>OY783203.1:7838534-17838534 GCA_963678705.1 Panorpa germanica
GTAACCTGATATTTATAAATTATATAAAATTTAAACGTTATAAATAATTATAAAAAATATGTTTCAAAATATTAATATTAGTAAAGCATGGCGAAATACAAATTTATATTATTTAAAAAATATATCACATAAATCGAAGAATTGAAAGATACACTGGTTAAAAAATAAGTGTAAAGATAAAAACACCTGACCTCTCATCACAAAGGTTATTAAAAACGAAATAATATAATATTTTCATAATTATTTATAACGATTTCTATCATATAATATATTTATTTATACAATATCACCAATATCATAATTATATTGTGAATTGTATCTTACATGTCACACACAGGTCTCAATTGGCCCTCAGATATTCTCTACAAAGGACGCTGGAAAGAGACCTACTCGACCTGTTCGTTGAAGGGTGCCACGAATCCAACCGTTTGAGTGTTTCCTATGTACTAATATAATATCATTTACTCTAAGTTCTAATTCCTCGGGTCCATTAGGTGGATAAGCAACAATACAGCGACACCTGCAATCATTATGGATTAGAATATCATCAATCAACTGTATTCAGTATCGACCATATTAGTGTAAGAATTACCTCTCCTTAATGGTGGGATGTTTATTATGTTTATTTCCAGCATCCAACGAGTGACTCTTACGATGATGCATTCCGGTGGAAGCGGTGGGAGTTGAATTAGCACTGTTCGAGTCGACGCTTCTACATATATAAATTTGTTTTCAAATAATTTTTTTTCAAGTAATATACGAAAACATGGTTAAATAATTGAAGTGAAAAAAAATAATTGAATTTTTAGTATTGAAATAAAGGGTTTTGTATGGAACCCTGAGTGATGTTATAAAAGTATCCTCTTACATAATCAACTCGAACATGGACAATACAATTACATATTGAAACAACAAAATAAGTTTGGACATACAACTGTGAACACATATTACATAAATATTATATTTCTGTTACATTATCGAAAAATGTCGTGGTAACAGAGTAATATTAACATAATATATTCACTAGGACAAATATGAATTGCATATATGTATTGCAACAGTAAAGCAGATGGAAGCAAACTAAATTAATACTAAATGAAAATGTTTTGTGATAGATGACTATATTATATCAAATATAAATCGAATATAAAAATACAGACCTGAAACCATGAGCAATAATACTGGGTCGTTCCTTATTTTTAGTTCGATTTGAACATGAACCAAATAGACGTTGAACAATACAATTAGAAGGTGCAGACATTCCTGAAACACCAGTGCTACCTTCTACTGTAGCAGCTAGGGTTCCGTCTAGAGGCAATGCTTGCAGCAGTTGACTGGGACAAGATCCTGACCTAACAAACACACGCAGAAACAAAAGTAAGCTACTAACAAATTATGGATGCATACACAGAAAAAAATCACATGCACAATATTTATTGCACCCATTAAAAATAAATTACATATAAATATATTATATTACCACTTCTATAACAACTACTTTTCAGTATTTCAGCTATTACCAGCTGATGATCAATTGACGAATGTTATTTTTACATAACTTAATATAACCGGAAACAATATTTATAACGAAATTTATAAAGGTCAGAAGGGTGTTGAGAAGTTCATACTTTTTAAAGTCAGATTAAATCATATCATATGCTAAATCAAATTAAGGTAATAGCTATACTTAGATTAAATTGTTCAATTTTGGTACTTTTTTTTAAATATATCTATATTTATATATAACATGCAAACATGAAATATCCAACATATATATTTAAGAATCTACATAATAACATATATTAAAACTTAGTTATAAATAGATGTTTCCATTTCAGTGTAAATATATCTGTTAAATTAGAATAACTAGTATAGTCGTTATGTAGTTTCTTAATTAAAAAGCCTATTTATAAAAAAAAAATAGCAGAACAACTAATTTCCATTCTAATTAAATTAGAAAATATGTTGCAACAATTATTTTTCAATACCAAAGAAGTTACATACCTGACGTGTACAGGGCTTGCTGAAACACTACTATCTTCAAACACTGGATTATCACTGAAATATGGTGATGGAGGTGGCGACTTTGATCGTTTCATGCTAGCTAAACGCTTCATGAGACTCACACCACCCTTATCTTTTTTTTCCTTACTCTACAAATAACATATTAAAATAAATAACAACATAAATAAAATAAATGAAAACTGATAATTGAATCAATTAGAGCTCACCTTTTCTGATGATTTAGGTGTACTTTGAAAAGAAACCAAGGAACTTGCTTCTGGTCGAGCAGATGCTCCACTAGAATCTCCAGTACCGTGCCAAGATGAACCTTTACATCAAATTTATTGTTAAAAGTAACCGTAAAACTCTGGTTTTTAGTTTAAAAATAAAATTATGGTTACCTTGAACAGGACTAGCCGCTCTAGGTGGTAATTCAGGAGGTCCATACTGGGTTAAGTTAACACGAGTACCTGAAGAAAGCGTAACAGTTGTTGATGCTGAAGACGCTGAAGAAGGAACACTGGGTGCGCTCTGTTTCGCTCGAGTGTAAGTTACCTAAAATAATTTATTAAAATATAAATACTATAAAAGTTAGTAATAGTATAACAGTAATATAGCACAATAGTATAATAGCATAAGTAAAAAAGTTTATTTAAAATACTGATTTGAAATAAATATTGCTTTCCAAGTAATATTATTCTCATTAACATTTAGCACATTATGATCGTAAAATTACTGAGATGCCTATTAACTTGATCAAATATCACATTCATATGTACTTGGTTTAGTACTTACAGTGGGTCTGGGCTGAGCTCGTGCAGGTGCAACATAATTACCAGGAAATACTCCACTTTTTTTAGTACGATTTGAAATTCCTTTGAACCATCCGTCTTGACATCGTTCTGTTACCATGTAAATTCCTAATAGACAAAATACAATGTTTATAACAAAAAACGACCGCTGTATGTTTTAAATATTGCATTTTACTACATTAATATGTTTGTTTAATTACCTCCTTTTCGAAGTTCTAGCTCATCGGATTTGTGCGGTTTATACGGGTACAGTGCTACGTAGGCAGCAGGCAGCCCGTGAGACAACTAAAATGTTAAATTATTATTTAAAATACAACACACTTTACGAATGAGTTCATGTAAAATATCTGATTCCAAATATTCAAAATTTATTATAATAGGCAGAGTTTTAAAATTTTCGATTATTATAAAATAAAAATTGTTATTTCAATTTTTAAGAACAGTTTTTTTAGGCTTGACACCATAAAAGGACACAGTATCGGAAATAGTTATATTTATATAGTAGATAACATTATTTATGTAACAAGTAACTTTTGTTATATTAAATAAATCATCTTACTATGTTTAGCGAATAACCTTATGTTCTACATCAATAACTGAGTAGATACAATGATTTAAAAAAACACCAAATTCAATTGCACCAAGTTTTTTTTTAGAGGAATATAACACCATCTGCTAAAAGTGTTAGCACCTTAATAGAGAGAAAAGCAACATGAAACAACTGCTGTTTTCTATAATGGTTGCTACCTTCGAGGTATAGATATAAATTATGTTGTGTAATATCAGATCGACATTATAGTCGGGCTAAATATAATTTACGAACTACTATAATAAACCATTATTCATATAATTCAATTAATAGTTTAATATTTAGAGATACTTTATTAGTAATTGAAGGCCGGCAAATTGCCTACGAATACTGTTATATATTTTGAAATCTGCTGACGATAATTAGCAAAAATTCAAACAATGCGACAAGATTACATTTCCAGAAATACTTATGTAACAAATAAATATTATTATTAATCAAAATAAATATATGAACATAGTAATCAACAGATTGGTTTAAGTTATTACTCTTGAAATTATTCCCCTTATATTTTATTAATTGTAATACTTACAGAAACATGGATTAAATCATTGCTTTGTGAACGGCGATGACTATGCGTGGATGATTGTGGTTTTGCCACTGCTTCTGAGTGTAAACCCAATGTTATGTCACAAGGACTTAAAATCTCTGCCGAGTGTCTATAAATTATTAAAGTAGTAAATATATAAGTAACTAAAATTTAATAGAATTAAGTTATGAATGTAAAATTTCAAATACCTGTGCTGATTATTATGATGCAGAGTATTATTAATAGCAGTAAAAGAGTGCCGCTTTTCTTTATCACGAGTAGTTGGTAAGCGTATAGGAGGTGGAGATAACTGATTTTGGAGAGCAGAACTTGAACTTGCGCCATGAGGTTCAAAGTTTTGCAATAAATTACTTGAATTTTGCGTAAAATTAGGAGATGTTTTTTGGGATCCTATAAAATTATTTTGTGCTTTGTTTTGTGTACTCGGTGAAGCATAACTCGAGGTAACTAATCCTTGATGCTGCCCTGTAGTAGTTGTGGTTTGAGCGGGACTAGTATTAGACAAATTGACTGGATTTGCAGATGTTTGTGGTCCTTGTTTAGCTGGAGTAGCATTGTTTGATCTTAGAGACATCACTGTGGTTTGTGGCCGAATCTGACGAGGCTGCACACTTGTAGGTGGAGACGTAGGTGAACTTGGAGCAGTGCTTGAGTTTGAACTACTATTTGAACTATTTGGAGTCGTCGAGCTCATGGTGCTCATACTAGAACTCGATTCACTGCCACTAAAATTACCAACCGCTGCGGACATTGTATTTGTCGCTTGATTTGTTGAAGTTGTAGTGACTGGATGTTTATTTGCCGATGGTGCTAATGTTATTGATGATGTTACTGAAGATTGAGCTAACGAAGCAGAGTGTGATGGTTGTATATTTACATTATCACCAACATTAATGTTTCTTGGTCCGCTGTTTTTATTCTGGGCATGAGTATGTTGAGGCGTCATGTTTTGGGATATGTAATTAGAAGGAGGAGGATGTGAGTGAGACATATTAGGCTGTGATACAGGTGGTGGTGGCCCAGTCCCTGGGGGAAGAGATCGAGACATTGTATGGATAACCGGTGTCGCCGTATGTGTTGCTGGAACATCTTCAGAAGGAGGTGTTGGCGGCGCGATGCGTGAAGGACCGGGTTGCGAGCTGTAATATATTATTGTGTTTAAAGAAACTATAACACTTTAAGAAAAGAGCAATATTGAAACATGGATTATCCAAATTCACTTTAAATACTATTTCAATAATTTTAAGCAAATAAATGAAAAAAACTTACTTCATGGACAACTTCATCAGTGCACGGGCTACAGAATTCATTTCAACGAAAGCTATAGGAAAGATGCCAATTTTATCATTAATTCTACCCTCTGCCCAGTTATCATCAACTCTTCTTATGACTTGAAGAACAGTGCCTTTGCGAAAGCAAAGACATCCTTCTTCTTCTGGACCAGACATTTTAAAATCATATAAAGCGCGACACTGCGGTGTAGGTGACGGTAGTGGCAATAAAACATGTACATAAGTTACAGGAAAAGCACCCTCACGTCCTCCAGCCTCTCCGTAAAACCAATGTGAGTCTATACGACGACGAAGAAGTACTATTTCTCCTTTTTGAAATGTGAGATCTCCAGGTTCTTTTCCCTGATAATCATACACAGCTCTAGCATGTGGTTGATTATTCAGTGGAACTAAAATTTTTGCTCCACCAGAAACTGACTGACTTATGTTTGTATGTGCCTGAGGCCTTGGTGATCCTCTAGAATGCAATTTCTTTGGAGCTGCATTTCTCATTCCTTCCAAAATCCGCATCAAAAGTACATTAGGAGGTAATTCATCAATTTTTACTTCAACCAGTACTCGACATTCTGGGCACCTAAGTTCGGTATGCGATGAAACAATTTCTTCAAGACACTTTCGACAAAAAGTATGCTGACAGGGTAATACTTTTGATGAGGTATCTAATCTTTCTAAACATACTGAACATTCTAAGAGATCGTTAAGCATTCCCTCATCCATGATTGCAAGATTGTTAATGCAATTTAAAACACTGATGACAGTTAGGTTAGTCGAATAATAAAGCGTTGTTTTTATTTTGTAGACTAATTATGATCAACACATATTAAGTCATTATCTTTGTATAATAGCAATTCTTTTCAAATTATTATGAAGTTTAGTATATTTGCGATAACAAAACGTCAAAACGATTTAGTTCCTTTACTGTCCATTTAAGCACTTGATCACACTTGATACAGGATATTATTCACTGGGAGAACTTGTTCTTAATTTAGACATCAAACACATTACAAAACTCGAATTATGCACAACACATACTTTACCAATGACTTTAAATTAGGATTTATACATATACCTTGTTCCATTTTAATTACAAAACGTTTCTCAACTCTTTTTAATCACTGAAAGCCCACTACAAGGGTGCGGCGAGATCTTTTATACCTTGTTCACTTCAGAATAAATAAATTACAGATGTCAATTACGTACTGCTCATTCTTCCAATTAGAATATGTGTTAGAGAGGGACAAAAATATTTTACGCTGTAAAACCTTGTATCAGAATAAACTTTTGACAGACGTTCCTGTTCCTACATATCCAGTGTCCCACTTGGTTCCACTACTTATGGGCTTTCCTCGTATTTTACATTAGACAATTTACCTGAAGTGATACCCGGTACTGATGTATTTACTTAGATAATTATATGCATATATGTATATTATTTATTTAAAATGTATTTTGATAAATTTTGTATATTATTTGTTAAATTAAAAGTAAAACATAATTTATAATAACATTGTATTATTGGGTATACTTTTACTTCAATATTACATAAAATTCATAAATCGGTTTAAAAATAATATATTGCCATTTGTTATAATTTTACACAGTCTCAAACAGTTTTAAATGTTGCAGTTATAATAATTTATATATAAAAAAATATTATTTTGCTTAACATCATATTTTATGTCGTTAATAAATTGGAAAAATACATTTATAAGCAACTGCTACCGTGACAACTTCAGCTTATAAATAATTAACTTGTAATAGATTTCTTTAATCTTCAATTTATGAAACAAAACCAAGAAATACCTGCAGACACGGTTTAAATGAGATTAATAAATCTAGCTAATAATCTGCAGCTCTATGTCAGTGTGTCACACTTGAAATTTAAATTTTCCGCCAGAAGTTTATCTAATTTTGTAATACCTACAAACAATTTGTCGGAATCCTAAATGTCTTTACTAATTTTTAATACACTGTCTATTTAATGTCGATTATTGTATAGACGTATCTATTTAAAATCTTGAGCTATTTGTTTAGCCATACAGCAAAAAAAAAAATTGTTCTAAAAATAATTTGCTGGTAAAACCAACCAAACCTAGTAATATTTAATTTAGAAAGGTCTATTTTGCTTAAAATTGGGTGATAAAGATATCGCAAGTTTTTAATGGGATAAGATTCCTGAGCTATCTAAATATTGTAATTCTGTAATCCATAAAAAATACTTTTTAAGAAGTTTTATGATTCTATTAATCTTCCAAATTCATTTTTCAAATACCAATAAAATTGATCAAAAAATTGTATACATATTTTACATCTTACACAGTTACATATGTATATTGTTTACGCAACAGTGATTTTTTTATGTTAGATAAACTTTAAATTCATGTAACTGTGTGTAACAAATACTTCGTATTTCAAGACATTAATTTTCAAATATCACTGTCAATAAAACTTCTAGGTACGTCCTTGGTTCAATTCAATATTAAAAACGCCTGGCTTCGACACAAAATAAATGCGTCCGGTCATATCGCTGATTTGATCAGAATATTCGATGTCATTTGAATCAATTTGCACTGCGAATGACGCATTTAGATTTTTTTGGTATGTGTTCATTGTACTAGAGCAGGGCTCGGTTGCTAAGTGGGGTAACAAAATATTAATCTTGGGAGTATAGTTGAAGATTAGTATTCTATAACTTTCATTTAATGCAATGACAAATTATTTAATTTTACTAATCTGGGTGCTAGCTACCTTACATACATAAGTACATATTTAAGAGATATACTTGCAGATAGATACACATTTCTAATTGAATATACATTTTTCAATGATGAACGAAAGATAATTAAAACCAAGAAAGTTGAATAAATTTTGTATAATTTGAATTTTTGAATAACAATCGGAAGTAACAAATTTAAACGTTGTGAATGTTTTATATTTAAGGTAGTTCATTAGTGAGAATCATAGAGAAAAGCATGATCCTGTACACATAGGTGTACAAAGAGAAGGTTCAAAGTGACGCTCTTAATGGGACTTGCTATTTATAACTTGACTTCTAGGAAAAGTGTTAGTATCAAACAAAAGTATTCTTACTGTAATAAATTTTTTTAAATTTCATTCATACAACAATATTAAAACTGCCATGAAATTTTATTTAAACTTTGTTTTATATGAGCACTGTTCTGTGTCTCTATCATTTTTGACAGATTGTTTTGTGATTTTGTTATTAAGAGCGTCATTTCTTTCGTCAAGATCGTTCCATCGTTGCCAGACCTGTCCACATTACAAACTATACTTGAATATTTGAGTAAATCGTTACGTACAGTTAATATAGGATTTTATTTTATTTTATTTAGTGGTACATATATATACATATATAATAAACTTCTTTTATTCTTCTATCTTCTATATTTGATTCACGGTTTATACAAAGTAAAAACAACATTTTGGCAAAAAGAAAGTTTGTTAAGAGTAGTTGTTTTTATTGGACCAATAAAATGTGTTTGAGATGCCTCAGTTATAATGGTGTTACCTTTTAAGGATAGGCTAAGAAGTTAAAGGTTGCAGTTCAAATAATAAACTTATTATTAATACAACTGTTTTACAATTTTGTTTGTATTCATTTCATACATAATTAATGTTTCCGGTCTTATCTTTAATTTGATCTCGACATTAATTTGAATTGCAAGCGCAAATGACGGTTAACTGTAGCGCTTTAATTTTACATAAATTCTTGCCCGTTAAGCTAAGAGCGTTCCGAGAGTCCGTGTTCATTTTATGGATCATACGTATGTTAATAAAAGTGCCGCCTTCACTTTATATAGTTATTGCATATTTGGATTTGTGCAACACCCATAAACCGTGAGCGTTCTGTGTGAGCAGAAAATTTGAAGGGTATGGCAAAATAATAATATTCCATTCTACCCAACTCAAACTTATAAAACAAGTTTACAAGATGCATCTAGTGTAAATTTCACTATTGAGAGAGTGACATACTGCACCGTTTGCCCTACCTGCAAAGACCCATGACAGACAGTATTCCATTATTGAATTTAAGAATCATTAAATTCATTCTTTAGATTTATAAATACAGTAGCATTATTCTAGGCATACTAAAATATGTATTTAATGAATTTTTTACAGAATTAGTCAATAGAAATTGTTCAATCTTATAGAATCAGACAATAACAGGAAACTAGTTTCAAAATTGTTTATATTTCGTGCAAAAATATGCGTATCATATACTCGTATTATTACCAATAAACAGGATATACTGATCTTATATTACAAGAATTTATTATACAAAAATGTTGAATTGAAAAGAAAAAACAAAGCTTTAATAAAATTCAATTAATTTATTAATTTATTAATAATAACGAAATAATATCACAATAAATTTATAATAATATAATAATAAGGAGTTAATTTAACGAATTTATAAAATTTAAATAAAAGAAAATATTGGAAAGAAAACATGAGACATTTTTTTTAATAATTATTCTTGAGGTGACATTCCTGAAAATACGTATATAATATTAGTACATACATGTTATATTTATGATAAATAATCAAATATAAACATCTATTTGGATGAAAACATGTTTGCCATAAAATTCTTTTAAATTTTGCAATTATAATTAAACATAATTTTTGCCAAACGATATAGCTGATCAGTATTCTATTTTGTAATATACTTTTTAAACACACTTGAGCATGAGAATCTAAAAATTTCTCGAAAGAAAATTTTAATATAATATATAATAAACAGCAAAACATAAAAACTCAATATATGTTTATATCAGTTGGACTTTACAAAACATAATTTTGTACGTAAATGTAAAACATTTTGACAATGGGCTTATGAACTCATGTATGCGCATTAGCGTATTTTTTTTTAAATTCAAAAGTTGGAGGAGATATAGCTATTTCAAACTTAAATTTTTGTTTGGCCGCTTCTGTTAGTTCTGCGCATGACGTCACATAAATAATTAGTACATAATCGAAATTATTTTTCTTTTGAGTTGCAACCTACTCTAATATACATTTCTTTCACACTCTGATGTAGAATAAGATTGCAATTCATAGAAGAGAAGAGGGTAGAAATCGTAATGATATCACACGCAGACTATGTTTGATAATTTTGAAACTTTTAATGGTTAAAGGATGAAAAATGACAATTTTAATTGTTATATCTCCTATAACATAGTGACTTATTAAAAAAATAATTAACCGTTTGAGGTACTAATATCCAACATTATAATACAGCTTCATAGAAACTGTTCAACATACGGTTCACAACCCCATATATCAAAACCAAATTAATTTAAAACTTTTAACTTAAAACTAAAAATGTCAATATGTACCAGCTATTTACAAATAAATTAAATACATTTTTCTATAATATAATATCTACTTAATTTAAATTCATATCACATATTCTAGTACTAAGTATACATCACTTCGATGTTATAATTTAACTTGTTGCAGCTCATGTACTTGGTCTTGTACTCAATTACTTGGTGTTTAGATATATACCCGCTAAACAAAGTATTATTTATATAAGAGTTATTGAGCTTGTACGCGGGTCGGATTAAAAGAAATTTAGCATTCTTCATAGAAGTTGGAGTTGTAGTTATCGTAAAATGGAGAAATAAATAGTTCGACTGATTCAAGACCTGCTACAAGGTCGACAGAACGATTTACTTTTATTTCCCTTTAACTGGCCGAGTTAACTAACTTCTACAATTAGTATTGAGTTCAACGACCGACTCTAAACGTGTTGCATTAATGTTATATAAATTTTACGATTGTTTCTACTAAATATATTCTTCATAGTTTGTATTGATCTAATAGCACTACAACAGTCTTTAGCTTTTTCTTTGTTCAGACATAATAGCAAGACCTTAAATTTGTTAATTTACTGTATTAAATGAAAATGACTAAAAAATGGCTTAGCAGTAAGAAAGCTTTCTGTTTGTCAGAAGAAAATCTATGCCGAGGTATTGTTAATCATCGGTAAATTGCTTTGCCTCCATTTCTGGATAAAAGCGTGATAGAAAGAACCGATTGAACAATTTATTCACCAAACGAGATAGTAATTTCTATCATGAATATCGGCTACTTAGTATTTTTTAGAAGGCAAATATTTAGTCTCAATTACCAGTAAGTCTAAAATTTCCATCGTTAAATGTAGTTTCTAACATTTTAAGAATATTTATATTCAATATACAAAAATTGATCGATTAGTTTATTGACGATAAATAAGTTGCTTCAAGTTATTTTCAATTAAAGGATTTAGATTCCATCATACTTAATTGCCATATTATAAAGCAATTATGTAAGTCAAAACTTAGCAAGAGCTTTTCTATATTACATGCTAAGTTAAATTTCTTAGACGCAAAAGCAAAAGTAATTCAAATAAAGTGATGAATATTCAAACATCAGTCAATTTTAATTTTTTTAAATGCTTCATTGTAAATTTATAATATTTTAAGTTATGCCACTATCAAAACACAGCAACGATGTGCTGCATTAGGTCACTCTGTGACCTTTCTAGGGACCAGGGCTCGTATTCCTGAATTTTGTGAAAAATGGTGGTTATTGAACAAATTTGATTTATATGAGTTAAACATTTTACAAATTACTTTTAAAAGAATATTCCTAAATTTTATTATTAATTGATATTGTTCTATTTTAAAAATGATTCGGAAAATGTTTCACTCAGATAAATCAAATCGGTAAGATTACGATCATTGCTCACAAAACTCAGGAATATGGGCTCCGGTATAGCTAGCGTAATCCAATAAATACGACATAACATAATAATCATTATAAGAACACAAAAAGGAAATCTCATAATTAAAAATACTAAGGTCTAAAAAAGTATGATTTTAAAATTTATCACAAGTTGTACATTATATGTGCAACATAATTAAAACATTTTAAAGATACACACTTAAAACGTCTAAATATTAGTTTTCCTTTTATAAATTATTTTTCGATTTCTTAAAATAAATAATTGAATAGATTTGTCTTAATGAAATATAAAAAGAAAGCGTAACGTATACACATAAAACATATTTACTAAAGGTTACTAAAGAAAATTAAAAATTGAAGGTATTTCAAGAGCCAAATATTCAATAAGTCAATTATTAGATTGCAATAGGCACTAATTGGCTAATACATTTATTTCTGTTCTTGAAAATAACTCTTGCAGAAAAAATTATTAGAGAATAATTAATTTTCCTAATAATCCGTTATATATATATATACAAACAAAATTGCATATCTCCATATAGGGATAATAAATTCTGCAAGTATTTAAAAATATATATATACATCCGTACTATACATAAACATAAATACTAGACTAATTTTTAGTCTAGTACATTTACCGAATTTAAATTAAAACCGAACGTTTCTATTTGGAAGCAATTATTTATGTAAGATAAATTGAGATTATTTTAACTCATTTAAAATAAAAACCCTGGCTCTCCGCCCAACTCTTCTTACCTACTGATACTTGACCATTTGGGTTTAGTACAACAAACTCGCTTTCTACTTTTAGGCCGTCACCGTTAACTTCCAAATTATTGGAGTCGTTATGTTTATTTTTCTTTACTCTGTTGTTAATCTCTGATATAGAGTCCTCAATTACTATACGTTTAGCCTCAACTTTCATTTTACAGTTGTCGTGCACATAGTCAGAGATGTAAAGCTTAAGTTGTCCGCTCTGTTTTATTTCAGCAACATTATTTCCTTTCAAATTTTGTGCATGTAGTGACACATTTCCATTATTTACTGATGCGTGTAATGTTCCATCAAATCCTGCTACAAGAATAATACAAAATTTTTCAGAAATTCATATTTATATGCAATCTGAACTCTTGAAAAAACAGGGTATAATTACACATATTTAAGTCGCCATTTTCTAAAATATGAACGCTGCAGTTACGATGAACGTTTCTTAAGTCCAAATCACCGCTGATTGTTTTAAACACACTATCATTGACGTAGCAGGAGGCAGTTCGCATAGATCCTTTTTCAGAAGAGACATTTAGCACCTTTCCTTGAATTCTGTCAAATTGTACAGACTGGAAAAGAATTGGTTATCATCAAACTATTCCTTTTCATATAGAATGTCAGTTTTTATATAGAAATATATTATAGTCAGGCAAAGGAGTGTAGCGAGCAGCTCCACTAGAAATTACTCACCCCGTTCTCTTTAGCAAGTATTTCGATAACTTCTGCTTGTAACAGACCATTGCATTTAACCTGACCCTGTTCAGTCCGTATAACAACACTTGATCCTTTAATATCTTTCGTTTGGATATTACCTGTTCCTTCTGCTGTAAGTACCAGAGCATCTCCTTGCATTTGCTCAACAAAAATACAACCTGACTTCAGAGTACAAACATCAATATCTGCTTTAACAGGTAAACTGATCGAGCAGTTAACAGAGTCATCATATTCCTGTATGCACGATGATATTTCAACTAAGTTACGAGCTAGTACTTTCAAATTGATTTCAGGTTTTTCTCCGGAGCAAGTAGACATGGTTATGTCAATTTTATCGGACTGCGGGAAATCAATGGGATCTAATGGCTTAATGCTAACATTGAATGGCAATCTGATATGAACCTTACAGAAAGGGTCAATTTGATCAATTTGCTTTGTTGTTATGTCACTGACGGCATATTTTCGGATGATTGACATAAAAAGTGTCGCCTTTTTGCGCAAAAGACGTTGCATATACATGATGAAAAATAAAATGTTACTAGTATAGCACAATTTTAGATTAACAGATCGAATAACAATAATTACTGACTCTACAAACTGTTATGCATCAAAGATCAAGAATTAAAATTACGATCAATATTAAATTCAAGAACCACAAAAAATTCACGTAATAATAAAAATTAATGCAAACAAATAGGCAAACAAAACAAATGATAACACATGATAACATATGATAACATAAAACAACAGAACGTAGATTGACTGAGATTGACATAGATCATGAGTAGAACCAAAGATAATATATACTAGTAGCGATACTTCCACACAACGGTAAAAATTGTAATTGAAATTAATACTTAACGCTATTGAATATACTTGTATATACAATAATGATTTTAATTTACTTTAATATGTATATATATATAATTATTTTCTTTTTGTCCCAGGCCTTTTTGTGAATTTAACCCTTAAAGAAATGGAAGAAATTGTGAAGTTATTATTCTTTCTTGCATTTTGTATTTAAATAATATTGTACACGCAATTTATTTTAGGCCGGATTTCCTATTGTATGAATGAATTTTTCACTTTCTAGCTGTAATTAATTTTTATCTTTGTATCGAACGCTTAAAATATTTAACTTATATTTTAAATAGCCAATTTAAAAAAAATAATTATAAAACAATGTACATATTCTAACAATGTTTGATACTGGCCCAAACATATTTTACGTTTTTCATCTCATATTCATTGTGATTGCAAGTTTAAGTTCAGTTGGTACAAAAGAAGAAAATGCACATCTTGTATACACAGATGTATTCTATGCTTATAGAGTTCGGCGGCTTTATGCACAAGGACCGTTAACATTCAAATTCAAGTACCATATTCTTGCGTCTCTTATGAAATAGTGTATTTAATAAACGCAACTTAATTTAAAAGCTTCACGAAAATACATTACTAGTTCAAGAAATGTAAAAAAAATAGTCAATCAGTGTAATATACTTGGGACGATTTGTGAAAATATTTGTTGGGACCTGGATACAGCGCAACTGTTACGTTTGTGAATGCTAAACGTCGGCCATTTTATAAATTTAATCTTGATATCACGTCGTTCGCAAAAAACCATTTGCGCCTAATTGTTTTGCATTAAACAATTACGAAAACTTGAAAGTAAATTGTTAGCACAATAAATACGCAATGGAAGAAATAAATTTATCAAGTAAGAGTAGTTCTCCGGTAAGAGATGGTAAATGCTCTCCAGAAAATAGTAAATCCCATCATGAATGTGGCCCAGAGCAAGGAGACTCCAGCATCATAAGTAATACAGACAGCAACCAATCTGATAAGCTCGTGACAGCCTTAAAGCGTCTTCAAATAGCTACTACGCAGTTGGAAGCGCAATTTTGTACTGAAGTTCATAAACTTCAAAGCAAATATCATGCCATGTGTAAGCCATTCTTCAATATACGTGAAAAAATTATTGCAGGTAAGATCATCGCTGCATAATGTAAGTGTGTGGTAATCTTTAATCCCGATATTTTGTTCCTTTTGAATAATTGCGTTAGTGAAAAATGGCTTTGTAGACAAACGAATTTTGTCCATCACACGACGCTAACGATTTAGGAAGAACAAATTTACAATTACAAATTTTTCCTTAGTTGAACTGGCATTCACATAATACTTTTTAGCAGATACAAATAATTGGGATATAATTAGTGGTACATAAATTGGTTTAATGTTCTTCTAATGATAAAAAGAAAAGAGAAGGAGTACCAAAATTCATAAGATTAATAAAATAATATTCCAAACAAGACTTTTCTAAAACTATGTTTTTACTGGAAATTCTCGATAGACTTTGTAAATAGTTGAATTATAGGAAAGTTCATTGCTACATATTTTATTAAAGGATTTCACTTTCAGGGACATACGAGCCGTCCGAAGAAGAATGCCATTGGTCAGCTTCCGATTCCGAAGATGCTGATGACAGCAATGATGCTACAGGAGAATGTTATGTAGTGGAACTCGAGCCTGTGGCTAATGGAAGTCTTGATATTGTTGCTATTGAAACAATTCCAACAACATCGGCAAGAACTAAGGTGGAAGCAACAACGTCTTCGTCCCCGGCAGAAATTGAAGAAGGAGCTTCACCAGAACAAGCGAAGGATGATACTGACGCTCCTCCGGATGCAGTACAGTTCAGTAAGACGTTTTTGGGTAAAGGTAGGAAGTTAGTACACCCAGATGAAGTAGTTGAACCTGGAATCCCGGAATTCTGGCTGACCATCTTTAAGAACGTGGAGTTATTGTCAGAATGTGTTCAGAAACACGATGAGGCCGTTCTAAAGCATCTGACCGATATAAAGATCGTCAATAAATATGAGCCAATGAGTTTCGTATTGGAATTTTATTTTTCGCCGAATCCATTTTTCACTAACACTGTGTTGACAAAGGAATACTTCCTAAAATGTGAACCTGATGAAAAGGATCCTCTTCGCTTTGAAGGAACTGAGATTTACAAATCTCTTGGATGCAAGATAGATTGGCAGAAGGGAAAGAATCTAACAGTGAAGCTGGTGAAGAAGACTCAAAGACACAAGCAACGACGCTCGTTCAGAGTGATCACCCAGTTGATCCCTAACGTTTCGTTCTTCAACTTCTTCAGTCCACCGGAACTACCAGACGAGATTAAGGAAGTGGACGAAGAGATGCAGCTTATCCTAACAATTGATTACGAAATCGGGTATTATTTTCGTGAACGGATTATCCCGAGGGCCGTCCTTTACTTTACTGGAGAAGAGGATTAGTTTCCAAAGCAACTTGTCATTCTATTTTTACTTTTACCTAATGTGAGTTCACTTTCAATATGATTATTTTAAATTTAATGAAACTACATAAAAAAAAAATTTCATTATTTGTGATTAAAGATTAATTAACAAAAATGTGATGAAAAATGTATAACATTTGTAACGTACATATAATGTGAATTCACTTCCTGCAATTGTTCTGAATTTAATAAAGTTCATAAATTGAAACAATTCATATTTTTATTTCAATAATGTATTCATCAGTATTGATATTCATCAGTATTGATCAAATTATGTGAAAGTCGTTTCGAAATTCGCGGGCCGTAATGAGAGATTGAAAGTATTACTTGAGCCCTATTCAAAAAACTTATATCTAATTGCAACTACAAAATTAGTTGCGTTATATATTACTTCTATATCCACCGTATTCTTCAAACTAAACCACTTGTGACTTTTTCTTATTTCCAAACATGAATCGAAAATTGTCGTCAAATGATCAATTCATTGCTGAAACCCAAGCTTGAGGACTTCATACTTATAAATCAAACTTTTTGGAGGCATTTAGTGGAACAAAGACTACTAAACAATATGTAGTCAACCTATAGTTCACCTCTGTATATGATATATTGAAAATATATAAATGTTTCTAATTTACGTAAATAATATTTAACAAGAATGTGTTGCTAAGAGACATGTTTCTAAGGCAACACAATTTACAATATTACGAGTACTAATAAAATATTATTCCTGTAAAAATACGTAGCTGAATTATGTATCCAAGAAACGAACCAGTTAAATAAACACAAAACGACTCCTTTGTGTATTCTTTAGATGTTAATGTTGGATACGATAATTACGTAAAAGTTATTAGTAACCGGGATAGCTCAGTAATAAGAATCAAGGGTATGGATGGATAAAAGAATTAAGGGTAATGTATTACGCCACCTATTGAACAATAGAATAATAAAATGATTTTTTAACAGGATCTGTAGCGTTCAAAAATTTTGCTAAGCCGCTTTCACGAAAGATAAATCATCTAAAACAAGTCAAGACTGCTTTTAGTATATTCTTACAAAATAGATAATTGTAACCCCTGAATAATATACTTCTAAACTAACTAGTATAATATTGAGTACCTAGTTTCAGAGTGCAATGAGATTCCCTTATTTGGCGTTGAGTAACAATTCTTTTTTAAGTTTCACTGAAAATTTAATCCTATCTAGTAACGAGTGCAGTTGCTAAGAATTGAAATATTACGCTATAAATATGTATAAATCAAGCAGCTAACTATGCTCTGAACTTGGCATTGAATCGCAATTAAGATGTTATTTATGTTGCTAGAAACTCAGGCGTTTCCTCGCCCATAATTTACTGAATTTTAATTTTAAATAAAGTCATATTTTGTTATTATAAATAAAAGTTCTAGCTCTTCGCCCCATTGCCTGACTATGGGTGTGTATTATATGTTTCTTATAGAAAGAGAAACTTCTAGAGCGATGAAAATTTGTTTGATAATAATTATTTCTTATTTGCCTAATTTTTAATAGAGTAATATCCGCTACACGTTAAATTGATAAACTGTTAAATTTAAATTTAAAATATGTACACTTCTCTATCTTTTTTATAATATTTTCTATATTTATAGGTTTTTTTCAAAAATTCAAGTTTATTTGTTTTTCATGGTTTGATGCAATTTAGAAATAAAAACATCAATGCTTTCTAGCTTTCTATGCGACCTTTTTCAAATTCATGGACATTTTTTTTCCAGAGAAGATTTAGGATCTTTGAAAACTTTTGATACAGTTATATCCACTAAACTTTAAGAAGTCGAACTGTGTTAATAAATTTGAAATATCTTAATTATTTACGATTTTATAAGGGGTTCTAAAAATTTATGGACTTTTTATCAAAAAGAAAAATTATTGATTTCTTAATATTTTTTGATGCAGCTATATCCATTTATATTTAAGAAGACGTACTGCTTTAAAAAATTTAAAATATCTTATTTATTTTCGATTTTGTAAGGGGTTCTAAAAATTCATGGACTTTTTTTTCAAAATGAAAAATTATTGATTTCTTAATATTTCTTGATGCAATTATATCCATTTATATTTAAGAAGACGAACGAACTGCGTTAAAACATTTAAAATATCTTAACTATTTTGGATTTTATCAGGGTTTCCTTATCGTGTCCATGAATCTTTAGAACCTCTTAAAAAAATCACAAATATTAAGGTAAATTAAAATTTTTAAATGCAGCTTTTTTAATTAGGAACCCTTACAATTCCTGATTACTAATCTGAAAAAAAGTAGAAAATGCTCCACAAGCTAAAAGCGGTTCTGCCATAGCTTTATTTTACCTGTTTCACGTATTAATCACAAATAATTCCAAATCTACTATTATTATATGTAAATATTTGTGCACTGGAGACCAGTGCAACTGTTGAGTATGTTCGGCACATATAGATTATTTAAGAGACGTGATAATACACATATTCGATTGAAATTGATTATGAATAATTATTATATACGAGTAGTTATTGGTTTTTAATTGAGAGAACCCGAACAGTACCATTTCAAAATTATTTTTATACTTTTACTGTTAATTATATATAACTAAAATATAAATAAGGCATATTAATGATATCAGAAACAAGTATGTACTTGTATACTATAAATACGTCGATATGCAATTCACGTGTAACGTTGCGTGTTGAGTAATAAGCAATAGCAATAGGCATTAGGTACTAGTCGGTAGGCAGAGGCACGGGGCACTTTAATACTCCCCCTTCACTATAGGTAGGCTGTTTACATTAATCTATCATTTTCTTGTTTTATTTTACGTTGCGTTGAAAATATGTTGAATCTCACGTGGTCTAGCATGCTCTCCAGTGCTCTCATGCCGCAACACCCGTGCACTCGCGTACTCGTGGGGTCCACCGAAAGTCGTGTGGTCGCTGATCCTACGTACTACATCGACGAGCGCATGTGTACTGAAATGTGAATGTACACATTGTACAATCTACAACGAACAATGGATTGCACTTAGTTTTTACTAGTTATTCAATATTCACTATTCACTATAGATTATCAAAACTGTTAATGGGCTTGTGTCCTATGTCTTAATTTCTATAAAAGTGTACTATATATTGATAAAGTGGGTTACTAGAACCTCAAATGTTCAATTATTTTTTAATAACTCATTATATGTTAAGAGATATTAACAATTAAAAAAGTCATTTTGTCTCTTTAATTATTAAAGGCATGTGACATCACAATCCTTGTGTAAGATTACCAACCTTACAGCTCATAAATCTCTGCTATATGTATTTATATATCAAAGTATCAAATATTATTTACAGCTATTTCAAGGAGCACTCAAATTTCAATATTATGACTTCCTTAGCACCCCTGCCCGAACCGAATGAGAATGCAACTATGTTGTGAATGAGAAAACGCACAAGCTCGAATGAAAAGAAACTGATTTGAAATTGGTTTGGAGCGACTGTGTTTCTAGGTCGCAGGGTAATTACGTTGCATGCTTTTCATGGAGGACAACATGAGCAGAGATGTGCACAAATACTTTTCAAAAGTATTTAAATATATACATACATACAAATACCTCACAATACGACACAATAAAATCCCCTATTATGGTATTGTTAAAAATTTTACAGAGTCACGAAACAAGGCCCGTTTTTCGTTTTCGTTGGAAACTTCGGGTTTGCAATCAGTAGATCAGTGGGGACGGCTTAAGAAACCATTGTTCACTAAACTAAAAATTAATTACAATACTAATAAATTAATTATTGAAAATCTCAACGGGACAGTGGTCGAGATTGGGTTTCTCGGACCAGTGCTATATTTTATGTGTTATCAAAATTAATCTTTCGACATAAATTTATGTTTTCTCATAATCTGCGTTAATAAATTCGTGGATATGGAACTAATGGTCTAAATCAGGGATGTCAAAAATGTACAAATAAATATGTGACGAGTCTGCATTGCACATGAATGAATTCTTTTAGATGTCAATGTCACGTCAAATTCATTTATAATATAATTCGGTACAATTGACTACGTTGGTGTGTATATAACATTTTCTGATTGTAAACTATTGTCCAACAGTAAAATGTTCATATATGCAACCCGTAGCATGCGTGTCATAGGTTCGTCACCCCTGTTTTTATGGTCAACCATGGCTGGATTTTCTGAATGGAGTGGGAGTTTCGTGAATGGAAATTCAAACATCTGCAGATGAATTTGTAATATTTAAAAATAATTATATTTCTATTTTTATAAGCTAAAAAAGAGAATGTATAGCACCCTATAGGGCAGCCTTCCTGTCACCAATCAAAAACATTCCGCTTCGCAACGTGGTCCTCCACGTGTTACCATGGAAAGAAAAACATTGGCACAATTCTTAATTAATTTACTGATCAAGATATTTTCAATGAATTAAATTTTCAATTGGACAACTTACATACTAATTTTAATTAGCATACGATAAATAGCCTCATAATATGATTTGTCCGATTGGAAGGTTCATACAAAATTACTGTTTTAAAAATAAATAATAAAAAACCATGTATAATCATAAATTAGTTCTCAATGTAACATTAAAATGATGGGTAAAGGTTTTCAAATAGTTTTTTTCTTAAATTAAAAACTGTTTTTAAGTATCACTTATATTAAGGCGAATTATATTAATCTTTTATACGTATAACAAATAATTGACGTATCCCTTATGCGTAGTGCGACATATTACGTCATAAATATGGCTGACAACTGTAGCGCTAAAATTACAATTCAAAATTTAAATTGTTATATCTCTGTCAACATTTAGATAATTAATAAAATGAAAACGTCAATATACATTCATTAACTTTAATTTCAATCAACAATTAAAAAATCGACCCCTAAAATATGAGCTTACAAGCCCATTATCTCTTCATTGGTAAAAATTTAAAATTGTTTGATTCAGTTTTTTTGCGGTAATCAATATTATCGGTGTAATAAACTCCGGCCACAGTCCAATGTCATTTTCCATTTATCAATTTGTTTATTAATAGGTTGCAGCCTTTGTAGCTTATGCTTGCCACCCTCTAAGGAATGTAACACAAAAAAAAATTAACTCATTTGCGTCTCAAATAAATGATTCCATTAAACATTAATTTAGATTTGTTAACTGTAGATTAAGTAATAAATTTCTTTGACATCGTTACTTATTAGGTGGCACATGCTGATAAATTGTTTTCCATTTAATTCTAAATTGTCTGAATAAAGTTCGTACAAAATACTAACATGCTCGTATAATATGTACATAAGATATGTTCATCGGTGGAGACCCTAACGTAATGACTTAATACATATTAAATGCTATTACAAGAGCTAGTAGGTAGGCGGTAGAATTCTAGAAAATTAGGTTCATGAAAGTATTTCTATTTGTAAGCGGTAAAAAAAAGTTTTTTGGGGAAATTCTAACATAACCTTAAATATTTCCTGTATATACAGGACAGTATATACTATGTATATGCAGTACTGTTTAAATATGTATAACATACAGTTTAGGTTTTAAATCACAACAGCATATACTTAGGATATGAAATATACCTTGAATATAGTATGAATATCTGAATGATTTCTGGCCTAATGTAAAGTTTAGATCATATTGAAAACTATCGTTTGCACTAAAGTCCTTGCATACATTTTTTTTTTCACTCACACATCTTGGTTCTAGATACCTGATAAATAAATGCTTTCACAAATAAACTTTAACGCTATTTCTGGATTAATACCTATGTCTACCAATGTGATTTGTGTATATTTTTGGATTTCCATGAAACTTTCTGTCAGTGAAAATGTATCAACGTGTTTCAATATTATTTTGGTAAATCTATGGCCTTCAACATGCCACGTTGCTGAATGTTAGTACACGTGTTCGCTTTATGTATACCAATAAAATCTATTGTATCTTTCTTATATTCCGCATATTCGGTTACTTTTATTTTTAGAACTGGCGCCCATGTATGTCTGTCTGTCAATAATGCAAACTATAGCATTTTAGTATTACACATTTAGGATAGATAAATGTTAATAGATATTTCGCATAGATAAATGTAATGCTATATATTTTAACTTAAAAATTATATAACTTACTTTATTATTTGTTAGTTAAACAATAACACGTTGTCAGTTAAGGGGATGGTTCATATTCAATCTCTGAGATTTAAGGTTATTTGATGTTGTCTACAACAATGACAAGATTATTTTTATACAGTCTAAATGTAAATATTATAATTTGTTTTCTATTACTGTCTTAAAATATACAAATGTACACTTATGTTAATCATTGTGCAAGGTATAAGATGTATTCAAAAAGTAACGGAAATTTTAAATTTAAAAAGAGCCGCGCTACTTATTTAAAAAATCTTTTTTATTTCTTAAGTTGGTAGCACTAAACTCACTCAATTACTATGCCAAATTTGATCAAGTTCGGTCTACCCGTTTGTTCACAGAAAAAGAAACAAGATATATCTGTCTCTGTTATACTTTAAGTGTTTATTTGCAATTTCATTCAACACTGGTACGGTAGTGAGGCCAGATGAAGTGATTTTGCCATTAGTAGTTCATATCACTGACATTTCCTTGAACGAGTGAAATAAAATTGAATTGTTTCATGACAACAAATCATAAGCGTCTTCAATATGACGTCAAACTGACTGCAAAATGTTTACTGGGTAGGTTAACTAATAAAAGGGTCGACCGCAATCGTTTTAATTTAATTCTTTGCCCTCCCATTAAAAGCATCATGGCTGCACTGCATTACAAAATGATGAAAACGATTATTTATTTCAATTATATAAAAGACCTACGCATCCACGAGCACGTTGATGTAAAAGGTAAGCTAAAATAAAACGAGATCTACATATAACTAAACATGTATTTAATTATAATACGTACACGTATTATCATCACATGGAAGGAAACGTTTGGATGCCATGGAGACAGCAACTGAATATACTCACGTGTAGATGCAACTTCTTCATGCTCTAGCATTACCTTCATACTTCTGTTGCAGATTTCATATCATCACGTTTGACCTGGAGTCTCTAGGTTTTGACATTGACTTTGCTCTATTATTTAACCGGGTTTGTGCATTCTGTTATATGCAGGACTAGCTTTTAACCTATGTAAGTCATGAAAAAGTTTTAAGTTTAGGAAAAAAATTGCAGGTTATTTAACATAAAAAGAATTACGTTTGGAACTATAGATTTTACCTTATAGAAAAAAATAAAACTATTTTTTATCGAAATAAAGGGACATCCATAAATTAAGCCAGTCAGGCCATTGTCTCATGTTGCAGACCTCAGTGTGATGTCACACATTTCAATTAATATTTTTTTTGTAATATTGTATTTTGTAGGATTTTGGAATAAATGAACTTTTCTTTCTTTTTAGTTCTCATGTAAATTTACACTTTTTTCACGAAATTGCTTTTTCTTATTTTTAATTATTTTTTATCATTTTTTAAACCTTAGTTTTCAGAGCTTCTATATTTTATATTGCACGTGATGGCACAACGCTTCTGAACCATACCTGCCCCTCCCCCCCCTCCAACAACTTACCACAATTTCTGGACCTCTCTACTCCATGTGTGTGACGTAACTTATGCATGGGCTTCAAAGAGTTGCGATTTTTCCAAGTGAAATATTATTTGGTTGTGATCAAGTAAAATATTACATGTATTTAAAGTAATATCTATGTTTTGTGTTATACATTTATTACCTTTATTTATTAAATATTATAGGTCATAGATTACATACCATAAAAAGCATAAGAAGAAAGCATTGGCTTAAGCAATATTAAACATGGTTATTTAATAAAAATATGTTCCACATACAATTCCATGTACAAGGTATTTTATTTTACCTAACGTTACGTTTTGCTATATAATCCCACTTGGTCTGCTGAGTGAGTCTGCTGAATCAGATATATTTGCACCTCTGTAAAAACACATATGATGCAGATAATGGGGCCTTGAAATTATACTTCTTCTTGAACCTACCGATTTAATAAATATCGACCGCATAATTGCTCTAAGCATTTGCTTAGTTAAAATGTTAAAGTGCTGAACACGTGCTAGTAGGTAGCACGAATTGAAGCTGTGTATACAGTATATGCTATTTAGTGGTTGATTTATTTAAAAGAATCGGAGCATACTCATTAAATAACGAAATCAGTGAAATTTTCTCGAGAGGTGAAATTTTTTCGTACAGTGGTAGAAGAGTTCTAGCTGTATCTCAGCAATGGAATAGGACAGGAGGTGGTGTCAACATGGTATGACAGTTAACGATTTTAAGGTACAAATATAGATCTATTTGCGGTGACGAATAATGCAAAGCGTGACTCTCAATGCTCACGTGCAGCGACATCTGCATTCTAGCGTTATCATTATCACTTTTAAACCTGTATAATGAAAATAGCATTCGTATACTTCACATATTTCTCATTATAATTAAAACTTACTAAAATATCGTGCAAATATGAAAACAACACAATAAAGAATGTTGTTATTTGTAAAAAGTTATAAAAAAAATGTTTAAAATATCATAACAAAGAGTATTATTTTAAACAATTATATTAATTAAACACTTATGTCAATGTCACGCTGTGTTTTTGGTTTGAAATGACATACGTATTTGGTAAATGCGTCAAATCCTATGATTTTGCTGCTTCCGAAAGGAACCTGATGTTTTCAGTAGAACTGTCATTTACGGGTATAGCGGGTATCTAGCAATCAATCCGAAACTTGAATTAATTATTATTTATCATTGCTCATTGTTATCAGGAACATTGAATTTCCAATAAAGGGTTGTGACGTCAATCAGGAAATAGTTTTGTACAGTAGGCAGGACCGCTTTTAGGATCGGTGGAGCACTAGGCACAAATTGTGGTCTCCTTCTCCGTACATATTGCGAATTATGTAATTTTTCTTTTTTCTTGTGTAAATTAAATCTCTTTTGTGGTGCAGGCTCCTAGGCACGGGCCTGTTATCTATGCTTAAAACCGGCCCTGACAACAGATGCGTAGGTTGTGACCGGTAGAAAAGCGTTTGATCAAGGAGTGCCATTTCCATGCGTTAAATATTAATACCACCACGTTCTTATTCTTGAATAAACCTTAAAATAAAAAGTAATGGTTTAAGAAATAAATAGTGTCAAAACTGTTTCAAAATCTTTTCTAAATACGGATTATTGATGCACCTCCCTTAAACGATGTAGGGCGCTTGTCCTTTAAATATTCTCACACAAATTCAATAGAGCATCAGAATGAAGCATCAGTTTAATTAATCAAGGAATGATAATGAAAATACGTTTTTAAATTTAATTTATTTATTGTCTGCTTATGTTCGATGCTGATACTAACACTGATTTTGGCAGTATTTATACTGTAGTAGTCTCATAAATCGATTCAGTGTGTGTTCACAAAATTAAAACAAAATTAAAATGACTAAAGAAAGACTGATAAAGATGCTGATTTCTATCACCGACGACCTCCTCCTACGTTGACAGTTTTTATGCAATTAGGGAAACTCAGGAAATATAGATCTGGTCCCGAGATCGAATCCTAAGACACAGCAGTCAGCGTCAAGCATTTACAATTTTACGAGCATGGTTATATTCGCCTGAAGTTATTTTGTGTAAGTTAAATTTAGTTTATTATGTTTATTTCAGTTATTAGGAATTCAAACATTTTTCTATTTTTTCTTTATCGTGACTAGCATGTCATTTAATTTACCACTGATATTTTGTTTCTTTGTGTATTGCGCTTGGTGTTGTAGGTACCTTACTAGGAGATGATGAACTGTCATTTGTATTTGACAGTTGTTACTCTATGAAGACATCATTTTATTTATTAAATATTTATGTGTCAATATTATCTGTCTAATTAGAAGTCTGTTGATGGATTTCTCAAATTGTCTGTTGCACTGACTAGATGTCATTCACTGTACTGTGATTTGTTTAATTAATTTTAATTTACTATTATTTACGGTGCAAAACAAAAATCTGGGCCCATAACTAAACTGAACGCGCGATAACTAGAATGCGTACCTCTGCCTGAGAGAATTACGTAATAGATTTAAACCCTTGCCTGGTCCATGCTTCCCCCCTCCCTCATGTTTAGTGATTAATTTGTACACAAGCGCGTATGAAATACACTCTCAATAAAAAAAATTCATTCCTATTTAGAATTTTTGTTATTGTTTATGTTTTTGTTATAAAAGTTTTGTATGCATTGTCGGGAATAACTATTTACTAAGAGTATTACTTCACTGTGAAACCGTTAAAATATAAATATAAGTCATAAAAGTTCGAGGGCCCCCTGAGCTTGGGGGCCCGGTGCACTGCACCGACTCGCCCATACCTAGCTACGCCAGTGCTTGTCACCCACACTGCTTTGGTTAACAATAAATTGAATTGATGAAATTCTTTATGACTGATTCCGGAATCGTGATACCTTGTGATTGCATTCCCTAGTCCGATGTCTTTAAATGACTACCATTAATACAAATGAATTGCTTGCTAAATACACACAACGTAAGTATTACCTTAAATCCATGAAATATTTTATTTAAGTGAAATTTAATAGTACTATTTTGAAAAGATCTTATACTATTATTTTATGGATACTTATAATTACTTACACATATAATACGCCTTTAAACCTTAAATCTCCTTAATTTATTTAATCCTTTTAAATCTTCTTAATCAGTTTTATTATCCAGAAAATATTATTTTTACGATTGTAAATACAATAAAGTAGATCGAAAAATTGGTCATCGCTCATATAAAAAACAAACTAATTTTTAGATAGTATCAAGCTTCAAAGAATACGTGACCAAAATTTTATGACATTCGGTCCATTAGTTTACGAGTTACAGTGAATTTAGTGACGCTACTTACGTAATTTACAAAAAAATGGAAAAATCTGAAATTCGTGTGTGTATAACTATTTTTTATGTTAGGGTCTTACCTACAGGTGGCGATATTATGCTAGAAAAAAGGCCTACCGTTGAAATTGTGACTAGATACAATTAATTTCGCCGGAACGAAATCGCAACTAGATACAATTGAGTTAACGAAAACCCAGTGTGACTAGATATAATTAATTTTGTCGAAAGCCAATGGGCTTGTGTCCTATGTCTTAATTTCTATAAAAGTGTACTATATATTGATAAAGTGGGTTACTAGAACCTCAAAGGTTCAATTATTTTTTAAGAACTCCTTGTATTTCAGGAGATATTAACAATTAAAAAAGTAATTTTGTCTCTTTAATTATTAAAGAGATTCATCGTTGTAGACATTCCAAGTGCATGTGACATCACAATCCTTGTGTAAGGCTACCAACCTTACAGCTCATAAATCTCTGCTATATGTATTTATATATCAAAATATCAAATATTATTTACAGCTATTTCAAAGAACAATAAAATTTCAATATTATGTCTGCCTTGGCAGGGTTAATAAAATAAAAACTTATTATTCTTTGATTTGACTACCAACAGCTGCAAAACATTACCACAGCACTGACCTACTCAACAAATAACTGACATTAAAATGCATATCACGTCATACAAATATGGCCGACCATTTCTAGCGCTAAAACTACAATTCAAGCTTTTAATTGCTATATCTCCGACAATATTTATATATTTAATAAAATAGACACGCCAATACACATTTATTAACATCAATTTCAATCAACAATTGAAAAATCGACCACTAAAAAATGAGGACACAAGTCCATTGTGTAATTCTCCAACGAATGTTTAAAATTTTCAATCCAATCCAATTTTACAATTCGATTACATATTAATTTACAATCCAGTATTTAATTATATTTTGATATAAACAGTTTTGTGGTTGTGTTGTTATCAATTCTCATCTGGTATACAAATAATTAATGTGCGGGCTCCAGCACGTTGCTTCTCATTTGAATTCGTTTAACGTGGATAAAAATGTTAATTATTGTAGAAGACACGTTTTATAAAATCTCACTGCGATAGTTTCTGCAATATGACTACCAGTATATTCAAATGACAAAAGTGTTATGTGCAGACATATCACATTGGGCTTCGAGCAGCGCATAGGCGGCGCGGCATAGGTGTTGTGTACATCAAACTGCCACACATGTATCGCGTATTCGCGTAGGTGTATGACCCGTCCCCCTTCCCCCCATGTAAATAACTGGCGTCAGACCATCTCACACGCATTAAAACGGAACATATTTATATAGTCCAGGGGTATTATCATATTATTAGTTTCTAACTTAATTAGTAGTCCGAGGATGAAAAGGATTCTAGTCTATCTAATACTAATCTAATATTTCCAAGTAGTACCATTAACAATTTAGGTTTTTTGTATTTGAATCTTTAAATCAAAGAAGCATAGAGGAGCGGTTCAGGTTTACTTTGTATAATCGTGAAAATGTGTATAATGTGTAAATAAGGATATTTCTGTAAAATAACGCCTCTATCGCTAAACTACCCTCTCGTTAACCTTCTGCTTTTAATTGATCATGTATATTTAGAATGATACTGCTTTAGAAATAATATATGCAGTTTTAAAAAGTGTGTACAAAAAAATGCACCATGCTTGTACTCTCATTTTACTCATTTTTTAGGAGTCGATTTTTTAATTGTTGATTGAAATTAACGTTAATAATTGTATATTGATGTTTTTATTTTAATAAATATCTAAATGTTGACGAAGATATAGCAATTAAAAATTTGAATTGTAGTTTTAGCGCTACAGATGTCGGCCATATTTATGACGTAACCTGTCTCACTATTAAGGAATAGGTCAGTTATTTTTTATGTACCATATAAGAGTTCTATGTTAAGTATGCTATCTCTTTTAATATATAATGAAACAGATGACAACTTAGCAGACGTGACGTCACATAACTTGGTAACCAACTTTATAAATATATTGCAAAGTTTAGAAAATTCTATTTATTATTTTTTTTAAATATTTGTTTTCTTTATTAAGAATTCTACATTTGCTTTCTTGCTGTCACGCAAAATTTTATTCTATTTACTGACTAATTCTTAATTTTTTTTTAGATGCACGCGACGTTAATTGTATATACTTACACTATCGTTGTAACAGGGTCCGATACACAAACATTTTGTTCACATGTAAATGTCGGAGCTTATTAACAATGACTGGTTGCGATTTTCTAACCAAATACAAAGCAATAACACTGTTGCTTTTGAATTCCATTTCGATAACTTTTTTTAACTGCGACGTAAAACGATTTGCTTCTGTAGGCTTGTAAACAACATAACAGACTGACGCTTGTCAAAAAATGTGCGCGCTGTCATGTGCCGTTTGGTTACTAAAGTAGCATGAAATTGGTAACACTTCGAGCGCCGACCCCTGTATATTAATATTAGATATAATTACCTTCCAACTAATCTGAAATCATAATTTTTTCAATAAGTATTTTCTCGCGCAAAAACCGTTGTATCTAGTCGCAATTGGACTCCAAATTTCGAGCACTAGAAATTTGCTTTACTCGTCTCTTGATAAATGCGGGCCTGTTGTCTAAGGATTAAAACGAGTTGTTGATAACTGCATAAATGAAAGGAATTTGGAAACTGGTTATAAAACTGTAACCCTACATCCACACATTCATGTTATCATATGGGTTGACGTTACTCTTGATTTTCCAGTGTTTTCACATGGGTCTGCAAGTACATACTTTAATATGTTTATCGCAACACCATTCGTCGTAGAATCATTCATAGTCCACGATTATTTCTCTCTTTACTTCACTTCTTCTTTTCCAACCTCTCTCATTCGTTCGCAATGAATTTTCGCAATGGCTCTTGATTGTTCGTGTTAATTCTTCGTCAAATCTCTTTACAAAAATCCCTTGGACTAAATGAAATAATTCCACATTATTTGAACCGTGTACGTAAAGATGAGCGTGTAGCGACCTCGCACATAGTTGTAACAACATGACGACTAGGCACACTATACAATATACAACACAACGCCTATCACATTATCGCAGAATACGTATGTATCTCAATTTTTGCCATTCTCGATTTAATAATACTCATGTATAAGCAGCGATCGCGGTTGTGGCTGTGGCTGCGGCAGCGGTAGCCGGACAGAGTGGCCTGCGGATGGAACGTTTCGCGCATTTTGACACACGTGACTTGCAAGCACGCTCAAGTCGCGTGAGCTGTGACGTTTGTAGTGGGGATAGACATTTCGTTGAGACGGCGCATACTATACGTATTCCACTATCCCCACTCCTCCGACACCTTGCTTAGTAGCGGACCAAACTTTACTCATCAAAAGGATAACATAACTCAACATAACGTTTAAATCCCTGAAGCGAATTGGATGTTTTTTGAAAATATTTATCCATATTGTTCAATGATATTTAACTGATTTCAACAGTTTATTAGATGTTTGTGTGATAATTGTATTATATAAGTACTAATAATTAAGTGTATAATATCAAACAACTTATTTGAATGCCTGTTGCATTAAAGTTTTTAAATAACTATTGTATATTATTGATATGGTGCAGTGTTATAAAAGTTTTAAAATATAAGTGAATTTTGAATTACATGTGATTTGTGATGGAATCTTTCTGGGACAGTACGACTTCTCAAGTCAAATACGAAAGGTAAATTTTAAAATTAACATTATATAGATATTAAACAATGTTATGAAAGAAGTCATCATTTTATCAGGTAATAACCAGATTGAGGTTAACATTAACAGATACTTTTTAAACTTTAACATATGTATTATACAAGATAGTTAATATTTATTCTGGTATTAGTTTGGTACATTCTGAAATTATGTCATATTTTAATTAATTTATATTTATCTGACATAACATTGAACGCTATGCCGCTGTCCTAAAACATTTCTACCGTTGAAACTGAAACTGCTTTTTTATAACATTGCATGCATATGTCAATAAAGTGAGTGGCGGTTTTCAAGTTCAAAACTAAACAAGCCACATTATATATAATATATATTATATATGTATATATATTATGGGATATATAACTCAACTCAACTTTTAGCATTGCCATTGCCAATAGACAAATATATTTAACAGTACCTGCAAATCATGTACTTCATTTGTATTTTGCATATTTGATATTCTATCAATTTCAATTATTATTAAATTTTTATTAATGGTAATTTCATTGCCATTATTTAAATTATGTGTTATTTTAATCAATTTAAAACATATATGTTTTGTTTCGATTATTATTTTCAACAAGTAGCTTGGGATTGAAGTTTAAATTGGTATAACTTGTGGAATTAAAATCTGCATATTGTCCGACACAGTAATACCATGGAAATCCTTAAACAGTATTTTTACAAAATCATACTAATTACATACATTTCATTAAACTATGTTATTCTTAAACTATAAACTAAGTAAATTCCTTAATCTATCTTAAAAACTATTATAGGGCTCTATGCTTGTTTGTACTTTTTTGTCAAGTGGTAACCATTTTTAGTTATTACAATTTGAATTTTAGTCTTTTCAGGAGAAATTTTAAATGTATTCACAATTACTACTGTGAAGTAGGCTTACCTAACGTAAATTATTTTAATGTAATTTCTTTATACTTACGCAAATAGAAAATGTAACGCATTAATTGCCTTGTAGTAAGATAGCAAGTGTCAACTGCACTGAAGACAATTTTCTATATGGGAAATAGAAAATGAACTTTGGAATTGGCTTGCAAGCCAATGTGAAACTGCACTGTTTGACAATTTGCTACCGGGGTAGTAATTATTGGAATAACTATACTTTTAGGATAATTCCGGCTGCTTATCTATTTTATAACAGATACTAAATTTATCCCTAAGTTGAAGGCCGGAAGTTTGACCATACAGTGGCCGAGGGTATTTATAACTTGACGCCATCTTTCTGTGTCTTCGGTTTGATTTCAGACTAGCACTATATTTTCTGAATTTTGTTGTATACATATATCAGATGTCAAAATCATAAAACATGCGACGATAAAACGTACGTCGATTTTAAATTGAAATAAATTATAAACTAGACAAATTTATACTATAATATTTTTTTTATGTATACATATATGTACAAATGTACTAGCTAAACACAAAACATATGTATTACTTAAAATACCAATAAAGTATTTATATAAATATTTAAATAATAGTAATGTAATAAAAATATACACTAATATTAATTTCCAGCTCCCATAAATGCGCCTCTGTACAACGCTAATATTTTAGGCCCGTTAACCTGACATTGTATTTAAACTTAGTTATTAATTAAAATAATATAATATTACAACCACGTTAAAATCTAATCTTATATAAATAACATTTGTAACCTTTATAGTGATAGTAATATTAATATAGCAACATTGCGAACTCGACTACTGACTTATCTGGTCAGCAGACGTCAGGATTTTGATAATTTTTATCTTCTGATGACAAGAGATTTACATTCTTACTTTATGACAAATTTTTATAAAAATTAATAATATTAATATTTGTTATAGTATTTGATGTCATATCTATGTATTTTGTCTATGAGATATTTTTGTAATTAAAATTATTAATACATGATTATTTACTTATAAATATTATTTTAAATTTATTATTTTCTCTGATTATTACCCCAGTTGATATAGAAGGACCACAATTGCTACCCAATTTTATGCCCCTCTTATTCTTATGCTAAGTAATGGTATTTGATTTTACCCAATAAATCATAAAAGAAATACTGATCAATAAATAACTAATAAATTGGTTCCGGAACTTTAGAAATTAAATATTTAAAGAAAACTTTAAATAAAGTTTCAAAGGCAAAGCGTGCGTTTCTTGGTTCTGAGCGATGATGCTTCCACTGATTTCAAGAAATCTAAGAGCACGTAAATATAAAATAATTATGTATGGAGAACACACGCAGATAACATTGAAAGTTATAGAATATTTTATTTACTTATCTTATATCTATTGAGCCTTCATTAGTCCCAACATTTTCTTTTTTAATTTAGTATTACTATCACCGACGACCTCCTACTATATTGTCAGTATTTATGGCTGCTTCATAAGTGTATGATTATGTATGTAATTAGTTAAAGTTGATAACAACAAAACCCAGAAAATATAACCCCGACCCGGACATCGAATCCCATCTACAGTCTGTGGGTTAAAGGATAATTTACCTCATTTAATGACCCATAGTCAGAATAATTATCTACTGGATATAATAAAGTTCTCGCTATTTCGCTTCTAGTCTAACAAAAGCAGTCCACCACTGATTGCGTTTATTATTTTCGTTTGTTACATGTTTGGACATGTAGTAGCGTGGTTTTGATTTGAAACGCAAATTCTGAATGTGAAATTACTGCATACGATTGTACCAAAAATAGTAACAATGTTGTTTTTTTTAAACACTAGTACAAATATATCTTAAACATGTTCATTTTATATAGTATTATAAAAACATGAATGATTACGAAATTACTATATTCTTAACTTTACCCATTTATCTATGCATTTGAAGATATAGCGTATACAGCGTATATCGCTGTGTAATTCTAGTTATTTATCGCGATTTCTTTCTGATACTTGTCCCTTGCCACTAATGTTGGGAATTTTATGGTGTTGACGCCTCATATATTGCTGATAATCAATTGAGCAGGATATTCCATTGATACACACCAAAGTGAATACAATGGTCTTATTTATAGTGAGTAACAAACACATTTAGAAGTTAAAATTTTGAAAACGACACCCATGAAAAAGCCGGCCCAAAGGCTCTAGGCGCATGACTATCACTTGCTCCTTGAATGATACGCCACTGGACACAACATAAATTCATTAGGATAAATGATATCAATATTAGCTTAGCTCTTTTATGAAGAAATTAGATTTTTTGTATTAGTATTGACAAAACATAAACATAACTGTTTAGTATTAAATTACATTTATAATTCATATTTTTATTAATAATTTAGTAGGTACATAATAGAAAATATAATATTATGATTGATGAGTATATCGACATAAAGGGTTCCAAAGTGTGGGTGGATATCCACCTCAATTTCAAAATACAAATACAATAAGATTTCAACCACTCAAAGTGTTTAAATTAGTAACTGATTGCATAATTGATTTTATTTATTATATTTCGCAATAGGTAGTGTTGAATTAGTCTCTAGTAAGCTAGCAAATGTGGAGGATGCTAATTACAAGGTTCAGTTTCTACGTTCTCATTCGTGCTAGCTTATTATAAGCTAATTTAAGTGTTACATTGCATTACATTTTCTATCTAAGATATAAAGAAAATAAAAATAACTGAGAGAATTTTTACTTATAAACGAAAGTTCATTTTTTTAAACAATATAGTTCATAAAGCAAATATTTTTCGTAATATACCTATTTATCACGTTATCAATAATATTAAAGTTAGATTTTGTTTTATAATCTAAAATCATTTCATTTGTGATAAGAATTAAAATAAAATTTCAGTCGTTAATTTGAAAAGATAAGTTTTATTATATACTTGTAAAATTACCTACATCCTGATAGAAAACTAGCAAGTGTGAACCTTGCCTTGCAAGACAATTTCTACATGAGAATTGGAAAATAGATCTTCTAATTAGCTTACAGCAAGCAAGCAGGTACCTATTCAGGCCGGTTCATATATGTATGTCTATTATATGGTGATAAATAAGCAAAAATAAATATGCAACGTATTATTTAGATATAATTTCAAAACTCGTCTGGTAGACATTTTCTGATGTTACCTTACACTCTTTACATGCAAAGGCAGCGGCATGCGGCATGCGGTATTCGACACAAGAATGAAGAAATGAAACATCATCGTTGCAAAACACAAAACACAAATCGTGGTTTAACTCAACAGTCAACTCCTTGCTTAAGTATGACTTTACGTATTGAATAATGTTGTAACACGGACATATGTACATATGGGTTTGTACTCGTTCATTTATATAAATATTTCATTCGCGTGTTTTAGAGCGTGGAGCGTGTTTTTCAACACTGTTTTACGCGACTCAGACCACTTCTAAGTAGCGCGGGTCGAGCAGCGAGAGTCCGGTGGATAACGTCCAGCGTGGCTAACATGTGCGTTTAAACATTAAGAAAATGTGATTCTAAAACGGTGTGATACGTAATGTTAGATTGAGAACTAATTTATAGAACAGTACACAAAATGAATTCTGCAGGGTCGCAATTCATGGCAATATAATTTGTTTATTAATTGCTAGTTTCCTACAATCTGTACCCTCTTCCTTTTACTATCTTTCTGCTCTTCATCTTCATTGCCACTGGACGCAATTTTATTGGATATAAGATAAATTGTCACTGAAAATAATTGATGTTACAAATTGTCATGGATAAAAATTGAGGTTATGATGAGATGTCTATCCACAATACAAGTTGATCTACGACTAAGATCTGTTAAGCGGAAAAGTAAAATTTTTATTAAAAGAAAAACAAATAGAATTTGGAATTATTTCAAATTTATAGATATCTCAGTAAACAATTATATCAAATGTTAAACTTTCCCACTGGAGACCCTGCGTTTTTAAACATTTAACCTATTATATTTGTTTATTGTCGAAAAAGAGATAAATACGAGACTAACAGATGTTTGAAAATAGTTATTATTTGTTTTTAGTCTAAATAGCAATCTTTGTTGTCTGCTACATTACATATCTTTCTTAATTTTTTAATAATCCTTGTGTTCAGTTTTTTGAATATATTCATTCATAACTGTATTATGGTATATATGATTTATTTAAATAAATAAAATTAATATTTTATATAGCAGTTTTGTTCGGTTTTGAACAAGAACCAAAGTAACTGAACTTCTTGAACGAGTTTTTACGCCAAATTCAATTGTCTCCAGTAACAATTGACCGCCCCCTCTGACTTTTGCTATTTCTTTTTCTTAAGAAACATTTGCTTATTTTAAATCATTTTAACAATGCCTAAAACATGTTATTTAATTCTTCTTTTTCTTTCACAATGACTTACTTTCATGCCAAATTCCTTAGTTTCTCAAGTTATTACATAGGTGAGGTCACTTTTATTCCGAGGCTTAGTCTAATCAGTCTAAGGATTAACCCAGGGCTGGTTTTCCAATATAAATTTGTATTCTCTTCCAATTATCTGCTAGTAACAAGTCAAATTCCATTCTACCCAGTGTAAATTTAATTCTAGCTGGCAGTCCACATATACTAAATGCTTTTTGTGCGCTTCTGAATGTCTATAATGTGTGCATACATCATTTTTTTATAACCCGAGGACGGCCAGGAGGCAGGAGCAGTTTACATAGTCGATACGTTTTGACGTAGCTGGTACATAAATGCATATAGAGAGAATACTCGTATATCATGTGTCAATTTTATGAAAACGAAAACTAAATGGCCTTCAGAATTGACGTCTATAAAAATTATTGCCGACTTTGATTATAGGTTATAATATAGTTGGACAACGTTGATTAGTGGGCATCAGCCTCAGGCGGTCGCCATGAGACAGTTCATCTGCAGTGGCCTGCCACTGCCTTGTTCTTGTCGTCCTTGCAATGGCGTGCATGATGTTCCAACTTCCTGACGCAAATTCTTTATGTTCGTAAAGTAAATGATTTGAACATGAGTGTACTGGACCTTAAAATCAATTAATAGTTTTTTATTAGGCATTCTTTCTTGATTTATCTATAAGTGGCGCTATTTTGCCTTTCCCTTCCGCGAAATATACATTTTATATTAGATAGAATGTAATCTGTGAGAAGTTTACTATAGTTTGGTCATCCGCTGTCATATGTTCCAATCCAATCTAATTGTGGAATCTGTCAACCAAATCTTTTCTCTAGTGTTCTTCCACACTTTTTGCATAAAAGGAATATATCCTAAAATTTGTTGGTTTAAAGACTGTGTTTAGTCTAACACAAGTTTAGTCTAGTCGATAAGAAACATCACGTTTACCTGTACATATTGTGAAATATTATTACAGTCATAAGTTATTTAATGCGCTGTGTGTACGAATATAACCTTTTTATATGTCATGTGCATACGGACCAGTGACGGATTTATATATAGGGGTCTCATACGAATGTAGGTACGAGTATATATACGTTGAATCTGATCAGTGGCGTAGCTCCCGCCGTATCTGCCGTATCTATGATACGGGCCTCCGAGCTACAATGTTATCCACAATCCCACTTAAACTCTGAGGCCGTACTTAACTTAGTTCCTAGGACTATTAATTGTAAATAATAAGGTATAATCAATATATAATTATTTTAATTCAATGCGAGCGTTTTTGTTGCTTTTGTGAAAAATCTTTACCCATCACTTGGGCCCCCAACAAATTTTGATATGGGGCCCGTCTAAGGCACGCTACGTTACTGAATCTGATATCAAGTAGCTACATACTTGTACAATACATAATCTGTACAATATAGAAATTCCTAACCAAGAAACTAACTTTTCTTGAACAATTCACAAATGATTCGAAGTAAATTTGAGATTTTACAAAATTACTAGATAGAATTAAATTTTGGATGTGGCTGAAAGAGTTACTAAATAGGGGTCTTAATCGATAAAAATTATTAAATAGGTAAAAAAAATAGCGCGGAAAGAAATCATATAAATGTACCTGAACTCTGCTGATTTAAAATCGCACAAAAATTATTATTTATATTTTTATTATTATTATTTTCACGCTTTCCTTTTGTCGCAGTGCAGCTTCGGTCTAAAAAAAACGCGTCTAAATCATTTTTTCATAATTCTAGTATAATTAAATATTATTGCTTCTGTGATAAACCTGTACTTTTCATTTGACATTTTTAGATATTTTAAGAAATTTAAACGGGGTTTCAATTTTTGATATTCGAAAGTGTGTTTATTATTCCCATATACAAGTATGTTTATCAGTATACACAACATATGATACATAAATTCATACATACATATTTACGAGTACATATAATAAACTTGTACATATTTTGCATAAACGAATAAACTTCATATAAACTCATAATTGATATTTTTTCTCATATTAAGAACACGTGTTCGCCTTTAAGTGTAAGTGCACATTGTATTTGTCGCACGGTGTCATGTTGCAAGTACCTCACGAATCACATGTTGATTCACCTGAGTATAAACAACCTGAAAACTATGCGCCTACATGTATCTCATTTTTCAGAGGTAGAAAACAGTTTTAATAAGGGCTACTATTAATATTAAGTCAGATAATATCTATGAGATATAATTAGTATCGTTACTCATCACTGCTAATTAATTTTCCACATGATACTCACGTTAAATTAATTAACACTGTTAAGTATACAGGGTGTGTATTAGAGGATACTAAAATCTTCTTAATTAGAGATTGTGTTACATTATCTTGTAACATTAGAAGTTACTAATGTATTAGTAGGAAACTTTTTGAAAGTTGTGCATTATACTATAAAGGTAACTTTATCTTGTAAAGATAAATTAAAACCTTTTTAGACAAGAAAGTCTTAAGTTCCAATAAGTCTTGTTTGCATTTCAAATTATGTATATTTGGGTTTTTTACTATTTAATTATAAACATACTATCCTAAAATGTATACTACAATAAAATGTAGCAATGGAAATGCTTCTTGATTGTCACATATAAAAGTTGCCATTAAATTTTATTATTAGCTATTTTTTTCATTAAAATATAAAAAAATCAAAATCTGCCCTTTATTATTTTAATTGTTAAATAGATTTTCTTTATCTCCATCTACATTTTATTCACTAAACATAAATATAGGACTTATGTAACATATACGCTTAGTTAGAAGTACATATTTTCTATATGTCATTTTTGTCCTGGTAATTATTGAAGAGACAAGCCCTCAAAAAAGTCAGTTTTCTATGTGATATTTTGTTGGTATTTACACTGTATCTACTCGTTTATTATTATACTTATAATCTTTCCATATCGGACTGTACTGCGTAAGATAAATGGTCACCTAACTCATATTGTAACTTTTTATTAACGGAATGTCTAAGACGTTTAATTGCAGGCTCTCAAATTTTAAACAACTACCTCAGCGTCAATTTATGATTATTTTTTTAAAAGTAAAAACCAAAAGTGGTTCATAATCCAATTTCAAGCAAGTCATTGTTCAACTTAGAAGCTTACGGATTCTATTACAGTTTTATGTTTAATGATACGTGATTGGCACGCGGAAGAGTAGGTTTTACAATCCTGTCATATTCATTCGCATATGCACTGCTTTGTGTAACGTACTGTTCAAATTACAGCCACATTCATAGGATTATATCGTATCGTATAACAACAGTTGTAAAATCACGTTTTAACTTAGAATATATTTTGCACGAATGCACGATTTATTTTATCAAATACACGTTTTTCATGTTTTATTGCATCTCCAGTAAATCAATTGGGCCAAGCAAGGACATATACACAAAATCATATTGCTCATTACCATGGGCGTACGAAGATAGCCTCAAACGGAGCACTTTACTTCCTAGATGCACCACTCTGCTTCGCTTATGTATCTCTGCAATCAAGTTATAACCTGTCTTAGCCAGGTCTAAGTCAAGTCTTTGTCCATCTGTTGAAACGTGAATCCTTAAAAATCTCGGAATAATAAAAAATAAGAATGCCCCACTTTCAAAGACACATTAGTTGACTCAACAAAATAGATTTTCTAAATGTAGGCTATTGCTAAAGTTTTAAACTTCATTGATTTCACAATTTAGTTAATACGGTAATTCTATGCACGATTATGTATTAGAGGTTATGCAATTTACATAAATAAATCATCTATTTTGTCACCGAAATCAAAAACATTTATGTAACTTTATTCAGCATTATTTGAGTGACTACATAACCTAAAAAGCAGAAACGTGTTTGGAGTGAAATACTTTTGAAATAGGAAATCAAAGTAATACTAATGATACCATAATGATTATTCGAGAAAGAGAAGATCTATGAAATAGGACACAATAGTTAAAACACCTTTAAACATTTTTTTTATTTAAACTCATAAATTAATTCAAGGTGAACTTTTTGTCGAGAGAGGTTAGATTGAATTATGTTTAATCTTATGAGACTTATAATATCATATGAGAGCTGTAAATAAGATTCAGTTTATAATAAAAAATCTTTATTTTCGGTATTGTCCTTGTGAATTATAAACAATAATAAACCTTATTTAAAAAATTCGTTGTCATGTTTGATTCCCGTCTCAGGCGCTGTGTGTGGTATAGACTGTTGACATACATACGTGTTCTATATAAAATAAATTCAAGTAAAATTTCTTGCGTGCTAGTATGACAGAATGTGCGTCAATATTTATTTGTCAATATTTTCTTGATGTGTAGACACTGGCTGCTTCTTTTGCCGGTAATAACAGACAACATACTCTACTATTACTATAGTATTAGCAAATACTAAATATTATACATACCCGTACATATTATTATGTTCTGTTTACTTATTATTGTACAACATAAAACAATAGCAAGCTGTTTAAATATCAATATCGCATTTGGTGATAAGATCCCAGTATTATTCCACGCTGACAGGAAACTGTTTCACTTGTTTTAGCTGTTTTTAATATTGAACCTAATCTCGTATAATCTAGCGATATTTCGTCTATAGCATTATGTTAAGCTAGGCGCACACTTCAGACAAGACTATTTGTATATGACTGTATATCAAAATTACTCCAGAACCCGTGTTGTTACACTACTCTCTATGTATTCAGTACGAATCAAGTAAACAACATATATAGCCGAGTGTACTTACTACAAAACTATTTATACTTTTGTAAATTTGTTGGTGTTGTTGGTGTTGTCTCTGTTTGTTCAACGTTTTCATGTGGTGCTTTCTCTACCTTTCTATGACGTCGAGATCATTGCATCTACTGCGCACCTTGACTAAACGTTTTTTGAGTTTGAATATTGTAAAATATAGGAAATATTTTTATTCTTATAAATCAGTGAAGGGTACTAGCATTATAAACATATCGCTGGGGTAAATGGATAAAGAAATTCGACTTTTGTTCTATAAGCACCGCTTGAGTATCTATTTGGTAATATAATTTACTGTTTCGTTTCGAGAAAAGTCTTTCCTACATTGCACAATTAGCCTAAAACATATTTCTTATTTTATATATCAAAAAATTGATCTTTTCTCTTATCTATCCGATATATTCTTTTGGTATTTCGAACCTAACCTAGCTTAATCTAACTTTGTTATCTAAAAAATTCAATTTATTTCATGTTTAATACATTTAGAAACTGTTTAAGAAGTATATTAAAATCAAAGTTATACAAAGGATAAAGTAGCTTAGAGTATTTGTACTTTCCATCAGACTGCAGTGTCTTTGAGTTCGATCCCATCGCTATATTTTCTGGGTCTCGGTGTTATTAAAGTTGAATTGATTATGTATTCACATATATAATGCCACGACACCATATATACTTCCAACATTGGTAGAATATCATTGGTGGTAGGAAACAGCATCGAAAATATTCTGACTTATATATAAAATATTACATGAAATACGTTCAATAGACAAATTGTTAGCACTGTCTCTCTTTGCTCAATCTTTTTAAGACAGTCCAACATTTCTTTAAAACATTTTAGAAGTAGGCTGTTATCTATGGTTACTTTTTCTACCACATTCATTCACATAGGTACGTACATAGTAAACAGTTGCAAGGAGATAACAACAAATTGACAACCAGATAACAGTAAAGGTCTTAGAAAGTTATCAGATTTGTAATCTGTAACTTCGGAAACCCTAGAAATGTACACTTTTTAATAATTGGCGGGTAAAGGGGGATAAAGCGGATGTTTTGTTATCGGGAATCCTATATAGCTAAGTTTACTTTGCTAATCAAGAGCTGTACTTTGTTTATCAGACTATAGTCTAGGTTCTAAATCGAGAATTGAGATTGAATTGGCGAACAAGCTGATATAAACAGACTTTTCTGACTAATTTGCGTGCTGATTCCGAATTTTTCCTGCTTTAAACTCCATCTAGGAAAGAGAATGAAATTGTTTATGAGGATTTTATAAAACTACCAAGAAATTATCGTTTTCTATTTAAAAAGAAATCTTACCTCGTTGAAATTTTTTTCTCTTGACTTATATTAAAGTGCGCTTATTTTTGTTTTCTATTACAAAATGAGTATTATCCTCCACGTTGTGTTCCATTAAAGAATGATGCCTGGGAACAACTACATCTTAACGAAGGCCAAAGTAGGCCAATATTCTTTGTTAACAGCAAACTTTAAACATTTAAGTGCTCAGTCTCACAGCCTTAACTAAATAAATTGAATAAATAAAAGACATATGTTATAAATATACGAGTGTGTTATAAGATGTCATGCTGAATTACTGAACATACCTACTTCGTAAAGGTAGGATTATTTAATTAATTCATCTGCCTCGTTAATAAAATGAACAATCAATTAAACTTACTATCCATCTATTTTGTAACTAAGTATATGATTCAATATTATTTTAATTATCTGTTTAATATATTTTAATTTGTATGTTTTTACGTACAAGACTTACCTGACGTCTGTTAACTATAATAATTTACAAATTAGGCTACTTATGCCAATTTCAAGGTATGGGATTCATTTTGCCCTTTATTTAAGGTCTTCTGATAGTTTTGTGTAAACTTACATAGCTTAGTTTAGAAAATATAGGCCTTTGGAAAATCGTCAGAAGTTAACAGACGTCAGGTAAGCAGTTACAAAATAGGGTCCGCTTTTTTAATTATCAGTTCAGTTTCAGCTATGACATATCTGAAGTTTAACCTAAAAAATGTTTTTTCAATCTTAATTTTATCAAATACCAAAAGCTAACGAAACTTAAATATTAGCCTAGGTATTTTGCATGTTTAAGCTACAGTTATGTTCGAACAAAATGAGAACTAATATATAAAGGATGTCAACCAAGGTTTATAATAAACCATAGTCAATTGACTTACAATTTTCAGCAATCTTCAGTAAGATCACTGAACATTACACATCGCAAATATTTCCATATTGCTATAGTTCAAATTACGAGAGTTCGGCGGCGACTCATATTTAAAACAAGTGGGGTATAAACTGCCGATATAACTAAAAGCACTGTCTCACTTATTTTTCTATAATGTATATAGAAACGAATAAGATAAAATTCATTATCGTATTATAGATTTATACCGCTCTTACAACCTCTTTTAAGTATAAGTCATCGCCGAACTATCGTGATTTGGACTATACTTATTTTACTAACAATATGTTGTATTGTAATCAGTTTACATTGCTTGCATAGCAGCGTTGTTAATTTTTACAAAAGTAACAATTTTTGAGAGGTGCGTAACAGGGATTACAGTAAAATGCTTGATATGATATGTAAATTATAACACATTAAAACATACAGCAACTTTATTTGAAATCTGCATATTAGACAAATATGGTTGAAAAATTCGATAAAAAGAAAAATAAGATAGAAAGAAATGCATAGAAATAAGAAATGCATATTTGTATGTACTGATTATAATGGAAAAGTACTGTTGATAATAATAAGTAAATATGTATTACAACAATGCTATTTATTTCACATTGAACTTGTTTATAGTAACTTGGCATGATAAGAAACGACGTGATTCATAGTTATATATCGACACTAGGGGCGCTATTTCTCAGTTCAATCGAATCATAAACTCTTCTTCTTTCCGTAAAAATCACTCGATTTACTCAAAAGTGCTATTCCTGAAAATTTTACGAAAATTCTATTTTAACAAATATTCAAATAATTTATAGTACGTGTCCTGACACAAGCACATATACCAAAATTATAATATGTACGAGCAAAAGGGGGTCAGGTCGTGTTTTATTGCGTTTAACACATTCAAATTATAGATAGTTAAATATCCGTCAATTTTTTTAATTCAAAAATTAATGCAACTATGTATTATATGACTTTAATAAGGTTTCACAATATTGAATTAAAGAAATAGGCTACATCCCAATTAAATACAGACGCATATGCCAGAACATCAGCTGTGCACATCTCAGTACTTGCATTATTAACTAAACAACAGATAAATCAGGTCGGATTACACAATTCCGGGCGGCTGTCAATTGTGCCGGTCGTTTTGTTGTAGTGTGCGCTATTTCTACGCACTACATAACGCCCGTCTGAAGAGTCGTCTAAGATAGATAACTATGAGAAGGCTCGTGTCTACTGATGCAACCCTTTTCTAAAACACGCGATCGCGAACGCGATTACGCAGCATCAGCAATAAGAATTAATCGCCTACGATATCATAGTTAAAAACAAGAATTTATTATTGAATTCTAAAGAATTCGCAAGTCTCAAATCTATATAGAACTAACTGACTTATAAATATGAAAAATGCATATCATATACAATAAGTGAATACAGAATTAATCAAATAATAATCTAACTGTATACAATTCAATTATTACTAGTGTGACTAGATCCTTCGTGATTGCCTTCCACCCTATCTAAAAATTAGTTACTTTTGTAACTCCCATACGGAATCAACTGTGTCTAGTCTAACTAGAGTTATCTTTCTTTTTTAGATCACACACAAAATTAATTGTATCTACTCATAATTGAATCCAGTTTTTACGGGCCACCACCCGTAAAAGTGGCAGATTCGAATTTAGACTGGATAGAATTAAGTTTTGGGTGAGAGCGATACACAAAAGAGACACCCATTAAAAATTATTCGTACAAATGTACACATGTTTGCATTTTAAACTATTGAATTATTTTTTAATTATTTAACATCGGCCTATTTCCGATGCTGAGTCGTAATCGGAATCGAATTAGATGCGAATCGTATCACTCTGAATGGTGATTGGAATCGTATCAGACAGTAGTGAGACATTACATGAAGCTTTGGACAGAATGTCTGCACCGGCCGGAACGCTCCGTAACCCCTCTGATTGCCTTCTTAATACTTTCCAAACGAGGTTTGCCGAGGTTTGACTACTGTCTAACCGCCCTCTGATACGACAGATACGACAAATTGTTTGTAGGGCTTTTACTATTTTAGCAGTATTTGTGGTGTTATGGCGTTATGTATGTGGGCTAAACTGCTGCCTAATAAGTGTACGATTATATATATAGTATAACTTGTTAAGAACCAAACCCGGAAAATATAAATTTGGTCCAAGGATCGAACTCGAAGATACAGCAGTCAGCGTCAAGCATCAATGCTCTCTTCCACTGTGTCATCACAATTAGTTTAGAGAATAATATTATATTATATCAATTAGTTTCAAAACATGAACCATTAAACTTATCATAAAGAATACAAGTAATGGTTTTAGAGAGTTAAGGAATTTTTCATATAATATACTAAGTCCAGAAAGTAACATGTCACTTTATTTTAAAAAAAAAATAATTATTTAATAGAAATTACATAATGCTTAATGTTGTAATGCATGTAAATGTAATACATAATACGTAGTGTTAAATGAATTGTTAGTAGAGAAGTTATTATTAACAAGAATAAGGTATTTATGTTTTATACTCGTAGATTCATACTATCTGTATTCTTATAGAAAATAACAATGAATTATGTTATACAATGGTGTCTTTGTTTAGCCAAGAAACAATTAATAAAAACAGACGATTGAAATTGATTCAAGGAATTAATAAAGAATATATATTTTAAGAATGTATATTCAGAAAAGCTATCGATTCTGTACGTCTACAATAAATGATAATCTATCTATTGTGTTAACATCTCTAGAATTTAACGGTTGTGTTTGAACAGTACGGACGCTAATGCGGTTCAATCCATAAAGTAAAATATAAGAGAACTAATGTTGTAAAATGGTACATACATTTTTTAAATTGTGCGGTTATTAAATTTATTAAATAGTGTACACTCTTAAAACAAAGTTTATAAATTTAAGAACATTTCTAAAGCATATTTTAGAACCAGGTATTGAAAAAAGTGCATTTTAATAGCACAAATTCAGACAAAAATTAATAACCGGTTCTTTTTTTTTTTTTATTGTTAATTGTGTGTGCTTTTCGGCTTTACAATCTACCGTATTCTATTTCTTATTACATTTCATTCCTATCTTAACAATTCAACCTTAAAACTAAACTTACTAATTTTATTTAAAACTATGTAATTATTTTCTTAAAACTAAACTTTATTTATTTATTAAAACTAAAAAAAAAATTATTCTAGACTTTTAGTACTTCCAAAAAGTGCTTTCTGCTTCTTCTTCTCTTGACCCTCTCTCTTCATGTTCCCCATGCAAACTAGATAACGAGCTGGACCAGATAACTGGATTTTATATATGGACGACGGTCACTTCGCAGACAATTAAATTTACATTTTTCTAGACCTTTTTATCTCCAAACGTACTTTCTGCTTCTTCTTCTCTTTACCCTCTTCCTTTATTTTCCCTAGTCTTTCTTATGTACTGGTCTATTCCCTAGTCTATTTTTCTGGGCTGAAGTTTAACTGTTTCCTCGCTACTTCTTTCTTTCTCCTGCTTCCCTTCATTGCCTCTTTTAGTACTTCCTTTCTCTTCCTGTTCCTTGTGCAACCCAGCCATCAGCTTATTTCTTCTCCTGTTTTTTCTTTCCTTCTTACTATTTCCGCCATCCACCTCTTTCCTTCACTGCCTCCCTTTAATAGCTGGCCAATATTCCTTTCGCTCGCTACTTTTTCCTTACACTCAAACTTAATGTGCTCCAGTGTTTCGTCCTCCGCTCCGCACACTCTACACTTTCTTTCCTCACTCTTTTCGCAGTATCTGTTTCCTTTTTCCTCATTTCCCAATCTAAACCTTGCTGTTCTTCTTATGTGTTTTATGTCTTTTTCTATAAGGTACTGAGGCACATTATATATAACCGGTTCTTAATTTTAATACGCATTTGTCTATTAAATTTGTGTTAAACATTGTATAAAACATTTTACCAGTGTAACTTTAGAACACGTGTTTTCACAGGAGCCTAACATAAGATTTAAATTAATGTACGAAAACGTAAGTATTTATTATATATCAAAAAGTACATACAATAGATAGTTTGAACAAATTCACTTCCTGTAAATATAGAGACTGGTACTAAAGTTAACCGTCCATTTATGTTTTATTTGTGTATATTCGTTTTATGTGGTGGTCAAGTACCTACGTTATTTTGAAATACATACGTTTATTGTGAACCCAATCTCATTGACGGTATTAACGGTATTAATGAAGCCTTTATATTTATCTAAAATGGTTTCAATTTTGCCTGAAATCAATACTTTATAATCTTTTAATCTGTGAAAAGGTCTTAAAAAGTTCTATGATACTATTCATACGAATTCATAGATTTTTCTTCAAGAAGAATTTATTTTCAAAACATCATAAATAAAGCCTTAAAATACATGTAACTATATTTAATCGTTATAAAATATATGATGTATATAAATCAAAACCATTTATTAGTAACAGATTTTTTATATCGGTAATTAGATATTTTGCAAATCACTAAATGATTTTCATGAGTTATTTTTAGCTTATATCTGTTATGCTAACATTCAACTTTTATAAAAGGTTGAGCAAAACGTAAAATGAATAAACTAAAAATAGCATTTTGTGATAAAGAAATTCTCTTTTCTCGTGATATGATCGTGCTGAAGGTTTAAATAAATATAAAACATTTCATTTAATTTTAATAATAGAGAATGCAGTAGTACTTTTTCTTATCAAGTGAATAAAATTAAATTTGCATAGTTTGCATATAAAAGTTTGTTCTCATTACCTATATATATTATTATTTGACACAACATTTATTTAACGTATAAAATATTATGTTTAGTTACTTATTTTATTGATATTATAATCATATCTATTTTTAAAATAATAATAGAATCATAAAACTCCCTTTTTTGAATTATTAAATCATAAGAATAGCTTTTTAGATTTCTATTTGACAGTTGTGCTTCTCGACATCACGGAAATAAAGCGACGTTAAATTTCAAAAACTGTTGCTGACATAACTAAAAGTGAAAAGGTTTTATTTTTACATCAAGTTCATGTTATATATTTAGCAACATAAACCCCTACCTTTTCTTACTCCCTTGTAACAAGGTCTGTCATCTTTCTTTTTAACATTCTTTTAATGTCTCTTTTAAATATTTAATTAAGGATAATAAGAGCTCAATATACGTATAAATAATACATTTTGTAACTTTCAATTAAAATTTTTTGTAATAACTTTTCATTGCAACACTATTCATCGAAACTTTATTTTACAATATTCTTAAATAAATATAAATTTCACTTACAATCTGTTACTAATTTTTAGTTTAATATGTATCAATATATAATTTTATTATTATTTATTATGTAATCTAAAATTGAATGCCCTTAAATATATAAAACTTTGTTTAATAAATATGTATTTTTCATATTATGGCTATTCTCCAAATGACAGTTAAGACTATTCTACAATTATTAAAATGTAAATGCTCTCTGAGCTCAGATTGTGTACAGTCTTCTTTCATTGGTGAGGTAATGGAAGAGGCACAAACCTAATACGTACTACTTTCTATATTTAAATATTTTGTAATTTTAACAGACTTGATAAAAATGTCTCAGAACTTTTGAATTTCGCGCTGTATAATATGAGTATAATGTATAACATTTTAATTTCATGACACTAAAACCTTGCAATGTTTAGCATACTTATCTAGAATGAGACAGCACTAGAGAAAGAAGATGACCCTAGTGACTCAACAAAGTGTTTCGAGTATAGGTCTAAATACTTATAGAATAAGTCACATATTTATCAATATAAGAAATGCTCTTAAAGTAAAATCTTAGGTTAAACATGTTAGCTCAGATAGAAAATATATTATGTAATAGGTGTGATAGAGTTAGAGAGACGTGGGCAGTCAAGTTTAGAATGGTATTCTGCGGGGAAAAGAGACACACGATTTATCGACCAAAACTCGCGTGAGATAAACGTGAGCTGTTAAATCCAAGGTCATTTTAACAAACAAGAATAGATATCACGTATAGTTCGAGTTTGGTTTGGTTCGTACGGAAATATGTGTTGCCTTGCTATGCTACGATGTACTGTACAGCAGATAGGACTATGCTAACAGACAACAGACTAGACAAGGTACAGAAAGCAGAACCACAGGCAAAAGAAAATACAGTGGTATACGTCGGTTTTAGATGATTTTTTATACTTTGAACGTGTATGTTAAATAAAATTTATGAAACTATTGTATATCAATTGGCGTTCTAATCAAAAGGATTTGTTACGAAAAAATTGAAATGAATCGACTTGACATTGATTCTATATCACTTTTTGAACCATTATCTACATAAAAAAATTATACCTTAAAGGCATAATAGGTAAGAATATATAACTATAGTCTGTCGACCACTTTTAAGATAAAATTTAAAAAGAATGAAATGGGGTCGTTTTATTAAAAAAAAAGTATTTTTTTCTTAAAATTTTCTTAAATATTTTGAATTCCAATTTAAAAAATGTAGTTTGACATACTAGAAACCATTTGTTTCTGTTTGAAATGTCGCACGCGGCTACCAGGAATGCGGAAAATAGTAAAAGAAATGTAATTTTTAGAATTAAACTTACATTTAGTTCGCTACTCCGACTTATAATAGTCAAAATCTCACCAACTTTGCTAACGGCACAGCGGGCGAGAAGGATGAGTCGCTAACTTCAGGCGGCAATGCTTTCGAATTCAATTCGCGAAACAGCGCTGTATTTTTTAGATTTAGTTGTTGTTTCATTTAATGGATTAAATACCAAATATGAACTTCCATTTATTAGGCAACAATGTAGGTATAGTCCAAATCACGATATTTCGGCGACGACTTATACTTAAAAGAGGTTATAAGAGCGGTATAAATCTACAATGCTTATTAGTTATATCGGCAGTTTATACCCCACAACTTGTTTTAAGTATGAGTCGCCGCCGAACTCTCGTAATTTGAACTATAATGCATGTATGGAGACTTCGATAGACCGTACAGATATTAAAATACGTTTTTATAATAAATACAGAAAATTTCGATGATTTCTCACGGAGCATCATACGCGCATTATTCTATCTGTAGTGGAATACAAATTTGCGGTGCGAATTTATTTCAGCACTTTCCTAAATACATCTATATCTTTGTTAATATTGATCATTCGCTTTTATAGTTTTAACCTATAATTCTAGACACAATAACATTTCGATTTCCGTCAAATTAAATCGATTTATAAAATGCACTGAACGTGTGTAACCCCTTTAACCAATATTGAATAATGCCTGAATGAACTTATGTGTTTTATTTTTAACCTGTTTTTATTGTTTATTATCATGTTTTTTTAAGTTGTTTAAATTTATTTCTTTTCCAAAATGCGTATAAGTGACGTAATGTAAACTCTTGCCAAGAGAATTACATATTTACTTCAGTTTTTTAATATTTTTTTCATTTTTTAAACCACTGTTAAATATCATTCACATCTACTAATTTAGTTTTAGTTTTAAATTAAATTTATTTAACGTCGGCTTTTTCCTATGCTGAGTCCTATCACCGACAACATCCTACTAAGTTGGTTAGTAGAAGTAATTTAACTTGATAACAACCAAACTTAGACAATATAAATATGGTCCGGGAATCGAACACGAAGATACAGTAGTTAGCGTCTAACATTAATGATCTCATCCAATGTGTCGTCTAAAATATCTCTTTATATTTTTAGAACTTCATTTCTTTTCCTTTTAACACTTATCCATTTATTATAACAATAATTTAGACCAAATACTAAAGGTCAACAGGTGCTAATCGATAAGTAGTTGATGACAACGACGGTAGCATGTATACGACTATTATTTAGAAGTAATTATTCTAATGGATTAATTAACTACATTACATATGTAAGTAATAAGCTGCTGTTTAATTAAACATGCAAATATATGTATATAATTACATTTTTAACCATCTGATGATTAGGTGAATATTACGACAACGAATGTCTGTTGTTACGAATGTCTAATAAACATGATTGGGTTTGTTTATTCTAGTTTATTTTTGTTTGTGATTTAATCATGGGCGTCTACAAAACAGGGGCAAATATTCACTAAATACTTGTAGAATAATACCTGTGTGATTCACAATCACACAATTCAATTATTCACTAATGGGATTAAAGTATAAAAGTTATTTAAACAAAAAATTAACTTAAAAAATAAAAACGTTTTTAATCGGTATTTAATTATGATTCATTAAAATAGAAAACAAAAAGAATAAAATACAAAATATCGGTTTTTGAAACGAAGGCCTCTCTTTTCTTGCTCGCATTCTAATCTTTACTTTTATCTCTCTCCATCTTCATCCTATCACCATCGACACATATTTTTCCACGCTAACTCCAGTTATTAGTATTTGTTATTTATTTACCACAAAGAAATTATTGTATACGTGAAAAAAGTTGGAAGAAATTAATATATATATCTATTGAATCATCCAAATACCTTTTTTTTTTTAAATATTAGTCATAAAGGAATCTTGTTTCTTTCATCTCAAAACATATCTTCCGTTTCTGCTTTTTTGTTCTTTATTACGAAAAAAATATTTACGTTTTCGTGTACTATAATGGAAATAATGGAAATCTAGTAAGAACCGTTTTTCTTGAATCATTGAAAATATGTAAGAACTTGTTTTTAATCCTGCCTAACTTCTTTTACCGGAAAAACGCAACAAAAAATGTGTGTGTTTCAGTTTTCAGTTACGTTCTTTACAAATTTCGGTTAACCGTTTTCTGTTCTTAAAACTATTTAAAGTAATGTATATATTTTAAAGTTCGAAAATAAAATGTTTAGTAGCTCTGCCATATTAATAACAAAATGGTTTTGTTGTTGATGACAAACAGTCAAATGATTGCAAAAAGTCAAATAATTTGTGTGATTAGAGCGATTACCTGACAACTGACGACTAACGAATGAGGACTGAGGAGAGCTGTGCTGTATCATGCTGTGGCGTATGGAAAAACCAGGGTTCACTCAATCAAATTATTCAATGATATAAAAGTAAGAGCTAAGAGGTATTGAGATCTGATAACTGGTTGTTATGTTTTGAACGGTTGAAGGACATTACTGTATCTCCTGTTGCGCCCAAAAATCTACTTAAGAAAAAAATGATAGCAATGAAATTAATAAAAACTCTGGTTTATCATTTGACATACTAAATGATTTTCCAACATATTGTATTTAAGCATTTTAAAGATAGTGTATATTTTTAAGTTTTTTTTATTGTTAGCGATAATTGTATTCCTAGTACAACCCTACATGCATTAGCAATGACGTCTTTCACAGCTACAAAGCAAATGCTGATTATTTAACTTCTGAGTGTGGACTAGAACAAAGTCCAAATTCGGATTCGTACTTGTCCGAGGGACTACACACTAGTAGGGCTCAGAATATGGCTCGAAGATGCAGCTCACTACAGAGTTCACATATTCGATTGAAATTGATTAATAAATTAATTTTAAAGTAGTTATTGACTTTTAATTAAGAGAACCCTGAAATTATTACAAAATACAGGATGCGGCAGCATAACTCCCTTTTTTCAAAACTTAATAAAACCCGCTCACTATATGAATCAGAAATTTTTTATTTGTTTTTTATAATGTAGGCACATACATAAAGTTTTGTTTTAGTTAGTTTTGAATATCAAATTAGGGAGGTGAATAGAGTGGTGATTGCAACATTGATGCTCTCAGGTGATCTAATGATCCGAGGGACTCCAGTTCTTCGTCTTGTCGCACTTGCAGTTTATCTGTCTAACAATTGATTTTCGGTTCGGGGCTAAATTAAAGCGATTCCGAAAGACGCGCTATGTTGCAAACACAGAACATCCGCTCGAAAAGTAGGCCTCAACGGCAAACGCACGCTTCTCACTATTCCAACGCATAATGGCGACTAAAACTTTATTGTCCCGCCTCTCGAACGAGATCACTAGCGCTTCGCTACGACATCAACCGACTGAATGGTGCGCTTCTTAAAAAAGGAAGTTATGTGCCACACCCTGCGTCTGTACCTGAGATGGATATGTAAGTTGCTCGATTTTATTCACTGACTCGGCTCTGACTACGGACTTGCGTAACTAGTTAACAATTATCAGATTTAACCGATCGCTATCGGCTATGGAAACAACAAATGATCTAACAGCGTTATGATTTTGTTTTTAGTTAGTGATATCAATAGTCGTATGTCGCGAATAGTGATAACCAATGATTCATAAATCGCTGATTGCAGTCACGTGTGACACGTGAAAAGCAAAATGTGCTCAGTGCTCAGTCCACGGTGTTGGGTGCTCGCTGTTCTAAGTAACGTTACGTATTTATGTATGAATTTAAAATAAAACAAACCTTAAGACGGCACAGGGTCAAGTTAACTAGGAAATATACTTGCAATTTTATCTCTTAAATATCAACTGACATATGTTATGTTATAGAATGAAATCTTTAAATTCCGTATGCAATGGCTACTAACATCAAATTTCAAACGATATTTCCAAGAACCACAATTCTGTTATATATCATTAAACTTACAATGTAGTCTGCTGTAAAATTAGCGGTTTCGTAATCGTAATTTAATGGTGTTTATATTTAGCATTATTTAAAATTGAAAGTAGTAAAGGCATTTTCGAAATCTCATGAGTTTTGAATTCATTAAAAATTCCTAAAACATACACCTATAGAAATTACAAATAATATATTTATTTGTTAATCGGGTATTAATGTGATTCTAGTATCCGTATGCTTACAACTTCTGTACCAAATGTATAAAGCGTTTTACCATAAATAAAAAATTTGCGAGTTTTAATTAACAACCTTATAAACACTGTATCCTATGTCTTATTAATGGTCAATGTTTCAGACTGTATGCTCACTTTGTTAAATTAATCAAGATAATATTGAAGATAATACAATAACGCCAGGCTCCGTTTAAAAAGAATTTTAAATTATAAATAGCTACATCTCTATTAATTTTTATTTTCTCTTACTATCCGGCTAATTTCCTGAACCAGTACTATATTTTCTGAGTTTAGTTATTTCGTTCAACTGATTGTAAAATAATAAACATATTACGCATTAGTGTGATAATAAAACTCATAATTGGAAATAGGTTTACAGTAATTAAAAAATAGTACATTTTTAACGTATCTGCTACATAAATCTTATCGCATGATATTTTTATGTGTATAGAGTAAACTTTTCAAACACACTTTCCATGAATGGCATGACTTTGTTTCACGTAACCTTCAATATCAGACAAATAATAATGTTAATTTATATTAATATTAATGAAAACGTCTGATTAAGTAAGTTTAAAATATTTTTACATAGTTCTATTATTTTTAATTTAAATTTGACAACTCATATTGAAATAAGTGTATGATATTTTGTTGGTATTTAATCCAAGGTTTTATTTATCGGTAGTAAAACGAACACCAGACCAGACAAAACGCAACATTTTATGAATGGTGGGAAACGATTGTAATATATAAGGTTAGGTTAGGTGATCTTTGCAATAAACTACTCGGTCGCGCTTCGTAAACCGCCTGACGAAGTATTAGTGAATATATCTGTTTGAAATATGTTGTCCTACTACAAGCGCCTCGACTCGGAACTGCGTCCGAGTGGCCTAGTGTGAAGTGGCCTTATTATCCTTGAAGGAGAATCCATTGCGCATACATTTGCATACAAAATCGTCTGCAAAGAACAATTGTTTTGCAATTGTATCTATGTATGAGAATGAATATAAGCTTTTCAGAAGCTGATGTGATTAGGTCTATTAATTCTTAACGAATAAATTATATAAGAAAAATTAATTTTTATTTTCTTGGTTAAATTTTTTCATTCTCAGACAATGATAATTATGATATCTACTTAATTAAAAATTATAAATATCACGTTCCTAGAAATACTTATCTGTAAATTATTTATTTAGAATTTTATCACAACAAATGACAGCGGCGTATTAATTTTTAAAGATAAAAGTAATTATTTTAAAAATAAACAAATGTAAAAAGAAAGTGTTCTAAAATATTCGTAATATGAGTACTAGATACGCACTATTTCAATGGTAGCATTTACGTAACATTTACATAATATCAAAGTACAAGATCTGATCTGAAGATCAAGATCTGAATGAGATCATTATTTTTTTTTGTGAAAAAATTAAACGCGCGTCCACTAATCTTTTATTTAATATTTTAAAACAATATTAAAAGATCAGTATATTTCTAAAAAAAATTTATATATTAGTTATTAATATATAGTAGTTATTTTCATAAAATTTTAATTATCTTTTCCCGATCAATCTCTTCTTCGAATCGACTACTACACTATTCGTCCAATGTTATATTCATTTTAATTGGATAGGTCAGTCGTGTGATAGTGGCCGCTATCTCTGATAGGCTGTAGAAATTCAATCCGTGACGTCAAATGAGTTGGAAATTTATGTAGTGCTCATACTTTTAACGGACCTTTAAATGGCTACTTAAATTGTTTTTATCTTGCATAATATTGTAGCTAATAAGAAAAGAATCCTGATAATTATAGATTTATACCGCTCTTATAACCTCTTTTAAGTATAAGTCGACGCCGAACTATCGTGATTTGGACTATAGTAAGAAATTGATGCTGTATAAGCCAGCGGCGTAGCTACCTCCGTATCAGCCGTATCAATGATACGGGGCCTCGGGCTTTGTGAAAAATATTTACCCATGATTTGGGCCCCCCAACAAATTTTGATGCGGGGCCCGTCTAAGGCACGCTACGCCACTGGTATAAGCTGTATAATAGCTTAAAAAAGGAGTCTTTATTTTTTATTTTATTTAACGTCAGTTTATTTCCGATTCTGAGTCCGATCCTTTGATAACTTCCAACCCCAGAAACTATAACCCTGTTCCGGAGATTGAACCCGAAGACACAGGAACAATTACGTATAAATGCCCTCGGTCGCAGCTCCTTTTAATGTATTTAGACACGTTAAGTATTTAAATCTCGATTATACCGCCATCTATGCAATATAGAAAATACTAATTCTATATCATAATTTGTTGACCTTCAATTTTCATCTAACCATTATTTATTTAAACACTTACGAGAACATACGAATTATATACAAATAATAATATTCTAAAAACAATCATATTTATAAAAAAATAAAGTTATGCGTCTTGAATGTAGTACTAGTGCTACATAACGTGTTTAAATATGCAAATACTTATGTACTCGTACTCGTACTCGTAGTATTGTAGGTCGACTTATCCATGGGAAAAAACTTTAAAAAAAGTGAAACAACATATTACAAAATTGTTTATAAATTATTTATTTATAAACACATGTTGTGACCTGTGTCTACGTGGACCTTTGCATTATTAGACACGTGTGTAAGTGTAAGTTATATATTTATGATAATGAGTATAGAAATTGAAAAAATCATGCTTGACTAATCTGAACAAAAACACGTGATTCTAACATATGATTGTTGATTACATATATTGTTGAAATTATCTTATGTAAAACATGCAAACATTACATATACATACAAATAGCTGTATATAATCGTGGTCAACGGAAAATTTCAAATATGAATTAAGGATAAAACAAATACATTATATATATTTTATTTTTTATATATTAAATAATACATATTTTTGTTTCTTGAATACATATTACAACGCCCACCTGTCTACAGTCTGCCTATGCTATGAATCCCCAAACTTTTACCGTAATCCGATAAGTCTGAGATTCAACTTCAATGACTTTAAGTGTCAAATTTCTGAATTTGTTTTTGGGGTAGACAATTTAAACCAGGGTTTTAAAACTGAAATTATTTTGGCTTTTTCCATATTTAGGTTAGTTTTGTGTTTTATTTATTAGCCGAAATACGTTATCGAACTATGCATTGACAGACAATTTTTTTTTCATCCCATGAAAGTTTCAAACCTGAACTTAAATTTGAATTCTCGGATTACAGGCCGCCTCCATTGTGCCACAATCTTGAAAAAAGTGTATCACGTCTTTTGTTTGTCTTGAAAACTATTGTGGAAACAAAAATTGAATAAGGTGGTTTTTTTTTATAGATAATGATATTGCGCGATGCAACTTATTATACCTTGATACTTTGTATCCCTTATATTGAATGTATATTTTAAAAATAATATGGTCAAATAATTTACTTATTTATTAATAGCATAAACATAATTTTTTTACGAAAATAATTATCCAAGGTTGCACTGTAATCTCCTCCTTCGACATAAATATGAACAAGTCAACGACAATGTTATCTCTTGATATTTTTGTTAAAATTAAATAATAACTTGAGCTTACTTAATTCCATTTTCATTTGTAGATTATTTTTCCTACTGGATTACAGATTGATTAACTTTTTAGTGTCTTATTCTTTTTTTTAATTTTTTTGTTTATTTTCCTTGCATAAGTAAATATACAGTGACTAATTTTACTGCAAGGTATGAATAATAGAGTTATTCATTTCACGATTGTATTACGTTGTTAAATTAGTTGACGTGGTGTAGATTTATAATCCTAGTAGTAAAATGTCTCTATATTAGAAGTAGAGTTCGTTTAACCATTTTGACTTTGTCATTCTGCTCATCAAACTGATAAAATGCCATTGAGACATATTCTTTCTAAATTTGAACAAACAGTTTCATCTCAAGTGTTGTTTTGTTTAAATAAAATCAAAACATTAACTAATTTCGAATAGTTAACTAATATAGTTGAAATTGCAATTTATGTACATGATAAAACTTATTAAAATACGTATTATAAAGATTTTTTTTCTTTCTTCCAGTGAAGTTGCAGCTCCTCGATATCGATATTGCAGTGAAGCTGGATTAAATTTTTCTACAGCTCCTTACATGGAGGATGATCCTGAATATGCTGCCCAAGGGCGTCGTGGAAAAGTGTCTCGAGTAAGTTACATATTTTTTAAATGAAAACATATTGTAGAAACTGGATTGCTTTAAATATTTCCACGACATCGGAAATAGTTATTTAAAGAACAAATATGTTTTAAATATATTCAAAGTTCCAGCAATAATGAAAGTTGCTATCACATATTGCGAGAGCCTATCGTGAACATTGATAATAATTGTTTAATAATAAATGTTAAAAATTTCAGCAGGATCCTCTGTCCCATCGCATTATTGAAAAAAGAAGAAGAGATCGTATGAATAGTTGTTTAGCGGACTTGGCAAAACTCATTCCACAACAATACGCTAGAAAAGGAAGAGGACGAATGGAAAAAACAGAAATTATCGAAATGGCGATCAGACATTTGAAACACTTACAATTGCAAGGTTATTATACACTTACATAAATTAAAGGTTAAGAAAATTATTGTATCAACTTTATTGTTATTTTTTACAAAAATGTTATTTTATTTTCAGAAGGAAACCCACATGATATGAGTTGGTCGGAACAATATAGATTAGGATATCAAGAATGCCTAACAGAAACTGCTCGATATTTGTTAGGTGGTGCAGGTCCTGCTACGGAACCATTATACTTACAACTAGTTGCTCATTTGCGCGACCACTGCGATGAACTTCTTAAAGGTATTTAACAAATTTTAAATTTCATTTTAGTGCTTCATGGTTACCGTATTTTCCAAGTGCAACTGGAATTGCCTAGATACGGTAAGTACATTTGCTTCATATTATTTTGAAAAGAAATAAACTAGATAATTTAATTTTCAGGTGATTGCTCAAAATCTCGCTCAACAGACACTACCAGTGCATCAAGTGGAAGCCCAACAAATTATCATGGAAATGCCGAAAATAACGGTTTTAATTTATCACACAGTCCTCCGACATCGTGTAACGATCAAGGTAATCAAAGGCCACCAGCGCCTCCTCCATCACATCTGCGAGAAATGTTAACATCCTGTTCAGATTTATCTAACGATGATGTCAAAGACCTCACCATGATGCCAAAGCCCATTATCCAGACTAATCCAATTACTATAGAAATAAATAATAAATTTAAAGGTGTTTACATGGGACAAGAACTAAATCAAAGTGACGACTACGATATTCGATGTAGAAATCGTATGGAATGCTACACATCTTCAAAAATAGCAGCAAAACAATACGAAAGTGTATTAAGGAATGTTAGAAAAAGTGTGGAAGCAGCAAATGCTGATTTAGAAAATAATAATAATAATTACAAATTCAAGAACTACATCAAGCAACGATTTTCTCAATCGCAAGACTTCAGTAACTCAGGAAATAAAAATTGTATTAATACCGACAAAAATTCAAAGCGTCAGAAAATAGTAATAGACGACGACAACTCTTCCGAAACTTCCTATAATGATACTATAAGCCAAAATTCTAATGGAAGTACACCGCATATCAAAAAACTGGAAATCAAACCGATAAACAATGGTCTTAAACCCATTCGAAATAATATAAATATACCAATTTTCGCGCTTCACGCAAATGGGACATTCTACGTTCCTCTATCTATTCAATATGAAGCCCTACGCCCGTTTTTAAGAAATGCTGATATATTAGATGTCTGTCCAGTTCAGCATGGAACCCATCCTGTAACCATAAGTGTTGCTTTCAATCCAAATTTCGAAAAAACATTACCGGCTCCGTTGCGGCCAAAGATCGAGACTTCCAACTGCTGGTAGTTCAAAAGAGACTAAATTGTCTGTGGAGCTATCCAAAATGGAGTTTATCCACACACTACTTGTGCATCAATAGTGCTATCTAAACTATGATACACTACTGTCATCTCACGGGATCAAATAAGTGCGCTTTTCGATATATTCTGTTACAAACAATTTGTGAACATTTGATATTCTTGTTTTAAATTACTCGTATAAAGAAATACGCTTCTAAGAGTATGTGTGTTAATTCTATAATTTTCGTTATAATCGTGTTATTGATATTCAGTGTTAAGTATTTACACCTACTTCTTAAGAACAAAAACCTATTTGTCATATATGTTGTATAATTAGACCAATATCAGTGTGACTGTGTCTTGGTGAATTTGATGAACAGAGCTGTGTTCTGCCCAATCATTTGATATTGCATTTGATACCCTATGGTTCTACAAACATAGCTCATGTTTTAAAAGCATTTGTCATTTTATAATATTTAGTTAATGTATGAATATGAGTGTCACTGGATAATGGACTAAATATTTAAACAGTTTGTGGTAAATGCTGTGATAATGTATATGTATTTCTTATTTCAATTACTATTAATAAAGGATTATTTACTTATTAAGACATGTGCTTTTCTTTATAAATGCTATTGATAATAATATGCTCTGCGGACAAAATACGTTATCGTTTAAAATAATTATAAGATAATTATGTATTTAATAAATGCAAATTTATTTTCTTTTTCATACATTAAGCCTATTTTCATTTTAATCAATTTTAATATAATTATTTATCGTAAATATAATAAATATATACACATGTGTAATATTTTCACATTAAAAATTATTTAGATGCACAGTTTACTTTTTTAAGTATCATTACCACAAGTTTTATAACCAAATTAAGAATATTTGTAGTTCTGCCCAAAAGCTCATCGTTCACTTATATAATTTACAAATGTTTTCAACACTATCAAAATATAAAATTAAAATTCTATTGTAGACGTATTATTATTATTAGTCACTTGTTTCAGAATCCTATGTGGTAAAGAATATAAAATTAATTACCAATATAATTTGGCCTTTATCTTTTCCTAAGTATAAGTCATAGCCATCTTTAAGTAAATTGAAATTGTTAATAATACTGACTATCTTAGTTTCAGTATCTGTAAATCATAAATTTTGCTAAAAGAAGATAAGCATTAATTAATTTTTATCAGTAAAATTGTGTATTTGTACTGTTCCTCAAAAACAGGCAAAATTATTTAAATAGAAATTTAAACAATGCTAAAAATTATTTTGCGTAATTATGTATCAATGTATATATTACATGTTTATTAAGTAAATTCTCATGATTCAACATTTTAAAATGTAAATAGAAATATAAAAAAAATATAACATCTTTGTTGCTGAATATAATTAACTAAAAAAATTATTTAAAAAAAAAAATCGTTGTTCCAATGTCGTAAAACTGATTTAAGCTAGATATTAAGTAAAACAACTCAAAGTTAGTTTTGTCGCTGATTTCTACGTCGAGTTTCATTTGCTGGTGGGCTCATTGGAGTATTAAAAGAAGATGTACACAAATTTGAAATAAAGTCTTCGAAACTTATGTTGGGGCTGAAAAAAAAATTCAAAAAATATTTTAATTTATTGTCCTGATATTTTCTTTAAACACAGGTAGCTTTTTTAAATAGATACCTTGTCCTTCGATTACCTTGTAGTATTATTATTAGTTGAAGATTTCGGCGGTTTAGGTGTTCCATTTTTATCTCCCAAAACAATTCTATATTGTACATGATGCGAATTTGGTGTCAAATGACCTAAGGAACTTTTTTGACAACCTGCCCATTGTGTAATATCGTAAATGGCTCCATCCATGCAAGCTAAGTAGGTCCACCGCAGACCCAAAAAATGAGTTTCAGCCCAAATGTCTCCCTAAAAACAACATAAATAAAACATTTTTAAAAGAAATATCAATCCAGCATTTCCTGATACGACTTGCGAATCATATCTATTCACCGTTGTTATATAAAAAAAACAATCACGTTTTGCACATTCATACGTTCTTACGAATGAGAGAGATGGCGATGCATTAATAAGAGACAGACAAAAACCAAATCAACAAAGTCTTTAAAACAATATATCTTTGATGAAAATTATATTTGAAGACATATATAAATCTTTGTAGAAAATTAATACTTTTAATAATACTGTGTTTAAATACTGTAGGTATTATTATTTAAGAAAATAACAGAATTATAGGTCATGTAAAGTAAATAAATTCAATTCAGTATTAAAATAAAGACACTATATAATAACAATATTATTACCATACGACACAATAAATTACAAGCAAAACAATAACCATTTGAAGAAGCATAATGAAGCAAATTAAAAATTATACTAGTCGGTAACACACATAATAAATTCACGTTATACTTACGTTAAAGCTCGTTATACTAAAGTTAAATTAAAATCTCGTGTTTACGAGATATACAAAAATAAATAAAAGCTTTATAATTTAAACATAACAGATTTATAAATGTTTGTTAGTTAAATTAAAAAACTAATATCCAACGCTAAACCCGAAAACCCATTTCATCAGTGTTGACAATGTTATAATAATCCAATGTTTTACAAATACATTTATAAAAATGTAACGTATTGTGCTATCAAAAAAAAAACAGCAGTTTTATGAATTAATTAAAATATTACTTTCTGTATTTATCACTGCTGTGAATATTAAAAATGTAAAACCATCACCATCCTACTTTGTTGATCGATATTCTAATGATTTGGAAAATGTGTTTAAATGCGGATTTTTTTTAAATAAATGAACTGAAAGCAGCACTATGTACTTTAATACGTCTCATAAATTAGCATTATAGAATGTTTTCATATATAAATAAAAAAAAGTTTATTTGTTTACAACCCAACTTTCAATTAAAGAAATATGGATTACGGATAATATTTTTGTAAAATTACTCTAAGTCTTTTAAATCAAATATATTATTAATTATTTCTATACATCACAATGCATTTAACATTTATATTTTTAGCTTTATTTAAGCAAATTTTACTGAAACACAGTTGTGTTAGTATTTCAGATTTGACAATGAAAAAATTACATTTTAAAAACGTTTAGTAAAAAGACCTTTTATCGAATTTCTAGAATCACAAAACGAATTAATAAAAGTCAAAAGTAAATAACAAAATGAATCAAAAATCCTTTTTACATAAAATACACATTGTGTTTAGCTGGTACTTTCTTTAAATAAATTATGATCAGAAAATTAATTCTTCGATTATAAGATATATGAAATATACATATTAGATTTAAAACAAAAAAGTAAAAATATTTTGTTTAATATTGATAATTCCTTAATTTGTAAACAACTCTACGATGCTCATTCACGAACCGTGGTAAAAATAAACCATTGCACCAAATGTAATGACATGCAATGGTTTTTGTTCGAACTGCATATATTACACACTCAGGTACAACATATTTCACTCAACTACTAATTTATAATCACTATAATAATCGAACAAACCTCTTTTGCAGAGTGTCGAATTTTACACTGAGTACACATTCGAGCAGCGTAACATGGTCTGCCGGTTGGAATTCTAACATGACGTTTGTTACAATTCGTACATCTTAAAAATGTTTTAAAAGAATACATAGATAAATTATCATAAATAGCATCATAATTGTGTTTGTTACAAAACATCTGCAGGTATTTTTTACATATTGTCTACCATTAGAAAAACTTACCTAATTGTATTTGAGGCTTGATTTATCTTTTCCTGCAGTTCAGTTAATAAAACTTCAAATTCATTGAGTGCAAGTTCAGTATTAAGAGCTCGTGCCAAGTCTAAATGATAAGCTTTTCGAGTTTCCTAAAACACAAGTTACATATTTTAGAATATGTTTTCCAAATAATTTGTTACACAAATTCTTTAATTAAGGCTTAACTATTATAAAAAATATATAGAGAAAATTATAATAATAACGCTAAAATACTGTTTATCCCACCGGTTCGCCGATAAGTTCGAAGGCCTTATGCAGTATTTTGAATGCCTCTTCGGCTCCTGGTAAACTATTTTTATCCGGATGGACTAACATAGCTAGTCTTTTGTAATGTTTACGAATTTGATTATCCGTACAACTGGATTCTAAGCATATTACACTGAAAATAATTGAAACTATATAGATATTCAGTGAACGATATTTGTTTCGTGTCTTACATATAACTAAAAATTATTCCAAATTTCATCCGTAACATTACCTGTAAGGATCTTTTCCTTTACAATTTAACAAATGATGCATTGCTTCTTCACGCGTCTTAGGAAGATTAGAAATTGAAGTATCATTGCCATTAGTGTCTCGTAAATTATAAAACCGAAATTTCCGCCAAACCGCATACTTCGAATTTTCAACAAATTTATTATCCACCCAAATAAAAAATTTCTCCACAAAAGCAAAATTAATTTCTTCTTGAAAATATTGAATTTTTTCACGTGATGTCCTAATAACGTGATAGAACCTGCAATTATAAGAAATGATGACAAACCATTTCAAAACAAACAGTGTTAACAGCTATTTGTATATGTTTGTTTTATTGTCATCGTGCCAAATGTCAAATGACAATAAAAGTGATGATACTTACAAATCTGAAAATAAACCATAGCTCATAATTGAAACGTCCAACACCAAAGTAATAAACCACTTGACAACCTTCTTAGCAATTGCGATCCAACTATTAATATATCCATGTACTTTACTGATACATTTCTTATTCTTTCGTAATTTATTCGTTTTCTTGTTGTTTATCTTTTCGGATTGTTTAGTAGCAACTTTAACGTGTTTTGGAATTCTTCTCGCAGAGGTCTTAACTTTCTCGTTAGCAGAAGTATTTGGTTTTCGAGTTGTAGAGTCATCCTCCTCCGCTTCCACTGCAGGTTCTTTTATATTAATTTTCTCCTGAATATCTGGAGCTTTCTGCAAACTACTACTGCTATTCGTTTTGTTCACCTGCCTAATCTTAACTTTATCTGATTGAGGTGTATATTCTGGCTTAAAACTTAAGTTCTTTACACTATTTATCTCAGACTTGACTTTATTAGTGTTAAAAGTTGATCTACTGTCTGTTGTATAACCTTCTGAATGCCCGTTATTAGATTTATCAATTACCACTTTCTTTGAAATATTATTTACTACATTTTCCTTTCCTTTCGAAGTAGTCTTATTGACAGGTTTGGTCAAAACATCCGAGTAAGACATTTTCTCGGGTTTCTTGTTAATCAGGGTTGCTTCCGAAATTTTATCAACTGTTTCCTCGAATTTTGAAGAAGAATGTTTGCTAGTTGTGTCTCCAAAAGGGGTGTAAGTTCCTGAAGGATTTGACATCCAATTATCAACCAGATTGTTCAAAAAGAAGTCACTTTTTATAGGTTTATTTTCTTTATTCAAAGTACTGGAATCATAAGTCTTCGTAACTGATTGACCGTCTGATATTTGGCCCGAATTGTAATAAGTCTGTTTGTTATCCGACCCGTCTGTTAATAACAAGTTCGATGTTAGCATGTATGAAGGATATTGTTGATTGAAACGATCTGAATTCGAATTATAATTGACATTAATGTTTTCGCATCCAAACGAGTTATACATATCAATATTGGAAACCAAATTATTAGAATTCAGCGGTTTGTTATCCGATATATCGGAAAGATACAGTGGATGGTATCTTTGGTTTTCTGAATTTGACATATAACAATTCCAAATTTCTGGTTCTAAATTCGTCTTTGTTGAACTGGATGAATTTTGCATTTTAAATAACTACTTTATTTAAAAATACTAAATTTAAAATCTGGAATATAAAATAATAGCTCTAAGTAACTGTACCTATCCATAAATTAATCAACAACGTATGCAGAATAAGGTAAAATCTAACCTCTCTTACTTTACGTGATAATCAATATAATTAAAATATGGCTTATATTCGTCACATCTTATTTAAAATACTCATTAAACTTAAAGTAAATTATATGAATAAAATTATTAAACTTGGCACGATTTAATAAAAACAATACTAGTTCTCATCTACATACACATCATTTTTCATTACACACTTCTGAACTACATTACGATTCCATTTTACTAGTTCATTTTAATGGTTTGACTCTTTACTAACCTATTTATGAGCCATCTGCTGATAATGTGATATACTATAACGATTCAGAACTCATTACCGAAAGAGCAAGTAAAATCGTGCAAGCTGACATGAGCGCACATAGAGGTGGTGGACTGATAGGTGGAGTCAACAAGGGTCAACATAAACAGATAATTTTTTAAATTAGAAAAATTGTACTGATACTAGCATATATAAGTAGATTATAATCAAATTATTCCACGGAATTTTACAAGCATATTGGACTAGATCATTAATGCATGACCACAGACTACTATGTCTTCAGGGTTCGATCCCTAAACCAGCGCTATACTTTCTGTGCTTGGTTGTAATCAAATAAAATTGGCTATGTGCTAACATAATCATAAATTTATTTGGTAGTGCACATATATATAGCCTCGACACCATAAAAGCTGCCACAATAGTAGAAGGACATCGATAATAGGACTCTGTATCGAAAATGGGCCAAAGTAAGCCGGAGTATTAATATAATATTGGTCAGAATACTAATCATTCTATAACATTGCTCTACTTTATTTTTATCTGAAAACATAATTGGAGTTTGTAATAGTAGTAACCTAATTGTCTAAATTTGATACAATCAAATAAGCGTGATTTTCAATTATTTTTACTAGGTTATTATATGTTATTCGAAATTGACATAAAAATATAAATTTCTTTTTTTTGAATAGCCTTTTTAGTAATAATAACATTTTGAAAGATATTTCTATTTATATCTACGCTACTGTACACTACTTAGGTCTGCACTATTCAGTCGCTATACTTACTACTCCGATGTTAACCGACTCCAACGTGGTCTGTTAAAATGACGGCTAGCTGAAATGTCATTGGATAAAACGCGGAATAAGAAATGTATATAAAAGTATTACAGTTGTTAAATATTTGAATTACAACTTTCACGTTGTTATCAGATACTACTTCAGCATGTATCGGATTTAGTATTGCATTTAATTTGTTTACTTGCGTTTGAATGTACAGAGTTTTAACAGTTAATTATAATTAAATATTGAATAAATTCAATGTTATATTCAAAATTGTTGAAAATAGCACATAAAATTTCTCTTGTGAAAGTTTTAATTTTAAAATAGTTTTCATTGGAAATAAAATGTTATTTTCAATTATCATTGCAGTTTTAAGTTTTATATGTTTTGTTTTAATTTTCTTATATTTATTTGGATCTCAACCTACTCTACCAAAAACTTATGAAGAATTCAAATATGAAATTCTGTACCAAATAATTGGATTTAACGCGATAGTGGAGGATTACGTTTACCGATCTGATAATGTATTCGGTATGTATAATTCAACAATTATCTAATTTTTCTCTTAAATATTTACAAGTTATTTAGAAAGTAGTTACATTTCTTTTCTTAAATATAATTATTTATTTTTTAGCCTATTGTATTTATCATGTTGTTGTGACCACATATGCGTGTTCGATTATTCGGGCGGTTTGACGATTATTCGAGATTGTATAGGACATATTTTTAAAATATGACAAACTTTCAACACCTGAATGTATGGCTAAACTATTGACACATTCATTTAAATAAAATAAGAGTTAGTTTATTAAAGTTATTTATTTACTATAACATAAATACTTGGCTAAAATTGTTAATTGCATTGTAGATTATGTCTTAATTTCATAGTCTTCAACCCATGTGTGTATGCTATCTCGAATTTGGGCTGAATGTGCCGAACATTCGGACCGAATACTCATATTTTTGCAAAACGCTTTTTAGGAAAAGCTTTTTTTAAGTCTTGTTGCCAGTACTCAAATAGGGAGCAGGATGAAGTCCGATGAAAAATGGGTTTTAATGAGGATTAAGGCAATTGTCTTCGAACAATGGAATCTTACTCTTCGGACCATGGAATGCGCACATTTGAAACAAGACTTTCTTCAGGAAATTTAATTATTGTTTATTTATATACATTGTCTACGTTTCTTTGACCTTTTAGATTTGTGTTGTTTATATCTTTCTACGACAAAGTCTTTTTTCTAGTGAGTGCCTACTACTGCTTTCTAGCAGGGCCGCTTTTAGGATAGGTGGGCCCTCCATACTCCCTACATACTGCAATTTTTTCGATTTCTTCTTAAATTTTTCCTTTTTCATTTGTGAAAAAATACAGTTAAAAAAAAGTATCAGAGGAGGTTAATTGTTATCCGTTTTATTTATTAATATTTATCTCTTTTGCTTTAGATGTAGCGCAAATATGAAATTAAGCACACATTTTATATGTTTTGCGCTTTTAATTCTACAACACCATGTTGCATTTTATAATACCTTATACTGCAGTCAGTCTTCTAGTATTTGGATTACTCCGTACATGTAGGTCGAGATTTTCCGTTCACTTTATTAAAAGAAATTGCAAGCAGTGGCATAGCGTCAATAGTGTGGACCTGGAGTAAAATCTGCGAATGAACAGAAATTCAGTTGTACAAAGTCAATATGGTACCTTTCTTCTTTTTGGTCTAAAGCCGATTTAGTTTGATCGTTTTTTTTATTTAATCCAAAGACAATTAAACAAATATCAACAAAAAGTAAATTTTTTTGCTAACGGTTATTTTTTTAGTCCCAAATCCTGAATTTTATAAACCTTATTTTTTTCTTTATCATATCTTTTTAAATATCTTAATAAATACTGAATTTTATATATCTTATCTTTTTCCTTTTATTTATCATATCTTTCTAAATATCTTATATCTAAATATTTGTCTTAATCGTGAAGAAAAATATAGAGCGATTGCTCCAGCAGTTTGTGTTAATGATACGTCGCTGCATAAGACCCGTCGGCCACTGCAAGCGTACTTAAGCGAATGCGAATTCGGGCGTAAATTGGCGGCTTGGTTGATCAGCTAGATCTCTCAGAGCAAGCTGACTCCTGTGTTCTTTGCATGTGTTGTAAACATACATACCACGTACCGTTTCATACTTTTGTTTTAGGTATGAGTCGCTTGTTAAGAATATTTACAACTTCACTTTCACTTCAAACAAAGTTTCTTCGATAATTTAAATTTTTATTCTATCAACTTCAAATCTTTGTTCCTTTCATTGGATGTTCTAAAAGTTGTCTAATTATTACATATGACAATGTGTTGTTGCATCACCGCACACATCTTACGTGAGTCAAACCAAACCGGACCCAAACCTAGATGTCCGACGTTTGTAATTATCAACAAGCAGATTCTAGAGCAATGGTCTTCAACCTAAATATCGTGGGAGCCAGCGTCGGATTAAGCCTGCAACAAGCACTTTCCAAATATAAAATCGGTGCTCAATTTATATATATACTAGAGTTTACCCTCGTCACAAGCGACGACTGTCCCTTTAATTAATTAAATTTTAACTCCATTTTTAAATTGAAATACTAAACTCGTTCCATATTTATTTTACATATAACAACAAATAATTTTTTATATAAACTGACTACAAAAATATATTTCTTTCAATTTGTTCATTATTTGACCAACTTTTTTCAAAATTTGGAATTTTTTTTTCGATTCGTAAATTACCAAATACCAAAGTTAGCTCATATATAAAATTTCAACTTTGTAGCCCTATTTTACCCTCTGCAAAAACCGCGTTCGTTCCCCCAAATAAAACTTTTGAATTTTGATTTTATTTTTCTTAATAACATATTTCATTATTATGTAAACCAAAATTTGAGTTTTCTCCAATGTTCCCATTTTCAATTTTTCAATTTCTAATTTTCAAAAAATGTTAGCATTAAACACCGTAATACACATGCCAAATTTCAACTTTCTATCTTTTATGAATTAAAAGTTATAGAGCAAAAAGTAAAAAAAATTTCTTTAGTTTTTCCAAAATTACGGGTTTCCAGTAAATTCAGGGGAAAATTCTAGGACGCCAAAAGTCTTAGAATTTTTTCTCTACAATATTGCAAATTTTCAAGAACATTCAGTACCAAACTATATAAACAAGTCAAATACACCTGGAACATTATAATATAGGAATATATATACATATATATATATATATATATATATATATATATATATATATATATATATATATATATATATCTTCTTCTTAATATATATAAATTACGTGTCACGTTGTTCCTCCGCGATGGACTCCTAAACTACTTAACCGATTTTAATCAAATTTGTACACCGTGTGCAGTTTGATCCAACTTGAAAGATAGGATAGCTTACATCTCAATTTATGATTGCAATATTATCTTATTGCAAATTATTTGTCTATTAATTATCGACGATGATGGCGACATCTGTTGACTAGATTGAGTAAATATTCTGTTGACTAGATTGAGTAAATATTCAATAGATGGCGCTATGTAATGTAATATGACAAAAACGTTAGTCACAGCAACGCGTGGCCGGGACAGCTAGTATATATATATATATATATATATTCCTCAACTATTTTTGAATTTTCTTTGCAAATATGTAAGTGAGACATATTTTAAATGGTACAAGAAAGCCGATTTTTCATTATGGAACATGAAAACAGAAACATTTTCTTATGAAGTATAAAATATACAAAATCAGAAGTGTATTTTTCCCTTTCAAGACCGGGGTCCTTGCCTTCAGGTTAGCTGAATGGTTAATAAAAAGGGCTGAAACATATTCTCTAGAATTCCCTTATACGTTTAAAACCGGTTTCAACACAAAAGCTGACAATACATATTATTAAAACGTATAACAGTAACAGAAATAGCCAGTCATTATCAAGAAAGTAGATAAAATACTAATGCATACAATAAATAATGATAAGTTTTGGTTTGAATCGTTGTGAAAGGATAGAGCCCACAGACCGTTAGTTTGTGAATACTGTTGCAGTAGAAAGCGTTGATTTCACATGCCAGGTAGTCCTACCATGAATCAGAAACCATAGTATATGAAAGTATTTATGACGTATCATTTACGAAACATGTTAATACAAATTAGAACCTTTGTAGCGGTTTCTATTCTAACAAAACTGTATTACCCTTCTGCATTTGCAAATATTAATATGTTACCTCATGAAATATACTCACTAAACACAGTTATCATTTGTATTTTTTATATAAGAAATGTTTTTCATTTTTTTTATATAAACCATCTAATAATATTTTTTCTAGTTAATTTAATAATGGTAATATAGTTGAAGTCAGAGTATAAGAAATGTAATGGAAAAAATTATTGAATTTAATGGAAAAAATTATAAAACAATTAATAAAACATGAAGAATATAATTTTTTATGTAAAATTTACATAACTATAATTAGGGATTAGTATTACTAGTATCAGAAAAGTAGAAATGAAATATTGTAGGTTTTCTGTTTTTTGAAAATTTTATGCATAAAGCAGTTTATATAAATTTTTTGTTTCATTTAATTCTATTGATTTTCTTATGCGCATTTTTTAATTTTTTAATTTATTTCGGTTTTAGCTTTTCCAGCCTTTTTACCTATGCATATCAACTATGCAATGAATTACATGTAATTAAAACTTATCTTATCTAAGTGACTTTTCTATACGTTAAAACAACAAAATAACTCATTAAAACATTGCATGTAAATGAAATGTACTACACTTACATTTTTTAATCACTTATTATTCTACTGTAGTTTAATTAATTAGGTCCAATGAAGCTATCCAAGTAAAGCATGGACGGCAGTAAATCACAATGAACTGATGTTGATAAGGATAACTGGAAGTATAACTTTTTTTAAAACTTAGACTTCTTTTTCATAAATCATAAATTTCAATTTTACCAAGAAGTCAGAATTCATAAAAGAAACTTCCACCGCTGTTCAATTAATTTATATTAGATAGAATTATATTTCTATATACTAAATTTGTCACAAAAAATATTTGTTAACTGCTGATATAAGTAGGCTACTTATAAGTAGGCTTACCAAAATTTTGGATCTCAAAACCAAGACTTTTTTAAAAACCTCTTACCACATTAAACATAATTCAAATATTATTAATACATATTATACTTCTAAGAGTTCTAGCGTCCCTGATTTTTTTCTTGAAGTTTTCTGGAGCCCCGATAAACTGGAAGAAGAATTGGACACTTTCGCTCTATAATTTTTATTTCGTAATAGATAGAAAGTTAAAGATTTGCATATATGTTTAGCTAGCAAAAGAAATTAATATCTTGTAAATTTGTACCTAATTTACAAATATAATAATAGTTTTGACTTTGAACTTTGTTTCTTAATAATTAAAAAAAAAAATTTAATTTAAAAATGAAATTAAAAAGGGTTTGTGCACTCCATTTTTTAGGGGTTGATTGAAATTTATGTTAACATGTTTTTATTTTAATAAATATCTAAATATTGACGCAGATATAGTAATTAAAAATTCGAATTGATGTCGGCCATATTTATGACGTAACATGTCTGTATTATTAAGGGTAGGTCAGTTATTTTTTCTATAGATAAGAGTTCTGAGCTGAAAATGCTATTTTTTTACGCTCTGTTAGCCTATGTATAGTCAGCGTGACCGAAATTGTTAAGTCATTTACAATGACGCTCGACTTCGACTATGACCCGGATTCGTGTCCAGGGAACAGTATTATTTGTTTATTTTTATCTAAAGATCATGAGTCAAACAAATTAATTATAATATACAGTTGTACACCTATAGACAATTATGCAATACCTAATCAATGTACAATTATTATTTGGCAAAATACTTATAAGCTCTGTAGTTCAAATCGTCTTAAAATAACAAATACAAACCTCATGTCATTTAGGTAAATTATTTCTTTGACCATTTTTATGTAAACAACCACTTAACAGCCGCATAATAGTATTTGTTTAATAAATGTTGTATATATCTTGTACTTGTACAGCATATTCAATTACTTTTAGCCATTTCAAAATAAACAACAAATACTTGACAAGGTTTAAAGATTTATTTTAATGTATTTTTCAAATGTTTTTTAAAACCTTGTTCTGAAATATGTACAATGTACATCCATATAAGTCAATGTCATGCACTCATATGTAGGTAAAAAACATTGTCCACTTAAAAAGTTAAAAAGTTTTTATTTTGTACTTAACGTGTCTGTGTCGTGCATGTGTAATGTACTCGAATATTACTAAATTTTATGTAATTGTCTTTATTTCTTCCCGCTAAACATTGTTGTGTGTATTAACAAAAGCTACGTTTTACGCAAATAATTTTACCTAATATACATGGTTTTATGATCTATTTTTCGGCTTTTAAATAAGCTTTACGATTATACAATCTTAAAAATCAAAGGCTTTTAAAGTAGCTATAAAATAATGAAGTAATACCCTTTTAGATTAAACATTACTATGTTTGTTTAAGTAATATATAACATAAATGTAATATTTCTAATTATATATTCAGTATCCCAATACTTAAATTCTCGTTTTTAACTTTAGTACATTGAAGTAATATGCCTGTGGTAAATTGAAATAATTTTGATTGTTTTTTATAGTTCCTATAAAGTCCAGAGAGAATGATGTTGCCGTTATAACAGGAGGCAATCGTGGAATAGGGCTCTGCGTAGTAACTTCCTTACTGAAAATTGGAATGACGGTAGTTATTGGTAAGTATTTCTTCGTTGAATATAAATATGTTAGCTACATGAGGTGTAATATGACTTATAATAAGTTGACTCGTTATGTTTGGTTTGAAGTACTTCTACCAATGTTATGATTTATACCTTTTGATATTTAACAGATGTCAATTTCAGCTTACTTTAGAAGCAAGTTGTGTATTATTTTGTTTTCACCTGTTAATTTGGGGTTAATTTTAAAATGGAGTGAAGAAATACTTTTGGAGAGACTTTTTCGAGTATTTTTTATTTTCGTAAAAGCCAGAAAGCTGCTGAGGATCACAAAGAGATATGTAAAGTTTATGGTGTTGATTCTTCCCTACAAACAATTTAGATCCGAAGCGTATAAAATTTGAATACGGTATTCTAGAGCTGAACCTAGAATAGGAATCGACATTTGCGTGATATGGGATGACTTATAGACAACAAAAAGAAAAGAGTATTCGTTTCGAAAACATTTTCGATCAAAGACGGAGGCGAAAGTTTCAGAAGCAAAAATGCATTACGGATCGTGAAATAACTGTATGGATTGGGACTGTAGAGAGGGATAACACATCAATTGTTGATCTAAAATAGATCGTCCACGATAACATCAATCAAAAACAATATGTCATTCAACCAACTAAAGAAAGTGGAAGATGCAATCAAAAAAAACAACCAGAACGCAAAGGAATTGTGTTTCATTAAGCTTATACAAGGCCTCAATTTGGTAACTCGTGGTAACTTATTGAAGAAACTTGGTTGGGAAGTGATGTCTCTTAAGCTTGCTAACCTGATGATGACCTGAGCGCAGTATATTAAATATGCCAAAAATATATGATTGATTAAACTTTATTCTTTGCATAAATAAATCAGTATTTTCTACTAAACCGAATTTACTTTCATGTCGCCCCAAAAATTTGAGTCGTAATACTAAATAATCAAAAATTTTATAACATTTTAGGTTGCCGAAATGTAGAGTCTGGCGAAGCGAGTGTAAACAAAATTCGACAAAATGGAATAACTTCAGGAAAAGCTGTTGTCCTAGCCTTGGATGTTAGTAGCTTAGAATCAGTAAAGAAATTTTCAATTGCAGTGAAAGACCAGTTTAAGAATATTCATGTTCTTATAAATAATGGTAAAGATATGCATTTTTTTATATTACACACATTTTTTAAGTATTTGTTATTTATATAAAGTTAACACTCTGATAAAATAGATGAGATGATTGTATATTAAATTAAATATGAATAATTTTTTTTAAACACAATGACATGTATTTATGGTTTATTTAATATAAAAGAAAAATCAACATAATGTTAAGTTTGATGGGATATAATTGAATTTGATGTGAGACCTGAAACTGTTTTCTAAAGCAAACTTAGTACATTTAATTGATTACAATTGAATTTTGTTACTTTATGTTTTTGAGGGGTATCAAATGCATCAGTTGCCTAAGTCTTACATTTGACTGAGACACTCTGGTTCTGTATAGAGAAAGTAGTTTCAAATGCTATTGCAAAATAATTCTAATTTGAGTGTAATTCATTTCTTTCAGCCGGTGTTATGTTTTCACCATATAGTGAAACTGTTGATGGTTTTGAAAGTCAACTGGCTATAAACTATTTAGGACATTTTTATTTAACACATTTATTATTATCGACCCTATGTTCTTCCGCGAAAGAACGTACTAAAAATTCAAGAATTGTGAATGTTTCTTCGTGTGCTCACAAAGCTGGAAATATTAATTTCGATGATTTTAATTGCAGGTATTAATAATATCATAAATGCTAGTTGTCAATAAAATATGCAAAAATATTAAAAATATAATAAGTGTATGATTAATGTTCCAGAAAACTGTATATTCCCTCTGCCGCGTATGGACAATCGAAGTTAGCCCAAGTGATGTTTACGCGAACACTAAATGATGCGTTGAGAAAATCACAAGAACCTGTTCAAGTGCATGCAGTACATCCTGGAGTAGTGAATACAAACCTTTTCGAACATACAGCTATACAAAAATATATACCATGGCTACCCAAATTATTTTTTAAGGTTCGCATTATTATTGTAAATAAATATATTTCCGTTTTTATACATTTCTTCTAATGAAATAATTTCAGAGTCCTGAGCAAGGATCCACTTCAATCTTGTACAGTGCATTGTCAGAATCAGTAGAAAATAAAGGCGGGACATACGTCAGTAACTGTGGTTTCGCGACAATTAGTCCTTTGGCAAGAAATGATGAAGTGTCCACTAGACTTTTTGAATTCACTAAAACATTGTTGAACATTAACAAATTTGGATCTAACTGAAAAAAGGAAATACAATTAATTACATTTATTTTTTATAATAGCCACATAAGTAATGAAATTGCATATACAAATGAATATACCAATAATATACCAATCAAATAAGTAATCGTAAGAATTTATTTTCAACAGTTTACATTCCAAATAAATTATTATAAAAACACATATTATTCTTTCATTTTAAATTATGTAAATTTTATTTAAACAATAATTTAAATGTGAAAATTCAAATATATATTTAAAGTCTAAAAGAACTGACATTCATCTATTAAACATTTGTTTAACAAATGGCACAATTAGTTTATAAATTACAACGCCTGATGGTATGCTACCATATGTACTTTTTCTTGTATATGTAGTTGCATGTTGATCAGGCGTTAAAAATAAGATTTTGTTCACTATTTGAGCCAGCAGAAGAAAGAATATCTTGTTATTATTAATAAACATGTTATATTATTTGTCAGTATTTATTTTTATGTGAGCACATATTCCATTTAGCTTTGATCCAAATCCAGAAAATATAACTCTGGTCCGGAGATCGAACCTTAAGACATATCAGTCTTATGTCAAATATCAATGCTCTCGACCACTGTGTCGCCACAAGTATTGTAAGAACCCGTTTTGTCGATATTTTTTGCTTTAATCACAAGATCTGAGCAAATGTTCAAGAGCAATGCTTAAATGGACTTTGTATCCTACCAACATTTTTTCGTATCGTATCGATTACAATTTGAGTAAGATTTTTCGAAGCACGTTCTATGTCACATGTAGAAAATATATTTGGGTACGTTTAGGAAAAGAAATTGCGTATTTTAAAGCTTAAGTTTATGGGGTGAGGTAAAAGGCTTTTGATAATCCTAGCTAAATATTTTTTATGAGTTAAAGGGAGACTCAAAATTATTTAATAATACGGCTTTATTCTATCCATAGACTTTATACTGAACAGTTTATGCGATAAAGATTTGTATCCTTGATTATGGTTTGAACTTTGGGTAAGTATGATTATGTGAATTCCTTTTAGAGCATTGGTACTTCGTTCTATTAGCTTCGTTCTGATCAATGTATTGTGACCACTTCAGACCACTTCCTATTATAAACTAGCTATGTCAAAATAAACGTCACTTTTTTTAATGTCTTCCAAAATATATAAAGCTCTATAAAGTAAAAGTATACAAAAATGGCAAGTAAACGCATAGAATCAACAGATCAGTTATTATCATTTCAAGAATATTCTCTAGATGAAACAGCTCGAATTGATGTTGAACCCATACATGCAACATTTGGAAATAATTTGACAAGTGATCCGCTGTCAGATTTGATGGAGGATATGCAAGGATCTAAAATGTTAGCCGATAATACACCTCCAAATCCAGGTAATATTAAAATAATCTGTAATTACTTTGTTATCTCTTAAATTTTAATAATTTTTTTTGTAAATCTAACAGAAACAACTACTAAATCATTCCTTAGCATTGAGTATTATCAACAATTTTTTGATGTAAATACAATGGATGTTGTTGATCGTATTGCCACGTCAATGATTCCAAGAAGAGCTTCTCCTAATTATTTAACCACACATATTGAAGCTAAACCTGATTTATACGGTCCATTTTGGATTGTTGTTACTTTGGTAATTTTTAATATAATTAATTTTAATATACAAATTGCGTAGGTCTAAGGCCGTGTTTTCTTTTTAGATTTTTACTATAGCTATCAGTGGAAATCTATCAAAATATTTGCAACAAGCTAACGTTAATTATCAGTGGCGATATGATTTTCATTTAGTGTCCTATGCTGCAACAGCTATTGTTTGTTATGCTGTTTTTGTTCCAATGGGATTATGGGGATGTTTAAAATGGTCTGCTAAACCAGCAGATCCAGATGGAATTGAGGTATAACAAAAAAACTTTTTAAATTTTTTTTTAATATTTGATACAAATTAATATGTTACAATTTTTTTTAAAGGAAACTTCTATGCCAAGCATGTTAACTCTGCTATGCGTGTATGGGTACTCGCTGGCTATTTATATTCCAGTATCTATATTATGGTCTATTCAGGTAAACAAGTTTACATTCTGAAGTAATATGAATGCTTGTGCATCTTAACAAAATTATAATAAAATCTATTTCTTATTACAGATTTCTTTGCTACAGTGGCTGTTGGTTCTTACCGCAGCATTTCTTTCGGGTTCAGTATTGGTACACCTCCTAACGCCATCTTTACGCCGAACTAGACACTCATTGGCCTTTATAGGAGTAATATTATTTTTACATTTTCTTCTCGCTGTTGGATTTATGGAGTATTTTTTCCATGCTCCAAAGTCTTATACGGAACCTGATACAAGTGTGGCTCCACTGGTGCAAGGACCAATGCTGAATGCAACAAAAACAATTTAATATTGTACAATATTATTTTAATTCTAATCTTTATTGTATGTAAAACTGTATTTAATAAATTTTAAGCAATTTAAACATTTAAACCACACTTTCACTTTAATTCAGAGATCTAATACTCATCCCGAGATCTCCAGGACGTTCATGTAAAATTAACGATGCTATTTAGTTTACACTATTGTTATTAAAACACTTGTTATATTTGATTTTGGAGAGAGAGCTAAGAGGAACAACTACTTTTTTTGTACTGGTTAAAATTAAATACAACATGTATTGAGCTGCGAAAAGCCGTTCACATTTGTAACAGACTAATGGTCCCGTGGATTTAGATAGTTGTATGTTCTGCAGGGGTGATACATAGAACTTTTCTAGTTAGGAAAACATTGATTTTACTGCACTTCCACCACTGTAGCTCTATTTAAAGTAACTTTTTTTTGCTTTTACCCTAAATTCTGTTCTATCCAGTGAATATTTTTAAACCTGGTACTCAACTATATAAAATGAAAATCTTAAATCTTCATATTCATATAACAATTAGAAAACTCTAAATATAAATTATGGAAAAGAAGTTGTAAAGGTAGACAGCTTTAAATATAAGAACAGTACAAAATTAAATCATATTGATTTTTGAAAGTACCTGATTCCTGGTTCCATTCTTTCCCCTTCAAAAAATAAACGTGACCGTTACTCATCTGGTGGTCCGGTATTTAAAAAAAATACTATTTTATTGAGTATATGTTTATTTAATTTTTATATCTTTACACAATAGTAAATTCCACTAATTTTAAATTCCCATCTTTAAACAAATTACAACGCTATTAAGAATATGGCCATTAAAATAATTGAAAACCTTTATTTTTATATTAGTATGTATTATCTGAGCTTAAGGGCTTAAGGTATACATTTTTTCTAACATGAATTTTCGAATATAGATTATTGAGTCATAATGAAATAATAAGTGCTTCCCTGCACGACAAAAACAAAAAAATACAAAATATCAAAATAATGTTAAATATGCCACCTTGCCTTTGTATTCCGGCAGCAAAAAAAAGAAAAACGAACAAATTTAATTGTTGGTTTATCATTTTAATAAAAATAAAACCAGTTTATTAAATAACTTAACAAAATAAGGTTTCTATGGAACATAGCTTACAACTAACCAATATGAATTTTATTACAGTAATATATATAATGTATGTTACATATAAATATATTATATATAAATATATATATTATATATATATATATATATATATATATATATATATATATATATATATATATATATATATATATATATATATATATAATACGACTATATACATGTGTGTACTTATCATACATATGTACTTAAACATCACAAAAAAAAAGCAAATCATAATAACATGCCGGGTTCATAAAAAAATAAATTGCTTCCGCAATTCAGTTTAAATTAACTGGTCCTATCACATTGTTAGCTATATAACTTATATTTACACATAAATACATTTTAACATAATATTATATCCATACAATTATTTTTTATAATTAGGAATGTTCTAAAATATTTTACAAAAAATACATTTTTACTTAAAACTAAATGTAACACTTATTTTATACTGTTATAAATATTTGTTATACACTGTGTACTTTTGTTTATTTATATTAACAATCACTTGTAATTCACTTTCAAAACACATTTCACAAGATTTATGTGACTTTTCAAATAGTTCTGTTTTTTAACCTAATAAATTATTATTTTACATAATAGAACACAAACCAGAAAGTTCTGTCCCCGTCTTTACTGGTTCAAGCGTTTTAAATTCTACGCCGCGAAGAGATTCTTTAACTTTATACGCCGGCGGTTTACTAGGATCATCACAAAGCTTTTCCTTTTGCATACCTAGTGAGGTTGATATATTAATTTTTATTTTATTGTATGTTGGAAGAATCTGATCCGCTGGTTGCAGCTCTACGTTTCCATCAATAGAGCTAATCAGTGATGCATGTGTGGTATCAGGAACTCTGGATGTTACTTCAGGAATAAAGTTATCACCCAAATCACCTTCATAATCTAAATTAAAAATAATTATAATCTTATTATAAAGTATTGAGTTTAAATAAAATTGGTTTACTATAAAAAAAATAATTTACCATCTAGTGGTTCTTGCTTTATTTTAATAATGGTTCCAATTTCTTCAAATTGGTTATCATCGTCTTCATCATCGTCCTCATCCTTTAAATTAACAGTTTCGATAAAAGGTTCCTGTATAGTAACGTCATCATCTTCTTTTTTATCAATAGTAGTGTCATTTTCAGTATCAACCTCCATCTTATCCAAAATAGATTCATCTACATCTTCATTAAGTACATTTTCTGTTGTGTCTGGACTTTCAACTCTTTGTAATTTTAAACTATCATCCTTTATTTCTGAAATTTCGATATTTTTAAGAGTGTCGTCGAGTATATCTTCATCACTGGAATCAGTAGGGTCTTCTGTGCTTCTAGTTTTTTTCTCGATATTCTCGAAAAGTTTCTGGATATCAACTGCTTCAAATTCTGACTCATACGTAAGTGATTTCTAAAATATTATAAAATTATTTTTATATATATATATATATATAAATATACATTTACTACGAAAAAGATGTAAAAATTTAGAATAATTGAGAACAATTATTCTGCTTTACACATATTAATTTATCTTCAGAAACTACTATTTTTATATTATAATAGTAATTACTTTAAACCAAAGAAATAATAGTATTAACTATATATTCTTAAGCCTTATTCTTGTGTGTTACTTTAAATGATAGAGCAAGATCCCAGAGCGCTCAGAACTACGTCCTTTTAGCAAATCTAAAATTTTCAGAATAAATAGTGTAATATATGTAATTTATTTAAAAGCTTTAGAGCGTCTGCGGGAAGTTAAGTCCACGACAGGGGTCTGCCAATAGTGAATGTTGGTTTTTAACAATATTCTGAAAATCATATATAAAAATGGGCTTGTGTCCTATGTCTTAATTTCTATAAAAGTGTACTATATATTGATAAAGTGGGTTACTAGAACCTCAAATATTCAATTATTTTATAATAACTCCTTATATGTTAGGAGATATTAACAATTAAAAAAGTCATTTTGTCTCTTTAATTATTAAAGGGATTCAACGTTGTACAAACTCCAAATGCATGTGACATCACAATCCTTGTGTAAGGTTACCAACCTTACAGATCATAAATCTCTGGTATATGTATTTATATATCAAAATATCAAATATTATTTACAGTTATTTCAAGGAACAATAAAATTTCAATATTATGTCTGCCTTAACAGGGTTAAATAAAGTAAAAACTTATTATTCTTTGACTTGACTGGATTGTTTGAGTACCAACAGCTACAAAACATTACCACAACACTGACCTACTCAACAAATAACTGACGTTAAAATGCATTCCATGTCATACAAATATGGTCAACCATTTCTAGCGCTAAAACTACAATTCAAATTTTTAATTGCTATATCTCCGTCAATATTTAGATATTTAATAAAATAGACACGCCAACACACATTTATTAACATCAATTTCAATCAACAATTGAAAAATCGACCACTAAAAAATGAGGACACAAGCCCATTAGCCGTCATAGTTTCACGTAGTTGAGTGAGATTATGTATCTTTGGCACATGCTTCCTGCAAAATGGCCCCCGCAAATTAACAAGTACGCATACGTTCTTAATTACATATTACACTATTTATACTTAAAAGTATACTTCAGAAATTTTACGGGTTTTGGGATCTAGAACTATGAGGAATAATAAAGTCTAGGTTAACTCTGAAGCAGAACCTTCGATCCCGAAGAATTGCATCTGGATATAAACAAATTAGAAATCCAAATACATATTTGTGAAATAAGGTTAAAAAAAATGTATCACATAAAGGCAAAACAGAATTACAATTAAATTTATGGAGGGACCTTGATTTAATTAACAAAATCGATCTTTCTCACGAAACATTTTAGCAAGCGATTAAATCTAGCCTATAACTATTAAATTGATGATGCGTACATCATTATTCCAATTATTGAATTGTAATATTTACTCATTTACACAAATAGTGGTATCTGTGCATAGAAAATAACATGTTTTCCTTTAATGTTAATGAGAATGATTCGTTATCAATACGCACCGAATAAAAATAGATGAATAGAAGATTGCAGAAATTTTTGTACAATCTAAAAAATATGAACCACTCGCCGTCTAAGAGTTTCACTTTGGAAACATTCCGACACGGGTTGTTAAAGAGTTGACAAATTAAACCACCTTTCAAAATATTTCTCTAAATAAAGTGTTTCTCGCTTATTTTATAATGAGACATATTTCTAATCTACAGAATTTTCATTTAGTGTTAAATCTTACCCTAAAATCTTCGTAGCACAAGGGGTGATATGTAACTTCATCTACTCTAATTGCCATTTTTAATTGCCACTCTTCCTTATCTTCATTATAAAATTGGTCAAACTTCTCATGACAAACATCACACCTGGCATCCGCTTCTAAAGATCCGGCAGTTACTGTAGGAATTTCCTCAGTTTTATTCTCTTCTTTTGTTCCATCACTGACTTGCGCCTGCTGTTTTTCAAACCAATTTTTCTCTGAAAATAATTTTACGAATATTAAAATTTCTTAAATAGTTTCTTAAATAATACCACATCGCTAAACACTTATCATGGGTAACACATGTAAAGTTTTATGTAAGCCATATCCCTACTAATATTTGATGTATTATTTAATGAATTTTTAATTCTCATTAAATAAATGCTAAATATACCTAAACATTCTTACATATCAATTAATATTTATGTAACACTAGCAAATCTTTTACAGTAAATAAATATAACATATATTTGTATGCAAAATAATTTTGGTTATTAATATTGAGTTATATATGTACCTCGTTCTTCTAAATCTTCAATTTCTTCATACTGTATCCAATTCGAAATATCATAGTACCATTTACGAGAATGAGCCTTCTTCGCAGAATCCCTATCTCTCCTATTCTGTCTGAAATGCCAATCAAGATGCTGACTGTATTTCTTAGTTTGTTCGGGTGGAAAGCGAGCACCGCAACTACTGCACTGCATTCCAGTATATAGAGCATCTATTACTCTAAGATTCCGTCTAAAAGTTAACAATAGTAAAATTAATATATATTACACATATTTTCCTTTGCATATTTAGTACATTGATAACTTACATTTTTAATGATTCAAGATCTGTAAATGTGGCTGATTTAATTTCAATTTTAGGTTTACTTAATTGTACTGGAGGAGGTGATGTAGTAAGACGTCCTCCAATTGCAGATACAATTCCTGTAGCTACTAACTTTTCGTATAGTTCTTTTACATCTATATTAGCCCCTGCTGGTGGTGGTGCTGTTGTAGTAGGAGGAGGTACCGATGGAACTAAAGGATTGGTTAGTGTAGTTCCAGATGTACTAAGAAAACCAAGTGGAGGTCTTGAAATTGGAGTCTCTACTTGATAACCACTGTAACTTGATGGTGGAGCCATACTTGAAGGCATTACACTGGATAATACATCCAATGCACCTAAAACAAGATTAGGTAAAATTATTTTTTGGCATAGAAACGATGCATGTCAAATTTTAAAGTTCAAGTAAAATTCATGAATACATTCACAACATGTTATTTTTAATTGAACATGAAATTTGCTATAATACTGTGAAAAATAATATAATAAAAACGGTACTTTGAATAATAATTTCTTTATAAGGTGTTAATGATATATCTTTTGAAATAAAGCTTGAGTACTCTTTCCACGGAAACATTCAGACGAAGTTCGAATATATTATATTCAATATTCATTGTGAGTGGTTCCGAAAATATCAATAGAGTATAATTATAACCAAGAGAAGTTGAAGTTGACTGACTATACATTTACTTTACATTACAGTAACTATTTAAAATGATTTACATACTTGCACTTATTTGACCAGGAGACTGCCGTGCATATGTATCTGGACTATTTCTACCAGCTGACTGAATCATTCTTCCTGAGACATGTTTCACTGAGTCTTTATTGAAAGTATTGTTTCCGGTGTTATCTACTATTGGAGGACTAGGAGAGCCTCCATATGCATCTAATCGTGGCATATTTCTGATTTCTACTTGTCCACCTCTCACTCCATTTGGTAAAACACTAAATCGCATAAAGTGTTTCTTTCCATTGATTACAACAGGTTTGGGCAAACCACCAAATTCGGCTTTAAAAGGTAATTCATTGATAAGTACTGTTCTTAGAGCATCGACAAATCTGAGAGTAAAAACATTATCGTCTATTTCTACTTTTTGGGGTTTGGGATCTAAGAATACAGGAGAAATTTTTGTGGCATCAATAATGAGATTTATTTTACCCGCACATAAATCATTTCTTCTACCACCGATTTTGACTGATGGAGGTGGTCCATCCAATTTTACAACACAAACCCTGCCGTCTAATTGTATTCTTACAGGAGGACCACCGAAATAGCACTCATACCACGCTCCATCAATATATAATTCCCTTGTTGGTGAACCGAATCTTATATTGTGTTCAATTCCATCAATGCGAACTGTTTTATAAGGCTGATTAAAATTCATTGTGAAGGTTTCACGATCATCGAAACTGACTCGCCGCATCCCATCCTGAAATCCAATTTCATAAACTTCTTCCCAGTTTAATAAAGTTACAGCTGTCTCTTCGTAAAATCTGATTTCTCTTGGTACTTCATCAATATTAATAGTACGCATTGTATCTTTGTTAATATAATCAAGCATTACTGGATTAATTGGTGGCAGATCTTTACTTCCGAGAGGCGGTGGTGAATTACCTTGCCTATTGTTAAATCCAGGTGGACCATTATAACGACCATTATGTGGTCTATTGTCAAATTTACGGAAACGTGGATCTGTATCATGCTGTTTCATAAAATGTGGATGCCGCCATTGTGGGTACATATGTCTTACATGTGGTGGTACAGGGCCTCGACTCCAGTTGTTTCGATGATCCCAATGTGGTTGTTGTTGCTGCCAGGGCGTACCCATTCCGTTCCATGGAGGTAAAGGCATACGATGTCTAGGCTCATGATGCTGAGAACCTCCAGTCATGATTTCAAGTGGCGGATTATTCTGATGTCGCACATTTGAGTTTTTGACTATTCTTTCTTTTGTGGGTTTTTCTTCATTTTTCATCGCAGGTACTGTTGGTGTTACTAAATTTACAGACTGATTTTGTTCGATTTCTTCTATTGGTTTATTATCGGTACCATCGACCTCCATTTCAGATGATTCTTTTTCGATAGTGATAATAGGTAAAGAATTATCTGGCAGATTCTCTTCGCAGACCATGGGTGTTTCCTTTTCTAAACTTAGTGCTTGATTATGTGAAGCTTCTCCCTCGACAAGTAGTTCATCATCACTTATAGGAGTTAAACCACTTCCCGGTGTCTCACTTTCTATAGTTATTTCTTCAGCTACCTTGTTGGGTTCAAGTGATTCGCGCCGTTTAGCCTCATATAATTTCTTAGTTTCATTTATTTGGAAAATTTGTTTAACTAAAACATTATATTGCTCGCAATTTAAACTACCAGCTTTTAATTGTTCTTGAGCTTGCATCATTATAATTTTAATATTGTTTTCCATGCCATCCTGAGAATCAAAATCACTATCGATAGATCTGGGACGTAGATCCACATCTCTATTAATGCCAGAAACTGATATGGTGCGGCGACGTTCGGTAGGATCATCTAAACAAAAATAATTCACAAACAACATTAAAAATAATCTTTTCAGTTATACTGATATTAATTATTTATCTTTACAATTATAAATAAAATTTTAAAAAATTAAAGCTGTAAATTATGAAAACTATTTATAATTAATAAATTTACTTGGTATACCGTAGTAAGATTACTATGATAATTTGAGTTATGAAATCATAAGTTCACATTTATTACTTACCGGGTAATTTATTATACAGTAATGGGCGACCTAATCGATCTTTTGTTTTAGTAGCTTCTGCAAGCTTTGCACGTACCACATCAAGACTAGATGGAGAAAGTTTTAATGTAGAGGGAGACGTACATTTAGATGGACTAGTAGTCACGCTAACTGTTTCCTTGATTTGAGCCCAGCCGCCCGACGTATTTAAATCTACATTCGATGATGAATCGGTATCTTCAGTTGTTACTTTAACGGCAGAATCATTAGATGATGATATGATTTGCTCTTCAGGTAATCTTTCCCCAAAGTTTGTAGAAATTATTGGAGGTGGAGGTGTATATACTCTATGATCAGAAATTGAAAGTTTAGTGTCTGAAGGTAGCTTTCGAAGATCTACATCTTCATTACCAAACAATCTGCAAAAAACAAATGTATAAAGAAAATGTTAAATATAATTAAAAGGAAATCAGCTACATTTTTACAATACGTACACGTCGAATATTTCTGTTTTGCTTTTCTTCACTGGTGGTTGTTCTAGCTTTTCAGAGGATGCCCGTTTCTTTGCAAGCGATCCTGGAGATTGAGGAGGTGCTAAAGATCGTAGATCGACGTCCTTTGCAGAATTTTCAATTAATTCTGCAATCAAATCTTTGTTAGAAAAATTTTCAATATAAAATAAAGGTGACGATTAATAGTTAACTAAAAGATAAAATATATTAATGAAAACAAATGAAATGATAACTATATACGATAACTATAACGAAATGATAACTATAACAAACGAATAGAAATATATATATATACATTTTTAATAATGAGAAATTAATATAATCTAGTAGTAAATTTTTATCTATTGCTAAAAATATATTTAAAATAACATTGTATCATTAAAAATATACATGTATACTTTTTTACCATTTTACAAATTCATATTAAGAAACAGAGTGTTAGAGGAAAATATTTTTCTAATCGTTCTATTTTACTCTTAAATGAAAAATGCTGTTAAAAAATGTATTGAAATAACTTGTGCTAATATCCCAACGTGTATTAATTAGTAAGGTTCTGCATGCTCAACAATTTTCTCATATATTACGTACGATATTCTCGTATCATACATATTTTGTTATGTATACCAATATCATTTTAATCATTAAAACCTGAAGTTTAAATTAGAGTTGTTCTTATCCATCCAAACAATTTTTGTAATTTTCAAATACAAAACGTATCTTCCCCATCGTTAAATTATAAGTGGGATGTAAAACTACACTTAGTATAAAATCCATAACCGTATTAAAAGCTTAAGCATCCCTTTTACATCTTCATTAAATGAGTATATTAATTTTATGCAAGAGTAATAAATATCAAACATTTATCACTCTTCTTGACCAATATGTATATCAGTAAAAAAAGTTAAAATATTCTATAATTAAATAAATTATTTAGTAAAACTATTCTCTTCATAAAATTAATATGTTTTTAATGAAATATAAAAGAGTAAAAGATGATATATATAATGCAAATGCTGAATATCGATTTATATAATGTACACCAGAACTACAAATCCAAAATCCATCCAAAACGAAATTTTCAGGCATTTGGAAAAAAAAGCACACACCCTTACTTTTATCTAATTGTTCCAAAGGTAGTGGTGATTCAAATGTTGCTTGTATACGGGGCTGTTTCTCGGGGGGTGCTAGTAGACGTAGGTCGATATCTTTAGAACAACCAGGATTATCTGCACTAGGTGAATTCGTACGATTGCGACGAACATTGGTACGAACCTTGTTACTTTCCTTTGATTTCCGAATTTGTTTAGATTCCTTCTCATGTCTCATATCTGCATCAAGATGTTTAGTTGCACTTTTATTTGTACTACGACTACGCACAGATGAGCTTTTAAGAGAATTTGAATTCAAACTGGAACTGGAATTTGAACTTTTGCGGGGAGAATCTTTGTGCTTACTTGGTGACACAATAGTGGATTCTGTAGTTTCAGTGCTTCCAGACTTATCCCTACTACTCTTTTGAGATTTAGGAGATGTCTTGTCAGCAGAGCTACTACTACCTTTACTAGTGCTACTATTTGATTTATCAGATGACTTACGGGATGTAGGATTTTTGGATTTGGTTTGGCCTGAATTTCTTAAGGATAAAGATTTGGATTTTTCCAATGAGGGATTTGTGACCTTATTTATCAAACGAGGGTCTTTTCTTGATGTGCTCTTTTGCACATTAAATTTATTTACACTTTTCATATTATTACTACTATTATTATTGGCACACTCTAAATTAATCGTAATTGGTTTTGGTTTTGTTTTGTTAAGGATTTTAACAGAATTATCAAATACACAATTAACATTTGGTTGTATACTTTTTATATCCTCTGAAAGGTAATTGTGATGCTGAAGATTAGACGTAGGAATCACGTTGGACATACTCTCTGTATCATGAAATTGCCGCGCAAGTCGTGGATCTCTGCTTTTGCGTACAGTATTTATATTTATCAGTCCGCTGCTAACAGGTGCAATTCGTGGTCCATTTTGAGTAGATTTCATACCAGAAGCGGATGCAGGCGCAGTCTGTAATAAATTAATCATGTTAATTGCTTAATTTAATATCAATACTAATAATAATATAATATAATATATATATATTATATATATATATATATATATATTATATTTATATATAATATAAATGTATACTATATATATAATGTAATATTTATATATAATATAAATATAATATAATATAATATATAATAATAATACTAATAATATAAGTTATTTACCTGTTGTGATGGTTGTCTAACTTTAGAACTATCTTGTGGTTTGAATGTAGGAGCAGACTTTAGTGCTGGATCTTGATTATCAACTGCATCCTATTACCAAAAATTGATAACACAATCAAATTTATTTCAAACACCAATTTCTTATGAGCTACATTAAACACGTTTATAGAGAAATGTGTTAATAACCATGCACAAAATAATTTAAACCGGTACAGAGCTAGAATAAAACTAGAACCCTAATCAAATATTAATCCAAATTAGTTTACAAAACTTACATGAACAACGTAAAAATAAAAAAGATCTTGGGTACTTACTTGTACACGTGTTTGCTTGAGTTGCATTTGTATTTGCTTTTCCTCTATTTTCTTTTTTGTTGCTTCTAATTCTAACTCAAGTTTTCGTTGTTCTAACTGTAACAATTCACGTTGTTTAGTTATAATTTGGGTACGCATATCAGCAGTATCTTGTGCTTTAGTTACTAATGCTACAGCATTTGCATTTATTGCTGCAGGATCTTCGTCAGTCTAAAATTATTAAATATGTTTATTAGGTAAACATATATAAACATATCTTATAGACAACGTAAAATATTAGTAATTGAAACTATATCATCAATAACACCAAAATAAAATTAAAGGAGACCTGTTTTAGAAATATCGGATTTACATGAATGCTATTTGTCTTCGGAGGTTGGGCAGTAATTGGCCAGGCAGGGTCTATGCAATTCACGCGAACATCCAATGCGTAGAGTTTAACAGGCGAAAACACATCATTCCATGTTTGACGAAGCTTGTACATTTGAGCTCGAACATGTTCATTAACCTAATAAGAAAATATTTTAGTTACCTTATTAACGTAAATTAACATTTTAAATTGAAACAAAAATTCATCATATATCTTGCTATTTAATAAAGAATTTTAAGAATATATATACAAAGGCCTCGGTTTGCGTCGCTAATAGAGACAGAAAAGAGAATACGCAAATCGAATTAATTTTTCTTTATGTGTATTTCCAAGTATTTCATGAAAAAAGCCAAACTCCTAAAATAATATTAAAATATAAATACTTAAACAACGCAACTTCAAATTTACTTAATTTTATGAACTATACAAATTGGTGCACTGGTTTGCATTATATATATACTCGTTAAGACAGATCTTAAAATAATATAAAATTATATTTCATGTACTATATGCAAAAGGATTTGATAATAACATTGAACAAAAAAAAACTACTTTAGTAATAGTAATGTATAATTTGTAATGCAGAAATTATGAAATAAATAATAGATAAGTTCGTCTTATAATCCGCATAGTTGGCTAGAATATATTATCTTAAAGTTTCTAATTCTTGGTATCTAAACTTGGTAGGTGTTTATTAGAGAATTAAACGAATTTGGGAAAATATTAATTATGTTCTCACCTTTTCAAACACTGCACAAAACATATTGACGATGCATTGCGTGAACAGTTGTTTATAAGCGCCTCCAACATTCTTGATAATGGAATCAACGAGGTAGAGTACTGGAAGTTTGATATCGCTGCCAACCTAAACACAATTCACCACTAACACTTAAGTAACTTTATGCAATTGTGATATGAAAAATCACTGAAATTGATATTTAATTTAAATACATACACTTTTTGAAGTATTTTTGTTTATAAAAAAAGCCCACCATTAATTTGTTGTTTAACTTGGTATTACTTGAGTACCGATAAAAAACACTCGCTTTATGTTTTATTATAAGTAATTTAGGCTATACATTATTTAAAATAAATTTCTTTGTAAAAATAATTTCAAATAATACATTTGTGAAAGATAAAGCGAATTTTATTATGGTTTCTGATTGATCATAAAAAAAAATAAATAGAAGTAAATACATATTCACAATTGTTTAAAATAAAAAACAAATATGATGTTACAATGATTAATATACTTGAAAAAGATATTTATCTTTAATCACTTCAATTATGGAATAATATACAATCTTTTACTAATATTAATACTTTTACAAGTACATAATAATAGGCACAAAAATATACTGTATATAATAGATGAACTATTATTATAGCTGCGTTAAGAAAAATCGTTTCTGAAAACTAATGCCCACAGTGCATCACAGACCTTTACCTTTTAAAACATTTTTCGTAATTAGGAACACTCACTTTATATTCATATTTAACTTTTATAACTCATATAATTTATTAATAACCATTACTTTAAAAAAAAACTAATTTTTCGTGTAGCTGAAATGTTATTACCAGATTAACACATTACAACTATTGAAATTAAAACACCACAAACTTAACTTCTAAACAAATAACACCACTTTTTAATTATAAATGAAAAATGCAGGTGGAATATTAAAAGTTTATGAATTGAAATTGAAGGTTTAAGGGTTACACCACCCAACTATTAAAAAAAATGGTTTTCTTTAGTAAACTTTCCTTTCTTTTACCTTGACAAAAGATTTAAGCCAAACTCGAAATCTGTACTGAAGATATGAATTCGCCTCGTGAGAACCTCGCTTTAGAGCGCATGGAGATTAGAGGAATAAAAACGACAAGTGATAATTATTAATCTGTTGAATACAAGCGGGGGCTAATGGGCTCTAATGTTCCCGTATGGAATTATGTGAAATGCAAATGGTTAATATTTTTAGATTTAAATAGTTTATTGTAGAATTTGTAAGCATAAAAACAAAAGAAAAAAATATGCACAAATTTTAATTGATAAATTCATAGAATTCCTAGTTTTGCGGTGGTGCAATCCTTTAGTTACTATAGAAATAAACACATTAGCAAAAGGCAAAATCGTTCAAAATATATTTTAAAATCAAACGTATTATACGTATATATAGTGATTATTATTAATATTATTTTGTCATGATGCTGGTAAGAAGTAAATGGGTGCAGAATAATACAAATGGATATGGTTCGCGCTTGACAAAAATTAATGATACTCCGTTGTATATACAAAGTAAAATACATTTATAAATCCCATTCCATGCCAATGTGTGTTATATTCTTTACTCCCTCAAATAAAAATATAATTTAAAAATCAAACTGTTCATGTTAAAAGAATTTCGACATAACGATTAAATAAAATGCGCATTATCGTGCAGAAGGAGACTTCTTATCGATTTAATAACGTTGGTTTTGTTGAATGCGGTATTAGTATGTTCAAATCTTTGTGCTTCATGATGATGCCCACTGGATCTTAGAAACCAACTCGCAATAATCTATTAAAATATTATCACTGTATGTAATATAAAAACCGTTTATAACTAATGTTAATTATTAAAACTTATTTAAACAGACAAAGTATGTCTGATATCAGAAAATGTTATTTTTGTCTCTAAATATTTACATGAGATTATTGAATATTTATGTGCAAAGGACATAACATGCATATACTTGTATTTTACATGGTAAAATGATGTATCCAATTATTTTAACAACATAAATGGTTTAGACAAATATAAGTATACACACATGTATGTAACAAATATTTAAAAAAAAATTAGCTCATATTATAATATAATAAAAATTTAAAACCGTCATTATCAATGTTTACGTTATTTAAGCTATATTTAGTAGAAGATATCAGATATGAACTAATCATTTTTCGTTTCAGTAATATAAATATTTCAAAACGTTTCAGTTATAAATAATGCGTTAAAATAACAGGTGTAATTTAATCTTACTATTAGTATAAAATGTATTTCTAAGATTTAGTAAAAATAGTATTTTGATATTAATTATGTACTATTTCTAAAAAGAGAAGTAAATTAATACGTTTTTTAATTTTATTTTATTTAATCATGCAAAAATTATTTAATATATTACATACGTTATAGATTATAATAATTCAGAATAATGCACTTTAATTTAAAGAATTCTACTGTACTCAAAACTACACGAAAAAGTTGAAAACTAAAATAAAGAATATTTTATATGAGTTATATTACGATGCCTTAACTGAGTTTGTAATATTCTAATAAAACAACACACGTAACATAAACAAAACTTGTGTAATAATATTCAAATTTTGTTGCATGAGTTTCAAATATAGTATAAACTTGGAATTTCCACATATATATCTAAATCTTTTATCATAAACGAATTTTTTCAATAATTATTGTCCGCAAGAATTTTTTAACGTCATTTGAAACTGGTTCAATATCTAACAGTTACATATAAATATTCAGTAAATGCAAAAAGTAAACTATCATATGAAACGGTGTAATTCATATAACAACATTCTTTTCTATAATTTGTTTACACTTTTTATTTGACAAAAATAATAATTTTAAATATATTATTTGAACATTTAGAAATACGGTGAAAGTAACAGTATTTCTCAACTCAATGATGCACTGCGGACACTAATAAAACAAAACTGATTCATTGTTTATGAAATATCAAAATATAAAACCACAAATCTATTTACTTCTATATTACGTGTAATGACGCAACAAAAATTATTCAAGATAATGGAAATGAAAGGAATAAAAAAAAATTAAATCAGTTAAATTTTTGATTTATATTTATAAATATTGATTTTTGTAAAATCTATATAAATGTCTAATTAAATATTTATAAATAACGAATAGGTTTATCACATATTAAAATGCACCACATTATATGACACAAAAACAAAGGTGCATAAGCATAATACTTAAAGATGTAGTATTAAAAACGTTATTAACTAATATTATAAACGTAAATTAACCTTAGCAAGATGTTTCTCAACCGACTGGACTATTATTGAAGCATGTTGAATGTTTTCCTCTGCAAGTATTGTCAGCATGTTGATTAGAGGTTTACTGTTTACAGTCAAATCTGCAAGGCTAGAAGAATACTCGTCTGCTATCACTTGCTGCATAGATTTATCTTTATCTTCACCACTAGACTTCTTCATTTTTAGCTTCTTTTGATATCCTGAAATAAATGAGGTATATTTACAAAAATGTCAAGACAATTATTCTGTCTTATCGCGTAATAAAGAACAAATGGCCGATGTTCGATATGGCACAAAACACTTCTATAATATGAAATAAACTTATACCAACGAAAACTTTCGAAAAATATTATATCACAAACTAAAATTTACCTCTGCTAATTTAAAACACTTAGTCAATTCACTAAAAACTAACTTTTTTTATGTAACAAATAACATAATTTGATACATCACTTGTAAAGCTCACGTACGAATGGCCAAAATGGCTATTTGTGATGACGACCAATTCTTTGCAATGAACTGAGCACCACAGTGACCAATAAAACGCATTGACAACAACCTAAGATATATTTTTGTTTTTCACAGATGCACCAACTGCATAACATAAAAGTAACTGAATTAGCATTATTATAGGACGGTGTTCAGAAACTAAAATGAAAGAAGAGGAATGTTACCGTACCTTATTTATTTCCAGAAAACTCACTGCGACCCAAAAATATTTTTCGGAAAAATAATTGAAAAACATATTCAAAGATTATCTAAAAAAATTAATTTTGAAATTATTATATTTTTTTTTAGTAATTGATATTTTAAAAATTTTTCATTTCTTTGGGATAGTTTTTGTATTTTTACCGCAGAATTATTTTTTATAACTTCGGATCTCTTTACTGATGAAAGGGTGAAATATAACTATTTTAATTAATCGATTATTAATCGATATTTTAATCTATTGATTAACATAGAAAGTGTAACATTCTTATTATAAATACCTTTAGTTCTTAATTCGATTCTTAACCTTTGATATTATTAAAGTTCATACAATAGAAACAATATGTCGAATTTGGCGGGAAGTTTAAATAATTATTATAAGTAATAACATCACCACCAATGGTATAGATTCAATACTTTGTTTATTTTAATAATGTGAAACAGTAATAATAGTGATAAGAATAATTAATAGTTAAGAAAAATAACAGTTCTTGAGGTAAAAATAAATCTTGTTTAATCAAGTTAACTTAAGCAAATTTACAGATTTGCGTATTACGAGTCGATCACTGGGATGTTTTATGAAATTCCTTAAAATGAAGCTTAACTTGTCTATCACGCAGGACTACAGCTATTCAATTATATGTTGTATTATTATATTATGTATATTATATTATGAGTAATATTTTCATGAAGTTTCATATTTTCCAATTTAAAACACAACCTAACTATACTGGTTATGATACTAGCTAAATAGCACAGCTTCTAACCTTAATTTAAATTAATTTTAAAATTGCAAAAATCTTGTAGAAACAATTAATAAGAGTAATAAAATAAAACATTACGTAAAGAGATATTCGTATACCTTAGCTTTATAAGGAACAAAACAATATTATATTTCTTTAAACACAAATATTGTAATACTATATAGTATAATAGAGGGCGCAATATTTGTTAGCACATTGAAGACTACATTACCGACTGCTTGTTTTTTTAGTTTTGATTTTAAAAGTTTATCACATGTATTTTAAAATTACAATATTGTATAAATAATTATTAAGCACGCTCGCTTTATATGAAAATATCATTCTCTTCAATTATCATATTTTGCAAAATCATCTTTTCTCCATATAATGCAAAAAATATCATTCTATTTGATGTTTTAATTATAGTCATCGCATATTGTGAGACATGACTGTCTGAATACAACATTGTTAGCAGCATTAAGTAAAATTAAAAAACAAAATTAATATATCAATATTGCAAAAAAATTACTATCGTTTTTATTTGTTGATAAGAATAAAATATATAATTTGTCGTATAATATCGGTAAAAAAATTAATATTTTGTCATAATTCATTTCGCGAGATGAGAGGCAGATCTTGATAGAAAAATTTATTAATACTAGAGTTTAGCCCCGTCGCAAGCGACGACTGTCTTTTATGTGTTGATTGAATTTCATTTCAAATTTTAATTCCATTTTAAAATTGAAATATTTAACTCGTTTCATATTTATTTTACATATAACAACAAACTTCATATAAACTGACTAAAGAAATATATTTTTTTTACTTTGTTCATTATTTGACCAACTTTTTTTCAAAATTTGGGATTTTTTTTCGATTTGTAAATACCAAAGTTAGCCCATATATAATATTTCAACTTTCTAACCCAATTTTTCCTCTCGGCAAAAACCGCCACCGTGTCCCCAAATAAAATTTTTGAATTTTGAATTATTTTTTTTTAATAACATTTTTCATTATTAAGTAATCCAAAATTTGAGTTTTTTCCAAAGTTTCCTATCAGGCCCCCTAATTATCTCAACGCCCCCTTTTCCAATTTTTCAATTTCTAATTTTAAAAAAATGTTGACATTGAGCACCGTAATACACATACCAAATTTCAACTTTCTATCTTTTACGAATTAAAAGTTATAGAGCAAAAATTAATTTTTTTTTTTAGTTTTTCCAAAATTACGGGTTTTCAGGAAATTCAGGGGAAAATCTGAGGACGCCAAAAGTCTTAGAATTTTTTTCACTACGAAATTGGAAATTTTAAAGAAAATGCGCGTAGCCGTTTTCGAACCACCATACAAACCGCTGGAGCATATAAACATAAATATACACTTGGAACATTATAATATAAGATATTGTATAATTTTATAGAAGTTAAGACTAAGAATCTACCCAATTGTCATTTCATATAAAATTAAAAAAAATTAAAAATATAAGATTTAAGCAATATATATATACCTTACCAATAGGAATTTGACCGAATTATTCTTGTGATAATTCAGTATTTCAAAGAATTAATTTGAATATGAAAGACAAAAATAAAATTCAATCTCGTCAAAAAAAGTATCGCGTGTTTAACACTCAAAAATATCGATATCTGTGATATCATTAGATAAATCATATTACCATATTTAAACAAAGACAATCTGTAAAGAATACCCCTTATTTGAAATTCTATATCGATCCGCTGGGATCGCTGTATTTAGTAGATTTTAATTAATGTTTAATATATCACGTTACGTTTTGACAATTAGTAGACAAGTAGTAGTAGATTTTTGTCCATTTTTCAATTATTGATTGATATTGATGAATATATATTGACGTTTTTATTTTATTAAATATCTAAATGTTGACGGAGATATAGCAATTAAAAATTTGAATTGTATTTTTAGCGCTACAATTGTCAGCCATATTTATGACGTAATATGTCGTACTAATAATGGATTATGAATTCAAATATCCGAGAAAATTGATTTAATATTCAACCAAAGAAAATTATAATGCAGATAAAATTGTCGAATCCAGCTGTAATGCTTGAAACTCGAATATTGTTCAATATTCGAAAAAGTTGATATTAGCGTTTTGTCCCCTTTATCATTATAATTTTTTTAATATCACGGGACAACAGCAGATTAATAAATAATCAATTTTCTTTTTCTTTTTTCATAATATTAAAGCTAATAAAAGAATAGCACTTTTAAGTGTATCTTTTATACATAGTTGTAAAAAAGAAATGCCAATTCATAAAACGAAAAGGGGTAGTAATCGGACGTAAAGTCGAGGGACAACTTATTTTTCATAACTTCTGACTATTTTAATTGTTAATAACTCTTGTAACATTGCAACTTACTGAAAAATAAGGTTTAGGATAGTAAACTTTATCAATATATTGACCTTCAATAATAATTGATAACATACAGTCTATAGAAATTATTTAATTATCCCATTTATTATTATATTTCCCACTAAACAAAGTTATATACATCTGAACCTATCCTTTATATAGTTTTACATATCAGAGTGTTACACTCAGTGACGTAGCTAGGTAACCAAGGGCCCCGATGCAAAAAAAAATCTGGGCCCCTAACTAAACTGTTTTGGTTTTTCAAGTCAGGTGTAAATATATATAAATACTTTAAAGGTACAAAGCTTTAAATGGCACAGCAAAACTACTTTCTACATGTATGTGTATGTGTGTCTTGTGTGAGCTTTAGTGCTCGCCTAGGTGAAGAGTTTAGGAATCTATACTTGGATTTATATTATTGGTATTAATCAATAAAACGAAATAAATCAAAAGATTTATGAACGCATTTATGTAAAACAGTTTATTCTACATAAAACATTAATAGTATATTACACACCGAGGGAAGAAAGTAGGACATTTCAACCCGCGTGTAAAATTGACTCCCTATCCGAGGGCAAGGGTAACCTACCTATTATACTGATGTGTATAATTTAGTTTAAATTCTTTTTCTAGCCTTAGTCTTCGCAAAAGTATCAATGACTTCGGTTAAATCTAAGCTTGATGTAGCTTTGTTTTCGACATAGTATTTCCTAAATAATTATTAATTATTTTTAATTTGCTAAATGATCTTTCAGCTTCTGTCGAAGTGGCAGGGATTGTATGGAATAATAACATTGCTGTAAATACTTCTGTTAGGTCGCATTCTAGAACTCAATATTTTCTCATTATTTCTTTACATAATTAGTGAATTCCTTAGATAATTCAGGTAGAAGTAGGTGGTAAATATTAAAAAATTGAATGAAAAAGTTGGGAATTACATCAGAATATTTGCTTTGGAATTGGTCACACATTTGTAATAAAGTTGTTTCATCTACATTCACTAAAAATGTTGGTGATAGAAAATTGAATATTTGATTAACTGTACTCATACCACTAAAACGTGCTTTTAATTGACCTATTATTGTGTCTAGTACATTATTGAAAATAGTAATTTTAAATATTTTTTCCTGCTTCGACATCGCTAATCAGAAACTAATTCATCAAAATGTTCGAGGCCCCCCTGAGCTTGGGGGCCCCGGTGCACAGCACCAACTGGCCCATACCTAGCTACGCCAGTGGTTACACTATCAGTAAATATTACCAAATAATTTCGTAGATCCTATTTATCATATTGCATCTACGATCCGTTTTATGCAAGAACTGTAACACTGCTGTGAGAAATAAAATATTTTTTTTCAGTTATATTTAAAATTGGTTCAATTTATTTAAGAAAAACAATCCATCAGCAGTTTGTATCCTTATAAACAGTATCACCTTTATTATAAATAGAAAAACTAATTATAAAGCTGCCTGAAGTATTACACAATAATATTAAATTTATATTACATAGAGTACATATTAGAGTGGCCCTTATTTACTCTTGGTGAAAATTATTTTTGAGATTTTTTATTGCGACACCCCCCCCAGTTTGGTTCCATGAAAAAATAATATATGTAAAATTTTAGATCAATCGGATAATGGGAAAGGGTGCCCCAAGAGCCCGGAAAATTGAAAAATTCCAGAATTTAAAAAAAATAATTATTCAGTTTGTACCACAGTATGCCGTGAATCAAATATTAGCGCCATGTATGATTCAAAAGTGATTTGTACATTGTATAGATAGCTCAAATTTTGACTCATGGTAGTTTTTGTTTACATATCCACTTTATTCCCCTATCCAAAGACCCACCCACAGTTTTTTTTAACCAAATTTTTCTAGTAGATATATTCGTTCATTATTCCTTTACCCTTACCTACAAGGTCATTCATAATATTTTATCCTTATTCAGACATAAATAATAACTCTGCTTAACATCCTCAATAAACTGTACAGACAAAACAAATAAACCCAATATCTTTTTTTGTTTGTTCAAACAATTCCAAACATTCCATTCGTAGTACCTGTACCTGTAAATAAACCCATTTATTTTTTTTCCTTTGTTCAAACATAAACAATTCCATTCGTAGTATCTGTACCTGTACCTGCAAAGTACATTATAACAGTTTAAAGAAATACCAATTAAATCACAATGTGCTTTACTATGGACATATTTATGACATGGTATTTACGATGGACACAAAGTGCACGGTAAGCTCAGTGCACTCCCTTCACCCTTCAATCCCTTCAAATGTTGAGTCGCCGAGTATCTTAGTTCACTATTCCAAAAATGGCGACTTATGGCGCCTAAAGCGACATTGAGTAAAACATTTTAAAACATTTTAAAAATGACGGATTTCTCAACTTATACAATATTTGTATAATAGCTGATCTTCCTCATCATCTGTTATTGATAATTGATTATGGTCACTCACAAAATTCATAATAAACAATTTAATTTAATATTATAACCTAAAATATTATAATAATGAGAGCTAAACTGGCTGAGATAGCATGATATTTTATCTCTGTTGCACACTTATTCCGGGTTATCATATTTAAACCTTGATTTATGACGGGATATCTTACTCCGCGATTTTAGTTCCGAGTTAGCGTTAATCCTTGATGATAAAACACATTTTTCGTTTAATTCGATGGTTAGCTATTTAGTTCGGTAGTAAGACGAACCATAAAACCGGGCCTAAGAGATCATCAAAGGCTGATAAAGAAATAGAAGCAAATTTTATATCGAAACTCGATGATTTATTTGATATAGCACATGCTAACGCTGTGGACATTATATCTATTGAAGAAGATAAACAGTTTGATGAACCAAAGGAAAAAAGGACAGCCACGATCCATGTATGGATCTTAATCTACTATACGAGATGTACTACATATAGTAGATTAAGAATTATGCAATTTGGCTTTGTTATAACGTGATGCTTACATAAATTAGGATGGTGTAATACTGAACATATAATATTTTCTCAAGCCAAAGTTATAGACACAGGGAATACAGACAAAGAAAAAAAACCATGAAGCAACTTGAATAAAATATATTACTTATATATTAATAACATACTAGTAGTATTACTGATAATGTAAGAGTATGTCTAGTAATCCAGATATATGATAAACACCAACATGTTTGATTCTGGCGATTAATTATTTCAAAAATATTAGTTCTAAACTAAAGGTTTAAAATAAAGGTTTTAAAAAAACAGAGCAAATAACATGAATATTTTTATTTTTTATTGAATAAGAATTACAAAGCATGTTCTTAAAAAATAATTTTAGAGATAATTTGGAAGAAATAAACCTGAATGTTTAGAAAATCTATTACTGCAGTACAAGTTATCTACATATTTAAATTGAATTAACAAAACAGATTAAACTAAAAAAAAGGTTGTTACAATAAAATCTTTCAAAAATATGATATCTGTTATATTTTGATAAATTAACATAATATAAGAAATGTAATGAAATACTATATTATGAATTACAATTTTAAACAGTATTTGTCTTTAGACGCTTTTAAATATTTATTAGAATTTGTACGCCTCTAAGGCCCGGTTTTATGCCCTCGAATTAAACGAAAAATGTGTTTTATCATCAAGGATTAACGCTAACTCGGAACTAAGCGGAGTAAGATATCCCGTCATAAATCAAGGTTTAAATATGATAACCCGGAATAAGTGTGCAACAGAGATAAAATATCATGCTATCTCAGCCAGTTTAGCTCTCATTATTATAATATTTTAGGTTATAATATTAAATTATTGTTTATTATGAATTTTGTGAGTGACCATAATCAATTATCAATAACAGATGATGAGGAAGATCAGCTATTATACAAATATAGTACTAAGTTGAGAAATCCGTCATTTTTAAAATGTTTTAAAACAATAATTAAACTGAATATTGCATTCCCATGGATTTACAACTGTAAACAAATATTCGAATTTCTTAAAATATGGTTTACGTCTCTACTAACTAACACGGAATTAAATTTGAATGATAAAACCCGCTACAAAATAAGTACCGAACTAAACTAACTCCGGGTTTCATAATCCCCGAAGTAAATAGAAAACCATAAAACCGACCCTAAGAAAAATTTATAAAAAATAACATTGAATATTTCTGACGGTGGAACAGAAATATTTGTATGGAGAACAAGAACCTATTGTTTGATTTCAAAACTAAATCTAGTTTAAAAATTGCAGTCTATGCTTAAAAATATTAGTTGCAAAATAAAAATTTAAAAAATAATCAATAATCTTCAAAAATGAATAAAGATTAATATGGTAAAATATACCTATTATAAAAATCAAAAATAAATTATTGAAATATTTATCATAAAAAGAACAAAGTATCTGAAAATAATTATTGTTCTCCATGTATATAATAAAATAAATTAATTGTAAATATGTATGTTACATGGGTCTGGGGACTGATATTTTATAATAAAAACATTCAAGCAAAGAAGTGATTTTAAACTAGCGTACTTAGTTTAAAACGCCTCACATCTAGGCACAAACATTAAATGGGATTCTTTTGGTAAAGAATCCATTTAATCTCTTCTAACCTCTTCTTGGACCTGAGGCGTTATTATAGTCATCTCTGCGACAGTTCTGCAAGCTAGAGTTGTAATATCCTCCGCCGGAAGATATACAGACGATACAGTTCTTTTATTCTTCTTTGCGCCAGCAGCAATTGTTGCAGGTTGTAAGTGGCGTCCTTTATTGTTCTGTGCACCAGCAGGCCCATTTGCAGTTAAGGCGTGAGTTGGTGGATTTAGCGTTACAACTCTCTTGTTCCTGTTTAGGTTGAATTCTGTTCTCTGTTGCAAGGACGGAAATCTTGATTCTAAATTGTCCTTATATTGATTTCCAACAGAAGCTGTGGTATCGTTACCAAAGGCATCTACTATGGCAGCCAAAGAGAATTTACGGGCAAGCGTTTCAGATGTTTTCATATTATTCGCACATCCTGCTTGCCTACTCATATCTGCATGATAAATCCAGTCATGACTTGGTGTATACCTCTTAAATTTCTGGATCCTGAAAAAGGTCTTTTCTGCTCCCATCAGTTGCAAATACGAAGCTGGGCACATAGCTAGCTTTTCCAGAGATCCGGCTCGTGCTAGAAATTTGGCACCGGTGCGTTCCCCAACAAGTGCTGTTATGTTTGGCGCAACGTCTGTCATCTTTGACTCTACGTATATGCTAAAATATTCTTCATCTTCAAGCATCCATAACATGCGACGGCAAAGCTCACAAATTTGATTTAAAATATGTGGTTGTAATGTTTTTCCGACTGATAGCACAGCTGAAGCTTTTAGTTTATTTTCAGTCGACTCATAGAGCATCAACTCAGACAGGTTGGCATTTCTCAAATTACGCTTATCTCCTACTATATTAACGAATTTTGCATAATCATTAATTATCGGAAGGATGCCTTCGAGTTCTGGAAAGAGGATGCCATAAGTTTCTTTTATTAGTCTCTCATAAGCATTTATATCCCTTTCTAATTTTTCTAAGACTTCTTCCCAGTAAACATTTTGGAGTAAATTCTACTTAATTTCTATTACATATCATGAATTTTTTGTCTGGAACGTGTTCGTTTTCTATTCAGTCGTTCAAAGGAAAGGTCCTTTTTATGAGCTACAGACATTGCAACGACGGTTCACTGCTGAATTAAAAGCGGAGTAGGTTTATGATTTATGACCGGATAATAAAAATATACCCATGTGGGAAAGAAACAGAAATACTTATTGAATGATGTAGGAAAAAGAAAGAATATTATTATGAAAAACTAACACAAAATCTGTGACAGGTAGAGAACTTGTAAAGCGTTAGAATAGAATTGTAAGAGTGACTCGAACTTCACCAAATAGGACACTTCACCAAATTGTTTACTGGGTTGTGCCTTTGCGATATTGAGATCACTTGCTTCTGCAGGTAGCCTATCCATCCGCTTTACCTTTTCTTTATATAGATTGCAGAGTTTTGATAGAGGTCTACCACTAAGAAGTGGGTTAATCTGTAACTTGATACATCGGATTAGTTCGCACGGTATTATCCCTGAGACACACGATATGCCAAATTCATTTGTAATCTCGACAGCCAATCTGTCATCACCCACCAATAAAGTACCATCTAGGCGCATTACCACGGTCTTTTCAATAACTTTCTCCATCGGTTTTGATAATTTTCCTTGTTTTGCAGCATATGTGACAGCTAAAGCCTGAGTTTTATTACAAAATGCCTCAAACGACATCGGAGTCACTATTTCGAGGGCACCTTTTCGTGTCTCGAAGTATCTATAGAGGATGTGATATACTGCCTTAATCTTTCCTCATGGTTCACTTTGAATATTGCGATCCCCGTAGCCGCTTCCAACAGAACTAACATTTTTGGTAATAATTGGTTTTAATAGAAAAACTACGAATTTGATGCACTTTGGCTTATAATTCTTTCGACGCTACGTTGTGTGATGCTGTAATGGCGGATACGGACTGTATCAGACTAACAGGGTTGCCATCTAGGGTTCCCGACCAGTTTTAAATAATTTGAATTTTAAACGAAATATAATATTTTTAAAAGAATGATCTAGGTTATGTTAATTTGAAATACTATAGCTTAGATAAAAATATTTTGAGCTATTGTACGGTAAAGCCACCAATAGTAAATGCAGACGTAATTTTTTAATTAAATATACATTGGTAGGATTGTTACATACTGTATATTACATAATGCATATTAAGAAAGTAGAACCACTGAACCTGATATGAGTTATTTACTTTAATTAATCCTAATATTATTGGTTATTTATTGATTATAAAAATAATCACTTAGGACCGCTTTTATGGTTTTTTATTTACTTCGGGGTTATAAAACCCGGAGTTAGTTTAGTTCGGTACTTATTTTTGTATCGGGTTTTATCATCCAAATTTAATCCCGAGTTAGTTAGTAGAGACGTAAACCATATTTTAAGAAATTCGAATATTTGTTTACAGTTGTAAACCCATGGGAATGCCAGATTCAGTTTAATTATTGTTTTAAAACATTTTAAAAATGACGGATTTCTCAACTTAGTACTATATTTGTATAATAGCTGATCTTCCTCATCATCTGTTATTGATAATTGATTATGGTCACTCACAAAATTCATAATAAACAATAATTTAATATTATAACCTAAAATATTATAATAATGATAGCTAAACTGGTTGAGATAGCATGATATTTTATCTCTGTTGCACACTTACTCCGGGTTAAATATTTAAACCTTGATTTATGACGGGATATCTTACTCCGCGATTTTAGTTCCGAGTTAGCGTTAATCCTTGATGATAAAACCCATTTTTCGTTTAATTCGGGAGTTAGCTATTTAGTTCGGTAGTAAGACGAACCATAAAACCGGGCCTTAGAGTCAGGAAAATAAAATGTTAAAATGTAAAATAAAATAATTTTTACTGACTCGTCAGAAACATTGCATTTTACAGGAGACTTCGACATAATAAACCATGCAAATATTAAAACATATCGACGCTACAGTGGATATTGGAACTTGACGCCAAACAATTGTATCTTCAGCTTCGATTTAGCGATAGCGCGACATTTTTTGGGTTTGGTTGTATACAATTGTATTTATATACAACCTTATCACGTTTTGAATTTGCCTTTCAAATCGAATTAAATCGATCAGAGCGGTTGCTAATCGTTTTCCTTGGGAAGGCCAGTTCATTTTCAAACGTAATGTCTTTGTTAATCCAAATCATACCTGGTCTCAATTAATTCGGATTATTGAAGCCCTTACCTGTATTCTTTTGTAAAAACAAATAATTTTGTTTACAAATTTGAATCAGTGAATTATTATTAATATGCGAGGTCGCACTTTGATTAGAATTTTTTTCCAGAAATTCAAGAATAAATAGGAACAATTACGGACTTTGTACCAATACAGGATCTGATCAATAGCTTACTTTAATATCTTTGATCATGAACTTCAAAAAAACAAAGTTAAAAACAAAGATCCGTTCTTTATGACCTGAATCTGAGCAGAAAGGAACTACAAATCTGCTACAGACATCTCTGCAGTATACAATTTATTTTTATACATATAACAGTACACCTAAACTTAGAGAAATTGTCTATCTTCTAGTTTCTTATTGTGTAAGAACTGGAGTAGAATTAAATATTAAAATGTTTACATAATATGCTAAATTATTTCATAGATATTTTTAATGAAGATTCTATAGAAGATTTTCGCTTGAAGGAGGCTCCTAAATTGAAAAATTGAATTCACTTGAATTGAATTAATTCGTATAAATAAAAGCATTGTAATTATGTTAAATCACATTTATTTTCTTACATATTGCTATACATTTACTATTTATGGTATAGCGTGTGATGTATTTGTTACCTTTAAAAATAGGAGAACAATTATATTGGAATTATTCTACAAATAGATAATACATTTTGGTATTACGTAGTTTAATATGAAAATATAAATAAAACTCGAATATTCGAACCATTTTTACAATTTTACAGCATAACTGTAATATTTATTAATAAATAAAAATAATTTTATACTATACTTAAATTAAAATTTAAATATTATTTCAGTAACAAAGGAAATTCATTTCAAAATTAATATAAAACTATGTCTTACTAGTAAGACAATTTATCTAACGTAATATCAGTCATATCTCATAATAATATCAAATTAGTAATACATGTAAATGATAATAAAGTAAGGACAAACAACATTGATCATATTATCGTTTTAGTAAGAAGATGTAAATTTATGAAATAATAGGTTAACATTACTATGTTCAATATAATTATTAATATGTGTATTAACTTTACGTTGGTTTTGGAATTTGTAAATGAATGTATTTCTGTTATATTATATTTATAGTATAGAATCTGTGCCCTGCATGTAAAAGCTATTGGTTGTCTGTATAATATTTATTTACTATTTTGTTTTGTTTTGTTTTGTATTGTAGTAAGTGATGTGAAAATGATTTAATTATCTTCATAAATGACCGCCATCTTAACAAGACCTGAAAGAAAGTATAGAAAAGTTAGACAAGTGCAATTAAATATTTACGGGCGTAGAAATATGCTTAATGGCCCAGTCATTTAAGCTTAAATTAGGTAAGAATCTCGGAATTCGAGATACCCAGCTGTAAGTCTGTAAATACTTGTATATTGACACCCTAAAGTTGTCTCAAAACCTACATATGGTTTATACACCCTACCATATGTAGGTTTTGAGACAACTTTAGGGTGTCAATATACAAGTATTTACAGACTTACATCTGGGTATCTCGAATTCCGAGGTGAACTTACTATAATGACTGGGCTATAATGTTTTACTGTGTTGTAGTAATAAAAGACACGATACAAATCTGTGACTGAGAGATAACCAGTCGGGGTTAGACATTAGAAATTTCGTACATACTTAACCAACCATGTGCCAATAAAACCAATTCTGCTTCTAGGCTCATTACTACTTAGTGACTCAAATAGATAAAGGTTTAAGTTTTTCGAAACATTTCTTTTAGATTTTTCGAAAATTGACAATAGTTTCGCATATTTTCTTATATGCTAAAATGATCAAAAACAATTATATTATTAAAATAATATTAATTACAAATCAGGTTTCAGGAAATGTGCCAGGCTCTATTGGTAATGTAGTATTATTGAGAGATTATATCGTAATAAATCTGTATAATTGAGTAAAAAAAGAATAATTAGAAATGATTAAATATGAATTTAAGAAAGTCGCTAAAATTAATGGATTTTTTTTTATCACTTTTCCACTGTCCAATGAAAGCCAAATAATAGCTAAAAAATAGCCAAACCAAATTCTGTTTAGGACATGGAAATTCTTTTAATTGAAAATAGGTAAAATTTGTGTTCAAAAAATTGAGTAGTAAAAGATAAAGGGCTAAGGAGGAATAAAAATAAAGCTATATTAATTTCTTTTTAGAAATATTAGAAAGAAAAGAAGAATTGCAAATGATTGTTTATTACGACCACAATGCAAAATGTACAGAATTTGAGACCTTTGTTGCAAGTTTTCAGTCTCAATGCTTAACGTATGGTGAATTTTTACTAATGTAATTCAGAATAAGAATATGTATCCTGCAGTTTAGATATGTACTGAGTTTTAAGATGAGTTTCATTTTATGAGTTATCTGAGTATTTATTTACATAGTGGGTAGAATTGTGTACTTAACTCACACTAATGTATCTCATTGTGACATTAAATAATTTTCCATTGAAAGTTCCGGAATATTTCATTTCTATTACATTCAAGATTTTCATTTTTACCCCTTTTCTAATAAGCTAATATTATTTACGAGTAAATTATACTTTTAACACAAACATATGATTGCACTTATATCTAGTGACACGTTACCGTACGGGCCGTCCTATAAATCAACCGTCCTATAAACAGAGTGGCTCTGAACCAATCCTTAACAAATTTATAATGCATCTGAGATTTTGAAGAAAAATATTAAAGTCATGGTTCTTATTGGTAAGAAAAGTTAAGTTACTGCGCCGTTATATAATATCTCCGTGTTAATAAAAACATCCTCGACGAAATAAGAAAAAGAAATCAACGTTCTCTTTACCTGTGCATTTTAAGGTGTTTGAGACGTAACGAAACACGTCGTCCATTTTCCTCACGTGAACCAAATTCAGAAGTTTTATTTGGTGTTGCTTTCTTTTTGCGAATAGTTTTTGTCTTGGTCTTGACCTATAACATGTAAGCATTAAAAATGTGTAAATTAAACAATGTTAAGATTGCTATATTTATTAACTTTTTCCATTAGTTTGGCTGGGTAAGATGAGTTGGGTAAGATAAATATTCTTTAGGTTCACAGGAATTTGCTTTTGAATCAAAATTTTTCCACCGTATAAGGAACTCACGTTTTCCCTTTTTTTCCCGAACTTTATAAACATTTTCAACCTTGATAAACGAACATATTTACTATTGATTTGCAATATCAAAGACTTTAAGGCATGGAGTGCCCAGTAGGCACTGGTAAAATAGAGATAACTTGTTTATGTATTATGAACACGTAATTTGAAAGGTAATTCAAATACTACATAGTAACTTTAACAAATATTATTTGTTTCGTATATTAATCAAAGATTGAGCAACAGGTACCGCATATATTATCTCTGTGTTATGGATGTTTACAGGGTACGGATTTATTTGTGTAACAATATTGTACCTCATGTTCTTTCTTAGCTTGTTGTGGTTCCTTCTTAGGTTTTGGTGTGCTTGAAGCTTGTGGCGGTCTCAATGCAAAAATTGCTCTAGAACACTTTTGTTCTACAACCACTCTCATATTCTGTAAATAGCCAACAAAAATAATCTTTACCGATAGTTAAATTATTTATTAGAATGAACTTATCAATTCTTACCGTTGTGGTGGAATCTACAGAAATTTTCTGTGCTTCTTGATAGTGTCCGATTAAATCTTCGCGGTAATCTTCCATAATACTTGCTGGTTCCCAGGTATCAGATTCAGATCCGCATCCTGCCCAGCGAACCAGATAATAAAGAACTCCTGCCTCTTCCTTGTGGCCCATAATGTCATGAGCCTAGGCAAATTAAAAAAAAAGATCATTAAATATTATCATGAAAAGATCATTAATGTACGAAGTGTTTTGAAGTTAATTTATTGTCATAATTAAGTCAAGTTTAGAAACTACGAAATTATTATAAATGAGTAAATATAAATGAAGACATTGATTGCAATATGAGGATTTAAGTAAATTCTAAGAACCTAAAATTGTAGTAAATGTAGTAAAAGATCCTAAGAACGCTCTTTAATCCTTTGCATTAACAACATATAAAAAACAGCTGCTCAAACCTTGAACTCAAAATTATATCAGCATAATATTTTTCACTTGACTTTATCGCCTCACCTTTATTATCCTTAGGTTCCAGAAGCAAACAAAGCATTTACATCAATGTCTGTATTACTACAAAAGTCACAATACTCACTTATTCGTATAGCACTCTATAATCGCAATCGCGTCATAGATGCATAGGTGCCGTCTAACTAGTTGAGGAAGGAGACAAATACTAACTGTTCTAAAATCGGTATGCCTATTCATTAGAAATGCGAATAAAATATGTCCAGATTGAAATAAATTAGCTATCAACAAATCTATTACAAATTGATGAAAACACATTACATTTATTGATGCAGTTTGGAGCAAATAGTCAGGAAAAATCGAGCGAAGTTGTGTGCTGTTCGAAGTTAGCTAATTCGAGTATAGCAAACTGTAAAGAAATGATTGATGTATCCATATTTGGCTAAGGTTAGCATAGGCTAATAACATCATGGAATAACTATAGTGAACATATTATATTCTAAATGATGTTTGGTTATACTGCCTTTCTTTTACCACAGATCGATTTTATGTATGGTATGACGATAGTGTATATGGACAGTGTAAGTAAACATCGAAAAATGTTACAAAGAAATAAATCTCGTAATAATCTTCAGAATATTCACCTTTTTGAAATATTCAGTAGAGCTTCCTGCTCCCGTGTTGATCCCGCTGGTTTCTCCTGTAACGTGTTCATCGCGTTTGGTAGGTGGTTTTGCCGTTTTAGTTTCTGTAACCTGGAACATAATACGCGCTTTGAACTATTGTTTTATAGAGAAAACCCATACTGCATAGTGAAAGGACAATAACATTATTAATACGTGATGAATACCCGTTAAAAAATGCCCGTTAGCGTCACAATTAGAAAATACATCGATAAAGAAGTAATACAAAGCAACCAAAGCAAAAATGTTTTAAGGAATAAATCTCGTACTAATCTTCAGAATATTCACCTTTTTGTGATGTTCGGAAGAGCATCCTGCTGCAGTGTTGATCCCGCTGGTTTCTCCTGTAACGTGTTCATCGCGTTTGGTAGGTGGTTTTGCCGTTTTAGTTTCTGTAACCTGGAACATAATACGCGCTTTGAACTATTGTTTTATAGAGAAAACCCATACTGCATAGTGAAAGGACAATAACATTATTAATACGTGATGAATACCCGTTAAAAAATGCCCGTTAGCGTCACAATTAGAAAATACATCGATAAAGAAGCAATACAAAGCAACCAAAGCAAAAATGTTTTAAGGAATAAATCTCGTACTAATCTTCAGAATATTCACCTTTTTGTGATGTTCGGAAGAGCATCCTGCTGCAGTGTTGATCCCGCTGGTTTCTCCTGTAACGTGTTCATCGCGTTTGGTAGGTGGTTTTGCCGTTTTAGTTTCTGTAACCTGGAACATAATACGCGCTTTGAACTATTGTTTTATAGAGAAAACCCATACTGCATAGTGAAAGGACAATAACATTATTAATACGTGATGAATACCCGTTAAAAAAATGCCCGTTAGCGTCACAATTAGAAAATACATCGATAAAGAAGCAATACAAAGCAAAAATGTTACTAAGGAATAAATCTCGTACTAATCTTCAGAATATTCACCTTTTTGTGATGTTCCGAAGAGCATCCTGCTGCAGTGTTGATCCCGCTGGTCTCTCCTGTAACGTGTTCATCGCGTTTGGTAGGTGGTTTTAGCGGTTTAATGGCACCAGATGGTACCTTCTTCAAGGCTCCTTTTTTATTTGTTTTCTTCATTATTACTTTTTTATTAGGTGGAATCGGATTAGATTTGTTTCTGGGAGTACTTTTACTACGAACGATGCCTTTATTCTTACTTTGGCTCTGTGTAGCTTTATTTCTGCTTAGACTCCGTGTGCGCCGATTGACAGTTTCATCTGCCTTATTCCGCCTTGATGTTTCTCCGGTTTTCTCCATAATATATTTCGAGCAATTCAATGTAATAAACACTATTGATTATTTTGTAGTTATATGATATTTGTTTGATTAAAACGTCAATAACTTAGCACAGTACTAGTAACGCGATCAGTGGTTCACTATCTTACGGCATACAAAATTGAACTAAATTGAAGTTGCATCTGTTAAGACAAACAAAACAATGCAACGCTATCTCTGTTGCGCAAATTTACTTAGACTGCTTGGTTCAAAGAGGTATTTTTAATATATCGAAAAAATTAGAATAGTAATCTTTGACTATAAAAAGTGTATTGGAAATAGAAATTTTATTAAAGTATTTGTTGTTATATATCATATACAATAAATATATTTGTTTTAAGCTAATTTTTCTTAATTTTACTAGGGCTTTCAGTTTTTGTACTTACAGTATGGTCATACTGACCAGATGCAATTCAAAACTATTTAATTAATACGTTTTTTAATGAACACAATTAGCTTAAGTTTGGTTTATTTGATATTTTGATACATTATTTACATATTTTTCGATTGATTATTGGAAAATCAATGAGGGATATTTTCTATGTAACATTTGAAATTTGATATTCTGCATATTGTTGCTAACTTCACTATTTACTTGTCGTAAGCTTAGTCAGGTTGTCAACAATGCGAATACCTTTTAAGTGCGGCATCTCAAGGGTCGCTTTCACACATGCGTGTTCGGTTCCAAACATTTTTTCCAAACATGTGTGAACACAAAGTTGGTGTTCATTTGGGTAACATTTGGAACCTGTACACAACGACAAACATTTAAGGTTGCGCCAAATATTTGCCTCGGCCATTTCAAGGTACCGTACACACATGGGTAACGACTATGACATTAAAATATAATCTTCAATTTGCAGAATGAACGTATCTAAACATTTACTACTCATAATTAAGCATTTTTGCCAACTATTTATATATGTAGTAAACAAGTAATAATCTAACTTATTTTATTTAAATAAATGTGTCATGTCAATTTGGGTGTTAAATATTTGTCATATTTTAAAAACAAGTCCACTTGATCTCAAATAATTGGCAAACGGCACAAATAATTAAACACGCAAGCATGAACACGGACAGTGATGTCAATTATTTGAGGACTAGAGGGTAGGTATGAAAACGACGTGAAAGAGTCCACCGCATCTTTATAGCTTGTGTAGCCTATGTGTAATAATAAGGATCAAAATGACTCTTTTAATTGTTAATATTGTTAATTGTATAATATTGTGAATAATAAAAAAGTAATGGTACATTTTAGAACTCAAGTCAGTGATCCATGAGGCCCGGCCCTAGGAGCGGTACAATTGGAGGTGCGATAAAATTTGAAAGACGACCATAATTCAAAATTGAATGGGTTTTTCGTCGACTGTGAGTACAAATTAAAGAGTTTACGGACTAAGTAGGCCACAATTTTTTAATGTTTGTTCAATAATTCAAAATCGAATATTAACTTTCATCCCAGGTTAACCCATTTTATGCCGAAAAATCCCACTCTCTAGAAAATGTATTATTTATAGAATTTTTTATTCTATTTATAATTTTTCCATGAACATTTTCATCCAAATATATAAAAGACAAAAATACGAAGTAGATGTATTTTCAATGGTATTAATATTTCTGACATAGTATTTTTATACATTTTACGCTGTTTTTCAAAAAATCGTTTCGAAATTTTGTGTTTTTCTTGATTTGACTAATATCTCAACGTGCTTAGAGCGGATTTTATATTTTAAATGCGGTCCTGGTTTTGTGATTGATTTATTATAATTAAATAAATAATATTCCTTCTATTGTTTTCAAAAGCAAAAGATTCTAAATAATCTGTTTATTTAGAATTACTTATTGTGTTTATTATAGAAATTTTAAAATTATTTTGTTTAATTAATTTGGTAATATTCCTTTGCAAATAATTTTATATTAATTTAAATAAAGAATTTCATAAAATGTTGGGAAAGAAACAAGTTACAAAATAAAACTAAGGCTCTCGAATAGGGAAAGTAAGGCTTTAGCATAATGGAAGTTAGTTTTTACGTAAATAATATTAATAAAATATTTTTAGAAATGGTACCTAATATACAACCAGGTCTGTGACCTATTCTATTGCTTTTAAAATAATTCCAGGACCTTTTTTCATTAATAATAGTTTAATAAAACTTGATTGTTTCGTATTACAAAGTCTTAAGAAGCCTTTTTAAGAATTAAACAATCTTAACGTATATCTAGAATCGTAAAATAAAAGATTTCACTATTTGCAAAATTTAGGATTTAAAACTATCATATTTACTATAACCTAAGACAACTCATACTCATATATCTTATTCCTACATAGACCAAACCACTTTATCTTACACTTTATCGCCTGCCATGTGTCAGAATATATCAATGTCTGGCTTTTGCTATTACAACTATAAAATTATCTTTTCAATTTAATAAAATCGTAAAATTTAGTTTTTTAGCTTAAATACTAAAATCGTAAATGTCTCTACGGATTATGGATTATTTATATGGAATATGAAAGATTTAGATGCGGAAATTAAAGCGGTCCTAGAAAAAATAATTATATTTTTAGAGTAAAATGTTACAAGTATATCATCCTTGCATAATATCCATCTTTGTACTTAGAGGCTTGTTAGAGTGAGACTTCCAGGTAGAAAATTATCTTGCAATGTAGGTTTCACACAAGCTAAAAACTAGATATCTTGCCACAACCTAATTTCAAGGTGAACTATATCTTTTCATATAGAATTTGTCTTGCAGTAAAAGACTCACATTTGCTAGCTTATTACAAGCGTATAAAAATGTTATATTGCGTTACATTTTATGTACTGTCTTTCTTTAAGTTGTTTCACAGTATTGTGAAGCAATTTCTAAATTGTAAAAAATGGTTAATAAATAATAATCTTTTAAGGTAGTTCATTAATAATACCATCTTCCCACAGAGTTTAAAAAAATTTAATGTGATGTTACTATAACACCCCATTCCCACTATAATTTTTCTAAATGTAATTTTTAACTTGTGAATACATGTGTCATGCGTCAGTAATACCGTATTTTGTAATAATTACTACCTTCATTTAATATAAATCATTGTATTTAACAAATCTCTTACCGCACAACCTTTTCTTTAGGTTTGGAAACAGTAAATGTCGCAGTCCACTAATTCTGGAGAATATGCTGAATGGGGTTGCAGTTCGTAGCCCAATTTATGGAGTGTTGTCATGGTACATCTATTAATAAACTGCAGTTGGCGGGAGCTTACTATGCGGAAAATTCAAAAATTTAGTGATTTATCAAACAGCTGTGATCATGGACAGAGGATATGAGGGAGGGAGAAACGAACACATTACGGACGAACAGTTGTCCAGGTAATTAGTAAAACATCTCCAAATATTGAATTTTAAGTACTGCAATTAAATACCTGAAGATGATATGAAGACAAAAATCAAACAAACAAAAATAATATTTTCTGGGTTTGCTTGTTTATTTATTATATTAATTGTGTGCCTTTCGGCTTTAAGTTCTACAGTATTATATTTTTTAATACATTTCATTCCTATATACATTCAAACTTAAAACTAAACTTCCTATTCTAGACTTTTACTATTTCCAAAAGCGCTTTCTGCTTCTTCTTCACTTTACCCTCTCTCTTCATGTTCCCCATGAAAACCAGATAACGAAATTATTATTTATTGTAATGTTTTTCGTTCCTTTTCTCTATTTCCGCCATTCACCTCTTTCCTTCACTGTCTCCCTTTAATAACTGCACAATATTCTTCTCGCTCATTACTTTTTTCTGACAAGAAAACTTAATGTGCTCCAATGTTTCAATCTCCATTCCGCATACTCTACACATTCTTTCCTCGCTATTTGCCCAGTACCTGTTTCCTTTCTCCTCGTTTCCCAATCTAAATCTGGCAACCCTCCTCATGTTTTTTGTGTCTTTTTCTCTTAAGTAATGTGGTATCTCTCTCTCCCAAATCCTTTTATATCTTGTGTTGTAATTGCTCTTCTTGTTATTATGTATGTATGTACTGATAAAAGTTTTTAGGCAGTGGTGTAGTTAACATATATGAGGCCTCTACACCATAAAACTGCCAACATGATAGATAATCGGTGATAGGACTAAGCATCGGAAATAGGTCGACGTTAAATCAATTAAATAAACGTAGTCAACATGAAGTTTTGTAACGTAAATACGATGAGTTATAAATAACCGTAAGTGATGTGCATAACTTTATTTCAGTTTACATTTAGCAAATAACAATAATATCACATTACAAAACTATTTTATCAATGTCAATGACAGGGAACGAACATAATATTCCCGTAATTGAATAGAGACGGAGATAGCAATAGACATAGAACATTTCCATTCTTTAATTTCTGTTGATATAAAATATTTGTATACACATTATTGTGTTACTTACTGGCTTTGGTCAAATTAGAGTGAAGAGTTACCTTTTGTTCAATAAAAGAGTGACAGCGATATACTCGTATGTAAAATAGGGAGTTTCAGGAGTTAGTAATTGATTTTATTAATGAGTTTATTCACTTTTTTTTACCTTTGACCTATTCCCGATACCGAGTCCTATCATCGACGACCTCCTACTGCGTTGGCAGTTTTTGTGATGTCGTTGCCTCATATATGTGAACTTCACCGCTGCCGAATAAGTTATGATGTTCATCATCATCAGAGATCAATGTAACTTGACAACAACTAAACATAGAAAATTTAATTCTCCACGATATATACCGATCTTCTGACCAAGGTTATATTTTCTGGGTTTGGTTGTTATCAAGTTAAATTCATTATGTATATACATAATCATAAATTATATAACAATACAACATTATAGGAAGCCGTCGGTGATAGGGCTCAGTATCGAAAATAGACATAAGAAACAATTGTTTCTTTTTTAAAAAGTTTGAAGATTATGGTAATTTCAAGAATGCAGATTAATCGTTTAAAGCCGAAAAATAGATAGGTAAAATTGTTTACGTATTAGAAAATATTTGCTATGTTAGATAAATTTTACACTGTGTTTAGCGAGATATGTATTGACTCTAAGTGGGATAATTTACCTCACAATGTTTAATAACAGATAGAGTTTTATTTCTTAGATGATTGATTGAGTTTAAATGTTCCCCTAATTAAATAATTCAAATGAAAAATAAACTTACCTTACAGTTTTATTTCAAGGAGATTTCTTAAATTCTCCCTCGTCCATAGCGTCCACATGTTTGGTTATACAAGTAATATCGCTTGTACGCCGCAGAAAACTCAAAATAATTTTAATTCAGTTTTGTACTCTATTAAAATAGTATTCGTTGATTAAGTTATGACGGCATACCTTTATTACCACCGTTAGACTGCTCCGTCTTCGGGTTCAATTCCCGGAGCAGTACCATATTTTTTTGGAGTCGGTTGTTATCAAATTTATTTGATTATTTCTTAACATAATCAATATCTTATAAGGAGTGGTGTAACCCACATATAAAAGACCTCAACTCATTTAAATTTGCCAACATAGCAAGAGTTTGGCGGTGGTAGGACCATCGAGAATACCTCAACGATGTTATTTTAAATTAGGCATAGTATCAATTGTTGCAAGTATTCCACATTCAAACATGATGAATATGAATTAATTAGGGGTTAATAAGATATTGACCAAATAAGTTAAATAGCAAATCACTAATCACCCTGTCTTGTTTAAAGTGGAAAAATAAGATTTTTAGCGATAGGAGCGCCTCTATTGGTAATAATTTTCGCGTAGATATTATTTGCGACTTAGTGCCACGTCAGTAATTTTCTGCAGGCCGTTCAAGTTAAAGCAAAAAGTTCTAGAGTGCGGGAAAGATGGAGACAAGGCAAAGAAAAAATAAAGCTGAAGCAAATTCAGGAAAATCAGGCTTTGAACTTGGTTACAAAGCAGAAAAGATCTTGGGTGAGTAATATTTATTTAAATTTTTAAATTTTTGAAGTTTTGGTTCAAGTTCTGTTTACGTGGCGATTTAGTATAGACGATGAACTATAAAAGTAATCCTATTCTTTTAAGGTGCTACTGACGAGCCTGAGATTCAGTTTCTGATTAAGTGGAAGAATAGGGACGTTCCAGAAATGGTATCTGGCAGGGAAGCTAATGTGAAATGCCCCCAACTGGTCATCGCCTATTACGAAGCACGTCTGCAATTTGAGAATTAAAATACTTGAGTACCCCACTAAACACGCTCATGTGTATTTAACCTAATACCTAATCCAAAACGTTTTGTATCTATTTTTCCTTTTTTTGAAAAATAAATCCTTTTTGCCCATTAAAATAATTGTAAAACTTCTGAATAAGGCCTTTTTAGGGATTAAAGGCTTGAAAAGGTATTCCTAAAAAGTTTTATGAGTATATTAATAGGCGAAAAGGATTTATTTTTCAAAAAAAAGAAAAATTGGTTACGAAACGTACATAATATATATTAGAAAAAGTCGTTTACGTAACAGGTTACTTTTGTTATGTTAGATAAATCTAAAATACATGTAAGTGTATTTAGCGGGTATATACTCGTATGTATGCAGATATTGGCAATTGATATTGATATTGATATATACAGATATTTTATCTTTTTCTAGTTTTGTTTGTAACAAAACTTTTCATATTATTTCTATCTGATTTAATTAACAAAATAATCTTTTTTATAGTATAAGAAAATGTTACAACAAAAAACAAGTTCATATTCTAATCTAATGACACCAATGTATGAATTTTTTAGATTCCTGTTTTAGATAATCTTAAATTGGCATTTATGTTATAATAAAATAAAACTATTAATCACAATTTTCTTTGTTGTTTCTTTTAAAATATAATTAGTATCACTTATCATACATATAATTAATATTTTAAATATCGGCAGAAATTGTATTACTTTACTAGCTACAGAGTTTGTTATTTGAATTAAAATAAAAATATACCATTTTTCAGGAAAATATTGTGTGTTTATGTTGATTTAAAATAACACCTCTTATTAAAACACTCTTGTTGAAGATCCTATATAACGGTATATTATTTTAAACGTAGGTGTATATACTTTTCGCCCTGTTCATTAGTAAAACATCTCCGAATATTAGGTTTTGAGATAAGACAAAAACAAGCACTCCAGCGTTATTCGACAAGTTTATTAAGGACAAAAAGTCCATCGCAAGCAGTCCGTTACAGTGTGAGAGAGTCCTAATGCTGTTTTTCAGCTTCCGCGTATCTAGAAGAATTCCATTATGTACATTTTGTCTCTGGTGCTCAACAAAAGTTCTTTCATTGAAAATGATAAAAGTTTTATGTTATTAACGAGCGAATTAGGTTTAATACATATATTTAAATAAATATTATAATGTAAATTTATTCCATTTTCTAGTTATCCTATTTGAAAATATAAATTGTAAGTTTTGGAGCGACAGTAGCGCCGCCAGCCGCCATTTTATTGTTTAATAAAGTTTTTATCTAACACAGTGATTCTTTCAGAGGTCGTCTTAGCTTACGCATCGTCAACTCAAGAAACATTCAACATGGTGAAAGGAAGGAGAGGCAGGAAAATGAAGCAGAAATCAGGAAAAAATGGGTTTGAACGCGGTTTAATAGCTGAGAAAATAATGGGTTAGTATTTTATTATTATTTACAACCATTTAATTGTAAAAATTGTTTCTTTTCCATTTGAAATCTGATCCTTATACGTATTACGTCTGTTGTTACATAAGTTGCAGAACCGCTCATCTTTTTTGTTAAAGCTACAACATTCATATCATTAATTTATTAAATATTTGATTTTATTAATTGTTTTTTATTATTTTGTTTAGGAGCTACTAACAAGCCGCAGCTTATGTTTCTGATGAAGTGGAAAAACATCACCGAAGCTGATTTGGTTCCAGCCAAGGAAGCAAACGTGAAATGCCCCGGCGTGGTCATCGCTTTTTATGAGGAGAGACTTGTCTGGGCCTCCCCAGATGAATAACTGCAATACCCATGAACCTTATTGCATGCAACTTTTATTCAATATGTATAACATATAAATAAAGCATTCCTAAAATTTATTTCACTGGTTTTCATTACTTTAAAATAAGTTTAATGAAATTATATAAATATTACGTATGGAAATATTTTATCAATAGCTGTAGACTTTTTTAGATTAAAATAAATTTTGTTTTATATTTTATATTTTAATTTTATATTTTTTTCTTAGTATAGTTTTAATATTTTTCTAAATCTTCAGACCCTTCTAATGAATTTATATTAAGAAATTAAGTAGTAAGTTTAGACTCATATCAAAAGTTATTGTGAAATGAAAACAAAATTAAAATAGTTGGAATTCATGCAGTTTAAGTATTAGATTACAAATTAAATAGCAAACAACCAGGGTCGGCTCGTGTAATTAGGAATATAAAATAGTGTTTTTGCACAATATTAAAATAGCTCGTAATTGTCGTCCATCTTTGTCACCACCCACAATTCTTTTAAAAAGGGGTTCACATTTTCGCTTAAATACTGGGTATGTTTGATGTAACCTATGTGTAATGTATTTTTAGGAGGAACTCTTTTATAAAGCATAGTTATAGTTTGACAATATGATCACTGTTATAACACCTTTAAAGGAAATATGATTAGAGATACTGATAGATATTTTATCATATAATATTGTTCAAAAAATATTTGGTCTCTCATTCAAAAATTAACATATCAACTAAAAAAGTAACGGAATGTTAGGCCCTTTTTATAATGGTTAAAAATTCCATTTCTTGGAAAAATTATAAAGACTCGTATTGATATTGATGCAATGACGTAAATCTGCCATTTTGAATTAAAGCGCGTGCCACGCCCTGATAACAATATTTCTATTAAACAATATAATGTTATGTTTTAAGAACATTAGAACAAATTAAAATTAAACCATTAAATCACATTTGTTAAAATTTTCTTCATTGTTAGTTTTTTTAAAGTAGGTTTCTGAAGCAATATTTGTCCAACCTGTTGATCTTGGAAGTAAAATATATTAAGCAGTGGCGTCTCATTACAGGCCAATACATACAAATGAATATTTAACAATGTTATTAATTGTTTAAATCTGAGATATGTTTTATATATTCGATATACTAAAGCACCTATTTTGTAACCATTTCTCGATGCTCTTTAATGTGGCCACATAGATGCGACTTCAACATGTGACATCCAACACTTATTGGAAGAAGTTGCAACACATGTAACTTAATACATCGGAATCCCTTGTAGTTCGCACGAGTTCATTCAAACAGTTTTCTATGTTAAAAAAGTAATAAATTAAGTAATAAAAACTTACATTTAAGTTTTATGAGTTAAGTGGTAGTATGAGTTAAATTGAAGTTGTACTAGTCTTGGATAAAATTTGATTATATAAGTTTAAAGTTATAAGCATTGCAAAATAGGTCCCATAACTTGGAGTCCCTTGTTGAATAATGTTGGAATTTCTACACTAACCCATGTAGAAAACGTAACGCAATGTAACACTTTAATTAGCTAGCTAGCAAATTTGAAATTATAGAAAATGAATCTTTAAATTAGCTTGTGACAAGCTAGTATTATTGACTTTCTTTTCTGATCAGACTGTCTATAGCATTGTATGAAGAATATTGAAATAATAATATTTAAAAAAATGTTTATGTTTACTACTTGTAGAAGTACTTGAATCGTTTCACAATATTTAAGATAACTTTAGCTTAGTTTTCGTAAATATTTAATTCTCCTATTATATTTATAACTTGCACTTATTTTATATTTAAAAGATATTCAAAATCTACAAGAATATTCGTTATTTAATAATGATGATGCATCTAAAATAAATTTAACAATCAACAACAAACTATTACTAATTTAAAAACAAAAATTTGAACGTAAATCTAAAATTTTAGTTGCTGATTTCTATAAATATAACTCAACTTATATGAAGCTGAATGATAAGTAAATGTTAAATCTGAACGTTATCTTAACAAATTAATAACATTGATATTCTTTGTAATCAGTAAGTATAATTATAACATTACTAAGAATTGTAATATGAAATGACGCTATGCAACAAGTACTCTTGCAAGATAATGTAATGCACAAAAATATGTAAAGGCCGTTTCACACTGATCCAGCATACTTCATCATAAGAGTAAACTTTATTTTAATGTTTATCACTATTGAAATAGTCTTACGGATTCATTCATACGTCTTTAAATAAATGTACCAAATTTAGCAAAAACTTATTTATATTCGTAGAACTTCACTGAAAACTGAATTTATGTTTCTAAAGCTTTTACCACCCCTAAGATTTGGATTCGTCATAAGTTGGGGTAAATTAAGGAAACAGTCACTTAAATAAAAATATATATTTAACATATAATCCTTTATTCTCATAAAATGTATTTTATACATGTAAATCTATAATACAGAAAATTGGTACAATTAAAACTAAAATCCTAAGTACAAAAAAGTCGGTTATCCTAAGTACATTTTGTTGTAAAATAAAAGTAAAGACAAATATAATGCTAGTAGATATTACCAGCAGGTCATATCAGATAAAAGACATTATTTGCAATTAAGGATTAACAATATTCATATAAATATGTTTAAATAAATGTGTATAACCAATATATATTATGTATTTTTTGTTCGATTTTATCACTACTTATATTTTTTACTTTTTGAAAATAGACAGACCTATTATAAATTGTTTATGATATATTTAGCTTTAGTATCAACACAACCAGATTGTTACTATTTATCTATGTTATACAATCAGGGTCATTCCAGCACAAGTGAATTAATATTTAATCCTTCCCAGCAAATCATAAATTATAATAGAATAAAGTAATTTGAATTCTTAACGAATTTTATAAGAATTCAATTCAGGACATTATGAATTCTGTTTGAAATGATATACTGTGTTACTCTTGGATTGTTTTTAAATTCGGTTAATGTTCTCTCAGAGTATAAAAACTTCGTCTATCTCATATTTAGTTCTTCATTTATTTTGTAATTGTATATGGAAACGTGTGTCCAAAAGAAATATAAATAAGCCAAATTTAAAAATTCCAAGAGGGGTGCGGTTTCCATTGATTCAGTTTTGCTAAAATGACCTAAATAGGTACATCAATATTAATAACAGTTTTAATACTACTAAATTCAATTCAGCACGATTAGATTACATTTAATACGAGAAAATTCAATTTCAACGATTTCTTTTTGAGTTTAGGTTTAGGTGTACGAGTCGTCTTATCTTTATGTAAGAAATTTAATAGATTTTAATTACATGAGTATAATTGTTAATGGCGACTTGTAACATTTTTTAATGGAAATATATTATAATAAGTAATATCATCATTACTAATGAAATTCCACCAAGTTTAATTATTTGAAATATTTAAATGTAGCTACTTCAGAAAAATTTACATTAATGGAAAATTTACCTCGAAATGTATCTAAACATACCAGTAAAATTTGTATTCACTGGACTAGTACGTAAAATTAATGTAGTATTTACGAATCAGACAAGTTGAAAAGTATAAGCTGCTTGAATGTTTAAAGGGTTAGATTTATACTTCGTCAATATAGTCAATTTCTTATTTGAAAGTTCAGATGAACATTTATGTTCAAAATGTATATTTTGACCATATTTTAAAATTGTGTAGGCTATAGTTTATTCAGCATATAGATATTTACGGCTTAATAAAGCTTTTGGCTTTTAAAAAGCAGCTTTTATGATGTTTTAAAATAATTATAATAAATTTTAGAGTCAACTATGTCCGTTATAAGATTTTAGTACATTTTTGAATTCATCACTATGAATTTTTATAAAAATATTTTTGAAATATCTAGTCGTACTGAATTTATCTCATATTAAATATTATCTTGGTGTGAGGACTTAAACACTTAAATTGCAGCCTCCTTTTCATTTCGTTTTAGTATTTAACTTTCTTATATAACTGATATTATAATGTAGGTATGATATGTTTTGTCAAATTATTTTATCATAAATCTTTAAATGAGAAGAATTTTAATTTTTTTAAAAGACAATTTTTAGTAAAGTTAAAATATATTCATAACACAAATGTCTAGATCATCTAAATGATGATTCTCCAACTCAAGCTCATTGGTCTGTTTTACAATAAATATTTTTTGTTATATAAATAAAATAGAAAAAAGTACAATAAATAATTGCCAGCAGTTACATTACTATATAAAATGAATAATTAAATCAAATATAATAGTGGCACAGTCATGAATGTATATTGGAATTGGATCCGTTGAAACTTTATGGAGACTGTGTAGCTCTATAGGTCCGCCTGTTAAAATACAGTTCATGTTATTACCTTAGCCCACTTATTCAGTAAATAAACATTATTTGTGAAATAACATAATATTAACAATAACTTTAATTTTACTATTAACTGGTTATCAAATAGGAACTATACATATATTATTAAAAAGTTGAAGTCATAAAGAAATAGAATAGTACTGTAATATTATGGTTTCCATTTGATGACCTTTATTTTATTATTATTATTTTACTAATTCTAGTTGTATTTTTGTCATTAAAATATAGCTAATTGTTGTAATATAAAAAGAAAGATTAAAATACATTAAGAAAATAAGTAAATAATAATTTCTTTTCACTTAGAAAACTCAACACATTTTGTATTTTTAGTAAATGAAAATAAAACTACTAATCACAAGTATGTAACATTTGCGCAATTATTTCTAATTGTATCTGCTACATAAATAATACTTTTGTGTTTACGGAGAAGAATGTCTGAACTGAAAAAATATTTATAAAACATTTACTAATATTATTTGTTTGAGTTTCCTTTACATTTAGTCTTGTTAGTAAATTGTCGTCCATTCTAGCCATTATGGTATACTGAATAAGATTTGGGCTAAGTTAGTTCTCTGTGGAACGCATATAGTATTTACTTTTAATTACTCACATTATAAAACCTTTATAACAGTTTACTTGTAACTAATAAACGATATAGTTTCTCTTTAATAAAATTTCAATATAAAATTATAGTAAACTTCAAATATAAAGATAAAAAATATATAATTATTTTCTAAATAAACCAAAACAGAATCAAAAAAATGTTTTTTTTCCTTTTGATTTTTGGATTACAACTAAGATAAAATAAATAAAAATAAATATAATAAATGGACAACCGAATATATTAGGTGTTTAAATGATATGATAATTAAGATGTAATGAATATTAATTTTACGGAGCGTTTTTATGTAAATGATCATTTTACAATTTACAGTAATCCATTTAATGCTGTTCTACTTGCCTATCTTCTTGTTCTTGAACAGTTCCAGCAAGTGGACGATTTCCTGTTTCTGGTAAAAATAGTACACATAATCCTCCAGCGATTCCAAAGAAGCCGAGCACTCCCATTGGTACTCTGACATCAATGTCGGACTGGAATAATGATAGAGTGAATTTATTACTTGATTATAAATTAATAGAAGTACATTTTAAGTAACAAACTAAAATGTAAGTTAAATTTAAGATACATAAAAATTAATTAGTATTAAAATCTGAATTGCGTACTCTGGGAAACCTAGCTAGTTAGATTGCAGATTTTAATAGTCGTTTCGATTCCCAAAGATAGAAGAATAAACTTATTTCATGCTGGCAAAAGAATACTTCCTGATCAAATAAAGTCATAAAATCACCAAATATAAATGAATAAATCTGTAAAATGAGCAATTATTATATTATAATTGATGTGAGGTATAACCAAGTTGTTGGAATCGCAATAGCATAATCAAAAAAGAAAAATCTGAAAGCAAGAGTTCAAAAATTATTCTGTTACTGATGTCAGAATTTCGGTAAATACAGTTATAAGAAAACCAGTTATTAGTTTTTTAATTATTTATACTTACAAGTAGCCATAGATAAGGAACCAGCATTAAAGCAATGCCAGCTGACATGTTACTGGCCCCTACGCCGAGATTCCGAATTACAGTGGGGAATAGCTCCGCCGTGAATACTGGAAGGACTGCGTTACTCGAACTTACGGAAAATTTTCCTAAAGAATATTGTCAAGATGTTTTAGTTAAATCAATACTAAAAGATCAAGAAAAGATGCGTAACAAAATGTTTTGTATCTTAATTTTATAAATTTGCGACTGAGGTAGAAAATTGTCTTGAAGTGTAAGCTTAATGCTAATTACAAGCTAATTGCTGTATTAACTTAGAAGTTAGTAGTATTTAATACGCAGTTAGAATAACAGCACTATCTGTTATTAATGATTTATAATAATTTGGCATAATCAACAGTACGATACTTCTAGATACAATGAAGCTCTTCTGAACTCAGAAATAATACAAGACCAAATTTACATTTAAAGCATTTACATATCAAATACTTTTTAATTTAGCACGTGTTGTACTTTGTCTAAATTGCTTAACATCTCGCTAATGTACTTTTTATTAATTTTACAATTTATAGTGGCTTTATCTTACTAATAATATTAACCAAATTAATTGCAGATATAATACCTATCATTGCCAAAGTAGTTGTAACCCATTGCAGTCGTTCATCTCGATATGTTGGAACCAGCAACGTACCCAAACAGGCAATCCCAGAGAGCACCAAAGTCAAGCAAAGTGGCCATCGTCTTCCAAGTTTTAATAAGAACAAGATGCTCACAGCAATAGCTGGAATTTCAACTACACCAGCAAGTACCTAAGTTGATAAAAAAAAACCAATAAAATACTCTGGATAAACTATAGCCATTCATTAAACCTTTCTAGTAATCATTAGATTTCTTAAGTAATAAATATTTAGGAATTGATTTTAATAAGCAATATTCACACTTCGATGGTATTTCGTTTTTATACAGTTTCAGCGACTTTTATGTCATGGTAAGTTTAATGTTTATGTTATAATTTATAGTGTTTGGATGTAAATGATAAACGAACTGCAAGGCAACCATCGGGACACTTCTCCAAAGAGTTTACAGCGAAAAGTGCAACTACTATTATTAACTGCTGTAAACGTTATGTTGTATAAAAATAGTAAAATTATCAATTTTGATATTAAAGGTTATAAAAGTGGACACAAATTTATTTAACTAGAAAAGTCATTGATACAAGCAGTCTCTGAACATTGCTTATCTGCTAGATCAATAACATATTCTACAAGGAAGAATATTCAAAATATAATCTGATCAGCGGAGTGGTTTAACAAATGCGTTCTTTCAGTGTCTAAAACAATATTGATTTATAAGATAAAATATGAAACTTACAGAGTTCACGTAGATATCTCCTCCTATGTTACTAACATTTAAAACTAATCCATAATACACCAGGTAAACAGTGAACCAAATAGCAAATAAACAAAGAGTTGTTTTTCTCATAGATTTTGTTCTGAAAAGATCTAGAATTCCAGCAGACTTTCCGCCATCGTCTTGGGGTGGTTCCAGCGTTTTGTCAAGGTTTGTTGGCAGTTCCCGTTTATTGACAGTAGCAGCTTCTTTAAGGATTGCTACAACTTCAGTTTTCCTTCCCATTGCCAACAACCAGCGAGGAGATTCTGGAAGTACCCACCTGTAATAATTACAATTTTAAAATTTTCCTAATAAGTATTTCGTTTTTATTTAAAAATTGGAATGAATATTGACAAAAATTAAACTACTTTGTTTTTATCAATGGTAATTTTTTAGTATTTTGTTTATATGAATTGGTAATGAATTTATAGAAGATGCCAAAGATAAGGATGATTTTATCTTTTACGATTTCTAATACGGAGGTCATATTTGCCGATCAATATTAGATTATAGATAGTGTATGTCTAAAAATGACAAACAACTCCTATTAAATAGCAAATAATAATCAAACTACTTCATTTTTACCCTGAGAAAAATATTCGTTTATCAACTTTGCATGGGAGTCCACCTTGGACTATATACACATATATTGAAACCATCAAGAAAATGTTCTATAGACACACATGGTTCTATACACTAGGATATTACAATTATGCAATTTGCAGATTATGAATGGTTTCAAGCAACGTGTATGAAAGCAACATTTCATCTTAATTCAACAATGAATTTTCTATTCAATCTAAATCACACAATTTTTTAAAAATACAAAAAAGTCCTAACTTTATCTGTAGTAAATGTTTGTGAATTTTTAACCTTCGTCTAATGTAAGATAAAAAAATAAAACAAATATTGTATATGCCTAAATGTCAAAGCAACTTGATTTAAAAAAAAATTCAGTCAAAACACTATTGGAATAACGTCCTATAGGGTCTTTCAACAAGAGCTGTCATTTTAAATTTCACAACATTTTTGAACTGTCAACATACAACCATCATTGCAGTGACATTTGGCAGATATTGTGTTCCATTACTAACCTCAGAGTTCTTTGGAATAAAATAAAAAGATCACCACTTTTCACGAAAATATTGCGTATTTCTGTTGTTTTAAAGTATCACCATTTCTTGAAACACCTTTAAAATGATCGCTCTACTATATTTACTGATTAGCACTAGCACTACGTTTTTCCACATTCTAAACATTTTTTATGTAATTTGGCAATATTCGGGACGATCTAACAACATTTCTATCGTGTCTGCGCAAGTCTAAATTCCAGAAACGTAACAATACGTCATACTAAGGCTACAGAATCTGTGAAACTTGACTACTTGTTTAAACATTACAGTCTGTGTAAAAATTCAATTATTATATAAAAAAGAAAAACTTCCTTTACTTAATTCTTGAAGTTGGTATATTGTACGCCTGGTGGATATGCAACAAGAATTACATTAGAAAACATTGTGAGCAACTCAAATGAACATGTATTTTATATTTGATATGATTTCCTTTAGCAAAGTTCTGTTAAACTCTTACCATCCTCACAAACTTTGTAATGGTACTCAAACATATAAACAAATAAAAACTTTTAGTACAACTTACCATAAACCAAACAGAAGAAGTCCTGGTAGTGAAATGGCCAATTGCAGATGCCTCCAGTCCCGAACAAGCCATGCTATTCCCGATATTGTTATGTAGGATAACGACAATGGAAACAAGTTACTAACTCCGGCAACAGTTCTCCATTTACCTCCTACTAATTCCAGTGCCAACACAAAACCGGAAAAAACTACAGATACAGAAATGAATCCCAAAAATGTGCGAAGAAGCAAGTAAAGTTCTAGCCATGGCACGAAAGAAATTGATACACCTGTAAAAGATTAGAATAGATTAAATATACTAGAGTTTACACCCATCGTATATGGTTTGAATCCAATAAAATAATTCGAGATTCATTCCAAATTTTAATTCTATTTTCAAATTGAAATATTTAACTCGTTCAATAATAAAATATTATTTCATATAAATTGACCAAAAAAAATATATAATTTTTTCAACAAAATATAAAATTTTTTCAATTTATTCGTTATTTTACCAATTTTTTTTTTTCAAAATTTGGGATTTCTTTTTGATTTGTAAATTAGGTACCAAAGTTAGCCGATATATAAAATTTAAACTTTCTAGCCCAATTTTTACCCTCGGCAAAAACTGCCCCCGTGCCACCAATTAAAATTTTTGAATTTTGAAATGTTTGTTTTTAATAACATATTTCATTATTAAATAATCCAAAATTTGAGTGTTCTCTAAAGTTTCCTACCGGGTCCCTTAAAATTCCAATTAGTTACTTAGTTTTCCAGTTTTTCAATTTCTAATTTTCAAAAAAATTTAGCATTGAACACCGTAATAGACATGCCAAATTTCAACTTAATATCTTTTATGAATTAAAAGTCATAGAGCAAAGAGTAAACATTTTTTTTTGTTTTTTCAAAATTACGGATTTCCAGGAAATTCAGGGGAGCCGTTTTCGAGCCACCATACGAATCGCGTAAACATATAAACTAATAAACATATAAACTTTCAGTTGGAACATTATAATATAGGAGGATTTTCTTAGAGGTGGCTTTAATGATAGGAGAATAGCCACCTAGAAATGTAATTGTGACTGAATTCAGTTGAACATGCCGTAAGTTAAAAAACATCCTATTTATACGTAGAACACAGGATGCCCAGGTAGCTTGCAATATTCTTTACCGTACGTTTTATTACTTTTTAGAACACTCAAGAAAGCTTTTAGGTTATGTTAACAGAAAGAAAGAGTGGTCAGTCACATCTCTCTTCTTACGATAGTAATTAAACATTAATATGTCAAAATATTTACCAATTGTTGTTTGTAGTATTAATGAAGTCATCAAAGTCTTTTTTCTTCCAAACTTATCAGAGAGAACACCACTTACAAGACCTCCCAGTGCAACTCCAGCCAAGAAGCTCATTTCGGCCACATTGTTCAGGTAGGATCGTTCACATACCAGATCCCATTCGGAGATGACAGTATCTCCAACTTGCGAGGAGTCCCACTGCCATGATGAGCATGGTATCGTAGCCGCTGTAGGAGGTGGACGACCACTCTGGATGTCAGCCACGCTGATGTTGGACCAATTTAGATCCAAAATGGAGCATGAGTTAATAGGTTGACTGTAATTTCTCCATTCTTTTACAGTTAGTGCGCTAAGGTGTTTAGGAAGCGTACACCAGAAGTCTCTTTGTGCAGCCTACAATATTTTGATTAAAAAAAATTATTTTAACTTAAATTTAAACTTTTATTTAAAAACACTCTCAGTAACAAAGAAAATAAAAAATTTGTAGTAAATTATTCACATCAGAATCCATCAACGGTTGAAACAAAAATTCATATTTTTTGAAATTTTATTATTTAATTTTTTTAACGTCAGTCTATTTCCGATGGTAATCCAATCACCGACAACCTCCTACTATGTTGGTAACTTTTGTGGTGTCGTTACCTCATATATACATGATACACATGGTTATGTATATACATAATCAATTTAACTTCATAACAACCAAAACCTAGAAAATATAAGTCTGGTCCGGGGATGAAACCCGAGCATCGAGAATAGATTGAAAACAGACTAGGCGGCATTATCTTAAAAAAATAGAAATACGCCTGGAAAATATGCAACATATCGTCGATGCATTAAATATTTCGTATCCGAGAGAAACTGAACATTTAAAAGGGGCATCTTTTACTTGTTTAAGAATTATTCCTACTCACTGTTTTAATTTTGTATTTAATTTAAATTGTATATCATATAAATAGCCATAAAACTTGATACTTGAAACTTAAGAGAAATAACGCTTGATGGACATGTGCATGTATAACAGTATGAAAACCAGACCACCTGATAAATATGCAATACATTTTACTTAATATAGATTAAATTATTAAATCTATTTTTATGAGTCTAAATACCAGCTGATTCCTGAGTTTCACTCGCCAATAATGTGACTGTGTTTTTATTCGAAATAAATAGTTGGTAAAGGTAAAATTACTAGCTAATTAAGGTACTTAATCAGTATATCATTTTACGTACCTGGAAAGTAGGTGAGTATATGTGAAAGGTGCATGGCATATTGAATAAAGATAGCAGGAATGTAAGCTGCAACTGCCAGCGGCCATACTCTCCAATGGCCTTTGAAATAGTATCGTCTTCTTCCGTATTGTCACTTGATTTTGAATCTTTGTCTTTACTTATTTTTTCCTTGGTTGCTGGTGGTGTCGCGTCCTTCGTATGTGACATGACGACTGAAACAATAAGGAAACTATGTAGACAGGAGTCTAATACGTTTAATTACAGATATTATAAGTCTGCATGTGTCAATTTGCATTAATGAACGGTTAACGAACAATGTTGTTTCTAGAGAAACATTTCTAGGTTATGATGCAAGTCCCTTTAAAGGGAATTTTTTTTATTTAATTATATTATTGTAAAATATATTAAGTTTATTGTGTGAAAATTTGAAGTCGATTGGAGTAAAACTGTCAGAGATATACAATTTTTCACCTCTGGTTTTTCTCACTCTTAGCTTTTTCAAAGTCGGTGCCCTCTCTAGCTAAAAAACTACTGCACCGATCCTTTTGAAATTTTGCACACTCTTTCTATTTTGCATTCGACTTCTTAAGTGCTGTATGAAATTAAAAAATCATAAAAAACTCGACAGAGTTACGTTCAGAAACTTATCAACTAATGAAATCATTTTGATTTTTTGAATTCAGATATTTTTGTGACGTCTGCAGAGATTCGCTGTCAATGCTTCATTTCTTGATATTTATTTATGAAAATTTCACAAAGTATTCATTAAATGTTATTTTATCATGTAGTAATTATAGAAATAATGATATATTAACTGTGTTGGCAAGACACAATATCGAAAATATGCCTCTTTTTTATAGATTTGACCTTTGACTTTAGTGGAATAAGTTCTTTTGTTGTAAACATTATACACACTCAGCATGTGATTTAGTATCAATTATTGCAAGACATTTATGTTAATATAGATATCATTTACATAAAATATATGATCTCGTTCAGGAAATCTTAGCAGGTTTTTACTCAAACTTAAAAATAGCAACAAGGTGTGGACACAATGAAAAATATTGCAACAATTACAAGTAACAAGTAACAAGTAACAAGATTCTTGATAATTCAAGGTATGGAATATTGTAACATGTTCTGTTTCTTGACAAAAATTTATTTATATCTAGTGTGACTTGACTTTTCTGCCGCATTCTACCTTATTCTTCCTTTCTTGGAGAGAATCTTTGTTCATAATATTAATTAATATAAATTAAGTACAACTTAAATTTCTTTTTTATTTGAAGGTTAGTTAAACCCCATATCCAGTTACTGAGTTTTACTTTTAATTTTATGTCTTAATCCTAAACTTGTCTTGGTGAATCTTGAAGAAATAAACTGAATGGTATATTCAGAGTTTTTATGAAAGCAGATTGTGGAAAGAAAGACGAGTTGAAGGAAAGATAACATAATATGATTCTAACATCATGCAAGTGAACATAGGTGTCTAGTCTCAGAATGTTGATGCAGTAACTTGGACCAGCGGATACGCAATTTCACGTGGCTGAGACTGCTGGACACGGAAAACGCTTAGGGTTTCGGCTTTGACGACACAAGATCACAGATTCGTCATTAGAACTTCGACACATCGGTTAAGAGACCTGGCAGTATCCATATTCGATTGGAATTGATTATTAATAAATGATTGTTATATAATCATTGACTTCTAATTGAGAGAACCCTAATACTACGACCTACTTTTCTTCAATTATTTAGACTTTCAACAATAAAGAGGGAGACGCCAAAACTACAATGCCGGCACTGTATTGGAGTATAAGGAGAATTATATAGGAAAGCCGAGAAACAATTACAATTAAATGATATACAAACAACTCTTCTATAAATGATTTATTTATTATTGTTTAATAAAGTTACCAATTAAATAGTTTTAGAAATGTTATCGTACATGTTTAGAAACGAGCTCTGAGCAAAGGAAATAAACAATACTATTCTAGCAAGGAAGTAACGCTGTACGACGTTGGTTAACGAGGTTTTAGACGCTACTAACGTTAAAGCAGACGTCATGTCGTTGCCAAGAACATTAAACTGAATGTGGTAGTAATAAAATAATTACATCAACCAGAACAAATTTAACATATTTCTGCCAAAATGCCAAAAATTATTTCAAATACATAAATAAACATATGTATTTTTTCAAATAAAAATAAATGTTCGTACATATAAAATAATTATGAACAAGCACTTTAAGTGAAATTTTATTATAATGAATAAATAATTCTAGTAATTGTAGTTAACAGAATGTTGTGTCTGGACTAATATAAGTTCATCACATTGCAAACGCAGTAAACAAACAGTTCGTTGCTTCTAATTTAGTGTTGGTGTTATGCGCAGTAGGTTCAAATCAGGGACTTCAAATCGAAATTATTATTATCATTTTTTAACATTTTTAATTTTATTTATCGTAGTAATTAAATAAAGATAATAATTAATTATAAATGAAGTATATTACTAACGCACGACGTATACGCACTTTAATATCCAAAAATTCGATTCGGTAATTTTGCTTCCATTTATCCCCGCTAGTTCGTGCGTTTACCTATATATTTCTAGTTTCCAACAAGGTGTGAGCATCACCACAACCCGCTGGACTTGACCAGCGCTCGATGTACCGGTCGCGAGACGATGAACCGGCTAGGGCATTTACAATTTATATTTCTGTCCAAATATGAGAGCCCAGACCATACAAGACATCCAAATTATGTTCTGTGCAATGCAGTAGTAACTAGAAACATCGGAACTTATGCAAACATGATCGGAGGACTCCGCTCCTCTGCGTTGGTGTTTATATAATAAAATAATCATATAAAAATTCTGATTATAGCAAAATATATTTAATAGGTTCGTAAATTTGCCCTCACGTCACAAGGGGAACAAAAAGGGGAAGGGGGGGGGGAGGACAAAACGTTGTGACGTATATATATTTCTATATAAAATATAGAAAAATATTTAAAAAAAAGTAATTTCAGAGAAAAAGTATGAATTACAATGTGTAGTACGTTAAAAAGAAATTAAAGAAGAGATAAAAAAAATAAAATGTTATTTCCATGAGAAAGAAAAATACTACAAAAAATTGTGACATTTAGAGGAGAGGTAGGGGAGGGGTTATCAGAATAGCAGGATGTTTGTGTGATTTAATTTATAAAGTGTCCCATACGTTAATAACAGAAAATAGTAATAAAGAAGTAAGAGAAAATACAGATCATAAAACAGTAGATTCTCGATATAACGGACTAATTGGCAAGAAGGATGATTAAAAGAACGAAGTGGGCGAGTGCATTTATGCTTGACGTTAACTGCTGTTTTATCCCCGTACCAGAGTAATATTTTCTGGGTTTGGTTGTTATCAAGTTAAATTTATTATGTATAAGAATACATAATCATAAACATATCCGGCATCACGTGAAACGAAAGATCAATTTGGCTGCAACTTCCGGCGTAGAAAACTGCTCGTGTAATTCTAGATAAGATTAAAACTAAAACTTATAATTAAAACAGTAAATGAGAATGGCCCTTTAGTGTTCTAAGTTCCCGTTTCGTTTTCAGTCCCTGGATCAAATTGTAGTTATTATTCAGAACAGCAGAATGTTTCATCACATCTGGCATCTGTGGAATACGCGCTAAAGAGGATTAGGAATATTAGCATATTAAACATGGTTGTTTGTTGTGAAAGAAGAATATAGAGCTAGAGCTATGCTGCATAGAGCTGTTTTCTCTTATGAAGAACATTTATGTAAAAAGAATAATAAAAGATGAGGTTTAACAAAGATAAACATTTGTTACGTGATGTACTCGTATTAGTTTTGATAATAAACTTTTATATCTATCACTAGTTAGTAATAAATAAAAAAGACGGCAGATTTTGGAGGGTCACTAATATTTCATAAAAAATATTTAAATTTAGTTTATCATCAAGCATAAATACTATAATGATGCTGTAGAATATGTCCCTTAATTTTATTTCTTATAAATATATTTATGTTTAGGTTTATTTAAGATGATTAGGCCTCATCTCTAATAACATATTTATTGGTTACTATGTAACAAACAACATAATAAATTAAAAACTTGCTGAAAACCAAACCCAGAAAATATAGATCTGGTCCGCTAGAAGGTTCGAACACGAAGACACTGGATTGTAGCGTCGAGTATAAATACTCTCGGTCACTGTGCCGTTAATAATGAGATATTGCATTTGAATACAATACCACTAGTTGTGCAACTAACATTAGGAGATTATATCGATGGTTTAGTTCATTAGTGAGACATCTCTGCAAAATTTGAGTTATGGCATAAACCTATCTAATTCAATATTCACATAACTCATAAATGCAACCAAACAAAATTATAAATTAAAATAGATAAACTTGTCAAATGCCATTCAGTCAACACGATTATTTTTTTTAAATTTATTCGACAGCATAAACTTTGGATAGTTATTAGCAAAACCAATTTACACATTTATAAAAATTTGTAATATATAAGTTTGTATAATATATAGTTTTGTATTTGTGTACTCCAAAATTGTTTTCGCCGTTAGAGGTCATCCATAAATTACGTCACAAAAATTTCCTGCTATTACGACACATTTTGCGACAATATATACTTTTGCGGAAATTTATACCTTTTTCACGAAATTACCTTCTTTTCTTAACTCGTCTTTGACTCGTTTTTTTTACAAATATTTTATACTGCAAGTGACGTCACAACGCTTCTGACCCCTCTCCACCTAGTCAACATTTCTTTTCAAAATACCTGGTATTTTAACTTTTACCAGAAAATTACGTTTACAATTAACAGTAGAGATATTTCACATTACTTCACAAAAAATATTTTTAATTATGTAATAAAATACTGTACACACTATGCACCACTGTTGCAACATATAACTTGTGAGAAAAACTGTTGTAGAATTATAATTTGACTCGTAGTGTAATTTCTAGTACATTCAGTGGTAATCAACCGACTAGTCGGTGAAGAGCATCGGCTAGAGTATTTCAGTGAACAAGGAAAATTTTACAATCTATTTTTATGGCGGTAAGATATACAGATATACTCGAATTATGTAGCTTTTTCTTATCAAGTTCCGTTTTGTGGCAAACGTCTACACAGCCTACGCATTTCATTTAATAATTGTAACGTAGAAGAAACGGTAAGCGGAAGGAAGTCACATGTAAGACCAACCGTTATGTTTGACCAACGAGCCATGTCGCGCCGTGTTTCGTGATTCTATAGAATTCTCTGCTCATGATGTTCACCATTAAAAGCATGTAACGTAAGTGGAGAAGTGAAAACGAAGAGAGAAGGCAGGAAGGATAGTGAAAAGATAATAGAGGGTTTGTCGAGAGGAGACAAGGAAGGCAAGAGGTGATAGATGACAGGCAATAAGGAAGGAGATGCAGGAAACGGTTTGCCGAGAGGATACAAAGAAGACAAGAGGTGAGGAAACGGTGAGAATGAAGGAAGACTATGGAAAATGAAGGAAGAGGGTCAAGAGAAGAAGAAGCAGAAAGTACTTTTGGAAATAAAAAGTTCTAGAATAGTTTAAGTTTAATTTCAAGTTGAAGTTCTATGAAATGTATTAAGAAAGTAGATTGTAAAGCCGAAAGGCGAACAATTAATATAATATAATAATAATGAAACGTAATTGCTCTGCGACCTAGAAACACAATCGCTCAAAATCAATTTCAAATCAGTTTTGTTTCATTCGTGCCATGTGCGTTTTCTCACTCGTATACACGTGCGTTCTGCCCTCAGATTCGGGGCTCGACCTATGTGCGGACGGCCTTACTTGTATAAATACCTTCTTTCTGCTGATACTAATAGTAAACACACCCCTGCCGCTTCCGTTACTCCTACGTTTCATTCGATAAACAGAATGCGTCAATTGTGTTCCGTGTTGGTCTGTGAACGCTTACCACTGGATCGAAGTATGTATTTATGGGTAAATTTATAACTCCACTGTGGTTTTCAATAAGGCTCGAAGCTTTCGGGGGCCGATAGTGAAAGAAATAGTGAATTTACCCACTAAAAACAAAACGTGGTTATTACCTTATATTCATGTAATATTAAAGGTCACAAATTGTTGTAAGTTAGTTAAAATTAAATACATAAGAGGTAACTGGACGACACAGTGGGCGACAACATTGACGTTTGTCGGTGACTGACATTGATTCCCAGCAGACTTTTATTTTGTTGTTGGTAGTATCAAGTTAAATCGTTAATGTTCATACATAACCATAAATTTATCAGGCAGCGGTGTATAACATAAATGAGGCCACAACACCACAAAAACTGCTAGTTTACTAAATTATATACTGCTAAAGTAAAAAGTAAACGTTTATATACATTATGGAGGTACAGGACGTACCGTCAATGCAAAAAGTTTATCTCTCGGTAATACGAAATGCAAAATACGAAGTACATCAGGGGCGAGCAAATATTGGAAATGAATTTTTCAATTCTCTATTAATCTGCTTTTTGCTTGTTAAAATGATTTTTAAGGCATATAATAGTTTAATAAATTAAAAATTACTTATAATGAATATCAAATTTATATTAATTCAATTTAAATACAAATTAAATATTTTGAAAAAGGAATAATAAATTTTGCAACGCTGAAAATTTGCGTGTGTTGACGCATGCGTGATTTGGTTCTTTGACCAATAGATTGTTATATTTTATATAACATTTATTCCGATTTTGAATTTCCCTCTCAAATTGACATTTGCAACGTTGCCGGCTTATAACCTACATTTACTTTTTCTTAAAGGTTTTATTTAAATATTTTCATATATAAGTATCCTTTTGATAATTTTCTTTTTGCAATAGTTACAGAAAAGATTATTTTATATACACCTAGTTTTTGAAAGACGTGTCACGTTTTTATAGTTAAAAGTTATATTATGTGGTGAAATTGAGCTAAAAATTATGATTTGTATGGAAAATGACTATTTTTAATCATGTATAAAAAGAAAACTATGAACCCTAGGTCTCTAAAATTTTGAGGCAGCATGTATTTTAACTATTTGTATCGACCCTCCAAATTTCACAACGTTTTCATCATTTACGTTAACGTCCTGTACCTCCTTCATTTAAAAAAAAAGATTATTGTTGTTTTAAACCTATTGTATATTTTTCTTATTTAAATACTAAAAAGCAGATTTTTCTACAAAAACAATAGTCAGTAAAAACAAAGGGAATTTGCTTCCGGCCTATATTGTTGACGCTACGCCACTGTTTATTATGATTTGCATACTAGAAATACTGAATAAGAATATCTCACTCGCATACACGTTCAATCTCTCACTAACAACACAGTCATAATCACATTCGCTTCGGGCAGATTCGGGCTAAGGTTTGCAACTAATCGCGTCGTGTGCGGACGGCCTTAAAACACCAAAATTGAGGCAGGTAAATAATATATTCGGAATTGGAAAATCATCATTAAAAATAAGAAATATCAAACATATATAATAAACAATTTCATTTTATATATTACAAAAATTAAAACGCCAATATATATAAATATACGAGAATGGTATAAAGAAAAGAATATACGAAATATATGAAATATAACCTATATTTCAATCAAAAATTAAAAGAAAACCATCCCTAAAAATTTAATTCACAAGCGCATTGCTAAAAAGACCGTCAATATCTAACTTAAATAAATAAACAATCAACTTATGAAATAACCTTGAATTCCAACATTTATGCAAATACAACGTGTGTTTATTTTATTTCTAAACAAAAAAATTTGCCAAGAAATATGTGATAGAAAACTTCAATAAACTTTTTTTTAATGAAACTGTTGTTTAATTTATCGAGTTCAAAAATAAACATTTTCGTTAATAAAAGGTTAATACAATAATAAAATCTTCCCACGTTTCTCCCACGATATAAAGTACTGAGTATGATACTCGGTAGCAAGTTTGAACACGTTTTATGTTTCTGTTCATTTTCACTAGCATCAAAGAACATTTGTTTATATAAATTGAACTTGAAGTGTGACTTGCCGTTTTTGTAAACAAATGTTCTTCAAAGATTTGTATCTTTTAACTCTTTTGTATCAATAAATGGTTTATGTAAAACAACGCTCGGCTTTGTGAAGTACATTATCCCAAATAGAAGAATCATTTCTTTACAACAAGAAATAGCGCGGAAATAAATTTGTAATTCTGTAACACGTGGAATTATATAAATTCGCACTGAAAAATCTGTAATTTGATACAAATTTGCAGTGCGGATTTGTTTTCACTAGCCTAGTAAAAAGACGATGTTTTTTCCAACCAATTTTTTTACACTGTAACTATGACAAAGACAAAATTGCTTAAGAGTGGTCTAGAGCTAGAAAATTTAAGGTATTTTGAGGATTGTGTTTTTATAATAATTAACTTTTCGGCTTATTATTACACTTTTTCTACATACAAAAAAACTTTTTTCGAAATTAAAAAAAAAGTTAATTATTTTAAAAATGGCGCTGAAGTAGACCCTGTCAAAAAATTGGACCTTTACGAAGTGCCGATTTTGGCTCTTCTATTTACCTAAAAAATAAAAACTAAGAAAATGATTTATTAGTATGAGTATAAATATGGTCGGAACTAAAGAAAAAAAATATTGAAAATTGACAAATGACGCGCTTTTGAAATTGAAGTTCTAAAGACTAAATTTTTGACCAGTTATTTAATGAAAAAAATACGATATTATTGAAATAAAAAAAAAGATTATTGTTCTAACGATAGCGGTTGAATAGTTTTTGTTTTTTCTACAACACCATGCCGAAAGAAGTGGTTTTGAGATAAATTGGATTAAAGTTAAGTATGGATATTGCTATACGGCATATGCTATATATACACGGCTGTATAAACGAAAATATTGTCAATATCCTTACAAAAATTGAACGGTATACTCTTAAAAGACTATACTTTCGAAATATATATCTAATATATATATATAATATATATATAGATATATAATATAATATATATGTCTAAAAATTAACCGATTTTTTGAAAATTGTAGACCACCGCTCTACTTAGGCAGCAGTGTAGTTTACGTATAAGATGCCTCTCTATAAACACAACTAAAACTCTCAATACACTTACAGATTGAAGCTGTGGTTCTGGTGTCAGGTAATCTTGCATTAGGTTAAAACGTGTCGCAAATTTAACAAAATAGGAAATCTGTTACTAATAAATAATTACACCGAAGCTGAATTCCAATAACATTGACACATTATGACCAATCAGTTTATTATTTCATAATTGTGTTTGTTGACATGGAAGACATGCGGAAGTACTCGTAAGTGTAGCCAACCTGATCAACATTGACCAACCTGGATCAGGCATCTGACATCTGACAAGTCATCGAGCATGAAGTTGTACCACGGTTTGAATGTGAATAACACATTTCACTTTCTATTGCATTAAAAACCGCGATCATGCGATTAAACTTCTCATATATACTGATTAGGTTTTAATGCACATCACTGAATAATAGGTACATTTGTTAATTGTGTAAAACTTATAAAAAGACAATTCTGTTAAAATAGTTACTTAAGAATATATTACTTAACCTTTACAGAAAGTTGTTTAAAATATAGATTTACTATTAATTAATTTATTTAACGTCGACCTACGATGTTGTACACGTATGTGAGGCCACGACACCATAAATACTGCCATCATAGTATGTTTACTTTAAATTGCGTTATTATTTTTATATAGGCGGTACAGTGGCTGAGAGCAATTAAGCTTAATGCCAGACTGTTGTGTCTTCGAATTTGATCCTTTATACTATATCAAGTTTTAAGTTTTAGTTTTACAAAGTTTAGATTCTGCATACTTTTAAAACTAAATTGAATCCATATGCAGGAATCCTTTTGCCTATATTGCCTAACGCTATAATAATCTTGCAACTAAAATATATAAATGAAAGTATATATATATATATATATATATATATATATATATATATATATATATATATATATATATATATATATAATACTATATTTTTTATTTACCGTTTACCCACGGGAGTAAAATCCCGTGGGCATGGTTTCGTCATGAAGAGCTACATACGAGTATATGTGTTTTTTCTAAATTTGAAAATAATATAAAAGCATATTAATTTTACTTTAAGAAATTGAAAAATAAATATTTTAAATGTAAATATATGTTCAAAGAACGAGACGTTGAAAAATAAAATATAAAATAAATAAAAATATGTTTTTATTAGCCGTTTTCGAATTGTACATTTTGGATAGGCATCATCATCATTTTTTAAGTAGAGAGAATTTGTAGGGCTAATTTCTAACGCTATAATAATCTACTCTAATTTTTTGCCTAAATTGGTAGCACTATTCTCAATTACTATAACAAAAATTAGCAAGATCGATCAACCCGTTTGATTACAGCAGCTTAATGAATCAGTATATATGGTATAATAAACTAATAGTTACTAGTGAGCCAAGTGTATCCACATATCTGAAACCGGCTCTGGATTAAAATCGTCGTACTTTTTTATAATTATCTATTTCTTTAATTAGCCTATGATAACATAATGTTATTTACGTTGTTTACATTTTTTTACATAAAACAAACAAAACTAACAAAAAACTTTAAAACAACTATTTAATTAAACTTAATTAGATCCTTCTTTCTAACTAAAATAATTAAACGAATTTTTGCACAAATATTTAAACTAAACTGATATTATTAGAAGAATATTGTTTTTATTATTTTTAATTTCTGGGTTCAGTTGTTCAGTACATACACAATCATAAACTTATTAGGCACCGGTGTTGTTCACATATATGAGACCAGGAGGTTGTCGGTGAAAGGAATATAATCGGAAATAGGCAGACGATAAATAAATTAAATAAAAAAAAAATATTAATAAAATTTAATAATCGATTAGATATTATATACAAATGTAAAGGTCCGACTTAAACTTTAGACAAGAAAAGGTCTATCGGTTCTGGAACAAGATAAACGTGTGTCTAGATACAATTAATTTTGCGTGGGAGCTAAAGAGGAAGCTAAGAGGTAAAAGAACGCCTGAAAAGGCAAAAAGAGACACTCGTCAATACAAAAAAAATAATCACATATTAATGAATAATAAAAACGTGAGGCACTTGATTGTCACATTTAATTAGTTTACCATTTCTAAAACCTTCTGTTTTTTTTTTTAATTTTCAGATTGTCATGAAAATGAGGGTGTGAGCAACAATTTAAATAGGCGGTTACTCCTACATAATTCATTATAATTGATTTTATTTCGTTCAATGGTAACAGATAAACGTTGGTCCGTATTACGTATTGTATATACTGGTAATTACATTACTTTTTGTACTTCTATCTTCTTAAAAGATTTTTGCTTTCGTATAAATAATATATTATATATTTTTAATACTCAGAAGCTTAATTAAAAATTTGTTATTCTGTTTGTTTATATTCGCTAATTGAAAAGTTACTTTTAAACTCAGAATGAAAACAAAATATATACGTATATATCGAGAAGACCGGATTATTTTGATTTATTGATTCTTTAAACAGTTGTTCACAAGCACGATGTCGCGTACGTAAACCCATAGGTCCGTCAAATGAACTAGTACGATTGCTTGAATGCGTGTGAGCCGTTTGACTGGATACAATTGATTTCGGCGTAGCGATTGAGACTGGATAAAACTGACTACTGTCGCTTGCATCAGATCAAGAAAAAGGTTAAACAACATGTAAATATAAATTTATTGAAATATAAAATTATTTGAAATATTATAAAATAACATGTACATTAATTGTGAGAAATATTAATTTTTACAGTTTCATATTTTATATAATTTTCTTTTTTACATTTTTTATACCTTTGTACTTGCTCGTAGTTTTATATTTCTATCTCTAGTTTGTATCTCACAAAATAGCCACTTTCATCATTGCTGATAAAGTTTTCAAAACAGATGTATTTGTTTATTATTCTTCTTTAATTTATTTAACTTCGTCCTATTTCTGATTTTTTATTTATTTGTTAATTTCATTTTTTTAACATCGACCCGTCGTACCTATCACCGAGAACCTCCTACCAGGTTAAATTAATATATGTTAAGTACACCGCTGCCAGATTACATTATAACTAATGTAAATTTGTGTTTGACTGCATTATTACAGTGCTATGATTGACCCTACCGAACTACGGACGCCCATGTGTACGAGAATAGTAAAGTAAGAACAATAACATTTTTATTACAGAATTCTATAAAGGTAATTACGCTTACGAAACTTTGCAATATTTCTTTCACTTACTATTTCCTATGTTTTTAAATTCAATTGTGCAACACTTTAAATAACTTAACATTTACTCATTGAAGTGTAGATGCATTATTGCGTGTACAGACGCAGTTTGTTTGTTTGTTTATTTTTTTGAAGATATAATTTTAACTATGTAATTATTATAATCTGTATATAAAACAATTACAATCGTTATTTTTGATGTCATTATCTTTACCTCTAATTACCTCTGATTATGCAGAAGTACCCACACACATACACTCATACGTATATATATATATATATATATATATATATATATATATATATATATATATATATATATATTTATTTATATAAATTCTTACTACTTTTACATATATGTTAAATGTCAGAGTCAACCACAAAATTATTCTAGGTATACTACATAATTAATCTATAATTGGAAATATTATTTAACCTAAGCGCCACGACAGTGATGATACGAGCACTTAATGTAATGGAATAATGCACTTTAAGGTAGTCTCCCAACATTTACTATAGAAAAAAAGGCATCTAGTAGATTCTATAGGGTCTTTCAACAACAGCGGTCATTTTGAACAACATCCATAAATATCCCTTTTTGGTAGAATTTTTGGCATATGATGAAACTTCATTAGAAGTAATGTACTTTTCATTTAGAATTTTTTTTTTATTTATCAGCGAAGACCTTGTACTATGTTGGTAGCTTTTGTGGTGTTGTAGCCTAATATATGTGTACAATACCTTTCCTTAAAAATTATACGATTATGTATGTACATAATCAATATAACATGATAACAACCAAACCCAGAAAATATAACTTTGGTCCGAGAATTGATCCCGAAGATACAGTTTGTCAATTTTCTTTTTTAAATTAACGAAGATTTATACAGTTACTTAAAAATTAAAAGTAAATTAACGCATAAAAAGGTATTTATTAAATGTTAACTAGATCGGTGTATTTTCGATGCTGAGTTCTATAACCGACGACTACCTACAACTTTTATGGCATTATAAACTTATACGTGTACTACGCACTACACCGTTGTCTAATATGTTTATGTTTATGTAAGTATATAATCAAATAAATTTGACAACATCCAAACCAGAAGATATAGCGTTTATTCGGGAATCAAACTGGAAGACACTGCAGTTTGATATCGGCATAAATGCTCTCGACCACTGTGTCGTCTAATTACAGCTATAAACTTATAATTATTTGACATTTTGAGGTTAACCAATTTATGTATTTCTAAAAAGTAAAAGTCAAAGTTATGATGTGATAATTATTAGAAGTAATAGATTAACCAGTAAAGCCATACTCGTATAATTAAATACAAGTTAAACATAAGTTTAATTAAAATGATTATACAGCTCTGGATTAAGATTTTTACAGGTCCTAGACAAAATATATAATCTGGGTCCCATAAACAATTAAAAATGAGTTTTTCTTTCGAGTTTTTCTTTCAACTTTCTTTTCAAAATACATACAAAATTTAGTACTACAAAAGTGATTTTGGTTAATGTGAGAGTAAAATGTTAAGATAAAAAGTAAAGGCTTATGAAACAATAACCTAAAGAGAAACCTATGTAGAAATTGTAACACTTTAATTAGCATGTAGAAAGTTAGCAAGTGTAAAACTTCATTGCAAGAAAATTTTTATATGAGAAGTAGGAAAATTACCTTAGAATTAGTTTGTGATAAGCTAGCAAGTGTTTAATTGCATTGTAAGACAATTTTCAATCTAGGAAGAAACGTTAATGCTGTTAAAAAATTTGCATCCTAGGTATTTAAATTTCCAAACGTGTCATACATCTGAAGGCATTGTTGCATTAATTATAATTAATAACAGGTATGAATACTGTCTGTTTACTTCGTTACTGAATTTTCTACGGCTGAGTAATTAACATTCATTAATTATTTAATATTTGCATTCTTTTACATTAATTTCACTTTGATGTTCTTTTAGTGTAACGTTGAAAGTCAAGTAAAATTGATTTGATATGACTAAGGATTAATGGCATGCAAAATGTCTGATTCAAAATATGGAAATATTTAAATTTGGCGCGATGTACCATTTAGATTGCGTCCTTGTTTATATTCAAAAACAAATACCAGACTGCAGGGTGCAGTTTAAAAATTTGAAGGCTATAATCAATTTTTCTCTCCAAGCAAACAGGCAACGTGGTCAAACACAAACCATTTCTTAACTTTCAGTTACTATAAAGTTTAGTATCAGGTGTACAATAGAATAAATTAGCAATTAAATTAGGCTTTTAATAAATCATTTTCACGCTTGGCATACTGTATGAGTGTATCATCAAAGTTTATGGCTTTAAAAGAAAACTTAACTTTTCAAAATGTACATGTCGATAGCATTAATGCAAGGTTGGCTAGAGTTATTAGGTCAATCTGGGGAGACCTTTTTATAGAAATCAACCTAAATCAAAATGTATCTATCTCTAACGTAAACAAATATTTGTTACCTAAAATTAAATATTGAAAGCGTGTTAAATAATAGCGAACCTTCGTACCTTTAAATTTTTGTATAAAAAATATATCTTACATAAATATGAGTTTTATGGTAAACACGTGTGATGTTCCAACACGTACAAAACTTTTAGCACGTGATGTTAAAGCAAATTCAGTACCCCGGCTATATCATCAATAATACGTGAGTATATGCGACAATGTTGTCATATTTATCAACAGTGTTATTGTATTTAGTCTGCATATATCACATAACACTAGATATTCCCTGTATATTCGTCTATGCTCTGTAATGTGAAAATAATATCTTCTATATATATGACAGTACATACTATGTACATGCAGCAATTCTTAATTAAGCACATGCTTTTGTATTTGCCCATACATATCCTATGTATATGGTGTTGTGTAGGTTTCCATCACAGCACCATATACATAGGATATGCAATATACATGAATGTATATACCTTGAATATGGTATGTATATTCAAATGTTCTTTATGATGTAAATAAAAGCATAAAAAGTCTCTGAAGAAATAAAATGCTGTTCCATATGGAGTATTTGTTGGAGCAACGTTTCTACTGAATATCCTGACTATATGTTACATCTACCTACGACTGTTACTAATAAAAAGATGAAATCGTGAAAAATCATTACAATTTTTAATACAGTATCTACAGTGCTATCTCTATGTGAGGTCTTTGAATTTTCAATGGCTCTCATGTTGATAGACGACAATATTATCTATACATTTTTTTTATTGATTCTTGGGATTAGATAAATTACATTTCTATACTATATCTCACAGCTATCGGGCACTATTTATAGCCAAGTAAATAAGATGATTTAAAGGGTAAATCTCGAAATTAAAGGACGTTTTGCAGATCTCTAATAGTAATGTGCCTGCGACTTAAGATATTTGAGATCACAACGCTACGCAATCATTTGCCACACGCGATAGCAACGCCAAATAATTTAAGAACTAAAGGGGGCCCTTTTAACTTTATAGCAATACAGCTAAATAGCACATGGGCTGAAAAGTCCCGGGCCTAACACATAGATGGCGCTAGTTATATTGCAGTCACCTTTTTTTCAGTTAATACTAACCTTCAAAGGCCAGCTGTTAAAATTTCATGATATTCTATTCAGTAGTTTGTGAGTTTGCTACTTTTGTTATTTTCAAAACAATGGATCAAAAACAATTTCGTGTTTTAATTTTACACTGCTTCTTGATGGGAAAGAATACCGTTCAAGCGAAGCAATGGCTTGAAAAGTGTTATGGGGACTCCGCTCCATCAGAAACAACAATAAAACGTTGGTTTGCTGACTTCAAACGTGGTCGTAGAGACACCGATGATGCAGAACGCAGTGGACGTCCAAATGAGGCGGTAACACCAGAAAACATAAAAAAAATCCACAAAATCGTTTTGAATGATCGAAAAGTGAAGTTGCGTGAGTTAGCTGACATCGTAAAGATATCAAAAGAACGTGTTGGCTTTATATTGCATGAGCATTTGGCTATGAGAAAGCTCTGTTCAAAGTGGGTGCCGCGTTTGCTTACTGTTGACCAAAAACGCTGGAATGATTGCGTTGCTCTTGATGGAGATTACGTTGATGAATAAAGCTAATTTTGAACCAAAAAAACTGTGTTTTCTTTGTTAGGCCCGGGACTTTTCAGCCCGTGTGTTATGATTAGACTGTTAGATTTTTATTAAAAATGATTTTGTTGGTATGTAAAAAAAATATAACTTAAGAAATATATTTTGTAAAATTTATTTATTTAACGTCGGTTTATTTCAGAAGCTGATAGTTCTATTATCACCGACAACTTACTATAATGTTGGTAGTATTTATACACTATAAATGGCGAGATGAATTTAAACTGCTGTTTATGTTTTATGTTTTGTTTAGTTTATTTAAATATTATATGATTATGAGCACATAATCAAATTAATTTTGAAAATAACCAAACTCAGAAAATATAGCGCTGGATAGGGGATCGAACCCGAAGACATAGCAGGTTGGCTTCAAACATTAATGCTCTCGGCCACTGAGCTGTCCACAATTTTATTATTAGTGTTTTTACTCAAATGTAATTTCTTTTTTATAAAATAAATATTTTATTTGTTATAATAATTAACAAAACATTTTTGCAATAATTATATAATCATGTTGCATTTTATGTTTATAATCAGAATTCGTTTATCGTGTTATTTATTGCATGCATGTTATCATTATAAGAATTCTGTATTACAAATATATTATTTATATATATTTAAAAAATTCATAACTAATATAAAAAAAGAAATGTAACAGTAAGAACATAACTCTGGAATATGCTAATAACTCAGGTCCGAGGATCGAACTCGAAGACACAACAGTCAGCGTCAAGCATCAATGCTCTCGCTGACTGTGTCGTCAATAAATTTAATAAGATTAAAATTATTATCATAAGACAATCTACAAAATTAGATCAGAAATATAAACACAAATGTGGATTTTACGTAATGTAAACAAAACTTTTCGAATCTGATTTTACCGGATAATAATGAAATGCCCGCTATACATAATTATGCTATTTTTACAGCTATATTTTACATAACAAATATGCATAGTTTTAATAACATAAAGAAATGTACTAATATATGAATATTATTTACTTTTATTTACGTACTAATTTTACTGAGAATTTTTTATTTTATTTTCTTAAAATTTATTCCACTTGCTAACCTTCTAATATGCTGGCAGTTTTTATGGTAGCTACATGTGAACAACGTTGTTTGCCCAATAAATTGTAATTGAATATTGTGCAGGTCCAGGAACCGAACCCAAAGACATTTCGATCTGACGTAAAGCATCAATTCACTTGCCCATTCCGCCACCTACATAAATTTTTAATAAGAACTCTATGTAAATTAATATCTATATTTATATAAAATTTATATAAGTAATTTTATCAAAATACCATGTAAAATATTAATAGGTGTTTTTACGTAAAATTAAAATATAATAATTTTGTGTTTAGCGGATACATTGTGTAATTATCACAAGTTAATTAAAACAAGCAAATTCTTAATTATTATTTTAATTTATAATTATAATTCTTAAATTCTTAACTATTTATGAAAATTAGTTTTTCATAAATAGTTTTTATTAAGTGAATCTTTAAACAAATTTTTACGTTTTGATTAGGTTTTTTTTTGAGGATATATGCTATATAAATATCATGTAAATGCTACATTTGTGGTTTCTGTAAAGATATAATAACCAAGTAATATTTAATAGAAATTTTTGCCTGACATCGTTATCTTTTTAATAATTTTATTACAAAACAACATATCTTTTTCATCCTTTAAAAAAACTTCCTTTGATTCGAATAGCACAAAAATAACTCACCGAATTTATTTTAGGTAAAAAAATTTAAGTAACAGGTAACTCTTTTATGCCAAATAAACCTTAAATATAGTCCATGTTTGCGGTATTGTGCACTCGCCTCTCCCATTTCAACAACTATTTTTAATAAACAATGAATCCCTGCATTTATACTTCCGGATATATTAATTCTCATTTACGTTAGTTAACTGTGGGATATTTGTGATCTGTCAATTTGAAACAAAATGAGATCTCAGTTTATGTTCGTAGGTCAATTAACAGACTAGCTAACAATAAATAAAATGTATTGCATTAGAAACTCTTTTATTCGGACTCCAGTTATCCGGACAACATATTAAAACCAGCACCGTGCGATAATCTTGAATTTTATGGTGTTCCAATCTTAATATGATTTTTTACGTCAAACGACAGTTCATAATTTGTGAAAATGTGTAGTTAGTATTACAAAATTATTATTTTATTTTACGTAATTTCACGTCTTCCTTTTGTGACAAGTGCAATTTTTAATAAATAGGCAAATATTAACCCTGCGGGTGTACACTGGGTCTTTTAAGGAACAGTTGAAATTTAAAACTCCTATTTCTCTCTCATGAGTACAGAGCGCACTTCACCTATGCCCTCTCAAAAATGTAGGTTGTGGTAGGGCTTAAGGTTCCAGCAGCGTTCGGATCTGGCAGTTTACCGGCAAAGGCGAGCCTGTTAAACTTCCCTAAAAGGGTCAGTGTACGTATTTAGTATTTAGTAAATGCACTTTTTGCACAACCAATGTTAGTAAATGCACTAATTTTTGCTTTTCTTGTTGTTTTACAGTTTTTTCATAGTTAAAATAAATGTTTTATGTAATTTATTATATATTTTCTTAGATTATATATATAGTTTTTTTTTTATTAATTCTTCTTTTTACTACAAAAAGTTTTTGAAGACGGATGACAATCCAAACGGTTGCGCATCGTAAATTCTCTTTTCGAAAATAATTATAATCAACTAATATTAATTATTATTTAATAACTTTTGTATTTTCATCAATAAAAACATATTTTGTGCCGAATAATCACCGTTCCGTTTATTATGATATGCCTGAATCCGTAAAATATTCCCCACTTTCAGGTGCACAAATAATTCAACTGTTTGGAGCCCACGCCAAAGACACTACTTTCTTTCGAAAGCTTATAGTCTAAGATAAAAAAGTCTAAAACCGTTATGAATTTTTTAACAATATTCCGTTTTTTACACGTTTTTCACTATTTGTAAATTTTTATTAACAACGGTTTTTGCATATTTTAGGGAAAATGCATATTTATTTCATTTTTGTTCTTGACTTAAAAATTTGACTTAAATTTTCTTGCATATTTTCTAAAACTAATTATATAATATAAACACATATTTAAGGATTTTTTATGCATATAATTCCGAGTCATAGTAAAACAGTTTAGACTAGGTTTTTTACTCTTCCGTAAATTCTTTCTCATATGCGGACTATTCTTGCTCCCAAATGATCCGGATAAGAGAGTTCCTACTGTGCTAATAATTATTTAACACATTTTAACGATCACTACGTCCAGAAAATAAACAGACTTACCAAGATCAGCATTCGATGAAGCGCCAGGTAAAATTATAACAGACACTTACATAAAACAATTATAAAACCATTGTCACATTGACACAAATATTTATTTAAAAAAATAATATTAATAAATAATCACGTATGTAGTTAATAGAGGAAACAATTAAATAAATATTAAATAATATATTTACAGTTTGTAATATTGATTATATACACATATTAAAACACAATATAAATAAATAAATATTTAACAAATTAAATAGCAGTGCACGCGTGTAATGTTATCGGCTACTGTCAGTGTTGCAGTTTATTATGCACTTTATATGTTGTGATTGTATATGATTTTTTTTTTTTTAAAGTATATGGTTTGAATTGTACTTGGTTATTTTGCTGTTAGTCTGGGAACAGACCAATCTAGACTGTTTGCGCGAAATACCGTCGTTAGAATAGAACACACACAACGCGTACAAACAGTGTCATATACCAACGGTGGATATGAATCTGAATTCACAGATCAACAGGGTGTCCTATCCTATACTATATACCAGTACATGTGACATAATATTACCACTAATAAAACATTTATTTTATCTATATTATATATAAAGTTTATTGAATATAAGAAAGTTAACTTATGGGTAAAAAATATTATGTCCTATGACCTATTGATGGTTACGATTATGTGTGTATATAACCAATTTTAATTTGCTAACAACCGAAACTAGAAAATATTACACTGATTCGGGGATCGAACCCGTAAACTCAGCGATCTTCTTCACCAATCATCAATTTCAGTCGCTTACCTCTTGTACTGAGTTACATGTTTTCGCATGAGTCTACGGAAAGACGTAAAATATTGTATTCTAAGGCCGTCCGCACACGGGTCGACTGATTGCAAACTAGTCGCGCCACGAAATTTCCAACGAAAATGAAAAACGAGCCATGTCGAATCGTGTTTCGTGACTCTATAAAAAATATTTAAAAATCTAGTAATACAAAATATTTATTGGGCTAACCCTACGATATCCTGACTAGGATATTGTCGGGTTAGTCTTGATAAGACATACCTTGTTAGAGTCTGATAAGGTCTTTTATAATTTGAAAACAATCTGAAATCTGAATTTTATAAGTTGATAAAATATTCCTTTTTAATGGGAAAAGATACCAATGAAGCAAAGAAATGGCGTGGCGAGTGTTATTCGCAGGGTATGGGCAGGGTCGGATTTAGAGGTGTGAAGGCCCTGCCCAAGGAGCGGAGGCCCCTAATTATTTTCCGTATAAAATAAACAATTTTTTTCCGTCAAGTTTTTCAAAAATTTATTGCTTTTATCTCTATTGTGGAGCCCCTACCCTCCCTCCAATCCGGTCCTGGGTATAGGTAAGTGGTACACGTGCAACCACTTGCACTTTTCAGATTATTTTAAATATATGTATATAACTGAAGCAGTAGAAAGATAAGAACACAATAAGTCCTCAGATAATAATGACATTGTTAATCTTATATATTTATCAAATAAATATTATAGTTTGGAGTTAATGTAAGCGGACCACCCCTCCCCCCTCACCCCTGCCCTTGTCACATTTTGCTTACAATTTTTCACCATTTACCTTAACAAAAATTTTTTTTACAATTATTTTTATATAGTTACATTGCATCTGACGTAACAACATTTTTGCCCCTCCGCCCACCCATTTTCAAAATTTCTGGACCACGTTCCTCTTTAGGTGTGACGTAATTTATGGATGGTCCTTAAGTACTGTTATTGACACATACGCGATATCAAAATTATAAGTGAATTATCAATTTAAAAAATAAAATCAAAAGACAATACACATAATTTTAAATGAAATCTGTATTTATGTCTGTCGTAACTACAACGTTTACGCACTTTTGCAATTCATACTAGATACTACACTATAGCACTATTGTTTTGATAAAATTTTCTTGGCAAAGATTATGAAAATCATTTGATATATTGTTATTAGTATTATTTTTATAGTAGCACCTGTTACTGAATGTTTTATATGTAGAACATTTGAAGTTTCATGATAATTTTTTAAAACTTTTGTTGTGGCATATAAATTAAAATGTATTTTTAAATATATTTTTCGTTGATTTCGTTGTTAGATATATATATTATCTATATGTATATTTACAAAGATATATAAATAAAGCTAGTAATAGAAGTCATTCACATGATTTCAGCTAACACCACCTACCCGAACAAAATTTAGATTACTTTCGTTTTCGATAACATAAATAAAATACTTAAGTAACCTTCATTAACTAAATATACATTTTATTAAAGTCGTGTTTCATCGCCAAGACGTTGATTGTTTATAAGTGTAGTCTTAATTTAATTTATAGTTTCATTTTGACTGTTCTTAAGCTAACAAGATTTGTTATTGATTTCAAACTAATTTTTAATTGGATTTATTTATCTAAACTGACCAGACGTACTAATTTAAAAAAAAATCTATTTTTGTTGCAAAACATTTCTTGCGTCATATGCCTTAATCTAATGACGTTTTCTTTTTATGTTTTAATTTAGTTCTCTTTTTCCTCCTGACAGTTCAACAACGTAGAGTGTTGCATTGAATTTTACAGTTTTACACCAGATTTGTCATTTTTTTTTTGCTATGAATAGATGACATGACAGGCACAGATGAATTACGCATGCGCCAAAATCGTACCACCGACAATTGTGTAGCGTGAACTTTTTTTTTGATTGTCGCTACTCCCCTTACTGTTACCCAGATTTCAGTATGAGGTACAGAATGCTTATGGCAAGAAACGACTCCGACTACAGATTTGCAATATCCGCCTCCTTTGCAATAAACTCACTAATTTTCAAAACACTTGAACACGCACATTCCAGTCCAGACGTTTAGTCCACTGAAGAAGGCATTAGGACGGAAAAGACGACGCTGAGGTTGAACAGAACGTGTGCAATTGCCAACTTCTTTTCTATAAAAGAATCTACATAAAATTGATTACAATCTGCGCAAAAAATAAGATACTTTGTCATTGATTGCTTCTAACGGTTTGTACTTACTATCGCACTATATTTTTGGTAACCATTATTACTAGTGAAGAACCTTAAAAGAAAGATATTAATATTCAATATATTAGATGACACTTTCTTAGGTTAAATAATTATAAAAATATAAGTAATATTTTCCATGCGACTTTTAAATCAGCAGAGTGCATGTGCAGTGCATGTATATGATTCAATGTATTATAGAATTATGAATTTATTTTCGCACTATTAGTGCAGCTTTAGTATAGGAAAGAGGCGTCTGAAGCATTATTTCAACCAATTTTTTTTACAGTGTATTTCTTTGTGAAAATTATTTATTATTAATTAAATGTATTTCATTACTAATACAACTATATGTTATCACACCACTTTACACTAATAATAAAAGTGACAGGTTAATATCAAGTAATGAAATGGTAAACTGATAACAATGGCAATAACCATGGTATGCATATTTATGCATAATCCAAAATCCATATTTAAATGCAAGTAAAAACCAGGAAGCAGTGTTTAAAAGGATAAAATATAGATATCAGTAAAATGCAAAAAAAGCAGCACTTTTCATACTTAAGGATCATAGAAGTAACTAATTAGTGTGACTTAACTAATTGTTGACGGTGGATTCGACTCAGGCCCGGATTTGAGGAAGCTATTTCCCCGGAGCCTCCACAATAGGGATAAAAAAAAATATCCAAATTTTGACGGGTCAGCAACTTTTTCCAAACAGTCCTCTTTCGCATTTTAACCGACAATACATCCATAATACAATACAAGTTTTTAATAAATTGTATTTAACAACTAATTACAACTTTCTTTGTTGAAATAATTTTATTTGTTGGCTATAAATTTTTGATAGACTTGACGGAAAAAAATTGTTGTTTTTATTTAGAAAATAATTAGGGGTCCCCGCTCCTTTGTTGCCTCAGTGCCTCCAGACCTCCAAATCTGGCACTGATTCGACTTTATAAATACAATGCAAAAAGGCAATGAAGTAATGCAAAAAGAAGGCATATATATTTTTGCTATAACTTTATAATTTGAAGTAACGCATTAAAACTGCCTAAGGGTCGTGGATACATATATATATATATATATATATATATATATATATATATATATATATATATATATAACGGAGGCTCTTGCATGCCATTTCTTTCCTCTCATAGTAAATTCGATTATATCCAGTCACAATTAAGTTTTCTCGGGGGCCACTCTAGCTTTAGGAATCATCCACAGATTTCGTCACATAAATTTCATAGTTTTTAACCCCACTCTTTTTCTTTTCTCCCCTAATATTGTGACGACACTCATTTAAATAAAGAAATATTTTTCACCTCCCAAGCGAAATAAATTGCGTCTCGGTTTAATTGGCAAATAGCGGCTGTGGGGCTGTTTATATATTTTATTTTTTTACTTTTTGGATGTGACGTGACCGAGCTTATGACTCCTCAACTCAACTTCCCCCCTCTCCTCCCCCTTTACATTACTTTTGGAGTGGGTGAAATAACAACGGTTATCAATAAACAGTCATAGTGTTTGTTGTCATCTAGTATATTATGTTCTAACTACACCTGTAAATGAAAATATTTCAAAGACAACAAAGGCCACTAGCCTAAAAATAAATAATTGATGTTGTAAACATCTATTTACATCTAAAAAGTATGTTATTTTTTACACTGATTTATTTTTAATTTAATCACAATAATAAACAAAATTCTTTTTTTATGATTTCAAATTTTATTTTCAATTTAGCAACAGTAGTCATTATAGCAATTTTTTTTTTTATTATTCACACATGACATGCAAGATTGCCATCAAACTTTGTTGACCTATTCGACTTATCCTATTAGTAGAAAAGTAGACAAACTATATTTAATTGTTTTTTTTACTGAGTACTGTAATAAACAATGGTACTTTTATAATATATTTTATATACTACTTTATATATGTAAAAAAATTATATTTTTTTAGTTAGTAATACTGACCAGAGATATTACAACTGCATTCTGGTCGACGGTCAACACTTGATATTTGGAGTCGATAGAACTGACTGTGCATTATGTTAAGTTATTATAAAATTAGATAAAAAGGAATTTAGTATGATTTAAGTTAAACAGTGTAATTATTATAATGTGTTTGTAAATTACTAAAAGAAAAGTCTCTGATTTCAGAAGCAATACATAAGTTTGATTAAAAATTTACAATTCCTAAAATGTTTTATATATATACTATACTATGTTAACAATTAGAATTTTAAATTAATATTTTGCGTGAACTTCCCCACTGTTTCTCTAAGTATGTTATACACTGATCTTGTCATGCATTACGTAACTGCATGCATTGCAGAATTAATGACACATTATTTATTTAAATATAGTTTGATTAAATTAAATTCTGTTCCATAGATTATACAAATTTTACTATGACTATTAATTTCTTAACAAAGGTGGCCATGGGTCAAATCTAAAAAATATACAATTCTTTCCACTTTTGAGGTCTTATGTTTTTCTTTATAGTTTCTTGATATGTATAGACAATTAAATTCTTTTCTTGACAATATGAAGATTAATTTTAATGGGCTTGTGTCCTCATTTTTTAGTGGTCGATTTTTCAATTGTTGATTGAAATTGATGTTAATAAATGTGTATTGGCGTGTCTATTTTATTAAATATCTAAATATTGACGGAGATATAGCAATTAAAAGTTTGAATTGTAGTTTTAGCGCTAGAAATGGTCGGCCATATTTGTATGACGTGAAATGCATTTTGACGTCAGTTATTTGTTGAGTAGGTCAGTGTTGTGGTAATGTTTTGTAGCTGTTGGTAGTCGAAATAATCAAGTCAAGTCAAAGAATAATAAGTTTTTATTTTATTTAACCCTGTTACGGCAGACATAATATTGAAATTTTATTGTTCCTTGAAATAGCTGTAAATAATATTTGATATTTTGATATATAAACACTTATAGCAGAGATTTATGAGCTGTAAGGTTGGCAGCGATTGTGAAGTCACATGCATTTGGAATATGTACAACGTTGAATCCTTTAATAATTAAAGAGACAAAATGACTTTTTTAATTGCTAATATATCCTAACATATAATGAGTTATTAAAAAATAATTGGACATTTGAGGTTCTAGTAACCCAATTTATCAATATATAATACACTTTTATAGAAATTAAGACATAGGACACAAGCCCATTCTTTCTATTGTAAATTTGATTTTCTTATCTTAATTATTTCAAAGAGGGAAAAACTGATTGAAAATTTTATATGAATGGAATTCATGTAATTTTTTTTGGTTTATTTTGGTTATCCAAAATTATAGTTGATGTAACGGTTTCACGGTTTCAGAAATTAGACTAAATAGAATTAATATTAAGGGAGATTTGAAAATAATATATCTATCTATCTAAAATAAAGAAATTTCAGGTTGGATTGCAATTGTGACAAAATGTAATTTATTTCGCGTGGGAATTAAAAAATAAGTCAGTTATTTTTCAGATAATCTGTAAGGCAGTGGGTAACTATAATTGATTTCCTGTATACCTCATATCATAAATGGAGGAATAGATTCACAATGTGTGGCAGGCGGTAGTAAAATGGTTAAAAAGCATGAAATATGTATGATGCATGTATATATAATAAAACTGTTATAGTTAATACAAATCTGACGTCACACCGCGTTTTATTGGAATGTTATAACCTTCAAGAAAAGGTACATAACTTTTAATAATAGTTTAAAATATCAAATAAATAAACTAGGAATTTACCTAATTCAGTTAATAGCAACATATTGTTTAGAAAACAATTGCAATAAAATGAATTACATACGTTTCAATTGAAGGATATTATGCGATTTGAATACGAGTAATCTTTTAAATTATAGAGCATAAATTAGTACTAAAAACTGAGTTTATAGTTTTATTGCAAGTAGATCTTAATAAGAAAACTCACGACCGTGAATTAAGTTTATTATGTCTGAAATGTCACGAAATTGTATTATATTAAGCGGTAATGCAGTAATACTACCTATGAAATAATAGGTACTCGCTAAGCATACAATAAATCGTAAATTCATATGTTATTTAATGCAATATTTGTTACCCAATGTTACGTTTTATTATGTACGGATCTGAATATATTTACCATAGAATCGATAAAAAAATAGCATGTATTCGATAATGCTTTTTGACGACACGGTTAATATATTATTATTGCTATAATTATTACAGCGAATCTCCGCAGACGCCACAAAACAAAGTTTCATTGCGTTATCTCTCATAACTCATCACTGAATTATTTGAAATCAAAAAACCAAAATGATTTCATTAGATTTTTATTGATTTTGCAATTTTTTACAGCACTTAGGAGTTAAAATACCGATTATTCATGAAGAAAATCATAAACTTTGTTATTTTAAAATACGTTAAAATTTAAAAAAAAACTCGACAGTGTTACCTCGGACCAGAAACTAGACCAGAGAGGTGAAGACTTAAAACTCTATATCTCCGAGAGTTTTACTCCAATCGACTTATAATTTTCACTTAATAAACTTAATATGTTGTACATTTATATTAATAAATTAATAAATTAAATTAATTAAGTTACATGTTGCACCTGTGTGGACGTGCTGCACAACATATTCCAACAAAATTTGGATGTCGCATGTTGTTGTTAATGTGTACGAAACATTAAATATGTACATGAAACTGTGTTTAGTGCGAGATACCTATTTTATTACGAATTTATGTAAAACTATTACAAACCTGAATGATTCAGTTGTAACCGTATTTATTTTTATGTGCCCTTTAACTCGTTTATGGTTATAAACATGGTAGTACTATGTAATAATGTCATTTATTTTTATCTGTCCTTAACATTTATGAAAGACGTTACTACACAATAATTATTTATATTTATAATGCGTTAATTTAGGTTCATTATATGTAATTATAACAATTATAATTCAGAGATTGTTCACTAATAAAAATGTCTTAATAACCAAGCAGAAAATAAGAAACAGAACTAAAAAAATATTATACGGAAGGAAAGACACAGAAATTTGTAATTTTGTTTATTTACTTTATTTAACGTCGGCCTACTTTCGATGATGAGTCCTACTATGTTGGCAGTATTTGTGGTTTTTTTTTAATTTACTTTGTAATAGTAATAGAAATTGTTTTTATTTGTTTATTTTTGACAAAGTAACATTGAACTTCTATTAAAAATAAATCCTATTGCATTTTGACAGATTGTCAAATTTGGAGATTATAATATAGTTTTTTTTAAATTTAGTATTTTGAATTTAGAAATATTGGACCTTGTAAGGTTCTAAATAGAAAAGAAACGTAAATTATATTTAAAATTAAAATTAATACAAGGATGATTACACATATTTCCAAATGCTATAAAATTTAAATTAAATACAAAATTAAAACCGTGAGTGGGAATGATATTTTACTGTGCGCATTTTACGTAGCGGCACATACATGTACATAGCGGCTAGAATCAAAGTGTTAAGTATTTATAAAGTAAAACTATTTGCTGAAACGACACAGATAATATAAATTAGTTTCTTTGTAAAATTGTTGTGACTAATGGTTTTCACGGTTGATCATCTTTACTTATTTGTTTTGTTTTCCACATTCTACAAATTAATAAATCTGCATAGTAGAATATATTAATATTTTACACAATATTGATATTATTGCTTTAAACAATATTTATTTTTAAATAAATTGTTTCTTTGAAATAAATTTGTTGTGCTTCATTCGCATAAGTGACAAGCATTGGAGATGCGTTGAAATATGCATTAATATTTTCAGAAATACTAAAGACCTCATTATTTTTGCATAATTTATTAATGTCGGGTTATTTCTGTTGCCGACTTAAAGAGCCGACACCGACATCAACATCTGAGTGCAGCTAAGTAAAAATATTTTGCTTAAATTAAATTTAATTTTAGAAACTGAGTTAATTTTGTAATGATTTTGCAAATAGGTTTGTTTCTTTCGACACTTTACTGCAGACTCTAAATTCTTGCTAAAATCAGTGACGGATTAATTGCTCTAACTTAATTTTGAGGCCCCTAAACCCAACGCACTTTTGGGATCCTTGTGTTTTAATTTATATAATTTATTATTTATTACAAAATATTTAGATCAAGCATATTCACTTACTTTAGTTGATCTATTTCCGATGCTAAGTCCTACCACCAACGCCTCGTACCATTAATGGTGTCGTGGCCTCATATATATGTACTATACACAACTGCCTAATTAGTTTATGGTGAACTAATTAGGTCGATAAACTAGTACTGGAGAAACTGCTGTGTCTTAAAGTGGCCGCAACTGTCGTAAAATGCAGTTTGGTTCCAATGCTATATCTTTAATTACATAAGTATGAAATATACAAATCTTTGATGCAGTGGTGTATTGACAAACATTAAAATAGAAACATCCTCTTGTGATAAAATATGTTCATGCGACTACACCCTACTGAAGAAATCAGATAATCAATATTAAAAGTTTCTTTCTCTAGGTAAAAGATGTAACGCAATGTAAAACTTAGTTTGTAGTAAACTAGCAACTGCATTGGAAGACAATTCATATATGAAATGTAAAAAATGAACGTTGGAATTAGCTTGTGGTAAGCATGAAAGTGAATATTGCACTGCAAGACAATTTTATATCTAGGTATACACATGAGGAAATAAGTTAACGAGGAAACATTTATAAATAACTATTCCAGCTGTTTTATGTTATAAATAATGAAGTGATTTTAATTTTTTGTATCTAGTGTTTATAAGTGGTTTTGCTCACCCACCGTCTTTGCACGGACATTAATAACTTCTTTGAAATGTAACACTTGGATATTTCCTCATTTGCTACTGAGTAAAATTCAGTTAGTTCTATGGACCACGAAGATCTTAAAATATCTCAACCGTCAAAGTATATTACATACATTAAGTACCCTAAGTACCTACATTAAGCTGCATAATCACCAAAAAGCATTTTTATTAAATATTGGAACATTTTTGTAATAAACTAAATCGCATTGCAGAATAACATTCATAAATTCAAAATGTATGTAGCAAACATGTATTTGCAAACTTACAGTTAATCACCTATGTGAAATATCTGAACTAATGTTTGGATTTATTTCCAGTTTTACAACTTCTTGTACTATAGAAATAGTAAACCTAGGGCTTTACACGAGCACGAGACAATACGAGACAAGACATTTCTGAAAACTGTTGAGACGGTACCGAGACCACATACGGCGAGACCCGAGAGTTTCGAAAAATAAACTAACAGTAACATAAAGGTTCAACCTTTTTTTGTTACAAAAAAGGTTAGGTCGTACATTTACGAAATATAAAATCTGGTAAACAAACATCTGTTAAATATTTTAATTTATAATTTTGTCTTTTACAAAATTTTGTAGGCGAACGGAAACGAATGTTTTAAGCGAAAATAAATGTGAATATAAATTATTTACAATGCGATTGTTTGAAGACAGTTTAGCGTTTAGTTGCCGCAAAAATATCGTTGAGTGTAGGTGTTACTAGTGAGAAAAAAGCCGAGATTAGATGAAAGTGATGATGGATTAAGTGAAATTCCGAGACGAGAACGAGACTAAAACGATACCTATTTTTTTCTAAACTAACGAACTCTCTCGCCTTATCTCGTCTAGTGTGAAGCCCTACTTACAAACGTATACAAATGGTATGCAAACCTATAGTTAATTACCTATGTGAAACAAATAAAGAAATGTTCCAGTTTTACAACTTCTTATGCTATAGGAAGAGTAAACCCGTAATGAATGGAGTTTTCTTCGAGTTACATTCGCTTTTATAAGTTATCGGGCTTCAGTGAAATCTCTCTTCTGAATGTAACGATACATTTACTATTTTTTTATTGACATACTGGTAACTAGACTGCCTGTACCATTCGTTCACTGGTAAATGATGGCCTTTCCAACGTAGCGTCCATCCGCTCAGCGACCACGAGAATTAACGAATTTAGCGGCTTCAGCGGGTGCGTTGTTCTATCGAGGTTTAGCGGGAGGAACGACTATCGGTACAATTAATTATACAGAGTATCGCTTCCATACGGAACATATCACCATATAATACGATAATACACACTGTATACCACACTATACATTGCCTAATAAAAGCTTGATTCGTCTAATATTTATGGCATAAATGATGCATGTACTTATCTCGTATAGATGAATTTGACAAATGTCCATTAAACTGGTCAATGTGTTAGTCAGAGGTATTAAAGTAGTATTGGACATTCGACAATGTATGATGAGTATAAATAACCTTGACATGTCATCTCATTCGATAGAACCTTAGTCTTAAGAGCGGATCTAATCTAGTGTTTCACCTTAATGCGCCGCTGTTGCTAAAGCAATAAACCAAACACCGAAATATCAAAACGAACAAACTGAATCTGATAATAATGTATGATAGCACAGCTTCTACTATTAGTTACATAGCAGGCACGTTGGAGCTGATTTGTCCTTGGACATATCCTATAGTAGAAATTACAATGAAAACAACATCGAAGTATTCATTCATATATGGCTAGAAATAATATAATTTCGCAGATATGTCACACGCAGTGGCGAATGAAATCGGCGGAAAACTTTTAGCGGTAATATTTACGGGCCCTTAAGTGACGAATTATAGAAATCTTGAACATTATTATAATAAAACATTGAACGTACAAATAATAACTTATTTAACAGTTTTATATCAAAACATTGCAAAAAATCTTTTTTTTAATTAATTCACTGAACACCTTAGTATCCGAGAGAATTTATGCTTGATGCCAGACTTTCTATTCTTAGTTGTTATTAAATATAATCCGAAAACATAAATGACAAAACTCAGAATTGCAATTAGGACGACGTTAGATAAACAAATATAAGACTTGCATCACCAGGATTGTCTGTTTCTTTTACATTTTTCTTACATTTTTCTTACATTTTCCCTAGTACAATTCCTGCATAAACCCTGTCAGCCACCCTTAAAAGCGTGATCTTCCGGTAATTGTTTACGTAGGAAGAAGGACAGTACAGAGATAACTATGCAAAGAAGGGAATGGCGATAGAAGAGACAGGAAGGAAGCGTGGAGTTGAAATTGATGAACAGAGATGTGGAGAAACCGTATTAGGAAGGAAAGAGGAAAATCAATCAAGCGAAATATAACTGGAGATCCAAAAGGATTTGGCATAAGAAGATACCAGCATACACATAGGATAAAGTCAAAAGAGATACAAGAAGAACACCGAGATTGGGCAATGAGGAGAAGAGAAAGAATAACTTAGAAGAAGGGGATAGAAGATTCTTCAAGACAGCAGTGAAAATGAGATAGAGATATTGTTAAAAGAAGGAGGCGGATAAGAGCGAAGAAGGAAAGATAAAGAGAAGGAGCGTAGGAGGAAGGAAGAGTAGAGGACAGAAAGAGGATTCACGAGGAGAAAAATGAAAAGCTGTCTTTAATGTAAATATGTATTAAAACTTTAGCATAGTTTTGAATTCAATTTGGTAATGATATGTAATTAGATACAACAACGTTGAAAGATCGTAGCGGGATGTTCATTAAATTAATAAATAATATAATTAAATTACAATAAATACATACAATAATAAGCAAATAAATTGTAATATACTTTTCTCTCTATCTTTATTATCGACAAGTAAAAATTAATTTATTCAATTAATATATCCAAAAATTGACAATGGTAATGTATAGGATCTTTCAATAAGAGCGGTAATTTTATGGATGCTTAAAGAAGTGCGATTATTTTAAATCAATAGAAAAATGGTAACTTCTTCAACAATTTTAAAAGTATTACCAAAAAATCATCGTGATATTTAAAGAAAAATTTAAATGTCGCCTTACAGAGCCACTACATTTAAATCCATCACTGGCTACACGTCTTAATTAACTGTAATTAGTGAAGTAAGTAGATAATAAATATTCTAAACAACAGACAGGAACTAAGTGTTAGTTACCTTAGTTTAACTTTGAGCAAATATTTTGATTTATAATAATATAATTGAATGATTTTTGAGGTTATAGACCTATAAATATATTTTCGTTCATACAACAAAATGACCTTGAGATATTTTCGTATTAATTAGCCGTTGATTGAAACAAACAGTGACACAGTGCAGCGGTTGTTAGTAGAACGCATAGGCATACGTAACGCAGCGCAACGCAACGCAATGTGTGAGAGCATGTACTATGTACTGTACAACGTTCATGATCATGAGTAACTAGTAACCAGTAACCAGTAAACAAGTAAAATAGAGTTGTAGGGACAAATTGCTTGTAGCTCTAGATCAGAGGTGGAGAACCTATGCAGTGGAAGTTACCAACAAAAACACTTCTCTTGCGATTTTCTTAAAAATGTAAATGTATATAGGTTAAAACGATAAAAAAAGCATATTTTCGATAATGTTTTTTGACGACACAGTTAATATATAACTATTCCTATAATTACTACTTGATAAAATAACATTTAAAGAATACTTTGTTAAATTTTCATAAATAAATATCAAGAAATAAGACATTGACAGCGAATCTCCGTAGACGTCACAAAAAACAGTAACATTGCGGTGCCACTCATAACTTACCACTGGATTTTCTAAAATCGAAAATCCAAAATGATTTCATTAGTTGATAAAATTCTGCAGGTAACGCTGTTGACTTTTTTCTTTTTTATTGATTTTTAAATTTTTTACAGCACTTAAATGTCAAACTAGCGATTTTTCATAAAAAAATCAGAAACTTTGTTATTTTAAAATACGTTAAAATTTAAAAATTAAAAAAAACTCGACAGCGTTACTTCGACATTTATGTAAAGAAAGAATGTGCAAAATTTTAAAAGAATCGGTCCAGTAGATTTTGAGCTAGAGATGGCACCGACTATGAGAAACCTAAGTGTGAGAAAACACGTTTAAAAGTTTCAAAGTAAGACGAAACCTGACTAGAGAGGTGAAGACTTAAAACTCTATATCTCCAACAGTTTTATTCCAATCGGTTTCAAATTTTCACACAATAAACTTAATATATTGAAAAAAAATGAAAAAAAAAATCGAAACCTTACCCACCCCCTTAAAAATATTTTTAAGAATATAACAGTGCTCTAATATAAAATCTTTGAAAATTATAAATCAGAATAACACTTTTCAAGGTTGGAATCGGCGTACCTAACAACCTGGATAAACTCTATCATTAATTATATGTTCAACACATAGGCACAACTATTTAACACCTCATCTGATATTGAAAAGAAATAGAACATGCATTTTTGTGTTGTTTTGGACATATGTGAACCACACCGCTGTCTGATAGGTTTATAACAACTAACTTTAACTTTATAACAACCAAACCCAGAAAATATAACTGTAGTATGGTGATCGAACTCGAAGAGACAGCAGTCAACGTTAAGCATTAATGCTCTTGCCCATTGTGTTGTCTAAATTAATGTTGTAGTAACATAGATAAGATGGAATCTGTTTCTTTCATCGCCCCTGTTAAATTTTTTATATACGCTCATCATTCTACATTTTTCAGAAACGAATTAAGTAATAGCTAACTCTAAAATTTAATAAAATTTATAAAAATTATTTATTGTAATAGTTCCTGGTAACGTATTCAAATGTATGATTAATATTTTCAGATAAAGTTTGTTTGACGTTAGAATTTGATAAAAATCAAAATTGTTATATCCATTGCCTATACGAAAACAATGAAATTTACAATGTGCTACATAAATATTCCACATGTAATCAGAATCGGAAAAGGAAACTGTACGCTCCTGATGTACCTTTCTTTGCTCTCAAGGTCATGGCAAACTATTTTATATAAGAATAATTTACCGTTTACACGGTCCCTTTTATGCGGCTTTGCATGTATTATTTGTTATCGAATTACTGCATTAACTATAAAAATAACTATAATATGACAACAATTGTGTCAAGTAACTTTAATAATAATATAAAACATAAAATTTAATTACAAGAATAATAAGATAATAAATAACGAAACCGTGGGCGAGAGCATTAATGTTTGACGCTGATTGCTGTGTCTTCGGGTTCGATCTCCGAATGAGAGTTATATTTTCTGGGTTGTTGTTCTGCGTTCTGGCGAAAAAGAAAAATTATTTTCGCCGCGAAAAACATAATATTACCGCCGCGAAAAAGTAATACTGACAACTCGAATATTGTTTACATCGTTATTTAAAATTCTTTATTCGGAAATACCTCACTACCCAGTAAACATTTTGGAGTCACTTTGACATCACATTGAAGATGCGTCATGATTTTTTTGTCATAAAAGAGTTCATTTATAGTTCAGTTTCTCACATTTTTTCATATAAAATGCCTACTTTATCGGCTACAGATGGCGAAATTACTCCACCTGTCGGAATACAAATGAAGATAAAGTTGATGCGAACTATAATTGAAGTGAAATAGTGATAGAAACGTCACAAAATAGGGCACTTCACCAAATTGTTTACTGGGTAATGAACGTACGATTGATATTTCGATCTCATCTCATCAACTGAAAAGGCCAAGACAGAATTAATTAAAAAGAATTCAAACTAATTATGAAAAGGTTTCAGGTACTTTTACTAATTAAGGTTAAATTACATCTTAATAACAAAGTTTTCCATATTGTTTCCGTATGAAGTATCTTCGTAATGAATTTCCGGTACACATGAATAAACAAACCTAGAACTGAGTTTTGAAACCAATTTAAATTTCATTTATAACTTAATCATAAATAAGATATATTTCGTGTCAGTCACGTGTTTGTAGGAATAATAATTTAACTTCAGAAGGATACGATGGAAATGTTCGTAAATATAGGTATAATAGCAAGTGTGTTCAGCATGGAGATATTTACGATGGTTTTTCAACACGAGCTGTCATTTTATGGGTCTTTCAACAAGAAGTGTTATTTTAAATGAACAGAAAAACCTAATATTTTCATGAAATGTGGTGATATTTTTATTTTAATCCATAGAAGAAAGTAATGAAGCACAATATCTGCCAAATGTCATCACAATCTGGATGCACAAGTATTATAATAAAAAATAAATTAGTCAAATAAAAATAGTAAAATTTTAACCTTACAGAAAGGTGTCCATATTTTTCTTCTAGTCCATGACCCCATTCCACATAATGAAACTGGATGTATAACACTTACCTAAAAGGAAAAAAGAATCTCATGTTAATTTTTTTTTTTTTTAAATATTATGAAATTTGGGTAACTCAGTTTATGTAGAAGATATATTTTCGATATTAATTATATGCTGGCAATGTTTATAATATGCGGTGTGCGAATTTAACGTCTCAGCTTTACATAGTTCATTTAGGGTATTTTTCAATTACAGCACAAGAGCGTATAGTGCTGCACTATTGAATATTCGAACTACAGCAATTCCTCGCACAGTTAAGCACTTTAAGGCCTATCTCAGTATGGCACCGTATTTAAGCGAATTTCTGCCGGACGTATACGGGCTACTACGCTTTACCTATCCGAACCCTGTAAATGTAATGAGACCTCTCTGGACCTCTCAGACTGCAAGCTACAAAGCAGTCCGAATACGGACGGCACTACCTCGCACATTAGAACCGTATAAAGGCGAATTTTATCCAAGCGTTACCGCTACTACAACGGTATCCTATCTAAACCTTTGTAAATGCAAACAGCCGCCTCAGACTGGAGGGGATACCTAAGATCGCTTGTTGTTACGCTGCAATACGGTTCAAATGAGATCTATCGGCGACATCGCTTGTGACGAGTATGTTCTGCATGCTTCAGTTTATGTTTGTATTTCAGTGAATCATGGACACCGATACCGATACGATAGAACTAAATTTAAATTCACGACAACCAGAACTCAGATATATAATAAATGCTAAAGTCCCTTTAATACCAGTAGTGTATCGATAAAAATTAAAGTTAAAGTTTGCTCTCATACTAAATTATATTAGTGCTAAAGAACTCCAATACACCCCCCTAAAGTACACAAGTTAGTTATCTGACGACTGACTACAGACATCTGTGACACACATAGGCGGTTTGCTTTGTAGCTCATCCAACCCGCCGATTTACGTCCGAATACGCCGTCGCTTAAATACGGTCCCATACTGAGACAGGCCTAAAGAGAACTGCTCTCGCACGCTGTGCGCAATTGATACCAACCAATTAGCATAAAATGTAGAAATTCTTGATATTGTTGACAATTACTATTGATTACTATTTCCAATACCATTGTATGAAATGATTTAATGCTTTTAATAATAATCTTTACTTTAATTAATTAAATCATAAAAAATATTTTTTTAAATAAAATTAAAAGTAAAAGTAAATTTATAACATTGAATTAAAAAATATAAACAATTTTTGAAAATAAAAATAAACAAGTATGGAAATAAGTTCCAATCAAACATCAGCACATTGCGACACAGTGCTCTATAATTGGAAAACACCCTTAGATTTTTTGCTTCAAATTTGAAATTCTCATTCATTGATTAAACATTAATCGGTCTCCTGTTTTTTGAAATTGTTAAATCACCATTATTTAGTTATTCATCTAGATTTTTTTAAAATGATTTTTTGAGTTTTTGGATTTAAGACTAAGTACACAACGCCATTATTTTGCACCGACTGTACGCATAATGGTCACATGACACACACACACAAAATTTTAATATCTTCATATGATATAGTACATAAAATATCTCATAAGTTGAATGCAGGTTTTAATTGCTTGATATATTGTAGCTAGTTCAACATAAAACAGGGGAGGCAAACTATTCGTTAGTTTCAATATTTAAAATAATAACCAATATCAAATTAAACATCAACCTCACTTTAAAATGTTGGTAACATCTGGTATATCGTAAAAAGTGTTTATTTTAACATTTATGAAGGGAATACATCATCGCTAAAATTTGTACTAATACTTAAATTTGTAATACTACATAAAAATAATAATAATTAAAGTAAATTAAATTATTAATATTAATAAAATTGTTTTGTTGTTTGGTAGAATTATGAGTAGTGGAATAGTGCGCATGTGCTCTAATAATAGACATATGAAACACGTCTACGACTAATTAATATTACACTTAAATTAATGGATTAATATTCATAATTCATATACGAGTATGATGAATTAAAGCCGTTACAATTTTGCACGGTTCATTGAACTGCATGACCTCACGTTTCAAAAATATTTTAGCTTTTTAATAGAATAACTTTTCGTTCCGTTTTAAGGCAACATGTGAATTATCAAACGTCCTAGAGGAACAATTATTTTCATTTTTTTAAATTTATTTATATTAATGTACAACACATTAAGTATATTGAGTGAAAATTTGAAATCGATTGGAGTAAAACTGTAGGAGATATAGAGTTTTAAGTCTTCCCTCTCTGGTCTGATTTCATCTTTCTTTGAAACTTTTAAATGCGTTTTCTCACACTTTGCTTTTTCAGAGTCGGTGCCCTCTCTAGCTCAAAATCTACTGGACCGATTCTTTTGAAATTTTGCGTATTTTAATTTTAACGTATTTTAAAATAACAAAGTTTCTGATTTTTTTCATGAAAAGTTGATATTTTGACTTTTAAGTGCTGTAAAAACTTGAAAAATCAATAAAAAAAAAACTCGACAGCGTTACCTGTAGGAACTAAAACAAATCTTGTTTTACGACTTTTCACTTTCTTATGAAATATATTCCTATCAGACTCGGTTCTTGGATTTTCTCGAGGCAAGACGAAAACTTAAAATTACCGCCAGTAATTTTAGTTATTTTACATCCATTGATATTTGTTCATTTATAATATAAAGTAATTTCTTTTTTTCTTATTATATCTTTTAATTGAATTTCTATTTCTATTCTATTTACTCGTTTTTTATATAAGGTCTTTCAACAAGAGCGATTATTTTAAATCAATAGAAAAACGCAATATTTCCGTGAAAAGTGGTGATATTTTTACTTTAATCTAATGTACAAAATCTGAGGCTAGTAATGAAACACAATATCTGACAAATGTCATTGATCTTTATTGATTATATCGGCTCATTATTTGTTTTTTTAAATTATGAAATTAAATAGAAAATTCATTAAGGCAAAAGTTCTTAATGTCTAGAATATGATGTATAAATTTTATCCAAATCTGACAACGTAGTTTTGAGAAAAACGCTTCTAAAGTTTACCCTTTAATAATGAATATATGACTAGCAAGAGTCCTAAATTATTATTAGATAGCTTTAAAATTATTTCTCGGATGGACTTCAAATTTTCGTATGATATTTTGGAATTTTGAAAATCCTGAATGCACCTTAATACTTCTATTTTCCTCATTATATATAACTCTTTCGTTTCCATCTCTTCCTTCGTTTTCTCAATTTCTTACGCTATATATTATTAATTTAAGTTAAAATAACAATAGTATATATGTTTGTAATGGAAAACCTGTATGATCTGGTTCTAATGGACAGGTCAGGGGTCAGACTTCAATCGCAGAGAATGAATCCATATTAATGACTACGTAGAATTAAAATGTCCCCCATTTTATAATTTCATTTTGATATAATACGTTAATTACAGCAATTGATAGTTATGAATTATGTTGGATAAATACACATAAACGCGGAGCCAGCACTGGGTGACTATAAATAACCTAGTTTTAATTTGTTAGGTGATGATATTAAAATGTATTTTAATTTTAAAATATTTTCAAATATTTAAGCACATTTATTTTCTTAGATAGAAATACATTATTGGATAAATATAATGCGATGACACAGTGGGTGAAAGCTGTACATACATAATCATAAACTTATGAGGCAGTGGTGTGGCTCAGATATACATTGTTTCTTCTGTGACGTCTTATGCATAGCTAAACATGCTATGATATAGCTATAACTTCGTCAACTTTTGGATATTTAAACAAATAATAAAAAAAATACTAAATATAATAAAAAAATACATATATTAAAATTAATTTCAATGAGATTACATGCTCATTATCGAGCGAACCATAGTTCTATTACATATTTTAGGAATTTCAAAATTTAATCAAGAAATAATTTATGTTTTCAGTCAGAGCAACTGTATATACATATATATTATATTATAAAAATAATAAAGAAAAGAAATTCTAATAATAATAGTGTAACCTCATGGGCAATTAAACTTTCCGATAACAAAAACAAGTGAATATAAACAAATACACTAATTCTACCTTTGTAATGGTAATGTTGATATCTCCTTAATGCGTAAATCATACTCGTGTCTTCACAGTTAGCGCCTTTAATCACCGAAGACGGAAATTTAAATTCTGTTACAACTAATAAGCAACTTCTTCACTTTCTAACGTCTCTGAACCTAATGTGGAATGTTTATTTCTTTGCATGTTGATATCTGATACCTTATCGGAAAAGTTGAGTGGTTTTTAACCGTGAAAAATGATTGTTTATATTTATACATATTTTAGTACCACATTCACAATAGTATTTATGATTTATACCAGTCAGACCAAAAACAGTAGCGGCTTTAAAATTGGGAAGGTGGGGTTATGTTTTCCTATTGTTTAGATGAAGAACGGATCATAAAACTCGGATTAATACACTTTTATTTGTTTTTACCTATACTTGGTAAAAGGGCCAATGTCAAAATTCCAAATTTGGGACCGGAATAAAAGTTACTATCTAAAATAGTTATAAGAAAAACAATTTTTTCATAATTTCGATTAACCGAAAAAAATTACCGATTACGGTATTACACATATTGTTAACGAATGAACACCCTGTGTACATTCATCTGAGTACAGCCCTGCTATTTTTAATGTAAACAATATTATTGTACTGGTAATACTATCAGACAAACTATCTTTTATGATTAGAGATAGGTTGGCATAGGCTAAACAGATAAAGAATACTTTAGATTTAGTTTAAGGCGAGGGGTGAGGATCTCTAAACTACAATAACTACTTCTCTCTTTTGATCAGTTAACCTCTCTGAAGACTAACGTACTTAGTTTCTTTACGGTACTGATAAATTACAAACAACCACGCATAGAGTATATAAGCTTGTGGTCTATTTTCAAACAAATTAAAATAAGGTTAGATATAAAAGAAATAATTGTATTTCCAGTGTATTAAATTCAACTAATAAATATAGTAAACCAATAGTAATACCTACGGTAATTAATAAGGTTAGCTATATACATATTTAACATATATTTCAATGTAGTATTTGCCACTCTTTAGTCCTGATCCTGTATATCCTGAGCTCCTCTATTCCTAGTGAAATCATCTTTAGTAACAGAATAATTATTCAATTAATTAATTTATACATTCGTTGTGTTAAGCATTATTGCTTTAGGGTGTTAACCTTTGCTGTTTTAGGCTTCTCACACATTTTAACCGTCTACTTATTACATCCGACCACAATAAAACACTTGGGTTTTACACAGACTAGCATTACCCAACTATGCTTGGATTCTCTTCAAAATTTCACTCGATTTCACATCTTCGTTAATGAATTAACGAATAAAAACATTGATCTACATACGTATGAATCATGAAATTGGCACGGGTATACGAAATGTGTACTGATAAACATTTAAGTAGAAAGTTCAACTGATGGTAAAGTTTAGTAACCAATTCGAAACAACTTGAATACACCCTACTAAAAAAGTCGAAGTCGCAAGTAGTCGGTTGCAGTGTGAAAGAGCACTTAGGATATTATCATGGTGGTAAAAGGTTTTCCCACTGGAATCAAAATAAAACGACTTAAATGGGAATATTATCCTGTATGAGTATTTCTGATACATATTTCTGTTTGTTGTTGATACTGGTATCCAATAATTATAAACCCTTTGATGATGAATAATTTGTTACGCATATAAATTAGATTTTGCCTGTTTACAGTTCGCCTCGTTACATTACAGTCAAAAAGTTAATTAACACAGGATTATATAACAAGTTTATATCCAGGACCGGTTCAGTTGTCTGTTCTTCGATTGCCAGACCGAGAATATTTCATTTCGCACTTTCAAATATTTCTAACATTTCATTAATAAATGAAAAATGTAATAGTAGTAGATCGACTCAGTGGTTCTAAAGTAATTCATTAACTCAAAAATTTTAATTACAATATATTTAATTATTAAATAATAAATATCATTAGTAACATATTTTGGAAAATAGTTTAAGTATCATTAGTTAAAATATCATTAACAACTTTATTCGAAAAATTTTCAGATATTTTATTTGCAAATATTTGTGGCCGGTGTTTTTCCATGAATCGTAAATTTTGGTGGACAGTCATAGCTATCAATCTTCAGAAAATATAACTGGGACCCGGGGATTGAACCCGAAGACACAGTAGTCAGTGTCAAGTATGAATGCTCTCGCCCACTGTGTCATCTAAATTTATTTTCATCGTCTATGTTAATTAAACTTGTAAATCTGTATTATAATGTAGAATCAAGTTGATTGCTTTCGAAAGATTAATAATCAGTAAGTTTTATACGTCTACCAATTAAACCTAGAAAATGTAGCGCTTTCTGGAATCAAATGTGCGTTATAGTAGGTTTAAGTGTTGGCATGTATGAACCTATATGCCTATGCGTCTAGTAGTTTCATTGTTCATCTATTTTAGGAGACAATAATTGTAATAAGTAATGTAGGAGGCTTCAAATGTGCGGGAATTAGAAACAATACAACTTATGCAACATTTGAAATGCAAATATCAAGTAACGGCCGGAAGAGAGTAGAAATACTAAGATGATAAGTGTCACATCTTGCAGAAGAACTCATCAAAATGTATAACAATGTAGCAGTCGTCTACGTGACCAGTGGCGGATTGGTCTGACTGCTCGTTTATCTGAAGGAAAGTGGCCCCTGGTTAAAAAAAACATTGGTGTGTGAACTGTGGAATATTAACAGTGCTGTCCGATAATCAATATCTTTAATTTCAGTTTGCCCCTGTACGTAACAATAACAAAGATGATGACATTCTACAAAGTCACTTAACTACAGACACAATACAACTTCTGATAGAATTGTGACATTTGGTACAGTGCAGAGAAATATCAGTAAATAATTTTAGCTTCGTGACGTCACATTCGACTTCGAAAAAAATACGAAAAGATCAAAAAAACAGAATAAGTCAAAAACAAAAATAGAAACGGTAATGAAAAGAAGGAACAATATATAAATTTGTTTTAATTTCAGGGTTATGTACTCGTATTTAAAATAATAAAATATTTTTATTACATTTTTTCTCATTTAATAAAACACAAAGTAATTAACTTTATCAAATAAATGGTTTTGTATATTTCTGTTAACAAATACTTCAATTAAAATATTATTTGAAATCAACGTTATTTATTTACAAATACAATTGCTCCAGGCTATAAATGGAAACATCAAACTTCATTAATTATTTACAGGTCTGCAATATCTATAAAAAAAAGTATAAAGTTTATAGAAATTTCTTTTTATGGTCTAAAGACCAATATTTTGAAGATTGTAATTCGTGTTCGTGCACGAACACTGCAAGCGCATTTTAGCGAATTTTGATCGGGCTTCTATACGCGCTTCTACGCTTTACCTATCTGAACCCTGTAAATCTAATGAACCTCTCACACTACAAGCTACAAAGTCGTCCGAATACGTGCGTTACGTACTTCTCACACTGCAGCCGAATTTTTAAGATTTTTCTTTGAATGTCCTGGAAACCTGTAATTTTGTAGAAACTGAAACTAAGAAAGGGCCCACTTTTTGGAAAAAGTGGGCCCTTTTTTGCTGTATAACTTAGTATTTTTAAAGGATAGAAAGGTGAAATTTTGCATATGTGTTACGCTATTAAATATGAATATATTTCAAAATTTAGAAATTCAAAATTGTATAAAAGGGGCGCCGAGATAATAAGGGGGCCCGGTAGGAAACTTTAGAGAAAGCTCAAATTTTGGATTTTGTAATAATGGTATATTATATTAAAAAATGAGAATTCAAAAGTTTAGAAATTTATTTGGGGGCGCGGGAACAGTTTTTGCCGAGGGTAAGAAATGTGCTAGAAAGTTTAAATTTTATATATAGTATATACTTTGGTACCTAATTTACAAATCGAAAAGAAAATCCCAAATATTGAAAAAAAGTTGGTCAAATTTCGAATAAATTAAAAATATTTTATATTTTGTAGAAATAAATATAATTTTTAGTTATTTAAAAGCCGTCGGTTTGCGACGGAGGTAAGCTTTAGTACTTCATATATAAGGCCACGATACTGCAAAAACAGCCAAGATATTAGGAAGCTGTCAGTGAAAAATGTTACGGAAAAATGTGCTAGAAATGTGCTGAAATATGTCATTAAAATTTACTAAGCACCTGAGAAATAAATCTTATTAAGACAAAATGACATAAAGGTTCTTCCACAAACACAAAACTGTCTTTACAGATAATTTTAAGACATTATTAACTGTGTTAAATCTGTGGCTGTGCCATAAACATGTAATGACTCGTAATAGAATCATCGCTATTAATCAGAATCTCTTCTAGTAAACAATCAATTTTAATTTTATCCATCCATCAATATCACCGTCATCTAACTTGATTTATTTCCGGTACTACACCCGGAGTACGTTAACCATGAATGAATCAGTGAATCACGCATTCTCCTACGAAATTGGATAAATACTCAATTACGAGTATTTCAATATTGTTAGCGCAATAAGGAGTCCAGTTTATTTCCCATAGTTCACTTGTAACGTTAACTAACGAATAACTTCTTGTCTCGTTCTCTCACTTTGCCCCATACATTAAAACAATAGTTAGAATTTGTTGGTATATAGTACATCGCTCTTTAAGTGGCCATGTACTTATACTCCAGCAAACTATTTAACATTTGATATGATATGATCTTCTATGTGCCGAATTTCTATAAAACTTTCTATAAAGTTGGTTACCATAACCTCAAATGTCCTGGAATGTTTTTTAATAACTCCTTATGTGTTAGGAAATATTACCAATTGCTAAAGTCATTTTTCACTTTAATTATTAAAGGGATCGAACGTTATAGAAAATTTCAATGACGACAAAATTGGACGAGAGCATTAATACTTGACGCTGACTACTTTGTTCCCGGGCAAGAGTTATATTTTCTGGGTTTGATAAAATCAGATTTAATTGGTTATGTATGTGCAACCATAATAATGATTATGGAAAAAAATGATCACAACAGAGCAATTCTAAAAAGAAAAAGTAAAGGAAAAAGAAGAATAAAAGAAAAGCTTTATAAGAAGAGACGGATGGAATGGGGGATATAATAGTTGAAGCGATTCCTGCATCAGATCGCGATAATGAGGATAAGGAAGTAATTAGAAAAGCATCGATGGAAGAATTTGAAATAGAATGATGAAAAAAGCTGAAATATTGAAAAGAATTATAATATATTGTATAAATTATGTGTTATAGAAAATGTATATACATAGTGTATATTTATATGTTTATTTATTTATATGCTCAGCGATTTGTATGATGGCTCAAAACCGGCTCCATGCATCTTTTTGAAAATTTCCTATTTCATAGAGAACAAAATTCTAAGACTTTTGGCGTCTTCGGATTTTTCTCTGAATTTCCTGGAAAACCGTAATTTTGGAAAAACTTTGAAATTTTTTTTTTTACTTTTTGCTCTATAACTTTTAATTCGTAAAAGATAGAAAGTTGAAATTTGGCGTGTGTATTACGGTGTTCAATGCTAACATTTTTTAAAAATTAGAAATTGAAAAACACATTACACTCTAAAGTGGTTGGTTTAAAGTGGTAATAACTATCAATATTTGATGCACTCAAAAATAAATATGAAAAAAAGAAAAGAATATTCCAATACATGGTATGTCACATGTAGCAAATATGCCATCTCCTTTATATAACAGAGACGCATACGAGTGTGTGTGTGATACGTCGTTTTTTGCATTGTGCGTAAATAAATGTTTTGTCATCATTTGACTGGACAACTATTACAGAATGAGATGATCCTTCCTTTGGGTCTGACCTGTCCGTCGTTAGTTGGACATGACAACGCTGTTTGCTTCCTAGTGGAAATAATCTTGTTTACATACTACTTTGCTTAGTAATAAATTAATGCTCGGTTTAATGTTATAACAATTTAAATAGAAAATAAATTGCGCTTCATGTTTATCCGCCTAATGTAATGAAATTTAAAAATTATTTATTTATATTTCTCATTATGATATAAATTGATTTTGATACAAAACATTACTTTTATCGCAACGTTTTCATATATTGTGTATTGTATATATAAAAGAATTAACCTTGAAATTAGGTTGTGGCAAACTAACAAGTATGAATGTTATACTACAAAAAGTCTTTGATATAGTAATTACATTTCCAAATCTAAACTCAAAACGTGATAGAACAAAAAGAATTTAATCTCACCTCCGACCTCAGCCGACCCTACCCGAACCTATGCGACCCTGCCCGACCCCAACACATCTGACTGATTAAATTTAATTTTATACAAGCATAGGTACAACTGGATATTGGTTGTTCTACGACCCATGCGTCAGTATTACGCAACAAGAACTCCGCGGGCTTTTAGTACGAGTAATACTAGTATTAATAGTAATAGGTCAGTTATTGTGTAAATTATATTGTCCTTCCATAAAACAATCAAGGGTTCACTTCCCATTTAATTCGGTATGGCTTGTTGTAAATTAAATTTCCTTTTACAACAAGTTTTTTTAATATTAGCAACCTAAACTTTACCGGAAATAAGTTCAATGTTAGTTAATATGGAATTTCCTATATAACTGCTACAATGTCAAGGTTTGTTTTGCAGTGTAGTACAGAAACTATAAATACAATTAATTTAAATAATAATAAATATATAATAATTTAATAAAATAATGCACTAAAAGTAGTAATAATAAAAGCGTGAGACACTTAAATCATCTTATCTCACAATGTCATAAGCTTTCTATGTTATTATGTAAATTGATTGTAAAATTGAAGATCCTTTACGTGTCAGGAAATATAGTTCAAATTACGAGAGTTCGGCGGCGACTCATACTTAAAACAAGTTGTGGGGTATAAACTGCAGATATAACTAAAAAGCACTTTATTTTCTATAATGTATATAAAAACGAATAAGATAATATTCATTATCGTATTATAGATTTATACCGCTCTTATAACATCTTTTAGGTATAAATCATCGCGCAACTATCGTGATTTGGACTATACATGGTTTAAACATTGATTCGATATCATTGAAGCGATAATCAAATTCAAATACAGTGAGATGAATAAAAAGTTATTAAAATAAATATAACTAAATCTTTTAGTGGATTTTGGGCTAATAATGGTTAGCGCTTATTTACAATTAATTTCCTGGATAATCCATATTCAATTCTATTACTTAGATATTATATCTAAAATAACATCCTTGTAATATTCATGTTTGATACTCTTTTGTATAAACATTCTTTTTATGTGTCAAACCTGTTTTTATCTAATAAATGTAGATTTCATCCAAACATTGAACACGTTGTTTCATTATAAATTCTATCAAATTACAATTCTACATTTTTTCTACAATTCTCAATTCTACATTACATAATAACTAAAATAAACTTTCAACTTTTTAAACACACAATGGAGCTAAGTAAATTACCAAATTTTTATTTACACTAAATTATTTTAAACGATATCTTTACTGAGAACACAAGTAACAGGATTTATAAAGGAGTAAAGGAATAATAAACTTCAGGAATAAAATGTTGATGCCATATGCCAAGATTTTCGAATTCGCGAATGTTGAAAGGTAAAAGTTTTTAAGAAATCGAACATTCGTTACATCCCTAATTACCTTACATCCACGTAATATTTTACTTAAGCAATACTTAACCTATGAATGTTATCAATATTTTAGTTGTTTAGTTATATGCATGCAACTTAGTCCACTAGTAAAGTTTATTATATCAAAATAAAACGTTCGCCACATCTGGTATTACACATTGTGCACTACGTATGGTTCTGTCTCTTTAAATTGACTTTCTGTCTCATGCCATCTATGTGAAGTACCGGTAGCAGTTGACTCGCATAGGAAATTAAATAATACGGAGACAATATAAACTACACAGAATTGTTATGCCGTAAAACCAATGATACATATTTTATTCACTGTAATTTGTTTATAAATTCTAAATTTGCGCATATCAGGTCGCCAACGTCAAAAATTCACCATCGCTTTTTAATCTATTCCTAGATAAGCTATTGAGCTAAAATTTTGCACACACACTATTTGTGGATCACAATACAATGTGGTGCATGCCATAACATTCTGTTCAATTTGCTCTATTATGATAAAACATTTTTGGTTTAAATGCAATGTAATTTCGAACGATACCTATACTACTGTTTTATATTCCAGGTCGATGTTTGCTTATACTGTTTTTGTTTCACCGTAGGCTAACGTTATGGATATGCCATGATGTCATGTATACGTACAATATAAGCAAACATCGACCTGGAACATAATAAGCCGCCTATAAAATATCGAATTTAGAGCAGGAGCAGTGGCATCTAAAGACTGAATGTATTTGAATATGTGTCTAAAATTTGAAGTGAGAGAAAAAAAAAATTATTTACTATCAATTGACGGAATTTAAGTTAAAAATATTAGTGTTCTTTCTTTGAGAGGTTCTGCTTATATACAACGAACTACAAATGAGAAATAATTAATTTTATTTCTTATATCAAAAAACACATCTGAAACATCAAATTTGAAAATGTCAAGTGCTGGAATAAGACATCAAATGATGGTCTAATGATTCTGTCATTCTGAACAACTAGCAACAATGTTTTTATATAAAAATAAATATAATGATAACAATAATTGTTCAAATTAAACAAACAAATTAAGTTATACAAAAGAAATGTTTTTTGGATTTTGAAGGCAGTTCCGCTTATTAAATATTCACATTCCTCAAATTATATAATATTTTGAATTAAACGGTATGTTGTTTTGTACAAAAACATGTAAAATTGATGTTCATGAAATTGTGGGAATATATTATAATTAGAATTGATTTAAACTGATTAAATAAGCTTCTAAATCAAGGTTTGGTGGTTCTGTCAGTGCCATAGTGAGACTGGGGAGACATTATGTGGATCTTTTTCTTAGTTCCACACAAAATCACTTGTATCTAGTCATAATTAAACTTTGAAAAATTTAATTTTTAAGACTTAATTGAGTTTTTGGACTTAAATCCCGAGCAACACCAGGTGTAATTAGCTAGTAGGCAGTTCTCTGATTTAAAAAAATTAACTGCAGTATTCAGGTTTTCTTTTATTGTTACTTTCTCCTCTAATAATCATTTTATTCTTTAAAACGCCTGCGATTGTTGTAACGCAAATCTAATGACACATATTTTATGGATCATTATTTGTCATCATTCCATATTGATCTCCTTTAAATTTTGAAATATTATTTAAGGACGATTCCAAGAAAATTACTTTCTTACAAAATTTAAATATATATATTAATTGATGTCCTTTATATCAAGACAAAATTTCAATACCCCTTGCGGTAATATTTTTTTCGATATTGACTATTGAAAATTTCTGTCATTAAACTTCTTTTAAAAATAAATCCTACTGCATTTTGACAGTTTGTCAAATTTTGGAGGTTATAATTTTTTTTAATTTAGAAATATTGTACCTTGTAAGGTTCTAAAAAGACAAAGAAAACTTCAATTAAATTCTAAATTAAAAATAGTACATGTAATGACTACGCATATTTCCATATACTGTACCATTTAAATTAAATACAAAATTAAAACAGTGAGAGGAAATAATACTTCAAATAAAAGCAAGGCACTGACCTACGGGTAATCAATCGTTGAAGTACAGGTGTCACATTACTTTTTCTAGCTTCCACGTTTCACAGACAATTTGAGATCACTTTAACTCGCAAATGATACCTACTTAGCTTTTTGATATAATCTTCTTTTTTAATTTTTAATTTGTGGGAATTTATTTACGTTGTATTTAAAACCTCATTAGGGTCCCTGAATATCGCAGAAAAAATTGTTGCTAAAAACATTTTTGTCAAAACATCCGTTTTGTAAATTATTTTAATGATTATTAACTTTTATTAAATTATACTTTTCTGAGTATTTATGGTTTAAAGCAGGGGTCCCCAAACTTGCGTATTGATGATCGACTACACTACACTGTGTGCAGTAGATCATGATTTGATTTCTCTCTACTCCTGGAGTTTTGCGATGCCAGCCTACATTGGTCATAAACTCGCGCAGGATTGGGCAGACGGAACTTAGGTATGTAGCATGGGAAGTTACAGCGGAACCAGCTGTCCACACTTGTTTTTAAAATATGGCAAATCTTCAACACGGGAATATTTGTCTAATCTTATGACACATTCATGTAAATAAAATAAGAATTAGATTATTACGGTTATTTGTTTACTATAATAAAATTACTTGGAAAAAATGGTTAATTATGGGTAATAAATGTTTATACTGAACATTGTAGGTTACGTTTTAATGTCAAAGTCGTCAACGCATGTGTATTTGGGTGTTTTGAACTATTCTATCTTACCGACACTAAACCAAAAACGTTTATCGTTGTATACGTATCCAAATGTTTGCCAAATGAGCACAAATATTGTGTACACACATGCAAAATGCTTCGTACAAAACAAACCATATACATCTGAAGGATAAGTTATAATTTTATCTTAACTAATTGTTTGCTGATTATGAATAACCAGTTACATTAAAAATACTAATCTAGATTTTATTGTTAATCAATGCTTCTAATTTTACCTGTCTGACCTAAAAAATATTTAAGTACTTTTGTTTTTGTTATCTAATTTAATCAATCACGATTTTGTGATAATAATCGTGATTGATTAAATTTACTATACTAGTACTAATTGCATATATATTCGTAATGGTTATTGTAATAATTATTATATAATTATATTAACTGTAAAGATTTAATTGAAATTTAAATTACTATTCAATTAACACAAAACAAAAATACGCAAGAAATTCAGAAACAAAATTTTACGCGAGTGTGTTACATATATAACGCTGAAACACCATGAAACCTGACAACATAGCACATGGGCTGAAAAGTCGCGGGCCTAACACATAGATGGCGCTAGTTTTATTGCAGTCACCTTTTTTTCAGTTAATACTAACCTTCAAAAGACGGCTGTTAAAATTTCATGATATTCTATTCAGTAGTTTGTGAGTTATTGTGCTAAGAGTGACGCTACTTTTGTTATTTTCAAAACAATGGATCAAAAACCATTTCTTGTTTTAATTTTACACAGCTTCTTGATGGGAAAAAATACCGTTCAAGCGAAGCAATGGCTTGAAAAGTGTTTGGGGACTCCGCTCCATCAGAAACAACAATAAAACGTTGGTTTGCTGACTTCAAACGTGGTCGTAGAGGCACCGATGATGCAGAACGTAGTGGACGTCCAAATGAGGCGGTAACACCAGAAAACATAAAAATATTCACAAAATCGTTTTGAATGATCGAAAAGTGAAGTTGCGTGAGTTAGCTGACATCGTAAAGATATCAAAAGAACGTGTTGGCTTTATATTGCATGAGCATTTGACTGTGAGGCTCTTGATGGAGATTACGTTGATGAATAAAGGTAATTTTGATCCAAAAAAACTGTGTTTTCTTTGTTATGCCCGGGACTTTTCAGCCCATGTGTTAGTAGAAGACCGTCGGTGTTGAGTTACTAATCAGTAAAATAAATAAATGAAAAATTCTTACTTTAAATTTTTAAGATATAAACAGTTATCAATAACATAAAAAATATTACCTAACATTTTTTTGCTAGTACAAAGTATTATTTGTATTTATTTTAAGTAATACTTATATTTGATGCTATTTTATTAGATAATAATTTGTGTAATTTAAAGGCTAAAACAGAACGAAAAAAGAATCGAGAATTTGTTTTCAAATAGATTTTATTGTTTAAATATAAATTGTTTATTAATGTTGTTTTAAAATTTAAAATTAATTTCTAAAGTTAAATTTAAAACCGTTATTATTTATTTAAATATTAATAGGTGTAATTATAAAACTGTTAATTACCTGTAATTATTTGCCCCTTGTACGGATCATCCATGATTGCAATGGTAATTAGTCACAAAAATAAAATAAATAAACTTGCACCAAATGTAAATAATAACACTAGATAATAATTCGTCCGCGTGAAACAAATTAGTCCGTTTCTGATTAAGCACTGGGCTTCGTTAGGTGTACAAGATTTGCGCCAGTCTGTTTGAACAAGGAGCAAAGTAATATTTATTTATGATATGATATTGAGATCTGACAAGAACTCCGTATAATCCATTTTTTTAATAATATTTGTTATAGTTGTTAGTATTCAAACAATTAGGTCAAGATTAAATGATCAAGTAAATTCTGTACTTCGTTGACCCTGGCCCTCGCAAAACAGTTTACGATTATAAAAACTGTATTAATCATGTGTTTGTATGATAATATGTTATGTTAATTTTAATTAAGAACATTGTAATTAGTGGCATTTACTTAAATGTTTTGTGTTGTATACTTGATTTAATTAAGACTGTTCACAATGAGGAATCATTTGTAATAATATTGCATACTACTTTTCTTAGCATCACAATTTAGTCGACCCTGATTACGAGTATGTATAGAATTATAACTACAAGTTTCACAGTTTAAATCGATCAGAGTCGGTTTTTTTGACATATTGTCTCCTGTTACCAGCGTCCCCAGTAAACATTTGGTGAAGTGCCCTATTTTGTGACGTTTCTATCACTATTTCACTTCAATTATAGTTCGCAACAACTTTATCTTCATTTGTATTCCGACAGGTGGAGTGGTTCTGTCATCTGTAGCCGATAAAACAGACATTTCATATGAAGAATTGTGAGAAACTGAACTATAAATGAACTCTTTCATGACAAAAAAATCATACGCATCTCCAATATGATGTCAAAGTGACTCCAAAATGTTTACTGGATTCTGTTATGTTTTGTGAAAAATAGACAATTTTCCAATGACCCTAAAACCAATCAGTAAACATTTTGGAGTTAATTCTATTTCAATTCTATTTGACTTTTCATGAATTTTTTGTCGTGACCGCGTTTGTTTTCTATTGAGTCGTTCATAGAGAATGTCTCTTTTATGAGCTACAGACAGCGCAACGACTGCTCACTGTTGAATAAAAGCGACTGCAGTGACAGGTAGGGAACCAATTTGAACTAAAATTGATTTGCTGTGTGTTGTAAAACGTTAGAATTGAAATGTACGAGTGACTAGAACTTCATCTAGACATTCTATTTCACCACTGTGCAATGTTTGACAAAGTAATACCATAGATAGAAGCGATTGTGTAACAAATTTTACAATGAAAAATGAAATTTTACAAAAGAAGAAAGTTATAAAGTTATGAATTTTTTAACAATATTCCGTTTTTTCCGCGTTTTTCACTATTTGTGAATTTTTATTAACAACGGGTTTAAATTTTGGACTTTGGCAACTTTGACAAAACTCAACTATTTCCTCAAAGACCCAGTGTACAAACCATTACTCGAAAAATATAGTATTCATACGGAGGGTTAATAATTTTTCTATAATATTTATAGGAACGAATAAGATAACATCGTAAATTTATACGGCTTTTATATCCTACTTTAGGGATAACCCAGTAAACAATTTGGTGAAGTGCCCTATTTAGTGACGTTTCTATCACTATTTCACTTCAATTATAGTTCGTATCAACTTTATCTTCATTTGTATTCCGACAGGTGGAGTAATTTCGCCATCTGTAGCCGATAAAGTAGACATTTTATATGAAAAAATGTGAGAAACTGAACTATAAATGAACTCTTTCTGGACAAAAAAATCATGACACATCTTCAATATGATGTCAAAGTGACTCCAAAATGTTTACTGGGAAGACACCGCCGAACTCTCGTAACTTGAATTATAGTAGGATTTTACATACAAATTCACTTGAATTTTGTTCCAATCACTTTATGTGGGTGTAAACTAATAATCAAGGCTTGCAACAAGGTGTCATTGACACCTTTAAAATACAAACGCAGCCTAAAACAATACGTGAAATAATATGACATTGATCTTGTGCTCATTTGTAATGATTTAATCATTAAAGATATTTCAGCTCAAAGATAAACTGCTGCTCAAATTATAATGAGTCCTTTCATTTTAATTAGACTATTATTTGTTTCTTTGTGTATGTGCGTCACGTTTTATATTAATCAAGCCACAGTTAAACAAATGGGATAAGGATGTTTAAAAAATGAAAGTATTCATGTTTTGCGAATATGTTTTTTTGTACCAAAATGAAAGTGCATTTGCATTTCTGTTATGAACTTGAGATATGTATGGAATCTAAATTGAAAGAATCAATATTATAAAGCAAGTGTATTGATTTTTCTGAATTAAGAAAATTTAATAACATATAAGATGTGTACAAACTTGTAGTGGCGTACCGAGAGTGACGTGGGCCTGTGGCGGTACTCAACATGGGGTCTATCATAATTATCTAGTTCACTAAGTATCTTTGGTTATTTATTCGATAAAGCTACACCTTTTGTTTTGAATCTTATAAAAAACTATTGCACTTTTGTATATTTTCTCGGTACTTTTAATATAGTAAAAACATGTTCAAATCACTACGTAATATACATTATACCATTTTTTATTAAAAAATAGACAGTATTTATGCTTAAAGTTGACCAATAAATGTGAAATATGACGCCATTTTTATTCATATATGGAACAATGTAATATTATTTCTAACCTCAAATTTGAAATTTTAACTTTAACCATTAATATTGTCTTTTCCTTAATAAAAAATGGAATAATGTATATTACGTAAGATTTGCACATGTTTTTAGTATATAAGAAATGCCATAAAACATACAAAAATGCAGTAGTTTTTATATAAAATTCAAAACAAAAGGTGTAGCTATATCGAATAATTACCGTATCTTTTTTATAGTTCCCATACAAAATCAATTTTACCTAGTCAAACTGTTATCTTTTGCCAGATTCACATAAATCAATTATATCTAATCATGATTAAACCGAGTTTTACAGGTCCTGTGGCGGGCCACTCCCTATAATACTCGGTATGCTTCTGCTCCTACATACAAAAATAATTATAATAATAATAGTTAAAATAAATAGTTCCACCTAAAAATAAATTTGCTAAATTTGTTGACGATTATACCGAAGTATGTATATGCCCAACGCTATATACCTTTGTACCACCAAAATCATATATACATTTACAATTACATTACTTCCTCAAGTTAAAATAGGGCAGGTTCTTACCTAAATTTCACAAAATCAGAGGTTTTGAATATTTAAAAAAATATATTTATTTAAGTTCATCAACTTTTAATAGTTATTAGCACTTTACAACAATATATACATTTTATAAATATTTTTATAATACATAACACAGTAGTCAGAGTCGAGCATCAATGCTCTTCCCCACTATGTCGTTGAAATATTCAAAAATTCAGATTCAGTGAAATTTAAGAAAATTGCTCTAAAATAAACACGCAAAATTCTATACACAAAGCAATATTTAAAGAACTAGAAACAGCCAACGTTTTAGAAATAATAATACCAACAGAGTTGGTTGGCTCAGAGCGTTGAGGCAATGCCAACATGCTATTGTGTTTCGAGTTCGAATCACGAAGCAGTTCTGTAATTACTAGATTTGGTTGTTGTCAAGTTGAGTTAATTATGTATATATTTATGTAAATAATTATTAACTTGTTAGGCAATGGTACAATTCACATATAGAAGGCTTTTGATACTATAAAATATTGTAAAATACATTAGCAGGATCGTCGGTTTTGACGAGCTAGTATCAGAATACTCGGTATTAAATAAAATAAATCAAAAACAAATAAAGTCTTTGTGAAGTGCTGCTCTTAAGTGTTTCTTGACGGGTTTTCCATTTTTTATTAGAGTTCCTATCTTCACTGGTTTACAATTTTAAAATAAAGTGCGCCTGATTTGCTGCAACACTAATAACATGATACAAATGTGGTATATATAAACAACTGATTAATAGATTCAGACAATTAGTACAGTAATTTTGAAACTAATTTCAATATTATATTAATTTACATATGTATTATATAATTAAATACAACTTAGTGTGTTATATAATACGATTAACAGTAATTTATACTATTTAGATAATATTAATATAAATCTTAATTGCTTGATAATTAGGCAAATTTGGAGAAAGGTTTGTCCTTTATAAACCCTTGTTTGATTGTCAAGTGCATCAGAACCTTCACAGTCTTACACATTGCACTAACAAATTATTTCTTATTTATATTTTAAAAGTGTTTTAAGTGTTTTTCTTTAACACACTTCAAAGGTTATTTGAGCGGAAAGATAAACACATCTAAAAATGTTCAAGGTAAGTTTCATTTTCATATTCAATTATTTCTAACAAAAGTGTCGTTTTTGAATAGTAGTTAAGTTATTAAATTGTTCATATACAGGCATTTACACTACATATAATTACTATAGTTCAAATTACGAGAGTTCGACAGCAACTCATGCTTAAAAGACATTATAAGAGCCATTACTAGTCAAACGACATTTGCGCACATAGTAGCAAAAATACTATGGAAAAAAACACTTTTAGTTTTTAGAGAATTTTCCAATTTTCCGTTTCGTAAAAATTTTATTTAGACTTACGAACATTTTAAAAAAATAGCCAAATCGGTCCAAACAGCAATTAATTTTTAATTATTTACATAGCTTAAACTCTACTGTTAACGACTAGAAGTGTTACCGGAGATAAGGATTATCAATACCTTTTATTTTATAAAGTATTGTACAGGCCTACATCTGGCAGCACTGTCGTTAACTTAACGATAAAATTTATAACGGCTACAGTCGACTTTAAAAATGATATAGTAGTGTTTATGTTCGTTTAAGTGCTAATATATTTTATAATGTTGTAATTCACTACAATACTAATTTACAACTCAGGTTTTTATAGGTAACTTTAGCTATATACAGTGTAGTTTTATAGATTTTAAAACTAAGTACATAACCTTTCATGCACATAAGCATTTGTCAATTTTGAATGTCATAGTGGCATTGAGGCGTTTACGTTTTGCTTACGTAGTGCTTTCTAATCATTACATTAGAATTAGATTACATTTAAATATTAATATTAAAATATCATATATTTTAGAACTTAACAAATACGACTAAATTTTTGAAGGTTATGTATCACAAAGTACAAAAACAACAACTGCAGTTAATTATTTACTTTTTATATTGCAATTAGCTCCGCAGTCTTTGCGCTTCAATGATTAACAAATAACGTTTATAATAATAGTAATTTAAATACATAGTCGTCATTCATTAGAATTGTCATTTGAATGTTAATTTTACAGCAAAAATTCTTGCTAAGTAAAATGACGCTTCATTAAATTGCTTTACTGAAAATATATGAAATATATAGAGCATTTTAACTAAATCTTCTTTGTAACTTTATCTTTATTAGTTTATAATTATAATTACGCTATTTTGTTTTTGTTTAAATTAACTTTATAGTCAATTATGGTATTACACTAATCCAAACCTTGATAAATGAAACAAGGAACGTAAATATTATATCAAATATTTTTTTTAAATGTTAATTTGAGTGCTTCAACTTTCGATAATTATTAGTACTTCACTTATTAACTCTTGCAATACATAATTTTTAGTATATAAGTACGAGTATGGGTATTCTCTGATAACTGCAAATTTATATTTAATATTTTTTTCTTATATATATATTATTATGTATTATTAATGTAATATGTGTTATATTTTTTAAATAACATATATTTTATATTCTATAACATACCATTTTTGCATATTAAATATACTGAAAGTATAGTGCATTAACCAAAAAAATATATGTCTACAATAATATTACCTCAAAATAATTGAATTTAAGACAGTTTTATAAAACTAAATGTTTATTTCTTTTTAAATTTAATTGTTCAACGTCGGAAAATTTACGATGCTGAGTCCTATCACCTCGAACCTCAAACCTTAATGGTGTCGTAGCCTCATATATGTGGGCTACACCACCTAAAAAGTTTATGATTATGCATGAATATAATCGATTTAACTTGATAACAAACAAACCCAGAAAATATAACTCTGGTCCGGGGATCGAACCCGAAGACACAGTCGTCAACGTTAAGTATCAATACTCTCGCCCACTGTGCCGTCTTTTCAATGTTTAATACATAACAAATAAAATTAATAAAAACCATATTGTTACTAATAAATTCTCATAAAAAGTTAATTAATAATAGTTTTATACAATTTCATTTTACCTCATCTAGCTGATCCCAGATCAAATTTAATTTTGTAGATATCGATAGTTCAGTTCATTAGTGAAACAACTCAGAATATTGAGTTTTGAGATATCGACGATGTATTTCAACGGAATTCGATAAGTTCTGCATTAAACTTTCAGTTGACTTTATGAGTATTGGAATCAGATTAAGTTTTAAGAAATTTGAGGTGAGTATGCGGTTATACTCTATCTGATTCAATACTCACATAACTCTCAAATGCAACTAAACAAAATTATAATGTCATTATATCAAAACTCATCGGACGATCTAAATGTATACAATTTTAATAAATGCAATAAATTATTTTGCAAAATTATTTAGTAATTTTTTTTTTTTTATTACTTTTAGATATTCGTAATTTTGTGTGTGGCAGTGATGGCCATCGATGCTGTACCATTAAGTCCGAGTAAGCAGCGAGTTTATCCTCAGTTAATAGCACTACCATCAAGACTTGGCCTTCCTCAACCGCAGCCCACTGCATTAGCACAATATACAACAATTCCTCAAGTTGTAATTAACCGACAAATGGAAATACTTTACAAAAGTTTTGCCGATACCGTATCCTTAGAACTGTTAATCGAAAAAATTGCAGAACATTTAGATTTAGATTCCTTATACGAAGCTATTGGCAACATCACTCTTAATGAACTCTATTCTGCGTTAAAACCAATTGTAGAAATAATAAGCTCTATTTGCCATCACATTGAACATTTTTGGGAAATCTTATCCAAGAAACCAGCACCACCACAACCTCCAAAAGAACCTGCCTGCGAAGATTGTGACCATCCACATGAACATGTAGATGTTCATCATGAAGAAGGAAGTTTTGAACACGTGGAGGAACATCAACACGTCCACCATCACGATGACCACAAACATGATAAAGACCATAAGGAACATGAAGCAGACAATAAGCATCCCGTGCATATATATACAGAAGTTACAGAATATACCGAAACCACCGCTCATGCCGATAAATTGGTGATTGCTGAGAGTTTAAAAAATAACAAAGATAATCCACGTAAACCGGTAAAAAGGGAAGCTGCCATTGTAAGATCTTTGTATAAACCAAATGCTGGTTTCCCACGGAAAATGGCTTAAAAGACTTAAAAAGGAAGACGCCGACTTTTTCAATGGAGCGTATTCGCTTTAACACTTTTTATCAGGAGACGAAGCTTCTACTTTAATGTTTAACAATACACCACTGGACTGATAATAATAAAAGTGTATATTATGTATCTATATTATGTCCAAGTCTCCACGATCTTCTGTCCATAAAATAGTAAACATAAAGACAACCGCGCACGTTATGTACGAAGTTGTATGTTTTCAAGCAAGTTCGGATATGTGGAACATCCATATAAACGGAGACGCCACTTTGATCTACGTCTACGATACTTCTATATATACTGATAAATATTAAAGTTAAAACTTTGACTCATGATAAAGTGTGTTTCAGCGTCTGTTCACTTGAATCTAACTATCGAATTATGCAATTTGAACTACGAAGTAAATTTGGGAACATTGGTGATGGGAAATGGATGTAAAATACATACAATACATAACTTTATATTAAGTTAAATTTAATAATATTTATTTATTTATTTATATAATAAGTTATTTATTAATCTGATTAATTATTTACATATTTTATGTGCACATATATGTTAATAATAAATTATTTATTGCCTTTAAATTTATTGTTTTTTTTTATATTATCCGTCGTACACATCAGTCATTTCTTGGAATTGGTTGCACAGCACGTCCAAACCAGTGCGACCTTATATCAGACTCTTAAGAAAAGTGGATTTACAGCCAAACTACCTTAAACAATTACGAAAGAGTATAAACGCGTATCAAACGACTTTAACAAGTCATAGACTGATAATAATAATTAATTGTTGATTAGTAAAGCTTAGTTTCCTGACAGGATATTCGTATTTACTGATAGTTGTATTCAATCTAAAACTAAATATGCGCACTAACATAATTTCCGGGAGATTGACACTGAGACCCTGACATAATTTAATTTGCAGAATATCTAAATCGTTTTATAATTGATTGTGTTGAAATTGACCAGCAGAATTACAGAAAAAGTCGATGAGTATGAAAATATAAGGCTCTTACCGGATGAATCGATTTAAATTTAAGACCACTATTTTGTAACTTCTTCGGTAACATTTGTCAATTTTTAAAAGGCATACATTTTCTAAATTAGCCTATTTATGTCCACTCCAAGATGTGGAACTTATTTTTCAATTTATACATCGTCGGCTTAAACTAGTAAAGCAGTAAACAATTTGGTGGATTGTCTTGTTTTGTGACGTTTCTATCACGATTGCACTTCAATTATAGTTCGCATCAACTTTATCTTCATTTGTATTCCGACAGATGGAGTAGTTTTGCCATTTGTAGCCAATAAAGTAGACATTTCATATGAACGACTGTGAGAAACTGATGTGTAAATAAACTCTTTCATGACAAAAAAATCATAAGCATCTTTAATATGATGTCAAAGAGACTCCAAAATGTTTACTGTGCTAATAGGTATCGGTAATTTGAAGTGAAGTACAGTGAAGCTACGTATTTTTTCTGATTTATTTTGTTCAGTGCAACTAATAGATAACACTAGATTTTCGGTTAATTTTTTGCAAGGAAAGAAACTACGTTCAACCTTGCGTGGCCACATTATCTGACGTTTACATTTAAGTTATCATCTCTTTCAAGACATCTTCTATTCTTTTCCGTGAACCATAATCGTTTAACGCAACTTAAAGGATTATATCAGTTTGGAGCATTCATTTAAGGGTTTGACACGATACGACTTGATTCCGATTTCGATAAATAGTTTGTTCAAGAAAAGTTAAATATTAATTTAATCTGTGTTTGTGCATACATGAAATGTGTGACTGTAAAACTGATTCAAGGAATACTCAACTTTTCTTGAACAAACTATTTATCGGAATCATATTGTAGCGTGTCGTTGAAAATTTCTTTTCAACAGATGTAACTAGTCCAATAAATACAAAATCCTAATAAACACAAATATAGCTTTTATATAGCACTTATGTGACAAATAAGTTTAAAAATTTAAAAATTTAATTCGTAAAATGTAAACTAATCATCTATTCAATAATCATTTAAAATAAACATTACAGTCATGCGTACGAGTACGAGGTGTTTATTTGTTTTGTCACTTTGCAAATTATGCAAAGTGCCCGCATATTAACGAGTTGCCAACATGAATTATTAATGCATTTAAATTATATTGGTTATGAGTACTTAAGACATGAACAACGAATATGCTAAAGCCCTACGCTGTATAATTAGTAAACAACTGCTATAAACAACCATGAATTAAGGGGGGGGGGGGGGGGGTTAGTCCGGGGTACGTGTTCCGGACTTTATATGGACGCTAAAAACATATATACGAAAAACTTTTTACGGGAAATAACCTTTTTTGGTTCTCAGGACCAAGTAAACTTTTGAAAATTTCACACAAAAAAAAATTTATAGTAATTTTACTAGTGATGATGTCCGAATTTCGGTAGAAGGATCTCTAAGAAAATAAATATCAAAACTTTAATTTAACGTTTTTCTTTGATATTTAATTTGAAATAATTTTAAATTGATACCTCAAGCGCCTAATTGAAATTAACCATCCTATTAAGGCCACTCTTGCCATTGGAAAATCTGACAGCGGTTTGTCGGTTGCTGTTAGTATTACAACATAAGACTTAACGATAATTGCTTGTTTGATAATGTTTAATATATTGATACATGTTGCTTTAATTACAGTAAGTAATTGAGAATGTCAGAAAACTGGCGGCACTTTAAGAGGATATGTACAAACTTCTTCATTAATCATTTCAGACAGGTATATGTATTACATTGACAAGAAAATTGACTTCAATTGCATAAAATATTTATTTGATCAACGATATCGCCCCGCGGTTTAAAATACAGGCACAGGTTTATAATAGATACATTTAAGGAGGCACGGTATATATTTGTTTTATTTTATTCCAATAATTTAAATATACAAATAAGAAAAGTTTAGTTGCGTTTTAAGGTTTTACCAGCTTTGAAAGCGAATTATGTTGACAAATTTACTGCTATAATAGAGAAAAATGTATTCTAGTTTATTTGTTTTTAGTTTGCTTCGTTTTAAAATTAAATGAAATGCCGAAAGGCAAAAACAATAATAGAAGAAACACAAAAAATAGTAGTCGGTTCACAATATTTAATGTATAAGTAATAAAGAAATCTTATTTATTTTTTTTTTATTTTTTTTTATTTAACGTCGGCCTATTTCCGATGCTGAGTCCTATCACCGATGACCTCCTTCAATGTTGGCAGTATTTATGGTGTCGTGGCCTCATATATGTGGGCTACACCACTGCCTAAATAGTGTACGATTATGTATGACCATAATCAATATAAGTTCATAATAACCAAACCCAGAAAATATATATCTGGTTCGGGGATCGAACCCGAAGACACAGCAGTCGGCGTCAAGCATCAATGCTCTCGCCCACTGTGTCGTCGAAATCTTATTTAACAAATGTATAAATAGAATTATCTAAATCTGTATCTAAATTATCTATCTTTGCAAAAGTATAAAGAAGTGGATTTATAGAGCAGAGTTAGAGTACCGCTAAAAAAAATGTGTAAATTACCTTAATTAGCCAAACCATATATTACAGTTTTTTATATTTATATTACAAAATTTTAATCCCGAGAGAAATTTTTTGTTGATGCGAGATGCATATTATTTATCTTATTATTTTGATTAACTGATTTTAGCGAGAAAATCGTACGTAATATAAGAGATCTTCCAAAGGTATTGGGAGAGAGAGAGAGAGATACATGAATACTTAAGAGAAAAACACACAAAAAACATAAGAAGGATTGTCAGATTCAGATTGGGAAACGAGGAGAAAGGAAACAGATACTGAGCAAATAGCTAGAACAGAATGAGCAGGGTGTGCGGTTGTGGACAGAATAGTGGGCAGTTATTTAAGGGAGGCAATGAAGGGAAGAAGTGGATGGCGGAGATAGAGAAAAGGAACTAGGAAAAAGAAGGAATGGCCGAGTAGAAACAGGAGGGAGACTAGGAGGAGGAGCGAAGCAGTAGCAGTTCTGTTTTTATTTTTATAAGAATAATTTTTTTCTTTGCAAGGAGTGGGAATGTTTAGATATAATAAGGATCAAAATAGAATTAAGCATAATGATATGTAAATAAATGAGTTAAGGCACAATAATGTAGTGCCAAATTACAAAAACATTAAAAATCAAATAAGAGATCGTCCACAAACTATGTGGTTCCATTTTGGTTTCTTTAGAAACACATTTCCAGCTTTTACCATGGCCCCCTTCGTCATAGTATTCATGGAACGTAGTTTTCCTTGCGAGTGAAAAGAAAAGAATAGCATATAACTCCTAGTGTGACAACAACTAATGCCAGAAACTTTATTTTAAAATAGTTAAAAATACGTGTCAATATTTGCTTGAAGTTCTTGTTGAAATATTAGCCGGCTGCACTGCGGCCTTGATATGATACAAAAACAAGAAACTCATAATAGATCAGGTTTTTTTCATAAATATAATATTCATTAACATGAAATGACTTTGAGATCTAGTTTACGTCACCAGAATTTTATGAATGAGCAGAAGAACGTAAAACGTAATGGGTTATTTAATTAGTAAAAACGCAAGATGAGTCAAAATAAATATGCATAATGGAATGTTATTAAAATTGCCTTAGGATCAGTCTCTCACAACTAACACATGTTAGTGTGGGCATGTTCCATTAATAGCTGTATACACATGCACTTGTTATGGACATAAGAAACCTTTCACTGTAATAAATAAGTATGCAAACACAGGGTGTTAGCTACATCGATGTCTATCTTAAAGAGGATAATGAAGATAGTTTAAGAAAGCAAGGCAATACACTATGGTCTTACGAAAAGCAATTTAAAGGTATATGAGATACCGATGTTTATCTAATCAAATATTTTGCATTTTTTAATAAGTGTATAAAATTCCATATACTCAAGACTGGTTGCTGAACTCATAGGTACCGCAAAAGTTAATTAACATGGCCAGTTAAATATAAATAATAGTAAATCGTTCTGCCGACCTCGTAGCAAGTACTGGATGACACGTAGAAGAGAAGGAAAGCGTATGTAGCAAGGACAGTTGAATATGTATGTTTACTCGCAAGATTTAGATTGGAAAACAAATAGAAAGGCAGCAGATACTAGATACATAGAGAGCTAAGGATGTGCAAGGTGTGTTGGAGAGAGATAGAGATACTGGAGCTCATTAAATATGCATGTGAGAAAAGAGTAGCAGTTATTAAAGAGAGGCAGTAAAGGGAAGAGGTAGATGGCGAAGATAGAAAGAAGGAGCTAGGAAAGACAGAGTAGAAACAAGAGGAAGAGTAACAGGACGAGTGAAGCAGTAGAGGTTTTAATTTATTTGTTTTTTTTTTATTTCTCTTTTTTTGATGGAGTCAGAATGGGTGAATAGAATAAGGATCATAAATAAAAGGTAATTAATCACAATGATATGCAATTTAATGATTTAAGGCGGAAGAATGTTGTGCCTAAAAACATTAAAAATAAAATAATAATAATACTGTCAGCAGCCCGACTCAGTTATAGTCTCACAATACATGGCAACATTATAAGTTTGTTGCATGGTATATTCATACAACGCTGTATATTCAAAAAACGCTGTATACTCATTCGACGCAACTTTATCACCAGCACGTACCACGAAATTTTAAAATACGATATGGTGACACGACTATTGTAGATCTTATAAGTCGGAGACGTCCGAAGAGAACTGTACAAGGAAGAGCAAGAATTAAGTGTAAATTTTTTTAATCTTTAAATGATGAACTCCTGTTCATAATCGTAAATTTATTGTTATTTTACTATTTATAAAACCCAAAGGTTGCGTCAAGAAAAAAAAATCTATTTATTTTAGTTATTCAGAACGTCAGGGTGGTCTGACACCTTAATGACAGTGACTAATGCAAAAAAAAAAATATATTTTCTTTCAATTAATTATCATAATTAATTGCTTCTGCTTAGTGCGTAACATAAATCAATTAACATAAAACTGGATTTTTATGTAAACACATTATTCTATTAGAATATATTAGTAACCGCTACTAACTAAGGTCTCAGGAAAGAATTCGAAAAGCGCAAAGAAAAATGTGTTTAGAAGAAACCCACGGTCATATATGAACACACCTGGCATTAATTAGAACACTCTCTTACAGATGAACCTCTATGAAAAAATTAATCTTAAACTTGTGTGTTTTCGAGTTCGAACCGCGAAGTCTGAAGCGTTGTGACGTCACATGTAGCATAAAATATATAATTTAAAAAAATATATATAAAACTCGTCAAAATTTCCTCGAGGGACAATACATTTCTTATAAGAACAATAAGATATTAAAAAAGGATTATTAATTAAAATGTGTTACATTACACCAAGGAGAGAGAGAGTTCTCAGAGGGTGACAGGGGGGGAAGGGAAGTTTCCTATAATACGCTTTAATAAAACGTATAGCATGGTAACCGTGATATTGGTGGGCATAGTGTATAGTGTAAAAATCCCAGATTATACTTAAATAATCCCTGAAAAACCTAGCACTCTTTACTCGTACAACTGATGTATTATTTACCTTTTTCTAGATCTCCTGATAAACCGAATCATATCTGTCATAATGTAATAGCCCACTAACAGTAAAACATAATTTATTTGAATGCTTCAAATACTTATTTCACAGACAAAACTGTAATATGCTTGAAGACTATAAGCAGATATTTTAAAATAGAGAAAGTCTTAAAAACCTTATGGAGTTTATCAATGAACTTGTATCTTTTAATTATAAATAATGTATTACAAATGTTAATAAATATTATCGAAGGTCCTTACAGTCTCTTTGATTTATTTTACCAATATTGAGATATTATCATAAGAAGACCTATACACCCAGATGACAATAAAAAAAACCTAGGAGTGGGAGCAATGATAGTAATATTATAAAAGTATAAAATTTGAACTTACTTTTCGCAGGCCGGCGCACACATGTTTCCTCGTGCGTTGCCACGCATGGCCCAGTGTCTCGATGCGTGCAGTACTGACATCCCACCAGTAAATCCGTCAGCTCACTTGAATCCCTTGCATTTTTGGATTTATTCATTTTCCTCTTAATTATTTTGCGACACAATAAATATTTAAAGTATTTCTTACTGTTTCTTTTTAAAATGACAGCAAACTTGATTATAGTTTATTATAGTATTTACTTTAAAAATTACGAAACCTGTAAATAATTAACACCTATTTAGTAAAGTTTGTCAGACACTTACAGTATTAAACACTTATAGTTGTATGTAATAATGTGTAAAAACGAGTACGTAAAATTAAAATACTATTTGAAACAAATATAGTTCGGTATAATTATATACCAAAAGTAAAAAAAACAACCCGATACTTATTATGACGTTAAATTCTAATTGTACTGAACTAATTAAAATTACAATATACTAAAGTATCATTCCAACCCACTGTTTTAATTTTGTATTTAATTTAAATTGTATAGCATAAGAGCATATGCGAAATCATTCTCTGCGTCATTTTCAATTTAGAATTTAATTTACGTTTTCTTAATTTTTTCACCGTTCAACGTTCTAATACTATATTAGAAATACATATTATAAATAAAAATAATATATATAAAAAATAAAAAATAATAATATAAAAAAATAATATTATAACCTCCAAAATGTGACAATCTGTCAAAATGCAGTAGGATTTATTTTTAAAAGAGGTTCAATGTCAGTATGTTAAAAATAAAGAAGTAAATGCAATTTCTATTACTAATTATTATTAAAAATAGCAATTTTAATTATTCCACATGAAATTTTGTTCAACTGCCGAACTGTCAAAATTTATATCACTAAAGACATGCGCACCAACTAAATTAACTAATCTCAAATTCAAACACGAATGCCTATTCTGAAATCTAGATTAAAATATTAAATAAAAATGTAATTTAAATATTAAAACAGTGAGTAGGAATGAGCTTAAGCCCTATTAATAGATACAAGTATATAAATTGTTTTTTTTTTCTTATTTCTTATTTAAAGAACAATATTATCAAATAATAATTTAAAAATGTAGTAGACTGTCCCGGGGTTTTTGTTTCTTTGATTAATCAGTTATTTCTGAATAAATATATTAAGTGGTTTTTAATTCCCTGGGTCTTGTTAAACAGGTTTATGCTTGATTCATCTTTACAAATAAAACTTATTTGTTTCCCTATTATGAACACAACTACAAGTGTGAACACACAGTTATATAGTGGTAGATGTAGACTTTAAAGAAAATGTAAATATAGTTTCTATTTAATGCCCCGTTGTAAATTAATGATATGGCAAGGTTAGTTTCCTTTTCAGGCTGAGTAAATTGAGGTAGTTATAAAATTTAAACAAGATATATTTGGATCTTAAATTTTCGCGGAAGTTTACAAAAATTTACTTAGTTGTAATAGCTTCCAAGCTAGAGCTAGATAGAAGATTCTCTAGTTGCTCATTTAATTTATTTAATGTCGTACTATTCGCATCCTTAAATTGCCAACATAGTAAAAGATCGTCGGTGGTAGGACTCGACATCGGAAATAGACCGACACTAAATATATTAAATTAAAATAAAATGTAACACCAATTTTTACTATATATTTCTCACAGTGTACATTTAATCAAAATGTAATCTAGGTTCACCTAAGACTGGATTTATCAACCGCTTTGATTGATAACTTACTAGGTCAACCAATTCGACCTGCGCAATAATTGTAATTAGAGACCACACAAAGAGTACAATTTTAATTGATTTACAATACGCTTAATTTCCAAATGTTGATGACCAAAATCAAAATTTAATTAAAAGTAAATAGTACATTAGATAATTGAAATAATATTTAAAAAATATATTTTTTGTATACGTTTTATCATTGTCTATAAAAAAAATAACATACAGTTGCGTATATTTATCTAACAAAACAAAAGTTACCTATTACGTAAAAGATTTTACCTAATATGCAACGTTTTATGATATACTTTACTCTTACTAGAAAATAAATGTATCTTTTGTGTATTAGTATAATCTTAAAAGGGCTTATGAACACCCGAGTTTGATTGTTGAAGCTTCAGCTCTTATGTAGGTTGGAAACTACAGTTTTTGAAGATTTTGGGAGAAATTATTAACGAAACATATTCTCAAATACTTGTTGGTAAATGATACGTATTGGAACAGTACAAGAAAAACGTTGGTACTACGTTTTACGTTTTTAACAATAACGGTCATTTTAAATTTCACACAATTTTTTAACTATCATCATACAAATCATTGCGGTGATATTTGGCAAATATTGTGTTCGGAGTTTATACTGTGGATTATTACATTCATGTAATATTTTACTTAAACAAAACCTAGTATTAACTTAGTAATTTTGAAGGTCTTATTTTATTATTTTTAGCCCTATAACGGTTTATAACTCCTGAAACGGTTTTCTAAATTACATTTACGATTATGTTAATAGATAAAAAGGTAGACTTATTTTTCAAAAATACAAAAAATAGGTTACAAAACGTTATATATAAGGTAAAATTGTTCACGTAACCGGTAATGTTTGTTTTATTAGATACACCGTAATAACTGTGTTTAACTGGTCTGCTTTATTACTAATTATCTTAATAATTATGTTCTTTAAATGAAATTTATAAATACTTGTATTATAATAATAAACCGCTAAATTAAAAACCTATATATCAGTTTAATTTCTTACATAAATAAACTAAAAATTTAGACAAACATTAAAACAAACAAATTTTGATATAATTTTTTTTCGTAAATTAATCTCATTTTTATTTATGAAATTTAACCAATTTTACGATACTAAGTAAATATTTTACATAACTGACAAGATCTTACACAAAATATATGTAAAGTATATAGAGCGACGTTTGGCGGGAATAATATCTACTATTCCCTGTCAACATAAAACATAAATATTGCAAGGTTTTTGGTTAAAATTTTACATACTTAAAGTACTACAGTATTATTTCTATATTATTTTGAAATGTATGTAATATTTTCTTATTATCGTATATTTTACATATTAGTTAAATAATACTTGTATTATGTTATATATCTGAGAGGTAACTTTTAGAAAAATTCTACATTTCTTACATGAAAATTCTATCACAGAAATTTGACATTCAACATTTTTATTAAGTGTAATATGTTTTATTTAAAATTTCAAATATTTGTTTAGCGGTTTATTAAAAATTATATTGTTTAAAATATTAATAAATAAATAATAAAAATCATATATACTCGCAAACACGTGTTTGATATGTTGTTGTTCACTTGATTAATTTCACTTTCATCACCGAAGCTTACAACAGAACTGTTTTAAACGAACCCACTTCACTGTTAATAAAAAAATAAAAAACCATCACTTCTGTTCAAATTGTTATATAAATTTGGCAATGGTTGATTGATTAATTTTTTAGCAACATCCGGTGATAATTTAATATGTATATAGATATTCGGTACTAATTTGTTAACAAATATAGTTAACAACATAAATTTAAATATAACAGATATTTTATATGCGCCCGCACATTTTTCCTGATAAATTTGGATAGAATTTACTAATAGATGTTCTTCCAACAGGAGGTAACTTTAGAGCAGTACCGCACACGATAGCGTTTAATTCATAACTATTAACAAATAATGATTTCAGCCGGTTTTCGAATGATAGCTCATGCAGTGGACACAAATCGTAAGGTGGTTAGTGAAACCATTACCCATCACTGCCTTAGCCGACCTGTTACCTATGGTAGCAGCCAGTGGAGAACCAGTGATCGCAGTTCACTATTGAATCCAATAAATCAATTGGAAGGTGTAACTATCCGACCGGTCACTTCCATGAATCAGATACATATTCACCGCGAAGATTTTGCGCGTATTTCTTATAAATTGATGATTAGATTTTTTGCTGTGCATAAAATAATATTTTAGTTAATGAATTATGTTTACACTTATCTATATAATTAGTGTTTAGTACATTTTCTTATCAGATTTATATTTTGAGATAGGACATTTTGTTTATAACAATAGAGATGCACAAGTAAAGGTTCGCGGACTTTATTGTAGCATTAGTAACATGTGCAAAAAATAATAAACAAATATATCTATTTTTGTTTAAAAATTTATTACATATTTTTAAATTGTATTTTGTAAGTAAGTATTTAAGTAAATATTAAACGGTGATAAAATATGTGATGTTGTGACAGAACAGAATTAAAGAACAGAAGAACAATTAAAGAACATTTTACTTCGTGTTGAAACGTTATTTCTTTTCGTTCCTTACTAACAGCCGCATTTGTGTAGTATATTTTTGTATACTATTGAAGTACAATTATTTGTATCTATTGAAATAGTACTTGTAGTATGAATTTAAAGATTTTTTTAAATTTACATATATTTCAGAGAGAATAAAGACCCATTACACAATTTAGTGAAGTGTCCTGTTTTGTGACATTTCTATCACTATTGCACTTCAATTATAGTTGTCATCAACTTTGTCTTCATTTGTATTTCGATAGGTGAAGTGGTAACGCCATTTGTTGCCGATAAAATAGACATTTCATATGAACGACTGTGAGAAACTCGATAATGGTAAATGAACCCTTTCATGACAAGAAAATCATACGCATCTCCAATATGATGGCAAAGTGACTCCAAAATGTTTACTGGGGACGCTCAGAAAATTTTAGCTACATTAGGTTAAATTTAACTACAGAAAAAATATTAATTCGTAAATTGTTACTGAAAAAAATTGAGTTTCTGATTTTCTGAAGTCTCAAAGATATCAGATACCTTGGGCATCATACTTTCTCTAAAAGGTGCAGAGGTGTACAGAGACGTTGCCGAACCCGGAAAAAATTGAAATTAAATTTTATTTACAGTAAATTTGCAACAGATTCCATGACTTCCGGGACTAAGAATTTTTATCATAGCTGACTACTTCTCTTTTATCTTGCTATATTTCCCTCGAGTACTATTTACGCGTTCAAATATACGAAAAAATTCTAGATTAGATTGGCGCAAACGCCTACATATTAAAATATAATCTGTCCGTTACATATTAGTTTACATTTAGTATTGGGACTGTGTGATGAAAAGAACCATGTCAACTTATGCTGCGGATACATCGAATATTAAGGAAGGATGTTTTGTATCTTGGTTCGTGTATCAGGATATTGTAGATGATGGATTGGAATCCTAACTAATTTAACCTAATTGTAAACTTCTTTTAGCTATTTTTACATTGTGCTTACTTTTTATTTACATTTGACCCAAAAAGAACAACACAATCCAACATAGTAATTTTAATAGCTTTAACAATGAAAGTATATCCTTTATTGTATTTCTATAAATATTGGCGTTACTTGTACGTCGTACGGTTCCAATAAAAGTATTGTCTCAGCGTAATTATTACATTTGTTAAAAAAAAAAATACAACCAAAAGTAAGTTCAATTTTTAGTTTCTTTGATCGGATTTGGGTTGAAGCTATTTTATGCCATTAAATTTGTTAATTCAAATTAATTTCCGGATTAAAGTAATAAAGTAAAGAGAAGAAACACGAGGAGCCTTTGCCAGTTGGGCACCCTCGGGAAAGGACCTATCATTTCAAGAACTATCAGATTCATTTCTGTTCTTTATTCTGATTTTTTTTACCCAGTATAAATTAGACATTGTATTGATTATACCAATCAAATTAAACATAACTAGTGTAGCTTTGTAACCATTGTGAACCTTTATGAGAGTCTATTCTCTCTAATAAATTTGAATTGACATTCAGAGAAGAGGAACAAGTTCCCAATTAGTCCATTCCCTTACTCTAACCACCCATGTCCTTTATATTACTAACGCTTACTTGTTTATTAAATGGCCTGGACCTTTACAGAGTAGAACTATAAATATGGACCTACATAAGGTCAGTTTACAACACGTTACCTTGTATACTTTAAAGAAGAGGTCAATTCCAAGGCCTATTATGTAAACCAGATGTGATGTGATTAATAACACGTCCGTGATTTCATGTAAAGGTAGATAACCCAGAAGAATGAGGCCCAGCATTTTTGTCTTCTAAACTAATGCTCCTTTATTAAATAAAAACACATATTTCAAATAAGTATTCTATAAAATCGTTTTATATCAAATATTTATTTTAGAAAGTTAGAAGCAAAGGACATTTAAATATTGTTAGAACTATTGAAATAATATATTCATTTAAAAGATTGTATCAGAGGCTATAAAATGGACAACCCACACTATAGTCAATGGCCCTTCGATTAAATGACAAGTTTAAACTGTGGGCGAACTGGGTAAGCGCCCGGGGCTCCCAAAACCTGACTAAAGTAGTATCAGATGTATTAAGCATGTAATGTAGCATTAAAGATGATATGATAATTCCTAAAACCTTATATAACATACTTCACCAGTGCTTTTTTGTAAATATTTTTAAACCCACACAGTGTTATGCTTGCTAAAAGCTAATTACAAGGTTCATTTTTTACCTCTCACATAGACGTGGTAAAGCAATGTCCAAGCTTCAACTTGTTAGCGTACTACAACATTCTACCTAATTTTTTTGTAGAACATATAGATGAATGTGGACACACGCACTACGGAATTATTTCCGCTAAAGCCATATGCTGTTGTCGGTGTATCTCTTTGGAAGCAGCATGCATTAACATGACAAGATTTATAAATACAACAGTATATAAACTGAGTTGAATTTATCCGCAGTGTGTGCTAGGTAAGTTTTCGTATACAGAATTGAGTGTGATTTTAGCCTTACTTTTACCAAGATGCTCCGCAACTGGTAGATACTTTTAGTCCATAAACCATTTAACCATAAAATTGTCATATATACATATTTCTTAACTAAACAAGAGTATAAATACCTCTAAGAATATTTAACTGATATTGATTACTTTTGTAGCCCAATTTTAAAAAAGTATGTGCCACACCTGCTTTACGAAGATGACATTTGATCGTTACCGGTATCTTAGCGCCCGACTGTCAAATTTGTGTGATAAATTTAAAGCCCTAAATGATATTAATAATTATTTAACTTATCAATTACATTATTTTTATTTGCTTTTCTTATCAAAGTTTATATTTAATTGTAAAATATATTTCCCTAAGTATTTGTGGAGTCGCAAAGATCCGATCAATGCTTGGATGAATACAGTACTGAATCTACGATTTTTTCGAACCAGGACAAGAACTTGACACTGGCGCCCCCAACTTTTTTTTTAATTTTCCATTTTTATTTCTGAAACTGAGTAATAAATAATAAGGGTCGTTTCCTCTAAAAACATTTTTTTTTGTACCTTTCGGAATACACCCTGGTTTGTACCTCTCTAGATGCGAGGCTGCGTGCATGCATATCCGTAAAGAAATGTCAATGCTTATGTTTATTATTTCATTGGATACAAAACAGAGAGATGGGAAAATAAAGTGTACTACTTGAAACAAGTCGAATTCACAAAATTACAAGTGTTGTTAATCTAGTTATTCATTGTAAGTCAGAAAAAATTTATCTAGTAATAGCTGTAAACAAAATTGATTACAACATAAGCGAACAGGAAAGCGAACATCCGTTTAAAATCAGCTTTTTATATACGTTGTTAATAATATAAAGGAATATTACACAAATGTCTGTTAAGGAAAATGTATAAAAGGTAAACAGTACTTATCAGAGAAAACGATAATCACAACTAACATGATAAGGCAATTATTTCGCCAAATCAAACAAAGGTAGTTTAGATAATCGAACGCAAATAAAAATGTGTCTGCTAAGGCAAGAAATAAAGCTGTGCAAACAAACTTCAGTTTATTCTAGCTATTTACTTGAACCACGGTTATTATACTTTTTACGCCGTGATCTTTTATATCTAGTACACCAGCGTATTAGATATGGAATAGATCGTCCAATGCTTCCATCATCGATGACCTCCTACTATCCCAGTAAACATTTTGGAGTCAATTTTCCCTCATATTGAAGATGCGTATGATTTTTTGTCATGAAAGAGTTCATTTACAGTTCAGTTTCTCACAATAGTTCATAAGAAATGTCTATTTTATCAACTACAAATGGCGAAATCACTCAACCTGTCGGAATACAAATGAAGATAAAGTTGATTCAAACTATAATTGAAGTGGACACTTGACCAAATTGTTTACTATAGTTATTTTTTTCTATTACACACCCTTAAATGTCTTAGTATTTAATTTGATTGGTGTTAGATTACTAAAATTATCCGGAGTCTGACTAACGGCTGTTTTCTGGCTAACCCAGTAGCCCAGCTCATAACAGCGAATTTTATTTACTAGAGAGTAATTACCTGTTTCCTGAATATGTTTTACAGATTATTAGGAAGAGAAACTACGTCACAAATCAAAGAACTACTAAAAGATTCAACGTAATTCTTCATTTCTGAGAGAAGATGATAAACCAGTGTATTAAATAGACAGACCGAGTTAAACAGAACAGTTAAACACAAGGTAAACAAGGAAACATTCATTTTAAAAGAATTTGATTATTTAAAGAATTTACATAATAAAATACTCGTGTTAACAGACAGTGGTGGACTTGTCATATATCGGACTTTGCCCTTTGGTAATTTCACTTCATATGTGCACCGGATTAACGTTTGGAACAACATGGATCCAATAGACCATTGGCCTTGACCAGGTGAAGCGTTGAGAAAAAGGATAATAGTGATTGGATACAACTCAATTTCGACACTGACGAACTTTGAGGATTTTGCGGAAGTCGGTCAAACTACGCAGTAAACATTTGGGTGCTAATATCATTAAACCTACACCTAAATCATTAAAAGTGAAGCTGGTTAAACCAAATTAATCAGAACGGTTTACCTTTCCTAATTTGCTTAAAACAAAGTTTTCACCCAAGGAGGAATTATAATACGATGAACTTCTGAATGACTTGCAGGCAACACAGTAATCGAGTGAACGACAGACTATTTTGTCTACAAGTTCGATCCCCGGACAAAGATTATTTTTTCTGGATTTGATTGTTATGACAGTAAATTGTGTAGATTGTTATCACATAAAACTTTATTAGGCAACGATGCAGGTAACATGTATGTGGCCTTAATAAATAAATAGTGATGTATAAGATGTAATATTGTGGCAAACAATATATATTGAACCAGTTCGTTACTGTTAACATCTGATAAATAAACAGACCAACGATTCTTTTCTTCTTCTAGTTAAGAGTATAATGTTCCAGTAACATACTGGTAGAATTTAAACCGGTCTTATACCTATCTAAATCTTTACACAAATCTAGTATAATATACAGAGAAGGTATATATTACACAGGCCCATATTATATATATATGTATATATATGGGGCACATAGATAAAAGCTTAATAATGCTGCATAAATATAAACATGGTAAAGAAGCGTCTTCACCATGAAATATTTTTTACGGTTTCTGATACCAGTGGTATCGAATTCCTTTTATTACATTAGCATTTTTTAAGGTTTTGGGGCCTATAATAAGTTGTTTCTTATATTAGGGCGATTTAAACAATATACGAGCGGCGCCGATTTTGCGGCATGAAAATCGTGTATTAAAATTTATTAGCAAGACTCCAAATTAACCAATAACAATTAATAATTTAACTAATATAGAATACAAAAAAAGTACATGAAATCATTTTTAAAGTACCGAATATCTAAGCTAGTAAAAATGTATTTAATAAACTAGGATATAACTAACTGCGCAATATTTTTGTTTCTGTAAAAGGTTAAATAGGTTATTTTTGTTTCTTTAATGAGTCTACAAGGTTTATCAATAAATCAAAATGACCTTGAACTCAAAAAATAAAATATTTCTTCATTTCGGCAACATCAAAACCAATTTTGATTGACACGTTTCGTCTTTGATCCCATTGCGAAATAATTACGTGATTTTAAATATTTATTAACACCAAATAAATTTTCAATTTGAATATCAAAATTTGTAAATAAATATTTGCTTTGAATACAAATTTGTAAATACTTAACATTCAGGTTACTTCCTCATATGCTAAATATTTTTTATATACTGCGTAGTTAATAAAAGTGATGTACGAGGCCTACCACCAATAATGTGAGAAAACTTTTAAGATTGTCTAAAGCGTCGCCCATATAGGTGCGAATCCACCATTTGTGGTAAAGCACGACCAAACTACAACGAAGTAACATCTAGCTTAATACATCGAAATCCTTTGTTGTTCTCGTTGATTGAACAAGTTTTGTATGATTTGAAAAAAAATTATGACAGTCAGAAAAGAGACAGAATATTTTATTTGTCGCAGTAGTTTGGACAGCACCTAATATTCCAGAGGTAGATGATAGAATAAGAAACGTTTGAGTCTTAGGGGCCATCTATAAAATACGTTACACAAATTTCATGGTTCTTTAACCATGGTGCGCTGGAGGAGAACAATTGTTATGTCACTGATATGAAAAAAAAAAGATTCTGTTTAGCTTCCAACCGCAATCAATTATATCTAGTCTCAAATATCTTTCTGCTTAATTGAAATTACCTTTTATTGTAGCTCTCACGCGAAATCAATTATTTTTATTCACAATGTTCTTCCAGCCTGTTTAGTCTTTTTTTTTTTGCTCAAAATAATATTTTATCGATATATCGTAATCACGATTAAATCGTAGTGACGATATTATCGTTATCACGATAATATATCGTTATCACGATAATATCGTCACGAACTCGGATTTAAATTATATTCGAGGATGCTAAAAGTCTTACAATTTTTGTACATTAGTCTAACCTTATTGTGTTAATTTTGTTGAACTATGTGTACAATCATGGGTTTTCGTACTATCAATATTGAACATTCGTACCTGAACACACATATGAGGACTTAGAATAAAATGATTAGATGTTGTGAAATGTTTATGCTTTAACCATTTCCACCACGGTACCGTCCACTCACTAATTGATCAATTAGTATCATTAATATATCATCAATATTCGATTTATATAAATTTTGATCGATTAGCATTAGACAACAATGAATTAAGTTTTTATAATGAGTATCACGTACATTTAATCACGTTCATTTGATATTCAAATTAAAACAACAACTGGCGCCTGAATTTCTTCATTTGAATTCATTGCGAATCGTATTGTAAGATCGTATAAATTGGCTGTCTTTTGTGTGCAAAGGATGTTGAATCTAACAAACAATAGATCATGATTTTATACGCAGCGTTTTATATGCGAATGCGTTGCTGCGATATTTCTATTTGCATGCATTTTTTCCTGTTTAAACTACTGTACCCGAGTAGAAATCTTTTTGCAACCAAATTAGGAACTAACTGGGTTATCGCATTGGGATCCCAACAGGTGGCGCCGGATCTAGAGAGGGAGTGAGGGGGACCGGGTTTCAAATTCATGAAGGCGCTAAATTCCGAAAGTCATTGCGTATACTTTTAGTTGTGCGCTCCTATTTCAAGTATGAGCACTCGTTGCTGATTAGTTCAGTACTCATACCGCCTTACAAATAAACCTGTTATAACAGTTATATCAGGTATAAACTGATAATAAGTTTATCCGGACGGGCTTTATACCTGGTATAAATTTTTAACAGGTTTATTTGTAAGTTCTAAGTTACCTCAGTTGTTTAAGGGCATTTGCATATATTTCACGACCACTTGGTGATGCGCCCAATTACACAACCCGCAATGGACGGGGTTGTTTGTTTTAGTTTGTTATTTTAGTCCTCACGGAGATTGTCAGAGACAACTAACCTATCCTGTTACTTTATTTTCACCAATGAAAAAAGGGAAATTAATTTTTTTTTTCTAAAAATTCGCAGTATGTTGGAGGAGAAGTGTTATTGTCAAATTCTTGCCCAGTTAGACAAAATCGTAGATCCGTTACTGCCAATAGGGATGAAACGCAAAACACTAAATAGTCTTAATTGGGAAATCCCAGTCCGTTTCATAATAGTAATAATAGCAATTAGAAAAGTATTAACTAACGCCCCCCCCCCCCCCCCTTCTGTACAGATCTGCCGGTACCGTAGCTTTTGTGTCGTATACCATACACTTGTGTTGCGATTTCATAGAGCACGTAAAATATTGACCGCGTTATAGAGTCCCACTGTATGTGATTTGTATTTCTATAAACTAATTGACCTATTGGTTTTCCTGGTACTATTTCCATAACACCTCATGTATTCGCCTAAGTACGCCGATGTCTTTATAAATTATAGCATAAACAAGCATACTCGTATATTCTTATAATTATTACTTATAAGGAATTATTCATTAAAAATCTATATAAGCGGTTAATTTAAATTTTAAAAGTAATTCTAAAATGGTGCAATACTATAATACCATATGCGAGAAAAAAATGCAATTACTTTCATAATCAACTTTTAATAAATCGGCCATTGGTAAATGCATTCCAAATAGGATTGCCACCTTTTAAAATTCATACAAGTAAACAGTGTTAAAAGAGAGAGCTATCGTCTAATCGTATCTCTAAGTTGAAACTTAGTAGAAGTATGGCAACGATTCTGAACCAGCGGTATATTTTCTAGTTACCAACATGTTTGGATTTCAAAGATTAACTGCTAGTCAATTTCTAATCTACTAAAAAAACAGTTTTTAATTTTTTTTTTAATGTAATATATTTAACGTCGTAGTACTTATGGTGTCGCGGTCTTATATATGTAGAAATAAGAAAAAACTTAAAATTACCAGTTAAAAGTTTATTTATCAGATTATAATATTCAGCAGCTACAAAAACGTGTCCTCTCTGTATGAGACACAAAATTACAAAAGAGTACGATTCTGGAAATCGTTCCAAAAGTATTATCTGCTTCATCTTCTCATTCCTCTCTCTTCTTGTTCCCTTCTTCTCCTTCATTATCACCGTTTCTTGCTTCTCCTTCCTTCTTACCTATACCTCCGTTTCTCACCTCTTACCGTCCTTGTCTCCTCTCGACAAACCCTCTATTATCTTTTCTCGTCTTCATTTCGCATTTTCTTTTCGAATCTAATTATCCTCCTTCCTGCTTCGATTCATATCTTGGCCCCTTTTCACCTCCTACATTGCCATATATATCCCGGCGTGCACCTGTCCAGCACTAGCACCCATTTGATGTATCTCTCCTGGATTTTTTCCAATTTCATTTGTCTTATCTACCTATTAGACAGTAAACCATCGATCGGTAACCAAAAGTATCCTAGACATTAGTCTGACCAATATTAATATCTTGGGTGTTTCTACCTCCTGTCTAAATCTTTTTAAATCCGTAGCTGGAGCCAAGGGCGGCCAAGGGCGGCCAAGGGCACTTGTTCTTTGTACAATTTATGTAAATTGTAAGTAAGTAATTTTGATGATAATTGACGAGAAATGAAATTTTATTTTGGAAGTGTTATAAAAGTTAAGAAGCACAAAGATGACAAATAATAATGATGATAAAATAAGATACATGAATGCCTTAAAAGATATACGCAGTGATTCTAGTAGAATTTGTAAAGAGTGAGGCACGAGATTCAAATACATATATAATAATGATTTCTTTTACTTGGGTTGTTGCGCGAGAATGAGAGGCCCCGGGCGGTTGCCCGGCTTGCCACCCCATAAGGCCGCCTCTGCCTGGAGCTATTGTCTTCTTATAATAAATTCTCAAAATAACCATAGGCATTTAAACTAATTAAGCTAAACTATAGAATATTTCTAATAATATTATTACTTATAATTACTTATCATCATTCTTCATATATGTGGGCTAAATCACTTCCCAATAAGTGCGGGTGATTATGTAAGGATAGGATCAAATAAAGTTAATAACAACCAAACTTAAAAAACATAGCGCTGGTCCGGAGATCAAACCCGAAGATACAGCAGTCGGTCGTTTCTTTCTAGAAATGAGTCTTTGCTCCATTTGTCACGGTGTTGATGTTACGGCACTGGATATAACACTTTGTGGTATAAAGTTTGAAACCGTTGAATACAAATTGTTGCACCGCGCCTTCGTTAAGGTGTTAAATACCTAGAACCTAAGAAATGTCCATTTATTGTTTATAAAAATAGAATAATTCCCCATTGCTCGGATTATCTTCCATCGTTATTCCAAGAAGATTGACCCAGGTCTTTCTTTGGGTATTTGTGGTTTTGTGGTTACTCGACACGCGTGTTCTTACCTGTTCACCTTCTTGAATATAATTTACATGTTTTAAATCAATTAATTATTCATTTAAAACAGAATTATAAGTTGCACATGCTTATGGAAATAATTTGGGGAATTACATGTAGGTATAATCATCACTCAAGTGATACATATTAAAAATGCTGCTGTTTAGTAGCACAAATGTGATCATGTGGATTTTGTTCTAATCACGTCGAAACGCTGATTTTAATATTTGTACAATTTTAATTAGTTTTCAATCGATTCAAGTCTGTCGAGTAAGGAAGCAAAATTGTGGATCGTCCGTCAAAAGTAGTCATAAAATTTAATGTAGTTTTAACATTGTCTTAAACCATTTAATAAAAAGATTTATAATTGATGAAATTAATAGTATTTAATTGGATAATAAGTAGTAGTATTAAATACTTATCATAAATTAATTTATATAATAATTAAACTTATTATATAATAAAGTAAAATAAGGACGTGAACTATAAGTAGCAGTGATAGAAGAAATCTGATAATTTTTTTATTGTTTTTTTTAAATTTCCTAGTGGAATTACGACTAAAATTTCGATAACTACTGAACATGGCGTCGTAAAGACCTAAGACGTAAACTATCAGTAGCAGTGATAAATTTCCTAATTATTTTTTTTAATTTTCCAGTTAAATTTTCGATAATTTTGTTTTTTCTTAATTACAAATATTTCGATAACTTTTGAACGTTAAGTTAATCTCCTAAGGACATAAACTATCAATGGCAATCAAAAAAAGAATCTGCATAACATTTTATATTACACAACCCAAATTAATTTTGTTATTAATTACTTAAAAGAATTAAACGTTAAAAGTAATTGTGAACCAAACTTTAACACAACTTGTAACAAAAAATAATAATTGAATAGAAAGTGAAATTACGACTCGTCGTAGTATGCGATATGTATAAATATAGCACATAATTAAATTTAAACTAAAATACTAATTTGAACTAAGATGTTTAAAAGTAACTAAGAAAAAAAGTACAATTTAGAGATTTAAATATTTCATAATTTAGTTGTATCTAAAGTCATAGGCGTCCGTAGAGCATTGACGGGAGGGGAAAGTTGCCGATTCCATTTGTTACAGATGCCATCCTATCTAGTTTAAAAATTCGGTATCTAGAAGAGAGTAATTGTCTCATACAATATTTTTTTTTATAGTTCTCAAACCACAGAACTTTCTTACTCTTCTGTAAAAACCTAAGAACTAGCCGGTTGAAAATGAATGTCATGCAGGGTGGGCAACTGCTCATAAAAGTTTAAGAACCTATGTAATCTAAAATTCAGAGAAATTACAAAACAACGTCTGTCGGGTTAGCTAGTAATACAGAAAAAAATATTAATTTGTTAATTAATTCTATCATCAATTTATTCGGTCCAAACGGAAAGTAGATTAGTAACCTTAACGATACATTGGCCTAGATAAATCATGCTTGACTCTAAACTTCTGTGTCTTTGGGGTTCGACCCCCTGAAATAGCACAATATTTTCTAGGATTGGTTGTTATCACAGCTAAATTGATTATGTGCACACTTAATCTTTTGTACATGTCACATACATGACTCCATGGCACCATAATATCTGCCAATATAGTAGGAGGTTGTTGGAGATCGTGCACTGATATTTACCAGCTCATAAACCGGTTTTCGTGATATACTCATGCTTACAGAAATCAACTAGTATTCTTCAAAACAACTAATTTTATTTATTGTTAATTATTATAGCCTGGGGTAATTGACGAACTTGATTAAACAAGATAATGCGTCACATCGATCCAATAAATGTGTTTTTGATAATATGTTATTTTAATTTTTCAGTATGCTTGCGTCATATATTTAATATTATTCTTCTTATCACATATATGGGAATCATATCTCGTAAATATATTTTCTCAAAAATAGGCGGGACCATAATATTGCAGCTTCTTGCAATAACCTGTAAAACGAAAACTATTTAACTCTTCTTCACAACGTCCGTCACAAACAATTAAATATTTTTTTAATTAATTTATGTCATGAGGTAACATTTATTATGTAACTTTACTTTATGTTAGTCTAATGAATGTTATGTAACACGTAAGCTTTTTTATGTTAATCTTAACCCTTACTGCGTTTACTGGGCTAGAGATTTTGTAACTAGGTTATGTCTTATTTTGTCAAAAAATTACCTGCATACCCAGTAAACATTTTGGATCATTTTGGAGTCACTTTGACATCATATTGGAGATGCGTATAATTTTTTTGTCATGAAAGAGTTTATTTATAGTTCAGTTTCTCACAATCGTTCATATGAAATGTCTGTTTTATCGGCTACAGATGACGGAACCACTCCACCTGTCGGAATACAAATGAAGATAAAGTTGATGCGAACTATAATTGAAGTGAAATAGTGATAGAAACGTCACAAAAGGGACACTTCATCAAATGTTTACTGGGTATTGATAAAGTTGATTATCAGGACCTGAAATTTGCAATTATTTTTTAATTAGCCACTATATTATAGAATATATAAGCAATTAGATTAATCTTTTCATCAAATAGCTAGCAGTGCTGAACCTAGCTATTAGGAAGAATTGAATTGATAACATTTTCACTTACATCAAATTTATAATACCAAATTTAGTATAAACTTTTAAAAATTAATAGAGGAAGCCTAAAGTTAAATTTGCACGGGCTTCATGAGGTATAACGCGACACTGTTATATATATAAATAACAAATTCAGTGATTACAATTCCGGTTTTAATATCTTCATTTTAGTCACGGGCAGGGCCACATAATTACGCTAAACCAGTGAAATGCGTGTCCCCACCTTGGCTAGCTCATTGCATTAATTACATATTTATATGCAAAAAGTGTTTATTGTTGTTTGATTAAATCGTGATTCTGCAATGCAAGGTGAGAACTGATAATCAAAGGGCACTTTGTTCTACAGAGGCCGTTTTGCCCAATTTGTTACTAAGTAGATATAGATTCAGATTTAATTACCATAACAGGGCTATACTTTAACAGAGTTTTAGGTGTTTCGTTCAATTGATCATATGATAAGTATCTAAATTACGTTACACAAATTTCCTGATTTTTCTGCTCATTTTCTGCGGATCATTTTACCTAAAGTTACGTTACTCATTTGAAAAAAAATATTGTTTGTAGTCTTATTTTCTTTTTTGGTCTTGTTTTTTTCTATATCGAATTTTAGATTAGCCCTGTTGTTATGTCTTATCTTACTATAAACCCCTCTCTCCCTTTCAGTGTGACGTAATTATTGGATGGATGACCCATATAGAATTGGTTGGTTCTACTGACACCATCGGGTACTGTAAAAAAGTTTGAGCACTGCGATATTTACCAACTTTTTAAACTTATATTGGTAGTTAAATATATCTTACTAGAGTTAATAATCGCCCCCAAATAAAATTTTGAATTTTCTTTTATTCATAATGTACTAAAATATTCTACAATCCATAATATGAACTTTCTACAATTCTCCAATATTACCTACCTGGCCCCCGAATTTTTTTAACCACCACCTTTTTCAATTTTTCAATTTCTAATTTTAAAAAAATGTCAGCATTGTATACACATGCAAAATTTCAACTTTCTATCTTTTACGAATTAAAAGTTATAAACAAAAAGTGATTATTTTTTTCCTGTTTCTCTAAAATTACGGGTTTCCAGGGAATTCAGGGAAAAATTAGAGGACGCCAAAAATCTTAGAATTTTTTTCTCTACGAAATAGGAAATTTTCAGAAACATTGACAAAGCCATTTTCATACACCTGGAACATTATAATATAGGATACTATATTTAACTTATGATAAGTTTTAAACAGAAATATTAAATGAAAAATAATTTTTGTAATAGATGTAGTTATAGAAGAAACTCGTAATAATTAATATTGATAATAGTTTATATTCTCTCGTAGTTTAGAATGTCCCCCGGACTAAACTGCAAATAAATGACAAAAGTGCATTAGGAATGTTTTTATTAATCGTTTTGATGCTATATTACACTATTTTGCATTCTTACGACTGTATAAACTATGATATGTCACTTTCACTATTTGTTTACTTTCTCGGGAGAAAATTCACTAGTCACAGTTGTGTTGCAGTGATGCAGTGCTGCAGTTAGTCGTACTATGTGCGTAAACATTAGACAGTATTTACAAGTATACAGTTAGGTCAATTTGTGGTAATTTAAAACATATGTAATTCATTTAGTAAGTATTAACTTTTATTTAAAAACTTATACAAATATAATTACTCTATAAAGTTAACAACTACATGAATAAAATACTGTTGCATATAACCACTAAAAGCAGGGTCGGATTGGTCAAGCACCTTTTAATCGCTCTGACAATAACCATGTCTTAGAACTATACTATATATTGATAAAGTTGGCTACTAGGCCTATATATTTTATACACCAGAGCGTAAATGAGATAGCATCCTTAACACAGAACTCTTATACATATAACAAATTGCTGATCAATCCCTTAATAATGCGACATGTTACGTCATAAATATGGCCGACATTTGTAGCGCAAAATTACAATTGAAATTTTTAATTTGCTTTATCTCCGTCAACATTTAGATATTTGATCAAATAACACATATTTCAATCAAAATCGACCCCTAAAAATGAATTCAAAGGCAATTGCAAAAGTATATCTGTATTCTGTTGTATAGTTCACCTAGTTTTAAATTCCATTAATTTGTATAAATATAAACTACCAGAAACTGGCAGTATATGATAGTAACTAAAACTCAGAGGCTTCAATGAGTCTGTGCTTAAAATGGTCTATCCTGATTACCTATACGATTTCTAAGAACTGATTGCAAACAAAAATCTGATAGAATGGTCTTAATGGATGAAATGATAAATTTAATCTGATCTGATCTTGTAAAGGACCCGTTAAAAAGGATCTTCACTTTATATTCGATGCCGCATTCCTATTACTACGCTACTGATTTAGACACAAAGTTTAAATATTTCATTTCTTTGGTGTTATGGAAAACAATATTTATTTTTAAAAAAGCGGTGGAAAACCCGGGTAACATTGAAGAGCAGTAGTGACACCTTGTGGCAGTAGAATCGTTGAATAAAGGTCTGAACATAAAGCGGAGTTACCATTTTATAAGTACTTTCCTTTTTATTGATACAATATCCCGAGTAAAAATTGTACTCGATAAGTCCTGGCTGGAATTAGGAATGCCTTATCAGGACTAACCCGACAGGACACTATTCAGGCCTTCGTAAGGTTAGCCATGATAAGAACCTCATCGGGATCCTTATAACATCTAAATAATATTCTACGCATGGCAAGGTTGATTAACTAAAGGAAGCCTAGTGTATATCATAGTAACCTTAACATTTGTTTATCTTATTTCATTTTTTTTTCAAACAAAATGTGTGTTCTATAAAATATTTTTATATATATAGTTTTATTTTTATATTATTTTTAAAAACAAGTTTCATTAATATTTTAAAATTGTTTGTATTTTTTATATATATATTTATCTAAAACAATGGCCAAATATGGAGCTGTGCATCATTTACCTACAATTAAAGAGGTTATTACTTTTTAAATAATTATAATTACTAGTGCCCGGATTAATATGCATATTTATCTCGCTTTTACACATTTTTGTTACATATTTTAATTTATTTGTTTTATTTTAGATATTAATGATTTTATTTTACTTCCATTTTTCATTTCTATTCTATTCTATTTCTTCCATTTCTACTTTCGGTTATTTAGTTTTCTTTTTTCAAAAATAAAAGCATATATTTAATGATTTTTATATCCATTACTAATTTTCCTTGAAGTGCTCAGATCAATATCTATCAGATGACAAAAATGGTGACACAAATTATATTATAGCTATTTTTATCTTGGAATCGACATGGGAAGATATTGCAAGGGAATCACTTTGAGCTTCCATTTCTTTAAGATAGAGGCCTAAATCACCAAAATTGAGGCTGGTAAACAAAATACTCGGAATGAGTCAGAAAAGTTATTTACCAGTTTTCCCCCAATTTGCAACATTGAATTTGAATTATAAATTTTGATCCTAGTGTATATATGAATTTACATTTTATATTTAGCGGACGTTGAATAAGTTTGATTTATAATTGATTTGTAATTCGGCAGGAGCCATCAGAGATGATTACCATTGAAGAAGATCTTCAACAAGGCCCTACAATTAAACAAGATATCATAAGTTCCACCATTGGCGACTTCGGCCGCTGGCAAGGCTACGTAGCGTTACTGATGGCAATGCTTAAGTTACCTATTGCATGGTTTCAGCTAGGAATTATTTATTTAGCCCCTGATACAACATTTTGGTGCCGTAAACCACCGGAGTTTAACAATATGCCACTTGATATATGGAGAAACTTTTCAGTACCAGTTAAGTAATCATTTTGTAAGCGGGCAATATGTCCCGTGTTTTTGAATATCTGGTAAATCTAGATATTACGTAGTGGGCACACAGTTGGGCCTGATCCTAAACAATATTGAGATTACCGTCTCCCGCTTCTATGCTAAACAGTTTTCAATTTTTGAAAAGTCTAGTAATAGTTTTTGGGAATTTGTGCTTCCCAAAAACTATTATATATACTATATATAATTAATATCTATGAATATAAACTAATATATAAAATCTAACAGGAAAACAAAAGTTCCTGCTTCATCTACAATTTTTCACAACCTAATAGAACGCTAACAGAATGTCATGCATTTGATTATGATCATTCTATATTTCAATCAACGATCATAACAGAGTGGAATTTAGTGTGCTCCAGGGAGCGATTAATCGAGGTACGGAGCATGAAGGACATGTTATGCAAAACAATAGAACGCATTAAAAATGTAAGTGAACAGATGTACAAGTATTACACCTATTTCTAATTTCAGGTTTCTCAAACCGTTCTAATGTTTGGAGTCCTCGTAGGAAATATATTATTCGGAATATTAGCAGATAAAATTGGACGTAAAAAGCCAATAATGATAGCTCTTGTACTTCAAGCAATAACAAGCTTAATGATTGTGATGTCACCTGGATATTTATACTTCGTTATAGTACGATTCTTCTTAGCAGTTGCTTCTGGAGGCATTGCTATAACTTCATTTGTACTCTGCATGGAAATTGTAGGAGGAAAGTACCGAACTATTGTGCCAATTTTATACCAAATTCCATTTGGATTAGGAACAACCATAATGTCTGTTTTGGCGTACTTTTTGAGAGAATGGAGACATCTGCAATTAGCTCTCTCAGTTATGTCTGCACTTTTCTTGGGATACTTCTGGTGTCTTCCTGAATCTCCCAGATGGCTGATAGCAACTGGTCAACGTGAGAAAGCAGCTGGTAATTACATAATTGTTAAATTAATAAATTTTGCCAGAGGGATCGGATTTTTTACTAATTTCATAGCTTGTTTTTTTTAATGAAAATCAAGATATACAAGTAATGTTTACACTAAACACAAAACATGAATATTACCTTTAATCTATATATTCAATCTAAAAAAGTCTTATTTTATCCTTTACAATATTTAAGTATCATCTGCACCTATTGCATTTTAGTTTTAAATTAATGTTTTAACCTAAATGTAAATTTTAGTTTGTGAAATCATGCGCCGTTCCTTAGTTATATAATTATACCATATTATTTACTTATGCTACGATTTCTATTGCTATAAATCCAATCCCCAGTTAGTATAAGATAGAAATATTATTTTTGCTGATTAATCACTGTTGCATATAATGTTATTGAATATTATTATTATTATTAATTAATTGTTCGCCTTTCGGCTTTACAATCTACATTCTTAATACATTTCATATACTTCAACTTACAATTAAATTTAAACTATTCTAGACCTTTTTTATTTCCAAAAGTACTTTCTGCTTCTTCTTCTCTTGACCCTCTTCCTTCATTTTCCCTAGTCTTCCTTCTGGACTGGTCTATTCCCTAGTCTATTTTTCTGGACTGAAGTTTAACTGTTTCCTCGCTACTTCTTTCTTTCTCCTGCTTCCGTTCACTGCCTCTTTTAGTACTTCCTCTCTCTTCCTGTTCCTTGTGCAACCCAGCCACCAGCTTATTTATTGTCCTGTTTTTCCTTTTCTTTTTACTATTTCCGCCATCCACCTCTTTCCTTCACTGCCTCCCTTTAATAGCTGGCCAATATTCCTTTCGCTCGCTACTTAATGTGCTCCAGTGTTTCGTCCTCCGCTCCGCACACTCTACACTTTCTTTCCTCACTACTTTCCCAGTATCTGTTTCTATTTTCCTCATTTCCCAATTTAAACCTTGCTGTCCTTCTTATGTGTTTTATATCTTTATTGTTATTGAATATAAATATGTATAAATAATTTATGTAATACGAGTATATATATAAAATTTTCAGCTGTGATTGAGCAAGCATGTAAAATGAACCATAGCGACATGACGAAAATGGAAAGCGACATTCAGCAATGTCTTGACCTCTCCGATGGTGCAGAACTAGTCAAGAAACCGAATATTCTCTCACTATTTGCCTCTCCGAATTTAAGAAAGAAATCCATTCTATTGTGTATAAATTGGTAAGCTTTTTCAAAAATATCATAATTTATTTATTTTAATTATCACCTACTAAATTTTAATTTTCATTTCTTATTTGAACCTTAAATATAAATTTTAGTTTATAAAATATAAGGAAATAAAAATAAATATGTTAAATGTAATGGCTTGTAATGTATTCTATTTGTTTAACGTCTCTGACGTTAGGCCTTACATTCTTCAACATTAATTCTACCTATTACATTGCTTTACTTTTTTTTGTTTATCTTGGTCTAATTATTCTCTTATTAATTTCTTATTTTCAAAAATCTTTTCCTCTTCCTCTCGTGTCTTCTTCCAAAATATTTCTCCCTTTTCACGGTTTTTGTTGTCTATACATTCCCATCAACCTTAAGCTTTATCTCATTTGTTCTCCTGCCCTCTTCCTGTATAATGTAACTAACAGGAATAGTGTAAGTTTCAAATTAATATTTTTTAAATAATGTAGTATGATTTGCATATATTTTAGGCTCTTGAAAACCAAAGGGTTTGAATAAATGATAATTTAAAAAACATATAAATTAAGAAAACACGTGATCGTAAAATTATTTTCTTTTTGCACAGCCTGACCACTGAAAAAGTAAATGATATATACTAATAATAACTTTTAACAACCATATTCTTTCTTAGTTTTTATGTTTTAATAATTTATCATCTATCCAAACCTTTCAGTTTTCAAGAAACCTATACCAAGCTTATATAATCTCAACAAATCAACATCTATTTCAGGTTCTCTACAGGATTATGCTTTTTCGCATTTACACAAAATCTGGGACACATTGGCGGAAATACTTTCCTAACTGTGTCGTTCAGCGGAATAATACCTGTCATCGGCTCATTGTTATGCATACACGTAATACAAAGATATGGGAGAAAGTTATCTATAGGATGTGCCCAACTATTCACCGGCTTATGTTTCCTAGCTATAATAGCATTTCCTAAGGGATCCTATCAACATGACTGGCCAAGAATTACTTTAGCAACAATGGGTGTTGCTGGATTGTCTGTAAGTATTTCTTTAAAATAGTATATATATCCAAGAAACAAACCAAATGTTTGTATACAGCTTGCTTTGAAATTTTATTTTATTTGTAGCAATAAGTAATTAATAGATTAAAACTAGTAGTTAAAAGGTAGATATATAATAGTGATATCTTATTCCATTTAATCCCTAGGTATCTCTTCCCGCGCTGTATCTGTATTCTGGTGAATTATTCCCTACTGTCTCCAGGAATATTGGCATTGGAACAACATCTATGTGCAGCCGGCTGGGATCCATGCTAGCTCCGTTCGTGGTTGCACTGGATTCATATGGAAGCAGTGTTCCTTTGATATTACTTGCGTCTTGCAGCTTCCTCCAAGTATTACTAATTATACCACTGCCAGAAACAATGGGATGTGCCCTTGCAGAATCTTTGGATGACGCAGAAGCTTTTGACAAGTAACCTATCTAAACCAATAATAAAAATTAATATTATATTTTATTAATCATATATTATAATGTCCCAGGTGTATATTTATATTCTTATAGTCTTATATTCTTATATTCTTATATTCTTATATGTTTGGTTCGAATTTTGTATGGCATCTCGAAAACGGCTCCAGGGAAGTTTTTAAAAATTTACTATTTCGTAGAGAAAAAAATTCTAAGACTTTTGGCGTCCCCGGATTTTTCCCTGAATTTCCTGGAAACCCGTAATTTTGGAAAAACTGGAAAAAAAGTGATCCCTTTTTTGCTGCATTACTTTTAAGTCGTAAAAGATAGAAAGTTGAAATTTTGCATGTGTATTAAGGTACTTAATGTTGACATTTCTCAAAAAGTAGAAATTCAAAAAATTGAAAAAGGGGGGGTTGAAGAAATTCGGGGGCCCGCTAGGGAACTTTGGAGAAAGTTCATATTCTGGATTCTAGAATAATTAAGTATATTATTATTAAAAAAAAATTCCAAATTTTAAAATTTCATTGGGGGGCACGGGGGCAGTATTTGCCGAGAGTAAAAATTGTGCTAGAAAATTGAAATTTTGTATGTAGGCTAATCTTGGTAACTTATTTACGAATCGAAAAAAAAAATCCCAAATTTTGAAAAAAAGTTGGTCAAATAACGCATAAATTGAAAATATTTTTTATTTTGAAAAAAAAATAATATTTTTTTAGTCAATTTATATGTGTGTATATGTGCGCGAGTTTATTTATTATTTCAATTTAAAAATAGAACAGTTAAATATGAAATTTAATTACGAATTATTTTATTGGATTTAAATGATACACGCCAAAAAGACGTCGCATTGCGACGGGGGTAAACTCTAGTAAGAATATAAACATATAAGAATATAAGAAAACAAACATACACCTCGGACATTATAATATAAGACTAGCGTTCATCCCCGTCGCAAAGCGACGTCTGTCTGTTATATGTGAATTGAATTTCATCTCAAATTTTAATTTCCTTTTTACCGTGACGAGATATTTCTACCGTAACGAGATATTTTTTACCGCAACGAGATATTTTTACCGTGACGAGATACTTTTACCGTGACGAGATATTTTTACCGTAACGAGATATTTTTTACCGTAACGAGATATTTTTTACCGCAACGAGATATTTTTACCGTGACGAGATATTTTTTACCGCAACGAGATATTTTTACCGTGACGAGATATTTTTACCGTGACGAGAAAGTTGGCATCGTTACATATTATATTCCATTCTATTCTATATTCTTTGCACAGTCATTTTAATTTCGTATTTGTATTTTAAGAGTAAACCAATAATAGAAATGTTAGAGTTGAAAGGAAAAAGGAAAAGGAAATGCTCTGAATATAAATACCCTTCAAAGGATATCACATCCTGAATATGGTTTGTGAATCTCATATATTCATTTGTATAAGTATTTATTTATATTATACTTTTAGGGTCCTATTGCAGATGTTTTCCATGTAAAATTTTCATATTAATGTCCTTTTATTCTAACGAGATAACGGCGACAAAATGGCGGCATTTATTCTGTAATACATTTATGTATTGTATTGTAAATATGAAAAATGATGCCAAGATATTTATATGAACAATCTCTGAAAGTTATAGTTGTGTTAACTTTTTATATATTTTTAATATTACTGATATACAAATAAAGGAAAATTTAAAATGTTATGGATGCATATTTATGTACGAAGTTTGGCTATTAAATAACGAGACTGTAACAGCTGTTTATCATGAAGCCTTCTCTTTCAAACGCAGTGCCTCTCGCTTCTGTAACCAATCAGTTTCGCAGGGAAAATGTTAAGTGTAACAATAGAGCAACGAATTGTTATGAAATTTCACATGAATCTTCGACAAACCGCTACTGAAACTTATAATTTATTGAAAGAAGTGTAAGGCAATGATTGTTTATCGCGTACACGTGCTTTTGAGTGGTTTAAGCGATTTTAAGATGATCAAGAAGACGTTCTCTTCGCACTTTCACGTTAAAAACGCATGACAATATCGAAAAAATCTAAATCTCGCGATCTTTTTCTTTTCTAGCTATTACGGCATTCTTTCCAACAATAATTAGCTCTATTTGGTATTGTACTTTGTTTCATCCATCTTCTTCTTCATATCCTATTTAATATTTACGCTATTACAAGTTATTTAAAAAATATCTCGTTACGGTAAAAATATCTCGTTACGGTAAAAATATCTCGTCACGGTAAAAATATCTCGTCACGGTAAAAATATCTCGTCACGGTAAAAATATCTCGTTGCGGTAAAAAATATCTCGTTACGGTAAAAATATCTCGTCACGGTAAAAATATCTCGTCACGGTAAAAAGGAAATTAAAATTTGAGATGAAATTCAATTCACATATAACAGACAGACGTCGCTTTGCGACGGGGATGAACGCTAGTATTATATTATATTGCTTTTCTTCATTTTCAGAGAGCAGTCAAGAAAGGATCAAAGCAACAGAAACTATATCTACAAATAACAACGCAACTTAACTACGATAGTTAAAAAGAAATAAATTTTAAATTTGTATCAGTGAAATAAGTTTACAACTAAATACTTCGTATCGAAAAATGAAATTAAACTAAATAAATAAACGTTATATCAATTTAAAATTTCTTTCTCAAAACCAAGGCTGCTTTAAAATAAAAAAAATAGGTAACTTTCTAATTTAAATAAAATTCAAAATGTAAGAAACTTCTAAATGTACAAAAATTTCTATTACAAAAAATAAAAAAAAATTATAAATTATTAAACACCAGCGATATATATTGAAGGAATTGAAACATGTAAGGGTAATTATTTAACACCTACAATAAGTATAAATGTTGAAATTAGCTCATTGTAAAAAAGTTCCTCATGTGTGAAATAGAAATTAAAATAAAAAAATATGAATTCATACAATTGACAATTATTTATTTTCAACTCATATTTTTACAACACATAAAATATTAATTTAACAATATATAATAAGTCATAACAGTAATTAACAATATAATATTTATAAGATTAATACAATTACTGCTTTGAAGCATTTGGCAATGATGTTATATTACAGGACACAACATACGTGTATACATGTATATGTTCATTTTACAATACATAATAGTAAGTTGTCTTTTTACTATATTACACCATTATTTATTCCTCTTTACTGAATTATCTATTACATTTTTTCTATCCAAATATATCCCACGTGGAAAAGTAACGCTTTAAATTTTTCTCAATGCGTTATAATTTCTATATGAAAGATACTATATTTATGAAGCACTAAAAGAAAATTTTCTACCTGTGATATATATACATATTACCAGTATATCTTTAAAAATTTTGTATTTATAAGGTATCCATATATTATTTACCTGAGGAGATTTTGTAAATTCAAATAGTGCGTCTTAATAAATTCTTTACTGATTATAAATAAAAGTAAGTAATCGTATCTAAGACAAGATTTCTACATTCATGGTAGTACTAATGGTATACGAATATACCAATTTTAACAAACGTAAATTTGACAGCACAGTGGCCGACAGAATTAATGCATTTCTGCACATTTGAAGAAAATGTTTCATTTACTTTGAGCTTATCACTTGGATATAATCAATGAGACAAAGGTAAGACCCATTAATAAGAGCAGTATATTCGCAAAAATTAAAATGAGTTGCTACAATAGAGGTAAGTAGCAAATCAATAGTTTTCCTTGTATATAATTCTATACATTTAGGTATTAAATGGTTCATCGTAAAACAAACATCTTAACGTCCATGTACTGTTTTATTTAATATCAATATTAGATTTTAAAAAAACGTATAAGATAATTAATCAACATATGTTACCAATAGTTGAAGAGCCACCAGGAAGCAATAGATTCCTAAACCTTAACCAAAGGTATAAGGAAAGGATAGACCAAATCTCTTAAAAGAACAGAAACTAAACATATAGTAAGGAAGTACACCATATTTAATAAAATATCAAAGTGTAAGAAAATTGCACTAGTGTTTCACAGTTTCTTAGATGTTAGGTAAATATACTTACATTTCAATTTAAAGAAATATAAATGTAAAAAAATGTATATTTATACTAATAAAGTAGGGGACGCATACTTCGAAGAGTACGTGAATTGATAAAGTGGATCTACATTGCCATAAAAATAGCGCATGTGATATAATTGCAGTAATTTCTCCAAAGTTAGGGGTTCCTATCATAGACGCAATATATAATGTATTATCAATACATCGAGTCCTTTAATATTAGTCCAATATTTCTAATATTTTTGTTTTCTTGATTCCAGTAAAATAGAGTTACTCGTAAACGAGTAGTGGTGTCCAAAATAGGAAACTCTAACCCTAAAGATTTCGGAAAAAATGGAGATAAAGATAAAGAGCATACCATTTCGGAGATCATTAGTATTTTATATTGTTTAGTAAATAGTCCGAATTACGTACCCCGAAAAGAACGTTGATATATGGACCTACATTGCAGGGTATATTTTCACAGTATATACAATTGTTCAACATAGGTCCAATTTTCAATATTTTTGTTTTTTTGATTCCTGTAAAATAGAGCTACTCGAAAATAGTTGTCCCTATAATCCCAGATGATTTTAGGAGAAGATAAAGAGAAAGATAAAAAGAGAGCACCATTCCGGAGACTATTAGAATTTTAAAATAGCCAGTAAATTCCAGAGCAGTGGTCTCCCAAATATTGGACACATTGATATAATGACCTAAGTTGTATTTAAAAAAAAGTGTATATTTTATAATGGCAGAAAACTTCAGAGCAGTGGTCTTCAAGTAGGGGACATGCAGTACAGAAACAATACGTGATATAATCTCACAGGATATACAATTCTTTAACATAGATCCAATACTTCTAATATTTTTGTTTTCCAATTCGACAAATTAGTTATATATAAGGAGCAATGTTTTCCAAATTAGGAATCTCTAACCCAAGAGATTTGAGTAGAGGATAGAGATAAAAAGAGAACACCATTCCGGAGACTATTAATATTTTAAAATAGCCAGTAAATTCCAGAGCAGTGGTCTCCCAAATATTGGACGCATTGATACAAGTACCTACGTTGTATTTTAAAGAAGTGTATGCTTTAAAATGGCTGGAAATTTCAGAGCAGTGGTCTCCAAAGTAGGGGATCTGCAGTACAGAAACGATGCGTGATATAATCTCACAGGATATACAATTCTTTAACATAGATTCAATACTTCCAATATTTTTGTTTTCCAATTCGATAAATTACAGATATAAGAAGTATTGGTTTCTAAATTAGGAATCTCTAGTTTAAGAGATTTGAGTAAAAAAAAATAATAATAACAGAACAACATTCCGATAAATTCTTACCCAAGAAGTTTGAGTGAACATGAAGGAAACATGTTTTTAAACTTAAGTAGACTCTTATAAAGCAGTTAAATCTAAAGAAAGGAACAGTATCTCAGAAGATACGTAAGTTGATAATGAACAAATATTTTAAAAGATGTGTATATTTTCTGATTTAGATAAATTTCAGTGCACAAACCGATATCTAAAAGTGACAGATATAGTTTTTCAATACATCCAGTTCTTTAATATACTCTGAGAAGTTTTAAAAAGTTGATTACTTGCCTTTTTGTGAATTTTTATTAATTGCTATAAATTGCAATTACATATTAAGAGCAGAGGTCTCCCAAATTGGAAACTCTTACCCACGAAATTTGAGTGAACATGAAGTAAAACATGTTCTTAAAATCAAGCAGACGATGATTTCAACTACTCTTTTAAAGCAGTGAAATTTAGAGTATGGGAAACGTATCTCAGAAGATACGTAAGTTTAGTATGGACAAATATTACCAAGAAAGAACTGTATATTTTACGATTTAGATAAATTTTAGACCACAAGTAGATACCTGGCTGTTCGAGACATAGGTTTCCAATACATTCATTTCTTTAATATTCTGTGAGAAGGCTTAACAAGTTAACATTACTTGCTTTTTTATCAATTTTTGACTTTTAAATTGCTATAAATTGCAATCACACTTTAAGAGCAGAGGTCTCCCAAATTGGAAGCTCTTACCCAAGAAATTTGAGTGAACATGACGAAAAACATGTTCTTAAAATCAAGCAGACGATGATTTCAACTACTCTCTTAAAGCAGTGAAATTTAAAGTACGGGAAACGTATCTCAGAAGATACGTAAGTTTAGAATGGACAAATATTACCAAGAAAGAACTGTATATTTTACGATTTAGATAAATTTTAGACCACAAGTAGTTACCTGGCTGTACGAGACATAGGTTTTCAATACATTCATTTCTTTAATATTCTGTGAGAAGGCTTAACAAGTTAACATTACTTGCTTTTTATCAATTTTTTACTTTTAAATTGCTATAAATTGCAATTACATATTAAGAGCACAGGTCTCCCAAATTGGAAGCTCTTACCCAAGAAATTTGAGTGAACATGAAGTAAAACATGTTCTTAAAATCAAGCAGACGATGATTCCAACTACTCTTTTAAAGCAGTGAAACTTAAAGTACGGGAAACGTATCTCAGAAGATACGTAAGTTTAGTATGGACAAATATTACCAAGAAAGAACTGTATATTTTACGATTTAGATAAATTTTAGACCACAAGTAGATACCTGGCTGTTCGAGACATAGGTTTTCAATACATTCATTTCTTTAATATTCTCTGAGAAGGCTTAACAAGTCAACATTACTTGCTTTTTTATCAATTTTTGACTTTTAAATTGCTATAAATTGCAATTACATATTAAGAGCAGAGGTCTCCCAAATTGGAAACTCTTACCCAAGAAATTTGAGTGAACATGAAATAAAACATGTTCTTAAAATCAAGCAGACGATGATTCCAACTACTCTTTTAAAGCAGTGAAACTTAAAGTACGGGAAACGTATCTCAGAAGATACGTAAGTTTAGTATGGACAAATATTACCAAGAAAGAACTGTATATTTTACGATTTAGATAAATTTTAGACCACAAGTAGATACCTGGCTGTTCGAGACATAGGTTTCCAATACATTCATTTCTTTAATATTCTCTGAGAAGGCTTAACAAGTCAACATTACTTGCTTTTTTATCAATTTTTGACTTTTAAATTGCTATAAATTGCAATTACATATTAAGAGCAGAGGTCTCCCAAATTGGAAGCTCTTACCCAAGAAATTTGAGTGAACATGAAGTAAAACATGTTCTTAAAATCAAGCAGACGATGATTCCAAGTACTCTTTTAAAGCAGTGAAACTTAAAGTACGGGAAACGTATCTCAGAACATACGTAAGTTTAGTATGGACAAATATTATTAAGAAAGAACTGTATATTTTACGATTTAGATAAATTTTAGACCACAAGTAGATACCTGGCTGTTCGAGACATAGGTTTCCAATACATTCATTTCTTTAATATTCTGTGAGAAGGCTTAACAAGTTAACATTACTTGCTTTTTATTAATTTTTGACTTTTAAATTGCTATAAATTGCAATTACATATTAAGAGCAGAGGTCTCCCAAATTGGAAACTCTTACCCAAGAAATTTGAGTGAACATGACGAAAAACATGTTCTTAAACTCAAACAGACGATGATTCCAACTACTCCATAAAGCAGTGAAATATGGGACACGTATCTCAGATGATACGTAAGTTTAGAATGGACAAATATTGCCAATAAAGAAGTGTATATTTTATGATTTAGATAAATTGTAGACCACAAGTCGTTATCTAGCTGTAAGAGATATGGTTTTTCAATACATCCAGTTCTTTAATATTCCCTGAGAAGTGTTTGAAATTTTGTCTTTTTATTTGCTATAAATTTCAATTACTCGTAACAAGTAATAGTCTCCCAAATTGGAAACTTTTACACAAGAAATTTGAGTGAACATAAATCATGTTTTTAAACTTAAGGAGACGACTATTTCAGCTAGTCTTATGAGTGAAATCTGAGCGCGTAGCCCAGGAGGTACGTAAGTTGATAATGGACCAATATTGCCATTAAGGAAGTACATATTTTATAGTTTAATAAATTTCAGAGCAGTAGTGTCCAAAATAAGGGACGTGCTATGTTTATGAATATAAAATATGTACATATTTTAATCGTTCACATCTTCAACTAGAGTGATTAGAAAATTCGGCAATTTCAATAATCTTGAATACTGACTATACGATATTGTAATAAAATATTTACATACTATATTTGTGTATACTTATTTTCAATAACATTTCGCTAAACACAGGAATGTATATTTTATATAAAAACAAAATTAATCTTTATATAAAAACTCGTAAAAAATTTTCTTTTTATGTATGTAAACATTTTACACATAGAATTTTTTGGAAAATATCCAATTTAATTTAGTAATAACATATGTATTACATAAATTAATTAAATAATGTGTACCTTCCAGTTACTTTAAATGGCAGCATTAATAATATATTAATTTTATTCTTCATTAGTTTTCCACCTTAAAATAAGATCTTCAGTTTGCTTCTTATAATTTTTATGAATTTTGCGTTATGTTGCTTCTTAAAAGTAAACATCAACAATATAAAGTACCATATAAATTAAGTGCAAAAAAATCTGTTTTTAAAAAACATTTTGAATAGTACTTAAGTTGTTATTGTTGTAGATTTTCTCAGTGTTGTGTAAAGCTGAAATAAAAAAAAGAAATATAATAACAAATTTTCGACCAACTGCATTTGCAGTTACAAAAGAAATGAAATTATATTTTATAAGAAAACTACATAGAATTCTATTCTTTTTACCTTCAAAACAAATTAATGTTTTTGCAAGATGAATTTTCTTCTCTATACAAGATACATACGAGTATTATTCTTACTGCTAACTTAATTTACGGAACAGTATCGAGAGAAACACTTAAGACATCGTAGGAAAATAAAGACATTTTTATAGAAGACTTAGTTAGAGCCGAGTGAGAAACTAATGAATTTGCTGCGCCGCTGCTTTTAATCTGAAACCAAACATACAGACATTAAAACATGATGAGAGTGAACTTTTACTTTAATTTTTATCGATACACCACTTTTATGAAAGAGACTATTGCATTCCAGTCTGAGACGGCTGATTGCATTTACAAGGGATAGGTTTAGCGTTTGTAGCATGTATACGCTTGGTTAAAATTCGCTGATATACGGATTCAGTATGAGAGCTACGTAACGCCCGTATTTGGACGTGTTTGTCGCTTGCAGTATGCGAGGTTCATTACATTTACAGGGTTCGGGATAGGTAAAGCATAGACAGGCATTATGGTACGCGTTCACTAGCTGCAACTGCAATGGCCGATTCGCATTTATTATTGAAATATGGAAGCGAAGAGTAAGGAAGGGGAAAATGTACGCATGATCGTGTCAGTTATTCGAGGGCTGTAGCTATGATCACCTACAGTTCAAATACTGCTTGCCAAACAATAATTTATACAAGGGAATGTCCTTGCTACTGTCGCTTGCCTTCCCCTTCCCTTCTCTTCTATATTTCAACGATAAATGCGGATCGATCGAAGCTCCACGCCCTTGTTCTGAACGGTGAACATTTCTAAAATGTGCGTTGAATCAAAAAATGATATATGCGGACAATGCATGAGTATAGAACAGAAATTATATGCAAAAATTTACGTGATGAAACTTGACAATATTTTATGTATTTACTTAAAAGAAACTATGTGTAATGGCCACACCCTGGTGATGAGGGGAGAAACCTTGTAAAAGGGATGATGAGAATGCATAAGTGTATACAATTATATAGAAGATACATTATAAAAACCCACTACATTGAACATCCTGAAACCGAGAAAATGTAGATCTAGTTTAAAAATTGTACACAAAAAAATGATCATCATTCAAGTTCTCTGCTGTCAAATAAATATATAACATAAGCTGCTAAAAATATTGATTTAAATAACTTGAGTCACCTCTTTCTTAATGCCAATTTTTTTAAAAGGGTTAAACTATCCCAATTCTTAAAAACACTATGTTTTCTAAAATACGGCATCAAGAAAGAGGCACCTAAGTTTCTTTTCAACCAATTTATCTTTACAGTATATGTATTTATTAAAGTGACAGTTCTCCAAATTTCAAATACTGCGCACTTTGTAACAATAAGGCATTCATAACATATAAAATTCTTTAAAACAATATAAATAAATAAAGTGTATATACTAGAATGCCGAATTTGAACTTGCATAGGAGTAGTTAAAATTAAGAGCGTACATTTGAATATTGATTGGAAATTATGTTACCTGAAATGTTCTTCACATACACAATTAATTCAGAAAAAAAATATCTAAAACTTCAATTGCAAAGTTAACTATTAATAAACTGCACATTACTAAACATACTAGACTTAAAAGTCTTTAAAAATAAATGCTATAACATTTTGCAAATGAACTGTTCATCAGAACAGAACACAACAAAACGAAACCAAAAATGGCAGCTGACTGAATGACGGAGATCTGTACACACGCCGCTATATATTCTCGATCAACGCAGAAAAATTGATTTGTGCGCGCGCAGCAGCAGACATGCTGCTTCCGTTGAATGCAGATGGTGTGGATAAGATCAGCTCTTCAGAAATAGTCAGCAGTGGAAAACCTTTTTAAATAACCTGAACTATAATTGGACATTTGCGGTTCTGATAACCAACTTTATCAATATGTAGTACAGTTTTATAGAAAATCCGACGTGTTTATAACCTATTTATTATGTTTGTACTAACTAATTTTTATTAAATCATTAGAACAGGTTAAAATGGCAAATTTTATTTAATTGGTCTTAAATAATAAGACCCATAATTTTGCGATGAATGATTAAGGATTGAAAATCAGAATATGGCCTAAAATCATGAAGGCACTATCTGAAATAGGTTCTGAGCCCCGCTAATATACAACGCATTGTGACAAATTTATATTTTTTTAAATTTCAATACACCATGAAGTTAGAGTCATGTCATTTGATTTTTAAATACGCAACCTGTACACAACTGCACTGAACTTTCTGTATGCAGTTCATGGTGAGGCCTTTTTTTAAAAAAATATATTAAATATTACATTATTTTTTTCTAAATTGCCCCAATTTTTTCAAATTGCTTTAGGATATATGTTAAATTAAAGGAATCGTTGAATTTAAATTGGGCCAAAAATCATATTTTGTAAGTGGCCTACTATATGAATTACATTGCATTCTGGGAACTTTAACAAATAGAGAACAGGACAAGCAGTGACAATCGCCATTACACCATTGCGTTACATTTCGTCAGATAAATTGTAAACGAAATTTCTTATAATTAAATTAATTGAAGTGAGAAGTAATATTGTGAAAAATGCTAGTTCTATTAGAAACAGCTGCGGGAATCGCAATCTTTAAAGTTAACGATATAGAAAAGATAAGACAAGTAAATAACTTATATAAGTTCTTCGAGACACCAGAAGGAGCGGCGGAAATTGTGACTCCAAAATCCTATGATAAATTCTGTAACAGAACAGAAGCTTTTGTAGTAACATTAGCTGGAAAAGAAGGTAAATTATGCAGACCAATGAAGAAGTCTATTACAAAGCATGTCGTTAAGGATCCCGGTGGCATATTACTAGTGTCTGATGCCAGATTGGCCCTGGCTATTAAGAATGCATTTAGCATATCGGTTGACTCTGGAGTGGTTGCAAATGAATTAGTTCGGTGCATTAAGTTACAGGTAAACTCCCTTCTTAAGGGAAAACCACAAGAAGCAATGGACAAGTTGTGCCATGAACCCGAGATACGCGTGGAAAAGCTACCTGCCGAAGCGAATGATACAAATATTATATTGGCGCAAAATGCGTTAGACAAACTGGAAAAGGACATCAATGTGTATGAGAGGCAGATTAAGGAGGCTTATGGTTTCCATTTCCCGGAACTACAAAGAATCCTGCCCGTAATTAATGAATACATTAAATTCATTGACATTGTTGGATATAGAAACAATTTGGTCAATGCCGACCTATCTGAATTGAAGGTCTATGAATCTACGGAAAATAACTTAAAGAGAACTGCTGCAATATCTGTTGGCAAGAATATCAAGCCTGCAGAATTAAGGAAGATTCGTGTGCTTAGTCGTCGTATTTCTTCTATGCTGAATTACGAAGAATATTTGACAACATATGTGGAGTCTAAAATGATGAATGTGGCTCCCAATATTTCAGCACTAGTTGGAGTACATACCGGTGCTAGATTTATAGCTCGAGCAGGATCACTATTTAATTTAGCTATGCGCCCAGCTTCTAATTTGCAACTGTTAGGTGCTGAGAAGTCTCTTTATCGTGCTCAACAAAACAACACTAATACACCAAGTCACGGCTTGATATTACATACAGATATGGTAGGTCAAGTCGGTCCACAAAATAAGAAGAAAGTAGCCAGAATGCTTGCTGGTAAGCTATCTTTGGCTGCAAGGGCTGACGCTTTTAGTAAAAATAGTTCACCATCTGTTGGAATTCAGCAGAAACTCAAATTAGAATCAAGAATTAATTCCCTTGACCAAGCTGCTAATCTTAAGGAAAAGAAGAGCAAGAGAGTGGTGACAGGACCAGCAGTAGCAGCAGTAGCATCTGGATCCTCTAGAGAGAATGTACCACCACGGGCTGTTGGCGCCGGAGACTGCAAATCTATTTTGAAGAAGGATCGGAAGAATAACGATAATGATCCAGGTCCAAGTGGCGATAATATGAGAAGATCTGTTCGTTTTAATTTACGTGCGTAAGCAGATCTAGCAGATCTAGCGTTTCGAAGTATTTTCTGTTTCCTGTTTATTCGAATCTTTCTTTTTCGTTAAATATCTTATATTTCCTCATTACAATTTAAGCAATATGTTATTAATTTGAAGATATCTTCTTTATAAAGAAGTATATTCCTTTTTAGATGGTCTAATTAAACCTATCTTTTTTAAATTAAACTTATTAAACTATTATTAATAATTTATCTCTATTTGGAAATAAAAAGTGATATTATTTTACTTCCGCGATAATTCTTTTTGTTCAACTTAGCCAAATTTGTTAATTAATGGCGTTTTTTATTTGTCTTTGGCTAAGTACTCTATTGAGTAAAATGAAAATTTTGCTAATTACAAGAATATTTAGTTGTGGAATTTTGTTGTTAATTTAAAATATTATTATTAAATAAAAATTTATCTGTTTAAATTAAGCTGTTTTATTAAGTTATAAATAATTAAAATATTGCATGGTTTAGGTCATGATATTGGATTAGGGTGTTCAGTAATAGGAGACCCTATACTAATCTTTTAAATTTTCCACGGGTTCCATAGAAGTTATAAGAAATACCCTTATCAGTTTATTTATGATTAACAAAATAATAAATTAAATAATTATTCATTATTTACAAATGGACCAGGTCATTCATTACAAATTATTTTACATTTTTGATTACAGATTCTACAATTAATCAAATCTAGCCAAAATGCGGTGTTCATATGTTGGATTTATCATCCGCCATTGTTTTTTTTTAAATCAAGACAGTCATGACATTTGAAAACAAAGGACAATAGATCAAAATTTCAGTTCGTAACACTAGTACATTTCACACAAATAATCATCAAAATTATCAGTAATAATTTAAAACCAATCATTTTATCAAATATTCACATCGATAGTTCAAATTGTAAGTAAATTATTAGTTTATTACAAATTTTATAAATACAAATATGAATGTTCATTGACATAAGAATATTAAATATTAATAATTCCTGAAAACATGAAAAAACGTCAATGAATTTTCAGAGATAAAATATGACGTTTTTAATAGGAAGAATTAATATTTCAGTTCCAGTTATAGCAGGAATATAAATCTTTCAGAATTTTGGTTTTGTTATAACCTAAAAATGTTCCACCTAACCTGTTTATGACATATATATTTTTATATCCATATATGTTTTTGTTTTCAATTACAATTAAACCAGTTAGTGAGAAAGGGTTCTACAATGATTTGAAGTCGCAACATAAAAATGTTTTATAATCTACTCAATTTAAAATAGAATTCATTTATCTCACAAATTAGTTCTCAACGTACAACTACTTTTTTTGGAAATAAAACAAAGTCATATGTCTGGAGATAATTTGTACTAATTTCGCAGTTGAAATTAGGGATGTATAAGAATTACATTATATGTTTTTGTCAATAAAGTTTTGAGATCCCTGGTCTAGATAGAATTCCAGAAATGGTCCTGATAGAAGGTATCCCAGGCAATGGTGAATCCTAGGGTTACCATAGCGACCATAGCCAGACGATGTAAAAAGATCAGCTTTATTGATTTTACTAAATACAAGGTGATCAAAAATATTTCTTCCTAAAATGGAACTGGAAAATATTTACATATAACTTATAAATAGAAATATCATGTAATGAACTTTTTTCAACTTGTTATAACATTTAGCAATCTTGTTATATTGCTACAAGTTAATCCCATGCTTCATTGTCTACTTTTCATATATAAATTGTAACTAAGTGTGCAAGATTCAACTTACTACAAGCTAATTCAAGCGTTACATTTTTACCTTTGTGTTACCTAATTAAATGATGACTCTCATTGCAAATTGAGGTGTAATTCCGGGAAGAAATAAACAAATCAAGTTGTTTTATACAGGAATTAAAATACTTACCAAAACTTTTTTTTTTTAGTATATTTTTATGTTAATCTAGAAAACAAATTTCTATTTTCAGACAATCAGTATTATTATTTTATATTCGAAACACTAGAACATTTGCTGCAACCCATCATCTAAATTTTTTGTAATTAATATAAACCAACAATTTCTTCAAGAATTCGCATCCATAGTTAAAACCAAAGCATAGTTAAAAGTAAGTGTAAATAGATAACAAATAGAAATTAATTTTTGATTGAATATTAAATATCATTACAATACACGTTTACTTAAAGTCTTTATTTTAAGTCGCTTACAATATTCAGTATTTCTTATGACTATGTTTTTATTGATTTGATATTTTCAGATAATCCGCATTCGTCTTCATCTCTCAGGCTACACATCGGCTTATAACTTTCGGTCTTCTATATCGTGGTAACAGTAACATTATTTTCTTTATTATTTCTAAATTTTATTATTAATTATTATTATAGTACAGAAATACTCCTTAACAAGTTTCCTCAAGTATTCCTAAAATGTTTCACTCTTATAAATCAGATCTGTTCGATCACGAATATTGTTCGCAAGACTCAGGAATAGGGCGCCTGATGGCATGCTTGTGTCCAAGTATGATCCTGCCTATATTAATTTTATAATATATCATTTCATTATTAATTTTATTAATCGGATTTGAAGATTATGTACATGTATTGTATTAAGTTAAATAATAATAGTAATTTATTATTTATATTTTGTAGATATTTTACGCAAAAACTTAAGTTTCTATAATGGGATCATTACACAGTCACTTTACCGCTAAACCAAAGAAGGCCTCACTTCCACTGATTCAACTGGAACAAAAAGAAAAGACTCCAGAGACGCATAACAGACCTCGTCTATTATATCAAGTTGTAAATGCAATTGTTGGACTTAAAGATGTTGGAGGTTTGTAAAAAAGAAAGTAAAAAAGAAGATTGTTTCTCGCTTTCGTAGAATAAAATCATAGAAATTTATTTATTATTTATTTAACTTATTTAATGTCAGCTTAGTTTCGATGCTGGCAGATTTTATGGTGTCGAGGTCTCATATATGTGGAATAAGTTTATATTTTATTGTTATCAACGTCGGGGATCAAACCCGCCAAGAATCGACGCTCTCAAAAATGTTTATTTGTCTTTTCGTGTCGTTCTTCTCCTTGTCGACCGCGGTACTCACGTTTAAGTTTACTCAATTTTTAATTTCGGGTGTTTCTCTTTAAGCCTCTTTCTCCCTCCTTTTTTCTGTACCTCTATTATCCATCTCCTTTCTTCCTTGTGTCTTCTCAGCAGCTCCGTAATTTCTTTACTGCTCTTCCCTAATGCTACACTCCCCTTTTCCTCTGTACTTCTGCCATCCACCTCTTCCATCCGTTGCCCCCTGTCATCAACTCGTCTATCTTATTTTCATTGTTTATTTAACATAAGAAATTTACCATTTACATAAAATTTTTGATAATACTTTAAAAGTATTATCGTTTATATTTTCTGAGATAATTGAAATTTATTTAGTAAGAATGTGTAATATTTAAACTAATAAATAAGTAAAAGATTTTATAATTATTCTTTTAGTTATCTATTAATGTTATAAGAATGATATATTAGCTCAGGTAGAAAATCTAACGCAATGTAACACTCTGATTAGCTGGCAAATGTAAAACTTTATTCCCACAATAAGACAATTTCTAGTTTTATATAATAATATATTTAAATATTTTCCAGGATCAACAATTACTCAGATATCTTCATACATCTGTTCTCAAGTAGCAAGTGTCAATAAATGGCAGGTATGTTGTTATTTTTAATAATTATTTGATTAGTTTTATTGTAAAATAGTTTTAGATAATTTTAGTATCAAAATCAAAATATTATTTAAAATGTATCCGTATAAATATGTCTTGGAACAGTCCTCAGCATATCTGAGGCGGTTTAGTAGTTAACTGTAACACTCCGAGATTGGGTTCGAATCCTAGATGTATAAGTATAAGTATAAGATGTATAAGTCTGGAAAAGAAATTGCAAACGGTTTAAAATACCGCATTTTAAAGAGCTCCATATACTAAAATCTTGTCTATTTTCTTAAAAGGTATTGCAAATTAGGAGGGCTTTAAATTATGCTGTTAGTCATGGTTTACTGATGTTGGTAAATGGAAAATACAAGATTGGCGACGTATTACTGCAAGCAATAGAAGAAGAGGCTAACCTTAAACATGGAGTCATCAAGCAGGAATGGGTAAGTCGAACTATAATATTGAAACAGATAAATATTTGAAGGAGCCCTAGTCTGAGTGTCAACCTTCACCGTAAGTGTTCTTCTAGGGTAAACTTAGTATCGCACTCTTTTAAATCAAAGTTATAAATTTAATTTTATTTAAAAGAAATATTTAAATACAATAAATATTATTATTAAAAATAATAATAAAAATCATTTATATAATGGTGTTGGAAACAGTAATCAATAGTAATTGTCAACAATATCAAGAATTTCTACATTTTATGCTAATTACCCAGTAAACATTTTGGAGTCACTTTGACATCATATTGGAGATGCGTATGATTTTTTTGTCATGAAAGAGTTCATATATAGTTCAGTTTTTCACAATCGTTCATATGAAATGTCTACAGGCTACAGATGACGGAACCACTCCACCTGTCGGAATACAAATGAAGACAAAGTTGATGCGAACTATAATTGAAGTGAAATAGTGATAGAAACGTCACAAAAAGGGACACTTCACCAAATTTTTACTGGGTATTTAGCTCAAATGTGCAAGTGTATGCACTACTGTGGTTGGAACATTCAATCTGTGCCGTAATTGGAAAGCACCCATAGTGAGCTCGAACAGAACCTAAGATAACACACATCACACAATTCCACACATCCACCACATCATCAGACTTATTTTCTCTTTTATTGTCTTAGATTCCAATTATTTAAGATTAAAATCTTAGATTCCATTTTATCTAGTGTACATTTGCAACAGACTCTTTTACCTATGGTACAACTGCCTATTGAACCTACTACTTTTAGCATCATTCTATTATTTAGGAATGAAACAGACATTAACTTAATTTTTCTTCTTAAATTTTTAGGCCAATCTAGACATATTTGAAAAATGTAAAGGTTGTGGCGCCATAAATGACAAAAGAAAGTTTCACGAACGTCTTGAACGTCTAAGAAAATACGGCAAGAAATTGAATACATCTACCCCAACCTTTACAAGCTACGAACCATCACCCATCGATCAATCTCCAACAGTATCTGAAGTAATGGCAGCAGCTGTACTACCACCAAGTGATAATGAGGCAATTGCAAATATGGAAATAGGCACTGTAAATAACTACAACCCAACTCCCCCAGGAAGTTACGTCACATGTGCAATCACTCCTAAAAATTCGAAGCTAATACATAATCCAAGAAGTGTGCTATCGAATACTAGACGTTCTGGCGCAATTGGCGCTTTACCAATAGAATCCCGTTGTGTAACGTATAAAAGAAGAAACCCAACAAGATGCCGAAGACCGACAAAGTTTTACCATGATGAATATCCAGGCGACACTCCGCAGAACGCGAGAACGCAAACTTTTAAATCTAAGAAGATGACTAAAAAACCATTGAAGCCATCAACGAGAAGACCAAGAAGATAGCAGCTACCATTTAAACAATACGCCCTTTATACATTTGTCAGAAAAAAATCAGAAATTAAATTTTAAGTCTTTCAACTCCGTTCTATTAGACATTAAGAAAGTAATATTGATATTAATCATGCTAGCAATTAATTAATGAATCACTAACCACATAATCTATGTTTTAGAAATTAGTAGACTTGCCAAACTGTATGTTAATAAAAACTAAAAAAAATTAAGGTTATTGTGAAATGAAAAATTAAGAAATATATACACTGTTAACTATATTTAATTTTATTTAATTTATTTAACATCGGCCTATTACCGATGTTGAGCCCTATCACCGAAAGCCGGTTTTATACTAAGTTGCTTGTGACCTCCTATATATGAACAACACCGCTGCTTAGTAAGTTTATGATTATGTCATCTATATAATCAATCAATCAATTTAGTAACAACCAAATCCAAAAATTATGACTCTGATCCTGGGATTGAACCTAGAGACACAGCAGTCAGTGTAAAGCATCATTACTCTCGCCCGTTGGGTTATCTATTTATTATTCATTGTTTAAATACAAAGATTGAACATTAAATACAAAATGTGAATGTATTGTCTATACAATGTAATAGCAGATTTACACTGGTTCCTCTAATGGAACCTGGAATTTGTACTTTCAATTAAATTAAATAGAATCCAAGATAAGAAAAATTAATAAATTCACTGATAAAATGGAATGTAGCGATGCGGTAATTTACTTCGTATTTCTGCTTTTAGTTTCAACTCATTTATTAGTACTTAGTACTTAGCAGTAAAATGGGTCACGAAACATTGGATATTAAACTCGTATACGTACCAGATATCTTGTTAAATTTTCCTCATTTTTCCTTCCTATTTCCTCATTTCAATTCCTTTCCCCTCATCTTCTACTTATTTTCAATGGGAAAGAGAAAATATAAAAGAAAAATCGAAATTTTTGTTTCTTATCTTTAATATAATCAACTAAAAAGAAGCTCATGGGGCTCACTATATTTACATACGTCACTGGCTGAGAGACAGCTTTTTGAATACACCAGTTATAAAAAATACAAAATCAGTAGAGTTTAGGGAGAAAGATTCTTATTATCTTTACAATGTTAATATAATATGAATAATAAACAAATTTACACAAATTTGAATCCAATGTATTCTGTGTAGTATAAGGGACCTTCATTTACAACTTTTAAGAACATTTCTGTGATTCACTTTTTTAGAATGTAACTGAAGATGTAACTAGATTATAGTTACATTGTTTAAGTATCTCTATCTAATTATTTTATTAAAAAAATATATCTAACTGTAACTATTTTTTGTAAATTATTTTTGAAACATATGTAACTGTTACAACACTGGTTGTTTTATGAATGATTTTTTGTTATATATTTTTCACTTTCATTTGCTTAAATAAATTATATTAATATGAATAATAATATATGAAATAATAAAATGAAACATATTTTCGCTACAAAAATATTTTTATATTATTAACAATAACTACAATTATATATTTTACACTAAATAGTACATCAAATATAAACTTATACTACTATATATTATGAGTATATTATTCAATATGATTTGACTTAAGAATTATGTAAAAATGTATAGTATTTATTGATACAAAATTAACACAAATATATATTGATTTCTTTTTTTTTTTAACTTAATTTTCATTTAATTTCTTTTTTGCTTTTTATTTATTTAATTTTTATTTTTATGCCTATTAGTCAATTAAATATATATATCTTAATACAAAAACGGCATTAAATTATATATATATATATATATATATATATATATATATATATATATATATATATATATATATATATATATATATGTATATAAAGTCAAAACTATAATTAGACATAGATATTTTTCTTACAAATAAATATAAAAATATTGTTTTCATTTTTTATATTCGCATAACTTTGTTAAAAATAATGTAAATAATTAATATAATGTAAATAAATAATAATCTCAAATGTTTATATTTAACAGTTATAAATCTGCCTTCTATATTTATTAGAGCCATATATTATGCAAACATAAAACTAAAATTGAGGTAATATTAAGGCATATGTGAATTATGCTACATAAATGTTATGTAAACTTTTATATTTAAGTTATATGTAATATTACAAATATTTTTGTTAAGAAATTCTTACATATAGTAATAGTAAAAAGAAATCTTAGGGCGTTTTCTACTCAATAAAAAATGTTAAAAAAAATTTTTTAACTTTAAATTATTAATGTTATTTTTTATATTTCTTTCAAAAAGAATTCTAAAACAAGGGAAATATTTTTATGAAACGAAAACGGTATTAGATATAGTATTAGTAAATCACACACTTATCTTATTCTCGTACCTAACTTATTTAAAATTAATAATTGAAATTTTCTTGAATATCACAAAATACTAAAGTAATTTTACAATTCCTTAGGTAAATTATGTTTGCGTTTGTAATTTTCATACTAAGCGCAAGGCCAATGTACAATTCAATTCAGGCACCAACCCACTAATATACCATACAAATAACTACCCAAATATCACTCAAACTAAATCACTTAGCTAGGAAGACAATCTATACAATTTAGAAAGCCATGAGTACATAGAGCTGCAACACCTTGTAACAGGTATTGATTAAGAAAATATTAAAAAATAAAATCCATGATCCAAATGATTTAACTGAACGTAAACCATTATCACTATAATACAGATGAAATGTATTTACTTTCTTAAGTAGATGATAATTAAATAGAGAGATATTTCTTTGGTTCAGAAAATATTTGAAATATTGGTTCAGTAATCTTTGCTATTTCACTGTTAATATTTGCAGAGTTAGCAAAATATATATTTATATTATTCAAGAAGAATTAATGATTAATAATTAGAAGAACTAATTAAAAAAGCATAGATTTGTATGCTTTAAGATATAGGGGAATTGACAGAAATGACATCAGGCGAAATAACATATGGTGAAATAGCAGATAAATTAAAAAAGTGGTAGAATGCGTAAAATACTGGAGTGGCATTCAGGGATTCTGAATAACCTAATATATGAGAAATGCACACATAATGTATGCTGAGAAAATATAACCTTGCGTTATATTATGACAGAGGATTATTCGAAGAGAAACATTCAAATAGTGTTGCTTTTCAATTAAGCAATATTAATTGAATTAAATGAGGCATTTGAAAAAGATTTTTGCAATTCATGTGGAAATAGACAGGCAGAAAGACAAATAATGAAATAAAATAATAATGTAATAAACATTAAAAATTCCAAAATTGGAAACCGTCCATATTCAATAATAGAAAATCCATATTTCTACTTTCCATATTTAATGAAAGAAATATATCAAAAAGACCAAATTGATCACATATATCAATTTTAATATGTTACAAATATAATATGACATACAAAGAACTGTGGAAAAATCCACCAACAGCTGGTGACATTATCGGAAACATTTCCTTTAAGAACTGTTCAATTAGAACAAGAAAGTCATCTAAATGTCTAAAGAGAAAACCGCTAACTCAAATAAGAGATATTTAATTGAGCTAAAAGAGAAAACTGATACAAAATTATTTTTAGCCAAAAACAAAAATAGCAGTATGATAAAGGAAGAAAAATGTTCTAGGAGAATATAAATGCTTACAAAGTAAACAATTTAATTCAGATCGCAATGGTGTGGCATAGATTAAAGGCCTCATTGAGCCTCCCAAGAATCAGCAAACTGATCTATTAATATTATTATGTGTGTAGAAAATCGCGAGAGACAAAAACAAAGAAGCAACCTTGAAATAAAGCCGCTATTTAAAGAAATCAATGTAAATATTGTACTCAAGATTAGCTTCGTTAATAACAAGTAGTAAATAGAAGTTCTGTGAACAAATAACCATTAGCAGAGGACACAATTTTACAGAATCCTAGAAGCCAAAGACTGTTTGTCGAAGAAATTCTATTTTTCTAATAACTTTATGTCGTTTAGAAATATTCTTCATTAGATATTTCTCTTTTCTAGAAAGTATTTAAAATATGAGATCCGTGATCCTTGCTATTTCACCGCTACTATTTGCAGAGGTAAAAGAATATATATTTATATTATTCAAGAAGATAAAATAAATTAATAATTAGAAGAACTAATGATTAATTATAAAAAACATAACTTTGTATGTTTTAAGACATATTAGATAGGGGAATTGTAGGAAATGACATCAACGGAAGTAAGATATGGTGAAATAGGAGATAAATTGAAAAAGTCACCTCCATGCCCATTGGTAGAAAGTATAAAATACTGAAGTGGCATTCAGAGATTCTGAATAACCTAATAACTAAGAAATTTGGAATAAGTGACAGAAATGATAAGATATAGCATATACTTAATCACATTGTAGTTCCAGAGAGCCACGGAAGCACTCTTTAATTTGCTATACCGAATTACTCATAGCTATTCTGATATAAGCACTGATAGGTGAAAAGTGTATGTTCAATAAAGAACTATAATAAAAATATAACAAATATATATTTAAAAACTCTACGAAACCAAATCGAGATTATAAAACAGAAGAGAGTCCTTCCGTTGGTTATGATATATATAAAATAAACGAACACGTTAGGAGATCAGGTTATATGAAATCGTTAGCTCGTCTAAGACAAGGCGTTATTGGATGATCTTCTAAAAGAAGAACTTAGAAGAATAGAAATTAGAAGAAGAACTAGCTACTTCAAATGACTTTCCAATTTAAAATTCAAAGCAAAAGTTTGTAATATAACAAAACAACAAAAATTAGGAACAGAAGAAACACGAATATTACAAGTTGAACTTTAAAACTATAATAAATAGGTCAACTCTAATAGATATTACCGTTGAATATTATGATCTGAAGTACAGTAACTTCAGAACATAACAAAATCAAATGAATTAAATAAGAACCAGGAATACTGTTGAATTCGTATTCCCGAATATGTAGTAATTAATGAGAATTAAAATAGTTATTAAAACTATACATACAATATAAGAAATATTTTCCTAGAGCATAATGCACAGGTTATTTATTTGCGTACGCAACATCGGATAATGATAGCAATGTACAATAAGACATTGTGAAATAATTGAAGTAATGAATACTGGATGCTAATGAAAATCACTTCCTATCATGCACATACTATGAGACCGAGTAGAGATAAATAAATCTCTTTTGAGAGAAAAAAATGAAGTTTCTATGAACTGGAAAGATAATTAATTGAAAGAAAAGGAGATGACGTAACGTTTTATAATATTTTTATAAGAAATGTTGTACTAGTAGTGTATATTAAATCACATAGTAGTTCCAGTCGACGAGAAGCTAACACAAGTAGTGTTAGTTATTTAATATTCAATCTTTAAAGATTAGAAATTTAGCTACTATCAATTAGAATTCAGTGTCACTAAAATTAATTGTTTAATTTTGGCAAAAGAACCTGTCTTTAGTAAATAAATACAAAGTAATTTCCTAGAGTCGATGAATCTTAAATAACAAAATGAATAGAAAACTCTTCATGAATAGAATCAGCTGGTTAATTGTCAAACTGTACAGAGAAAAAGATAATGTCCACTATTATCTATCTAGAGGGTAGCCTAGACGATTTGAAAGAGAACACCCAAACTAAATCACTTAGCTAAGAAAGCAATCTATACAATTTAGAAAGCCAAGAATACATAAAGCTACAAGAACTTTTACCAAGTATCGATTAAGAAAATGTTTAAGAAATAAAAGCCATGATCCAAATGACTTAACTGATCGTAAACATACGTATCATCACTACAATACAGATTAAATGTATTTATTTTCTTAAGTGGATGATAATTAAGTAGAGAGATATCTCTTTGGTCTAGAAATATTTAAATTATTGGTTCAGTAATGTCTGCTATTTCACTGTTAATATATGCAGAGTTAGCAAAATATATATTTATATTGTTCAAGAAGAATTAATGATTAATAATTAGAAGAACTAATTAAAAAAGCATAGGTTTGTATGCTTTAAGATATAGGGGAATTGACAGAAATGACATCAGGCGAAATAACATATGGTGAAATAGCAGATAAATTGAAAAAGTGGTAGAATGCGTAAAATACTGAAGTGGCATTCAGGGATTTTGAAATATATGAGAAATGCACACATAATGTATGCTGATAAAATATAACCATGCGTTATATTATGACAGAGGATTATTCGAAGAGAAACATTCAAATAGTGTTGCTTTTCAATGAAGCAATACCAATTAAATTAAATGAGGCAAAAGATTTTTACAATTCATGTGGAAATAGACAGACATAAAAAGACAAACAATGAAATAAAATTATAATGTAATAAACATTAAAAATTCCAAAATTAGAATCCGTCCATATGCCTCAAAAGAAAATCTATATTTCTACTTTCCATATTTAATGAAAGAAATAATATAAAAAAGACATTTCAACATTTGAAGAACTAACTACAAAAAGCATAGCTTTGTATGCTTTAAGACATATCAGATGGGGGAATTGACAGAAGTGACATCAACCGAAGAAAAATATGGTGAAAAAGCAGATAAATTGAAAAAGTGCATATTGGTAGACAGCGTAAAATACTGCAGTGACATTCAGGGATTCTGAATAACGAAATATTTAAGAAATGCATACATTATGTATGCTGAGAAGATATAACCATGTGTTATGACAGAGAATTATATGAAGAGAAACATTCAAATAGTCTTGCTTTTCAATGAAGCAATAACAATTGTATTAAATGAATCATTTGAAAAATATTTTTACAATTCATGTGAAAAAAGGCACACAAAAGAACAAACAATGAAATAAAATAATAATGTAATAAACATTAAAAATTCCAAAATTAGAAACCGTCCATATTCAACAAAAGAAAATCCAAATTTCTACATTCCATATCTAATGAAAGAAATAATATCAAATTTAAACATCTCAAATTTTACAATTTAAATTAAAGTGCGTGAGCAACTATAATCTCACATGCAGATTATAAGATGTTGCTATTTATTGGTGTAAAATTACACAAATCTGTTGTAAAGAAGTTTTGAATTTAATGAACTATTAAATAAATAAAAGTGCTGGTCATCCACATCTTACATAGAAAACTGAAAACCAGATAAGTAATCCAATTAAAATCAATATGATTATTTTGGATAGAAAGACCTTTTCAATAACAATAATATTGAAAAGGTGGACGTAAAGAATCATCGTTTCCTGATAATTTAATATAAACTTTAACGAAGTAGTACTATTTATTCCCATGCTTACAAAGCATTCAGGGTTAGCAAACTGTCAATCCTACAATAATAATTCGAGTCTAGAACGTTTATACTAAATGAAGCCTAAACCAAACTATCTTAAAAACACTGCCAGAAAATTTACCAATTCTTTAAAATGTACAAGCAATAAACTTTAAAATTTCTGATAAATTTGTTAAGAAAATCATTGAAACTTATTGAAAATGTTAAGGCAAAATTTTTCTATAAATTTGAGACCCAAGTAAAAAATGTTTTAGCCCTAAACGTAGTCGGTGTTATACAAATAATTCCAAAGACAGAAAAAGATGAAATCAGTCTTAAGATGCAGTTAGAAAGAAAGAAAGAATTCCAGAGAATTTCTAGAAAAAAATATCAATATTGATAAGAACTTGAAACGAAAGATTAGAATGTACTAATACATAATGTATCTTTTTCAGAACTGAACAAATCTATATCAAGGATCTCTATCTACGTAAACTATTCTCAAGAACACCTTATACATCGATTAAACAATTTAAATTGATAGAGAGTCTATTAATTAAGATAAATAATAAGACTTTTAAAATTAAAGACACATTAAAGATAAATTGATCTCACAAATACAGAAAGTATTAACCGTTTCTTGAAAATGTTATATAATTGAATAAAATTTGATAGTGACAGCAGCATTAAGAAATTGATGGGTTGTGTACTGTTCGTTTTAACCTTATGGATGAAAAGATAAGATATTCTAACTTTTGATTGTAATTCTCAGAAGCATTAAACGTCACGTATGATTTTATTTAATGCTACTACAGCACATTGCATTATTAAAATAGAAATTTGTATGGTGTATGTAATGACTATGTTATGAATAAGAAGACCTTAAGAACTGATCAGATCCTGATTCAGAAAAGAATAATTTACTTAATAATTTGTAAAGTTAAAAATGTTGTAAATTTAAATGATGTCAGACTTTTAACTTATTTTCTAACATATTATGTTACCTTTCTTTTTAATTATTTTGCTTAAACTAGAGATGTTGGTGATGTTTTGAGTTCTGAAGAATTCGTTTTCCTTCTTTATCTTGATTGCTTCTTTCCAGATCCTTAGATAATGTTTATTAGCTGCATTTGTAATGTAAGATTCTTGATTCAGAATATTAGTTGACTTTATTGAAATTGAAAGCTGCTGTATCTGCAAATAAATAGGTATAAAATAAGTATGGAAAGTACCTATACTAATACTAGCTATAAAAATACCTTCTAAAAATGCCTCATATCATACAAGTAAATCAGCTAGAGTATAAATAAGAATTTAAGTTCGGAATTAAATATATAAATGTGAAATATTGTTAAAACTTGCTTAGAAGTCTCATATAATCCCGTATCAAGTCTATTTAATAAATTGCATTTCTATAAATACATACATTATAAATTACTTACTATTTAAATTTGTCAATATTATCTTTTCGTCTACAGAATCTGATTAGAATTGCATAAATTTATCTCACGTTGAATCTAGCTGTCATAGTAATTGGTGATGATGACCGGCTTAGATTGATCCTAAAAATAAGTCACAATATTGAAATATAAGTATATTTTAGTATTTAATAGATATTAGTACACTTTACCTGTGCAACGGTGCGTGTCTTCTCTTGGATATAAATATACAAAGGACTTTGGATGTTTTCAGTCCTTACAATATTAGATTTTTACCATGTTTGCAGAAAACGCCTTACTTTAACTGCAATTGAAGAAGATCTATTACAATTTCTTACAAGTTTAGCGTTACTTCAAAGTCAATTTGTAATAAGTTAAATAAAATATTTATATCCCATATCTAGATCAAAACAGTGTCAACTTAATTTGCTGCTAGTTATTCATTTATTCGGATTCAACAGACCAAATTGCATGAACCGGCAAAACAAATTGATAACTCTCTTTTCCAAACGTAAAAGAAACCAGTAAACTTACATCTACTGAAATGTATAACTAAGAAAGCCGAAAGGAATTATTTTGCTTGGCTTAATGAAAATTCTTCCGAATGGTTAAGAAATGTGTTAGAACGTGACTTCATTAAACTAGGAGACCTAATTAGCAATCAATATATATTAATTAAATAAAATGTAAATGTAATGTAAGATTATATAACAAAAATTATTTCTCTAAAAGTATTTATTTTATCTGACGTTAACAAACCTTTTTACGCAAGTTTATAAATTTTTCCTTTAAAATTATATTATTTTAAATTATTAGAAGTGTTTAATTGTAACAAAATTGCGTTATGTAAAAATATTACGTTATGTAAAACATGAGTTCATGTTTTGTGTTTAATGGGAAGACTAGGTGAATATGACCCAAATTATGAAAAACGCCGTCAAAAAAGAAAATAAAATTTTCACATAGTGTTGGTTACAAACAAGTGTTCAAAATATAAAAATTAAATACAAAATTTGATAAATATTATAAATATGAGTTATAAAATTACATAAGTGACAATTAAAACATACACATAAAAAAAATTAAAAGAATACCTGTTGAATTTCAGCAACACTTCACTATCACAAAATGAAAATAAATAAAAATTGTAAAAACAACTGTTGATTATAACTTTTAGTTAAGATCACTACTGGTGTGAGAATCAGACACTGAACTTGCTGCTTCTACGTGTTGCGCCATTTTATAGTCTCAACAGCCGATAACAACCCCACCCAAAGCTGTAGCATTATTTGCGCACGTCCCTTTGCCCACGAATTCATAAGCAGTGGGAACACGTTTCTAGAATATTCCAACCAGGGTATTGAAACATTTTAGGCACGTAATTAAAATATATTATTATTTTTGATAAATTCCTTACATGTAGTATCGACTCAAAGGTAGAACGAATGCTCAACGAACGGCTGCTGAAGTATGAATATTGGATTAACTTGTAGAGCCTAAAATAGAATAAATTGAGTCTAAATTTGAGACTCCACCAAACATAACGTATATAGCATAGAAACATTGAACGACAAGATATGGGAGCACCTAACTATAAAGATGGGCTTGTAGAGCCTAAAATAGAATAAATTGAGTCTAAATTTGAGACTCCACCAAACATGACGTATATAGCATAGAAACATTGAACGACAAGATATGGGAGCACCTACTGTAATTGAATTTTACAGTAGACTTTCCAAGATAAAAGGAGGGCACAAAATTATCATCTCACATCTACTATAAATTTCTTTCGAACCAGAGCCGTATTCTTGATTTTGTGAGCAATAGTCGTAATCTATCTAGGTCGTAATCATCAATGGACTATTTTTAACTAAATTGGGCTACAGTAAAAAAAAAATGACCGAAAAAAATAAGTCTTTCTTTGGATAATGCTGGACAAAATAATAGCGCGGAAATAAATTCGTAATTCTGTTAATATATTGAATCATATAAAATGTACTCTTCTGATTAAAAAGTCGCTCAAAAATTATTATTTATATTTCTATTATTGTTATTTCTGTGCTATTCTTTTCGTAGTGCTGCCTTAGCGTAGTACTTAATAACCTCAATATAACTTAATTACAGTATTCAGATAAGAGCTGTTACATTCTCTAAGACCAGTCGCGAAATAAATACCACTGGGAATCGAACGACGTCGCCCATGCTGCGCAGAGGTTTTATCACTTTAAAGATTGATAAAAATTGCTGCAAGGAATTTCATTTTCATGATATAAAGTATAAGGTTTGCAATTACTGTTTCAATATGAATTCAAATTCAGGAATGTTTTTTTGTTTAGCCAGTACTTTTCCATTGCAAATTTTCCACTAAAAAATATTCATTAAAAAATGTCAATTAATAACACATTCCTTCGTATTAAATTATCAAACATATTTCGTTAACAAAACATTGGTAACAACACTCCATTGTTTCCACCAGGTATGTGCAAAGAATTTAATCATATGATTTCATAACAAGCTACGTTTCTCTAAACATGCAAACACATTTCGGTCTTGAAATGTTTAAATAATTTATTAAATAATATGTTTTAAATGCTAGGAACCAGTGATCATTTGACGATACAGTGGCCGAGAGCATCTATACTTGACAACAAACTGCTGTATCTTCAGGTTCGATCTCCGTACCAGTACTTTATTTTCTGAGTTTAGTTTATGCGACAAGGTCATTGAAAATTGGACCTCCCGAATACGTGCCATTAAGCAAAGTCGCGGCGGATATTTGAACGACGTTATATTCCACATCTATATGCCATAAAATATACTTTCAAATAAAACAAAAATTGGGTTATGAGTAAATTTGATTATGTGCTAACATAATCATAAATATGGAAAAAGACATCACAAAAGAAGAATACAAAAATGAAAACAAAACATGATAAAAAAACAGATGGATATAATTGAAAGAATAGAAGTTGTGCACTGGGAAGACTTAATTAGCAGTATACAATTAAAAGAGATATGAAGGAGTGATACACAATAATAAAGAAAAGTGCTAATAGAAGAAGTTCTTCCTCTAAGATAGTGAAAGTATGTGCATTTCAAAAAAAGCAGGGAATGCAATGGGGGATCTCACAGTAAAGGCGATTCCTGAATCAGATCGTGATGCAGTTATTGCTTATAAATAGAAACAGATGAGCCCATAAAGATACAAGGAAGGACGTTGGAAGATGAATAATGATGTTATTAGAAGCAACGATTGAAGAATTTGAAATCTAATTGAAAAAAAGCTGAATATTATTGTATAAAAAATATATATTGTATATTTGATTTATTGTATGATAATTACTATAGATTGGTTTAAGTGGTAATAACTATTAAAAGATGATGCACTCAAATAATTATTAGGCATAAAAGAATAGAGTCATTTCAAATATTTGCAGAACATTACTGTGATTTTTTACAGAATTGTTTGTCTTTAGTAAATAATTATTATAATTATAAAATCTATTGCACTGTTAATTTTATACGGTAATAATCTTAAGTTACATGAGATAACTAACTCTTAGACATAACAAATTTATTATGCAAACATTCCAAACGCATCCGCTGCTTGTTCTTTACAGCAGTAATATTTCTTTGCAAAATAATAAACTATCTTTAAAGACATATCACACGAACTTAAATAAGTGTGTTGTAACCTTCTGACACGACAATTTTGCATCTTATGTCATGACAAAATACTTTGCAGTACTAGAGTTTGGTACTATTTTTCTATTAAGATTAATTGGCAAGTTTTCACCTTTTTGTTTGTAGATTTTCTTTCAAAATTTAATTATAGAAGTATTTGTACATACTTAGTAGTTATGATTGATATGTCAAGGCAATAAAAATATTATTGGTTACACAAGAATGTTGTTTAAAAAGGTAATACAATTGAAAAGATGGTTGAAATAACTTTGCAATATCGAAAAATGTTAAATATTTCTGCTAATAATTTAAAGTTAATTTAGTTCTTTTCTATTTAGCAACAGAACAACAATACACGAGTACTTAATAACACAAAACAATAGTTTTTCTTGTGTCTTTGATTCCCGGACCAGTTGGTTGTTATTAAGATAAATTGATTATGTACATATCATAAACTTATATGCCACTACACTACAAAAACTGCCACCATATTCAACATCGAATGTTAAATATGTTACATAAAAAAGAAAATAATATTACTTATATGATTTTAAGTAAATTATTTTATGTAAATATATTTTATGTTAATAAATTTCATGTAATATCAATAATTTGTGGGCATCATCTTATTACCAAGCCTATAAATAATTCTCTTTACTAGCGATTTACTTGGAAAACTTTTTTGTCTTACCAAAAATTCAATTGCATCCAATATTGTATTATTTCTTAAGTGATAACCTTCTTCTGCTTTAAATCTCGCGCCCAATAATCTCAAGTTTAATTTTATCTAGTCACAATTCCTATAGCAAAGCGCCTTCAGCCGCTCTATTGATGATACAAGGAGTACATATCATTTACATATCATAGGTATATTATATACCTGAAAGATAGATATATAAATCATATTTTTAAATACGACAATGTCAAATTTAAATAACCAGGATTACAAAAAGTTGCAGAAATAGTTTTAGAGTAAAATCTCAGAAAGCAAAGCTGAAATTTTGATAATGGGTGCGTTACTTGCTACCTTGTCTTGGCTCTGGGATATTGGACTATTTGTGTTTAGGCAAATATTCAAATTCAAATAGTCAAATCCTACGTGGTCGGTCGGCCTTATAGGATGATAGGATTTGGCATGTGGCAGGATTAAGGGACAAAGTATAAGGATTTACCATATTTATTTCTAATGTATTTATAATGTAAATCATTTATGTCTTCGCAGAATTCGAAAAAGTTATGAAAAATAAAAGAAATGATGTCACTAGCGTTTAATAATTCAAAGGATTAAGTTATTATTAGTAGATCAGTAAGCAATAGCTCATTATCTTAAAAATTAGTAATGCTTTCTTTGATTCTCAGATCATGCATTTACAGATCCACACAAAATATTACGTGTATACCTTACTCACCCCAGTAAATTGTCTTGGGAACATTATCTTGGAATGTAGCTTCACATTTGCTAGCTTTCTGCAAATCAATTGCAAGGTTCTTTTCTATAGTCTTGTAGAAAATTGTCTTGTAGTGCAGTTTCTCGCTTATTTACTTGCTAGCTTACTAAGAGTTAACTAAAACGTCTATCTGGGGACTTAAAACAAAATGACGGTCCTACGGTTTTATAACTTAAATACAAATATTTCAATGTCATTTATCTGAGTTTTCGAACCATATCATAGCATGGAAGCTAGAAAAAGATAAATTAATTTATGTTTTACATGCAAACGTCAAATAACTATTAAAAACAACTTTTAAAACAGCATTGTAAGATAACTTACGTTAACGACAATATTTCCTTGAATGTTACACATAACAACTCTTTGTTAAGTGTTTTATTTATCAATATTTATTGTAAACAATTTTTGATCCTCTATGCAGCTAATCAGGACATACTTCTTCTACATACGAAAAAAATGCATGTCATTAAAATGAAACTGTTATACAATGTATAAATAGTAAAATAAAAAAATATGCTTGTTTTAATAATGTATGGTTTGAACCATAACTCGGTAAAAACTGCAAGTATACCTAACCTAACCTTGCCAATATCTAAATCAACTTAAAACACTATTATATGTATTAAAACAGCAACAAATAGCTTTATAGACCTTTTGTCACCTGACCTGATGTCTTGACAGATAAAAAACTCTTCATATTCGCAAAACTCTCATAACTGAAAGCGACACTATTGGTTTCTGTTAAAAATTAAAATGGAGTCACTGACACTCGACAATCATTGATCTATTAGATAGGAAGATCAAAATTTTAGTTGAATATGCAGCTATATGTGAAAATGTCATAAATGCAACTAATCAACATTGCAATGCAGACAAAATTGTTGAATACCACTTGAAAATTAAATATTGTTTTCGCAGTTATTTTAAAACTCAATATTTGGATATGGTTCTTTAATAAACTGGGTGTCACCACACATCTTCTTAAAAATTGATGACCAATTCCTAATCTTTTATATTTATTATAAATATATTGTTTCTTTGCACATCATTTATGAACATACAGAAAAAGCCTATCATCTTCTTTAAATAATGAGAAAACAATATGTCTACATTTAGTTATTTGATTTAAAATAAACAGAAACTTAAATATATTTTAAAACAAAAACATTTTATTTTTTATAACTTTTTTATTTAACACCATATTAAATGAAACTCATATTATCAAGTTGAAGACTTGATAATAAAATGAAGCTGTTTATAAATCATGAATGGGTTAACATTTCTTGAATTATTGGAAAAACTGGTAATGATTACAGATTGCATCAACTTAAAATCATTAAGTGTTTTTATTTTTCCTGACGTTATCAGTGCCCTGCACTGCAACGGAGTCATAGCCCCACTTTCGATTCACCCTAAAACAAAATATACACATATTAAATTACAAATATTTTATCTTTTTATAAATATTTTTACTATTATTTCGTACCGGCACTCATGGCCGCATTTCCTCGACTGGCACTTCGGACATGGCATATGACAGCCAACGCAGTTATCTTCTAGACAATCGCAAAAATCCTTCCCCGAGGCGATGTGTATACCCTTATTATCGTACAAAGGAGGGGCATTCTTACCTCTCTTTGACCTGAATAAATAAATTTACATTTATATTAATTACATTTTCTTCAAATATGGCGAAATCATTTTTAAGTATTACTTACACATCAGCGTACGATTTCCTCTCTTGCTGCCTCGTTACCCTCGTAGGTCGAGGGTTGGGTTGGGTGGAGCCACTCTTCTTTGAAGACATATTTTGACAATTTATTAAACGAATCACAATTAATATACAGAGCGATTTGCAACCGATATACACTGCGCAACGAAATCAAATGAACTAATAAGATGGCAAGGAACACTAGATATGCTAGACCACGTGTGCTATTACGGCGGCGTACGGTCATACATAGTGTTAGCACATAAGGCCAGTGTGCAATGTGGGATATTCGAATGTAGAGTTAGTATCTGTCTCTATCTTCACAGTGAACTGACGCCTTTTTTAAATATTAACGGATTTTAACATAAGACAAATTTCAAAATTATATTTTATAAGTCAGGCTTTTATAATTTGATTAATTTCATCAAGAGGACTTAGACAACTCTTAGGTAATCTGCATATTTATCCGCGCGAATTTTAAATCGGCAAGGTGTGTACATTTGAATTATTCTACAAAATTTTTCTGCAGTGAAATTATTAATATTCCTTGAATTATATTAGAAAAAATCGATTTCACGATCCTAATCGACTTATTTTTCAATAGTCAGTTAACTTTGATTTAAAGGGTTAAACGCAGTAACCATTTTCAAAAAATCATTGTTTTTTAATTAAATTTTCGTATTGTACATATATTTTACTATATACATAGAAATCTTCATGTCAATCCGACAAATATTCTCGAAGTTACAAGAAGGAGATCGGACCGAAGTCATGATGCTGTTGGCATGCATTTTTAAACAAGATTATCATACATTACTACAGGATGTTCCCAGGGTTGTGCATCCAATATAATCAGATCTCAGCAATTAACAATTATTAGAAAGACATTTCGGTGGTTTCACGAGAAATAACAAATCACTCCGAAAATCATTGCATGTGGCTCCAAAATTGTGAAAATGGCTGCACATCGCTGCTGTTATATTCAATGAAGGTATAGAATGCATCACTTTTATACTATACGAGTGGAATAGGACTTTAATTTTAGCCCAAAGCGCATTTATATGCTAAAAAGGAGAATGCATATTGCGTCATGATCATCAACCGAAGATCACATGATAGCACACAATAGGGAAGAATAATTCGCAAACAACATCACAACTGGTTATTAGAAGCTGTCAAAGTAATAAAGGGTTTATTGTATAAGTGCTTTTCTAAAAACTCTGTTTTTATAGTTAGCAAGATTTCACGGACAATCATTGATCTATTAGATAGAAAGATCAAAATTTTAGTTGAATATGCAGCTATGTGTGAAAATGTCATAACTGCAACTAATCAATATTATAATGCAGACAAACTTGTTGAATACCTTTTGAAAATAAATATTGTTTTCGCAGTTATTTTAAAACTCAATATTTGAATATATCTCTTTAATGAACTAGGTCATCACACATTGAATTATGCATGTTTTAATATTGTATCTTTTTAAAAATGGATGACCAGTTACTAATCTTTTATATTCCTTATCAATAATGGTTAAAAATAAACCAATTTGTTTCTTTACACATCATTTATGAACATACAGAAAAAGCCTATCATCTTCGTTAAATAATTAGAAAACAATTTATGTACTTTTAGTCATTTGATTTAAAATAAAAAATAAACCTAAATATATTTTAAAATAAAAACATTTTATTTTTTATAACTTTTTATTTAACACCATATTAAATGAAACTCATATTATCAAGTTGAAGACTTGATAAGAAAATAAAGCTGTTTATAAATCATGAATGGGTTGACATTTCTTGAATTATTGGAAAAACTGGTAATGATTACAGATTGCATCAGCTTAAAATCATTAAGTGGTTTTATTTTTCCTGACGTTATCAGTGCCCTGCACTGCAACGGAGTCATAGCCCCACTTTCGATTCACCCTAAAACAAAATATACACATATTAAATTACAAATATTTTATCTTTTTATAAATATTTTTACTATTATTTCGTACCGGCACTCATGGCCGCATTTCCTAGACTTGCACTTTGGACATGGCATATGACAGCCAACACAGTTATCTTCTAGACAATCGCAAAAATCCTTCCCCGAGGCGATGTGTATACCCTTATCATCGTACAAAGGAGTATTCTTACTCCTTTTTGACCTGAATGAATACATTTACATTTATATTAATTACATTTTCTTCAAATATGGCGAAATCATTTTTAAGTATTACTTACACATCAGCGTAGGATTTCCTCTCCTGCTTCCTCGTTACCCTCGTAGGTCGAGGGTTGGGTTGGGTGGAGCCACTCTTCTTTGGAGGCATAATTTGACAATTAATTAAATGAGTTACAATTAATATACAGAGCGATTTGCAAATGATATGCTCTGCGCAACGAAATTTAATGAAGTAATAAGATGGCAAGGAACACTAGATATGCTAGACCACGTGTGCTATTATGCCGGCGTATGGTCATACATAGTGTTAGCACATAAGGCCAGTGTACAATGTGCGATATTCGAATGTAGAGTTAGTATCTGTCTCTATCTTCACAGTGAACTGGCGCCTTTTTTAAATAATAACGGATTTTAACATCTGACAATTTTCAAAATTATATTTTATAAGTCAAGCTATTATAATTTGATACATTTCATCAAGAGCGGGAAAGGGCTTAGGCAACACTTAGGTAAACTGCATATTTATCCGCGCGAATTTTAAATCGGCAAGGTGTGTACATTTAAATTATTCTACAAAATTTTTCTGCAGTGAAATTATTAATATTCCTTGAATTATATTAGAAAAAATCGATTTCACGATCCTAATCGACTTATTTTTCAATAGTCCGTTAACTTTGATTTAAGGGGTTATACGCAGTAAATATTTTAAAAAAATCATTGTTTTTTAATTAGTTTTTCGTAATGTACATATATTTTAGTATATACATAGAAATCTTCATGTCAATCCGACAAATATTCTCGAAGTTACAAGAAGGTGATCGGACCGAAGTCATGATGCTGTTGGCATGCTTTTTTAAACATGATTATCTGCCATTACTACAGGATGTTCCCAGGGTTGTGCATCCAATATAATCAGATCTCAGCAATTAACAATAATTAGAAAGACATTTCGGTGGTTTCACGAGAAATAACAAATCACTCCGAAAATCATTCCATGTGGCTCCAAAATTGTGAAAATGGCTGCACATCGCTGCTGTTATATTCAATGAAGGTATAGAATGCATCACTTTTATACTATACGAGTGGAATAGGACTTTAATTTTAGCCCAAAGCGCATTTATATGCTAAAAAGGAGAATGCATATTGCGTCATGATCTCCAACCGAAGATCACATGATAACACACAATAGGGAAGAATAATTCGCAAACAACATCACAACTGGTTATTAGAAGCTGTCAAAGTAATAAAGGGTTTATTGTATAAGTGCTTTTCTAAAAACTCTGTTTTTATAGTTAGCAAGATTTCACGGACAATCATTGATCTATTAGATAGAAAGATCAAAATTTTAGTTGAATATGCAGCTATGTGTGAAAATGTCATAACTGCAACTAATCAATATTATAATGCAGACAAACTTGTTGAATACCTTTTGAAAATAAATATTGTTTTCGCAGTTATTTTAAAACTCAATATTTGAATATATCTCTTTAATGAACTAGGTCATCACACATTGAATTATGCATGTTTTAATATTGTATCTTTTTAAAAATGGATGACCAGTTACTAATCTTTTATATTCCTTATCAATAATGGTTAAAAATAAACCAATTTGTTTCTTTACACATCATTTATGAACATACAGAAAAAGCCTATCATCTTCGTTAAATAATTAGAAAACAATTTATGTACTTTTAGTCATTTGATTTAAAATAAAAAATAAACCTAAATATATTTTAAAATAAAAACATTTTATTTTTTATAACTTTTTATTTAACACCATATTAAATGAAACTCATATTATCAAGTTGAAGACTTGATAAGAAAATAAAGCTGTTTATAAATCATGAATGGGTTGACATTTCTTGAATTATTGGAAAAACTGGTAATGATTACAGATTGCATCAGCTTAAAATCATTAAGTGGTTTTATTTTTCCTGACGTTATCAGTGCCCTGCACTGCAACGGAGTCATAGCCCCACTTTCGATTCACCCTAAAACAAAATATACACATATTAAATTACAAATATTTTATCTTTTTATAAATATTTTTACTATTATTTCGTACCGGCACTCATGGCCGCATTTCCTAGACTTGCACTTTGGACATGGCATATGACAGCCAATGCAATTATCTTCTAGACAATCGCAAAAATCCTTCCCCGAGGCGATGTGTATACCCTTATCATCGTACAAAGGAGTATTCTTACTCCTTTTTGACCTGAATGAATACATTTACATTTATATTAATTACATTTTCTTCAAATATGGCGAAATCATTTTTAAGTATTACTTACACATCAGCGTACGATTTCCTCTCTTGCTGCCTCGTTACCCTCGTAGGTCGAGGGTTGGGTTGGGTGGAGCCACTCTTCTTTGGAGGCATATTTTGAGAATTTATTAAACGAATCACAAATAATATACAGAGCGATTTGCAAATGATATGCACTGCGCAACGAAATTAAATGAAGTAATGAGATGGCAAGGAACACTAGATATGCTAGACCACGTGTGCTATTACGGCGGCGTACGGTCATACATAGTGTTAGCACATAAGGCCAGTGTGCAATGTGCGATCTTCGGATGTAGAGTTAGTATCTGTCTCTATCTTCACAGTGAACTGGCGCCTTTTTTAAATAATAACGGTTTTTAATATAAGACAAATTTCAAAATTATATTTTATAAGTCAGGCTTTTATAATTTGATTAATTTCATTAAGAGGACTTAGACAACTCTTTGGTAATCTGCATATTTATCCGCGCGAATTTTAAATCGGCAAGGTGTGTACATTTAAATTATTCTACAAAATTATTCTGCAGTGAAATTATTAATATTCCTTGAATTATATTAGAAAAAATCGATTTCACGATCCTAATTGACTTATTTTTCAATAGTCAGTTAACTTTGATTTAAAGGGTTATACGCAGTAACCATTTTCAAAAAATCATTGTTTTTTAATTAAATTTTCGTAATGTACATATATTTTACTATATACATAGAAATCTTCATGTCAATCCGACAAATATTCTCGAAGTTACAAGAAGGAGATCGTACCGAAGTCATGATGCTGTTGGCATGCTCTTTTAAACATGATTTTCTGCCATTACAGTATGTTCCCTAGGGCTGTGCATCCAATATAATCAGATCTCAGCAATAAAGAATTATTAGAAAGACATTTCGGTGGTTTCACGCGAAATAACAAATCACTCCGAAAATCATTCCATGTGGCTCCAAAATTGTGAAAATGGCTGCACATAGCTGCTGTTATATTCAATGAAGGTGTAGAATGCATCACTTTTATACTATACGAGTGGAATGGGACTTTCATATCAGCCCAAAGCGCATTTATATGCTAAAAAGGAGAATGCTTATTGCGTCATGATCTCCAACCGAAGATCACATGATAACACACAATAGGGAAGAATAATTCGCAAACAACATCACAACTGGTTATTAGAAGCTGTCAAAGTAATAAAGGGTTTATTGTATAAGTGCTTTTCTAAAAACTCTGTTTTTATAGTTGGTCAGCAAGATTTCACAGACAATCATTGATCTATTAGATAGAAAGATCAAAATTTTAGTTGAATATGCAGCTATATGTCAAAATGTCATAACTGCAACTAATCAATATTGTAATGCAGACAAACTTGTTGAATACCACTTGAAAATAAGATATTGTTTTCGCAGTTATTTTAAAACGCAATATTTGAATATGTCTCTTTAATGAACTAGGTCATCACACATTGAATTATGCATGTTTTAATATTGTATCTTCTTAAAAATGGATGACCAGTTACTAATCTTTTATATTCCTTATCAATAATGGTTAAAAATAAACCAATTTGTTTCTTTACATATCATTTATGAACATACAGAAAAAGCCTATCATCTTCGTTAAATAATTAGAAAACAATTTATGTACTTTTAGTCATTTGATTTAAAATAAAAAATAAACCTAAATATATTTTAAAATAAAAACATTTTATTTTTTATAACTTTTATTATTTAACACCATATTAAATGAAAGTCATCTTATTAAGTTGAAGACTTGATAAGAAAATAATGATGATTAGAATTTATGAATGGGTTGACATTTCTTGAATTATTGGAAAAACTGGTAATGATTACAGATTGCATCAGCTTAAAATCATTAAGTGGTTTTATTTTTCCTGACGTTATCAGTGCCCTGCACTGCAACGGAGTCATAGCCCCACTTTCGATTCACCCTAAAACAAAATATACACATATTTAATTACAAATATTTTATCTTTTTATAAATATTTTTACTATTATTTCGTACCGGCACTCATGGCCGCATTTCCTAGACTTGCACTTTGGACATGGCATATGACAGCCAATGCAATTATCTTCTAGACAATCGCAAAAATCCTTCCCCGAGGCGATGTGTATACCCTTATCATCGTACAAAGGAGTATTCTTACTCCTTTTTGACCTGAATGAATACATTTACATTTATATTAATTACATTTTCTTCAAATATGGCGAAATCATTTTTAAGTATTACTTACACATCAGCGTAGGATTTCCTCTCCTGCTTCCTCGTTACCCTCGTAGGTCGAGGGTTGGGTTGGGTGGAGCCACTCTTCTTTGGAGGCATAATTTGACAATTAATTAAATGAGTTACAATTAATATACAGAGCGATTTGCAAATGATATGCTCTGCGCAACGAAATTTAATGAAGTAATAAGATGGCAAGGAACACTAGATATGCTAGACCACGTGTGCTATTATGCCGGCGTATGGTCATACATAGTGTTAGCACATAAGGCCAGTGTGCAATGTGCGATATTCAAATGTTAAGTTAGTATCTGTCTCTATCTTCACAGTGAACTGGCGCCTTTTTTAAATAATAACGGATTTTAACATCTGACAATTTTCAAAATTATATTTTATAAGTCAAGCTATTATAATTTGATTCATTTCATCAAGAGCGGGAAAGGGCTTAGGCAACACTTAGGTAAACTGCATATTTATCCGCGCGAATTTTAAATCGGCAAGGTGTGTACATTTAAATTATTCTACAAAATTTTTCTGCAGTGAAATTATTAATATTCCTTGAATTATATTAGAAAAAAATCGATTTCACGATCCTAATTGACTTATTTTTCATATAGTCAGTTAACTTTGATTTAAAGGGTTATACGCAGTAACCATTTTCAGAAAATCATTGTTTTTTAATTAAATCTTCGTAATGTACATATATTTTAGTATATACATAGAAATCTTCATGTCAATCCGACAAATATTCTCGAAGTTACAAGAAGGAGATCGTACCGAAGTGATGATGATGTTGGCATGCTTCTTTAAACATGATTATCAGCCATTACTACAGGATGTTCCCAGGGCTGTGCATCTAATATTATCAGATCTCAGCAATGATCGGTGGTTTCACGCGAAATAACAAATCACTCCGAAAATAATTCCATGTGACTCCAAAATTGTGGAAATGACTGCACATCCCTGCTGTTATATTCAATGAAGGTATAGTATCACTTTTATACTATATCAGTGCAGTGGGATCTTTATTTCAGTCCAATGTGCATTTATATGCTAAAAAGAAGGCAAAGTGCGTCATGATCTCCAATCGGAGAACACATGATAGCACATAATAGGGAAGAATGATCCGCAAACAAAACCAAATCTGGTTATTAGAAACTGCTAGAAATGGCAGCTTTTATTATATAAGTGCTTTTCCAAAGTAATGGCAGCTTTTATTATATAAGTGCGTTTCTAAAGTAAAGCGCTTTTGAAACTTTGAACGTGCTTTTCTAAAAATTGTGTTTTTATAGTTGGTGAGCAAGATTTCACGGACACTACTGAACTCTTAAATTTTTACACAAGCTTTAGAAATACATTTTTTACTATTTGATAGAAGTTTTTTTCTTACTGGTATATTCAAGCAATTTTAGGGCAAAATTTTCATCAAAAATTGAATTTTTTTTTTTGAAAAGCCAGCGATTTTGTTAAAAATGATTATTTTGCTTATTCTTTCCATCAAATACTAGATTATATCTTATATTAACGAATTAATTTTTATTTTTTCATTTTAGATGATCCAATTCAGAGATATTGTACTCACTGTAAAACGCCTTCTTTTAGAGAACCTCCTGGAGATCAACTATTATTATTTTACAACAAAAAAAATGTAAAAATCAAGTTAAAGAGTTTGAAGAATATGTATATAAACTTTTACGTTAATAAATAAAAATGTCTTTGTAGGAAGAATTTTGAAAAATCGGCATCCTGATTGCGTATAACACCTTAAAATAAACCTTGCTCGAGATGGAGATAAGTGTAGTTTAATCAAGCAAAAAAACTGGATTACATTCATCGATAGATAACAGTGGTTGGTCTTTGACAAAACTGGAATTCAGTGGCGTCATTTATATGTCATCACTTGAAGCTGAGTGATGATACTATTTGCATATCTTATAGAACAACTTAGTTTTATATTGGCTGTATATACAAAAAATAAATCATTGAATGAAAAAACAAAAATATATATGTACATATTATATTTATTAATTTCCTAAATTTCTATTTTACAAAGTTTTACAGTTATTATTATTTCATATTAATATAAAATATCTTTATTAATTTTATATTTTATTTATTTTTTTAATTATTATAGAGATTAATCTCAATACATTACTTATGTTTACTTAACTAAAATCTGTATTACTGCAGTCATATAAAATATAACGTCTTTTCAATAAGAGCGCCAGAATTAGTATCACCTCACATAAAATACCTTGATACAACATATCACGGACGATGGATATACACATATATGGATATAAGTGTGTTTTTGTTTAATATGAGATGATATTAATAAAAACCCTATATTATGGTATTTCCAGGGCCCGTATTCTTGAGTTTTGTGATTTGTAAAATGGGTAATAATTTATTGTCATGTTTGGTTCACTAATATAAGTCAAATCTGTTCGATTACGATTACAAAACTCAGGAATACAGCTCTAAACAAGTGCAACATCAACGTGTGACATATTTTATGTTGATGTTGTACTTGCCTGGACCATTAGAATCACATCTGTAAAATATTTATTATATTTTTAAATTGCAATACATCTATACCTAGTATAACATTATAAATTTGTAAAGCTATTCGTAAAATTAGAAACTAAACATATCAATTATTTAAGTAATTACAAATCTATATGTTATAGTTAATCAAAGAAATATCAGTAAATTGCTCGACTGAACAGTTTACTGCTATTTCTCTTTATCAGGTCATGTGAACTAACTTTTGCTATAACTATGAGTTAAGCAAGCTACCCTAAAGTCAAGTTATATGTATAATATCAACCTATCACGGACGACATACTACAATGTTTGCAATATTTATGGTTTCGTAGATTCATATATGTGTCATCCACATCGCTACCTCATAAATTTTATGACATGACCAAATCCTGTAATTATAATACTGGTCCGGGAATCGAACCCGAAGTAGGGCGGTCACTATGCCGTCTCAAGTTGTAAACGACCCATATTTTCAGTAAAATTTTCATAATTAGATTTCTTAAGAAAAACTGTATTACTCCTGCTATGAGTAAATAAGTCGGCATCTTTAAAACAATTTGTGTAGTTATAAGAAAATAGATTGCCTTTGTACTGTATTTAATTTTCGACTACTAGTAAATGCTTATGTGTAACATTCTTTATTATGTTGGTACATAGATTTATGCCACACCAACAAAATAAGAGCTACAAGCATATATGTACAAGTACATTAAAACCTTGTATTGAGCACAGCTCCTTTTTTCAGAACACTGGGTTAATATAAGCAGGAGTAAAATTTACAAAGATCTATGTGATTATAACATAAGTTATTAATAAATAATTTAAATATAATACTTTTATTTTCTTGAGTTTCTATTTCTATACATAAAATTCAACATATACATATTAAACTAATACATTTATATTTAACATTTCTTTAAATTAAATTTCAGTATATAGTGCATTATTTGCACAGATTTACATTACTTTTTTTTTATAAACGTATACACCCAGGTAGAAAATGTAACACTTTAATTAGCTTGTAGTAAGCTAGCTGTGAAAGTGCACCACAAGAAAGAGTTTTATAAGAAAGTAGAAAAAATGAACCTTATAAATAGCAAGGTAAGTAAGCTAGCAAGTATAAAACTGCACTTTAAGGCAATTTTCTACCTGAGTGAAATACTGAAGGATATCATATCCAGGATATGTATGCGCTTCCGTTATATCTAATATCGTAATGCCATTGATTATTGCGATGCAATTTGTTGCTTGCGATGAATAAACCTAGAACCGATTTGACCACTTACTTACTTAAATTATAAATAATATAATTTATGTATATAATAATAATAATAATCTCGTGAGAAATACTGAGAATAATCTGTTAAGATAAGTGATTAGTAAATAAAGAAATGAACCGATTAACACTTCAAATGTATCAGTACCAAATGACCAAGAGCATGTTTTATTTAGTCCAAATCACGATAGTTCGGCGGTGACTTATACTTAAAAGAGGTTATAAGAACGGTATAAATCTATGATACGATAATGAATTTTATCTTGTTCGTTTCTATATACATTACAAAAAAATAAGTGAGTCAGTGCGTTTTAGTTACATTGGCAGTTTATACCCCACAACTTGTCGCCGCCGAACTCTCGTAATTTGAACTATATAAACAACAGCTCGTTGCAGATTTTAACAAATTTATTTGTAGCTCTGGTGATATATGAGGAGTTTTCCACAGTGTCGCATTGTACGAATATTTAATTGGAACATACATTAAGTTTTTAAAGCTGTATCTTCATCCATACTTGTTTATTTTTATTCTCAAAAATGTATTTAATTTTATTTTTTTAATTAAAAAAATAAAAATTGTTATTAAAGGTATTAAATGATTTCAGACATTAGGGACATAGTATTCAATAGTAATTGTCAACAATGTTTACATTTTATGGAAATTAATTAGTTATCAATTGCGCATATAATTGACAAGGCGTTGATGGAACATTCAACAGAATTATGCGCTCTAGTGCCGTAATTAGAAAATACCCTCTAAAAATAGATTCCAAGTAGAATTTAGAGATTGGTTCAGACATTAGTCTTTTAGACTTTGATAAAAGTAGATTGTATTTAGTAGCATCGTAGGATATATTATTTAGGCTTTCTTTATATTTAGAAGTAAAAGTGTGCGTATCATATTAAATCTTACATTGAGATTTTTGATTTTACTTATTTATTTATTTTTTATTATTAATTTTATAATATTCTTTTTTTTAAAGTGAATTACGATGAGTGGTATACATAGAAATCAAATTACAAAATAAATTAGTAATATCTACGATTGGCTTATTATTTTAGTCTATCAAATATAGAATAGATATCAAGGGACGTGAATAAAGCCTAGACGGAGTAAAGCAAGCAAGTAGCCAGATATCCTAGGCCTCACTGATAGGTTTTTCAATAACCAAGATTAGAAGAAAGAGAGAATAATAATTTTAACAAATATAAAAATATAATTAAATATTTGTATTTACGTTTATTTTTTTGAGGGTTAAAATTGACACTTTATAGACAATAAAGTTCCAAGTTTTAACCCCCAAAGAGAATTTGGTAGTAAACCATATATATAATATAAAATACACAAAACTACATACAAGATGAAACTAGTGTCTTCATTTTGTAATTAGAAACATCATTCAGTGATGAATTGAGAAATTTTTAGGTTAGAGCCCAATTGTGTTAATGAATCCATTTTTAATATTTTGAAGGACAACTCTCTGAATCGTTCACTACTATCAGTGATTAACGATAGAGGGCCATTTTTTTTGTTAGTAACCGCAAAACATTACGATCACTCAGAGAAAGTGTTTTATTCAACTTTGTTTTGCATGATGGAACCATATAAGCGGCATCAGATATGCACCTCTACACACATTTGTTAAAGATAATTCTTTAAACTACACACATTTCTTAAAGATAATTCTTTAAAGGAAGAAATCTCTAAAACGACATCAGATATGCACCTCTACACACATTTGTTAAAGATAATTCTTTAAAGGAAGATATCTCTAAAACGACATCAGATATGCACACTACACACATTTGTTAAAGATAATTCTTTCAATGAAGATATCTTTAAAACGACATCAGATATGCACCTCTACACACATTTGTTAAAGATAATTCTTTCAATGAAGATATCTAAAACGACATCAGATATGCACCTCTACACACATTTGTTAAAGATAATTCTTTCAATGAAGATATCTAAAACGACATCAGATATGCACCTCTACACACATTTGTTAAAGATAACTTTTACAACAAAGATTTACCTCGACACACCTAATGAAACTAGTGCCTTCATTTTGTAATTTTGTTATTAGAAACAACATTTAGCGAAAGTGCTTTGTTGGAAGAATACACGACTAACAGTCAAATCATATTAACAGAGAAAAATGATGTTGTAAATACGTTTTATTATTTACATCATTGGCTTTGAGATTTAAACCCACGTAGATAATATTGAAGTAAACCATTGAGAAAATATAGCGACTGTATTCAGCAATAAATAAATCTACGATTACTAGAGAATGCTATAATTATGGTTGTTATATTGTAAATAACAAGTATAGAAAAAATATATACACACACCGAGAATCAAATCTAGAGGTAGTTCTACAAATAACGATCCCTCTTCGGAATTCTAAGAAATTTTTCAGTTTTAATATTAAACGTTAAAAGAAAGACCGAAAATTATTCTAGTCTTAAAGCAAATATAATTTTAAAAAATACATTGAATTGTATTTTATTGTCTGGAGAGTTGAAAATGAAATCATACGATGCATGTAATAGAAATAAAAATGTATCGTTAAATCGAATAACACTCTTTCAATTCGAAAATGAGAGAAATTGAGTAATATAAACATTATATATATATATACTACAGAAATATATTGTTGGCTGTAACCAACTGAGAAATAACACTTTTGACACAAAGAGGTTCCTTAATCAATTCACCAATTAGGTTGATTAAGAAATTGGAAACACACTATTCGATTCTTCTTTAGAGGATACGCTTGTCCTAAATACAAAGTAATGGTATTGAATCAATTTATTTTTGAATTCAAAAGATCATAAACGAGCTATGTATATAGTTAGATAAGTTTTCTAAAATATGAAAACTATTTAAGCAAGAAACGTAAAAAAATATTTGTAGGAAATCGAAATCAGCATGACAATTTAGCAAATAAATATTTCAAAGTGAATCAACAAATACAAGAATTGAAACATTCAAATGAATAGTCGATATTATTCCTTTTTTTTGTTAGTCCACATTAGTTAATATAACAAGAAAATAAATAATGTAATATACATTAACTAAAAAAAAATTAAAGGAGGGAGATTTAAGGAATAACTATCAGTGGAGCCATCAGAAACCATCTTAGAGATTGCATACTGCATAGAGTATACTGAGATCAAAGGATTCTAAAGAAAGGACGCGCTTTACTAAATGCACTGCTTATCTACACCTACAATATGAGGATGATGACAAGGAGTTCGACGCATAGTGACATGACATTACACGTAAAACCTATCAATAGATAGGAGTAAAAGTCAATATTATTGAAACAGAAACAACAGCTAAAACTATATTAAGTGCGCATGAAAAAAGTACAAAAGATATTACATATCACATTAATATTCTTACTTTGTTAAATATCAAGATACTTTGTTAACGAAAACAGGTAGGGGGCTGTAAATAACAGTGGCCTTTAGAACAAGCTACTTTGTTCATTTAAGATGAGGAGAAGTTAGAAAGAGTACATGAAATTCTTCGTAGTGGAACTTAGTTTCATTAACTGCACTTCGAGTGCAGTAAGTATACATTTATGTACACAGGGAAATACCTCGAGTGAATATAAAACATAAACCATTTTGTTATTTTATTATTCAGAAATGAAGTCAATTGTAGGATAAATACGGTGAACCTCAGTACAACAAATATCGCTTCGTATAAATAGGAAAAGTATGAGAATGACCGTGTAATGAACCACACCTAATTTGGTTTTAATTATTTTTTTTGTTGGTCCACATTAGTTAATATAACAAGAAAAGAAATAATGTAATATACATTAATTCAAAAAGATTTAAAGTGGGAGATTTAAGGAATAACTATCAGTGGAGCCATCAGAAAGATGGGTCTATGTTCATCATATGGGTAACCACTGTTCGTCTAAGACGAAATATGTTCCAAACTTCTGTGTTTTCGGGTTCGATCTCCGAATCAAAGAAGTATTTTCTACTCTGATTAAGTTATCACCAAAACCAATTTGATCACGTGTTCTCATAATTATGGAACTCTATAGTGTAAGTTCAAATATATGACGTCGTGATACCATAAAAACTGCCAACATAGTTGGAGGATATGGCGATAGAAGTCAACATAGGAAATAAGCATATGTTAATTTATATAAATATGAACCCATCATCTCTTGCATTGGGCAGGTTAATGGGGTGATAAATCGAATTGCTTCTTAAGAAAGTCAAATGTTTATTTTAGGAAATTTCTATTTTATTACTACCCCATATTGAGTTAGTAGTTAAATAATTGAAAAACTTATTTCAAGTAAAGAAAGAACTTTAAATTCGAGAACATATTGAATACTGGAAGGACTGCAACATCTAGATAAAATACCTGACGCCTGCAGTCGTACTAGAAAAGATTGCATACTGCATAGAGTATAGTGAGATCAAAGGATTACAAACAAAGGCCGTACTTTACTAAATGCACTGTTTACCTACACCTACAATATGAGGATGATGACAAACAAGAGTTTGATGCATAGAAACAACTTTAACCCGGTATAAAACATGACATTATTCGTAGCGGAACTAGAAAAAACTGCATATTGTATGTATGCTGAGAATGAAATAATTCAGAGGGTGATAAAATACAAAGAATTGACCGTGGTCGAGAGAATTGATGCTTGATGCAAGACTGGTAGGTCTTCTATATTCTACTATATTTTCCGAGTTTGGTTCCTATTAGAATTAATTTGATTATTTTCTTATAATCATAAAACTTATGAGGCAGCGGTATAGTTCACATATGTGACCACGAACCACAGATAGTGATGACAACATTGTAGAATGTCGTTCGTGATAGAATTTAGCACCGGAAATAGACCGATGTTAAATAAAATAAAGAAATAATGAAACAGAAATCAATAAATATTTAATTTACTTATCGAAAAATTGAGCAAAAATTATATCTAACATCTGATTTAGAGTATATAATCAAAATTCAATTCTTTTAAAACTATTGATAAAGTTTTGTAGAAGATATAAAGAATAATTACTTGCATAGAAATATACTGAGACATTAGCCAATAAGCTTAATTTGCGAAATAAATTAAGTTTCGATATTTTGATAATCGACGTTTTGTGTAGAAACTGTCAACCCAGATGAGTGAAACATTTGTTTAATAGACTGAAAGTCATAAGAAAATTATTTAACAAATATTAAAAGAATAATATCATCTATTATCAAAAACAACAGTCAATTAGAAACACTATTTCACTTTATTCATGTAGGAAGAGAGTATTAAAGTACCAAATAATATACCCAGGAAATATTGCAGAAAGAATACCACGTACCGTTGTTCACGGCCAAATGTAGAGGGCTCTAAGCAAAAGTCCAGCAAAATTACCATGGTTCAACAGAATTATGCGCTCTAGTATCGTAATTAGAAAATACCCTCTAAAAATAGATTCCAAGTAGAATTTAGAGATTGGTTCAGACATTAGTCTTTTAGACTTTGATAACAGTAGATTGTATTTAGTAACAACGTATGATATATGAATTTAGGTTTTCTTTATATTTAGAAGAAAAAGTGTGCGTATCATATTAAATCTTATATTGAGATTTTTTATTTTACTTATTTATTTATTTTTTATTATTAATTTTATAATACACTTTTTTTAAAGTGAATTACGCTGAGTGGTATACATAGAAATCAAATTAGAAAATATGTTCGTAACATCTACGATTGGCTTATTATTTTAGTCTATCAAATATAGAATAGATATCAAGGGATATGAATGAAGCCTAGACGGAGTAAAGCAAGCAAGTAGCCAGATATCCGAGGCCTCTCTGGTTTTTCAATAACCAAGATTAGAAGAAAGAGAGAATAATAATTTTACCAAATATAAAAATATAATTAAATATTTGTATTTACGTTTATTTTTTAGAGGGTTAAAATTGACACTTTATAGACAATAAAGTTCCAAGTTTTAACCCCCAAAGAGAATTTGGTAGTAAACCATATATATAATATAAAATACACAAAACTACATACAAGATGAAACTAGTGTCTTCATTTTGTAATTAGAAACATCATTCAGTGATGAATTGAGAAATTTTTAGGTTAGAGCCCAATTGTGTTAATGAATCCATTTTGAATATTTTGAAGGACAACTCTCTGAATCGTTCACTACTATCAGTGATTAACGATAGAGGGCCATTTTCTTTTGTTAGTAGCCGCAAAACATTACGATCACTCAGAGAAAGTGTTTTGTTCAACTTTGTTTTGCATGATGGAACCATATAAGCGGCATCAGATATGCACCTCTACACACATTTGTTAAAGATAATTCTTTAAACTACACACATTTCTTAAAGATAATTCTTTAAAGGAAGAAATCTGTAAAACGACATCAGATATGCATCTCTACACACATTTGTTAAAGATAATTCTTTCAATGAAGATATCTCTAAAACGACATCAGATATGCACACTACACACATTTGTTAAAGATAATTCTTTCAATGAAGATATCTAAAACGACATCAGATATGCACCTCTACACACATTTGTTAAAGATAATTCTTTCAATGAAGATATCTAAAACGACATCAGATATGCACCTCTACACACATTTGTTAAAGATAATTCTTTCAGTGAAGATATCTAAAACGACATCAGATATGCACCTCTACACACATTTGTTAAAGATAATTCTTTCAATGAAGATATCTCTAAAACGACATCAGATATGCACCTCTACACACATTTGTTAAAGATAATTCTTTCAATGAAGATATCTAACACGACATCAGATATGCACCTCTACACACATTTGTTAAAGATAATTCTTTCAATGAAGATATCTAAAACGACATCAGATATGCACCTCTACACACATTTGTTAAAGATAATTCTTTCAATGAAGATATCTCTAAAACGACATCAGATATGCACCTCTACACACATTTGTTAAAGATAATTCTTTCAATGAAGATATCTAAAACGACATCAGATATGCACACTACACACATTTGTTAAAGATAATTCTTTCAATGAAGATATCTCTAAAACGACATCAGATATGCACACTACACACATTTGTTAAAGATAATTCTTACAATGAAGATATCTAAAACGTCATCAGATATGCACCTCTACACACATTTGTTAAAGATAACTTTTACAACAAAGATTTACCTCGACACACCTAATGAAACTAGTGCCTTCATTTTGTAATTTTGTTATTAGAAACAACATTTAGCGAAAGTGCTTTGTTGGAAGAATACACGACTAACAGTCAAATCATATTAACAGAGAAAAATGATGTTGTAAATACGTTTTATTATTTACATCATTGGCTTTGAGATTTAAACCCACGTAGATAATATTGAAGTAACCCATTGAACCCATAGAGAAAAAATAGCGACTGTATTCAGCAATAAATAAATCTACGATTACTAGAGAATGCTATAATTATGGTTGTTATATTGTAAATAACAAGTATAGAAAAAATATATACACACACCGAGAATCAAATCTAGAGGTAGTTCTACAAATAACGATCCCTCTTCGGAATTCTAAGAAATTTTTCAGTTTTAATATTAAACGTTAAAAGAAAGACCGAAAATTATTCTAGTCTTAAAGCAAATATAATTTTAAAAAATACATTGAATTGTATTTTATTGTCTGGAGAGTTGAAAATGAAATCATACGATGCATGTAATAGAAATAAAAATGTATCGTTAAATCGAATAACACTTTTTCAATTCGAAAATGAGAGAAATTGAGTAATATATATATTATATATATACCAGAGAAATATACTGTTGGCTGTAACCAACTGAGAAATAACACTTTTGGCACAAAGAGGTTCCTTAATCAATTCACCAATTAGGTTGATTAAGAAATTGGAAACACACTATTCGATTCTTCTTTAGAGGATACGCTTGTCCTAAATACAAAGTAATGGTATTGAATCAATTTATTTTTGAATTCAAAAGATCATGAACGAGCTATGTATATAGATAGATAAGTTTTCTAAATTATGAAAACTATTTAAGCAAGAAATGTAAAAAAATATTTGTTAAAAAATCGAAATCAGCATGACAATTTAGCAAATAAATATTTCAAAGTGAATCAACAAATACAAGAATTGATACATTCAAAGGAATAATCGATATTATTCCTTTTTTTTGTTAGTCCACATTAGTTAATATAACAAGAAAAGAAATAATGTAATATACATTAACTCAAAAAAAATTAAAGGAGGGAGATTTTAGGAATAACTATCAGTGGAGCCATCAGAAACCCTCTTAATTGTCAGAAAGATGGGTCTATGTTCATCATATGGGTAACCACTGTTCGTCTAAGACGAAATATGTTCCAGAGTTCTGTGTTTTCGGGTTCGATCCCCGAATCAAGGAAGTATTTTCTCCTCTGATTAAGGTATCATCAAAACCAATTTGATCACGTGTTCTCATAATTATGGAACTCCATACTGTACGTCCAAGTATATGAGGTCGGGATACCATAAAAACTGCCAACATAGTTCGAGGAGATCGGCTATAGTAGTCAATATAGGAAATAGGCATATGTTAATTTATATAAATATGAACCCATTATCTCTTAAATAGTTTTAAGCAATAAATTATGGGCTGGTGGGTAGGTTAATGGGGTGATAAATCGAATTGCTTCTTAAGAAAGTCAAATGTTTATTTTAGGAAGATTCTATTTTATTACTACCCATATTGAGTTAGTAGTTAAATAATTGAGTCACTAATTTCAAGTGAAGAAAGAACTTTAAATTCGAGAACATATTGAATACTGGAAGGACTGCAACATCTAGATAAAATACCTGACGCCTGCAGTAGTACTAGAAATGATTGCATACTGCATAGAGTATACTGAGATCAAAGGATTACAAACAAAGGCCGTACTTTACTAAATGCACTGCTTATCTACACCTACAATATGAGGATGATGACAAACAAGAGTTTGATGCATAGAAACAACTTTAAACCGGTATAAAACGTGACATTATTCGTAGCGGAACTAGAAAAACTGCATATTGTATATATGCTGAGAATGAAATAATTCAGAGGGTGATAAAATATGACGTGATCACATTGCAGAAGGTCGTTCGTGATAGAATTTTGCACCGGAAATAGACCGATGTTAAATAAAAAAAGAAATAATGAAACAGAAATCAATAAATAATTATTTTACTTATCGAAAAAAATGAGCTAATATTATATCTAACATCTGATTTAGTTTTGTAGAAGATATAAAGAATAAACACTTGTATAGAAATATACTGAGACATTAGCCAATAAGCTTAATTTGAGGAACAAATTAATATTCGATATTTTAATAATCAATGTTTTGTGTAGTAACTGTGAACCCTGATTGGTGAACTTCGGTGAAAATTTCGAAATTCTTAATAAGATTAAAGAAAACTTTTTTTAACACATTTCTAAAATCTGTTACAAAAAATATCAGTGGCAGAAGAGTTTTCTGACACTAAGGAAAATGAAGATTGAGGTTCTGTCACCTCGTCGGCCGGTGACAATTTTGTCTTCAACTTACAAAAATAGGTTAAAACTGAAAAAACAGACTGTCTTAATAACAGTAGTGTCTTCAGTATGCGATTACTCTTAGAGACTGTATAAAATTACACAAGACAGGAGATTACGAGATACGAGGCAGGCAATTCATATTAAATATTAGAAGGCATAGAATTTCTAATTGCAATAAGCTGCTGATTAGAACAGAGTAGAGAATACAACCACAAAAATTTCAGTTGTTTATATTGAACTTAGATCTTTTGTCTAAAGGAAAAATACAATAACGAAGGGGAAAATGTAATATTTTTTACATATTTTGAATAAAGAAGTTACTGCAACTTCTATAGATAAATTATCGCTTCGAAGTGAAGAGGAGGAGGTAGTTATTCGATACATACATTTAAGTATACATTTAAAATTTATAGAATTTCTATTTGATGAATTATTAAATGATTTACTAATCACCATGGGTTCATGATAAAAGCATGTTCTGAAAACTGCTATCTCTAGATGAAATACTTTACATTATGCGTATGAAACTTGAAATAATGTTATAGTACATACAGAGCATACTGAAATGGAACGTTTCTAGAGAAACGGTTAGGTTTTTTTAATAAATACGTTTCAAAGCCAAATAAATGTGTATATTAAAACACAAATTTGTTTTATAAACCATTGAAGAAATACTTAAAGAATAACGTCATAATCATAACGAATAGCATAACTGTAACATCAATAAGAAACACTGTTTTTTACTTTATTCTTGTAGAAAAAGAGTATATTAAAGTATAAAAAATATACAAGAAAATATTGTAGAAAGAATATAATGTGACGTTGTTCATGTAAGAATGTAGAGGTCTCTAAGCAATATAATTAGGGGGTTCAGAAAGAAAACCACCCTACCTTGCTTACGATGGAAGGTATCGTAATGTAAAATAACATTGCCGAAAAGACGCCCAGCAAGAGTAGCCAGAAATACAACTATATTTTAAAAAAGATCAAAAGCGATTTTGTTCACGAAAGAAGAGAGCACAGGAGAATTGCCCTGCGACTTTGTTTGTGGAAGGAGCATGTATTGACTAAGGACTGCAACGAGTAGATAAAATAATTCGCAGTGGAACTTAGATTCATTAAGAAGCTTGAACTTTGAGATTTATGAAATTGTTCGACTGCATATAACCATTTTGTTATTTTATTATTCTGAAATGATATTAATAAGATGTGTATTATACATCTTAAGAACATAATATTGTTTTGAATAAAGAAATGGAGCTTAAGGAGGAGCGTGAAATGAGCGAGAGACAATATTCGCAGTGGAACTAGAGAACACAACATAGTAATCGCTAGTATTACCCAAGAGATGGCCATGTAGACAAAAGTAGTCGAGCAAAAATAACAAGAAACTTGTTATGGAGAGAAAAGGCGATGAAAATAAGTGACTTATATTCTTAATAGAGGATAAATATTCTGACTAAAATATGACGCAATTATAATTCAAAGATCAGAATTAAATTGCCGCCTAGATATTAAAATATCTAGTACATTTATGTTATATATTATGGAAATACCTATATTCAATTTAAAAACATAAATTAAAAACACCAAATGTGTAAGAATTGCAATTGGAGGACATAGTGGCGCTTGATACCGACTGCTGTACCTTCGAGTTCGATCTTAACATATAAGATCATGACACCTCATAAACTTAAACAGTGTAGGACGCCAACGGTTATGAGAATCAGCAAAACAAATACGCGAAGTTAGATAAATTAATTTAAATAAATATACGGTATTTTATTATAGTCATAATATCATTATTTTAAGAGATTGCATACTGCATAGAGTATACTGAGATCAAAGGATTCTAAAGAAAGGACGCGCTTTACTAAATGCACTGCTTATCTACACCTACAATATGAGGATGATGACAAGGAGTTCGACGCATAGTGACATGACATTACACTTAAAACCTATGAATAGATATTTTACGCAAATGTATCTAGTTTAAGAGTAAAAGTCAATATTATTGAAACAGAAACAACAGCTAAAACTATATTAAGTGCGCATGAAAAAAGTACAAAAGATATTACATATCACATAAATATTCTTACTTTGTTAAATATCAAGATACTTTGTTAACGAAAACAGGTAGTGGGCTGTAAATAACAGTGACCTTTAGAACAAGCTACTTTGTTCATTTAAGATGAGGAGAAGTTAGAAAGAGTAGATGAAATTCTTCGTAGTGGAACTTAGTTTCATTAACTGCACTTCGAGTGCAGTAAGTATACATTTATGTACACAGGGAAATACCTCGAGTGAATATAAAACATAAACCATTTTGTTATTTTATTATTCAGAAATGAAGTCAATTGTAGGATAAATACGGTGAACCTCAGTACAACAAATATCGCTTCGTATAAATAGGAAAAGTATGAGAATGACCGTGGAATGAACCACACCTAATTTGGTTTTAATTATTTTTTTTGTTGGTCCACATTAGTTAATATAACAAGAAAAGAAATAATGTAATATACATTAATTCAAAAAGATTTAAAGTGGGAGATTTAAGGAATAACTATCAGTGGAGCCATCAGAAAGATGGGTCTATGTTCATCATATGGGTAACCACTGTTCGTCTAAGACGAAATATGTTCCAAACTTCTGTGTTTTCGGGTTCGATCTCCGAATCAAAGAAGTATTTTCTACTCTGATTAAGTTATCACCAAAACCAATTTGATCACGTGTTCTCATAATTATGGAACTCTATAGTGTAAGTTCAAATATATGACGTCGTGATACCATAAAAACTGCCAACATAGTTGGAGGATATGGCGATAGAAGTCAACATAGGAAATAAGCATATGTTAATTTATATAAATATGAACCCATCATCTCTTGCATTGGGCAGGTTAATGGGGTGATAAATCGAATTGCTTTTTAAGAAAGTCAAATGTTTATTTTAGGAAATTTCTATTTTATTACTACCCCATATTGAGTTAGTAGTTAAATAATTGAAAAACTTATTTCAAGTAAAGAAAGAACTTTAAATTCGAGAACATATTGAATACTGGAAGGACTGCAACATCTAGATAAAATACCTGACGCCTGCAGTCGTACTAGAAAAGATTGCATACTGCATAGAGTATAGTGAGATCAAAGGATTACAAACAAAGGCCGTACTTTACTAAATGCACTGTTTACCTACACCTACAATATGAGGATGATGACAAACAAGAGTTTGATGCATAGAAACAACTTTAACCCGGTATAAAACATGACATTATTCGTAGCGGAACTAGAAAAAACTGCATATTGTATGTATGCTGAGAATGAAATAATTCAGAGGGTGATAAAATACAAAGAATTGACCGTGGTCGAGAGAATTGATGCTTGATGCAAGACTGGTAGGTCTTCTATATTCTACTATATTTTCCGAGTTTGGTTCCTATTAGAATTAATTTGATTATTTTCTTATAATCATAAAACTTATGAGGCAGCGGTATAGTTCACATATGTGACCACGAACCACAGATAGTGATGACAACATTGTAGAATGTCGTTCGTGATAGAATTTAGCACCGGAAATAGACCGATGTTAAATAAAATAAAGAAATAATGAAACAGAAATCAATAAATATTTATTTTACTTATCGAAAAAATGAGCAAAAATTATATCTAACATCTGATTTAGAGTATATAATCAAAATTCAATTCTTTTAAAACTATTGATAAAGTTTTGTAGAAGATATAAAGAATAATTACTTGCATAGAAATATACTGAGACATTAGCCAATAAGCTTAATTTGCGAAATAAATTAAGTTTCGATATTTTGATAATCGACGTTTTGTGTAGAAACTGTCAACCCAGATGAGTGAAACATTTGTTTAATAGACTGAAAGTCATAAGAAAATTATTTAACAAATATTAAAAGAATAATATCATCTATTATCAAAAACAACAGTCAATTAGAAACACTATTTCACTTTATTCATGTAGGAAGAGAGTATTAAAGTACCAAATAATATACCCAGGAAATATTGCAGAAAGAATACCACGTACCGTTGTTCACGGCCAAATGTAGAGGGCTCTAAGCAAAAGTCCAGCAAAATTACCATGGTTCAACAGAATTATGCGCTCTAGTATCGTAATTAGAAAATACCCTCTAAAAATAGATTCCAAGTAGAATTTAGAGATTGGTTCAGACATTAGTCTTTTAGACTTTGATAACAGTAGATTGTATTTAGTAACAACGTATGATATATGAATTTAGGTTTTCTTTATATTTAGAAGAAAAAGTGTGCGTATCATATTAAATCTTATATTGAGATTTTTTATTTTACTTATTTATTTATTTTTTATTATTAATTTTATAATACACTTTTTTTAAAGTGAATTACGCTGAGTGGTATACATAGAAATCAAATTAGAAAATATGTTCGTAACATCTACGATTGGCTTATTATTTTAGTCTATCAAATATAGAATAAATATCAAGGGATATGAATGAAGCCTAGACGGAGTAAAGCAAGCAAGTAGCCAGATATCCGAGGCCTCTCTGGTTTTTCAATAACCAAGATTAGAAGAAAGAGAGAATAATAATTTTAACAAATATAAAAATATAATTAAATATTTGTATTTACGTTTATTTTTTAGAGGGTTAAAATTGACACTTTATGGACAATAAAGTTCCAAGTTTTAACCCCCAAAGAGAATTTGGTAGTAAACCATATATATAATATAAAATACACAAAACTACATACAAGATGAAACTAGTGTCTTCATTTTGTAATTAGAAACATCATTCAGTGATGAATTGAGAAATTTTTAGGTTAGAGCCCAATTGTGTTAATGAATCCATTTTGAATATCTTGAAGGACAACTCTCTGAATCGTTCACTACTATCAGTGATTAACGATAGAGGGCCATTTTCTTTTGTTAGTAACCGCAAAACATTACGATCACTCAGAGAAAGTGTTTTGTTCAACTTTGTTTTGCATGATGGAACCATATAAGCGGCATCAGATATGCACCTCTACACACATTTGTTAAAGATAATTCTTTAAACTACACACATTTCTTAAAGATAATTCTTTAAAGGAAGAAATCTGTAAAACGACATCAGATATGCACCTCTACACACATTTGTTAAAGATAATTCTTTCAATGAAGATATCTCTAAAACGACATCAGATATGCACCTCTACACACATTTGTTAAAGATAATTCTTTCAATGAAGATATCTAAAACGACATCAAATATGCACCTCTACACACATTTGTTAAAGATAATTCTTTCAATGAAGATATCTAAAACGACATCAGATATGCACCTCTACACACATTTGTTAAAGATAATTCTTTCAATGAAGATATCTAAAACGACATCAGATATGCACCTCTACACACATTTGTTAAAGATAATTCTTTCAATGAAGATATCTAAAACGACATCAGATATGCACCTCTACACACATTTGTTAAAGATAATTCTTTCAATGAAGATATCTAAAACGACATCAGATATGCACCTCTACACACATTTGTTAAAGATAATTCTTTCAATGTAGATATCTAAAACGACATCAGATATGCACCTCTACACACATTTGTTAAAGATAATTCTTTCAATGAAGATATCTAAAACAACATCAGATATGCACCTCTACACACATTTGTTAAAGATAATTCTTTCAATGAAGATATCTAAAACGACATCAGATATGCACCTCTACACACATTTGTTAAAGATAATTCTTTCAATGAAGATAACTAAAACGACATCAGATATGCACACTACACACATTTGTTAAATATAATTCTTTCAATGAAGATATCTCTAAAACGACATCAGATATGCACACTACACACATTTGTTAAAGATAATTCTTACAATGAAGATAACTAAAACGACATCAGATATGCACCTCTACACACATTTGTTAAAGATAATTCTTTCAATGAAGATATCTAAAACGACATCAGATATGCACCTCTACACACATTTGTTAAAGATAATTCTTTCAATGAAGATATCTAAAACGACATCAGATATGCACCTCTACACACATTTGTTAAAGATAATTCTTTCAATGAAGATAACTAAAACGACATCAGATATGCACACTACACACATTTGTTAAAGATAATTCTTTCAATGAAGATATCTCTAAAACGACATCAGATATGCACACTACACACATTTGTTAAAGATAATTCTTACAATGAAGATATCTAAAACGACATCAGATATGCACCTCTACACACATTTGTTAAAGATAACTTTTACAACAAAGATTTACCTCGACACACCTAATGAAACTAGTGCCTTCATTTTGTAATTTTATTATTAGAAACAACATTTAGCGAAAGTGCTTTGTTGGAAGAATACACGACTAAAAGTCAAATCATATTAACAGAGAAAAATGATGTTGTAAATACGTTTTATTATTTACATCATTGGCTTTGAGATTTAAACCCACGTAGATAATATTGAAGTAACCCATTGAACCCATAGAGAAAAAATAGCGACTGTATTCAGCAATAAATAAATCTACGATTACTAGAGAATGCTATAATTATGGTTGTTATATTGTAAATAACAAGTATAGAAAAAATATATACACACACCGAGAATCAAATCTAGAGGTAGTTCTACAAATAACGATCCCTCTTCGGAATTCTAAGAAATTTTTCAGTTTTAACATTAAACGTTAAAAGAAAGACCGAAAATTATTCTAGTCTTAAAGCAAATATAACTTTAAAAAATACATTGAATTGTATTTTATTGTCTGGAGAGTTGAAAATGAAATCATACGATGTATGTAATAGAAATAAAAATGTATCGTTAAATCGAATAACACTTTTTCAATTCGAAAATGAGAGAAATTGAGTAATATATATATTATATATATACCAGAGAAATATACTGTTGGCTGTAACCAACTGAGAAATAACACTTTTGGCACAAAGAGGTTCCTTAATCAATTCACCAATTAGGTTGATTAAGAAATTGGAAACACACTATTCGATTCTTCTTTAGAGGATACGCTTGTCCTAAATACAAAGTAATGGTATTGAATCAATTTATTTTTGAATTCAAAAGATCATGAACGAGCTATGTATATAGATAGATAAGTTTTCTAAAATATGAAAACTATTTAAGCAAGAAATGTAAAAAAATATTTGTTGAAAATCGAAATCAGCATGACAATTTAGCAAATAAATATTTCAAAGTGAATCAACAAATACAAGAATTGATACATTCAAAGGAATAATCGATATTACTTCTTCTTTTTATTGGTCCACATTAGTTAATATAACAAGAAAAGAAATAATGTAACAAACATTAACTCAAAAAAAATTAAAGGAGGGAGATTTTAGGAATAACTATCAGTGGAGCCATCAGAAACCCTCTTAATTGTCAGAAAGATGGGTCTATGTTCATCATATGGGTAACCACTGTTCGTCTAAGACGAAATATGTTCCAGACTTCTGTGTTTTCGGGTTCGATCCCCGAATCAAGGAAGTATTTTCTCCTCTGATTAAGGTATCATCAAAACCAATTTGATCACGTGTTCTCATAATTATGGAACTCCATACTGTACGTCCAAGTACATGACGTCGTGATACCATAAAAACTGCCAACATAGGTGGAGGAGATCGGCTATAGTAGTCAATATAGGAAATAGGCATATGTTAATTTATATAAATATGAACCTATCATCTCTTATATAGTTTTAAGCAATAAATTATGGGCTGGTGGGTAGGTTAATGGGGTGATAAATCGAATTGCTTCTTAAGAACGTCAAATGTTTATTTTAGGAAATTTCTATTTTATTACTACACCATATTGAGTTAGTAGTTAAATAATTGAGACACTAATTTCAAGTGAAGAAAGAACTTTAAATTCGAGAACATATTGAATACTGGAAGGACTGCAACATCTAGATAAAATACCTGACGCCTGCAGTAGTACTAGAAATGATTGCATACTGCATAGAGTATACTGAGATCAAAGGATTACAAACAAAGGCCGTACTTTACTAAATGCACTGCTTATCTACACCTACAATATGAGGATGATGACAAACAAGAGTTTGATGCATAGAAACAACTTTAAACCGGTATAAAACGTGACATTATTCGTAGCGGAACTAGAAAAAACTGCATATTGTATATATGCTGAGAATGAAATAATTCAGAGGGTGATAAAATATGACGTGATCACATTGCAGAAGGTCGTTCGTGATAGAATTTTGCACCGGAAATAGACCGATGTTAAATAAAAAAAGAAATAATGAAACAGAAATCAATAAATAATTATTTTACTTATCGAAAAAAATTAGCTAATATTATATCTAACATCTGATTTAGTTTTGTAGAAGATATAAAGAATAAACACTTGTATAGAAATATACTGAGACATTAGCCAATAAGCTTAATTTGAGGAACAAATTAATATTCGATATTTTAATAATCAATGTTTTGTGTAGTAACTGTGAACCCTGATTGGTGAACTTCGGTGAAAATTTCGAAATTCTTAATAAGATTAAAGAAAACTTTTTTTAACACATTTCTAAAATGTGTTACAAAAAATATCAGTGGCAGAAGAGTTTTCTGACACTAAGGAAAATGAAGATTGAGGTTCTGTCACCTCGTCGGCCGGTGACAATTTTGTCTTCAACTTACAAAAATAGGTAAACACTGAAGAAACAGACTGTCTTAACAACAGTAGTGTCTTCAGTATGCGATTACTCTTAGAGACTGTATAAAATTACACAAGACAGACAATTCATATTAAATATTAGAAGGCATAGAATTTCTAATTGCAATAAGCTACTGATTAGAACAGAGTAGAGAATACAACCACAAAAATTCCAGTTGTTTATATTGAACTTAGATCTTTTATCTAAAGGAAAAATACAATAACGAAGGGGAAATGTAATATTTTTTACATATTTTGAATAAAGAAGTTACTGCAACTTATATAGATAAATTATCGCTTCGAAGTGAAGAGGAGGAGGTAGTTATTCTATACATACATTTAAGTATACATTTAAAATTTATAGAATTTCTATTTGATGAATTATTAAATGATTTACTAATCACCATGGGTTCATGATAAAAGCATGTTCTGAAAACTGCTATCTCTAGATGAAATACTTTACATTATGCGTATGAAACTTGAAATAATGTTATAGTACATACAGAGCATACTGAAATGGAACGTTTCTAGAGAAACGGTTAGGTTTTTTTAATAAATACGTTTCAAAGCCAAATAAATGTGTATATTAAAACACAAATTTGTTTTATAAACCATTGAAGAAATACTTAAAGAATAACGTCATAATCATAACGAATAGCATAACTGTAACATCAATAAGAAACACTGTTTTTTACTTTATTCTTGTAGAAAAAGAGTATATTAAAGTATAAAAAATATACAAGAAAATATTGTAGAAAGAATATAATGTGACGTTGTTCATGTAAGAATGTAGAGGTCTCTAAGCAATATAATTAGGGGGTTCAGAAAGAAAACCACCCTACCTTGCTTACGATGGAAGGTATCGTAATGTAAAATAACATTGCCGAAAAGACGCCCAGCAAGAGTAGCCAGAAAAACAACTATATTTTAAAAAAGATCAAAAGCGATTTTGTTCACGAAAGAAGAGAGCACAGGAGAATTGCCCTGCGACTTTATTTGTGGAAGGAGCATGTATTGACTAAGGACTGCAACGAGTAGATAAAATAATTCGCAGTGGAACTTAGATTCATTAAGAAGCTTGAACTTTGAGATTTATGAAATTGTTCGACTGCATATAACCATTTTGTTATTTTATTATTCTGAAATGATATTAATAAGATGTGTATTATACATCTTAAGAACATAATATTGTTTTGAATAAAGAAATGGAGCTTAAGGAGGAGCGTGAAATGAGCGAGAGACAATATTCGCAGTGGAACTAGAGAACACAACATAGTAATCGCTAGTATTACCCAAGAGATGGCCATGTAGACAAAAGTAGTCGAGCAAAAATAACAAGAAACTTGTTATGGAGAGAAAAGGCGATGAAAATAAGTGACTTATATTCTTAATAGAGGATAAATATTCTGACTAAAATATGACGCAATTATAATTCAAAGATCAGAATTAAATTGCCGCCTAGATATTAAAATATCTAGTACATTTATGTTATATATTATGGAAATACCTATATTCAATTTAAAAACATAAATTAGAAACACCAAATGTGTAAGAATTGCAATTGGAGGACATAGTGGCGCTTGATACCGACTGCTGTGCCTTCGAGTTCGATCTTAACATATAAGATCATGACACCTCATAAACTTAAACAGTGTAGGACGCCAACGGTTATGAGAATCAGCAAAACAAATACGCGAAGTTAGATAAATTAATTTAAATAAATATACGGTATTTTATTATAGTCATAATATCATTATTTTAAGAGATTGCATACTGCATAGAGTATACTGAGATCAAAGGATTCTAAAGAAAGGCTGTACTTTACTAAATGCACTGCTTATCTACACCTACAATATGAGGATGATGACAAGGAGTTCGACGCATAGTGACATGACATTACACTTAAAACCTATCAATAGATATTTTACGCAAATGTATCTAGTTTAAGAGTAAAAGTCAATATTATTGAAACAGAAACAACAGCTAAAACTATATTAAGTGCGCATGAAAAAAGTACAAAAGATATTACATATCACATTAATATTCTTACTTTGTTAAATATCAAGATACTTTGTTAACGAAAACAGGTAGGGGGCTGTAAATAACAGTGACCTTTAGAACAAGCTACTTTGTTCATTTAAGATGAGGAGAAGTTAGAAAGAGTACATGAAACTCTTCGTAGTGGAACTTAGTTTCATTAACTGCACTTCGAGTGCAGTAAGTATACATTTATGTACACAGGGAAATACCTCGAGTGAATATAAAACATAAACCATTTTGTTATTTTATTGTTCAGAAATGAAGTCAATTGTAGGATAAATACGGTGAACCTCAGTACAACAAATATCGCTTCGTATAAATAGGAAAAGTATGAGAATGACCGTGGAATGAACCACACCTAATTTGGTTTTAATTATTTTTTTTGTTGGTCCACATTAGTTAATATAACAAGAAAAGAAATAATGTAATATACATTAATTCAAAAAGATTTAAGGAGGTAGATTTAAGGAATAACTATTAGTGGAGCCATCAGAAACCCTCTTAATCGTCAGAAAGATGGATCCATGTTCATCATATGGGTAACCACTGTTCGTCTAAGACGAAATATGTTCCAAACTTCTGTGTTTTCGGGTTTGATCCCCGAATCAAAGAAGTATTTTCTCCTCTGATTAAGTAATCATCAGAACCAATTTGATCACGTGATCTCATAATTATAGAACTCTATACTGTACGTCCAAGTATATGAAGTCGTGATACCATAAAAACTGCCAACATAGTTGGAGGATATCGGCGATAGTAGTCAACATAAGAAATAAGCATATGTTAATTTATATATATATGAACCCATCATCTCTTAAATAGTTTTAAGCAATAAATTATGGGCTGGTGGGTAGGTTAATGGGGTGATAAATCGAATTGCTTCTTAAGAAAGTTAAATGTTTATTTTAGGAAATTTCTATTTTATTACTACACCATATTGAGTTAGTAGTTAAATAATTGAGTCACTAATTTCAAGTGAAGAAAGAACTTTAAATTCGAGAATGTATTGAATACTGGAAGGACTGCAACATCTAGATAAAATACCTGAAGCCTGCAGTCGTACTAGAAAAGATTGCATACTGCATCGAGTATAGTGAGATCAAACGATTCCAAACAAAGGCCGTACTTTACTAAATGCACTGTTTATCTACACCTACAATATGAGGATGATGACAAACAACAGTTTAATGCATAGAGAATCATTGAAACAACGTTAAGCAGATACAAAACATGACATTATTCATAGCGGAACTAGAAAAAACTGCATATTGTATATATGCTGAAAATGAAATAATTTAGAGGGTGAGAAAATATAAGGTGTTCTCATTGTAGAAGGTCGTTCGTGATAGAATTTAGCACCGGAAATAGACCGATGTTAAATAAAATAAAGAAATAATGAAACAGAAATCAATAAATAATTATTTTACTTATCGAAAAATTGAGCTAATATTATATCTAACAACTGATTTAGTTTTGTAGCAGATATAAAGAATAAATACTTGTATAGAAATATACTGAGACATTAGCCAATAAGCTTAATTTGAGAAACAAATTAATATTCGATATTTTAATAATCAACGTTTTGTGTATTAACGGTATTAAATCATTTCAGACAATAGGAAAATAGTTTTCAATAGTAATTATCAACAATGTTTACATTTTATGGAAATTAATTGGTTATCAATTGCGCATATAATAGACAAAGCGTTGATGGAACATTCAACAGAATTATGCGCTCTAGTGCCGTAATTAGAAAATACTCTCTAAAAATAGATTCCAAGTAGAATTTAGAGATTGGTTCAGACATTAGTCTTTTAGACTTTGATAACAGTAGATTGTATTTAGTAACATCGTAGGATATATTATTTTAGGTTTTCTTTATATTTAGAAGTAAAAGTGTGCGTATCATATTAAATCTTACATTGAGATTTTTTATTTTATTTATTTATTTATTTATTATTATTAATTTTATCATATTATATTTTTTAAGTTATATTACGCTGAGTGGTACACCTAGAAATCAAATTACAAAATATATTCGTAATTTCTACGATTGGCAAATTATTTTCATCTATCAAGTATAGAATAAATATAAAGGAAAATGAATGAAGCCTAGACGGAGTAAATCAAGCAAGTAGCCAGATCTCCTAGGCCTCTCTGATAGGTTTTTCAATAACCAAGATTAGAAGAAAGAGAGAATAATAATTTTAACAAATATAAAAATATAATTAAATATTTGTATTTACGTTTATTTTTTAGAGGGTTAAAATTGACACTTTATAGATAATAAAGTTCCCAGTTTTAACCACATAGAGAATTTGGTAGTAAACCATATATATAATATAAAATACACAAAACTACATACAAGATGAAACTAGTGTCTTCATTTTGTAATTAGAAACATCATTCAGTGATGAATTGAGAAATTTTTAGGTTAGAGCCCAATTGTGTTAATGAATCCATTTTGAATATTTTGAAGGACAACTCTCTGAATCGTTCACTACTATCAGTGATTAACGATGGAGGGCCATTTTTTTTTTGTTAGTAACCGCAAAACATTACGATCACTCAGAGAAAGTGTTTTGTTCAACTTTGTTTTGCATGATGGAACCATATAAGCGGCATCAGATATGCACCTCTACGCACATTTACACACACATATACACACATTTGTTAAAGATAATTCTTTAAACTACACACATTTTTTCAAAGATAATTCTTTAAACTACACACATTTCTTAAAGATAATTCTTTAAGGGAAGAAATCTGTAAAACGACATCAGATATGCACCTCTACACACATTTGTTAAAGATAATTCTTTCAATGAAGATATCTCTAAAACGACATCAGATATGCACACTACACACATTTGTTAAAGATAATTCTTTCAATGAAGATATCTAAAACGACATCAGATGTGCACCTCTACACACATTTGTTAAAGATAATTCTTTCAATGAAGATATCTAAAACGACATCAGATATGCACCTCTACACACATTTGTTAAAGATAATTCTTTCAATGAAGATATCTCTAAAACGACATCAGATATGCACCTCTACACACATTTGTTAAAGATAATTCTTTCAATGAAGATATCTAAAACGACATCAGATATGCACACTACACACATTTGTTAAAGATAATTCTTTCAATGAAGATATCTCTAAAACGACATCAGATATGCACACTACACACATTTGTTAAAGATAATTCTTACAATGAAGATATCTAAAACGACATCAGATATGCACCTCTATACACATTTGTTAAAGATAACTTTTACAACAAAGATTTACCTCGACACACCTAATGAAACTAGTGCCTTCATTTTGTAATTTTGTTATTAGAAACAACATTTAGCGAAAGTGCTTTGTTGGAAGAATACACGACTAAAAGTCAAATCATATTAACAGAGAAAAATGATGTTGTAAATACGTTTTATTATTTACATCATTGGCTTTGAGATTTAAACCCACGCAGATAATATTGAAGTAACCCATTGAGAAAATATAGCGACTGTATTCAGCAATAAATAAATGTACGATTACTAGAGAATGCTATAATTATGGTTGTTATATTGTAAATAACAAGTATAGAAAAAATATATACACACACCGAGAATCAAATCTAGAGGTAGTTCTACAAATAACGATCCCTCTTCGGAATTCTAAGAAATTTTTCAGTTTTAATATTAAACGTTAAAAGAAAGACCGAAAATTATTCTAGTCTTAAAGCAAATATAACTTTAAAAAATACATTGAATTGTATTTTATTGTCTGGAGAGTTGAAAATGAAATCATACGATGCATGTAATAGAAATAAAAATGTATCGTTAAATCGAATAACACTTTTTCAATTCGAAAATGAGAGAAATTGAGTAATATATATATTATATATATACCAGAGAAATATACTGTTGGCTGTAACCAACTGAGAAATAACACTTTTGACACAAAGAGGTTCCTTACTCAATTCACCAATTAGGTTGATTAAGAAATTGGAAACACACTATTCGATTCTTCTTTAGAGGATACGCTTGTCCTAAATACAAAGTAATGGTATCAATTTATTTTTGAATTCAAAAGATCATGAACGAGCTATGTATATAGATAGATAAGTTTTCTAAAATATGAAAACTATTTAAGCAAGAAATGTAAAAAAATATTTGTTGAAAATCGAAATCAGCATGACAATTTAGCAAATAAATATTTCAAAGTGAATCAACAAATACAAGAATTGATACATTCAAAGGAATAATCGATATTACTTCTTCTTTTTATTGGTCCACATTAGTTAATATAACAAGAAAAGAAATAATGTAATAAACATTAACTCAAAAAAAATTAAAGGAGGTAGATTTAAGGAATAACTATTAGTGGAGCCATCAGAAACCCTCTTAATCGTCAGAAAGATGGATCCATGTTCATCATATGGGTAACCACTGTTCGTCTAAGACGAAATATGTTCCAAACTTCTGTGTTTTCGGGTTCGATCCCCGAATCAAAGAAGTATTTTCTCCTCTGATTAAGTTATCATCAGAACCAATTTGATCACGTGATCTCATAATTATAGAACTCTATACTGTACGTCCAAGTATATGAAGTCGTGATACCATAAAAACTGCCAACATAGTTGAAGGATATCGGCGATAGTAGTCAACATAGGAAATAAGCATATGTTAATTTATATAAATATGAACCCATCATCTCTTAAATAGTTTTAAGCAATAAATTATGGGCTGGTGGGTAGGTTAATGGGGTGATAAATCGAATTGCTTCTTAAGAAAGTTAAATGTTTATTTTAGGAAATTTCTATTTTATTACTACACCATATTGAGTTAGTAGTTAAATAATTGAGTCACTAATTTCAAGTGAAGAAAGAACTTTAAATTCGAGAATGTATTGAATACTGGAAGGACTGCAACATCTAGATAAAATACCTGAAGCCTGCAGTCGTACTAGAAAAGATTGCATACTGCATCGAGTATAGTGAGATCAAACGATTCCAAACATAGGCCGTACTTTACTAAATGCACAGTTTATCTACACCTACAATATGAGGATGATGACAAACAAGAGTTTGATGCATAGAGAATCATTGAAACAACTTTAACTAGGTATAAAACGTGACATTATTCGTATCGAAACTAGAAAAAACTGCATATTATATGTACGCTAAGAATGAAATATTTTATAGGGTGATAAAATATAAAGACGAGACCGTGGTCGAGAGAATTGATGCTCGATGCAAGACTGCTGTATCTTCGTGTTCGATCTCAATATATAAGACCACGACACCTCATAAATTTGAACAGATAAATTAATTTAAAAAAAGATACGATATTTAATAATAATCAAAATAAATTTTATGTTTGATAAAGAGGTAACATTTTTTATTTAATACAAGAGAAAAATCTCAATGAAAACTTTTAGAAAAATTAGATTTTTTAAAAGGGTTAGGTGTATATAATAGTTGTTGGAGAAAATACAAATGTCAAACTTTACCAAAAGTCAAGAAAAACTATCAATAGATATTTTACGCAAATGTATTTAGTTTAAGAGTAAAAGTCAATATTATTGAAACAGAAACAACAGCTAAAACTATATTAAGTGCGCATGAAAAAAGTACAAAAGATATTACATATCACATTAATATTCTTACTCTGTTAAATATCAAGATACTTTGTTAACGAAAACAGGTAGTGGGCTGTAAATAACAGTGGCCTTTAGAAAAATGAACAAACTACCTTGTTCATTTAAGAAGCTTCGAAAAAGTAGATAACTACTTCGCTGTGAAATCTTAGTTTCATTAAGTGCATTTACAGATCCTAAAATGTCAGTAGCTTGTCACAGTATTTCACAGTGACAGTGTTAACAGTAAATTTTAAGAAAGAGAAGCATTTAAACTGGACAGTAGTTTAAATACATAATTAACACATGTTTTTCAACGGACACCACAAGCTAAAAATCACAATCTAACACCTATGAAGATAAGATATCGGAATTATTAAATGTAAGGACCAAATCAGGCCAATGTTAAGTAATTATAAGAAAATACATTATTTTATTAAAATCACATTAACATTTTCTAAAAAAAAAAAAAAAAAAAAAAAAGGCAAACATTTTATATTAATTACAACAGAAGCGTTTGACGAGATAGTCGGCGAGAAAACTAATGTTTAATGACTGTTATATCTTCGAGTTCGATCCGCAGACCAGAGCTATATTTTTTTAATTTGTTTTATCATGTTAAATTGATTTCATAAACTTATCAAGCTGCGATGTAGTCCATATATATAAGACAAGAAAACTGACAACATAAAACGTGGTGGTCAGTGATAGGACTCAGCATATCGAGAGATTATTCGAGGTATACTTTTAAATATATGGTACCATTTTCTTTATATTAGTAAACAGTCATTTTTAATAACAAATATATAAAATTATATTAGTACACGGTATAGAAAGACTACAAGATTTATAAAAAAAGTTTCAAGAAAGGACAACTCAACAAAATTTAAGGAATTATAGAATTAGAAATTAGACTTTTAGAAGTTACTTTGTTAATTAGGAAATAGCAGAAGTGACCTCTCAAAAGAATCTTACAACACAGTGGTCAACAGCATTTATGCTAAAAGTCAAAAAGAAAGACGTTCTAGTTTGATCCCCAAATCAGAGCTACATTTTCTCCATTTGGTTAATATCCAAATTAATTTGATTATGTGTGTTCTCATAATTAAAGAACTAATGACAATATTCTGTAGTTCACGTATATGAGGCCATGGTACCATAAAAACTGCCAACATGATTGAAGGAGATCTGCAATAGTTGTCAGCATTGGAAATAGACATATGTTCAATTAAATGAAAAGAAAAATAAGAACCCATAATCTCTCAAATAGTTTTAAGCAATAAATTATGGGCTGGTGGGTAGGTTAATGCGGTGATCAATTACTTCTTTAGAAAGTTAAATATTTATTTTTCTACAAATTTTCAATACGTGTTAATCTACGCTATATTGAATTAGTAGTTAAATAATTAGGACACTAATTTCAAGAGAAGAAGGAGAAGAATAACGAAAACGTTTGAATACTGGAAGGACTGCAACATCTAGATAAAATACCTGACACCTGCAGTCGTACTAGAAAAGATTGCATACTGCATAGAGTATACTGAGATCAAACGATTCCAAACAAAGGCCGTACTTTACTAAATGCACTGCTTATCTACACCTACAATATGAGGATGATGACAAACAAGAGTTTGATGAATAGAGAATCATTGAAACAACTTTAACTAGATATAAAACGTGACATTATTCGTAGCGGAACTAGAAAAAACTGCATATTGTATATATGCTGAGAATGAAATAATTCAGAGGGTGATAAAATATAACGTGATCACATTGTAGAAGGTCGTTCGTGATAGAATTTAGCAGTGCCTTTCGAGTGCAGTAAGTATACATTTATGTATATAGGAATTACCTCGAGTGAATATAAAACATAAACCATTTTGTTATTTTATTATTCAGAAATGAAGTCAATTGTAGGATAAATACGGTGAACCCTCAGTACAACAAATATCGCCTCGTATAAATATGAAAAGTATGAGAATGACCGTGTAATGAATCACACCTAATTTGGTTTTAATTGTTTTTTTTGTTGGTCCACATTAGTTAATATAACAAGAAAAAAAATAATGTAATATACATTAATTCAAAAACATTTAAAGAGGGAGATTTAAGGAATAACTATTAGTGGAGCCATCAGAAACCCTCTTAATCGTCAGAAAGATGGATCTATGTTCATCATATGGGTAACCACTGTTCGTCTAAGACGAAATATGTTCCAAACTTCTGTGTTTCCGGGTTCGATCCCCGAATCAAAGAAGTATTTTCTTCTCTGATTAAGTTATCACCAAAACCAATTTGATCACGTGTTCTCATAATTATGGAACTCTATACTGTAAGTCCAAATATATGAGGTCGTGATACCATAAAAACTGCCAACATAGTTGGAGGAGATCGGCGATAGTAGTCAACATAGGAAATAAGCAGATATTAATTTATATAAATATGAACCCATCATCTCTTAAATAGTTTTAAGCAATAAATTATGGGCTGGTGGGTAGGTTAATGGGGTGATAAATCGAATTGCTTCTTAAGAAAGTTAAATGTTTATTTTAGGAAATTTCTATTTTATTACTACCCCATATTGAGTTAGTAGTTAAATAATTGAGTCACTAATTACAAGTGAAAAAAGAACTTTAAATTCGAGAACATATTGAATACTGGAAGGACTGCAACATCTAGATAAAATACCTGAAGCCTGCAGTCGTACTAGAAAAGATTGCATACTGCATCGAGTATAGTGAGATCAAAGGATTCTATAGAAAGATAGTCCTTTACTAAATGCACTGCTTATCTACACCTACAATATGAGGATGATGATAAACAGGAATTCGACGCGTAGTGACATGACATTATTCGTAGCGGAACTAGAAAAAACTGCATATTGTATGTACGCTGAGAATGATATAATTTAGAGGGCAATAAAATATAAAGACGAGACCGTGGTCGAGAGAATTGATGCTTGATGCAAGACTGCTGTGTCTTCGTTTTCGATCTCAAGATATAAGACCACGACACCTCATCAATTTGAACAGATAAATTAATTTAAATAAAGATACGGTATTTTATTATAATCAAAATACATTTTTTGTTTGATAAAGAGGTAACATTTTTAAGTTAATACGTGAGAATAGAAAAATCTCAAAGATAACTTTTAGAAACATTACATTTTTTGAAAGGGTTAGGTGTATATAATAGTGGAGAAAATACAAATATCAAACTTTAACAAGTCAAGAAAAACTATGAATAGATATTTTACGCAAATGTATTTAGTTTAAGAGTAAAAGTCAATATTATTGAAACAGAAACAACAGCTAAAACTATATTAAGTGCGCATGAAAAAAGTACAAAAGATATTACATATCACATTAATATTCTTACTCTGTTAAATATCAAGATACTTTGTTAACGAAAACAGGTAGGGGGCTGTAAATAACAGTGACCTTTAGAACAAGCTACTTTGTTCATTTAAGATGAGGAGCAGTTAGAAAGAGTAGATGAAATTCTTCGTAGTGGAACTTAGTTTCATTAACTGCACTTCGAGTGCAGTAAGTATACATTTATGTACACAGGGAAATACCTCGAGTGAATATAAAACATAAACCATTTTGTTATTTTATTATTCAGAAATGAAGTCAATTGTAGGATAAAGACGGTGAACCTCAGTACAACAAATATCGCCTCGTATAAATATGAAAAGTATGAGAATGACCGTGGAATGAACCACACCTAATTTGGTTTTAATTTTTTTTTTGTTGGTCTACATTAGTTAATACAACAAAAAAAGAAATAATGTAATATACATTAATTCAAAAAGATTTAAAGTGAGAAATTTAAGGAATAACTATCAGTGGAGCCATCAGAAACCCTCTTAATCGTCAGAAAGATGGATCTATGTTCATCATATGGGTAACCACTGTTCGTCTAAGACGAAATATGTTCCAACCTTCTGTATTTTCGGGTTCGATCCCCAAATCAAAGAAGTATTTTCTACTCAGATTAAATTATCAAAAAAAAAAAATTTGAGCACGTGTTCTCATAATTATGGAACTAATGACACTATATGAACGAAAACAGGTAGGGGGCTGTAAATAACAGTGGCCTTTAGAAAAATAAACAAGCTACTTTTTTACAAATAAAAGTATATCAAATACTTCGCAGTGGATAGTTTTGTATACTGAAACACTCGAATTCTAATAATGTTTGCAAAACATCTTATCTTTTAACAACTTATCTTTTAACTACTCACGATGTTCACAAGATAATCAGATGATCAGACTACATGGATGATTTAGGCTTAGGAAACACCTTACGTATTAAATACTTAACGCTAAGTGTCTATCATTCAAAGTAAAGACGAATGTAAGATAGAACAAGGTATATCGAAACATATATTAACCAACCATTAACCAATTGGATAAGTAGAGAAACAAGTTGGAATTAAAGATATAACACACGAGAATAAAAAGATTGTATGTTATCCTTTATTCTTGAGAACTTAGTACACTGATAATGATTCAACTTACACAAATTAGTATAAAAGTGATCAATAATGTACGAATCGATTGACGAAATACAGAAAATGATATCAAGAAGGATCATCTTAATGACACTATATCACACTACTTCTTGTGGAACAAGAACAACAACATAATTTTTGTTTACAAATAAATATTTCATTTATAGAAATTCTGAAGAAATTGATTCCGAAGATCAGGATAAAATATGCGGGCTAGATATTAATCTTTCTAGTACATTTATTTGTGTAAAAACACTAAATATGTCAGAACTGAAATCGAGAATGTTGATGCTTGATATTGATGCCTTTGAGTTTGATATCAATATATAAGACCATGATATCACAAAAGGTGCCATCATATTGTAGGGTCATCCGTGAAAGGACGTTATTTTATAATAATCATTTTATGTATAAAAGTAATATTATATATTTTATATAAACATCAAGAGAAGAGAAAAATGTTAATGATAAATTTTAAAAGGATTAGGTATATATAATAGTTGTTGGAGAAAAGACAAATTTTACCCAAATTGTGGAAAAACTATCTAAAGAGTGAAAGTCAAGAACATGGAATCTTTGGAAAAAGGTTGTTGACGTAGATATGAATACTTTAATGCAAATGAGTTATTGGAAATTAGATTTCACTTACTGTATAATAACAACAACAGAAAATCTAAACCGACTAAATTTATATTAAGTGCGCTAAAAAAAAGTACAAAAGATATTACATACCATATTATTATTACAATAATATTCGTAATATTATGATCGTAATCCTTTACAGAGAAAAAGAAAGTAGCTATCAGCGCGCTGAGTGGAGAAGCAATGAGCAATGATTAGACGAAGTCTAATGAGATATAACAGACATAACTGATAATGATTGAAAATGCAGCCTACAGAAGGTTATGCAATGCGGTGGGACCAAGTAAAGAACTGGACGAGATCGATTGTTAAGAATAATAATTGCGGAAATTAGAAAAGAGGGCAGCACAAGATTAGTAATCTTTCAATTGCTAAAGTATGTCGCTAAGATTATTTAACAATAAGAATGCACAAAATATTACAAATAAGAGAAAATTTATGAGAGAAATTCAAGTTGCTTATTCCAATTTATGCTAATATATAAAATTTATATAATGGGCTTGTGTATTCATTTTTTAAGGGGTTAATAAGTGTGTATTTTTCGTTTCCATTTTATGAAATATCTAAATATTGACGGAGATGTAGTAATTATAAATTCAGATTAAAGGAGAAAAACTTGAACTTTTGTTCAATAGAACAGTAGAATAAAAAGTACAAAAGTGATTACATATTATAAATAATTTAAGATATAAAAACATTAGTTAACATAAGTTTATTTGCAAGTTTAAAATAGCAAAATTGTATTCCATTAATCTAAAGTAGAACATTAAAATTTAATGTGAGTACTTTAAAAAATGTCGACTGACCAAACATATCGAAATGAACATTATACTGATGAACGAGAGAAAATCGAATTCCAATTATTGGAAAGATATTTTTCCGCTATTGAAGCGGGATGCCTGATTATATTAAGTGCGCAAGGAAAAAGTACAAAAGTTATTACATATTACACCAAATTTTTCAAACATTATAAAATGTAACAAAAGATATATAGAAACTGAATGAGATGGACTGTTTTCACATAAAAAACAACCGAAATTGAATTGAATATAGAAGATATGAAAAAGCGGGAAAAGAAAATAAATTAATATTACGAAACGAATAGCATTACTATCTACAAGGTACACTAGTGATTTTGTGTACATTTTAACAACATATTTAAAATAAATTGTAGCCCAAGAGGTTAGTAACCTTTTAATTGCTGAAGTATGATCCTAAAATTGAACAACCATCAAGTTAAAAGGTTTATTTGAACTTAAATTAGTTCTTAGATCGGATATTAATAGCAGAATTTAGAAAGGAGGGAATAGAAAATAAAGTAATATTACAAAAAGAATAACATTACTTTCTACAAGATACACTCGTGCTTTTCTGTAATTTTTAACAACATATTCAAAATTACATTGTAACCGAAGAGGTTAGTAGGGGTAGTATCGTAGGGGTATCTTTCAATTACTAAAGCATGTCCCTAAGGTTATTTAACAATAGTATTGCACAAATTATTGCAAGTGTGAGAAAACTTATGAGAGAAATTCAAGTTAATAAAATAGTTAATACAACAAGAAAATAAATAATGTAATATACATTAACTCAAAAAGATTTAATAAGGTAGATTTAAGGAATAACTATCAGTGGAACCATCAGAAACCGTCTTCATCGTCAGATAGATGGGTCTATGTTCATCATATGGGTAAGCACTGTTCGTCTAAGACGAGATATGTTCCAGACTTCGACAAACGACAGAAGAAAAAAGATATATGAAAACGAACTGCGAATTAGCTATACAGTATTTCTACTATCATTCAATTATCATGGCTTATTACACCAGATATTTCGATGCCAGACTCTTTAAGTGTTTTTTTTCAAAAGTTATACACATTCACAATACTGGGATGGCACCGAAATAAAAATCAAAATTGAAATAAAGTAAATCAACAATAGAAAATACTTATGCGAAAGAGTGATAATATTTAATATAAATAATAAAAAAAATATTATATTTTCATTATTAAATTTTTTGCAAACAAAATTATGTAATAAAATATTTTATTATGAAATTGTTCCAAGAAAGATTAAAAAAAATTGTAAAAATTTTCTAAAACCTTATTATACGTCCAGTGAAAAGAAACTGCAACGGTAGATGATGAAGAAAATACAAAATAAACATTATATTAACGCTCCAGGGAAACTGTCAATAAATATTTGAGAAAAGAAAAATCTTATGCTTTTTACGAGTATGTATCAATTATTGAAATAATATATCGTATTTTTATCGTGTATTTTAGATTTAGACAAAGGAGGCAACAGGAGGAGAAGAAATTTTTGAGATTTTGTTAATATTAGATTTTAACATAATTGACAATTGCCGAAGTCATCTCAAAAAAAAAAATGCTTTATTATGAGAATATCGCGATATACTGGTACGCATATGTATTTCATATTATACAATATACCAACAGAGAAACTTCGAAAACTTAAAGAAGTAATATTGTTCTTAAAAATTACAATAGAACGAATATTAAGAGAAACGTCTATAAAAACAATTAGACCCGGGATTAACCAGAATCAATGTGTCATTTTAAAAAACGAGAAGTTAGAATATATCTAATGGCACACATAACTCCTTAGAGAATAGATGGGTTGTAGATTACTTAATATTCATAACGTGAACTGCATCACAAATTAGCTGTTATTAGCTATTATTAAGCAGTTGAGGAATAATTTAAATAATTGGATTGATATTCAATAAGAAATTTTCCAATTATTATTAGGAGGATTTGGAGACAATATGTCTGCACGAAAATACAGAAGCTATTAAACTATAAAGCTAAACATAGAAATTGAAATATAATAATTTACATAAGAATGTATAATTATCTTAATCAAATAAGTTACTGCGTTAAAAGAAGTGTATTAAAATATAAAAAATATATTTTGGTGAAAGTAAACACTAGACTACAGTGACAATTGTCTTGAAATGGCTAGCCTGATGGAGAGGTATGAATGGAGCAACGTATAAATAGACACCGGGATATATAGCGCTGAAGGAGATCAACTGTTAAAAATAATTTTTATCGGTTACAAATGGCGAAACAACTCCATTTGTCCGAATACAAAAGAAGATGCGAACAATAATTGAACACTTGTGCTTTTCTGTAATTTTTAACAACATATTCAAAATTACATTGTAACCGAAGAGGTTAGTAAGGGGTAGTAATCTTTCAATTACTAAAGCATGTCCCTAAGGTTATTTAACAATAGTATTGTACAAATTATTGCAAGTGTGAGAAAACTTATGAGAGAAATTCAAGTTAATAAAATAGTTAATACAACAAGAAAATAAATAATGTAATATACATTAACTCAAAAAGATTTAAGGAGGTAGATTTAAGGAATAACTATCAGTGGACCATCAGAAACCCTCTTAATCGTCAGAAAGATTTGTCTATGTTCATCATATGGGTAACCACTGTTCGTCTAAGACGAGATATGTTCCAGACTTCTGTATTTTCGGGTCTGATCCCCGAATCAAAGAAGTATTTTCTACTCAGATTAAATTATCAAAAAAAACCAATTTAATCATATGTTCTCATAATTATGGAACTAATGACACTATATGAACGAAAACAGGTAGGGGGCTGTAAATAACAGTGGCCTTCAGAAAAATGAACAAGCTACTTTGGTACAAATAACAGTATATCAAATACTTCGCAGTGGATAGTTTTGTTTACTGAAACACTAAATTTGTTTTATAAAGTACAACAATTCATAAGAAAATGTTTGAAGAAACAATTAAAGCGTAACATCATCTATTTTTAAATAGATTTCAGTAGAATTCCTGCCGTAACTTAACAATAATGTTCATAAGAAACAGCACTTCACTTTATTATTGTAAGAAAAGAGTATATTAAAGTACCAAAAAGATACCCAGAAAATATTCAAGAAAATATTGTAGAAAGAATACCACGTTACGTTGTTCACGGAGGAATGTAGACGGCTCTAAGCAAAAGTTAAGAAAAATTACCATGATAGCTTGTTTACAGTGTAAGGTATCGTAATGTAAAATAGCATTGCCGAAAAGACGCCCAGAAAGAACAGCCAGATAAACAACAATATTTTAGAGAAGATAAAACGATTTTGTCCACGAAAGAAGAGGGCACAGGAGAATTGCCATGCGATTTTGTTTATGTAAGGAGCATGTTTTGACTAAGGACTGCAACGAGTAGATAAAATACATCGCAGTGGAACTTAGTATCATTAAGTGCACTTAGAATTTAGGAAACTTTAACTTCGAAATATATGAAATTGTTCGACTGCATATAAACAATTTTGTTATTTTATTATTCTGAAATGATATTAATAAGATATGTATTATATATTTCCCTTTAAACCTAATATAAAGGATCTTAAGAACAATATCGCTTCGAATAGAGAAGTGGAGCTATAGGAGAAACCTATAATAAGCAATGACAGCAAACATTAGTTCAAAATATTTACAATATTCGCATTGGAACTAGAAAGGAAAACATGACTTGGAGGAATACATGACTAAAAGTCACATCATGTAAAACAGAGAATAATTAGATTGTAAATAAGTTGACCATGATTGAAAATTGTAACCCATGTAGATAATAGGTAAATAACCCAGAGAAAATATAGCGACTGAATCCAGTAATAAATAAATCTACAATAAGAGATATGCTATAATTATATTTGTTGTTATATTGTAAATTATTTTTATGTAACAAGTATAGAAAAAATATACACACAAACCGAGAATCAAATCTAGAGGTAGTTCTTCAATAACGATACCTCTTCGGTAAATCTAAGAAAATTTTTCAATAATTAACATTAGAAGAAAGATAGAAAATAATTCTAGTCTTAAAGCAAATATGAATTAAAAAAATACATTGAATTGTATTTTATTGTCTGGAGAGTTGAAAGTGAAATCATACGATGCTTATAATAGAAATAAAAATGTATCCTTAAATCAAATAACACTTTTTCGATTCGAGAAAGAGAGAAAAATATTGTTGGCCGTAACCAACTGAGAAATAACACTTTAGACACAAAGAGGTTCCTTAATCAATTCACCAATTAGGTTAATTAAGAAATTGGAGATAATCTATTGGAATCTTCTTTAGAGGAAACCCTTGTCCTAAATGCAAAGTAATGGTATTGACTCAATGTATTGTTGAATTCAATAGATAATGAACGAGCTTATATAGTTTGTTTTTAGGTGGAAGGTATCGTAATGTTAAATAACATTGCCGAAAACACTTCAGTCCTGCAAGAATATACTCGTATTGCGAATGATTTTGTTCACGGAGGAAAAGAGAACAGGAGAATGCGATTTTGTTTATGCAAGGAGCATGTATTGACTAAGGACTGCAAAGAGTAAATGAAATACTTCACAGTGGAACTTAGATTCATTAATTTCACTCGAGTGCAAGAAGCATACGGTTATGTACATAGGTCATAAACATCATAAGTTCTTTGTTATTTTATTATTCTGAAATGATGTTAATATCATTTGTATTAAATGTAAATATGTTTCCCTTTAATCCTAATATAAAGGATCTTAAGAATAGAAGAAGAAGAATATATAATATCACTTCGAATAAAGAAGTGGAGCCTGAGAATGACCAGGGACGGCAAAGATTAGATAAAAATGTTAACTATATTCGCAGTGGAACTGAAACTGATTAGTTATTCAATAATATATCGATAGCAGAATTAAGGTACACTTGCATTGTATTCTATATAGCATACTTCAAAAGACAATGAAATCATTGCGTTATTTTATCATTGGAGGAAATAGGAGAAAAATATTATGCAGATATATTATTTTATTAAAAACTTTAATAAAATATCTTTTACCACTATAGTATTATTGTAATTTCATATGTAACATTATATTATCTTTAAGAGGTTGTTTATGTATAGAAATTGATGGTATATGAAACATTTACCATAACACCATTACACTTTATTCATTAGGATGAGAGTATTACCAAATATATACCCAGAAAATATTGTAGAAAGAATACAACGCAATATAGACTCGTTATTTAGATGTATTGTTAAAACAGAGATTTTATATTATCTAAGAAAAGAGAGAACTATAGGGACGTTAAATATATTTAGAATTAGGTATAGCATAAAAGAGTAAAGAAGTGCAAATTAATTCACTTTAATTAGCACGAGAATGTAACCCTTGTACAGCACATATACTATAGCTATTATTATTTTATTTCAAAAGCTATAAAACTTAATAAGATTATTTTATTTCAGAGAAAGTTAAAATTCATCATTGACTAAGAATTTTTTTTAGAGAAGTACTAAAATGAGAAGAGTTTTTTTTAACATATTTATATGTCAAATATATAAAACGAAGTATTTTCGAATTCTAATAATGTTTGCAAAAGATCTTATCTTTTAACTATTCACGATGTTCACAAGATAATCAGATGATCAGACTACATGGATGATTTAGGCTTAGGAAACACCTTACGTATTAAATACTTAACGCTAAGTGTCCAACCAACAAATTATTGGATAAGTGGAGAAACAAGTTGGAATTAAAAATATAACATACAAGAATAAAAAGATTGTATGTTATCCTTTATTCTTGGGAACTTAGTACACTGATAATGATTCAACTTACACAAATTAGTATAAAAGTGATCAATAATGTACGAATCGATTGACGAAATACAGAAAATGATATCAAGAAGGATCATCTTAATGACACTATATCACACTACTTCTTGTGGAACAAGAACAACAACATAATTTTTATTTACAAATAAATATTTCAATTATAGAAATTCTGAAGAAATTGATTCCGAAGATCAGGATAAAATATGCAGGCTAGATATTAATCTTTCTAGTACATTTATTTGTGTAAAAACACTAAATATGTCAGAACTGAAATCGAGAATGTTGATGCTTGATATTGATGCCTTTGAGTTTGATCTCAATATATAAGACCATGATATCACAAAAGGTGCCATCATATTGTAGGAGGTCATCCGTGAAAGGACGTTATTTTATAATAATCATTTTATGTAGAAATGTAATATTATATATTTTATATAAACATCAAGAGAAGAGAAAAATGTTAATGATAAATTTTAAAAGGATTAGGTATATATAATAGTTGTTGGAGAAAAGACAAATTTTACCCAAATTGTGGAAAAACTATCTAAAGAGTGAAAGTCAAGAACATGGAATCTTTGGAAAAAGGTTGTTGACGTAGATATGAATACTTTAATGCAAATGAGTTATTGGAAATTAGATTTCACTTACTGTATAATAACAACAACAGAAAATCTAAACCGACTAAATCTATATTAAGTGCGCTAGGAAAAAGTACAAAAGATATTACATACCATATTATTATTACAATAATATTCGTAATATTATGATCGTAATCCTTTACAGAGAAAAAGAAAGTAGCTATCAGCGCGCTGAGTGGAGAAGCAATGAGCAATGATTAGACGAAGTCTAATGAGATATAACAGACATAACTGATAATGATTGAAAATGCAGCCTACAGAAGGTTATGCAATGCGGTGGGACCAAGTAAAGAACTGGACGAGATCGATTGTTAAGAATAATAATTGCGGAAATTAGAAAAGAGGGCAGCACAAGATTAGTAATCTTTCAATTGCTAAAGTATGTCGCTAAGATTATTTAACAATAAGAATGCACAAAATATTACAAATAAGAGAAAATTTATGAGAGAAATTCAAGTTGCTTATTCCAATTTATGCTAATATATAAAATTTATATAATGGGCTTGTGTATTCATTTTTTAAGGGGTTAATAAGTGTGTATTTTTCGTTTCCATTTTATGAAATATCTAAATATTGACGGAGATGTAGTAATTATAAATTCAGATTAAAGGAGAAAAACTTGAACTTTTGTTCAATAGAACAGTAGAATAAAAAGTACAAAAGTGATTACATATTATAAATAATTTAAGATATAAAAACATTAGTTAACATAAGTTTATTTGCAAGTTTAAAATAGCAAAATTGTATTCCATTAATCTAAAGTAGAACATTAAAATTTAATGTGAGTACTTTAAAAAATGTCGACTGACCAAACATATCGAAATGAACATTATACTGATGAACGAGAGAAAATCGAATTCCAATTATTGGAAAGATATTTTTCCGCTATTGAAGCGGGATGCCTGATTATATTAAGTGCGCAAGGAAAAAGTACAAAAGTTATTACATATTACACCAAATTTTTCAAACATTATAAAATGTAACAAAAGATATATAGAAACTGAATGAGATGGACTGTTTTCACATAAAAAACAACCGAAATTGAATTGAATATAGAAGATATGAAAAAGCGGGAAAAGAAAATAAATTAATATTACGAAACGAATAGCATTACTATCTACAAGGTACACTAGTGATTTTGTGTACATTTTAACAACATATTTAAAATAAATTGTAGCCCAAGAGGTTAGTAACCTTTTAATTGCTGAAGTATGATCCTAAAATTGAACAACCATCAAGTTAAAAGGTTTATTTGAACTTAAATTAGTTCTTAGATCGGATATTAATAGCAGAATTTAGAAAGGAGGGAATAGAAAATAAAGTAATATTACAAAAAGAATAACATTACTTTCTACAAGATACACTCGTGCTTTTCTGTAATTTTTAACAACATATTCAAAATTACATTGTAACCGAAGAGGTTAGTAGGGGTAGTATCGTAGGGGTATCTTTCAATTACTAAAGCATGTCCCTAAGGTTATTTAACAATAGTATTGCACAAATTATTGCAAGTGTGAGAAAACTTATGAGAGAAATTCAAGTTAATAAAATAGTTAATACAACAAGAAAATAAATAATGTAATATACATTAACTCAAAAAGATTTAATAAGGTAGATTTAAGGAATAACTATCAGTGGAACCATCAGAAACCGTCTTCATCGTCAGATAGATGGGTCTATGTTCATCATATGGGTAAGCACTGTTCGTCTAAGACGAGATATGTTCCAGACTTCGACAAACGACAGAAGAAAAAAGATATATGAAAACGAACTGCGAATTAGCTATACAGTATTTCTACTATCATTCAATTATCATGGCTTATTACACCAGATATTTCGATGCCAGACTCTTTAAGTGTTTTTTTTCAAAAGTTATACACATTCACAATACTGGGATGGCACCGAAATAAAAATCAAAATTGAAATAAAGTAAATCAACAATAGAAAATACTTATGCGAAAGAGTGATAATATTTAATATAAATAATAAAAAAAATATTATATTTTCATTATTAAATTTTTTGCAAACAAAATTATGTAATAAAATATTTTATTATGCAATTGTTCCAAGAAAGATTAAAAAAATTTGTAAAAATTTTCTAAAACCTTGTTATACGTCCAGTGAAAAGAAACTGCAACGGTAGATGATGAAGAAAATACAAAATAAACATTATATTAACGCTCCAGGGAAACAGTCAATAAATATTTGAGAAAAGAAAAATCTTATGCTTTTTACGAGTATGTATCAATTATTGAAATAATACATCGTTGTCTTTTAGATTTAGACAAAGGAGGCAACAGGAGGAGAAGAAATATTTGAGATTTTGTTAATATTAGATTTTAACATAATTGACAATTGCCGAAGTCATCTCAAAAAAAAAATGCTTTATTATGAGAATATCGCGATATACTGGTACGCATATGTATTTCATATTATACAATATATCAACAGAGAAACTTCGAAAACTTAAAGAAGTAATATTGTTCTTAAAAATTACAATAGAACGAATATTAAGAGAAACGTCTATAAAAACAATTAGACCCGGGATTAACCAGAATCAATGTGTCATTTTAAAAAACGAGAAGTTAGAATATATCTAATGGCACACATAACTCCTTAGAGAATAGATGGGTTGTAGATTACTTAATATTCTGAAGGAAATGAAAAGTCAGCATTAACAATGTGTTCTCATAACGTGAACTGCATCACAAATTAGCTGTTATTAGCTATTATTAAGCAGTTGGGGAATAATTTAAATAATTGGATTGATATTCAATAAGAAATTTTCCAATTATTATTAGGAGGATTTGGAGACAATTTGTCCGCACGAAAATACAGAAGCTATGAAACTATAAAGCTAAACATAGAAATTTAAATATAATAATTTACATAAGAAATCATCAGAATGTATAATTATCTTAATCAAATAAGTTACTGCGTTAAAAGAAGTGTTTTAAAATATGAAAATATATTTTTGTGAACGTAAACACTAGACTACAGTGACAATTGTCTTGAAATGGCTAGCCTGATGGAGAGGTATGAATGGAGCAACGTATAAATAGACACCGGGATATACAGCGCTGAAAGAGATCCAACTGTTAAGAATAATTTCTATCGGTTACAAATGGCGAAACAACTCTATTTGTCCGAATACAAAGGAAGATGCGAACAATAATTGAAGTACAATAGTGATCGAAATGTCACAGAAAGGGATACATTACTAAATTGTTTAGAAGGGAATGGCTAATAATCAAAACTAAATTGTAGCCGAAGAGGTTAGTAATCTTTTAATCGCTAAAATATATCGCCAAGTGATTATGCTAATAATGTTATTTTAAAGATATATACAATACCAGAATTGATAAGAGAAAATCGTAAACAAAGGATATAAAATCCATTTGCGCGATAGCTTTGCAAAGAATGCGACTTTGTTAAACACAGGGAATATACACTTGTTGAATATGATTACATTTTAAAATCAAAAAACATATAAATCAACTTTACTTGATTTAATAATTCAACATAGCAGATATAGATCGTAAAATTCAAACTGTAGTAGTATCATGAAATGCTGTCTATACTATATGTAAAATCGTAGCTAACGAGGATTCAGTAAAGTAAGTTTCAAACACTATAAAATGTAACAAATAAAACTGAAAATTAATAGAAATGGAGCACACCTCAGCGTTATGCAATGTGATGGGTCAAAGGTTATATAGAACTGAATGAGATCGACTGTTCTCACACAGATAACAACAGAATTTGACTTGAATATAGAAGATATGAAAAGCGGGAAAAGAAAATAAAGTAATATTACAATACGAATAGCATTGCTATATACAAGGTACACTAGTGATTTTGTGTACATTTTAACAACATATTTAAAATAAATTGTAGCCCAAGAGGTTAGTAACCTTTTAATTGCTGAAGTATAATCCTAAAGTTGAACAACCATCAAGTTAAAAGGTTTATTTGAACTTAAATTAGTTCTGCGATCGGATATTAATAGCAGAATTTAGAAAAGAGGGAATAGAAAATAAAGTAACATTACAAAAAGAATAACATTACTTTCTACAAGACACACTCGTGCTTTTCTGTAATTTTTAACAACATATTCAAAATTACATTGTACCCGAAGAGGTTAGTAGGGGTAGTATCGTAGACGTATCTTTCAATTACTAAAGCATGTCCCTAAGGTTATTTAACAATAGTATTGCACAAATTTTTGCAAGTGTGAGAAAACTTATGAGAGAAATTCAAGTTAATAAAATAGTTAATACAACAAGAAAATAAATAATGTAATATACATTAACTCAAAAAGATTTAATAAGGTAGATTTAAGGAATAACTATCAGTGGAACCATCAGAAACCCTCTTCATCGTCAGATAGATGGGTCTATGTTCATCATATGGGTAACCACTGTTCGTCTAAGACGAGATATGTTCCAGACTTCGACAAACGAGAGAGGAAAAAAGATATATGAAAACGAACTGCGAATTAGCTATACAGTAGAAATAAATTATCATGGCTACACGAGATATTTCGTTGCCAGACTCTTTAAGTGCTTTTTTTCAAAAGTTATACACATTCACATTACTGGGATGGAAATCGAAATAGAGATAATTGAAATTAAGTAAATCAACAATAGAAAATACTTCTGAGAAAGAGAGATAATATTTAATGTAATTAATAATAAAAGAAATATAGTCCAAATCACGATAGTTCGGCGGCGACTTATACTTAAAAGAGGTTAATTATAATGAATTTTATCTTATTCGTTTCTATATACATTATAGAAAAATAAGTGAGTCAGTGCTTTTAAGTTATATCGGCAGTTTATACCCCACAACTTGTTTTAAGTATGAGTCAATTTGAACTATATTTTCTTTATTAAATTTTTTGCAAACATGGCAAGTCTTTGCTATTATTCCCTTATTAAAATGTAGTAGGACAAAATAAGAAAGGCCTTTTCGGTACACAATCTCAAATACTTTTCATTTAGTACTATTAAAGATAAATGTTGTACTGGTATTGGAAAATGAAATTATAGCAAACCATTACTCGTTGAAAACAATATAAGATCAAGTCGTAATTATCAGATCAAATACATTTTTGATATTTTAAAAGATGAAAATTTGTTGTTTCATACTAAATTTAAAAGACAGGACATTTAGAGCACGTGAGGTAGAACTTACATAATATTTATGTAATGGATTTAGACAAAATTTAGTATAAGGCAAATAAAATGATTAGTTTAGTTTATCTTACCAAACTTGACAGAATATTAAAGCAATAAAGAATCACGAGTTTCGTAGGTTTAATTCGTAAGTAAGTGGTATCAAAATTTCGGTCTCGTTGAACAATTTTATATCAATTGGCTAGATATAACGGAATATGCAACTTATCAAATACCTGGATAACTACTTTCAATTAATTCTTTAGAAAATAGTTCCGTTGTTTGACGAACTCGCTCTGCAATAACTTCTGTTCCTCTTCATGATCTTTTTCTTAACTCTTCCTCTCAAATTTTTCCAGATTTGTTTCATCTGCAACCAATGCCACCTCTCAAAAGGTTTCCTTTAATGCTCCAATTAAGTGTTCTAAAATAATAGAAAAACCATGTTATAATAATGTGAAGTACTGATTATCAAAAATATACTTTATTATTAATGAAGTGTTAATATAAAATATAATACCGTTAATTGCAGGTCGGATTTTTTAACGAAGAAATATTTACTTAGTTTTCCGTACATTTCCTAATGTGTCACTCAAAGAAACGTTTATGTTTTAATAATATGAAGACTGGTGAAGATGTTGTTTGAATTTTCTTATGTATTCCACAACTAGACGTCTTCATATATCTTCAGGAACTAAAATACATTAAAGTGTCTTAAATATAATATAAACATATTGTCAAACTATAGGAAGGAAATGCTTTAAGGTAAAATTTTACAAACCTATTAATTTATTTCGTATATTTTATAATTTTATCTAGATTTTAATAATACTTTAAAAACTTCAATAAGGTTTTCTTCCATACAAAATACTTGTATTTTTTAAGAACCTATAAAAAATTAACAGAAATGTTACATTTTGATAGCTATATTTAGTTATAACCCAACCAAAGTTCACCCGAAAAAATGTGTTAATCAAAAATAGTTAACTTACTAAAAAAGTAACAGAGGTATTTTGGTTGGATATAATAAATCTCAGAGAATTGAAAAAAGCTGTCTATAATCTGATTTTAAATTAATCTTATTTAATTACCTTATATGCAATATTTTCACCCTTTATAATCTCATAAGAGTCCAGTAAGAGTGTTCTATGCTATTGTTCTGCGTTAAGGTTTAAGTTCAGCATCAGTTTATCAGATTGAAGTTTTGATGTTATAGATGTTCTAAGAGTCCAGCATCAATGTTCCGCTAGAGCTCATTTTGTCTCGGGATCTTTCATGCGGGCATCTCAGTGAAGTAGATAATAAGTCCTCCTGTTACACAAAACGAATATATTAATTAAGAGATAATTAACGCTAGTAACATATCAAGAACATTTAAGGTCAAGAAACAAATATTACATTTTTTATAAAAATTTTTACGTTTTAACTTATATAACATAGAAATTTTCATAGAAATTCTAGAAACTACTTAAATTATTTTTTGTAATCTATATTTTTTTATGTAAAATATGTGTGTTATATAAAAAATGAAATTACAAACAAAAATAAATAAATATTATATAATAAACAAGTTTCCATCAGGTCAAATTTATTTTAACAAAAAATAAAAATTTGTTTCTAGAAAATATTAAGCAAATAGCGCGCACTCGACGCCATTAGGAAAATGTGTTGAAATCGAAAGCGCGACCACGTGTAACTTTTTTACATGAAACTATTAAAAAAAACGCATTTTAAAAATATTTCCGCACTTTTAATTCAGAAAATGTAAATGTAGAAAATAAATAAATGAGATGAGAAGAGTTATATAAAAAAAATTAATAAAAAATTTAAACATTTCTATAAAAAATATATCTGTAATAAAAAAACATATCTATAAAATATGTAGATGAAAATTAGAATTTTTTTACAATATTTTAATAAAATACAGTAAAAATTCTAAAAACTGATAAAGATAATGAAGATATATCGAAAATAATTGAATTGTTGGGGGGGAAAAAATAATGGACGCCGCCGCCATTTGCACGTCTCTTTGTTCGATTATCAGACACAAATTTATATATATATTATTTAAAATTAATCAAATATATATATTTTCACATCTTACAATAAATATATATATACACATTAAAATAATAATTACATTCGCAAAATAATTATTTTGTATGAAATTATAATTAAATTAAAATGCGCAACCACATGGCTGCAACCGCATCTAATATCAATTAAAAATCCACAAAAATATTCACCATCGTTAATAAATTAATAAATCATAAACTCCACTTACTTGTATTTAATTTATTTATAAAATTATTTATAAATATTAACTATTAATAATTTAACTATTATTTATTAATAATATAATAAATTATAAATATTAATATAATAAATATTTAAATAAACGGAGCACTCGAAGAACACAACACATCACAAGCAACGCTAAACTTAGAATGAGAATCCACTTCGGATGAGAAGCCACTTCGACTCCGCAAGCAATATTGCATAATTCCCAGAAGACCTCTCTGCATATTCTAGAAGATTCAAAAAGTCTAGTTCCGCACCGTCATAAAATATCGCGGTAAACAAATCCGCAATCTTTTCACACAAGGAATTATATAAACGTACACGCACTGACGACTTTAAATTCGCTAAATTGTATTTGTTTTACTACCAATTTTGCTGTTTAATACTAATTTTCGTTGCTTATAACCATTATTTATACGGAAGCTTTCTTCATAGTGCGGCGGATGACTAAATAAAACATATGGAACAGTTGGTACTGCTTATATAACGACGTTGCTACATGAGCGCTGTCTCTGGTCAATCTGGCTGTACCATTTGAAATAAAACTTAACTCTCGCAAGGAAAAGATGTTCGGCGATATCAAAGAGAAAAATACGCCATATGGCCTGCCATTGAATGCTTTAGATATTGGAATTTTTAATGAAGCACACTCTATCAGAGTAGGAATTCTATTGTAATGGGTATCAATACATCCCTGTTGTACAATAATCATCAGTTCATACATCCGCGTTCATTTTATGGCTCATTTTACAGTCCGTTTACGGGTACAAAACGTACAAAAAGAAGACGCCATTTTAATCATTGTACATTCATATGAAACAAATATGGATGTATTGTGAACTGTGATTATTTCACAACAGTAATGTTCTTATAAAACAATAATATAGAAACAGCCTTCTATGACAAAGTGTGCTAATTTGCACTCATTAACAAAGTCAGATATCTTTAATAGTTGATGAGAGAGAATGATTACTATTTCAAGATGACGTATTTGTTCAGTTATTAAAAATCATAACAATGGTTGAACATTTTTTTCAATAGTATCCTCTCCTGGAACCTTAGACACTTGTCCGCCCTAGTACTTTGTTTTACATGTACATTTATATTACTTCTAGTAATAACTTAGTCAAATATACTTGATAAGGACAAAACGTATATGTTAACTAAAATAGTTACATTGTAACATTTCAAATATACGAGTATTTGTTTTAATAAAATTATTATAATCCTTTATTATATCTAAATAACGTTTAATTGATTGAATATAAATACAATTACGATCGAACAGTACTACATTTTACTACAATATGTTAGATTTATGTTTTTCTATTTAAATAATGGAGACCACAAAATTTCTAGTATATTTCGTCAGCAGTAGTTTTTTTTTTAGTTGTAGTGCTACTTCTCATATAGAAATTGTCTTGTAGTGCAGTTTCATATTTGCTAGCATACTACTAGCTAATTAAAATGATACATTGCGTTACATTGTCAAAGAAAACAAGCCATTTAAATCTCAGGTAGAATTTGAAAAAGTTAATATTAGTTAGCATGCTACTAGCTAATTCCAAAGTGCGTTTGTTACTTCTTATATAGAAATTATCTTGCAGTGCCTGATTCAAAGTTACTAAGGTACTAGAACCTAATTCCAAAGAACATTTTCTACCTAGGATGTAATTTTGACGATGACGTCCATTTTCCGTTTTGTCTGGTTTTGACATCATATTTTGTCTTGTCAAAACGGGAAATGACGGTAAACCTCTAAGATTCTGCATTTGACAACCAAACTCTGTTGGTTTCTATTGATGACGTATATTTACTCGTTTATAATCAATCTGTTACTATCATAATGTATAACTACGCAATCTACTCGTACTAATTACTAATTACCAGTTCTTTTAAGGAAGGTATCTCAGATATACAATTTTCTTTTTCTTTTACTGCAAAAATAATTGCTATTATTACTGCAAAAAAGCTATTTTAATTCAAGAAATGCACATTTATGTTGAATTATATTTTTTGTTATATAACCTTACATTATATTAACCTAAATAAGTTGAGTGGTAGGTAAATTCGTTTATGTTTGATAAACCCTATATTGCATAATGTGTTTACAAATATTTTGTAACTTTATTAAAAAGTACGCAACTTGCTAATTTAATTTGAAAACTTAATTTGAAAATTTAAAAAAGTTGTTTATTCTAAAATTGTTTCAAAATGGTATAGGAAGATCTTGATTAATTAGCCTTAATTAATGGGTCTTTAACAGATGGAACCACCTGACTTAAGAGAGAACGCTAATGATGTACATCGGGTTAAGAAGGTATATATACAAGTTCCAAAATTACATAAATATGGGGGAGATGCTTGGTTAACAGAAAGTAATGGAAAAATGCGTAATACACAAAAACACTTCACATAATTATTATTGATAATTATTAATTGTTATATTTATCAATTATCTCATTAAACAACACCACACTACTGCATAAAAAGTGTGTGCGCGCACACCTTGTCCAGTGATGGTACAACACCCAACCCCTAGGGCCCTAGGTGTGTGTAAGTGGTGCACTGATGACTTTCTTCGTATATATGCAAATTTACAGGATCGCAACCTGTGCGATTTTTCCAGTAGTTTCTGTTATTTGTGAACAGCAAGTTCTACAAGCAGGGGGCCAGTTGGAGCCTCCCTCTTTTTTTTATTTTTTAAATTTTCTTTTCCTTTTACCGTTATATAATTAATTACATAACTAACTAACATAATAAAGTTTATCTACCACACAACTTATATAAAAGATATCGTTCAAAATAAATTGGCATTTTTTAACTTAAAATTGCTTTTGCTTTTATATATATATTAATTTATATTAAGATTCAATCATAAAATTAAAACTAATACTCAGTAAGTGAGAATGGCCCCGATCCGTGGCCCCGATGCTTGGAATAGAATGTAAAAACAATAGATTTGAAGTAAGAATTTATTTATATACGTATATACGAGTATACACATAAATTAACTTGCAAACAAAAATAAATAAATACACAAAATGAAAACAAATATATTCTAGATATAACAATAAAAAGTAAATAAACAATAATTTTCAAATAGGTTTTATTTTTTAGAACCTAATTAATCATCTCTATTACAGGAATATGTACCTATGTCTTTTGTATAGTATGCAATTATCGATTATCAGTTCATTAGTGAAACAACTCCTTGTACAACAAGTTTATCTGCATTATAATTTTGTTTGGTTGCATTTATATTGCATTTACAACTTTGTATGGGAGAGAAGATACCTAAATTTTGATATTTTTGAGTTCACTAATGAGTCTCACTAATGAACTGGACGTTCGGTATTCTATCTAGAAAGTGAAAATTCTAGATGATTTACTATAATGTGATTTTAGGCACGCATCGCATGTTAACGGCGTCTGCTTTAAGTTTGTTTACAGAAGTACCAAAGGGTGTATATGCTATGACAATTTTACAGAAATATCTTTTTTGCTACTTAATTTGTTTAACGCCGGCCTATTTCCGACGCTGGATCCTATCGCCTACTAGTTTTGTAGGATATTGTTCAATTTAAATTTCAGAACAACCATATCCAGAAAATAAAGCGCTGGTTTGGGGATCGAAAGTCCTCGGTACTCTTGGATTAGATTTGGGTTTAAGTTTGAATTACCTACTCTTTAATTATCTTTAATTTCTTTACTCTTTCATCACCAAAAGTTTTCTTTGACAAGTAGTGTAAGTTTAAAATAGAATCAAGCCCAGGACTAAGTTGTGCCGGTGGCTTAACCCCAGGAAACTCTTTATTCCCAGGCGTAAAATATAAATGCCCTAATTCTTTGTTAGCAACTGGCAAAGCAAATGTAACAGAAGACGTTTTATTTTTCAAAAGAAGCTTCATGTTTTCCAAAGCTGGAATCCCATAAGATGTTGGTTTATAAAGAACTTTAACTTCGTGTGTAGAATGTTCATTGGGGCAAGGATTTCGTTGGGAGTCTTCCAAGTGGTCACTAGTATCTTCCGAACTTGTGCTGGAAGGTATTTGTTCACTTAATTGGCCTAAATTCACAGATACCACCACAGAATTATTTTCACTAGCTTTTCTTTTCTTAAGTGCTTCTTCCTCTTCTAACAGGTTTTTCTGAATCTGCTCGTCGCCAATAAGTGCTGCAAAATAATTGGTAAATAATTTGTAAGAAGGTCCAACGTCTTGATCTCCATCAACTATTTTTGCTGTTTCACTTGCATTTTTTTCATTATTAATAAATTTTCTTTTATTAGCTGCATTTTGAAGTTTTTTCTTTTTTTGAAGATTCTTTTTCTTTTTAGTAAGTTCTATAAGGTAATTGGTAAGATCTTCAGGTGTGTTACCCATTTCTAATGTTATTGGGTTTTCATTATCACGCCATACAAAAACTCGCTCACCTTCCATCCATACAATATCTGTATCATTAGAACTACCGATTTTGGAAGTTTTGGGATCGGATTTATTCGTGTTACCACTACATGTCACTGTCGTGTAAATCTGAGAATAAAATTGATTTTTATTATAAATTAAATAATATTTGACTGTATTGATTTTAGAATAAGCAGCAAAAGTTTCAAATAGAGAACTTCTTCCCTCTACATTTTACAAAATTCTGCTGTGTTTTTCTATATTACACACACTGTAACAAAATTATTCTGAAACAGTAACTAGCAAAGTAAAGTGAAATTGTGTGATACTGGCTGTACCATTGGAAATAAAACTTAACTTTCGCAAAAAAAAGATGTTCGGCGAGATCAAAGTAAGGGTTGTAATATCTTAAATCTAATTCGCTACTTATTGAGGCAATATTATTAAAATTTTGTAGCCAATGATCACTTTTGCCAGCCGAAGTTTAATGCATAGACGATGTGTATGAACAGAAACTAAGCGCTCTTAGAGTTTCATATGAAATCTAAAAGCAGACGCTGATTCGATTTTAAATGTGACATAATGGTCTGCCTATTCTTTCATATTCGAATCCGTCATTCAGATTTTAATGTTCACTTATACGATAAGCGGACAGTTTGTCTAAATTCAAATCAAATTGATGATCTAAAAGTATCCTGTAAAAGTCATATTATGAAGAAAGATACGATCATAGTTTGATCAACAAAAATTTAATATTACTTGAATCTATTTCTGCACACACATACAAAACTGTAAAACGGATTCAAGTAATATTCAACTGACCATGATGGTATCAAACAAATCTGATCGTGTAAAACAGCTTTAGAATGTTCTGGACTGTAGCGAATGAAGCGATTAGTGTCGAAATTTGGAAACTAAAAAAAACAAAATACGAGATCATTTTGACAACTATACCGCTATTATGTAATAATTTTTTATTCAATATGCAAAATAAAATAATAATTTGTGCAATAGTACATAATTGTGTTTATAGTTGCTGTAGAGAAAGAATTGATATTTAATAATTTGATTCGCTAAGAAAATTTGTTCCAGGGAAAATACAGTTTATTTCAGATAAAGGTACAAGAAGTTTTAAATATATTTAGTAATTATTTGATATAGCCACACTTTTTGTTTTGAACCTTATAAAAAAACTATTATATTTTCGTATATTTTATGGCATTATTAATATAGTCAAAACATGTACAAATTACGTAATCTTAGTTATACCACTTTTAATTTAAAAAAAAAATAGTATTTATGGTTTAAGTTGACCACCAAATATAAAATATAATACGAAATAAATGACAATGTCATTTTATTTCCAACCTCAAATTGGAAATTTCTAAATAAAAAGTGGTATAATGTATACTACGTTGTAAATTGTAGTTATTTTGAGTATACAAAGAATATGCAGTAGTTCTTCTATAAAATTTAAAACAAAAGGTGTAGCTATATCGTATCATGTTCACGTATTATAATTAAACATTAATTTAAAATTGTTTCTTTATTATAGAATTAACAAATAATGGTGATTTAATTTCTTATAGGTAGAAACAGTTGCTCCTTAATAGTTTGTTATAAGGCATTGAGAAAACCTATTAAAACCCATCCGTTCTAAGAAAGATCACTTGGCTTGGATCAATATTTATTAGTAAGTTTCTGTCAAAATCATATTTCATGAGGCAAATAGTTTTTATTAATACGTATAATAATTTATAAATGTTCGATTCCGTATGATTACGTTTAATTACTTGTTTTTTGTTCAAAGCGAGCTGTGTTTGGCTTAAAATGTTCTTTATACGATGACGAACTTGTTCAATGTTATTTAAAGCTAGAGACTACAAATTTAAAACATTGAAACAACTCTTTCTGCATTCCTGCATTTCGTGAAACAATGTGTAGCTTTGGTAACTTTAATCGTATTTATTTGAAATTTGCGAATATGTTGATTATATCATAATTTATTGCATGACTTAACGCTTACGCTTTGCTATGCAATTTTTTGTTCAAAATATTTATTTGGAAAATTATTTACTCTTCAAATGCTTATTATTTTAGAAAAATGCATGTATGTTAAAAGTCTTCTATGAAATTATAAAATGAACATATTTTTGTTTAACAGAAGAACTCTGTATACCATGTTGCTGGGATTTTAAGAGCGTCGAAGAATATAACACGAATAACATAGAACAACATTATTTTTTATGTAAGTTTAATTTTTGTTTTTCCTAATCGAATTTAAAAAAACAAAATACGTAACTCATTTTGACAATTATACCGCTGTTATGTAATAATTTTAATTCAATATTTATATGTAAAATAAAATAATATTTTGTGTAATAGTTCATAATTGTGTTTATAGTTGCTGAAGAGGAAGAATTAATATTTGATAATCAGATTCGCCAAGAAAATTTGTTCCAGGAAAAATACAGTTTATTTGAGATATAGGTACAAGGAGTTTTAAATATATTTAGTATTTATTTGATATAGCCACACCTTTTGTTTTGAATCTTATAAAAAAACTATTATATTTTCGTATATTTTATGACGCTATTAATATAGTCAAAACATGTACAAATCACGTAATCTTAATTATACCACTTTTAATTACAAAATAGACAGTATTTGTGGTTAAAGTTGACCAACAAATATGAAATATAACGCGAAATAAATGATAATGTCATTTTATTTCCAACCTCAAATTGGAAATTTCAGCTTTAGCCATTAATATTGTTTATTTCTAAATAGAAAGTGATATAATGTATATTGCTAGTGAATTGTACATGTTTTGATTATACAATAATCGTCATAAAACATAAGAATATGCAGTAGGTGTTTTATCAAATTCAAAACAAAAGGTGTAGCTATATCGTAACATGTTCTCGTATTTTAATTAAACATTCATTGAAAATTGTCTCTTTATTATAGAATTAACAAATAATGGTAATCTAATTTCTTATAGGTAGAAACAGTTGCTCCTTAATAGTTTATTATAAGACATTGAGATACGTATACTATAAGATCACTTGGCTTGGATCAATATTTATTAATAAGCTTCTGTCAAAACTAAGAACGTCGAGGAAAAATATAAACCAACATATTGTTTATGTAAGTTTAATTTTTGTTTTTCGTCATATATCCAGAAAATAAGTCTAGGTAGAAAATTTTCTTGCACACTAACTAATTTCAAAGTTCATTTTCCATTTCTGTTATAGAAACTGTTTGCAATGTATTACAATTGTTACCTTACTACAAGCAAATTCAAATGTGTGTTACATTGCGTTACATTTTCTTTGCCTAGAACAAAGTATCAGACTTTAAAACAGATATTTGTTGTATTTTTTTTGTAGACTAAATTTAGTATTTCCTCATATTCCAGGTAGAAATTTAATAAGACTTCTCTATTTCATTTCTCATATAGAAACTGATTGCAATGTAAGTTTCACAATTGTTACCTTACTACTATTGAAAATATTGTTTTTATATAATGTATATATCGAGTGTGTTTGTTTTTTTTTTGTTCAATAAGTTGTATCGTAATATTAGTAGTCTAAATTAGAACAGTTGACTAGCGTAGAAATACAAGCTTCTCCAACAACTACAAGCTAATTCAAGTGTTACACAGTGTTAGTCTATCTGGGAATGATTTTCAGTTTTGAAAACAGATATTTACTATTATTCTTTTTTGTACAATCATCATCTAACAACAATTATCGACGTCCAAGAGGATGCAACTGAATTGTGAAGTTTTTTCTTTGATAAATGTAGATATGTAGATAGATTCCGATTCCTTTGATAAGGTAAACTACTCTAGAGTACTATTCAAATTATTATATTACATTTGGTTTTCAGAAATTTATATTAGCTGCTTAAATCGTTTAACAATAAACAGTAGTACTGTTCAAGAGAAGGTGCTATTTCAATCAGGACCTCAACTAATAAGGAACTCATTTCAAACGATTTCTCAGTAACAAGCATAAATAAAAATAACTCAGTAGTAATACAAAACCTTGCGGACAACAAATATAACCTTTACAAAAAAGGTATTATAAAGTACGTAAAGAATTTTTTTATTTATTAGCATGATAGATATTTACAAAAAAATTATGAAAAATTAACATTATTTATTTATAATTAAATTAAATTAAATTCCATAAAAGTCGATACAAATGTACTGTTTACATTACATTTACATGTACATTTTGCACATCTCTATTTGAACGTAAAATATGTGTAAAAACTCACAGTTAAAATTAACTTGTATTTAAATTACAGGTATTATAGACTGCACGGCGAACGAGATCTCGCAAACAGGAAGTAATGGAGGAATGGTATTTGAGCGCACTAGAAGAGTTGCAGAAAAAGAGAAGGTAAAGATGGGTATTATTACCCACTGTTTGAATGCAGTAAGTAAATATGTATAACATAAGCAAAACTGCTTATTAAGAACCACAAATTTTGTAACTTTTAACGCCACCCTTCCTTCTAACTCGCCATTAGACGATTTAAGATTCGATTCGTTTAATTGATCGTCTTTAGCAGTGCTTCAAGGTGAAGCGCCGATTTAATTACAATTAGAGAAATTATCGAAAAAATGCTTTAGCTAAATGCTTAAGCTAAAAATATAATTAGAATATAAATTTTAGATCAGCATTATAGAATTAAGGATTTATTTTCTTGTAGTTTTGTCAAAGAGTGATGAAAAATATAACCCAAATATTTTGCATAGTTAAGCTACAGTGATGTTCAACTCCAATCAAAATCAGAGCAGAGAAACAAAAGTATTAACCAAAATTTATTAACCGAATTAAACCACAGTTATTGACTATTAAAAAATTTCGCTAAGAATTAGTAATTAGTAAATAATATGTTTAGTCTCACCAGTGCTCCCGTAAACACGTGTATCAGGTTCATTTTGAATACACAGAATGATCTATTTTATATGAATTCTCCATTTTATATCATCTTTATGAGACACAATGTGCTGCAGTGGGACTAAAGGAATGCAAATATTTATTTATTTATTTATTTTAAGAAATGAAATATTTTTATGAATAAAAGTATTTATCAGTGAGTGTTATTATGTATTCTATAATATGTAAACAATACTGGATTAACATATTACAGTTTATAATAATAACTTACAACCTACATTTGTTTTCTTCTAATTAAATAATAAAATAATACTTTTTTTATCTACATTCTTTAAATGAGTCAGTCGTCTTTTTCTCCCATAACATATATAGCCAAAGTACATTTGTTGCTAATATTTTAAATAGTTTAAATTAGTTACCGATCACTTCACTTTATTTAACGTCGGTTGAGTGTTTGTGAAAACCTAATTAAAAACCTTAATTTAGAAAATATTGGCGTTTGAAAAATCGCCTAAAGATAACGGATGCCATTAAAAGTTACAAAGAAGGAGTTCTAGTTTAAGACAGGTTGATAAATTGATCGGTCCAGCTGAAGAGAGCTGAAGTGAGTGGGTACCGTTTATAGCACAAGTATTTACTAAAATCTTACAGCACTGTAATTACTCCATTTTATTAGTTCCCATGCAAATCAATTATAGCTAGTGATAATTAATCCGAGATTTTTTAAACCTGTGTAGAACTGTATCCTGGGCCCATATTCCTTTGTCTTGCGAACAATGATCGTGACGAACAGATCTGATTTATATAAATGACACATTTTACGAATCATTTTTAAAAGAGTATTCCTGAACTTTATTATTAATTATTATTATAGTTCAGAAATACTCTTTATAAAGCCATTCGTAAAATGTTTCACTAATATGTATAACATAAGCAAAACTGCTTATTAAGAACCACAAACTCCAATTTTGTGATAGTTTGTTTATCAGGGAATAATTTAGAAAATCAATCGCAACTTTTTTAATACTTCAAATCACAAATTATTATTATTTCTTTAACGACTACATCTTGTATCGATTAGCGCTAGGGACTACAAGACTTCTAGATATAATTTAATTTGGTGGCATTGATCATCAATTCAAATTTTGTGGAAGTGAGTCAAATATAGAATTAATTAAACTTTGTGTTAAAGTCGTTTGGTTTAAAGTGATTGGATCGTGTCCACCCAGACTCTGCATTCTGGCTACAGTGAAACTCTAATAATATTTCTATTGATTTTACTAAAATATTTAAATAATATAAATAATATAATAATTAACCAAGTTGTGGAGTGTAAAATTGGTTCAAGACATTAAATATTCCAAAGGGTCAAATGACTAGTTTAATTGTTAATATCTCCTAAAATATAGCAAGTTACTAAAAATAATTAGACGTTTGAGGTCCTGATAACCAACTTTACAATATATAGTACAGTTTTATAGAAATTAATTTCACAAGCCTAATTAGTGATGCCCGGGAAAATCAATTGCACATTTTTATATCTTATGATGTACTTCCATCAGTTGCCGTTACGGACAGTGAGCGACTATCGCGCGTTGCTATGACTACGCTGAGATGCAAAGGGTTCGTAGAGTTTTGTCAAATCTTGGGTGTGCCTCATCTCGATAAGTTCTCTGATTATTTCTCATTAGTCCTTAGTAAATCAAGGTGTCAACATATAATTAAATTATTTTTTGGAAAACAATATTTTATTTGATATAAATAAGAAGTATATAAAAATATAGAACTGTTTTTGCATTCAAAATTAATTCTAGTTAATTTTTAAACAGTTATTTGCAAATAAAATTCGTTTAAAATATTTTAGTGTGCAGTCGATAGATAAAGGTAAATCTTCTATAATTCTTTTAAGGCCTTATTTTGTATATTATTTTCAGTGATGAAATGTTATGATTGCTAAATTAACATGCAGAATAAGGGTCTATGTTTTTATTTACTATTAATAATTTCATCAAAATTATATACAGAAACATATACCTATAACATTTTGTATACATATAGAAAAGTTCCCAAATAAAATTCTTCTGAATACATTTAAATGTATTACATGCAAAGATATTAGTTTCGTCTATATTAGGTATATAGGTGTATATTTTGTGCATGGCGCATTATAGTTTAATTGGGGCAGAAAATGGTGTACTTTATATAAAAACAAATCAGTTTATTTATGTTTGATGTATTTACGCAATATGTCAACAAGTTTTTGTTGCTATGGTTACACTTGCATCTTTGTCTGGGATTCATGCGCGGTTCAGCTCGTCCTGGGGTGCCATGCAGTCCTACCGGGGTAGCCCGGGTGTCAGAAAACAGTGCTTATTTACCTATCTAACGATTAATACGTTTGTATATCACGATTACGATTTTCTTTATACATAATATATACATTGGCAAAGAGAATTGTTAATTTGTGAAATTTAAATTAGTTTATCTGCAACCATTTGTTTAATTATATCTGTAAGCGGCTCCTATTTTACTTATTCTTTCATATATTATATATATAATAATTGTTAGTTACATTTAATAAGATGAAGTGGGCGATAACTTTTATAATACTGAAGATAGGCGGTAAATTTGTAATTTATATTTGCAAATTCTTTGATCTTAAGTTAACTGATAGCTTTTAGGATGATGAATATTGGTATTTATTGGTCCATCAAGAAAGCGTAATTAGTTTATATGAGCACTCTTATTCATCGAACGAGATAGGATTAAAATTGTGTATAAAATGTTCTTTAACTGTAATAAATTATACAGTATTAGCATTAGGTGTAGATATAATTCTGTAAGATTTGTATCTTCGTTTAAGATATTAATTGTTTTTTATTTTGTTATTAGGCTGAGGGAACAAAATAAAAAGATGGCCCAATTAGCTGCACCTGTGGCTCCAGGTACAAAGTAAATTAATTATAAATCGTATTAGGCTTATTTTTCACGCTGTCGGAATTGTAGTAATACTAATGACCTAAAGTAATAACTAACTTTATTTAAATATTTTTCAGATATAAATCAAAGAGATACTATGAATACCTGCAGAATTTGTCTTCAGAATAATAAGACAACCATACCGATTGACACCAATGTCAACCAGGAGTCTGGTGCGCTTTCGATTTTGTCGATAATAAAACAGTTGAATAAAGATGAGGTAAAAATTACATAATATAAATTATAGTGTAAAGTGGTAAATATAAGTTATTTACCTCGACACCCTTTTAAAGATAGAACAACGAATAATAAGACTTAATATGCGTAAATATATATATATATATATATATATATATATATATATATATATATATATATATATATATATATATTTGTATTCATTAAACGAAATATAATAGAAATAGTATAGAAAAGATTGTTATACCAAGGTATCTTCGAAGAATTGTCTTAAATATACAATCGATGAAATATAGGGCCTTCGAAAAGAGAGGTAATTTTATGGATGTTTCAACAAGAGCGATCTTTGTAAATCAATAGGAAAACGTAATATTTCAGTGATATTTGGCAGATCCTGTGTTTCATTACTAACTTCAGAGTTTATACTTTAGATTACAATTAAAATATCACCACTTTTCACGGAAACATATAGCGTTTTTCTATTGATTTAAATGATCGCTCTTCTTGAAAAATCCTATATAATATAAATACTAGAATATGAGTGAGTCGTGAATAATTTAAGATCGAAATGTTCTTTACAATAAATTTAGTAAAATATTATTTTATACTTAGTTTCAAAGCATTTGGTAGTTCATCGAAGCACTATTATTGTATAATATATACTTCTTAAATTCGCCCAGGACATCGTACCTATTTTTCTAGTAGCCTAATATTATAGGCTAGCGTAGTGTAGAAGAAGAAACGTCCAATGCTATCCTACGTCAGAAATAAATTACAAAAGGTGTCCTTATTCTGAATAACATTGTAAATAGTCTAATTTTTTTAAGCGTTAGAATAGCGCATGATGATCTTACGGTCTTTAGAATTGTCATTACCGGGGAGGTTAAGGTCGCTTAGATTTTTAAATATCCTTTAAATTTTACGACAGGGGTAAGGTTCATTTCATAAAATTACGAGAGCGCAGACTATAAAGATGACATTTTTAACCCATTTAAACCAAAAAGTATCAGATGCTCTAAGTTACCTCTATTAGATAACTAAAAGATTTTTTGTACCACTTACATCTTTTCCAAGACCACATAATATGACGTCTAGTTTTAGGACGTAGTAAAGTATTCTTCCTATTCAACTTTTCATTATGAGACTTTAACCACATATTATCAAACCTTTTATCTTTTCAGTAAATGCAAAGAAATACTATGCTACACAAATATGTGGATTTTGATTCCTTAAAATTGCCAATGGATTTCTTATTCTTGATATATTTAAATATATTAAAGTCTTAATAAACATGAAAAAAATATTTTCATTACAAGAAATGATTTGAAGATATTGCAACGTAAAGGTTTTTAAAAAGAAGAATTTATGCATGCTATAGAGTTCGTTGCTTTGTCTGTAGATTTGATAATTACTTTGATTTGCTTTGCTAACCGCAAAGATTTATTTTAGTTGAGACCTTAGATCAATTTTTAGCTTTACATTTGTACATTTTCGTTTTAATATTTCGTAATAAGTAGGGTCCGGTTTTATATGCAATAAATATCCTTAAATATGTGCACGTAATATGCACTCAAGTTTATTAATTGACAGGTGTCGGGAGAAGGTGGAAAGTGAAGTAGTCCTTGATAGAGATTTTACAAAGGAATAAGATGGATGATAGAAATTATGAGTAAACTTGATATCTAGTTTTAATAATCTAAATTATTTTTATAAGAAAAACAAATGTAGCCAGTAAAGTTAATAAATACAATAAATAGTTTATAAAATGTTAGTAATAAAGAACATAAAGATTTATGTGTACTTTTCATGTCTTACAATTCGGGTGTAAATTTGCTCGATGAAGTAGTATACTTAGATGATTGTTCTAGTAACTTATTATCTATTTTCTTAAATATTAATCTAATTTTAATAATGAATATATTTCTTCTTTTTCCAAAGGTGGTTGATGGTGCGATTGACAATTTAAGTTTGCCACAACAGGTGTGCCTAACGTGCTTTACCAGAACAACGGATGCTTTTCTACTAATTCAAGAACTGTCTAACAGTCATCGCCATTTTCTCTCTAAGTTGCCAGATCTTAATGATCGTGAAGGTAATGCGAAAGTTGTACATATCCGACTAGAGCCTGATATACAACCTGTACTACCGGCCGGAGAGATACATTGCATCGAATGCAATGAACAATTTCCAGCAGAAAGTATATTGTCTCATTTTGTAGCCGGCCGTTGTGAACTTACCTTAAAAAGTAACTCACCAGAAGTAGAGATTGATAACTTCGACAGTAAGAAAACCATTGCTTGTAAAAATTGCCAGTCGGTCTTATTTAAATGTGATATATCGAAACGATCTGCCATCTGTGCTAATATAATGCCAGCTCAAAAAAAAATTGTATCAAAAATTGATGAGGATATCCCTACCATAATCGATTTAACTGATGTTGATTGCATTGAGTCGATTGAAACGAAAGAAGAAGATAAGGATACACCCAAAAATACACAAGGTAAAAATTTTAACAATGCTCCATTTTTTAGTAAGTGTAAAATCAACAGCAACTAATTAATATCAATCTTACGAGTAATAAACACTCAAAGTCAACACAAAACGTAAACTCATGTATTATTTAACGTATATGTTTTACTTAACGTTACGTTTTCTTATTTACCGAAATTTATAAATGTTCTTAATTTTAATACAAATTTAATAGACAAACGCGTATTAAAGATTGTTTAACATTTAGGTCTAAATTTGTTAAACAATTCTATGAAAATGCTTTGTATGTGTTAATATGAAAATTAATATGCCTGGATCTAAAATATGATTTAGAACCTGTTCTAAAATTTATAGTTTTTTTAAGAGTGTGTATAAATACAAAAGATATTAAAAATCTCTTAGTAGTACATTAATCTAATATGAAACACGATATAATCTTGCATAAAAAGCATTATTAATGTCAGAAAACATAAGATTATGTCGAAACATAACATTTGTTACATATATTAGCGGATATATAAATAAAATATTCTATAACTTTTTCAAAATCCATTTAGAAATTGTTTAGTTGCACAATTAGATTTCTTTTTAAATGTACTGCTTACAACATTTTCTGTTTATTTATAGTATATAATACAATTTTTTAATATTTATAACTGTATTCCTTAAACCGTTTTCAATTTTAATATAATTTAAATATTATTTAAAATAAACGTAATTATGTTTAGCGGCCAGTTTTATTGTATGTACCAATGTAACAATTGTTCTGCTCTATAGGTTACCATCAGCTAATTCCAAGGTTCATTACAAGATTCAATTTGCTAGCGTGCTACAAGGTTACGTTTCTGGGTTATAAAACACCAAAAGCAGACCTCTGTAGTGACTATAAAACGATATACGTAAACTTAGTAAAAATCTCATTTTAATTAATTTAATTTTAATTTAATTAATGTAATTTTCAATCTTGAAAATTATAGAATATATTGTTAACGAATCATCGTTATAATTAATTATATTTATTGGTGACTATAATATTACTGTTCATACGTTTAGTAATTGTTACCAGACGACGCGTTTGCTAAATTGATTTTGCTAGTATGATGTACATTGATTTCTCACTTGCTTTGGTAGTTCATACATTCAACTTTCAAAAATTTATTTTCTGGATATGCCTACTCAAATTGTACTTATTAATATTTCAATTTGTTACAGATGCAACAGCCAAAATTAAAAATAGTAGAAGAAACACAAATGCAGATAACGGAAGTGATGTTAATGTCGGTGCGAGTACATCGAGAGCCAAGGAGAATAATTACAGCAGCGTAATTAAAAAGAATGTGTATTTGCCACAAAATGTCGCTGACGATATGGCGATTCCACCATTGCCGGTCGACTTAGATCATGATAATATAACGAAGACTAATCTCGATATTCACAAATCAGATACGACACCCTCACTGCGTGAAAGTGATGATTCTACCAAAAATTCACATTTGCTCCAAGAAATGACAGATATTCAGCCAAATTTTAAAGGGGAAGATAATAACATGAACATCAATATTCAAGGTAATAAACCGAATTTTGCAATGCAAGATAATTATTCGAATAGAAAAATTTCAATTTGTAAAACAACAATGAAAACAAGTAAAATGTCACGACTCGCTACTGCACATAAGTCTAACTTAGAAAGTCTCGTCGAACTGAACAGGAAAATCGAAAACGAAATCGTAAATAGTGGTAATCCAACAACAAGTGAAAAGTACAAATTGAACATGCGCGTACAGAATCCTGGTAATAACTCAAATACAAACATTTCACCAAGTAATTCACCTCCATCAAATTCAAAATCCAATATGATGTCAAGTCGTAATATGAACCATCCAAATGCATTGAACACTACGAAGGAAAACACATCCAAACAAAAGGAAGGCAAAGATAATGGTAGTTCGGTTGATTTATTAAAGCTAAGTCATTTTAAATCCAATAATGGTTTATTGAAAGCTCCTATTGTAGAAAGATTTAAATTTCAAGTTCCTTTAATAACAAGAACAACAAACACTAATATTTTAGGAAATCAAGTATTCAATACAACAGTACAACAAGGAAATGTTCAAGCAATAACAATCAGTCAACAAATAGAAATTCGGAAAAGATTGCACGCAATTGACAACGCTTGTCAAATACCTGAAAAAACCGGGAAACCTGCTTAAATGCATAATTTAGAAATGCATTTGTAAGTATGTTATTACTTTTTCTTTAATTTAATTTTATTTAAGGTTTTTCACCGACAATCTTCTGCAATATTAGCAGTATTATGGTGGTCGCTAAGTACGGTCTTTCATTTATCAGGTGTTGGTGGGAGGACACTAATGCCCGTGCTTTAATTTCATGTGGTATCGGGTAGGCGATAAAATATACGTATTTGAGGTCATAATATTTTTCATAGCATATTTATTTACATTAATGTGTATATTTAAGTTACCGAACAAAATGTAACATTTTGCATTTTAAATTTATATTTCATATTATGGTCTTATTTTTATCATCCGTCCTACATACACATGGATTTTATTGAATTATAAACTTATACCAATAAAAATTTGTTTGGTTTTTTAGTTAGTTTACTGAAAAACTGTAATTTTGAATGAATATTGCTTCTATTACATTGATTGTATTGTATTTATTTAATTTAATACAGAATTTACATTCTTCTTTAAAGTGTCTAACTTACATTTCATCTTCACTTATATTAAACTTGAAAATTAATTATTATAATCCATATTTGCACTCCATCCTAAGAAAGAAATATATTACTAAGTTCGTAAATATATTTTAAATGAAATTTTATCCTTTCTTTACATGTTGCAAAAAGAAATTTCTATATTCCAATTCTCAGTACGGGAATAAATATAAATAAAAATAGTACTAAATAGACGGGGACTTAATAATTTTTATAACTACTAAACTAAATTATTTCTTTTTTTTCAGTGTTGGAAAAAAACGTCTACTCTCTATAAAAATATACATTTTTAAAATTAACAGTGTTCATACAAACGTTAACCAGTTAAGAAATTAAAATTCATTGTATTCAGATAAATTATGGAGTATTTATCATTATAGTACAGCCTTTTTTTTGATCTTAGTTACTATTGAGATAAATTTTGTTGTTGTTGTTTAATAACTATGTTGTTATAATATCTAGATTTACACTAATAAAGTGAGATGTCTCATTAACTAAATCATTCATAACATAACTTATATAAGGAGGTTATTTACATTCCATTGAGTTCCATGAATCGACGAATAACTCAATCAAAACATTACTGCATAAAAGTGTGTTACTTAATATCCGTATGAGTTCTATGAATCGACGAATAACTCAACCAAAGCATAACTGCATAAAAGTGTGTTACTTAATATCTGTATGAGTTCTATGAACCGACGAATAACTCAACCAAAGCATAACTGCATAAAAGTATGTTACTTAATATCTGTATGAGTTCTATGAACCGACGAATAACTCAACTAAAGCATAACTGCATAAAAGTATGTTACTTAATATCTGTATGAGTTCTATGAACCGACGAATAACTCAACTAAATCATAACTGCATAAAAGTATGTTACTTAATATCTGTATGAGTTCTATGAACCGACGAATAACTCAACTAAAGCATAACTGCATAAAAGTATGTTACTTAATATCTGTATGAGTTCTATGAATCAACGAATAACTCAACCAAAGCATAACTGCATAAAAGTGTGTTACTTAATATCTGTATGAGTTCTATGAACCGACGAATAACTCAACTAAAGCATAACTGCATAAAAGTATGTTACTTAATATCTGTATGAGTTCTATGAATCGACGAATAACTCAACTAAAGGTTAACTGCATAAAAGTATGCTACTTAATATCTGTATGAGTTCTATGAATCGACGAATAACTCAACCAAAGGTTAACTGCATAAAAGTATGTTAGTTAATATCTGTATGAGTTCTATGAATCGACGAATAACTCAACTAAACCATAACTGCATAATAGTATGTTACTTAATATCTGTATGAGTTCTATAAATCGACGAATAACTCAACTAAACCATAACTGCATAATAGTATGTTACTTAATATCTGTATGAGTTCTATGGATCGACGAATAACTCAACCAAAGCATAACTGCATAAAAGTATGTTACTTAATATCTGTATGAGTTCTATGAATCGACGAATAACTCAACCAAAGGTTAACTGCATAAAAGTATGTTAGTTAATATCTGTATGAGTTCTATGAATCGACGAATAACTCAACTAAACCATAACTGCATAATAGTATGTTACTTAATATCTGTATGAGTTCTATGGATCGACGAATAACTCAACCAAAGCATAACTGCATAAAAGTATGTTACTTAATATCTGTATGAGTTCTATAAACCGATGAATAACTCAACCAAAGCTTTACTGCATAAAAGTATGTTACTTAATATCTGTATTTTTAAAATTTGTAAAAAATGAACGATGACGGCTCATCAATCATAAAAATTCTATACTACTTTATAGATACTTTTATATAGAATTTTTTTTATAAAGAAGTGATATTTATTAAAATGTTGACATGTCGTGCCAACCAGCACAAAAAAAAGTTTGGTGTATATAAAAAATTGGTATATTATATACTGCATTTAAAATTAATATAACTGAAGTAATATTCAGAAAATTTCCATCGATAAACTTCCAAAAAATTCTAAAAACCATAGTTAATAAATGTAAGAAAAAAGAAATTCATTATTATGAAAATCTCAAGATGAGCTAACTCCCTAAAATTCTATTGTATTCAACCACAATTGACGCTCTAGATGCCCTTGTACAATAATATATCTTAAGTAATAAGCACTGGAAGGTATACAAATTTTGTCTTAATATATTGATAGATATTAAAGGTTTATTAGTTTCACGACATATATTTAAAAAAAAACTAGAATAGAAGAATTGTGTATAAATATGTAATGTAATAATTTGTATTAATAAAATATATGTTTGAAAATTAAAATAGTGTATATTTTATAATTGTTTTAATTTAATTTAGATCTTAATATTTTATATCACTCAGTTTTTTTACTTTTAATTATTTTCTAACTTTTCTCAATTTAATATTTCCGATTTCAATACGCCTAAATTGTTAGCAACACCAATAACTTCTTACAAGTATTATTTAGGGTATGAGCCTGCTAGGGTATAATAAGAACGTTCTGTTACCCTTTTAAATTATAATTATAAAGGCTTTTTTACATTACGAAAATCTTATGACGACTATTTTAAGGATTAATAAAATCATGATAAGATCATTTTCACTTTTTCTATATGTTGTATCATAAATTAAATTATTTTAGGTAAAATTTAAACCTTTTATACATAATCTTCCTGCTTTCGCTTGTGTAAAAATGTTACATCTCCTTGTGGCAATAAATATTCACATTCTGTGTTCACCAGTATCATAAATTAAATGTTCCAAATTGCAATACAAGATTGAAAATTGTATCTTATTAGTAAAAAGTTAATGAATCTTAAGGCTTGAATTTAATAATTTCGCTTTTTAGGAGAATATAGATTTCAGTAACCTCAATATTTCACACAACTTAATGATTTTTAAGAGATAAAATTACATGCTTTGATTATTCGTATACCAATTTCCTACAAAATATTTAAATTTAATATTGAAATGTATATATTCTTTACAATAGATACACAAAATTATCTTTAAAAAATGATATTACAAATGAAGTACAAATGCAGTTTTGCATGGTAATACGAGTATATAATATACATCACAGACTACTACTACATACTAATATACTACATACTAATATACATTACAAAACAAATATATATCTATATGTATATGTGTGTCTCTATGGATATGTGTATATGGTATGAAACTGCAATATAATTTTATAATGTAACGTTATGATGCTCTGATACAATTTGCTTTACTTGTACTAGCAAATGACACGAAGCGCCAAATGCCTCTGTTCAACCATGCATACAATTGTATATTTGAAAGTTCAGCATTATGTTATCCTAATACTTTAAGTCGCTCTTCATGCCAGCATTCAAGCGCCAGTACACTTCCTCATAACAAGGTGATGCCCTATCAACTGTTAACAGACTACTGTTTTCTGTTCTCCTGGTAGATTTATTACAGTTTTAAAGTAATGCCTGGTTAGAAAGAGAAGTTTCATGTATCTCTTTCTTTTAAGGAATTTCCGTGAAGTCGAGTCTATTACACTAAAAGGGATGTTCCGCAAGCGCTCGTTTCCAGTGATTATGCAACTGTGGTACCTTAACGCACAAAAGCAATTGCACAATACACTGCTATAAAAAATTGACTTTTTAATAAATTTTATTTGAATATTTTTTTTTGCTTTTTTCTTTTATTATATTTTTAATTGAAATGAACTATTTTAAATTGTTTAATTTAGGGCCCATAAATAGTAATTTCCAGAAATAAATATCACGATAACAAGAATTCTTATTTACATTAGTTATGTTATTACAAAATTTACATATTTTATATTTTAAAATTATTATTACTGCAAATACAATTCTAATTACTTTACATATACACTGTTTACTGATAAAATGTTATGCATGTTATGCAATTCATTAAACACCACTCGTTCTGTACTACTCAAGACAAGTCGAGATGGTCGAGAGCATTTATGCTTGGCGTCAGAATCTGAGTCCTCGGGTTCGATCCCAAGACCAAGCCTATTTCATGGGTTTGGTTATTAAAGTTAATTGATTATAGTTGTTGTAGCTCATATAAATGAAGCCACGACACCATAAAACGTTCCCTCCTACATTTTAAGAGGTCCGCGGTAATAGGATTCAAAATTGATAATAGATCTCGACAGTAAATAAATAAATAAAATTAATGATATTCTTTAAAATGCGTTTTTTTTTTATAATGTAATATAAATGTATGTAATCATTTTTATGTAATGATTTAGATAAATATATTTATTTTTATATAAATTTAAAATGTGAATTAACAATGTACATGTATTGATTTTCAACTTGTTGAAGAGATCGTGCCTTTACGAAGTGTTCCGATTGCAGCGAACCTAACCTTTAGTCTATAATGAACTCTTCTCCATGTTTTTGAGGGTAGCGGGGGGGAAAATCAATATTTGCAAAGGAAAAGACCAAGCATATGAAATCAACAGAATTGTATCAGGAGAACATAATTCATAACGCGCTCGTATGTATATGGAACTCGATAGCATCGTGCTTATTCATTTAATAGGACCTGAAAGAGGGATTCACAACGAATAAAATGTATCAGGAGAACAGAATGAACAAAACACATCAGTACGGAAAGTATGAACTGTATGTATGGATATGTATGTATGTGTATGTATATACATATTCAAGCAGTAAGCAGTTTGTGGTATCAGTACTTTTACTATATATATAGATAGTTACTGTGCGTATGATACTTATAGTATTCAGTGATAGTTATACATATCAGTGTATGTATACAAAATTATGACAAACTTTGTTGTTAAATTATGTAAATATGTAATACGGTAATTAGTAAATTAAATTATATAAACATAATTATGGTTAATGAGCTCCTTCTCTAATTTCTAAGATAAAAGCATTGTAATAAATAACTTGCTAAACGCATTTATAAGCAGTGGCGGTTCAAGTTGCCTGAGAGAATATGTGCGCTACATATTACTGACCTGTACTAATACCCTTCAATAGTAGATACATAATTATATGATACTACAATTTTATCTTAGATTTTAAAGATCTTATATTATACAATTTTTAATGAGATTTCGTCTTTGCTTTAGTGTAGTTAATGTACTGTTATCTTAATTAGTAATTCCGTAATGTTATTTTTCACCCGTGATGGTATAATAAATTTATGAATATTATTCACGATTATATATAATTAAGTGAAAGGGGATGCATGCAATCAGGCGCAACAATATTACTCTACAATTAAATATGTTATGCTAAAAGTAATTAGAATTTTAAGAAACAACAAATCGAAAATGTTAAGGAAATTTAACTCTAAAGAAATAAAATATTTTTTTTGTTGTTTAATAAAAGTGTTTGTAAAGTATTCATTAGTTTCATAACCTATTATTCGTTTTCTTTCAATTCATAACCTATTAATTAATAATATTAATAAATTTCTCAAAGTAATAGTTATATATATAGCATAAAATGCGCCATCTATTAAACAGTAGATATAACGAATAAAGTTAATCATTTGTTTCATAGATGGCACTATATGTAGTTTATAAATTATAACGCCTGATCAGTATGCCATCAAATATACTTTAATTAGTACACATTACACATTTTCTAAATTTTTTAAGATAAAAAATGGTTAAACTCTCATTAAAATGAATCTCATTAAAATTAGATTTTTGTATTACTTGATATGGAAGATGGTTACCAGATACTTTTCTGTTGGCGAGCACGGTGACAAACATATACATCTTTTAGATTTTATCTTGTACATTAATCTTGAATATTACAACAGTATCTTTTCAAATAGTTCTTTACAAATAGATTTAATACAATGTATTGTTGTTAGTGTTATTATTAACTTATTCTAAAATAGTTAACATACCAGCATTTAATAAATTCGTTTCGTTTTATACAATGGAACAAAAAAATTGATTTTTTAAAATAAGAAATAAAATAACAAATTAAAAATATATGTCGTTGGCAAGAATATATTATATTTATGTAACATTTAAATATACATATTATATACATCACGCGATATCTATGAATATGAAAATAATAATATATAAATCTATGATAAATGATATGTTATGGAACATTAATAGAACTTATTAAACTAAGGAAACTTCTAAGCCTCTAATGCTTTAATAGTTGGACCATTTTCAACATTAGTAATATTTTTCTCAATCTTAATTTTCTTTCCAAAATTTTCACCATCTTCAATTGTAACAGGAAGATCACATCCTATAGTTTCTGGTAACATAAAGCACAATGCAGCTCCAATTAGAGGAATAATTCCAAATATCACAGGTGGAAGAGAGTGTTGGGTTGCAGATAATCCAACGACGAACGGCGCAACCATAGACCCGATACGGGCAATCATAGAACAACTTCCAATTCCAATATTTCGTACTACAGTTGGGAACAATTCTCCCGCATATAAATAAACAGTAGGAAATGAGATGCTCATGCCAACAGTTCCAGCGGAAGCCAATGAAACTATAGCCCAAAAACTATCTGGAGGAACTACAGCAATTAACAAACAGGAAATGCCAGCCAAGGTATTCGAAGCGATTAATGTATATCTTCTTCCCCAATTCTTCATAAGATAAATGCAAAGAATCGTTCCAGGAAGCTCTACTGATGCAGATATAGCTACGTTTGAGAAAATGTCTCCTCCGGTTTGTCCGATATATTGTGAGACCCCGAAGAAAACCAATCCGCACACTAACCAATTAAAACTAATGAAGAAAGTTTTAGCACGCATGTTTGGTGTTCGTACAAGGTCGAAGAAAGTTCCTTTGTGACTTTCGCTGCCTTTTTGTTCTGCGGTGTATGCTTCCATTTCAGAGCGAATATTTTCAGTCGGAAGTTTATTGCTGAAAATAGAGAAAAATTATGAAAATATGAAAATGGTTGAATAAATACAGTAGCGAAACTAGAAATGAGATTTTTTATGTTATTTAGGAAGCAGTTGTAAAAATTCAATAAACGAAAAAAGTATGTTTCTTTATGAGTATATTTTTAGTCTAATTTAAAAGGAGAATAATTTTAGTAAATTAAAAAATATTTGATGTACAAATTTTCGACCACTTGCGACTGCAGGGCCCTTCCTAAAATATGGTAGTTTAGCCACTGAGTAATAGTACCCTGAAGTAGTACAAACCTTTTAGCAGCTTTTTCTAGTATCTCTACAGCATTGTCTGTTCTTCCAACAGCCAGCAACCATCTTGGTGACTCAGGTACAAGCCAATAGTAAGAAATAAGTATTACAGAAGGTGCGGATAAAGCCAACTGATAATATCGCCAATCACGGATGAAGTAAGCAAATCCAGGTAGGGTCAAATGGCCAAGATTGAAAGGGATTTGATATAAAACGGAGATTAATTCTCTCCATTTAGTTCCAATAATCTCCATAATTATGACGAAACTAGTAACCATAGTTCCACCTGTTGCCAATGCACAAATAAATCGTAGGACGCAGAAAAGCCAAAATTCTGTAACAAAGGACGTAGCTACTCCGCTAATCATTTGAATGATGACAGCTACCACGAGGGGGTTTCGACGTCCATATCTGTAACAAAACAGGGTTTTATAATTAAATGTCACTCAAACTCAATTTATGTTAGTTAATTCAAGCGGAAATATTCAATCACTGTTAAACTAATGAAGATCAATTAGACCACTCAGTGTTGAAGCTATGCAGGTGTCATAGGTAATAGCGCAGGGGCGACTATTATTAGAAAGAAATATTATTATTATACATTGCAGAATTAGGACTAGACCCAGTGTCGGATTAACCTTTATTACAAGCCTTTCGTAATGGCAAAAAAAGCAATGATATCGTTGAAACCGAGTATCCTGATAAAGAAATATTATCCAGTTACAATTGCCGTAAGGCGTAAAACAGGAGACACAACTATCTTTAAACAATTTTGCATTTGTTCAGGGGTGGCCTTAGCCATTGCGAGGCCCCGGGCGGCATAACTTTGCGATGCCCCGGGGTGGCAGATCTTTGCAAGGCACTTCTTCTTTGTATAATTAATGTAAATTCTAAGTAAGTATTTTTGGAGATAATTGACGAGAAATCATTGGAAGATTTATAAAAGTTAACAAGCACAAGGATGACAAATGTTAATGATGGTAAACTAAGGTACATGAATACCTTAATAGAAGACGCAGTGATTCAAGACGCGAGATTCAAATAGATATATAGTAATGAATTTTTCTACTTGGGTTGTTGCGCGAGACCCCGGGCGATTGTCCTACTTGCTTTAACATTTGTTAAAGAAAGAGAGAGAGAGAACACTATATAAACACATTGAATAAACTAATACAACGCTAACAAATTTAAGATTACAAATAGATTTGTTGCAAATGTGTGCGTCATCATTTGTTCCCACGGTACGTATCAACTAACAAGACTTTTATAACACAGTCATGTCTTCAGTGTGTAATTGCCCTTACACTCTGAACTGTCTACATTGACTTAGTTATTTCCATAAATAATCTAATAAAACATTAGACGTACCTATCAGCCAAGTATCCAAATATCATATTTCCAAACAATATTCCTAACATGAATATTGTTTGGGACATGTTAGCTAGGTATTTCCGGTCACATACAAGATCCCACGTGGTTATAATCGTTTCCGTAAAGATACTTCTATCGTATTCCTTAACGCATTCAGCGGAACAAATCTCAGCAGTTGAATTATTTGCGCAAATGTAGTTTACTGGGGGAGCTAAGAAAATGATGCTCATCTGATGCCAAGCAACTGGGAATTTTAGGAGGAAGATCGTGGCACACACTAAGACATGCCACCGCCCCAGAGATCCCATGGCCTTCTGCACAGGGTCCATTACTTTAGCGACGCTGTTTAGTCCCACTGAAAAAAAGAAGAAAACATTATTAGTGTTATTTACTTAAGTGTCACATCTTGAAAAAACCAGCATTAATTATGGTAAAATATTTATTTAGTTATTTAGCGTCGTCCTATTTTCGACGACGAGGTTTATGATTATGTGAGGACATAATCAAATAAACTTGTTAACAATCAAACTAGAAAATATAGAGGTGTGGGCCGAGGATTGAACCCAAGACAAATCACTTTAGTGTCAACAATTAATGCTATCTGCCACTGAGCTATCTCATAAAATATACTTTAATTATGAATAAATTTATATTTTAAACTAACACATTCTAGAAGTGCTTGTTTCTTGTTACTGTCTTGTAACAATTTTTTACAATAGTGTCATGTAAAGGCACAGTTTATGAAATCCACGAAAAATAATTTACAAATTTAGCGTAAAAAATTAAATTACTGAAACGTGCGCTCTATTTAATGCTTAAGTAGTTTTTAAACACGAAAATGTGCATATCATTACAAATAGTCAGCAGTGCCGCCTTTAGAAACCATGAAGCCCTATCCTTTTTAAATATTTTTTTATTATATTTTATTATTTCCAATCCTTCAGAGAAAGTAAACTTAATCCAGCATAAAACTGTTCCGATTGTTTCATTTCTACATAGCACTTAGTCCTTGGCCTATTTCCGATGTGAGTCCTATCACTGTCATAAATGTACGGTCCAGTAAACAAATGTATACTTAAACCAGTTTGGACTTATGGGTTACAACTTTGGGGCACATCAGCTAATTCAAGCAATCTAAAACATTATGTATGATTGTAGACGAAAGACTGCACCACGATCTTGCCATACCTACAATGAGACAGCAAATTAAGGGGCCTATTTTGTAACTGCTTACCTGACGTCTGTTAACTTCTGACGATTTTTCAAAGCCCTGTAATTTACAAATTAGGCTACTTATGCCAGTTTCAAGGTATCGGATTAATTTTTCTGTTTATTTAAGGTCTTCTAATAGTTTTGTGTAAACTTACATAGCTCAGTTTAGAAAATGTGTTTAGAAATGTTTTTGAAATGTGTCAGTTACAAAATAGACCCCTAAAAGTCGAACGGTTAAATACAAAACCCGAGTTGTGAACCATCCAAATACATTTGTGATTAACCTAATGGAAGACAAAAAGGCGCCTCAGGACTTAATTTAATAAAATAATTAATAGATACGATTGTGTCACTGGACACATACCGAGCATGTTAATTTTTTTTTATTTTTAAACCTATTAAAAGTTATATGATAGATCGCTATAAATATATATTTAATAAAAAAAAACTCAGTCCTCCATATATCGATCGTTGAGTTTTTTAGGTAAATATCTCTCAATATTGAGTTTTGAGATGACGACGACAACAGTATTCGAGTTACAAGTATTCAAGCGGTATTCGACAAGTTTATCTGCGTTATAATTTTGTTTGGTTGCATTTTCGCGTTATCTGAGTATTAAATCTGATAGAGAGTATATTCAACTCAAATTTCGATTTTTCAAAGATGTAAAAATTTACTAACTTCAACATAGATGCTAAAATTACTGGTTCAAACTTAAAAAACATGTAAAAAAATTATTAACATGTTTTCTCAAAAAGGTTAATGCGTAGTGGATATATTTTCTGTAAGTACTTGTTCATATTTTGCTATTTAGTTTAAAGTAAGTAAATATAAATTCACTTCGTGCAGTTATTTCTTACATGACACATGTCTCAGTTTAGTAATTATTATCCGTTCGTCATTAAATATTTTAAACTCGAAATTTATGTCAAATACACGAAATATTTCCAAATATTTACCAATGATATTTTTACATTGACATTGACATTTCATTACATGGATTGTGAAATTACTTATGCAATATATTCCGTATAACGAATCATCTTATATTTCTTACACAATACATTAAGAATAATTTATTAAAATCAGCTTGAATAAAAAAAAGACACCACAGATATTCGATTCTCGTGTCAGATAACCTTTTATTTTTTAGGTGTCTTTTGTATATGTATATATTCACATAATATTTAGGCAGTAGTGTAGTGCACATATATCAGTCCCCGATATCATAAAAACTGCAAGTGTTATTTGTAAAACGTCATCAGTAATAGAGAGCCCAGCATCATTAAATCGATTTTTTTAAATTCATTTAAAGTACTGCTGCTTAATAAATTTGTAATGTAATTTGCAAATTTGAAAACACTTCGTTGATCTGGAAAGTAAACCTATATATATATATATATATATATACATATATATATATATATATATATATATATATATATATATATATATATATATATTTGTATATATAGATATACACTCGTATGTGTGTCTTCACGTGTTCTAATTAGTTTGTTTTTAAAATATTATTTGGCTTATCATTATTTTTAATAATAATTTGTTTTGTTTTTGCTATTTCTTTAGAATATCTAATTTTAATAACATTTTTTTTATTGAATTTGAAAGTTAATAAACGAAGTCAGTAAGCAAGTATGTTACTATTACAGTTAAGAGCCAACCTAGTGAGTTAGTTCAAGCAGATAATTAATATGTACAGCGCCGTATTGACCATGAGAGAGTTCGGCGTGAAGCATATCGCCCCGGTTGAATGGAGGCCTCCCACTGAATAATTATGAATGTTAAAAATGAAAAATCAATTGTAGAGGACCTTATAAAACTTTTAAATCTAGGGCAACCATGAGACCTGATACAGCCCTGTATATGTATCCATATATGTATCACTTAATTAATACACGTACTCGTACATATCAATTACTTTTATTTACATACGAGTTATTACGGCTACAAATTTTGGTGAAAGTTACTTGCCTATAGCACTAGCATTAGCGTCCGCAAAATGTTTGACAGGAAAATGCAACTAAAGAGTCTTTCAACTAGAGCGGTCATTTTAAATCAATAGAAAATATATGGCCATTTATTTTAAATAAATGGCAATATTTGGAAGATATTGTGTTTCATTACTAACTTCAGAATTTGTACTTTAGATTAAAATAAAAATATCACCACTTTTCATGGAAAAACTGCGTTTTTCTATTGATTTACCTTATATATCTAGACTAAAACTCAAAATCTAGAAAGGAGGGAGGTGAATACCTTGTTTTCTGGTACCTGCGGACTTCTTTGAACCATTTTGTGTTAATTTTAGACATAATTACATTTTCTAATTGGTTAAATAATGTATATTGGCGTTTTTATTTTATTAAATATCCAAAAATTGACGAAGATACGAGACCGAATTTTATTTTACAGCTTAATATTTTCTTAACAACTCAATACAATATAATAAGTACTGTTATTTATTTTTCATCGTATATCTCGTGCATCTCTTTCACACTTCTCTTGTTTAAGCGAAGTTAAAGGTACAACTTAGCGATGGCAAAGGTACGCAAAGAAGGTAAATAAGGTAGAAAATGACGTCAACCACTAAATCATTTTTTATAATTTTTTACCAAAAGAAATAACTATTTATTATGCAGACTTGGAGGGGGTAATGGAAAGAGGACAAGATGGGGGGGTGCTAATAGGAAGGCACTACAAGATATGGACTTTAGCATACGCTGACGATATAGTCCTGTTGGCAAAAAGGGAAGGAGAGCTGCAGGAGATGGCACACCGGCTAGGGAGGTATATAGACAGGAAAGGACTAGAGTTAAACGTGGAAAAGACAAAAATTATGGTATTTAAAAAAGGGGGTGGAAAAAGGAGACATAAAAGGTGGAAATACAAGACAGAGGACATTGAGGAAGTAGAAGAATTTAAATATCTGGGCTACACTTTTAAAAAGAATAATGGAGAAGAGGCGCAGATAAGGGAGGTGGCAAAGAAGGCAGAGCAAGCAATGCGATGGGTATGGGGACTAGGGGAAAAGGTATTTGGGGGGAACATACAAAAGAAAATATGGATATTTGATAGACTGATAGCCAGTATGATGTTGTATGGAGCAGAGGTTTGGGGGTGGAAGGAACAAGAAAAGTTGGAAAGAATACAGGTGAGATATATGAAATGGGTACTAGGGCTGGACAGGTGCACGCCAGGATACATGGTGATGGAGGAGATAAAAAGGGATAAGATACGAATTAAAACAGGGGAAAGAGCAGTAAAATACGAGGAGAAATTGAACAGAGCGGAAAGCAAAATTTTAAATAAAATAAGAGAGGATAACATAAAGAATGGGGGGGGAGGAGGTCCAAAAAAGAGAAAAGAATACTTTGAAAGGAATGGAATGGCGATCGAGGAGGCAGAGAGGAGAAGAGAAGGTGGCGCAAGTGTGGCAGAGGAGCTAAGGAGAAGGGATAAGGAGACACAACAGCAGGAGAGAATGGGAAAAATAGAAAAAAGTAACTACAATAAAAGATATAAGAGGTTATGGGAAAATAATGTGCCTCAGTACCTTATAGAAAAAGACATAAAACACATAAGAAGAACAGCAAGGTTTAGATTGGGAAATGAGGAAAAAGGAAACAGATACTGGGAAAAGAGTGAGGAAAGAAAGTGTAGAATGTGTGGAGCGGAGGACGAAACACTGGAGCACATTAAGTTTGAGTGTAAGGAAAAAGTAGCAAGCGAAAGGAATATTGGCCAGCTATTAAAGGGAGGCAGTGAAGGAAAGAGGTGGATGGCGGAAATAGTAAGAAGGAAAGGAAAAACAGGAGAATAAATAAGCTGGTGGAGAATAATAGAGAGGGTCAAAAGAAGAAGAAGCAGAAAGCACTTTTGGAAGTAGTAAAAGTCTAGAATATTTTAAGTTTAGTTTTAAGTTTGAATGTATATAGGAATGAAATGTATTAGAAATATAATACTGTAGATTGTAAAGCCGAAAGGCACACACAATTAATATATAATAATAATAATATAATAATAATAATATAATAATAATAATAATAACTATTTATTATTGAATAAAATTAATTGGATATTAGAAGTTCTGATAGCCAACTTCATCAATAGAGTGAGTGCAGTTTTATATAAATTCAGTTATCATTCACAATCCAATTCCTGCTTGCAATTCAACTGTTTTTATGTTCCAGGTCTCTAGATGGAACTTTTCTTATTATATTTTATATCTAATAAGGCAAGAGCGTCGTCAACCTTGCTGGATGTTGCCAACAGGTTTTGACGGAGTTTAAACTTATCAGCTTGAACATTTATTGTTTTTTTATCGACTGGACATTGGTTTAACCTCCGACTGTAGTATATTTACTTCCGTAGTAAAGGGGAATGACAAATAGACAACAAAACATTAAATTTAGAAAAAATATTTAACGTGTAAGATAATTTTTCATTATAAATAAACTTTAAATACATCTAAGTGTTTTTACCGGGTATTGTTCATACAATTGTAAAGATTATAAAGTATCATAATAAGTAAAAAATAATTTAACGTTCAGAAAAATTATTATATTAAGCATTTGACAGTGTAAATCATGATAAAGTATTATTCCCACCTACTCTTTTAGATTAAATTTTATTATTAAATTATTTAACTCGCAAAAATAGTAAAGCATATCGTAATACGTGCAATTATTTTGTGCATATGTTTTAATTTCATGTTTTAGCTTTAGAAATATACATACTCAGCTTTTCACTGTTAAGCGATATAGTTTTTATTTTCTTATTTAATTTATTTTTAGGCTGAGTCCTATTACTTACGACCTATGTTGACAATTTTTGTGATGTCGCGGCACCACTGTCTGATAAGTTTATAATTATTTATGAACAGAATCAATTTTAAGTTGATAAGAACCATTTCAGAAAATATTCGGGAATCGAACCCGAAAACACAGCAGTCAGAGTTAAGCATTAGTACTCCCGCCCACTGTATCGTCCTAAATGATCTATTTTATATTATTTTATATTAATATATATAAACAAAATATATTACTAACTCACGACGCATGCGCACCAAATGCGAGGATAGTTAGATAATTCAGTGATTTTTTTTTCAATAAAAGATATTTTCTTTGGCAAAAAAGCGCTTTATTTATCAACATAATCTCCTCGATACATTTTTTTATTCCTTCCAAATTATAGGTTTTTTCAAGGCCCTCAAAATAGGCGTTTGTTTTAGTTCTTTTTGGGATGACCTTATTGTTAGACCCAAATCAGGTTTGGAAACAGAAGATAATATCATGGGGCTAAGTCTAGAAAATATGCAGGATAGGGTAGGAGTTCGTAGCCCAATTTATATATTTTTGCCATAGTGACTACACACTCAATCGCAATCGCAGCACCCATCGCGCAGATAGCTGCTTTCAATGAAAAATTTGACTTTGAATTATCAAGCTACCCTCGTACATTCAATATAAAAACTAAAAACTAACTGTAAACGCATATTGTATTCTGTGACTAAAACGTAACGTAATGTTATTTAAGATTAAAACATAAAACTTAAACTTAAAATGAAAATAGTATGTGGGAATGGTCAGCGTAACGAGTTTCAGCGTAGGTGTGACGTGGGAGTTTCGTTAAGGGTCGATATACAAAAGGCAGCGATTCTGAGAATGAATACATAACAATGTTTGTCTCCCTTTGCTATAAAATGAAAAGTGGTGAAAAAGTCATTTTTACAGAGATATCAAGAAATAAATCAAACTGTATTATGAGAAAACGAAATATAGTAAGTAATATGTGTTCTTATATATATGAACAAGAACGCTGCCTGATAAATTTATGATTATATTATGTACATAATTAATTTAACTTGATATCAACCGGGGATCGAACCCGAAGACATAGCAATCAAGCGTCAAGCATCATTGCTCTCGCCCACTGTGTCTTCTAGTATTCTGTTAAATGTGGAACAAACATTTTCACAAGTGCTCAAAATTTTAACTAATTCGTTTGTTGAAACATGATTTAAAAATCGTCTTGTAATTAACAATAATTATATTAAGTAAAAAACAATAATAATATTATTTGGTTAGTATAATTATCTTAATTAATTCGCTTGTTAAAGTAATTGTAATTTGTATAATATATACTTTACATTAACTTGATATTTAACCTTGAATTTATGAAGACTACATAAAATATCTATTTATATGTTCCTAAATATAATTTTATTGCACACCAGTTAGTCGGTGGTCCGATCTACGACACTTTGGTAGAAAACAGCGTAACTGCAGGGCCGATCCGAGATAAATTTATAGTCGTTGCGAAATAATGATTTAGAGCCCTCCTACTACGCCCATCGGCACACGGGCCGACTAGTTAGCAACGCGAGTCCCAAACCGGTTGAGAATGTAATGGGCTTGTGTCCTATGTCTTAATTCTATAAAAGTGTACTATATATTGATAAAGTGGGTTACTAGAACGTCAAATGTTCAATTATTTTTTAATAACTCCTTATATGTTAAGAGATATTAACAATTAAAAAAGTCTTTTTATCTATTTAATTATTAAAGGGATTCAACGTTGTACACATTCCAAGTGCATGTGACATCACAATCCTTGTGTAAGGTTACCAGCCTTACAGGTCATAAATCTCTGCTATATGTATTTATATATCAAAATATCAAATATTATTTACAGCTATTTCAAGGAAAAATCAAATTTCAATATTATGTCTGCCATAACAGGGTTAAATAAAATAAAAAGTTATTATTCTTTGATTTGACTTGATTATTTGACTACCAACAGCTACAGAACATTACCACAGCACTGACCTACTCAACAACTAACTGACGTTAAAATGCATTTTACGTCATACAAATATGGCCGACCATTTCTAGCGCTAAAACTACAATTTAAATTTTTAATTGCTATATCTCCGTCAATATTTAGATATTTAATAAAATAGACACGCCAATACACATTTATTAACATCAATTTCAATCAACAAGCCCATTGTGTTGGTACCTTAACTGTGATATTTTCTCTCATTAAAAATCAATGCTTTATTAACACACGAAATTCAGATTTTTTCATTGTTTTGAAATTTACAAAAGTAGTGTCACTAAAACCACTGTAATTCGTAATCTAATCATCTGAATGGCATGAAACTTTGACACATATCATTTAAAGGTTGGTACTTATATCAAATGTATTTATCTCAAAAGTTAAAGGTACTTATATCAAAAATCATATGGATTTTCTAATATCTGTCATATCCGTGTATTAATCCGTGACTTGAGCCCGACAGCATAAACTTCTCGACCACTGCAGTGTCAACAAATCTCTATATAAAAAAAAAATTTATCTCAATTTCAAAAATACACAAAACAGTTTCTGTAATTCTTGGCACCATTTTCATTATGTAAAGTCAAATACATACATAACAACTTAAATATATACTCACACATACTCTAATATTACTGCGAATATTATATTACAGAAACTACACGTGCCTCGGGCCGAATTATTAATGCATCAACTAAATTCATAGTTAATGAACAAACATGTACACTGTTACACTCGTGTACCTAACTTTCAATTTACAAGGTAAAGATTAACTACGTATAATAAGCATCGTCTGCGATACATGTTAACTAAAACTTTATCTTTATCTAAAAAAACATCTGTATTGTACCGTCAGCACTGTATATCTGTATCGTTTTACTTTCTCACCACTCCCTTATTACAGCTTATGTTATGTACGAATATGCATGTATCCGACGGACTGAATCTATGCGACTCTGAGTAGATCGTAGTGCGGCACTTGAATGTCTTGGCGTGTGAAGCGTATTATGAGTAAGGACGTATTAAATACAGATAATGGTGTGTTAAGAAACATTGAAATATAAACTTCCTCCCATGATAAATTATGCTAATGCAGCTACAACCTACTAAAAAAAATTTAAGTAGCAAAAAAACGGTTACAGTGTTTAAAAAGCCCTTAAAATAATTGTACAAGTCACAGCTGCTACACATTTCAACTAGTAAAGTATACTCGTATATAAGGTGTATTGAAAACCGGTATTGTAAAATAACTGCAATTAGAAAGGTGATATTGGCCGTTTATAAATAAAAACATATTCTATTAAAAATTAACATATCGCCTCAAGGTATCTTAGGCCTGTCTCAGTATGGGACCGTATTTAAGCGACGGCGTATTCGGACGTAAATCGGCGGGTTGGATGAGCTACAAAGCAAACCGCCTATGTGTGTCACAGATGTCTGTAGTCAGTCGTCAGATAACTAACTTGTGTACTGTAGGGGGTGTATTGGAGTTCTTTAGCACTAATATAATTTATTATGAGAGCAAACTTTAACTTTAATTTTTATCGATACACTACTGGTATTAAAGGGACTTTAGCATTTATTATATATCTGAGTTCTGGTTGTCTTGAATTTAAATTTAGTTCTATCGTATTGGTATCGGTATCGGTGTCCATGATTCACTGAAATACAAACATTAACTGCGTGCAGAACATACTCGTCACAAGCGATGTCGCCGATAGATCTCATTTGAACCGTATTGCAGCGTAACAACAAGCGATCTTAGGTATCCCCTCCAGTCTGAGGCGGCTGTTTGCATTTACAAAGGTTCGGATAGGATATCGTTGTAGTAGTGGTAACGCTTGGATAAAAATCGCCTTTATATGGTTCTAATGTGCGAGGTAGTGCCGCCCGTATTCGGACGGCTTTGTAGCTTGCAGTCTGAGAGGTCCAGAGAGATCTTATTACATTTACAGGGTTCGGATAGGTAAAGCGTAGTAGCCCGTATACGTCCGGCAGAAATTCGCTTAAATACGGTGCCATACTGAGACAGGCCTTACACTTACTCATCTACTTGTTTAATTTGATATAAAAAATTATTGTAATGAAGTTCTTTATTAAAATAGAAATATTGTTTATATAATAATAATCAATTATAAATTTTTATATTATTGTCATTATTATTCTTTACTTGAGTGTACTATGTTTTTATAATAAATTCTGTTAAATGTATCTATTTTAGGGTTTACCGGATACTATATTGTAACTAGCAAATTCTGTGATATTCGAGATAAAACAATAGTTGTTGGAGATAATGATTTAACTTATATGTTTAGGATTAGATTATTTTTGTTCTTTGGAATTATTGTTAATCCTAAGTAGTAAATAACCAATTAGGTAACTAAGTAGTAATACCTATAGTATTATATATCATTCCCTTTTTTATATATACGAGTATATCTAGTAATACCAGCATTGTGATAGATGGGCTTGTATATATATATAGACTTGTATAGACCATATTATGTACACATGTATGTATATAATTACATATTTAAATCAAATGTCAACCAGTAAAGAAATCGATATAATCAAAATGTAAAAATGTCTTGACCTTGATGAATTAAGTACATTCCTAGTACAGTACAGTAAGTACATTTCAATTGCATGGTATATAATAAATCCGTAAATCAACGTATATATTTTTGAAAGTCATACCGCTGTCCTAACCTCACTTATTACTTTGAATGAATTAAATTACTCAATAAGATATTTAATTATATACTCGTAACGCAAGTAAACATATTATGAAACATGTATACAATTTGTATAACAATTTATAATAGTGTTTTTATATAAAAGTACTTTTGTTTGTCGCCATTATTCTAATTTAAAAAGCAATGTAAATAAATTTATAAGTAAATAGCAAAAACGTAATAATAAAATACGTAGGGTACAGTAGTCGAGAGCATTTCTGCTTGATACCAGACTGTTGTATCTCGAGTTCGATCCTCGGATCGGAGTTTTGATTGTATCATAGTTTAATTAATTATATGCTCACATAGTTATTAAAACTTTTAATAGCCAACGTGTAGTACACATATAAAAAACGAATGCATTATGTATGTAAACTGTTAATATAGTGAACTGAATAAGTTATTCAAGAATAAGTTAAATTAAAAGTTATGAATAAATAAATAATTTTTCTCCGCATGACTTTTCTTTGTCTTGTCTTTAAAGAAGTATGTATTTTTTTATCATTAGATAAATCTTCTTTTTTAATGTACATTAATGCACACATTGTACATATATATTGTACTGTCATCACTGTATATGTATGCTAGTGTTTACCCCCGTCGCAAGCGACGACTGTCTTTTGTGTATGACTTGAATTTCATTTCAAATTTTAATTCCATTTTTAAATTGAAATAATAAACTCGTTCCATATTTATTTTACATATAACAACAAATAATTTTTCATATAAACTGACTAAAAAAATATATTTTTTTCAATTTGTACATTATTTGACCAACTTTTTTTCAAAATTTGGGATTTTTTTTTCGATTTGTAAATTAGGTACCAAAATTAGTTCATATATAAAATTTCAACTTTCTAGCCCTATTTTAACATTCGGCAAAAACCGCCACCGTGCCCCCAAATAAAATTTTTGAATTTTAATTTTTTTTTCTTAATAACATATTTCATAATTATGTAATCCAAAATTTGAGTTTTCTCTAAAGTTTCCTATCGCGCCCCCTAATTTTCTCAACCATTTCCAATTTCTTAATTTCTAATTTTCAAAAAATGTTAACATTGAACACCGTAATACACATGCCAATTTTCAACTTTCTATCTTTTAGGAATTAAAAGTTATAGAGAAAAAAGTTAAAAATATCTTTTTAGTTTTTTCAAAATTACGGGTTTCCAGGAAGTTCAGGGGAAAATCCGAAGACGCAAAAAGTCTTTAGAATTTTTTTCTCTACGAAATAGACAATTTTCAGGAAAATGCGCAGAGCCGTTGTCGAGCCACCATACGAATCGCGTAAACATATAAACAAATAAACATATAAACTTTCAGTTGGAACATTATAATATAGGATTAACTTCTCCTCTCGCCGGTTCGCTTCAAAACACAGAGGACAGCCTCTTGATGCTCACGTTAGTACGAATATGCATGTATCCCACCACGGTCTGAAACTATGCGACTCTGAGTAGATCTTAATACGACACTTTGATGTCAAGATGTATTAACCATATTATGAATACGGACAAATGAAATACATACAGTGGTGTATTACTATATATTAAAATAGAAATTTCCTCTCACGATAAAGTGTGCTAATACGACTACACCCTAATAAAAAAATGCCCATAAAGCGCAAGAAAACGATTGCAGTGTGGAAAGTCATAATATTATTCACCTGATTTAAGTCTTTGCATAAATTACATTATAAAACATGATGCCAAAAGAGATGCAAATTGTTTGACCCGAAAGGTCATCTGTGTCTGTTACATTTAGACCACATCACGAGTTATGCAATTTTAAATATTAAATAAATGAATAAAACCAGAAGCAAAGAATTAAAATGAAATAACGTTTAGAAATAAATAAAATATACAGAAATGATAATTTAATAAACAAAAAAATAATAACGATTACGGATTATAGCTTGTTTATGTAAATATAACAAATATTTAAAAAGGAATAAATAAATATTATTTTACATTCCTTTACACAGATAAGTTTAAATTCTTAGTAAATTCTTTATTATTTGTATTATCATTTTAGATTGCCATTTCGAAAACTGTCGCTCACATGTTTAGTCAAATGAGAAAATGTTTTTTTGATAACACATACACAATATTTTAAAACAAAGTTAAATAAAAAAATTATAAAATAATGACATTTAGTCAACTGTTTTATCAACCTTGATATAAGAAGTAATATAGTTAAAGAATTGCGAGAAAGTTTATTTGCAGTGTTTCTTTTATTGTTCGGAATGTCGTTTTACCAGAAGAGCCATTACTGTTAAATTAATAATAAACAAATTAAGTGGTAAATATATGTTCCTTTTTTCAGATATTTAAGATGAATTTAAATATCGTTCCATGAATTACCTCTCGGTTTTTCTAGTTTTTAGACACAAGTGCATGGCCATCTATCCCTAACATCGAATTCACTGCTATGAGTCAGTCAGCATGTCACGGCATAACTTATCAACGGAATTTCACGCTCGAGTCGTTTCACAAATTACGTGGATTTTACTGTACTTACATACGAGTATATAATTTTAATGTCTACAGGCAGTGGTGTATTGCAATATGAAATCAGTGGCGTATTATCCAAGTAAAAAAGCAATGAATTTTTAAACTGTTTTTTAGAGATTGTTTTTTTTAAATTTTCCATTGAAATAAATTTTAATATATGTACATTGACGTTTTTATGTTTTTAAATATTCAAAAATTGATTTTCAGTTTTGCCGCATGTTTTAGCGATGCATATGACGTCATACAAAAAATAAGTAATCGAGATTATTTTTCTTAGTTCGCGAACTTTGTATTATAATATTTCATGAGATACACAGCTATTAATAGTAGATGACGTATCACACATATACGAACTCGTACGCGTCTCTGTTGTATAAAATTGATGACAAATCTGCGGACGTGACGTACTATTCATTGGAATGTTATATAACGTTGAATCCGAAACGAAAAAATGACTATTTTAATTGGTAATATATCCTAAAATATAAGAAGTAATTAAAAAATAATTCGACATTTCAGTTTCCGGTAGGCAAGTTTATAAATAGTTTTATAAAATTTTTAGACATGACCCATTTTCCGGGGTCCTCTATGCTAGGGAAACCATACAATTAAATGGACCACTGCCTTGAATTGATTTCACACTTGTTGAATTAGTCTGATAAATATACATTTTCGTTTGAGAAACCTTGTTCTAAGCCACCGATCTCACAATAAGATTCGGAAATTATATAATTGTATACAAGATCTCAATAAATACAGTCATGTCATGTCAATGTTATGTAATGTGATAGAAGAAGAAGAACTGCACGAATAATAATAAGAAAAATTGTAATGATAAGTAACGAAGAAGGAAAAGAAGAGTCCTTATTGTAGCCGAGATAATTAGGTCAATTTTTAACTCTATTATGTTTAAGCCCAAATCTAAATCCCGAAATTTTTATTTCGTGACTAGCAATTAAATGCACCACCTATTAATAATAAGGAAATTATAAAAATATACAATTAGAAAATATGCATTAAGTTCAATTACTATTATTAGCTCTAATTAATGTAATATAATTTTATCATTAATGCTAGATGTAGATCCCCGAGTCAACGCTATATTTTCTGGGTTTGGTTGTAATTCATTATGTGTTAACATATTCATAAGTGTTTTAAGCAGCGATGTAGTTCACGTATATGAGGCCTGTATCACACAAAAGCTGCCAACATAACAGAAGGTTGTCAGTGATATAACTCAGTATCGGAAATAGGCCGACGTAAAATAAATTAAGTAAAGAAATAAAATTAATTCATAATGGGCCATAAAATAGACATTCCCATTAGGCAATATTTATATAAATATTGTTGGTTAAATATATTTTCTACTAGTGTATATGAATAAATAATTACATGTATATGTTTTATAATGTATTATATTTAAATGTATGCATACTAGAAGTCTGTGCATGATGAAGTCTGTGCGAATTTTTAAAAATTATTTGCCTCAAGTAATTAAGCCAACACACTTGCTATACCCGAAATTATAAAGGTAATTTTTTTATAGAATTCAACATTGTAGTGCCTTTGAAGTATAAATAAAATAATTGAATAATACTTCTAAAAAATGTTTTATTCACCTACTGTATCACCTACTACTATGTCGACAGTTTTTATTGGCCTCAACCAATTAATTTTTAATAAAAACCAAACCCAGAAAATATACCACTGATCCGAGGATCAAACCCAAAGAGACACCCGTCTGGTGTCAAACATAATGTTCTCAGACACTGTGCTTTTAATTTTTTTTAATAAAAAGTAAAGAATTTCATAAAAACACCGAATTCTTTCTATATTCTTATAATATTTGTTTTACACCTTATTTCATTTTTTTTTTAATTTCCTTTAAGCAATAATTTTAAAAATAGCTCAAGTGATAAATGACACATCCAAATATTTCAAATTTCTTAATTCATCGGTATCAGTTAGAGTTTATAACACAATAATCCAAATAGGTCATAGGTGGGTTAAAAATAAAATAAAACAGATGTTGTAAAAATGTGAGTAAAGTATAAAAATAATTTAAGCGGTATGTGTTAGAAAACCGAGTTCGATAAGAAAGAAATTTCAATCGTAATCTAATTATTTAATTGATTTATTATTATAAGTGAACCATGAAAAGTTAATTAACATGTAAATTGGTACACCCAGAAAAATAATATGCAAACCTTTCTTCGTTTCATGTCAAAACTAAAACCTCATTCCCACTCTCTACTTTAATTTGAATTTAAATTTAATATAAAATCAATAGATATTAAAATTAAAAACTGGGTACATATATTAATTCTTTTTAAGATGTATTATTTTGAATTTTTGTTTAAATTTATTAAAATAAATATATTTTTAGAATTTAAGAATTCTATTAAATGCACACAAAAGAAATTAATATACTACTCCGAATTTTTTTAATAAAGCTTCATAGATGTTACTAAGTTTTTAAAGTGGCTTTCGCGGAAATCAATTCTATCTGTTTCCAATTGCTATTCGAAAACAATTGTATCCAGTAACAATTTCTTCTAAAGGTAGGCTTGGAGCAAGTGGCACCTGCGTAATGATTAATGCGCAACTGATACTCCTGTATGCTATCGTTAATTAAAATAGATATTGCTGAACAAAGAACAACATATAAACAAGGGATTCTCTGCTATAATACAAAACCAAAATGTAAATAAATAAACATTACTTGTTTCTTCATCGTCGATCGATATTGATGGAGACATTTTTATGCAGATATTAAAACAGAAATGATGAAATATTAATCAAATTAAAATATTAGTATGTTAACACTTTTTCTAATTTAAAAACCGCTTGACATATAATTGAACAGCACTTAAATATACTAGATACGAGTAATTATCATTTATTATAGAAGAATTAGAATGTAATTAGAATTGTACGACTATAGTAACACTTATAAATTCAAACTGAACTACTTTCTACTTAATTATGTTAATAAATCCAGACAATATTTTCGCTGTCTGGTTACTTTATAAATAGTTTTATCTTTAACGCAAGTAAATAAACAATAATAAATTAGATAAGTTTTCAGTTTATCCGAAAAGAAAAGTAAATAATGCAGATACTAACCTAAAGTAATAATGGTGTGCACAATTTCGATATAACCGATTATGAATAAATTATCACTGTCACTGTTTTGACTTATTCAAAATTACTAAAGGAAAAAAAATTAAATCTAAGATCTAAGATAATAAATTAAAAATGATAACGTTTGACAAGGATATGATAAAAATTGTATGTACTTACTTTTAATTTGTGTGGTTGTAAAATAAAACGTAAAAAATCACAGACTTAAAAAACTGTTTTTATTTTGTTTAAATAAATAATCACTTATATATAAATACTAAATATAATTATTCTAATAATACTTTTAATTTAGTTTCGTTTAAAAAAAAACGATGTTTTCTATTCAGATTCAAAGTTTAACTGACAGAATTCTTGGACATTGCTGCTTTTATATTGAAGAGAAGGTTTATTTACACCTAGACGCGATCTGGGGGTCCCCGGCAACGGAATCGGTAATCCGCACGTTACATTCAATAGCCTGCAGAGTGCCGGAGAGCCGGGGAGTCTCGTAACTTGCGAAGACATGTGTTCGATTTGCAATTATATTTGTTTACATGATAATGTTTACTAATATACATAAAAATAGGCAGCGGCAAACTGGGATTATTATTTGAATCGTTACTATTATAGACTATTTATAGATTCGCCACATAATATTATAAAAGCATTCAAAATTGTAACAGAAAGTTAAAAAATACTACATTTTACATATGAATATAATATTTAATTTTCAATATAAAACAGAAACATCAACTGCACAGTGGCCGAAGCATCGATACCTGATAGCAAAGTACTGCGTTCTCGAATTCGATTCCCAAATTAGGGTGTCAAACTTCTTTCTCTTCAAAATGAACCACACTTCCAGGTTGTAGAAGATGATTCAGTAAAACATTGAAAATAGAATACATATCAATGAGTAATTGCCATATACATATTTATAATCATTGTATTGGCGTGAAATAAGATGCTCATGCTAATGCTCTGAAAATACCTAAAGTTGAAAATAAAAAAAAGAAACAAAATCAAGTTTTTTTTTTTTTTTAATATTTATTTATTTATAGTGCATCAACTATTGAGTTATTAGCACTTAAACTAATATATATCACATTTTATCAACATTTTATAGGACATTTATATACAATTTATAATTTTCTATTTTATCAGCTTATTTCATTTATTCTATTTAAATTCTTCAATCTATGCTTCTTTCCATTATCCATCTTTTTCTATTTCAACTGCATAACAATCTGATACATCGCTTCCACTATGATGACACCCATTGCATTCTTTGGTTCTTTCTTCTATTAGCATTTTTTCTTTGTCTAATATTGTATACTTCTACTCTTCTGTTCTTTCAACTATAATTCCTTTCTTTTTATAAACCAGTTTTCCTTCTTTTTCGTTTTTTATTCCTCTGTCTATTTTCTTTATCGATTATTTCTTTTTGTTATCGTGTTTTCTTTGTTTATATTCTTGATTATGGTTGCACATAACCAATTAAATCTGATTGTTACCAAACCCAGATAATATAACACTGGCCCGGGAATCGAACCCGGAGACATAGTAGTCAGAGTTTTTTTGATTATGTACTTATAGACTTATAAACTTATTAGGCAATTATGTAAATCACATATATGAGGCCTCAACTCCAGAGAAACTATTTACATTATGAAAGATTTTCGTTACTTATAAGAACCTTTGAAAAGGTATTGATATCCTAATTTTCACAAATAACGTCCCTGTAGCGTTTGAAATTTGTTAAATGGCATTATGTACATAGTTAAAACGCTATTGATACGCTAAATACCTTAATGATGCGACCCGCACAACTTTTTTAAATTTTCTAGGTCACATGTGCACAATCCATTTGCGAAATATTTGCAAAAAGTCCGCCCGCCCCTGTTTGTAATGATTCTTGTATTATTCCATTATTAGATACAGTCTCACTTTGTACCTATCACCGATTTTCACGTACTAATCACACATTCTATAATTAACACTAATTATCAATACGATATAAAAATTCAAAACAAAATATAAGAGATTTTTTACCTTTAAGATTATACTGCTATATTTTTTCTGTGTCATGTTGATTAAGTTAAGTCACATGCTTAGTTCAATGTTAATTATTAAAAAACTATTAACAGTATTTTACAGTAATATACATACTCGTATATTTATTTCAAGGTCATCACGGTTATGATGCGTGCACTAATTATGTATGCCGTGTTCAGTTGGTTCCTTCCTGTCCAACGGAAATTAACAACAAAAAAACACAGTTCATCCAAAAAACGTTTGCTTTAGTGATAAATAACATATATGGAAAATTACGTAATATGTTTTTTGTTTTCATTATTTTAAATGAGCAATAATTACTAACGAAATGACATTTCAATAGAAAATGTTCAGTTATTAGTAATACATTTATACAAGGAAGTTCCAAATCTTTTTGGGATTTTGCTTTAGGTTATCGTTTATTTTAAGTAACGATGAACTATCACCAACGACTTGTTACTATGGAATTATCCATAAACCACGTGGTCTCACTTCCCTTAATTTGTTATCAGTTTCTTCGTTCTATTCTTCCCGCCATAAACAATTTTGAACAAATACTGTTTATTTACATAAATATACAGCTACTTCTAATAAATAATGAATTTAAAAACTCAGCCACAAATAACTATCATACAACCTACCACAATATCACAACAACGAGATTACGTACGACAGAAAGACAGGTTTTGTCCGGGAAAAATCATTTAAAAATTTTAAATAACTACTTAAAATAAGTTACTTCTTTTAATAAAGTAACAAAATATTCAATGGTAAAAATTATTTACTGCAAAATTAGAATATAATTTCAACTAATTGATATTTTTGTTAAATTAGTTTTAAAATGTTATTCAATTTATAATCGTTTCTCTAGAAAATTGTTTTGTTTTGTTTTTGTATCAATATATTCATTATTAATTTGTTTATGTAAATTCTTCATAATATTCACAACTGTTTTACCTCATAACCTTGCTGTTAATTTTTAAACAGATAGCGCTACGATGTATTTATCGTTCTAAACAAGAAAATGTTTATAGAACGTCCGAAAATAACTGAAGACTCAAACAAACACAAACGCTGTTATATTTTGCTAGTTCTAAATTATAATTTAGAAAAACAGATTAACAAAATACAAAACGTAAATTCGTGAATTATGTTTTGCTATCGTTAAAGCCCCACTATTTAGTTTTATTTGAATATTTTAACGTTAAATATATTAAATATAATATTCATTATATTTAATAGTTACGTGTATAAATATTAAATAACTTAATTTTTTAAAAGAATTTTAAAATAGATATTTAAAAATGTTAGCCTAGGTTAAAAATACTTTTATCTTAAACTCATTTTATGTTAGTACTTTGATTATCGTCATTTTGAAACTTTAAACCAAAATTAAAATTTTGCATATGTATTGATTGTGAAAATATTTCGTAGTTTATAAATTCAGAAACTGGTAAAAATTAGTAGAATCATTTATGTATTATGGAATATTTTGAAAATAGCTTATCCATATCGTTAAAAGAATGAAAATTGTGCACTGGGGGGACGCAGAGGAAAGCAGATAGACGAAATATACATTTAAAAAAAAAAATGGGGTAACGAATGCAACATCATAGACATGAGAATGAGACATCATAGTGGAAGCGAATCCTGTATCAGATCGTAATGCGGTTGTTGGAAAAATAAAAACGATTAAACTCAAAATGATACAAGGAAGGAATATTGGAAGATGAATGACAAGGTTGTTAAGAAGCGACGATGGAAAAATAAAATAGGAAAATCTGAGGAATAGGAAGATTATAAAAAGTAAAAACTATGTATTATGAAATGTTTATAAATGTATATATTAATTTAAGTGTCCCATTCCCTTTCCCTTGTTTATGATTTCACTATTTCAAAATTTTCAAAAAATTTATTCAAAAATTATTTAATTTTTTCATTCTTTGTTTATTTATCTCAGATTAATGAATAATTTTTGTAGCACCCACAACACTAAAGGATTATTTGTAAGTACAAGTACTTGCTTGTTTTTTTATACGTACAATGTACATATTTCATACGCTACTTGTTTATACAGTAAACAATTGCTGATAAATTATTATTATTTACTATATAAAATATTTTTACATTTATTTATAACTTTCCCATACATTGTTGTCGATGCGGAAAATTTTTATAGTTTGCGGTCGATTTATTTGATAAATGTTTTTACTGTTATTTTATTTTATTTTATATTTTGAATAACTCATAATTTACAACAAAACATCATGTTTTTATTTTCACATATTTTGGAGTTATCTCTATACTTTATTCATTCCATACATTTTCTCATTTATTTTATTATAATACCATTTTAATTAGTAATATTTATACAAATAAATAACACTTAGTGATTGCAATGCCACAACTCAATATTCTTTAGACTTTTCGCAAATAATGGCGGTATATATATTTTTTAATATATTTGTTATATATTATGTAGGCCTATTTCCAATGCTGAGTTTTATCACCGACGGCCTCCTACTATTGTTGGCAATTTTTATGTGGAATCTTTGACTAATTTACACTGGTTTTAATAGAATCTCAAGCTTTGCCCTTAACTGTCAAAGTTTAAAAGGAAGCCCATTTATATATATGTTCTAAACCAGAAAAAAATGTGTTTTGTGTTTTAGACATTACCTAACATAAATTCAAGTTCATCATCAGCGAGGATTCTTAAAACAGTCGGCTCATATCTTCGCCATTTTTAATGTTTTTCAATTTTTAACATTGCAAATTATTCATAGAAATGCTATGTACATATGTGTATAAAAAAAAGATTATTTCATTATATTTAATGACTGTGAAAAAAGGTTTTTTTTCCTCTCAATAAAATATATATTAGCTTATCTATCAACAATAAGGTTGAATAAACTAAAATCAAAATAATACAATAAATTGTAATAATACTAGTATATATATTTTCTCCAAGGTTAATTTAATTTTCAACAAAACGTTAAAGATAAATGTAAATAAATATTTTGCAAATCGAACACTATCAATGTCCAGTTTGTAAATACCAGATTCTACTGCATCAATGCCGGTATTATTTCCCACAATATTCACGTACACGCGTGTTAGGCAATTAAAAAAAACATAAACACTGCAGCTCTAATTCATCTTGCACTTCTCCTCTCCTTCCTGACGTATCATCCGAATAAACGGCTTTTCTGATGACACACTTGCATCGATACGATATAGAATTATCAATAATATAATTCACTAGCGTTTGCCCCATCACAAAGCAACGCTTGTTTAAAATATGTATCATATAATCTTTATAAATTATTCAATTTTAAATTTTGAATTTTTATTTTTAAATATTTACTTATCCAATATTTAATGTCAACCCATCAAGTTTTATATTACTTTCTTAACGGTGCCCAGCGCTTCCACCCTCTATGGTCTTATTTCAATTACACAACTTAATTTGAGATTTCTGATATAAATTTCTTGCTCTTATCTTTTACATACACAATTTTATCTGTGTATCTCCAGATAGTTTCCATTTCCCACTTCCTCGCGCCCCTGTACAGAGCCCCTTTGTTATATAATTGTATTTCTTTACTGCCTTTTTGATGTGCTTGATATTATGACATTTTAAAAATGACTCAGACTCAGAAATAAACCTAAAAATTTGATTAATTTCTTCTATTAAGCATTTGTCCTGTACGCGTTTTTGAGATTGATTAGATCTTTCAATATTCAGACATATTAGTTTTTTGTCAGTTTTAACTAGTTTTTTTTTTCTTTTTTATATATTTTGCATGGCTTCCTAGAACCCCAGTCCTGACTAGTTTTTATATTTAGTAGTTTTTTAGCATTATAACCTTCCTTGACATTCGGAAATCTCATATACTAAGATAATGTGTATATGGAATTTAATATTGCATGTTGGTTGCTGATGTTTCGTTTCGCGGTTTAGTATTGTTACATAACATTTAATTGAGTTACGTCACAGTAAATGACAAAATAAACCAGTAGACATTTGTATTTCTAATGCAAGGACAATTCTTATATTTGTTATGCATAAAAATACGTGAGCTGTATTTTACATTTTTTTAAGTGTTCAAAGGAGTTCAAAGTTTGTAAAATCTGAGATTCTCTTTTATACAGTGTATATATCTTCTAAACATCTTATGTCTTTGTCTTTTGGTTTAATTTGCTACTACACCAAGATCTGCGCCGATGGCGACTCCAGGCAGTATCACGACCAGGCGTTCTGCGAATACCACCACGACCCTGATACTCATTGAGGCTTCATAATACTCGTAACTATAAACAAGTAGGCCTTCCCTAACCGATTGGTTAAAATATACAGAGATATAGTCCAAATCACGATAGTTCGGCTGCGACTTATACTTAAAAGAGGTTATAAGAGCGGTATAAATTTATAATACAATAATGAATTTTAGTTATATCGCCAGTTTATACCCCACAACTTCTTGTATGAGTCGCCGTCGAACTCTCGTAATTTGAACTATATCAATGTGACTAATTTTATTATAATTGTTTTACCGCCCTTTACTACTGTACGCTAAGCACTAAATTTTTTTAGAATTCATATAATATTTTATTTAAGCGAAACTTAGTAATAATTATTCAAAAAAGATCTTGTATTTTTCTTAGAATCGGATTATAAAGATAGCAAACGTCTGGATGATTCTGACCAGTGTTTGGTCATGTTTAAACGTAACAAACCGGAATTTTTGCGTCGATATGTGACAATGGATGAAACTTGGATCCATCACTTCACTCCGGAATCAAAACGATCGTCATCTGAGTGGACAGCAACTGGTGAACCTCGTCCAAAGCGCCCGAAAGCACAACAATCGGCTGGAAAGGTTATGGCCTCGGTATTTTGGGTTGTGCGTGGTGTAATATTCATCGACTATCTTGAGAAAGGAAATACCATTAACAGTGAATATTATATAGCGTTATTGGAGTGTTTGAAGGTCGAAATTGCAAAGAAACGACCGCATATGGCAAAGAAAAAAATTTTCACAAGTCAATCAAAACAATGGCAAAACTACATGAATTGAACTTCGAATTGCTCCCACATCCACCGTATTCGCCAGATTTGGCTCCCAGCGACTACTGCCTGTTCGCAACCCTGAAAAAAATGCTCGCCGGTAAGAAACTTCGCACGAATGAAGAGGTTATCGCTGAAACTGAGGCCTATTTTGAGGCAAAAGATAAATCGTTCTACAAAAGTGGTATTGAAATGTTAGAGCGGCGCTGGAATGATTGCGTTGCTCTTGATGGAGATTACGTTGATGAATAAAGCTAATTTTGAACCAAAAAAACTGTGTTTTCTTTGTTAGGCCCGGGACTTTTCAGCCCATATGTTCGCTAGGTGTTATGTTATAGACGAATTATAATCCTCTAGTCATAGGAAAACGTTTTCGATTTTAATAAATCGCAAAAAGTTATATTTGCTTTTTAAAAAGCAGTAAAAAATGTTTACATGTATATATTAAGTAATATTGTTTACGTAACGGGTACTTTACGGTAAATGTTATAAAATCCTTAAAAAGCAAAAATAAGGTTTTGCCGGATAAAAATGAAAAAAATTATTTTAGAAATGCCGCAAATTTTAACACTGCGAGATAATCAATTGTATCGTTGTTTATACAGGAAGCGCAACAAATCACTCTTGTGCCATTCGTACCATACGAAACGGTAAGTAAATGGATCAATTAGCTATAGATTATTTATTGAATTCAGAGGAATTAATGAAAATTTCGCCAATACATTATTAAAAACTTTCAAATTATTACAAATAAATCCGGTAAATGATAAGTTTGCTAATTGTATTATATGGAAGGTTGTTAATTGCTTACAACTTCCGATGAATCACTCTCGTACACGTATTCTGCTCGCCTTCAATTAATGGTAAATTGTTTAAGGAAATATCCATATACCATATGACGTAGTGGTGAAAGAAGAGAAAACACGTCCGTCAAATGTATAATTGTTTAAATTAATTCATTTAGTATAATTATAATTGAATATGAACAAAAAACAATTGTTTAAATGGGCAGTACATTCTATCTCCGACAAAAATAAATTAGTCTGTCATTAATTATTTTAAAGTTTTCATATTGACTGTCGGACAATACTTTTCCTTTCGATTGTCACGAACAAACAACCATAAATTCTCAATTTTTAAATTTGTAGTTGGTCTGTAGGGTAAGAGAAACTTAGCCTAACTCATATATAAAAACACTAACATTAACCACTGAAAAAATTAAAAAAGTAATGTTAGGCCTTCAATTGTTAATTGTTAAACTACAAAATCTGCGTTATGATCTTTATCCCAACCTCGCTACGGTAGCATTCAAGTAACAATGCCAGCTTATCTATAAAATCAGTAAATGAAACTGAAATTAAATGTTGACCGAAAAATGTATTATAAATATTTATTTTTTGTTGTGTACCACAAAACACAGAACGCTCAAACTAACCTAGCGTTAAAAATATCCTTGACCAACTGATCACATTAGAATAGTAAATAGTCGTACTAGTATACAACAAAAACTTCGACACATATTAATAATATCAATATTGATTTTCTAACACGAATTAAACAACGCCGCAAAGCAAAACAAATCTATGCCGCATTATCGACGATTTTATTCATGTGTTAATTATGATTTTATAATTAGTTGTTTAAGAGCAGCATTTCTCAAACTTTTTTATATTCATTGTTTAAGCCGATTTTTTATGTTTTCATAATAGGCGTGTGCTTTGAAGCCAGTACCTCTCAAAAGGACCTGCGATACAAAAAATAAGTTTTCAATTTTTAAGTTGGGCTTTTGGAAGAAATACTTTTTTTGGGAATAAGTTGGGTTGGAAAATTTCAGACGGATATTTCAAAAAATAAATCCCGACCTGCATATATATAGTGTACAATAATTGAAAACAAAATTGGGTTGTAACACTTAGTTAAAAAAGTTTTCAATCAAATTAAGAAATGTTCAATTTGTTTGTTCAAACGTCGTTCTGCAACGGGGCGACATACTAGTCACATATTTTTTGTGCATCAACTTAGATTAGTTAATGAGTTACTCGCGTAAAGTTTTTACTTGACGCTGTTGGATTACATATCGTCAGCCGTAAAAAGTGAATGTACATTGGTAAATCCCAACCTGTTACTTTGCCGTTTGCGTGTGTTCAAATATAACACACAGTTTGACGTCATTACTCTTTCCAACACTAGAAATATTACAACAAATAATTGATTGTTTTTTAGATTAAAATTTAGCATCTATTAGCATTGGTACATTGAACTTTTTTATGATTGAATAACATCATTTACTTGCAAAAACATTATCCATATTTACAATAATTCTAATACGCAGATATGTACCTCAAAGGTAAAAGATCGCGTATCTCATTTATAAAATATTATATTCCAAGAAAGAAAATTAACCTTGGAAATAGCTTGTGGCAAGCTAGCATAAATATAGCACTACACGACAATTTATATATGAAAAGTAATAGAACCTTGAACAATAACACAATTTTCTATTGAATTTTAAGTTTTTATTATTTTAAATCGAGTAGTAAGAATTAAAATTTCGAAAAAGAATTACACTATGTAAATGAAGAATGAAATATGATTTATATTGTGTTAATCTTATCATTCACGAACTTTATATATTTCTAAAAATACATATAATAAAAATGTTATAAAAACGTCTCAATTTAAATATTTACATAATTATTTCGCTGATCCCAGGTAAAATGTAATACTTTAATTAGCTTGTGGCAAGCTATCACGTTATTCCTCTACCTAGAAATTTGAACTATATAATAGAGACAAATCTTATAACTTTTAATAAATTATCCATTTGAGAAGTATACATTTGATAATACACGAAAAGGAGTAGATATTTATGCAAGTACTCTTTTATAAATCGTAATAACATAAAAATATACTAAACATTTAATTATACGTATAACAAGGCGACAGAAAATCGTTATCAGATTTGCAGATGAATTGAAAAGCGACTTCTAGGTAATTAATTCCGATAATTTACCCTTGAATTAATAATTATGTACATGCGCTACCAAGAAATACATCTCACAGACACAGCAGCTTTCCTAAAGGTCATTAACCAACACATTCTACATTATTAACATTTAGTAGTAGTAGTATTAAGGATTTATTAAACACTAAAATATTATCGTATTGGTGAACACGTAAATTTAACCAGTTTTTAAATGTTTTGTTATCTATTTTATAGCTTTTTGATAAATAAATCTACCTGTTTCGGATTAATGAATTTACAAAACGTCTTATGAAAATCTTTTTATGAATTGAGAAATCTTAAGAACAACTTTTAATGGATTATGTATTACCGATTTCAGAAATAAAATTGGTGCACCTTATGAAAAAAAATCAATGTCTGAAACAAATCAAAAAAATTTGAATTATAAAGAAAAGTTCGTTTAAGACAAGAGAACACTTGCATGCTTACTTTTCAAAGCTTTTGAATCCTTTAATAATCAAAAGACTGTTATAATTATTAATATTGTGACTTACTATAATAATATACTCTATTTGTCTTAATACTTATATACATAACAACTTTAAATTAAACTTTTCAAAAAAAATTCAGCTAAAGGAATTCTATTTTAACGGAGATATGATAGAAATATTTTAAATAAAAATAAGAAATAACACAAATATTTATATTTAACACAAATTCCACGGAAGTTATGTAAAACGGAAAAATACAAAACTACATGATTCCTTTTTTCTTCAGATTTATATACATTTTTCAGGTTTAGCTTATTCAGTCTTCTTGTCTACATACATCAACTTCTGTATTTTCTTGTCTTATTTTACCATATTAGTTGTAGAAAGTATAGAAGTATTTAGTAGACTGCAAAAGACCGGAAAGGAGGACCTAACAAAAATAATCTAGACAACACAGTGATCGCGAATAACGATTCTTAAAGACAGACTGCTGTGTCTTCTGGTTTGACCTCCGGACTTTAACACATAATTTATTTTTTATTTATTTATTTAGCCTTGACATTTATTCGTCATAGCCACCATTATACACTCTTAAAATATATCTTAACATGAAATTTATAATTATATTTTAGTATTGTTTAAATATTTAAATAATTCACAAAAAATAATTTTGAATCATTTATCAAAAATTCAGTATTAACAAGAAAAGTTTTAATCACATCTAATATTTCATTATTTTTAAATTTTGATCTTTGTAAACTTTAATTTATGCATTCAAATATTATATAATCTCAAGTTCCTAATTCGCCACATTGGCATCTATCATTAGATTTATGATTAATTTTATACAAGTGAACTGAAATTTCACAGTGATTACTTTTGATTCTGATAATAGTTGATATAATTTTGCGATATTCCCTTCATAACCATCTTTTCTTACCTAAAGTTGGATGAAACATATAATAATCCATAAACTTATTAGGAAGTACTGTATTATATGAGAACCCGACACTATAAAGGACTCAGTACCGGAAATAGGTAGACGTTAAATAAATAAATTACTTGTATTAGGAGAGCGACAGTCTCTAAAAGAAACACTTCAAAGATTTTGCTTATAAGTTAATCTTTCTTGTACATTATCTTTTTTTTATTTTCACTTTAACATTAAATCAAAAAGCTTCTTTTCGATAGTACCTATCAACACAAACGACAAAAGAAAACTCGTTATATGATGAGAGGATAATAAAATGTGCGCATTAAAATAATTAATTTTAGTTGAATGAAGAAAACAAAAGTCAATATTTTATAAATCCGCTTTTTATCTTCTGTTAATCTCTCTTAGCTTCCGCGCATACCGGGCTCGCTCTAGTCACAGACACTCAAACTAAAATGCTATCAGTGACTCCTTATTAGGGTCTTGTTAACAGCAGTTTGGGCGTAAAAGTTGCATAGTGAAAAGGGTCATGTAGATATGAGTACATGATAGAAGTGTATAAATAATACATCGCTGTCATTATGTCTGTACATACCCAAATTAACTTGATAATAACCAAACTCAGAAAATATAACTTAGGTTCGCGAATCGAAGCCGATGACACAGCAGTCAGTGTCAAATATCAAAGCTCTTGCCCACTGTGTCGTCGCTGCTTTTTATTGATTCTACAAGAATAAATATAAAATATATATTTCTAACTATAGAATACTGAATTTAGATTTGTAATATATAAATATAGACTTTAGAATATGAAAAAAAAAATAGGATATTTAATTTAGACTTGATATAAAATGAATAAGATGTTACGAAAATAAGGTGGCAATAAACATAAAATAAAACATGGTAAGATTCCAAAAGTAACTGTAACACTTACGAATATACGAGGGAGGGAGGATCCCAAATATGGTTGGCCTGATAGAGTTTAAAGATTATTAAAAGTAAGACATTATTAGATAGATATTTCATAAAAATATTCTTTCCAACATTATAATTTAAATGGAAATAAAGTTAATGTATCATTTACATTTGAAAATACTTTATTTAGTAGAGATATAATTCCGATTCATTTCACTAGAATATCATAGAAAAATAAACAAGATATATCTGTCTTTGTTGCACTTTAATGGTTTATTTGCAACTTCATTGAATACTGGTACGGTAGTGAGGTCAGTTGAAGTGATTCTGCCATTTGTAGTACATATCACTGACATTTCCATTGAACGAATGAAATGAAATTGGATTGTTTCAAGACAAGAAAAACGCATCTTCAATATGTACTGGGACTAGTACTTCTTTTATTCAACCACACTTCTCAGGATAGATAGACACAGAGAAGTAGAGAGAGAGAGAGAGAGATAGAGAGAGTATATTTTTCAATCAGTATAAGTTGTTATTGACATTCAGAAAAGGGGCTGTTTCTGTCAGACATATTTCCTGGAAATAATTATAATACAATCATTAATTAATTCGGAAAATTATCAATATTAATCGCTTGAAGTCAATTACCTGTTGTCTGGTTGGTCGCAGATAATTTATCAGATTTAGTTACGTAATTCGTTGTGTAATCGTTGCGACAGAATTGGGGTCGTTGACCTGCATCAGGACAAAGACTTCTAGGCTCATTAGAAAAAAGAAAATAAGGGAAAAAAATTATTTATGAATTATATGATAAATCACCATAATAGACGCAGAAATTATTTATTTGTTTTTTTAATAATGATTTTAATCAATGGCTTCCTAGGTCCTTATGTCGCTATATTTTGACGTCGTGTCAATGACGTCACACACGTAAGTTTACAACACTACTGCCTATGTCAACCACAAACCTGCAGCATTCTACGTTGGCAATTATTCTTTACCCAAAAAATGTTTCATACTAGCTCTGGGATTCGAATCCACTCTCAACATATACGAAATGTTGTAGTTGTAAGTCAATGATCCAATCACCTCGCCAACGCTGACGACGAATTGTTATTTATTTATTCATTATTTAGTATTGTATTTTATTGTTGTATTATATGTTGTAATTGTTTTGTCTTCTGGTTTTACATTCAATTTAATCTTATGTAAACTAAACTTAACCTAATTAAAATCTATTTTCCTTTCGTTTGTTCTCCTTTTCTCTTTTCTTTCCGTCATCCCTCTTCCTCTAAGTTTAATCCACTTTCTGCCTTCTTCCGACACCTATTCTCAAGGTGAACCTGTTTCTCCTCATCCTTTCCACACATCCGTCTTCTCGTCCTTTTTAATAATGATAATAATAATCAATTTTTTTTTAAGTAATTGATTATTAATCAAAAACCATGCCCTATGTATCATCTACTATTATCTTTTCTTATATGTCTAGTGCTGAATTTTGTATGATGGATCGAAAACAGCTCAGTAAATGATTTTGAAAATTTCCCATTTCGTAGAGAAAAAGTTCTAAGGCTTTTGGATTCCTCGGATTTTCTCTTGAACTTCCTGGAAACCCATAATTTTGGAAAAACTAGAAAAAAAAATGGACACTTTTTACTGTATAACTTTTAATTCGTAAAAGATCCGAACGTATTTGAAAATTTAAATTCAAAAATTGATATAAGGGACGTCGAGAAAATTAGGGAGCACGGTAGAGAACTTTGTAGAAAGTTTCAATATTTGGATTATGTAATAATTAAGTGTCTAATTAATAAAAAGAAATTCGAAATTGAAAAATTTTATTTGGAGGCACCGAGGCCGCTTTTGCCAAAGATAAAAATTTTGAAAAAAAAGTTGGTAAATAACGCATAAATTTTGAAATTAAAAAAATAGTTTTCAATTTGGTAATTATATGAAAAATATTTTATTTTTTGCACTATATTTTGTGAAATGGATTTAAAATTTGTAATGAATTTACAAATTATTTTATTGAATCCAAATTGTAGGCACAAAACAGACGTCCATTTGCGACGAGGAAAACAGTAGTATTATAATATTGAAATGTTAATACATGTACATTTATAAAACATCTCGTACCAGCCTGTTATTATTGTGCAGTAATTTCTAATATCAACAATATTATATAGTAATACAACATTACAATATACCATTATAAAAAACAATTAACAATAAGTTACAGTAGATTTTAATTGTAGTATTTAATCGGAAATCAATGTTCACAGTTGACAGTGATTACCTCTCTTTGAAAATAATTAAAACAGTTTTTCCGACCGTGTGAACAAGTGACACTAATTATTCAAAAACTAAATTGTTCGGTATGTGAAAATATAGAGTATAATGTTTATCCTGATGCAGGGGTTCCCAAACTAAACTTAGAACTCTGATATTGAATTGATTCTAATCACAGATTAATCCGTATTCGATTTTGTGTAGTGTCAAATTTAATTTGTTGACTATTCAATTATAATTCCATCCAATGTAAATTTGTTATTACATTTAAACATTTTTGAGTTAATAACAACCTATTGTCGGGCCGATTCTACTAAGTTTTTTGGGGACCTCTGTTGTTCCGCGTTAAGTGAAGTGCGTAATAGAAATCCACATAAATCTAATATTAAAGGAGGCTGTTTTGTAGCTTTTTGTATTAGAGTATTGTGTGTAATTGTTTGGAATATATAGAAACTTAACCTAATTTTAATCTTTTTCGTCGGCCTAACTACTACGTTGGCAGTCTTTGTGCTACACCGTTCTTGAAGTTTACAATTATGTATATACATAATAAATTTAACTTGATAACAACCAAACCCAGAAAATATAACTCTGGTCTGGAGGTAGATCCCGATGACACAGAAGTCAGTGTCAAGTATCAATACTCTCGACCACTGTGTCGTCTAGAGTTGTTTAGCTATTTTGTTTATTATTCTTACTTTTTTCAACAGATTCTAAAAAAAATGGAATGACATTTCCCAGTAAACAATTTGGTGAAGTGCCCTATTTAGTGACGTTCGAGTCACTCGTACAATTCAATTCTAACGCTTTACAAGTTCTCTACCTGTCACAGATTTTGTGTTAGTTGTTAGAATTTTTTCATAATAATATTCTTTCTTTTTCCAATCATTCATTAAGTAGCAGTTGTTTCTTTCACACTAGGATATATATTTGTTTAGTTCATTTTCATTACAAAGTGAGAGAGAAACGAGATACGGTAAGACAAGTAAAATATATTTTTCACCGTTACACTTGTATACTTGTATAGTATTTCGTTCAGTACAGTATGTTTAAAGTATATGCTATCCTTTTTCAACAAATATTTCTTTAATGGTAATAGGCACACGCTGTCTCCCTCAATCTCCGAATATAATGTGTTTAAACGAATACTCTACTCCTGCCGATCGTGGATTTTTGAATCACCAAAACAATGTAAAAAACTAATATAACGAGTATTGTTGAAGATGAATAATATTCATTAAAAAAATCACGATCCGTACTAAAGATTACATCTATTTATTTCTTCATTTAAATATTTATATTTTGCAGACGTAGAATTCTATTAAGTTTTATACCCCTGCCATCCCTGACGAAGACAACAGGCCTTCAACTGTGTCAAGTTTATAACTCCGGTCATAAATCATAAACCGACTCCGCTTTTAATGCAGCAGTGAACCGTCGTTGCGATCTCTGTAGGTCATAAAAAGGGCCTTTCCTATGAACGACTGAATAGAAAACGAACACGTTCCAGACAAAAAACTCATGATATGTAATAGAAATTAAGTAGAATTTACTCCAAAATGTTTACTGGGTTATCTGTCTTGCCATAATGTCAAAAATGCCTCCTTTAGTTTCTAAATTATTTGGAGTTGCGCACGGTCATTATAAAATAATAGAATATAAATACTACTCTTTCTGCACCTTTCCATATAAATAGATCATGTAATATTTTAGGTTATGTAAAAACTAGAGAATCTTAGAAGCTATTCAAACCACTATAATGTAATGTAGTTACCTGAGGTATAATAAATACTTGAAAAAACTTAAAAAGAAAACTCTGCATAAAATGATTAATCTTATATAAAATTGTTTTTACATAACTTATAATAATTAAATTAACTAAAATTATAATGATTTTTATATAAAATATACCTGGAATATAAACAACTAAACGTAGCGGGATATTAATTGATAACTAATTGAGCATTTATTATACATAAGAAATTTATTTTGACGAAACAATAACCTCATGTATATATGTATAAAATAAAATATCGTCTGTATCGGATAGTGTCCTCACTTATACAAATAAAGCAATAATACAGACACAATACATACATACACCCTGCTAATATAAGGGATGCTCAGCAGCGCATCATCTCATAATTTCACTCATTTCCAATCGTATCTGTTTTATTATGATTTCCACGAAAGGTGATCGAGAGGAACTCTCAGAAAACTACGCGATGTCCAAACGGAAGTTACCACCGGCTTGTAAAAAGGACCATCCGAGTAAATACGACGCACCAAATGTTTTTGTGTTTGAAAATATTCCGGATAAACCGTTTTCCATGAGCAAATTTTTGCAATCCGCTAAGAGACGAGGTAAGTTGAATTTGAAATTTAAATTTTAGTGTTATATATTATGTCGTTGAATACTTGCAAATGGCAAAATAACTAACTTGTATTAACTAACTATTGAATTAAATTAAAACATAATAGTTAAGTTGTGATTTACATAGGAGAACTTACTTTAATTTTAAAGTAATATATTATCCTTTCTTATATGTGACCATTTTCTTTGCATTCAACTATAAAAAATTATTTAAGCAATTCTGACTGTAAATAAATAATCTGATTTTAATTACACATAAGGAATTTAATTTACTAATCATATCACAATAATATACTTATTGATGTTATCTAAAACTAAAGAATATACATCATCCAAATTACTATACTATAATAGTTTTTCTCTAAAATAATTTTATAATACAAATATTTATTATACGATATATAAAAGTATATATACAAAAATAATAGACAAAATTGATAAAAATATAATTGTTGAAGAAAATAATTTATCAGTTTATATGTGTATGTGTAAAAAGACGTGACAATGGGAACGGGGAGTTAAAATACCATGAAATTTGTGTGACGTAATTTGTAGATAACCCCCTTAATATAAAGCGTTTATAATTACGTGTGCACAGTAAAGTTTTAATATAATAATATGTATTATACAAGACAATATGTAAGACGTAATTATAATATTATAACAAAAGATTTTAATTTTTTTTGTTTATTAGGCTTTGAAGTATTCTTCTCTTGTTAAAAGTATGAAATACATAAATGTTACATACAGTCAGAATGTAAAATTACTTAACATGTACTTATTGATTAAAAGTACGTCATCTTAAGTTGTATATTAAGTAAAATCGTTTACGTAACAGGTAACTTTTGTTATGTTAGATTAACCTTAAAAATACTGTGTGACTTATTACTTTTTGCAAAATATTTTATCATTCATTTGCATATTAACAAAACCTAATAAATCTTCTAAAGAACACACATTTTAAGGATTTAAGAATTATAAAATAGCTATAAAATAAGACCCGTTGAAATTAAATATTACAAGATTTTGTTTAAGTGAACTATTATATGACTGTAACATCTCTGTTTTGTGTTTAGCGAGAATGCATTATATCAGGAGTTCGCAAAATATACCTCGCAGTGTTTGGAAAAATTTTATAAAACTTCTTATTTTTAATATTTATAAAAGTATCCATTCTTTTTTCGCATTAACAATATTAACAAGGATTTGTTGGTTTGGGTTTTAATATTTTTTTTAATCACATTGCTATTTTTCGGTTATATTAAACAACTATTGTCTTAAACGGCACAGAAGGTAATAGCATTTAAGCTGGACAATAGAATACCGTCTTCTGGACCAGCTTAAAGTTTAATTGAATATGTGTTTAGATAAGCGTAAAATTATGAGGCAGTTGTGTAACTGCCCCGTCTTCATTAAACTAGTTGGCAATTTTGTTCTAAATAACATCGTAAGACAATCAACGTACGTTTCAATTCATTTTTAGTTCTTGATTTTTATAAATACGTATTTTATTGAATTGTATTTTTTATTGTATCTGCCTTTACGACCTTTCAACCTCCTTACATTAATTTTTCATTTCATTTACAAACTTTTAACATTTTTTAAATTCTCTTCTTATTTTTCAATGTTCATTTCTCTTCTTATCTTCCTCCTCTGCCTCCTCCTTTCTTCCACCGCCTACCTCTTTTCTTCTCTTCTCTTGGAATCGTTCTTCCGTACTCACTCTGCTTACAAATGTTCTCTTTCTTACTTCCTTTCCTCTCTCTTCTCTCCTTACTTCCGCCATCCTACATACTCCTCCTTACTTCCACCTATTGCCTTCCTTGACACCTCTTGACAAACCCTCTACTATCTTTTCCCTATCATTCCCAACATAGCATTTTCCACTCAACTACTCTTACTTTAATCCTGTACTTACTTTACTATGTGTTTGCTCGTTAAAACTTGATAGATGCAATACTGATAAGTAGCAAAGAAAATATCTATAAATACTTAAAACTGTATAACTATACATCTGCGTCTTCAATACACAAAACAAGGCACTAACCTACCGTCTCATTAAAAAGGGATCAGGATGCTGCAAGAACTTACAGTTTGAAGAAGACACTAGAGTTGTTTCACAAGATGTTGATCAACTTAAGGGGTTTTCCCACCCTGAGTCTTTTGAAATATGAAATGTTTCTTACGAGATCCAACTGCGTGATTATTACGTCTATCTGTTTCTTAATCAAAATGCAATTTTTATATATTATCATTAAGGGAAAAATATGCTTGTATCAGTTTACCTATCAAAATATGTCCACAAGTAATTTAAATTAAAATTTAATTAATTTTTTAAAAATAATTTTGTTCTCTTGTTTTTTTTTTTAAATATAATATAATATAATTCATTTCAAAGGGAGATATGTAAAAAAATTTTAACCTAATCTTCTTCTTCAAAAACTTTTACAATTATTAGTGATGGTAAACTAGCCTTTATTTAAGAAGCGGTCAGTCCTATTATATTCGGATCCGAGCACGCAAGTGTAAACCGTACGTAAGGCTTTTTTGATTGGATGTTTCGAACATTTTTTATTAATTTCTTATCTTTTTTTAAAATAACTTCAGTTAGTCATTTTTTTACATCAATTACATTTGTTTACATTTCGAATGACTCCCGGCAAAGGCATTTCACAAAACAGGTTATTTCTCCGCGATTTTGATTTAAAAATGTTAACCAATATACTGTATTTAGTGATAACCAAAAAAAATATATACTTGAAGGTTGCGTAAAAAGAAATTCATTTCATGCAACTTTTTCCGAGAACCAGAGAGTGGGGTAACCCCTTAAGTTATATCAACGGATCACACATTTTTCTTCTCATGAAGTTTCTTTAATAAAAATGAAAACTCACAACTTATCTTGATTTAGTTCTTATTCTAATTAGAGCTGTTATATCAAGTTATAGTACCTGGGCCAGTGGTTGCTATTTTTTTAGATATGAAGGATCAGTTTTGCTTATAAAAGAAAATTCAAAACACCAAAATCAGAATGACCATACCCAAAACAGATTATCTGGGTTAATTTAACATAAACCTTCTAGTAAAATATATTACCTATTTTATAACAATCTGTGACCTTTCTATGGCTATTACTATCAAATTTTATCATAGCAGTTTTAGCAAACAGATTTTAAAAGGATATTTAAAATTAATAAATATCTTAGAGCAAATGGAACTACTAGCATTAATTCAATTTTATTTTAAGAAAGGTTCCACCTCGGAAATCAATAACTACTAAATTTTAAGCCGAGTTAGTTTAAGGAGATCTTTCTGCAGGTTGACCATGACTGCTCCTTGGGACCGTCCCTAAGGAATAATCAGAGCCGTATTTAGAGATGTGGAAACCCTGGGACAACGAAAGAGTGGAGGTCTCTAATTATTTTCCGAATAAAAAGAATAATTTCTTTTCGTCAAGTCTTTCAAAAATTTATTGCTTTTCTATCTATTGTTGAGGGCCCTCTCTTGTGAAGGCCCCGAGGCAGTAGCCTCAACTGTCCTCCCTCAAATCCGGGCCTTTGAATAATACTACTGTGAAATCTCAAATTTAAGACATTTTCAAAAGAAAAATTTGTATTAAGGTTGAAAGTACTTGAGTAAAGGTACTTGAAAATATTTATGTACTTAATTTATTTAACGTTATGTAACGGCTTATGTCCGATGCTAAGTCTTATCATCGGCGACTTTCTTGACAGTTTTTAATGTGTCCTGGCTTCATATTTGTGAACTAATACTCCTGCTAATAAGAATATAGTTATGTGAACACATAATCAATTAAACTGTGATAACAGCCTAACTCAGAAAATATAGTGCTGGTCCGGGGATCGAACCCGAAGACACAGCAATATAGCGTCAAATATAAATGCTCTGGGCTACTGTGCCCAAGTATTTTTATACTTTAAAAATTGTTCTTTTTAAAATTCCTGACAAACTAAAGTGCAGTATTCATTTAAGATTTATTTTTGCTTATAACTTTTTTATTATAAAAATTACAACCAAAAGATATTAATAAAAATTATAGATAATATTATTACCTACAAAAAAAAAACAATTTACAAAAGATTTGTGAGAATTATAATTTTCAAGATAACCAACAAAAATTGATTACAATCTTAATTTTAAGATGACGACTGAATGGTGCAGCTCTCCACCCCGAAAATTTTATTTTAAATTCAGCTGTGATTCCTTTATACGGTGCGAACTGGAATTTCCAAGCTATATATAGAATGCGTAGATTGATGAACTTCACGAGGACAAGGTTATTGGATTAATATTAGAATTATCATGTGATGAATGGTACTCATCGTACCGCAGTTACAAAACCATTAATTAACATTTGTATGTTCATATAATAATTCACATATTATTTTTAAAATGACCTTCTATAGAATTATTAATAATTCATCATTTATAACATAGAAAAAGTATTGTTTATACGTTCACGGGAAATAAACCTTTTAGGTCTAGATCCCACCATGGAATAATTCTACGCGGTTTTTTTCCTCACGGTTTTAATTCTGTATACTAAAACTTGAATAGCACACAGAGCGGATAAATTCATCTCAGTTTATATGCATGCTCCGTGCATGTGATACAGGATTCACGTTTTTTTACACGTGGAATAATTCCTCAGTGGGATCTAGGCCTAAAGCACCTTGGTAATGAAATTAGAATGTTAGATCTTTAGTGAAATCATAATTTCAAATTACAATTAAGGTTTTTTAGACGATTAGATCTTTAATCAGATTCAGAATCGGTTTAAAATCTGACAGAATAGTTTTCCTACCACAATTCTAAAGAAAATATTTCGGTAACTTTTAATTATCATCGTTTTCTTGTATTTTATTGACATGTTTTTTAAAATCCAAATTAACGTATTCAAACCCAGCACACCACCACTCAGCCTCGTGACTGGGTCATTTTACGTCGCAGCGACCACGTGACCTTTCCATCAAGTAAGAAATCTGATATCCCATTGATCGGTGCCGTATCGTGGTATTGACAAACAAATTTTGCGATATTTCTCAAAAAATACTCGGTTACCCAACACGTGCACAACAACGCACCACGTTAGAAGCTGTTGAGGTCGACCCGTGGTCTCGCGGACCCTCTAGTGTCTGCACATGACAATAATTTATTACACGCAAAATTTAAAGTTTATTTTTACCTGTACTTGACATTAACATTTCAATTTAATAAAACGGAAGAGAATTACATCGCAGGACATGTTTTGTTTACAAGTTTAATGAAATATTAAAGTTAAATTAATTACGTCACACGCATACGACGGGGGGGGACGACGGGGTCTCAAAAGTTTAACAACACGTGACGTCATATATAATCTAAAATTTGACATAAAATAAAAACAAGACCAAATAGTAAATAAGACAAAACAATTTTTTTTGTGTGACGTCAGAACAGAGGGGGAGAGAGATTTTCCGCAATGTGGGACAAAACGTGACTATAGATGGAGTTAAAAAAGCATGAAACTTGTGTGATGTAATTTCTAGATATCCTCCAACTGCAGTGATTTTTTGATCTTGAAAATCCGGAAAAATTTGGTTTTAGTTACCTCTGAATCATCCCTGAATTAAGCAATTGACATTTATTAAGTAGATTTAGATAGATCAATAAGACAAATATCTACGGCACGGATTTAACGCGTTTAGTTCATTATTAAGACAAGTCCGACATCGAAATTTAAAAATTATAATGCATTATATATATACTCAAATTTTTGATTTCGCATTATTGTTAAATGTACACAATTAAGATATTGTTGAAATTAAAAGAGTTTGACGGTGAGTCATGCTTAAAAGAGGTCATAAGTGCCGTATAAATCTATGATATAATGATGAATTTTATCTTATTCCTTACTATATACATTATAAAAAAATCAGTGGGACAGTGATTTTAATTGTATCATAGATTTATACGGCACAACTTGTTTAAGCACGGGTCACCGCCGAACTCTCGTAATTTGAACTATAATAGCAAAATAACCGGTAACGCCCAGGCAGGTCATTTCCTATTTTACTATTATAAAGAAACTTTTGCTAAAATTTTAGCGTGCTTAAAATATCTACCCAAAATTGGTTACCAGCTCTAGGGATATATTATATTAACGTCCACAAAAATCCTTGAATTCGTAATTGTTATTCACTGTACAAAATTTAATTAAAGTTATATGTTATATATTACGAGTAATAAGTAGTAGGAGTAGTATATTTTAGCGGAAAAAAACTGGTTAACAAAATGAGTTGAAAATAAACGATTTTTAATTTTAACAAATAACTAAAAAGAATTCTTGCGACATACATTCTTACTAAATGTTTTTTTCATGCAAATTTACTTTAAAATAATAATAAATATGTTTACATAATAATTTAATAAAATGTTGTAAGAAGAATGTCTTACATTTAAAATCTTTAACATATGTCATAATAAAATAAATATTTCGCAGGTCGCAGCGAATTATTGCAGAATTGCGAAGACGTATCAATAATTTACCGTTATGTAATTCTATTTTTAGGTTATGTTTTTAGTATTAATACAACAACCTGTTGAATACAAAATGTGGAAATTATAGTTCAAATTACGAGAGTTCGCCGGCGACTTATACTTAAAACAAGTTGTGGGGTATAAACTGCCGATATAATTAAAAAGCATTGACTCACTTGTTTTTCTACAATGTATATAGAAACGAATAAGATAAAATTCATTATCGTATTATAGATTTATACAGCTCTTATAACCTCTTTTAAGTGTAAGTCGCCGTCGAACTATAGTGATTTGGATTATACCTTACATATACGTAATATTTTATATAATAAAAATATAATATAATTTTAAAATATAATAAAAAAAATTAAAATCTCAAATCCTTAAGAGGGTGGTAAGGTAAAAAAATTTACGTAACAGGTAACTTTTCTTATCCAATATCTTAATTATAGCGTGCCATATTGTAAGAAATTCTAAAAAACTGTAAAAAAAATTCTTTCACAATGTTAAAAAATGTATAGTTGAAAAAAACTTTAAACTGACGATATCTCGAAAACTATGCGACTTTTGCTGAGGTGTTGGGCTTATTCGATGCGCCCGAGTGTCAGTGTGAAGTGCCCTTTTCGGGACATCCTGAACTATTTTCAGTACCTCCATCACGTGATGATACGGCACTGTGATCAACCCAAGATATAGTTAATTAATCACATACAAATCAATCACCGGTGGATGTCAGCACATGAATATCACGGATAACCACTAATATAAGGAAACACATTCATCAACGAGCAGTGTAAAATGATGTATTGCAAAGATGCATTGCATCAGCCATTTTATATATACAGATAAATTTTGATCACGGCCAAGATGAGTTTTTAGTACCACACTGCCAGAACACACTTATTTTACAGCAGACCAGGGCCTCAGGCGTTTAACTTTTAAAACGTTTATTTAATTCTTGATTCAATTATCGGGATGAATCTCAAGTTAAATAAAGGCTTGAAATAAAATGATCAGGGTGCGGTGTGTTAGTAAGACTGTAAGATTACAAGTAGGTGGGAGAGCTGTCCTCCATCCCCCATCCCCCCCCCCCTTTCCCTTCTCATCGACACAACTTACGGTACAAATTGCACTGAATCATTGCTTTTAATACATTACTTTAACGTCGGCCTATTTTACATATGTGAATTACACGACGAATTATGTGAAGCTTGGAAAAACCGCTACTGAAACTTATAATTTATTAAAAGAATTGCATGGCAATGCAAGTTTATCGCGTGCACGTGTTTTTGAGTAGTTTAAGTGCTTTCAAGACGACCAAGAAGACGTTCAAGATGATTCACGCCCGGATCGGTCTAACACGTCAAAGTTGTATGACAATATCGAAAAAAATAGGTAATCTGATTCGATCTACAGTCGGTTAAGTATTCGTGCGATTGCTAAAACTGTAGGGATTGATAAAGAATCCGTACGACAAATTTTACATAACAATTTTAACATGCGTTTCTGGGAAAATATAACAGACCAGCGTTAGACCTTATTCGCCTGATTTTACACCATCAGTTTCTTATTTGTCTTCCAAGGTCAAAACTGCATGAAAATGAACAAGATTTGAGTCCGTTGAAGCTTTGAAAGAAAATCAACACGTGTCATGGACGAACTGACTTGATGGTGGCTATGACGAAAGAAAGTCAATGCAAATAAGTAAAAAAAAAAATAATAATAATAATAGCGGCACCATGTGTGCTACTAACTAGTAGATTAAAACCCACTAAGAGATATTCTACAGCATCACTGATTTACAAGCTGTGATTTCGTATACTTCGTGGATAAAACCTCTGACGCATATCTATGTCTGGACAATAACATATTTTTATAGAACTATTATTTACTACTAAATTCTAATAACCCGTTTAATAAACATCTAAATTTAGTACATAATAATAGTCCTTTTTCTTTCTTTAAACATAAGTCTAAGAAATACTTATTAAGCATTTATACATTATAATATATTAAGAATTTGGTATCAATATTTAGTTAATAGTACAAATCTTCAGACAGGTTTAACCTTGCCTTAGGCTGAAACTTTATTTCTTACTTTTATATAATTAAAATAGGAAATACATTTTAAAAGTAATATTGCTTTCAATATTCAATATTCAAGTTTAAAAGAGTAGTTAATTCTATACGAGCTAAACTTATTTTTAGGTAGCATTTTCAGATAGTACATATTTATAAATAAAATTTTAGACGTTCAAAATACACAAGAGGCAAAATAGTGAATTGAGTAGGCCGTCTATATTGACATTTCTTTTTTTTAACAAGTGAAAATCAAGTACAAAAAAATTCTCTGTTACTTTTCGATGAAATGTTCGCGTTCAAATTTATTTGCTCTATGTACGAAGTAGTATTAATATATATCTACTATATATACTGTGAAAATGAAACGCTAAAGCAAATGAATTAGGTCTCACGAGATTTCTACAACCCGCTAGGACAACATATTTTTCAGAGACCTTCAATGTAGTAACAAGTAAGTGTCAAATATATTAAAATATTCCTATATAATCAACAGAGAATTTAGGCTATTAGACAGTTAAAACTAGCAAACATAACTAATAATATATAAAAGGAGAACTCAATAAAAGTATCCTTATCGTTTGTACTAATATTATAAATCAAAATTCATCATTGGACAGTATATAGGATAGTTAAAAAAATTGGTTTAATGCACTTGGGGTTATTGGATATAATAAAGAAGTCTTTCTTTTAATATTTATTTGAGTGCATCAACTTGGACTAATATGTAGCCACGAAATAAAATAATAATAACAAATAAATTTTTAACAAGGACATGAAAATTTTAAAGATTTCCCTGCTAAAAACGCCTGCCAATAACAATAAGCAACATGTTTTACAAATATCTATTAAACGATGTTCTCACTTTTTATTATACATCGTTTAATTATATTAAATTCTTTTCTTTTAATATAAAAGATTTTATTTGATATTTTTTCAAGTTATGTTGTTGAAATAGTGGTGACTATTAAACATTTGAATATACAGAAATATACAAGTCTTACAAAATTAAAAGTACATGTAGCTGTATATTATTTCTTTCACTGGTTTATTTTTTGTTAGTCAGTTTAATAGATGCTTTGCTAGCAGTAAAATTCTCAAACAGTAAACACAACACAAAAATTGTGTAGAGTTGTTATTCCATGAACTTAACCTGGTGTAACAATATCTTGTATGTGACCCCGTTTTTAATGGAGTTACTTGTAGCTCCATTTTACAGAAACGATAAAAAAACGATTGAAGTCCTTCTAGACTTGTTTTATCTCTTTGTAATATTTACATATGTTTTTGCTCTTCATGACCTTCGTTGTCATCATATTTATTTTATTTAGAATTGTCTGTATGTCACAATTACAGCATTTTTGCACTAGTGGTAATATTAAACATAAAACAATGTAGTTTCTGGTGATATACTTATAAATAGTCTTACGTACATCGAAATAAGACATTCATATGTTCTGGATGGAAAGCCACCGAAGAAATTATCGCAGAGGCCCATATCACTGCTGCCAGTAAAAAACTACTTCTAAAGAGAATAAAACCATTAATTATAAGGGATAACCTTATTCCCAATCATCAATTTGGTTTTAGAAGTAACCACTCAACAATTAAATAGGTACACAGAATAACAGACCTAGTACAAAAATCACTGGAAGAGCTGTAGATGTATTAGATGTAGCTAATGCTTTTGATAAAGTATGGCATGAAGGACTTGGTTACAAATTGAGATAACTACTAGCAAAACCATAGTCAGATACTGATTTCATATGGTATATAGCTGAACGGAAGTTCAAAGTAAAACAAGAAAAAAAACACTCTGAAGAAAGTAATATTATGGCTGGTGTTCCACAAGGAAGTGTGCTAAGACTTATTCTATACCTGCTTTACACCTATGTTATACCTACTACAGAAGGAACAACTATTGCTACATTTGCAGATTATACTGCAGAGAGCTATAAACAGAATTAGGAACTGGAATGAAGAATCGCACTAAATGAAAACAACTTCTCTGATAAAAAGGTAGAAAACCTGCCAGTTAATCTTAATGAAAAAAAACTACCGTATACGTTTTTAAAAATAATTGTTTTAACAAAGAAAAATGTTCTTGTGCCTTCATTAGAAGTAACAGTAAATTAAAAAATAGAAGATATACAAAAATATATGTAAGAATTGCAAAAGTGATTGTTTAAAGCATTTACTCTGTACTTAAAGAAACATTAGTTTAACAATAATAATCAAACACAACAAATAACAAACAACAAAATCGAATAATATCGATATATTTTATTACAAAAAAATTACATGAAGTATAAAATAATTTTAGAAATCTTTAAAATTGAAGAAACAGGTATGATTACAATTAGCATTTGCTGCATTGATTGATAAAAAAGACCTATATATTAAAATAAGGTATAAAAATTAATAACTTAAATTATTATTTATAAAAAAAAAAGAAATTCTTCAAAAATATTTGTTCTTCCATGTTGATTGAATTTAAATCAAAAATGAATTGTATATTGTAATGAATTACAATTACATGGAATAATTATAGTGATATATGATTAAACAAAACTAAAAGGAAGGAATAATCGCGGTACTTAGTTGGCGTTTAAACACATATATTAAAACGGACGGGTCTTCATAAAACTTAAACTTGAACCATGGGCCTTATCACGGTCTTCTCTGCGAACGTTCTTCAAGATAGACTTGTACCATCCTCCGACGGTAGGGTTTGGTATGCGCTGTTGGGAGGTACAGGGTGCTGGCACCTGGGCTCGCAGTTGGGAGGTATAGGGTAATGATGGCTGCGCTCGCTGTTGAGAGGTGCAGGGTACTGATAGCTGGGGTCGCTGTTTTGAGGTACAGGGTGCTGGTGGCTGACTTCTCTGTTGGGAGGTACAGGTTGCTGGTGGCTGGATACGATGTTCGGTTTGCCTATCTGGTGCTGGTTGCTTAAGAGTTACAAACCGTTTGTTCTTCTTTGGACCAGGAGCAGTTGTCGCACCTGGTGAGTGACTTCTCTTATTCTTCTGTGCACCAGTAGGTACATTTGCAGTAGTGGCCTGAGTTGGTGGATTTACTCGATTTCGTCTGTTCTTCCTCTTTAACTGTAGTTCCGTTGTATGTTGCAAGGTCCGAAACCTTGCTGTTAATTTCTCTCTATAAAGGTTACCAACCAAAGCCGTTTTATCTTTACCATAAGCGTCTGCTCTGGCAGCCAACGAGAACTTACAGGCAAGGGATCTAGACGCTTTCTTCTTATTAGCCTCTCCTGCTTGCTTAATCATTTCTGCATGATAAATCCACCCATGACTTGGAGTGTTCCTGTTTAATTTTCTTGCTCTATAAAAGGAATTTTCTGCTCCCATCAGTTGCAAGTATGAAGCTGGGCGCATAGCCAGCTTTTTCAGAGATCCGGCTCGTGCTAGAAATTTGGCACCGGTGCGTTCTCCGACAAGCGCAGAGATGTTTGGTGCAACGTCGGTCATCTTTGACTCCACGTATGTGCTAAAATACTCCTCATCTTCAAGCATCAATAATATGCGACTGCAAAGCTCACGGATTTGATCTAAAATATTTGGTTGTAATGTTTTTCCGACTGATAGGACGGCTGATGTTTTCAGTTTATCTTCAGTCGACTCATAAAGCATCAAGTCTGACAAGTCAGCGGTTCTCACATTACTCCTATCGCCCACTATATGAACAAAATTTGCGTAATCGTTAATAATGGGAAGGATTCTTTCGAGTTCTGGGAAGTGGAAACCATACGTCTCCTTTACTTGCCTTTCATAGACATTTATGTTTCTTTCCAATTCTTCTAAGATATGATGTGCCTTTACGATGTTCAAATCAGTGGCTTCTGCAGGTAGCCTATCCTTCCGGTTTATCTTTTCTCTAAATAGTTTAAAGAGCTCTGATAGTGATCTGCCACTGAGAAGACAGTTATTTTGTAGCTTTATGCATCGGATTAATTCGGTTGCTAGTGTACCCGAGAAACACGGTATGCCGAATGTATTTCTGACTTCGGCAGCCAATCTGTTATCACCCATCAATAAAGGACCATCTGGGCGCCTTACAACATTCTTTATAATGGCTCGCCTCATAGGTCTTGACAATTTTCCTTCTTTTGATGCATTGGTAACTACTAAAGCTTCACCTTTGTTGCTGAAAACTTCATAAGCCATCGGAGTCACTATTTGGAAGGCACCTTCTCGTGTATCAAAGTATCTGTACAGGTTATTAACTTCTTTCAACTTTTCCTCATCGTTCACCTTGAAAATGGCGATCCCCGAAGCAGCTTCTAACAGAACTAACATGTTTGACAATAACTAGTATTAATGGAAATACCTTTAACTGGATGCGATTTGATATTTTGTCCGACGCTACGTTGAGTGGTGTTGTAATGGCGGACGTGTCTCAGAGTGTTTGGGACTACTAGCAATACTAGCAGGAACCTCATCTATATGGGATTTCCGGTCATTTTTAAATATTTGAATTTAGACTTTTCTCTAAACAAATATAATGACCGATTTACACTCGCTGAAACCGGTTTATAAGAAAATATTATTGCTTTATAAGGATTTGAAATGAAATATCGGCTTTGTAGGCTAAAAACGGTCAAAAAATAGCACAAATCTTATTCGCTGCCTAACCAGAGTAATATTATACATACATACTGAAGACTTACAACCTAGAACACATTTTTGTGGTATCTTTCGACAATGCGCTCATATCGTGTCAGAACTAAACTAAACAATATGAAAGAGGCGTGGTTAGTTCCGTTTTGAAATCTTGTAAATATTTTTAAATAAACTTAAATTCAAAATTTGAAAAATAAGCAAACAAAAATTTATGAGCAATGAATTTTACTATTATCATTTGTATTTTTGCTATAATTATTTATAATAACTTCAATAATTCATTTATTAAAAGTAGCTAAATTTATTTCATTACTTATTAGAAAATTTCCATTTCTTTTCTATTCTTTTACTTTTTACTTTAATTAATCATAGGAACACAATTTTATCTGTCACAGTCTGCCTGTCATTTCAAAATTCGTTACTACGCATGCTCACCCATTTGACTTATGACAGCGTAAAGAACTGCGCATGTAAATCAGTTTTAAGACATAATCTCAGAAAAAGGAGTAAACGAAATGTCATTGTTTAGAGAGATAAAAATATTGTGAGCTATTATACGTTAAAACCACAACTTGTAAACATTGAGGTAATTTTTTAATTACACACACAATACGTACAATATTGGTAGGTTTTTTACGTACATTTTTAAGGATAATATTTACATTTGTGTTTTATGCTTGTAACAAACAATCATTCAATAAACGTATATATTATATGTACTCTTGATACGGTTTTGTATTTAATTACACTCGCAAATTTGGCTTGTAGTACTGTAAGTAAATCCATACTTTTTCAGGGATACTCTCGCCTTAAGTAATCATTTTAAATTGTTCATCTTCATAAGATTCTTCGCCACTTTGCCAAGTTGCTGTCTACTCGAACCCAACTCAAAGGATCACCACGCAAAGGGAAAAGAAAAACATCTATCAAACACAGTTGGTACTTGCTAGAATTGAGATGTGATTCATGTATTATTTTCTATAAACTCTCCTGTATAACTGTATAAGGTGACCAACTGGATCTCAAATCAACTACTATGAGTTAATCTTATTATTATTGTAGATATTAACATTTAAAATATTTATTTATAGAGCTAAGAAAGTTAAAAAGAAAAACCACTACAAAAGTTGCTTTTACTGATTTGTTGATGAATTACTGATAATTTATGTCGACTGTTATTGATTTTGATTTCATACAGAAATATACAAGTCTTACAAAATTAAAAGTACATGTAGTTGTATATTATTTCTTTCACTGGTTTATTTTTTGTTAGTCAGTTTAATAGATGTTTTGCTAGCAGTAAAATTCTCAAACAGTAAACACAACACAAAAATTGTGTAGAGTTGTTATTCCATGAACTTAACCTGGTGTAACAATATCTTGTCTGTGACCCCGTTTTTGATAGAGCTACTTGTAGCTCCATTTTACAGAAACGATAAAAAACGATTGAAGTCCTTCTAGACTTGTTTTATCTCTTTGTAATATTAACATATGTTTTTGCTCTTCATGACCTTCGTTGTCATCATATTTATTTTATTTAGAATTGTCTGTATGTCACAATTACAGCATTTTTGTACTAGTGGTAATATTAAACATAAAACAATGTAGTTTCTGGTGATATACTTGTAAATAGTCTTATCTACATCGAAATAAGACATTCATATGTTCTGGATGGAAAGCCACCGAAGAAATTACCATCGCAGAGGCCCATATCACTGCTGCCAGTAAAAAACTACTTCTATATTATAAGGGATAACCTTATTCCCAATCATCAATTTGGTTTTAGAAGTAACCACTCAACAATTGAACAGGTACACAGAATAACAGACATAGTACAAAAATTACTGGAAGAGCTGTAGATGTATTAGATGTAGCTAATGCTTTTGATAAAGTATGGCATGAAGGACTTGGTTACAAATTGAGCTAACTACTAGCAAAACCATAGTCAGATACTGATTTCATATGGTATATAGCTGAACGGAAGTTCAAAGTAAAACAAGAAAAAAAACACTCTGAAGAAAGTAATATTATGGCTGGTGTTCCACAAGGAAGTGTGCTAAGACTTATTCTATACCTGCTTTACACCTATGTTATACCTACTACAGAAGGAACAACTATTGCTACATTTGCAGATGATACTGCAGAGAGCTATAAACAGAATTAGGAACTGGAATGAAGAATCGCACTAAATGAAAACAACTTCTCTGATAAAAAGGTAGAAAACCTGCCAGTTAATCTTAATGAAAAAAAACTACCGTATACGTTTTTAAAAATAATTGTTTTAACAAAGAAAAATGTTCTTGTGCCTTCATTAGAAGTAACAGTAAATTAAAAAATAGAAGATATACAAAAATATATGTAAGAATTGCAAAAGTGATTGTTTAAAGCATTTACTCTGTACTTAAAGAAACATTAGTTTAACAATAATAATCAAACACAACAAATAACAAACAACAAAATCGAATAATATCGATATATTTTATTACAAAAAAATTACATGAAGTATAAAATAATTTTAGAAATCTTTAAAATTGAAGAAACAGGTATGATTACAATTAGCATTTGCTGCATTGATTGATAAAAAAGACCTATATATTAAAATAAGGTATAAAAATTAATAACTTAAATTATTATTTATAAAAAAAAAAGAAATTCTTCAAAAATATTTGTTCTTCCATGTTGATTGAATTTAAATCAAAAATGAATTGTATATTGTAATGAATTACAATTACATGGAATAATTATAGTGATATATGATTAAACAAAACTAAAAGGAAGGAATAATCGCGGTACTTAGTTGGCGTTTAAACACATATATTAAAACGGACGGGTCTTCATAAAACTTAAACTTGAACCATGGGCCTTATCACGGTCTTCTCTGCGAACGTTCTTCAAGATAGACTTGTACCATCCTCCGACGGTAGGGTTTGGTATGCGCTGTTGGGAGGTACAGGGTGCTGGCACCTGGGCTCGCAGTTGGGAGGTATAGGGTAATGATGGCTGCGCTCGCTGTTGAGAGGTGCAGGGTACTGATAGCTGGGGTCGCTGTTTTGAGGTACAGGGTGCTGGTGGCTGACTTCTCTGTTGGGAGGTACAGGTTGCTGGTGGCTGGATACGATGTTCGGTTTGCCTATCTGGTGCTGGTTGCTTAAGAGTTACAAACCGTTTGTTCTTCTTTGGACCAGGAGCAGTTGTCGCACCTGGTGAGTGACTTCTCTTATTCTTCTGTGCACCAGTAGGTACATTTGCAGTAGTGGCCTGAGTTGGTGGATTTACTCGATTTCTTCTGTTCTTCCTCTTTAACTGTAGTTCCGTTGTATGTTGCAAGGTCCGAAACCTTGCTGTTAATTTCTCCCTATAAAGGTTACCAACCAAAGCCGTTTTATCTTTACCATAAGCGTCTGCTCTGGCAGCCAACGAGAACTTACAGGCAAGGGATCTGGACGCTTTCTTCTTATTAGCCTCTCCTGCTTGCTTAATCATTTCTGCATGATAAATCCACCCATGACTTGGAGTGTTCCTGTTTAATTTTCTTGCTCTATAAAAGGAATTTTCTGCTCCCATCAATTGCAAGTATGAAGCTGGGCGCATAGCCAGCTTTTTCAGAGATCCGGCTCGTGCTAGAAATTTGGCACCGGTGCGTTCTCCGACAAGCGCAGAGATGTTTGGTGCAACGTCGGTCATCTTTGACTCCACGTATGTGCTAAAATACTCCTCATCTTCAAGCATCAATAATATGCGACTGCAAAGCTCACGGATTTGATCTAAAATATTTGGTTGTAATGTTTTTCCGACTGATAGGACGGCTGATGTTTTCAGTTTATCTTCAGTCGACTCATAAAGCATCAAGTCTGACAAGTCAGCGGTTCTCACATTACTCCTATCGCCCACTATATGAACAAAATTTGCGTAATCGTTAATAATGGGAAGGATTCTTTCGAGTTCTGGGAAGTGGAAACCATACGTCTCCTTTACTTGCCTTTCATAGACATTTATGTTTCTTTCCAATTCTTCTAAGATATGATGTGCCTTTACGATGTTCAAATCAGTGGCTTCTGCAGGTAGCCTATCCTTCCGGTTTATCTTTTCTCTAAATAGTTTAAAGAGCTCTGATAGTGATCTGCCACTGAGAAGACAGTTATTTTGTAGCTTTATGCATCGGATTAATTCGGTTGCTAGTGTACCCGAGAAACACGGTATGCCGAATGTATTTCTGACTTCGGCAGCCAATCTGTTATCACCCATCAATAAAGGACCATCTGGGCGCCTTACAACATTCTTTATAATGGCTCGCCTCATAGGTCTTGACAATTTTCCTTCTTTTGATGCATTGGTAACTACTAAAGCTTCACCTTTGTTGCTGAAAACTTCATAAGCCATCGGAGTCACTATTTGGAAGGCACCTTCTCGTGTATCAAAGTATCTGTACAGGTTATTAACCTCTTTCAACTTTTCCTCATCGTTCACCTTGAAAATGGCGATCCCCGAAGCAGCTTCTAACAGAACTAACATGTTTGACAATAACTAGTATTAATGGAAATACCTTTAACTGGATGCGATTTGATATTTTGTCCGACGCTACGTTGAGTGGTGTTGTAATGGCGGACGTGTCTCAGAGTGTTTGGGACTACTAGCAATACTAGCAGGAACCTCATCTATATGGGATTTCCGGTCATTTTTAAATATTTGAATTTAGACTTTTCTCTAAACAAATATAATGACCGATTTACACTCGCTGAAACCGGTTTTTAAGAAAATATTATTGCTTTATAAGGATTTGAAATGAAATATCGGCTTTGTAGGCTAAAAACGGTCAAAAAATAGCACAAATCTTATTCGCTGCCTAACCAGAGTAATATTATACATACATACTGAAGACTTACAACCTAGAACACATTTTTGTGGTATCTTTCGACAATGCGCTCATATCGTGTCAGAACTAAACTAAACAATATCAAAGAGGCGTGGTTAGTTCCGTTTTGAAATCTTGTAAATATTTTTAAATAAACTTAAATTCAAAATTTGAAAAATAAGCAAACAAAAATTTATGAGCAATGAATTTTACTATTATCATTTGTATTTTTGCTATAATTATTTATAATAACTTCAATAATTCATTTATTAAAAGTAGCTAAATTTATTTCATTACTTATTAGAAAATTTCCATTTCTTTTCTATTCTTATACTTTTTACTTTAATTAAACATAGGAACACAATTTTACCTGTCATAGTCTGCCTGTCATTTCAAAAATTCGTTACTACGCAGGCTCACCAATTTGACTTATGACAGCGTAAAGAACTGCGCATGTAAATCAGTTTTAAGACATAATCTCAGAAAAAGGAATAAACGAAATGTCATTGTTTAGAGAGATGAAAATATTGTGAGCTATTATACGTTAAAACCACAACTTGTAAACATTGAGGTAATTTTTTAATTACACAAATAATACGTACAAAATTGTAGGTTTTTTACGTACATTTTTAAGGATAATATTTACATTTGTGTTTTATGCTTGTAACAGACAATCATTCAATAAACGTATATATTATATGTACTCTTGATACGGTTTTGTATTTAATTACACTCGCATTTGGCTTGTAGTACTGTAAGTAAATCCATACTTTTTCAGGGATACTCTCGCCTTAAGTAATCATTTTAAATTGTTCATCTTCCTAAGATTCTTCGCCACTTTGCCAAGTTGCTGTCTACTCGAACCCAACTCAAAGGAGCACCACGCAAAGGGAAAAGAAAAACATCTATCAAACACAGTTGGTACTTGCTAGAATTGAGATGTGATTCATGTATTATTTTCTATAAACTCTCCTGTATAACTGTATAAGGTGACCAACTGGATCTCAAATCAACTACTATGAGTTAATCTTATTATTATTGTAGATATTAACATTTAAAATATTTATTTATAGAGCTAAGAAAGTTAAAAAGAAAAACCACTACAAAAGTTGCTTTTACTGATTTGTTGATGAATTACTGATAATTTATGTCGACTGTTATTGATTTTGATTTCATACAGAAATATACAAGTCTTACAAAATTAAAAGTACATGTAGTTGTATATTATTTCTTTCACTGGTTTATTTTTTGTTAGTCAGTTTAATAGATGTTTTGCTAGCAGTAAAATTCTCAAACAGTAAACACAACACAAAAATTGTGTAGAGTTGTTATTCCATGAACTTAACCTGGTGTAACAATATCTTGTCTGTGACCCCGTTTTTGATAGAGCTACTTGTAGCTCCATTTTACAGAAACGATAAAAAACGATTGAAGTCCTTCTAGACTTGTTTTATCTCTTTGTAATATTAACATATGTTTTTGCTCTTCATGACCTTCGTTGTCATCATATTTATTTTATTTAGAATTGTCTGTATGTCACAATTACAGCATTTTTGTACTAGTGGTAATATTAAACATAAAACAATGTAGTTTCTGGTGATATACTTGTAAATAGTCTTATCTACATCGAAATAAGACATTCATATGTTCTGGATGGAAAGCCACCGAAGAAATTACCATCGCAGAGGCCCATATCACTGCTGCCAGTAAAAAACTACTTCTATATTATAAGGGATAACCTTATTCCCAATCATCAATTTGGTTTTAGAAGTAACCACTCAACAATTGAACAGGTACACAGAATAACAGACATAGTACAAAAATTACTGGAAGAGCTGTAGATGTATTAGATGTAGCTAATGCTTTTGATAAAGTATGGCATGAAGGACTTGGTTACAAATTGAGCTAACTACTAGCAAAACCATAGTCAGATACTGATTTCATATGGTATATAGCTGAACGGAAGTTCAAAGTAAAACAAGAAAAAAAACACTCTGAAGAAAGTAATATTATGGCTGGTGTTCCACAAGGAAGTGTGCTAAGACTTATTCTATACCTGCTTTACACCTATGTTATACCTACTACAGAAGGAACAACTATTGCTACATTTGCAGATGATACTGCAGAGAGCTATAAACAGAATTAGGAACTGGAATGAAGAATCGCACTAAATGAAAACAACTTCTCTGATAAAAAGGTAGAAAACCTGCCAGTTAATCTTAATGAAAAAAAACTACCGTATACGTTTTTAAAAATAATTGTTTTAACAAAGAAAAATGTTCTTGTGCCTTCATTAGAAGTAACAGTAAATTAAAAAATAGAAGATATACAAAAATATATGTAAGAATTGCAAAAGTGATTGTTTAAAGCATTTACTCTGTACTTAAAGAAACATTAGTTTAACAATAATAATCAAACACAACAAATAACAAACAACAAAATCGAATAATATCGATATATTTTATTACAAAAAAATTACATGAAGTATAAAATAATTTTAGAAATCTTTAAAATTGAAGAAACAGGTATGATTACAATTAGCATTTGCTGCATTGATTGATAAAAAAGACCTATATATTAAAATAAGGTATAAAAATTAATAACTTAAATTATTATTTATAAAAAAAAAAGAAATTCTTCAAAAATATTTGTTCTTCCATGTTGATTGAATTTAAATCAAAAATGAATTGTATATTGTAATGAATTACAATTACATGGAATAATTATAGTGATATATGATTAAACAAAACTAAAAGGAAGGAATAATCGCGGTACTTAGTTGGCGTTTAAACACATATATTAAAACGGACGGGTCTTCATAAAACTTAAACTTGAACCATGGGCCTTATCACGGTCTTCTCTGCGAACGTTCTTCAAGATAGACTTGTACCATCCTCCGACGGTAGGGTTTGGTATGCGCTGTTGGGAGGTACAGGGTGCTGGCACCTGGGCTCGCAGTTGGGAGGTATAGGGTAATGATGGCTGCGCTCGCTGTTGAGAGGTGCAGGGTACTGATAGCTGGGGTCGCTGTTTTGAGGTACAGGGTGCTGGTGGCTGACTTCTCTGTTGGGAGGTACAGGTTGCTGGTGGCTGGATACGATGTTCGGTTTGCCTATCTGGTGCTGGTTGCTTAAGAGTTACAAACCGTTTGTTCTTCTTTGGACCAGGAGCAGTTGTCGCACCTGGTGAGTGACTTCTCTTATTCTTCTGTGCACCAGTAGGTACATTTGCAGTAGTGGCCTGAGTTGGTGGATTTACTCGATTTCTTCTGTTCTTCCTCTTTAACTGTAGTTCCGTTGTATGTTGCAAGGTCCGAAACCTTGCTGTTAATTTCTCCCTATAAAGGTTACCAACCAAAGCCGTTTTATCTTTACCATAAGCGTCTGCTCTGGCAGCCAACGAGAACTTACAGGCAAGGGATCTGGACGCTTTCTTCTTATTAGCCTCTCCTGCTTGCTTAATCATTTCTGCATGATAAATCCACCCATGACTTGGAGTGTTCCTGTTTAATTTTCTTGCTCTATAAAAGGAATTTTCTGCTCCCATCAATTGCAAGTATGAAGCTGGGCGCATAGCCAGCTTTTTCAGAGATCCGGCTCGTGCTAGAAATTTGGCACCGGTGCGTTCTCCGACAAGCGCAGAGATGTTTGGTGCAACGTCGGTCATCTTTGACTCCACGTATGTGCTAAAATACTCCTCATCTTCAAGCATCAATAATATGCGACTGCAAAGCTCACGGATTTGATCTAAAATATTTGGTTGTAATGTTTTTCCGACTGATAGGACGGCTGATGTTTTCAGTTTATCTTCAGTCGACTCATAAAGCATCAAGTCTGACAAGTCAGCGGTTCTCACATTACTCCTATCGCCCACTATATGAACAAAATTTGCGTAATCGTTAATAATGGGAAGGATTCTTTCGAGTTCTGGGAAGTGGAAACCATACGTCTCCTTTACTTGCCTTTCATAGACATTTATGTTTCTTTCCAATTCTTCTAAGATATGATGTGCCTTTACGATGTTCAAATCAGTGGCTTCTGCAGGTAGCCTATCCTTCCGGTTTATCTTTTCTCTAAATAGTTTAAAGAGCTCTGATAGTGATCTGCCACTGAGAAGACAGTTATTTTGTAGCTTTATGCATCGGATTAATTCGGTTGCTAGTGTACCCGAGAAACACGGTATGCCGAATGTATTTCTGACTTCGGCAGCCAATCTGTTATCACCCATCAATAAAGGACCATCTGGGCGCCTTACAACATTCTTTATAATGGCTCGCCTCATAGGTCTTGACAATTTTCCTTCTTTTGATGCATTGGTAACTACTAAAGCTTCACCTTTGTTGCTGAAAACTTCATAAGCCATCGGAGTCACTATTTGGAAGGCACCTTCTCGTGTATCAAAGTATCTGTACAGGTTATTAACCTCTTTCAACTTTTCCTCATCGTTCACCTTGAAAATGGCGATCCCCGAAGCAGCTTCTAACAGAACTAACATGTTTGACAATAACTAGTATTAATGGAAATACCTTTAACTGGATGCGATTTGATATTTTGTCCGACGCTACGTTGAGTGGTGTTGTAATGGCGGACGTGTCTCAGAGTGTTTGGGACTACTAGCAATACTAGCAGGAACCTCATCTATATGGGATTTCCGGTCATTTTTAAATATTTGAATTTAGACTTTTCTCTAAACAAATATAATGACCGATTTACACTCGCTGAAACCGGTTTTTAAGAAAATATTATTGCTTTATAAGGATTTGAAATGAAATATCGGCTTTGTAGGCTAAAAACGGTCAAAAAATAGCACAAATCTTATTCGCTGCCTAACCAGAGTAATATTATACATACATACTGAAGACTTACAACCTAGAACACATTTTTGTGGTATCTTTCGACAATGCGCTCATATCGTGTCAGAACTAAACTAAACAATATCAAAGAGGCGTGGTTAGTTCCGTTTTGAAATCTTGTAAATATTTTTAAATAAACTTAAATTCAAAATTTGAAAAATAAGCAAACAAAAATTTATGAGCAATGAATTTTACTATTATCATTTGTATTTTTGCTATAATTATTTATAATAACTTCAATAATTCATTTATTAAAAGTAGCTAAATTTATTTCATTACTTATTAGAAAATTTCCATTTCTTTTCTATTCTTATACTTTTTACTTTAATTAAACATAGGAACACAATTTTACCTGTCATAGTCTGCCTGTCATTTCAAAAATTCGTTACTACGCAGGCTCACCAATTTGACTTATGACAGCGTAAAGAACTGCGCATGTAAATCAGTTTTAAGACATAATCTCAGAAAAAGGAATAAACGAAATGTCATTGTTTAGAGAGATGAAAATATTGTGAGCTATTATACGTTAAAACCACAACTTGTAAACATTGAGGTAATTTTTTAATTACACAAATAATACGTACAAAATTGTAGGTTTTTTACGTACATTTTTAAGGATAATATTTACATTTGTGTTTTATGCTTGTAACAGACAATCATTCAATAAACGTATATATTATATGTACTCTTGATACGGTTTTGTATTTAATTACACTCGCATTTGGCTTGTAGTACTGTAAGTAAATCCATACTTTTTCAGGGATACTCTCGCCTTAAGTAATCATTTTAAATTGTTCATCTTCCTAAGATTCTTCGCCACTTTGCCAAGTTGCTGTCTACTCGAACCCAACTCAAAGGAGCACCACGCAAAGGGAAAAGAAAAACATCTATCAAACACAGTTGGTACTTGCTAGAATTGAGATGTGATTCATGTATTATTTTCTATAAACTCTCCTGTATAACTGTATAAGGTGACCAACTGGATCTCAAATCAACTACTATGAGTTAATCTTATTATTATTGTAGATATTAACATTTAAAATATTTATTTATAGAGCTAAGAAAGTTAAAAAGAAAAACCACTACAAAAGTTGCATTACTGATGAATTACTGATAATTTATGTCGACTGTTATGGATTTTCCTATTCTAATTCGAAATCTCCACAAGTTGTAAAACTCAAAATAGAGATCTTCCTGAATTCAAAGTCGTTCACACCATTGAAAACGAGAAACCGTCAAAATGTTGTTCGATCTAACGAGAATTAGTAATCAAATCAATCAATCTTAAAGCAATCAAAGCCAGAGCGAAGACCAGAATAAACACAACGCAATTAACAAGATTCTGAATGGGAAATGAAGAGAATGGTAACAGGTATAGGAAAAAATATACGGAAGAGTCTGCAGAATGTATCATCGAGAAAAGGAGATGTTGCAGCATACAAGAGGAGAGTACAAGTTCAGGATTGTTAGTGTGAAGAAGATATAGGAGCTGCTGAGAGGAAGGAACCCAGTAAACAATTTGGTGAAGTGTCCTATTTGGTGAAGTTCGAGTCACTCGTACAATTCTATTCTAACGCTTTACAAGTTCTCTACCTGTCACAGATTTTGTGTTAGTTTTTCATAATAATATTCTTTCTTTTTCCAACATCATTCATTAAGTATTTCTGTTTCTTTCCCACATGGGTATATTTTTATTATCCGGTCATAAATCATAAACCTACTCCGCTTTTAATTCAGCAGTGAACCGTCGTTGCAATGTCTGTAGCTCATAAAAAGGACCTTTCCTTTGAACGACTGAATAGAAAACGAACACGTTCCAGACAAAAAATTCATGATACGTAATAGAAATTAAGTAGAATTTACTCCAAAATGTTTACTGGGAAGGAGGTAGGTGGCGAAAGTATAGAGAAGAAGGAAGCAGAAAAAATTAAAGGAAAGGAACCATGTAGTTCAAAATATTAAGTATACTAGTAGAGGAGAAAATTGTCAAGAAAATAACTTCTGAGAAGAGACAAGGAAAGAAGGAGATGGAATACAGAGGTACATAGAGAAAAAGGAAAACAGAAAAAAAACACGGAGTTTATTACTTTCATTTTATAGCAGAATTTATGTAACAGAATTCAATGTCTAGCGGCTAAAGACATTAAGAATAAACGAGAAAAAGGAACAGAAGTCAGTAGTTTAAGTTTAAGTCGATTCTGCGAATATTTTTTTTTTAATTTAATGAATTGTAATTTATGATTTAGTGTAGTGGCGGATTTACCAGAAGGCTGAGTAACCTGGAACCTAGAGCAGCAGATTTTAGAGGCGGTAAATTTGGGACCTATATTTTTTTTTTGTCTTACACAGATTAAAAACATTCATATTTATATATCTAAATGTTATTAGGTCCACATAAACAATTCAATATGTGTGTTCGACCGAACTGACTGCAGGAGTGGGGTCGTGCAGGAACCAGGAAGCTTTTATCAGCTCAGAAATATCCCCCAAAATTATTTCTTGTGCAAATTTTAACTAATCGGTAAAAATAATCTAGGAACTAACACATTGTAGGGGTCGGTAAGGAAGGCAAAATTTGAACAGGCTTCTGGCGGTAAATGTGTAAATCTGCCACTGATTTAAGGACCCTATATTTTAACTGCTTACTTGATGTCTGTTAACTTCTGATGGTTTTTCAAAGCTCTATAATTTACAAATTGGGGTTCATATACCAGTTTTAAGGTATGGGATCCATTTTGCTCTTTATTTAAGGTGTTCTGATAGTTTTGTGTAAACTTACATAGCTTATAGGAAAATATAGGACTTTGAAATATCGTCACAGACTTCAAGTAGTTACAGAATAGGTCCCTTAATGTGAGAAGAATGTAAAGCCTACTACTTGAATGCTTAGTTGAAGGAATTTAGATTGCCCCAAAAATTTAGACTGATCTGATTTACTACCTCAAAACTGTCAAAATTTGAAAATTCCACCAAAACAACAAGTGGATTTACACAATCATGAGTGTGACGTCAACAAATGTGAAAAGGAGTTAGTGTCAATTATCAGATGTCATGGGTTCTATTTATTCAATTAGGCATTCTAGTATTTTTGTAAACTTTGTTTAAGTTAATAATTATATAATTTTTTCCATTCGACTAATTTTTTCTTGTTTATTAATTGACGTACCAAATTCTAACATACGTACTATTCTTAGAACATTCTAATTGTATTTCTTCGTTTGATTTCTATTAAACTACAACTACAACTACGAGTTTACACAGTAGCACGTTTTATATTTCCATTGTTGATTAAATCTTTTAGCATATTTAAATTGCAATAGAAACAATGATCGTTTTGTTTACAAATCATATTTTTAATTTTGTTTTTTATGTGTTTCTACATTATAAAGTTTGTCAAAGAATTAGGCAATTATTTCAAATAGGTAAACAACTATACAATATACACGCAGAAGTATACGTATAAGGTAACATAATATAAGGTATACCGTACAATAAATATCAAAAAATAATAATTTTATGTATATAGGATTTTTTATAAATAAATAAATTTTATTTTATAGTAATTAAATTAAAAACTGATGCATGACGACAAACTGCTTTATCTTTAAGTTCGATCACCAGTTTAGCGGTATATATTCTGGGTTTGATTTTTATAAAGTATAATTGCTTATTTACTTAAGGTGAAACATTACTTCATGGTTATATAGTTAGATATAGATGGCAACAGTGAACTAAAATGATAATCGATTTACAACTTTGTAAGAGCAATCCATGTTTTCAAATATAAAAACGTTATTTACTTTGCACACGATTGGGCTATTTAAATTATATAAACTTTAGGAGTACGATAAATATTCAAGCTTTGTTTATAAATAGATCATTAATTAGGATATCAACTATTTATAAACATATAGCGTGTTGAAAATCAAATTTCTTTTTTCTGTTAATATTTTTATACATGCATTCAAGGATATTCGTTTCATATTTTCCAGTTTCAAATTTCTTTTTACATATACATATTTAAAAATATTATGAACTAATACGTATGGAGCAGCGGTGTAGTTCACATACATAAGGCCACGGCACCATAAACACTACCAACATAGTCAGAGGTCGTCAGTGATAAGACCCAGCATCGGAAATAGACCGACGATTAATCAAATCTTTTAAAAAATATGTTAAATTATAATTGGCTATAAGTGGCTATGATTTCTATGGAATTGGTGGTAATCTACATATATGCAAATACACCAGATATATTCAAAGCATGTATGTACGAGTATTACTTTAAATACAGATAACATTTTATATAAACGAATCTTCTATGTCACATCTTATTAAATATTATTATAACTAAATCCAAAATACACTTGAAACTATTTACTTAAAAACAAGCATTACATAATCTTACATAAAAAAAATTATGTACATAAAAAAAAGCATACATTTATAGCTAAAACACACTACATTTTTTAATGTAAAAAAAAATATTTTTTTAAATCTTCAAATTAACATCGCTTTACGACTATATTCATACATCAAAAATTTACATTCATCATTACAGGTTGTGGCTTTAATAGCTCAAAATATCTTTATCTCTACAAACTGCAGGGTTACTCTTTTTAAAATACTCGTATATGTATATGTGAATAGACAAACGTCAAAATTCAAATATTTAACAGGAACCGGAAAGTCTAAATATGTGGTAGCCCTGGTTTACGTAGCGGTGCTAGTGAGCAGTCAGAAGAAAGGCCGCATTCGCCATTACGACATCACTGAACCAAGCGTCACAAAAATAATAATTCAAAGTGCATCCAATTCACGGTCTCTCTATTAAATCTAATTATCGTAAAACATGTTAGTTCTGTTAGAAGCTGCTTCGGGGATCGCGATTTTCAAGGTGAACGATGAGGAAAAGTTGAAAGAGGTTAATAACCTGCACAGATATTTTGATACACGAGAAGGTGTCTTCCAAATAGTGACTCCGATGGCTTATGAAGTTTTCAACAACAAAGGTGAAGCTTTAGTAGTTACCGATGCATCAAAACAAGGAAAATTGTCAAAACCTATGAAGCGAGCTATTATAAAAAACGTTGTAAGGCGCCCAGATGGTCCTTTATTGGTGGGTGATGACAGATTGGCTATCGAAGTTAGAAATACATTCGGCATACCGTGTTTCTCAGGTATAGTAGCAAAAGAATTAATCCGATGCATAAAGTTACAGAATAACTGTCTTCTCAGTGGCAGATCACTATCAGAGCTCTTTAAACTATTTAGAGAAAAGATAAACCGGAAGGATAGGCTACCTGCAGAAGCCACTGATTTGAACATCGTAAAGGCACATCATATCTTAGAAGAGTTGGAAAGAAACATAAATGTCTATGAAAGGCAAGTAAAGGAGACGTATGGTTTCCACTTCCCAGAACTCGAAAGAATCCTTCCCATTATTAACGATTACGCAAAGTTTGTTCATATAGTGGGCGATAGGAGTAATGTGAGAACCGCTGACTTGTCAGAATTGATGCTTTATGAATCGACTGAAGATAAACTGAAAACATCAGCCGTCCTATCAGTCGGAAAAACATTACAACCAAATATTTTAGATCAAATCCGTGAGCTTTGCAGTCGCATATTATTGATGCTTGAAGATGAGGAGTATTTTAGCACATACGTGGAGTCAAAGATGACCGACGTTGCACCAAACATCTCTGCGCTTGTCGGAGAACGCACCGGTGCCAAATTTCTAGCACGGGCCGGAACTCTGAAAAAGCTGGCTATGCGCCCAGCTTCATACTTGCAACTGATGGGAGCAGAAAAATCCTTTTTTAGAGCACGAAAATTAAACAGGAACACTCCAAGTCATGGGTGGATTTGTCATGCAGAAATGATTAGGCAAGCAGGAGAGGCTAATAAGAAGAAAGCGTCCAGATCCCTTGCCTGTAAGTTCTCGTTGGCTGCCAGAGCAGACGCTTATGGTAAAGATAACACACCTTTGGTAGGTAATCTTTATAGGGAGAAATTACAATCTAGATTTCTGACCTTGCAACATACAACGGAACTACAGTTAAAGAAGAAGAACAGACGTAATCGAGTAAATCCACCAACTCAGGCCACTACTGCAAATGTACCTACTGGTGCACGGAAGAATAAGAAAAGTCACTCACCAGGTGCGACAACTGCTCCTGGTCCAAAGAACAACAAACGGTTTGTAACTCTAAAGCAACCAGCACCAGATAGGCAAACCGAACATCGTATCCAGCCACCAGCACCCTGTACCTCCCAACAGCGAGTCCAGCTGCCAGCACCCTGTACCTCCCAACAGCGCATACCAAACCCTACCGTCGGAGGATGCTACAAGTCTATCTTGAAGAACGTTCGCAGAGAAGACCGTGATAATGCCCCAGGTCCAAGTAAAGGTTCTGCCAAAAGAATCCGATTTAATGTTTGTATTTAGATGTAGGAAGATAAACATCAGCGTTTTTATTCCATGCAGATCTTAAAACGTACAAAGTAACATATCATTCTATTTTTACTATCTTTACATGGAACAACAATTATTTTCAGATAATTGATATGTTATGATAATTGTTTAAATCATTCATTTTTTTACCACGAATCTATATTCATTTTTGAAGATTTCTGAAATTTTCCAATATTTTTCTATTGAAAGTATTCTAATTTAATTGGAATTTGTTATCTGTTTTATTTTGTTTTTATTATTTTATATATTTGTTAAACACAGACTGTGGTTTTTTAAACAAGATTTACTTTTATAATCAAACAGATCTGATTTAAATGTAACAACTCTTTATATTAGTTTAATCTGTGTTATTAGTTTTATTTATCTATATAGAATTTTTCCAGAGTAATCGAATTACTAAACATACAGGTTTATTTCTTCAAAATGATCTCTATGTTTTAAAAATTTATTAGGAAAATACTTTGTAATTGTTATTCAATAAAACATTGAAATTATTTGCTGTGTTTTTCTTAGTCTTTATTTTTTATTAATATTTTTTAAGTAGCTTGAAACTTTCAAACCTAATCACCAAAATCAAACAAGAACATTAACTACTGGTGTTGATCATATATCTGGATTGTTAGCGAAGAATGAAATTCGGGAATTTGTTACCTACCGAAACTGTAGACTCCATCTACGACCTGACCCTAACCCAGGTCAGCCTTAGGTAAAGTCTTTGTAAAACTATGGCTTGTTCAGCACAAAATTGGGAAAAGAATTTTGTGATCGCAGCAACCACATCTATTTTAAGTAATAATTTCAATATTTGCTGGTCTTTTAATTCTCAATTGTTTTAGTATTTTTTTTGGTTTTATTTTATACATCTAGATATCTTATCATAATATTCTCTTAATATAAAAGTCTCTTGTGTGATCCAGTAAGGTCGAATTGCTAATATTGGATAAATGTGCATTGGAATTCATAATTTGTTTAAGGTGTTTTTATTACATTTTATTATTTTGTCAATATTTACCCTCGCTATCATACTCATACATTATTAGTAATAATCCTAGTAGGTTAATAATATATAAGTAATATATAGGAAGTATAGTAAGTTGCTACAAGTTTTATTTTTTTTATCTCTGTTCTCCGTTTGTATAAGATTTTCTTGAGAAAATGTTGAATAATATAACTGTATCACGATGACCTATTATTCAACAGTAATACACAATCCTAATGTATGTAAAAAATATCGAAGGGAACTGCTAAACTACCATTATAATAATAAAAGCAAAATTGCATAATGCTTAAACATATGTACTCAATATAAATTTCATAGAATATTATCGAGTAATACTTCAGGCAGGAAATGTTTCATAATTAGTTTTTCTATTTTTAATAAAGGTGATACTGTTTATAAGGATACAAACTGACGATGGATTGTATTTCTTAAATAAATTGAACCAATCTTGAATATATATCTGAAAAACAGTAAGGAGTTGGTGTTACTATGCTTGCTTAAAAAGTATCGTAGGCGCAATATTATAAAGAGCTGCCAGAAACAAATAATTTTTATTTATTGTATCACTTCACTCACTACTCGATTAAGGCACAATCACCCTGTCCCGGATGTGCAGACAGTGACGTATTCTACATGACATTCGTCTATTCATTCTTTTAAACTGCATGTTTAATTATAATAATGTTTTCTTATTAATATTTTGAAAATATGTTAATTTTTTAATTTAACAATTCTGTCTGGGACCTTCCTGTTAACGCTTTTTGAAAATTAGTAAAATACCGGCGACTAATACCGGTTGTTTGTTTGCCTCTGATAATTTTGATGCACTGATATTCTTCCTACACACTTGAGTACATTTTCAATTGGTACGAGTAATTGGTTAAAATTGGCACTTATTATTTTAAATGTAATATTTTAATATAAACGTAAGCGGTCAATAGCTAAGTACTCGTAAGGTTAAAGCAGAGGTACACTACTTACAAAATTCAGAATTGAGATTAAATGAGGCAAGAATACTGTTAATTAAATTATTCTGACTTATTATGATGTGCTGATTGGGCGGCCCCAATATTAAAGATTTAAACCTTTATGTTGATAAAATTGCAGCCTAAAAACTTTTTTGTTTCATAAAAATACTACCTAGAATTTTTTTAAAATAGCATATGTAAGGGTTTTATTAGTGCCGCATCTTTATGTCGTTCTAGTTTGTACGTTAAAAGTACAACACATTTAGTATACTCATGTCTAAATAATGTCAACTTATGAATGAAAATATATAAATGTCGCATGTTTATGTCGCACCAATCTGTACGAGGCATTGCTTTTTAATTTTAATTAGGTATACAGAAGTGATTATGCTAAATTAAAAAACCTTTAACACTAATTACATAACAGTAGCACACATTGTTCTTTGTTCTATAGGCTATGATACTGACTCTGCAGCGAAGGTCATCGTGTGACCTGACCCTGTAAGGCCGTGACGTACTTCACAGTGTTTAGCCATTAAGGCTTCGCAATTTATCGTTCAATAATTAATTAATTAATGCATTTTTTCTCACACATAGAAAAATTATTGTTCATCTATATATAAACGAAGTTATGTAAAAAAATGTCAATGGAATTTAAAGACATATGTTGCCATTTTGAATCTAGGGCATTCTTTAGTAATACATATAAACTTTATATTCGTAGTTATGCTTTGTAGTATAATTGTAGGCAGCGTATTACAGTCAAAACTGTAATTGATAATAATGTAAATGATCCGATTCTGTGTGGATATACTTAATTTTTGGTGAGGCTACTAGCCTTTTTTTTTAAATATCCATCAGTTGACAGAGATATAGCTATCTGAAATTTGAATTTCTGTTTAGCTGCTTCTGTTAGCTCTGCGTATGACGTCACAGAGTAATTAGTAATAGAGATCTTCTTTTTCATGACGATCATAATATAAAACTTGATACACGAGTCAGCTGTTAGTAATAAAAAGTTTTACAAAACAGTTGGCAAATCAACGGATATGACATCACACGCATTTTTTATAAGTTTTGATCTCTTATCAAAGTAACCGCCCGCGCCATAGTGTCTATATAAGTTAATAGACACAACATGTTAGCGAAATAACTAGAAATTGCATCGAAATGCAATATAATTGATATGTAAAATAATAAATCAATAAAATATTGAAGTCTTTATCTCATGTCAGATTGATGTTATAAAAGTTGTCAAGAAAATGATAATGATGACTTGACTACTAATGATAGTTGGAAGAATGAATGTTACTTATGCATGTTCGTGTACGAATACCAAATAAGTGGACACATAGTTCGTGCTCATATACAGGGTTACTGGTAAAATGTAACGATCCGTTTAGGGGGTTGTAGGGGTAAAACTGCACCATATTCAAGAAATTTACTATTTTCTACTGCCCTCCTAGTTCCTACTAAAATTGTATCAGGCGGAACTTAACTAGTATAGTTAAAACTCTGAAAGCGCCTTTGCGTTTGCAATGTTTCAATTTCAAAATTGTAACAAACCAAAAAATTAATTATACTATAAAATAAATATTCGAATTAATTTGGCGTTTTTCTCCAAAACAATTTTTTAAATATATATATATATATGTCTGTACATGTATATGCGTATATATATATGTATACATAATTATAGTTTATCACGTTTGCCATAAAACTTTTAATGCAATATTTAAATTCAAATCCGTGTTCAGCATTACAGTAATAATAATTAAAAAACCATTAAAATATTTATTTAAGAGTCATTATTTTTTAAAATAGTAAAAAATTTGCTTTTGTTAGAAAAAAAACTTTAATCATGTTTACAATTATATATATATATATTTCCTTTTTGTTTATTTAATTAGGTTCTAACTTATTCAGACAATATATACGAGAATACATATATTCTATAAGTAATTATTTATAATGTAAATTTATATACTCGTATTGGCTGAATAAGTTAGAGCCTAATCAAATATGACATTACACTATGCAAATAAATAAAATGCAATGCAGATATTCCACTGTGTGCAATTACTATACTCCTATATAAATAAAATTAAAACCCAAATGACATATAAATTGTAATTAACATAGTAAAAAGAATTGTTAAAAAAATATTCTAAAGTTACAAAAAACACATTGACGTATAACACTGTAAAAATATTCGTTGAGAAAAATTAGACGTCTACTTCTTAATACAGCTTTTTTTAAAACGACGTGCCTGATTATTGAATTTAAAAAAAATGATTAAAAGAATACTGCAATAATAAAGAGGCGACTACGGTAAATTTTTTACAGTGTAAACAAGCCCTTTTAGGTACAAAACTACATCTTAAGCAAATGAAGCTATTGCAGGCTTTATGAAAAAAATATTCGTACCATTCAAAATACAGCGAAGTGACACGAAGTCAGTCGAATACCAGGATACTACGTAAACACAAGACACATTTTTTAATAATTCTGTATGCAGAGGTTAGGCCAGGTTAGTCTATACATTATACGTATGCTGACGTATACAATGAAACAGGGTGTTAAACGCAACTGTGTCTAAACTTATAAACTTGCACTATATAATTCCAGAATGCTTATGCTCAGCAACCTACAAACATTTGAAGTGTATAATACTTTTAAAGAAACTTGCATTAAATTCCTGTTAACATTTTCAAATACATGCATATCTGTAGATAACGTGAGTAGTACCAATATTGATCGGTACCAATTTAGAGTAAAAATATACATTTTTAATTTTTTGCGGGACACCCTGTATACCAGTTCATATTCTCTTTAACACAAATATAATTTATATATATTTTTAGCAACCAGTTAAATCGGTATCTAATTATTAACATTTATATAAAAATATAATTTAAGGTTAAAGTTTGATATTGAATCATAATATTTACAAATATTCAAAGTCTATTCACAGATGACAGCTGTAACCGAAAATAACCGATTTATTTTATTTAGCATTTTACCAGAAACTAGTTTTTTAATTATCAATACTTAAAGTGTTAACAATTAAATAAATTTACCTTCAAAACATATTATTTACTCCTTTAGTTAACAACATACTCGACCTACGACTATTGACTTTTCTAACGCAATTTACATCATGTACGCATTTATGGTATAAAATCATTAGGCCTCTCACACTGGAACAGGCTTTTTAGTAGGTTATATTCGAGTTGTTTCGCATTAGTATTTCGATAAAGTCAGTAGTCCGTGCGACTCCAACATGCGACATTCAACATTAATATATTTTCATTTGTAAGTTGACGTTCTTGAGATATAAAACTCTACAAAGCATAAGAGTATTTTTATTATATCCATTTACCAACTGTATCGCAGTAAAAAGTAAAATCCTTTATAGATTAGAACGAAAATATTATTTTCGTTTGCATCATCATTCACGGTATATGAGACTGGCTCAAATTAAATGAATAAAATATATTGTTTTTTCTTTTGTGGACCCAAACTCAAATTTGTTTACATTATTCTGACTTTTATTACTTAATTTATTTCTATTTTCTAAACATACAAAACTGGTTGAATGAATTCGTTCGAACTACAAAAGATGCCGATGTATTAAGTTACACGTTACACCGGTATGGACGTGCTGAACAACTTCTTCCAACAAATGTTGGATATCGCATATTCGAGTCGGACTAGTGTGGACGGAAGATAGAGTATAAACACTATATCGCTGTTAATAATAAGAATTTATTAATAAAGCACTCTATATAGGTTAATGTTTTAATTGGTCAATTAGTTATAACAATTAGATAAATTAACGAATATATTATAAGCTGTCAAATTTCAATGCATAACTTGCTGCAATTAATTAACTAAACATTAATTGGAACATATATTACAAACGTATTTTCTGCATTTTTCGTTAAACACAACATGCACTTATTTATTTACTAATAAAATTTTATATAAAAGAAACCTAGTAATATTCTCTCCAAAAACGTACCCCTTTTTCCCATGCTGTGTTTTATCACTGACAACCTTCTAGTTTCTACTATGTTTACAGTTTTTATGCTGCCAAGAACTCGCTGTATGATTATGCAAGCACAATTAATCAATTTAACTAAATATCAAACAAATCGAGAAAATATAGCGCTGGTCTGTGGGTCGAACCCGAAGTTTTAGCATCAATGATTTGCTATTGTATCGTCTATAAAATTTACATGTAAACAATTTCTTTAAATAAAATAGGTTTCTTTGAAATAACTTTTTAACTAAATGTTTTTTTTAATATTTTATTTATTGTAGCTATTTTTATTTAGTAAACATATCAACAATAACACTAAAGTCATCATTACTGGGTTTAGTTTTAATTTAAGTTTTTTACTTAAATGTAAATTTCAGCTGGTGAACATTAGTAAATAATATAAATATGTACCTGACTTAGTAGTCATTGCTATTTCTTCCTCAACTGGAACTTCAGTCATCTTCAACAAGTTTAAATCTAAATATTATAATTGAATGCACTCCACAAAAATCAAATATGTACTAATATAATGTAATACAGGCACAGCTTTCAAACATCTGTGATTGTGACATTCAACACATACATAGACGAGTATTAAAGGTTTGTATGCAACTGATTGTAAATACCGCGCTTCGAATGTAAAATGTAGAACAGTTTAGAGTAACACACCAGTGACATAATAAAGATGGACATGGGACGTGTACTGTATTTTAACATCCCCTCCAACGATCATTTATATTTAATTGAAATCGGAGCACAGCAACTATATTTCTAAAATACTTTCATCAGGAGCGGCTCTTAATTAATATTTGAAAGTATGATTCATGTCTTTTTTAATTTCTTTAAAATATATAATATGTATTGGGTCTTTCAGCAAGAGCGGTCATTTTAAATCTATATAAAAACGCAATCTATCTATGAAAAGTGGTTATATTTTTATTTTAATCTAAAGTATAAAGTCTGAGGTTAGTAATTATTTAGTATTTATTTAGCCAAATGTCAGTTCACTTTATCCTTCTAATCAGTTGTGCAACAGAGAGAAGTTTTACTTTTTAAAAAGGAGTAAAACAGTTCGCAAAACTTTGTATATTATATAAAATTGTTTACGTAACAGGTAAATTTTCTTATGTTTGATAAACCTCAAATACATGTAACTGTGTTCAACAAGGACTGATCTCACATACCAAGAACAACACCACAAATAAAAGCGAGAGAGTGGTTTGGTACACAATGTGTGACAAGATGTGGAAACAGGCATCATTTATAGTATGACCACAACGAAATAGGGTAAAACACTTGTGAATCATGTTTGGTATACATGCCGAAATATAGTTAGACTCGTGTATACGATAAAAAGAAACGGTCGTTCAGAGAGCCCACTTTCTGACATCTATTTCCACTCTCTACCAGCTATTTCCTGATATATCCCTATTTTAATTTCATAAATTAGTATTGTGAAATATAAATTTTATAGATATTGATTGTATTGTATCTAATTACATCGAAACGGAAAATAAACAATGATCATATTTCATATTGTCATCCTTATAGCAATGTATAGGTTATGTATTATATTTGACATTATGAGCAAACTGTTGTTAACATCATTTTAGGGTTGATTCATACTACAAGACAGACGTTGTTTGAGGGGCTTGCTTCCTTCGCCACACACATACAACATTAAACTCGTTTCAAAGAGTTAGAAACAGGTTTTTTTTTAATATTTATTTACCAGTGGGTACCAAGATAAAAATAGTAATTTTAATTCTGATAGAGGACTCAAGTTTCTACAATTTGTATAACTGATAGATAGATCTCTTTTAATTTAAATTTTTACATCGATCTTTTTACGACGTTGTCAGTTTTTGTTGTGTCGTGGCCTCATATATGTAAACTACACTGCTGTCTGATAAGTTTATTAATTATGTATGGACATAATCCATTTAACTTGATAACAACCAAACCCAGAAAATGTAACTCTGATCCGGAAGACACAACAGTCAGCGTTAAGCCGCAATGTAATGTCCTGATAAATATTGGGCAAAAAATGTTGAACTGACTTAATGGAAAGTGTAAAATTAATGCCACACTTTTCTAAATAAAAAGCGCCATAAATTCCATCTTTGTGCCATCTATGTTGTCTACTATAGTCAGGTTTGTCAGACGTGTAACTAAACTAATAAACCGAGTTCCAAGCATAATAAATAAATAATTTTATTATAATAAAAAAAAAATACTTTCGCTGCAAAAAAAATAATATTTTCGCCGCGAAATAAATTATATTTCCGCTAATAATAATAATATACATTGTAAGCAGGGGCGTTCTTAGCCATTGCGAGACAATTTATGTAAATTTTAAGTTAATATTTTTGATGATAATTGACGAGAAAATAATAAGTTAACAAGCACAAAGATGACAAATATTAATGATGATAAACTAAGGTACATGAATACCTTAAAAGAAGTGATTCTGGTGGGATTTCTAAAGAGCGAGGCGCGAGATTCAAATAGATATATAGTAATGAATTTTTCTACTTGGGTTGTTACGCGAGAATGCTGCCCTGTTTGATACCCCCCAAGGCCGCCTCTGACTATAGTTCCGCGTCTTCATCATAAACGAGATTTGGAAATTCTATTGCAACCGAAAAAAGGCTGTTTCGATACTAAATCGACGAAATTTAACACCTGACCTGATTTACCAGCAGCCCGTTTATTACCAGCGAACAAGTGACAATCAACAAACGAAGTGTGCGACCGTCAATGTGTTAAGAATCAATCGTAATGTAAAAACGATAAACATATTTTCCTTGCACTGTGCATACGAAAATGGCCCCATGGATGAATCCAGGACTCCCCTCCGCCTTCAAGGCTACAGCATGCGCGCACAGTTTATTTCGCCTCTGGTAATTTTAATTAATTAAGTTTAAAATATGTTAATTTAATGTTATTTGCACTCTAAAGAATGTGCAAAAAGTTATTACTATTTGAAGATTCCTATTTTTAGACACGTTTTGGTCAACACAGGTTTACTGACGCTCCTAAGTCAAGTCATTCAAATTCTTTATGTAACACGTGCGTATAATTTTTACTCAGCATATCTGCTACATTCAATGCCACAATTGTTTTGACATTTCAAATGCACACGATAGCTCAGTTTGGACAGTCAACTTAATTCAAAGTCTGGCTTTGATAGCTGTTATTTATTCATTTTTTATAAAGAAAGTATTGATTGCATTAACATTAAATGGGTTATCATAAGTTCAGGAAAGTTGAAACATAAATATTTTGATTACAATGCACATGCAGTACAGTAGCACTTGCAATGGTGCATATTCTGAGTAAAAAGATAATAAAACAACAATACGAGTTCTTTTATAGCGCGAAACCAGTTGTTCTCAAAAATAGATTCAGCGTTCGCTTTATAATAAGGCTCTCCGCACACGAGTCGACTGATTGCAAACTAGACTCTATAGAATTTTTAACAATAGCGTAATAGGGGATTTTATTGTGTCGTATTTGTATGTATGTATGTATCTAAATACTTTTGAATAGTAGTTGTGCACATCTCTGTAAGCTCTGTGGTGCTGAAAAGCATGCAACCACAAGCAACCAAGCATTTCCTGCGACCGAGTAACATAATCCCTCAAAACATGCTCAAAACCAGTTTAGTTTCGTTCGTGCCGTGTGTTTTCTCGCTCTCGTATACACGTTCGTTCGGTTCGGGCAGATTCGGGGCTAAGGTTTGCAACCAGTCGCGACATGTGCGGAGGGCCTAAGTGTCGATTATTCAACAGTCACCGCAGAGATTTATTATATAAACATAGAAAAGAAGACAAACGGGGAGGAACTCGTACGCATGATCGTGTCATGTATTATAAGACAGCAACTTCGGCTAAGTTCGGCTTCTGATCGGCTATATGCGGTCTAGTTACATTCTAAAGCAAGTGGGCAATGCTAACAATAACACATTTATACGAGGAAACATAGAGATACCACAATCGAGCATCCATTGAAAAGTCTCATAAAGGTCACAGCAAAAAAAAAATTCCAGTGGGTCTTATTATTATTATATTAATTAATTTCTTATTTATTAATTAATTTCTACAAAGTCGTAGTATGTATAAGTTGTTAAAGTTGGCTCTCCTGTACCTATTGTCACTTCTACAATAGAGATGTGATCAGTGGCGGATTTAGGTCGATGGAGACCACCCCCTTAAATTACATTACAAGGAGGATATAAATATATGGTACATATATATATTTTTTTCTTTATCTTTTACACTGTAAAATCAATTGTATCTAGTCACAATTACATTTCACCGAAATCAATTGTATTCTATCACAATTATCTTCGCAGATAGGCCCCCAGAAATTGACTTTGCGGTGCCTCAGGTGCATACCCTGAGCGCCTACAATTATAAGTATAGTATAATTTATGTCTTTAAAACTATATATTAAAGTTTGTATAACGGAAATGTGTGCAACATTTTGTAAGGCTAAGCAACCCATTATTTTGTTGTCTCTAAATTCTTATAAACAAACAAATAAAGAGTGACCCAGGATTATATTGTCGAAAATTACTAAATACAACCAAAATTACTAAATAAAGCAGTTTGAGGTGGCATAGAAACACTGTCAATGACATAAATGTTTACATAGTTCATTGAGATTATAAAACAATCCTTCAATATAATTTCAATTTAAATAATGGTTATCGTAAGTTAAAATTAAAATTACTTTGTTAAAGTCTCCTAATTATTATTTAAAACTGTCATTACGTATTTTTAAGTGTATATAGTATTAAATATTTGTACTATCCATTATTTACAATTTATTGAATTCATGTAATATCAATGTAAACAGTAAGTAAATCTAAATATACAATTTAATGAATATATGTCATGTCATAAGATCCATTAACTAACATTGGTGAATTTGTCTATACGAATAAAACGTACTTCATATTTATATTAATTAATAGGAGTATTTATACAATATATTTTTTAGAAACTTATAACTAAAATGATACAATATATGAGACAGCTATCGCAGAAACAAAACTTGAAATTGTATTAAAGGAGTATTGATGTGTAGATAATTCTTGAATAAAAAATTAAATAACGGTCTAAAAAACCAAATATGCATATTTAACCAGCAAACTTTTCGAAGTATGAAATAGTTAATTGTACTGTATTCAAGCACAGTATTCAATTGAAATAATGCATTTCTAAAAAATGACATTTGTAGATGTATCTGCAAGCATGAAACTAGATGTTCTGAAGAATAAATTTATACATTTATTCAGATTTAGTATGATTTAGTAATTCATATACAAGAATCAAGAATGTAACGATTTGACTATTTGAAAAGATTAAACTGAAACTGAATTCAGTTTACAACGTTGAATTCAACAAAATAATATGATATGATTAAATTAGCTGAGAAAATGCTTTTTCGCATACACTAAAATTAAAAATAGTTTTATGTGTTGTAGTTCAAAACAATTGAAGCCATTATTATAGTGCACATAGTAAAACAAAATTGCAAACTATCCCTGAATTTGAAAATTTATTGTATTAAACTAAAAAAGCCCAAGAAAGGAATATTCAGAAACTGAAGAGCTATTTAATCACAATTTTAATTAATTATTAAAATAGTACTAATATTTAAAAAAAAGTTAAATACCATAAAAATAATAAACAAGAAAATAGAAACAAATTATAAAATAAAACTTATATAAAATACTTTGAAATGAATGTTATACACGGAAAATTGCACAACAATAAAATTATTTAAACAGAACATGATTTAAAACGAAAAATATCCCTTTGAGGCATAGTTAATCATATGATATATAAATAATGCAAATAAAATTACAGCTATTGCAACAAATCCGAATTTGTATTAACACCGTTGTGGTATAAAAAAATTCTTATGTATCTACATTGAAGCTAGGGACCAACAAAACTCCCACGCTTTGAATTCGTTTCAATCAATATATTTGTTCAGATATGATATTAAAACTATTTTTTCTGAATGAATGAAATAATAATTGTTTTGTAATAGTTAAAATTATTTTAAGTACATCTTCAGTGTTTATAACTAAATGTATTATACATTTAAGGTTTCAATATTTCCTTTATTCATTTAAAAATACCGCTAACACGATTGACCTTGATGTCAGCTAGATTGGCGCACATATAGACATCCAACAGGCATGCAAACAGCTGTTATCGTAATATTACAACCAATCACAATATTCTAACTAGAAAATTAAAGTAAATTCTGTGAAGTTAATCACAGGAGTGTAAATCATGAAGCTATCTGAGAATTAACAGAGCCATATTGTCTGAGTATTTTGCCATTTGCATCAATTCAACGAGGGTGTTTTTAATAACAAATAAAAACTGTGTGTATTAATATTTAGTTTGCAATATTATGCCTCTGGCAAACTCTGCGGACCCATGGCGAGTCCAAAACAACGTCGCGAGCGCGGTAAGTTATTCTATTTAAAAATAATATAACATTTTTATGTTGCATATATACATATTATACATCAAGGTAGAATCTAATTCATTCCTTTTTCATGTCATTCATATTTTCAATGTAGTCTCCGTAAATTAATTTGCACCATTGTAGTGGCATTAGGTGATATTAATTTTGTTAATTTTTGCAGCGCACGGAGTCTCCAGGTCGATTACTGGCCTGAGGATTGTCTCTGTACGTAAATCAATGAGCTTTTAATATATAGCTTTGACATTTCTTCTGTAGCATACTATCACTAATTAGATAGGTATTGCACGTTAATGATATATAGTAAACAACAGTGGGTTATCGAAGCATTTGTTTTTCCTTTTCCAATTCATCCCAGTTTATATCAGTGATATATCATTTTGATTGTGGCCTTGACTTACAGACGAACATTGTTTGATCCTAAATCTATGTACCGGTTATTAATATTTGAATTTCTATAACATTAATGCCTCAATGTTATTCACACTCAAATATTTAGGCACGGATATATTTGTTATAGAAACAGCATGCTGCATTATTATATCATTATACTAAGGAATTTATTAACTGGCTTAAATAATTTTATTTGAGATTAGATAACTAATATCTATATAGATATGGAGAACTTTGCGTAAACAACTTTTTGTATATATATATTTATATCTATTCCAGTAAGAATTATTCCTAAACAGTTTCTAGCTTGTACAACGAAAATAAACATTTCACATTTCAATTATTTTAATATTCACTTGTAATGTAATTTCTTAAGCACTAAACACAGTGATTACTCATATCTTTCAGGAAGTTATATCCTTTTAAGATAAGAATATTTCATGTATGACTAATTAATTAGTAATTTTTTTTCCTTTTATTAACACAATTGGGTTTTTCTATTCACATACACGCTCGAATCACTTTTCTATTAGCTTTTGCTGAAGTGCATGTGTTTTTTTAGTGCGCGTCACAGGAAGATTTGTCTATGGTGGTTGATGAGCACCTTGATGGAGGGGGTGCTGCTGGGGCCCATGGTGGAGCCTCTAATGAAGGAGAACATGAGATAGAAGTAAGCAATGTTGTTAAAGAGGGGCACGATAAGGCGGATCCATCGCAATTTGAGCTTCTTAAAGTATTAGGTGAAGGTTCTTTTGGGAAAGTGTTTTTAGTCCGAAAAATTGTTGGACCGGATGCTGGCACCCTTTACGCCATGAAAGTAAGATAATAGTGTTAAAATATAGTACAAATTGCTTGCAAACAATTTTAATCATTAATCATTTACAGGTTCTTAAAAAAGCAACATTAAAAGTTAGGGACCGAGTCCGCACAAAAATGGAAAGAAATATACTAGTGGACGTTGAACACGCATTTATCGTTAAATTGCATTATGCATTTCAAACTGCTGGAAAACTCTATTTAATTTTAGATTTTCTTCGGGGTGGAGATTTATTTACACGCCTTAGTAAAGAAGTAGGTTATCTTTTCTTTTTAACTGACGTTAACTCACTAATGTTTATTAAGTTAATTAATGATAAATTATTCCCTAAATATTTAAACACTTTGTATTACAAATAGGTCATGTTCACAGAAGAAGATGTGAAATTTTATTTGGCTGAATTAGCTTTAGCTTTAAACCATTTGCACAGTTTAGGAATAATATATAGAGACTTAAAACCAGAAAATATATTACTGGATGAAGATGGTCATATTGCTCTAACCGATTTTGGACTTTCTAAGCAACCAATAAATGAAGTTAAAGCGTATAGTTTCTGTGGAACTGTTGAGTACATGGCACCAGAAGTTGTTAACAGAAAAGGACATTCATTTGCAGCTGATTGGTGGTCATTCGGTGTGCTAATGGTTGGTGCAAAGTAACAAAACCTGTTTTCCAAAGGTGTTATTACGGTAATGTTTTGTTTTTTAACATATCTTACTTACGTTTGTATTGTTTTAGTTTGAAATGTTGACGGGAAACCTTCCTTTTCATGGTAATACAAGGCAAGATACAATGACACAAATCTTAAAAGCCAAACTTGGCATGCCTGGAAATTTAACACCTGAAGCGCAATCTTTATTGCGAGCCTTATTTAAAAGGAATCCTCTTAATAGGTACATTATAAACTTTTGAAGAACAGAGGCTAAATTTCGTTGTTAAGCTTTTAATTATAATATGCTATTTAGTATAAGTGTGCTCGGTTATAGTTATAAAGTTTAGTACTTATTAGCTACATTGTTGTATTATTATAGATAACGTAACATTATTACAGATTAGGAGCTAGTCCTGGCGGAGTGGAAGACCTTAAGAAACATGAATTTTTTTCGACAGTGGATTGGAGTGCTTTATTGAAAAAGGATATTCGGCCCCCGTTTAGACCTGCTGTTTCACGTGCAGAAGATACTTTCTATTTTGATTCGGAATATACATCTAAGACTCCAAAGTATATAAGTAATATTATAATACATATGTTTTACCCATAGATTAAAATTAAAATATTAAATCTATTTTTAGAGATTCTCCAGGAGTACCAGCTAGTGCTAATGCGCATGAACTATTTAGAGGATTTAGTTTTGTAGCTCCTTGTTTACTCGACGAAGAAGCTCCTGTTCCGCCAAAACAAGCTGGCGAAATTCCCAGAATTACATTTATTAAACCTGGAATATTTTCTGATGAATATGAATTGCTAGGTGAATTGGGACGAGGAACGTTCTCAGTTTGTAGGTTGTGTGAACATAGATCAACTAAAAAGCAATATGCTGTAAAGGTAATATAAATGAATGTTATATTCAAACGATTTACTTCAATATAATATATATTTAATGCAATTTCAGATTATTGATAAATCAGCACATGATTGCCGTGAAGAAGTAGAAATTTTGTTACGGTATGGTCAACATCCAGGAATCGTGACGCTGCATGACGTACATGAAGACGCTACACATATGTACCTCGTAACCGAACTTCTGCGAGGAGGTGAACTTCTGGATCGAATTTTATCATTTGGTAAAATTAGTGAACCAGAAGCTTGTGCCATTATGAGAACAGTAACCGCCGCTGTAGCTTATTTACATGAGCATGGAGTTGTTCATAGGTAAAAATGAAATATTTTAAAATTATTTAATACGCATTTGTGTTGGAATGTTTAATGTTGGAATTACTAAAAAGGAAGTTACTTAGATATGTCACATATTTCTTAATTAATTATAATATATTTTCTATCATATTTCCTAAAAAAATTACATTTAAAGGTTCCGTAAAAATTTACATTTTAAGTTATATAAAATGTTTATGTAAATAAAACTCATAAAATATTGCTTCATATTTTATGTAATATTTACGTTTTTATTGGGGGTTTTAAATTTTACCCTTATATTAATCTTATACGTTTTACGAAGCATCAATTTAACTAGAAGTTTTTTTGATTATCCTTTTTTGTGATATTTTTTTTATTAGATTTCTAATCAGCCTTTTTTTTTAGAGATTTAAAACCTTCAAATTTGTTATACGCCAGTACTGATCATAGTCCGGAAAGTATACGCCTCTGTGATTTAGGATTTGCAAAGCAATTGCGTGCTGATAATGGTTTATTAATGACACCATGTTACACTGCAAACTTTGTTGCACCTGAAGTACTTAAAAAACAAGGATATGATGCTGCTTGTGATATATGGTCACTTGGAGTTCTTCTGTATATAATGTTGGCTGGCCAAACTCCATTTGCTGGTGGTGAAAATGACTCCCCTGATGCTATCCTTGCTAGAATAGGATCTGGACAAGTGGACTTAGAGACCGGAGTATGAATTATGTGTTTATTAAATACCCGGAGCATTTTATTATATGTTTATTCATATGTTACTACACGTTTTTAGGTTTGGATCAATATGTCTCCTGAAGTTAAGTCTCTTCTTGCACAAATGTTGCATATTACACCGGCTCGTCGCCCAACAGCTCCTCAGCTGCTCTTACATCCTTGGTTAGCTGCGCCTAGACCGCAGGTAAAGGTAATTTCACCTGGTAGTACGCCTCCACGGCCTAATGCTTCTGCATTGAGAGGAGCAGTCGATGCAACATACAGAGCTATGGCTGCATCTCCCCAAGCTGCCAATCTTGGTCCAGTTGTTATGTCGGAACTAGCACGACGTCGTGCAAAAGATAAACTGATTTTATTACCAACAAATATTTAAAGAATTGTTTGAATAGCAGTAAATTGGTTGCAATCAATGATTGATTATAATTCAAAATAATTTTTCTCAATATTATTTATTTCAGAATATGTCAAAAGTAATATATTTCTATATCGTACTTTTAACATTTATTCTGTTGTGACATTTTCTCCATATGAACATCAGTTAGATGTTCAACTCCCTCGTGTTTCAAATGTTAACAAAAAGCTTTAAATTTTGGTAGTGTATTCCTGTCTATAAAGTAATCGTAGAAAGACCTTATCATTATTATCAAATAACAATTTTAAATATAACTTGAATATAAATTAAGCAAATACAAATGTTTGCAAAATGATAATACATACATACTTTAATGCCATTTAAGACTTCGAAAAAATTCTGTAGTATTAATTTTTATATGTGCTTAGTATATAGTTTTTAATAAATATTTTATTTTATTATTTTAGTTCTTATATTTTAAAGTCTAATATATTAATTTTATATCAAAATATCTATTTTCACATATACATATATTTCTTGTTTAACTTAATGAATATAAGTGATTTTAGTTGAACTTTTTATTTTATTTTAAAAGCACTAGAAGTGCAGATACAAATAACACCTACTAAATATTGGCCTTAAACAGATTACTCATTTGTTTAATTTTATTTAGTTAATTATACATACCATAGTTTGAAGTTAGATCGAAGATTAAACAATATTTTTCTATATTGAACCAGTATAAACTAAATTTATATAACTATTTAGTATACTAATAATACATCATGAAACCGAAGACAAAGTAAAAAAATTTTGAAGCGAATGAACATCCAAATAATTTCAAATTTTTAAGATATCAAATTTACTACACGTTGTGACTTAACATTTCATAAAATATCATATCAAAAAATATTTATCAATTTCTGTTTTTATACGGCCTTATAACATTTTCTTGAACTGGCTAATTTACAATAAATATAGGCTTTTTACCTTATTTTATATGTGATTTCAACGTAAAAATTATAGAAGTTTTTAAAACATAGGATAATCTGAATGAATATTTTTTATAATTAAAATTCTAATATCAATAACATGTGCTTTTATTACTTGGTCACTTTAAATCAAATATGCAAATTTATTTATAAATTAAAATGATGATAAAAGGGAATTTTATTCGAAATATAGCACATTTAAATAATTAGAGAAGTCCTCATTCTTTTATTCATACTTTAAGTAAATATAATTTTATGACTGGTGCTGTATAGTATTCCAGTAAAAGTATTGACAAATATATATTTTTGTTCAACAATAGCTTTGCGTATCACATCCACATTGTCAGCTTTTTTATAAATCAAAATTTTATTATGTATATGTAGTACATTGAATGTTGAAATTTATATCTGCTTTTTGTAAATGTTTTGCAATTAATGACCACTTGATATATTTAAAAAAAAATTAATCGCTTGTGAATTATTATGTGAAAACTTTGTTATGTGTATTTGAATTTATAATGTTTATCATACTTATAACGCCAATTTTGAATTAGAGTGTAAATTCCTTCTGGTACTAATAAAATGCATTATTTCTGTTATTTAAAGTTATGTTATGTAGTTTTAACAGTGACCATTTAAACAACCATTTAAATGCTGGATTATTAAATCTAGCGATTAAGTTATTATTAAGATAAGCTATTTATCTTTAACAGGACCAAGATCTTAATAATTGAATCCTTATACATATATTTTAAGTTGCTAATATTATATTTCAGAAATATAGTATTACTATTATAATATTAGTACAAATTTAATCATGTTTATCAATAATTTGGAGAACATAAGTTTTACTTTTCTATTTAAAGAAAATAAGTACTACGGTTGAATGTTGTATGAATATATTCTATGAAATTATTATATTTAATGCAAATTTTAATATTACAATTCATGGTTACATCACTAAAACGAACTGGACATAGTCTTATTCAAATCACCTTCGTCTACCCTACATGGTTCTGCGCTAAGGGTTTTAAACTTCCGTAGTTAATGAAGAATAAATTCTGCGTGCAAATTAATTAGGGCAGCAATTTGAGGCAATGACTTAGTTTTCACAGTAATTGTTATGTTAACTTAAGTGGCATCATTAGTTTTCTTTTGTTCGCTTCAAAGAACTTAAGTTCATCGACTTAACAATTACGGTGTTCCTGAGCCTATGCAGTTTTATTTTAGGAAAATATGCAACTATTGCCAATTATACTTAGGAAGTACAGTCAATTTGTAGCATGGAATTAATTTCTTTTACGTACTGGTGCTATCTGTACCTAATATAAAAAATTAGATAGAAAAGTATGTAATTAAAATGAAATCACTTTCTACACACTGAATTAACTATAACAGCTTTCTGCTAGGCTCTATTGTCTTGTGAGGAATCTATTGCAATAAAACTAATAAATATTTCTCATATAATACTGCCCGGTTAGTTTGAGCCTGATATTATAGTACTCTAAATAAATAAAAAGGAATTATACAAATTGTTAAAAACAAATATAAAATATATATGAAAAATTGTATGCAACATAAGACTAATATCAATGTTTGTGTAGGAGCTATTTTTGTTAATAAAACTATGTATATTCTAATATCTAGTATTTTCTTTTCTTTAAAAAAAAATTTAATCGTTATATGTAAGCTTGCTATAATTGCTTTTATATAAGCTTTTATGAAGCTTTATTTTAAATTATAAGTGAACATCTTTTCATTCACAACGCTCTTTTGCTGAGTTATCACCTAATGGCAAACATTACAAATTTTTTGTTGAAATGTAATTTTGAAGGTTTACTACATACGAAAAAATCACTTTCTTTTTGAACATGTTTTTAATAGAAATAACATAATTTTGCATCCATTCATGCGTTTTCAAACTATTTTATAAGTTTAATAATTTTGTTTTTATTAATATATCAAAGCTTTGTCAAATTTACGAAAATGTCTGAAAATAAATAAAATATTTATAATTTTTTCAAAAAGAGAATATTAAGCAATTGTGACTTCGTGTAATTAATTTTTTCGTAGATCAATTGTAACTGGATACAATAAACTTTGGCAATATAATTGTGACAAGATATGATTGAATTTAGCCAAGCAATTTTGATTGTTTTAATTGATTTTTGCGAAAACCAATTGTGAGTGATATACATTAACTTTGACTAAGTAATTGTGACTGGATACAAGTGCTTTCTTTGCCGCTTGTGCCAGACCTACATATAGGTACATGCGGTTCTGATTTTGACTTTTATCAAATCGTTTTGTTCGGCAGTGTAAGTTTCTTTTTTCAGCGTATATGTTTTAAATTACTGATACTATTAATTTATGTTATCTTCTACAATTCTTGATAAACAGTAGATTTCTTTTGAAATGAGGAAATAGTTCAGTGTCATAATCATTTTGGTTCAGTGTTTGTTTTACATATCTCTGCAATGACGTGAGACGACTGTCATCGCTTCCTGTCTTATCAACAAATTCTAATAAACTTGTGGCTTTCTTTGTGGTACTTCAAATAATTATGTAAATTACAGTTAAGAATAGAATTAAATATTTTAATTAAAAATCATGGCAACGCAAAGTGGAGATGAGTTAAAACCCTGTGTTGTGATATTAGGAGGTAAATGAAAATTAAATATTTATAAATATTGATTTATATAATCTTGTTTATAATTTGATTTAGATAATTAAATATTCAAATTTACCCGCTAGCAATAAAACTTCTAGCATATATGCTGATTATGTGTATTCCTAAAAAATATTATTTAATATTTGACAATGACTAATAACATAACCTTAATTTATATACAGGTTGCGGTTTTGTTGGAAGAAATGTATTAACATATTTAATAGAAAATGATTTAATTAGTCATGCTCGGGTTGTTGATAAAGTACCGCCTCAAACTGCTTGGCTAAATCAAAAACATACAGATATATTCAGCAATCCCAAAGTTGAATTTCGAAGTGCCAATTTGATTAACCCAGGTTTGATACTAAATATTTGTAACAATATAATATTAATCCTTTAACATTTTATATTATTCCTGAATTATTTAGGCTTAATACATATATTAATATAATATCATTAATAATTAATATAATATATTATAATAATACATTAATATAACAGATAACAAAGGTCTTATCGCTATAGATATACTGTTATCAACATTAGTGTTTGCACAAAGTTTATAAGAAAATTATTCGTTTCAATAACAATTATTTCTGAAAACTATTCCAGAATCTTCTTTAAATTTACAATTCGAACAACCATGCTATAATTTTCAGACATTCAATATCTTTTGTAATACATTCCCTTGTAAACCAAAAGATTTAGGCTTTTTATGTCTTCAGTGTCTTGTCAGAATGCTCTGGCTCCTGATGAAGGCAAGAGCTGTTGGGATTATGTGATAAATTGTGCATGCGAAACTAAACCGGGACAAACGGACCCAGTCTATCAGGAAGGAATTTTAAAGCTTAGCATAAACTGCGCAAATGAAAGTGCAAAACTGAAAGTTAAAAGATTCATCGAACTTAGTGCTGGTGCTATGTTTTCCGATGAAAAGGTATATCTGTTATTTATTATTTTCTAATATAAGAGACTATTTTCACAGAATACATAAACTAGAAATGAAAGTACAAAATCACCTTTCTACATGAACCACTAATTCTCAACCAAGATTGTGTACAATAATGTATATAAAGTTTAAATTTATAATATTTGATTAAAATATTTTCATACATAGGTTGCGCATAAAGAAGATGGTCGTTTGGAACCCTGGACTTACGTGTCTCGTTGGAAAGCTAAAGTTGAAGATGAATTAAAAAACATTCCACATCTAAATTATACTATTATTCGCCCGGGTATTATTTATGGATTGGGAGACCGTAGAGGGCTTAGTAAGTATGTTATAAAAGTTTAAATACTGGTAGTGACAACTATTTTTGTAACTGTATAAAATTTATTACATTCGATATGCCACTGGTTATCGAAACCACAGTACAAAATATATGTTTATTAATCCGTTATCATATAATTTTATCAATGCAACTATTTAAAATACTACATATTACGTAAACATGTACAATTTATAAAAAATATATTTATTTTGCTGTTATAGAATTAAATTACTTTAACTGAATAGTTTACACAAATAATGACTTTAATTGAATTATTTTTAGCACCACGACTGCTGATCGGTGCAGTTTATAAGCATTTGGGTGAAACAATGAAATTGCTTTGGAATGCGAAACTTCTGTTAAATACCATTCACGTCGAAGATGTATCCCGTGCTATTTGGCATTTATGCAATTTAGAACAGGCCAAAAGTGAAATATATAATGTGGTTGACACTGGAAATACAACCCAAGGAAAAATTTCTGATATTATTGCCGAAATTTTTGGCATTAATGTGGATTATTGGGGCGGAATGATGTCAACAATAGCAAAGGTATTCGTAAAGTATACTGATTTACGATGAAAAACACTCTTATTCAAATTTAAAATTGTGTGATAATTGTTTACTATTATGTTTTTAGACTGATATGTCAAATTTGGTTGATGAAGTTAATGATAAACATATGGCTCCATGGGCTGAAATGTGCCAAATTGATAACATCCAAAATACACCGTTGTCACCATACATGGATGAGGAATTATTGTTATGTAAACAACTTTACCTCGAAGGCTCTAAATTGCAGTCTACGGGTTTTAATTTAAATGTGCCAGAGGTTTCAAAAGATGTATTAATTGAAGTAAATATTCTTTTATTAACTCAACAATTGACAAATATTTTACATTAGATTTTTTCATATTTTATAAATTAATTTTTGAAATTTAATTTTAGATATTGAAGGATTTCTCAACAATGGCTGTATTTCCACATTCCTTAATTTAAATGATAAATTTGTTTGATATTGTACTTACACTGCCTATTACGATTTGGTGGTAAATATCCAGTATCGTATTTAGCTTGCTACTTAAATGCTCAAAGTTACATTGAAGTTTATTTGCGGAGTTATATTTTAATGCAATATTGTCCACACCACACGTAAGGCGTATTTTTGTATGTTATAAATATCAGTAAAAAAACATACTTGGTAGGATCTAATGAATGTTTCAAATCTTTTGAATTCCAAATAGAAAGTCGTATTAATACGTGTTGCTAAGAATTAGCCTTTCTTATATATATATATATAAAAATGTATTACGTTTAATAGTTTTAATAAATTGGTATAATGCGATTAGTCTTCTCGCACATTGAAACTGTATACGCTATGTAACTGTGTAACTGTGTATGCTATGTTGGGCCTTGGTTGGTTCGAATTCACAAAGTTAGAAGGGCACAAACATAGTCATACGACAAAGATGCGCGCATATACGATTCCAATGTGACAGCAGCCTGTCTCGTTAATTGCTATTTTTTGACAAATAATTATGAATAAAATATTCCTAATTCCAAATGTTCATTATTATATTACTGAATCTTACGCATTTTATTGATCGGATAATCGAGTATTTTATATATTATCTTTTATTGTTTCAAATAACTCAATAATTTTCTATGATACATTTTAAAATAGCTGACTCTTACATTAATATTATCAAAATATTTAGGAAAATTTTCGTTGTACTCGAGTAAATTCCGTTTTAGGGGTTGCATTTAAATTACCTTATAAATTATCAAATTACTGTAAATGGTGTCTGAATTTATGCCACATTTAAAATGTATTGAAAATTGACTGTTTTGTACAACGCAAAAATATATACAGTTTAAAACAAATCCTTGTTGTTTTATTTGAACTCCACAACAAATTTTTGCGTTACTTAATCGATCCTAAAGTGAAATTTGTTGGTATATTTTAGGAAACAATATATTCGTACCTTCTTCAAAACTCCTGCACTCTGTTATGCAGTGAGGTACTTATTTACTTTTTCAAATTTTACTTATACAGGACACTCTAGAAACGGATGTTTTCCTTACTACAATTGATACTACCGTAATTTATCTGATATTTTAAAAAACTATTCTATGATTTGTGATAGAATACCTTTGAAAAAAAACCTTTATATATTAAAAAAACTACACATCTTTCATAAAATCTTCGGCTTAAATAAAAATACTCATTTATACAAATAGTTTTTAATTTATTAACTTGATTAAACTTTGGTAAAAAAAAAAACATGGTTACATTTTCTCTTAAATTTATTTTTTAAAATAACAATAACATTGATTTTTTCGTCAGTTGAATATTTACTGTTGCCATAATAGATTTTCAATTATATATTAATATAATATGTAAATTTTAATTTAATCTAGTAACACAACAGTAGAAATATTGTAAAATAAATATATTTTCCCTTTTTTCGTAAATAAACAACATATAATATATATATAAAGCATAAAACAATTGAAAGCATCAAAAATCAAAATTTACCATATAAATAAGAACATAAAAATACGAAAATCTATTTGAAAATAATTTTAGGACATTCTAAGCAGCACACTGTATCGAGTGGGGCTATTATAACTTGAATTCTAAATTGATCTCTGTTTACTCCAATGAGAAAAGGGTTATTTGTATAATTCTTTATATTTGGACTCGAACTTCCATTTAATGCATCAAATGCAATAACATCATCAAAATTTAGAATCCTATTTTGATGTGAAAAATGATATACACGCTCTTTAACAATGATATTGTGTTCAATATTAGCACGAGTTCCAGTGACTATTACGCCCACCTAAAACAAAAATAAAACTAATCAAAATACACACGCACCAGTAATTGTATCCTTTATTGGGTTAGTCAGTGCAGAATTATATGAGGAACGAGAGCACATATTCGTGAATCACCTCATATAGCAAACTAAATAATTGTAAAAATAACTAGATTGTTTACGAATTATTACCCTGACTCGAATATCCATTGGTTGGGGTGGAGGACTATTGCATGTAACGGCAACTCTCACAGTTTTCATTATAATTTCTGGTATTTCCATGGAAGCATGCCACACTGCAGACATAATATCTTAATGAATTGATTTATTAGATATTATTAAATAGAAGATATATATTTTATCATTTCAATTAAAGTTACAGCTATGTTTTATTTTACGTATATTTTGATTAAAAAATATTTTATAGATACGAAATCATGGATGAAAAATTCCGTTTTATCTACATAAAAGCTTTGATTAAAATGACAAACGCATTTGTCTGACTGTTGCTAAGATATATGAAATAGATCAAGAGTCATGACATTATACATTATGATATTGCTGCTAATTGATAATATTTAACTGAATTCAAACTTTCACCTGAGCACTACATCTTAAAATCCACGAAACAGATCTAAATTTACATCGTGCATACTGTGTGGTCTCGTACGTATAGTGATATGACCTGGTAAAGGTCTTGATTCTGAAGGTCTAAAAAGAGTTGGTCCTATTTTGTACAATGTGAAACCGTAGTAGCCTTTACTGTAAATATAATATTTCTAAGTCGGTTGAATTGGTAATTCGTAAAATATTAATTGCTTTTAGAAAATAGGACACAATATGGTACAGGATTTATTTCACAAATATAGCAAACAGTTATTTCAGTTTACTTAAAATAATAAAATGCTCTATGTACAAACCATCGAACCTATCTACAAAATAAAAAAGAATATTCCTAATTAAGTTATATAAATATATAATTGTAATTTACAAATGTAATATATATATACAATTTTAATTGAAGCTGCAATTTTAATTGAAATGATGAAGAGAAGAAAATAATTAACTTACTTCCTATTAATTGCGATTTTTTAAACCATACACCTTTTGGATAGAAATCCACAACCCATTCTGAAAGTTGTTCACCTACAACATTAAAACATCAATGATATAATGTAACATCAGTATTAAAACTTACTATAGATCGACGATCTACAAGACCGCTAAATTTTCTAAAATATACCATTGTATTCAGCAAGTGTAGCTTGTGATGAAAACATCATCGTGGCAATATGGAACTGTGGAATCGTTGGATAATTTTCGAGTGTCATACTGGCTCCCCATACGTCTGAAGTATACAATCTTGGAGTAAATATCATACGGCCCTCTTCATTAGATTTAGCAAAAACTTCTCGAACACGATCCATTTGCCCTAATTGAAAATACAATAAATTTTAAATTAAAAGTGCAGAATGATTATATGCAATAAATAATAGAAACGCATGCATTAAATAATTAATCAAGCTAATTTCCGTGTTGGTTAGTTTATGAAAATGGTGAATAATATAAATCTGTTTCCAATAGCAGCAACGCATTAAAATAGTTGTATTGTTTATTCATAATCTCAATCCGATAAAGCAAGTCGTATTCATCTTGCTTAGGACTGAACTAATTTCGAAATATATTACAGTTTTTCAACTTTATGAATGAATAATATTAATAAACATTTTAACGTAAAAAAATCTAAGGAAAATTACTGCTTTATATCGATATATACGCATTTACTGGATTAAAAGCAACAATCTAGTAAAATACCTTTAAGACTAATTCTTTAGTATAATTGTCACTCGTATAAAGCGGCCTACAATTTTTTATAAATATTTTTCGTGAATAATGAGGAATCAAATCTCTCTGAAAAGTATACCAAAAAAATTGGATACTATTTATTTAGTTCTATGCTAAAACATACGGCATATTAGTAAGCAAAGTTTTATGTCTTCCTTATTAATATTAAACCAGTTAAAGTATACAATAGCAATGCTATACATGAACCCTTCGAAATGTTATTTTTGAAGATTGTGATAAAGAAGCTTATGTGCTTATTGATTATTAACATTAACACTTATAAAAATGGTGTCGATATAATCACTACTTTTTCTACTGATTAGTCCCGTTACAAAGTAATTTATATATAGCGGGGATTCTATGGAATCTATTCTCCGCATTATAGGAGTGCCAACTCTGTTTAATAATTACCGCTATGATAACTCATGCCAATTGCCATTCTATCTACAAAAAACTCTTTATATCTCTTTGTTAACGGCTTTAAAAGCAATTCTGCTAATTCCCGTGGTGTCATCATAGGGAATCTAATTTGATTCATAGTATTCATAACCATAGAATCGTAGGCTAGTATCCGCTCTTCTACAGTTAGTCCAGTTTCCTGTAACCTTGCTTGTTGTATGTCCAACCATTTAACAACGAGCCTGAAAGATAACATTGATTATATTTTAGATATTATTAAAATTAGGGTTAATGCATTTTAAATAAAATTCGATAAATAGTGAAATAATACTTCCAATAGTCTTATCTACATTACCTTGCGTATAATAAATAAAGACAAATGCAAATTATATATCTGTATGCAATAGCGTATATGATGTTACACAAACATCATCTAATAATACTTTAATATAGTTATTATATATTCTTTGAGTTGAGTAGTTTGTCATTGGAATAGTTTAAGGAACAGCAAGTACGCACTTGGGTAGGACATAAATAAATGCACGTTAGTAATTCATATCATATAAATGCAAACACTGCAAAGAAAATACTGCGAAATCTGAATAAATATGGCTAGTAGACTGTAAAACTAATATTATAACGTGAGATACATTTTCTCAGAAAATGAATAAAATAATTTAAATAATAGATATTTTGTAAAATAAGTAATTAAATAATGATGAGTAACTTTTTTATTAAATTAATGACAATGTTGTGCATTCGAAATAACAAATTATCTTTTGTAAAAACAAGTATATTGTTTTACGGAAAAACGGCATAATTGTTTTACGGTAGGATTTGTTTACATAAAGCTTTATTGTACGTAGGTATTATAGACATTTTGTGTTTAGTGAGAAATGTTATTTACACATAAAAAAGTAATAAAGAAAAAAAAACACTCACCTATAAAGTTCAATTTCACTTGAAACGACTAAGTCATTTTGTTGTAAAATACTCGAAAGTGTATCAGTGTCAAACATACCATAGTCGTCATGTTCAGCTAACATCTCAAAATTCCATTTTATGAAGTCTAGACATGCCTGTTTAAAAAAAATTAGATAATTTGCAATATGGTATAAAACATAAATTCGATGTCACGCATTATATAGAAAAAGATGTTACCTGTGCAATGACAGTTCGACCGCAAGTTATTGCATATTGCAGCCAAATAACCAATTGTCCTTTATTTGCAGCATATACGACATTTTCCAGCATATAATTTGTACATAGCGTTACTAAATCCTAAAAAATTAAATATGTAATAAGGCAATTCCTTTTTGAATTATTTTTGCTTGGTTAAGTGTTAATTTAAGATTTTAATTTAATATGTAATTTTCAGCTTGTGAAATATATACGTATGATTTCACAAGTTGAAACTTTCAGTATTTAAAACAAGTATATTTTGCATTTCAAAATGCAACAAAAATGGACACTTCAGTAATTTATAATATTTTTTATCATGAACACGCAAAAAATACGAATAAAGCAATTACTTCCATAAAAACGGTAAATACCTTAACGTTGTATTTATCAGCAAGAGTTAGTAGTGGTAGCGCATTAGAGTATGTTATGTTCAGTATGCCTGTATATAAATATCTTAAAAAATGTGAAAAAACGGCTGCACACTGTGGATCCTCTTGCAAATTAACAGTCCTCTCTTTACATTCTGCCCACTCGGGTTTCATAAGCATTACCTAATTACAAATAAAAACATGCAATTAATTATGTTTATAAGAACCAAAATTTATTTCTTTATAAAAATAAAACTGTATTAAAAATCCTATATTTGCTTCTGTACCTGAAAAACATCACTGCTGGCACAAAGAATCAATCGGTGAGCTGGGTACTGTACGCCGTCTACTATTAAACAAATATCACTCATCAGTTTATCTGCATATAGCATTGCAATTTTAAGAACAACGCTTAAAGAGTTATCAACGTGTGTCCCATAGTTATCACCCTGTAAATAAAACATAGCTCTAAAACATAATTTATTTAACCATCCATGAGACATTAAAGAAATATTCTTTAAATTGTGTCTTGCTTTCAATTCATATATTCTGAAATGATAAGATTATATGAGAATTCTTTTTCTAGTTAAAAATCGAAATGAATAATTTTGTCGCTTATTTGGTTTTTTAATTTAATTTTAAATAAACAATAATGAATGTTTAAGCAAAGTGGAAAAATATTTATAAATTCCAAGTAGATAACTAACCGCTATTACTTAACTTTAGCTGATTGTTGTGGGTTGTATTAGAAACTAATGTAATATTGTATTAGCATTTTAAACCATTTACAAAGAAGCCACTTTAATGCCACTTGATTGAGGAAGTAAGATATTGCATTCCCAAATGTTAAAATATAGCTAAGTAGCTATTATTAAAACAATGATATTTTAAAAAGAAATTTCCAGTCTACATTGTAAATTCTGATGGTGTACTATTAAGATATTTTTGAATAGTACTTACACAAACTTGCTCTGTCACAAAAGCTTCTTTTGGCAGCTCTGCAGAAACATCTTGTTTATTAGTTTCATTAACAACTCTATTATCTCCCTCGTTGTGATTCATGTGGAACATTCTAAAATGCATAATCGTCATTTAAATTGTTGTTTACATTTAATAACTAATATTGTGCTTATTAGTTGACGCATTACTTCTAATCGACCAATATACATTTTATAAACAACAAAAACCTTTCAATCAAGAAATATACACTTGTAAACAACAAAAGCGTACCTTTCAAGGAGGCCCTGTAGCATAACAATAAAACAAAATTAGAACTGTGTCCTATTTTGTTTTAAATATTTGTATTTCATGTGTTATTACTTTGTTAAAACTACAGATTTGTTTTCAATGCAAATGTCAAAACTAAAACTAATTTTCATAAACGCCAACTTAGAAATATTGACATTTTAATATATGAATATTTTACATTTACAGTTGGTACTATATATTGACTGAAGTTGTTTCTAGTCATATAAATGTTGGGAACCAAATCGAATGAATGTTGACTAATATGTATACTATAAAATACATTACAAAATATTAATAATAGTCTATAAAAACCTTAAAGACGTTTTTTCGAAAACTCCATTCTTTACAATTTGATTGGAGGAAATTTTCCACCAGTGCCTTATTGTGCAATGGTTTTTCTAAATAAGTATTTTCTAAACACAAATTTACCCTGTGAATATCAGGGATCACAAAATTAGATTAATTAGAAAAACCACGTCCTAATAACGTTTTCTTATTTTTAACTTAAAATGTTTAAAAAATTTGTCTTCATACAACATACTAAAATTATTAAATAAACGTAGAAAATATTCAAACTGTACAGTTTTTGGAATAATTATAAATCTTTATATTAATAACATTTTTCTAACTGAGAAATATTATAATTGTTAGTGATACCCGTTTGTAGAATGTGCGAAAGAGTAAAGAAGTTTTAATTTAACATACCTTATATTCAATAAATTTATCGCAATTTTTTAAGTAAATTTCGATTTTTTAATGAAATTTATACCTTTTGCACAAAATTATATCTTTTTGATAACGAATTTGTTTTAGATTTATTCAAAATGCAAACTGGATTGATATCTTTGCAGGACTATCTAGATATATTTGTTTGCATCTAGATACTTCTGCAGCCTAAAAGTAACTGCTAAGCAAATTATCAATTCTTTCTGTTTTTTCTGATCTTTTGTACTATATCTCTATATTTAACACACGTTTAATTTATGCCTAAAGGTTGTTACAACCTAAAAGTTACGTAAATGCTTCATTTATCTTTCCAGGATAAGTACCCAATGTTATATTAGTTTAAACTACTTCTAAATATAACATTACCGCAAGTAGTATAGAAAATCTTTTACTAATTCCGCAATGGCTCGAACTAATCTGATTAGTGAAACGACTAACACTTCGATAGGATTTGAAGCTAAGTTCAATTTTCATGTTTGAATTTATAGAGAAATCGAGTTAAAATGGACAATCTAGTGAAAATGGCACCAATGCACCAAATGTGGTACTATATCATTAAGAATATGTTATTAAGATTTCAGAAATAACAAAAAATATAGTGTCAATTGAATTTTCGAACACTCATTATTAAACTCAAATAAACAACGTTACCTAACCTAAAATTTCTACTGCGCCTGGGTCCCCATCGACCTAAATGCTTTACTGCCATTAACATATTCATAACTCTTTTTATGCAGACTCTTTTAAGAGATAAAAGAGTTTTTCTTTATAATTAGCTTGATGTTTAACAAAAACTACAAGTATTTTTATTTTGAAAATAATAAACAACAACTAGTAATGATATCAACTATAACAATCTACTACAGTTTTATCGTACTGGCTTGAACTTTTAAGTTGTGTTTTATTAATTTTAATTTTGCAAACTTCTTTTCCCATTTACAATACGAATACGAAGTAATTAAGTTATTTTAATTTAGAAAAGCATAGTACTAATCTTTACACGTGTAAAGATTTTTAGTTATTGAACAGATCAAATTGTATTTTAATTTCGTTGTTTTTGCCGCCCTTATTGTGTCGCTTAATACAGCCGCTGTATGTCACTAGTAACACGACAATGCCCTGAGTTAATCGCTAAGCATATTTATTTAGACCTTTTTATATTAAAAATGTCTAGGTTTCGCTTAAGTAAAATCCATATTTTGTGTTTAGCGACAGCAGATATTACATTACATTATTGTTTATAAATTTTGCGGAATTTACTGCTGCTTTCTCTACTAATAAATCTCCCTATGCACGGATGGGTGCCTTACATTTTACACGCTATATCTCGGGAATGGTGGACAAACAAATGTATAGTAGTAGTAATGTAATATGTAAAGAATTTTATACTCTACAACTTTACTACAAACTCTACTAACTCTAAAATTTGATTTTTGTGACCTTTGGCTTTTGAAAATCAAAACTTACGTACACCATATTTTATGAGATTTTGAGCTAGCTTATAAATTATCAAAACAAAGATTTGTTCAAGTTTTTAGATCATTATATTACATTCCGAGGTTGAGTCCTTATATAACTAGGTACTATACTATGTACCGCAAGATTAAAACGAAGTCCAAAACAAAACATTTTTTAAAATAGAAAACGGTACTAGTATGGAATTGACAGGGTGACAGAAATATATCATAGATCTGTCATCAACATAAAGCTTTCCGATTTATATTCTTTTTATAATCTACATACTGTCCCAACCACCCAAAATGCCAGAAAAGGTGAATCTAATAGCTAAAACGAATATATGGACACAAGCTTACAGGGAAAATATTCGTGCTCACAGGACAAACATTACGGAGCCGAAACATTCGTGGATCCGGTATAAAATTGCAAATATATTTTATCTGCAAGCTTGTTTTCTTAAAATTTAAATTAATTATTAAAATATAAACTATATCATTTATATAATTACGAAAATAAATTACATTTTTTAACCAGCAAGTGAGTTTATGTTACATTGAGAATTTAAAAAAATTGAGCACCACGTGACAAAGAAAAAACCCGAATATTTATAACAAGTTGATTTGCATAAGGATGAGGCGCCGCAGACACTGCATTGTTTGTGAAGAAGTTTTTAGGTAATCTGTAATTGAATGGTGCTGAACTTAGCTAACTCACAGTTATCCACACCTTATTATCACCATTAGAAGCTGAAACACCTAATTTATTGATAGATAGTGTATAAATTTATACGTAAGAATTGTCAATAACTTTTATACGTAAATTTTACGTATAACTAGATTAGTAAACAATATTGTTTACGAACGCAACTTAGAAGATACAAAACGTGGATGTTACCTTACATTAAAGTATAAAATTTAATCTAAATAGGTCTTATATTATAAAGTGTTCAATCCCTTAAAAGGACTTATTAACATATTTTTATTTTTAAGACGGTATTCTTAAGAAGTTTTATGAGTATGCTAATGCGCAAAAGGGTAGATTTATTTTTCAAAAAGTATATGTAACAAAACGTTGTATATAAGGTATCGGTTACGAAATAGGTAATGTTTTTTATGTTAGATAAACTTTAAACGTTACCTGTGTTTTGCGGGGATCTACAGTAGTCCCAACGCGCTTGGTTTTTTTTTTCTCACGAGGCTGCTGTCTTTTCGGATTTTAACATTAGCGCTATATTGTGTGGGTTTAAATTTGTATATAAAGGGTCTTTCAAAAAGACTGCTAACATATGTTACTAGAAGCTGATTTCTGAACTCATACTTATTGTTACTTAAAGAAAAATGAGAGTAAATCATTTTACCGACGTTGTAGCAGCTACTGGATCGGTCGACTATACTATCACAAATTGTTCAATGTTGAACACAAATTTTTAAAATACATATGATACGTATTCATTTTCTAATTGTTTCTGTAAAAATAGTTATTGATAATTTATTAGGTTATTAATAATGAATATTGATAATCAGTAATTGTCGCGTGAGACAATGCAATGCATGCTGTTATTTCGGATAAAACATGGAATGTCTATTAAAAAGGTCGGACACTCGGAACAAAATGCAGTAATGATATAATAATAAAAATACTGACAAAGGTTTTCCGGAGTCGTACGATTAATTAAATGGTTCGTCACAAGTCAAGAATTCGAATTAGTAATATTAAATTTAAAGAGGGCCTAATTTGGCTAAAAACAATACTTTACAATCATTACATTCTTGAAGAGGACGAATGGCTAAAGTGAATATAAGTGCACAAGCTTAAAGGGAAAATAATCGTACTCATAGAACAAACATTCACCATTCGTACAAGAATGTTAAACTTCTAGTAGCGAAAACATTTCAACGTGTATTAAATATTCGTTCGCATAAAATTAGTAAATTTTTATATTCAATTGCTCAATAAAAAAAGTCAATAAAATAGGTCACAAAACATTATTTTTTACGGTAATTCTTTTGATCAATGGATATGTTGTCAACAAATATCTTAACTCGCTAAATATATTTATGTACAATTTACGTCACATTTGCGCGACCAAAATTAAATAAATTATTTTTTTGACACCACTCGAAATCAATTATATCTAACTCTAAATTTGTCGTAGCAAATTGTGCCGTGACTAAATATTTCTTTTTCTTTTCTATTCGTTAATGCAGCGTTGGATATTTAAATCTTGCGCGGGACTGTCCCACGCATTTTAGGAAGTCTGGTATGCCAGGCTCCCTGTAAATTAATTGGTGTAAATGTCCTGCTTCTAATCTATACGAATGGTGCATTGTATCTATTCCAATACGAACTTTCTACAAAATGTAACATGAAAATAGAACAAATACAGTGCAAGACAGAACAACCAACAATTCGTAATTTTCTATAGTATTAGATTTACATTTAATAAGTAATTTACTCTATTAAAAATTTAAACCAATGTACTCCTACATCTTTAGAACTTTTGTTGACCCTTTAATTAAAGGAAATACGAATCAACACCGGTCTCTCTAAAACAAATATACTTTAAAAACAAATTGAACTTAAGAATAATTAATTTTTCAAATATCTGAAATACCAACACATCAATAATATTATTGTAACACAAATAATGATGTGTACCAGATGAACATTTATAAATCGTATTAATTCTAAATGCTTAAAAAATGAATTATTAAATGTTACTGCAATCTAATAAAATGTAATATTATAAAGTTTATATTGAAAGCAAGGATCTAACCTATAATTTAATGTAGGATTACTCAACGTGAGTATTACACGAATATTTATTTTGTCAGGTGATCAATATGATTTATATATTTGGTGTAATTAAACCTATTTTAAAGTAATGTAAAACATTAAACCATTTATCATTTTAAATTCATAAATCTTCAAACCTGAGTTTGAGTAAATAAAAAGGTTCTTATAGATATAATTAATTTTCAATAAAGAATATTACTATGAATTAAATGATTGTTATTACTTTAAATAATTTCATGTTCGAGATAACTTATAAAGTGATCATGACTGAACGTACCCCTCATGAGTTTTTTAAAGTTTTATTCAAATTTAAATTTGCAAATCATACTTCATTGAATATTACTTTTCAGTTATATATGCACTATATACCTAAACAGAATACATTTTACAAATAAATTAAATATTTGGAGAAAAAATACTGATTGATATATAGATTTGAGTATATTTAATAATAATAATTTTAATGGTTTGAATTAAATATTATTGCACTAGAAGTTGAAACATTTCAAATGGTAGAAGTAGAACAGTGCCTATTGCACATGATCATGCGCACACGTTGTGAAATACTCGTGTAGATTTGGTATTGTATTTAAAATCAGTATTAAATTCGACTTCGGGGATGACAGAGAGGCTCATTTGTTTAATTATTACGTTTTTTAATTTTTATTAATTAAAAAGTGTATTTATTAAATTGACAAAATAATGTCTGTATGTATATTTTTTTAATAAAGAAAGTCGTAAATTAGTGATTTTGTATTTCTTCCAATTAAGTGTATTTTTGAAGATAAACACTAGAGATGCCGGCTTTGCAACAGGTACCTTAATTTAATTTTTAAATTTAATTATACTTAAATACATATTTAGTTCTTGTATGTTTTGCTATGTTCAAAAATTCATCTGAGTTCTTTAGATTGCCGCATATTTTAATAAAGATTATTACATGTTTCTATATGTAATTTATAAATTATTTTATATTTAATGTATAATGTATATTTCTGATTAATTATTTAACAGCATTTGTTTGACCTTGTAATGCAAGATTTTATTCTCTTCTTTAACTTGTGTTCACATTTTAGCAAAATGTACATGAACCTCTTGTCGAAATTGACCACCTGCACTTTAGCTTTTGTTATGCGAACCAAGGACAATACGAATCTTGTTATTTTTTTGAAAACAATTGTTTTTAATATTTATTTAAAATATAACTAATATATATATTTAACTAATTTTATAACTTTTATAATTGTATTATATTTATACTTCTATAAAAACTTGACAAAATATTGATTTATGTTTTTATGAAATTCATGTTTTGTATAATATTTAACCAATATAAAAACTATATTTATACTATTGGTCTTTACAACATGTAATTTATAAATTAAAATTTAGATAATGAAATACTACGCAAGTACTTGAACAAGTAACAATTTGTTTGTAATTAATACTTAATACAAATTGATTAAATAGATTTAGTTTCATACACGGATTTGGATGTAATTATATTATCATACTCGCATATATACATATATCCATACTTGTATATAATTGTATAATATATGTATACATATATTCGGCTCTTCCTATTTCAGGTTATCGTCGGGAGATCTTATTTTTTTTTTCATATCAAAGAGTTCAGTTCTGTCCAGTCAGAATTCTACAATTCAGTTTTATCCCGTCATAAATCTACTTCTTACTCTTCGATTCACTCTTTTTGTAGCTAATATCATAATTATCTTCTTTTGAATTTGGCCTACTTATAAACTTTTTCAAGTTGCTCGTTTAAGACAATAAGTATTCGAGGCTTATTTACGAATTGTATACAGTTTTCATGTTGTTCATAAGCTGACATACCGGTAATCTCATTTCTTTAAAGTAATATATAGTTTATTTAAAATAAAAAAAATTACCTTTTACGTAATTAAAGAAAAAAGAATATTACATTTTTTATGTAAAAATGATATAATAAAAATTATATATGTATTTTACACTGTTTTGATATCGGCATAATATCGTAATCTCATGCTTATTGAATATTGAAAAAAATATTGGTTTTTGTATCGGTCGCTGAACTCTTCAACCAGATTATAAAAATAATCCCTTAACTCGACACTCCCCCTGAACATACTTATGGTGAAACCTCAGTTAGAGGCGGAGCAGATTTTGTAGTTTAAAAATCCTTTCTGCCAATGACGAGAAAGAAAGAAAAATATAAAATGTAATTTTTTTCAAAAGTATTATGTTGAATTCTAAAAATAGTTTAGGTGTGAATGATACAGATATTCACCTACCTTCTATTAGGTTTTGTTTAAATAGTACTTTTTTGTAATTTACAAATAATGCAAAAGATTGTACGCTTTGAAAATGTATTCGCGCAAGAAAGTGTATGGTTGGACCATCCGCTCGTTGTAACAAAAATTGTCAATTAGAACGACTAACATGACGTGAAAGCTGATAATTTGTGAGTTATGTTATCAAATTAAATTGATTATGAATATACATAATCGTAAAACTGTTAGGTAGCAGTGTGATGCACATTTATGAGGTCACGACACTGTAAAACCTGCCAACATAGTCGGAAGTATAAGTCGGACTATATATTTTGATTAAGTTGGTTAACAGCACCTCAAATGTCCAATTATATTTTTATAAATCGCAATATGTATTAAAGAAGATATTTACAATTTAAATCCGATTCCTACTCTCTTCTCTCCTATGAATTGCTAATCTCTGTTATACAACAGAGTGTAAAACTTACAGCTGCCTCGAGGTAACACAAAGTATTTATATCGATTACGTGACTTCAAAATATGACTAAAAATTAAGCGGCTCCATGAACTTTTAAATATTTTTAAAAAAATAACGTATATGTATTTCAATAAAAATTTCAAAAACCAGAAATTTTAAAATAAATTCACAAACCCATTATAACTATTTGGGTATGGAAATTTATTATTTTCAAAAGTTATTAAATGTATTTTATCACTAAATATTGCTCGGGGCCTTGTCCAATTGTTTTATTGTGACAGATGCTATTACTTGTACAATTTTTATTACATTTGTTATTTTAAAATATTTTTTATTTTTTCGGATCTCGGGCCACCTGCATCATACGTCATTGTATATTCATAGTACTTTTAGCACACATAATGCAATTTTGAACTAAATACACGTAGTTCTCTGAATTGTTATACTCTGATAATTAAAACATGATTTAATTCTTTAAGTATAATTTATTTTACTGTTAGCTGCGTTGTTTACGTTTTATAAATAATATATGTACTAGTACGAGTATATGGGTACAAAATGGGTAATTTAAGATAGAAGTTGAAGTCAATTGTCACTAGATACTAGTAATTAATTTTTAAAATTCCATTGTGGAATTACATTCTTTCTAGTTGCAAATAATATGCGATTATCTCATTTATTTATATCCTCTATATTCTTAAATTCATTTGATTTTTAACACAATTTTACCATAATACATATATGGTATATTTCATTTATTTAATTCTATCACCAAAGAAAGAGAGGAGACCCTCTGAGAGTGAGACCACAGATTAGACAGGTTCTTGTAAAAATAGTTAATCAATCTTTTTAAAAACTTTGTTAATTTTTACGTAATGTACAGAACTTATATTTAACACAGTCTAAAAATAATAATAATAGTAAATTTGTTTTATAAAATAATTTTCTGTTTGACTTATCATAGGCGCACATTTGTGACAAAATTAGGGTTGCCAACCGTCCTACTTTGAAAAAGACAGTTTTTGTTTCAGACGTCTTGTCCTGTATTCTCCTTTAAGGTCAGGAAGGACGCGTTTAGATCTCAAGACTTATTGTATAGTTGTATAGCATATTAAAAGAGAATGCAGACAGACTGACTTGTGTCCGAAATAAATTGAACAAAAATAAGCTGACACGCAATATTTCGTTTCTATTTTTAATTTAAATATAATTAATATTTAGTATATCAGATTCTATTTGACGTAGTGAGATAAACATTCTATCAACTGTAAATTATTCACAGTTTCAACTGTAATTATCCAGTGTAAATTTGTCATAGATTCCATTCCATCCAATGTAAATTTGCAACAGATTTCATGCAATCTAATGTGAATTTTACTTGGTGTCCTGAGGTAAAGAGAGGGGTAAATACTCCGTTTGCCATCACCCTTCATATGCCTATACCCCTGGCTGAAATATATATGTATAATGTTTATTCATTAATATATTAGTAGTATATGCGAATACTATATTCGCTATAGCGACAACACCGATTTAAATCTTGTTACATATAATATGCATATGTGTACTTTGCTTAACATATGTTTCCTTTATGAATCGAGATTACCATATCATGCTGTGTTACCGGGCCGTTACATTTGACGTTTCTGGGATGTTTATGTTCTGGTACATATTTGGAGTGATGTTTGAAATACGAGTATGGATCTTTGTGTTCCATTACCTGTTACCTGTTACTGAAATAATTTCTATCAAATTGAAAGCTTAAGCTACGTTTTGTATTTTATCGAAAAGCATTCAATTGACAATCATTGACAGACGTCTGCGAATTATGGAATATGAAGTTGTAAGAGATATTTAGTATTGGCCAATGGGCTTGTGTTCTCATTTTTTGGTGGTCGATTTTTTAATTCTTGATTGCAATTGATGTTAATAAATGTGTATTGCCGTGTCTATTTTATTAAATATCTAAATGTTGACGGAGATATAGCAATTAAAAGTTTGAATTGTAGTTTTAGCGGTAGAAATGGTCGGCCATATTAGTATGACGTGAAATGCATTTTAACGTCAGTTATTTGTTGAGTAGGTCAGTGTTTTGTAGCTGTTGGTAGTCAAATAATCAAGTCAAGTCAAAGAATAATAAGTTTTTATTTTATTTAACCCTGCTAAGGCAGACATAATGTTGAAATTTTATTGTTCCTTGAAACAGCTGTAAATAATATTTGATATATAAATAGATATAGCAGAGATTTATGAGCTGTAAGGTTGGCAGCTGTTGTGATGTCACATGTATTTGGAATGTGTACAACGTTGAATCCCTTTAATAATTAAAGAGACAAAATGACTTTTTTAATTGGAAGTATCTGTTAACATATAAGGAGTTATTAAAAAATAATTGAACATTTGAGGTTCTAGTAACCAACTTTATCAATATACAGTACACTTTTATAGAAATTAAGACATAGGACACAAGCCCATTGAAATTATTTTTCAGCTTTATGATTAACCTTTGAAAGGATTAACCTTTTTTTATACTGGATGTTTACAGAAAGGATCTATAGTGTAACAATTTTAATGATTTGCATACGATTGAAACACACGACTCTCTTAAAAACATGTAACTATTCGGAATCGGCCATGAGAACATATGAGACAAAATTGATTGTTCGAATGTATCCATATAGGACGGTATAGAGCCGTGGTCGTCGTTATAGAACATTTAGAACAGCCCCGCTAAATAAAAATATGGATGAAACCTTAAATATTTTACTTAACTAAGCCAAGTAATATTTAATTTAAAAGGGTCCTAATTTTTCTGCGAATTGTTTTTTTATAATCCTTTCATTCTTTTAAGATTCTTTATTTCATATTATTAGCATACTTATTTTGCAAAAAGTAATAAAACAGGTCGCAAAATGCGGTTTGTATCTTTAGATACAAAGTTGATATACGAAATACATTGTTTTAAAATATTTTTCGACCTTTAAACTTTTCTAAAAACGTTCTTGCAACAGCTGAACTCATGTTTTTGTTAGAATTTTCTTGTAGGTATTGCTCTAATACTTAGAAATTACAAATGACAAAGTTATTTGTTACATATTATATTTGGGGGATAGAATTATTTTCTATCTGACATGGTTTTTATCACCATAATGAACTCACGGGTAATTATTTATGTAATGCATATTTGTTTGTCATCAATTGATTAACGAAGTTTAACATTTTGTATTATTGAGTCATGCACATACTCATATGAGATATACATACATATACAGGGTGTCCCAAAATTCAACGATAAGCCGGCACCAGAAGGTGGTCCTGCTCATGACTACACAAGAAAAAAAGGTTTTATCTCATTTTTTAAAAAGGAATTTTTTTTTTCGAAAAGCGAAACACCTTAAGATGTTTTTAACTACCATGACCACAATTTTTCAAATATTTCTGATTTTTTTTTTGTATCGGCAACCTAAATAGCACTGCTATCCACCACAACCATTAAAACTCCCAGAATGTTAGTAGTTTTTCCTATTCCTAAACAAAATGAGATAATTTTTTTTTTTCTTTTTTTCTTGTGTAGTCATGAGCAGGACCACCTTCTGGTGCCGGCTTATCGTTGAATTTTGGGACACCCTGTATATGTATACCGTGAGTTTTATTTATAATTGACAATATGAAAACAAATAAATAAAAATATTGACATTTAGATTATGTCCGGAACAATCTTTTTTTTAACTTATTGCGTTTCTTTTTATTATAACATTCCAATACGCAATATGTGTAATTATTTAAAGTAAAGATAATCTTCTAAAATAACAAATTACTTCTCGTTAAACACAATTACGTGTATTTAAAGTTTATCTAACATAACAAAAGGTATTGTTGCGTACAAGATTTTACCTAATATAAGTTATGTGCCCTACTTTACTTCTTTTAAAAAATAAGCATAAAATAATAAAATAAGACCCTTTTAGATAAAATATTTCTATGTTTTGTTTGAGAAAAATAGGAAATGTCACTGGATGCAATAGATTTATTTCATGAGAGCTTTCTTTTTTAGAGCGAAAGGCAATTGTGACTGAAGGCGATTGTGAATTAACTTTGGCGATAGACACTCAAAAATTTGAATTAGACCTACCGTTGAAGGCAATTCTGACTGGATTCAATTAATTTTATTCGGTTGAGGTCTTTTTCTAAGCTCTCATGTTGAAATTAGACGGAAGGCAATTGTGACTAGATAAAATTGATTTTGTTCGTGTGAGAGTTTTTTTTATTTTTTAAAATAAGTATTTTCAATTTGTTCAGGACGTAGTAAAATAAATCATATGAATAATTACACTAAAAATATACAAATAATTTAGTACATTTATTTTTTCATTAATTATTTTCAATGGTGTCAAATATAGTAGACTATCGGTTGTATTTATCAGCGTAACTAATTAGGGACAGATAGTTTATTATTTTATATAGTTATTAATTTTCTTAATTTTTTTTAGTCTGGAAGTATTGGGGACTACAGCCCTAACGTCGGAATCACCGTTCCAGCAGCAGACATTTTACAACGACATTCCATCAATTCTCTTCTGGATCACCAAGAAATACTGAATCGTGGACACAGCTCTCCAACAGAAGGTAAACACATTTATATTATAAAATAAAGTGATATAAATGTATATTCTTTTACTATTCAGTAATATAAGATACGCGTTCAACAATGGTGCATTTTAGCCTCATAGGTCCACAAGCAAATGTTCATTTTCCTTAAAATGATACGGGACAGACAAGCTTGAGTCAGCTGCTAGGGCTTCAGAAGACAAAACAGAGAAAAATGTTATCTTTTTTTGCAACTTCTGGTGCACAGGGCTACCTTTTTTTCAATAGAATACGATTAAATTTAGAGGAAAATAGTCACTTTGAATATAATACAAAAATAAGTGCATTGTACTTATTGTTCAAATAAAATTGTATAGAAAAAGCAAATTTTTTTTTGTAAACACACAACGTGTTGCAGCCTTTCTTATTCTCAAGAAACATATGTTTTTCCTTCTGTTGAGTTTTGAATTATGACTGCAGAAAAAGATCCGTGTTCGAAAAATAATATCTATCGTAATGTAGACCCGGTTAATTGATTAATTAGATTCATATCTTGAATGTCGCGTTGTTATTTCCAAACTACTTGTCAAATGCATTGACATAAGTTGATTATTATTAACAGATGTTACCATGAATATTATAATTACTAATATGGAAGTTGTAAGGGTTAATAAACTTTACCTGTACATGAAAATGGTTTAATTTTCTTTTTTTAACTTTGCATTGATTCCACTTTTCCCCTCTGTATTAATTTATTAAGTATAAGTATAGAGTTTGTACAACAAAGTTTGTAATTCTGGATAAATTACTAACAGAATCATCTATGTATTATTGTTATGATATAGTATATTTAGCATATGGAAGTACCATATTATAACTATTTTCCGTTGGGATCTGTCCAACTGAATTTGATTCAAATCTGAGTCAGATCAAGCAAGTAGGTAATACCAAGAATCGCATAGAATCACATTTGACTAATTTTCACATTGAAGGAAAAAAAATTGGATGATGCGAGTCTCTTTTATATTTTTCGTCAAATTGAATATAATTTTAAATAATCATAATTGTGTAGAGAATTGTGACAATGATCTAAACTTGAATTTCATAATTTTTATAAAGTACTGAACAATTTAAAACAAAGTGTATTACATTTCATTAATAAATATTAAAATTATTTTATTTTAACATTTTTACTGGATACTAGATGCTATCACTAACCTATTTATTGAAAGTTCGTTTATAAACACTCAAGTTTTAAATGTGGCACACCGACATTAGCGGTTCTTGATTATTACTGGGATTTATACAAATTTGCCCATTTCATTTTTATTCAGTAAAGTTGAAAAAAAATTATAACGATTATTACAAAATGATTATTAATAAATTATTTTTACTATGTATGTGCTTGTAAAATAAGTACAATTTTTAAAAGGGCAGAGGTTTTAAGTTTTTGTCTTGCCTTGTAAAAATCCAAGATGCGTAACTGCAATAAATACGAAAAAAGGACTGTAAAAGCAAAGAGAGAGACAGTATGCAACCCTAACGAGTCGACATGTACACAATACAATTTTTTTTTACAGATAACCGTGTATGTAAATATGTACAGCGTACTTTCTATGCGCCTTTGCTTTGATAGTATAATTAGTCATAAAAATATTTCGTTATTACATTTTTTATACATTGTCTATTCATAAATGAATTTTATGTATACGTACATGCATATACATTTGTAATATACTCGCAATACTAGATTTATTCAGAGTCAAGGAACCTACAATATTATTATAAAGTTTTTTAATATTTTTATACACAAAAAAATTGTGAAATTATTATATATATTTCATTTAATAGTTCCAAGAAAAATTTGCAGAGTTGGTAAAGTAGCCAAGATTGTTAAAGTAGTGATCACTTATATATTTTGCAATTAGAATAAATATTTTCTCATATTTTTTTGAAATATTTGTTTGCATTATATTTATTTTTCGCAATAGCGCATCATTAATGGTGCAGGTGGAGCAACCGAATGAAGCACAGAGCTTTCGTGGGCGATTTCATTTTGGAGTAAAATTCCTGACTAGATGAAATATAGACTAGGAACGCGAGATCTAAAAAAATTCTTCTTCACCCAAGCATTGATTAGAGGCAATTAAATATCCGGCCAATCAAAAATACAAACTCTGTATTTCTCTCATTTCTGTTTTCAGAATAGTTACTTTTGTTGTAAATTATTTGCCAATTTTGTCGATCTGAAAAATATACCCCTGTATTATATGAGTTCATTTGTAATTAAAAATGGGATTGTAAGTAATCTTCGTTAATGAATCATCTAAAGAGTAATCCAGTGTCCTCAGATATACATAACTTCATGTCATTATGATAATTCGCCAGATATGAATATGTTTGAAGTACAACTTCAAAGATCGACTGCTAGACGTATGCCAAACTATGGTGGAATCATTGCCATGTAAACTACAAAATGAACTTTTCCACATATGCGTTGCGTTTGTTACAGCTAAAGTAATAATACTCGTACAAATCGTATATGATATGCATATGATATAGATGCAAGATCCATTGTATACTTGTTTTCCAGTCAGATTGTAGAATGAAAGATGTCTTTAAAATGTATCTCTCACAGCCAAATTTTAGTTTGTTTATGGGCCTGCAATGCAGTTTCTTTATGTTTATGTTATTAATATATTCTATAGTTTTTATTCGCTTTTAAAATAATAGTAGTATTTGTTTTTATGTAGAACATAATCTAACAAATATTTTCTTATGCACAGGCATCAGAGTGGTATTATGCGAGTCTAAGGGGTTAGGCGAATTTTTTTTAGCAAAACATCGGTGCTTATAGAATATCTGTTAGAATTTAAAATGATCTTTATCTAAATAAAATTTATTTTAATATTAATTTAATATTTGATCATTAATGATTATGAACTGTCATATAAGTGTTAATTTTTTGAGGTCGGAAAGTACACATTTTTTTAAAAAAAGATTCCACTATTCCACCTAGACTGTATATTCATGGCAGTGTTGGATTAGATGGAAATATGTTAAACAATTACAAAAGGCAGATAAGTCTCGAGATTTTATTTATAGAAATGATAATGTCCTAGCATTACTTAGGCACACACTGCGATTTAAACCTCAGCGGTTTTTTCTGGCGGCTTTGTAACTCAAAGAAAATTAAAAACCTGTGGTGTGTGCATGCTCATATGATTCCATGTGTTACTAAACTACGCAAAAAAAATCGATGAGGTTTAAATCGCAGTGTGTTTAAGGCCTTAGCCAGCAATCGTATTATCCAAGCTGATTATAGGCAATATGCTGTTACCGTAGACCATATTTCCATAATTTGACGCAAACCCAATACAATCTATCTAACACCTAGAACCTCTAGGAGTCTAGGACCTCAAGTGACTTCGAATTTTGGAGCAATTTTATAACTTGAAACCTAAAAAGAAACATTTAAATTTCAGATAATAAAATGAAAACAAATTAAACATCTTTAAGAAATCTGCAATTTGTACTCGTTATAAGAGTTACATTAATAGGGTGTAGTTTTATAACTAAATACCTATGACGCATTTACTTAGCAGGCTATGCAAACATGTACCATTCGCTCATTACTTTTAGGACCACCCTTGTATTCTACAATTAATATGCCATTCGCAAAAATTTGCATAAAATGATGTTTAAAACGTTTAAATAAATAGATATTCATTATTTAATAATTTTTGCAATAGATAATTAATTGTGGCGTGAGAAAATGGCATGTGGGTGTATGGACATTTATTTTGGATAGAACGGAATGCCATTAAAAACAGCTGAATAATCATGATTGTATCTCGCATGCTAAACATACATTTTTTAATTTCAGGTGAAACAATGATGTCAATTTCGGATCTGCTAGGTCTAAGTAACCCGAGAAGCAGTGTTTTCTCGCCGACTTCCGCGAATAACCTGCAGAACTATTCATCTCAAACTCAACAACGCCAAAATTCTTACAGACAACCTACTAAAACATTGCAGCAGGTAAATATATTTACAATTGTAATGCATACTTAATTGAAAGCTGTTAATATTTTATTTTCATATTTTAATTAATATTTTCATCTACCTAATTTGGAATATTTTACCAAAAATCTATCAATATTGTATTTTATATATTAATATATTCGGACGCAAATATACAAAATACACTCCATATATGAAATCTGTATACATATTATGTATTTATTATATACGTGCAGTTATTTATCGCACAGTAACCCATTGAAAACCTCTTCAAGCGTCTGCTTCGTGGTATTTGGTTACTTTGTTCTGTTTCTATTCAATTACCAACGTAACAGGTAGTATAGTCAATGTATGGTATATACCTATGTACTCTTGTTATATATATATTCCTCGTATATGTCAACTTATCCGTTCTGCCAGACTAGTAGCTGTAGTATAGCACGTGTTGCATTTATACTTAGTGGCATGAAATGATATTGTAATTCATGATTATGTATTTGATGGCTTTGTATTTAGTATGTACAAAATACAAGACATAATGAAATATGAATTGTAGATATTTTATAATTAGAATACCTTATTGTACTTGTGCAAGTATTAACACGTTTCACAAAATTGATAAATATTATTTGTACTTATGTAATAATAGGTTTGTAGTTATACGTTTAACCCAATTTGGTTGTGTGTTAAATTCCATATACATATGTATGTAATTATAATTTATATGAATCTTTGTCTATCGATTTTATTGCTTTTAATTAACTTTTTTTTGTCAAAATATCCAAAATTGTTTTTGGATTATTAAAGTCATAAAAACAACCTTTTTTTTTTTTAAATTACCTATTATTATCATCTTTTTTTTAGCACGTTCTTTTTATATATCCCGCACAACATTTTTAAATTTGTAGGTGGTCTGTTTTATAAAATGTTGCGCATCCCTGATATATGTGTTTAGCGGGATTATTAAAAAAATACTCGTTATACCGAAAATTAAAATGACAAATATTGCGTAATTTTCATATTCTGCTTGACATCACTGTTCAAACTGTAAATAAAATGCGAGTTCTATGCAAAAATGTTGGCTATCAATTTTTTGGTTTCGCCTCCTTATTATGTGTTTTTAACACCTTACATACATCATTTTCCAGTCTCATCGTGAAGTTTTGCTGCAAAAAACATAAATTACGTGTAAATAAAAATTAAACATAACAACAGTGCCAAAATTTTTTTTAATATCTCAATAGAAGATCAGTTTCTTCCACTGTTCTGTAGATTTAACCAAATATTAATGGTCCACAGTACTTTTCTCACCGGAACCATAATATGTTTTATATAAATGGGATCGACATGGAATTGTATTATGACATCACCTCTTGATTTGTTCTACATATTGTATTGCACATGAATCTTCTTGTATCATTTTTTTCAGAATATAATGCAATAGGATTTTTTTAAGAAATATAATTTAGCCACTCCAGCATTTACTCGAATAAAATAGTGGTGCTTTCAGTCGCCTTCTGGCAAGCGTCCTAATATGTTTAACTTTCCATTGATCCCTGCCAATATTTAAGTATATAAAAATATATTCTTTTTATCTCATTTTCAATTGTCCTGAAATGTTATAATTTTCCGACTCGGTGAAAATTACTTATAATAAATTATTATTGTGCCAAAATTATAAGGATAGTTTCCAAGCATTATTTTGTTGTATTCTATTTCGAGTGTCTACTGCAAGCAGGCCCGGCAAGTAGAAATGTTTTTAGTTAAGTAAACATTAATCGCTCTTGCGTCTTTGCCACAGGCGCCTTCTTCGATGGACGGCAAAATCAAGTTTCAGGTGTGGCTCCTCGACAGAGTCCTCAAGATTATGCAATTTCGCGCACAAGCATTTTGTTTCTATACAAAAACAATATATAATATAATAAAAAAGAAATATATATATATATATATATATATATATATATATATATATATAAATATATAAAAATAGCATTAAAATCATAGGATTAATAAATTGTTGAATTACTGTAGATCATATCATAACGGGAGTTCATACAACGCGGACAGATATTGCGTAGACTTTTTATATAATGCCATTCTCAGAAGTCGAAGGCTCCTGAAAAGGCTAACAAATTTTCCAAATCAAAATGTTTCCATTTCTGTGTGTTTTCATTCGAAGATTATCCTTTTTGTTTGCAGCAATTGGATGAACAATTTTACGGAGTAGCAGCGTCAACAAGTACACCAAATAATAAATCTATGGGCACAACTCCAATTAACATGTTTCAATCAGGATTTGAAAATAGTTTGAATAGCCCTACCTCTCCTCCAGGTTTCCCACGTGCTATTCGTGGTAATGGCACAGCGTTCAGGTAAAGTATACTTATGTAGAAAGCAGTAATACTATTGCGTATTTGTTTTTTTTTTTTTTTAATATTCTATTTGTTTTTTAGTGACTGCAGCGGCAGTCCAACTACACCTATAGGATTGGAATCCCTTGCTTTTGGATGTTCTACTGGAACTACTCGTTCAAATTCCCCAGCTGATTCAGATAATAATGTTCCAAATCAGCAAATTTTGGATCAGAATGCTCACTTAAAAGAAATGCTTCTTGTATGTACCTTATGCTAAATTTTACTTAATATTGTTCTAAATTGATTAAAGTCTTATGTAGGATAAGCATTTTTAATTAATATTGATTTTATAATCTGCGGATATGTAACAATAAACTTCAAAAACATAGGATGTTACACCTTAATAGGTTTTCTTATGTGAAATTTTTTGTATCTCTTCGCTAAATATAAGCAATGTGTCAGATAGGATTAGTCGACAATTATAAACATTTTGTGTTCTCTTGGTCAATCAGTATGATTAGTAGTTCATTTTTTGTTTTATTTTTGTAATGAGTGAATGGATCTTTACATTATATCATCTAGCTGTATTTAAAAACCACCAAGTAGCAATTTCGCTTTAAGTTAATTTGGAATCCTTTGAAACAAATTAATTTTTTTTAAATTTTGTTTTCAGAATTGTTGCTTAAACAATCAACAGATGGGCAATTATGCACAGCTTTCCAATGCTGACCAGTTTACACCAAACTACCAAGCTCTTCGTGTTGGACCACAAATGCAAAATAAAATGTTGGGATCGATTCAGTTTCCCTTATTGCCAAATCCAGTTACTGTAAGCAATCAGAATGTTTTTGTTAATATATTAATACTGTTGCGAAACCATTAAACACATTTATGAACCATTCAAAAGTAATTTACCTCTAAACGTATTTCCTAGATAAGTCTTAAGTAAATGTTATATTTGTGTTTACTTGATAATGTAGTTAGAAGTTGTTTTTGTTTTGTTAGGTAAGCTACGACGACTTCTCTACTTCTTTTCCTTTAATAACTTTTTTATTTTATTTATTTATAACTCATGCCAAATGCAATTGTATCCAGTCACAATTAACATTTTTCTCGGACAGACAATGTAACTCGTAGTATTAAAGGGCACTCGGTACTAATAAAGTTTATCCAATTTAAGGTTGAACCCCAATGGCGTATAAACGGAAATATTCCTGTAATTGACATGACTGCACTCGATAGAGCCGCCCGTTATCATCGTAATGCTGCTTGTAAGATTTTTCTTAAATTTCTTATTTTAATTTTATTTCACCCTATTAATATTGAAATTGTATTAATTGTAATTAATAGCTTTATATGAAGCAACATGCACTTGGAGCGGAATTTTACCATCTCGTTCTGCAAAAATTATTGGTTATTCACCAAAAGTGTTTTTGGGAGGTGTGCCTTGGGATATCACAGAACAAATGTTGATGTCTACATTTAAGCATATTGGACCTATAAAGTAAGTTAAGAAGTAAAACTTAATGAAACAACTACATTTAATTTGTTAGACATTACCATAAAGCAATAACATAATTAATTTGAAAATCCTAACTCCAGAGTGGAATGGCCTGGAAAAGAGCAACAGGCTACACAACCGAAAGGGTACGTGTATATTATTTTCGAAAGCGAAAAACAAGTGAAACATTTGCTGTCAATTTGTAATTCAGATGTTAGCCAAGGTGTGGATTGCACCAATTATTACTATAGAATTTCATCGAAACGTATGAAATCAAAAGAGGTTAGTGCAAAGTATATATTTTCTTATTAAGGCATATATAGTTTTAATAAAATTAATTACATTTTGCTTAATATAAGGTACAAGTTATTCCGTGGATTTTAAATGATTCGAACCACGTAAAGAGTACATCACAAAAATTGGATCCTTGCAAAACCGTGTTCGTAGGAGCTTTGCACGGAATGTTGAATGCTGAGGGACTGGGAAAAGTTATGAACGATCTTTTTGAAGGAGTTGTTTATGCTGGTAAATTGAGCTTATTGTGAATTGGTATTTTAATTTCTTTTAAATATATTTAATAAATTTAATTGTATTTGTGCAGGCATAGACACAGATAAGTATAAGTATCCTATTGGGTCTGGACGTGTTACCTTCAACAATCCACGCTCCTATATGAAAGCTGTTACTGCTGCTTTTATTGAGATAAAAACCGCCAAATTTTCAAAAAAGGTACAAGTTGATCCTTACTTAGAAGATTCGCTATGTTCTCTCTGTGGTGTTCAACAGGGACCATATTTCTGCCGTGACGTTGTCTGCTTCCGGTATGTAATATTCAGTATAATTTCGAAATAACATTTCCATAAAGAATCTTATGCATTATGCTTTTTTTTAAAGATATTTCTGTCGCACTTGTTGGCAATTGCAACATAACTCCGACAATTCTCTGCGCACACACAAGCCTCTCATGCGTACTTCCAAAACCATCATTGGGGTCGGACCTGGCGCTACGTCTGAAAATTAAAACAATTCGAAGAAACTTGTCTTCTTGAATACACCGGTGGAAGTATAAGGTCTATGTCCAGTTTTAATTTAATATATCTCCATAAGAAACTCTTATTTATTTAAAAAGGGGAATTCAGTCAGTTAACTTTAATTGATGAATTCACCGAAGAAATTTATTAATTATACATTTTTTTTAACTGGGCATTGCTCTTATAGAACTAATACCTATCATATGGTAGTTGTTACATACCATTCAAATTTTAAAATATCTGTTGTAAATTTCATACCAACCTATCATGAAAAACGACTAACATAAAAAAGGAAAAGACTGTATGCTTGAGAAAATCAAGTACTGTTATTTTACCATCCAGATCAAAAATTAATTGTAATTAATTAATTAATTTTCTAATTAATTAATTCAATAACAATTAAACTATGTTTTATCTCGCTGAATATTGATTAATATTTATTTATAAAGAGTTCCTGTTTATATCAGAGTTCCTAAATCAGTTTTAACATAAAACGCCGAATGAAAGCTTACTTCAAATTTCACTTTACTTATGTTCATTATATTTGTGGGTTTGGAATAACAGTGCTCTGTTATTCAATTTTCATATCAACGGATTTCATAGGCGCCTTTAATTTTTTTTTTATATTTTACTAATAATGTTTTTATTTACACCAATCAGTATTTTTTAACAACACTTTTGTCTATTATAATTATTTCATTTAATGCAAATTTTAATTATAACGAAATTTTCAGTACGCTTAATTTATTTAAAAATTAAATTAATTTATTTATTAAATGAGTTATCACATCTTATTTATTTTGGACGCGTGCTATTTTAGAAATAACAATTATTAACAACTGTTATTATTTAATTTAACAATATTTAGCGAATACCAATACGATGAAAATTTTAAGAAAACAAATTAATAACATTATCAAAATGTATTGTTCAGAGAGGCATTTTTAATATTTATAATTAAAATTATAAAGAATAATCATAATAATGTACAAAAATTAGAGACCTTTAAAAATGCCCTATTATACATGTTATATTCAGAAAAGAATACTTATATTCTTGAAATCTTGTCCATAATTTTAGTTAATTTTATTATGAATGCAGATGAAGCTGCTTAAGCTATAAGTACAAATGTACATTTTAGCGATTATTTGAATTATTTAAATTAATCGATATATAATTACTATCAATATAGATTATATTGTAAAATAAATATAAATGATGTATTCCGAATGTGATCCTAATATGAGGATTTAATTAAAAGGAAAAGGATTATCGTTGACGGACCAGGCAAAGTAAAATGATTAATGATTATATTTAAGTTTAGTTATTGTAGTCTGTCGATATTATTATTTGTCTTTATCCAGAATAGAATATTCATTTTCATTTGTATGTTTGTTATATTTTTTTGTAATAAATATATGCAGTATTAACTGTTTTCTTTTGGTGTCCGTCTAATATTTGTGATAGAATTATTGTCATTTTTCATAAAATTGTATATTTATTATTATGTTATCAGAATTATCTTCATGTTTATAGTTAAAAGACAACTTGCCAAATTTATGGTAGAATATTTTTAAACATTACATACATTTCACAAAAATAAAATTTATTTATATTTCTTTAAGAAATGTGTTAAAATTACATTACATAAGGCATAATATGAACAATAAAATTTAGTATTAATAATAATTAAATGTAATATGTAAAACTATATGTTTTAGATTTCAAGAGGAATTTTATTTTATATATTATTTTTAGAACCATAAGACTAGAGACATTTTAATTGAAATTTTACCAATATTACCTTGCCTTTTAACAAAATATTTATAGTATATATAAGGCTGATAAAATTATGTTTACGTTCCATTTTTTTTAAAATAGTACAATAGTAATGGTAGAAAATAATACATAAATAAGACAGTTATTGGTTGATTAGGAAAGTAGAACTTTATGAGTTTTCTCTAAAATATGTTTTTGAATTATTTCAATATTTTTGATGAAAATATTTTACTTTAACAATTCACTTTGAGCAATTAGAACCAACAGCTAAAAGTATTATAGCATTTTGTTCTTAATTGAATATCGCATTTTATATCGCAAAATTGAATCAATGCGCTTATTTTTAACAAGTTTTCAAATATGAGAAATATTAGTACAGCTTATTTGTTTAAGATATATGCTATTATAGAGAGTAGAATAAATTCTCTAATCAGCTAATATTTGTGTGTTGGGAGTCTCAAATTATTTAAATACACAATATTATTGAAGTAGATCCAAATATTATAGAAGTATTTTACGTGTTTTTATCTAACAAAAATAACACAGATACTAATAAATAAATAAGTCGATTTTGGAAGATATGCCAATATATGCCTAAGAGTGTAACCAAAACTCAGTTGTTAATGGTTTACTGTATACGATATAATATTCGTTTAAATAAAGAAATAAAGTAATATTATTATTTTTATTATTAAAATTCATTTTATGTACAGTGAAAATATTGGCCTTTGCTTAAAGCGCTTGGTGCCTACTTTGAGCCTTCGCTGAAATTAAAATAACAGTAAAAGGAAATACCAGTTCTGAATGTTATTTTCAAAAGGAAGAAGAGAACGTATGCAGAATGTGCGCCAAGGAAAAGTAAAAATTAAAACACATTAAAGAGTATGAATGGAGGAAGTAAAGAGAAAGAAAAAATGGATGGAGAAGTGGTGGCGACACAAAATAGGGAAATAGCAAGGCTCAAACATGCACTAGATGGCCACAAACATATGTTTAGTAAATAGATTACAATATACAGGTAATGGAACGGGAGGATGGATAAGATGGAAAGATGCAGAGAAGATAGAATGATATAGGAATTATGATAATCTGTATTAATTACTTGACAGGTAATAATAATTAATTTTCTAATAATAATTGTTTCGCAATAATTTAAACATATTAGCAATGTAGCGTATGCGCCATCTATTAAAGAGTAGGTATAACAGATAAAGTTAGATTAGTTTAAAACTTGTTTAATGAATAGTATATTTACGATAAATGATTTAACATATAAAATCTGTATTAATTACTTGCCAGGTAATAATAATTAATTTTCTAATAATAATTGTTTCGCAATAATTTAAACATATTAGCAATGTAGCGTATGCGCCATCTATTAAAGAGTAGGTATAACAGATAAAATTAGATTAGTTTAAAACTTGTTTAATGAATAGTATATTTAATTGTGTATATATAGTAGCATATAATCAGGCGTTGAAAAATTAGCTGCTAGTGTCATCTATGAAAGTAATATTTAACTGTGATTGTTTTATCTAGTATGCTACAAGATGGCGCAGTTTTGGTTCAACTATTTGCTAAATGATTATTGTTACAAAAACATTTAATAATATAATTACTAATTGAATGAATGCAAATTTCATATGATAAATAATTTATTAAGTTGTTTAGAAATACAAATATATAATGTTACAAACATTTAGAAATCTTCATCAGTGTCCTCAGTGCCGAATTAGGCCAGCATGGGGCTTGTAGTTGTCTTCTTACAGCGTTTGTACATTACTCTTACAATTTATAAAATTGCAGTTTATGTTCATAAAATTTCTGAGGACTGTGTGATGTTTTCGTAATGTAGATATATTTCATTACTTTACTATAAATTATACAGTTTTTACTGTGGTTTAAATTTTTTTTAAATAACGCAAATATCACAGATATTTGATACATAAAAAAATTCTTACAGATTACACATTTAAAAGCGCCTGATCCTCATCCTAATACTATAACACATAGATTACAAAGTTACTTAAAATAACGAATTGCTTCATTACAATTTTATTTTTTAGGTTTCACTGATTTTATGGACATCTTTTCTAAAAAAAAATGTTACATTTCTTTGATATTTCTTTATGCACTTATATTCGTTATGCTATAAATGAAGAACTGTGTCAATAAATTTTAGATACCTACGATTTTCTGACATTTATGAGACCTTTTGCAAATTCATGGACAATTTTACGAAAAGATTTTTTTTTAGATTATTTGAAAAGTTTTGATGCAGTTATGATCGCTATGCTCTAAAATAAAGAACTGATTCATTAAATTTTATATATCTACGCGATTTTGGTTTTTATGCGATCTTTTTTATTTTCATGGACATTTAAAAAAAAAATTAAATCCATTTTCTTGAATAAGTTTGATGCAGTTATAATCCTTATGCTCTAAAATAAAAAACTGCTTCATTAGATTTTAAATACCTACGCGATTTTGGCTTTTAAGCGACCTGTTTTATTTTCATGGACATTTTTTTCAAAAAGAAAAAATTACATTTTCTTCAATTTTTTTGATGCAGTTATGTTCGCTATGCTTTAAAATAAAGAACTGCTCCGTTAGATTTTAAATATCTACGCAGAAACTCAAAAAATTACATTGCTCTTAAAATCATAAAAGTGAACCTTTTCATCATTTTTAACAAGGTTATAGTCTTCTTTCATTGAAAAACTGAAGAAAAAAATATGATATTTTTATAACGGTTTTTTATATAATTGATTACTGATTTCAAATTTATAATTCATTTTTAACTAAATATTTTAGTTTATGAAATATCAATAAATTAAATCTGTTTATCGGAGTATGCAATGCAAGAATTTTCATGGGCATTTTTAAAAAAAGATAAAAATCTATTTTCTTGAAAATTTTTGATGCAGTTATGTTCTTTATGTTCTAAAATAAAAAACTGCATCATTATATATTAAATATCTATGCGATTCTGACTTTTACGCAACCTATTTTAAATTCATGGACTTTTTTTTCTAAATTTTTTTTTGGATTTCTTGAATTTTTTTTATGCAGTAATGTTCGCTATGCTTTAAATTAAAGAACCGCTTATTACCTTTATAAATATCTACGCGATTTTGGCTTTTACGCGACTTTATTAAAATTCAATGACTTTTTTTCTAAACATTTTTTTTGATTTCTTGAATTTTTTTTGATGCAATTATGTTCACTAGGCTTTAAAGCAAATAACTGTTTCATTACATTTTAAATATCTACGCCATTCTGGCTTTTATAAAACCTTTTTTAAATTCATGGACCCTTTTTTCTAAATTTTTTTTTTGGATTCCTTGAAATTTTTTGATGCAGTTATATTCACTAGGCTTTAAATTAAAAAACTGCTTTATTACATTTTAAATATCTACCCGATTCTGACTTTTACGCTACCTTTCTTAAAATTCATGGACTTTTTTTATAAAAATTTTTTTTAGATTTCTTGAAATTTTTTGATGCAGTTATGTTCGCTAGTCTTTAAATTAAAGAACTGCTTCATTACATTTTAAATATCTATGCAGAAACTCAAAAAATTGCATTGCTCTTAAAATCATAAAAGTGAACCTTTTCATCATTTTTAACAAGATTATAGTCTTCTTTCTATATGGAGATTTAATATATTGATATATCATAAACTAAAATACTTATTTAAAAATGAATTTTAAATTTGGAATCAGCAATCAAAATTAGGTTAAAATCCGTTATAAATCTCTTATTTTTTTTTTCAATTTTTATGAAAAGTAAGAAGAGTATAACCTTCTTACTTTTCATAAAAATTGAAGAAAAAAATATCTTATTTTTTTAACGTTTATTTATATAAATTTCAATGCTGATTTCAAATTTATAATTTATTTTTAATTATGTATTTTAGTTTATGATATATCAATATATTAAATCTCCATATAGAAAGAAGACTATAATCTTGTTAAAAATGATGAAAAGGTTCACTTTTATGATTTTAAGAGCAATGTAATTTTTTGAGTTTTTGCTTAGATATTTAAAATCTAATGAAGCAGTTCTTTATTTTAAAGCATAGCGAACATAACTGCATCAAAAAAATTCGAGAAAATGTGATTTTTTCTTTTTGAAGAAAATGTCCATGAAAGTGAAAAAGGTCGCTTAAAAGCCAAAATCGCATAGGTATTTAAAATCTAATGATGCAGTTTTTTATTTTAGAGCATAACGAACATAACTGCATCAAAAAAATTCAAGAAAATGTAATTTTTTTTTTTGAAAATAATTTCCATAAAAATAAAAAAGGTCTCATAAAAGCCGGAATCGCGTAAGTATTTAAAATGTAATGAAGCAGTTTCCCCTTTTTAGAGCATAAGGAACACAACTGCATCAAAACTTGTCAAACAAATGGATTTTTATCTTTTCTTAAATATGTCCATGAAAACAAAAAAGGTCGCATAAAAGCCAAAATCGCGCAGAAATTTAAAATGTAATGAAGCAGTTCTTTATTTTAAAGCATAACGAACATAACTGCATCAACAAAATTCAAGAAAATGTAATTTTTTCTTTTTGAAGAAAATGTCAATGAAAATAAAAAAGATCGCATGAAAGCCAAAATTGTGTAGGTATTTAAAATGTAATGAAGCTGTATTTTATTTTAAAGCATAACGAACATAACTGCATCAAATTATTCCAAAGAATCGAAAAAAAATTAGAAAAAAAAATGTCCTTGGATTTAAAAAAGGTCACATAAAAGCCAAAATTGCGTAGGTATTTAAAATGTAATGAAGCAGTTTTTTATTTTAGAGCATAACGAACATAACTGCATCAAATTATTTCAAAGAATCCAAAAAAAGTTTAGAAAAAAATAGCCATGAAAATAAAAAAGGTCGTATAAAACCTAATATCGCGTAGGTTTATAAAATGTAATGATGCAGTTTTTTATTTTAGAGCATAACGAACATAACTGTATCAAAATATTTCAAAGAATGATAAAAAAAAAATGTCCACGAACTTAATAAAACTGAGACATCATTGCGCCTGATAGAGCGGCAACATTACTTACGAGCAAAATTAATTAAGACTTATACAGCAAACAGTAACAACATTTTTTTTAGTTTTTCCAAAATTACGGGTTTCCAGGAAATTTAGTGGAAAATCCGAGAATGCCAAAAGTCTTACTATTTTTTTTCTCTACGAAATAGGCAATTTTCAAAAAGATGCATGGAACAGTTTTCGAGTCACCAAACGAATGCTAGAACATTATAATATAGGATATATGAATTTAAATCTCGCGCCTCGTGCTTTAGAAAACCCATTTGAATCCCTGCGTATATCTTTTAAGATACTCATGTACCTTAGTTTATCATTATTAATATTTGCCGTCTTTATGTTTAACTTTTATAACTCTACATTTATTTATTTATAACTTGTGCTTTTCTTGTCAATTATCATCAAAAATACTTACTTTCAATTTATTTAAATTACAGAAAGAACAAGGGCCTCGCTAAGTTCTGCTGCCCGGGGCCTCGCAATGGATAAGCCCGCCACTAACAGCGAGTACTTGTGCATTACTGTTACAATTTATAAAATTTCAGTTTATACTAATAAAATTTCTCAGGACCACATAGTATTTTCGTAATGTAGGTGTATTTGATAAATTTACGAAAAATAATACACTTTACAGTGGTTTAAGTAATAGATAAGTAGTCAAAAGGTGTTGCATATTATCCAGGCGTTAATTAATTCCATTTTTTTCTCCTTGCATAAGTACCTAAACGTTGATGACTTGGATGTTATTTATTAGCACCACGTAGAAAGGGATCTTGTTATCAACGACGAGTTAAATTTTTAATTTTGGCAAAAACAAGATTTTCTGTATTTCTTGAGATGTAAGACTGTTGCAGACAATAAAAAATTAAAGATACTTTTAAATGTTGGAACAATATATATTTGTACTTTGTTAACAGCGTAGTAAATTATTTATCATATAACATCTCGATTAAATAGTTGACAGATATTAATTATTAATATTAGATATTCTATTAATTTTCTAAAAGTAATTGTGAAACAATAACTTAAACATAAAATGCGCCATCTATTAAACAGTAGATGTAACAAGGTTTCTTAATTTCTTTCATAGATGGCACTGTTACTTTATAAAATTATTGCGCCTGGTATGTATGCAACCAAATTTACTTTTTTTTTATTTATATACAAAAATTGAAAATATATATTCTCCAAAATTAATTTTAACTAATTTCTTTTTCTAATTTTTCCGAAATCCGATGACGCCAAACGTCTTAAAATTATTTTCTCTACAAAACAGGTCATTTTTAAAAAGATGCTTGGAGTCGTTTTTGGGCCACCATACAAAATTCAGTACCAAAAATATAAGAATATAAAGATACACCTGGTACATTATAAATAAAGTAATGATATTAAATAATAAATTTTAATACAAAGAATAAATTATTCCTAACAAATATTACAAACAAATGATGTATTATTAGCTTGTAGAAAATTAACACAATTTACTATAAAACTCCGAATATATTTGTATACGTTTCATATTTCAGTGTTATATTGATAAAGTTATCTATAATACATGAAGGCACGATGAGGCAAGATATATACACTTTACTATTATGTCTATTTTGGTAAATGTTTCTTAGCAAAATATTGATAAATCCCCAGAAATGAAGAAATGGTTCCAATCAATCCAACCTAAAAATAAAAATGATGTCAGTGAAAGTTCATTTATTATTCTGTTTAAGAAGTTACGCTTATATCATATATATCAACCAGAACTTTCTTTTACTTCTATTATTTGATAGCAAAGATATAGTCAGATATAGTGTAGTATCAACGATGATTCACTGTACCAAATACGGTCAGTTTGTGAATTATTCCATACCTGCCACGTTTGCAGTTTACTACCCCACAGCCAACCCTCTGGAAGAGTGCTGACAGAATGCACAAGATCTAGTGATAATCTCAAAGTAGTAATATATTCCATACGTTGACGAACCAGTAATCTCGATAAAGCAACACTGTAATAATAACTATCATATTAATTAATATGAAAAATATAAATAATAAATAAAACAATAAAATATGGTTGAAAATTGATGGCAAATGAATAAAATTGTAAAATAATATTACGGTAATTTCTAACTTCTGTATTTTCTGGGTTCAGATTATTGTTGACATTTTTTTAAACCTTTAATTGTAATGTAATCCAATTTAAATAATAAAATAGGGAGTATATTCATAAAATTGAAGAAATTTTAAATCAAACTAAACTTTATTACCACACAAATTAATAATGCATGCAATTATGATTGTTACATGCTTAATATAATAATACCTCTTACTTTATGATGCACTAATAACAATAAATTTTTACCCAGCGTCACTATCCACTTTATGAAGACACCTTTTGTGGTTTTGGAGTAACTTGATATTTCTTACAGTCCTGTAAAGAGAATAAGTATTATTATTGTAACGAAACTATTTACTACCGACATAAATGTATATTTTGTATCTATTAATCTCTGTAAAATATTCCACACTTAGACTTTAAAATTTTAATAAGTATTTTTGATTTAATCTAAATCTAAAAATCTTCATAATTAGGGCATATATAAGACCGCCAAATCATTATTTAATATTTTTTTTACTACCAACAAGTAGACGTCGTAATAACCACAAATGTTAATGACATGCATAAAACTTAATATATATTAGTATTGCAGTAATAGAAAACAAATCCTTCATGGCACAGTAGGTATCAAATATTGCATATCGAAAAAAGAGCCATCATTAGTAGCTGTGAAAAAAATTATTGGAACCATAGGAAATAAGTCGACATTAAATTGAAACATTTCTAAAAAAATTCTTTGTTATTTTTGAATAATTAACTCAACTATGAGGTGAACTATAAAACTATACAATGCCCGCTAACTCTAAATCAATACAATTCCTAATTACTTTTAAAGCTTAAAGTAACTGCTATTATTGATTAAATAAAAGCTGGGTCTATTTAAAACCTCAACAAAATGTGTGGGACCAAATATTGAAACAGCTATGTAAATATTTGTTACTAAGCAAATATTTTCTTTACATTATAAGAAAGAAATATAAAAGCAAGCAATTCTCGTGTAGGAGGATAATTAATAAAAATGTGTAATTTCAAAGCAAACCATATTGTTTCAAATAGAACTCAGGGTTTACTTGAATAAAAGCAAAAAACATATAGCGATCTATTATAAATACAAAACTAAAATAAAATAATAAATGGACTTTTACTTCATAAGTGTTAAGTAGATTGATGCAACCCAGAAAATAGAGCTTAAAGTGTCCCATTTTCCTGGATCTTTCACTGTTAACAGCTTATGTTCGGCAAGCCAGCATACTTTTTCAATAGGATAATATATTTGGTCTATGAAATTAGTAACCACTCCAATAGAAGCAAGGCACGCGTCTGGTTCCTAGAAAAATATAAAATTTTGTAAAAATAATAACTTACATAATATAAAAAATGACTTTCTTCTGGTAGTCGATAAAAAAAACCTTAAAGATATTTATACGGAGTCCGTTACTAAAAAACAAGATATACCTGAAACATTTTCCATTTGATTTAAGAAATTACAAATTCAAGTAAGATGCAGTTTTTCTTTCAAGTCTTCCACTGACGAGAAAATGGGTCAAAATATTCAATTATATCGAGATACTATTTGCTTACCCAGCCTAAGCCTTATCCAGAAACTTGCATAGCCGTCTTTTTGCTTTTCTGTTCATACTCTTGATTTTCGAACTACAGGGTACACATACAAAACGAATGTTAGGAATTTTCTATTTATTATATCACACAATTATGGAAGGAGGAAAAGCTAAAAAGAAGTGTTTGAGACAGACCATTGACAGCGTGTTGGACGTGAGGGAGTATACGGTACCACGTGTTCACGAGGTGTGAGTCTTTGATACCGATGTATAATGAAATAGCAAAAAGCTTCAAATATGGTATGTACTATAAAACATATGGTGAGGTTTTAAGAAGCGTAATAAATTAAACAAAATATCAATTTTAATACTTAAATCTTTAAAAAATTTGTAATAAATCCAGATAAGTTATCTCATTAGGAATTTTAAACAAGTTAGATTATTTTATTGAATACATAGACCCTACCTGTTTTCCTAATCCATATTGCAACGAGCATTGTAGCATTGGTAAATCATCAAACAATCGCAGCGTTGCCCTGGTTGCAGACATTTGTGAGCTTACTATTTGTAGTTTTTTAGATAGGGCCGGGTTATCATTTATTGTGAGCCCCGAAGCTAACTTCATCGTGTAGCATAGCGTTCTTAAAACCTGAAAGAAGAATCGCACTTTAATTGATAAACACTGGAAGTTAACGTCTACAGATTAAGAATATTCCTTACTAAATATGAAATAATAAAAGTAAAGCTATATTTTTCTTTGTATTACTAAAGAAATGTTATTAAAGAGTCAGGAAGAGAGATAATTGCGTTATAAATATTTATCATATTTAAAATCTATATGAAATAATCAAGGATTAATATAGAATTATAAAAAAAAAAGTTAAATTAAAAGACGCCTGGATAATATGAAACATCTTCTGCTTGGTTTTAGACACTGCATTAAGAAAATCTTGTTAAGCCAACATTAAATAAAGTGCAATATATAACTAATAATAACCTTGAATTAGAATAAGTAGTCTATTTTAAAAAATAGGAATCTTTGAATATCGCCTAAAGTTAATAGGCGCCCTTAAAAATTCATAATAGAGGTTTTAGTCTTATACAAATTACAACGCCTGATTCGCATGCTACTATATATACACATGTAATATATATTGGCATAATATATGAATAAAACACTTTCGATTATTTAAAGATTATATTAATTTTCCAAGCTACTGATGCTCCGAATATTTTAAAGCACGCAACTGTCCACCTCTGGATAATACACAAACATAATCGGAATTCTGATATTTTAAAACGAAGTATAAATAGCAAATGCACAACAGAATTTGTTATGTCACGAATCAATAAATTTAAAACATCAATTATACATATTCATTACACCTCATTATTTTTCTACGCTTGTTTAATTAAAATCTAGCATAACAACATATTATTCGTACATTTTCTAGTTCCTGTAATAATTATTAATTAAACGTTATTTAGTATATTATCTCAACGGATTATTTAAAACGCAAAGTAATACGGAAATACTTCTTCCATAAACCAGTCTAATAAAGTTCATAAACTAGTAATTAGAATTTTAAGAAAAATCATGAAAGTTGATTAACTTGAATAAATGGCATTTGAGAGGTGTGTCGACTGATTGCGGTCCAAACCAATCAGAACAGTGAAAGTGATCTACAAGAATGTCTACAATGTTATCACAAGAATTCCAGTTGCCCATAACAGAACCCATAGCACGCTACGGAACTTATTTGCAAATTTAAATAACCTTGACTTTATTTCCGTGTTGGTTCCATATTAAAAATAAATGAACTTTGGTTCTATAACAGAACCAATAGAACATATAATCTGTAAATTGTTCTTGTAACTGATTTTGCTTACTAGCTTTAACTTGTATTTATACAGTTACAGAAAGTATGTATCGATTATCATCAATTTGAAAACATAACGCCTTTTCAAACAGTAGTCTCTAAGCAAAACCTTATTATTAGTAAAAGTAGATAAGCAATAAATCCACAAAACCTAAATCGCATTTAACATCAATTTAAAGGACTTAACACATGACAAGATAAATTGCGTAGATAATGACATATTTTTATAATTAAATGCATAAGAAAATATTTTTTTAGTTTATCCGTTGTAAATGACCAATATTTTTAATACCGAAACATTCTATAATCATTCTATATTCTTGAACATCTTTTAAGAAGAGTAATTTGAAATAATAATGTAAATTTGTAAAGTTGGAAACAATTTCTTTCTATATGTTAATTTATCGGTATTTTTAAATTCTTCTATTGAACAATAAAGTAGAACCAAATGTAAGCGTCACAATTAGACGGTTGCAGTGTGCGATCAGTCTTATACTGTCACTCTACTTCAATATTCAATTTCTATACCATCGAGCCAAATTTATTTTCAAATGTTATCTTCTTATGGTTAAATAAACTTAAGATAGACTTTGCAATAAATATAGCACCTATTATTTTTAATTAAATTTCTGGGACGGCAGAAGTTATATTTAATAAATATTAAAGACCAGACCATCTTATATTATAATTTTAATTACTTCCAAAATACTCGTTTTATTTCTCTAATTTTCCTTCTGTTACCATATCTAATTTTCTAGCTAGTACACATTAATACATTAATTTTGAAATGATTTTTACTAATAAATAATGTTCATGTATAAAAATAAAATACAGCTTTTAAACTGCAAAATCATCCTGAATACCTAACATGTATAACTGTATGCTAAATTGACCTTTAGAAATGTTTATCTTATTCCAGATATGAATATCAAATTTATTTGCCATGAATTATGTTTATACTCGTACAAAATTCAAACAAACAATATTTGGCTATGTAAATAAAGTATTTTAACTTTTTAACAGTTGTCAACGCAAACTTTTTAAAAATAAAGAAGACTTTGAAAGCCTAGTAAAACCAATTGTTTAAAAGTATTCTTTAAAACCAATAATCAAATTTTATAGAAGGCAATTTACATAAATGGCAATTAATTCAAAAGATCCAACTACATCACTGAAAAAATTAGAAAGGAAAAGTGTTCAATTTCAAATTTACATTGCGCCGATATAGCGGTCATGTAACTGTGAAACTATTTCAAATTCTTACTTAATTAATTAATTTGAGACATGAGAAATTTTAGCATAATTTACCCAGATATATCTATTTTTGAAATTGCTTCTAACACAGCAAGATAAACGAAAAGACACAATTTTTTTAATTCTGATACGTAGTATTTAAAAGCAAAATATGAATAAGAAACAGATAGAAATCACAGTAAATCTTTTCATATTGTATTAGATATTTTATTACTACAGTATGTTCTTAAACCAAACCAAGAATTAAGTTAATTAGAAAAAGTAACTTTTGTAACAACAAAAATATATGGTATTAAATATAATGCATATTATTATTTGAATATGTACATTAATAATTATTAAAATTTGAATATGTACGAATCAAAGTTATAACCAAACGTGTGCTATTTTGAGGAGTAATTAAACATAATGCGATATTAATTGTACGTAAGTACTATCAAATAAATAAAAGTTAAGATATATCTTTCTGATTAAAAATGATTAATTCGTAAAACGGATTAATTTTCAATGAATTAAAATACGAATTCTTACCTTGTCTCTACCATTATATGAATCTAACATATCACAAATTTCTTTAAGTAACATTTTGTTTATTTTTTATAGCCGTCAAACTAAGAAAATATTAAACAAACAAGAACTATTAGAACTAAAAATACGGACCACAGGTTATGTGATTCTGCAAACGACTGTCATTTATTTTAAAATACTTAAAATACACTCATACTACTGATACCATATGTCAAATTCCACATGCGCACCATTCATTAAATAGAAAATACAGGGCTGTGCAACTATTTCGTATTTAGCGTTTGTAAACAAAGGTTGCAATTTATTTTTAATGGCTGAGAAATTAGAAATACCTATACTTTTCATTATCTAGCCGTCATTAAAGGTCATTTATTTAAAAAATAAATACAATTGCCCTTCGCCAAAATCAATTATATCCAGTCACAATTGCTTTCAAAGGTAGGCCAGTTATAATACACCCCTACGGCATGTTTATGCGGCTCTGGCTATATAATGTAAATTTGTACAATCTCGAAAGCGAAAATAATTTGTATACAATTCTATAGTGAAAATTATTAGCATCTGACATTAATGACGGTTCACATACATTTTTAAACAAGATTAGCCTATCGGCACTCACAAGATTTCGGCACTTGAATAAGGTATCGTTTTGACTAGATACAATTAATTGCGAGTTGGAGCTAAAAGAAAAGTTGTTCAAAAGAGTTTAAGCGCTAGCGCTGGCCCCAATCAGTAGGAGGTCGTTAGTGATAGAAGTAGTGTCGCAAATAGACCAATGATAAACAAAATAAATATTTTATTACCTACTAGCTTCATATATAACAATTAATATAGCTATAACTCCTTCAAATTTGGAAATAGAAAATAAAAACGGCAGTAAACGTTAATATATTAAAATTTACTTCAATCGAAAATTAAAAAGCGAGTTCAAAAATTGAGTTCGCAAGCCCATATGAATAATAATAGATTGAAACGATAAAATAAAATAAGAAAATCTACCACGACTCTATGGTCGTTTGTCTCTGATCGAAGCGTGTTACGACTAGTCTTGCAGTATTATTTATTGCTGTATATGGTGGTTGGTATGAAGTTAACTTATTTAATTTTCAGCGTGAATTTGCTTGTAACTTCTTAAAGTAAAAAATATGTCCTAACTAAAGCCAAACTAACCTAAAAGTATAGAGAATTTTCACCAAAAGTAGTAAATGTCAACATATAGTATATGTTTTGTTGACTGCAAAATAAATACAAACAAATAAACTCATAAAAAGGCTATTTATATATTGGATTAGTTATATTTAAATTTTTTAGCATTACTAAGGCAATTGGAAAGTGCTAGTACTTTTATGTATTGAAAATATTTAGAGTTTGTAATAAAAACAAGGACGAAAGTTTTGGCGCACAATTTCTGACAAAAGGTTATTGTATGACAATACATTATTTTCAAAGTTGAAATTTATTCTAATAGTGTTCAATCGCATTTACTAAAATAACATATTATAATGAGTTGGTCAGAGAACGAAATAATTGAGATAAAGAAATGCGCAAATGAACCAAAAGAAACAATGGAAATTAAACGTTCCGATATGAACAAATTAATAATGAACTACTTAGTTACAGGTAAGAAGAATCATAATATTGTGTTATCAATTAATATATAAGAAACAAATTTAAATACGGTGTAAAATATTTACTTTTCTATACAGAGGGATTTAAAGAGGCTGCTGAGAAATTTCAAGAGGAAGCAGGGGTTGAACCTGAAGTTGATCTAAATACTTTGGATGATAGAATTCAAATAAGGTTTTAATTAAGAAATATATTAATAATCATTTACGTTTAAGCACCTTTATTTATTTATATTTTACTATTAAGGGATGCTGTTCAGTCAGGAAAAATTCAAGATGCAACTATGCTTGTAAACGATATGCATCCTGAGCTCCTAGACAATGACAGATATCTTTATTTTCATTTGCAGGTAATTTTGTTCATTATTTAGAAGTTATTGTGATATAGTGTTGATTATATTTTAATGTTATGTCTTATATTAGCAACTTCACTTGATTGAATTAATCCGAGATGGTAAAGTAGAAGAAGCTCTTAGTTTCGCTCAGTCCCAATTATCAGAGGCAGGAGAGAATAATTCGCAAGTACTTTCAGAACTTGAACGAACACTAGCTCTTCTTGCCTTCGAGCAACCTCATCTCAGTCCATTCGGTGACTTATTACAACCAATTCATCGCCAACAGGTAATTTGAATGACTTCATCCTGAAATTACGATAAAATGGAACGTCTTGAATTCTAATGGGTTTCATTTTTCAGATAGCAAGCGAGCTAAACGCGGCTATCCTTCAAATGGAACATAAAGAATGTACAAGCCCGAAATTAGCCAGTTTAATGAAATTGATTCTCTGGGCACAAGATGAGCTTGATAAAAGTAATATTTCTTATTCGAAAATGACAGATCTATCCACTGCAAGCATCGAGAAGTAAATAAAAGTAATATTTTACGTTATACGCCCATGATAATTTATTTAATTAAGGATGGTTATTGGTATCAGACTGAAGATTAGTACAAGAAATTGTGAATTGCCACATTTTTCTTTTGCGTATAATTTGCTGCCAGCCACATATGGAATATTATTTACAACTCTTACATTAGCTTACAAAATTTTTATACACAATATATATTTTATTGATTTGATTTTTAAATATAGTTAGTAAATTAGTGCAAATGAAATCACATAGTATATCTTCAAAAGAGACCAAAATTAAAATTATAGATATCTAAAATGATATGTACAATTAAAAAAAAATGTATTACTCCATAATTTAATATTACATGAGTAATAAGACATTCTCAGTAACAGATAAATTTATTAGTCCATTTTTTTTATAAATTTCTGGGTAATTGAAGAAATTGTTTTTCTAACGTGTTATTGTGTATTAACAAACATGAATTATAAATTCATAATGGAGGAGTTGTTCAATCCGTTTTTATTCCGTATTTTCTACATTACGCGAATACAATTTTGAAAATAACTCTTTTTGTTTTGTGATGTAACTATTTTATTATTAATTTATTTATTTTATTACTCTTTTGTTAAATTAAGTTTAAAAGCAATGACTTAAAATTATTTATTATAAATTGTCTAAAACTGGCTATGTGATTTAAAAACATTGTTCCACGAAACTCTGTAGTATCCATATAATCCATATTTCCTATAATTACCTTTGTGGTTAATAACACTGTAATGCGAGTTATAATAAGACCTTCCAGGATAGAAGCAAGTGTAAATGATGTATAATTGCTGCTGTCTATATGCCAAAATCTTTTATTTAAATTTATTTGTTCTTATTAAAATGAAATTTGCACTGTGCTAATTAGGTACACGTAAAATACTACTCAATATATTTGAGTATCTGCGGTACAATTATGGTAGAGTAACATAAAATATTTAACTGTGTATGATAAATTTGAACTCATTTCAAGTAGAATTTGAAAATGTTAGTTATTTATAAACAAATTTAAGTAATTTATTATAGTTATATATAGTTGGTACCTAATAAGAATATATTAGGCCAGTTTCAGAACTGTCAGCCTCTTGTATATAAATAAGGGTGTGAGTAAAATATATGCAGTACATCATAATAAATCGTGTAAATATGTATGTTATATGCTATCAAATTGTACTCTAAGTAAACTTCTTTTAAGTAAGCTATTTTCTTACAAAATAATTTTAGGGAAAAAGAAGAATATTAATAAAAGAATTATTTGAATAACCATGAGAAATAATGAAAAACTTAAGTCATTTAAATTTACGAAGTATCTAAAAAACGTTGTATTAGTTATTAGTAATGATATTAACTTTTTAAATTGCCGATGGTTTACTTAACAACTATTTTTTAATTATAAGCGTTCTAGTTGCAATATTAAATTATACTGAGATTTTAGTATCAATTATTTTTTAATTTATTTTATTTATTTCGGAATCAACTGCAACATTTAAATGAATTACTTATTAAGCAAGTATTTTATTGTATGTTAATTGTTTATTATTACATATACTGTACTAATTATTATATAACATCTAACAAATATATGATTAAACATTTTAGCTAATTATTTTATTAATATTAAGTGAAATTCAATACGGGTATACTAAATTTATTAAGTTCGAAAATAAGTCTACTTTCTTCAATAACTAAATTGCTTATTTAGAAATAATAAAAGCAAATTACGTTGTACGTGAACTTTTATAATAATGTTCACAATTACTTTCTTGGTTATTAATTTTGCTGATGATAGGAAAAGTATTGGTTATAAGCTAACGTGGAATAAAAAAATTTAAAATCACACAAAGCAATTCATACTTTATAATGCAAATTGTTTTATTGGGTTCCATTATCTTTTCATAGTAAATTGCTTTTATGTCGTTAGAAGTTATAACATGCATTTCTATTTAAAACACTCTTTGATGTTTATAACATGATAATTTACATCATAATAATGTCAAAATGATTTACAAAGGGTTCATTTAATTAAATTGGAAATGACATCTAAGTTTCTCATGAGACGTATATAAGCCAGAATACGAATAATGTTTGCTGATTCTCTACACTTTATTTAATTATGGCGCAGGCATACAAAATGTTCTTTTGTTTATGGGTAATTTTTACACCTTTCAAATGTTGTGTAAGTAAGCAAGTGTATAAAGATTTAATTATTAAGCATTTTGAAGTAAATAATGCTAACACTTTAGTGCTTGCTCATTGTTGGAATGCTACTGGTAAGTTACATCAAATATTAATTGAATATATGTTTCAATAATATATATTTGAGCAGATTATCTTATGTTTATGGAAATTCGACCACTTTTTGGAAACAATCTCATCAGAAACCAATATTATAAAATGTGAATTCTGTTAGATTTTACTCTTAATTTATCGTTTTTAGACGTTCACGACATACTGAAACTTTTCTCTGTGCATGATATTCGAGCTTCAACAATTAACTTGGGTTTAGATTTGCGACCTGTTGAAGATTCTCTACAAATTCAAAATCAACTATCTGTAATTGGAGTCATAGTTGATTTGGAATGCAGCAGGAGCTTGGAATTTCTCAATATGGTTGGTTTTCAAAAAGAAATCTTCACCTAATCCCTTTTCAGTAATAGAATAACATCAAGTTTCTGACTTGTTATTTTCACCAAAAAGAATTTTTATTTTTACTTTTAGTTCTAATAGATTGAGTTAAGTTAATAATAATTTTTGAAATACAAAATTTGTAAATATAAACTTTTCTTTATGTTAAATATTTGTTTATTTACGTAAATAAAATTTCATTAAATGAAATACCTTTCAGGTATCTAATGCGTTCTATCCAATGTTTAATGCAACTTATAGCTGGCTTGCCTTTGCTAATTCATTAAGTGATTCAGAATATCTGTTAACTACGCAAAATCTACGATTGGATACTGAGTTTACGTTAGCGGTTCGTGGAGCAGAGTATCACAATTTTGATTTATACGATGTATACAATTCTGGATATATTCAAGGAGGACAATTAAATATGACATTGAAAGGATGGTGGCAGAAAAATCAGTTACAAATTGTGCTGACACAAAGAAAATTGGAAAGGAGGATGAACCTACATGGTCTTAATTTCAAAGCATCTGTACTGGTAGGTTAAAAGCGATGCATATAGAATAATGGTTTAAGATAAAATCGGACTCTTAAAATAGTTTTAAGGAACTACAAGTGGAATGGAATATTCCATGCAAAGAACATTATCCCATTACCTCTCAAATTTTCTTTTCCAAAAATGTTCTAAAAATTCTGTTTGTTGAATACCTTCAAACAACATTTAATGCAAATATTTCTTGTGATAAATATTGTTGTATTTCTTTAAATATTTAGGTGTAATGTTTTTGAGAAAGTTCCATTTAGAGATCTTGACTTATTAAAATAATGTGATATATAGTTTTACAATACGATCTTACATAAATAGTTTTATTTTTGTCAGAAAATGTGTTTTTATATAACTTGACATAATGTTAACGTAAAAAATATTATGTTAAGGTAAACGTTTTTATGTTTAATAAACCTATAAATAATATGTAAATGCATAACGGGTTATTGTATCCAAGAAACACACCAATGCATGTTATGGTATATAAAACTACTCGTATATTGAATTTTACATTGATTATCAGCAAAAGTTAAATACTTTTTATCAACACAAAAATAGAAGTAATTTAAATGACCGTTGTGAAGTCATTATAACTTGTATTTTTTGATTATATTTTTGTTAACTATTTTTGATTCAATTTTACTTGGAATATGTAGCCTTTGTAAAAATTTAGAGTTGTTCTAAACTTTTTCTTTATATATATGTGATAATTAACAAATTATGTATTTTATTTAATCTACACATCTAATAATTGCCAATCATTTAAAGGTAAACGAACCGTTACGTGTGCCATTAGTCGACTATCTGCAGAGTTTTGAAAACAAACATCTTGACACCATGCATCGCTTTCAATATAACTTGTGCCTGAATTTAAAGGATATGTTCAATTTTAGGTTTGAGATCTCATTACTAATTCTGTCACATTATTAAATATAGATAATTAAAACATAGGATATAAAACATCATGAGTTCATTTTAGATGGAATATTACTCGAGAATATAGTTGGGGAACCAACAAAAATGCAAATAAAACCTGGGACGGATTAGTTGGGACACTGTTCCGTCGAGAAGCTGATGTTGTTATTACACCGATGCGTTATGACAATGCTCGTTTTGGAGCGATTCATTACAGTGCTGAAACCTGGTTATTAAGGTACTTAGTACATTTATAACTAGGTATCCATACCCTGTTACTTAGCGAAATGTCTCACAATGGGTCATTGTTGATTGAAATCAATGTATGTAATCAATGTTAATAAATATGAATTGGCATGTCTATTTTATTAAATATCTAAATGCTAACGGAGATATAGCAATTAAAAATTTGAATTGTAGTTTTAGCGCTAGAAATGTTCGGCCATATTTGTATGACGTGAAATACATTTTAACGTCAGTTATTTGTTGAGTAGGTCAGTGTTGTGGTAATGTTTTGTAGCTGTTGGTAGTCAAATAATCAAGTCAAGTCAAAGAATAATAAGTTTTTATTTTGTTTAACCCTGTTACGGCAGACATAATATTGTAATTTTATTGTTATTTTGATATTATATTTGATATTTTGATATATATATACATATAGCAGAGATTTATCAATTGTAAGGTTGGCAGCGGTTGTGATGTCATATGCATTTGGAATATGTACAACGTTGAATCCTTTTAATAATTAAAGAGACAAAATGACTTTTTTAATTGCTAATATCTCTTAACATATAAGGAGTTATTAAAAAATAATTGAACATTTGAGGTTCTAGTAACCCTCTTTATCAATATATAGTTCACTTTTATAGAAATTAAGACATAAAACACAAGCCCATTTGATAGATGCGCAATTGGTTTATCCATCTTAACTTGAATTTCCACAAAGTATATTTTATTTAAACTACACCAAAGACTTACCAGTATATATAATTTTACATAAATCTCTTTACATAAATAACACTTAACATGTGGCTTTTAGTATCAGGCAATCGTACATACGGAATTTATCCAAAATGTAGTTTATAAAATATTTAATCGTTACAGAACAAATTTCTTCTTTCTACATCCGCCAGCAGAGTCGATTAGAAATATCTTCCTAGACCCCTTCGCAAACTCCGTTTGGATTTCCACATTGGTTACGACTTGCGTAATAATTTTACTTCTACAGTTGACATTCTTCTTTGGGAAAAAGTTTTACAATTTGAAAGAAAACGTTGATCACAATTTGAGTAGTTCCACATTAAATACATTGGCAGCATTATTTCAACAAGGTAAAAAACAGTTTTTGTTTAGTAAATGAGATTTAGTAGAAGTTTACATTTTATTTTTCTCAAATTTATTATACATATAAATAGTACATAAAATATTAGTAGGTTCTATTATATAAATTATTTATGTAAATATATGTGTTTTTATCGGTTATATTTTACTTTTACGTCAGACCCTCTTAAAACACGTTATAAAATATGTTACGTTAATCTTAACATTAAATGCGATAAAATATTAATCCTCATTTATTAATGCTGGGATAATACAATTATGATATTGTTTTTACAAATATTTAAGAAACCAATAAAACAGCTTTTGTGATTAAATAAATTGGTAATATATTAGAGATAACTTGAAAATTTGATGGAAATCCAATTCTGTTTAAATCTGAAAATCTGTTTTATAATTCCTTAGCGATTTTAAAAGTTATCAACTGTAAAACATATTGCAGTAATTTCAGGCGCTAAATATTACATACAATACATATGACGGCACAGTACTCAAAAGTGATTAGCTTAGTTAGGTTTAGTTCTCAATTTTTTTTAATTATACTATGTTATAATCATAAACCTTATGAATCCACTTATTTGAACCAATGCCACCGTATACTGTGAACGTTGTGGGAGGTTATAGATGGTAGAACTCAGCATCGGAAATAGGGCGACGTTAAACAAATTAAATCATACAAAAATCTTTATAAAAGATGTTACGCATTTTCTATACACAACTTGAAACAACTTTCTGAATAAATTTATGTGTAAATATCTTGCACTAGATAAGATAAAAACTAGCTTATTTTATTAAACAGTACATTGTATAAGAATTAGATTGTATAAATATTCGTCCCAATATCTTTAGCGTATTGCGGAAATTCGCTTTATAAGGGAGACTCCCTTATGTTGTATTCAAAAATCTTTTAGTTGATATAAATAAATGAATATAATTTCAGGAATATCAAAGAATTATAGTCAAGTCTCCACGAGGACTATTATAATATTTCTATTTGTATTTTCATCATTGGTCTATCAGTTTTATGCGGCGTATATAGTATCTTCACTACTGATGAAGCCTCCCAGAACAATCAAAACTTTAAGAAATTTAATGGATAGCAAGTTGAAACTGAAAATGCAAGATATTCAATACATACATGTGTTATTAAAAATTGTAAGTATAAGCAAACAGTTGAAAATAATATACTTTGGATATGTCATATTGGTATTTAGAGTACTAAAATTTTATGTGATGATATTTTATTTTCTAGTGTCTTGATAGTAAATTAATAATGTTCAAATTTTAGGGGAAAAGCATTTAATGTTTCTTGGATTTCCTCTTTTAATTTTTTCATAGTGGTAACAACGTCAGTATAACGTACTAAAAATACTGCCATCTTGTTCGGTTACTTTTTTTTAATATTTATTTTAGTGCATCAATTTCTGATAGCATTTAAATCAATATTACATTTATCAATATTTTATAAGACGTAATCTATACAATCGGTTACTTTTATTGTAATATGTGATAAAGATATATGCTAAGATCTGTTCAGATTCCATTATTATACTTTGAATAGGATTAAAATAGAATTCGAAACCAAGAACACTAGCACCTCTTGTGGCAACATACTACAATCTATCTTCTCTAGCGGCAAGCTGATGCACTGTAATTAAGGCGGGATATTTAAAATGAACAATTATATATTTTTATTTGAAATAATTTTAGCCAACGAAGGATTCCACAGTGCAAGAGCTATTCGTAAACATGAATGGAAATGCAGATAGTTTTTGCAGTGCGATGACGGGAATGAAATTAATACAACAGGGCAAAACCGCATTTCATGTTGATCAAGATACTGCTTACGGGATAATGTCTACAACATTCACAGAGCGTGAAATTTGTGACATAGCAATTGTTATGCTATGGAAACCATTTCCATTAACCCTCGCTGTGCAGCACGATTCGCCGTACAAAGAATTAATAAGATTTGGGTAATTAATAAATTATACAACAATACTCCTCTTAATGCAGTTTCAAATATGTAGTATATTCTTTAACTAGAAAATATCTGTCTTGTTCTGCCAGTTCAGAATATTTCTACATACGCAATAATTTTTTATTTTTCATAATTTATAGTTTTAGTTAATGGCTTATGCCGCATAATGTATGAGGAATTATTGAATGTGTATATTATCAACATATTAGTAAGATACAGTTAATTTTATGTGTTCTACTTATTTATTTATTTAGTTTACGTCGTATTACTGAGACCGGCGTTCTGGCACACCATACAGAAACGTGGCACTGGCGAAGACCCTACTGTGGGCTAACAGGATCTTCTACACCAATTAGTGTAGGCTTGGAAAAGTTCAGCTCTGCATTAATAGCCTTAGGTTTTGGCATGTGTATTGCCATAATTATATTCTTATCAGAATTGTATAAAAAGAAACATAAAAGTATATTTAAACGAATGAAGTGCATCATTCTTAAGGATCATCCATAAATTACATTACACCCAGGAGGGAGGTCCAAAAACTTTGTCAAGATGTGACAGGGAGAGGTCAAAAACGTTGTGATGTCACATACAATACACAATACACTTGTTCACATAAATTATAGTTTGCATCTACTGATTCATCGCTTTGATTTTTAAAGGTAAAGGAGTTTCGCCATTTCCAACCCGTAACAGAGATATTCGTATGAAGGACTGTGAAATGAAAGTGCATAGAGTTTTTTAATAAATATGGTTTAAAATGGAATCTAAATTGTTTATTGTCTTATAACATATTCAATTCTATCACCACCAGGATCGCTCTATGCGAAAAACTAGAACAAAGTTCCAAAATGTAGTTTACATAAACCACATTGAATTGCATGATTTTTTACTAATCTCTACATTAGTTATCTGTAGCTGTTAAATGTAGCGGCAATACTAAAAATAGTTATTGACGCCCCCCTCAGCGGCAGCAAAAATCGCAAAAATTACAGATATTAAAAAAATGCAACAATTTCTACGTTTACGGAATAGTTTTCGATGCTCCTTTGAGCGGTGTACGTCCTCTGTTGGCAAATTTTAAAATTAGGAAAAACGACCATGTAGTATATAGTAACACCTATTGTTAACATAGCATTACACTAAGAAAAGTTACAATTTTTAGAAACTTATATTCTGTAACACTAATAGTCAATACATTAAATGAATATTCCGTATTTTGGTTTGTTTCCAAGATAGTAAAAACAATTCGTACAATATTGACCATTTCATTAATAAAATGAATAATCCGAGATTTAAGATTATTTACAAAAGTTAATCTTAAAACATATCTTAATAAATAAATACACATACAAATATTTAAAGGGAAATTCGTTTATTATCATCTAAATAATTACTTTGTTATAATTAAATGTTACACAAATAATTATATTAAGGAAAAAAAATCTTTCTTATAATTATAATATAAAATATAATGATATGGAATTTTATTATTCAGTTTATTTTTTAGGATTAAGATAGCGACTGATGTTTTTGGACCACACGCTGGTACTTATTTAGATGTAGCAAATGTTTCCTAAATATTTTTATATAAAATGAAGCAATAAAAAGTTTGCAGCCGGATATGACGAGAACACAGTGAAGGCAGTATTTATTATATGGAGCTCAGCCCCATTTGTGGTCTACTGCTGCTTGATTTACCATCAATTATTCATTGTATTGTGTAATTTCATATTTCATTATGTTTAAAATAACACATACTTGGAAATTATGTATGAACTAAACACGTAGATTAATGTCAACTCGATAAAAAAAACAATATCTACTAATATTTCATTACTGAAGAAATAATATCAAATAAAAAAAAATTATATAAATGCTACATAAACACTCACATCTACTTCAGAAATATTATTGTTAGATTTCTAATTTGAACTTTTTACATTAAATTTTTGATAAACCCATCGGAAAACCCTGAACAAGACAAATCGTGAAAAATGGAACAGGGAATCCATACTAACTAATAGGGCCCAAGTCTCAATATACAAAAACACAGTACGATAACGGAATGTTAAAAAGGGCTTAAAACCATGTTTTAAAAAAGAAATTCATCTTGTGTTTGTATGTTAATAAAATAAAGCATTCCGCTTCATAATTTTACGGTCAAAAAATAAAATTAAATAAAAAATTCTAATTGAAACTTGGTCCCACAGACAACATCCTATTTGTAACTGTTATGTTTACTATTTTAATTTAGTTATAACTTTATGTTACTAAAATTATCTTACTTTAATAACATAAAGTTATAATGAATAATTATAATAATAAAAAATATATATATTCTATTTCATAAAGCCTTTTTTTAAGCAGTTTCTACTTCTGCACCATTTTTTTCAGAATCTGCTAGTTTAGGTTTTTTTTCAGGAGTAGCACCTTCTGCGGGGAGTGTATCTTCATCGGGGTCGACTGTTACACTCTTTCTCTTTAGAGCAGCAGAATCAGAGACTTTGTCTGTAAACCAGAAACGACCAATTCAGAAACATACGTAAAAATTTGTTATGTTATAATTTTAATACGAAACAGCAATACAGCAAAAATGTATGTTCCAATCTTATCGCATGAAATAACAATTTGAAATTAAATATACCTCCAGAATCACCATTTTCTGTTGATTCGGATGATTCTTTATCTTTTTCCTCTTCACTACTGCCGTTTTCCTTTTTATCGGACTCGCCATTCTCTACTTCCGCTTCTGAGCTTTCGACTGATTCCTTTTCATCAGGTACTTCAACAACGGCGTCATCATCAACTGCTGCTGTTTCCTCAGCTTCATCCTCGATTGCGACTGGTTCATCGACTTTTTTTTCTTCAACTGGAGCGCTAAAATAATAGTTCAAAATTTATAAACTTACTACTTAAAGCAAAACTATAACATCAATTGCATAACTAGAACACTCGTACTAAATACAAAAGGGGTAAATCATAAAAACTAGATTACGTTACTCTATAATTTGTTAACAATCTTGTCAGTCATACTCGTTCTTTGAATTTACAACACCTAGTTCTAGAAAAACACTAATGTAGCATATGAATTAAGTACAAAATATGAAATCGAATTTGCGAATTACCTAGTTAATGTTGAGTTGACAAGCAAAAGAATAGGAAATTCCTTTTTACATTACATTTATGTAGCAAATATGTTTAGAAATGAATTTACATAATTGTGTTTAATATTATAAACAAAACTATTTAATATATGAAATGATATTTGAAGTTAAATATATTTATATATATTTAAATGTGTGCTGCTATATAAATATACACATATAAATTAGCTAAATTACTAATCACATAAAAGTAAAAAAAGAAATGCAAGAAGGAATGTTTACGTATTTCATAAGTCAACACAAAACAGACGCGTGTTTCGATTGAAGCTCCGTACGCTTTGGTGGCAGATTATTGAACCAGTGGCGCGAAACGAGTTTGCATTTCTTAATTGCAACTTTCATCTTTTATTTTACGAAAGTATTTATATCATATCATCCTACTACAAATTAGTAAAGAAAAAACGAAATCAATAAATAATTCGATTATAAAGAGCATGTATAGTAAATGTACATTTTAAAACCGGCGCGAGATTAAACCGCCGGCTGATCGATCGATACTAGCTGAGTCGGCGTACATAAAAATAAAAATCATATCCAAAAAAAATATTACAAAAAAACATTCAAAACAGTAAACAATACGAATTTAATCGCTCTATATGTAAACAAGTTGAATTAACATTGTAGTTAACATTATATTTCGTAGAAAAGTAACATGAACAAGATATTTTCTTTGACATGTATGTATACAACCGCCAAAACAAAAAAAAAGATTTTTGAGCGTTATTTACAAAAATACAAAACACAAACATAATTAGCTACTCACATGGTTTCAACTTTATCAGCAGACATTATGAAATTATATTAATTATAGTTTTAAGCAGAAAAACTGTATAAATCAATTGCACAAATTTATGAATAACACTACAAGAGCGAAGCAACCTCGTCGACGTTTAACAAACAACTGGTGCCTTGAGTCTGTGAATGCCAGCGAACGCTGAACGAAACAAGGGCAGCTTTGGCGCTTTGGCATCAAACGATGTACCTCTACACTCGCTTGCGATTTATTTCCATAGGATTTTGAATGTACGTTTCCCGCGTGTATAGATGTCACCAGTATCTTCTCATAGCTCCATCTCTTTTTATTATACTACAAGAACGCTTATTATTTAATGTTAAATAAAGACGCAAATATATTATCATAAAAATACCTGTAGCACTTTGTTACGTATTGTACAACTTAATATTCTCTACTATATACTATAATTCCAGGTAACACATGTATTAAATAAAAAATTTCTCATAAATGTAACACACTTATGAAATACCTATCAAAAATATATGCAATAATATTTCATGCTTATATGTTAAATTATAAATGTCCTTGAAATTTTTAACGCAATTATGTACTAAGAGATTTTAAAGCACTGCAAAACTTATGAAGGAAATTGTTTAATAAAATAGAAATATAATGCTTATTTTTTAAATAAACAACTGCTAGTTAACACCTCTAATGTAAAACGCTTGCACGCCAATTTCAGTATTATTAAACTTGATTACTATTTAGATGTGCATGAATTAAAATATGTACGAACGATAGTGCTTTCATAACACTATTTTTAACAGTAAAAATATTAAAAATAATATGGCACAGTGAGCGAGAGGACTTATTCTTCACTTCTGTGTCTTCGGGTTCGAAATAAAAAAAATTATCTAGAGTTTAGTAATATGACATGTGACAAACAAGCATTTTATTTACAATAACAAAAAGAGTTTAATTAGATAATTAAAAATACCTGTATAATCTAATAATAAAAATTGCTCTAGAAGATTCTTCTAATAAATATTATGAAAGCATTAAATGTTTAACCGGCTCACTAAAATATGTATACCTTTTCGTGACAGCAGCTGCTTTATAAATTCATTTGTAGTCTCGTGAAAATGGAATTGTTTACGCTAGGTCTCATAGACCACCTGTCCTAAAAAAAATCTGTGAGTTCGACGGATCGACGTTCAGTTAATACATGTAGCATATATTTAAAAATTGTGATGAATAATTTGAACATACAGTCAGCAGTTAGAAATGGAATCTGAACATTAGAATGTGAATGAACTTTTAAGTCAAATTGAAATTGGAGGTTAGAAGACGCTAAAGACGATGTCATTAAATTATCAAATTATTTTTATGGTATCTATATTTGTAAAAAAATAGTATATTTGTGTGTCTTCTATTTTTTAAACCATTTATGCTAGTTCACTAAAACGATTTGGATGTGTCCTTTCAGGCAGTATCTTTCCGATCAATACTAGAGTAGCTGAAACCAATGAAATAAGAGGCTTATTAAAACATCCTAACCATCTTGTTAGATACCTCACTTAATTTATTTGATTGGGCAATTAATTAGCTTTTACTTATGTTTTTATTTTACAATAGATTTCTGGTTTATAAAAAGTATTTATAAATGAATTATATACAACTGTAAAAAATGTTCAACTTTTTTTTCCGTAAATTTTCCGTGTGCTATTTAACCTTTATCTTAAGAAAATATTAGGTTTGAATTCTGATGAGTATAAATTTGTCTACTAATCTTGTTTACTAATTTGTCTACTACTCTTTCTAAATCTAAAACTTGTCTAAAAGAAAAGATACAGTGAAACATTTCTGTATTTAAAATTTTATATGTTTTTGAATTTAGGAGTGTTACACTTATTGTTAGAATAAATCAATACTTCGAGGAATTAAGAATAAAAGTTATACTTATTTCTAATAACGTTATAACCTTCTAATATTACTTTTTGTTCCATGAAAACAGTCTTCCTGTAACTTTCAGTAGATAACTTTTGCTTCAGAGTACTCTTCTGTGATGTTAACCTGTAGGCACAGTGGCGTAGATTACTACATCAAATTTAGGTGATCGAGAAATTTATTTTTTTTAAAGTTGGCCTTTAATTTATCAAGAAGTATATGTAATTTTAAAGTTAGTTTATTTTAAAAACTCAGTTCTGATAAACTCATCAAGATCTGAATTAGATAATTAATAATTCAACGGTACATTAAATTCTCAGCAACACGTTTCTTAATTACGAAGTACTTTTGAACATAAGTTTTCATTTTGTTTTGTTGGTTACTCAAATGTATAAATAATGTACGAGTACAATCTGAACAGTATTATTAATCATTCCATTTTAAAGATAATCAAGACTTTGAAGATTTTCGGTGTCAGAGATTTTAATTGTGTTAATAGTTTTAAAAATTATCTATTTTTAATATCGGTCCTATCACCGACGATCTTTTACTAATGCTGGCAGTTTTTATTCCGCCTAAGCTGCCTAATGAATGTTTGAAACAATACATAGACTAGCTTAAAACATATTAATATTTTCAAAAGAGACTGCCGGATTTCGTTTGAAAAAAATGTATGAATGGGAAAAATAGATAAATAATATGTAAACTTATATGTGACTATTGATTATTTCTTCTGAGGGTGTATCAAAAACTTATTTATACCCTCCGCAATTTTTATAATCACCACTTGTCTTAATCTGCAACAAAATTCAAATAATTTTCAATTTATACGTAAGTAATAGTTTTAATTGTAAGATTATGCATATTCGAACTTCACTGGCATAATTTTTACGATCAAAGCTAACCGGCAGCAACGTGCGCCAGTACAGTATGGTTCTGTGTAGCGCGTGTGACGTACCATATTCGTGTGTTCTCGGCTCGCCTGTTCGTTCGCTCGTGTTCAGCGCAAATACGTATATGTGTGTGTAGCTCATCTAATATGGCATAAATACATGCATATTACCTTGCATTTACTACGCATGCGTCTTTAGACCGCTCAAAAAAGTATATAGTTTTAACTTCATAAGAGGAAAATAAATATACTTTCTAGCGTCTAAAGTCACGCAGGCGCTCTAAACATGGTTTCTATGTGTAATGTAACGAGCGCCGAATATCGAGTATTTCCGAACGATGCCCGGTACCGTGTGCCGGGTAGCGTAGTTCACTACAGTTCAAAGCAGCCGAGAATAATGCCTGAAATTTGTGCTCGAGTACTCAACACGAGTTTGCTTGGACTATGTTTTATATGTATACATAACTAGATGTGGGTGGGAAAGATGAGGAAGTGGTTTGAGTATTTTTCACACCGTTTGCCATACTTCACATTTTAATCGAAATTATTTAATGACCTATATATTTATCGACACACTTATAATCGACACGTTTTTAATGTTTTAACGGGCAAAGGGGAATGACTTCCGGCCGTCCTGTAATTTATAAGAATACCTTAAGTTAAATAAAAGCGGGGTTTATTGATTAGATTAAAATCGTACTTAAGAAAACAATTTCTTAAAAAAAGCGTACGGAAATAACTATGCGCACATGTAAATATTGGAAGCGATTGCTTCATCCGCTGCATAAAGCGTTAAGGTGTAATATTTTTAATGGGGTTGTGTCCTATGTCTTAATTTCTATAAAAGTGTACTATATATTGATAAAGTGGGTTACTAGAACCTCAAATGTTCAATTATTTTTTAATAACTCCTTATATGTTAACAGATATTAACAATTAAAAAAGTCATTTTGTCTCTTTAATTATTAAAGGCATTCAACGTTGTACACATTCCAAGTGTATGTGACATCACAATCCTTGTGTAATGTTACCAACCTTACAGCTAATAAATCTCTGCTATATATATTTATAAATCAAAATATCAAATATTATTTACAGCTATTTCAAGGAACAATCAAATTTCAATATTATGTCTGCCTTAGCAGGGTTAAATAAAATAAAAACTTATTATTCTTTGATTTTACTTGATTATTTGACTACCAACAGCTACAGAACATTACCACAACACTGACTTACTCAACAAATAACTGACGTTAAAATGCATTTCACGTCATACAAATATGGCCGACCATTTCTAGCGCTAAAACTACAACTCAAACTTTTAATTGCTATATATCCGTCAATATTTAGATATTTAATAAAATAGACACGCCAATACACATTTATTAACATTAATTTCAATTAACAATTGAAAAATCGCTCACTAAAAAATGAGGGCACAAGCCCATTGAGGATTATACCCAAAATACGGTTAATAGAAGAATTACAGAGTTGTAATTAAATATAAATGGCTTATAGATTATAACAATTTAGAATTTGGCATGAGGAATGAAAGAAGTATCAACCACCGACAATAATGTACCGGTACGATTTAGAAGTATAAATAATTACACCACTGGACTAAGCCTTCGGTTCACATCGTGCCGCAGAAAACGATTGCGACTGTGACCTACACTTCTATATTTCTATTACAAATCTCCCTTTTTTTGCTCTCACGCTAACTTCAATCGAATAAAGACAAAAATTACATTCCTTTCGAGCCCTTACTTATAGCTAATTATGTTAATGAGGCAGTGGTCTGAATTTTGACAGGAAGAATTGAAGAAAATATATTTTTCAGATAATCAATAACCAGCTTATAGATAGACCCTACAGTTGCATGCGGCTCTAAGAAAAACATTAAATAGTGACATGTACTTTTAAATTTGTTTCTTGCATAGCCAAAATATTTCAATTTCAATATTGTTAATATAACAAGATTATTAGATTTAATTATTATTATAACATTTTTCTTATATTTGTATTCCATTTTCCTCCATTATTTTCCCACTTATAACACTCCGTTGACCCCATGTAAAACACATTACATTTAGCTCTTTTCTTCCCCATTTCTCTTCATAAATAATATATACCGTCTCGAAAACACAAAAGTCTTTAATAATTTATCTTTTTTGTTATTTATTCAAATAAACTTTACATATCATTTTATTTTATATATAGCTCTTTACTGTTATTTTAATTCCTTAACAGGAAACGACATTCACATACTCGTACTTCATTTATAGTAATATTAATTTAATATACGATAGTCAATTGAAATTTGAAAATTTCCACTCTTTACGTATATATACCACAAATATATTAAAAATTTTAATTGAAAGTTTAAAGTTTAATTTTCCAAAATACGCTTGTACAGCTTTTATAGTAACACTACGAAAAATACATACGAGTGGCAACTCTAGATATAATTTAGAAAAATATAAATTTTTTTACGTAAAAGATAATTTGTTTTATAATAAACAAGAGTATTATCATAGTTCCCGTCCCTGGAAGTTTATTTTGTGATAAAAAGATATACCATACCTATTTACGATATAATAGTGCATACGTTATGTATTGATTAAAAAGAAAATTAGTTTTATGCATTAAATGAGTGTTTGTTATCAACAATTGAAGTATCAAAATTCTTATTACTGATGCAAATTGATTTGGATTAAACTTTTCATACCTTCTATCCTTATTTCAGTGAATTCACAAGCCACGAGGCTTTATACCTTACCTACACACGTGTCCTATTACACATGCAAACACCCGAACCAAGGTTGTGTGTGTTAATCCAGTCGTGAAAACGTTTGAAAAAAAAGTTAGGTTATGGGGTTACACATACACAGATATATATTCCTTAACATTGCTCTCATGTTAAGCACGTGCTAGTTTTTATTTTAGGGAATAAAATTACATATTAGAAAACGATTAATCAACAAATCGAAAGAAAAAAAACATGTTTTAAATTCTTTAATACATAAAATAAAGAAATAATATGTACATTGTACAGACAGAACGAATGTACGGTATATCGATGGCTCATCTGGGTGAAAATTATTAGATTACTGTACTATGAAACGTTTGAAATTAGTGACATCCTAATCAATTGATTTAGGCTTGCCTTGAGTCATAAACAAAAGTTATTTACATTCCAGAAAATCATTTGTGACAGGATACAATTGATTTTGTTGTACTGATCTGGCAACACTAAAGTAATATTTACGTATCACATACATTTCGTATTTAATTTTTAATACACACTTTTAAATAAACAAATTTATTTGTTCTCGTCTTCTTTCGTTTTAAGCGTGTGGGTTTAGTTATCCCCAAAGTAAGTGTTCACAGATTCGCATCAGACAGATCATATAAACAAGTTAGGGAAGGCGAATACAGCAAATATTAATTCTCATTTAAAAAATAACTGCGCGTGCAGCTATTTAAATGGTCGTTTAAATTCACTAGAAAAGACTAACAAAAATATCATTGACATAATAAAATAGGGTGCTTTTTCGATATCGAGTCAAAATAGGGTGAAAAAATTAATATTTTAAATCTTCAAAATTCCAGTGTGTTTGGGACATAAAGGGGTAAGTTTTCACCAAATATCATGAAAAAAAAAATTTTTTTGTAAAAGATAAAAATAAAAAATAAAAAATGTGGTTTTTTGGATTTTTTACATGAATTTTGAGGTTATGGAGAAAAAGTATGGATACAAAAGTTGTAGATCTTTTTATTATCTACAACTTTGCCATTTAACTTTTTTCGATAGGACTTGTAGTTTTGCCGGAAATCGAGATTTACCGATTTTTACCCTTAAAAACTCACCCCCCTAGCCCTTCCCAACCGCAGATCGCCCGTCCTTTTCCAATAGGTTTTATTCTACTTTAATTTTTTTTCGTTTTTAATTATTTTTGACGGCTTCGACCCTGGTCTATAAGAATTTAGAGGGAAAGATAGCTTACACAAAAAGTTTGACAGAGTAGGAGGACGGGATTAGTGTTATTTTCAAACAAATTATAAGTTTATCACAATTTCACATTCCCAGTAAACAATTGAATAGAGGTGAAATATCAGGCACGATGGTATAGAGTGCCGCTCAAGAATGTTGGGACCGTGAATAATACACACTCGATAGCTTCCAAATGTATGTTAACATTTGTTCAGTGGATACCCATATACATGCAGAAGTTGGTTAATGTAGGACAGCACAAACTGCCAGACAGCCTTTACAGTCGTTTCTGCTGTGTGCAAATTGGTGCGACTGCTCTAACGTTTTGCACCTAGTATCTGACAATTGATGGTCTTGTTTTTATGCTCTGAACTAAAAATTTATGTACGAAATGTAAGTAAGTTTAGTAAGAATTTTATGAAGCTATGCGATTTAGAGCAAATAGAATCTACAGCAAAGGCTAGTAGTTTACAGAACGCAGTACGTTGGCAGGGCTACGCACTGAGCATTACGTTCGCCGATTCAACGGTTTTCTTAAAGCATACTTGTACGCATACCAACAATATTTCGGAGAATTTGGGTCGAGGGTTGTTTTTATACGTTTACTCGTGTTTTTAAGTCGTTGGCATCTTTTGAATAGATTAATTTATTCATCCGTAAAGAATACAATAGAACTTGTTACTGTCTCCGTAAACATAAAATAATTGAGCTTTTGTGATTATGGTGATATTATGGTTTATTTTTTTCTCTCTGCAGTTGATCATAGATTCTGACTTTATTTATATATTGGCAGGATTTATTTTTGTTGTTACCATCGCACGTGTAGAACCCTACAAACAATTTGTCGTATCTTAGCAATCTCGTATCGGGAGAACATATGTGGTACTGAACAGTACCACGACTTGCACCTCGGCAAACCTCGTTTGGAAAGTATTAGGAAGGCAATCAGAGGGGGTGCGGAGCGTTCCGGCCGGTGCAGACATGCTGTCCAAAGCTTCATGTAATGTCTCATTAATGTCTAATAGGATTCCAATCACCATTCAGAGTGATACGATTCGCATCTAATTGGATTCCGATCAAAACTGTTTGTAGGGATTGAGTCAACAAGAGCAACGGAATCTTAAGGCATGGCAGTGAAAATGTTGAAAAAAGGTCGTTTTCAAGGATGTGTTGTGCTATATGATTCAAAAGTTGCGTCGATTTATAGCTACACTGTACACTGATTGAATGTATTACAGAATTACGAATTTATTTCCGCGCTCTACTATTTCGCTAAGAAAGAGCTATTTTTTGAAAAAAAATTTTACACTGTAAGTGACAAAATCAATTGTTAAAATCTATACAAGCATAGTCATTATACATCCAAATCCGTCTGTACGTATGTACAAATACAATAAATATTAATAAAACTAATAAAAATAAATAACTAAGGGGACAATCATTTTCATTTTTTATATATACGCAAAAACTATCACTACTTATCGATTTGTTTTTCTATTTTAAATCAAAAGCTAGTGTCAAACTGTTTAGTCTCATTGCTCCCCATGTAAATGGTTTGAACATTGATAAAATTTATCTCGAAACGGTTAATCGATTTCAAAGTTTCAGGATAAGTAGATAGTGATTCAGTTTATAATTTTACAATAATTTTTAATAATCTACAGATGAGGGTTATAGCTTAAAGTGTAATAGCTTCATTATGTAAAATCCAAATTTATTTTTAAGTTTAAGTTTAAGAAGTTCAGCGGGATTAGAAACCTATAAGAAAAGCATGAGATATAAGCAGGTGCTCAGGTAAATGCATAGCTATTTACACCATTTATTATAAATTTGTAATATCGATGTCAGTCGATGACAAAATATGTCATATTGAAAATAGTGTTACCCGATGTACAGTGGCGGATTAACCTGTCTGGTGACCCAATGCATTACGCATAAAATAGATCCATTCGATTAGGTTTCACGTCAAATTGAATAGTATCTAGACAAATGACATTCAAGAGCCATTGTATTCCAAATTTGACCATATTTATTGAAACATTAGTCCTATTTTTAGTGGCAACTCGATACTGTGAGAACTTTGATTATTTTAATATAAATACTCCTAAAATAACCTTGAATAAATAATTTTTATAAAAACGATAATATAATACTATTGTTTCTTTTTATTTATTACTTAATCGTATACATTTTCTATTGAGTGTACCACATACTTCCGCCAGTATTCTGGAAACTAAGATACACTATATTGCTCGTCTATTCCACAATACCATTCTAGACCAGGTATTGCCAACTTATTTAGGTTAGGTTTTTATAAAGGTTTTAATAAGAATTAGGGTATAGAAGAAACACAGTCATTGAAATACATGTACTTTTAAAAGTATCAGTACGTACGCCAGTATTTGGACTCACTTACTTTATTTATTACTACTGTTAACGACAAAAAGTAAATTAATAAATTGTTTAATTAAGGGCCTTATTCTGGATGTTATTATTAGCGGCTAAAACATTTCTTCGCTGAATATTGACGGCATACATACCTGTCATAAGAGTCATGTGATGTCACGTCATTATTCAGGAATTAAATTTTATCATCGCTAAAAAAACACGCAAACAAGAATACGGCTTTTAATTTATACTATTTGCGCTTTTCTAGGATTTATGCAAACTTTCTTAAACTCTTATCATTTTCAGTTAAACACAAAACCTTACTTGGACTGCGGGTTAGACTCAGTGGCGTAACTAGTTTATTACTATTAGATTAGGATTAGGATTCAGCATCGGAAATAGGCTAACGTTAAATAAATGGTATTAAAACAAAAAAATAAACATATAATATGTATTTGTACATGATTATGGTTGCCAGGTGTTCATTATTTGAGTGAATAGTTCACTATTTGGCATTTGGATCACTTTACTAATAATAAATATTGTGAAATATAATTAATTATGAAAGAAATTTACAGTAAAGTGAAATTCGCTGCTCTCCATGAGCATTCATTTAAAATCTAATATCCCCTGCATAACTCCTACTCTCCCACAATAAAGTCGCAACGAGTGGCATCACAAAATGTATACATACATACAAAACATATACATTCATTTATGTAAAAATAAATCTTAAATATAAGTAACTTCTTTTTGCGTTTCCAATTAGGATCTTTGATAGTGTGAATCAATTTGAACCGCTTGATAACATACAGTATTACTTAGGTGTTTGACACTACCTACGTACAGTATGTGTTTGTCATAATTTTCAGTGATTAGGATAAGGGCACCCTCGTTCGGGTAATGCTCTGATAACGTTACTTCGTTAAAGCAGCGTTCTCACGGAGCGATTTTCTAACCTCGAAAATCGATCGTGAATCGTCAGAATCTACCTGTGAGAACATTCCATTCAGTCGGATTGATCAACTGTTGAACAGTTCAACAAAAGTTTGATCTAGTTAACTACCATGGGATTCCCGCCATTTGCAACTTTATTTGAATGTATTTGGCAGTTGTTACTGTGCTTGACAGTTGTCATTGTATAAGTTTACGCTACGATTCTATTTTTTCTTTAGGCATCCTAAAATGGTTTCTATATTGTTCTTTGTCTTCTAAAGCAACTTCCTTTACTAATATTTCTGATGCTCCTAATTTATGTTTTTTGAAAATCCTTCGCCGAACCTAATAACGGCGCTTGTTACGTTTCTTTCTCATAGTTCAATAACATTGTTATTAATTGTTCTTTTAGTACAAGTGCTAATAAATGTATTACAGCTTTTTTCACAGCTGCATTAAGTAGCATTTTAAAACTGTTTTGCTGTTATTTTATAAATGGATATTTCGCCCTATTTATTATCTGACGTTTGTAGTAAAAACATAATTTCTATAATATAATTTGTGTCCTCATTATTTAGTGGTCGATTTTTCAATTGTTGATTGAAATTGTGTTAATAAATGTGTATTGGTGTGTCTATTTTATTAAATATCTAAATATTGACGGAGATATAGCTATTAAAAGTTTGAATTGTAGTTTTAGCGGTAGAAATAGTCGGCCATATTTGTATGACGTGAAATGCATTTTAACGTCAGTTATTTGTTGAGTAGGTCAGTGCTGTGGTAATGTTCTGTAGCTGTTGGTAGTCAAATAATCAAGTTAAATCAAAGAATAATAAGTTTTTATTTTATTTAACCCTGCTAAGGCAGACATAATATTGAAATTTGATTGTTCCTTGAAGCTGTAAATAATATTTGATATTTTGATATATAAATACATATAGCAGAGATTTATGATCTGTAAGGTTGGTAACCTTACACAAGGATTGTGATGTCACATGCACTTGGAATGTGTACAACGTTGAATCCCTTTAATAATTAAAGATACAAAATGACTTAATATCTCTTAACAAGGAGTTATTAAAAATTAATTGAACATTTGAGGTTCTAGTAATCCACTTTATCAATATATAGTACACTTTTATAGAAATTAAGACGTAGGACACAAGCCCATTCATGATCAGTTTGGTTGAACCGTATGAAACTTAATTCGTTTAATTATTCTTATTCTTCTTATCCATGAAACAAAATCGTTCAACTAAAATCGTCCCGTGAGAACGTGGCTTGATATTAAAACTATTATGGTATAGCACAATGCATTTCTTGTTCTATTTTATTAAATAACCTGTTGAGCGATAATGGAATCAAAAAGTTATAAAATATTTTTGCATTTACAACAATAGATTTTCTAATCCATGTTGTGAAATTAAAAACAAATATTTATAAATACTTATTTATATCGGGAAACATAAATGCTTAACATACAAAGGTTCTAATTAAAAATAGAAATATTAGTAAACATATGTTGTGTACCATGCTTGTAGTTGTATGCCAGGTACAGATTATTTTATCAGTTACAAAATGAAAACAAAAAATAATAAATTATTTTATTACGTGCGTTTAAACAGAAAATACTTTATTTTGCAGAGACTTAATAAAGCTAAGCGCGCACATGACAGACGAGTGTCTTAAAACAGTCGATAGAGAGTAGAAAGATTGGAAGTCGATAGCATGTGTGCTTTTGTCAGAGATGAAACGGTGTGCGAAGTAGACGCGTCAGCAGGGGCCCGAACAATGGGCTTGTGTCCTATGTCTTAATTTCTATAAAAGTGTACTACATATTGATAAAGTGGGTTACTAGAACCTCAAATGTTCAATTATTTTTTAATAACTCCTTATATGTTAAGAGATATGAACAATTAAAAAAGTCATTTTGTCTATTTAATTATTAAAGGGATTCAACGTTGTAGACATTCCAAGTGCATGTGACATCACAATCATTGTGTAGGGTGACCAACCTTACAGCTCATAAATCTCTGCTATATGTATTTATATATCAAAATATCAAATATTATTTACAGCTATTTCAAGGAACACTCAAATTCCAATATTATGTCTGCCGTAACAAGGTTAAATAAAATAAAAACTTATTATTCTTTGATTTGACTTGATTATTTCGACTACCAACAGCTACAAAACATTACCAAAGCACTGACCTACTCAACAAATAACTGACGTATACATGCATTTCACGTCATACAAATATGGCTGACCATTTCTAGCGCTAAAACTACAATTCAAACTTTTAATTGCTATATCTCCGTCAACATTTCGATATTTAATAAAATAGACACGTCAATACACATTTATTAACATCAATTTCAATCAACAATTGAAAAATCGACCACTAAAAAATGAGGACACAAGCCCATTGACAAATAATACTAGATATAATGCCCTACATATATTAAAACATATTTCAATCAAAAATTTAAAAAATGATCCCTAAAAAATGAGTTCAAAAAGTGGAGTGATGTCCGAACCTGCAGAATTTTATCCTTTATTTCTCTTGTATGCTCCGACGCCACTTACCTATTTGCCTTTATCTATTTGCCTTCTGCTCAGGTGACCATGCTTAGGGTAGAAACAAGTGACATCCACTTTATTATTTACATTGACAAATTCACAAACTATAAGAGTTTTAGCCAGAGGACACATTTTAAGATTTCATTTTATCTAGTGTAAATTTGGCAGAGGTCCATTCTATTTACTATGACACTCAAAATCTGAGAGAATTGGGTGGGGGAAAATTAAACAACAAAATTAGGGTGCTGTACTAATTTAACGACAGATTGCTGAACTCATACTAGTTAACATAGCTAGTTATATAGAAATAACCAGAGATGTGCACAAATGCTTTTCAAAAGTATTTAAATACAACATAGACCAGGCTCCCAGAGTAGTTTCTTTACAAAATATGCAGATTGCAAACTGTTTGCAAACGAACCTGCCCTGAGAGCCTGGTCTATTTTGTATTTAAATACTTTTGAAAACTATTTGTGCACATCTCTGGAAATAACAGTAAATCGTTCGACCGATTCAGGGGCCCTATTTTAGATTTTCGCTCACTAGTAATGGGCCTGCTTATTTTTGAAAAATATCATATGAAATTTGGAGAAAAGAAGAAAAGGTTAGGAATAGGGTCACTGTACCTACTAATTTACTGCTATTTTTTCTTCAGTGGTCATGTTGCTCAGAGTAAAGCATGTCGATTAACATAAGATACAGGCAATTGAAAATCCTTATGGCAAGTACCTTATTCTAACTAGCAAGTTGTAGCTATCTTATATTGGGTAAAACGAATATTATTATAAAATAAGCCTTATGTGTAAATGCCATAAGATTCATAGATGTATACACATTGTATAAATATCATCACAAGTTTATTTTGTAAGAATATTCGTTTCATAAGTTAAAATAAGGGCTTGAGTGTTCACCATTTTGATTACATATCTTTGAGAGCCATAGTTTGGGGACCACTGATCTAAAACTTGACCTTGAAACACTGACATTACTAAAAAATCAAAATTGATATATAAACTGCACGTGTTTCAATATTAGTGAATGCTCTTTGACCTGCTAACTTTAGACAATAATCACTAATTTACGAATATTATTAACAAATGGACATATTTATTATTTGAAGTATTTTTTAAAACTATATGTTGTACGAACATAAATATAAAATCCTTCTTAAATAAAATATTTTGGAATTGTACACATAAACAGTGGTTGTTTGAAACCATGGGTTCTTAAACTTTGATCAACCTATTTTGACACAACCAGTGGCGTAGCAAGGTAACCAAGGGCCCCGGTGCAAAAAAAAAATCTGGGCCCATAACTAAACTGAACGCGCCATAACTAGAATGCGTACCTCTGCCTGAGAGAATTACATAATAGATTTAGACACTTGCCTGGTTCATGCTTCCCCCCTCCCTCATGTTTAGTGATAAATTTGTACACAAGTGCGTATGAAATACACTCTCAATAAAAAAAATTCATTCCTATTTAGAATTTTTGTTATTGTTTATGTTTTTGTTATAAAAGTTTTGTATGCATTGTCGGGAATAACTATTTACTAAGAGTATTACTTCACAGTGAAACCGTTAAAATATAAATATAAGTCATATAGGTTCGAGGGCCCCCTGAGCTTGGGGGCCCCGGTGCACTGCACCGACTCGCCCATACCTAGCTATGCCAGTGGACACAACTCTAATACGTCCTATTGAAAAAGTTGACTGAATTTTATGGTTTTACTTTATAGAACCGATCTTTTGCGAAATTAAAACCTTTGCTGCATAAGTGATCAGACAATAATATTCGCAAATACGAGTATATTGTAAAAAGTTAATTTAAGGCAATAAACCAGAACAATTTGAATTTATTTTAACTGAAATTGTAATTCACCTTATAACAATATTAATTTTTTCACGGTCTTTGAGTTGTGCCCAGTAGAACAAGACGAAGGGGTCACTGTACGTTTAAGAATACTTGTACATATTTAAAGTTAAACCAACTTGGTTTTAATAAGACAAGCTTGGGCCTTCGTTGCTTGCTTTGCTTAACCACCTACATATACCATCAAAATGTAAAGAACAGTAGCATAGAACCTTGTTTCGCTAAGATAAACATTAGAATAACTGTGCTGAACCTAGGGCTCCGGTTTAAACAATGCCCCCACCTCAGTAAATTGTGGATGTTAAGAATGTCAAAAAGGTATAGGTATTAATGACAATTATTCTATGATATTCTATCTAGCTTTACACCAGTACACCAAAACCTTGACATTTACTTGCCTTATTTAAAAAAAACCTTTTACCCAAAGTAAAAACTATTATAAATTTTACCCAAAGTAAATGTATTATGTATTATGTTTCGTAAAATATTGAAATACACCTACGCAGGGCCGCATTTAGAGGTGTGGAGGCCCTGGGGCAACGAAGGAGCGGAGGCCCTTAATTATTTTCTGAATAAGAGGAACATTTTGTTTCCGTCAAGTCTTTCAAAAATTTATTGCTTTTATTTCTATTGTGGAGGCCCCTCTCTTGTGGAGGTCCCGGGGCTGTAGCCCCGCCTGCCCTCCCTCAAATACGGGACTGCACCTACGTTACGAAAATAGCACGTGGTCTTAAGAAATGTTGTGAATTGTAAGAGCAATGCACAAGCTGCACCAAGCCAGCTACAAATACAATGAATTTACAATAACATTTTTTCTAGAGACCCCGCGCTGGCTTTTTTTTAATATGCAATTGGTGCAGGTCCTGGCTCAATGCGGCACTGGATTATGTCATAATCAACATAACTTGATAGCATATAAATCCAGAAAATATAACACTGGTGCCGGGATCGAACCCGGATACGCTGCAGTGAGCGTCAAGCATCTCGCGTATTGTGTCGCCATTAACGCCATTAAAAACAAAATATTTACACGAAATTCAATTTTAAAAATTAATTTAAATAAAAAATAAAACCATTTAGCGAGAGTCTATTAAATAATAAATTTACTTTAATATATTTGAACATGGAAAATAATTCTCAAAAAATTTTAAAACAAACCGAAATTAATAATTAATTAGAAAGTTCAAAGAAAAAGAAATGAGACGATTTAAACACAATAAGAATATTAATAAGTACTTCTTAAACGTTTTTTAAAATATTGAAGAAAAAAAATAATTATGAAATGAAATAAAATAAAAGTTGTAAAATAAAAATTATAAAAATAATTTATTCTGCCATAAAAATATGATTGTATATCAATTGATCAAAGATATTAATGTCAGCATTGTAGTCGAGATAGTTACTATGAAATCAACCGAGTTGTAACTGGAAATATGTAATTGTATTGGAGAATGTATGATCTGACCAGAGAGCCTCCTTACTCGAATGGCAACTGGGTTCCTGATTAGTAAGTGAACTGATGAAATGACTGGATACCCAGAAAACATTACATATACATACTATATTCAAGGTATATACATCCATGTATATTATATATCCTATGTATATGGTGTTTCGATGTAAAATACACACTGAATGTCATATGTATGTGCAAATGCAAATTTTAATTTTAGTTTTGCTGCATGTTTTAGCTATGCATAAGATGTCACAGAAGAAATAAATAATCGAGAATATTTTTCCTTTTCACAACCATCGTAATATAATACTTAATGAGATACACAACACAACTGTTGGTAGAAAATGACGTCACACACTGAAATACACACTTGCATGCGTCTCTGTTGCATAAAAGTTATGGAATTTCCTATAACGTTGAATCCCTTTAATTATTATAGAGTAAAAATGAATAAACTAAAATATAAGGAGTTATTAAAAATTAATTGAACATTTGAGGTTCTGGTTTATCAATATATACACTTTTATAGATATTAAGTCATGGTTCACAAGCAATAAAACCGTTCATCTGCTCCTTAAATCACCAAACCACTGCATTGAACATAGATGATTTATGTTCGCCTTATTCCACACATTTCTTCAGTTTTTCAGGTGTCTCAAATAACAGTTATTGGGTTTCAAAGTGAAAAAGTTCAATGCAGCTGGTCTGGTCTCTTCACATTATTTGATGAAACCATATCTTATACTATTATCATAAACAAATATAATAAATAATGTTAAATGCAAATTCTATATATTTATAGACGGACTCGTCGAAAATATGTTCAAATAAAATTTATTAATTTACATGATACAATTTGTCAGATATTTCAGATACAGGGTGTACGAAAATACGGAATGGGCTTGTGTCCTATGTTTTAATTTCTATAAAAGTGTACTATATATTGATAAAGTGGGTTACTAGAACCTCAAATGTCAAAATATTTTTTAATAACTCCTTATATGTTAAGAGATATTAACAATTAAAAAAGTCATTTTGTCTCTTTAATTATTAAAGGGATTCAACGTTGTACACATTCCAAGTGCATGTGACATCACAATCCATGTGTAAGGTTACCAACCTTACAGCTCATAAATCTCTGCTATATGTATTTATATATCAAAATATTAAATATTGTTTACAGCGATTTCAAGGAACAATCAAATTTCAATATTATGTCTGCCGTAAAAGGGTTAAATAAAATAAAAACTTATTATTGATTTGACCCACCCACTTTGATTTGACTTGATTATTTGACTACCAACAGCTATAAAACATTACCACAGCACTGACCTACTCAACAAATACCTGACGTTAAAATGCATTTCATGTCATAAAAATATGGCTGACCATTTCTAGCACTAAAACTACAATTCAAATTTCTAATTGCTATATCTCCGTCAACATTTAGATATTTAATAAAATAAACACGCCAATACACATTTATTAACATCAATTTCAATCAACAATTGAAAAATCTACCACTAAAAAATGAGGACACAAGCCCATTGCGCACATCATATGACAGTACTTTTCTATGTACATCTATGAGCAGTACTTTTTAAAGTGCCCAACTGTGCACTATATTGCAATATATTTTGTAAAATATCTTTATAAACATTTTGAGTAATAATAGAATATTTCGCATATTGGAAAGAAACGGATCGTATTGTGTTATGACATGCTTCTAAAATAAAATTGCTTGTGTTGAATTATTTCAATAAGAGTAAAACATGATACGACACGAATGATAAGGGATGTAACATACGATAGGATGTTTTATTCGGAATTTCACACTCTCTTTACTAATATCAAGTTAAATTTTTATAATACAGAAAAAACCACTTTCATTGTATTTCGAAACTAGCTATAGTACTGCAAAAAAACTTATTTGCTACCTATATAAATTTTACGTTTGGATATGTCCCATTCTCATAAGTAACCGTCAGTTTCAATGCATATTGTAGCCACCATGAAATGAACAGATCGAATGTGTGTTTTTATATGTGTGGTCTTCATCTTTCAGTCGAGAGTCGTCTGTCCGATATGCAACCGTTCTCAATGTACAAAACAGCGCTGTCACCACAGATGTATTATGTAAGAATGGTTGCCTACAACACTAAAGGCAGGGGTTTAAAACGAAAATTTAAAAAATAAATCATTTGCTACTACTATTTAAACTTATTGTCATAACTAAATTATAATCCTAGTTTAGACTATACTGCCCTCTGAGTTCTGGGTCTCTTTAGAACGATTTAAGAATAATTTACCCCAATGCGATTCATCGCAAACAAATTCATTGTATACTATATCGCAAAAACGGTATAGTAATGGTAAAAAAATAAAATCTGCGTTATCTATCTTTAAGGGTATTGTAAACTGTACTATATATTGATAAAGTTGGCGGTATAAAAAATAAGGACCTTAAATATCCAATTATTTTGTGTTATTATGTTATTATATTATTATGAAAGAGTGTTAAGTTATAAAAAATTAATCTGAGTGTGATGTCACATACAATGCTCTGCTATCTCTTTTATACAACAGAAACGTATACGAGTGTGTGTGTGTGTGATACGCAATTAACTACTTCAAGGTGGGTCATCCCTTCCTATCAACTTTTATATTATGATTTGTTATTGAAAAAGAAACTTATAATGATTAATTATATCTCCTGTGATGTCATATGAAGAGCTAACAGAAGCGGCAACTGAAATTCAAATTTTAAATAGCTATAAAATAAAAGTAATTATAAAAAAAATAGAAACGCCAATATTAACCTATATTTCAATCCAAATTAAATACTCTACCCCTTAAAAATGAGTTCACAACTTGATGCAACCCGTTATACGCCTCTGAATTCACTGGCTTGGATTTCTAAATTTAACTAAAATACTTATTTCGCCCCTAACGTTATATTTGGGCGGTATCCTTTGTTTATGCTCCGACAGCAGCAAGGGGAAACGCACTCAAAAGGTATTAGTACTTGTAGAACACGAAAAGCTACAGACGAGCCTCACCGTTCCATCCACCCTAATGCCCCATCTGACCCCATCACGTTTCTGTATTCACCCCGCGTTCTACATACCAAATTCAAATAATACACAAGGTACAAGGGATGGTTGTAGGGTGCCATCTTACGTTGATATGATGCCGTTATTTTCGTAGCTAAAAATATAACCCTCTATATTTGAAATATATGTTATTAATTTCTACTTAAACATAGATGTCTCCTATGTTCTTGTTTGCTTTTGAAACTTCAATCCTTTAAGATCAATTGTGAATACGGTTACATATATTTAAGGTTTACTTGGGATAAAATAGTTTACGTTGTACTATAATTTTTTAGGTTAATAAATATGTTTTCTGGGATAATTAAAACTTTTTATGTGAGGTTATGTATTGTTACATACTCGTAATAACCTAATGTATTAGAGCTCTTCCATAAAATATGTGGGCCTATTTTGGGTTCTTTAGAACTCTGTTTTAATTAAATAATAGTTAGATTACACCTTTACCTTTGCATTTGCTTGTTTACTATACCATAAAGACGGCTGCGTGTTCGATCCCCAGGCCTGAGTTATATGTTTTGGATTGGGTTGTTATTAAATTTAATTGATTATGTACACAAATAATCGTAAAATTATTAGTACATATATGCTACGATAGCATAAATGCTGCTAATATAGTAGGAGGTCGTCGGTGATAAGACCTTCTATCGGAAATAGGGTGACGTTAAATAAATTAAATTAAAAGAAAACCATACTGGTTATCATAACCTTAAATATCCAATTATTTTTATTCCATTCGCATTATTTAAATAAGTTGTTAATGATTGAAATAGTCATTTTTGTCCTTTTAATAATGAAAGGGGTAAAAGGTTACAAAAATGACTTTAGTGTACGACGTCATTGCTTCCTCACCTTCTTCCCCTTCCATTTGCCAACCTATACAATCACTGTTAAACAAGAGAAGTGCAAAAGAGATGCAGTATTAGACTTCAAACCTATAGCAGCTGTTACGTCGACCCATAAAGATTTAATATATTGTCGTGATACAAAACGAAAAATAAATAACATTGCTTACTATATATTATTTCTGCTATATATTATTATTATTATATTTAATACAATGGATGCAAACACAGTTAACTGTTTACTATATTCATTTTAGAGCGTGTCGTCATCAACTACTAGGATAACAACTGGAATATTACGCAGTAAAATCAAATTCAAACATTAAATTGATATATATCCGTCAATTTTTTGATATTTAATAAATTAAAAACGCCAATATACGTTTATTAACCAATATTTCAATATAGAATTAAAAAATCAACCACTAAAAAATGAGTTCTCAACCTAATTGAAAACACAAAACAACAATTCACAACAAAATTGAAAAAAAATTTCAGTTATCCCAATAGAGAAAATATTAGTTCAATATTTCTCATCGGGTGTAAATTTTTGTTAAAGATTCGTCTATAACATTGTGCAATATAATAGTATTCTATTTATGAAGCTCTCTTTAAGAAGGTATGAGTAGTTATCAGGGCCAGATTTGATGGTGTGGAGGCCCTGTGGCAACGAAGGAGCGGAGGCCCCTAATTATTTTCCGAACAAAAAGAACAATTTTTTTCCGGCAAGTCTTTCAAAAATTTATTGCTTTTATCTCTATGGTAAAGGCCCCGGGGCAGTAGCCCCGCCTGCCCTCCCTCAATTCCTGGGCCTGATACTTATAATTACAAAATCATTTCGTTAATAGATTTCTAAGACTTTTTGAGTCACTGAAATGTTCCCTGGAAAAATTTGAAAATTCCAAAAAATATTTTTGTCAATATCTCATGAATTAGAAAGTTAGTGATTTAAGTAAAGTATTAATTTTGAAGGCCGTGAAGCATTACATTCTTGAATCTACATTCTAATACTATTACATTGCATTTTATTTCTTAGTCTAGTTAGTCTCTTATTACTTATTATCAATTTCCTCTTCTTATCCTTTATCTCTCTTAACTTCCTCCTAATTTTTGTCATCCATTTTCTTACCTCTCTCTCTCTTACACAATCTAATACAGCTATACTTCTCCCGATACCTACGTTTTATGTGCTCCAATTTCTCCTCTTCCTTCAAACATATCCTGCATACTTTCTTTTCCTCTTTTCCCCAATATCTGCTTCCTCTTTCTTCGTCCCTACTGTAATCCTTGCCATCATTCTCGTTTTATTAATTCTCCGTTTTTCCAGGTACTCCAGCATTCTTTTCGTCCAGAACTGTCCAAATCTTGTATTATATATTCATCCTTTTCATCCTTTCTTGCTGCTGCAGTTCTATATCCGTTTCACATTTAAAAGTCTGTTCCACCTTCTCTACCTCTCTTAAACTTTCTATCTTCTCCAACGCTATTCCTCTACTTGTGTAATACCTTCTCCTTTCCTCTTTGCGTTTTCTATTCTCTTCTTAGTTGTTACGTGTTAGTCATAATTGTTGGTGTTAATGTAATTTACATTTCCAAATAAGATAAAACAAATTGCAATAATTTAAGAGTGAATATATATGTTCCTTTTTAAATTTAATTTTTTTTAATTATAGATAGTAAAAATTTGTTAGCTATTTTTGATAATTAATGACTTATATATTAATTTATTACAAAATAATTTGTCATTAAACATTATGTAGTTTGCATATTAAAAAAAATGTTTGTGTTTTCAAATCTTTAGTTATTCAATTCTCACACTGCTTTTAACTTAATCTATTCACACAGTTATATAGGTTCTATGCATTCATATATAACCACGAATACATCTAGATAATGCTGTACTCTTGTGAGAATTTGCTTATGTATGTTCAAATATGTATTATACATTCCATGGCTCAAATCAGCAAGCTTGTGGTAGTATCGGCTCGCAATAGATCGGTTACAGCCGTACCGTGCATGAGTGTGTGACGTAGGGCAAACGCTGAGAGAGTAAACGAGAAAGGTTTACTTTATTTCAACGTCGGGTCTGCGTGTACAATACATTTAGTGCCAGCCTGATCGATTTACGGAAACTCTCGAGGTAGTCTCGCGCTTGTCCGCAAGCAGCACTTGTTCGTATCAAACTTGTGTGCCATCTACTGCATGCAGTATGAAGTCACTAATTGACGTGAGTAGCCGCAGTGATCGTAGTGAAAATCCAGCCCATGGGAAGCCATTTTAAGTTGCAGACATCAGTGCAGTTGAATAGCAGTTGTTTTGTTTTTAATAGTCATTAGGATTAAACTGGGGTGTTGACGAAGTGATAGTGTTGTGTGAGCGCCATGTCGTTGGCCACTAGAGGGTCGTGTTGACCACTCGCGACCGTACAATTTTGTGTAGTGTTTTGTTAAAAAAAAACCGATTCTAAACGACCGCTTGCGTATTCCTGTTGTATTAACACAGGTACAGTGCTACAGGCGGTCTTGTAGCAATCCACCGGGAGCCCTGGAAGCGTTAACAGACAACACCATGGGCAATAATGCCACTTCGGCAAACAAGAAGGTGGACGCCGCCGAGAGCGTCAAAGAATTCCTCGACCAAGCCAAGGAGGATTTTGAAGATAAATGGAAAAAAAATCCTACAAATACTGCCAGCTTAGATGACTTTGAGCGCATCAAAACACTTGGAACTGGTTCTTTTGGTCGTGTTATGATTGTACAACATAAACCAACAAAGGAGTACTATGCAATGAAAATACTTGACAAGCAAAAAGTTGTTAAACTGAAACAAGTTGAACACACTCTTAATGAAAAGAGGATTCTGCAAGCTATTAGTTTTCCTTTTCTTGTGAGTCTTAAATTCCACTTCAAAGACAACTCGAACCTCTATATGGTCCTCGAGTACGTGCCTGGAGGCGAGATGTTCTCGCACTTGCGCAAGGTAGGCCGCTTTTCTGAACCTCATTCCCGTTTTTATGCTGCACAAATAGTGCTTGCTTTTGAATATCTTCATTATTTGGATCTTATTTATCGAGATCTAAAACCTGAGAATCTCCTAATCGACTCCCAGGGCTATCTCAAAGTCACAGACTTTGGGTTCGCAAAACGTGTCAAGGGCCGAACCTGGACGCTCTGTGGAACCCCTGAATATTTGGCACCTGAGATTATTTTGAGTAAAGGGTACAACAAAGCGGTGGATTGGTGGGCCCTGGGGGTGCTGGTCTATGAAATGGCAGCAGGATATCCACCGTTTTTCGCTGATCAACCTATACAAATTTATGAAAAAATTGTATCCGGAAAAGTGCGCTTTCCATCACATTTTGGCTCTGATCTCAAAGATCTTTTACGCAATTTACTACAAGTTGATCTCACAAAACGTTACGGCAACTTAAAAGCAGGTGTCAATGACATAAAGGGTCACAAGTGGTTTGCTTCCACCGATTGGATTGCAGTGTTTCAAAAGAAAATTGAGGCGCCTTTTATTCCACGCTGTAAGGGACCTGGGGATACGAGCAACTTCGATGACTATGAGGAAGAGGCATTAAGAATCTCCAGCACGGAGAAATGTGCCAAGGAGTTTGCAGAGTTCTGAACGTGTTCATCTCGTGATCACCGCACTGTTTCGCCCGGTGTTTGATTTGTCCGAGGATCCGTAAGTTTTCACGGTAAATCAAGCATTGTCGGTTGAACTGTTTTGTGTGTTACTGTGCTATACCGTTACTTTTGATACATCGCGTACGAGTATATTACGTACATCGCGAACCCTGAGGTGTCAGGACTATATGTACAGTGTTTTGCGTGCCGGGTGTTCCGAGTGCATCGTGTTCGTTCAGTGACTTCGCCGTGCCCCATGGACTCCAAAAGTCGCAGTCGCAGCAGCAGCCGCAGCCGCAGCTCCAGACCCCCAGACGGTTATACGGCCCCACGGCCCCATCGCGGTACCCGGCATGCCTATATACTCGGTTCTAAATTAAGAGACCTTAGACAGTGAGTAGAACAGAACACAGAACGGACACAAGCACACAATCAAGCCACATTTGAAGCATTCATTCGCTTTAGTGCTCTTTTATCAATATTTTTAAACAAATAAATAACACAAGTCAAGTTTTCATGACGGCGGTGTCTCCTGATAGATTCCTTTTAAAAGATATTAATTATTATCAATTATTTAACTACATATACCTTTCCTACGTCTAACTTTTAAAACAAATATATTCTTGCAATGTTAATTCCTATCAAACCTTACCTTAAACCTAAAACCTAACCAACTCATTGTCGGAATGCTTGAGTGCGCGAATATGCTTAGTAGTATAATCCGGAAAAATAATAATTAAAATAAGTATCATAATAATTGTATAAACCGAATCCCTAATCTCCCTAATTCCTGAATATCGCTGGTTGTACATTGCCTTACGCCAAATCAAAAAGGCGACTCGAAACCAGGGCGCAGGCCGCTCTCGTTAAATTCGTTGTCTCGAAGAAACAACCAAATATATTAAAAAAAAACAATCTTAAAATCCAAACCACCCGTCATCTCACTGTAAAGAATCCACCAAACTTATGCACGAAATCTACCACAATCATGTTTGAATATGCATATTATTTAGAAGTAATTAAAAATATTAATTACATATGTATATATATAAATAAAAATTTTATTCTATTTATATATAATATATATAAATATATAAATTTATTTATGTATATTATCATAAAATGAAAAAAGAAATGATAACTATTGTCAAAGATAAATAAAATGTTGAAATGTCCATCTGTGCTGGTGCCTAATGCACGTGTTTCCACTAGAGAGAGACACGGACACGGGCATAGGCATGGGCACAGGCACAGGTATGGACGGAAAACCAAAACAGAATAATTTGCCATTGCCAGTCTTTGATAATGCACACGAGTAGGTGACTTAGATCGCGGTGTTTGTAAACACATTAGCTCGCACTACAAACAGTTAGGTTACGGTTGAACAATTCGCGCGCACCGATGAATTTGATAATGGCGAGTTTTTACAACAACCCTAAGGCCCAACAGCCCTAACCAGGTTGTCTCAACCAATTTGTGTTAATAATTCGTTTACATAACAAGATTAAAAATTTGTTTGAGGTTGTTCTAAAAACGCGCCGCCCGCGCCGCGCAAATGTTATATTATCATATTATATTGTGCAATGATAGGATGAGTGAGTGTGTATAAACAATTATTATTATAAGCCTTCTCACTCTGGCTGCTATTTGTGATCTGATACGTTTAGTAATATACAAATGCACTTAATCGCAATTCCATATTTATGTGTTAATTATTTTGAATAAGTTTTACCTTTTGGACAATCATTTATCTTATTAATACTAAAATGATTGGTGGATGTGTGTCCACATAAATATGCTATTGCAAGTGTTAATTTAAGTTTTAAATTGCAGGGAACAAAAACAATGATATTCAGTCAAAAAAATTTAAATACCATACGAATATTTGTATTTGTATTTGTATTGACTTTGTTCACTACCTTGTTCTTAAAGACGATAAAGCGAACGATGACGATGCAATGTTACGCAACGTTAAACGTTCGTTCTATACAATGTCTTCTTAATTGTAAATGACCTAAGACCGAATCTCAATGTAGTGTTCCCTGTATGGTTAATAGATCGTTGTGACGGTATTGTACCTAAATGATGAATTTTGTAAAATATTGTTTTTAAGTTATTTAAATTTATAACATTTATAACCGTTTCTCAAAAGGAGCGTTTAGTGTTTCGAAAGAAATGAATTTATTTTGGATCTGTACTGTAATGTAATTGTAGTCGTTCCAAACCCGAATTTAAATGTAAGATTCAGCACTTGTCTCCCAGTTCATTTTAGTGTAGAATAATCAGTATTTGGGCTTCTAAACTTTTATTTGTTATATATTAATTATTTATATTATGTTATGTATATCGAAAAACAACTATTGTATAAATGTGAATTATTACTGCAGATAATGTAATATATTTTTTATTATTGAACCTGCATAGTTACTGTGTGATATCTCTTTACTCGTAGCATGCCTTTATTCTGTGTTTGCACGTGCACTTTTCAGCAAATAATATATGTGCTGAGTTTGGGTTGTTTTCAGAAGAAAGTGCACGTAAGTGAATATCGCGACCAAATGGATTGTTTGTAAAAATAATAATTAAGTAATTGAAGAAAAACGGTGGCTGCCGGCAGAGCACGTGGCTAATATGTAATTAAACATTAATCATTACGGTACGCGTAATATGTAATAGCATTTTCTTATGATCTTTTTTAAAGACAATATCTTAAGCACATAGACAATATTATACAGAACATGAAAAGTCTGAAACAGTAGAAGTTCATTGTGTGTCAGTAGTGAGTTTGACCGATTTCTTATTTCAATAATTATATGTGCAATACGTCATATGCATATGTTAATCGCTGTGTAGAATAAAAGATATGTCTAAGACTTCTGAACACGACCCAATTCGGCAAGAAATCTGCGCAATGCTAAATCTTAATACAAGATGCGCGACTTTTGCCTTATCACTATAAAATATCAATCAAAGAAAACTTATGTCAACACATAAGGAGTTGATATATAAAGAAAGATAAAGATATGCTTCGTTTTGTTCTTATTGTGTCCACTTCTACATGTCCTACGTCCAGTGTGATCTTCTCAGAGCCCCGACACAGCGCGCGCTGCAGTTCGAAACCGGAACCTAGATCCCAGATCCCGGAAGCCGGATGCTATAACCAGAAGGTACAGATATATCAGAATTGATTCAATTTGAATATCGTGGTATCGTATCGTTCAGCATCGTTTTTTTGTAATTTTATTTCGTAGTACAGACAGCGATGCATCGCGTTATTTGAGAATTCTCTATTTTGCAAATTTATTTGCACAAATATTGATTTAGAGTTAATTCTTTTTTAAACTTAAATATGTATATAATAGTTTTTGATTTCATTATTTGTTTTTAACATAATAACTTTAACATAATGTTTTGAAACCCGTTCTGACCCACAAATAACAATAATAACATGGCATTTGTGAGCATAATAATTACGTTGGGTTTTCTATAACAATTTTTACCTGTTTGTAGATATATTTATTTGGTAACGAGCGAAATAGAGAATTTAACAGATTTGAATTTAGTGTCTATATAATCGGTACGCGTTTACAGATTTGCATTTACCTTACATTTACTATTTCTTATTATTAAATATGTCAATTTCGTCGATAAGTTCGTCACAACCTATTAGCGCGATTGATATACATAAATAACGAAAGATCACAGATCACTTCTGGTATTGTAAGTAAAAAGTAAAGTAAAACGATATATTGCATGTATTTAACCTCAAAAATTAGTAAGATTATATCATTTTTACAATTGCAATTGAATGCGTACCGGTATAATACCACTTGCTTTATCATAAAATGCTATTTATAAAACAAAACCTATGTTATTTAATAAATATATATATATAACTATAAATAGTACCTTAAGTGTCAGTCGCATATCCATTTGTTTTTCATAATGACGAAATATTAATCTCCAGTCGGTAGCTGTCCAATTATAAGTGTATTTGGTCAAAATAGCTAACCCGTTTGACAAATATGTATTTCCTATATCTATAGAAAAAAACATGATCCCAGTTTTCCACTGTTTTCAGATTTCTATTAATTCATTAAATTCAATTTACAATTGTTATCAAATTGTAATAAATAAATAACAATACATGAATTGTGCTTTATGTTTGCTTTTGCTATCCACTGCAAATTTCCGAATAAAGTAATGTACCCTTTTAAGGAATTGGATAGATAACTTTGCATACCATGTAACCTAATCTTAGATTTAAGGAAATAGAAATATCTTGAGCTGTTATTTTTATTAAACTAATATAAGTAGCAATCATGTATGTTATTTGTAGAATATTTTCAATCAAATGTGTATTTTTCATCGTATGGTATATATGAGTTTATTTTTATTTAGTAATTTTTGTCCTCACCCATATAAAACCATATGTAATCCATACAGTTTTGGTAGCCTTTTAAATCGAGGGCATTACTTACAAATGTTTTGGCAATAAAAAATAAAATTTATATTATATTCCAATCAGTTTTAAATTTTATTTATTATCATGTTCGAGTATCCCACTAGTATAACTAACACATATTTTATATACGTTACTTTTTATTCGGACTTCCAATTCTTTTTTAAATATTCCGGAATAATTCACAAAAACCACAATTGTTTGCCAAGTTGAGTACCTGTAATAAATATTTTGAACAGGTAAAGAAAAAGCTATACACCTTAAAATATATTAATTCTTTTCAAGTGAAGCGTTAACACCTATTCATAATCGAACTCTCCGCTGCAAATTGTATTTAAATTACTTAAAAGGATTATTTTAGATATTACATAAAAGATGTTATATACAGAGTTTAAAGAATTATTAACAGTTTGAAGTGTAAAAAGTGTTAATCACACGAAAAACAAATTTTCCATATATTATTTTGCTTAGAAAGGTAACGGAGACATGTACTAATTGCAAATAATCCGATTTGATTATGTCCTAATTCGTTTTCTTCTATTCAACAAATTGTATGTAAAAATAATTTTATAATACGACTTCAATAATTTAAAAAGTGATTTCGTAACTTTTACCTCTTGTAATTAAATATTAAAATATAATAATATATGTAAATTTATTATATTATTTAATGAAAGATTATAATCTTTTACTTAACATAAATTTAATAGTTCCGTTAAAATTTTGATGGATTTAATTAGACTATGCAACCTTCTGAGGTAATTTCAAGGCCGGCATTAGGGTCTTTCTTTAATATTACTTGGAATTTTATGTAAACGATAACAATCTGGCTCTCCAAACTAGGGTGGAACCACGGAATGGTTGACAACCCTAGTTTTAAAATGTTTCTTCAAATTATTTTATTGATAGTGATTACATACGTGAAAGTAGCAAGCGATTATTCTTTTATTGAAACAGCCTCATTTTAAACAGTACTCGCTATACACAACGTAAATATTTTGTAATTTTTTTCATGTAAAATATTTTCTCATTATTATAATTTTAATTTTTACAAAATACGGGAGTATATTTTTCTGTTATCCTTGATATTTATTTTCAACGGTTGACGACAATTCCATCTTAAGTTAAACCGAGTTTGTGTAACATATTACACATTATATATAACGTAATATAATAACAGTTAACTGTTGTTATCTACAAACAGCTTCTCTGTAAATGACGGGTTATGTTTTTAATTACTATATAATAATGACGATGATTATTTCCAAATAAACCTTTAATAAAATCTCTCGGTAGTGGTGCAGTTCGTTGGTCTATTTCAATCCGAATTCTCTATGAATTACAATACCAAAGTTGAATTCTACAAGTCATTCTTGAAACCAGAGACAAACGAAGCATGAGTCGACATTTTCAGCACTTTATTTTGTATGATTTCAAGCAGTAGGCTTCATTGGGTGATTTCTTATACAAGACTGAATATTGAAAGTCCTAAAAAGGGTCTCACAGAAATAGAAAGACAGAGTTGAATTCTTTTAAAGTATTTCGAAGCAGTACATACCGCTTCTGAGGTCATACCGACTGTTTCAATGAGACAACGAGATCCACACCTCTAAAGCAGTGGGACGTTTGGACACCTTACTGGATTACTGACTAATTCATATGTTTTATAGATATACTCGTACTTGTCATGTTACTTCCAATTAGTGAACCTATATAGTTCGATAAATATGTCATTTTTTGCCTAATTTGATAAATGGGCATACATTTTGCAAGTTTGTGAAACAGGCATAATGTTTTCCTAATTTATGAAATACGCAATTTATAATGCGCCTATGTCGTAAACTTCTTGCCAAAATCTAATATTTTTCTTGTAAAAATTGTTTAATATATTTAAATTATTGTTTATTTATAGTTCACATTTGCCTATCGTATGAATTTGCCTATTTCACGTACTAGGTTTAGGTTTGGTCGCTACAATATGTACGAGTATATTGAGATTTTTGTAGTAGAATTGTTATTCTCCTTTTGAATGCTGTGTCACTTTTAAGAGTTAACATGAAAAATATATTAACCAAAATATACTAGCCAGTCTACATATATGTTATAGCGTTTAATTTGACGTTTCAAAACACTGTTATTTTCTATTTCATGTAACCGTCAGATTACATGTTTCTTTAACAATAATAATTGAAAGTGAGAGCGGATAAATCTGTAAAACAACGAGGTGGTTCATATCTAACATACAAATAAAGTCGTTGAAGTGTGATGTATACATATACAATAAAATACATATAAAAATTCCACATATGATGTAGTAGTATTGCGATTAGAGTCACTGTTTATAGAGTTTCATGTCGCCAGCTGAACTAAGCAACCATTGGTTCAAGCAACCAACGTTCCGTAAAACTGAATTTATTTTTAGATGACAGTGTCACAAACATGGGCAAGGGGGTAATGGGGAAAGGAGACGGGGATCCCCACTATACGACTGTCTCGTTTTCGTCGTTCAAAATAAATGAATTTTACTATTATTACAACAAATAATATTGTAGAAAAAAATAAACTACTTATATTTTAAGTGTTCGAAAATAATTTTGTTGAGTATTCTTATAGTTCTTACTGTTTTGGATTCATTATAAGGCAATTGGACTTTTATATAGTTAAATGTTAGAGTTTTTATAAATCAATATCTATAAATTGATAAAATAAATATTCCAGTCTTATGAAATCGCTTATTAGAATCCAGAGGTGAATTGGTACGATCTGATAAGAAAAAAACATTTATGATTAAAATTATATCTTTAAAATAGCAATTGTTTAATCCATTCGTATAAAAGAATCAAATATTTCAAATGTTATATATCAGTGGTTCCCAACCCAAAAAACGAAGCGTACGTGCGAGTTTTGCGTTAACAGGGGATTCTTTTTAAGAAAAGCGTTTGATGACCAATATTAATGCAAATGAAAAAATTATAGGATCACAATATTATATATTTTTGTAACTCATTTGACTTCCTAAGGTACTGAACCATTTTTCGCTATACATGGTCATGTATGGTGTCGATGCTTTGTATATGTAGGCTACATCGCTGGATAATAAACATTATCTGTGTTTAGAATTATATACTGTCACTGATACGGCACAAACATGAAGGCCTAGCTACAACACGGCTGATTTTAGATTTGCACTCAGTTAAGCTTTGCAACGTTGCCAGTTCAACGACTTCTAATAGAATTGTAAAAACTAAATTTATTAAAACCTTCAAGCATCTCCCATATCGTTTTTTCTGCTTATGTAGTAACCACGAAACGTAATTGTGACTAAACTAATTTCCCATTTCATTATTACATTCATGTTCATTTGGTATTGCATGTAAAATGCTTTTTTTGCTTAAAGAATATAAAAATCCTTTACGATAAATGCACTAAGATTGAAAATAAACTATTAAGAAGGTTAATCTTCTATCATATGTAATTGTAAATGTAATGACCCAGTTCCGCAGTTCGTCCCTGTAAGACCTCATATTCAGTACGTACATTCTTTATGTGTGTGTAACACTAAAACCGGTCATAGAGTTACAATTCGATCAATCTCTTTATTATATTCGATGTAATCTCATGCTTCAGTTTATAAAAAATGACCAATGGGTATTTTGTGATATAAATATTTTGTTTTTAATAAAATATTTGAATGGTTAGCAACAATTATTAATTCATAATAATTTGGTTGTGCAATAATTTCATATTTGCATGGTGACAGTTATAATATACTATGTATGTATCATTAGCAAATAATATGAACAATAAACTAAAATTTGTTAAGTACAAGTAATGTTTTAATATCCCTGAATACCAGTACAATACTGTATTACTCATATCAATGGTTCTTAGGCTGGAGGCATACTAGTGTCAAGACTATCCTGTGTTTGCCGCTAAAAGATGAGACAACATTATTTGAAAAGAGACAAGCAAAGTATTTTGTTTTTATGACCTGAAAAAAATACGCAGGACATATTTCTGACTGGTGTATCTTAACCCTTTCGAAGTGACAAACATTTTTGGTTATAAGAAACATCAAAATCAGTAATATATATATATATATATATGTCATAAAACTTATAACAAAAAAATGCTTGAACATACTGTTTAATATACATATATATATTACAGATTAGATAACAGTAAAAAAGCATTCATTCAAACATAGTTGCTTACATACGTTATATGCAATATGTAAAAAATTGTAACTACATATCAGGACCGTATTATGGGTAATGGGTAATGGCTCTGGGATCTTGGACCTATGGATAATGCCTTATCCTCGGTTGCTTACAAACTATAATAAATAAATAAGTTTCAATAATTTTTTTCAATATCACAGCAGTAAATAATCGAAGAACATTAAATAAAGACTAGAGTTTATCCCCGTCGCAAGCAACGACTGTCTTTTGTGTGTTTTTAAATATGATATTCAATTATTACACAATCCAAAATTTGAGCTCTCTCCAAAGTTTCGTACCGGGCCTTCTAATTATTTCAGCGCCCCATTTATAAAATTTTGAATTTCTAAATTTTGAAATATGTTTTCATTCAATCGCGTAATACACATGCAAAATTTCACCTTTCTATCTTTTACGAATACAAAGTTATACAGCAAAAAAGGACTCACTTTTTCTCCAGGTTTTTCAACATTACGGATTTCCAGGAAATTCAGTGAAAAATCCGGGAACGCCAAAAGTCTTAGAATTGTTTTCTCTACGAAATAGAAAATTTTCAGAAACTTTCCTGAAGCCGTTTCCGAACTGCCATACAAAATTCGAACCAAATATATAAGAATCTAAAATAGGATAAGCAAAATGTCTTTTCAAATATTAATTTTACTACAACATTTTGTATATGTGCTTAGAAGCGTTGCGACGTCTCAATATAATATATAAAAATAATTGTTAAAAAAAGAGTGGGAAGAAAAGTTAATTTTGTGAAAAAATATAACATTTTAAAAAACTTCCGCGTGTTGGAATATAATTTTTTTTTTAGAAAAAACCTCCAATTTCCTTTTACAAACGGCTAAGGTCTTATGTGGCTATGGGGCCTATTTTGTAACAGCTAATCTGACGTCTGTTAACTTCTGACGATTTTTCAAAGCCCTATAACTTACAAATTAGGCTACTTATGCCAGTTTCAAGGAATGGGGTCCATTTTGCTTCTTATTTAAGGTCGTCTGATAGTTTTGTGTAAACTTACATAGCTTAGTTTACAAAATAGGCCACCAAGTCTAGAGAATAGGCTGGAATTAGGAGTATTTCATAGCGTAATTAAACTAATTTAGCATTTGCAATTAGGAATATGTACTAATTAAATTAAATAGTTTTTTCAATCCAGTCTTCGTACTTTCAACATTTCAATATGGACCACGGACTTCATTACTTTCGGGACCACTGCCTAAACATTTTTTGATTGCTTTTATGAGTAAATGTTAAGTTTAAATACACAAAATATGGTACAGAGTCCTTTCCTCTTCTGCTACTACACATCAAAGATTTCGTTCTTTGTCAATTTCCTTGTCTGCTAATTGTCAGATTTATTAATGTCTTAAATTAATTTAAATGGTTTCAATTATTATCAATAAATTATCAACAAGAAAGCAATGTTGTTATTAGTACAATTATTGTTATTTATTTAACCTTCGTAATAAACAACTTCAACCAGTTCAAAATATTAATTGATTAAATAGAAAAATGACTCGTCATCTAGGCACTGACTTACAATCTGTTATACATTGTACATTCAGTACTATTTTCATTCTAAATTGATATTTGGAAATATAATGTAAATAATGAAATAAATTTGTACATGATAAATATTAGAAATGTTAAATGTATAGAGTACATTTTTAATTAAAAAGAAACAATTTGAAAGATCTAATTGCCAGTGCCGAAATAAACAAGAGTGAAAAGAGTATTGAATATTGGCTGAAGGCTAATAAATATTAAGTTTACACTAGTGCGAATCCAACATTCGTATATTTTCATTCATAAGTTAACGCTTTTTTAATCTGAGTGTACTAAATTTGTTGACCTTTTAACATCCATACCAATGCAACATTTACTTAAGGATATGCTATTTTCTAAAACCCTACGACGGATTCTTATTATATAGTATTTTTATGAAGTCTACATTACCGACTGCGTGTCGGTGAACGCAAAATCATTTTTAACATTTTGTATTATCGTAAATGGTACATGGAACCGAGGCTTGAACAAAATGTTCTGTCTACTTTGTGCACCGAAACTCAAATGTAAAAAATGAATTTGACTTTTATTACGTAATTTATTAGTTCTTCTTTTCAAAAATAGGCAATTGGTTGAGTAAATATGTATTAAACACAAAGGATGTTGATGTATTAAGTTACACGTAATTTCAATGTTGTACAACTTCTTCTACGAAATGTTGGAGTCGCTCTAGTGTGGACAAAAAATTAGAGAAATAAATAACCATTTGTTTCTTTATTTATTAATAATTGTGTGTGCCTTTCGGCTTTACAATCTACCGTATTCTATTTCTTATTACATTTCATTCCTATCTTAACAATTCAACCTTAAAACTAAACTTTAATAATCATTTGTTTTTATTCTTGTCTTGCAAAATGAACTAACTAACAGTGAAATATTTTCTGATCGTATGTTTTTAAAATTGCCATAAAACTTTACTGATAGTAATATGCCAATAGTTAGCATAATATAGTCACAGTAGCTAAAGAATTAATAATATCAACAAATATTTGTTATTTATATCTTAAAGATTAAAATTTTCTAGATATGGTAAATACTGTTTGCAATATTTGAATAACATTTGATTATATTCTAATATCTTAGAAGAATATTGAAACCTGGTCTCTTTACGTTTGCTTCTTAAGTATCTCCTGCGACAATATTTATGGTGTGCCAAAACCTCACAACCTTGCCTAACAAGCTTATGAATATGTCAACCTAATTAATTAAATTTAAAGAGAAATAAAACAAAGAAGACACTGTTCCAGCGAAATAACAAAACCAACATCGAGCCCTCTCCCTAACTTTTTAAATTTCTATTAGGTACACGCAAAATTAACTGTTTCTAGTCACAATTAGTCCCATTTAATTTAATTGCGAATGCTAGGCATTTGTCTTAATTGTCTATTGGTTAATCCAGGCCTGATTGTAGTAGCTCTAAATTTGTGTGTGAATGTGAATTTTTTCAACGACTCGTTATAGAGTGAATCCCGTCGAAAAGACTCATTCTTGTGCTCACACAATCCACTGCCGCGAGAGTGAATGAATTACCACAAATTCAATTCTTTCTACTTTTATATATAGAGTGAGATCCCAGAGCCGGCAGACATCACTTATTTTCTGATGAGAAAAATGTGTAAGATTAAGTAGTGTTTGTATGTATAATGATCGTGTGCCTACTTGCTAATTTGACCAGGCGGCCATTTTCCAGGTATCAGGTAATCAAGGTTTTTGTCTCACTCACTATCATGCGCACGGATAATGCCCTCTCGCTCCTACTCATAGCGGAATTAAAACTGGGTCTAGGGGATGTTTGGCCACTTGGATCGGTCTATCCTCTTGTAAAACGTTTTAAAACAGTTGTCTCGCTAACATATATAAAAATGGATCATCAGAAAATAAGTAAGTTTAAGTAATTTTTTTGTCAGCTTTAAAGCGTCTGCAAGGTATTACAAGACAACTGTTTTAAAACGCTTTACAAGAGGACAGATTGATCCAAGGGGCCAAACATCCCCTAAACTCAATTTTAATTCCGCTATGAGTAGGAGCGAAAGGGCATTATCCATGCGCATGAGAGTGAGTGAGACATAGACCTTGATTACCTGATACCTGGAAAATGGTGCATGGTCAAGTTAGCAGGTAGATAAGCAGGAAATTAAGTGATGTCTATCGGCTCTGGGATCTTGGACTAATAAGCCTTATATTGTGTTCCTGTTTCACGTCTGATAATTTCAATCAACTTCGAGTTTGCGAGTGCAAACGATCGTTCTTTATTTACGAATAATGCGTTCGCAGCACACTCACTCTCGTGGCTGATTCGTTTACCAGTGGGTTGTGCTTAAGAACGAGAATGAGTTATTTTAAACGAATTATATACTTGAATGATTCCTTCGAGAACGAACGTTTGTGTGGAGAGTTTGGTATTTCTATATTTTACATTCAATATTTTCCACCCAAGTTTAGAGGTGCTTCCGTGGTGGTATAAACGTAATAAAACATTTGATTATTTTATAATTCTCACCTTCTATTATTTTGAGTAAAACATAAAAAGAAGTGTGCTAGAAAGAGAAATCAAATCATAAATATAATTAAAGATTTTGCAGTATGAAACATATACGAATAATAATACGTATTCTACATCAATTCATGAATACATTAATTCTTTTATTCTAAAAGTTAATTACATTGTATATATAAATTACAATTTGCAACTGTTTTTTTCATGAGAAAATTTGATCTGACGTGACAGTTTTTATATTACATTCAAATTCTACAAATCGTGAAATTATAAACTTTAAGGACTTATATTTATGTACATTATTATATTTTATGGAAATATAGTATAGGGATATAATTAGTATCTGTCTCCATATACTAATCTTGTTATGGCTCTGTAATCAAATTCTATCTTTGATACACATAACACAGGTTCATTATAGTATTCTTACGTCACAGGACCCTTAAGCATGACGTAGGTTTGTCCTTTTGAGTTTTCATAACATAGATAGACATCTTTTTTAAATATTATAGTACAATTGGGTAGTATTCAGTTGTAAATTTAGTGTTTTACCGCTGAACACAGTTACGTTTGACATATTTTTTTTAGGTTAATATATTGTAAGGTTATGTAACAAAAGTTAGCTTTGTAACAAGAACATTTTATGCAATAATTTGTATTGTTACATATTAATAAAAGATTTTTATGTTTTTTGCATTTATTAAATGACAATGTAATATAATTATATTAAATTTCGGTAAATAATAAAATGTAACGTTACATTAATTTACGTTTTGTATTTAGCAGTACTTTATGAGTGAGGTAGATATGCCCTAAATTCCAGTCTTGTACTTTTATAAATGTAAATTTGTTATACATTTTACATAAAGAAATTACTGTTTATATAAAACATATTATTTTTGCTGCAAAATATCTTTGTGAATTGAAGGACATTAATCTAAAATTACAGATATACTTCGGACTACAAATTTACCCCGAATTTTTTGTTTGCTTTTTAGTTATTACTTGTGGGACACTAGAACTAGTTTGCTTGTCATAGATTTTGCTTATGCTATTTCTGTTACTATAAATGTTGTTAGCAATCAGGGCCGGCCATATTGGTGGTGACGCGAATACGTGAAATTACAATGGAAAATGAATATAATTAAATTTGATTGTACTATTCACTTGTGAACATGGCCGATTCTGAATTAAATGTTATATAAAAATAAAAGATCGTAATCTCACCATTAGCGATCGTAGCGCCATCATTAGAATCGTGATGTATATGCTACTGTGGAATTATTTGTATTTATCCATTAAATAATACTATTATATGCAGAATTAATATACTTTTGAATGAAATGTAATACTTTTATTGTAACGCCTTCACTGGTGCAACATTTCTCTACAACACCAATTTTTATGTTTCATTATTTTGAAAAACGAATACGCTGATAAAATACTTTCAGTTGTATTTGTTGTTTGTTGCACCATTGGAGACGATCCTTAATGTAATTCAAATGTTTCCGAATAAAACATATGTGTATGCAAAGCACGGGAAACAGGTTATGAGAACTAATCTGGTCCCTGTGTTCCTAACCTACAAAATAATGCAACTATTGTTCAGAGATGTGAGTAGTGTGTCATATAATTCATAAATTTTAAATATTTTCATACCTTTATAGACATCAGGTAATGTCATTCATTTAATACTAAAAACATTCTAAACAAACTGTCATGTCATATATGTATGTATATTTTGTAAGAGCAATATTTATCCAATCTTATGTTATTAATAAAAAAAACATAACCTATAAGTGTTGCTATAGTACATATGATAGAAAGAGTCGGTGATAGTTTAACAGAATAAATTCTAAACTATACTTAAAGAAAAAATGTTTGTTGTTACGAAAACAAATATTTATAAAAAACAAATATCACAAATTATATACAGGTGTGTTTTAGTTAACCATATTCATATTTCCATCCAAACCATATTACTTTTAAGTGAAATAAAGTTAATATTCTAATAATATAAAAACAGAAATAATTTTAGTTTAAAAAAACATGTGAATGCAATATATCTATACTCTCACAATCACAATTTATTAATAGTTAAGAATTATTGTATGTGATGGTAACGAATTATAACCTAAAAAATGAAATGTTCAGAACCAATTGTAAATTAATCATCGCGTTGATTACTTGTTAACAAAAATATTGAGTATATGAATCAAGACCTGTTTTGAACTGGTGATACAAGTATTAGACCAGCACCAGATCTATGTATGTGTGTAATATTTATGTAATTGTTGAGCAAGATCATAAGTAGCTCGAGCTGACAGAAAAATAAAAACACATATGTTCACTGTTCTTGTTGACAAAAATACGAACATTATATCTGCTTCGTAAATAATATTGTACGTAGTTAATAAATATTTTACTTTAAATTATTTTTTAACTGATTAACCTAATATAAAACAACATATTTATATAATATTGACGCACACACACATACATTATGTATATGTATATATATATAAATATATTACCACAAATATTACAGATGAGTGGTATTGCATTATATACAGTTGAGTAACATTGTTCGTATTATGAGCATGTAAATAATATATGAGTATACTTTGCACAAGCGCAATAAGTTGTTGATCAGACCAAGTCATCGTTTTGTGGATAGAAAGACCGTTCTTTATTTAAGTGTATGGTCTGAGATTTGAACTCTGTTAGCTGTCTTAACTATCTTGGCTGCGATATCAAAAACTTTTATTGAAAGATGTTTTATATTTTCATTAGAAATCTGTAGTGTGGAAAATGACGACATTAATTACTCAATATTGTTGAACAAATATGTATATTATTAGTACATCTGTAATTTATTTATATATATATATATATATATATATACACATGTATCCCATTGAACACAGTTACGTGTATTTAAGGTTTATCTTACAGAACAAATGTTACCCGTCACGTAAACGATTTTACCGAATATACAATGTTTGGTGATCTATTTTACTGCGTTTTGAAAAAGTAAATCTACCCATCTGATTAAATATTACTACATGTTGTTTAAGTAAAATATAACATGGATGTAAGGTAATATCTATATTTTGTGTTTTGCGGGATGTGTATATAGGTATGTGTGTTTTTTACTTAAAATAATTTTTGAATTTTCTAATTTTTAAAATCGTTTGTAGGAGCTTCATCACATCTGTTTTAAAAGAACCAACTGAAACGAAACCAAACCAACTTAAGGCTATCTGTTACGTGTGCTACCTTATGAATTGAATGAGTCATTTATTTTCAACTGACTGTACTTATAATATGTACTTGTAATTCATTTTAGTTAACAGATTAAGTACATAACAGATTTATGGAAAGAAGTTTTTTTTTTTCAATATTCGAAGAGGAGGGGAAGTCTTTAAACAATAGGTTTATATAATATTAAAACATTTGTAATATATAATACAATATTTATGACGTAAATTTCTTGAAGTACAGTCTGCCTAAGAAATTTAATTTTTTTCATTAATTTTTGTTATGCTATTAATATTAGAATATAATAAATCATTTTTATCAATAAAAATAATAATAGAACGGGATTCCAAGAAATATATTTTGATTGTATTTATTTTCTATATTATTATATGAATTTTTTGTAAGTCTTCAGAGCCGGTAGAGCCCGGTGCAGATTTTACAAGTTTTGGGTAAAAAAAAATTACAATTTATTACATTTTGATATTTATTACCTTAATAAATCTGACGATTTTTCAAAGTTATGTTTTGTAAATTTAACAAACGTTTAACGAAAACTATCAGCCGACCTTAAATAGAGAGCAAAATAAATTCTATGCCATGAAGCGGGCATAAGTAACCTAAATTTAGAAAATACATGCCTTTGAAAAATGGTCAGAAGTTAACAGCGCAAGTTAAACAGTTATAAAATAGGAGTCTTAATTTGGCATGCGACTTACTAAAATAAATTTGCTATATACAATTATTTTCTGACTGACGGTAATTGTTAAGTGATACAATTTAAATGTAGGATAAAAACACAAAAACCAAATGATTTGCAAAATCGGTTGAATTGGTCTCAGGCCGGCTCAGAGTATATTTTTTAGTAATGTGCTTTTATTAATAACTCTTCTCTGCCATTTGTAACTCCAATTTTTTAATTTTTGAACACCTTAATAAGAAATCATAATACATATTCAAGTTTTTCATTGTGGCTTCTTCATATGGGCATATTTTTATATGTATTGGCACTATTTCAGATATGGCACTAGTTACAAATTTAAAAAGCAAAAAAGAAGTTTGATCAGTTTTTCAATTAGCTTGTAGCAAGCTAGAGCAAGGTTTGAACCTTCACTGTACGACAATGTTGTACCTGTTACATTTGTAAGTGTTTTGCAAAAATGAACCCAGTAAACAGTTAGTGAAATAGAATGGCTAGGTGAAGTTCTAGTCAGTCGTACATTTTAATTGTAACGCTTTACAAGTTAGAGCAACACACAGAAAATCAATTTTAATTCAAATTGATTCTCTACCTGTCACAAGAGTCGCTTTTATTCAACAGTGAGCAGTTGTTGCGCCGTCTGTAGCTCATAAAAGAGATATTCCCTATGAATGACTGAACAGAAAACAAACGCGTTCATGACAAAAAACTCATGGAAAGTAATAGAATTGACTCCAAAATGTTTACTGGGAAGTATGTTAATCATTGGCGTGTTCTATGTTAAAGAATGTTGCCTTCGTTTCGCACTACTTTCTTTTCTTTCAATAAAATAATAACAGGATATTTACATTACGTTAATTTAAGAAGTGAAGAAGAAAAAAATGTTAAAAGATGCTAACATATCTTTTGCATACAATATTTTACAAGTTTAACAGAGTTTTTAGTTATAAAATTTATTGGCGAAAAATTTGTAGATGTGCCATATCTTATAAGTAGGATTTAGATGTAATCTTGTGCAAATAATATGCACTTATTTTTAGGAAAAACGTAAGTAGGAAAACAAAGAATGGAAATATGTATAATCGAAAGTTATTTACGTACGCCCTTGCCACTGAGTTGCATTTATATGCAGTAATAGTTATATGTGTGTTGCCATTTGTTTTGAGTTCGCCATTTGGAAAGTGGTATTTATGTTTTAGGATGTGTTGTGCTAATTGTTATTGTGAATGATACTGAAACATTTCCAGTGGTAAGTATATAAGAAGTTTTTAACAATTCCTTTGTAATTAAAAATTGATTACATAAACATACATAATAGTAATAAACAGTAAATAGTTTGTATCATTTTTGTCCTCCAAGTTTTGTATTTATAGAATATAATATAGGGTTTTTCAACAAGAACTTTGTTTTTTCAATAGCGGCCAACAACGTGACAGTTTTGATATTTAGTTTTTTGATATATCAGTAGTAGATTCTTTCTCAATTATTACAATGAATTCAATTTCGATCAAAAATCGTATTAAAATAATAAAAATCCACTATGAAAATGGCGGATCTGTAAAAGTTACATTTCGTAAAATTCGGATACGCCAACAAGGAAAATTGCCGCATTTAGGTTTCTGAAATTCCAAGAGAGATTGTTGTGAAGCCTTTGCATGCTCAAAGTCTCATTGTATGCTATGTAGTGCGCTATGTGGTCTGCAGACGTGATTGTGCCGTTTCTATTCGATTGTGATTGAAAATTTTGATAAATGAATCGACATCTGTCAGTGTGGTCGTGGTGGACACTTGTCCGATATCATTTTTCATTTATAATTGCCAAACCTTACTCAATAAAACTACTTCCTAAATTCCTTGTTTTATTTTGTTTAAGAAAACAAAGTTCGTGTTGAAAAACCCTTTACTTAACATTTATGTAGCAAACATGTAAAGAAGTAACGTCTGATAAGTCAATGATATATAACTGTACTCAACTTGTACTCAAATCGTAGTCAAATATTAGAAAAATCAAAAATTTAATTCTTTTGATTTTCCATGCTGTGGAAGCAATATGATTTACCTTTTCAGAGTGATGATTAAAATGATCATCCTATAATTCCGAATTATGTCAAAAACAATTTATTAAAATGTCTGAATATAATAATTAAATTAAATTTATAAAAGTTATATAAGGAAGAAAGAATCCTGTGGAAATCAAATAAATTAGAAAAAGTTTTTTTTATCATTTTAAAATAATTAATTAGGAAGATACGTCTATAACTGATTAAAAAATGAATTATTTAACAGAATTATATTAGTAAGTAAATTTAATTAGTAATTCTGTACAACTTTTAAAATATTTTCTCTTATTTTCATATTTCTAGTATGACGAGTTAGATTATTAAAGTTACTTGTTTTCTATAATGTAAATACTTTGCAAAAATTGTTAATTATGGGAAATAAACGTTTAGATACGTTCATACTGACCATTGTAGGTTATGTTTTACTGTCAAAGTCGTCAACAGATGTGTGTACTGCACCTCAAACATAGCACAAGCAAATATTTGGAAGCTTTTCTATTTTACACGACAAATTTCAAACCCGTACGCAGGAAAAACTTTGCCTTTTTTTAAATCTTACAGATTGCAATTTTACAAATTAAACCACGGCGACTTATACTTAAAAGAGGTTATAAGAGGTATAAATCTATGATATGATAATGAATTTTATCTTATTCGTTTCTATATACATTATAGAAAAAAATTTGAGTGAGTGCATTTTAGTGGTATCGGTAGTTTATACCGTACAACTTGTTTTAAGTATGAGTCGCCGTCGAATTCTCGTAATTTTGAACTATAACATCAATGTTTTGCGGGTTTCTATAAAACCTGATTTTCTATAAACATTTCACAATAAATAATATCGCTTCATCAAATATCTGAATTGGAACGTGTCTTTTAATTTTAACCCAACACGGATTATACTCATAAGCCATAGAATAACGAGAGGTAGAGAGCTACAAGAAAATACAAATTATCTCATAATTTCCACGTGAAGCACAACACGTGTCGTACGAGTAAACCCTGCGTTACTAATACATTGGTTTTGACGTCATGTTGTATAAGACGTTTTTCCTCCATACTCCTCTATCCTCCATCCACCTCCTATCCTCCATACTTCATGCTTCACCTATGTTGTTGACGTCGGACCACGTCGGATTTCTGTTTGAGCACGATGTTGACAAGCGTTGTTGGGTTAGTAGGTATAGTATACGGTATACACACGCTACGCACAGGGTACCTGCAAGTCTGAATCCAAAAAGAATATTCGAAATTATGAATATTAAGGTATGACAAACTTAGGCAAAAGTAGAGGTCCCAGCAGCCAAGAAAGCAGCAAGAAAGTCAATACACAGAATACACATCGATTACGAAACTGATGGCCTTATGCTTAGATCCACTGAGAAATAATTTCACCCGAAAAAAAAACGCAAATTCTGTAGGTCATGGAATCATATGAATGAATAAGCTGTGGTTTTAATTCCGCGCGTGTAAGTATATGGAATTAAAACTGTCAAGAAGAATTTCGCAGTGGAATCTAGACCTTATATCGTAATTTTGGTAATTATTCAATATAGCAACACCTTTTGTTTAGAATCTTATAAAAAAACTATTGCACTTTCGTATATTTTATGATGCTTTAATTATAGTGAAAACATGTACAAATCGCACGTAATTTTTTTTATGCAAATTTTTATTAAAAAATAGACAGAATTTATGCTTAAAGTTGATTTAAAAATGTGAAATATGACGCCATTTTTTCTTATATATGGAACATTGTCCTTTTATTTCTAACCTCAAATTTGAAAATTTAACTTTAGCCATTAATGTTGTCTATTTCTAAATAAAGAATGGTATAATGTATATTACGCAGTGATTTGTACATGTGTTAAGCATACAAAAAACACCATAAAACATATAAAAATGCAGTAGTTTTTTAATGAGATTCAAAACAAAAGGTGTAGCTATATCGAATAATTACCGTAATTTATTCTCAGCGTCATGCGTCATTAATTGGATTAGTGTCATTTTCATTTGTTATATATAAATATAACTTCAGGTTAAGCTTTTATTTGTCAATATTAACAAATAAATGAACACTAGCCCAATTCATGAAAAAACATAAATTTATAACAAAACCAATGGCAATGGGCTTGCGAACCATGTTTTATTTAATTTCTATGAAAATGTACAATATATTGATAACGAGGACCTCAAATGTTCAATTATTTTTTATTAACGCCTTCTATTTTAGGAGATATTAAAATAGTCATTTTTTCACTTTAATTATTAAAGGGATCCAACGTTATAGAAAATTCCAAGATATGTAACATCACTTCCCAGTAAACAATTTGGTGAAGTGTCCTATTTGGTGAAGTTCGAGTCACTCGTACAATTCTATTCTAACGCTTTACAAGTTCTCTACCTGTCACAGATTTTGTGTTAGTTTTTCATAATAATATTCTTTCTTTTTCCAACATCATTCATTAAGTATTTCTGTTTCTTTCCCACATGGGTATATTTTTATTATCCGGTCATAAATCATAAACCTACTCCGCTTTTAATTCAGCAGTGAACCGTCGTTGCAATGTCTGTAGCTCATAAAAAGGACCTTTCCTTTGAACGACTGAATAGAAAACGAACACGTTCCAGACAAAAAATTCATGATACGTAATAGAAATTAAGTAGAATTCACTTCAAAATGTTTACTGGGTTCAGCTAAGTTGCTATCTTTTTTATACAACATAGCGTAAAAGAGATAGATAGCAAACTTTTAACACAAAAGTTTAATACATATAAAAAATAACTGACCTATCGGTTACGTCATAAATATGGCCGACATCTATAGCACCAAACTTACAATTCATATTTTGAATTGCTATATCTCCGTCAACATTTACATATTTAATAAAATAAAAACGCCACTATACATTTATTAACATAAATTTCAATCAACAATTAAAAAATCGACCCCTAAAAATTGAGTAGACTTGTGTTGAGAGAATGATACTAAGATAGCTACCAGTTTTTAGCAAATATCGAATTTGTTTTCGTACATCCCTTAAACGTTTATACTTGTAGCTACCCCGTAGCGTCACAGCGCCATACTACTGTGGCCCTGTGGGCTGCGATAGTGTATACGACATTCAATATTCACTTGTCAAAGCTTCAGTCAGCTGTGAAACGTGGTTGACGTCATAGAAGAGATTCGAGATGCTGTGATTGGAATATTATTGTACAAAATTCTGTATTATATTTTGTATACCTTTATATACTGGAACTTGTATATATATACGAGTATATCATCCAGGAATATCATATTTTTGGACATTTGACGACAATCCCTTTCCAATTGATATTATGTAAACGGTATTGCATAATATTATACCGTAGATGCTGTTGAATGGAGATGTTTAGATATTTGGACGCATAATGTTACCTAATGCGTAACAGACACATAACTTTATATAAAGGTAGTAAAAATTAGAGTGGATACGCAGTAACGCAGTCAAATTATGTTTGATAATAATTAGGCCCTCCGCACACGAGGCAACTGGTTGCAAACCTTAGCCCCGAATCTGCCCGAACCGAATGAGAATGGAACTGTGTTGTTAGTGAGAGAACGAACGTGTATATGAGTGAGACAAAACATAATGCATGAATGAAACTAAACTGGTAGTCGAGCCGTGTTCCGTGACTCTATAGAATTTTTAACAATAGCATAATAGGGGATTTTATTATGTCGTACTTGATTGTATCTATGTATTTATATACTTTTCAATAGTATTCGCAAACATCTCTGTTGATGATGTCATCATCAAAACCATGCAACCACATGAAACCAAGAATGCTATGCGACCGAGAAATTGACTCTCAGCAAACGTACTCAAAACCAGTTTGAAATCAGTTTAGTTACGTTCATGCCGTGTGCTTTATCTCACTCGTATCACACGTTCGTTCTCTCACTAACAACACAGTTCCATTCTCATTCGGTTTGGGCAAATTCGGGGCTAATGTTTGCAACCATGTTTCAAACGTCCTATGTTTATTTTATATATAACATCAAATAATTTTTCATATTAACTGGCTAAAAATATATATTTTTTCCAATTTGTTCATTACTTGACCAACTTTTTTTCAAAATTTGAGATTTTTTTTTTGATTTGTAAATTAGGTACCAAAGTTAACCCATATATAAAATTTCAACTTTCTAGCCTTATTTTTACCTTCGGAAAAAACCACCCCCGTGCCCCTCAATAAAATTTTTGAATTTTGAATTTATTATGTATTCCATTATTATGTATTCCAAAACTTGAGTTTTCTCTAAAGTTTCCTACCGCGCTTCCTAATTTTCTCAACGCCTCCTATTTTAATTTCTAATTTTCAAAAAATGTTAACATTGAACACCGTACTACACATACCAAATATCAATTTTCTCTCTTTCATAAATTAAAAGTTATAGAGCAAAAAGTAAAAAAAAAATTCTACCATACAAAATTCGAACCAAACATATAAGAAAATAGCATACAGTTGGAACATTAACAATATAATATAGGATAGTAAATATTAATATTTTATATATTAAATATAGTAATATTTTGAACAAATTACGTCAAGGTAAGTAGACAACATTGATTCTTTAAAGCACATTTGATTACGATTTACGATAATTTATAATTCTTTTATTCTAAACCTTATATATCACCATATAGAGCTGAGCCAGCTGAAGACAATGGTATATCTAACTCAATTTTTATTTTTTCATCAACTAACCAACTTTGATTCTGGACGACTCATATGTGTGTGCCTTATATTTATTTATATATATATTTAATTAAAATATAAGTAGTTTGTTATTTTTTATTCTTGACTCACTCACAAGGTTATTATGATATTTAAAATAATAATTCCGATAAGTGATTGTAAACCAAAACGATTAAGTTGCTCAATAAATATACATACTCGTATTTTATAACATCTGTGTTTTATAATATACTTATTATGTATATAAAAAAAGTCAATATTTCTTTAAGCTGTGTGTGCCTTTAAGGACACAATACTAAACATCCTTGAACCCAGTTTTGGAAATATTTTATATTAGAAATAGCGAACCTTTGTAAACAAAAATATTGTTACAATAAAAAACACTGTCTGGATATCTTGCTTTTAATGGAGTTCTTTTTTTTGCTTTTCTACAGAAAATATGGTATTACTACACCATATAGTGTTAGGGTTCTTTTAATTAAAAGTGAATAATTATTAATAATCAGCAATCGAATATGTATAATATCAGGTCTTCTAAACGATCTGTATTTGTCAAAGGTCCCATGATGAATGCGTGTTCTTGTGTCGTCAAAGCCAAAACCCTAACCACCTTACAAATAAACCTGTTATAACAGGTTTATTATCAGTTTATACCTGGTATAGCTTCAGCCGCGTGTAAGTGTGTATCCGCTGGTCTAAATCAATGCATCAACATTCTGGGAATAGACACCTCTGTTCTCTTGCATAGTATCATGGGTCAGGTCCAGATTAAAGGCGCAGCAATGTACTGTATTGAGAGTATTCATAGTGCCATAGTAAATGAGCTTGTGTCCTCATTTTTTAGTGGTCGATTTTTCAATTGTTGATTGAAATTGATGTTAATAAATGTGTATTGGCGTGTCTATTTTATTAAATATCTAAATATTGACGGAGATATAGCAATTAAAAGTTTGAATTGTAGTTTTAGCGCTAGAAATGGTCGACCATATTTGTATGACGTGAAATGCATTTTAACGTTAGTTATTTGCTGAGTAGGTCAGTGCTTTGGTAATGTTTTGTAGCTGTTGGTAGTCTAATAATCAAGTCAAGTCAAAGAATAATAAGTTTTTATTTTATTTAACCCTGCTAAGGCAGACATAATATTGGAATTTGAGTGTTCCTTGAAATAGCTGTAAATAATATTTGATATTTTGATATATAAATACATATAGCAGAGATTTATGAGCTGTAAGATTGGTAACCTTACACAAGGATTGTGATATCACATGCATTTGGAATGTGTACAACGTTGAATTCCTTTAATAATTAAAGAGACAAAATGACTTTTCTAATTGTTAATATCTCTTAACATATAAGGAGTTATTAAAAAATAAATGAACATTTGAGGTTCTAGTAACCCACTTTATCAATATATAGTACACTTTTATAGAAATTAAGACATATGACACAAGCCCATTGGTCGCTCAAAATTCATTATGGAAAATCTCCATAACCTTAATAACAAGTTTCAGTTATTATAACATTATATGAAAAGTAGAATATCAATAGGAATACCCAAAGAAATTTATGGAATTCTTTTGGTTCCTTTAGCGATGTAAATACGGCATATAAACAAATATTTGGAAACGTTGAATATACCGCAAGATGTATCAAAGCTTGGTAGACCTCGTAAGGCATAGACTGATGTTATAAGACAACGGTTTTAACCCCTGGGGGTGCAAGAAACCATTCGAAAGCAGGGGTGCGTGTCGTAACGAAAGTTATTTAACTTCTGGATGTGTAGTATGCTACACAATTTAAAGCTGACTTTTGCGTCTTATGTGAGATAGGATTTTCATCACATCTTCATATAAAAACAAAAGCCAGATATCACCTGAAGGGATGTGATGACATGCACGTGTGATACGATGAAAATATGATGGCAGTTTCTGTGCGGGGTGCGGGGTGTTTCAGAACTTAAATAGTTAAGAAAATGTTAGGTGAAATGTTGAGACTCCAATGAGATCTAATTATTTTAATAAATTATACAAGTTTTTCCAGAGTAGAACTGTATCAAGCCCTCGTGAGGTAGCTAAATACCTACTAGCCTTATCAGGAAATTAGAAATGCCTGACAAGAACCACATCAAGACCCTTGCAACATCTAGGGTAAAATTCTACTCAAGTTGTGTTTATAGTTCCATGTATGATAAATTTTAAATCGCTCACTGTTTTAAGACAGTCTTAATGTTCAGTACGTAATAATAAAGAAATATTACTGTTGTCTTAGTGATTAGTTATTACAGTGATATTACAAAGTTATAATTAGTATTTTAAATTGGAATTAAATAAAAGCTATTATACATTTTTTTTAGTAGAATATACATTTACTACAGTTTACCCCCGTCGCAATGCGATGTTTTTTTGGCGTGTATGATTTGAATCCAATAAAATAATTCGTAATTACATTTCATATTTAATTCTATTTTCAAATTGATATAATAAACTCGCACAATAATGAAATAATTTTTCAATTTATCAAAATAAAAAATATTTTCAATTTATGCGTTATTTGACCAACTTTTTTTCAAAATTTTTTTTTTCGATTTGTAAATAAGTTACCAATGTAACTAGCTAGCACAATTTTTACTCTCGGCAAATACTGCTCCCGTGCCCTCAAATAAAATTTTGAAATTTTGAATTTTTTTTTATTAATAATATACTTATTTATTCTAGAATCCAGAATATGAACTTTCTCTAAAGTTCCCTACCGGGCCCCCGAATTTCTTTCAATTTTTGAGAAATGTCAGCATTGAATACCTTAATAAACATGCAAAATTTCAACTTTCTATCTTTTACGAATTAAAAGTATTACAGCAAAAAAGGGCTCACGTTTTTTCCAAAATTACGGGTTTCCAGGAAATTCAGTGAAAAATGCGGGGACGCCGCTAAAAGTCTTAAAATTTTTTTCTCTACGAAATAGGCAATTTTCAATAACATTGACGGAGCCGTTTTCGCGCTGCCATACAAAATTTACTAGCAAACATATAAGAATATTAGATCATAAATATACACCTGGGACATTATAAATAAGATGTTTGAAGTATAATTTCATTTAAATGCTTACTTTGAAATTGTTCTATATAGCATATTCTGTCAATACAATTTTTTGCTACGAAATAAGCGCACAATGACATACGCTGTACTACTGAACGCAAACTAGATGTGCAGTAATACTCAGCGTAGTTGTCACGATCATATCTGTATTACTACAGTTGTGTTTGTACACATGTGTGATGCTACTTGATTGTGTCTGAGAGTAGTGCGCTTCCACAAATGTTTTCAACTGGGACCAACTGTTTTCATCTATCTCTTACTACCTACTCACTGCCTTGTATTAAAAACGTTTTTTTTGTTGAGTTAATTCAAATAAAATGGTTTAATTTACATTGTAAAAATACCCTGTATGTATATAATCCGTAAAGATTTAAATAGATATTTTATTCAGTTTATAAAGTAATCCTTCACCTTGTGATAACATTAAGTGAATTTAAAATCCAGTCCCTGAATATTATAAATTTAAATTACTTCTTAACTTACATAAAAAAGATTTTTATAAAAGTTATAAAAATTATTTTCAAATTACCTTATTTGCATATAAAATCAATTTTATGGCTTTCAAAAGTTGCAATGAAAAAAGTGGAAGTTATTTTTCAGAATTAGAATAATTTAAAATTAAAAGTCAGAGTGATAGACTAAACTTTTAACCTTGCGTTAAATAGATCTTCATTATTTTAAGTCTTTTCGGTCTTTGAGTGCCTTAAGAACATACACCATCGCATATCACTTTCTATTTAAACCATCTTGCTGATGAGTTATAAAATTTATACCAGGTATAAATCCCGTCCGGACGAGCTTATTATCAGTTTATACCTGGTATAAACTTTATAACAGGTTTATTTGTAAGGCGGTTAGGCTTAGACCCCATTGAGGAAGAATTCTGTAACACATGAAACCTTATGAACATACACACCACAGGTTTTAATTCTCCGAGGAAAAAAATCTACAAAAATCATCCTGGTAGAGACAGAATTTTTTCATAGTTAACATATAGTTGAACGAGGACACATGCACTACGGAATTAATTCTTCAAAACCCTTATATCTTTGGAGCAGTATGCATATCGCTTCATCTATTTGAACATCCATTAACATGACTAAATATATAAATACAACAGTATAAAAACGGTTCTTGGCAGAGTCAAGTGCTCATATAAACTCAGGTGAATTTATCAGCAGAGTGTGCTAGGTGCTTTTAGACTGAGTTACTTTCCTTCTCCTTCACGCTTTCAATGCGTTGACTGTTTTCCGTGCTGAACATTGAACGCATACCCTTACGCACCAAGTATAATATATAATTATATTTTAATAAAAATATAATTTTCTTTTATAGAAATACGTTGAATACGTAGAAATACGTAGAAATCTCCTTGTTGTAACTCAGCTTTTACTATTTTCCATTTTAATTTTAACCAAATGACATTTAATTCTGTAAGACATTTGATGTTATATTCTATACTACTATATATCTAGCGTTGCTCTGGAATTCTATAAATTTTTACCTATACATTTAATAGTTATATGTATTTTAAAATAAAAGGTCAAGCTGTCAAAGAAAATATCAAATGAAATTTCATTTGCCGGTAGTTTTACTTGGTGGCAGCAAATACTCGTGGTACATTCATAGATAGAGATTCAGCGAATTTATTCTTAAATAAATGATCATCTGTGGTCAACTAGTACTAGACAATGGACAGGTACATGTGGTGTACGCATAATATTAAATATATCGATTCATAATATCGATTAGATTCTAATTTCGATTATAGTTCTTCTTATCGTTATTATCGATTATATATTGCTTTCCTATTAGTATTATTTCTTCATAATAGTATTTTAAAACTACTGTAGAGTCAGTGTAGAACCTTAGAAGTAGCTTGTAGCAAGCTAGCAAGATTAAAACTGCGTTGTAAGACAATTTTCTACTTGTGTTTTAAATAAAAATAAATTTAAAAACAGATTAAAGAAACCATTCTATTAATGATTGTAAAGTACTTATAATTATTTTATTGTAATGGTTCTTACATTAGGAATTACATTCTTCCGATTTAAATCATTAAATTACATATTATTGTGCCTAATGACATACTATATACCCATTCTCACTCCTTCCAAAAGAATAAAGCTATACTGCTTCTCTCTTCCTGCTACTCTCCCTCCTGTTTCTACTCTGCCCTTCCTTCTCTTTCCTCGCTCCTTCTCTCTATCTTCGGCATCCACCGCTTCTTTTCACTGCACAATCTTCTTTTCACTTTTTACTCATTCTCACATGAATACTTAATGTGCTCCAGCGTTTCTATCTCTCTCCAGAACATCCTGCACATCCTTTCCTCTCTATTTTCCCTGACTATTGCTGCCTTTCTCTTCATTTCACAATGTAAGTCTTGCGATTATTCTTATGTTCTTTGCCTCTTTTCCTCGTATGATTTTTTTATAAACGTAAATTTTTTTCCTTTCTTTTCTGCTCATTGTAAAGTACTACATCTTATCATTAAGCGACAATAAATAGCACAAATATTACCAATAGTACTTATTCAAATTACTTATCAATATCCATTCTTCAAGAAAATTTGACATCTACAACCATCGATGATTCAAAAATATCGATATTCAACGAAATAGTAAATCATTCATTGCATGAACATCTCTTCTCGCTTGTCAACAGAATTTAATTTTATTTTTCATGAAATGTTTCGATTGAAACTTCACAGTGGTTATTTTTAACTCATCAGATGTTAATTTACATGCTATAATTACATTAAGCTTTAAATGTTGAATATTTCGTTGAGGTTATAATTACTGCATGTATTTTATAATCGGTCTCATCAAATAAAATTCACATTTATATATAACTATCTCGTAGTATCATATATTATAATGTTCCAAGTGAAAGTTTATATGCTTATTTGTTTATTTGTTTATATGTTGTGTTTGTGTATATGTTTATGCGATTCGTATGGTTTTGTCGGGGATGCAGCTATCCTGTACAGGTTCTAACCCTGAAGGTTACAAACTACTGTATATATATATATATATATATAAAGGTATATATTCATATACCTGTCATGTTTATTATATATGAAAAGGTAAAAGAGCTTATAAAAATAAAACATTTGTTTTGTAGTCCGTATGTTTGGAGTTCAGTTGTGAATTTCCCATAATTGTATTCATAAAACACAACATTTATTTTATGAGTAACATATTTTTGCCTTCGTAAAAACAGCAGTGAAATGAAAAAAGAAAAACAAAAGGTTTTTCGTTTGTACTCGTACGTTTCTATTGGTAACGTAAATTAACTCTTTCAGCGCCTAAGGACTAAGAAGCCAATTTACGAGTACGTCCTGTGATGTTTTCGTTCCACGCTATGCCAAGCCCCCCTCCTCTCACCCCATACCCCGTGCCATTTGCCAACATGGGGCTTTAAAGTGTTTGTTGGAGTAATTTATAAAACGGTTATTTTAAAAAGTTAACGGACAGGAAACAGCTGAAATCGTTGAGGCTTCTAACAAATCTTATGAAGATTTTAGCACAAGTCCACTTACCCACGCAGCTGTTAGAATATAATAGTGGCTTATGCCCAGATGTGAGAACATGAAAAATATTGGATTACAGGTATGATATCTGAATTGTGAGTCATAGTTCGGTTCTGTTCAGATCAAAAACATATTTAAGTCTGAAATATCTTATTGATTTTATCAACTAACTAGAGTTTACTCCCGTTGAATTTCATTTCAAATTTTAATTCCATTTTTAAATTGGAATATTTAACTCGTTCTATATAAATTTTACATGTAAAAACAAATAATTTTTCATATAAACTAACTAAAAAAATAATTTTTTTTAACTAAATATAAACTTTTTTCAAAATTTGGGATTTTTCTTTTCGATTAGTAAATTAGGTATCAAAGAAAGATATTATATAAAAAATTTCAACTTTTTAGCACAATTTTTACCCTTGGCAATAATCGCAAAATTTGAAAAAGCTTTCTTCAAAGTTTCCTACCGGGCCCCTTTTATAAAATTTTGAATTTCTAAGTTTTCAAATATGTTAGCATTCAATAGAATACAAAGTTAAACAGCAAAAAAGAGCCCATTATTTTTTCAGTTTTTCCAAAATTACGGGTTCCAGGAAATTCAGGGAAAAATCGAAGGACGCCAAAAGTCTTAGAATTTTTTCGAAATAGAAAATTTTCAAAAACTTCGCTGAATCCGTTTTCGAGCTACCATACAAAATTCAGTACCAAACATATAAGAATATAAGATCATAAATATACACTTGGAACATTATAATATAGGATGTCATTTATTTATTTTTTAAATAAATTAGTTTACGTCGGCCTATTTCCAATGCTAACGCTTATCACGGACGACCTCTTACAATGTTGGCAGTGTTTATGGTGCCGTAGCCTCATATATGTGAGCTACACCGCTGCTTAATAAGTTTACGATTATGTATGTCCATATGTCCATTAATGCTGTGGTCCACTGTGTCGTCTGAATGATAATATAAATATTATTTTTCTTCAGAACTCTAATGTAGTAATCATCTACGAATCGGTATAAATTGATCAAAGAGAATATTAAAGTTACAACATAACTATGGCTCAGACAAAATGTACCTTTCTAAGAAACGAGAGGATTTTGAAATTATAAAAAATAGACAGTAAGATGGGATCAAAAATCCGTTATTCTTTTGGCTTTTACAGTTTTGACACCGTGTACAGTATCGGGATATCCCTCGAATAGTATTCGTCAGTTGTTACATTCCTGAAGTATTCAGTTTAGCGGATTGTTAAAACGTCTTGGAAAATCAGACCATAGTACGACAAAGAACGTAAGTCGAATGCTATAACTAAATGTCAAATACACGTAGCACAAAAAGCAATATCACTGTTTACTTGACGGGCGTTTCTAAACAATATTAAACTCTATTCTATTTACACAGACCTGCTGCTTGGTGCCTGGCGGTGTATATTTTAAGTTGATACAAACTAAATATCCTTCACTGGTATATGTATATAAATATAATAATATATGTATGTATATATATACATATGTAAAGAATATATTTCTTTAGTTGGTAACACTAACTAGAGATATTTCAATTGCATTCTGGTCAGATGAGCTAACGGTATATATTAGTTATAGCTACTTTCATTTTATAGTCGACAGAATTCACTGTGCATAATGTTAAGTTATTATACAATTAGATAAAAAGGAATTTACAATTTAAATAATAAACTTTATTTAAAATTATTAATATATAATATATATTTAAAAAAATGTCGTTTTTTTTTATTTCAGGTATGATAGTATGATATAATTACTAAAATAAAAGTCTTTGATTTCAGAAGCAACACATAAGTTTGATTAAAAATTTACAATTCCTTAAATGTCTAATATATACATATACCAATATTGTGGCCCTTATTTACAATTAGTGAATTTTGCGCTATCCTCCTTTTTGGTGCAATGGCATGTAAAAAAATCTGTGTTAAATTTCAGGTTAATCCGATAAAGGTAAAGCCTTGAAAATCACATGACAATAGCGGCATGCGTAGCAGAAACAGTGGTAGGTACTAATGCACGTCTCTCCTTTGCTTCCGATGCGTATTTTAGTTAATTTTTGTCGTAGTAGTAAATATCTACAGGTCTATCAAAAGGAAGTCTTAATTTACTATGAATCTTTATAATGTATATAAATTGTTAAGAAAACATCATAAAGTCAAAAATGTTATTTTAAAGGTGGAAAATCGAATAATGATTTTAATAGCGGTAGTTTGGGCTTGGGATTAAGTCTTTTTACTTCTTCACGGCTCCTGTACACCTGGATAATCTTCTCAGAAATATTTGTGATTAACATTTCTTGATTTGTTGGATTAAAAACAAGGATGTCCATGAGTCCATCCGCTTCCAAACGAGAAACAGAGATGTTGTAATGGCGATCCCATATATATCCATTTCCAAATTCAGACCCACTGAAATATAAAATATAATATATATATAATTCAGTATCTTCTGTGACAACATTTGACATGGAGGGGGGGCGGGATTTGTTGGAGCGTTGTGCCGTCATATAATTAATTTTTGAAAAAAAAAGAGAACTTCCTAAATAAATTATATAGCATATAAGATCAATAAAATATATATTTTTTTTTAAATAATTGACACATGTGACGACACACTTATAAACTTATAAGAAAAATTAAGAACTTTAAATTCTTAACATTATATTGTATTAACAGCATCATTTACATTATCGTAATATTTATGTCAGAGGCGGCCTTAGCGGGTGGCAAGCAAGGCAACCGCCCGTAGCCTAGCATTCTCGCGCAACAACCCAAGTAGAATGCATTACTATATATCTATTTGCATCTTGCGCCTCGTTCTTTAGAAATTCCACTTGAATCACTGCGTCTTCTTCTAAGGTATGTACCTTAGTTTATCATCATTAATATTTGTCATATTTTTGCTTATTAACTTTTATAAAACTTCCAATATAACATTTTATTTCTCGTCAATTATCATCAAAAATACTTACTTGCAATCGCAATTTGCAAGGATCTGCCAGCAGGGGTCTCGCAAAGATCTGCTGCTCAGAGTCTCGCAATGGCTAAGGCCGCCCCTGCTTACAATGTATATTGCAGGTAATAGAATATGCCCTCTACATAATCCAGTGATTGCTTTTTGTTACATATATTAATTAGCGATAGAATTGAAATTGAAAATATTATCTTTTTCGCGGCGAAATTATAATTTTTTTCAAGGCGAAAATTATATATTTTTTCGCGGCGGAAATATTTTTTTATTATGCTTGAAACTTGGTTTATTAGTTTAGTTACACGTCTGACAAACCATAAATTATAAATGTTCTTTGTCTAATGTTTATTATTTAGCCTTTAACCGTTGCAACGTTCAGTAATCCGCACTTTTATAAATAAACTTTTACAATTTACATAAATTATACAAAAACAAGTGCCTCGCAAAGATCTGCCACCCCGGGGTCTCGCACAGATCTGCCACCCCAAGGCCTCGCAAAGGCTAAGGCCGCCCCTGATTTATGTATCATGTGTATCGAACCTACCTTACGATGTAGTTTTTAGAGACACTAAGAGTCAATCTGGGAACACCTTCTCCTTGACTGTATGCTTGAAGTCCGTGAAGGGGTGCAGATGTAATTTCAAAAGTTCTTAAATCAATTGTGTGAAAATCGATTTCAAAAGCCAACATTGGATATTCTATAAAGTCGTCATCTTCCGTTCTATTTTTATCGCTATTTACAAATTTTCTGCTATTTATAAATAGGTACCTGAAAAGAAGGATCAATTGAAATTGTGGTATGGTTACTCAATACTCATTGATCTATTTGATTTAAAAGACCCTCTAAAGTAGAATCAGTAAAGTGGGTTGTGGGTTAAAATATTATTAAGGCTATAATTTATAGACAAATTTTGCAAATTAATAACTCTGGCCGACTATATAACATTTTCTTTTAGTGCCGGAGGAATAAGAACGGATTTTGGATTTCTTGGATGTATTGTTTTTTTATAAGTGAAACTTTTCAACGCATTTTTCTAACACTTAGCTTTTCCAGGGTCGGTGTCCTCTCTAGCCCAAAATCTACTGCACCGATCCTTTTGAAATTTTGCACACTCTCTCTTTCCATAAACGCCTAGGAAACGCTGTCGAGTTTCTTTTTTAATTTTAACATATCTTAAAATAACAGAGTTTCTGATTTTTTTCATGAGAAACGCTATTTTGACTTTTAAGTGGTGTAAAAAAATTAAAAAGGACTCGAAAGCGTTACCTGCGTAAACTTATCAACTAATGAAATTATTTTGATTTTTTGATTTCAAATAATCCAGTGATGAGTTATGAGAAACACCATTTTTTTGTGATGTCTGCAGAGATTCGCTGTCAACGCCTCCTTTCTTTATATTTATTTATGAAAATTTTACAAAGTCTTCTTCAAATGTTATTTTATCATGCAGTAATTGTAAAAATAATTATGTATTAACTCTGTCATCAAAAGACATTATTGAAAATATACTTAAGGAAAAAAATACGAAATCAATGACCGTTTGGTTGCGAGTGAAAACTCATCTTACATATGAAGTTGCGGCCTATAAAGGGTTTAAATGAAGTACTATCTGAGATTTTCACGGAATGCCTCCGATACTTCATAGCCACTTAGATCGGTTTCCAGAAAAGCGTCAATCAAATAAAGAAAAATTCCATCAAGTCATTAAATCTATGAAATAACGATATCGGAAAATGGGATAGCCGCATGATGAGCTGCAGCTGCTAGAATCGCATAACACAAAATTTATTTTTACTTGATATATGAAGAAATTTATTTATCTATTTTGTGAAATAAATAGTAATAGTAATATTTGTTTGCTTTTACTGACAGTGTGGCCAGTGTTATTAAAATAGTTGTTGATAAAATTCAAAAGAAGTTTAAAACTGATGACAATTTTTTCCAGTTACATCTGTATGCTACCTTACTAATAGAAACCTAACTAAGCATCTAAAACCAATTCTTCGTATAAAAACTGTGAAATTTTACAACTAGCTTACCTGTTGTTGGGGCACAACTTTATGTTTATGATGTTGGCGTTCAAATCAATTACGATGTCTGGCGTGTCATACGTATCATCCACTGGGTGTTCCGCCCTAAACCTTAATATTTCCTCTATTGTTAAATCAGGGTTTATTGACCCAAAGAACTCCATATTTCTAAATCTTTTAATTGCTGTAATAGAAATAAGTCACATTAATTAAGAAACGATAGTTTCACACATATTTATATATGAGTACACCACACCAGAGAAACGGTAAAAATTGGTGGCAGCAATCAGCAACAGAACTAAATACGACGTTTAATAAATAAATTATTTTCTGCTGAACAAAATGTGTAAGATTGAGTAGTGTTAGTATTTACAATGATCGTATGCCTACCTGCTAACTTAACCAGGCGGCCATTTTCCAGGTATCAGGTAATCAAGGTTTATGTCTCACTCACTCTCATGTGCACGGATAATGCCTTCTTTCTCCTACTCATAGTGGAATTAAAATTGGGTGTAGGGGATGTTTGGCCCCTTCGATCAATCTATCCTCTTGTAAAACGTTTCAAAACAGTTCTCTTGTAATACCTTGTATTACCTTGCAGACGCTTTAAAGCTGACAAAAAAATTACTAAAACTTACTTATTTTCTGATGATCCATTTTTATATATGTTGGCGAGACAACTGTTTTAAAACGTTTTAAAAGAGGATAGACCGATCCAAGTGGCCAGACATCCCCCAGACCCAATTTTAATTCCGCTATGAGTAGGAGCGAGAGGGCATTATCCGTGCGCATGAGAGTGAGTTAGACATAAACCTTGATTACCTGATACCTGGAAAATGGCCGCCTCGTTAATTTACGCAGGCATACGATCATTGTACATACTAACACTACTCAATCTTACACATTTTGTTCATCAGAAAATAAGTGATGTCTGCCGGCTTTGGGATCTCACTCTAATGCGTTTGAATATGTACCAAAACAAGTATCACAGTTCTTTGATACTATGCCGTCTGTACAAGCTTAATATTTAGAATTATATATTTTACTAAAGAAGTTTTAGACGACACAGTGGGCGAGAGCATTGATGCTTGACGCCGACTGCTGTGTCTTCGGGTTCGATCCCCGGACCAGATATATATTTTCTGGGTTTGGTTATTATGAACTTATATTGATTATGGTCATACATAATCATACAGTTATTAGGCAGTGGTGTAGCCCACATATATGAGGCCACGACACCATAAATACTGCCAACATTGAAGGAGGTCGTCGGTGATAGGACTCAGCATCGGAAATAGGCCGACGTTAAATAAAAAAAAAAAAAAAAAATAAAGAAGTTTTATTTACATATTGAATCATAACCTAATAATGTTAAATAAGAAAAAATAATTCTTTTTACTTCATACCATTATCTTAACTACAGTATTTTTACCTAAAGGGTTAAGTTTTTATATTGGATGAACCTTAAGTTACCTTAACTTGTGTTAATTTACTTACCAATTGAGTGAGGATAGCTTGATGTTAAACACGATGTATATATTAATAATTTGTTGTAGAAACAGGACAAATTAGTAGCTGTAGCAGCAGCAGCAGTAACATTGTTTGCCGACTTATCCGAAAATGGAAGTTGTTCATCTGAAATGTTAAAAGAAATTATGCAATGTTAAATATTTTACTTTAAGAAGTACAATAGTATATAAACACAACAGTTTATAATTTGGTATGTACTTAAATACTCGTATTATGTAAATGTTATGTTCGTATTTACTTGGTACCATTACAAATATGTTCTCAAGTGATGAAACAATAAAAATAAAAATACAACAAAATAATTACAAACCTTCATCATTTCTGTAGGATTCTGTATTATCTGCAGGGGCATCTTCCTCGCTGCAAGAGTATATTAATTAGAAATAGACATTTTAATATATTGTGGATTAATTGTGGCAATATTTTACAATGGCAATTCATGACATGTCCCAACAGAGAATCTTGCAGAATAGGATACGTTTTACTAATTATATATAGGGGAAAACCCTGGAACCACGCCTCCCCCACTTTTAGCATCACGGTTCATGATCTGCAGCGTCCCTATCTCATAGAGGCTCTATCCTCCGTCAACTATGACTACCGTTAACTATTTAAGCCATGCCACATTTACCTTCTTGTAAGCCTGGCGCAAGTGCGCCATTGGATTAAAACGGCAGCCATTTCACAATGGAAGCGTCATAGAAATATTTACTTATTGAACTCACCTGCAGTTAGCCATCAATAGATGAAATATTGGAGCCTGTGTAGTACCACGCAGTTTAAAAATGGGATGAAAGATAACATCACATTTAGAATTAGCATTTAACAGGTATACTGTAGAAGTTGTTACGTCAGTTTGAGTGCCTGTCAAATCTTCACTTAAAATATAATTATCACAAAACCATGTTCCGTTCAGAAAAAGTACTTCAGATTTTAAAATAAAATTTAGGTTCAATTTATCTGAAAGTTGATTTTAAAATTATGACAATATTCAAATATTAAATGAATAAAACCATTGATTTGTTGAATGACCTCCTTCTATGGAAAAGACCGCAGACTGGCCAAACCGTTCTTCATTCTCAATTGTAAACCCAAAAATATATAACAAAGTATTACTTCTATTAAATAATGCATGAGTTGGGATGTACCATCCATATTCTTTCATATCAATTTCAGCTATCTTCTGTACAGGGTAGTCACTGCGCCATATCTGAAAGTTAAAGTTAAAATGTTCAAATGATATTCACACTCACCAGTCAATGCTAACCTAAATGCTTTCGGCCACAGCGTTTCAAAAGTTATATTAAATAAAGATAATAATTAATGATAAATAGAGTATATTACTGATGCATGGCGCATGCTCACTAAGTACATTCAAAATAAGAACTGAAAATTATAATCAAAACAATAGGTGAGAATTGAGAAATTTTTAAGATGATAATTTCCCATTGCTCTATTTATTAGCTAAACAAATCAGTACCTTTACTAGTCCATCTCTAGTAGATGTGGTAAATTTCTTTCCATCCGGAGAAAATTCGACACTATTAACACGATGTTCAAACTTAAGTTGTTCTACTTTTACAAATGGGACATGACGTAATAGTCTCTTATATTCGTGGATCCACGATGTCGAACCTAGCAATGTAAAAACACACGACGTAATTTAATTATGTTCGTAGTTAGAAATCTATTGCCATTAACTACTTACCTATAGAAATTTCTTTATCTGCTGCAACTTTAAAATCTCTTCGAAATCGTTTATTCCATAAATATTCATTCCTGGTGACACTTTTCCAAAACTGACATGTTGCTTGTGTTGATCTTAACGCCTCTAAGGGTAAATAATCAAATATTGTTTCCAATATGTGTATGGGAAAATTTTGCCAAGACAGCTTTTGCAGAGAAACCATTTTATGTTTTCCACCTTTATTTTGTCGTAAACAATCTGTACCATATATCAGGTAGCTGTTCCTTTGACTTTTATGTCTATTACTTAAGACGCTCATACTTTTGAAAATTAACCTAAAATTAGTTGAAAGTTAAAATAAGTTTTGTTTCACTAATGAACTGGACGATCGAAACGGGAGAGTTATTTGAAAGACATTAAATGGTGGCAATGGTAATTTTAAAAGGCTAAAATCATTTGCGTAAAATTGACTGAAATGTTTTTTTTAATTGATCACGTGCTGCTTAGACATGTGCATGCAGGTTTAGACATGACTAATAGTGTTAGATACATGGAAATCAATTTTGACAAGACTTAGATTTATTAATAGATGCTATTATGCAATATGTTTCGTCCGTTGGGGATGGTTTATTAGAGCGTAATACTAAATGGACATTAAATTTTCGCCAATGCCATAAACGCTTGTTGCATTGTTTTCAATCCAATTTCTGAACTCTGCATTTTTTCATATATTTGTTTTTTGACAATTTGCTGTTCATTCCTGTTGTTTAGAATCAAGTTAAACATTCCTTCAATTGTTCGTTTATCTTCCCACCGCTGACTATTTTACTATATAGTTTTCTTTGCCTCTCGTTGCTTATGCTGAAAACAGGAAAATGTCCTTTTCTTGCGTATTTCTGGGTTGTGTCTGTTGCTTCGGCATTTTAAAGTTCTATGGCCACTATACATAATCTGTAGCTAGCTGGATGATGATTTCCTTTACAGTTGGATGATTATTTTCAGTTTCGTTTCTAAGATGTGGTTGGTTTGTGTTTATATCTTTTTCAGGAGAGATGTACGGTAATATCTTTACGCCCCAATCGGTCTCTCGACTTAGCTCTTTTTCATCTGTCTCATATTTATTAATTTCAGTTTGACTATTTGTTTTATAATCGGCACGACTGCTTTCCTTTTGTTCTAATTGCTCTTTCCCTTATCAAGGCAGTATATAACTGTTTCTCCTTTTTGGTATTTAAGCCATTGTCTTCTATTTTGGCTGCATCTTGAGAGATAATAGATGTCATTGACTTTCTAATTCCATCTGTTCCTTTAATAACGCTTGGCTTTCTTTTGGCGGTGTTTTCGGCATTTTACTTGCTTTATAAATGTGTAAAATGTGTCTTTGGTATAACTCTTCACCAAAGCGTAACTGGGTAATCATTAATCCAATCCTTGGGAGCAATGATTGCTAACATACCAATTTTTATTCCACAAATTAATTAAATTCAAACTTATAGTCTTTATACTGCATTAGTACCATAATTACAATTACTAGCGAACACAATATAAATAATTACAATAGAATCTATTGCAGCACAATACAATAAAATATTTCAGCAAAAAAACAATAGACAACATTGCAATGTATCTATCTACACACTAATTTCACTATTACTCGTACAATTTACATACTAGAGGTGAGTAAGTACCGTCAGTAGATGTAGAATTAATTCTTGCGTGTATTGGTACCACTTGTTATTTACATTATCGTACGATTGATTTTATATTATTATATTTCTTTGGAGAAAAATTAATAAAGAACCTTTCTCTTCAAGATTATAACATGCATTTAAATGATTAATAAATGTAAAATCTTAAATCTCTAAAAATAATTAGAGATATGTAGATTTAAAATGTACTTACCAATTTATTTTGTTCTCAAATCTTGTGCTTATCGAATAAATACGGTTTTAAAATGTACATAAAATTTGACACACGTTTTTTAATCTTACCACCTTAAAATATTATTTATATTGTCTATAGGTAAATCATAACAGTGATAAGAAATCAGAGAACAAGCCTAGGTAGAAACTAAAACAGTAACAGATATGTTCAGAAAAATGGATGCAGAAGACTTGTACACGGGCAACACTTTTCTGTCTTCTTTATCTTTGTGCAATTGCTGTTGTGTGTATTTTACGCATTTATTAAGGCATCATACGATTTAGTTTCGTAAAGTTACGACAGGTTACTATATAATCAGGCTTACCTGTTCCTAGATTCTCTAATTTAATTGATAACTTAACTATACTGTGGAGAAGTGTTGCCAGTGGTAAAAATTATCAATTATTTTTATTCTGTAAATTATAACCTAATTTCAACGATATTATTTATCGTTAAGACTGTTCGTTAATTGGGTAATAGTTAATAATAATAATTGATAATATTTTTATTTATCATTCATTTTTGAATGTTTTTGCCATTTGATACTACATTCTTCTGCCTTAACCCATTTGTGCTTAATTCATTTTTGATCCTTGTTATATGTAAACATTCTCACTCCTTAAAAAAAAAAATTCTTATAAAAATAAAAACAAAACTGCTACTGCTACTGCTTCGCTCCTCCTGCTACTCTCCCTCCTGATCCTACTCTGCCATTCCTCTATCTCCGCCATCCATCTCTTCCCTTCACAGCCACCCTTTAATAACAGCATAATATTCTTTTCGCTTATTATCTTTTTCTCACATAAAAACTTAAGGTGCTCCAATGTTTCTATCTCTGTTCCGCACATCTTTTTTTGATAATATTCATAATATTTATTAATATATAATATATAACTTTGGCCGATGCTGAGTCTTATCACCGTCGTGTGTCAGTATCAGTGTCGTGAACTCCGTATATGTGAGTAAAACGACTGCTCGATAAGTTATTATGATTATGTGAGTCATAATCAATTTTACTTTGATAACAATTAAATTGAGAAAATTTAGACCAGGGTTACCAATTTTTTCCAAAAGTTTCCCCCTAAAATCAAATCGAAATGCCTAAATTGACTGACGCAAAAAATCAATTCAATTACAATTGCCTTCCATTTCCCATCGAGTTAGATCTAAAAACACAGGTGAACACACACTAGAAAGTAGATTGCTTTAAGGGGTTAGGGGTACTCAGAGGCCTGAAAAAATGATGATTTTCAATAATTCTTTTTTTGTAGTTAATTACTTTATTTGACAAAAATAAAAACATATCTTTATTAGAACACGTTTCGATTTGACTTCACGAAAATTTAAAAAAAAAAAATTAATAATTCAAAAAGTTATCGCTGTTTTTGTAGAGCCCGTTCCTCCCGAAGTCCTTTGCGGTGATCATCATAAGTCCTTGGAGATTCATCTAAAATCAATCGGACAAGAAAAATTAGTTTTATTAATAGATAATCTTGTGCCTAATCTGTTTTTTTTTTCGAAATTAACAAAATGGCGGCCTCAGGAAATTTGAGAAAATTTTCGAGAAAAAAACCGACAGTTTATTGTTAAAAAAAAATCGAAATTTCTTAAAAAAAAAGAAATCCTTCACGAGAAAGAAATCAGGCACGAGTTTTTAATGTATTTCAAAAGTACAAGAAATTTTATTGAAATCTACCGAGCAGTTTTTAAGTTACAGTGATCACCAGTTCAGAAAACATAGTTTTGAGAAAAACGTTCTGCATATTTAATAAAAAAAAATTTTTTGAGAAAAACAGTCTGCATATTTAATAAAAATCATTTAGAAACATAACTGTCTGTACGATTAAGAATACTTTATGTAAAAACAGCATTGCTCTAAGTGTGTGCTCAGACTTACTTCTTGTAAGAAAACCAACTTCCAATACTAATTTGTAACAGTAATTAACCAAATTGCAGTGTGGTATAATTATTGTTAATCGACAACTAAATTTTGTTAACGTGTACATTTTAATGTTGAATACTTTTATTTCACTACGTCGTCCTTCTATTTTTAGAATAAGCAAAAGCAATTATTATTTTAAACAATACATTAATTATTAATTAAAATTGAATTATTAATGCACAATAGATGAACATGTTGTAAAATCTATTAATTTTGTAATACGACATTTAATTTTCATAGAATTACGAACATTTAAGTCAGGTTAGGTTATAATCTTGAGATGTAATTTCAGTAAAGGGATAATATTTTAAAATGGATCTGATCTGTATTAAGTTTCAAGTGTTTTAAGAGGGCACGGATACTATTTAGAGAAGATACTCTGTACCATGTAAGCGTCTTGAGTAATTTAGGGTATTTTCCAATTACTCAAGACACTCAAAGAAATTACTTAACATTGAATGTTCCAATTACAGCAGTGCCTCGTACAGTTGAACACTTTAAAAAGTTATGCTCTGGCATAATGAGTTGTCGCAAAAATCTTAATATGGTTGACAATAACTATTGATTACTAGTTGCAATATCATTGTTTGAATTGATTTAATACTTTTAATAATAAACTTTATTTTGTTTAAATCATAAAAATATTTTTTTAAATAAAAGTAAAAGTAAAATTAAATTTGATTTAAAAAATATAAACAATTTTTGAGAATAAAAATAAACTAGTATGGATTATGGTACAGATTTATTAACTAATGTATGTTTTAATTAAACATCCGCACAATGCGATACAGTGCTGCTTTCTTCCATTCATTATTTTGTCGCATTTAGACATTTAACGTAAGAGTTCATAGTCATCGTTGGAAATATATGTACTGACACCAAGATCGTATTCCAGAAGAATCTGATATAAGGGCCAAAAATTATGTGACACAAATTTCCTGCTTTTCTGATTCCCCTTCTCCTCTTGGTGTGTCACACATTTCAATTAATACATTTATTTGTAATATTTTGTAGTTCTTAAAATAAATTACCTATTTGTTTTTTTAGATCTCATGACATTTTTTTTAACCCTTTTTTTAAATTTAATTTATCACACATTCTTTCAAACACTCCATTTTTACAATTTTTTTTATATATTTTATACTACATGTGACGTCACAACGCTTTTGATATTCCCTCTCCCTTGTAACATCTTGTCATAATTTCTGGACCTCTCCGACGGATGGTCCCTAACATGTTCAAACATAAAAACCAAAATTAAAAAAGTTATAAATTGTTTAAGACAGAAGAATGGTGACAGAAAACAAATTCAAAAACTGAAAAATGTAATTGCATTCATCGAGCGATCAGATTTATTGTCGTTGTTTAAAAGTTAGTTATAAGGGGCGATAAAAGGCTACGTACCTAGGAAGCCCGAGAAATCATAAATAAATCAAAAAGTAATTAAAAATGTATGTATTTTTTATGTATAGCTATAACAAAGTTGATGCACTCAAATAAATATCTTAAAAAAGAGTGCATACACGTTATCAAAGGTCAAGGACGCATAGTTGTTGTAGTCAGGTCTCAGCTTGTAAATACATTCATTAAATAACAATAGCAGATGGTCCCGTGGCACCTTAACTAGTATTTTGTGTAATCTCTGCGTATCGGGAGGTATTATGAATAACAAATTACTGGCGTACAGTCGTATATTCGCATAAATACGGGAAACGAACGGTACAGTAGGATAATTTGCATTGAAAAACTTAATTAAAATGCGCCATAAAAACGGAGTTCTCGACATTGAAGTTCCCAGTTATTTTATAAATATTTTCTATCACTGAGTTTGAAATGTAATGCATATCATCTGTGCAGTTTGTAAATGTGTTTAGGCGGTAGAACAGGCCACATATTTTCGTTGTAAACATTTGCAAATGGACTTACTTATACAGAGTGCACAAAAACAGAGATTTAAGTAGTTTATTGGAAAGAATTAATTTGAAAAAAACATATATTTATTTTTTTAAAATACCATCGTTGAGGTAACAACATTCCTCTAATCTCAGATGTAGATTTCCAAAAACTATCTGAAGTAGAGGTCTGGAAAGCGACGCAATTTTTCTGTGATGTTTGTCCTCGACTACGCTAAACATTTTACTTCCGCTTGACATTTGACTTAAGGTAATCCCAATGAAAACAATCGCATGGAGTAAGGTCTTGGTCATACGAATATTCCTTGAAAAACGTGCGCACACAAAGCGTGTTTCTGTCTTGTGTACGTCATGATAGTAACTAAAAATTTTCGAACCACGCTACCTAACGCCGCGCTCCTCTACCAAATTTCACGGTATCGCACCGTCTCGTTCGCACTTGAAATAGTTGGATCTTTATGACACACCCTGTACATTATTTAACGAATTCTTAGTACCCGCTAAACATAGTTATACGTGTGATTCTGATTCGTAATTTACAGAGATTTTATCGTAAAATCGTTCTTATAAAGCACTTATCAGTCTTATAACAGGTATAGTTGAAATTACGAGAGTTCAGCGGTCCCTTATGCTTAAAACAGCTTATGCTGTATAAATCTACGATACAATGAAAAAGTGCTGTCTCACTAATTTCTTTATAATGCTTATAGAAACGAATAAGGCGTATCTATAATTTATGTCACACAAATTTTCTGCTATTCTGACTCACTCTTCTTTTACAATTTTGTTTGTATATTTTACGCTGCGTATGACGTCACAACGCTTCTGACCCCTCTCTACTCTTGTCTCAATTTCTAGACCCCCACCAAATCTTCCAAATTTTGCTTTTGTTGGGTATAAAAATTATCATATATTCATTTCATAATTGATATTATTCCTGAAATTACAATTTATCCTACCTTTGCAAAATCAAAATAAAGTGGTGAACGAAAATAATATTTGGGTGCTTTTAAAAGTAAAACAATTTTATTAGTATAAATTCCAACATTCGCGGCCGCGGCGTGCCGGTGTATGTTTTATGCCAATGGGTGTTTCAATTTTCAAGAAAGGGAGTCGAAACCACGTCCTTGTTCCTTCAAATACTGTGGCTGTGGTCGTGGTGCTTATTAAAACACGAAACGTCAACTGTCAAACATCGTGATTTGTTTTAATTGTACCTAATTCCCGTGGTTGTGGAAAAGGTTACAAAAATACACAAGAATTTTGTGTTGGGGGAGTTCGTGGTTGTTGTGTTGCCTAGTGGTTTATTGGTTAGGCGTTCGAGGGTTGAAGGAGTTTCGAACATATATAAAATGTTGCGTGCAGCAGCCAGCTTTATATACAAGTAATATGGTAATTTAAGAACAAGAAATATCATTAAAAATTAGATAAATGTACTAAAAAGGAAATATGTACAGCGTGTTTTATAGAGATCCAACTATGTCAAGTGCGAGCGAGACAGCGTGATACTGTAAGAGTGCGAAGGGGAGCGTGGCGTTAGGTAGCGTGGTTCGAGAATCTTTAGTTGCTTTGTTTCTTTGCGAATTAAATCTTAACAATAAACGGTTTTAAGACTGTTCTATCTGTTTTTATGTACCTTGAAAGTGTTAGGCCTTTATGGGACCTTTACGTATAATATTTTGGTATTTAAAAAAAATGAGAGAATACATCAGGATCGATTTGTGTCGTTTTCGAAGTTGCGTTGTTCATAAATACTAGAAATTTCGCAGTTGCGTTGTTAATATTTTGTAATTTGTGAAGTAATTTTGTTCTTTTCATAATATATATAGTTTGATACATTTTTACATACTTGTGTTATCTTTTCCTCGGTCCTGGTGATTATTGAAATACGTTTACACGCAATCCATCCGATACAACAGATTTTTTAAAGATTACCACAAGTCTAAACTCAATTGAATAAACTGAGACAACGTGATCGAATTTGTATTAAGACAAACTGTTTCTACAGTCTGTATCGAGCTAGATAGAAATCCAATAAGTACCGACATAGAATCGAGCTAATGTTTATTAAAAAGAAATTATTTGATGAACACGTTCTCCTTAACGAATTCCATCCAAGTGTAAACCAAAAACGTGTTTGAATAGCACTGATAGCTTACATAATATTCGTACATAATTTACAAATTGTGGTTTGAAGAATGAAGCATCTCCCATTCCAATTTTCCCACCTCTTCTACACCACCTGCCGCAGTTCAATTTGACGTATCTATTCGGATGAGTGCACTTCCCTCAACGCTCAACGCTCAACCCTTGTGTGATCGTGATGTCAATTACTTTGGACGCCCTTCCGGTTGGCCGCATGCTGATGTAAATTATCAGGAGACCACGACCACTACCACTAACATTAATGCCGTTTTAAAACGTTAATTAAACATTTATAAATAAAACCTTAATTACATTTATATCATTTATGTTTAACACAACGATAAATGATAAAAGTGTTGTAATTAATATCAGACCTTGTACTCGTTTGTTCAGCGTGAAAATTCAAATAGCATATACAAAGATGAACTTGGGTAACTTTCGCACATGTAAAGTTTAAATAAATGGGGGGGGGGGGGGAGTGGGTTAAGGTTTCAACTTTTTTTTTCATTTTTTTTTATTATTTATTTCTATTATTGTACAACATATTAAGTTTATTGTGTAAAACTTTGAAGTCGATTGGAGTAAAACTCTCGGAGATATAGAGTTTTAAGTCTTCACCTCTCTGGTCTGCTTTCGTGTTACTTTGAAACTTTTAAATGCGGTTTCTCACACAGAGCTTTTTCAGAGTCGATGCCCTCTCTAGCTCAAAATCTACTAAAAACGATTCTTTTGAAATTTTGCACACTCTTTCTTGCCAAGGTAACGCTGTCAAGTTTCTTTTTATTTTTTAATTTTAACGTATTTTAAAATAACAAAGTTTCTGATTCTTTTCATGAAAAATCGGTATGGTGTAAAAAATTGGAAAATCAATAAAAATAGAAAATCTCCACAGCGTTACCTGCAGAAACTTATCAAGTAATGAAATCATTTTGGTTTTTTGATTTCAGAAAATCCAGTGATGAGTTATGAGTGGCACCGCAATGTTATTTTATTTTGTTACACCTGCGGAGATTCGCTGTCAATGCCTCATTTCTTAACATTTATTTATGAAAATTTCACAAAGTATTCTTCAAATGTCATTTTATCATATAGTAATTATAAAAATAATTATGTATTAACTGTGTCGTCAAACAACATTATCGAAAATATGCTTCTTTTTTATCGTTTTGAAGTTTGAATTAATTGTAAATTATTTTTAAACAAGTTATATAGAAATAAATAATTTTATTATAATTTGAGATACATTACACAATTAAAACAATCATAATATTTTATTTCTGTTTAGAAATAAGTCTAGAAGAAAATAAATGTACAAAAAAAATTTCTTGTATTCAATATGGACGAGCGAACGAATGCATCATAATATTATTGAAGAACCAATAAAAAAACCATAATAAAAAGAATAGCGACAGATAATCGGCTATTGCACTCCTATATCCTCCTCGAGTTTCATTTACTGCTTCCATCACCAATGCATATATATATGCTTCCCGACGTTTAGAGTGGTCATTAAATTTCTTTCTTCGGGGATCACTCGTATTCTCACTTGGAGGGAAGCGATGGACACCGTAGTAAATACTCATTCTGATTTTCAATCTTTCCATCATCCACAATATATTTGCATATTGATAGTCCGAGTCTTGCTGACAAAATGCAACATCTTCATCCTCATTTAGCTGCTCCTTTGTAAAAGTCTTATTTCCAATCACAGGCATTATACACTTTTGTTGTTTAGGAGGAATGAAATTAGTAATTCACAAACATTTAGTATTAACTAAAAATACACTTAGTATTTAATAATTTAAATCACATATAAAAATTGATTTCCAGTACTGTCACTTAAAACGCCAACAAAGCAATATCAGAAGAATAAAATGTTCATTGTTTTGAATAAAAATATTTATTCATCTATTTTTTAATCATAGATGGCAGTTGTATATAAATATATATTATTTCAAAAGTAGTTTGACTACACAGTGGGCGAGAGCATTAATGCGTCAAGCTGCTATGTCTTCGGCTTCGATTCACGAGACAATATTGATTATTAGGCAGCGGTGTAGTTCACATATATGAGGCCACGCTACCACAACAAATGTCAACATAGTAGTATGTCTCGGTTATAGGATTCACCATAGGAAATAGTTAGTCGACGTAGAATAGTCGATGTTAAATAAATAAATTGAAAAGAACTAGGATTAGAAGAATAGGATTATTGTTAGTGATTATAAACAAAAGCAACACCATAACAATTGAATCTTGTTGTACTGCACAATACTTAAGTCATTAAATAACGACAAACCGCATTTCATACTATGCAAATTTCCTAAAAAATTAGTTCTATTAGTGACATTATTAATATTTAATTTTTTAACTTAAAATTGACATTTTTTACAAACAACCTAATGGAATTTTTGAGGATAGAAAGCACGGGGCAGTACTACAATGAATTATTTGACTGATTCCATAAAAAATTGGATAGGGCACAACCTCATTTGGCAAAAAAGGGCTGTTTCACCACGACAAAGTAACAACTCATCTATCCGAATTCGTCACTGCCAAATTGCATGAATTGTGCTCAATTTGCTGTTGCATCCACCGTATTTGCCCAATCTGGCTCCCTGCGATTCGGTTTTTCAACATGAAAACGTGGCTAAAGCAGTGAAAAAATTCAGTTCAAACGATATGACCAATGTCTAAACAGTAACTGGCCCAGTCATTTAAGCTTAAATTAGGTAAGAATCTTGGAATTCGAGATACCCAGCTGTAAGTCTGTAAATACTTGTATATTGACACCCTAAAGTTGTCTCAAAACCTACATATGGTTTATACACCCAACCATATGTAGGTTTTGAGACAACTTTAGGGTGTCAATATACAAGTATTTACAGACTGCCGGGTATCTCGAATTCCGAGGTGAACTTACTATAATGACTGAGGTAAACGTACTTTAGGAAGTAAGACAATTTGTATTTTTGAGAGCGTTTAAAGGATTGGCAGAGATGTTAGGAGAAGTGTATCGTCTTAAAAGAAGACTACGTTGAAAAAAACAATCATCAATTAGTTTAATATTTTTATATTTTTAATATTTTTTTGGTTTATACACCCAACCATATGTAGGTTTTGAGACAACTTTAGGGTGTCAATATACAAGTATTTACAGACTGCCGGGTATCTCGAATTCCGAGGTGAACTTTCTATCATGACTGGGCTAAACGTACTTTAGGAAGTAAGACAATTTGTATTTTTGAGAGCGTTTAAAGGATTGGCAGAGATGTTAGGAGAAGTGTATCGTCTTAAAAGAAGACTACGTTGAAAAAAACAATCATCAATTAGTTTAATATTTTTATATTTTTAATATTTTTTTGGTTTATACACCCAACCATATGTAGGTTTTGAGACAACTTTAGGGTGTCAATATACAAGTATTTACAGACTGCCGGGTATCTCGAATTCCGAGGTGAACTTACTATAATGACTGGGCTAAACGTACTTTAGGAAGTAAGACAATTTGTATTTTTGAGAGCGTTTAAAGGATTGGCAGAGATGTTAGGATAAGTGTATCGTCTTAAAAGAAGACTATGTTGAAAAAAACAATAATCAATTAGTTTAATATTTTATTTCTGTTTAGAAATAAGTCAAGAAGAAAATAAATATACACATTTCTAATCTAGTTTACATTTAAAAAAATATTTTTCATTTAATTTGGAGAAAAAAACGAAAGCTTCAGAATAACAATGTTAACAAATACATAATATAACAAAACTAAAAAAACTAGCGTTATATAATCCATAATTGTACTCGAAACTCCTTCTGGACTTGTATTCATTGCTTTCTCCACCGTTGTATTTATAAATGAAGGGTGACCATCACCTTTTGACCATCGAGATCTAGTTTTTGGGGGTCTTGGCTCATATTGAGATTGACGGCGCACATCATAAAATGTATGTAGGTTCTCTTTCAAGAGATCCAATATTAAACTTGCTTGCTGAAATTCCGCTTCTGTGTCATAGAATGAATGATTCGCCCCCTCATTTTGCGGCACCTTAGAAGAATTTGTATCTTGATTCTTAGTCATTATACACTTTTATTATTTATGAATTATGAAGAACCAAATTAATAATTTAAATTCAGTAATAATTAAAAATACACTTAGTATTTAAAAATTTAAAACACATAAAAACAATGATTTTCAGTATTGTTACTTAAAACGCCAACACAGCAATTGCAGCAAAATAAAATGCCGTAAAGGTTTTGATTGTACTATTTTTTAAACGTAGATGGCAATTTTGTATAAATATAATTCATTTAAAAAATAATATAATTTAAAATTAATAGTGATTGTTATAATTGTAAACAAAACCAAACCATAACAATTAAATCGAGTTGTATTGTACAATAGTTAAGTTGAGGTCAAATCGACACAAAGGCATATTTTCGATAATATTTTTTGACGACGTAGATAATATATATATAATTATTTCATTTAACAAAATAACATTTAAAGAATACTTCATAAGTAAATATCAAGAATTGAGTTATTGACAGCAAATATTCGTAGACGTCACAAAAAAAGGTTTCATTGCTATGTTCCTCATAACTCATCACTGGATTATTTAAAATCAAAAAACCAAAATGATTGCAATAGTTCATAAATTTCAGCAGGTAACCCTGTCGACTTTTTTTTTTGATTGATTTTTCAATTTTTTACAGCACTTACAAGTGAAAATATCGATTTTTAATGAAAAAAATTAGAAATTTTGTTATTTTAAAATACAGCGTTACCACGGTATGTATGTAAAGAAACAGTGTGTAAAATTTCAAAAGGATCTGTAAAGTAGATTTTGACACCGATTATGAAAAAGCTAAATGTGAGAAAAACGCTTTAAAAGTTACAAAGAAAGATGAATCCAGACCAGAGAGATGATGACTTAGAACTCTATATCTACGACAGTTTTACTCCAATCGACTTAAAATTTTTACACAATAAACTTAATATGTTCTACATTAATATAAGCAAATAAAGAAAATTGAAACCTTACCTACACCCCATCATTCATTCCTTAAATAACGAGAAACCATATTTCATAACATACAATGTTCCTGAATAGTTTCAATGTTAATCTTTCTTGAGTACATGGCCAACAAATTAGTTTTATTAGTGACCAAAATAACATTATTAATATTTAATTTTATAACTTAAAATTTTAACAAAAAATCAACTTTCTTTTTCCGAGCGTTTCTTCAGAGTCTCGTCCCGGCAAACGTGTTTCACGGAACAACATATATTTCCTCCATTTTTAATATTATTTATGTAAATATATTCAGAAATGTAAATAGTATTTAATGATAATAAAACAATACATATATCTTTTTATACCAGATTTCCGAGCTCCAGGGTAGGCTAATCCCTTAAATGAGAAGCTACTCATGATTAAATGTGTTAATGCGCTACTGTGCGATGTGCTAATTATTAAATTCTAAAGACACTGATACACAACACGAAAAAGTTTGAATAGCTCTGAAATTAATATACAAAACAGATAAATCAGAATAAATATACCATGCTCACACTCAGGGAGAAAATATTCATTTCTAATACCATATAAATTAAAATTAATAGTAATATTAATAATTAAAACAAAAATATAATCTACTAACTTTATACTACAGTTAATGAATGGATGTACTGTATATGAACATATACGAGTATGAGCAGGGCCGCCTTTAGGCCGGTAGGCACAAATTATGTTGCAGCTTCCCACTATGATTTTAATATTTTTTCTTATTAACAAGTGAAAAGAAAAAGAAATTTTAAAAAAGTTAAAAAAGTTCGTTCCCAAAAATACCGTAAAAGTTAAAAAAATGGTAATTTCCTCAAAAACTTAAAAGAATCAGTGTTCCCTGAGACCTGAGAAAAATATGTAATTTCTTCAAATAACTTAAAAATTAGGGGTCATCATATAAATTTTCTGCGATTATGCCCTCCCCCCCTCTCATTAATTATGTGATGTGTCACATTTCAATTATTATAATTTATTGATATTTTATAGCACTTTTTAAAGTTGTTTAAGTTACCAAGAAATTCTTATTATTATTGCGAAATTAGCTGAATTCTGAAACAACATCCCCCCCCCCATCTTATTGTCAAATCCCAGTAAACATTTTGGATTTACTTTGACATCATATTGAAAATGCACATGATTCTTTTTTTGTCATGAAAGGGTTCATTTACAGTTCAGTTTCTCATAGTCGATCATATGAAATGTCTATTTTATCGGCTACAAATAGCGAAACCACTCCGCCTGTCGGAATGCAAATGAAGATAAAGTTGATGCGAACTATAATTGAAATCCAATAGTGATAAAAACGTCACAGAAAAGGACACTTCACCAAATTCTTTTTATTTGTTTCAGGTGTCTATGTTGCCTATGCTTAAAAGCGGCCCTGAGTATGAGTACATTGTATAGCGGGTAGAGTCTAGTGGTCTAAAACGTAATTAAAAACAAAAGTTTTAATTACTTATTTTAATGACCGTTTGCTCCCTCGCAGTAACGCAGTAACGAGTTTATGTGGGGAAGCCTCAAGCCCCATGCCCCAAGCAGTTCTAAACATAGATACGAGTGTAAAATAACTGTTCAATTTATATGATTAATTGATTCTCAAAGGTGCAATGGGCTTGTGAACCATGACTTCATTTCTATAAAACTGTACTGTACCAGATATTAGCAATTAAAATAGTAATTTTTTCACTTTAACTTTTAAAGGGATCCAACGTCATAGAAAATTCCAATGCATGGTATATCACATCCGATGAATCAACAGAGACGCATTCGAGTGTTTGTGTGACACGTAATTTACTACTGACAACTAAGTTGTGTATCCTAGGAAGTATTATTTATTTCGAATGTTGCGAACAAGGAAAAATAACTTCGACTTCTAATTTATTCTGTGACGTATTATGCATCGGTAAAACATGCGGCAAAGTTGAAATTTAAATTTGATATAGTTACAACTCCGTAAACATTTGAATATTTAGAAAAATAAAAACGGCAATATACATATAATAAATTTCAAACGAAAATTAAAAAGCGAATTCTAAAAAAGAATTTACAATCCCATTGAAAACTGGATAAACGGTTTGTAAAGGATCGAAGGGGGCGGGGGGGTTGGGTATTGGGTAGCTTGTAATTTTAGCACTAGTATAAGAAACTTGTTAAAATGAATCATACATATTTTTTTTTTATAAATGGCAAATTGTTATCGCTTATTGATTTATTTATTTAATAGTGTTTCTGTAATTTCAGATAAAGAGTTGTAATTGTTATAGCTTTTTATATCCGTAGTACCATATAATAAAAAGGTTGGTTTATATTCTTCATAGTAGATAAAGGCTAGATATGAGGGTGATAAGGAATGGTTTATTTTATACATATACTTTTGCTATACGCGGTACAACCTATAAGTCATAGGCTACAGATCACAACTGGACGTTCCGGCTAGGTCAAGGGCAAGGTCACGCATGGAAGTGCATTTAGAATTCAGTCCGTGTTGTATTAAATAATAGGGCTTAATTGAAGTATACAGATAAACCGTTATGTAGTTAAATCTACTTAAATTATTGCTCTATTTTACAGTGATAAGTACGAGTACATTCCTTAAAGTAAGTGGATAATTTTTAAGAAGGCAGAAGAATTTTAAAATATTATTAATATATAATATTGAAAATATATATTAAAATTTAAAATGATATTACGAATTATATTATTAAATTAAAATTAAAATATATTAAACAAACGTCTTATAATTTAACAAATGGAATAATTTTTTAAAATACATTAATCAAATTTTTATCTATAAATCAATATGTTCTTTATTAATTATGTTAATTATTTTTATTAGAGTTTACTTATAAGTGTATTAACGTCTGATATACACTTTCTTAGTCTGCTTATTCGCTTGTCATTTGTGCTGTTTCTATTCTCCATTTCTGTTATTTCCTCTGCATATTCTGAGCTATGACGTTTTCCCAATTGGTTCACTTTTTCTTTTACTGTGTTTATTTCAATGCATGCATCCTCATAGTTTTGTACAAGATTTTTTTGAGTTTCTTTTAAAACTTTAACATATTCTTCTAACCTGATTTTAATCTGACTAAGTTCATTTTGTGGAATTATATTAAGTGCAAAATTCTGTAATATTTCATTACAAGCAGTATAAGTTTTATCGTGTTCTATATCAAATAAATCAATTACCAATAGTTCTGTTTTCACTTTTTGAATGTGTGCATTAATAACCAATTTTTTTTCATCAATTTCAAGATTTTGTGTCGATGTACCAGGAAGACTCATGTTATATTCTTGCGTGTGTGTTACTTCAGAGCTACGTATATTCGTATATTTGTTTAATAAACTTTCACGTATTCTTTTCATTTGAGAATACTCCATTAAAATAGGCGGATCAGTTACTTCCGTCTGTAAGTTAGCTAAAACAGCAGGTTGGTTATGAAATATTACTTCGTTTGGTAATGTTAACCACTTCATTGTCGCTATAAGAAGCATTGATGATGTTGGATATTTAGTTATTGTTGTTTTGTGATGAATTTGTTCCTCTGTACCACTTGCTGCACCTTCCTCCCGTGGTAGAGCCATATCATCTGGATCAGCGATGGTGTCTCTACTAGTTATCGGATCCCTTTGTAAACTAGGATGACCTTTGCTGGTATCATCATCTGTATCATTGCTGGAGTCAGAGATTTCTCGAACACGTAACCCAAATTGTGACGATGATGCAGCTAAGGATTCTGAGGTAATGTCAGTAAGTAAACTTGACACATTTTTGGAGCTATCACTATCATGGGAAGAATCAATTATTGACTCTGATGTATCCCTTTCTAAACTGGAAACACCTACTTTGGTATCTTCATTTCGATCTTTGGAAGATTTACGAATTTTTTGAACACGTAATTGTGACGATGTAGCAACAGATTCTGAGATAATGTTACTATTTAGCCTATAATCACGTCGGAGAAGGACATAGGAGCTATCACTATCAGGGGTAGAATCAACTCTTGGCTCTAATACATTGCGATCAGTATTAATTGGTATTGAATCCCTTTTACTACTTGAAACACTTTTCATATCACCATCTGAATCAGTGGGAGAGTCGTCTGATAGCTTCTTACTAGGCTCCAGTATTAAAGTCTGAGTGGAAGTGAGATTTGATGCACCTTCTTCCAGTGGTAGTATCATATCATCTGCATCAGTACTATGACGTATTGGTAGCGGTGGCATTATAATATTAGGTTCAGCTTGATTTTTATTTTCTTCTAAGTTTGAGATATCTGTGATGCTGTCACTATCACTTCTCGGATCTCTTTCTATACTTGACAGATTTCTGCTGGTATCACCATCTGGATCTACGGAAAGGCCAAGTAATGGCATAAGATTTGCCCCATGTATGTTCTGTGAATTTGAAGAAAAAGATGCTGTGCTAATGTCACTAATAATACTTTGCACATATCTGTAAGTATCACTATCATCGTTAGAATCATCAGTTGCCTCTAAAGACTTTCTATCGGTATTAATAGCAACTGGTTCATTTTCTAAATTTGATGCATCTCTTCTGATATCATCATCTGGATCATCGGTATTAATTATTTCTTCCTTTATAGACGCCGGATTTGAATCTGAAGTATTATCACTAGATTGATACATAATAGATGTGAGAACCAATGCCGTAGCAGAAGTTAGATTTATTTCTTCAGAAGTAGCTATAGTAAGTGATGAAGGAATTTCATCTGTATCATCAGTGGTATTAGTAGCTACACTCGATAAATGGGATAGATCAGCTGGTTTTTCAGAATCCTCAATAGCTGCAAATGTTGGGTCTGGTTCTATATAACAAAGTTCACTTGGCATCGAAGCGTTGGTGCTCTCCGACTCATCTGGATCAGTGATAGAACTAGAACTTAATGGTAGCGATTGCATTATATTAGGTTCAGCTTGCATTTGATTTTCTTCTGAACTTGTGACACTTATGCTATCAGTTCTTGGATCCCTTTCTACACTTGAAAAATCTCTGTTGTTATCACCATCTTGATCAACACTTGCCTCTAATGGCTTGCTATCAGTATCACTTGCGACTGGATCATTTTCTAAATTTGATGCATCTCTTCTGGTAGCATCATCTGGAACATTAATGATTCTTCCCTTTTCACTTTCTGGTATTGAATGGGAAGTATTATCACTTGACGGATTTGCAACAGAGTCGGAAACCAAAGCCGTAGCAGTTTGATCTATATCCTCAGAACTACGTCTAGAAAGTGATGAAGGAATTTCATCGGTATCATCAGTGGTTGCAGTAGCTACACTCGATAAATGGGATTTATTTCGGTTAGAAGTTTGGTTTCCAGACTCACCCTCAGCAATAGCTGTGTATGTTGGTACTGGCTCTATATTACGAAATTCACTTGGCATCGAAGCGGTGGTGCTCTCTGACTCATCTACAGATGATTCTGAGCTTAACGTATTGGATTCCGAACTTACGGATGGACAAAGAAAATAATCTATCTCGGATTGTGTCATCTGTACAGTACCGACTCCCCCTACCGCACCTTGGTAGTAGTCTTCACCGCGTATGGGTGCATCTACTTCGATACTTAGATCTGATACTTCTTCACGTTCTAAAAGAGTATTTTCATCTTTCGTTAAATCTTCTAGTATTTGAGTTTCCTTAGATTTCAATGATGGCGAGGATGGATTAGTTTGCTTTTTATCATCTCCCTTATCTCCAGCATTGTCTCGGCTTGAAGTTGGTTTATCAGACATTATACACTATTACACTAACTGAATATTAAAAATGTATTTCAAAAATTTTTAGACTTATTAAAAATTTTACTTGCATAAACAATCTACTGGAACATAACCAAATTATTTCCAATACCAATTCAATATTGTCAGATACAGAACTAAGGGAACATAATAAGTTAGATAATAAATCAAAGAATTTAATTGTTCTACTTTGTTTATCCAACGATGGCAGTCCTGTTTTAAAGATAATGTAATAATCAACTGAAATAACAATGATTTATCAACAATACTTAAGGAGGCACAGGATGGACCGCAAATGCAAAAAGTTTATCTCTCGGTAATAGGAAATATATGAGGAGTGAACATTTAACGAGACTGTACATTAGAAAATGATTTTTTCAATTCTTAACTGAATGACATTTAACCTGTTAAATTTATTTTTTTGTAAATTAAAAAATTAATGTCAAATTCGAAATAATTCATTTAAAATTCAAATTAAATATTTGTAAAGAGTAATAATAAATTATGATGAAGAAAAATTATGATGATGTACAATTTAATTTAACTTTTATTCATATTTATTCATTTTTATTCTACATATTTTCATCAATTCTTTAAATTCACGATAATTTCATTATTTACAAAAAAGTCTGGTACCTTCTTAATACTCAAACCTGTTCCTAAGTATTTATAAAATAAAGAATGTTTCGAGGATAAACTGTTGTAGATGGCAAATAAATCAGTTGTACTAGTCACTAAAAGAGCACCATTCGCAAATAAAAATAAATCTACAGACATTACAATATTACAATAAATGAACTGAAGTATTTCAAAAAACTTTAGTCATATTAAAAATAATACTTGCATAAACTACTGGCGCATAACCTAATTATTTCCCTTATATTGTTAAGTATATGGTAAATTATTTTTCTATTTTTGAAATAACTATTTTAAGCAATTTATTAAAGTTTATTTTATAAGAGATATTTCTTTAATTTATTTTTATTTTACATACACATATTTACTTTGGAACGTTGAAAAGTTCTTGTCGCAAATTCAATATACACATTTCTAATAAATATGTAAAATATTGAAATTAAATTATCCATATATTCAGTTTCAGCATTAGGAGTATAAAGAGAAAATATTCTTAAGAGTATTCTAATATACATTTATTTTCCAGTATTAATAAATGATCCTTTGAGAAACAATATTATTATTTTTTCATTAATGTTAAAAGAATAAAAAATAATTGAATATGAAAGTAATTCAATTAAAAATGAAAATGGGGTTGTCTAAAGCCATTAAAATACTTTTCCTTACTTCAAAAAAGAAGAACAGAAAAAATGTATTATTATTAAAAATATAATTACATTTTCAATTACTGTAATCAATAATAAAATAGAAATAAATTAAAAAACGTACCGCGAATTTAAAAGTTTCCGCGAAGAAGACATCTTCTGTGTGTAAGATAACTGCGCTGGAATCAAATATTCACAAAGAATTTGTTTCTGAGAATTTTTTATTTATGGCTTCAACCGATTCAAAACGCCTTCCTAAAGAATGAACATTACTTTGGCAAACAGGAAAAGTTGTACGAGACTCTATGTTAAAAATAAATAAAATAATATATTAAAAAACAATAAAATAGGGAACAAAATATTATACTGTAACCCATTTTACTGCTTTCTTTTAAATTTATCTTATTTTATGTGTAGTAACTTAATCATAAGTTTCTTAAGGAGACATTTTTATAATTGGACATTTCTACATTTCTGTCCAAGGAGGTACTTGACTATTTCTATTAAATTAGCCAAACAAATTATCCGAGTCGAAATTTTAGACCTACCCTAATCCTAAAATATATCATTGCCCCTCTTTTCACCCTAAAAACAGTACAGTGAACCTCGTCTCATCCTAAACGTTATTATATGACCCTCGCCTCATCCTAAATGAAATCCATGATCATCGTCTCTTTTAGGTCGGCAATAGGGCCTAAACTTCGACTCGGTGTATCTGAAGAACTAGAGTTGCTACGAAAGAACCAGGTATTTTAGAAAAAAGCACTTAAAAATTTCTTACCTTTCCGGCAATAAAAAGAACGGAGTTTAAATCCCAGAGAACATATCGCTTAGTTCGAGGATCGAATCCGATGACTCAGCAGTATATTTTATACATATATAAAATAATTATTTAGATAAATGGAAACCACAGATCTTTTAACAATCTTTTATCTTTGAATTGAACTTCGAATTGCTCCCACATCCACCGTATTCGCCAGATTTGGCTCCCAGCGACTACTGCCTGTTCGCAGACCTGAAAAAAATGCTCGCCGGTAAGAAATTTCGCACGAATGGCAAAACTACATGAATTGAACTTCGAATTGCTCCCACATCCACCGTATTCGCCAGATTTGGCTCCCAGCGACTACTGCCTGTTCGCAGACCTGAAAAAAATGCTCGCCGGTAAGAAATTTCGCACGAATGAAGAGGTTACCGCTGAAACTGAGGCCTATTTTGAGGCAAAAGATAAATCGTTCTACAAAAGTGGTATTGAAATGTTAGAGCGGCGCTGGAATGATTGCGTTGCTCTTGATGGAGATTACGTTGATGAATAAAGCCAATTTTGAACCAAAAAAACTGTGTTTTCTTTGTTAGGCCCGGGACTTTTCAGCCCATGCGCTATATTGTATGATAGTCATCTACCTTCAGAGCTACCACGGCCGCTGATAAATCTCAAATATCAAAATTTCAACATATACCATAACGTTTAATTGACTATTGAAAAATCAGCCCAAACCTATCAAAAATTTATTTCAAATAACTTAGAACATGTGGCATAAAGTAGTATTCTGTAATATATGTAATATCTAAAAAATAAATTTTAAATACGTATACAATTTTTAACGCATGTATATGTATCATTTGTTGTTTAGATTTATTACATAATATCAGTGTAATGTGTTTTAACATTAAGAGGAAATCTAGTAGGTGGAGTAAGAAGAAGTGAAGAAGGGATGTAGTGTTGTAAGTGCGTGATCAAGAGGCGATTTGAAAAGCTTAGGAGGGGTTTATTTCCTCCACAAGAAGGAAATGTCAATACCTTAGTTCATGTGTAAAAGATTTAGAAATGTCAAGATACGGGTATTTCATAAATAGCATTTTCACAGATTTGGTTTTACTTAAGGTTTTGGTTAAATATTAGTTGTAGGTAAATTCTGATATGTCGTTTTATATTTATATATAAATAAATAAAGTTTTTCAATAGGGACGTTTGGAATTTAGTTTTAGTTTTAGATTATGATGTTAAAGTGACCAAATTTGATGTTGATTGTTTAGTAGTGTACGGTAAATCGTCATGGAGGATTGTAGCGTTGAAGAACGTGTGCAAATCATCAAATTATTATTATCAAAGTTACGCAAACGTTCTGCAAAAAATCAACTTTAGTTACGAGTCCCATTTTTTTGAAATCCCAAAATTCTGGATACGTTATTTATAGTCTATAAACAAAAATTTAGAATTTCTATCGAAAAGTAGTCTGAATAGTCTGAAAAGTAGTCACGCCTGAATTTTCTTATATAAATCTAAAATACATGTAATTGTATTTAACGTTCTAGTATACTCATTACAAGAAACTAAAACTTTGTATTTTTGTTGCTGAACTTGAAACTTTTTATAGAATATGATAGGTATTCCACTAGTGGGGATGTTGCTTTATATTTCTGCTTTTAATTTAACAGTTAATTAGTCCCTGTAGGGCCATTGGATAGGAGTTTAATTTTATTTTTAAAACTTTTTATCAGTAAAGTTTCCTTAAATGTTTAACATTATAATACTGTAATAAAACGTACTGTGTAAAAAGTAACATAGAATTTTATAGCATTAAAAAATTAATTGGATTAAACAATTCGTAGATATATAGGCACTGCAAAAAACTAAATATTTTTAAGGTTTTTAATTAAGAGAGATGTAAATTAAATAATAAATAGATGGACAAGTGACCGAGACTATTGATTCATCGCGTCAGACTGCTATATCTTCGGGTTCGATCCACAGATTAGTGCCATAATTTCTGGATTTAGTTAATATAAAATTATGTAACAACATAACCATAGAAATTTATTAGACAGCGGTGTGGTGCATATATATATATATATATATATATATATATATATATATATATATATATATATATATATATATGAAGCCACGGCTCCAAGGACCAAACAGTAGAATATTGCATAGTCTAGTCATAGAATAGTCATCCGTATTGAGATTCAGCACCAGATGTAGGCCTAAGTTAAGTAAATTAAAAAAGAGAAAAAGTAAAAGAAAACGTAAATAATGCAAATAAAATTTAATTTATATAACGTCAGTCTATTTCCAATGCTGAGTTCTATCACCGACAATATTCTGCAATGTTTGCACTATTTATCAGTCAAAGTCATATATATATATATATATATATATGAAGCCACGGCTCCAAGGACCAAACAGTAGAATATTGCATAGTCTAGTCATAGAATAGTCATCCGTATTGAGATTCAGCACCAGATGTAGGCCTAAGTTAAGTAAATTAAAAAAGAGAAAAAGTAAAAGAAAACGTAAATAATGCAAATAAAATTTAATTTATATAACGTCAGTCTATTTCCAATGCTGAGTTCTATCACCGACAATATTCTGCAATGTTTGCACTATTTATGGTATCATGATCTCATATATGTAGGCTACGTCTTTGTCTCATATATTTATAATTATTAATTAGATAACAAATTATTAATTCATTACACCATACGCAAAGGGGGCAATGAAGAGAATACCCTTAAAGTGTGACAAGACGTACCAAGAGGTCACAAGCTTCGTGGCGTCACATTTAATCTAAAATTAAACTTCCAAAAAAGAGAAGAAAATCAATACTAATAATCAAAATAAGAAAAAAATAAAGATATTAAAAATGGTTACGGGAGTTAAAAAACCATATAATTTGTGTGGCTTAATTTATAGATTTTGATAACTACCAAATCCAGAAAATATGACAATTGTCCGAAGACACAGCAGTCTAACGTTTAGTACAAATGTTTTCAGCCAATGTGTTCGTATCGTCCTTTTAACGTTAGCATAGTGTCTACGTTTAATTTAGATTTTAAATACCGGATATTCAATTGGATTTGCCGGTCTGACACTCCAGTATCCAGTATCTAAGTCTGAAGACGCATAGCAGCTAGATCACGAATTAGCCTCCACTTTAGAACGTGATGCGACGATGATATTTAATATTACGAACAGAGCTAAATTAGGACGGGCGTGGAATAATATTATTAACAACTAACATTAGTATAGTTACTATAAAAATTACTTTAAAGTAACTAATAAAAATAAAAATCGAAGCCCCACGCTTTTATTTTTCGCAAGGGGTCATTCAATAATAACGTGACACGCATAGGAAAGTGTTCACAAAACGTGGTAAGGGGCGGGGAGGAAGCTGAAGGTCAAAAGCTTCGTGATGTCAGGTATAATTTAAAATTCATCCAAAAAAAAAATTGAAGACCAATAAAAAAACAAGATTAAGAAATTTTTTTTTCAAATGTGATGTAAACCTTAATACTTCTTTTCTTACTATCTTTTTACTTACTGGTCGTAAAATCTAAGAAACTTATTTCGACTCATGATAGGTCATACAAATCTTACTCATACCTACTTATTTAAAAACATTTTAAATTTTGTAATTAAATTAAACAAACATACTTCTGAGGTAGAAATTTTGCTTGCTAACTTGCTACAAGCTAATTCCAAGGTTCATTCATTCGTTACACATTTTTTTTTCATATTTTACTTTTATTAAACTCTGTAGAGGCGGCACATTGGCCGAGAGCTTGATGCCAGGCAACTGTGTCTTCGGGTTCGATTCCCGGACCAGAGTTATATTTTCTGGGTTTGGTTGTTATCAAAGATGATGATGTGGCCACGATGATGTGACATATACGAGGCCACGACACCATAAAAAACAATAGTTGAAGGTCACCGGTGATAGGCCGACGTTAAATAAATATATAAAAGAATTTATAACTTTGTAGAAAATTGGTTTTACTAGTGAATTATCTTAAGCAATGCCAGTGCAATAGAGTGTGCCCTTAAAGAATTAATTGCCTTATAAAATCTGGTACGATTTTAGAGCTAATAAATGTGGAGACACAGGTCACAGTAAAAAGTATTTATAACCTAATGTTATTTTAAAAACATCGTATTAAATAATAAAGTCGTTTAATTTAAAAATAACACATAAATTTTTTTTTAGAAAAGAGCTCGTAAAATAGAGTGACACCACTGGGCCCAGATTTAAATTTATTAGCTCGCAGTCACGTAGATTATTTTGTGGGAGTTACAGAGGCGAAATAGAACGTTAAATAACCCACTATACATACATAGTTACTTCTATGTTAGGTTTATTTAACATTTCTTTTACGTACGTAAAATTATAGTTTTTATTTTAATTTAATATATTTAACGTCAGCTTATTTTCAATGCTGAGTTCTATCACCGACGTTTTTCAGTAGTTTAAGCGTTTTCAAGATGGCCGAGAAGGCGTTCAAGATGATTCACGCCCGAGTTGCGATTCAACGTCCAAAACGCATGTTAATATTGAAAAAAATTGGTAATGTGATTCTATCGGATCGTCGGTTAAATATTCGTGTGATTGCTAAATCTGTAGGAATTGATAAAGAATCCGTACGGCAAATTTTACATAACAACTTATGTATATTTAGCGAAGTATAACTTCCCATTCACCAGATCTTGCGCCATGCGACTTTTATCTGTTTCCTCTGGTGAAATCTGCGTTCAAAGGAACAAGATTTGAGTCTGTTGCAGCTGCGAAAAAGAATAGAGGATGGGGTTTTGAAGGTGATAATAAATAAATATGTATGAAATCAAAATAAAATGTTTTACAGCGTCAGTCTCGTTATTTAATAGCCAAACCTCGTATGTGTATATATTTCAATCTGGCCGTCGTAGTAATTTCAATACCTCAATATGGTCGTGGCCTTCAAATATTTGGAACTTTTGGCATAGTCGATATTTTTTATATTAAATGATATGAAATACGCTCTTCTAGAATTGGAAACATACATAATCATGTAACCTTTTATTATATGTTATATTATGTTAATATTTTCAAATATTTCCAATAGCTTCTCAGAAGACCTCGTCTTTAACAACATCAAACAGATCAAATCACCTTAGTAACCTTTATATTTCTCAAAATAATTTTTAATTTGTTATAAGCTCTTATCAATAGAAAATAAAGATCTATAGAATGAAAGATGTCAAGTCAAAGGACTGTTCATTTCACTGATTGAGAGAAAAAGACTAACCAAAAATAAATTCTCATCAAATATTTGTATACATGACATTTGTATGCAAACTTTTAACGTGGGTTGGTTTTTATTCGTCACAATACAGAGACTATGTAAAAAACTGTGTTGTTTTATTATTAAACCTATATTATAGTGTTCCAGGTGTATATTTATTTGTTTATATGTTTACGCGATTCGTATGGTGGCTCGAAAACAGCTCCGCGCATTTTCTTGAAAATTGTCTATTTCGTAGAGAAAAAAATTCTAAGACTTTTGGTGTTCTCGGATTTTCCCTTGAATTTCCTGGAAACCCGTAATTTTAGTAAACCTAAAAAAAATCCTTTACTTTTTGCTCTATAACTTTTAATTTATAAAAGATAGAAAGTTGAAATTTGGCATGTGTATTACGGTGTTCAATGCTAACATTTTTTGAAAATTAGAAACAGAACAATTGAAAGAGGCGTTGAGAAAATCAGTAGGAAACTTTGGAGAAAACTCAAATTTTGGAAAACTGAAATTTTATTGTTGGCACGGGGGCAATTTTTACCGAGAGTAAAAATTGTGCTAGAAAATTGAAATTTTGTATATGGGCTAACTTTGGTACCTAAAAAAAATACCAAATTTTAAAAAAAAGTTGGTCAAATAACACATAAATTGAAAATATTTTATATTTTATTAAAAAAAATATATTTTTTTAGAAGGTTTATATGAAAAACTATTTGTTGTTATATGTAAAATTAATATGGAACGAGTTGAATATTTCAATTTAAAAATGGAATTAAAATTAGAAATGAAATTCAATTTACACACAAAAGACAGTCGTCGCTTGCAACGGGGGTAAACTCTAGTTAATATAATAAATTTCAATAGCATAATAACAAGTTTCTATTTAATAAACAGAAAACAATACTATTTTATCATCTGCATTTTGCTGTGAAAGTTAAACAGAAATCTTGCTGTCACATCAACGATTCCGGATATGTCTCAACCGGGTTCTGATGAGAAATTCATACATATTTAGTGATTTTACAAAAGGGTTAAAAAATTACAATATATTCATAAAAGGCAGCCGCCACTTGCTTAAAATTTTGAGGTATCAGCAGCTTGTACAGTGTTAATACCGTTATTTCGTTTTCGTTTCATTTTAGCCCCTTATTTGTAAATATCTCCATATTTCAAGGGAGCTAAAATCTTCGTACGTGTTTTAGGGATAATCTTTTATCTGAAGAGGCTGTAGCTAATCCATTTAAATATGCTAAAGCTATTCAATAAGTTTCTTCCCAGATAAGAAATGTTTTAAGTAGTTATTGTTTACTCAGTGGCGGATTTAGTAAGTTGGTAGACGCTCAAGCACCTAAACTCATTTGTTTAGGGGTCGATTTTTTAATTGTTGATTGAAATTGATGTTAATAAATGTATATGGGAGTTTTTATTTTATTAAATATCTTAATATTGACGGAGATATAGCAATTAATAATTTGAATTGTAGTTTTAGCGGTACAGATGTCGGCCATATTTATGACGTCACATGTCGCACTATTAAGGGATAGGTCGTTTATTTGTTATATGTAAAAGAGTTGTGAAAGAACTCTTTGAGAATCAGTTGCAACTAGTCACATAATTTCTCCATTAAATACCTTAATTAAAATTACCATTACATTTTTATTTTTAGCTCTCCTGGAAAATCAATTTTATTTACTATCTAGGCACAATTGCATTTCACCCTATCCAATATAACCTTCTGTTTTTCACTCTCTTTCGATTTTCTTGAAAATTCAAATTTATATATTAATTAATGTTTTTTATACGTAGGAAAAGTTTCAATGCGTTATTAAATTCTATGACTTTGACTGTTAAAATTTGAATTTTTACATACGAACCCTACCCGTACACCGAATTGAAATTTTCTTTCAATTGTTTTGAAAAACTTACAGCAAGCGCTATTTGTTTTTTCATAAAATAAGTTTTAAGCGACATACTTTTCATAGTTTTCAACTGTTCTCACATAGATTTGGCAACGTCGCACTACGCGGGATATTTAAATACCGTAAAATCACAGAGTCGTTACTAAAGTCATGTTTTGCTCAGTATAAGAAATCAACGTTGCCAAATCTTTAAAATCAGTTTTATCAATATATTGCACACTTTTATAGAAATTAAGTGTTTTGATTACTGGTGTCATTTTTAGTAGTTACATAAAATAGTCTTATATATGTTTTATTACTTTTTTGAGTTAAAATAACTTTTTTAAGGGCTGCTGTATATATGTATACATATGTATTAATTATTCAAGAGAGTTTAAATTCAAAGTTGATTAATATATATAAATAGAGGTTAATTCCTGTCATATCATGAGCTGTATGCTAATAGCACAACAATGAACCATACCTGGTGCTAGTGTTTACGATCAATGAATGAATTATGCTAACCTTCACTTTGAACCAGTAGCAGAGGTAGTAGTAGCGACAGCGACAACGGTAGCGGTAGCGTCGCGGCGTTTAGTTCGCATTGGCGCCGTCTGAGAGCCTCTTTGCTTTTATCCTCTACGTTCCATTACAGAGCTCTACGAATGGTACCCTTACTAGTATTCTGCAAGACGCTTACACCTATATTCTGGTACTCGTAGTCCGTAGCAGCTCGTGGTCGTGTACCTAACCCACCGATCGATGAAAATGACGATGAAGGGACTGAGATTAACAAATTAATTAAACATAAATGAATAATAATTAAATGATGACATCGTTGTATGTATATGATGGAATTCAAATTTTGAAATTAAACACAGCTAGGTTAATTTAAGCAGGTATCCTAGTAAACAATTTGGTGAAGTGCCATATTTAGTGACGTTTCTATCACTATTTCACTTCAATTATAGTTCGCATCAACTTTATCTTCATTTGTATTCCGACAGGTGGAGTAATTTCGCCATCTGTAGCCGATAAAGTAGACATTTTATATGAAAAATGTAAGAAACAACTATAAATGAACTCTTTTATGACAAAAAAATCATGACGCATCTTCAATATGATGTCAAAGTGACTCCAAAATGTTTACTGGGATAAGACCTTCACGTAAATGATGATTTTGTCTCAAAATTTTGGTGACCTAGAGTCTTTTTAGATATGATTAAAAATACCAATTTAAATATATATCACAAGTCTTAGCTCAATTTCACCATATCTTATAACGGGTTTCAAAAACTACATAAAAAAATCTGTTTTGAAACTATTAAAAATAGTAAGTTCTTGGGGTATAAGAAATATATAAAAAAGTCAAATATTTTGCGAAAATTGTCTCTTTAATTAACTAAATTGTACTTTTATTTCCTTCTTGTTTAAAAAATATATATTTATTTTTGTGAGTTTCGTCTTTTTCTTAAAAGTTATGTCCATTCAATTCAATTTATTATTTAAATTCTTTACCCTATATCACAAAATTCAGTTTAAACTACCTTAACTGTATTGCTACTTGTATAAGACAAAATAAATAAGGTTACATCCTAACTACAAATTTTTTAGTTCTTAGGTACAAACCTAGAAAAATTTTCAAATAGCCATTTTTGATATTTTATGTTTTTTGACATATCTTACTATTGTAACAGTTACTTTATAAAAGTGTAACTAGTTATACTTACATATTTTTTTTTATTAATGTAATTAGATATAGATCTATAAACCTAGTTACATTTTTAGTTACATTCATAAATAAAAACCCCTACTCATGCTACTCTCCTCCTGGTTGTACTCTGCCCTTCCTTCTCTTTGCTCGCTCCTTCTCTCTATCTCCGCCATCCACCGATTCTCTTCACTACCTCCCTTTAATAACTGCACAATCTTCTTTTCACATTTTACTCTTTCTTCACATGAATACTTAATGTGCTCCAGCGTTTCTATCTCTTTCCAGCACACCTTGCACAACCGATCTATTCCTCTCTATTTTCCCAGTATTTGCTGCCTTTCTCTTCGTTTCCTAACACAAATCTTGCGATTCTTTATATGTTCCTCCACTCTTTTTCTCGTATGTATTCCGGTATCTCTCTATCCCAAATCCTCTTGTATAAAAGAAACTTGTCAGTGTAAAAAAAGTATTGTCATAAATGTGTTTTGTATAGATTACTTAGCTTTGACTCAAATTTTCTATAGAAACAAAAACATGAAATTCTCTGTCTTATTGGGTTGTTTCTCAATTAAACCAAATATTCAACCTGCTATATTTCTTGCAATGCGTATATACTCTTATAGAATACACTTCTGTAAAAAAGTGATTTCGTTAAAAAACTTATGGATTTTCTTAAATAATCCATTCAAATAAAACACCTCTTTAACGATTCATTAAGTTAATAAAATCCAACCATCTATTAGATATTTAGATATTATATCTCTCTTTTACAGCCACGTCCTAAATGAACGAGAGTAGGACAGATTGCAATAAATCAGTAAATCAGGTTAGTTTGTGATATAATTCGTTACACAACTGTTTTTTGTCCTTTTACCATTTATTTTATAAGCGACGCTGTCAACTATGCATGTAGTCTGTTATTTATTTCTACTTGGGCTAACTATTATGCCCATAATATGTACATATATGTTATGTCTACCCCAGATAATTCTCTATTCGTATAAATCCATTAGAAACTTATTAGAAGTAGAAATAGAAACAAAACGACCTGGATTTATTTACAAGTTGCCTTTCCGAGAACTTGGTTTACTGAATACACGTATGGATCTATATTTTAATAATGTTATGAGTTTACGTAAAGCACCGTCCCCACTAAAGTATCATAAATATGCACAACTGGTGGTTCTATTTGCTTGGATGAAAGTTGTAAAGTGCGGTCAAAGCTAGTGCGATTCCAACATGTGACATGCGTTTAACTATACTAAACTCATAAAACTATACGTATTTTTACTATATTCTTTTACCGACTAATGAGAGGAAAAAGGCAAAAGCATAATGAGAACATTATTTGCATTTACATGGTATGTGATACCAAAGCTAGAAAATATGAAATAAATAAAATATTCTGTCTGTTTTGTGAACATAGATCCAAATATAAATTGGGTATGGGATTTATTACTTTTTCCTATAAACTTTAAAACTCTCTGAGTGAGTGCGTAATACAGACATAGAATGGCGATATACAAAGTTGAAGAAAGTAAAGACTCCACTCTTAAGAGTACAGTTGAGAGAGGAGGTAATGATGAATTGTTATGTAGCGTTACATATCTTAAATGTTATATTATATTAACCTAACAGGGACATTTTTTATATTAATATCTTAAAAAATATCTTCTTCAAAACTGCTGGTTTTTTAAAACTGTAGAAAAATACTTAACCCAGTATCATATTCGGTAATTCTAATTTTTTCCTAATGAAGTTTCACACTTGCTAGCTTGCCACATGCTAATTACAAGATCCCTACTTCTCATGTTAAAATTGTATTGTAATGCAGTTTTACATTTGATAGCTTTCCACTAACTAATTTCAAGGTTCATTCAATTTTATTTTCATCTGATTTAGAAATTGTCTTGCAGTGCAGTTTCTAGCTTGCCAAAAACTTTTTCCAACAATCATGTGTTATTTCTCATTTAGACATTTTCTTGCAGTGCAATTTCATACTTGCTACCTTTCCACAAACTAATTAAACGTTTTGCGTAATATTATCTATAGTCCAAATCACGATAGTTCGGCGGTGACTTTTACTTAAAAAAGGTTATAAGAGCGGTATAAATCTATAATACGATAATGAATTTTATCTTATTCGTTTCTATATACATTATAAAAAAATAAGTGAGTCAGTGTTTTTCAGTTATATTGGCAGTTTATACCCCACAACTTGTTTTAAGTATGAGTCGCTGCCGAACTCTCGTAATTTGAACTATATCTGGGTAACTTTATACTAACATTGAATCTTGTATGCTGATGTCTCTACAATGGAGACACTGCTTTAGAAACATGACACTACTTTTAGAGGTTAGGTCGTAGTAATATTATTTAATTGATTACAGCGGTCAGTGGTAGTTAAAACCTTGACAATGACTCGTACAAATGACTATGAGTTTCCACGTTTTAATAATTTTTGTTATGTACAAGGTGCGGTTGGTTCTTTAGTAATTGAATTAAAAAATATGGGAGAATATCTAACAGATGGTATTAAAATTTTATTTAAATAAAAATGTAAATAATAATTTCCTATAGAAAGAAATATTTCTTTGTTAATAATGTTTTAAAAAGAATTTAATAATTTTCTTTATATAATTTTTTATTCTTTGAGATTTTTTTATAAGCACTTAAAAAGGATTATTATACTAATGTAAAACAAACAGGTTCTCAAAAAATGAATTAAAATGTTAACATTTTAAATTAAAATAATAAAAGAGAAGCCAAAATTTGATTTTATTTTACGAGTGTATTTAATATTCTTCTTGCGTTAACAGTTTATATAAAAATACCATTTTGTTAAGTGCTTTCTTATACAAGTACAAGTTAAAGAAATAATTCTACTTGCAATTTAGTACGCGTTATAAATTAATAATAAATTTGTATCTATTGATGATCTTTTTTTATTTGGAATACGGCAGATTTCTGTATTTTTTGCTCTCTCAATCTGAAAGTAACTGATACTGCTTTGATTACAGAACCGGATTAAGCTATCACAGGGCCCTAGAAGCAATATTAAATCCGCCCTATGTTTTCAATATTTTAAAATCTATAAATTTAAAAATATTTTTCTTAATGAATTTTGTAAAATTTAGTTTGGTACCACGTGAAATCAATTTTTTGTACTGGGCCCGTATTTCTGTGTTTTGCGAACAATGATCGTAATCGAACAGTTCTGATTTATATGAGTGGAACATTTTACGAATCACTTTTAAAAATGTATTCTTGTACTATTCCTAAACTTTATTATTAATTATTATTATAGTTCAGAGATAGTCTTTTAATTCGCAAAATGTTTCACTCATATAAATCATATCTGTTCAGGACCGTTTATGACGTCAGAGAAAAAGTTACAAAATTAGATCCTTAATTTGTATTCTATCCAGTTTAATCTTTATAGTTTCATTGAATTCAGATGCTCCTTGCTAATCTCATCGATTCATTTTCACGGTTTATGTCGCTCCTTTCTGAATCCGCGGCCTGTTGCTTAAAAAGTTAATGAAAATTACATCATTAAAAAAATGTAATAGGTTCTTGTTCAAAACTCTTAAGACATCTTAAGAAACAATTCCTTGCATTTTTGCGTATACGCGATGGTTTTCACTATATTTTTTTTTATATTTAAATATGTTAAAAATAATAGGAAAAAACATCATTAAAATATTTTCCGGAATAAAACTTGTACAGACTTAGCTCATTAATGAGCGATTTTTGAATGTATCTGAATAAGCTTGTGACGACTTAACATATTCTCAAAAGTTTACTCATTAGGAAAATAAAAAAAAAGACTTGTTTAAAAACTTTCAGAAAAGTCTTACATCTTAAGAAGCATTTCCACGAAACTTCCTAAATCTTTATGTAGAAGTTATTGTTGCATATATGGCTTATTAGAAGTATATACACTGGCGTAGCTAGGTATGAGCGAGTCGGTGCAGTGCACCGGGGCCCCCAAGCTCAGGGGGCCCTCGGACTTTTATAACTTATATTTATATTTTAACGGTTTCACAGTGAAGTAATACTCTTAATAAATAGTTATTCCCGACAATACATACAAAACTTTTATAACAAAAATTCTAAATAGGAATGAATTTTGTTTGTTTGTTTGTTTTGATTGTTGAGTGTATTTCATACTCACTTGTGTACAAATGTATCGCTGAACATGAGGGAGGGGGAAGCATGGACCAGGCAAGGGTCTAAGTCTATTACGTAAATCTCTCAGGCAGAGGTACGCATTCTAGAGTTGTTTATGTTGAGATTAAGCTGAAACAAAAGTAGCTGCAGGATTGTACTTAGAGTCTTAGAGCGCAATATCGCTAACAATATACAGAAAAGGCAGATGTTTATTTCCTTTGGTCTACTATTAAAACATCATAATAATTGATCTGGATAAGATAGAAGGAGTGACATAATTTGGTGCAAAATAGTATACCCGCTAGTGAAGAAAGTAGGATATCACTTTCAGGCTCTCAAGATCACCACAGCGAATGTGTAAAAGTCCATGTAAATAAATGATCTTTATAGCGATAGCTGTTTGCATATAATATACAGTTACCCAAACTTTAATAATGTTTAATTATGATGTCTTCTATTTAACAAAAAATGTTGCTCTCATTTTTCAGCGACTTGACCTGCGTCCATTCAAAATTATTGCTTAACCAATGGGCTTGTGTCCTATGTCTTAATTTCTATAAAAGTGTACTATATATTGATAAAGTGGGTTACTAGAACCTCAAATGTTCAATTAACTTTTAATAACTCATTATATGTTGGGAGATATTAACAATTAAAAAAGACATTTTGTCTCTTTGATTATTAAAGGGATTCAACGTTGTACACATTCCAAGTGCATGTGACATCACAATCCTTGTGTAAGGTTAACCTTACAGCTCATAAATCTCTGCTATATGTATTTATATATCAAAATATCAAATATTATTTACAGCTATTTCAAGGAACAATCAAATTCCAATATTATATCTGCCTTAGCAGGGTTAAATAAAATAAAAACTTATTATTCTTTGACTTGACTTGAATATTTCGACTACCAACAGTTACTTGACTTGAATATTTCGACTACCAACAGTTACAGAACATTACCACAACAATGACCTATTCAACAAATAACTGACGTTAAAATGCATTACACGTCATACAAATATGGCTGACCATTTCCAGCGCTAATACTACAATTCAAACTTTTAATTGCTATATCTCCGTCAATATTTAGATATTTAATAAAATAGAAACACCAATACACATTTATTAACATCAATTTCAATCAACAATTGAAAAATCGACCACTAAAACATGAGGACACAAGCCCATTATAGTAGGAGGTCGTCGGTGATAGGACACAGCATCGGAAATAAAAAGTTAATTCCAAGAATAATTATTTGTTAAGGCACAGCATATTAATAAATTGAACAATGACCAACTTGTACGACGTACGACGTACATTGTACACGAGCAGAGCCATTATGCGCCTAATTCTATTTAATGATCTGCCTTAACTTCAACAGTTCGTAGAATGGAGATGGACAATGGCCATTGGGCCTTTCATGACCAAGTCCAATTTACCAACTAAACATTCACTCAAATAAAAATAACTTATATGCTTTATTCATTTGTATTTATATAATATATTTAGGCATTTACTATACATTAGCTACAGTTCAATGAACTTACAATTTTATTTTTGACACATCTAGATATTTTATTACTTTTAATAATGAATTGTGCTAAACATAGTACACTTTAGTAAACATTGTATTTTTGAATTGTTTTATAAAAATGATAAACAGAATAGGTGCCTATGAACTTATGGATATCTACGTATTTATTTACTATGTAATACAGCAATTATACTTATTCAAATACAAATAATTATCACACAAAAAGAAATAATTTATTGATAAACATGATTCCCTAGTGGAAGATAAAACATACATTTTTTGAGGTTATGAATTATTTTAAAATTTTCTAAGTGAAGTTTTAATTAGGAACGCCTGTACTGACGGTTATTATTACCTTAATGTTTATTTTGAATGAATTTCCGTTGAGCAAGCAAGGCCACTGGTTTATTTTTAAATTATAACTTTGATTCATCATTATATTTTCATGTTTAAGATTATTACAGAATGGAGAAATGTTATAAACAAAAAATATGTTATGACAAGTGCAAAATATTATTTGTAGTCTACGGAAGCGGAGGTGGGTTAATTGTTTTTGCTTGCTTGCTTTCAGGAGTTAAAAATATTTTATATTCAGATTTCTTATAGATAAGTACCATAGTTATATTTCAATTATATTGTTCTATATCTAAAAATTGTAATAACTTATTTGTAAGAGTCATAAATTTAATCTTTTACCATAAAAATAATATAGAATTTGTTGCATTCAAGCATACAAGCAATTACAATTGTTTACTAACTTTGTGCTATTTAAAATATTTGTAACAAACTCAAACTAAAGTTAAAGAGTAGAATAATAAATAAAATACAAAGAATGTTTACAAATGAAACGCCTATTAAAATATGTTTAACGTTTAAATTTTAACGTGTTTTTGTATTGAAATGTTGTACCTCACAGCTCACACCTCACAGCCAGGCGCTGGTTAGTACTTGGGACGAATTGTTATTAAATATGTTTACAGTACAGCATTGTGACAACGAGAAGCTAGAACAAGTTTTAAAAACTGTGAGAAGAGGCGAGGAGTTAAATACTCGTACAAACGAATTCAAAAGTCAAACACGCAAAAAATAAAAGTGAAACTGTATTTAAATTACAAATTACAATCCCTCAGATATCTAACAGTTCAGTGATTTTCTGTATATTTACCTAAAACTTCCAAAACATAATTACAAATTTATTTATTCTGCTAACGTAGTTTAAAACTTTTAATTACATTGTTTTGTGCAATTAGGATACTAATTAAATAAAAGTATGTTTTAATGACTACAATTATGGTACATTTCTTATATAGTTTTATCGGAATATAATTTTATTTAATTGTATGGAATGTAGATATAACTCCATTTTATAATTTGTGCGTTTACGCCTCGCTGCGTCGTTTTCTGCCGGGTCCGCCGGCGTAGTTGGCGGCTGCAAGTCCCATGAGATGTTTAGCGGCTTGGGATCCTGAAAATCCACGGCTTAGTCCTAAGTCCAGACCTCTCTTGTTGCTGAAAGTATAAAAATATCACGTTATTTCACTGAATCATCTTATAAGAGTATAGAACAGAAAGCAGTGATGGAGAATTTTTCTGAGAAGTGGATCAAATATTTTTCATTTTATTTTTAATTTTAGATCCTGTGTCAAAGTACAACGTGGGTCAGGTTGAAGAAAAATCCGAATAATCTTGGATGCATGCAAAGGAGATGAGATAACCGTGGCTTCATTTTATGAAAAAGTGTACTACTACGAAACAGGTCGAATTGAAGAAGTCATCGTCATAAGCAGTAGGCATAAGTGTGTGACCGGCATTAGTCTTGTCATGAGACGAGATCAATGTTATCAAATAAGCAAGTCATTCTTGTAACCAACGACTGATATTAAAAGTCATGCTTTGGCGGGCGTGGAGAAGCTAGGACATAATTGAAATCATACTAATAACGTCCCTAACTAAACAAAAGGTACAAAAGTTAAGAAACAAATTGAAAGGGGCAGGAGAGAGGGTGGTAAAAGGCTACCAATAATTTAGAAACACCGAAAATCTGCCACAACTTTTATTTTTGCAAATAAAGTGCAAGAAATAAAGGTCAACGTCAAAGAATAAGTATATAAAAAACAACGTGTAATTTTCTATCACTGGTATATAGTATACTCAACTCATACAGTCGTAATCATACCGTATAAATCATTATCTTGTCATTCGTGGAATAATTCCACATTATATAAAAGAATTCTATAAATATTACAGACTAGTGATGACGTTGAAAGAGAAAAACAGGGTTCTTCTGATATTTGAAACTTTTGTTTTTCTAGTAATGCGTCGGCCACACTAGTGTGACATCCAATAATCATATATTTATTTTCATTCATAAGTTGATGTTATTTATTATTAGGAGTACTAGATTTATTGATTATTCATTTTCCAAAGCAATGCGACATTCATAGAGATAATCGGGAGTAGTCTGAAAAGTTCCAGCTTAATATAGAAACAAGTATTTCTTTATTTCTCTACATGTCTCCTTATAACGCTATACGTTTTCTCAACGATATTCCCATCTCTTTTAGGCAGATTTATATTTTGTTTAGGGCCCGATACAAGCTTAATCTAATGCATATTAGTCTTATTTTTTCTATTTAGGAACAAGAAAATATCCTACTTAAATTTTACATGAAATGTTCCAAGAAATTATTGAGCAAGTCTTATGAGTACCCGACGATGAACTTGTTGGGCAAACCTAAGTCTAGCTAATCTCTGGATTAGCCAAAAGGATCCCAGTAAACAATTTGATGAAATGTCCTACTTTGTTACGTTTCTATATCTATTGCATTTCAATTTCAGTTCGCATCAATGTTATCTTCCTTTGTATTCTGACAGGTGGAGCAGTTTCGCCATTTGTAGCCGATAAAATAGACTCTTTATATGAACTATTGTAAGAAACTGAACTGTTAATGAACGCTTTCATGACAAAAAAATCACACGTATTCGCAATATGATTGTAAAGTGACTGCAAAATATTTATTGGGATGATATTTCCTTAGTATTTCCTTAGTAAAGCCCGATTAGGACCTTGGCTCTCTATCTCTAATAAGGAATGGCTAAACAAGCCTGATTGGGGCCTCATATACATCTTGGTCAAGCTTTTAACTCGGTTTGTTATTATACCACAAGTAAATATAAATTAGAATGAAGCAATTTTGCAAAAAAATTGGTCAAATTAGTTCACAAATAGAACATTTCGTGTTAGTAATAATAATGATCTGACGTTATATCCCAATCTATTTATAATTTATAATAATTATTAATACATTTCAAACTCACTCTCGCAGTTTGCAAAAATATATACACGAGTACATATATTTTTCATTTTACCATTGTGTAACTGTATGTATAACATACAATACAATATATAATACATACATTCGTGCGTGTTATATAGATTTTTGCATATAAATTAAAAAAACAACAATTTGTATTCAGATAGATATCTAAAAACTGTATCAAGGTTAAACTAAATAAAACTCTTTGTCCTATTATGTCGTTTCTATTCGAAATATGGAACAAAAGAAAACTGATAGACAATTGTATTCAATTTTAAACTATATAAGTAATTGGTAAACATCAAACATTCGTTTCTCGTTTGTTTATCATACTGTTTAGAAGTAGTACTCCTAATAATTATTGATCGTCCTTTCCTCGTGATGTAGTAAATGATAGTAGTGCTAGGAGTTGGTAAACAAAGCAACACATCGATGTTGAAGACTGTACCATATACTGTATAGTCTATATAATGTAAACAATTATTTGAATTTAAATGTTAGCGCCTTAAATAATCGCATTTCATATTCTATTAGATTGTGGAAACATCGTACCAAGCCTGTTGCAATAACAGAAGAAAGCGGTTGGTATTGAGACTAACAGATTATCAAGTGATAACTAATATTTTTAATGTAGTACACGTACTGTAAAATAAATTATATATTAAACTTAAAATATGTTTATTAAGAAAAGAGTAAAAAGTGAAAAGAAGAAGAGAAGCGGTGGATGGTGGAGATATAGAGAAGGAAGGGAAGACAGTTAAACTTCAGTTCAGAAAATAAGAGGATTTGTGGAGAGGAGATAAGGAAGACAAGAGGTGGATGGCGGAAGAAGAGTCAAGAAGAAAATAGTAAAGGAAGAGAACCAAGAAGAAATAGTAAAGGGAGAGAAACAATGAGGAGTAAGGAACAAGAGTATAAAAATTAAACATTGCTAAATATCGTAAATATCTCTTAATAAGAAGAAAATGAACCTTCATATGAGGACCATAGTTCGGCAATCTTTAAACTGTACTTTTTTACTTTTAACTTGCATATTTAAGTGTTTACCCGAGTCGAAATTTTAGACCTATCCTGATCCTAAAATGGATCTTTGCTTCTCTTTTCATTCTAAAAGCAGTACAGTGAACAGTGATATATATATATATATATATATATATATATATATATATATATATATATATATATATATATATATATATATTGCAAATAATATCTGAGCTACTTATAATACTGAAAATTCTTAAAAAATTTAAATAATCAAACATAAAATGTTTCTGATATTCTTTTTTATATACGCACAATACACAGAATAAAAATAGGTGAAATAATATTTTACAACACATCTTATACAATTTTTTGTAAAGTGTTTGATGTATAGAGTCAATAGCAATCAGAAAAACCTTTGTGAAAATCCTTTGTGTTTTTCAACTTTTGTGAACAACAGCGGAAAATGAACAAAAGGGTCTTTTGTTGTTATGCAATGGTCACATTCAAAATGTTTCATATAAGATCGAAATATAGAAATCTTTCATTTCTATTTCTTTGGTAATATTTATTTATTTGATTCTTAAATATTTGATAAATATCAAATCTTTTTTACTATGTTTTCGAAACATCTTCGAATATTAGTTTTGAATAATGTTGAAATCGACAAGATTATCTGCATTATAATTTTGATTGATTACATTTATAGGTTATCTGTGTATTGAATTATATAAAAGGATAGAGAATATCTTCGGGTTCTAACCCTGGAATAACGATACATTTACTGCGTTTATATGTTATTAAATTTATTTGATTATGTTCTTATATAAACATAAACTTATTAGGCAGAAAGGCTTATTAGGCATCTTAGGCCGACGTTAAATGAACGTTGACAGAAATTGGTTGAGATTTGTTGGAAAAAATATGCAACACGGCCATACCGATATAACATGTATTTTAATACGTCGACACCCTTTATAGTTCGTACAAATTCAATCAACCAGATATCTACGATTAGAAAAGAAAGTAATAAATTAAGATAGATTAAGTTTTTTTTGAAGTTAAGGGTTTAGATCCACAAAAGGTACATAATACTTTTTTTTAAGCGTTAGTCCCATATACAATATACAATAATAAAAACGTAAATAATATTTTCGTTCTAGTCTACAAAGAATTTTGGTTTAACCGCGTCAGAGTCGGGTAAATGGATATAGCAAAGAAAATAATAAAACTACACTGATGCCTCTTAGATTTTTATGATATTAGTATTGTCAAATGAATATCGCATGTTGAAGTCGCACTAGTCTGTACCGGAATTCTTTTTATAAGTAGTATGGAGAAGTACGATATCATAAAACATCTTGTAATTGGCCACCTAGTGTGAGCCACAGGATGATGAATTACGTATATTATATACTCGTTATAGAATATTCATTTCAATGGGGTTGTGAACCATATTTTCAGTTCTATCAAACTGTACTTTATATTGATAAGGTTGATCAGGACCATGTTGACAGCACCTCAAATGTCCAATTATTAATTAATAACTGAGTTACTAACAATTGAAATAGCCGTTTTGGGTCATGAATTGATAAGCCACCATGTAAAAGGGGAGAGCGTGATAATGAGGGGAAGAATCATAAGCTTCGTGACGTCACATCAATTTAAACTTCTAAATCTTTAGATTCTGTTTGATACATCGTTTTCGATTATCGTTCGAATGTTAAAACATCGATGTATTCAATTTAATTTAAACAACAAGTTTACATAAATCTAAATCGTAGGTCCAGGCCCTACGGGCTTGAAGCCATCGTCCTTCCCCTATTCTTCTCCCTACCACCACACTTTTCCTAACCACTCCCTTTGCGACACTATGCGCATCTCAGATTACGCGTAAGTGTTTGTATTTTGGTTTATTTACTTTCAAAACATTTTATTCAAATTACTTGTCAAGTTCAAACACTGCTGCTATAAGATTTTCATTTCTTTCTATTTTCTGACGTATTTTCAAATTGGAGTGACATACCCTAATAGGATTAATATTTCCGGTTCAAATAATTAATGATATTTCCCTTGCAAATTACAGTTCCTCAATTTTATAAGTCTGTATAAAGACTAAATATAATAGAATTTTATTTTCTTGACTGAATACTTTTATTTCTTAACTTTTTGTTTATATTAAGACGTTGATGATAGTGTGTATCGTCGGAGCTACAAACACAAATTTCACATAAAATCTCCTACAGCGCTTTTAAAATAAACTGCTCAAAAAAATCATTAACTTTTCACGATATGTACCAAACTGGCTAAGATCTAAGTACGCCTTACGAAAAGGACAAAATTAAATTCATCAGCAAGGAATATCTTCGAAGCTAAAGAGATGATCATCCAAATGAATCAGTTGTACAAATTACCACAAACCAATAAGGAGGCTCAAACGCATAAATCCATTGAACTTATCACCAACAGCATAAAAATTATTTACTTATTTGCATATTACTCGTATTATTATAATAGGATAAGCTCATTTTCATGTATCACCAAAAGTTGATGAATGTCCTTCACTTATTATAATTAACAAATTAAATAATTACTGGAATTGATTTAAATTAGTAGAGATATTTAATTTACAAATTCTCAGGTAGTTATACTACACACTGAAGAAAATAATTTAGAAGTTGATTCAAGTGTATTCACTTTATCTGGTCTGCAAAACATTACACTATATTACAAATCTTAAATCAACATCTTAAGATTGGGCCATTATTTTGAAAATATGAAGAAAAAAAATTTAAATCTGATATGTAGCAAAAACTTAAAGAACACGTGTCGTAGAAACGATCCTGTTTCAACACACTGTGTCGTCCCAATTTTTGTTTTTTTTTAAGTAAAAGAAAGTTGTTTTACATATCCAAGCAAGGCTGGGAGATATATTATACTTTATGCCAAAACATTGATCGATGTGCCGAGAATGAACATTGGCTATTGGTTTCACCTCTCGTTTCCTTTGACTTGTGTCAAAAGATCACTCATCAACCGAGTCAAGCCAACGCGAGGCGAGACCACACGAGACAGGCCAAAACGAGGCGAGGGCTACTGTACACACTCGATCTTAACTGTCTCGGCGAATTGCCGGCATTATAAATGACAGATGAAACATAAAATGAGAACGGACTTATAAGCTGAGGATTTTTTTCACAATAGTAGTGTATTGTTAAGCAATAAAGTAGAAACTTTGCCCCATGATAAAGTATGCTAACGGGACGACTACATCCTACTGAAAAAGTTGATTGTCGCAAATACTCGTTCCAGTTTAAGAGAGACCTAACATTTCTTTTAAGGTGATTTTTTATTATTATTATTGTCATCCCAGAATATTACAATCTATCTCTTAGGATAAAATCATTTATATAATTCACTAAGTACAATTTGGTATGAAAGTAAATCGAGCAACGTGGTAGTTGCAGGTAAAAAAGGTTATTTAGTCGTAAATTAGTTCACTTTAATGTAAAATTCAAGTCTGTTAGGTATTAATAATTAGAAAACGGTTGAATAAATGGCTATGGGTTCATTTGTTGCCATGGCAATTGAGCTGTGCATTTGCATCGATTATGTATTTTAAAGGGTACTCGAGGCACTTGGGGCCCGTTGGCCATTCTCCACAGCCTATGGGACACTTCTGGAGTATTGCCCACTCTTTGATATTATACATAATTGGGAACTTGCTATGTTACATATTTCGTGTAGAAATCAATAACGAATAATGTGACACAGCAATTAATTTCTTCAAGCGTGATATGATAAAGCAGCGATGGTGAACATATTTATTGGAACACTAACTGCCTAAACTATAGGCTCTTTCAACGAGAGCTGTGATTTACCATCATACAACCGTATTTACATAAAACCATCATTGCGAGTAGTGGGGGAACAAATAAGAAATTGAGGAAATGCAAGATGGGAAATAAAAGGAAAAGATATTATGAAGTCGGCGGAGATAGTAAGACTAAAAGAGAAAGGAAGAGAGTTAAGTAATCTGATAATTGAAAAAGATATAGAGGTCCTACAAGAGAAGCAAAGTACAATACCAGATATAGTCAGTTATGGCCAAAACAAATACCATAACACCTAGAAAAACACAGTGGTAAAGAAGAGAAAACGATCGCGAGTTTTACACTTAGGAGTGAAGAAATGGGTAGTAAGTAGTAAGTAGTGCGGTGCAGAGGAAGAGAAATTATGTAGGATGTGTGACAAGGCAGCTTAAACATTAGCGCATATCTTAGTAGGTGTTGTAGGGAGAAGATGAAAAGCGAAATAGATTTGATAGAACTCTTGCAAGGACAAAAAAAAGGGAATAAATGGATACATGATGAGAGGAGTAGGAGTAGTGATATTAACAGCAAGGGAGATGAAGCTTGATAAGTAGTGAAAAAAATATGGTAATGTGTGTAGTAATATTTTGATATTAAATGTAAATATTTGGAAGAAGATGGTAAGGTCGTAGAAACGTAAACAATAAATGTATTCAATTTAATGTTGCCTCAATTGCTTTCAGCCCCTTCTTAAACGACCTTTTCTAACCCTCCCTCGAGAAATCAATTGTATTTTATCACAATTGCCTTCCAAGGTTAGACCCCTCACAATACCTTTGCAGGTGTCTTAAAAACTTCGGCCGCAATGTGCCTGACAAAGGCATTAGGTTCTTCATTGCTGTCACAGTATAGTGAAATACGATATCTCGCTTATTGCTGTCGTATCAAATAATTATGCCCCTTACGTAATATAATTTATACAAAAATAGGAATTATGATTTTCTAATGACAATAGATTGATTACCTGGTACATAAATTGTTTACGTTGTTTTACAGAACGTACACGAGTATAATATTTATTTAGATGTAACCGGAAACCCAACCGTAAATATTGGTTCTAAGAAATGAATATTATTTCAAGAATTAATCAAGTTCTCTGTGATATTTCATGCAAAATTAGAATGTTTATAGACTATATTTACTCATCAAACATAATCAATCGAATATAATGATTAAATAAACATAAATATATACAGAAAGTTTGACAGGGGCGAACTAGATTTATATCTGATATCTGTTGACTTTCGGAAAGGGTTTAAAGGAGGCGAATCTAAAAAGCCAGGTGGTCACTTTTTAGAAACGGATTTCTCGGACTATTATCTTTACCAACGGAAAAATCAAATTAATATAACGGTGTTATTCAATAATCAATCATGTTATAATAAGATTATATTTAAGTAGCTGTTGTTGTCAAGATTGTTATATTCTGTCAGATTATGAATGAATTTAAAATGTAATGTCATTAGGTTCATTCTGAATGTCTATATAGACATTTCTCACCTTACTCCACCCCGGATATTGACTTCTACACTGTATAGAATGGAGCCCGGGATAAATTCAAACTGGATGCAATGTAATTTGCATACCATTTCTGTCATTACTCTCTCTGCCGTGCAAACAACACTATAATAAGTACACTGTGAGGAATACTCAGTTAAAATTACTAATTAATATGTATTCTATATTAACATAGTATCTAGGTGCTTTAAAATATTTATGACAAATATTCCTTTATAAAATATAAATATTACTTTGACCGTAGTTTTCACATTGAATCCGTATACGCAAATATCTCTAAGTATCGTAAAGATTTTCATTTTTACTGTATTAAGGTAATTTACCCATTAACATATAAATATATAGCCAGCCCTCCAAGTAATTCGATCCACAAACTACGTAACACAAATTTCATGGTTTTTCACCCGTTTTCATCCGGATAACGTCTTGTCACACGTTGTTGTCACATAGAGGAACAGATCCCTATACACTGTTATAACGGCATTCATTAGAAAAAAAATGGTCTTAGTTTTTAATCTTGTTTTTTTTCAAAGGAAATCAAATTTTAGATTAGATCCTCCACGAAGCTTAGGGCACCTATCGCTCCTTATCACATGAATTTAAACGTGAAACTTTGTGAATAGATTTACATGTGACGTAATTAATAGATGACTCCAAGATACAATTTAGTATATTTCCGGTACCAAACGATGCTACGAACATTCCAACGTCGATGCTGGAACTAAGTGCGTCCAATTTCATGTATCCAATGTTCACGTTGGAAGTAGTTCGGGCTGTTGTCGGTCTTTTGACCCGCGTCAAAGAGATTTTTCTATCTTCACCACACGCTTGATTCACAAGTCATGCACTGCTGCACGAATAGTCCAACAAACGAAGGTTGTATACTTGAAGGTTTCTTTATTTACTTAAAAGTTTTTGTTAAACATTGCCAGTGGGATCAAACATTCGTTCCACCGTGTAGTAGGAAAGCATTTGAATCAAACGTTCACCGCATCGTTTGGTGCCGACTTAAGTCGAAGTCAGTCAGTCCTCCTCGGATCAGTCGAAGTAACTGTATCATGATAATACATGATATGCAGTTAGACTATACATCACACGTTAATGTAATTTACCCCCAAGTATAATTACCCGGCTCCTGGTTTAGACTAACGATAGAATAGCACGAGACATAACGTCTTTTATCTGTCATTGCTTATCGTTTACTTTTAAGATAATCCGGTCCTACTTATAACCGCTAAGGTAATCACAATTATTAATTAATTTAACATTGAATATTCTTATCATCAGTAGCCATCCTGGTTCTTTTATAATTCTGTTATCCCTATTTCTATCCCTCGGACTTTGTAAAAAAAAACTAAATATTTATTTACTTTTATTAAAATATGTTTTGTCTAAAATGAATAGAGTTTTTGTTAAACAAGCCAAGGTTTCCCAAACCGTACACGCCACGCCACGCCACCCTTTTTCTATTAAGCTTCGTCTTGTTATTTTAGTACCTAAATATATTATTTTTATCTAAGATGTTGGAACGTGATCTGATATAAATACCACATCACAGCTAATATGTTTTTAACCGTGGAGACTGTAGCAGCAGTAGTGGGTGTGATACTGGGAGTGAATAAGGAGAGTGAGGAGGCTGTGGAGATTAGTGGAGGCAACGAATGCTCGAATTCAAAAGTCACGTGGCGACGATTTATCTCGCTCCACCTCGTCACCTCGTCATCGGTAAGGAAAAAATATTAATGATATTGAACGAGCTTTATTTTATAAAATATTTAACGTGAATAATAAACGTGACTAAAATTATGTAATTTTCAAGACAGATATTGAAGACGAAACATATATTTAAATTTATTTTTATATTAAATTTCAAGATATAGGTTTCATGTTTTTAAATTAAGTTTATTATATCGAAAAATTTAATGTTAATGTATTGTTCGTAGAATACGTCAATTTACTTAGTATCATTTTCTCACAAAGTAAATGTGTCGATTCATTTGCTAGTAGGTAGCACGACATCATGCTACTTTCGAGAAAATTTGACCTACTAGCATGTGTATTGTGCATATAGTACGTGCTATTTAGCGTCTGGTTCGTTCTGGTTGAATGGTGCTATTTGTAGGCATTGGAGTATGTTTTTTAAATAGCATGAGAATTTCACACTGTTACGTAAGATTTTTACTTGCGTGTTCGGGTTCGTGTTCATTCGGTAAACATGAAATTCATACACGAAGACGAGCATTTTCGGTCTAGTGTTCGTAACATAGAACAGATATAGAAAGCCTCCGAATATTTGTTTCGGCCATGCTCAAGGTACCGCACATGTATTGAAGACTATAACATTAAAACATAACCTACAATGCTCAGTATGAACATGTCTGAACTCAACGTTACCCATAGTCAATAATTTGCCAAGTATTTATGATATAAAAAACAAAAAAACACTCATCTAATATATATAAATTACGTGTCACGTTGTGTGTCCGCGATGGACTCTTAAACTACTTAACCGATTTTAATCAAATTTGTACACCGTGTGCAGTTTGATCCAACTTGAAAGATAGGATAGCTTACATCTCAATTTATGATTGCAATATTATCTTATTGCAAATTATTTGTCTATTAATTATCTGTTAGCTCCAAACGATGACATCTGGCGACGATGATGGCGACATCTGTTGGCTAGATTCAGTAAATATTCTGTTGACTAGATTGAGTAAATATTCAATAGATGGCGCTATGTAATGTAATATGACAAAAACGTTAGGCACAGCAACGCGTGGCCGGGACAGCTAGTATTTTATATAAACGAATGTGTCAAAATTTTATACGAATATTCAGATGTTGAATATTGAACAGACCAAGTGTCATCTTTCTTTTTATTATATTACTACGATTTCAACAACTATGTGATATCTCGCGTTAACTTTAATATACTAATTGTGTGCTTTTTGTAGATTTGTTATTTATAAGTTTGGTATATTTGTTTATCATTGGGTGAGGTAATTCTTTGCCAGTCATGGAATACATTTATTCCATCTCCGGGAATCGAACACCGGTCTAAGCAAAGCACATGACCTAACTACCTCAGCTACTTAGAGAATTATGTGTCATCTATATCTGCAAATATGGACAATGCCAAACTTCTCAAAAAATTTTTTTTTAGGATTTTTCTAATAAAAATAATTTTTTGTTCTTTCTTTTTATAGAATTTCCATTATGTGTTCTATTTGTGTTATCTCTTTATAGTTGTTATTATGTTCATTTCGAGATGCAAAAATACAGTTCTATTTTTATTATTTCAAATATATCTTTCTATATTTGCAATACTATATTTAAAATGCTACTTTTATAATTCTATATTTAATAATTTACTAAAGTAATAATATCTATACGGGTATAAATAACTTAGGGCAGAACTAAATTACCTTTGTTGTATTAAATTTAATAACAATAGAATTTAGAAATAGAAGTATAGAAGTACTAGACGAAGGACTAATAGGTTTCCAGCCTATCAAAGATTTCCCTAATCAAAATATGAATGAAATGCAATATAGGATTACGAAATTTGCTAGTATTTTAACGATCTAGTCGACGCAAACAAATTAATAATACATAATATATTTGTCTATCATTTATATATCTATATTTTCAATTTAGAACTTTTTGCCGTACACCCAGTATCAACCTTTCATTAAAATTGTCACCAAGATTTTTATTTATTGCGTAGAAAATTTATTTGCATTTTTTAAAATGAATTCTTTGAGTCTTAATGAAGTACGAGTTTATATCTAAATTAGAAACCATTCAAGCCTTCAAAATGTTAATTAAATGGTCACTCTGTTCTGTTGCAAATACCATTGATGTTTCTTTGAACATCATTTTGTATAGATCCACTCCGAAGGACCATAATAGCAGTGCGGCAACGGTAGTAGGTCCAGTCCAAACTAGTGCGACATACTACATGGGCTGAAAAGTCCCGGGCATAACACATATATGGACTAACCTTCAAACGACAGCTGTTAAAATTTCATGATATTCTATTCATTAGTTGGTGAGATATTGTGCTAAGAGTGACGCTACTTTTCTTATTTTCAAAACAATGGATCAAAAACAATTTCGTGTTTTAATTTTACACTGCTTCTTGATGGGAAAAAATACCTTTCAAGCGAAGCAATGGCTTGAAAAGTGTTATGGGGACTCCGCTCCATCAGAAACAACAATAAAATGTTGGTTTGCTGACTTCAAACGTGGTCGTAGAGACACCAATGATGCAGAACGCAGTGGACGTCCAAATGAGGCGGTAACACCAGAAAACATAAAAAAAATCCACAAAATCGTTTGGAATGATCGAAAAGTGAAGTTGCGTGAGTTAGCTGACATCGTAAAGATATCAAAAGAACGTGTTGGCTTTATATTGCATGAGCATTTGACTATGAGAAAGCTCTGTTCAAAGTGGGTGCCGCGTTTGCTTACTGTTGACCAAAAACGAGAACGTGTTGATGATTCTGAGCAGTGTTTGGCCATGTTTAAACGTAACAAACCGGAATTTTTGCGTCGATATGTGACAATGGATGAAACATGGATCCATCACTTCACTCCGGAATCAAAACGATCGTCATCTGAGTGGACAGCAACTGGTGAACTTCGTCCAAAGCGCCCGAAAGCACAACAATCGGCTGGAAAGGTTATGGCCTCGGTATTTTGGGATGTGCGTGGTGTAATATTCATCGACTATTTTGAGAAAGGAAATACCATTAACAGTGAATATTATATAGCGTTATTGGAGCGTTTGAAGGCCGAAATTGCAAAGAAACGACCGCATATGGCAAAGAAAATTTTTTTGTTTCATCAAGACAACGCACCGTGTCACAAGTCAATCAAAACAATGGCAAAACTTCATGAATTGAACTTCGAATTGCTCCCACATCCACCGTATTCGCCAGATTTGGCTCCCAGCGACTACTGCCTGTTCGCAGACCTAAAAAAAATGCTCGCCGGTAAGAAATTTCGCACGAATGAAGAGGTTATCGCTCAAACTGAGGCCTATTTTGAGGCAAAAGATAAATCGTTCTACAAAAGTGGTATTGAAATGTTAGAGCGGCGCTGAAATGATTGCGTTGCTCTTGATGGAGATTACGTTGATGAATAAAGCTAATTTTGAACCAAAAAAACTGTGTTTTCTTTGTTACGCCCGGAACTTTTCAGCCCATGTGTTATATTCATACATTTTCATTCATAAGTTGACGTTTCCTAAACATAAGTGTTGGTAATACAAAATAATGGTTAAAAATTAATAGATTGTTTTTACTTTTTTTATTTTTGACTAGCTGACATTGAACTTCTATTAAAAATAAATCCTACTGCATTTTGACAGACTGGCATATTTTGGAGGTTATAATATAATATGTTTGTTTTAATTTAGAAACATTGGACTTTGTAAGGTTTAAAAAAAAACAAAGAAAACGTAAAATTAATTCTAAATTAAAGAAGGTGCAGGGAATGGCTATTCCCATATGCTATACAATTTAAATTAGACACAAAATTAAAACAATTAGTGGAAATGATACTTAAGAACTCAAATGTACATAAAAAACAAGAACAACAATTTTTCTAACAACAAAAAATATCGTTACATGTTAGTTTGGTTTAGACGTGTTGTTCAACTTAATGAAACAAATGTTGTATGTTGCACGTTGGAGTAGCACTAGTCTGTACGACGCAGTACCAGCAAACCATTGTTATAACTATGGTAAATGAAAATTAATTAAAATGAACTATGTACACAGACAAATAAAATGGTCATTGCCGTTGATTGAACAGCGCGTCAGCGGCACTGGCAACGGAATGACGTTCGTATCATCACTTATTAATAATAATCAGTTTATTTTTGCCTACAAGTGACGTACATGGATCACTGTATGTTTTACTTTCTACGAAATAATTATGCATTGAATATTATTGCGTCCATACTAATAAATAATAAATAAAATTATTAAATGGATGTCTATCTCTTCCGTATATATTTCAAACTAATTTGACCTAGTATTAATACATAAGATAAATTATTCAACTGATACCGAATGCTTATACCGGTTTTGGTAGCGGGTTCGAGTCCGATTTAAGTAGTCGGAATTTTTTATATTACCATTTACTAACTATATAAATTACTAATTATATAAATTCCCGTACTCAACCTACATAAAGACCACCCTATGTAAACCGTATAATAAAGGAACATTCGGTGCAGAGTGCTGTGTAGAAATTAAAAGAAAATCTTTGTGCGTCGATTTTTGAATCTGACAACGTTATATTATTACACTGACGAAGATACGACTTGTTTGCGTTGAGTTTTAGTGTATGAGTGTAGTGTTCTGAACTTTCTGCGTAGTGCGACGTTATCAAGTCGCGATCTTATAGTTGAAAACGATCAAAAATAGCTCACTTTTAAGATATTATATAACAAACGAATACCGCTTGTTATAGTTTTCTTTACAGGACAATATTTGACATATTCTTAAATAATGATTCTAAGAATTTTAGGAGTATTGGAACCTATTCTTCGTGTAAAGGACATTAATAAAAATATGTATTTAAATTGTCAAGATTTTTGTAAGAAAAGTAAAAAAGTAATTTTCTTGAGGTCGTCTTTAAACTAAAATATCTCATTTTAACAATATATCTATATAGATACAGGGTGTTTGGTAGCAAGGTGCAAAGCCTTATGGGGATGATAGTTAATATCATTTTTAAAAGTCCTATATTTTTAAATTAGGCTACTTGTATCTGCTTCAAGGTATGAGTGTTCCCAGTAAACAATTTGGTGAAGTGCCCTATTTAGTGACGTTTCTATCACTATTTCACTTCAATTATAGTGCGCATCAACTTTATCTTCATTTGTATTACGACAGATGGAGTAATTTCGCCATTTGTAGCCGATAAAGTAGACATTTTATATGAAAAAATGTGAGAAACTAAACTATAAATGAACTCTTTCATGACAAGAAAATCATGACGCATCTTCAATATGATGTCAAAGTGACTCCAAAATGTTTACTGGGTTATTTTGCTACTTATATAAAGTCGGCTGATAGTTTTGGGTAAACATACATATCGTAATATAGAAAACGATTAAACATTTAATTCAAAATTAATTCAAGTAATTAAAATTATTAAAATATTTTGAAAACATATAATTTAGAATTAAATCATAAAATTAAAACTAAAATTAAAAATTAAAACACAAGCTGTGAATGGAGCTTAAAAGTCTATATGTTAAATATCTATTTACAGATCGGGTAACGAGTAAGCCTAATATAGATAATATGCTGCAACAGTTTTATTTAAATTTAAAATAACAATTGCTATGTAAATTATTGTTCATTCTGAAATAGGTATGACATAACAGTAATATGAACGTCCCCCGCTTTGCCTGACTATATAGAGTGTGAGTTTGTCGAGTTCATAAAATGTTTGTTACAGAGATCTGTTTCATATGACTTGCTATTAGAATGCAGGGTGTGGTTCGAAAACTCTCTACCTTACTTGGTTATGAAACTTGCTGTATTGATTTAGTAGTAGGGTAGCAATCCCTTCAAAGCTGAGCTTGTAAGCTTTAGCAAATATTCAAACCACTATTAAGGGTTTGTATCCTGCGGGGTTGAAAGCTTTAAGCTCTTCACGATATACGCTTAAGAAATACTGAATATTGCCGGTAGATGTAGGACTTTATTTTGTACATATCGATGTCCAGTTCATTAGTCTTCTTTTCATTGAAAATGGGCCTCATTTTTTGGTGGTCGATTTTTCAATTGTTGATTGAAATTGATGTTAGTAAATATGTATTGGCGTATCTATTATATTAAATATCTAAATATTGACGGAGATATAGCAATTAAAAGTTTGAATTGTAGTTTTAGTGCAAGAAATAGTCGGCCATATTTGTATGATGTGAAATGCATTTTAACGTCAGTTATTTGTTGAGTAGGTCAGTGCTGTGGTAATGTTCTGTAGCTGTTGGTAGTCAAATAATAAAGTCAAGTCAAAGAATAATAAGTTTTTATTTTATTTAACCTTGCTATGGCAGAGATAATATTGAAATTTTATTGTTCCTTGAAATAGCTGTAAATTATATTTGATATTTTGATATATAAATACATATAGCAGAGATTTATGAGCTGTAAGGTTGGCAGCGATTATGATGTCACATGCATTTGGAATGTAGGGAGACGAAATGACTTTTTTAAATGTTAATATCTCTTAACATATAAGGAGTTATTAAAAAATAATTGAACATTTGAGGTTCTAATAACCCACTTTATCAATATATAGTACACTTTTATAGAAATTAAGACATAGGACACAAGCCCATTCGAGTCAAAACTAAATAACGTATTAAAAAACATCAATGAATTTAGAATTAATCATACTGCATACAGAACACATTATGGCATTACTTTTTTTTCACTGGCAAGTTTTTTATCTCCTGTAAATTTAGCCTATGAGATTTCTCAAATAATCAATTCTATTATAATTCTAATAAAAGAATAATTTAATTCTAATGATTCAAATTGTTTTATAATAGTAAATAATAGAAGACTATTTCTAAATCTAATGGATTGCAAGAGCAGAAGTTGATAAACGAGTTACTTGATTATTCAAGAGAAATCGTTCTGCATCTATTGCGTACTACGAATACAAATAAATAACAACGAAACGCAACTTGTTTTTTAGATCACTTCCATAGTAGGTTCAGCATTAATTAAATATATTATTGTCTATACTTATATTCACTTTTATGTAAGTATGCCATTATATATATATATATATATATATATATATATATATATATATATATATATATATATATATATATATATATATATATATATATATATATATATATATATATATATATATATATATATATATATATATATATATATATATATATATATATATATATATATATATATATATATATATATATATATATATATATATATATATATATATATATATATATATATATATATATATATATATATATATATATATATATATATATATATATATATATATATATATATATATATATATATATATATATATATATATGTAACATGTCTTACAGGCCACATAATCCACAGTTGTAATCCGCATTTATTATTGAACTAATATCGAAAAGGGTTGTCGTTACATAGACAAATTCGACACACTGACTACTATGTCTTTGGGTTCGATCTCCGGGACATAGTTATATTTTCTGCGTTTAGTTGCAATAAAAGTGAATGTGCTATATATATTATAATAAGTGCTAACATAATCATAAATATGAAAATATGATCGGAAAGAATAATACGAAAAAAGAAATACGACAGCAGAAAGTGTTACCAGAGCAAAAAGAGATGAATAAGGAATAAGTATGTTAAATAAATGTAAACCATATTAAATACAGAATAATGATACATACTACGTTTATATATATAGATGTCAAAGCCACTAATATTTTTTGTAAAAAAGGTTGTTTAAATTATTTTATTTTATAAATAATAATTCAAAAAATTACATATAAAATGTAAAATTTTGTAGGTACATGAATTAACCATTAGTGTGTCATTATTACTATTCGTATATGTACAGTATAACACAGGGATGGAGAAACTTTTTATACAAGTGTTCTAAGCATTTTGTATCTAAATACTGGATACGTTTTCTGATATAAGAAATATCTCATTTTAAGCATGAATGGCCAGGCTGTCTATGTAGAATAACAATTGGTAAAATTAATGATGAAGATTGTAATGCCTAGTTATATTTTATTTATTTAACGTCGACTTTTTTCCGATGCGGAGCCCTAAGTTTCCCACCCCTGGTACAATGTGTTAATTTTAATAGCCGTGGTCTGTGGAGACTGCGCCAGCAGTCAATTCAACTCAGCATTTTGTAGATGGACATCGCCGGATGGTTTTGCTAAGTAAGAAAAATGTGGACATACTCGTATACCTATATAGTACACAAAACAGAGTAGAGGTACACTCCGCGAAATGTGAATGTCAAGCAAGAATAGTATCTGGCTAGTTTATCGTACTACAATTAATTATTTATGCAATATAGTTCATCGTGAAGCGGTTTTTTGATGAACTGCTCTTTCTTTACATAAATACCGAGGTAACGCTGTCTTTTGAGTTTTTTTTAATTTTTTAATTTTAACGTATTTTAAAATAACAAAGTTTCTGTTTTTTTTCAAGCAAAATTGCTATGCTGTAAAAAATTGAAAAATCAATAAAAAAAGAAAATCTCGACAGTGTTACCTGCAGAAACTTATCAACTAATAAAATCATTTTGGTTTTTCAATTTTAGAAAATCCTGTGTTGAGTTATGAGTGGCACCGCAATGTTACTATTTTTTGTGACGTCTGCGGAGATTCGCTGTCAATGCCTTATTTCTTGACATTTATTTATGAAAATTTCATTTTATCATATAGTAATTATAGAAATAATTATATATTAACTGTGTCGTCAAAAAAACATTATCAAGAATATGTTTTTTTTATTGTTTTGACCTTTCCACCCCCTTTATCCTCCTTTAAGTAAAAATATAGTGCCTTCTTAAAAAAGTCGAGAAAGAAGACGCCATTAGTAGTTCACTAATTGTAATTTGGCACATTCAATACAACTTAATACTTGCTCAGTCATTATTGCATTATTGGTATTAAAAATACGTGACATTAGCCTTGAACATTTGCTTATGCAACGAGAATGACTGAAGCCTGTATGAGAGGATGACGAAGTATTATTAGCAGTTATGACACAAAATATTCAAGCTGATTCTATCCATTGGTGCACAAGATGTGGCACATTTGACGCTTGTCTTCATGTATTCAACGAGTTTGAGAGAGAAAGAGGTAATATATGTAGTATAGTAGATATTTCCTAAATTCTCTGAAAGGTTGATCCTTTAAACATATGAATTCTATCTAATTCGAGTGTTAACGTATGTTTTTGCCAATAATCTTTCCTTTATTGACCTTATACATATCGTGTCTTCGTGTTTATATATGAGGCCACCACTCCAAAAAAAACTATCAACATAGTAGGAGGTTGTTGGAGATAGTACTTAGCATCGGAAATAACTAACGCTTCTTCCCACTCACTGCTTTATTTTAATTTTGTATTTAATTTAAATTGTTTAGCATATGGCAATACGCGAGTCATTCACAGTACCATTTTTAATTTAATTTATTTTTTAAGTTTTCTTTGTTTTTTTAGAACCTTACAAGGTCCAATGTTTTAAATTAAAAATTTTAAATTAAGAAAAACTATATCATATTACAATCTCCAAAATGTAACAGTCTGTCAAAGTGCAGTAGGATTTACTTTTAAAAGAAGTTTAATGTCAGTTTTTGAAAAATATAGAAGTGAAAACAATTTCTATTACAAATTGTTATGAAAAATAGCGTGAAAAGGAATGGATAAACGAAAACCTGAAATCTAGATTACAATATTAAATGAAAACAGTAAATTAAATATCAAAACAGTGAGTGGGAATGAGGTTTAAAGTTAAATAAATAGATTAAAAAAAAAAAAAAAATGAATACGGCTTAGTGGAACTAGAAATAAACTTTCACTCCTATTTCGTTTTAACTTATTTCAAATTAAATTACTATATTACTTTTTCAAGATGAGAAAGAGATTTCTAAGTTAGCATATTGTAAATAAGTAATTTACTATTTATTACTAGAGATCTATTATTTCTAGTTTGCCATTCACTTGAAATCAAGGTATAACGTTCAAGTTACTTGATATTGGAAACGCAACTTACAAGCATCAATAGAACGGCTTCTTGATTATTAATTAGACATATGTATGTCTATTTACCTATATTTGTTCGTTGTTTTGACTCGCGAATGTAAATGGTATTATATTGTTTGCATATATACGAAATTACACGATAAGTCCCGATTGCAATTGATAAAATTCCGAACGTCATTTGATGTTGTGTATCAAGTTTATTTGAAGTATACAAATAAGGAAAACATTAAATCGACTGACGACTGAGGGTCAATTTATCAATAGTTAGTTAACTGAAGCTTTCAATGAGTTACTGGTATTTATAGTAATATATAGTGATATTTAATGTTGGATAACAGTCCACCTACCTTATACTAGTATCTACGAGTATAATTGTATATAAATTGCAAAAGTAAAAGTCACTGTTTCGTAAAATTATCCCCTAATAATACCGATTACTGCCGCTCTAACAATCATAGTCAATTTTTAATAGTTCACTGAACTAATATTATTTCAAAAGAAAATATATATCAATTTTCCGGATGTGACAAATCTATCAATTTTGATTGATTTGTGTTTTTACTTGATAGCATATTGCCCAACAGCGTTTTGTCATTGATTCCTGGGTGCTGTGATTTCAGAACTGATTTCAACCTTCAACCGCGAATGAGTTGTCGTGATTAACTCAAATTTGAATTATGTTTAGTCTACTCAACACAAGCTCTTTATAGAAATTTTCGATTGAAATAAATTTTAATTTATGTATATTAGCGTTTTTATGTTATAGCTATAACAAATTTGAATTTTAGCTTGAATTAGGTAAGTAATCGAGAATATTATTGCATGTACATTACTACAAATCACATTTACTTTTTTAATTATTATTATTTCCTAAAATTTAAGATGTTATCAAAAATTATTGGACATTTGAGGTTCTGGTGATCAACCTTTGCAATATAGTATACTGTTTTATAGAAATCACAAAGTTTTTGGAAAAATACTATCAACTTTTGGGTTCTGACGTGATTTGGAAGAGGGTCACATTTAATCTAAAATTCGACTTCACAAACAAAATAAAGCAAGCCAAAAACAAAACATGACTAGAAAGAAATTGTTTATTCAAATGTGTGACGTTATAAGAGAGGGGGGGGGGGGGTAGAGGTCCACAATATGTGAGAAGACGTGACAAGTGAGACACCTAACATAATTTATGATTGACCCCAAATCAACCGTAGTACTTATAAAAGAAGTATTCAAAAATTAAAAATTATATTGTATATATAGATATATATATATATATATATATATATATATATATATATATATATATATATATATATATATATATATATCTATATATATATATATATATATATATATATATATATATATATATATATATAACCTAATTTATAACAGCCAGTAACTGTAAGCATAAGTTCAACATCTGCGTAAGCTGTAATTACTTGGATTAATTAACATTAAACTCTCATGTCACGTACATTAAGATACAGTTTCCGTTACTACTATGATACGATGCTCTAACTATACAACTACTACTGTCAAAACTTAAAACGACAAAACCTCATTGACAATATATTTTTATATAAAATCATCACAAGTTAATTCAAATAAATTTAAATTTAGTGAAAAATTATATTAAATTCTAACGTTTCAAAAATTCTATTTCAAAATTAACTCTGGCAGCTGTTTTGTCAACGTATGTGTTCTAAAATAAGACTGTCTATCGTTAAGGAAGCACGGCGCCAAACCACTCGTCAGATGTTTGCAACAGTAAATACTGCGTCTTTTTTATGCAATTTACTATACATATATAAATACGTGTTTATAGGAAAGAAACCCCAAACAAACCGTGGTTTACATAATATATTTATTTAAAATCGAACAGGGACACTGCAGTGGGCAAGAACATTGTACTCTGAGTTTGATTCCCGAACTACGGCTATAGTTTTCAAGTTTAATAGATTATACGCCTTACAAATAAACCTGTTATAAAATTTACATCAGGCATAAACTGAGAATAAGCCTGTTCGGAAGGGCTTTATACCTGGTATAAATTGTATAATAGTTCATTTGTAAGACGGTAAGTGTATACACAGTGAGCGGGACCACTGATTCCTGACGCTCACTGATGCCCGAATAAGAGCCATATTTTTTCGGTAAATCAACAAACTTATTAGGCAGCGCTTTAAACCACATAAATGGGGCCTTCGTATAATGGGACCCAGTAATAGGAATTCCTTTTATTTTTTTATTTTTGGTAAACTGACATTGAATTTTCTTTAAAAATAAAACTTACTGCATTTTGACAGATGATCACATTTTGTAGGTTATAATATAATACAGTTTTTTTTTAATTTAGGAACATTGTACCTTGCAAGGTTCTAAAAAAGAAAACGTAAATTAAATTCTAAATTAAGAATGGTGCAGGGAATGACTATGCATATGCTATACACTTTAAATTAAATACAAAATTAAAAGAATGTGATATATTAAAAGTTATAAATTTAAAAATGTATCTTTTTCCGTCGGTTGACAGTATCTCTGACATAAATTGAATAATAGAAACCAGATTGCGACGGGATGGGACGTGAAGGCATTGGGACAAACATGTTTAGTCTTGATACGATTATACGAGTATTTATTTATATCGAGTTTCTAGATTTAAATGTTTAAGTCGTTGTTGTATTGAATTAAATAACTCGTAACTTACTACGTACACATTCTATTGTTAAATTGAGTTGGTTGGCATATGATATACGGTATATCACATAAAGCCAAGGAATTTGTATATTTTGATGTAAGACAATAATGCTTAGGTGTTTCTTATGTGGCTTACAGTTTTATTATATAATCTGTATCAGGATTTCTCAAACTTCAAGTACATTTCCAAGTTGAAAAATTATGTTTAAATATATGTCATATTATTTTCTGTTTTTTGATATTTTTTTATTTGAATGCATTTATAAACATTTCTAATACATAATTTATAATTTATAAATACGAGTATGGGTATTTAAAATTTAGAGTTAGAATTCGATGCATTAATAAAGTCAATAAGGTTTATTTAGATTTGCTCTGCTTATAGTCTTCAGGTATATTACAATTTTGTTAGTGTGAGAAGTACTTGGAGCATTGAAGAATAATTTGCTTCAGGTATTCGGAGGTTTATCCACTCTGAGCTAAGTAAATTGTTACTGGGTATAATTGAATTTGTAGCAACCGCAAAAAACGAAGTGTTTTAGAAAAATTACTACATGTGATTCTATAACATCAAGCTTATCAAGTTATACATAATCACAGAAAAAATGACGACAGAAGAACTGTCAAGATGGCGGTATAATTTGTCAATGCATTGAAGCCCCGCTCAGTGTTTTAATTATTATATTATTAATTGTTTGCCTTTCGGATTTACAATGTACATTAATATTTCTTACAACATTTCATAGAATTTCAACTTAAAATTAATTTAAACTATTCTAGACCTTTCTCTTTCCAATAGTATTTTCTGCTTTTTCTTCTATTTACTCTCTTACTTCCAGTTTGCTACACCTCCTTTTTTCTCACCGTTTCCTGCTTCTCCTTCATTTTTGCCTGTACCTCCATCTCTCACCTCTTGCCTTCCTTAACCACTCTCGACAAACCGTAAACACTCTGGTTTTTCACTTCCTCTTTCTAATTTCTTCTGTCATCCATTTGTTCCCTTCCTTTCTCTTTTATAATAGCTGCTCCACTTTCCTGTTTAATTTAAATCCAAATTTTAGTTCTGCAGATTTGTCTTAGGAAACAGATAAAAATCACACGTTGCCAAAACAGGCGGATGGTTTAACACTAGCATGTTAAACTTTGGTAGAAACGTCATCGATTATGACAATTTTCGGTTCAAGTTTTGCATATACTTTTAGCATGTCACAATTCCTATGTAAAATTTGCCTTATGCATTCTTTCTCTTTGTCAATTTCTACAGTTTCAGCAATTACACGAATATTTTTTAAAATATTTTTATCTGTTAATGATGTAAAAAGCATCATGAACGTGCGTCACCTGCTATTCTGCCTACAGATACGTGAGGGGCGGCAATCGAAAGAAAAGAGTTCACGTTACACATCTGTCGGTCATATAACTATGGGTCTATGCGTTATTCGCCTACAGTAGCATCAATCTCTTTTAGAAATAGCTACATTTCATATGACAAGATTTAAATCTCTCTTTGAAACCAAGGACCCAACTGAGAACTGAATTATTGATGATAAATCTACAGAAAGTTTGACAAATCTAGTATTTTGTGTGTGTATATATATATACACTGGTGGTGGTGGTTGTCATTCAACGAACAAAACTTGTGAGAAACCAAGAGCTAATGCTGCAAAGTTAACATCATGTTTACTATTACTACAGCATAGAATCCTTCTAAGTCGTTCTCTGGTCTAGCTACAAGTAGTTCTATTTAACTGTTGCCGTTGAAGTGACGAAATAAATAAACCTATTATAAAAGACCACTACATTACAAGAGATCCAAATCTAAATTGCATAATTCTCCAAAAGTAAGAACCCACGTGTACGACTGACTATAGAAAGTGAACTCGTTTTACATCTATGGAATAGTTAACCTCAAAAACTAAATATTTTTATAATAGATTGATTGAAACGCTGCGCTGTAACTACAATAATAAACAATGTTATTTTTTTAATGTAGAATTCATTTTCAGTATTATTCATGTATAATTATTTGCATATTTTTATTTTTATATATCAACCGGATGTAACAGTTATAATATCGTATTTCCTGTTTTAAGACTGCTAAGTTTCCGCAGCAAACATTATGGAATATAAAATAAACACGGAGAAAATATGTCATGATTAAATCATAGTTTATTTCACATATTTGCTGAAACTAGTGATGTAACTTATACAGAGTGAGAAAGATACAGTAAAAATTACTATGTGACACAAATGAAAATGTAATCACAGGGTAGCGTTTTGTATTAGATGAGACACACATTGGAAACACGACTGCTTTAAGGTAGTTGTGCAATAAGCCGAGTTGATAGAATGTTACAAATTTTTGTACAATTGTAAAGGATATTATTATCTAACTATTCTGAAAATTTGAAGTCAATTGACAGTTTTGGACTCGAGATAAATTTGATCGTTTTCCTTGGAAATTTCGTTGCGCGACTAGTTTGCAATCAGTCGACCCATGTGCGGACGGCCTAAGAGTGTATGCAATTCACGAATCCTTCGATTAAAGAAAAGTTTGATATCTTTCCCACAGGACGATACAAAATATGTGGTAATACCGTACAAGCCTACCGAAGTATAATACATCAAATGTTTACCATAAAGCTTTCTATTGTATAGATAAAAATTCAATAAATAATGTATTACATTTGAGATTAAGAAACTTACGTCTTTCTGTAGGATTTAAATAAAATATTCAGATGAAACACAATAATACTGGATTACTTTTAAGCTGAACAGAATCAGGTGTAGGCCTACGATGCAAATTGCGACTGGATAGTATATAGTGTGTTACCATACATGTTAGCATCACATGATAAAAAAAAATAAAACATTATTTACGATACATACACAAATTTTAAATTGATATCTGAATTTACATTGAGATAGAAAAATAAACAATTACTTTATAAAGTTAATTTACTTTAAACAATGAATCTTTATGCATCACCTGGCAGCATACTCGTGCAGGCGAAGAGTTGTTTTAGTTTGTAATAGAAACAATGTTTTGTTAAATACGAGTATACATAGACGTCCGAAGAGTAAAAATACAGGAGCTGGTTACTTTATCTCAACATCGTGTTGGTGCTAATGATCAACGTCAAATCTGTAAGCTCCCCCGGGTGTACTGGGCTTGTGAGCTCATTTTTAGGGGTTGTTTTTTAAATTATTGATTGAAATAGAAGTTAATAAATGTATATTGGCGTTTTTATTTGATCAAATATCTAAATGTTTTGACGGAGATATAACAATTAAAAATTTGAATTGTAGTTTTAGCACTACAGATGTCGGCCATATTTATGACGTAACATGTCGCACTATTAAGAATTCTTTGTTAAGCATGCTATTTTTTTTACGTTCTGTTGTATAAAAGTTGTTAATATCATCTAAAATATAGTGAGTTATTAAAAAATAATTGCACATTTAAGGCACATTTCTATTGAAATTAAAACATGGTTCACAATTCCATTGTTCCATGCATAAGGTTATTTATTGTGTGTAGCGGTACGGTTTTGCGTCTTTAAATTTATTTTTTATAAACAAGTACACATTTAATCATCATCCTTCGATCAATCAACATTCCTGTGTTCCAAACGTCTCATTAAGTTGTCTTTTATTTAAAACGTGGCTTTGGAGGAGCCGTGTGGGCGTGTCACCAACATGAGCGAAGAGCAACACCCTACTCATCCATCACAATCACATGGTTTTCCATTCAATTTTAATATAGAATTTTACTGTATTGAGGCTCGAGGGAGTCTTCTATCTACTGCTATCATTTATTTAGGCTGCTGTTTTCTCAGTTATTATTTGGCTGTCAATTATGAGCCAAATTTCACTCTTTGTATTTAGGGACCTCGACGCAAGGACATAAATTGCCCCCCTGGGTAACTAATTAAACATATTTCTTTGGACCCTCCGATTCTTAAATTTGTTTTCAATAAAACAGTAAGATATAACAACATTACATATTATAAATTACAATATTAAATTAAAAAAGCATACCTAATAAGATCACGGAAATTATCGATTTCTTTTTTCATTTCATCGACTTAAATTTTCACCTTCTCCTTCTTTTCATATGCCACTGCCTCTACCCTTTCCTGCTTTATTAATTTCTGCTTCTTAGTATTTAATTTCATTTAAGTTTACTATTTTTCTTGTTCCTTCTTTCTTCAATACGTTCTTCCTGTTATATATCATTCCCATTCTCCTTCTTCTAAACATATATTTCCGCCAGCCTACTATAACAATCTTACTATCTTTTCTTAACTTGATTTCGTCTTGTCCCCTCTCATCATTTCACCATTGATATACTTATCCTAATTTCTCTTGTTAACCTTTAAAGTGAAGTAGAGCCTTTTCATTAAACGATTATATCTGATTTATTTGAAAATCATCTGAGTGATACAAACCAAACTTCCAACTTGAAACTTTGGTTAAATATTTCTTCTTTAAAATGTTTCACGTAAATATAAAAGTTCGGACATAAATCTTCTGTTTAATTCACTTCACACTTTCGCTCATCATTCAATACCAGACATCAACTTGTGTTGCGAAGTATATATACCGCGGTGTATATACCTGATTTATTTTCTATACGTCAATATTAATTAATTAAATACACAATCGTAACATTATATACACCAAGTATACTGTCCTTGTTTATACAGTCCTTATTATATGCTTGAACGTTTATTTTGAAAGTAGGGCAAGTTCATTTTTGGTAATGTGCTTGTGACTCATTTTTAGGGATTGATTTTTTAATTGTTGATTGAAATAGATGTTAATAAATGTATATTGGCGTTTTTATTTTATCAAATATCTAAATGTTGACGAAGATACAGCAAATAAAACTTTGAAGTGAAGTAGTTTTAGCGCTACAGATGTCGGCCATATTTATGACGTAACATGTCGCACTATTAATGGATAGGTCAGTTATTTGTTATGCTATCTGTATTACGCTCTGTTGTATGAAAGAGATGGTAATTTAGTAATATCTTCTAAAGTATAGCGAGTTATTAAAAAGGAATTGGACATTTAAGGTCCTGGTAGGTAACTTTTTCAATGTATTGCAGAGTTTTATAGAAATTAAGACATAGGACAAAAGCCCACGAATTATTGCATATGTATATTGTTGATGAATTGTGACAAGAAGTGACAAGGGGGAGGGGGGATATCGGAAGCTTTGTGAAGGCATATGCAATATAAAATATAGGAGCGGGGTCGCTTTCGACTATATATTCCGTATGTATTTGTATATATAATGCAGTTCTCCAATTTTAAATAAATACAGGTCGTTATTAATGATTCTGGCAGTCTTTTGTATAAATGTCCAATAATCCGGCCTACACATATATCATGCAAAGTCAGTATAGTGTAGTAATATAAGTTGAAACAACAATTTAATTGAAAAAATATAGATTGATTCGATCAATTCAAAATTAATGAAAAGAACAAAACTTAAATAATACCTATATCAAACAGCGTTTGCAAATATAGCAGATATAGCAAATTTCATTTTAGTACATTTATTTTGCCGTATGAAAACTGTGGCTATACGTTTTTACTACGAAAATTTTACCGTGTGAGCATTCCACTGAGTATACGTTTAAAATCGGATACTGTAAAAAACGTGCAGTATGGTACAATATCGTGTGAATGAAGCCTAACTGTATTTAACAAGTTTTTTGTCCTATTTCGCCTGAACTATATAGTATAGCGACACAATAAAATACATAAACATGCAAGTAATAAACATGCAGCCCATGTAAAGTAACGCTTGTCGTTGTCGAGTGTCAGACAGTCAACCCAGTCTCAATATAAATGACAATTACTCGTTAATATCACATATTGATTAAAAGTTAATCTAGTTACTTTTAAACATAGATATTATAATCAAGTTGATGATAAATATAGCGTTTGTAGACTCGTCGCGACGCGTCGGCGTGGTCGGAGCGGTCAGCGTGGGCATCGGCCTGCGTAAACATGTATCTGAGTTATTTAGGAATTTTGCCAGAAAATGATATAATAATAAAGTTTTAACTCAAATATATAAATGCCGATGTGGCAGCCAGTCTGAGAACCAGTTGACCCTTTATTAAAATTAAATCGTTTTTATTATACATTATTTAAATATAAATATTATTTGGAATATCTTACAGCGGCCGGGATGCTTGACTGCTGTGGATTCGTGTTTGATCCCCGCACCAGCGATATATTTTCTGGGTTTACTTATTAGACGGTGGTGCAGTACGCATATACATAATTGTTTCTTTAAATTTAATTTAATTACCGCTGGCCTATTTCCGATGTTTAGTCCTATCACATAGTTTTGTGGTGCGATGCCTGTGATATATGTGATCAACATCGCTACCTAATAAGTTTATGATTATGTATGTAAAACAATTTAACTTATTAACAACCAAACACAGAATATACAAATTTTGTTAGGGAATCAAATACGAAAACACAGCAGTCAACGTTAAGAATCAATGCTCTCGCTCACTGTGTCGTCTTGATAACTATTACAAAAAAAATTACTGCACAAAAGGAAAAATGACTGGTATATCTTAATATTTACTTATTTACTCACAATTAAGATTCAATATATGTAGAAATCCATTAATTTTTACGATTCGCCATAGTAAAATGTATTAATTTCAATCATATAAACATCAAAGGCCATCGTATAAACGGAATGTACCGATATAACCCGAAGTCATATGATTATAACCGAGAAGAGTCGAAGTTTCCAAATGTTAAATAATTGTAAAAATGGCGCTCATTGAAAACCAATGTGCATAAATATTAATAGCTTTATTATATAAATATTAAGTTAGACTTATATATTTAATATATAAAAAATTATATATAAAAAAGTGGGTTACTAGAACCTCAAATGTTCAATTATTTTTTAATAACTCCTTATATGTTAAGAGATATTAACAATTAAAAAAGTCATTTTGTCTCTTTAATTATTAAAGGGATTCAACGTTGTACACATTCCAAGTGCAATATGACATCATAATCCTTGTGTAACCTTACAGCTCATAAATCTCTGCTATATGTATTTATATATCAAAATATCAAATATTATTTACAGCTATTTCAAGGAACAATCAAATTTCAATGTTATGTCTGCCGTAACAGGGTTAAATAAAATAAAAACTTATTAATCTTTGACTTGACTTTATTATTTGACTACCAACAGCTACAGAACATTACCACAACACTGACCTACTCAACAAATTACTGACGTTAAAATGCAGTTCACGTCATACAAATATGGCCGACCATTTCTAGCGCTAAAACTACAATTCAAACTTTTAATTGATATTTAATAGATATTTAATAAAATAGACACGCCAATACACATTTATTAACATCAATTTCAATCAAAAATTTAAAAATCGACCACTAAACAAGCCCATTATGAAATAAGTATTCAAAATTTACTCTTTCGTATTCAGTTTTGTGTCGAATAAACATTTTTATGACTATATCATAAGCCAAATGTGACTGCAATAGATTTGACATTTATCTGTGTATTGATAGATATACATATAATGTACTAAGCGCACTTAAACATTTATCAATTCACTTTCATCAAAGTATAAAGGTTATTACCAAATATTTAGAAGGTACCAGACCTCCTATAACGCCATAAATTTTATTAATCTTTATAACCATTTATCAGTAAAACCAAAGTTCAAGGAGTTGCTTTGTTAACAAACAGAAACAATACATTTTATCAATTATCATATTCATATACTCGTATATGATGCAATTTAGGATATTGTGTAAGGAAATGAATATGAAAATTATTAAAGAAATGTTATCACTTCAAAATACGCTAGTGCTCTAGTTAGAAGTGACATCTATAGCACCGTTAAGGTAGTTCCAGCGTGAAACCACTTTTCAATAGATTTTTGTTTATAGGCAAAGGTTTCATTTGAAGCATGTCAATCTTCCAATCCCCCCAAATATATTTTATTATACACAAAAAATCTCTCGATAGAATTTTGAAAAAAATAAAACTAAAAAAAAACAACTCACTGTTTTGTATTTGAGATATAATAATTAAAAATATAATTTCTTTTTAATCTAAACACGTTCTTTTCATGGCCAATGATCCGGCAACGCTACGCGCAAAATTATCTTGAGTGGTGTAGAATAAAGAAAGGGAATTTGAAATCATTGCATGCATTTTGCAACGTTGGCAGATCACCGTAACCGAAAATTTTTATAGTATAAATTATTAGCCGCCCGGAGCAAATACTTCGGTTTGACTACATCCCCCTCCCCCCACTTCCATCTTGCTTAGATCCTCGTTGTCTAATGAATAACACAGGAACAGGTGTTCAGTTTTCAAATAAAAAATAAAATTGTATCGGTTGGTAGTGTATTATTTTGCAGATGTTTGGGTATCGTTCATAATAAGACTGAAATTATAATGCGCTACTTATTATATATTAGTAGTAGAAACATCTGCGCCCAAAGATTAATTCACTGTTAATAAAACTAAGCTTAATTATTCTTTGAAGAAGATATAAAGTAACAGAAGAAAAGCGAATAATAATAAGCAATTTCACTTTCTAGTTAGAATGAAAGTAGTTAAATGGATGTTTTTGTAAATTGAATTGACTATTTAAATGTATGTGCGTTTCCAGGAAGACAATGTAACGCGACGTTTTATTACCTTATAGTACGCTAGCATATGTGAAACAAGCACTGCAAGACAATTTTCTATATATACGACACAGTTGGACGAAATGTTCTCGGGTTCGATCCTCGGCCAGAATTATATTTTCTGGGTTTGATAAAATAAGATTTAATTGGTTGTGTGCAACCATAAAAAATGAATATTGAAAAAAATGATCCCAAAAAGAAAAATTCGAGAACGAAATTAGAAAAAGGAAAAAGAAGAGGAAAGAAAAAGAAAAGAACAGCTTTAGAAGAGATTGGATGGCAATAGGAACATCATAGTTGAGGCGATTCTGGTGTCATATCGAGATGCTGATATAGGAAGAAGAATGTGGATCTTGAACGTTGAATGAGGAGGTGATTGATGAAGCACCAATGGAGTAATTTGAAATGGAATAAGGAAAGAAGCTGATATATAGAAAATAGAATTAATGTATATTGTATAAGTTATAAGAAAATGTAATATTTATTTAAAAAGTACCAATAGTTGATGCACTGAAAAATAAATATTAAAAAAAAATAAAAAAATTTCTATATAACCAGTAGAAATTACCTTACAATTTGCTTAAGGCAAGGTAGCAAGTATGAAAGTGTACCTAAGATGTGTTAATTAATATTAACTCGTAGTTTGTTGTTAGGGATTGTTGTGTGATTCGATTCCTCTTCCATAAATCCAACCATTAAATATCAAAACGATCTAAATAAATATTTTTACACACATTGCGTAACAAAGATATCCGATATCACTTGACTGAGCAGAAGTAACGATTTTCGTAAACTATAAAAAAAAACATATATAAATATTTTCAATTTTTTAACCTTAAAGGGCTGGTTATATTGTTAACATAAATATGGTAAGGGTAATCAATTTTCTTTTCTATTATAAAAATTCAAGTTTCACAAAAACGCTGAGTAAATTCACTTGACGCATAAGTATTATAAATATAAGAAGGATTTGCCACGAGTATGACGAACAAGTTGGGGATTGGGATTTGGAGGTTAAGGGTTGGGGTTGCCATAGGGATATTTATTTTGTAAATGTTTAATCAACTATAAAATTATCACTTAAAAACGTTGGTTAATGTCGCGAAAGGCTTGCTTCATACCATGTCGCTAAAAAGCGATTTAATGGATGATGTATATAACGATTTTAATTAGTATATTCCGCGTTATATCCTTATCCTTTATTCCTTTTATATCTTGTGTTGTAATTCCTCTTCTCAATTTTTTCCATTCTTAGCTGTATCTCACTGTATCTTCTCTTCCACACTTGTGCTTTCTTCTGTCGCCAATATGAATGTCGAGATATACTTTATCTATAAGTATGTGAGACTTACTTACATAATTATTTCATGTTTTTACCTTCTCAATAGTTTTTTCTTTTAGGCAATATTGTTTAAAAATAAGTAGTAATATACTTATTCAATCTCTTGAATTCAATGTTGAAACAATCTTCTGATGTAAAATATAACCGTGGTTTTGACAGATGTCATTTATTCTAAATGATACATAAAGTTATTTGCTATTTGTGCGTATAACTGCGTACAATTTTGAGTAAAATTTTGAGTTGTATTAAATTATATTTACTTATATGTGGTATTAAAATATAATCTATCTGCAAAATGAACCAAAACCGAAATCATATACATGGTGGATTTTAAAGAATAATTTTGCAATAGGCCCGTCAGAAAATCAAATAATAGATACATTTTTTTCCCTTTAATTAATTCCTAAAACCGCTCATGGGTCAGTTCCTGTACTTCCCTTACTTTTTACATTTCAAAATTATATTTAAATTACACAGAATAGGATAGTTCTCTTAACGTATTCGGAGCTTGTGTAAATTGTAATTGCGACTCAATTAAAAAATGTAAATCAATTTGAAAAACTCATACATACGAGTACTTTTTAATAACAATGACATTTTTTTGTATGCTAAATATGTGTGTAGATTGTAGATTTGTACTTATTATATTTATACTATCGATATTACTTTGAGGTTATGAAGGACTTTATTGATTTATGGTTGCAGACGATATATTCATAAACGTGATTCATCATGTTTATATTCATTTCAACAAAACATATTTATTTACAATATTTGTTGGTAAATGAGTTGAAACATTTAATATTTTTATCATATTAGATAGACATGGAATGTTATCTAATTTATTATAGTCCAGACAAACTTTGTCTAAATTTTTGACAGAATAAGATCAATTTACAGCTCTAATCCAGTGCGACTTCAACATGCAATCCATAGAGAAATGTTTTGTGTTTATCGGGGTAACTTTGGCACAATCAGGGTGTAATAGGTATTGCACCGGCTGAACAATTTATTTTTATTTGGTTTATTAATTAACTGTAATGGTTTTAGGGACCACAAATTTCCTGCAATTTTGTCTCCACCTTCCTTATCACATTTTCAGAATATAACCGCCCCCCCCCACCCCCCTTTTGTTGGTAATATTTTATTGTTCTAAGAGTAAATGATTTCTAAAGTAACCTTTTTTTTTAAAAAAAAAATTATATTTTATTAATTATAGAAATTTTTAGAATTTTATATATTCTCACAAAATTACTTTTTTCTGTATAATTTTTTAACTTTATTTTATGCTGCAAGTGACGTCACAACGCTGCTGACAACTCCCCCCCCCTTACTTGCCATATCTTATCAAAATTTCTTAACCTCCTCTCCTTATGATAAAAATTCTTATGTAAATTTTAAAAATTACAATGACCTTTTATTACAAGGAACTTTTGTCATAAAACTGTTATAGAAACAGATGGATAGCAGAAGTAATTAGAAGGAGGAAGTGAAAACCAGAGGGTTTATGTCTGAATAGAGTGATAGAGTGATAGAGGTAAAAGGCAGGAAAGGGTCCAAAGACTTGTCGAAAGGGTTTGTCAAGAGGGGACAAGGAAGGCAAGAGGTACAAGCAAAAAGAAACGAGAAGCAGGAAACGGTGAGAAGGAAGTAGGTGTAACGAACATGAAGAGAGAGGGTCAAGAGAAGAAGAAGCAGAAAGGACTTTTGGAAACAGAAAGGTCTAGAATAGTTTAAGTTTAATTTTAAGTTGAAGTTGTATGAAATGTATTAAGAAATATAGTAATGTAGATTGTAAAGTCGAAAGGTACACAATTAATGTAATAATAATTTTAGAACCCTAATACTGAGTCACATAGTAATTCTTATTGTTTTCTCTTTGCCGTAATATTCGTGTTGTCATGATTCGACTGGGCTATGTAGGTTTTCGGGTTTATTTGTCACACAGTCATGTAACAGCAAACAGGACGTCGGACTTCCAGACTGTTATGTCACACCGTGATGACTGTGTTACAAGTTGTGATGAACAGCTGGCCCCATAAGCCCCTCGCCAGCAACATTAGGTTACCCCTTGCCCCACAGATGCCCCTGTCACCCACTACACGAGGCGGCACTTCAGAATGTTCAATTACAACTTGTCAATAGCGTTATCTTACTATCAAACTTGTATAAATAATAATTAAAATTATAATAACAAGTGTTCTTATTTTATTCTAAGATCTTAAGTAGGACATTCTCGATTAGATAAATAGACGATTAAAGAAACAAATACTATTATTTTAAATACGGGGTAAATGTTGGAATTTCCTTGTTCTATACTCTCTAAACATAAAATGCAAATTTCTAATAGTGCAACATCCAAGCACCCCCCCCCCCCCCGACGTACGTCATTTGGGGCCATCCATAAATTACGTCATCGCGAAAGGGGAGGAGTCTGAAGTGTTGTTACGTCACATGTAGCATAAATGGGGCAATATATATAATTTAAAAAAAATAAAAATTTCCATAAGATATAAAAAAAAGAAAACAGGGATTTATTCTAAGTGCAATAAAATATTTTAAAAAACTAATAAGTAAGATATGTGACATCACATCAAGGAGTTCAGCAAAAATGTGACAAGGTCGGGAGAAGGGGTCATATTGTAAGAAGCCTTTTTAGCAAAGCTAAAATTTTGAAAATAAATATTATAATATGTAGTTACGAATGTTGAGACTTGCTAGCTTGAAAGTATGATGACTGATTTTATAAATATTTTATAGATTATTAGTAAGAACTAATATTCACTATTGCCAGACCCCTTTCGTGGGCCCAAACTTCTGCCAGACGCTTTAAAGTTCTTAAAAAAATTAAGAAAACTACGGTACTAAAGGTAAGGTAGGGTACTAAAAATGTAAGCTTGCTACTATGACATAAAAGTGCTTACAAATATTAAAAATTTGTCCAATTGACAAGTATCAAATTTCATAATTACTCTTGCAAGCACCTGTACACCTATAAAACCTAGTTAACTAATATTTTAAATGTCTTTAAACTTTTTTTTCGATTTTTCGATCCTTGAGAACGTATGTAAATAGGACTAATGGACGGAAATGTAGTGCTAAATTACCATGTGTATATCAAAGTACAAATCTACTCGCACCTTGCTTGGATACATGCATTCACATTATTCATGCGAAGAGAATCGTTGAGAGAGAAAAACAAACAAATATATGTATCATATTGGGTACAGTGTGGTAGTGATAAACATAAAAGTAGAAACTGCATCTCATGACAAATATCTACAAATAATCTATTCTTATTATGTACCATAATTAAAATTAATTTAATCTTAATTAGTTCAGAACAAGTGGTTTGCAAAACTTTCAGTAATGTTATAGCAAATATTTAAATTACAATCATAAAAATGTTTAATGTAATTAAATTATTTGATTAATTGACTGGATGAGTTGAGTTAACTTCAGTTGAGTGAGTTGTTTAGTTTGAACACTGTTACACTGTTAAAGTGCTACACTGCTACACTGCTACATACTTGACGGGGTTAGTTCAACATTTATTCGTTAGACAAACACTTGTTGCCACATTGTGTCTGTTTTTCGTTCAATAAAACAGTAGTCCATGGCCATGGGCGTCCGCAAAAAAATTCAGATTCCGTTCTACCTTAATGCCGGTTTTACACTAAAGAGACAGTTTTGAAAACGGTTTTGTTTTCAAAAAACAAAACAAAAACATGATTTGTTTTATTTTAAAACAGTTCTGCTTTTCGAAAACAGACTGTTCACATTGAAGAGATGGGTTTTGTTTCTAGTATGTCACATAAAAATGTCCAACCACAATGTTTTTATAGTTAAATGCGGTTTTTTTTTAATAAATGACATACCATTTAGAGAAAAACAGAGATATTGGGTCAGTATAACTGCTCTTGGAACTAGTTGCTAGCCAAGTGATAAATAACAACAGACAAGCGTAAATGTTCACAAAAAACAAAACAGCATGTTCAAACCTAACAAAACCTAATAAAACCTAACTAAAAAACAACAACAAACGTGTTTCCTTTTGATCTTACCGATCTTCCAGATGGGAATGTGTTTTGTTTACTAAAACAGTTTTTAAAGACAAAATATTTTAAGAATTGTCTCTTTGGTGTTTTTGATCAGGAAAACAGTTTTTGTTCGTGTCATAATTACATCACACAAATTTCACGCCATTCTGAACATCCTCCTCTCCCTCCTTGTCAGACCTAGTCACATTTTTATAACTATATTTTACATTTTATGTGAAGTCACAAATTTTTGTATATTATTGTATAAAGTGTTTCACAATTTTATTATTAATCTATATAATAAACTATTTTTCTCTTTTTAGATCTCATTGATAATTTTATTCAATTTTTAAAAATATATTTTTTAAATTTATTATTATTAAATGTTTCATTTTGAATGCAAATATTTATGATCACCCTATTTATATTAAATATTCTTTTAAGAGAAAAAAATTAAAAGTAGATTCATGTTGTTAGTTGTGGAACGTGGAATATTGCGTTTTACTTCATCTACTTGTTCTTTTGTATTATATTTATATGAATAAATATGAAGCTTATTATGTATTTATTTACATGTTGAGCACGGAATGGCAGCTCGTTTAGCAGTCGTATCTATATCCTATATGTATACCTATATAACAATACAGAAGATCTATTATTATGTCAACAACTGTGTCTGAAAACCTACGATGTTTTTGAAATATCGATATTAGGTTTTTATTAGATTCATCTTAAGGTCTTGTCATCAACTTTGTTCCAAACGAATATTTAGTATCATTTTCAATCACGTTTATTTCAGTGCTGAGAATAAGAATTTTTAATATGAATTAAGAATACTTTTTTTGTAATATGTTTGAACCAGAGTTATATTTTCTGACTTTCGTTGTTATTATGTCCATATAATATGTCCGCTTATTATGCAGCGGTGTAGTTCACATATATGAGTCCTTGACACTACATAGACTACCAACTGCAACTGACTATTACACAATTGTATTTTTGTCTTAAATATATATTAAATTCAAAGCTTAGAATTTTTTTTCAATGCTGTTGGTTAGACCTATCATATTGCAATATTACCCAATGGGAGTTGTACTGTTAAAAATAACTTGAAAAAAATCCGGCTCTATACGTTAGATTACGTATTCTGAGATACGAATGTGTTTCTCAAATGCATTTATTTTTCCACTTTCTTAACTTTATATTAAGTAACATTATGTGAAACATAAAGCCTCATTACCACTCACTGTTTTGATATTTACTTTACATTTGTATTAAATATTTTAATCTAGATTTCAGGTTTTCAGAATAAGCATTCTTGTTACATTCGTTTATTAATTCGAGTTTAATTAATTTAGTTGGTGCGCATGCGTCATTAGTAATATTAATTATGACACTTCGACAGTTGTACAAAATTGAATCTGAAATAATTAAAGTCGCTGTTTTTAATGACAATTAGTAATAAAAATTGCTTTTACTTCTTTATTTTTAATATTTCTTTGGTTATAATAGAATATAGTTTTTTTATGTTAGTATTTTTACCTTAGAAACATTGAACTTTTTTGAAGATTAAATTCTAAATTAAAATAATTTTATAGCATATTCTCATATACAAAATTAAAACAGTGACTGAGATTGACACTTAAAAGAACAATTATCGGCAAATATGACCCAGTAGTATAAGGAACAATAAAACATTTTTTCATGAAGTAGAAGGATTACAAAAGCAATAAATTTTGATTACTAAAAATCTTACGTAAAAGTGTTTGATGCACATTTATACTAAGAAGTTTATAGTATCGAATATAATCGATATATTTTTAAGAATCAATATTTTATATAGGTTTCTCATCCCTATACCCCATTATAATATTTTGGATATAATATTTACAATGTTCGGGTATTGTTTGTATAAGAAGTTGCAAGTAAAAACACATTTTAGAGATAAAACATTATTTGGTCGTTACTCGTTATTTAGATATAGTAAACGTGGTATATTTAAGATAACGATATATAAATTGAATGCATAAACTAATCAATCATCCGCTGACAGAATTAATTAGATGTAATTGGTTGATGTTAAAATAACAACAAAGTTACTCGTATTTTATAAATGTGCGGTATTTAATGGCACACTTTTATGACAATGTTAATATTAATATAAACTCCGGATTAACGAATAAAATTACTAATTAATTATGTTAGATTAAAAGTAACATTTATTTTACGCATTTTTGAAATCACGTTCGAAGACATCTAGTAAGAAACTCTTTTAAAAAATATTTTGCAAAAATCTCATGAAATAGATAAAACACTGCTTTGAATGTGTTTTATTTAGTTCATAGATAATTTTATTCAAAAATATTTATTAAGAAATTTTGTATTTTGAATTTTATGCTTATTGGTAATATTTATGTATCTGACATTTTTAGGTAGAAATAATAAAGAAAATAATAGTTAACCCTCCGTGTGAACACTATATTTTTCAAGTCATGGTGTGTACACTGGGTCTTTGAGGGAACAAGTTTTTCCAGTTTTCTAAACTTTCAAAAATTTAAAAAAATACTGGATTTATTCTTGAAGTGTCTACCACATGGTCCAGAAGTTGCCAAGGTCCAAAGTTTAAAACCGTTGTTAAGAAAAATTCACAAATAGCGAAAAACGCGGAAAAAACGGATTATTGTTAAAAAATTCATAACTTTATTACAAACAAATATTAAGTAAAACGGTTATCTTTTTTATCTTAGATTATAAGCTTTTGAAAGAATGTCTGTCTTTGGCGTAGGCTCCAAAAAGTTAAATTATTTGTGGCATTCAGGCATGTCATAATAAACGGAACGGTGATTATTCAGCACAAAATAAGTTTTTATTTATGAAAATTTTAAAGTTATGAAATAATAATTAATATTAGTTAATAATAATTAGTGTCAAAAAGAGAATTTACGGTGCGCAACGGTTGAATTGTCACCCATCTTCAAAACCTTATTGTAGTAAAAAGATGAACTAATAAAAAAGGTCTGTATATATAATCTAAGAAATAATATATTAAATTACATACAAAATTAATTTTAACCATGAAAAAACTGTAAAACAATGGAAAAAGCAAAAAAAGTGCATTTATTAACATTGGAAAATACTAACGTCGTTTGTACACTGACCCTTTTAGAAAACAGAGGCAAGTTTCATTGGCTCGCCATTAAAAGTAAACTGTACTCATGAAAGAGAAATAGGAGTTTGAAATTTCAACTGTTCCTTAAAAGACCCAGTGTACACACGCAGGGTTAATAAACAAAAAAAAATTGTTGCGCGAATTTTTATTAAGAAGTTCGCACATATTTTAAGAGAGTTGTGTGGCAATTAACTTTTACTTGCGAGAGTAAGTCACAACCATTTCAAATGCAACGTCTGGAAGATTTTATTGTTTATTTTTATTTTAGTAAGTTAGCTTGGTTTTTCGATGTGTATAAGTGCCAAATGTCATGATAATTAAATATATTTAATTTGTTTAACTTAGGCTGGGATTCGATCCCTACGCAAACGGTATGCTCGAAGAGTGATCTACAAGATACGGCTAGCTATGTCTTAAGCGATGTCGCCACGCTTCACAGCAAAATAAAAACTCTTCTACTTCTACAATACTACTATCGATACATCTTACTAACACCGACTACCGATTGCCTCCTACTATATTAGTAGTTTTCTGGTGTCAGAGACTGATATATGTATGTGTACCACACCGCTGCATAATAAGTTTCTATAATTATATGAATACATAATCAATTCGTAAATCGAACCCGAAGACGAAAGTGACTAGCGTCTGTCATAAATGGTCTCGGCCACTGTGCCGTTATTGATTTTACGTTTTGTAAATTAGTTTTAGTCTTGTAACAATCTTATTTTAAATGCAGAATATAATATTATAAATATACCCGTTACGTAAACAATGTTACTTAATATACAGTGTTCGTCAACTGCATATTTTACTGCTTTTTGAAAAATAAATCTTTTTTTTTATTACAACTGAAAATTATTATTATCAGAAATTTATTTTTTATGTTATTATTTTATTTTATTTATTTAAAGTCAGCTTTCCGATAATAAAAGACGACTTCCTACTATATTGGCTGTTTTTGTAGTGTTGTGGCCTCATATATATGTGCTATACCACTGCCTCATAAATTAATGATTATATATGTACACTAGCTGTCCCGGCCACGCGTTGCTGTGACTAACGTTTTTGTCATATTACATTACATAGCGCCATCTATTGAATATTTACTCAATCTAGTCAACAGAATATTTACTCAATCTATTTATCAACAGATGTCGCCATCTTTTAAAATCAGATAATTAATAATAAATCATAATAATTAATCATAAATTGAGATGTAAGCTATCCTATCTTTCAAGTTGGATCAAACTGCACCCGGTGTACAAATTTGATTAAAATCGGTTAAGTAGTTTAGGAGTCCATCGCGAACACACAACGTGACACGTAATTTATATATATTAAGAAGATAATCAATTTAACTTGATAACAACCAAACCTAGAAAATATAACCCAGTAAACAATTTAGTGAAGTGTCCCTTTTTGTGACGTTTCTATCACTATTTCACTTCAGTTATAGTTTGCATCAACTTAATCTATCATTTGTAGTTGATAAAATAGACATTTCATATAAACGACTGTGAGAAATGAACTTCATGGCAAACAATTCATGCGTATCTTCAATATTATAGCGAAGTGCGTCTCGTCCGGTGATCGAACCAGAAGACACAGCATCACTGCTTCAAGCATCAATGCTTTCGGCCACTATGTCGTCTGAATAAAACAGATCTGAGTAAAATTAGACTTTTTTTGATTAAATATTACATGGATGTAAGGCAATATCCATGTTTATATAAAAATATTTGATTAACATAACGAAACTAAATCAAGACTGTTATATAAGGACATAATACACTGCACTACGATAATATTATGATATAGAACATATATCAGCTGGACATATGTAATTGACAGGTCTATTATCACACACTCGAGTGCCAGATAATAATTGGAATGAGAACGGCACAATGCAGATTTAATTAGGTCGGCATCAGACCACCATGTATGGTAAAACAGTCCACCATATCAGGAATCTAATAAAAGGAAAATCTATTCGGTGGTGTTTGCACAGAATATGAATGTAAAATATTATTATTATTGGTAAAGATAAAATTGTCTCAAGATGGCAAGTGCTACAATGCTTTATAGCCCAGTCATTATAGTAAGTTCACCTCATTCAAGTTCATGGTAGGGTGTATAAACCATATGTAGGTTTTGAGACAACTTTAGGGTGTCAATATACAAGTATTTACAGACTTACAGCTGGGTATCTCGAATTCCGAGATTCTTACCTAATTTAAGCTTAAATGACTGGGCCATTAGTTGTTTAGGTTTTGGAAGGAAGGAAAACATTTCGGTCTTATAGAAATTTATAATCGTTGATGAATTCTATAACATTGCGAATTCAGTTATGGTTCGCAACGCAATGGGCTTGTGTCCTATGTCTTAATTTCTATAAAAGTGTACTATATATTGATAAGTGTGTTACTAGAACCTCAAATGTTCAATTATTTTTTAATACCTCCTTACATGTTAGGAGATATTAACAATTAAAAAAGTCATTTTTTCTCTTTAATTATTAAAGGGATTCAACGTTGTACAACATTCCAAATGCATGTGACATTACAACCGCTAGATGCTATCTCTTTTATACAACAAAGATATATTCTTGACAGAACTCTGACAAGTTTACAGGTTAGCAACCTTACAGCTCATAAATCTCTGCTATATGCATTTATATATCAAAATATCAAATATTATTTACATCTATTTCAAGGAACAATAAAAATTCAATATTATGTCTGCCGTAACAGGGTTAAATAAAATAAAAACTTTTTTTTCTTTGAATTGACTTGATTATTTCGACTACCAGCAGATACAAAACATTACCACAGCATTGATCTACTTAACAAATAACTGACGTATAAGTGCATTTCACGTCATACAAAGGACCGACCATCTCACAGCGCTAAAACTACAATTCCAATTTTTAATTGCTATATCTCCGTCAATATTTAGGTATTTAATAAAACAGACACGCCAATACACATTTATTAACATCAATTTTAATCAATAATTGAAAAATTCAGTGCAGTATAAATAATATGTACATACCAGTTCTAACAACGTACCAAAAAGTTGGTGCGGTGCACTCAAATAAATATTTCCCGCGCGCGACCGCTTCAACAGAATATTTTAGGTAAGATATATCGCGTTATACTCGTATTAAACAAAGGAAACTAACGATATTGACCTTTTTCTATTATAATCAACGACAAAGTCTTGAGGTAAGAGGACACTCAAATCGTTAAAGTTGATAATTTAATTTAGAATGATTGTCATGACACCATATAGTCATCTAGTGCAGACTTTGTGAATTTGTAGATATCACAAAGTGACAGTAATCTAATCAATTTGGTAACGCATCGCGGCAAAGCGTAACCACATCACGCCTAAAGGTATACAATCGCACCAATATCGACCTCCCAGCTATTACATAGGTTTCTTTTATACAGGGTGTCCCAATGTTCAACGATAAGCGGGCACCAGAGGGTGGTCCTGCTCATGACTACACGAGAAAAAAAGAAAGAAAAAAAAATTATCTCATTTTGTTTAGAAATTACATAAAGAAAATTGAAACACCTTAAGATGTTTTTAACTACCATGTTTAATAACCACTGTTCACCGCATGAGGGGTACCCACTGTGTAGTCGAAGAATTTCTTTGGGTTGTATAATAGTTGGAATGGTGTTCTTAAGAAGTTTTATGGGTATGCTAATGCGCAAAACTGTAGATTTATTCTTCAAGAAGCAGTAAATTAGGTCACGAATCGTAGTAAATTAGATAAACATTAACGGTGCTTAAGAAATTTTCTTTGCAACCACTGGCAGCACAAAATTAAAGAAGAAATGGGCGATATCCTTATACTGTGCACAAATATACAAATAAACATATAGCTTAGAGAATAGTACTCGTACCAGAAGCTGTATTTCTGAGTTTCGCACGCTAGAAATATGAAAATTCTATGAAATTTTATGAAAAGAAAAAGAAGTTTTTGTCATATCATAACCGTATACGATAATTGTGTATATACCTTAAACTGTGATTGGTTGCGTGAATGGCCTGATAGCGTGAAGACAAGCGGTGCTGACGAGCAATCAAGGCAGATGACAGGTGGAGAAATAATAAGAAAACCACGCACTCGTCTAAAGGTAAAGTTACTGACTACTTTAAGAATATTGTTAGTTTAATATAATATAATATAATTTAATATAATAGACGGGAAACTTGCCCAATCTCTAAATATCAAAATTGACATCAGGTAGAATGGAATCTATGACAAATTTAAAACAAAGAATCTCTTAAAAAATTACATTAGATGAATTGAAATTTTATATTGTGGATTATTTTAGATAAGGGGGTTTTCCTTCAATACTAATTATTTAAATTAACTTAGAAGATTAACATCGAATCTTGCCTTTTATAATAGTTTTGTTTTCTATGTATTAACATAGAACCCAGTAAACATTTCGGAGTTACTTTGACATCATATTGAAGATGCGTATGATTTTTTTGTCATGAAACAATTCAATTTGATGCCACTGTTTAAGGAAATGTCAAGGACATGAACTACAAATGGCAAAATCACTTCACCTAGTCTCACTACCGTACCAGTATTGAATGAAGTTGCAAATAAACCATTAAAGTATAACAGAGACAGATATATCTTGTTTCTTTTTCTATAATATTTTGGTGATCTCTACTAAAAGAGACAACAACTATATCTCCATTTAAATATATGATGTTAGAAAAAGAAAGAATATTCTGACAATCTGACAATTTTTCTTTTTCATAGATGACTTCTGTCTGAAATCTGAGTGAAAAAGAATTGATTTCTTGACTGGAACTTCACCTAGCTATCTCATTTCACCATTCTTTGTGTGGCTAATTCTGGAGGTCGGTATGCCAGCAAAACTGGTCTACGTTGCATGCACACATACCTCTCAATTAATTACGACGTAATCTAATTATCCAGTTAAAATTAATTTATTCTGAAGTTAATTAGCTAAATAGGTATAATTGAATAATACTTAGCCGACATTTAATGAATTATATCAGGTAATTTTAGGCTGTCTTCAATTGGTCTGATTCAATTGGTTCTAAGCATTTCATTGAAATTAAAAAAAATCATAAAAGTCTACCAGCAATGCCTGATGACAAGTGACCCCCCAGGTTGAATATTGACTGAATACTTCCAGGTTGAAAATGTAACGTTGTATTTAGCTTGTGGTAAGCTATCAAGTGTTTTTACTGGATTTTACTTACATACTCGTATTTCTCGTAGGTGCATAATTATATAAACTCATATAAACCCAGGCTCTAATAATTAATGTTAAATAATGTATGCTACAGACACACGACGCAAGCGCACTAAGAACATTTAAAATAAGAATTACATTATAGCAAGGAACGCATACTTTGTTATACAACTAATACATACAATTTAAAATTAAAACTAAATTTTAAATCTAAAACAGTATGTGGGAATGATACTTTAGTCTACCGCTTCGGAAATACATTCAAAATATAAAATAACACAAATGAAATACGGTCTAAATGGATGCGAACAGATGTTGAAGCTATTTATATTTTATTTTATTTTTATGAGACTAATGTATTTTGTATAACAAAATATGTATATAAATTATTTAAAAAAACAACAAAATTATACTTTTATAATTTGAGGTTAGGTTTATAGCAAACTATTTTCTATTATTAAATTAATATTATTATCTCTTTCTAACATATAAATCTGTCATTTGTTGTCTAGAAAAGAGATATTTTATATATATATTTTGTTTGTCGTTTTGTTTATTTCTAAAAGCAGCACAGTTTAAAACTGTTTTATATCTTTAAGAACTCAATTGATGATTCAATGGATAAATAGATAATGAATTTAGATTTTATATAACGGGTATAATAACTAAGAATTTTATACTGGAATATTAAAGTGATTACATTATTTTAATATTTAATCCAAAAGGGTGTTCTCAAAGGCGATTTCGTGTGACTCATTGAGTGTCGCACAATTAGTTTCGTCACGAAACTGGACGCATCTCAGTATATACTATTATATGCAAAAATTGTTAAAAATTGAGTTCTACATCAGGTTTCTAGGACCACTGGTAAGAAGATATCGCTAAGAAACCGCTTTTGGGCGCCATTTTTCAAAGATGGAAGTTCGCACAAATATCCGTCGACGGGATATAATGCTGGAAAACACGATATAAGGCTATCTATACGTAAGCCGGCATGTACGTAGAATATATAAACTGGACCAGATTAAAAATAAATGGTTTTATAAATTCTATTAAATACACAATGGTAAATACAAGTAATATTTTACTTACTTTTCTAGGTCGTGAGCTCTGATAATGGTCTGTCCTAAACGGGCAAGCATTTCCAAGACGACTTCTGGATCGGGCTCACCTTCTGAGTCAGAGAAGTAGCTCGGCTGGCTGTTAGAAAGAAAAAAGAAACCTTATTATAAACATTTAAATTACATCACATATCAGGCTGCAATGGCGCTGAAGTAGAAATTAAGACCTTATTTTGTAACTTTTTCTCTGGCGTCGTGCGTCAAAAAAAAGATCTCGACAATAATGAAGTTACGAACTGTTTGAACCTCAACGCCTAATATATATGCAATACATTATACACTGCTCTTATATGTTGAAGTAAATCGTGTGCTAAGGACGTATGAAAACTATATGTTAACAGCACTGTGGCTGATAGTATTGATAATTGAATTTCTTAGGGGTCTATAGTTTAATACGGTCCTGGTTGGGTATAGTGCTTATAATTATCCAATGCGATAAATAGTCTAAAAATATCGATGGTTTTGTAAACAGTAATAAAAAAATCTTGATTTACGTGGGAGTAATACAATGGGATGTCTGTTTCTTTTGTGTCTGTATTAGGGTTGCCAACCGTCTATATTTAAGTAGGACAGTTTTTCTTTTAAATATTGTGCATCCTACCTTAAGACAAAATCCTACTGAATTTTGGCAGATTGTGTCATTTTGGAGGTTATAATATAATATAGTTTTTAAATTTAGTATTTTTAATTTAGAAACATTGGACCTTGTAAAGTTCTAAAAAAACAAAGAAAACATAAATTAAATTCTAAATTACAAATGGTGCAGGGAATGACTAACCATATTCCCATAATGTGTATATACAATTTAAATTAAATATAAAATTAAAACAGTGAGTGAGAATGATAGCATAAGCAGGCGCCTTTTACTTTAGCGCCCCATGCCCCACATCTCTCAAAGGCCCCTCGAATCGGTCCTGGTAGTAATTGTAAGGCAACCACATGTCGCAAAATGAATATTATTTTTTGATTACTTCATTTTCCGAATTGTTTTTAAATTAATTTTTAGAATTCTACATTTTATTTATCTTGCTTATCAACACGATGTTTTCTTATGGTATTAATAACAACTTATATAACATTTCTCTACTAAAATAATAAAAATATAACATAATAGGAGTTATTTATTTTCTTTCTTAATATTTATTTAACGAAAAGAAAAATACTCGTGTCAGCTGTAGCAGCTGAGGGTCAATTAAAGGGTGGAAGGTCGGGTTATGTACAGGTCACCGTAAATGTTCCATTAAATAACGAAATATTGAAATTGTAATCAGAAAATAGACGACACAGTAAGTTTGATCTCCTGACTAGAGTTATATTTTCTGGACTTGATGTTATCAAGTTGAATTGATTATAACAGCGGTATAGTTCACATACGTATATAACCATGACACCACAAAATAGAATAGGCTGATAGGACTCAGCATCGGAAATAGGCCAACATTAAATAAAGTAAATAAAAGTAATAAGTAAACAGAAAATAGTTTACCATATATTTTATTTTATAGAATATTGTTTTAGAAAACAATTTGACTGAACTCTTAGAAGAAGTTCACCTAAAGGTAATCGTCTGTAGGTCCGCACGTATGAAACGCATTGTCTTTATTGAATGAAACGTAGAAGAGAAGGGAAACTTGATGGAAAGGATTTGCGAGGACAACTAAGTTAAGTAATGTCGTTGGCATTACTCAACGTGGTTGATTTCCGTTTGTCACAGTAGACCCTTAATACTGTTGCATACGCCCTCCTACTTCCTACTTATTATTCTTATTTATTTAGGAGTGTTTGAATTAAGAGTATAACAACGGCGTACGAGTTATACACTACACTGTGTGCAGAAATCCTAATTGATTTTTCCTGTACTCCTAGAGGTGTGCGATGCCAGTCTATTATAGACCCTAAACTCGAAAAGTTTGAGTAGAAATTTCATCTGCATTTGTACGAGGAAGCTGGAACTTAAGGTATGAGCTGAAGGAGAAACATCCCAAACTAATATGATCGCTGAAGCGTGTTCGTCCGATAGGGGATGAAGTATATGGAAGTGAACCGAACACTGTTAACCATTGGCACGAGGGGTGGAATGTCTACGGAAAATACACTCATACGCATACCACCACGTTCTAAACGGATGCCTGACAATCACCAATCCAAATAGAGGTTCATTTAAACAATGTCAGAATGTTCAGATAAACCGATTTGGTGAGGTGGTTGTTTCCTTGGACACTTCCTCAAACCGAGCTCCATTTCATTTGAAATTCTATTCATTCTATTCATTTTTAATTCTATTGTAGTATTGTGTAAAAATAATTGATTTGGTAGAATATAGATAGCTGGATTTTAATAAATTCATAGTGTCACTAGATATAACAAATTCGTACCCACTTTGATAAGTAAACATTTTTATTTTTTTATGATCATTTAAAAAAAGAAGGTATATCTATACTATAATTTTTTCTAATTATTTAGAGACCTAAATATAAATTGATATGAATTGGATTTAATTCATAGTAAGTGTATATTGGAAAGCGCTCCATGAATTTGTTCTAAACCTTGATTATTTTGTTATTACCTAATTGTTATACTTCTTTATATTAAATATAAAATTACAAGTATGAGAAAAGGACGTAAGTCTAAAAAGTCTAAGAACACAAAGAAGACAGCGAAGATCGCGCCTAAGACAAAGGGTCATAAAGTAGTATGTGTCGGTTGTCATGTTACATCAGTTTTCAAGAATTTTACATATTGTAAAAATATACATTTATTGTGTGGTAAATGTGTTAACGAACAGGACAAATGTCCTAATGCTGGATGCGGCGTTAGGTTGACCGATTCTCTGCGAGGACTTCTCGATTGCAGCGTTTGCGACAACTTGGTGGACGAAAAAGGCGCAATGTGTCCTAAAGACCATTTGTTTTGCGATCTGTGCAAAAACAAAGCAGATGAATGCCCTACTTGCAAGGATCAGTTGACTGTCACCGCCGTGAAATAGGTAAGGTTGATGGTATACCATCACTGGTTCATTTCTGTTACTCTATATCCACTTATGCGTGTTCGGGTACGAATATCCTATATTCGTGCAAAGAATCAGGTGTCGGTACACGAACACGAATGTTTTCGATCTAGTGGCGGTAAATAAAACACATCAAAGCGTGAAACGAATAGGCGAAAACACAAATATGGATGTAGGGCTAGGCTTGCCTCACAGTGCAACCGACTAATTAAGAAAACGACTTTTTTAGTAGGGTGTTTATAGTTGCTTCGAATTATCACATTTTATCATGAGATGCACCACTTTCACTTGTACTGTACTGTCAGGACTATATATCTATATTGTCTTTCACACTCTTTTACAAATATGAATGTATCCCACTATGGTCCGGATCTATACGAAACCTGCATATGCACGATGCAAATATGCATGTTGTAGTGTTAAAGAACCTTATGAAGTACTAACTACTTCTTATACCTGTTGCAGATGCGATGTGATCCTTTCACAAATTAACCTGGTTCTTCATTGAATCAACCAGAAGATATAAAACCTAAATTGCCAAGACAAGTTAAATATTTTCTGCAAAATTTTGATCGTGATGTTTTATCAATGAATTGCTTTTAAATAATAAATCACTCCATAATTGTTTTAAACCATTGTTTCTTAAATTGTTATTATAAATTTTATGTGATGTAGTTAAATCATTTTGTTTTTGTAATTGTAACTAATTGAATACAATAACAATATTTATTATTGACTTTTTAATATGATTTCTATGTCACAAATTAGATATCACATTTACATCAGAATGTAATTTTAAGTGTATGGAATAGGAATAGTCTAACGAGGGAAAGAGTTAGCCCACCATACCGTTAATGTATAAGCCATTGGAATAAAATGAGTTTACACCGCCCACGACATTTGGTTATATTTTGCAAACACCACTATTAAATACTTGGATGGATTTCAAAAATTTCACTGAATCATTATTCATATTTAATATTTTTGAATTAGTTCTACAACTAAAATATTAAATTATACTAATGCTAAATTAAAAATTTGGCAACTAAACTAATTATATTTGACTTATTTAAATTAATTAAATTATTTACACAAATTTGAGTTGTAATAATTCTTTCTTATATCTGCAAACGTTTATTAATATGAAACAATGTACCCGTTAAACACTTTTACATATATTTGAGATTTAAGTAAAATATCAAAATTTACCTTTAAAATAATTTTTTTAAAGTTAATATAATGTAAGGTTATATAACAAATGATGTATAAAGTTTTACATTTTTACGTGTTCTGATGTTGATAAAACTTTTTATGCAGGATTATATTTTAAACTAATAAATGTATAAAAGATTTTTAATGTCTTTGCATTCACGCTTACAAGAAAAGACAAAGGTCATTTTCTTAAATATCTGAAACAGGTGCACGGATATTAAGTCCGGATTTATCCTGATGCTGACTAGGGTTCGATCTCAGTTAGGGGGCTACTATTCACCCTACCATTTGTGACAGGATTCCCCGAGAAACAGAATTACGTATATTTAAGGTTTATCTAACTGGATAACCTTGAGACATTCTTGCATCAGTGTCCGCAATCTATCTAAGGTTTTAAGGATTGTGCTTTTTCTAACTAATTATTTAAATACGAGTATATTGTATTTGGTAAAGAAAATCTTGTCAAGTGCCTGTATATGTAGCCACATGACAATTGGATTTCTTTTTATTTTTATTATTGTTTCAATTGTATGTTGTCCTATGCCAACGCTTCTCCTTATTTCTTATTGGCGTCAATAACACATCGGCGTTCATAAAGGGCCTTATTTTGTAACTTTTCAAAAAATCGACCTTATTTTTTCAGCGGTGGAAATATTAAATTTTTTCACCGATCGTATAAAGTCGCTGTATTTAAAATATCTAAAGTGGTATTCTGTATGCAAAATTTTCCATCGCCTTTATAATATACAGCGGTGAAAAAGTATAGTGACGTATTTTAAGACGTCATCAATTTTAAAAATATTTGACCAATCACGGCATTCAGAATATTTAAAAATTCAAACACTTGACAAGTACGAATACATGTCAATTATTGAAGTCAATTGACAAGCAACTATTCATATGACTACACATATACTGTGTATTAAAAAATTTGTACTGAAATTCAAATTAAAAATCGAATTGTTTGACTGCTCCAAAGAATACAGCGATGGAAGATGAAAACAATGAAATTTTTTCACCTTTGGAAATACTTTACAGAATAAGGCCCTAAGTGTTCAATTGCCAAGATCAGTAGTCCAAGCACCTACAGTTCCCCCTATCTTCCAACATTTTCCAGTAGTTTTTATAGCGTTACTGTCCTAATTCTAGGACTGTTCTAAACTAACTAAATAATATTCCAAACCAATTTTGACATGAACGGTTGAATAGATCAATATCAATTAGATCAATAGATCGATTGAACAAAAGAGGTCTATTTGTACAGATTTCTTAAATGGCTCACTGTCTCAGATCGTTTTAATATTTCACTAAAATACATAATATTAAGCAAACTTAACCTCTAAATACATCCAACATTTTGACAGAATTTTATACTATACATATTTAAACATTATATACTCGTATAAGAGAAGCTATATGAATTTTTTATGATGTGAATTAATTTTATAATTTCATAATCCCCTAGTTGTCCTTTAGCTGCTACGTTCAAGGTAATAAAGAAAATATCCCTTATAGAGCTCATAAAAAATACATTTATCCAAATTTCTTAAAAGAAAAAATATGTATAACTTTCTGTAACTAGTTATAATGCGATTTGTTGGAGTCGTTATTCTCCCCTTATGTATATTATGTACGTAGCATTGAGCTACGTGGAATGTGCTACGCTTTATTTTCATTTATTATCATTTACGATGATTATCATTTACGGCATATTGGTTTCGGATGATGAATGCTTAGTAATGCGGTGCTTAAGATGTGTTGAGTGAGTGATAAAATTAATTTATGGGTAAAACAAATCGCTTGAAAAATTATACTCATAAAAATATGATAGATGAATATTTAAAAAAAAGCATGTAATTGAGGTTTTTAATACGTTTATAGTATAATGCACAGTAAACATTTTGGTGAAAGTTACAGTCAAAAAATCAATTCTATTTCACTCAGATTTCAGAATTTTTTCATAAGAATATTCCTTCTCTTTCTAACATCATACATATAAATGGAGTATTGTGTCTTTTTTACATTTGAAAATGTTTATTAATTGTTAATTTTAGTAGAGATAAAACTCCACAATCATTTCACCAGAATATCACAGAAAAAGAAACAAGATAGATCTGTCTCTGTTTAATGGTTTATTTGTAACTATATGCATAATATACAAAAGTATATCAAGTAATAAATTACGAAGTGATATCGCTTCAATTCTGAAGTGTGAAGTGATTTTTCCATTTGTAGTTCACAATACACATGTTCTTGAACGAGTGAAATCAAAATACAATTAAACTTTTTATTGCTGTAGTAATTTTTAACACTTGTGTGATTATTTTATAAAAATGTATTTGTATTTATTGTTAAATTACTGTTTAATTTTGTATAAATAGATTATACAATTAAATATTAAAATTTGTATTGCCTGGTAGACGGGCACGGTAGTCGAGAGCAATTATTCTTGTCGCTTGACAATTGTGTTTCGGGTTTGATCCCCGGAACTGTGCTATGGTTTTTCACAAGATCATAGAAACTTATTAAGCAGCGGTGTATTTCTCTGATATAACGCTACAACATTATAAAATTAACCAATAATGGTAATATAAACTAATAAAATACGACATCATGTAATTTTCCATTTCATCAGAGTGAGTGTGAATCTGGTTAAAAAAACAATTTGTTAACAAAAAAAAAAATGAAAAATTGAATAAAATTGCTCAGGATTAAATAACGAAAACAAAAAATTAATTGTGTGCAATTATCCCGTTGTTATTTTTTGATTAATTACAACAAGATAAGCCCTGTATTTCACGTTAAAGCTACACTGTCCACGTACCTGCACAGTGTTTGATTAATTGCAACGGACAATTCGTATTAATGGACAATGTTTTCTAGCGCGTCATTATGCAAGTAGATTATGAATATGATAGGGACGCAGATGAGTGAGTCTCCCTGATGGCTAACGTGAAGGACGTGCAAAGCCCTGGAAAGCATTGATACCCGGACAATTGGTAAAACATACTGGATAGTACAAAACATATGACAAAAGCCATACTAGTTACAGTCGAATTTGATTTTTTTCAAGTGCCTAGTGATTTTTCTCGGCACTGAGAACTGGAAAGCATTGGTACTCGGACAATTAATAAAAAATACTGGATAGAACGAAACCTATGACAAATTCATACTAGATAGAGTGGCAGTTGATTTTTTTCCAAGTGCTCGGTGAGATTTCTCGGCGCTGAGAACTGGAAAGCATTGGTACTCGTACAATAGATAAATTACATTGGGTACATTGGGAAATTTGTAACAAATTTATACTAGATAAAATAGAATATGAATTTTTTCCAAGTGTCTGATGGTGTTTTTCGACACCCATGTTTTCCATATCCACAGAACAGAAGTTTATGTCATCACGCAAAAACCCTTTCCGGTTATATTGAGTTAATTCCGATATTGGATAATCCAAATTGATTTACAAAAATACACCGATTTCGTTTTTATTTTATTTTACGAATAGGGTAATATAACACATTACACCGCAGTGACGAACTGGCCAGTGCACCCCGCCTCCCCCCCCAACCCTCAGTTATTGAATTGTACGTTTGTGGCATTGTAAATATACATATTGACATATCTACTGAAAGAATTATATTTCCGCCGCGAAAAAATATAATATTTTCGCCACGAAAAAAATAATATCTTCTTCGCGAGCTTAAAAAAAGGCAGATCAGAGGTAACTAACTGGAAATGTAACTCTGGTATTTTGCTTGATCAAACTACAGTTATGTTTAACTCGAACTAATATCAGCGCTGAGAAACAAATGTCTAAATCAAGGTTTATAATAAACCACAATAAACTGACTCTTGAATGATCGGCACAAGGTAAATCATACTCGTATATGGTAATTTTATACTTACTACATCGACAGCGGGGCAGCCTCACACACTGCCAAGAATAAAGCCAGAGCTCCCAAGAGCATGGCAATAGTCAACATCTTGTTTCCACCGGAATTCATTCTGAAACAATCATAAAAATAATATTATTCAAAAGAAAAAGGTTGAAGATGTCTATTTCAATTCTATGAATGACAAACAAGAATACATTATATTAGCGCTGACATAGGCGAACCAAATTGTTAACATTGGGACCTTGGACTAACACTACTTTGGGTCACAATTTTGCTTTCTTCGCTTTCTTTATTTCTGAGTACATTTCTTTATTTCTTTGATTGTACAGTTTTGTTTATAACGTATCGATTTTTAAAAAATAAGATCGTTCTCTTTAAGGATTACTGGTTTATAAAGTATTTTTTAAACTTGTTTTAAGCAAAATTTTGACATTTTTGATTTTGAAAAATTAGAAGGTTACATCCATGTGTTGTGTTTATCCTATAACAATATAGACTGTAAATATATGGAGTACCAATATTTAAGTTGTATTCACTGTAGGAAATAGAAAGACCCACATATATATATATATATATATATATATATATATATATATATATATATATATATATATATATATATATATATATATAAATATATATGTATATAGGGGAAAGATAAATCTAATTAGAATAATTGAACCCAGAAGCATCCACAAGCAGAAGAGGTCCAGATATCTTAAGTATACTTAAAGTTTAATTGATTTAGGGATAACCCTTACTTGGTATTTGTTTTTACCTTAAAATACGTATTTAAGATCACCATCAATAATTAACCATGAATCATTAAATTTGGATCAAATAGGGTTGAATTAAAGACTTGGCCTCCACAACTACTAATGACGCAATGATGTTGTAAAAGAATTCGTTCTTAAGGAATTATACAGAAATTTATTCTATTTATATACAGGATATTGTTCGAAAAAATAAATATATTTTATTATGTATTTTAATTGCCCCTGCAAAAATTACAACGCAACTATAATAACCGCTAATACGAAAACGCAATTTTCAATTTTAATAAAATAAGGCATGGTTATATTAAATGAAATCGTTTATGTAACAAGAAACTTTACTTTTATTAAATACATGTAGCTGGATTTAGCGTGTGCAGTACATAAACCACAGCTGTCAGCGTAGTGGCGTCCGCAGAAATTTTGACAAAATTTTAGCTGTCATTATATCTAGTGCAAATTTGTCACTGACTCCATTCCATCTATTGTAAAAGTAATACTTCACGGCGAGGCAAGTGCTTCCTTCACTTTCTTCTACCTGCGTACGCTCATGTTCGTTCATATAATTTTCTTTGGGTAATATACTATTTATGAAATAAAATATGACAGCTCCAGTTACAGCCTGCATACTGGATGATTGTTCTTCATTCCTTAGATTAAACTATACGAGCCGAGTTACTTTCCTGTAGCTTGTTGACCTCTTTATTTATGTCTGTAAGTCTGTACTTTAATTACAGAAGTTTCTTTTGATATAATAATGGTATACTATTACACAACACCGCCAACATTTGTTTGCACCAAATGCGGGTAAACATACGAACAACAGTTCCTAACCTAACATTTCAGCGTTGAAATAGCAAATAACTATTGTGCTCGTATTGTGTGCTTGAGAATGTTAAATCTGTAAATACGAAACGGGGTTAATTCACCACCTCTTTTTGGGTGTTGATTCAGTATGATAGTCACGTGTTGTGTTGTAGTCACAGTACTGACTTCTGGTGGTTACGGAAAAGGAAACTTTGCTTAGTTAAATATCTGATAAAAATCGCATTATAATATACCATGGTCTTTCATTTTATGAAAGTCGTACATTTTATGTGTTAGTTTTTATTCTATATTATAATGTTCCAGGTGATTCTTATATGTTTCTATGCATATATGTTTGGTCCTGAATTTTGTATGGAAGCTCAAAAAGGGCTACAAGGCTAAAAAGTTTTTGAAAAGACTTTTGGTATCCTCGGATTTTACCCTGAATTTCCTGGAAACCCATAATTTTGGAAAACCTGGAAAAAAATGGGCCTTTTTTGCTGTATAATTTTGTATTCGTAAAACATAGAAAGGTGAAATTTTGCATGTGTATTACGCTATTGAATGCGAATATATTTCAAAACTTAGAAAGTCAAAATTTTATAAAAGGGGGCCTGGTAGGAAACCTTGCAGAAAGCTCAAATTTCTGATTGTGTAATAATTAAATATAATATTAAAAAAAAATAAGTAAAAATTTCAAAATTTTATTTGCGGACACAATGCTGATATATGTCGAGTGTAAAAATTGTGCTAGTAAGTTGAAATTTTTTATATAGGCTAACTTTATACCTAATTTACAAATCGATAAAAAAATTTCCAAATTTTGAAAAAAAGGTGGTCAAAAAACGAATAAATTGAATATATTTTATATTTTGACAAAAAAAGTAATATTTGTTATGTTAAATAATTCATAATCATATATATGTAACTGTGTTTAGCGGTTATTACTTAAAATTGATTTTTCTCAGAACATACAAATATTTTATGAATAAATTCCTAACGTTAAAGTAATTTACGTTCAGTTGAATTTATCACCACTAGATGTCTCATCGTTGCAACCCACTTGGTTATAGAAAATTCTTTCGTAAATTTAATTTCACATTTATGTTGGTTTTCCTATTTAATCATTTTTCTTTCGCATGAGATATTTTTTAATCTTCTATCATGTTTCTGATAGAATTGGATTTGTTTTTCGCTTATTTTGATATGGAAATTTTTGCTACTTCAATTTCGTAAATTATAATTTGATTTTAAATATCGTAATATTACTAACAAATTTTTGCTAAAAATAAATATGCTGTTATTAGTAATTAATTTAAAGAAGAACGTAAAAATAACTTTTTGGGGACGGAATTCATTTATCCATATTATACGGATGTATATTATATTTTCTAATGTCATCAAGATGGCGACCCCAAAGAGTATTGCGACCAGACCCTTATGGACACACCACCGCGACCCTTCTACGTAAAAATAATATAAATAAGTGGGCTTTATAATAATTATAAATAAGTCATAAATACTTTACTTGCCCCAACAGCTGAGTATAGGCATAACTCTTCAGCGCCATCCATTTTCAGGAATAGTTGCTATTGAATATTGACGTTATGTAGATATGACTGCTAATTTGTGATTGCAGGTACAACTTTTTATTATATCTATCTTTGTAAGTATTTTATACGATTGTAAGCATTTGCGAAAACCGCAAGTTATATAATATCTAGGTTTGTCTTTGAAAACCAGATATACGAGTATTGCATCAGATTTCAATCCTTGCTGACCGGAATACAAGGTAATAGAATTAGAAGAGATCTTTTGACAACACTCAGTAAAAAATAGAATAAAATAATCAGGAACGTACCGGAATACATATTTTTTGCATATTTTCATTTAACAGTCTTATGTTAGGTGTTCCTGTCTAGGGATGGGATCGATCTCAAATACTCGAATTTATACAATTGCAATTATACAATTATTTACATTATTTATTATAAGCTTGGTCTTAGAAATATTGGGAATTATAATTACTTTATTCTATAAATAAGTAACGTACACAATTTTATTGATTAATCAAAAATCACTTATTCTTTAATTACAAGAAAGGCTTGTATATTTTTTTACAAATTTAATAAAAATAAAATCCATAAAAGATCGTTTTCTTTTTTTTTTTGGGTTAGTATCTTTCTTTATATAAAAACTCAAGAAGAATCGAAAAATCGATCTTCTAGACTTCGATTGTTTTTCTGAATTCTTTTTTTTCGATTCTTTAGACTTCGATTCTAATCGATTGAAAAATCGATCTTTTTTAAGAAGAATCGCCCTGTCGGGCAAGCCGATGCCAGGATTATTTTAGAACTGCCCGACTGGGGCCGTACACGTACCCCACTAAACCCAGTAAACTAGCGTGCCTTAGACGAACCCCGTATCAAAATTTGTTAGGGAGCCCAAATGAAGGGTAAAGATTTTTCATAAAAGTAAGAAAGACTCGCATTGATTAAAATAATTATATATTAATTATACGTTATTACTTACAATTAATACTCCTAAGAACTAAGCTAAGTACGGCCTGAGAGTTGGATAAGGCTAAGTGAGATTGTGGATAACATATTTCGAATTTTTGCTTACACAAGTTTGGGGCCCTCAGTAGCTACGTCACTGATCAAACCTTAATAAGGCATTGACAACGCCTGATCTGGTCCTCTATGCTCTGGAAGTGTCTTGTCCATCTAATAGACTTTGTGAACTTCAAACTTAGAGAAGTAGAAAGGGCTCTTTTCCAGGGTTCAACTGATTATATCACTTCCATCACTGATTATAGAGCAAGAAAAAGTATATATTACAAGATATAACCCATAATAACAAAGAAATAATCCAAATATTTCAATTTATTGTAAATATATAAAAAAAAAAAAATTTCCCGTTCTTAAAATAGTTTTAATTTATGTAAATATTTAGCGTAAAAAACAAATATCCTTCAGCAAATAGAATTTTTAAAATAAACTCTTTCTGAGAATACTGTTAAATGTTCGAATATCTAAATCCTATTTGACAGGTAGTAGAAACATACGTCAGAACTATCATGTTCTCGTCATCGTCACTCGACGCGGGATTCAGAAGATACGAGTTGGAAAATGCTTGTCTATTGGTCTTTAGAGGATAGAGCATCCCATCTCTCGTCTTCCTCTTCCTTTCTTATCACTCGTAACTCGAGTTGAGAAAAAACGCAACTGTAATCTGATGTGTCAATCACTATTGTCAATTTAACCATAATAAAGAGATCCTGGTTATTGCTTTATCTGCAATTGAATCCTGTATTATTAAAGATAAAATGTTACTCTAAGAAGTTCATTCAGAAAAACTTTCTAAATGTTTTTTATTAGATGAAAAGTTTAAAGGAAATGTTTCCTTTGCTGTATCTTATGTACACTCTTAAAGAAAACTTCATAACATTACGAAAGCATGTTTTAAAACCAGTGTATTGAAGAAGAATTCAGATCCGGTATATTAAATTACATAAAAATTAAAATTGACAATAATGCACTTAATTTTAATAAGCATTTGTGTATTAAATTTGTAATAAATTTAAGAACATTTTTAACAGTGTACTATATAAATTCATATGCGTTTCACGGATTTTAACGAAAGTAATTTAACTAAAGCTCTTTTTTCACAAATGATTCTAAATTCCATAAGGAGAAGAGAACACTTTCTACAAGACTGTGGATTTTGTATCTTATTATAACAAAGGCAATCGGAAATCGGCAAGCGCATTTAAGTAGGTGCGGGCCTCAGGCGGAGAAAAATGTAAAAAAATTACAGTCACAATAGAAATACAAATAAACCATATATTTTTAGCTCTTTATGCCACGGAATCAACTGTATTGCGAAATCAATTATATGCAATTTAATTGTTTTTCGAAAAAATAATTTTATCTAGTCACAATTGTCTTTCAAGATGGACACAAAGCATGCATTTCATTTTTTTGTTTTATTTAATTTAGAATATAAATTTAGAATATATGAACTTGGACTATGAATTAAATTTTTAGAATACTATAGAAATAATAATAAATAAATAGATCAAGAAGGATACAAAGTATTTTTTTTTTTCGGTGAAACTGGCGAACAATTTTATCAGAATTGAATCGTTGACAATAACGTAGCATCTGTCATCGGTTGTCATCTGTCAGCGTTGTGACTAACGTGACAGATTGTCATTGAAATATTAGTATCACACGATTACAGACGCTCTAATTGAAATTGTTATTTCATTTTAAAGAAAGTAATAGATGACGGAGTGCTATATACCTAAGATAAAATTTCTTAATTTGGTTATTACCAAAATTAATTCGATTATGTTATCTTATAATCGGTGATAGGACTCAACATCAGAAGTAGACGTTAAATAAATTAAGTAAAAAATAAATAAACTAATAAAATTAAATTAAGTTATACAATATACGTGCAGTAATCATGAAAATATATAAAGTATAGAATATGAACAATATTCTAAGATAAAATAAAATTAATATTAATAAAAATAACATTTATAAATATTTCAATTTTCACTTTTCTCAAACGATATTATCGCATGACATGTCAATTTTTTTTTTAATTTTGTCCAACGTGACTTCATTTAAAATGTGGTAACCCTAATGTAAGACCTCTCATAGAATAAACTTGTGTTCTAATTTTTTAGTGGTCGATTTTTCAAATTGATGTTAATAAATGTGTATTGGCGTGTGTATTTTATTAAATAGTTAAAATGTTGACGGATATATAGTAATTAAAAATTTGAATTGTAATTTTAGCGCTAGAAATGAACGTGAAATGCATTTTAACCTCAGTTATTTATTGAATAGGTCAGTGCTGTGGTAATGTTTTGTAGTTGTTGGTAGTCGAAATATTCATAACATAATATTTGATATTTTGATATATAAATACATAATAGCAGAAATTTATGAGCTGTAAGGTTGGTAACCTGTAAACTTGTCAGGGTTCTGCCAAAATTATATCTCTTTTATGTTCTGTTGTATAAAATAGATAGTAACTAGCGGTTGTGAGGTCACATGCATTTTGAATGTGTACAACGTTGAATCCCTTTAATAATTAAAGAGACAAAGATGACTTTTTTAATTGTTACTATCTTTGAGGCTCTAGTAACCCACTTTATCAATATATAGTACACTTTTATAGAAATTAGGATATAGGACACAAGCCCATTAGGTATAATTAATAAATACATATCCAGCCCGTCGTGTAAGTGTTATATTCCAAGTTGAGGTTTTCTTTGCTTTAAAGAATTTTTCAAATACTGCTGCACAATAAAATTAAAATTTTCATGTAATATCCTCCCAAGTATGTCAAGTTGTTGTATTGAACTTTTAAAATAAATGTCTGCTTGTACGTGCATTACAGTTGACAGAACCCAAACAATTTTTGTACATCATTTTAAAAGAGTATACGAATACAATAGAAAAAGGGTAAAGAATATATCAAATATTTGATTCACGTTTGCGTTGAGGCTGGATAATGCATACAAATATAATGTCAAACGCTCAGAAAAATATTCAGAATTTATTTTTAAAAAAATGCATGGAGATTCGCTTTGTTGGATACATCATTATTATTGTTCGAGAGATACGTGCAACAACAACTTTTTACAATATAAAGTAATATCCGATAGTATCCGAGTATATATACATATATATATATACTCGGATACGTGCAACAACCGTATAAAAGAAATGCTGCACTTTGATCTACAGATGTCTTAACCACTAAATGAAAACTTATGATAAAATGTGCTAATGGGACTGCACTCTACTAAAGAAGTTGAATATAGCAAATAGTCGATGCCAGTCTGAGAGAGCCTTTAGTTTATTAGGCTCATTATATACATTATATATTATATACATGTTAGCAAATACGCAACATCTCTTTTATTTTTATTTTATACATAACGCCTGCATTTAGTTAGTAGGCAACATCTCTTACGTTGATTAAATGATTTAAAAGCGCCTGCAAGTAGTATGTAGGCAATACTTTTTACAGTTATGCTTTTACTTAATAATTATTCTAGTTATAAATTTTGTTAACGACTGAACTAAACCTAGATGTGAAAACAAATGTAAAAATTACATCACTACAATGCTTATAACGTTAACCAATACAGTAGTGATTAAAGTTCTCCTAGTTTACTGTTTCTGCTTCCTCTATGTGACAGGGGCAACACAGGATATGGATATTTAGCCTTAGGACATATAACTGACACAAACAACGCATACAAAAATGGTTGATTGTTTGTTGTGTTTTATATATTTTTTATTTGATATAATTAGTAATTAGCACTACATGTCACGTACCAATTAGTGTATCCGTCTTTCTCTTTTTAATTAACAATAGTGAACAAAATAATATAATGTAATTTTCGATGTGTTTGTAGATATTGAATAAAACTGCTTTTGTTATATTTTACTCGTATGTATTTAAAGTTAATTTAACATTTAAAAAATAGCAAAAGTTTAATTTTTATAAAAATAATTTTAAGTCAATGTCGGCCTATTTCCGATGCTAAGTCCTATCACAGACGCGAAATTCACGGATGCCAATTTACAATGGGCTTGTGTCCTCATTTTCCAGTGGTCGATTTTTCAATTGTTGATTGAAATCAATGTTAATAAATGTGTATTGGCATGTCTATTTTATTAACTATCTAAATGTTGACGGAGATATAGCAATTAAAAGTTTGAATTGTAGTTTTAGCGCTAGAAATGGTCGGTCATGTTTTTGTGACGTGAAATGTATTTTAACGTCAGTTAATTGTTGAGTAGGTCAGTGCTGTGGTAATGTTTTATAGCTGTTGGTAGTCAAACAATCAAGTCAAGTCAAAGAATAATAAGTTTTTATTTTATTTAACCCTGTTAAAGCAGACATAATATTGGAATTTTATTGTTCCTTGAAATAGTTGTAAACAATATTTGATATTTTGATATATATACATATAGCAGAGATTTAGGAGCTGTAAGGTTGGCAGCGGTTGTGATGTCACATGCATTTGGAATGTGTACAACGTTGAATCCCTTTAATAATTAAAGAGAAAAAATGCATTTTTTAATTGTTAATATCTCTTAACATATAAGGAGTTATTAAAAAATAATTTAACATTTGAGGTTCTAGTAACCCACTTTATTAATATATAGTACACTTTTATAGAAATTAAGACATAGGACACAAGCCTATTACAAAATAGACGCTTTAATTTATACAATTTTGTAGAATTCAATAGAAGTGATTCTCCAGATGAATATAAGATGTTTTAATTAACAAAATATATGTCGTTCATTGAGTTATTCAGAATCTTGAAAGTGAAATTATTTTACCATGTTTACATTGAACAATAACATTAATGGCAACTTGATTAGACAGACACAGAATGTAATTGTCAGTTTATTTGCATAAGTAAACACACAGTTTGATGTTCAATTGCTTTAATTTAAATAATTAAAGCCTTACAATCAAATACAAGTAAGTCTTGAACTTTAAGAATATCTTATTGAGTTAATAGTGAAGCAGTTCGGTCTATTTTACTAAATTAAAGATGTGTACAAGTAAATTTAAAAACGAGACTTCAGCTTCACGTTTTAATGAATATATTTATGTTGATTTATATTGATTTGAATATTATAACCTAACTTTAAAATTATAACCTAAAAATTACTAATATTAAGTAACTTTTATCTGTTGATACATACTATATATTTGACATCTATATATTTTGCTTGTAAATGTGAAATACTATGCAGAATTTAACGCAGTGTTTATTTTGTGAGATTTAACTTTAGTTGTCTCCTTGTCGTATTTGCATCTGTCACATGTCAGATGATGCTGACTACTTGAAGTTTAATTTGCTAAAACTTTATATCAGCAAACATAGACAGATAGTCAATTGCCTTAAGCATTATATACAGAGTCGCATTAGAACTTGTAGGATTTATAGACTTAAAAAAATATAGGGGCCTTTTCAACATGGACTTTTTAAAAAAAAATAATTTGCACAGGTCAGAATTTTAAAATTTTGTTCTTTACTCTCACGTTAAATTGCGCCCTGCATAGTCAATTTACCCAGGTAGATGCATTTCCTGTCTACTACGATTTAAACTACATGCAATGACATATTTCTCGTATGCTTACACAGAAGCCTCAGGCACGGGGTTACAGCATGTGGACATTTTTCAGCTCAGTTTCATTCGTGCATTGTGTTTTCACTCACTCGTATACACGTTCGGTTTCTCACTACAACACAGTTTCATTCTCATTCAGTTCGGGCAGATTCGGGGTTAAGGTTTGCAACCAATCGCCTCGTGTGCGGTGGGCCTTACGCGAACAGTAGCTCTTGCCTCGTGTTGGCCTTTCTCGCGTGGTCTCGGATGCCCCGCCTCGACTCACCGAGATCTCGAGTGGTCTCGCTTCGTGTTGGCTTGTCTCGGTAGATGACCGGTCTTTTGACACAAGTCAAAGGAAACATGAGGTGAGACCAATAGCCATGTTCATTCTCGGCACATCGACAAATGTTTTGAGAAATGTCTCGCCGAGAGTAAACTGCCGGCATAAGATCCGACTGCATGTTTGCTAAGACAGATAATTGAAAAATAGAACTGTTTCATGACAAAAAAATCATACGCATCTTCAATATGAGTGACTCCATATACCATCATACGAAAGTGACTCCAAAATGTTTACTGCGGTATTACAACCTTATTTTTAAGATTTTAGGCGACCCCTAAAATTCAAATTTATATCCAGGTTTACCTACTTGATGTAAAAAGAGATTAAACGGTCCGATGACGAATTTCTCCGACTACATACGAGTATGTTTATCATAACTGGAATATAATTAATGTGCAACTGCTCAGCTGTTTTGGTAACTCGAAAACTTTTCCCCAATGAGTATCGGCTAAACACTAAACCCTGAACTAAATATCGGTTAGCAGTTGGCAGTTGCCACACATGTGGTTGATTGTATGAAATTATGATAAATCACCTATTTTGGATAAAAACGAGGGGGAGCGGAGGCTGAGGCGGTTGTAAACGTATGGTACATAGGGAGATAGAAACCGTTGCGTATAAATCTTTTAATACACCAATGTTGTCATAATTACTAAATGGACCACATTTCATGGAATGTCGGGAGGGAGATACGAATCACATAAATGCAATTTTGTGATGTTTTATTATGAATTACTTTTTTATGCATACGTTTCTCTAAATGAGAAAAAGACTGGTAAACTGGTATCAGCATTTTATGTATATTTAGGGATTTCATGATTTTATACTATTTAAACCTAAACACGATCAGTTCTTATATACCAACTCACAAATAAAGCAGGTATAAAGCCCGTCCGAACATGCTTATTATCAGTTTATACCTGGTATAAATATTATAACAGGTTTAATTGTAAAGCGGTTACAGTGTATGTACATGGTATTTACATACATGTTTGTGATTCCATTTTTCTAAGGCATATACATTCGATAATGAATAAACCTTGAGAAGACAAAACGATTAAGCCCGTAAATCAAAATCTTGAAAAATTAATTTGATTTTAAAATTCTGTGCTTAATAACTAACACAACACTCAATAAGTTCATAGGATAATATGGAAATGACGGCACTAATGACAAATCCATATGATTTTTAGATAGCACCAACATTAAAACGATATGTGTCAAAATTTTAGGATATTCCAGTCATTACTTTATGAGTTACAGTGGGTTTAGTGACTTTACTTTCGTAAATTTTGAAATTTAGTAATAAGGAATAATAAAAAATAGAATGTGTGAACCAAACTTTTTGGGGCACTTTGCAGGAAATATTTTTTGTATCACTCCCCTCTCCCTCCTCTCCCCCTATCCTATGTTCGTCCTACCAAGACATTGTTCGAATAATTATGAATAATAATTAATAAATAAAATAATAACCAAAATAAAAACATAAAACTTACAAAGTATAATTGGTCATCCATAAATATGTATATTACATTTATTATGTCCCACTAAACACAGTTGCGTATATATATAAGATTTATGTAACATAAAATGTTACATAAGAATTACTAGTTTAATATAATGTAAGATTACATAACAAAAGTTACCTTACGATATATATTTTTGTTTCTGACGTCAATAAAGCTTTTTACGCAAACTTGTATAATGTTACATAATAAATTAATATTGTAGCTAATTTAATCTCTTTATTTTAAGTACCCATAATCATATCTATAAGTTTTAAATTATATATTGTAAATGTTTAAAAATGTATATATTCTTTTAAGTGCTAATAACTCTTGAAAGTTGATGCACTCAAATAAATATTAAAAAATATATATTGTAGTACATTTTTTTTTTTTTTTTTTTATATGTGCTAATAACTTCTAAAAGTTGATGCACCAACAAAATAAATAAATATTGTAGTACAAGATTTAAAATGTCTTTTGCATTCATTTAATATAACAGAACAATGTAACAGAAATATGTTTAACTTCGACAATTAATAAAACGTAAAATCATGTAGAGAATATTACGTAAATAATACATATGCTTATGTTTTGTGCATAGTGGGGTATTTATATTGTAAAAAGTATTATGTACAGAAGCTTTCAAAAGAACCAAATTGTCTCCGGATCATTTGAGATAGTGCATCTACACTACCAACCCCAAACTACCCTCCAGAAAGCCTTGTATATATATATCAATTTTATTACATGGTTTTCTAAGTAATAACACAATAATAAAGTTTTTGTTAAGACTATAATAGAATACATCTTGAGAAAATATGACATGTCACATTAAATTAATACCCGTAGCTTTAACTTTTTTGAATAAGCGCTGGATTCTCCTTTACAAATAGCTGCTTTTACCAGAGTTTACTTATTGGAGTCACTTCTGTGTTAGACAATTAAGCCGATACTTAATAACACGTATTTCATATTAGTATAAAGATGTGTCACGTAACAAGAAAGTCGCCTTTAGGAAAAGTTTTCTGGTAATGTCTTATTTTATTGGATTATAAGAAACCATTTCAAATTTGAAACAAATTACATTAATATAAATATACAGAGAAAGGCAACAGATACTGGGAAAATAGAGAGGAAAGAATGTGCAAGGTGTGTGGGAGAGAAATAGAAACGCTGCAGCACATTAAGTATTCATGTGAGAAAAGAGTCAAAAGTGAAAAGAAGATTGTGCAGTTATTAAAAAGTAGCAGTGATAGAGAGAAGGAAGGGTAAAGTAGAAACAGTTAAACTTTAGTTCAGAAAATAGAGAATTTTCGGAGAGCCAAATATCATGAGCATAAAAAGATGCGTATCAAATTCTATTAAGAACATAGAATTCTTTTAATTAAATGTTAAATTATTATTCGAAAACTTGTTCTGCATTTATTATTTCTCGGTTCAAGATAGTTTCAAAAATATATGATCAAAACATTTAGTTTAATTATGATGTAATTTTATAGGTAATTTAATAGCATTACTATATAAGATAACTTTATGAACAAGTAATAAAGTTTCATATTTTCCAAAAGCAATTTCCCACCGCACTATACCCAAACCGCATCATAATTAATGCAATCGCTAAAGTGATAGTCTCAATAGATCATTCAAAACTTTTATTATTTAATTAAGATATAATATTCATCAAATATATGTAGTTGAATTATATGTCATTTAATGGTGTTAAATTAATTATCTTTATTACACGAAACTAATATAGTATGTCGGTAAAGTAGAGAACTGTAACCATGAGTAATACTAGATGGTAATGTAGGTAATTATAACTTTTAGTCGGTAAGCCACACTAAATGGTAGTCCTTATTCTAGCCTTTAGTTCTAATTATGAAATTAACCATATTGAATATAACATAATTGCTTCATTATATGGGTCTGCATAATGGAGCAACATTTAAATTACTGTACAGTTTCATCGTCATTGTAAATAATTACAAGATATTATCATCTTGAGATAAAAGATGCTGTGAAACTTGATGAGGCTGGACTAGTTGAATTACTTGTGCAGTTGTATGGAGTTATTCAAGTGTAGTTCATTTTGGAGAGCTATATTATGCACTTTACATGATCAACGGATGCTGGGAATGCTGGGAATATCGTTGATAACTGAGCTATAAATAAATTTCTCAAGACTTTATAAATTACTTTCTATAGAAATGATAGACTACTTTCTAAGTAAATCAAGCTTGTACATTTTTTGTTTGATTTGCGCTCTGTATTATGTCTCTCTGTATATGATTATGTAGCTTTAATTCTATGGGCTTGTGTCCTCATTTTTAAGTGGTCGATTTTTCAATTGTTGATTGAAATTGATGTTAATAAATGTGTATTGGCGTGTCTATTTTATTAAATATCTAAATGTTGACGGAGATATAGCAATTAAAAATTTGAATTTTAGTTTTCGCGCTAGAAACGGTCGGCCATATTTGTATGACGTGAAATGCATTTTATGTCAGTTATTTGTTGAGTAGATTAGTGCTGTGGTATTGTTTTGTAGCTGTTGGTAGTCAAATAATCAAGTAAAGTCAAAGAATAATAAGTTTTTATTTTATTTAACCCTGCTAAGGTAGACATAATATTGGAATTTTATTGTTCCTTGAAATAGCTTTAAATAATATTAGATATTTTAATATATAAATACATATAGCAGAGATTTATGAGCTGTAAGGTTGGCAGCGGTTGTGATGCCACATGCTTTTGGAATGTGTACAACGTTGAATCTCTTTATTAATTAAAAAGACCAAATGTTTTTTTTAATTGTTAATATCTCTTAACATATAAGGAGTTATTAAAACATAATTGAACATTTGAGGTTCTAGTAACCCACTATATCAATATATAGTACAGTTTTATAGAAATTAAGACATAGGACACAAGCTTATTCTACATGGAAATTTCCCAAATCAGTACAAGTATCCGTACCTCGCAGATATATGTCACAATGTTAAATTTATTACGAAAACGTCTTCTCATTCGTTTTACTTATAACCATGGTCCTGTACACAGGTGTAGCACAGGAAGGGACGCTTTTAATGGAACTTTAATAAAATGGTTCGATTTTACATTACGTTCGATTCGTACTAATTTAAACATAGAAGCAACTTTTATTAATAATGCAGCTCTTAAAAAAGAATATTCTAAAGTCGACTTTTGCATAAATAGATGAATTCTACAAAAAAACATTTGAGAGAAGTTAGCAGTCTCTTCTTTAGAATATGACACCGAAGATTATTCAAGATTGAAAGTATTTATAAAGCCACCCTTATAAGAAATAACAAACCCTTCATCTCACTTTAAAATTATACCGAAGTAATAATATCCAATGAAATTAACATACGTAATAATACGTTTTAATGAAATGCTTTAGTAAAACAATATATTAAAGTTAAGTACCAGTACAATATTGTGCGTTGTTAGACGATAATATTGTATTATTATACAACAATAAGTTTTCTTGTTTAAGGTAACTTTCATATTATAAAGTTTTCAGAAAATTTGCACCAGTACATTTTGTCTTAGTTGCTAATAAATAAATTCTTCTTCATTCTTGTATTTCACTAATAACAAACTTCAAGTAGCTCATGGCAAAACAAAACGGAAACCTAAAATGTTGGTGTTACTTGTAGTACGAGTATTTTGTTTTGAAATAATAATGCGAGAATATGGAATACAGCTAACTTTATTAAAACCACCTAATTAGCATATGAAAGTAATTAATACATAGGGAAACTATATGAAAGATGGTTTATAAAGTCAGGGACTGCAAGGTATTACTACTTTAAGAAGAGAATGTAGGAGTATAGTAGTAGCAGGAGATTTTCCAGTAGTTGCTGTTAGATCCTAGAGCAGTTGAGGATTAGGAACTACGAAAGTTCAGCAAGTATCTGAAGATATTGGCTAAACTTGTCAAAGCTTTTTAACTAATAATTAAGCATGATTTATAAGAAAATTAGTGACACGATAATTAAAAATATATTTAGAAATTGGGATATAATCCAAACATAATGTAAAATGACATACGTTTTGAATTTTTTATAGAGAGAGAAACATTTCTTCATTATTTCAAATATTTCTTTTCATTAGAAAAACATTTTTAAGGTATATTTTTCTAGTGAAGTCAGTTTTCTACAAAATTTGATAAAATTTAAATATGGTGTTTATATAAACGTCCTTAATTTAGTTATAATTTCAATTGTTTTGACCAGTTGTGAAGCGAGATATTACAATACGTACAAAATATAAAAAGGCATCGTTTTGACGTATATCTCAAAAACGATTCAATAGATTTCTTCAAAAACTTGACATATTATAGAGAAATAAATAAAGAAGGTTTTGTTTGTTTCTTAGATTGTTTGACTAGTTACTAAAAAAAGATATAAGAGTTTAAAGTTTATACACGTAATGTAATATGTTGTTATGTTTCACGTGCGTAATATATTCGTGGCAGTGGACCGCGTTGCCTTATTTCTTACCAGTCGGACTGTATTTACTCTCTGTATGTATATAATTGTCAATAGTCAATAACCTTAAATATTAATAAATATTTAAATACATGTAAACAGTTTTAATATTAAACTAATAACGAAATTAAAAGTATTTAATATAAAAGTTTTTATATGCTATTTTTAAAATGTAATTCTCTTTAATTACATTATCCTTTTCATATTTTCTTCATTGACTTTATCATTGGTTATATTTGATTAAAAAGCTGTTAATAACTTTTTAGACATAAAGCTAATTTAATTGAATGAACTTCTAGAAAAGTTATTCCAGAAATATACGATAATTATAATACAAGTACCACTATTTATTGAATTTATTATAAATAGCAAATTAGTTACTTTCGATTTATTTTGATTATATTAATCACAGAATTAACCTGGGGATCTAAGGGGTCATTGTGTTGACCCTTTCTTCAAAATATTCTTCTAGCTTTATGAGCAATCATTTTTGTTTAATCATTTTTGTACTAACTAACTAATTTTTAGGTCTATTCATGTATTTATCTACAATGTTAACACAGGTAACGCTTGCTGGTTGCAATCAGAGTACCATCATTCAGTATCCAATTTTTCGTACTATGCCATATCGGTTCTTAGCGCCCCAACATATGTACGGACCTTTTGTGAACTAAAATTACTTGGTGACTATAAGCGTATGTAACCTAATCTCTATTATAAGTACAATGAACTAAAGGGCCTATTTTGAAACTGCTTACCTGACGTCTGTTAATTTGTGACGATTTTTCAAAGGCCTATATTTTCTAAACGAAGCTATGTAAGTTTATACAAACCTATCAGAAGACCCTAAATAGATCAGTAAAATAGATAACATACCTTGAAACTGGCATAAGTAGCCTAATTTTTAATCAGGTAGTCAGTTACAAAATAGGCCCCTAAAATTGCAATTAGCAACTTTTTTATCCGACGCAAGTGTTCTCTAAGGCCCAGTTTTATGGTTCGTCTTACTACCGAACTAAATAGCTAACTCCCGAATTAAACGAAAAATAGGTTTTATCATCAAGGAATAACGCTAACTCGGAACTAAAATCGCGGAGTAAGATATCCCGTCATAAATCAAGGTTTAAATATTTAACCCGGAGTAAGTGTGCAACAGAGATAAAATATCATGCTATCTCAGCCAGTTTAGCTATCATTATTATAATATTTTAGGTTATAATATTAAATTATTGTTTATTATGAATTTTGTGAGTGACCATAATCAATTATCAATAACAGATGATGAGGAAGATCATCTATTATACAAATATAGTACTAAGTTGAGAAATCCGTCATTTTTAAAATGTTTTAAAACAATAATTAAACTGAATCTTGAATTCCCATGGGTTTACAACGGTAAAAAATATTCGAATTTCTTAAAATATGGTTTACGTCTCTACTAACTAACCCGGGATTAAATTTGGATGATAAAACCCGATACAAAAATAAGTACCGAATTAAACTAACTCGGGGTTTCGTAACCCCGAAGTAAATAAAAAACCATAAAACCGGCCGTAAGAAAACTTAAAAGTCGTTTTTCTTTAATGACGGTAGCTGAGAATGCACCCTAACCCTAAATATAAAAATATGCATGTTGAAAATAATGTATATACTGCCGCAGAAGCATGTACCTTTCTACAATTCATAACCCTACTTAAATATTTATAATATGTTGCTACTAATTCTACGAGAAAGCATTTTAACGCGTTGTGTTTACAAACATACATATGAATTACACGGAATTAGAAGTCTAGGGGTGGTGGAGAAGTTATCTCACCCCTCATCTTCACTCGTCACCACATAAACCAACTTGTAAATTATTCACATCTATTTAATATCTTCTATCTCTGTTTTTCAAGTAAACTAATTAATAAATATGTCTCTGTCTTACATTAAAATGTATCAAAGTTGAATATGTAATGTGACACTATGACATTGGGATAACATTCTCGAAAAGCAGGGGTGTCAAATCAAATTAGATTTTGAGGTTTCATTTTGTAATACTAAATAGTACTCATGTATAATTATCATAAGCATACACTATCAGTGTTACAAGAAAATTGTACTTTTGTATCGCTACTTGTGTATTGCGCAATAAATTTGATCCAAAATTATTAATATTTAAAGAAAATGTTTTACTTTTACTTTTGGTGAAAAGTGACACTGTGTGAGAAGATGACAGAGTGCACCATGCATTGCTACACACCGTTGCTACTTTAAGGATTTCTTTATTCATTTAGTAGGTAATATTTATAGGTTGTATTTAAAGGATTTAAGTAAACATTAAACCGTAATTAGAAATAACAAGGTTAAATGTAGGTCACTAAAAATAACCATTACATAACTATTGGACTTATTTGGTTAATGATAATTGTTTATGATAAGGGTTATGTGTAATACAGTTTAGTGATTAACTTTAAGTGAAAATAATTTTTATTAGGATGTAAAAGTCAAGTGATCACTGAATCGCTCTCTTCTTGTAAGTTTGTCTGTTGTAGAATAAAGACGTGCTTTGTAACTACTGGATATTATAATTTGATAAATAAATTTACATATATATATATATATATATATATATATATATATATATATATATATGTATATATATATATATATATATATATATATATATATATATATATATATATGTATATATATATATATCTTAATATATATAAATTACGTGTCACTGTGTTGTCCGCTATGGACTCCTAAACTACTGAACCGATTTTAATGAAATTTGTACACCGTGTGCAGTTTGACCCAACTTGAAAGATAGGATAGCTTACATCTCAATTTATTTATCTTATTGCTAATTATTTGTCTATTAATTATCTGTATATGACATATGGCATCGGGCGACGATGATGGCGACATCTGTTGACTAGATTGAGTAAATATTCTGTTTAGTAAATCGAAATCTGTTGACTAGATTGAGTAAATATTCAATAGATGGCGCTACGTTAGGCACAGCAACGCGTGGCCGGGACAGCTAGTATATATATATATATCATTAAATAATCAATTAATTAGCTGAACTGCAGCACATATACAATAAACTGTCTGTTAACTAGATAATAATTTCTCAAGTCGGCTTATTTACCAGCACTGGTGGCTGTCAATAATGTGTGTTACAGTGTCATTACTTTCCACAAAACATGGTTCACGACCCCGGTGCTTGACACCCGACACCCGACACATAAGGCTCACAATACACAGGCAGGTAACAGCTTAATCATTAAACACGGTGATTATAGTTTCATACTTACATTTGTATGCATTAAGCTAACTTTAACTAAGTTATAGGGAGTGAAGCGAACCAGTGATGAATGTTTATATAATGGTAAAGCTATTGCTTTAAGAGATATCACAATGTTTAGTTAGAGAAATTAAACTTGGAAATTATAATTGTGTTCGAAGTAAACTTTGGGTTAGCTTTGGATGTTATAGTTGTTGTCATAGGCGTAGGCGCAAATCGCGTTATATTTGAAATTGAAAAAAAGAGAAAAATTTACGATAGTTTCTTTATATTCTTCATGCAACGACATTTTTAATGCTAGAAACTTGAAATTTTGGTAACCTAATTTACAAATAAAAAAAAATCTCAAATGTTGAAAAAAAAGTTGGTCAAATAACGAATAAATTGAAAATATTTTATAGTTGGATATAGGCCGACGTTAAATAAATTATATTAAAAAATAAATAAGTAAAACCTCAATATTTCAAAAATCCTAGTACATAATATTAATGTTTACACAGAACATTTAACAATTAAATGTAAAGTAAAATCTTCCATGGAAATAACTAAAGCTGATTCATTTAATCTTAATGTTGTAATCGTCGTTCGCTCCTCCTACGGTTCAAGTGCATGGAATAATTAACGGCAGTAAATAACGTCGCCTAATACATAAGCAATAAAATCTCAATGAGACATTAAGCACTAACATCTTTGTATTCAGAAAGTCTACAGTCTAAAGTCTAGACTTTATTAATATAATTTATTTATGTTCTTGAAATTTAATTATATTAATTACAAGTCAAGTGTACGACAGAGATTTAAATCTATTATTAGGTTCAATGCTTTTTTACGGGTCATCCATAAATTACGTCACAAAAAGATCATGCATTGTCACGTCTTGCCACACTGTGAGCCCCCCCCCCCCATTTTCCTCCTTCTCTTCTGTTGTGTAACACATTTGAACAAGTACAGTTTTTTATTACAGTTAGTTTAATTTATTTTTCGGTCATGAAAAATACGTTCTACGGCGCCCTAGGCTTATATATGATAAGGCGCACTTTTTAATTGTATTATTGTTGTTCAGAATATGTATAAGTTTAATATTGGAAATACAATTAATGTCTTATATCTAAAGTTATTTTTATTTGTTCGAAAATAGACCACTAGCGTGGTTCTCTATAATTTGTCAGTGTTGTGAAGAAACGTTCGTCTTCAGAGAGGTAACTGATCAAAAGAGACCAAAAGACCTAAACTAAATCTGAAGTATTCTTTACCTGTTTAGCCATGCCAACATTTTATAAAAAGTGTTGCAACTTATGCAATAAATATTATTGTAAAAACCGATTCAATGTGAGTTACAGTAGCCTTTGAAAAAAATTCGCCGCTGAAATTGTGGTGCCCCTAAGCTTAAATCCATCATTGCACTTTCCTTATCCACACTACACATAGTGTTGTATTGATAAACATTAAAGTGGAAGTTTCATAGAAAGTAGATGTCACAAGTAGTGTATTACAATGAGAAAGATGCACTGAAACTAACAGCGTCGTTTTACCAGGTCCCGTATTCCTCAGTCTTGTGAGCAAGGATCGTAATCGAACAGATCTGATTTATATGAGTGAAATATTTTACGAATCACTTTTATAAGAGAATTCCTGTACTATTCCTGAATTTGATTATTAATTATTATTATAGTTCAGAAATACACTTTAAAAAGTAATTCGTAAAATGGGCTTGGGCCCTCATATTTTAGTGGTCGATTTTTCAATTGTTGATTGAAATTAATGTTAATAAATTAGTATTGGCGTGTCTATTTTATTAAATATCTAAATATTGACGGAGATATAGCAATTAAATGTTTGAATTGTAGTTTTAGCGCTAGAAATAGTCGGCCATATTTGTATGACGTGAAATGCATTTTAACATCAGTTATTAGCTGTTGGAAGTCAAATAATCAAGTCAAATCAAAGAATAATAAGTTTTTATTTTATTTAACCCTGTCAAGGCAGACATAGTATTGAAATTTGATTGTTTCTTGAAATAGCTGTAAATAATATTTGATATTTTGATATATACTCGTAAATACATATAGCAGAGATTTATCATCTGTAAGGTTGGTAACCTTACACAAGGATTATGATGTCACATTCACTTGGAATGTGTACAACGTTGAATCCCTTTAATAATTAAAAGGAAAAAATTACTTATTTAATTGTTAATATCGCTTAAGATATAAGGAGTTATTAAAAAATAATTAAACATTTGACGTTCTAGTAACCCACTTTATAGAACTTAAGACATAGGACACAAGCCCATTGTTCACTCACATAAATCAGATCTGCTGCATCACGATCATTGCTCTCAAGACTCAAGAATAAGACCAAAGAAGAGAACATTGAAACTAACAAACGTAATCAGTAATCAGTAAATAAAATTTAAATAATGAGATTACTGAGAGTTCTAGAAGCTATAAATATTTTTTGAACAAATAGATATACTTTAAAAAATAATATTTGCTTTATTTTATTTTGTTTCAAGCTTTAAAAAAAATACGATAGTAAATCTCATGTAACCCTCATTTACAACCAGGGAATTATTTATATCTGGATGTGAACTTCCGTCTCAACCGCTTAAATCATATTTTACACCGCTACAACCTGCCTACTAAATATTTAAATGTTTGAGTAATAATCTAATACACTTACTTACAACATGCAAAGGTAACATAACATATCGTTTGTTCTCTTTTCTCTCCCTCTCGTTATTTATTCAGAATCTACGTTATCTTAACGATTCTTTTTATTGTTGCTTATTTTTTCTATGTCTGAAGTTAAGTAAGCTTTCACAATCTAACTACAAGTTTAAATTTACCACAGGTTTATTTTGTGCTTGTGCTAGTGTTATAAATATTTAAATTAAATATATAACAACTAGCTGTCCCGGCCACGCGTTGCTGTGTCTAACGTTACATAGTGCCATCTATTGAATATTTACTCAATCTAGTCAACAGAATATTTACTCAATCTAGTCAACAGATGTCGCCATCATCGTCGCCAGATGTCATATGTCATATACAGATAATTAATAGACAAATAATTTGCAATAAGATAATATTGCAATCATAAATTGAGATGTAAGCTATCCTATCTTTCAAGTTGGATCAAACTGCACACGGTGTACAAATTTGATTAAAATCGGTTAAGTAGTTTAGGAGTCCATCGCGGAGGAACAACGTGACACGTAATTTATATATATTAAGATATAAACAATAATTAAATTAAATTTATTGTAAAAATAAAATGTATATAAATGTATAGTGTATATTTATTAAAGTGCTAATAACTATTGAAAGTTGATGCACTCAAAGAAATATTAAAAAAAAAACATTTCAGTTAAATAATAATATTAATATTCTGTTGCCAATATTGCCCATGTATGTTGGGAGTATCATATAGGAATAGGATTTATGGTCTCTCACACTGCAATCTACTACTTGTGACGTCGATATTTTCAGTTGGGTGTATTCGAGTTATTTCGCATTAGTACTTTTTATCATAAGATGTAGTTTCTACTTTATTACTGAATTTACGTGAGCAATTTTCTACGTCAGAAACCTACTCTTGTCGGAAATTATTCGAATAAAAGTTGAGGAAAAATTCCTTGGTCGTTTACATCTGCAATTTTACTATTACTTGAAGTTAGCTTTTAAGAAGGTAATCAAAAATTTACTTGCAAATACGGGGTCATCCATAAATTACGTCACACATCCATAAATTTCCTGGTATTCTTACATCTCGCTCCCCACTTGTAACACCTTGTCACATTTTGCTGACCCCTCCCCTTGATGTATTTTTAGTTCTTGTTTTAATTTTATACTTATTACACTTAATAATTTTATATTGCCTCTAGCAGCGTAAAATTTGCTCTACAAATTTGATTTTATGCTTTTTTCCGTATGATCAACCCTTCCCAAGATATGGCGCGGAGAGTGGAAAGATAATGCTAACACAGGGTTTGTTAGTGGACAGACAGTCAAGTTAATACTTCACTTTCTGATAGAAATGTCAAAAAAATGAGTAGATAATTTCCAATCACTTAACCTTAAAGTTTCCCCCCCCTTTCCCTCTATTATGGATAATTTAAAATGGCGGCCACCACGATTCTACAAATGCAATATCTAAGGAACCGCTTAACTTATTTTAATTATTTTTACGGTAAATGAAAGCTGATTAAATTTCGCAAAATTTATAAAGAACGACATTTTTTCAAAAAACTGATTGTTTATAAGCTACATGCGGTTTTATAAAAGAAAAAGAAATTTGTTCGAAATTTTATTTCGAGCTACGATACTTTTAGAATACACATCTTATATAAGAGTATACTGTACTCCTAATACAATACATCAATGAAAAGATTTTAACATCTATTATACAGCTCTTATTAAGTTAAAAAGTTATTTATGTAAGAACAATTTATTGCATTATTTGATAGCAAAAAAAAAAGGTAAATATTTCACAGCGATAAACAAATGCAAAATCTCATAAAACTTACTTTGTTTCTGACTTTTGAACTAAATTAAAATATATTATTTATTAACACAAAGCAAGTTGCTTCACTTCTACATACATCATTTAAATATAGAGGGAGAAAACTTTTCTTACTTTGAAAGGAAAAATTAATACAAAAGATCATGTACTTCAGTAACAAACATTTTATACGTTGCATGTTTTATAGTAACAAAAAGTAACAACTGAAAAACTTTTTAAAACACTTGTAGCGACGAGATAGATGGAGTGTTAAAGCTATAAAAGATAATTAGTTCTATAGTGTAAGATAGTAACAGCTAATCTTAATGAAATCTGATACGGGATGCATTGACTTCACTTCTAGCCTTAAAAATAATTCCCGCTCACTGTTTTAATTTTAATTTTAAATTAAGTTTTAGTTATGTGTCGTCTTAGTTTTCTAAATTAAGAATACTAAAACTGTTTTTTAGTTTACAATCTGCTTAAATCAGTTTGTATTATAACCTTAAAATTGTGACAATCTCTCAAAATGCAGTAGGATTTATTTTTTGAATAACTTCAATTTTAGTTTGTCAAAAATAAAGAAGTAAAACTAATTATCAGATTAATTCCGTAAGCATTTCGATGCGTACAATACTAAACTATGGACGCACAAGTATGAGTACACATAAAAAGGTTACTTAATACGAAGCGTGCAATGCCTTCCATGCTGATCTATCGACGCACACTTCTAGATAGGTTTCTTTTGATGTCAGAATACTGATTGTACTAATTTATATTTTGTGAATATACCACTACATGGTGAAATACAACCCATCATTTTAAGCTGCTTTATATCGAAAGACGTGATAAAATAAATCATCTTAGTAAACGTTTTTGATCATTTTTTACGCTTTAGAAAAAAAAAACTGAATCTTCGGTCTTTTGTTTCACAGTAATTGCTTTAGAATGTAAAAAGAATCTCTTATCCTCTTAAAAAGCCGACGACTTTTTGCGATTTAAAAGCTAAATTTTATTTAGAAACTTTAAATTTAATTTCCGGATTGATGTATACAAAGAATGATAAAGAAAAAATAAGAAATTCTTACTACAAAAAATAATTTCCGAGGGAATAACGTGTATTTTGTGAATAGAAAATGAATTAAATTTATTTTTAATAGAAAAAATGTGCATACAACAATAATGGGAGATTCAGTTAGGTGTAATACTGATTAGACATGTCTTAAGAATTTGACCTCTTAAATACACTAGAAAATCTTCTTAAACGGGTTTAAAGACTTTTCAATAAATTAGTACCTATGTACCAACAATATAGATAATGTATTAACTATAATCTTCTTTCAAAATGACAAATTTTTATTTATTTAAATTATTTTGTTTCTTTTAATTATTATTGAAATACAACGAAATATAAATGTTATTCCAATGCATGGTACGTCACGTCCGACGACAAAAAAACACATAACCGTGATTACTTACTTCTTCTGTTACGTATTATGCATATTTACATTGACAAAACTGAAATTCAAATCTGCTATAACTAGCACATGGTCTGAAAAGTCCCGGGCCTAACACATAGATGGCGCTAGTTTTATTGCAGTCACCTTTTTTTCAGTTAATACTAACCTTCAAAAGACAGCTGTTAAAATTTCATGATATTCTATTCAGTAGTTTGTGAGTTATAGTGCTAAGAGTGACGCTAATTTTTGTTTCATCAAGACAACGCACCGTGTCACAAGTCAATCAAAACAATGGCAAAACTACATGAATTGAACTTCGAATTGCTCCCACATCCACCGTATTCGCCAGATTTGGCTCCCAGCGACTACTGCCTGTTCGCAGACCTGAAAAAAATGCTCGCCGGTAAGAAATTTCGCACGAATGAAGAGGTTGGTTATCGCTGAAACTGAGGCCTATTTTGAGGCAAAAGATAAATCGTTCTACAAAAGTGGTATTGAAATGTTAGAGCGGCGCTGGAATGATTGAGTTGCTCTTGATGGAGATTACGTTGATGAATAAAGCTAATTTTGAACCAAAAAAACTGTGTTTTCTTTGTTAGGCCCGTGACTTTTCAGCCCATGTGTTATAACTCTGTCAAGTTTTGTATATTAAAAAAAAATAAAAACGGCGATGTACTCGTACATATATTAAAATTTATTTGAATCAAAAATTAAAAAAACAATCCCTAAAAGAGTTCACAAGCCGATTGTAATGTATAAATCAAAGACAATAATTTAAATAACGTAGTAGTACAACACTCACTAGATAGATGTCACTGATATAGTGAGTTATAAATGCCCATACCGAACTGTCACTATCTGCTTTGAAGCAGACGCCTGTCATTATAGTGTACGTAGAAAATAATACAAAGGTTGTCTGACACATCGATTTATGGCGTGCTATACATCACTTGCTTGTAGCATCAATTTCGAGTGAATCAATTTAGTAGTCACTTCCGGAATTTTCTTTGTATATTCCAATTAAAATGTCTATATTGATAAGTCAATTACAGATTTCTTTTATGTATAGTTCCTTTGTAAACAACAACGAATATTGACTTTTAAATTTGAAAATAACATTATTTGGACCGGGCTTATGAACTATATCTAAAGTGCAATATATTGATAAAGTTGGTTAACATGACCTCAAATGTACAATTATTTTGTTATAACTCGCTATATTTAATTATTGAAAGGATAAAAAACTCAAACACAAGTAACGTCACGTTCGCTAAGTCGCCATCTCTTTTATACACCAGAGCGTAAAGGAGATAGTAGCACATGGGCTGAAAAGTCCCGGGCCTAACACATAGATGGCGGTAGTTTTATTGCAGTCACCTTTTTTCAGTTAATACTAACCTTCAAAAGACAGCTGTTAAAATTTCATGATATTCTATTCAGTAGTTTGTGAGTTATTGTGCTAAGAGTGACGCTACTTTTGTTATTTTCAAAACAATGGATAAAAACAATTTCGTGTTTTAATTTTACACTGCTTCTTGATGAGAAAAAATACCGTTCAAGCGAAGCAATGGCTTGAAAAGTGTTATGGGGACTCCGCTCCATCAGAAACAACAATAAAACGTTGGTTTGCTGACTTCAAACGTGGTCGTAGAGACACCGATGATGCAGAACGCAGTGGACGTCCAAATGAGGCGGTAACACCAGAAATCATAAAGAAAATCCACAAAATCGTTTTGAATGATCGAAAAGTGAAGTTGCGTGAGTTAGCTGACATCGTAAAGATATCAAAAGAACGTGTTGGCTTTATATTGCATGAGCATTTGACTATGAGAAAGCTCTGTTCAAAGTGGGTGCCGCGTTTGCTTACTGTTGACCAAAAACGAGAACGTGTTGATGATTCTGAGCAGTGTTTGGCCATGTTTAAACGTAATAAACCGGAATTTTTGCAGTACTTAATGCAGAAATCTTATACATATAACAAATAACTGACAGATACTGGGCAAATTTAATTGAAGAATAATTAAGAAAAGTTTTATTAAAATCTGCAATAAATGCATTCAATGAACAACTACCTCAAAAACAATGATTCTGTAAAGGAATTCTTCGCGTATCCTCGAGTTTTTCCGTGGCACTTCGAGCGCTTGAGAGCACGTGTTGCGTGGGGTGCCTACCTGCAGGGCTGACATCAACCATGTGGCATGTTTCTACTCAGTCAGGAGTTCCCCAACATCTCGCTGTTCTCCGCTGAACTCCCTGAGGCAACATTATTCAACACTGTGTGGTAATGCAAAATTACTTAATTCCGAGGTAAAATAGGTAAACTTTCATATTCATTTCCCCTACATTCGTCTAAGTCATGAGTATTGGTTAAATTATGAATCATATGAATCTCGCATTTATGAGACCGTCGACTTGAATCCAACAAAATAATTCGTAATTTCATTTCAAATTTTTTTTTTTTTTTAAATTGAAATATTTAAATCGTTCAATAATAAAATAATTTTACATATAAATTGACTAAAAAAATATTTTGTTTTGAACACAATATAAAATATTTTCAATATATTCGTTATTTGACCGAAATTTTTTCAAAATTTGGGATTTTTTTTCTATTTGTAAATTAGGTACTAAAGTTAGCCCATATATAAAATTTCAACTTTCTAGCCCAATTTTTACTCTCTGCAAAAACCGCCCCCGTGCCCTCAAACAAAATTTTTGAATTTAGATTTTTTTTTCTTAATATATATTTATCTTAAAACATATTTCATTATTATGTAATCCAAAATTTGAGTTTTCTCCAAAGTTTCCTACCAGGCCTGAATTTTCTCAACGCTCCCTTTTCCAATTTCTTAATTTATAACTTTTAAAAAATGTTAGCATTGAACACCGTAATACACATGCCAAATTTCAACTTTCTATCTTTTACAAATTAAAAGTTATAGAGTAAAGAATAAAAAAAAAATTTCAGTTTTTTCCAAAATTACGGATTTACAGAAAATTCAGGGGAAAATTCGAGGATACCAAAGGTCTTAGAATTTTTTTCTCTACGAAATAGACTATTTTCAAGAAAATACGCGGAGCCGTTTTCAAGCCTTCATACGAATCGAAATAATTTCAAATTTCGGAATTTCACGCTAAAACAATTTGGTATTTCCCAGTATTTTTCTTAGGGTCGCTCAGTTTGAGATAATATTTAGTATTCAACAAACAACTTTAAACTTTAAAATAACATACTTATATAATGTTTAATTCGTTGTAACACTTTTTAGTACTTTTAATCTTTTAGATTACATGTAACATCACAAGGCTTATGACCCCTCTCCCCCCTTTGCATGTGACGTAATTAATGGATGGCCTAATACATTATTTGATTTATTATATATTTGTTTCCCAAACAACATATTCTCTAGCTGTCATATTCATAAGACATTTCAAAAGTTATAAGGTAATTTATTCTATAATATCTATCACCAACAATATATTCTGATTTAACTTTAGAGATAAATTTTCAAGATATAAGTCAGAAACAGACATTCTAAACTCGTCATATAATAAGAATCTTTTAGAACTGTTAAAGTTTTCCTAAATATAACAATAGTTCCTCAGCTCTGGTTAGTTTCAGAACAACCAGACAACACCTGCTTGTTCCTATGGTTTATAACCCCTAGGATATTGTTTACTCTTTACTAAGAGAAATTAATTATTTAAAGTTTAGAATCTTGTATTGTCCTCCAGGGATTTAATAACGTAAATCCGGCTAACATACTCATATTCAACCGGAAATATATCATGCAATACCGTCTGCATTCAATGTTCATGAAAACTTTACATACAGTGACCTATGAATCCAACTTTTCATTGTATGACCTACCACAGGGAAGGGGAATCTGCATGACACGGGCTTTTGGAGTTCTCTTTGATTCCTTAAAATATATTTCATTTCCCACAGTATATGAACATGTGTATCAATATTACAAAGGTTTGTGAATTCTTTTTTCCATTTAAATAAATTTTAATACATGTTATGCATATTGGAATTTTTTTTTTTTTTTAATATTCAAAAGTTGGCAGAGTTAAAGTTATATCAAATATGAATTAAAATTTTGCCGTATATTTTAGGTATGCATAATACGTAACAGAATAAATAAGTAATCGAGATTATGTTTTCTTTTTCATAACCTTAGTAATATAATATTCCATGAATCATGGAATACACAACCCAACTGTCAGTAGTAAATGACGTATTACATACACACTTGTATATTTCTCTGTTCTGTAAAAGAGATGGTAAATCGTCGGATGTGACAATGGCATTTCTATAACGTTGAATCCCTTTAATAACTAAAGAGACAAAATGACTTTTTAAATTGTTAATATCTCCTAATTATATAAGGAGTTATTAAAAAGTAATTGAACATTTGAGGTTCTGGTAGCCAACTCTATCAATATATAGAACAATTTTATAGAAATTAAGTCATTTGAAAAATATACAGGAAGATTTTCTCACATTACGTAAATTTATATTATATTAACCTAAGAAATTTTATCTAAAACGCAATTTTATAATGTTACATATATATAAACCTTACATATACGTAACAATGTAACGGAAATGTTTATTTATGTTTACATCAGCATCATCATCAATTTTTCGATTTCGTAAGTTGTGCCAAGATAGCAGCGAGTGTGCAATCATAAACTGAGTGGCGTAACCTCTTAGAGGGACAAATTTTACAATTTTTAAATGTAATTATTTAATATTTAAAATTTGTAAATGTAATTAAAATTCATGAGATTATTTAAAATTATCCACTAACTAAAATCACCAATTTACTTTCTTGGTGTGAATGTGCAGTGGTGAAGAAGGAACTTAAGGAAAAGGATCGTATTATATTTGAATGCATAAATTATAGTTTAGAAAGATCAAAATTCAATAGTGAAATATTACATGTGATTAAAACTTTTCCTGTTAATACTAAATTTTTGTTAAGTGATTCAAAGATAATTAGTGAGTTGTGAAATGGAATTATAAATTATAAAAGATATATAAAAAATGTTTGATGGTGGCTATGACGAATAAAAGTCAAGGCAAATAAATAACTAAATATAAAAAAAAAGAATGTCCTACAAAAAAGGCGGAATATTCAATAATAAAAGTTGTCTTACATGACAAAACGATTTACCACCCCTGACCTTCCTCATGCCCGTAGAATGTACTTCAAAATTACGACCTCTATAAATAACGTTACATTATATCACAATTGATAATTCATGTCTTACTTTGTTTCAAACGGATGTTATGTGAGAATTTATAATTTATGAAAATGATGTTTTGTTAACAGAAGTTTATAAATGGGAAAATTAGAATAATTTAAATGTGAGGTTAGGACAAGTTTGTGTGATACTTTGTATTAGCCATTTTAGTTTTATGTACTTGTATTTCATTTCCGTTTCACATAATTTTATTATCACTTATCAGCATACTAAAATGACGTACATTTACAAACGCATGCAAAACTATTGCCCCTGATAAAAGTTTCATATGCAACTACAGTTACACAAATTAGAAATATGCTCGCCACGTTAAGATAATTCACCACCAGAATAATATGGGCTTTCACTACTGAGTATAGTTAGGGTACCTCCAAACTCGAGCTGGGGCCCTAGAATTATTCAAAGGAAAGAAATATCTAAATTTAATTTAAATCTCTTATTTATTTATTTTAATTTTTTAATGTCGGCCAATTTGCGATGCTGAGTCGTACCACAAAAGAGTTCCTCCTATAATAAGGACAAGTTTCTATAGTGTCATAGCCTCATATATGTGAAATACGCCGATTCCTAATAATTTTTTGATTATATAGACACATAATCAATTAAATCACGAAAGCCAGAAAATATAGCGCTAGTCTGGGGGTCGAATACAAACACACAGTCGTTTGGCGTCATGTATAAACGTTCTCAACCACTGTTTCGTTACATTCAGAGATTATTTTAACTTCGTTAGTATGTTTCATACTTCTTAGTTAGTGGTTTTTATGAACTTTATAATTTCTAATCTTCAAAATGAAATTATGTTTGTAGTTCCGAGTTTAATTGTTGTATTTTCCATAACTGAAACACGTTGTTGATGTTTATGAGCTTTTAAGCTGAATAAAATAAACTAACTAGAAACACTGCAACAGTAGTATTAAAAACATATTTAATTACGAAATAATATAACGTAAGAGAATTACAGTTTTAAGAGAAATATAAGCGGATTAAACATGCTGATGCAATGGGTAATTTATTCTAGAACATTTTTAAAAATGTTACATCCACGCAAAACATCAAATATAGATGTTACCTTACATTACCCTATATCCCTACAAACAATTTGTCGTATCTTAGCAATCTCGTATCAGAGAGCGGTTAGACAGTAGTCGAACAGTGTTCGGGAGAACATATGTACTAGGTAGTAGCACGACTTGCACCTCGGCAAACCTCGTTTGGAAAGTATTAGGATGGCCATCAGAGGGGGTACAGAGCGTTCCGGCCGGTTGAGACATGCTGTCCAAAGCTTCATGTAATATCACACTAATGTCTAATAGGATTCCAATTACCATTCAGAGTGATACGATTCGCATCTAATTGGATTCCGTTCAAAATTGTTTGTAGGGATGTTACTTAAGCAAAACCAATTGTTATTTTAAATAAAAGGTTCTTAATTTATTATAGCTATTCTGGATTCTCTGTTATTCAGGCGTCTCTGGATTTTTCCCTGAATTTCCTGGAAACCCGTAAAAAAAAATCCCAAATTTTGAAAAAAAGTTGGTCAAATAACGCATAAATTGAAAATATTTTTTATTTTGATAAAAAGAATATATTTTTTTAGTCAATTTATTATTGAGCGAGTTTATTATTTCAATTTAAAAATAGAGTTAAATATGAAATGTAATTACGAATTATTTTATTGGTTTCAAATCATACACCCCAAAAAGACGTCGGGGATAAACTTTAGTTTCGTTATATTTGTAGTTGCCTTGTTACAGCGAAATTGCACATTCTATTCATAAAATTTCTAAGAAGCGCGTGGTATTTTCGTAATGTAGGTGTATTTCATTATTTTATGAAAAGAAATACAGTTTTTACTGTGGTTTAAATTTTTCTTTTAATTAAAACAAATGTCAAAGAGTAATAATAAATTATGTACAAAACCGGATATGATTATGAAAACCGGAATGTTTAAGAATGGTATTACTTAGCATCTCTCGTGTCTGTGCTGCTCTAATGATAGAAGAAAAATATTTGAACCAAAATTTTAAAAGCTGAACATTCTCTGTTCCAGGCATGAGGCCCGTAGCATTTGCTAAGTTAATGCATGATTTTAGTTGGCGTGACCTTTCGCTTAAAAATAATATTCTACCCAGTTACAATTTCTTAAATCCACTCACAATTCCAGTAAATTCCTTAACTTATATCTAGTCACGATTTCATTTCTCATTATTCAGGACAGGTAGAAATTTTCTGCGGACTTGCTTCTTAATAGTCAACTCTATTAATTTGCTATACACTTTTATCATATTTAAGATTCTTGAAACTATCCAATTATCGAACACTTTGGTAATCTTGTAAACTACCCTGTCAAGTACTCTGCTATCCTTACACCCAGTCAGTCAGTGTCACCTCGTAGTAACCAATTAACATATTAATTATATACTTGTTTAATTATTCTTTCAACGTAGTTAATGACATAATATCGTTTGACGTTTTACATGAATATTTGTAATTAAGATTTTACGTTCATGCTTCTAATATACATTTTAATAAAACAAAGTGCTTTAAACGGGGCTGGAGTAACCCTCAGGCTGCATTCAACTGAGTAAATGATGACTAGATAGAATTACATTTGGTGTGAGGTTAGAAAATGCAATTAGGAACAAAACTTACATCTTAATACATCTTTAAGAAACTTATTCTCGATGAAATGAAATAACTTCGATTGTACGTGATTGGAATAATTTACAATATATATACAATATTTCTAAATTTCTTTTTCCCGGGCTCAGCAGCATCTCTCACCACCCTGGTTGTCCACATGTAACAAAGAAAAAGTCAACCAAATATATTTTTCTTTGTAATAAACATCAATCAAATATTACCGTCTTGAACAGTATTATCACAATATAAATCCTGTGTTTAGGACCCCACTCCCCGTTCCACCCTTTCCGGTGACATTCCTCCCCCTACATTACCCAGGTCGTCGCTATGGCATTGCACATACACATTTAATATATTCCAATGTTATTATCAGAAAATAAGGTACATGCCTGATGATGTTTCTAATTTACATGTTTCAGGCCTAAGGCTTCAAGAAAGCAAGACGAGGGTGTCAACAATTTGTTTGATCTTATTTTTTATTAACAATATTCTTTTTCTTATTTACAAAATAATTTACTATATGAATATAATGTATACAACATAAATTAAGATCTTTTTAAGTAAATTTTTTTTTTATATTTTGTTTTTTCTTTTATAATATGGTATAATGATGAGCATTAACATTTTAAATGAATATAAAATTGTCTTTAAGTAGACCTCATATTCTATTCTGTCTAGTGTAATTAGTGTACGTCTATTGTTCTATTATCTACTTTTATTCTATTTCTATTATCTATTATATTATCTATTTTTCCCTGAATATCCTGGAAACCCGTAATTTTGGAAAAACTGGAAATAAAGTGAGCCCTTTTTTGCTGTATTACTTTTAATTCGTAAAAGATAGAAAGTTGAAATTTTGCATGTATATTAAGGTACTTAATACTGACATTTTTCAAAAATTATAAATTCAAAAATTTAAAAAAGGGGGGTTGAAGAAATTCGGGGGCCCGGTAGGGAACTTTGGAGAAAGTTCATATTTTGGATTCTAGAAAAATTAAGTATATTATTAATATAAAAAAATTCAAAATTTCAAAATTTTATTTGGGGGCACGGGGGCAGTATTTGCCAAGACTAAAAATTGTGTCAATCACAAACACACGTTTACGTTTCTGTTGTATAAAAGAGATGGTAAATTTGCAGGATGTGACGGATTTGCAGGATATAATAATAATGGATCGCTTTAATTGCTAAAGAGAAAAAAAGAACAATTTTGATTGTTAATATCTCCTACATGTATTATTAAAAAGGAATTGAACATTTGAGGTTCTAGTAACCAAAGTTGGTTACTTATATGTATAGGTTGGTTCAATATATATAGTACAGTTTTATAGAAATTAAGATATCGGACACAAGTCAATTAAAATATATTCTCTTTCACTATCTTTGCCACCGCGCCATCATTTGTTAAATATATATATATATATATATATATATATATATATATATATATATATATATATATATATATATATATAAATATATGTGTGTGTATATATTGTTCTATCACAATTGAAATATCTCCTCCTTCACTTAGATTCAGTAAATTAGTTCTATGTTAAACCAATTATTTGTTCACTAAATTGAATGTTTATTTATTATATCCCGAATTCAAATAATATTCTAATGAAAACACTACCAAGTTTACGTTTATGGTTTACGAGTACGAGTATGTTGACAATTCGATTATAAATTAGACACAGAGGCGGATTAAGAAAGCTCAAGGATTCAGGCGGTAAAGTTTAACGGCGTTCTATTTTTTAAGCACACAATATAGAATTTATTTTTTGATTTTAATATTATGTAATACATTTGTCTTAATATTTTCTCTAATTACATCGATCTATTTGCGATGTTAAGTCTCAGCATGTTATGTATCACCAATGAATGAACTTTTATCTGTTGACAGTATTTATAATGTAGAGGCCTCATGTATATACTACACTATTTATGTTAGGATATGATCAAATAAACTTAATAACAATTAAACGCAAAATATATAATTCAGCTCCGCAGATTGAACCCGAAGACTGCATCTGACGTCAAGCATCAATGCTGTCGGTCTCTGTGGGGTCTTTTTCTATGTAATAATATGAAGTAACTAGTCTCAAAAAGTCCTTTTTTATAAATATTTAGTTTAGTCTATTCCTGATGTAAATATATATGTGTTTTACATTATAAAACTTAAAATAATTTTGTTGTTGTTTTTTTCACACATTTTGCAACAATGAGGTCCCAAGCGCCCGCCTGGTGCGCCTGCTATCAGCTCTGCCACTGATTAGACAGTAAAATCATTGGTGTAAATAAAGTTATATACAGAATATTAGTACATAAATTCTCCATGGCGCGGCGCGGCAAGGCATTTATCTCCGACAAGAAATACTAACATTTACTTATCAAATAACAACAATGTTTCTTAATAATTAGTAAGGTAATTGTTAGCTTATTTAATTAACAAGATCTTCTTGTTTCATCTTATCAGCTTAAGTCTCAAGCTGTTTATGTAGCACTAACACATTAACACTTAATCCTGCAATATGCGTTTGTAAATAGAATTTAAATGAAAGGTGCTAGGGCGGGAATAATAAGAGGAGGAATGGGGCTGAGGATGTGAAAGATATGAAGAGTCTATATTTACTCATTCTTGTAAGAGGTTCTCCCTTTTGAATAGAAAGTCATTTACCTAGACCAGCGGTCTTCAAACTACAGACCGCGTAGGATTTTCTAAATAACTATGGAGAGATAAAATAGGTAGTAAACTTGAGTCATAATTTAGGTTCTCATTTCTTTTGTTATTCCTTAAACACAACGATTTTAGGGTATCAGTAGCGTTTCAAAGGTCGTAACTGAAAGTCTAGTGTCGCAAAATTTGTAACCTGATTAGAGTAGAGTATCAAGTAGAATCAAATTGTTTGATTAGAAGTAACCTTGTGTTGAATTTTTCGAAAAAATTGAACCACAAATATTTATTTATATAGTAACAAAAGGATTTCTAAATTTGCCCCGAGGAGGGGTATTTCTCGGATCCTCTGTATACGATCATTGCTATCCTTAAGGAATGTACGAGATGTGTTAAAAAAATAACGAAAATTTGTAAATAATATAAGTTATGAAAATCTTTTTATCAGTCAGTTGGTACAACTGCACTCAATTACTACACCAAATTTGAGTACGATCGGCCAACAAGTTTGTTTACAGCAGCTGATTGAATCAGTTCTTATTTATTTGTTTAGATTTTATTAATTTATTTAATTTTATATTTAAGTTAACTCTCCAATACTGATTTTTTAATTGAGTATTTCCTTAATTAACAAAAACTTCCGGGGTTATTAATTATTTACATTATTAATTTAAAAATTTAAAAACATTATCTTCTCTCGTGTTTTTGATCTTAAGAATTTATACTTGCTTAAATATATTTATTTACCGTCATATTGCCGATGCTAAAGTCCTATCACCAACGACCTCCAGCTATTTATCGTTGGCACTTTTTATAGTGTCGTGGCTTCGTATATGTGGGCTACACCACCGCCTAATACTTATATGATATTTGTGAGTGTTCTCACATCATCATCTTTGATACAATCAAACTCAGAAAATATAGTTCTGGTCTGGGGATCGAACCCGAAGACACAGTTCTCTGGCATCAAGCATAGACGCTCTCGACAACTGTGCCGTCTGCTTGCAAGAGGCTGGACGCACACTGTCTATTGTTTTTGGAGAGTGTACATATTCAGTTTGTGTCTCACATATTTAAATAAGTCTAATATACAAAATGTACAAAGATTAATTGTTATTACATATTGTTTATAGGCTCATCTTATAATCATTTCTGATTTTAGTTCTGTTATGTACGTCCTAGAAATGTTACCTGTGTATACTATCAAGTTCTTACATATCCCAAACTAATGCAACCAAACAAAATTAGAATGCAGATAGACTTGTCTCACTAGAAATTAGAAGTAATAGAGTTACAAGCATCTAGAAATGCTTGTAACTCGATGCTTGAACGATCTTCCGTCTATTTTATCATACACATTATATTTTATTCAATTAGAAACATAAATAGTAGAGTAGTAACTAAAATCCTATAAACGGTGCTAAATAATGAAATATGTAAATCAAATCTAAAACTTGCATCAAAACACAGAGACTTTTAAGTGATCATTAATATGATATAATATGTATTTAATTTAACTTTCAAATTTATTTAATAATTTAAAAAGTTTATGACTTTTAATCTCAAGAGAACTTCCGAGTTAAAGTGCTGATGGCAATTTCAATTATGAATTCAACATTTTATCAAGCTTTTTACATTTGTTTTGTTTTAGAACTGCAAAAACACATGGTGTTCTAGAAGATTGCGTATTTTATACGACTTCTTTATATAACAGAACATATATTAGACTCTTAAAGGATAAAACGAGTTCTTCGAAACATCTTCTGATTGAAAGAAGAAATGTAAAAAGGAAAAGAATAGAACACATATATTTTATTTTGTAATAATTTATGTTTTATATTCTTTAGTTTATAAAAATATGTATAGTACAAATTACGAGAGTTTGGAAGCGACTCATACTTAAAATAAGTTGTGGTGTATAAACTGCCGATATAACTAAAAAGCACTGACTCACTTATTTCTCTATAATGTATGTAGAAACAAATAAGATAAAATTCATTATCGTATTATATATTTATACCGCTCTTATAACCTCTTTTAAGTATAAGTCACCGCCGAACTATTGTGATTTGGACTATAATTTGATTTTATTAGTTTCAGTCAGTGGCATTGCTACAGCCGTATTTGTCGTGTCAATGATACGGGGCCCTCGGGTTATAAGGACCCCAAACGTGTATAAGCAAAAATTCGAAAAATGTTATCCACAATCTCATTTAAACTCTTATGCCGTACTAAGCTTAGTTCCTAGGAGTATTAATTGTAAGTAATAAGGTATAATCAAAATATAATTATTTTAATTCAATGCGAGCGTTTTTGTTTCTTTTGTGAAAAATCTTTACCCATCATTTGGGCCCCCAATAAATTTTGATACAAGGCCCGTCTAAGGCACGCTACTTTACTGGTTTCAGTTCATTTTATTGTGCATCAGAGTACATTCTAGCAATCGCCATCAAAACAACTCTAATTAAATACTCTGATACGGTAGAGCATTCAGCAATATACCTAATTAATCAGCAATATTAAATCGGTTTTTGTTCAGTGCATTCAGCTATATTAACTACACATCTGTTTTATTTTACGTATATATTTTAATTATTTGTATGTGAAGTGAAGTTTATTAATGTTAATAAACATATTATTTTAAATAAATAACTTCTATTTTTGGAATCATAAATTCTGCTATAATATCTCTCTGTTTAAAATACTGAAAAATCTGAAAAATACTGAACTCTGTGGAAAATTGTCCAATTAGATTCTTATGCGGGGTTACACGAGAATGGCTATAGTGAATATATGTACACGAACATGAATGTTTCCGATACTAGACGAAAACATTCGTTGTTCCCTTAGACGGTAATAAAACAGACGTAATTCCAGCGTGTGATAGCCCTTAATTGAAGCTATGCTTTTGTATTCACATTTGCTTGCAATAAATAGTATGTTTGTTTTTTGGATGTAGGGATCCATAAATTACGTCACGAAAATGTCATTTGTATTTAACTGCTCACATTGTAAGATCCACCACCCTGCTGTAAGGTCACAAATTTGAAAAAAGAGACACAGTTGTCATATTTTTTTTTAGTTTTTCTAAATTCTTTTTTTCGAATTTTAGAGTGATGTGTCGTTACGAAGCGTAATTTGTCCTCTTTTCGTAATGAATCCCCCTTTTTCTCTTGTAGTAATTAGCTCACCGATTAATTATTATTAAAAAACATCATTAGCCAATATTTCACACTCTATAAATACTGCTAAATGCATGTACGTATATTTTTTTATTATAATTTTACATTAATTAAATGCTATTAATATTCGTATATTAATCTTCCTTGTCTTTCATAATTTATTCACAAAATGAACCAAAAAACCACCCCGTTATAATACGAGTATATATTTTACTTTTCATTCCTCCTTACAAGTTGATTAACGGTGATAATTATACGGATGGTTTAATTCAGGTAATCACACAAATTTTATTATTTATAGAGCTGAATATTTCAAGGTATAAGTAATATAAAATACGACGCCCCTATTTCATCATAGAGAAGATAAATACAATTATTAACGTTATATAAATTATCCATTGTTCCTGATTTTATTCTGCAATTAAGTTCATCATCAGTGCTCTTGTTCGTGTAGTTGTTCTAATGACAACAAAACAGAAGCACAGAAGCTATTCTAAAAGATGATGCGACAGTAATTGGTTGGGGTTAACCTGGACAGACATGGATATAATAGACTTACTTTATATTTTCTGTTCCTGTAGTCATTAGACTGTAGCTGTAGGCTGTAAGGCAGAGCTTTTTAAAAATAACGGTGTATTTATAACATAACATACATATAGTTAACATAGTTGGATTGTTTTTAGAAATTGAATTTACTAATTCACTATATTCTAGATAAGAGAATCAGTTTTTAGTAACGATCGAAGTTTCGTTGTTCTTTCTTTATGTCGTTATGGATTATTTGAAGAAGTTATACAGGAGTTTTAAATACTTGCATACAATGCTGTTGTATAGTTGCCGTAGACTTCATAATTTTGATCACAAATCAAATAATGATATTTTGACATGTAAAATTAAGGAGCTGTATTTCAACTTATTAACTAAAAATAATACCATAAAATTTATGTGGATACCAGGGCATTGTGGAATAAGAGGAAACGAAATTACGGATAAATTGGCAAAGGAATCTATAAATTTGGAAATTGAGATAAAAATGAAATCAAAGTCAAAAAATTGAACTATAATTTGAGAAATCAAGATTTCATTAACAAAAGTCAGCTAAAAGGAAGAGATTATTATATGTTTCATCCAAATTTAAGTAAGAAAAGATGGTTCAGAAATGAGTTCCGCAAAATTATATCAATTATAATTCGAATCAAAAGTAATCATTGTAAAACCCCAGCTCATCTGTACAAAATTAATATTTAATCTGATGATAGATGACAATGTGATGAAGAAGAAACTTTACATCATATTATATTTGAATGCATAAATTATAGTTTACAAAGATCAAAATTCAATAGCGAAATATTAGATGTGATTAAAACTTTTCCTGTTAATACTACATTTTGATCAGTATAAATTGTTTAAAATCATTTTGTATCAGTTTAAATTGTTTAAATTTTTATTTATGAGTCCTCTTAGTTGGTTAAGCCTTAATACCTTTTGTTATTGTCGTTGCTATCTATCTTTTTGGTCAAGCTGTCTAATAGTCAACATAATACTTGTGTAGTTTGTAAAGTATTTTTAATTATATGTGTTCTGTATAGACATATCAATACTGCGTAACAAACGGGTGCATAATTTCACTAATAATCTGTCATATTTGTGTCCCCCTACGCATAACATATCCTAAATAATCTAGGAACTAGCATACCACTGAATACTAAACAGGGTGTTTGAATAACGCATAGCATGTCATACTTCATTATTTCGCTTCAAGCTATAGTTTTCTAACTAATACTATCATATATTTCTCTAAAACATTGATAACAAAATCTTAAGACCGTGATGATAGTACTATCAAAGTCTAAAAGCGACATTTTACACATAACTTTAATAATTTAAATTGTCTGAGGTTTTGAAATAATTCAGCTTTTGTGTTATTAGAAATCTAACCTCCAGGGCGTGTTCGGTGGATAAATTACCTTCTCCGGTGAGTAAATAGTCCTCCTATCTTATTGCTTACTCATTAAGGCAGCAGTCGCTCAACAGTTATGGTTAACTATGAGCTTACTCCACCCACAGGTAAGATATGTCAATCACTTTTAATTAATATTTAAAGTATGAATATATAATTAGAAATCGCTTAAACAGATACCGAACAGTTGTGGTGGTAATTTATTTTAAAATGTCAAAAAAATTTATGAGTTTGTTTTTCTACTGATTTAAATAATGAGTTAAGTCAGTTACGTAGATGAATGGAAGCTCAATCACAAGATTAGGAAGGAGTACCGTGTGGATAAATAATTGTGGGTTTAGTACTAAAAGTTGGATTAAGTTGGGAGGCAGTACCGTAGCATCATTACAGCCATAGTGGGCCCATCGTGTGTCAAGACCGTTGGATAAGTAAACTGAGAAGAAGTACAAATTTTCAACAACGCGGACCATAGAAGGCGACAGAATTGATCTCAGAACTCTTAACCAGAGTTATCCCAGTAAATATTTTGATGAAATTGCATAGCTAGGTAAAGTTCCAATCAAAAATCAATTCTATTTCACTCAGAATTCAGATATAGTTCAAATCACGATAATTCGGCGGTGACTTATACTTAAAAGAGGTTACAGGAGCAGTGTAAATCTATAATACAATAATAAATTTTATCTTATTCGTTTCTATACACATTATAGAAAAATAAGTGAGTCAGTGCTTTTTAGTTGTATCGGCAGTTTATACCACACAACTTGTTTTAAGTATGAGTCGCCGCCGAACTCTCGTAATTTGAACTATAGCTGACTTTTTCATAAGAATATTCTTTTTCTTTCCAACATCATACATTGGTTATTGAAAATGGTTATTTTAGTAGAGGTAAAATTCCACAATCAGGTCACCAGAATATCACAGAAAAAGAAAGAAGATATATCTGTCTCTGTTTAAAGGTTTATTTGCAACTATATGCATACTATACTATAGTATATTAAGCAATAATTTATAAAGCGATACCGCCTTAATTCTGAATGGTGAAGTGACTTTGCCATTTGTAGTTCATATCGCTGACATTTCTCTTGAACGGGTGAAATCAAATTGAATTGTTTCGCGACAAAAGAATTACGCATCTTCCATATGATGTCAAAGTGACTCCAAATTTTTTACTGGAATCTTTTCTAGGTTTTTAATGTTATTAAGTTAAATTGATTATATACATACATAATAATAAACTTAATAGAAAGCGCTACAGCACAAAAATTACTAACAAAGAAATAGGCCAACCTTAAATAAATTAAATTACAAAAAAGGTATGCAAAATATCATGAACTAACTATGTTTAAGTTCAGCTTTACATTTACTAGATTCTTTAAAGAAATATTCTTTTAGAACAAAAAAGATATTTTTTAATTATACGTATATATTAAATTGAATGTGTCTCTCATGTTCTATAGTAAAACAAATGTTTCTTCTAACATACAGCGTGCAATACATTGTGCAAAAATTTACTTTATTAAAAATGTTTTTGTTCTTATCATTGCTACTAAATGATTTTTAAGTTTAATTAAATGTGGAATGTTTCACGGTCTGAAGATTGTTTTTGACAGTACAATTAAGTAAACATGTATCTTACACTGAAATTTAAAAAGAACAGTACGAGGTTGTATTAAAAGAAATTATAAAAGAGATTATATCTTCATATTAATATAATAATATTTAATTCGAACGGCACAGTGGTCTAGATCGTTTACGCGTTGAATCCAGGCCTATTTCAATCCTATTTTACCTAGTACCCCAGTACAATTCATACGTAGTTTATTTTTGTTTAATATTCAACCACTAGTGGTACAGACTTTTATAAATACGATATATGAAATCAAATTATACTAAACCAAACCAAATTTCAAATTATTTAAAGTATTTCAGGTAATATGATGCAAAATTGCATCTCAGATTCTATCTCAGACTTACAGATTCTATCTTACAATTTCGTAGCAGGTTTTAACTTGCATGTAACTTTGTAGGTTATGTTTGCTTTCTGATATAACTTATACTAAGAACAGCAACTTTTATACTTATGGTTCGAAATACTTAATTCTTCTTTTGTTTTAGAACGCCATTATTCTTCATAATTATAACTTAAGCAGCTTACTGTAAAATTGATTCTATAATAAATTCTTTTTATTAAATCAGTAGCCTAGCAACTTTAAGTATTTTCCATAGGTATTTTCAATGTTTGATACATAAAATATTATTTCACTTTATTGAATTCCATTTCTTTTATTAACTGTAATTTGAAAATAGTGATTTTGTGTTTCAAATATTTAATTTTCAAGATTCCTGAGTGAATCAGTGCTTTTTAGTTATATCGGTAGTTTATACCCCACAACTTGTTTTAAGTATGAGTCGCCGCCGAACTCTCGTAATTTGAACTATAATGTAACTGTTTAACTTTCTTAAATGTTAGTAAAATGTTATACAATTAATTCTATATAAACGGAACATCTTGAATCAACTTGAAAATACTCAATCATTTATTATACATTTTTACTACTTAAATTAATACCGGAATAAAAATGGCTATTTCAATCATCAATAACATCTATAATAATGCGAATTGAGTAAAAATAATTGGATATTTGAGGTTTTGATAACAAAGTTTATCAATGCACTTTTATATAAATTTAGTTATGGTGTCCAAATGGGGCCTTTTACAAAAACGGTAAAGGTTTACATTGACTATAACGCCATCTGTTGGTCTTTCTAAAAGTTATTTAGCGCAGCAGTTACTCTGTTATTAGTTTTCTAAAGTAAAACGCAAAAGTCACGACACTTGAATGTGTATAAATATAACGTTACTATGATTGCAATAAAATAGACCAGCGCGCTATTCTGGTGGTATATTCAATGGTCCAGTTGTTAGTTGTACTCTCCATTATTTATTAAAAATAATGGTGACACAGCTGCCGCGATAGATAGCGTTTAAAATAAGAAATATGTATCTTGTTTTGAATTGAATTTACTTCATTTTAATGTTGGAGTTACATTTGTTTAATGTCATATACAGATTTACTCTTAAAATGTCACGATCCCTTTAAGGTGTTGTAGGGGAGGTCATTAATTATTAAATGACCTATAAAACTATGGATAAAAGTGTATCATTTTCAAGAAATTAAATTACAATTTTATTATTTTTATTATAAATGGAAATTATCAAGGTTTTATGTTTGCCAATTATTTGAGGTTAAGTGGATGTGCAGAATTATTTGCCGAACCACCTGTCCACACTTGTTTTTAATATTCAACACTCAAACATTTGTCTAATATAATCTTTTAACCATACAGGTATAAGAATAGAGTGCGCAAGAGACTGAACACTGCGATAAAGGCTAAGATAAGGACAGCTGTCAAGTGTCCTCTGTGTTTCTTTCAGCAGCACTGCGTCTACTTGCTTGCTTACCCCATACTTCACCGTCAATCTGCTAAACTAGCAGCAGCGGTTCGGCTAGAAAGAGACAGATAGGACACTCGGCAGCTATCTCTCTCTTTGCCTTTATCGCTTCCTCTTACACGCGGCCGTACTCTTCGCGCACTCTATGCTTATAACAAAAACACATTCATTGAAATAAATAACAGTTAGATTATTACAGTTATTTGATTTACTATAACTTAAATACTTGGGAAAAATTGTTAACTATGGGTAATAAATATTTCTACTGAGCATTGTGGGTTATGTTTTAATGTCATCGAACATAGCAAAAGTAAATATTTAGGCACGTTGAGACTACGACCATATAAATCATATAAATAAAAAAATCTACAAAAAAAACACAATTATTATATAATAATTAATGCTAGATTTCAATTAGCTGTTGAAATCGTAGTAATATAATAATAAAAACATCACTGAAAAGATCCATCTTTCCTCCCCCTCCCCCCACTTCCTATTCCAATACAATGATCCATTCAAGTATCAACCTGAATGAATGTAAAGGAAAACATATTCTACGTGTATAATCTTTACTTTTTCAATATTTTGTTTTGTGTATACTCGAATACCATATATACGTATGTATTTGTTTGTTATTTAAATGAAAATGAAAATCAGTTGGTGAATTTAATACGCTTTATAAATATTAGCATGTTAAGTATTCTAAAACAATTGAATTTTAAATTGCTTACGTTGACAACTTTTTATTTGGTGTGTTGTTATTTGGGTTTTACCATTTTTACATAAATAGGGTTAAAACAACAACGGAAATACTGTTCACGGATGTGCACATATACCCCTAACATACATCTATGTTAAAGCATAAAGGCTTGTACGCACATAGCAGTATTCAATATTCACTGACACTGAACGGCACGGCCAGGGTACTATCACTTAGAGTAAAATTCTTTGACATGGAATAAACTGCTTTTGGCGACCTCTCGGAATATTATATCTTCTATGAACTTAAATTCTCGGCGACTCAACACATTACGGATTCATTCAAAAGTTGAATATTACCTGAAACAGATTTACCTGACACACATTTCATGAGTGTACTAAAACAAATTCATACTACCTGAATCAAATCGCTCCGTGAGAACCCCGCCACTTTATTTTCGGTAAGATTTTACTTTCTCCCCTCTACATATTTCGTATATTTTCTTAAATTTTCTAGCAGCACTAGGTATTTGATATTGTCGATTAATGTGTTTACTTTCACTAAGCTTCAGATATGCAATATGCTGTGCAATGCACTTTTTAGACATTCGATCCCTAAAACCAAAGTCTACCGTTTGATACGACTTGTGGTGTGAGGTCTGTGGCGCTTCGTCCGCGCTTCTCTAAAACGGAAGCGCCACTATAATAATAGACGCTTTGAAACGTGAACACTTGTTTTATTGTACGAGCATAATACAAGACTTGCTCGATAAAATGGGATACATACCAGTACTTGTATATATGCAAATATATTGTATACTCGTACGTTCAATATTCATTGTAAATAATATATTACATTGCAATATACCCGGGCTGGCAGATACGACTATTTCTCGGGTATGGTAATTGATAAACATCTGGTTTTGTGTACCATCCATTTTGTCATACCTTTTTTTAATTTGATTTGTAGTGGATTGTAAATTCGTATATTTCCAAAAGACCAATGTACTTGTAAATCAACTCAGGTAGAAAATTATCTTACACAGCAAGTTTTACATTTGCTAGCTTGCCACATGTTAATTCCAAGCTTCATTTCAATACAGAAATTGTCTTATAATGCAGTTTTCATTCTTGTCAGCTTACTACAAGCGTTGCGAAACAAAAATACAAAATTGTAGGTAAACTACTGTACTAAAGATAAGGCAAGGTAATAAAAATTTAGGCTAGTTACTATTCCTTATTTTACCTAATTTTTTTAAAAGCTATAAAGCGCATGGCGGAAGTTAGGGCACACAGGAGGAGTCTGGCATTAGTGAATGTTGGTTTTTAACAATATTCTGTAAAACATATATAAAAACCAGCCATTTGACGCAGGTGTTTATGGTTTTTACGTACTTTTTGTATCTGCTCCTGTAAAAAAGGGCCCGCTTTTAATCTACCACATATGCACCACTTTCATAAATACATAATAAACTATTTATTCTCAAAATTTCGGGCTCTGTGATCTTGAACTAATATCCTTTATACTTATCTTGCATTAAACGTGTCTTGTAGTAGAGTAACTCTCCCTCTTCTACAGATTTCATCTAATATAATTACCCAATTATACGTATAACATAGTTAAAATGCAATTAATAACTCTTTTATAAAACATTCACATAATGATCCTGTTTACAAAGGTCTGCCGCATTGATATAGAACAATAAAAACGATAGAGACAAAAAGAAAACAAAAAAACAACACCATGATACCCCAAGTGTGCTTTCTATCTGTATAAATTTTCGTCTCACTTTTCCTTATTGAATATATAACCCTATCCCTTTCTTTCCTTCTCAATCGCACCACTCCACAATGTCTCGTCACCCTACAACCCACATCATCCGCCACCAGAGTACGTTTCACGTAAAAGTATAAAAACACTTGTGGTTTCATATCGTCTTTTATTTCATATACATATATATTTAATATATATAATATATACATATATTTTCTGTTTGGGTTTTAAAGTGCTGTAAAAGTCTAACGTTGTATAAATTCCAGATTTCAAATAGCGATTCATCTCAATAGACTACCTGTTGAGTTATAGTACTACGAATATATTTATATATAAAAACTGCGTTGGTAGAAGAATATGAAAGTAAAGATACTAAAATATTAAATGAAATGGTCTAACTTTATTAATATTGACAGTGAGATATTTAAGAGAAATAATAGATTAAAGATACTTCGATTAATCTAAATAAAAATCCCACACAACATTAGATGCACCCTGTATATTTTTAAATACCCCATAATGTGAAAATAATACCATGTATATACGTTGCATATAAATGAAATTAATGAACATGACAATACATACTATATACATGTAGCAATGTTTAAATATGCACATTTTAAGTTGAAGTTCTATGAAATGTATTAAGAATGTAGATTGTAAAGCCGAAAGGCGAACAATTAATAATAATATATAAAAAAAAAATGCACATGCAGTGTAGATTTTACATCATTTTAGCGTATACATAGGATATGCCTTACCGTATACACTTGAATATAGTATGTATATCCAAATATTTTCTCTATTTAATATATTTTTTACTATTATTTATAATAGCAAATTCTATTATCTAAATGTATAATTATGGGTACACCATGATATTTTGAATACTACAAGAGTTACCGTATTTATTTTATATAAATAAATCTTCATTAAGATTTTCAAATAAATTGAAAGACAAAAATAAATTGTAGAGTATATTGTACAGATGAGGTAATATGCTATTACATAGAATTAAATAATAAGGTAAACACCTGGAAATAAAATACAATTAAATAAAAGAAAAGGAAATAACAAATAAATTCTTAACATTCTCAAAAACACAGAAAGAAAGAAAGTTCCTTCTAACAAGAAACCTCTTGACATCTACGATGGTTTATTGCTTCTTTGGTCTTCAACATCTTGAAGAACTGAAGAACAATTACATAATACCGTCTCTTTGTTCTCCATTAAGTGTTTTCTATTCTCCAATTCACAAACGAATGGAACAAATATTGATACCATTAAAAAGCGTAAAAAGATATTTATGAAAATGTTCTTTTTAAATCAAATTACTCGTAGAATGGAGCGCTTGAATTTTATGTAAGCGATTAATACGTGCATGAGCAAAAGATGTCTTCCGTTTAGTAAAAAAATGATGCTAAATTACTGCTATATATATAGTGTTACAGCAAAAATTGTTTTGCAGAATCAAAGTAAGTTATTTAATATGCTATAAAGCTTTGATATTCAATATGACGTACAAGTGTTAACGATATTACAATAAGCCGTGGAAATTTAAGACTCACTGTTGTAGTATACCGGTGTTGTGAATAACGACGAATAAGGGCATCGTCTACTTGAGACGCCGACCTTTTCAGTACAGTGTATTCGAGTTGTTGTAAAGCGACTACTTTAATGTTTATCAATCAATATGCCACTGCACTGTGGGTAATAAAATGGCATATTATATATGATAAAGTTTAAAGCACACATTTCAATATTTCTATTTGTTTTTTACACATTTTATTTTTTAACATGTTTCTAATTTACAAGAATTTGTTAATCCCCATTCTAGGGAATTGCTGGCCTATATAACACTACACTACTTTCATCAGTTTTCGATAAATATGAGGTATTATTTAACTGCTGTCTCACCGGATCAACCAACTAAGAACCGCATAACTTAGTCCTGATGCAATAAATAGGCAAAATACACAATCACATTGGCGGTAACCGAGAATTGAATAAAATCTAAAAATATAATCTAAAAATCTATGACGATTCCAATTCCTAACACCAAGAAATATATAAATTTCCTTAATTAACTGTTTTGAAATACAATTTTTAAATTGTTCTATTGTCCTACTATACAAGATCATTTTCTCCCCCTAAAAGTCATTTTGAGTTCTATTGAAAAGTATGACTTCTTTTTTTAAATTTTATTGAATAAAATTAATTATTTGTTTAATTTTTGAGTCAGTTTTCTATTTTATTTGTACTTGAATATTTATACAGCTTCAATTTCATTTAAAACTATTTACAAACATAAAATATTAATTTTGTAGCTAATTAAATATCTTCTATATTTAACAAGTAAAAATTAATTACATTTCCTTTGATTGTGATTCGTATTTGTTAAACAATATTCAAAAATATTTTGTAACAAATATTACAATATATATATATATATATTTAAGTCTGAATGTTTTAACATTTTATTAAGAAATACGTATATATATTTTAACTTACTACTTCTTACGGATTAGAAATTATAGAGCAAAATGTGCCTAAATTGTTTTCCAGTTTTTCCAAAGTATCAAATTTATTTTTCTACAAATTAAACAATTATAGAAAAGCAAAATTCAGTGTGTATAACACGTGTGTAAATAATAAATGGGATTTGATTTGAACACCTTAGGTATGGTAGTTTTACCCCACAATTTTATTTTAATAATCCATTATTAAAAGAAATGTACTTTTTAAAATCAATATTCCATCCTCTGCTTCTGTCAAGATTATATGTGCTAAATTTAATCATTTTCCCGTCCTGCTTCTACGTTCTGATTAACTTCAATAACGGCCCCCGGCGCCCCCATATATGTAAACACATGTACTTTGGGCAGATATATTATAAATTTTACATTTCAAAAACAACAAAAAATCAAACAGATATATAATGTTTCGTACGACACGGTGATCTATTGATAAACATTAAAGCACTCATGATAATGTGTGTTAATGCGAGATACCTTTAATAGACTTCACTGCAAATACCATCGCACGTAATGCTACCCTTAAATAAAAATACCCCGTATAATATCAACTTTATCTTCAAAAACCTTAATAAATTTAAGTGATATTAAAAATCTGTTGAATATTGAATTTAATTGATCTCTTTTTATTTAATTCGAATATTTTTAATTAGTTTTTTTGATTATATACGCTACAGTTCATCTACTAACGAAGTAATTTTAAAAATAAAAAAATATATCATTAATATATTATTTTTTTTTGCCGTTAAAATGTTTGACAGAAAATGATACTAACTGTTTGAAGTATAAATTAAAAATGATCATTATTATACAGCAAAAGATTTGTAGAGTTCTGACTAGTAAAAATTTGAAGTGTATCAACAGGAGTTGACTATTTTCTTTCTTGATTAAATTCTAAAACAACAAAAATATTTATGATTTTGTTAAATTATTGTAAAACTAAAGCATGGGACTTTTTTACGTTATATAAAATACTTTAAATGATAGTTCTAGTTTCTTTCTAACAACCGACCTTTCTCTTACACATAAATCTAGCTCTATTGATACGGTGATATCTATTTGATAATAGTGTTATACCCACTAATACTCAGCTATAGTTGTTGTAAAAATTACAAGGCACGTCGCCAGCGTAAGGAGAAATATTCTACACAGTATTTTGGGTCATTATAACGGGCACTCTTAACTGGCACCATTATTTTCTTTTAAACATACTTTTAAACAACATTAATTTATTTTCAGCTGCTAGCGCAGTGACGTTTGATTCTGCATCTCTTTTACACTTCACTTGTTTAGCACAAGGTAACAAGGTAGTAGGGAAAAATGAAAAGAGAATGAATTTTTTTATAAATTTTTACAGTGCAGTTTTTTATAAATACAGTTATGGTTCACAACCTAGTTACCATTTTTAAAGTAAATAAAAGTTTTTATGCCAGATTATATCAAGCTATACATTAAAGTAATATATTGGTACAAGATTTTAAGTGATTTCACATATATTTAATGATGCAGTAAAAATGCAGTAAAATTATGTAAAAATATATTCAGCTTCGATAAATATAAAACGTAACACGGTGTTAACTTGATTATATGCTCAGAGGCAGTTGTGAAGTATGTTATGTGTAATATGTATGGTTCTCGACACCATAACAACTAGCAGGGCCGTAGATAGAGCCGATTTTGCGATAAAACATCAAAAAGTTTGGTAAAAAAATTTGCCCATTACACATAATTTTTACCTAAGGTTAAAAACTTTTAACTAAATAGTAAAACTTAATTTCCAAAAGCAGTAACATAGGTCACAAGGCATTGTTCTTTAGGTAACATTGTTTAAATAACACGTAACTTTTGTCATATTTTGTAATACTCTCTAATTTAATAAATTGTAAATATTTCTCGGTATTTCCATATAAACAAAACAAAAACGAAACTTTCTACTATTTATTTTTAATAAAGTGAAATTAACTGAAATATTTTATAAAATCCATGAATCAATCTGATACATAAAATCTGAATAAAACTTTAAATAAAATAAAAAAAGGTAATTTTAAAAATATCTCACGTTTTTATATATTTTTAAATTGAGTTATGGATCTCTTGAGAGAAAGTAAGTTAACTTATAAAACCTAAGTTTAAAAAGAAAAACATTGAAAATGGAAAACTTTTAAAAGTCAAATCTTTGTTTATTTAATAATGTTTTGATTTTATACATTTCAATAAAATACAATGATAGTGTACGAACGAACTTTATAAAAATATGCGACATATTGCAATGTAAAAGAAAGACTTAACACCGGAGGTTCAATGCCTTGAAATATGTCTTTTAATATTGTCTGCTGCAATTTGTATCGAACACAGCGAAGCGCGAAACACAGAACACAGTAATTTAATATCGGTCTTATCAAAATGAATTGAAACAGACAAATACAATAGAAAAGAACCTTAAAAAATAGATCCAAATGTAATCCTACTAACCACAAAATATTTTACTTGTACGAACCCTAGTATTTATTTAAAATTTTACTAGTCCAAATAAAAAATGTAACGCACCATAACTATTTAATCAGCTTGTAATATGCTGGAAATGGCGAAACTTACATTGCCAGACAATCTACATCAAAAGTAGAAATTAATCTTGGAATTAACTTGTGGCAAGCTATCACTCTCGATAACTGATAATGTATTACAAGACTTTTTTTTACCCAGGAAATTGTTGTATTTTACGATTCTGAAAATATGTTATAACACTTGAAAAGGATGTTTTAAGATTTTAGTAAAAAGGAAATTTTATGGTTGTAGTAGCAATAGAACACGTAACAAATATTTAAGTAAGTAAGGCCCTCCGCACATGAGGTGACTGATTGCAAACCTTAGCCCCTAATCTGCCCGAACCGAATGAGAATGGAACTGTGTTGTTAGAGAAAGAACGAACATATACACCATGTGATAGAAAACGAACGGCACGAACGAAACTAAACTGGTTTTGAGTACGTTTTCAGCGACTCTGTTTCTCGGTCGCAGAGCATGGTTGGTTGCATGCTTTTGATGGTGACATCATGAACAGAGATGTGCACAAATAGTATTCAAAAGTATTTAAATTCATACAAATACGGCACAATAAAATCCCCTATTATGCTATTGTTAAAAATTTTATAGAGTCACGGAACACGGCTCGACTAGTTTGCAATCAGTCGACTCGTGTGCCTAACAGTAAAGAAATTAAGGATGTAAGGAAAATAAATGCTGAGAAAGGACAAATGGAAGGAAGGAGATAGATGGCAGAGGTTTCATTTAAAAACACGGAGATTCAGCCAATAAGGAAGGAGTAAGAAGAATGGGAGAGAAACAACAGGAAGTAGACAACAATAAAATATAAGGACAAGAGTATAAGAATCAGAAAGTGCTTCTTGAATTAATAAAATGTTAAGAATTATTGAGTTTATGTTGGTACTGAGACGTAGTTCCGTGATTTAATATTGAAAATATGTAAAGTCTAACAACGCACACATTAAATGAATAAATACATACATACTGTAGTTTCTTGCACACCCTGTATTTTAAATAGAATTCCACGTAGGAGTTTAACAGAAAAACAACAACAAAGCAGTGGATTAACGTTACATGCAACATAAAATTAATTTTTAAAACAGAATCAACTTTTCCATTAAATTGTGTTAATGTATAATTTTTTTAATTAAGTATGAAATGTTAATAACGGTAAATTCTTTTTTGAAAAGTGCTTTATGCATTATTTAAACATGGACTTAAATCTATATAGGATGAAAATATTTAGATACGAATAAATCTTCTCCGGCTTTTAAGATGCTTACGTCCATGTGATGCCCTAGAGAGATTGCTTTACATCCCACTCCATCACTCCGTGAATGTTTTTGTTTAAATTGTTTGTATGAAAGAACGTTGTAGGTTCAACATTGAAACATATTATGACGCCCCGGAAAACAGGTAAATACACAAATGTACGTAACGATGGATCCTTTGTAGCTGATTATAACGTGTAGGAATTTACACGCAAATTTAATGTAATTTGCATATTAGGGTGGTTATTTTATTTAATTATAATTGGGATCTGAATTCCTTTGCATATATTTTCTGTTAACACCAGATAACAAATTTTCACAAGAGTGTGAAATTGAATTTATCAGCGTTCAGTGCAGTTAGTATTGACGTTAACGACTTTGTAATGAATGGTACGTTTATAAAATTTTAAAATAAATGAATTTACACTTTAAATCTACAAGTAATTTTCTAGAAATAAGCAAATATATGTATTTCAAAATTATTTTAAGATAATTATTTATTTATTTGTTACAATTGTAACACACATAAAAATTAATTACATTATGTTATTGATAATAATATAATGAAAATAATTATAATGTTGTGGTTTTAGTACAAAGATACCCAATAAAATAAAAATCTTAATTAATTTAGCGTTTTTCTCCAAAAATAATTTTTCATTAATATTTCAAGCGTCTAACTAAAATATATATCTCACGTGTAAATAAAATATCTCTTTATAATATTTCATTTAACCTTTATTGTAGATTTACACTGAATTGAATGGAATATTTGTTAGAATTAATTCAACCTCGGGTAAATTTACACTGGACAAATAAAGAATATTAAATAAATAAAATGTATAACTCTGTGATAAGTTTGCTACAAATTAACACTAGATATAATGAAGTTTTCAGTAAAACCATTAAAAGTTAAGAAACATTCTCATCTATTTGCTTACATATTAAGTTACAATTTTCAATAAAAAAAAAAATAAAAGAAAGATATAAAGAATTTATTAAATGAACAACAAAAAGATCGAAAACGAAAAAATCAAAATCAAAACGTATGGAAAAAAAATTTCACTTCAAAAATATTTTTATGTAGGTATTTACTGAAAATGTAACACAGATTATTGCATCACACAGCATCGGAAATAGAGCAACGTTAAATAAAATTACGTATTTAGAGTCTATATACGTGTATTTACAGTAGGAATATTCGTTAATAAACATCGACTTTTCAAACCCTCAATGATCATCCCTAACACAAAAACACCCTCATGTGTTTCCTGTAACTCCACATATTATTCATACACAACATATGTATGCAAGGGCGTCAGATACAATTCTCATAATATTATCGCCCACAAGAGAATAAAACATATCTCTCAAGTATTCAAATATTAATAAGGGTATACCCTGGTAGACATTCTTATTTATTTTAAAACTCAAGGCAACATAAAATTTTAAAATATATTATATATTTATTAGTTATTATGGTAATTTCATCTTGAAATTAATGCAAGAATTACGGCCGAAAATAAATGCTTTTATGAATTACTAAAGTTACTTAAATTTGCTTATGTAAATTGCGAAGAAAAATTCTGATACAAGGTGTGGCTATTTCAAAACAAGGCTGCTGTAGCATCAATGGTTTAAGCGTCTCCAAAATGGGCCAGAAGATGTTGGAGTCGAAGATGTAAGCCCGGATTAACTTATCGTGCGACTGCTCAATGTAAGATATGTACGAAATGGCAAAGAAAGCGTAAGACAAATTTTGGGTAAGAATTTAACAAGCGAAAACTTCTTCACGAATGAAAAAAGATTTTTTTTTTTCTTTAAACTCGCAGTATTTAGAGAGCGATCGAGCGTATCAAGTTCTTGCCCCGGTTCGAAAAAAATGTAGATGCTGTATTGGCTGTAGGGCTAAGATGATGATGGAAATTTTAAGATATATGTGTTAGCATCTCGTATAGCTCACAATATGTACGACTATCAAATCAAATTTGTGTTTGTTTATACGCATAGTTTTTATACACAACATATAATAATACAGTGTTATTTAATGTAAACAATTTAATGAAGCCAAAAATAATATTCATTAACGTTAGAATAATGTGACGTTGACATGTTAGTTTTCCATGAATTTTAAATGAACAAAGCTCGATGATCGGTGAGTGGTGATTGACAATAACGGTAGCTGCTGGACAAAACCACAACGAATGTTAAAATTGAAGTTGTCATTTACATGTCTCATACTAGGAAATATCATAGTGGTATTTGCATGAATGTAGTTTTCCCTTACTAGTCGACTACCTACGCTATATTTTACCCATTAGTTTTATCAAATGAACATGTGTTTTACTTGTAGTTTAGTTAAAATATTATAAAATTGTTATCAGATTAACAGATTAAGTTAACATTAGTCTGTTATTAAATTGGCATTGAGGGATTGCACATTTAATTAAATAGCCTTAATCTAAAGATAACAAAACAACCACCATGTTTACTTTACTCGTACTTTTCTACTCGAACACTGTTTGTACTTTGTTCATATCGTAACAACTTTTTTCATTACAAGTATATATGTATGTACTTGTATTTAAAAAAAATAATCTGATATATAGTTCAAGTTATGAGAGTTTGGCGGCAACTCATACTTAAAACAAGTTATGGGGTATAAACTGCAGATATAACTAAAAAGCACTGACTCACTTATTTTTCTATAATGTGTATAGAAACGAATGAGATAAAATGCATTATCGTATTATAGATTTATACCGCTCTTATAACCTCTTTTAGGTAAAAGTTACCGCCGAACTATCGTGATTCGGCAGTGGCTCATGCGTAAAAAAGGTTATAAGAGTCGTATATAAGGATCGGCGCTCGAAGTGTACCAATTACGAATGCTGAAATTTTGTTAATTTTCATTTTGTTTATTTAAAAACTTTAGTGTGTCGTAAAAACATTTCAAATTAAAAAAAAATTTTGTAGTTCGACTTAGCCACCTTTAGCATGAATACTATCATTGTGTCGGTTCGAAAAAGCTTCACACGCTGCAAGAATATGGTCTGATAGTATTTTGTCCCATTTTCGGCGAAGAGCAATTTTTAAGATGTCGACTGTCTCATATTTTTTAGTTGATACTTTGGTCTCCAGAATGGATAATCTATTGGGTTTAAATCTAGGGAAGAAATGAAGCAGGAAACTTTTTAAAGCATCGTTTAAAATCTTTCCACGGTTAATTTGTTGATTTACATTTACAATGTTTAATGAAAACAAGTGGTGAGCATCCTGTGGGCCAAACCATCACTGACGCAGACGCTTGCGTTCGTAGATCAATTCTCTGGTCTAAATTGTCTTTTGTCACGATCGTTTTGTTTGTTTGAACCGTAAAATAATTTCATCAGAAAAGACTAAATTTTTAACGTGCCAAGGTGCAAGTGTTTTAACACCTTTGCTCTTGCTTGAGGAACTGCCTTTTGTGCAGGTGTTCAATCTTGCAGATTTTATATTCTGTAGCATATAATGTTTTGTTGTTTTGAATATACATTATATATTCTCTCTACTATTGTTCACTTTCCAATTATACTTCTTGAGAAATTCTAGAAACCGTCAAGAAACATTCCTTCTGTGAAGTATGCTTATTATTATCACTGAAACGAATGAGATACCCGAGTTGCAATAATGCTGCATAAAGGAAATTGCTCGTTATTTGCACTGCAAATCCGACATACTCGTACATTCATATTATCGTTCTTCCTTGAAATAGATTGAAAAAACATCAAACAGTATGAAACGTGGTATATTACAACTAGAATGATTTTCAATTTCTTAGGGTGTTCTCATAGTTGAACAGACTACTTGCAACTCCCGACTTTTAAGTAGATTTATTTAGGGTCTTTCAATAAGAGCGGTTTTTTTAAATAAATAGAAAAACGCAAAATTTCGGTGAAATTTGGTAGATATTGTGTTTTATTACTAACTTTTCAGAGTTTGTACTTTAGATTAAAATAAAAATATCATCAGTTTTCACAGAAATACTGCGTTTTTCGGTTGATTTAAAATGACCGCCATTGTTGAAAGACTGTATATATATATAGTAGGTAGAGTGCTAACTAAAATTTGTTTAACGGGGTTGTAGATGTTAATTATAAATCCACCCTCTTGCTGTACAAATGGTTAAAGGATGACATCATGAGCTTTACATACACTTAACATATTACATATTTCAATTAATGTAAGTTGTGAATTGGTCTTAAGCCTTTATATAGAATTTAAGCTTACGTAAATGTTATACTTGGAAATTAGACAAAAGCAATTATTATTTTAGAAATAAACAAATCTACAAAAACACACAATTATTATATTACAGTTAATGCAAGATATCAGCTAACTGTTGAGATCGTAGTAATATAATAAAAAAAATATAGTTTTAATTTTCTGAGGACTAGTAACAATTTCTGATTAGTTCTAATACTAGGTCGAGTTCTATAATATCGTATTCTAATTATATGCGCTTCTGATCCAAATTGTTTCGTGTCAAAATGCGTGTATAACATATATTTATACAGAGAAATATATGATATAAATATATAGTACATATAATGTATTATAGTATGTATTATCTCGTACATTGTACATATCTCTGATAATAAAAACAAATTTAACTTTACACTATTTTAAAACATTTACGCAAGCAGTTCCCTTGACTCTCGTTCTGTGGTTATTATTATGTCCCCAAACCATAGCTTGTACATTCTTAAATATTTAATATTATTTTTGTTTAAACACAAGGGAATCATCGAAAGAAAACTCAAAAAGCTCTCAGTAGCTAAATGTAGTGCAAATTAAAGTTTACCCCCGTCGCAAAGCGACGTCTTTTTGGCATGTATGATTTGAAACCAATAAAATAATTCGTAATTACATTTCATGTAATAAACTCGCACAATAATAAAATAATTTTTCAATTTATCAAAATAAAAAATATTTTCAATTTATGCGTTATTTGACCAACTTTTTTTCAAAATTTGAAATTTTTTTTTTTGATTCGTAAATAAGTTACCTATTTTAGCCTATATACAAAATTTCAACTTTCTAGCACAATTTTTACTCTCGGAAAATACTGCCCCCGTGCCCCCAAAGAAAATTTTAAAATTTTAAATTTTCTTTTATTAATTATATACTTAATTATTTTACAATCCAGAATATGAACTTTCTCCAAAGTTCCCTACCGGACACCCGAATTTCTTCAACCCCCCCTTTTTCAATTTTTGAATTTCTAATTTTTTAAATATGTCAGCATTGAATACCTTAATACACATGCAAAATTTCAACTTTCTATCTTTTACGAATTGAAAGTAATACAGCAAAAAAGGGCTCACTTTTTTCCAGTTTTTCCAAAATTGCGGGTTTCCAGGAAATTCAGGGAAAAATCCGGGGACGCCAAAAGTCTTAGAATTTTTTTTTCTACGAAATAGGATTAGAATAAGATTTTTGTTTAAACACAAGGGAATCATCAAAAGAAAACTCAAAAGCTCTCAGTAGCTCAATATAGTGTACATATATATGTTTATGATGATAACATTGTGTCAATTGTCGTATAAAAAATAAATATATCGTCTAGACCAGTGGTAAAGAATTAAAAAATCACTATTGTACGATTTAGATTTCTTTAAAGAGCCAAATCTAAGCGGATCAGGGCGGACCGCAATATAAAACAGTAAATTAAATATCAAAACAGTGAGTAGTAACGAAGCTTTAGTACATATTTGGATTTTAGAAATTATTTAAGGAGTTTTGATTTTTTCAATAAATAATGTATATTGTTCAGGTACCAATTACCAAAACACTTATTGAAATATATTATTTCATATAGAAAAATTTAGTTCGATTTGCGTTGTCTTTCTTCGATCCCTGTTAACAACGAAAATCGAGGTTTTGTTTTAAATGTAGATAAACTGCTGTGTATGTTAATATGCTCTAGAATATTTAATTAAATTGAATAATTAAATCTGTAGTGAAAACAATACATAAATTGACAGCATTTAAGAATTAATACAGAATCTTGTATCAGTAAATATTATGAATGTAGTTCCGTTAAGAATCTGATTTCCATTCTCATTTACTTCGTTTCTCGGTGGTAGTTTGTTGTTGGTTGTAGGTTGTTGGCGTTGTTCGTTAGTTGTAGGTACAGATGGCTACTTGTATGAGCAATTCTACTGGTAGCTGGTGCATTCAATTACAGAGTGGTGTAAAGTGTTCAGTGATAACATAGAACACATTACGTGTCAAGGGACTCATTGCTCATTGTTGTGAATGAAAACAAAACTAGTTCAAACTGGAAATAAACTTTGTAGAAAACGAATGTAATAACACGCGAAGAAATGTTCGTAGATACAGAGATCGTAAAATAATTATCTTCACTTCTTGAAAAAAAAAAATAATAATATATATATATATATATATATATATATATATATATATATATATATATATATATATATATATATATTAATATATTCATTTATTCTGCTAAAATCGTGTATTATATTTTTACTATACTATACGAGTATAAGCACCTCTTGAATTTTTAAACCATTTTCAACAACACGAGTGTTTGCTTCTTTTGTTTATTTTTTAGTATAACTTTAACAATATGTAACCCAATAAATTAATATAGCCTGCGGATAGCCTTGTTTTTCTATCTAAAAATGGAAAATACATTTTTACAATAAAATACAAAAACCTTAAACGAATTTTATTTTATGAATCCAATTTTATTATACTACAAAGTTGAAACAGAAAAACATAAAAAAAATGCGTTTATAAAATTGTGATTGTAATGTCTATCATTAAATAATTAAAAAAAATTCACTTTGTTAATTTGAAACATTCAATTTTATTTATCTCCGAATCAGAGTTATTCTTTCTGGGTTTGGTTAGTATCAAATTTAATTGATTATATATATACGGTGTTTAGGACTTACCCTTGGAAATAAGGGAAAAAAGCTAGTTCTTCTGCTATTTACACATTTAATTCAAAAAATATTCATTACTCACAGAAAAATAACAAAACAAAAATGATTAAATTAAAGAAAAAAATTATATAGAAAATTTGCTGATATGTAAATACTACAGAAAACTTCACACTATAATAAAAGTAAATAAGGGTTTTATAAAAGGGTTGCTAGAAACCACGTACTGCAAACTGTAGGAGTATATTTTTAAATAACCCAACCTGAACGTGGTTTTTGTATTATGTTAATATATTTGCACTGAATATTTTTATTTAAAATAATAACCACAGATCTTTGTTAAGGTGTTTAGTTTTCCGGAGTACGTGCTTGGGAAATTACGCTGTAATTAAATTACTATTATTGTTATTATTATTAATGGACAAAAGTTTTATAGTTTTTTTATTGAATTTATTTAGCGTCGGCCTATTATGGATGCCAAGTCTTAGTTTTTGTGGTGTCGTGATCTGGTATATGTGAACTTCACCGCTGCTTAATACATTAATGATTATGTAAGTACATAATTATAAAATAAAATAAAATTAGCCCATATATTATATATTACAACTTTCTAGCCCAATTTATACCCTTCGCAAAAATCACCCCCGTACCCCCAAATAAATTTTTTGAATTTTGAATTATTTTTTTTAATAACATATTTCATTATTATGTAGTCCAAAATTGAGTTTTTTCCAAAGTTTCCTACTGGGCCCTCTTTTCCAATTCTTATTTTCAAAAATTGTTGGCATTAAACACGGTAATACACATGCGCAATTTCAATTTTCTATCTTTTATAAATTACCAGTTATAGAGCAAAAAGTTTTTTTTAGTTTTTCCAAAATTGCGGGTTTCCAGGAAATTCAGGGGAAAATCCGAGGACGACATGATTTAGAATTTTTTTATCTACTAAATAGACAATTTTCAAGAAAATGCGCGGAGCCGTTTTCGAATTGCCATACAAAATTCGTACCAAACATATAAATATACACTTGGAACATTATAATATAGGAGGATATATATATATATATATATATATATATATATGTATACATATATACGGTAACCAAATAAAATACCCATGCATATTTGTTCAAAGTAACAGGTATGCGAATTGCTGAATTGTACAAACAAGATCGCTGGTCGACGGTGAGAGCCCTTCGAAGGCGTCGGGACACCTGAACTTGTGCGCCGAGCGTGTACATAGGTTCTAACAGGAAAAGATAACAAAGCTAGGGCGGTAGGAAAAGGTACTGTACAAGCAATATTTATATTGAATTACTATGTACTCCTGGATATCAATTTTACGCAACGTGTAAAATATATTTCATTTATTTTATTAGATAACATGTGCAATAATATTGTAGCTAACGTATCGCAAACCTTACGATATAATGTTAAATATTATATATATATATATATATATATATATATATATATATATATATATATATATATATATATATATATATATATATATATATATATATATATATATATATATATATATATATATATATATATATATAGACAGATACCGTCAAGACAACATGGCCGCCACAACCAGTTAACAACGACCCGTCCCTATTGGAAAACCATATAAATACTAAATTTTGAAAACATGAAATACATAATCAAATTTTTTGTAAACATATCTATGTTTTAACTAAACTTGAAACATACTCGTATATTCTACTTTATGCCAATTCAAATTAAAATAATTTAATATAAGAACATTCGTTCCGATTCTTTCAAATTTTCAAATCGACATCAAATTTGGGATTTTGACATTGGCCCTTTTAGCACGAAGTCACTGATATAGATAACATATTTAATATAAAAAAGTAACTAACTTTAACGGTTAATGAAGCTATCAAATATATACTAAAGCTAACAAAAATGATGTGATTTAATTAGCATAATGTTTTACTGGAATGAACAAACATAAAATTAAAACAAAAGTGCACCTCTAGTTGGTTTAACGACAATTTGAACATAACCTCAATTCGTGTTTATAAAAATCTCAAGCAATAAAAAGTGCAGCGATGTTAATAAACGTATAGCTCCGAAACGACGCGACGGTAATATAATTTACGACGTCTGTACTCGGAGTTAGTTTATAAACTGTTAACAATTGCGATAAGTAAATGAATTTACAAACTTTATCAATTTAATTACAAAAGTATTATATAAAATGTATAATATCGTAGATAAGCTTATGCGAAAATAGTTCTACTCATATATTCGTACTGTACAATTAAAATTTATTATGCACACTTAATGCGATTTTTATAAGATACGATACGATTCCGATTCCGATTCCGTTCCGATAAATTTCGATAGTTGTTATAACTTGAATATCTTCTTTGGGTTTGATTGTTACCAAATTAAGTTGATTATGTATATACATAATATTATACATATGTTAATAATAACCGGGTAAATACGCCACTGTACATAAGAACATTTCGCTTGAACCTCCAGGCAATATAAATTAACTGTGATACAACTTATCACATAAAGAACAATCTAAAGTACAACTTTCTTCAAATTTTATCAGTCACAAAGTTTATTTTGACAATTGTCAATCTTAATCTTGTCAAAACAAACTTTGTTTAACTTTTGTTTATCAGAAAACACACTTCAACTCCTTTAACAATAAACGGGGCAAAATTGAGCTTATATTACAATCAGACACGTTTGACACGACAAGCTGTAACTTAATTATTGTTAAATAAATAAGGCTTAACACACGCATACCTCGCTTTACGGCCTAGATACGTTCCTGAAAAGTAGGCCGTAAAGCGAAAAGCCGTATAACGAATGAATTATTTTGATTTGTACAACAATATCACTAGTACACTAATGACACCTGTTTTTCCAGTGTGTCAGTGTATTGTTCTCCTGCCCGCGTTTAGCCACGATGAAATAAAGGGAGAAATTGAAACTAACAGAAAGTCGTTTTTTTGTATAACGAAACATTGTAGGCCGCAAATAGAAAAAGTGGAAGTCCTTTTTAAGGATTTAACGCTTTCAGAATATCTATAAAATAACACCCATATTTAATCTAACTCCTGAACTCTACATCTGATACCAATGTTATATTATGTGAGGTCCAATGTTCTCGTTATGAGACATTTCAACAATTATTATATGAGTATTAAAATATCTTTTGGAAACTGGCTTCGAACCCAGAACTTCTGTTTAGTACACAACTGCTTTTACGACTTGAGTTATTTCTGTCATTGATTAAATATGACTAGGTGTTGCTTAAGTAAAGTATTACATGAATGTAATCTTATTTATACCTATCAACAGGTTTTCTAGTTAATAGTGAACGTTCGCATAGGTTACAATACTAAATGTAATTTGTTTTATATATTTAGACATCGATTTTGCTTTACATATTAAAATTAATACATATTACTCAGTGTCGTCCGCAGAAAGTTCTGTTAAATTTTTTTCACAAACTTCATTCTCTTTAGTATAAAACTGAAGATTTAAGTACAACCTAGTAACCATTTGATATCATATTGAAGAGGCGTATGATTTTTTTGTCATGAACAATTCAATTTGATTTCAGTCGTTCAAGGAAATATCAGTGATATAACCTGGCCTCACTACCGTACCAGTATTGAATTAAGTTGTAAATAAACCAGAGACAGATATATGTTGTTTCTTTTTCTGTGATATTCTGGTGAAATGAATGGGGTATTTATCTCTACCAAAATAAATATTTTCTACTGTAAATTATTATGTATCCATTTAAATGTATGATGTTGAAAAGAGAAAGAAGAAAGTCCTATCACCGTTTACCCCCTACCCGCGAACGCCCATGTATATGGTATACCCGTATAATAACTTTTACTAATACAGTTCACACCATAGAAACAAATTAATATGAAATCAATTTGAAAATAATTTATTCAAAACAGTTGAAAAGCTTCAATATTATAATTACTTAGTATTTAATATTAATTATAACATTTGCTCTTTGACGCATATACTATATTGATATTTGCATTCAATTTGATAGAAACACAAACGAACGGCGTGACGTCTGGCAGTCAAAGTGTTAAGTAATCAAACTTTAACAATAATTATGAGAATTAATGTAAATTAATAAAATAGAATCCGCTCTAGATATTATTAAAACAAAATCTAATTATTATATTTTAAGGTGGTAATCGGAGGTAAAGGTATAGTCAGATATTTAGCCGTAAATGTTACGTACATTCCTTATGGAATAATATTTAAGTTTATTCGAATATTGTACACAATGCATGTAAGATTTTATATACTTATACAGGACAAATTTAATCACTCCATTAAGAAATATGGCAACATTGTAGAATGTAACGCAACGTATGTAATTCGCAAGGTACCGCGCGCAAACCATAACTGCATGCAACGTTGCCAAATTGCAAAAGCAATTACCGCCACATGTATACTGTTTTAGCAATAATAATAACCCATATAGAAATGCAATGTTTGAATTAGCTTCTAGTACGTTATGAAGTTGAATATGGTACAGTACGTTACAATTTCTATGTTACAAGTAAAAATGAACTTTGTAGCAGACTATGCTATGTCCTAGACTAAGAGGCTAGAGAATATAGACAAATGCTCTTAAACAACTGAAGTAATTTAAAACTTAGGAATACTAAATAAATCAGCAGTGAGTGCTCATTAATTAATTTTAGGTGGCACAAACACAAACAAACGACCAGCGTATAGGAAATACGCAGCGCATACTCGATTATATGCCTCATACGATGCCTCCAACATTTGTTGGAAGAAGTTGTGGAACATGTCCACACTGATGCGACATGTAACTTAATACATCGAGGCATAATACCATAGTTCATTGGTTCCCGTCCGACAAACAATGGATATTAAATAATAATATTGTGAGTAATGAAAATTATGAAGAATTCCATATCACTAATGGCTATAAAATAACACCATATAATAATCCTATGCCATAATTATCAGCTACCGATATGAATCAATAATTACTAAAAAATTAATACTACATTATTATCGTTAGAAACAATAATAAAATCAGCCAACATTTTGAGCGTTGTTACTAGGACTATGAAATATTTAATAATGTAAAAAGTTTTGATAACATATAGTATAGCATAAATACCCAATAGAAAAAATACTGGTATAACTATTAGTCTGATGATAGTATTATTACTGCGGATTATTAATTATTCTACATCATCAGTAATTAATATTTCTGTCGTAAAATAATCAAAAAGCCATTGAAATTTAAAATAATCATAAAATTGTCAAATAATTATGAAATCATACTAAAATATTAATTACTTAGGGACAACTAAAAAATTATAAAAACAGTTTTAATTAGTTAAGTGGTAACGATCATTATTTAGACTATGACGTGTGATTATGCTAGGCCCCGGATATAACCAGGAATTTACTATTTATTTATTCCGCGACTTTGAATTTACAAAGAAACACGAGTGATCCCAATGGAATTTAGCGTAAAAGTATAAAGAATAGTTCATTCAAAGTAATAAGTAAAATTTTAACTGAAAAGTTATATTTTTCAAAAAGCGGTAGTACTAGGGGCTGTTAATAGAGAAATATATAACCCAGTATTCAATATTTTGATATCCCGGCTAGTCTTAACTCAATCTATCTCGCTACTTACGGGACGCTCTGTATAAACAATTTGTAAATCATTTGTTATTACGAATAATTTTACCGTGTTTCTTTCAATTTTTAATTAAAATAGAACACATCACTTTTATTTTACATTCTGATTAGCATAAAAATGTAACGAAACAAACGAACTGGAATTTAAAAATTACGTCTATTTGTAACAAACGACGTGGTTTGGTTTTCAATAAAATTACAAAAAAAAGAAAGAGTATATTTTTGTTTAAATAAAATAAAAATGTACATATTCATTGCAGAATTTACATAATCATACTTGTTATATATTTACACGAATATATATATATATATACATATATAACGTGTAAACGTTCAGAGAATTATTTAGAATTATACTTGTATTTAGAATTTAACTTTTGACGGTGATATTGAAACAAAGTTCTCTGATTATACGTTCAAAGTTTGGAAATTGTAGATAATACCATAATATTATAGGTACAAGAACTTTCTCTATATTCTCTTCCTTTTGCACGAATTTATTTTTATTAAATGATTATAATTTAATTTGTGAAATTATTTCTGAACCATTAGCAAAAAGTTAAATGATGTAATTTCTTTGTGATTATCTAATTTGCTTTACCTGAATTGATTGTAAAACTTTTATCGATTTAAACATTTATTTGAGATATGAATTTTAAGAACCAATTTATTTTATTCGGAAATACGTAATGCTATGATGTATTACAAGTCAAATTTTGTATGTATTGTCCAGTAAACACGAAAGTATAATTATGAAGCAAGCACACAGGGGTGCTTGCCCAGGGTCAGCAATAATTCATGGGGGCGCCACATTCCGAAAGGCACTGCGTACGCTTTTAGTTTGGTAAAGAAAAATTACTTTTAGTTCGTCAAAAAAAATTCTAAAATATTTGTTCTAAACAGACCTAGAAAATATATCTCTTGTCCAGGGATCGAAGCCGAAGACACAGTAGTCTAGCTACAAACATTAATGCTCTCGCCCACCGTGTTGTCTCGTGTGATATTTAACAAAAAGAAAACTATATGTAATTCTTTACTAAATGTAATTCTTTACAGCCATTCTTTGTACATACTTGTTTAGATTTTGTTACACGATTTGTAATAACGCGATTACCCGCGATGTAGGAGGGTCTAGTAAATGGCTAGCAATATTTTTTGTGAATTTAATTTTGTCAGCATCTATTAACTTATTCGTAGAATTCAATAAAATGAATTTCTATTCACCCTGCCATTACAATGAACTTAAAAGGGTTAAACTGATGCATCGAAGAAATAACTTTATTAGTTTAACTTGATACATTTGTATTTGAGTCACCTTTCAATACACAATATACTCGTATATTGCCTGTTTTGCCAATTTTACACAATATGTAAAATACGAGTATTCTTCGCGTTATAGAAGAATCAGAATTATGTTTTACGAACATTATTATTAAGTATATTAAATCATATATGGATGGAACAGTGGCAGAGGTTTACTTTTGCATTTTGCATTAAATTTTATACACAAATAAGTTCCTTCATGTAAGATATCTTACTGAAACTGGCATGAAGAACAAGATCTCCTAAGCGACGCTAAAGGAGTATACATTCCTAACTATAAAAAATATCGGCAATTTCTACATTCCTTGAGATATTATAAAGTTGTTTATTTAATTTACTTAACATCGGCCTATTTGCGATGCTGAATCCTATCACCGACAACTTTTTAATAGCTGCCAGTATTTATGGTTTCTATCCTCATTTATATGAGCTACACCATCTCCTTATAAATTTTATATTATGAATACATAATTAAAATACCAAGCATCATTGCTATCGGCCACTGTGCCGTCTATAATGCATAAAATTTACAATGAAATATGTGATAATTACGCTGATAGAACACGTAATATAATACTAGAATTAGCTTGTACTAAGCTAGCAAGAGTGAATCTTAAACTGCAAGACAATTCTACCTGGAAATAAAGTTATAAGACTATTTGTTTTAAATTTGGCAAATATTTCAATACTATTATATTCAGTAAGACCATCACAAAAGTTTGGTACAGCATTGATTTAGCACTCATAAAGCAAATCATTGAAAAATACTGTAGAAATAAAAAAAAATGAGAATAGAAATACACAAATTTTCTTTGAATAGGTTTGATTTTTTTTAAATATTAAAATCAAAACGATACGCAAAATGTAAGCAAAGACATTTTTAAATTTCAATAAATTATTCGTTATTTCTTAGAAAAAGAACAAAATATTCAAATATTTTTCTATACATATTGATGTTTGTGATTTTATTGAACATTTGGAATTAGAATATTTCTTTTATTTTTTTAAAATAAAACTTTATAACATTAAATATTTAAAGCTGTTACAAAAGCTCTAAGAGCTTATAAAGCACTGAATATTTTTTTTATATGCTATTAAAATATTCATGTGATATTGGATATTGAGGTTGAATATATTTAAAAAGAAAATAATAAATATTTATTAATATGCTTATGATTTATGTTATCGGTTTCTGAAAATCTTTTTAAAAGTATTGATATAACTACTAATTATTTTTAAAACAAATTTATTAAGTGTCATAATTTTTACTTTTGGGGGTTTGAAAATAATTCCAAAAAAAAAGAAAAAAAGTTTTTGAATTTATTCCTAAACTGAGTTGCAACACCGACGGCCGCCAACTATGTTAGCAGTGTTTTTGGTGGTTTATGATTATTTTAGCACTTAATCAAACAGTTAAATTAAAAAAATACAGCAGTCTGGCGTAAAGAATAAATGCTCTATGCTACTGTGCCGTTACAATTTTTATATTATAATATTTTCATTAGTAAAATAACAGTGTCAGCGTATATGTTTAACATATATTGTTAGATGTTTAGTAATTTTGTAGAATATTACTTAAATAACTAAAAAATTAAGGTATATTGAAATATATAAATTTATTTGCGGACGTTTTTATTGCAAGATAAAAATTTAGAGTGTTGAAATTTATATTTAAACTAGAATTTTTAAGTAACGTTTCTTTTATAAAAGAAAAATTTCAAAATACTTAAAAAATAAAACTGAGAAATTGCCAAAACTGCCAATTGCATAAATCGCCAATTTATATTATTCTAAAATATTAATAAAACATATTTTTTATTAAAATTAGGTTGCAAAAGTTTTTCTTAGTGATTTCAAATGAAATTGAAAATCCACCGCAAATTTCTGCGTCTTACAAAACTTGCTATTTAGAATTTATGAGCTTTTACATTTGCTTAATTTATTATCTATTTATATTTTAATTCAACTAGACAACAAATATAGAGACATTAGTTCAGTTCGCAAAGAGGCTTTTTAATTTAAATTAAAAAATAACAAGGAATATAAAAGCCATTTTATATTTTTATTAGTATCAACTTAAAAAGCACTTCTTAACTACAAAAAGTAGTAGTGTTGGTTCAACGCAAATAAATTTAATTACTGCTTTTATTAATAATAGAAACATTAGTAGCAAAAATTGTAAAATGTAATGAAGATCTTATAAAATTAAATTACATATACCATTTTTTAAAAATAAATTTTTAAAACATGAGAACACTTTGCGAAAAAATTATTTATTAAAATGTTCTTTAATGCAATAAATTTGCAAATATATATGGGTAAGAATTTTATATAAAATATTGAATGAATTTATTAAAAAAATTATAGAAATAAATATAAGTTTATACCGTCAAAAAACGTTAGATTTCTATTCGTAAAGCATCTAATTTTTGCAATAAAGAAAAATGTTTAAAATACTGTCAATATTCTAATTCCAAAATATTCCAAAAATATAATCAAAAATTGCACATACCTTAAAGTCGTTGAGAAGTTTGAAGACCAAAGACTCGTTTCACTCTAAAAGTTCAAACTAAGTTCAGTTGAAAGTCTAAGTTGTGTAGCAGTAGTAGCAGCTGCAGTTGAAGTTGAAGAAGATGCTGTTGCCTAATGATGATGGAGTCCAACAGTCCTTCAGGTCCTTGTTGCTTAGCTGAGGGTTTTTGGAGCACAGTGAGAATGTTTTCCGAGTTTCGGTTTGTTATATACTGGTGAACGACTCCGCCCCCAGTGATATGTGCGACGGCGCTCTTGGTGGGTTGGCTTCCTCTGCGTCTCATTTTCTGCAATTGGAACTTAGTGCTCAAAAGTATGGGTTATTTGAATTGTTTAGCGAGTGTACTCATATTCAACATCGCCCTTACCTTTTAAATACATGTTGTAATTATGTATATTTAACGAATACCTGTTTTTAAATTGGTAATTACAATTTATAATTAAAGCATATAATTTTTTAATAACTTACTTTTCAATTATTTCTAATGTTTCTTAAGAACATAACATTTAAATTAATATCTTTTACATTTGTTCTTAGTTTTGCAATGTACCAATGTATTATTTTTTATTGCTTTCTCAAAACACGCTCAAGAATTTTTTTTCATAAGCCTATTTCCTTTGCTAAGTTTTTTAACCAACGATTTCCTACACACATACAAAAGTTGAAGTGAAAAATCACATTTATATATATATATATATATATATATATATATATATATATATATATATAAATTTGCAAATTTCCTATTTCGCAGAGAAAAAAATTCTAAGACTATTGGCGTCCTTGGATTTTTCCATGAATTTCCTAGAAATCCGTAATTTAGGAAAAACTGGAAAAAAAATCACTTTTTCCTGTATTACTTTTAGTTCGTAACAGATACAAAGTTGAAATTTTGCATGTGTTTATGTTGTTTATATTTCAATTTAAAAATGGAATTAAAATTTGAAATGAAGTTCAATTTACACTTAAAAGACAGTCGTCGCTTGCGACGAGGGTAAACTCTAGTATATATATATACATATATAAATACATATATATTTTTTTATATTTATTTTAAAACTTTCCTACAAAAGGATATAAAATTTATTTTTGGTCCCATAGCCAATGGACGGGTTTAAAAAGTATTTGTTGAGAATAACTGAACTAGCTAATTGGATATACTTAAACACACGTGGGCTATTGTCACGGTGCGAGCATAAGAATGGCTTGAAGAATATGTCAATAAAATGATCACTGATAACATTTTTATGTGACAATGCATCTATCTTAATAAAAATTTAAAAATAGCTCATGTTAGCATGTGCGTCCGTATTAAATTTTCCTGACAAACGTTAAAATTATTATATATATATTAAATAATATAGAGAGAAGTAGCGAGGAAACAGTTAAACTTCAGTTCAGAAAAATAGAGGATTTACGGAAAGGAGATAAGGACAAGAGGTGGATGACGGAGATAAAGACAATAATAAAATAGTAAAGGAAGAGAGACAAGAAGAAATAGTAAAGGAAGAGAAACAATGAGGAGTAAGGAGCAAGAAAATATAGGAACAAGAGTATAAAATTCAAACATTGCTGTTGGAATTATTAAAAATGTTAGAATAATTTTAAGTTTAGGTTAGCAATGAGATGTAATTACGTGATTTAATATTTTAATATTAACATTAAATTAATAAAATATAAAAAAAATACAAACGGTAAAAATTTTACAAATTTGTAAAATCTTTAAATTATGACCATTGTAGAAAATTTACAATGCACTTTTATCTTATATAAAATTCTTTTATTCATTTATATAAGAAGAATCAAGTGCAACAGACGCCCATGTTTCTTTAGGTTTTGAAATAAATTGGGTCAAATTGTGGTCGAATTAGATAAAGCATATGAACACTGCCACATTTTCTAAAGAAGGATTTTCTTCCTCGTTCACTTATTATAGAGTTGAATGTTGATATATGTATATGTGTATATATATAATTGGACTTATACAGATGCTGTCTTGAAATAAGCACATTTCTGGTATTTAAATGGATGTATATGGACATCCACCAGAAGGAGTCTGTAGAGTAAGTCTGTTTCACAGAATGAATGCGAAAATAACAGAAAATTATCAACAACACTGGTGGACAATTTCTGACTCAGAGGTTTAGAACAGTATCATATAATTAAGACATCTGGCAATGTTCGGAGTCATTCTGGTAGCGTGGTTTGATATATGCAGGTTGCACCGCTGGTTATTTATTTAATTTTGATAACAACCGAAACCGGATTTATATTATTTGTGAAAAACTTGTTTTTGTTAAAGAAATTGAAAGACAAATGTTATAAAAAACAATCACTAATATTTTTGCTGAATTTTCATTTGTATATGGTATTACATACAACATACTTTTTAATTCAGAAGCCATAAAGAATGTTGTAAAGATTTTCATACGTAAGATACATCTACACCGCATCAGGTGTAATTCAATTTATCTATTAAATAATATTTTTGGTGAAGTTTAAGATATTATTGTAATGTATTGTATAGAGGGCGAAATGTAAAGGGCGAAAAAAGGGAGCGAGGTTCTAAGAAGTTTGGAAAATTATAAATTAAAAGAAAAAAAGAAAATGTTTGGTGATTCGAACAATTTGTTATTCAAAAAAGCTCGTATTATCGGAGTTCTACTATAATACATAAAAATAGAGAATTGATTACGTCATCGTCACTGCAAAAAAATTGTTTTTCTCAATTACATTGCAGCGAGTAACAAATGTATGTCTTTACAAAATAACCCCAAAATAAATGAATTAGAAGCAATATTATCCCCTTGAATATATTCTGTCAATGCATACAGTTGATATTTTCAAAAAATCGATTTTTGTTTTTCTGAAAACTGTGCTTTTAAAGATTTCTCGAAAACGGCTGAACCGATCGTCATTTTAATACAAGCTTCCTAAGTATATTTTTAAGTAATTAATCCAAGGATCTTCTCATCGATAAATATGTTTTTTTTATAAACAATTTAAGGTCAAAAATCGATTTCTTTTTTTGAGAAACCGCCATTTTGTCAAAAAAAATGTATTTTACTTAATCCTTCGATTAATTACTAGATTATACATTACTTTAACGAAATCCGTTCAGTTTTTTCATTTTAGATGTTTCAGTCTAGAGATATCGTGGTCACCGCAAGATGCCTGTTTTGAGAGGAGCTCCTGGAGATTAGCTACAGCAGCTTTCAAATTATTATTTTTACAAATACAAAAATGTTAAAATACAGTTAAAAGTTTCCATAATATGTGCACAAATTTTTAAATACAAATAAAAGTCATATCAGGAATTTTTTTGAAAAATCGCTTCTTTTGGGCCTCAATAGTGTATTTAACCCTTTAAACACCCCCGTGGATTTCTAAATTTCGTAAGAAATTAGGAAATCCGCTTGGTCTAACCAGTAAACAAATCCAAAAAAAAGTGGCCCCAAGGAGGCCAGAAGGCTCAAAGGGAACACATGGATTACATCAATGAATATGGAGAATACAGTCACAAATATTAAAACTGCGTATTATATACAAGTTTAAAAATAACAGTAAGACAATATCACGTGTTATTTCATAAAAAGTTGTAAAATATATTCGTCTAGAGTCTTCATTAGTACTTTTTATAAATAACATTTTAATGTTTTACCCCATTTGTCGACCACTGCTCTAGTACAACTTTTCACCTATAAATTCTGAATTACATTTGAATAAATCTCGTTAAAATGTTTGCATCATATGAATCAATGTTAATAAGGTTTAGTAGTATTCTTGAATAACGAGATAAAATAAATATTACTTTTGTGATATTATAGAATATAATTAAATTAAAATCATACAAAATAGTATAGATCAATACGTACAAAAGATTTAAACCCACATGTCGTGGGATCTAACGATAATACAGATGCTAGTGTAGTGTTACTCGTACCAAGGCTGCTTTATGCAAAAGCAATTTACATCTACATACTACATAGTACGGTTTAGTACAGGGGTCCACGAACTTCGGTCGTTGTAATTTTATTTGTTTAACCCGGCGTCTTTATGGTAGAAAATAAATACAACTGTATGGTGGGTCAGACTACACAAACTATAACACGTGGTTGGAAACGGGTCACGGGTCATTATGACCCACAACACATTTTAAGGGTCCATTTTTTAATTTTTTATTAAACGAAACGACATCACGACATTATATTGAAAAATGATGTGTCTAATACTCCATCTCTTTTGCAGTTCGTTTGAGTGAGGGTAAAGGTTGGCAAATAGTACTGGGAAAGAAGGAAGCAATGACGTTGAACTTAGTCATTTTTTATAAATGTTTGTCACTTTAATTAATAAAGGAAAACATCACTATCCTATATTATAGTGCTCCAAGTGTAATTCTAATCCGTAGAGAACAATATTCAAAGACTTTTGGCGTCCCCGGATTTTTCCTGAATTTCCTGAAAATCTGTAATTTTGGAAAAACTGGAAAAAAAAGTGTATTTCTTTTTGCTGTATAACTTTTTATTCGTAAAAGATAGAAAGGTGAAATTTTGCATGTGTATTACGCTATTGAATGCGAACACATTTAAAAATTTAGAAATTCAAAACTTTATAAAAGGGGCGCCGAGAAAATTAGGAGGCTCGGTAGGAAACTTTGGAGAAAGTTCAAATTTTGGATTTTGTAATAGTTGAATATCATATTAAAAAACACATAAAAGACGGAGGTAAACTCTAGTCTTTGGTACCTAATTTACAAATCAAAAATAAAATTACAAGTTTTGAGTCAGTTTATATGAAAAATAATTTGTTCTTATATGTAAAATTAATATAGAACGAGTTTAACATTTCAATTAAAAAATGGAATTAAAATTTGAAATGAAATTCAATTGACATACAAAGAATCGTCGCTTGCGACGGGGGTAAACTCTATACAGAATATATAGTCATATAACACATTAATATAGAGTTACACAAGCTAATTTTGTTAACGTCACACAGTGATACGTAATGGCATTTGGTACATTTTTCCGTGATCTATTGATAGCAAAATATTAGTAATTTGATTTAAATTTTTTTACCCCAATATCACTATAGCCATAGTTCATTTTTATTTTAAAAATAAGTAAAAGTAATATCCTGAAAAGTGTTCCACACTCTAAAAAGTTCAATTCGTGAAATTTTGTCATATAAAACTAAAAAGTTAATAACTATATATAAACATTGGCAGAGGTTGGTTAAGATTATTGGTGAACACATTCTCAGATAGTTATACTGCATACTGAAAAAGAATTTAGAGTTTGATCTCAGTACATTCACCTTATCGGGTCTGCAAAACTTTACACAATATTATAAATTTTAAGTTAATGTAAACTCCCATAATTAGGCCATTTAAAACTATTTTGAAAGTATTAGAAATATTTTTTTAAATGAAAAATATAGAATAAATCTGCAGGAAATTTTTTAAATTTACTTATATAAAATAAATTACACAGAAAATTATTTACAGTTAAAGATATGAACGACGTAAAGAAAGGTAACGATTTCATTACAGCAATTGATTGAGGTTCGATTAGATACAAGGTAATATAAGGCATCTGTTTGGACTACACTCCTAAAAAAGATTTCATAATATAACTGAATTCAGATTCCGTGTATTTATTTTTATAATATACACTCCATTTTAATTGAATTGTTTTATGAAAATAAAATTTAATTACATTAAAACGAAAATTCTAAATAATGAATCTTAAAAATAATTAAGATAACATGTTTTTAATTTTAATATTTATTTGTCTATTAAATTTGTCTTAAATTAAATAAAAGATCATTTTTTACAGTGTAAGTAATTGTAGTCACTAAACATACCTTTCTTTTTTAATTTGACCGCGAAGTTTTAAAGGTTGACAAGTCCTGTTATAGTATATACTATATACTCCTATAGTATATTTGGAAAAGCAACTATTATTATTAAATTTGAATATATTTCAAGTATTTGTTTAATTGAATTCATTACAATTCAGAATAATTCAAACACTCCCTTTGAAGACGTTGACAAACATATACGAGTTTGCTTTTAAATTGTTGTGCTGCGAAGTTTGAAAGTAATTGTAAGGTAATTGTAATTGTACACATGTGGGAGAGTACATTAGAAAAAGAGTCCATATATAAAGAATACGAATACATAAAAATATAGCGACATTTTTCAGTAGCAATTCTTTTAAATTATGTAAATATTTAATTATATAATAATTTATATATATTTGGGTTCTCAATAATTTTATCGTTATTTTAAAAACTTAAGTCATATTCATCGAGTCTTATCTATTTCCTGTTGTTCATGTCTGCCACTAATTCTTCATGTAAATGTCATATTTTTTTCTCAAATGACTTTATATATTGTGTAAGACATTAGAATTGGTTAAATTGCTAAATAACGAAGACATGTATTGCATTGTAGTGTACAATATAAATACATATTTATTAAACGTAGAATTAATCAAATTGACAAATTTTGGAGAAAAATTTGAAAAAAATTGAACGTTTCATTCCTTTTTTATGACAGATAGTTTACGTCCATATGAGTTTAATGCAGTTAACCCCAGCTTTTTACGACGTTACGTTCAAAAGTTATAGCCATTTTAGAGTTTTAAAAACATATATTTTTCAGCAAATGTACCGGAAAAATTTGATTTTTTTTTGAAAATTTCGTACTTTTTTTTTATGACGGATATGGATAGTTTACTTCCATACGAGTTTAATGCAGTTAACCCCAGTTCTTTACGACGTTACGTTCAAAAAATATTGCAATATTTGTGTTTTACAAAAAAAAATTCTTTTCGCCAATACCATTAAAAAATTAAAAAAGAAAAAAAAATTACAGCAAGTACGCATACGTTCCTAACGACACATTACACTTTTAATTCTCAAAATTTCTACTTTGCTAAAAAGTTATTTTATAAATAAATTTATATAAAAAGAATGTATGAATAAATTTAAAACAAAAAAGCAAATAAAAAAATACGAAAGAAAACAATCAGTATTTTTATATGGAAAAATTACATGTTACATAATATGGAACAAGAGTAAATTTTGTATATTACACGTCAACTAACAAATCCGCGCCACGCTTGTGTGCATTAGCGTGTGGCTCAACGCCGCAGCTAATTGTAATCGTATGTTTTACCCATGCCTTATTTTTAACGGCTTACTCGTTTCATTTTAAATTAAAATACACGAGGCAGTTTCCATCGGTTTTCACTTCGTAGTTAAATTATTTGATTGCAGCAGTTTCGGTTAAGTTTATTTTTATCATTCGTATCTCAACGTAAGGTGTAAAAGTGATGTTGGATGTTTTTTAAACATCGATGTTTTTTTATAAAGATACAAACGCTTTTAATATAGACTATAGTCGTATATTATTAAATTTATTTGACGTTAGCCCATTTCCCATGAACTCATATATGCCCATGCAACCCATGGCCTCAGATATATATATAAAGAAATTATATTTCTTTAGTTAATACAAAGCTTGTCTGTCGGTAAAACAGTGACCGTTCAGTTAAAACATATACTCATGAACGCAATAGATGGCGCTGTAGAAATAATGGCTAACGCAGTTGATATCTGGACTCGACATAACTCACATTTTTTAGTTAGTTAGTTATATTGAGTGTTATACGAGGCGTGTTTTTTAAGTAAGTACCGTTTTGGAATTAAAAAAAGACGTGCAAAGATATCGCAATAATTTTATTTTTACATGAAAGCCTGTACCTTAATCTACTTTTCTACATAATTTCCGTGAATATTGAGGCACTTGTCATAACGTTGCACCAGTTTTTGAATACCCTCCTCATAAAATTCAGCCGCCTGACTTGTTAACCACTGTATCACAACTGTTTTGACTTCGTTATCGTTCGCCCACTCCGTTCTTCATCATGCACATTTGTGCGGCCATCTTTAAATGCTCTCACCCATTTCCTTACCATTCCATCACTCATAATGTTTTGTCCGTAAACTTCACAGATCTCACGATGAATATCGATCGGTTTTACGCCTTTAGCACTAAGAAATCGTATAACAGCCCGTACTTCACAATCGGCGGGACTCACGATTGTCGGAGGCATCTTAAACACTCAGTATACAACGTATACAATGAAGAATCAGACTGTAATTATGTAGAAAAGTAGATTAAGGTACAGGCTTTCATGTAAAAATAAAATTATTGCGATATCTTTGCACGTCTTTTTTTAATTCCAAAACGGTACTTACTTAAAAAACACGCCTCGTATATTGTGAGGTTATAATAAAATAAGATAGAAAGGAATTGACAATTTATGGTAAAGAATAAACTTTAAATGTTGTTTCTTTAAATGTCAGGTAAGTTAAGCAATGTAATTATCAAAATATGTATGTAAATTATCAAAATATATTTTAAATTTCAGAAGCAACACATGAGTTTATTCAAAACTTACTTATATATGTATATTGCATATAATCAATATAACTTGATAACAACTAAACCCAGGAAATATAATTCTGGTCCGAGGATCAAGCTCGAAGATACAACAATCAGCATTAAACATCAATACTTTGGTCTACTTGTGCAAAACTTGAGGAAGTATATTTTCAAATAATGAAAAATAAATAACAAAAACTCTTGACATAAAAGTAATCAACAAAAAACTTAAAATACTTTAAACCTCCGTATCTCAAAACTACAATTCTGTTTTATATCACTGATACATTCAATCATATCCGGGCTGAGATATTGATTGGTCTTCGAGTACTGTGAGGCACATCTACTTCTTCATCTCTAATAACCTTTTCTTTCCACTCACAAATTCAAACTCAATTGTATTCCCCCATGTAGTACTCTGCAGGGTTAATTCGGGATTGCATGCAACCCTTCATACATAAGACCTCGAATTTATAAAAATTATCAACACTAGCCGACATAAACTAACATTTTAAGAAAATATCTACAAAAACATCGATTTGATATTACTTAGATTTAACCAATATCACCAAACCAAAATATTAAACAAATTTGATTAAAAAGTACGAGATGGTCGATGATCTAGCCTGATTACCCAAGGACTTGCAGGACTCCACATCTTTCAACATTTTCCATACGGACCAGTGGACCCTTACCTTAATACTCATACTATTATATTATGCGTTTACGACACTGCAGTAATAAATGCAATAAATAGAATTGCATTCTGAAAGTACATAAAGATTTCGGTCGTATAAATTAATTAAATGAAGACAATTAAATAAATCTTCCCCTCTTGAAATCCAAGAAAACCACAAGCTGTGATACTGAACGTAGATCCAATAAGAAATAAACTAAGAAGGGAGAATGTATTCCATGTATCATATTTTAGGGAAGTGGGTAGCACACTAGCACAAGAAATATTTTGAATTTATACATCATACATTTGTAAAATAAAGTTTCACTTTACTTTAATAGGACATTTTAATAAACGAGTATTTCATAATTTTATTTCAACAAAAATGTTATGTTATTTTTTCACTTTTAATTCATAATAGATAGAAAATTGAAATTTGGCATGTGTATACACATATACATATAATTAGAAATTGAAAATTGGAAAAGGGGGCGTTGAGAAAATTCTGGCCGTCACGGTAAAAAAACATCGTCACGATAAAAAAAATATTGTCACGGTAAAAAAAAAACCGTTGTGAACTGATTCAAAATTAATTAAAGAATTATTCAAATACTTAGACAAAGTGGTAAAATAAATTAATAAAAAAAAAATTTAAACCTATCTTGGATGAATTCTACTGCGTTATAAGTGTGTATTTAAATAAATCGAGAGCTGTGTTTCTCTTACGGAAACCTAAGTTAACCAAAATCGGGGAAGTATTTTCGAACGAGGTACAAGTATTTAGCAAAACATACATTAAGTAGTTAAATAAAAAACATTCAACCTTCAAAAGAACTTCATTGGAATTCATATTTAATTTAAATCAACGAAGTCCTTATTCAATCAAACTTCGCTTTGTAATACGAAATGTCTCGGTAATATGCTCAACACCCCCCCCCCCCCTACTTTTACAGCTGATAAGAGCCTAAGAGCAAATGCACCATTCTGTAAATTTTACTCTGTAGCATGTGTCTCGTTTACTCTCCCCCCCCTACTCCCCTCCTACTCTCCTTCTGTTGTGGACGCCCATGATTATTGCTAACTCTCTTTACTGCACTGCAGTGGATTTCATTTGTTATAATCCCATATGTTTGTTACTATGAAGATATATAAGATGTTGTTAAAATCCCCATATATTGTTTCCTAACGTTCAAGACGTAGCTAATAAATAAAACAGGTCTAAACCTGCGTAGTTCTATGCCGTAGAACACCTCTATAATTATTTTATGATGTCTTATTGCACCCATAAGTAAAAGTCAGTTTGTTTGAACCCATTAACCAAACAACTTAACATTTCAGTAGATACTTGTACCAAGAAGGTTATAAAATAAAATTAAAGTTTTTAATTCAGTCTGCAATATACGAAGTATCTTCAAAAAGTAACGGAAATTTTTAGAAAGCTAATTATATGAATAAAAAATTTTAATTTATTAAATGTTCATAATAGCCTGAATACGGTTTTTAAGGAAAGAAAAATTAGAAAATCTATCCAGAAAATTGGAACATATAAAAAGTGCTTTTATTTATGTGATTTTTGTTACTATGTGCGCAAATGTCGATTGACAAATTGTAAATCAAGCTAATAGTGACGAAAAATTGATTCAGTTGTTTGTTTTCAGTTGAATTGTGAAAATATTTATTGAAATTTGGGCAGAACAATGTCTATTGCGTCAGCTAGTTATTGTAAAAAATTCTCTTTCCGTAAATTGGTAGCACTATACTCAATTACTATGACAAATATAAGTAAGATCGGTCAACCCGTTTATTTACAACATCTGGTTGAATCAGTCTACTTCAATTTTTGCCTTAATTTTTGTATACCTTTTCTTAGTAAAAACTACTATTTATACCTAATATAAGCTATTATATTCAATACAACTAATTTCATTTCATTCTCGTATTTCGCAAATTAAAACTTACATTGAAGGTTAAAACCAGATATTAACACTTAAACTCAGTGAGTTAAAACTAAGTAAATACTGTAATTTAAAATTGCAATTTTATTTCAGTTACATACATACTAGTTCCGAGTTGAAACCATCAATATCTCTTACAGCGTCCGTGTTTTCTTAAACTGATCTTATTTTTGTATAAGGAAATACTGGTATTGTTATTTTTGCACTAAGAAAGGCACACAAGGAAGCGTGAGCTGTATAAAACTAAAATATTTATATTGTCAAGTATATTCTATTGTTTATGCTATATATTTACATTGGTGTCGTTTCTATAATACGATATAAAACTACAAGTTGAAAGCAGCTCTGAAAGCAGTATAATTGGGCCCCTAAATATTTAGGGGCTCTATTTTTTCGATGGAAAGAATGACTGAATAAACTGATAAAGTGGAGGTACATCCCAGAAAACATTTGGATATACATACTATATTCAAGGTATATACATTCATGTATTTTGCATATCTTATGTATCTTACATTTATGTGTAGGTGAAAAGGTACATAGTATGTACTGTCATGTTTATTCATTCACGTATATGCAATATATATATTGGATATATTACCGGATATTATTTTCACATTATGGAACATATATGAATATACAGGGAATATCTAATGTTATGTGGGATGTGTTTCTGCAGTTGTAAGTAAACAAATGTAAGTAAACAAATAATTATTGACAATATGCGTAATCATTCCCTGCACAAATTTTAATTACAATTTTATTTTTAGGTTAGGTTTAGGTTTCGTTTTAGATCTATGTCTTAGCGAAGAATGGAATTCGGGAATTTGTTACCTAATCAAAATTATAGACTATATCTAGTCTAAAGTCCATCACCGACCCGACCCTAACCCAGGTTAACTTTCCTACTACCTCCAGCGAGCATCCGAGAAAACTCGAGAACTATTGAACGATGGATTGTTCAGCAAAAAATTGGGAAAGCAACAGCAGAAACAATCACAAAGATCGCGGAAATTACATCGATTTTAAGTAATAATTTCAATATTCGATTGTATTTTAATATTTAATTGTTCTAGTATTCTGTTCAGTTAGCTTCTGATTCCTGCCCCTCCCCCTTTACGTATGACGTAATTTATGGATAGCTAATTAGAATTTGATTTAAATTGGTTAATTTTTATCAAGATCTCAGCATCTGTTTAAGAATTTTCAATGTGATGAGTAAGTTCAATGTGATGTACAAATAAAAAAACAAAGTTTTATTTTATGGTATTGATACGAGTTCAAAAATATTGTGTAACTATCCAACTAAAGTTTGCTGGTGTTTATGTGCTGGTGAATATAGAAATGGGTTACTGCATACTTATTATACAATAAAAATAATAAATTTACATTTTACAAGATATACTCGTACACCATTTTATGTTTGCAATGTAAATAACGGTCACAAAACCACATGGTAAATGAATAACTCTAAATGCAAATGATTAAGTAAATGACCCAATAGAAAATAGTAATCAAATATATGTAACAATATCTGCTGATTTTTGACAAAATATTGCTTTTAAATGGGAAAAAATTCGCAGTCCAAATAACACTTATCAAGCCATTACTTAAGCACGCAAAATTCAGATTATTCCATTGCTCAGAAAATTACAAAAGTAGTCTCAGTAAAACTACTGTAACTCGTAAACTAATAGTAGAAATGTTATTAAATTTTGACACATATCGTTCGTGGATTAGTATTATCTAAATATCATATCATCCTACAAACTTATTGAGTGATGTGATATATACAAGCTATATATGTATGTAATATTGAGTATAACTACTATTCTATATAAAAGGTTCGTAACATTTGTACTGAAAATTGGACTATACTAGGAAGCTAAACCTTAATGAAGAATAAAAAGTGTGAAAACAATATCTATCGATTGTGAAGTGTGATATTTATAATTAAAATGCACATAATTAACATGCAACGAGCCTTTAAAGAATAAAAGAAAAAGTCATAAAGACATAGTTTCTCGTATATCTGAAAAACCGTTTTTAGTGTTGCTCTAAAAAACTAATATTCAATAAAACAAAGAATTAGGAAAATTTAGAAAAGAAAATCATTTTTTTTAACGATTTTTTAAAAAGATATTAAGATTTTAAGTTGAAATTAAAAAAAAATAACATACGTGTAGTGTGATTGTATAGTATTTGTGAAAAGTGATATGTATCGAGTACAGTGTTCGACAAAAATAAATTAGTCTGCCATTAAGCATTTTAAATAAGATCGACTATCGGACTGTCTCCGATTGTAACGGCAAAACTACCTTAACTTTTTGGTCAATGAAGTTCAAATAAAGTTTGTCTTTAAATAGATATAAGTTTGATAAAATAAATGTATTCTCCGAAAATTTATATTCGAAGAGTTTCATCTTAGTTTTAAGCTTGGAAATGCTACTTAGTACGGTACTGCACTCCTGGTTTAAAACCATCCCTACATAAAATCGCATAGCGTGTTGATCCGGGTGAATAATACAGCTACATCTTGCTGTAACAGGTTACTTAATTATAATCTTTAACTTTAACAACTTCTTTGAATATCATATTTTAACTGCATAAATATAGTGTTCATAAAAGTTATACTATAAAACCTTGATTGAAAAAAAAAATGAAAAAAAATAGGAGGTAGAATAAAGTAAAATAATAAAGGAAAATGTGATCTTGCTCCGTTATTATGTAATTAATAAGTTTTAAAAGCAGAATACTTGTATTAAGACCGCATACTTTAAGAAGTCTATGAAAATCCTCTTTTAATTTTTTTTAATCTCTTCTGCTAACTTTACAGCGTAACAAATAAAGAGAAAAAACAGTCAACTTTCAGCTTAAAACTTATAAAACAGTGTCAACGAATCTATGGCACGCGTACCATCAGGTTAAAAAGAATTAGAATAATAAAGTCAAAGATCAATTGTATTATAATTGGAATTTGGGTGATAACTAAAAAATGTATTTAATATACTACTTAAATATAGCCATCAACTTGATGCTATAGCTTACATAGAACTCTGGCCTCCTATAAAATTGTTTCTATTGCACCATATTTTCAAAGAATCTTCAATTACCACAAATACAAAATCATAAACACATTTTTATAAATTTTATTTCACTTAAATTAAAGCAAAAAATAATAATAGAGACAGTTTTGTTGTCAAAAAACAAAACAAAAATATATTTTGTTTTATTTTAAAACAGTTCTGTTTTTCGAAAACAGACTGTTCACACTAAACAGACAGGTTTTGTTTTTATTGTTTTTCTGTGTGTCCCATAAAAATTATAAACATGATAAATAACAACTGAGAAGCACAAATGTTCACAAAAAACAAAACTGCGTGTTCCAACCAAGCACACTAAAAAACAACAACAAACGTGTTTTCCTTTGATTTTACCGACTCCAGATGGAAATGTGTTTTGTTTACTAAAACAGCAACAAAATACAAAACTGTCTCTTTTGTGAAAACATTGGATTTTTTGTTCGTGTCTCTCAGATATGAAACCGGCATTATAAGTAGATAAAGATCACTTGAAAATTACAAACAAAATTTTCCCTAAAAGTAAATATTTAATTTACAAATATTCAAAGGAAAAAGTCGGAACCTTCAAATACAAACTTCATTCATAATATTTTACTATTGGTCATACTCGTATTTTAATACAAGTTACCACTCGACATGAGAAGTTGAACAAAACCAACGAACCAATGTTGTAACAATGTTGGTATAGCATTATCATATCTGATTATAATATATATTTTTCTTTCGTGGGCCGCAGGGTGATGGTTCCATGACATATGGGGCTCCTGGAATTTTTCAAAGGCGATAGTTCCGGGCAACGAGTTTTTTAATTTAATAATCACATTCTTATCAGTAACTCATTAGTAGTGTAATTATCAATGACGATATATATTTTTAGATTTCATAATAATGTTAAAAGGGTGAACTGAAATCAATAGGTAAAAGTTATATAGTTGTATATATATATACGTATACACTCAGAGGAAGTATGACTCCAGGAGTATTTAATATTTTTAAGGGTACTTCAAATCGAAAAGTTGTCAAATTCTATTATCATTTAATTTAGTCAATCACTGACAACATCATACTATGTTGACAGGTGTGATCTTATATACTCGTATAAACTACACCGCTGTCTAATAATTTTATGATTATTTATATACATAATCAATTTAACTTGATAACAACTACACCCAGAAACAATAACGTTGGTTCGGAAGTCTAACTCGAAGACACAGAAGTCAGTGTCAAGCAAAAATGCTCTCGTCCATTGTGTAATCCAAATTCTATCATGCACAGTCTTAACTCACGTTAAATGGGTTTGTGTCCTCATTTTTTAGGGGTCGATTTCTGATTGTTGATTGAAATTTATGTTAATAAATGTATATTGAAGTGTCTATTTTATTAAATATCTAAATGTTAACGGAGATATGGCAATTAAAAATTTAAATTGTAGTTTTAGCACTAGAAATGGTCGGCCATTTGTATGACGTGAAATGCATTGTATACGTCAGTTATTTGTTGATTAGGTCAGTGCTGTGTAGTCGAAATAATCAAGTCAAGTCAAAGAATAAGTTTTTATTTTATTTAACCCTGTTACGGCAGACATAATATTGAAATTTTATTGTTCCTTGAAATAACTGTAAATAATATTTGATATTTTGATTTATAAATACATATAGCAGAGATTTATGAGCTGTAAGGGTGGTAAACTGTAAACTGTAAACTTGTCAGAGTTCTGTCAAGAATATATCTCGTTGTATAAAAGAAATAGCAACTAGCGGTTGTAAGGTCACATGCATTTGGAATGTTGAACAACGTTGAATCCCTTTAATAATTAAAGAGACAAATGACTTTTTTAATTCTCCTTACGTATAAGGAGTTATTAAAAATAATTGAACATTTGAGGTTCTAGTAATCCACTTTATCAATATATAGTACACTTTTATAGAAAATAAGACATAGGACACAAGCCTAACTATTCCTAATATTATATACCTATAGTCTTCCGATGGGAACTGGTGCTTTTAGTTTCACAATATAATTGAATGCTTTAAATTTAATAATAAAATGTATCCTTTTAAAGTTACAGATAAAGGATAAAAGACATTTCTAACGTCGAACGAAAGAACATTAAATCTCTTGAAATCAATTGTAGCATACGTTGAGTTGACAGCTCGTGATTTCTCCTTATCTTAAGAAAACCAAATTACCTGACACGACGAATACGGGATAAGCCTTTTAGAAAAGGGATCCCTGGATAATATATAGAAATGCATATCAATTCACCAATGCGAACAGAAATCAATTGTTATGTTATGAAAACGAATGAGAAAATATGAATATAAAAGTAAAAACTAGTTTTATTCGAGTAAATATTTTTTTCAACATAAACGGCGATAGTCTGAAATGTTTCCAGCCTAGCACAGAAAGAAGTATAATTTTTTTCAAATTCAGTTTTATTTCTCAACAATATCCAAATGTCCAAATAGTGATTAAAATTATTTTCTGCATGAAAGTCGAAAGTCTCTTCATTCGATGAACATTTTTATCCTCCTAGCGAAGTTTTAACGCTAAAAAAGAATAAAAAGTCACAAGGTACCAGATCTGGTGAATACGGTGGCTGATCTATTATATATTTTTTGTTTTGGCTCTATTGCAAGGTAATATTCACGAATTATTCTTCTACAAATCTGCCAATTATTAACGGATTTTCTCACGTAATTGCTTCAATACGGTAAAATTCAATTCTTTGTGAAAATAATGCACCAAACCACGAATATCGAAGAAAAAATGAGCATCACCTTAATTTTGAGCGACAATCTTTTGAATCTGCTCGAACGTTTTATACCACTCGTAAGCACATGATTTTTATAAAACTAATTAACCATTAAGTATCATTCCCACTCACTGCTTTAATTTAATTTTGTATTTTATATTTAATTTAAATTGTTTAGCATATGGCAATACGCGTAGTCATTTACAGTACCATTTTTAATTTAATTTATTTTTTAAGTTTTCTTAGTTTTTTTAGAACCTTAGAACGTCCAATGTTTTAAATTAAAAATATTAAATTAAGAAAAACTATATTATACTAGCTGTCCCGGCCACGCGTTGCTGTGACTAACGTTTTTGTCATATTACATTACATAGCGCCATCTATTGAATATTTACTCAATCTAGTCAACAGATCAACTCAACAGATGTCGCCATCATCGTCGCCAGATGTCATATGTCATATACAGATAATTAATAGACAAATAATTTGCAATAAGATAATATTGCAATCATAAATTGAGATGTAAGCTATCCTATCTTTCAAGTTGGATCAAACTGCACACGGTGTACAAATTTGATTAAAATCGGTTAAGTAGTTTAGGAGTCCATCGCGGACAAACATGTGACACGTAATTTATATATATTAAGATTATAACTACCACAATGTGACAATCTGTCAAAATGCAGTAGGATTTACTTTTAAAAGAAGTTTAATGTCAGTTTGTCATAAATAAAAAAATAAAAGCAATTTCTATTACTAATTGTTATTAGAAATAGCAATTTTAATTATTTTACCTTCAATTTTGTCCAACTGTCGAACTGTCAAAATTTATAATACTAAAGACACATGCGCACCAACTAAATTAACTAAACTCAAATTAAAACACGAATGTGACAAGGAATGCATATTCTGAAAACCTGAAATCTAGATTACAATATTAAATAAAAACAGTAAATTAAATATCAAAACAGTGAGTGGGAATGAGGCTTTAGTCTTTTCTAACATTTTAAGCTAGTCAGCTTAAATTTAAGGCAAACTATTCGATTATTTCGTTCTTTATAAAAATCGTCAAGTGAACTGATTCAAGCAGCTGCTGTAAACAAACGGATTGACCGATCTTGCTCAAATTTTGCGTAGTAATTGAGTACAGTACTACCGACTTACGGATTCATAACAAATAATTAGTGCTGTTCTTTTTAAATTACAAATTCCCATTATTTTCGAACACACCTCGTATAAAGAAAATAACTTTCCATTAACACAGGTAATCCACTTTAATCTTCTTAAATTAAGTTTTTAAAGTAAAAATTCTTATAAATTACTCTCCCTTTATCTATTACCTTCCTTAGCATTAGGTTTAATATTTTTTTTAATAAACTTGAAACATTATTATCTTATCAATTTAATTAGTTGAAGGACAATGTCATTTTAATCCTTTAGATTTTTCAGACCATTATTTTTCATTTTATTTTTATATATATTTATTTAAAAATGCATCAACCTAAATCAGTCAAATAAAGCTACTCGTATTAAAGTTAAAACTTTCAGAAAGTTTTTCTAATATAATTATTTAAAAACCATTTATTTTTTCTAATATCCAATATCCTATCATCGATGAACTATTACTATATTATTAGTTTATTATATAGGTATATGCCAGATGATAAAACTATCATTACAAGACTACAACAGAAGTACTTAACCGATATCGTAATTACGAAGAAAGTTGGAGCTTTCACAATCATTTCTTTCCGTGATGCACAAGCTAATATTCTATCAAAAGCTTGGTACGAAAGTAAAAAAATAGATCCTGAAGCAGAAAGTTCATCAACTATATATGGCGCGTTTTCGACCGGAGGCACCGGTTGACCTGAAGTGATCCTGTGACCGCGCGCTCTCCGCCCTCTATCTTGAAAACGGTTCACCGTATAAAAAAATTTTTTAAACAAAATTTGTAGAGAATTTTGTATTCTACAATATTGATAATAAATACAAATAGCAAAAAAACCCATTGGAAATGAGATATTTACAAAAAAAAGCGCAAAAAAACGATTTTTGTGACCTTTGACCTTGAAATTTAATAGTTGCGTACACCCTACCATATATATGTTTTGAGACAACTTTTAGGGTGTCAATATACAAGTATTTACAGACTTACAACTGGGTATCTCGAATTCCGAGGTGAACTTACTATAATGACTGGACTATATATGGTGTTGTGGTCTATTAGATACAGATTACATCGATGCCTTACACAACATTTGATAAGAATCAATTTTTTAAATTTTTATCAAATATTTGTAAATTCAGAAATAAATCAATCTGCATCAGAAATAAAAAAGAGTTTGTAAGGCCATAGAGACATATATAAATAAAAAATACGAATGAGTCTTCTGATCGATCCCCAGACCAGAGATATATTTTCTGGGTTTAGTTATTATCAAGTTAAATTGATTATGTGAATACATAATCATAAACTTATTAAGCAACACATATATGTGGCCACGATACCATCGGTGATAGGACTCAGCATTTGAATAGGCCGACGTTAAATACATTTAAAAAAAGTAAACAAATAAACATATATGCATTCAAACAACCAAACTCAGAAAATCTAAAGACACTACAATCAGGCGTCAAGCATGGATGCGCAAAATGCGAAACTTTTGAGTTTCGTACATTATGACAAAAATAATTAATATTTGATTTGTTTAACATGTAGGCATATCACTTGAGTAGAATCTAATTTAGTTATTTTCAGTTTACGTATAGATTACAAACTGATAAAGTAATCCGCCCATTTAGATATAAAGTTTAATTTCCAATTCGCTTTGGAGAACTGGATTAAAATACATCAGGTAAATTTGAATTTTATAATTTCAATTCATCATGCGCGCTAAACTCGGGCAATACTTTCGTACTAAAAAATCATAATACTCTCACAGCAGTGGTTTAGAGCTTGAAAATTTAAGATATTTTGAAGATTGTTTTTTTATAATAAAAGTTATGAAAAACGATATTTTTACTTTTTAGGCTTATTATTACACTTATTTTGCATACAGAAAAATCTTTTTTGAAATTTGATGATAAAAAAAACCAAGAAAATTATTAATTAGTATGAGTATAGTTTTGTAGTGAAAATTGACAAAATGACGCGCTTTTGAAATTAAAATTCTAAAAACCGGGTTTAGGGCGCAAAATTCTAAAAACATACGAAATTATTGAAATAGAAAAGTGGTTTCAGTTCCAACGATAGCTATTGATGTTCTGAATAACATATTAAAATTTCAGACGATTCGGTTGAATAGTTATATAGTTAATAGTCTTGAATAGATTTCCGGATTAAAATTATATTTTCTAGGTACGGAAGTTTTAAATGAAAAAGGTACATTTAAATTACCAAGTCCAAGGACAGAAAATAAAAGGAAAAAGAATGAGAGCACAACAACTGAAACAGCACTTTTGTTTTAAGTGCTTAACTATCAAAAGATGATGCACTCAAATAAATATTAAAGAAAAGATCTTCAATTTCGTTGAAATAAATAATTTTAATATTGGAAAATTATATGTGTTACTGTTAAAGAGCTATTACAACGATAATAAATGAGTTCAGTTTCCATGAACACCATTATTGTAAAATTTATTTTTGTGATACTTTATTATTTGATAAGATCTCTTCAAGAAAATCCACTAATTCGCGAACATGCTATAAAAACTTGAAGTCCCTAACATATATTGATTTAATCTTATACATTACAGGTTTAGATTTACTAAGCTTTCAAAACCTCTAGTATATATTATGGAAATAAACTGGTAATAAAGGGCTTATAACTTTTTTGCGATTCATCTACATTAAATCTTAAAAGCAGTTTAAGATTTAAATAATTTATTGCATGTACATAAGCTTATAATAGCACGCGTTCAATTTGGTATACGAGTAAGCTAATATAAATTTAGCGGAAAAATTTAAAATATGTTTTTTTTTAATTTTTATTTAATGTTTGCAGTTTTTATAGTATCGTTGCCTCATATATGTTTACTACATCACTGCCTGCATGTACACAATCAATTTAACTTCATAACCTGAAGACACAGCAGTCAGAACCAAGCATCAATGCTCTTGCCCACTGTTTTACCATTAAAAATATAACGCAAATAGGTACAGATTTTGTATTCCCTCTCTTTCTTCCCAATATCTACTGCCTTTCTCTACATTTTGCAATTTGAATCTGGTAATTCTGCTTAGGCCTGTCTCAGTATGGGACCGTATTTAAGCGACGGCGTATTCGGACGTAAATCGGCGGTTTGAATGAGCTACAAAGCAAACCGCCCTATGTGTGTCACAGATGTCTGTAGTCGTGTATTAGGGGGTGTATTGGAGTTCTTTAACACTTATATAATTTATCATGAGAGCAAACTTTAACTTTAATTTTTATCGATACACTACTGGTATTAAAGGGACTTTAGCATTTATTATATATCTGAGTTCTGGTGGGCGTGAATTTAAATTTAGTTCTATCCTATTGGTATGGGCATCCGTGCCCATGATTCACTGAAATACAAACATAAATTGCATGCAGAACATACCCATGTCGCCGATAGATTTCATTTGACCGCGTATTGCAGCGTAACAAAATGCGATCTTAGGTATCCCCTCCAGTCTGAGGCGGCTTTTTGCATTTACAAAGGTTCATATAGGGTATCGTTGTAGTAGTGGTAACGCTTGGATAAAATTCGCCTTTATACGCTTCTAATGTGCGAGGTAGTGCCACCCGTATTCGGACTGCTTTGTAGCGTGCAGTCTGAGAGCTCCAGAGCGATCTCATTACATTTACATGGTTCGGATAGGTAAAGCGTAGTAGCCCGTATACGTCCGGCAGAAATTCGCTTAAATACGGTCCCATACTGAGACAGGCCTTATGCTCCTTGTCGCTTATGCTCCTTGTCGTTTTTCCTCCTATATATTCTAGAATCCCGCTCTCGAACAATTAAGCCAAGATAACATTACAATAAACACCATATCCTGATTCGCACATAGGTCGACTGATTACAAATGCGAGCCCCGAATCTGCCCGAACCGAATGAGAATGCAACTTTGTTGTTAGTGAAAGAACTCACGTGTATACGAGTGAGAGAACGCACAATCCCGAATAAAAAAAACTGATTTGAAGTTGGTTTTGAGCGACTGTGTTTCTAGGTCGCAGTGCAATTACGTCGCATGCTTTTGATGGTGAACATCATGAGCAAAGATGTGCACAAATACTTTCCAAAAGTATTTAAATACATACATACATACAAATACCTCAGACTACCACACAATAAAATTCCCTATTATGCTATTGTTAAAAATTCTATAGAGCCAATGATATACAACGGCAAACATATGCATAATTTTATTTCATTAAAAATTCATCCCATTAATAAGTGTTAGTCACATTTCTGGGTTTGTAAATATTTTTTATAAATAATAATTATTACCCATTTTTCATAAATATATGGTAAATAACCCTCCACATAAATAAAAAGTTTTAAAGCCTCACAACAAATTTATATTCCACGTGTACTTAGCGTGGGCTTCCAGTACAAATGTATGCGCAAACTACCAAATGTTTTTTTATAATCCCATAATATCCAATATCAGCTCCTACGTCAACACATAATTTTTTGCTACCAATTCATCAACCGTAAACAACCAAATTAGTTTTATAAATCACAATATTAAATCTTAGTAATATAATAATAGAGGAAAACGGAGCTAATTTTAATAACGGTAGATTTTTATTAACATGAATTTAAGCAAAGGAGTGTAACATCATTTTTATATAATAATAAAAACTTTTACTAACACCTAATTGATCTAACTTTTAGTAAATGTGTTAGTGTCAAACAAAAGTCTTCTATTTATTTTTAATTTTTAGCATTTTCATTCATACATCAATATCTTTATAATGATGCCATGAACTTGTAATATGCCATTATGAAAAACTAAAACCTTGTTCATTACTTAAAGTGTAGAAAGATTGTAATAGGTGTAATATAGCGGCAGAAAAGATTCATGCAATAGTTAAACTATAAAGGTGGCAAAGCATTTGTCAAAATCATAATCATGAGCAATGCATACAGAAAATGTATAAATTAACATCTCACTAAAAAAATAATGTTACTTCATAATTATATTATATGTATTTATTCGACCAATAAGCAAGAAAAATAAATACTGATCCAATTTTCACTGTATATAAAGACCACAACTCAATTTCTAAATCTCTACGCATTGTTGCAATATATCGTTGATATGGAAAGTGTCAAAAAAGTATCTGGATTTTGAAATTTAACAGACCCACGCTAATATTTTTATAATAATCACTATGTCAATGATAATGGGTATTTTTCAATTACAGAATACAATGCGAGTTAGTGCCGCACTGTGTCGAATTTGCGGATGTTTAATTAGAACATACATTAGTTTTTAAATCTGTACCTTCATCCATAGGGGCGGCCTTAGCTATTGCGAGGCCCGGGGTGGCAGATCTTTGCGAGGTCCCGGGCGGCAGAACTTTGTGAGGCCCGGGGCGACAGATCTTTACGAGGCACTTGTTCTTTGTATCATTTATGAAAATTGTAAGTAAGTATTTTTGATGATAATTAGCGAGAAATTAAATTTTATATTGGAAGTGTTATAAAAGCTAACAAACACAAAGACGACAAGTATTAATGATGGTAAACTAAGGTAAATTAATGCCTTAAAAGATGTACGCAGTGATTCTAGTGGGATTTCTAAAGCGCTAGGTACGAGATTCAAATACATATATAGTAATGAATGTTTCTACTTGGGTAGTTGCGCAAGAATGCGAGGCAACTACAAGAGCGAGGCCCCGGGTGGTTGCCCTGCTTGCCACCCCTAAGGCCGTCTGTGCTCATCCATACTTTTTTAATTTTATTCTGAAAATAATTTTATATTCAAATCAATAGCAATTCAATAGTAATTGTCAGGAATACCAAGTATTTCCACATTTTATGCTAATTAGGTTCTAGAAGAACAGAGAGCAGAACTTATAAATGTCTACAACTGTGCGAAGCACTACTGTAGTTAAAACATGCTGAGCATAATGCCGCATTTTATGTCTTTAGTGCCGTAATTAGAGAACACTTAATATGACCAAGATCGGTCAGAACTGGTTTCCGATACTTTTTGAATATTAGCAAGAAGATATACTCGTACATAAAAATTAGACTTGAAATTATTTGATCAGCTTTCACCTACTGTCAACTGTCCCTGCTTTCCCATATGTATAAATGGTATTACACTTATAAATTTTACTGTATACATTAGATAGAAATATATAGATATAGTTTTTTAATAGACAGATCATCAATAATGTACATTTACTGTTCGAATTTACAATATCGTTGCTAACACATTGTCGCCTCTCATGAACACAACTCGAAGCCTGAGCTCGGTGCTCAGAGCTCGGAGCTCGGATCCCGGAGCTCACATCTGTCAAATGGTTGAATAATGCGGCTGCGATGAATAACTCAACAGAGTACCGACACACCAACTGTCAACGGAAAACGGATGTATTATTAATGTGAAAATAAAATATTATTGAAAAACCATCACACACCAAACCAAACGTCATAACTGTTACAAATAGTCCAGGAAAAGTAAAAGTAGTGTGGCTCAAAGCTGTGAAGTCGCTAAAGTAACATATGATAACGTAGATAATTTTCTCATACAGTTGATTAGACGTGACACTGCAATAAGCAGGTGTTTCAAACAGTGCGAACTACTAGTTTCAAATGACGTCGTAAGATCGTCCGCACATGGGTCAACTGATTGCAAACGCGAGCCCCGAATCTGCCCGAACCGAATAAGAATGCAACTGTGTTGTTAGTGAGAGAACTCACAAGCTCGAATGAAAGAAAACTGATTTGAAATTGGTTTTGAGCGACTGTATTTCTAGGTCGCAGGGCAATTATGTTACATCATGAGCAGAGATGTGTGAGATTATGCTATTGTTAAAAATTCTACAAAGTCACGGAACATGCCTCGACATGGCTCGTTTTTCGTTTTCGTTGAAAACTTCGAGTTTGCAATCAGTCGACCCGTGTGGGGACGGCCTAACTAACAACGAAGCCGAAAGGTTTAATATTTATGCTTAGTCGACAAGCGATTATTTATCTCCTCACTACGCAACGAACTGCATTAATTTAAATTACATTTAGATACATTTCAATTGATAAAAATCTCTAAGTAGTGTTTCAAAAGAATAATTAGAAATTTCAACACCTCACGGAATAGAAACTGTGATTTTGTGAATGGGACAATACTGAAACTAGAATACTATTTACATCTGCACTGAATAGAATTCAAATAAGACTTTTTATAGGAACGACAAAACCCATTCAAAATATCATGGGCAAGTTAAATAAAAATCTCAAAAATGCTAGTTCTCCTTGACTACTACACCTACGTTTACCGTCACATATTAGTTTTAAGCAAAACGGCAAATATATTTCTTTCTATTATATTACGTAAGCACTTTTGTGGTTATCTTAGAATATTGCGCATTATAACCAGAGACTATACCAGACACTAGAAGACGTCTTCTATTACTGCCATTCAAATAGTGCCATATTATGTTAAGTATTATTCACTTTATCTATGCCTAAGCTAAGTATCACAACTTTAGACATTTTCAAGTACCAGTGGGACTTATAGTACCTTCAAAAGTAAATCAAACAAATTATAGACGTTCGATCCCAGGACCATAGTAACTTTTTCTGGTAATTGATTAAGTACATACATAATAGAAAAACTTATTACGCAACGGTGTTGTAAACATATATGACACCTCGACACCATAAATACTGCCAGCATAGTATTCGGTCGCTAGTTATAGGTCTTAACATGGGATATAGGCTACCTTTAAATTTGTTACGGCCAAATAGTTTTCTGAAGTAATATATTTGTATATGAAGATACATGTGTGGACAAGTTCGTGCTCATTTGGCAAACATTTGTAATCAGTACACAACAACAAACATTTTCGATTTAGTGTCGGTAAAATAGAATAGACCAAAGCTTCCAAATATTTGTTTTGGCCATGTTCGAGGTACCATACATACATGCGTTGACGACTATGACATGAAAACATAACCTACAATGCTCCGTGTGAACGTATCTGAACGTTTATTACCCGTAATTAACAATTTTTGCCAAGTATTTATGATATAATAAACAAATAACATAATGTATGGACAGATTAATGCGACATAAACATCCGACACTAATAAAACTCTTACTTATGCTACTTTTTTAAATTCTAGGTAGTATTTTTATGGAACAAATAATGTTTCAAATCTAAGTCAGAAGATCTAAAGAAATTACGCTTTTGAATGTGATCTCGAACAAAAGAGTCGAGTCTTAGTGTACGTTGACGTTTTCTTGCATGTCGCACTAGTGTGGACGTGCTGTACAGCTTCTTACAACAAATGTTGGATGTAGCACGTTTGTGTACCATACTTAATATTAGACAAATGTTCGGGTATGAATATTTGCCATGTTTTAAAACCAAGTGGTTAAAGATAGGTTAGGCAGATAGTCCTGCTCGTTCACTTGACCTCAAATAATCGAACACGCAAGTGTCAACACGGTCATACACATGCACGCTTTAATTAACTTTACTCTGTATATTATCAAAACGGTTCTTACTAAAGAATACACCTTGTGAAAAATATAGAAAAGTCAAACCAGTAAACAGGAAAATGTTATAATATTGCAAAACAATTTAATCCTACATTTTGCTGATAAAGAAATCATTTTTATATTAAAAATAAAATACTTTATTAAAACATATTTATTATTAAATTTGCTCGAAGTAATATAGTAATTTGTTTATTTTTTAGAAATATTTATAGCCCTGATAAGTCACTGAATCGTTTCCTCTCTCCTTGTCCCACCTCTCGTCCTTGAGTCTCCCTCAAACCCCCTAACTTGATAATCGCTTCAAGTTATCGACAGGATATTAACTTCATCCTACTCTTGGGGGTTCTTTCAACATACGCCAATAAATATCTGTTGATTTTTATGTCCAGATATGTTTGATTATTTTCAATATTGATAGATTAATAATAAAGCTATTGTATATTAAATTCACGTCTGTAGAATATTCGTTGACTATTGGCAGAGGCGTACCAAGACTATTGGAGGTATTAATAAATCACATTATTAAAGATACTAGTACTTGAATAATTTAAAAACACAGGCCCGGATTAATCAATGGACAAGTAAGACTAATGTCTTAGTGCCCGTAATTTGAGGACCCTGAATTCAATACATTTTACGACAATACGATTGATTTTTATGGGCCTAAAAGAAATTAAAAATATAAATACAAAAAAAAAAAAAATTAATAATATGTATGTCCGATGGAGATCTAATACGGAGCTGCGTTTATTAAAAATAGGAGCACTACGGCATGTCTTCAACATCGTATGACGTCAAGATCGAATAAGTATTATGAAGCATACAGTTCTTTACACAAGCGAATTCTAACAAATAAATAACATAATTTAAAATAATAAATTATGTATTTATAAGTAACATATTCTGCGACGTTTAATCACTTTCACTTTGTCACTATTACAACTAAACACAAAACACTAAAAACTAGAACACAACCGTACACAACCGTACACAAATTCTAATAAATTAGAATATCAATAAAAAATAAACACATACCACCGATTTGTGCTTACGATTTTATTTATGGTTTAATTCAATCGAAAATATAGAAATTTATAATAAAAATTGCAACAAGTGTCAAACATGCACATATATTTTCATCCCATCACCATAAAAACAGTAGTTTACAAACTGTGGGGCATGGCACATAAGGTGCTCGGGAATAACGATATCAATATACATAAGGTCCTACCTAAAACCTATATTTAACTAAAAACGCGAAAAAAAAAGAGGGTAAGATATTGGGGAGGACGGTACTACTTTTATTAGTAGTTAAGTCAAGTTTGGAAACCACAGAAATATTTAAAAAATCACTTACCATCGCTCATTGTCGCTGCTTTTGAAACCATGAAGTGAGCTGTAATTTAAAAAAAATGGTTACATAAATATCTAAAACAAAGTAGAATATATAGATATTATATACAGTTTGATAATTACCTATTTTATAATATCCTGGTGCAAGATGGCTCCTGCCACTAAAGATGAACCGCTACAACTGCAAGCTGAAAGAAATCTGCAACAAGAGAAATAATTTATTAATAAAAAAGTTTAACAAACTATACTTCATTTAAAATTTTCATAAAAATGCCTCTACATACTTTTTAATTATAAACAAAGACTGTTTATAAATCAGGTAGGCGGGCAGGTTGGTACGAAGGTCCTGGAGTTCAGCTGTAACAACAGAAAAGCATTGGTTAGAAAAAAATTATGAAAAGTAAATAATAAAATGATATCGACATTGAAATCTTGAATTACCTTTCTTCCAGAAGTCCAGTGCACGAAGGCTCCCAGCCTCTGCTTCTCCGTTTCACTCACATTTTTTTTAAATTTATAGCCCTATTTTGTAAATATTTCTCTGACGTCATGCGTCATGAATTGGACTAGCGTTATATTCATTTGTTTGTTAATATTGGCAAATAAAAGCTTAATCCGAATTTGCATTTTCACTTCAACTAATTGGCAATATTAACCAACAAATGAATAGCACACTGTTCAATTCATGACGCAAAAAGTCAGAGAAATTGTTACAAAATAAGACCCCTAGTTTAAAGCACATATTTTAAGCACTAGGAGCTTATCGCGCGCGAAGCTGCAACTAGAACGAACCGCACCGAACCGATTTATTTATAAATTTTATTTAGAATATATATTATAATTATTAATTAATTAATAAATTTTCAATCACTAGGAGCTTATCGCGCACGAAGCTACAACTAGTACGAACCGAACCGAACCGATTTATTTATAAATTTTATTTAGAATCTATATTATAATTATTTATTATTAATTAATAACAAAATTTTAAAACACTAGTAGCTTATCGCGCACGAAGCTACAACGCGAAACGAACGAACGAAAGCTATAGGAGAAAAATACATATACATACACATTTCAAAAATATTAAACTAATCCATTAAAATTTAATTTAAAATGTTTACATTTGTAAAATGTATTAAATGCGTTTACATTAAGTTTAAATAACTTTTAATGGATTAGGTGACACTTGTTGCAATACCATCACCAATAAATATTTAAAAAGAAACTTACGATCTGAACTCAGCTAATTATACAGCAAAAAGATGTCATTACAGCCATAAACTTACTTACTTATAGTAGTCTTGTTCATATTCTAAAAGAATTCAAAAAGTTATATTTAAATTGAAAAAAGAACAAAACATAATTTTTAGAAATACATATAAATCTAATAATCTAAAAAACTATAAAATATTAATTCAATTATTGTAAAAAAAAATTACATTATATAAATTATAAAAGTATGTGAGCATATAATTTTAGTAAAAGAAATAATATAATAAGTTTCACAATAAAAGAACTCTGACATAATCAAAATAACAAAATAAATAAAAATAATTAATTTAAAAGAAACCTAATGATAACAAAATGTGTTAATAAACAATAGAAAATACTTACAAAATAATCGCAATCACAGTCCTATTGTTCTCCGCGTCAAGGTCTGACCATCCCAGGTGCAGAGTCAGAGGATAATACCGGACGCACACTATAGCAAACACGAAGCATCAACATGTCCGAAAAGTACAAACACTTATTCACATTCACTTAATTTAAATCACATATTGGTATACGGTTGTGTCAAATATAACTTGTTTAAAAATTTACACACTTTGTAATATTTTTATTGAGTAATAAAAAAAATTAAACACCTGTCCATTTTATAGGTTAGTCAATAATCTACTTTGACAGCTCTCAAAACTGATGTGAAATGTTGCATGATGTGAAGTGTTGCCTGATGTGAAGTGTTACCCGGATTTATTTTACTGTATTGCCATAGATACATTTGTTTGTCGATTAGTAAAATTAGTATTTAAAAACTCTATTGCTATAACTCAATCTAATAAAATGGTTTGAGCATTTCAGAAGCCAATACGATTAAGTGTATAATATTCACAGGCATACGAAATCATTAAAATTAGATTTAATTTATTTACCGTCGGCCTACTTCCGATGTTGGCAGTTTTTATGGCGTTGTGTCTTCATATTATATGTGAACTAAGTTTATGATTTATGTATGTACATAACCAATTTAATTTGATACAACCAAACTCAGAAAATATAGCTCGAGGATCGAACTCGAAGACACAGCAGACTCTCGCCCACTGTACAATCGCAAAAAAAATTAGGTTTATAATTTTATTTGTTATATGTAGTATATATTTACAAAAATTGAATAACCTAATAAATTTTAAAATTTTCTAAAGAGTATTTTAAATTTTTATTTTGAAATACAATATATTTAACAACATTGTGGTTGAGAGCATTTAAGTTAGAAGCCAGACTACTATATTTTCATATTCGATTCCTGGACCAAGAGTTATATTAGTTTAGAATTGGTTGTTTTCAAAGGTTAAATGAAATTATGCTCACCCACATATATGAGACCAAAACACCAACATACGAGTAGCAGTAGATCATCAGCGATAAGACTCGACATCGGAAATAGTCCGACGTTAAATAAATTACATGTAAAAAGCAATATACTTAATGTAATAACGTACATAAACTAATAATTTTATAATATTCTAAATATATTTAATTTCAAATTATACTAGCAACCCAGTTAAGTGTATTTGAGGTTTATCTACTATAACAAAGGTTGCCTGTTAAGGTAATAATTTTACCTAATATAAAACGTTTTGTGAGCTGCTTTGCAGATTTTTGAATATAAAATATACCCCTTTTGCGCATATGCCATATATCTACTTTATTATTTATTGTTTATTGTTCGCCTTTCGGCTTTACAATCTACATTCTTAATACATATTTCAAATTACAATTAAATTTACATTATTCTCCACCAGCTTATTTATTCTCCTGTTTTTCTTTCCTTCTTACTATTTCCGCCATCCACCTCTTTCCTTCACTGCCTCCCTTTAATAGCTGGCCGATATTCCTTTCGCTCGCTACTTTTTCCTTACACTCAAACTTAATGTGCTCCAGTGTTTCGTCCTCCGCTCCGTACATTCTACACTTTCTTTCCTCACTCTTTTCCCAGTATCTCTTTCCTTTTTCCTCATTTCCCAATCTAAACCTTGCTGTTCTTCTTATGTGTTTTATGTCTTTTTCTATAAGGTACTGAGGCACATTATTTTCCCATAACCTTTTATATCTTTTATTGTAGTTACTTTTTTCTATTTTTCCCATTCTCTCCTGCTGTTGTATCTCCTTATCCTTTCTCCTTAGCTCCTCTTCCACACTTGCGCCACCTTCTCTTCTCCTCTCTGCCTCCTCGATCGCCATTCCATTCCTTTCAAAGTACTCCTTTCTCTTTTTTGGAGGCGTACTTTGTTGGAGTTAATAGGGCCATGGTTAGTGATAGTTACTTCCGTCTCGTACATATATCTACTTAAGAACATCCTTTAAGAGATTGTACATTCTTAAGAAATAAAAACATTTATGGTAGAAAAACTATAAACTAATATAATTTAGATTAACTATTACTAGGTTTTGCTTAAGTAAAATATAATATGAATGTAAGCTAACACTCATGTTTTCTATTTCGCGGGTTTATATTTAGAAAAATCTGAAAAATATTCTGAACAGAAATTTCAATTTTAAAATATAATCTGTTAAAAATTTTCTTAAATTTAACATAAAGTTAATAGACAAATGCATATTAAAAATAGGAACCGGATATATTAATTATTTTTAAGATGCATTATTTCGAATTTATAAAAAATAAATATAATTTTCAAAACAATTCTATTAAAATGTACGGCAGAAATGTTGTGAAATTTATAAAATTGAATAATTTTGCAATATTTTCTAAATTGTACTTTTCAGATTAACATGAAAATATTTGTAACAATATTTCTGCATGAAATATAAAACAGATAGAAAGATATTGCAACATATATTCAAGATAAAAAATTTGAAATTAAAAATAGTGTATAAATGCATTATTTAAAAATAAAGACATAAATCTAATTGACTTAACAAAACCGCACAACCTAGCGCTAATGTGTCGGCTGCTTGAGCTTGTATCTGCAGGTTTAACTCATGCTCGAATGCAGCAGCAGGAGTTTGTAAATACAACCGTAAAATTTACATGTCCCCCCCTGTAACTTTAGTTAAAACATAATACACGTATACAACAAAGAGTTTGTGTTTATGTCTCAGTCGAAAAAGAAATAAACTTACTATTTACAAACGAACTCTGCTGTAGGTAGTATTATTGAGCTGCCACAACCGTTTACATCCATTGCTGCAAAAGACTCCAGAAATTTATTGAAAATAGGATAATAGTCCAGGTGTTGATATGTGAAGAACGATCTAACAAATTTATTAAAATAGTGGTCTATTAAAAAAAGCAGCATGTGTGGTATGTGAATATTTAATTAGACAAATGTGTTTTGAGTTAAAACGCGTTGTGATATGTTTTCTTATACTGTGTAAACACTAACCTAAAAATTATATGATTTTCGAGAAAATTTACAATAACAACGAATTGTCAATTGGTGATACATAAGGACTGTGACTGTGATTGTGACATGTTTAACTAATTCTTATAGCACAAATCAATCACATCATTTTTTATTAATTCCTTTTGTAGAAATATTTCAATAGTATTTTATCGGCAGCCATTGTTAAACTCTAGTGTTCAGCATGGACTGCAGCGCTAGCTCGCTATGTGTAAGACACATTGTTTTGACTTTGTTTATTATGTAAGTATAGAATTATTTACTCGCATATTTTAAAATTATAAACTATGAATTCTTAGTTATAGATTTTATTTCAATATTTCATACATTTATTCGTAATAGTAATTTTATTTAGTTTTTTATGTGTATTATTCTTTTAGAATGGATGACCTTTAAATACCAAGATGCACAGAATTTATTATTTTGTTGTACGAAAGGATGCACAAGTCAACTTGGAACCGGGCCCCGCTTTTATTCTGGTTTTATCTGTCTACGACCAAATTATCTTAAGACAGTCAGTTAGAATGGATTTTGAAAAGCAATGCCAAGCAAAAACCAATAATGGAAAATTTGCACCACAACTATTTGAAAACATAACCTATAACAATGATTGAAGATTTTTGCTGCATACCAGGTAATCCGTAAAAGATAGAAAGTTGATAATTTGCATATGTATTGTGCTATTGAATGTGAGCATATCTCGAAACTCAGAAATTCAGAAAGCGTTAAGAAAATTAGTGGATCCCGGTAGGAAACTTTGGGGGAATAAATAGAATTGAGAATCTGATTTACAAATCCAATAGCATATAAATTGTGAACATTTTTATTTTGTTAAAAATGAAAAAGAGTCAAATATTTTAATTTAAAAATGGAATTTAATTTGTTTGTTGGGTAATGTGTTATATTATCACACAACCAAGTTATACCATATTATAAATGCATTCTCACAGACAATATGCAATTTACAAACAGTAAATATTATCTCAGTAATATTTTATATTAGATATTAAATATTTATTGAGAGATGTGATTCTTATAATATGTGAGTACGTGTGGCAAACAGTGGGATCTGGAAAGCAAATATATAAATTAATAATTATAAATAATCTTAAATTTGTTATTTCATCCAGTACCGCATTAGATTTGTACTATAGTATGAGTGACGATATGACTGTGAGCACATTTTATCCAGGCGAAATGGGTTTCTAAAATCATTTTTTATAGGTCGTTTTCTTAGTTTTTAATAGAAATATGTGTTAATATATGTATATTGGCATTTATATTTAATTTAATATCCAAAAATTGTCGGGAATATAGTATGTACCATGTAAAATTTAAATATCAGTTTTGCTATTTTTGTTATTTCTACATATGATATCACAGAAGTACTTTTACAGCAATCATAATATAAAATTTGATGGAATTCACGGCTCAGCTGCTAGTAGTAAATCATACACATACTTCTATGCATCTTTGTTGTGACGTACCATGCATTGAAATATTTTATAAATTTTTTTTTTAAATGTTAATATCTCCTAAGATATAAGGAGTTCTTGAAAAATAATTGGATATTTGAGGTTCTGGTAGCCAACTTTATAAACATATAGTACAGTTTTATAGAAATTAAGTCATGACTCACAAACCCATTGTTTACTAATTTATATGTATGTTACTCACAATCGATGAGTAATATTTTTGTTCAGTCAAACACGTCTTAATTGAGTTGGACATAGCTTGACTTGAACTTAGAACGGCTTTAGTCCTAGAACTAAACAGGACATTGTAGGACATAGAGAATCGTTACATTTACATAAAACAAACAAAGTTACTCTGTTTGTTCGTCGTTTGTTTTGATTATCGCCGCTGCAACTACAAATTTATTCAAATGAATTTTAATTAAATTTGCTTCGTGTTTTCACTTTGCTATTAATTTGAATACCAATTTGATCAAATTAATTTCTATAGTAAAACACATAAATATAATGAAAATTGAGAAACTGTTGAGAAAAGTAACAAATTTTCCGTAACTTTCGTGTAATTAATGTTTTTCTAACATAAAATTTACCTGTTACGTAAAATTTCTTACATTATATATCATTTATTATATATAACTATTTCAACGTATAAAAACAGAGAAAACAGTTGTATTAAAATTGTTTATTTGTAAGAATTAATTGGCAAAGAAACAATTTTTTTTTTAAATAACATTGCATCTAAAATTTGAGCTTCCTTCAAGGTTCCAAATTGTCCAATTTTCTCAACGTCTTTTCTTTTAATTTTTAAATTTTTATCCGTCTATTTTTCTGTTTGTTTAATCATTACAGGAATCACAACTTCTAATAAATATGTAATCCTGCGATGTCATGTCTTATATTCACCCTCTTCCCATTAATGAAATGCCTTCTATGTAAAATATATGTTAGTTAAAAACCTGATACAACTACCTCGAGAAACACTTACCGCTTTACAAATAAACCTGTTATAAAATTTATAACAGGTATAAAGCCCGTTCGGATAGGCTTATTATTAGTTTATACCTGGTACATTTTATAACAGGTTTATTTGTAAAACGGTTAATGTTCTGATATTATATAGCAGAAGCATAAATAAAATCTATTCGACTGACTTTAATACTAGTAGCGTAATGTCAAAATATAGCTAATAGTCAATGAACAAACCAATTAATATATTGTTAGCACATATTTCAATAAAAAAAGTTCACAAGTTAATTAGAATGAAAATCGCAAACTTCTTAAAGCGAAATAAACATTTAAAATTTTAAGATATCTCTTTCTAGAATAGTTGAGCAGAACTCTGCAATACAATTCAACTTATACATATCAGGATGCAAACCATCTGTTTCCAAAGGTTTGAATATCCACTACTCCTAATATTTAAACTATTTTATCTGTCCGATTCATGGTCCTGTACACAGAACTGGCAAAGGGGATGTTATTAAGATTAAACATTACTTCATGCTTATATAGTTAGATATAGATGGCAACAGTGTACTAAAATGACAATCGATTTATAAATTTGTACTAGCACTTCATGTTCTCAAATATAAAAACGTTAATAACTTTGCACACGATCGAAAATTATATAAACTTTATATAAGTTAGATAAATGTTTAAGCTTTGTTTATAAATAGATCATCAATTAGTAAATCAACTATTTAGAAGCATATAGTGTGTTGAAAAATTTCTCAAATTTCTATTTTTTGATAATATTTTTATACCTGCATTCAAGAATATTCGTTTCATTGTTTCCAGTGGTTCCAAATTTCTTTTTACATATACATATTTAAAAATATTATGAACTATTTTAAATTTAAATATGTATATATCGATCGGTCAGTTCATTAAGGAATCAAGCCCGAATTTTGAGTTTTGAGATATTGAAGAATTATGGATTTTTTTCAGAGTTACCTCTCTAATGAACTGGATGTTGTTAAAAAAATACATTTGAACATTGGAATTGTTTCAATCATGAACCAGATATTACTTATAAGTTTAAATATTTAGATAGATAATATTTAGAAATTAAATATTAATTTGTATTTTGAACAACGTCCGTGAAATTATACGTGTAACATATTAGTTTCTTCACTATTTGACTACACATGCCACTTCATATTCCAAATTTAAATAAATATTTTTATAAATATCCTATATTATAATGTTTCAAGTGAAAGTCATATAAACATATAATATGATTCGTATGGTAGTTGGAAAACGGCTCCGCGCATTTTCTAGAAAATCGTCTATTAAATCGTAAAATATTGTGCTAGAAAGTTGAAATTTTGTATATAGGCTAACCTTTGTAACTTATTTACGAATCGAAAAAAAATCCCAAATTTAAAAAAAAAAGTTGATTAAATTGATAAATTTGATAAAATTGATAAATTGAAAATATTTTTTATTTTGATAAGAAAAATATCTTCTTTTAGTCAATTTATATGAAGAATTATTTTATTATTTAGCGAGTTTATTATTTCAATTTAAAAATAGACTTAAATATGAAATCTAATTACGAATTATTTTATTGGATTCAAATCATATACGCCAAATAGACGTCGCTTTGCGACGGGGGTAAACTCTAGTTTTATATAAATATTTATGTAAAAAAATAATAAATATTTTGTATTTTCTAAATTTATTTTATATAGAGCACAATTACATAGCATTTGTTATCTACTTTAGCTTTTGTTATCTACATTTGTTTAACTTTTTACCTGCAACAGTATTATAGAACCTAGTCTATTTAATGTGTATGATTTGAATTCAATAAAATAATTTATTTTCATTTCAAATTCTCGTTCAATAATAAAATAATGTTTTGTCAATAAAATATAAAATATTTTCAATTTATTCCTTTCAATTTATTAGCCAACCTTTTTTACCACAATTTTAGGTAGCTGCTTGTATTTTGCTTTGTTGCAGGTACAAGGCCAGCTTGATATTTCTAATAGAGATATTTGTTATTTTATTGTTTACTCTAGTGAATGTAATGACTTATTTGTCGAAATAATTAAAAGAGATCGAGAATTTTGGATAAAACAAATGATTATAAAACTGGAGAATTTTTTTAAATTGCCTGTTAATAGAAATCATTTTACAGAGAGGCAAAAATAAAAATAGAATATGTAGAGACCCTCCATATATTGTACAGGCTCAAAATAAAAGAAATAAATTGAGTAATTAAATTTTTTTGTGTTTTTTAATTATGTACTGACTAAAAAAAAATATTTTATAACAAAATATAAAATATTTTTAATTTATTCGCTACTTGATCAACTTTTTGCATATACTTATACTATTTACTTTGCTATACTATTTTACAATCCAAAATATGAACTTTCTCCTAAGTTCCATACCGGGCCCCCTAATTTTCTCAACGCCTCTTTTTTCTAATTTCTAATTTTTGAAAAACGTCAATTTGCTACTACCACCACGATCTGTACGAATTCATAATTTACTAGTAATATTGAAAATATTGGTCAACAAAACATTCCATATTTGTATTAGTAGAATCCTATATTATGTACAATCAGGTACAAAATATTTGAGGGGTATTATCGAATACTCTATATAATTTTAAGTCTTAAGCGTAAGTTTGAGAACCATAATAAAGGTTATAAAATTTATGACAAACCCTTTGACTTTGCTAGCATGGTTCCTTTTTAGCTGCAAAGATCGCGTTGTCCTGGTACCGTTTTGCACATGAAATTATGTGCGATATCTACCATAAGTTTGAATTATAAGTAACGAATTATTCAATATCTTTAAAGTTTGCTGAATTCTCATGTTTAATGATTTCTCAATGTTGTAGAACATTCCACGACATGTGAACATTACAACAGTTTATACAACAGAGCGTAAAAGAGATAGCAGAACTTCATGACAGAACTCTAACAAGTTACAGGTTACCAACCTTACAGCCCATAAATCTCTGCTTCTTTCTGTTGGAATTTACTTTGGTGGACAAAATAATATACCTGAAGTTGGTTATAGATAAAGATAACGATACGTGTGCAGTGTACATTTTAAAAGAATACGGTCACTTATTCGAACAGTATTGTCCTGAACATACAAGGCTTGACTGCTACTAATAAATTGGTGAGTACAATTTTATTTTAAATCTATATATCTTTAATTATGTCCTTACATATAATAAGATTTAATAATCATTTAAATATGTTATTGCTTATCATTTTTTTAAATTTCCTACAAAGGTAACACACATGTTCATATTATATCATTTTTATTTTAATGATTTTAACGTTCTTTTAATGCATTGATTTATAATGTATTATGTTAATTTTTTTTCTGTATTGTATTAAAAAGAGTATAGAAAAGTAGATTAAAAAATAATATAAATCCATGTTTTTATTAAGTTTAACATTAATCCTCTTCCTATATTATAATGTTCCAAGTGTATATTTATATTCTTATATGTTTGGTACTGAATTTTGTATTGTAGCTCGAAACGGCTCCAGGAAAGTATTTGAAAATTTCCTATTAAGTAGAGAAAAAAATTCTAAGACTTTTGGCGTCCCCGGATTTTTCCCTGAATTTCCTGGAAACCCGTAATTTTGTAAAAACTGGAAAAATAAAGTGGGACCTTTTTTCTGTATTTCTTTGTATTCGTAAAAGATAGAAAGATGAAATTTTGCATGTGTATTACGCTACTGAATGTGAACATATTTTAAAATTTAGAAATTCAAAATTTTATAAAAGGGGCGCCGAGAAAATTAGGGGGCCTAGTAGGAAACTTTGGAGAAAGCACAAATTTTGTATTTTGTAATAATTAAATATCATGTTAAAAGAGAAAATTCAAAATTGCAAAATATTATTTGGGGCGGTTTTTGCCGAGGGTAAAAATTGTGTTAGAAAGTTACAATTCTGTATATAGACTAACCTTGGTAACTTATTTACGAATCGAAAAAAAAATCTCAAATTTTGAAAAAAAGTTGGTCAAATGAAAATATTTTTTATTTTGATAAAAAAAATATATTTTTTTGTCGGTTTATATGAAAAATTATTTGTTTTTATATGTAATATTTATATAGAACGAGTTTATTATTTCAATTTAAAAATGAATTAAAATTTGAAATGAAATTCAATTCACACACAAAAGACAGTCGTCGCTTGCGACGGGGGTAACCTCTAGTAAAATTTATAATGAACGTTACATTTGGCATAACAGTTTCTACTACACTTCTTTGTACCTAACACTACTTGTCTAGACACCGCGTTTTTGTTTTAAAAACATTTCGCATTTGCGAGAATATGACAGAATTCTTTACCAAGTTTTTTTTTGTGATTACACAAAGCAACATAAATCGTCAATTCAATTAAATATTTTTATATATTAACCCCATCTCTATCTCTATGTCCTGGTAATCTCAGGTGTATATTTATATTAGTGAATTTCAACTAATTTTAGGTAAAATTTACGTTTTTAGATGTTGTGAGTTTCTTAAACTAATAAACATTTAAGAGATCTAGTTATAAAATGGTTTCCGTGCAAAAGTACTCTTGGAAAAATTGTTCCTTATTCGTGTTGGAAGATGTATTTGACCAACTATCGTCAAAGGAATTGATGATCGTACGTGCCACGTGTAAATATTGGAAATATGTCGGCAGTCAAGATCATTTATGGAAGAAACGATTTCTAAAAGATTTTAAAGTTGCACGAGACAAAGGACTCTCTACAGGTAAATAGTCAACTGCATAATATTTTCAACTATGAACATAACCTTATTATGCCGTGTATTGTGACATTTCTAGGTGCGACGTCATGGATTGAGGAACATAAAAGACTGTCTAGTCATGTCCCAACAATAAAAGTGGAAGAACTTAGCCTTAAATATCGTGTGATGAGTCTCAAATTTTCTGAGGATGGAAAGATGTTTGTCACGTGTACTGCAGATGAATTTATAAAGGCATTATATTTCTTATTATATTTCAACTTTCTCTTCCTAAAATTTAATTTTTTTAAGAATTTAACGATTCAAATAAACTACATATAACTTATTTTTTGTAAAATGTAAATCCTCATTTCCACTCACTGTTCGACAGTTGGACAAAATTGAAGGTGAAATAATTAAAATTGCTGTTTTTAATAACAATTAGTAATAGAAATTGTTTTTATTTCTTTATTTTTGACAAACTGACATTAAACTTCTTTTAAATATAAATTCTACTGCATTCTGACTTGCAGATTGTCACATTTTGCAGGTTATAATATAATATAGTTTTTCTTAATTTAATATTTTTAATTTAAAACATTGGACCTTGTAAGGTTCTAAAAAAACTAAGAAAACTTAAGAAAATAAATTAAATTAAAAATGGTACTGTGAATGAAATTAAATACAAAATACAAAATTAAATTAAAGCAGTGAGTGGGAATGATACTTTAGTGTTTATTGAAAAACCGCGGATTATAATATCAATTTTTTAAATTTTGTCTTATAAATTGAAATAGATAATTAAGACTTAAACATTGAAACTATCTTTACGACTACTAATAATTCTATGATATGCGTGTAATTTTAAATGTTGACTTTATTTTCAGATATGGGTAAGTGACCACCCTGTACAAATGAAAATGGAGTTTAACATGAGAGATTATGGATGGGCAACAGTATGTCATGCAGAGTTTAACAAAAGCAACACTATGTTATATGCTTATGGATTCATTGCGGAAGATCTCGGGAATGGAATGATGTGTGGGCAATGTGCTGTCTTTTCAATACAAGGTAGGTCTATTAATCATACATATTCATCACTCACTGATTATTTTAATATTGTAATAATTGTATACTGACCTGCAAATTTCAGAGAGACCGGTGCTACATTTCCTCATAAACGGTAAAGTACAATATCCGACGGGATCGTGGTTTTGTGATAATTATGTCATAAGTTCAGATTTAGAAACAAAAGAATTTAATTTAAGAAGTTCAACCTTGTACCTGGCAAATGCAAATTCTAAAAAAGATGTCTTTTTGGAACCCTTTTATAAGCTTTGTAATACTAAACACAGGCCATTGTTCAGATTAGTGGTGGCTAACTGCAGGTGAGTTTATCAATTTACAGTAGACCCCTATTACGTGAAAAATATTACTGTGTTGTTCTTGTTTTAAGGAAGTTCTCGTGCATAAGCCTTATCGTTAGAATGCTATAAATTTTGAAGACGATTGGCCGTTTTGGGTTCGAGGTAGTCTTATTACAGTTCAAATCATTCGCGCGGTGAGCAATGAAGAGCATTAAAGTTGTGGTTATAGTGGACACTGGACATCCATAAAATACTTTTCATTCAGGGGGACGGGATAGGGTTGTCGTGGTAAAAGCTATGTTAAGCAATGAGAACTGGTTTTCTAAGAACACTGCATTATTAAAGTATTTTCAAGAAGAATTTACGTTTTTTATATGTATGCAGCTTATAACATAAGATTTAGATATTCAACATTAATGGTAGATGATGAATAATGATATCTCTGATTTTTAATCCTCCAATATTATAATGTTCCAAGTGAAAGTTTATTTGTTCATTTATTTGTATGTTAACGCGATTCGTATGGTGGCTCGAAAACGGCTCCAGGGAAGTTTTTGAAAATTTCCTATTTCATAGAGAAAAAAATTCTAAGACTTTTGGCGTCCTCGGATTTTCCCACGAATTTTCTGAAAACCCGGAATTTTGAAAAAACTAAAAAGATTTTTTTTAGTTTTAGCTCTATAACTTTTAATTCGTAAAAGATAGAAACTTAAATTTGGTATGTGTATTACAGTGTTCTATGCTAACGTTTTTTGAAAATTAGAAATTTAAAAATGGAAAAAGGGGCCGTTAAGAAAATTTGGGAGTCCGGTAGGAAATGTTGGAGAAAATTCAAATTTTGGATTACGTAAAGATGAAAGATATTATAAAAAGAAATAATTCAAAATTCAACAAAGTTATTTGTGGGCACAGGGGCGGTTTTTGCCGAGGGTAAAAATTGTGCTGGAAAGTTGAAATTTTGTATATGTGCTAACTTTGGTATCTTTACAAATCGAAAAAAAATTCATAAATTTTGAAAAAAGTTGTTCAATTAGTGAATAAATTCAAAATATTCTATATTTTGTTGAAAAAAAATGTATTTTTTTAGTAAATTTATATGAAAAAATATTTTATTATAAAACGAGTTAAGTATTTCATTTTAAAAATAGAACTAAAATTTGAAATGAAATTACGAATTATTTTGTTGGATTTAAATCATACACAGCAAAAAGACGTCGACGTACGACGGGGGTATACTCCAGTTTCAATTATAATTTTACAACAAAAAATGTCATGTATTTTTTTTGTGTGTTGTTCTATTGGAAACTGTCATGTACTGCCACTGTCACTGCCACCAAACATCACCAAATTAAAATGTGTCCAATTAATGTTATTTGTATTTACAGCGCGGAGGACGTTCCAGCAGATAATACAGATTCCTGCAGCAGCGGTGAAGGTTTGAAACTATTTTATTGCAAACTAATTTTTATGTTTACGTTATTTAATTAATGTCTATTAAATGATGTAAATTTAATGTTATTTTTATGTTTACAATATACTTGTAACAATACCAAGTAAACATGAACGTAATATTTACAGTACATATTAAATTATAGACTGATGTAAGTTTATATGTATTTTATAAACTTCTGTAACTTTTTTCAGACGCAGTTGGATCCATTACCAAGACTTCGTCCTGTTTTTACAACAAGATATTAATTTATACGTCATGTTTCAGAACGGAATACCCTCACGCAATTGGTAAGTATTTCTATACTAGGGCCACTTTTAAGACATATGGGCTTGTCACTGAAATAAGACAATTCAGAATGAATAAATTTTCTCTAATGATGTTGTTAAAACATATACATATTCAAGTATGTACATGTATATTAACCTAGTTGTTATTTATAAATTATCATTATTCCAATTACAGAAATGAAAAGATTCAGAAATATGGAGTTCTTTAAATCAATAAGCCCTGATTTAACTATAGAAGAAATAATAAAGTTTAGGACGGAACACCCAGTAGGTGATACGTATGACACTGAAGACAAGATGATTGACTTAAACGCTACCATCATGGACATGGCTTTGTGTCCCAGCAACAGGTAAGCTATCTCAACAAATATCCTCTTTTTTATAAGAAGAAATCGTTTCAGATATAGAGACGGCCCTATATGCAAGCCCATATAAGCGTCATCCCGGGCAAAATTTAACCTGAAGAAATGGGTTTGTGTCCTCAATTTTTAGTGGTCGATTTTTCAATTGTTGATTGAAATTGATGTTAATAATTGGCGTGTCTACTTTATTAAATTTCTAAATGTTGACGAAGATATAGCAATTAAAAATTTGAATTGTAGTTTTAGCGCTAGAGATGGTAGACCATTTGTATGACGTGAAATACATTTTATACGGCAGTTATTTGTTGAGTAGGTCACTTCTGTGGTAATGTTTTGTAGCTGTAAGGTTGGTAACCTGTAAACTTGAGTTCTGTCAAGAATATATATCGTTTACGCTCTGTTGTATAAAAGAGAGAGCAACTAGCTGTTGTGAGGTCACATGCAGTTGAAATGTTGTACAACGTTGAATTCTTTTAATAATTAAAGAGACAAAATGACTTTTTTAATTGTTAATATCTTTTGAAATATAAGGAGTTGTTACAAAATAATTGGAGATTTGAGGTTCTAGTAACTAACTTTATCAATATATAGGACAATTTTATAGAAATTAAGAGATAGGCACAAGCCCATTCTCACCGTGAACATAGCATGTGTTCGTTCAGTTTTAAGCTTATAGTCGTATGTTTTGCATTGGTAAATTATACTTAAACCTATGTAGACAATATTACATAATATCAACTTAATTTCTTTCCTGTGTACATTTTTATCATCTGCAAATCATTACCACTTATTTCACTTGATTTCTTCACTTTTTTTTCAGGTATCTGTTTGTGAATAGCAGAAAAATTGTAAATGAAACGGAAGAAGACATATTTGCGAATTTGCCAACTATGTCCTCTGAAATTGATATTCACGTAATTGATTTGAGGACATTTGAGATTATACCTTCACCCTTTATCGGGCTTCAAGCAAGAAGTCAATTAGAAGTATGTCGTTATTTGCGTTTAACAGTCACTAAGAACTACATCGCAAGGTACGTTTAATACCAATTATTTTTATAATACACACTGTCATCTATTAATAGACTACTGTCAAATATTGAGTAAGGTACGTCATTTAGTTTGTGTTTAACAGTTATTGAAAGGATACAACCGTGTGAATTTTAACAAAAACGAAAGAAATGAATTTTGTGTCTACCCAATCCTCATCTGTATTTTCAGCTTAATTTTTTTTTCTTGGTTCTATAATTTTATTTACTGTATTTCAGTGGTTGTGAATTTGGAAAAGGATATCTTTGGGATCGTCATTACGAAATACCAATTGCATTTTTCGAAGATGACGGTATGATGGACACCATTGTGTTTAACCCAACCAATGAAGAAATGTTGATCACAATTACTTCTCATAAGATTATCCATGTGTACAAAAGCCCTGCAGAAGTAAACAGAACCAATCTTGTGAAGAAACCACCACAAATAAAATCTTTGTTTGACTTCCCACCGTTATAATAATTTGCTTACTATTAAAAAAACGAAGTTTTCTATCTAAGGGAACTATATATATTTCATTCGGTTTGACATTATAAATGTTCATAGAAATTTGAAACAATATTTTATGCGTAGAAATATGATCACAAATTTATATATTTCATTATATTAAATTTCCTGTATAGTCATATCATTGTCCATTCATACAGTCATTCAACGCAATAATTCTTATGTAAATGACACTGGCTATAATCGTTAACTACTTCAGCAGAGTAAATATGAACAAATAATGTCAAATACAATGTCAATAAATAAGTTTATTTTAAAAAATTTGTTTCATTTCCTATCTATCTATAGATGAAAATAATTATTTTCGATTATTATTACATAGACATATTTATATATATATAATTACATATATTTATTTATTTGGGGGCACGGAGACGGTTTCTGCTGAGAGTAAAAATTGTGCTAGAACGTTGAAATTTTGTATATGGGCCAACTTTGGTACTTAATTTATGAATCAAAAAAAAATTCCACATTTTGAAAAGAAGTTGATCAAATTCCGAATAAATTGAAAATACTTTACATTTTGGTGAAAAAAATTTATTTTAGTCAGTTTATATAAAACATTATTTGTTATTATATGCAAATTATTATTATTTCAACAATTGTATATAGAATAGAATCGGGGAGGGGGTCCAAAAAAGAGAAAGGAGTACTTTGAAAGGAATGGAATGGCGATCGAGGAGGCAGAGAGGAGAAGCGAAGGTGGCGCAAGTGTGGAAGAGGAGCTAAGGAGACACAACAGCAGGAGAGAATGGGAAAAATAGAAAACAGTAACTACACTAAAAGATATAAGTTTTTACAATAGTAAATTATTATAATGGTGGGAAATCAAACAAAGATTTTATTTGTGGTGGTTTCTTCCCAACATTGGATCTGATTATGAGGTAATTACCCATTACGTCTGAATTTGGGGCCTTTGGTGTTTCAATTTTTTTTTCAAGTTCTTCTTCAAAGTGCTCCTCATCAACATCAATTGAACTACTTTGGTAGTGTTGCCATATCAGCAAGGGATCATTGTCTTTCTGTAACATACTTATTTACATATGATATCATATATATATACCAATATGTCTTCTGGACGTCATGGGAAAAGTTCTCGAGCAACTGGTAGCAGTCAGGTTAACAGGGGAAGTTGAACCAATATGGATTCAGAAAGAAAAGGTCAACTATTGATGCTATGAGCCAGATCAAGAGGTCGGTAGAGAACATAAAGCTAAAGCCGCACCGGAACAGGAATGTTGGAACATGAAGTGTTGGTAACGCTAGACATCAAGAATGCCTTTAATTCAGCATCTTGGGATGGAATCAGTACCTGATAAAAATTATAAGCAGCTACCTAGAGGACCGCTGGATAGATGTCGAGGAGAAATTAATAAGTGTAACCTGCGGAGTTCCACAAGGGCCTCTGCTATGGAACATTCTGTACACCAAGGTATTAAAAATTGAGCTACCAGAAGGCGCATCAGTTATTGGATTTGTGGATGACACAGCACTTATTATAGAAGCTAAAACTGAAGAAACACTAAAGGCACACGCAAACACGGCGCTGAACAGGATAGAACAGACGCTAGAGAGGAAGCAATTACAGCTTACTCCGTACTTGCAACCGCACTTTATGGTGGAAGAAAACTGATGAAAATATCTCTGGAGGTAGACACAATGAAAATTAAATCCAAAGAACATTTAAAGTAACTGGCTATATATTGGAAGGAACGCAAACATGAAGCAACATGTTATGCAAGCGGCTAAGAAATCCGAGGTAAAATTATGACCTTAAGTAGACTAATGCCAAATCTGAAGGGACCGAAGGCAAGTAAGAGAAGAATGAGTAAGAGTCGGTGGTTCACTCAATAATGCTGTATGCTGCACCGATATGAGAAGAAGCTGTAAAACTCAAAAAGTATAGAATAGTACCTCTGGCACTGCTGGTGGTAGAGCGAAAAAGGGTTTATCTGGAAAAAGAAGAAAACCACCAGGAAGTAAGAAAAGAAATTTAAAACAAGTACGGACGATAACGAGAACCACACTGACCGTAGATATATATATATATATATATATATATATAAGATTTTCAATATAATTAATCTATTTGATCCAGTCACAAGTTGCTATTTAAAGCTTTTAAAGTGAGGATCAAATAAATTAATTATATTGAAAATCTTAAGAAAACCTTTCTTTAGGGATTACGCAATTATAATTTTTAATCAAATTTATTTTGTTAAGAGATAATTTTTACTCACCCTTGCTTCCTTGCATTTTTTTGCTTGTCTTTTTTTCTCTATTTTTTTATTAGATCCTTTTCTGTTAGACATATTTGTTTATAAATTGAAATTAGAATAGAAATTGTTTAAAAATTTAGAATTGCTGACTATATTCTACTAAGATTAATATTCTACTAAGACTATTTTTTAATATTCAATACATTTAACAAAAGCATAATAATGATTGGTAAAGAAAACTGGTTTTTACGCTACGTTTTAATCTAAACAATGTTTCAAGGTTAATCTTCTTTGATTGCAAATTAATGTCTTAACAAGAAGTCTATTGTTATACGAAGAATGTTGTCTTCACAGAAATTCAATTATTTGTAAATAACTAAAAATAAAATGAAATAAACTTGATTCGAACGGAAGACACAGTAGTCTGGTGTTAAGAATCAGTGTATTGGCCCACTGTGCCTCATGGCTCAGTGTCTCATGATTATATAATATTACAAAATTGCCTTAAATTAATTAATATCATCTTTTTTGGGGGCCTCTTATTATTCATAGGCAGCTGATCTCTGTACATACATAATCATAAACTTATTAGGCAGCGGTGTAGAATACATCATAAAAACTGCCAACATAGTAGGAAGTCGCCAGTGATAGGATTCATCATCGGAAATAGACTGAAGTTAAATAAATTAAATTTAAATTAAAAAAACCAGTAATATCTTTTGCAAGAATGTCAAATTATTTATTATTATTCATTATTATATTATAAAATTTACGTTAGTTACATTCATTTTTAATAATAATTTTAGCTAGCTATCTAGATAAAGTCATATAACAAATTTACCTATTCTTTTGTTCTAAGTGTGCACATTCGGATTCGTTTCTATGGGCTGTACTGACACAGCTACACGTGTCTTGAATTGGGTTGTAAACTCATATTTTAGGGGTCGATTTTAATTCTATATTGAAAGATTGGATAATAAACGTATATTGGCGTTTTCATTGTATTAAATATTCAAATTTTTACGGTTATATCCCTACAAACAATTTGTCGTATCTTAGCAATCTCGTATCCGAGAGCGGTTAGACAGTAGTTAGACAGCGTTCGGGAGAACATATATTAGTACTGTGGTAATACTGGGTAGTAGCACGACTTGCACCTCGGCAAACCTCGTTTGGAAAGTATTAGGAAGGGTATCAGAGGGGGTACGGCCAGAGCGTTCCGGCCGGCGCAGACATGCTATCCAAAGCTTCATGTAAAGTCACATTAATGTCTAATAGGATTTCAATCACCATTCAGAGTGATTCGATTCGCATCTAATTGGATTCCGATCACAATGGGCTTGTGTCCTATGTCTTAATTTCTATAAAAGTGTACTACATATTGATAAAGTGGGTTACTAGAACCTCAAATGTTCAATTATTTTTTAATAACTGCTTATATGTTAGGAGATATTAACAATTAAAAAAGTCATTTTGTCTCTTTAATTATTACAGGGATTCAACGTTGTACAAACTCCAAATGCATGTGACATCACAATCCTTATGTAAGGTTACCAACCTTACAGATCATAAATCTCTGCTATATATATTTATATATCAAAATATCAAATATTAATTTACAGTTATTTCAAGGAACAATAAAATTTCAATATTATGTCTGCCTTAACAGGGTTAAATAAAGTAAAAACTTATTATTCTTTGACTTGACTGGATTGTTTGAGTACCAACAGCTACAAAACATTACCACAGCACTGACCTACTCAACAAATAACTGACGTTAAAATGCATTTCATGTCATACAAATATGGGTGACCATTTCTAGCACTAAAACTACAATTCAAACTTTTAATTGCTATATTTCCGTCAATATTTAGATATTTAATAAAATAGACACGCCAATACACATTTATTAACATCAATTTCAATCAACAATTGAAAAATCGACCACTAAAAAATGAGGACACAAGCCCATTGTTTGTAGCGATATTTATTTGAAGTTTGAATTTTGTTTTACTGCGTAATATTCCGGTTGTTATCCTAGTAAATGATGACGTCACGTATTGAAAAAAATATCATAATCAATGCAATTTATTTTTCGTATTACATCACGACATTATATTGAAACGTTATGAGTCGACTCAACAATTGATATAGCTTTGACAGCCTAATTCTGCATCCCTGTTGCACTTCTCTCAAAAAAATGACTATTTCAATCCTTGATTATAGAGGATCTATAATATTGCGAATTGAATATTTGAGGTTTTGATAGGCAACTTTATCAATATACAGTGCAGTTTTATATAAATTTCTGACGACATAGTGGGCGAAAGCATTGATGCTTGACGCTGACTGCTGTGTCTTCGGGTTCGATCCCCGGACCAGATATATATTTTCTGGGTTTGTTTGATATGAACTTGTATTGATTATGGTCATTCATAATCGTAGACTTATTAGGCAGCGGTGTAGTTCACATATATGAGGCCACGACACCACAAATACAGCCAACATTGAAGGAGGTCGTCGGTGATAAGACTTAGCATCGAAAATAGACCGACTTTAAATAAATTAAATAAATTTATAATATTTATTGCATTGTATTTGACATTATTTGTTCATTGCTTTCATAAGCGTAGAAGTGTAACGCTTTAAAAACAACTTAAATTAAATTAAATTAAAAAAATTAAATTTGTCAGATTTTAGTTTCTGTAAATTCAGATGTCAATTTTTCCAATATTATGTTCTATCCAGTATAAATTTGTTGATTTCATCATATATACAGATCATCATGCCACAGATACTATTGTATCCCATCTAAATTTGTTAAACATTCCAATTTATTAAGTGTAAAAATCTCCGTTTTGTGTAATTACCACCGGTATTAATTATTTACACGAAAACGTTGATATTTATGTTTTCGAGGAACTTTTCGTTTACCCGAATTAACTGAAGGAGTTCTACTATTCGGTTCATTTTTTATAGTTTGTTCACTTCCTTTTTCAGTAGAAACTTTATCATAAGGAGTTATTTCTTGTACATCAGGTTTTTTAAAACTTCGACGATAACTAACGATATTTTCATTACTCTCATTTTCGGAAGTAGATTCAATGTCTTGTTTACGGTATTTTTTAAGTAATTCAGAATAGCTTAGCATTGGTACATATGTATAATTACGTTTAGGTATAACGGGAGGTGGCACTTTAGAGTTATACATATTTCCCACATTTATGTATGAACCGTTTGGATAATAAAACCGTGTTTGACTTTGTGCAACTATCGGCCTTTTAATATCTGGTAATTTGGAGGAAGTAGAATCAGAATATTCATTTAGGTTTGATTTGGAGGTAACTTCATGTAAGGCGTTTGGTTCATCATTTGAATTGGGTTTATTACTAGACTCCGGCTCTGTTTGAGAAGTGGCCCTTGTATTGCTACTGTATTTTTCCTTTAGTTGTCGATAGTTTAGTGGTGTATAATTTCTTAGAAAATTTCTTAACTTTTGTCTACCAATATTTTCCGTAGTTGTTGATGTATCAGAAATAGTATTTGGTTCTACAGAAGATGATTGGTCAACAATTATATCATCATCTGTAGATTTAGGCAAAGTTTCCGTATTTGATGGTTCTACCACTGTTGTATATGGTTTATTTGGGATAGATTTAGTTGATGTTATACTCTCGACGTGAAGTTTCGTTGTTGTTATTGGTGAAGATAATGCATCAAATAATGTTGTAATATCTGGTAAGTTTGAAGCAGACATTTTACTTGTGGAAATTTCCGTAGTTTTAGCTATCGTTATAGGTTTTGTTGTTTCAATTGATGTAATTATTGATTTTGAAGTTGTTGAACTTGCAAAATTTGATATTAGTTGTTCAGTTGATAATTCGTTAATAGTAGTTGATATTGAATCTGAACTGATGACAGACATCTCTGAAGTAAAGCTAGTTTTCTTCGATGCTACTTGTTCTGCGTTTGTGGAAGTATCGTTTTCAGAATAAGATGCATCATTTTCTGTTTCAAGCAAGGGCACATCTTGTGTTGACGTAGGTAACGAAATAATCCCTGCAGTAACTGTTGATGTTGTTGATATAATTGTATTTGGTTTAGATAATTTCGTTGTTGTAATTATTTCTTCATAATCTGATGATTCACTTATGTCGTTCATGGTTTCAGAAATAGTTGTTGATTTTGTCTCGAAGATATCGAAAGTTTGTAATGATTCTGTTGAAAATAACTTATCACTCGTTGGTAAATTATTTTCGACAGTTTCTTCCGTATTTGTTATTGAATACGTAATAGTAGATAATGTATTTTCATCAGAATTAGATTCATAAGTATAAATTTCATTAGTTGTTGTAACTTCTTTTGTCGTTAGTTCTAACTCAGTAGTTGCACTTTCAATATTTGTTGATTCCAACATCATTGTAGACTTTCCATTATATAACGGGTTATCAGTAAAATCAATCGCTCCAGTAGAAACTTCAGTGGTAGTTAACAAATTCTGTATTGTAGATTTTAGTTCAGTTGCTTTATTACCTTCAACATCTGTTGATTCTTTATACAATGGATTTTCAGGTAAATCAGTTTCTTCGGTGGGAACTTCCAAAGTAGTTACATTATATTTTGTCATAGACTCCAAATCAGAAGTTTTATGACTTCCAATATTTGTTGATTCCGGCATCACTGTAGACATTCCATTATATAACGGGTTATCAGTAAAATCATTCGCTTTAGTAGAAACTTCAGTTGTAGTTAACAAATTCTGTATTGTAGATTTTAGTTCAGTTGCTTTATTACCCTCAACATCTGTTGATTCTTTATACAATGGATTTTCAGTTAAATCAGTTTCTTCGGTGGGAACTTCCAAGGTAGTTTCATTATATGTTGTCATAGACTCCAAATCAGAAGTTTCATCACTTCCAATATTTGTTGATTCCGGCATCACTGTAGACATTCCATTATATAACGGGTTATCAGTAAAATCAGTCTCTTTAGTAAAAACTTCAGTGCTAGTTAACATCTTCTGTATCGTAAATTTTAGTTCAGTTACTTTGTCACCCTCAACATCTGTTGATTCTTTATACAATGGATTTTCAGGTAAATCAGTTTCTTCGGTGGGAACTTCCAAAGTAGTTTCATTATATGTTGTCATAGACTCCAAATCAGAAGTTTCATCACTTCCAATATTTGTTGATTCCGGCATCACTGTAGACTTTCCATTATATAACGGGTTATCAGTAAAATCAATCGCTCCAGTAGAAACTTCAGTGGTAGTTAACAAATTCTGTATTGTAGATTTTAGTTCAGTTGCTTTATTACTTTCAACATCTGTTGATTCTTTATACAATGGATTTTCAGGTAAATCAGTTTCTTCGGTGGGAACTTCCAAAGTAGTTACATTATATTTTGTCATAGACTCCAAATCAGAAGTTTCATGACTTCCAATATTTGTTGATTCCGGCATCACTGTAGACATTCCATTATATAACGGGTTATCAGTAAAATCAGTCGCTTTAGTAAAAACTTCAGTGCTAGTTAACATCTTCTGTATCGTAGATTTTAGTTCAGTTACTTTGTCACCCTCAACATCTGTTGATTCTTTAAACAACGGATTTTCAGTTAAATCAGTTTCTTCGGTGGGAACTTCCAAAGTAGTTTCATTATATTTTATCGTAGATTCCAAATCAAAAGTTTCATCACTTCCAATATTTGTTGATTCCGGCATCACTGTAGACTTTCCATTATATAACGGGTTATCAGTAAATTCAGTCTCTTCAGTAGAAAATTTAGAAGTAGTTAACATCTTCTGTACCGTAGATTTTAATTCAGTTGCTCTATCACCCTCTAATTCTTTATACAATGGATTTTCAGTTAAATCAGTTTCTTCGGTGGGAACTTCCAAAATAGTTTCATTATTTTTTATCGTAGATACTAAATGAAAAGTGTCACTACCTTCAATATTTGTTGATTCCTGCATTACTGTAGACAATCCATTATTTAAGGGGTTATCAGTAAAATTAGTCTCTTCAGTAGAAAATGCAGAAGTAGTTAATATCTTCTGTACCGTAGATTTTAATTCGGTTGCTTTATCACCCTCTGATTCTTTATACAATGAATTTTCAGTTAAATCAGTTTCTTCTGTGGGAACTTCCAAAGTAGTTTCATTATTTTTTATCGGAGTTTCTAAATCAAAAGTGTCACTACCTTCAATATTTGTTGATTCCTGCATTACTGTAGACAATGCGTTATTTAAGGGGTTATCAGTAAAATCAGTCTCTTTAGTAAAAACTTCAGTGCTAGTTAACATCTTCTGTACCGTCGATTTTAATTCAGTTGCTTTATTACCCTCAATATCTGTTGATTCTTTATACAATGGATTTTCAGTTAAATCAGTTTCTTCGGTGGGAACTTCCAAAGTAGTTTCATTATATTTTATCGTAGACTTCAAATCAAAAGTTTCATCACTTCCAATATTTGTTGATTCCGGCATCACTGTAGACATTCCATTATATAACGGGTTATCAGTAAATTCAGTCTCCTCAATAGAAAATTCAGCAGTAGTTATCATCTTCTGTATCGTAGATTCAGTTACTTTATCATCCTCGTCATTTGTTGTTTCTAGCATTTCTGTAGACTTTTCATTATACAATGGATTTTCAGATATATTAATTTCTCCGGTAGAAACTTCTAAAGTAATTTTAGTATTTTTTATCGTAGATTCTAAATCAAAAGTTTTACCACGTTCAACATTTGTTGATTCCGGCATTACGGTAGACATTTCATTATATAATCGGTTATGAGTAAAATCAGTAGAAATTTCAGTAGTAGTTAACATTTTCTGTATCGTTGATTTTAATTCATTTCCTTTACCACTTTCTACATTTGTTGATTTCGGCATTACTGTAAGGTTCTCAATAGCATTCGATTCTTTAGTATAAATTTCAGTACTAGTTAAAGGTTTTGGTATCCTTTTGGTTATACCTTTTGAATCAGTCGTTACCACAGATTTTCCATGAGCATTTAACTTTTCGGTAAAACTAGATTCTTCATTAGTTCTTATTGAAAAGCTTTTAGTAGTCAAATAATAATCTGCAGGTGTTGTAATTGTTTCGACCACAGGTAACTCCATTATTGTGTTTGATCCACTTACATTAATGATGGATTCTGTTACATCTTTTGCAATAACCGTTGGATTTACTTTTCCTGCAATTTCACTAAAAGTGTCACCTAAGAATAATGCAATAGTATCAGTTACAAAAATGTCTTTAATTTGTGATACATTTACTTCCGTTAGTTCATCACCTGTTGGTACACTATTAGATGTTTGAATATTCACAATATGAGGAATTGTTCCAACATCGGTAAATCCAGTAAAAACGGAAACTTTTGTATCTTTTGTTGTAGCTTCTCCGCTTGTTATTACTTCTGTCATAGATGTCGCTTCACTTACGGGATTACTGTTTACTAAATTATTATTATTATTGGAATTTTCGGAACGATCTGTTTCATAATATCTTACATTTGTAGATGATGTTGCCATCCTATCATATTCATCTGATAATGTTTCTGAAGCAGCAATTCCTTCAGTAGCAGTTTGGTTTTTAACAATACTTATTGATTCTCTATTTATAACTTCACGTTCTTCATTATTCGCTTTCCCACTAAATCTATCTTCAGTTGTATCGAATTCTTTAAATTTTTCGTTATTGGTAGTTACAGTGAAATAACCAGAATTTATATCTGGCATATTTCCAGCGCTTTCTAAATTTAAATGTTCATCCTCACTTTTTGAGGCAGTTAAAACCTGGTCTATAGACACGTTTACTCCTTTCGAGTCATTTGCAATGTAAGGTTTTCTTACAAAATCTTCTTGATTTAACAACTTTACTATTACATCCTCAACATTGATATTCTCATTAACATATGGATTGAGTTTTTCTGTTATATATTGTTTCAGAACGTTAGTTAATTTAGAAATAGTATCTTCATTTATTGAATTAATTGGTTTCACGGTAGACGTTTCAGTTTTGTCAGCAGTTACGACTTTATTTCTTAATGCATCCGTAGTATATGTTTCATTAAATATTTTCAGGAGTTCGCTTGTGGACATTTTCATATTTTTAGGGGTTCGTTCTGTTTCCGGTATAATTGTTGTTTCAGAAGAAGAATGCAAAGATATTGCTAAAGTTGTGTTTGTCTTTTCAATAATATTTGTTTCTTTTTCAGGTTCACTTACCAAATATTCTTCATCTAGTCTTAATTCTTCTTTATCTGATGCAGCAATGGGAATTTTTTTAGTAGTGTTCTCACTTTTTAATACTGAAAAATCTGATTTTATTTTAGTGGGTGTTTCTTGATCTGTTACTGTAGATGTAGATTCAATTTCATTTGATGTTAATGAAATTGGTTTTTGTTCATTATTAGATGTTAAGTTTTCTGTTTCTTCTTCAGTGGATATTTCTTTTAATGTTGTTCCAATTTGATTTGTAGGAATACCAAATAATATGATACTTTCAGTAGATTCTTCTAAAATTTCTTTAAGTAAATCTACTGTTGATTCTTCATTTGAAGTAAGTTTTGTACTTAATTCTGGATTAGCTTCTATGTTTGACTCCATTAGATCGATTTCTTCTGGTACATATGTATTTGTAGTTGTTTCAGGACGATTTGTGCATTGTTTTAAGGAACGAATCATTATTGTATCAATTCTTCCATCAATTGCAATAGTAATTTTTTTGTTTATCGGATATGCATCATTTTCTTCTGAATAATAATCATCAATATTTACCAGAAAGTCTCTTCCTTCAGTTATTTCATATTTTGATTCCTGGCTTATCATTTGGGTTATATTCTTAAGATTAAATTCATTTTCATATGTTTCAACTGATGAAGTTATAATATTGGTAAAATAAGTTGAAGTTGTTTTCAAATAAGGCTTAATAGACAAAGAAGTGTTTTCATTATCGACCAATTGAAGATACATAGTTACATTTAAATCGGGGCTTTGTATAATATTATGTTCAAAATTTATTATATTATAGAATATCTTTTTGGCTAGTGTTTTTCTCTCTAAAATGCAAGTTTCACTTCTGCTACGAGAATTATTTTTTATTGTATATAATTCGTTACGATGTGGATTTATTTTTATGTGTTGTTTAGTTAGTCCAATATCATCTTCATATATCTCAGTTGTTGATGTATTGAAATCCATTAACAAATTATTATCATCTATATCAGTTAAGACCAATTTTCTTCTTCTTCTCTCTGCTCTTCGAAATTTATCAATACTCTTATTTGGGTCTATAAATTCCATTTCATCAGAAAACCGCTTTTTCTTTCCTTGAATTCCTGATGATTTTATGATTTCGTTAAGTCCGCTCAGCAGAGAGCCTATAAGTTAAATATAGAGTCATCATTGAAAACATGAACTCATTGAATATTTTTATTCTTATTCTTTAAATTCTATCGTATTACGCCAATCGGAAACGCCAATTGCGTAATATTATTCCGCGCCATTATTTCACAAAATGTAATACAATTTTAGTTTATATTATAACCAAATCGTAATTGAGAGAACTGCATAGCTACATAGAATAACTGCAAGAAAACAACATTTTGTATAAAGAACTTACTAAACTGAGTTTCACTCTGCCCTGAAGATAAAGCAGCTTTGAAAAATAAAACCTGCAAAAATAATAAAAATTAAATTTTATTTGATAATAAAATAAATTAATTTGGAATTTACTGAAGGATTTAGAAAATGCTTTACAACAATTAAATTTACCACAAAAGTAAAACATACCATAATACTGGATGTTGCATCGATTGGTTCTACCAGTTTTTGATTATTGCTAGATGTTGTGTCTTCAATAGTTGTACCATAAATTGTTGCAGAAGTTGTTGTGTCAACTAAACATTGGTTGCTAAATAAAGGATCATCAGCAACTGTTTCACTCGGTTCCGTAAAACTACTTACTGCTTCGTTATTTAACCTGGACTTGACGGATACTTCAGATGGTTCTATTTCTGAAGTTATTTCCCTAAACACTTCAGTTTCAAAAGTTATTGTTTGCGTCTCATATTCTGCATCAGTTTTGAAAGAGCTATGACAAAGCTCTGCTTTATTTAGATTACTTTTATCTTCTTCGTCGTTACTCAATGATTGTGTAAAACTGATTGGTTCTTTACTTGCAGTAGCCTCTGTTACAACTTCCGTTTTGTTCCAGGGTACTGTTACGTTAATATTGATTGTATTTTTTTCATCTCTATTGGTTATTATTTCCTCGAATGCTGGTTGTTTGAAATGTATGTTAGTTGTTTGTGTCGCATTGCAGACGGTTGTTTCTTCTGCTTCTTCTTCCTCTTCTTCTTCTTCTTTAGATGTTGCTTCGTTAAATAATGCTGCTTCCATATGTATAACAGCCTTTTCATATGTTTCCGTGGCATTCCAAGCTACTGTTTGGCTTAGATCGATTATTTCTTCCTCATTTTCAATGGTTGTTGATTCGTTCAAGTGCACTGTTTCCATATTAACAGTAATTTCTTTATTAATAGCCTCAGTGGTATTCCAAACTACTGTTTCGTTTAGATAGGTTGTTTCTTCTTCAGTTGCACTTGTGATTGATTCTTCCAAGAATATTGTTTTCATATTTACTGTAATTTCCTCAAAAATAGTTTCAGTGGTATTCCAAACTACTGTTTCGTTTAGATCGGTTATTTCTTTTGCAGTTGGATCAGTCGTTGCTTCATCCAAGGATTTTGTTTCCATACTTACTGTAACTTCCTCGACAACAGTTTCAGTCGTATTCCAAGCTACTGTTTCGTTTAGATCGCTTGTTTCTTCTGCAGCTATATTTGTTGTTGATTCTTCTTGTCTCATACATTTACTTAAGCAACTTATAACTGTTGTGTGAATTCTTGTATCAAATATAAGAGTTATATTTATATATAATGGCAATGAATTACTTTGTTCCAAAGAATTTTTATTAATGTTTACAAGAAATTCTTTTCCTTCATTTATTTGATATTTTGGATTCTGATAAATCATTCGTGTTATATTTGAAAGCTTATTCTCATTTTTATCCGTTTCAATTAACGATGTTGCAATATTTGTGTAATAAGTTGACTCTATTTCCAAAAGAGGTTCAATAGATAGTAAAGTATTATTCTTATCACTCATTTTAAGATGCATTATTACATTTATTTCAGGACTTTCTATAATATTATGTTTAAAATCTTTGATATAGAATTTAATTTGACTACACAATTTCTTTATTTTTTCAATGCAACGCCTTCTCTGAGGATATGATCTTAGTGCGTTAACTAAACAATCATCTTCATGCGAATCAATATGTGATGATGTAGTTGTAGCACGGTCTTTATATTCATGTCTTCGTGTTGTCCTAGGGAGTTTTGAATCACTTTCATCTCTAGAATACAGTTTTAGTGCTTTTCTTCTTTCTTCGGCTTTTAGAAATCTGTTAATGCTCTCATCTTTGTTTTCATAGTGCTTTAAATGCGAATATCGTTTGGTCAATACTTTGTTTTGCGGTTCTGATGAAGTATTCATTCTTATTATGCTCGGTGCTGAAGCTGTAAATAAGTACATATATGAAGATAAAAGTTGGGTGAGAAATAAGTAAGTATATTGTTCTTGGCTTCAAATTCTACAAATGAGTTTGTCGCGTTTATCGCACTTCCTAAAGACAGTCTGTCCTTTATTTGGTTGCAAACTGACGTTTACTTTAACAATATCTTTAATAGACTAGATATGCATACATTTCTATAATTCCATTCTTTAAAATGTTGCACGAAGAAATGTTATGGAAAAACCTGAAATTGGCGTTATAGCAGGTCTACTTAGAATTGCCACCTCAGATCTAAGACCCAAGACCCAAAAAAGAAAACACACATGCACACTTAAGCAATTTTTTACTTAACAATTTACAATTTAGCAATTTAACAATCCTATATTATAATGTTCCAACTGTATGTTTATATTGTTATTTTCTTATATGTTTACTTGCGATATGGTAGCTCGAAAACGGCTCCGTCAATGTTTTTGAAAATTTGCTATTTCGTAGAGAAAAAGAGTCTTTTGGCATTCTCGAATTTTTCCCTAAATTTCCAGCAAATCCGTAATTTTGGAAAAACAGGGGAAAAAAATATTCACTTTTTCCTGTATAAGCTTTCATTCGTAAAATATAGAAAGTTTAAATTTTGCATGTGTATTACGGTGTTCAATGCTTTTTGATGACATTTTTCAAAAAATAAAAATTCAAAAATTGAAAAGGAGGGCGTTGAAAAAATTAGGGGGTCCGAACTCTGGAGAAAGTTCGTATTCTGGATTGTATAATAATTAAGTATATTATTAATAAAAAAGAATTCAAAATTTTAAAATTTTATTTGGGGGCACGGGGGCAGTTTTTAGCCGAGAGTAAAAATTGTGCTTGAAAGTTGAAATTTTGTATATAGGGTAACCTTGGTTGGGTTGGCCGCTGAGCAGCGCACTAGCTCTTCCGAACACAGTAACGGTCTGCATATAATTTTGTACATATTCAATTTTATATAATAATTCGGGTCAATCCCAAAGAAATGGCTAGCCTAGGTCTACTGCATATAACTTTTAAAAAAGTTTGATTATATATATTTAAAAAAAATAAAAAGATACATACATATCAACATACCATATAATCTTCCACTCTCCACAGAAGAAATGACCACCATGAAAAATAACATCTGTAATATTAATGTAAATAAATTTAAATTAACTACAAAAAATTAAGAAAAAATATATATTCACATAATCATAACCGGCTAGCACCACATATGGGTATTTCCATTAATTCATGTAATAATTTCTGTAAATGAATCTTAATAACATTTCACGGCTTAATTTATATAATTCTTTTTATCTAGCGCTATGGTTTATTATTTACCAAAACTTTTCTTAAATTTTTAAGGCGGTTTTAACAACTTAGGTCATATGCGCCGACCCTTTTCAAATATCTAAATCTTAATCGAATCATCTGTGTTTATTTTTCAGATAGCTGTACATATTTTGCAAGACATTGTACGTGTTTTTAACAGTGACATGAAGGATATGGTAAAGTATGTATAACTACGGTAATTCACAACAATGTGACTGCTAGCACCAAATCTTAAACTAAATATTAAAATGTAAGAATAATATTAAATTTTAATAATAGTAAAGTAAAAAATTCTGTAAAAATCACAATATTTGTCAGTGACTTGTATATGTATTTATAGTCCAAGGCACTAACTAGACACCGTATAACAAATATTAAAGAAAATAAGATATTTTGCAATGTAAAGCAAACATTCAACTAAGGTAATTAAAAGTTACCGATAATATTCAGTTAAACTATACAAATTCGAAAGTTACAAAAATAACTACATACCCAGGTAGAAAATGTAACGCAATTTAACACTTGAATTAGCTTGTAGTAACCTAGCATGTGTAAAACTTTTATTGCAAGCAGGGTCAGTCCGAGGGGCATGCGAGAGATGCGGTCGCATCGAGAGCCAAGATAAGAATAACCACTTGTCGACACTTGTTTTTAAAATACGGAAAATATTCATCTAAACTTTGGGCACCTTCATTTAAATAAAATAAAAGTTAGGTTATTATATTTACTTCTTTACTATAACATAAATAATTAGCACAAAATTGTTAATTACGGGTAATAAACGTTCTGATACGTCTATACTGAACATTGCAGGTTATGTTTTAATGTCAAAGTTGTCAACGTATTATATCTGTACGATACGTCGAACATAACCGAAGTAAATATTCGGATGCTTTGATCTGTTCTATTTACCGAAACTAAATTGAAAATGCTTGCCTTTTTAAATGTTTGTCGAATAAGCAGGAACTTTGCCTCCACACAATGCACCGTCGTACAAAAGCTGAATATAACAGGTATAAGGAAAATATATGGCACCAGCTGCACTTTTGTTAAAATAATAAATATTTTCATTTTTTCGTACCAGTTCATAAGTAGTATTTTAATAACTTAGATAAGGTTCGTTAATAATAATTGTTAAAGATTATTATTAAAAAGCGTCTCCACTGGTAAAACTTTTTTTATTTTTTCATTTATTTAACGTCGGCTTATTTTCCATAGGAATCCTTTACCGATGATCTCTTACTATGTTAGCAGTATTTATGGTGTTGAAGCTTAAAATACGTAAGTTACATCACTGTCAAATAAGTGTATTCTTAGATGTAAGGAAATAATTTTGTAAAATAATAATTTAAAATCCTGGTATCGAACCGCAAGATACAACAGGGCTGTTATACCATCTGGTTAAATATTTATTTGTAACATTTTTATATTTCACTTTCATATAAATATTTAATGTATTTTCATTTTCTAAGTGCTATTTAGCTAATTTCACTTGAGTCGCAAATACCTATGGGTCATTTTAAAATTTGGCATATTGCACTTTGTATAGGACCCTCTTAGTTAACGTTTTTGGGAATGGCATTGTTAGGTAAAGTTCCAGTCAAAAAATCAATTCTATTTCAATCAGATTTCAGATATATGTCATAAATTGTCAAAATTATTTCATAAAAATATTCTTTCTCTTTCCAATCATACATTTTTAAATGGATATAGTTGTTGTCTCTTTTACATTTGAAAATGTTTATTTTAGTAGAGGTAAAATTCCACATTCATTTCACCAGAATATCGCAGAAAAAAAAGCAAGATATATTTGTCTCTGTTTAATGGTTTATATGTATACTACGAGTATAATATAGTATATCAGGTAATAAATTATAAAGTGATATCGCTTTGATTCTGAAGGGTAATGTGATTTTCCCATTTGTACTTCATATGACTGACAATTCCTTGAACGGGTGAAATCAAATTGAATTGTGTCATGACAAAAAAATCATACGCATTCAATAAGATGTCAAAGTGACTCAAAAATTACTATGTATGTCTTAAAACAAATAATTAGATGACTGGTAGAATGTCAGTATAAATGCACCACTAATTACATTATATCAGTAATGGTGATAAATGTTACTTAAGGGAACTTGAGTTGATGGGGAGCATTCCACCCAGAATCATAAACAATAACACATACAAAATACATTTTATTGTGTTTTGTGTGTTGCCATTAAATCAGGCGTAGCACATCTCCATAAATCATTTATAACCATATCTCATTTTAGGAGATTTGCTTTTGCCACTGAATGAGGCGTAGTGCATCTTGTAAAGAATTTATTTCCGGACATCGTTATATAGATTCTAAGTGTTGCCATTAAATCAGGCTTATTGTATCTCAATAATACCCGAGCATTGATCTGATTTCTCATAGGATAAAGCACCATTCGAAATTAATTTTATACCCGCCATCTAGAGTCGTGTTAGGTTGTTGTGTTTTGTATGGGTCATGAAAAAGTCTGTTCTTAGACTAAGTTGTTAGCATTATCTTTGTTCAACATATTCAAATAGTATACCAACTGAAACAAATACATACCATATACGTGTCACGCATTTCAAAATATCAGTGTCTGTTCAATTTAAGTGAGATTTTTAAGAGTTTATGTAACTATTTATATACTAAACGCACTAGCAAATGGAATCGTGATAATAATTTTGAGTAATTAACACCATGAATTGAATTATGTTCAATTTAGTAACAAATTGTTAACGTTTACATTACATGCCTATCAAATATGAAATATTAAAATAGCATAAAACACAAATGACGCACCAAAAATAAAGTATTGTTTCATTTACATATTTTTTTTCTAATACAAGTACATTAGGATAAAAATATTTTACGATATAAACTAGTTTTTACCTTCATATTTATTAAAACTTCTTAAAAAGATTTTAAATCAAAGAAAAATTTACTAAATAAACCTTTTCGCAATGTACTTAAAATTGTAACTGACAAAAAAAATATTTTAATTACCTAAAACCTGTATAATTTTCAAGTAATAACCCGAAAAGTTTTGTTTTTTTATTAAAACAATGGATGTTTATTAAAAAATATTCCAACAGCTATTGTTATTAAATGTTTACACATTTTGGCGCCTTAAAGTATTGTTTACAGTTTCAAATTGTTGGTCAGCTATCTGGCTGTGGTCTCTATATCGGAAACATGTTGTTGCAAAATAAAATCGGGACTTCGAAAATGACATAAATAATTTATCAAAATCTTTCTGTTAGAAGATATACTTTCGGCACAATATTTATTCTCCAGTAATACCACTCAGTAAATTATTTAGAGAAATCATGGAAGGACTGTCTTTCTGATATTAGAAAGTATGCGAATAGTTCTTCTATTGCATATATTCTATTTTGCTCCTTTTACCATATTTTTACAAACAAATTTTAATGATTATTATGTCAAAGTAATTATCAATAATTCTAAAAATCAATTGTAAAAAAAAATGAATAGAATAGAGAAAGGAACATTTTATTTTTTGTAAAAAGATTTTTATGAATATTTTTTTAATTTCCTACGTTTGTTGCTCTTCCTATGCAATTAATATTTGATAAGTTGAGTGACAAATTTTCTAATGACACAGACCACTCAATATATGTTAATGAGTGTCCTTCTTTGCAACTTAAGATTCCCTACTATATTGATAACTAAACTGTACGGATAACAAATAATAAAAGACAGAAGAACAATTACAGAACACAAATATTTGATAAAAGAATTCAGTTACTTAGGAAGTCAGCAACCCTACCTGGTGGTGGTCTTGATCGTTTAACAATTTCAAATTTTTCTTCTTACCATTTACACACCGCTGAATACAAATTAATTTCGTTTACATTACCTTCACCTAAATGTAATTATCAATTTTCTTTTCAAGTAGAAATACCAATTACTCTTCCCATAACAATGATATCCAAATTTGATGTAATTCAATAATTGATTAACATCTAAATAAATATTGTTAGAACTTGAAAGGATGATGTCAGTTGTCAGAACATTAAAATTAGTCATTAATAAGTAATTAAAGTAAATAAAATTCTTTTTGTAAATAACTTTATTTATGCAAATATCAATAACAAAATATATCAAACGACCATTTAATATCAATTAATTTTACAATTCACTCCGTTTTACTACAGTCATATTTTCCACAAAAATGGATTGCACGAGAGAAATTATATTGTATTTTGACAATTAATGCAAGTAATGAAATTATGGTTCAAGTTACGAGAGTTCGGCGGCGACTCATATTTAAAACAAGTTGTGGGGTATAAACTGCTGATATAACTAAAAATTACTAACTCATTTATTTTTCTATAATGTATATAGAAACGAATAAGACAAAATTCATTATCGTATTATAAATTTATACCGCTCTTGTAACCTCTTTTAAGTATAAGTCACCGCCGATCTACCGTGATTTTGACTTATATTTTAATTTCTGTATCGCACAGTATTTGCTAATTTTATAATCTTTAAAGACATTGGTTTACTCACATGCTATATAAACAGACTCTTGTATAAACATATAGGATTACATTTAATTTCATAATCATAGCCACTAAACATATTTATATGGAATATATTTATTTTATTTATAAAATTAAATTTAATAATAAAATTATTAGGTATTTATTTTAGAAAATTTTTAACAACTTAAAGATGATTTTTAGATTTACTTTAATAACAGTTAATAAATAAAATACATTTTAATAAGTAACAGTATAAAAATATTTGGAATAGTTTTTGCATAACATACATATAAAATATATTATGGAAGATTTAACCAACTTATAAAACATGATTCGTTGGTTTAGTAGTCAATGAAAAAGTCTTAAAACTCCAAGCTTCAATTTATTAATCCTAAAGAAAATACATCTTAATATCACAGCACAACTATAGTGTGGGGTTTCTACTAGAAAAATTTTATATAAAAAAAAATATATGAAATGATATGATTAACTTGTTTTTAGATTATATAAAACAATTACATAGAAGACAAAACTTACTCCTACTAATTAAAATAACATTTATTGACATATATGTATAATATAATATTATTATTTAAGATGTTATAATTTATTTTAAACCTTAATTTTATTTTTTTTTAGAAAATTAATGAACCTAAATGATACAAACGAATTGATATCATATAAGGTTTGGAAATAGTAATATCAAGGTAAATAAACAGTTATATATAAGATTTAATTACATTAAATCAGTTTCTGATAAAATAAGGAAAGAGTATGTCAAATTACATTCAAATTAGAACCCTTGGCACCAATCCACCGGAAAATCTGGATGCCACCAGTCAAGCACCCTTACACTGGTCGCAGGATCTAAACTAATGACAACAGAATCACTTTCTTGGCCCCAGCATTTGCTATTCCGATAGCTTATTCCAGACGTAAAACCTAAACTAACTTTGTTTCCAATACATCCACTAGCAATATTGTGACTGACATAAACTAGAGTCAAACCACTCACGTATGGTACATGAGTAAAAATAGGGCTTCTAATTTCCAGAATTTTGACGTTTTCAGATTGGTTATAAAACAACGGCTCGTTGTTTCTTTGTTTATAATATTCTTGGAGATTGGAAACAAGTCTGAAATTGTATACATAAATGTTGCCTTGCTCAATCTTCCACATAGATTCACAGATCTTCATTTTTACTGGTGCTTCTTTAAATTCATAAATAGATTGTTTTGTGGAAAGTACACGACTTTGCAATTTGTCATACATAATGAATAAAGCCTTAATTACTTTTGTTCGGATAGCCCATCTTTCTTTCATTGTATATGGCATAAGGTCCAGTGGAATATCCGGAATTAGTTTGAAATGACGTTTATATAAACTGTACCAGAAGGAATAGGTGTGTGTGATGGCATGTGTTACCTTGTTTATACATGCAAATGTTTGTATATCTTCAGGAGGAACTTTCTCAGAAATGAGAAACCATATCTCTGTTGGAATTTTTTGATACTTATGGTTGCTAGAATGAACTTCAGTTACTGCTGTAGATTTGGACTTCGCATTCGCAATAACAGTATTTGTAGTTCCATCGGACATTACAACGTCTTTCATTTCGAAGTCATCTATTTCATCCCAATTAGGTGTGTCAATTATTTCCTGTACGCTTGCTTTATGAAGTACTTGAGGCGTCACATTTTTACGTAGTTTATTCACTGGTTTCAAGGAGTCTGCCGATTGGTAAATTGTGAAATCTGAAAAAGTTAAATTTCAGGTTTATACAAAGTGACTGTATTATACGAGTGAAAAGGAACCTGTCAGTGTCATTAAATCTCCATGTTTGTTTTATTGCACTCATAATACATTAAACATATAACTCTACTCAACCTACATTTTTTTAATATTTTAAAATGTATTTTAATCATATGTATACAATGTTCACTACGTTACGCGAAATATAAGTATGATATTATAATGTTTTAATAAAACTCAATCTGTCAAAAGTGCCAATGTTAAACAATGTAATTTAATTAATGTTAATTATTTAAGAGTAATGGGCGTATTAATATGGAAACAGCTAAAAGCAACTAAAACAGCAAGACTAATCTACGAATAAATAAAGAGTAAATATTTATTAGAACTATGTATATTGACTTACCGGCCATTGGTATACTCCGATTTGATCTGAACTTTTTCTTATGCGGCATTTTAATTAGGTTAATACTATAACAAATCAAATGTTAAAGATGAAGATAGATTAAAAACAGTGCTTATTTCTTTAAAAAAAATTATAATTATAAAATATGGACGCCTTACACTTCTATGTAATTATTAGAAATAAATATAAAGCCCAATACACAAATGGACTAAACACAGCGCGACTGAATAATAATGGGAGTGATGGAGAGTATAGGACACAGTTTGGAATGGTGCCGGAAAATTGCGTAAATGCACGTAAAATTCCGAAATAGGGGATATCCTTAATCACTATAGATGTCAGGATATATACTACATAAATGTTAGTGTTATGTAACTTATGTAATACTTGACTTATGGAGACATCTATTATTTACAACCGAAAGTTATCATAATTTATAAATTTACATAATTAACTATACATAATTACTTACAAGACTTCTTATTTTAACTTATTAAATTCTTTTAAATATGATATTGTCTTATTAGGATTATTAGAATACAGAGAGTTTTAATATTTAAGTTTGATTCTTTGCTAAGTCTTACTTAACAGCGCCTCTGGTGAACAAAATAAAATGCAATGTACACACTTGCGCAGACACGCCGAAATACACGCTGATCAAGAATAGCTATAATCACGGTGTCTGACGTCAGGTTACAAGATGGCTGTAAAGCCTCCGTCTCGGGGAGTGTAGTGCTGTCTGGGGTGCTAGGAATTTGTAGGTGTGTCTTTACTGTTTTTTAGGATATAATGTTGTTAAAATGTTGGTGCATGTGGCAAAACGTGACAGTGATTAATAACAAAAAACTTCAATTATTACATTGTGTCAGTTTTAGGTAATAGTGACAAAAAAAAACAACAACTTATAAACATAATCACCCCGTGCTGAGTGTGTAATTTTGTGACTGTCAGTCGAGTGTTTTAATAAGTCATCGGACGTCCGTATTCGTACGGCACTCCACACTCGACAGACATGTGGAACATGATGTGTGACGTGATGCCGACCATCTCGGAGGACAGCATCAGCCAACGGAGTTCGCAATTCTCTGGCGAGGATGCGAACTTCGAGCAGCTGATGGTGTCTATGTTAGATGAGCGTGACAAATTGATGGACAGCCTCCGGGAAACTCAGGAGCGACTAGGGGAAACTGAGATGAAGCTCACTGACGCTGAGAAAGAACGTGACTCTCTTCATCGTCAAATTGCCGCTAATCTTCCGCAGGTATGTTGACATGTCATTTGTTATTTTAACCGGCGCGGCTAACCTAACCCCTTCATGAGTTCTGAGACCTTATGTTATGGGACAAACCGCGCGGTGCGCTGCTGGTAAGCGTCTGATTCGGAGCTTTATCGATTCCCCTCGACTAACCCCATGGTCGTGATCACTGACTGACCGCCATTTTCAGCACCCCATAAGTCTTTTTAGTTTACTATAGTTGTAAACCCTTAAATCACGTCCATAAACTCCAAGGAATTGGCCCCCATGTCATTGAAACCAACCGTCTACTCACTGCTCCTGTATGCCGCTCTTCCGCTCAAGTTGCACTGTCTGAATGTAGGTCAGAGACTCCACCACACACAACAACATAATTGCATTTAATCAATGAGTTCCAACTGTCATAATATTCACCCGGCTTCAAGATGTCAACAGTTCCTTGCGAAATGTTCTCCAATAACAATCCTAAAATCCCACTGAAACTCACTGACATAAGTAACATGACCAACAGAGTATGGCCCCCTTGTCCAACTAACTGTCAAGTTTATTGTTTCATGTTTACCCATATGTCTTGTACAGCTTCCCTTGTTATTTAACACAGATGTCACATAATCGTATGCATGGAGTAGTAAATTGCCAGACACTAATTCATTATCACCGATTATAAATAAATTCTGAGTCGGTTGATGTATTATTAGTGTTCTACGAGTAATACCACTGTTTAGAATAATGTTTCATTTTCAGGAGTTTGTTCTTAATATACCTTCAAAACTACTGCTGCTGCAACAATATGTTTACCCTTACTCCCTACATGATCTACAATTAACTGACATTTCAATTAGCAATTCTATTGACAAAACCATTAAACACGTAATCTAATATGGAATCGAAATTTCAACCAAAATTGTTTTACTTTCATATGTAATATTATTTACTGTTATATCAATACCTATAATGTTGACAGTTGTTTTATTATTATTGTTTATATGGTTTAAGTTTAATAAACAATAGGAAAATGTCTCTAAACTCAGTTTATTTTTATTTATACTATAAACTATATGTAGAATGAAATTAGTCATGCAATTAAAATTAGTTGTCTGTTATCAATGTGAAACCATACATATACAAAACACTATTTACTGGCTTGTATACATTTGTATCAAATTAACATAAATTACAAGTTAGCTATTTTTGGTTATAAGCTATTTTCTTTTCGACTAACTATGTCGTGAACCCTAGTACGTTAGAGGTGGGCCATTCCTGGGTTTACTTTTGGACTGACTAAGTTGAAGATTTTGGGGATTCTATTTCGCAGTAGAAATTATGAGTAAATATACATGAATTGTAGATTTAGGTATTTATGACAAGAATGAATGAAATTCAGGAAGTGAGCTATAAAAAATGGCATCATCTTCCAAGGAAATGTATAACTTGGACTAGATAGAATTGAATTTCGAGAGCAAAAATAAATGTTTCATTGAATCACTGCTAGAAGAGGACTAATTATTTTAATTCAGTCTTGCTTCTTGGTTAGCTTGGTTAGTAGATCACGCATTAAATCGTTTACAATCGATTACAAAACTTTCGTTTGAAAAAAAATTCTTTGAGTTCTTTTCCTACCTTAGGCAGAATAAGTAAAAACAATCGCGAGGTTTAGAATGGGAAACGAAAGGCGCTCTTCTACTTCCACTTTTTCATTCTATTTCTCTGCCTCTCCTCTTTTTATTTGATCGTATTATCTAATTTTGGCAGTTTTATAAGCTTTACTAAATATTAAGTGTTTACAAATATAGAATCAATTCGAATTGTTCGTTAAGTATAATTTTTTTGTTATATCTTTCGCTTTCCTATTAAAATTCTAATTGCTTAACAATATATATTTGTTTTACTGATTTTATCGGTATGTCATCAGTATCGGTATTTTAACGATATTACCCCCTTTAATTGAAAAAGAGAATTTTTCGCTTAAAATCTACAAAATTCTATCCAAAAAGCATTTAAACTAAAATAAATTATATAATAGTCATGTATACTAAAAGTATAGATTATTTAGAATTAATAAACAATAATAAGAAACAGAATAAACTTCTCATTAGGAAATTAAATAATTTAACCCCAAATTTTCATTTTTATTTTATACCTTTTTGAGTAATTCAGAAAACTCTAATCTATCGTATTGAATTATACTTTTCAATTTATTTAAATGTAAAATATGTTTTTGGTTAACTTATTTTTTATTTCATATACATTTATATTTTAACTTAAAAATCCATGTTTATATACTCCATATCTTTGCTATATTTATTATATCATAGACATATGTCAAATTTAGATATTGATAATATTGATAACAAATATCAGCAGGTAAAATTAGTTAACTACTTTGCAATATTTATATAAAATTGTACACAGAGTGGTACAAGAATTTCAGTGAACGGTTTTTATAATTCAGTTCTGCTCTCGTTTTACACCGTGAGCATGTAACAGTGTGACAGTTTTGAGTTTTTGACATGCGTTTTAAATTTTTCCTCGTAAAGCATTCTCCTCCGCTATTAATAATCACTGGAAGAAAACTTTTTTAATTTTTACTTGTTGGTGAAATTGTTTCTTCCAAAAAATCATTCATAATTAATTGAAATCAAAAGCATTTATTGTATTAAGAACTAATAAAACTGGAGGATACAATCAAAGAATATCGGTCTGAATTGATAAATCCCAAAGGAATCGCGTTTCACAAAGACTAGTTGTGCAAAGCCTCTCACATCATTGATAATTTGTGGAAATTATTCGAGCTTGGTTGGGAAGTGACGTCACATTCCGCATATAGCATTGGCCTAGTACCATCCAATTTATTTACAACTTTGCACACTTTTTCAACGGTAAAACTTTCACTAATGATGATGAACAGAAATTGTATTTGGTTCATTTTTTTACTGAAGTTTTGCAGTAAATTTTATGAGTGGGGAATTATAAAGTTGCTAGAAAGTTGGCAAAAGATTATTGAACAAAATGTAAAATTCATAATTGATCTGTTCATTTTTTGTGTAAAAAATTACTTTTATTTCTTGACAACCCATTATCTAAAAAAAGAAAAGAAAATGTAAATGACAACATTTACATATTTGAATCATTTACATTAGATCAACGTCCAGTCTTAGTTAAATTAAGCTGTCTAAACTTCTAGAATGCTAAACATCGTAAGCAAGTGTCAATGGTTCAAAGGTCCCGACACCATGTAGGTTAGATTAATAGCTTAAAGGGCTATAGGTGAAGAAATTTCCATTTTTCAAAAAAGGAAAATAAAATCATAAAAGTACAATTGAAATAAATGATTTAAATTATGTCATGAATCAAGACAAGGATGTATTAATTAAACTTTGTCGTTTATAACTATTAATTATCTAATGAGCAATGAGAAATTTTAAGTACCTAATTATAATACAAGTGTGTATATTAAGAATAATTTCTTCTTCAAAAAATAAGACTAATGCCGCACAACCAGTGCCGAATTTTATGGAGGGTTGTCACCATTACCAAAAAAAAAAAAAAATGCGGCAGAAAATAAAACGGTAAATGTTAAATGACCTTTTCTTAACTATTCCGCGAGAAATCATTTGTATCTAGTCACAATTGTGTTTCGTCAATATCAAAATCTACCGTATCTAGTCACAATTTCCTTCCAGCCCATCGTAAACTTCCTTACTTTCTTTAAGTACTTCGCTACGCAAATAAGTTATTTAATATTTCCCGCCCTACAAATTTATTTCCAAATCTAAATCAATGAAAGAAAAATGTATACATGAAATGTAATAAAAGGCGGTGATCAAATTATTATCAATTCATAGTGGCATAAAGTAATAAATAAGTTAAAACTAAAAAAAATGAATTTCTACCTTATGCTGTTATTATTTTCATTTATTATGTTTTAATATGTATGCATTTCCCTTTACATAATTACAACATTATTTAATTTAGTGTAGACTTTCTGTAGGGAGGTGTCGCCGCAGGTCTCGCTGGTTAAGTAGACCAATTTAGTAAACTGTTACTGGATACAATTGAATTTGACACAAGACCAAAGAAAAGTTATAAATTTGACTATATGATTTCTCTGGAAGTACCTCCTTTACCCATATATTTAGAATATAATTACAACTATTTTTTATGAATGGCTATACATATGGCATATACAGTAGCTGAGAGATTCGAGTTCAATCTTTGGACCAGCGCTATATTTTCCGGGTTTGATCGTTATCTAAGTATAATTAAAGATGTAGCACACATATATGAGGCCACGAGACCAACTATTGTAAATAACAAATTGCCAAATGCGAGGAACTAGTTTGGTTTCCGCAAACTTGCATACAAAAGAGAGGACAGTATCCCCGCATGTAAATGTTGTTAGATAATGGGTTAAATGGTTAAACGTTATGTCTTAATTATGGTAACACTTCAAGTGTCCTGACTTTGCCGTCTAAATATCATTCCTTCAAGCCTGATCTCACTAACTTTTAATTAAAGATGTTAGATAATATTAATAAAATTGTAATTTTATAATTTTTATCAAATAGACTCAGTTTGAATTTAACTCAATGGGGTGGGTGAAATGGTTTCTCCCCATATTATATCTTAAGTTAAAATAAATACATTTAATTCCTGTATATCCTACTTTCCTACCCTAATATTAAATAATAAAGTTTACGTTATCTTAAAAAAAAGTTTGAAGACCACTGCAATAAAGCTTATTGTAAAGCTTCTGACATTCTCTAAGTCCCCATTTTATAACTTGTTAAGTTATTAATATTGGAAAAAGCACACAAAACCTGACAATAGTTTAAATAGGATTTTAACATAAAAATCCCGGCATTCAAAAGTTTTCAGACTTGATGTTTTTGACATTATAAAAAGTAAAAATGAATGGGGGAGATGAAGACTTACATATTTCACTGATTATTTCTTTTATACGAGTATCTAATGTAGGAGGAAATAAATACTTTTATTTTGATGTATGTAGGTTTATATTTTAGTTACTTTCTACTAAAGACGCAAAATGTAGCAAAGAAGTTACTTTATCAGTTTATCTTAACGTTAGAATGAGGTCTTTATATGAGGTAAAGAATAAGAATATCACGTAGGTCTCACTAAAAAACTATTTTGTCAACGTTTAGTAATCACATTTACTATTTTAATTGATCCATGTTGAAACGCTGAATAACGCCTCTACTAAGAAAGACGCTTCTACTTAAGAAAGAACGAACAAGGGAATTACCGACATCGATAAGCTTTTGCTAGGCCTCAGCATCGGTAATAGTTCAACGTTAAGGGGTTATATACAGTTAATATTAAAAAAAAAGTATTTCATTTTCGTAATGTACATATATTTAAGTACACACACAGAAAATTTCAAGTAAATCCGGCGATTATTTTCGAAGTTATGTAAGTTGAAAAAAAATTTTTTTTACTCTATGTATAGCGCAGGAAAAATTCTTAAGAAATCACTTTTTTTTGGGACTAATAACTGTATATAACCCCTTAAACCAGCGGTTCTCAAAGTTTTTACTTCGAGCGCCCCTGCATAATCCAGCTGTAAGCCGGGCCCCCGTACATGTAAGCGTACTATATATTATAAGAGTTGCATTTGACATTTTACAGTCAATTATTATTTAGTTAAGTTTTGCACATTCTATGCATACTCTAATGGGGCAATATATTTAATCGTAATCAACAACAAATTCTATACAAACAATTACAATTTATGTAAGTATTTTAGCTACTATAGTACATAATTGTTATTTGTAACTAAAAGCTATAATAATAAAATGAGCTTCAGTGTGAAGGATGTGCTTATTTTTTTTCTGCGCATAGTTTCTTGAAACGCGGTATCAGTTCTGATAACGCTACTCTGAGTTCCTTGGTCACATCCAGTCTTGAGCGATATTTACTCTTCATGGCAGCTAGAGTAGAAAATCCTGTTTCACAAGAGTGAGTGAGTATTGCGAATGGAGTGAGTATTTTCAATGCCCTTTCACTCAAAATTGGGTGTTCCTTTTGTACACCAATCCAGAAGGATGTGAGAGAAGATTCTTTAAACTTCATTTCAAGCCCAGTGTCACCTTGGAGGTCAATGAGATTTTCTTTTTCCTTCATGTTGAGGGAGCAGTCATCGACTGATGGTTTGAACGGGTTTTGAATCCATGCCAAACCATCCAAGTTCTCATTAAAATATTTTTTAAAACGAGATTTGAGGATTTCTAAGTGTTTAAGAAAGCATATCTTTGCATTGGTTGAAATAGTTTTGAGATCCATTTCTTCAATCATAATTTTAAGATTAGGAAATAGCTCCAAATTGCCACTTTTCAGACCGCCCTCGTACAAACTTAGCTTCATTACAAAGCTTTTCACCTTTTCAGTCCATTGCAGAAGGTTTGCATCTTTTTTCTGTATTTTCTGATAAACTAAAAAAAATAAAATGTTCGGCGCTCTTACGACGTTGACTAAGAATTATACACTTGTTGTAATTTCAAAAAATAAAAAGTTTGCTTTATTATTTTGTAAGTAAATTTAATTAATTTTTCAACCAAGCTTTGGGCCCCCCCTGAGCCTTCATTGCGCCCCCCTTAGGGGTCGCGCCCCACACTTTGAGAATCGCTGCCTTAAACAATATACACGGAAGAAACCTTTTGCTTTATGGGATAATATTACTATGATAGCATTTTTTTTTAGTAATGTATAGTATCATTCCCACTGACAGTTTTAATTTTGTATTTAATTTACATTGTATAGCATATGGGAATATGCGTAGTCATTCTCTGCACTATTTTTTTAAACTAGAATTTAATTTACGTTTTCTTTACGCTCGGCAACTTACTTAGAAAATGAAATTTAGAGCTGTCTAACTGTGAAGCGCCTAATCGGAGTGCTCCTGTGTACCATTATGTTAGAAATTTGAAGACACCCACGAAAGAGCGATTGCTACATAAACATCAAAAAAATATTTAACGTCTACTTTATTTCTGAGTTCTGTCACCTACGATCTCTTACTATGTTAGTAGTCTTTATGTTTACGAGGTCTTATTTGGTAATATGAAAAGTTAGCAAAAATGTACTGTACATTTTGTGTTGTTGTACTGTCTAAAATTAATTAATTACCACTCGTTTACTGTTTTATCCGAGTGTATTAACTCCTGCGTATATTTAATGTCCATTTACAATGTTTCCGAGTGCACCACCCGCGATAAACGGCGCTAACATAAAATTTGACAGTAAAGTATATTGAATTTTAATAAACCTTTGAAGTTATATAGATAATTTGGTGGACACCCTGTATTTTTATCTCGGTATTATCCCCCTGTATTGACGAAACGACTGACAGCTGTCCTCACAGTAGATAAACCACATATTTACATAGGAAACATATGTAATTGGTTGTATAGCTATAAATACTGAGGTTGTGATTTCAACCAACTTTAACTTTTATGTCTAACACAACTTTTCACATCACAATATCTCAATCTCAACGCTCTCTGTACTGGTTCTTGAATGAGATAAATTTAATATTAGTTTTAATAAAAAAAAAGTATGTCCATAAATAAAAACATTTTAAAGAGTATAGGTCGAATTTAAAAGTTTTAAATAAAAGTTTTGTGAGAAAACTTTTCAATAACAAAGCTACTAAAAATGTTATAATATTTTTTTGTTATATTTAAGTAGGTTTGAAAGTTTTATTAAATAAAAAAAAAAACCACTTCAACTTAGGTGTTAAAATTTGATTTATATTTCCCTTTTATTATTAGAATTAGAAATTCTAATTTAGAATAATGACAAAGCTCTTTTGTACAATGTTTTTAATATTAATTGGAGCAAGAGATGCCATCTGAATTTTTAAGTTGGTTAATTTTTAATGCATTATTTATAATCCGTGTCGAGGAAATAAGAACATTTATTTTGAAATTCTAGACAAGTTGAATGAAGAAATTAGTTTTGGTTAGCTAAGATCTGTCATATTTAAATATGATGTTATAAAAAAAAATTATTACTTAAAAAGAAACGCCGTGCAAGTTTCACAGTCGCTAGTTTGCTACAAGCTAACTTCAAGGTTCATTCTCTACTTCTCATATAGAAATTATATTATAATACTTAAAAAGAAACGCCGTGCAAGTTTCACAGTAGCTAGTTTGCTACAAGCTAACTTCAAGGTTCATTCTCTACTTCTCATATAGAAATTATCTTGCAGTGCAAGGTTCACACTTGCAAACTTACTAATAATCCAATAATTGAAGTAACATAGCATTTAAACCCATAACATTTTGATGTGTTTATTGGGTTAGTTCATTTTATAAAATCATTTATAGAAAGTTTGTCATAGATATACATAGACTATCATTTATTTTCTTGTGGTCTAATTAATTATTTAAATAAATAACATAATCGTAATTCTGTATTAAACTGCAGTATAATTTGAAAACATAGTGAAATATATTTTTTTTAAATTCCTAATTTATTTATTTTTAAATTTAATATATAACATAAATGTAGTCATTGAAGAGTGAGTACTGGAAGGGGACCGACGTCCTATCTAGTCTTTAAATTCTCCAGAATATCTATAGACCTCTGTTTCCTTAGCGGTTCTCGCTCTATTCCCCCAAGTCTCTGCTGGTACTCCCAGGCAATAAACGAACGTACGAGATACGTACACACACCAGTTACAATTTAAGGAAGCACGGTACACCCTTTGTCAACGACTGCCTGATACTCGTCAGTGTGGTCTTGTGTTGACGCTAAATTCATCCTCTTAAGAAGGGATTACACCACCCTGAACATAGGTCATTTTTAATGATTTCTTGTATCTAATCTAAAGTTTATTTTTTATTTCTGTGTGAATACATTTTTAGTAGATGGTTTTAGCTTCCGGTTTTTTTTATCTGAACATTACACACTTACGCAAGCGTTTTTCATTCGTCTCTAATTTGTCAGATAGCTTGTTGCTGGATTGTCGAATAGTGATTCATCCAAAATAAAGAAAAACAGTTAAAAACGCTTGCAATTTTATTCACGTTTTTGAAATATTGACAAACAAAAATACAGTTTAAAATAGAAAACATCCGGAAAACGTCACTTGAACCATACGCAGTACAGTTTAAACAAAATGGATTACTTTTAATATTGTAGCTATAGATTGGGATATGTTTAAAATTTTATTTAGTGTTTAGGATGTAAGATAAAGGAAAACATTTTTTGGAAATAGTTTGGGGTTGAGGTAACACCTTACGTCTGCAGTTTTCAAAGCCCTAATCGTTACCCTCTTCACGATGGATGGCATTGAATAACTGAAAAATTTCTTTTAATATGCACAAAATATTTAAGTTATGTTAAAAACAGTAACGCATTAAAAAGCTTCTAGATTCGTTCATAAATAATCCTAATTAGTATGGCAGCTTAGTATATGAGTAAATAGGCACAATTTTACCATGTTTAATTTTTTTTTAAATTCTAAATTTCGAGATCATCTCTAAAACAATTAGCCAGCGAAATTTGTCCTTAATAAAAGATTATTTTGGGTAGGCAGCATTTCTTTTTGTTTCATATAACTTTAAATATTTAAATAAGAAAATAAATACTGTATTAGAATATAATATATAATACATAATCACTTGATATCAGCAACTTACAGTTAAAATATTAAATTTCACTTCTATAGATCTTAAAGTAAGGTTATAATAACTTCATTTTCTTTCAACGTTTATAGAAAAAAAGAGATAAGAATTTTGAATAGGGATCTTGATAATTAATATGCATACAAAGAATATATATCTAAGTATTCCTATTCAAGTACTAATCCTATCAATCATGATCTCCCACTAATATTCGCACTTTTGTGGGGTTGAGGTCTCATGTATGCAAAAACACCCCTGCCTAATGGTTGATAACAAATTGCAAAATGCAACAAATGGGATAAAATTTACATGTAGAAATATAAATGTAAGGCGCTGGTCCTGTCATCAGAATACTGACGTCAATGCTTTTGATCACTGTGTTCTCTAATAATAATTTATATAATTTCATAATACATTATTTTTTTATACAACACTATTTATTATTAAATTAGTTATTCACATTACTATCAAGTAGTTTTCACGTAATCTTCATGACACGCATTTTATATAAAAGAATTAATCATCCTAGAAATTTGAGGCGCAAGTGATTAAATAAAATGTTATACAACATAACTTTAAGTAAAATGTCAAAGGTACACAATAAAAAAGTACATATTGTAAATGACAAATCACTGAAGTTTTGTTAAAGACCGACCACAGTTAACTAACGAAAAATGTAATCCCGGTATATTGCTTTGTTAAACTATAAAATTAACCTTAAAAATGAATTAACCTTATGAAACTTAAAAATCAACCAAGGATTAGGATAAACCACAGTTATCAGACTATTGAAAAATTTGCTGTAAAGTGTACTTTTATTATATACTGCGCTGTGGACTTTATATGCACAGGTTAACACTCGTTTACTGTTTTATATCTAATTCTATGTAACTTTTTGGATTCTTCCTTATATTAAACGTCCATTTGACGATGTGTTCGAGTACACATATACACATAGTGTATTTTAAAATTCAATCTGAGGCGCACCTATTTCTTGACGCTAAGTGTACTATGTTTTCCAACGACCTTTATACAAGAAATATATGCCTTTCTTTTATGGGGGTTATGTGTTTCTTTTATGGTATGGGTTAACTCGGTAAATTACTATTATGTAGGTATATCCAATTTTGATAATCTTAGAAATACGAGCTGTTATTTAACATGTCAACATCTATAGAACTCCTACAAAAATTCAAATATATTCAGAAATCAATCCTCAGCAAGTTATACTCGTATTTCCGAACATAAAGAATTTTTATGAGGGTTAGTTGACGCCGTGCGGTTTTAAAGATATTTTGGTTGCTTGAAAAGCGGGAGTGACAGCGGCCTGAGCCAACTGAGCCCTCTTTATCGATCACACATGCGCGATGTACTTTTATGAACCACATGAAAAGAAGCCCATCCTCGTTGTATTTCCAGTAAGAACATTCATTCATTCATTTAACATTTCTACATAATTATTACCAAGAATTATACTGACGAGGAATGTTGTCAGAAAATTTATTAGAAAAATATATAACACATTAGAATTAAAAAAAAAATGATTAATTCATAAAAATTGTCTTGATTTACTTTGGTATATAAGAAATAATATTTGAATGATTTTGCAAAGGTTATAGATTTCGAAGTAATTCTTAATAAACTATTTTTTGAAAATGTGGCCTATTTCAGATGTTAGATTTATGGTGTGCTACACCACTGTCTAAAGATCTTACTTACATTTTCTTAATTACGGGTAACATTTTAATATATACAAAACCTATCAAAATTTAATTTAAGAAGATTTAAATTTTTCCTAAAATATTTTCTTTATGATTCTGAAGTTTCAAATAAGTGATAATATTTATAATAATCCAACAAAGTTAGGTTTCTATTAATAGAAAAAGAAGTTATTTTTATGATATAATAGCAAAAAAATAGGTAACAGAACCTTACATTTAGATAAAAACTGTTTTTTTTTTTATTTTGAAGTGAATTTTCATTAATTATGTGGTCCATAATCATAAACTTATTAGGCAACGATGTAGTTACTTATATTTGGCAAAGACACCATTAGATTATTGGTGATAGGACCCAGTATCAGATATTTGTCGCCTAAATACATTAAATAAGAATAAATAAATGTTAAATACACTTTAAACTGTGTGAATTGTATTTCCAGATTTGTCTTAAAAAATACCAAACAGGATATAAAAGCACTCTACACGTTTTCCTAAAAAAGGAAATTGTTTTTTGAAAGTAAATCATTTTTTTTTAAGGTTTCATGAGAAAAGTCAAAACGATGAAATAAACCGAATTTTTCAAAGTTCTTAATTCCCTTAATTTAAAGTCTCTTAATTTTCACTGTCTTGAATCGTTGTAAAAACCAATTAAGTTATTCACTAATAATTTACATAAATTACTTTCCACATATCAGTCTCTTGATAGGATCAAGTTTAATATCAAATAGGAATTTGAGGTGTACTATTGTATTAACATTGTGTATATGCAATATACGTACCTACCTTACTATTACTAATAGTAAATTCCATTCAGGTGTCACGTCATCTAATCTATAATATCCGTATACCTTTCGTAGTTACGTAATTGTGTGAATTGGAACGGGTCGGGCGGTAGATACCTTCATAGAAATTCGACTGCATCGATCAATGTATTAATCGGATGTGTAAGTACAGGAAACCAATGCTGTGGTACAAAACGGGATGCTGTATTAAGGGCGTTTTACACGATCCGATACGATTCAGATTTAGACAAACTGTTCGTTTATCGTATGTGTAAACAGTAAAGTATTAACTTGGAATCTGAAAGAAGACGGAGTTTAGATCCTATCGAACAGTCCGTACCGTCAGATAAAATATTGTATAGGTAATAGGAAAATTGAAATCTGAAGTGTCATAAAAATTGAAAGAAAATTTAATTTGAATCTGAATCTGAATCGTACCTGATCGTGTAAAACGCTTTTAGAATCACATTATTCTATTACGATACAGTCTGTAACAGTGTTCAGATTGGTTTTATTTGACATTTTCGGCAAATATTTCTCAAATCAGCATTGTGTTTATTTAAAATTATTACTAATTGACTTGTGAGTTATGTATTATTAATTTCTATAAAACTATACCATATATATTTATATATATATATTTAATAATATATCTAATAATAACTATCAGGAACTCAAAGTTTCAACCTTATTTTAATTATTCGTAATATTTTAGAAGATATAATTCAAATTACGAGAGTTCGACGGCGACTCATACTTAAAACAAGTTGTGACAACTGCTGATACAACGAAATAGCACTGACTCACTTATTTTTCTATAAAGGAACGAATAAGATAAAATTCATTATCGTATCATAGATTTATACGGTTTTATAATCTCTTTTAGGTATGACTTGCTGCCGAACTCTCGTAATTTGTACTATATAAACAATATGCTTGGACAACACAGTGGGTGATAGCATTCCCGGTTCAGAGTTATATTTTCTGAGTTTGGTTGTTATAAAGTAAAATTGATTATGTACATACATAATCGTTAACTTATTAGGCAGCTTTGTACTTCACATATATGAGACCACGACACCACAAAAACTGCCAACATAGTAGGATCGTAGTAGGTGCTAGGACTTAGCATCGGAAATAGGCCGAATAAAAAAAAATTATAATTTCTAACTAGAAAAGCCTAATAATTCCGTATCTTTGAGTAACTCTACGTTATATATAAACGTCATTTTTACAATTTCGCTATGCTATTTTAAATAATCTTATTCTTCAGATATAAGTTTGAGAAATTGAAAAAAAAAATGCCAATTATATTTTAATCATATTTCTCAGACAGCTAGCTCTCTTAATAGTTTCTGTATAACTGATTTCTAAAAACGTGCTCCCCTTCTGTTATAAAATATCCCCTTGCAATATAATTCCTTTATTGTGAGTTCAAAGTTAATTTCCTAATCCATTTACCACAAGTTTTGTCTTTGATTGTACTGAGGGCGGTAATACGAGTAGTAGTAACATATCATGGGAACACAGTGTAAGAGTATCACATGTTTTTGAAATCGAGTATTTGATAAAAACAAAAACAGAAACATTAATAATAATTATATAACAATATATTTACAAATTATATAACTCAAAACAATATATTTCTTGAAATGTTGCTGATTTATCGTTAAGTTATCTTGAATACTTTGAATATTTAGGAAAAGTGAGTTTTTCTGTTAGAGGGCTATTACATCGGTCGGCGAGATTTCATTTAAAATTATATCCACTGTTATAATATTATAATCCGTTGTAAAATTGTTACCCGAGATTGTCTGCTCTAAATTCAGCTAGGATCCTTTCCAAGAATCGGCAGTGTTTAATTACATCAGTCGTCAGACTTCAAAGCACCGCAGATAAGATGATCCCAAGTAATAACACGAGCTCCCATAGAGATATAAGAATAGAGTGCGCAAGAGACTGAATACTGCGATAAAGGCAAAGAGCTTTACCCTCTACTTCACCGTCAATCAGCCAAGCCAGCAGCAGCGGTTCGGCTAGAAAGAGACAGATAGGACTCTCGGCAGCTATCTCTCTCTTAGCCTTTTTCGCGCATGCTATTCTTATATCTCGAGCTCCATTCTGACTTCACGTGCTGCTTACAGCTTACGGTACAGGGATGTACTGAAAGTTGTTTATAGAGCCTAATATTTCGAACCAAATGATTTTTTGGAGTCATTGTGTAGCATAGCTCAAAAGTTCATCATCCGATCACATTTCTAACGGTGGAAGCCAAACTCTATGTACCTTAGAAAGTTAGAAAAGACTTCATCTTTATAACATATATTTTTTGGAATTTTTGTTTAGATCAATTTAGTTTAAAAATTTTGTAGCTTTAAGTTTTTAAGTCAATGAAAATTTATGTAAGTCATTATGCTAAAAGTAACTTCTTTAAGTATTGCAATATCGATCTTTTTGTAGTTCTTTATTAAATTTTAAAGTCGTTATACACATGGCTACAAGACTTTATAAAAACAGCTGTCGCTATTTGGCGCCTGTGATTCCAGCTGTATGCCTCTTCTAAAAAAAAAAAAAACGCAACAAAAAATGCTTAATCAGTGACTACTACTGGAGTCTAAGAATAAATAAAATTCGCAAAACATCGTTCTCTTAAAAAAACAATGGATTTTAGAATTTGTTTTTATTTATCTACTCTAAGTGATTTACTTTTTTTTATATTGTTTACTCCAGAGAGAGAAACACATCTAATGGAGATTTTTAATGTTGCAAATTTAAAGTTAAATCAACGAATAATATTTTACACATCGTTTGTTAAAGTGATTCGAGTAAAACTCGGTTATCATATTCATTCATAGCTACCAGCAAAACACAAAATATTGATGTTATCTTACACTCATTTAATATTTTACTTAAGCCAAACCTAGTAATAATTAATCTAAATAGGTCTTATTTTATAACTTTTTTAATCCTTAAAAAGATGTTCTTAAGAAGTTTTATGAGTATGCCAAAACAAAAGGGTAGATCTATTTTAAAAAAATCAGTAAAATCGTTTAAGTAACAGGTAACTTTTGTTATGTTACATAAACCTTAAATAGAGTTAGTTGAGTTTAGCGGGTATTGTTTATAAGCTAATTACTATAGTAAGAAATTTCGGAATTATAATTAAGCAATAACATGCAAGTTTAAAACTATCAAAACTTCGATTTAAAAATTTCAACAGATATTTTTTAAACGTTAAATATTGAGGAGAAACGATTTTCTGAAAGTTCAAAATTAGAATGTACCCCTTTAAACACAATTTGTACAACATATGAAGTCTTTCTTTTAATAATTGCAATACACATTTTTTAATTAATAAAAGGAAAAAAATCTATCTTCTACCTTTTAAATTTTTTCCAAGTAAAGTCTTTTGCTTTTTATTTTTTAAATGAATAAGAGGATATTACATAAAATACTTATTGTATTATTTTTATTGAACGGAAGCCCTATATTTATTGCATCCATTAAAATATTCTTATTCTAAAGACTTTGCCGTGTCATTTATACCAACCCTTTGTTCAATAAACTGATTATACGCAATTTCCTTTTTTTTTTCATTAAGAAAAAAATCCTCTCAGTATTTTTTATTTAAAACAGAAGATACTAAGTATTTTTATAAACAACGGAAGGAATTTTCAGATAAATGCCAGAGTTGGTTTGTTCCTGCCTGAAAATTACAAGAAACACAAATATAGCTAAAATACAACGATTGACCGAGAATCGAAAAGTAAGAAAATTTTGAATTATACGTACAATTTTGTATAAAGTTATAAATTAACTAGAGTTTACCCCTGTCGCAAGCGACGACTGTCTTATGAGTGTAAATTGAATTTCATTTCAAATTTTAATTCCATTTTTAAATTGGAATATTTAACTCGTTCTATATAAATTTTACATATAAAAACAAATAATTTTTCATATAAACCGACTAAAAAAATATATTTTTTCAACAAAATATAAAATATTTTCAAATTATTCGATTTTTGACCAACTTTTTTTGGAATTTGGGACTTTTTTTTGTCTATTTGTAAATTAGGTACCAAAGTTAGCCTATATAAACAATTTCAACTTTCTAGCACGATTTTTACCCTCGGCAAAACCGGGCTCCCTAAATTTCTCAGGGCCATTTTTATAAAATTTTCAATTTTTAGTTCTGAATTTTTTTCCCAGTTTTTCCAAGGTTACGGGTTTCCAAAAAATTCAGGGACGCCAAAAGTCTTAGAATTTTTTTCTCTACGAAATAGGAAATTTTCAAAAACTTATCAGGAGCCGTTTTCGAGCTACCATACAAAATTCAGTACCAAACATATAAACATATAAGAATCACCTGGAACATTATAATATAGGATTATTATTTTATTATATATAAAAACTATATTACACAACTATTAAATTATTTAGAGAACTTCATAACTATCTAAAAGCAAATAAACGTATTAAACGTATATATTTATATATAGACATATAATCATATATATATATATTTATATCAAAAGAAAGAAGTAGAAAGACTAATATTACTTTAATCATATTGTTTTTCTTTGGCATTCATTAAAACTTTACTTCTGACAAATTGATAAGGAAAAATATATTGACAGATAAATATTTCTTGAGAATAAGACTTCTGTTAAAGTTGATATTAGATTGATGGTCCCTATGGACTGAGGGGTCGTCAAGTCCTCTAAGAAAGAATTCCTCTTGAAAGTATATAAATAAGAAATAATAAAATAAGTCTTCGTTTTTTTTACATTCTTTATTGAAACCCCATCTTTATTAAAGATGTCAATATTTTGTTTGTTTTACGCTTAATTTATATTTAGGGTAAGTCTCCCTCAATGAAGGGAGAGTACATCCCCTATATTACTAAGCTAATTTCAAAGTTCTTGTGGTTACTTATTAGCATATCTAATTTACTTAATGAACGTATATAGGTTTCCATAATTCTGTTATTTAATTGTATATCATTATATATATATATATATATATATATATATATATATATATATATATATATATATATATATATATTTATATATATTTATCTCTTAATTACGTATGACAAGTAATTATATATTTAGATTTTATGTAAGATCCATCAAAATTTACAACATTATTTAATTAAATAATTAAGGATGCTTACATTCATTAATATGTATAGAATTTTAAGAAGTAGGCGTTAAGAGTTTTCATATTATGAGATAAGACCACCCGACGATGCTACAATATAAACTGATAGAATGTATGAACTTTTTCCAGCTTCTAAAGCATTTTTTTTTTTAATTTCGTTTTAATAATAAATTTTAGTACATATTTCCAGATCCTTACATTTCAAAATCTGTTATAAGTTGTCATTGTTATCATCATTGTTAAATACTCTACCTCGCAAATCTTAAAAATGTCTTAGAGTTTTGATACAGATAAAATATCATTTTAATTTACTACTTTTGATTTATTTTTTAGTTGAAAGAATAGTATAGCATATGGCAATAACATTTAAAACTAAAACACTGCAAAAAACGCATACTCTATTCTGTTATTAAAACATATAATTTAACCGTAATATATAAAATTAAAACTAAAACTTTATACTTATAATCTCCTCTAATAACTAAACATTAAAGTAATACCTTTCACAATGTAATGTAATATATGTAGGTTATAATTTACATACGTAGAAAATTCTTACAACTTTAAGATAATTTGCTATTTTCTATACTATTTACATCCTTTTATAGTAATTATATGTGAAAACTTGTTTACTGAGTATTTATAATTATGTAATCACGTTTATTTGATTAACTCTCTTTTGCAAACTTGTAGGTATGTAGCATAGTTGTTGTAATGAATCCATACTTTCTTAAATACTAACGTAATATTTATTATGTCTATTGGCATTACGATACATACGTTCATTACGTTATTGTAAAAATAAGTGTCGTTAAAACAAGTAAATTCTGTTTTCTGGGTTTGGTTGTTATCAAGTTAAATTGATTATGTACATACATAATCGTAAACTCATCAGGCAGGCATTGTGTAGTACATATATGAGACCAACACCACAAAAGCAACTTAGTATGAGGGTGTGAGTAGGAGGACTTTAAATAAATTAAATAAGAAAAAAAAGGCCAGTAACAGTTAAAGTAAAAATTAGTATCTATAAAAAGGCAATTTTTCCTTTAATTATGTGTAATCCAACGTTATATAAAATTCCAATGCTTAGTACGTCACATCCGATGATTTACTGTCCTTCAGAGGTTTATGTGATGTAATACGTCATTTACTATTAACAACTGGGTTGTGTATTCTATGAAGTATTATATTACAAAGGCTATATATATAATACTTCTCGATTATTTATATCTTTTGTGACGTATTATGCAAATTTAAAACATGCGGCAAAAATTCAAATTTGATATAGCTATAACTCCGTCAAATTTTGGATATTTTAAAAAATAAAAACGCCAATATCCTTATATTAAAATTTATTTCAATCGAAAATTAAAAAAGCGAATTCTAAAAAATAATAAAAATAAAAGTGAAATTAACCAAAAATAATCAGCATTTATTCAACTTCTCTTTGTCTACTGATACTTCATTCTACAACAAAATACATCTAGATGTGTATATAAAATACAGAGTAAAATCCAATAGAGGGATGTATATATATATATATATACCCTATACACGTATCATATAACGTGTGAAATAATTCGTACCACCCCTTGTCCCAATTAGTTAGAATTACTACTGTATTTGCCTTTATACGGCAAAAACATATTTCGAATGTTATTGCGTATTGAAAGATAGATTGGAGCTGCTTGACGTAACGAACGTTTTACCCCATCATTGGTACAATCTACGGTACAGTCGAAATAACAAAACTCTTTCTTGATTTTCACTCAGAAATACCGCGTCGAGCACGGAAACATATCACGGGGTTCCAACTGAAGTAAACATAGCATAGACAAATCAGAAAAATATATTCCTATTTTCTTTATTATATTATTTTCTTTATTTATTTATTTTACCATTTGTCTTGTATGGTGATTTCTATGTACAAATATACTTAGAATATAGCTTTGTGTATGTTTTCTTTATCTCCATTTTACATTTTATATGCTAGCCTAATTAAATTTGTTATATATTTGATGAATCGAAACCAAGTCAGTCAGTAATTTAATTTATATATCCAATATCAATATCAGATAATTTATTTGCAGAAAATATTGAATTTAAAATTTGTCTACCCTAATTCCATTACTACTGACTTCTTATTTATTAAATCCTATGTTTAATGAAGTGTATGTAAGGTATATAAGATACCTAGTAGATAACTTTTTCTTTTAATTACAATTTTGATTTTTTTTAAATTTATTTATTTATAGTGCAATTTTTTTCACATAAAATTTTACACATCTTGATATTCAAATACTTTAATCATTTTTTTTTTGTTGTAAGCATTTAATTAAATTTACTCTATTTTGATTTTTAAATGCTATAATTATTTCTATATCATTTTTCTCAGCCCTCAATATATCTATAACTTGTGTGTGAATTGAATTTCATTTCAAATTTTCATTTCATTTTTACCGTCAGCAAAAACTGCCCTCGTTTCCCCAAATAAAGTTTTTGAATTTTGAATTTTTATTTCAATAACATATATCTTTATTAAATAATCCAAAATTTGAGTGTTCTCTAAAGTTTCCTACTAGGCCGTCTAATATTCTCAACGCCCCCTATTAATTTCTAATTTTCAAAAAATTTTAGCATTGAACACCGTAATACACATGCCAAATTTCAACTTTCTATCTTTTACGAATTAAAAGTTATAGAGCAAAAAGTATAAAAATTCTTTTTAGTTTTTCTAAAATTACGGCTTTCCAGGAAAATCCGAGGACGCCAAAAGTCTTAGAAAATGCGCGGAGCCGTTTTCGAGCTACCATACGATCGCGCAAACATATAAACAAATAAACATAATTCACTTAGAACATTATAATATAGGAGGAGGATAGATTGTATGTCAGTAACACGGTTTATAAAAAAGATCACTGTACTGTCACCAACTGTCAAGTTTTATGTTTTAATACTTGAAAGTATTCGAGTATGCATACTTCTAAAATTACTTCTATAAAAACCTTGTTATTTTAAACCGCAACCTTTACAGACGGTGACGGGTCAGATACAGGGCGTTTCGCTCTTACAAGTCGCAACATGCATCCTGTGTCTGGCCGACAAAACTGTGTAAACATTTTGCTGAGATACCCTGTATCTCTATGGTGTTTATAGTAATTTAACATAAAATATTTTACACATTTAATATGTATTTCCATCTGGCGTACATCCCAGATTTTGACTACAAGTAAGATTAAAATAACTGACTTACTACAAGTATTCGAGTATATATAATAGGAACGCATCCGCATTGATTATAAGACTCGGTGAAAATCCTCTTATGAAATTAATTCATTAGTATTTAATGTTAATAAGACGGCTTACTCAGTTTAACTTTACCTTTACTGACTGTGCGATGAATATGAAACTAAAGACAGGAATATGCAAATAATCTTTGTTCAGTCTTGTGTATAAGATTGTTCATTTATACGTACTATCTAAAACTTACATACTTGTACACAGAAAATAGGATGTATTTGATAAACTGTAGCACTTGTGGGTGGGTAAGCGGTAGAATATTTACTGGTTAGAGCAGGGGTATCCAACTGTTAACGATTTAAAACGGGATAGTTATCTTAGATAGATTTAACTTACTTTTTGTACGTGACGTAAATAACCAGGCGAGCGATTTCTAACCTAATTTTTAATAAGCGTGCTAATGTCAAACAACAGTTAACTATTGATACCTTAAAGTTTTTAGCATTTTAGCAACCCCAAATGTAAAGAAATAATCTGACTTACTTAATTTACTTGACTTTATTTTTCTAAACATACAAAACTGGTTGACTGAACTCGTACGAACTACAAAGGATGGTGATGTATTAACTTACAGCGGTGTATACGTGTTTTACAACGTGTTCGCAACTATGTGGACGAAACATAACAATTATTAAATAAAATATAATTGAAAACATAAACAAAGGGCTTGTACTATATATTGATAAAAATGGCTCAATAATAAAAAAACCTCAAATGTCCAATTATTCTTAAATAATTCGCTATATTTTAGGAGATATAAACAATTTAAAAAGTCAATTGGTTTCTTTAATAATTAAAGGGATACAAAGTTATAAAAAGTACCACTGTATGGAACGTCACGTTTGATAATTTGCCTTCTCTTTTATACAACACAGAAATATACGGGTGTGTGTGCGATACGTCATTTACTACTAACACTTGGGTTGTGTATCCCATCAAGTTTTATATGTGATGGTTGTGAAAAAGGAAAAATAATCTCGATTACTTATTTCTTCTGTGACGTCATGCAAGCAGCAAAAGTAAAATTCAATTTGATATAGGCATAACTCTAACTTTTGGATATTAAAAAAAAAGGAAACATCAATATACATATAGAAAGTATCTTTCCCACTTACTGCTTTAATTTAATTTTGTATTTAATTCAAATTGTTTAGCATATGGCAATACGCGTTATCATTTATAATTTAATTTATTTTTAAGTTTTCTTATTTTATTTTGGAACCTTACAAGGTCCAATGTTTTTAATTAAAAATATTAAATTAAGAAAAACTATATTATATTATAACCTCCAAAATGTGAAACTGTCAAAATTTATATTACTAAAGACGCATGCGCACCAACTAAATTAACTAAACTCAAATTAAAACATGAATGTGACTAAGAATGCCTATTAGTGGGAATGGGGTTTTATTTTTTACCTTTATTTCAATCAAATATTAAAAAAAAAACGACCCGTAAAAAATGGCCCATTCAAACAAGTTTATCATCAATACGAACATATAATAATGCAATATGGAATAATATGTCATATTCACAAAAACAATAAATATGAATTAAACAATGAATAAGTAATTAATGAATAACTGGATGAACTCTATTATTTACTACATACTATTATGTTTACTAGCGTACGTAAAGCAACGAAAGTATAAATAAATACAACTTTGTTTGGATAACAAATGTTTACAGTACTCCTGGCACATGCGCTTGCAAGTAAAGTCGAAAGCAGTACACCACAGTACACAAGCTTTGTTATGTGCTAGTCGCTTGTCAAACATCTACTGGTTCTGGTACTGTACCAGTAGATATTATATAGTACACACAGTAGATATATGAACACGAGGCAGCCAGCCATACTAACCTACATATAGCATGTATATGTACTTGCAGATGTAACATATGAATAAGAGCAATGACATTTAAACGAAATAATTGAATGAAATGTTCAGTTTAGGAATATAAGACATTTATTTTGAAAGTGTGTCATGTTTTATTTTTATTTATTGCGATAAGGGTTTGTGTTTCATTACATTAGTAGTGTAATCTCCAAATGGGGCAAAAATAAAAGACAGTTACATATATTTGAGGTTTATTTTACATAAAAAAGATTACCTGTTATATATCTATGCAAAAGTTATCTTATTATATGTAATATATGTGTCGTTACCTTTTTAGGTAAGTTTATATAATGTTAAATTGATGTATTAACAAACCTTTTTAATATATTTATTGACTACATTTATTTATTGACAATGTAATAGAATTGTGTAAAAATAACAAAACGTAATGTTAGGTAAAAGATATTACATTGCAATTTACGTCGCAAGAGATATATATGAGTTCAACTTTTGTATTTAGAAAGAAGGTTCTATAAATATAAAGAAAAATTGTTAAAAAAGGGTCATATTTTCTAATTACTGTTTTTATTTTTTTACATATCCAAAAGTTGACGGAGATAAAGCTATTTCAACTTTCAATTTCTGTTTTTTTGCTTATGATAGTTCTGCATATGATCTTACAAAACAAATAACTAATCGAGATTATTTTTCTTTGTTTACAACTATCATAATATCAGGACCTAGCTGTAAATAGTAATTGACGTATCCACCGATATGCATCTCTTATGGCCTGGACCACACATGCGTGTTCGGTTACGATTGTTCATAATTCATTGTATACGCATGGTTACATACAAAGTTCGTTTTTACATGGCAAATATATGTGTACACGAACACGAATATTTTCGCTCTAGTAGTAAAATGGTATAGTATAAAATAGTAGTAAATAATACACATCAAGCGTACGTATCTTACAATCGGCAAAGAACATGTAGAGTAATACATAATCAAATAAATTTTGAACGACCAAGCTTATGCTCTCGGTCACTGTACTGTCTATCATGCCTTATATCCTTCTAAGGAATTGCCATCTCTGTTATACAATAGAGTGAGTAGGTAAAGATGGCATGCATATATGATAATACGTCAAATATTTTGTACAGCTATGCTTATTAAACTCAGGGTCGCGTGACGTCATCAACCACTTCACTCTCTGTGGTTTCTTCCTGGCTACGCCACGGCCAAGATAGCGCCTATTCATAACTACGCCACTGACCTTAAGATAAATATGATATATACATAAATAAAATGTTTGAAATACAAAATCAGTTTGAATTTATTTGAATTATAAATTATAATTAACTTTGTTTTGTGAATTCATTCAAAGGGATTTAATTAGTTTTAGGTATTTATTTATATTCGTGTACATTTTATTTCATTTCTAAAATAATGGAATATAAATTTCGGTGTTATACAATTTAAATCTCAGCACATTTCAACGACAACCGTCAGCCAGCAACCGCTGAAAAGAACGAATACTGTTTTAACCTTTAATACAATTTTACAGTTAGATGAGATTTTAACCTCCCTTACAAAAAAGAGTATAAATCATAAAAATGATATTAGCTAGTACGGCACCTGGGCTTATCAAGTCCTTTTGATATCCTTCTAAAGGAAATTATTGTCTTAACGCTCACAAAATTTACGTTTACTTCGTTAGGTACCTCGTTAAAATTACTTGATGCTTCGGGCTACACAATTTTTGTGTTGCTTGTTCTCTTATACAAGGGTTAAGTAAGTATCTCTAAAGCTGCGTACATACAAAGTAATTCTAAGCAATTTCAAATTATATGAGAAATCTCGGGAGTGGAAATTAAAAATCAATTGTTTCTTTGGCTTATCGCATTTAATATTATTTTTATATTATCTGTAACGTTTTCATCTATAACTGTATACTGATGTAGATTTTTAAAATTTCTTAATGGTTTTAGCAACTTTAGTTTTAACTTTCTGTATTTATTTGACGTCGGTCTATTTCCGATGTTGAGTTCTGTCATACGCAGCCTCTATCATACGGGCCTCATACGCAGAACTACTTAGCTGCCTTACAAGTTATACTAGAGTTTACTTCCGTTTACTTTTTTGTATGTTGTTTACTTTACGTGTATGATTTGAATCCAATAAAATAATTCGTAATTACATTTCATATTTAACTCTATTTTTAAATTGAAATAATAAACTCGGTCAATAATAAAATATTTTTTCATATAAGTTGACTAAAAAAATATATTCTTTTTATCAAAATAAAAAATATTTTCAATTTATGCGTTATTTGACCAACTTTTTTTTTCAAAATTTGGGATTTTTTTTTCGATTCGTAAATAAGTTACCAAGGTTAGTCTATATACAAAATTTCAACTTTCTAGCACAATTTTTACACTCGGCAAATGCTGCCCTCGTGCCCCCAAATAAAATTTTGAATTTTCTTTTATTAATAATATATTAATTATTCTAGAATTATTCAGACTGAGTACAATACTGCATTATCATAAGATGGTTTTATGCATGACTGTACGTGGCTTCATACTATTCTTAGAGTAAAACGAAAACTTTTATTTTATTTAACTTGAAGGGCAAAATAAATAAAAATATAAATTAATCTAAATTCCCTTTTTCATTAAGAATAAAATTTTATAGGGATTTTCTTAATTTAAAGAATAAAGGGACTAATGGGAAATAAAAAGAATCATTTAAACATTTTTTTCGTGTCAATAAAAAAATTGTATATTAAATTTCTTGTTTGTTTCCATCGTATCAGCTGGCTATAGCGTTTAATATTTACTTATCTTGAGAATTATTATATTTATTTTATGTTGTTATAATTCTGTTGTATTGAAAATATATTTAGTTATATGCAGTTTAATATACCCGGTAAATACATTTACGGTTATTTAAAGTCGCCTGACATACAACATTCTGTGACGTACGTTTTTGCTATTACAACCATTATATGACCTTTTTTAGATTACTTAAATCTCAAACTTTTACCTTTTTAAGGATTATAAAGTATGTTTAGCATAAAGATGTAAAATAAATCCTTTTCTGATTAAATATTCCTAGATATTTAAACAATACTAAAGTTTACCCCGTCTCAAGTTATGACTGTTTTTTGTGTGTGACTTGCATTTCATTTTAAATTTTATTTCCATTTTGAACTTGAAATTTTTAACTCGTTCTATTTGAATTTGACATATAAAAAAAAAAATTTTTCATATAAACTGACTGAAAGAATATATTTTATTCGTTATTTGACCAACTTTTTGTCAAAATTTGGGATTTTTTTTTGAATTCGTAAATTAGGTACCAAAGTTTTTAACTTTCTAGCCCAAATTTTTTTTTTAATTTTGAATTTATTTTGTAATAACATATTTTATTATTAAGTAATCCGAAATTTGAGATTTCTCTAAAGTTTCCCACCGGGCCCCCTAATTTTCGCAACGCCCCCATTTTTAATTTTCAAAAAATGTTAACATTGAACACTTTGTATTTAAGATCAAGCATAAATGGTCTCGGTCACTGTACTATCTTAAGTTTTTTATTTAAAAAATAATATTAATTCAATATTCATTATTTGATATAATAGTTAAAAATCGATGGCAAACTTTTAATCCCAACGACAAACAAACATTTTTGACATAAAGAACCTGCGCCTTTTTAAATCATAAATTTTAACATTTGAATAAATGTAATTGATGTAATTATTTCTTTCAAACTTTTATATGATGAAAACAAGCGAAAGAAGAATACGAGTAAGGTTGAAATGCGTAACTTTTGAAGAGGAAGGTAGTACAAACACGAACAAAAATAATCTTGAACATACTTTATAATTTTATTCAACTTTAAAACAAAACTAACTTATAAAATTGGGTTTACATTGTTGTTTTTCTATTAAATTATAAACAAAGTTTGGCACCGGTTTATTTTAATATGCATTATGCAATGCTGTATATGTTATGTACCATACAAACACAAGTAAAATTCATAATTAGGCATATTGCCCATCTACCTACGAGGACACGCACAGGCAGAAGCACGGACATGTTCATTTTTAAATCGTAGAAATGTCATGACACTAAATGTAACTAAATTAGTTTCGACTAACAGTTACCTTGTGTTTTTATGATGCATAATTCATGCAGCTTGGTTTGTTGGAAATCTGATAGTGAGTGCTATTGACGGAATAGTACTATTTTCGAATAAAGGGTTCAGTGGATATGACCGGTTTAGCGATTTTCACTTTAATTTTATTATTTCTACATATTTGCAAATTTACTTTGTATTAGTATCTACTGATAACATTTATTGTACATAACATTATACAGTCAGGTTCAAGTACAGTTTAGGTTATATTTTTTATGTAAACAATTTACTTTAATTTTGTTTAGCAGGTTGACTGTAGTTAAGATATAATCACGCTTTGCTATAAATAATCCAGACAAGCAACAGACATCCAGTCAATTTTGAAGTTGCTTCTATTTTTATTGTTGATAAAAAGTGCTCACATTGCATATTTACAATGTACAACCGCAAGTCTGTTCTGTTTATTGTAGTGTAATATTTGCATTGGATTGGACACTGCTAAGGCTTGGAACACACTGCGATTTAAACCTCAGAGATTTTTTCCCCGTAGTTTTGTAACACATGGAGTCATATGAGCATGCACACACCGCAGGTTTTTAATTTTCTTTGTGTTCGCTGAGGTTTAAATCGCAGTGTGTTCAAGGCCTAAGCATTTTGTTCCAGACTTATATACTCGTACTTGTCCGTACTCGTATATTGGTGTTGTTATAGAAATACTCCTACAACAGAGTATGAGAAATATTACGATTCGATCTCACTCTCGCACTCACTCTCGTTGGTTTTACTTATTCTTCTTCTCGTTTTATTTATAATAGCTTTCCTCTTGTTTGTGTTAACAAAACAAATAAACAAAATAAGTTTTTAGATGTTAAACTTTGTTGATCATGTATTGTGTACTGAACCGTTTTTCATAAATTGGCTCCGTTGTTCTCGCTTCCGTGAATATCACTGTTATTTTCAAGGCTACTAGTGCAGAAATAAAATATATCGATGTTTATGTTTACTATGACGATAACTAAATCGTTACGTTTTTATGTAATATTAACAGCAATGTTTTTATTTTAAATATACCACACTCCAGCTTGTACTCCTTGCAGTGGAAAAATTAAATTTCTAATAATTACGAAATTAGAAATAATATCTAATATTACATTAAGAGGTATGACATTAAAAACTATTTGCGGCTATTTAAAAAAATATATATTTAAGATTCTGATAGTTAACTTTGTCAGTATATATACTATTCGTTACTAGAATTGAAGATATTGTTCACAAACCAAGTTAAGGTATGTTATCCTGTGAAAAAAATGATTGATTTAGGCCAATCTTTAACAAATGTACACTGGACTATAGCAGATTTACACTGAATTGCATGCAGTTTAAGAAACTAGATAGAGTGAAATTTGTGTCAGGTTTATAATGAAACTATATTAAACTTGTGATAAATTTACGCTGTAGTAAATTTGTCTGTGACAAATTTGCACTGTATAAAAATCTTTGTTTAGTATTTCTGTTTTTAATAGAGTACAAATCTGAGATCATTTTGTAAATGACATCCGTTTACTTCTGACGATTTTTCAAAGGCGTATATGTCCCACTCTCCTACAACTTTACTTTATGCCAACTGATGATTTCTTACCTCTCACTCTTAGATACAGATTATAATATATCTACTATCAGAAAATGAAATGCATTTGACTTTCAACAACAATCGATGTTTTAAAGAAACATCGATGTTTATTCCCATTGACCAACCCTAACCATTATATGATCACTCCACAAATACACAGTATTTGCTGTTTTTGACAAAATAGCTCAACCATGATATTATAATTTAAAATTCGATTCAGAGCGAATTTTACTCTTCCATAACGCTATATAGGTAGAAAGTTCATTTTCAGATTCACCTTGTACCTTGTATTTTTTAGATTTTAGGGATCGAAAGATCAAAGGGAACGATTTACATGCTCATTAGAGGGCAGTTATCTATGACTAACAATTATTAAAAATATGAATATGCTTTAGTGGAACTAATTGAACCACCTCTTCAAACGTACCTTCAAAATAAATCGTCATCAAAGAGAATTACAGGTTCTAATTTTCTTATTTGCTGTTTCTGAAATTGTAAAATGTACCATTACTCTCTATTGTAACGTCAAGGACTCAAAACCGAAATTATTCCAGAGATATTCTAGTTTTGTTTTTTTGTTCTTCTTTAAAAAAAAAACATTTCTATTCGTTTTTATTCGGCCAGGATCGCGTCAAGTTCTAGTTCCATTTTGTACATGAACATGCTTGCGATTTGTAAGTAAAACAAAAGAATTGATATAAAAAGTTCATACAACAATAATAAAAATACCTAGAACTTTAGAGAGATGGTTTTGTGATTTTGTTTACAATCAGCAAGCGGTTACAAGTGTTTATAGTTACTATAGTATCACAGACGACACAGTGGTCTCGAGCATTTATTCTAGACAAAGATTCAAGATTGCTGTGTCGTCAGGTTCGATCCTCGGACAGGCGTAATATTTGTTGGGTTTAGTTGTTATCAAAATTAAATTGAACTAAACATAAAGCTTATTAATACGTGTAGCCCTCCATAGATATGAGGCTCCGACACCATACAAACTGCCAACAGTCAAGAGGTGGTTGTTAGTTATAAGGCTTTAGCAAACAGATCAATGTTAAATAAAATAAATAAAATCATTTGAGGGTCCGGATGTTTGCCGTCCATGATCAAAGTTTTTTTTCTACCAGCTTACCAAATAATAAAACTTCATATTGTAGAATATTTTCTATAGATATATAATGCATATGACGTCAACATCATCATCACCATCGCCATCACGTACTTACATTACACCCACATACTTTATATTTTCACATTTGTTTTATTACATTTATAGCACTTTAATACATAGTATTTTCTGATCACGTGACATGTCAGAGGGTGATGACCTCTTCTTGAATTGCAATTCGTCCTGCTGTTGCTGCTGTTAGGAGCTAGACTTGCTATTCCTTTACTCAACAGTTAATAGTAGACTCTGAATAAGACTGTTATGCTGCTATACACTTTCTTCGCACTCTGTTTGGTAGATTTTAGAATGCTGAACATACTACATACGTGTATACTCATAACGTAGACCAGGGACTATAAACAAATGGGATAGTCGTAACCAAATAACCGAATTATTACCGGAATTTTTATAGTAACGTAAGGTAACGTTACGTCATTTATTTGAATTTACTGAAAATAGTATTTCTAGTTAACGGTTAAAGGTTCCTTTCTTTCGAGATCAAATATTACAATATTTTATTAATAGAGGGGATACATTTACCGTACAAGGCGGTACACCTAATAAAATATAGCATGTACGTTTTCTGTATATGACGTCTGTCAAAATTACTCCAAGAAAAATGGCTGCCAAATTACTCGGCATATATGTTACATGTTTACAACTTTGTTTTTGTACTTTTACTATTACTATTTATTGTGAAGTCTTACCTGAAGGTGGTGTTATAGGAATAAAAATTCACCACTGTATTTTCAATTAACAAATGTAAGTTTATTGATGATGATTACAAGTATAACAGAGTAATATAATAAAATTGACAGCACTTAAAATATACACATTAAAATTTAATTAAAAATAGCAAGTGTGCCGAATGAACCACAGATAAAGATTTATTAGTTATTTCATGTGTATGGCTTGGCTGTTGATGAGGTCCATGAAATAGGCTTCCCGCTGTGAAGGAAAGAGTGAAACAGAAAGAATTTTGCCGAAATAGCAATATTCTACGTAGCTGTAGGTTCGCTTGTGTACATTATATACAAAATGTTGCATGGTAAAAATAATAGAAGAAAATGCAGACAATGATCTCGCAAACGCAGAGCATGTCGTGATATTTAATCTCCATGTTAAATTATTTATATCTTTTTAGTCTATTATTTTATGCGTATTAAATATATAAAAAACCTTACTTGATTTTAATTTTTAATTATAAATGCTATTTGTCTCATTAAAAATACCCTGCACACATATTTTGGGATAAAAGCGGCACATCCTTGTTTTCATTTTCGACCATCCGTATTAACTGTATGAATTTATGTCATTGAAGTTATAAATAAAATAACTTGAAGAAGAATGGGCAAACCGCAGATGCAAACGCAGACCGATTTATTTCCTCTGCGTCTGTCTCTGATATTTCTGAATCACAAAACAATCATTTTCTTATTGTCAGTAGACATATTTTAGGTCTACAAATACGAAGCGTTTCAGAAGTGTATTTACCTCTATTAATACAGGGTGTCAAGCGGGAAAGTTTAATTTTAATTAAAAATAAAATAAAAAGTATTTTAAACAATTACTAACTGTATTTTTTATAAAGTTTACAAGAAATTAAATTTAAAAAAAAAACCTATATATAAATTATATAATCATTAATTAATAGAAAATATATTACATCAATTATTATTTAATTAAATTAAATTGCGAGAATAAAAGACAATGAACAGCGGGAGTATTTAATAGATCTATTTTTAATGTTTCCATCGTTTTTATGGCACATGTCTGTCTTCTTGTATGAGAATCATTCAGTAATCTTATTAAACGAATTTAAACTGAATGTGTGAAGATACAGTAAGGTCTTGATTTATGCTTTCACGATTACCACCTTAAAGAAAGTAAACAATTCAAATGATATATATATATTATTCAATTATATTAAGCAAACCAACAGAGATACTTTAGATGGATTATTTTGGTAACCGTTTATTTTAAAAATATGTTACTGACAATTTGAATAGAAATTAAGTTTGTTTTTTCAAAATGAATACCTGATGAAATGAAGATTTCTAATAAAATACGTAATCGATAAATTGATATAGCTTGATATACATTAATTTATATGAGACGGCAGTGTTTACAAATTATATCATTGTGATAAGGTAAAACTTATTAAATGAAGACAGAAAAGAACAATAATTAAAATATATTTTTGATTTGAACAAATACTAATAGAATTTCAGTTTTGAGTTAGCGGAAAATAGAAAAAGCTTGAGAAGGATATTGAATCAGGATTAAAAGAACATAAGTGGTTGCGGTTTGACTCCATAAATGCAGCGACAACAATAACATACTGGGAATTAGGGATGGCGATCTGAGATCGATTTTAAATAATGGATCGATCCCGTGAATCGATCTCAAACATTCGAAAATCGAGATTCGATTTTTTTTTTATAAGAATGCAATTATTTTCATTATTTATTATAAGCTTGGACATGAAATATTGGGAATTATTTTATTGATTAATAAAAAATCACCACTCACTTATTCTTTAATTATAAGAAAGGCATGTATTTTTTTTTTTTTTTTTTTTATAAATTTAAAGATCGTTATAATTACCATTTTTTTTTTTTTTGGGTTAGTGTCTTTTTTAAAAAAAAATACTCAAAAAGAATCGAATAATCGATTATTGATAAATCGACCTTTCTGAATCGATTCTTTGGACTTTCGAATCGATTGAAAAATCGATCTTTTATAAGAAGAATCGCCATCCCTACTGGAAACCACATTTAAAGAATCACTCAGTACGTTACATACCATACACGTAACATCAGTATTGTTTATTTGTCAAATAACAATAAGTGATAATATTAAAAATTCTTTTCTCAAGGAATAAGGTATATTTACGAATTACCTTGACATGAGTATCATGCTGAGGCATAAGAAATTCTAATTAGCAATAACAAACAGCAGTAATATAATCAAACCGTATATTTTAATTTTATTGTAGTTACTTTTACGATTGGTATATACTTTACTAGGTGCTTTTGTTGTATTATTCTTACACAGGGTGTTTCATGAAGTTATCACACTTACACCTTTCATAATTAATGAAAGCCATTTGTTGTGCTGTTCCTCGGTTCTTGTTTTTTTAAATTTATATTGTTACTAATAACTTTAATATTTTTTCACAAAATTACCTTTTTTAACTCATTCTTTTATATGTTTTATGCTGCATGTCACAACGCTTCTAACCCTTCCCCTTGTCACATTTTCTGGATCCCCTCTCCACTTTGTGTGTGACGTAATTTATGAATCTGACCTCTTATTGCAAAAACATAAAGTTTTGTTGTACGCGGCTGCAAAAGGATCTACTTCAGTCATTGAGGAATCACTAGAGTTGTATGACGTCATAGCAATATCGAAATAGGAACGATTCATAATTCACTTAAAGTCTCGTATATCTCATTACAGCTTTCAAACACACAGGGGATATCCCTGAAGAAGCAGTAGCATAAATCATAAAAACATAAAAATACGACTCTTACTCGATTGATAACCAGAGACTCTAACCAGAGAATGGACTTGTGAACTCATCTTTTAGGAGTCGTTAATTTAATTTTTAATTGAAATAAAGGTTAATATTTTTGATATCATCTTGAATGATACCTTAAAAGAAAGGCCAATAACCAAGCATGTTTTTAAAAAGGTTTAAACGATCGAGACTATTTTATTTATTTTTCTAAATGTCATAACCAACGCAGTTTTTTTTTTAAAGGGTTTTACGACTTCAAAAGCTTCTAGTTTTTTTCTTCAATAACACAGCTGCTTGGAACTTGATTTATTAGATTAGGTACACATCTGACAAACCCTAAAAAATAAAATAATTAACATACCAATTAAAATTGGGGCACTGTTGGCATTTAACATAAAAATAGCAGTTAAAAATTAAAAAATCTAAATAGTGTCAGCCATCATCCCCTTAAGTCTTTGCGCCTTACTACCAAACATCCAATATATCTCTATATTTTTTTTCGTCTTTTTTTTTAAGTCATAGATCCTGGTTGGTTATGCTTAGGTCCGGGTTCGATTCCTGGAGGTGGAATAAATGTATTCCATGACTGGCAAAGAATTACCTCACCAAATGATAAACAAAACAAATCAAAAATAAACAAATAAATCAACTATAAAAAAAAACAAATCTACAAAAATACACAATAATTAATGCGAGATATCACCTAGCTGTTGAAGTCATAATCGAGTAATATAATAAAAAAAGAAAAAACAAAAATATATTTTTTTCCACAAATTTACAGTCAAACCCAGATAATTAAGACTACAAACATTTCAATGCATATCAATCTACTAATTACACGCGTTCCTTAGTTTTTACATTTGGTAACGCTGCTTGGTAAGTTTTTATAATATCAGTTCTTTGCGTGATCACTTATTTACAACTTCATTTTTATTTCACTGTGGGCGTTCAATTTTATTTAATAATTATGTTTTGATTGTAATTGTTGTAATTGAGTCACTGATAACTGTTAACTGTAGTGTTCTGGTTCACTACATTACCATACTTACAAGACCATACCATGTTATTACTTGAAATGAGCACTAATTCAAAATAATTGTACCGTCTGCCATAGAAAAAGATACTAACATTTTTGCTATATATTTTTTCTATTACATACTTAATTTAGTTGGTCCGCATGTAAAATATAAATTTTAACAGTTGGACAAAATTGAGTGAAATAATTAAAATAGCTGTTTTTCATAACAATTAGTAATAGAAATTGTTTTTATTTCTTTATTTTTGACATTAAACTTCTTTTACATATAAATTCTACTGCATTTGGACAGATTGTCACATTTTGGAGGTTATAATATAATATAGTTTTTCTCAATTTAATATTTTTAATTTAAAACCTGGTCCAATACCTTGTAAGGTTCTAAAAAAACTAAGAAAACTTAAAAAATAAATTAAATTAAACATGTTACTACGCGTATTGCCATATGCTAAACAATTTAAATTAAATATAAAATACAAAATTAAATTAAAACAGTGATACTTAAGTCGTATCACCAACGACCTTTACTATGTAAGCTACTACACTACTGCCTGATAAGTTTATTATTATGTATGTACATAATCAATTTAATGAATAACAATTAAATCCAGAAAATGTGTTGTCTACAGTTGTTATTAGATAAATACATTTTTTAGTTGGCGCAGTGGTCGAGAATTGTTATGTTTAATCTTGTAGTATAAGTTTTACATTTGCTAGCTTGCAATTATCTAAATATGAGGTTAATTTTCTACTTCTTATATAGTGTCTTGTAGAGCAGTTTCACATGTGCTGGCTTACTACAAGCTCATTGAAGTGTAACATTTTCAACTTGTGAAAAAATATATATTTTTATAAGCATATTCTACATTCTACATATTATCCTCTTTTCCACTGTTGTGACATCACATATTATTATTAAAGACTTATTTTGCTTTTAGCTTTGGTCTTTATCTTTCTTTGAATTCAAATTTTAGATTAGATGAGACATCATATAGCTTATGAAAAAACCCTTTCTCTATCATCATATATCGATTGCGATATTTACCATAGTTTCCTAAAGAGTTTTCTTATTAATTTTCCTCTGGAATATACAAAAGTGTATCAAGCCCATCACTTCTGGGATCACCCTCGTATACCATTTTATTTTGAACTTTTCTACCCTGTTTATAAATTTATCCTATATTAAGCTCATAAAAATATTGGTATTTTAGAATAAAGTTGTACATAATGAGAGCCATCGTTTTTTAATTTAAAATACAAAAGCATTAGATAAAGCTTTTAAGTTTTAATTTATATTATATAAAGGTAGGGGAGAAAGATGGAAGAAAATACGTTCGTAAAATCTCACGGTAAGAAATTGAATTTCCGTTGTTCCGTTTTTGCGTTGTCTTCGTCGATCTAAGGAGCTTATATTTGTGTACCATTTAATCTGAAAAATAAGTAGAAAACATTTTAAATGGTCTGAAGATGTTTATATGGGGGAGGCGTGGGTAGTATGTTTTGAAATGACCGAAGAACGTGACAATTTCAGTGATTTTTGGCATTACCCAGCGATCAAATGTCTGTTACAGTTGGTATAGTAAATGTACCCATAGGCTTTTGGTAAATATGAATAATGTAGTCTACTTAACCTTTAAGTAGTCTTACAGACACCGTATAGATATATTTGAACCTTATTTCGTCGTTTTAAATAATTTACACCCGCCAAAACAATAAAAAAGAAGCATATTTTCGATAATGTTGTTTGATGACACAGTTAATATATAATTATTTCTATAATTACTACATGATAAACTGACATTTGAAGAATACTTTGTGAATTTTTCATAAATAAGTATCAAGAAATGAGGCATTGACAGCGAATCACAAAAGAACGCAGACGTCACAAAAAAAAGTAACATTGCGGTGCCACTCATAACTCATCACTGGATTTTCTGAAATCGGAAATCCAAAATGATTTCATTAGTTGATAAGTTTCTGCAGGTAACGCTGTCGAGTTTTTCTTTATTTATTGATTTTTCAATTCTTTACAGCACTTAAAATCCAAATATCGATTTTTCATGAAAAAAATCAGAAACTTTGTTATTTTAAAATACATTAAAATTAATTTTTTTTAAACAAAGTCGACAGCATTACCTCGGCATTTACATAAAGAATCAGTATGCAAAATGTCAAAAGAATCGGTCCAGTAGATTTTGAACTAGAGAGGGCACTGACTCTGAAAAGCCTAAGTGTGAGAAACCGCATTTAAAAGTTTCAAAGTAAAACGAAAGCAAACCAGATAGGTGAAGACTTAAAACTCTATATCTCCGACAGTTTTACTCCAATCGATTTCAAATTTTTGCACAATAAACTTAATATGTCGTACAATAATATAAATAAACAAAAAAAAAAAAAAAAAGTTGAAACCTTGAGGATCGAAAATAGGCCGACGTTAAATAACAAAAAAAACAATAGAATTTACTAAACTTTTAACTAGATTTAACTAATTATGTCTAAAATTACAAATCCATGCATTAATCTCATTATTAGCATTTGTAATTCATATCCTACTAATTTGTATACGAAGAAAATTTGTTATTTAAAAAATGTTAAGTATTTCTTATTTGTTTTACGATGTTTATTTTTTTAAGAATAAATATTTACTTTCTTTAAACCTTGTACATCTTAAAGAAATTGAGAACAGGGATCATCGTGTTCTCATAACAGCCACTTCATTTTACAAGAACACTTCACTCTTAAAACTTTTTGAGTAGTTAATATAGCTTGAAAAATAAGAATTTGTTGACTTGTAATCATAGTATCACCTGTAAGGGATGATCAATGTATGAAAAACATCGATTATATATCGAAGATTAATATCGATAAATATTCGTGTTATATGTAATATATAAAGACAAATTATCTAAGCACAAATATCCAGAAATGTGTCTCTAATTCACTTTTTTAAATTTATTTTAATTAATGTACAACATATTAAGTTTATTGTGTGAAAATTTGAAGTCTATTGGAGTAAAACTGTCGGAGATATAGAGTTTTAAGTCTTTACCTCTCTGGTCTGCATTCGTGTTACTTTAAAACTTTTAAATGCGGTTTCTCACACATAGCTTTTTCATAGTCGGTGCCCTTTCGAAATTTTGAACACTGATTCTTTACATAAATGCCGAGGTAACGTTGTCGACTTTTTTTTAATTTTAAAATAACAAAGTTTCTGATTTTTTTCATAAAAATCGGTATTTTGACTTTTAGGTACTGTAAAAAATTGAAAAATAATATTAATAAAAAAAAAACTCCACTAATCAACTAATGAAATCATTTTGGTTTCAATTAATCCAGTTATGAGTTATGAGGGACACCGCAATGAATCATTTTTTTTGCGGAAATTCGCTTTCCATGCCTCATTTCTTGATATTTATTTATGAAAATTTTACAAAGTATTCTTTAAATGTATTTTATCATGTAGTAGTAATTATATATTAACTATGTCGTCAAAAATCATTACTAAACAACCTAACAAATCTAGACCGTACTTATTGAAAGACCCTTAAGTCATAGCAAAAAGAAATTTAATTTACTGAAAGTATATTAGAATTTAGTAAATCTTACATTCGCTTTTGTTTTGTTCTACGTATAAAATGATATATTTCTGAATGACCACTTGAAGGTTAATGTTCCTAAGGATGTCCAATTGCTCTTCTATCTAATAAAACGACGAGTGACATGACGTTATTAGATACTTCAAGTTTCCATGGTTTCGTATTACGAGGGAGGTTGATATAGATTCTTATGTTATACCAAAATACAGTATTATAAGCACTTGATTATATTTATTGATAAAAATTTCTTCTTAGAAAGAAATAACATCAACAAGAATTTCCAAATATTTTGGATTCTGATTTCTCAAGATTTTTGAGAATTTCTAGAATCTTTATTGTTCTTCGTATGATTTAAAATAAGAAATTTTAAAATAATAAAAATACCTTTTGTTAATATTGATAAAATCATTTTTTTTTATAACTGAAACTTAACTGAGAACTGACAAAGCGACACTTTGTGATTTGTATGTATATGTATAACAAGTTATTTTTAATTACTATTTTTTACTTATTTTTATTTCTTTTGTTTTTAGGTAAGATATAAATTCGAAGATTTTCCTTTGAATTTCGGTCGCATGGTGTTACAACGTTCTGAAAGTTCCTCTTCTAATGTGACTAAAGTAATAACATAAAAGTCTAAAGTTATTCTACCTAACGGCAGAGATATAGTACATGAATCTAGACTATTAACAAAGAGTCATAAAGGACATATTTGGTATGTAATCTTTCTTTTGTTTATACTTTTGTTACGTTACGTTCCAGGTAGAAAATTGATAGAAAATACTTTTGCCGATATCTGTACCAGCACAGTGTCGTTACACATACAAAACCATGTGCACGCATATTTAACTGTCAGTGTTTAAAGTGCCGATACGTTCATTTATTATGTAATGTTCAAGTTCATGTTATTTAAATACCCACTCGGTCAATAATTTTGGAATTATTTAAACATACACAAAAAATATCACTCTTTTCACAGCTACTTTTGTTAGAAAATTTACTGATTTTTTTTTTCTTATTAAAAAATTCAAACTTTGATTTTATCTTGAGCTCGAAATGGCCAATCGACTTTAAATTCTTAGGATAATTAGATATAGTCATAAAACACCGCCATGAAGCATTTTGGGTGGCAACAAGTTTCTTGTATCATCATGTAAAAACATACACTTCAAACATTTCTGAAGCATATTTTATAACCAGTGCATTGAAAAGAATTCAGATCTCGTATACTAATTTTCATTAATTAACTTTTTCCTTGTAAGACTTTCTTTCTAAATAATATTATTGTCTAAAAAAGCTCTTTACAAAATTCTTTTAGACTGTATGTTGCTTTCCCGTGTACGGTATGATAGCAATTAAAATTCTCGAACCACGCTACCCTTCCTCACTCTTGCGGTATAGCACCGTCTCTTTCGCACTTGGAGTAGTCGGATCTTTATGAGACACACTGCATTTATAACTTTAAATATATTATTATAGAGGATCACAATACACAATTAAAATTAATTTATTATATTTCGTTACTTGATTTTGTAAAACAAGTCTGTTAATCTTTCTTGTCAAGCTAAAGAGATGTCTACAACAAATTAATTTTAATTATGTGTCATACAAACACAAAGAATCTCGTAATCGTTATGAATGCATTTGTTCTATTCTATTTGAAAACAAAACAACGCGTTGTCGGTGTAGTAGTAGTAGTATTATGTCTTCTACTGACAATAGTTTCTGTTTATGTCATCAACTTGTTCTTATATATAAAAAAAATGTTTTTATAGCGAGATAAAAGTAAATTCTCAATTTCCTATTTTAATTTATTTTTCTCTTCGTTTTTTTTTTTTGTGTTTCTATCTTTCTCAATCATTGTATTTATAAACCTATTGTTTACTTTTTATATTATTATTTTATTAGGTATTGTTTTCTTTATATAATATTTGACAATATATTGGAAATTGATTCCTCTTTTATTACAGAAATTATTTAGTAATAATTGTCAATAAATAGTTGCTTGAAACAAGTGGGAATTTAAGGCCGTCCGCACATGGCTCGAACCGAATGAGAGTGAGTGTTGTTAGTGAGAGAACACACACGGCACGAACGAAACTAAACTGTTTGCAATCGGTCGACCCGTGTGGAGACGGCCTAAAACAGGAAGTAAATATGTCGAAAAGACACTTATACAGTAGAAACCCCCTTCATACGGATCCCCCTATGTAAAAATAAGAAATACCGTTACTAAAATGGTTTGTGAAGTCACATGCAATCTAAAATATAAAAAGTAGTAAATATTGTGCGAAATGAAGCAGGGTCGTTCCCTATATATATTGCGAGTGTGAGCTAAAAAAACTAAAGAACTGTGTAGTAAGTTTTTCAAAAGTTTTTTCCATAATCTAAAAAAATACTATCGAAATTTTTACTTTTACAAATATTTCACAAAAAATATTTTGTATTAATTGAAAATGTGTGACGTTGCACCAAATAACGCCCCCCTCTTGCTTGATGAATAGCATGAAATTTTTACTTAAAGTACATACATGTATTTCAAAAATTGATTTTCAATTTTGGTGCCGTATAATAAAGAATGAGTTTTTTTTTTAGTGAAGAACAAAAACATTAACTCTGGTTATCACTCGAGTAAAAGCGAATGAAATAATTTCGATTTTCAGTTCCTTATTCAAAGAACTGATTTATTTACCTCCCCTCCTCCTTCTGGAAAGGTTTCCGGGAATTTCTATGCTTACAAAATATGTAAATGATTTATAATTCAAGGAGCATTATAAAAATATTAAATTTTGTTTTTCCTTTTGAAGCATTCTTATAAATAAATTTTCGTTTCTCGTAAAGTAAAAGAAAATTCTTTTTGAAATCAAATAAGATTTGTCGCTTTAGATCACACACTGTTTTTTCTGTGTGGAAATATACTTGACTTTAATTTTATTTTGAAGGAGGAATCATCACATCACATCACATAACGCGTGTGATTTTTTATTTCAATTTTAAAATCGCTGTTACTTTGAAGTTATAACTTCAAAGACGTAAACTGTAATATATAAACTTCAAATATACGGAAGTGAAAAAAAAGGAGGAAGAGAATTTTCTCTTGTAATCGGAGTATTGATGCTTTTAATATAAAATTCTATTTGAATTTTTAGAAGTAATATTCTTAAGTATGTGACACATTCTTGTAATGAAATATCTAGAAAAAAATGTTTTTTTCTCAGTCGATCCATGTGCGGACGGCCTAACTCAGCTGATTGTATTTCCAAAAGATTTAAACATCTTTTCATATGTTTATTGTAACAAACAGGAGTAATTCTATTTCATATTTAAATATACTAAGGGATCTCCATAGATTAGGTCCTTGTTTTCGAATGAGCGCTTCCAGCTCGTATTCCAGGTAGTACGAGTATTTTAGGGTCGTAAAGGGGAAGTATAAGTGGTCTTGTCGAAGGGAAATTAAGTTAATAAAGGAAATTGAGTTTATATGTTTTAGAGTTCACAATATAAGAAACAAGATAATAAAACAAAAATGAGTGTTTTATTTGTTTTTTGTAAATGATTTTGTTATAGTCTTTATTAAACTTAATTAAATTTTAAGTTTTCTTTTTACTAAATATTGTAACTTTTAATATATTTACAGCTCTGTTAGAAAACACTTCTTTTTCTTTTCTTATTTTCATAACAAGATTCTTAATGAATTTGATTTTAAAGTTGTAATTAATTTTTTATTAATTTTATTTGAACATTAAATGAATCTTTTTATGCAAAATTATATAATATTACATATTAAAGTAAGTAAATTATTTTAAATATATTTATCAGTTTTGGTAAATACTAGAGGACATAGTAGGCGAGAGCATTGATACTCGACGCTAACTGCTGTATCCTCGGGGTTCGATCCTGGACCAGAGTTCTACTTTCTGGGTTTGGTTGCTATCAACTTAAATTAATTGTGTACATAAGTTACTATAAACTTATTAGGCAATGATCTTGTTCACATATATGAGGCCTTGCCAACATAGTAGCAGGTTGATGTTAAATACATTGAATTTAAAAAAATAAATAAATATAATTGGTAACTTTTGAATGAATCATTTCATTAAACATTTTATTTGTTTAATTTTTTTATTTGATGTACGTCATTTACGTATGTCATTTATAACCCTTTAAAAATAATAGAAAGGGCAAATAATATGATCATATAGAAGCCATCCCTTGTAGCAGGCGTCATTTGTACCAATCAATTATTATCCTATACGAATCGTGTGATATTGAATGGTGATTTAACCTGCTTTGCGTCAGATCCAGCAGGGCGGATTAATCCTGATAAATTCACTTAACTTCAATAAAACAACACCCCTTTTGCTTTAAAAAAATAATAAAATTTATTATTAATGAAAACAACGTTCGTGAAAAACTCCTCTGGTTATTAAACGGCTTTTGATTTTTCACTCAATAAAGTACTTTGTTTGGTTTAGGCGTGGTAATCGCATGAGAAAATCATTGGAAAGCTTTGAAGTGGGATGATATACACATTTTTGCGTAAATAGGATCAAACAATTTTAGCAAAAGCTTTATTTATTCTATTTTTAGAAATATTCGTATTTTTGACACTCAACGTAGGTGTACGTAGGTTTCGAATCTAAATCCAATTAACATTTCAATTTTCAGAACAAATATGAACTTATCCTCCCACATGCTAGGTACGTCCTACGCTTACGTTGTAAATTACGAAATTAATAATTTTTATACAGAAATCAAGAAAATATTTAAAAAAAACAGAGTATGGGGTGAGTTGGGAAGTGGAAAATATTTATTGTACATAAACATCGATATATCGAATGTTAATATCGGAATATCCTATATTAAATGATTTTCAGAAATTGCCGAAGCACGTTTACTAAACTCTAGAGTGCATTGGAATGCAATCTGAACCTTTATTTCTGGGTTTGGTTGTTATCAAACAAAACACCTACTAGACTGACTTAAGGTTCTTGCAACATAACAAAAGTTCTAACACCAAAGGATACAAACTTGTAGTCAAGTGAGTCTGGGCTCTGGAACGTTCTATAATGCCAAAGGTATACATTTTTAGGTGCAAGCGAGGAATAAAGGAAGGGAGGATGATTCTCAAATTCGTAACAATACTCTTTTTACTGCTTTTTGAAAATTAAATGCGTTAGCATACTCTTAAAACTTCTTAAGAATACCTCATTAAGGATTTTAAAATATTGAGACACACTGTGCGAGAGCATTACTGTTTGATAGCTGCTTTGTCTACAGTTTCGATCACATGACCAGTGGAAAATTTTCTGGGTTTGGTTGTTATAAATTTTAATGGGTTAAAAGATTACTCACATGATTACATATACATAAATGGCGCCACTAGTGACCAATCCATACGATTTTTAGATAGTACCAATCTTCAAACAATATGTGTCAAAATATCAGAACATTACGAACACTAGTTTACCGTTTACAGTGGTTTTGGTGACGCTACTGTCGTATTTTTCAAAGCAATAGAAAAAATACTGAGTCCGAATTTGTCAAGCTATTACTTTGTTTGAATGATATTTTTTTTTCTTATAAAGCAATACTTTATCAATACACGAAATTCAGGTTTTTCCATTGTTTTGAACATTACAAAAGTAGCGCCACTAAAACCACTGCGTGCATCATGTTCAACATCTTCCAGGCCATCTTGAAACGCTTGGACCACTGAAACACCTACGCACGTGATATCCTTTTTTTTAAAGAAGAATAAGTATTAGTGGCGGTTTTCCAAATTTTTGACCCCGAACTTAATTGAATTTGTAAAGTAATTTAAATAGGTATACTAAATAAAACAATCGTCATATATTTTAATCTTTTATTCCTGTTTAGAAATAAGTCAACATAGATATAAGTGTACAAAGTTTATCATCTAGTTTACAATATTAAAAATCATATTTCAATTTATTGGTCTTACTTTTATTTACATTTACTGGTCTTACTTTTATAAAACTGGTCTATTGTGTAACATATATAAAAAAGCATTATTACTACTACAAGCCATATAAAATCAAATATACTAAGATCATTAAATCTAGTTGGTCTATAATCAGGATGGGAAGTACATGGTACTATTCGTAAGTTTCGACCGGAGTTCATCAAAAACTGCAAAGCCGCTAGACGTCGAGCTTCTAAGTCTTCTATTTCTTCGACTGATTGATCTGGCGTCACCTCAGGAATTGGATTGTCAATTGGTAACGTTGACATCGTGGACATCGTTAAAGAATCTGCTAAGTTTTCGCCATCTTCTTCATCTTTAAAGACGATTAAAGAGTTATTACTTGGTGTAATGGACATTATACACTTTTATTTTATATATATGAAGATATAAATAATAATTCACTTAATGTTTAAAAATTTGAATCACACAAAACAATTATTTTTAGTGCTATTACTACAAAGACGTTCACAGCAATAGCAAAAGAGTAAAATATTAGATTTGTGAATCATTTATTATTCTATTTTTTTTTATACAAAGATGGCAGTTTAGTATAAATATATTTTATTTTATTTAAATAGTGATTGTGAAATTATCAACAATATTTAGCATTGAATACATTCTAACAAAAACCATAATAATAGAAAATAACATAAAGATTAGAAATGAATTCTATTGTATTCGTACAAAACAACAACATAATAAGATAATTCAAATTACAAATAATAAGATTCCTGAAGAATGTTTCAAGGTTAATCTTCTTTAGTAGGTGGCAAATCAATTAGTTGTACTAGTGACGAAATTAATAATTTTTATACAGAAATCAAGAAAATATTTAAAAAAGAGTATGGGGTGAGTTGGGAAGTGGAAAATATTTATTGTACATAAACATCGATATATCGAATGTTAATATCGGAATATCCTATATTAAATGATTTTCAGAAATTGCCGAAGCACGTTTACTAAACTCTAGAGTGCATTGGAATGCAATCTGAACCTTTATTTCTGGGTTTGGTTGTTATCAAACAAAACACCTACTAGACTGACCATATGAACTGCCAATATAGTAGAAGGTTATTTCATTACTAACCTCAGAATTTGTATTTTAGATTAAATTAAAAATATCACCACTTTTCGCGGAAATATTGCGTTTTTTTATGATGCAAAATGAATGACCGGTCTTGTTGAAACATTCATAAAATGACCGTTCTTGTTGAAACACCTTATACTTAGTGCCAAAAATAGGCAAACGTTAAATTAATCATTTTATTGGATAATATCGTTGTAATAACTCAAATTTGAAATTATTTTTGTGAATTCTTTTTAACAAAACAACAATACCTATAGAAATCTGCTTTGTACAAAATTTTAAACTCGTCTTCGAGCATAAAAGAGCCATCGCCTTTTAAGAGCTACAAATTAAAGAAATATGTTTTGTACTTTAAGCAGGAATAGAAAACGGTTTCTAAATAATATTATTTACTGAAACATTGTGTTTATTTAGATTAATCGAAAATAATATAAGAAGAAATAAAAGAATATTTTTGTTATGTATTCAGCAATAAATCTTTGAGTTCAAGACATTTATAATAACTATACATTTAAACAGATTGTCTATACTTTATTTTAAAATAATTTCCAAAAATGCTTTAAAAATTAAGGTGTCAAAGTGATATGTAAAGTGGTGGTGGAATACTGTCCAGAGAGTTTTTGACCTTATCGAGATTGCTGTGTTTTCAACTCGGCCGTTTTCGCTGTGTAATATTTCCGCCCAAAATGACTCAATCCGGCGATCCCCAAGAGCAGTCTCTAGATTAGTTATGTAGAATTTAAAACAGTTAAATTTACTGTGTTTTTTCCCTAATATATTGATCCATATAGCTGTTTCTTGAATTAAAGAACATAGCATAATTTTTTTCTAATTTAATTTATTTAACGTCGGCCTATTTCCGATGCTAAGTCTATCACCGACCAAAAATATCACAAAACTATATGATTTTTCTACTGAAAATTTAGAAAATCTTGTGATATATTCGCTAGTCCCTACACGTTCGTGTACGTATATTCGCTTTTGTCATTTGTACTCTAACACGCATGTCGTGGCATTAGACATATACTTTTAAGAGTGTTAATAATCATTATCTAGCTAATATTGCACTTCAGTTAAAAATAAATAAATATAATAATAAAACATCGATATTAATTAGTTTAGTAAACATCGATGTTCCCCTTTTTTATTCACATGCCATATGCTACAGACTACACTTTCCATATTATCAAACCATGTGTTAATTTTACATGACCGCGTGGGCAGCGATAACACGTACATTCATTTATGAGTATTCTCACTTTTTAAGGGTAAATTGTACACCTAACATATTTCTTTTTCAAATGTATATATTTTTATACAGTCACCCACCTTTTCCTAGAACTCACAACCCCAACCCCAACGCCAACCCTTGCTAAACGCCCATTCATTTTTTGCATTAATTAGTATTATTGCATTAACTTTTATTTTAGGAAATTACTTAATTTATAATTCGTTGTTTATGCAAATGAATAACCTTTATATTAAACTCGACCAAATCTGAAACTTTCTGGTTCTTTTGATGTATCTTTTCATGAAGTTTGTAGATTAGTTTCAAATGTATAATATATTTGAGATTCATCATATTTAAATATATTCTATCATTCTAAAGATGGGTTAGTGAAACCTTTTTCCACAGCTAATGCACAAAATAATTAAATGTAAAAAATGTACACTGGGTCTTTTAAGGAACAGTTGAAATTTCAAACTCCTATTTCTCTCTCATGAGTACAGAGCGCGCTTCACCTAGTCCCCTAAAAAATCTTGGTAGTGGTAGGGACTTAAGGTTCCAGCAGCGTCCGGATATGGCAGGTTACTTGCAAAGGCGAGTCAACGGTTGCGCAACGTAAATTCTCTTTTTGACACAAATTATTATTAACTAATAATAATTACTATTTCATAACTTTTGTATTTTCATCAATCAAAACTTATTTTGTGCCGAATAATCACCGTTCCGTTTATTATGACATGCCTGAATCCGTAAAATATTCCCCACTTTCAGGTGCACAAATAATTCAACATTTTGGAGTCCACGCCAAAGACACTACATTCTTTTGACAGCTTACAATCTAAGATAAAAAGGTCTACAACCGTTTTTCTTAATATTTGTTTGTTCTAAAGTTATGAATTTTTTAACAATATTCCATTTTTTCCGCGTTTTTCACTATTTGTGAATTTTGAACGGTTTTAAACTTTGGCAACTTCTTGACCATGTAGTAGACACTTCCAGAAGTAATTCAGAATTTTTTCAGATTTTTTTTCAGATTTTTTTTCAGATTTTTTTCAGATTTTTTGAAAGCTTAGAAAACTGGAAAAACTTAACTGTTCCCTCAAAGACCCAGTGTACACACCATGAATCGAAAAATGTGTTCACACGGAGTCTTAATATTACATATTTGTTAAGTACTTTGTACTTAAGGTTCTTGCAACTTAACAAAAGTTCTAACACCAAAGGATACAAACTTGTAAAGGCGTGAAAGGGGGATGAAGTGAGTCTGGGCTCTGGAACGTTCTATAATGCCAAAGGTATACATTTTCAGGTGCAAGCGAGGAATAAAGGAAGAGAGGATGATTCTCAAATTCGTAACAATACTCTTTTTACTGCTTTTTGAAAATTAAAACTTCTTAAAACTTCTTAAGAATATCTCATTAAGGATTTTAAAATATTGAGACACACTGTGCGAGAGCATTACTGTTTGATAGCTGCTGTGTCTACAGTTTCGATCACATGACGAGTGGAAAATTTTCTGGGTTTGGTTGTTATAAATTTTAATGGGTTAAAAGATTACTCACATGATTACATATACATAAATGGCGCCACTAGTGACCAATCCATACGATTTTTAGATAGTACCAACCTTCAAACAATATGTGTCAAAATATCAGAACATTACGAACACTAGTTTACCGTTTACAGTGGTTTTGGTGACGCTACTGTCGTATTTTTCAAAGCAATAGAAAAAATACTGAGTCCGAATTTGTCAAGCTATTACTTTGTTTGAATGGTATTTTGTTTTCTTATAAAGCGATACTTTATCAATACACGAAATTCAGGTTTTTCCATTGTTTTGAACATTACAAAAGTAGCGCCACTAAAACCACTGCGTGCATCATGTTCAACGTCTTTCAGGCCATCTTGAAACGCTTGGACCACTGAAACACCTACGCACGTGATATCCTTTTTTTAAAGAAGAATAAGTTTTAGTGGCGGTTTTCCAAATTTTTGACCCCGAACTTAATTGAATTTGTAAAGTAATTTAAATAGTAAAGTATACTAAATAAAACAATCGTCATATATTTTAATCTTTTATTCCTATTTAGAAATAAGTCAACATAGATATAAGTGTACAAAGTTTATCATCTAGTTTACAATATTAAAAATCATATTTCAATTTATTGGTCTTACTTTTATTTACATTTACTGGTCTTACTTCTATTAAACTGGTCTATTGTGTAACATATATAAAAAAGCATTATTACTACTACAAGCCATATATAATCAAATATACTAAGATCATTAAATCTAGTTGGTCTATAATTAGGATGGGAAGTACATGGTACTATTCGTAAGTTTCGACCGGAGTTCATCAAAAACTGCAAAGCCGCTAGACGTCGAGCTTCTAAGTCTTCTATTTCTTCGTCTGATTGATCTGACGTCAACTCAGGAATTGGATTGTCAATTGGTAACGTTGACATCGTGGACATCGTTAAAGAATCTGCTAAGTTTTCGCCATCTTCTTCATCTTTAAAGACGATTAAAGAGTTATTACTTGGTGTAATGGACATTATACACTTTTATTTTATATATATGAAGATATAAATAATAATTCACAAAGTCACTTAATGTTTAAAAATTTGAATCACACAAAACAATTATTTTTAGTGCTACTACTACAAAGACGTTCACAGCAATAGTAAAAGAGTAAAATATTAGATTTGTGAATCATTTATTATTCAATTATTTTTTTTTATACAAAGATGGCAGTTTAGTATAAATACATTTTATTTTATTTAAATAGTGATTGTGAAATTATCAACAATATTTAGCATTGAATACATTCTAACAAAAACCATAATAATAGAAAATAACATAAAGATTAGAAATGAATTCTATTGTATTCGTACAAAACAACAACATAATCAGATAATTCAAATCAAAAATAATAAGATTCCTGAAGAATGTTTCAAGGTTAATCTTCTTTAGTAGGTGGCAAATCAATTAGTTGTACTAGTGACTAAAATACAAAACAAACAGAAATAATAATAAATTATTATTGTCAAGAATTCTTCTGTTTATTTATACACTGCATTTTAAATTGAAAAACATTTAATATTAATTAACAATAATTTTGCTGCTACAAGATTTATTGAACTTTTATGATTTAAAGCAATACAACATTCATATAGATATTTATTATTATATTTAAATGTTTCCATTAGTAGTCGGTAAATGTACAATCCTCTATAGATTTAAACTAACCCACCATCAATTTGCGTTTGCATTACTGGACATGGTATATGAGAAATATTAAATAATTCTAATTTGTGGCCAAATATTTGAGAATTGATCTGGCTTTTATTACTTAATTTATTACTATTTCTTATTAATATATAACTGACTGCGTGAATTCGTAGCATCGACAAAGCATGCCGATGTGTTAAGTTCCATGCTATTTCGGTTTGGACGTGTTCTACAACTTGGTCCAACAATATTGGATATCGCATGTTGGCAGGCTGACGCACACTGGTACATATCACCTACATCCTAAAAAAGAACGGTACATAAAATTTTGTTACCGGATAATAACGTGTATTTCTGAAAATGTCTTCACATTGTCAAAATGGTATCGGTATGTGACAATCTAGATATTAATCCCTAAAGTGATGAAGCTGCAATAACTTGTTCATTGTAATGCAGATTTGACCTTGGGGAACAGATACAAGTCGAATACCTAACCGACGATCAGATGGAATCGGATTACCGATTTTTCGGTATTCTTATTCTCATGCGTTTTTGACGTGGAATTACTTATCATTTTCCGGCAAAGCAAATGAAGACAATTAACTTAATTAAACTCGTAATATATTATATCAATTTATTTATTATATGTTACGTCTAAATTTAAGTAAGAAAAGATGGTTTAGAAATGAAAATGATATCAACTATAATCAGAATCAAAAGTAATCATTGTAAAATTCCAGCTCACCTGTACAAAATTAATATTAAATCTGACGATAGATGTCAATGTGGTGAAGAAGGAACTTTGGATCATATTATATTTGAATGCATAAATTATAGTTTAGAAAGATCAAAATTAAATAGTGAAATATTAGATGCGATTAAAACTTTTTCTGTTGATACTAAATTTTTGTTAAGTGATTCAAAATTAATTTGTGAATTATTTAAATATTTAGAAATTTGTAAAATTGAATTATAAATTGTAAAATATGTATAAAAAATGTTTGATGGTGGCTGTGACGAATAAAAGTCAAGGCAAATAAATAAATAATTATAAAATTTATATATATATTGAAATAAAACAATCGTCATCCATTTTTTCTTTTATTCATGTTTACGAATAAGTCAACAAAGAAATCGTTTAGTTAAACAATACTATAAGAACATGTTTCATTTTATTTGGAAGTAAGAGCGAATGTTACTTCTAAAATGGTAGTCTAGGGTGCAACAATCTTAAAATCAATATTGTTATTACTATAATTACAAAATCAATTATTCCAAATTTTTTGGGTATAATCTCTTGTCTATAATAATAAGTAGATGGAAGGGTAGGATGTAAACTTCTGTTACTTTCTTCCATCAACAAAAGTAAAGCTGCTTGTTCGTCTAAGTCTATTTGATTCAACTCAAGATTATTAATTTTGTTTGATGATGACGCTATCGTTGAAGTAGCTTGTAAGTTTTCGTCCACTTCTTCATCTTTCGGCAAGTTTAAAGAATTCTTATTTGGTTTTTTGTTATTAGACATTATTAACAACACATTTATTGTATGTATGTGAAGAATAAAGTTAATAATTTTTAAAGTCACTTAATATTTTAAAATTTGTGTCACATTAAACAATAATATACAGTACTATTACTAGAAAGGAGAACATGGCTATGGCAGATGAATAAAATATTAAATGTGTTGATCAAAAACATTTATTGTTCAATTTTTTGTATACAAAGATTTCTTAAAATTATTTACAGTATTTTGCATAGAATGCATTCGAAAAAATCTATAATAATAGGAAACAACATCAAAATAAAATCGGGTTACCAACTGGTTTAATAACATGCAAACCTCCTGAAGAGTGTTTCAAGGTTAAACTTCTTGAATATAGTGGAAAATTAATTTAGTTTATTACTTTTTTTTTATAAATATATAAAATTGACGAACCGACAATGCATGACGATGTATTCGGTGTGTACAAATTCTTCGAAATATTCTTAGACATGAGAAGACCACTGCCAGACTAATATATCTACAGACCCGGGAGTGGTAGCGATCGAAAGAGAAAGGTTGACACTACACAGCTGTCGGCCGTATGAGTCTTAAGGGGGGAGCAGGGTCAAAACGATAAAAAAAACATATTTTCGATAATGTTTTTGTTGACTGCACAGTTAATATATAATTATTTCTAATAACATTTGAAGAATACTTTGTGAAATTTTCATAAATAAATATCAAGAAATGAGGCATTCACAGCGAATCTCCGCAGACGTCACAAATAAAAGTATCATTGCGGTGCCACTTATAACTCATCACTGGATTTTCTAAAATCCAAAATCCAAAATGATTTCATTAGTTGATAAGTTTGTGCAGGTAACACTGTCGAGTTTTTCTTTATTTATTGATTTTTCAATTCTTTACAGCACTTAAAAGTCAAAATACCGATTTTTCATGAAAAAAATCAGAAACTTTGTTATTTTAAAATACGTTATAATTAAAAAATTAAAAAAAACTCGACAGCGTTACCTCGGCATTTATGTAAAGGTATCGGTTCAGTAGATTTTGAGCTAGAGAGTGCACCTACTCCGAAAAACCTAAATGTGAGAAAACGCGTTTAAAAGTTTCAAAGTAAGACGAAATCAGAGAGGTGAAGACTTAAAACTCGATATCTCCGACAGTTTTGCTCCAATCGACTTAAAATTTTCATACAATAAACTTAATATGTTGTACATTAATATAACTAAATAAAAAATAAGTTTAAATCTTATCCCTCAGTTTTGTCTTCACAATAAATCGTACTCGAAACGGTATTGTGTCAAAGGAATAAGAATGATTATGCTTCCAGAATCATTAAGGTTAAGTTTCCCATAAAAAATTCGCGATTCATTAATAAAGAACGAAACGCTATGGTTGAATAGATACCCCAATAGATCTTCAACCACTTTTTATGGCGCAAACATAATTCCTCCACATTGCCTTGTCAATGTCTGCTGTTATTACTCATGTAAATTAAGTTTCGCTGCAATTTAATTGAGTTTGATGATATCCTTAACTCTATTAACACATAGTTGAATAGAATAGCAAGAAATATAGTAAGAGAGAAAGGGACAAGGATATAATGTATAGTACTGTAATATATGTGGTGGAGGAAGACCTACTAAATCTAAATATATTGCGGCAATGGGATTAAAGTTTTAAACGAGTTTAATATGGGATATAGCTAACTATATCCCATACTGTATATTTAATTACATAAATTTATAATCTATTATCACATAACGATGAATGTCTATTGAATTAACATTTACTTTAAAGCTGTACTTATTCTCTTCTCCATGGGAACGGATTTAGCTGCAATAATTTCACTTTATTTTGCTTTGAAATTTCTCTATTTTAATTTTAAGGTATTAGAGTAGTTGACTTTTTGGTTTACTAATAGTAAAGTAAACTTTATTTTCCGTTAAATATTCAAATATTTTCTAGAAATAAAACGTCTCTGTTTCATTTCGTAGTGATCCAGTGTTGATTCAGATGATTCAAGTTGTTAATTCCACGACGTAACGGACGGTTGTTACGTGAACAACGTCTGACTTATGACTTTTTACTTTGTGCTGTGAGTTTCTTATGAGTTGTGACTATCGTAAAATGGTGTTCATTTCAAAAAATCGTGTTCGAACGAGAGGCGATAGTTGTGGAACACATCCTCAATTTTTCCATATGCAGCACATATTTTTTTACAAGATTTTTTTCGCTGATTTCGTTTGAAGGTATCTACCGTGCAAATGAGGTTTAGGTGTAATTTTAAATATAAAAATAGATGATACAACCTATTAAAAACATACAAGAACTAATTAACTGGAAAATTTAAACCAATATTTGTGTTGTGTGGGTGGCCACAAACCTGAAATACCTGAAAATCCGGGAATTATCCGGGAGTTTAATGCAACCTGGAAATATCCGGAAATTTCAATAAATATCAGGGAATTTCAGGAATTTTTAACAAATATCAGTGAATTTGTATATAGTATATTATATTTTATTTAAATTTCAAAATGAAATGAATTAGAAAATTTGAAATTTGATTCAGTTATTGATGAGCAATTTAAAAATCTTCAATAATTTTATCTATTAAATATAGAGTTAATTTGTTCTAATTTATACTAGTCATTAGCTTATTTTTGTCTTTCTCAATTTAAAAGTAACGAGTAATAAATCGCAACCAAAGCAATGAGATAAGAAATAAATATATATTTTTTTAGTTTAATTTCAGATCTTTAATACCAGAAACTTTAAATATTTAAGTGATACGAAAAAAATTTCTATATCAGGGAAAAGTACGACGTATTTTACTGGAAAGTTGGAATTATCAGGGAAATTTGAAATGACTTCAGTTATGACATTAATTTAAATAATAAAGGATACGAAATAAAACAATCGTCATATATTTTAATCTTTTATTCCTGTTTAGAAATAAGTCAACATAGACATAAGTGCAGAACGTTTATTATCTAGTTTACAATATTACAAATAGCATTATTTATTCTATGTGCAAGTGAGAAGGCCATGGCGTTACATATAATTAAAATCAATGACGCTATTACCAAACAATAAATTAAGCTAAGGCTACTTGTTCCAATATCTTCTGGTATAGTCTCTTCTCTATAAACTGGATATTGATATACTACATATCTTCTCGACATACGTGGAAATAGTATGCCTAGGTCTTGGTCTAGTTTTGAGTTTGAAGGTACCGTTGGCCGCGATGGGTTTAGGTATGGTTTCCTCAACGTAAGATTTTGACTTTTATATGGTAGCGTGTTCATCCCTCCTACATTTTTCGGCACGTTTAAACTCCTCTTAGTTCGTTTAATAGACATAATATATATACTTTTTTCTTGTATGTAAGTATATAAAGAATAAAATTAATAACCCACAAAGTTGTAGTATTATTTAAAAAGTCGTTTAAAATTTAAAATTTTGAGTCACATAAAACAATGATTTCTAGTGCTATTACTACAAATGCGAACACAGAAATAGCTGAAGAATAAGATATTGATTTGTTGAACAAAGACTTTTATTACAAGACATATTTCTTATACAAAGATAACAGTGCTGTATAAATATAATTATATTTAAATTAATTAAATAACAACGCTGGTCTAACGCAGTTGAAATATAATACAAGATATTATAAAATCATGGCTTGTAAGCACGTCGTAAGACGGTATATGTTATATGCACGTGTAGATGTAGTTAAATCAAATAATTAATTAACCTTGAAATAATTTTCAGGAGGTTTGCTTTTTTGATGTTTTCTATTATTAATTTTTGTTAGAACGCTATCAATGAAATAAATAATTAATTATATATTGTTGATAATTTTAAAAACTAAAATTATTTAATTTTAATACAATTATATTTATACAGAACTGTTATCTTTTTATAAAAAATATGTCTTTGTAATAAATGTCTTTGATCAACAAATCAATATTTTATTCTTCTGCCATTCATTACTGTGTTCGCATTTGTGGTAATAGCACTGAAAATCATTGTTTTATGTGATTCAAATTTTTAAACATTAAGTGAATTTTTAAATAATACTAAAAGTTTGTGAAATATTAATTTTATTCTTATAATGTCTATTCAACCAATTGAACATTCTTCAAATGTGCCGAAAGGTGAAGTAGATGACGCAAACTTACCACCTACTCCAACGGATCCTACACTATTTATGCCAGAAAATGATTTTGAATATAGTTTATTCAAAAGATCCTTAATGAGGCGGAATGAGGCACCCACCCCTCCAGATGAGGCATATTTCGGATCGGAACTAATTGTAGAACCACAAGTACACAGAAACCGAGACCTATTTAATGAATTTACTCTTCGTAAATCACGAGTTAAATCAGATAACGACAGACAAGAAAGTAGAATAAGTCATATTAAAAATATTTATTATGCGGTAATGGCATTATTGTTTATATATATATGTTATGCTATATATGTGTTACAGCCATTTTAAGAAGTAACATCCATTCTAACTTGCAAATATAATGAAAAATGCTGTTTTAATATTGTAAACTAGATGATAAACTTTGTACACTTATATCTATGTTGACTTATTTCTAAACAGGAATAAAAGATTAAAATATATGACGATTGTTTTATTTTGTAACTTTTACTATTAGTCCAAAATCCCAGGGCCGCCAGACATCACTTATTTTCTGATGAACAAAATGTGTAAGATTGAGTAGTGTTCGAATGTACAATGATCGTATACCTACCTGCTAGCTTGACCAGGCGGCCATTTTCCAGGTATCAGGTAATCAAGGTTTATTACTCACTAAAATTGGGTTTAGGGGATGTTTGACCCCTTGGATCAACCTATCCTCTTGTAAAACAGTTAAAATAGAGTATAAAGTATTATATGAAATTTTGTGATTCTTTTTTCTTTTTCAAGTTATAAATATTTAGTAGTGCAGCGCATGAGTACACTTAAGGTACTACCGCTCCTGGTAACAACTCATAAGAAACCATAACTAAAGACACAATTTAGTCTTCATGGAGCTCGCAACACAAAGTAAAAGGTAACAAATCATTACAATCTTATAGATGTGTAATTAACATCATAAATCAACCATAATAATCAAAGTTATATAAGCATCAACCATCGCTATTAAAACGTCGTCATTAACCTAACAATAAATAGAAATAATAAAAAAGTTATTTTGTCAAGAATTTTATTGTTTATTTATAAACTGAGTACTACTACTACGAATTGTTTTTATATAAAGAATATTTTAAATGGTTGAACATTTAATAATAATTAGCAATAATTTTGCTCTCATAATTTTTTTAACCTATTAATTTTTGTTTACTTTACTGTGCTTTTACAGTAGTTTAAACTTCCCGCGTAGTGCGACGTTCTGAAATCGCGATCTTCTAACCACTATGATATATGAGTATGGTCGAAAACTATGCAAACTAGCTCACTTGTCCAAAATGTGTGCGAGTGAGAAAGGTATATGTTCCTATTTGTTATAGTTGCCAAGTCAGAGCTGTCTAGATTTAATACGTGACAGTTGTTAAATATGTCATTATATTGATGTAGAATAATGTAGATATGTATAAATATAAATAACCTATATATAAAAATAAATATAACTAAGAACGTGAATTCTGTCCATTACAAATATCAACTGAGTTGGCCGTTATCCCTACAGCGATATCTATAGCGTTCATTAGTATATGTTTTCACTAAACGGTCACTTTTACCGACATACGAGCTTTGTACCAAATAAAGAAATATAATTTCTTTACATATTTAATATGTATTATATCTTAATAGAATATTAATATTTATTATATCTAGACAGCTGTCACTTTCGACGCATGCGCATACAAAACAAATAAGAACATATACCTTTCTCTCTCTCACACATTTTGGACACATTTTTAATCTATAGGAAACATAGGCTATTCACACTTCATATATATACATGCTCTAAGCTTTGAACTTATTTTGTTAAAAAAACAAATACCGCGTGCTGTATTTTTTTTTACAAAATAATATTTGTCATATTGCCGTGATAATAGTGAGAAAATTATCGTTGTATGTAAAAATGCAAATTTTAACAGTCAAAATTTAATATCGCAAATGGTATTGTAACTTTTAATACTTATAATTGACATTCTTAAATATATATTTGAATTTTCAAGACGATCGTAAGGAAAGTGATATTCTTGTCTTTAAGAATGTATACGAACATTTGCGATATACCAGAACTTGATATTAGATAACATAAATCTGTCGCCAGTAGTAAATTGTGATCGAAATCGTCCTAGACTTACGGATTAAGTAAAGCCCTGATATTTATAAGAAGATGTGGGATAAGGGATTACTTATTTACTTCTTGGCACAACGTTCATGATTGATCACCGATTAGGAACCGGTGAATCTGACATGTTTGCGCTATCAACTAGTTGACATTAAACGGCAAATTTCAAATAGTATAGTCAGTGGCGTAACGTCAACTAGGGATGGGGATTCTTCTTAAAAACGATCGATTTTTAATCGATTCGAATCGAAAGGTAAAGAATCGATTCAGAAAAAAATCGAAGTATAGAAGAAATCGATTTCTCAAAAATTAGTTTTTTTCGATTCTTTTTGAGATGTTATATAAAAAAAAGATACTAACTCAAAAAAAGAAAATAAGAAGATGATCTTTTATCGATATTATTTTTATTAAATTTGTAAAAATACAAGCCTTTCTTAAAATTAAAGAATAAGTGAAGAGTGATTTAATATAGAATAAAATAATTATAAATCCCAATATTTCATGTACAAGCCTATAATAAATAATGTAAATAATTGTAGTTGCATTTAAAAAAAAAAAACGATTTTCGAGTGTTTGAGATCGATTCATTGTTTGAAATCGATTAACCCATAACGTCAACATTGTAAATGGGTCAGTGCATCAAAGTTACCTTATTTTCTATAATAATTTATCAAACTCCATTAATATTACACCACTGCCTAATACATTTATGATTATACAATGCTTTAAACCATTCTACCATTCATTTTCAAACAAATTGTTTATCTAATATTTTATTTATCACTATCAAATATTTTTTTCCAATTTTTTTTATTATTTACTAACGTATTATTACTTCTATAATTTTTCTTTACATTTACAAAGGTAATGATTTTTATTTGGGAATTCATTTTTATTTTAATATTTGAGTCGCTCAAAAGTCATTTTTTTTTATTTTGTCTATTTTAATGAACTAAATAGTATTTTTTTAAGTTATTATAGGAAAGTTATTTAGTATTAAAGACTCTTTTTTTAAGGTTCTTAACTTATGTTCTCAAATGTAATTTTTTTTAAAGTCGCCCTATTTCTATGTTGAATCTTATCACCGATCTACTACTTGTTTGCAGTATTTATGGTATCGGCACCTCATATACGAACTACACCGCGGCCTTATAAGTTTATGATTGTGTATGTACGACGTGCGCCTATTAAATGCGCCTTCTCTTTCGAATGCAGTGCCTCTCGCTTCTGTAAACAAATCATTATAGCCTTCGTTCGTATTAGAGTTGTTTTTTAATTCGCCGGAAAAATGTCAAGTGTAGCAATAGAGCAACGAATTAAAATTTTGAGAGTTCGTGAAATTTTACATGAAACTTGTAATTTATAATTTATTGAAAGAAGTGAATATAACTGTGAAGCGGAGATCGAACCCGATGGTATAGCAGTCAAGAATGCCAACGTATTCAAAAACATTAATTTTGTTAACTTTTTCTGTCTGACTTAACCACATTGCCTTCTGGGTGACTCATTTTTATGACTCATTTCATAACCATAATATGAATAAGTAGCTCATTTAACTTTTGTTGAATATATTTCCATATCGATACTCTCTGTTTTATTTTTCATTTCAACTTGTTGAGCCTCTTTATATTTATTCTCTGTAATGATTTTTAGGAATATGAAATTATTGATTAAAATTTAAATGTCTCATTCATATTTCAAAATTTAATAACTTATATTGTGATGCTTTAAAACTTATATTAAATATTCACGAAATATGTAATTTACGTTTCCTGTTCTGCTAGAGAATTTCTATAACATTTTTGCATTAGAAATTATGAAGTTTAGGTATAGAAACTAAAACATAAAATTTAAATTAAAAGTAAAATATATGCTGATAATGATTCCGTATATTAAAATATACTATATTATTCTTACAATTAAAAAATAAATCCAAAAACAAACTAACTGGAAATGATACTTAACTATAAAATATTTTCTCATTTAAAACATCTTCTGAGTAAATACGAGATATTTTGTCACGAGGAACCGGAAACATAAGTCATATCTATAAGAAGTAAAAAAAATCATCAATATTTCTACATTTGACGTTTTTCAAAGTCAACTAAAACCAATGTATACAGCATCTACATGAAAAGATAGATAATAAAATGGAAATGTAAAAATAAAAAAATCAGAAAGAAAATATAATGCTCCTAATAGGATAACATCAAACAAAAATATAAACCAAGTTTATAAAAAATAGAATTTTAAATGAATGCTAAAACAGGGGATTTAAAAAAGAAAACAAAAAACGATGAAAAATATAATACCTATTTAAATTTCGCTAAGTAACAGTTCTTTCAATTTAAAAAACAATAAAATACGGAATCTTAAAATTATGAATAAAACAAAAATATAGTACACAGTTTGACCGAGGCTGCAACAGTTTGTGTTTTTTGGTATTTATTACTATAATGAAAAACAATTCCTATTTCTATCAGAAATCTAAGGAAATCATAATCATCATTTCATTCATTTCGATGCTGAGTCCTGTCACCGTTCCCTCATATAGCACATAACTCAATAAGTTCGTAGGATGAGATATAGATGATTCCATATGATTTTTAGATAGCCATCATCAAACGATATATGCAAAAATGTCATGGCAGTCGAATCATTAGTTTATAAGTTACCGTGGTTTTTGTGACGCTACTTTTGTCATTTTCAAAACAATTGAAAAATATGAATTTTGTGTGTTGATAAAGCATTGCTTTTTACTGAGAAAAAATTACGGGCCCGAGTAACACTTTTTAAGCCATTTTTTTTTTCTTGAACAGTATTTTTCGCATTGGATTTGTTAATAGCACAATCTACATGTCATTCTACGAACTTATTGAGTGACTTGATATGTGATTGTCATAAGTTTATGATTAACTTGGTAGCAATCAAACTCAAAAAATATAACTAGTCCGGGGACCATGACGTCACTTACAATTTAGTCTCATGGGTTTCTTAAATGAATTCAACATTTCTTGTAAGATGACCACTGTGACGGTACTTCTTATTTCTTTATCACACATTTTAAGAGCAAATAGTAATTCCTCTAATATAGATTTAATATTATTTATTTTGTCTCTGCAAAGTTTGTTTTTCACTTTGGCTGCTTTTATTTAAATGTTATCTTCTTAGACGTATTTTTATTGAAGTTTTTATTGCAATCATTTATTTATTTAATTTCTAATTAAATCGACTTCTATTTAGATCCCTCATTGTCTTTTATTGTTTAATCCTTTAAGTACTTTATAAAGAAGGGTAGGAAATTATTTGAAATAATGCGAGGAATAATGAAAAATATTTGGCAAGGAGTAGTAGACAGATTGTGAATTTCAACTTTGATATTTTATATAATTATATAGAAATCGAACTTCTTTATAATGGAATGTGTTATGAAATTCCGATGTCAACAATTTCACTCTAAAATATTTTAAACTTGTCTTTTAGTAATCGAATTTTCTACAACTTTGTAATTAGTTGGTATCGTTTCATGTTTCTATTTAATATATAGGGATTACATACTGAAATACGTTGTTTTTCATCAAAGAGGAAAACGTTTTTCATTTATCATTTAAAATATGTTTACTATTAAAAGAGATTTTAAAAATACAGTGAGATCTTTTTAATGATTTTTTCCAGTACAATTTTTAACTAACGATTTTGATTTGATAAGCGTCAAATATTATGTGAAATTACCATTTTCTTTAATCTGGCTTTAAAAAACTCTGATCTATTTTTAAAAACGTTTGAACGATCGAGGCTATTTTACCTAATTTTCTAAATGCCATAAACAACGCAAATTTTACGACTTTAAAATAGTTTATTATTTTTTTTAAATAACACAGATTCTTAGAACTTGGTTTATTAGTTTAGGTACACATCTGACAAATCCCAAAAAATAAAACAATTGACATACCAATTTAAATTGGGGCATTGTTGGCATTTAACTGTCGGAAATTCGGTTTTTATAAAAATAGCAGTTAAAAATAAAAAATCAGACTTCGCTTAATGGCTCAAAATGTTCTAAATGGTTTCAACTATCATCCCCTTAAGGCTTTGCACCTTGCTACCAAACACTGTATATAATAAAGTTTTTATTAAATTTAGTATTTTTAATTTAGAAACATTGTACCTTGTAAGTTTCTAAAAAAATTAAGAAAACATAAATTAAATTCTAAATTAAAAATGTTGCACATTCCCATATTCTATACAATTTAAATGATACTTAAACCTACTTTATAAACATTAGATAACATTATGCGCACTTGTTGGATATCCATCTTTAAATTAAGGAACCATTTGCAATCTAATTTTAACTTTTATTATGAAATGTCAACTAATATACATATTAATATATACTATAAATATCATAAACATTATTTCTCTACCTTATTTACCAGCGTTGGCTTAGTAGCAAATTATTTCACATAATATTTTAGATATGTTATATCTATATATAGTTATACCCATATAAGTTTAGTATTATTTTCCTTTTCTAGTGTAACTTTCATATTATCATTCCATGATTATTGATACGCATGTTCCTTTCTCACTCTCTCACGCTCTGGTTCTCTTTATCTGCACATTGTGTTAAATATTGATCAACTTTTTATTCGGTACAGTCCACGAGCACGGCATGATCGATTTACTTTGCTCTTAGCCTTGTATCAACCACCATTCACTATTTACCAAACCAACCACTAGTTACCAACACCACTGTATGTTATACCATGCATGTTCTTCTAGTCATAAAGATGTGCGAACGTTTAAACACCCGTTCCGGAACCAAATAAACACCTGCTAAACAGGAAATGTTTGTATTCGTTAATACTTCTACGAATAATAGACATAATATGTCAAATATCATAATACTAACGTTTACCCCCGTCACAAGCGATTTTGTGTGTGAATTGAATTGAATTTCAAATTTTAATTCCATTTTTAAACTGAAATGTTTAACTCGTTCTATATTAATTTTACATATAACAACAAATAATTTTTTATATAAACTGACTAAAAAATATTTTTATTCAACAAAATATAAAATATTTTCAATTTATTCGTTATTTTACCAATTTTTTTTTCAAAATTTGGGATTATTTTTTTCTATTAGTAAATTAGGTACCAAAGTTAGCCCATATACAAAGTTTCAAGGTTCTAGCACAATTTTTACCGTCGGCAAAAACTGCCCCCAAATAAAGTTTTGAATAAAATTTTGAATTTTTCTTTTAATCAATTATTACAAAATTCAAAATTTGGGCTTTCTCTAAAGTTTTCTACCATGCCCCCCAATTTTTTCAGCGCCCCTTTTATAAAATTTCGATTATTTAATGATTAAATTTTCTATCTTTTACAAATAAAAAGTTATACAGCCACTTTTGTTCAGTTTTTTCAAAATTACGGGTTTAATCAATTTTAATTTGATGGTTCGGTGATTGAACCCGAACAATCAAGCATTAATGCTCTCGCCACTGTGTCGTCGTTTGTTGTACCAAATTATAAAATTGGTAGCATAGTTTAATTTATGGTGATTAAACAAAACAACACGTTTTTAAATAAATACTAATTACTTTAACTCATATATTTATACAGAGACTTTTGATATTTTATTTTTACAATTACAATTATTGTTTACAATAATTTGTTTTGAATAACGGAAATTAGAAATGTATAATAACAAAGTTAATATTAATTAAAATATATTTAAAGATGTCAGTTAATTAAACAAAATTGTCTTCTTTTATTTTTCTTACGGAGTCAAAATTGTCTACAGTTATTTTCTGAATGCTTTCGATGCTAAGGCCGCGTTCACACTTGCGTGTTCGATTTTTTTTTGTATAATTATTTCTTTTTTTTTTTTTTAGATCTCATGGAAAATTTTATTTTTTTCAGGAAATTACGTTTGCTTTTACAATGTTTTTAATATATTTTATACTGCGTGTGACGTCACAGCATTTGTCACAAATTCTAATTGACTAAAATATGTTATCAAGCACATTTTAATATTTTATTATAGTGAACTAAATACGAGTACTGAACTATATACGAAAATACACTGACATGTAATATACGCGAGTTTTTATCTCAACAGATATAGTAGTAATAGCTCTATAAAACTAAAATTATGAACTATTCATTGTAGCGTAGTAGTAATGTTCATGTTTTAATTATAATTATAATTGTAAACTAGCTAACACGTTAGTTCTATACAAATTCCAATAAATATATTCACAATTGAAAATAAACAACTGAATCAATTTTTAATCCCTATTAGCTTGATTAACAATTTGACAAACAACCTATAGAAAAAAGCACTTTCAGTTTTTTCAGAATTTTCCAATTTTTCTTTCCCTAAAAACCTTATTCAGACTATTACGAACACATCCACTTGTTCTCGCTTGCTTGATGCGCTTACCAACAAACTGCATTTAATTTTTATAGTGATATTATCAAATTTTATTTTTCCTAATTTCGCCGCCAAATTTCCGTTATTTTCTATTGTACTTTTTTCTCACTTGACTGAATTCTAAAAAATTTACTTGTGGCTGCCTCAATTGTTAAAATATCATGTGCAGTGGTTTCTTAGGACACTCAAGTCTTCAAGTTCTTAAAGCATTTGTAATTTGCACTTATCCAGAGATGATTTTACCTCTACCGTCAATTTCAACTAGTATAGTTTTTGGAAATACTAAAAGAGTATGCAGGCCGGATGAAGAACCTTACTTTCTTAGGCTTATTGTTGAAAGTCAAAGAATTTATTTTTAAATAAATAAAATAGCATTTCTAAAACACCTTGTGTTATCTTTCAATGTAGATTATAGAGCGGACTTTTACTGATAACAAAAATCAAAAATATATAAATAAAAAAAATACATTCGATATATAATATAGTTTGATCATTTTGCAAAATATTTTATTTTATGTCTAAATTATGAGAATGAGGGGAGGTATCAGAAGTGTTGTGACGTCACATGCAATATAAAATATAGAAACCCTAAAAAATGTTGTAGTGGGTTTAAAAAAAGGTATTAATTTCCATGTCAGCTAAAAAAAAAGAAAAGATCCAAAAACCTAAAAAATATTATAAAATATCCGCAAAATGTAACGAGTGTATCAAAGAAGGGCAGAGGGGAGATTCCCAATAGCAGGAAATTTGGGTGGCGTTATTTTTGGATAATCTCTTATTCAGCCATCTTGCCAAAAATGAAAAATGTAAATGTTACATTATGTTATACATCTTTTCCCATTGCGTGTGACGTAATTATTGGAAAAGATTGTACGTAGTGGTACTTATACATATACACGTACGGTCAAAAAATAACCATATTTATTTAAATTTTAAATACAACATATTTGATGAATCTCAGAAACAAACCGTTGGTAACTAACCTGTTTTGTGAAAACACTTCCTATTGCCCTACCTCTTTCTATGTTTTAACAAACAACATGCTACTATAATACATTAGCCCTTGGCTAAAAAGTAAATAAAGTAAATGTTTATCCGATAAAGGGTGGTAAGGGGACGGTTAGGAATTAAACAGCTCACCAGGTATTATTTTGCTATCCCACTGTTCACTACGTGAAACCTTTTCGGATGGGCACGTTGCCATTACAATTTGATTAAATTATAACGGTATTTTAAGGGGGTGAAACCACCCCATGTACTATATATTCATGTGTGTATATTTTACCTTTCATAAACCTATAGATTTAACCTTGACCCCTTATCATTTCAAGGCTATTACACATTTTTGTTTGAAATTATTTGTGTATTTTTCATATAAATATTTTATGAGTTACGTTTGTATTATATATTGCGTTATCAATCGTATATCATTACCCATTTAACATATGAACCGAATAAAAGTACTCAATTATTACGGAACCGGTCAATCTTACTCCGATTTCAACCTAATTATTGAAACCTTTACAAATCAAAAATTAACGCTTTATTCAAAAAACTAGTAAAAACTCAATAATTTGAAAATTATATACCTGTCTCGTTTGTTTTTATATTCCTACACATAAATCCTTCTCGCTTACTCAATCATTTATATTTAACATTAAAAAAAGGTTTCTTATTTTTTCAATCAATGTTGTTCCTATTCTCGTATTTGTGCCCGTATTTTTCTTGCTTTTTCGTCTAGTCTTCTTCTATAAGTGTGTAGCTTCTTTGTACTGCCTTTGTTTTTTCACCTCTTCCTCATCGATTCTATCTTGTTTCTCCTAAGCTTTCTGTTTCACCTGTGTCTCCACCACATCTAGTATTTGTAATTTTCAAAACAATGGAAAAATCTGAATTCCGTGTGTTCATAAAGCATAGCTTTTTAATGGGAAAAAATTCTTTGAAAAATTACAAAGGTAGCGTCACTAAAATCATAGTAACTGGTAAACTAATGGTTGGAATATCATGAAATTTTGGCACGTTGTTTGAAGGTTGGTACTATCTAAATGGATTTGTCAATTATATGTCATCCTACCAATTTATCGATAGCGCTGTGTTATTACTTCGTTTACGTGATCCCAATATTCCCTTTCTTCTTGGTCCAATCTTCTTCTTCAACGCCATCAAATTTTCTATTTCATACACTGTATAATATAATTTATTTGTTGTAGTTATACCAGTTGTTCATTACATAAGGGTGATGTTTTTATTCATATATTAAAAAACATGTCTCTAATGCAACAAACACCTTGCATATTATAATTACAAAGTAGACAGGAACAAGTTGAACGTCGTCTAATACGTCGTCAACATCAGTGGGACTCCAAAATGCGACATCCAACATTCAGAAGCTGACGTTCTTTTCTTAGACATGAGTGTACTAAATTTATTGAACGTTTATGCATTCATATATGCATAAATATAACACATCACTCAATTTCTTATGACGACATTCAAAATTTCATAACATCCCGACCATTATTTTACGAGTTACAGCAATTTCAGTGACGCTATTTTTGTAAATTTCAATACAATGGAAACATCTGAATTTCGTGTGTTCATAAAGCATTGTTTGTTAATGGGAAACATACTGAGTCTGAATAAGACTTGTTCAGGGTGGCATCAGACCTGGAAAACCTGGAAATCCGAGAATTATCAGAGAATTTAATGCAATCTGGAAATATCAGTGAATTGCAGGAAATTTCAGAAAATTTCAAAAAATATCAGGGAATTTAATTGCGGCAACTATTTCATATATAGTATATAAATTCAAAATGAAATGAATCATGAAATTTAAAAGGAAAACGTGTAAGCTAATGAAAAAAAAAATTTGGCGTCAAAAAAGTCAATAAACTTTTAACTGAAATTCAAGTTATTAATGATCAATTCTTTAATAATTTTATCTATTAATTATTAAGAGTTCATTTCTTCTAGCTTATACTACTCATTCGCAAATTTTAGTCTTACTGAAGTTATTTTTCCTTAACGAGTAATAAATCGTATTTAATTAGTTATTAACGCCAACTAAGACAATGAGATAAAATGAGATCAGGCAAAAGTACGAAAAACTTGACTGGAAAACTTGTAATTATCAGGAAAATTTGAAATCATTTCTTTGTGGCCACCCTGTTGTCAACCCATTGCTTTGCTTGAATGGTATTTCTTCAATTCTCATTACTTGTATTTTTATGTTTCCTCTACACAATTTAACTAGGTTAGTAATACCATATAGCACATGGTGTATTTTTAACAAATACATATTTTGCGTTGCGCTTTTGAGATCTTAATGTCTAATAATAGAGCCGCCACTGTATCTTATTAACTCCTAACTGAGACAAAAATCTCAATCCCTTAACCTTAAATACCAAACAAACTGCAGACCTAGTTAATTTATATCAAAATACTCCTCTACCCTGTTTATACACGTAACAACCCTTATAGAAATGTTAAACAATGCCCCATGCCTTCTCTAAAGAATACCCATTTCCTTGCGGTCTATTGAGTAGATTAACCCACAGGACCACATACTTGTACCTCAACCTCTGACCCTTCTTGTCTTGACATACCCGTTACCTTTTCTTTGATGTCATTACATGTAAGCTATGTAAGTATTTGTATATCGTAAGGATAATTATGTTGTGAAAATTTCATCTGCTGAGTATCCTACACCGAGAACTATGTAGGCAATTTATATGGTGTCGTGGCCTCAATTATGTGAGGGTACCACACCACTGACTGATAAGTTTATGATCAATTTAATGTGGTAATAACCTAACCCAGAAAATATAACTCTTGTTGAGGGATCGAACCCGAAGACACGCATATTCTTTTCGTTTACTGTGTCGTCTTAAGGGGGTTCTCCCGTGTGAAGGCCTGTTTTTTAATCAATTTTTGAGAATCTTTTTTGACGTTAAATGAAAAGATAGAACTTTGAGATTTTTATCAGTTATTTATTACTATTTCAAAAGTATGTAAAACAAATTTCATTAGAACGTATGCTTTACCACTCTGAAGACACCTGCCTCTAAAAAAGGGGCGCTGACTTCCTCCACGATTTTGGCTGAATGGCTTATCAGAAAAAAAGAAGAAAATATTGAAAATTAAATTTTTGGTAGGCTTCTGAAAAAGAAGTTTCAAATTTCATGCATTTTTTTCAGTTTTTCGTTTCGAAATAAATTTCGCAGCCAGAAATTCTTCCAACGTGAACGTTGGACACTCTTAGTTCTAGCATCCGCCATACGAAGCGTCCAACGTTGGTGTTGATAGCATTGTTTGGTACCCTACAAAACTCGCCCTTTTTTTACCCGCTTTTACGCCTCTGGTTATATAAATATGTATGTATAATTTACATGAAAGTTGATACTGTATATATAATTAAATATGCTACCATGTTGTTAAAATAAAAAAAAACCAAAAAAGTGAACAAGATAGGACATGTTTTAGGAGTTTGGACTTTGGGTGATATGACCTATTTTCCTTGAAAAGGGTAGAAACATTGAACGACATTCTAAACAAGCGTTCTGATTATATACATTACGGCGGTGGCGGTGTCGGTGGCGGCGTCGGTGTCGGTGTGCAGCGTGTTCATAATATTTAATGGATTGGACCATAGCTACTGAAGTGTTTTTAGAGTTATTGAAGTTATAAGGGGAAGCTTTGTTGTTTACTCATTAGTTATACACTCTTATAACACGGTATTAATTTAGCACGGTTGTTGTATAATATACGTTCAGCCATGCTAAAAGTACACATCAATTCACGAGCACTGCAGATCAGTGTCGCTCTTAGGATCGGTAGGCCCGTAGGCACAACTTGTGGTGCGGCTCCCTACTTCCTATATAGTTCAAATTTTTCTTAATTTTTTTTTTTTAATTTAAAGAAAAACTAGAGACTTAGAGACGTAGTAGTACTTGTTCATTTCTCCAAAAATTAAAAAATCCGTAGTATTGATAAACTACCAATACTGTCACAGATAGCGTTCGCTGGCGTATGTGTATATTACTATAAAACGAATCCGGGAATTATCAGGGATTTTAATGCAACTTGGATATATCATGGAATAAAAGAGAATTTTAGGAAATTTCAATAAATATCAGGGAATTCTAGGAAATTTTAACAAATATCAGGAAATTTGATTACGGCAACTATTGTGTGGCACGGTCACAGATAGCGTTCGCTGGCGTATGTGCATATTACTATAAAACGAATCCGGGAATTATCAGGGACTTTAATGCAACTTCGATATATCATGGATATATCAGGGAATTTTAGGAAATTTCAATCAATATCAGGGAATTCTAGGAAATTTTAACAAATATCAGGAAATTTGATTGCGGCAACTATTTGATTTAAAATTCAAAATAAAATGAATAAGAAAATTTATAAAAAAAAACCTGTAGCTAATGAAAAAAAAAATTGGAGTCAAAAAAATCTAAACTCTTACCTGAAACTCAAGTTATTGATGATCAATTTAAAAATCATCCATAATTTTATCTTTTAAATATTAAAAGTTAATTTTTTCTAGTTTATACTAGTCATAAACTTATTTTTGTTTCACCCAATTTAATTTACTTTTTATTAACGAGTAATAAATCGTATTTAATTAGTTATTAAATGCCAACTAAGGCAATGAGATAAAAAATAATAAATCAGAAATAACTTTTTTTTTAATTTCATACTAGATTTAATTATTGGTAATTACAATATAATCAACTTTACTGGAAAACCTGGAAATTTGAAATCATTTTTTTGTAGCCACCCTGCTGTAGTACCAATAGTCTTTTTCATGAGAGTTTAAAATTTTAAAAACTTTTAAAATAATAAAAACCTTATAACAGAAACAATCGAAAACAATTTATATTGACATCTTTTTATTTAATATTAAACAACTCATTAGTCGAGGTGCTATTGCAATGCCGTCAGATTTTTGTGTTTCCCAGTTTGATTACCTGAGCACTGGTTTCGCTAATTTCAGTATATTTTGAAAAGTAATCATAGCATTCTGATATACAAGGTTTTTCACTGTAAAATCTCATGGGAGTACATATCTACAAAGATAATTTGACTAGTCTTAAGTTCTTTTTAATCAAACAAATACAGTTTTTGTTTGATTTTACTTTTGTACTTGATTTAATTTAGATATATAGACTAAAAATTTAATGTTGAATTTAGAATTGTTGTTGTCTTAGTCAGAATTCGAAACTAGAATAGCACTGAGTTCAGAAATAGAATGAAGTGTGTTACAAAAAGTATCTACTTCTATATGTTACAGATCCCAACAAGCTATGAATACTGGTCTTAACATATAAGGCACCTGGAACTACCTGTAATTTTCATATTATATACATATACTTGTATAAAATTTGATTTATGTTTGTTCTACTCAAAATTTCAATTTGTACAGCTTTTGATGTAATTTACCTATAATCTAATCTATAAATAGTTTAAAAAACATTATTTGATACATTAAAAAATAATTCTAATCTTTATTGACAAATCAAAGCCTAACAAATTTGTTGTATTTTTGTTTTTGTTGGTTGCTTTGGCACCGCTAGTTGAATATATATACACCTACTACTAACTCGTATACTTCCGTACACAGAGAAAATAAATAGGGTAGTATCCAAACACACATAGGCAAAGTCCATAGGCATGGGGTTCGAGCAACCAACACACTATAAGCGAATTTGCGTGTTCATTGATCGCCTCGAGAACTATACTATACATATTTCTATAGTAATGTTACCATACATTTCCAAACTAGTATCTCTAGTCTCTAGAACCCTCAAGGGCTGAAAACTCTAGGAAATAACTCACGGAGTCTCATCTCTGAAATATTAGAAACTAAATGAAAACTCACGAAATAAAACCATTTACTACACTGTCATTTCTAAGTAAATGTTTTTCTATGCAATGTTCTATGAAACTACTAAAGAAAGTTTTTTTTTTTTGAGTTTGCAAAATTATTCGAGAATATAACCTGAAGGCACAGTAGTTTGGGTCACTGTACCGTCTCAAAATGGAAAAGAATATATAACATTTAAACAAGTATTTACATTTAATTCGTTAAAAAATTGTCCAAGATTCGACTCCGTGATTGCTATGTCTATCTGTTTTTTAATCAAAATAAAATTTCTATAGATAATTATTAATAGAGAAATTTATTTATTATAAAACATAACAACTGACAAGCTGCGTCCTTGTCTGATAAACGGTGTGATGCGCTATGTCTCTCTCGCCCTTATGTATTTTTAACAGTAGTAATCACGCAGTCGGATCTTAGACTAATAAGAGCGAGACAGAGTTAATTTTAAAGCCCTCCGCGCACGAGTTGTCTGATTGCAAACTAGTCGAGCCGTGTTTCGTGACTCTAAATTTTAAATTTTCTTGTGTCGTATTTGTATGTATTTAAATACTTTTGAATAGTATTTATGCACATCTCTGCTCATGATGTCACCATCAAAAGTATGCTCTGCGACCGAGAAACAGAGTCGCTCAAAACGTACTCAAAACCAGTTTAGTTTCGTTCGTGCCGTTTTCTCTCACTTATGATTTTAATAATTCAAAAATGGTTTTTTTTTATGATTTTAATAGCAACTACATATATAATTTAAGATTATATTTAGGTAATATTTTTTACGTAAGAGATGACTTGTTTACGTTAAATAAATTTGTATGTAAATATTATTGAAATATGAAGAAGTATGTAAATAATATTTGTATGTAAAATGTTATTATGTTTAGCGGGTTTAATTATTTTATTATAAGTTTTTTTTAACATTTTTTGTAGTATTTATTAAATAATTAATAAATAAATTGGTATAAGTTAGATTGTACAGAATTATACAGATAAGTATATCAATGAAATGAATAAAATAACTTGGCCCAGAGCGTTGAAACATTGACGTCTCGCCGTTGTGTGATTAAGTTCCATTCCCCGACTAGCTTATGTTCTCTGAGTTTGTTATTTGATTATATGTAAAATGTAATTAAGCAGTATGATTCCTCGATACTTACTATAATAAATAAAATAAATAAATAAATAGTTTATTGTAAATTTACTGCGTACCCCGTAAATATTTTTTGAGTCAGTTTGACATCATATCAAAGATGCGTACCATTTTATTGTCATGAAACAATTCAATTTGATTTCACTTGTTCAAAGAAATGTCAGTGATGTGTACTACAAATGGTAAAATCACTACATTACCTCGCTAGCGTACCAGTGTTGAATGAAGAAGCAGATAAACCATTAAAGTGTAACTGAGACAGATATATCTTATTTCTTTCTCTAGACAACAATTCTATGATGTCTAGATTTTAACAATTTTTTTTTCGTAGGTGCTATCTGAAATCTTAATTAGCTGTGCTATTTCACCAAAATGTTTACTGGGAATGTTGCTTCTTATAATTGTACTTGAATTTAAAACGTTCTAGCAATGAGACTTATACCACGGCCACTACCTTAAGAATAAAAGCTCGTGGCTGTAACTATTTATTCTCCGGCATACTCTAGAGTTGCTTATACTTATTTTTCAGATAGACTATGCTATAGGGTAGAATAGAGTTTCCACCCTCCTAGGTTTTTATATCTAAACCCTTGTCCGCGAACTCTATTATCTATTTATTTATAAACTGTCCTACCGGTTTCAATGTATCTTGTAAACATACACGTAAAATTTTCAAACAATGTATGCTCAAGTATGAGTCTTCGCTTAATAGAAATAAACTAAAATGAAAGGTAAATAAAAGGTCTACACAACCCTCTGAATTCCGAAAATTGCAAACATAATATTTACAAAGGAAGAGCAGAAGGACAATATTTACTAATGGAGGTTACAAGAAGGACCAATTTATTATAGTTTTTAGGATAAATAGACTTTTGAAGATAAGTTCTTTGAAGAATGAAAACATTCTTCATTGGGTCAATTTACGGTATATTACACGCCGTATATGTTGTTGCATTTTTGTATAAACAAGGAAATTAGATTTATCAATTGTTCATCACTTCTATAATATTGCGATTTGAGTAAAAATAATTGGATATTTGAGGGTGTGATGGCTAACTTTATCAATATGTAGTGCAGTTTTATATAAATTTAGTTATCATAAATTATGTTATTACTCAATTCATCCTTAAGACAAAATGTCGTAGAGTTTTCACGAGAAATACAAAACAGTTTTAAGACAATTATGTCCAGTGCGCGACTACCCTTTCTAAAGGTTTTTTGAAAACTACCCTTTCTAAAGGTTTTTTGAATCCGGCTCGAAGGACCAGCTTCGCATGTACGAAATAAAACCATGCGAGTATTTGTAGATTGAATAATTATTCAATTGTTTAATGATAAAATAATTTTACACTTTTTAATAACTTTGAACCAACATTCTTATAATAACAAGATGGTTGGGAATTATGATCTTGACAGTGTAGAAGCCCAAAACACAACTCACACGAATGCCATATCGCTGTAGCGTACAGCAGTCGTCGTATTGTAGTCATGCGCATTACTTCTATTAGAGACAACAATACATTATAATGTTGGAATGCCAACAGAGACATCTTCTTATGTTCTGTACTAATTTTGTACTGAACATAAATTGCCAGCCAGCAGAAGTAGATAAGCTCACAACCAATATCAAATTATACAATGTTACATAAAATTATTATAAACCAATTTACAAAAAATAATGTGAACTTCTTAAAACTATTATAAACAAAATTACACAAAATAACATAAACTTCTTAACTCTATGGTAGTCTACATAATTTTGTGAAAATAATATAAAACAAATTAATTACTATCCTAAATATAACAGAAACCATAATTATCAATGTAGCATACATTATCATTTGCATAATGTACACAACAATCATCAACTCAATAGTTACAATGTTATTGAAACAATTATCTTTTAACAATTCCAACAGTACAGATGTTTGTTTTACATCAATGTTGTAAACATTGCAATTAATATCTGATGGAAGTATTGTATTTGAATCAAAAATTTTATTTGTTGCTTGTTTGATTCGCACCAGCAACACTGCGCTAATAATCTCAAGCTGGGGTATTGTAAGTACCTTACTTGATGGAGCTACACTGGACTTGTAGCAAATTAAATTTGTTTTTATTTTAATATTTATAAAAATAATATTGTGTTTTAAACCTAATGTCATAATACTGGTTGATCTGTTTAATAATGTTTTATAAACCTCCAATAATGAAGGATTGTGTCTAAATCTTTTTTCCAACACATTAAATCTTTGCGGGGCAACTGAGAAAGAATCCTCCAATTCTATTTTATTTACTAGGCTGAGTAATGGCAAATCAACAGTTAAATTATTTTTAAGTGCTACTGAATTTTGAAATTTATGTTCAGCCTTTAAGTAATCCTCAGAAAACTTATCTGATTCCTCTGGGACTTTCTCAGTTGTCCAAGTATTTTGTCGTCGTATTGTAGTCATGCGCATTACTTCTATTAGAGACAACAATACATTATAATGTTGGAATGCCAACAGAGACATCTTCTTATGTTCTGTACTAATTTTGTACTGAACATAAATTGCCAGCCAGCAGAAGTAGATAAGCTCACAACTAATATCAAATTATACAATGTTACATAAAATTATTATAAACCAATTTACAAAAAATAATGTGAACTTCTTAAAACTATTATAAACAAAATTACACAAAATAACATAAACTTCTTAACTCTATGGTAGTCTACATAATTTTGTGAAAATAATATAAAACAAATTAATTACTATCCTAAATATAACAGAAACCATAATTATCAATGTAGCATACATTATCAATTGCATAATGTACACAACAATCATCAACTCAATAGTTACAATGTTATTGAAACAATTATCTTTTAACAATTCCAACAGTACAGATGTTTGTTTTACATCAATGTTGTAAACATTGCAATTAATATCTGATGGAAGTATTGTATTTGAATCAAAAATTTTATTTGTTGCTTGTTTGATTCGCACCAGCAACACTGCGCTAATAATCTCAAGCTGGGGTATTGTAAGTACCTTACTTGATGGAGCTACACTGGACTTGTAGCAAATTAAATTTGTTTTTATTTTAATATTTATAAAAATAATATTGTGTTTTAAACCTAATGTCATAATACTGGTTGATCTGTTTAATAATGTTTTATAAACCTCCAATAATGAAGGATTGTGTCTAAATCTTTTTTCCAACACATTAAATCTTTGCGGGGCAACTGAGAAAGAATCCTCCAATTCTATTTTATTTACTAGGCTGAGTAATGGCAAATCAACAGTTAAATTATTTTTAAGTGCTACTGAATTTTGAAATTTATGTTCAGCCTTTAAGTAATCCTCAGAAAACTTATCTGATTCCTCTGGGACTTTCTCAGTTGTCCAAGATTGTTTCATAACATTCTCAAGGTTTGTATATTCACAAATAGCAAGATTACATACAATATTATTATGTGAATACTTATTTTTATTATACAATTTTCTTGGAACCACATTTCCTTTATTATTATTATTGTCATGTGACATATTTTTATAATCTAAACTATACTCAATTGCAATTGCACGTCTTTCTAAAAATGAAATAAATTCTGCCATAGTAGGCAGTTCTTCTAAATTTCTTTCCATGTGGAACGTGCGGTTAGTAACGATATCTAATTTTCTACTTAAGGCCGAGATTAAAATCATATCCCACTTGTCTACAGGCTCATCGAGATTTTTTAACGCTTGTAATTGCTGTTTTACTTGACATAAAAAAGCCCTTATATCGACTGCAGTACCTTTCTGCATGTTGGGAATATCAAGTATTATATTAATGTGATAAAAGATTAATCTCGCCTTATTTTCATACCGCGCTAACAATAAATCAATAGCCTCTTTGTATGAACTGTTCACAAGCGGCAGATTTATAATTATTGAGAGAGCCTCATCAACGAGATACTTTCTCAAATAAAAAAGTCTTTGAACATCGGACAATGATGCATTATTGTGAACCACTGCTTGGAAGAGCTCATAAAAGGGCTTAAACCTGGTTATATCCTTGCCATCGAAGGTTGGAATTTCCACCGCTGGGAGCTTCAATGGAACTAATTCAGGCCTATTAACTTCTTTTAACTTATTGATGCTAGCATTTAATTTTGCAATAATGTTAAAATACTTCTCTTCAACTTCTTCAATGTCTTCCTCATCTTGATCATCAATTTCTAAAATGCTGTACTGCGTGAGCTCGTACGATTGGAATGTAGTCATCATCTTTTCTTTTTTCACCTGCAGCACCTCCACTGTAGCGGAGTCGAGAGCCCTTGGGTCGCTGACGTAATTGTCCATCCGTGATATTGCACTTTTTGCAGCCGTCCGCGCCGATCTAAGCCTTTTCAATCCCTCCATCTTGCTTAGGTGATAGATTCGTACTTATATGATAGATGAAACGTGGATGACAAACTAATCCAGGTTAATCCAGCAACATGAGAAGTTTTTAATAGATTGGTACTTGCAGATAGTAATAATAACTTTGTACCTTCATGAGTAAAGAAGTATTTTACTCTCCTCCAGCATCCATGTATCCTCTTCCGTAATGAATAATTTTTCTTAAAATATAAACGTGTAGTAATCCAAATTATATGCGAATCCGCTTAAATCAAACGTTGCATTACCCAATCAATGGCAATTGATGACTTGCCAGGCCGCCATAGGGTAAATGTAACAAAATAGCTTGCACTTGTGCTGGTTACTATACAGATGTAACCTCAAAACACCACGAAATCACACGCGGGTACCAATGGCTTGTAAGGCCAGTTTTTTTTTTGTAGGATTTAAAACCTTCTTGAAATGTAATTGTAAAATATCCAGCTTCGCTTGTAAGGCTTCTGGAAATGTAATTGTAAAATATCCAAATCCTCCGTGAATCCGCCAAAATAGAGCGTCCCATTTACCCAATCAATGGCAATCGCCAAGGGGCAAATGTAATAAAACGCCAAAAATACAATGAAAAACACACGCGGTTAATAAACTCGAAGGATCGGCTTTGTAAGACTCGAAGGACCAGCTTCGCATGTACGAAATAAAACCATGCGAGTATTTGTAGATTGAATAATTATTCAATTGTTTAATGATAAAATAATTTTACACTTTTTAATTACTTTGAACCAACATTCTTATAATAACAAGATGGTTGGGAATTATGATCTTGACAGTGTAGAAGCCCAAAACACAACTGACACGAATGCCATATCGCTGTAGCGTACAGCAGTCGTCGTATTGTAGTCATGCGCATTACTTCTATTAGAGACAACAATACATTATAATGTTGGAATGCCAACAGAGACATCTTCTTATGTTCTGTACTAATTTTGTACTGAACAAAGATAGTAAATAGTTATGGTTGTATTGTAATAAAATAGATCATAGATATTTATATAAGAGATAACTTTTTTACTTAAAACGTATATCGTATATCAAGCGCACCATTTGTGTATTCGTAATCCGAGACATTGTACGGTAACGATACACGTCACGATAAAGAAAACATCGTCACAGTAAAATAACATCGTCACGGTAAAAACATTGTCACGGTAAAATAGACCCTCACTGTAAAAAAACATCGTCGCGGTGAAAAAAGACCGTCACGATGTTTTATCGTTTGAATTTAAAAAGGAAATTTAAATTTCAGATAAAATTCAATTCACACACAAAAGACAAACGTCGCTTTGCAACGGGAATGAGTGTTAGTTTATGTATAGTTTATAGTCCCTGATATGTACTAAAGATTATAATAGATTTGTGGTTATAATTTGTTTACTTTTAGCTATTCCCATTAGGAGGCAATAGTTAATATATTGAATTAGTTTCCCTCGACTAAGGGTAGGATAATGTGTTGCCATTAATGGGATATTAATGGAATTCCGGATCAATCTCAACGTGCGATCAAACTTTCAATTTTTCCACTTATTTGGCCTGATTCCACGATTTAGATATAACCATTGGCGTCCGTAGAGAATTTTTAAGTATAAACGCAAAGTAAAAATCCATTCATTGCAGTTGTAAGCAATTGTATAGCGTTAGTACGTTCAGGAAAAGAAATTTCTATTTTAATGCTTAAGTTTATGATAGATAGATTTTTTTCTGTAAATGTTATTTAGTGTACGGTGTAAATTTCATTGAAAATGTAATTATTATATTGATAGCATTTTAATATTATTTTGTTTTGTTTCAGGTAATAAACATCATTTCTTATCTTCCATCAACGTGAATTAACAATGACGAAAACTGAACAGCATTGGAAATTGGGTAAATACCACACAAATTATTTTACCTCATTAATATTACAATAAATGGATTGTCATATTATTTTTTAAGTAACATGTTGAATGTATGTACAGCGAGTCTATGTCATTTACCCCAAATCGAGTAAATAATAAAATCTTTCTTGTAATGATGCACAAAGTTTGAGGATTAATTTCATAGTTAATTGCTCAAAACTTTTTCCGGGTCTGCCTAATTCATATGGTTAAAAATTTTACAATGAAATATACCACCAATAAATAAATATTAATTTATTTATTAAATTTATTTAACGTGATGCTGAAGCCTATCACCGACGACCTCTTACTATGTTGGTAGTATTTGAATCACACCGCTGCCTAATAACTGTACGATTATGTATGTACGTAATCAATATAACTTGATAACAACCAAACCCAAAGTCCGGAGATTGAACCCGAAGAACCAGTATTCAGCGTTAAATATCTATGCTGTCATCCACTGTGTCTTGACTGTCTCTGATATTAGGGGCCATCTATAAATTACTTCACACGCAAAGGGGGGAGAAGGGTCAGCAGCGTTGTGGCGTCACATGCAGTATAAAATATATAAAAAAAATTGTAAAAAGGAAAGAGTGAAAAAGTATAAATTTCCGTGAGGAGCAATATAGAAAAAATTGCATTCATTGAATTGTGTGACATAACACCAAGGATGTGTTGGGGGAGGGGGTCGAATAGCAGGAAAATTGTATGACGTAATTTATGGATGGCTCCTTACTACATATAATATAAATTAACTGATTGATATAATTACACATAAATTACACATATTATGACATTTATGAGATTTGATTGTATTAAAATGCCCCGAAGTATTCAAATAATTTCAAAATATCGTTAATTTTCCCACACTAATAATCCCGAAATACAGTAGTGTAAGATGAGATATCTCTAATGTGTTTGTTATTCCTCTTGTATAATATCTGGTATCAACTAAATGATTTAACCCTTTAAGCCTATTAACATCATCTAAAATCTAAATAACCTACACCTACCCACAAATTATTCTCAATAACATCAAAGTATTTTAATTAAGTGTACGATGCTCTAAATAATATATCAGGTTTCATTTATAATTACTATCAAGGGGCTTTTCCCGTTTAGCGAATCTCACATGCAAAAATCAATCCAAGTTCACTGTACAGACGTTTATAATAGCTACTTGTGTTGCTCCCTCCCCCCTAATCCCTAGACCCTAATCCCTATACTCATATAACATGGTTGAAATCTGACTATGATGAAACCAATAGAACGTTTAATGGTGTTGGTTTAGATATAATTAGTTCATAAACATGAATTGTATGTCAGTAATACAGACGACACAGTGGTCGAAAGCATTTATTCTTGACTCAGAGTGCTGTGTCTTCGGGTTCGATCCCCGGACCAAGAGATATATTTTCTGGGTTTGGTTGTTATCAAAATTAAATTGATTTATATATAATATCTGAAGAGTTGGGTCGTTGTTGAGTATTTCGGCGTAAAGTTTAAACATAACGCAAAATTTAAAGATGACGATGACAGAAAAAATTACTTTATATGATTCGGAAAGAGATATTTTATTGGTTAATAAAATTAATAAGCTTAATAAAATTAATTTTAATTCATATTTGACTGCCATTTATACACTCTTCGTCATACCATAACTTAACTTAATAAATAAACAATGTTCATTATCATTTAGAATATATTTCTTTTTGGAAAAAAATATTTTGTTTGTAGATATAGCTTTTGCTGCACTATTACTATTTAATCAACTATCGCAATCCTTAATTTTTTAACGCTCAAAACCATTCAAAACGCTTCATAATCCACTATAGTATAGTTGTGCTGTCAATATTTGGTGACAATCAATCACATTAAGTTTGCTTTGATTTGCAAATTTACAGGCAAACTTACTTCTATCTAGTATACATTTATAACATCTAGTCCTTTGTACGTGAAATCAGTTGTAAGCTGATTTTGGTTTAGGTTAAACGCTGCAGTGTGTAGATTATTCCTAATATGAAACTACAAGAATTGAAATAATTTATAATAAGATAAATCCAATCTAATCTAATTTACGCCATTCTATTAATTCAGCTTTCCTTCATTTTACTCAAATTTCTATAGTTGTCAAGTGATAACCTCTTTTTGCAAAATTATTTATAACATATTTCATTAAAATATTTCATTCAATATCTAAGTGCCCCGTAGGGCTGTTTGCTGAACGCATAGTTATCGCAATAGTGAATCAATAATAATAATCGACCTTGTTATTTCTCTTTAACGGGCCATATTAACCAACTATATGTTCAGCATAATTTTGTATAAAATTTAACACTTATCTTTCAACTCACAAATCACAACTCCCTTAAATTGTTACTAAATTCCGTTGTAGTTATTATGGATGTTGCACATCGGAAGACACATAAAATTATGTTTAAGTTAGCTTATTAAGGACAATCGTAGGCAAAAGTATAGTAAAGACAGGTAAAGAATACATCACATTTCGTCTAGCGCAAGTAAAGACCTCCAAATTACAATAACTACTTCTCTCTTTTGATCAGCTCACCTCTCTGAAGACTAACGTACTTAGTTTCTTCAGGGCACTGTGAAATTATTAAAAACTATGCTTAGAGTCTAAAAGCTAGTGGTCTACTTTCAAACAAATCAAAATAAGTTTAGATATAAATATTTCTATTTAGTTTGTAGTATTAAAAGTATCAACTAATAAATATATTGAAACAATAATAATACCAAGTTAATTGATAAAGTTAAATTTTATTTATATATACGAGTATATATATATATATTTTTTTTCTCTCATAATTGTATCAAACACGCAACAGTGTTCTACAAATCGTATGACTTTCTTTTAAAATGTAATATATTTTTATATCATTACATAAACACCATTAACGAGCAAATCTATCATACTAAGAGATCTGTGGTTTGTTCTTTGATTACAAGCTAATTAAATATTATAGAAGGTTGTTATTAAGTCATACAGAGCCCCTCAAATTTCTCACACCTCCTTCTTATAGCCTCCTTAAAACCGCCTCCAGCTACACTCTTCCCGCAACCTAATTAAATATGTTGTACACGTTCATTATATACCATTATTATTTTACGAAGCCTTTGATAATCACAGGATTCTCTACGATATTATATTTTTATTAATTTATGTAAAGGAATTTTAATTTAAGACCATTGCATACCAGTTAGTTAGCCTAGAGGCGTGTTTTACATGCCTTAAATATATCATGAATTCTTCAAGTATTACATATCACTCGCTTTGAGTATAAATTCTTTGATATTAAAGATAACAAACAACAAACGACTTTATTTTCTTTTCTTAATAAGAATTTGTATGGATTCTTAAAAATATGTTAAAATTTCTATTTGATATCCCTTTGCAAATAATTTTCAATGTATCATATATACGTAGTCGATTTTTGACCTCTTACAGTTGGGTACGTTTTGGGGTGTGAGAATTTATTTAGTTTCACTTTAACTTCTATGGGGAAAAAGGACTACGATACTAGGGCCATTCAAAATATAAAAATTACCTTTTCATTGCAAAGACAATCCAGCACAAAATTTCTGAAAACCCAGAACACACTCAGTTAGGCAGTTTAATTGATAAGATTTTAATAATTTTATGTGCATGAATTGCAATATTATAAAACGAGTATGTGTTAGCTTTGTGAGTGTCATTGCCGGCAATCATGAACTAATTTAACATTCATTCATTTGCGCGGTTATTAGATGACTAATTCTTGAAATTATGTGACTAATTGTATAAACAGACACTCGTACCACTGCTATTACAAGAATTTAACATCATGGCAGTGATTTAACTAACAAGAAATTTAGTACACATGAACCGCAATTTGAAATTAGAGTTATTGCGATATATTTTACAGCTCGTATATTTGTATATTTCCTTCAATACATTTAATTTTTACTTAAACAAAACCTAGTAATATTTAAGGGGGTTCTCCCGTGTGATGAGTTAAAAAAATCGATATTTTTTTTTACATAAATTTATTCCTTAACATTTGTAGAATATGCTGGTAAAGTGATTTTTTAAAATTCGATGTCGTTATAAAGACACAGCAGTTAGAAAAAGCAAACGTTCGGAGCGCGTAGTTGAATAGTAGGAACTTTAAACGCGTTTTTCAAAGTTTCCTCCATCATATCTCGAGAACGGTTTGATTGATTCACCCAAAATTTATAGGATAGACTCAGCACATGTAGACGCACGGAATGAAGTAAAAAATTCCGAGTATTTCTAATTATTTCGAAACGAAAAAGTGAAAAAAACTTTTTTTTTTCAGAAGTCTGATTCTACTTTAGTTCATGCATTTCGGTCTATAGATAAAAACGTCGTTTTTTTTCATTCTTTCTGATAAGCCAATCATCCAAAATCGTGGAGGAAGTCAGCGCCCCTTTTTTGAGGCAGATGTCTTTAAAGTGGTACAGCATACGTTCTAATGAAAAATGTTATAAGAAATTTGTTTACATACTTTTGAAATAGTAATAAATAACTGGTAAAAATCTCAAAGTTCTATCTTTTCATTGGACGTCAAAAAAGATTCTCAAAAATGATTAAAAAATAGGCCGTCACACGGGAGAACCCCCCTTAATTTAAAGCAGTCTTAAGTAATGGTTTAATGGTTTCAATCTTCTCCTTTTATGATTTGAGTAATAAAAAAAACGAGTTTTACGATTATATTAATTGCAAATAACGTTATTTTGTGGTTGTAGTAACAATAAAATACGTTACAGAATGTTATATACTACTTAATAATTTTTACATAAAAAATAGTGACAAAGGGGGGACAAACAAAAATTGTTAATTAGAATGTGTAGTAAGTGTTAATTTCCATGAGATCTAAAAAAATGAAGAAAAATTATTCATTGAAGTGTTACATCACACCAAAAAGGGAGGGGGGGGGGGGTGTCTGTCAGAATAGCAGGGAATTAGAATAACGAAATTTATGGATGGCCCCTAATATAGATATGCATGTGACAAATTAATTGCGTTTAGGGAGAGTTGTGTTCTACTGTGCAACATTTTACTTTGCAAAAGAATGAAATTTTTATCTCTTCTATAATGTCCATATTGATATAAAAATGTCTTCGAATAATAATCACCCACACTCACACACACACACATACACATATTTTATGTTATCTAGGTTAAAGAAAAGTGTCGGAAATTCACTCTGTTTAAAAGATATTTTATGATCTATTCCTTTTGTGCTTTCGTTGTTTTGATGTGGAAAAGTTTTGTCTTCATATTTATGTTTAGTAGACATCAAGGCGCCAAGCTCCTGGCAAACCCACACTCTGTGGGAATAGTTCTATCATCCACTGCTCCCCTACCTCTCTGCCTCTATGCCCTCCTCCGACCACACAACAGCTGCGAAGGCATTGAATTGGTTTTGAGTTGTGGTGAGGTGGCGATAGTGGTGGTGGGTGTGGAATTCTAGGTCTATAGTCTATATACTATTCAACTCTGGACCATATTTCTCATCTCAATTGATACAAAGCTGTGATTAGTTTCTTAAATGTATTGTGTCATCAATGAACAATAGAACGCTTTATCAATGGTTTTTATATGACACGTACATCGTTCCTTTTTTTTTCTTTTATGAGATATATTTTTAGAAAATAAAATGTATTTATATATATAGTCTTCTTCTTTATATAGAAAAATAATTTTTGCAGCATATCACTGGGATACATTGCACTATTAAAATATTTTCTTCTAAAACTCAGTCTTACGAACAAAAGAACTCAGTTAAGATAAATTCCTTCATCATCTATTCTTTGTTTGTTAAAATGTAAGCATTGTTTTTATTAAATCTGCCACATTATGAAAATACAGCGTGTTTTAAATGATAGGATTATTATTTCTATAATTAAAATATGATTTAAATTAAGAAACAAAATAAAATATTCTATCTCAATTCGTAACATTGTATAAAGCACTGGATTAACCATCAGACTGAGGCGCCCTGCTCATGTTGTACATTATTTTCACTGGAAAGAACTGAAGAGAAAGAAGAAAGTTTTACCAATACATTATCGTCATCCTTGTCCATTTTCCTTATAATTATTCTGATTTTTTAAAATTAAAAACTATTTCAAAGTTATTTTAATATTTTTAATTTACGTTGTCATCATTTCTTGTCACATTCTTGTTTTAATTTGAGTTTAGTTAATTTAGTTGGTGCGCATACGTCGTTAGTTACAGTAAAGTAGCGTGCCTTAGACAGGCCCCGTATCAAAATTTGTTGGGGGGCCCTAATTAGGGGGAAAGATTTTTCACAAAATGAACAAAGACTCTCGCATTGAATTAAAATAATTATATATTGAATATACGTTATTACTTACAATTAATACTCCTAAGAATTAAGATAAGTACGGCCTAAGAGTTTAACTGATATTGTGGATAACATTTTTCGAATTTTTGCTTACACAAGTTTGGGGCCCTTGTAGCCCGAGGGCCCCGTATCATTGATACGGTAGATACGCCACTGGTTAGTAATATAAATTTTGACAGTTGTACAAAATTGAATGTGGAATAATTAAAATTACTGTTTTTAATAACAATTAGTATTAGAAATTGTTTTTATTTCCTTATTTTTGACAAACTGACATTAAACTTCTTTTAAAAATAAGTCATACTGCATTTAGACAGACATTTGGAGTTTATAATATAATATAGTTTTTTTAAATTTATAAACATTGGACCTTGTTTTAGGTTTTGAAAAAACAAAGAAAATGTAACAAAAGTTCTAATTTAAAAATGGTCCACGGAATGACTACGCATATTCACATATGCTATACCATTTAAATTAAATACAAAATTTACTATACTTTATTTCTGCTGGCATACATACTGTAATTAAGAAATGGAGGTAAATCGAACTTTAGATGTACACAAATACTAATAGTAACATAAGTAACCCAGAATATACTAGTAGAATTTAAATATTCTTTTTAACGTATTTTCTACATGTCAAAATATCTCTCCGTGACTAGAATGGATTGATAGACGTACCCGGAAATAAACAGATACAGATCTATATTTAACTTTATCCAGTTAAGGAACTGAATATTTTACTCGTATTTGACAAGTGAATGCAATGCTACACAGGTATATATATGGTACACATAATCGTATATATAAATATACATCCAATATTAAATTTTTCCATAAAAGTCCATTCCGATTTTGGATCTTTTTTCCATAAATATTAAATTATTTTAAAAGAAAAGGTTTCCAATATTTATAACGTTACGAGTGAGTTTTTAATAGAATCCGCTTGCTAATGTATATGCGCTGTGCGCATTTGCACTTTGTGCGCACAGGTCAGTTTGTTGTGTTGTCTAAAATTAATTAACAATCCGGTATTCTTTATAAGTTTAATGTCCATTTGACGATGTGCACCACCCGCGATGGACGCCGCTGAAACAATAATTTCACAATATTCTTTTATACCAAAGACAACTTTATATTTGTTGTAGAAAATAAGTGAACAGAATGTGAAATATTTAAACAAACAGCGCTAACAATTTTGGTTTTAAGATTTGCTGCAAGTGAGACTGCTTCCATAATGTGCGATCTCTTTAACCGGGAAAAGTTTTTTTTCTAAATCCCAACGTTATAATTGTAAGTATTTTAATCAATGTAGTAATGTGTAAAATTAGAAATATACAGTTCACCTTAATAGAATTGTTTTGAAAAGTTATATTAATTTTAATAAATTCAAACAAAAATTCTAAATAATGTATCTTAAAAATAGTTAATATACTCGATTTCTAATTTTAATATGTATTTCTCTATTAAATTTAAGAACATTTTTAAGTATGTAGTTTAAATAGCGAAACGGCTTTAACCTGGGAAGATTTATATCCTGGGTGGTTATATTCCAGAAAACAGAATAAATATTTCGGTAATATTTATTATTATTTTACAATAATTTATAGTTATTATGCAAATTACTAATACGACTGCTGTGTGAGTTCGATTCTCAGACCAGAGTTATATTTTCTGGGTTTGGTTGTTATTAAATTAAATTGAATTTGTACATACTAAATCATAAACTTGTTAGACAGTGGTGTGGTTCATATATACGAGGCGTGTTTTTTAAGTAAGTACCGTTTTGGAATTAAAAAAAGACGTGCAAAGATATCGCAATAATTTTATTTTTACATGAAAGCCTGTACCTTAATCTACTTTTCTACATAATTTCTCGTATAAAGCCACAACACCACAAAAACTGCCAAAATTGTAGAAGGTGGTCGTTAAATAAATAGAATAAAAATTAGAATAAAATATTTTAAATTTAAATATTAAAAAAACTAAATATTTTCTCTAACTTTGGGGCCCCTATTGACATGAGTCTTACGTATATTTTCACTATGTGGTAATTTTAATATACCTTTCAATATCTTTACTTATTTAGAGGTAATATTGCAACGCAGTGTTTTTCATGTTTGTTTGTTTATTTCCCGTCCTGAAAATGTTTCATCTTTGCCTGAAATTCACTGCCCCGCCCTGCACCCTTTACTGTACTACATTTATTAACTTGTTCATTGATGTGAATATATAAAACTAATCGCAGCAAAAATTCAATTCATGATCGGCTACGATGTCGAATAAATATATCGGTAGATTTTATCTAAAGTATTTTATTCTATTTCGGATTCATATATACGATAAAAAATGGAAGGGTTGGGTTGGACATTGAGGGGGGAAAAACGAGTTATTCTGACCGTCGCGACGCCCTACCACCGGGCATAAGCTATAACTAAGCCACGAATGATATTACCACGAATTAACTTTGAATTTAGTAGAACGAGAATTGTAGCATGGTATATATTAAAAACAGATTATTACGTCCGAAAAACATATGATGAATATCAAAGTAAAAATAATAAATGTGAAGTAAATTGTGATATTAAGGTCAATACGAGTATATCAATATCTGGTTCATTTTGTTTATTAATATTTTGTGTTTATATTTTGTGTATCATTATCAGTACTGTAGTATTTCTTGTGAAACGTCTCAGCGTTTGCAACATTATCTACAACAGAGATGAGTAACGGCCCGGATCACTCTTTCATGCAGCTCTTTTGAGTTTTTAAATAGTAAACCCCAATTACTTAAGGTGAAAAAACGGATAAATCTTGGAATGAAATATAAGAAGCTAAAAATAGCTATCTTGTACAAATCGTTGTTTTAAAATTTTATAAGTTGGTTCAAAAATCTCATTGAATATCATATCATTGAAAAGTCACAAAAATAGTTTTTTTTGTAGATATCATCTACTGTTTCCTTTATGACTTTTGAAATAGTGACCCACAATTATTTAAGGTGAAAAAAGAACCAAATCTTGGAATGAAAGGAATAAGCTAAATATAGCTATTTTGTACAAATTTTATTTTTAAAATTTTGTAAGTTAGCTCAGGAATTTCATTGCATATCATATCATTGAAAGGTCACAAAAATTGTTTTTTGTTCCTTATGTCCTATGTTGAAGAGTATACAATTCTATACAAATTTGTTTTTATGATGCATATTTTCGTATAAACAACCGATTTTTTTTTTTTATAATATTTATTTTTAAGTGCATCAACTATTGGAAGTTATTAGCACTTTCAATCAATATTACATTTTTATATATATATTTTTTTTCTTATAAAACATAACTTACACTATATATAATAATTACATTTCAATTATAAATTCTTATTTTTCTTTTCCGTTGCTCTAGTAACTCTTTCTGTTTTCTTGTATTTCTTTTTCGCATTTTTCTTTGTTATGTCATTGTCTGATGTTTCTTTTTCCAATACCATGTTTGAATCCGAGCTATCATCCTCATTATCTGACTCGGTAATTGTAGTTTCAGTTGTCGTGCTCTCATTCTTTTTCCTTTTATTTTCTATTCTTGGGCCTGGTAGTTTAAATATATCTTTTTTTTCGCCGATAATATTTACCGCTTCAGCTTCTTTCCTTGCATTATTTTTCCCTTTTTCATTAACCCAATTTGGGAAGTCATGTTCGTTGATAACTCCTGGTAATCTATTTCCTATTGCTTCTATATTATTTTCAGTTATTGTCTTGTTTCCTGTTATCGACGCATAGCTGAGAGTTGTCCTTTTTTCTGATGTTCTATTTTTAAAGTGTGGCAGACAATCCTGTCCCAAATGGTCCAGGCCGTCACATAGTCTGCATGTTTTCCTTTGGTTTGTATAACTTGCCCATACTTTTCGTCCCATCATACTAATGTACGATGGGATTTCTTTTTTTAGAATCATTTTTACGGCCCGTATCCCATTATACACCGGAAATGGCATCTCTTTCCCCCAATTTTCTTTTCTTATGGTAACTATTTTTCCATAATCTTGGAGTGCATGTTGTATGGTTATGTCTTCCATTTCATATTCTATATCATGTAATTTTACTGTCGTATACCTGTCAGCTCTTTCCAATATAACTTTGTATGCCTTGTCATCCGTTCCTATATATTCAATTTCTTCATATTTTTCTAGTAGTTCATCGATTGGATTGGTTTCTTTTAATTTCACTAGCATTTTATTTCCGTTGACTTGGATGGCCAACACATCATCTACTTTTAGCTCTAACTTATTTCTTAGAAATAAATGCAATTCAGTGATTGCCATCTTATATTAAGCATTAACAAATTCCACTCTCATTGTGTTTTTTCTGTTTTGTTCCATTCTATTGTCTTATTTCACTTCACTTTAAATTTAAACTATTTATTTTTGTTTATAAAATAAACAACGATCAATGATTTCATAGCAGTACTTCGCTTTACTGGAGTAATCAAAAAAAGATGTTTACCCATCAGTGGTCGAATCGAGACCAAACAACCGATTTTTGACGAGATATTATGAGATACAATAACATTTTTACTTACACCTATTGTAATTGTAAATTCGTTTCACAACGAGAGTCAGATTAGGCTTCGATTAGGTGTAGATTAAAGAAAGATATGGTACCGATTTTAAGTTAAACTTTTTATCTAATTTGTACGTGTTTGTGATCTATTTTCTAAATCTGCTCCACTTGGATTAATGTAATTATAAATATTCTTTTTCTGATTAATAAATATTAATGATTAATTTGCTATAAAGTATTTTTAAGATAATAAAAGAAAATGATTTAACAAATAATATATTTTGTGAGATTATTATGAACAAACGCGCGGCAGTATAATGCTCCCTGTAGCACAGCTAGAGCTTTCTGAGTCACAGATTACTACCGCTTGCTACTTTCCTCGACCAGTCCTCAAGCTTTTCATGAACTTGGTTTTTATCGCATAGAAATGCCACAAGTAATTCATCACAGCAGCCATCATAATATTATGGCAGTTCATCGTTAAACAATTGATCTCTTTTTTCCCTCTAATATTCGTGATTCACTTCCTAACGAATGTTTTCTTTTAAAAAGTTTTATCATTCGAAAAACATAAATAACAGTTTGTTTATCTCAATATTGTTATTAATTATTTAATCATTATACAAACATATTTATATAACGGTGTGTATTAGTTATCGTATCGTGTCATAACTTGTAACGTAACGTATGCGCAGCAGGGAACACACGCAACCTTGCAAGGCCGCCCGGTTTATTACTTCCAGAGATCCGCATCGCGTTCACCTGAGCGGCCCCGGCTATCAGCTGCAGTACTGGAGCCATCAACCCATATAAACCTATTGCTTGTCCCCGATTCCGTCAAACCAACATACCGGAAAGATGGGATACACCAGTTCTCCAGAAAATATTCTATGACAGCGATAGACAACCTTTTCATATAGACCCATCAAATATTAACAATATTTTTATAATTTAACGTAGAATTCCATAAAAGTTAACTTATTGTCGTATACAAAACAAATAAATAATAAAACAGTTCTTTAGATTTTTTAAATTGGTGGTGGGGAGGTCAATTTAAAAGTTATAGAAATTATAATAAATTTTGTTTGACGCTCTTCTGGTATGTTTAAGTTCAATCTCCAGGCCACCGATATATTTTTTTAGATTTGGTGTTTTTTCATAAATGCTCGTAATTTGAGAATGTCACACCTTAGGCCATGATACCACAAGTACTGCTAACATTGTAAAATATTACAGATGATAGAACTCAGCATCAGAAATTTGTCGTCATTAATTAAAATAGAATCTATAATATCAATTTGGGGCTCCTATTAGTAATGGCGGTTTCTAACTAATCGTTTGTAAACTTATTACTGTTGTAAAAGTATCTAAATTAAAAATTGAGATTACCCCTTTAAATATTAAAGGAAAAAATAACTATTGTAATCATTAATAACGTCTATAATATTGCGAATTGAATAAAAATATTTAGATTTTTTATATTTTGATAGCAAACTTTATCAATATACAGTTTTATAAAAATTCAGTTATGGTTCTCACCTCAGTTGACAGCAAGTTTGAAAATCTTGTTGGGATTTTAACATCTCCGTTCTCACTTGCGTGTTCAAGGCTAAACATTTGGTTTTTGTGTATGAAGATACATGTGTAGAGACACTGTTTGTGCTCATTAGGCAAACATTTGGAATTCGTAACATCGACAAACATTTTCGGTTTAGTATTAGTAAAATAGAATAGATCAAAGCGCCCAAATATTTGCTTCAGCCATGTTTGAGGTACCGTACCCACATGCGTTGACGACTATGACATTAAAGCATAACCTACAATGTTCAGTATGAACGTATCTAAACATTTATTACTCATAATTAACAATTTTTCTAATTATTTTGGTTATAGTAAACAAATAACTGCAATGATCTATTTCTAATTTTATTTTAAAAAAATGTGTAATAAGATTAGACAAATGTTCGGGTGTTGACTATTTGCCATGTTTTAAATCATATGTGGACAGGTGGTTCGGAAAATAATCTTGTACGTCGACTTTACCCCAAATAATTGACACAATTAATCGAACACGAAAGTGTGAATGCGAATAACCGTTTACGTAATTACATTTATAATTATTTATTACTGTTGCTAGTGAAGTCAAATTGATAAAAGCAATAAAAATAAAATTTAGAGTAACATATTGATGACTTAAAATGTACCAACAAAATATCGTATTTGACAACTGTTTGCACGCATCCTACAGGTTAACCATCCCTGTTCTGTGGTGTTAACACAAGAATGTGAAGAACGCTGGGTCAGATAGCTTATGCCATACGTATACAACATTCATTTAACAAATACCCTTCTATATATTATTTAAATTATAAATATTATGCAAAAATTCTTCTTACAAAATTTTATAATATATACATATTACATGTATATATTATTATTATGTATATTAAAATATTTACCCTACATTATTACATTTGCTTTACATAATTTGTTAATTTTGAATTGTATAAATTAATTTACGTTAAAATTAAAATTCGCTTAAATATTTTGGGAATTCCATTGAGGATTGAAAGATTAATATTTATTAAATTTTACGTTTATATGCTTTGATGTTTTTTACTACTATTAATTAAGGAGGAACAGGACACGGTTATTTTTTGTTATATAATTAATTTTTGTATTTAATTAATATACGAAATTAATTTAAGTGTCCTTAATTTAATTACACAATTTCAAATGTTTTGACCAGCTATTAAGCGAGATATTAATAGTAAAAGTGCGCATATTTACATGTAAAAAGCCTACAAAGTATAAAAAGCATTGTTTTAACGTAAATCTCGAGAATAAATTAAGAAAGTTTTCATTGTTCTTTAAATTAAAAACGATATAAAAATTTAAAGTTGATAATTTTTAAAAGGATAAGCGTAATGGATTTTATAGATATCGCAATTCGGCAACGTTGTATTGTGTCATGCTTTGCCTTTGTTTAGCGATGCACTATAGGCAAGACATATGCATATAACAATAACACATAGTCAGGGCCACTCGGAGGTCCATGCAACAGATGCTGTAGAACAAGGAGGACTACTTTATATAAATCAGAGTCTACATATATTCTGAAGAATCAAATATAAGAAAAGGACTGATTTCTTATAAACTTCTAAACTAAAATTACTCCTTAATAATTTTTTTTATCTCTTAAAATAACATTGATAAGATATATAAATTTATCTTGTTACATTTATATAATTAATTTGTTTGTTACTCATAGTATTTAATTTAGATTACTTTGTATTTAGCAACATATTTTTTACAAACAGTTTTATTTTGTTGAGTTGAATCTTCAGCCATCTTGCGGACTGGCGAAAATATCGGATACATAACTATTACAGATCTCTTAGTATATATTGAAGATTATAAATATGAATATATTTGTTTTATGCATATGCCGCTAGGCTTTACATTCTTCTTACATTACTTCATATAATTACATTCTAATTTTCAATGAATTCAACTTATAACTACGTATATATTAACATTTGATTAAAATTATTGATGAACTAAATAGAGAACATCAAATTCCAAAGATAATTTGTAAATAATAATAATAACAATTCTTATACTACATTATAGTAATACTGGCGTTTACGACTTCGCAAAGTAATGTAGTTTAATATAGGAGTGTGTATCAATCCATATCTGAAAACATCCCAGTTTATACTTTTTTTTTAATATTTATTTGAGTGCATCAACTTTCAAAAGTTATTAGCATTTAAAAGAATATATAAATTTATAAACTTTTACAAAACATAATTTACAACTTACAGATACGAGTATGGATACTCCAAATATAGGGATTAAATTAGTTTTAAATTAAATTAGACTTACAACTTTTTAAGACTTAATACTTATACACGAGGTATAAATATTTCATTTGTTTCAATGGCTCAGTATTGGCTTAACGCTATCTTATGGCACCTGCTGCTACAATGCAATAAATTTAACCTAATAAGACAAAAACTACAACTGGACAATAACATTACTGACCTACTTACTTAATAACAACACATCTAATATAGTGAAATTATTAAAATATCTAAAATTCACCAAATTAATTACCATTATATAAATAAAACTATGATAAATTATTTTGTAATTATAATATCCGTATTTATGATATTAAAAAACTGCGAACTGGACATACAAGGTTGACGCATCAATATTAAATGAATAAAACTACATCTTCACAGTGCAACAACTGTCAGACGCAAATTACATTACATCATCTCCTAATAACCTGCCCACAATATCACGCTCAACGAACCAAACACATTAAAAATGACAGTAATAAATGAAATTCAACATATTTGTAAATTCAGTATTTGCATTTCTTTCAGTGGACAAAGAGTTGTTTGTATAGGGTGTTTGGTGCAACAGTGCAGAACCTAATCTTTATTTTACGAGTTAGACTCTGTGCTGTTTCATGGAAACACCCTGTATATCTCATGAACGCTCGGTGTCTGAAACTGTCTTTAGGTATCCCTTCTGTAGTAGCCTATCGGTAAGTTACTAAACTTAAATCAGCATGAGTGTTTACTGTTCAGTAAAGAATCGTATCCATCTGTTCAATGTTTCTCTAACCTTTGTGTCTGATAATTTTGCAACACTGAATTCATTTTTTGATGTATTACTTGCAGTTATATTTGTTTAATACGTTGAAAATTTAAAATATAATACAAATGGAGATTCTATTTTTAAATTTTCATTCTAATTTTCATTTTATGCATTAATTGGTGTTATTTTTTTATGTTCGGTTTGTAAATTATGTATCAAAGCAAGTTTATGTACAAAACTCCAATGACACAATTTTATCGTCCCCCTAATTTTCTTTTTTCAGTTTTTGATTTTTTAAATTTGTTGTTTGAAAATGGTCAAAGTCAATAGCAAAAGGCACGTGTAAAATTTGAATTTTTAATTCAGAAATTAATTACAAATATGCAAAGTTACCTTATGGGTTAAAGAACCGTAAAATTTGTAAGACATAACTTATAAATGATCCCTTATCATGCATTAGAAGATCTCGAAAGTAATGTTTTTTCAGAAATTTCTGTAAAATTCGAGGATTCCAAATGCTTAAGCCTCATTTCGACTCACGTTTTTATTTAATATTTTAATCTAGATTTTACGTTTTCCGTATAGGCATTCCTTGTCACATTGGTGTTTTATTTTGAGTTTATTTAATTTAGTTGGTGTGCATGCGTCGTTAGTAATATAAATTTTGACAGTTAAACAATATTGAATGTCGAATAATTAAAATTGATGTTTTTAATAATAATTAGTAATATAAATTGTTTTTACTTCTTTATATTTGACAAACTGACATTGACCTTCTTTTAAATAAGTCATACTGCATTTTGACAGATTGTCACATTTGGAGGTTATAATATAATATAGTTTTTTTAAATTTAGAAACATAGAACCTTGTAAGGTTCCAGAAAAACAAAGAAAACGTACAATGGTGACTATGTGCTAAACAATTTAAATCAAATACAAACTTAAATTCAAATAGTGAGTGAGAATGATACTTAATGCACAGAAAGATTTATTTTTTTTTTATATAAAAATAAAGGAATTATAAAATTCAAAAATTTGTATGTTACCTAACATTGTCTAACATTACGTAACACGTAAGCTTTGTTGTGTTAATCTTAAATACACGTAACTGGGATTAGCGAGTACACATTCAAATATATAATTATTTACATGGTCTTGCGATAGCACAGTAGCTTAAACATATAGACAGCAATGGGTAGCTTATATGAATTTACAGGAGAGCAAAAAGAAGATCATCACATAATACAGGTTTCACTCCAGAGAGACAGTTTTGTTGTCAAAAAACAAGACAAAAACAAGTTTTGTTTTATTTTAAAACAGTTCTGTTTTTCGAAAGCTTACAGTTCACACTGTGCATACAGGTTTTGTTTATAGTGTTTTTCTGTGTGTCTCTTAAAATTTATAAACATGATAAATAACAACTGACAAGCGCAAAAGCTCACCAAAAACATAACTGCGTGTTCAAACCAAGCAGACTAAAAAACGTGTTTTCGTTTGATCTTACCGACTCCAGATGGGAATGTGTTTTGTTTACTGAAACAGCAACAAAAGACAAAAATATTTTAAGAACAAGTTTTTGTTTGTGTTTTATTGAATTGTCTCTCTCGTATGAAACCGGCATAAGATGCTAACATTAAAATTGTCTGCGCTATAAAATTCTAAGTATTATGTTCAATGCGATATATGTAATATGTAGTGTCTTGGTCTTGTTTATTAATTAGATCAAAGTAACTATAAGATATGAATATAAAAGGTTTAAAACCTCTGATACACTCATTAAAATGTGGTCACAAAATTAAACAGTAAAAGCAAAACACAACGTAACATCTAAAATTTTATGCAAATTGCTTGAGAAAATGTAAGCGTAAGTCCTCAGTGTCTAGACGACTGGAATTATGTTAAAAGTTTGCTTGTGTGTGGTGATGGTGAAAATCGTGTGGTTTTAACTGAGCTAATAGGAATTTATGTACAGAACGCCACGCCGCCGCAGCACAATGCCTTCTTAAATAGAGTTTACCATTAAAACATATTTCTACATCAAATCTGAAGATACTCTTATATTCCCCCTCTCTCCCCCTTTGATGTACTTTAAGGGGTGGGTTAGGGGAGGTACTGTTTGATTTGCATGTCTATGCATTAATTGCAACGTCGAAACCGCAACGATTACAGTATTAATTTTAAAGGGTTGCAAAATATTTAAATCGCAAAGCAAATATTTGCTCTATTGGTGAGAATCTTGAATGAAGGTGTTTTATAGTAACTAAACTAGCCACCACACTAACCGAGTTTGTTTTCTTCAGACGACTATGGGTTTGGTTGTTATAAAAGTTAAATAGATTATGTGCTGCGAATACTGTAATTCACAACATCAAGACCGAGGCCACGACACCATAAGAACTGCCAACATGCGAGTAAGAGATTATGGATGTTAATATTAAATAAATATATAAAAAAAAGTAAACAGGCAGACCAAATTTTGTATAAGAAAATTCATAAATAATTTATTCATTAATTTATTTATTTAACGTCTTTCTAGTTGTAATTCTAAGGGCCTTATTCTGTAAAGTATTTCCACCGGTGAAAAAATTTCATCGCTGTAAAATGACGTCACAAAAGCGAAGATTTTTTATTTGGTATTCTTTAAGAAATTTCCATCGATTTTATTTTTGTCGCTGGAAAAAAATTATAAGGTCGTCTAAAGGCGGTGACTTTAAAATTTTCCATCGCTGTATTTTTTACAACTGTCAAACAATTAGAATTATAATTTGAATTTCAGTACAAATTTTTTAATGCACAGTATATGTATAGTCATATGAATATATAAATATAAATATATCAGAAAGTGAGGTTATGTTGCTTGTCAATTGACTTGAGCAATTGACATGTATTCGTACTTGTCAAGTGTTTGAATTTTTAAATATTTGAATATTCTGAATGCCGTGATTGGACAAATATTTTTTCTTAAAATACGTCATCAATACCAGTTTATACTTTTTCATCGCTGTATATTATATGGGCGATGGAAAATTTTGCATACAGAATACCACTTAAGATATTTTAAATACAGGGACTTTATTCGAGCGGTGAAAAAATTAAATATTTTCTCTTGAAACTTTCCATGTCACTCTTCCAATATTTGACTCACACGTTGGAGGCAAGCATATGATTCAAACGTTCACCGCATAGTTTGGAGCCGGCTTAATGCAATTTAATCATAGTGCAGGGACTGAGAGTATTTGTATCTCATGCCAGACTGCTTGGTATTTGGACAGTATTTGCTATGGATGTTACAATTTTGATTCAAGCTATAGGAATTTTTGTCATAAAACCATTAAACCGGGTGCTTTGTTCACATAGTAATTTGCACTATATATTTCTCATAGTGTACGTATAAGGAGATTCTATACCAATTTACTACCTATAACGAGGGATGGGGTGTATTTTTATCAACAGAATTAAGCCTCCATCATTTTCTATGCAACCCTGATCTTAACTTTATATTCGTCTATCTTGTAATTTTGTTTTTCCATTTTCTAGTCATGATTATGTTGCAGTTTCCCATTCTATAGAATAATATATTAATATATCTTTCTCTTTTTTACAGGTTTGTTTTTATGATGTCATTCGCTCCTTTTCTCCCGTTCAACTACATCTTAGATCTTCTATGAACAAGATATTTAGGTAATTTGGTGTATATTTATGTTAATAAATAGTTATAAACTAAATTATCTTTATATTGTGCATGCTGAGTTGAAATACTTACCCCAATATAATTTTAAGGGTGTGTGTAGTGTATTTTAAAGCAATGGTTCTCAAACATATATTTGTAAATGAATATGAAATTACATTTTGTTGAATTTTCTTAGTATTCGTATATTTTAAAAGTTTAGTAAATTGACTTTTCATTGTTTGTGTTTCAATTGATAATGGATAATATACAATTTTGTAACTTGATAGTTGAAAAAATTCCGTTATCTCATGATAATACTAACAAATTAATAATAGAATCCAAACACTTCGTTACAATTATAATGCCATTGTTTTGAGAATTTAGAAATATACATATTTCAATAGCATATTCACAAGAAATTTGACAAAATATTACAAAACTCCTATTCTATATGGATCTATATATCACATCACTCATTAAGTTTATAGAATAACACATAGATGGCGCTACTATTGACAAATCCATATGATTTTTAGATAGTATCAACCTTCAAACGATATGTGTCAAAATTTCATGACATTCTGATCTACTATGCTGTAGTGACGCTACTTTTTAATTGTCAAAACAATGGAAAAATCTAAATTTATAATCTGAAATACTGCCAACATTATAAAACGTTGTTGGTGATTCGACTCAGCATTGGGAACATGCCGACATTAAGTAAATTAGATAAACCAGCCAGACTCGGTCTTTGAACATATATTACTTATATTCTTTATAGCAGTCTTCCGCAATTGAAGATAAATTTCGTTTTAACGGAAGTGGATGTTTAATTAATCCAATCGAATCTTATAATAGATGATGAACCTTTTAGAGAAATATCTACCTGTCTACTACAATCTGTGTTTTAGAAGGGGTATTAATGTTTCCAAATTTGACATTTTTCATGATGAAAGTGCTTAGCACTTAAAAATAATTATAGCGATATGTCAAAAGAGGGGTTAGCAAAATGTGTCGCAACCTGCTGATTTATATAAAGTACAATTATATTGTATTAATATTTCTAAGTGTTCTATATAATGAATAAGCTAATGCTTGAACGAAAACTAGTATAATATAATCGAAAAGGACTAAATTTGACCTAAAATCGTTTTGTTTGATGATAGTATACACAATTGTTATCACACAGTATTATATAATAAACTAAAAGAAAAAAAAATATTGTTCCATTTATCCAAAAAAGGTCATTCATTTATGGTTGTAATAACAATAAAATAGGTCACACAACGTTTACGTAATTATATTATATTACATAATATTCTTTACGTAAATATAGGTATGTAAAAAACGTAATAGGAATTTCAAGAAAACATTCTTCATTAAATATCGTTAAGCAAATACATTTTTTTAATCTAATTTATTTAACGTCGGTCTGTTTCAATGCTGAGTGCTATCATTAAAAATGTCTTATAATATGGGCCAGGGTACTATCACTTAGAATGAAAATTCTTTGATATAGAATAAGCCGCTTTAGGCGACCCCTGTTGGGATATTATATCTCTGTGAACTAAAATTCTCGGCGACCCAACATCTGAAGAGAAGGAAAGGTGATTATGAAGATTTATGATTACGAAAACACAAAATCAAATATTTTTTATAATAATCAAATCCAGAAAATATAACACTGATCTTAACACGATATAAAACATTATATCGTTTAAACTATAGTGATAACTTAATTTTCTTAACTTAAGACTATTTATTCACACAATGAATTCATAACAAAAGCTGCCAAGGTAATAAAAAGTCGTCGGTGCTAGAAATGCTATCTGAATCGTTATATTAAATGTATAAAATGTAATATTGATTTCTGTAATTTTAGTTTTAATATCAAGTTTTTATAAAAATGTTGAGAACCATTGCTTTTCATACAAACAGTGTTATTCTTCTTTTTATCTCCTTACGTTGCGTCAAGAGTAATGGAATGAATATATTTCAAACAACCCCATCTACCACATTTCATCTCGTCCCCCTTTATTGTATTACGTATTATTTAGCTAGGGCCCTTAATCGCTTAATATATTTTTAAATTACCCCTACTACATTATTGTGCCTAGTTTTTAATTAGAATTTATGATTTATACAAATATAATTACTTTGCATTAAATTTCTTAAACAGTTTTCGATTACATTAAGTATCTAATCCAAAAGATGATAGGGAATTAATTATCTTTTCTGTTTGATGTAACGGATCTGTCAAATATACTGGTATACAGAGGGCTTGTTTTAATCTTAAATACATATTTTTAGAAAACGTGTTTTAGCTAACAAGTTACGTTCACTTTGCAACAGTTGTCTTGTAATACTGTAATAGCTGACAAAAAAATTACTTAAATTTACTTATTTTCTGATGATCCATTTTTATATACGTTAGCGAGACAACTGTTTTAAAACGTTTTACAAGAGGATAGATTGATCCAAGGGACCAAAGATCCCCTAGACCCAATTTCAATTCCGCTATGAGTAGGAGCGAGAGGGCATTATCCGTGCGCATGAGAGTGAGTGAGACATGAACTTTGATTACCTGATACCTGGAAAATGGCCGCCTGGTCAAGTTAGCAGGTAGGCATACGATCATTGTACATACGAACACTATTCAATCTTACACATTTTGCTCATCAGAAAATAAGTGATGTCTGCCGGCTCTGGGATCTTGCTCTAATATCTATATATATATATACTGGCACACTCACTTCAAATTGGAAATTTGAAATATTGGCATAGTTAAACTCTTAAAATATTCTTAAAAGTCAAGTTAATAATTCTCACCAAAAGAAAAATCGTTTTTATTAAAATCTTAGGGTGGGCTAATCACTTAAGCATGCTAAGACATTACTGAGTATTACTCACTTATATTTAATATATCCCTAGACTTAATAATATCATAATACTTTAATATATGTAATTCTAAGCAGAAAACATTTTCTAAAAGAATTCTGGCATATGATTTATGATGAAACACGTATGATACTCATACATCATACATCCTAGGAGGCATACCACAAAGAATTATTCAATATGCTTGTCAATCAAACGGAGCTTTTATAAAGCAATTTCAATCATACGACGTTTTAAAAGAACTTGGTTTTTTTTTCATATAAAAAGACAATTTAGTAATGAAACAAACTCGCATATCGTGCTATTATTCAATTGATTTATGATTTTCTTATGACCGTTTTTATGTAAATTACTTTATTATATTATATTATTTAACCTCTTTTGTACTTATTTCGTAATCTATATACTTAAATTTATATATTAGATACTAGAGTTTATCCCCATCGCAAGCGACGACTGTCTTTTGTGTGTGAATTTCATTTCAAATTTTAATTTCATTTTAAATTGAAATATTTAACTCGTTTTATATAAATTTTACATATAAACTGACTAAAATTTTTTATTTTTTTTAACAAAATAAAAAATATTTTCAATTTATGCGCTATTTGACCATTTTTTTTTCAAAATTGGGGTTTTTTTAGCCTATATACAAAATTTCAAATTTCTAGCACAATTTTTACTCTCGGCAAAAACTGCCCCCGCGCCCCCAAATAAAATTTTGAAGTTTTGATTTTTTCTTTTTAACCATGATATTGAATTATTACAAAATCCAAAATTTAAGCTTTTTCAAAGTTTCCTACCGAGTCCCATAATTTTTTCAGAACCCCTTTTATAAAATTTTGAATTTTTAAATTTTGAAATATGTATATATTTGAGAGCGTAATACAAATGCAAAATTTCTATCTTTTACGAATAAAATGTTATTTAGCAAAAAGTGCCCTTTTTCAGTTTTTCCTAAATTACGGGTTTCCAGGAAATTCAGGAAAATCGCTAAAAGTCTTAGATTTTTTTTCTCCGAAACCGTTTTCAAGCCACCATACAAAATTGACTACCAAACATATAAGAATATAAGATCATAATTATACACCTGGGACATTATAATATAGGATATATTCTGTTTTCTCCTAATATTTTTATTTAGAAACACATTCTCATATAATTGTTTATCAAGTATGAAATCTTGATACAACAAACTACTCTAGCATATATTTACATTATAAAGTTATCTATCAACATGTGGGTGTCTAAATTAAACTCTGAACACCTTTTGTTTAATCATCTGGTCTGATTCCCTTATAAGAGAAAACAATAATAAAGTAACATTACTGTTTACAGTGAAGTAGTTTGGCGCTATGTACTATCTAAAACTTTAGTTACTTGTTTTGATAATAAATACATTGAAGCATAGTATATTAGTTATATTATGGTGGAGCTATACTAGTTATTCATATGTGTATGTCAAGTGAAGAGCTTTCAAACTATGTGTCATTAGTTTCAGGAAAATTAGGGACTCAAACCCGAAATTATTCTACTCTAAACTATTATTATATAGTGATTATTCTATTTACATTTTCATTTTTTGTTGTCCATAAAAAAGTTTCTGTTTTTTGTGTACTATAATGTGAAATGAGGTGTAACAACGTTTTTCCTGCACCATAGTTGTCCCCTATACACAACTTGTGGTGTGCCCCACACATTTTATATTCTTTTATTCAATTAAGTCTGATCACCGACGAAATTGTATAATCTTGACGCCACACATATTATAATAAGTTATTTCTGGTAACAATCAAATTTAGAAAATATAGCCATTCGAGAAAACAACACTTCATCGTCAAACAAAAATTCTCGCGGCTGCCTTTCCGTCACATGTTATTATTAATATGTTAAAATATATTTTCTTTTATGATTTCTCCTAAAACTTCATTATACCCAGTTATCATTTTGGTGAAATGGCATAGCTAGGTGAAGTTCTTGTCAAGAAATCAATTCCTTTTGTCAGTTCAAAAATTGTCAGAATTTTTTCATAAGAATATTCTTCCCCTTTCCAACAACATACAATTAAATGAAGATATGGTTTTTGTCTCTTTTACATTTGAAAATATTTATTTTAGTAGAGATTAAAAACAGATAGCAGAGAAAGAAACAAGATATATCTGTCTCTGTTACACTTTAATGGTTTATTTGCAACTTCATTCAATACTGGTACGGTAGTGAGTTCAGGTGAAGTGATTTGACCATTTGTAGTTCATATCCCTTGAACCAGTTAAATCAAATTGAATTGTTTCATGAAAAAAAATCATACGCATCTTTAATATGATGTCAAAGTGATTCCAAAATGTTTACTGGGTTATAAGTATAACTCGTTATAATTGAAAAATTTCAGCTTTTGGATACATCCAGGCTTAATTTGATCCTGATTATCATAGTAGGATAAACTGAGCATTGAAATAAAGCCGACATTAAAAAGATTTTCAGTAAAATGACACCTTTTTATATAAAATTAATATTTCGTTTAATGGACTGTGACAAATAGTCATTTTAATCAAAAACCAAGTCAACTATTTTCATATCATTTCTCCGACTTCTTTATGACGGGTTCTTAATTAGATTTCTATGAGCAATTTACTTAGAGATTCTCTGCTGGTTGGGGTAAAGGGTATGAGGTATCCGTTTCGAGAGTAATCTAGAAATAAGCATAACGTTGAATTACAAATTAATTATCTAGACTCTAAACGTTCTTCTGGAATGTTCTATAATAGTTTTTCATTTTGCCTCCATTATCATTAGAATGTTTTGCAGTTTAAATTTATTCAATTAAAATTCAATTTCCAAGTCACGTTTCAGCTTTGTCAATGCGGAGTAGCTTGATGTGAAATGAATTACCTATTGCCTTTATTGTCGTATCTGTCTCTCATGAAATATCGATGGAGTGTGACCAATCTGTGAGGCCACGCTATAGGTTTGAGCAGAAATCATCGATACAGAATAAATTAACATCGACATCGACTTAGAAAAAGAAACTGTTAAATAAATAGTAAACTGTTGGAGTAAACCATTTCAAAAAATTATTATTTAACATCAACCAATTTTCGAAATATTGGCCATTCGGTTTTCAATTTTAGCTGAATGAATATAATATCAATTCAATATTCTGATCTAGCTAAAATTGTTCACCAAATGGTCAAAAGTAGATCATTCACTCCTCGTTCGAAGTAGATGAAGACAAATCACAACTGGTAGCAAATGTATCTTCTTATATGTTTATTTAATTTATTTAACGTCGGCCTATTTCCGATGCTGAGTCCTATCACCGACGACCTCCTTCAATGTTGGCAGTATTTATGGTGTCGTGGCCTCATATATGTGGGCTACACCACTGCCTAATAACTGTATGATTATGTATGACCATAATCAATATAAGTTCATAATAACCAAACCCAGAAAATATATATCTGGTCCGGGGATCGAACCCGAAGACACAGCAGTCGGCGTCAAGCATCAATGCTCTCGCCCACTGTGTCGTCTCTTCTTATATGTAAATGTACTCTTCTTGAAGGTCTAGAGTTGGTGGCTAGTCAACATTCTTTTGAACTCACACATTCTTTAGATCTTATCCAAATTCTGATTGAAGAAATCCTGCGAAGGTCATTCAAATATAAACCAAAATTTTGTTCAGTTAAGGCATAATTGAAACTAAACTTAATAAAAATTATAGTTGAAAAATAAAAAATTGTATGTGGACAGTTTTTGAAATATGCAAATATTCAACACCCGAACATTCGTCTAAACTTTTAGCATGTTCTATTACTATAACATAAATACTTTGAAGTATTGTTAATTATTGGTAATAAACGTTTAGATTCGTTTATACTGAGTATTGTAAGTTATGTTTTAATATCATATTCGTCAACGCATGTGTGAGCCAAAGCAAAAATGGACGTTTTGCTCTGTTATATTTACCAAATTTAAACCGAAATGATCGTCTTTGTGTACGGATTCTAAATGCTTTCCGAATGATCACGAACTTTGTGACCACACATGTGTCTTTATGCAAAAAAGCTGAATATTTGTCTAAAAACATAAACATAGCGAAATTAAAGGAGTATTTCTGAAAATCAAATCAATTTTGAGTTGTCACTGCTCCAAATGATTGATTTGTAGTTCGTTATTAAGACAAAAAATACAGGTAATATTAGTCGTGGACATTATTGCGGAACGAAACAACAACCGCGTTAGTTTTAGACATTATATTCTACTGGAGACATGAGATCATATACGAGATGTGTCTATTATACTCCACAAGGTTATTAATGACATACTCGTACATTTATAATATATGCAAATATCTATTACATCAACAAGATTCTCGTAGAATTAACTATTGTTTTCTTGCAGACTTGGTATTTCAAAAATACTTTAGTTGATTTTGGTTATTGAATTTTATTGTGATTTTTTCTATGAGATTTTTGGTACTATGTGCGCAAATATCGTTGGACAGGTGATTGTCAAATTGTGAATTGTGGAAAACTGATCCAGTTGTTTATTCTTAGTGGAATTGTTAAAAAATTATTAAAATTTCGATAAGACAACGTGTGTCGAGTCAGCTAGTAGATGAATAAATAATCAAAACAATATAATACTTTCTTTTAAATCAAAATTAAATATAAACTAAATAAATGCCGCTCTCAACTTACCAGGCAACTGGTTTTCTTTCTTTAACATCTATAGTAATTAATAATAAAATTTAAATGAATTTCTTTATAATTTATTATTAAATATAAGGAATAAAATATACTTACCAAAAATATAAACCTTATTTTTAAAAATAAAGCATAGAATTATTCCTAAATATAAACACAATTTGTAAATATCTTATACCTTCTGATCACATCTCAGTATGATATTTATTTGTTAGAAACATTATATCACATGCTGACCACCAGAATCTGTGACGTCAGGAATAATATAGAGTTTTCGTCTCTTTAATTTTTTTATTTCATTAAATCAATATTTTTTAAAATTCGAGTGACTGATTAATTTAACTTTATTCATATAAAGTCCATTAATATATCAAAGTAAAAAATAGTAATTGAATGAAAAAGAAGGGAAATAGTTTATTTTGTATATAATTGTTAAAATGAAACAAGTTTCGTCCGGGATTAGAGCTCTAAAGTGGGCGTCAACGTCTTCAACCTCTCAATTATTTGTTAATCAAATTGAATATCTTTCGCTACACATAGTTTTTCATATACATATATCAAATAAATATACGTTTTTTAAATTCTATATTGTAATCGTATATTTTTAATAGCTTCTGTTTTTACTTTAATTCAGTTATCACCATTTTAATGATGCGCAATGACAATGACCTCTCAACTCGATGAGTCCTATGTGCTTTTGTAAATTCTAACTCTCTCATTTAATTGTCTGTAGTATTATTGTTAACGAACAGCTATATTTAAAACACATACACAGCCATAGGCGCCCGCAAAAAAAATCCAAGAGAAGGGGGAAAATTGAAATTCCTATAATTTCCAAGTGATGATCTTTTTTGTAATATTTCTGAATCTATTCTACCTAGTGTACAATTTCAGTGTACGCCCGAGAATGCATATAATATATTAAATCTCGTTAATCTACATACTTAACATTTTTACTAATTACGTTTCCATGTAATGTGGTCGTCAAATTAATTTACACCGAAACTGATTTAAAATACTGAATACTTTAAATGAAGTTGATCTACAGTAGATGTAAAGATAAATTCAATTAAAAATAAATGTTGTGTTAAATTAAAACTATTTGTAATTTTAAGTTGGGTTCTGACCACCGGTCCTGGTAGCCGAATTCGGAAGTAACCGTATTTTATATCTTTGATAGTACTAATGCAGAGGTTTTTAATTTCTGACAATAGTAAATGTTTTGGCGCCCAATTGCTATCATACAATTTTGACATTACTCGCTCTAGAAATGTGTCAATGTGTGGGTGTCATTGTATTGGAATTATTGTTCTATCAATTTTAAAGTGACATTTTGACAGTAAGTGCCTTTCTATTCCTCAAAGAAATGCTACAATTTGCCATATGATATACAATTTTAGCGCGGAAAATGCGCGCCACACAGCGGCCATTAATTTTTGGAGAATGGGCTTTCTAGATATTATTTTAAACAGTAATTAAATAAAACTTTAATAAACTCTATGTAAAGGAAAAAGAATAAAAATGATATCTCCAATATTTTGATTAGCATTTACAAAAAGACATGGTGCCATCCATAGGGTAATTTTTTCTTTATACTGAATTTTCTTAAACCCATACTCAACTACAACCAAAATTATACACGATATTTTTATTCTTTAAATTCGATATTATATTGGCAGTTTATGACGTCAAAACGTTGTTCGCCGCAAATTTGCTGTTTGTCATGATTATTTTCATTGTTTAAAAGATTGAGAATGGATGTTGAGAGATTAAGTTTGAAAAGACTTATTATTTAAACTGTCTTTTTATTATACTTGAAACGTTTTCAATATACTAACCCTGACAAGTGCTATTACCTGTATCCTGAGCTACAAATAATTAAAAATATTATAATGGTTTCATTTTAATTTATTGCAGTCAAAGGTTACGTCGTATCCATTACTATACAAATGAACAATTGAAAGAATTTAAGAACGCACGAGTTTAAATTGTGCAAGTAAAAACATACTGCGATTTTTTTTAAATATTATTTTACGGCGACCTATTTTTTATACTAGCCTCAGCGCCGAATTTAGAGGAGTAGAGGCCCCTAATTATTTTCGGAATAAAAGGAACAATTTTTTTCCATCAAGTCTTTCAAACATTTAGTGCTTTGATCTCAATGTGGAGAGGCTCCGGGGCAGTAGCTCAAATTCGGACCTGACTAGCCTTATCACCGACATTTAGTGTGTTTTCTATCTCAGTACAGTGCAGTCAGCAATAGATCGAAATCTTTTGTTTATTATACACATATTCCGCTAAACAAAATTTACGTGTTACTTAAACTATTTTACTGTTTATTAAAAAATTAATTTATGTTTTTACCCATTAAGATAATCATGACACTTTTATTTTTATAGGGCAATACAATCTTAAAAAGTCCTTTTTGGGTTATAGACTGTAAACTACCTTTGTAGCGCTTTTAAGCCTTTTTAGATTAAATATTACTAAGTCTCACCAAGTAAAATATTATATGAATGTAAGGTAATATATATGTTTTGTGTCTAGCGAGACATATACATGCATGCTCAGGAACTTTAAAGCATGTCACAGTTATTTGAAGTTTATTTGTTGGTTGGTTTTTAAATCAAAATTCATTCATTCTAAAAATCGGTATCGAACCATTTTACCGTAAGCAATTTATCACAAAAATGATCACAATACAATGTATATATCGCAGTTCATCGTTGAAACAATTCATCGCACATTTCCATTTAAAAACCGATTCACCCACGCCCTTGCGATAAATTAACCTAGTCCATCTAGGTTATCTTATCTAAACCTGAATAATCTTAAAATTCATTGGCGGTTCCGTGTCTCCTTAATTATTATATAATAATATTCGAATAATTACTCATAAACATTTAATGGATATTGATATTGTGTTTATAACTATAATGCCATAATAATATAAATGACTACAGGATGATTAGCTATTTCCGCGATAAATAGTTTGCCAACTTGTCACTAGATGGTATTGATTTATTAGAAATAGGCGTCATGTTATTTAAAAACTTTTAAAATATATGAAAAGAATTACTTCAGTTATTCAATTTATAATAGCAGGTGTTGCAAAGTGAATTTATGTGCTCCTGTCAACAAAATTATTTGTTATTTATGAACCAAAAAAAATAGATAAAGAAAATATTATATAATTTTCTGGGAATTGTTTTTTTTTAATTATGAGGGGCCCGGTTACTTATTAGCCAGTGTACGACAATTCATTACTTATCGGCACGGGCTCCCAAATAAAATTTAACTTCCATTAGTGTACACTTATCAAAAATTATATTTTACTTACTGTAAAACTCAATATACCAGTAGGAGAAGAGGATGACTACTTTACCATATTTTAAAAATATATTTAGTTATAAAATCATCTTTTATTACTGTTTATGTAAGTAAACAAGCTGGAGTTTAGTTCCTTATTACGAAAACATTGCGCATCCCACATAAAAATGAAAGAGTTTGTCTTAACAAGGCTAATTTTATTTAAAGAAGCCTTGGTTTGTTTTTAATTCAGTAACAAAATATTTTTATCGCAATTATATAATATACACATATATCAAAATACTTATAGAGCAATATTCACTCACAGCATGTATAACTTTGTGTGATGTTATCAAAAACATTAAATAAAAACAAGTTACAAACAAAAACTACACTACGATTCCATACTTACACTATCGCACAACCGTAACATAGTATTTTGTTAAATGCATTCATAAAGTATAAATTCAAAAAACAAATAATTTTTATATTTCATTCATAAGTTCAATGTATGCATGTGTACACAAATCTTTGCATGTGTGTCAAGTAAACATATAGGTATAACTTACTTATTACTATATTCTATTTGGCGGGAACTTTAAAAGTGTTTTCGCTTTCTATTATGGGTTCGGATATTGGTTATATTAAGCTTGGCAACACTACAGCAACGATACATAAACGTATTCGATACACAAGCGCCATCAGGTGCTTGAATCCAGAAGGAAAATGGTTGTGGTCTTAGATAGACTTATTTAATATGCTACTTTACCTTTGCTTCTTTTGTGGTACGTCCTCCAACTAATGTTAGCAATATATTTCTACACAAACATTTAATCTCTGCGAATGTATACAGAAATCTGTTATATTAATATATCCGGCGTGGTTTTAGAATAAATTTCCATTGGGTGAAAATCTTTGCTTAACAGGTTTCTAATGTAACGACACAATGAGTTTACTTATTAGGTGCAACATTATATATGTTAATTTCTTACTGTTTTATATAAATATTTACCTTTTATTACTGGTTAGCTCTGTATAGTTCCATTTTAGGGTTTAGCTAAGATAAAAACAAAAATAATATGGTGTATGGTTTGTTTCTCACTGTGATACTTTACCTTAGAACTTTTATATTTCACCCATAGATGGACAATATAAAAAATATTTGCATTAAATATTCTGAACTCAGTGGTAATGCTACAATTCCAATAAATTCTCCGAATGAACCCTTAGATAAATATTGTAATTGATTACCAAACCGTTAATATGCTGTTTACATTTTTTGTGGTGTCAATGCTTCATGTATGTGGATTACACTTCTACCTAATGAGTATAAGAATATATTAGGTCAGAAAATATACCACTGGTCCCGAGATCGAACCAGAATACATAACAGTACGATGTTAAGCAACAACGATCGCGACTATTGTGTCGTCTGCATTGATCTAATATAATAGAATTTTAAAATAGTATCTATTTTAAGACAAAAAGAATCTCATAGATTTTTCTCTGTCCAACATCATACATTTAAATATATATATACTTGTTGTCTCTTTTATATTTGAAAATATTTATTATAGAACACCAGAATATTATTGAAAAAGAAACAAGATATATCTGTCTCTGTTACACTTTAATGGTTTATTTGCAAATTCATTCAATAGTTGTACAACCACAAAAAGACAAGCTGAAATAATTTTGACATTTCCTGTTTTACACATTCTATGATTTTAAATTATAGTCACCGATAATACCGTGTTTTTATTTAAATATTTATGTGGATCGACCTCATGCAATCGAATTTGAAAGGATACAAGATTTTATTTGAAAGTTACTCGTTCTCGTTTATATAAAAGTTGTACGTTTTTGATTTGACAACCGGAACAGCCGCGGCAGTGACAGTGACACTGACAGTGTGGTAGACTGGTGGCAACATTGCAGGAATCACTCTGCTTCGATGTGTTGACAGATTGCGATTTATTTTCAACGGAATTTAAGTTTATTGCTGATTCCTGTCGATATCGTTGGTACTGACATTAGGATATTGGTTTGTGTACCAATAGTTGCACAGAGCTCCTGTTTATTTGTGTTTCAAGGTATATATATATACATGCAGAATGCATATCTTATACTGGATAGAAATGTTTAAAGGATATAATATATACTAGAGTTTACCCTCGTCGCAAGCGACGACTGTCTTTTGTGTGTGAATTGTATTTTATTTCAAATTTTAATTCCATTTTTAAATTGAAATATTAAACTCGTCTTATATTAATTTTACATATATTAACAAATAATTTTTCATATAAACTGACTAAAAAAATATTGTTTTTTTCAACAAAATATAAAATGTTTTCAATTTATTCGGAATTGGATCAACTTTTTTTTTCAAAATTTGAGATTTTTTTTCTATTCATAAATTAGTTATCAATTACAAAGTTTCAACTTTCTAGCACAATTTTTACTCTCGGCAAAAACCGCCACTGTGCCCCCAAATAAAATTTTTGAATTTTTTTTTCTTGATAACATATTTCATTATTATGTAATTCAAAATTTGAGTTTTCTCCAAAGTTTCCTACCGGGCCCCCTAATTTTCCCCCTTTTATATTTTTTTTATTTCTAATTATAAAAGAAATGTTGGCATTGAACACCGTAATACACATGCCAAATTTCAACTTTCTATCTTTTACGAATTAAAAGTTATAGAGCAGAAAGTGAAAAAGATTTTTTTAGTTTTTCCAAAACTACGGATTTTCAGGAAATTCAGGGAAAATTCGAGGACGCCAATAGTCTTAGAATTTTTTTCTCTACGAAATAGGCAATTTTCAAGAAAATGCGCGGAACCGTTTTCGAACCACGAGTATAGATACAATTAATTTCGCATGGGAGTTAAAGAAATAGAAGGCAGTTTATTGAGTATGACCATCTCTATTAGTTACAGTGCGCCACTGATAAAAGTTACTGCAAATCCTGTGCTGCACGTTTTCCCTAATTAAAATTTTGCGACCTTAAATTTTTCTAGATTACTATTGAAGATTCGCAGGAATTTTGCAATTTTATTTGACATGAGGGCTAGTAGTTTTAATTCTTTGAAATGTTTCAAGCTTAAGGTAGTTAACGAAAATTGATAATAACTTCTTACTAGTGGGTCCTATGATAAAAATAGTTATTATACATTTTGTAGAGCAACATTTTGCATGCAACATTTTTTTGTATGTCTTACAGGGACGGAGCTATGTCACAACAAACAAAGGCACTTCAATGAAAAATGAAAATTATTTCAATTTTGAGCTAAATTTTTTTATGTTTATTTGTTGTACATTATAAATTAATAACTGGTACTATGCAAACTATTTATTGCCCAAGCATTACTAAATAATTTTTACAACAGCCATGAGATTCAATTGACGACAACTTTTATGTAAAAATTTGACTGAAATACTCGCAACGCCTTGAGAAACTTTGTTGTTAGTACTTCTTAGTAATGTTACATTCCGTATACATATATTCGATTTTGTATTTCATCATTTATTCATCTCAATGATTCTGTTCGCGTATGTACCTTAGAGGTATACGAGTATAACCTGAAAGGTCTATACGCACATATCAGTGACGATCAGTGTGTTGTCTTTAACTATGGAGATCACTGAACGTCACTGACACTGACACTAGTATGAATAGCTTAGTACAAAATGTTCGGTACAATATCATTTTTCACTGACACTGAACGGCACGCCACTGATCGTCACGTGTCGTTCCTAATGTGTGAGTACAGACCTTAATACATACTTTCTTACGTTCTGCTTCTTCCTGTCGATTATATATGACTGTAGAGTCTATGTCTATCATTCTGTCTGATTTGACTTGACTGTCTTGACGTGGTGTAGTTTGAACTATTTTATATTTTATTATTGTTTATTTTTCAATATTCATATTTTATTTATTTTCTTATTTATTTTATGTTATATAACAACTCAGATTTTTATTTGATTCCTTGATTTTGTTTTCAGACATTTATTTGCTTGTATTTGAAAAACAAGAAATATCGTTGCTTTGCAATTGCATATTTATAACCTTTTTAAATTTCTTCCAGTTTCCTTTAAATCATAGCTTCCTAAAAAATTTCGGGCCACGTCTCACTTTGCAAGACAAAAATTTTGTGAAAACGCTCCACAATTTTTTGCGTCCTAAAGGCCGCGTCCAAAATATTATAATAATAACATTGTATTAAGGCGGTTCTCCCGTGTGATGAGTTAAAAAATCGATTTTTTTTTTTGCATAAATTTATTCTTTAACATTTGTAGAATATACTAGTAAAATGATTTTGTTAAATTCGAAGTCGTTATAAAGACACAGCAGTTAGAAGAAGCAGATGTTCGGAGCGCGTAGTTGAGTGGTAGGAAGTTTAAACGCGTTTTCCTGAAAACTGTGTTTTTCTAAGTTTCCGCCATCATATCTCGAGAACGGTTTGACCGATTCACTTAAAATTATAGGATTATAGGATAAATCTTTAAAAAATTCCGAGTATTTCTAATTATTCCGGAATGAAAAAGTGAAAAAAAGTCATGAAACTAAAATTATTTTTTTCAGAACTGCCAAAAACCCTTTTTTTAATATTTTAAAATGGTTCTAATTCATTCCATGCATTTTGGTCTACAGATAAAAATGTCGTTTTTTTTCTTTCATTCTGGTAAGCCAATCACCCAAAATCGTGGAGGAAGTCAGAGGAGGCAGGTGTCTTCAGAGTGGTACAGCATACGTTATAATGCAAATTTTTACATGAAATTTGTTTTACATACTTTTGAAATAGTAATAAATAATTGATAAAAATCTCAAAGTTCTATCTTTTCATTGGACGTCAAAAAAGATAGAACTCTCTTAATTTATTTTCAATAGTAACAATTTTACTTTTTATGGAAAATAACTTAGGTCTCATGAAGATTTCTTTGTAGTACTTTAAAATTTACAAAATTACAAAAAAATTCACAGTGTGTAGGAGGTACTTTGAGGCACATAAAAGCGACACTGTTGCTAATTATTATTAAGTGTTCTTCCATTTTAAATGCTCTGTATAAAAAATCAGTAGAATTCTTGACAGTATTTCAGAATGGCCACAGACCTGGAAAACCTGAAAATCCGGGAATTTTTAGGAAATTTCAACAAGTTTTTAGCTTATTATATTTCATTGCGAATCAAAATGGTATCTTTTTTAAGTGGTTTTATGCGTCGGCACTGGTTATTGGGCTACTATTCAATAACCAAAACATTTGTTTATAAATTCAATTATATTCTAACTCTAGTACTTTACACTTCGGTAATTTCAATCAAAGGAAATTTCAAACTGTGGTTAAATCCGGTCAATTACGGTTTACTAAGTTTTGTATTGTTATGTGTCTCATGTCTAATCCATTAGGAGCGCAGAGCTTCTTTGATTATATTTATATTCATAGAACCACGTTATAAAATAATTAACGAATTCTTCAGTATTAATTTAAGATTATTTGAGTTTTAATACCTTCGAACATTGGCGCCCGTAAAAGTTGGAAAATTTTAAAAATTGATGAAATAAATTCTGAGATTTTACATGATTGAAATAAGGATTGGATTATTGTCTCTGAGTTGAATTTGTCTGAAAAAAATACCGAAGATGAATGAATGGTATAGGACAGACAAATAGTTTTATAATTCGGCATTTTTACAATTTTTCATCGGGGCAAGACATCGAAATCCCAGATGGTTGAGACTCCTGGAAAACATGTTTATTGATCTACTGATTAGTTACCTTTTATTTACAACACAATTTACATTTCCTTTTTCCACGGTATTTGTTTGTTTGCTCTTGCAAACTCGTATTTTTGTCTGCTACGCACTTGATGGTTGCACGTGATACGAACAATAATTTATTAATATAAAAAAAAATGTATGAATAATTAAACCAGCCCACGCTTTTATTATTAAACTGTATAATAAATAGTACAAAAATTGTTCATTGGTATTAAATTAATAAATTTTTTTTTAATATTTTTTTATTATTTTAACATTACTACATATATAAGTTTCAGAATATCGCATCACATCATATAACTAGGATGACATATAGATGGCGCTACTATTGACAAATCCATCCATGATTTTTAGATAGTAGGAATCTTCAAAAAATATGTGTCAAAATTTCATGACATTCCAACCATCAGTACATGCGTTACAGGATTTAGTGACGCTAGTTTGGAATGGAAAAATCTGAATTGATAAAGTATTGCTTTTTAATGAGAAAAATACTGAGTGAACGGTATTTTATAACGGAGTGCTTGAACGATATTTTTAACTCATTAAAAAGCAATATTCTATTAATACCTGAAATTCAGGTTTTTCCATTGTTTTGAAAATTACAAAAGTAGCGCCACTAAAATCACTGTGTGCATCATCTTCAACGTCTTCCCGGCCATCTTAGAAACGCCTAAACCACTTAAACGTCCGCGCAAGTGATAAATATTCAATGCTATATACTTTTTTTTGGAAAAAATTCCGAGTCCGTATAACACTTGCACATCTTTCATTTTTTCTAAATCATCTAACTTCTAACCTCTTATTTTCTTTTATCTCTCCCTTTCCCTCCTATTCATGGTATTGCTGCGTCTATTTTTCTTCTTTTGTCTAAAACACTTTACTAATATCCTCCCACTGACAAATTTTCTGCGGACGCCCATGCCTTTGAATATATCTCCAAAATATTCTGCTTGTAGTCATAATATGACTATTGTTTTATGATACCCCTATTTTACGAAGTTTTACCAGTATTCCATAACTTTGCTGAGGTGTAAATACCTAACTAACCTTTCGGAAAATCCCTAATTGTTATATTCGTACCAACCTCCTTCTCAACCACTCCTCCTCTCACCCATCTACCCTATAGCTAACAAAGTATTCAACGTTGAACGAATTTACACGTTTACTAATATTTCTCATCTTGCATCTGAAAGTTTTAAACGGATGAAGGACAACATAGGCAGAGCATATGTGCGTACCGTATTTAATAATTCTTAAATAAATAAATTTTTAATCTACTAATGATAGACTCTTAAGTATCATTCTTATTTACTGTTTTAATTTTATTTTATTTTAAATTATATAGCATATGGGAATATGCGTAGTCATTCTCCCTGTATCACTTTTAATTTAGAATTTAATTTACGTTTTCGTTTTTCTAGAACCTTACAAGGTAAAATATTTCTAAATTATTATAACCTGCAAAATGTAACAATCTGTCAAAATGCAGTAGAATTTATTTTTAAAAGATGTTGAATATCAGTTTGTCATACTTAATCATACTTAAAACAAGTTGTGGGGTATGAACTGCCGATATAACTAAAAAGAACTGACTGATAGAAACGAATAAGATAAAATTCATTATCGTATTATAGATTTATACCACTGTCATAACCTCTTTTAAGTATAAGTCGCCGCCGAACTATCGTGATTTGGACTATATTTTAGTTATTCCACATTCAATATTGTCCAACAATAACATAATTAACTAAACCAAACCTAGAAAATATAGCGCTGGTCAGAGGAACGAACGCAAAGATACAGCAGTCTGTTGGCAAGAATCATTGCTCTCATCCACTGTGTTTTCCTTTAAATTAAATGTATCATGTATTCAAGGTAATATTCTCGTTTTGTATTTAGTGTGATTTTGAAAAATAAACTGGACGATCGATATCTTCGTAAACTTATATTAGCAAATGTTTGAAAAATTAATGAGAAATAGAAATTTTTGTGTCTAAATGAATGTTTAATAAACTTAATAATATTTGCGGTACGTTACGTAAAATAAATTTTACCATAAAGTTCAGGTTTTATTAAAAAAAATTTAATTTATTAAAAAAATATTTCTTTAATTAAAACATTTCAAGAAATATGTATAGGTTCCGTCAGTTCAATTTCAAAAAGTTTTAACGCAAATAATCCCTTCTGAAATCCCTACAAACAATATTCCTATATTTCTATTTAAAAGGGATGATTACATCTTATTCTGGTCATTGTGTAGAAAATCATTTTGTTTGTATTGTGATTTCCATGTACCAGTGGTCTTGTGGTCGTTCTGTATAAGTTATTCATTTACTCGCCTCAAATATGCAGATATTTATATTTTAGAAAAACATTTTTCATTTTCCGCCATCCTATTCTCTATGCTATTTAGCGCTAATGTTTAAGAAGGATCTTCACCCTAAAACATAATTTGCATGCTAAATGAATGGCGAGCGGGTTGTGGGTCTTTGTGGGGTTAGACTACAAAGGAGGGAAGGGAATCACCTCCTCTATTTACTCCTTCCCACTTCACCACTCTCCAAACGTGGTTGCAGATCGGGTGTCAAAAGGCCGCAGCGATAATTAAATTGGTCCTATTGGGAAATGCTGTCTGGAATACATTATACATATTTTTATGATGGGTTTATGTTGTTGCAGGGTTTCTCAATATGAATTTCATTTTAATATTTTAATCCTATATTATAATGTTCCAACTGTATGTTTGTATTCTTATATGTTTATATTCTTATATGTTTGGTACTAAATTTTGTATGGTAGCTCGAAAACCCGTAATTTTGGAAAAACAAAAATTTTTTTTTTGACTTTTTGCTCTATAACTTTTAATTCGTAAAAGATAGAAAGTTGAAATTTGGCATGTGTATTACGGTGTTCAATGCAAACATTTTTTGAAAATTAGAAATTAAAAAATTAGAAAATGGAGCGTTGAGATAATTAGAGGGCCCAGTAGGAAACTTTGGAGAAAACTCAAATTTTGGATTTCATAATAATGGAATATGTTATTAAGAAAAAAAAATTCGAAATTCAAAAATTTTATTTGGGTGCACGGGGGCGGTTTTTGCCAAGAGTAAAAATTGTGCTAGAAAGTTGAAATTTTGTATATAGGCTAACCTTGATAACTTATTTACGAATCGAAAAAAAAACCCAAATTTTGAAAAAACGCATGAATTGAAAATATTTTTTATTTTGATAAAAAAAATATATTTTTTTAGTCAATATTGTATGAAAAATTATTTTATTATTGAGCGAGTTCATTATTTTAGTTTAAAAATAGAGTTAAATATGAAATGTAATTACGAATTATTTTACTGAATTCAAATCATACATACCATGGACGGGGGTAAACTCTAGTATTTTATATTTACCAAAGATATTGTTTCCTTTATTAATATCCATTGTTGTTTATTCTATCATAAACAGTTGATGGTTCTTTTGTTTATGAACCTTATTGTTATATACCCTTCCATACCTCTGTAGCCTTCGGCCTAATTTCATGTAACTTAAACCGATATTGTTTGTCAGTTACTAATATACGGTGATAACGATCTTATCACATTTAGCTATCAGGTAAAACAAAATCATTTCAATAACTAATGGAAGCAACAACAACTCCTAGAACGAAACCTTCAGATAAACTTATACCAAAGTAAGTTAAATCATAAGTTGTATTTCATTAATCAATCATTTTACACTAACTTTTTGACTTGGTTTATAAATATTTACTAACTATGAATGACGAGTATGTTTCACCTGTCAGGGTTTTCTCAATTAAAATCTTTAAATTATAACCATAACTAAACTTATATAAAACTGTACTGGTATTTATTTTTATTTAAATCGCAATATTATAAAAGTTATTAACGATTGAAACAGACATTTTTTCATAATTATAGTTTCTAAAAAATGATTGTCATCATTTCGTTCCTTATTTTCGTCCTTACTACCGTTTGCTTGTCTTTGACATCGCTATTAAACAAAATAAGTGTAAAAGAGATACAGAATCAAACGCCATAGCGTGAGCAGCTGTTTTGACAACCTATACAGTTTTTTATATTGCCAATGATCAAATGTTTTAATAAAATAAAAACGCTAATGTACCCAATTTATCAAGAAAGAATTATAAATTTCAAAATTTTATTTGGGCGTACGGAGGCGGTTTCTGCCGGTGATAAAAACTGTGCTAGAAAGTTGAAATTTTGTTATAGGCTAACTTTAGTACCTAATTTACAAATCGAAATAAAAAAAAAGTTAGTCAAATAACGCATATATTTTAAAAATTGAAAATTTTTTATATTCTGTTAAAAAAAATATTTTTTTATATTCATTTTACATGAAAAATTAACACCTGTTCATAGTTATATTCAACCCAAATATTTCAATTTGAAAATAAAATGAAAATATGAAATAAAATTATAATTTATTATTATTTTTTTTGTTTTTAACATGTGTTTTTTTGTTTGTTTTCAGGTAAACCTAGATGTCTTTGAACAATGACGCAAATTGTAGCTTCGTATTTTGTAGCTTCATTTAACGTAATTCTATTCCTGTGCCAAGAAGTAAGTAACAAATAAAATATTTGATACCGTAAATGTTTTAAACGCAAGCGTTTACCACAGAACAACAATTTTTATCTTAAATTAATAATATTTATTAAGAGATTAATTTATTTAGGGCTCCGGACCAGTCTTATTCATTATAAAAGAAATACCCAAAAAATTGTCTTATTTCTTAGATTTATTAACTATGTTTAATATTCAAGATATTCAGAATATTACTTGATTTGTATCAATTTGAATTGAGTACGGCAATATTATTCAATACTTTCTTTTGTTTGCGTTTATCTCGAAACTGCTTTTCTTAAACTGGTCGCACGTAATTCAAGAACGCCTCATAGTATTTAACTTTTCAAAATGTTTAACTGACAGTATTAAAAAAAAAACTGCTTTTCGACTTTACAATTTACAATGCATTTCATAGAACTTCAACTTGAAATTAAACTTAAAACTATTCTAGACCTTTTTATTTCCAAAAGTACTTTTCTGCTTCTTCTTCTCTTGACCCTGTCCATTCATTTTCCCTAGTCCTCCTTCATTCTCATCGTTTCCTCACCTCTTGTCTTCCTTGTCTCTTCGTCTCTTTATCACTTCAGATTAAAATCACTTCTGCTCTGGCGTTACTTTTCTTTTCTAGTTCTTTTTTTCTATTTCCGCCATCCACCTCTTCTGCACAACATTCTTCTCGCTGATTACTTTTTACTGACATGAAAACTTAATGTGCTCCAATGTTACAATCTCCGTTCCGCACACTCTACACATCCTTTTTTTCACTATTTGCCCAGTAGCTGTTTCTTTTCTACTCGTTTCCCAATCTAAATTTGGCAATCCTTCTCATGTTTTTACACTTTTATATAAAAATATATAAATTAACAAATAAAAAGAAAAACAAAATTTATCACTTAGCTTCATATACATACAAGTACTTCATTTTTCTGTACTAGCTATTAATGACGAGATATATTTTTTATTATATTTGAGAAGCGCTGACTTCTAACATATTCGTATTTTTACACTTTTTTATTATTGTAATATACTTCCAACACAAAGAAGTCAAATTAACTTGCAAGTGAGTTTCGTAATTGAGTACACCCATTACCCATTTACCCATTACCCAATTCCCACCCATCCACATATATATATACTACCTGAATACCCAACTTGATGAGATATTTTTACTTCAGTTTACTTTTACTTTTCGTAATCGAAATGAAAATATCGTTAAGTACTTTTTTTACCGGGATGTTTAAAAAACATTTTCTCGTATTTAATTTGATTTGATTTTTTATATACTTATTTAACAATTCTAACCAGGAGTATATTCGTATATTCTTACGTATAGTAATTTTTACACATCTGCCCTAATGAATTTTCTTTTACTACAATTTCCTTGAGTTGAAGATTTTGTAGATTTCATTAACATTTAATTGAGACTATTGTAAATTCAGGACTTTCTTAGCATTAAAGAATATACACTCGCTAAACGCAATATTAAATATTTATTCAGAAACATTAAAATACTACTGAATATCTGCTTATAACGCGAGTTCCAACAGTGCGTCGTGCAATACGACACTTAACAGAATATTAACGAAGTGCTATACTTCTCCAATCAATATTATCCAGTGTATACTGATACCGCTTTACAAATAAACCTGTTATAAAATTTATACCAGGTATAAAGCCCGTTCGGACATGCTTATTCTCAATTTATACCTTAGCAAATTAAAAAAATAAAGTTTAAAGGCAAATCACTTTTATAAAAGTTTTAAATTACAAATTTAATTTTATATTTAATATCAAATATATTATTTATTTTTTTCTAGTCTAAAAATATGTTTTATTTAATATCTGCTGTTGAACTATTGCCAAAACTCGATCTCTTGCAGTTCTGCACATAAAACACAGACCGCTATTTATCTCAGTTCTGATAATGACTGGAGGAAGTACGTTAATTGTAGAATAGTGCAGCGTATAAAATTCACACTATGAAATTACTACTGGTAATTATCCTGGAAACTATTTTCAGTGGGTTAGATACGTGCATTATATATTGTAGTAGATAATAGAAATTAAATAATTAATTCATTATTTTAACGGCATAGTGGTTGAGATCGATAAGATGTTGTTTTAGATCTGTTGTGGTTTCGAGTGCGATTCCCTGAACTTTCTACGAACTTATTGAGTGATAGTGATGCGGCTGTGGGCGGATCAATTGGGTTTCGAATGCAATAAAAACGCATTCTTAGTTCAGATAAACAAGACAATAAATTCATGTCTTCGTTTAAAACTGAGTGAGATTAAAGATGAAATGCCAAAGGGGATAGTTTAATTGCAAAGCAGTAAGATACTAAATTGGAGATCTGGGTTCGCCCCCAGTGTTGAGAGGATATTTTATTTCACACTTACAGATTTCTTGACATAGCAATACTCTCCTATTATTCTGCTGGCGTGTATCTTTCCTTATAATACGCAAATATGTATAAAAGAGATACAATAGGCTATAAAACCTGTAAAAAATTTGTTTTATGTGATTTGCACCATTTGTACCAGTTCGCGAATAGCACTAAAATAATATTTCTGTTTTCACCATACTGAACCAGTGATTGTCAAAGAACTTGAACGCAATTTCAAATCTACACGTTTGCTATCCTAGTTAATGAATAATAAATTGACATGCAATCGCATACTAGCTATACGAGTATAATAATTTAAGAAAAAATTCGAAAAATAATAAAAGTGTGTATGATTTGAATTCAATAAAAAATTCGTAATTTCATTTCAAATTTTAATTCAATTTTAAAAATATTAAAATAATTTTTCCTCATACATGTGAACTACAGGAGCATATAGAGCTCATGCTTATGCGAGAACATGTCTGTGAATCGAACCCAAAGACACAGCTATCTATCTGACTTTAATCATTGATATTCTAGATCACTGTACCATTACCGGAATTATAGAAACACTAGAGTTACCCCCGTCGCAAGCGACGGTTGTCTTTTGTGTGTGGCTTTAATTTCATGTCAAATTTATATTCCATTTTTAAATTGAAATATTAAACTCTAAATATAAATTTTACATATAAAAACACTCCTTAGACGTTGACACTGAATCACATCTTTGAGCGGATGTATTTGTTTTTTAATGTTCTGCAGCTAACTTCACTTGCCAGTAAAACTTGAACGAGCAGTTTAAAATAGTAAAAAAATACATATATATATATATATATATATATATATATATATATATATATATATATATATATATATATATATATATACTAGCTGTCCCGGCCACGCGTTGCTGTGCCTAACGTTTTTGTCATATTACATTACATAGCGCCATCTATTGAATATTTACTCATTCTAGTCAACAGATTTCGATTTACTCAACAGAATATTTACTCAATCTAGTCAACAGATGTCGCCATCATCGTCGCCCGATGTCATATGTCATATACAGATAATTAATAGACAAATAATTAGCAATAAGATAAATAAATTGAGATGTAAGCTATCCTATCTTTCAAGTTGGGTCAAACTGCACACGGTGTACAAATTTCATTAAAATCGGTTAAGTAGTTTAGGAGTCCATAGCGGACAACACAGTGACACGTAATTTATATATATTAAGATATATATAATATAAAAATGAATATACATTTTTTGCAGTGTATTTTCCCTTGAGCCAGGGGATCATTGTTTGAATACTCCTGGTTTGAAATATAATATGATAAATGTTTGTTATTAATAATATTACTGATACTTAGAACAGAGTGTTCAAGGTGAACATTTATATTGTATAATCATTGCTAATAGCACGTACAGTGGTTTACGGGATTATTAACACAAACATTTTGAAAAGAAGGTCGGATTTTACTTAAACAATAGTAAACAAAAGCTAATCTATTTTGCATGAAAATTATTTTAGTAAATATAAAATTATTTTGTATTTATGTATGTATGTATAGGCGCTCTAGGCATTTGTTAAATAATATCAAAACGTGATCTAAAGATAATTCTAAAGATTCTGATTTATTTTATAATGTGTTCAATCATCAAACTGCGTGTTTCAAATTATTATTTGTTAATTATAATAAACTTTTATTAGTTATAGATGGCACAGTGAGTGAGAGCATTGATGTTTGACGCTCTAGACTGCTATGTCTTCAGGTTCTATCTCATCTACTTTGTTATTAGGTTTATTTAATTATGTCAAATCCATACTGTAGTCAAATCCAGCTTTAGAGAGACTGTGCTTGATTCAGTACTAACCATAGACACATGTGACACGCACACTTACGTATTATATCCAGTGTGTGCCTTGTCTAATAGTTGAATAAAGTTATCTATTTTAATGTAATGGTCTAGTAACTAGGTGAAGTCAAAAAACTTCTACAGAATTTCAGTGTAAATGACAACCGAACAGACAGTCGAAAAATAATTTTTAAAATATTAGGAAATTGCACTTATGTTGAATTTATTATGCATTTCACAGACTATGAGCATTCGTTTTTTAAAATAATTGCATGCCTGCTATCAGGGGCGGCCTTTGGGGGTGGCAAGCAGAGCAACCGCCCGGGGCTTCGCTCTTGTAGGGCCCTCGCATTCTCGCGCAACAACCCAAGTACAAAAATTAAAAATTATGTATATATTTGATCCTCGCGCCTCGCTCTTTAGAAATCCCACTAGAATCACTGCGTATATCTTTTAAGGCATTCATGTACCTTAGTTTATCATCATTAATATTTGTCGTCTTTATGCTTGTTAACTTTTATAACACTTCCAATATAAAATTTTATTTCTCGTCAAATATCATCTAAATTATTTACTTACAATTTACATAAATTATACAAAGAACAAGTGCCTCGCAAAAATCTGCCGCCCCGGAGCCTCGCAAAGATCTGCCACCCCGGGGCCTCGCAAAGTTCTGCTGCCCCTCGTAATGGCTAAGGCCGCCACTGCCTGCTATGCAGACTGCTTTACCAATTCAGAAGTGGGTCACACATTTTAGAGAACCAAATATGCAATCAAAACAAACATTTCTAATAAAAACACATCACATTCCGATATTATAAAACATTATTATAACATGACGAATTTGAATTATTGTATCAATTAAGCTCCGCGCCCCCTGTATAATATAATAGTAGACCAGCAGTAAATGCAATAAATTAAATATGTATATTTGTAATATAAATTAATTTAGAGAAAAACGTCGCCGAGATTTTTTTGTCGCTTGCAGTGTGCGAGATTCATTACATTTACAGGGTTCGGATATGTAAAGCGTAGTAGCGCGTATACGTCTGGTCAAAATTCGCTTGAATACGCTTGCAGTGTGCGATAGGCCTAAATCCTACTTACTGCGAAAAAAGAGATACATGCAGTTGTGATTTTAAATTCACATGGGAAAAAAATAGCGGCGTAGGCGTATGCGCTCTTCAATAGATAAAGAGAAACGATGGTAACATTTAGGGAAAGAAAGAATCGCACAAACAAAAAAAATATTATAGGATAGGATCATATTTATTTAATTTTAATTTCTGAAGCTTGAATCCTATCACCGACAACCTGCTACTATATCGGACTGTACTCAACAATTTGTATGATTTAAGAATCATCGTCGTTTTTTATCACAAAATATAATTTTATAAGAACAACGAAGAGTCAATAGCGGTATTACACGTAGGCAGCCAAGCACGCTGGACCAGCCATAGGTTTCCGTCTTTGGTTTCTGTAGGTCTTCTATCTTGAGATATTGATTTGTTTTTATCCGATTTAATATTCTTCTTCAAATACAGATGTGCTTTTCTCTGTTGTACAAGTAGCACCTTTACAGGGATGAGGATGATTTGCGTCCAGGTCCAGACAGGAGTCATGCGTCGCACGATCACACCACACTTTGTGGGTATGGGTTGGGGTGCATTGTAGTGATAAAAGAAATAACCCAGATAATAGTATTAGAAACGTCTTCTTTAATGTTTTCTCAGAAGACCGTCTGAGTTCTTAATAAAATATTTACGAATGAAAAAAAAATGGTTATTTATTTTAGCTCAGCTTATTTTTTTCTAAATTGAAGAAACACAATGCGTATATTATTTGATGAATATTTGGATTTCGATTTTGAAATAAGAAATTAGAAATATACACCATCGCTACGGGTCTACTAAAACAATAACTGAGATCGGCTGTCTGTGACGATACCCCTAAAAATTGTAGTGTTCCGTGCATACACCCTTTCTTCTCTTCGTGCGTTTAAATCGAACCATGCAGACTTACTTTAATTCAGCTGTTAAACTATTAACAACTGTATTGAACACACTTTTTATATTTTGCATTTTTTATAGCGTGTTTCAGTAAGAGCGGTCATTTTAAACCAATAATGAAATACAATATTTCGGTGACATTTGTTAGATATTATATTTCATGACTAACCTCAAAATTTATACTTTAGATTAAAGTTAAGATATCACCACTTTTTACGGAAATATTGCGTTTTTCTATTGTTTTAAAATTGCGAACCCCCTCTCTACTTGCTATGACGTCACACATTTTGAAATTTAAATTTATAACTTTATTAAAATAACACATTTAAAAAATCAATAATCGCAAACTACAAACAAATTTTAAACATTGAATCTAATATTCAGTTCTGCCCTGATAACTGATATACATAACTGCTAAAACTATAATTTCTTAATTCGGCCGACATCAAGTTCTTTCAGATTCTTACGAGTGCTTGCGGACGTTTGAATTAATTCCATTAGCAGTAGGGTAATTTCAAATTTTAGAATTTCACATAAAAACTATTTGCCAACAAAAAAAGTTGATCAATTTGGGTTAACAGGTAGCTTTCAATAAACAATTTTAAACTACAAAATAACATTATTATTTAATGTTTATTTCGTTGTGACACTTTTTAATAGCTTTAATATTTTAGATTATATGTGACATCACAGAGCTTATGACAACCCCCTTCTCCCATTGTCACATCTTGTCAAAATTTCTGGACCCCCCTCCATCCCCCTTTGTGTGTGACGTAATTATTGGATGGTTCCTAATTATTATAATCAAGATATAAATATTTCTCTTGCCTCAACGGCTGGGTATAGGCATAACGTTTCAGCGCCATTTGGTTTCAGGGCTAGTTATCGCTTTCTTAACTGATTTACAGCCCGATTACAAAAGCACGCTGTAGTCTAGTTCAACGCCCTATTCCTTATACTAACTAACAATCTACGAGTACGATACAAGTAATATTCTTTCAAACCGTGAAACTATAATTTATAATTTAAAGAAATAATGGTTTTATATTATGCACCTATTCAGTTATTTCTACACGTTTTTTTTTAGAAAAAGCTCATAATAAAAGCTCGTAGTAATATTATCGCCATAACTCTTTCATGCATGCGACTGTCACTATTAAATGAAATAGTAAATGATCTTTAGACATTAAAACAAAGATTATAAAATAATAAATCATCTTCCTATACTTAGACTTTTACTGGTATTTCTTAATATCTACAGTGGCGCACACTGGTTTTTAACGCATTCACAGTGAAAACTTAAGCCCATTCCCACTCGTTTTTTATTTTTTATTTCAATTTATCTCATATATCTCAAAAGACCAGTTATATTTTCTGGGTTTAGTTGTTATTAAGTAAAATTAATTATGTACATACATACCATAATCATAAACTTATTAGACAGCGGAAAACTGCTAATATAGTAGAAGGTCTTCAGTGACAGAACCCAGAATCGGATATATGTTTTTTTTTTATATTTTTAATCAAAATTGGAACGTTCCCAGTGGACACCCGATATTCGTCTTGCAGACAATAACTTTGATGTACGCAGTAGCTAATAGAATACATATACATATATTCCCTTATACATTAAGATGCTATTGCTTATGGAAAGAGCTTTTATAAGAAGATATATACGTACAAACAAATTTCTATAATAAACGTAAAACATCTTTTGTCTTGGCACTTGACAAGTTCTCTTAACCGTAATAAAAGCTGATGACAGACAATATTCAATAGATAAATTATTTTCACAGAAAATAATTTGCGCATTTGTTATATTTTGGGTTCCTGGAAAATCCACAAGCAGATTTTCGTAAAAGAAAATCTAGAGAAACACATAATTACAATGAATTATCATATAAGTAAAGTATTAGTGATTGTTTGAAGGGCTTAAAAGTCTGTCTTTTTTATTCCGAAGGTCTCAGCTTTAATATTAACAAAGATGTGTATTTTATTATTGTACAATACTGCGAACGATTAAAGCGGAATGGTATTTTTCTTGAATTTTTGTTACTCGACTATGATCATTTTTATTATTTCGGAATTTGTATTCATGTTAATTTGTTAACAAAGTTAAATTTATAGTTTTAAATAGTTAAAATAATTATAATTTTAAATTAAACGTAGAGAATTAAACCAACAATTGAGACCGTTGGCTGTTCAACGATATATAAACAATTTCTCTACGACGTCACTTTTCGAAGTTATAGCGACGAATGAGATTGCAAAGTTTGGTTTCGCAAACTCTATAAAGCACAACATTTTTTTAGTTTTTAACAATGCATAGTAGCCTTCTTTCTATCTGGACTTAAAATTAAGTTTTACGCGAAAGCACAAAAGTTTATTGCTAAAATGTTATGATTCTTAACAACCACTTTCTCAAATTTTCCAAAAAAATTACTTAGTGTGATGTCTTTGATCTTTCTTACTAAATTTAAAGCACAATTTTGTTACCAGTGCTTTTCTTTCAGGATTTGGTGTTATTAGGTTTATTTGATGTTCTTACATATACACAAACTTATTACGTAGTGGTGTAGTTCACATATATGAGGCCTCAACACCATAAAATCTGCCAAGTAACTGCCAACTGCAAAAAGTAATTTATACAGACGGCACCAAATTTGATAGTGATTTGTCTAACTACAGATTTTTCAGCGCCACTTTTAAATAAGCAGAGTGCGTGTACATTTAAATGATTTATGTATTACAAATTTATTTCCGCGCTATTTTTTTTCGCAGTGCAGTCTTAGTCTAAGAAAGAGGCACTTAAAACATTATTTTGATTTATTTTTGATCAATCAAGTGTAATTCATTTGTTTGAGGTTTTTGTGGTCCCAAGAACATATATTCCATTATATACCTCACAAATTTCTAAATTTTCAAGTGATGCTTTACCAAGTCTATATTTAATTTAAATGCTCACATAAAAACTTGATTTCAAACAGAACAGTTTGCTGAATAAACGTGAACTTTATAAAAGAAGAAAAGTACTATGTTCTGTACCCAACTAGATAAAACTGCATTTGGTTTAATTAGGAGGTGCTTAATATTGCAATCACGAACAACACGGCTAAAACAATTCGAGAGTCAGTCAGCAAATGAGGACATGTGGAATGTGCTCTTCTTTGCAACAAAGTAGTACAGCAAAGTTTATTACTTTTGATGCCTGGTATAAAATACTACCACAATGAGTACGTCTTAGGGCGGTGCACATTGAAGTTACGACTGTTTTAAGACAAAGTTGTTAGCGTTGGCTCTGTTTGTTCAATAAGATTAAATGGTGTTGTCTTTGTTTTCTACCCACCTAAGGGTTTTTCATTTAATATTTCAATAAAGGTTACCAGTGGAATGAAAACTATGAATATTTTTAATAAAGCATATATATTTGTATTAGAGAATTGAGTTTGTATTAACAAAATTGCTAAATTCACCAATTTATGATACAAAAAAGAAACTGTCAATGGCCGTTATTAGGCACCATTGATCCAAATACCGCCCGGACTAAAATAATCAAAGAAATAACTTTACATAATAGCATTTTCCAAAAAACAAATCGAACCAATAAACATTTTTATTAAATATAATCAGTCCTTCCTTAGCCATACCCACACACAGTTCTTGATACTTAAACATGGTACACAGCTATACTCACATATAGTTCATGATCATTTTTGGGTTCTTGCCGAATTTAGCATTTGAGCCTGGATATTTCTGGATACCTTTTCAAAAATAATTTTAGCTATTTTCGGTTTTTACTATTAAACAGCTCACTGCACGTGTACTATGGGCGTTATTGGGCACAACTTCACTATAATTTACCCTAAAAACAATGGATATTTTTAAATAAACTATGAAATATAAACACATTTACTTATGTTGGAGCTATTAAATAAAAAGTTTGGGCACAACTTTGCAAATAGCTTAGCTTTCAACTTATTACCCAATAATAAAATCGCAACGCGCGTCACTTCCATTTCTTATATTGCACCTGATTAAACTAACGCATAGTCGGAAACAGCAGCAAATGTGACAAATGACTACACACTCTGTCTTCTCCTATCCACCGCGTTTAGCGGTTTCTAGCTTTTATGTGTATCTAGTTAGCGTCAGGTGGGCGTTATTTGGGTGACCTACCTTACAACATATTCTTTGAACTGGAGTACTTGTCCCGGATGGGTAACAATTCATGGAAGTGATAATTCCCGAAAGGCATTGCGTACACATTTACTTTGTTAAAAGATTACACAATTTTTTTTAGTTTAGGGAATGTAAATCCGTTCCTGGTTATATAATAGGTACGCCACTGTCATTACCCTTCAAACATGTTTGCATACGTCATCAACTACTCTATATTTACCTCGTCCCTGAAAACGATAAGAGACATACTTAATATCACTCAAAACTTATAAATAAGCATAGGATCATATAATGACCGCAGCGATGCAACCCTACTACGTTTTTTTAAACATAATATTTTTTAGGGTTTCATATGTATATAAAATAGATGACATCATTTGTCACTCTGTCTGCAAATGTTCATCTCGTCAGGCCTAGTGCTCATGATGGTTACTTTACTAGGCACTGTCAGCTGTACCGTCGCATAACAGCGCGCTGCTGTTTACCTTGGGACCTTGGGAGATCTCTGCTATTTACTATAGAGCCCTTTTTACTCCACTTCCCTACTATTACTACGTTGTAATATATCTAAAATAAATGATGTAATATTTCTGTAATAATGATGTTAAAATGAAATACATCATATGGTGACAATGATAACCAAGTTCTATTATTTTTAAAGGTGCGTTTCCATTAAGCATTAAATTATCAACAATGGGTTTGTGAACTATTTTTTAGGGGGTCGTTTTTTAATTTTTTATTGAAATAAATTTCAATATACACCTATATTATCATAGTATATTGTCGTTTTTATATTTTTATATGTATATTCAAATATTGACGGAGCTATACCAAATCAAATTTGAATTTTAGTTTTAGAACTTTCTATAAAGTTGGATTTCTTTAATAATTAAAGTGGGAAAATGGCTATTTTAATTGTTAATATCTTTTAAAATATAGCGAGTTATTAAAAAATAATTAGACATTTGAGGTTCTGGTAACCAACTTTATCTATATGTAGTACAATTTTATAGAGATTAAGACATGGTTCCCATGATAGTCCATAGTTACTTAGTGCATGATTCACAGTATATTAATAACAGTATTAATTCGTTGACAAATATTAGTTCAAATTACTGTCCTAACGGTTAACTTATTATGTTAGCTAATATCCTTCAAATGGCGAGGTTTAAATGCAGTACGATATTTCTAAGTTCTAATATATTTCTAAAAGGTGCATTGAAACCTGGGTTTTCTATTAGGATGCCTCGTAATATTTTTTTTTGTTTTTAATTTCAAATTTCTACAAAAATGTGTATCGTTTTTCAAACATCTGTCATTTCACAAAGAATTCATTTCATTCAATTCATTTTCAAAAGAATTCCGCAGTTTTCCGTAAGCAGCAAAATACTCGTATTTAATAATTATTCATTATTAATTTATTCATTATACTCGTATGCCAAATGTCATTGTGATATTTGTTACGAATTGGTGTATTTCACTGAAAACATCGCTACTTTATCCAAAACATGGAAAGATGCGATCAATTCCAACAGCACAGCACCACTTAACGACATTGTGAATTATAACAAATCCGACGGCACAAGAATGAACGGGTGTTTTCCTTATATAAATAATTAATCAATTTAAAAATAGAATCATTAATAATTGGTAAATATATTTGTAATAATTTTTTTTATAATAATTCTTATTTAACGTAGGCCTATTAACAAGTATAATCCTACCAACAACTTCACTCATCTACGTAATATTATGTCACACACAAATAGAATAGAAATATATAACTGGTGGAAGAATCAAAAACAAAAATATTACAAACAAAGACAGACAGCAATATATGTTTTTAAAAGCTCAATTAAATCTTATAATTTCTCACATTTTGAAAAAGTATGTACACTATTAATTTTACTAAAAATTTAATAGACAAATGCGTATTGAAATTAAGAACTGGTTATTAATTTATTTTAAGGTGATTTTTTGTCTTAAATTTATTAAACAATTCTATGAAAAAGTGGTTTTAAAATATGCTTTAAAATGTTCTAAAATTTATAACATTTTTTTAGGAGAGTATTCTAAATATGAAATTAGCATTTAAGTGTCAAAGAATGGAACAATTTGATTATCCTTTGTTATTACCATAAATTAAAAATTGATCTTGGCGGCGGGCAGTTATGTTTTCGCATTCGACTATCCAGCGCTATATATTGAAGGTCTAATTGTTGTTTCGTATAACTTACTACATATAAGTGCATCGACTTCTAGATATCTTAAACTTGTAAACATTTGTAGGAAGCCGTCGGTAGTAAGACTGTTAAATAAAAGCAGTTCATCGTTGTTATTAAATATGCTATGCGTTGAACAACTTAACGATGAATTTTTACGATAGGGAACAACTATAATTGGATTGCATTGGAATAGAATAGCTGGGTACTGTCAAATATGGCCAAATTAGGTAATATGTACTTACCGATATTTTGAAGGGACACCATTTTGGATTGTGAACTTCTCGTCCGTTAAAATAGCAAGAAAAACATCGTCCCGAAAAAAAATTTTTTTTTTAAAGCCACGCTACAAATTATTCGAAATCGGGAGTATCCTACCAAAAGCGGGAGGTCTGGACACCTTAGTTTAATATAACAGATATCAATTTCAGTAATTAATTCTATGTTTATCAATCCGCAAGATATACACTATTTAAAATTTTAAATTTTCCCACTGAATTTATACGAACGAAAAATTCGTTCATTAATATAAATAATCACACATTTGGACAAATTTTGGAAAGCAATAGTTCTTTTTTACACATCACTTCGAAACGACACTTGTTGTTTTTAGCGTAATTACACATTAGCGACGCTTATAATCGACAAAAATCGACGGCAGACAAAAGTATTTTGTATCAAAACTACGAACATCAAAATATTAATATATGTATAATTACACACAGTTTATGTCTTAAAGTATTTTATAGTCAAAGAATTTTTCCAAATTTTTTTTTTTTATCCCGCCTATTTAATACTTCTAGTATTAGACCTCACTAGTACTACCACTGTTTTAATGACTATTAGGATACTTCAACAGTTGCCTTTATATATACCTTGTCTCTCACTATGTTTTGCGCAAGTCCACGAGAAAGCTTCGTATTTCCGTTGGTGGGAAGCTTTGTCATGCGATATACTATATAAGTATATGACGAAAAGCTTCTCCGAAGAGTCGCGTAGAGGTGGTAAACAAGTACCTATCTGATATCATTATACGTTGTGCGAACGAAAGAATAGCATGTGTATAGTTGTGTCGAGTACGAATACGTGTACGTAATAAATACGTCATATAATATATTCGTAATTAATACATTCATTAATGTAAAGTGTCTGTGAACTAATCTAGAAATGGCATTTAAATTTTTTGAAATTATTTTTACTGGTACAATTTTTGAATTTTTTTAATTGTTTTATGTTAATTGTAAATTTTAATGTTCATTTATGCATAATAGATGTAAGTTTGTTTTGTACATAATATTGCATATGACAGTGGTTAATTTATTTACTATTTAAAATATATTGCTCATCAAATTTTTAGAATATTTTTACTAAATTTCCAATGATTGGTTACTATTTTATAAAATCATTTTGTTATTAATAAATAATAAATTATGATTATCTAAATACAAAACATTAACAAAATATAGTAGAATTAATATTTGATTGTAAAAGATTTCAATTTTGCATAAAACAGAATTATAAAATTGAAAAAAAGTTTTATTTTAAATGAACCGTATATACGTAACAATATTTAATCGCTGGTTTATTTATTTTTACATCATCGAAAGATAATTAAAAATTTCAAGAATTAAAATTTTATTAAATATTTAAATTAAGTATTTTATGATTTCTAATTTTACTATTTTTTTTATAAAGAATTAAACATATTTTCCAATAAAATATTTAAACTTTTCTAAATATTTTAAATGTACAAATTTATCATATATTTGCATCAATTCATTCATAGAAATCAATGAAATATATTTTGTCTATGTATGGATTGAATCAAAAGGATTAATTATATATGCATTAATTATTAATAAATTAATTGTTTGCGTTAGCTTTTACAAATATATATATGAGTATGAAAAATAAATAATTTTCAACAAATATTAGTTAAAATTGCAATCCTAACGATTGCTTTGGTATTTTAGCCGATATCTATGAAAAGACAAGGTTTGAATACTGCACTACAATATTTCTAAATTCTAATATATTTCTAACAGACGTATTGAAGGCTGGGTTCTGTGTTTGTATCGTACCATTAGATTATTATCTATTAAACAGCAGTATAAGAAATTCATACGTTCCATCCTTCATATTTAACTCTTATTAAAACCATACCTGAGGAAAGAGTTAAATATTTTTGGAAATAATTTTTTTTAACATGATTGCACAATTTGCACCTTACGCGGTGATATTTTTATGTTTCAATCGCACTCACTGTAATAAAATAAGTGTGCGTGAAAGTGCATAACTATTTACAATACATTACTATTATATACTATATTATATATTATAAATTAGAAAATAGGGCATTTTTATAGATTTCACACAACGTTATTCCACGTTACTGTGAAATTATTAGTTCAGCGTCGTCCATCGCGGGTGGTGCACTCGGGTACATCGCCAAATGGACTTTAAATATGACAAGCCGAATAGTAATTTAGAGTTAGTATACTGCATAAAACAGTAAACAGTAAAATTTGAGTGTTGATATAATTAACTTTAGGCAACACATAATGTAGATAGACCCGTGCGCAAAAAGTGCACAGCGCATATATTATAGCAGAGAATTTTTTATTTTATTTTTTACACAAATATCTTTTAAAATTTAAAAGTGTATAGACATTAGGACGGCACAATAGTCGAAAGCATTCACGATTGATTCTAGACTGTTGTCTTCGGGTTCGATCCCCGGACCAGCGCTATATTTTCTGGGTTTTATTGTTATCAAAGTTAAATTGATTGATGTACATATATGTGGCCACGCCACAACAAAGTACATCGGAAATAGACCGACGGTAAATAAATGCAGAAGCGTCCATTATTGTTTCTGATTCTTTAGAGCTGGACTGAAACTCAAATAATGAGCAGTAGAAAATAAATATTTTTTTTTAAACCAAATAATTATTATTTACATTTAAGATTAGACAGAGATAAAAGATTTTATCTTCTATCTGCAATAATTTCCGTTATTAAAAAAACATCGACTGCACAGTGGCTACAACATTGATGCTTGACTATATGTCCGGGTTCGATCCGCACAGTTATATTTTTCGTTTTATTATTATTGTTAAAGTAAGTTAAATTGATTATGTACATACAACATTAGGAGGCCGTCGGTGATAGAACTCAGCATCGGAAATAGTCCAACGCTAAATAAATTTAAAAAAATATATTCATTACTGATTTCGTAAACATTTTGAAATTGACATCGATGTATCTAATACCCTGTACATTAAATACATACAACATATGTATACCTGAAGCACCCTCTTTATTATTAACCTTGTACTCTCTTTTTCTTGGTGTTTTATGTACATGTATGTGTTGAACACATGAACACATGTTCAACAAACTCTGTAAATTCTTTAGAGCTGTGTTCAAGCTCAGATAATGTCCAGTAGAAGATAAATTGTGTATGTTATCGGTATTTCTATACTGTCTATGAGAATTTTATATAAGCCCGGAGGAAATACGCGGATGAAGTCTGTCGCGCTTAATTCTGTGCGTCTGCGATAGAACATTTACACTTTTGTTTGTTATAGCTGCAGTAAAATATATTGCAGAGGCTGTCTTATATCTAACGGTTTCTTTTCACTTGAAGAAATGATTTCCAAACATTTCAATTTAGAAAATCGGTTGTTGTACTAAATCACTCTATAAGTTGGTAGGATGACTTATCCTATATTATAATTTTCCAACTGTATGTTTATTTGTTTATATGTTTACGCGATTCGTATAGTAGCCCGAAAACGGCTCCGGCGATGTTTTTCCTGAATTTCCTGGAAACCCGTAATTTTGGAAAAACAAAAATATTTTTTTTTACTTTTTGTTCTATAACTTTTAATTCGTAAAAGATAGAAAGTTGAAATTTGGCATGTGTATTACGGTGTTTAATGCTAACATTTTTTGAAAATTAGAAAATAAAAAATTGGAAAAGGAGGCGTTGAGAAAATTAGGGAGCCCGGTATGAAACTTTGTAGAAAACTCAAAGTTTGGATTATTTAGTAATGAAATATGTTATTAAAAAAACAAATTTTAAATTCAAAAATTTTATTTGGGGGCACGGGGATGGTATTTGTCGAGGGTAAAAATTGGGCTAGAAAGTTGAAATTTTATATGTGGGCTAACTTTGGTACATAATTTACAAAACGGAAAAAAAATTCTCAAATTTTGAAAAAAAAATTCTCAAATTACGAATAAATTCAAAATATTTTTTATTTTGTTGAAACAAATATTTTTTTTAGTCAATTTATAGTATTTTATCTCATATCTCGATCTCTCACTAACTGTCGTTAGTTGTAATCACATTTGGTTCGGGCAGATTCGTGGCAAAGGTTTGCAACCAGTCGCGTCGTGTGCTGAGAGCCTTACAGTGCTTATAGTAACGCTACTTTTGTAATTTTCAAAACAATAGGAAAATCTGAGTTTCGTGTTAGTAAAGCATCGCTTTTTAATGAAAAAACATACCGCAGTACAAATAACACTTTTTTAGATATTGCTTTGCGTAAACGATCTTTTTCCCATTATGACGCAATGCTTTATCAACACACGAAATTCCGATTTTTTTCATTTTTTGTAAATGATATATTTATTTCGGTATTCTTCTGATTCAATCCAATATTCTCCCATTAAGTGTTACACCAATTTACCGATGTCTATTCTATTCTATATACAAGTCTTCTATTTATTTTAAAAAGGAAATTGAACATAATGTTTTATATAAACTTAATATTTTTAATATAAAATATAGTCATAATGATACGTAACAAACACTGATTCCTAGCTCCAACAGGCTCCAACTATTTGTCAAATGAATTTAGAGATATGGCAGTCAAGCATAGAAACATTGTAGCCAAAAACTTAAATATATAATTCTCTCTTATATATATACAATATCAGATACATATATAATGCTTAAGATATGTTTCCACCTATAAAGAAATGTATCTAAATACTTAACGCATCTAAAAACATTACAGCTCCGCTTTTTATAAACCTTTCATAAAAAGTTGATTATTAATAAAAAACACATCATTTTTCGGACGAATTAGAACTTATTGTATAGCCGATCCGAAAATAATATTCGTTAAAATAAATTATTTGCTTGTGCATGTATATTTCAATATGTCCATATATATTGTACCATATATGTTCGTTGTGTGAATATATTATTTATGTAAAATGTTTTTCATGGCAACATTATTTTATATTGAAAGCATCTTACTTAGGAGTAGAAAAACATGGCAACCAATTTTAATTATCACATTATTAGGTCAAGATGTTGCAGACTACACATTTCACAATGTAGTTTGTCTCATATGTGCTGACGTGTGGGTTATAAAGAAATGTGTCTTCTATTTTAGCTATATATATATATATATATATATATATATATATATATATATATATATATATATATATATATATATATATATATATATCTGGGTCGCTTATTTTGAAAATATAATATTGCCTGATATTTGAAATGAAATTTGAAATTTTTTCGTTTCAATAGATAACTTTTATGTATTTTAAGGTCTCAGATAATGTGTGACAAAATTAAATAAAGATTTATATTCTCTTCTACAGAATTTTCTCTTTTGAAATACACTGCTTTTAAATTTACGATCATTCTTCGTAATTCGTTGTTAGTAATGCTTCTTTACATATATACAGTAGAACCTCAATAATTCGGCACCGATTGCTCGTGGTACCGACCATGCCAAATTAACGAGGTTCTACTATAATAGTTTTTAATCCTCAATCCGATTAATCGAACTAATATTCAAGTCAGAAAATAGAAACATTAAATATAAAAATAAATAATAACTTTTGTTACTTTACTTACAGCCGGTTTTTCAATTCTCAGTTAGTTGAGGGTTATTATAAACCTTGGTTGTTAATTTTGTTGCTCACCTCAAGCCGAACAAAACTGTAGTTTAACCAAGCAAAATACCTCGACTACATTTTTAGTTAGTTAACTAGTACTTAAAACAATTAATTTATTTATAAACATCAATTATACATATGTGGTGCGTTTATTCATAAAACTTTAATTTAGAAACTAATTTTTAATTAAATTTCACTTATGCCTTAACTGAAGTTTAACTGAAAATCGAAAAAACGACTCATACATATTTCTTTGTTATTGCTTAAGGTCAATCTTTTTCTTCTTTTAGAACTTAATAATGAAACCAGTTAATTTTGTTTATCTTGGTAGTAGTTTTACCTTAGATTGATAGTAAGTCATATAAAACCAGCAGGCTTTACCACCTATTCGAAAAAGTGTAGTTTGTAATATTTCTGTAATAGTTTGTTGTAATAGTAGTTATGATAAGAGCTCCACCACGAAATACTATTTTAAAATTAATTGAAGTGATTTCTTTTCAATTTTTTTCTTTCCTATATCAAACAACAAAATATTGTTGCCATAAAATAAAAAAAATATTTATGTTTATGTGTTATGTGCTTTTGTTAAGTGGTCTAATGTGTGACGCTAAAGTTTGACTACATGTGAAAATTATTACATTAAATTAAATGTATCATAAATTAGAATTAGCTGTATTCTAAAAGGTAAAGTTATTGTAAATATTTAAAAGATTTAAATAAAATCAGTGTAAAATGAATTCTTCATCAATAACAAAACCAGCCCAAAATGTAAACTCTATAAATAACAATAATGGCTTTCGTCTACTTTCCGCTCAAGGCATGAACGCACTCCAAATCTTTCTTCGAGAGCACGGCAATGAGTGCATTCAGCAATTTGTCAAGGTAACAATGCTTGAATAATTCTTATTTTACTACAGAACCTGCTTATATTCTATTCAACCAATTATTTTTTTTTATTATTTGTCTTTTTGTCAAGAAAATCCGTCGTTAGAGAGAGACCAACCGTGCATTTTGGATTGGTAGTATTTAAAATAAAAATTCCGAAAAAATGTTGCAAAGAATAACTTCTATAAAAGTTAAAACAAAATATTATTAATAATAGATGTATAGATAATGTTATTATCTATAAGTAAGTCATAATTTTTAATTTAATCTAAGAAAACCGTTTACGACTTCATATTCAAGATGGCGGCTGAATGGGGGTGCTATCTACCCCGAAAATTCAAATTAGAATTCAGGTTTTACTCTTTTACATGATCAAAAAAGAATGTTGCAAAATGCACGGCTCGATAACGGATTTCTTCGACTATTTCGGCTTTACATTTCTTTTCTACTTCTATTTCTTCAACTTCATTCTGTTTCTATCGTTGTTCCTGCGCTTCTCTTCTTTTCTTGTACTCTCCTGTCTTGATATTCTTCTATTCCAATCTCTTCTTCTTATGATTCTTTCACTCTCATTTTCCGATAACTTCATCTTTCTTTCTTTTCTTATCTTCTTCTATCTTCTAATATCTCTTTGTGAATCTCTTCTTCTTTCTCATCTTGTTATCAAAGTATTTCATTTTTCAATCCCCTATTTTTCGCTTCGGTGTACCTCCTTTAACTCGGTATCTGCATTCAACCAATTCAAAACAAGCTTGTAGAAGAAGAAGAATATATTTTGGTCAACTATTTGGACAAATTAAGCTATATATTCAATATATGTAAGTCTTTTTAATAATATATACTGTTGTTTTTTAATGTCCGAGTATGTTAATTTATAATTGTTTTAAATATATTCAAATATTTGTGGTATCAAATTTAAATGTTCACTCATCAAATTTCGCTATTTCTGGTCACTCTTTCTTCTCTTGCAACACTATGATATCTCGATATCAGTCTTGGCCTTCATAAGTAAACAAATATACTTTATTTTATTGACTTTATCAATGATTCTAATGTAATATCTGTACTTTAAATACCCATACTCGTATTTATAGATTTAAAAAAAATCTTTAAGAATTATTTTTCGTTTATTATATATTGGAAATTATTTTTTACTTCGTGATCTATTCCATTTATACACATTTCTGATAATTTTTAAATCCCCTTTTAAAATTTAATTATAAAATCATTTTTTTGTATAATTAATGAACAACCAGGAGCATCCATTCATCATCCATAAATTGTGTCGCACAAATTTTATATTATATACATGTTATGTATGTTTGTATGTATTTATATATGTGTTTGTTTCGATGTAAGCTTCTCATGTTGTAAATTAATTTGTTAATTTTAAGAGATCTTACTGATATCAAATTGAAATTGTTTTTTATATATATATATATATATATATATAGTTCAAATTACGAGAGTTCGGCGGCGACTCATACTTAAAGCAAGTTGTGAAGTATAAACTGCTTATATAATTAAAAAGCACTGACTCACTTGTTTTTCTACAATGTATATAGAAACGAATAAAATAAAATTCATTATCGTATTACAGATTTATACCGCTCTTATAACCTCTTTTAAGTATAAGTCTCCGCCTAACTATCGTGATTTGGACTATATAAACCTTCCCGCAAGATAACTTGTCTCTCGAGCGTCGTTGTGTCTGACATTTTCTATATCTATTGTTAGTATTACCAAAGTAGAAAATATACCTTGTAATTAGCTTGTTGCAAACAAGTAACTAATTTTGTAAGATAATTTTCTACTTGGGTGAATGAAAACAGTTTTGTAATAGTAGTAAAAACAATTCTATATATTAAAATGGTCTTTTTTCGCCATATAACCCTATTACCACCTACTCTACAATAAATATCATTACATAACATTTTCCGATACATACTACATAAAATGTCATTCTTCTTTCACTTCTTTTTAATCAATTTACTTAGTAGCAACCTCGTGCAAATTCTTCACTAAATCCTACGCCGAACGTATGTCAACGATAATCTTCCCGTTACCACTTCCGTTCTGTATGTATGTAATAAATTTTATTGGCAGTTTTGTAAACAAAGCATCGTGTAGGAAACCGCAAAATAGAATCTTTATTTTAAATTTTACCTTACGATTTCCCACTGGACACTCAGTACATTTCGTCAATGTCTTGAAATAACGCATCCCGTAGAACAGAATAATCTTCGATTTTATGAACGGTATGGTGTGTTAGTGTGAAATGGAAGCTTTGTTTCCATCGAAGCGTTTTGTGCTCTGCAAGATCGAACCAATCATTTTCTTTATTTTAGTTTTCTTTATCTGAGTTTGAACTCTGCAGCAGACAGTCCATATACCTCTCTGAAGTTTGGCTTGTATTCTATCACATCCCCCAGCGTTTAAGGTGAAGCAGAAAATATTGACCATTGGCTGCAAAATATATTATCACCTTACATGATATTTTCAGTTTGGATTGTTTTTTCCTTAATTCAGCTTGAAGGAACATGTACTCCTATAGTATAGGCGCTCTGCACTTTGTGCCTCTTTGTAACACTTTGTGTTAATTTAAGGTTTTAACCTAAATTAACCTATTATTTAACTATTAACCTAACCTATTTTAAATACAATAATTTATATTAAATAAAGATAGTAATTATTACGAAATAATATATATAACTGACGCATGGTGACATTAAATTAGAACTAAAAACAGTGATTGGGAATGTGTCTTCAGAGGTGGCATTAGGGGTGGCTTCGTTCTTGTAGGGGCCTCGCATTCTCGCGTAACAATCCAAGTAGAAAAATTAATTACGATATATGTATTTGAATCTCGCGCCTCGCTCTTTAGAAATCCCACTAGAATCACTGCGTATATCTTTTAAGGTATTCATGTACCTTAGTTTATCATCATTAATATTTGTCGTCTTTTTGCTCTTAATCTTTTATAAAACATCCAATATAAAATTTTATTTCTCGTCAATTATCATCAAAAATACTTACTTACAATTTACATAAATTATACAAAGAACAAGAGTCGGCCCAGGGCCTCGCAATGGCTAAGGGCGCCCCTGTGTGGCTTAAAGCCTAACTTCAAAGGTGGAACACTATTGCAATAGTATGTTTTACTGGTAATTTTAAATACAGAGCATCGTGCAGGAAACCGCAAAATAGAATTTTTATTTTGAATTTTACCTTACAATTTACTTACAAACCACTGGACACCTAATATATTTCAACAACCTCTTGATGTCTGTAATTTTATGTAAAGAGATAAACATATGGTTTGAAAATATCAATATTATTTTTATTAAGATCAATTGGAATATGCAATATCAAATTTTTATTTTCAAGTTGACTGCATTTTCCAGCTTGATGCAGTTGTTCATACTTTTGAGTCCTGTAGAAAAGAACAGCCTTGAATTTCCAGTTTGAATCAAGTGCTGAACTTTGCCATGGGACACCTAGTATACCTCACAAACGTCTTGTTGCCTGAAATTATGTATTACTTAACTGACCAAATTTATGTCTAGCATGAGTACACACCCGCTAAACACAGTTACATGTTTTTAAATTTTATTTAACCTAAAAAGTTATATTCTACATAAAAAATGTTAACTTAATATAGGGAATTATTAAGTACCTTCTTAAGTACGTTCTATTTATCAGAAAATTTCAGCTTTGTTAAAATAACATTCTGTTTAGATAAAATAGAATTAGATTTCATTTAAATAAAATGTAACCAATATTAAAGATAATATTCAGATTTTGTGTTTAGCGGGTATGCTAAGTGTTTGTTGTTTACATGGTATATTAAGTAATAACAAAAAACATTAATATTACAGAAACAAACCAAGTCTAATATAATTGAGTATTTTCGATTTCTTCAGTTGGCCAACAGCTGTTCTTACAGAGTGTCCTACGTGAAAGAGCAGGATCAAATCTATACTTTGAATTAGACTCTGTTCTTTCGTGACGGACACCCTGTACCTCTCACGAACGTCCCAGTGCAGGTATTACCGTCAATAAGTGTTGTACTGTGTTTTCTGTATGCATTTACGTAAATATATAAAAAGTATGTCACACTGTTGGGGACGTGTTGTACAACTTCGCTTGTTAAAGTCGCACCAATGTGTAAGGCCTGTCTCAGTATGGGTACCGTATTTAAGCGACCAAAAATTCGGACGTAAATCGGCAGCTTGGTTGAGCGGCTACTACTCTTAAAGCAACCCAACTTCTGTGTCTTTCCATGTGTGTGACACAATACATATATACCACGTACCGATACGACAATACGCCAACTCGCCTTGTGTACTGTAGGAGGTGTATTGGAGTTGTTTTTCACTAATAGAATTTATCAGGAGAGTAAACTTTTACTTTAATTTTTATCGATACACCCATAGAGATATATGAATAGAGTGCGCGAAGGGTACGGCCGCGTGAAAGAGGAAGCGATAAAGGCAAAGAGAGATAGGTGCCGAGTGTACTCTCTGTCTCTTTCTAGCCGAACCGCTGCTGCTGCTTGGCTGATTAGCGTTGAGGTAGGGGGTAAGCAAGCAAGCAGACGCAGTGCTCTGTTAGAAAGAGACACAGATGACACTTGTCAGCTATCTCACTCTTTGCCTCTTGCGCAGTTTATTCTTATACCTCTATGAATACACTACTGTTCTTTCATTCCCCGTCCATGTATACGCTTGGTTAAACTTCGCTTAAATACGGTTAGAGTGTGAAAACTACATACACTACTACTACACCCGTATTCGGACGGCTTTCTCGCTTGCAGTGTACGTCCGGCCAAAATTCGCTGAAATACGGTTGCATAGTGCGACAGGCCTAAAAGGCTAAAATCTTTCATCAAACTTTTAACTTGACGGAATGAAAACGAATTTGTATAAAAACAAATATAAAAATTGAAATGGAACTCACATATCTCGAATTCTCGAAAAAAGCAAGTCTTCCAAATTCTACATAAACAAATATTTGACTACAAAAAGTTAGTGTTTTCGTTGTTTCCAGGTGAAAAACAGAACTTCATACAGAGCGTTCCACGGGTAAGTGAAGTGCGTCATTTTTGCTAAAAATCAGACTCTCCACTTGCCCGTGGGACACCCAGTATATTACTACGAACGTCTTGGAGTATGAATTATTTTCATCGAATTGACATCTGTAAAGAAACAATTTGTATTTAAATAACGAACATACATTTATTATTTATATTTTTATTTTATTTTATGAAAATAAACAAACAGCAGCGGACTTAGGTACAATTTATTTTGCGGCGTGGGAACTATATCTATTTCTACTTTCTCTGTCATTTTTTAGTGGGTGGCCCAAAGCTCATTCTGCACCTGTGCGGCCCCACCGACCTAAATCCGTCACTGTTATAAAATTTAAAAAATTCTATATATATATTTTTTATATTATGAAAATTAAATCAATAATTTTTCTTAATTCTATCCTAAGTGGAACCATAATCATGCTAAATTAATGCATGTATATGTGATAGAGCCTGCTATATAATAAGAAACTTGATGTTATTATTTTGATGTCTAAATAGTTTTACAACATAGTCATGTAGGGATGACAGTAATTTCATTTAAGAATGATTGTTTTTGTATCTTATTATTGATTATTAAGAAACCTGTAAATTTTTTATTAAATAAAATATTTTTGGGGTTTGGTTATTATCAAGTTAAATTGGATTATGTCCTCATATATGAGATCACGACACCACTAATCATCAGAACAAAAACTTTCTAAAGAAGAGGTCTAGAAATCAACACGATGTTTGTCCTCAACTCCGCTAAATTTTGTGAGGCATTATCAGACAAATTTTACTTAAGGTAACCATAAAGAAAAAAAATCACCTGGAGTAAGGTCTTGGCGCCTCTCCAATATTCAGCCTTCGATAGTGAAATCGAAATCGCACCGTCTCGTTCGCACTTGAAATAGTTGAATCTTTATAAGGCACAAGATGTGTCTAGGGGCCCACCGATCCTAAAGGCGACCCTGCTTACAATATATTATGAATTATCAAACGAAATCTAAATGCACACTGTGTACGAGTTTATCAACAGCAACCTGTTTTAATAGCCTTATATTTCCATAATATTTTGATTAAAAATAACAACACATTTTAACTTTTGAAAAAGTCAGTTGACTGCCGTAGCTCGTTGAAGGTTGTTAGGGATTTGTCACTCAGAAGTTGGGGTATGAGTTAGAAGTGGTATGAGGGGTAGGGGTGGAGGCTGTGACAAACCTAAGATGTTATATAAATAGCTTTTAAGAAGTTACGAAATCAAAAGAAGCTCTGTAGCGAATTGCTTTATGGTTAGGTTTTTAGAATGGACATCTGCTTGCAATCTTTATTTCTTACTTTTAACCCGATTAGGTTAATGTAGAGATTAGATTTAAAGTCGTTGGTGGTTTAAGAATGGTAAAAACTTTTTGCCCGCATTTAATTTTTATTTATATTCATATTAGAATTTTCTCGTTTAGATACGATTTATATCTCATGAACGATTTTACATATTGTTATACTGGATTTTGCTCACTAGTAATGTGACGGTTTGTTTTTTGAAAAATCATGACGAATTTGGACAAAATATGAATTGGTTTTCAGTGTTTGTGGCAATAGTGCCACATTTATTCCAATAAAGTATTAAGTCCAAAAGGATTAAGGATTAAGTCCAAAGATTTTGATTTTTTTCTAGTCAACAAACAGTTGCTCATACAGAACGTTTTACAAAGAAGTATAGTGCCTAATCTTTAATTTAAATCAAATACTGAACTTTTCCGCGCAACACCCTGAATATTTCTTTAACATTTTGGAACATCATCTAAGATTGAATTAAGATTTAAATCAATTAAATACGTCTTGAATTTTAACCTCATTTTATACCTCCCATAATTAATTTCTATCCACACATTTTCATTTGGTAAGCAAGACCATATTTTAGGACTTAAAAGTTAAATAGACACATTTTGCGAACTCTCCCTTTATTTCTTCCCAGTACCTATTTCCCTTCGCCTCATTTCCATTCTGAATCTTGCTATTCGTCTTATATACGTAGGTATGTCTTGTGTATTTTTCCTTTATGTGTGCCGGTAATTGCCTCTCCCATATTCCTTTGTATCCTGGTCCATTTTTGCCATTCTTTCCTGTTCTTCACCAAAACCCTTCTTCCCTCTTCTCTCCTTCTCTTTGCCTCTTCCACTGCTACTCCGATCCATTCATAGTATTCTTTCCTCCTTTTCGTTCCCCTGTGCCGTCCTCCTTCCTATGCTCCCCTCTTAGTTTAAGCAGGTAATGAGGTTATTATGATAAACTAGCTAAGTAAACCTAACTGGTAAATAGTAGCACTTGTTATTTTAGGAAAAAAATTATCCAGTATTTTACAGTAATTTCTAAAACAATTCTCCCTTATAACTTGTTAATAAGGCACGTCTCAATGAGAAACTCTGATATCTAGCAAGTGTCGTTTGACGTTGTATTTTTCTCGCTTGGCAGTATAAGTATAGCAGTAGGTGTTGTATTGTTAAGTGAAATTTTTTCCAATTTTAAACAGTTGTTTATACAGAGTGTTTCATAGAAAAAGAACAACCTTTGATCTTTCTTTTGAGTCAAAAGTTGAACTTTTCCACGGAACACCCTGCATATCTCCTGAATGCCGTGAAGTCCGAAATTTTCCGTACATATTAAAATGCCTGTATGCAGCAAGATTTGAAATAAAATGTTGATTTTAAAATGTTTGTATAGATTAAATAAATATGATGTAAAAGTATCACATAGCTTTTAAAAGGAATACTAATTATTACCTTGCCTTATTACTTAGAAGACTGAATAATCCAAAGCTTAATGAATTGCAAAGAAATTAATTACTCACCAGGTTACATATAATACCGTATACCGTCTACTTAAACTAGTCGTTTATAAGTACGAGTTGCTAAGTTGTCTGTAATACTCATTGTTGCTAAGTTGAAGTTTCTGTTGTTTTCAGTTGATCAGCAGTTGATAATACAGAGCGTCCCGAGGGGTCAATTAAGAACCAAATCTTTATTTTGATTTTGACTCTGAACTGTCCCGCTCACGGGACATTCTGAATGAGCCTTCACGACTGTGTAAAATCTAAACCATCAAATCTTAACACATAATGCGTAAAAAATATAATAACGTTTTAAAAATATGCACACTCTCCTAAGACAATCTTGTGTTTGTCTTAGACAGATTGTCGTAAACAACCGAGGCGAGATTAACTATTTTAATACACTGTTTAAGCAAATGTGTGCATTCTCATATTTTACCATAACCTGTACAGTCTAGCTCAGTGGTCGGCAACCTTATTAGGCATTCAGTGATTTAAATTTCTTTAATTATGTCTAGTCACAATTGCCCACCAACTTAGCTCCCACTTGAAATCGATTGTATTTAATTACAATTGCTCTTCATGCAGAAAGCATGTCGCACTCAAGTATCCAAGAGTTTACCACTCGACCAGGTCTCTCAACACAGCGGCATCTACAGCATGCGTGTTACGTATTAAGCACAGAAAACAGTCACAGCTATGAACTAAACGTAGGAGAATAGGGAGGGTCCAATTATCTTCAAAACGAGGAAGTTTTTTTTATAGGTGAACAATTTTGATCTCCTTTATATGTGTGATATAAATTGATGTATATATATATATATATATATATATATATATATATATATATAAATTGGTTTTATACTGCCCTTATCGCAATAAATATGTTTATTTTCTTATTGCTCAATTTCTTTTATAAATTCAAAGGATAGTCTGCAGAAAAGCAAAATGTAAAGGATTAAGTACCTAATGATACATTTTAATGCAGAATTTCTTTGATATAACATCTTCATTATAAATATAGAAATAACTATGATAAATTCTCCTTCAATTTGTACCTTTTAGAAAGCTGTACGAATATAATTACAAGAATGTATATTAGCATTTTATGATTTTTTTGTTTCTTGAATTGTTAAAATTATTAAGTGAAATTTGCATATTTTTTTTTATAAAATATTTTCATTAATTAATTTTACTTCTTTTTTACATAAACTTTGATTAAACAATAATAGTTAACATAAATAAAGACGACACAGTGGGCGAGAGCATTGATGCTTGACGCCGACTGCTGTGTCTTCGGGTTCGATCCCCGGACCAGATATATATTTTCTGGGTTTGGTTATTATGAACTTATATTGATTATGGTCATACATAATCATACAGTTATTAGGCAGTGGTGTAGCCCACATATATGAGGCCACGACACCATAAATACTGCCAACATTGAAGGAGGTCGTCGGTGATAGGACTCAGCATCGGAAATAGGCCGACGTTAAACAAATTAAATAAACAACATAAATAAATAAAGCCTTATTGATTGTTGTGAATTGTTTGGATTCGAGCTATATTTTTTGTCCAAGTTTGATTGATGATGTGAGAGCTCACTGAACTTATTAGGCAGTGCGATAGCCCACATATACAAGGCCACAGCACTATAAAAATTGCCATAGTAGGATATTGTCGGTGATAGAACTCATTATTGGAAATAAGCCGAAGTTACATAAATAAATTTTAAAAAAAATTCAAATCAATCGAAGTAACCGCAGTTTCGTTATCGCTATCGAGGAAAATATAAATTGGAGAAAAACACTTTTTACTGATGACGTAGAGTCTGAATATATGTAACTAATGACGTATATGATGCAATTAAAATCGCATCGGATTGTAAAGAGAAAAATAGATTTTTATTTGAATCAGAGAAATGTTAAGCCATCTAAAATGCAAACATTTTTTATTTAAAGAACCGATATTATTTTTACATTTTGTCAAATTATTTGAAATGATGAAAAATCAAAGAGGAAAATTCTATTTAATATTCTTAATACACCAGTGATTTCTTATTAAATAAAAAATACTTTTAAAATATACGAAAAGGTATTCCGTTACTTTTACTGCGGAAATACTTCCGTATTTTTATATTCTAATTCAGTGTATATCTAATCTAAATATCTAATGATAATATTGCTAATATAGTACTAAACCTATGCAAACGTAAAACGTATATATTACATAAAATATTGTTAAAATTTATGTAATTTTAAAATGAACATAAAATATTTTTTATAGTACTTTACACTTTACTAGATGCAGTGGAACCTCGCTTAACGAACATAATTCGTTCCAGAATCTTACTCGTAATGCGAAACACTTTCCCATACAAATTTATGTAAAATACGATAATTCATTGTTAAGGAGCGTGATGCATCTTCCTCTTCTTTCGCGGAATGAACGAACCTGAATTGAGATCAGCTCCTGGTTCATGGTATCTTTGTTATTCATCTCCAGTACCATGATCTTGACCAAAGACGCATTCTCGTTGACTACAGGTTCCACAGGTACTGTCTCAAACCCCTTAAAGTCACATTCGATAACACTTTCCGTCCAAAGCTTCTTCCAAGCAGAAGTCAGAGTTATCGACCATGTAGAGGCAGGAAACGATGTGGTAGTGATATATCCAGAACTCTCTGAGAGTGAGATTGGTCACTCCAGGCACCAGAAAACACCGCTCGAAGAGCGCTTTAGTGTAGAGTTTCTTACAGTTAGAAATAACCCAGGACTTCCCATCCCCTCGTCACTCGTTATACGAAACTTCCCTCGTTAAGCGAAACATTTTTTTTAAATCTATTTTGCTCATTATGCGAATTAGTCGTAATGAGAGTTAAGCGAGGTTCCACTGTATTACTTTTTTACTTTTTATATTTATTATGTATAATACTTTTTTGTATAATATTGTACTAGCAGAATCTTATTATATCGGACGAATAGATGTTCAACATTGTCCGTTCTAATGAAAGTAGTAACCAGACTTAAAACAATAGTTGCAATCATCCTAAGATACTCGTATATAAAAAGAAGATGAGTCCCCTAAGCCGACAATACAAAAAAGGGGATGAATTACAAGTTGATATATTTTTTAAATGACGGTTCTTCAAATCTTTTTACCCTCATAAGCAAATTCAAGCTCGTAACCCTTCTGTAACAGTTATCAATGTTTCTTCTTCGCTCTTGTCCAAGTTCAATTGCTTACTGGCCCTATAAAGAAAACGATTGTGATGAATGCGCTACGCATATTTACCGAAATGATGATAACGTCATTCAAGTTGTATATTTGCCTACAAGGGAATGTTATGATGTTTTCTTTTCACGATATGTTTTTGAAAAATATTTACTTTCCTAGTCAGAATTCTACACTTGTTTAGTTAAACTTTTCTTTTACGTCAAATTCCATAATCCATAAATAACATTACTCAAAATTCACGATATTGTAATCCCTACTATCCTCTCTTCATTGTCACGTTTTGTCACACATTTAAAAAAAAATCATTCATTTTTCGATGTTTTTAAAATTTATTTTTTTTAAGTCAAGTTTTAGATTAGATGTGCCATTTGAGTAAAACACAACAGTAAATGATCAGAGGATGCCATTACAGATGATTCTATCAATATTCAGATAGACAGACCTCATCAACAAAATATAAAAGAACTTTTAGAATATCACCCAAGTCGTTTTACAATCGCTGTAATGTTAGAAAATATATTTTTTTTAAAAGTCTTATTAAATATAATTTCTGATACAATACCGATTGAACTCGAGTACTTCAACTTCTTTAATGCTTCCATCAAAACGCATATTTATTCCCTTATTACTCAAGTTTCTTTTATAACATTCAGAAAAGCAAAATAAGTAGGATTAAATATCTAATGATATATTTTTCTGCAGAACTTTTCTATGACAACTTCTTTATCGTAAAGAAAAATAACTATGATATATTTCATCTTTACCTGTACGAATACCTTTATGAAGGTATATGAAGGAAGTAATATAAGGGCAAGACTTTGTAACTATCTCACGATTTTCTGCATCTTGGGATGCTGGAAATAATGTGACTGAGAAATGTAATTTGTTTATAAAATGGTTTCACGAAACCAATGAGAATGTACTGTGTCATTTATTTCAAGTGATTATTTCAAGTTACAGGCTTGACTTCTTATGAACCTAATATAGACCAGGCTCACTGTAACAAAAAAGTAGCTCTGATCTTGAGTGACTTGAATTTTATTAACATTGTCACACAAAAAATTTAAAAAAATTTAATAAAAGTCGACAAGCATCCCGGCAAAGATGTTCCACGGAACAGCTAATATTTCCGAAATTTGTTAATATATTGTTATATAAATATTATTTATAAATATATAATCTTATGTTATGTAAAGTTGCTTAGAAAAAATATGTTATTCAATTTTCATGCACTGGCATATAGTTCAATGAAAAATTAAAAAATAACGCGACCCGAAGAAAAGAGTTAATAAGCCCATTACCAAATACGGCTTCTAACGAAATGTACCTGTTTGTACTTGTTTTCTTTTGATGTTGATTTCTCCTTACAACTATTTGCTTATAATAAATTAGATTTCAATGAGAAACAGAACAATACGGCGCTCAAAGAACTTCAGTGCCGACTCTGACTTTGAACGGGTTTATAAATTGCTAACAGCCTTTCAGTGTGATGTTTCAATTATTCATTTTTTCACTAAATTTTTACCCTTTATATTTTTGGAATGGTATTGTATAAAAGTTTTAAAATTTCTTTATTTTCTAAAACTCAATTTTAAAAATCAAGGTTTCTTTAATTACAAAAAACTGATTTCAATTCTTATTTTTTAAGATGGCGGCCTGTTGTTTATTATTTATACGATATCATCTTAATAATAGTATGTACTTTGCTTTTTAAAAAATATTTTAATTTAAAAACAGAAATACTCGTAAATTTAAAATGATTTATATTGAAAAAGTTTGAAAGTTAAGAATGCGAACAAGTTTTTAACTAATTGTATTTTATCAGCGCTATAATTGTATTTTAATTAGATGTTGTTTATAATATATTTAATTAAATACTAAACTTTTTTATATAAATTACGATTACATGAAATAGTGCTTATCTACTGAGTAAATTTTTTGAAGAATATTTAAAAATACAAACAAGCTAAAATATGTTTTTATGTATCCAGGTAGAAAATTGTCTTGCAGTGCAGTTTCGAACTTGTTATAAGCTAGTTCTAACGTTCATTTTTCTCTCTCAGATAAAAATTGTAACACAATGTGCAAGAGTCAACTTGCTAATTCAAGCATTATATTTCTACTAGGAACAGTATTTTATAATTAGTAAATTATACTGTGATATAGTTTTAGTGAACTATTTTGGAACTATCTGTGAAAATATATATAAGTACCTAACTAAAATATCTGTATATTATGTACGAGTATTATATTTGTGAAATCGTAACACAGCTGCGTTTGTGTTTTAATCTTACTAAACTCTTAAAAAGTTATAAGCACTGTAAACGTTCTAATTCAAAAACTTACGAGTTCTTTGCTAAACTTTGTTTCTAAGAAGACTTTTATATTTATAGGTATATATCTTTATAGTAGAAGCAGAGGTGATAAGATGTAATGCTAAGTATAAAGTAATATTAAATTATAAATGTCTTTCGATAAAATCAAAAACTTTTTAGGTCAAAATCTATTGGGATAGATACAGAGCAGTCGTCACTCAGAAAGGGCGCAATGTCGGAAATTATTTCGTGTGGTTTTAACGTCAGCTTTTTTTCAAGGTTACTGATGATTTCATACTACCTATGAACCACATTGCTGCCAAATAAGTTTATGAGTACACATAATCAATTAAATTTGACAACAACCAAAACCAAGAAAGATTATTACACGTTATTTTTTTCAATTAGATCGATTGCTGATAAAATGATTAATAATCAGAATAATTGGGATGTTTGTTATAATAGCTACGAGATAAAGATCAATTTCTGAATTAAAATTAATGAAAACTCATTTACAATCAACCAAGACGCAAGAGAGATTGTCTAATTTATGCATACTTTTAATAGCAAATCTTTTAATAGTCAGTTAAACTTCAGTTATGAGATAAGGGGCCATCCATAAATTACGTCACGTAAATTTCCTGCTATTATGACTTACTCTCCCTCGCCCCCCTCCTTGCCACATTTTTAGGAGCCCCCGTCCTCCTCTTTGATGTGATTTTACACATTTCAATAATTTTTTTTTAATATTTTATTGTCTCTTCATGTTCTTCTTTTTAGATCTCATGGAAATTTATAATTTTTTCAGGATTTTTTAAATTATAATTTTTTACTAATAAAATTATATATTTTATGCTACATGTGACGTCACAATGGTGGTGATAGAAAATGTATTTGACAGTGATTGAAATTGACAAGTGGTCTTCATTGACACTGGTCTTAATAGCGTTTGCTTCTTTCAAAAATTTGCATATTTTACTAAGATAAAAAAGAAAGCTGTAGGTTCATAGATAACATAGTGAGCGAGAGTATTTATTGAGTTTGCAGCAATGTGGTACACGTTTATAAGACTAAGACTTCATAAAACTACCAACATAGTACTAGGTCGTCGAAGATAAGACTAAGCATCGGAAATAGGCCGACGTTAAATTAATTAAATTAAAAAAATTAAATATCTGGCCACAATGTGTAATTTACATTTTGCATAATCAACTTGTTGATCTTCGTGCTCTATTTAACCCTCGTTTCCTATTTTATATATCTATAAAAATCAAAACTTTTTATGATAAATATGGCAATTTTTTATAATATTTTTCCACATTTATTTTCTGCAACAACTATAAAATAATTGTAATAAACATAAAAAGAAAATAATAAGTAACTCTGGTGCATTCGACGACAGTGTGGCCGTATTTAACGTTATGATGGTACTGTTTCCACAAGGAAAATTGTGACACCTATAAACATAAACCAGTTTTATTTTTCCCCATGATGAAACTTATTCTGCTTAAAAGTTAGTTTAAGTGCAGAAAACGGGTATGTAATATGGCAGCGCAAAGAATACAGGGTGTTCAGCGAGACATTTTTTAGATTTAGGTTTGAAATAAGCAACGTGTTTTGTTTACCGGACGACACAGTGGGCGAGAGTATTTATCCTAGACACCTGACTGTTGTGTCTTCGGGTTCGATTCTCTGAACCAGAGCTATATTTTCTGGGTTTGGATGTTATCAGAAATAAATTGTCACAAAACCAAATGTTGCCAACATTGTAGAGTGATAATAAATTAACAAATAAATGAACATTGTTGTAAATAAGCTTGTTTAGTAACCTGTAATCTATATACCTTTAGTATATATAAAAACATAATTAGTATTCTGTACCTAGATAAAAAATGTTACAAACAGTTTCTTCTATTTTGCGTTCTCTGAAAAAAAATTCGACTTAAAAAGTGCGTTTTTAGGGAACCAACCATGTGATTTAGATGATTCTTTATTTTTTAATTTTTTGAGTTTTTAATAATTTTTAGATTAAGCGTATCAACGTTAAAAATGCAAATCCCTTATATTTTTTTTTTCTTCCACTATGAAATTTTCCACACAGATAATATTTTTAAATTTTTTGATCTGGAATTTTTTTTGAGGACAATTATTGACAACAGTAACATATTCCTTTTGAATCTACATGATCTGTAGACCTTTGTTAGACCTTCTAGAACCATTTTAGATGCAAATAAGTGCTTAATCATAGCTGGAAATGTGTGTGATGTTATTTACGGACGGCCTTATAAATCATTAGATGAATCCAAATCATAACTGACACTATTTCATCGGTCATTGATCAAGTTTGATTGGTTAGCAAACGCAAAACATTATATTCAAATTTATCCAGTGTATATTATTCACAGACTCAATAATACTTGTGCCAAACCCAAAATTTAAAAAAAAAGGAACCACCGTCGTTACTACCTGTGGACGCCCATGGGTATATGTACATTATACATGTTTATTAACGAAATGAAATAGATGTTGGTTTCAATGGGCCCCACAGGATATTTATTAAAAGCACAGGGGGGGATCCCGTTTTGTGATCACTGTTTCTAGCGATTATAGGTTTCCCACTGGTCTTCCAAATTACATTCATCAAAATATATATAAGTATGATGTAATCCTATAACATATATAAATATATATATATATATATATATATATATATATATATATATATATATATATATATATTTTGTTCATTGATATCATTATCTGTAGATTATACTTGGCACTCTCTAGTAATACCCTATTAACAGTAAAACACTTTATTTTTCAATGCAAAAAGTATTTATCACAACGATAAATTGTCACAATCGTGAAGATTATAAACAAATATTATTAACAAGGTGTGAAAAGTCTAATTGATGAACAAGTCTTAATAGGAATTTATCATTTATAAATTAACAATTACGTTTATTAATTTTTATAATGTAGCATTTAATAAATCATTTTCAATTTAGTTTTCCGAATAAATCCCGCAAGATGCTAAAGCCTTTGTCTAGTTGATGAGTTATTTTGTAATGTCTTTCTTACGATTTCAAGAAATATTACTTAGTAATTAATTAATTAATGTTACTTCATTTTTCTCTCAACCTTAAAATATAACAACGGCGTTGTATTTCTTGGAAAATATAATAGCTTTTAACAATCTGCATTATTTCAAAGATATTTTCTTTCATTGGTTGTTATAATATGTATTATTATATATATATATATATATATATATATATATATATATATATATATATATATATATATATATATATATATATATATATACATATATACCAACCAATCCTGGTACATTTCATTCATTCAAACATAAAATTAGAACTCGTAAGTATAAACACAGTAAGTAAGAATGTAATCTCTTACTCTCCTCTATGAATTCTCAATATCTGAAATATAAAGTTGCAGTTATTATAATTTTTTTAACATTTCTTACTGGTTTAGCCATTCGCAGTACAGTTTTAGAATTCCAAGATAAAACAAAAATGTTCTATTTCTTGGAAAATGTAATAGCTTTTAACAATACGTATTATTTAAGAGATATTGTCTTTCATTGGTTGTTATTCTACTCATAGTCTAGTATAAGAACAAAAGATACTTTTTTCCTCTTATACAAAGACCATTTCTTATAAATATCTCTTTGGTATAGCTCTTTCTAAAAGTATATAAATATCTATGTATCTTATAGTGTCGATTGAAATAAAAATAATATATACTTGTATAATATGATACTGCATAGTACAAAGGTATTTTCTAATAATATTACAATGCATTGTACATATATTGTTTATCTCCCACTAGGCACTAACCGCTTTACTAATAAACCTGTATGCAGTATATTAAATCCGACGATAGATGTAAATGTGGTGAAGAAGGAATTTTGGATCATATTATATTTGAATGCATAAATTATAGTTTAGAAAATTCGAAATATTAGGTGAAAATAGTGAAGTGAAATATTAGGTGTGATTAAAACTTTTCCTGTCAATACTACATTTTTGTTAAGTGATTCAAAATTAATTAGTGAATTATTTAAATATTTAGAAATTTGTAAAATACAATTATAAAATGTGAAATATGTAAAAAAATGTTTGATGGTGGCTAAAAAAAAAATTTTTTTAAAAATTATAAACCTGTTATAAAATTTATACCAAGTATAAATTGATAAGCCCGTCCGGACGGGCAAACCCCTGATGTACTCATAAATGCTACTCGCAGTTAGACGTTTTTTCAATAACAGTTATGTAGGAAACATCTTTTTAGATCGGAGATCACATTTCACCTTAGCGTAGATCTCATAGTTACAGTTGATATTTTTTCCGCTCAAACAACTTTCTCTGCTGGAAATAAATAAAAAAAAATCAAGAACTGGAAACTTCTTGGAAATGTGCATTGTCATGGAACAAAAAGACTATAAATATTGACAGTTCGGCACATTTTTCGACGCAAACAAAAGCAATTAAGTACGCACTTTGTAGTCAGACCGGTTGACTAGCACTGACGTTTTTGGAAAAGGAAAGTCTGTGATGTGGAATACACTTAGAACATATCTTCATGCTAGTCGCCATTTACTTGCAGAATTGGTTTGTTTTATGCGGTATAAATGAACATGAGGGAGAAATGTTTTTATGGAAACTAATGCAATTATTACCAGATATTTTTTATATGGTTAGTAAGAGTATTTGTTATTGTTTAAAAGCTGTAAAAATTGTGTTTAAGGTTGGTGTCGTGCTACACTATGATACAAAATTTAATTACGGTTAGCGAACAATGTAATAACCCACTAACGTAAAACATATTATTCTTCAATGCTCCATGTTCTCATCACACAGACAAAACTATAGTATTCCTGAAGATTATAAGCAGATATTTGAAAACGGAGTCTAAAAGACCTTATTGACTTTTTTCATAAATCTAATTTAATCTCTATATATTAACTTAAATACCCATTCTTGTGTAGAGATAGACAAATTTAAGTGGAATAAAGAAACTTCGATTTATCAAAGAAATCGATAATTTCGAGGCTCCATATATTGAGTTTAATTTTCTCTTATTGAAAACATTCGTGAGAGTAGTGCATTTATTCAGTTTATTTTCATTTCCTTTGTATTGCTGAAGCGAGACAGCAATAGACGTGAATGGAATATGACGTCAAATATTTTTTTCAATCTTCTTATGTTTTATCTCTTTAATTTTTCTATCTTTTTTAATAAATATTTTATGTTGCTAATATCTACTAGATTATTGATGCTCAATTTTAGTTCTGGCAGTCGATTTTATCAATATTACATATATTAATAAGATTACAATGTTATAGAATTCAGGATATGGTCCATAACCCAATTATAACGGTTTTTTGCTGGTATATGTATATACTTGGTGTGCACGGTCAGTTTTCTATGTAGTCTAAAATTAATTCTGCTTTATGTGGTATATAGTTGTAAGTTTCTGTCTGATATTCTTAGGCTCTTGTGTATATTTGCGGGTGTACCAACCGCGATGATCAGCGCTGACCCAACAATTTCAAAGTAACGTATATGATTGATTTTTGTATTGAAGTTATTATAACACGTCAATTTTAATAGTTGACAATATCTGAAATTTATCCGTGGTAGTATTTTCCAATACTTTTACGAAACCAAACGCACTATAGAAAAATTATAAGAAAATAAATACATATATCATATTTCTATGTTTGTTTACTCAGTTTCGTGAACCACTATAGAAGGACTAAAGCGTAATAACATAATAATGATTTTCTTCACATTAGATATCGTATTACATATTTTTCTGTGATTTTTTCATATTTGTTATTTACATCTTTGATTCGGTAAATAAAATATTTTTTTGTTTTCTCTGATCTCAAGGACATTTTTTGTCATAACCTCAAAAAATCGTTTTCTGATATGTATATTTCTTGAATGTTATTCTATAAGATATATTTACTTTGCATAAGAATTGAACTTCGAATATGCGTTTTATATATGTACATTAATAATCATTTTACTTTAGCGATAGCGAATAAAATAGAATGATAGTGTTAGTTAATTGATTTTAGACTGACCACGCATAGAAAGGACTCAGCGCATACACCTACTATGACATTATACGTTTTGTGTTTAAAGGGAAATATTTATATGTCAAGGTGCATACTGGATACAAAACCTGGCTTTGTCTTAGAAAGATTAAGACAATACCAACTGAAAAGATCGAGCAAATAGAGATATCGTTATAAATAATATCTAAAAACAGTTTTATAGCAAGTGTGCATCCAGCCTACGTTATTTGATCCGCACAACAGGTTAGATCACCCTGAGATATCATGAAACTGAATAAGAATTAAGAGTTTATTTATCCCAATATTCGGAATTACCAGATTTATGTCAAATTGAAGTGATCACAGTTGGTATATAGGTGTACTTATACTTTAGTTTACCATACGTCCCGGTTTAACCGGGACTGTCCTGCTCCCGACAGGTTAACCGGGACAACATGCTGTCTTGAATACGCGTGCGATGCGTGGAATAATTTTTTTATTCGGTTTATAATTGGGTATCAAATTTAACCTAAATTAAAACCGATTTTTTCATTAGTTGGATACTCAATTATTACACAATCCAAAATTTCAACTTACTCCAATTTTTGAATTTACAAGCAACACAATATTTTATCGCAATATAGCAAAATACATAAGACAATATTTAACGTTCTATCATCTATTACGGACTAAATGTTATAGAAGAAATAGTGCCTAATTTTTCTTTTAGATTTTCCGGGTTTTCAGTAAAATTCGGGAACAAATTTTGGGACACCAAAACGCATAGAATTTTTTATATATCTATATAAATATATAGTCGTATATATGTATATATTATTAATAATAAATTGAAAAATAAATTCCTTTTCGTAGGAATTCCTTTTCGTATTCCTTTCCTTTTGAATACGGTAATTAAGTAACTATTTCTGCTGGTGTTAACCCCCTTATCCTCTACCCCCCCCCCCAGTGACCCCCTGTCACAACTTTCTATACACACAAATTTACTCACCTTTCAAATTGATCCTGATTCAACTTCCCCTTCAAAGGTTTTCCTAACAAGCATACCGTAACTTGGCTCCTTTTGTGATCTTTATAGTATTTGCAAGGGAAATATATACGTACCTCATTTAAGAAAGCGTTATGTAACTCCTTCAAAGAGGGACTGAGAGGGAGAGGTACAAAATATAATATATTCGCTAAAATGTAAGCATTTCAGAAAATCAAGCTCAAAATTTTATGGAAAGAAACTCAGTAATATTTCATTAATTATTTTTGTAACAATTTTACAAGTAGGTTATAATTTTTATTATCGTCATATTTACATAAAAAAATATGAAATATTTACATATTAGGATGATTAATGGCAAATTGTACTTATTTATTTATATGTATGTATTAATTCTATTCAAATACCTCTATCTCAGTGATTGTTTGGTCAGAAAACGTTGAGTCGTTAACATTCCTAGTCGCTGTGGTCTGAACATGTAATTTTGATATATTTTCGGAGAGGACACAGTATGCGAGAGGATACTGCTTGACTCAGACTCCTGTGTCTTCGGGTTCGATCCGCAGACCAGAATTATATTTTCTGCGTTTGGTTGTTATCAAATTTAATTGACTGTGTGCACCGAAAGTAGGCTGACGTTAAATAAAATAAACAAACAACATTTTTCATATGTTAGAATTTCCACTTTATTTTTTGATATTTTTTTTATCACATAAAAGAAACATGTGTGTCCCACTAGACCAACTAGTTTTCTTTATCGCATTTTCGCATTTTCATTCTACCAAAAACACCCATTCCTTAAAGACTGATATAACCAAAAACTAAAAAGAAAATCCAACCGGTCATATCTCTTCAAGGGTAAAATAAATCGGAAAATTCTATCGGAAGTACAAAACCCACTGAGTTGTAGGTTGAGAGGGTGAGAATAACGGCATTTAGAACCCCTGTGGAATCTAACACTGTGAATATAAGACATATACACACATATATATACTTGTATATACCAAATCAAGATTCCATTTATGTGTTTATAGGAGAGGCACAAGCTTACCATAGTAACGATATAATTAATTACACTTCAACACCTAAATTGATCACAACGCAACTATAAAAAAAATATTTCGGCTTTATTTTGTATTGAATTTCTGTTCTACCATTTTTTATAGACAAAAAATCATATAAAAAATATTAGCCTAGTTCCGTGATAATTAATTTCGTTATATTTTAAGTAAAAACAATCACAGTTTTGGGTTTGTCAAGCGTTTAAGTATCATTCCCACTCACTGTTTTAATACACTGTAGTCATTCCCTGTACCATAGTTAATTTAGAATTTAATATACGTTTTCTTTGTTTTTAGAACCTTACAATACGCCTAATAAATTAAAAAAACTATATTATATTGTATTATAACCTCGAAAATGTGACAACCTGTCAAAATGCAGTAGGATTTATTTTTAAAAGAAGTTCAATGTCAGTTTGTCAAAAATAAAGGCATAAAAACAATTTCTATTACTAATTGTTATTAAGAACAGCAATTTTATTTATTTCATATTCATTTTTGTTCAACTGTCGAACTGTCAAAATTTATATTACTTACTACGCATGCGCACCAAATAAGTTAACTATATTCAAATTAAAACACGAATGTGACAAGAAATAGATATTCCGAAAACAACAAAAAATTGGTTAACCGTAAGTGGGAATAAGGCTAGCTTCAAAACTACATAACTCTGACAGAGTGCAAACAACTTAGGGTGGAATACAATGAATATTGAGAGTGGAATATATTGGTGTTAAATTACAATTATGCTTAACAATGAAAGATTTTAGCTACTTCTAAAATACTTTGTATCTATGCTCTTTGTAATATGTTGCCAAGCATTTTCCTAACATGACAACCAAACATATTGAATCCTTAAATAAATAAAGTTTTTGCATATGTACTCGTAACATGTATATGTCACATAAAATAATAAATATATGTGGTTGGTTCTACGACAAAAATAACCTAATGGCCTTGAAATACCATTACGACATGGAAGCTGTAAGAAATACGCTTTCTTTAGAATATAGTTCAATTTTGGATTCGTATAAATATGAATAAAACTTGATATAAAAATAAATGGAGAAACATTATACAAACAGCCCAAGTGTAAATGTGTTCCATATCGAGAAAACAAGGTAGGTTTATTTTTAGTGGGTAAAAAATATTCATGTGTATATCGATACATAATACATCGATATTTTAACAGTTTCTAATACATTCGAATTGAAATATGTCAAACTCTTTCAAATAAATACTAGTATTAAACCTCATTCCCACTAACTGTTTTGATATTTAATTTACGTTTTTATTTAATATTTTAATCTAGATTTCAGGTTTTCAGAATAGGCATTTCTTATCACATTCGTGTTTTAATTTAAGTTTAGTTAATTTAGTTGGTGAGCATGCATCCTTAGTAATATAAATTTTGACTGTTTGATAGTTGGACAAAATTAAATGTGGAATAATTAAAATTGTTGTTTTTATTACCAGTTAGTAACAGAAATTGTTTTTATTTTTGACAAACAGGTATTGTTCTTTTAAAAATGAATCCTGTTGCATCTTGACAGATTGTCACATTTTGGAGGTTATAATAAAATATAGTTTTTTTAATTTAAAAATATTGGACCTTGTAAGGTTCTAAAATAACAAAAAACGCAATTGTTGATTCCAAATTAAAAATGATATGGAGAATGCCTACGCATATTTCTATACAATACAAAATTATGATGTACTTTAATGTTCGTCTTTATACTTAAGAAGGTTATTCTTGTGATGACTTCTTTTGTTACATCAGCATCTACTCCTTTTAATTTTGCCATTATAAACACGGAAGACTGTAATATAGTTATGTATATTCCAATATAAAATCATTTTTACTAATCTTGCGAAGATCCGTCACATTGAATATAATGTTTTTCCGCACATACTTCAAATTTGACGAACATAATCAGGCTGATTATTTGTACGCGAATAACAATGACAGTTTTCCATCTCCATATTTCGGTTTTGCGTCGTTGCGTATTAAACAAAACAGTCCAACAGGAACGCAGTTTGTGAGCTCCTTAAAGAAGTTACCATCAGACTCTTAATCTGTCATTTCCAAAGCTTCCCATTTTTAACGAGACAAAGGTAGTGGTAGATGGAATGGGAAATGTCGTCTTTTTAATTAGTATTGCTTTGTCAAATCCAAAGAATTAAACGTACGCAATTTAATTAATTAACACTTTTCCTTAAGGCCACTCGAAAAACCTTGTAATTTTGAAGATTTCTAAAGGTGTGGGTTTCAGTGGTTTAAATAGATTCGAATAGGTCGAAAACAACCTATATTGTATTTCATAAATATTCAATTTCACACACAACTTGCGAATGCAACCCTTTCTAATAATGTTTGCAAACAAATGGAAAGCTACCTTCGGACCTTCGTTTGTTTTTGCAAGATTAATGCGACACCATTTGAACAGAACTCTGCGCACCTTCATATGTTCCATCGAGATTAATGCTATTTGACTCTGGTATGCATCCAGCCTTACTTTTTCCATTAAACGTATGAAATATTACCTTTATTTAAGCAAGGAAAGTATTACAGTATTAAGTAATTCTGTGAAACAATCATTATTCTTCTTTTGCTGTTTCAATTCAACAAAATTTAAATAATTTGCTTCTCGTTTCATATGATAAGAAATTAAAGTCTTGGACTTTCTTTTTCCTCGTAGAAGCTGCAGTAATCAATGAATTTTCTCCTACATAAAGTGATTCCTTTATCATTTATAATTGTTTCAAATTGTTAAAGGCATAACTACGACTATATTTCATTTCTTAAGAAGACACAAATGATTAAAATAGTTCAAATAATCGTACATCGATTTTAAGTTTCATACTTATACATCGATATTTTCTTTGATACAGTTAACCCCACTTTTCAACGGTTCCTTCGTAGAATTACATTTCATTTTTACTGTAAAACACGTACGTATTTAACTGCTTCTTTTGTTACCTTTAGGTACTCAATTTAGTTTATTATTATTCCAATTTATGTTTACAATACATGGAATATGATCAGAGAAATCGTAAACTCATGAATCCTTATAAGTAAAATGTCAGAATATATACTTGGTAGTGTTGCCATATATGTTTTGTAAATTTTCTTAAAGGGTGTTGGTTGCTAACACAAAATACGCGTGTCACTGAATATGTGTGACATAATTATTGTAATTGTTGGTGGTAATTGCCAAATGCTCTTTCATGTAATTAATTACAAAACTTATGTCATAAGTTTCACTTTGGGTAATCATTCATAATTATATAAATACCCAAATTGTGTATTGGGACCATGCCGGGCACCAAAAAATTTAGGGGATTGTATAGGAATACAGTTAAATATGATTTAATTTGTGTTGTTTAATTATTTTGTTAATTGTTTTGTTTTTTGATATATAACAAAATGTTTTTTGAATAAATATCTAGTCCGGGAATCGAACCCGAAGACACAGCAGTCAGAGGTCAACCATCAATGCTCTCTAATCCAACTCTGACTCAGATGTAGCAGGTCTCCATTTATTTGTTTATTTAATGTCGGTCCATTTTCGAAGCTGACTGCAACGACCTCCTCTAACTAACTATGTTAGCAGTTTTCGTGGCCACACTGTTGTTTAATAGGTTTATAGTTATATATTGCATATAATCAAATTAATGAAACAACAATAAACCCAGAAAATATAGTTATGATTTCGGATTCAACCCGAGAACATAGCTCTCGGACATAGACAACGACTCAACGCTCTCGGCTATTGTGTCGTCAGAAAACATACAAAAATAATAAATCTTAATAGAAATAAACAATTTGTACTTTTCGCAGAGAACGCTTTCGTGATACGATGACATTATTGGCTACATAACAGTTGCAAGGATAAGGCTACGGCATACCGGCTAGCGGCTAGCCGGAATTGATTGTGTGCCTATATTTCACGATATGTTAATGGTTTTATATTGTAAATAATTGCAAAAACGTGTATTGCAGTTGTACTGTGATTATATTATATTGATCCAAAGTAAATACAGAGAGTCAGAGTGCGTGACGTTATGTATGCCATTAAGCGGGCACGGAACCATCTTTGTATTGTATAACTTAAATTATGAGACTTTGGTGGTGACTCATGCTTAAAAGAAGTTGTGGTATATAAATCTACGATACAATGAAAAAACACTGTTTCACTAAATTTCTTTTATATGTATATAGGAACGAATAAGATAAACCGACTCTTAAGGTGAAATGTATATGTAAAAAGAAATTTGGAACCAGTGGAAAATATGAAACGCATATCCTTGAATGCAGTTATAAAAATATTAACAGAAAATAGAAATTTGATTTTCAACACGCTATATGTTTCAAAATAATTGATATACTAAGTAATGATATAATTAAAAACAAAGCTTGAACATTTATCTAACTCCTAAAATTTATATGGTTTAAATAGCTCAATCGTGTGCAAAGTTATTAACATTTTTATATTTGAAAACATGGAGTGCTAGTACAAAGTTGTAAATCGATTGTCATTTTAGTACACTGTTGTCATCTATATTAAAGTATATAACCATGAAGTAATGTTTCACCTTAAGACTCTGTTAACCATGAGTCGCCGCGAAACTCTCATAATTTGAACTATATTTATTTTATTGTATTTACCTTTTTAGCGTTATAATCTGTTCACATTCATTCCTCATTTCACTTTTTAAATTAACAAATATCTTCTTACTTTCTTATACAATTATGTTCATGCAAATATTCCGTTAATATTTTGTATAGTTTTTAACAATCTTAAATTATATCAGACAACACAGTGGTCGAGAGCATTGATGCTTGATTTTAAATTCTGTGTTTTCGGGTTCGATCCCAGGTTCAGAGTATTATTTTCTGGATTTGGTTGTTATCAAGTTTATTTGATTATGCGGCGGTGTAGTGACATATATGAGGCATGACGCCATATACACACCATAAAAACTGCCAACAAAGTCTTCGGTGATAGGAAGCAGCATTGGAAATAGGTCGATGTTAAAAAAAATAAATAAAAAAGCAAATAAAAGTATATATTAACAAATAAATATTACTTCATCTTCTATTTATTTTTATCTTTTTGTACTTACTATTTATAAATTAAGTATATCCCCTACAATGAAAAAAAGATTTCAATAGTATTTTTTAAGTTTTTGGAAGAAATTGCTTTTTTTTAAGGTGTCACTCAAATTTTTTCCCCTCTTTGTCACAACTTGCGGAACTCTCCCCCTACCACCATTTTTCATTGTATGTAATTACTGCCGTGCACACGATTTCAATTACAAATAAATTATCTTTTATCAATGCAACAATTAATAAGAGAACAGTAATGTATGCAACTCCACAAATTTAAAAATAACGGATATCAGATTCCATTCAAAAAATATTTATAGAATAATGACTTCAATAATAAAATAAAATGAAAATACATATATTAAAAAAATAAAACATAATAATAATTGTAATATCGAGAAAAGAGGGATAAGAGTCAGAAAGAGTGTAGTATTGTCAGAAATAAATACCGTTTGGCATCGAGTATCATAAAACTAAACCCTAACATTAATGATAATACTAGCAAAGTTTTTAAATCGCAAGACACATTGATATAAGTTACAAAATTCGACGTGTAATATATTGCATATAACTTCAATATATCACTGATATTAGATTATCATCTCTCGTTCTCTCTCTTTCTCTGCTGAATCTTCTCAGTCTCGTTCCTTACAAGTAATACGGGTACCATGACCTTCCACCTGCTGCAACCCCTCGTAACCCCATAAGCTGCCCCAATCTCATAAGTCAGATCTCATCTTCATGCGTACTGACTACTGACATTCAGACTCTGAAATTATTACATTCATACTTCTTCGTAAAATACGGGGGTCGTGATGTTGATTTTGTGGATTTTGTCACGTAAATATATATATTTACTATAGTTTACTCCCGTCGCAAGCGACGACTGTCTTTTATGTATAAATTGAATATAATTTTAAATTTTAATTCTATTTTTAAATTAAAATATTTAAGTCGTTCTTTATAAATTTCACATATAAAAACAAATAATTTTTCAACAAAATTAAAAAAAATTTCAATTCGTCCGTTATTTGACCAACTTTTTTTCAAAATTTGGGATTTCTTTTCTCAATTAGGTACCAAAGTTAGTCTATATAAAAAAATTCAACTTTCTAGCGCAATTTTTACCCTCGGCAAAAACCGCCTCCTTGCCCCCAAATAAAATTTTGAATTTCGATTTTTTTTTTAATATTATATTCAATTATTACACTATTCAAAGTTTGAGCTTTTTCCAAAGTTTCCTACCGGGGCCCCTAATTTTCTCAGAGCCCCTTTTATTAAATTTTGAATTTCTATGTTTTGAAATATGTTCACATTATATACGTTCACTTAATTAATTATATGTTCTTAATTATTAATATGTTCACATAATAGCGTAATGCACATGTAAAATTTCACTTTTCTGTCTTTTACGAATACAAAGTTATATAGCAAAAAAGTACCCACTTTTTTTTCCAGTTTTTCCAAAATTACGGGTTTGCAGGAAATTCAGGGAAAAATCCGGGGACACCAAAAGTGTTAAAAAAAAATTCTCTACGAAATAGGAAATTTTCAAAAACTTCGCTAGAGCCTTTTCGAACTATCATACAAAATTCACTACCAAACATATTAGAATATAAACATACAAATATACACCTGGAACATTATAATATAGAAGTAAATAAATAAATATATCATATCATATAAATATATCATATGTACTATGTTCGATTTATAAAATAGCTCAGTTGATAAATTCATCGTAATAACACTTTTTGTACGGTTATGGATGAAACCTTATTTTTCATTTAATTAGCTCTGCAGCAAATGCATTGTTTCTCCCTTTGAAAAATATAATTATCACAAAACACTTCTACTACTGCAGGATTAATTTATTAAATTTTGTGATCTAATTAAAAAATGTATTTTTTGCAATTAATTTAATTCCAACGAAAAATAAGGGGACCACAACAAAGAAACAAAACGTTTGCCAATACAGATTTTTGTTTTGTACGATAAGCTATGTATATGCTATCATTTTCTACATCTTTTGTCTTTGTTGTTATCTTTAAAGCATGATGTTAAAAGGAGAAAGAAATATTACAAGGAATAATAATGTAATAAACCTTACCGAACTACCAGCATTGCTGGGATAATAACTGTTGTTTGCCCTTAAACGCAAACATTCTGTGGAGAGGGTTAATATTCAACCCACCTTTCCCCACCAGTCTGCAAGAGTGGTATTAACACCTACATAACGCATACTTAATATAAAAACATAAGGTTTATTTAATATAAAAATTGAATTGAAAATTTTACTTATATTTGTTTTTGGTTATTATTATGTCAAATTACATAATGAAAGCCTTTGGCATTGATTTATGTTTTATGACGTAAGTAAAACCATTTTGCAAGATTATATAATCCCAGTAAACATTTTTTTGAAACTGACTTAGCTAGGTGAAGTTTCAGTCACGAAATCAATTCTTTTTTACTCTTTACTATTTGAAAAAAAATTGTTAGGATTTGTTCATAAGAATATTCTTTTTCTTTCCAACATCATACAATTAAATGAAGCTATAGTTGTTTTTTCTTTTACATTTGAAAATATTAATTTTAGTAAAGATAATTCATTTAACAAGAATATCATAGAAAAAGAAACAAGATATATCTGTCTCTGTTACACTTTAATGGTTTATTTGCAACTGCATTCAATACTGGTACGGTGGTGAGACCAAGTAATTTTGCCATTTGTAGTTCATATCACTGACATTTCCCTTGAACGTGTAAAATAAAATTGAATTGTTTCACAACAAAAAATCATACGCATCTTCAATATAATATCAAAGTGACTCCAAAATGTTTTTCTGGGATGTTATGTATTAAACTAATATGTTAAATATATTATGACATTTAATATATAAAGGCATTGCATTAAACTTACTTCTTCGTTCGAGAATCCCTCGAAGTCAACATAACAAGCGTCATCCATTGGATGGCGGAAGTAGAGAGAAGAAGGAAGATAGTAGAGAAAAAGAGGAGAGAGTAGTAAAGTGGGGAACAGAAAAGAAATTTGTCAAGGGAAAGAGTATAGCGGAGCTCATGAGAGGAGTAAGAGAAGGAAGAAAAAGGATTTAGAAGACAGAGAGAAAGGAAAAGGGGAATTGAGAATGGGGAAGTAGAGCACAGAGAATGACACGAGAAGAAAAATGAAGAGATATCATTACTTCTAAGGTTAATTAGAATTCATGAAATGTAATTAAGGTGTATATTCATTAAAATAAGTATACATTACAAACGCCATGCAGCAAATTCAGCCAGATTTATGCGACAAAGGCGTTGCAAATTAATCCTCTCAAATACATGCCACCAAGCAAATCGGCAGCGGACATTTCAACGACGTTATATTCCACACTTAATGCCAGAAAATATACTTTCAAATAATAAATAAATTGAGTGGATATCTCACACACAAGTTGTTTTATTATCGTTTTGAAATCAAGCGTTCTCATAGAAAGAATATACTCGCTATAGTATATAGTATAACAATTTCAAATAATATCATTTTTTTATACAACCAAAAATAAATTGAAGGAAGTATTATTAATAATCGTATTCTACCTCAGTCAACCTATTTGTGATGTAACACAGTACCTTCCATAACAAATATTAAAAAACTGAAACATAATATAACCTTCTTATTAAAACTCTTTAGAATTTTTTACAATCTTAACAGAAAAATCAGTAATATTATTTTTTACTACTCATACCTACAAAGTATACGAAATTTAAAACTTTCTTATAACTCGTATGCTTCACATCATCGCATCAGGATAATCTCTTTCCCACCTTTTGCGTTTTCTCCCATATTCTATTTTTAGACACATTTTTAGATGGAACTTTATAATATATATAGAAAAAAATACAGGAACCTTTTTCACCTGTAACAATTTTTTTATTTATAATATATTTTAAGCTTGTAATAAAAGTATGAAACGAATATTTACATTCTTATTATTTTCAGGAATTTGCTACACTCACTAAGGAACTGAACCAAGCAAGGGAGCAACTTCTGGAACGGGAGGAAGAAATATCCGAATTAAAAGCAGAAAGGAATAACACACGGGTATGTTATCTACTCAGTTTAATGTTTTTTTTTTATTTTTCAATACATCGTAAGTCAAAGAAATGGAAATAAATTAATTCAGTGTCAATTCTTATGGCTCATCTTCACTGTCGTAAAGTTTAAAGTCTTCTCTCTCACTGTATAATCTTTTCTATAAAATATATCTTTTATATTTCACTATGAGAAGGATGTCATTTGCAGAAAATGTAACGCAATGTTGACTTGCACTTTGCAAGACAATTTGCTATGTGAGAAGTAAAAAATGAATATTGGAATTAGTTTGTAGAAGGCTAACAACTAACTAACTATAAAGCTTGTGTGAAACTACACTGTAAGACAATTTTCTAAAATAGTTACTTTTGTTATTTTATCCATTAAAAGGGATCAAAAAACATAACAAAGTACTAAAATTCTCTGACATCCCCTTCCCATCTATGTATTGTCATCTCTGTTATACTACGAAGTAATCAGATAGTACTTATAGCTGCCTCGAGCAACACATAAAGTTTTGATATTATAAAAGTGGTACATAAGTGTAATTCAAACAGATTTCTTCTAATTTTACTTCAACAATATTTCTGAGACGTTAAAAATCTAGCTAAAAATTAAGTGGCAAAACAGAACTTTAAATAGCTTTTTGATATTTAAAAAAATACATACTAAATAGATACTTTTATAAAATTGATACTGAATAGAAAATTTAATTATTTCGGTCGCGGCTTTTATTATTATATATTTATATAATTTTGAAATATTGTTATTGGATAATTTCGATTTTGAGTTTAAAATCTCGAAGAACTGACATTCGCTACTACTACAATATCCGATTCGTGACAATTTTCCAAAACGTTATTAAAATAAAATCTTTTTAATTATTCTTGTTTATAGTCATTCCTATAATTTCGTAGTTTGATACAACGATTCGATTGTGTGTAATGGAATTTAACCTACCCGTCTAATGGACTAATTTTGTTTACATAACACTATTTTATACGAGTAACTTAATTAGTTTCCAATTAATATTCATTTCCTGCTTCCTGTTATTTTCTGCCTCTGTTTTCACAATGTTTATTTGAAAATAAGCTTTCAGTTATTTAAAATGCAAAAAATCACTGCATGCTAAAGGTTTAATAATTAAAGCGTGGGATGCCCTTTAATAAGTGAAGAGTGATTTTTGATTAATCAATAAAATCATGTACGTTATTTATTATAGAATAAAATAATTATAATTCTCATTCCATGTCCAAGCTTATAATAAATAATGTAAATAATTGCATAGTTGCATTCTTACAAAAAAAAATCGAATGTCGATTTTCGAGTGTTTGGGATCGATCTACTGTTTAAAATCGATTCTTCGATTAATCGATCTCAGATCGCCAGCCCTAGTTAGAATTCGAAGTACATACGTTACCTTACTGTCTTACAGTGGTTTACTAGTGGTTACACTTTCGTTAAATATTTTCGTTGTTATGAAAGTTAAATTGATTATGTACTCACATAATCATAAACCTTTCTCTAAAAAATATCCTGGTCTCTAAAAAATATATAAAAATGTCAACGTAGTAGAAGGTGATAGGAATCAGCATTGAAAATAATCCGGCTTTAAACAAATATAAATGTGTATTTTAATCAGAATAAATCAAAAATATTAAATGAAATCATTAGTTTAATGCATACTACAGCCGGGATGAACAAAGGCTTTTCGTCGAATTGAGGTGAAAAATAGGGGGCACTACTAAGGCATTATTTTACATGATAATAACACGTAATGACATTTAGCGTTAAATTAATATTGTATGAATGTCATAATATCAAGAGAGAATTAAAAATTACCTAACAAGCATTTTTCCGTGTGCTTTTTAAATTGAATTTAATTAGAATAAAGCCTCATTGCCACTCACTGTTTTGATATTTAATTTACTGTTTTTATTTAATATTGCAATCTAGATTTCAGGTTTTCGTTTAAGCATTCCTTTTCACATTTGTGTTTTAATTTAAGTTAAGTCAATTTAGTTGGTGCATACGCATCGTTAGTAATATAAATTTTGACAGATCAGAAATTGTATGTGAAATAATTAAATTTGCTATTTTTAATAACAATTAGTAATAGAAATTGTTTTCACTTCGATATTTTTCAAAAACTAGCATTAAACTTCTTTTAAAAGGAAATCCTACTGCATTTTGACATTATGTCACATTTTGGAGATTAGTTTCTCTTAATTTAATATTTTTTTAATTTAAAACATTAGACAATTGGACATTGTAAGGTTAAAAAAAAATTAAATTAAAACTGGTACTGTGAATGACTACGCGTACTACCACATGCTTTAAATTTAAATTAAATACAATTTATAATAAATACAAAATATAAAATAAAATTAAAGCAGTGGGAATGATACTTTAAACAATTTTTATGCAAGTTTAATTTAGTTCAGTTCTTATTCTCATATATCAGGGAATGTACATTGATAAACAAGAGTAATTAGTATCGGTGCTCGTGCATATACCACAAGATAAATTGCTCACCCTAAACACTTCATTCCCAAGGTGGCACTTCGCGCATCCCACCACCAGCCCTTCAAGGAGCCAATAGACTTTTCACATCTCCAGATCGTGTACCAAGCAAGCGTCTATCCGTGTATCCATCATCGACGTTACTCGTAAATCAACTGCCATCGGCAAAGAAGATGCAATGTTGCTAATAATTGATCAACCGTAACCAGATACTAAACGTCCCGGAATAAGCGGGATTGTCCCACACAAGAGATACCGGCCGTCCCGGAATAAGTGGGATTGTCCCACACAAGAGTCAGAAGATGCAATGTTGCTAATAATTGATTAATCGTAACCAGAGATACCGGACGTCCCGAAATAAGCGGGATTGTCCCACACAACAGTCATTTGTCCGCGTCCCGCAAATCCTTTATTTTAAATAAAACATTTTATGTGATTTATTCAGCAATTCTTCGCTTTCTTATTTCGTTCCATAATTACTCGATTACTTTCGTAAAATATAGTCATACTTATAGTCCATACCTCATACCCCAAATTTTCTTAAAATTAGGATACCGTTGGTGTATAATTGGTTAAATGGGAAAGCAACATGATAAACACGACGTGAAATATCTAGCGAAGCTTTGTTTAAAACTCTTTGCAGTTTACAAGCACAATTCCTCTGGGATCCTACAGAATCCATGAAACTTTTTAGCATTCCTGCTATCTACTTGGGTTGATGTTATCTTTGCGATATTCAACGAATTCTGTAATTCATGCTACTTTATACCAGCGATTCTCTTTGACTTTAATTCTTCTTAACGATGTTTTCTGAATCATTAGCTACAACATTACAGTTGTCTTCCTCACGTAAACTACCTTGAATTGCTACATTTTTCACATAACAATAAAAAAAAAAGTACTTTTTGTGTTGTAATTTTGAAATCTTAAATTTTTCATGAATACGCAATGTTATCTGAAGAAAATAAACTGGTCAGAATCACGACGTGCGCATTAGAAAGATTATTATCATAAATTTCTAACTTCTACACAGTTAAAAATATTCATACATTGTAAAAACTGTCTATTCCTTTTCGCAGTGCAACCTTTCGATCAATTCTTTTTACAGTCCATATTAAAATTAACAACCGGGTATATTAATTATTTTTAAGATGCATTATTTTAAATTTTTATTTGAATTTATTAAAATTAATATAATTTTACTAAACACTTAATAAAATGCCCTGTATATTAGGAAAATTAATATACGAGATCTGAATTCCTTTTCAATACACTGGTTATAAAATGTACTTCAGAAATGTTAAGCTTTTACTGTTTTAATTTTGTATTTAATTTAAATTGTATAGCACATAGGAATATGCGTAGTCATTCCCTGCACCGTTTTTATTTTAAAATTTTATTTACGTTTTCTTTATTTTTTTAAAACTTTACAAAGTCCAATGTTTCTAAATTAAAATAACCTATATTAATTTATAACCTCCAAAATATGACAATGTGGCAAAAAGGCAGTAGGATTTTTTTTTAAAAGAAGTAAAATTTCAGTTTCTCAAAAATAAAGAAGTATAAACAATTTCTATTACTAATTATTATTAACAACTTCTTTAATTATTCTACATTCAATTTTGTCCAATTATTGAACTGTCAAAATTGATATTACTAACGACGCATGCACAAAAAACTAAATTAACTAAACTCAAATTAAAACACAAATGTGATAAGGAATGCCTATTCTGAAAACTTGAAATCTAGATTAAAATATTAAATAAAAACATAAATTAAATATCAAAACAATGAGAGAGAATGAGACTTAATGAAGTTTTTTTTAAGAGTGTAGAATTACTAATAATCCATTTAACTTGTGCATGATGTTTGTTTACCGCCTTAATCAAAACTTTACTATAGAATTTTACCCTATTAATAAGCTATCGAACGCATACTTACACACTTTTGCACACATTCTCTATGGATGGCAATGCAATGTACTGCAATAATATTTCATAAAAAATATTTTTTTATATTTACTTGTAAGCTAGATGTAATCGTTACCTTTTAGCTAAAATGTTTCTTCGTGATGATTTAATTTGTTTAAAGTCGGACTATTTTCGATGCTGAGTCCAATCTCTGACGCACTCTTAGTATTCATCATATCGTGGCAACATATACGTAGACTGCAAGGTTGCTTTTTAAATTTTATGATTATGAGAACGTATAACCAAATTTGATAATAAACAAATCCAAATTCAAGGATTGAACCCGAAGACACAGCAGTCTAATGTCAGGCAGAATTGCTCAGGACTACTGTGCCGTCTATTTATAATAATATTATTAGATTAAAAAAACCAAAAATGAAACCAAACAAATAATATCTTATAAAATCAGCTTATATTTATTTAATATGCATAGAGTAAGTAATATGAGAAAAATTATGTATAAAATTAAATATCTAAATTACCTTTATACATTTTGTTTATTATTAGGTACCAGTGAGAGGGTAGGCGGATGAGTTATATATATATACTATTGCAGAGATCACATTTATCAATTTATAAATATTATAATAATACTGAGAAAAAGTTTTTCCTGGATCAAAGGGGACACCTGTCCCGCATTTTCCATAGTGGTATAAACGAAATAACAAAATAAGATTAAAATAATTTTTTCTCTTCATGAATTTAAATAAAATTGAATAGGTAATATCACATATGTATATGTAGAAAGGAAATGGTTATATTTTCAGTAAATACTCTTTCAAAGGGTAGGATATTGTTCAAGGATAAATTGTTTACCTACTTCTAAATAGGTTTATTTAATACAAAGAAGGGAAATACGCATATCGTTATCATTTTTAGGGAAACGGTGCTTTCAGTAAAGTAGGTTACATCTAAAGTCTGTCGTTTTAAGTCTCCCTAGATAAAATATTCACATGAATGGAGATTTGGGGTACTTAGTGACCATGCCAACAGTGCTAACACATGTGACGGTTAAAAGGGGGCACACAATAAAGCTGAGAAAACTACCATTTACAAACACTTTATATTTTTGAAAGAAATATGTTTTCTTTTTGCTTTTGACAACTAATCCTTCCAACATAATATTTTTTATTTATATATTTAAATATTTTAATAGGATTATGGATCTTAAATTAAATTTCACGTGACCCAAAGCTGTATTGTAACGAAATAATTTAATACAAATGCAAATGGGTTGCCTTATTTTTCTTAGTTCACTTCAACAGAAATACTTTTTATCTATCGGATAGGAAGCTTTTTGATCCCTTCATGAAAAAATAAAGGTGGTGAAGGTCGCAGCGTCTTCTTCAAATCTTTCCTAATGTCTCCATCAGTGGACCAGACATATGATAGTCAAATGAGGATATCTCTGGACTGTAATGTAGATGTTCAATAGGTTGGCAGTGTAATTTAGTGACTTTATCGCGGAGCTGCACTGTCCTGTTGAAGGAGGATATCACAAATCGATTGCCAGCCTTGTTACTTGCGATAAGCACTACAGCATCTGTAAGTAGTAGGCCGCATACACCAATTCCCGATCGTGTAAGAATTCTCTCAGCAGTATATATTTTGAGTCCCAAAACGCAGTAGTCAAAATTTGATTTTCCACTTTATCACGACCGTTTCGAAAATTCTTTGACCAATCTAAAGTAAAACTTGGACTTTACTCAGTGTAGCATCACTGAAACTGTCTTAAAACCAGAGTGCGATTGGTCTAGGAAAAACCGAAAACTTTAAATGATTTATTAAAAGAAAAGGGTTGGTTCTTATTGATGTATATACCTAACACGCTCAGGCTCAAGAAGCCTCCGATTGCTAGAGCGCTACAAAAGTTTAATCAAACATATTGTTATTTAAATAACTTCATTAAATATTACATATTTGATGTTCAATAGTAACTAATTTAGACAATATAGTGGGGAAGAGCATTGATGTTTGACTCTAACTGCCGTGTTTTCGGGTCACATATGTATATGGAACGATGGCACCAGAAAAACTGCCAACCTAGAAAGGGGTCCTCGGTGATAGGTCTTAGCATCGAATAGGACGACGTTCAATAAATTAAATAAGAAGAAGAAGAGAATTATTTTGGTTGATAAGTTATTTATTTGATAGCATTATATACTACATATTTAAAACAATGCAGCAGGATTTTGTATTTGTATTTGGTTCTATTTGTGACCTTAAAGTGTTAAATCCGCCACTGAGCATAATTGAACACAAAACTTGTTCTTCCAGAGAATAGTTGCTAGTGTTGACGAGCCAAGAGATGTGTTAACGTCATAAACTGTAATGTGCACTCTTACAAAGGCTCAAACCCTTAGAGAGAAAGATGTGAATCGCTTGAAGTTCCCACATGGGATTACAACTTTGTTCTGTACTACTGTGCTCAGTGCTCAGTGCTCAGTTCTCTTATACGAGCACGAGTACAACTTTGTTATCAACGTATTATTACAAATGATGCTTCATGCAAGACCGTAGGGGCTTGACCCTTCAATGAAACAAACTTGAAAGTGTTATTGAATTTATTTAAGGAGTTGCATCTATTTTGTGATTACTTCATGTCGTTTAAGAAAGTCTTAACATTGTCCAATCTGCAATAGGGATGCCAAGTGTTTGAAAATGTAATTAACTTTTTCTCTTAATATATTACTAAACTGCCTTTTTTAGGTTTACAAATTTGAAGATATTTTGGGTTAATTTTGAAATAATAACACCATTTACACGTTTTAATGTATTTTGCATTTATATATAGGACATGTAAAGCCTCATTCTCGCTCACTGTTTTGATATTTAATTTACTGTTTTTATCCAATATTTTAATCTAGATTTCAGGTTTCTAAACTAGGCATTCATAGTCACATTCGTGTTTTAATTTGAGTTTAGTTAATTTAGTTGGTGCGCATGCGTCTTTAGTAATATAAATGTTGACAGTTCGACAGTTGGACAAAATTGAAGGTGAAATAATTAAAATTGCTGTTTTTAATAACAATTAATAATAGAATTGTTTTTATTTCTTAATTTTTGACAAACTGACATTAAACTTTTTTTTAAAAGTAAATCCTACTGCATTTTGACAGATTATCACATTTTGGATGTTATAATATAATATAGTTTTTCTTAATTTAATATTTTTAATTTAAAACATTGGATCTTGTAAGGTTCTAAAAAAAACTAAAAAAAACTTAAAAATAAATTAAATTAAAAATGGTACTGTGAATGATTACGCGTATTGCCATATGCTAAACAATTTAAATTAAATACAAAATTGAAAATTAAGTGATTGGGAATGATACTTACAGAATTATTTAAAACTTTGTTTTTTAACTTGTTTATTTAATAGTTTTCAAAATCTACCGTACGAAAGCTTCCTTCTAACACATAACCCTGTAGAATCTCTTGAGAAAAAGTCTCTGGTAATCATTTTTGTTCTTTTCCCCTTGAGAAACTGAACTTCATGTTCACGACAGGTGTAAGAACAGTATTTTAACGGTAACGCTGAATGTGTGAGACATGGGTATTAGTTTAATACACTCGTAATGCCGTTGCGGGCCGTCGTCGGGCCTGTCTTGTCATGAACAAAATAGTGTTATGAAACCATCTGACAGACATCGTGATATATACCATATAATATTTTTGAAAAGATCTCACCGTAAAACCCAAGGTATAGGTGCTAGGTTGATTTTCACAATGGGAATGGAAATAAAGCAACTTCTATATTTTATATATATAAGAGAATGTCTGGTCTTGGAGTAATAATATTTTAAGGGGAAAAACCAGGCACGATTTTAGTAAAAATAGTTACTTAAACAATGGTGTTATTATAAGTGCACACCATTTTCTTTTGCTCTAACCGTTTTGTTTAAATACTATCAACATATCAACAGCGGTGATAGGACTTGGCATAGAAAAAGAGGACGATGTTAAATGTTTGCATCTAGTTTTTTCAATCGTCGTTTATTATAAACCTTGGTTGATACTTTTGTTTATAGGTTTCATTTTTGTCGAACTCATTATGTGCGAGTCAAACATAACTGTAGCTTAACCAAGCAAAATATGTAGATTACATTTTTGTTACGTTAGTTAATTGTGATCGGTCTTTGACAAAACTAGAATTGGGAAACTAATTTTTTATTTCAAGCAAGTGTTATGTCATAGCTGAAGTTTAACTGAGAATTTTAAAAACAGCATATATAGACAAGCCTAGAGTATCATGCTGTAGGAAAACAGAAAGGTTTTTTACAATTTATATGATTATGAGAGCACATAATAAATTTGATTGTCAACTAAATCCAAAAAATATAGCAAGTTTACTGGGTTCTTTGCGGTAATATATAACCGGACGCACTTTCTGAATTATAACAGATTTTGAAAGTTACCTTCGTAAATTTTATTGATTTTATTAATAACCCTGATGACACGACAGCAGTTCCATCATGCTTGGTAGAATGATCATGATCATCAATTACACACTTCGTTTACTTAAAGTTCTAATATGTAAATCACACGGTACATAAATTCCACTTACTTGATACGATGTCAATGTCGATGCCTTTCTGACGATCTCACAAATTACAGGTAGTGCACACGTGCTCCTCCGACAACCCCAATTTCTGTACCACTGTGAAACTAAAGAACGTAAATTCGCAAATGCTAACCAATTTTTGTTTTTTCATTTCCAGTCTGCGTATATTCTAATTTCGCACTTTCACAAAATAATATTATTTATCACTGTTAGTTTTTTAAAAGTATTTCCAATGGCTTCCAAGTTCCACAAATATTTCTTCGAACTATGCTTTGGAAGTCTATATTTAGATTGCGCAGTCTAATCTAACACACTACAAAGTAGTAAACACTCTAATTGTCTTTTTGTTTATACAACACTTTATTTTTATTATAAGTTTTCAAATAAATTAGGAGCAGTGTTGCTATATATCTAATACATTAAACATTTAGATACTTTAACTTTTGCAGTATCGCAATCTATATATAGTATGATATCTTGCTCGTTAGCCAGCTAATGACAAACAAAGAACAAATTGGTGGTGGCAGGGTTTTTATAGTGTGGCTTTTCATATTTTCTAAGAAACTCAAAAGCGACAACCCCAACCTCAATGATGCTCTTATGATTTCTAACATCTGACACCACCTTTTGTCCAGGACAACATCAAAAGCTGTTATAACTTCTTGGAAAAGATTATCCCACTCTACCATTATTACCGCCACTCAATATATTAGACTTTTTCGGGTAGATTAACCTCAGAGTTTCTTCTGCGAAATTTAATAAAAATATCACCATTTCTCAGGAAAATTTTGCGTTTTTCTATTGATTTAAAGAAACACTCTCGTTGAAAGACCATCTTACAATTTTATCTTAAATTTTTCTAAGTAAATTTTTTTAAGTAAAATCTGTTTCACAGTGAAAGATGTGTCCTTTGTAAAGTTGCACTTGTCTTATTGTTTAGACATCTATCGATTGCCATATTCGTTTTAATTATAACTAATTTTTTAAAGTGATATGATTTTCGCCATTTCAATATCACTAGGAATGAACAGAAAATGCCAGCGTCTGTTGTGCATTCCTTTTCTCGCCAACGAATGTGCTAAAACTAGTGGAATTGTAAAGAAACGCAAGCATAGTTGGTCCAAAAGACCCAGAAGTTAAAAAATAGTCGTGATAAGGTAGAAAATCAAAGCCATCAATGAAGACAATATTCAGATTGTGCATCAGCTTGACCTAGCAAAATTTACCCTAGTAACATCCGCTTTACAGTCTAGATTTATCCCCATATGTCTACCATATGTTTGCTACACTAAAAATGACATTAGTAGGGGAAAGGGTCGAGATCATGAAGACGACATAATAAGGCACTTTATTTGCATTTTTTTAAATTGCGAATAAATTTGTATTCAAATATTCCGGTTTATAATGGAATGACCCTCGTAGATACAACAAGCTATATGAATTGAAATTTATCTTAGAAAGACAATTTTTAACATTGTTACATTCTTTTACGTTCTCTTGGTATGAATTTCCTTCAAAAGCCAATTAATATAAAATTAACAGCATCAATAAATTACGCAAGGAACATAAAAGGGTTTCTCCTTCCCCTCGTGATCGGCTACACAGGGATTCCATTGTATTCGCCATTTTCCATATTCATTGAATTCTCCCACAAAGATGTTTAATGATGCAAATATCGTTTCCTTGTTTGAATAAAGAGTTAAATCAACCAGTTAATTAAACCCATTATTTATTGTTTTGTTTGTTTCTTTTTGCAGTTACTATTAGAGCACCTAGAATGTCTGGTCTCACGGCACGAACGATCTCTGCGGATGACTGTCGTGAAAAGACAAGCAGCGGCACAATCAGGAGTTTCATCTGAGGTTGAAGTTCTCAAAGCACTAAAAAGTCTTTTTGAACATCACAAGGCATTGGATGAAAAGGTTAGTAAGATAGTTTGCCATAGGGCTTTATAGAATATGTATTTTAATTAGTTTTATTGTAATTAACAAAATATTTCATATAAGTTATGTAATATTAATAGTCGAGCTATTTACGAAAATCTTAATGACAGTAAGATCAAGTTATTCAGGGTTGGGGAACTGATGTAGTTAACATGCCCATATTAACGGTGGCGCAGGTGGTTTACCTCTGAAATATGCCCATCGTTGAAGGTAATCCTAGCTGGATATAATTGATTTTTGCAAAAGACAATTGTGACTAGATGAATTGATTGTTATCACGAAAGGTCAATTAGATCACAAAAATATAATTGATTTCTGCGGAAAACAATTATGTCTGGCGAAAGATTGATTTTGGCGAAAGATAATGTGACTGGATACAATTAATTTAATATTGTATCATACCTACAAAAAGATGAAAAAGGCAATTATTGTTTTTCCCGCACTCATCCCTAAATATTACATACTTTTACGAATTAGAAGAAACAAATAATAACAATTTCAAACACTGTATATAAATACAATGAAATTAAGTGTATTTGTCAGTAAGACGAAAATGTTTTTATCGTGAGTTGAAAAAAGGTTAAAGTTCTAAAAATTTATTTTATGGCATTTTTTGCTGATGGTAAACATTGTATTAAAAAGTTTACATTTTTTGTATAGGCTAACTTTGGTACCTAATTTGGAAAATTGAAAATATATTTTATTTTGTTAATGAAATAAAAAATTATATTTAAGAATGAACACTAGAGTGGCCCTTGTTTACTCTTGGTGAAAATTATTTTTGAGATTTTTTATTGCGGCACCCCTCAGTTTGAAAAAATAATAGGTGTAAAATTTCAGATCAATCGGATAATGGGAAAGGGTGCCCGAAGAGCCCGGAAAATTAAAAAAAAAAAATTTATTTTGCGAAATAATAATTATATACATTATACTATATTATTTAATTATATTATTTTATTATACACTTTTCTGTGTATAATAAATATTTTGTAAAATAAATATATAAAATCGTGATTTTGTAATTTTTCGATTCTCGTGGATTTATAGTAAAGGAACTGATTTTCACGTATTTCTCGAAAATTGTTAGTTATACGAGGAAAAGTAATAGATGATAAAAGATGTATTTTTATTAGATCTACAACTTTTGCGTAATAAGTTTTTGTATAAAATTAATATTTCTCAAGATATAAGAATTTTAAAGAAAAATCTGTGATTTTTCAATTTTCGAGGCTCTTGGGGCACGTTTTCCCGTTATCCGATTGACTTAAAATTTTACACAGATCATTTTTTTAGGCATGGGCACCAAATAGGAGGGTGCCGCAAAAAAAATTTTAACTTTGAAAATAAGGGCCACTCTAATGAACACATGTCAATTGGAATTAAAATTTAAAACAAAATTACGAGTGTTAAATGTAAATGAAATACATCAAACGTAGTTTTGCGATAAAGTTTTTTGATAAAGTCCTAAAGCTGAAGATTCTCCATCCCTGAATTAAGCTAAAGGCATTTGTAATATGATGTTTTGAAATGCACCCCGTTTATTAAAGCAATATAATACAAAGTCAAAGCAATGATATGAGTTTCCTAAGGCATGTTTGAATTCATATAGCATATTGCATCTATCTACAAAAGGACTACCAATTTCATTACGTGCTAGCAGGAGGCTAGCTGATCAAAATATTAAGTTTTGTGTAATTAAGGAAACCTATCTTATAAATGGCTAAACAACAATTGCATTCGACAAAAGAAATACTAATTTATTTTGTTTATTTCATTTCGTTATATTTCCGTTACTTAGTCGTATCACCGATAGGCTGACATTAAATAACTTAAATAAGCAAATTACATTTATTTGTGATAAAAAAAACTACCAGTGTTATTCAAGAAAATATTTTTTTTTAGAAAATGTCAATTAATTTTTTAAATCTAGTTCAGCTCGATACTATCTGTTTGTTAAACTCTGTACAATAGGTTTTTTCATGTTGAAGTTGGAAACCTTTTACCTTCAATGACAACTATAAGATATTAAGTTTTCTTGCGTGAAAGATATCAAGTCCAAAGTCGTACTTTTAAGAAAAATGAGTTTTCTTTAAGATTATTAAGCACCTGAATGTTTTAAATTATTCATCAGTGTTCCCTTCAATGTTCAAACTACAAAAATACAGATTTCTGTTTCGACTTAAAACGCTTTACTCAGAAAACTCAGATATAATATTTTTTCGTAGAAATTCTACCATATCCACATGTGTAATATTCTGATTAGTATATTTTGTATTTCTCTCGCACTGATTACAAATAGTTGAGTATAAGTGAAACAAAAAATTATTATATAGTTTAACTGTAGTTATGGGGTATATTTTTTATATGGATTTATATGAAACAATTTGAACAAAAATAAAATTTTCTTTTCAGGTTCGAGAGCGGCTACGAGTTGCATTAGAAAGAAATACAACCTTAGAAGAAGAATTAGCACTTACCAAAGAAGAAGTATGCTTAAAATTTATTTCATTAAATTATTTATTCTTAAAATTAATATAAATGTTTTACATAGATATTAAATTAGTTTAATAGATGAATTAATGTTAGTTTTATAATTGTTTATAAATTATTTATTTAAAACAGTTACAGCAATATAAGATTGGAGGATTAGTCCCTTCATTATCCAGTTCACAAAACGATGACAGATCAAAAGAAAACGGACAACCTGAAATAATGGAGCAATCTGCGTTATCAAAGGTATATATCGTACTTAGCTTACATTATTATTACATTTAGTTTTAATGAAAGTATTTTGCAATTATTTAACGAGAAATATTATATTAAATTTAGCTTCATTTTATCAAAATGGCTGTTTTTTACTGTCTTATAACATTGTGCTTTTATTTATTGAATGAACACGAGTCTTTAACTTGTTTTTAGTGTCGCAACATTTGAAACGTTACGAAATTAAAACAAAATATTTGGTTTTCATTAATAGAGGCAATTAGTATAACAAACTTCTTTATTTCTTATTAATGTACATTTAATACCGTTATGTAAGAAATATAGTATCATTTAAATGCCCTCTGCAGTTGACCTTGAAAGCAGTCATTCGAAAAACACAAATTGTGTATATCTTAGAAATAACACGATTATTCATATTGTTATATAAAACGATCTGATACGATTCAGATTCAGACTCGAATTTCTTTCAATTTTTATTATACTTTAGATTTTAGTTTACACGATCCGATCAGAGTACTGTTCGATTATCTAAGCTTTGCCTCCTTTCAGATCCGACGTTCAGATATCAGTGTTTCCACATACGATAAACGAATATATATCAGATCACTCAATAAGTTCGTAGGATAACACTATTAGAAAATCCATATGATTTTTAAATAGTACCAACTTTCAAACAATATGTGTCAAAATTTTATAATATTCCGACCATTAGTTTATGATTTAAAGCATTGCTTTTTTTTGGGGAAATTAAATAATCAGCCCTTAAATTTCTCTGGGCAACCGTCTTCTAATAAATTATTAATATGATGAATAATGATGAGCCTCAATTAAAAATTTAATAAAGCAATAATCTTTTCTCTTAATCAGACTTATTCTTATGTTTATATCTTATTCAAACTGAGAAATCAACAAACTTACTGGCTAACCGGTAAATCCGGTAAAAAGTTCTAATATAATCAATTATTCAGCTATTGAGTTGGTTCGAAACCAAATTAAAACTTTTCCACTTTCACACATCTGTTTTGAAAGTTATCTTTATATTTTATAGTATTTACTAATATATATTTATGATACGAGTATTATCTCTTATATTTATAAATATTTGTGGAGTACTTACTAGTACTAAACTTTTTCAGTTTCTTACATTTAAAATTTAAGAATATTTGTAATATGCTTTATATAAAGTATCATTCCCACTCATTGTTTTAATTTAAATTGTACAGCATATGGGAATTTGCGTAGTCTTTTGCGTTTTCTTTTAACCCTTTCTAAATACTAAATAAATAAAACTAAATTATATTATAACCTCAAAAATGTGACAATCTATCAAAATGCAGTAATATTTATGTTTAAAAGAAATTCAATATTAGTTTGTCAAAAATAAAGAAGTAAAAACAATTTCTATTAATAATTGTTAATAAAAAGAACAATGTTACTTATTCCGCATTCAATTTTGTCAAACTGTCAAAATTTATATTACTAACGTGGCATGCGCATCAACTACATTAACTAAACTCAAATTAAAACACGAATGTGACAATGAATGCCTATTTTGAAAACCTGAAATCTAGTTTAAAATATTAAATAAAAACTTAAATTAAGTATCAAAAGTGAGTGAGGAATGAGGTTTTATACTCGTATGCTAAAAACATTTCTTTAAGCATTTGCAAATTTAATTGCAAAGAAAGAATTCAAATACACTAAATATACAGTAAGAATTATTCAGAAAACATAGCGCTAGGCTGGGGAGCAGCCGTCTAACTGCAGCAGTCTAACAACAAGACGTCTCTTTACTAACTACAAATAATAATCCATTTGTATACAATTCGTGCAGTATTATTTATTAACAAAAATAAAGACATTATACAACGCACGAAAGTCTTGAGACTGTTTAGTCTAGATTCAGCCAGGACCCTCTCTAAGGACCTAAGGCTAAAACCCTTTCGCAGCGTCAAAAAATATACCCTTCAATTTCCGCGAAATGTGGAACGTTATACTCCAAGGCACTCCATATTGTTTATATGCAAATGATGGTCACAAGCGAGAACACGGGCTCCATTCTGGTATCGTATGTTGCTTACAATACAGAGTTGTACTGGAAATTGTTCATAATTACAAATATCTCTTAACAATCGCTTGCTTATGTAAACCAAGGTAAATTACCACCTTCATCACCTTTTGTATTGAAGGTGTGCATAATGTTCCAAGTCGATTGCTTAGACTGTTTTTTATATATCATAGGCCGAAGTTATATGTATGATAAGACATTAGGTATATGTACAGTCTTAACAAACATCGACCCGGAACAAAATATGCACCTTGTAGTTATTATTACTTGTTATAAGACAGAAAACTACGGCCATTATATCACATAAGTACAAGTGTGACACCCTGTAGTATTTTTGAACTTGTATGCCAACAATTTTATTAGGCTGTAAACATATTATCAAACTTGTATCCTTTAATTTCGTATCGTTTTCGTTGTTAAAGTACGCAATTCCTGACTTTGTCAGTTTTATGTAAAAATAATTATTATAGAATCATCAATCAAAAATAAGTTTACTGAAATACGTACATCAAATTTTACATTCACTTTAAACTTTAAAAGAAGATACGAATTTTTCGAGGAATAGGAAATATTATTACAAGCAAGTAAAAAAAATTCAAACCAAATTTTCAAGCGTGAACAATTATTTCTTTCCCGTTTTTGTTCTTGAAAAATTTTCATTTATTTACGTAATTTCATTTTTGATTTAACTTATTTTACTAGAATACTTATTTCAATTGAATATAATTTTTATCAAAAGGTAATGTTAGGTAACTAGCTTAGCACCAACCTAGGGTCAATATCAAAATTACAAATTTGGGACCGAGATAACATTTTGAAAAATTTGCATTGTAATTTTTATCTATAATTATTTTATTACGCGTTAGTTTGTTGTGCTGACTAAAGTAAATTAATAAAACCTCTTATTGTTTTTATGCGGTTTGTATTTCTAAATTATTGCCTACGTCCATTTTGTGATATTTCCGAGTGCACCACCCGCGATGAACGGCGCTGATTACGTATTTTATTTTTTGAAGAAAATAATTCTTTTATCACCAAGCGAAAAATATAATATAATACAATATTACTATAATAAAGTTATGTTTATATAGTAATGGCGTGATCGTATATATTTAAAACTTAGACAAGCTATAATACTAGGAAATATTATCTAAATATAACTGCCTAAAAATGATATAGACAGATGACGCAAATAATTCTTTTCTAGTGCGTATATTTGCGAGAAAGTTATAAATATTTTTACCGCAGACAGGCATCGAACTGCGGCTGCGGGTTAAGTATTAATACCTTATATTATCATTTATAATATTTCATTTTTTTTCTACATCATATATTGAAAAACGAAGAAGATGTATTAAGAATACTTATTCGTGTGTTTGAAAAGGATAGTAGATACACTGTTAAAAACTCCCAATGATTTCACAGTACATTTACACAGTCGTAATTACACTTCAAGCTTTGGCAAAATTGTAAAATTTAATAAAGAGGTATAATGTTTGTCAATAAGATACATTACTTTTAATTTTACTTTAAACTTAATGTAAGTTTTACCTTTTTAATAATTATGTTATATTTATAATAAATATATATAATAATAATCTATCAAATTATTACATAATATATAGCAGTATATAAAAAAGATTTTTATTATTAAAATTAATATACGGTATTTGAATTTTAGCAATAGCTTTACCAGTAGACAAAAAAAAATTCTCACCATTTTTGAGAATGTAATTCATCGTATAAAATCAAAAAATGTGTACTGACAAACATTTGCGTTCCGTTCAGTTCAATTGCATTTATTTATTTAATTTATTTAACGTCGACCTATTTCCGATGCTGAGTCTTATTACCGACGACCTCCTTCAATGTTTGCAGTATTTGTGGTGTCGTGGCCTCATATATGTGGGCTACACCGCTGCCTAATAAGTGTACGATTATGTATAATATATATATATATAATATATATAATAATCAATATAAGTTGATAACAATCAAACCCAGAAAATATATATCTGGTCCGGGGATCGAACCCGAAGACACAGCAGTAAGCGTCAAGCATCAATGCTCTCGCCCACTGTGTCGTCTGTATTTCATTTAAATATATGATGCTGGAAAAGGAAAGAAATATTACAAAGATTAAAATATGGTATTTAACCATATTTTTCAAATTGATTATATATTTGATTTTTTTAAATTGAAAAAGTTGATAATTGAATTTAACATTTAAATTTCGATTTCTGACGTCACATAGAGCAGAACAGCCGGTAAATTTTACAAATACTTCAGATATAACTCAGCGACAATATTTTCTAATTTCGTCTTTTAAAAATGGTCATAGATATTCAGAATCGTCAGTAAAAGTATAAGTTCTTTAGCATGAAATAGAAAATGCTTCCTTCTACTTGCAAAATATCTTTATATTATTATGTAAAGAACATGAAATTGTAAACTTGGTAACATTGTTCCCACGTGCGGTTTGGTGATCCTACACTACTTTAACAAATATTCTTAAATTTAGTACACAAATTTAATACACAAATGCATATTAAAAATAAGAATCGGGTATATTAATTATTTTTAAAACTAAACAAGTCTATTAAATGCACTGTATGCTATGAAAATTAACACAGGTTATAATGACATGCTGCAGAAATGTTCTCAAGTTTTGAAGTAGGAGTGTAGACCATGAGCTGCTTTCTATCTGGCTGTTACATTATGTACAGATGTACACCAAAACACTCATGTGGAACGCAGCTCATGATCTAAACTTGCCAAATCACGCACCGTGGAAACAAAACGTATTATAACATTCTCTGTATAAATCCGATTGTGTATTTCTAATAGTTCTTGTAAATTTTGATGATCAATAGAAATACCACACACCTAGTATTTCACATATAAATATTACTCGTTAATTATTTTAATGCTATCACAATTTTAATTAGAATTACTTTTACTATTCTATTACTTGTAGTCTTATTCATCCTTATATTTTCTATAAACCGGAAGTGAACTAATTTCTGTAGTCTTTCCGGCAATTTCTTCGTATCTATTTATCTGTTGTCTCGTGTAAACTGCATGGTTGTTACTGGTTTTTGTTGTCGGTTTTGGTCAGGGAGTACCCCAGATTTTGAATGGCGGACTTGAAAACGACATCGGTGCATCTCGTCTTCAAGACCTACAAACCGCGCTTGAAAAGCAGGTAAGAGCGCTGTACGAGTAGGTGTGTTCCTTTTTATCCTAGAACTTTAATACTAGACAATTGAAACAATAAACGTCAAATAATTAGAATCTTAAACTAGATCTTTTATTAAATGTAGTAATACTAAATAAAAAGATCATCAATCAATCATTCATTTTCGGATAGTTTTTTGTGAGAAAAATTATTAATTATCTTAGATAGTTGTGTCGAAATAGTACCAACCAAATTTTTGTAACACGAAAAGAATTATATGATCTATTGACACCAGATACAATATACATATAACCCTACTTCAGAATATATAGTACGAGATGTGTTCAAAAAGTAACGGGAATTTTAAGTGGTTTAAAAGACCCGCCGTAATTATCGTATAAAAATCATTGCTATATCAAATATGATTCGTTAATTAGTTTGTTAACTGCAGTTGAATCAGTCCACTTTAGTAATCGCTTCTCGGCCTCTTGGCTAAGATCAAAGTGCATTACGATTTTTGCAATGAACGAAATTATTGAACAAATGATTCCACTTACATTAGGTGTTTCGAATTCTATTTCATGTGCCGACACGTTAAAAATGCTAGAAAAAAAAAAGTGAATTTTTTTTTTTGTACAACTAATGGTTTCGACGATTAGTTGTACGTTCACGAGAGACGTTTTTGTAAGTTTAGTAATTTTCTGCAAAATTAAAAAATAATCGAAATCATCAATTAAAATTTTTACCGAATAACGTCCGTTTTTACATGGAATAATCAAAATACAGCATAACTGTTTACCGGAATTAATCTGCGGTACATTATTTACAAATCTTATCCATAAAATATAGTTATAGAGTGAGATCCCAGAGCCGGCAGACATCACTTATTTTCTGATGAACAAAATGTGCAACATTGAGTAGTGTTAGTATGTACAACGATCATATGCCTACCTACTAACTTGACCAGGCGGCCATTTTCCAGGTATCAGGTAATTAAGGTTTATGTCTCACTCACTCTCATGCGCACGGGATTTCTAGCCATCGGTTTGTTCTATTGTAAAACGTTCTAAAACAGCTGTCTCGCTAACATATATAAAAATGGATCATCAAAAAATAAGTAAGTTTAAGTAATTTTTTTGTCAGCTTCTGCAAGGTAATACAAGGTATTACAAGACAACTGTTTTAAAACGTTTTATAAGAGGACAGATTGATCCAAGGGGCCAAACATCCCCTAGACCCAATTTTAATTCCGCTATGAGTAAAAGCGAGAGAGCATTATCCGTGCGCATGAGAGTGAGTGAGACATATACCTTGATTACATGATACCTGGAAAGTGGCCGCCTGGTCAAGTTAGCAGGTAGGCGTACGATCATTGTACATACTAACACTACTCAATCTTAAGCATTTTGTTCATCAGAAAATAAGTGATGTCTGCCGGTCCTGGGATCTTGGACTACTATATCCTTTTCATAAAATAAATACTGTCTAGACACAACTATCTTTAAGAAAGATCATATTTAATTCGAACTTTCAAAATCTGAATTTTTACCTAAGGTTAATTACATTAAAATTTAGTCATTGATTTTATAGATAGATATTTACAACGCAGACCATTTATAGACATACCAATCTTATATCAATTTACAATATTTTGTATATATTAACTTTTATGTGCTCAATGTGAATTCTCTCTACCAACGGTAAAGTATTTTCTAATCCACGTTAGATCACTTTTATTTCTAATAATTGTTTTTAGTTACAAAATCTTTGGGTATGGCTAACATAACCTATATTTTATCGTCCATATGTCAAAATTTTTCGCTGGATTCAAATAAACATATGTCCAAAATGAAAAGGTATTATACAGTAGCTCTTTCTAAAACACGAAAATATATTATGTGTTGCGTAAAATCATGTTATCCATTAAAGCAACACAAGTCTGAAACATTTTTACAATCTATTGTAAACCTTGCTCATATCGCTTGTCTATGGATATGATTAAAACTCTGCAATCGATTGTTAAACTATTTTCTGATAAGCTATCGATATTTCATTAAGAAAATTTTTGTAAATAATTTTTGGTTCAACAGATATATAAAGAGATTTCTATTTATGTATATAAATATAGTAAATATACTAGGTAATAAATATAAAATTTTACTAATATCTCGGTTTAAATGTAACGGTTGAATTAGCTTGTAGCAGGCTAACAAGTTCATTTGTAAGGCAGCAACGAACCTTGGGATTAACTTGTAGCAAACTAGGATACTTTTTATTATTTATTTATTTAAAATAATAAATGCACGAAAATTATTTATCATATAGTTTTGTAAAAGAAAAACGTTTCCTAATTTATTTTCATTTATATCATAATCATTTTGTTACAATTAGTGTGAGTGAGACATAAAATATACTGCCTATTTGTGCTTCACTTATGGAGGTACTAGACTAAAATAAATTTAAAAGATACAAAACTATTCAAGATAAAAGATTAAAAACTAAAAGATTTTCCGCATTTTATTATTAGAAAGATCTACTGTATATAATGCTAATTTGTAGCAGACACATGTAATAAAAAAAAATCGGTCTGCAGCTTATCGTTGCTAGTGACAATTCACCTTCATTTTGAGTTTCCTAATTGACACTTAGGGCAACCACACAGTGGACACGACTGTCTTAGAAAAATTTTGTCTTCTAAAGATTGAACATATATAAATCGGAAATAAGTCGACGATAAATAAATTAAAAAAAAAAGAACAACTTGTCTTAAGACAGTCGAGTCTCCAATGTGCGAGACCCTTAGCTAGGTTAGGATTGATATAAATAAAGATGTCCTCGTAGTTATGTATAACTAATAATGAATGCTTCCCACTTTTTGGTTTTAAAATATTTGTATAAATTCTATTAGTTCTTTTGATTAAACTATCCAGTAGTTTTCAGTGCCTTGTTAAAAATATTTTTTTCACAAAATTTATTGTTTTTAAATGTGCTCGTGCATGTATTAGTAAAAACCTTTTGAACTCTAAGTAAGTGTTTAAATAATGTATATTTACTTTGAGTAATTTGTAAATATCTCTCCCACTTATAAATAACCGTGAAATTTAAAATAACATCAAATTTATCAACAAATAAATCTATTATTTCTAAATTGATGTACTCATATTATATCCATTTGTTTTAATATAAATTATTCAAATAATTTCATAATGTTTCAGACTGGTGAATTAAGTTCGTGGCAAAGAAGAGTAGCGGAACTTACAAATAGAATAGGAGAACTTGAAGAAAATTTATCTAAAGCACAAAAAGAACTTATAAAATCACAAGATTCATGTGCTAAACTTCAACGAGATTTGAGAGAAAATGTCGCTCAAAAAGAAGATCAAGAAGAAAGAATCGCTACACTTGAAAAACGGTACCTTAATGCCCAAAGGGAATCTACATCATTACACGACCTAAACGAAAAATTGGAACAGGAATTACAGCATAAAGAGGCACAATTAAAGGTAACCTGCTTATGAATCTTAGATACTTGACGTCTGGTTTAAGAAGTTCAAGTAATTCTTCGTTCAAAATGTATCTTTCTATTGTATCATTTCATATTTTGTAACTAGATACGTTTACTAGCCCATTGTGTCACTGTTTGAACACACTGCGGATAAATACGGCATAGAACTGATTTTATACTTTTGCATTTATATATCTTGTCTTGTTAATGCGTGTTCAAAGAGATGCATTGAAAGGATTTATTTTTTTAAATATCAAAACATACTGAACTGACATACAGAATTAATGCTGTAGTGCGTGTGTCCATATACAACTATATGTTCTAAAAAATATATAAAACAAAACCTCTCTGTGTCGCGGTGATTTCTGTATAAATCTTCAGGTCTTTTTTCGCGCAGAATTAAAACCGCTAGTTTATATGATTCCATGTGTTACAGAATTCGCGTTTTTTTCCGCACACAATTATTCCTCAGTGCCATCTAGGCCTTAAAGTAACTAAATACATTACACCCTTATGTACTTATGCAAATAATATTCTTCTTTTAGTTACAAGAAGAAAAGATTGCTGCTATTCAAGAAAAATTGGAACTCTCTGATCAAAAATTAGCACAATATTCAAAACTTCCTGAAATGGAAGAACAATTGAAGGCCCGAATGGAAGCCCTGACCCAGGTGAGGGGACAGGTACGGTCACTTGTTGTCTCGTTTACCTGTGTTTTTAATAATCCTACTTTTAAGTTTATTTTTAGATATATTTCAGGCTTAGTAACTGCAATTCCAATCGTACACGAGGTTTCGAGTTTAAATAAAACTGTAATTGTAATATGATGATGTTTCCAAATTTTAAATATATATATATAAATGTTTGTGTCGTGCTGTTGTATATGTGAGGACGATCCTTTCTGCATAATGTATATTTCATACAGTTGGTTGGTTATGTGATATATGCATTAAAGAATTTTAGATAAATCATTAGCATTGATGTAACACTTGCTACTTGTACCTCTTGTAGTTTTCTAAATTCATAATTCATACATAAGCAAGATGCAATGCCATTGGTTAATTAGTCCATTATACTTTTTAGATATTCATTTTTATTAATATTATTTTTTAAGTTGTCCAATTTATTTTATTTATAGTTTAAGTTTGCACATGTATTTTTAGCTCACATTACTCTGAACAAATAAAACGCCTTGAATACATTTACATTAACTTCTACGTATCGTACTGTGGGCTGGTTTACTAAATTCATTTAATTCCGAGACAAATACCGGATACTAAATGTTACCCCTACTTCAAGCGTAATCCTTAGATACTTTATCATAGCTTTAAAAGATTCTTTGAGAGAAAAGGTTCCTTGGTGAATCAATAGTAAATTGTTAATACTATACGAATTCAAATTCGCTAAATATCCATTTCTATTTATTTGAAATAATATGGTTTACTGGGTCTCTTTTCATAGATAATAAATTGTAATATTTGATGCAACCCTGAATTAAACCTGATTCCTTGGAATCTACTAACTAATAATACTAACAATTGCTTTGTATTCCTTGTTTAAGCTGTTCCATTTACTAGAACAAACAGTAACAAATACTCGTACTACGTTATGCTTGACATATTTGAATCATAAAATAAAAGAGATTATTCAAATATACGAATTTGTTTCGAGTTCCTTTTGTATAATAATTACACAATTATTCTGTGAAAAAGAGAACGACTATATTAGTTGAAATAATGAATGAAAAACCAGCCCTTAGTAACAAACTTTTTCTAATAAGAAATATTCTTTTACTACATTATTTATTACATTATACAAAAATTTTCTTTTAAACTTCTATATACACTTTTAACATCTAGATGGGCTTGATTGTTTATATGAAAACTTTATTTTATTTGTTATTAAATATTTATTTAAATATTAGGCACAAGAAAGACATGGATCAGCAGAAGATCGTATTCAAAGATTGGAAGCAAATCTTGATGAGAAAAATGCGGAACTGTTGAGACTTAACCAACGTCTCAAGATGAACGAGGAACACAATACAAGATTATCGACAACAGTAGATAAACTACTATCAGAATCAAATGACAGATTGCAAGTTCATCTTAAAGAAAGAATGCATGCCCTAGACGAGAAAAACACATTAACTGCAGAATTAGACAAATCTAGAAAATATGCAGAAGAATTAGCTGGTGAAAAGAATGACATTGTAAAAGAACTTTCAAAATCTCGTTTAGAAATTGATAATGTTAAACGACAAATGTTGCAACAAGAAATTGCATTTAACATACAACAAACAGATGCATTAACACGCAGTTTATCTCCTAATGCTATTGATCCAAACAGTTGCTCAAGAAGTACCAGTCATACAAGTTTCGATACTCATTCCTTATCCAGACGCCCAAATAGAAATCGACAAATGGAAGACGATCCTAACACAATGCCCTACGTCGCACGAACTTTGGCAGAACAAGAATGGGAGAAGCTTCAACAAGCTCATGTTTTAGCAAATGTTCAACAGGCATTTGACGTGTCCAGCGATGCAGAAGGTGATGACAATGAAAGTATATTCAGTGCTGCTGATATGCTATCACCAACGGGACACACCGACGCACAGACCCTCGCCATGATGCTACAAGAACAACTGGACGCCATCAACAATGAAATAAGATTAATTCAAGAAGAAAAACAAAGCACAGAAGCAAGAGCTGAAGAACTAGAATCCAGAGTTGGAAGTTTAGAACATATGAATATCTTGGCTAGAGGAAGAAGTCTAGAAAGACAATCACCCCCCGTTAGTGGAAGATCGACACCTAAATCACACCATTCACCGAATCGAGATTATCTGCACAAATATCATACTGTAAGTAAACAATTTATATTTGAATTATTCTATGTTATTTTTAATACTTTTATTAGCATGTAGTAGATGAGAAAAATATGTACATTGGCTAAAAATATTCATAAAATATTTTCAAATCAAAAAATATTGAAATTGGTGATGGTATAGCAACTTTTAAATATTACAAACATTAGAGATAAATAAATATTAAAGCAGAACGATTTAAAGAACTAAATTATTTTGAGTATATTATATTTATTTTTGTATATAATTTCATTTTTAAGTAAATTATACAGCAAACACCCCACATTCAAATTGTCCTACGTTATCTCAATATCATGTGAAATATTTCACAATACAATTATCATTTTATAAAACATTTATTACATAAAATAGCGGCTAGTGCTGTTAGATACGGATATAAATTAGAGGAGATTAAATTATGTTGGACTCATAATAAAAATAAAACCGAACTTAATAAAAATAACTATTATACTTTTATGTATAATATATATGAATATTATACATAATTGTGTTTAGCGGGAATCTTAATTAAAATAAATCCTCCACAGTTTTTTAACATCTGGCAACTCTACTGAACTGATACATTCATAATATACAATAAAATGCAATATTTAAACAAAGCAGAATGAACGTGTTTTTAACTTTATGCATCGTGCGGTGTTAATCATGTTTTCCGTTAATTTCTGTATGCCTTAATGTCAACGGTAAGTTACACACATACACACACACAAATACATATACACGTACGTATATGTATACATATCGAATGTTGATGAAATATAACCTCCGACTACTCATATCATAGAACTACATATTTAGAATTCTCCTTGATCACGTCTTGTCGTGTGATTGTTGGATAGTTCACAGGTGTGTTGTGTTTCTCAGTTTTCTTTCTCTTTCTCTTTCTATCCGGTGGTGGTTTATGTGTTGTATTTGTAGGCCCCAGCCTCCATGTCTCCTGCGCATCTTCATCAGTACGCTGCATCACTGAGTCCCGGACAGCTCTCAGAATCACTACCCTCTAGTCAGGTTTGTGTGCATGTTCGAATAGTGATTTTATGTATTCCAGCGGTGTTCTGATTATAATACTATTACCCTGGGTGAGAGGTACCTTTCACTATCAATTGATCTTGTGGTGGTGGTGGTGGTGGTGTTGGGTGGGAGATTGAATTTCATTATCATTGGTTGTGTATATTTTAGTAAACAAATATTTAAAATATTTGTTTGAACGTATGATCTTAATTCAATATAACCTAAAATAGTATTACAGCAGGCTAGGAAATTATACGAAATTATTTACTCGTATGGGAACCGCCATCTCGGAGATATTCACCCTGTAAGCGTTCTTCAAGTAGATATATTCCTTATAGTGTTGTATGAAATTGATATGAGTAATTTTTGATGCTATCCCAGTAAATACATGTCTGCGGAGAATGTGTACATCACATACTATTCACAACATTAAACTGTACGCGTTAATCTATTCGAGATTCACACCATGTCTTATTCACAATGGGCTTGTGTCCTATGTCTTAATTTCTATAAAAGTGTACTATATATTCATAAAGTAGGTTACTAGAACCTCAAATGTTCAATTATTTTATAATAACTCCTTATATGTTAGGAGATATTAACAATTAAAAAAGTCATTTTGTCTCTTTAATTATTATAGGGATTCAACGTTGTACAACATTCCAATTGCATGTGACATCACAACCGCTAGTTAAAGTACTCTGACAAGTTTGCAGGTTACCAACCTTACAGCTCATAAATCTCTGCTATATATATTTATATATCAAATATTATTTACATCTATTTCAAGGAACAATAAACAGTTTTATATTCCAATATTATGTCTGCCGTAACAGGGTTAAATAAATAAAAACTTATTATTCTTTGACTTGACTTGATTATTTCGGCTACCAACAGCTACAAAACATTACCACAGCACTGACGTACTCAACAAATAACTGACGTTAAAATGCAAATGCGACCATTTCTAGCGCTAAAAGTACAATTCAAATTTTTAATTACTATATCTCCGTCAACATTTAGATATTTAATAAAATAGACTCGCCAATACACATTTATTAACATCAATTTCAATCAGCAATTGATAAATCGACCACTAAAAAATGAGGACACCGGCCCATTCAGCATGATTTTGCCGAGTGAGAGTGTAGCACCCTGTGAAAACTGTTTGTGTTGTGATTCTGGCGGTTTGCGATATCAACATCTCTTAGGTGAACTGCGCTACTATCATGTCAATAATATTTCGACGTTTCCGTCGGTCCTATTCAAATTTGTATATTCCTAGTGCTATTATTATTAATTTCTTATTTCAATATTTAATTAAGGCGGTGGAATACTTCGTCTTAAACAAACTAAAAAAATCTTTTTAAACAAAAAAATAACTAAACAGCAACGAGAATTTTACATTTCCAAATTTATAAAAGTTTGGGGCACAATAACTCCACTAATCATCTGGAAAATGAACCATTTTTTTAGAGTTAGTCGCAAAACTTAAGCTCCAATTTTGTAACTTATTGACTTACAGACACTTGAGACGGTTTTTCGAAAGCCTATATCTTATTAATTAAACTATGCAAGTTTACCTAAGTGTACCAGCCTACATTAAATAAAGAGCAAAATAAATCCCATACCTTGGAGGACGCAAAAAGTAACCTTATTTTCAATTGTCCAATATTAACAGGCTCCTTTAAAAAGTTACAAAATAGGCAGGATAGATATGAAATATATGTGTATAATATTCCAACGTCAGTTCAGCCTAATTGTTTATGGCATTTACGTCCAAACGTATTAAATGTCACCTAAATGTTATTTTCGTGTTACTTAAATTACTTGTGTTAATATGTAATGTACATGTTCTCTGAATTTTACCTTAATTTACTGGGTTTAGTTTGAGTAGTAGTAAATAAGATGATTAAATTACTGAAAGCTTTAAGTATTCTTGAAAACAATATCCATAACCTCAATTCATAACTTTAATTTTATTTTGCCTTATATTCAGTTATTTAAATAGTTGTAATGTTCAGCTGATATGTATATTATTCTTTTTAATATCATTTTATTTTATTTGCATAATTTTTGAAATTTCGGTTTATTACTAGATTAACTTTTTTTTCTTTTTGATTAAATAAATTGAAACACAATTTTAGTTGCTTTAAATATATATCCTTCATCACCTGCAATAAGTTTATTTTCAAAGCCAACAATACATAAATGCTGCGATAGAAATTATTTTTGAAATATTATTATTGCACAATTTTTTAATATTTGAGTCTATTATTGAAATTAGAATAAAATGTATTCTATCTAAGCTTGTTCTGATTTAGTTACAGCTCGCTCCCCTTAGTGCTGATGTTTCTAGAGAAGAATTACATGCAATGACTGCTGGAGATAGTAGTTCGGGAGGAGCATCTCCATTAACTGCTAGATCACTTCGACTCGAGAGAGTTGCACAAGCTTTGGCTCATAGTCAAGAAGAACTGCGCAGGTATATTTACTTATTTTGTATAAATGTTTTGAAAGTGACTTTCTTTCTTCTGTCAAAATTAATTGTTACTAATTTACTAATTTATTAACTTGCTTACTAAGACGATCCATGGGTCAACAACCTGGAGGACCAGGACTTCCAAATCTCAGGTTAACAAACTATTCTGTTTTGTATAGACGCAGCTTATTGCATCATTTTCCTACTTCACTTTCCTATTTATAACATTTAATTCACTCTTGTATTATATTTCTATGTATACTTATTTTTCTAATAAATACGGTATCTTTTATGCCTTTAAAATATACTATAGTACAAGCGCCTACAAACTCATAAAATTTGCCTGCGAATAATTACGTAGGCCAACTCTTATACTCTTCTCATACCATATGTCATTTCAGGCATAAACAATGTTCTTAAAACATTTCAAGTGAAACTTAAATTATATTTTCTTTACAATCGTAAATACATTTATACTAATATGAAAATATTAATAAGGTAGATTCACATATTAACTAAAAAAAAAAACAAAATGATATCGATTTGTTTTGTAGCTTAAGTTTCTGTATAGAAATCACTCAAACCTAATAACTCAAACCTAACCTAACTAAATAAAATAATATTTAAAAACTTGAAGACTAGAGTATCATGTTATGTCAAGCTTCTATGCTGTTTAAAAAGCCTAATTTGTTTCTTGAATGTTTCATAATTTTTTATTTAGACAGGCAAATTTAAATCTGTTTGAAAACAATCACAGAGTACAGACTCAAAGAAATATACATATGTGCGTTTGTAGGCGCTATACAGTGAAATTACCGCTAACCAGTAAATAACATATGGTTTTCCCTTGAAATTTAGAAAATGGTATTTCATTTTTCAGCTTATACCTACTAAACACTTAATTTATTTTTCATTTCCGTTTATAATAACCCACTAAACATAAAATTAAATATTACATACATATTGTATATATATTTTTCATATCAGTAATAATATCAAAATATTTACTAAAATATAAAACGTTTTTAAATATTACAAACTTTTTAGTAATATTTTTTCAAATTCAAATATAAATTTTACATTACATTTTTATGTAAACTTTATTATTCATTATATCCAAAACTTGTTTAGTGGGTTCTTATTATTAATACGTTTTCCTTCATTTATTATTTTTATTTATTTTCTTAATATTATTTTTGTATTTTGTTTAAATTATTGTTGATATTTCGAAATAATTTATATATAAAAGAAGAATTGATTCTTCCTTAATGACCATCTACATAATACAAATTATATATTTATACATTTTTAGAGTCTAATTTTTAAATACATCAATACAAAATATATTAAGAAAATTACTATATATAAATTTTTGTAAAAGCAAGTACATAAGTTTTTCTGTTTCTCGTAAGATTTTATATTAAATATTATACATTATTATAATATTATATATTTATACATATTAAAGTAATTTATCAGACGCTAGATTATTTTGTATTACATTAAATTTTTTGCCTAAAATATTACATTTGATGCCAGAATTATTGAATTATCAAATTTGAGATATAAATCAGAAAAACTTCTTTTGCTTTTATTTGAATGTACCTATTAGTATGTAAGAAAATGCATGAAACATTTAAAATATATCGAATCAAGCCACAATAATTACGGCAGCCGCTTAGCTGATATTGCTAGCATTGCTGGAATGGGCTAGTTATTAGATTAGACTGTAGCTGTAGTGTACTGTAGGCCGGCCCAGATGACGTTCACCACCACTCCTTCCCCCCTGTCCTCTCGTCACAGCAGCCAGGACTCGCTGCATCGTCATAACAGTTTGGCAGTAACACCTGTGGGACCCCGAGATTCAGCGGCTACTGCAGCTCAAAAGAAAAAAGGCATCAAAAGCTCTCTGGGACGATTCTTTAGCAAGAAGGAAAAGGTATTTATTACTAATATAACATCAATGGATTTTACTAATTTATAAATTTTAACCTTATAATTTTTAATTTTACAGGTTAAAGGAAAAGAACCTGGAAATATGACAGGCGATGGTTCAATGAGTATGAATTCCATGAGTGGCCTCTCTATAGCAGGATCAACAATGATTGATGATACCATGGACTCTATGAGCATGTCCGGCAAACTCGGTCAGAAAGCAGATTATGGACGTCAGAAAAAGAAGTAAGTTTAATATCATATTCGTGAGAATTAAAATATTATTAATTATTATTATTTACTATGAAAACATGTGTTTTAATATCCGATGGTCTTCAGGGAACACGATTACAGACATGAGTTACTAGCAGAGGCTATGAAAGCGGGCACACCATTTGCCTTATGGAATGGTCCAACAATTGTTGCGTGGCTTGAACTTTGGGTGGGTATGCCAGCGTGGTATGTCGCAGCATGCCGAGCAAATGTTAAATCCGGTGCTATTATGAGCGCATTAAGTGATACTGAAATTCAAAGAGAAATTGGTAAGCGTCAAAATCTTTTATAAATATTACCATTACGCAGGATATTAATAAATATTTTTTACAGGTATTAGTAATCCACTACATCGGTTAAAGTTGCGTCTTGCTATTCAAGAAATGGTTTCATTGACATCACCTTCAGCTCCTCAAACATCACGAACTACGCTTGCTTTTGGTGATATGAACCATGAATGGATCGGCAATTATTGGTTACCCGGATTAGGTCTTCCTCAATACCGAACAACTTTTATGGAATGCCTGGTTGACGCTAGAATGCTAGATCACTTAAATAAAAAGGACTTAAGAGGACAATTAAAAATGGTAGACAGCTTTCACAGGTATGTTATAAAAAGTTCAATTATGTGATATTGATTTACATAATAAGAAAATAATATTTCTTTTTTATTTAATTTTTAGAACCAGTTTGCAATATGGTATTTCATGTTTAAAACGATTAAATTATGATCGTGCTGCTTTAGAAGAACGAAGAAAATGTGCCGAGAATTCATTATCTGATGTATTAGTATGGAGTAACGATCGAGTCATACGATGGATTTCCAATATTGGATTAAAGGTATTCAAATTAACACCGATTTAAAATTTAACTTATCAGGAGCTTAGTAAAAACCTAAATAAGATATTATTAAAAGTTTTAGCGTAAATATACAACGTAAAACATGAAAACGTATAGATCTATTTTTCTACTAAACTTTCATATTTTTACTTAATTCTAGAATAAAATATTGGTATAATTTAGTGAAATGAAAAATTGTATAATCATGATTTTCGTTTTAAAAAAATTACCACTACTTACTCAGTACATAAAACATAAAAATTCTTAAACAAACAGGATTGATTTGATCATGAAATTTTCAGATAATCAATTATCGATCCTCACTGTTATTAATTTTTGTAACACTACCAATTTTTTTTAGGAATATGGAAATAATTTACTAGAATCTGGAGTACATGGTGCTCTTATTGCTCTGGATGACAGCTTTGATGCAAACAGCATGGCTTTAGCTCTCCAAATACCTACGCAGAATATTCAGGTATGATTAAAACTGTTTTATACTACGTTTTTTGTAAAACGAATATATCCATATTTTATTTTTAAAGTTTTAGTTTTAAGTCATCAAACTTAAAATAAATATTTCGTATTTGTTTAGATTCGTCAAACTCTTGAAATGGAGTTCAATAACCTTCTCAAGGTTGCGACTGAACGGCGGCCTGAATCTGATATGGGTAAATCTTGATATCAAGCGGGAGCAATTAGCCCTTGTCTCTCAGCTCGGAGAACCCCCTCACAGGGCCACTAAAAGGCTTACATGAAGGGATCAAGATTAATTGTTTAGGATAATGTTCTCGTGGACCCACTACTAAAATAAGAAGACATAACATTCAGAAGAATTTGTAACTGTGAAGGAATTTTTACTATTAAATTACTATACAAAAGTTGTTTTCACATATTGTTTATATTGTGCAAACAATAAGATACAGGTCAAAGATAAAAACATTCTAAGAGTTCCTCTCTACTACGCGTGAAGGTATTCTAAAGATAATAACAAAAGAATTGTGTTTAAATGAAAAGGATAGTTTATTGGGTATTACAAAAAATTGTAATAAATAATGTCACACAAATACGCTCAAATAACTCATATGTTATTGAGTTACCTTTAATTAATGACCTTATAGGTCAAAAATGTACGTAAGAATAGTATCCTACAGGGCTTGCAGGTTATTCTGTTGTCAATTTTACATATATAAAGAAACCTAATAATGATTATGGTTATATATACACATAATATATAACTTCAAAATGGAATCCTGCAATTCCTGTAAAAACTCATTGCCAATGGTAATTGGAGTTGGCTAATCAATAAACAATTCTAAAACTATGTCCTTATTATTTTTTTCTTTGTATTTATTATCATAACCGAGGTGGTAATATATTTAAGTAAGTTTAAAATAAACTTTGAATGCGTATTGTACGTAAATAAATAATAATTAAATTGACCGGGCTCCTAAGATTAATACATTTTTAAATTAAAAATGTAGTTTAATAATACGACATAGTTTTATGATAAAAACTAGTAAACAAATATTCTAGTGTCATAGTTAAATTTACCAAACATTAACATTACCATTTACCAATTATCATAATTCATATAACATTTGTCATGCGTTCAAATGTGTCTTTATATCAGATGCCGAATTTTATAAAGTAAAACTAAATAAGTTCTGAATATATCACAAACTGTCACTTGTATTTAAAGTGTATTTTTTACAACATTTTACTTTTACAACGTTTTATACTAGTACTTTAGACCGGTACTACTGCAATAAAAGTTTTGTTTTAAAGTTTTATTGTTATAAAAACAAATTTGAATAGTTATCATTATCCATCACCTAAAACTCTGCAATAGATTGTGAGAACATTCAAATTGTGGAGTAATGTATCCAATGTTGTTCTAAATCCGTTTAAAAATTAATACTTAATTTATCATTTGAAAAGTAATTATACTTCCAAATTTTGGGTGGCTATTAACAAATAGACACCGTTAAGGGTAATAATCCGTTAATGTTGTTTCAATGGATCAGTGGTGCTTATTCCGATGCAAATAATAAAATATAGCAGAGTGTAGTATTTTGTAAACCCTGTGCTTTGTAAGCGGTCTCCAAACCCTGTGGTATCGTTCTCTGCATTTTGTAATCGTTGTGAATTTAGATCAGAGCTAAAAAAATAAATTGAATTTATCCCGATATTACTATCATTATTTATGACAAAGCAAAAATTTAATTTAATTTCTATAGTACTACTTTATTTTGTATATACTTGTTAATTACCTTTTTTCTTAATTATAAATTTTCCAAATATTTTTTGGCTTGTACAAAATCAACGGTGTGTGATAATTCTCCATAATATGTCTGATTCAATAAGGACTAATTGCATTTCTAAGTATTGTATAACCAGAGCAGTGCAAAAAACATTTATGTTTTTGTCCAAAATTAAAAAACTATTTGCGAATTAAATTTTTTACTTGAATTTACTGTATTTAAAATAATGTGACTTTTCTTTGTGTATGTTTGTGTTATTTTTTAATTATATTTTACAAATCTTCTTTAGCAAGCACTAAATTTTTGCTTTTACAAAACCAACCATGTGTGATAATTTCCATAATAAGTATGATTCAGTAAGGATAGCTTTAAATGTAAGTGGGTTATACAATTGTCTTACATTGTTTATTTAAGTATTATTAGCCATTGTTTACTTACTGTGTTTATTGAGAAAGTTAGCTCCCTAAATTTGCGACAGAAAGCCTAGTTACAGTTGTGTCCACTTGCTGAGTTCATCTAATCAAATATGCAATTAATACATAATTTTCGACAAATTTTTGTAAGATTGATAACATCTTTTATGTAAAAGATTATCGAAAATTAAGTATTAAATGTGACGTATATGTCTCTGCATTTTACAAGTTGTTACAACGTGTAACTAATTTTGATACAAATGTTAAAATAAATAGTTTAAAAAATTTAATAGATATACACAAAGTTTATTTGTCAAACAATAATCGATTTGAAATTTAGGAAGCTGATTAATTAATTGTGATGTAAATGAATAATTATTTATTAAATGTGTTTTAACTAAAATCGTTTTGGGTAAATTAGTTCTCTAGAACTCTCTATTGCAAAGTTACTTTTGCCATGCTACCTCCCTTCTCGTCAAGTGTTATATCCTAGGTTAATGTTTTTTTTGTACAGAAAGTAACATTATTATACACTATAAACATTGTATTAATATTGACTATATAGTAGAGAATGTTTGGGTGTAAATGTATTCAATAAGAGCTTTAATGATATAAGATATAATAGAAGCTAATTTCTAATTAGGAACTATATAACTATTTAGGTAATTTATGTTGCGAATATATGTTGGCGACTGACGACTTTCGAGTTTATTATGACACTTCATTAGTGTTACATATTTGGCTCCTATGTACTCCGAGAAGGTCCATCGCCATGGCGGGTAAATTAATTTCAACAGGCGGTTGAAGTATACGACATGGAGAGTCAGGACGATGACCATACCGATTAATTTGTAGATAGTTTTTTAAATTTAATATATGTATCGATACAGAACCACGATTCCAAGAAGTAGAAACAATTATTTAACTTTGAAATACAAACATTATGATGCATTATAAATCTACTTCTACTTTGTGAGTTACACCTGTCTCTTTAATCTTTTGTTATTTTAATATACAATTCCCCATCCTATAACCATAATCTAATGTAAAAAAAACAATTATAAATGAAATTCAATGTAATTATTGTGTATTCAAACAATTGGTAGATAGATAATCACACTAAATTATAATCATTCATTTATTTGTGCTTATAAAATGTAATTATTATTATTTTTTGATAATTGTTAATTATTTTTTAAAAGTACTTAATTAATTAAAGTTAAATAATGAACTAGCAGAGCCCAATCCAATTAATTAAGTATTTTAAAATAGACTGCGCTCTGCATGTCAAAATTAAGTCATTATTGTAAGTTGGGCAATACTGAACGCTAATGTTATACATTATTAAGCATTCATGTTAAATTATTTACAATGATTATTGTTTAAGTATTTATTGGTGCCCTCACTGTCAGAATGGTTTAGTGACATTTAACATTTATTTGTAAATATTATGTCATAATACAATACATATGAGACCATTGTTAAATTTGTGCGTTTTACTCATACAGACAACTAACTCTCCCTAAATTTTGTCTCCTAGTTTATAATAAAATTTGCATTGAGTATTTATGTCTATAATAAAAATTAATGAAAATGAAATTACAAAAAAAAATGTGAAAACATAAAAATAAATAGAAATCTTTTCACATACTATTAAATTAGAAATCGTGAATTACATATACAGTTCGTAATTGTGTAAAAATAAAAAACGATAGTTTCATTTTAACTTTGGTTTTAGTGCTTATGTATTATAAAGATAAATGTACCTGCTTGAAACATTGTTTCAAAAATATTCAAAGATAATTTAGTGAGAGTTGGTTGTACAATATCTTCATTTTATTATCATCGCTTTTGTGCGTTTCAAATTACTCTTAACATACCTTTAAATATAAACAAATGTGATTTCAGTAAAATTACGTGAACTACAACAAATCGTCGCTAGTAATCAGTAATTAAAATCTGGAGCGGAAGTTTGTTGGTGGATACTGATGTCTAGATCTGAACGCAGTCAAATTCGTGTTCTGGTTAGTGGTGGGCAATGTTGATTCAGTAACAGCAGCTGCCTTCATTGGCTTTTCTTTGCTAATTGGTGGAGCTTCACTAACATCAATTATCTTCGGATTTTTACGGTACTTGTACCACCAGTATTCGAATACAAGAGTGATGCAAGCTAACCCAATGCCTACAAATATTACAATAAAAACGCCACCGATATTTTGAATTGATATTCCATCTGATTGATCCTCGGCTTTCTCGCATTTCTTTTTTTCTTTGTTATTGTTCCACCAGGTTTCTTTCAATTTTTCCAGTTGACGTTTATTTAGGAGTTGTAAAATACTAAAAAAAAATTATCAGAATAATTATTGACTTATTGAATTATTGAATTTAATAACTTAAATCACTTACGCATTATTGAACTGATCTTTCAGAGGAGATCCTTGTTGTACAGCTATTGCATAAGGTTTTCGAGAAAACTCCTCGCCAACCATCTGTAGATCGCAACTTGTCAACACTTGATACCTGTTTTAAAATATCTTCATTATTAATAATCATTATTTATAGCAACTTTTGAAGACAACCTCATATTTTTTATTAAAGCTATTTAATTAAATAAAATGAAAATAATATTAGAATTGTTAATATAATTTTATAGCAAAGCTTGGTCAAACCATACTTTCGTAAATTTATCCTTGTGTATAAACTATTATCTGATCTTTATTTTCACGTAAAGAAAATCGCGTAAATATTTCGCATAAATTTCGTAATAGAATCGCGTAGAACGATTGCACAAAAGGCAAAATTTTAAATTAAACTATTAAAATCTAAGCTTCTTTTAGCGACATCTATTGACAAGTAGCTTAGAATATATATGGTTTATTTTTTGTTAAATAGATGACACACAGATTTATTTGCGCCACGAATGTATGCATCCTAAATAACACTGTCCTAAGTAACAGAAACAAAATTGCAACATACTACTTAATAAATTATAATTGTAGAATACTCTGCGCCATCTATTAAGCAATAGGTATGACAGGAACAAGCGATGCGTGTATTACTAATAGCATATATTCAGGCGCGAATTTGTCCTTAGTAATTTTGTTCGTTTTTAAGAAGATACACAGGAAGAAAACTCCTAAACAGTAACAAACAGAGAGGTACCTTATATCTGTAGCATCACCCAGGAATGCAAATCCTACACTCGAAGACTTCGAAGCTCTAACTCTCTCCACTGCTTCTTCCATAGTTTGTGGTAGTTTTGCTTCTTGCATGGCTTGCCACATTTTAGTATATTTATCGCTAACAGGATAATCCCAAACGGCTAATTTGGATCGTTCCACTTCAGACAAACTATCATTTAGACTCATATCTTTCCAGATCCTGCAAATAATAACTTATGTAATGAAATTCAACTATTAACGATAATGAATATTAAAAGCAAATTACTCATAAAATCTGTCTTCAATGTCGGCCATTCGTTGGAAGTATGTCATCGCAGAGGAGCCATTTAGGGGCGCGTAGAGGATCTTGTACTGTTTGGATAAATCATCCAAGGACTCCACAGGCGTGTCCAAACGGGAAACTGTCAGAAAAGCTGCTAAATTGGCAGTGTAAGACGCAATTATGATAAATCTAAAATACATTTATTATTTTAAAAACGTGAGAATATATTAAGATTGAGACATATTAAACTGTGTCTAAAACAATACCCAAAGAGCCACCACGTTGCAGCAACTAATCGTCCGGATAAATTCTTTGGAGCTTCACCTCCTCCTTGTGGAGTTAATGAGGTCATACAAAACCAAAGACATTCCTTAAGATTGAATTCTCGTTTCTCTTCATCATCCTTATATTTCTCACGGTTATTTTGGTAGCTGTAAGGGCTCCAACGATCAAAGACCCACATCAAAAAACTGTAACACAATTTACGTTTTTAATTAAGGTGAATGTTCCTAATTCAAATATCTATACTTTCCTTTAGTAAGAGATAATAAGCTGAAAAGGAGTGTCTTTGATATTCTCAGACTGCATACAAGGAAATTAATATTTATCTCACCTGGTAAAGAAATATGCAGCTAAGATACAAAGCCATACGTCGTTCTCCAACACTGTCAAAAACTTAAAAAGAGATGTTGGCGTTTTTGGGAGTTTCATTAATATTGTTATCCCCACTAAATCGTAATAAGGAACAGTAAAGTCAATGACATTTTCTCGCTCTGCCATCACTGACATTGATCCCAGACCAATATCAGCTTCCTTGTCAATTAGTTTCTTTACAACACCATTCCATCGACCTGTTTCATCCATATTTCCAAATTTCTTATCTTCTACTTCCTCAATTTCATAGTCAAAGACGACAATTTTTCTAATCTCTTCTATTAGGTCGATGCAGTATCCTTTGAAGCCTTTCTCAGCGGTTGGATCCCTTATGATAAAGGGATGTTGCTATTGAAGAAAAACAAATTCTTAGTTGATATTTAATAATGTAAAATATATTCTATTATTAAAAAATATTTAAAAAAAGATGGAGATATAAGCTGTTCGAGCACATTTGCCCGAAGGCTGGCCGATGATTTTAAAATATTAAAAAAAAAACTTTGATTTTTTATATTTCTATTTATACTTACCACAACTGTTGCAATCCTGTGCACTATCTTAGCAGTAAAATTTTCCATATTCTGATCGTGTCTAACTTCTATTTCATTATTCAAACCGGATGTCCAAGTTGCAACAGGAGTTGAACCAACGGAAATGCTATTTCGAACCGTTACAGCCGTCAGTTCCATCTGGAACTTCATGTAAGAATTCCCATTAAACGGTATTGTAGGTTTATCTGGAACAACTATGGGGCCGTACGTTTCAGGTTCACCTTGCTAAAATAAATCATTTTACTTGAAATATTAACGCTATGAAATATTCATCCATTTTAATATTTAGATAACGGTAATTACTTGAATAAAAGCTTTTTTTAAATCAATTTGTCTTTCAGGAGAATTTTTACCATCGTAGTCATCACAGGTTAAATAGTTCATGTCCGGTGGCCATTGACCTCCAGCTAACATATCTCTGCAATGATAAGTGTTTCAAGGAATGGTTTAGGATGTTTTCAACATTACAGATTATTATTTGAAGAGGCTGTCCGAAAGTATATATCATAAACTATGTCACTTTTAGATGTCAGTGTTTTTCTTTAACTTGTAATATTACTATCATGAACTTTTTAATTAATAAAAACAATTTATTCATAGACTTTTAATTAAAAGTGTGTATGGTAGTAGTAGGTCTGTGTAAGGTAAATGCTCTACTCGCTAAACCCTGTGTATTTAAGGTATCTTACATACACAAAGTCACCTGTTACATAAATAATGTTACCTAATATACAATGCTTTGTGACCCAATATATAACAAGTATATAAGCACAGCTTTTTGCCCATTAATATAATCATATAACTTCTTCAAAAAGTAATAAATAAGACCATTTTAAACATCATTTTCTGTGTTTAGCGAGTATAAATTATAGCTTAATCTTTTGGAAAGTACCTTTATGAGCTTAATTTCTAAAATTTACTGTATTTCAATGGGTTTGTGTCCTATGTCTTAATTTCTATAAAAGTGTACTATATATTGATAAAGTGGGTTACTAGAACCTCAAATTTTCAATTAATTTTTAATAACTCGTTATATGTTAAGAGATATTAACAATTAAAAAAGTCATTTTGTCTCTTTAATTATTAAAGCGATTCAACGTTGTACATATTCCAAATGCATGTGACATCACAACCGCTGCCAACATTACAGCTCATAAATCTCTGCTATATGTATTTATATATCAAAATATCAAATATTATTTACAGCTATTTCAAGGAACAATAAAATTTCAATATTATGTCTGCCTTAGCAGGGTTAAATAAAATAACAACTTATTATTCTTAGACTTGACTTGATTATTTGACTACCAACATTTAAACGTCAAAATGCATTTTACTTCATACAAATATGGCCGACCATTTCTAGCGCCAAAACTACAATTCAAACTTTTAATTACTATATCTCCGTCAACATTTAGATATTTAATAAAATAAACACGCCAATACACATTTATTAACATCAATTTCAATCAACAATTGAAAAATCGACCACTAAAGAATGAGGACACAAGTCCATTCATGTTTTTAATTTTAAAATGCACAAAAGTTAATAAAGTTAGGTTATGTTTTGTGTTTAGCGAGCCTTAATGAGTTAACTTACTTGACTGCAAGAAAGCTTCTAAGAGCCAAATCAAAGTAGAATGCAGAAGCTATTTCAGGTTGTACATTTAAATTGTACGTTGTTATGATCTTTCCAAGCCTGTCGCGATTTGTTGTTTCTGAACTTGGCTTCAAATACAAAATTGTTGCATTTTCACATGCACATTTCAAATCTTTCTTGTCCTGCGTTATGGCATGCCAAGCGTATTGCCGACCAAAGTATTTGATCTTGGATCCTGCATCCAAAACTTTTTCAATGGTGTCTACACTTCCAAGTATAAAATAATTCACAATGTCCAAGGAACGGAGCTTTGTTAATTGTTGCTGAATCTTTTCCTGGCCATCTTCTACCAGCGCTATGACATGTCGAGTTGGGATGTTCTGAAGAAGCGACTTGTATTTATGGTCCATTACTGTTAAATAGTAATAAAATAATATAATTATAATTATCAATTTGTCTTATTGTCAATGTCTATTGTCTATATGTCAAATGTGCACTTATTTTTTGGTTAAGTCTTTATAATAGTTTGATTGTTCTAATAGTTAATTTTATATCTTACCGAAACTGTTGTCGAACAATATAGCAGCATTTGTGATACGTTGCTTGTTGACAATTGATCTTACAGCTTCCGGTATAATGTCAGCAGGAGGCATAACTTGTAGAAGATAACTTTGTTGAGACTCGTTAATAGTTCGCCATTGTCTGAGATCACCAGCTTGACCAAAGGATCCACTCATGGTTGGCAGACCCAGTGCAGCACTAAAAGATTTCACCGTTTCAGAAGACACTCCAGTCATCGTAGTGTCCAATATTAAATGAGGCTGCTTCTTAGAAGTTAACATTTCACCATATTTTGCACATACTGTAAAAATATATTTAAAAATCTTTATTTCTTGTCTGTTTCTATAAGAGATAGAATGGTTGCTTAATAGCAGGCGTTTAACTACCATTATTTTAAACTAATTAGTTTCAAGTGAAAGTTTATATGTTTATATATTTACGCGATTCGTATGGTGGCTCGAAAACTGTTCCATGCATCTTTTTGAAAATTGCCTATTTCGTAGAGAACAAAATTATCAAACCTAGCGTCCTCGGATTTTCCCCTGAATTTCCTGGAAATCCGTAATTTTCACCGTAACCAAAACAAATGTTTTTACTTTTTACTGTATAACTTTTAATTCGTAAAAGATGGAAAGTAATAATAAGATAGATGGAAATAATTGGGCTATAAAGTTGAAATTTTGTATATGAAAATAAAAAAATCCCAAATTTAAAAAAAAGTTGCTCAAATAACGAATAAATTGAATGGTTGCATGGTGTTAACGTAATAGGAATGTAACATATATGTAACAAAAACGGATAAATTTCATTGCTAATTGGTGAATAAAAAACGCACAAAAATGTAATATTTCTTCCGCCTTCTATTAATTGTTACATTAAGTCTGTAAATATTGTTACAAAATAATTGCAAAATACATGACTCCCCTTTGTACTGTAAATTTTGCTCGTAAGTAATGTTGCCGCTCTGTCAGGCGCAATGATGTCTAAGTTTTATTAAGTTCATGGACATTTCTTTGTAATTTTTTTTTTTTGATTCTTTGAAATAATTTGATACAGTTATGTTCGTTATGGTCTAAAATAAATAAGTACTTCATTACATTTTAAATAGTTATGCGATTCTAGCTTTTATGTGACTTTTTTTTATTTTACGGACATTTTAAAATAAAATTTAAATCCATTTTCTTGAAAAGTTTTGATGCAGTTATGTTCGTTATGCTCTAAAATGAGAAACTGCTTTATTTCATTTTAAATACCTACGCGATTTTGGCTTTTATGCGACCTTTTTGAAATTCATGGACATTTTTAAAAAAGGATAAAAATCCATTTTTTTGAAAAGTTTTGAAGTAGTTATGCTCCTTATGTTCTAAAATGAGAAACTGCTTCGTTACATTTTAAATACCTACGCGATTTTGGCTTTTATGCGACCTTTTTTGTTTTCATGGACATTTTTAAAAAAAGAAAAAATTACATTTTCTTGAATTTTTTTGATGCAGTTATGTTCCTTATGCTCTAAAATGGGAAACTGCTTCATTATATTTTAAATACTTACGCGATTCTGGCTTTTATGAGACCTTTCTTATTTTCATGGACATTTTTTTCAAAAAGAAAAAATTACATTTTCTTGAATTTTTTTGATGCAGTTATGTTCGTTATGCTCTAAAATGAAAAACTGCTTCATTAGATTTTTAATACCTAAGTGATTTTGGCTTTTATGCGACCTTTTTTAAATCCATGGACATTTTTTTTCTAAAATTTTTTTTTGATTCTTTGGAATAATTTGATGCAGTTATGTTCGTTATGCTCTAAAATAAAAAACTGCTTGATTACATTTTAAATACCTACGCAGTTTTGGCTTTTATGCGACCTTTTTTATTTTCATGGACATTTTTTTCAAAAAGAAAAAATTACATTTTCTTGAATTTTTTTGATGCAGTTATGTTCGTTATGCTCTAAAATGAAAAACTGCTTCATTAGATTTTTAATACCTAAGTGATTTTGGCTTTTATGCGACCTTTTTTAAATCCATGGACATTTTTTTTCTAAAATTTTTTTTTGATTCTTTGGAATAATTTGATGCAGTTATGTTCGTTATGCTCTAAAATAAAAAACTGCTTGATTACATTTTAAATACCTACGCAGTTTTGGCTTTTATGCGACCTTTTTTATTTTCATGGACATTTTTTTCAAAAAGAAAAAATTACATTTTCTTGAATTTTTTTGATGCAGTTATGTTCGTTATGCTCTAAAATGAAAAACTGCTTCATTAGATTTTTAATACCTAAGTGATTTTGGCTTTTATGCGACCTTTTTTAAATCCATGGACATTTTTTTTCTAAAATTTTTTTTTGATTCTTTGGAATAATTTGATGCAGTTATGTTCGTTATGCTCTAAAATAAAAAACTGCTTGATTACATTTTAAATACCTACGCAGTTTTGGCTTTTATGCGACCTTTTTTATTTTCATGGACATTTTTTTCAAAAAGAAAAAATTACATTTTCTTGAATTTTTTTGATGCAGTTATGTTCGTTATGCTCTAAATTGAAAAACTGCTTCATTAGATTTTTAATACCTAAGTGATTTTGGCTTTTATGCGACCTTTTTTAAATCCATGGACATTTTCTTTCTAAAATTATTTTTTGATTCTTTGGAATAATTTGATGCAGTTATGTTCGTTATGCTCTAAAATAAAAAACTGCATCATTAGATTTTAAATACCCACGCGATTTTGGCGTTTAAGCGATCTTTTTTATTTTCATTGACATTTTCTTCAAAAAGAAAAAATTACATTTTCTTTAATTTTTTTGATGCAGTTATGTTCGCTATGCTTTAAAATAAAGAACTGCTTCATTAGATTTTAAATATCTACGCTGAAACTCAAATAAATGCATTGCTCTTAAAATCATAAAAGTGAACCTTTTCATCATTTTTAACAAGATTATAGTCTTCTTTCTATATGGAGATTTAATATATTGATATATCATAAACTAAAATACTTATTTAAAAATGAATTTTAAATTTGGAATCAGCAATCAAAATTAAGTTAAAATTCGTTATAAATCTCTTATTTTTTTTTTCAATTTTTATGAAAAGTAAGAAGAGTATAACCTTGTTACTTTTCATAAAAATTGAAGAAAAAAATATCTTATTTTTTTAACGTTTTTTTATGTAAATTTCAATGCTGATTTCAAATTTATAATTTATTTTTAAATATGTATTTTAGTTTATGATATATTAATATATTAAATCTCCATATAGAAAGAAGACTATAATCTTGTTAAAAATGATGAAAAGGTTCACTTTTATGATTTTAAGAGCAATGCAATTTTTTGAGTTTCTGCGTAGATATTTAAAATCTAATGAAGCAGTTCTTTATTTTAAAGCCTTGCGAACATAACTGCATCAAAAAAATTTAAGAAATCCAAAATAAATTTTTAGAAAAAAAAGTCCATGAATTTAAAAAAAAGTCGTATAAAAGCCAAAGTCGTGTGGATATTTAAAATGTAATGAAGCAGTTATTTACTTTAAAGCCTAGCGAACATAACTGCATCAAAAAAATTAAAGAAATCCAAGAAAAAAATTTAGAAAAATAAGTCCATGAATTTAAAAAAGGTCGCATAAAAGCCAGAATCGCCTGGATATTTAAAATGTAATGAAGCAGTTATTTATTTTAAAGCTTAGCGAGCATAACTGCATCAAAAAATTTCAAGAAATCCAGGAAAAAATTTTAGAAAAAAAAGTCCATGAATTTAAAAAAGGTCACATAAAAGCCAGAATCGCGTGGATATTTAAAATGTAATGAAGCAGTTATTTACTTTAAAGCATAGTGAACATAACTGCATAAAAAAAATTCAAGAAATCCAAAAAAAAAATTTAGAAAAAAAATGTCCATGAATTTAAAAAAGGTCACATAAAAGCCAGAATCGCGTGGATATTTAAAATGTAATGAAGCAGTTATTTACTTTAAAGCCTAGTGAACATAACTGCATCAAAAAATTTCAAGAAATCCAAAAAAAAATTTTAGAAAAAAAATGTCCATGAATTTAAAAAAGGTCACATAAAAGCCAGAATCGCGTGGATATTTAAAATGTAATGAAGCAGTTATTTATTTTAAAGCCTAGTGAACATAACTGCATCAAAAAAATCAAGAAATCCAAAAAAAAATTTTAGAAAAAAAATGTCCATGAATTTAAAAAAGGTCGAATAAAAGCCAGAATCGCGTAGATATTTAAAATGTAATGAAGTAGTTATTTACTTTGAAGCCTAGCGAACATAACTGCATCAAAAAATTCAAGAAATCCAAAAAAATTTTAGCAAAAAAATGTCCATGAATTTAAAAAAGGTCGCATAAAAGCCAGAATCGCGTAGATATTTAAAATGTAATGAAGCAGTTATTTACTTTAAAGCCTAGTGAACATAACAGTTTAAAAAAATTTCAAGAAATCCAAAGAAAAATTTTGGAAAAAAAAGTCCATGAATTTAAAAAACGTCGCATAAAAGCCAGAATCGCGTAGATATTTAAAATGTAATGAAGCAGTTATTTACTTTGTAGCCTAGCAAACATAACTGCATCAAAATATTCCAAAGAATTAAAAAAAAAATTTAGAAAAAAAATGTCTATGATTTTAAAAAAGGTCGCATAAAATTCCGAATAGCGTAGAAATTTAAAATGTAATGAAACAGTTTCTCATTTTTGAGGATAACGAACATAACTGCATCAAAACTTTTCAAGAAAATGGATTTAAATCTCTTTTTAAAAAAGTCTGTGAAAATAAAAAAGGTCACATAAAAGCCAGGATCGTGTAGGTATTTAAAATCTAATGAAGCAGTTTCTCATTTTAGAGCATAACAAACATAACTGCATCAAATTATTCCAAAGAATTAAAATAAAAATTAGAAAAAATATGTCCTTGGATATAAAAAAGGTCGTATTAAAGCCAAAATCGCGTAACTATTTAAAATGTAATGATTCAGTTCTTTATTTTAGAGCATGGCGAACATAACTGCTTCCAAATTTTTCAAATAATCTAAAAAAAAATCTAATTCAATCTTCGGACTATTTTGCAAATTATGCTACGAAGCGGGTTTATATTTTTGCCTGAAGCAGTATTAAAAGCTGAGTAAAATATTACAATTATTACCGCCATTGAAAGAAACCCGTGCCTGAAATTTGAAGAATTTATACAAATGTTTGTAACAATATATATTTGTACTTTGTCAACAGCTTAGTAAATTAATTATCATATAAAACTGTAACAAATACTTGATAGATATTATTAATTAATTTTCTAATAGTATTTAACTATAATTGAAACATAAAACGCCCTCTATTAAACAATAGATATAACAGATAAAGTTACTCATTTGTTTCATAGATGGCAATTACAACGCCTGATCATTATGCAACTATTTATACATTTTATATGTATTGTTGCATTGTTCTGTATGGCTCAAAAACTTAAACTCTTATAAAAATTAATAAATAATTAGGATTTTTAAAAGAAGGTAACACTCTTGTTAAAATTGATAAATAACTTGTATTTTTTATTTTAGCGGATACAAGATTTTCTGCATTTGTTGAGAGATAAGAAGGTTTATATTAATAATTATGTTGTGTATATATAAGTATGTTATTATTTATTTAATAATAATAAAATAATAATATAAGTATGTATAATTATTGAGAATTCTATAAAAATTTAGATTACCAATTTTTGCAAATACAGAAATCAACAGATTACTCACAAGTTTCTAAAAGTCCTTTTGCGTCGGTGCGGTTTCCATGGACAGTCTCCAGTTCGACGCCCATGCCTAGTGTTGCTGTATTTCTTCTGACATATTCCTGGACCACGCGGATCGCGGCTTCCGCTTGGGTATTGCCTTCTTCATTAACAAATACTAAACAGGTTTCAAAAGAAAACGAAAACTAAAATCATAAATTGTAAGCTTGGATAAGAAAAACTTTTAAACTTGAGTAAAGATTAATTACAGAAAGATTTTCATATTATTTTAAAGACCTTAAAATTAAAACTACAAAACATTTTCTTTTTTGTTATGTTTTCAGCATAAGTTTACTAATAAATTATGATTTGTATTAATAGCACAAAATATACAAAACGTAACTGCGAAATACGTAAATAAAATAATAGATTTTACTTCAAAAATCTACTATTTTTTTTTGGTTAATTTATTTAAAGTCGACCTTTTTTTCTATGCTGAGTCCTGTCATCGACGACCTACTATTTTGACAGTTTTTACGATGTCGTGATGGCTTCTTATATGTAAAAACACCGCTGCCTAACATGTATTGAGAAACCATGTAATCAAATAAACTTTGATAACAAACAAAAAATATAAAACGGCGGCACAAGGATCGAACCCAAATACACAGCTGTCTGTTACATAAAAGAAATCTTTGGTCTTGGATACTACATTGCTAATTCGTCCGGTTCAGTTCCTGGATTACACTGTATTTTCTAGAATAATATTTTCCAGTTTAATAATTAAAGGAATAATAATTCGTTAAGAATTTAAAAAAAAACATCAACTTAAAGTATTATTTATTTGTCTTAGCTGTTCACAGAAACAATTAAAATTACAGCAAAAATGATTAATTATTTGAATGTAAATTCTTTTGTTATTTTAACTTTGGTCATAGCCACCGTAGAAATGATAACTGTTAGTTCGATTTCTACACATTTTATTTTATGATTTTATATCGCTATATATATGTGAACTGCAACGAAGCCTAAATTTACTTTAATTATTTATTAAATGTGTAAATGCCATAGAAACAAAACGAAATTGAAATTATTAATATTTATGCTTCATTCCGTTGGTTTCTAGTTTTTTTAGAATTATTTTCAGCTAAATACATTTTACTAAAACTATATTCGTTTTGTTTTAGTATTCTAAAAAAACAAGAAAAGGTCTTTTTATGATTACACAAATACAAAAAGAATATCCCTACGAGAAATAAAATAGAAAGCAAAACTTTATATTAATTTAATATTTAATAAAGAGTAACTTTTTTGAAAAAAAAAAAACAGTATCCGTTAAAGATATTTAAAATTATACTCACAAACATTAATATTTTGTGTTGTTTGCCCCTGAACTCTGGAGAAGACCACCAGTAGAATAATAGTAAATAACATGTAATTCAACATTTTGATTTAAAATACTTTTTAGGTTATGTTAATAGTTTAACAACATTTTTTACACATCTTCATGTAAAGTCACTGGTGATTTGTTAACTAATAACCCAGAGTTTCTGTCCGTGAAGTTGAGGAATGTGTTTATGGTTTTTGTTACCTAGGGGATGATCGGACCTCATTATTGAATTGAATACACGTGTCTAAAATCCATTTGTTATCGAGTTAATGTCGCTATATTTATATATATGTGGTTATAGCTGATGGAATGCTATAATTCCAGGGATGAAACACCAAGCACGAGATCTCATGGCGTAAATCGACGGGAGCTTCTAAGAATCGTATATTAACGCAATTGCAACATTTTAATGTTAATTATTATTAAAACCTACAGAAAGAAGAAGAACATAGTGTTCCAAAATTTTACACAGACAGCAAAATTGCATTTAACATGTACAGCTTTTAAACATTGCCCTCAGTTCAATGAATTATTGAACTATCCTATTTATATGTTTTTTAAAAAACATTTTTTTTTTACACATTATTCGTTCTGCCATTTAATCATGTTCTATCACAATTCATTACACCAAGAAAGCGAGTTTCTTTCAATTTATGATGTGTTAAAATGGTTGCATGTAATCAGGCGCTCATAAACTTACTTTAAGAAAATTCTATTTAATAATATGCGGTTCAAAAATACTTTTTATTTAAAACACTTGCTTATGTATATTTTTAAAAAAGGTTGTGTGTTACAGATATAGACGTACACATACGTGGTTACGCCTGAATGCTCAAAAGCTTAACCACAATAACATAACATTACCATGTAAAAGTTCACCCTTATGTTTTAATACCATAATGCTAAGCTACAGGTGCCGATGTGTCATCGCATGGAGTATAAGCTGTAAGGCCAACTGGTAAAGTATTGGAGAACCTAATTACATATCTAATTAATACTTCTATTGATATATTTATATATATATATATATATATATATATATATATATATATATATATATATATATTATTTGTATTATATTTATTACTACGCTGGGACAGCGGTGTAGTTAAAATATATGAGGCCATGACATCATAATACTTAAGAGTCAGTGCCAGCCCAAACATTTTTTGATTGAGGGCCATTGTGGTTAATGGCAACCCCACAAGTATGCACAGGTAACACAATTAAAACAATAAATGATAAAATGGTAACCCAAGTTTGCCTGAAGACAAATTGTCAGCGTTGTCTCTATTTTTTTACTTCAAAGACAAATTCTTATGCGTATAGTATCATCAATGTATTACTGTTCTAAGAGATGTCTCTGACATGGGCTACAAACAGCGAACCCATTTCATCTGTCAGAATCTAAACGACGAAAAAGGTAATGCTAACTACAGTTGTAGTGAATCACTAACGGAAACTTCACATAGCGCCAAATTGTTTACAGGGAAATGTACAAATTTGTAATATCAATGTCAGATACAATATAGAATTTTTTAAAGAATAAAAGAAAAAATACTGAATTTGTATGTTTAAGTTTAATTTCTAAGATTAATTTACGAAGTATGAACTTATGTACCGACCTTGACTCTCTGTCATATATGTAATATTTGGTAATATTTATTGATCAGAGATGCCCATCAGGCATGTCGAACTCCTTCTTTGTGGAGAGCCACTTAACAGTAAATCGACAAATAGCAAATCGCGCATATTAAGAACAAAATATGTTTAACTACCACCAAAAATAGAAAATGGACCGCAGGTCCGACAGTAGAACCCGAAAGTATAGCAATCTGGCAACAATATTTAAATTATCTTGGACATTGTACCTTTACAAAAAAAGAAGAAACATACTCAAGAAGTGTTTCTTTTTTAAATGAAATGCTACGCCAGAAACGACGGCAACACAAGTAACCTCTTTAACGTTAACAAGAATTTAATATTGATATAAATTATATATTATGATATATAAAAAAAACATAATACTACATATATACTACATATATAAGACAGGAATACAAACTCTACTATTGTCTTACAATTATTCAGTGGAAAAACACATACATTTATGTAACAAATACAGTGTTACACATTCATAATCATTAAAAAAAACATTGGCAACAATTTAGTGAAAATACTTTTCGCTTACACTCAGCTTTAGAGTGTAATTGAGCTCCACAAATGAGAAACTACATGAGTTAGTTTCAACGAAATAAGTTAACGACAATGACCTTGTGTTGAACATGCCTGTTCAAATAAAATATGTATTACGACGCATGCAGGATGGCTTGGATAAGCCGCCGGTCGATATTTAAGTAAACAAAACTTGATTAAAACGACAACAAACAATACACAACAACTACAAATAATGATTCTCTAATAACAATTCAAATGATATTCGATCAACAAATTTAATATCTATTTTCATCCCTAAATGCAAATTGTAAATATAATTATTTATTTACTAACCAAAGCATGAAAATGATCAAGGATTCTTTGACGAATCCATAATTTCAATTCTTTAAGAACTCCATGTGAATTTGAATTAGCTAAATGTTCACTTATTTTTCATTGAAATAACTAGGACTTGAAATAGTAGATTATGTTTTTGATCATGGATTTGGTTATAGCGTTAGATTAGGCGGCTCATAAAAAATTGCAAACAAAGAACTTTTTCCAAATGTAAATTCTACATAAATACTTTAATGTAAAATTTTTAATTTATGAACAAAATTTCCATTCTATTACGAAATATATATTTAGATGAATAATTTAGATTCCTCGTTTATTTCAAAAAATTGTTTTCTTAAAACGTTATAATATTTATAATGAGCTTGTGTCCTCATTTCTTAGTGGTCGATTTTTCAATTGTTGATGTTAATAAATGTGTATTGGCGTGTCTATTTTATTAAATATCTAAATATTGACGGAGATATGGCAATTAAAAATTTGAATTGTAGTTTTAGCGCTAGAAATGGTCGGCCATATTTGTATGACATGAAATGCATTTTAACGTCAGTTATTTGTTGAGTAGGTCAGTGTTGTGGTAATGTTTTGTAGCTGTTGGTACTCAAACAATCCAGTCAAGTCAAAGAATAATAAGTTTTTACTTTATTTAACCCTGTTAAGGCAGACATAATATTGAAATTTTATTGTTCCTTGAAATAACTGTAAATAATATTTGATATTTTGATATATAAATACATATAGCAGAGATTTATGAGCTGTAAGGTTGGTAACCTTACACAAGGATTGTGATGTCACATGCATTTGGAGTTTGTACAACGTTGAATCCCTTTAATAATTAAAGAGACAAAAGGACTTTTTTAATTGTTAATATCTCCTAACATATAAGGAGTTATTAAAAAATAATTGAACATTAGAGGTTCTAGTAACCCACTTTATCAATATATAGTACACTTTTATAGAAATTAAGACATAGGACACAAGCCCATTGAAATATTCTTAAGTTGTGAATGTTATCGGGTAAATATATCTTTTTCTCTATTACAATTTTTCTTTTATGTTTGATTAAATCTGCCTTTTATAAATGCATTTGATTTGAAACAAATAAAAATGTTTTTAAATTTACAATTTTGAAAATAATAGTTACTTTATTTAAATTGCATTTGCGATACAGAAATAATGAATTAAAAATATATAAAAACGATTATCGTGAAAAGTTTAATATTGAAAACAATAAATGGAATTACAGAGAAAAGAACAATTTTTATGGTAAATTCCAGTTAATATACGAATACATTTTATTAAATTTGTTTAAGGTTGGCCTTTTTCCAATGCTAAAGTGCTGTCACTGGTCTCCTGGTATGTGCGCAGTATTTATAATATCGACACCTCATACTGCTATAAAATCTAAAGAATTCATGCAATTTATTTTAATTAGAAAATGCATGTGTTTGGTAAAACAAAAACTTATCTGGAATTTAATATTATTAAAACAAAGTAAATACATACGAATATTATCAAATAAATGTTAGCAAGAATATTTTTAATCTAAACAAATATGTTATACAAATGTAATAAAAATAATAGAATATTAAAATATTAAAAAAAGCTGAGGTGGAGTTAAAACCAAACATATTGTTTCAGCTCAAAAAAATATTAACATATGCACCGCTAATAACGGACGACCTCATACTACGTTGACAAGTTTTAAATTTTAAAGAGCAAAACGATGTGCATGATTTCTTACCTTTGTTTAGGCCTAGCACAAAACTACGTAATTTTTATTTTCTGTACTTACGGATTGTTATAATGTCGGTTAAACAGCCTTTTGAGAAATAAAAATTCAACAAGTTTTTACTTTGAGACGAGCATAATAAATATTTTCAAACAAATTTTCTGTAACTACTAGTTTCTCTAACTGACTAAACCAATAATGGAGTCACAGTTATATATCCTCTTAATTAATTTAGACAGTAATTACAAAATGTTAGCAGTTAATAGTTATATAATAATAATTCTTTATTTACAAGCCGTCCAAAAACTTAATCTAGACATAGGTTATTTGATATTGCAGAGTAAAATAATTCATCCTGTTTTTTCAATTACTTTTAAGATAAGAGTATATTAGAAATTGTCATCAAGATTTTTTTAAATTCAAACAATATGTGTTAAAAAAAATACAATTTCCACTTTTAAAATTGATTTATTAAAAATGCATGCTCTAGATTATTTATACAAATCAGAAAATATAATTTCATTTCAATAATTAAAGTAATAAAAATATTAACCATTTCTTTATATATAATTAAAAGAAAACCAAATCGTTTTGGAATAGTTATTAATTTCTAAACAAAAACGTAGATGTATAATTTTTAAAATATCTAAAAATACTTAATATAAACTCAAAAATATAACTGTAAATATTAAAAAATATTCTAATTTCTGATGCGTCCGTAAAAAAGAATGGATGCTGTCATTTCATATGAAATTAAATAAAATACAATAATATTTTTTAGATAACACCCCTGTTAAATACTTCCCACACAAATACTTTATATTTAAACCATTGACTCAACATTTTCTAATTCTTCATACAGATAGTACCAATATTTAGACCGTATGACGTCGAACTCGTTCGCCAGAAGCGAGCAAATATGGAGAGCCATTTTGTGACTTTCCTCATTAGTTAAATCGGCTAAATAAATTTCACGATGTAAATCAAATAAATAAGTTAATAAAAATGGACCCCGATAATTTTCGTTGTATAAAGATTCAGCAAATAGTCTAACATCTTGGAAATTAGCTAGTGGAGTTCCAGAAATATCCAGTACCCCTCGTAAATAGTTCCATGCACTTTCGTTATTCTTTACAAATCTTATTCTGCCAATTGAGTAATCAATTTCTCGTTTCACAACTTCAGGAGTAAATCCAATAAATTCTTTAATTATAAAAAAGCGCTGATTCCATGCGGAGTTGTTACGAATATCAGCATCTAAAAGTGTTTCCACATATTCCAGTTCGTTTTCATTAAGTCTAAAATTAAAATAAAACTGTTACTACCATTTGCATATTATACTGTACCATAAATACTCAAGAAAGTTTGTAAGTGGAGAAAACTATATAAAATTAAAAACATACTTGAATTCTTGAATAACCCACTGTCGATGTTGCCAAGCGTGGTAATTCTTTGAATCTTGAAGAATTATATCTGCAGTTAAATCCAATTCATCAGATGGATCTTGTGACCATTCGACAAGAATGCGACGATGATGCCACACTTGGTAATTCTTAGGGTGTGCGTTAATTATTATACGCAGATAATTCATTTCTTCTTCAAGATTCATATCCAGCTGCTTTAATATTTCGCGTCTATATAAAATATAATTTCATTTTATATTTATTCAGTAATTGTTTATTACTTATATAGCTGTTAAACAAATTGTACACGTACCTATATTGCCAGACAGTATAATTAGCTGGGTTTAGTTTAACAGCATCTGTTGTTAAATCAAATGCACGTTGAGATTTCTCCGATCTTTGTAAAATAGCCCTAAAATAATTGAAGACATCCATAACTGAAACAAGTTATGTTCGACATTTAGTCTGATATTAATGTAGTACATAGTATTTGAGTTATTATACATACATTTTTCTGAATAAGCAATAGATACAACTGGGTATACTCCATCATTTTGCAATACTGGTTGGACATCACTCCATTCTGGCCGATCGGCATAAAAAGTCCAATCATCATCAGATGCTCCCTCACAATCATCTATATCACTAACATTCTGTGATTTTATTACTTTATACATTATTGTTACCTACACCGTACACGTTCAATCTCGAAGTGAACATAAAAATGTTGAATGTTATCCACAATCTCACACAATAACAAAATTAATGTTGATAACAGGCATTAGACTCGCGTTTCTTTCTAGGTATACAACTGACGTTTCCAGTCATCTTTGGTTTCTAGTTTATCTTACATTGATATCTGTTTTACCTTTATTCATCTATCTGTAATTTTTGGTTTGCTTCCTTGAGAAATACGTCACAAACTTATTTTAAACAAAAGTAAATAAATAAAGTACTAAAACTATACATAAACTATTTTCATCGCTAACAATTTATTTTGTAAAATTTTATTTGACCAAGAATTTGACTCTTTATTTTTTAATTACTAAAAATATATGAATTATAACCATAGACTAGGATTATAACTGAAGACGTGCACTATATGTGACATCTACTAATTACTAGAACAACTAATTCAGTTTTGCCAGATGTTTTAGCTATGGATAAGACGTCACAGAAAAAATAAGTAATCGCAACTTATTTTACTTTTTCTTAATTATCGTAAAATAATATTTGATGGGATACACAACTCAGCTGTTGGTAGTAAATGATGTATCACACACACACTGGCATGTGTATCAGTTGTATACAATATATGGAAAATCTGCGAAAGCGACGTACCATATAATTGAATTTTCTGTAACGTTGGATGCCTTTAATAATTAAAGATACGAAATGCTTTTTTCAATGGTTAATATGTCCTAAATTATAGCGAGTTGTTAAAAAATAATAGAACATTTCAGGTTCTGGTAGCCAATTTTATCAATATATAGTAATTATGGTTCACAATTTTATTGAAAAACCTGTTTCTTAGGTTAAATTTTTAGGTTAACTGAAAAATTAGGCCACAAAGTAAAATATCTAAAATTAGAGTAATAATGAAACACATTTATTTTATGAATTCTTTATTTTCTCTTCTTGCATGATTCAGAGTGGTATTTTCATCCCATTCAAATACTTTTGAACAAACACAGTTAGTTTACAAAATTGAGATTCATTTTATTTCTATGTTTCTGATCATTTTTATAATTAGGCCTATTAGAAACATGATCTAATATCACGAATGGACTTGACCCTTTGACCTTCATTACAATAATGTATGTGTGTATGTATTGTATGTTTGTTTGTGTGTATGTATGTACGTGTACGTACAATTAACGCTCACCATCTTTCAATCTTATTTGAATCATAATCACATCATACTACTTGGACCATTCCAATACAATAACATGAGATATGACTATATAAAGCACGTTTTTTATTTTTTTTTTAATAATTTTTTTGTATTTTTCTTTTATAATTGTTCATAAAATTTTGTCAGTGAATTGTAATCTATTGTGGATTTTAAAGTAGTTTGTTAACTATGAGCATCTTCCTATGTAATAACCTGTTGTAATTTAGTAGAAAACACTGACATCCCAGTAAACCATTTTGGAGATGAATTTACACCCACCAATTGCAACTGATTTTCAAAGGCCTAAAGCTATATCTAAATTAGGCTATGTAAGTTTAACAAAAGCTATCATCCAACCAAAAATAAAGAGCAAAATAAACCCGATACCTTGGAGCGGGAATAATTAGTCTAATTTTAAATTATAGGCCTTTAAAAAATCATCTTAATTTTTGAAATGAACTTCAACTTTGCAAAGCAGAAGAAACCAAATTTATAAAGTAATAATTTAGTAATTGCCAATGTAGCACTATTAACAGGAGAATATTTGATAAACCCATTTTATTGCATAGCAATTTTTAGGTTAAATTTAAATTATGCCATAATTAAAGAATTGAAGCAACGGCCATTCTGTTATTCTTAGGAAATTGATTTTTTTGTATATATGTTCTAAATTCGGTGTTACTGCTTCACTAACTTGATATTTATTTCATAAATTAAGTTTTCAATTTAAATCATGAGAATGGGTGTTTAATAAATCGTATATTTCTTTGTTAGTTAGAAACCGACTTCAATTCTGAGTCACAAAGGCTTTCATGAAAATGAAATGCAACTGAAGCTATACGTTGCAAATAGATTTTGCTTGGACAAACAAAGTATGAATTCTATGAAACTATACTTAGCTTTCAGTTTCAAAAGCAATGCTTATGGTTTACTGAGACTCATTAAACAAAGGTTAAATTAGAACGCTGCAGAGTCGCTTTTAGGAGTAGTACAAAATAGTTCAATGGAAACTAGGTATCACATAGTAAACTAAAACATAACCTAAAATATCTATTTAAAAAAAAAACAGTTTTGGTTAAATGTTGCTAAAATATACATCTTAATCCGGAAGGACATAATTATTTCCGGTCTGTTGCGCTTAATTGTTCAGATTGATTAAGTTCCTGTAAACATAATGATTTAACAATACAAAAATATATGAACTAAATCAATTGCACAGATTTGTATATTTATAATACGGTATTTAGATTTATGGTACTCGTAGAATTTAATTAAAATAAATAAAATCGAGCAAAGATAGTTTATTTTCTTTTTCATTTTCTTGGCTTTTAAAGTAATTCAATTTCTTGATCTTCTACGAAATGTTTTGTGAAGTCTTAGGCGACTATAGCGAACTCTATAATTAGAACAATTGAACTTTTTGATTATGCATAACGTGGAAGCATTTAGAGAGAAATATTTTGAATGTCTTTAATATAAGTGACTCGTTGTTTTTTAGTCTTTAACTGCCATTTTATTTATATAATTATTTTTTACATACTTTGTACATTATGCACAGACAAAATACTAAATCAGTTAATATTATACCTTCAGATTTATAAGATTTTAAAAATTGCTTATTAAATCTGAGCATAACTTTTATGTTACAGTTATATAACAATATAACAAATATGTATAAAGGTTTATATTATATAAATATGTTTAGGAAAAAAGTAAACAAGGAATTCTACTGATAAATTATATGTAAGAAAACAAACCAATATAATTATCATAATCATATTAAGCGTTAAATTATATGTAATTGACCGTATAATTTTATATAAATGTTTTTACAATAATAAAACAAAAAGTTTACATGAAATATTTTATGTCAAATATACCTGAAATATATAAATCCGCACGAAATTAACTTTTAACATTTATAACTGAATATTTTTTCACTTTAAATACATATGTTACGTAAATATCATTGTAAATGCTACTTTCATATATCTTTGAAATAGTAAATTACTAAGTAAGCTCATGTTTTCTTAATTGCTTGTTTAAATAAACATTTTGCTATACATGGAATATATCTTAACTAATATCTTAACTATTAAGTGTCATTTAGTCAAAAACTGATTAAATTTGGCATAAATAGTTGTTGAAAACTGTTCAAGTATTTTGTCTGCCTGTAACTTATAATTTAAGTAAAGCGTATTTTTTTTAATAATAAATAATAAAACTATAATAGGAATGTATTAAATATCAGTTTAAGTTATAATTTACATAATATGTAATAATAATTATATAAAATGTCAAAGAGATTTGAAGTCCACTTTTCTATAATAATATAAATATAATTTAATGTAAAAGATGTATAATATATTTAAATCCCACTAGCGAACAGCTAACGTACCGTATAGCCATAGCCGTAGCCGTTAAATCGTAGCCGTAGCCGTAGCCGTTAAATCGTAGAACGCGAACTTCAACGCGACAAACGCGGAGCGGTGACAAACAATATGCGTAGCCGTGAGGCGTGAACCGGGTACTTGTTTCGGGTCGTTGTTTTAGTCGCAGCTGCAGCTGTGAGACGTAGCGGTGAGCGGTGCGGCGGGACACGATGCTGCAGATCGATGAAAAAACAAATATCTTCAAAATAAATTATTTTGATTTATAAAAATTCTTTCATCTTAATTGGAATCTCATTCGATAACATCTAAATAATTACTGATTCTAATAAAATATCACAGAAATGTACTTTTTGAACTTTGTAATTATTTCTCATTAATGGTTTCCTCTTTATCAGTTCTTTACGAATGTTCAAAAGATGTTTCACTTAAATTTGCAAATTCTGGAAGCATTTAAATCGAAGACAAACATTAAATTATTTTGGGTGATGTAATATTGATAAGTATACACGGGCACAAGGACCCATCAGCTTGAAATTAGTGGTGAAAATTTTGGGCAATCAGTATTACATTCGAAACTTAGTTAACCTAAAAGATTTTTCTTTAAAACATCGTGTCTCACCAACAGATGTGCTTAGCTGGCGGGCGGACCGAGTGGCCGGAAGCCATAAGGGCCAATTGCACGTCGCGACTAATACAGAAAGATCAGAATAAAATCCAGAAACATCATCCACAAGAAACTATCGCAAATTATCGCAATAACCTACTATTGGTCATTGACCTACTTGTCGGTCATGTTAGTTTGTCGGTGGATTTATTCGTTCAATTTCTGATACAGGTCACAAGATTTGAGAAGAATTATGAGCGGGCGGAGCCTCTGGATAACGGGAAAATGACGTGTGCAGAGTCCGGTACTTCTAATCCGAACTTCTGACCCGACTTTAACCTTTTGTTTGACGAGCCTTACGTAGATTGAGTTGGTTCTACATCTCCACCACCACCAGGCGTATCGTTAGCATCGAACCCATGCGGCCGGAGGATCGCCCGTACCGTTTGGTAATTCTTTTTAAATCCAAGTTTTGTATAAAGACTTTTTGATGCATCATTTTCTGGTCGAATTACTACAAAAGGATGATATCCACGATCGGTTACTACTTTTGTTAATATTTGTGCTAGATGGATCCCGTAACCTTTACGTCGATGTTCTGGTCTTGTTTGCATGGAAAACATTGCTCCATAATAGGATTGTACCATCCACGCTGCTAACTCTCCCGCCGAGAAAACTCCGAATGCTGGCAACGCCGTGATCAATTTCTCGAAGACTTCGACGCATTCCATGTCATTCGCCGGATACAGATCGTGTATACTCTGCGCGTGTTCCGGGCGCAGTCGACATAATTCACTACCTTCTGGTAAACTGAAACCAAAATAACTAAACTTACTAACAGTTCAAAGTTCAATAAATCAATTTGAGCTAGGAATAATAAAACTACTATGGTCAGCTAAATCGAAATATTTGCGTTCTAATTCAACTTACTCTTCTAATTCTATTTCTAGTGGTTCGGAACAGACATACACGTCTCCATATACTTTATCCAACGTCCCAATGTTATCATAAAATGTTTCTATCCTCTCCATGATAGAATTGTGCGTAAAATTTAGGAACAATGGCTGGGTCCAGTCAATCAGCACTTGTTCGTCTTGAAGTAGCTTTAAATTATCCAACTGGGATATCGGGCAGAACACGCTGAAGCTCTCGTAAAGCCGGTCGTTTGGCTGCAATCAAATGAAACAATTAGAAAGACCACAAACAAATTACTATGATTGCTATTTTACATTTTTTACAGGAACTGAACGTGGTACCAGATTACGGTAACCAAATAATCTTATTTACTGAATTCAAATTTGTAATTTCAGTCTTATAAATTTATCCTTATGCTCATAGATCATAAGAATGATGATCAGAAGCATATATATATATTACTAATTTTATAAATATATTTTCAATAAAATTCGTAAATGATAAGTTGTCGAACTATATCATTGTCATTCCAATAAAGTAAAACGTTTATTGTGGGTATTCAATTATGGTATACGAAAATAAAAAGATGTTTTTTACTGACAGAAATTTTTTTTTCGATCTGAACAAAAGCGAACAGAATAATTTTGGTTTTGTATCGCTGATTTATTATGTAAAATATTACAGTAAATAATAATTTATTTAGGTATTACTATATAATAAATTATGTTCTATTAATACATGAAGTAAAAACTAACTCTACGGTTATCTTCCAGTTTTTAAATGGCATTGCGCGACGGTGAGACGAGTATTCTGTTACGCTATCAATCACCACCCACATCTCGCACCCTTGTTCAACATAGTAAAGTTTTTTGTATTGTTTTTAAAGGGCAACACCTAGTTCCCGTATTAAGGTGCAACCAGACAGAATGTTTAAATCATTTTTAGAACAGATCTAGAAAATTTATAAATAAAGACATTTTGTATTTTAGAATTTGTGGGTTATATGTACGAATATACGTTTATTTAACGTTCGCCTGTTACTAATAGTAAGTCTCAGTTTTTATGATTATGAAAGTTATGAAAAGATAATCTATTAAACTTAGCGCTTATATACGAGAGTAGTTCGGTAAATCACTGTCTTATTCTTTTTTGAAAAAGCGCTTTATTTCTCAATAAAGGATATTTCTTTCGGCAAAAAAGAGCTTTATTTATTAACATCGGCGTTTCTCAATTTTTTTTATTCCTTCCAAGACCTTCTCAAGTTCATCAAAATAGACGTTTCAGTGATTAGACCCTTTGTTAGACCCAAATCTTTTACCACACAGCCATTTCTTCAAGTTTGGAAACTTTTAATCACAATCGCAGCATCTGTCGCGCAGATAGTTTCTTTCAATGGCTGCCAAACACAAACGAAGCTTGCTCAAAATTTCACTGAATTACCAAACTACCATTTGTCCTAAACGAATCTTCCGATTTGTTTGGTTACTTCGTGAATGCTTAGAAAGAATTCAGTCGCTATGACGAATTTTACAAAGACAATAATTCTGCGATAGGTGTTCGGAGAAAGTTTAGTAAACGTCATTATTTACATAACATTGAAATTTTCCCCCGAAAATTGATAACCAGAAGAGATGACATTTATTTACCTCAATGCAGTCCCGATTTGACGCCTTGTGAATTTCTTTGATGAAATTCTTTGGGGATGTCTTAAATCAAGAGGGCACAACATATGATGAAGATTACGTACTGCACAGTGTTCAGCCCAAATTTTGCCCTTTGTTTAGAAGAGCCCCGCGAGGGTAAAGTTTCATATTTAAATGACATATTTAAAAAAATATACATTCCTCAATGACTGCATTTTAATACATTGTTTAAGATAAAAAGGAAACCTTTTCTTTTGGAACACCCTGTTTAATGTTAGTCGGAGAATCGAATCCAAAGGCACAGTAGCCTAGGTTTAATGCCTCATCGATATTCATACTGTATTCTAAAAGAGTAAAAAGAAATAATAAAAATTCAAACAATTAACAAATAAATTAAAAGTATAATTACCGTTTAGTAAATATATAGATTATACTAATTTGAAGTGTTTACTCAATAAGCTAGACTCACTCTTATTACGACAGTTTTATGTGTTTGCTAGTTTAAGGGAAATAATAGGGGTGTATAATTAGGGGTGAGAGTTAGGGCGTGATCAAAAGTCGAGTCACAAGAGAGGGATATTCGTTTACACCTGTAGTTGTAATTACAGACGGTAAATGGAAACCAACATTCAACCATAATAGAACATTTGTATGCAGAGGTTTATTTGGCTCTCTTTCTTTCAGACGAGTTGTAGCATAAATCCAGAGCCGGCCTTTCAAATTAAAATAAATAATAATTGCTGCTTGCGAATTACTGGTTTTATATTAATATGTTTAACATATGTATTTTAATTTCTATAAAACTGAAATATATACCAGAGACTTAAAACCAAAATTATTCTGTTTCTTGATGTTCAGATCAAAAACAGATTTTCTTTTAGATTGTCATTAGTATGGGTATTTAAAATACAAAGATTAAATTAGATTCATTGATAACAATTTTAAAAATGTTATTACTAAATGAATGTTAATGTTAAAATTTCGGTTAATAATATTTGCAAACCGTTTTTAGTCTGTGGCTATCAGGACCACAAAATCGCAATTATTTTGTAATTAATCACAACTTTATAGATAGATATTAGCAATTAATATATTTATGTATAACTTCCAAATAATTAAGAGGACAAAATATGTATATAAAAAATCTGAATTTGTTAGACCGATTTTTTATTCGAATCGTCATTGATGGAAAATGTCATGGTGATGAACCAGTACCTGCTACCACAAGGATATTCTGTGTATTCACATTACTGTCCAAGGAGGAAGTTTTGTCGAAAAATTATCCAAATTCAGTTCTTACTTTTCTGTCAGTCACGGTATAGAAATTTAAAACGTCACTCTTTTCTTTGGATTTGTTTGTGGAATAAGGAATTTAAAATATATAAATATAACTTAAGATATTACATCTGACATTTTTGAAATATTATTTACAAAAGTCGAAAAAGTATCGATAGTTGGTTTAAAGTAGAAGTCTCATATCTCTTTAAAAAGTAAGTTTTTACATAACCTGACTTTTGATACTTAAGAAACATATATTTACTAAGAAGCATAGCATTATTAAACTAGATGAATAACGCATTATTATACAAATAAAACTCCTCAAAGTTGGGCCCTAAAATAAAGGAAGCGGATGTTAGAATCTCTCATAAAGCCGGCCCTGCATAAAACCTTGATCAGATTGCTGATGTTATGTAACAAAACCGACTTGAAATGTTGCCAGCTCGAAACTGCTTGTAATAGCCTTCATTGATTTTTAGTAAAAATGTGTATAATATATATTTGTATTTATTTATATATAAGTACATTTTATTCTACTACTATAAACACCCATGAAATGTATAGCCGCTTTATAGCTTATCCAAAATTTAAAAGTAATCTCGTAAAAATATTTTATATGTGGTTTATATATATGTACAATATATAATTGTGTACAATATACACCTACATATAACCGCGATGAATCGTAAATATTACATAAATTAATAATAAAGTGTTACATAGCGAAATTTACGTAAATAAAACTTATTGTAGATGATAATATAATGTTACATATTAATTAAAATAAATATATTAGCATTAGATTTTAAGTATATTTTGCATTTATTTATTAAGTGTTTTCGAGTCGCAATTTTGACACCATTGACGACAATATATATATATATATTTTTAGCGTTTACTCCGTCGCACTTTTTGATACAATATTTACCCTAAAAATACCGGCCCCGTGCCCCCAAATAATTTTTCAATAGCAGTGGGAGCCTACCCACTCTTAAAGAATATATTAAAGTATACTAACCGTTTTTGTGCAACCAGGAAAATGAAGGCAAACAGGTTCGTCCGGCCAATTTTTTGCCACGTAAAAGTGAAAATCCCAAATACGGTCGTCCAGGTACGTCTTAATAGTCTGATGGAACTGTAAATAAAATAATGTATTGTTAATATTAAAAATTACATGATAAATTAGGGGATAAATTCACGGTATTTATCATAGGGTAAGATATGAGAAGATTCATCTTTTTTTTTATTGTTCCTAAATTTTTGTAAAAAATAAATGCGCGTTGGTGTGAAATGAAAAGAATTGAATAAAAAAAATGTTCAGAAGAAATAAAATTATTTAGGGAATCAAATTCACACTCTAGCCTTCATGAAAGGTATTCATGTGCACGCCCAGCTCCGGGCGGTTATCACATTAACGTCTTGTTAAAATACAGAAGAATTGGGAATGAATACGGAATTGTAATTTTAAAGATGCACTAAATATAAATACCGAGAGAGGAACCATTTTAGAATATGTACATTATTACTGGTGAAATTAAAGTCGTAGATAGTCATGTGTGATTGAGTTTATATTTGACAATAAAATTGACATATCATGTATAGAGAATCTTCAAAGAACTTTAACTTAGATTAAACAAATGGTGATTTAAATATAATAGTTTATATAGTAGATATATATGTATAGTTTTAAATAATTTTTATATATTATTAAATGTAATATTTATTTGTATTTTAGAATGGCAAGAAGGCTGAATAAGCCAAAGCCCAATAAAAAAAAAAATAAGTCGTAGAGCAGTTAACTTGACAAAGTCTTCAGTGACGATTAGTCACCGGCGTAATTTGATTTATACTTTAAGGAGCAGCGGCTTACAGTGAAAAGGGGGCAAGGTGGGGCTGCAGACTCGCTCGTAAATAACAAAATAATAATTAATAATAACCAAACCCAGAAAATATAACGCTAGTCAAACGCCAAGGATGCTCTCGGTCATTGTGCTGTCTAACTCTCTTATAAAAGATGTACTCGTATATCACTTGGCAACAAAGTCACAAGTTTACTATTTGTATTGGAAAATTAATACTTAATTAGAAGAATCCATACATTGCCTCAGTAAATCAAAGTGTTTACCACAAAATTAATTAAATGTAACCCAAACCCATTCCATTGTACAGATATTTTCAGTAAACTGCCTGTGCCATTTACATTTTCACAGTTTTAAATAAGAGGCAAAATGTTCCTATGTTATTAAATTAAAATTAAATTGATATACATTATCGTAAACTTATTAGGCAGCGGTGTCTTTCACATATATGCGGCCATGACACTACAAGTACTGCCAACGGAATAGGTGAAAGGACTGAGCATCGGAAATAAGCCGATATATACTCATATTTTCTATTCAATAACTAAAAGCAGATTTACGGTTTGTAAATCAGATAATAATAAGGTTAAGTTTATTTTGCAATTTCACTAATTCCAAGGCTTGCCGGGATATCAATAACGTATAAACATTAAACGTACTACTCAGTGCATTATGGCTCTGCGCCAACAAATTGCAGCGATTTGTGTGCATTGGAACGACTTGGGTAAGAGGTTGGGGGTTGGGCTTTGGGGGATGGGGCTATGACACACTACGTGTTGTTTCACGATCGTATGAAGCTCATGCTAATCGTATAAGGATTAGGGTTGTCAGATGGTGCCCAATTTCTACAACTCTCTGATACCTTTGAAATGTTAACCAATTTTGGAACTCCGTGTGTTTCACCACACCACAAATATTAAGCATATTTAAAAGAAAATAATTAAATGATTATTGGACTTATTATTAGGTTTGGTACCTTGCGAATATAAAATACATATATTGGACAATTATACGGATTCACCTGGGACTGTGGAAAAAGTGTCCAAAAATTTCCCGATGTCCAAATTGTGCACGATAAAATTGTAGTTAAAATGCAACTAAAGATTAAGTTTTTATTTCTCAATATCAGCAATCAAATGAATATCACACTAGTTCATTTTATGACGCACGACGTTAGAGAAAATGTTACAAAATAAGACCGTAAGACTTATCTTTAGAATTTATATCGTAGATTTATGTTTAGACATAAAATAATATGGAGATAAATATAATATCGAAGTATCTAGTTATAAACATTGAAATGTTGTTCTCGATTTGTTTGAACCCTCTCAGCGTTACCACTGAGCGTGATAGCTTCACCCCACTTTACCCTCCCATCGGAAGTGGGTCAGAGCGTGGTTACATGCAAATGTGTTGTGCAGTGCAACCTTGAACTCAACGAATTTAACTGCATCGCACCAAACGAAAAAACGCTACTGGAAATACGTACTAATAGAAAAACAGTCACAGGGAATCAAGGCCGCGCAACGGGCGCGCACTACGTCAGCAAATCAGCAAATCAGCTAAAGAGCAGAGCAGAGCAGAGCAGCAAAGACATTAAACTGCATTCATTATCGAAATTGACGGGAATTCTTTTATGTGATATTTAAGTATACTAACTTATAACATTTCTATTTACGATTTGGTTCTGCCTTAACTGCCACACCATCTCTATTTTATAGTTTTACACTAGATTTGTTTCTTTTGATTTTATTTTTTATTTTAAATTTTTAATGGATCTATAAAAGTGTACGTTATATTACTAAAGTCGTAATATTGTAAAAAATATTACCAATTAATATAATCATAAAACATAAATAATCACTAGTTCTTACATCTCACAAGACGGCATACTCAAACGTCAGATACTTTAAGCAGCACATAAACTTTTGATATTATAAATGTGATAAACATGAATAATTGTAATCGACTACTTATTATTCTACATACTGTAATACTAATTACTTAGGTTAGTAATGAAACCATAGATGTATAAAAATAGATTGCGCAAGAGGCTGAATACTGCGATAAAGGCAAAGAGAGAAAGAGCTACCAAGTGTCCTCTGTGTCCCTTTCTAACAGAGCACTGCGTCTGGTCGCATGCTTACCCCTTACCTCACCGCGAATAAGCCAAGCCAGTAGCAGCGGTTCGGTTAGAAAGAGGCAGATAGGACACTCGGCGGGTTATCTCTCTCTTTGCCTTTATCGCTTCTTCTTACACGCGGCCGTATCCTTCGCTCACTCTATGCTTATATCTGAATGGAATGAATGGAATATAGAATCCTCCAATTGTCACCGCAATGACGGTTATTAGTTGACAGTTCAAAAACTTTGCGGAATTTAATATAACACCTCTTGTTGAAAGACCTTATATACGTTTTTAACAATATCGAATAAGTAGTTCTTGTTTGATAGCATTTTAGTCTTTTCTGCGAGTTTTGTTATTTTAAAAATACGTTAAAATATGGAATAAAGTACAGTAAAGTTTTGTAGTCTTTTTGGAAGGTACTTATCTTGAAATCAAGGTATATGAATAGAAGAAACGTCTTAATTTAATACAAATTTAATAGACAAATGCGTATTAAAATTAAGAACCGGTTTTTAATTTTTCCTTAAAATTAATTTTTGTTTCTAATTTGTTAAATAATTTTATTAAAATGCACTATATATGTTATGAAAATTAATATTCTGGTATCTGAATTTTATTTAATACCTTGTTCTAAAATATGCTTTAGAACTGTTCTAAAATTAATAGAGTTTTGTTTTGAGAGTGTATCAACTAATAATTAAATTGTGGAATTAATTAACCAAAGGAGACATACGAAAAATAAATCTGTATTATAATTAAGATGTTACGGTACATGTTCAATTAACGTAAGAAAATAATATTTTAATTTGCAGACAGTGTTGATTACAGATTAAACGCTGTAATTAATTTTAACACTAGATGATACGTTTTGGTTAATTGCTAATTAATAACGCTTAATATAGTTTAGTAGAACCTTTGAACACAGCAAGACCTGTCACAACCAGAAAACAGAATCGATCCTTTGATGTATGTACGAGTACATGTATTTCAATAATATGCAAAATATCATAAATAGAATAAATATCGAGCTTTCTGGTAATTTAGTTCTGAAGTTCATGGTTACATGTTGTAGTTGTTTGTTAAACGTTTGTAAAATACATGTACAAAACAGGGTTTAGAAACCTAATGAGCAGGGGTGCACTAATACGATAAGTTTTCATTGAACCCTCTTAAATTGATTAGTTTTCATAATTTTCTACGTTTTGTGACGTTTCTATAACTATATAATATAGTGTGGTTTCGTCATTTGTAGCCGATAAAATAGACATTTCATATGAACGACTGTAAGAAACTGAATTGTAAATGAACTCTTTCATGACAAGAATCATACGCATTTTCAATAGGATGGCAAAGTGACTCCAAAATATTTACTGAATTGTTTAATCCACCTTTTAAACTATAATAAGTACTCGACTTTACGCGGTATTTGTTAAGCATTTTCAAACATTGATCACCTTTTTAGAATCCGCGTAAGTTAAGGGCATACTCTACTCTGTAATATATATGGTACAGGAATAAACCCTTATAAAGAACGGATACTGTACATTTAATCGTGTCTTAATTGATAATTATAACGAAATTACTTTCTTAGGTAGAAAATTAAATTGCAATGCAAGCTTCACACTAGCTTGCTATAAGCTAATACTAGGATACGATAACAAGCTTTTTAAAGTGTTACACTGCGTGATATTTTCTACTGTTGCTAGCGAGCAAATGTAAGATCTTTTCTATATAGCATGTATTCTATATACTATATTTTCTAGAGAAAATAAACCTTGAAATTAGCTTGTGACAAGGTGGCAAGCTTGTTTCATTATGTCTGCTTACGTACAGCATTCTTTCTTCTATGTTATAGAGTAACCAAATAATACTATCGCTATTTTGACATGAAACCGTAAAGTGTAATAGAAATTCATTTTCGTTTATTTCGGTCCGTTGAAAAGAATAATTCCGGGTTTTGGTTCGATTTCAATTCTTTGAAATATTGAGAATGACATTAAGTAAGTGATTGATGTGTGTCATCCAATTGTGTTTAGAAAGTATTAAATTTCCATAAAGTGAAACGTTTTTATCAGCTTTTATAATAGAACTTGAACACAACAAATAAATTGATGAAGAATATTATGACTAAAACCAAGAAAAAAATCTGAACAAAAGAAATCGGTTTTAGGCGTCTGCTTTGTATGGATTACGAGATAACGTATTGATCAAATTACAGGATAAATTAAAGGTTAATCAAAGCATAAAAAGTTTACATTACAAAATGTAATATGTCATTTACAGTAAAATAATCTAAATTACACTGAAAAAATCAATCAATATATTCTGATAAAAGTCTTGATTATTCTAATATGATATTGAAAAATTAATAAAAACCTTTAGCTGATAAGAAACTGTCATTTTAGGTAACAAAAAATTGGCTGCTTCTTTTTTAATTGAAGTGAAAATAAAACCCTGAAAGTAAATGGTTGTCATTGAGGAGAGAGAGAGAGACGAGAAACTAATAATTTATACTACCTTCGTCCCAAAATAATTATCATATTTTAATGATTTCTTAAGTTGATTCAAACGATGAGCTAACTATATATATATATATATATATATATATATATATATATATATTTAACTGTCAAAATAAGAAATCTTATAAAAATATATAAATAATTAAAGTTTCAAATATATTACTGAAATTCATATTATTTCTTTTTTAATTTATTTAAAGTCGGCCTATTTCAGATGCAAAGTTTCATCACCGACGACCTCCTACTATGTTGGCAGTGAGCTATAGCACTGTTTTATGAGTTCTATGATTATGAAAGCACATATTCTAATTATTTTTATAACAAGCAAACCCAGAAAATATAGGTAATATAGGGTTTGGTTATTATCGAAATTAATTTGATTATGTGCTCATATTCATAAACTTACTAGGCAGCGGTATGATTTTAATTTCTAAAATTTGTTAATCCTTATGTGTTTTGAATAATTTTCAAATTCTATTTAAAAATTGATGCACTCTAATAAATATTATGAAAAAAATTATATTGAAGATTTATTTTTTATTTATTTCTTTTAAAATTTAATAACTTTTGAAAATTGATGCACTCAAATAAATATAAAAAGAAAATTTGGACCATCGTTATTTTAGCTGTAGCAATTGAATAAAATAAATATAATACCGCAATATCTTTGATTGATCTAAGCCCTAAGGTAATATATTTCTAAATCGGTATCAATAAATGACAGGCCTTGTTTTAAACGAAGGTTAAAATATTTGGAACACTTTATATTTTATAAGGGTGCTGTTGAATTAATAAATTTGATGAATTTACCAGAGGGGTGATATTAAACAAAGGGAAATATATTGTATATGTATATCACCGCTTCTGATCTATCCCCATTCCTACCCTAATGAAAATAATGAGAATTACAATTTTAGTTCTGAGTGTTATACTCATAAAACAATTAGGGCGTTGAAAATGAAAATGTTGTTATTGTAATTCGAATTACAGTATAGTAAATACATATAAACACACACACACATATATATATATATATATATGTATATATATGTATATATATGTATATATATATATATATATATGTATATATATATATATATATATATATATATATATATATGTATATATATATATATCATATGTCATTGGAGGCGATTATAAAACTTGTACAACAAAAATTTCTCTAAATTTCATACTTGATGTTTGGGAATGATTTTTACAATCGTTAGCCCCGGCCTTAAGATAATATGATACTATTCAGTCAATCTTTACATCATCAAAAGAAACGTTTATGCAAATATTAAGTTTTATAACTTCCATTCCGAGGTTTACCCCTTATTTCACCTTATTTAACTACAAGATAAATATTCAAAATGAATCTCAAACATAGATCAAACATAGATATTATACTCGTATATCAAAAGAATACTTGTTAGAACGAGGAGGGAGAGCGAGAGTAAGTATGATGTGTGGGGGATGAGGAGAAAAAGATAGAGAGCATGAAGAGTACGTGTAGAGGGAAAGTGTACAAAATAAAAGCTGATCAAATTGTAAAAAAAATATAAATAATGATATTTAACGATTTATAAAAAATAAACATTATTTTAAATTTATTTAACGACAGCCATTTTCCGATGCTGAACCCTATCACCGGCTACCTCCTACTATGTTGACAGTTTTTGTGATGACGTGGCCTAATATCGCTGTCTGATATGTTTATGTATGTTTAGTACTAAACAAACCTAGAAAATATAACCCTGGTCCGGGGATCGAACTTGAATACACAGCAGTCAGAATAAAGCATCAACGCTCTCGCCCATTGTGTCTATAGTAATTTTTAAATAGTGAGGCTCCTTATGTTAACGAATATCTCTTAACGTTGTGGTTGACAGGTTGTTATTGTCTTAACATTTATTGTACTGTCACTATATTAGCCGGTTCAACAGGTCAACGCGACGTTGACAATTGAATTATAAAAAAAGCTGGAAATATCCTTCATCTGGAATAAATATTATTCCAGCAAAACGGTCTGCAATTGTCATATAATCACAGTATATTCCATTTATTATTTTTCCAGTTATTCACTATTATCCTAAGACACCCTGTGGAGATTTCTATAGGAAAGAATAATGCCCCCTGGACGTCTTCATTCGGATTTCATAAACATCAGGATCTCCTGTTGAGATGCAATCTAATGCAAGATTAATATGGAAAATAGGACGCATTTTGAAGGGAAATTACAAACAGGTATAAACACATTTCACAACATTCCTTTTGACCATCTGAGGTTCAAATTAAGTTTTACACAGTTTGAGTTAAAATAAGACGAGGATCATAGATTTCATTTAGGATGAAGCGAGGGTTATATAATAACATTTAGGATGAGACGAGGTTCACTTTACTGTTTTTAGGATGAAAAGAGGGGCAAAGATCCATTTTAGGATCAAGATAGGTCTAAAATTTCAACTCGGGTATCTTAGTATAATGTCATACATTTTCATTAATATTTTTTTTTATATTATTATTTGAATAAATGAAATGAAAATAGAAATATGTATATATAAGAGAGATTTACAACCTTATCAATACTTTATACCTAACTTCCGTTACGTTGCGATTGGTTTATTATATTTATTTTTTATCTAACATTTTTATTTCGCAGATTTAATACAAACATATTTCCGTAGTTCCGTAGTGCCGTTGTGCTTCCACTTCAATTCATTTTTATTTCTGAATGTTATTACAATTCTGTAAGACGATACAAACAACATTACAGTAGAACGCGGAAATAAAAAGTCTCTCCATAGCCTTAGAATGAGCAGTATACTAGAATTTAGAATCTAGATGCTCAAATGTTAGTTATAGTAATAAGGAAATAAATAATAAAATGGATGGGAATTCTCTAGATGTAGGGAAATAAACTCTCTTGACATATCTGATATGATTTGACATTTTACAACTTGATTATACTTATAGATATACATACTACAGACATACTTATTTAGGTATATATATAAATATATATATATATATATATATATATATATATATATATATATATATATAAGTAACTAGAATTTGTAATTTTAAATAGCTCGCGCTAATAATTTCATAAAAAATATTATTTTCCGCAAGTTGGTAGCACTCCACTTAATTCAAAGAAAAAAGGGTTTGCCTTAAATTTTGTGTTCCGATCGAAATTTCCTATACTGGCTCGCTAAAAATGAAAAATAGACTAATGGTGAATCAGTTTTATCAAAACCACGAAGGTGATGTTCATTGTTTTCTTCGACGATTGTGGTTTGATTGATATTGCATATGTTAATAAATATATACATATTGTTTTAAGGAGGTACAGGACGTACCGTCAATGCAAAAAGTTTATCTCTCGGTAATACGAAATGTAAAATACGAAGTACATGAGGGACGAGTAAATATTGGGACTGTACCTTTGAAAATGAATTTTTCAATTCGCTATTAAACTGCTTTTTGCATTTAAAATGATTTTTTTATGCATATAATGGTTAAATAAATAAAAATTACCTATAATTAATATCAAATTTATATTAATTCAATTTAAATACAAATTAAATATTTTGAAAAAGGAATAATAAATTTTACAACGCTGCAAATTTACGTGTGTTGACGCATGCGTGATTTGGTTCTTTGACCAATAAATTGTTATATTTTATATAACATTTATTCCGATTTTGAATTTCCCGTTCAAATTGGCATTTGCAACGTTGCCGGCTTATAACCTACATTTACTGTTTCTTAAAGGTTTTATTTAAATATTTTCGTTAATAGGTATCCTAATGATAATTTTCTTTTTGCAATAGTTACAGAAAAGATTATTTTATAAACACCTAGTTTTTGAAAGCAGTGTCACCATTTTTTTATAGTTAAAAGTTATATTATGTGGTGAAATTGAGCTTAAAATTATGATTTGAATGGAAAATGACTATTTGTAATCATGTATAAAAAGAATACTATGAATCCTAGATCTGTAAAATTTTGAGAGAGCATGTATTTTAACTATTTGTATCGACTCTCCAAATTTCACAACGTTTTCATCATTTACGTTAAGGTCCTATACCTCCTTAAGTGCTAATAACTGTAGAAAGTTGATGAATTCAAAAAAATCTGAGTTTACACTTATAATAATTTTTTTTGGACAAACTTTAGCTTATTGAAAGTTTTAACTTGTCAGAATTAATTATATTGTATTAATTAACCACGTTGGTTCATTAAAAAAACTTAAAAGAATAATTAAATAGTAATCTGCATATTTATGAATTTAAAATTTGAAAACAATATTAATATAACCCAACGAAATACATAATGAATGAATCATTAATTTTCTTAAGCAGCAAAATAAAAGCAGCACGCGAAAATTTAAAAGAAAGTCATTTGTATCACTTTGATCACATATTTATGGCCTTACCTAAGGGGATTAATTTTACTCAGCGTATGAATCTTTTAGGCGCTATTTAAATATTTACGGGTAAATACCTTTCTTTCTTTTAATCCCTCTTTATATCAAGTAGGTAAAATATATTAATGGGGTAACGCTAACGCTAACGCTAACCAGTCCTCAGGGTTTTCTTGTAATCATTTAGGAGAACGTTTGTTAATAATGAATTAATTGCAAATGAGAAATTGTTGCAGCAAATTATGTATTAAGAGGTAATTCGATTTTTGAGTAAACAAACGATGAAAAAATGTCTATAGTATTATTCCTAGCTACTGTTTTAATTTTAATATTAATTATATAGCATATGGCAATATGCGTAATCAAAAATATGTGAAAATGAAGGCCTCTATCAGATGATAATTATTTTATCTTAGAGAAAGAAAATATTACTAGCGAAGAAAAATATATTTAAATTATCAGGTCCAAGAACCGAAAATAAAAGGAAAAAGAAGGAGAGCACGACAACTGAAACTACAATTACCGAGTCAGATAATGAGGTTGAAACATGGCATTGAAAAGAAAATTAAACGATGACGTAACGTCGAAAAATACGAAAAAAAGAAAACAAAAAGAATTACTAGAGCAATGAAAGAAAAGAATAAAATAAACTTATAAAAGTTTAAAAATGTTTATAAATGTATATATTGATTTCAGTATTATTAAAAGTTGATGCAATCAAATAAATTAAAAAATAAATCCTTTTCCTATTTTTGACAAATTTACTCTGACTAAATGGAAACTGTTAATTTAAAGTGTTAAAAACGGAATGAAATTTAAATATTTCTTTCCCGGGCCCGTAACACTATCTACGCCTCTGGTTCTTCTCCAGCAAAGGGATGACATATACTAGTACAGCCACGTGGCCTCATCTTTATTTTTGCTAATTCTGGTTGATCCCCGTTGCGTAATATACATATGTAAATAAGGTAGCATCTCGACATTTATGAAGAAGCTACATATTTATTATGCCATACGCGCCCCTTAAAATCTCTACTATATTTTAGTCACCCCATCAGCCACAGGGATATAACCCACAGGGTTATCTAAACCAGTTTCTGACGTCACTAATCTAAGAGTAACATCATTTTTGCAGGAATGTACCACTAATTCATCTTGACAACTCGAGCTCCGTTATTATAACAACGCAACGGAATGGGAAACGTTAAATAAATGAATTTTAATTCCACCTTGATCAGGGATGGCAAACTATGGTATGTTTGAACGACACAGTAGGCGAGTGCATTAATGCTTGACGATGACTGCTTTGTCTTCAGATTTAATCACCGGACCAAAGTTATATTTTTTGAGTTTGGTTGTTATCAAGTTTAATTGATTATGTACATACCTAATCATAAACTTATTAAGCAGTGATGTAATAACAATTATAAGGTCACAGCACCACACAAACTGCTAAGATAGTACATATTTATTATTATATTAGTCCACAAAGTATTCTTTATTTCTAATAACAATAAACAGGAAATTTAACATTTTAGGTTGATAACATTTGAACATAACATTGTTATGTATAACAAACTAATAATTTACCTAATCCTTTATCTCTGTGGTGGGTCGAATTCAAGAAAGTCACTACTTAGTAATCGCAAAACTTGGATATTACCTAAACAAGGTTTTTCAACAAGAGGTATCATTTAAAATTCACAGAAAAACGTAATATTTCCGTGAAAAGTTGTGACATTTTTATATTTAATTCAAAGTTAAATAATGGAACACAATATCTGTCAAATGTCACCACAATTGACTTAAAAGACAGTTAAAAAATAGTGCGAAATTTAAATGACACTTTTTTTAAGACCCTATACATGTAATATTTTAATAAAGCAAAACTTAATTATATTTCATTCAAAATGGTTCAAATTTTACGATTTTATAAATGCCCTCAGTCCCATAATAAAGTTATTAGGTAGGGATGTATGTCACGTATCCTAGTAAACATTTTGGATCATTTTGGAGTCACTTTGACATCATATTGGAGATGCGTATGACTTTTTTGTCATGAAAGAGTTCATTTATAGTTCAGTTTCTCACAATTCTTCATATGAAATGTCTGTTTTATCGGCTACAGATGACAGAACCACTCCACCTGTCGGAATACAAATGAAGATAAAGTTGTTGCGAACTATAATTGAAGTGAAATAGTGATAGAAACGTCACAAAATAGGGTACTTCACCAAATGTTTACTGAGATATGCGGCCACGGCACCACAAAAACTGACAATATAGTAGGAGGTCGACGGTGATAGGACATATCACAGGAAATAGACCGTCGTTAAATAGATTTAAAAAAAACTATGTTAAAAAGTTTTACAGGCACGCCAAATATAACTAGATACACTTGAATTTAATATGAGTCCCAAGGAAAAGATAATGCAATTGAATTTGTCTTGAGAGATAAAACAAAAAGTTATTCAAGAGAGATTGCGACACAAGTAATTCTTTAAATGTATTTGTGAAGATTTGACACACATTCACAAGAAAGTTTGCTACCACTGGCCAAGAAAAGCAAGGCTTACATGTTAGGGATTCGCGGTAAGAGATAATATCATGTGAAATTATCTGGTAACGAGAATATAATTAGAAATCTCTCTTTGTGAGTAGTACTGAGTAGTGTGAAATTGTGGAAAGGAGAATGTTACTGATTATTCACAAGATTTCATACATTTTCAACTTGATACAGGGCAAACCCTCTACCCTTTATCCTACTCTCTGTTTAAGGGTTTTGTGCTCTATGTATTAACGAATTTAGATTTTCTTATTCTGTTACTATACTTACGCGTGTAGGCATAAGTTTTAACTACAAGTTATTCTAATTCATCTTCAATTCAGAGTATAGGATTAATAGCAGTGGAATTAGGTTCATATAATGCTTTGTTTTGAAGATAGCTGTCATCATGGGCGAACACGGAAACCTGAAATTACAAGAGCAGGGTGTGGGTAAAGATTAAACTATGATGATGCCTTAGGGTAAAAGATCTGGTGGTACTGTTCTCCTACAGATTTTCTGAAAAATATATATTAATTTGCTTTTGTTTAATTAAAAGCTTCCTACATTAAAATCATTCTTTGTTTCTAGCCAAGATTTTTAATATTTCTTTAGGTTTAATCTCAAAAGGTTCAGTCTTGTCAAAGTAAAGACTAATCCATGAAGACGAAAATTAAATAATTTCGCTAAGTACATTATTATTTAGATATTGCCTTTAAATATATACGAGTATAACATTTTTCCTAAAACGAAACCTAGATGTTTGTTTTATAACTTTAACTGATATTTCTCTAAGGACTAGATTTTCTATTTATTCAAATATATTATTTTGCTCTTTATTTAAGGCCGGCTGATAGTTTTGGGTAAAGTAACATAATCTAATTTAGAAAATACAGTCCTTTGAAAAAGCGTCAGAAGTTAACGAACGTTAAATAGTTACAAAATAGGTTAATATTTAATGTAAAAAAATTCAAATCGTCCAAAACAATTTTAAAGGTAAAAAAGTAATAGTCAAGGTTTAAAAGTTGATTTATAATTCTTTCTTTGCTCTACTTTTATAACCATTAAGTTCTTTTTTAAATCTTATTGATTAAATCTGTCTGTCTTGATCTTGATCGTTATTCTGATTGAATCATCTATTATGATATCCCGTATAATAATTGTCATTTGATAAATTTTTCTCAGATGACTGCCTATATTTGTGTAAGATATCAGTAGATATTTATCATTCTATTACTCTACAAAGTATATTATATTTCTAATAACAATAAACAGGTTATTAAACATTTTAGTTACATAACATTGTTTAGCGGGACATACTAATAATTATTCTAATCCTTTATCTCTGACGTGGGGCGAGTTCAAGAAAGTCCACAAAAAACGTAATATTTTCAGGAAAAGTGGTAATATTTTTATTTTAACCCAAAGTACAAAATCTGAGGTTAAAATATCACCACAATGATGGCATACAGTTTAAAAATCATGCGAAATTTAAATTTACACCTTTGTTGAAAGATCCTTTACGTGTAACATTTTACTTAAGCGAAACCTAATAATATTTAATTAAAAATGGTACAATTTGTACGATTCTAAATATACTGTATAACCATTTAATCTTTAAAGAGGTTTTCTTAAGATTATAGTTATGCAAAATATAATGTGCATACATTTGATGTGAAACAAACCTAAAATACACGTAATCTATATCCTATAAAAGAAATTTACTTCTAAACTCATGCATTATGAAGAGATCTAATAAAAAATCATTTTCTAATAAAAAAAAATACTCTAGCTGAACTACCTACTGTTACCACTATAAGGAAGTATGATTTGTTTAAATGATTCTTTTGATAAGTACGATAATACTGGACCATACATACTCGTAATAAATTTCTGTTATTTTGTACACACCATAATCGATCACAAAAGAAGGAGGTTTTTATATAATAATTGCAATAAGGGCGGAGGCATGGGGCAGGATTGAACCTAAGTACTCTAGTGTTTGTTTTAATTAAGTTTAAAATCGTATACAATATCGTATTATAATGATGTAATATAAAACGTTGTGTAACTAAATTAATCAATTACTTATTATAAGGCTTCTCCATACACACGCTGTACCAAGCTCGTACATATACTAATAAATGATGGCCTTGTACACATACTAACGATGTCTAGTCAATACATGAAAATTAGTACATAACCTATATTTAATCATAGCACTCATCGTATATAGCTCAAACCTCCCTAATTTTTGAACTGCTTGAAAACTTTATATAATTAGGCGCAAAATATAAATTCATTATAAATTTTCATGTAATAATACAGAATCTCTAGTTGAAAACAGAGTTTCTCAAACAGTATATACTTTGAGTTAATGTATTGTATTTAGTAATGTAATGTATTTAATATTTTTAATCCAATTAATTCGTACGACGCTATGAATGTAATTTAGAAATAATAGAAGTACAGCAGGACCTCAATAATCTAAATCAATTGAGACATTGGGTTATTTGGATACTAAACAAATTACATTATATTTTATTAGATTTATACATCTATTACGTATCTTGGGCATCAAAAACTAGGATTTCGAATAAAGATAACACAAGTTTATTTAACAAGAGCAAGTAAAAAGCATATTGTATTTCAACATAATAACATTTCAAAATATTTTGATCCTTCTTAAAACTAAACGAATTCACTCCTTGTCATATTTTCTCGTCTTATTCTGTTGCCTTTTCTTCACTTTTACCATCGTTATTTTCTCTCCTTTCATCTTATATTCTCTTTCTCGTATGTCTACCGGTATTTTCTTGCATTGCAGTTCTTTTAACACCTTTTAATTGTTCCATCTTTCTTTTCTCTGTACCTTTTCCTTCCCTTCTCTTCTTCTTTTGTCTTCTTTCAATTGTTCGCCTACCTTCCATCTTCTCCTTCTGTGCGCCATTCCCTTATTTCCGTCTTTTCTCTTCTTCTTTTTGTCTGTCTTCGTGACATTTCTTCGACTTCATTTGCACTTTCTTTTTCCCTTTACATCCCTTCTTCATATGATCCTCTCTTCCTCCTCGACTTTTCCTCCAAATCATTCATAATCAACATAACTACACAATCTATCACCCTTTTCTCCAGTCCTTTAGCACGTCTCATCACTCCTCTTCTAACCTTTTCATCACTCTTTTATCCGGGATGCTCACTCAATTCTTGAGGGATGCTATATGTAAAAATTAAACTTAATGAAGAAAATCACCGCTTGGTTAAAACTTGTTTTTTAAATTGTTACAGCAAACATTTGGAGACCACTGTATCAAACGTAAACTGGCTAAATGCCATGTACTACTTTGACAGCGCTGCGGGAGATTTTGTTTTGCGCTATAACGTGCTACGTTAAGCTACGCCTACGCGCTACGGCCTACGTTTGACTTGGGATTTAATCGGCTTCTCATTACCAACGCGAAATAATTGTTCTACAATAAATGCATGTACTTTATATGTACGAGCACCTATAACATCAACAGAAAAGAAACGACACATTTTTACATTCGTAAAAAACAGAAGCCATACTATATACCGATACCCGTATACGAGTATTATGAATATTCTTTACAAATATTTTACGAAAGTCAACAAAATAACCAAAATATCAACACTTCAAGGTTCAAATCAGTTTTAAAATAAATTCTCATTCGAAATTCGATTGAAGGATAAATGTAAGAAGAAAAATACGGAAGCCATAGACCGTCTTCACATATGCGTGTGCGATGAATCGTGCTGTTTATCGAATGGACGTGCACAATCATTCAGCGAACAACCTGTCCACACTTGTTTTTAAAATATGGCAAACTTATGTAAAAACTTTTGACACATTATTTAAAATAAGAGTTAGCTTATTACATTACTTGTTTACTATAAAATAAATACTTTGCAAAAATTGTTAATTATGGGTAATAAACTTTCAGATACGTTTATACTCAGCATTGTAGGTTATGTTTTAATGTCATAGTGGTCAACGCATGCGTGGACAGTACCTTGAACATAGGGGAAGCAAATATTCGGACGCTGATCTGTTCTATTTCACTGATACTAAACTGAAAATGTTTATCTTCATACACGGATTCGACATGTTTGTCAAATGAACACGAACATGCGTCTTCGTACACAAAAGCCGAATATTCGTACAAGTGTATACCCTACATAACACACAGCTGTATGCAGTAAGATCCACTGCAATCGATAAGAGTTTCTTTAGTGTATTTTCTCAGCAAAATTATTTCCAAGTCAAGCTGAGAGAAACTGTAAATCCGCAAGCATTACAAACATTATTTCAGTCGGGTGTATTGGAGTTGTTTCGCATTAGCACACTTTATCATAAGAGTAAACCCTTGTGTAGAAAAACTAAAATGTACATATTACAATCTGTTTGTTTTTCTCTCTCCTATTTAATGTCGTTTTTAGAATGTGTGTGCCCCTAATCTGAATGCGGCCCTGTTTCTAATACAGGTACAAGTATAATCAAAGCTATTATTTGGTTTCCGAGGAAAGTTAGGGATACGGAAACGACCTTAGTGAGTTAGTTGTATGAGTACATGACCGAGTAACCCAATGTGATGTTCTGTTCGTATCTTATTTGATGAGACGTATTTCCCCTTCCGGAGTAAAGTTTTAATAAGTTTATCAAGTAATTTTGATACGTTTCCTTTTGATACGGTGTTTGTTATTAGAAATTAGCTGTAAGCATAACATTGATATCAAAACAGAAAAATTAAATCAAAAATGTCATGCTGAGTTACATTTACGTGGTAACAACAGGCTGTTTTATGTAAGACTACATTATTTGTGATTAAAGAACATTCTAATTATTATGTAAAAACATTTGCTTGTTCTTTACTTTATAAATTTACCTTATAACCTTTGGAGAAGTTTACATCTAGAAGATATACATTTGCTTTTTTGTAATTTTTTAAAAAATGTTCCCTGAGATCCAGAAAACATTTGGATATTCATATTATATTCAAGGTATATACATTCATGTATATTGCATATCCTATGTATATGCTGTTGTGATGTAAAACCTACATCATAAGTACGACACATATATGTGCAAATGCAAAGGTATGTGCATATTTAAACAATACTACATGTACATAGTATGTACTATCATGTTTATTCATTTCATGTACATACAATATACGAGTATATACACGATATTATTTTCACATTATGGACCATTAAAAGCATATTAAAAAACCATGATATTTATTCGACATAATTTATGAAATATATTCTTTACATTTGTAATATTTATTTGAGTGCATCAACATTGACAACCATTTTTATTGCATCGATTAATTTCCATATTCGTTTTATCTCTAGGATTTTTCGATTTATTTTAATTTTGTAGAAGACGCTATCGCCGTAAAGAACCAAGTGATGAAGAGGAGGGCACATATTTTAGTAGACAAGTTGACTAACATTGTATGACACATCAAGGATACAGTGAAATAAGTTTTTGCTCTTTTTGCTTCACTGGTAATAGGAATAGACATATTATTTAGTTTTCCATTATCTAGATTGTATCACATGAAAAACGTATTATACACATCGGTGAAGTAAGCAGTCGATTCGGACTAGTGGTGTACATCAAAATTAATTCGGTGTTAAATCGAACTTTAAATTACATGGCTAATATGAACATTTAAGCAAATATTTAAGTGATAATAGACTGTAGAAGTATTAAGTAACTTAAATATTATTATATAATATATAAATTCACCAATTAGTGTCTTATATTGCTGTTTTAATATAGGAAAATAAAACGCAAACGAACATCTAAAACCTCATTATTTAATGAAATTATTTTTTTATAAATAGGTTAACTAATATGTCTCTTAGGTAATTACAAAATTTCAGCCGTAACTAATTCTTTTTTTCTTCATCCCCGGACCAGCGAAATATTTTCTCGGTTTGGTTTTTATAAAGTTTAATAATTGATTATGAGTTTAGCTAATTATTAATATATGCGACAACAAAATGTCAACGTAAACTGTGAGTAAACACAGTAAAAACTACTATTTGAACATAGTATCTGGGTGCGATAATGCTTTTGTAATACTGCAATTCAGTCTCATTTCAGGATTTTGAGATTAGAGTTTTTTTTAAATATTTTTTTGAGTGCATCGACTGAGTCGTAAAAACTTATTAGAACTAAAAACAATATATACTTTTATATATAGTTAACTTTATTAATTAAGTATTATTATTGTTTTGAATATTTATCAGTTGAATATTAGAAATAGAATTATTCTCTTATATATAAACTTATTTTTATTTCTTTGAAATAGAGCACTAGCTTTTATACTCTAGCGTGGTTGTTTGTAATTAGTCAGTGCCGTAAAGAAACTAAGTACATTAGTCTTCAGAGAGGTAAATGATCTAAAGAGAGAAGTATTTATTTTTTATTAGAGGTTCTTACTGACTGAATCCTAAACTAAATCTGAAGTATTCTTTACTTGTTTAGCCTATGCCAACCTTTTATAAAAAGGGTTGCAACTTATGTAATTAATATTATCTCTGGTCTCTGGTGTTGCCACAGTTGTAGGGGTACCTGATGTCGAAGTATTGCCAGATAGTTTGTTTAATAGTATTACCAGTACAGTAATATTGTTTACTTTAAAAATAGCATAATGTACACAGGGTGTTCATTCTTTGACAATATAAAATAAAACAATATATACATTTATAAATATTTGTAATATGTAATTTACATTTATAAATACGAGTATCTGTATTTGAATTATGGAGATAAAAAATGATGTATTGATAAAGGGAATCACGTTATTTAGACTTTCTTTGCTTTTAAATATTTTCAGGAATATTATAGTTTTGTCTTTGTGATAAAAACTTCGAGAATTCAGAATGATATTCATTACTGTTAGTGGGCTATTACATTGTGCACAGATAGGTTATGTTTCTCAAAGACTAGTCTTAATATGAGAATATAAAAAAGCAGTGAAAATATTTCCATAAAATCTGTAAGATTCCATCATCATACGTCAAATCTTGAGTGACATCATTTCTGATGTATATCTTATGTATATTTCTTGAAATTTATTTTCAAGTGGTAGTATATACAAATTCGTACTCGTAAAAAAACGATCTGTTGACAAGACAGAATACAAGTATTTTGTATATACGACGAGGACTTACGCCCTTCATGTGGGCGTTAAACGATTAGGGTAACATGTATTCGGAAACTCCCACAAGTCTTTGGATATACTCGGATGTACTCCTACAAAACTTCAGGTGATGTACAGGGTTATAATGGACAACCAGGAAGACAAATTGCTTTGCTAAATTGAAATTGTGGTTTGCTCTTACTATTACATTAAATGTTAAAAGGATATATAGTATAGTATAGTATAGACTATAGTGTACAATCATATATTATTAGTTCCAAGTGTATATTTATATGTTTGTTTGTTGCTGAAATTCGTATGGTAGAATGAAAACGGCTCCGTCAATGTTTTTGAAAGTTTGCTATTTCGTAGAGAAAAAAATTCTAAGACTTTAGGCGTCCCCGAATTTTCCCCTGAATTTCCTGGAAACCGGTAACTTTGGAAAAACTAAAAAAAATTTTTTTACTTTTTACTCTATAACTTTTAATTTATAAAAGATAGAAAGTTGAAATTTGGTATATGTATTACGGTGTTCAATTCTAACATTTTGATATGTATAAATTGAAAAATTGGACATAGGGGCGTTGAGAAAATTAGAGGGCCCGGTAGGAAACTTTGGAGAAAACTCAAATTTTGGATTATTTAATAATAAAACATGTTATTCATAAAAAAATTCAAAAATTTTATTTGGGGGCACAGGGGGCGGTTTTTGCCGAGAGTAAAAATTGGGCTAGAAAGTTGAAATTTGATATATGGGCTACCTTTGGTACCTTTGGTGATTTACACCAAATGATTTTGGTAAAAAAAAACCCAAATTTTGAAAAAAAGGTGGTCAAATAAAGAATAAATTGAAAATATTTTATATTTTGTTGAAAAAAAATAATTTTTTTTAGTTAATTTATTTGAAAAATTATTTTAGTATTAGGCGAGTTAAATATATCAAATTGAAAATAGAATTAAAATTTGAAATGAAATTACGAATTATTTTGTTGGATTCAAATCATACACACTAAAAAGACGTCACATCGTGACGGGGGTAAGCTCTAGTAGTATAGTATAGTGTAGTATAGTATAATTTATCACAAACATAACACATACGTACATACAAAACTAAAAATTGCAAAAACAGCAAAGGTGGTCATTTATATGAAATTACTTTCAAATCATAATAGCATTAGAAAAAATGTTTTAGAAAGCAGAGATTAACATCCTGATAATTAAGAAATATAAACATTCACATCAATAGCCTACACCTTATCCATCTTACATAGTTATATTACCACTGATCCGTAATTAATATACCAATTCATAATTATTTAATTAAAAATATTCAAAAGTAATATATATAATTAAAATTATTATACATTTCTAAAAAGATTTTGAAGTGGGTATAATTTGCATAGAACTGTACTATATACTTTTGCCAAGATTCATAATGTAAAAGTATTAAAGGAAGCATGGTACAATCAGATATCCTTGAATATATAAAATTACATTTTTCTGTTTAATTAAAATACCACCCATGAATTCACAATAGATGATTAATTAGTAGCTAACATGTTTTAACAAAAAATTTAAAATATTTTACAAGATACAGGGTGTGAGTATACCAAAGGTTAAAATAAACATATTTAGTAAATATGGGTATTAAAGAAAAATATCACCATTTTCTAGATATTAGTGCAGTAAATACAATAATAATTTTCAATCTTGGATTTAGTACAATAATCTAAAATAGAATAATATCCAAACAAAAAAAATTAGGGTTATGAAAAATGTCAGTATTTTCGAAATATCGTTAAAGTTTTTAAACATATGTAAATTTACTAATTTTTTACGTAAGTTTTTAAAAAGATTATGGAAATAAATAATGATAAAAGTATAAAGTAGTGGTAAAAAGAATATATGTATACTATGTATTATTAAAAGTATCGTGGTCTTCGAGATAGCGGTGTTTGTTAATATTATCTCTAATAGGTAGGTATGTAGAGGAATTTTAAAACACGCATAGACAAATAAAATATCCATTGAAACATAAAATGTTGTCAATTTTGTGACTTTTCTAAAAGTGATTATTTTTACAGTTAATATGAAATAATGTAAAGAAAACATAATTTTCTATAGAACAGATTATCTGCGTTTAACAAACTAATAGTGTTTCCACTTTCGGAACGTATAATATAAAATTATATAAAATTCATAACTCAAAAAAATATAACTGTTATTTAAGCATTAAATCATTAATTTAATTTAATATGTTGTGCAATACTTCTTTCTTAATTATTTAAGTTGGTATTTTAATTCAACAAATTCCGATGCTTTAAAAACCCTGACACTTTACATAATACCATATATACAATTTAATTATTTTTAAAATGAGAATTGGTATAGCTAACACCCTGTTTACACAAGAAATAAAAATTATATTTTTAAAATATGAATATATTAAAATAAATTACCTTCAAAGAATCTGGTAGATGCTTTTCCAAAAAATCCAAAATTCCAGGTAATTCTTCTTCTGTTACTAATCGGAAATTTTTTCCTTCAGGCACGATTTCCATTTCTTGAAGTAACATGAAACCAAAAGAGAACATATCGTTGAATAACACAATGTTAAAACGAACAAAAGATTTTAGATACTTATAATAATGTATATCTAGATATTATATAATAACTAGTGAAGTTCACCGTGTTATAAACGTTGAGAAACTATAAAAATATCGATGGCGTCTTATTTCTACAGATTCTATAAGATGAAGAAGAATTTTGAAACATATTTAAACAATTATGTAATGGTTAAATTCTTATTTCTATTTCTATATGTATCGCTGGGACATTATATTTTACATTATTGTAATTTCATTTATCGTTTGTTTTTTCCCGATCACAAATTTACACTCGATATTTTTTCCCCGAATCGAAGGTGTTTATTAACACCTTATCAACAGTAGAGAATTTATGTCGGTGGAGACATCTAAAATTTTGGGCACCTCCTCTTCCTCTAATTAAATTACAACGAAATTAGAAATACATATTATTTATATTTTGTTTCCCCTTCACTTAACGTAATGTAATCCACACTGTAAAAAAAGTTAGTAGGAAAAAATGCTTTAGACAGACTCTTTCTTAGGCTAAGGCTGCACTGCGAAAAAGAATAGCGCGTAAATAAATCCGTGACCCTGTAATACATTGAATCATACACGCACTCTGCTGATTTAAAAGTCGTACGGAAAAATCTGCAGTTTGATACACATTTGGGCGGCGGGTTTATTTCCATGCGATTTTCTTTTGCTGTGTGGCTTTAATCTACGTAATTTTCTTTCAGCGTAATCAATTGCAGCTACTCTCATATTTTAAATGACCTTTCTCAGTTACCTTTCGCCGAAATCAATTGTATATATTCTCAATTGCCTTTTGGTGATATCAAATTAAATGTATTGACTCAAATTGACTTTGCGGAATCAAATCAATCGAATCAGATATCGATGTTTCCCTTGATTCACATCGCTAAAATGTAATTTTTATCGCTCTATCACTATATAAGAAACGGGTTGAATGATGTGAAGCTAGGCCAAGGTCATTAATGCTGCTCCATATTTCATGGATCATTTATCTTCACAACAACAAGATTTGGCAGTAAAGACAGATTTTATAAGTAGTTCTTTATCTTCAAAATCTTTCATAAAATATACTGAACACTTTTCAGCAAAATATAATATTTTTACTAGTTCACAATAATAATTTTCAATTAAGGAAAAATAGATCTTAAATTATCATTCCCACTCACTGCTTTAATTTAATTTTGTGTTTAATTTAAATTGTTTAGCATATGGTAATACGTGTAGTCATTCACAGTATCATTTTTAATTTAATTTATTTTTTAAGTTTTCTTAGTTTTTTTAGAACCTTACAATGTCCAATGTGTTATTAAGAAAAACTATATTATATTATAAGCTCCAAAATGTGTCAATCTATCAAAATGCAGTAGGATTTACTTTTAAAAGAAGTTTAATGTCAGTTAGTAACTGTTATTAAAAATAGCAATTATAATTATTTCACATACAATTTTGTTGAACTGTCAAAATTTATATTACTAACGATGCATACGCACCAACTAAATTAGTTAAACTTAAATTAAAACACAAATGTGAAAAGGAATGCTTAAACGAAAACTTTAAATCTAGATTACAATATTAAATAAAAACTGTAAATTAAATATCAAAACAGGAATGAGGCTTAAGAAGATGGAAGTAAAAATGTTTTAATTTTGTTATATCTTAAATTAAAAACTATTTATTTCAAATTTTTAATTATATTCATGTATTGTTGAAGACAGCTGTGTCTTCGGGTTTGATCTCCGGATCAGAGTTATATTTTTTGGGTTGTGTATATATGAGGCCTTGAGTAATAAGACACAGCATCAGAAATAGGCCGACGTTAAATAAATTAAATAAAATCATATTTAATTATTGTCAATTTCTATAGATATGTGATTTTACTAGTCAACCACCTTAATACAATTTTATCTTTGTCCTAGAAAGAAGGACAACACGATACGAATACATTGAACAAACAGAGACAACAATATATCTTTTGGCAATCTATCTGTGTCAGCTTAAAAAATGTCTCATTACAGACAACTTGACTGCGGTATAAACTATGTCCTAGATAATTCTGTTTTAAGACAATACTGTCTTTATTTGTCGTTAGTATATAACAAAAATACTGTGTAAATAATAGAACAATCTCAAAACTCATCAAAACCATTTAAAATCATTTTAAAACCAATATAACTTCGAAAATAATTAAATTAACAAAGGCAATTTCCTTATTTATTATATTCTTCTTTGTTCGTGTTAGTTACTCGTAGACGCGTAGTTTCCCCTTTGGAAGCAACAAATAAATTTGTTTAATCTAATTACTAACACAAGCAACGTTATTGATTTGGTAGCACGGATGATGGAACAATGGAGCAGTGGAGCAATACCCCACGTGGCGAAATCCCACGGAAAAAGAAATATTTGCAAACAAATGGGTCGTCCTGAGTCCGGTGTACACGGTGAACGGTACGCAACGTACACCAGTGGTTCTTAACCATTTACAAATCACGGACCTTTATATTTAGGGCCTTATTTTGTAACTTTTCTCTGACGTCATGCGTCATGAATTGAACTAGTGTTATATTTTTTTGTTTGTTAATATTGGCAAATAAAAACTTAACCTTAAAATGCATTTTCATTACAATTTTATTTGGCAATATTAAAAAACAAATAAATATCATTAATAAAAGAAATGAAAGTAGAACTAGTTCAATTGATAAGGCCTTTGAAAAATTGTCTGAAGTTAACAGATGTCAGGCAAGCAGTTACAAAATAGGCCCCTTAGTTAAGTTTGATTTACTATGTTTATTTCTGTTAGGTTTCTTGATGCTAGACCGCTGTGTCTTCTGGTTCGAATCTCGGAGCATTTTCATTATTAATTATACGCAATTTGTATCCATCTATGTATTACATAATGTAGTCCACATATATGAGACCTCGACATCATAAAATTACCAATATTTTTTTTAATTTTATATTTATTTATTTATTTGCCTTGACTTTCTTTCGTCATAGCCACCATCAAACATTTTTTATACATCTTTTATAATTTATAATTCAATTTTACAAATTTCTAAATATTTCAATAATTCACTAATTAATTTTGAATCACTTAACAAAAATTTAGTATGAACAGGAAAAGTTTTAATAACATCTAATATATCACTATTCAATTTTGATCTTTCTAAACTATAATTTATGCATTCAAATATAATATGATCCAAAGTTCCTTCTTCACCACATTGACATCTATCGTCAGATTTAATATTAATTTTGTACAGGTGAGCTGGAGTTTTGCAATGATTACTTTTGATTCTGATTATAGTTGATATAATTTTGCGGGACTCATTTCTAAACCATCTTTTCTTACTTTAATTTGGATCTAACATATAATAATCTCTTCCTTTTAACTGACTTTTGTTAATGAAGTCTGTGTTCCTCAAATTGAAGTTTGAAAATTGAAATTTACCAATATTGAACCAGGTTATCGGTCATTAAACTATTATTAGAAAAAGACCGACAGCGACGTTTGCCACAGAGTTAACAACAAAAATATGGAAAGGAAAAAAATTTAATTTAAGAAATAACGTCAAATGTTGGTCGTAATTATATTAATTACTTATATCTTCTATAATATTGTAACTACTTATAAGTAATTACACAATTGAGGTTCAGATAGTCAACTTCATCAATATTTAGTACAATTTCATAGAACTATTTCGCATTGCAACCGATTACTTACAACACCGACTTTTTCAGTAGAGCGTATTCGAATTATTTCACACTAATAAACTTTATCATAAGCTGTAGCTTCTAATTTAATGAACATGAATACACTATTGTACTGTGGGTAATAAAAGTGCTTATTATATATCAGTATCGTTTTCCAATCACAACGTTTCGCTGCACACGACAGAGTAAAAATAAAGACAAAAGCTCACGTTATATACGAAATGCCTGCTAGTTCGGGTTTACACGACTGGGAGTAAATTGAATCATATTATGAATTCAGATGTATGAAATACATACTTCTACGGTAACTACACCCTACTGAAAGCATTTAGCAAGTAATCGATTCCAGTGTGAGAGATCCCTAAAATTTACACCCATCTTCTTCTAAGAAGTAACCACGAATCACAGTTTAAGCACCGCTGATATACAGTATACAGTATACCCTAGCACCTAACTGAAAGTGGGAAATGTTTACTCAATAAACACAACATCCATTCAATATTGGGAACTCATTTAATTAACTCAAGGCATTAGTACTCGTAGTATGGACCAGAGACACTTTAAATTAAACAGAAATCAGACAAGAAGATACGAAGGGATCTTTAAGACACCTAGATGTTCATGAAGATATATATCTATTGGATTTCTCTTTCAAAAACGTGTAAATCAGTTTTTATAAATACACCTTTTAAAAAGTGTTCTTTAAAAGTAATTCGTAAAATGTTTCACTCATATAAATCAGATCTATTCGATTACGAACATTGCTCGCAAGACAGATTGTAGTCGAATGTGCATGATGTCGGTACCAAACGATGCTACGAACACCAACGTTGGACGCATCGTGTGGTCGATGCTGGAACTAAGTGTGTCCAACGTTCACGTTGGAAGAAATTCGGGCTGTTGTCGGTCTTTTGATCCGTGTCAAAAGGGATTTCTCTATCCCCACCACACACTTGATTCACATGTCATATAATGCTGCACAAATCGTCCAGGAAGGTTTTATACTTGAAGGTTTATTTATTTACTTGAAAGTTTTTGTTAAACAGTGTCAGTTTGATCAAACATTCGTTCCACCGTGTAGTAGGAAACTTGCCATGTCAATCTTCCAATATTTGACTTACACGTTAGAGGAAGCATTTGAACAAAACATTCACCGCATCGTTTGGTAGCGGCTTTATACATTACACTGAATGTAATAAACCTAAGTTGGTTTTCCTCCACTCTAAGAGGCTATGCAGTACCAGTCCATTATAGATTATAACCCGCAAAGTACGTGCAGAATCCTAAAATATAGTTAAGCTGGGGAAGATCATCCCAAGTATGATGCGATCACAGAAATGTGCTCAACCGGGCTTGTATGGAAAAGAGTGCAATGTCAACGTAAACTCAATCACCTCGATCACGCCGAAAACATAATAATAAACAGTCTACAAAACACCGAACAATAATGTTTCATTATTTACGGTAAACATATTTTTCCCTCTTTGATGGTTTTTTTTTTTTTTTTGATAAGTAAAGTTCTGAACAAACATTTTATTAAAACAGATTATAACATTCCAGTAATTGTGTTGTGGAAAGACCTATTTTATTTTTATATTTTAAATGTGAAAGGATACAAAGCGATTCAAGTGTTTGTGTTGCGTTTAAGCCCATCAAAATGATTCGCACGTTGCAAAAGCAAAGATATAACTGGTATGACGTAATTGAACTAACGCCCTTTCCCAACCCTAAAAGCCTAAGCCTAAAATACAAGTAGAGTGGGAGGAGTGGGAAATATTTGAAGTGGGTTATGAGGGTGGAACGTGAAAAGCCTTGTTAGAGAATAGGTACGTTAAAAATAAATGTGCTAACGATTAAATCTTCATTGCCTCTATAAATAAGTTGAAGGAATAATGTTATTTGTATGAGTATGTATTTTGGTTTTCATTTCTATGGGATCTGTTATTTGAATTTGTAAACGTTGGAGGAGGAAACAGAAATTGTAGAAAAACAACACGTAATTACGAAAATACAGCATAAATATATACAGTTCGAATTACGAGAGTTTGGCGGCGATTCATGCTTAAAACAGCCACGATATGATGGTGAATTTTATCTTATTCGTTCCCATATAACACATGGGCTGAAAAGTTCCGGGCCTAACAAAGAAAACACAGTTTTTTTGGTTCAAAATTAGCGCTTTATTCATTAACGTAATCTCCATCAAGAGCAACGCAATCATTCTAGAGAGAAAACTCAAATTTTGGAATATATAATAATGAAATGTTATTAAGAAAAAATTTCAAAATTCTAAAATTTTATTTGGGGCACGGGGGTGGTAATTATTTTATTATTGAGCGAGTTAAATATTTCAATTTAAAAATAGAATTAAATATGAAATGTAATTACAAATTATTTTCTTGGATTCTAATCATACACGCCAAAAAGACGGGGGTAAACTCTAGTTATTAGTAAATTGTCATTGCTACCCGTTGTATGTTTTATTCACAAGACACAATTTGTAGTACAGTTGCATGAGGCTGCTTCACCCTTTGCTCTTCAGTGTATGAATCCCAAATGACTACTTCAAGAAAGACGGTAATGCCTGTTTCCTATCTGTACAGGAAAAGTAATCTTCCATGGTAAAAGTGTTTTCTATCACTGTGCTCTATTTATTATTATTTCCATGAAATGTATAAAATTTGACTGAATTTGATTAAACGCAAGTACGTGTCAGTACAGCCACGTGCCTCTAAACACTTCCACGTGGAATGAAACTGACATCATAGGCCAACTTATTTAGAAGCAAATAATACAAATCTAAAACACACAAATTAAACACTAATATCATAATATTTATTTTCATTTTCGACAATAAATTTTTGCATATTGTTATAATATAATATTTTGAGTTATAAATTTCAATAAGTGTAATATAATTTTAATACGAGTATATATACATATACATATATATATATATACTCGTATTAAAATTATATTACAGTTATTGAAATTTATATATATATATATATATATATATATATATATATATATATATATATATATATATATATATATATATATATATTATGGGTATATTTTTGTTTGATAATTGTGTTTTTTTTTTTTAATTTTATTTTTATTTTCATCGTAGACGTCTTTTAAAATACCTTATATAGTATTTTGTAAATATCGTCAAAGTTGTTTCTAATTAATTTCTAATTCTGATGGTCACTTTCCTCAGAATCATTGAAATCAAGATTTTGAGTTTACTGGTGATTTTGTTGGCTAGTGCTGGCTGTATCCCAATCCGTAGTTGGTGTTTCATCTTCCGAAGGCTGACTATTTGGAATTATATCAGTATTAACAGACGATTCGGGGGGTGTCAAACAGACATAGTTTTGTCGGCTAGTGCTGGCTGTATCCGAATTCGTAGATGGTGTTTCATCTTCCGAAGGCTGACTATCAACAGACGATTCCGGGGGTGTCAGAAAGACAGAACTTGTTCTATATTTTATTGGTCTGGAATTATTAATAAAATATTAAAATACTAATAATACAATATATTGTGTAAAAAAAAAAGTATTTTACCTTTCAATTCCAATTTCATCGTATAACTTAATAAAAAGTTTTATGAACCCGTCTGTAAAATGATCTTCTCTTATTTCATCTACTAATGCTCCACAATTACATATTTTATCCTCAGACAAGCATTCTAAGCAACACAAATGCTCGCAGGGGTGACAAATTTGAGGATGTAAGGCGATTTCTTTGCTATAATACAGATATATTGCATTAAAGAAAAATGGATGATTGACAACAGTAGAAATAATGTAATCCTAACCTAACAATATACGTACCATATGAAGCATAGTAATTGAGGTTTCAAATTCATCATTTCCTTTAACTTATTTCTATGTTTTAGCAAACGTGCCGTTGCACTATTTTCGTCAGACATTTTGATCGTAATTTTATAAATAAATTATTTTAATTTATAGAACCTGGCCGTAGCACACTCTAATAAATTTTTTGTATAAAATTTAAATCATTTCGACAAGTGGCGCTCTGATAACAGAACTAACAGATTTCTGTAGGAGGAGCTTATATTCAAAATTTAAATATCATAAGAATAAAAAAAAAAATATTTTTAGTACTTTAACTTTTGTTAATTATTAGCACTTAAACAAATATTTATTTACAACTTATTCAAACTTATTGCTATTTTAGTAAAAGAGATCAAATCTCAAAATTTTAGAGACCTAGGGTTCATAGTTTTCTTTTTATACATGATTAAAAATAGTCATTTTCCATACAAATCATAATTTTCAGCTCAATTTCACCACATAATATATCTTTTAACTATAAAAAAATGATAACACGGCTTTCAAAAACTAGGTGTATATATAATAATCTTTTCTGTAACTATTGCAAAAAGAAAATTATCAAAAGGATACCTATTTACGAAAATATTTAAATAAAAACTTTAAGAAACAGTAAATGTAGGTTATAAGCCGGCAACGTTGCAAATACCAATTTGAGAGGGAAATTCAAAATCGGAATAAATGTTATATAAAATATAACAATTTATTAGTCAAAGAACCAAAACACGCATGCGTCAACACACGTAAATTTGCAACGTTGCAAAATTTATTATTCCCTTTTCAAAATATTTAATTTGTATTTAAATTGTATTAATATAAATTTGATATTAATTATAGGTAATTTTTAATTTATTAAACTATTATATGCATAAAAAATCATTTTAACAAGTCTCTCGTAATTTAACTCTCGTAATTTAAACTATACAACGAAAAACGAAATCAAAGATGATGAATGAAACCTCAGATATTATTTTAGGAAAAACAAATAAGAAAAATATCGTAGTATCAGTAGCTGAATGAATCTCTTTACATTTAAAGCTTTGCGCAAGGAACTGCTCTTTCCATAATAATTGAGGTATTTTTGGATATGTTTTTTGGTATGTTTCTTCAGAAGAAAATTAACGGCTAATTTCCTGTTATTATACTTTAGTATATTCTCAGAATTTCTTTCATTGATAAAAGTTATTTATTTATGAATTTACCATTAAAAATGTGTAACGAAAACGTGGGGTTGTATAGACATGGTGGGCAAGAATACTATAGCATCTTCTTTATATATCATTTGCTACTGTAGTAGTAGTAGTAGAGTAGACTCTTCTGTACGAAAAAAATTGTTAGTTATATCTACTTTAAGTACTAAAAGTTATTGTTTCTTTGATTATTTATTTGACTTTGGAAGTGTACAAAATCAGTTCATAAAAATTAATTATAGAAATTCCTTGGCGGAAATTTGGGTCATATTTACGTTCAAAATTTGAAGTCAATTAGATTAGTTCTTTTTGAAATGACTGTAGTTAAGTTATAACACAAAACAAGCCAAATTTGAAGAGTAAAAAAAGATCTTATCTGGATATAGAAAGGCCGAGCTTTCGAATGTCAAACGAGACTTTTCCAACTTTAAAGAAAAATACAGAACATAACTGTCTTAATCAGTGCTGGATTTGAAGATCTGGAGGGCCTGGGGCAACGAAGGAGCGGAGGTCCCTAGTTGTTTTTCTAATTAGGTAAAAATGCAAAAGAAGACTGTTTGGAAAAAGAACGGAAAAGTCGAAATTTGTCTATTGTATAAAATAGACATATAATTCGACATATCGTCGAATGTGACGTATCATGCGTTGGAATTTCCTATAACGTTGAATAACAATAATAACTAAGGAGACAAAATACACTTTTTAATTGTTAATATCTCCTAATATTAATGTAGTTATTAAGAAATAATTGAATGTTTGAGATTCTGGTAGCCAACTTTATCAATATATAGTACAGTTTTATAAAAATTAAATCATGGTTCACAAGTATTATGCCGGAAAAAGGACCTTGTCAAAAGAAATTTAATAATATGTAATTCACAATCAACAGAAAGACACAATATTTTCGTGAAAAGTGATGATATTTTCATTTTAATCCAAACTACAAACTATGAGGTTAATAATGGTGTACAATATCTTACAAATGTCATATGCAATGACGTATGTTTGTTGACAGTTGTTAAAAATGATACAAAATTTAAAACGAGAAAATTTAACCTATCAAAATCTCCTGTGACCTTCTTAGTTAAATTTGTTTTGACTTAATATTATATTTCTGGAGTTAAAAACTTCAAATAAGTCTAATAATTTAAAGCTATAAAGTCTAATGGTCTAATATCCTATTGGTGATATCACCTCAGTCAACGTGAATGCCGATAACACACGCGTGATTTGCATACATAAGATTTACATTGAAAGTATCCGGCACAAGTTGGCATTGGGCTTAAACACGATCACGATACAATCCGATGCGATTTATATTAGCAGTAAAACCCTAGGGCATTGTATTACCACCCGTCGTTAATTCGTTTTCTTTTTGTTAAAATTTGGAGTTGCAAATATTCTTATCACAAAAATGATATGCTACACGATAAATATTACTACAAAGAAGCATTTTTATTAAAATTGGTTAAGTGGTTCTCAATATTTTGTAGCGACAGTTTGACGAAAGGACTTGTCCATAAGTTACGTAGGTCTATTTTGGGCTCTTTAGAACCCCTTCCCCTCCCCACACATGTGATCTACCGTAGCTTTAACCATGACTAAAAAAGTGATCGGGTTTTCTTTCATTAAGAAAAACAGGAAATCTGATGTTCCCAGAAGAGAAAAAATCAATTAATTGAGACAAATAACATAAATAACGAATACTACGTATCCTCACTTTAACTTCCTCCTCTCACCACATAGATCTGTGTAGTTTTCTACCGAACAACTACCTCCCCCCTCATAACCAAGCCAAGTACTTTATGGTAGACGCCTAAGTAGTTTCGAGATAAACGCTTAAGAAAATTTAGTACATGCCTATTCTACTACATTGCATAAGTATTATATTGTGTTTGCTTGAAATTGCTATAACTTAGGTAATATTAGGAATATTGGCATGGATAAACTCTTAAAATATTCTTAAAAAAATTATTAAGAAATCTAAGTAAAACTTCCAAGGTGGACTGGCCCCTTAAACACACTTAAATAGCAGTAATTGCGGAAAAGAATTACACTTAAATAAAATATTTTGCTTTTGGTTAGATGTTGAGCAAATGATTTAATTAGAGAGTTAATAAAACCCTCTTATTCCGTATTGTTTGCGGGATTCAATTATTCCGTTTGCGTTACTCCATTCCTTCATTAATTTGAATTTTCAAAGTTTCCTTAAAGCATTTCACTTCCATCATAAGAGAGATTAAAAAATCAAACAGCAGTAGAATTTCTTATAACCATGAAAAACATTTATATAATATAATTGGTTGCAAATTTACTTTTCATAACTCTCGGAATCAGAGGCGGATCGAACAGAGTCAGATTAGGAGATTAGGAGATGAATTTCGGGGTATATACATTGTCACCAATTGGAAATTCAACGTATTACTTTAATAAGTAGTAATAAGACCAAGAGGGCCTCAAAATTTTGTTGCTTTTGCTCTTTTGTTGCCCAAGTACTTGAGTCAACAAAATTGATAATTGTAACTGGATATAATTGAATCTAGCTTGACAGCAACAAAGTTAATTGAGACATAGATGTAAAGAAATAGAAAAATAGGTCTCCATTCTTAATCCGATACTAAGTACAGAACAAACGATGGCAATACATTTCTTCTTCTCCTTTTTTATATTATTAAGCCCTTTATACCTTGGACCTTAAAGGGTTAAATTTTATAGGTATAAATACACGGTTATCTGTGAAAATATTACAGTTGGCACTCCTATAACATAACACAGTTTCGATATAATAAAGTGTACAAATTTCCACCAATTGCCAAAGATTCTGATTGCTATGATTTCAGGTAAAGAAATTACAGCACCACTGTCTAATAAGTATATGATTATGTATGTACACAATCAATTTAAATTGATAACAACCAAACCCAGAAACTCGAACCTGTAGACACAGCAGTCATCGTCAGGTATCAATGCTGCCGCCCACTACGTCGTCGCAATTCTATACTCATTATATTGAATTCTATATTTAGATTTTATAACTAAATCATCCACATATAAATACCACCTACTACTACTGTTTAACAAACCCACAAGCAGAAACAAAACCCAATTACAAACAAATAACTTTCCAACCTCCGACCTCTGATCTCTAATACTGGTAACGACCTAAAATTAGCACACCAGTGATACCAATATTCTCTTTACAAAGGATTTAGAGCTCTGTCTCTGACGCACGTTTCAAGGCACTAGATACCTGGTTCAATCCATAGTCTCATTAGCCGGATTATATTTTATAATTAATTTATCGCTTATGATCATGAACTTGATGCCTACGAGTAATATAATTAACTTGGTTTGAAATCACGAGTATTACATTAGAGTGCTATATTCATGGAACAGCTACAAATCAAATACTTGTCCTCTGGCTAAAATCAGTTTCAAAGATATCTGGTTTAAAATTATATTAAATTAGGAAGGGATTCTGACAAATAGGTAGGATTGTTAGTACATATCCTGAATGGTATATTTAATTAATTTCAAGCAGATTCAGACTACTTGTTAATTGGAGCCAATAAAAAAAAAGGCAGGCTATGTAGTTTCAAAAACATTAGTTGCTAAAAAGCAAAAGACAAATTTTTATATAAGAAATAAGGAGATACTTAAAACCAAAATTATTTTGTTCATTTTTGATCAGATGCAAAACATACTTTTTATTTAGAGTTTTATTTTAGTTTAGACGCACGAATAAAAAACAAAAACATGAATATTGAGAAAAATGCGTTTGGACCATATTCTTAATGTATTACTCAAAACTTCAGTGTTCATTTTTATTGTGCACTATATACTGCATTTAATACATAAGGAGCCTTCCATAAATTATGTCACACACAAGGAAGAGAAGAGATCCGCAATAGGGGAAGGACCCAGAAGCATTGTGTGTGAAATTGTAAAAATTTCGTCAAAATTCTGTGAGAGGCAATATCAAAAAATTTCCCCAATACATATATTTTTTTATAAACATAATGTGTACACAGTGCCTTTCCGTATTTAGTGTCCCCTTGAATGATTGCCCTCCAAGGGCAAGTACCCCAGTTTTCCCTTTCCTTAGATCCGGGTCTGGAACCAATTCGAGTATTGTAAATCAACTTAAAACAACTCACATAGGAGAAAAGTTGGATTAAATCACAGAGTGATTCTTATGGGCTGAATACAATTCAGTTTGACATGAGATAATTTCTTAATTTAGAAATTCAGAACAAAAAATCAATTCAATACCCCTTTTTATTTTTACCATGTATGCATATTACTTTTATTTAACGTGATCCGCCACAGACCAAAAGATTTAGTTACGCTACTGTTTAACATATTAAACAAATAACAAAATAGCCATCTACTTTTGCTAAATCCTCTGAGAAACAACTCATTAAGTTGTTCAGCTCTGTTATCTTTTCTTTGCAACCCATAATGGCGGGACAATTTGAAATTATCCTCTTACTGATAATTTGGGTTTTTGTTTAATATTATTGATATTTCAGGTATATGTCTGATGTGTATTTTTAGCACCATACATATTACATGTTTATGCGCACAAAGAACGATAACACAGCCTGTGAAGTCAATATCCCATCCTACCTTTTTTGCTTCTACGCTTTGTCCAATTTCTAGGAAAACGTAGGTAGAGCTGAGACAGCTGATTATTTATAAACTTTGAATGACAGTTACTCATGTTTACTAAGCCTGATATACTGACATTTGTTTGTACGAGCACCTTCTATAGAAAATATACCTTTCTATTATTATTTACTGTAATAATTTTAAATCAACCAGCTGTAAATAACAGTATCCGAGTATAGAAGAGTTGTTTAAACATTTCATTCCTATGGGTTTTGCAGTGAAACTACCTTTTTGAAATTGACTTTACAGACTGCCAATAGTCTTTCACTGCCTTTAATTTGTAAACTGATAGCTACGGACTGACGTACTTTAATAAAATGTACAGCTTTTTACAAGTGAAATTTACCGAAATTATAGAGCATACCTCAATTTTTCTTTGTAAAAATCACGTTTAAAAAGTTTATAATGTCGTTGACACCACAAACTGTCAATATATGGTCAAACCATTATGAAAAAAATGTATGGGGATGTTACATAAATGGTCTTGTTTTCTACTCAATAATTGAAACATCATACAAGCATTTGGTATAAATATATACTTGAGTATTCCAACAAGATAAACATGCAATACCGCTTAAAAGTACTCGAAAGGGTACAAACAGGGTAAATACGTTCAACTTGAACCGCATACGGCCATTGATATTAAATCGCAAGCAGTGTTAGTTGCCCGTACTACATAACCTAGAAATTTGTAATGAAGTTATTACATAAAAGTACTTGCTCTTACTTATTTAATGTTCGTGTATGGATTTTTACACTGTATAAGTATATAATACACTCAAGTTACAGATTTTAAGAAACAGTAATATTTCTCTGACGACACAGTGGACGAAAAAATGAATGTTTGATGCTGACTCCTGTGTCTTCAGGTTCGGTTCCCAGACCACAGTTATATTTTCTGGATTTTATTGTTATTGAGTTAAATTGATTATGCACACACATAATGCGCTTATCAGCGAACAGCATTTAATTTTTATTTATATAAAAGATAGGTAGGACGGAAGAGGAGGAACGAAAAGGAGAAATAAGTACTTTGAAAGGAACGAAATGGTGACAGAAGAGGCAGAGAGAAGAAGGCACAATTGTGGAAGAAGAGTTAAGGAGCAGAGACAGAGAGGTACAGATAAAGATAGATTAGGAGACATAAGAGGAATCGGAAGATTTAGATTAGGAAACAAAGAGAGAGGAAAGTATGCGCAGGTTGTACTGGAGAGAGATAGAAACGCTGGAGCACATTAAGTAATCATGTGAGAAAAGAGTAAAAAGTAAAAAGAAGATTGTGCAGTGAATGGAATCAGTAGATGGCGAAGGTAGAGAGAAGGAGCGAAGAAAGAGAACGAAGGTTAGAGTAGAAACAGAAGGCAGAAGAGAGCAGGAACAAAGAAGCAGAAGGGGTTTAATTTCATCTGTTTTGTTTGTATTTTTATTTCTTCTTTTGGAAGGAGTGAGAATGGGTAGATAGTATGTAATTAAACACAATGATATGTAATTTAATGATTTAAGGCGGATAATTAAATGGCAAAAACATTTCCATAAAATATAGAAGATAGGTAGATAGATAGATAGGTAAATTATTAATAGACTGAATAATAAATCATCAATTTTTTGTTCGAAATGTTGTAAATGGTTTTAGCAGTGCGATGTTGTACGTGTTGTAGCCGCAATATAAGGGGTTTACTGTATATGTACATATTTCATACCATTGACTTTACGAGTACTTTTGTTTGGTATTGTAATAATAATCAGTCAGTTGTTAAAACAAAGCGTTAAAAGATGTACAGTTTATGTTTACTTCTTAGGGTTTCAGATCCCTAAATAGGGTTTAAATTCCCTAAGGATCTGTAGGGTAGTTTAGTTACACGAGAAGTTTAAGATAAATGTATTGTACGAAAAGGGGATGGGTATAATGATATTGTAAGATCATGTCTTTAATTACAGCTATCTACGTTTTCAAAAATTTATTAATTTGCTTATACAAATACATTATCCAGTTATTATACTATACTTCCTGTTTAAATAGACATAGGGTCCTACGGGGTGTTCATTCCTTTTCCTATAAGAAATTTTAGAAGGTTAGTGTATCTTTATACACGTGTATATTAGTAATGTATGAAGGGCTGAGTGTGTGTGATATACGAGTAACTGAAGTTTCAAGATACGGTCTTTTAAGGAGATCCTCGTGAAGTAGTAAAGAATGGAGAACATGCTAAAACTTTGTAAATTTGATGTACGATAGTCAATAATTAATAAAAAAAATGATTTTTTTTCGATTTTTAAATTAGGTATCAAAGTTAGCCCATATACAAAATTTCAACTTACTAGCACAATTTTTACTATTGGCAAAAACTGTCTCTGTTTTTTTTAATTAATAATATACTAAAGTATTCTACAATTTAAAATATGAACTTTCTCCAAATTTTATATATTTATTTTCTCAACCTTTTTCAATTTTTGAATTTCTAATTTTTGAATGACACAAATGTTAAATGAAATACGTGCTTAACTTAGTATTTCTTTTTCTATTGCTTCTTACTTAATTTTCTTTTGTCTAAACTCAAAATGTTTACTGATTTAAAGTAATATTTTTTACATAACGTTACGGTTTATTATTTACCGAAATTTAACATAATTTTGCTATATTGTCATTAAATAAATACAAAAGACATTAATAAAATATCTTTTACTACTACAGTAATTTAATATGTAACATTATGTAATCTTTAAATGGTTAATTAACGTCAGAAATATTATATTATCATATATTATTTTATATATTAAATATATAAATATATATATTATAGATCATATTATATTTGAATGCATAAATTATAGTTTAGAAAGATCAAAATTGAATAGTGATATATTAGATGTGATTAAAACTTTTCCTGTTATTACTTAATTTTTGTTAAGTGATTCAAAATTAATTAGTGAATTATTGAAATACTTAGAAATTTGTAAAATTGAATTATAAATTATAAAAGATGTATAAAAAATGTTTGGTGGTGGCTACGACGAAAGAAAGTCAAGGCAAATAAGTAAATAAATATAAAAAAATAACGTCAGAAAATTTAAATGCTTGTTTATGTATACAAATTAATGGTTTGCAAAACATATACCTTTAATTATTCGCCAATGAAATTATTTACATTAATTAATAATCTTTTAATTATTTACATGTTTCAGGGTTTATAATACATACTTATTTATTGAACTTCTTACACGAATAATGTAATGGTGTGTATGATGCAATATATGTATATATGATTGAAGTTACGAGAGTTCGGCGGTGACTCATATTTAAAACAAGTTGTGGGGTATAAACTGCTGGTATAACTAAAAAGCCCTGACTCATTTATTTTTTTATAGTGTATATAGAAACGAATAAGACAAAATTCATTATCGTATTATAAATTTATACCGCTCTTATAACCTCTTTTAAGTATAAGTCACCGCCGATCTATCGTGATTTTGACTATATATATATATATATATATATATATATATATATATATATATATATATATATATATATATATATATATATATATAAATATATTACAATAAAGAATATATAACTATAAATAAACTCTTTTACTAAAATAGCAATAAGTTTGAATAAGTTGTAAATAAGTATTTGTTTAATAACTAACAAAAGTTAAAGTACTAAAAATAAATATTTTTTTTATTTTTATAATATTTAAATTTTGAATATAAGCTCCTCCTACAGAAATCTGTTAGTTCTGTTATCAGACCGCCACTTGTCGCCACTTAAATTTTATACAAAAAATTTATTAGAGTGTGCTACGACCAGGTTCTATAAATTAAAATAATTTATTTATAAAATTACGATCAAAATGTCTGACGAAAATAGTGCAACGGCATGTTTGCTAAAACATAGATATAAGTTAATGGAAATGATGAATTTGAAACTTAATTTACTCTGCTTCATATGGTATGTATATTGTTAGGTTAGGATTACATTATTTCTACTGTTGTCAATCATCCATTTTTCTATAATGCAATATATCTGTATTATAGCAAAGAAATCGTCTTACATCCTCAAATTTGTCACCCCTGCGAGCATTTGTGTTGCTTAGAATGCTTATCTGAGGATAAAATATGTAATTGTGGTGCAAAAGTTGATGAAATTAGAGAAGATTTGTGTACAGAAGGGTTTATAAAACTTTTTATTAAGTTACACGATGAAATTGGAATTGAAAGGTAAAATACTTTATTTTTTACACAATATATTGTATTATTAGTATTTTAATATTTTATTAATAATTCCAGACCAATAAAATATAGAACAAGTTCTGTCTTTCTGACACCCCCGGAATCGTCTGTTGATAGTCAGCCTTCGGAAGATAAAACACCATCTATGAATTCGGATACAGCCAGCACTAGCCGACAAAACTATGTCTGTCTGACACCCCCCGAATCGTCTGTTAATACTGATATAATGCCAAATAGTCAGCCTTCGGAAGATGAAACACCATCTACGGATTGGGATGCAGCCAGCACTAGCCAACAAAATCACCAGTAAACTCAAAATCTTGATTTCAATGATTCTGAGAAAAGTGACCATCAGAATTAGAAATTAATTAGAAACAACTTTGACGATATTTACAAATGACTATATAAGGTATTTTAAAAGACGTCTACGATGAAAATAAAAATAAAAATTAAAAAAAAACACAATTATCAAACATATATTTACATAAATTTCAATAACTGTAATATAATTTTAATACTTAATTTTAATAGTATATATATATATGTATATATACTCGTATTAAAATTATATTACAGTTATTGAAATTTATAACTCAAAATATTATATTATAAGAACATGCAAAAATTTATTGTCGAAAATGAAAATAAATATTATGATATTAGTGTTTAATTTGTGTGTTTTAGATTTGTATTATTTGCTTCTAAATAAGTTGGCCTATGATGTCAGTTTCATTCCACGTGGAAGTGTTTAGAGGCACGTGGCCGTACTGACACGTACTTGCGTTTAATCAAATTCAGTCAAATTTTATAAATTTCATGGAAATAATAATAAATAGAGCACAGTGATAGAAAACACTTTTACCTTGGAAGAATACTTTTCCTGTACAGATAGGAAACAGACATTACCGTCTTTCTTGAAGTAGTCATTTGGGATTCATACACTGAAGAGCAAAGGGTGGAGCGGCCTCATGCAACTGTACTACAAATTGTGTCTTGTGAATAAAACATACAACGGGTAGCAATGACAATTTACTAATAGCTAGAGTTTACCCCCGTCTTTTTGACGTGTATGATTAGAATCCAAGAAAATAATTCGTAATTACATTTCATATTTAATTCTATTTTTAAATTGAAATATTTAACTCGCTCAATATACGATAATATACGATATTTAATACGTTGTTGCATATATTTTGATTTCAATCCCTATCAACGACACGAATCGGGGCTACAGTGTAATTAATATTGTGTATTAATGTAGTAGTACTAATTGCTTAAAATAAGAGTCGTATTATTTGAACAGAACCAATTTTTAAAAGTGCGTAATGGACAGCAAAAACCGATCAAAAATGATAAAGTTGAAAAGTAGTGTAACCCGTAAAATCAGGTCCCCTCTCTCCCCCTTCAGTTAATAACAGAATCGTAACTAACTAACAACGAACTTTCCAAAATTAAACATTACATTAAATATAAACTTTTAAAATAGAAAAGCGAATAAACATAAAAGCTGGAAACTAAATAAAATAGGGTTCTCTATTGTGGAAATATTATTCAATTATTCATCTTGTATAATGTAAATGTATTTACCCTCGTCTATAAATATGTTATTTTAGTTATTGTTACTGCGAAATAGGTTACGGAAGTACTCGTGCCATAGTCGTATAACAGTACAAGAACCCGTCTTATAGAAACGAAGTTTGTTTTCAAAATTTATAAGCCATGGGGAAGTCAATTGCCCCGTCAGAAAGCTAGCGGCACCTTTCAAAATAATGAGTCGTAAATAATATATTACAGTATCAAATAACCTTAGTTTATATATACCTACATATATACCTAATACCTTATATATACCTAACTTGCAATGTTTTAACGGGGGGCCCAATATTGATAAAGGAATAGTGTTCCTGTAGAGAGTGTAATTTTATAATTTATTTTACTTGAAGATGACCTAGCATAGGAGGTCGAAAGCTGCTAGTATCCTTTTATAATAAAGTTAAGTTTTCTATGATAAAATTTTTGCGGTTTTATTGTACATATACCTAGTAATTGGATGGCGATTCTAAATCTTTACCTAGAATTATACCTGAATATATATATATATATATATATATATATATATATATATATATATATATATATATATATATATATATATATATATATCAGATAGGCGATTGATACATCAATTTAAAATTACTTTTGGAGAATTTTATGTTAATTTTTGTTTATGCAAAACAAATGTTCAAATTTTCAAAATTTTAACACAAATAAAAAATTATTTAAGAATTTCTTACTACAGATAACAACCGAATCTCAATTGAAAGATCTCTAGAAAAATAAATACCGTAATTAATGAATTATAGCGTTTTTCAATAAATATGCATTTATATATTTGTAATTAATTACACGAAAAAAATAAAACAATTTGTAAACAGTAAGCTTAATGTTAAATACACGTAACTGTGTTTAGGAATTATTGATTGAATTGATTGGTAAGAGGAAACAATTTAACCAATACTAACAAATATTAATTTAATTGTTTGTATAAATTCTGTCTATTTCCGGTACTGAACTCCTATTACCGACGATCTCCTACTATGTTGACAATTTGTATGATGTTGTGGTCTCATATATATAGGCTAAACCACTGGCTAATAAGGTCCCAGTAAACAATTTGGTGAAGTGCCCTATTTAGTGACGTTTCTATCACTATTTCACTTCAATTATAGTTCGCATCAACTTTATCTTCATTTGTATTCCGACAGGTGGAGTAATTTCGCCATTTGTAGCCGATAAAGTATACATTTTATATGAAAAATGTGAGAAACTGAACTATAAATGAACTCTTTAATGACAAAAATATTATGACGCATCTTCAATATGATGTCAAAGTGACTCCAAAATGTTTACTGGGATATAATTAACTTTAACTTTGTTAATAACCAAACCCAGCAATCTTTCGTCAAGTATAATCGCTCCCGATACTGTGCCATCAACTATACATCTTTTCAGGTCCGGATTTGAGAGAGACCCCCCACAATAGAGATTAAAGAAATACATTTTTGAAAAGACTTGACGGAAAAAAATTGTACTTTTCATTCGAAAAATAATTAGGAGTCTCCGCTCCTTTGTTGCATCAGGGCTCCTCTAAATGCGGCCCTGCATCTGTTGTTTGCGATTTCATACAACCAATTATTTATTTCTTTGTCTTTATTTTAGATTTCCTTTAAAAGTAAGTAAAATATTCTCTTTGACAGAATGGACAGATGGTCAGTTTGCGGCTGACTATAATAAAGTCCTTATTTCTACTCCAATAAGTACTGATAATATTTACTATAGATGCTATAACATATCAGTAGAATGTAATAATCTCATTCAATAGAAATTCAATAAATAATGGTACATAATATCTAAACGGTATTATCGATTAAAAACAGGGGTTTAATAATTTTTTTATCGATCCGCACCACTTATTATCGAACTTGAGTGTACAGCAGCTGCACCCTCCGCATCCACGTGGCTACCCTTCCACGAGGAAACAAAATCATTAATGCCAAACGAAAGCTACCAAACCAACAGCCGAATCAAGCAGTCTACAGCAGGGAAGCTGAACTGAAATCAAACTCTAAGCTAATTAAACAGTTGATTCCGTAAAATAAGGAGACTTAAAAGATAAATATTTTAACTACCTGCACCAAATTCAAGTATAGCTCAGTGGTTTAGAAACTGAGGCAACCAAAAGAAAACAGGAGAGAAACAAGTGATAGTAATAAGGTGTAATGATAATATGGTTTAAGATACTTTTCCAGCATCTATATATGTATCTCACCAGCTAAGAAAAATTTATATATATCTTCCTAATCTTAGTTATTTAATGTAGGTCTATGTCCGATGCTGAGTCATATCACTGACGATGTCCTACTGCGTTGACAATTCTTATAGGGTCTTTTATCATTTGGCAGATATTGTATTCTACTAGTAATCTCAAAGTTTGTACTTTGAATTAAAATATACATATAGTCCAAATCACGATAGTTCGGCAGCGACTTATTCTTACAAGAGGTTATAAGAACGACATAAATATATATTACGATTATGAATTTTATCTTATTCTTTTTTATATACATTATAGAAAAATAAGTGAGTCAGTGTTTTTTAGTTATATCGTCAGTTTATACCCCACAACTTGTTTTAATTATGAGTCGCCGCCGAACTCTCGTAATTTGAAATATATCACCACTTTTCACAAAAACATTCTATGTCTGTTTATTTAAAGTGATACCTCTTATTAAAATGCACTACTTCATCACTGTTTAATAAGTTTATGATAATGTAAGGAGATAATCAAATAAATCTGAGATTGAACCCAGAAACACAACAGTCTGGTGTCAAACATCAATGTTCTAAGTCACTGTGTCGTCAAAGGTTTATATATTTTATTTGATTTTATTTAATTTATTTACCGTCAGCCTATTTCCGATGCTGAGTTTTATCACCGACGTCGTCTACTACGTTGGAAGTCTTTATGGTATCGAGACCTAAAATAAAGTGGCCTATCATAAAATATGAATTTTGTTATTATTATTTTATTTTCATGATCGTCTTAATTGTAATCCTTCCAGGTTAGCAATTTCTTTTGGGGTGGTGGTAACAGAAAATATAGAGTATAATCCCAGAAAAGTGCATTTATGATTTTTCACAAAATAAATTTATTTTTCAAATTGTTAAAAATTATTTTTTGGGGGTGTAGGGTTAAATTCGCTGTATGCAGTAGGTAGGGGGGCGCTAATTTCGTGTTCTTGCGCCGGTTCGAAGAAATCGTAGATCAGCTACTGTGGTAAATAAAGCTGAAATTTAAATTATAAGGATATATATCATTTAAGGACGATTCTTAAATTCTCAGTTAACTGAGGTTGATCACAAAGCTTGATAATTATATTTCTCAGTCGAACATAACTGTAGCTCAACAAGCAAACTACCATGGTTACATTCTTATTTAATAAAACTTGAATTGAAAAACTATTAGTTTATTTTAATTTTAGTTATGCCAGTTAAATTGCCTGCAATTAATTTCAAATTAACCAATTACAGATATAGGCAATTTGTATTAAACAGTTATTAAAATTTAATTTAAATAAATAAAGGTTGTCCACCTCTGGTTTAGATTGAATTCACAAATAACAAAGAACCAACAACCTCTGAATCAGACATATGCGTGTCGAACAACCAAAAATATTTTAAAATAAATTTTGATTTTAATTATATTGTTCATTTATATTGCTCCGTATATGGGACTGCAGTAGTGGTAGTCGTGGTATAAAGAAATGTAAAACTTTGATCCGCTTGAATTTATAGCGTCATAAGTCTTAACACGTGGATATTTTATTGTGTTTTATTCCCGTCGTCATGACGCCTATTAAAAGTGTCCCATTAAGTACATTACCCCTAATAAAGAAAGGGACAGAGGGTGTGTATAGGGATTAAATTATAAATTAATCAAAGTCTGATTTTTAAAGTATGTGTAAATAAATCTGTAGATCATTTTAAGAGATTTCTTTTTTATTTAAGTGTATCAATTTTATTATTAGTTCTTTAATAAATAGGGCCCGGATTTATACGCATTTTGCATATTTTAAATATCTGTCTCGTTTTTCTATTTTTTTATAATTATTAAAGTGCATCAACTTTCAAGAGTTATTAGCACTTAGAAGAATATATACATTTTTGAAAATTTACAAAACATAATTTACAACTTATCTATATCTACGAGTATGGGTATTTAAAATACAGATATTAAATTAGTTTTATTGATAAAGTCAATAAGGTTTTTTAGACTTTCCCTACTTTCAAATATCTGCCTATATTCCTCAGGCATATTACAGCCTTGTCTGTGCGATGAGTACCTTGGCAATCGAAGAATAATATGCTTTACTGTTAGTGGGATCATATATTGTCTCGTTTTTACATATTTTCGTTGCATTATTTAATTTAGAACATTATTTATTTACTACGATTTATTTTAGAATCGATGTCTCTAAAACGTGTTTTTAGGCAAAATGAAACTTTGCTTGTTTGTGCATATTTAATTAATTTTTACATATTACAATTGTTTTATGTTTTTACTGGTGTCTTTCATCAAAAATTATAATTAAGAATAAGATAATATAATTAATAAGAATAATTACCTAATATATAAATAAATATAATTTAATAGATTTTGGAATTAAATAGAATCTGAGCTTTTGCAAATAAAAATAATGAAAAAAAATAAACAAGTTAACTAAATAAAATAATATGTGTTTTTACATACATAAGCCGAAATTTTAGATAAATTATTATAAGTAAAAATGTTTACGTTAATACACAAAAATAATTTACATAACCCATATTTTTTTGTCTTTTACTCTTCATCGTACGACTCTATTGTAATAATGTATGTGGTATTATTTCATCATTATTTTTTGCGATTGTGGCCATCTACTCCATCTCTAATTTATATTGTTTTTTTAATTTATTTAACGTTGAACTATTTCGATGCTGAGTCCTACCACCGACAGCCGCCTTCGATATATATTGTTGGCCGCTTTCTTCTTTTGCGTAATATGTTTATTATGTTTAAAATCAATACCAATCAAACCTAGAAAATATAGCACTGGTCCAGGGATCGAACCCGAAAACTAAACAGTCTGGCATCAAACATAAATGCTCTCGGTCACTGAGTCGTTGATAGTTACTCCAAAACTTTAGTATGTGTAACACCCTTCAGAAGTTTGTTATTGTACTCTGAAGTACACAATGGATCGCGCTACAAGTTGCTAATTGAAAGGGGGGAAGAAGGGAGGGGGGGTCTTTACAACTGCTGTGATAGTTACTGATAACAACACATTGCTTGTTGTCAACGTTCTCATATGGGACAATTTATCAATTTACTTTAGATATCAGTAGTGTAATAATAAAACCTTTAGAAAAAATAAATGCATCAAAGCAAAGTAATAATAGTCAGCTGTAGCCGGTGTTAAGTTTTCTAAACATAACCTTTTTTTTAGGAAGTAATTTATCGTGACGCCTTCTCTTTCGAATGCAGTGCCTCTCGCTTCTGTAAACAAATCAGTATAGCCGTAGCCTTCGTTTTGTTGTTTCGCAGGAAAAATGTTAAGTGTAACAATAGAGCAACGAATTGTTGTAAAATTTCACAAGAAACTTGGAAAAACCGCTACTAGAACTTATAATTTATTCTTTTACTTTATTTATTTACTTATAATGAATGTTTATTGCGTGTACCTGTTTTTGAGTGGTTTAAACGTTTTCAAAAGACCGATCGCTCTATGTAAAAGTTCTAAGTACGTCTCTGTGTAAAGAGTATGTAAACTCCTAATTATATCTGAAGTGTTAATTAAAAAAAGGATAAATACATTAAATACAACATTTATCATCATGTGTTATTCAAGACAATAATTAAAACATAAAAATTCAACACGATTCTTTATAGATAGATTAGAATTTAATTAGGTAGTGACATACCCGTATTACTCGATGAAACTACTTGATATGAAACATTGATTACATTGAATGATAAATTACGATACTCAGGGTCGAGTCGGACCGAATAAAAGTGGGACCACGTGCTAAATTGACTTGCAGAGATAAACCTCTTATAATTAAAAAAAGTGACACTTTTTTTTCTTTATTATTTTGCAATGATTTCAACAGTTATTATGGTATGAAGGGTTCATATGTGGACCACACCACTGCCTAATAAGTTTCTGTAAGTGCATAATCAAATAAACTTGATAACAACTAAACTCAAAAAACATTGCACTGGTCCGGGGATTGAACCTAAAGACATAGCAGTCTGTCGTCAAGTATGCCGTAGTACACATATACGAAGTTATTATTACCATCAATTATCGTCCAATTCATTAATAAAACATTTAGTTTACACGAAAATTTAGTTTAGTATGCAGTTATATGTCAAATTGTACACTCTACCTGATTCAATACTCAGATAATTCATAAATACAACAAAACAAAATTGTAATGCAGATAACTTGTTATTTCAATATTGAATGATGTCTCATTAATGAACTGGATGATCGATATACAAAAATAATAGTTTTGAGTATCTAGGAAGTCGTTTTATCATCACAACAGTATTTTGAATAATTAGATAAGTCACAATCAAGATTTTAAAATATAGGTATTAGCTACGAACCGAGATACATAACCAAAAACCGCACGTGGTGGGATTGCAACCTAAAAAACATGTGGCATTGGATTGAATCCTCACATAAAAAAGCAATACACCTTTTTGTTACTATTACGTTTTATACATTTTATATCTTTTGAAATTTCTTTTCTATTCTTATATTTATTTCCTTGACTTTAAAATCTCAGATTGCCATCTACTCCATAAAGAAATTTGTTATACTTAAAAAGTTTTGAACGACATATGTCTAACAATAATCATTCCAAATTTATTTTATGTTTTATAATAAATGAAAGTTTTTACATCTTCACAACTTCTTGTAACATTTTTCGTTGATATGTTTAAGGATAAGAGATTAAGGTATTCAGTGAATTATAAGCTGTCATTAGAGGATATTTATTTTTTGCAAGCAATTAAAATCTGTCACAATTAATGGCAAGATGTATGTAATCACTAGAGTGAGCTTTCAGCTGAGTCAAACAAGGATAAATAAAAGCCGGGTGAACTGGCATGTCACTAAGTGTCATGCTTTCTAATTAGAAAAGATAATTAGCTGAATGATGTAAGAATGCATTCTCGATGTCATGTAATGTTAAATGAATTTGAAATGTGGAGCAAAAGCATCGTGTCCTGAATTACAATAAGTTACCGGCAAATAACTAGACGAAGCTTAATTTGTAATAAAAGCTAATAAATACATAATTTATATAAAATAATATGTAATAAAAGAATGAAAATACCTTTCTCCCGGCGGGAAGACTTCCAAAATATTTTATTTCAAAACTTTCAGGAAATAAAATACTAGTAAACTAATAAGCTCTAAGTCTCAAACGAGACTAAGAACAATTGAAATCACAGCACTAATTTTATGTACGGATATGGGAGCAAAAATTAAATGCTGAACGCCTTTAAATAATGAAAACACCACACTGCACTTGGCCCCTTGGCACTGCCAACACGGAACACCGATCGAACGTAGTGGTTGCTTTCAGAGCTCCCCCTATACTAAAGTAAGTATTGCATTGAGTTCGACATCGGCATTAGAACTGGAATTGTATTGGGTTAGATAGGGGCATAGAAATAGGGCTGACGGGGATGACGGGGCTGTCGGGGCTTACTGCCAATTCTTTGCGTCTCTACCACCTCGTTCGCAAAACGTATGACCATATAGAGACGCCTGCTTATGTATTGTATACCATAGGAAGTACTGCATCGAAGGGGTGCCTTCATATCGGTGTATGTCGTGCCGTCGTGCCGTCGTGACGTCGAGCTATCGTGCTATCGTTCCGAGTTACTGAAATTTATTAGAGCATGCGCAAAGCTTTTCCCCACAATGATACATGTGGGATTTATATCACTTCTATATCCAAAGAATCATTACCTATTGTTCTTCTAAGCCTGACATTTGACAACATGCTCTTTATCTTAAGATCACATGAAGACATGAAAGCTACATCTGTATATTTTTCAAAAGTCCCGCTATTTTTTCATGTGGTGGTTTGTTTAACTATTGCTACTATCGATTCACTGCATTTCGACGCCACCGGACGCCACGCTATGCGACAGCGTCGGGTGTTGGAGAGACTTCGGGCTTTCGAGCCGGACGATTCGCTTTCGGGAAGTAGAGAAACACAAGTTGTGACACCTTTGTGAAACCAGGAGACCTACATACTACTCTGATGGCCTGATGCCCCGTTTTGGCATCAGGCCCCGATCTACTCAGGTCAATGCTGTTTTGGTCACTAGCGTACTCTGAGGAAATATACTTCATCATATTATGTACTGCATCAAGTACCAAATACTCCCTCTCTCTTATGATCAGGGACATATGTGCTGCATTCACCAAGTGTTTGGGAACATACAACAATACTGCAGTATGCGTGACAATAATTAATATGTTTTTGTGTAATTTTCTCTCGCATATGAAAAATTGTACTAAGGCAGATCCTTTGTTTACTGCTTACCGCTTACCTATCAGCATGCATGGGCAATGCGGCATGTGAACGCGTGTTCAGTGTTCGCCGGTCCACATCAGTTGATGCCCATGCTCATGTGTTTGATCGCTAACTAGTAATAGTCCAAGATCCCAGGGCCGGCAGACATCACTTATTTTCTGATGAACAAAATGTGTAAGATTGAGTAGTGTTAGTATGTACAATGATCGTATGCCTACCTGCTAACTTGACCAGGCGGCTATTTTCAAGGTATCATGTAATCAAGGTTTATGTCTCACTCGCTATCATGCACACTCCCCTCTTGTGATAATCCCCTCTTGCTCCTACTTATGACGGAATTAAAATTGGGTCCAGGGGATTTTTGGCTCCTTGGATCAATCTGTCGTCTTGTAAAACTTTTTGAAACAGTTGTCTTGTAATACCTTGTATTACCTTGCAGACGCTTTAAAGCTGACAAAAAAAATTACTTAAACTTACTTATTTTCTGATGATCCATTTTTATATATGTTAGCGAGACAATTGTTTTAAAACGTTTTACAAGAGGATAGACCGATCCAAATGGCCAAACATCCCCATGACCCAATTTTAATTCTGCTATGAATAGGAGCGAGAAGGCATTATCCGTGCGCATGAGAGTGAGTGAGACATAAACCTCGATTACCTGATACCTAGAAAATGGCCGCCTGGTCAAGTTAGCAGGTAAGCATATGATCATTGTACATACTAACACTACTCAATCTTACACATGTTGTTCATCAGAAAATAAGTGATATCTGCCGGCTCTGGGATCTCACTCTATAACTGGTAGGTAACAACCAACGGTACATAGAACATGTGCAGTGTGTGCACTTATCCAACGTAGTGGCATGTTTCAGGGTCACAGGGCATGTCAGCTGCGATGGTTGTCGCTGCATGTCACGCACAGCATCAGCATTGCCACATTTTAAACATCCTTTTGAAGGACGTATAACTACGGGGTGCTATAAAAAGACCATTTTGACAATCAATTTAAATTAATAAAATATTGCAAAAAAAAATACAAGAAATTTTTATTTATTATTAGTCAATCAAAAAAAAACGTTTGGCATATATTTTAATAATAAAAGCGTGGGGTCAGTAGGGATTTAGGTATGTCATTTTTAAAAAGTTACACGAACAGTAGGAGCATGTTAATCTATTGTGTCTAGTCACAATTTCCTTACGATGTAAGCCACTACAAACTAACTTTGCGATTACACAAGCGATTAATAAATTATAAATTGCATTAATTATTTTAATTAAATGAAATCTTATTTTCTTTCCTTCTTTAATATTTTTTATTTATTCTATACTTTAGTTAAAATTATTTATTAAGTTAATGCTACACTAAAAATAATTATTATTATTTACGCGTTTGAGATCTCATTTCTTTTTGGTTAGTGCGTATACCTCCGGTCAAAATTCACTTAAATACGCTTGCAGTGTGCAACAGTGGGTGAGAGCATTGATACTTATGTCAGACTGCTGTGTCTTCAAGTTCGATTCCCGGATCAGAGATATATTATCTGAGTTTGATTATTATCAAACTAAATTCATTATGTACATACGTAATCGTAAACTTATTAGGCAACGGTGTAGTTCACATATATGAAGCCACGACACCATAAATACTGCCAACAGTAGAAGGTCGTCAGCGATAGGACCTAGCATCGGAAACAAGCCGACGTAAAATAAAATACATTAGAAAATATTTTTCTCTTTGTCAAGAAAGTCTTAAAAACAGTTCAGAAACCTTAGGGCCAATTATTTACTCCAGTAACATTTGTATTATTGTCGTTTACCATTTAGCGAGGTCATGTGCAATAAAAAATGTCAAAAAGGTATCCACGAACAAAGCAACGAACAAAGAAACTAGAGATGCTGAACAGTGTGTTTATATCACTCAAAGTAACTGACAATTTTTTTAGGGAGGATATTGAACCATTGATATTGGACCATTGAAAAAGAGTTCGTAGGGAAATATTTAACTAGGGGTGGACCGCAATCCACGAAGAAGGACGGGTGGCTACAGTCGTCATGCTCTCGTTCTATACGTATAGTTTACACCAATGGTTCTTAACCTTTTCAAATGGGCTTGTGTCCTATGTCTTAATTTCTATAAAAGTGTACTATATATTGATAAATTGGGTTACTAGAAGATATTAACAATTAAAAAAGTCATTTTGTCTCTTTAATTATTAAAGGGATTCAACGTTGTACACATTCCAAATGCATGTGACATCACAACCGCTGCCAATCTTAGAGCTCATAAATCTCTGCTATATGTATTTATTTATCAAAATATCAAATATTATTTACAACTATTTCAAGAAACAATAAAATTTCAATATTATGTCTGTCCTTGCAGGATTAAATAAAATAAAAACTTATTATTCTTTGACTTGACTTTATTATTTGACTACCAACAGGTACAGTACATTATCACAGTACTGACCTACTCAACAAATATCTGACGTTAAAATGCTTTTCACGTCATACAAATATGGCCGACCATTTCTAGCGCTAAAACTACAATTCAAACTTTTAATTGCTATATTTCCGTCAATATTTAGATATTTAATAAAATAAACACGCCAATACACATTTATTAACATCAATTTCAATCAACAATTGAAAAATCTACCACTATAAAATGAGGACACAAGCCCATTCTCACTTTGCAAAACGTTACTACCGAAATGTTGGCATTTAATGTTATTTTTTAATTACATACGAATGTATCACAAACATTTAGATTTCAACTGTTTCTTTTTAATTGTGATTGGATAGAATAAAATTTAATTTTAGAAACTGTACCAAATTAAGTTTGAGAGAAATCATTAAAACAAACATCATCATCCTTTTTAATACTCGTTTGATAATGTGTCCCGCAACAAGATGTTTTTAATTTAAATCAACAAAAAAAAACACAACATTTTCGTGAAAAGTGATGATAATTTTACTTTAATTTAACTCTGATGTAGTAATGAAACACAATATCTGCCAAATGTCACCGCAATAACGGTTAAAAATAACAATTTATGATACCCCTTATCCAAAACCCTTTAAACTATATAAATGATGCATAAAATTAAAATGCGCCATCTATTAAACAGTAGATATAACAAAGAAAAAGTTAATCATTTGTTTCATAGATGGACGCATAATCTTATTTATGTATATATAGTTGTTTGCTGATCAGGTTGAAAATAAAATTTTCTTGCTTTACTTGAAATGAAGTCTTGATAACATATATAAACACTATCAGCCGAACTGTAGTTCGTTTACATAAACTAACAATGACACTTCTGCGGTTCATCTCATTTAAATTACTTTTAATGTTAAAGATTGCATAGAAAGATGAATGATGAAAGTTCCGTTCATTTAGAACTAAATGTACATTAGGATAGAATACCGTTATTCTCCCCTAATCTATCCATGAACGACACAGTGGTCTGAAGCATTGATGCTTGGTGACAGACTGCTGTATAGATTTTCTGGGTCAGTGGTCTCGACAACATAAATAATGCATACATAGTAGGAAGTCGCCTTATAGGACTCAGCATCAGAAATAGGCCGACGTTAAAAAAAGTATATAGTCGATTAAACAGGGGCAATGATATTTTAATGTTGAAGAAGATATTTTGATTAAAATATTATTTCATCCAACACGAAAAGACCATTTCGAAAAATATATGCGAATTTGACATACATACTAATTTATGATGACAAAATTAATTAGTTCGTTAATATTGCTAATTCCATCTATTAACTAATAATACGTACCTCTATAATCACATCGCTTTGAATATTTACTAAACAAATATCGACATTTTTATGAAAGGTTTATGCAACATTTCGCTATCACACACTGAAGACAACGACTGTCTTAAGAGAATTTTATCTTTGTCGTAAAAAGATAATTGTGCGAGTTTCTAGTGTGCAGACGTTCTAACAAGGTGTAAACCAAGGTGTTTCATCCAGGTCGCGGATGATTAGTATAAAATTCCTCAGACCCAGACCATTAACAAATTTACACCGGATATAATGCCATCATACCTGAACAAATTTTTGATTCGTTCCAAAGTACCTTTCGTACCCGATATAGACGTGACGTTGTGCATTCAAGTGTACATTTTTCGCAATATAATCGTATGTTTGTATTACAATACGCAGTAAATGAATAAACGTCACAAAATTAATAATATGTTTTACAAAATTAATAGCAATATCTTAAAATATAAGAGCAAAATAATAGTAAATTATTGAAAACATGAAAGTATATACTTCTGCAACTGAAATGTGTTTCGTTTATAATAGCTTTTCACTGCTTACCAAGAAAACGTTTATTTAACTATATAATTCATAATTATTCCTTAATATCTAAATATAGTTACGCTAATGTTTAAATTAATATTTATTTTTTTATACGAAAATATTTTTAAAATCATATTTATTATTAAGTCTCATAATATAAACATGGCAAAATGAAAGCAGAACAATTTGAGAATAACGTTTATTTTTAAAACAAAAAGTTTATTACATTTTTAAAACAAAAAGTTTATTACATGTGAAATATAAAAAAGTAAAATAAACTAATAAAAAATATAATGAATTAAAATCGTATGTTGTAGTATGAACTTAAAGGGATATTCTGAAGATATGGGTTATAAAAAGAAATAATCTAGCTATTTTTGAATCATTATACAAATCATAAATATTTGAATACAAATCATAAATTTTTAACATTTTCTACTATAATAAGTAGTAAAGATATTCACCGAAAGTTTATTTTATAAATCTTACACATATTTCGAAATTCGTTTTTCAGATACCATAATAAATAATATATACAATTTATGGTCAACAGTATTACAATTTTAAGTTTGATCTAAAAGAGCACGTCTTAAAATAGCTTGTAATTTAGGTTTTCCAATATCTAGAAACACTTACATCTAAACGGTAACGCAGTATTTCATTTCATAATTTTCTTTTTAACTTGTTTCATAAGATAATTAATTTTTTAATATATAACTATAATATATATTTATATATATATATACATATATATACTTATATGTATATATGTATATACATGTATATATAATTCATACTACCTTTATGGCAAAATATAATCTTATGCAGCTAATATATTTAAAATACCTTATTTAATTTGTTGCTTTACGCTACGTAATAATAACATAATTAGGTGTTATATAATTATAAATATGTAATTGTTTCAATGTTTTATCTACATATTCTTTCTTTACTTATGGTCATGCTTCTGTTTATGGGCTGCCCAATTTGAATGTGAAACATTTTCTTTACAAATAGTGCAACAGTGATCAATTTTTTTGCCATGATCTTCTACTTCATGAGTAGTTAACATATCTGAAAATAAATATTATTATGAGTAATTTTAAATGGAAAATACAATTTTATTCTTTATATAAGTGCTAACATAAATATTTAAAATAGGAAATCTATTTGAATTTCGTATTAATATTTGTTACTTTTATTGTATGTACAGAACTTAAATTGAAAATAATGGAGCACGAATAAGTAACGTAAGGGAAATATAAAAAAAACTGAATTTCAAAATTAAAACTTTTCTTTTTGGTCGGTGATACCTTCGGTGACCTTCGGAGATACGAAACATCGATCATTGAATCGACCTTTACCTTTAAGACTCATGTCGTTCGCAATTTATTTAGCTGATATAGAAGATGTCATGGAAAAGGATCAAGACGGACGGGTGATGATTGGCAAGAAAAAGAAAATTAGAACGCTATCCTACGCAGACGACATTATACTATTGATGATAAGGAGGAGAAACTATGAAAAGGAGGTAGGAGTACTATGGAAAAAATGGAACGGAAAAGAAGTAGAGGAAATGGGAGAGTAGAAATGAGGAGGAGCAGAAAAAAAATTTAAAAATCTAGTAGCAAGAGTATAAAAACACTAATTATTGTCTTCGCTATTATATATAATAACTTACCGGTAGTGGTGAACGCTTGACTGCAAGAGCTGCAGGTAAAACTGTTTGATATAGGGCCACTACACTCAGCTCTATGCGCTGCTAGGATAGACATATTTATCTTCTGAGAACAATATACGCAAACTAAGAACTTCGAAAATGACTCCACTTTAGATTTTGTATACGACTTCCTTTTAGGAGTTGCAGTTACTTTCTTAGCCTTTACTCTGTCTTCACTAGGGTCTCTTTCCCATGATCTAGTAAGTGATCCACTTTTGGCAGCCCTTCTTAAAGTTGGACGTCTGCTGGTTAAAGCATCCGAATTATTTTTTTTACTTTTTGCCTGAGCCTGTTCTTGAATATCAGGACTATCACCTTCTGGAAGTTCTTGTTTGCTAGTGCTTGATGAATCTTCTTGAATTTCTTTGTTAGATGTTAAGCTTCCTCTTTTGCGAGATCGATTATTTCGAGATCGATTTGCTGATTTGTTCACACATTCGGTCTGTTTTGTTACAGTAGTGTTTTTATTTACTTCTGGAGTAGTTTTTAATTCAGGAGCCTTTTCTTCATTAAAACAATTATGTAGAGGTTGTTTATCTATGTTAGATATAGATGCTTTACTTATATTCGACAGAGATTGGTTAACAATGTTTAATGTGGGTTCATTAATATTAGATGCAGACGAACGATTATTAACATCAGACGTACGCGGTTTATTAACAATGTTAGACACGGACAGTCGAACGTTAGACGATTTATTAATAATCTTAGAAGACGTAGACGGTTGATTAACAGTGTTAAACGTAGAAGGAACATTAACAATGTCTGATACTGATTGCTTAGGAATATTTGAAGAGACTTGATTAACAATGGTAGATGATGTAGGTTGCTTAACTATATTAGATGCAAATTGATTACCTGCAGTAAATGCAGATTGTATAAGGGTGTCAGGTGCATTTTCTGCAACTACCTTTGGTACATGTTGTTTTGAAATGGTAGATGCCGGCATTATCTTTGCCGTTGATTGTGTTTTATTTATGTTAACTTCACCTTGCTTACGTATAGCAAGTAGACTTATCTTAGACCTGGATTGTTTCAGAATGTTAGGTACAGCTTTAGGCATGTTTGGTGTTCGTGCAATCACAATGTTATTTGTAAGTATCTTAGATGGAGATACATTACGTAGGGATATGTTCGATGGAGAAACATTAGATAGAGATTTAACAGATGAAGATATATTAGGTGGAATTTTCTTAGAAAGAGATGTATCAACCGGAGATGTTTCAGACGGAGATGTTTTAGACGAAGATGTTTTAGACTGAGATGTATCAGATATAGATGAATTGGATGTACTAGGAGATGGTTGTATAATTTTGTTAGACCCTGGTTGCTTAACAATATCAGGTTCTGCTACATTAGCTGTAGATTGACTGCTTGCATCATATACAGGTTGTTGAACTTTGTAAGCATTTTTATCAGCAATAGAAGACGCAGATGGATTAATTTTGTTTAAGGTAGATGCAATGTTAGACGTAGACGCTTGATCGGCACTGTTAGAAGTAGATGGTTGATTAACAATCTTAGATATAGACTGTCGATTAACAATTTTAGACGTAGACGGCTTATTAACTTTGTTAGAGGTACACGGATTGAAGATCTTTTCAGGTAGTGAACTTTGGGCATGTTTCACGGCAATTAGTTGATCCAGAGGTTTTACCCGTATACCGTTGTTAATTTTATCGAAACTATTATTTTTATTATCAGCATTAGGTGTTATATTATTTTGAGATATTGCAGACGATGGAACAGTTTTAATATTCTGCTGATTTGTATTCTCAACCTTATCCTTTTGTATTATATTTTCTACACGAACATTATTATCATCGTTTACTACTTTTGAATTTGAAGTTCCTGCAATAGCAAGTGGTATCTTTGTTTGTTCGTTTGATTTGCTATTGTTGCCATGAGAATCCTTCCAGAAGCACAATTTCGAATGCTCTACTATATCCGGTGATGGAATTAAAAGTAAACAATATTTGCAAATATACACTATAAACTTATCTTCCGCAGTGCTAAAAGAATTTTCCTTCAGTTTACAGTTTATTACATGACCTCCTATTCCTAAAACAGATATAGTATCGCCACACTCTTTACAAAATACACTTTTCTTTAATGCAAACGGCTTTTCCTTTTGAGCTTTTCTAACAGCTGGTTTTACTATATTAACTTTCTTATTGCCTGCTTCTTCCACTATTTCAATATCACTTTCACATTCAGGAATATCTTCATGTATCATTATATCAGAATCGTTGTCATCAATGTCGTCATCGCTAATAAGAACAGGTTCAAATTCGTCTATAATATCAACTGTAGTTTCAGGAGCCGAAATACCAACAAAATTTGGCGTGGATACATTTGGCGTTTCAGACATACATATATCTTTAAGAATTCTTTGATTATGTTCGTATTTTTGTATCCACTTATATGCAGCTGTTATATGTTGCAGACATGTTATACATAAGTTGGAAGGAAATTTGCTTCCCAAGTCAACCTAAATAATACAATAAAAGTAGACATTAACCGAGAGCAGCAAAATATATAAATATAAATATGAAATAAATGTATGTAATATCTAATTATGTATAAAATATACCTTTTGCATTGTAACGGAGTCTAGTACCTCAACAATAGGCAAACTAGTTTTGTCAACACAAACAGGAGATTGTAATGGAAACAATAAGCTATTATCATTCGTCAGACAAGCTCGACATGTTGTTGGAGATATTTCTTGTGTAAATGTATCTGTAATAATCTCAGGAGGTGCAGGGGATTCTGCCATATTTAGATCCTGTACAGAACGATGTCTTAGTTTTAAACATTTTCTTCTTGTATCAATTTCACTTTCTTCTTGAAATTTTCGCTTATTGGCGGAAGATAATTTCATATCAGGTTTGAATGGGAAACTTATAGCTCTTTCCATCTTGTTCATATCTTCAGTACCCTTTAATAAATATATAATCAACACATGTATTTATACATCCTAGCTGCAGAAAAGCATATCTACACATATGATTACCTTTATAAAAACACGACTAGTAATATCCTCAGCTATTGTTAAGTTAAGACAAGGTATTGCAGATGACTTTAATCGTATTGATTTTCCACTACAGAAATCAGTTTGAAGAAAATGATCAGAACATAATAAAGTATTTCCTGTAGGTTGTAATCCTTCAATATTCACAGCACTGATCCATTTAGATAGTATATCAAGTTTCTTTAACCAAACAAACAAAACAGAAGTCTAATAACCTTCAATTCATATGATTTTAAATAATCCTTTAACTCAACTTTAGAAAATAGAACTTTAACAATTCAAATAAAAAAATACTTAAAACTGAGATACCTACTATTTTGCTATTCCGCAGATATTAAAGATGATTTTGCAAGACTAATAGGATATTGCTTTCAGATTTTAGAGCAAAGTTGACCGCTAATAAACATTAAAAACAAAATTAAAAATATAACCTATAATAAAAGACATATTTTAAAGATTTTTTAAAAAAAGATTCAATGTACGAAATGCTTACCTTATATAAAAATTATGACCACGAAACATTACAAAATAGGAACACCTTAACTTTAAAAATAACAATTACTATATACAATTGCTCTTTAGAATAATAATTAATTATTATTATTATCCCTAACCAAAGATAATATATGACAATATGTCACCAGAGATAATATAATGTAATATAAGTACTATTGAGTACTATGTTAGGAAATGGTCCTATTATATATTCATGTTATTTTCGAGAGACCTCTGACTTTGTTTGGCGACAAGTTCTTGCAAAACACAGAAGAGGCGGCAAAGAGTGGATATTTGAATTTAAAAAAATACGCAATTTTTAGTTAACAATGTGTATTGTAATTAATGTATTTGTATATAAACCAAAATTCTTCCTAAAAAACCAAAAATATTAAATTATTTAATTAATGTAATTGTATATAAAGTTAAATTCTTCCTGATTTTTGGTGATGTATTTTAGCTAGCTAGTTAATTTCATCTGCTGCTTATTGCTTTTTACATTTCTTTCGCAGCTTCCAATATACTTTGTACGTTGGCCGCCAATATATAGTGCAAAAAAGTATCATAAAGCCTAATAAAATAATTTGACTGATTGACTGTACAAGTATAATGAAGTGTATCATCTCTCCCTCTCACTCCCTTCTTATGTTGACTCGTCGAGTAATTTTAATTCATAGAAGATATCAAATTTATGAATATGATATGTTAAAGAAAAATATATACGACATTGCTAATCATATCACTAGCAGAGTTAAATGACTAATAATAGTGCTATCAGTCTCTGGTTACAAACCTAATGGCTACTCTTACCAATAATAAAACTGACTATACAAGTCATATTTATACTCATATATCTCCATTTACACACGCAACTTTTATCGCTAGAAAAACGACGCCAATCATAAATAAAATGAGAGCGCATATACTGGCATGTACAACAACGAATTTTTGAAATGACAGTCAGATTTATTTGATTTACAACCGGCACCGGCGTAAAAAACTGTCTGAAAATAAATCGAAATGAAATCAAATTTGGGATTAAGTCAACTCAAGTACTTAAAACAGTTTGCGCCCTATAATATTGAGTTGTAAACAATTCTTATTTTGGTAAAATTGTACTATATATTAATAAAGTAATAATATTTTAATTGGGTTCTGATGTTAATCATTTTTATCCTTTAAATTATTAAATTTGAGATGTATAAACAATAGAAAGAAAAGTGTAATTATATGAATTATATATGATTGTATTAATAATACAATATATAATATACAGTCGAACACGTCACCTTAAGCTGTAATAAAATATATATTATTCGAAATATCAATAAAGAAATATCGAGTAAAGAGTTGACTTGAGCAACCCAAAAAATTAAATATTAAAAAATTATTATTGGATTTATAGTTATTAGTAAACATGCACAATTAATATTTCAATACATCTACAACTTTCAGTATTCTATCTTTTCTAGTTCATGAGATATTAGCAAAAATATTTATTTCAATTTTCCAATTTTTCAAGTATAACATTTTCCATAATATCAAAATTTTAAAAACTATGATGAAGCAATTTTAATGTAAAATGAGAAACAAATTTTAAATATGAACATTTAATAGTATAAGATTAAGATGATTTTAATATTTTAATTTTGAATATTTTATTTCTTGTACTTTAATACTTGCAATCTTTTCTATAACTTTATGTGACATAAGTTCTGAACGAAGTCCAAATCGTTTCTAAAGACAGAGAATAGCATTTTTTTAATGTCAGAAAAAAAGTAGCGCACTTAGGCGTACCGGCCTTAAGTATTGTACTGTATGCTACATTTGTTTATACCTGTTTTATAACATTTTAGTTATAATTGTTTGCATTTGATATAAATTAGAATATGACATATTAGATGTGGTATAATCGCAGGTATAAAAAAATAATCTAAGATATATATTATCTTTGATATGTACATACAATGTTTTTAAGTATATACATGACGTAAAGCACTGTTTTTGGTGAAAATGTTAAATATTTTATATTAGTTTTTACAAATATTAAAATTGTTATGTATTAATTTTAAGTATAAATATTTTTGTACTTTCTTTTTCTATGCTGTAAGTATAATTTCTTTTAAATGTGTATAATTTACTTATTTAAAAATCTTCATTTAACGTCACATACTACTTTTAGGTTATGTCTAATATGACAGATTCAAGGGATTCATTATTACTACCTTTATTCGTAAATATTAAGAGAGAATTGCGAACACCAAGCCCTTCGAATAATAAACATAAAGTAGTCAATAATGAATGTACAATTCCATCTAAATCTTCATCAGAAATTCTTACGGAGCTCTTCGGAGTGTTTAACGCAGAGCCTCCAGTAATTACGACTTCAATTAACAAGAAAGAGTCTGAAGATTCTCTATTTTCCAAAAAATCGAAGAAGAAACATAAATCTAGGGATAGAGATAAAAAGAAAAAGAAAAAGCTTAAAAAGAGAAGTCGAAGTTCTTCTGAAGATAGCCATAATAAGGAGGAAAATCGAAAGAATAAATCAAAGAAGAAACACAGAAAGAAAAAACAAAGCAGCAGTGATGAATCTGATTCTGAATCAAATATTTCCAAAAGATTTAAAAGAAAAGATGAATTATTTGAGAAAAGTCTCTCTGAGAATGATTTGTCTACCACGGAACTAGAAATTAAAACTCGAAAAAAGCGATCACTTAAAAAGAAACACAAAAAGCCTCTGAAAGATCTAGACAAGGTAGATATTAAAATAAAAGTTTTAAACTGGAAACAGACTAAGCTGCCTGATAATAAAATAGTCCACGAAAATGCTCATATCTGTAATGAAAACAGTGCAATTGAAGAAAATAATTGTACTCAATCATTCCAAAAACCGCGTAATCATAATGCTTCAGAATTGCACAAACATACAGAAGATGTAATGGAATTAAATGTAGAAAAAAACGACAAAGACTTAATTCCATTAAAACATGGTAAAATAATGATAAAAAATTTAAAGTACAGTTCTATTTATGAAGCAACAGCTAAACAATTTGAAGAAGAGGCTAAGAAAAAAGCAGAAATGTACGATGAAGGAGAGATATCATCGGACACGCCTCCATTGGAGTCAATATCTGAAAGTGATTTAGCAGCATTGTCTGTAAGCAATATTTCAGAGTGCAAAAAGGAAGAAAATAAACATGTTGATAAGATTAAAGAACATAGACGTGATCGAGAAAAACATAAGCATGGAAGAAAAAACCATGGTTCTAATTCAAAGTCAAGATCCAGATCAAAAGAAAGGCATATTAAAGACGACTTTAAAAGAAGCAAATCTACAGATAAGCGCAAACGATCACGGTCGCCTAATAATAAAACTTATCACAATCATAGAGAAAAATCATCACGACATAATAGATCCTCTGGAGAATATGACTACAAAGATAGAAGGTTTGTGTCAATAAAGTTTATATCAATTATATATAAATTGTATACATCTTCATTTTTTTAAATAAGTTATAATATTAATTTATATGGTTATTATACAGATCAGATAGAAGTTACAATCGACACAGGCATCGATCCAGATCACGATCACGTGGTCGCAGTCGATCTAGAGATCAAGAAAGATTTGCTGTTACTCGTACAACTATTGACAAAAAGCGTTTATTAGAAATAGCTCGTAAAAATGCTATTCACATGTTAAAGAGTGGTACATTGCCAGGTGCTGCCGGACTAGGACCTCAAGCACAAGAAAAAGTGTTAGCAGCTATAAAATCAGGAGGTAATTATTCTTTGTTTCAATACCGATTGTAAAACATTTGTGTTCAGCCCACGAAAAAAATTTAATCTTGGTGAATGATAAAATGGTATCAAACAATAAATCAATAATAATAACAGGATCAGAAGGGTCCATAAATATAAAATTAATAATACTAGTAATTATAAAAAATATTTTTTACAGGAAAAACTATTGATGAATTAACTGATTTTTGCAAAAATCTGTCGCAAAAAGAGTCATTGGGCGAACTGTCCAGCTTTTCATCAGCGGATAGTGAACATGATGAAGACGGTGTGGATAAACCCTTTCATCATCCATTTGTTATTAAGGACCGTGGTGCCATTATAATGAATATTAAGGTTAATAGATCACACTAAAATTATTTAAAAATTATACTTCAGCATGTACTGTTTAATAGATTAACATGTATATTGTTTTACTACAGAATTCTATTCCATTGCCTGTTAAAACACATCAAGAAAAAACTGCTGAACAGTCAAAGCAGTTACGAATATTATTTCCAGTTTCAAGTGGGCAACAGCATCGTGAAAGTGAATGGGTTCCAGTCGACCCACCAACCATACCAGTTCCTGCAATATCATCAAAACCAAAAGCTCCTCTAGCAATAATGCCCCCTCCACCGTTACCAGTATCTAATGCTCCAATTAAGAAACCAACACCCATTCCACCACCAGTGGAAAAAGAAATAATATCATTTTCAACAGAAATAAATGTACAGTATTCAGATTATAGTACTAGCATTACTGCTCCTCTTCCAGTACAGCCTCCTCTGCCTTTAATTGAATACCCTGCAGAGGATCAAGTGTTTGATACAAGTATAGAAAATAGTGTGAGTATATATTATTTAGTTATATTATTACTTTTTTTTTTAAAAATTATGATGTATTATTGAAAGTGTATTTTATTATTTAGGAATTTGATTTGGGTGCTATAATATCACAGAGGTTAACTGCAATGAGAAAATTACAAGAAAATCCCACCGATATTCAAGCTATGCACGATATTTTTATGGCACAACAAAATGTAAACTTTCTAATAGAAAATAAGTGATACGTCATCAATACATTATAGTCCTTTATTTAATTAATTTTATATTTTTAAACGTTTTGTTTAAAACGTAGATGTCGGCGTGGGCGTCATCAAAATATAAGCCAGGTCAGTTTACTGGCAGTACGGGAGCGAATATTCTTACTGCTAAGGAGTTACAGGCTGGTACACAAGCATGGGCTAAAAAAGTAAGTATAGTGTTTTTATTACAAAAGTTTAATGAAAATGGCTGATATAACATTTCTGTTTGTTTGATTTGTTTTTAAGTATGACTGTTACGTATTCATATTATAACATTCTAATATTTAGTAAAATTGAAAAAATGTGATCCCGTAAGGCTTTTCTTGCAACTTCTTGTAACCAACTGGTGTTATTTAAAAATAAATTGAGTATCTTTCCATTATGTTACTTACATGAGAAAATGTAGTAAAGGTGCATAGTAATAGTGGATGCCTGAACTAAATACAATTCATAACTAATTCATTTTAAATATTTAAAATTAAAAATTTTAAATAATTTTCTTGAATTACTACATGAAAAAATTATATTAATTCCTTCAGCAGAATTTCAGGATAAGCCGCTCTGTAAGGTCTGTCGTTTAGAGACACATTTAGTTTTATCTGTGTCCCTGAATTGCATTTCACAATATATTTTACGTTGTAATAATTACTTTTGTAGTACTAATTATGTAACGTAAACTATACTTTATAATCACTGTAATTTTTATATTACCCGTTGTACTATCGAGACGTACTATTACGGTATATACGGTCAGTATTTTCAAAAAATTCGTGTTAGTCCGTATTATATTTGTTACAGTGGTTATTTCTAAAACTAAATTTAATTTAATTGTTAATTAAGACTATGTATAATATATTCTAATATTATTTGTATTATGTTCTATTGAATTGTTATTTTTGAAAGATGTATATATATATATATATATATATATATATATATATATATATATATATATATATATATATATATATATATATATATATATAAATATATATATTCCTGTTTTATAACTTATGCGTTATTTATTAATTACTGAAAGTTGATTGTTTTTGTCTGCAAATATAAGGTTGAAGAATGAGATGGAAAAGCATTTAATAATGATAAATATAAGATACATAAATATTTTTTTAAATAAGTAATATAAATCATATGTATACTAATAATTTTTGGTTTAAGATAATACTATAATTATATATGTAATGAAATATAGCAAATAAAATTGCAGTGTTGTCAATTAGTCTTTGGCTAAGATATGGTCTATTAAAGTGTTCTTAAAAAGTATCTTTATTATAATCGTTTATATTCTTCTTGAAGTAAAATATTAGGAAGTTATCTAGTGTGATAGTATGTATCTGTAATTTTTAGTATATTGTCAAAATAATATATATTAAGTGCTTTTACATGAATTCAACATAGTATATGTTTCATTGTTACATGATTAAAGAAATAAAATTGCAAGAAGATTTTATTTCTAAAGAGCAAATTCTAATGACATCTTTCTCATTGTTTTCAAGGAAATAAATTTTTAATACTAACCTTCTATTGGTTTGTTGTTTAACAAATAAATTCGGTTTGTCAAACATATACATGATAGCTTTTTACTAGAATAAAATTAGAATACATAATACATAAATGTCTTAACAAACCATCAAATTAAATTTTAGTTTGTTTTTAGTGCAAATGCACAGACCTCCTGGAAATCTGTTGCAGGAATTTCAGTTATCAAGGTGCATCGGTTGCCGCTAACGTAATGTGAGCCCCTTTCTCTGAGTAACTCAGTGTACAGTAACTGGTGCTCAGCATCAAATGTACAGTAACTGTTCACAAGCCAATGAAATATATTTACTATATTACTGTAAGTAAGTGGTGAGTAATTATTGTTTGACATTATTTTTAAAAATAGGTGGATATTGTTAATATTAGTTCAACAATTATTTTTATGTAAATGTGTGTAATGTTTATTTTTTTATAGTTTAATTTAATCGTACTTCTTCACTGTATTTCATATGTATTTTTCATTTGTAAATTTTAATTTTGGTTTTTGCCTAATTTAAAATCATTTGGAACACCTCTTTCATACTTCATATGTTAGTTCAAGTCACACAAATGTAATCCAAATGATTTTATTTTAAACATAATGCAAACAATAAAGGTTAATAGGCTTAATCATTGATTTAAAAAATCATGTAACCCATGACTATTGTGATGATATATATTAAATGATTACTGTGATTCATTTAAAACTTACAATACTCCTTATAAATCATGTTTACATTAAATTTATAAATTATGTATCTTGTGTAAATTAGGATCAGTTGCAAACTGCTGCCCCTGTTTCTGGTGGTATGGGCATGCATCTTCTCCAGAAAATGGGATGGCGCCCAGGCGAGGGATTAGGAAAAGACAAAAGTGGGTCCCTACAACCGCTAATGTTAGAAGTAAAACTAGATAAATGTGGTCTTGTTGCAAATGATGAAGTAAGTTTATAAATATAACTAAAATTAATTAACACAGCTCATAAATAAATATACATTAAATATAATTAACTGTAAAATGCGATGGCTTTAGGTAAAAAATAGAACACAAAGTATAAAGAAACTAAACACTGTGAAGTCATTATCAGGAAAACATCCTGTGTCATTACTTGGAGAATATGCATCTAAAAGAAAACTAGGAGCGCCACAGTATGAGCTATGTTTCGAATGCGGTCCTGATCATAAGAAGAATTTTCTTTTCAAAGTATGTTGATGCTGTTTAAAATATATTAGTACTTTTTAAAGATATCGCACAATACTAATTTATGTTTTCTTTATAGGTCCGTTTGAATGGAGTTGAATATCAACCTAGTGTAGCTAGTGCGAATAAAAAACAAGCAAAAGCTGATGCAGCCACTGTTTGTTTGCAGCAATTAGGTGTTCTTCCTAAAGATTCTTAAATAACATTTGTTTATTATTTATTTTTTTTGGTAGAATTTTTATTTTATAAACTTGTATTCTAAATTTTTTTTAGAAATAAGTATTTTAAAATTTTTAGCTTTATAAATATAATTTATATTATACTTACATTAATATTTACATACATAAAGTTATTATATAAATTTATATTATTTACAATATTTATTGAAATTTTGATGAAAAAATATGAACTATATTAAATAAAATTATTTTCGGAATTTATGTTTTTATTGCATACTGCACATGCGCTATTTAATTGTTTATCCGAGTAAATATTAGTAATCGTTTCTCCTAATTATAATGTTAAAAAATAGTTATAAATAGTTTTATTAAACTAGTTATATATAAATGTTATTTATATTGTTAACTCAGGCTTGTTATAGTCTTATATCGATGTAAAATCGGCTTACCAAAAAAGTAAGGGTTACTCATGCATCTCGTAAATGAAAAATGATTAATTACTGATTAAAATTTTTTTGAACAGAGGATTTATTTGCGCATCTAAACTGGATGAGAAGAAGAGAATGTTAACTGTTTTTGTTTATCTCCGGATGCTAATAATACAAATATATATGTCTTAGCTTCTACAAAACTATACTATATATTGATAAAGGTGGTTACTAGAATCTCAAATGTTCATTTATTTTTTAACAACTCCTTAAAGTCATGTTGCCCCTTTAATTATTATAGTGATTCAACGTTACAGAACATTCTAAAACATAAAACGTGACGTCACACGTTTGCTAAATTGCTATCTCTTTTATACAACAGAGCTTAAAAGAGAACGCATATTCAACATCAAATCCATAGAAAAAATAACTGACCTACCCTTAATAGTGCAGACATGTTACGTCTTAAACATGGTCGACATCTGTAGCGCTAAAAGTACAATTCGAATTTTTAATTGTTCTATCTCCGTTAACATTAAATATTTAATAAACTAAAAAGTCCAATATAAATGTATCAATTTCAATCAACAATTGAAAAATCGACTCCTAAAAAATCAGTACACAATCCCATTCAAGATGATTGTTGTGGTTGTATATATTTATAAAAAGCTGACCTCACGTGATCTTAATTCTGAGCTATAGCCGCAGTCATACTGGCAGTTTAATCTTAAGATATTGCTATAATGTAGTACTGGGGATCTCTTGTTCAAGTATCTAAGAATAACCAAAGGATTAGCAGCTACCGGTATAGCTCAAGTTACACTTAAGTAATTTTTTGCAATGAGCCTGATTGTTTTATCCAACCAAATAGATTGAGTAATGTTAAAAAAAAGTGATATTCATCATTTACTTTTATTTATTTTTCATAGAGCAATGATATGTCTGACAAAAATGTCTGAATATTTTCAAAAAAAATAGAAATTTAGGAATATATGAAATGTGAAAACAGTTATCTTTTTTTGTTGCATTACACTAAAGTGGCATTAGGCAAGAGTACAAGGGTCGACAATTGGAACTGGTTGGTCAGTATATTTTCCTGTTCCTGGATTGAAGCTCCTTGACCGATATCTTTTGAGCTCAGCCTGCCTATCTCTAGCTGTATCTGGATCAAACATGTCTTCGTCTTCAAATGTTCTAATGCCATATTTAGGAGGTACAAATCCATAACCAGGATCTCCCAAAAGAGAACGCATACGTTGATTAAGCAAATAAGGTGGATCTGCCATTAATAGCTAAAAAATAAAAATAAATATCTAAGACTGCCATTGATATAGGCAACTTATATTTAACTTAGAAAAGTTAAATGTTATGGTTAGACAAGGAGCAAACAGGAGATAAGATTTTCCTTAGACAGAGGTTCAGCACAGGTCAATCTAGAGGCTTGCAGCAAGACTGTCTTTTGACAAAATAGTGAGTGCTGTCTGTATTTGTTAAAGGCGTTCAAATTGTATTATCTCAGTCTCTCTACAGCAAAGGTATGAGTATTTACTATTTATAAGATTTTTCCTTTTTTTTCCAATATTAACAAACAAATGAATATTACATTAGTCCAATTCATAACGCATGGCGTCAGAAAATAAGTTAAAAATAAAGCCCTACAATCGTTCATTATTAAGTTCAATATTTTACCAAGAGTAAAAAATTTATTTAATTATATGGCGCTAAATATAACACTTTGAACTTTTAAGTATTCACCAAGAGATGTCAGATTCATCGTTTAAAGATTGTTACTACTTACGGGTTTGGCTGGCATATTTTTGAATGGCTTTTGGTATGATATTTGCATGGTGGTCTTGTAATCCATGTACCCATAATTCTTTGGATATTGTGCTAATCCAGATTTTTCCTGATCTTTTTGACGCTCTGGAGTACTGAAATTTAATTTAGTTTTTTTTATTACTTTTATTTTAATATTTTGAGAATTTATTAAATAATCGTTTGCAAGCTATGTTAAGTTTTGTTACTCATTTTATTTGAGTATTACACATTTTTGCAAACATGTAGTAAAAATGTTTTTGGTAGATTTTAGAAGAGCGAAGCTTACTCAGGACTGAACTGAGACAATTTAATATCAAGAAATCTAGATACGTCGGGTTAAATTCTTGTTTTTTTAATATTTGATACCTACTTTAGAAATAAATATTATTATGGGTACATACTCAATACAGGGAAATGAAGTAAAGCTGATGAATGGTGTCTTCTTGTACTGTGGTTCTGATTTTCCTCCAATTTGTTCCTGCATGTATCTTGTTGCTGATATTGGAAATGTGGGAGGATTATATTGTCCCAGACGATTGTACGTAGAGCGGTGGACACTTCCACCTACTGGACAATATGCATCAAAATCTTTCGGATGTGCCTCTCTTTTTTGCTGCCAATCTGTCATCAACACAGCTGGACCATATACCCGTTTTGTGGTTTCCTAACATTAACAAAATATTATTTAGGCGTTATCTATTATTTAAAAGTTTTATTTAAATATATTATTGTATTTAACCTCACCATTGTCTTAAACTTTTTAAAATATAGTAAATGCTTTTTGTATAAAAATAATAATTTTTTAAAACGTCGTGTAAGAAAATGTTTTATATTTAAACAAATGAATATTTCCATGAACGTTTGATGAACTGTGGTATGTATTTGCAAATTAAGCCTATGGATTATAATAAGAGGTGGCAGCATATACTAGCCTATTGTTTTTTCTAAAATGAAAGTGTGTTATCGTAGTAAATAAATTTAAGGAGGATTTACACGATGGTTTAATAGTGTCGACGTCTCATGTATATGTAATTACAGTGCTTTCTAATAAAACTATGATTAATATATAATTAAATTTAATAACAACTAAAAATATATGCGTTGATCCGGGAATCAAACCTAAACTATTTCGTCACGAAAATTTATATAATTCACTGTATGTCTTGTAGATGGCAGGTACTACATATTCTGTACCACAATCCTTTCGTTAAGTTTTCTGTATTATAAATAATATACTAATAGATTATTATATGCTCCTTTGACTTATACTTTTTTAGGGAGCCTAAAATCTGATATATGTAGTCTTAGCAAGTTCGTTAATAGTTCAAAAGTGGTACACAAAAGTCGCTTTTAGTTAAAATTCATTCTCTACCTGTCACAGATTTTGTGTTAGTTGTTAGAATTTTTTTATAATAATATTCTTTCTTTTTCCAACATCATTCATTAAGTATTTCTGTTTCTTTCACACATGGATATATTTTTTTTAAGTTCACTTTCATCTCATTTATTCCAAAGTGAGAGAGATACGAGATGTGGTTAGACAAGTAAAATATGCTTTTCACCGTTACACTTGTATACTTGTATAGTATTTCGTTCAGTACAGTATGTTTAAAGTATATGCTATCCTTTTTCAACAAATATTTCTTTAATGGTAATAGGCACACGCTGTCTCCCTCAATCTTCGAATATAATGTGTTTCAACGAATACGAGTATTAGAACTGTAAACAGCGATGCTAAGACACAGGTTTTAAACCTAACGCAGACCTGCCGATCGTGGATTTTTGAATCACCAAAACAATGTAAAAAACTAATATAACGAGTATTGTTGAAGATGAATAATATTCATTAAAAAATCACGATCCGTACTAAAGATTACATCTATTTATTTCTTCATTTAAATATTTATATTTTGCAGACTCTAAAAAGTAGAATTCCATTAAGTTTTATACCCCTGCTAGTTTCAAGTTTATAACTCCGGTCATAAATCATAAACCGACTCCGCTTTTAATTCAGCAGTGAACCGTCGTTGCGATCTCTGTAACTCATAAAAAGGGCCTTTCCTATGAACGACTGAATAGAAAACGAATACGTTCCAGACAAAAAACTCATGATTTGTAATAGAAATTAAGTAGAATTTACTCCAAAATGTTTACTGGGTACTTTTTCAGAAGAAACAACACAAAGAATATTGTATTCGTTGAAGATGTGTGACGTCACATCAAAGAGAGACGGGGGTCCGCAATATGTGATACGGTAATTTGAATTAAATGCATTGAATTAGAAACAATTGTTTTTTATTAGATAAAAGCAAAACCACATGCACTCGTGATTGATTCGTGATGCTTCGGCTGATTACAAATAAATATTCTACGATTTGTACCGCGGGAAATTTGAAACTTTAAATTTGTCAGACACTGTGAATATTGCATATTTGAAATAAAAAAGTTAAATGCACCTTGCTGAGAAACTGAAAGGAACTTGTTTTTATCATAAAGTTTTAAGAAACATTTTCTAGTGAGAAATATAGAATATCTGCTAAAAATTGGTGATATATATGTTGCCTGTTGACCAGGGGTTAAGTTTACTTTGTCAAATTGCAAGTGTATAGCAGTTTAAAATAAATTACGAAACTATAGTGTTTTCTGTTTTTGTTTTATTCTATTTTACCTATTCCGTTTTATTAATTTTCTGAACTGTTTTGTAACACTTTTAAGTGTATCTAATTTATTGATCACTCACATTATTGATTAACAATCAAAAATGAGGTAAGGATTGTTAATAGCTCTTATCATTAATAAATCTTATCGTTAATAAATCATTAAATCTGGTAATGATATTGTTAATTTAACGTTAACAATATTGTTAAGAAAGGGACAGAATCGGGTTTCTGGAAGGATCTTTAAAGTAAGGGTTATTGGCTAAACTGTAGCGTGTCAAACTTAAAGTCAGACATGGGCCGCAAGATTTAAGTTTATGTACCGAACAAAAAGTAACACTTTTCGAAAAACTTTTCGAAAAAAAAACCGATGGTAATAATGTTTTCTTCCTGGCGCTTGACAGACAGTATTTTGTTTATAGACTAATTTCATCAAATATTAACAAGTTTCGGTTACATGAAATTTGACATGTATTAAGGTAATACCCATGTTTTGTGGTTAGGGGTAGGTATGATTGTATCTACTTATGACTAATAGAAATATAGGAATGAATAATCCGAAATTTTTTAATAAATTAGTCATCTTACGTTTTTTATATATAAAATTGTAATCTCAATTTAGAGTATATATTGTACTCTAGACTATATTTGTATTACGCATTGTGACTATATAAAATAACCATACACATACACACACACATCTATATATATATATATATATATATATATATATATATATATATATATATATATATATATATATATATATATATACAATTGGCTGTTGGTATCAGCGATGGCAACAGATACCTTTCAATGTAAAACACCTTGAATTAAAAAGAGAAAGGTTTAAATCAGGTATGTCAAATATTCGGCTCGCTCATGGCGTTTAATGATAATTTATTTATTATTACAATTTTTCTAAATTTTATTTTATTTAACGTCAGTCACCTAAATCCAAAACATATAATGCTGGTTTGGAGATCAAACCCAATGATACAGCAGTTTGTTATTCAGTATCAAATACTCTCGATCACTGTCCGTTAGTAATAATATAATTTGTCACAGTTTGTTTTATTTATAGATATTTTTTAATAATCAATAATATCTAGTGAACTTTTTTCGTAAAAAAGGCTGTTATTTTTTTTTTTGGAGCAGTGCACTTGGAACCTCTGAAAATTTATTCAAAAAAATAATTAATTTCCAAAGTTCAGGAAATAATTTGTTATCACATGGTTAATTCATATTTTTGAAATTATTTGTAGGCTTTTGCTTCGGAGTCCCAAAACTATATTGTACCAGGAGCCCTCGAAGAAAAGAGAGGAAGAGAAGAACGATACCAGAAAAGAGAATAGGGATAGTAGTATGTAAGAAGAACAACCAGTAAGTTTCTTTAAGATTGTTAAAATAATAAATGTAAGAAGGGTTAAGAAAAAATAGAGCAAGGATTAATATTGAAAAGAAGTAAGAAAAAAGAAGCGGAAAATATGAAGAAATATCAGCAAAACGGAAGAAAAGAAACGAAATCCCTACAAACAATTTGTCGTATCTTAGCAATCTCGTATCAGAGAGCGGTTAGACAGTCGGGATAACATATGTTAGTACTGTGGTAGTACTGGGTAGTAGCACGACTTGAACCTCGGCAAACCTCGTTTGGAAAGTATTATGAAGGCGGTCAGAGGGGGTACGGAGCGTTCCGGCCGGTTGAGATATATTGTCCAAAGCTTCATGTAATGTCTCACTAATGTCTAATAGGATTCTAATCACCATTCAGAGTGATACGATTCGTATCTAATTGGATTCCGATCAAAATTGTTTGTAGGGATGAAAGATATTCAAGAAAATTAAAAAAACAATAGACAACAAGAAAACTTGGCAAAACTTATGAAAATACACTCAATATTTATACGAGATACATTTTAATTATAGAGAAGTATTTTCCGTAATTCATATATAATAACTGTTAAGATTAAAAATGAACCCATAATTCCTAATGAGTTTGAAATACCTGATTTAAACAATGATCGTTTCATATTTTAATATGTGTATTCTTTCTTTTACTTAACTGACTACTACAGTGTTACTAACCGAGACAGGTTTCTAGTTTGCATTTCAAAGAACTTGAGTAACAGAGACAAGTAAACGTAACTGTTGTTAGACTACGTTATATTATTTCTTATTACAAATTATTAGTTCGTAACGTTGTATACTGTTTGTATACGTATTAATTAAAATTAAAATTTAAGGTTATAACATATGTACGATACTATATAATAAAAATTGTGTTAATATTTTAGTGTTTAATATTTTTAGGTTATAATATTATTTATGAATATAGTTCAGTGAATGTTTGTGTTTTTTAAATATTAAAAATATGTCACATATTAGGCAGTTGTTTTTTGTTTTCATTTTAACGTTTATTTTTGCTGTGTTCCTATGCGATGTTGACGCTAAAACAGGTTTGAAGTTTAACCTTTCATATTATTTTTTAATTTTTAAAATATTACAGTTTTATATTTATTCTTATTTCTTGTGAAATACTTCCAGACACCGGTCGTTAATGTCATTAATATATACATTACGTTAGTGCGATTTGTTTTTAGAACAATTTTATTGTTGGCTAACGTATTTTCTGTTTTTGAAGTAGTTTGTTCATCATTTGTATTAGCATGATTATTATCCTTTGTGAACAATAAATGTCGACGTGTTGTTCATAAATAATAAGTAATTATCGCTATGCATATTAAACATTTCCGGCATTTTCTTAAATTTATTTTTAAACATTATTTTAATACATTAAAAACAGCAGCTATTCGGAATTTCTATTTAAAACGTTTCTTTTTTCGAAACTGTTAACACAAGAGTTGTGCTAACAAATAAATATGCGTGACTTTGCAATATGTACTTAAATTAAATGTCAGAGTTGTAGCCAGACAGTTAGGAGATTTGCATGAAAGTAATTTTTCTTTAAAAGAACTTATGTGGTTTTTAGGTATCATACATCAATGTCTTTATTTTAAGTGCATTTTCTACGAGTAGTTTATTATTTCATCCAATTCTAGAAACTCTGGCATCTGTGTTTCATATAACTTTTTATCTTATCTTTTTTTTTAAAACTTTTGACCTCAAACAAAAAAAAGTTTTGCGCGTTCGAGCGAGTACTGCTATTAAGTATAAGTGATTGTATATGCACCAGGCGTGTAATTGTAGTAGAATTGGCCAAATATCAAAATGATAAAATTTCATTAATGGGTTTGTGAACCATGACTTAATTTCTATAAAACTGTATTTTATATTGTTAAAGTTGGCTACCAGAATCTGAAATGTCCAATTATTTTTTATAACTTCTTATATTTTAGAAGATATTAACAATTAAGAAAGTCATTTTATCTCTTTAATTATTAAAGGGATCCAACGTTCTAATGCAATATACGTCACATGCAAGGATATGCCATATGTTTTAACAACAGTAACGCATATCAAAATCAAAAACTCATTTGTATCTAGTCCCAACTTACCAAGTAAACATTTTAGTGAGCATGACATAGCTAGGTGAAGTTTCAGTTCAGAAATCAATTCTTTTTCACTCAGATTTCATATAGATGTGAAAAAAAATTTGTCAGAATCTATACACAAGAATATTCCTTCTCTTTCTAGCATGATACATTTTAATGGAGATATAGTTTTGTTTTTTTCTACATTTGAAAATATTTTTTGTAGTAGAGATATAATTCTTTCAATTCACCAGAATATCATAGAAAAAGAAAGAAGATATGTTTCTCTGTTACACTTAAATTGTTTATTTGTAACTTTATTCAATACTGGTGAAGTGATTTTGCCATTTGTAGTTCATATTACGGACATTTCCTTGAACGAGTGAAATTAAATTGAATTGTTGAATTGAAAATTGACAAAAAAATCATACGTATCTTCTATATGATGTCAAAGTAACATCAAAAAGATTACTGGGTAATAATTACATTGCATTTTTTTTGGTCTCACGCAAATTCAATTGTATCCTGTTACAATTTCCTGACATAAAGATCCTTAAGCCCGTGAGGAACAGGGCAGCAGTATCTCTTGCTAAAGTTTCTTTAAAAAATAGTTCACAAGAAATGTATCTCTTTGCATGAGGGGCTTGCAGTTGAGCGACATTTATTAATTGTATCTAGTTATTTTGTATACAACTTTATATAGTTTCTTTAATACTACAATAAGGCTATACTAGAGATCCAGCTGTGAGCAACTTCAGGACCCTAAAGTATCATTATCACCTACTGAGTTTTAGTTTTAATTTTATGTTCTATCATTAAATGTAACTTTCAGCTTATGAAATCATGCGTTGTTCGTCAGTAATATACTTAATTTAATAATAATTACTCTATGGTGCTTACAAGAAGTATTACAATTCCGTTATATAGAAATTTAATAGGCTTGTGTCCCCATTTTTTAGTGGTCGATTTTTCAATTGTTGATTGAAATTGATGTTAATAAATGTGTATTGGTGTGTCTATTTTATTAAATATTTAATTATTGACGGAGATATAGCAATTAAAAGTTGTTATAATTTTAGCGCTAGAAATGGACGGCCATATTTGTATGACGTGAAATGCATTTTAACGTCAGTTATTTGTTGAGTAGGTCAGTGCTGTGGTAATGTTTTGTAGCTGTTGGTAGTCAAATAATCAAGTCAAATCAAAGAATAATAAGTTTTTATTTTATTTAACCCTGCTAAGGCAGACATAATATTTAAATTGAATTATTCCTTGAGCATTGTAGCATTAGGTTTTCGTCAGTTTAAAGTTTTTTTTAAATTCTTGATTTTTTAACATTGTTAGTGCTAAGGTTTTCTTTGATAGCTCTCTCTTTTAGTTCTTTTTATTTCTACCCTATCATGAATAGTTGCTTAAGATGACACAAGTGTTATTTTGTTGATGACTAATGTAAAATATTAAAAATTGTTGGTTTCATCTTGATTTAAGTCCTCCGCAAAAACATTAACTTCGTCTTTGACTAGTTGCCGTGGAAAAAATACTATACATTAGGAAATCATTGTAAAAACTTGCTTAAGTTATGCCGATTTGGGAATGGTATAGTATAGTCCAAAACACGATAGTTCGGCGGCGACTTATACTCAAAAGAGGTTATAAGAGCGGTATAAATCTATAATACGATAGTGAATTTTATCTTATTCGTTTCTATACACATTATAGAAAAATAAGTGAGTCAGTGCTTTTTAGTTATATCGGCAGTTCATACCCCACAACTTGTTTTAAGTATGAGCAAAAGAAAAGGTTGTTGCTAAGTAAAACGAACTACACACACACATATATATATATACCCATACATACATATATACACACATATATATGTGTGTGTGTGACAATTTTTCATATGACTTCTTTCTATTTGTCAGATCTATCTATTTCAATATTAGATTTGTGAACGTAATTGGTTCATCAGTCGTTCGATTCGTTCATATACCATATGTACAGACGAGAGCTTAGCTTTGGCTTTAGTACTGTTTACTTTTCCTGTACTTGTATTTTCCCTAGCAACGTTCAATTAATTAATTGAATTTGTTTTCCATCAGGTCCGAGCCATGGTAAAGCTGTAGTATGTTATGTGGCCACGTGGGCTGTTTATCGTAAAGGATCTGGATCATTTGCTTTGGAAAATCTGGACCCCAACCTGTGCACACACATTGTATATGCATTTGCCGGACTCAACGTCACTCATGACAGCATCCGATCTCTGGGTAAGTACGAGTAATCTTTTCATCTTTAGATGTTATATTATCGACTATGTATTATTTTATTATAGTGGTGTATATACTACAGAAAATATCGATCTTGAAATTGGTCTTTGACGTATTATATTTATTTAACATTTATGTCGTTAGGCATTATGTTACATTCTGCTACAATAATTATTCGAATTACATTGCATTGTCTATTATAAAATTATTATTAAAAACTATTTCCAATAATGTTTCTTCTTCTCCTGTGCCTATTCTCTATCTCTCCTTGTTTCGCTTCCATCTCTATCTACTTTCATACTGTTCAATTTCTCTTCCTCCTTCTTATACATCCTAGATGTTTTCTTCTTTTCTTTCTTCCCAAATAACTACTTCTTCTTTCTTCGTTTTCTAGTCTAAACCTTGTGATCATTCTTGTTTCTTTATTTCCCAGTTTACTATTTTTTGTGTTATATTTTTAAAATTCCCAAATTATTGCCCTAATTATTCCTATATCACCTGAGCCGGATTACAGCATTTACCGTTAGACATTAATACTTTAGCCCACTGTGTCATCTAGAAAATATTTACAGCAAGATTTTTTCAGCTAGAGAGGGTAATGTCAATAGGTTTTGGTTTAATTTAATTAATTATACTCAAAGTAAAGGAATGAGGACACTTATCATCGTATAAGATGCTAAATGAAATAAATTATTACAACTTAATTAATATATAGGTCAACTTTATAGACATAACAACTAAGGATCTAATTTATTATCTGAGAAATATTTGAAATAATTTTTCTTAAGGAATAACCTTACTTCATGGTTATATAGTTAGATATAAATGGCCACAGTGTACTAAAATGACAATCGATTTACAAATTTGTACTAGCACTCCATGTTTTCAAATGTAAAAACTTTAATAACTTTGCATACGATTGAGGTATTTAAACCATATAAAGTTTAGGAGTGAGATAAATATTCAAGCTTTGTTTATAAATAGATCATTAATTAGTATATCAATTATTTAGAAACATATAGCGTGTTGAAAATCGTGAGAAATTAGATTTCGTACGATTTTCGAAAAGGTAGCTTTCTTCTCTGTGACTTCTTCGGGTTATGTTTTAGATGAAGAAAATGCTCAGATGTTTAAATGGAAACATAAATCGAATATCGAATTCTAGGCGTATTACGATATAGATTATCATCGATGTTCCTTTGGAATCACTACATTATATAGAAAAGATTAATGTAATTAAATTTCTTGTGATTTATTAATCTTATTTTCTGCTTGAGCTTTACAAAGTACGAAGTAAACACAGATCGTAAGTACGGATCGTATTATACTGTATACCATATACTGTACAAATAGAAATTTACATAATGAAAAGTAGTGCTATTTAATATAACATTTTCATGACATTTTTACTTGCTTGTTACCAACTACATGTATTTAGGATATCTTTAACATAGAAGAGTTTATATTTTCCATAATTCTGTTTATGTTAATGTAATGTTAGATTACATTAAAAAATATACATCAATAATAATAAGTATTTTCTGATGTAAATAAATTTATTTCTGTAAGATTATATATAACATGCACATAATATAACTAGAGTTTACCCCCGTAGCGACGTCTTTTTGGCGTGTATGATTTGAAACCAATAAAATAATTCGTAATTACATTTCATATTTAACTCTATTTTTAAATTGAAATAATAAACTCGCTCAATAATAAATTGACTAAAAAAATATATTTTTTTTATGAAAATAAAAAATATTTTCAATTTATGCGTTATTTGACCAACTTTTTTCCAAAATTTGAGATTTTTTTTTCCGATTCGGAAATAAGTTATTAAGGTTAGCCCATATACAAAATTTCAACTTTCTAGCACAATTTTTACTCTCAGCAAATACCGCCCCCGTGCCCCCAAATAAAATTTTGAAATTTTGAATTTTGTTTTATTAATAACATACTTAACTATTCTAGAATCCAGAATATGAAGTTTCTCCAAAGTTCCCTACCGGGCCCCCGAATTTTTTCAACCCGCTCTTTTTCAATTTTTGAATTTCTATTTTTTGAAAAATGTCAGCATTAAACACCTTAATATACATGCAAAATTTCAACTTTCTATCTTTTACGAATAAAAAGTTATACAGCAAAAAAGAGCCCAACTTTTTTCCAGTTTTTCCAAAATTACGGTAATCCAGGGACGCCAAAAGTCTTAGAATTTTTTTCTTTACGAAATAGGAAATTTTCAAAAACATTGACGGAGCCGTTTTCGAGCTACAATACAAAATTCAGTACCAAACTTTTTACTTGGTTAAGCTATAGTTATGTTTGACTGCAAAAGTATTAACTAAGGTTTATAATAAACACAGTTGGGCGACTTTCAAAAATTAGTCATAAAGTAGTCATAGTCATAAAAAATATGAATATTAAAAATGTCTATTCGTTGCAATTCTTTGAATATTAATTTTATGATAATGGGAATATAATTTCCCAATGAATAATACTATTTTTAAATTAAACTCCTTTCAAGGACAACTGGAATGTTCAGTGACATTTTATATCGATGATGGGGGGGGGGGGGGGGTATTGGAGTGGTGGGTGTGAGGAATGAGTAAATGTAAAATGAGGAAGTCTTGCTATAAATTCCACTGTCATGGAAACCATAACTGTTTATTAAATAAGTTTATTTAATAAGATTTTATTTCTATTGTTCCCTAATAATCTCAGTTCTGTTACAGAAAGTTTGAAGTATGTGTTTCCTTGTTTCTGGTCTTACCACTTAGCTATTGACGATTCAGATGTTTCGAGTCTGCGCGTTTTCTTTGTGGAAATAATTTGCTGTATCACTAGATTCATAAGAATAAGAAAGTTTTACTATATTTGATTGATATTTGGAAACTTTATTAAAAAAATAGTACACTGGTTTTAGAATATCTTTGGAAATGTTAATTTAAGGCGAATACATATATGGTGCGTTCCACTAAGCGTTCACAACGTCCAAAATATTCAAAAACGGCATTGATGACGTCATTAAATTCGTTCACAATGATCCATCTGAAGAGTTGGGTCGTAATGGTCGTTGTTGAGCATTTCGGCGCAATGTTTAAACATAACGCAAAACTAAAAGATGACGATGACAGAAAAAATTATATTATCGGAAAGAGATATTTTATTGAATTTTATTTTATTATATAATTATGTTAAACAAGCTTAAAAAGATTAATTTTAATTCATATTTGACTGCCATTTATACACTTTTCCTCATACCATAACCTAACTTAATAAATAAACAATGTTCATTATCATTTATAATATATTTCGATTATGAAAATTTATTTTGTTTGTAGATATAGTTTTTGCTACAGAGCTATTTAATCAAGTATCGCAATCCTTATTCTTTCAACGCTCAAAACCATTCAAAACGCTCCATAATCCATTCGAAACGAGAAGAACTGCGGTCGTGGGCGTGATTGTTGTGAACGCTTAGTGGAACGCTTTTGTGTGCCAAATTTTAACGTCAGAATTATTACATTTTGTTTTATGGATACTTGCAGTTAAGATGCTGTTACAATGAGAATTAGTGGTATATGTACCAGAAACTGCATGTTATTTATCCTATCCCATTTGTTAGAAGAAATTGTGTAGCACGTATAAACCTGAGGTGAAACTACGCTGGGGCAACCAGTGCAATGAGCTAGGATGCCTCCCAAAACAGAAATTGAAAAATGAATTCGATAATTTCCACGGTCTTATTAGGTAGAAGATTGTGCATCTGATATTTTCCATTTCAAATGCTTATTTTAATTTAATATTGTACCTTTATTAATAGTTATAAAGGTAGTTATAGTTATATTGTAATTTTAGTTTACAGTGAATAGAATACATAAATCGAATATCTTACTGTTTTATTGGAAACAAATTTATGAATGGAGAGAAAGCTACAAAAAATATGTTTCAGTTTACTCAAGGGGGCCAATTTTCGTCCGGGGCCCCTAAATGCCTCTGGTCCAAACCGGTATCTATTCATGATCATAGACCATCTCGATATAACTTATACGAATAAGTTTTTCCAATATCCTTATTGCGAAATATGATTTTCATATGACTGTTACTGTGAAAGTATACAGTATATAGAGTATAGATCATTTGACAGTTTTGCACTTGTTCCGAGTCCGTGACATTTAACTCGTCGATACTCTTGGACTTCTTTTTATAGTATATCGGTCACCTCCATCACCACTACCACCCATATTCACCCTCTACAGAGCCACCCTTAGCCATTTTATCTGTCATTTTGTTTACGCGAGTCACACCTAGTTTTTCTTTCTGCTTACAAAATCTCTTTGGACTCCATTTTGTAAACAGAGTTGTTGTATGTTTTCTATTTTGGCTTGAATTTCTTCACATCTACTACCGTTATTTTCAACGTGTACAAAATAGGATACGAGTAGGTATATCAAATGACAATGTTACGGAAAATACACATATCTATTATCATTATATATTTACGAGTATATATAAGGGGGGGGGGGGGGTCTATATCCAGGAAACACATTTTATTAGGAATTGTAAATTTTTAATCAAACTTATCTGTTGCTTCTAAAATCAAAGACTTTTAAGTAAGTAAACGGTGAAGAAGGGGTAAGGTTTCAACTTTTTTTAATTTTAATTTTTTTAATTCATTTGTATTAATATACAACATATTAGGTTTATTGTGTATGAAATTGGAAATCGATTGAAGTAAAACTGTCGGAGATATAGAGTTTTAAGTCTTCACCACTCTGGTCTGGTTTCGTCTTACTTTGAAACTTTTAAAAGCGGTTTCTCACACTTAGCTTTTTCAGAGTCGGTGCCATCTCTAGCTCAAAATCTACTGGACCGATTCTTTTAAAATTTTGCACACTCTTTCTTTATATAAATGCCGAGGTGACGCTGTCGAATATTTTTAAATTTTTTAATTCTAACGTATTTTAAAATAACAAAGTTTCTGTTCTTTTTCATGAGGAGTCAGTATTTTGACTTTTAAGTTCTGTAAAAACTTAAAAAATCAATAGGAAAAAAAAACTCGACAGCGTTACCTGCATAATCTTATCAACTAATGAAATCATTTTGGATTTTCGATTATAGAAAATCCAGTGATGAGTTATGAGTGGCACCGCAATGTTACTTTCTGACGTCTGCGGAGATTCGCTGTCAATGCCTCATTTCTTGATATTTATTTATGAAAATTTCACAAAGTATTCTTCCAATGTTATTTTATCATGTAGTAAATATAGAAATAATTATATGATACTATCTTACCTGAAAGAAACGACACTTCAAGTTTACTATTTAATTTGTCAATTCCTTTTTATCTAATTTTATAATAACTTAACATTATGCACAGTGAGTTATGTCAGCTTTAAATATTAACTGTGTTGGCTATTGGCACACACTGTAATGAAAGTAGTTATAACTTCTGTATACCGTTACCTCATCTGACTAGAATGCAATTGTAATATCTTTGGTCAGTGTTACCAACGACAACAGAATAGTATTAAATTTACGTAACGTGACGTGACGAGTGTGACGTAATTTATGGATGGCCCCTTAGTTCTGCTTTAGTAGTGTTGAACATTGCGCAGTATGATGGTCGTGCTACTGAACTGAATCTGTATATTGATTATACATGCAAGAATCCAGCAATGATATAACTGACGAGTATGTCCTTACAAGAGTGTTCAAGTAAATTACAATCATACTCGTGTAGTAATTTGAAGTCAATAATACCCAAGCATTTAGGTTTAAAATGAGGGAAAGGGCGTTTAATTTAGAAGATCTTATAGGCTACATACGAATGCTTCCTTTAATTAATAATTGAGGGAGAGGCCTCGGGGGTTTTGATCGTCTAACGCCCTTTTCCGGTGTTTCACTTATAATGATACATTTGTTTATTTTAAGGGCATTTACACATCCACAAAATTATGATTAAGAAATATAGTCTACTCAATTCGTATGTAACTTGTTTCTTAACTGTAGTGGATAAACATACTTCCTTGTTCCGATGGAAATGCGAAAGTTATTAAAGTGAAAGAGGTCGGTGAGCAGGACCGAAATAACTTGGAGAAAATTTTAAACTAGTAAATTTATTTACTTTATTCGTCAAAATTTCAAATGAATTTCTTTTATTTCAAATTCAATTCAAAGCCAGTCATAATGTGAAAAAGAGAAAAAGAGCAGCACACTGCTGCCTAATTAATTTATGACTATATCCTATATTATAATGTTCCAAGCGTATATTTGTATGTTTATATTCTTGTAATCTTATATTCTTATAATCTTATATTCTTATATGTTTGGTAGTGAATTTTGTATGGTAGCTCGAAAACGACTCCAGGAAAGTTTTTTGAAAATTTCCTATTTCGTAGGGAAAAAATTATAAGACTTTTGGCGTCCCTGGATTTTCCCCTGGATTTCCTGTAATTTTGGATAAACTGGAAAAAAGTGGGCCCTTTTTTGCTGTATAACTTTGTATTAGTAACAGATAGAAAGGTGAAATTTTGCATATGTATTACGCTATTGAATGCAAACATATTTCAAAATTTAGAAATTCAAAATTTTATAAAAGAGGCGCCGAGAAAATTAGGGGGACCGGTAGGAAACTTTAGAGAAAGCTCAAATTTTTGATTTTGTAATAATTATATATCATATTAAAAAAAAAAAAAACAAAGTGATACTTTCATTTAATGATTTGTTTTTCTTCTGTTATATCTTGCTAATACAGAATCCATTTTATTTCAGATCCATGGCAGGATCTTAAGGACGACTACGGTAAAGGAGGATACGAAAGGTTAACAGGACTAAGATCAAGAGCTCCACACCTTAAGGTACTGTTGAAAGCAAATATAAGACAGGACTATTATTGACACGTTTAGGCAATATTTGAACTGATAATTCTGTTCACCCTGAACATGTTAGGATATAGGATGTAGCACAAGCACCAAAATACGGGGATTACTATATACGGGGATTTATTTGCCTTAAAAAGTACAATACGTATGTTTGATAAGTTGCGAACGGGAAATGCCTTACAAATGCTTCCGTAATAGACTTTGCTATATGAATACTGAATGGGAAACTCGACAAACATTTTATATAATTTAAATCATGGCTTCAGTGGCGTAACAATTGCGACACGTGTGAGGTATTTGCAGTGGTAGGACATTTAAGTAGAACAAACCTCGGTAAACTACTTCCCGCGGGTTAATATTTCCAAAATACATGCATACATATAGAAGTGCATGTAGATATATTTAGAAAACTTTAAAGGTAGTTACGGCCGATAGACAAGTTGAGAATAACGACTGCAGTGGCACTACTTGCGTCGCATATTCGTCTTCTTTCGTCAATCGTAAAACAATGGTAGGTTCAATAGGCCCAGGTGCACCCGTATAAAAGTAAAAATTGTCCAAAATATGTACTTTTGTATTCGCAAGGTACCAAACCTAGTAACAAGTTCAATAATTATTTAGTTATATTCTTTTAAATATGTTTAATATTTGGTCAAAGAAAGTCGTGTGATGAAACACACGGAGGTCCAAAATGGTATAAGGATAAGGATAGTATAACATAAAAGGAATATAGTCTTTGATTAATCCTTAAAAGGTAGTATTCCTTCCGATTCCACATGAGTTTACGTTTATTAATAAAAGGAAATATTGACCCTATTGTTACTTTCTAAATAGAATTGCCCATGTAAATATTTTTGAATTTGCTATCTGGCCCTTTCAAAGAAAAAGATTAGCGACCACTGATGTAGAATATGAAAAAATAATCCGCATCCACTGATTTAAATATTTTGTAATTGGCATGTCGTTTTTAGGTTTTGTCGGTTTTTAAAAACCGATTTTGAAAATTTCTAATCTAATAGTTATTGTTAACTAAATAACTCCAAATTAATTGGTAATCCAAATTGAAATTAATATCTTATAAAACGAATACATTTTTTTCCTATAGGTAACTTTAGCCATTGGAGGCTGGGGTGAAGGATCTGCAAACTATTCCAGACTTGTAGCCGACCCAAACAGACGGAAAAATTTTGTGCGCAGTGCTGTCAATTTCATCAGGTTAATATATTAAAATTATGTATCTGACTTGTTAATATATAAGTCTCTAACAGTTTTATTTGTTTAACGTCGGTAGTTTTTATGGTTAAGTTAGTAATCAATTTAACTTTGGTTACAAGAACTGGGAGACGAACCCGAAGACATTGCAGTCTAGCGCCAGGCATGATTACTCTCGGTCACTGTGTTGTCTTAAAAACAAAATTTTGAGAAAATATTGTGCCTCGCTGTAAAGAGAATCTCTCTTTCTAGCACAATATTTCTGCATAAGTTGGTCTCGTACATTTCAGAAAAATTTAGTTAAGAAATCAATACGTATGATAGAATTAATAGAATTTATTTCATTTCAGACAATACAAGTTCGACGGTTTGGATTTGGATTGGGAATTCCCTGGTAAGAGAGGTGGTGCTCCACAGGATAAACAAAATTTCGTGCTACTAGTCAAAGTAATTAAAATAATAATTAATTTAAAAATAAGTTTAAGCTCGTTATAAAAATCACAAGGTTTTTAATTCAAAGCACAACTAAACCAGGCCTTTGAAAAATTGTCTAAAGTTAATAGACGTCGGGTAAGCAGTTACAAAATAGGCCCCCAAGTGAGTCCAACGTTCACGTTGGAAGAAGTTCGGACTGTTGTCGGTCTTTTGACCAGTGTCAAAAGGGATTTTTCTACTCCTACCACACTTGATCCATATTTCATGCACTACTGCACGAATCGTCCAACAAAGGAAGGTTTTATACTTGATAGTTTCTTTATTTAATTGAAAGTTTTAGATAAACAGTCAATAATATCAACAAATTAATAAAATAAATAAATCATACGGATCAAACATTCGTTCCACCGTGTAGTAGGAAACTTGCCATTTGAATCAAACGTTCACCGCATCATTTGGAGCCAGCATAAGCATAACGCTTAAGCGCCCTCCATTTTCATAATCAATAATTTAAAAAAACGATCCCCAAAAAAAGAGTGCGTCTCATTATCATACAATGCTACTGGCTATGATTGATTATTGGTATTAGAGTATCAATCAAATATTACATTAATACAATATTATTTTATTTAAGGAACTCCGTGAAGAATTCGATAAACACGGTTTGTTATTGACTGCAGCGCTTGGAGCGAGTGCAGAAACAATTACGTTAGCATATGACGTCAGAGCTCTTAGCAAGTAAGTAAACATTGTAAATCATTCTTCAAGCAAACAAACATGTACTAAGAAAACAATAAACGTTCCAAATTATATTGAGCGAATAATATTTACTGGATTTAGCGTGTAGTTGGAAATCGCGTTCATGTTCTCGTTAGCGGGAATAATCGTGTTCTAGTAAAACTATAATTCTTATATCTACCAGAGTGTTGTTATTGTAACCACATATTGTGTAATAACAACAATCGCAAAACATGCGTGCTGACGTAATTGATGCAGAGCAATGATGCTACGAATATATTATTAAACATGTCTGACGTATTCGATTTAGAACAGGGATCTCCGAATTTTTGTAGTTAGGCTGGGTTCACTCGGCATTGTAATGTACATATTTTTGCAGTATATGTACATATTACCGATGTGTTCGTTTTTATTGCAGTACAACCGTCGTGTAAATAGTTCTATATAAAATGTATGCACGCTTTTTACAGTATTCGATTTTAAACGTATAATCAGCGGGATGTTCGCACTATAAATTTTTATAAGTAAAAACGTATAGCCGCAGTTTTCATACGGGAAAATAAATGTACTAAAATAAAATTTGCTATATGTTTAAGGTAAGAAAAGAAATAAAAAACGCTGTTTGATAAGGGTTTTATTAATTTTGAATTGGACGAATCAATAGAATTAGAATTGAGTTGCCACACTAGTTTTATATAATTCCACAGTTTTATCCCACAAAATTAGCTTTTGTTCCAACAAAAAAATCAATAAATCATTATCTATAAAAGATTCGTCGAACATTTTCTAATAATAAACTTGAGACACGTGCAAATTATTCTTTAGCATTAAAATTAAGCACTTGTTCGGTTACTATTCGATAAAAACCGTATAATACTATGTGTCACTGCAAGACGAATACGTTAAAGTTCATTCGATTTGCTTGACAAGTTCGGTCAGTATTCGATAAACGTGTTTAGCTATGTACTATGATTGGTTCAATATAAATGTATGGCCACTATTTATTCGATATAATATAAAGACAGATTACATTTAAAAATTATTCTTTAACATAATTTTAAGTTTTCCTATATACCATAAGTAAAACTCTTCTGAGAGTCTTGAGAGTAACAAGTGACAACGAATATTGTAATGTACTACAAATGTTGTAAAATAAATTAGGTTTTAGATATAAAATACGTTTTAATACAATAACTTGATAATTAGGAAATAGTCATATTACCCACATGAATAGCCTACAAATACATTTTTTACGAGATTTGTATTAGTCCGCTTATTATTTAAAAAACGCAATTAATTACTCGTAAGACGTTAGAACTAATGTTAATTTTTGTAAAAGTGTAATAAGGATAATTTTAATAAACACTGATTATATATTCATTAAAAAAGGAATTGTTTCAAAGAAGAGCCTTCATAAAAAATGCAAAAATTAATTTTACATGGTAATCAAGATTATTCTAATCATAATGGTGTTTTGCTTTATGATGTACTTTAATACCAGTTGATTATTGTTCGGGTTACTTAAGTGAAAGAAAATTTTCTTTAGACGCAACTTTCAAATGAATTAAGGAGGTTACCAAGAAAATCGCTTTTCTTACGATTTTCTTGAAAATTTATATATGGAGATCTTTCCGTAGGTTGACCATGACTACTCTTTGGGAACGTCCTTAAAAGAAGTGAACGAAGTTTGAGTAAAATCGTGCTATAAGACATTTAAACTGAATAGAATCTGTAACCTTGGTTGGGAGCTTAATTTCTTACTGAACATTTCAAAGTTTCTCTCTAAGTAATATTGTTTTTGCATTCAGCGGGTTAAAATTTGTATATTATCAAAAAATAAAGAAATTCATCATAATTGATTAAGTATTTTTAACACAAATATTAAAACTTATGTATGTTATGTATTTACAGACTTCTGGATTTCTTCCATCTTATGTGCTACGACTACCATGGATCTTGGGATCAAAAAGTTGGATCTAATGCTCCCCTAAGAGGCTACGACCTCAGTGTGGTAACTAATTATTCTACACTTTATTAATAATATTTGTCCTATCACCGAAGACGTACGGTACGAAAATCTTGGCGGTATTTATAGTGTGATGACATTATATATGCTCATAAGGACACCACCGCTGCCGCATAAATTTTATGGTTATGACCACATAACTCAGAAACTAAAAACCAACACCAGAAAATATACCGCTCGTTCGAGATTGAACGCAGTAGTCTGCCCCTGATTTTAGATATATATTAAAGAAATAAAACAAAATGAAGAAATTCAATTTGTATTATTTCGTAAAATTATATGCATTATTATGTGGTTGTTTTTCATATAACACTTTAAACGCCGGTGACATATTGAGTGTTCTTAGATTTGTAGGGCAGAGTCAGTCCGAGGGGCATGCTAGGGATGCGAACGCATCAGGCGCTAAATTGTAAGAAAATGACGTCTACTGTAAATTAATTTGATAGTTTGCAATTTAAGAAAGATGGAAACATTACGGCAAATCTTTGAACTAGGGGCTGGGAAGCGTCTATAATAAATTTCTCTCGGACTGGCACTGCTGTAGTGGGCAATATTTGAAAAATAATTATTTGTTCTAAAGATCAACTTATAATTTATTCTTAATCAGTACAATTACTAATTACAGGAGAACACCGTAAATTTCATGCTGCAACAAGGCGCCCCCGCCAACAAACTTGTTGTTGGCCTACCATTTTACGGTCGCACATTTATTATAGAAGATGTTCCTACTAGAAGTCCAATGGGACTGCCAGCCAAACCAGCTGGATTCAAAGGACCTCTTACAAAAGAGGATGGATTTATGGGATATAATGAGGTATAGAAAGAAGATATACTATTAGAATAAAAATATTTTTTTAATAATATATTTTAGTAAACACTCACGGTTATTCCAAACGTATGGGCGAAGCTCCACTCCGTTCCATGGATGCATTTAATACAGGCTGCCGTCCATTACGAGTGGTGTATCAGGAAGCACCACTACATGGACGTTAAATATATGTAAATGCCCCAAAACACCGGAAGTAACATAGAACTAGAATACAAAAGAAAACATCTATCAGTGCTCATTAATTAATTTTACACAGCAGAAAGTACCGTCAGTATGGCAAAAATAAATTATGGATTAATCCAGGATTTGATTAAAATTTTGCTTAATTATTCTTTGATTAAATACTCGTACAACTCATATGAGCCCAATTATTTTAAAATTGACCATGTCGTTTTTATATTTTAACTTAAGCTCTTATAGAGAATACAAATTTTTACGACAGTTTTTCTGTGAGCCCAATTATGAGCCCAATTATTTTAAAATTGACCATGTTGTTTTTATATTTTAACTTAAGCTCTTATAGAGAATACAAATTTTTACGACAGTTTTTCTGTGAGCCCAATTATGAGCCCAATTATTTTAAAATTGACCATGTTGTTTTTATATTTTAACTTAAGCTCTTATAGAGAATACAATTTTTTACGACAGTTTTTCTGTGAGCCCAATTATTTTAAAATTGACCATGTCATTTTTATATTTTAACTTAAGCTCTTATAGAGAATACAAATTTTTACGACAGTTTTTCTGTTTAAATTCCTAACCTAAAATTTGATATGTTTTACATGAAAATTATTGATCTCATAGTTACCAAGATATTATTTTTTTAAATGTGAATTTTTCTATTAACTCGAGAGATGACTCGAACAGTAGTATTGAAGTCGTAACAGCGTTTTCATATTGCTACCATAAAGTGCTGTATTACTGAACGCAAACAAGATATGCAATAACAGTCAACCTACAGCGTTGGCACGATCATATCTGTATTACAAGAGATGTGAACAAAGACGTATTGACACTATTTGGTCGTTTGTGAGAGCAGTGAGACTACAAAAGTTTTCAATTGGGACTAACTTCGCTATCTTATATTCGTAGTGCACTAAAAAACATTTACTTTTAAATCAGACTGTCAGTGAACAACTACCGGAAAGAGAACAAGTTTGTACACGCACATCAAATTTTTGGAGTGACGTCATTCAGTTCGGCATAATAAAAAGATTGTTGTTAATACATTTTTGTAGTTTGTTACATGAAAAGAATATTTTTTCTTTGTGTTAAAATAAAATTTGTGATGAAGTGAAGTTGTAATCTCAATACTTTTTGAATTACTCTAATTATTCTTTCTCTTTAGATCTGTACATCATTGAATAACATGACAGCTGGCTGGCAGAAGAGTTGGGATGTTGAAGCTGCTCAAGCCGTGGCCTGGAGGGAGGATCCTGATACACCAGGGAATAGCCACGTGGTCACATTTGATTCCACTCGGTCTATTGCTAACAAAATGAGGTAGTGTATTATTAATATAGCATTTTTTATAACTTCTAATTGTATTAAAAATGGTTCTAATGAACATTCAGCAATATTTGTCATAAGAGACTTATTTATTAAGGCTTTTAAAGGTTTCGTCCTAAGCCATTCTCAAAAAATCTCACGGAAGCGTCAGAGATACGTTTTGTTTTTTGGTTAAGGAAGTACAGGACATACCGTCAATGCCAAAAGTTTATTTCTCGGTAATACGAAATGCAAAATACGAAGTACATGAGGGACGAGCAAATATTGGGACTGTATCTTTGAAAATGAATTCTTCAATTCCCTATTAAACTGCTTTTTGCTAGTTAAAATGATTTTTTATGCATATACATAATAGTTATTAAATTATAAACTACCTATAATTAATATCAAATTTATATTAATTCAATTTAAATACAAATTAAATATTTTGAAAAAGGAATAATAAATTTTGCAACGCTGCAAATTTACGTGTGTTGACGCATGCGTGATTTGGTTCTTTGACCAATAAATTGTTATATTTTATATAATATTTATTCCGATTTTGAATTTCCCGCTCAAATTGGCTCTTGCAACGTTGCCGGCTTATAACCCACATTTACTGTTTCTTAAAGGTTTTATTTAAATATTTTCGTAAATAGGTATCCTTTTGATAATTTTCTTTTTGCAATAGTTACAGAAAAGATTATTTTATATACACCTAGTTTTTGAAAGCTGTGTGACCATTTTTTTATAGTTAAAAGTTATATTTTGTAGTGAAATTGAGTGGTGAAAATGACTATTTTTAATCATGTATAAAAATAAAACTATTACCCCTCTAAAATTTTGAGACAGCATGTATTTTAACTATTTGTATCGATCCTCCAAATTTCACAACGTTTTCATCATTTACGTTAACGTCCTATACCTCCTTAAATACAGTGCCTATCAGAGAGAGGGTGTTCCATACTTAGGCAGAACAAACTAGCCACTGCTTAATAAATATTAAGTGAATAAATTATAAATAAATCTGACATGGAAACCAACAATATTCAACAATTGCAAGGCTTGAACAATTTTCTTAGTTTTTCTCAATGAAACTTTTGACAAAATGGAGTGTATACCTGTTACAAATTTATGAAATTAACATTTACATTTATTGAAAGAAATAGAATCTGATTAGTATGCCATACTCATATTTACGTCATGGTCTAAAGTTCTCGCAATATTTGTGTTTAAAAAAAAAATTAAATCTAGAAAAGTGGAGTTTAGTGGAGAAAAAGTAGCGTTGTTTTAGTTTAACAATTGTTAAATATACTTGTTTCTTTTGTGGTGCGAGCTTCTTAGCCTCTAGCCTATGTTTAAATGCGGGTCTGAACATTACTATACACGATATACGGAGGTAATAAATTTTTCCAGACACTTAAATACTACCCAAGATGTTCATTCATTGTACAAAGTAGTATGACCAGGACCACTTGTACTTTGTAACTTACTTCAACAATTTAAGCTGCCAAAATGCTTTTTATAATCCACTGGGTGTTTGTCATTTCCCATTTTCCATTGAAGCCTTGGTGCTCTTCCAAACTTTTAAAATAATTTATTTTCTTCATTTTTGTTGGTTATAAGAACTACATAACTTTAAATGTATATATTTCTTTTATTTACTTATTTTTCTCTTCCATTGCACATTTGTTGGCAAAAGAAGTAAACATATGTTACCATACTTTATTAAACTGTATATATTTCAGGCTATTAGCTACTATTTATATACAGGGTGTTCCAGAATTGGGAGATTATTTTTATGAAATTAATTGTTATTATAACCTAGCTATTAAATAAGTCTCCTACAATTATTAAGAAGGTGTTGTTAACTTGTTTTATGAGTATGCCAATGCGCAAAAGGGCAAATTTTTTTTTTAGAAAACAGTAAAATAGATTACAAAACGTTGTACTCATATATTAGGTTAAATCATTTACGTAATAGGTAACTTTTGTTATGTGAAGACTCGTACACATACGTGCGACCTAAACATACGACATCCAACATTTGTTGTAAGAAGTTGTACAACACGTCCACACTAGTACGACATGCAACTTAATACGTCGGCAGCTTTCATATTTCGAATGAATTCCTTCAACCTGCTTTAAAAAAATATATATTTACAAAAAAAAAAGCAATAAATCTCGTTATTTAACAAGGTCTCTGCTAACTCGTGATTGTTCAGGTCTATTTCATTTGTCCATTTAAACACCATTTTCAACTAAACAACTAAAAGAAACGTCAACGCACAATGAGATATACTGGAGAATGAGTAGGTACTCGACCTTTTTATTCGAGATCACATTTAAAACCGTATTTTCTTTAGATGTTTCGTCTTCGTTTTGAAACATTTTTGTTTCATAAAAATACTACCTAGAATTTTTAAAAATAGCACAAGTAAGAGTTTTGTTAGTGTTTCTTGTTTATGTCGCAAGTATGTTAAAAGTACAACACATTTAGTACACTCCTGTCTAAATAATGCCAACTTATGAATGAAAATATATAAATGTTGAACGTTTATGTCGCACCAATCTGTACGAGGCATTAGATAATTTAAGGTTCTGATAGCCAACTTTATCAATATATTGTACAGTTTTATAGAAATTAAGACAAGGTATGAAGAAATAGTACAGTATAGGGATATAAACTTAAAAAATATTTTGGTTGAGAATATTTTTTCTAAATTATAACCCCAAATTTGATTAATTTTCAGATACGCTATGCAGAATGACTTAGGAGGAGCAATGGTGTGGTCAGTGGACACAGATGATTTCTTAGGTAACTGCAACAGTGAAACAGATACTTACGAAGATTTTGCCGTTGATAAAGGACTAGCAATTCCTCCCAAAACACACAAAAATTATCCTCTTTTAAGAACCATCAACGAAGCTATAGTTGTTGCTCTCAACGAAATTATAATCATCAAACAAAATGAAATTGATAAAGAAAACGAAATACCTCACGGCGACAAAGGATCTGCACATGTTTTCATTCCTGGTTTCATGTGTTTAGTTTCCGCTTTGTTAATTAATATTTTATGATTTAATTTTTTATACTTTTATGCCTCAGGTATACTGGTCATCAAAAAAATGAGATTATTTAATTTGAAGCTGTCTGTTACATGTTAACAGCAGACATTTTGTTTACATATTTTATTATTTATAGGATGATTGAAAAGTCACCCCTCCCTCATTTTTTTTTAATCCCGCTCTACGAATATTCCAATATTAATCTAATGTCAGAAATAACAAATATACGAGTATTACATAAACATCAAAGCAAGTAAGAAACTGAAACGCTTATTTTACGATTTTTATTACCTACTTTCAAACAACTTGGTGAAGAGAGAGAGAGAGAGAGACAACATCATAGTGTTTTATTTTGCACTTGTCAAAAGAACCGTATCTGTATATGTCATGCGTTTTTATATAAGGGCAGTATTTTATTTTGTCTTTACTATTTTTTTTTCAAAATGTAAATTAATAATTAAATAACATATGTTAAGACATATAGGGGCCTATTTTGTAACTGCTTCTCTGATGTCTTTTAACTTTTGACGATTTTTCAAAGCCTATATTTTTTAAACTAAGCAATGTAATTTTACAAAAAACAATCAGAAGACCTTAAATAAAGAGCAAAACGGATCCCATACCTTGAAACTGGCATAAGTAGCCTAATTTGTAAATTTACAGTTACAGTTACAAAATAGACCAATAAAACTATGGGCTGATTACGAAATTAAAAAATGTAACAGCGTTTTAAATAAATATTTCTAACAGTTTCATCAAAAACCAGATTTTTTATTTTACTTGAGAATTCATATATGTATAGTTCAAATTACGAGAGTTTGGAGATGATTCACGCATATACCAAGTTTTGCAGTATAAATCTGCGATACACTTAAAAATCAATGACTCATTTTTTTTATAATGTATATAGAAACGCATAAGATAAAATTCATCAGCATATTGTACATTTACAGCTCTTATAACCTCTTTTAAACCAGAGTCATCGCCGAACTCTCATAATTTGAACTATATCTAAAAATCTTATTGAAAAATCGCCACAGCCTTAAATTATATCACTTGCGTTATATACCCGAATATATAAATAAAAAATAATTAAATGAGAACTATACATAAGAGTATATAAATAAAAATAAAAACGAAAAAGTTGAAAAGCCATTCCCAACCACTATTTTAATTTTAAGTTTTAGTTTTAATTTTATGTTTAACCTTAAATCGATGTTTCAGTCACAGATTTTTAGTAAATAATATACTTCATTTAATATTATTATTTATCATTATTAATTAATATAAATTATTATGTTTTATAAAATTAATTCTATTTCTTTATTTTTCACAAACTGAGAAATGCCTAGGTTCATACTTCTTAAACATATAATTAAAATTAAAATAAAACAGTGGGTGAGGATGATTTTTTAGATATCTATTGAATTTTATTTTAGGTTTGATAGTTCTTATTTGATAACCGTTTGGCACTTACATGCATTAAAAATATTTTAAGAAATATTTTACGATATTGGCATTAGATATGTGGTTTGTAATGTTTAAAACACGCAATAATCCGTGGTTCCCAGTTAACAATATAATCTTTTTAAAAATGAAAAATTTCTATTATCTCGAATAATAAATAAATTAAAATAACAAAATATTCCGTTATCATAAAACAAAAATAACAAATATGTTCATTATTATATATAATTATTTCGATATAATAATTGACATAATAATATTTACTTCTTAAGCCTCATTTCCAGCTACTGAGTTTTAGTTTTAATTTTGTTTTAACCTTAAATGTAAGTAAAGAAATAAAAATAATTATATTAAATATAATAATTTTTATTAATTAAAGATAGTAATTATTATTAAATAAAGTATATTACTGACGAACAGTTAGAACATAAAATTAAAACTAAAACTCAGTAGGTGGGAATGATACTATATTCATTATTGTGTTCTAAAAGAAGTAGTATTTAGAAATATGCTGAGACTTAAATTTAATTTATAGTTTTTCTCGGTTCTAATCTATCTAAAAATCTTTTTATTGTCAAATACTTTGTATATACTAAATTTCACATTTGTTGGCCAAGGTTCATTTTCTATTTCTTATATAGAACATTGTCTTGCAGTGTAAGTCTCACACTTGCTACCTTACTACAAGCCAATTAAAGTGTTACACTGCGTTACATTTTCAATCTGGGTTCTAATTATTCTTTTAGAACATTACATATTTTTCAAGTTAATAATTTTACGAATTTATTATAAATTTATATACAAGTAATATTCTATATATGTATACTTAAAAATTATTAATATATTTTATAATTAATATAATCTCATGTATTAAATAATTTTATACTGTTTTATAAAATATTCCCTAAATAATATTAGTTTTTTTTTTATGATGATTGAATGCCAGATTGCTGTGTTTTCGGGTTCGGGTTCGGGTTTGGTTCACTGTAACAGGAGTCATTTTGTGTTAATTTTGACTTTGTGGCAATTTCTTAACGTGGGGACCAATATTGATAAGGGAATAATGTGCCTCTACTGGCGTGTAATTATATAACTTGTTTTACCTAAAGATGACATAGCATGTCGTAGTAGTAGCTGCTGGTATGTTTTTATAATAAAGTTAATTTTTTTATGTTTCCCTACCTAGAATTATTATCCTATATTATAATGTTCCAGGTGTATATTTTTGATCTTATATTCTTATATGTTTGGTAGTGAATTTTGTATAGTAGCTCGAAAACTATTCAATGCATCTTTATGAAAATTTCCTATTTCGTAGAGACAAAAATTTCAAGACTTTTGGCGTCCTCGGATTTTTTCCTGAATTTCTTGGAAACACGTAGTTTTGGAAAAACCAAATTTTTTTTTTTTGCTCTATAATTTTTAATTCGTAAAAGATAGAAAGTTGAAATTTGCCATGTGTTTTACGGTGTTCAATGCTAACATTTTTTGAAAATTTGAATTTCAAAAATTGGAAAAGGGGGCGTTGAGAAAATTAGTGGACCCGGTAGTAAACTTTGGAAAAGACTGAAATTTTGGATTAGTTAATAATAAAATATGTTATTAAAAAAAAAAATTCAAAATTCGAAAATTTTAATTGGGGGCATGGGGGTTGTTTTTTCCGAAAGTAAAAATAGGACTAGAAAGTTGAAATATTGCATATGGGCTAACTTTGGTACCTAATTTACAAATCGAAAAAAAATTCTCAAATTTTGAAAAAAGGTTGGTCAAATAGTGAACAAATTGTAAAAAAAAATATTTTTTTAGTCAGTTTATATGAAAAATTCAATTCACACATAAAAGACAGTCGTCGCTTGCGACGGGTTTAAACTCTAGTTATATATATATATATATATATATATATATATATATATATATATATATATATATATAGAAATTCGTTCTTTTACATAAGTTCACGCTACATCGCATACACGATATAACACACAATGTTACCGCTGTGTTTGACCACAAGTCCACAAAACACAATAATCCAGTAAACTCAACAGAGATGAGTTGAGTGAATCTGAAAAGGGTTAGGTTCCACTTCTCTTCCCTTTCCACTTCTCGGCCTGTCAAGAGACATCAACCTTCAACCACAGAGATCCTTTTTCCTTTTATAATTAACAAATAAAATCCTTTTCATTATTTTTAATATAAACATAATATAATAATTAAATGAATAACATTTTATACGGTAAAATATACGAGTATGTATGTAGCATACATAACACAAAGTATGAGTATCTGTTACATAACAATTTTGTTCATTTTAATTATATCGTTTTTGAAACATTAGATATAACCTTACTTTCAAGTGTCAGTTAATTTAATAATTAGCTTGTTAAAATTGCTCATTTGGAATATTGTAATTAATTTTGTAATTTATACTAGCATAATATAAACATCAAATAAATAGGGCGTTTTCTTAAAATGTCTAATTTGTTTCACATGGTAACGTTGGAAAATTGCTTTTAGATATCTTACTTTTAAAAGGTTATAGTACAGGGTGTTTTAAATGGATACTTTTATTTGTTCATTGATTCATTTTTGTTGTTAGTGATTCTACAGTTCATATTGGACAAATGCGTTTTGTGATACGTAACAATTTGTTTTTGTTTTATAAAATTAATTTAATAAAGGCACCAGCATAAGGGCCAGCACCACAAACGCGTACCACAAAAAAAAAAAAATTTCTGAATGAATATTTTTTTTACCCTTTTTTTTTTGGAACAAGTAGCCTAATTTTTTCACGTATTAATAAATTTTTATTTTAAATTATCAAAAATTCGTACTATATAGGAGAGAGGGTACCCACCGATCCTAAAAGTAGCACTACTGCTCTGTAATTAAATTTCTATATAAGAGTTCATTAATTACGTAATACGAAAGAGGGGGGGGGGGCGGTCCGTAAAGTGTAACAAGACATGACAAGGGGGTTGGGGAATAATCTAGACTTCGACTTCAAAAAAAAATAACCAAGACTTGAATTAATATATGATATGTTCTTTAAATTGATCTATTTGGTCTACTTTCGATGCTGAATTCAATTACCGATGATCTCTCACTATATTGGCAGTTTTTATGGTGTCGTGGTCTTATATATGTGGGCTATGGCTCTGTTAAGTTTTTATGATTATGTAAACACATTGTATACATTTTATATTTACCATATTTAATGGAATGGAAACAAACAATTCTTCAATTCTTTCATATAGTTAATAAAAATAAATTAAATTTTTTTTTTTGGTAAAATATACTTGTGTATTTTTCTTTTACTCAAACTAACAGTGTTGATGATTTTGACATGTTCATAAAAATTCAAAGTAAACTTTTTATTACAAATAATATCTTTTAGTCATCTGTAACAAAATAACAATTTCATATAATCTCATATATTGTGCTTTTTTATATCAAAAGCTCTCTTAAGTTTGTTTCATGCTGTGTGTTGCATAAAAGTTATAAATTGGGGTTCGAAATGTGTGGGGTAGGAGGGGGGATAAAGAAGAGAGGAGAAGAGAGTAGAAGGGGGGAGTTATCCGCAGGTGCTTGTATAGAAAGCTTTGATGCTTAAGCCCCAAGCCTGAAGCATAGGTAAAACAAACATTATACGAATATACAAGCATATAAGTTTATGTTCATAAAGTATAAGCTGTCGATATTTTGTTTATATCTTAATTAAAACGTTAAAACTTCGATATGGGAAATGATTATAGGATATAGGATTTACTCGTATCATGCGGATATCAAAAGAAATATTATATTAGGTAGAGGAGATTTATAAATACTAGTGGTGCGTGGTTTGAGATCAGCGATTTAGTTGAAACCAGTAAACTTCCGGTTATATACTCGTGGAATAATAGAGGGGGGCGGGGAAGGGGGTGGAAATGTCATGCAGACTTATGATCTCGGAAATCCATATACTACATATTTTTTTAATATTTAATTTATTTAACGTCGGCCTATTTCCGACGCTGAATTTTATCGCCGACAATCTACTATTTTGTTAGAAGTTCTTGTGGTGAAATTTATGATTATGTATATATACTCGTATATAATTGATGCTCAACTGGTGTGTCTCTAGGGTCGATCCCCGGAGCAGTGCTATATTTTCTAGGTTTGGTTGTCATCAATATTAATTTAATTATGTGTTCTCATAATCATAAAATCATATGAGGCCACAACACTATAAATATTGCCAACATACATTGTAGAAGATCTTCGCTGATAGGACTCAGCATCGGTAATAGGCCGATTATTAAATAAATAAATTGGAAAGAATCCAGGAGAGATACATTAAATGGGTACTACGGCTGGACGGGTGCACGCCAGGATACATGGTAATACAAGAATTAAAAAAGGACAAGATAAAATAGAAGCAGGAAGGAGAGCTGTCAAGTTAGAGGAGAAAATGAGTAACGCTGAAGGCGAAATCCTAAGGAAAATTAGAGAGAAGAGTAGAAAGCAGGGTGGGGGAAGAGGCCCGAAAAAGAGAAAGAAGTATTTTGAAAGGAATGGAATGGAATGGTGACAGAGGGGGCAGAGAGAGGAAGGGAAGAAGGCACAGTTATTAAAGTGAGGCAATGAAGGGAAGAGGTGGATGGCGAAGATAGAGAAAGGGAGCAAGGAAAGAGAAGGAAAGGCAGCGTAGAAACAGGAGGGAGAGTAGCAGGAGGAGTGAAACAGTAGCAGTAGCAGTTTTGTTTTTATTTCTCTTTTTTTTTCTTTGGGAAGGAGTGAGAATGTATAGATATTAAAAATAAATAATAATAATAAATAAATAAATGATTTACCTTAATATTTACGTTTTGTGTCCACCGTGAAGTGTTTGTACTTATAAGGTACTTACTGATTTGCCTTATACCATAAAAGCTAGTGCTTTGTAGTAATTTTTATTTTTCTAAAAATAGTTAAGAAAGATATATGTATGAACCATTTTGTAAAACCCTGTTCTAAAAGAAAAAGACTTTTATCTTTTATACTGTCTTTAAAATAACTTATATAACTTTGTTACAGTTTGGTTTATTGTATTACCGGCCATGGTTATCGATAACGTTTAAAGCAACGCTTAAAATACATTACATTGTATCCTCAGTGTAAAAAGTACATTATAATGTTATATCTTGAAATATAACGGAAAATGTCTAAATCCAAAAATGAGTGAATGTTTTCTTAGTAAAGGAACACTTTGCATAAAGCTGGACCAATCTAAATAATCACCTACATCATTTAGGTGGAAAATAATCAAAGAAAGTACAGGTGAAAAGTAAAAGTACTATACTTCCCCTAAAAACATGTAACATTTGTTGTTAGACGTGGGTTTAAGTTTGTTGTATTGTTATATTATTTCTATTTTTCTTGGAAACCCTTGGAACATCTTAATAAAATATTAACAATAAATATATGAGGGTAAATTCATTTTTAAGCGTAAATATAAATAAACTGTCTTTACAGTAGTAACTTCAAAGAGATGATTTGCGTCATGCCACAACGGAAGAGTAAGTGTATTACAGTAACAAAAGAATCAATCCTGATAATAGCATTATTATAGCCTATTGTATGTTTTCACAGAAAAACGTCTAGCCTCTTAATGGAAGATTAAAATTAAATACAATAGGATGAAACTACTTCAAAGCGTAAATATAAATAAACTTTATTTATTGTAACTACGTCACAAGGATTATTTGCGTCATATTGAAAGTAAAAATAGCAGACGTACCAAAGAATTGATCAGGATCGTCTGAGCTCCGGCAGATTTTGGTGGTCGATGAGTGAAGGAAGAAAACCATAAATAGATTCAGCTCGCATTGGATAAAGAGATTTGTGTCCATAGATTAGAGAGTATGTTTTTCGTATCTTTGCATTAACTTTTGATAGTTACCCGAGTCGAAATTTTAGACCTATCCTGATCCTAAATAGGATGTTTACTCATCCTTTCATCCTAAATACAGTAAAGTAAACCTCGTCTCATCCTAAACATTATTATATGACCCTCCCTTGGTCCTAAACGAATTAATAATAAGAAACGAAAAACCAATATATACACTTTATAAACATTTTTTACAATTTGTTATTTTCGTATTACTCAGCTTTTCCCATTCTATTTTTAAATTCTTCTATCGTTGTCTCTTCAATAACTTCACCATTCATCTTCCAATATTGCCATCCTTGCATCTTTATCGGTTCATTCGTTTTCATTTCAACTTTTTCAAAAACTTCAACAAATTTTTATTATTTCTTCTTCCGTTGCTTCTATTTCTATTATTATAGAGATTGAACTCGATTTTACTAAAAGCACATATTATAATATTTTGGAAATTAGTACTTATCTATAATATGCCTAAGCAGAATTGTCTTGGTGTGCTAGCTTTTCACTTAATAGCGTGGCAAAAACTAATTCCAATGTTCATTTTCTACTTCTCATACAGAAATTATCCTGCAGTGCAGTTTCATACTTGCTAGCTTTCCAGAAGCTTATTATGGTGTTACATTTTCTACTTGGGCAGTAGTCTCTCCTAAAACGCTAAGTTATATGAAACATATGGACTAATTCAACTATGTACAATTATAAAAAATAGTAAGGTTAGGTTAGGCCCGCCCTTAAATCAGCGTCTGACGACATCTTGTGTATCTTGTTATAATGTGTATTACGAAACATGTGCCTTTGATAATAAAATGTCATATAAAAACACTCATTTTAAAGAAAGTATAAACGAAGCTTATTATTTGTAAATCTACATTTTGAAACGTTTTTCCTCAATAAAAAAGCACAACTTGAAAAATAACTAGCTACAAAATAAAGGTAAAAGGGTTGCAGTTTCGTTACCATGTTTTATTTACATACCACTTTCCTTTGTAAATAATGAAATTCCAACATCAAAGAATATAAGAGTACAAAACGATATACTATATATATAAAAAAATAAAGAAAATATTTATTGAGAGAAATTCACATCTATATAAATTGACCTTTTGAAAACATATATTTCTAGAAATAGGATTGCACGAATAGACGTATAGTGGGTATGCAGTATGATATACGAGGATGGAGAAGATGTATACGAGTATAAAAGGATGTTTATCTATGCCGTAGCCATCATGTTCTTAATGATACTGAGACGAAAATGGAAGTTCTGCAAAATAAGAACGTTGAAATATCAAATAATGCAGTGCTGTCCATCTTCTCTAAGACATCTTCTCGATGGCCAGTATATACACTAGTAAAATCTCGGGGGCCATAACAATTATTGGGAAAGCGGAATGCAGTCCGCGGGCCTGCTTGTTTGGATAGCGCTGCTATAATATAATGGCTTTCTTGCATTGGCCGAGCTAAAACTTAAATAGGGATAAAGAGCTTTTTCTATTTAATCAGAAATGTGTTACTACGAAGTAGTGTTCAAGATGTTTATTTAGGTATAGCACTTTAAATTTTCTTTTAATATCGATTTCAATCACAGTCTCTCTCTCTTGACAGTTCTGCATCCATTTTACTCTTTTAGAATGAGAATATAATATGAGTATATTTTAAATATTTTTATGCTAATAGTTCTGTTAGCTTAAGAGCGCAGGCACTGATTTTATATCGTTAACATCGCCGCGATGATTTTATATCGTCACGATGATGTTATACCGTCACGATGATTTTATATCGTGGTTCAGGATAGCATGAAATTTGTGTGTCGTAATTTATATATGGCCCCGATTATTACACAAATATCACTGCCACAACGATTAAGTATTAGTTAAAGATTCTGGAGTTCACATACGAGTACCAACGGTAATCAATTAAAAATAAATATATGTCATATTTATAAGTATCAGTGATATACTCGTGCAAAAAAGCATAGTGTATGGACATAGAACGAGCGAAGTGATGAATGTCAAATTAAAAAAAAGACAAATAATACGATATGTAGATAACGGACCCTAAATGCCTAAATGATAAAATGAACAAAAGGACTTATCAGAAGCAGTAATCAATTAATAAAATTCAATATATTTGTTGAAGTGTTTCACTGTCATATGTTAGATATACATTCAATTTCCATCAATCAAATATTAAAAATACTGTAAATTTGGTTTGACGTTTTTTTTATAAACATACACACTATTGAAAAAGATCTTCAACTTAAAAAATAAATTGGGTTGTGAACTCATTTTTTAGGGGTCGAGTTTTAATTCAATAATGAAATATTGGTTAATAAATGAATATGGGCATTTTTATTTTATAAAATATTCAGACATTGACGTAACATCCTAGTATTTGATGACGTCACGAATTAAAAAGAATATCATAAGTAATTTAATTTATTTTTCGTTTTAAATCACGACATTATATTGAAACATTATGGGTCGACTCAACAGCTGTTATAGCTTTGACAGTCTAATACTGCATCTCTTTTGCACTTCTCTTGTTTAACTGTGATGGTAAAGGTAGGCAAATGGCAGTGGAGAAGAAGGTGAGGAAACAATGACATCGGACGAATAAAAATAATTGAATATAGCTCTTCAGTGATAGGACTGGCATCGGCAATAGGTCGTATAAATAAATAAAATAAAAAAATTGTAAGAGTATATCAATAGAAAGAATAAAAGCAACGAGCTCAAAACTTAAAAACAACAACAAAAAAACAAATTAGGATTAATTAATGTTTCAGAAAAACATTTCACAGGCCATATAGTTTAATCCGCCACTGCTTTTGAATTTAGAAAAAGTCAGTAAATCGTCCTACGGAGTTTATTTGAAAATAATAATTTATGTATGCATGTCATAAAAAAAATCTACCAATCACTTTTATAAAGCTTTAATATTAATAATAAATACCACTCCGTTTCTCATTTGTGGGGAAAATAGGGAGAAAGGAGGTGTTTTCCAGACCACAGTTTTGTCAACAACGTAATAAAATCTGTTGGAAAATTAAATTCTTTTTTTTTATAATAGAAAATTTAAATTGAATTAGTATTGAAAAGTCAGAAAGTCCAGTGGGAGGAAAAGAAAACACACAGGTAAGTTACGTAGATGTTGCGTATAAAAATGGAACTTAAACACAAAAAAACATAAAAAAAAGAATTTTACAATAGAAGGGGAAGCCGCACGTCACAAAGAAAATTGCAAGGTTTGAAAGAAACTGAAAAATAACAATTCAAAGGCAAATAAAGTACAGAATTTCTGCGAATTGATATAAAAATAATTTACATTTAATATCATAAAATTATTAGATGAGAAAAACGGTATAGTTCAAATTACGAGAGTTCGGCGGTTATTCATCCTTAAAAAAGCCTAAAGAGCCATATAAATATAAGACACAATGGTGAATTTTATCTAATTTGTTTTTGTATATATTATCAAAAAATTATTGAGACAGTGTTTTTTCATAGTGTTCGGCATTGCTTGCTGCTTTAACTATGAACATGTATACTACAAATCTGGATTCGGATCAGCCTTATCTGGATATGGATCCTCCTTATCTGAATCCGGATCATCCTTTTCTGAATCTTCCTATATCCTGACAAAATTAAATAAAGTGGAGAAAAATAAGTGGAGTGGCCATTTTGAATCTTCTATAAAATGAGGAAGATTAAACTCTTTCATTGTAGCAAATATCATATTTCTATCAGAAGCTGCAGTATTAATTTGCACTGTCTCTCTATTACACTATACACGAATGCACGGCTCTCTATGCACTATGCGCGTTATATCTAAGGAAGGGTTGATCACACGAAAAAATGCATAATAATACATTTGTAGAGTATTTTATGCTCTACAACTTTACTAATAACTTCGAATGTCATTTAGAGCATTTGACCTTTGAAAAACACGATTTGCGTACATGCTGCTACATTATGAGATATTTCAGAGGAAAATATCAAAACAAGTTTTTAGTTTATTATCTCTCCTTCCGAGGTTAAATCCTTATTTAACTATTCTATTACATTACTAACTTATTAAACTTGCATATTTCTAATAATGAGTGCTTTTATACGCACATATATTTAATGATTTTTATTTCATATAATGATAGGTGCACTAATGATAGTGTTGTTCTACATCTAAAGTCCTTCTTGTGTTTGCTTGGGTCGTTACTTTTTTGTAGTTTTATCTCTCACACAAGAAATATTGTATTTCTTAACCTGAATATTTAATAACCGAAATACAATTAAGAAATTGTATCTTAAGTAAAAAGTTTTATTCGTAAAAATGTCATTGAGAATGTCCTAGTGATATAAAGGAAGCTAATAATTAAATTACTGGAGTGACATTGTACGCTAGAGATAAAACCAGTGGTTCTCAATCACATCGAATAGAACAGAATTTTAGTTTTTTTATACGAGACTATATATATGTATGAAAGAATTGTATTTAAAAAATAACTGGACCAGAACTATAGTTTTGTGCGTTTGGTGGGTATTAAGTTTAATTGATTATCAATAATTATATTATCAAGATTAATTGATATTCATTAAATATATTTAATTGATTGATATATATCCTCTGTCCCATAATAAACCGAAATGGCTATGTAAATCATAGAATCTCTTAGTTTCGATACTCAAAAAAAAAAAACTTGTGTTCTGGATAAAAAATTATCACCATGAGCAATTTTAAGCATTTCAAGCGTTTCTGTCGCTGATTTACCATTCTTAAAACAGAATTTAATATTCATTCTTTATTCTTTATACATATTTCGATCAACTCACAAAAACATCTGTCACTAAATGTGTTGTATTTTCGTTTATACTGAAGGTATATGAAAATGAATTTTTTAAAGTTTGTTAAGGAAGGTTCACAGAACAAAAACTAAGAGATTGCGCTACGTGTTCTATGGCATACATAGCCATTCATGTTTATTATGGGACAGAGGTTGTATATTGTTTAATACATGCATACTTAATAAAATTATACATGTTTTTTTTATTATATTACTGCGATTTAACATATAATCTCGCATTAATTGTAATATAATGAGTTTCGTAGATTTATTTATTTTATGGTTTGGTACGTTCGTTTATTTTGTTATATGTTTATCATTTTGTAAGTTTATTTCTTTGTCAGTCATGGAATGAATTTTTTAAATCTCCGGGAATTGAACCTGGACCCAACCATAGTATTAAAGTAGTAGTAGAGAGTATTAGAGTTTTCGATTCAACTACCTCATCCACCCAAAGAACATGTGTTGTCTAATAAGTGAGACCTTAACACCATAAAAACTACCAACATAGAAGTAGGATGCCGTTGATAGAACTCAACATCTTGTATATCCAATAAAAGTGCCAATTCCAATTCCAATTCCAATAAATTTATTTTTTATACATTATTATTTTAATTACACTTTTATATTGTTTACTGCAATGTAATTTTTACAAACATACAAACTTTTTCACATCTACATAAAATAAATATTAGAAAATAATTAATTGAAAAAGTTTTTAAATAAAGTTTTCACTTTCTATAGTTAGTTTTATAATAGTAGTGATTTTAATTTTCCACAATCATTTTTTCTTATAATCATAAGTGTTTTGTTACTATGAAAAGGTTGAGAATCACTGGCTTAGATGCGTAGGTTTAATACTTATAGGAAATTTCAACATTGCACGGAATAAAGCCAGTATAAAACCAAACTGACAGTTCTTCCGATTACTTGGAAAAGTATAACCCAAGTTCATTATATATCTACACTGAAATTAAAAGTTCTAGTTTTATATCTAATTTTTATGTGCTAGTGTGTATTGATATACAATATAGTCCATTCTAAGTCAACTCGGATAAGAATTGACCCCTTTTTTACTTCGAATAAAACTTTAGTTTTAGAAACTATATGTAAAAATGTATTTAGTTAGTATCGTATACGCAAAAAAGGTATTTGTGCCCTAAAATACGAATTAATCACAAATTAATTTTTAGAGCTCTTTGTGTAAAATATTTATTTATCGTCGGCCTATTTTCGATGCTGAATCTTATCACCAACTATGGTAGATATTATATGGTTTCGTGGTGCACCGCTGCCTGATGAATTGATAATTACGTAAGCACTAATCAATTAAACTTTGATAACAACCAAATCCAGAAAATATAGCGCTTGTTCGAATATCGAACCCGAACACGCAGCTTCAAGTATTATTGCTCTCGGTCACTGTTTCCTTAACTCATTTGAACCAGAACTAGTATTTCAATAAAGTAACGCTTCCGGTTTCAGCAATTCTTGTTTACAATATCTCTTTAAGGTATCCTGCTTTGCGAAATCCTAGTTAAGCTCCCAATCGGGCAGATAAAACCATAAAGGAATTTAGTTAGAAAGACTAAATTGAGTTTGATATCTTTTTGGATCTTGGAATTTTGATTAATATTATAAATAACAGTCGTTTAAAATGACTGTGTCTGAAAGTTTAACCTAGAATTTTTTATTTCAGTACTGGATTGTCTCCACTGGTGCAACATCCAATATTTTACTTCAACATGAATATAAAGGTTGATCAAAAATTAACCTATTTAACAGAATTTTGTAAAATTATAAACCTATTACAAAATAGGTAATAACATTTTTACTCATACCTACTTATTCAAACGAGAACCACAACCAATATGTGAACAATGTAACAGCCCACTAACAGTAAAGGATATTATTATTAAATGCTCCAAATATTCATGCGATAGTCTGAAATTTAATCTCTGTATTTTAAATACCCATACTCGTATTATAGATTATAAAGTATATATTCAAAATGAATATATATTGTTTTATGTGCTAATAACTATCGAAAATTGATTCATTCAAATAAATATTAAAAAAAAAATAATAATAACAAAAGTGAAAACACCCAAAAATAACGAAAACTCAAAACTACAATAAAACAGCTTCAATAATTTGAAGTTTTCACAAAACAAACAAAACCAATCAATAAGAAGGGGTAAAAGGCGCCAAAAAGAAATATTATTATTTAAATGCCTATAAAGAATCAGGGTTGTACAAAAATGAGAAAGCTTTTACAACAAAATTTAAATAAACGGAAACCCTATTACAGATAACAAAATATATTTATTACTCTACGGTAAAGTTTTTGACAAGCCTTAGGGACCTATAGGGCGTGCTTCGATATGGGATAGGAAAACTAAGAGTATAGGACTATATGTGTGTCTTGTCCTATCCTATATCTATAATACCGTTCTCCAAGTTATATCCCCTTTCCTGAAAAATGGATTTAAGGGTTAGATACAGGAGTACATGTTATTAAACATGATTGTGATATAATTTGAATTTAATATATAAATTGATTGACGGGTTCGTCTCATTTTAAGTAAGATGTTTTTACTCAGGACTTAGAAAGGCAAAATTATTCTGTTTCTTTGAGTTCAGATGAAAAATAGATTTATTGTTAGTGTTCATTATTAAAATTTCCTATTTAGCAAATATAATTTTAAAAATATGTTACGGAAAATGCTGGAATTTCCTGGAAACCCGTAATTTTGGAAAAACTTGGAAAAATTTTTTTTTTACTTTTTGCTCTATAACTTTTAATTCGTAAAAGATAGAAAGTTGAAATTTGGCATGTGTATTACGGTGTTCAATGCTAACATCTTTTGAAAATTAAAAATTAAAAAATTAGAAAAGAGGGCGTTGAGAAAATTAGGGGGCCCAGTAGGAAACTTTGGAGAAAACTCCAATTTTGGATTTCATAATAATGTTATTAAGAAAAAAAAATTCGAAATTCAAAAACTTTATTTGGGGGCGGTTTTTGCAAAGAGTAAAAATTGTGCTAGAAAGTTGAAAAATTGTATATAGGCTAACCTTGGTAACTTATTTACCAATCGAAAAAAAAAATCCCAAATTTGGAAAAAAAGTTGGTCAAGTAAAGAATAAATTGAAAATATTTTATATTTTGCTGAAAAAAAAATTTTTTTTAGTTAATTTATATGCAAAATTATTTTATTATTGGGCGAGTAAAATATTTCAATTTGAAAATAGAATAAAAATTTAAAATGAAATTACGAATTATTTTGTTGGATTCAAATCATACACACAAAAAAGACGTCGCATTGGGGTCAACTCTAGTATTGATATATATTTCTATAAATTTTAGGCCCACTTATTAGGTATAATCCCGAATCCAGAATCCTAGTTCTGCAATCCGTACCTATATATGAATATGTATAAGAGAAGAACGTATTTACTAGTAATATATACGTGTACAATATTTAATTTTATTAAAAAATACTTCAGTTGAATGTTTTTAAATAGAATAGTACGGTAGTATTTTCGGCTTTGAGTTTTAGCCGTAGTGGTTACCATAGTAACCAAAGCGCTGTGCTTCTGAGCTCACAATCAGTTCTCGGTTCTAAGCCGTCCTCAATCGTTTACTCATTTCTGTCATTCTGTGCTGTACTTCGCTGTACCAATGTACTATAATACTAGATGCGGACTACTAGAATCTACTTCCTCGTTACTACAATTTTCAGTTCAATCCATTCAAACTTTTCCAGATATCAATACAATTTATACACGTTATATATTCTTGTAGTTAATAATATATTATTTATATAGTAGGTATATAAATAGGTAATTAACGACATAATTTATATATATATATATATATATATATATATATATATATATATATATCCATGTATATATATAGATGTACATATAATTATATTTGTACATCTATTACCGTATCGCATTAAACAAAATATGTGGATTCATAGCGGCAAACTGGCTAAGCAAATAATACGTTCATTTACAATTTGGAACAAAACACAGGCCGTGGTCTCGCAGTCAGTCGTTTTTCGAATGCCGGCATAGGAGGACGTACTGCCTGCTTTACAATATTGTTCAAAAGCGTGCATATGTCAATTTTCTTTCGTAATTCGTTTCGTAAAAGTTATTTTTGTAAGTGTCACATGTAATATTTTAAAATTAATTTTTAATAAACAGTTTTTTATATATATATATATATATATATACATATAAATAAAATTAAAATACGTTTAGAGATTTTATTATTATTTACATTGTGTTTCAGTATATTATCATTAGTGATGTTTTAATTTGATAACGATGTGAGTAGAATCTTAAAATTGAAGATTTCAGAGGTAAGAACAATTATAAATTATTTTATAAACGTGTCTAATGTTTGAAATACTGATATAATTATTTGCGGTTACATATATATTTTGATTATATTTATATGTAATATAGAATAATGTTTTTACTTATTTTTTATAATTAGATATTCGTTTTCGTTATTCAATCATATTAAAATTATACTAATTATATGATTATTATATGTAATATATTATAAACATTTCTATTAGTATGTAACTTTGTATATAATGTAAGGTTTTAGTAGTTTACCATCACAAAAGCCATATGTTAATGTGTGCCAGTATAACATTTTTACGATTTTTTATAACATACATATTTATAAAAATCTTTTGTAGTAGTCGAAAACTAGAAAAATATTTTCAAACTAAATATAACTTTAGTTTATAATATATTTTATAGTCTATTATATAATATATATATATATATATATATATATATATATATATATATATATATATATATTTATATATGTATATATTAAATATATATATTTAATAACCCGCTTGATATGAAATCAAGTGCAAATATTGTGATATTGTTATGGAAGTCAGTTATTTATATATATATGTATACCCGTATATATATAACGATACCTGTCAATGGCATGTGTTACTATTAACCTATAGCACCTATTCTTCCTCTATTTATTATAAAAACACGTTAATTATTAATTTTCATAGATAATACTTGTTTAATTAAGATTTCCATTTCTTTACTACATATTTATTAATATTATCGTTGATTTAATAAATTTTCACTTTAATTTTCTTCGCGCCTGTCTCTTTCGTTTTCTCTCCTGCTCATTGTTACTACTGCGCTTGTCAATTTTCATACCCCTCCTATTTTCATATACTTTCTCTTTTCAACGTCAATATATGACTATATTGTTGTCTCTGTTCCTTAATTACCTGTTCCTTTATTCTCTTCTTTTTCTTGTAAGCAAACTCATAACTCACCATTTATCATCTTACTATGTAGCTCCTCCTACTCTTATGTTTCACACACTTCCGTAATTTACCAATTTATGTTTACGTTATGTTGAGTTGCAATTTTTGATTTTATTCTGCATCGTGTTTTCCTGGAAACCAGTCGTTTCTTCTCTTCTCTTCTTCATCCCCTGCGAATACGGTAAAACTTATAACATTCTATTACTGTTGTACATTTTTGAATGTAATTTTTTTTATTTTCATTTTTGGTGCTTGATTTTCATTTAAGAACGTTGAGCAAATAATTTTATTGATCAATTACAAATTGGAAAATAATTGAGAGAACCATTTTGTTAAATAGTAATTAAAATTCGTTAAATAATATTTCAAACTGTTGTGATATGATTTATTGATTCAAATTTTTTGGGGAAAATATTTTATTTCGTTATTTAAATATTTTTGTTTCTTTAGCATTACCTTTATTTGGGACAACTGTTTCTAATTGAACTTCCAATAAACCCTCATATATCAAACTTTAAGAATAAAATACATAATTAAAATAAGAATTTAATTTTTTTAAATACATTTTTTATAGTTTTAAATAAACTCAAATATTCTTTTTTTATAACTTTTGTCCTTTCATGGCACAATTATGTAAATAATTGTAAAAACGTACTAAGGCTGATTTTTTAATTATTTTTTTATAAATATTTTCAATTTTTTGAATGTGTATATGCATTGACTGAAAAATATAAATTAAACTTAATTCAAAAAAAGATTTATTACATAAAATGTCTGTAGTCGTTAGATTATTCTAATAACAAGGTTAGATCTAAATCCTATTTTTAAATTAAATTCTAAAATAAATTAAACAAAATAGTAATAATAAATTTGATTACATTGATTGTGTTTTCTAATGGTTTTATTTAATTATTTTCGTAAATAGGCATTCTTGTGATAATTTTCCTTTTTTAATAGTTTAAAAAAAGTCTTTTTTTATATACACGTATTTTTTGAAAGCCGTGTCTCCATTTTTTAATAGTTAAAAGTTATAATATGTGGTGAAATTGAACTAAAACTTATGACTTATACATATATGAAAATTGAAAATTTTGAAACTATTTTTATCGATTCTTCAAATTTGATGACATTTTCATCATTTACGTAAAGGTCTTGTACCTAATAAAGATTAAAATAGTTATTACGATATGATAAAAGGCTCAATTTTCTTCAAATTAGTCATCAGCTATTCCGTTAATTTACCGCATCAGGTTATTTAGAGACACAATAATTATTTAATAAAAAATAATTTAAGTTTAAATGAATATGCTACATAAATGCTATATTGATATTTACAAGGAAGGTTATGTTGTGATAAATATCAGCTATCACAAAAATTTCAATGTTACTAATATCCATAAAAAAAATAATTAATTCTTTGAATTTGCATATAAAAAAAAGTAATAACAAACAAAACGGCACATTTAAACACTTAATAAAAATCACTATCTCAAAAGTTGCCGCTTGTTAGTCATGGTAGAAGCAAAAGCAAAAGCAAAAGCAGAATTAGAGCGTCGCGACGTTAGCTCGTGAGTTTTTATAAATAATTGTACAGCAGGACTTCGAAACGACGCTCTTATACTCTCGTTGATATTTGTCTACAATTTAAATTATATATATCAAGTTATAATTAAAATGTTAGGACGCAATAATTGCTAGTTATATCTACATTGTATCTGGATTTAACACAACATCGTCGTAAATTTTAGTTTATTTTAGATACGGATGAGTATCCCCCCCACGTAGAAAATTTTTATTACTATAAATTCAAAAACAATAAAAAAAACTAAATACTAATATCTATCTACATACTCCTTGGTTAATAGTATAATTTTAATCACATTATCAACTTGATTGATTCTCGTTTAGTGTTTGGTGTAATGAGACATTAGTTTCGTTGATAATGTCCAATTATTATATGGTGCATACAATATTCACACACATATATGTATATATATATATATATATATATATATATATATATATATATATATATATATATATATATATATATATAGGTGTGGTGGCCCCATATATATTAACTACATCGCTGTCTAATGAGATTATCATTATGTGTATACATAATACTTAATACAACCAAACTCGAAAATATAACTATCGTCAAGGGATTTAAAATATTTTACGTATTATTTTTTAACAATTTTGCAAGTATGCAATATTTTATTATTTTCAGATATTTTGCATAAAATTTCTGTTTATAACAATGTTTTGCTTATATAGTTTAAAAGATATCTATGAAAATTTTGTATAATATTTACAAAGGCGTTTGTGCACATTATAAAAATAAAATAATAGTGTATTTTAAGTAAAACTTTTACGATTCTAAATAAAGAATTGTACATCAAACTGTTTGTATTACAATCAAAATATAAACCTATGGCATATTGGCCGAGAGCATTTGTGCTTGACGTATCTTGGTTGTTGTTTCTTCGGGTTCGATTCCGGAACTAGTACTGTATTTTTTGGGCTTGTTTGTTATCAAAGTTTAATTGATTTGTGCTAATAGTGGGCAGCTATGTATTGGGGTCGTAAGTTATAGGCCGATGTGAAATAAATTAATGATTAAAAATATGAATTTAAAATTGCTATTTACATAATAACACTTTATATAAAATATGCATAATTTTTCGTGTATTAAGTGGGCGTCTTAACATTAATTCTTGGTATTTCGCAATATTATTGCATTTTTTAAATAAATAAACAACAACTTTTTTCTTCTAATTTAGAAAAGTATGTTTCAATTATTTGAAGAAAACTACATGTAATTTTAGTTGATATAATTTATAAAAATCTGTTTTGCTATGAAAAATTCTAAAATATACTAGAACAATTTTTAATTATAACGGTTCATCAAACTGGTAATCGAAACGAAATCATAAATTTTATTATGTAACGGTGTAGAGTGTAGTACACATACATGACTTCCTGATACCATAGAAACTGACAACATAGCTGGAGGATGAATATAATAGATATTATTATAAAATAATTGTATTTTACATTTGTTTAATAGTACTGTAAGAAAATATATGTAAAATATGTTAAGTTTTGGTAAATAATGAAACATTAACATTGTGCAAAAAATTGTACGTTAAATAATATATAGAAATTACGTTTCGTGTTACGTTTAATGTCTACAAAATTGTACTATGACCACTAATCTTCTAGATGTTTATTTATTTTCTAATTAGGCAAATAAGTATAGAATATATAGCAATTAAAAGTGCGATTTAAGTATATCATATAATTACGTCACAGTTGTAACAATTCTACATTTTGTTTAAGATAATAAGATTATTGAATATTACATTTCTTACTTTAAATGATTTTTTTTTTACTTTTTTATTGTCCAAATAGAATAAAATCTATATTTCTGCATATTGTGTAAAATTTTGATGTTGGTGTGGGGCTTAAATTAATCGTTTACTGTAGTAACTATATTGAGATTATAATCGACGAGACCCTAAAAACATAATGATGGCACCAGGGTCTCACGGGCTAATGCATATAACACAATCTACCTGTATTGGTATACAAGTAAACCAAATATTATATAGAAATAACCTTTGGCGTCCTGCTTCTAATGTTTTGAAACATTAATTATTAGCAAATTCAGAACAAACTGTCAGTTTCAGCTACAGATATCGTGGTATTCTGACAGTTACAACAGTTATGATAGAATTCTAACTATTTACAAACTGAACCTGAATTAATTCAAGGTCGTCTTTAATGATATTTTGTACGAGTATAAGCTGGACACATTTTTGAATGTCAGTCTTCCAGAACGCTCACATTTCACGCTGCTGAAAGTGAGAATCCGATGCCAATTTTAGGAATATTTGTTCGCACACTTGTTTTATGATTTTGGCACAGTTCTGAAACATTTAACAACCAAAATAATATCATATAAAAAGACTATAACACATAAAGTATTATGTAAGAAGAATGTTTCATTCAATAGCGATAAAAAACAAATACAGTCACAAACTCAAGTAAGATTCAATTTAAAATATAAATCTTTCTTCTAAAAAATCAAATAAAAAAATAAAAAATTCTTTTTAAAAGAGTTTTTATTTATTATCGGTCTATTCGAGTTGTAAAGAAAATTATATTTCAGATGCTGATAGTACATACTTAAACATCAAGATATTGTTCACAATCCAAATGACGTTACATGAATTTTCTATAATGTTTAATAATTAAAGGGAAAACATGTCTATTTTGATTGTTAATATCTAGTGTTTTACGCACTATAAAATCTCTTAGTTCATTTGGTCGGAGTCCGATGTTTTTTTTTACCAATTCCACAGTTCTGTCAACTCATAGCTGCGGTCCGAATTTAAAGACAAATTCACTTCAAAACACCCTACTGTAATATAATATTTTGGTAAATATTTGGCGAGGTATGTATTGTAGAACACTGTAAAAGCAAAATTGAAATGTATAACTACACTCTTAAAAAAATCTTTATAACATTTCTGAAGCATATTTTTTAACCGGGTTATTGAAAAAGAATTCAGATCTCGTGTATATTGTATTTCTTAAAATTATTTTTGCCTTTCGGCGTTATAATCTTCATTACATTTGACATAATGTTGCAATAACATAATCTATATATTCGTAAATAAAAATGAAATGTTGTTTGTTGGTAAGCGCATCACTTGAGAACGGCTGAACGGATTTGGCTAAAACTTTTTTTTTAAATATTCGTAATAGCCTAAATAAGGTTTTTAGGGAAAGAAAAATTGATACATTTTTACGCTATGTGCGTTTGATAGCTGATTGTCAAATTGTGAATCAAGCTAATACTCACGAAAAGTTGATTTAGTTGTTTATTTTCATTTGAATTGTGAAAAAAGTTATTTAAATTTGCACAGAACAACGTTTGTCGGGTGAGATGAATAATATCGTAGTCCAAATTAAACTTGTCAAGCCATTGCTTTGCTTGAACTGTATTTTTTCTCATTAAAAAGCAATGGACACACGAAATTCACATTTTTGCATTGTTTTGAAAATGCAATTTCGGAATGCCATAAAATTTTGACACATATCGTTCAAAAGTTATCTATATCTCTTCCTACGAACTTATTGAGTGATGAATTATGTGTATATGTACATAAATAAATTACTCACCCTTTACCGCAGCCTGTCATTACAAATTTTGTTGATAAGAGCAAGACACTGAAAAAGAAAAACAAATAGGAAATTTTAATAAAAATGACAACTTTTAAACAGAACTAAAGAACTAGTTTGTACTAAATATTAAAACAATTGTTTATTTTATATTGTTTATTATATTCCATGTGTGTAAGCACATTTTTACGTCATAATTCTGCAAGTGTTACATATTAAATCTGTCAAATTACTCTCCTCTTTGGACAGACTCTATGCTAGTATTTTCATTCCCACCTACTGTTTTAATTGTAATTATAATTCTAGTTTTGGAAGTATACACAATCCAAACTAAATCGTATTTATAATCTGCAATCTATTTTAAGTAAAATAAATTTTGGCTAAAGAAATAAAAATAATTGTATTAATTTTTTTTTAATTTAATTTATGTAACGTCTGCTATTATTTAACACCGATGATTTTCTACTATGTTGGCTGTATTTATGGTGTCGTGGTCTTGTATGTGTACTACACGGGACACAGCAGTCAGCGTTAAACATCGTCGTTAGTATTAATATTAAATAAAGCATACTCAAAATAAAAACTAGAAACTAAAATACTACAAGAAACGCACACATTTTAAAAATAAAACTAAAAACTAAAAACTTAAAATTAAACCAGTAGCTGAGAATGATACTTTAGAGTTTCGAGCACGTAAGTAATCACAATATTTTTGGACGGAGGCGCCCGCGCGCATTCCTGAATCCTATCAGTTAAGTTATACTTGTATGTATTAAAGCATACGAGTAATATAGAAGGAGGGCCAGTAATGTTGTGCCAGCAACATTCATAGCTGAGATAGTTCATACAATGAATAGAAGTGTATACGGAAATACAGATATGTTACAGTTCATCCAAAACACACGAAAAAATAGAGTAGTATTGCTTTCACACTGGAACAGACTACTTGCGATGATAACTCTTCATTAAGGTGAATTAGAGTTATTTCGCATTAGCTTCTACTTTAATGTTTATTAGTACTCCACTGTACTGAAGATAATTTTTATAAATTTAGTCGGTCATTTCATTGGCGACCCAATACTATGTTGGCTGTTACTAAACAAGACAATCACTTACACTTTAAGGAGGTACAGGACGTTAACGTAAATGATGAAAACGTTGTGAAATTTGGAGGGTCAATACAAATAGTAAAAATACATGCTGTCTCAAAATTTTAGAGACCTAGTTTCATAGTTAATAGGTAATATTTCATAGCGCCGCTGAGAAACATTGCTGAGTATTAGAGTTTATGACCTAACTACCTTAGTCACACTGAGGACATAAACCAAGTAATTAATTTCATTTTCATGTCCATGAAATAATCAAACACGAATTATTAGCAAATAATAATAAAGCCCGTATGTTGTTATAAAGGTTCATGGATATTTAAAATGATTGTAATATTTTACGCAACGTTGTGTATTTCTGTTAGTGACACAACTTTTCACAAATTTACCGTTTTACACGATACAATTGCTTATAGTTAAATGGAATAAAACGAGGGATTTTAGTATTATTTAGGAACTGCTCAATCTTACTCCGATTTCGATGATTTATTTTCTAAATTTTGCTAATTTAAAATATTAAACTTTTACATTGTAAAAGTGTTGTAGATTTGAGTTTAAGTCGACGTAGAAGGTGTTAAATGAATTCTGGTTATTTGTGATTAATTTCACTTTTTTTTTATTCTTATTACTACATTTCTATTTATCAGTTTTATTTCTGATTTGAGAATACCTCTAAAGTGTATTCAGGAGTGACAAACCGTTCCAAATTCACCTGTTTTGCTAAATAAACTAGCGCCAATCGTGTGGATGTTTGATACTAACGTTACCTGCATGAACTAAACGTGAAAAGTACAAATATTACAAATTTCTATTAAACATAGTTTGCAGGTAAAGTATCATTAAAATGTGTTTTAAAAAGAATAATAATATTTGATAGTTAATTTTAACTGTTATACCATAATGTTTATACTAAATATTCGTCTATACATTTGTCTACGATTGTTATCTTAAATTCCATCTGTAAGTTTCGTTAAATTTCACCAGTTGAAGATTTTGTTTGAGGAGTATTTTTCTTATAATATATTGCTCTCAATAAATCTGAGTTTATAAAATACAATTTTTTCAAGCGTATCGTTTCAATGTGATTTAAATTTATATTTTGTTGATGGTTTAATGTCTGTCGTCATACATTTTTACACACTCTCGTGTATTGCGTCATGAAGTGTATGATGGTAGACGCCACCGTCATGAAATAACGAATCTACTAACGTCTGCCAACGAAGTAACGGACGGACGGGCTAACCATTAATGAAATAAATAGATACGAGTATGACGATAATATGTATAATTATTTTTATTAAATGTTGCGAAATTTTGGTTTACAAAAATTGGATTAGGCTGCTCTCACACTGAAACGATTTTTCAGTTGAGTGTATTCGAGATGTTTCACGATAAAATAATTAAAAAGAAAATGCAAAAGAAAACATAGTTGACAACAGTAGTCAAAATTAATAAAAATAAGTGTCAGAACTAAATAATTTGTAATTTAGACAAATTAAAAGATACCAGAGTTTACCTCCGTCGCAAAGCGACGTCTTTTTGTCGTGTATGATTTGAAACCAATTAATAAGATAATTCGAAATTGAAATGATAAACTCTCACTATAATAAAATAATTTTTCAATTTATCAAAATAAAAAATATTTTCAATTTATGCATTATTTGACCAACTTTTTTTCAAAATTTGGGATTTTTTTTTCGATTCGTAAATAAGTTACCAAGGTTAGCCTGTATAAAATTTTTTATCTTTCTAGCACAATTTTTACTCTCGGCAAATACTGCCCCCGAGCCCCTAAATAATATTTTGAAATTTTGAATTTTTTTTTAATACTAATATACTTAATTATTCAAGAATCCAGAATATGAACTTTCTCCAAAGTTTCCTACCGGGCCCCCGAATTTCTTCAACCCCCCCTTTTTCAATTTTTGAATTTCTAATTTCTGCGAAATGTCAGCATTGAATACCTTAATAAACATGCAAAATTTCAATCTTTTACGAATTAAAAGTAATACAGCAAAAAAGGGCTCACTTTTTTTCCAGCTTTTCCAAAATTACGGGTTTCCAGGAAATTCAGAGAAAACTCCGGGGACGCCAAAAGTTTTAGATATTTTTTCTCTACCACCTCATTTGGGATAAATCGTAAACACGGCTACAGATATCAGTAATTATGATATTCTCGAAATTTTCTTTTGACTTTGACTTCTAAAAGATTAACAACCAAGTAGGTTCACGTTCGCATCAAGTTTTTCTACAAATCATTACTGCTAAACACCCCCTCCCCTCATTCTACTTTACCTGTGAAGCGTGAGCTTGTGCTTTACTTTGTGCTATATATTTGACATAGTTTCTAAATAACATAATCTCTTTAAGCAATTTTCGCCTATAGTAATGTGAGTTTGTGAACAAGAGTTAGCAAACTAAGTGCATTGTATTTAACCGGATAGTTTGGTCATTTACGTAATTCGTTCATCGGCGCATCATTCATAATACGAGAGGATTACATTATAACCAAGTCTGACGAGTGAGAGAATTTACCAGCACTACGTTAGCATGTTTAATCTCTTTATTGTATTAATTTCATAATGGGCTTGTGAACTCATTTTATAGGTATTGTTTTTTAATTATCGATTGCAATAAATTTGATTGACGTTTTTATTTTTTTAAATATCCAAAATTTGTCGGAGTTATAGTAATATCAAATTTGATATTTTTAATAGTTTGCCGCTTGTTTTAGAAGAAATAAGTGATCGAGATTATTTTTCCTTGTTGGAAACCATCGTAATATAATACGTCATGGGAGATACACAACCTAGTAAGTAGAAAAATAGATGGAAAATCTGCACACGCGACTGGATCCCCTTAATAATTAAATAGACAAAATTACTTTTTTAATTGTTATTATCTCCTAAAATATAGGGAGTTTTTAAAAAATAATTCATTTAAGGAGGTACAAGACGTACCGTCAATGCAAAAAGTTTATCTCTCGGTAATACGAAATGCAAAATACGAGGTACATGAGGGACGAGCAAATATTGGGACTGTACCTTTGAAAATGAATTTTTCAATTCCCTATTAAACTGCTTTTTGCTTGTTAAAATGATTTTTTTATGCATATAATAGTTTAATAAATTAAAAATTACCTATAATTAATATCAAATTTATATTAATTCAATTTAAATACAGATTAAATATTTTGAAAAAGGAATAATAAATTTTGCAACGCTGTAAATTAACGTGTGTTGACGCATGCGCGATTTGGTTCTTTCACCAATAAATTGTTATATTTTATATAACATATATTCCGATTTTGAATTTCCCGCTCAAATTGGCATTTGCAACGTTGCCGGCTTATAACCACATTTACTGTTTCTTAAAGGTTTTATTTAAATATTTTCGTATATAGATGTCCTTTTGATAATTTTCTTTTTGCAATAGTTACAGAAAAGATTATTTTATATACACCTAGTTTTTGAAAGCCGTGTCACCACTTTTTTATAGTTAAAAGTTATATTATGTGGTGAAATTGAGCTAAAAATTATGATTTGTAAGGTAAATGACTATTTTTAATCATGTATAAAAACTATGAACCCTAGGTCTCTAAAATGTTGAGACAGCATGTATTTTAACTATTTGTTTCGACCCTCCAATTTTCACAACGTTTTCATCATTTACGTTACCAAAAAGAAAGGTATTTGTAGATAGACTTGAAATGATATGCGATTAGATACAATTAATTTTTGCTGTGAGAATTAGGGAAATGTTAATTTAAAATAGTCTTAAAAGAAACTGTGTCTACATAGAATTGATACTTGCATAAGAGCTAAAAAAGATGTAATTTTAAGTATTGGTGTGAAATGTTAACCATACCATTAATTTTTTTGAAAAGATAATCTTCAGTGACGTACCAAGTTCAATATGCACTAGCTTTCGATTATTTACTTCTAACACAACTTCCATGATACGCAAAATGAAATATTGCAAGTCACAAAGAGGTAGTAGATCTTCATTCGCAACATATTACATCATAATCCGTGCTTACTTCAAACCACTCCCATTCATTTGCCAATAATAATCGTAATGCTTGTTTATTAACGTCAGTTATACGAGTATACGTATATTTGTACGTATAATACGCTTATATCCAACAAGGATTAGGTATTTCAGTTGTAGATGGACCCCAGGGTGTTTCAAATATTCAATACATTAGAAACAATATTCATTACAGTTAAAATATCTATTTAGTTAAAATCTAATCTAATCAAATTTTCTTTATATACTTTTGTTAACTTAATTCGTAACAATGTGTATTGAATATAAACTGATATCAGACGGTTTACTCGGGTGAACGTTCATTTGAAGAAACCGTTCATTTTTCTTTCATTGCATGTTCACACGCCACAGACGAAATTGAATATGCATTCGGCATTAGGCTGTCCGCACATGAGGCGACTGATTGCAAACCTTAGCCCCGAATCTGCCCGAACCGAATGAGAATGGAACTGTATTGTTAGTGAGAGAACAAACGTGTATACGAGTGAAAGAAAACACAAGGCACGAATGAAACTAAACTGGTAGTCGACTCGTGTATCGTGACTCTATAGAATTTTTAACAATAGCAAAACAGGGGATTCTATTGTGTTATATTTGATTGTATGTATGTATTTAAATACTTTTCAATAGTATTCGTAAACATCTCTGTTGATGATGTCATCATGAAATCCATGCAACCACATGAAACCAAGGATGCTCTGCGACCGAGAAATTGACTCACGGCAAACGTAACGTGTCATGTGTTTTATCTCACTCGTATATACTTTCGTTCTCTCACTAACAACACAGTTCCATTCTCATTCGGTTCGGGTAGATTCGGGGCTAATGTTGGCAACCAGTCGCCTCGTGTGCGGAGGCCCGTATACTCTACGATGTCGTCAAGTGATGTTGTGCGTATTGGAATCCGTTTGATTTGTAATCAAAAGAACGAACAAGTGAACGTTCATTTTGTGTTCAGACGTTTCATTTTTCGTTCATTCGGCATTTGCGAAACGCAAGTTAACAATGTCGAAAGAACGTATCCAACATCGCTGGATCGGTTCATTAATGAATTCATTCGGCACTTTTGATTCATTTTGTGTTCAGACGGTTCATTTCGAATGAAAATTACCGAATGAACGGTCTGTTCCTTTTGAATTCCTTAATGAATAGAGTGGGGTTCCAAAGCAAATGCCATTGCCTTCTTGTCTATTTTTGAACCCACTCCGCCACTGCCTTTAGCCATCATTGTTGATATATATAAATAAACCAGTGCAAACTTATAGATTAGAGAAGTTTCATAAAACACCGACAGCAGTAGTAGTAGCAGTAACTGCTACACTACAAGTGAACTTACAAAGAAAGTTGCCAAACTTCTGAACTATTCCCTTTAATTCGAGCAGTCATGATTGATTCGTTTACGGGTGAGATTATAATCGTTCCGGTAAATCTTTAGATGGTTTTCTATCATATATTATAATGTCCCAGGTGTATATTTATATTCTTATGATCTTATATTCTTATATGTTTGGTAGTGAATTTTGTATGGCAGCGCGAAAACGGCTCCATGGAAGTTTTTAAAAATTTCCTATTTCGTAGAGAAAAAAATTCTAAGACTTTTGGCGTCCCCGGATTTTTCCCTGAATTTCCTGGAAACCCGTAATTTTGGAAAAACTGGAAAAAAAGTGATCCCTTTTTTGCTGTATTACTTTTAATTTGGAAACGATAGAAAGTTGAAATTTTGCATGTGTATTAAGGTATTCAATGCTGACATTTCTCAAAAATTAGAATTTCAAAAATAGAAAAAGGGGGGGTTAAAGAAATTCGGGGGACCGGTAGGGAACTTTGGAGAAAGTTCATATTCTGGATTGTAGAATAATTAAGTATATTATTAATAAAAAAGAATTCAAAATTTCAAAATTTTATTTGGGGGCACGGGGGCAGTATTTGCCGATAGTAAAAATTGTGCTAGAAAGTTGAAATTTTGTATATAGGCTAACCTTGGTAACTTATTTACGAATCGAAAAAAAAAATCCCAAATTTTGAAAAAAAGTTGGTCAAATAACGCATAAATTGAAAATATTTTTTATTTTGATAAAAAAATAATATTTTTTTAGTCAATTTATATGTGTGTATATGTGCGCGAGTTTATTTATTATTTCAATTTAAAAATAGAACAGTTAAATATGAAATTAATTTACGAATTATTTTATTAAATTCAAATGATACACGCCAAAAAGACGTCGCATTGCGACGGGGGTAAACTCAAGTATATTATAATGTCCCAGGTGTATATTTATCATCTTATATTATAATGTCCGAGGTGTATGTTTGTTTTCTTATATTCTTATATGTTTATATGTTTATATTCTTATATTCTTATATGTTTACGCGATTCGTATGGTAGCTCGAAAACGGCTCCATGGAAGTTTTTAAAAATTTCCTATTTCGTAGAGAAAAAAATTCTAAGACTTTTGGCGTCCCCGGATTTTTCCCTGAATTTCCTGGAAACCCGTAATTTTGGAAAAACTGGAAAAAAAGTGTACCCTTTTTTGGTGTATTACTTTTAAGTCGTAAAAGATAGAAAGTTGAAATTTTGCATGTGTATTAAGCTTTTTAATGCTGACATTTCTCAAACAGTAGCAATTCAAAAATTGAAAAAGGGGGGCTTGAAGAAATTCGGGGGCCCGGTAAGGAACGTTGGAAAAAGTTCATATTTTGGATTCTAGAATAATTAAGTATATTATTAAAAAAAAAAAATTCAAAATTTCAAAATTTTATTGGGGGGCACGGGGGCAGTATTTGCCGAGAGTAAAAATTGTGCTAAAAAGTTGAAATTTTGTATATAGGCTAATCTTGGTAACTTATTTACAAATCGAAAAAAAAAATCCCAAATTTTGAAAAAAAGTTGGTCAAATAACGCATAAATTGAAAATATTTTTTATTTTGATAAAAGAATATATTTTTTTAGTCAATTTATATGTGTTAATGTATATGTGCGCGAGTTTATTTATTATTTCAATTTAAAAATAGAATTAAATACGAATTGTAATTACGAATTATTTTATTGGATTCAAATCATACACGCCAAAAAGACGTCGCGTTGCGACGGAAGAAAACTCTGAACTTTAAAAGAGACTTTAAATACTTTAAAGAGAAAAAAATTCTAAGACTTGTAGCGTCCCCGGATTTTCCCCTGAATTTCCTGGAAACCCGTAATTTTGGAAAAACTGGAAAAAAGTGAGCCCTTTTTTGCTGTATTACTTTTAATTCGTAAAAGATAAAAAGTTGAAATTTTGCATGTGTATTAAGGTATTCAATGCTGGCATATCTCAAAAATTAAAAATTCAAAAATTGAAAAGTGGGGGGTTGAAGAAATTCGGGGGCCCGGTAGGGAACGTTGGAGAAAGTTCATATTCTGGGTTCTAGAATAATTATGTATATTATTAATAAAAGAAAATTCAAAATTTCAAAATTTTATTTGCGGGCACGGGGGCAGTTTTTGCCGAAAGTAAAAATTGTGCAAAAAACTTGAAATTTTGTATATAGGCTAACCTTGGTAACTTATTTACGAATCGAAAATTATTTATTTTTGTATGTAAAATTTATATAGAACAAGTTAAATATTTGAATTTTAAAATGGAAATTAAATTTGACATGAAACTAAAGCCATACACAAAAGACAGACGTCGCTTGCGACGGGGGTAAAAGCTAGTTCTGTATTAATGTATGGTACGATATCTAATTCTTAAGCGGACGTGCGTGTGTGCGTGCATGCGTTTGTGCGTGATCATGGTCTTGTATCTGTAAAGGGAGGTAATCTGATTTATTAAAATCATATCCCAATTGTAAAGTGGTGGAATCGGTTATAGTTCGATCATTTAAGACGAGAAAGGGGGTAAATTTCAGAATTATTACAAATAAGTAAAGTTTCTTCATAATTATAATAGTTTTACTAGATATTTAACTCTATGAAGCGTATTATGCATTGAATTTTATAGTTGAACTTTTTAAACTTTACACCGCTAATTTATCAGATTCATTTACCGTAAAAATAATTAAAATACGTTCTTATACCTCGTACAGACTGGTGCGACATAAACATGCGACATCCAACATTTATATATTTTCCTTCATAAGTTAACATTATTTAGACATGAGTGTACTAAATGTGTTGTAATTTTAACGTATAAACTAGTCTGACATAAACATGCGACACTAATAAAACCCTTATGCTATTTTTAAAAATTCTAGGTAGTATTTTTTTGAAACAAAAATGACCTTGTTAAATAACTGAGTTTTATTACTATTTTTTGTAAATATTTTTTTTTTCTAAAGCAGGTTGAAGGAATTCGTTCGAAATATGAAAGCTTCCTACGTATTAAGTTGCATGTCCCACTAGTGTGGACGTGTTGTACAACTTCTTACAACAAATGTTGGATGTCGCACGTATGTGTAGGGTCTTTAGATATTGCAATTTATACGATTGTGATGGCTGCGATTTAGAATCTTAAATAAAATAGGAAAGGGGACGATTGTATCGTAACTTCGATTTTATCGAAACCACGATATTATCGTGGATCGTGGATAATATCGTGAGTATGATGCCATGGGTACGATATCCTGGGTACGATATCGTGAGTATGATATCGTGGATACGATTTAATAAGATATTCCATTATTACACAATCCAAAATTAATCTTTCTCGAAAATTAGAAATTTCTCCAAAGTTTCCTTCATCCAATTTTCCCAACGCCCCTTTTTTTAATTTCTAAATTTTAAAATATATCTGCATTGAATACTATACATGCAAAATTTCAATCTATCTATCTTTTATATCTTTTACGATATTAAAAGTTATATCACAAAAAGTGCCCCAATATTTATTGAGTGATGGCCTCATATGTATATGTGAACTACACGTTAGCTTAATTAGTTTACGATTATGTGTATACATAATCAATGTGTTTTTATTTATTTATAACAATTTGACTGTTTGCACTTATTCTTCTAAACTGTCATAGACATTAGTAAGATTTGTATGCCTGTGTATGGAGTATACACGGCAAGCTGTATATAAAAACGCATACGACGTGCCGTACCAGTAGGCGGTTCTTAGAATAATCCATTACATTTTGTAGTTGTAAAGCGAACCGTGTATGCGGTGTGTAGGTTGGGGGTTGAAGCTGTCTGCCCCAGTCAACAGAGCTTTGATTCTAGGAATCAATTTCTTAGATATTATGATTAACTTTACTCTAATATCTTTTACAGTTTCTAAGAAATTTGTTAGAGCATCTTAGCATTTCTTAGAATACTCGTTAGGTAATACGTTGTAATATTATCTAGTAAATGCTTTTATTATAATTAAATTTACTAATAAATTTACCCTTCTTCCTAAACCAATGCTGTAGTCTTATTCCTTTCAGAAAGGATGAAAAACGATCGGTTTTCCAATTACGTAATTTAGAGGAAATTTTGACATGAATGTGACGAGAACGAAATAAGTTGCTTGATTTATTTTGCTTGATCAAAAATTATAATTTTGGTTACTGTTTTTGATCTGAACGAAAGCGTTTAACGTTTTTTCGTTTATAAGGTTATTGTACGTTTTCAAGCAAGGCTGGAAACAATTCGGGTGTACCTTACTAAGAAGTCGGCGTCGCAAGTAGTCTGTTATAGTGTAAAAAAACCCATAAGCCTTTGTTTTTAAGTTGGTTCTCTTCTCCTACAATTCTGAGGCGCACTCAGATTTCACAGATTCTTATGTGGAGGAAAACATACGTTTAGAAACTTAGTAGTGGTAGAACTATTATAGCATCTTAAAACTAGAGCAAAGAATGTATAAAGAACAAAGATTATTTACCACAGCTAAAAATTCTTAGAATGCATATTTTTAGTTTCACGACAAATTCAACTGGTAGGTTATTTATTTTAGCACAGAATCTTGAGTGAAAGTTGCCCATTAAACTCTTTATTTGAAATCGCACCTAATTTGGTTTCTTTACTTATAAATCTTTCTGCGCTTATGTTTTTTGGCAGAGCTCCTATTTTTTATACTTTGCTGTGAATGGCTAATGAAGTGATGACAGATACAAAGAAAGACATTCATTCACAAGCTGAAGGAACCGACATATGCTGCATGCAAAAGAATGTAGAAATGTTGTTTTCATAATTTGCGTTTTAGAAGAACTACTTCCGGCAAATCAAATTGGAAACATTATTTGAGATTCGTCTAAGATCGGAAATGTACTTCGTTATTTTTATTTTACTTGTTTATTTATGAGGTTAAAAACGCTTTTTCGGCTTTCCTTCAAAAAAGAATAATGGCTATATAAAAATAACTATAAAAACTATAAAATAAAGATAGAAAATAGTTTTAATTGGAACTGTGACATGCACATTAAACTCATCGCAAGATTACATTATTATAGCTTAAATTATGAGAGTTCGCCGGGGACTCATAGTTAAAACAGGTTGTGCCGTATAAATTTGCGATACAATGAAAAAGCACTTTCTCACACATTGTTTTATCTTATACTATAATGTTCCAACTGTATGTTTATATGTTTAAGCGATTCGTATGGTAGCTCGAAAACGGCTCAAGGGATTTTTTTTCAAAATTTCCTACTTCGTGGAGAAAAAAATTCTAAGACTATCGGCGTCTTTGGATTTTTCTCTGAATTTCCTGGAAACCCGTAATTTTGGAAAAACTAAAAAAAAATTTTTACTTTTTGCTCTATAACTTTTAATTCGTAAAAGATATAAAGTTGAAATTTACCATGTGTAATTTCGGTGTTCAATGCTAACATATTTTAAAAATTAGAAATTCAAAAATTGGAAAAGGGGGCGTTGAGGAAATTAGGGGGCGCGGTAGGAAACTTTGGAGAAAACTCAAATTTTGGATTACATAATAATGATATATTTTATTAAGAAAAAAAATTCCAAATTCAAAAATTTTATTTGGGGGCACGGTGAGTGACGTTTAACGTTAAATTATATATATGGTCTAACTTTGGTACCTAAGGGGGCGTCCATAAATTACGTGAGATGTTTAAGGGGGGGAGGGGGTCGAGTCAAATCTCATCTAATCTTCCGTTGGAGAGAGGGGGGGTCTCGGCAAATATCATTTTTCTGATTGAAACAAAAAAAAATTATACTATTTTGGTCCATTTAATCTAGATTGTACATGCTTAAGGCCTGTCTCAGTATGGGACCGTATTTAAGCGAATTTCTGCCGGACGTATACGGGCTACTACGCTTTACCTATCCGAACCATGTAAATGTAATGAGATCGCTCTGGAGCTCTCAGACTGCACGCTACAAAGCCGTCCGAACACGGGCGGCACTACCTCGCACAGTAGAACCGAATAAAGGCGAATTTTATCCAAGCGTTACCACTACTACAACGATACCCTATCCGAACCTTTGTAAATGCAAAAAGCCGCCTCAGACTGGAGGGGATACCTAAGATCGCTTGTTGTTACGGTGCAATACGAGTCAAATGAAATCTATCGGCGACATGGGTATGTTTTAATTAGAGTAGATATTCTTTTTTTAATCACAGTAATGACGATTTAAGTATTCTATTGTTAAATTTTTATTACACTTATAATTAAACTCTCAGTAATATTGATTACTAGTCTTAACTAGTCGTAAATAAAAGCACGAAGCCAATTTTTTTTTCTTTTTACAATAACAATCCAACGCGTTTACGTAAGAAACCCACATTTTGAAAAATCTCACGTGAGATTGGGGGATGGGGGAGGGGGTTGAATAAAATCTCAGGACATCTCACCAGGGGGGGATGGAGGGACAGAAAATTTAAAAAAGCACCTCACGTAATTTATGGACGCCCCCTAATTTACAAATCGAAAAGAAAAATTCCAATTTTTGAAAAAGAGTTGGTCGATTGAACAAATTGAAATTTTGTTGTTGTTATATGTAAAATAAATATGGAACGAGTTTAATATTTCAATTTAAAAATGAAATTAAAATTTGAAATAAAATTAAATTCATACACAAAAGACAGTCGGCGCTTGCGACGGGGGTAAACTGTAGTACTTTTAAATTATTCATCCCGGGTAAATTGGATTATGATCAATTAGCCTAAAATAATCCGGCACTGGACTACTACAGTTGGACATAAATATAAATTGTAAATGCCGTAGTCGGTGTTCGTGGTTTATAATGAACTTATAGTCATCCGGCACTGGATTATGGTATGGTGACGACTGTCATGCGATAATGTGAGCTGCGCCTATGTCAACAATTCTAACAGAAATTCCATACTATTAACATATGTTCTAAGTTAATTCCGCCTATGCATGCCTTTGAGATTGTCAATTATCTAAGGACACAAAAGCTGTAATTCTCGTAGTAGTTCATTTTAAAACAAACTGACTGCCCTATTTTTAGACTTGTTCATGTGTTTGGGTGGGTGGTTCACTGTGTTCCTCTGTGTTTCACTGTTCCGTTCCATCTTCTATATTATTTTCATCCGCGATACACATTAACTGTGAGGATCTGGAGATTTATGAGGGTACTTGAAGTTTATTTACATAAAATGTAAATAATATCAAACAAACTGTTTTAAAATTAATCTGTCAAATCTAACAATAATAAACGGGATCGTGCATAGCTTCAATGTTTCAGTTTATTTTATTATTTATTTATGTGAACAAACCAACTAAATTATAATTGAAAAAGTTTATTGGATGAATTTAAACCTCACAAACTTATAAAACTTTATATACAACTTAAACTCTGCTTACTATTCAATAAAAAGTATTATTCATTTATTCTGCTTTCAAATCCATGTGCTTATCAGATGTGTTAATTGAAAAATATGTATACATATTTTCAAGCGGTAGTCTTTGGGATAGGGTGTCCCAAGAGGGTACTTCACACTGACACCGGAGGTAGACCTGTCTCAGACGCATCGAATAAACCTAACATGACCTCAGTAAAAGGCCCATGGTTTTCGAGATATCATCAGTTTAAGTAAAGTTAAACATGTTTTCAATTATCTTTAAGATACCTCATAACATTTACAAAACATACGAGTATATAGTTTATATTTCAATCAAAAATTAAAAGATACTTCCTCTAAAAGTTGAGTTCATAAGCTTTTCACACGATTTTTATTCCCTGTGCGTCCTAGCCTAATGAAATTAAATTCAGAGAGGCATATCATCTGAATACGACCTATTCAGGTAGTTCACAGTATATATATAGTACAGCGGTGCTATTCTTCATATTTTTACCATGGAAGGTCACATTGTAGATAGTTTTTTTTTAAATAGTCCTTTATTTTCCATGAAAAAGATTAAGGTCACTTCGAAACAGATCAAACCTTGGAAACGGAAGATTACGATCACGTGATCATTTGCAAGTTTTTATTTTTATAGTTTTGCTTACGAATATATCACAAGTAAATTCCGGATTGTCCGAGTAAATACCGGATTTTTCATCTGAATATAACACATTTTCCGGATAATGTCGATGTATTCGGGTGATTATTGGTCGACCTACAGTGTTATACATTCAATATATTTTATGCAATACCCGCCAAACACAAAACCTGGTTACATCCATGTAATATATTATTTAAGCGAAATCTAGAATTATTTATTCTAAAAATGCCTAAATTTATCTCGAATCCATAGATACAGCAATCAGCATCAAATAACAATGTTTCGCCCACTGTGTCAGTATACATGTACTTAATTGGTCTCAACTATAACTGATCAATTTGGATCAACTTTATCTAAGTAGTTTGAATAGAACGAATCAATAAAGTTCGGACTTTGAAGCGAAGGTATTGCTGTTAGATTTGTACTGTTAGAATTTATAGTAGCCAAATTATTTTTCATTTGGAATTCTTGGGTAAAATATTGTCTGTGACGCCGCTTGAGTTGCAACGCAATTTTTATATAATTCCATTGTTTTATCCTACAGAAGGCTTTTGTTCCACTGAAGAAACCAATAAATCATTACCCATAAAAGATTTATTGAATATTTTCTAATAATAAACTTGAAACACGTGCACCCCTTGCTATTGTTGTTCGGTTACTATTCGATAAAAGTCATGCCGTGTGAAAAATACCGTATGCGCTACTGCAAGCCGAATACGTTAAAGTTCATTCGTTTTGCTTGACAAGTACGTTTTTTGCAATACAAACGTCTATTTATTCGATAATATTTATACTGCAAAAAAACGTGTGTGCAACGTACGGTGTGGACACAACTTAATATCATTCATGCACTTGTAAGTCATACATTGTAACTGAGTAAATGAATTTAAATGAATTTCTCACTGACTAGTGAGATTAAAATCATTTGATTTAGAATAGTGGGTTAAAATTGCTACGTTGCCAGATTGTACAAACTGCATAAAATAGGTAACAGTTTATATTTTAAAAGTTTTTGAATTTGTTTTTCACTAATACTCGTACATATATGTGAATGAGAACCGGGCCGCGCAATTGCGTTTCTACTTGATTATTTTTGTAATATAATTAAAACAAGTGAACGACATATAGACTCCATATGCGTACTGGTAGTGGTAACAGAGGCGTGCATTGCGAATTTAATTACGATTTTTTTTTTTTACATTAAATTACGAGATAGGCTTTAAGGTTAATATTAGACAAGGCGCACATGCTCTGTTTAGATAGCTTATCCGTCCAGACAGTAAATTGTTAGACTGTCGATGAAAAATTTTAAAGTCACCGCTGAAGGCGACCTTACAATTTGGTCGATTCTTTTCCAGCGACAAAAATAAAATCGATGGAAATTTCTTACAGAATACCAAATAAAAAATCATCGCTTTTGTGACGTCATTTTACAGCGATGAAATTTTTTCACCGGTGGAAATACTTTACAGAATAAGGCCCTTACTCTGGGCAGGACTTTTGACGACATGTCTTCAAATAAAAATTAATTTTTGTTTGTTTGTAGGCTAATAATCAGAATGTTTATTAAAACATATTTTACAAGTTAATTTACTACATTACCAGTGTTAGAAAACGCAAATTATCTGTTATTTGTAAAAGTACTTCACTGAACGATAATAGAACAATATGTGTTAATGTTCGTTTGAATAATTATGATAGTTGAATGCAGACCACGTGTTAACATTCACGACTAATCAACTATGGTGCTCAATACTATCAAACAATCAATATAAATCGCCACACAAATACATTAAATATAGAATACGAGTATGTTCCATGTTAATTATTTTATGACTGATTGTTATTTATTTTATTTCAGTAAGGTGCCCATCTAACCTTATTGAAGAACTCTACAAAAAAATTAGGTAAGCTAATTTATATTTTATAAATATCCGAATAAATATAATACGTAAATATTAATATAATATGTTTTATATAAAAATAAATATACCGATTTTAAATAAATAAATCGACAATAAATTTTATACATATTTTTTATATTAACTTAACATAAGATATGTCACAGTGTTTAAGAGGCCCAAAAAAAGAGATTTTTTTACGAATTTTTCCTGAGAAGTCTTTTAAATGTATTAATGTAAAAATTTGTACACATATTATAGTAACTTTCAACTGTCTTTTAACATTTTTTTACTTGTAAAAATAACAATTTTAAAGCTGCTATAGCTGATCTCTCGTAGGTCCTCTCAAAAAGGCATCTTGCAATGACTACGATATCTCTGGACTGGTTCATTTAAAATGAATAAACCAAACGGATTTTGTTAAAGTAATGTATAATCTAACAATTAATCGAAGGAATAAGCAAAATAATTTTTTTTGTCAAAACAGCGGATTCTCAAAAAAAAATAATCGAGTTTTGACCAAAATTTTGGCCTTTAATTGTTTATAAAAAAAAGATACGTACGCCTCAAGAGCTTGTGTTAAAGTTTGAGACTGATCGGTTCAGCCGTCTCCGAGAAATCTTGATTACCGACTTTAAAAACACAATTTTCAATAAAATGCATTTAAAGTTTCAAAAGCACTATACATAGAGTAAATAGAAATTTTTTTAACTTACATAACTTCGGAAATAATCGCCGGATTGATTTGAAATTTTCTGTGTGTACTTAAATATAATTTATTTTTTAATTTTAACTGTATATAACCCCTTAACGGCTAATTACAAATAAAAGGTAATAATAAATTACTACTATGTACGCGGATATTTCTATGACTTCTAAATCCAAAATCTACTGCCAACATATTAGGAGTTCACCAGTAATAGGCTCAGCATAAAAAATAACCGTCGTTAAATAAATTAAACACAAAAATATAAAGTTCCTAAAAGATATGCAATCATTTTAACAAAGTGCGTGTTTTTAACTTAAAATACTCTAATTATAATGATAATTTTATTATTTTTATCTTAGTTTAAACTCTGCTGGTTTTATAAATAGATCTAACAATAATTTATAGAACTATGAATAGAAAATCCTGACCTCGGCAATAAAACGACCAGGGATATAAGAGTATAAGTTTGATTTTGATTTGAAGAAGATAAAGAGAAGTTGATTTCCATGTACAATACTTTGTTTAATTAATATAATATATAATTAACCTGGCAAACAGAGATATGGAGTCGACGATAGGGTAAAATGTGGCGATTCTATAACAGTTTGAATACTAAAATATTTAAATAACATAAATAATAGAAGAAATATAGATAGGCATGACATTAAATATTTTTTTAATATTTTGTAAAGTGTTCTTTAATTATCGTGGTTCTTTGATTGACTATTTTAATTGCTTATATGTTCAATAATATAAAGAAAATCAGTGCACATCATATACATTTCTAGAGTTTAAGATATTGTGCCTAAGCCAAATTGAAGTGTGTGATTTTATGAGAGAAATGAGCCCCGTTCAAAAAAAGTACCCCAACCTAATCTTTAACAAATTTATACTGGACTAAAACATATTTATACTGAATTTTATGGAATTTAATTCTAAGTGGAATTTAATATGTTTAAAAATGGAATTTGTAGTAAATTTATAATGGAAAAAAATTGAATCTATAGTAACATTAATAAAATTTCTAAATCATTTTATAAATCATCAAGTGTTTTTTACTGTGCACATTAGAGTGGCCCTTATTTTCAAAGTTAAAATTTTTTTTGCGGCACCCTCCCATTTGGTGCCAATTCCTAAAAAAATGATCTGTGTAAAATTTTAGGTCAATCGGATAACGGGAAAACGTGCCCCAAGAGCCTCAAAAATTGAAAAATCACAGATTTTTCTTTTAAAATTCTTATATCTTGAGAAATATTTATTTTATGCAAAAACTTATTACGCAAAAGTTGTAGATCTAGTAAAAATACATATTTAATCATCTATTACTTTTTCTCGTATAACTAACAATTTTCGAGAAATACGTGAAAATTAGTTCCTTTACTATAAATCCACGAGAATCGAAAAATTACAAAATCACGATTTTATATATTTATTTTACAAAATATTTATTATACACAGAAAAGTGTATAATAAAATAATATAATTAAATAATATAGTATAATGTATTTAATTATTATTTTGCAAAATAAATAAATTTTTTAAAAAATGTATGGGAGTTTATAATTTTCCGGGCTCTTGTGGCACCCTTTCCCATTATCCGATTGATCTGAAATTTTACACCTATTATTTTTTCATGCAATGGGACCAAACTGAGGGGTGCCGCAATAAAAAATCTCAAAAATAATTTACAACAAGAGGGCCACTCTAGTGCACATATATAATCATAAACTTATTAGCGGGGTAGCACACATATAAGAGGTCGCTATACTACAAAAGCTGCTAACATAGGAGGTCGTCGGTGATAGGATTTATCATCGGAGATAGGCCGATATTAAACAAATTAAATTTAAAAAAATAACTTATCAGCGGTGTAGCTTGAAGGCTATATAAATTTATAAATTTAAAAAAATATGTTGTATATAATTCCATGCTAGACAACAAATAACATTTTCAACTGAAAAACCAATGAATTAGAAAATCTGCCAGTCTTACTATCTGGTCCGCATCGTCTACGTTGTCTGCTGACTGTCCAAGAATGTTGTTTTCCTCAGAAATTTGTAGTTGTTTATCATATCAACAACTATTAGTACTAAGCCGTGACATATATTGTTCATTGAAGCGAAGAATTTTTTCTTATGATATGTTAATGTGTTATTCTTGGTGTATGTACAGGGTGTTAAAAGTAGAAATAAGTCGCACAACGGACGAATTTTTGTAAAAGCAGGGGCAAAATTTTGACTGCAAGAATACAAACTAATGATAGATAAATTTTAATTACTATCAATAGCTGAAAACAGTTTCCAATTAACGTTATTTATCGAAATTTTTACATTAAATCGTTTCCTTTAACAAAAAAAAACTGTTTTTTTTTTTTCGAAAATCCCTTACTCGAACTGTTTTGTCTGTGTCGTCTATTATGGTAGGAGAATTCGACTATGCAAATTTCATTTATTTTATTCCCAGCACCAGCTGAATATTAAATGGCTGAGTAAATTCCACTTGATTTACTTGAGCTTGGTGATATAATGATGTATACAGAGAGACAAAAGATCTTTTCTCTATTGAAACGTAATTCGAATTAAGAAGGCACGGAACTAACTTTTTGAATGGGCTTGTGATCTCATTTTTTAGGGGTCGATTTTTTAATATATAATTCAAATATTGCAAAGCCCCGTTGTTTTTAGAAAACATTTTCTTTAATACAACATTGATTTAATTAAAATCGTCCTATTTCCGACACTTGGCATTTAAACATTACATATGTATACTATACTACTGCTAATAAATCGAATTCATAAAATTTGAGTTAATATTCAGTTGTATTATAATATGATTCATTAAAGCAAACGCAAATTCCTTCTAGTACAACAGATTTAGTACACTTATGTCTAAAAAATGTTTACTTAAGAATGACAATATATAATTGTCACATATTTTAGTCACACTGGCTTGGAGGACGCACAATTTCGTTTTAAGTATTAAATTCGTTTAAAATGCTTTCCAGGATTCATATTTCTCTGCCACAATAGTTTCTCAACATAAGTTAAATTTTTTACTATTTTGAAATGTTTAAGACAACATTAACAAACTATGGGTACCGATTATAAATAAAAATCTTACTAAGAATGTTTTCTCAAAATATCCCTGTCAGTTTTTTCAAATACTTCGGTAATCATGGTATTTTAAAATGTTTCTATTTTTATATACGTCTTACTTTGTCATATTCAAAAAAAAACTCTTCAACGATATTTTTTAGTTTACTATTTTTAGAAACGGAAAGATGGTTACGTTTAACACTAGTCCTCATGGACGTCCGCAGGTAAGGGCAAACGGGGCATTAACCTTCCTCTTTCATTAGATAGAATGGAGGTTGTGACAAATTTTCACTAGATGCAATGCGTCCTGAAGTATTCCTCTCCACTGTCAACTTTCGGCGAACGGCCAACGTGTCATTATTTTTATGATACTAAAGAGTAAAACAGTCCAAAATAAGGAGGTACAATTGTGTCTCTTCTAGTTCAGTAACTATGTATAACTTACAGCGCACAAGATTGGGTATTAAATTATTTTTTCTGCAAATCAAGTTTTCCAATTCGAAAAACCTTGATAATTTTTTCTTTTAAGAAATTATTTGGAGTTTCCTTTAGTGTTTTCCAAATATCTTAGCAATGATTGATCTATGCTTTTGCTAGTTATTGTTAATCTTAAGAAGCACAAAATTTTCAATAAATTTTACCTTCTCAACTTTTCTGTAAACCAAATATCAAGCACGGTACAGCGCTAGAAAAATAGGTTATTTTTTTCCAAGTTGGCAGAAACAACATAACACAAATATGGCATTAGAGTGATAATATAGGTGTATCAAGGGGACAAACTAGAGCTAATTTCTTTGACCAAAACATCTCAAATAGGGGGTCTATTCCATTCACCCTTTAAATGGCAGCCATTTAATCTTTTCTTGATGCGATAGTACAATTGAGAGGGATATAAGAATGCAGGAATTTTTTTTGGCATAGATAAAGATGTGGTCTATTAATAGGTATAATAAATTGTTACACTTACCATTGTGGTGGATCTTCGGGCTTGTGGCTTCTTATTTCCAACACTAAATGATGAATACTTTATTTCTTATGTCACAAGGAGAGTGTTAAGCATTACATTGCTGGTTCTTAAGTTCGATGCTGAGTCAACACTATATTTTCTGAGTTTAGATGCTATTGATTATATTAGGTAACCAGTGCCGGATTAGCCATATATTACAAGTAGCAAATGCGAAGGACCCCGCATTTTTGAAGGCCCGCGTTCAGAACAGAAAATGTACGGCTTGTGAAACCAGTGCTGTAATTAAAAAACATAATTATTTACAATATATTTGCTCTATTTCTATTTCTAATTATGACGCTCTTAAACTGCAATTTTATAAACTTAAGTATCATTAAATTTAGTTTTTAATTTTGTATTTAAATTAAATTATATAGCATAAGGGAATATGCGTAGTCATTCCATGCACCATTTTTTATTTAGAATTTAATTTACATTTTGTTACCAATGTTTTTAAATTAAAAAAAACTGAATTATAATATTATCTCCAAAATGTGACAATCTCACAAATTGTATGAAGATTTACTTTTAAAAAAAATTTAATATCAATTTGTCAAAAATAAAGAAATAAGAACAACTTACGGTACTTTACATAGGTGACGATATAGTACATATACTTTTTCATACATTATTTACAGTTATAATTTTTAATACAGAATCATAAAGCATATGAAATTGAATAAAGAATAATTTTGAACATTTTTGTTTAAATATTTAATCGTTATTTCCTGATTTTATACAAGCGTTTTAATTAGCGCTAGCGTCAGTTGTTCAAAGGGGTGTAAAACACAGCTCATCTGTTCCTGATCGGTAGCAATCGAACAGTAACAAAATAAATTTAAAAATCGAATTATAAATGAACTACAAAAGAATTAAAAAACAAAATATTCAGTCATTGGTTTATAAATTAAATGAATTTACCGATGCCAGAGGGCGTTGGAATTTATTCACTCTCTCTCGTCCTCTCTGTGTTAAAGGGTCAAACTTTGTTAATGAAATATGTACTACTTTAGAATTGACCGATATATCGATGGTCCTGTTCATTAGAGAGAAGTTCTGACACAATATTCGAGTTATAAACATTCGAAAACAGTCGGTCCTTCATTGTCGTGCGTCATCTATTTCGACTTAACTATCGATTGCAGAATGTTGGTGAGGCGCCAAGTAATGCCCAGACCTTACTCAATGCGATTTTTTTTAGGGTTACCTTAAGTCAAATGGTAACTTAAGCGGAGTTGAGGACAAATATCACAGAAAATGTGATACACTCTGTAGTGATTGATAAATCCGATTTTTAATAAGGAGATCTCTTGGTAAATATTAATGTAGCTTCAAATCGTTGTTAATTGTTATCGAAATTGAAATATCTGCAATCCACATAAAAGTGTGCATCACTATTGCATATGTTCGTTCATATGTATCGGACTACAGGTTTACTGCAGTACCAAATTGATTGTATAGAGAAGGGTGGGGGGGGGGGGGGGAAGTGCTATGGCTACGAAACTGGCAACGCCAATACATCCATGTAATGTGAAAGGTGTTGCCGTGTACAGGCTTACAGGGGCACAGGCTACCAGAAACATGGCATAGTACGGCGACGCGGCGGTAGCTCTGTAAATTATAAGTTAATGTCAATGCACAACAATGAATAAGCACCTAATGTCAATTCAAAAGTCTTCAACCATTTAATTTCCGCGTCGATAAATAAAGATATATACTCTTCCTTGTGAACAAGCATCATCAGAAGAGTGTAAAAATCAGTGGCGTACGTATTATTCAAAAAGAGAAAATTAAAACCTATTTTCATTTACATTCTAATATAATGCATCATAAGAAATGATAAATAACTTTTGCATGGTAAAGGTGTTCCAAGGTAACGTCTTAAAATACGTCATCAATACCAGGTTTATACTTTTTCATCGCTGTATATTATAAGGGCGATGGAAAATTTTGCATACAGAATACCACTTTAGATATTTTAAATAAAGCGACTTTATTCGAGCGGTGAAAAAATTAAATATTTTCACCGCTGAAAAAATAAGGTCGATTTTTTGAAAAGTTACAGAATAAGGACCTAAATATATTTTTAATTTTAATACAAATTTAATAAACAATGCATATTAAAATTAAGAACAGGTCATATTAAATCTGATCCGATTGAGTTTCAATTTAAAACGTTAATTTAAAACATATTTAAAAAGATCCTTATGTATCGTTCTTTCTTTTATTTAAAACATAAACTTAAAAGTAACACTTAAGGCTAAGAATGGTACTTAAGTCTAATACAACTACATGCTGATATTCACGACTAACATAAAGATATGTTGGGAAACCAAAGGGTATAAATTAACTCCAATAATTATAATTAAAAATACAAGTTTTAATCATTTAGAATATAATACGAGAAGTAATCCTAAAAAGAGGTATAAATCCTACTATAATTACAAATACAGCTTTTACTGACAAAAACTAATTAAAATGCGATGCTACGCATTAAGATTGAGACAGGAGACTTATATTTAAAAAAGTATTAGCTAAAATTATTATTTTATATTCTTCTACAGTAAATGAAATTAGAAAACGTAATAAAGAATAATTAAAAATTAAGAATAATTAATCTTTTAATTATTGAGAGTAGCTGATCTCAAAAACCAAGAAAAATAGCGCATTAACTAAAAAATAATTGCTTTTGTAGCAAACCTCAGTTCTTCTTCTAATATTTTATCTATATTCAAGAATATATGATCTTTTATTTTTTTTATCTTATTACCGACGATTAAGTCTGTTAGAAAAACCATAACTTAAATTTGGTTTAATTGAATGACATATTTTTTAAACTTTATTGAATAGATATTTTATATTATTATTATGAAATAAATTTTGCATATTTGGTTTGTTTTTGTATCTATATAGGTATTTTTTCCCATCTTTTTTAAAGTTTTTAGTTTTAAATTTATGTTTACTTAAATGTAGCTTATAAAGTATACAGAAGTTAAAATTATTGTATTAATAATTAATATTAAATAAATTATATTACACAATAAGTGCAATAGTACATAATATGCAAAATGAAAACTACAAATTAAAACCAAAACAGCATATAAAGTATCATTCACACTCATTGCTTTAATTTAATTTTGTATTTAATTTAAATTGTTTACCATATGTACCATTTTTAACTTAATTTATTTTTTAAGTTTTCTTAGTTTTTTTAGAACCTTACAAGGTCCAATGTTTTAAATTAAAAATATTAAATTAAGAAAAACTATATTATATTATAACCTCCAAAATGTGACAATCTGTCAAAATGCAGTAGAATTTATATTTAAAAGAAGTTTAATGTTAATAAACTTCTGAAAAATATAGAAGTGAAAACACTTGTATTACTAATTGTTATTAAAAATATCAATTTTAATTATTTCACATACAATTTTGTCGAATTGTACCAAATAAATTAACTAAACTTAAATTAAAACACAGATGTGAAAAGGAATGCTTAAACGAAAAATTGAAATCTAGATTACATTATTACAGTGAGTGGGAATGAATGCATTCTTGTTTCTTACATTCTTTGTTTCTTCTATTATGAAATTCATAAATCTAGCTTTAAGATGTATCTCATCTTTTGTATTGGATTTAATTGTAATTTGTCTAATTCCAAGCCCATTGATCTAAGTATTATTTCAATTTTGATTCTTTCTACTAAGAAAGGTGCCTTTAGTTTTATGCTCTGGTACTCCCGCTCTTTTGAGCTTTGATAAATACTCCTCTTCTGAAAGTTTAAGAAGTGCCACTGTTCTTCCATTCCACCGAAGTGTTGTCACCGTGTTACCTTGTAACACTCTCTTCCTTGTAAGGACCAATACGAAAGTAGAATACATGTTCGAGTAACTGGAATAGTATCAATAGTACGAAGCAGCATTGGTAATATGGTTTAATGGATACCATTTCTATGTGATCGGTTGAAGAAATATTTCTTAACTTTTTTTTTCCTTTTTCGTTACTTGAAGCGTAATATCCTCAGGGCATATTATTTTCCTATTCGGATTTCTAAAATATTCATTTTATATATTTACTAAATACATAAAAATGTTAACATGAACACCTGTCATTGAAATATATATATATATCGCTCGGATATATGCTATATATCCGAGCGATGATCCGGGAATAACATCCGAAGACATGGCATCCTGTCTCTCACTGTGACATCTCAATTACTACTATAATTAATTTTTTTGTACAACTTCTTTTAGTCTTTTAGTCAACTATTATATTCTAAAAGACTTATTTGAGTGTGTAATATTATCTACTAATTGAAAATTGATTTCAATTCAATATCTTTAGAGTAAATTTCGTCGAAGCCTTAGTAATTATTATCTTTCAGTAAGTCTTCCTTCATTTTAAAATATATTAAAAAGCGAATAAAAAGAAATTTATAGAGTTGGTGAATGCAAATGATAAAAGATAATTCTTCGAAGTAACAAAATAGATTAAATTCCGCGAAAGATTAATTTATTGTACAATAGATATTGAAAAAATGAATTGACTTTTTACGAATCAAAAATTTAGAAATATGTGGTATACAGTTGAAATTGAATTCAACTGTATTTAACATTTTCTTTCATGTTCAAATTATATGAATAAATATTTTCTAATAGACCCTCTTATAACGCGAGTTCCAGCAATGCGAATGCATGTCACGGGACAAAAATATTACGGCAACTGACTTTGCTCATATTACAAAATTCCCATATTTTATATTAATGTTAAAATTTTACAATACTTTTCCTGTAATAAATTTAAGAGATTATTTAATTTTATATACTCAACCCACCTTGAGCCTTTTCTAAATTTTCGTTCCCGTTCATATTCCTGTATTTTGCAAAAGTGTTCCTCATTCCTGTATAGTGCAACCAGACGTAGCCCGAAATTTTTTATTAATGGGTTATATACAGTCAGGAGGCGAATAAATGCGATTTTTTTACAATTTGTCCGGAGAAGACTTTTAAATGTATCAATGTAAAAATATTATTTATACATATTATGGTAACTTTTAATTGTATTTTAACATTTTTGTTTTTGTAAAAATTATAATTTTAAAGCTGCTATAGCTGAACTCCAAGAGCTCCTCTCAAGAAAGGCATCTTGCGGTGACCACGAGATCTCTGGACTGGATTATCTAAAATGAAAAAACCAAACGCATTTCGTTAAAGTAATATATAATCTAGTAATAATTCAAAGAAATAAGCAAAATAATTTTTTTTGAAAATGTAGTATGGCCCCTTAACCTACACATCCATATGCATGCCCATACAGGGCCGGCTAAGTGGGGGCCTTGCGGGTCATGCCCCGTGTCACTATTTTGTTGATGTACACATTACGTAAACGGTAATATATTAATCGCGCTGTAGATGCGGTAATTAATCATATTTTTTTTTTAAATCTAAATTTCTCTAGTGTAAATATATAACACTTAAAACTTTTAAAAATATCAATTACTGTGTATTATAAACTTTAATTACATCCGTTTCACCGTGTAAATATAATTACAAATAATAATAAATGTCAAATAATATAGTTCGAGATATAAGGGCTTGTATGAATATATTGATTCTGAAGTTCACAGATTATATCATTTTAAATTAAATCTGACATTTCAAAACATGTATTAGTTTAGAGGGTTTAACGTAAATTACACAAGTGAGTAAATCCCCAGAAGAATGTCAACTTCTAGTATGTAAGATATTCAATCAAGCGTTTGAAAATCACATAAGCATATTTGAGTTTTTAACTAAAGAGATTAGAGTATCGTAAACCAGCGTAAACTTTCTTCGTAATTCGAATATAACAATAACAACTACGTCACAACGGTTTATACCAATAGAAATCGGAGAATCTGTAATGTAATTGGTGGCAAGAACTGTTGCTATTATTATCACCTTATTTTTGTTTACTCTTTATACACTGTGCTGGAAAATTCAAGGTGATTTAATTTTTCTAGTCGATCTAGACATGTGACTTGATGCTAAATCGAATATTGAAGTGAATAACAATTTAATCTGTTTCATTCCCTTTACAACATATAAACACAAGGAAATAGAAAATTGTTTTTATCACAAGGCAGATTACATACTCGTATTTCTATTTTGAAAGGCACCTGTTTTGTGAAAACAGTTATCGGGTCAAGGTTTTAATATTAGGAGGTTACGAGCGCCCACGGTTGATTTCACCGCTCGTAACAAATGTCTAAATAATTCAATTTTGTCGAAAGATTGATTTTAGTTGTTTTTGACATTTCTTGAGATCGTAGTAAATTTTCTCCGTTCTTGCGCGATCTCCGTTATTAACCTACAGAAATATTATAGGCCAAGGACAATTTATAAAGAATTATTTTATACGTGTTCTTTAAGAAATATACATATTATTGATCAACTGAATGTGATCAAAAAATAACGGTCTTCTGAAAAATAAGTATTGATTTAAGACTTTCTCCTGAAGTACTTAAAACATGAACAGATATTTCATTCTATTTATTATATTTTGTTGCTTCTAGTCACAAAAACACAATTACTAAATATGTATAGCTGGTGAACAAAATCTATAGACCTTATGAATCCATTAAAACCATTCAAAAATTATGAATAGTAGATTTTTGAGAGACGACTCAGTGGGCGAGAGCATTGATGCTTGACGCTGACTACTCTGTCTTCGGGTTCGATCCCCGGACCAGATATATATTTTCTGGGTTTGGTTGTTATCAACTTATATTGATTATTGTCATACATAATCATACACTTATTAGGCAGCGGTGTAGTTTCACATATATGAAGCCACGACACCACAAATACTGCCAACATGGAAGGAGGTCGTCGGTGATAGGACTTAGCATCGGAAATAGGCCTACCTTAAATAAATTAAATTAAAAAAAATAAATAAAATTGAAATTAACAATTGAAATGTTTTCCTGCTATGTAATACTACTTATAATAACTTTAATAAAGTCTGCTAGGGCATTTACAATTTATGTGGTAACTCCATACCGTTACCGTAGTGGTAACATTTTGCATCTAAATACAGAAGCAGAGAGTACTAGTAAGTTTTAATCTCTCTAGGATTCATTAAATGCAACCAAAGCAATTTTGCAAAATTTTTGTAATAGTTTATTATCAATTCATATGACTTATTACAAAAGAACATACTGTTGAACATTGTATACAGACAAATGTATAACACACGAATAACATGAAAATTACAATTTTCAGTATTTTCTCTAGAACAAGTATTTGAATATGGGTGTTTTCGTTGTAAAAATTCTAAAACTACATATTAAAAACCCAGGAGTACTGAACAAGTTTTCTGGCAATAGTTTATATTTTGTAGCATAAAGTTTTCTGCAACATGCAAGAAAAAGAGAAAAGCGTGCACATATTACCATTTGAACAGTTTACCACTTTACTTGCTCGATCCGCTTGATCCGCTCGAGAGTTAAACAATTGTTTCATTTAAAAACTCCTTATATGTTAAGAGATATTAACAATTAAAAAAGTCATTTTGTCTCTTTAATTATTAAAGGGATTCAACGTTGTACACATTCCAAGTGCATGTGACATCACAATCCTTGTGTAAGGTTACCAACCTTACAGCTCATAAATCTCTGCTATATACATATATTTATATATCAAATATTATTTACAGCTATTTCATGAAATAATTAAATTTAAATATGCCTTAGCAGGGTTAAATAAAATAAAAACTTATTATTCTTTGACTTAACTTGATTATTTGACTATCAACAGCTACAAAACATTACCACAGCACTGACCTACCCAACAAATAACTGACGTTAAAATGCATTTTACGTCATACAAACATGGCCGACCATTTCTAGCGCTAAAACTACAATTCAAACTTTTAATTGCTATATCTCCGTCAATATTTAGATATTTAATAAAATAGACACACCAATACACATTTATTAACATCAATTTCAATCAACAATTGAAAAATCGACCACTGAAAAATGAGGACACAAGCCCATTTATTTTTCATTTATTTTATTCAATAAGAATTAAAAATCTTTAAAAATATTTATTTACGTCATTTAACGCATTCAGCAACATACTCATATACAAATAATTACAGATGTAATGTCAATCTGATAAGAAACAAAATTTGCATTTGGAACAAACATTCATTGATACGTTGCATATAATTTATTTAAATTCTGGTTAAAATGTCATGTTATTGTCATTTGAAGGTGAAGACAAATCTTATTTTGCATTATACTGCATCAGAATTAGAGAATTTAAATAAGTGTCGCGATCTGTGCTGATAAGATCAATCCACTCGCAAAATACAAAACATGAATTTACTGTAATATTTTAGTTGCTAGTTTACTAGTAAAACCATTTTTAGAATTCGATAAAATTAACACCTACAAAGTTAAAAAAATAAAAATGTTGTAACGTCCCAGAAAACATTTGAATATACAAACTATATTTATGGTATGTATATTGCATATCCTATGTATATGCTGGTGTGATGTAAAACCTACACTGTATGTCATATGTATGTGCAAATGCAAAGGTTTGTGGATATTTAAACATTGTTACTAATTACACTAAATACTGTCATGTATATGCAATATATATACAAGATATTATTTTCATATTATGGAGCATATATGAATGTACTGGGAATATCTAAAGCTATGTAGGATATATCTCGAGATTGTTTTTTAGATTGTTTGACTAGCTAGTAAAACATATAAAGGTTTAAAGCATACTTTAGAGAGATACAAGTATCAGAACTTGGAAACGTTGTATGATGAAAAGCTCAACGCGCCGTGGCCTTCATAGTGCAAACTTTGAATATTATAACATATTGGATGGTAAGATATGTAATAATGCACACTAGCGAGGTAGGCCCTCTGCACACGAGGCGACTGGTTGCAAACCTTAGCCCCGAATCTACCCGAAGCGAATGTGATTACAGCTGTGTTGTTAGTGAGAGATCGAACGTGTATGCGAGTGAGATAAAACACGATGAAAGGCATACGAGTCGTCTGATTGCAAACTAAACGCGAAACGAAGTTTTCAACGAAAACGAGCACGAGCCGTGTATCGTGACTCTATAGAATTTTTAACAATAGCAAAACAGGGGATTCTATTATGTTACGAGTATTTGATTGTATGTATGTATTTAAATACTTACACAATAGTATTCGTAAACATCTTTGTTGATGAAGTCAACAATGCCCTGCGACCGAGAAATATAGTCGCTGAATATATGCTCAAAACCAGTTTAAAATCAGTTTACTTACGTTCGTGCTGTGCGTTTTATCTCAGTTGTAATCACATTCGGTTCGGGCAGATTCGGGGCTAAGGTTTGCAAACAGTCACGTCGTGTGCTGAGCGCCTTATATAGAACCATTGTTAAATTGCGTATCTTCGACGTTTCCACTGAAAATATAGCTTGCTAACGATAACGTTGTTAACATTTACTTTTTACCCAGCTTAAAAAATTCTACGTAGTAGGTATTTGTATAATAATACCCTTTTATATTAGGAATATAATTTTTCTCTTCTTTCTCAGAAATACTTATACCATTTTAACAATAAATTATTAACGACAAATATACGAGTAAAAGTCGTTTTTAGGCGTAAATATAAATTCACTTTGTTTATTGCAGGAACTTCAAAGGGATGATTTACGTCATTCTTATACCGCAATGGTAGAGGGGGTGCGAGCAGTGACAAAAAGAACCACCCTGATAATAGTATTATTAGAGCTTTGTAATATCTTTTCATAGAAAACCGTCTGACGGTTTAATGGAATAATAACAATAAAAATAAATAAACAGGGTATCCAACAGAAAGCTTAAAATGTAAAATGATATATGTTCCTATCTTGCAAAGTTCTCATTGAGAACGAATGTATCTTGTGCGATTTACGCGTTGTGTAGGGCTAGATGTATTTGAATCAAAGGTTATTTTGGAAACGGTCTTTCTCTTACTTAATTCCTTTATAGAAATTACTTATTACGTTATTTTGAGAAAACTTGATGAAATAATATGAAATTTTTGAGTTTAAATTTAAATTAAAGAAAACTAATATTTTTTAATTTAATTTATTTAACGTGTAGCTTCTTCCGATAGTGATATGTGCAAATCCGAAAAAACTGCAGTCTGCGTCAATTATTACTGCTCTGACTCTGACCACATTGCACTGTGTTTTCTTAAAAAATTATAATAAAATTATGAACCCAATATATAAATTATTTTTAAGACACATTACTTTGAAGTCATTAAAATTAATACACGGTATATTATGAAAATTAATATACGGTATCTGAATTTTTTTTCAATATACTGTTTATGAAAAATGCTTCAGAAATAGTTTGAACTTTTTATTTACAGTGTGCTTAATACATTCTTTAATTTTATTCGTATAGAATTAATTAAAACTATTATAAAACAAAACAAATTAAATTTAAAAATGTGTCTATCCACGTACAAACTCGTAATGTATAATTAATATAAATGCTTTATAATACGAGATTTTAGAAAAAGCTTCTGTAACATCTATTATAAGTGTGACAAGAGAAGGCCAATCAGATTATGTTATATCTAGTACAAATTTGTCATTGATTAATTTTGTTGCAATGAGCATGAGCGAAACAAAAAGGGAAGTAATACGGTTTTGTGTCACTAACCTAAAGAAAGGTCCACCTGGCGTAGTCTCTTACGACTACATGTCTACACACGTTACTGCGCGATTATTGCGCCAGCGCCGTCCATTGCGAGTCTTTGGTGTAAAAGGGCGTTAAATATACACTAATGCTTTCCAACAACTGAACTAACTTAGAATTTCATCAGAATCAGCAACGAGTGCATATTAATTCATTTTAGCGGCATAAACTTTTAGACTTTGATTTTGTTTTATTCACACTGTATAGTAGCCATGATTGAGACGGAAACATAAAAATGTTGTTAAGTAATTATATATAACAGACGCAATAATATTTTGTTTCACTCATACTTATTTTATTTCAATGAGTGTAAGTGAAACAAACTGGTTGTTATAAAGAATATTAGCACCACTAAGCTTGTTCTACTATGTCTTTTGAGGAGACATTTATATTTGATGGTAAAATAGAATTAGCATCTTCTATGTCTGAATAACCAGTCTCTTCTATGAGTAGTAATTAATTGTCTTTTATTTATTAAACATTATTTTCGCGTGATCCGTTTCACAATTATAATTGTAACAGCTACGGCAACGCCAACGGCAACAGTAAGTATTAATTACTGCATCGATATATATAACTAATATTAAATTACGTTATAATAGTTTTCTAATTACTACCTTACTTTAGATTTAGTAATTAATTGTAATCGTAGTCATACTACCCTCCTCTTGTAATTGCTATCTGCGTCTACGGCGTTTCCGTTTTACAAACCGTACGAGTTCTATGGGTTTTGCGGGACTCTACACGCTCTACGCGAGCTCTACGTTTCTGGGTTGGGGGTTGCACTGTTGGTGATAGGAGTGGGGTTCATGGAGTATCGGTATATGCGTGTTTGCCAGTGGATGGGATTGGGACATGTAGTAGGGGGAGGAATCAACTGGTTGGCGCAAGATCTTGATTTATACGACCCCTCTCCTCTCTTAACAATTCCATACCCTAGGTGCACGTAATAAAAGAAAGTGAATCCGAGAGATCTGCATCAGTTTAAGATCATAATTGAAATGGAACACTTCTAATACACAGTGCTCTTCACAATACTCTGCTTTTCTATATTTTAACACAACACTTTGTTCTATACTTATACTAAATATAACAATTCTGTAATATCGGTTATTTTATTACTTTGAATTTTGTGAATAAATTTAAAAAATATATTTTTAGTTTAAAATAACTTTAAAACACTTCTAATACTAAAACATTTTCAATACAACTAATATTTGTAAAAATTGTGTTTGTTTTCACCAAAAGGTATATTGCTTAATATTATTTAAATGTTGTAAAATAAATATATTTTCTAATTACCCTTATTTTATGTTTAAATGTAATTTCCCTTTACATTTTATATGTAATTTTAATAAATAGTTTTTATGTATCTGACAATTTGGGGCAAAATAAAAATTTAATTTATTTTAATTTAATTTTTATTAGTTACTAATAATTTAATTTTTAATTTTTACAGAAAAAATGGCTGCTGGTGGTTACTGGGAAAAACTCTCTCCAAACGAATTTCAACAGCTGCAAGATCTAGCATCTTGTAAGTTTAATATATATTACATGTACTTATATTTGATATTTTTTCTATTTCTGTTTATAATTATTAAATGTTATAATTAAGATTTTCTATAAAATCTAAACTCTAATCATGCAACCAATAATTAATAATTCACCTCATATTACTGACATAATTTTTGAAGTTATTTAATTTTTTAAATTTATTTACAGATAGATTTTAATATATTTCTTTGTAAAAAATTAACATCGTTTTTTTTTATTTTTTGATTGATTTTACAATATAACATATATAAAAACATAATTTGTATATTTTAAACATTTTGCAAATATCAAATTCGTAAGTTTACGTAACTTAATGTAATATTTTAGTAAGTTCGTAACACGAAAATATGATATATATAATTTCTAATTTCAAATTTCAATTTCCACAATTTTGTTTTTATTTTGTATTTAATTTAATTTTATGTTTTGGTAAAATTACAAAAGGACTTAGAAATATTATTAATGTTAAATATTGGTTTTATTTTACTTTTAAAATGTAAATTAGAATTGTATTGTTTTTTAATTACTTTCAGTAAAAATAAGAATTTTTATTACTTTTATATTTTATTTTATAATTTATATTTAGTTTTATAATTTTTTTAAGAACATAAATTATTAGTTAGTTTTCATTATTATAATTCAAATTTATTTCTAAAACAATTTTAACTTTTATTAGAATTAATTTATTTAAAAGATATATATTTTTAGTAATTTTATTAGTTATATTTCTATTATATATTAGTATATAAAATTTTATGCAAAGTAAAAAAAGTGAGAATTAATACTAATATTTAAATTTTAAATTCAATGTTATCTTTGCAAAAATTTATCACTGGGTATGAATGAATGTTGTACTTATATTTGTTGTATTTCAATGATTAGAAATATTAAAATTTTGTAATGATAAATTTATCATTTATTTTATGTATTATCTATTTACACAAGATTTTAGCCGTTGAGTTACATTCATTTACAAATAATACTAGTTCTTCACTTAACATCTTAATATATATAAATTACGTGTCACTGTGTTGTCCGCTATGGACTCCTAAACTACTTAACCGATTTTAATGAAATTTGTACACCGTGTGCAGTTTGACCCAACTTGAAAGATAGGATACCTTACATCTCAATTTATTTATCTTATTGCTAATTATTTGTCTATTAATTATCTGTATATGACATATGACATCGGGCGACGATGATGGCGACATCTGTTGACTAGATTGAGTAAATATTCTGTTGAGTAAATCGAAATCTGTTGACTAGATTGAGTAAATATTCAATAGATGGCGCTACGTTAGGCATGAATTAAACTTATAAGATGTTGCAAGCAAAAAATTATATGTAAATTACACCACTTTATAATTAATTGATATTTATTGGCAACAACCAAACCCAGAAAATATAGCGCTGGTCTGGGGATTGAATTCGAAGACACAGCAGTCTAGCGTTGTTGATGTTATTATATGATATAATATATTTTCTTAAACCGACACGTAACTAATACGTGAAAAATGTTCAATAGGTTTCGATAAGTAAAATTGTATTATTATTTTATATGTTATTTACGGTGATTTGCATTTGTAAAATTGTTAATTTTATTCATTTGTATTTTCTTTATATAATTCCTTGAACGACGCTTATTTCCGATGCAGAGTATTATTACAGTAGTCTGATATATGCGAACTACATCGCCACCCAATAATTTTATGATGTCGTCTTATTTAATATAAATTATTATATTTAATATAAATAATTTTATTTCTTTATTTTTCTTAAAATAAAATGTTAAATTAACACTAAATGGGGCTTAAAAATTAAAACCAGAATTGAAGTACTCGTATATGCTTATAAAACTGGCTGATCTTTACTTCTAAGTTTGTTCCGATATATTTTCCCTTAAAAAATAAATCGTTTTTGTACGAGTATTTGTAGAACTACAATGTTCAATGTCATTGGAGTTTTTTTCTGTTTTTTTTTTGTTTTTTCTGTTTTTCTGTTATTCCGTTATCCGTTTCCCCCTCGGCTCTTGTTAAGACCGTTGTAGTACTTCCGCTTGATCACCTCAGTAACGATAACGTTAAGATCCAAAAGGTAGTTCTGACGGGTATCTTCTACTTGAAAGCATTGTCTGGATTATGTTTCTGTTTCTTGGTTTTACACCTTTGGAGATAGCTACTGTCGTTATTTATTTATTATTATTATTTTTTAATTTAAAAAATGCAGTGCAACCTCGATATATCGAATCCCAAGAGAAAGGAGAATAATGAAGGATTTCGATATTTCTGAGGTTCGATTTATCGATGTGATAACACTTACTACAATTATTACAGAAATTATATTTTATTGAATTATAATACACTCAATAATAATAACATAATACTTGATTCTTAAATTTAATGCAAATCACTTTTTAAAAAAATGTCTGTAAAAAATAGTCTGCACAAAGTGTCACTTTAACCATCGCTTAAATTCGAAATATCGAGGTGCGATATATTGAGGTTGCACTGTAACTCATTTATGTAATAAGTATTGATATCATTGATATCATATCTTATATTTCAAACAAGTTCCATATTTATTTACTCGAATTAGACGACACAGTGGCCGTGAGAATTAATGTTTTACGCCAGACTGCTGTTACTCAGTCAGCACCGTCTGTAACGTTTGGTGCACTCGGGCACATCACTAAATGAACGGTATATATACGCAAGAGTCTAAGAAAACAACACAGTAACTTATTAGAATTATGCCGGTTTTACACCAGAGAGACAGTTTTGAAAACAGTTCTGTTGCCAAAAAACAAAACAAAATCATGTTTTGTTTTATTTTAAAACAGTTTTTGAAAACAGACTTTTCACACTAAACAGACTGGTTTTGTTTCTAGTGTTTTTTTGTGTGTCCCATAAAAATTATGAACATGGTAAACAACTGACAAGCGCAAATGTTTACTTGAAACAAAACTGCGTGTTAAAACCAAGCAGACTAAAAAACAACAACAAACGTGTTTTCCTTTGATCTTACCGACTCCACCAGATGGGAATGTGTTTTGTTTACTAAAGCTGCAACAAAAGACAAAAATGTTTTAAGAACTGCCTCTTTGGTGTTTTTGTTCAGAAAAACAAGTTTTTGTTCGTGTTTCATTGAACTGTCTCTCTGGTATGAAACCGGCGTTAGATACCGATTAAAACAGAAGACGACTTAATTTATACAGAAAGTGCACGCCGCAAAACAAGACTCATCGTTTGTTTGTTGAACTGTCATTACTCCCAAAATATTCCATTTCTCAATCAGTAGTAATTTACCCCTTAGCCTAGTCGGTATAGAAAGTTATTATACTGATATTTTGAGAGATATCTTCCTCGAATATCTTTTAATTGTGTGATATCGATAGATATCAGTACTTAGGGGTAACATGTGTATTGTGTATTGAGGCGGATATTTCTTTTCTTATAACATGTCGGTGTGTTCCATTATTAATCGCATCAGTGATTTCAAGAGAGTTCTGTCTGTCACAGGGGTTGGATCTTTTCCATTTTATTTTTATTTAGAAATGCTGTCTTCTACCTGTTTTGTCTACATCGTCCAGTGATGTTATATTTTTCTGGAAAACCTTTTAATTGTAGGGTGATATTGATAGGTATCATAGTCACCCTTAACATGTATTGTGCATTGGGGTGAAGATTCTTTTCTTTTAAGGGAATGATTATTATGTGTTTCTTTGGTGTGTTTTACTATTATTCGCATTAGTGATTTCTTGAATGCTGGAGCCTGGGGATATTTCATTTTATTTCTACTTGGAAAAGCTCCGTCTCAAATTTTGTAATATCATACTAGAAGAATAATTCTCCTAATATAATAAATATTGTTTCCAAATGAGGTAATTGCCTAAAGAGATTTAGGTAATTATTAATTACAATAATTTACGTAATTAAACTTGTTGCGTGTCCTTTATATAGCAAATGATAAAATACCAAATTTATTATATTAACGCCATTTCTGCTTGAGATATGAAACTTCCATAGATCTGAAACTTCAAGGTGATCCATAAATTACGTTCCCTGATCATTTGACACAGTCTTGGACACATTGTGAACCATCTAATCAAGAAAAAAGAATGTTTAGTCTTATTTTCTTTTTTGGCATTGTTTTCTTCTTTTTTCGGAAGTTACATTTTTGAAATATATTCATGATTCGTCTATGATTCTTCTCTCCTAATTAATGGATGGCCTCTTACATGTATCCTGCTAGAAATTGTAACGCATTTTAACACTTGAATTAGCTTGTAGTAAGCTATCAAGTGTAAATCTACACTGCAAGAAAATTATTATTAATTTCTAACTAAATGTATTTGGCAGTTATTTAATTAATATATAATAGAAATCCTTTGTAGTATACCATACACGCGTAATCAATTGCATATTCCTAATTAATAAAAAAATACTCAGATTCCAGGTTTATGTTATTAAAAGCCTGGAATCCATTATATGAGTGAATATAATAACCAATTATCTATATACATTGTTATAATTAATACGGAAAACCTTTGTTGTTTGTAATTAAATTAAGATTGAATTAATTAATATTTCAGTATAGTAATATATTAATAATTTCAATTAAATAATTCCTGTATTAATACAAGTACGAGTACATTCAATGGCGTACAATCAGTAGTGTTTGCCCTGGTGCAAAATCTGTAAATAGATCCTCTCTTCTATGAAAACAATCTCTCTTTGACTCTTATCAATTAGGACTAACAAACCCCCAAAGGCTCAGAGCCCTGGAGAAATGCCTCCCCTCGCTTTATTAATTATACGCCACTGGGTATGTTAAATGATTGGTTGTTTTATATTGAATAACGTATGTGGTGCGTGAATATATTGTGCGTTGATTTTGAAATGTTCATTATCATCAGTCTTTGATCATTTATGTTATTTCTGTATACTTGTATTTCTGTTGTAAAAGCCACTTTGATGTTTTGATTATTGTATTAAAATAATTTTTGATTTATAATTTATCTATATACAGTTGGCCCTCATATAATACGATGCTTATACAACGCGGTTTCGTTTAACGGGGTATTTCTATATATTTCTTTCTAACATGTGCTTTATTCCAGAACCAATATTGTACGCCATTATACGGGTATCATCTTATACCGAATAGCGCCGCATTTTCAAGACACATTGTAAAACTGAGACTTTCTCACGACAGTCAAACTTTACACTATAGTACAATTTTATCTGTAATTTTGTAAAAAAAATAACCAATATAAATATTATACAACTTAAAATTATTTTTGAATTACTGTTAGTAATTAAATTTAAAAGGTGTAACCTAGTTGAACTGAAAACATAGTGCCAATCACGATTTCTTTGTATTCTTTATTAAATTGACATTGTGGGGCCAATATTTTTTTATTAATTTGATTTCTATAGATTATTACAATCTGTCTTGTTTAGAAGACATTCAGTAATAGGTATGTAAAAATAATAAAGTGTCTTGCGCGGAATGTGCCCATCGACTCATCCTTCAATTTCCTAGATTCTGATTAGTTGGTTAATAAACTACTTTCTTTTTTAGTTTGCGTACTGCGGAATTATTGGACATTAGACAGCTGGTCAATTTGATTGGATGTTCAAGTATTCTCTCTTTATATCCAGATCTCGATGTATTATGTTATTAGGTGTAAACCATAGTGCATTCTTGACAATCCTTAACATTTTAGCCGGTATTTAGCTTTAGAATTTTTTTTAACACAAATTCAATTGTATCTCGTCACAACACGCTACATTTAGCTAACACGCAAAATCAATTTCATCCAGTCCTAACTGCGCTTTGAATAATTGATATTTTTGAGTTTGTGTGGTTCTATGTTCCTTATAAAGTAAGCAGTGCAAACTTATGCCAATGCGAGAACAATATTACGGCAATTGATGTTTTTGAAAAGCGTATCCTCAAAATATATATAACATTTTAAGAGATAGTTTTATGCTTAATATATATTTTTATATTAATGATAAATAATATAAGTAATGATAATAATATACCTATTTTTTACTTTGATAATGCTTTTCTTATTAAATCTGTAGTAAATTGAAGAGAATGTGTAACAGTGTATAAACATAATTGGTTATACCTTCCTTATTTATTATGACAATCGGCAATTGAGCCTTTAAGCGCATTTTAACGTCTTCTTTTCTTTTCTGCCATACCTAGACTGCTTGGAGTGCAAAAGTTTAATTTTGATTTTCAGTTTTAATTGATTGTAAGTTTTTGCTAATATGAATGTAAATCAAATGAGGTCCTTAAGAACGTTCACAAGATAATAGCTTTTCTCACGATCATCTTGAAAATTTTAATATATATATTCATTAATGTCGTAGAAAGTCTTTATATGTAAAAAAGTTTGATTAAAATTTCTATTTCTTAAAAATGAACCCTACACCGACGTATGTTGATCAATGGTAATTTTACAATTGTTTTCAAAAACCTGAAAATATGACAAATATTGTCCTATAAAGATGTTAAGATAAATATGATGATAGTGAGCTACTTTCGATCGTTTCCTACTTTCCTCACCTAACCTAGTGACTAGAAAATCGTGAAGAAATCGTTCTATATATTGAGCACGATTGCTCCTTGGTAACATTGCAAGGATAAATAATAATTCTTGAAGAATCTGGCAAATATATTCACGTTCAGTAAGTATCTTACTCCGTGTTCACATGGAGCGATTCACACGCATTCAAAATATGAGTGCAAGCGAGAGGCGTTGCTTCTTCATAATTTGTTGTCCTACTTGAATTGCATGTAAATCGCACCACATGAACACAGGGTTTATGAAGCTATGTGTATCCAGAACTGTCACCGAGTACGAGTATATCTTCTAGTAAGAAATTACGAGGGGGTCGTTCTGTGCAATGAACTGCACATCTGTGTTATATATTAGTTGTGCGAATTACTGCCCAAAACGAAAACCTTGTCCCATGCACAGGAATCACAATTTCATCGTCTTGTTTAAGTCGCTTTGTCTATAAGAATGAATCAAGAAATCATTTGGAACTGAAATCTTAAGCTGGGCTCACACGGCATTTTACTGCACGTTTCTTTGCAGTATAAATATTATCGAATGTGGCGCATATATTTTATATAGAACCATTCACGCGACGTTCGTACTGCAAAAAAACGTACACAGCTAAACACGTTTGTGGAATACTCACCGGACTTGTCAAGCAAATCGAATGAACTTTAACGTATTCGGCTTGCAGTGGCACCTAGTATTATACGGTATCTGTCACACGGCGTGACTTATCGAATAGTAACCGAACATGTGTTTACTGCTGAAGTATAATTTTCACGTGTTTCAAGTTTATTATTACAAAATGTTCACCAAATCTTTTATAGATCATGAATTATTGATTTCTTTAGTAGAACAAATGCCTGTTTTCTGAGATAAAACTATGGAATTATATAAAAATCGCGTTGCAACTCAAGCGGCAAAATATTTTACTAATATATTAATTTAAAATTTAATAGATGGTGTTTTCAATTACAGAACACAATGCGATTTAGTGCCACACTGTGTCTCTGTTTATTTTCAAAAATTGTTTATATTTTGAACTCAATTTTATAAAATTAATTTTGTTTAAAATAATATTTTTATTATTTAAATAAAATATAGATTATTATTCTAAGATAAGCATTAAATCATTTCATACAATGGTATTGAAATTGTCAACAATATCAACAATTTCTACATTTTATGCTAATTATCAAATGTGCACATAATGCGAAAGCAGAATTTTTAAGGTATTAACCTGTGCGAGGCATTGATGCAGTTGGAATATTTATTGCTAAACATGATGCCGCATTATTCACTCTTGTGACGTAATTGGAAAACAGCCTATATTAACTTCATACCGTTTTCAGCAGTAAAACCTTTATTCAATCATTTTATACAAAATTTATTTACATAAAGATAATGTACTGTAGGTAACATTAACCGTGCGTTTAGTTTGGTAGTGAATCTATACAAACACAAACTATAATGTTAGTGTAATAAAAAGGCGGTAATTCACTACAGACAATGTTACTAACTGTAATTAATTATACGAAAATATATATATTCAATTGTTTATACATTTTGTGTATTTAGTGAGTGTATGGTTAATGTTACACATGATTTACAAACCTATAAACTTGTTTTTATAAAGTCATTTTGAGCTTCAAAAAATCTGAAATACAAATTTCGTTTTGTAGGTGAATATAGCAACGTTCCGCTTTTACGGATTTTTTTAGGTCAGTAGGAGTTTTCTTACGAGGCTATTTCAAACTGAAAATTTTATTATTTCTTGTTTTTAATTTCATTTATTTAATGTCGGCCTATTTTCGATGCTGACTTCTATCACCGACGACCTCCTATGGGCTATGTTAAAGGTGTTTGAGATGTTGTAATATGTAAACTACATCGCTACCTAATAAGGTTATGATTATATATGTATATAATATAATGTCCCACGTGTATATTTATGATCTTATATTCTTATATTCTTGTTTGTTTGGTAGTGAATTTTGTATGGTGGTTCGAAAACGGCTCCATGCATCTTGATGAAAATTTTCTATTTCGTAGAGAAAAAAATTCTTACACTTTTGGCGTCCCCGGATTTTTCCCTGAATTTCCTGAAAACCCGTAATTTTGGAAAAACTGGAAAAAAAAGTGAGCCCTTTTTTGCTGTATTACTTTTAATTCGTAAAAGATAGAAAGTTGAAATTTTGCATGTGTGTTAAGGTATTCAATGCTGACATTGGAGAAAGTTCATATTCTGGATTCTAAAATAATTAAGTATATTATTAATAACAAAAAATTCAAAATTTCAAAATTTTATTTGGGTTACCGCGTTATATGATAACTAACAGGTAATTATTTTGATTTAAGGCAGCTCACTATTAAAACTACTTTTTCATATAAGAAAATTTCTTCAATTTTATAAGGAATTGTCAATTTTTATTGAAGCTTATGTCTTGCTCGAAAATCAAAGACTTATCTTGGTAATTTAGATACACATTATAATAATTACACTGTTTAACTTAAATCATACTATCTATCCTACCTGAAATTAAAGAAACGATTTTAAAGTTTATCCTATATTATAATGTTCCAACTGTATATTTATATGTTTATATGTTTATATGTTTATATGTTTATATGTTTATATGTTTGTTGCTGAAATTCGTATGGTAGAATGGAAACGGCTCCGTCAATGTTCTTGAAAGTTTGCTATTTCGTAGAGAAAAAAAATTCTAAGACTTTTGGCGTCCCCGGATTTTTCCCTGAATTTCCTGGAAACCCGTAATTTTGGAAAAACTGGAAAATTCGAAAAAATACTTTTGCAAATATCTGACGAACTAGAAAAGATAGAAAACTGAAATTTGGTGTGTGTATTGAGATCATAATTGTGCACATTTTCGAATAGTTGGAAATTTGAAATTTGAGTTCAGTAGCGGCGCGAATTTTTGAGGGCAATGTTAGAATAGAGTTAGGACGTTCAAATTTAATATGTAGGCTCGCTGTAGACAGTAATTAATGAAAAAAAATAAACAGCCCCAAATTTCCAGTGGCGGCGGGAGTTGAGACAGTAAAGGACAAAAATATTGAAAATGTAGTATTATAACTTAGGGTATGTATTAAGACACTAATTGCGCATGTTTGCCAATAATTGGATTACCAAAATTTTAATTCAGTAGCGGCGTGATTTTTTGGGGGCAATGTCGCAACAGAGCTAGAGCGTTGATATTTGGAACGTGGGCCCTATATAGAGTGTCATTAAAGACACACTATAGAAAATTGCAACTTTCCAGAGGCGGCGGGCGCTGGGGGCCAAAGACCAGAAATATGAAATATATAGATAGGGCTATAGTTTAAAAAATATCCTATAATATAATGTTCCAACTGTTTGAATCTATTCTTATCATCTTATATTATAATGTCCGAGGTGTATGTTTGTTTTCTTATATTCTTATATGTTTATATGTTTATATTCTTATATGTTTACGCGATTCGTATGGTAGCTCGAAAACGGCTCCGTCAATGTTTCTGAAAACTTCCTATTTCGTAGAGAAAAAAATTCTAAGACTTTTGGCGTCCCCGAATTTTTCCCTGAATTTCCTGGAAACCCGTAATTTTGGAAAAACTGGAAATAAAGTGAGCCCTTTTTTGCTGTATTACTTTCAAGTCGTAAAAGATAGAAAGTTGAAATTTTGCATGTGTATTAAGCTATTTAATGCTGACATTTCTCAAAAATTAGAATTTCAAAAATTGAAAAAGGGGGGGTTGAAGAAATTCAGGGGCCCGGTAGGGAACTTTGGAGAAAGTTCATATTCTGGATTGTAGAATAATTAAGTATATTATTAATAAAAAAAAATTCAAAATTTCAAAATTTTATTTGGGGGCACGGGGGCAGTGTTTTCCGAGAGTAAAAATTGTGCTAGAAAGTTGAAATTTTGTATATAGGCTAACTTTGGTAACTTATTTACGAATCAAAAAAAAATCCCAAATTTTGAAAAAAAGTTGGTCAAATAAGGCATAAATTGAAAATATTTTTTATTTTGATAAAAAAATAATATTTTTTTAGTCAATTTATATGTGTGTATATGTGCGCGAGTTTATTTATTATTTCAATTTAAAAATAGAACAGTTAAATATGAAATTTAATTACGAATTATTTTATTGGATTTAAATGATACACGCCAAAAAGTCTTCGCTTTGCGACGGGGGTAAACGTTGCTGGAATTTAAATTTTTACATGAAGTTCAAGCCACACATAAAAGACAGACGTCGCTTGCGACGGGGGTAAAAGCTAGTTATTTATATTGTCAATTCCTTTTTACCTAATTTTATAATAACTTAATAATATGCACAGTCAGTTCTGTCGACTCGGAATATCAACTGTGTTGTCCGTTATTCCTCACGTCAATTATGAAGTCCATGAGTATTTGGTCATTGGTTTACCGACAGACGAGCTTTGTACCAACTAAGAAAATATAATTTCTTTACATATATATACATATATATATATATATATATATATATATATATATATATATATATATATATATATATATATATACATATATACATATATATATATATATATATATATATATATATATGTATATGTATATATAGCATATATTGTTACAAAACCTATTAACTTTAGTAAACAAGAAATATAATTTCACATAAAACGTAAATAAAGAAGTAAAAGTTTGCCCTTTTTCATTTAAGTCCTAGCGACGAGTTCAGTAACTTGTGTTATGGTAGACAATCTAATATTAGACTTTTACTATTTTTATATATCGCAATAAAAACTAAGTAATCTTTAAATAGACTGACGTAACTATGATCGTTGTAAATGGCTATTTTATAGCAGGTTCAGATTTATATTCTCATGGAAATCAGTTTAATTTTTATATTTTACTAATGCACTTTTACTATTAGTGTGACTGTGTATTTTTTATTTGAATGTATTAAGTGCTATATATATATATATATATATATACATTTTGACTTGCATTGTTTTAACGTGGGGACCAATATTGACAAGAGAATAGTGTAACAGTAGAAAGTTTTATAATTTGTTTTACCTGAAGATGACCTCGCATGGGGGGACGAAAGCTGCTAGTATCTTTTTATAATAAAACTAAATTTTCTATGATAAATAGTTTGTTTTATAGAACATATAATTATATAAATATATACATACCGTAGTTTACCCCTTTTTGGCGTGTTTGGCGGATTTGAATCCAATAAAATAATTCGTAATTACATTTGCTATTAATTTATAATAATAAAATAATTTTTCAATTTATCAAAATAAAAAACATTTTCAATTTATTCGTTATTTGACCAACTTTTTTTCAAAATTTAGGATTTTTTTTTCGATTCGTAAATAAGTTACCAAGGTTAGCCTATATACAAAATTTCAACTATCTAGCACAATTTTTACTCTCCGCAAATACTGCATCCGTGCCCCCAAATAAAATTTTGAAATTTTGAATTTTCTTTTAATAATAATATACTTAATTATTCTAGAATCTAGAATATGAACTTTCTCCAAAGTTCCTTACCGGGCCCCCGAATTTCTTCAACCACCCATTTTTGAATTTCTAATTTATAAAAAATGTCAGCATTGAATACCTTAATACACATGCAAAATTTCACCTTTCTATCTTTTACGAATTAAAAGTAATACAGCAACACTTTTTTCCAGTTTTTCCAAAATTACGGGTTTCCAGGAAATTCAGGGAAAAATCCGGGACTTTTTTTTAAATTTATAAATGTAGCAACCTCATCCTCTAACAGTACTTACAAAAGTAAACATACAAAATTTCCATACTATATCTATACTGGATTAACCAAAATTGATCTCTAAGTGTGACAAAAGTCATGATTTAAGGAAACTAATACATAAAGAACGAACCTTTCTCCTTGAATCCTTAAATGGCCATATATCTGATAATTAAAATCCAATTTCGGTCTGATGCAAATCTGATAGCTGTTTTTAATTCTAGATCCAAAAATGTTATACTTTTACTGCCTAATAAGTTTACTATTTTATATGTACACAATCAATTTAATTTGAGTCCGTTCACCGTGTCGTATGAAGCACATATATTAAGTGAGAAACTATTATTAAGTTACCATAATAATATAATACTCATTACTTTAGTTTAAATTTGTTTGTTGGGTATAGAATTATAACCCTATAAGTTATAGAACAGTCACCACAAAGGTAAAACTTCTTGTACCTTAAGAAAGAGAATCACACAAAACAACCTCATTGATAAGATTAAGAAATTACACCTAAATGCGGTCAAAAATTATATTGTTAGTTGTTATTGTTAATACAAAGATTACGTGAAAAGTTTGTATTGGACTTGCCTGGTTTGTGGGAAGGATTTTGTTTTTGGGAACTTTTCAAACTTTTAGTAAACATAATGCCAATTCACAGGAGGACATGTTACGCTTGAATTAGCTATTAGCACGGTAGCAAATTAAATCTTTCACATAGCGTACACTGAAAATGAACTTTTAATTAGCTTGTAGCAAGCTTGAAACCTGTACTGCAAGACACATGTATTTTACATATTTATTTTTTGCCAATATTTTAACGTACACACTTTTATGATCAAATAAAAATAACAAACAATCGGTTAATTAAAATAAAATAGTTTACAATACGCATTAACAGTAATTTAATTATAGTAATTAAACATGTTAATGAGCTACAAACAATAAAACACACTTGACCTCTAACTTTAGTACTGGTAACTTTTAACCATAATAAAATCGAGTCATAAAGAGTTTATTTTAAAAACAATTTCAATTCCATTCAATTTTCTTTACATATATCATAGTATTTACATATTTCAACTTTTCTGATAGAAAATATTGTTACTTGTAGTATACCTTTATATTTATATCTTTCCTCAGCTAATTAATTAAAGAATATTTTGATTGCAATAAATTTCTTCAGTTGTTCGCAAATTTGTACTGTATCTTATCTTAATCTTATCTACGTAATCTTATCGCGATTCTAGACTATATGTTATAGTAATTTCACATTTTACTATATACTTTTTTTTTTAATGTTTGTTTGAGTGCATCATCTTTCGATACTTATTAGCTCTTAAAACAATATATACATTTATAAATATTTGTAATACATAATTTCTATTTGTAAAAAATTGTGGCAAATTTAAAATAATTAATTTTTATTTATATAAATACATATTAATTTAAGATTGGTAACTGTTTACTCAAATAAAATCTTTTAACATTTTGAATTTTATTTAAAAAGAATATGTTTTTATGATTCTAAAGATACAAAAACATTAAAAAGATAATTACATGTCTCTACAAATGCTTAACATAGATAGAATGATAGACAACTAAACAATATATTAAAAAACATTTTTTTACATAAAGCGTAACTTTGTTATGTAAACAAACCTTAAATACATATATCTGAGTTTAGCAGAGTTTCAAATATCTTTTTTTTATTTAAAGTCAAATTAGAATTTAAATTTTTGTGCGATATTTTATATACTAAACATACCTGTTACATAACATATTTTAGATTAATAAAATGTAAAGTTATATAACAAAAGTTATGTTTCGACATAAATTTACGTTTTCGGATGTTAATAAAGTTTTCTGTATAAGATTATTATACTCGTATATACTCGTACATATGGTAAATTATTATTTTAGTAAAAGATTATTAATGTATTTGCATTTATTTATTTATAAATATCGAAGCGTAACATTAGTAAAAAAAATATGACATAGAATAATTGATAAGTTTACGTTTTAGAGAAGAGTTTGTTAAGTTTTTAGTGGTAATGTTTCATAAATTTGCTAATATTTGCTAAATTCTCTTTTACATACTCAACTGTGCGATAGTAACTCTTTTTTTTTATAAATTATTACGTTTTGTTTTATCTTAACATATTTCATGCAAATTATATGACATATTTAATATCTTTAAAAATATAAAATAATACTTTGTCTACTTTGTTTCAAGAATTGCATCATATATTCTCCATCAAACTATATGGCCATCGTTATATGAATCAAGCAGACCGTGATTTGACGGAGACTAGAAGTAATATTCAATTGGCTATAACACTTGTCAGAAATACGTCATAACCGTAAAATTCTATATTTTACTACTCGTAGGACATAATATTTCAGAAATAGTGATTTAACAAGACTGTTAGGCGACACAGTGGGCGAGACCATTGATACTGTGTATTCAGGTATGATCCCCGGACCAGTCAGTCTTGTTCTTTTTAGAACGGAGCCGATTTCGATTTTTTCTAACCAACTTTGGAAATCCGAGGATGGCCTTCAAAACAGCATCCAGGTGTTGTTTTTAAAGTGATACTGCCAGTATGTCTTCTGCCAATTGTTAAAGTTCTTTAGAATAGCTTGTTTCCAATACCACAAGGATATGTAATAAGTACTCATATTTAACATTCATTTTTATTTATTATTACACACTCAACATTTATGTGTATGCTGTGGTGTGGTGTGTGGTACTTCTAAGAGGAATTTTATGTATTTTTTATTTGATGCTTATTTAAATAAAATATAGTGGAATATTTTTAAAGTAGAACTATCATAAGAAACGCGAAACGGAGTTTTAGGATATGAAAAATACCATAAGTAAGACGTTAATCTAAGTAACTTAATTGTTGTTTGAAAAGGGAAGCACCTAAACACGAAATCTCTAGAACATTTCAAGGAACTCTATTTTAAACAGAGCCGTGCTACGATGCATAGAAACGATCGCATCAGGCGGTACCGTAAGAAGGCGACATAAGCAGCGAAATCAAAATATAGTTAGCATCATTCAAAAATAAAGAAATCGTTACACAACTTTCTTAATTATATTCGGGACATAACAACCATAATCCATAGCAAAAATTTTCCATTTTTATATGACATTTTAAAACTCAAGGTTATTGATGACAAAAGCCTAGAAAATTAATGAAGCAGTCTCCAGTCAACACATTTCGGACGAAAATAAATCATTTATAAATACAAATGATCTTTAAGAAGAATTACGTTATATATACCTAATATAAACCTATATATTCTGTGAAACTTTTGGTTGTTTTAAATTATTTGTGCCAAAATAACTTTATTACTTTGTATCCGAATATTGTTGTAGCTCTGCGAATTTGATGTCTCTGTAGCTTGTGTGAAAATAAAGTTTTCCAAATTAAAATGAATTTAAGAAATACTTAAGAAGTTCAATAAGCTAAACAAAATTTGATAATCAGACATTAATTCCTATTAAATCTACATTGGGTGCCACTCTAGTCTACATATTTTTATTTAACGAATTTGCTCAAGTTAGAAGTGTAGTAGATAGTTGCAGTTGATAGTTGTTTCAGTTATAGCTATTTTTGATAGATATTTAATATCATAAAAATAGTGTTCGTACATTTTGTGCAGTTTTTATTAAATCACTATCGTAGATTATTTAAAAAATATATATAAAAGGGAAATGTGATTTTAAAGATAGTGTAATAGATCACAGTCATCTTTCTTTAAAACGACCTTCACATATGTTTATTGTGGCAATGTATAGTGCTCTTAAAATATTATAAAATAAACCTTATCAAATTCACAGGTTTCATCACATATGGTATAGAAATATTCGTATTTAGACAGAATTGGGTTCAGATTGTAACCGATTATAATTATTTCGCCTTTTCAATAAACTATTTTTAATAATATATTACTATTAAATAAAAAGGGATAAGATACGAATTAAAACAAGGGAAAGAGCAGTAAAATACGAGGAGAAATTGAACAGAGCGGAAAGCAAAATTTTAAAGAAAATAAGAGAGGATAGCATAAAGAATGGGGGGGGGAGGAGGTCCAAAAAGAGAAAGGAGTACTTTGAAAGAAATGGAATGGCGATCGAGGAGGCAGAGAGGAGAAGAGAAGGTGGCGCAAGTGTGGAAGAGGAGCTAAGGAGAAGGGATAAGGAGATACAACAGCAGGAGAGAATGGGAAAAATAGAAAAAAGTAACTACAATAAAAGATTTAAAAGGTTATGGGAAAATAATGTGCCTCAGTACCTTATAGAAAAAGACATAAAACACATAAGAAGAACAGCAAGGTTTAGATTGGGAAATGAGGAAAAAGGAAACAGATACTGGGAAAAGAGTGAGGAAAGAAAGTGTAGAATGTGCGGAGCGGAGGACGAAACACTGGAGCACATTAAGTTTGAGTGTAAGGAAAAAGTAGCGAACGAAAGGAATATCGGCCAGCTATTAAAGGGAGGCAGTGAAGGAAAGAGGTGGATGGCGGAAATAGTAAGAAGGAAAGAAAAAAACAGGAGAATAAATAAGCTGGTGGAGAATAATGTAAATTTAATTGTAATTTGAAATATGTATTAAGAATGTAGATTGTAAAGCCGAAAGGCGAACAATAAACAATAAATAATAATAATAATAATATATTACTATTATTAGGACCTATTTTGCAACTTATCTAAAGCTGACATCAGACGGTTCACTCGGGTGAACGTTCATTGCATGTTCACACGCCACAGACGAAAATGACCATTCGGTAATGATTCATTCGATATTATACTCCACAATGTCGTCAAGCTAAGTTGTGCGTATTGGAATTCGCTACTCTACAGAACACGAGATAAAAAGACTGAGCTCGAGTGAACGTGCATTTTGTGTTCATTCGCCACTTGCGAAGCGCAAGTGAACGATGTCGAATGAACGTATCCAACATCGCGGGATTGGTTCACTAATGAATTCCTTCGGCACTTTTGAATTAACTTGTGTTAAGATGGTTTATTTCGAATGAAATGCAGAAGTGAACGATTTGATATCAGCTTAAGGTCTTAGTCTAATGTTGTCGACAACAGTTCCTTAAAGTAACATCTAATGTCAAAGCGCTTTAGAAATAAGATGCATGACCTTTTTTTAATGTTTATAATATTAATTTTTTTTTTCAGATTCCTCTAAAAAATTGCAGGATGTTTTGGCTGAGTTTTGCAGCCCAGATGCGAATCCACGATTGAATCCTGATGGAGTGAGTAATAAAATAATTATTTTTTTATTTCTTTATACAGTTGTCATAGTATAAAAAATGGCACCTTTTACTACTATGTTTAATAGACATAAGAAACCTATGTTCGCCGTATGTTTACAGTTTGTTTTCGAAGCTTGTTTGGTATATGTGTAATACATACTGCATTCAAACAAATATTAATTTAATGTATTATTTAGTATTTTCATTTTACAAATGCAACAATTGAAGTTTTTGCTACTACATAAGGTTGTATGAGATTTGATCTCGCAAAAATCGTAGCAAAATATTAAAACATCACTATCTCATGCGAACTCGATTCCATATTATGTAAAAAAAAAAACGGGAGTGCCCAATTACTTTATTCGAGCACTCATTTCGCAAAAGAAGGTCCAATTTAGTTATATTTGTAACAATTAAAGTGATAAATAAATTAAGAGATGGTCAAGTTTTACTTACTAAAAAATAATTGCTTTAGAAATAACTGATTTGATTAATGACGAAATATCGTAGCTGAAGTTTTACCTAAAAATTGGATAAAAAAAGTGTAACATATGATTTGGCTTGGTTAAGCTGAGTTGTGTTCGTCTTGAATAAAAATGAGACCTGAGAAATTGAAATGCCAACCAAAGATTATAGTAAACCTAAGTCAACTGAGAATGGAAAAATCGGCCGTAAGAGATATTTGTACGTATTTATTAGTTATTATCAACCCCTGAGCCTTAATTGACCCCAGAGGATGTATTATCAGCCCTTGAGCCTCGTCTTTGTTTAATCCACCTGTAATAAATTCAAATCCAAATTCCATAACAAGAAAAGTTTACTCGTGTAAAGTACAAACCTACAAGAAACATCTTATCTAAAGAGTCATTTATAAATACATAATTTAGGAAACTAAATTCTAATTCAAATGCTAATTTCTATATTGCCGTAAAACCCTGCAACCTTCTATAATTGTGTACATTACCAGTCAGAACGGATATAGTTTCAATTTTAATTAAATCTCTGCTTCACCGTATTTGGTTTAAGATATAATCATACTCATGTCACATTGTATTTGTATCTGCAGATGGTTTTCCAAAAGATAATTAACAATGACACGAACTCCTGAACGCTGGAACAACCAACAACCAATACCCAATCCTACCTCCCGCCCCCCTTGTCACCTTCAGAGACAACGACACGCAACGGTAAGGTGGTAAAACAGATCAAAGTTTACACAAGGAGTAAACGTAGTTTGTGATTTCTAAAATATGATTTATAAATGTGGAATAACATTAAGCTCCTCTCGTCAAAAGCTAAGTGCCAAGTCAGACTTTGTCGGCTTGAAGAGTTCTACGTATTTCTCGTACTCTCGTACTCGTACTACTGCTAAATTAGCATACATTATTCCACTTGTTACTCTGGCACAGGGATGAAACACCAAATGGATTTCCGTATATAATATATGACCTTAAGAAATTAAATATTTGGTTTCTCGTATTAAGAAAATCTGCATATGTGTTTAAGTGCTAAAACATACTCATTTATTATTCACTTAAGACTACTTATTACCCATTAGTTCCTCAATAACGTTTCAATATTTCAACCGGTTGAATCTCCAGTTTGACTTTTGATATTCCCACAAATTAGACTGCTTTAGAAAATAGTTAGAAACAGTTCTAGTAAAACTGCTAAGATACCAAAGCATAGTGCGTAGAAATATCCCAACAGATACTTAAAGTTGTATTGAAGGCGGTTTATGCCACTATTAAGACACTGTTCATAAATAAAGTAAACTGAGATTATTAAGGGGCATAGACAAGTCTACGCACAAAATCACTATTGATCCTTTCACTTTTGATTTCTCGAAATCTTTTTATTAGCTCTTACGCTAAACTCTATATAATCAAAATTTTCTCCGTTGGGCTTTTCCTCCTTTTTTAAAGTGGTATCCTATGCCTTGACTAAGTCAGTCTAAGAATTCATTCAGAATAATAAGATCTTTCCTCTTTTTCGTTTCTTAATAGTAAACAACTTACTTCGTATATAGAAAAATTATTCTGACTTATTTTTAGAAAAATTTTCCGGCTTAATTTTTAGAATTTAAAATAATAACTCTCATCTCTAAACATTGCCGCTATTACACTTAACCAAAAAAAATATTGGAATTAGACAGAAGTCATTCAGAATTAGATGCTTTTCAAAATATTATCATTTAAACTTATATAGTTCATAAGGTATTTACATTTAGTTAATTTTTAACTTCAATATTCAGAATTTAAGATAATTAATCTTGTTTTTAAATATTGGCACCATTACACTTTTACAAAAACTAAATATTGGAATCATATGGAGGTCATTTTGTATTAGATGCCATACAATTTCTTTTATTTTAATTAATATAATTTGATAAAGATATATTCAACTGTACCTAATCTTCTAACTTAGCACATTGTTTTGAAGATAACAAAAGTAGCGTCACTCTTAGCACAATAACTCACAAACTACTGAATAGAATATCATGAAATTTTAACAGCTGTCTTTTGAAGGTTAGTATTAACTGAAAGCCCATGTGTTATGTAATGATATTTTTAAATAACTATATAAATAAAATATAAAACATATAGTTTGTAGTAACTTACATTTTCTTTTTTGGTGTTGCCGAAATACTTCCAAACGATATCGTAGTAGAAGTCCAACCTCTGTTCTTCTCTGAAAAAAAGGAATAATTTAGATAGGAGAAAAAGCTTTTCACAAATCTTATGATAATGTGTCTAAAATAAGTCAGGACCAACATCATCCATCGCAGGTGGTCCTGACGTCGCTAAATAGACGTTAAATATGAACAAGAACTCAAAAAAATAAGAAAGTAACTTAGAATTAGATACCAAATGAAATGGAAGACGAGTGCTTCTTCATTCACTTTAAACAGTATAAAAAATCGACTTGTCCACAAAAAGTGCACAACGCAAAATAAGTAATAATTATTATTCCAACAAAATTATAAAATTAATTTCAATAAGCCTACTACCATCTGGAAGTTGTTGAAATAATTTAACCTAAATAAAATTGTTTGCTATAATATATCACCGGATCAAATAAAAAAGGTTCTACTTTCCGTAAACCTCAAGAACGTAAACAGTGAACGAAAGTTGACAGAGTATTAGAAGAGTGCAGTAAAAGATAGAAAGAGAAAAACAGGGTAAGCTGCCTTTTGCCATCTACTATCTCCAGCTTAATATAATCAGAAAAAAACTGGAAGAGTTTTTGTCTCGTCAATTCCAGTCATTTAATATATTCTAAATGTTTTGCTTGAAGAGTTTTTTTTTTCCTGATCTTCAATTTTACCAAACACTCAGCGTATTTACTATTTGATATTCGACTTCTTTCTAAATTGTGTTGATTTCTTTTTTTGCTTTACGTTTTACTTTGCTGTAGTAGTCGTACGTTTTGTATAACAGAAGAGTAAAGAAAAAAATATTATATTTTGTAAGGATCACAAAAAGTATACATTAATTTTTTTTTAAGTCTCAAAATTTGGTTTTGGTTGATTATTTGGGAGAATGTTATCTAGCTATATATTATTTTATATATAGTTAATTAAAAAATCGTTGAAATTAGTTAGTGTTAGACACATTAAAAGACACATCCCTCGATAATTCGGCAGTGTCTGGACCACGGAATTGAATCGAATTGGCCGAATTATCGAATTAGATGAGAATACCATAAACAAATCACTCTAGATAAAAATGTGAATGACTAAAATATGCGTTTTATATTTTTACTCACATTCTGAAAATATTTTGTCATTCTAGCAAGTTAAATAAAAACATAGAGTACAAAATTTCAAACACTGAATACTGTTTTAAAGATTATATTTAATTAGCAAAACGGCTCAATTAGCGCCCAATTACCGAGTTCTACTGTATATTGGGTTTAATATTTAACACCAAAGAGCACAATTTACGTAACTTGTATATTGTAAGTAATATAAGTGTAAAATAGAGCCCAATATTCGCTGGAAAAGTTTTGTTTTGAATTTATTATGGACATATTTGGAACTTATTATTTAAAGGATGATATTCCAAATATAAATCCTACACTATCATATATTTAGGAATAAAATCCTAAGTATGTTTTACAGCTTATTTACGAGTATATCACTGTATAGATGTTAATCAAAATTGAAATAATTAAAAACAAAATTTTATTTATTTATGTTTCTTTTCTTTATTTATATTAATGTACAACATATTAAGTTTATTGTGTGAAAATTTGAAGTGGATTGGAGTAAAACTGGCGGAGATATAGAGTTTTACCTCTACCTTTAGAGTCTTCATCTCTCTAATCTAGTTTCGTCTTTCTTTGGAACCTTTTTAACGCATTTTTCTCATACTTAGTTTTTTCAGACTCGATGCCCATCTAGTTCAAAATGTACTGCACCGATCCTTTTAAAATTTTACATATTTTTTTTTTTACATAAATGCCGAATTAACGCTGTCGAGTTTTTTTTTTTTAATTATTTTAACGTATTTTAAAATAACAAAGTTTCTGATTTTTTTCTTGAAAAATCCATATTTTGACTTCTAAGGGCCGGTTTTATGGTTTTTTATTTACTTCGGGGTTACGAAACCCCGAGTTAGTTTAGTTCGGTACTTATTTTTGTATCGGGTTTTATCATCCAAATTTAATCCCGTGTTAGTTAGTAGAGACGTAAACCATATTTTATGAAATTCGAATATTTGTTTACAGTTGTAAATCCATGGGAATGCAAGATTCAGTTTAATTATTGTTTTAAAACATTTTAAAAATGACGGATTTCTCAATTTAGTACTATATTTGTATAATAGCTGATCTTCCTCATCATCTGTTATTGATAATTGATTATGGTCACTCACAAAATTCATAATAAACAATAATTTAATATTATAACCTAAAATATTATAATAATGATAGCTAAACTGGCTGAGATAGCATGATATTTTATCTCTATTGCACACTTACTTCGGGTTAAATATTTAAACCTTGATTTATGACGGGATATCTTACTCCGCGATTTTAGTTCCGAGTTAGCGTTAACCCTTGATGATAAAACACATTTTTAGTTTAATTCGGGAGTTAGCTATTTAGTTCGGTAGTAAAACGAACCATAAAACCGGGCCTAAGTGCTGTAAACAATTAAAAAATCAATAATGAAAAAAAACGTTATCGTTTTCTAACGTTTCTAATGGATGTAAAACTACTAATGTCAGCAACAGTATCTAGACACAAAAGTAGGTCAGGAAGATTTGATTTGTATATGGAAAACGTCATTAGGAAAACTACTAGCATCTATAACTTACTGTCTACATGACTGATGCACATGACTGTTACTTGTTCATGACATAAAATAACAAACTTTTAAGAAGTGTCACTCGCAGAACTTCTGACTGCAGTCAGAAACAAAACATACATCATACGAGTCAATGCATTGTAGGATGGAGAAAGTGGAAGGTTCTGATAGTGACAGTAACACATAACAGAGTACCATGTACAAATATTAGATAGAAGCTGAGCTTTGTCCTAGACCATTGATGCATGACGTTGACTACTGTGGCTGTAGAAAATAACTTCAAAAATCAAGTGACATGGCTAGGGAATTGAACCGTAGATCTTTATCTTTATACGATAATACTCTAAACCTCTAAGCTACCACTTTCATTGATAATTTTCTGTTATTTTTGTATTAAACATGAGAACAGACTTATTCTAAGTACTACTATATATATGTATTGATTCTCGGTATATATATATATATATATATATATATATATATATATATATATATATATATATATATATATATATATATGTGTGTGTATAATTCTCAAAATATGCCCATCGATTTCTTGACTGCCTTTAGAACTATTCATACGGAAAATATGCTCGAATGATTTCGGATACTTTTTGTTTAAAATTTTATATTTCTCACAAAAAATAAATAACAAGGTAATAAATGTGTTGACATATATATGAATAATATTTTACGTGTGACATATTCTGAAGTTATGATTTTTTCAGAATAGGATCATAATAAAGCAGTAAGTTTTATATGTTTATAAATATATATTTTTTATCAAACCATACAAAATAAATATACGAGTAAAATAAAATTTTATTATTTAAAAAAAAAAAATATTTTATGTTCTCAAGACTGATTAAGTTTTGTAAACTTATTTTTTTTTATCATGATTTTATAAAACAACCTTCTTAGCTACAATCACTTACAAGCGTTTCTTTTATAATCCCCCCCCACCTTCAATCCCTCTTTCAATCATACTTATCGGAAACAGGGGAGAAAGTGCTTTTCATAAAATTCTTGCAGTAAAATTAAAAGTTAATTTACCAGTTTATTTTTAAATTTGATTTCATAGGACTTCTGTTTATTAAAAATCCAAATTGAATTAATTCATGATATTTTCATTGTACCTATTTAATTAAATTAAATAATTAATAGATTTATGCTTCGCTGATATTGTAATATCAGTAACATAAATATATGGATACCGGATATGATATAGATGCAGCAGAGTAATAAAATTATAATGGTGATCCGCTATGAATAATTTGCAAATTAATGTCACGTGGTTAATAACCCTGTAAGCCAATTACCAATCAGACTATTGGGTTTATCAATGAATCATATTAGATAGTATTACTACAGTGGGTCACACTATTACAAGAGTTTAAATTTTATTTTTTTATTTTTATTATTATTATTTAATGTAATGTTTCTGCCATTAGGCCATTAGGCACTACATTCTTCCGCCTTAGGCCGCTAACACACGGGTCGGTGAGGTTTCGATGCAGCAAATACGCGATACATGTCTTAGCACTGTTTTACGGGCTAGTATCGCTTACGGTATATGTATAAACTGACTAAAAAAATATATTTGTTTTAACAAAATAAAAAATATTTTCAATTCTTCAAATCTTCTTTTCACTTTTTACACTTAAGGGCTCACTCAGAAAGCGGATACGGATCCTGTTCTATTCCTGCGAGTTTTAACGACACTTCCCAGAGTTTCTTAGCGGTGGTTTCATCAAGGGCAGTTGCTCCAGGAGCGGTTACTTTACTGTCACTTTCTATTTCTAAAAATACTTTTCGGCTTCTTCTTCTCTTGACCCTCATTGAGTCCTCCTTCATTCTCATTGTTTCCTCACTTCTTGTCTTCTTTGTCTCTTTGTCACTTCAGATTAAAATCACTTCTGCTCTGGCGTTACTTTTCTTTCTTCGTTCCTTTTCTCTATCTCCGCCATCCACCTCTTCCCTTCACTGCCTCCCTTTAATAACTGCACAATATTTTTCTCGCTCATTACTTTTTTTTGACAAGAAAACTTAATGTGATCCAATGTTTCAATCTCCGTTCCGCACACTCTATTCTATTTGCTCAGTATCTGTTTTCTTTCTCCTCGTTTCCCAATCTAAATCTGGCAATCCTTCTCATGTTTTTTGTTTCTTTTTCTCTTAAGTAATGTGGTATCTCTCCCAAATCCTTTTATATCTTGTGTTGTAATTGCTCTTCTCGATTTTTTTCCATTCTTTCCTGTTGCTGTATCTTCTTGTCTCTTCTCCTTAGCTCCTCTTCCACCCTTGTGCCTCCTTCTCTTCTTCTCTCTGCCTCCTCTGTCGCCATTGCATTCCTTTCGTAATACTCATTTCATTTTTCGGGCATCCTCCCCTCGCTCCTCCCCTTCTTTCTACTCTCCTCACTTATTTTCCTTAAAATTTTGCTTTCAGCAACTGCTCAATTTTTTATTTAAACGATCGTGTCTCATATAGAGTATGGGAGTGTCTACTCTAATAAATGTTATAACGAAAGCATCTACTACAATCAAGCACCCACCCACCCACTTGGTTTCAGAACAATTGCGTCATACCCGTACATTTACGATTAATTCCATTACATATTGCTATTGGCATAAACATAGACATAGACACAGACAGACATCCTTTCTGGTGAACTATGACCCTTGTCGAATCACGAGGGTCGTGGTCTCGTGCTTGTTAGATGAACGCAAAGTAAATTAGGTTATGGAGGGTGTTATGATGTAACCCGTTTGTTTGTCCGAACGTTTTATCGATAACATTATTTAGTTCCGAGAAATTTGACATAACCCGTACAAGCTAAATAATTAATACCATTCAAAATATGTCTACTCCGATAACAAAATTACCATATCAAAAGGTGACGGTGAAATTCATCATACAGCAATTCATCGCAGAAGCGATTTATTGTGAAGCTGTTCTTCACTGTTGAAAGGAGGGGGTAGATGTAAGAAGGTTATGCGGTGCAATGCGCTATCACGAATTATTTGAATTATGATAAATTACAATGATGTTAACTAGCCGATAATACCGGAGTTACGATTTTTTCGAACCGAGACAAGAAGTTGACACCGGCGCATAAGTGTCGCTTTCACGATCAGTGCTACTCCCTCTCCTACCCCGTACATACAGCGAATTTTTTATTTGTGAAAAAAGTAACAGGATTATAAGAATAAAGATGACGACACAAGTAGTCGAGAGCATTGATGCTTGACCCTGGCTACTATGTCTCTGGGTTCGATCCCCGGTCCAGAATTATATTATCTGAGTTTGGTAACAATCAGATTTAATTGGTTATGTGCAACCATAATCATGAATATGAACAAAGAAAACACGATAACAAAAAGAAATAATCGATAAAGAAAATAGACGAAGACGAATAGAAAAAGAAGAAAAACTGCTTTATAAATAGAAATGAATTATAGTTAAAAGAACAGAAGAATAGAGGTAAACAATTTGTAGACAAAGAAAAAATGCTAATAGAAGAAAGAACCAGAGAATGCAATGGGTCTCATCATAGTGGAGGCGATGTATCAGATTGTGATGCAGTTATATACTTGAAATAGAAAAAGATGGATAATGGAAAGAAGCAAAGATTGAAGAATTTTAAATAGAATAAGTGAAATAACCTGATAAAATAGAAAATTATAAATTGTATAAATTATGTCCTATAAAATGTTTATAAAATGTAACATATATTAGTTTAAGTGCTAATAACTCAATATTTGATGGACTATAAATAAATAAATATTAAGAAAAAAAAATGAAAGTGAATAAACTAATTCTCTTCATTAACTAAAACTTAAATCTACAACAAAACAATCTTCTTTAACTTTCTGTGTTTCAATTTCACTTATTTTAGATTTTTCTGTCTACTCAGAAAATTTTAATGTACATGTTTTAAAAGAAGCTACTGGGAAGCTATACGAGTATACTGGTAAACTATTATACAATATCAAGTACCTTTAGAATATTACTAAGTACTTTTCAATATTGTCCTTGAATGGCTGAATAAATGTTTATATATTAGCCTCATATAAGATTTTATCTCAAAGAAACATTAATTAGGCTTTGAAACGTCGCTTTCTCAAAGGTGCTAAGTGTGAGTATTCTTAAACCGCAAAACGGAAAGTGATGGACGCGTTTTACTAGCTCTACTAACTCCACGTGTGGCAATGTAACTTAACTAAAAACTGTTAAAAACTTGTGTAGATAGACATATGATTCTAGAATTAGCTTTGGATAAATGAAGATGAACATTAGCGGTAATGCGAACTATGACTTCCAGAACAATATAATATCGCTTTAGACCTTATCTTAACGAAAACAATCTGTAGATGCCTGGCCGTATTATCTATTCCTGGGAACCAGATGGTTTGGTTATGTCTGGCAAAGAGTATAGTGACATATTCACATATAGGAGGTCACATATTCATTAAATAATAGTTAAATAAGTTACATCTCCAATATTATAAACGATTTATAATTTGTATTCAGTAAATTCAATTATTCCTGACGCAGAAAATAATTTCTACCAGTTTTTTATTATATTACATGAAAGAAGCAAAAACAGGAATACTTTCTTTCATTTAAATAAAAACTATGGTTAGTGATATTTCGCACTAAGGCTACAAGTACAACTTTAAACCTTTACTTATTGCCTGGTCATGTGTTTCTCAGATTTAAATAATCCGAGACTTCAACCCTTCAATCTTAGCCTGTGACATTTATTAGATAATAGTCAATAGAGTTATATCTAGTTTTGTATTGTATACAGTTTCTATATTTGGTAATAAATAATAATGTACCAATATTGTAAACAGCTTATGATTTTTAATTAGTAAATCCTAATTATTCGTGACACTAACAGAATAATTTCGGTTTTGAGTCATTACTAATAATAAAGATTGCCAACTCAATATGGGACTTACTTCATCCATCAGTGCAAGCTAAAACCTTAGTCAGTCCGCCTCTGATCATAGTAATTGGAGTACACACTCGTCAAAGTCATAACTCTCATCTTACATGGTTCTATTTGCAAACACACCCCATAAACATGGAGTACACCGGAAGAAGGAACTTAGAGCTCGAACAATATACTCGAACCATACCGTATGGGAATATTCATTTGTAAACGAGATTAAATGGTCTTAAATGAGAATATAAACCTCTTTCGAAGAGTTTAATAGCCGTCATTTAACGTGACGAAGGTAAAGCTGTTGAGCTGATATTACTCTATCTCGTTTACACTTATGTCACCATGTATATTGTTATCGCATTCTTCATCAAAACAAAGCTCTATCTCCATCAACTTGATCAAAGAATAAATCATTTGAAATGTTGTGACAAGTAACACTATATCTATCTCGTTCTAATAGATATACGTTTTATGTTTATTAAAGAGGGATAGTTGTTACACGGTTTGTTCAGGATTAAACACATGAAGACGATATCTGTTATTGTTGAAACAAATTGATCAGGATAGGGTAGGGTAACCGACGGGTATTTTAATTTATATTAAACCAGGATATCTAATTGAAATTCAATTACAATATGCTGTCTATATATAGAATGTTGTTTGCTAAGTTACAGTGAGGCCTCGTAAGTAATTAAAATAAAACAAGAGCAACTCTTGTCCCTTTGTTACCACACTATTTAAATCAGTAATTTATATTTAACAACATCATTAACATTTTAAACACAATCTAAATATCAGGATCTTGTTTCCATTTCCAATTTCTATTGATCGTAGAAATATAAACTTAGTTCGTTTAGGAGCTAAATAAATATACTTTTATAAATAAACTAAAGTTTACCACAGTCGCAATGCGACTTTTTTTTAGTGTGTATGATTTGAGTCCAACAAAATAATTCGTAATTTCATTTCAAATTTTAATTCTGTTTTCAAATAGAAATATTAAACTCGTTCAATAATAAAGTTATTTTTTATATAAATTAACTAAAAAAATATATATTTTTCAACAAAATATAAAATATTTTCAATTTATTCGTTATTTGACCAACTTTTTTTCAAAATTTGAGATATTTTTTTTCCGATTTGTAAATTAGGTACCAAAGTTAGCCTATATAAAAAAATTCAACTTTTTAGCACGATTTTTACCATGATAAATTCATATATTTGAAAAACTAGGTGCTCTTCAAAGTCACAAAAAAAAATTGTTAATTTTTCAATTTTTTTTAGTTCTCACGGATATTGTCAGAAACAAGTAACAAGTAAGGACTGTGTTATTTATAATTAAAATAATTAGCAGGCAAAACATCAGTGTGTTTAAAAAGAATAAGAATTTTTGATAGATAATTTTTAACTATTATTTTGTCTTACCAAGAATACTTTTACCTTAGCTTAAAATTAACAAAAAACAAAAAATTAAACTATAACCTTTATCAAATATAAATCAAACACATTACACACACGTTACTTTGCAAGGGGGCGAACAGCTTGTACTAACACTCGTCAAACCTTGTCACCGCATATTTTGGTAACTTACTACTACATTATTAAATAATTTTCATATGAATACATATCAAATACGTAATATGATTGAGTGCTTGATATATTTGAGTAGATTCATTATAAATTGACAACAGGAAATGGATTCACTACACAAACAATATACTCATACATTATCTAAGTTTAATTTGCATCAGAGCACAGGGCATCAGGTCCATTGTTACTTGTCTAATAGGATATTTCAGTTCCAATGACCAGGGATAATCGAAATGTGTAAATTCCTCATTATAAGGATACGATAGTGATAGCTCAGCAATAAAGCATTGTTCCTGTTCAACCGCCAATAAATAGCGACATCTCCAACGGGAATTCGAAGGGTAATGGGAGTTGGGAGTAGAGGAAGGAGAGAGAAAGGGACAATCTCCACTACTCTATTTTTCTTTCTTCTTACTGAATGTATCCTTCGGTGCTTGGTGTCACTGTTCTACTACACCAGAGAGGGGAACCTTTTACACTTAAAAAAATAACAAAGTAATAATTAAGTTATATTACTTTTATTTACATGCGTAATAAAAAATGCTAATTTTAAATGCAGAAACCAGACCCGAATTAAAGAAAAAGTTTAAAATTTCAAATAAAATCAATTATATCTACAGTGCTGCATTTACCATTTTGTATATCTGGCACACAAAAAAATCAATTATAACTAGTCATAATTGCTTCGATTAAATTAGATTAGAACTGAAGAACTCCTATAATGTTGGCAGTATTTGGCCTCATATATATGAGCTATACTAGTGCTTCATAATTTATATGATTATGAACACATAGTCAAATTAATTTCAATCATTACCAAATCCAGAAAATAGTATTGAATATATCAAAGCAATTACAGTAACCCAGTAAACAATTTGGTGAAGTGTCCTATTTTGTGACGTTTCTATTATAGTTCGCATCATCTTTATGTTCATTTGTATTTCGACAGGAGTGGTTTCGCCATCTGTAGCTGATAAAATAAGCATTTAATATAAACGACTGTGAGAAACGAAACTCTTTCATGACAAAAAAATCATACGCATCTTCAACATGATGGCAAAGTGACTCCAAAATGTTTACTGGGAAGAATAAATGCTTTCGGTAACTGTGCCATCTATTATTGCAGTAGGAATATATTACAACCGGAGCTATAGAAAAGATTTCATTGGCAATTATTTTAATGATGAAAACACAGTTAAAATAAAATGCAAGTTCGAAAATTTAACCCGATCAGCGCTCTGGGCTACTATGTCGTTAAATTTGTGTTCCTAACGACTGGTCACTCATCCGATTCGGTAAAGGAGCACGCTAACCGCAGGTTTACTATCTAAGTCTGTAGATGTATTCTACTATAGTTGGAATTGTACGTTCTACTACTCAGTTTCGTCGTTTTTCAACATTTCACCCTACTTCAACTCGTCACACCGAAACTCTTCACTCTCGTTCCTAAAAAACATAATCTATTCCGCGTATCCATTCCCTATTTTCTCTTACTTTCAACCTTCCTAACTCCTCTCTCTCTCTATCACCTATACCAACATCCCTTTTGACGGCTCGCATACATTCACACAAATAAATCATAATTCAACTTCGTAATTCTAAATATAAACTTTTGTAATAGAAGAGGAAATAAAATTTCCTATTTTTAGATTGTTTGTATACTCGTATTATATAGAACAAGTAGTTTCACATAGAATTAAAGTGACAGTGATGGACTCAAACTCATTCAACAATATGTATACGTGTAAATGAATATATCACAGGTCCCATTGATCTTTCAACACATTAATTTATATGTGATTCTATCACTCTAACGTAAACTCTACAATCTATCTCATATATACAAGTAAATATATATATTAGGGACTGAAAATCGAACTTATTTTGTTCGTTTTGACGCAAATCGAACAGTTACCTACTCTGGTTTTACTCTTCTTGTTCTTCATTAAAAAATACCGTGTCTCTTTTTATATATAGTGTCAGAAATAATTAGGATTTACTAATTACAAATCATAAGCCGAACATAATTTTGGTACAATAGTATTTATTAACAAATATAAGAACTGTATATCTCAATGACTGTTATATTCAGAATGTCGTCTCGCAGTGCCTTGGACCCGTACTGAGAGTCTTAGAGCGCAATATCGTTAACAATAGGGACTTTCAACAAGAGCTATCTTTTTTAATTTCGTACCATTTTTTAAGTGTCAACATACAAACATTATTACGGTAACATTTGGCAGATATTGTGATTCATTACTAACTTCAGAGGTTTACTTTAAATTTATATACAAATAAACAGAGGTCCCACTTTAAATGAATATACAAATATCACTTTTCTCTTTTTGAAAGACGCTTAAAATGATAGGTCTTAGTTGAAAGATTACATACATTAAGGAAAAACAGGAAAAGAAACGTCACCATAACGCACAAACCGCTGTCGAGAATTCCCGGGAAATATATATATTTATTTTTTCTTTTTTAGCCTCTACAGTCCTTAATAATTACTTCAGTAGAGTGTTTCGTTGAAATACATATAATTTTGACAAATATAGTCGTCATAAGAACTTAATTAATTAATATATCAGTTAAACACCATTATAGTGGTCCAGCGTTTAAGGTTTTTTTAATAACCTGATATACACGTAACTGTGTCTAACGAATATATTAACATCTTTAACGACTATGACAGATATAGTTGTCATTTGTATTTCAACGAAACAGACCACTGAAGCGGTTCTTAATAATTGTACAGACTAAAGAAACGCAAGACAACAATATATCCCGGAAATTCCCGACATCAGTTTCATATTTTGCTATCAAAAGTAGAATATAATAAATTCGAAGATTTTTCCCAATACTCATTTATTTCAGATTTATTTTCGTCAATTAAAACGTAGTAATGAGAGACATTTTTTAATGAAGACGAATACGAAACTAAAAATGTTTTTTTAATGAAGATCAAAAAGAATACAAGCAGACAAATTATTGTAGTTTCGAGTCTTTGATATGAGCTAATAAAATATAATGAAGGTCAATAGAAATACAGTAAATTCTCGTATGACGCAACTTTCTACAATATGAACTTTTATAACGCGCAGTAGATATTGTGACGACTGCTTTTATACAACGCAATTCACGTAGCAAAGGGAAAGAAAGTCGACTGTATCGCCATTTGATATTATTATTAATTTTGCTTTTATTTGTACATTTCTCTTATTATAATAACAAAGTAACTTGATCTATTATTGAGATAAATAATAGCGAGTAATAGCTTCAGGCACTAGTTCTATCAAAACATAAATTCAGCAGAAGTTCCTTATAGGATCGACGCCACACGAATGATCACGTGCTCTAATGAGCCCAAACAAGATCCCTTATAGAGCAAGATCCGAGGGCCACCAGATATCACTTATTTTCTGATGAACAAAATGTGTAAGATTTAGTAGTGTTAGTATGTACAATGATCGTATGCCTACCTGCTAACTTGACCAGGCGGCCATTTTCCAGGTATCAGGTACTTAAGGTTTATGTCTCAGTCACTCTCATGCGCATGGATAATGCCCTCTCGCTCATACTCATAGCAGAATTAAAATTGGGTCTAGAGGATGTTTGGCCTCTTGGACCGATCTGTTCTCTTGTAAAACATTTTAAAACAGTTGTCTCGGAATACCTTGTATTACCTTGCAGACGATTTAAAACTGACAAAAAAATTACTTAAACTCACTTATAGTCTGATGGTCTATTTTTATATATGTTGTGAGAGAACTGTTTGAAACATTAATAAATATTCAAACCCCAAAAATTAAAATGGACCTAATCAGTGACTATATATATTTACTAACCGATAATGTCATTATTTCATAATCAGCATTGTAAAAACTTTAATTATTATAACAAACAAAAACATTTCATAAACAAAAATACAAAATAATACATTCATAACTATATATATATATATATATATATGTTGTTTTGATTTCGGTTATAAATCACAATTGTTTTAAATAATGATCCGATAAACTAATTTCAAATATTATTCAAAATTATAAACACAATATGTAAATTAAAATGTAAAATAATTATATGTAGCAAAAACATTGTTAATGACAAATCATATAAATACTATTACTTAAAATATGACGGGAAATACGGGAAACTTATTTCACGGTGTGTAACACATTTATACTCAAACTGCGGCTTAAGCTGTCACCCGCGGATTTTCATAACTATTATCTTCCACCCTTGTGACTGAACACAGCATACGAGAATTGCTAAACATTAATACATTATAATAAAATGAATGACTAAAATGTGCCATTTTTGTTTGAAAAATTATTTGAGATAAACTTCAAAATAAATAGGTCTTATGCCAGTTTCACAGCACAGAGACAGTTCAATAGAACACTAAGAAAAACTTGTTTTTCTGAACAAAAACACTAATGTTTACACCAAAGAGACAGTTTTGTTTTTTGTTGCTGTTTTAGTAAACAAAACACATTACCATCTGGAGTTGGTAAGAACAAAGGAAAACAAATTTGTTTAGATTTTTAGTCTGCTTGGTTTGAACACGCAGTTTTGTTTTTTGTGAACATTTGCGCTTGTCAGTTGTTGTTTATCATGTTTATAACTTTTATGGGACACACAGAAAAGCACTAAAAACAAAACCGACTGTTCAGTGTGAACAGTCGGTTTTCGAAAATCAGAACTGTTTTAAAATAAAACAAAACACGATTTTGACATTCGAGCTAAGCTCGAATACGTTGAACCTGGCCTTTTGTTGTTAAGGGTACAATCTCACAATTTTAGAAAATGGTTTTCTCTTCTAAAACATTACAAATGTAACATACTTATATCTAAAACCGTTTTTATTTGATTAACGGTTTAGACCTCTAAGATCCACGATGCATTTGACCTATTATATCGTGTTTTTTATTTCCAACGACTATGACCTCAAGGCTAGGTGCATTGCAGGATTATGATGAAAAGCATATTCCATTAACTCAGTCATGTGTATTTAAGTTTTATCAAACAAAATAAATTATCTGTTACGTAATATTTTGTGACCCATTTTATGGTTTTTTGAAAAAAAATTCTTCTACCTTTTTTTAATAACATAATCAGAACTTCTTTTGTTTTATTTAGCTTATTTAACGTCGGCCTATTTCCGATGCTAAGTCCTATAACCGACGACCTCTTACTATGTTAGCAGTATTTTTTGGTGTCGTGGTGTCATATATGTTTTCTACACCGCTGTCTATCAATTTAATTTGATGACAACCAAATATAAGAAAACGGAAACACTATGTCGTCTGAAACGCCGTCATCAGTAATATTTTATCTATATTGGAGTCACTCATGCTCATGGTTCCACCTTAAGACATTACAATTAATAGTAAATCGTTTAATTTAGTTATATTGCTTACTTATTATCTTAATTAACAAGTTGTCATTATGTTTACTACACAGATAATAGGAGTAATTAATACTTATGTTAACCAACCATTTAGAATAATAGAAGCTTACTAGTACGGTTGGTTTCTGATCCATTGTTTATCGGATTATATTGTATAACAATAATGTTTTGTGGAAAACAGGTCACTGTAAAATACATGACTAGAATTAAGACTGCCTGGGAATTAAGTCGTATTGTGTTATAAACAGATTGAAAGACTGTTATTGCTGAATTCGAAACATAATTTAACCTAATTTACATGATTTATTATTATCAAAGATATCAGACTCAATAAGTCCGTAGGATGATTTTTTAGATACTCATAGTACCAACTTCCAAATGATATGTGGTAAAATTTCATAACATGCCGATCATTAGTTTATGAGTTACAATAGTTTTAGCTACTTTTGAAATGGGGAAAAAATACCTAGTCCGATTAACACTTGTCAACCCAGTAAACAATTTGGTGAAGTGCCCTATTTAGTGACGTTTCTATCACTATTTCACTTCAATTATAGTTCGCATCAACTTTATCTTCATTTGTATTCCGACAGATGGAGTAATTTCGCCATCTGTAGCCGATAAAGTAGACATTTTATATGAAAAAATGTGAGAAACTGAACTATAAATGAACTCTTTAATGACAAAAAAATCATGACGCATCTTCAATATGTTGTCAAAGTGACTCCAAAATGTTTACTGGGAAGCCATTGTCCTTAGCTTGAACTGTATTTTTTATTGTGTTATATATCCGCTAAACACAAAACAAGGATGTTATTTTACATTCTTATAATATTTTACATACTCAAAAAGAGTCTAAATTAGAATATTTTATAATCATTTAATCCTTAAAATTCGGATTCGGAAATTAGTTCGGATTATCGAGTTCCTTCTAAACTAATAGACCAGGGTCGATAATTTTAGAAACGAAACAAAATTAAAGTAGGATGAAACCTATTGGAAAAGGATGGGAATACCACTAAAATGAAAGGAAAAATAAATTACGGGCGATCTGAGGTTTTTTTGACGGCTTCGACCCTGGTCTATAACAGAGTTGTTTAAGCATACAGAACGTTATAAGATTATTCCTGCTGTGGTTTGTACTCCCATTGTTTTACTCACATTCCAACAATTCTCCACAAAGTGCGATTGTATTTTACTCGATGCCATGTTTCTTTATCTTATATTTAACGGTCCAACAGAATTATTATTAAATCCACATCATAACACTGTATTGTGAAGTGTTTGGTGATGGAGAAAGCGAAGGGGGTCATACCCCAAAGCTTACGCTCCTTTTCCCCACATCTAAACACCCTCCTTACGCCTTACGCCTTACAACACAGATAATAACGAACTCAGAAGTCTTAGAAGTTTTCAATCTCATCATAACAATCCAAACAATAGATAAACATAACAACTTTTTTATTTCCTTTATAAATCACATTTTCTTAAAGATTTACTTGAAATAAAATCTATGTATGTACTTGATAAGTATATATAATAAATTATATATGCAGTGTCGGATTTACCTTTTGGTTGGCCCGGCGGAACGACAAAAGAAATGCAATTGCAATTTCCATTTATTTTAAAATTTATGACTTTTTTAAGAATCCGTGGAAAATTCCACATCCATCAAGATAGCACGCTTTTATGGCATGCTATGCATACACAATACACATGCTATTAAAAAATAAAGAATCTGTCCAAACAAATAGCATACATAAGAAAAATGCATATATAAGGACAGAAAAAGAATCTAGTCGGTAAATAGCTTCAATAGCATACTAGTAGCATGCTAGTAGGTTGAATTTTCTCGAACATAGCATGATTACGTGCTACCTACTAGCATGTGTATCGATAACCTCACCGCTGATATGGTTGACACGTATATGTTTGTAAAAGACGTTGTCAACTGAAGCTTACCACACATCGCTGGATTGCGTTATACCTTACTGAGCTGAGTGTCTTGTTTGACATTACCAGCGACATAATGGTATTTGCATAGAGGTATAAGAATAGAGTGCGCGAAGTGTACGGCCGCGTGTAAGAGGAAGCGATAAAAGCAAAGAGAGAGATATCTGCCGAAAGTTCTATCTGTCTCTTTCTAGCCGAACCGCTGCTGCTGGCTTGGCTGATTGGCGGTGAGGTAGGCTTGAAAGAGACACAGGCGACACTCAGCAAGCTATCTCTCTCTTTGCCTTTGCGCACTCTATTCTTATACCTCTATGGGCACTTGTATGTGTGAGAGTTGAATGCAACTTTTACATTCATCTTTGTTAAAATTTTTAAAATATTTTCCCGTTTTAATATTAGAAAAAAGTCCAGTGTTTCATTATCGTCTGACTGCGTTGATCCCAGTTATTAAACAAAATACTTGTATATATAATATATAAATATACTCGTACTTCATGACATGAAAATTAATCTACATTAATAAATATTAAAAGACTTCTGCAAATAAACAAATCAATTTCAAATCCACTTGATGACTTTAAAGTGAAAAAAAATAATTCAAATTTAATGTGAATCGTGAACTGTATTTGTTTTTTTATGAATTTTAAAATAAATCTGACGTAAAACTGTTTAAATTTGGATTTTACAGGAATTTTGAAACTGTTTATTTTAAAGTTTTAAAAACAGTATTGTACAAATTAATTCTATCAAATAGGAATACATTTTTAGATATTATTTTTTAATTAAATTTATTGAACGTGAGCCTATTTTCAAGTCCTATCACCGACGACCTCCTGGTATACATCGGCATCGAAAATAGGCCGACGTTAAGTAAAAATAAAGTAAATAAATAAAACACTTAATTTAATTATTATATATAGGTACTTCGATAAACTTTTTATCACACTTAGAATTTCAAGATTTATGAATGAACGAGAAAAAATACAATAAAATCCTATTATTTCCGGAAATTAGATTTTTCGACCCATTGACCATCTTTTATTGTGATCGGATTTATTCTTTAAGTGGCGAAACCCACCGCCCGCAGTGGACGCAACACGCGTAACATATTGCTTATTCTTTTAGAAGCGCCAGATAAGTTTTTATTAATATTTGATTGTTTATTACAAGCAAATATTATTTGTATTATCTTCAATTTAATTTATCAATAACAAAGACAAATTCACTTTTCTACTGAATAATTTTAATGTCGAACTAATTTTTTTTAATATCGAACTATTTTCGATGCTGAGTCCTATTTTCATGCCGTGTCCTCATGTATGAACAACCTCGCTGCCTAATAAGTTTATGGTTATGTACGCACATAATAATTTTAACTTGATAACAACGAAAACCAGAAAATTTAACTTTTGTCCGGGAATCAAACCAAAAGACATAACAGTCAGTGTCAAGTATCAATGCTCGCGCACACTGTGTCGTTTTTGTAATCGGTTATTTGACCGGCTTCGATAAGAATGGATATAGGTTATATATCAAAATATATTAAGAAGAAAATATATAGCGCCGGTCTTGTACTTAAGGCCTGCCGTATTTACACTGCAAGCCACTAGAAATGTCAAAGTAAGCCGACTCCTATGTTCTTTGCATGTGTTGTGTCACAATACAAACTATCAAACTATAAACAAAACATAAAGACAAACTTGTGTGCTCTAAGGTGTATTGGATTTGTTTTGCACTAACATAATTTATCATGAGAACAAACTTTTACTTTCATTTTTATCAATACACCACTGTTATGAAAGAGACTATTGCATTCTCGTCCATATCACTTCCAGTCTGAGACGACTGATTGCATTTACAAGGTTCGGATAGGTTTAGCGTTGTAACATGTATTCATTTGATTAAAATTCGCTAATATACGCTTTCAGTATGAGAGCTACGTAACACCCGTATTCGGACGGCTTTGTCGCTTGCAGTGTGCGAAGGGTAATTACATTTACAAGATTCGGATAGGTAAAACGTAGTCGTCCGGTCAAAATACGCTTAAATACTCTTGCAGTGTGCGACAGGCCTTATAATGACTCAACGCGATTGATATAAGCACTATTTACAAACTCAATTTTTTTTTTATTTTCAAAAATGAATATGAGACTCCCTGTATGCGTTATTATGACCACTGGCCCAATGCTCGTTAGCACATGCAGTTTCTATAAAAATATCACCCAAAGCACCCTAATAACAATGAATCAAGTAAATGTATTACTATGTTTTTCCAAAGTGGTTTTACTGCATACTCGAACCGTCTTATGTTTCATGCATTAACTATAACTATACTTCTTTATTTTATGAGATTTCGTTGTTCTATTAATGATCTAGTTTTATATCGCTATAAAATTATACTTGAACTAATTAACTAGTCTTCTAGTTACAGTTTTATTATTGTACACTTTTTGTAAATTGAAAGAATTTGATATGTTAGTATGTTATATATATATATATATATATATATATATATATATATATATATATATATATATATATATATATATATATATATATATATATATGTACCCAGCCCAGATTAACCCTTCACCGGCTCTAGATAAAATATAAAATCTGAGCCCCTCTCCTTGACATATAAGAAAAAAAAAAAAATTTAAATAAAAAAAATAATTAGATGCCACGCGAAATTCAAATTCGAGTTAATCCGAACAGTTCTAGATGTATGTGCCTGTATATAACTAATCTAAATATAATTGTATAAGACCAAATACCTTGAGATATTTGGTGTATTTGATCTCCAACTCATATCTGCATATCATGATTGCAATATCTGGCATACCTCAAAAATTCTTCATTTTGGCTTTTTGTATCCTAAAATAGATGTTTTTTTAATTTAATTTTTTTTTTATAAAAATGCATTGTTTTCTATAGCATTCAATTCAATTTATTATTTAAATGTTTTTACACTGTATCACAAACTTCAGCTTAAGGAGGTACAGGACATGCTGTCTCAACATTTTAGAGATATAGAGTTCATAGTTTTCTTTTTATACATGATTAAAAATAGTCATTTTCCACACAAATCATAATTTTTAGCTCAATTTCACCACATAATATAACTTTTAACTATAAAAAAATGGTGACATGGCTTTCAAAAACTAGGTGTATATAAAAGAATCTTTTCTGTAACTATTGCAAAAAGAAAATTATCAAAAGATACCTATATACGAAAATATTTAAATAAAAAAAGTAAGAAACAGTAAATGTGGGTTATGAGTCGGCAACGTTGCAAATGCCAATTTCAGCGGGAAATTCAAAATCTGAATAAATATTATATAAAATATAGCAATTTATTTGTCAAAGAACCAAATCTCGCATGCGTCAACACACGTAAATTTACAGCGTTGCCAAATTTATTATTCCTTTTTCCAAATTTTTAATTTGAATTTAAATTGAATTAATATAAATTTGATATTATTTATAGGTAATTTTTCATTTATTAAACTATTATATGCATAAAAAAATCATTTTAACAAGCAAAAAGCAGTTTAATAGGGAATTGAAAAATTCTTTTTCAAAGGTACAGTCCCAATATTTGCTCGTTCCTCATGTACTTCGTATTTTGCATTTCGTATTACCGAGAGATAAACTTTTTGCATTGACGGTACGTCCTGTACCTCCTTAAGCTATAAGTGTGTATAATCTAAGATTCAGATGTGTTATTTAACGAATTTTACGAAATTAACGAAAATAAATTCGATTATAAATTCATACAGAGGATTATTACCTTTATTTTAGTCTCATTCCAGTCATCTCAGGTACCCACAATTAACTTTTCAAATATGAAGCAGCATTAAGAATAAATCCATCTTGAAAAAATCTTGTACCGCTCACAGATATCTGAAACAGACTCCAATAGCTTTTAAGATTAATAATCATTTTCATATTAAAAATTGTTATAACGTCTGTAAAGTAATTTTTCACTTAGTGGGGCCCATGCTTAGAAATAAGTTCCACTTACTTGGGGCTCATTGTTACAGCTGTAGAAACCTGATGTGAGCCTGAAACAAGGAGAAGAAATTGTTTAGATAACAATAAGTTTATTTCTATAGAAGTAAATTAAATTTCAATCATTTATATATCGTATGAGATTTATTTGGAATATTACCTTTATTTAACATCCTAAAGCCGGACGCCTCCATGCGTGTCAAGGAACTGCTTTATTCTTCCTGATTTAAATGGTCCTAGTAATTATAAAATAAAATTTGTTAATATCTTCCACAAGTTCAATTTAATAATAAAAGCGAGAAATTGTTGTGGCCCGTGCCTCAACAAAGATGCCACACCATAAATTGTGATGAGATAAAAATTATTTTGGTAGGCATTTATAAGTAGATATAATTTATTTTTTGAGTAGGAGTTAAGAAGACGTCTTATCATTTTGTTTCATAGGCAATTGTGACTAAATACAACTGACTTTAGGGAAATTGATTAGCAAGCAATTGTAATAATCATATATTATAATGTCCCAGGTGTATATTTATGATCTATATATTCTTATATTTTTATGATCTTATATGTTTGGTAGTGAATTTTGTATGGTAGCTCGAAAACGGCTCCGTCAATGTTTTTGAAAATTGCCTGTTCATAGAGAAAAAAATTCTAAGACTTTTGGCGTTCCCGGATTTTTCCCTGAATTTCCTGGAAACCCGTAATTTTAGAAAAACTGGAAAAAAGTGAGCCCTTTTTTTGCTGTATTACTTTTAATTCGTAAAAGATAGAAAGTTGCATGTGTATTAAGGTATTCAATACTGACATTTCTCAAAAATTAGAAATTCAAAAAATGAAAAAAGGGGGGGTGAAGAAATTCGGGTGAATAAATTATAATTTATTTTAGTATACAATTGTGAATGGATTTTCCAGCCAAGAGTCCGCTGGTAATTTTTCGAATAGCCATTTTTTGAATTTTATGTTAACAGAAGAAAACAGAATACAGTCTTAGATGACATGTAGATAATTGTGTGTCAGATATCAGATGTCAGAGGTCAACTAACTATATATATCTAGGTTTGTAAGATACTTGGACAAAACAAATTTATAGAAATATTCTATTACTATTATATTATAATCTAAATTTAGAGTTGCAATAATAATTTTTTTTTCTTGTTTACTCATACCAAAATAGAACACCCTTCATAATATAAATTGCGATCAATCAATAATAAGGCTACTTGTAAACCATAACTCTATAAGACAACACATATAGTGATTATATTTATAGAAATATAATACATTATAATGTGTACGAGTATAACGACACTTTAACATATTGTTTACCCCCTTGTTTCCCTATTTTAACTTTTACACCCTAATTTATACCCCTTGATTCCACGAAGAACGTTCCAAAATTTATTTGAACCACCCTTCCCAACACGAAGTAGATATTTCAATGCCATAAAGTAGAGACAATAATTATTACTCTTTCGTTTAATTAAATTACTACATAATTGTTATCGTTTTACATACATAATCGGATACCGGACCTGTCAGTTGTATCGTGTACATTTGGGGTGTTATTTTGTAACTTTTTCTATGACGTCATGCGTTATGAATTGGGCTGGTGTGATATTCATTTGTTTGTTACTATTGGCAAATAAAATTGTAGTGAAAATACAGCTTTTATTTCCCAATATTAATAAACAAACAAATGAGACCAATCTAGCCTAATTCATTCATGACTCTTAGGGCCTTATTCTGTAAAAAATTTCATCGCTGTAAAATGACGTCACAAAAGCGATGATTTTTTATTTGGTATTCTGTAAGAAATTTCCATCGATTTTATTTTTGTCGCTGGAAAATAATCGACCAGATTATAAGGTCGCCTTTAGCGGTGACTTTAAAATTTTCCATCGCAGTATTTTTTAGAACTGTCAAACAATTCGAATTATAATTTAAATTTCAGTACAAATTCTTTAATACACAGTATATGTTTAGTCATATGAATATACAAATATAAATATATCAGAAAGTGAGGTTATGTTGCTTGTCAATTTCGTACTTGTCAAGTGTTTGAATTTTTAAATATTTGAATATTCTGAATGCCATGATTGGTCAAATATTTTTAAAGTTGATGACGTCTTAAAATACGTCGCTATACTTTTTCACCGCTGTATTATAAGGCCGATGGAAAATTCTGCATAAAGAATACCACTTTAGAAATTTTAAAAATTATTTTTATCGAAAAGTTATCTATTAGTATTTCAGCTGTTCAACTATTTTTTAGCTAGGCACGATAGTAAGTATAAAATATATTAAAAAATAAAAGAGTGGTTTTAAACGACATAAGCATTAAAAAGACAAGTATAACGTCATTCTTAAAGTCCAATGACGTCACTTTATAAGGTCGCATTATGTAAGGGATTTTTAAAAAGAAAATGTTTATAAGTAAACACTAATTGTACATTTCCATGCGTGCTACACGTGTTGGTGATTATAATTTAATTAATAATTTCACTTGCTTTTACGGGCCGTAGAAGTACCTACATATGTAAATTACTATTAAGTAAAATTTTTGAAAAGTTTACTGAAGCCTAACATGTTTTCCAAGGTGATTTAAAATTTAAAACGATTATTAATTTCAAATTTACTAATTAAAAAATGTCACGACTTCTTTCTAAACATTAATATGTAAACGTTTTATTTTATGAAAAAAATATTTTTAAAAAAGTTGTAGATTATTAAACATCTTTTTTAATGATGGGCAAAAATCCTTTTTAATGATATGTTTATATAGTATAATGGACTTAAGAAATATGGGCAAAATCCGCAGCCATTTCAGTGAAGTTTCTACTTTACAGTGGTGCAGCTCAATATGTATTAGATACATAAAAAAAGTTGTGTATTTAAATTGTAGGAAATTGAATTCAAAATCACATTGATAATAACTATTTATATCTTAAATCCTTAAAATTGATGCTGGTAAATATAGTATTCAAAATCTGTACCAACTTTTCCACCAATTTGCCACATTAAGTAATTTAGAGAATTATTTCTAGATTTATTTATTTATTTTATTTATTTATATATTAATTGTGTATGCCTTTCGGCTTTACAATCTACAGTATTATATTTCTAATACATTTCATTCCTATATACATTCCAAACTTAAAACTAAACTTAAAATAAACTTAAAATCTTCTCGACTTTTACTAATTCCAAAAGTGCTTTCTGCTTCTTCTTCTTTTGACCCTCTCTATTATTCTCCTGTTTTTCCTTTCCTTCTTACTATTTCCGCCATCCACCTCTTTCCTTCACTGCCTCCCTTTAGTAGCTGGCCAATATTCCTTTCGCTTGCTACTTTTTCCTTACACTCAAACTTAATGTGCTCCAGTGTTTCGTCCTCCGCTCCACACATTCTACACTTTCTTTCCTCACTCTTTTCCCAGTATCTGTTTCCTTTTTCCTCATTTCCCAATCTAAACCTTGCTGTTCTTCTTATGTGTTTTATGTCTTTTTCTATAAGGTACTGAGGCACATTATTTTCCCATAACCTCTTATATCTTTTATTGTAGTTACTTTTTTCTATATTTCCCATTCTCTCCTGCTGTTGTGTCTCCTTATTCCTTCTCCTTAGCTCCTCTGCCACACTTGCGCCACCTTCTCTTCTCCTCTCTGCCTCCTCGATCGCCATTCCATTCCTTTCAAAGTATTCTTTTCTCTTTTTTGGACCTCCTCCCCCCCCCATTCTTTATGTTATCCTCTCTTATTTTCTTTAAAATTTTGCTTTCCGCTCTGTTCAATTTCTCCTCGTATTTTACCGCTCTTTCCCCTGTTTTAATTCGTATCTTATCCCTCTTTAGCTCCTCCATCACCATGTATCCTGGCGTGCACCTGTCCAGCCCTAGTACCCATTTCATATATCTCACCTGTATTCTTTCCAATTATTTCTAGATAATTGCGCATACAATCGCAACCTCTTTCGGGTATAAAGTTATCGCGATGAATACAGTATACACTATAGCAATACCCCCCTCCCCCGGTACTATATTTTATCTATTTCTCCCAATATTACATAGCGCTCAATAAACAAACACATTTTACTTGGTAAACAGATCACCGCAGGGAAACTGTACCACACACAGACGCACTTTGTACTGATATACTGATATCCTCCTATAAGTGTATTGGGTTTAGTAACGTATTCGTATTGAATTACACCAGATACTCCAGATTACACCAGAACTACACTGTGAGAAATACAAAGTAAAAATTACTATAACTCGAAGACACAGCAGTCAGCTATTTGATATTTTGAAACTATGTTCAAAATTTTCAAAATCAATATATTTAGTTAAATATTTAATATTATTAGTTAATAAGGGGGCGTCCATAAATTACGTGAGGTGTTTTTTTAAATTTTCTGTATTTATTACTAAACGTTATTCTTAGCCTATAAACAAAAATGTTAAGAAATCTCTCGAAAAGTGGTATCACTACCTTAAGGGGAAGGTGGGGCTGGTGCAAAGTTTCAACTTTTTTTTTCATTTTTTTTAAATTTATTTATATTAATGTACAACATATTAAGTTTATTGTGTGAAAATTTGAAGTCGATTAGAGTAAAACTATCGGAGATATAGAGTTTTAAGTATTCACTTCTCTGGTCTGGTTTCGCCTTTCTTTGAAACTTTTAAACGCGTTTTTCTGACACATAGCTTTTTTAGAGTCGGTGCCCCCTGTAGCTCAAAATCTACTGGAGCGATCCTTTTGAAATTTGTACACTCTTCCTTTACATAAAAGCCGAGGTAGCGCTGCCGAGTTTCTTTTTAATTTTAACGTATTTTGAAATAACAAAGTTTCTGATTTTTTTCATTAAAATTCGGAATTTTAACTTCTAAGTGCTGTACAGAATTGAAAAATCAATATAAAGAAAAACTCGGCAGTTACTTGCAGAAACTTATCAACTAATGAAATTATTTTGGTTTTTGGATTTCAGAAAATCCAGTGATGAGTCAGTGACGTCTGCAGAGATTCGTCAATGCCTCGTTTCTTGATATTTTTTTTGAAAATTTCACAAAGTATTTTTCAAAAGTTTTTTTATCAGGTAGTAATTATAGAAATAATTATATAGTAACTGTGTCGTCAAAAATCATTATCGAATATATGCTTTTTTTTATCGACCTTATTCCTCTCCCCCCCTTTAATTACCAAATTTTGACACAGATAAAAATAAATTATATTATATTACTGAAGGTGGCCGGAGTTGATTTCTAATATAAATATAAATATCTTAATTAATTTAGCGTTTTTCTCCAAAATAATTTTTAAATGGATATTACAAGCTCAAATACTTATATGCCACATGCGACCCAGCACGTTTTTACGTTAAACATCAAAAGTACACAACACTTTTAATGACTCAACGCACTACAACAGAAATAGCATAAATAAGACCACACTTTTTAGTATACTCACAGCACTCACAGCGAACGGTAGATCCCTAATAACTTTGACGTACAAGACTAATGAAAACTAGGAGCAAGCACTGTAATCAATTATGAATGTAGACACAAGGCTGAATTAGTTATTATCCGGTCATTTTTCTTTCCGTAACAAGAGAAAGAAGCTTTCCTCTGTACAGTTTTGACGTTAATAATATTTATTACTGTAATATGTACATTAAAGGCGTTAAATTAAAATACGGATACATGACGTCACAAAAGCGATGAATTTCCATCTATTTTATTTTTGTCGCTGGAAAAAAATCGATCAAATTATAAGGTCGCCTTTAGCGGTGACTTTAAAATTTGTCATCGCTGTATTTTTTAGAACTGTCAAACAATTCGAATTATAATTTGAATTTCAGTACAAATTTTTTAATACACAGTATATGTATAGTCATATAAATATACAAATATAAATATATTCGAAAGTGAGGCTATGTTGCTTGTTAATTGACTTGTATTCGTACTTGTCAAGTGTTTGAATTTTTAAATATTTGAATATTCTGAATGCCGTGATTGGTCAAATATTTTTAAAGTTGATGACGTCTTAAAATACTTTTTCACCGCTGTATATACCTGTAAATACCACTTTAGATAATTTAAATACAGCGACTTTATTCGAGCGGTGAAAAAATTAAATATTTCTACCGCTGAAAAAATAAGGTCGATTTTTTTAAAAGGAACAGAATAAGGCCCTAACTGCTGGCTGTTTAGACTAGACTCAGTGAACATGTACCGCCTTACAAATAAACCAGCTATAAAATTTATACTAGGTATAAAATGATAATAAGCCTGTTCGGACGGGATTTATACGTGCAATAAATTTATTTGTAAAACCATCTAGTGACGAATATGATTTTGTCTCCGAATATCAATCCCGGACCCAGCATAGCTATTATAAATACTGTAGCCTGGTGTTAACTCTCTTTGTTATAAAACACGGGTATCCCACAATAGTTAGCAAACTAAATCTAATGCAATGCGATGATGATGCACAAGATTTAAGAAATATCCCCTCTCTACATAAAACACACTTCTATTAATTTATTTTAAGATCCGGGTTGATTGCATCTTCCACATTGTGAGCCATTTGTAATCTTTCTCCGCATTTCATCCAATCTAGTCATACAATTCCATACAATTCAAGTCATGTTAGGGTGCACTGAGATGGCAATCTATTAAAGGAATGACTTTTACAAACTCTATTCCAATTAAAGGTAAATGTCACGTGTTAAAAACATTTTCTGAATTATATTGTTCAAATAAATACCAGTACGAGTCACTAGCCAGGCTATTTAAGAAACTAAAGATATGTAAAGACATGTATGTAAAGAAATTCAACAAAACTCGTCTGTCGGTAAAACAATGACCGAAACAATCAGTGAAAACATATACTCAGGAACGCAATACATGTCGCTGTAGGAATACCGGCCAACACAGTTTGATATTTGGAGTCGACAGAACTCACGTTTTTAGTTAGTTAGTTACTAAGTGCATATTGTGAGGTTATAATAAAATTAAATAGATAGGAATTGAGAATTGATGGTAAATAATAAACTTTAAATGTCTGTCTATGCTATGTAATGTCTTAATCTGTGCTATTTGTGTTCATAAGCAATACTTTATCAACACACGAAATTTAGATTTTTCATTTGTTTTAAAAATTACAAAAGCAGCTCCACTAAAACCACTGTAACTAATTGTCGGAATGTCATGAAATTTTGACACATATGGTTTGACTATATTTGAGTCATGTTAAAAATTTATTAAGTGATGTGTTTTATATATTTCTGCCAGAAAAGGTCCTTACGGTATGTCTATTTGTCATATTGAATACGAAAATAACAGAAAATTATCGACGACTCTGATATTCCGATTCCCAGCCAGGACGGTCGATTTTTTCAAGTTATTTTCTAAAGCATTACACATTTTGGGCATGAAAGATTTAGCCGACATGAAAAAATGTAAATATACATATATAAATATCCGGTAAACATAGTTGTGTGCATTTAAAGTTTATCTAACATAATAAAAGTTACCTTTCACGAAAACGATTTCATCTCATAAACGACGTTTTTTTAGACTATTTTATTGCATCTTTAAAAATGAATCTATTCTTTTTACTTCTACTTCTGAATCTACCCTCATAAAACTTATTAAGTCCTTTTTAAAGATTAGAATACTTATAAAATAAAATCTTTTTTTATTAAATTTTACTAGATTTTGCTTTAATATTATATCAATATAAGGTAGCATCCTTGTTTTTTGTTTTGCGGTATATCATAAATATATGTATATAAATGCATTGACAACACTATATGTTTTCTGGTTCAATCGCCGGACCAGAGTTATATTTTCTGGTATGGTTGTTATTAAGTTACATACATACAATATTTACAAGTATATAAAAAGTGAAAAGAGAACAAGAATTGAGAAACATAAACTACATATATATAATGTATTTATATGCAGTTCGTGACCAACATATTTTTGATAGATAATAATAATAATAATGTGAATATACACCTCTCAATGCTAGCGTCTGCTTTATATATGACGTCACTCAAATAATCGGATCGCTTTTTCAACCCTCACGTGACCACATCCCGAAAATGAAACCCTCCATCCCCTCTTGTCTGCCGCCAGTATTCTCTTGACGTCATTCAATAAAAGTCAGTAGTGGTTAACCTATATTCCACTATTTCAAATGATAAAACAGAGACGCAAAACCTTTTATGTAATGATGTTATTTAATGAAACGGTTGCTATACTTAGTACATATAAGAAGTTCATCAATAAATATTCATTTATATATATATATATATATATATATATATATATATATATATATATATATATATATATATATATATATATATATATATATAAGACATAAAATGGAAGTATTTATTAACGCATTTATAACAAAATGTGATAGTAGTAGACGATGGCCGTTATTAGCTAATAGCGGACTCCATCCTGAAAACAGATAATCAATTATATCTAGTCACAATTCTTTACTGTCACTTTGTGCGCATGAGTCAATTTGTTTTATTGTGCAAAATTATCAAATAACACTAGTTTACTGTTTTATGCGGAATAGTGATTCTAAGTTACTATCTGGTTCATAGACATGGGTGTATATTTAACGTCCATTTGGCGACTTGGCCGAGTGCACCATCCGCGTTACTATTTAACAGTAACGTTTCAGTTACTTTCTGGACAAAATGTATATTAATTTAAAAAAAAATTATTGTCGTCTTCATACGCCTATACACCCTGTACATACGAGAATAACACATTAACAAATATAACAACTTCAACATAATAACACGTGACATGAATACCACTTTTATAAGCTAAAGAAAAGCCTTATCAATTTAGCAAAGGTATTGTTTTTAATATGTATTTAGTACTTTTTGAATAAAACAAATATTGTACATTTTATTTTACAAGGTTTAAATAAAGTAAATTTTTTGTAGCATTTTCATAATAAAGTTGTATAAAATATTTAAATTCTTGTTACAACAAGCTGCTAACATGGTGTTTTAATATTTCTAAAACAATGAAAATAAACGGATAATAAATATTTAATAAAGAGTAGTATACGTTTAATGTTCAGCTATTGTTTATGTAAAAAAACCTTTGTTAAAGTATATATGGTAGTCATAGCACTGGTGAACTATATTAATATTAAATGATATTTTGAAAAGAGTTTAAACAAAACGGCTATTACGTATGCAGTGGTAAAATGACAGCTGGTTCTCTTTTATTATAGAGCATTGTGCAATTATTAATTGAAGCAATGACGTAGGTAGACGTAAGTATGTATGACGTATTACAAATGTAAAAAGCTGTTATATTTAATATTTAACGGATGTAACCTTACTAAATTTAATTATAGCTTAAGATTAAACGTATATTCTATATAAACAATATATGTTTACGTTTATGAATGTCTACGTTAAGACAGTCTCTCTACTCGGTGTTGGCAATGGAAACATAGGAGGTCACACACTCTTAACTTCTACGATAAACACAAAACTGCCTTAAGACAATTGTGTCTCCAGTGTGATGCCGTTTTAAAGGAGCATTAATTTATTTAGTCTCAGTCACACTCATTGTTTTGATACTTAATTTACTGTTTTAATCTAATAATTTAATCTTGATTTCAGGTTTTCGGAATAGGCATTCCTAGTCACATTCGTGTTTTAATTTGAGTTTAGTTAATTTAGTTGGTGCGCATGCGTCTTATTCGACAGTTGGACAAAGTTCAATTCTTAATAACAATTAGTCATAGAAATTGTTTTTATTTCTTTACTTTTGACAAACTGACATTAAACTTCTTTTAAATATAAATTCTACTGCATTTTGACAGATTGTCACATTTTGAGGTTATAATATAATATAGTTTTTCTTAATTCAATATTTTTAATTTAAAACATTGGACCTTGTAAGGTTCTAAAAAAACTAAGAAAACTTAAAAAGCAAATTTGTATTTGTATGACGTGAAATGCATGTTAACGTCAGTTATTTGTTGAGTAGGTCAGTGCTGTGGTAATGTTCTGTAGCTGTTGGTAGTCAAATAATCAAGTCAAATCAAAGAATAATAAGTTTTTATTTTATTTAACCCGGCTAAGGCAGACATAATATTGAAATTTGATTGTTACTTGAAATAGCTGTAAATAATATTTCATATTTTGATATATAAATAGCAGAGATTTATGAGCTGTAAGGTTGGTAACCTTACACAAGGATTGTGATGTCACATGCACTTGGAATGGGAAAGGGAAAAAATGACTTTTTTAATTGTTAATATCTCTTAACATATAAGGAGTTATTAAAAAATCATTGAACATTTGAGGTTCTAGTAACCCACTTTATCAATATATAGTACACTTTTATAGAAATTAAGACATAGGACACAAGCCCATTTGCTACGGGTCTCAGATGGTTTTATAGTTACTCCATTGGTAACAGCATCCCTACCTAAGACATGCACATACGCAAAAGAACGAAAACTATAAAACCTAGAAAATATACCATTGTTCCGGGGATTGAACCCAAAGACACCCGACCGCTAGGCCGTCTATTAATATAATACTAAAACTATTAATCTTTAATTACACATGAAAACCGCTTACGTCTCAATAAATTTAGCTTACTTAATGATCGGAACATTGAACGGTTCATTTATATTTACGATGCTGGCCTAAATATAACATTTAAAATAAACTTCTATTATTTTGTAAATAATATATAGAATTCACCGTTTTGTAAAATGTAACAGAAATATAAATATACTAGTGTTTACCCCGTCACAAAACGTCACTTGTGTAATATATTTTATTTAAATTTAAATACTTTTTTTTAAATTAAAATATTTAATGGTAGTAGTTGAATTTACTTATCCAATATTTAAAGTCTTGCTCTCAAGTTTTAAATTTCTTTAATAACGCACCCCAGGGCTACCGCCCTGACCCTCCTAATTCACTATAACTTGATGTAAATTTGAGATTTATAAAATGATGAACTACTTTGCTTCTATCCAATCTTTTACATACTATATTTCATATGTGCATATCTACATTTTAGGTTACTCCACTTTCCCCGCGCTCCGTAATTTATAATTTATTTACCTTCCATTATACTCACATAGTTCAAATTTATTTTTTCTAACTACTTACAAATATATTCAATATATTACAGATAGCCAAATAATAGTATAATTTCACATGAATTTGTAATCTTATTAAGATGTAAAAAGAAGTAAAAAAGCATTAAATAAAATAAATTTATTTTAAGGTCGGAAAAGATAATTTATGCAATAGCTATTACATATAATAAGATCCTGAGAATCCTGACACGATTCTTCTTGATAAAATTCATGATTCTGACTTAGAATTAAGGATCCACTGTACCATCAAATCTTTATTTATTTTCTCTTATTTTTAGATAAATAAGAGCCGAATATTTTCAAAATGAGACATGTAATTTTTTGAAAAACAATAAAGCTAATCATAAAATTCTTCAAGTTGTAAATAATTTAATTAATAAGAATTAAAAATATTATTATTAGGCTTTTTTATCTTAGACTATAAGCTTTCGAAAGATTGTAGTGCCTTTGGCGTGGGCTCCAAAAAGTTGAATTATTTGTGGGGAATATTTTACGGATTCAGGCATGTCATAATAAACGGAACGGCGATTATTCGGCACAAAATAAGTTTTTATTGATGAAAATACAAGAGTTATGAAATTATAATTAATATTAGTTAATAATAATCAGTGTCAAAAAGAGAATTTACGGTGTGCAACCGTTGAATTGTCACCCATCTTCAAATACTTATTGTAGTAAAAAGATGAAGAAGTAATAAAAAAAAATCTGTATATATAATCTAAGAAATAATATATTAAATTACATAAAACATTTATTTTAACCATGAAAAAACTGTAAAACAACGAGAAAAGCAAAAAAAGCGAATTACTAACATTGGAAAATACTAACGTCGTTTGTACACTGACCCTTTTAGAGAAGTCTGTCAGATCTGGACGCTGCTGTAACCTTAAGTCCCAACCACTACCTAGATTTTTTAGAGGGCATAGGTGAAGCGCGCTCTGTTCTCATGAGAGGTAAATAGGACTTTGAAATTTCAACAGTCCCTAAAAGACCCAGTGTACACAGGGTTAATAAGAGGCAGTATTGTAGTACAAATTGAAAGCCACGATTTTCAAGTCCTTTAAAAATGTAATATCATTTGATTTTGATTAGTGCGGATTCTGGAATAGATACTGGTGCACATTTTACCGTAGCGCTGACATATGTACTAATATCCGCCTGTTAACTGCACAGCCAAAAAACATGTACTGAAACTTCTTGCTTTCATAAGAATTTATGGAATCGTTTAAGAGGCCATTAGAGTTATAAGTATATGCTGAGTCACGCAATCTCCTTAAACCTTGAATATTTCCTACCTAATTACAATAGTTATCCGAAAAAACAATATTTCAAAAGAAGTTTTTATTCATGTATACAGATATACGATCCGTACAACCTTAAAATGTGACGTCAGAAATAAACCATTGACGTCACTATCAAGTTTTTCTCCCTTTCTAAGTCTGGTCTATAAGACTCTCCTTCCACTAGTCTGTGTAACTCTAAATTCCTTACTCCTTCCACAACCACTATTCTATCCCCTGTACTTATACTCCACCGCACCACCCACTATTGCCCTACTGACTCTCATAGCAGCAGTTTCATCGTCACCATATAATATTATTTTCTACCAAGTAGGGATGAAAAAATGATTTTGATGTGTATGCAATTATTCGATATCGATTGTTCGAACATCATTGTTTCTTCAACAGTTCTAACATAAGTCTTAAGTAGAACAAACTGAAATGTGGAACGCCGTCTTAAAAGGATAATAATAATTAACCCACCTGAGATAAGTGATTCTACAAAGTGACTCTTATGAATTTAGCGAGCAAGCAAAATAGTTAAGTATAAGATCCGACTGGAAAAGGACTCTACTTCTGTTTATTGGTCCTATTGCAACTTGTTTCAAGTCACCCGATAGCTTTGGTTAACTTAAATAGTCTAATTTGAAGTAACCAAAATTACGTAAGTAAGAAAAATATATCACTGAATTAGGTCTCATACGAAAGGCAATTGTGACGGAATGCAATTGATTTTTTTTTTTTTTTAGATAATTTTTTGCGCTAAGCTTTTTTAATGCAGCAAAATAGTACACAATGAATCTTGGTTACTCTCACACTTGGATTTTTCCACTCATATCTGGGTTGTTTGACTATCTTCTGGGCCGATAGATTTTTGTAAATTCAGCTAAACTGTCAGACAACTGTGACTAGATATAATCAATTTTCTCATGTGATCTAGAAAAAGATAAGCAATTAAGGTCATATACAGAAAGAAGGTCATTTATAACCATATGCGATGAGTAAAGAGTGCTAGGTTTTTTCTGGATTTATTAAAGTTGCATTCTAGGTTTATTTAAAATTTGTGAACGCTTATAAGGTTTATTTTTACATAATACTATTAATTATCTCGACATATAGGATAGTTTTTTTTTATAATTCGACTATTAACAAGACTAACATGACAACCTAATTACTTTTGCAATTTCTATTGTATGATCAGTTTGTCCACACTGAATTCAACAGTTGTTTCTGAATAATCTATTTGCATATTGTGAGTCATTCTGACTTATATTGCTGTTCAAAAGTACATAGTTTTCTACTGTTATCGCTCGTTTAATTATTAAAGTTAAAGTAGTTCATATTAATGACGCATATACACTGACCGTAAAACTCGGGACGAAAAATATACGTCACGTTTATATTTACATTTGGGTATAGCGACGGAAGTCGATTGAAGTTACTGAAACTTAAGATCGTTTCATAATCCTATATTATAGTATCTGTAATACCATAAACAGATAAATTACGTCACACAAATTTCATAATTTTCAGGACTCAGCATAGGAAATAACTGCGATGTTAAATAAATTTAAAAAAAGTTAATATTGTATTTATAGGGCCCTTACGTAATCGCCCACTAATTGAAAGTAAATTAGATTACATATATTATAGCTACTATTTCTCATCGTTTACTTCTTAGATAAAGGTATGCAATTATTTTTATTGAATTACCCAATCCCCTAACGCCGTAACTGTATAAGATATAAAAATTAACCGCATTATGCAAAGTGAAGTGTGCTAAATTACATGTGCTTAGCTTTATGATGTTACAGTAACGACAAGTATTTTGTTTCTTCCCTCCTTCTCTCCCTTTCTCGGTCTTACCGCATTCTAAACCACAACTTACTCGCATTGCTCTTATACCTTTAACCCTTAACCTTTTAATAATCTTCCCCATAAAATCAAATTTATTATAAAGTTAAAATGTAATAAAAATAATAAGAAGTAAAGAAGAAGGAAAATAGTTATTTCTTTATTTTCTCTATAGTAAATAGAGTAGATAGAAGAACAATATTTGGGTGACGATATTATAAGCAACTTCCGACAACTATCACTGAAATAACTTTGAGCATAATTGTTTTATTCATGTAATAAAATATTAAACAGAATAGTGGCCAACATTTATCACAATTTAAAGTACTTCTAACGTGAGACCACTATTCGATAGTTTTTTTTTAAATTTACTGATTCAGTTTACTGATAAATCCTGAAGTTAGTAGAAAAAGTTATCGAAATGGAATTGAAACGCACCGTGTTATTCATTTGTATTTAGCTGGAAAATCGTAACCAGTCATTGTTAATGAGCTCCGACCTTTACATGTGCACAAAATGTTTCTGTATCGAACCATTACACGTTACACGTTACAATGATACCGGTTGCACCAAGAAACGCCATGGAGATGGACATCCAAAAACAGCAACATCGCCAGAAATGATTCGAAAGGTGAAGGTCAGAATTCAACGTTATCCACGACAAAGCGTAGTTTAAGGGAAAATCTCAATGTGTCATAGCATGCGGCGCATAATAAAAAATGAACTGCGATTGAAGCACTACAAAATACAAAAAATGCAAGATTTAACATCTGCGCAAGAGGCAAAGGTGTTAAAAAATTTGGTATTTTCTAATGAATATTTTTTTACGGTTCAAGAATATGCAAACAAACAAAAGAGTCCAAATCAAAAGACAATATCCACCAGCGAATTGTTCTGCGAAAGCAAGCTCCTGATGCAAACGATGCATCAGTGGCATAGTTTTGGCGTAAAGATAAATCTACCGTAAAAAGGTTTTAAACTATGCTTTGTTACCTTGAGCACGTAAACAATTCGATAGAAAGCATTGGACATTTGAACAAGACTCTGCACCATACCGTAAAACATGTGAAACACAACGTTTCTTACAAGAAAAAATTCCCAGCTTCCTTTCTTCACAACAATGGCCATTACATTCCCTGAACTTAAACCCAATAGATTTTTCCATATGGTGGTTCATTCTGGAGGCCAAAGTATCAACTAAAAAATATAAAACCACCTTCCTTATTTTTTTTTTTTTTATGTTTTTTCTATGTACTGTTGTTTAAGTTTTTAAATGAAAAAAATCAAAATTAACAAAATTACAACATTTTAAATTGATAACACTTCGAACGCCGACCCCGTATTTGATTTTATATCTCAATGAGTAAGAAAGTGAAGAATTGTTCGATGCAGTCGTAGCTTTCTTGCAGTGCAAAAGAGTACTCAACTTTGCAGTCTCTTGTATATGGTAAAATGTTCTTGCAACTTAACACTGTACATCTGTTCCGGTTACTGCATATTTATAATCTTGTTTGTCAGTTTTATTTCTTTTTTAATTCTTTGTTCTTCTCTTAACGCTGTCTGATTTTTAACAACGTGGTTACACTATACATCATAATAATAAGTTTGTGCAATGGCCTGTTTTAAAATCCATTATCAAAAATAGACGCCTATTTATACACAGTTAATTTTTAATAATGTCTGTTTTATGCTACGTTCAAGTACCAACGCCAGATAATTCAATTTTACTAGTATGATGAGAATACACTGTTAAAGTACACACTGTTAAAGTTGTATTAAATTATTAATTATAAACGTATGTGGAATTATTTCAAATTCAGTTGTTTATTCAGAACCCGTAAATCTTTGTTTTAAATTTGTCAATCGTATAAATTTTACCGCCTATATCCTAATTCGCCACTGGTTATAAATGTAATAACACCCCGGCTATAGATACAAATATGTATATGTCAGAGGTTTATTGTAAAAGACATTTTTCTTAAATTCATATTATATAGAATGTAATATTAATATTCTCTGCGAAGTGAGAACTGAGAAATGAGAGATAGGTGAGTCAGTTGACACACAAAGGAAAACCCAGTCCCGGTCTCACTAACAGACCCACCAGGGTGTGCTGCACCGTCAACAACAGTCAACAGAATTATTTTATGGGAATGTGTCATTATAAATTAAATTTAACAAACGTTGTACAGTAAAGCACCACTGGTACGGGTGTTATTTTCCAACCAAGCATTGCTTTAAATATTAGCAGACTTTGTGTCTCTTTAAACTATAAATGCTTTTGAAGAATTCAAGAATTAGTAAATGTTATTTGTAAGAATGTAACCAAACCTAATATTTATTCCGAGGAATAAATAACATACCCGCATTGTTATAAAATTTATACCAGGTATAAACTGATACTAAGCCTGTCCGGACGGACTTTATACCTGGTATACATTTTATAACAGGTTTATTTGTAAGGCGGACAATGTTTATAAACATTCCATTTCTTTTTTAAACAGCAATATTGAAAAAATATTCCTTCGTGCCATCTCGGTGCAGATGTACTTTATGAATTATTGTGAGTATTCTCCACTGAACACGTGTTTGCAAATAATACCCAAGTAGAAAATTGTCTTGCAGTGTAATATCCAAACTTGCCATCATGCTACAAGCTTCATTTTCTACCTCTCACATAGAAATTGTAACGCATCATGCAAGATTTGACTTGCTAGCGTGCTACACCATAATTCCAGCATTACATTTGTGTAATGTATTACTGGAATACCGAAACTTTGTAATATTTAGTACTATTTTAAAAACCTAAATGCATTTTATTCTTCAAAATGGCTTCTTAAGATTTTATAATCTTTAAGAAGATCTCAGTTCCTAAGAAATTTTATGAGTATGCTAATTTCCAAAAGGATAGAATTATTCTTCAAGAAGTAGTAAAATATGTCACTAAACGTTGTAGCTTAAATACACGAAACTGTGTTCAATATTTGATCAATATTTAGCACTCTGCTACTGCACTGTATTGCTAGTTTCATATTTGTTTAATAATGTGCAATTTATAATAAACATAACCAATTTAATTGAGTTCGAAACACAGTATGATATCTGTACTTAGAATGTATAAAGTATCTTTAAACCGAGAAAGCAAGAATAGCAAATTTTTTTAATGCTGCCTTTCCTATGAAGTAGTTTTACAATATATAAAAAAAATCAACAATATTCCTGCTTCTACATGTTTAATTTAAGAAAACAAAGCAATCAGCTCCAATTGCTACATCCTATATTTTATTAAAAGCTATTTTAAAATGTTTCCGACCAAGGGTACTTTACTGTATTAAAATAAAGAAACATTTATAAAGCTGAATGTGAAAGCATTTTACAGAGATTTTTTTTTTGACGATAATATTTATAACAGCCATCCCCTAGACCTCCACTACTATAAAATATTGGCCCATTCTACAACCGCACATCTACTCCTAGTATATGTTGAAATTAAATATGGATAAGGGTGGTTCCATAGGGATGCTACACAAAAGCGAACCCAAGCGAAAAATAAGTGACGTTTTTTTAAAATAAAAAGCTTCTAAAATATTTATATAGGTTGTTCAAAAATATTTTAACAATATGACTTCCAAATAAGTTCCGCTTATTTCTTCTGCCGTTGGAAGAAATTGTTTTATCATTCATTTTAGATTTACTACTCCTTTAATAATATATTCTGGATCAGGAACAACCGAAACCGGAAGTATAGGATATCTACTTTATATGGATTGAATATTTACTTTGAAAAGTTATAAACTAATCAAAAAATTCAATAAAAATTGCATTAGTGAATCATTCTCTTAAGTAGTATTTTGATAATTCTCGTGGAATAACATTTTTTCAATTGAATGACAGTTTATTTCCGAAACAAGTTCTATCACTGAAGACGTCTTGTAGTTTAATATTGCTGACGCCTCAATGGTGCAGATCGAGCAAGTGCATAGGGATTATTAACCCTGCGTGCATACACTGGGTCTTTTAAGGAACAGTTAAAATTTCAAACTCCTATTTCTCTCTTATGAGTATAGAGCGCGCTTCACCTATGCCCCCTAAAAAATCTAGGCAGTGGTAGGGACTTCAGGTTCCAGCAGCGTTCGGATCCAGTGAAACTTTCCTAAAAGGGTCAGTGTACAAACGACGTTAGTATTTTCCAATGTTAGTAATTGTAGGTTTTTGTAATTTAATATATTATTTATTACTTAGATTGCATATGTAAATTTTTTTTTTTAGTAAATTCTCTTTTTGACGCTAATTGTTATTGACTGTTATTAATTATTATTTCATAACTTTTGTATTTAAACTTTGGTGATTTCTTGACTAAGTAGTTGACACTTCAAGAAGTAGTCGAAAGATTAGAAAAGTCAAAAAACTCAACTGTTCCCTCAAAGACTCAGTGAAAAATACAGTGTTCACACGGAGGGTTAAGGCAAACGCATTGACTTTATTAAACAAAACGTAGCTGAGATTATATTTTATATGTAATCAATTAAATTAAGCATGTAGATACTTAAATGGATTTCTTGGTCCAAGAATCGAAACAAGAACTTTAACAGCTCAGGAAAAGATCTTAACCCTCTTGACAACTTGAATTAAAGTTCGATATCTACCATATATTTCCATGTTTGTTCTTATTTTCCACTGTCCATTTTCACATACTGTTCCATTAATTTAAAAAAAAAAATCTTTCCCAAATCCCGCCAGAGATCATAATCGTTTTTTCTCAAAGTGCAAGGGACTCCGAATCATATAGTACCACTGATTGTATTATAACTTTACTCAGGCAATACTAATAAATAATAATCAGAATTATAGAAAAATATTTATTAGACTGCAATATATACCCAGTAAACAATTTGGAATCACTTTCTCATAATATTGACTATGCTTATGATTTTTTTGTCATGAAAGAGTTCATTTATAATTCAGTTTCTCACAATCGTTCATATGAAATATCTATTTTATCGGCTACAAATGGCAAAACCAGTCCACCTGTCGGAATGCAAATGAAGATAAAGTTGATGCGAACTATAATTGAAGTGCAATAGTGATAGAAACGTCACAAAATACGACACTTCACCAAATTCTTTACTGAGTAGTTCACACATACGAGACTTGAGCACTATAAAGTACCAACATATTAAAGAAAACAATCGTCACTATACTCATATTATAAATAACGTAAAAGTTAAATTATACTGGTGACAGAAAAAGATATTTAGTAAAATTTTACTTTTATTTGATTTCATTCCATTGAACAACATAAAATACAATAGTTGTTAGATATTGCGATTGACGAAAAAAGAAACAAACACTCTTTGTACGCACCACCTGTTATTAAAGCGAGATAGACAGAAAACATTGTGCAAATATTTAAACATTGACTTCTTAAACTTATCTTTTATATTTTAAACTCCTAGAAGTATTCAAGGTCTTTACTCGATTTAAAGCCTCGGGCTAGACCTTTTTGAATGCCATTTAAATACAGGACCGAATGTAAACAATACACAAAACAGAATTTAAAAAAGAATAAATAGTATACAATAGATATAATATATTCATCGTTTCAATAAAAAGAAATGCAATGTATTAAAAATTAAATTATTACCTGTCTCTAAAAGCCAGCTTAGATAACACTCACATTCATTTTCACTTTTATTTATATTTTCGTATGTCACAAACACCTTTTAGAAAATGTAACTTCAATTTTATTAGTTATATAAACATTGACACTAGGAGAACTTGATAATTATTAAAACAACATCACTAAAAGTAGGGTTACTAAATATTAATACTTATATCCAAGGTTCAATTACTTTTTGTGCTTTGCAAATATCTTGTAACATATAATTAACGAAATTGATAATTATCAATAAAAGAAGAATAAAATAAAAGAGAATTCAATTTATGATTTTATTTGCAAAACACTAAACGCAATTAAAAGCTACTAGATTTATAGAAATATACAAATTAATGTTATTTTAGTATTGTCAAATCGCGTGTTCATGTCGACAAGTTATAACCTGTCCATATACGTATTCACTTTTTTCAACACTTCATAAAGATTATATTATGGAATCCACCAATTAATAATTAGTAACACATAACTTAATTAACAAATTTATTTATTGTATAATGCACTGGTTAATTTAATTGTCTCTTTAATTAATATTTTTATTTCAATTCTTATAAAAACAGATTGACATTTTATGAAACCCGCGGCTACTGTTGTATTACCTGATCAAAAATAAATAGTTAGTAAAGTGCTAAAGGGATGGCGCCACCTCACTCAACAAGAGTCAGTATGTTTTTATTACAACACTACTTGAAACGCGGGAGTTTTAAATTATTATAGATATAATTTTATAAATATAAAATAGAAATATGTATTATTATTTTACCCCATTAACGATACAAGTCATTAGAAAGTATTTTATTTTTGCAGGACATAGGATTTGAACATTTCTGCTCATTCCTTGGAGCTGTTCTGGACGTTAAGGCACCGGACGAGCTATGCCAACATCTGTTCATTAGCTTTGTCCGTAAGACCAAACCGCCAGACAAGAACTTCAAGGATCTGGCAACATCCTCCGTCAATAGCAAAGCTGGCGCTCTCACCACAGCCAACAATAAAGGTAATTAATTGCGTACAAGCGTTGAAGCATTAATTGTAGCATTGAAATTAGTTACAGGGTGTCCATCAGGAAAGTTTTCCCGAAATCTTGAAATTTTAACCGGTTTTATGAACAGTTCTTTTTTCAAAACGATTGCAAAAAAGGACTTTATATTTTGTTATATGAAATCTAAAATTTTCACTTTATAAAGTTACGTTTTGCGTGAAATCGCTAACAGTAATCTTGTAGTAAGTGTCCTAAGTTTTTCCACCCTGGACACCCTGTACATAATACCGTAAAACGTTGCAGAATAAAATAATAAATTCACTTTGTAATGCTGTAGCTTATTTGATTCTGTAGTTGATATAGTGATTATTTTAGATTTATTTAGAGGCGAGTGGTTGCAAACCTTAGTCCCGAATCTGCCCGAACCGAATAAGAATGCAACTGTGTTGTTAGTGAGAGAACGAACGTGTATTCGAGTGAGACAAAACATACGGCACGAACGTAACTAAACTGATTTCAAACTGGTTTTAAGTACGTGTGCAGCGAGTCTATTTCTCAGTCGCAAGACATCATGAACAGAGATGTGCACGAATACTATTGAAATGTATTTAAATACATGCACACAAACAAATACGACACAATAAAATCACCTAATATGCTATTGTTAAAAATTCTATAGAGTCACGGAACACGGCTCGACTACCAGTTTAGTTTCATTCGTGCCTTGTGTTTTCTCTCACTCGTATACATGTTCGTTCTCTCACTAACGACACAGTTCCATTCTCATTCAGTTCGGGCATATTCGGAGCTAAGGTTTGCAACCAGTCGCCTCGTGTGCGATGGGCCTAAGAAGTAAAAATATTCGTATTTTATCCTCTACTACTAAAATATTCCAATCTGATAACATATCGTTCGTACAGTTCATCAGTGAGACAACTCCGAATATCGACCAGTTATAATTTATTATAATTTTCTTTGTTTATATTTATCTGAGTATTGAATCAGATAGAGCGTTCATTTTTACATATAACTGCAAACACAAATAAATTTTCAGGTTGAAGTACGTTTTACTAATGAACTGGATGATCAATATTTTTTATATTTATTAAGAGCATGTACTAGTGCCTATATTTTCTGTACATATTCTAATTTTTGGCATGTTATTTTGCTAATTTCTGCTGTTTTAATTTTCCGCTAGCTTAGTTTTATACCTTTGTTTGCACGCAATGCATTTTCAATTCCTATACTTATTTATAAACTTTTGATTAGGGTCAACTCCAAATATGAACTCTATAGAAATGATTCTTGATTCACAAAGCACGCTTTCTGGTGAATTTAAACCTAGCTTTAAAGATAAAATACATGGTCTAACTGAGAAGTTGAGTTTCCTTGGACATCGCAGAAATGGCTCCGATTCATCCAACAAAAACAAAACAAGTGAGATGGTAGTACGAGTGTCATTCAAATATAAACCGGAATTACTTTTACCTTAAATAACTTTTAAAAAAATAGAAAGTTGAAATTTTGCATGTGTTGTAAGGTATTCACGATACGATCTTAAGAATTTCAAAAAAATTTAAAAGAGACGTTGAGAAAATTGGGGGGCTCACTGAGGAACTTTACTGAAAGTTCAAATTTTGGATTTCCTAATAATTTAGTATCTTATTAATAAAAAAAGAATTAAAATTTCGAAAAGAAAACTTTGGGTTTCACGGAGATGGTTTTTTCCGGGAGTAAGAATTGTATTAGAAAGTTGAAATTTTATATATAGGCTAACTTTGGTACCTAATTTATAAATCGAAAAATAAATTCCCATATTTTGAGAAAAAGTTGCTTAAATAACGCATAATTTTTGAAAATTAAAAAAATTATTTTTTTTCAGTCAGTTTTTATGAAACATTATTTTAAAGTTGAACGAGTAAAATATTTCAATTTGAAAATGGAATTAAAATTTGAAATGAAATTACGAATTATTTTATTGAATTAAAATCATACATACTAAGAAGACACAATAAGAACGTTAAAAATAATCTGTATTAAAATATTCCGGTTTATATTTGAATTATCCTAGTATATACTTTGCTTTATTACTTTTAAATTCTTTATAGCATTAGGTATGTTTGTATTACTTGCACTGTACGACTATACACTACACTGTTTTACGTTACTCTTTCTAACACTATTTACAGCAAATCCGAAATTTATCTGTTATCATGCGCGTCTACAGAAACTTTGATAAGGGGGAGCAAAATTCACACTTTTTCAGTGTGAATTAGTCATAATTTTATTCTGTCTCATGTAAAACTCGAGAGAAGGAGTTATTGTACTGTTTGCCCATAAATTTGTACATCCATGTCTACTACATAATCTCTGCTTCCAGCAAACTTTTTTTTGTTACGTTTTCCAATTGTAAGCTAGATAATTTATTATCTAACACCTATACAGTAGAATAATATTAAACATATCGTTCATTTACGGTTTGCTGGTCATGGTTTTTAGCTCACCCCTCTCTCTTGTCACGTCATGTCACACACTGCGTGATATTCCCTTGTTATGACATCACTTATTTGAAAATGAAGAAGAGCTCACATTTAAAATCAATTGTATTTAGACGAAATTGCGTTAATAACTGAAATGACTTTTTTCTTAGTTCCCAGGTGAAATCATTGTATCTAGTCTCAGATTCCTTCCAGCCTAACTAAAATGAGGTTCTTTTTAGCCTCATGAAATCAATTGTATCTATTCACAATTCTCTTCCAGTCTAATTGAAATGACTTTGTTTTTGGATTCGACGTCACAAAGATTTTGACCCATCTCTATCCCTTGTCACGTCTTGTTACACCTTGTGACACTTTTGCTGATGTCTTAAGAAGTTCATTCAAACATATTAATTATTAAGTACATACAAAATCTGTCATCCTGACTGACTTTCAAAACCAGAAAGAATATGAATCTTTCATTAGGAAATAATGAACCAATTAGAAAACTACTTTGATCAAAGATTAAAATATAAAGTCCTTTATTTTTTAGGGTGACTCCTTGTAAACTAGTGTTAGAAAGAGAAATACAGTGCAGTACGGACGCGAATAAGCACAAGTCTGAAAAAGTATTTTTTTAAAATAGGTAACCCAATGGTAACGGTAACACCAAGTACATATTCCTGTTATGAAATGTTTGAGAGAGACAACATAGCTTCAGCCGATATTAGTCCATCCCACTCACACTCACAGAAGAGTTATTCACAGTTATCGGTAAACAGTTCCAAAAGATCTAATAATTCCACCTTACTCCATAGCAGTAAACTTGAAGGTTTGTTTCTTGGATATTATTAAAGCACATATTATATCATTTTAATTTTATAATGTGATACGTGTTTTTCTTTACAGATGTTAAACTATCAGCTGGTAAATCTAGCACCCTAGACATGTCTGCTTTTGTAGTTCCACTCAAGGACGTCGTTTGCTACTTATCACTACTAGAGGCAGGCAGACCTGAGGACAAACTTGAGTGTAAGTTACTTTATATAATTAATATAGTAATTAACATTGTTACAGATACCATATTATCTTCGTTTAAATCTTCTTGTCAAAGAATGAAGTACGTCATAGAAAAATAATGAAACCCTCTAGTTTTACCTTTGTGAAGACCATACTGTACTTGCAGCATTCTTTTTTGTGATGCGATGAATTTTTTTTCTTTTAAAATTCTATGGCATGATATTATTAAATTCTATTTACTGTTTATGAGCTAACTTTTAAATACGAATACATTGTGAAACACACAGTTGCCAAGAGAGTCGACATGAATTAACGGTTGTTTTGGGTCAGTGGTTCGATTCATAGACAGATATTCTCAGTTCTATAAATTAGTGTTGTTTCGCAGAGCAAAACTTGCATCTGCATTTGTACGAGGAAGCTGGAACTTAAGATATGACCTGAGGAGAAAACATCCCAAACTAATATGATCACAATGAACCGAACACTGTTCACCATTGGCACGAGTGGTGCAATGTCCACGGAAAGTCCCCTCATACGCATACCACCACGATCACAATCTAAACGATCGATCGAGAACTGGTGTGTTCAACATGGTACAAATAAGATTGGCGACGCTCTCAGTCACTGTGGCCTTAATCTATCATCAATATATTTTAATAGTTTAGTACTTGATGCCTTATTCTTATAGTAAAACCCGACACACAATAGATGTATTGTTTCCTTTTGTTATTACCAGTACATAAAAAGCATTGGTTTTTCTCATCATTTTGTATTTGGTTCCTAGTGTCACATCAATTACATTGTGTTGCTGTTTTGTCTTTTATTGGAAATAACTTATATTTGTTATTATAATAATGGACTGTCAAAATAAGATGTCCATGTATAACCAAGACCAAGATATCCTCCTTTATTTTGGAACAAAACATTAGATTTGTCGATTTGTTTGGGCGATGTTCTTATAAATAATCGATGGGACATTTCTTTGGAAAGAATATGAAAAGGTTCTCATGTTTGTACACATTTTCTGATTTGTTGTAGATAATGTGATGAATGTGTGATGTGAAGTTGTAGATAACTTGGTGATTTGTCTCACTGATAGTCCGACCACCTTGGTTTTTTAATTTATATTACTTAAATATTTTACTAAAGTTTACTGAAACTTAATATTTGTTGAAATCGGTACAATTTTGCCGACTTGTGGTCTATATAATACTCATAAAAAGAGAGAAATTCGTGAATTAAAACCTCCCAGTAAACAATTTGGTGAAGTGTCCTATTTGGTGAAGTTCGAGTCACTCGTACAATTCTATTCTAACGCTTTAAAAGTTCTCTACCTGTCACAGATTTTGTGTTAGTTTTTCATAATAATATTCTTTCTTTTTCCAACATCATTCATTAAGTATTTCTGTTTCTTTCCCACATGGGTATATTTTTATTATCCGGTCATAAATCATAAATCTACTCCGCTTTTAATTCAGCAGTGAACCGTCGTTGCAATGTCTGTAGCTCATAAAAAGGACCTTTCCTTTGAACGACTGAATAGAAAACGAACACGTTCCAGACAAAAAATTCATGATACGTAATAGAAATTAAGTAGAATTTACTCCAAAATGTTTACTGGGCTGTTGTTCTCTCAAAATTAGCTACAAAATATGTACATAGATATCATTGTATATAATACTAATTCTGTTTAATTTTTGCAGTTATGTTCCGGCTCTACGACACAGACGGTAATGGATTATTGGACTCCTCTGAGCTTGACGCCATCGTCAACCAAATGATGTCGGTTGCAGCGTATCTTGGTTGGGACGTTTCAGAATTGAAGCCGGTAGGATTCAAATAAATACACATTAAATCCTTTCTAATCCGGATCTAGCCATAATAACTAAATAAAATATAATATCCGTGGTAGACAGAATGAGAATAGCTGACCGACGCGACAGCACTTAGATAGACGCTATTAATTTGCACGTTTTTTATTTACATCTACATGATCCCTTATCTTAAGCTAATGTTTCTTTAAAAGGCCAAATAAAATTCATTCTTTCATTCAATTTTTATTTAACGTCGGATTATTTCCGATGGTGAATATTACCACCGACTACTATGTTGGAATTTTTTGTGATGTCAAGACCCTACAAACAATTTTGATCGGATCGTGATTGGAATTCTATTAGACATTACATGAAGCTTTGGACAGCATGTCTGCACCGGCCGGAACGCTCCGTACCCCCTCTGATTGCCTTCCTAATACTTTCCAAACGAGGTTTGCCGAGGTGCATGTCGTGGTACTACCCAGTACTACCACATATGTTCTCCCGAACACTGTTTGACTACTGTCTAACCGCTCTCTGATACGAGATTGCTAAGATACGATAAACTGTTTGTAGGGGACTTTATATATGTGAACTATACAGCTGTCTAATAAGTTTATGATTATATGTATGTATTTAATCAATTTAATTTGATAACAACCAAACCCAGTAAATATAACTCTGATCCGGGGATCAAACCTGAAGACACTGCAGGCAGCGAAAGCATCACTGCTCACGCCAACATTTTTACCATATTAAGTTATATAAGAGAAATCGTTTAAAATATAATTATCAAATAAAAATAATTTCTTAAATTTAGATCTTACAAGATATGATGACGGAAATCGATTTCGACGCTGATGGCACAGTCTCTTTGGAGGAGTGGCAACGAGGAGGTCTTACCACTATACCGCTCTTGGTTCTTTTGGGTCAGTATATTTATATTTAAATAATTACTTGATTATGTATCATTTTAAGTAATCTCATTAAGTATAACAAAGTAAAATAGGTTGAAGAACATTGTTCTTATAATTTTACAGGAGTTGATGGATCTTTGAACCAAGAAGGATGTCATTTGTGGCGCTTAAAACATTTTAGCAAACCTGCTTACTGCAACATGTGTCTCAACATGCTGGTTGGTCTGGGGAAGAAAGGCCTTTGCTGCATCTGTAAGTATTTAGATTGGAGCGTCATGTTTTTTGTACGTCATGTGCAGAGCGATTACTTTCTTTCTGCAGTAAAATTTACGGTATTTAAATATTGTAAGCCGGAGAGAGAATCTATTACTAAGATATAGTCATTCTTCTGAAACATTAAATTATTTTATTATTCAATTGTTAATAATATATGTTATTTATAGTCCAAATCACGATAGTTCGGCGGCGACTTTAACTTAAAAAAGGTTTATAACCTTTAGCGGTATAAATCTATAATACGAAAACAAATTTTATCTTATTCGTTTCTACATACATTATAGAAAAATAAGTGAATCAGTGCTTTTTAGTTATATAGCAGTTTATACCCCCAACTTGTTTTAAGTATGAGTCGCCGCCGAACTCTCGTAATTTGAACTATATAAGATCTATTTCGTTTGGTGTTGTACTCATAGTGCAACTTAAATCAGTGATACTCCTATCTGGAAATAATTATTTAACGAAAAACTAATTATGGTTTAAATTCTATTTAGTTTCCAAACCGTATTAAAATTAGCAAAAGTTCTCATGTCCTCATTTTTTAGTGGTCGATTTTTCAATTGTTGATTGAAATTGATGGTAATAAATGTGTATTGGCTTGTTTATTTTATTAAATATCTAAATATTGACGGAGATATAGCAATTAAAAGTTTAAATTGTAGTTTTTGCGCTAGAAATGGTCGGCTATATTTGTATGACGTGAAATGCATTTTAACGTCAGTTATTTGTTGAGTAGGTCAGTGCTGTGGTAATGTTCTGTAGCTGTTAGTAGTCAAATAACCAAGTCAAATCAAAGAATAATAAGTTTTTATTTTATTTAACCCTGCTAAGGCAGACATAATTTTGGAATTTGAGTGTTCCTTGAAATAGCTGTAAATAATATTTGATATTTTGATATATAAATATATATAGCAAAGATTTATGAGCTGTAGGGTTGGTAAACTTACACAAGGATTGTGATGTCACATGCACTTGGAATGTGTACAACGTTGAATCCCTTTAATAATTAAAGAGACAAAATGACCTTTTTAATTGTTAATATCTCCTAACATATAAGGAGTTATTAAAAAATAATTGAACATTTGAGGTTCTAGTAACCCACTTTGTCAATATATAGTACACTTTTATAAAAATTAAGACATAGGACACAAGCTCATTAAATTGATACTTGTATAATATATACTTAACAAAAAGAAACCATTCCCATCTTTTCATATTGCTATCCCTTTTTCCATCATACTGCGGTCATATAAGTGTTTCTCACTCTTTCTTACTCTTAATCATTAAGAATAATAATTTTTTTAAACTATTTAGACGGTACCAGTAGTGATAGCATTAAGGCAATAACGTCAGGCTGTTATGTTTTCGATTTCGAGTCTCGACCAAGCTCATATTTTCTGGGCATTCAAATTATTTTGATTAATCGATGACAGTCGATTCAATAGTAGGCAGTAGTGTAGCACACATACTTGTACATATTTCGACGACTCGATACTATTGATAAGACTAGTGATTTATAATAAAAGAAATAAACAAATCAGTTTATGAGTGTTTGATTTCAAGGGCCAAGTCGGAGCAAAACTAAATTTTTTGATGTTACATTTGTTGATATTAATAAAACATTTTTTGATTAAATATAGACTGCAAGTTTACTGTTCACGAGCGCTGTGTACAAAGAGCTCCGTCTAATTGCATTTCAACCTACGTAAAAAGTAAAAAGGCGGATCAAACAATGGCCCACCACTGGGTTGAGGGTAATTGTCACGGCAAGTGTCATAAGTGCAGGAAAACCATCAAGAGCTACCACGGAATAACTGGTTTGCATTGCAGATGGTGCAATATGACTGTGAGTTTCGTACATGCATTGTTAAATTAATTTATTTACTACACAGGATGATTTTGAAAGAACTAACATAATTTTGAACAATTGTAAAAGTCGATTAAGATTAATTTATTATTTTTCATCTGTTTATCGTTTATTGAAAATATTTTTATTTCCTGTATAGTTAAAGCATTTGGATTTTTTCGCTCGGTTTACTTTATATATACTATGTAGTTTTTTTCTTCTTTCCAATATCGGTCCAAGAATGACAAACAAGAAGACTTTTATATTATAATATATATCTAAAAACTTAACTCAAAAAAACTTTTTTGCGGCTGTTTGTTTACAGTTTACTAAACCGTCATCCTTTTTTTAAATTTAATTAAGTATTATTCCCACTCGCTGTTTTCATTTTGTTTTTAATTTTGTATTTAATGTCATAAGTGTGACAAGGAATTCGATTAAAATATTAAATAAAAACATAAATTAAATATCAAACCAGTGAGTGGGAATGAGGTTCTATACTGCGATCTGTCGTTATATACGTAAATCTACGTTGCACATTTATTCCATCAAACTCATATAAACTGCTACGTAAATGTTATAAAAAAAGTTTATATGATTTTATAAATTAGAATTCTAAAAAAACACATTTTTGAAATTTAAAAAAAAAGTTCACTTGTTAGTAAAGATGATTTTGAAATCTTATTAATTCAGTTTAAATTCCTTTAGCTTACTAATTAAAAAACTAATTGTAACAAGGAAAACTATATATTTTGACAAAAATAATACGATATCAATTCTTATCTGATTTCGCGTAAACACTTCTTCATCCTTTGAGTTAATTGAGTTACCCAATAACTTTATTTAGACAAACCTTTCAAAATCACTCCTCAGTTCAGTGATTATTTTACTTCCATGTTTCTAAACGATAAAAATCACGTTTACTTTTAAACATAAATGTAAATGGATACCTAAGTGTTTATTGGATAGAAAATGGAACTAAATCTCAAAACCACTAGTACTTATATTTTCACTTTTCTTTTGTCGTTTTAATTGCACACAATAGATGCATCTTAGTAACATATTAACAGAACCAGATAATTTTAACTAATATGTTTTTTAACTAACTTAGTATAATTATTTTCGTCTTTTTAAATTTCTTTTCTATTTATATTTGATATTTCATATATGTGCATATTAAGTTTTCTTCTTAATTCATTTCACTAAATATATATAAGTAGTTATCCTAGCTTATTATACGTATTTCTTAACGACTTTTTATCTAATAATCAAATTTTGTATTTAAATTTTCTTTTTTCTTTTAAATTTTCTTAAATATTTAATTTTTTTAGATAGATCCTCCATAGATTTCTATTTAATTTTGTTCTTAAAGTTCTTCTTAATTCTTTCAAATTTTCCTCACTCTTTACAATTATATCTCTCTCGCTCTCTCTTTATTTCTCTATTTCTTCCTCTTCGACTCTCTGTCTTTCAATCTATTCCTTTTCCTTCTTTTTCTTTGTTTTATACGTTCCAATCGAAATTTAATCAAATTTTATCTTAGACATCTTATCTTAGATTAATAACACAAATAGTGAATTTCTTTCTTAATAATTTAAATTTCCTTTTCTTCTTTTGTTTAATTCACTTTATCTTCTTCACTTTTCTCATCACATATTTAATTTCTTGCACCTATATTCTGTTCAAATAAAACGTATTATACTAAAAACTAAGATCTGATCGATTTGACTAAGATTTTCATATATAGTACTTACATAAATCATATGTTTTTGCTTTGCTTTGCTTTGAGTTCATGTAGGTACCTGATTTGACAAAGGAGCCCTTGAAAAGCAGCTGCCCGTCCCAACAAAGACATCATTCATTTCATCACATGGACAAATTCATTTCACTAACTCATAACACACCCTTTGTGAAAGTAACCCATTAACTTTCGCAATAATTTGGAGAGTGTAGTAGTTAGAATGAATATCCGCTGTATTCATAGTAGCTGAATTTCGGGTGAGAGAAATTCTACCTCACTCATTCATGTCGACTGGAAAATACTCATACAGTAGGTGATACAGCGTAAGTTATGGAGGAAACTCGGTTAGTTTAATACTTCACTTTATTTATATAGAAATTACAAATATATTTTCGTGGTAGTTGAAAATGATGGAGTACAAAATTGCAAAAATTATCTTCTATTCCTAATTTCAGATTAATTTAATAAATAGGGTAAGTGTGATACTATTAATCTACATGCATACATTCAAAGCCGTTTGTAGAATCTGTGTGCGCCTATGCTGAACATGTTTTGCTTCTCTCTCTCTCCCCCACCACCTGTCCTATCCCTAATCATAGAGATTTTTTTGAAAATTGATCTCGCATGGAACAATTGAACTTCATATTTTTATCACGTGAGAGCTTAAAAAGTAATTATTTATTCCAAATCAAGGACATTTTTTCCAAAAAACAAACCCGTTGTGACTGGATACAATTGCGCTTTTTGAAATATATGACCCAGTTTTTTTTTCATCGCGTTGCAACTATAAAAAAAATGTAAACGCAGTATTAACACGAATGCATTTTTGATTCGGTCTATTCAAATGAATGTATTAAGAAATAATGAAATAATTCATTTTTGAAGAGTGTTTTTTTTTTGTGCGGGCGCCTGAGCCACAACCTATGTAGCCTATGCTTAAAAGCGACCCTGCATACATTGTTTGTATTACTTTTTACGAAGTTTACTTATACTATAAGTCATACTTTGTCTGTTTTGTGAATCTTGTTACGACCTTTTACTTTGTGAAGTTACAAACGTTATTCATATGTCTGTACGTTTATAATTATTTTTATGTAAGAAGCTAAATGCGAGTGTGTTAATTCTAGATTACCTTCTACAAAACACAGACTCAATGACTTTCTATGACATATTAATAACATCATTATTAATATATGTATATACATATATATATACGAGATCTGACTCTAAATACGAGACTAGATCTATAGCTTAGGAAGTGTGAATGTAAGATTTAGAGACTTTATTAGTGTGACAAAGCTCACTTTAAAAGCTTCTCTCATTGACGCATCTTTAAATATGCAGCATGTGTTTACCCTTTAAAATATGAACATCATACTCAAGAAGAAATTCGTTATGAAAACTTTGCCAGACAAAAAATTCTAGATAGAAGACGATCGGAACATGGAATGTCTACCCAGAGATATGCATTTCAATGAAGTCTGAAGTTACGTGAACGTATGGGAAGAAAGCTTCTCGAATTGGATAGATTTTGCACCAGTAAAAAACGTCAATCTGCAAACTGTGTTTGAGTATTCATACTATTGCCCCAGGTTTGCTTCTTCCGGCTTCTAAGTCTTTGGAAAGATCAAGTGGGCACTCAAAGAAGTCTATTTTCTCGCTAGAACATGTGAAACGGTTTGGATTATTAACAACCATGTAGAATGTGACCTGTGGACCTAGTTTGAACTACGATGTCACCATTTGCAGCAATTAAATATGTTAAATAGAAAGAACTACAGAAACAGTCTTGTTTTCTTAAGTCAGATCTCGTATATGACTGTTAAATGACATAATTTAATATTTCAATATTACAAAAAAATAATTAACTGAGTTTCCTCTACTTCATGCACGTTAAAAATCAATTTCCGTTTTTGAAACAATTAATAAAAACGGCATAATTCAACGTAAAATAAACATAATTAGATATATAATTGAATGTGTTCAGTGTATATGTAAATAATAATGAGAACGCTCGTAAATCGTTATAATCTTAGCTAATACCATAAATGTAATATCTGTTGATGACAGCTTCACAACAAGTGTGTGTCTGGAGTCAGGGCGGAGTGCACTCTGGGGGAACACCGCGAGTTGATCTTGGCCCCTACCAGCATATTCCCAAGTGTGCTAGACAGACAACGGTCTGTGGGGAACAAAAACAAAGAGGTAAGTCTGTAGAATATGATTATCTTAATAGCATGGGCGTCCGCAGAATATGTAACAGAGAACTTTAGGAATGGAAAACATTCAATGCGATATACAAATAATTCAGTGATTATTTGATACTGTGCTGTACTTTATAATTGCATACATAACATAAGATATTCTTTGTATTATATATTTATATATGCTCTATAATGTGAAAATAATGTTCTGTGTATGTTCTGTTCATGGCCTTTTTTTTCAAAAAGAAAAATTATTGATTTCTTAATATTTTTTATTGCAGTTATATCCATTTATATTTAAGAAGACGAACTGCGTTAAAAAATTTGAAGTATCTTAACTATTTTGGATTTTATAAGGGTTTCTAAAAATTCATGGACTTTTTTTCCAAAAAGAAAAATTATTGATTTCTTAATATATTTTGATGCAGTTATATCCATTTATATTTAAGAAGACGAACTGCTTTTAAAAATGTGAAATATTTTAACTATTTTGGATTTTACAAGGGGTTCTAAAAATTCATGGACTTTTTTCATAAAGAAAAATTATTGATTTCTTAATATTTTTTGATGCAGTTATATCCATTTATATTTAAGAAGCCGAACTGCGTTAAGAAATTTGAAATATCTTAACTCTTTTGGATTTTACAAGGATTTCTAAAAATTCATAGACTTTTTTTCCAAAAAGTAAAGTTATTGATTTCTTAATATTTTTTAATGCAGTTATATCCATTTATATTTAAGAAGACGAACTGCGTTAAAAAATTTGAAGTATCTTAACTATTTTGGATTTTATAAGGGTTTCTAAAAATTCATGGACTTTTTTTCCAAAAAGAAAAATTATTGATTTCTTAATATATTTTGATGCAGTTATATCCATTTATATTTAAGAAGACGAACTGCTTTTAAAAATGTGAAATATTTTAACTATTTTGGATTTTACAAGGGGTTCTAAAAATTCATGGACTTTTTTTCATAAAGAAAAATTATTGATTTCTTAATATTTTTTGATGCAGTTATATCCATTTATATTTAAGAAGACGAACTGCGTTAAGAAATTTGAAATATCTTAACTCTTTTGGATTTTACAAGGATTTCTAAAAATTCATAGACTTTTTTTCCAAAAAGTAAAGTTATTGATTTCTTAATATTTTTTGATGCAGTTATATCCATTTATATTAAAGAAGACGAACTGCGTTAAAAAATTTGAAATTTCTTAACTATTTTGGATTTTATAAAGGTTTCTAAAAATTCATGGACTTTTTTTCCAAAAAGAAAAATTATTGATTTCTTAATAATTTTTGATGCAGTTATAATTATTTATATTTAATAAGACGAACTGCGTTAAAAAATTTGAAATATCTTAACTATTTTGGATTTTATAAGGGTTTCTAAAAATTCATGGACTTTTTTTCCAAAAAGAAAAATTATTGATTTCTTAATATTTTTTGATGCAGTTATATCCATTTATATTTAAGAAGACTAACTGCGTTAAAAAATTTGAAATATCTTAACTATTTTGGATTTTATAAGGGTTTTTAAAAATTCATGGACTTTTTTTTCAAAAAGAAAAATTATTGATTTCTTAATATTTTTTGATGCAGTTATATCCATTTATATTAAAGAATACGAACTGCGATTAAAAATGTAAAATATTTTAACTATTTTGGATTTTACAAGGGGTTCTAAAAATTCATGGACTTTTTTTCATAAAGAAAAATTATTGATTTCTTAATATTTTTTGATGCAGTTATATCCATTTATATTAAGGAAGACAAACTGCGTTAAAAAATTTAAAATATCTGAACTATTTTGGATTTTATAAGGGTTTCTAAAAATTCATGGCCTTTTTTTTCAAAAAGAAAAATTATTGATTTCTTAATATTTTTTGATGCAGTTATATTCATTTATATTAAAGAAGACGAACTGCGTTAAAAAATTTAAAATTTCTTAACTATTTTGGATTTTATAAGGGTTTCTAAAAATTCATAGACTTTTTTTCCAAAAAGAAAAATTATTGATTTCTTAATATTTTTTGATGCAGTTATATCCATTTATATTTAAGAAGACGAACTGCGTTTAAAAATTTGAAATATCTTAACTATTTTGGATTTTATAAGGGTTTCTAAAAATGCATGGACACTAAGAGGAACCCCTTATAAAATCCAAATTAGTTAAGATATTTTTAATTTTTTGACACAGTTCGTGTTCTTAAACATAAGTGGATATAACTGCATCAAAAAATATTAAGAAATCAATAATTTTTCTTTTTGAAAAAAAAGTCCATGAATTTTTAGAAACCCTTATAAAATCCAAAATAGTTAAGATATTTCAAATTTTTTAACGCAGTTCGTCTTCTTAAATATAAATGGATATAACTGCATCAAAAAATATTAAGAAATCAATAATTTTTCTTTTTGGAAAAAAAGTCCATGAATTTTTAGAAACCCTTATAAAATCCAAAATATTTAAGATATTTCAAATTTTTTAACGCAGTTCGTCTTCTTAAATATAAATGGATATAACTGCATCAAAAAATATTAAGAAATCAATAATTTTTCTTTTTGGAAAAAAAGTCCATGAATTTTTAGAAACCCTTATAAAATCCAAAATAGTTAAGATATTTCAAATTTTTTAACTCAGTTCGTCTTCTTAAATATAAATGGATATAACTGCATCAAAGAATATTAAGAAATCAATAATTTTTCTTTTTGGAAAAAAAGTCCATGAATTTTTAGAAACCCTTATAAAATCCAAAATAGTTAAGATATTTCAAATTTTTTAACGCAGTTCGTCTTCCTAAATATAAATGGATATAACTGCATCAAAAAATATTAAGAAATCAATAATTTTTCTTTTTGGAAAAAAAGTCCATGAATTTTTAGAAACCCTTATAAAATCCAAAATAGTTAAGAAATTTCAAATTTTTTACCGCAGTTCGTCTTCTTAAACATAAATGGATATAACTGCATTAAAAAATATTAAGAAATCAATAATTTTTCTTTTTGAAAAAAAAGTCCATGAATTTTTAGAAACCCTTATAAAATCCAAAATAGTTAAGATATTTCAAATTTTTTAACGCAGTTTGTCTTCTTTAATATAAATGGATATAACTGCATCAAAAAATATTAAGAAATCAATAATTTTTCTTTTTGGAAAAAAAGTCCATGAATTTTTAGAAACCCTTATAAAATCCAAAATAGTTAAGATATTTTAAATTTTTTAACGCAGTTCGTCTTCTTAAATATAAATGGATATAACTGCATCAAAAAATATTAAGAAATCAATAATTTTTCTTTTTGAAAAAAAAGTCCATGAATTTTTAGAAACCCTTATAAAATCCAAAATAGTTAAGATATTTCAAATTTTTTAACGCAGTTCGTCTTCTTTAATATAAATGGATATAACTGCATCAAAAAATATTAAGAAATCAATAACTTTACTTTTTGGGAAAAAAGTCTATGAATTTTTAGAAACCCTTGTAAAATCCAAAAGAGTTAAGATATTTAAAAATTTTTAACGCAGTTCGTCTTCTTAAATATAAATGGATATAACTGCATCAAAAAATATTAAGAAATCAATAATTTTTCTTTTTGAAAAAAAAGTCCATGAATTTTTAGAAACCCTTATAAAATCCAAAATAGTTCAGATATTTCAAATTTTTTAACGCAGTTCGTCTTATTAAATATAAATGGATATAACTGCATCAAAAAATATTAAGAAATCAATAATTTTTCTTTTTGAAAAAAAAGTCCATGAATTTTTAGAAACCCTTGTAAAATCCAAAATAGTTAAGATATTTCAAATTTTTTACCGCAGTTCGTCTTCTTAAACATAAATGGATATAACTGCATCAAAAAATGTTAAGAAATCAATAATTTTTCTTTTTGAAAAAAGCCCATGAATTTTAGAAACCCCTTATAAAATCTAAAAATGTTAAAATATTTTTAATTTTTTAACGAAAATTGTCTTCTTAAACATAAATGTATATAACTGCATCAAAAAATATTAAAAAATCAATAAATTTTCTTTTTAAAGAAAAGTCCATGAATTTTAAGAACCCCTTATAAAATTCACAAATTTTAAGATATTTCAAATTTTTTAACGCAGTTCTTTTTCCTAAACATAAATGAATATAACTGCATCAAAAAATATTAAGAAATCAATAATTTTACTATTTGGAAAAAAAGCCCATGAATTTTAAGAACCCCTTATAAAATCCAGAAAAATTAAGCTATTTCAAATTTATTAACACAGTTCGTTTTCTTAAAGTTTTGTGGATATAACTGTATCAAAAGTTTTTAAATATTCTCTAGAGAAAAATGTCCATGTCCAAAAATGTAATTATACAAAGCCGCATAGAAACGTAAAAAGCATTGATCTTTAAAGTGTAATAAAGTAGTTGCATCAAACCATGAAAATCAAATAAACTTTTATTTTTGAAAAAAGCTTATAAATATAGAAATGATTGCAAGAAAGTCAGAAAATTGAATATATTTTAAATTTTAATTTAACAGTTTATCAATTTAACGTGTAGCCAATATTACTCTATTAAAAATTAGACACATAAGAAATAAGGATTATCAAACAAATTTTCCTAAGAGTCAACCATTTTTGCTCTCTCGCCTAATTCAATTATAATCAATTACAATATCCGTAATTTAACAGAAAAAACATTTCTCTCATTTAAATAATAATATTAAAATTTATTCTAAAAATAATTTAATAATATTCATTCAAGTTTATGTTTTGTTCCAGAATCAGGAAAACCAACAGTCAGAATCGCAGTCATCTTCTACATCTGGTTATTGTCAATCTTCCGGTCAACCATTAAGCTTTCAACTTTGTCCCCCTCTTGACAATGTACCTCTTCTAGTCTTTATTAATCCCAAAAGTGGTGGCCGCCAAGGTCACCGAGTTCTTCGAAAATTTCAATTTAAATTAAATCCTCGTCAAGTTTTTGATTTGTCCCAGGGAGGGCCTGCAAAAGGTTATTAATTTAAATGAATATGTAACTGTGTTTCAAATAGGAAGATATTTTTAATTTCTTGTAAATGTATAGGTCTCCAAATGTTTAAAGATTTGAAGAACTTCCGTGTGATCTGTTGTGGGGGTGATGGCACCGTGGGATGGGTGCTGGAATCGATGGGTAACAAAATCTTTGTTTCAAATAATTATTTTAACACATTGTATGGTTAAGTCTCATTCCCACTCACTGTTTTGATATTTAATTTACTGTTTTTATCTAATATTTTAATCTAGATTTCATGTTTTCATAATAGGCATTCCTAGTCATATCACGTTTTAATTTGAGTTTAGTAAATTTAGTTGGTGCGCATGCGTTTTTAGTAATATAAATATTGACAGTTCGACAGTTGGACAAAATTGAAGGTGAAATAATTCAAATTGCTGTTTTTAATAACTAAAATTTGTTTTTTTTATTTTTGACAAACTGATATTAAATTTCTTTTAAATATAAATTCTATTGCATTTTGACATTTGTCATATTTTGGAGGTTATAATATAATATAGTTTTTCTTAATTTAATAATTTTAATTTAAAACTTTCGACCTTGTAAGATTCTAAAACAACTAAGAAAACTTAAAAAATAAATTAAATTAAAAATGGTACTGCGAATGACTACGCGTATTGCCATATGCTGAACAATTTAAATTAAAAACAAAATACAAAATTAAATTAAAGCAGTGAGTGGGAATGATACTTTAGCATGCATAAAACTAGAACGAAAATTAAAACTAGTACATATTTAGGAAACGATTACGTACTAATAAATAAAATTTAAATAAAAACAATATGTGTTAATGATACTTAATTGATTGGAAAAACTTTATTTCATATTTTAGATAAAGTAAAAATGGAATGTCAACCAGCAGTAGGGGTCATCCCTCTTGGAACAGGTAAGTTTACGACCGCACTAATTTAATCAAACAAATTATGTACTTTTTGTGTAACGTAATTTCTTGAATTAGGCAATGACTTAGCTCGTTGCCTTCGCTGGGGTGGTGGTTACGAGAACGAAAACCTTGACAAACTCCTGGGGAAAATAATGAATGCATCCACCGTTATGATGGACCGCTGGCAAATTGACATAACCAACATTGACCCGCAGCATGTAAGTACTTTTGGTGTATCTCTTATCTATTAATGTGCTTCTTGACAAACCTAACTTTAGGCAACACAACAAATTTACAAAGTGCAAAGCGATATACTATAACAGATTTGACAAAAGTGTGTTTTAGATTTTATGACTATGAATAAATTTCTTTATCTTACTCTTTACAACACATTAGCAAAGCAAACGTTTATTATTGAATACAGTCGAGAATATTACTGATTTATATTTTATTGATGAAGACATAGTGTGTGCATAAGATCACCGCAATACTGCACAAATACTACGTATATACTAGCAGTGCCGACACAAACATTTTTGGTATTACTCGTACAATACCAGTTAGGTTTGCTTTGTGCTCGCATTGCTTTTATATGTATATAATATGCAAATCTATGTATATATATTTATATATAACTATTTGCTGTCCTTCTCAGCTACGTCGTTACAAATAAATAGTAGTAGAATAAGTTAAAGCTTGGTTGCGATTGTGAAAGTACTCCTCCGCCTCTGTTCCATCTTATATAACTACTGAAATATGTATTAGGTTTGCTGGTTTAATTCCATATTCCGTTTATTATTAGAATTTAGCTGGACAACAAAATGGACAAGAGAAAAATGGATCCAAAAATACTAAAAATTCGAGCGCTACAAGTTCTAACGCCCAACCATCTAAACTAAAAGTCCAAAATACGACTGTTGAAAGAAAACAATCTCAGAATGGTGATCCGCCTACTAAAAAATCAACTTCTACCAGCAAATATAAAATATCAAAAGCATGCAGTACAAAAGACATGGAAGACGCAATTGAAATAGATAATCCAGTCAATATGCCAATCAAACTTGCTCCAGTCCCTAATGGCTGTCACAGAGATGATTCCATTCCATACAACATCATTAATAATTACTTTTCTGTAGGAGTGGTAAGTATAGTTGTATTTATTTATTAATTGATTTGTCTTTTAATGATATTCAGGTATACAACTATTCAAATTCTAAAAAGAATAAGGCTGTTATTGTATTAGTATGTAAAAATAAACCTAAAATACAATGGTGACGTCTTTTTAATTTAGGATGCAGCTATTTGCGTAAAATTCCATGCGGAGCGTGAACGTAACCCTGACAAATTCAATAGCAGAATGAAGAACAAAATATGGTACTTCGAGTATGCTACCACCGAGCAATTTGCTGCGTCCTGCAAAAACTTGCACGAATTTGTTGAGATAGTTGTAAGTATTTATTTACATACTCTTCTTATCTTAGTTTAATAAGGCGCCGGCTTTTTATTATCACACGCAAAGGTAGAGGGGTCCATAAAGTGTGACAAGAACCAACGCATAAAAGAATCTTTTCATTATTCTTAAGAGAAGTCCTTAAGATCCCAAACAAGGATAATAAGATATAATGGATAAACGATGAATGTTGATTTTACATAAGTGCTTAACAATACGTGTTTTACCCAGTAAACAATTTGGTGAAGTGCCCTATTTAGTGACGTTTCTATCACTATTCCACTTCAGTTATAGTTCGCATCAACTTTATCTTCATTTGTACTCCGACAGGTGGAGTAATTTCGCCATTTGTAGGCGATAAAGTAGACATTTTATATGAAAAAATGTGAGAAACTGAACTATAAATGAACTCTTTCATGACAAAAAAATCATGACGCATCTTCAATATGATGTCAAAGTGACTCCAAAATGTTTACTGGGTACTTGCCCCAGTTTCAAAACAGATGGCGTCAGATACATTGCAGACACCATTGTCATTTTTGATATACATTTTGTTTATTTTCGCCCACAGTGTGATGGTGTTCCACTAGATATTTTAAACGGAGAGCCTCTTCAAGGAATAGCACTGTTGAACATACCTTTTACTCATGGGGGATCAAATTTATGGGGTGAACATCAAAATAAAAGAAATGGTACCAGAAGCTTTCTATTTAAGAGGAGGGTGAAGAAGGAAAAGGAAGTTTCCATGAATAGCTTCAACAGTGTGGATCTCAGCGTCGCTGTTCAAGGTATCTTATCATATTAAATCTTTGTCTAAATCATGCGATTATGGCCGATGTCAACGAGATCTCTTATATATGACAAGCGACTATAATCGATTTCCACAAGTCGTCATGTATGTACGATCGTTCAACAAGAGCGGTTATTTTAAATCAATAGAAAAACGCAATATTTTTGTGAAAAGTGGTGATTACAATATCTGCCAAATGTCACCGAAATATTTTCTATTCATTTGAAATGATCGCTCTTGTTAAAAGATCGTGTATAGGAGAAAAAGAGAAAAGTAACTCAATCACTTAATAGAAAACGTTATTATTGAATTTTAAAAAATGTTCCTTAATGGGTTATGCAAGTATTACATATATGTATGTATCAGATATTGGCGATCGCCTAATTGAAGTCATCGGTCTGGACAGCAGTCTGCACATGGGACAGGTTAGAACAGGTCTCAGAGGATCCGGAAGACGCTTAGCTCAATGTAGCGAAATAATCATTACCACCAAGAAAACTTTTCCAATGCAGATCGACGGCGAACCATGGATGCAGCCACCATGCGTTGTAAGTTTACTTTTTTAATACTCGTATCATGATATCTGTTCAAATTTATTGTTCAGCTATTAAAGTATTACCCGGGAAAACACATTTGCATATATTTAAAGTATATTTAACATAAAAAATTATCGAAATGTAACATACTATATTACACCGGAACTGACTATTTTCAACCCCCAACTTTTTCAGTAGGTTTTATTGAAGTTGTTTCACATAAACACACTTTATCATGAAAGGAAGTTATTAATACACCACTGTATCGAAGAATAGATGTATGTATATTAAAGTACCGCCTTATGTTCTACACGCAATCGCATATTTCCAACGCTCTAAGGCCTAGGAGGAATAATTCCGCGCGAATTCTGTAACACATGGAATCATCACCCCCGGTTTTAATTATACGCGGAAAGAAATCTGTAAATTTATACAAAAATCACCGCAGCAAAGACAGGTTTTTTCCCCGCCTTTTTCTTTGTAGAACATATATTTGAATGTGTACACACGCAGTACGGAATTAATTCTTGAAAATCCATATGCTATTGTCGGCGTATCTCTTTGGAAGCTTGCAAATTTGCTAAAATTTTAGTGCATAGTTACTGCAAAATCTTACTTATCGCTTAACTGATTACTTGTTTTAGGGATCTCACAATTAAAACTAATATAACATTCATTTATAAATAATCAATTCCGAAAGAGTATGTATATTGTCAGGTGTCTTAATCGATCTTTATACGAGTATGTCAAAGTTCCAATATCGAATGTCTAAGTATTCTGTCAAATGTCTTGTCCGCTCTTATTTATTTATATTAAGTACAGAATCAGCATTCCTGACGATTACACATTTTACATTGACAACTTGACTACTCAGTACAATGCCGCAGGTGTTCGTTTACAAATATAGATGCTGTGCGTATTAATCCACATTTTATTTTTAGATTAAAATAACGCACAAGAATCAAGTACCAATGTTAATAGCCCCTGTAAGCAAGAAACGAAAGGGATTCCTTAATCTCAGAAGATGATCTTTGGAGAATGTTCAGTATTGTCCATAATAATTTGCCCGTATAAACTACTGGACCCAATTCTACCATGATCGCCGCGCCCGTTCTAGGAACATCGCATTAAGCAGAGTTCTCACCAAATGCACAATATTAGCTATCGTTGGCAAACACGATGTCATTTTGGTGAAGAAACAATTTGCGCGCAAGCAAATAATTTGTGTAGGTATCTGTGAATATTTGCCGTTTATCATCGATACTTCAAAATAGTGCATTGTGGGTACATTGTCAGTAGAAAGCAACTGCGTATTTTTATTATATTCGTACTCGTGTTTCAATATACTGGCATCATGGAATGAATATGTCTGCAGTAGGACACTTTATTTAAGTTATGACCTAGCACAAGTTTCACCACTGGAAAAACAAGTTTCTTTTTATTATATTTTCTCGCACATTATAAAAGAACATAGACGATGCAGTGGCCAGATGCATTGATCTCGTTCAGTATCAGAAATAGACTGACGTTAAACCTGGCTACAATTAATTAAGAAATTGTAACGCAGTGTGCAAGACTGCACTTGACAATGACAAATGTTCACAAGCCTACTATTATTTGCAAACAATATTCAGTGGTGGCAAGCAGTTTAAAAACGTTAGCTAATAACTTTTTGGTGAGGACGAAGCTTTAGGCAAACGTCAGGTTATTTATAGATTATGTAACTATATGATGTGCTCAAAACACACTGAGAACTGTTTCATTTTATAAATGTATATTTGTATTTAATTTTTATATATTAATTTATTATAATTCCATATATTTTTCATAAGATGATTTTTGATATTAACAGATTTATTTATTTAATTATTTAAATTTTTTTTTGTATTATCAACCTTTTATTTGTTGTTATTTCATAAATACCACTCGCTAAACACAAAAGATAAAAATACATAAAGTTTTTAGGTTGGCACTTAGTACATACTTAGTTTTAATTTCATTTTTCAATATAAGTTTATCACCAATATAAAGAGAATAACTGCGAAAAGACTATTCTTTATTTTATTTTATTTTAAACTAATAAATAATAATAGTGCCAAACAACTAAAATTAAATTATAGTTATTATTAACGAATTTTCATACCTATCGAATAATATTAAGACTACTTTATTTATTTATAATTATACAGGCTTTTCAGGATTAGTTTTGCATTTACTGAGATATTACATTATTAATTTCATATTTTTTGTAATCATATTTTATGTAATTGTGTTTAGCGAGAATATACCGAATTTATTTATTTTAATATGATTAAATCTTTGGCAGTTACTGTAAAGATAATTTTCATTTTCTAGTTTCATTTTAATTTATAGTTTATGTTTTTAGAAAAGACTTAATAATTTTAATGATATGTTCTATATTTAAAATTGTATTGGTTTAAATAATACACGATTTAACGGTGACTTGCAAGCATATTATGTTTCTTTTATTTTTTTACTATTATTATAGTTATATCGTTAAAACTAATAATTTTATTTTTTTATTTTAAAACTACAGCTCACTAAGTATTTGTTGAACAGTACGATTTTCCCGTTTCTTAAGACCGACAACTTAACTTAATTTTAAATTCTATAAAATGGTCAATTTTTATTTACATCGTACTTTCAACAGACTATACTTTTTAGATATTTGGTGATCTGTATATATGTTGAAAAACATATTAAATATTTAAATGTTATTTTCTCAAATAATATTTAAATATTAACATAAACAACTAATATTGAACTTAGGGTATGTCCGAAATAGTTTTTTGTTCGCGTATTGTTACTCAAAAAGTTCGAGATATTTCCACGTTCGATATGATAAATCACTACAAAACAATTTTGACAAGAATCGTATAAGTTTTGTACGAATCGAGAAGAATCGTATAATAATCGTTAAAAATCGCATAAAATTCATATGATTCTTATAAAAACTATACTAATTTTTATACTAATCAGCTGTTCTGATCATTGTAAAATTCCACTAAATCATTTGGTAAAATGTCCTCCTCGTGGTAGTGCGGTTCGTTACTACATCTCTCGCCGAGTTGCTTAGGAAAGAAAATGTCATTAAATTCTTTTCGTTGTAAGAAAACATTTTGTTTAGATAAATGAAATATGAGTAAAAAGTTTCCATCTTTTTACTTTGTCTGCTTAAAATTAATATATTTTCTAAGAAATGAGTGAAGATTACTGGATTAGATAACAGGCTTTTGGAGCTTGTAGTTTTCGGTACTGCACTTATTCTTCCATGCATAGATTTTCAAATGATGACGCCAAAATCCACCGGTTGACATGTTAACCACTGAAACCCTGCTCTGAGCTAGGGTTATGTACTGATGAAAATCAAAATAATAGAACAAACACAGTAGAAATCAGACAACGATTTTCCGAACAATATGGTAAATTACAACGAAAAGTTATTTTCAATTTGACTTCGGATTGAAATGGGAGAACGATCTTCATGACCACCACTGACACATTTCACCGAAATGTTTACTGGAATCTTAGTGCTGTTTCTGATAATTATAATTGTCTTAAGCCAGATGAATAGTTTATTGTGAGAATGAGTACAACCGTGTAGTATAGGGTCTTGCAACCAGAATACTTAAATTTCGCGAAAATAAATACTATTTCTGACATCACCCTAAAATTTAGTTAATGAATGTTTTGAGTAATACCCAAAACAAAAATTGTTTCAAAAGCATTCATTATGTAAACAAAACTAAGGCTACGTGTATTACGCTTATATTGTAACTGATTTTTATTGTTATTAATATACCAACGAAAAAAGCTTCGGATAATGTTATCTCCATGAACTCATCTGCAACAGTTTTAAAAACTAGAATCACAGAATTGGTTAAGATTAAAACTTATTAAATATTAGCAAAATGGCATATACAACGTGTTGTTTCACACGAATATACTTATAGTTACCTACCTGGTAGACATAGAGTACCTGATACCGTATATAAACATTATATTAAACCTAGGTCTTAATATACTGGGTAACGTGCGTTCAGGAATAAGAGTAAGAGTTACTATTTTCTGACCCATGGCATTCTTTTTTCATATATATATTCATACATTATATAATATAATTCACTTAAATTCAAATTAAATGTAGTAATTCAGCAGTGTTAGTAATATATTATATGTATTTCAAAGATTATTAAATAGAATGTACTAAATGTATTTTAGAAGTAACTTTTTCAAGTATAAACATGCTAAACACATAATTTATTTAAACGAAACTTACTAATATTTTATTTATGAGATTTAAACTACTCCAAATATAATTTATGCTGATTTTATTAGCAATAAGCAAATAAACTTTACATTATATCCAGTAAATATAGATAATATTTTTTATCAACTGATAATTCTTCTTATGTTTAATACACAACAAATACATATAACTGTGTTTAGCAAAAATGTACTTAAAACTTATAAAATTTATTCTATGTGTTATAATTAGTAAATAATCATAAAGGACATATAAAATTCAATTAAATGTATTAATATTATTAATAATTCATAATCTTTGATGTAGTTTAACGATTAATTAGTATTAAGTAAATATTTTAGAAACATATGTATGGTCATGCAACATCATTCTTACTTACACTCTTATTCTTAACACATGTACAGGAACAACAAAGAGCCCTTGTTTTCCTTACGCTAGTGTTAGGCGTACATCATTAAAAGTTATGATACTTTTAATATGTATTTTCAATATACATCGAAAACTGCATAATGCTAGCTTTATTGGTAACTAATAGTAATTGTGATTTATAAAAATCGCAAAATAACATCAACTCATTTGTGTGTATATCGTATTAACTTTTCTCGTGCTGCACGGGTTTTTAAAACACGCTATTAATGATATTGTTAGGAGCCCTTAACAAAAAAAAATTAATATAGCGACACGCCTAATAACCAATCAATCAGGTTGTACATCAAACGACGACACGTATTGTAGTACTATATAATACTTATCTAACCAGTAACGACATAATGCATAGTAACAATTACAAATCTGCGTTCTTTATAAGCATTATAATCTATGAACTATTTAAAAAGTATAACAAAAATTCAACAAGAAAATAGTTCTCCTATTGAAACATAGATGGCTCAGTACGCAATCAATTTATTTTTTAATAAGCAATAAATAATATTTAATGAATACAAAATTATATATAAAATTGTAATTACATTACTGATATAATATATTCTACTTTCTCTACAATAAATTAATCTAATCTTGATAAATAAGTTTATTAACGATTATATAGAAGTGGCATCTATCACCAACGTTTCGTATTTAAAAATGTAGTTTACAAGATATTATATTTTCAAAAAGCATGTGACTGTTTTTAATTTTGAATACAGAAAGATTCGTGAAATTCTGACAAAAATAACTTTTGTCGTTACTGGATCTATTATAAGTTTTTATTCTGTACCAACCAAAGAAAGTACCCATTTTTAAAAGTAAAGTAAAAATTTAAAAAATTGCTTTTAATAAGTTTTAAACTGAGTCCAAAAATCGCCATTATATTTTTTAGGTCTTATACTTGAGAGTTCATATTGAAGAAGATAATTATGGTAACCTTACCAAATTGTAACAATAAACAGTAACTCTGAAAACAGTATTTTATAAAATTAACAAAAATCTATCGTTTACACCACAAATTACAATCCCTAAAATAATATAAACCTACAACATAAATTCAGTTTGTTGTATATTCTATATATATTTTCTTAATTCATGAATACGCGTTCTTCTGATCCTGATGCCATCTATACCTTAAATCATTCAACTATTTTTACACTGGGTTATCATCGACGCCTCGAGTAAAGTACTATTTAAAGTTACTGTTTGTGTTGATCCGTTTCTGTTAGGGGATTTCGGCATTGGCAATAAGTTTCTCAAAATGTAATTTTTTTATGTTTTAATGAAATTCAATATGGAGATTTTGAAATTACATTCTTTCCATTATTGTACCAAATTTAATAAAGAACACCAGAAGTAGAAATAAAGCAACTCTGAACTCAAGTTTATTCTTTGAATTCATTACGAACGCTATACGAATTTGACTTTGCTAAGTAAATTTTGGTAAACTTAATATATTTTGTCATGCAATTTGGCGAGTGTTCTTAAATAAATTTTCATAATTCTCTTCTACTAATAATAATTTACTAATCAAAATAAATAATATTGTTAACAAAATATAAATACAAATACAAATACATTACGACATATTTTTCTAAAGCATCAGGTATTTTAAACATTTGATAGATATCTGAAAGAAATACGCTTGATTATTTAGTATTGCACCGAATGTATTATGTATTACAAAAATTATACAATGTTCCACCAAGACTGATTACTGAATAACACAATCAAAAGTAAAATAGCTATTGATTAGATATCGACAAACTTCTTTGACATATCTCCAACAAATATGAAACATATATGACATAGTTAAATTTAAATGGGGAACAGACCAAAGTATATCATCATTAACAATATGAAAAGAATTAGAATTCAAAATAAGCGGACTGCAATATCAGCACTAGAGAATTTCAGAAGGTTGTGTCGCAACAGCTTCCCTACAAACAATTTTTCTAAATCTCGTTCGAATCTAATACGATTCTAATGCGATTCGGTTCAATCTGTTCGAATCTAATACGAATCTTGTCAACATTGTTTGTAGGGTTGTTTCTTATGAAATTAGTGACAATTCTATCAAAGTGTATTTAAAAGAATATTTAGGTATATTTCTTCTGGAAATTTAAGAGAATTTTTAAATATTATTAATTGAAAATATAGTTATATAAGTTATACAAACCCATACAATACACAATTTGTCAACTTCTAGCAAAGGTCTGCTTTTATAAGTTTAAATTAAAAACTTTTTGCTTTCGAATAACCTAGCGGTCGGGGAACATTAGCTTGCAACGACATTACCTTTCTGAGATAAAAAAAAGAAAATAGCATACAGAATATTTTAGAATTTTCTTTTCTTTGAAAGTAGAATATTAGACGTCATAAAGTTTGAAAGAATGAAAGTATATATTGTATATCTTACAATGAAGTTTTCATTAGCCCCAATATATTCATTTTTACCTGAATTGGGTTAAAACATAACCCCAGTTCCCCGACCACTGGATTAGGCGATATCACTATAAACGCCACGAAGGGTAGGGGGCTAAGGTAAAGCATGAATTAAATTTGGGATCAGAGCAATTGTACCTGAACAGATTTGAATAGTCTAGCTACAGCACTAAAACGTGTCAAACTAGATTAGAAAAGTATAACATTGTAAGTAACTATTAAGATATAAATGTTCTAGAAATAAGAAAAGCATAGCGACACAACTACCTGCAAATTCAGTTGGAACAAATTAAGTATGCTGTGTCAAATATTTTACCTTTATAAACTTTAACAACGAGACTTCGAAAATGTTTTACATAACATGTAAAAAAACTCATTTTTTGGTTTAGATACGACCAAGTATTTAAGCAAAAAAAAGTGTAGCAAAAATCGTATTGATTCTAAACTAATATATATAAATATAAATTAAATAAGGCAGCTATCTTTTTGGTGTGCTTTTTCAAAATATCGGGTCATCAAATAAGAACTATATATACATTATTTCAGATGATTGTTTTTAAATTATAATGACAAAATCCAATCAAAGAAATTGTCATTATCACCCGGCTCACTCGGCTACTCTCGTTTTCCGAATATGGAGTAAACTATTCCATAACTGGTAACGAATGAACTCACTAAATGAAAAAATCACAATCGAGATATAATCTAGTTGTTAAAATCATTGTAATATAATAATTTTATTATATATTACAACAGATTATATTTTATTTTAATTTAAATATGTATAGTTCCTATTTTACGACGCTTTAGTTATTTCTGCTTAGGTTAAGTATAATACCCAGTAAACAATTTGAAGCCTATGGGAAATCATACTTATTAAAATCTATAAATTTTTGTCATGAAAGAGTTTGCTCATAGTTCTGTCGTTCATATAAAATGTCTCTTTCAAGAGCTACAAATAGCTTTTGTTAATCGAATCGACGAAAAAGTTGATGCAAACAAATAAATGACATAAATTTCACACAGTTGTTCACCAAATTGTTTACTGGGTAAAGATAAGCTATACGGTAATTCAGCATAATTAAAATAAATATAATTACAACGGACATTAAGATATATCATACTAAATATTACAAGTAGCGGACTTTTGAAAAAACATGTTTGCTATATTACAATATACCAGTTAGGAGTAAACCAGGATATTTAACTGTCATCTTATTCCTATACAATACTTCTAACCCAAGAAACTTATTTACTGTGTATGCAATTCACTAAACACAATTCCAAGTAAACCATAAAATAAAATGGAACTACGATTCTTTGATAAATAAATAGTGAATTCATGTTTAACCCAAGTTCGTTCTTTCAATATGAATACGAACTCCGTACGAAGATTGAAGAAAGCAAAAATTATATTTAAAATAATAAGGTTTTCTGGGTTATGTAGTAATGACGTGTGCTATACATTTAAATCAATCTGCTACGTTCATGTTTGTAGCGAGTTTACATAAAATAAAGATAAAAAATACCCTTTTTGAAAGTATCCTAATTCCAGACTTTTTAAAAGCGCTATTTGGTACCAAAAGTAGTAATAATATGATAGTATTAAAAATATGCATTCACATTATAATCAGTGCTGTATTAGTCATAAAGAGAATAGGCTGAGACGTAGAGCTCCTCTGTAAGGAGCAACTGAAGAGAAAACAAGAATTGTTACTACCATATAGCCTCAGCAGAGATAACTCGGCTCTGCTTATAATAATGACTATTTATATTGTATTTAGTAGTAGTATTTCTTGTTTAATAAGAATAGAGCAATGGAAATTGTCGTTGATACCGCCACGGGGAATGGAAAATATAATAATAAATGTTTGCACATATATTATAAAACTAGTAACTTAACAAAGATAAATGCACTTATATAAATTTTCAAAATATAATCTTAATTGTCATATTATTAATATCCAAAATATTGAATTACATAATTAAACATTTTTAGATATAGTCTCTTTTCTATTTGATGTTCTATTTCATATTGGACTTCCGCTGTAGAAGGCGAAAGTACACTTGCTCACTCATTTAAGGTTGTTAAACAAATATAAATGAAATATTAAGATCTAGGTTAATGATAACTTAAAGCAAGTTGTATATATTAATATACATCAGTTTAAAGCCGCATACAGATACAATGACTACAGATTACAAAACAAAGAATATCGGAATTATTTGAATATAACATCACATAAAAAATTATTTAGATATCCCTTTATATACCACCGAAAAGGTTATGTTCTTGGTAACATTTAGTATGTCGTTTAAGGTTAGTTTCTAAGGTTGCTAGTATACTAATTGGGTTTTTCAATTGTAGTTTTGTAAAAGACCGATCTACAGTTATAACAGCTGAGATATAAAAGTATCAACAGATTTATAATAAGCCAAGATTTCTCAGACATATTTCTCTCATCGTTGTATTTAATATTTGTTAAATAATAGAAGTGCAATAGTAAAGACATTGGTTCCTTTCCAAAAGAACCCTAGTTACTTGTCAGATCCCTTGACCACCTGCTGGATATCACAAAGAATCAGAAGCGCACCTAACATTTTACGAAGAAGGCTGTTTCATTAATCCTGCGTACGTAATCTACGCTGAAGTAATTTGCTACCTCTGTTGAGTAGTCTATCCACATTTTGTATTTTATTAAACTTGATAACATTGCAGAATTTCGCACGTGAAAGAATAAGATGATAGCTAAGTTCATAAGCAGGTAGCTTAAGTCTATATAACATTTACCTTATATATTATTAACATAAGTATGTATGTGTCATAAAAATATATGAATATTAAGATAATAATTGATTCAAATTAAATGTGTTTAATTCTAATATATGTATTGTAATTGTTATAATGTTAAACATATATTTTTCACATTTATGGTGAATTATAACACAACATATCTTCTCAATGCTGAGGATTTAAAATTAGATCTTTATTAAATTTAATTTTTAATAAGTATATCAAAGTACTTTTTAAAAGTAAAGGTTGTTTTTAATAAAAACAAATTGAAATAACAACATATAACTTATAAAAGCTTAGTATTAGTATTGTATACTTGAGACAGCCGGCTAGGATTAAGATGTAAAACAAAAGTTGTACCAGTTACATAACTTCAATTGAAACGCTCTCAATGGTCTAGTGGTATATATTGAAATTAAATATATACTGCAATACAGTAATTGATACACCTTTTATAACTTAAGTTAAAAAACTATAAATGTAATTTGTGTACTTAAATAAGTAATATAATCAAATAAATCTGTATGCCAAAATAAAAGATAAAAATACTAAAAAAAGCTAAAATGATGAGTATTCTTTTGAAAATCCTACCTTAATTCCCTAAATATAAAATACAGACACAGTTATTATTTGTAGTTCCTATAAAAGCCAGTCGAACAATAAATCCAATTAAAAAGTCAATGCTAATTTAATAATGTATTTAGAATTTTGCATAATTAAGTAGTTAGTTGAACCAAAAGTGCGCCATCTATTGCACAGTAGACAAAACAACCGCAATTAAATATTAGTGTCATAGATGACACAGGCAGCTAAGTTTACAACGCCTGCTCTGCATGCAACTATATATACACACACATAATTATGCGTCTATTCCAAAAACATTTACTTATAAAAAAAGATAAACTAAGTTTAGTACATATTTTTATTTGTTTTAAATGTTAGTAGCTCTTGCAAGCTGTTCAAATTTTTGTTAATTAAATTTGGTTTTTTGGGATTAACATATATGATGTATATTTTCAAAATATGTATTGTAGTTTTAATTATATATTATGAAATGTAAGAGAAAAATGATAGTTTTAAAAACATATATGTTAATCCCAAAAAACTAAATTTAATTAACAAAAACTTTAATTAACAAACATTTAAAACAAATGAAAATATGTACAAAACTTAGTTTATCTTTTTTTATAAGTAAATGTTTTTGGAATAGACGCATAATTATGTGTGTGTATATATAGTTGCATGCAGAACAGGCGTTGTAAACTTAGCTGCCTGTGTCATCTATGACACTAATATTTAACTGTGGTTGTTTTGTCTACTGTTCAATATATGGTGCACTTTTAATTAAATTGTTTAAAAAATAATTAATTTTGCAAACTCAATTACTAATATAAATACTAATTATTATTGCTAATTTATTAACTAATTAATATAACTAATTTTCTTCAGGCAGTGTCCTAATACCAAAGTTCTTGAAATGTTTTGCATATTATAGAGGAAATTGAATATTTCAATTTAATTTTTACTGTATAAGTAGCCTTGCTTTAAATTTATAAAGTAGAATGCTCTTCACCAACACTGCAGGGATCTTCTTATCATCCACAAAAATTTACTTTAAACAAAATTTATTTACCTAAGACTTAAATAACTTACATATGTTAAATTTTACTTTGTTGGAATATGTAGAAAATTTAATCTTTTATATAAGTAAATGTTTTTGGAATAGATAGTATATTAGCGTGAATAGTAGTAGTTGCATGCGATTCAGGCGTTGTAGAATTATCTGCTAGTGTCATCTGCGAGACTAATATTTAACTGCGGTTGTTTTGTCTACTGTGCAATAGATGGCGCACTTTTGGTTCAACTAACTACTTAATTCTGCAAAATTAATAAATTATATAAATACTAATTAATATAGATTATATATGATAAATAATTTATTAAGTTGCTACAAAATACAAATATCTATTGTTACAAACATTTAGACATCTACATTTTGATTTGTTTGATTGATTATGATTTTCTTAATGCAGTGCCCTAATACGGTCCTAAAACTGTCAAAAGGTGTTGCATATGATCCAGGCGTCTCGCAATTCCATTGTTCTCTTTGTGTAAGTAACTTTGCTGCAAATTCATGAAGCAGAATACTTTTCATTAACACTGGATAGAAAGGGAACTTGTTATCAACCACGAAAATGTTTCTTTCTTGAGATGTAAGAACATAAGCGCAGGACGTAGGGTGTAACTATTACGTATATTCAATGTTATAATTACTGTTGTACTTAATTATTACGATTGTGACACAACCAAATCAATCTCAAGTAGATATTGATAGATATTCCTTCACTGAAAATATTTATTTTTTAATTACATTCCTTAAACAGTTTCTTATTGTTAAGTTTCACAGTTTTCACATATTGCAAAAATAGAATTACAACATATATTCATGTATTCATAAATTCAGAAATTGTATAACAATCATTCAAATCAAATTTAAATCATATGTAATAAAAAATATGTGTATGTAATAGAACAATTCAGAATCACTTAAATGTCATTGAACTTTATAAATCAAGATCAATATTTCTTGTAATGTGTTGTTACTTTTTTATTTACTTTCAAAAAACTGAACAAAGGTGTCAGTTATTCATGAATTTCGTATTTTAATAATTTAAAAAGAATGATATTGAAAATTAGGAAATGTATTAAGCAAGGATTATGTTATAAATAAATATTGCTCTAAATTATCAAATCTATTACATGTAACAAAATTATTGTAAAACTAGTGCGTGAAATAAAACTGAATATTAGAAAATATAAAGCTCTTTATTATTATTTTTTTTCCATTATATAAATCTCTTCATAGACAAAATAACAATATAATAAGTTAAAATAATATTTTACTATAAAATGGTGGGATCAAAAACATTTCCAACAAAATAACAAAATTAAATGTTTAAAAGAAAACTATAGAAACAGTCTTTAAAATTATACTCAATTATCAAAAATATTTAATTATGCAATATTGTTTATAACACATTTACAATAATTACATTAATAAATAAGTAGAAAATATATCGATAATACATCAGATATTTTAGTATGTATAGGTACAAATTGTATAAAAAGTGTGGTCAAAGTATATATTCATGTACATCATATCATACTTTAAATAAGATTCAGTTTGTTTCTCACTTACAGTTTTTGAACTTTACTTCAGATTAACAGTCATTAATGCATCGCTAGGCACAACTTCTAAAACAGCTTGCATACCGTCGTTAAATGGATAGCATATGCTACCATCTATCACTAGACCTAAAGTCAATTGTATGGTTTACACAAGGTAAACGTAATTATAATTTAATCAATAAAACAGAAAAGCAATATTACATACCTGCGTCTATACACTGAGATGATACTTTTAAAGTATTAGCAAATCCTCTAGACTTTATTCCTTTGGGACTGGGCCAAACACCAATAGATATTAACTCTCTAATAGAATAACACATTTTCAAATCCTCTAAAATAAGGAATATGTTATTCAACTAATTGTCTTCAAAACAATTATTTTTTCTAAACAATTTATCAAAATTAACCTGGTGAAAATATCATGCTATCATTATATTGCGAAGTTACTTCTTTAGCAGAACAATCAATTTTGGATGTAGGAGACACCTTTCTTACAATTTTTAGCAACCTTTCTACATCCTGAGTCGATAACCGATTTATACTGAAAAACGAACTGCATAAATACTTTTAACGTAAGGAAATGTCGTTAATAACACATTGCATATTTTTATTTAAGTACCTCATATGCCAAGAAGTACATCCTGTTCCTGTACAAACGCACATTCCAGAAGATTTCGTTTTGGTCACAGTGTCATTGTCATCAATTTGTATTTGCAAATGTGAAACTCGTGCTGACAACGTTTCACCCATAAATACCTAAAATATTTATATTATAATTTATCCATGTGAATCACGTTTTTAATTCATTTGAAAGTACGCACTTCATTTAAAGCTAAGTAAGGTAATATTTTATATTCGACTTTCTTATTTTCATTACTAAATCGACCAACGATTCCCGGTTTATATTTGTTTAGTGTTTCTTTGTCAAATTCTTCTTCCTTTTTACAACAAGGAGCAAGATTATAATCGTGCAGGTCCATGGGATGGCATTTTTCATCGCGAACACCGCCTCCAATCAAAGTTGTTCGGATCCTGCTTCTATACATCCACTCATAAGAACCCTTGAAATATTTTTATTATAAAAATCATATTTGTAATATTTTCATGTAAACATATTATATATTTTAATGAAAAAAATCATTAGTTGGAACTTTATTTACCTGTATGAGTTTCTTAAAAGCCTCATCAACATTTTCTGAAAAATATCGATCTTGACATAATTTTCCCTCTGATCTCGTTGGATGTGAATTTAATCCCATAAACGGCTTTTCAAATCCTCTACTTTGACTAGCAGCCAAAAGAAATGTGCCATCACCACCAACGGGAACAACTATATCGCTCCATGCAAATGCCTCTTCTGAGTACGTAATTCTAAAATAAAAATAATTAGTAAGATGATACTCATTAAAATAGAAAATCATCATATATTAAATGGAATAACTGAATTGTATTTAAAAAAATGATTTAGCGATAACAATATCTAAAAATAGATCATAGATTAAAACTGTTATCTTACGTAGTTATTCAAATGAGTATATTGAAAAGACTATTAGTTAATCTAGAAAACTATAGTATATCAAAATAAATTATACACCTAACCTGTTAACCACTTTAACCTCAATTCCCATAGTTCGTAAAACTTTTGTGACCCTGTCTTCAAAGTTTTTATGTAAATGATGATAGTACATTAACGAATCAATGTCAGTTCCTCTCTGTTTTAATGTAGATTCCAATTCTGTAGGGCTTAAGTTAGGATTTCTATATCTAAATGACAAAGGTTGTTTTTATATTGTACTTTTAAAAGTTAAGAAAAAATAAATAAACATCAAAACAGGAAAGTTAAAACTGTAGTTTTTCTGTGACAATGGCATGAGTCTATTTACCTTTCAAATTCATATCTGGACAATTTAGAAACAACTAAACATTTACGTAGTTTGATTTTTGTTGGTGACGAACGACAATATTGTCTAAGGCCCAAATATAAAGGTTTAATCCGTACATTTTTTCTCCCTAAAAAGTATTTTAAATTATAGATAAACGATAAATTATAGTCACTCTACTTATATATCAGAAGCTAACACACCTAAATTAATTTGATTTAAAATAACACTTGAATTATACATTTATAACAATTATAAATTGTCTAAAACATCAACATCTACATTAAATGTTTTTTAGGTTATAGCGGCAGGTTTAAACTGTTCCTTAATCTCATCTTTGAAATATCAGTGGCTTTTGAACCTCGTGTCAAACAATACGTATTCCGTGCACTTATCACGCGTTTATATCAAGTTTATATAAAATTCATGTATTTCTGCTTAAAATAAAAAACTTAGTACCACACAGCAACACCAAATAGATCAGCTTTGATCACGTATTAACAAGTGTGAAGTAAAAGATAACAGTATGTGGATGTAGTAATTAGTAGCATATGAATAGTAGTAATGAATGCATATATCCCAGGGGTAAAGAAATTTTTTAGCAGATTTTTTAAAGTTAATTAAATTTTTGCGACTTATTCTATATTACTCCAGTCCAGCAGTAAATGGAATTATTAAGAGGAGAAAAATCCGCCGCATTAAGGTCGCATTCGACCTTTTGTTGTTGTTTTCTTTTTCGGCCTTGCACAACAAGATGGGTCATCTTAGATTAAGTTCAAAATTTCTATTTTGAGTATTGCAAATAATTATCATTACTACTTGCTACTGAAATAATATATAATATATTTACATGTAGTCAATGATACAACACAAAGACTACAGCTACAACACGACCGATCAGAGATTTGACCATAGCCACGAAACATCGTCTCAATACAGGAACACAATAAAGGAACATTAACTTTGTATATTTAAATTAAAAAAGGGGCTTTAAACTCTTTATTCATTTTTAATTAAAGACTTGTTTGGTACTTTGTGTAAACGTTAATACGCTGTAGAAAATGTTAGTAATTTATAAGATACAACTGCGCCAAGACGGATGGCAACCTGAATTATACATTTATAACAATTGCAATTTATACCACATATTGATACTATTCATTGTATTTACTAGTGAGTTTATTTACAATAATGTTTGGTATTCAAGAATTGTAGTTGCGATTAACTATTAATAACGTGTCCTTTTCCCAAAAATATTTCACCCAGAGGTACAGAGCACGAATTTTTATCAATTGGATTAGAACACAAAAATTTACTAATTTAAAGATTAAAAAAAAGAGAATTGGCAACACAGTAGGCGAGAGCATTGATGCTTCTCACGAGACTGCTGTGTCTTTGGGTTCGATGCCAGAACAAGAGTTATGAATTTGGTTGTTATCAAATTAAATTGATTATGTAGACCGATGGTAAATAAATTAAATAATAAAAAAACGAGAGCAACATTATTTCTTGAAAAGAAAACGCTAAAAATGTTTACTCGTCAATCGCAATAGGCAATTGCACACGTACTGTTCGACAGCAGCGTCGTTTTCAAATTCTTTTCCTACTAATGTCTCCTTCAGTGGATCAAACATATGGTAGTCACATGGAAATAAATCTGGAGTGTATGGTGGTTGTGCCAGTGCAATATAGTAAGTTTATCATGAGCTTTAAATAAATATAAAAATAAATTTTGTTTACTTAGTGAAAAAGAGAAAAAGAGAGAAACTTTAAATCCTTTTCATCAATTTATATGAATTTCAACATGACATTACTTGTCATTAATTGTCTTTTGGAATTATTTTAAAGCAGAGGTGTGTGTGAACAGCAACGCCTAAAAAAAAATTATATCGAAGAATTAAACTGCCCGCCGTTATGAAGTAGACAAGTTCTTTGAGTTGGATACCCTGGTGTTGTCTTGTCAGTGTGTTTTGCTGTTAGATTGCCGGCGGCAGCAGCAAGAACCGGCAGTTCACAATTCACATCAATTCACATCTTCACAATGTTAGATATGATCAGATATGATAGTGTGTGGGTTTTGTGTTTGTGTGTGTGAATACGTCAGTGTGTGTTGGGGCCAGAAAGTTAAAGATGGCAGCCAAGCAACAGTGCAGTTGGAGTTTGTATGATTATTTAAAATAAATGGTGTTTAAGTGTCAAAAATGGATTTATTTAACATAAAAATACATTATCAGTGAACGTGATTGACAGTACAAAATGTACCGGACTATTAAAATGTGTTTATGTGCCAAAATTTGCACAATTGTGCTGGGATGTGTATTACTTTTTACAAAGGTCCAAGGTAAACTACTTGCAAATGATATTTAAAACAATGTTTTATAATATATATTATCCCCAATATCAAATTATTTCCTCATTACAATGATCCTTAATACAAAAATTATCTTTGCATATATTTTTTAGGTACTTTATTTTGTTATTATCAGTAAATTTTGTAAATAATAAATATTCTGCACTAGAAAGACTAAACATGTACTTTTTTTTTTAATCTGTTTACTTTTGTTTATATTACTGTCAGCAGTGACATAGTTTTAGAATATGCAAAAGTTTTATAGTAAAAACTTACTTTAATATATTAAGATAAACTTTGATGACACCCAAATACGTTCCATACTTAATTGATTTATTATTCTGGAAAGGGAAGGTCTAAGGGATTCGTCTGCTTCAGAATAATTGCACAGCTTTGTACTATATCAGCTATATGTGTGTCGTTGCTTAAAGATAGATTTTGTTTTGTGTAATGTAAATTTATTGTGGGGCGGATTCGCAATCCAGAGCTTTATCGTTTTTCATTGTCACAGTATAGTGATCCCCACTTTAGTACTTTACTCTTCATGTTTCATAGATCCATCCCTCTCTAAATTTACTTGTGAACAATGTATTTTAAGGGTACCATCCCGACAGATAATTAAATCATGACTGCTTTTAGCCTATTACTTACTCTTGTCTTTGTTATTTAATTATCGTTTTTCATTTTAAACGTACTTCTAATATACCTAACATATTGTACTTTCGTTGAATAATTTGATACATTTGTTACATGTAAATATACACTGTATAGTGGCTGAGAGCATTATGCTTGATACCAGACTTCTGTGTCTTTGGTTCGATCCCCATACTTCATATTAGCACTATATTTTTGCGTTTAATTATTGTCGTAATTAATTTGATTGCGTTTATATTAATAAAACTTTTTAACAGCAGTTTAGCTCACATATATGAGGCCTCTACAGTGTCACGGTGGCCTTAACATCGGAAATCAGCCGGCCTTAAATAAAACTAAATAAATAAATTATCTGAAGTATATGTAACTGATTTCAAGGAAATTAAAAAAAAAGTTGATTCATTTATTGTAGATGTTTCTTAGAATCCTATAATCTGTTTTCTTGGAATTGCAATATGAGGACAGATCTTGAGAATAAAATGAAAAAATAGAATTTCCAGCATTTTATATTTTTTATAATTATTTTTAACCTTTAATGACATCATTTTTAATTAATTGCATACAGGAGGATGTAAAGAAAAATATATTACTTCAAATAGAACATTAATTAGGGTGTATCACTGAAATCATAAGATTGCACGACTAATTATATTGACAAACTGGAACAAATTTAAAAATTAAAGTTTCCTAATTAACACAACATATGGAACTAAAAATGTTACAAGTAATTCTTCTTGGAAGTACATATAAATACAGCCATGTATTAAGTAATTCATTAGACTTAATATATTTTTTTAAATTAGTGTTTTCTTACCATTCAAAACAATCTTATATTATAATATACTCATACACAGGTCTATAGGTAGTTGACAAATAAAAAATGGTAATACGTAATATAATTATAAATGCACGGACTTACAATTGGAATTGGAATTATGTAAATAAATAATTTAGATGTCCTAGATCTGCTTCCATTTTTCAATTTGTATCTATCGTAGTTTATTACAAAATTATATACAAAATTCAATGAGCGCAAAATAAAAGCAAAATGATCAAGTTTTGTCAAAAATAATATATTATATATTATTTTTAAAGTAGGCTTTTTTGTAGTTATAGGTATTATATAAACAAAAATTAAAGGAAGCGTTTTTTTTTATTACAAATCCAAGTGAAGAAGAAATATAATGTAATTTTATAGTAATATAAATATAATTTTGGTAGTTTCCAAATTTCTATATGCACTTTAATAATAATTTAAATATAACATAAAAATAAATGTAAAAATTAACTCAAAGCTTGGCAAATCTGTTTTTAATCATAATATATATATATATATTTTAAATATAAATATTTAACATCGGTCTATTTCCGATGCTGAGTCTTATCACCGACGCCCTACACTATTGCCTAAAAAGTTTATGATACATGTGAGCTCTCACATCATCAATTAAATTTTGATAACAACCAAATCCTGAATGATCGAATCCGAAAACAACGCAATCTGACATCAAGCATTACGCTCTCTGCCACTGTGAAAAAGTATTTTGTAAATATTTTTTTTAAATATGTATAAACTATAATATTTCACAATTGAAAATAAAGTAACAATATCAATTATCATAGTGTACATCTATTTTATTAAATTATATCATATGAAATGAAAAATAGGAAGCTAAGCAATTGGTTATTACATTATTAAGGCAAGCATCATAATTTTAAGATCACATATCGTTCAGAATAATGCGGCCAGTTTATAATTAAAATTCTTATTACATATTTATAAGTATTAATGTGGAATTGTTCTTTTATAATGTTTATTATATTTTCTCTACAATAATGGTATTTGTTATTGTTTTTCCTTATTTGTTTATGAAAGATACTTTATGTTGATTAGTAATTGATAAATAGTGTTATTTATGAATTTTGTTTGTATTTCATTTATCTGATTAGGTATATTAAAAATAAACTAAATTGATTACTATTTATAAATTAGTAATAAACAAATCATTTATTATTCAAAACTAAATTTTTATGTATTGACTAATTGCAATAGATTTTTTACATATGAAATAATAAATTTCAGGACTAGAATTTATAATAGAACCATCAAATACCGTTGTACAAAGTGGCAACACAGCCGTTTTAGATTGTGCTGCGCGATCAACATCACAAACTAGTGGAGGAGGGCATGTAGATATTAAATGGAGAGGGCCAGATGGTCAAGATATTAATTTTATAGGTGAAACATACAGGTAATATGCGATAATAATGAAATAATATAAAACTTTTCCACGTAGCTTTGTGCGTAAATAATTTCATTACTCCTAATTATTATAGATCACAATTAGGAAATGGATCTCTATATTTTAATAAGGTAATAGAAAATCAAGCTCTAACGGGAACGTATCAATGTTTAGCTATATTGGAGCCAATTGGTACAATAGTTAGTAAACCTGCATCTCTTAAAATAGCAGGTTAGTTTATAATAATTATAACAAATTAATATATGATTTGAAGTATTTATAAGTATTATTACATAATCTCGTATTGTAAAATATTGTCATCACTATAATTCACTATATTTCAGCATTGCCAGATATTGATACACATCCTGTGGATCAAACTGTTATTCTGGGACAGACTGCTTACTTTCCATGCCTTGTTACTCCAATAGATAGATCACTACATTATTCAGTCTCATGGTTAAAAGATGAAAGATCGTTTAAATTAGATGACTTAAGAATGTCGTTGTTACCATCAGGTGCTCTGGAAATTGATGAAGTTATTACTTCTGATAAAGGAGTTTACAGATGCAATGTTTCAGATTCAAATCAATATAGGTTAGTGTTAAGAGTTACTAATATCTATATTTATTAACATACAGTAGTATATAACATTGCTATTAATTTACAGATTAAGTAATAAAGCAAATTTAGACATTCAAGAAGATAATACACCAGCACCACCAAGTTTTATAGCTTTACCATTATCACAAACTGTTATAGAAGGAGAAACAGTTACGTTAGATTGTGCAGCAAATGGAAATCCTAGGCCAGAAATTACTTGGTTAAAAGGTGGCTATGCCATTGATTTAAAGTAAGTCGTCAAATAATAATAAAACAGTTATATATATTTAAGGTTTATTTAACATAAAAAAGTTTACTTGTTTCATAAATTTTTTAGATTAGTACAATGTAAGTTATCGGCATAAATTTACATATTCTAATTTTAATAAAACTTTTTATGCAAGATTATATAAGCTTATATATTAAATTAATATATTAGTAAAAGATTTTTAATGTCTCTTGCTTAAATAACAATGTAACATAATTATGATAAACTTCGAAAATAAAAAAACGTAACGTTATGTAAAAAGTATGAGTTTCCGGTTGGTGTTTATATATGACTAATTTCGTGTATATACATTTTCAGTGATTTGGACAGTCGGTATCGCATTGTTGGTGTAGGAAGTTTACAAGTAATGAAAGTTGAAGAAATTGATTCTGGTGTTTATCAATGTAGAGCAGAAAATAAAGAGGAATCGTTGGATGCAACTGCTAATTTATATGTTCAGGTAATTATGTAATGAATAGATAAATGTACGAGTTTATATTTGCTAATCTATAAAAATATATCAGTAATTAACATTAAGATATTAATATACCATCATATACTTTTAAAGCGAATATCTTATCTATGAATATTTATCTTAGTGTGAAGTTACTATCTGGTTTTGCGCTTTATGTTAATATGAGGTGTCAAATGAAATTTACTGCTTTTATCATATAATTGTGTATATTGTTATATAATTATGTAATATACATAATATAGTACTATTGAATGTAGTTACTGGACTTTATCAGTGAACAAAATCTCACATTTATTTTTCTATTTTTTATTTTTTTAACATACATTTAAAACCTTTTTTGCCAGAGGTCAACTACAAATTTTAAACATGAAACACTAGGTGATAAAACACAAATTATCTCTTTATTAACAAAAAGAAAATAATACCAACCCTACAAAAAATAACATAAATTAAACGTATAATAGAATTATTTAATATACTATAAAAAAAACAGGAAAAATATTATAGTTTACATAAAAACTATGTAAATTTTACTTCGCAAGCAATTTCATTAGAATATTTTACATAAACAATAAGTAAACTGTTAGTAGATGTTACGTAATTTTTTTAATATAGTCTTTACCTTTTGTATTTTACGAGATATTGATAATAATTTTTAATTCTTCTTTTAGGTTCCTCCAAAATTTATAAAAATGCCTGTGGATAAATTAGATGTAGAAAAGGAAGATTTAGAATTAGAATGTGCAATTGAAGGAAATCCACCACCCAAAGTGCAATGGCTTAAAAATGGTGAAGTTATAAAACCTAACGATTATATGCAGATTGTAAATGGGTAAATAGCAAACCAAGTGTAATAAATAATTTCTCAAGTGTTTTTCCAGTTCTACTGTTAAATACACATATTTATTTTTAGGAACAATTTACGAATTCTTGGCTTGGTCTTAACAGACGCTGGATTATTTCAATGTGTTGGTACAAACCCAGCTGGGAGTATACAAGCTTCTGCTAGACTAACAATTTTAGGACCAGGTATGTTGTTTAATGTTAATTGTTATTTTTTGTTTTTTATTTTAGGAGAAAAAATTATTACTTTTTGTACTTTGTAGTTGATTATTTACTATGTACCAAACTATTCCATTGTTTGATTAGTACATTTTTAATATACTAAAAAATGTTTTGTTTATTATTATGATATTACTTTATATTTGGTTTAATTTGTTTTTATTTTTATTATTTTTCTGATTTATATTTTTTTTTGTTTTTTTTTTGTCTGTATTTAATGTGTGTTACCAATACTAACAAGTAGATTCCTTAAGACCTTTAAATCCCATAAATTCTAAACCCAAAAATCGTCCATCGAAAAATAGGCAAGTCCAAAGTAGATTGGAGTTCGAATCCTCTGGTGCTTTAGGGACTTCAAATGATACAAGGCCCTTTAAGGAGACTACTAGAAATATTTTGAATTCCTTAAAATCTGAAGATTTTAATCTTGACAACCCTTTTTCTGGAGATTATGATGATGACAATGGACATATTGATATCACAGATTTCAAAAATCAAAATAATTTTAAAAATTATCAAAGTCACTCAATTGATCAACCTCATTCATTTTTAAAAGATACAAAAAAATATTTAACTTCATTAGTTAGTTCCGATGATGATGATCATTTTGGTAGTAACTCCGAAGTAAATCCTTTAGAATCCAATCTTGGTCAAACATTATCAGCATTTACTCCTATCCCCATTTTCACTACTGAATCTTTTCCCGAATCCAATATAGATGGCAGTATATCTGGTGAAACATTGCACACTTTGGACAACCAGGAAGACTTGAATGGTCTACCAGGGCCGCCAGGAGATTTGGCTGCTTATATTGTAAAACCACGTTTTGTAACTTTAAAGTGGTCTGAACCTGAGCCTAAAAACGGAGATATTCTAGCTTATTCTGTATATTATAAGCTTCAAGGCAGCCAACGGTAATACAATTATATAAATATCTAGTAAACACGAAATGTATCATTTACTTAGTATTTACATAACAATGTATCTGCTTCGTAAATAGTACTTTCTTATTTATTAGGTTGTCCGTTTATTTTAATATACAAATATTTGTGAAATTTTTTAGTGAACGAGTTTCTACAACGAAATCTAAAGTAGAAGAAATAGTAATCGCACATTTACATCCTTCTAAAGTTTACTTGTTTCGAGTCGTAGCTAACAATTCTTTGGGAGCAGGAGAAAGTTCTGAGGTGCTGTTTTAAATAACTTTTGTTTTTAATTTTGAATTACAAATATATTCATTTTTTTATCTTTAGATTTTAGAAGTAATCACTCAAGCAGAAGAGCACATTGCTGGTCCCCCAACAAATGTAAAAGCAGAAGCTTTGAGTTCCACGAAGATAGCTGTGTCATGGCAACCGCCTTTAATAACAAATGGAGATATAATAAAATACAAAGTATATTATATGGAAGTAAGTTATTACGGTTCTCTATTGATTTTTTGACAGTTCTTATATTTAGTAAATAGGAGTATTAATAGTGCTTGTTTGTAAAATGAACTATAAATATCTAATTTTATACCATCAGGGTGATAGTAGTGACGAATCTCATCAAGACACAACAGATCATTACATGGAATTGATGAACTTACCTCCATTCACAATTTACAATATTTTTGTTGTTGCTGTTAATGAAAATGGTCCAGGAACAGCATCTAGCGAGATGCAAGTGCGTACATATAGTAATATTCCTTCTGAACCTCCACATAATGTTACATTGGAACCAACTAGTACTGTAAGTATTGCTATTAAAAAAAACTTAATTAGGAATACAAAAAATATCTATTAATGTATCAAATTGGGAAATCGTAATAACACATACTAATAACATATATTTAGTCTATTACAGTCCATTGGCAACCTCCACCAGTGTCTGAACATAATGGTATCATAACAGGCTATAAGATAAAATATCGAAAGTACAAAGTAAAGAAGACTGAAACATCTGCAACTGCAGCTAATCTTCGTTTTGTGGTTATTAGGAATCTAGATAGAGATTCAGAATATCAGGTGAATTTTATATGACAATAATTGTTTTCAAAGTGATAAGTTTATTTGATAATGCAAGATTGAATAAATAATGATTATATGTTTAGGTCAAAATATGTGCTTTAAATGTTAATGGATCAGGCCCTTACACGGACTGGCATAATGTTCATACTTATGAAAATGATTTAGATGAATCAGTTGTTCCTGGAGCACCAACTCCATTAAAAGGTTAGTTTTATCTTAATTAAGAAATATGAAATCATCAAAGTAAAACATATATTTATAATTTACAATTGTTTTTTATTTTAGTAAAACCTTCATCTGACTCAATAACTGTATCTTGGAATCCTCCTATTGATCAATTTACGAAAATTAGAGGATATACCTTAGGGTGGGGGAAAGGATATCCGGATGTTTATAATCAACTGCTCAGTGATACTGTTAGATATTATGTTATTAAAGATTTGGGTATGTTATAATAATTTATTTATACTAGATCTAAATGCTTTTCATAATGGAAACTTATTATAATTTCAGAACCTAATTGTGAATACGTAATTAGTTTACGAGCCCGCAATGAAGTAGGAGACGGCCCACCTGTATATAGTAACATTCGAACTAGAGAGGAAGTGGCTATAGAACATACCATTCCTCTTGTTCCGCCAGTTGGTCTTAAAGCTATTGTTTTGTCAAGCACCGCAGTTGTTGTGTATTGGACTGATACTACTTTAAGCAAAAGCCAGGTTAGTTAGTATTATTAACTTTCTCTTAATGATTTCGCGTTGCAGATTACAATTGAAGAGTTCATTTATTTATTTGCAGTTTGTAACAGATAAACGACACTATGTTGTGCGTTATACAACTACAGGAAGTCCAAGATATCGATACTATAATTCCACAGATTTAAATTGTATGATTGGTGAGCTTAGACCAAATACACAATATGAGTTTACAGTAAAAGTTGTAAAGGGAAAACGTGAAAGTCCTTGGAGCATGGAAGTTGTAAATACAACACAGCAGGCTTTACCAAATAGTGCTCCAAGAGATCTTACAGTAATACCGCCAACCCCAAAAAATAATTATGTAACACTCCAATGGCAGCCACCAAAATTGCCTAATGGTCCTATTACTGGTAATAAGATTATTCTAGTTATCTGTTATCTAAGTGAGGAAATTGTGAGTGAAGTATTCAAAATAAATGAAATTCTTCATTGCAGGTTATGTAATATTTTACAGTACTGACAAATCTCTAAAAGAACGTGTTTGGGAAGTGGAGGGTGTTGTTGGAGATAAACATAGCATCACACTACGCTCTCTTAACCCAGGAACTACCTATTATTTTAGAGTACAAGCGCGAAATGTTAAAGGAGTTGGTCCGTCGTCGCAATATGTAACGTATACCACTGAATCAGGTATGATGTTCTTTTGTGAAATAAACGTTATAGTGGTTCTGCATTAAAGAGTTCTGTCTTTATTTTGTCTGAATGTTTTTATTTATTTTTTTGTAGGTGTTAATTTTGGAGACAGTGGATATAAAGGTTAGTTTGTTTACATAAATATTTAAACCCGCTAAGCACAGTTATGTGTATTTAATATTTATCTAATATAAAGAATTACCATTTATATATAAAATAATATATTATTGTATTTAAATATAATGTTTATTGATTAGAAACATAAAATAAACTTTTTATAATCTTTAGAATCATAAAAGAGGCAAATTTTTTAAACTAAATTTAAAAGTTTTTGCATATCTACATGTTGTGTTTATTGGGTAGATTATCTGCATGGATTAAAATTTTGATAATTTGTAGTGGCCATTGATTTTAAATAATAATATAATTTTATGGAAAATATTTTGAATGATTAGGAGATTTATTTAAGTAAATTAAGTTTAATTTTTTATAATTTACATCGAATTTTTTATAATTTACATCGAGATGAAGTAAGATGTTTATATTCATATTTTAAAGCAAATTGATATATATGATTTTGATTTTGTAATTCATTATGAGTATTGTTGTTTCTCTAAACACCCTTAAGCATGACTTTTTGTTTCTTTTATAGATGGACGTGGTGGTGCATTTTCTGGAACTCTTATATTATATCTAGCAATTGGTGGGTCCATTGTTTTAATAACTATTCTGGCTGTTGTAGTTGTTATTTGTTGTCGCCGTAATTCAGATCCAAATTTGGAACGAAATAAAAAAAGGTTAGTTATATCACTATGTATCCATTTTTTTAATAACATTCGTTCTAAGTCATTACTGTACTATAAGCACTATATATAGCACTGTATAATAAGCAATATGATTTCAATTGATTAAATTTCTTTTTAATAATATATAAGTCTGACATTTTCATTGACATTTAACATTTTCTGTAGTTATCAGAAAAATAATGCAGCAAATATAAAACCACCCGATCTTTGGATTCATCACGATCAAATGGAATTGAAAGCGATGGAGAAAGCTCATTCTACTAATTCTGGTAAAGTATTTTATCAAATTTGCCTTTTGTGTGCAGATAGATAAGAGATATTTTGTTTATTATATCTTTACATTGTACAGCTTGTAATGATGGTGCCTCCAGTTCCGGAGCAATGACTTTGCCAAGATCTGTTGGGCATGATTTTGATCCAATATCAGATACAGCTTTGTCACATCCACATCCCAGTAATTCATTAGATAAGAGAACTTACGTCCCAGGATATATAGGTAATAATGTTAAATATTTAATAATATGTTCTAATTCTGTGTGGTATGTCACACAATGCAGCAAGTATTTATTAAAAATTATAAAAATACGGTTAATATTAGAAAAAATTAAATGTTACTTTCACTTAGCAGTTGCAACAACTCCTGTGAACAATGGTAATATTACTGATTCGTCAGGAAGGCCTGCATATCCACGCACACAATACAGTATTTCCAGAGCTCACGTCACATTAGATCAACATAATATGCCTATGCCTCAGAATATTTCACACAATACAATATTAAATACAAGTGGGCCTCATGGTTCTTTAAACCAAAATATTGTTCCTCATACAATTGTCCCTAGTATGAGTGTCGCACCTGTTCAGATTCCATTGACAAGTGCGGTGCCTGGACATTCTAATTTGTCACACACTGCATCATTGGCTGGAAGTTTAGCTCAAACTCCTGAGAATCCTTATGGATACGATACCGTTACATCGGCATATAGGTAGACAATCCTTTTTAATAATGCAAAAAATTGTATTATAATATGTTAAATTTATAAATTTTGTTACTTTTATTTATAAATATATATTTTTAGTAGCCAGCCACCAATAGTATCTGGTTCACCATATGCTCCAGTTGATAGTAAGCGAGGACAAGGACATCCACTTAAATCATTTAGTGTTCCGGCCCCTCCAAATAATTCGACACCAAATACACCAAATGCTAAACATAATAGTGAGTTTGAAATAAAAATATGGTTTTTGATATAATCTTTATAATCTATAATTGCTAAATATCTTTTTAAAATTTATTTTCTTTTTAGTGTCACAAGTTACAATAAGACCTCAAAATTCTTCGCCTTATAAAAAAGCAGCTGTTTCTGGAAATCGTTTACAAGCTGGTGGGTTATTAATATGACAATTCCTTTTCTTGCATTATTATAAAATAGATTCTCAATCAATCAATTTTTTTAATAAAAATTCTAATTTCAGGACCAACTGTTTCACATTCCAGTGAAGAAGTACAACGATTAGCTCCAAGTCATTCTACTGAGGAACTTCATCAGGAAATGGCCAACTTAGAGGGCCTGATGAAAGATTTAAATGCAATTACAGCCAGTGAATTTGAGTGTTAGAATGTTATTATGTGCTAAGTGTTTTTGCTATAATCCGCATGGACCAAAATATAAATAACATTTTAGTATAGTTTTACAACTTAACTATTTTATACTAATCGGTATTCTAGGATACGTTGTCTTATTGAAGGTTTCTCATAGTATTTTATAAACTATAACTTATTTATTTCGTTTTTATCATGAACGCCAACATATTATCTTTGCATGTTGTACAAAACGTGTCGTGTCGTTTATGTGTTAGACCAATTCCGTGTAAAAAATATATTTTTATTTTATTTGAAAAGTGTGTGGGAAAAATGTATATTATTTTAAATTTATTATTCTATAAATTTGAAGACTAAATTTTTGTGATTTTTTTAAACTTACCATTAAGTGGTAAGAGTAATATTTAAGTAATTTAAAATTATATTATTCATAGAAATGCCATATTTAAAAGAAGAAATGTACTATTATGAAATTAAGTTAACATGTATAAATGAAACTCATACACATTATTATATAACGTTTTTAACAGATATCGTAATATAATTTGCAAAATAAATAGACTGAGTGGTATGTCGCCATTGAATTCTTTAAAATACATATATGTTAAATTTGGGCAGCTACATTTCGAATTATATATAAAATTGTAATCTATATATATTATTAATTTTTATTCGATTTTAACATTTTATACGTAGTTATAATACTTAAGGCAGCTTAATATATTTAAATATAATTAATGACGACATACCTTAAACTTATATTGACTAGGAGTTTTGTAGATAGTTCCTCTAAGGAACTTGATAAATTTTGTAAAAACGTATTTAAAAAAATGCAGTACTTGAAAAATCAAATTACGTGCAGAATTTATGACCTCACAAATTTCTAATCTATATGAATTTTCTACTTTTACAAATATTTGTACAAAATTAACTTAACTATAAACCAGCTACTTATTTTTTACGTAATGATATTTAAAAAATATACAAATCACTAAACCGGTTAAAGGAACCTGTAGTATTTTAAGTTCTATCTTTTGTAATAATATATTTATAATAATTAATTTATAAAAAAGTGTAGGTTTCAGATACAAAACAAAAAGTATCTATAAACACCAAAACTATTATTATTATTAATATAGATAAGTAATTTTAAGATTTTTATAACATTGAATATAAATATATAAATTAATGAAGGACATATACAAGAAATGGTGTAAGAGATCTCATTTCGAAGAAGTAGATTATTTATTGTAAGAAATATAAATCAAATTTTAAAACAAGATTGCTGATGCTTCTGAATTATTTTAAACCAGCAACAGTGAAGGATTTAAACTTTTCACCAATTAAACATATACAAAATATGATACAATAATTAAAACCAAGTTTTATTTAATTTGAAAGCATTCTTGCAGGTTAAAGTTAAATGCGTCATATATTAAATGTAATTTTGATGCCGTATTTGATCATGGATCAAATGGATTCCTTAACACATGTCATACATAAAGAAATTATTGGACCTTGTCAAAGTATTTTGAAACTGAAATTAAGTAATCATAACTTTACTCTCGTGAAATATTTCATAATCTGAATTATTCAGCTTAACAAACATTGCATTTTATCAGGTGGCTTTAGATGTTTTAAATATTTTACATGTACATTTAATGGGACGTTTACATATAGGAAATTCACCGTCATTCAAATAGTTTTATGTTTTGCTGGTCTAGAAAATGTACTATTAATTATAATTTGTATAAAGGTTAACGAAGGTGTCACTCGTGGGCAATAAACTCAATGCTGATGATAGTGTGTGTGTATGTAAATGCCTCATAAACTTTAGGAAAAGAATTATCTTACCGTCTTATATACAAACTGATATAATAAAACTTGAAACAGTTAAATGGATATTTATCATAAATATCGTTAAAACTATAATATATATTCCTGATATATATATTTATTTTTTTAACTTATTGCCAAAACTTGATTTACTGCCATAATTACAATATACAATGACAACGTGAATTATATCACATTTTTATATAAAAAACTTAATTAATTAGTGCATGTATATCACAAGAGAACTATTTATATGGTAATTATGTTTTGCTACAATTTTTGGCACTGTTATACTAATTAGGTAAAATTTGTTTATTGTATAAAAAGATACTTTGTGATGCACAGCTCTTTTATAAATAAATCGCATATTTTTAAAATAAAATTATTTTGAGTTTTAAGTTATGCTTAAGTATGTTCGATAAATGAAGTCACTCTTAGTGTTTTTTTCGTCAGTAGTGATAATTACTCTGCCAAATTGCTTCTTATTATATATACAGATTTTGGCTGCTATCAACAAAAAAAAGATCACTGCAAAAAGCGCACTGTGCATGATCTCTTTGCGTGAACAGCTTATGCCAGCTATTGCTCTTCTTTGGTTAAGTAATACATTTTGATTCAATTAATGTTTGAAATTATTATGAATGAAATAATATTTTGTTGTTACATAAACAAGTCAGAGGAATGGGGTGGATATCCCTTTGCTAACACACTTTTGGTAGCAAGTGTAATTACTGATGGATTATTTTCTTCTGCAATTCAAGTTTGTTTTCATAAATTTTTGCTAGCACTTTCATTAGATTGTTGAAATAGAATCTCCATTATTATATTACCTTTTTTAGGATAGTCGATTAAAACAATTTCTTTCGCATCCCAAAACATCTAGCTCGTTTCTTTTAATGGAGCAGATTCTCATATGTGAAATGATGATCCCATGGTAATGAATCGACGCAAAAACTCGCCTTTATTGTTTTTAAACTCTGTAAATATTTTTTATTTAATTTATTTAACGTCTGTCTATTTCCGATACTGATACAGAGTCCTATCATCGACGATCTTTTTCTGTGTTAGCAGTTTTGTAGTTTCGTGGATTCATACATGTTTACTGCACTGCTGATTAATAAATGTATGATTATGTACACACATAACAAACACAGCAAATATAACGTTCAGATATCAAACACGGGTGGCACAGTGACCAAGAGTGTCTTCGGGTTCGATCTCTGGACCAGAGCTATATTTTCTGGGTTTGATTGTTGTCCAAGTTTAATATTTATGTTAGAACTCACAAATATAGACTTATTAGGCAGTGCTTCGTTTCATAAAGAAAACTGAGGAAATTGCATTATTTCTAAAATTGAAAATGCTGGAAGATTGAAAATTGTAAGTATTCATTATTAAATATTCTTTTTTAGTATTAAAAATAGTGAAATAACTTAAAACTATGTTTGAAAATAATTTAATATATTATTAAAATAAAACAGTATTTTATTAATTTAATTTAGTTATAAAATATAGTATAAAATATATAATAAATTTAATTTATGTTTCATATATAAAATCTATCACTGTGTTTAATAAGTAATTCACTCAAATCATTTTTTCAGGTCTCAGGTCTCTCTCAAACCAAGCTTTCCGTACTTGCACTGAATGTTAAAAGGTCAATAACCACCACACTTTTCAGAAAATAAATCACAACTTTTCAATTACAATGCCTTATAGTAGTTACGTACAATTAGCAAATGATTTGATCTCAATTTTTTTCGATTTTGACATTTCCTTCTTTTGGAAATTCAACCGGAATATATTTGCTTTTTACATGTCTGGCGGTACTATCTTTTTTCTCTTCGGTAAGTTTCTCGAACGAATATGGAAACGCATCTGTAGGTTTATATGTTGGTAAATCTATATGAATGGCATCTTTGGAAGCTTCTGTAGTGATTGATGGTTGAGTAAGCAGTGTTGGTGTGTTCTGATTTGAAGAGTTTATTGTTGAGTCTTCAGCACTACTAGCAATAGTATTTTCATTTGATTTGTCATCAGCTATTATTGGTTTGGAAATATTCACACTAATAGTTGAATTATTTTTATAAAACTTACTTTCTTGTTTAGCCGTTCTATTTGTATTAGAATCTTTCTCAGTGTCTTCTATTTCATATGTCATAATATTTTTCTTACTTCTCTTTACTTCTTCAAGTTCTTCTTCAGCAATTTCTCCAAGAGGAGGAAAATATTTTGGTACATGTGTAACAGGTGGTGGTGAATTATCACCAAAACCGAAAAATCTCGGTGCATGAATAGAAATCAATGGAAGTAAAGTTAATCTCGCATAACGCTCAGCACGTTCCAATACTTCAGCTAATCTCTGAGGCAATAACTGCACTGTAACACTTCGCGATCGATCAGGTTCTTCCTCATATGTTACTTTATTCGAGCGCTCTGTAGTCCAGTCCAATTTTCGTCCTGTAGCATTTTTAGCAATATTCGTTTTCGATGATGGTTTCTGTGTAGCGCTTAAAACAGGTTCTGTTATTTCACCTGGAGTAGGATCATGAGATCTCGCATTTTTATTTCCTTTCACTGATTTAAGGAGTGGTTCAACAATTTCTTCGGTTTCCTTTAATGACCTGCTGCTTTCAACAGCTTCACCATCTAAGGAATTCACAGTACCGCCTAGAAGAGGCTGCCAAGGAAGCGTTAATAATTCAGCAGCTTCCAAGAGATCAAATGAATCGTTATTGCTTATTTTAAAGTGTTCACCCAGTTTGATAACATCGTTATCTTTGATTTTATCGGCTTTGGTAATCTCAGGTTGCTGCGTGGTGATTTCGTCAATACTTTCAAAATGGTCGCCAGTTTTAACAATGGGTTTTATATCCGGTTTGCTTTTCCCGTTCCCGTCTCCCGAATCTTCCCGTTTTATAAGTATAGACGTGTTTGTTGTAGAATTCTGAGATTCAGCAAACTCTGAGTCTGTGGATAGATCTGGATAATCAGTTATTTCTTCAGGTTCTTCTAGAGGTATAGTGCATTCTCCAGGATATAGTGTAAGAGTTAAGGGACGATCTGATTCTAAGATCAATCCACGCTTACAAACAGAAGAGCTGAAAATTTATTAATGATTAAGAAATGATTAAATGATTTCGTTTTTTAATTGTACGAGCAGTTACCTTTTCCCAAAACTGTCTGCGATAAGAATTCTGTTAATAGGCCAATGTGGTAGCCCTTTACTTAGCCAGCCGCTATAGGCTTTGTAAGTTAGTGTAACTTGTGTGGGAGGCCCTAGTGCAGGATGGGGCACTAACATTCGAGTCATAGAGCTGCCGGCTTGTAGTTCAGTATCATCTTTACTGTAATATTTTTATAATAGATTTATTAAATCTATAAATGACAAACGGAAATAAATTTTATGCTTGAACTCATTACTCAGTCATTCCAAAAGTTTCATTTAGACCCCCTTCTCCTGCTAGAGTAATTTCAAGTCTGCCAAGTGACCTCAAAGGAAGATGACCACCAGTGCTATCAACTCTAACGTGATATTGATGAGCTGAAAATATATTACCATTATACGAAGGAAATATTATGCTTTATTTATATATAAAAGCGGGAGAACTCTAACTCGTATAAAAGAACACATCTCTGAAACTATCAAATACTTTATAAAACTTTACTCTAGTGTTTTCATTAAGAATCACAATGTAATATTGAAAATTGTTGTGTAATAGATGATAAATCTTAGTGTAATCTTACCGCAGAAGGGTTCCTCATCTCGCGTAAGTAAGTACAGTTGTCCACGTCCAGTTGATCGGTCTGCGTAGTAACCCATATTCCCACAATGTGCTGAAGAGTCAGAGTCAGCATATTTACCACAGGGGAAACATGAACCCTAAGTTAAAAAAGAAATCTTTGTAAATAATTTATTTCCCGTACGAGTATATATCTGAACCTCTGTAAATCTATTATGGATTAATTTATTTAATAAGTAGAACCGATTTAAATATTGCTCTTTGAAGCCCACCATTTCTACATAATTTTTTTTATTAGAACAAGTGTCAGGCTATTATCATAAAATCTAAAAACATTAATCAATAATAATGTTCAAATATAGTTTTATCAATTTTGTCATATCTGCGAAGATCACACGCTGGGTTTACACGAAAAGTAATACAAAAAGTAAATACACCAGTGTAAAATGGGTAGGGTTCAGAACGGTATTCTGTAATTATAGTTGATATAGTAACTATTGCTGATTACTTTTCTTAAACTTTAAAACAGTAAAAAGGAGCAAGAAACAACGACTGAACATATAATTGAACACTTAGTTATGCAATAGAAATAACGTTGGTTTTAAGGTCTAAAATATATTGTAATTGAATTTTCAGCAAATATGGAACACCTATGTAAAAATGTTTGAGCCGGCATTGAATGTGTACTATAGAGTTTTCTAATAAGAGCGGTCATTTTAAATCAAAAGAAAATCGCAATATGGATCGCTGTTGTTGAAATACAATGTTAGTAGATAGAATTGAATTTAGGATGAGAGTGCTAACTACTATATAAATAAACATATAACGGTACATTGAACGAGCGATTAATTTTAAAAGGAATAATATTTATTTAAAAATGTGTATAGTACATCTAAGAAGTGGTCATAAGAATCACAAGGAAATGCCGGAAACAAGCAGCGGGGTGCAACGGAGTCTGTAAAGAATTTGTAGGCCCGACGATGATTGCACAAAGAGCGACCTTCCACGGAAGCTGGAGCAGCTGAAATAAAATTGATATTTATTTATTTCATTTAAATATATAAAATAAATCTTAAAATTGTCAGTGACAAAACATTTAACAAGTTTTTAAAATTTGGCTAAGGTTACCCAGTAAATCAAATAAGTTAATTTAGAAGTTATATTATTTTCCAGAAAAAAAAAACAAAAATAAATTTCTCACACATAACTTGCACTATAGTAATTCAAATGGTTTACGGGGTAGCCTACCTTATAAACAAGTAATTTTGTGTAAAATATTACAACTTAGGGATCGTCCATAAATTACGTCACACCCCGCGTCTTTGTCATGTCTTGTCACACAAGATGTTATTCTTTAATTTTATTTTGTTATTTGATATTGTTTTTTCTTTTTTCTGGAAGCCGAATTTTAGATTAAATGTTACGTAACAAAACTTGTGACTCACCTCCCACTTGTCACGTTTTGTTACACTTTTTGCATTCCCTCTGCATGTGACGTAATTAATGGATGGTCCCTTATATCAAATATTTACGCTGTGTTTTGTTGGAATACGAAATTGTATTAAGTAATTCTTTCTTACACCATATTATATCTGTAACAGCGCCAACAAATAAATTGGAGCATCCATGTTGCACTCGGCCGCCATTTGGGTAGAAGTCCACGTGACCCATAGGTTGCCAGGAACCTAAAAAAAACAGGATGTAACAATAACTTTATTGGCTATAATGACTATATCCTGACGTATACACTGATTTACTTAAGAACAAACATATTGGGGACATTAAGCTGTCTTAATACAGTCTGTGTGTTCAGTACGTGACGGAGATGTGTCTTAATAGAAAATATATTAGCGTTGTTAATATTTACTTTTATTTTTCATTCGTTTATTTACAGTGGCTGCATATTACACATTGACCATCAAAAATAGTTTTGGTTGACTTATGAGTAGCTGGTCATACAAAGTGAAAGTAATTAACACATGAAGAAAAAAAAATAACAAGTTTATTTGGGTCAGCCTTGACATTGTGCTGTACGTTTGATATAAGTGGGTTTTAGATAGATCTAGTTATATTGACTACTGTCTCGTATAATGAAAGTGTATTACATTGAAGGATGATCACAAAATATTGAATAAATAAATATGTTAAATAAGGTGATCAAAAATAAATGCACCAATAAAACATAAATACAAATTTATGCATATTTTAAATGAAACATTACTCGTACTATTTCTTTAACTATTTTAGTTAAAGAGTGCTGAATTAGAATAAGGCTAACAAAAAAGTAAATAATTGTTCGACCAAATGGGTATATCTGGAACTGGATCAATAGTTGTAAATACTTATGCAATTTAGAAGCTTTGTCACTCTGCTTACTGTTATTTGACATGCATTGCTGTTGAAAGGAATGCTCTTAACCTAATTCCTTTGTTCTTACTATCTAGAAACCAAATACTACATACCTTTGCAAGTATATCCATTTCATTACCCGATATTTCGAGTAAAAGAGATACAAATATATAAAATATATAATAAACGATAATTTTATTTGCAAAAGTGCGCTTTCGGTATTAGTGAAAGTGTAATTTAATTTAACTATAACCAATTTGATCATTCAGCTCGTGTTTCAGGTTATACAATTTGACTGTTTTGGCCCGGGTTGTGCTGGAATCATTTAAATTCAAATCTTGTTTTGTCTAAGAATAGGATAGTCTTAGTATAGTACGAGTACAATAAAAAAAAATTGATGCCCATTAAATAGTAAATGTAAAATTAAATTAGTATGCACGTGAAAATATTTATCGACTTCTTATTCATTTTAATGTTTCACGTCGTTAGAGAAATTTCTAATTACATTAATTTTGATTTGTTATATATACTCGTATGTAAGTTTATCTACATATGCAAAATATAGACTTCATAACCTCTAAAAACAAATCATCAATTTTATTTAAAACAATGCTAAAAAGTAGTCTAATAAATTTATAGTTATACTCGTATTTAGAATATTGCTTAATTTAGAATAAATGAATGAAACATATTTTAAATAGGAGTATATATTTAATGAGTTCTCCAATTGAGCTAAAAAGTACGGTCATTAGAGTCAATGCTGCAATGCTATCGGCTATTATACCTTTTCCACTATCCGGAACGATTTCCTAATGAGTATATGTTTACATTGTACAAGAAAGATATAGACATATAGTTTATAAAACATGTGGAAATTTACATACCTAATCCTCCCAAGATAAGGTTTTCACCGTTTGAATGAATAACATCAACAAATGAAGCATCAGATTGATCCAAGCGTGCACCAGGGTGTTGTGATTCAAAAAGAGGTCCCGCAGGATCAAGTCCTGTTATTCTGTTCAATCCTTGTAGCTGTGCACCAGCAAAACCTGCGACGTGGGCCCCCAAACTAAATCCTATCATATGCACTCCAGACATCTTTAAACCTTTATGGTCCGATAAGCCTACATTCATGAAATGTATATTAGTAGAAAACTTATTTTAGTTTATTATAGTAAGAGTATAAGGTGTAGTATATCATTCAGGCGTTAGAATTACAATATTTTCAAATCTGATAAAAATCAAAATATTTTGCACAAGAAAAAATTAATGCTTAACATGAAAAGTGTTGTAAATTTTAACTGTTATTAGTAGTTTTCAAATAAATAAAGTAAAGATTATTTTATATTGTCAATCCCTGCATTACATTAGTATGCGTTACGCCTAATATGTGTGACTAACACAGATCATGAACTGAATTATATAATAGATGCTTATTATATTGTCCAAGAATTTTAATGTTGAAAACAACAATACAGTTATATTTTTTACTAGGAATCTAATTCAATTTGTTTTACCTTGTAACAATTTTGCCAGCTGAGTTCCTACTAATCTTGCGTTTGCGGCAGCACGAACGTAGTTTGGTAGAATTGCACCATTTTCCCAGTCTACACAGATTACTGTACATTCTTCCTGTTAGCAATGAAAGGTTTTGTTACTTGTAGCCATTTAGTATACATGAAGATTTTCATTCATTTTTTTTTATTTTAATTAATTTATTGCCTAATTAACTGCCTAATAACTTAACGATTATGTGTGTATATAATCCATTTGATTTTATAACTCAGAAAATATAGCGCTGGTCCGAGGGTTGAATCCGAAAACATAGCAGTCTCTCGCCCACTGCATTGCACTGTAAACCGTAGTGCAATATTCAATTATTTTTATTATATTAAAATGTGAGGTTCAAATGTAGAAATATGTATTGTGTATTATCATAATGAATATTATAATTTATAAGTTAGAATTGTGGGTCAATAATTCGCAATGAATTCGTTATATAATACAGTACTGTTAAACGTTACGTCAAATAGAAATACAATAAATTGTGTTCAATCAATCAGAACGCCTCATTTCGGTAAGTTTTCTTTTAAGAAAGCAAAGTACCAGTTTCATTATTATATCTATATTTAATTGGGTAGACTGATATGAATTGTGGATTAAACAATGATGTGCTCATCATTGAGAACAACAACCACTTGGGAAACATAAATAGGCGGCAGGTGCAGGTTTTGTTTATCTATCAAGGAAAGTACTGCTTTTGCCGCCTTCCATTAGTGAAGTTTTATTTAAATTGACATTATTATATTTCTGATCCAACCTCGAATCTATTACAGGACAGATGGCGATAGTGGCTAGATAGTTAAGTTAAAACAAAAAGGCATCTACCTAGCTAATTACCCACAGTGCATTTCGCGTGGCGCGGTCTTGAACTTGTTTATGTGGACCTGCCGAATTAAAACAAAAATCTTTTCTAAAATATTGAACTTATTACTATAAAATGTGTTTTATATGGAATACTAATTACTTATACTCTTGTTGAAATAATAAGTTTCCCGCGGACAACAAAATAAAGTTTGTTATAAGATCAAAGTGTTCTTGTGTCAGATGCAGTGTAATACCTATCATTTTGTGTTTTAATTAATTTTAAAATATCAGACATATAAATTGTGTGTTAATAAATTGTTCAATTATTTTAAATATTGTGAAACTATAAAGTTTCTAATTAATAGTGTGGTGACATTATAGGTTATGACGTTTCATTTTTGACAACGAAAATTGATACTAGTTTGATAATTAGCTGGTTTACATATTACTAAAGTGCTTCTATTTCTAAACTATTTGTAGTAGATTCTATATATACAAAAAGAACATGAAAAATAGTGTAATTAAATGTGGCTTCTTCGAGTGGTTAATAAAAATACACACTTTTTGTGGCAGTGGTCAACAGTGGCAGTTTATATGCTAGTGAAATATCACCTAATGAAATTTCTGGAGATGCTTCTGAGAAGGTTAGTCTGTTTTTATAATTGAAAAATTTTGTAATATAAAATGCATGATTCTTCATTGTATTTAATAAATTATTTTAAACAAAGTAAATCACCCTATAAAAAGTAACATTCTATATATCCCTGGCCCATTTGCAAGAAGAATGACATAACTCTTACAATTTCAAAGAAAGTGATATACTTTCATCATGTATAACGACACCTATATATCTCAACTATTTCTCACTATATGATAGTAGTTTCGTTGTATATTTTGTATATTTTACATAGTGAAGTTCAAAATAACCTCGTAGTCCAGACCTACAAAGTTTTAATCCGGGCTCGTCTGTGAGACTTACTATTAAACATTCAAGTCTAATTAGAATGCGAAAAGGATTTGTTTTTATATTATTAACAATGCAAAAGATTGTTACAAAAATATGATTGCCACTGTGCCTTCTTAAATGCATATAAAAAAAGGTTACAATTTGATATGCTCTTAAAATTGTTGTCAGTTATTTAACGTTTCGTGATAATTAGATAATTCGTTTCGTTCCCGATAAATGAATACAAATTATTTGGAATATATATGAATATATAACTGACAGATACTCTGGGCTAATAAACCTTTTGATGAAATGGTTTGCTATATTAGGTGTTAGCTATATTCCATTTACATATTACTATTGAGATTTGATTAATTTTACAATAACTTATAAGCTATAATCTAAACGATTGATTGTACAAATAAGAAATGCTTACCACTGCCATAAGAGCTGCTCTCATTTCATATACCCAAACATGCGAGCAACTCGACCCAAATCCATGAACTATAACACGAGTTGCAGTTTTCCCTAAATCATCTGACGATTTTAAAAGATCTTCCCATATACTTGTCATATTGTGGTATGGTACGTTGACTAGTGGTTGGTCACCCCTGTAAAAATAAGTTATTTAATTTCTTATAAAGATTTACAGCTGGTAAGTAATTACTATGAATGCTTTACCTATTTTTAGTAGAATAAATCAAAAATCTTGTGTTTATCTCTTCTGGAGATGATGGTAACATGTCCAAATATCCAAATGGCCCGGAGTCCTCGAAGCAGCCAAGTTCTCCATAGCAGACCCGCTTGTCAGCACGTTTTCTCCTGAGTAATTTAGATTTTTTAAATATGCAGATCACATACGACTTTATACTGCGTAACTACAGCAAGTAGAAAGCAGTTACTTGGAAGATATAAACAATACGATCATAAAATGTGTAACGAGATATTTATATATCCAATATTATAATGTTCCAAGTGCAAGTTTATTTGTTAATATGTTTATTTGTTTATATACGTAAACGCGATTCGTATGATAGCTCGAAAGCGGCTGGGCGTTGAGAATATTAGTGGGCCCGGTAGGAAACTTTGGAGAACACTCAAATTTTGGAATATTATTTTATTAAAATTTTATTATTATTAAAAAAAAAATTATTTAAATATTTGGGGGCTCGGGGTCAGTTTTTGCCAAAGGTAATAATTGAGCTAGAAAGTTGAAATTTAATATATGGGTTAACTTTGGTACCTAATTTACAAATCAAAAAAAAAATTCCCAAATTTTGAAAAAAAGTTGGTCAAATAACGAATAAATTGAAAATATTTTATATTTTATTGAAAAAAATATATTTTTCAATTTGTTAAATATTTCATTATGAAAATAGAAGTAAAATTTTAAATGAAATTCGAATTATTTTACTGAATTTAAATTCAAATCATACACACTAAAGAAACGTGGGTAAACTCTAATGTATAAATATACCACGCAGTGAGACACGTGCTATAGGTTTGCCGTCGCTGTACAATGACAATGCACTGGCATGCCATGTTTATTAATGTATTTTTTATGCTCGTGCGAATTTATCGTGTCTGTTGATTGCTGCTGCTATCTCTACAGCGCATTGTCTCTCACCTGTGTTTTCGATGTTCCCATTTAGCCATTGATGTCCTAACGGCTTTTAGGATTTCCGCATCGTGAATTTCATCCAATGCCTCTTGCTCTGGCGTTGCCCATCTTATTCCACATACTGAAACAAAATATTAAATATAATAATATTAACTTAAACATTAATTTTTAAAAAGTTTGGTAGATATGTAGATTTAATATTTCATACCTAATAGAAATGCATATATTTAACAATCTAAAGTTATTTATTTATTTAAAGTCGGCCTATATTACCAATTAATTGCTTTGTACTATTAGCGATGACTTAATATATATGAACGACATCGCAGCCTATTAAGTTTATGATTATGTGAGAAAATATTACGCTGGTCCGGAGATCGAATCAATCTGACATAGACATAGCAATCTGGCGTCAAGTATAAAACTCTCGACCTCCAACACTTTTTATTTTCTTTATATTACTCATATGTGCAAATATTTAAAACTTACAAATTTCTTATGTAAGTGTTACGAAGTTTGTGAAATATTTTTGTTATATTCATATTTTGTGGTATTTAAACTTTAACACCAATATTACATCACGAACGTGAATAAACATTGCGAGTATGAAAATATAAATATCAAATATTTGCTCAACATAATCGTTAACAAACATTTGTAACTGCACTTTTTATAAACATACACCGTTTACGATTTGAGAAATTTCAATTTAAATTTTATGATGTGTATTTAAAGCAATGCTGATCATGTTTTTCTACCATTGGGCCACATACACGTACAAATATATATAATAAGAAATATAGTTCAAATTACGAGTGTTCAGCGATGACTCCTGCTTAAAACAAGTTGTAGCGTATGAATTTACGATACAATGAAAAAGTACTGCCTCACAAGTTTTCTTATAATATATACAGAAACAAATAAGATAAAATTTGCCATGGTATCGTACTGTTATACGGTTCTTATAACCTCCTTTAGCATGAGATTGAAACAGCTATATTGAATTTGAAACAGCTATATATATATACAGATATTTAATATATATATTGTTGTAAGTACGCATAAGTCGTACTTATCCTTCCTATTTTTAATATAAATGTTATTTATTTTATAAGAATTATATTATGTTATCTTTAATTTTAGTATTAATATTGTAATAAATAATTATTTGTATTTAGCGCTTGTAAACATTGACTCTGGTCTGTGGAGATTTTATATTGTTTTAATGCTGGTAACTCAGTATTGGCACATTGTGATGTGAAATAAATCATTATATATTAATCTGCACGCTAGTCAGAAAGTCAGTCTTCTCCTGAGTCTCAACCAAGTGTTTACTAATTGTACTTCGTTCGTACAATACTCCAATTGTAACATCAAAGTATTCAATCGTGAACACATTTTAACTATTAATCAAATTATAACACTAGAATTACATTTTGTTTTATATCTGACATCTTCATTAATCTAATAAAATACTATTGTAATTAAGTAAGCAGATATAATATTACAACGAATAAATGATATATTTTAATAAAAGTGTTTGTATTAATAGTATTTAAAAGATACTAATTGTTCAACCGTCGTATGTTGCAACGAGGTTATACTTTAGGCCGCTCAAGTATTCTCAAATTGCAACAATACACCGTCAAACAAGAATCCTATTAATCATCTTAAAAGAGTTAATTCTTATCAACGTGAGTAATTCAAGAAGGTGGATGATCGTCAAACTGAAGAATCTACTTCCAGAAACTAGCAACACTGCGTGATGTATTAGCAAGCTGAGTAATCTCCTTCTAGAACGAGCATCAGACCTCTTTTTACAACATTGATGTCAGGTGTAACATCCGCCCTCGAATCTTACTCACAACAAATGGTGTCAGGTGGGGTCTCGAAGAGATATTCCTACACATAAATATCCAAGAGGTACGCCCAAAAAATTTTTTTTCTATATATTCTACACCTGGATGCGAATCAATTAAATCTGGATACCACTACGCCGATCGATTATTTCCAAAATTGCTGAAAAGTACGAGCTAGAACGTCATTTCATCTGTATTTCACATAATTTTCTACAAGTCGGCGGATGCAAAACTACAGCCCGCCGAACCTGAAAAAGAAATCTTTTGCCGCCACGGGAATGGATGGATGCTTCTAGAACACTTGGAATAATCTAAATCGATGTTGGTCGCGTGCAGAATTCCGCACACAGCTGTGTATAGATCATAATCGCTGATAAGAAAATCTTTAAGTATAATAAGACAGTATCTTTCTTTTTGTATATAATTATTATTATAAATTGATAATTGTATTTTTTTTATTAATAGCATTATTTTTAACGAGGCTATCATTTTTTTTAGTATTATATTCAGTACTTTTGAATATTTACTATAATCCAAGCATTTTTTTAGTAGCAACGTTGTTAATGAGGCTATTGATATTTTTTTTTAGTATTATATTCAGTACTTTTGAATATTTGCTATAACCTAACCTTTTTTGTAGCATCATTCTCATCATTGAAGCTATTAATTTTTTTTAGTATTATATTCCAATACTTTTGAATATTTACTATAATATTTTTTTTATAATTATTTCCACAATTATACTAATTGATGTTTAATATTTTTTTTTAGAACAACATTTTTTTGAACGAGAGGGAATTTTGAAAAGGAGAAGTAAAGAGCTGAAACAGTTAGATAGCAGTCTGTTCAATCAGAGAGACTACCTTCCTGTTACAACTGCGGTGTCTGAGCCCCATCGGAAATTTCCTGTGAGTTACTGTTTTCGCTAACAATTTTTCCTTGTCAGAATCCTATTTTTCGGAGAGTCGTTTATTGGTACAAAATAATCTTTAGTCTGTATATTATATATAACTTTAATTAAGTACAATGGCACCGAACGTTCATTCCCTCACATTAGTTGAGAATACAATCAATCTAATTAATGAGTTTTCAAAAAATTTAGAAGTCCAATCAACATCCTTAACAATAGTTGAATTAAAAATCAAAAACTTAGATAAAGCTTGGGTTAAATATAGTAGTATCGTAGAAGCACTGCTTCCAATTCTAAAAAATGAAGAAGCTTCGGCTATCGTTAGTAAGTCTATGGAAGTTGAAAGTATTTGTGACGACACTCTTATTTACTTGTTGAATTATAAGCAAACATTTGAGAATGATACACATATTGTAGACGACTCAAAAAGCATAGATTCAATAAAAAATCTGAACTTAAGTCCAATGCAACTAACCGTTTTTGATGGAGAATATACTAATTGGCAAAGTTTCATGGAATTATTTACAAATTTAATTCGTAATAATAGCAAACTATCAAACATTGAAAAAATGCATTATTTAAAATTAAATTTGACAGGAGAACCACTCAAACTCATAAAGAATTATCCTTTAACAAACGATAATTATGAAATTGTTTGGAACATCCTTTGTAAACGTTATGATAACAAGGTAGCACTTATTGAAACCTATTTAAACAATTTGATAAACTACAATGTTATACGTTTAGAATCAGAAACTAATATCAAAAATTTTTTAGACGAAATTAATGAATCGATTAGAGCATTAACCGAGTTGGGAATATATTCTAATCATTCAGATTTTATTTTTATACATTTTTTAAAGACCAAGTTAGATTTTAACACATTAAAGGAATGGGAAAACAGAAATACTTCTGAATTACCAACCCTAAATGATTTTACGAATTTTCTTGAAACACGGTGGCGCACTCTAGAAAGAAGAAGGCATGTTGAATTTAAAACAGATTCAAGTCATTCTATTTCTAGTAGTGAACCAGTTTCAAGTGAACAATTTGCTAACGAAGTCGAAACAAAATTTAAAACTTTTTTTTGTAACTATTGTAAAAAAAATGGTCATTTAGAGAAATATTGTTTTATCAAGAAGGAAAATGCGGATACGGTATATCCTGTCGCGCAAATTAATATTTGTAGGAGAGCTACGGTATTTTCAAAACCTTCTGTTTATTGTAAAAGATCGAGACATCTTGAATCTGATGGTCCTCAAGTATCTTTTACTAAAAATACAAAACAAAATTCACGTTCTTTTTATAATCACCATTTACGTAAATTTAATAGTTTAAATAAAAATATTGAGATTAAAGAAATACAAAATACCAATGATATAACAAATTTTAACTGTAACAATGAAAATGTTATTGACAAGCAAACAGCTGACACTGTTCAATTCAGAATAGTCGCAGCCAAAGCAAAGACTGTATCATTTTTATTGGACACTGGTTCTCAAATTTCTTTAATTAAACAAAATATTTTAAAAAATAATATCAAAATAGATAGTACATCTAAAGTGTTATTAAAGGGAATCTCTGAAGGCACGCCTTATACTTTAGGTTCACTAAAAACTTCTATAATTTTAGATAGTTCTAGGTCGAAACATACTTTTCAGGTTGTGTCAAAGGATTTCCCCATTAAACACGATGGAATTATAGGATTAGATATTTTACGTACATTTAAAGCAGTAATTAATTTGGAAACAAACAGCGTACAATTCTCACAACATGGCAAAATATTTGAATTACCATTATTGAACATAAACAGTATTATCATAGTTCCAGCACGTACTAGGAAATTAATTCCTATGTCGGGTTCTACGGTAGGAGTTTGTGTAGCCAAGGAATTGCTACCTGAAGTTTTTTTAGCCAACGCATTAATTAATCCTGTTAATAATACTTTTTATATATCAATAACTAATTCCTCAGCAAAAGATGTAATACTTGACAATTTTAAACCAGATATTATTCCAATAAATAAATTTAATTTTTACCATTTTTTGAAAAGAAATCCTAACGATCCTAAAAGATCCTTACGACATCTTTTATTTAATAATATAGATTTTTCAAATGTTAATTCAAAATACTTAACAGATTTAATGGAAATCTGTAATAATTTTAATAACATATTTTTTTTCCCGGTAGATAAGTTATCTTGTGCGAGTGCACTGAGTGACTCACCTAACCCTGTAAACATTAAGCCGCATAGATTATCTCATGCGCATAAAGAAATTGTTGAGAAGCATATTCAAGAACTGTTGGCTAACAACATTATTGAAAAATGCGACTCACAGTTTAACGCACCTCTGTTAATGGTACCTAAAAAAGCAGATGTGTCGGGGAACAAACAATTTTGCGTTGTAATCGACTATCGTAAACTTAATGAACAGACGACAAGTGATGTTTATCCTTTGCCCCTCGTACTTGACATACTAGACCAATTTAGTGGTGCAAAATATTCTTCTACGATTGATTTAGCTACAAATAAATTTACTAGTAATAAACCAAAATTTAAATTAAATTTTGATAGAAGGGTCAATTCTTTTTTTTCACCTAGAAAGTATACGGTAGTTAATAGGAATAGATTGAAGAGATTTTGTACCAATGAATAAAACCTTGACGAATAAGATGGATTTTGTCAGGGATGATTGTTTTGTGAGGCAGTGTTAACTCTATACGATGGGATCAGAATCGTTGTCGACACTTTGCTTCTCTTTTTGTTTTTTTTCCAGAATTGTAACTCGTATATTTTGTTTTTATACGTGTCCCTTTTTTTTTGGAAGGGGGTGTTGCGATAGTACGACATCGTCCTATCTTCCTTTTTCTTTTTCTTGGAAAGAAACGCATATGTTTGTTTAATATGCGTTCCTTTTTTAGGGTTGAAGGGTGTTGTAAGTACGCATAAGTCGTACTTATCCTTCCTATTTTTAATATAAATGTTATTTATTTTATAAGAATTATATTATGTTATCTTTAATTTTAGTATTAATATTGTAATAAATAATTATTTGTATTTAGCGCTTGTAAACATTGACTCTGGTCTGTGGAGATTTTATATTGTTTTAATGCTGGTAACTCAGTATTGGCACATTGTGATGTGAAATAAATCATTATATATTAATCTGCACGCTAGTCAGAAAGTCAGTCTTCTCCTGAGTCTCAACCAAGTGTTTACTAATTGTACTTCGTTCGTACAATACTCCAATTGTAACATCAAAGTATTCAATCGTGAACACATTTTAACTATTAATCAAATTATAACACTAGAATTACATTTTGTTTTATATCTGACATCTTCATTAATCTAATAAAATACTATTGTAATTAAGTAAGCAGATATAATATTACAACGAATAAATGATATATTTTAATAAAAGTGTTTGTATTAATAGTATTTAAAAGATACTAATTGTTCAACCGTCGTATGTTGCAACGAGGTTATACTTTAGGCCGCTCAAGTATTCTCAAATTGCAACAATACACCGTCAAACAAGAATCCTATTAATCATCTTAAAAGAGTTAATTCTTATCAACGTGAGTAATTCAAGAAGGTGGATGATCGTCAAACTGAAGAATCTACTTCCAGAAACTAGCAACACTGCGTGATGTATTAGCAAGCTGAGTAATCTCCTTCTAGAACGAGCATCAGACCTCTTTTTACAACATTGATGTCAGGTGTAACATCCGCCCTCGAATCTTACTCACAACAATATAGTCGAAATTGCGAGAGCGGCATTGACTTATGACTAAAAGATGCTATAAGACTCGCATAAATAGTGATACGTTGGTGAATTTTATCATATTAGTTACAATATGCATTGTAAAAAAATGTGTGAGAAAGTGCTATTTCATTGCATCGCAGATTTATACGGCACAACCTGTTTTAACCATGAGTCGTCGGCGAACTCTCGTAATTTAAACTATATTTAAAAATTATTTTGGAGAAAACGCCAAATTAATTAAGATTTATTTAGAGATTTTTTGATCGAAATTTTCGATCGAAATTTTTTAGTTTCTTTAGTTTTTTTTCTTTATTCTTCATCTTTTTCAGATTAATTTGTAGCCCATAAATAAAATTATTTAACGATAGATCGTATTATGGAGATGGTGCACCACTGTTATACAAATACAAACTATTACTGCATTACACAACGTAACCAATTTGTTACTTAACAGTTTTGTGACAGATCTTTATGTACCGTGAGTTATGTGTACCTATACCGTGTACCGTATACCGCAGACGTACTCATATAAGCAAGGAGCTGGAACATTGTCCTCAACGTCAGCTAATGAGTACATATCTACGAGCACGAGACTACCAAAACTTATGTCATTTTATCTGCACAATCTGAATATCACTACCTTAAGCAACACGCAGTTTAAGTTTTACAAAGTGGTACTTGTTTTAAATAATTATCAACAAGATATTTACAGTAACGTGTCGAAATAGAAGATGTTGGCAATTGGGTAAATTACTTAGTTCGTATTATATGTGAGCACCTGATTTGATCAGTAGGTTTGAGAATCTATTATGATCTGCTGCCACGTTTTGTCAGAACTTGAGGCATATATTATACATGTATCTTAAGTACATATGTATTTAATTACCCCACATTACAGTCCCCGGATTTTTTCCTGAATTTCCTGGAAATCCGTAATTTTGGAAAAACTGGAAATAAAGTGGGCTCTTTTTTACTATATAACTTTTTATTCGCAAAAGTCAGAAAGGTGAAATTTTGCTTGCATTATTTCAAAATTTATAAATGCAAAATTTTATAAAAGGGGCGCCGAGAAAATTAGGAAGCCCGGTAGGGAACTTTAGAGAAAGATCAAATTTTGGATTGTGTAATAATTGAATATCATATTAAAAAAAAAAATCAAATTTCAAATAATTTTTTTTTCAGAAAAGCAACAGTAAAAGTTTCAGAAAAAATATATTTCTCAGAATAAGGTCTCTAAATGTCTAATACGACCCTGTTTGTCGTCACGGATGGTGATATATGTTTGTAATATTTATTTTATTTAAGTTATAAAAACGACGGTGTGAAAATAGTATTATTACACTGGCTTTGTGGTTTGAGGTTTTCGATGACTTATTTCACTCTTTAGGAAACGGATTGAGCAGAGCAAAGCAGTGTTTCCCTTTCTCACTGTCACTATATATTACCACATCATGTATAGCTATCTCACTTCATTTACCATTTTTACATTCTCCAGACATAAATGCAGTTATTAGAATATTTGTGTAATAAAAATTTAAACTAGTTTGCTAATTTGCATAAAAAGAAATATGTAACACCTGTAAAATGAGGCAAGTGTTTTGATCAAAATTAGTTTTCACTTAAGGGGGCGGCTTGTGTCAACAAAAATAATTTTTGTTCTTTTGTTTAATCCCCCAATTTCAGGCTGGTGTGTCAATGTAAATTTGACAGTACAACTCATAGAAGTGGTCGGTGCATAATGGTCTGACCATTATATAGGAGATAGAATGATAATTTTGATAAAAAGCTAAAAAGGAAGTATCACTCGATAAAGAAAACTTAGAATCATGGTAATTTGGACCAGACATGTAAAAGAGTATTGTATTACAAATGTATTAGAGTTTAAAAAACGGAACTGGAGAACAAAAATGAGAAAGATCTTTGCGATGAATTACTTCAATGATGGCGGTGCAAGATTGACTTGAAATAGATACCATTGATAGATAGAATTTTCAATGAGAAAAAGTCGGAAATCGCAAATAGTTTATTCCACAGTGAGAAAACTCTTATTGTCTCAACAACTACTTATTAGTAGTACTAATTACTTATGATAATTACAATGTTCAACATGACAAGAAACCTTTTTGAACAGCTGTCATTGAGCCCTTTTTTTAAAGTACTTGATCAATTTGAAATTTACCTTCGAATTTATAAGGCTTAATGTCATTGTCCATCAATGGCACGAACACATGATCTTTATTATGAAGATACGTCACTCCATATAAATGAATAGTAACTCAAACGCAATGCTACGCCTAAGGTAAGCTATTAAGCATAAATTTGTTATTAGTTAATTGTGGGTTGAAGGTCTGTGCTTTACAAATTATTTAATTAGATTTATGTCATCATACAGGAAGGATAATTAATGTAACAGGAAATGCTACGCAGCTTGTTGTCGTATAAATGCTAATTTAGAAATAACAAACAAATATAAACATGTACGATAGAAGTTAAAATATGTTAACCCATTTACGAACATATTATTAACGCTTTGTAGGCGGGCAGCATTTTCTGTGTACTTGAATGTGTGGCAGGCCAAATACTAATATCAAATACGCGCTATAGACACTCGTGTATTCGTATACATAAGAAAATAGGCAGAACGCAGATAGAATAGAAGATAGAAGAACAAAAAGTAGAGATGTAAAAAGGTACCGACAAATATTCTGCAGCCGTCGTAGATCAGGCGGCTCAGGATTTTGTTTACATGTCTAATTATTATAAGTTCTGCTTAATTATTATTAGTATACATACTACGGCGAATTAGTTGTCTTAATTTTTTTTAAATTTAATACAAACTCATACTATATTCGTAGTATTTATGGTGTCGTTGCTTCATAACTAGAAGGTGATCATGCAAATTACGAACATTGTTATTAAACAGATTCTAAACGGTCAAAACTTCTGTATTTATTACTAAATGTTATTCTTAACCTATAAACCAAAATTTTAAGAAATCTCTCGAAAAGTGGTATCACTACCTTAAGGGGTAGAGAGGGTGCAAAGTTTCAACTTTTTTTTTTCATTTTTTTTAAATTTATTTATATTACAAGATATTAACTTTATTGTGTGAAAATTTGAAATCAATTGGAGTAAAACTGTCGGAGATATAGAGTTTCTGAATTTCAGAAAATCCAGTGATGAATTATGAGTGGCACAGCAATGTTACTTTTATTGTGACGTCTGCGGAGATTCGCTGTCAAGGCCTCATTTCTTGATATTTATTTATGAAAATTTCACAAAGTATTCTTCAAATGTTATTTTATCATGTAGTAATTATAGAAATAATTATATATTAACTGTGTCGTCAAAAAACATTATCGAAAATATGCTTTTTTTATCGTCTTCAGGTTACTCCTCTCTTGAAGAGTCTCATATGAAGCTTAAATTTATCTAAATATTCACATTTTACTAGTAAGCATGCATGCATCCGCGGCACCCCTTATATTACCGGCACTGAGAATAACAAATATTACAAAACATATGAAATCTGCTTTCATCCTTGACGGAATACGACGGGTTTTTATGGCTAATATAAATTGCAAATAATTTCATTTGGCAATGCATTTAGTAAACTCGTACGAGTGAGTAATAAGTATGTTTCTCAACCTTGAGTAAGAAGCTATTAAAGATACTCGAATTATTGAAGTAATGCAATATGGTGTTAATGAGAAACATTGTGTTATGTTTACAATTTATTGCGAAACAGTTCAATGCTTCTTTATTAAATATTACATAAATTATATATTTATTTATTTTAATTGTTTATTATACAATATTCTTGCTTAATTATAAGAATCTGACAGGGAATCGTTATGAAAGGTATTTTGCTAAATACGTTGATGTCACTATTCAAATATAAAAAAAATTATATTTATATATATGAAAATAATAAATACAGTACCCAGTAAACAATTTGGTGAAGTGTCCTATTTGGTGAAGTTCGAGTCACTCGTACAATTCTATTCTAACGCTTTACAAGTTCTCTACCTGTCACAGATTTTGTGTTAGTTTTTCATAATAATATTCTTTCTTTTTCCAACATCATTCATTAAGTATTTCTGTTTCTTTCCCACATGGGTATATTTTTATTATCCGGTCATAAATCATAAACCTACTCCGCTTTTAATTCAGCAGTGAACCGTCGTTGCAATGTCTGTAGCTCATAAAAAGGACCTTTCCTTTGAACGACTGAATAGAAAACGAACACGTTCCAGACAAAAAATTTATGATACGTAATAGAAATTAAGTAGAATTTACTCCAAAATGTTTACTGGGTAATGTCATACAATTACAGCTGCATAAGAATTCAGGAGTAACTTTATTTTTTTATATTTATAATTGAACCTCCGAAATATGTCCGATATTAGGCGACTAGTATCTATCAGATAGAATATCTATCTTACCACTTGGTCTCACACAAATATTAGTAGATATTATGATGTCGAAGTTCCTTAAACCTAACAACATTGCTGTCGAACAACAAATATAATTAAAATAATATAGCGATGGTCTGGGAATCGAACTCGAAATTTTTACTCTCGGTAAAATTTTTGAATTTTGAATTTTTTTTTTAATAACATATTTTATTATTAAGTAATCCAAAATATGAGTCTGCTTTAAAATTTCATACCGGGTCCCTCTAATTTTCTCAACGCCCCCTTTTCCAATTTTTCAATTTCTAATTTTCAAAAAAAGTTAGCATTGAACACTGTAATACACATGCCAAATTGCAACTTTCTATCTTTTACGAATTAAAATTTATAGAGCAAAAAGTAAAAATATTGTTTTTAGTTTTTCCAAAATTACGGGTTTCCAGGAAAGTCAGGGGAAAATCCGAGGACGCTACAAGTCTTAGAATTTTTTTCTCTACGAAATAGACAATTTTCAAAAAGATGCATGAAACAGTTTTCGAGCCACGATACGAATCGCGTAAACATATAAACAAACAGAATTTTCAATATGATTTATTAATTTATATATTTTTTAATTTATTATAGTACCGATATTTTGACATTGTAAACATTGGATACACTTGTTTGAGGTACAACTTTACAAGTTATCATGAAACCGTTGAAATCTTTTTCCACAACATTATTATATATGTACATGACCAGATTTAAATAATTTCTCATCTTTGGAATTATTATGACCATGTATACGATTATTTATTACTGTACGAAATACATATTTAACAATTTTTTCTATTTTAAAAAATAAGTAATAAGCAAGTCGGGGATTGATAGGGTCGAATTTTGCCCTGTCACAATTAGCTTCAACGATAAGCCTATTTCAAAGGTAGGCCTGATGCAAATGTGCCAGGCTCATCTAATGTCTGAAACTAACGAGATATTTGGTACATAATACTTTGATCATTTAGCTGAAGTCAATAAACTTTTCGATCGCCATTCACTTGTCTAAATTATTTTTTATTAAAAAATGATTTATGGTTTTGATATTTGAAAGGTCTGAGTCGATTAGAGTCAAGTTGAGAATATCAGAAAGTTTCATTTATATTATAATACTATTCAGAGGCGTCTGCAGGTAGTAATAAACTGGGCACTGGCCCCACCATAAATATCAAAATTTTCACTAGATATCAAAAATAAAAGAAAACAAATATAAAAAACAACTAGTAAAAAAAGGTTTTCCTTCTGTCACAGTGTTTAACTCTTAGACAGTGAATTAGAACAAGGTACATTCATTACAAGATGAAATTAGGTTGAAGGCCATCCAATCTCAACATTTATTATTTCGTAACTCAAAATATTTGTTCACTTTTAATCGTTGAACAGATAAAAATATGAATTATTAAGTACTAACATTCTCTATTGCTTAACACTAACCTTATATAGAAATAATAAATACCATTTTTGCAAACAGAGCCGGCCGGACGTCGGCTCGACCTGTCGACCTGTTCGACTGCTATAAAGAGCCGCGTCAACAATACCCTGCGCGTATTTAAGCGACGACGAATTCGGGCGTAAATCAGTGGCTCGGTTGACCGACTAAAACTCTCAGAGCAAGCCGTCTCCTGTATTCTTTGCATGTGTTGTGTATACATACATAACACGTACCGATAAGACAGTACGCCAAGTCAAACTTGTGTACTGTATGGGGTATATTGAAGTTGTTTTGCACTAACATAATTTATCATAAGAGCAAACTTTTACTTTAATTTTTATCAATACACCACTGTTATGAAAGAGATTATTGTATTCCGTTCCATATCCCTTCCAGTCTGAGACGGCTGATTGCATTTACAAGGTAGGGATAGGTTTAGCGTAGCTTGTATACGGCTTGGTTCAAGTATGATATAGGATGGCGATTCTTCTTAAAAAAGATCGATTTTTCAATCGATTCGAATCGAAGTCTAAAGAATCGATTCATAAAAAAATCGAAGTTTAGAAGATCGATTTCGCAAAAATCGATTTTTCGATTCTTTTTGAGTTTTTAACGATCATTTGTCGATTTTATTAAATTTGTAAAAAAATACAATCCTTAATTAAAGAATAAGTGAAGAGTGATTTTAGATTAATCATGTACGTTATTTATTATAGAATAAAATAATTACAATTCCCAATATTTCATGTGCAAGCTTATAATAAATACTGTAAATGATTGTATAGTTGCATTCTTACAAAAAGAAAATTGAATCTCGATTGAGATCGATTCACGCGATCTCAGATCGCCATCCCTTGTATGAGAGAGCCCGTATTCATTACAATTATAGACAATTTGGATAGGCCTATCGTCGGCGACATTCTACTATGTTGACCCGATGTTGTAGTAGGTTTAAGACTACATCAGCTTAAGTTTTATGATTGTATGAGCACATCATTAGTTTAACTTTTATAACAAATCAAACCCAGAAAATATAACGCTGATTCGGGACCGAACCCTAAGTCACAACAGTCTGGCGCCAAGCATAATATCTCTCGACCACTGTTCCATCAATATATTAAGAAAAAATAAACGATTTTTAACAAAAAATAAATTTAAACTGTTACTTAAAAGTGAACAGACAGATGCACGATGTTATTATGTTAGATTAAATGCATTTAAATACTTCTCTGTCGTTGTCGTTGTCGTCTAAACCTGCATTTAATAGCTTTCTAATGTCACTGTGTTGATTTGCGCTAAAACCTAATTAGAATTCAATGAACACTCTGTGTTCAATCATTTATTTTATTTAATAATAATAAAATTGGTGTCAAAATGTCAAGTAACAAGTACCAAGTACCTTTACAATAAATTAAAAAGAAACTAAAGAGAGGATAAATAACGGTTAAATTAAAACAAATGTGAATAGTATAAAATGTAAGCTAATTTAAACAGGAAACCAATCGAATATGTTTACGGTAAGTTAATTTTCTATAAAAATACATTAACTACACTTTATAGGTTGGTATTCATACATATTTATTTCTGTTAAGTACGCTATCGTCGTACAATATGATTCACGGTGTCTCATAAAGATCAAACTATTTCAAATGCGATGGACATAGTGCGATACATAGTGCGTGTGAGTGGGGAGCGCGGCGTTAGGTAGCGTGGTTCGAGTATGGGCTTGTGTCCTCATTTTTAGTGGTCGATTTTTTAATTGTTGATTGAAATTGATGTTAATAAATGTGTATTGGCGTGTCTATTTTATTATATATCTAAATATTGACGGAGATATAGCAATTAAAAGTTTGAATTGTAGTTTTAGCGCTAGAAATGGTCGGCCATATTTGTATGAAGTGAAATGCTCTCTATTTTAACGTCAGTTATTTGTTGAGTAAGTCAGTGCTGTAGTAATGTTCTGAAGCTGTTGATAGTCAAATAATCAAGTCAAGTCAAAGAATAATAAGTTTTTATTTTATTTATCCCTGTTACGGCAGAAGTAATATTGAAATTTTATTGTTCCTTGAAATAGATGTAAATAATATTTGATATTTTGATATATAAATACATATAGCAGAGATTTAAGAGCTGTAAGGTTGGTAGCCTTACACAAGGATTGTAATGTCACATGCACTTGAAATGTGTACAACGTTGAATCCCTTTAATAATTAAAGAGACAAAATGACTTTTTTAATTGTAATATCTCCTGAAATATAAGGAGTTCTTAAAAAAATAATTGAACATTTGAGGTTCACTTTATCAATATATAGTACACTTTTATAGAAATTAAGACATAGGACACAAGCTTATTTTTACGGGAAAGCAACGGAAGAAAACGGAAACGATCATGGATTTGCAAGTACACTGTAAGAAATATACAGTAAAAGTTAGTATGTGAGCTACAATGTAAATATTAAAAACTACTATTACTATAGTAAGTAGTAGCAGTTACACTCCTGTCTATTTTGTTTATTAAAATTAATTCTACATTATACAATGAAGGTTTATGTTGTTATAAAATCAAAATGTTTTTTAATGAATTTTAAATTAGATTGTAGCTACAACACTGTTACTTTTATTAAAGCTACTAAGTTTGAAGGAGCTATGTACTTAAATTCAATGTTTAGTGAAGCATGTTTATAAAAACTGGTCCACCGTCCATGGTCTGTAAACTGTTGACGTTTAAATAAAAGCTGTTCCATCGATCCAAACAAACATCCATTCATCCGTAATGACTCCAGAAACAATTTAACAACATGTGTCCAATAGTCATTATAAATTATAATGTTGAAACAACTCCCTACTATATTAACGAGAATAAAAATATAAACTAGGCTTTAGGATGAGAATCAGAATGTCGATATTACTGTCAGAAACCACCATATTAGAGAAGTCTAAAGACATCGTCAGGCTCATGATACTATTTCTTTTGAAAGGAAAAAGGGATCATCCATAAGCTACGTGTCTTTGTTAGTGGGCTACATGAAGGGGAGGAGGGAGGTTGAGTTGAAGTGAAGCTACGTAGTTTTTGTCATTTATTTTATTTGAATAGAGACGCAATGAATAGATTTTTTTTTTTAAGAATTACCTTTTTTAACTTCTGTATTCCGGGACAGCAAACAATTTTATTTAATTTTGAAGAACTAACTTTTTTTTCAGTTCTGTTTCTTTTTGCAAGGAAAGAAACTACGTTCCACCTTGGGGGCATGATGTAATGGAAAAGCTACGATAAGCCACATTGGGTTCTAGTTTAGGTAGTTTATGGACAACCAGTTTATGAGGCCACGAGTACTGACACCAGAATAACTGCTGGCCAACGTTAAATAAATTAAATTAAATATTACAAAAAAATTTATAATATTTACAAAATATATCATATTTATTTAAACTAGAATAAGAATCACTCTTAACATATTCGATAATACATAATTATGCAATACTCTTATAAGTTATATCGAATATCAATATTTACTATGTACGAGGCGTGTTTTTTAAGTAAGTACCGTTTTGGAATTAAAAAAAGACGTGCAAAGATATCGCAATAATTTTATTTTTACATGAAAGCCTGTACCTTAATCTACTTTTCTACAGCCATTACAGTCTGATTCTTCATTGTATACGTTGTTTACTGAGTGTTTAAGATGCCTCCGACAATCGTGAGTCCCGCCGCTTGTGAAGTACGGGCTGTTATACGATTTCTTAGTTCTAAAGGCGTAAAACCGATCGATATTCATCGTGAGATCTGTGAAGTTTACGGACAAAACATTATGAGTGATGGAATGGTAAGGAAATGGGTGAGAGCATTTAAAGATGGCCGCACAAATGTGCATGATGAAAAAAGTCAAAACAGTTGTGATACAGTGGTTAACAAGTCAGGCGGCAGAATTTTATGAGGAGGGTATTCAAAAACTGGTGCCACGTTATGACAAGTGCCTCAATATTCACGGAAATTATGTAGAAAAGTAGATTAAGGTACAGGCTTTCATGTAAAAATAAAATTATTGCGATATCTTTGCACGTCTTTTCTTAATTCCAAAACGGTACGCACTTAAAAAACACGCCTCCTATTAACAATGTTTTGACATCCCTACTTAACACCTTTAGCATTGTGTTAACCATAAAATAAAATTCAAATATTTGTTGTTATATAGTGATGTTATGTGACAAGATGTACTTGAATTTTTTTAAGACTCATTATGTAATAACTCATTAAGTATAAGAAGAATCGTGTTAGTAGTTGGTGTGTTAATAAGTTAACTTAGGTCAAGGTTAAGAATCTAGTTTACATAGCAGTCGTTAAAAAATACAAATTTATATATTTTTAAGTTTAAAGTCTATCTATAAATTTTTCGTGTCATATAAAAGACATCTGATTAAATGTTTATAAGAATTTTGGGCGACCTAGTTGGCGAGAGCATTAAATCTTGACACTGACTGCTGTGTCTTCGGGTTATTTTATATTTTCAAGGGTATATGTTCAAGTTTTGCTTGTTATCAAGTTAAATTGATGAAGTGTTTACATAATCATAAACATATTAGGCAGTGGTGTGCCCACAAATCACACGCTGGGACCCATAACACTATTTCTATAATGTGTTATATTTATTGTGTAATATGTTGTACTTACTATTTACAAAGAAAACAAACAAAAGTGTGCGGAAAAGAAAATCAAATATGGGTCCCATCGTATAGTTGAACACAGAGCAATTTTCCGGAAAAACACTTAACGAATTTTTTTAATTTTTTACAGGAATGATTCCCAGCATAAAATTAGACGCTCACGAAAATTTTACCGTTATATTCTAACGTTGAAAAATCCTCGTACTTAATGGGTTAAAGAGAATAAAATACGTCATAATAATTTCATGGTCTTTTTTGTCATTGTGGATTCCGTCACTAATTAGAAAACAAAAGTGTATTAAGTCTTTTTTTTAAAGCCGAATTAGATGCAACATCACAAAGCCTATGCATCCCCCCCTTCACATCTTGTCACACTTTGTGGACAATGTATGACTCCTTATTATTAAAACGTCTTCGTAGTAATGTAAATAATACAGGAAGTATTAATATGTAATGCATTAGAAAACAAATATAAACAAATGATCGGGACAGTGATCATTTGTTAATGAATTCATTAAGTGAATATTTACACAATGATAAACCGGATTGAAATTTCGATACTAGAAATACCGTAACATCATTTCACGCATATCACAATTTAAAATAATTTGCATAATTAAATAATGTCTTAACTCTTAATCGATGTTTTGGTATTCATTTAAATTAGGTCAATTAATTACACAATAATACTAACAACATTACAAAACTAAATAATTTAGATGTATACACCTAAAATAGTTGACCAATAAATTTTATAACATGGTTTTGAAAGTAGAAAACTTTAATTTCAAATCTATGTCAAAAGACGCACCACACCATTCAAATCTAGCGCACTGGTACTACAGCACTCAAATAATTAATGATTATAAAAATTGTCAAAACTTCACTTACTTGAACCAGAACTTCAAAGATGACATATTAAATCCATTTATTTTATATTTGTTTTTATTTTTGTATTTAAAAACTTTCTAATTGATTAAAAATCAAAATTTGGGGTCAGTCTTAAATCTTAATTCGATAGATAATAAATAATCTTTATTTTAAATGAAAGATTACTTCTTTGTGATTGAACGGACGGGTATTTAAACGATGTTTAAATTTAATTGCTAATAAATTTATAATTTACAACGTTGAGTTGAAAGAGATAACTTGTATAAGTTTATAAATAATGTTGATAGTCGGGGACATCTGTCCTCAAGCAGTGGATTTTAAGTAGGCAGCAATTTTCCTTTTCCATTATTTCATAAGCGTTTTTTTAAGTGCTTCTTAAAATTCATGACCATTTTTTTGAAAAAAAAATGAAATTTTTGATTTCTTAATTTTGTTTGATGCAGTTATATGCATTAAACTTTAAGAAGCCGAACAGTATTGATAAATTTAATATATGGTTGAAGTTACGAGAGTTCGGCGGTGACTCATATTTAAAACAAGTTGTGTGGTATAAACTGCTGATATAACTAAAAAGCACTGACTCATTTATTTTTCTATAATGTATATAGCAACGAATAAGATAAAATTCATTATCGTATTATAAATTTATACCCCTCTTATAACCTCTTTTAAGTATAAGTCACCGCCGATCTATCGTGATTTTGACTATATCTTGATTTTTGTGTATCTTGTAAGATAGATACTTGGGATATTTTCAATTTATTTACACAGTTCTTGAAGTGTAGTAAATATAACAGTATCAAAATATTTTAAAGAGCTAGAAAAGAACACTTTTTAGAAAATTGTCCGTGAATAAAAAAAAGGTGGGCTTGGAAAGATTTGTTACGAGTATATAAAATTAATGAAGCACTTCTCTATTTTAGAGCATTGCGAACATAAAACCATAAAGCTCATAAATTTAGAAAAGATTACCAAAAAGTCAGAAAAGTGTACATATTTTATTATAATTAAACAGTTTATCAATTTTTCATATAGAGAGTACAGTTCATTTATAAAATCGTGTTTTTTTCATTTAAATACTATAAAAAACCTTAGAAATTAGGCAAAAGGTTGCACTGGTTAGTATTATACCACAACAGATTGTATACCCTCAGGTTGTGAACCTTGAAAGACCTGCTTTTAACTATCATTTTTTTATAACCATTTTAATTGCTATATTTTTATGTGTGTTGCATACAAATGCTGGATCTAAAGAAAGGTCTTAAGAAACTAAAATAGAGTCAAATTTGAAGTAAAAAAATAACTAGGCTAAGGTAACTTATAAAGGCTATAACTTTTGTTAAAAAGCTAAAATGTATCAATTTCAAGTATTCATTATTTTAATCTAATCGTAAGGCCTGTCCCTTTGATTGCATTGCTAACATATGCATTTGCATGTGTGTGTCACAATACATACATACCACGTACGTATACGACCGATACGTAGGGTGTATTAAAGTTGTTTTGCACTAACATAATTTATCATGAGAGCAAACTTTTAATTTAATTTTTATCGATACAACACTGTTGCAAGAGCTATTGCATTCTATTTCATATTCGTTCGGTTAAAATTCGCTAATAAGCGCTTCCAGTATGAGAGCTACGTAACACCCGTACTTCGGACGGCTTTATCGCTTGCAGTGTGCGAGGCTTTATTACATTTACAGGGTTCGGATAAGTAAAGCGTAGTATCGTGTATACGCAGTGTTCGACAGGCCTAATCCTTGTAAAAAGCGCATTAACGGAAACTCTTACTTGTCTTTGGACGATCCTCTTAATTAATAATCAATAATTTGTTGGACAAATTAGATTAGGTTAATTATAGGTACTACTAATTATGTAAATTGTTGACAAACCTATCACTTAAGGTAAACACCTTGAATGTTTAAATAAGTTTTGACAAAAATATTAGGAAACACCTTCAGGCAATATGTGGCCCTATTTTAAGGTCACATGTTAAAATATATAATAAATATTTATAGATATAACTAGGTTATTATATAGCATATAATTCGTTGCCATATAAACAAAAAAAATATAACTTTAAATAATAAAACGCAACGTATTAAGTTAGTTCTATTTACACATTTGTACAAATGTCCAGGCCCGGATTTGAGGGAGAGCAGGCGGGGCTACTGCTCCGGGGCTCCCACAATAGAGATACATTTTTGAAAAGACTTGACGTAAAAAAAATGTTCCTTTTATTCGGAAAATAATTAGGGGCCTCCACATCTCTAAATCCGGCAATATTTTTCTATTTATTTATTTAAATTATTTAACGTCGATTTATTCAGATGCATCGCTGCCTAATAAATTTATAATTATGTATGTAAATAATCAATTTAAGTTAATAACAACCTAACCCAGAAATTATAATTAAGGTTCAGGAATCGAACTGAAGCACATCCTTTTCTCGCAATTTGCCCAGTATCCCAAAAAATATAACTCACTAAATATATAACTCAAAAATATAACTAAGATATAAAAGGATTTGGGACGACACAGTTGAGTGAGAGCATTGATACTTGACTCTGACTACTCAGGCCCCGGGGATCGAACCCGAGAACACAGTCGTCAGAGTCAAGTATCAATGCTCTCACCCAACTGTGTCGTCCCAAATCCTTTTATATCTTTTGTTATAATTGTTCTTCTCAATTTTTTCCATTAAGTAGTTAATGAGATATTTTTTTGAACATCAGTTACTTAACAATTGTTTAATTTCACGTCCGACCTCAATAACTAACGGTTATATTATTCAATGTGAAACAATAAGAGAAACAAAAAAAAACATTTCCTGCAAATCGTAACAAAGCAATTTCCATAAATGTATTTTGTAGCAATTAGAGTGAATTTATGATCTGGAACGTTGGAGGTACTCCAGTCCAGATCAACCGACCAGCCTTTACTAAAGGAGCATTTACACATTTGTAGATTGCTTCAATAGTACACATTGGCAAATTTTTGAAGGTTCTGTCTTCTTTTCGGTATAGTGCGCATATAATAAACCACGACTCCATAATCACTGTTAACATTGTGTGGGCTCGTGTGTTGAATACAGCGATAAAGGCAAAGAGAGAAATAGGTGCCGAAAGCCCTCTGTGTCTCTTTCTAACAGAGCACTGCGTCTGCTTGCTTGCTTACTCCCTACCTCACCGCCAATCAACCAAGCCAGCAGCGGTTCGGCTAGAAAGAGACAGATAGAACACTCGGCAGGCTATCTCTCTCTTTGTCTTTATCGCTTCCTCTTACACGCCACCGTACTCTTCGCGCACTTTATTCTTATATCTCTACGGTTGTATGACTCACCAACATTAAATAATATTAAACAAATAAATGTTTGTATTCATTTTTTTAAAAATATACTTTCTAGCTTGTATATTAAAACAAGTTGATTTAGAGTAAATGAAAATTAATGTGTTTGTCAGTTATAGTAATTAGAATCCCATTAGATTGTATACGAGTATCAAGGCAAACACCAATTATCTTAAGATAAAAAAGAAATTATATTTCTAACATTTATTTTACGTTTGTTGATTGCACGAAAACTTAAAAAACGCTCGGAGAAAAGTTTAGTTTTAATTTTAATTTAAATTACAAAGCATATGGCAATATGCGTTAACAATCCTCGAACAAGTTTTAATTTTGGTCTTAGTTTTTAATTTCGTTTTAGATATCGATCTTCCCGTTCATTAGTGAGATTTCTATGAGTATTGAATTACGACGAACAACGAAAGCAATATTCGAGTTGAATTAAAGTTGAACGCATTCCAACGGTAATCTATAAGTTATTATAGTTTTTCTTGATTGCAGGTATGAGGTATCTGAGTATTGAATCAGATAGAGAATTAAATTCTACGTATAACTATATTTTCAACTTAAATTTGGAGTTGTCTCACTAATGAACTGAATGATCAGTTTGCATATTCTAATTAAAATGCACATTATCTAAATTAAATGCGATTCAATTAAATGTAATTCAAGTGCTTGTCTTCAACGTGTGAGTCAAATATTGGAAGATTGACATGGCAAGTTTCCTACTACGCGGTGGAACGAATGTTTGATCCGAATGATTTATTTATTTTATTCATTTGTTCATATTATTGACACTGACACTGTATAACAAAAAGTTTCAAGTAAATAAAGAAACTTTGAAGTTGACCTTCCCTTGTTTGACGATTCGTGCAGCAGTGCATGACATATGGATTAAATGTGTGGTGGGGGTAAAAAATCGCTTTTGACATGGCATTGACCGACATTGGATACACTTAGTTCCAGCATCAACCACGCGATGCGTCCAACGTTGGAACAAAAGGTGAAACAAACTGTCAAACTGAATATTACTACGCATGCGCAGAAAGTACTTCATAATAAAAATTAAAAACTTTCAAAATGAAGCAAGGAATAATCTGAAAACATACAATTTAGAATTGCACGTCTGCCTCTATATGTAAAATTCCATTTCTTTAACTATAGCTGCCACTTCTCCGAAAATTTCATCAATGTCATCTTCTAAATTCATTTCACAATTCCTACCGTTAAATGTATCTCATCATCATTTTTAGTTAATCATCTGTGTAAAACAAATTACCTATCCCAAACAACAAATAATTAGTACGTGATTGTGTACGTGAACAAGTAAAAAATGAATAGGATGTTCCTTTCTCCGTTACAGTTGACAACACACAGATTGACGGATTGATGGATTGACAGCCTCCGAAAGCGGATTAACAAAAAAGCATAGCATATCATTAAAACTTTCATGACAAAATACTAAGAATTGTAATACCCGTAAAGTATTGAGATGTATAGTCATATTTTAGTTTTGCTCTTTTACAGGATGGTTCACCGATCTTAATAATTAAATAGTTTTTATTTCTGTATTGTATTATAATATCATTTGAATTACCTTCTTTATTGCTGTTATAATCTTAATAATATTAAAGTTATATCTTTTAGTATTGCTAGAATCATAAACCTTCAACAAACGTAAAAGTTACATCTTTTTTTGACGACACTTTTTATGACGAAAGCATTCATGCTGGACCCAGTCATATTTATCATTAGGGGCCTATTTTCCTGCGTATTGCGAACAATAATCGTGATCGAACAGATCTGATTTATATGAGTGAAACATTTTACGAATTATTTTTAAAAGAGTATTTCTATACTATTCCTGAATTTTAGTATTAATTATTATTATAGTTCAGAAATACTCTTTTAAAAGTGTGTCGTAAAATGTTTCACTCATATAAATCAGATCTGTTCTATAGTTATACTTTCTGGGTTTGACTGTTATATAACACAAGATTGCTTATTTGTCATTTATTTATCATTTATTTTGATATTTTTCATATATCCCAGGAACTTATAGAGTGATGTGTAAGTTAAATGAACTATCACATACATAATCATAAACTTAATAGGAAGCGGTGTAGTGACATATATGAGGCCAGCAAAAACTGTTTAGCATTGGAAATAGGCCGACGTTAAATAAATTAAATTAAAAAAATATTTTAATTTAATTTATTTAGTACGTAGTAATAGCAATTTCTATATATATACGAGTATATTAAATTAGAAAATTATAAATACTTGAGTTGATTACAAACGTTTTATATTTATCCTTTGGTATACAGTAAACGCTACAAAAAAACGAAAATTTTCTTTTTTGCAGGCAAGATTAAAACGTAACTCGATCTTATCAAATTATGTTGAAATAAAATTATTATTATGATTTATAAGGGTTTCGGCCAGAAAAACTTTATGGACCACTCTGTACCTTTGTTTGTAGCCGTGCCCACATTAGGTTTTTTAATTCAAGCTAAACTCTATTGCACTCGCGGGTGTACAATTCACCACAGCGGTGGCGCGGGGAGCGTTAGTACGACTGGTGTGTCGGTGGGTACCGGATGTAGTATGCGGATATACCCATCAGTACGCGGGCGAGCGTTGCGTTTCATTATTCAAGAATGAAAGAGGTTTCACTTTGTGGCGACGCATCGGTTAGTCATTAGGAGATTTCTTTTAATATTGAATATTAATATTCATATATTTTTTTAAACATTGTATTTATTATTATTCTATACAGATTCATGTTTTTAAGACAGTTCTAACAATTAGTAAGGTCATAGCTCAAGTAAATTGTTTTTAATGTTCTGGAATTCCGTTATCCGGTTATATTTGTATATCTAATTGTATAAATACTCTTTTACGCGATAGATACGTTCCCACCAAATTCGAGTAAAAAAAGATACGGTATATATCTAAATACAAATAGTAAATCGGTTCGGCATTTGAAGCATAAGTATGCGAATTCATCATTTTAAGGCGTTATTTTAAACCTATTAAAAAATACACTTTTTTTTAACAATAATAATAATTCATAATTAAGGCGCGTAAAAAAGGAATGAAATATTTGTTAAATCGCGTTAAATCAAGTCCGCGTAAAAGGAGAATAACTTGTATAACCACTCAGTTATTGTTCTATTTTAAAAATTCGATGTCATTATTATTCATATTATTCAAATTTACACTTGATAAAATGAACTTTGGGAAATGAAATATGAAATGAAATATAGGCCAGATATACTGTTCTTAGCGATACAATACCGTTTTATACAATATATGATTAAAAAAATACCGGTTTTCAATAAAAACTTATCAAATAAACTGTACTATTAGGCACATTAAATTTCAATGTGAGAAAAAGGTAAAAAATGAAAAGAATATTATGCAGTTATTAAAGGGAGGCGAAGGGAAGAGGTGAATGGCGGAAATAGAGAAAAGGAGCCATTCCTTCTCTTTCCTTGTTCCTTTTCTCTATCTCCGCCATCCACCTCTTCCTTTCACTGCATCCTTTTAATAACTGCCCAATATTCTTTTCGCTTATTACCTTTTTCTCACATGAAAACTTAATTTTCTCCAATGCACATCCCTTTCTTGCTATTTTCACAGTATTTGTTTCCTTTCTCCTCGTGATCGTTCTTATGTATCAAATTATATAAAATTATAATTATGTTAAAAATGCACTCACAAGATAAAAACTTAGTCGAGCTCAATCTAGTTAGGCTAAGACCTCACTGTAGAAAAAATCAAGTAGAATTATATAAAAGTACACGCACTGGCGATTATAAATTTATAAACTCGCGGGAATAAATTTTCAGTTTGATACAATTTTGCGGTGTGAATATATTTCCGCGAAATTTTTATTCGCAGTGCAGCCTTAGCTTTATGGTACGCGTTATCAACTGGAATAGCAGTCAACGCATTAAATTTATTGAATGAAACATCGAAGAAAAGAGAAAGAGGTATATGTTGTACGTTACCATCAGCATTTCAACAATGATGCTTTTTGATCCATCCATAATTTGGTTAAAACATCAAAAGTTTCCATGTTTCATTTAATAAATCCAATATGTTTGCTACGATGCTGCCAAGTGAACGCGTACCATTACATGACAGTCAATGGGCTTGTGTCCTCATTTTTTAGTGGTCGATTTTTCAATTGTTGATTGAAATTGAAGTTAATAAATGTATATTGACGTGTCTATATTATTAAATATCAAAATATTGACGGAGATATAGCAATTGAAAGTTTGAATTGTAGTTTTAGCGCTAGAAATGGTCGGCCATATTTTTATGACGTGAAATGCATTTTAACGCCAGTTATTTGTTGAGTAGGTCAGTGCTCTGGTAATCTTCTGTAGCTGTTGGTAGTCAAATAATCAAATCAAGTCAAAGAATAATAAGTTTTTATTTTATTTAACCCTGCTAAGGCAGACATAATATTGTAATTTGAGTATTCCTTGAAATAGCTGTAAATAATATTTGATATTTTGATATATAAATACATATAGCAGAGATTTATGAGCTTTAAGGTTGGTAACCTTACACAAGGATTGTGATGTCACATGTACTTGGAATGTGTACAACGTTGAATCCCTTTAATAATTAAAGAGACAAAATGACTTTTTTAATTGTTAATATCTCTTAACATATAATGAGTTATTAAAAATTAATTGGACATTTGAGGTTCTAGTAACCCACTTTATCAATATACAGTACACTTTTATAGAAATTAAGACATAGGACACAAGCCCATTACTGCACGATCTCGATTATGCTGATGACTCTATCAATTAAAAGAGATAAAAGTTATTACTGCATTCTATATCCTGATTCCCACAATCAGTGATATATTTAATTATTTTTTCCCACAATGCATTCTGATTTCTACGACAACTCATCCAATAAAATGAGTGACGCTACACACGTTCCTCCATTCGTCTCAAATCATTTCATTTATTACAGCAAAATTTTAAATAGAAATGCTTAACTCAATAACTATTCAATAGCCTGCAATTATCTACCAAGTAATTTAACATCATATATTATTAGCGTCGCGAGCTATAGTTGAAAGTCGCAGTTGCATTTAATGTTTAACTTCCCGATTGGCTTTCGATATAAGTACACACTGATAAATACAGTGTGAGGTACAAGTCATTAAACTAACAACTACCGCATTTATTCAATAAGTAATACATCATTTTATAAATTATCAATCACTGTTTTCTTTTATGTATTACTTCCTCTTACACTTAGAGTGCGTGCAGTATCTTTTTATATTTGTATGAAAATCATTTCCTCGATTGTATCGGAAATTATGTATAATGTTTTTCCTCATTTACATCTCACGCACAGATACTTTAATTTCGGTAAATGTTACCTAAGATAAATATGTTTATTTACACTATTACGAGGGGTCATACCGAAGAATTTCATAAAATGTGTCGTAATCTAAACGATTACATTGCGTTTACATTAATCTTTACGGATTAAATAATTTTAAATAAAAATCGTTCTGTCGCAAATTTTCGTTTGTTTCCTTGATACGTAGTAAACGCAGACTATGTGTAGTCTTGAATGTGTGCTTAGTTTTAGTCTTAATATGTAAATTACTATTGTGTTCGCCTAAATTTTTAATTGATTTTAAAGTTATTATCCATAACTCGCATGAGTAAGCAATAACATATTAGGTAATGCATTCAATAAATAATATTAACCAATCGAAAGTCCTGATGGATTTATTTCTAATGAAAAATCTTCTAAGGAAGTTCAATATTCAAAATTTCATAATTCGAAAATTTATGAAAAGGGCTTTGAAGTAGTTCTTTTATAATCAGTCATATAACAATATCCATATAAAAATATAAATTATCTAAGATGAATAAAATAAACATTTCTGTCATGTCTGGTATCAATAACAACTAAGTTGTTACAACTAAATACTTGTCTGTTACTAAATTGTCTGGATTTAGTTTTATTATAGTTTAACTGATTATATTTTCTTGTAATCATAAACTGATTAGGCATATTTATTATGAAATATGAAGCAACGACACCATAGTAGAAAAAGCCGATGGTATGATGCAGCATCAAAAATAGACCGACGTTAAAATAAATATAAAATTAAAACAACCTTCTTAAAATTTTGTAATTTTTGCAAAAATTTAAAGAAGAAAGTTGTACAAATTATAAGTTACTTTCATTATATGCAATAAAAATAAAAAAAGAAACCCAATTAGGTATGACAAATTATATAGACTATAATAAATACTTTCTCTCCACTCTGTACACAAAAACAACATATGCAACTACTTACTTACAATAATTACTGGCATATAAGTACCGCTGTGAAAATCAAAACTATGTGTATACAAAGACACACACACACACACTGATATAGACATGATAATGAATAATAATTAAGTTTTCTATGACCAACGAGCGACGACTACATGCATAGCAATATTATAATAATGAAATTAGATTTTCCGTGACTGTTGTTTAGCAAATGTAAATAGCAAGTTAATTAAAACTTAATTAACAACTGTTGCAATAATTAACACCCCAATATAACAGATTATTATCAATTAAAAAATAAATTATTTATATAAATAAAAAAAATATTTCAGAAATTTAGTTATGTAAAGAAAAAACATATAAATATGTCTGAGTATGTTTGTATAAAAAATACATTTAAGTAACAGTTAGTAAATTTAGGAAATAATTTTATTTGTAATAGTTTGAACGGTTTCCTAGGTACGCAGATCTATTTAGCCAATATTGGCAGTTCATAATGTTAAAGGTTCACATGAATACCAGCCAGTGCGACTCCAACATACGACATTTATAATTCATATATTCATATAGATATATGAACCCTATTATTTAATTTATGACTTTTTTTTTAAACATTCTTAAATTCTTATTTTTAAAGATTAAGGTCTTATCAGTCCTGTATTAACCCCGTGGTTTTTTTGATATTCCATTGCACAGAGGTATTATGATTCGATAAAATCTGAAATGTATGTCTTTGTGACTGGAAAAAATAAAACTCAGGATGAGGCAGAAGAAATAGGTGGCTAGAATAATTGTTACAAAACAGTTATTTTAAAAATCGATAAATAGCCACCAAACTTCTCAGCGTAGATCCATCACATTTTTGGGAAATTTTTAATCACGATTAATGTGCTTCTTAGTTAATTTTGAAAATGTATTGCTCTCACAAAAAGTATTAAAAAATACCTCTATCATTTTATTAACACCTCAATTATATATCTAAGAATTTCTAGAAATTGCAATAATTTTTTTTTTTTTTTATTTAATTTATTTAACGTCGGCCTATTTCCGATGCTTAGTCCTATCACCGACGACCTCCTTCAATGTTGGCAGTATTTACCCAGTAAACATTTTGGAGTAAATTCTACTTAATTTTTATTACGTATCATGAATTTTTTGTCTGGAACGTGTTCGTTTTCTATTCAGTCGTTCAAAGGAAAGGTCCTTTTTATGAGCTACAGACATTGCAACGACGGTTCACTGCTGAATTAAAAGCGGAGTAGGTTTATGATTTATGACCGGATAATAAAAATATACCCATGTGGGAAAGAAACAGAAATACTTAATGAATGATGTTGGAAAAAGAAAGAATATTATTATGAAAAACTAACACAAAATCTGTGACAGGTAGAGAACTTGTAAAGCGTTAGAATAGAATTGTACGAGTGACTCGAACTTCACCAAATAGGACACTTCACCAAATTGTTTACTGGGTATGGTGTCGTGGCCTCATATATGTGGGCTACACCACTGCCTAATAACTGTATGATTATGTATAACCATAATCAATATAAGTTCATAATAACCAAACCCAGAAATTATATATCTGGTCCGGGGATCGAACCCGAAGACACAGCAGTCGGCGTCAAGCATCAATGCTCTCGCCCACTGTGTCGTCTACACACAATAATTATTATAATTTAATAATTTCGAACAAAAAATTAAGCAGTTCGTGTTTTTATGATTTGTGTTCCATAAGAAAAAAAAAAAAAAAAACTAATAGAACACAATTGAAAAACATGATTACCAAATTCACAATAAATATAAAAAAAGTCTACCAATTAATTCTATTAACACCTACTTCGGTGAATCACTTTTATTTAATGCATGTAGCATTAGGAAACGGATATTTAATTTTTTTAATTAAAATCATATATTTGAGAGCACTAAAAGTGAGTTCCAATTCTATTCTTCATAAGGATTCTCTTCAACTCGGACAGATTACAGATTAAGTTGATCCTTTTTTAACTAACATTCGTGCGTAGTCTACATGCGAATTTAGAATGTTACGTATTGTAATCATGTTCCAGCTCTCACACTGGAAACGACAAAACCGTTTAAGTACGAACATTTATTTTCGGCACGATTACAAATAGCTGAATTTATGTGAGACAACAGCGGTGTTTAATAAACATTAAAGTAAAAGCATGCTCTCATGTTAAAGTGAGCTAATGCGACCGAACAATTCTAATTCACAACTTAACACAAAAACTTTTGTATTCATAAAGTCTGAAAAGTAGTAGTTTTTATTTTCTTTATGCTATTTTCTATTTACACAAATACAACTGATTACATGACACCATAAAAATTGCTGACATAAAAAATTTAATACAGAGAGTTTAAATATTTGAGTTAAGCTAATATATTTGCCCATTTAGAAAGGGTGTGCAAAGTTAAAATTTTACAACCAATTCTTCTAATAAACGTAGTAATTTAAAATAGAGTTTTATTTATTTTACATGTAAGATTTACAAGACTTTATTTATTTATTTAATTTATTGAAAATCGATACAACACTCACTTATGCCTAATAAATTTCCTTTATAATTATGTGAGCACCTAATCAATTAAAATACTTTCAAAATAAACAAACCTAGAAAATATACCGCTGGTCTGGGGATCGTACCCATAGACATAGCATTCTAGGGTGAAGCATAAATACTCGCAGACTATGCCGTTATAAATCATAATAAAATACTGAAATTAACTGATACAAAGTAATTAACAAAAGTAAGTGCTAAACAAACAGAGATAGTTCAAATTACGAGAGTTCGGCGGCGACTTATACTTAAAAGAGGTTATAAGAGCGGTATAAATCTATAATACGATAATTAATTTTATCTTATTCATTTCTATATACATTGTAGAAAAATATGTGAATCAGTGTTTTTTAGTTATATCGGCAGTTTATACCCCACAACTTGTTTTAAGTATGAGTCGCCGCCGAACTCTCGTAATAAGATAAAATAAGATAAAATTCATTACCGTATTATATATTTATCCCGTTCTTATAACCTCTTTTAAGTATAAGTCACCGCTGAACTATCGTGATTTGGACTATGAATAGGCAAAACAATAGCAACAATTCAGAATCTATAAATAACAAACAACAAACTATCCATTGTGTAAACAAAACTACATCCACATTAATTAGTTATTAGTATGTACCTAACGCATTGGTACGAGATACGAGTATCTATACCAAACGATACGTCAGGTTACTATTCGAGACACGTGTGAAGTTAAAGTTGATACAGTCAGCACTCAGTATCCAGTGTGAGCCACACATAACCTCAAAAAGAAACACGTAAATATTTTAATTGCACCTACCGAAAACTCCTCTCATGCGTTTAATTCATGTTACATTAAAAGTATATTTTCTGAGTTTAATGACTTTTAAACGTTTTTAAACTTTTTAACGTATCTGATAACAATTACATAAGCAATTTTAGTTATAATTATGTGAACTTAGAACAACCGTTAATTAATTTTATTTTAATTCGACATGGAATTTTATTTCCTTTAGACAATTATAGAAGAAAAAATCTATATTGCTAGAAGAGATTGTACTCCGGGTATGACTAATTGTTGCAATGATTTCTTAAAATAAGGTTATTAAATTCATCATTTCATTCAGTTAACTGAACTGCGCTGCACAAGAATTGCGCGCGCAATTGTTCTCCGGCGTATGATGGACTCCACATAGTTTATAATGTTGTGACTGGATACAGACAGATTTCGCTTTCGAAAAAAGGCGTTTGTACATGGGGAATTAAGGCTTAAAGTTATTTTCTTTATCGTTCTAGAGACTCAACTATTCCTTCAAAACTTAGTAATTATTATTTATTTAAAACTATGCTTAAAATGTATTTCTATTTTCCATGCCTATGTAATTATTTAAGAGGAGGCCCAAAATCCTCAAAAATATTGATTTTAAATTTTTTATCTCAACTGAACGCCCCAAATTTTAATTTCGCAGTTGCACAAAATTGTATCTATAAAATGAGCTTCTAAATTTTGAATGCCAAGTTGCTGTGTTTTGAAGTTCGACCTCCGGGTCGGTTGTTTCATGTAATTGATTATATACAAAATATAATCATAATCACATAATTATAAAGGAGTAGAGGGCAGTGACGGATTTAACTGAAGGTGCACTTTTAATTACATATAAGCTTACAATGATTTTGCGAAGAAACAAGAAAAAGAAAGGATCATTTAAGATAAGGTTGCAGTTTATTGCAGGTACTATTTGGCCCTACTTATGTTATCAGCTTATGCTAAACATCAGGTGGAGGCTAAATTTTAAATCTTTATTACAGTTTATTCGAACATAATAGTTTTTATTTATTTAAAAATACGGTGAACATGTTATTCTATCTTTATTTATTCTATTTACATTTTTACTGTAGCAGTACTGTGTAATTCATATATAAAATATATACATACAGGGTGTCCCAATATTCAACGATAAGCGGGCATCAGAGGGTGGAGGGGAGACACGAGAAAGAAAGAAAGAAAAAATATATCTCATTTTGTTTAGAAATTACAAAAAAAAATAAAAATCTTTCGAAAATTGAAACACCTTAAGATGATTTTAACTACCATGACCACAATTTTTCAAATATTTCTGATTTTTTTTTTGGATCGGCAACCTAAATAGCACTGCTATCTACCACAACCATTAAAAATCCCAGAATGCTAGTAGTTCTTACACAAAAACCAATCGAAATTATATTTTTCCCTAAAATTTTTATAGATTTTTACTTACTGTCCACTTTAACTCATCGTGGTGTAAAAAAAAAGTATGAACACTACTATGGCAAGTTTTTTTAAAAATTGGCGCATCTCTTCAAGATTCCAAAATGGTATAATACTCCAGGAAAATTAGCAATAAAAAAAAATTATGCATACTATTTCTTTATTGAGGTTTTTTTTATTGTTGAATAAATTAAAACAAATGACAATTTGAAAAAACATTTTTTTTTTCTAATTCCTAAACAAAATGAGATAAACTTTTTTTTTTCTTGTGTAGTCATGAGCAGGACCACCCTCTGGTGCCCGCTTATCGTTGAATATTGGGACACCTTGTATATTAATAAAATTTGATGTAATATTGTTGTAAACACATATATTTCGGAGTAATATATCAGAGAAAAAAATGAAGCAAGACTTTTCCCAGGAAATAAGGTTCATCAGTGTCTTTTTTAAAAGTGACTACATGCATACGTCCGGCCGGAAAATTCACGGTATTTCAAAAAATCTTGTCTACTGATTTTTAAATAAATTTTCCGGCTCGAAAAACTAGCATCATTAGCAATTTTATAGTACAAAAAATTAATTAATATCAGCACAATTAAATAATAAATATTTTCGTGTATGAATGCACAAAATAAAAATAAATTAAAATGACATTGAGGTTGCTGTATAAATAAATAATAAGCAGACGATGAATAGAGGTTACAAATAATTTATTAAAAATGTATATTTACCTGCAGAACTAGCGAAAAGAATTGTGATTAATAAAATAAACTGTTTCATATTCCACCCATTAAAACAAAATAATAAATAAATTAATATAACTAAAATAATAATAATTATTATTTATATTATGTGCACTTGAATTAACTTGTTTATTTATTTATTTATTTAGGTTGTTTCATATTTTAGAATCCATGTAAATACCAGCACTTTCTTTCACAGCTTTCTCCCAAAAATTAAACACTTATTATTTGCATTCATACACATGTCAATGTACAAATTACTTTAACCATTATTGATTTTATCAATTATTACTTCTTTAAGTCTTTATTTTCAAAACTGTCTGATATGTTTGTACTTTTACGCGCGTTTATTTCAAATAAATTTACGTTTTAAACTTTTTAATGTTACTCGTTACTTTTCTAATTGATATTTGTTAAAATACCTACGGTGCACATGTTTTATGTTTTGAATATGTATTTTCTTTTACTCAGGTTAAAGACTTTACACGATTACGATCACGATCACGATCTCCACATGTACCTAGGAGGCGATGGAGGCGATGGAAGCGCGATGGAGGTTATATCGAGCGTTGTCGAGCTACTAATGATTCTTAGTCTGGTCTGTCGGCTCTTACTGGTCATACTATACTTTGTACACTACCTCCTGCCACAACACAGTTATTCTATTGTCCTACTTACGCGAGAGAGACATGAGCTCGAATGGTTTTCATAAAAAATAACATTTATTTGTTTTACAGACTGTTTACTAACACTGAACGCATCAACACATGAACACATGAACACATGGGTGTTTATCGTTTATGCACTTTGAAATGAAAGTTAGGTTAGTCCAAACCAGTGCACCAATTAACGGTCTTTGTAATGTCAACGAACAAGACAATGCGACGATGTGCTTTAGATTTGAACAGGTGATTAATGTTTCATATTTAATAAATGGTTAAACCCTAATAACTGTTTACCTCCGCTTGGTCGTACCCACTAAAAACATTTGTCATTGATTCAAGTTGAAAAGTAGGATAACGTTTCTATTACATAGGCTTACAATAATGCATAAACTACGTCGCAACTATAACGTACCGATTTCTTCTTGTCTGACAAGGTTTATTTGATTTTTCATTGCCAATGCCTTCTTCTAAACACTTAACCATTGTGCAAATTCAATTCCCTATTTTAAACGTATATCTACCGAATCCCATAACTGCGACCAATGTTATTATTATTGTCTTTATTTATAATTTAGCAAGCTTTAAATTACTCTATACAATTCAGTCAAATCGATACAACAAAAGCATAATTTCGATAATGTTATTTGACGATGCAGGTAGTATATCATTATTTCTATAATTACTACATGATAAAATAAGATTTAGAGAATACTTTGTGAAATAAATTTATAAATAAATATCAAGGAATTTGTTAATAGTAGTAAATCTCCGCAGACGTCACAAAAAAAGTCTCATTGCGATGTCCCTCGTAACTCATCACTGAATTATTTGAAATCAAAAAAAGAAAAAGAATTCATAAAAACTCATAAGAATCAAAAAAACCAAAATGATTTCATAAGTTTTTGCAGGTAACCCTGTCCAGTTTTTTTCTTTTTATTAATTTTTCAATTTTTTACAGCACTTAGAAGTGAAAATATCGATTTTTCATGAAAAAAATCAGAAATTTTGTTATTATATAAAAAGAAAAAAAAACTCGACAGCGTTACATCGGCATTTATGTAAAGAAAGAGTGTGCAAAATTTCAAAAGGATCGGTGAAGTAGATTTTGAGCTAGAGAGAACACCGTTTCTGAAAAAGTTAAGTGTGAGAAAACGCGTTTAAAGATTTTAAAGAAAGACGAAACCAGACCAGAGAGGTGAAGACTTAAAACTCTATATCTCCGTCAGTTTTACTCCAATCGACTTCAAATTTTCACACAATAAACTTAAAAGTGCTACGTTAATATAAATAAATTTAAAAAAAAAGTTAAAACATTACCCCCCCCCCCCTTCCCCTCACAACATAGATACGTCATAAATATGACCGACATCTGTAGCGGTAAATCTACAATTCGAATTTTTAATTGCTATATCTTTGTCAACATTTAGACATTTAATAAAATAAAAACGCCAATATACATTTATTAACATCAATTTCAATTAACAATTGAAAAATCGACGAATTGAAATTAAGTCTTGCCACTCGACTACAACTACTTCAAGTACTCACAGGTCATTCATAGTTGTGAGGTTATTAAGAAGAATGCACTTACCTTTGTAATAAATTGTTTTAATTTGTTTCAACTCCCGGACGCCTGTGTGCCTGTGTACTACATACAATACGAGTATACAACATACAGCACACGGCACAGGAATAACGGTAAAGTACATACATAGAATTTGTTTAAGCATCCTGATAGGATATTTAAGCCTGAGCAGATCCAGTGATGAAGATAGGCTTAGGTCGGTGAGACCCGGACGTAGAGGCGCCACAATTTGAGGTGCGACAAAATTTTAAAGTCAAGTATAACTACAACTTTTAAGGCTTTGTAAGTTAGAACAATGCAATATTTATTTATTTTTATTCCAAATTCTTAAGGCTTAATTGCTATTCTACACGAGCACGGGGCTTTTCTCGTCTCGTAAAAGCGAGATGAGACATTTCTGAAAACTATTAAAACGGTACCGAGACCACATACGGCGAGATCCGAGAGTCTCGTTTCTGGTCTTTTTGAGAGATTTTTTAAATTCTCGCTTAATCTTGTCTCGTGTGAAGCCCTAAAATTAAGTGACAAATTTTTCAGTTGAGAGCTACTTCGAAATTGAAGGACACCCAGAAAATAATTTCAATTTGAAATATAAAATTTTCATTTTTTTTTTCTTCTTGCTCTCACGCAAAATTCCAATTTTTTCCTCTCAAAGTAATATTTATACAGAGACTAAAATTTGGTTGAAACCTATGTGTATTTTTTTTTCTCATACTGTATTGGTTTTTCATGTATTAGATTTTTTGTAGTATTTAATTTTTCTAAATAGACTTTTCATGTGGAATATGAAAATGAAAAATATTTTCATAACAAGTAACAAATTCGCAGTATTAATATTCCGCGGAGCACCGATTAGAAACCACTGGTAAATGTTATACATTTGTAGATGCGATTATTCCAGCTATTATAGAAACTAATTAGATTAAGAACCATAAACCATATGCTCTAAAATACCTTAGCTTTTAATTTCAAAATGTATTTGAATTTAGAGTTAGAATTATAAGGCATTTTTTTAAAATAATATTTAGCAATATTTTAACGAGAAAATAATGAAATATAACTCGTATTACCAAAGTAAGTATTTAGCACTAATAACAATAAATGTATAATAATTAACAATAATGTCATTAGAAATAATTGGAGAAAATAAAAGTAGCAGAGTATTATACCAGAACGTATAAGACAAAGTCAATTCCTTCTGAAGTCATGCGACATGTTTTCTGTACTAATTTCTGCATAGCATATGCGGTGTCAATGGTTGCTATGAGTTGTGAAAGTCTTTCTCGTATACACTAATACAATACATGTACCCCATGTAAGCATACTTGTTTTAATATTCCTGTCTTGCATACTTAATATTATAAAACTAATACTATTTTCTATTAAAAACAAAATGTTGATTTTTGTGTTTCTTATGGAGTTAGCCCACCCAGGGGCACTGAAAAATGTCTGTATGTTTCTATTATCATTAAATAATATATACATTTGTAATAATATATTGACATAAAAAAATATTAAAAGATAATAAAAATGACGGATATGTAAGCTGTTCCGTGAAACACGTTCGTCGGGAGACTCGCCGACGATCACCATCGTAACATCTTTAGGAATTGTAAACATTGTTTTTTAAATATTTTCTTATAAACAAATGTCTTCTCTTTTAAATAGAATAGGAACAAAAAAAAATGTAAAAATTGTGTTAAGGTGGTACAGGACGTACCGTCAATGCAAAAAGTTTATCTCTCGGTAATACGAAATGCAAAATACGAAATACATGAGAGACAAGCAAATATTGAGACTGTACCTTTGAAAATGAATTTTTCAATTCCCTATTAAACTGCTTTTTGCTTGTAAAAATGATTTTTTATGCATATAATAGTTTAATAAATTAAAAATTACCTATAATTAATATCAAATTTATATTAATTCAAATTAAATAAATTAAATTAAATATTTTGAAAAAGGAATAAAAATTTTTGCAACGCTGCAAATTTACGTGTGTTGACGCATGCGTGATTTGGTTCTTTGACCAATAAATTGTTATATTTTATATAACATTTATTCCGATTTTGAATTTCCCGCTCAAATTGGCATTTGCAACGTTGCCGGCTTATAACCCACATTTACTGTTTCTTAAAGGTTTTATTTAAATATTCTCGTAAATAGGTATCTTTTGGATAATTTTCTTTTTGCAATAGTTACAGAAAAGATTATTTTATATACACCTAGTTTTTGAAAGCCGTGTCGCCATTTTTTTATAGTTAAAAGTTATATTATGTGGTGAAATTGAGCTAAAAATTGTGATTTGTACGGAAAATGACTATTTTTAATCATGTATAAAAAGAAAAATATGAACCCTAGGTCTCTAAAATGTTGAGACAGCATGTATTGTTACTATTTGTATCGACCCTCCAAATTTCAAAATGTTTTCATCATTTACGTTAACGTCCTGTACCTCCTTAATGGCAGTTGTTTGAAAAAAGATCGAATTTTTAGTAAAATATTAAGTAACGAGGCTTCCTATCGTAAGAATCCTATGCTACTCGATATAATTTAAATTAAAATAAGATGAGGCATTCTTGAGATATTGCGCCGACCAATTCAGATAAAGTAGTTTTGAGCTAAACGCAAAAGAAAAAGTATTGTGTTATAAGTATATATAACTGCCAGACTCATTTCAAATTGTTGTAAATCAATTATTATTCATAATATAACTATGGGTTATCTTTTAAAAATTTCTTAAAATCATAGGTAATAAATTTAAGCAAAAATGATTTTTTTTTTTTATGAAAATGTCAGAAGTTGTCTAATCCCTTAAAGCAATTACCAGACAATATTTTAAATTGTTTAATTGAAATATGGGTATACTCATATTGTAATAATGCTATTGCTATTCTTATTTGTTTAAGGAAGTACAGAACGTACTTCCAAAACGCAAAAAGTTTATCTCTCGGTAAAACGAATTACGCAAATACGGGACTGTACCTTCGAAAATAAATCTATTCCTAATTAATTGACTTTTGGCCTTAGTTTCATAATTAAAAAATTACTTATAATTAATATCAAATGTATATTAATTCAAAGCTAATTCATATTAAATCTTTGAAAAAGTAATAATAAATTTGGTAACGCTGTGCGGTTACACATACGTGATTTGGTGATTTAACAGCTAGGTTGTTATATTTTAAATAATATTCTATATTCTATTCTATTCTATTCTATTTAATATTTTTTTTATACACGTCGTTTTTGAAAACCGTAAGTTATGTGGTGAAATTGAGCTAAAACTTGTGATGTATATGAAAATTGCCTACTTAAAGTCACTTCTAAAAAGAAAACCATAAAACCTAAAATTTTGAGACAGCATGCATTTTAACTATTTTTATCGAAGCTCCAAATTTCACGACATTTTCATCATTTATGTAAAGGTCCTTATATACCTAAAAGTTGATTTTAATTTAATTAAATGTAATTGAAGTATAATTGCACGTAATCAGTTTGCATGTTGGCACCCCGGGCCGGTCTGAGAGAAATTTATAGTAGATGTGATAATGATGTTAAGGTGGCCTACATTCACCTTAAAAGAGTCTACCGCGAATTTAAATTATAGTAGACAACCCTATTTTGCATTTTGGCGTCTCTCTTATCATGGCGCCCAATGCAGTAGCATCTCTCGTATGCTCTTTGGACTGATCCTTTTCACACCTTTCCTAAAACCAGTGTCGAAATACATAACTAAATATGGATTATATAATTTGGTTGGTATCCAGTAAGTACTTTACCTGAGAATTTTTACCTGAAAAAACAAAAGCCTAACAAAAAAAGATTTCTTTTTTCTTCTTCTTCTTTTTTTTTGTTCGCATTCGCATTCGTAATAATAATAAAAATAATTTATAAAATAACAATGCAACTGATTCGGTTTACTATATTCTTATTTCAGTTACTACTTTAACTTTCAATATAGTCGTACAATAACAAATATTTTTAAACCAAAATAAACTTTCATCTGTTTAAACGCAAATGGAGTTAAGTAAATTACCAAATTTTTAATTACACTAAACTACTTTCAATGATATTTTTACTAAGAACATAAATGACAGGTTTTATATTATATTAGTAATTAAACGATGATCAAATTGTGAGATAGTAATTGCATATTTTTTGCGCCGATATTCGCATTCGCGAATGTAAATATTTAAAAATATTTTCTAAACATCTCGCCTAGGTTAGTTGTTCATATTTTATTGTACATGATCTAGTTTTGTCTGCATTAAACCCAGAAACAGCAGCTGCTCCTCCAGCTTCTATTGTTAATAAAAGATCGGCCAGATTTGCATTTTCTTTTGTTGTATAGCAATAATTCCTGGAATTTACCATATATATTTCTCTGGTGATTTGTTCAAATATGCATTGCAGTGTGAAGTTTGCACTAAATTTACGTCGTATGTTCTAGGTAGTTCCTGTGTTCGTTTCGTTTTCGTATTGAATTATAAAAGGACACGATTTTTATTATAAAAATCATTCGCCGTTTGTAATTCATACTGTTCACTGCAAGTTATATTTGATGCAGAAAAATGTTGAGAATTTTTTGGTTTTACAATTATTTTTTTTTATAATAAATTTGTGCGTGTGATATTTTGTAAAATAGTGATCCACTGGCGAATTTCCAAGGAAAAGAAGAATTGTAATACATATAATTTGCGAAAGGTAAGTCTAATATGATATTATAATAGAATTTTGTAATATTATACAATATAAAGTGTGTAATATTAAATATTCTATAATTTTTTATTTGAAAATGTGAAATTTCATCTTAAATTGACATTATCTTTTGAAATATGTTAGAAACGCTTCTGTGATATTTAACTAAACAAAAAACATATTACTTAAATTTTCATACAAATATTGAAATATATATCATACCGCATTATATTATGAATTTTGTATTTTTCATATAAAAACTCAAAATGGTTTCCAATATTTTATATGTTTTAGTTTAACCTTTTGCATGTAAATGACAATCCGCGTAGGTGTATTTCATTTTTGTTTATTATAAACTGTAAAATATGATATTATGGAGAAAAATTTATTATAATATTTCTTCTGTTAGACTAGATTGAAAATAAATATCTTTTGAGGGTAGATTATTTTATACATACACAAAATCCTGTCCCAAATTAGTTGTCACATTTGTATATTTTTGGTATGACTTATTTCATTTGATCCTGCGCTTTCCGCGGTTCAAATCAATTTTGAAAAATTATTTAAAATTTAATTTAATAAATTAATTAAAGAAAATTTAATTTTAGTTTCTTTTGAAACCAGCTGTATTTGAAATTTATAAATCTTCAAATGATATTAAAAGAAAATTATTAAAATACTAAAGAAACTATTATTTTCTCATATTATTTTAATGTTAAATATTAATACCTATGAATCGGCTCTTGGGGGTAGTAGAAAAGAGATGTACTTATGTATACCTTGTATTAGAACAAACGAGATAGATATATAATTTTAATTTTTATAAGAATTTTTTTTACTATTTTTTGGCTTGTAAAGTTTTAGTATATTAAATGAGCTCCATTCCCACTCACTGAGTTTTAGTGTTAATTTATGGTTTTAACCTAAAATGTAAGTTTAGCTTGTGAAATAAAAAGAAATAAAATGAATTAAGAATTAACAAGTTCAAAATTACATTTAAGGTTAAAACCTTAAATTGAAACTGCAAACAGTGAGTGGGAATGGTGGAATTTCTAATGTTGATAAAAATGGCTACCAGGAACTCAATGACCCAATTATTTATTAATAAGTCGCAATATTATAGAAAATATTAACAATTAAAATATTCATTCTTGACCTTTTACCAAAGTTGTAAAAAAATAAATCTGCGTGTGATGTCACATCCGATGATTTGTCATCTCTTTTATACAACAAAGACAAATACGAGTTTGTGTGTAATACATCATTCACTCCTAACAACTTAGTCGTGCATCCCATCAAGTTTTGTTGTAAAAAAAGAGAAATAATGTCAACGCTCAATCTAAAACGCAGAGCAAATTTGATATTTTGGTATAACTCATTCTTTCCAACTCCAACTTTGGTATAACACTTTTGAATATTTGAAAAAATAAAACGTCAATATAATACATCTTTATTTAACTAAAAAATTAAAAAAGGTACCCCAAAAAATGAATTCACCATCCCGTTACCAATATTTAAAATAAAAACATCAAATTCGGTATAGGATTGACCGATTTCCAATAACACAAATTTTAAATCTCATTATACTTCAGTAAATGACTGTTTTGCAATTTTGTTTTCTGCTATCACTGCAATTTGTTTATAGTTTGGTTTTTTTTTTTTAACAAAGTGACAATTTTTATCCGACATTAATACACTTAATATGACAACTAATTTTGGTTGGGTGGAATGATTCATCTAATTTGAAATTTACAAAAATAGTAAAATAGACTATTGGATCATGTTCATTGACCCTGAATACATATTTAAAATAAAAAAAATTGCAATTTGCTTAGTTAGATGACATACTGACCAGCCAGACTGCTGAGTCTTCATGTTCGATCCTCGAAAAATTAATTTTATATTGTGCTCTCATAATCACAACACTTATGGGACAACGGTGTCGTTCATATGCTGATATTAAACCAAAAATAATGTCAACATTGTCGGCGACATCGCAATAGGTCGATCTTAAATAAATGAAATAATATTCAATACATTTTATATAAATAAATAATCATAAACTCAAGAACCTCATGTAATCACGTGATTTTATAGAATAATTTTCTTTATAATTTTCCAGGTAGTCTACTTCAAAAGAGGCATAATGAGTAGGAGTAAGTTTTAATTATTTTATTTTACGAACATATAATACCTAATATATAAGATAAATCATATTAATGTAATTAAATAAATTGCAGTAACCATTGATGAATACATCAATCAGTTGCGGGAAGCTGTAAGGATCCATACATTGACCAGTGCTGTAGTACCACCGCATCGTATGGACACACCCCAATCTGAAACAACAAATACAAATAACGTTGACACAACGACGGAAAATCAAGCAGCAAATGAAGAAGTTATAGAAGAAGGTGTAGAAGAAGATATAGAAGAAGATGAAGAAGAAAGTGGAGAAGAAGTTGGAGAAGAAGTTGGAGAAGAAGTTGGAGAAGAAGTTGGAGAAGAAGTTGAAGAAGAAGTTGCAGAAGAAGTTGGAGAAGAAGTTGTAGAAGAAGTTGTAGAAGAAGTTATGGAAGGAGTTGTAGAAGAAGTTACAGAAGGAGATATGGAAGAAGTACCCTCCATAAAAGTTTTCCGACCAACTTGGGAGGAATTTCATGATTTTAATAATTTCATTTCGTATATTGAATCCGTTGGTGCGCATAAAGCTGGAATTTGCAAAATAATTCCGCCCTTAGAATGGATTCCAAGAAAAAATGGTTATAATATCGATGAAAAAGCCTTTAAAATTAACACACCTGTAGCTCAATATGTTACTGAGACTAAAACAAAAGGTGTATATCAACAGTTAAATGCGAAAAAACGTAAAACAAGCCTAAAACAATTTAAGAAAAAGGCAACATCATGCGAAAATGAAACTCCTCCACATCATGATCACGAACATTTGGCGAAATTATATTGGGAAAATGTTGTAAAAGGTGCTCCCATTTATGGAACTGATGTTTTGGCGAGTCTAATGGATGATGATTGTACCACATGGAACATAAATAAATTAAACACCATTTTAGATTACGTAATTCGCGATTACAATTATACCATTGATGGTGTTAATAATTCTTACCTGTATTTTGGCACGTGGAAAACCAGCTTCGCATGGCACACGGAAGATATGGATTTATACTCCATAAATTATGTGCATTTTGGCGCACCTAAGACATGGTACGCCATTCCTCCTAAGCATGGTCGTCGATTTGAAAATTTGGTTAAGAAACTTATTCCAGAAAGCAAAGAGTGCCCCGGTTATCTACGTCACAAAGTTACTCTAATTAACCCAGAAGTTTTAAAACAAAATCAAATTCCGTTTGAAGTAGTCACCCAAGAAGTCGGCGAAATCATTATTACGTTCCCATATGGTTATCATGCCGGATTTAATCACGGATTCAATTGTGCAGAATCCTCAAATTTTGCAACTGAACGATGGATTGATTATGGAAAAAATGTACAGCAGTGCATATGTCAACATGGTATGGTGAGCATAAATATGGACACCTTTGTTAAGAGATTCCAACCCGAGAAGTATGACGAATGGAAAATGGGTCTAGATATGGATGAACCTCATCCCGAAGAACCATTTGAATCTGATTAATTATGAGGAATCCTCAAAAAAAGGAACTTTGTTTCATGCCATGAATTTTAATTTCAAGAATTCCTATTTTCTTACACAGTTCCTATTTTGTGTTATATGCAGACTTTTATCTGACTTTAATCTGATTAATTATGAGGAATCCTCAAAAAAAGGAACTTTGTTTCATGCCATGAATTTTAATTTCAAGAATTCCTATTTTCTTACACAGTTCCTATTTTGTGTTATATGCAGACTTTTATAATTAAGCCTATTAAATAAATTTTTATGAAATGTAAAAAAAGAAAAATATTCTCCTAAATGTGATAATGATATGTGATTATGAGATATGTATAATGAAATAAGAGAAAAAAGGGTATTTTTTTACGAAATTAGTTTTAGTATTAATTAAAGCTTAAAATACTTAAGTACTTCTACTATTCTAGGAGAAATATTCTTTATGAAATATTGTTACGTACCAAAAATTGTATTTTTAATAGAAACCAATGAAATTATATCACCAATTTTATTTTAACTAGTTCATATTTTGTGTTATATGCAGACTTTTATAATTGGGCCTATTAAATATATTTTTATGAAATGTAAAAAAAGAAAAATAATCTCCTAAATGTGATATGATATGTGATTATGAGATATGTATAATGAAATAGGAGAAAAAGGGTATTTTTTTACGTATTTAGTTTTAGTAATAGTTAAAGTTTAAAATATTTAAGTAATAGTTAAGTAGAATAGTAGAATTCTAGGAGGAATATTTTTAATGAAATACTGTTACGTACCAAAAATTGTATTTTTAATAAAAACCTATGAAATTATATCACCAATTTTATTTTAACTGAAATCGTATAAAGATATTCGATGGTTTCTCAGACATAAATTCTTTTACAGCAAAATTAAGAAAATTATTAATATTTTATGAAATAGATTTTTTTCAATAAAAAATAACATTTTCGATATGTGTTAATCAATTAATGAAAGAAAAAGAAAACAAGTTCATTTGTTGTGGAAGCAGTTCAGGTAGAACTTTAATATTGCAATGTTTTCTGGCATTATGTTGTTATACAGGTATGTACTCAAAATACATATAACATTAAAATTAAAAATGTATTAGCACAAAGTATGTGTACATTATTAATTCACACTTTGCTATAAACACTCACTATTAATACATGCACGCCTGCCACCACAGGTAGTCAAAGCTCTCCATAGAAAAATAGAAATTTTAATCATTTTTCCTTACACAAACACACAAGACAAGAATCTAATCTGGTATTCACACCCGACATTTCTTTGAAATAGATGAACAGATTAAGCATCATAAAATTTAGTAAGAAACTAGTAAAAATTGCAATCACTTTTGTAAATAATTGATCAACAATAACCGTTTTTGAACTTGTTACTATGTCTATTAATGATCATGATTTTATTGTGTTTTTACGTATTTATGTAACAAACCGCCAAAGCTAAGACTTGAACCACATATTGGGTGGGGATGCGAATGCTCAATATCAGGGGTATGAATAAGCGTGGTTGCATGCATAGTTCGTGTTCACAGGGCAAAGATTCATGTATCTGTACACATAGGAATCTGATAATCGGCAAAGAACACGAATATGCGAACACATATGCGTGGACATGGGGCCTATTGCAATGGGACATCGTCAGTTTCTACGCGGCTACGCCTAGAATAATTAGATGTTGATCTAAGAATTTACTTAGATTTTATTTAGAAATTTAATACAAGATATATTCAAACATCCACCAAAATTAGACTTATTTTCCTCAATAAAATTGTATTTTTAGTATTTATTACAGCTTGCGCCTGAATAGTAGTCAACATAAGTAACAATCTAGAAACCTTTAAATTATAAGTACGATTATTGTAATATATAAGTACTTCAATGAAACAAAACAACGCAATATTTAGATATAAGATAACCACATAATTCCTATAAGTTTGAAGTAATTGTTTTATTTAAGTGTTTACATAAGTGAAATGTCCTATATCGAGTTGAAATTTTGTGGTATAATTTTTATTATACTTTGCTAAATTCAAATGAAGATTTTTATATGAACAGTTTCATAAGATAAACAAATATATTATTATTTACTATAAATATGTATATAAACAACATAGAATAAGATATTTACATGCGTTAATAATATTAGTCTGCAATATAAAATATCAATTTTCGAATGAAACTAGCTAATATATGTTGGAAATGCGTAAACGCTATTGGATATTGTTTTATAATAGTACATGGAACTTAAAAGCATTGATAACTGTAAACTGCAATTGATACTTACTTACCGCATATTCTTACGGTGGATTTATATACTACTCTAACGAGTTATACCAAGACACAAACCAAATATTAATTCATTCCTTGCTTTACAGAAATATATATATTACTGGTACCGTTATACATCGGTACACAAAATGTTTAGTCTGATATTCAGCAACTTCAATTTATGGTGATTCATCTACCGAATATGAGGTGTCACTGACATCATTTCTTATATTAGAAGTTTGAGTCTTTGCTATTTGTATATTTATCTAAGCAAATTTAGTATAAATTTAATGATTTAAATTAATGGCAGTATTGTGGTATATACTACTATTAATATTTCATTAATAAATAATAATTATACATTTCTTTTTAGTTGTGCCATCTATATTACGAGAGAGTTGTTATTCGTTCTAGTTTGCCTATTAAGAAGTAGATGCAGTAAAACCAAACCAAAGTTTCATAAATATTATGTACCTAAATCGAAAATTATGTTTCACGATAATTTCAAAAATATGAAAAAGAAACTAAACGCAAATATATTTATTTATATACGTATCATATATTCATTATATTTCATTTAAAGACAATCAAATTTTCCTTTATGATTTTTAATTTTTATTATTAGCAGAAGAGTTAATTATTAATCAGACATTAAAAAAAAAAAAAAAAAAATATATATATATATATACATATATATATATGCATAGGTATCTATAGTTTGACTGTGAATAAGTCGTATCAAGTAGGATGATATATTTACCAAATCTTGGAGGATCATAGTGATGTTATTTATTTTATATTATATTAAATTAAACAGTATGAATTGGTAAATCCACAAATATTAAATAATGAATTAAATAATCAAAATTAAATTTTAATAAATTATATTTGGTCATAAAAAAATATAAACATAATAAGCATTTCGAATAACAGCACCTTATGTTATACAGTACAAAAGTTAATTTTAAGAAAAAATATATATATATGTAGAAATTATTTGAGCGGAGAATTTCTTTTGTAGATCATATTCTTATGTGGGCGACTTTCTTTTGTTAATCACAACTTCCAGCTATACAATACAAACTAAATAACCACTTAATTCTAAAAGCTGCAATAAAATTGATTTGTTAAAAATGTGTAGAAACAATAAAGCACAGCAATTATAAAAACAGGCTTTTGAAATGGATAGGAAAGAAGTGAAAATTGAATGTTATAATTAAAATAGACTAAATTAAACTGTAAATTCTACTTTGAGTATAATATTGCGCATATACTTCTAAATTAACTAAAACCAAAATTTACAAATATTGTTTTATAATATAATCAGTACAAACCATTTTTCTGTTATATAAAATCTGTTCCTTCAAAAAAATTATAAAAATTAATGAATAATTTTTATTCTATATTTTATTATAATAAATAGTACTATAAGGAAATCTATTCTGGTTATAATTATAGAATAATGCTATATCTCGAATAATTAATTTCAAATATACAAATGCATTTCAAATATTTCACAAATTTAATTTATTTCTATGTTTACGTATTCGATCTCTGGACTTATAATATCTTAAGGTTTAATTTTCTTGGATTGACGATGTAGATTCTGACGCAACTTTTTCTAATAACGTACCAATTGCCAGTATCCTGAATTTTCATCCCTCCGATAATAGTGTGGTCTGTTGTCTCTAAACACGGTCACTGCTGGAAATGGATTATCTTGAATATACTTTAAAGTAGCTCTGACTTGCATAACAAAGTGTGGCGGTTCAACTTCTGGTGATGTTGACAAATGTTGAAGAATAAATTGGTCGCTTTGTTCTAACCATAAATCAACTCCTCGAAGTGGGTCATAATTAAATGGTCCAATACGTAACAGTCCAAGACCGCAGTCATATATATCTAGTACTTGTTGACCACCGGTCAAATGTCGGGCTGCTCTTAATGATTGATCCGGTCCTTTGTCTGGAAAGGTTGCTGGAAAAATTTCTCCAGTTTTAACAAGAACTCCAATTCCATATATTATTGGCCAACGAACTCCACCACTTCTTATTGTAGTGTTTAGTTCACCAACACAAGCCTGTATTAAATCTACTTCCACTTGATGTTTCTGAAAAGAATGCATGATACTGCAAAACAATTCTTCACTGTAACTATGTTGATCTGAAAATCCTCCAATTAATTGAAGTTCTATTCGACCTTCCGGATATCCAAAAGCCAAATCCTGTACCCGTGCAATCATATTGGTAATTGCTTCGTCTGTGCCAGCGCCATCAAGGTGAGCAAGAGCAACTGCACCAGAACCTGAATGCCTAACCACGACAATAATGCATGTTGTAACATCATCTGATCCTAAAATGGTAATATTTTTGTCATATGGTGCAGTGGCAGCAAGCTCTCGCTGTTGTACATATAAAAGGCCTGCTGGAGGAATGGCTTTACTAGGAACAGATAATAGTTGGGCTGCTTTTTCTCTGTAAATTGGATGAGCCGCAAGAAGTGAACGAGTGTCCGAAGGACAGTCATCCTGGAGGACACCGTTTAGTATTAGCACCATACTTATTTTTAAGAAAAATTCACACGATGTTAAACCGATTAAAGTATGAGTTGTATAAGTTGAGAATATTTTATACCAAAGTTCCAAAAAGAAAAAATAGTACTATTATTCTTATTTAACATATACAATCACGATGTTCAACAGATCTTATTCTCTTAATTCATTCATTTTGACCTTACTTGTTGATACTGATGTTTATTATTGAAAACACTCCTATTGGATTATTTTGGATGTTATCACACCTCGGTATAACTGCAGAAAAAAGGATGATTAATTTGAAGACAGAGTTCATTCAATGAGTTTATCAAAGCTGTAAATTCATTCGATAAGCTTATGTATATCCATATAATTGCGAATAATAAATAAAATAGCCAGGAACAATGTAGCTTATCAAAAGTATCGTGTGCACTTAAGCTGTTAATTATAACGATTTACTCAAGAATGATTTAACATTACATTTCAATTAGGAAACAAAATTATTTTTTTTCTGAACTGTACTTATAAAAATATATTTTAACAAAGAAACGTCATCCCATTAAGCACTTTTATATTTATATATAAAATAATCACATAAAATAATTATAAAATTGTTTAATTCTGTAATTAACCTAATTATTATTAAACTGACATCAGCTAACAAACGTCATTTATCCAATGTACCAACAAAAAAAGTTTCATGCATCCCAACGATACAACAGTCAACTTATACACTCTGTGGTATAAGGCGCCAAATATAAATAAAATATTTTCTCTAAGAGACTATAATTTTAATTCTCATGTCATGTATACTTTATAAAACATTTGTGAGTCTTTGGACAGAAAATACTTAATTGAATATTAATTAAAAGTTTGCATCACATCAGTTTAACTGTACGGCTGAAGGCAAACGCTGTTTCCAGCATTTAAAATTGATCTTCCGAATTAAAAGCAACTGCAGGCCTTAACATACAATACTTTATTTTTATCTTGTGTTTTTGATATCTTTTATGTACATATATATATTTATATTAACTATTTATATATGAATTATATATTAACCTTGCACTCTGAGCACTCTATTTTTCGAGACATGAAGTGTACACTGGGTCTTTGAGGGAACAGTCGAGTTTTTCGAGTTTTCTAAGCATTCAAAGAATCTGAAAAAATTCTGGATTACTTCTGGTCTACTACATGGTCCAGAAGTTGCCAAAGTCCAGTTTAAAACCGTTGTTAATAAAAATTCACAAATAGTGAAAAACGCGTAAAAAACGGAATATTGTTAAAAAATTCATAACTTTAGAACAAACAAACATTAAGAAAAACGGTTTTAGACTTTTTTATCTTAGACTATGAGCTTTCGAAAGAATGTAGTGTGTTTGCTGTTGGCTCCAAAAAGTTGAATTATTTGTGCACCTGAAAGTGGGGAATATTTTACGGATTCAGGCATGTCGTAATAATCGGAACGGTGATTATTCGGCACAAAATAAGTTTTTATTCATGAAAATACAAAAGTTATGAAATAATAATTAATATTAGTTAATTATAATTACTTTCAAAAAGAGAATTTACGGTGCGCAACCGTTGAATTGTCATCCTTCTTCAAAACCTTATTGTAGTAAAAAGATGAACTAATAAAAAAAAATCTATATAGTATATCATCTAAGAAATAATATATTAAATTACATAAAACATTTATTTTAACCATAAAGAAAACTGTAAAACAACGATAAAAGCAAAAAAAATTACATTTACTATCATTGGAAATACTAACGTCGTGTGTACACTGACAATTTAAGGGTACGGGGCTAGTTTGACTGGCTCGCCTTTGCCGGTAACCTGCCAGATCCGAACGCTGCTGGAACCTTAGGCCTGTCCAGGCCTGTCTCAGTATGGGACCGTATTTAAGCGACGGCGTATTCAGACGTAAATCGGCTTTGAGGTTCTATGAGCTACAAAGCAAACCGCCTATGTGTGTCACAGATGTCTGTAGTCGTGTATTAGGGGGTGTATTGGAGTTCTTTAGCACTTATATAATTTATCATGAGAGCAAACTTTAACTTTAATTTTTATCGATACACTACTGGTATTAAAGGGACTAAAGCATTTATTATATATCTGAGTTCTGGTTGGCGTGGCGACAGGCCTTAAGTACCTACCTCTATCTAGATTTTTTAGAGGGCATAGGTGAAGCGCGCTCTGTACTCATAAGAGAGAAATAGGAGTTTGAAATTTCAACTGTTCCTTAAACGATCCAGTGTACGCACGCAGGGTTAATATTGTATAATCTTAAAGTAACGATCCTTCTATCTAGCGTACATTTTATATACATATGTATTTACTGAGACAGTTTATTAATTATTCGTGGTTATATTTGTAACTACAGAGGGTATTTGTAACTACGGACGGTATTTGTAACTACAGAATCATTACGGCTTAACAAAACTATTAGTAAGGTATTAAATTTTGTTAAATCAAAATGCAGACACCAAAATGATTTAATTCAGATCAATGAGCTTGTGTCCTCATTTTTCAGTGGTCGATTTTTCAATTGTTGATTGAAATTGATGTTAATAAATGTGTACGAGTATTGGCGTGTCTATTTTATTAAATATCTAAAATTGACGGAGATATAGCAGTTAAAAGTTTGAATTGTAGTTTTAGCGCTAGAAATGGTCGGCCATATTTGTATGACGTGAAATGCATTTTAACGTCAGTTACTTGTTGAGTAGGTCAGTGCTGTGGTAATGTTCTGTAGCTGTTGGTAGTCAAATAATCAAGTCGAATCGAAGAATAATAAGTTGCTATTTTATTTAACCCTGCTAAGGCAGACATAATATTGGAATTTTATTGTTCCTTGAAATAGCTGTAAATAACATTTGATATTTTGATATATAAATACATATAGCAGAGATTTATGAGCTGTAAGGTTGGTAACCTTACACTAGGATTGTGATGTCACATGCACTTGGAATGTGTACAACGTTGAATCCATTTAAAAATTAAAGAGACAAAATGACTTTTTTAATTGTTAATATCTCTTAACATATAAGGAGTTATTAAACAATAATTGAACATTTGAGGTTTTAGTAACCCACTTTATCAATATAGAGTACACTTTTGTAGAAATTAAGACATAGGACACAAGCCCATTCAGTTTTCTTATTTATCGACGGTCTAATACCGCTACTATATTAGCAGTTTTTATGGTGTCAAGGCGCTATACCATTTTAAAAATCGCAACTGTTGCCAACTAACTTAATTATATTACTAAACAAAACCACCCTCAAACTTTGGTCTGTAAATTGAACCCGAAAGCTTATCAGACGCCAGGTGTGATAATTCTTTTTACTCTGTGACCTTTTGTTATTATGATGCGCTCTCTTCATGATCTAATAATCGTCTTTTACCTTGTCGGACCACTCTCGGTGTGTGAAAAATAGAACATACCTAATATTGGTGCCAGATGTTTATTTACTCTGATTATTACCAAAGGAATATGACTCTTACGATTATTATTACGTGTAATTTAAAAAGCTATGCAACAATATGGTTGGTGTTCCAATATACCTATCTATATACGCGGTCGATTTTAAATGTCCAAGCATTGATAGCGAAAGAGCTAGGTTTATTTAAAGGTTCTACGCACACATCAGTCGGTGTATCAACACATGACACATCACAGCCAATGAAAAATAATATTGGTACATACATTTTGTACAGATATTAGTTATCAGCGCCAACGGACAAGTTTTAAAAGCTTTAAATTTTTTTTTTAAATATGAAAAGTTCTGTAACGTAGTTTTAGCACTCTGTAAATCCTATACAAACTATTAATTAAAACTGAATAGAAATTTTAGTCTTTAATTTCATAAAATTATACTCATCCAATGAATGAACAGATTTCTTCTCGCCATATTTTGATAATTTGTAGTAACGGTGGCCTATGCCAACAGAATGCAGTATTCCCGTCGGTAGACCATCTCAAAACTAATATAAGTCAATATTATTAACTTTATTGTTCCAATAAACCTTTTACATTTTTTTCCAGTCTCGCAACAAATATATATACACTCTGAGATTCAAACCCAGTCTCAATGTAAAGAGTGGTGTAGTCTACGACTTGACTGGACTTGACTACTTTGTCCACGCTAAGGACTTAATGACAATATTACACTAAGAAATAGAAGAAAAAAAAAACATTAGATTTAAAACAAATATAAAACTTTGCTGATTTTAAAAATATATCGATTTTATGTTTTAAGTTAATTCCACCAGTGGCGCTAGCATCGTTCTTTATCGATGTATCGTATGATACCCGAATATGAACGATGCATGGCACAACACTGAAGTAGTTACCCAGTCCAATTGTGTAATATGATTTCTATGGCCATATGAACGTCCCATGGCAGGAACCAGTGTTGGACGTGTAAAATAAATGTAACAAATTAGAAACGTCAAATAGCTTGTAAATGAATTCTTTAATTAGTATAATCTGTGCAATAAGTGTCCCTTAATATTTGTGTTTGTAAAATTATTGAAATGTGGTCTATGAGTGCAAGAATTTCATGACGATATATTATCAAGATGGTGAAATGTCAGTGGTATATTAATTCAAGATGGCTGTAACCCGAGCCTTTGTGTGTCCATCGTTTATAATTGTCGTATTAGATGCGACGGACGACACAGCACATCATTTAAGGTAATTTTTATATATTTTATTAATTATGTTTAAGGGCCTATAGGACGCTCTCTAATTGATTGTTATGGTCGAATATAACGACCTCGCTTGGCCTACTACGTGTTGCTTCCATGCTTTCTTTTAAACATGTATAATTTTTTAGAATATTTTTAGAGCATCTGGTGCTGAATAAAGCACCAATAGTAATTTGGTGTTAGTTCTCATGAATTTGAATCAGCCCCTGAAAATGCCACCTTATGTTCAGACGCGAGAATTCCTGGGGTTATTCCATAGCATAGTATCCGCCCGGATACTACAGCTTTCTGCTGCTACCATGGCAACTCGCCTTTATAAGTATATTACACTGTAAAGTCAAGTCAAGTGTTGCTGAATCGCTCAATAAACATATTTTTCTAGATTTAATTCAATAACCGATTAATTGAACCCTCTGCAATAATATTCAGACAGTAGTATACATTTATTTTGACTACCTCTTCGCATCTATTTTTTTTACAGCGTTCTGTAGTACATATGCTAAAATTTTATTTAACCCTTATTGAACACCCCTCTTTCCATATTTATAAACATTGCGTTGTAGTAATTATTCTAAACAAGTAAAAGTTTTGCCGTAGTACTTTTCAGTTACGAATTTACATTTGTTATTTTTAAATATGTTTTACATTTAAGTCAATATCTTTGCGGTATAATGTAAATACACCACTTATATTGCATTTATATCTGTTAAGATAAGCGAAATTGGTCTTAATTGTTAAAATAATAAAATGAATTTTTATTATTGTTTGCATAATTTGTAAACAATGCATGAGTGACCTATATAATAGATTAAAGAGCATCATATAAATGCGTGATTAATTAAACATTTGCTTCAAATTTAAGCAAAAAAATTATGTTCAAAACGTTTGTCATTATGTAAATCATATTTAAATTTGAAAATCGAACAATACGAAATCTGATAGGCCGAACCATGTACTCGTATATTCCTAGTTAGTCTGCATACGAACCTCTGATCGTAACCGCTCTAATATTAGTTTTTCATACATACCTTTTTCTATTTGCATAATACTGAAAATTGTGAAAGATTACCTATATTCTATTGTTAAACTATATGTGTTACTCGACCAAATTATTGTTTTTTTTATAACAAAAACTTATGCTGACTTGGTTATATCTAGATTGTATCATGATTCGAATTTTTTATTTTTACAAATAAATATCGGAGCATAAAAACAAGAAACAATATTCGAATATATATACAAAGTTAATAACTCGTTAATGTTAACTTGTAATATATAAAACCACTTCTGTTCTAAACATTTAATATATTTATAAATATCTTATCTTACTTTATGAAGAATTTCTTCTCAAAATTTCACCTAATAGAACTTAACCCAAGATAGTAAGCTGTCAAATGAGATTTATCATTTTATGAGAAATCGTTAAGCGTTATTGTTTGTAACATGAGATCGTCAAAGGTTGACATCCCCTTTGAATAAATGTAGAGTTTTCAAATTTTTTTATTCTGTAAAGTATTTCCACCGGTGAAAAAATTTCATCGCTGTAAAATGACGTCTCAAAAGCGATGATTTTTTATTTGGTATTCTGTAAGAAATTTCCATCGATTTTATTTTTGTCGCTGGAAAAAAATCGACCAAATTATAAGGTCGCCTTCAGTGGTGACTTTAAAATTTTTCATCGCTGTATTGATGCAATTTGAACAATAATTTGCTGTAGTTGGAGGATTCTACGAAAAAATAGAAAATAAGTTAGTATTATTAATATGTATACATATATTTTTTATTTTTTTATTGACTTCCCAGAATATTACAATCTATCCATAGATATATTAATATATATACATATGAATATATAAATATATCAGAAAGTGAGGTTATGTTGTTTGTCAATTATTGCTTCAGGTGAATGCTTTTTTTACATAAATTGTGCATGGCCATTTAAAATTCTATTTATAATAATTATTTCCCTACTGATTTTCCCATTTCTAACTTTGCCATTTAACTTTTTTCGATAGGACTTGTTGTTTTGCCGGAATTCGTGATTTACCGATTTTTACCCTTAAAAACTCACCCCCTACCCCTTCCCAACCCCAGATCCCCCTCCCTTCCTTTTCCAATAGGTTTCATTCTACTTTAATTTTTTTTCGTTTTTAATTATTTTTGACGGCTTCGACCCTGGTCTAAAAATGTTTTCTGTGTATTACAAATATTCTTTGATATCGTTTAATTGACGCCTTCATCAAAAATACATTGGGGTTGGTAACGTAAACTAACGTTGTAATGCGTGCTGGTTGAAAACTCAGCTAAACACGAAAACCTCAGTATGGTAAATACGAGTTTTGCCGGTCCTCTGGATTTAAAAACAGTACATATTTTTACTTTAGATCTTTTACTGTATTTAAATTGAAATATAATGTATACAATAGATTTTCATATGCGACTTTTATTAATTATAACATAAATAGATATTTCTGCATTCAACTATAGAAATTGTATGTAGTTTTTCATTCTTACAAATCTTTTTTTTAAATTTAATAATAATAACTAAACAAATGAAATACATTTTAAAATAATTTGTTGGAGCGGCTTGTTTTTTATGAACAGATACATGTACTACATGTAAATATTCTTGAAGAATATTCGACACATTTCTAGTATGCATATGTTAAATGCCTATAATGTTTTTGTACACTATAAAAAAAAATTCCGCGCTATTCTTTTTCGCAGTTCTGCATTCTTTCAACCAATTTTTTTTAGTTTATGAATGAATCTAATTATTCAGTATAATGAATGTGTATCTTATTTTACAGCTTTTTATAAATCAAAATGTCAAGAGAAATAGGAATGAAGGCTTTAGTCGAAGTATTGCAACGTCGTAGGTTAGAGAGGTGTTTCTATTTATTGCTATATTCAGATCCGGATTTGTAAACAAGTAAAGGTGAACAAAATAATTTTATTATTATTAAAGATATATAAATTATAAGAATCTTAAAATGTTATTTCTTGTTGTGTATTAAAAATGTTATCATAGAAACAAAATAAATAATAGAAACAATAGGCGTAACATATTGATTTTATCGGCTTATTAACTTCCAATTTTATTTATTGAATTTTATAAAGCGTGGTTAATACTACCATATTGATTAGAAAATCAATATTTAAGTAACATTGAATTAATAACTGATTGGTTAGAATATGTACCTTGAAGCCACTGTAATATGTTTAGATGAATATGAAGAATCGTGCACCTTTTTAGATACTTTTATATTACAGTGTTCACTCGAACGGTAAAATATAACTACTACACTATGTATTTTGAGGTTTTTATCAATTATATTCAATTTGTCGTGGTAAGAAATCATATCTTTACCCTCAATATGCAATGTTATTTTATCTTATAAATTTGGGTATTAATAATTCCTTAAGAACATGTTAAGAAATGACAAAAAAAAGTAGTATCAAAAATATTTCGAAATGTAGAAAAAGTTTATGTCAACACTCTTTTTATAATTATAAAATGTTAGTTACAACAATTTATTTCTTAGCCACAATAATATATAAATACAGATATTGGTTTCTATAACCAGTATATTAAAGGGTTTACTTATTTTTTTGTTATTATTGTGAGATATGCAAGAGTTAGATAGACAATACAATAGATAGCAAATCAATAAATAGACAAATTATATAATTAGTGGCGTTACATAATGTAATTTTGCTATTCAGTAATGTGAGCCCTTTTTTGCTGTATTTCTTTTAATTCGTAAAAGATAGAAAGTTGAAATTTTGCATGTGTATTAAGGTATTCAATGCTGACATTTCTCGAAAATTAAAAATTTAAAAAGGGGAGGTTGAAGAAATTCGGGCGCCCGGTAGGGAACTTTGGAGAAAGTTCATATTCTGGATTCTAGAATAATTAAGTTAATAAAAAAGAATTCAAAATTTCAAACTTTTATTTGGGGCACGGGGACAGTATTTGCCGAGAGTAAAAATTGTGCTAGAAAGTTGAAATTTTGTATATAAGCTAACCTTGGAAACTTATTTACGAATCGAAAAAAGAATCCCAAAATTTTGAAAAAAAGTTAGTCAAATAACGCAAAATTGAAAATATTTTTTATTTTGATAAAAAAATAATTTTTTTTAGTCAATTTATATGTGTCAATGTATATGTGTGCGAGTTTATTATTTCAATTTAAAAATAGAATTAAATATGAAATGTAATTACGAATTATTTTATTGGATTCAAATCATACACGCCAAAAAGACGGGGGTAAACTCTAGTTTTATTAAATAATATTCCTATATTTTTAATATTATAAATTTTTTAAAGTATTTAATAAGTCAAAATATATACAATGTCATTTATTTGTCAAGCAGTACTTAAATTGTAAATATTACAATTTTTTGAGTTTGACTTAATAATATACCATATATGTTGTACACTATGTTGACTTTCTTTTGTTTTGCTATTTAACAATTGTTATCAGACTTTTCTAGTTTGCTTTTGTTTTTCACAGATGTTGTTTCTGTTTTGCCTAGCTACAAATGATTATTTCTTACATGTTAACGTGTTAATGCTTGGAGTTTGGTCCAGAACTATGTTGTCCCTGAGTTTAGAACATTATAATATTGTAGATAGAAGATAAAAAAGCGAAGCGGTCATGGTCTTAAAAATTATAAATTGTCTATTAAAAAATGTATGTAATTAATGTTAATAATAATAATCGTTGATGCATTGAAATAGACATTTAAAAAAGATACATATAGTTAGGTATCATTCCCACTCACTGCTTTAATTAAGTTTTGTATTTAATTTAAATTCACAGTACCATTTTTAATTTAATTTATTTTTTAAGTTTTCTTAGTTTTTTAGAACCTTACAAGCTCAAATATTTTAAATTAAAAATATTAAATTAAGATCAACTATATTATTATTATATTATATTATTATTATAACCTCCAAAATGTGACAATCTGTCAAAATGCAGTACGATTTACTTTTAAAAGAAGAAGAAGAAAATATAGAAGAGAAAACAATTTCTATTGGTAATTGTTATTAAAAATAGCAATTTTATTTATTTTACATACAAATTTGTAAGACTGTCAAAATTTATATTACTAACGATGCATACGCACCAACTAAATTATTTAACCTTAAATTAAAACACAAATGTAAAAAAGGAATGGTTAAACGAAAACCTTAAATCTAGATTACAATATTAAATAGAAACCGTAAAGTAGATATGAAAACAAAGAGTGGGAATGAGGCTTTACCATCAAAATGTCAAATTTATAAAATACAAAATTGTTAAATACAATATAATAAAGCCACGCCCAATTTGGGTTGTTGAAGGCATTTATGTCATTGATTTTTTATTAGAAAAAAGAAAAATTGACTCATTTAATTGATACTGTGTACTGTAAATAATTATCATACTTTATGATGTAATATTAGTAAATTTAATAACTTCTTCATAAAATTGATTCGAAACCACTAATTATTGTCTAAAATGTTTTGGAATATGATATATGTTAACTTTTTTGTCGCTTTGTAGAAAAATTGCGTGTTCTATATATTCTATTACGTCATTCTCTATGAAATGCGTATGTAGAATTTGATCAAAACACATTTTAAACAGCATATGAGCCGTATAGCTTACATTTCTGTGCAAATATAGTACAAGCAAGCGAACATGAGAATTTAACCCTTAAATAATTCACTACATACATAAAGGCGGGGCTGTTTTGTCTTCATAGTAGAGAAATTGTAATGATTAAATTATTCTGTTTTTTTAATTATGGTTGGAGCGGCTGGTAGCAAAGCTTAATTAAATTATATTTGTGTTGGTACATATTCGCATGTATTATTCTTTGTGTTAAAATATTTATGTGGACAAATAACAAAGTATTTCATTTTTCGTGAACTGCATGGTTGTAATACGAACATACGTATCTATATACTAGTAGCGAAACTAATTTGTTATTCATGCTGTGCTAACTAATTTGTAGGCTCCTTCCGATTCACATCTTTGACTCGGGAGGGGTTAACCGTTGATTGATTCATTAGACAAGCAACGAAGTCGCTAAATTCAGAACAATGCGTAATATCAAAATAATTACATGACGCAATTCTTTTATTTGGTTGTAATAGTACTTATGAATTGTCACTGGAAAGTATATGATTATTGTACAGTATTTTATATTGTAGATTAAAATTTTTTAAATAAAAATTAAATAATTTGAATTTTTTGTAAAAAACAAACTCTATGGAATTAAAAAATATATTAGGTCTTTATTAGTCAAAAAGAAACTGAAAATAAAATAAAATTTATATACAATAGAAAAATGAATTTACTAATATTTTTGGCTTTTTTTAAATTTAATTAATTTGAATTCTTCATGTAATCTTGTAAGATATACATTTTTTTCATTTGTAAAATTTCTTTATTCTATTTTGTGACACCTAACCTTTACCACTTGTTTTCAATTGTATTTCAACAGTAATACAGTAATCAGTGCGCATGACAATATTTCACTACCAGCTCTTTTGTAATGTTGTATAGCTATTGCTCAATTTGAGAGTTGTGAAGAAAGAGTAGTAATTGTGAATAATTAGTGTAATATATTATCTGCAGGCGTGCTATTGGTGAAAAGTTTCATGGATAGTATATCAAGGAAGAAAACACATGTAACGTTATTATCCGTTCACTCTTCAATTAACATAGAAAAACGAATTCTCTAAACACAGCATAATGAGAGACCTCGTTTGAAAAACAGTTTTATATTTAATTAACAAATATCGATTTTTATCGTTGCGATAATATCGGTATTGTGAATAAATATCAGTTTTCATACAGTCGATAAGTTTTGCGTACACATCGTGCATGTCGTATAAAATAATACAGCACTATTGTTGTGGTTTAAGTTCTTTCACCGATAGTTATTTTAATTCACAAAGATGCGGGAGATCTGTATCTATCCGAGATATACAGTACGGTAAATGCACCTTATAATTATTGCTTAACAAACAACTCTCTGCAACACACAATGCTGCTCTGTAGAAGCCTTATTGTCTAACGGTATGTGTAAGTGGGCTTCAGAGAGCGTATAATATGCACATTGCATGACCTCCCTGCTTTTATATGTCTTTTACCCTCAGTTCATCTGGAATAACGACTGTATAATGTTATGATTTTTTTTTTCGTGTTTATAGAAACCTCAGTATCATTTTAATGCAGTCGTAATATTATTTATTAAGATCACGTGATCAGAAGAGTTACTCCGTTTATGAACGCTTATGCCGGTTTCACACTAGAGAGACAGTTCAATAAAACACGAACAAAAAGTTGTTTTTCTGAACAAAAACAACAAATTTTACACCAAACAGACAGTTCTTAAAACATTTTTGTCTTTTGTTGCTGTTTAGTAAACAAAACAAATTCCCATCTGAAGTCGGTAAGATCAAAGGAAAACACGTTTGTTGTTGTTTTTTAGTCTGCTTGGTTTGAACACGCAGTTTTGTTTTTTGTGAACATTTGCGCTTGTCAGTTCTTGTTTATCAAGTTTATAATTTTTATGGAACTCACAGAGAAACACTAAAAACAAAACCAGTCTGTTCAATGTGAACCGTCTGTTTTCAAAAAATAGAACTGTTTTAAAATAGAACAAATCATGATTTTGTTTTATTTTTGACAAAAAAACTGTTTTCAAAACTGTCTCTCTGGTGTGAATTCGGCATTATAATGTATTCTAGAATAGTAAGAAAAAATGTTTGACCTCCTATTAGAACAGTTCTTTTTTCGCGTTTTTGTTTTAAGTCATGAATTTCTAAACATTCGAAGATCGTTGTTTATATTTGGTGTTTACAGACGTTTGTATTATTATATTGGCAGTTTATGGTGTTAATTGAATTTGGCATAAGATCCAAAAAAGGAACATTTACCTTCTGCTAAAAAATAATGATCTTTCAATTTTAGCGCCCCGGCAACGTGATTCGAATCTGTGCTGAAAATTCTTAAGGAGTCAGTCACTCATTTAAATGTTCGAATAGTAATTGGTGTTGCTGAACACGGTTAACCGTTGGCATTTTTTCCAGTCATGAAATAAATAGCGCTTGCAGAGTTCAGAATTACAGTCAAGCGTTATAGTCAATGACTCAATCACTTCGGCACGCTAAGGGTGTTGGGATATGGAATTCTATTTTTTATACTACATCATAAATAACAAATAATATAATCATGAATAATAATACAATACACTTATAAGATACCCCCTAATAAAATATGTATATGGTATAGTATACATATTCGTTGTTGTTTATTTATTGCATTTGTTGGGTAAGGAAAATAACCGTGACTCATCATATAAAATGAATATTAAAAGAAACCTATGTGTCATACCATTAGGCCGACGTGCTACTTTAGGTCTAATTTCGTATAGTTTTTGTATTTGTTACAATTTGTACCTGTGCTTGTATTGATAAACAACAAATAGACAATACTCATTGGTAATTATTATCATTTAATATTAATTATTGATTTAATTTTTAATATTTAAACTTTTTCTTAATATTTAAATCATTACAGTATTATCAAACTATTATATAGTTATATTGGCATGTTCCAGGTGTATATTTATATTCTTATATGTGTCCGAAATTCGTATGGTAAAACGGCTCCGGCGATGTTTTTGAAAATTTTCTATTTCGTAGAGAAAAAAATTCTAAGACTTTTAGCATCCTTGGATTTTTCCCTGAATTTCCTGGAAACCCGTAATTTTGAAAAAAACTGGATAGAAAGTTGAAATTTTGCATGTGTATTATTCTATTTAATGCCAACATATTTCAAAATTTAGAAATTCAAAAATTGATAAAAGAGGCACGGGGAAATTTTAGGGAGTTCCCGGTAGGAAAGTTTGAAGAAAGCTCAAATTTTAGATTGTGTAATAAATAAATATCTTCTTAAAAAAAAAAAATTCAAAACTCAAAAAAATTATTTGGGGGCGGTTTTTGCCGAAAGTAAAAATTGTGCTAGAAAGTTGAAATTTTGAATATGGGTTAACTCTAGTATCTAATTTACAAATCGATAAAAAAATTTCCCAAATTTTGAAAAAAAGTTTGATTGTTGAAAACAATTTATTGAAAAAAATAATTTTTTTTAGTCAGTTTATATGAAAAATTATTTGTCGTTATATGTAAAATTTATATAGAACAAGTTAAATATTTCAATTTAAAAACGGAACGAAAATTTGAAATGAAATTCATTACACACATACAAAAGACAGTCGTCGCTTGCGACGGGGTAAACTCTAGTCAAATTATAAAATAAAAAAGATTGTAGATTTTTCCACGCGTCTTTTAAATCAGCAGAGTGCATTTATATGATTCAATGTATTACAGAATTACGAATTTATTTTCGCAGTACAGACTTAGTCTAAGAAAGAGGCATCTAAAGTGTTTTTCGACCAATTTTTTACAGTGTAGTTATGAGTGTTAAAGAAATCACAAAACGATACTATATAATCAAGGTGGCGCCAGGGTCATTGACAGTGTGATATTAGTAGTCACGGTGTCGTTCTGCATTTTTTTGCTACAATGTAATTTGTTATACCTACAAAAACTGAAAACTACTCGTTGGTTCTTCGTTAAAGATTTAACGTTTATATAGATGCGCGCTGTAATAATTCTTCCCCTAGACGGCTTGCAACTTTAATTCTTTCCAGTGACAAAATTTTATGTCTATATAATTCTTTTCAGTGAATATTTATATGTAAAAAACATAACGATTAAATTTCTTCAGAAGTTTACCTCTAAAAAAAGTCAATACTTTTATCCTTTCATATCCAAGGTATCTTAAAGATTAGTTTTAGGGTTACCATTTCACAGAAAGGAGAACAAAACTGATTACGTTTATCAAACGATCATTAACATCAATTTAATGATTAGGCATAACATCAGGACATTTATTTATTTTCAATAGTGTAATTTTTTAAGTATCACAAAAAAATCTGGATGTTCTATGAATTTTGCTAATCCCTTCTATTGAAAGTCAAAATTCTTTAAATATACAACTCGCCATTTGATGCCGCCCAATACACTTTCTTTGTTTTTTTCACTCTTACGTCTGCATTTTTCGATTCCAGATAATATTGTATTGACCTTGCCTTTTATAGTTATTACAATTTCTTTTTGTTATTACAAATATTAATGAATTAGTTTGAATGAATATTTCTCTACTGGGGTACGCAGAAATTGTGCGAATGAAACAACACTTCAAATTTATGACAAATGTACACTGGATATAATAGAATCGTCACTTGTAGATTATACAATCTGGGTACAAATGCAGTCTGTAATATTGATCCGAGTTTTAAGTTCTATGAACTCCGTCAATTTCTACAATAATGCCATCATTATCACATAATCTCTGATTACGTAATTGATTATTCTATAATTATATGTTTTCCGCTAATTTATAGATTCCCGTTTGAAAGAATTACAAACAATCAAATCTTCGTTCGATTTTTAAGACAATCTTTCAACGAATATTGTTTAATTAATTAACAACATAAATCATAAGCGATATAAAGTGTTATATAAAGTGTTATATAATAATCATTATAATTTAATGAGTGCACATAAAATAAAAGTGTAGAGAATTTAAAAAGTAGGAAATGGTGCCAAATGTTTTTCAATTTAAACATGGCCTGCTGCTGCATGCCAATGTGGTCGTTCACCATCGGTAGAACATAAAAATAGTCGGTAAAACATCGCAGATTCCCGAAGAGTCCAAACTGATTTAAAAGAAGAAGAAAAAAACAGTATCAACTGTTTAATATATTACATACTTTATTTGTGCATAGATATTTAGTAGCTGGATTAAAGTATGTTCGTTTTACGTTATACAGGGTGTTCCAAGGAACGGTAACTGATTTATTGAATTATTCATATTGATTGTGTTTTTTTTGTAGCTTAAACCTTGAAGACAATTTTCGTGACTTGCAGATTGGAGATGAAAGAAACAGGAGGCGTGCGTAAACGTGTATCTACGTCGATTATAAATATGTTTAAGGTTATGAAATATATTTAAGAAGCTGGAAAATGTACTGAAAGTATATTAAACAGAAGAAAATAAGCATTAGTTAAGGTTTAAAACATGATGAAATCGATGTTGTGACTGTTCGCACCTATTCTATGGTACAAGTTTAAATTACGAGACTTCGGCGGCGACTCATACTAAAAACAAGTTGTGGGGTATAAACTGCCGATAAAACTAAATAGCACCGACTCACTTATTTTTCTATAATTTGAATATCATATTAAAAAAAAATAAATTGAAAACTCAAAAATTTTATTTGGGGGCACGGGACTCTTTTTTGCCACGAGTAAAAATTGTGCTAGAAAGTTGAAATTTTGTATATAGGCTAACTTTGGTACCTAATTTACAAATCAGAAAAAAAATCACAAATTTTGAAAAAAAGAAATAACGAATAAATTGAAAATATTTTATATTTTGTTTGAAAAAAATATAATTTTTAGTGAGTTTATATGACAAATTATTTATTGTTATATGTAAAATTAATATAGAACGACTTAAATATTTCAATTTAAAAATGGAATTAACATTCGTCAAAAACAGGACGTCAGAAACAGTAAAAATGGAGTTAAACAGTCGTCGCTTGCTTTTAAGTATAAGTCGCCGCCGAACTCTCGCAATTTGAACTATAAACACGTTTATATGGTATATGTGTTTTATTTACGATCTCATTGAAATAAAAAAATAAAAATTTCGCTCATGATAATTTCTTGCCAAAAATTGGTGCGTTGTGGTGGCGTGAACTGTTCCATGGGACAAATTCAGTTGGAGTGACATAATAACTCGTTAGAAATAAAGTGAAAACTGTGAATTTCATTAAGGAGGTTGGCTTACAGCAAGAATCTTAAATTTAAGGACATATTAAGTAGAATATTTCGTTTTACATACTTGTATATATTTGCTGTATGAGTTGCGTATTTAGAACATTGAGTAGGAGGAGTTTTACTGTTATTACGTTAGGCTCAAACTGGTTGAGGTTTACTTTTAAATAATTATAAATGTATTTTATTAAATGATAATAAATATGAATTTGTGACACATATTTTGTTATAAATGAGTACGTTTTTTAATTTGGCCTTGTCTTAAATTTCTTAACTAACAAAATAATATCAAGATTTGTAGTGCTTATATCTCGTTATAAATATTAATCTAATGTTTGAAATTTTATTGCATAATTTTTTTTCGTACGACTAATAATAAGTTATAAAAGATGATGGACAAGAAAACCCAAGTAAAATTATAGTTTTTCTCCTTTTCCTAAAATCAATAAGACTCTAAAATTTCATCCTTGACATATTTGAAATCGAAACATGATCTTTAAAAAATCTCTCTACTGAATCCACTTTATTTACTAATCGCAAACATCAATTCTTCAGAAGGATTCTCTTAAATATTACGAAATCGAATCGATAAGAAATATCTGTCACATTTGACGAGGTTGAACTAATTTTTTATTTTTAGTTTAAACATTTTTTATGCTAGAAAAAATTAAGTGGAATAATATATATAGAAGAGACATATTTTTCTTGGTTTGCAAGAAATAGTTTTTAAATTTATTATTCTTTGTGTTTTTATTCATTAGACCTTGTGCATTTAAAATGGCCTTAGTTTTAAGGTGATTTCTTTGAAATATGTTTTGGCATTCACGAATTATTTTGATTTCAAAAATTATATGTCAATGACATTCATCGTATTCTTTATTGTAAAACAAAGGACTGGTTTGTCTGGCAACATCAATTGTGACAAATTAAAAGGCAATTTGTTGTTTAATTGGCATATAAAATGCTGGAATACATACAACTCTCAATATTTGGAAATGTCTCACTAAAGAACTGAACGATCACGACGCTATATTTGAAACATTTAAGTGATACTATATATACCATAGATTTGATATTATATACATTTTAATATTATTATCGCTATGTCACGTCTGCCACTTATTTATTCGTTGTGTACTTTGGAATTATTATTTAAATATTTTTACATGTAATGATAATAATAACAATATTATTTTTTTACTTGTTTATTTTATTTTGTTTTGTTTCTATTAAATTTTAGTGGATCTATTTACAAGATACTATATATAAATTTATTATTTATGTACAAGTATATAATCAAATTACTACATTCAACAAACAAGGGGTATGGGCTTCTCAAAAATTATTTGTAGCTGTGCAATTTATTTTATTTCGTAATTTATTTCAAACAAAAATTATTTTAAAAAATGAAAAATATTTCAAAAACATTTTTGTTATAGTGATTTACTTGTTTATAATAAATGTATGTATGTATGTAGTGAAATTAAACATTTACATTGTTTTGATATTAGCAATGAGAGTTACTAATAGATAAACTGTTAATTCAAAAGTGGGGCAAGCTCAAATTTCAAATTGCAAAATATTTAAGTGTTTGCGTGTCAATAAAGTTTAAAATATTTAATTTACATTGGTGATCCAACAATGTTTTTCAGTCATCAAGATTTTGTTAACTCAATTTGTAACATGAATGGAATAAGCTACCTATTAAAAGGTCACTTATAGAGGATCATCACCAAAGCAGTCCGCAGAAAATTGATTTTACTTTGGATTCCATTCTATCCAGTGTAAATTTGTCACAGATGTTATATAGTATAATCCTAGAGAAAACCATCATTTTATTATTATTATTATAGAGTAGAAATATTATTATTATAAAGTACAAACTTTATGTCATGATAAAGTGTTTTTATTATGTACAATACCGAAAATATATATTACTGAAAAAGTTAGCGTCGCAAGTACTCGTAGTGTGTTCCAATGTGAGAGAGAGAGTCTAAGGCCCTCCGCATACGAGTCGACTGATTGCAAACTAGTCGAGCTGTGTTTCGTGACTCTATAGAATTTTTACCAATAGCATAATAGGGGATTTTATTGTGTCGTATTTGTATGTATGTATGTATGTATTTAAATACTTTTGAATAGTATTAGTGCACATGATGTCACCATCAAAAGCATGCCCTGCGACCGAGAAACACAGTCCCTCAAAACATGTTCAAAACCAGTTTGAAATCAGTTTAGTTTCGTTCGTGCCGTGTGTTTTCTCTCATTCGTATTCACGTGCGTTCTCTCGCTAACAACACAGTTCCATTCTCATTCGGTTTGCGTTTGTGTAGTCCAATAGGTTTATATTTTACATTGAATTTCAAGAAATATAATAAAGATTTCATAGAATTAAATCATTCTTAGTTGATTCTTAAACTGAAGCACGCATTCTAAACTATATTATAAATAATAACTTCCAATTATATTATTGCATATGATTTCAACAAGAACGCTATTCCAAGAAGCTGATTATTTTAGTAACAATTTTATCGGTTGCTTAGTATTTTTTGTTTATAAATAATATATAACAATTGCAAATATTTGTAAAATATATCTTAGAATAACAGTAAAAATAACATCAACTTATCAAAGATATTGTTCTTTTGGGATTCAAATCAGTCACTGATAGAACTGTCGGTGAAGCAGTGCTATCGACTATCGAGTACGTTCTCGATTTATATGTGTTGTGTTAGTCTAATTGAAATTGTTTAATATTTATATATTATAACAAGCTAATTATACTGGGGACCACCTAGTCGAACTCTAAGGTATGGTTAAATAATAATTAATAAATCATTAATATTTTTTATAACTTATTAATGTTTCTATTGTCTTCTATTCTTGAATAATAAATTAAAAAAATACAGCTAGAGAGAATTCGCTTTATACATACTAAACATTCAAAAAATGGATTACTTGTTGGAATAAGTAACCATAGTGTGTTTTCGCCAGGCTGCTATGCTTTCTGGTTCAACTCTCAGGTCATTGCTATATTTCAACGTGATTTTTTTTTCGCATTGCAGTCTTAACCTAAGAAAGAGGAGTCTAAAGAATTTTTTCGACAATTTTTTTTTAAATGTGCCACCAAACTATATTTTGTCGAATACCGTTGATGAATGCTTGTAAATCGAATATTGTTTTTGTTGTTCCTCAAAACTCAATAATTTTGGTCTGTTTTCATTTCTTTAAATTTGTTTAAAAATATTGTCAAAACAACTTTTTGTTATGATAATTTACATAAATTTGGAACCAGTTTACAAATACTCATATAATACGTACTCTCTGATTGAGAAACACAACATCAAACTTCTGTTTCTTCTATCAAACTCGGTCAAGGTGTACAATAATATAAAAAATCAATTTTAAAAATAATTCAATATAATTAATAGCAGGTTTAACAAGGTATTCATAAATTCATTATGAACTGATTTTTAAAGTTTCAACAAGTTTCTCGGTATGTTTTTTTCATTATTTACTCAAAATTTTCCATGAACAAAGCGTAACAAGACTGATTATGCTGAAATCTGTGATAAATATTTAAAAATAAATGGTTATTAAGATCCCGCATTAACTTTTAAAGTATTTAACCCGCTCTAAGACGTAGTACGTTATATATCACTTCATGAATAGAGATGTTATTTGTAAAAATACATATTTTTACAAATTTTGTAAGAAATAGTCGATACTTAAATATAAATTTAAGTTAAATTCGAAGTCAAATATATTTTAGTTATTTACTTTATTTAACATCGGCCTATTTCTGCGAAGCTAACAAGGTATGGACTTGTGAACTTAATTGTTAGGGGTCGTTTTTTTAATTTTATTTTATTAAAATAAATGTTAATATATGTGGAATAATTAAACAATAATATTGTGGAAATCTCGCTCCCCTGTGTTGTGACGTCACACATTTGAATTTTTGTTTCTTTTAGCTTCTTTTTGGTTTTGTTTTTTCTTGGAATCTTGAAGTCGAATTTTATGTATAAGCTTATGATCGCTCTCCTTTTAATAACACTTTGGCGACCCTCTTCGGCACCTTGGTTAAATAATGGATGGGCTCTTAAAAACGTATTTATTTTCCAAAATAAAATTTGCTAACGTTTTGTGCGTGTGAAGGATTTTTAGCTTAACCTAGGCGTACATTGGAGACAAGACTGCTTCTTCATTAATCGACATTATTTAAAAAAAAAATTAAACTTCTAGACAGCGCTAATATTTTTATCCATTTGTTTTATCGTTTTTTTCCATGTGAATTTAAAATCTCAAATAATGCATAGAATTAACATTTTTTCTGTCGTGTGCGCTAAGCTAAAGCGTGTACTTGTCCTCAAATCGGCCTGTCTTGATTTCAGTATATGCTAAGTCTTAACGACACACTGTTAAATTGAACAAATGTTTGATAATACATGACGTGGGGAACGCCTGGTATAATTATTTGTGTAAATATATAATGACTTGATAAATAAAATAAATTTACATAAAAAAGAAGTAGAAAACCATGCATGCACGTTGTGTGAGGCAGTCAGTTATATACTCGCATTATACTATACATCAGTGTCATTGACTGGCCGAAATAGATTACATACTAAGCAATAACGGCAACAGCGTGGCTTGGTGCATACTCTTATAGCAAGCAATACAGCACAATGAATAGAGAATCATTTTACCAATACTTACGTAATTAAATGTTAATACACAACATATGTGTATTGTGTCATAATTAGCAACGTCAAGATACACACGTACGAGTATGTGTGTATTATATATTTTGTTGTTATTTTCTCTTTTTACGGTTTATGTATTTTCAGCATTGTGCCATTTTGTTGAGGTTATTTCATTTGATATAGCTAACAAAGCAAAAAAACTAAACAATACATTTATTTTTATCAAATTAGGATGCTTATGAATTCTTGCTGTATGCCAGGGTCGCCTTAATACATTTAAGCTAAAAATATCAGACTTATCTTGTCATAATATTTATAAACACTCTTCATGTACTCTTTGAAATGCTCTTGAATTGTTTGTAGTTATGTAAATAGTCATCCAAAAGCTGGATAGTATTATCCAGTATACTTCTTAATACGACACGTGTAGGCAATCGCGGCACCCATCTTTTCCATGTCCCTGGCTACAGCCTCAGCCACCTCACGCAGTTTCATTCTCCGATCGTACAATATCATTTTATCGACTATTTATGACGTGACGACCTCTTTTGGGCGTCACTTGTGCTGGTACGACCACAACGGAATTTATCAAGACTTTCCTTGGTTTCGGTGATGGTTTTCTTTATGCAGAAAATATTGCTTAATCAGCACCATCTTTCAATGGCTGTCAATAGTGTTATATTGAATGTAACTGCGCGGGAAATTCAAAAAGTCACTGACGTCACTGATCCTTGCTTTATTTGCACAAGATGGTTCCCTAGTCTTCCCTACAGCACAAATTCATTATGTTAAAATATACTTTATAATATTTAGAACAGGAAACAAAGTTAGTATTGCTTTTAGTTCAAGGTAGTAAAGAGTAAATACCACCATTGATATCATATGGTGCATTAACAGTAAACATAATATATAACACGACTTAGGCATTAAAAGTGCTAAAAAACAATGATTAAGATTAAAGCAGAAATACCAGCAGCGACTCATCAATCATCCAAATTATCAAGCAATGAGTTTTCTAGATAATAACGCATCTGTCGTTAAAAGTCTAAGAGTAAATAGATAGGGCTGATTTTTTAATAATCAGGTAACTGTGGTTTATTATAAACCGTGGTTGATTCTTTTGTATCTCAGCTTTCGTTCCAGTCGAAAATAACTTGTAGCTTAGCTAAGCAAAATACTTTGGTTACATTCTTCGGTAGTTCACTTTGGTGTGGGTCATTGATAAAATTAGAATTGAAAACCAATTTTTGTCATTACTGAAGTGTGTTGTAAACTGCTCACATATGCTTATTTTACAAATTGCAAAGTAGCAAATTAATTAAAGATGACAATAAATTTAAAATTGTCCAAGTTTCCTAACCAATTAATGTTAAAATTTTAAGTTAAAGGGTTAATTATTGAAAATATTATATGTAAATGGTACATATTTCCAAAGAAACGTTTTTTTACTAGTTTTTCACTATGGTACACAAAACAGAAACATTTTTTATAATGAAGAACAAAAATAAAAGAAATACAGTTTATCACATCACTAAATATCACTATTGACAAATCCATATGATTTTTAAATAGTACCAACATTCGAAACGATATGTGTTAAAATTTCATGGCGTTCTGACCATTTGTTTACAAGTTATAGTGGTTTTAATAGCGCTATTTTTGTAATTTCCACACACAATGGAAAAATCAGAATTTCGTGTAAAGCATTGCTTTTTAATGGATGGAACAGAATCCGAATAACACTTGTCAAGCGATTGCTTTGCTTGAACGGTACTTTACCCATTCTAGATAGGTAAATATAACAAAACTAGAGTTTACCCCCGTCGCAAGCGACGACTGTTTTTTGTGTATAAATTGAATTTCTTTCAAATTTTAATTCCATTTTTAAATTGAATTATTAAACTCGTTTCATATTTATTTTACATATAACAACAAATAATTTTTAGCATTGAACACCGTAATACACATGCCAAATTTCAACTTTCTATCTTATATGAATTAAAAGTTATAGAGCAAAAAGTAAAAATTTTTTTTTAGTTTTTCCAAAATTGCGGGTTTCCAGAAAATCCGAGGACGTCAAAAGTCTTAGAATTTTTTTTATACGAAATAGACAATTTTCAATAAGATGCATGGAACAGTTTTCGAGCCACCATATGAATCGCGTAAACATATAAACAAATAACATACACTTGGAACATTATAATATAGGAAGTGCATTTGTTGTTTAAATGAATTTAGAGATACTTTGTATACATATATTTTATTAAAAACAATTTCATCTATGTCAGCTTTGAGTAAATATTAAACGACAATTGAACGTCAGCTGGTCTCTACAGGGGTTACGCAAGGGTTTCTGTTGTGTACGTCATTTAATACGTAGTAGCTCCGTGGGGGTTGGGGGTGAACGTACAAACTGTTAGTGTGTCTGACAACGTGGCCAGAGCAGCCAGCAAGCAGTGATAAAAAGTCCGTCTCTATATCAACTACTGTTAGATTCGCTAGAGAATTTTCACAAAGTGGTTCATTTTTCATTTTTTGTTTACATAGTTGATATTTAAATGTATTTATTCTAATCTGTCGAGTGACAACACACAAACCGTGAAGTAATATCAAAAATGTTATACGTATGAAATAAATTTCAATACGGTAAAGTGAAAATAAAATAAAACATATACTAGATTTTTGTGTTTTAATGTACTGTTTTATTTGAGAAAAAGAGCGTGGCATATTAAATGGACATTCTCTCTAGAGGTGAGTTTATCATTATACCACGATCCCATATACAAATTTGATAAGTTCACTACTTTTTTCTAAACGAAGTTTTGCTTTTTTTTATAGTTCATTAAAAATTATGTTTATGGTTTTTATAGCTAATAAAAATTAACATAAACGTGCTAGGATAGTTTTTTAATAAACAATTACAATAATTGATTTCATTACCTCATTTTGTGTTGGCAGTTTTTAGGGTGCCTAAATATAATAGTAAATGATACAGCATCCAGACTCAGAAAACATAGCGCTGATTCTGGAACGGAAGACAAAGCAGAGGGCGACCAACGTCTAAATGCTCAGTAGTGTATTATTAAGTTTATTTATCAAAAATTTAAATTATTTTGTTTATAATTTTCGGAAAAATTTAAATGTTTATAATAAAATTAGATCTATTAAGTGATTCATTTTTATTAATAGCGTAATATGAGAGCGAACAAAAAGTATGTAAGTTCTTCGATATAAGAAAGAGCTATTTTTAAATAATACTTTCTTATTAATTGAAACCTAGTGTTAATTTTAATTATATCATTGCAATTGCAAAATTTAATTATTTGCCGTTTTTCTTTATTTACGTTTTTGCAAATTCTCAGTCGTTCAGCCGAATATACTAAAAAATATGTTTTATATGTATTTTATGAGTAAAAGCCGTTCTAAGTTTCTGTTATATATGTACAAAATATATTTTAAATTAATTAATGTATGTTTGTGTAATGTTGCACCACCGCGATTCGTCAAGAGACCAAAAGCTATAAATAGATACGAAAATTTTAAAATTTCGGCAGTAAATCTCCCGATTACGCGAGTTTCAACAATGCAATTTCTTACAACACGCTTAAGATTTTTTACGAAGTCTCTCTTAGAAGTTGTCTCTCGGTTATGGTATAACCGAAGTTTAACTGTGAATAGAAAAAAACGACTCTTAGTTGGGCTTAGTATAGTATACGTATCTTGTTATCTCGTATCATTTTTAGTAGTTTGTATTCGAGTTGTTTCGCTTTAGTACATTTTATCATAGGAACAAGCCTCTACTTCAATGTTTATCAATAATAGCGGCACATATGTATGCCTTAAGTCTGCTGATTTATCAGTAGGTACGAACAACTTACTCATTCAGGATATAAATGGGTAGTTTTAAAAATATCAACATGAATATTGCAAAAACAACAAAATAGACAGCATTGTTTTGATAAAATAACTTTCATGCAGAAATATAACAGTATATTATCATATACAAAATTGTAAACCCACGAAAAATAGCGATTATTGTATGTAAGCACTTCAAAAATGCACTATGATTAATCTATGTATATCTGTATTAATTTATATTTATATACATGCGATAACTACATACGAGTATAATATTAAAAGATAAGTAATAATGCCAATGGAATGTATTTATACTAGTTGTCTATGATGTTGGGTTCAAAATAGATACGATTCGTTTTGTATTGATATACATAATTATTCTAATATAGAATGTAGTAGTTAGAATGTTTAGGTGACAAACATGGGTTCAAGATTAAATATTCGTAGGACATAGTTGTCCTAGACGCATTATGATACCAGATTGTCTTAAGGGGGTATTCTAATCTAGAGGCACGAATTTAGGACGTTTTTTCAAGCTCGATAACAAAAAACCATCAAAGAAACCAATCATATACTCTGCTACTACTAGAGGTCGATTTTTTACCCGTTTCTTTTGACTTTGAATTTTTTAAAAATAGTAAAGGTACAATTTTTGACTTAATTCTGGTAGGGATGTATAAAGAAGGTCCATAACAAATTTCAAGTAAATTGTTCCATTAGAACTTGAGATATCATATCAACCGTCTTGTAAAAAGTGGTTTCGAGAAAAACGCGTTTTTCGTTGCCGCGTCGCTATAACTCCGTAAATAATTCGAATTTTGAAAAATCTTTTTGACATTATCTCTGTCTGTCAAATGAGTTCGCATGGAGTTATCTCTATCTTTCTACGACAACGGTAAAACTGTCTTTACAGCACTTCTTAGAACAGCAATAAGTATCACAGGTAGACAGAAGACAAGTTTATTTTTAACCAATTTTATTGAGTTCTAATCTACTGACTAATTATTACAACTGAAAAATAAATAAAGACCTCTGGTGGTTCTGTTGTAGCCTCAAAATTAAATGACTGTCTGTGTTTCTTTCATGATTTCTTCGTATCTTTAAAGCTAAAAGGAATTTTAGGAATATATCTTAAATAATTAATATCCCTTGTTCTTAATTTTAATATACGTTTTTCTATTAAATTTAAGAACGTTTTTAACAGTGTATATATCATTACAATCGAAAGGGTTACGCTTTTGTGTCTGTACAAAACCCAAAGTTTTGTTTTCTTTATATAAGTGACAGTTTATACGATAAAATGATATATAAAAAAGAACCTCTTTTTACATACGTAACATACTTCTACTTTTACATACATATATACATAACACTTTTATTAAAACAGTAAATGTTGTGTGTGACTTTATATTAGTATGTGTATCAATAACATGCCACTAAATCGCTGTTAATCATAAGCCAACGATTTTGAGTGACATGGACTCTCCCCTATCCCAGCAGAGCGGTGTTGTTATAGAGCAAGATCCTAGGGCCGCCGGACATCACTTATTTTCTGATAAACAAAATGTGTAAGATCACAAGGCTAATCCTACTTTTACTTTTTCAATTATATCATTTTCCTCTTTCCCATAATTATAAATTTTAAAATTATAATGACAAATCAAAATCGCTTCAATTGTCTGCACTGACAATCTATTTTTTTTTCGTGCTACCGATTTGACATTATGGAACATATTCTCTCCGCATTTGCATTGTGGGTTAAAATTCCAAATACGTATTCGCATACTTTTATTAAACATGACTTCTGATCAATATACTTTGTACCTAAAAAAAACTTCAGCCATTTCTCTTTCGTATTAGAGAAAACGGGACAAATAATAATACGAGACTGAGTAGTGAAATATAGTGACAGCCCCGTATATACTGGACGTATGGCAACCCTACCTATTATGTAACTTAATTCTGACGTCGGATAAAGAAGTAGGTAATGTTAAAGGGCGTAGGAATAAGTTACAAAATAGGAACAAAAATATGATATTACTTATAAATTATATGGAGCACTCATAAAATCATCCGGACCCAGCATAGTCGAATATTATTATCAATAACTTAGTATTCTAAGCCACGCGTAGACAAAATAAATATTTTTTAAATTTATTACTATATTTTATTGACATGTTAAACATATATGTATACTTACCTGTATTTATTTTTAATTAGTTATATTTGAGCTTTATCTTTTCATTATCTTCTTGGTTAAATTCCATTAACGATTTTCACCTGTATATCTTTAATATTAGCTGGCTAGCCTTATCTTTATTTTTGATATAGTTATAGTCATCATATGTATATGTACCTGGTATTGTATCACGTTTGGAACAATAATTTATGCAATTTTTTCAACACGGTTGATATTTGGGTGAGCTGGTGTATAAAATTAAATATGGTATGTTTTTTATTAATTAAACAATTTTTTTTAAATATATTTTGCCTGTGTTTGTTGCCTGTAGCGATATGCCAAAACGTTTCTATATTAATTTACAATATATACGTCCCCATGTAAATTCCTAAGCAGCGTTTAGATTTTTATTAAACGTTAGTTAATATCTTCTACATATATAAAAATTCAGACGTATGTTTTTGCTCGCAAATCTCGAAAAGTTGTAAGTCGATTGGCTTGAAATTTTGACACCGTCGTATTCGAATTTGCGCGTGTTTCGAAAATCGAATTTCTTTCGTTACTTTCCAGGTGATCGTCGCTGTGTTTGTGTGGGTATGTCTTATTTACTTTCCCATTCATTTATCAGACTGAACCACACACACACACACACATATATATATATATATATATATATATATATATATATATATCAATTCTCGGTTATTTCATTATTTCGTGGCTGCTAGATAAAAATAATTTACAATTAAAAATACAACTACGTACACCAATACATAATAGATATTATATTGTATGTTTATACTTTGACATTATACTCTTCACAGACATTATAAAAATATATTTTGTTGGAACGAAATGGATTCCAGTAAATTCATATCATAAGTCAATAAATTTGATTTGAATTTTTATTGAAATACGTGCTAGTATGGCTAATGGCTGTTTTATATTTTTAAATATCCAAATATTAACAGAGATGTAGCTCCTTTAGAAGTAGAACCTTTTTCATTAGCATTTCCCAACAAAGAGCGATTAAAGAGCTTCTACTGTATTTAAAATTGAATTGAACGAATTCATCACTTAATTATTAGCTATACTTTATGCCGATTTCACACCAGAGAGACAGTTCAATAAAACACAAACAAAAACTTGTTTTTCTGAACAAAAACACCAATGTTTACATCAAAGAGACATTTTTGTCTTTTGTTGCTGTTTTAGTAAACAAAACACATTCCCATCTGTCTGTAAGATCAAAGGAAAACGCGTTTGTTGTTGTTTTTTTAGTCTGCTTGGTTTAAACACGCAGTTTTGTTTTTTGTGAACATTTGGGCTTGTCAGTTGTTGTTTATCATGTTTATAATTTTTATAGGACACACAGAAAAACTTTAAGAACAAAACTAGTCCGATCAGTGTTAACCGTCTGTTTTCGAAAAACAGAACTGTTTTAGAATAAAATAAAATAAGTGTTTGTTTTGTTTTTTTACAACAAAACTGTTTTTAAAACTGTCTCTCTGATGTGAAACCGGCATTAGACGTTACAGAATAGTGTTGAAATCTAACATCGAGTTGTAAACCGTGTTTTAATATCGATAAAACTGTACTACAAATATGTAGGACCTCAAATATTAAATTATTTTTTTGTAAGTCGCAATAAGAGATTGAAACTTTTCATTTTTGACCCTTTAATTATTATAAGGATTGTACCATGTGGGAGGCGATATCCACGAGTTCAACTTGCCATAGTAAATTGCAGAAGAGTATTATAGGCGTGTTGACTTCAACTTTCAAAAAATCACCCTTATTTCCCTGCTGTTTGTTGTGTTCTTAATTACTGTTTTATGTGGTATCTAAATCAGAGTTAATATATTGTTTTTTTGGGCTCCTGCGTGCACCATCCGCGATAGACCTAATATTTTCACTATACCATGTGTAATCGTGTAAAATTTAAGCTAGCTGGAGCTCTCTTTACCCATTATTTCAACTTTATACACATTCAACGCAACAGCTGGAAATTTTTGAAAATGTCAAATAATCATTGTTTTGATATTAGCTTCTTAGTTACTTAATAAGTTGATTAATTGGTTCAAACTGCAAATTAAATGAGCCCCGCCTTAGCAACTGGTGATTTGACAGAGGAAGTACACGTATATAGAATGTATGACTACTTAATTCTTATCTGAGCTGACTCTGGAATCGATCGTAATGCTACTTATTTAATAAATAATAACAACAAGCATATTGCAGTCACATGAGATATAGAATTCTACTAATAAGGTTTTATAGAGGTATGCAAAAACATTGAAAATACTGTCGGATGTTATACATTCTTCTTTTGAGTATTAATAAAAATATTTTAAAATAGAATTCTTTCCATAAATATATTTCGACTTAATCAAGTTGTTCATTGTTGCCCAGATATTATTTCGCTTCGGTGTTGTGTGGTTAACGTGCCAGGTGTTCAATAATAATTCATTATTTCTGATCTGTGTTTTAATTTAATTATTATTTATTATAATTAATGCATTAATTATGAAAGGTGTTATTTTTGCGATTTATTTTGACCATTGTTTTCTACATTTACTTTATTTAACATTAAATTTGTTATCGATTCTCCAGAGGTAAGTAAAGTGTTTGTTCTACTTTTTAATTTCCTAGTTTTTGTTATATTTGTTCATGTGGATATTTTAAATATGGAATTATTTCTTTTCGACGAAATGCAGTCTGACGTCATTTTTGTAGAAATGGTTTATTATGTTGTGACAGATTGTTAAATATTTTGTTGTTAGCTCTCATCTTATTCTGATGCGTATTATTTCACATATTTTCACGTTTTGAATAAGAGTTGATGACTTTTTAATGATTTTACAATATATTTTTCATATGCCTGATAAACGTTACCCAAAAGTTATAACGCTGATTAGGGATTCGAATTCATAATCATTAAAGTCTGTCGGCTATTGTGCTAGCTTTAACAACGACAAAACTTTTTTTTCTGCTATATTAGGGCGATATGGTATGATTATCTATTGCATGTTTAATAATTTGAGAATTATTGTATTGTAGCTCCGGGAATTGTATCAATAGTCAACATCAATCACTCTGAAAAATGGTTAAGGTTATTAAAAATGTTAATTAGTTACCTTGAATAAAAGGTCCTTTGTCTGCTGACCGATTCTACAAACATTACAAATTCACCACATTGGCCGAAAACGTTGGGAAAGGATTTTATGCTGCTGTGTTTCGGCTTCATTTACTAAATTGCATCGTAATGTTAAATTGATTCCAAATATAATCACACGTTTATTAGGCAGGTATATTGCAACTTATTTGAGATTTCTGACTCCACAGAAACTATAGTCCAAATCACGACAGCTCGGCGGCGACTTATATTTAAAAGATGTTATAAGAGCAGTATAAATCTATAATACGATAATGAATTTTATCTTATTCGTTTCTATATACATTATAGAAAAATAAGTGACTCAGTGCTTTTTACTTACTTGTTTTAAGTATGAGTCGCCGCCGAACTCTCGTAATTTGAACTATACCAAAATTATTAGAAAGTCGTCTGTGGTAGTTAAAGAAAACGTTAAGAGCTTCTTATTTTCAACTTCTGTGTCTTCGTTTTACAGATGAATGTAATTTCACAATACTGAATGTAAACTTATTTAATAACGTCTGTTGGTAATATTGATGCAGCTGCAATCCCTATTCCTTTGTAGCATATATTACATTTAAAATTAATTTAGTGTTGGATAAATCAGTTACTGCACTAATATTTGCAAATTAAATTCGATGCGTCACACGAATGGGTTTTGTTTAATTTACATAAAAGACGGGTACCAAGATGAGACACCGATGTATTGACTTCTATTTATAAATTATTTATTCGAAATCAGAAGATCCAGTAAATCTCTAACATGGTCGTTTACATTTTTAATGAATAATGGATGGGTTTTCCTTTGTACTTTGGACATTTGATTGACGACTTTGAATATATATAATTTAAATAACAGTTTCAAGTGAATATCAGTATAGTACGAGGCGTGTTTTTTAAGTAAGTACCGTTTTGGAATTAAAAAAAGACGTGCAAAGATATCGCAATAATTTTATTTTTACATGAAAGCCTGTATCTACTTTTCTACATAATTTCCGTGAATATTGAGGCACTTGTCATAACGTGGCACCAGTTTTTGAATACCCTCCTCATAAAATTCTGCCGCCTGACTTGTTAACCACTGTATCACAACTGTTTTGACTTCGTTATCGTCTTGAAGCCATGCGGCCATCTTTAAATGCTCTCACCCATTTCCTTACCATTCCATCACTCATAATGTTTTGTCCGTAAACTTCACAGATCTCACGATGAATATCGATCGGTTTTACGCCTTTAGCACTAAGAAATCGTATAACAGCCCGTACTTCACAATCGGCGGGACGCACGATTGTCGGAGGCATCTTAAACACTCAGTAAACAACGTATACAATGAAGAATCAGACTGTAATGGCGTCAGTGCGTAGACAAGAGATGTAGGTAACCAGCGCGCATGCGCGGAACGCCACCCGTAGCGCTGCAAAGGCGGAATCGCAAAACGGTACTTACTTAAAAAACATGCCTCGTACATAATGCATTACTTATATAGTTTATAGAATCAAGGAGACTTCTCTCCTTTGTTCAATATAACAATTGCCTATATTTTTTTCAGAAAGAAAAACTATTAAAGATAGAATAATGAAACTTGATATATGTGAAAGTATATATGTACTAATGACAACATTTCAAAGGCTTTTTTAGGCTCCTGTTTCTTTAAATTTAGTCTGACTAGTCTTATAATTTGTTGATGTTTGCTCATAATATAAACTAGCATATAAAAAAGAAAAATAATGGATATTTTTACAAAATATATTATAATTTTTAGTTGGAGGTTACTTTAAGAATGAATATAATTTGACTTGAAAATACAAAGGACTACATATTTGGGAGTGTAACGTTAAAAGAAATCACCCAGCGTCAGATTATGGTTTGAGGAAGACCCTTTTTAATATTATTTATTTGCAAATATTTGTTTTCAAAAAGAGACTTCTACAATTTCATTTCTGGTTCCGAAAGATCATTTATTTGCTCTCACCCTAAATTCCTGTCACAATCCAGTTGGAGAACCCTTCGGAGATCCTAAGGCTGCCGCATCATCATGAAAACAGGCTAGGGCGGATCAGCCTACAAGCAATATCATCCCGTGACTTGGAGTTTATCATAGTTTACATAGTGAACTAAACTTATCTGAGGCAAAATAACACAAGGCAAATGCAACTATAGAGTTGTAGAATGGCCTTAGACTCCAAAGGAAAGAAAACCTCATGTTTAACTGTTCAAATTTACAATAATATTTAACTAATAACAATTAATTGGATAGGTAATGTTTTTTGTTTTTATTAATATGTAGCGCAGTTTTATAGTAGTTAGGGCGGCTCAGTAGGAGTTTAACTCCGTTTAATTGTTTTTAAATGAGCAGCGTACCCATAAAAGAAGCGCCGAAACCATAAAACCATTCGACATATTAGAAGGTTGTCGCTTACATCATAAATAATAGAATGAATAAAATTTTTAAAAACATAGAATTTAAAACCAAGATATGAATTATTCTAGATATTAAAGGCATCTCCTTTAAATGCAAATCTCATCCCATTTAGATGTTAAGCGAAATATAAGTTTTTCATCATTCCTCTTAAAACTTTCATTTTTACCTTCACTTTAATTTATTATTCTATCTTTTACTCGTTTTCTTCGTTTTGCTTTCATGCAGTTTTGCATTCGTCGTAAATATTTTTGGCGTCTATTCAACTAGGTCAATTTCCTTATAAAAATAACTGTTTATCTCAATAATAGATACTTCTATTTATTTTCTTGTTTATTTTCAACAAATTTTCTTATGATGACGTCAAAATTATTAATGAGTTTTTATTGTTGTGTTAAATTTATACATTATTAACATTTTATAAAAATGAACACTATAAATGAATCATCATTTTTTTTATTTAATTTCTATATTTGTAACGCTTTGTGTGAAACTTAATTCATACTAATTGCAAATACCAGTTAGTTATTCTATCGAGTTATTGATATTTAAACAAAAAGACAAAAGTACATCTGCCTCTCACCCTGTTGCACACTCCCACAACATATCTTACATACACCATCTATCATCTTCCAGCGGAAAATTTTACCACTTTTTTGGTCGTATTCTTTTCATAAATAGCCCTCTCATACTGAGTGTAATTTAAAGACATATTCTCGTCGAACCATTAAATTATGCTACACAAATGTTTTAAATCAATAAAATACCATGAAAATACAATAGTAGCCTTCCAATTAACATCGTGTCGAAAATATTGTGGTATTTTCCTTGAAAGGTGAAGTTTAAACGCTTGCTCCTGTTCGCATGAAATAGTCAACAGTGTTAAACGTATAAGAACAATGCTTAAATCGGAAGATAATACATAAAAAGCTCGCGAATAATCGCGACTTCGGAAACTCTTATAATGACAATTAGTGAAAATACAAGTTTAAATTATTAAAAATTATCGTGCAAAACCTAAACTGGGCCCATAACCTGTTGGGATGTATGAATAGCTAGTGTATTAAATCAGGACACTTGCGCAATATAATTCACTAGAACAGACGTGATCCAACATTTGGGGCAAGTGGGTCACATTGAGGCATGGATAACGGTTACCGGATTCACTTAACTTCAATTCAATTCTATTCAATATAAATAACTTGATTTTTTATTGAATGACCTTTTATGATAAAAATAGGGGTGTAAATATATTTAGAAAAAAATTTGTAAAAGGTTTTTACTTACTACTTTACAATATAATTATTGGTCTTTTGTAACTTATACTTCGTTTCTCCAAGGGGTAACAATTTTAGATTTAAGCTATTATATAATAAATATGATAAAAATTTTCATTATACATGATAAAAATCCATGTTATCTAAATCGTTTTTACAATATTTGATAATGAAGTGATCGTTCAGAGCCGTCACACAAATGTGACGTTGGCGACGAACGTTGTAAATTTATGGTTACAGTAATTCTGATATGCTTATACAGGGTACAGGGTGGCCACAGACTTGAAAAATCTGGAAATCCGGGAATTTAATGCAACCTGGAAATATCAGGGAATTTTAAACATTTCAATAAATATTATTACATAAATAGTATATTATATTTCATTTAAAATTTAAAATTAAATGAATCTGAAAATTTAAAAAGAAATCGTGCAGCTAATGAAAAAAAAATTGGCGTCAAAAAAAGCTAAAAGGTCAATTTAAAAATCTTCAATAATTTTATTTATTAAATATTAAGAGTTAATTTGTTCTAGTTTATACTAGTCATTAGCTTATTTTTGTCTTACTCAATTTAAGTTAGTTTTTATTAACAAGTAATGAATCGTATTTAATTATAATAATGATAAAAATAAATCTGAAATAAATATATTTTTTTTAGTTTAATACCAGATTTAATTATTGGTAATTACAATATAATCAAAACTTTAAATATTTAAGTGATACAAATAAAATTTCTATATCAGGGAAAAGTTTGAAAAACTACGGGGAAACCTGGAATTATCATGGAAGTTTGAAATCATTTTTTTGTGGCCACCCTGTTATATTAATATAGCAAGTTCCAAGAAAATGACGGAAGAAAATAGTATATATTGTTATTCGCCGTATTTAATTTAAAGTACTTTGATTAGTAAATGAATGGCTTTATTGCTCTATATGTTTCGGTGGGTTATAGTCGTCAGCGTGGGACGGGCTCATAAAATGGTCTGTACCAGTATTAAACCGTTATATGCACTGCGTAGTTTACTATATATATATATAATATACTTGTAATTTCAACAACTGGTTACACTGGTACTCTCCAAAAGTTCAACATAAGTTAGATTTGATATAAGACAATATTTGTACCAAAAGATTAAAAATATTCTAATTAACTATATATTTTTATCTTATCATTCTGTTATCAAAATATTTAGTCAAAAATAAAATTGTGTATAATTTGCACATGTTATTTGATTATGTAATGATACACATACACAATTTATAATCGGCAATCGTTTGATGATCTCGTTAGATTACGGAGAGCTGTATCATTCTATATTTTGTAAGACACAAGACCATATACTAGAGACAATATTGGCTTTAAACTAACATTGAGACATCATTTAAAACCTAGCGCACACTGCGGAAAAAAATCCGATGTTTTTTTCTTGTGAATTTAATATCGTTAGTGCGTGTATGTGTAGCAAAATTTGCTAGTCTTAAAAAGAATCAGCATAACCGGTAGAAACAGCGAAGGATAAACAAATTTTACACATTGCATAATTCTTCCTTCTAAAATATCTCCTTAGTAGTATTATGTACAGTTAGGGAAATCCGTGACATTCCGCAAAAGAGATCAGCGTGTATTTTGGGTACTTTTTTTGTTTCATCATTTAACAAAAACCTCTATTCGGCTACCATCTTAAAAATAAGAGGTAAGCAATATTAATATTATCTACATCTTTTATTAATATTTAGTAAACGTTGAAATCTTACAAAAAAAAACAAAGTTATATTTAAAGAAAATTGAATTAAGTTTTGTAATGTACAGACTGTACTGCTAACCACTTCATTTGAGATTATTTTTTGCTTATACGTTTATTATAAAAGTTATAACAATAAGTTGTAGATAATATTATATCTACAACAAATCCTATTACATTTTTTTTTTGTAAAAACTATTGACATCAACATTATTTCAAACGCGCTTTTCATCCCGAAAATTCAAATTTGCCTACTTTTTCACTCCATTACTTTGAAAAATGAAAATTGGTGCCTACTAACAATGCACGGTTCGATAACATAACTGCATATGTTAATAAAATACCCCTTTCGGTGTACTTTTTTTTTAAAATGATATACAACATTTCAGAAGTGAGACAGGTGGTAATGGCTTCACAAAATGGTTACTCTTTGTGACTATTAGAAATAAAAAGGTCATATAATTCTTTATGATAGCAAATTTATTATTTTCTCAATGTTATCAGATTAACATTTTCTAAATCAGTAATACTAGTATCTCTTTGTTTTCTATGTTGTAATTTCCTCTATAATTAGATCTAATATCTCTTTGTGAGATATATGTACATGAACAATTAACATCGAGCGTAACACACATTGTGTGTGACAATTAGATACGCAATGCTTCACATATTATTTGCTAAACTATGTATAAGTTGTTTACCAATACCAAATTCTATTGTTTACTGTTGTCTCAGAAAAGCAATTTTCATCATTTTTGATTATGTTCCGACAGAGATATTTAGGGTTATATCTAAAAACGCCAGACTTTTAATCCAATTATTGTTAATATGTAATTAATAACACGGATATAATTAAATTATTGTTCCGTAAAAAGAAATAGAATAATAAAAATGCAAATATAACATCAATGAGTCACGTTTATGAATAGTTTTTGGTTATTATTTGTTCACGTGTTAAAAACATTGTAGAACAAAGGCATGGTTCTATAGAATTCACTTTCAATAACACCGGATATTACGTGAAATGATTATACCAAACGTTTGACACTTTCTAAGCACCAAATTGAAAACATATCAAGTATTAATCCATATGTTCATTGTAATATAGCTTAAATTTTAATATTAGCTAAAAAAAAATATGTTCGTGTCGTTTTAGTTACTTCAAATAATTTTGATATGAGCTAAAAATAAAAACATTTAGTATATACTTCTATGATTTTTATATGGAAAGGACCGACTTGTTTTAGTCATAGAAGGATTAGGATAACACTATTTGGAAAGAGTGATCAAAGTATATAATCAATAGAATGAAACAGTTAAAATAAAGTATTATCCTATCCCATTTTTGAGTGTAAAGCATTTTTTTTTATTAATGACATTTAACAGTGTCACCTAGGCTTTCGTCCACATGTATTAGCGTAACATTTTCTCGATTTCTTCACATAACCTGTTTATTCTAAACAAACGTCAGTGACAAATACTGAAACGCTTGTACAGTCGGTACAATTTGCAGTATGTTGTAAATTTTTGCTGTATTAAAATCCTATATTATAATGCTCTCGCGATTCGTATGGTAGCTCGAAAACGGCTCCATGCATCTTTTTCAAAATTTTCTATTTCATAGAGAAGAAAATTTTATGACTTTTGACATCCTCGGATTTTCCTTGAATTTCCTGGAAACCCGTAACTTTGGAAAAAGTAAAAAAAGAAATTTTACTTTTTGCTTTATAACTTTTAAATCGTAAAAGATAGAAATTTGGCATGTGTATTACGGTGTTCAATGCTAACATTTTTTAAAAATTAGAAATTGAAGAATTAGGGAGGGGGTGAGAAAATTAATTTAAAAAAAAAAATTTAGTCAGTTTACATGAAAAATTATTTGTTGTTATATGTAAAATAAATATGAAACGAGTTTAATATTTCAATTTAAAAATGGAATTAAAATTTGAAATGTAATTCAATTCATATCTAAAAGACAGTCGTCGCTTGAGACGGGGATAAACTCTAGTATTGGATATTTTACTGTAATTCTTTGGAACGCTTGACACAATAAATAAAATCATATTTACTTAATCGTCCAAAACTGCTCAGTACTCTATATAAACTCAGCATACTGTTGCTAGAGTCTAGAGTCATGGGTGACCTTGCTATTTGTTTTTTTAATATTAGATTGTATAAATAGCAAGAAGGTATAGTCCGAATGTGAGTTCATATACAATCTACTGCGTTCTATGAATTAACTGATACTTTACCGTGAAGTGAATTAATGTTATCAGAAACAGAGATCAGATACAAATTTAAATTTGCACGTTTTATCAAATGTGTCTCTAAATCATATGCATTTCAATTTGAAAGTATAATGCAACAGGAGAGTTGTCTGCGACGCAGTCGCCGAGTTTGTTAATCTTGAAAAACAATATTATGTACATAAAAATGCAGAGGAATCATTACCTTTTTACAATAAACATTTAAATATATTCCTATCAATAAATGCAAAGAAATTATTGTAAAAAATAATTATGAAGATATATATGTTTTATCATTATTATTTGTACGCGTATAATAAAATAGTCCAAGATCCCAGGGCTGCCAGACATCACTTATTTTCTGATGACAAAATGTGTAAGATTGAGTAGTGTTAGTATGTACAATGATCGTATGCCTTCCTGTTAACTCGATCAGGCGGCCATTTTCTAGGTATCATGTAATCAAGATTTATGTCTCACTCACTCTTATGCGCACGGATAATGCCCTCTTGCTCCTACTCATAGCGGAATTAAAATTGGGTTTAGGGGATGTTTGTACATATACGATCATTGTACATACTAACACTACTCAATCGTACACATTTTGTTCATCAGAAAATATGTGATGTCTGGCGGCCCTGGGATCTTGCTCTAAAAAAAACATGTAACATGAGAACAAGCCGACAACAAAGGGCAGAACGGTATAATGTAACTTAGCTGATAACCGCAGAGTTCTCGAGATCATGAACATGGAACATCAGACGACAAATTGTTAGTATAGATGTATCGAAGTATTAGCAGGCGCCATAGTGTCTGAGCACGACTGAGGGGATCCCCGATCAAAAGGTTTTTTTTTATTTTGATTAAAGTAATATGTTGCTACAAAATAACAATCATATAAATATCAAATTTCAAAGTTTTTAGCTTGAATATTTGAGTATTTATGTTGTAATGATAAACTAGTAAGGTTTAAATTAAGGATTGTGTGTATCACATATATTTTATATTATTATTACATGGTAACCAAATAAATTGCTAACCAGCTAGTAATAATTAAATTATAAAATAAGATATTAATTAACGTAATCGACATCGTTTTATAATTGTAACAAGCATTTTCTTGATGACCATAAACAGCATGCGTCATTTACAATTCCAGCTGTATTTTAGAAAAAAAATATAGCGAAAACATATTGCAAGTTAAACATTTAGTTTATTTTCTATACAAAATATGACGTCAATTGGTGCTGTGAATGTACCAAACGTATTCAAATACCACGGTGTCATGGAAACAGCTGCTCTACGAAATCATATTCTAATGAAGTACTAAATTAAGTGCTTTTAACATATAAAGGATTGTGATATTCAGAACCAAGAGACAGATTATATGAGTTAAACCCTGATTTAGAAATGAATTAATGATAGATTCTGTAACGCTACTTGATTAATATATGCATAATTAATTTATAATGTTTTCACGATTCAGTTCTACTCCGTGCTATTCTTTACACAGTGGGATTGTAACACTGTCACAGTTTTAACTTACATTTTATCGTTTGTGTATTGTTTCTTTGTTGTTTTACGACGATTTCAATTGCTAGGTCAAATTCGCTGATCGTTGTCCTTTTATATGTAACTAATTCATAAGCAATTTTGACTGGGTCGTCCATGAAATATTGTAATTGTACTTTAATGTTTTGTTTTTCTCGGATAGCTTTGTATGTTTTGCAAGTTATCAGTAGGTATTGTACTGTTATTTGGCAATTACATATATGGAGGTTCTTTTTTCAGTAGAATATAATTTTTATATATTTCTTCTTAAAAAACATTATTAAATCAATGTAATAATTTTCAAAATCGTTTTTTATATCAATATTTATTAGACAGTGGTGTAATTCACAAATATGCGTATAAGAGTACTTGTGGACTTAGGAAGTCATTTAGGAATTGGTTCATCGATAAGGAGTTACATATTCTTTAAATTAATTGTAGTATTTTCTTTCTGTTGCAGGAGATGCCACTGCAATTGCAACTGACTTACACACTTTCCTGCCGATATGAAAATAATAAAAACTTGCAAAAGAAAAACTAGATAAAATACATACATACATAATAAAGCAGCTCATTCATCAATTCATTCTCTAACATAATGCAACAAAATTAAATAATTGGCTTTTTTTTAAATAATACACAAAAAGTAACTAAAATATATTTTTGGAATCAAAACTTTTTTTTGTTATAATTTATATTAAATCAATTTTTTAATTTTTTTTAAAAATAATTTTAGTGATATTTAAATTATATATATTATTTAAACATAAATTCTTAAACCAGTGTCTTTATAATCGCATGTTTATTATTAAAATGATAAATAATTTATTAATTAAACATTTAATTATGTGTACATCTGAAAATCGACATTATACTTATCATATGCTAAACACATATGATACTAAATATTTTAACAAACCAAAAAAATGTAATTAAATTTGTGATTTAATTAAATAAAATATACGCAAGATAAAATCAGAAATAATACAAAACGTAATAAATAGCAAGTAACTTAAAAGAAAAAGAAGAATTTACAAGCGAAAATCGAAGAAATCGAATTACTTACACTACAACAAATCAACTGCTACAACATTGAACACCTGTAAGTACTATTTTAATTATAATGACTTTTTAATTACTCAAATTGTATATAAATTTGTCGTATTGATTAAACAAAAAAGCCCCCTTTGATAGAAGAATAAATAGCATTGCATCGACAAACTTTATCTGAAAAGGACCTAGTTAATATTTTAAATTGTTCCCTATCCATAATATTCAACGAAAATAAATCAACTTTGTTAAAGTTTGTCATCTGTTCCACCTGTAGTTACGCATACCTCTGCTTATTATGTTTTGGTCTATCCAGACCAAAGCAACGTCAAAATCAACACTCTCTGTAGCAAAATAAGTCGCACTATATGAACTATTAACTAACTCCTGGCAATGTTATGTGCGCTTGATGAGAGCTCTAAGCTAGCTTCACAACAATAGGCGCTCTTTCACTTTTGAATTCTATGTAAACAAGCGTGAACTGCGTTATAAGATGACGAGCAGTTGAACTACCCGTATAGGTGGGTTATAGATCAGGGCTGTGCACTTTTGGAACAATGTGCAACACTTTTTGCACTTTGAGTAATTTCAACATCCAGTCTTCTCTCAACTTGAATTTTATCCAACGTCAGTTTGTTCACGAAAAGAGATATAATAGACTAAAAATATTAAAAAATGACGTAGTGTTTGTCCTTTTAAATTTTGTGGCTCTCTTAATTGTGTTCTCTTAAATGTTCTATAATATTGTGAATAATTAAGACCTATTTAATATATAATGCCGGTTTCACACCAGAGAGACAGTTTTGAAAACAGTTTTGTTGTCAAAAAAACAAAACAAAAACATGTTTTATTTTAAAACAGTTCTGTTTTTCGAAAACAGACTCTTCACACTGAACAGACTTGCTTTGTTTTTAGTGTTTTTCTGTGTGTCCAATAAAAATTATAAACATAATAAACAACAACTGACAAGCGCAAATGTTCACAAAAAACAAAACTGCGCGTTCAAACCAAACAGACTAAAAATCAACAACAATCGTGTTTTCCTTTGATCTTACCGACTCCAGATGGGAATGTGTTTTGTTTGCTAAAACAGTTTTTAAAGATAAAAATGTTTTAAGAACTGTCTAATTGCATAATTCATATATCCAACAACAAATTTCTCTTCGCTTCTGTACGCTTATCCGATAAAATTTATTGGACGAGACCTGTTAGGTTAACAATCCCTGAATATGTATAGATTATACAGTGATTCAGACAGCCGTTGTGGAGAATATTCTAGTCCAACCACCAGACTTTCCAGATTTGCAAAAAGAAGATAAAAATGACTAAACGCAATAAATTTTATAATTCTATTTTTTCTGTGTGTGTGTAAAAGTAAATATATCTTGAATTTTTATGAACGTATTTATTTAAGATAAATTAGTAGTAAAGTTAAACAGATACGATAATACTTATTGCATCATCATATATTGCGTGTAGAAATATCAAATGTTCGTTTTGGTGCTACACATACATATATGTATGTAGTTTTTTATTTACCATATAGTTTTGGTTTAACATGTTTTTATTATTCTATATATTCATTATAAAACTAAGAGAAGGTCAGTTATTTTATTTTATTTAGAAAGATAATTCATAAAACGGAATAGATCTTATTGCATATTGTTTAATTGCGTCATTTCTTTTCTTTTCCATCTGGAGTTTCACACACTGATAGCAACGTACCGGTATTCTATAACGCACTTTAGGGGCACGGGGGTGGTTTTTGCCGAGGGTAAAAATAGGACTAGAAAGTTGAAATTTTATATATGGACTAACTTTGGTACCTAATTTACGAATCGAAAAAAATAATCCCAAATTTTGAACAAAAGTTGGTCATATAACGAATAAATTGAAAATATTTTATATTTTGTTGAAAAAAATATATTTTTTTAGTCAATTTACATAAAAAATTATTTTAATATTGAACAAGTTAAATATTTCAATTTGAAAATAGAATTAAAATTTTAAATGAAATTACAAATTATTTTGTTGGTTCAAATCATACACACCAAAAAGTCGTCTTATATTTATTAATAAATAAAAATGTTTTGATCGTTTTTTTAGGTAAAAATATTGCATTTAAAAAAAATTAACCTGTTGCTTTATGAGTAAAATTGCCCATTGATTGATGTCCCATGAAATTGATTCCTGTTCCGCTGAGCCTAAAATATTTACATTCTAACGTATTCAAAAATAAAAGTAACGTATATGTTTCTATAAAGGCAGTCGTCTCCAGTATACTTAAAATACAAATCCCACGCTAAAGTAGTACTTTCTCGATTCAGGTGACGCGTGCGAGGTGACAGGAAAATTCTACGATAGAGACGGTGCAATTTGTCGGTAGAACTAGGGATGTATGGTAAAGGTTGGAGTTAGAAATATAGTGGTGGGGATGACTGCTAAAGGGTGGAAAATGTAGTGGTGGATATGCGTAGGAGGCTGATAGCCGTAGAAAGAGCGAAAGTAGGAGGGGCGTATCCGTCGGAAATACATCGACTTTATAATACATAACAGTAACAAATATTCACTAATAAAATATACATATACTAGGTGGTAGCGTTTGCAGATTGCAAAAATTACGTCAACAGTAAGATTTTACCAAGAAAATTAAGAAAGTTGAGCGCAGGTTTATTTTATTCTTTGTGACCTGTATTTTCATAAAAAAATTTTGAGAAAAGATAGTAATTTAGAGCAGAGCCTGTGTCTCAATATTAAATTAATTTTTAAAAGCACTTTTGTTATCAGAATTGATGTCTATAAAAATTTAAATAAAAAAATTGTGCGATTTGGGGCGGGCTGTATTTCTAAAAAGTGGTGTTTTTGATAACTCGTTACTATTTCAATGCGCAAAAAAAGGAATTTATTTTCAAAAGTTCAGTGTCGAGTTAGATCACTTCTGTCAGAAATATATGTTCTGTATTATTTTTCGTAATTCTAACTAAATCGGATGATTAATTTTTAAGTGATGTTCACATCGACCTGAAAAAAAGTAAGTAATTGTTGTGATGTATCTCATGGGTAGAATATTATACATTTTTGTACAATTATAAAGGATATCAGGTAGCATGTCTTCCGGTTTTATATTTGGGCCAGCGTTTTATTTTCTGGTTTGATTATTATCAAAATTTAATTCTCCGTCAAGCCACGTCACGATAAATATAGCCAACGTAGTAGATCAGTAGTCAGTGACAGGTCTCAGCATCGGAATTTTATTCAAAATATTGAATCATTTGCATGAGAATCAATGAGACAAAAATAATATTAGGTATTATTTACGGAAAGCAATTGATGTATAACGACAATACCTATAGATTTCGACAAAACATTTTCCTTATTTAAATATAAATCATTCTACTCGTACTAATCAGACACAACACATCTTTTGGATCATAGCTATTATAGCACAACATCCTTAAAGCAACAGTTTTAAAGCCTTAGGCCCTCCGCACACGACGCGACTGGTTGCAAACCTTAGCCCGAATCTGCCCGAAGCGAATGTGATTACAACTATGTTGTTAGTGAGGATCGAGCGTGTATGCGAGTGAGATAAAACACGAGGAAAGGTACACGAGTCGACTGATTGCAAACTAAACGAGAAACGAAAACGACCACGAGCCATGTCGAGCCGTGTATCGCGATTCTATAGAATTTTTAACAATAGCAAAACAGGAGATTCTATTGTGTTATATTTGTTACATCTCTGTTACATCTCTGTGAAACTAGCAAAGCCTTGCGACCAAAAAATCATAGTCGCTGAATATATGCTCAAAACCAGTTTCAAATCAGTTTAGTTACGTTCCTGCCGTGTGTTTTATTTCACTCGTAAACACGTTCGTACGTTCGTTCTTTTACTAACAACACAGTTGTAATGACATTCGGTTCGGGCAGATTCGGGGCTAAGGTTTGCGATCAGGTGCGTCGTGTGCTGAGGGCCTTTATAGTTCTGTCAATTTCGGCATAAAAATATTTTATAATTCTTGAATAAATTTCCCGGACAACTCTCTTAATAAATCGATTTTATTTTGAACCTTTATAAATGATAACATAACATATTTTTTATGTATTGTATTCTTAGAAGGATGTTGTGTAGGTGTTTACGCGTGTGTATGTGACAACAGCGAATCACGATTCATCACCTGTTTGTTCCTGTTTCGCATTCAACTGTTGATCATTTATATTCGTTTGCTCCGCCCGTAAAGCCTGGAGCTGAGACCCACCTTTAGTAGCAGTCCTTTAAATGCGTCTTAATTGCATCATACGTTGAAATGATATATACTATGTGTATAATATTGCTCCCTTTATATTTAATTATGATCAGTACTTTCCTGCCCTCCTGAGACGCATGATGTTTGTCAGAAGTTTAGTTTATAAAAGAAAAGTACGTATTTATAATGTATGAGGTAAGTAAATGGAAGTTTGTATATTATGTAAACATAGATAAATAATATATTAAGTGTATGCTTGAAATTATGTTTATATATCTTCAACTTCCTCTTCCTTTGCAATTAAATTACTCTGCTATAGAAACTCAACTATATAGGTTACTCGTACAAAATACGTTCATAAAATACAGCAGATACTCGCTTATCCGAATAAATTTGGACTAATGGTACACGTATGAGATAATCGGATATGGAAAACAAAGAAAATGAATGTACAAAAAAGAGAAAAACCTATTATAAACTGTTATTGCTTTCATATTTATTAAAATCGCACACAACCAAGAAGTAAAATTATGTGATCTTCGCTTAACTTCTCATAACGAGTAATTCGCATAGCGAGTAATGAGGGGAGGAGAAGTCCCGGGTTGTGCGCCTGCAACAGTGTGGATCGTTTTGCAAGGGGGGGGGGGGGGGGTCGGACAGTACTGCTTCGTTTAACGAGTGTTACGCATTACGCGTAAGATTCTAGAACGAATTATGTTCATTAAACGAGGTTTCACGTATAATTTAAAAACAATGTTAAGTATATATCAATATAAGTATTGACTTCACTTCTAAAGAAATTATGAGTCATCTGAAGGTTCTAGATACTATAAATATAATAGATTATTACGCGACGCCCATTGGAAATTATAATATTATTATATAGTATAATTAGATTTTAATGTGTAACTTTTTTTTTTAATTTTTGGTACGGATGTTGTTTTTAAACGAGAGTCCGGATAAATGGGTTTTTGCTGTGTCAACGTTGTCACATTTTTTAACTTTGAAGCAACTTATTATTATCTTTTGATATAAGAATATTTCATAGTTTTAATCAGGGTTGTAGATTCGGACTAGGAAGGATCGACCCCAGATTAATATGAGACAGGTCAATATCTAGAATTTATTTAATTATAATTGCTTAGGATTAAGATTTATAAGTAATTATAAGGATTAGTGATTAAATTTAACTAGAAGAATTTTCAGTAAGTCTTGTTTCAAACTAAGTAATACTTCAAATTTTATTTTAATATATTAAAGAAAATATATCTCTTTGTATCGTAAAAAATAAATGAAAAAAAAAATTTAATATAATATTTTGCTGGAGTCGGTCTTATTAAGTTTGTTTGGAATTTGTGTGCTTCTTTTCTCACTGATTTAAAGGTAGTGAAATTAAATGTTAGATTGTTGTTAGAAATATAAGTTAAACCCAGTTAAAAGTTAAGTAAATTTCATTTATGTGCAATGTTTCGTGCTGTTTTGTAGTTTTATTATGTAGAATAACTATTTAGATACGATAAGTTCGATAAGCTTTAATTATATGATGCCTTACATGAAGAAATGTTAACATACTTAGGCAAGCTGTACCAGAATCAGAAATTGATTATATTATGATGATTATGCTCCAACAACAATATTCTGATATATTTTCATTATTTAAATATAAATAAATTATAAATAATACTAGTAGCACAACATCATTGTAGGAGGCATCGTTATCAAATTACATAGGTAGTAGGTATATAATTATTCCAAGAGCTCCCCGACTATAAATGGGTAGTAGGTATATAATTATTCCATGAGCTCCCCGACTATAAATGCACTAATGTTTTAGAGAAATAGACGCAACACTATTATAGAGATATTATCTGCTAATCATTTTTTCATTGGGATTGCTGTTTTAAATTGATGTAGACCGTATTTTCACAGCACTATTTATACATATAATTATATATACTCTTACATATATGTATATGTATGAGAATTTTGTTTATGTGAGAAAAGGGTATGTCAATCATGATATGATATATAGGAACCATAGTCGATTGTTGTTAATTTCATTTAATTTTGCAATCCCCATTCAGAAGTTGAATGAATTGAACAGTTGAAAAAACATCCTTATAACGAATGTTTATTGTGCCTGTGCCGTATATTACTTAATGAAATAAGTACTGTTAATTCATGCAGAAGTTTGTTTTTGATTTTTTTTTACACTTAGATATCTGTCATAACGTGTCGGTGTCGTATTAGAGCTGTATAGGGTGTTCCTACATTGTATTCAAATTTATCTCTATTTTTTTTAATTTTTTTTTTAATTTTTAAGTGTTTCTTGCCAGTTCTTATTTGATTTAATTTTTGTGGCTGCTTTTAGTGTATAACTTGATAGCTGTAATGTATATAGTGTACTTTTACAGTGTGGTGTTTTTTTTAAATCACATTTGTGATGTTATTGATATGATTTATGTAATTCGATGCTAACATTGCGTTTTAAATCAACTAAAAAAATTATTGAAAAACACTAAATAAATTTGTTGTTATTTGTGAATAGTGATATTTTGAAAGTTGAAGGCAAAAAACTAAAACTTCATAAAAATTAAATTAAATTAAATAATGTTTCCAATGGTTAAATTATCGTTGAAAATTTTCGTGAAATAAAGAACTTTTCATTTTCATTGAATTTTTATACAAAAACAATTACACGCAATATTTGACATCTAATGTAGCATGTAAAGTATAATTACTTGATACAGTTTGTAACTAGTTACACTTAGATATATCTGTTACATCACTCAATAAGTTCTTAGGATGACATATAGATGGCACCACTATTGATTTTTAATAGGAAAAAGTACCGTAGTCTGAATAAAACCTGTCAAACCATAGCATTGCTTGAATAGTATTTATTAAAATTACATTTATGTGATATATTTACTGAAACTAAAATTGCCGTACTAGGATACCCTTTTTGACTCGATTAATGCCGTAAAATTGAATGCACTACTGAAATATATTGATTCAATTAGCTACTGTAAATAAACTAATTGCTCATGTTCGGTATAGTAATTGAGTACAGTGCTAGCAAGTTACAGAAAAAAAGATTTTTATAAAATTATTACCGCGAGCTTTTTAAAGTACTAAGTCTGGGTTCACACGGCATTGTAATGCACGTTTTTTGCAGTATAAATATTATCGAATAAATAGTGGCGCATACATTTTATATAAAACTATTCACATGACGTTTGTACTGCAAAAAAACGAACACATAAGTAAAATGTATGCGTCACTGTTTATTCGATAATATTATACTGCAAACGTGCAGTACAATGCCGTGTGAACCCAACCCAACTCCCGGTACCTATTAGAGTATGTATTTTGAAAATATTAAATATTTATAATCGACAGACAAGGAATTGGCGGTGTATTATCTATAAACTATAATCCACAATATGTCTCACTCAAGTCCCAATCCAACAGTAACATTTTGCGGCTATTGCGCGGATAATTTACATGAATTTGCATATCCAGATTATAGAAATACTTCCGCATTGACAATATTATATTAACGGTGTGTTATTCAAAATATAAATCCCGAATTAAGCTTGTGTTTTTTTTATTTAAAATAAGTAAACAGAGTTTGTGCAATTAGTCTATTTGTGTTACGTTTTATCAAAGTTTGAACTCTGCCTCTAACAATTTTATTTTAAATCAGTTTCTTTTGAACTCCTAGATTCTTTTTTAATGATGGCCACGATGTACGTAATAACACCCTGTATTATAGACGTTGTTTATATTCTATTATTTAGTAAGACTACATAGTTATGCCGTTTGCCCGCTTCGATTTATTTGCATCTATTCTTATAGCTGACATTGATAGCTATACCAAGGTGAATACAGCCAGATGCCCCGAGTTAATGAGCGTTCTAGTGCTTCTCTCTGATTTCTCAATTGTGTCTTTCTGTTTTCATTTGAATATATTTGTTAGAAATATTTTATTTTTACCTCTGTAATATTTTTTTATTTTACATTTGTTACTATTGCAATATTATTATTTTGAACTAAATACTAAAATGTTTATTTTATAGTTAACTCTGAATATTTTAGCTATTGCGCAATAAATATTTTGTCAAGAACTATGTACTATGCTTTGGGATAGCACTGTTCAATTGGTGCGACACGCCGTTCGCGGCAAGAATCGTATGGCTGTATATGGAATAACACCAACTGAGTGTGATGCGGCAAAGAAGCCGCGCACGTTACCGTGCCTTCTTATTTACTATAGGTTTATTAGAAAAACGTACGAACCAACAATCACTTTATGCGGGTATTGGGTATTTTGCTATTGAGTCCGTTTCTTTCCTGGTGCCTTTCCATTTTGTTTGTAAAACAGAACTTCGTTTTTGTGCGAGATAAAAAAATTAAATCCGAAAGTTATCAGATTCATATCGATTTCGTATAGTTTTCATTTAAGTAAAATTTTGAAAAAACAATTTTCAAAATTGAATATGCGATAGACAGTCATATGTTTGAAAATTTGTTTCTAAAATGTAATTAAGAAGCTGTTGCTTATTAAACAAATATTTTCAATAGTAATTTGCATTTTCTAAAACTGATTAAAGAAATATAAAGCGTTTTAAACACAAGTTACTTTGAAAAATTGTATACTATGGAGCCGTACGATGAAGAAGGCGTTACAGCCTTACCGTATACTTTTTAATTTTTCACTAATTGTCTAATGTATGCATTCATATAAAGCAACTGAGAATCATGTACGAGTAAGTTTTTCTTTTAATAAATTGTTAAATGGGCTGCTTTAAAGAATTATATCATAATATGCAAAATTTTTGGAATTATTTTCTAAAAAAATTACCTTTTTTTTGTTTTTGAAGATTATTTGCATCAATGTATTCTCATGAATTTTTTCATTAGCAATGGTTAATTATTTATCGACTTGCACGAGAATCAAACGATTGCACCGACTTTCTATACAAGTAGTTTCTGAACCCGACACAACTCGGGTCCAAACCCGGCGAGTAATGACTTTTAACCGGATCTGAGTGGAAAACTCGGCGCTTCGAGTCGTAGAGCTTTTGCTGCTGTAAGGGCGAGATAGCTCGAATTGCATAACACACGAATTGCTTTAATATGCATTTATATATTTATATATTATATATATAATATGATAATACCGTTACTAAACAAATAAATCATACGATTAGTTAGGTAAAGTTAATTAACAGAAAGAATAATTCAATAATATGAGTCTATGGAACAAGAACTATAAAATTAAAGTATTAATAGAATTACAGTAAAAGGATATATTATGTTAATACGAGTACTCTAAACATAGTAAAATATAAAAAGTAATTAAATGTAAAGCAGTTTTAAATAACTTAAGTATATACTATTTAGATATTGATCAACTTCATTATTTTTAAATATTTAAAATATTTTTAGAGCAGCCATGTCACACTTTGCGAAATGTTTCGGCTTAAATAGTGACCATTACCTGTTGGATATTTTCTTTTAAGGCTTCCAGGGTCCACAGCTAATGAATAGAACAGAGAATGCTGTCTATTTATGGTCCCATTTAAGGAAGAATGAGCCTCATTGCTCATGATAATTTCTTGCCAAAAATCATTGGCGTTGTGGTGGCGTGAACTTTTCCATGGCACAAATTCGCTTGGAGTGACGCTTCGGTTGTCAGATGCCATCGCTTAAATGGCCCTCCCTGTATTTGGCAAATATTCCTAAGCGATTATTTTACAACATATTCTGCCGGAATGTACATGTCTGCAGTCATCATATTTTAAGTGATCTTTCTGAATAGAGTAAGATCCCAAGGCCGCCAGACATCACTTATTTTCTGATGAACAAAATGTGCAGGATTGAGTAGTGTTAGTATGTACAATGATCGTATGCCTACCTGCTAACTTGACCAGGCGGCCATTTTCCAGGTATCATCTAAACAAGGTTTATGTCTCACTCATTCTCATGCGCACGGATAATGCCCTCTCGCTCCTACTCACAGCGGAATTCAAATTAGGTCTAGGGGATGTTTGGCCTCTTGGATCGGTCTATCCTCCTGCAACTGTTTTAAAACGTTTTACAAGAGGACAGATTGATCCAAGGGACCAAACATCTCCTAGACCCAATTTTAATTCCGCTATGAGTAGGAGCAAGAGGGCATTATCCGTGCGTGAGACATAAACCTTGGTCGAGTTAGCCTGTACACTGTATCTTTTTATCGTGCAAAATATTGCAGAAACTCCTGTTTTAGTTCTCCGGCATTTTACATCCAGTTCATGCAAAGCTACGGGTCATGTTCATCTTGTTTCTATGCTATCTTTGTCATTCTAAGCCAAAGACACAATTGTCTTAAGACAGTTGTCTTATTGTTCGATAGTTGTTAACGTTTCTTGTTACTGAGTGTACTGCTGCTGCTAGATTCTCTTACTTATCGAAAACTGAATTATACTTTCAACGGCAAGTGTTGCCAGAGGTAGGGATTATCAATAGCTATATCTAATAACAATATAAATTAACGTTGTTAACACAATAAATGAATACAATGAATGAATATACTCGTATACTATAGTACTCTCTAGTGAATTAGATTAGTGCAACACTTACCTTAACACTATTTAAAATGTTTGGGGGTGCGCCACTGTTTAGTGTTCTTTATTTATTTATCATTAGTGACTCATGATAGCCCTTCAACGTAAAATGATTTGTTGCGAACAAATTGTCTTTTTATGTTTCTGACGTCCCGGATTCTGATGCTTGTTTTATAATTGTTTATCTGCATCTCTCAAGACCTCTTCAAGTGGTGCAATATTTTATAAATTTAAATCTTTGTACTTTTGATAAAAAAAAAATTATAAACAATAATTATATTATTTTGATTGATTACATTTGTATTATCTATTTTTATTACAAAAAAATTCAAATTAATTCTTTGTTTTGACTTGTTTGCATTGGTTACGACTACTTTTTAAAAAAATGTTTTGCTTAATTATTAATTCGGTTCTAATTTGTATTTTTGTCATTAATTACATTTTGAGTAATAAAATATTGTTGTGTAATTATTGTGTTGAACACATAAAAATGTTGATCGTTAAAATTATTTAAAAGAAATTAATTGTTCTTAATATGGATGATATGCAGTATTGGATGCACTTAACTTGGGTAATTGTTTATTTTTATTTTTAAAGAATTATTTTATGGTTATATACATATAATATACGCAACATGTACTTTATATAACGCAAAATATTTGTAAACAAAAGCATCTAAGGTTAATTTATTATACTGAAATACTCCAAAAAGGATATTTTAAAGGAACTATGTCTTAATTTCTATAAAACTATTTTATATTTTACGAAATATTAACAAATAAAAAAGGTTTTTTTCCTTTAATTATTAAAGGGATCCAAGGTTATAGAAAATTCCAATACATGATTCGTCACATGTAGTAAATATGCCATCTCTTTTATACAACAGAGACGCATACGAGTGTAAGTGTGATATGTCGTTTACTACTAAGAAATGGGTATCTCATGAAGTATTATATAGCGAAGGTTGCCAACAAGAAAAAATATTCTTGATTACTTATTACTACTTATTTCTTGTAAAACAAGGGGCAAAACTGAAATTCAAATTTGATATAGCTATAACTCCGTAAACATTTGAATATTTAAAAAAATAAAAACCACCCGTAAAAAATGAATTCATAAGCCATTCTTATATAAGTGTTGCATACAAACTGCAAATGATATTTAGATAATATTATTTGTTTGAATAGTATTTTTTAATGTTAAATAACTAACAGACATTGGACTAATAATTATAAAACTGTTTTATAAGTTAAGTTACGTTAATCTGCGATACAATGGAAAACCACTTTCTCACACATTTTTTTATAATGCATATTGTAACTAATATTATAAAATTCACCATCGTATCACCATTTATGCGGCTCTTATAACCTGTTTCAGGCATAAGTCAACGCCGAACTCTCGCAATTTCGACTATAACAGATACTTCTAACTGTTTTATAGGTGTAACCCCCTGCACCAAAAATATATTCTCTCATTTCCAGACCAATATTTTCGATCATGAATTCTTATATGTATACAGGGTGTCCCAAAATTCAACGATAAGCCGGCACCAGAAGGTGGTCCTGCAAAACACCGTAAGATGTTTTTAACTACCATGACCACAATTTTTCAAATATTTCTGAATTTTTTTTTGTATCGGCAACCTAAGTAACACTGCTATCCATCACAACCATTAAAACTCCCAGAATGCTAGTAGTTTTTACACAAAATTTAATCGAAATTATTTTTTTCCCTAAATTTTTTAAAGATTTTTACTTTCAGTCAACTTTAACTCATCGTGGTGTAAAAAAAAAAGTATGAAGACTACTATGGCAAGTTTTTTTAAAAATTGGCGCAACTCTTCAGGATTCCAAAATGGTATAATACTCCAGGAAAACTAGCAATAAAAAAAAATTATGCATACTATTTCTAAACAAGAACCAAATTTCATAAATTGTTGTTGCAAAAACGACTAGCATTCTGGGAGTTTTAATGGTTGTGGTGGATAGCAGTGCTATTTAGGTTGCCGATACAAAAAAAAAAATCAGAAATATTTGAAAAATTGTGGTCATGGTAGTCAAAAACATCATAAGGTGTTTCGATTTTCGAAAAAAAATATTTCTTTTTAAAAAATGAGATAAAAACTTTTTTTCTTTTTTTCTTGTGTAGTCATGAGCAGGACCACCTTCTGCTGCCGGCTTATCGTTGAATTTTGGGACACCCTGTATATTTCGATTAAAATTGTTTTGAATTTTTGAAAATCATCTTTAGTTTTCAAGTCTACTACTATACCTTTAATTGTTATATTTCAAAACGGTTGCAAATGTAAATGTATTATTTTTAGCACATTTGCAAGTACTAAAATTTAATGTTTAAATAGATCATTATGAAAATACAATTAAAAAAGAAATCAAACATAAGAAGAAGAAATGGGAAATTAACGGGTAATATACCGTGCAAAGTCTTATCTTAAGTAATTTTGTATGTAATTTGTGTATTTATCTTTCCAGGAGGGGGATGTGGATTGGACAGGGTCCACAAGAGAAGCCTGGCCGGATACTGAAGATCCTACAACATTCAACAACACAGGAGTACCAATATATGAAAATACAACAAGCAACATTTCTCAAAACGCAAATTTTTTCTGCTCGCAAAGCGGGCAGCCATATTATCCAGATCATTTATATTGCTATACTTGCCATTGCCTCTCATGTTGCATATATCATCTTGATTATAATTGCGTCAATGACTTTGCTCTTTCGGACACAAATCAAGCAACGAATTATTTCGATAGCCAACCGTACGAATTTGAACCAATCACGTACGATAGATCGGAGCTGCAACAGGTAAGCTGACTTATTTTTATTTCTCATTCCTATCTACCTTCGTAAACGAAGCTACAGTACAGAAATGTTAAATACAGATTGTAAATTTCTTGGGGTTGAACCCTACCGTTACTAAACGTAAAATATAAATGTTCTGTAGAAGGATATTTTAACCAAATTGTGGTGTTACCTAAAATCAATTATAAGAGGAACCCGAATTGCTATATTCATCTGGAATTTATTACATATGGCACATTTCTTTGAAGTGGCTTGTATATAATGATACTTAGGTAAAAAAAAATAACTGAATAACTTAAGGGCGTCCGCACATGAGGCGACTGATTGCAAACTAGCCGAGCCGTGTTTGGTGACTATAGAATTTTTAACAATAGCATAACAGGGGATTTTATTGTTTCATATATGTATTTAAATACTTTTGAATAGTATTTGTGCACATCTCTATTCATGATGTCACCATCAAAACCATGCAACCAAGCTTGGCCCTGCGACCGAGAAACAGACTCGCTGAAAACCAGTTTAACTCCAAACCAGTTTAGTTTCGTTCGTGCCGTTTGTTTTCTCTCACTCGTATACACGTTCGTTCTCTCACTAAGAACACAGTTCCATTCTCATTCGGTTCGGGCAGATTCGGGGCTAAGGTTTGCAATCAGTCGCTTCATGTGCGGAGGACCTTACAATGCAAAATACCTTGCTTGCATTTTTTTAGTTAACTATGGTCGATCTTTGAGAAAACTAGTTTTAAAAAATTCAGTTTTTTAATTTAAATTTTAATTATGCTTACTGCGCTCTATTGACTTAAAATGATCGCTCTTGTTAAAATATACTACATAATCAACAAGTATAGATATAAAAAATATTTTAATTATTAAGCTATAAACATACATAAGAAAATCATTTTAACAGACGAAAATTTATTTAATTGGGAATTGTAAAATTCATTTTAAAAGGTACAGTCTCAATAATTGTTCGTCCCTCATATATTTCGTATTTTGTATTTCGTATTACCAAGAGATAAACTTTTTGCATTGACGATACGTCCTGTATCTTCTTAAGGGTTGCAAACTTGTGGTATTTTCATTTCAGACGTCAATAATATAATAAAATATATTTAAAATATTTTAGAGTAATATCTTAGAAAACTAAATTTTTATTACTTTACCTTACCTTTAATAACTTATGTTACCCTTTAGTACTGTAGCATATCTAATTTTTTAAGAGGTTAAATGCGTCTGGCTTTAGGTAGGGCAGACGGGACGCATCTGGAAATAGTGAATGTTAGTTTTTAATTTTCTGGTATGTCACCACTGCCTTTAGCGTCTTATGTGAAAATGTACTCACTCACGTTTTTCAGAATCATTAAAATTCAAATTTTCAGAATTAAACTTGTTTTATCAGCATATTGAAAGCGGGAATTTATTTTAGATTATAATTAACTGAAAGAACAATTTAACAATTTTATTACTATTTAATAATTAAAATAGTCATTTTTGGCGCTTAAAGCTTTAAAAGTTATAAAAAACAAGTTGTTCTTCGACGTGATGTGTGATTACTACTTTCATTTTATCTTTTCTATTTCTTTAGTATAACAGAATTTAAAAGAGATGCATAAAATTGTTAGTCGAACATCATTTTCCACTTACACGATGGTCCGCGCAACACATTAAATTTTAATATGTTGAATGACAAAATAACAAATTGATTTCGTACGAGAGTTAGGCCCTCCGCACATTGGTCGACTGTGCGGATGAGAAGGCAACTGTGTTGTTAGTGAGAGAACGCACGTCTATACGAGTGAGATAACACACACGGTACGAACGAAACTAAACTGATTTGATATTGGTTTTGAGCATGTTTTGAGCGACTATGTTTCTTGGTCGCAGGGGAATTACGTTGCATGTTTCGACATTCAAAAGTATTGAAATACATACAAATACCACATAATACGAAATAATAAAATCCTCTATTATGCTATTTTTAAAAATTCTATAGAGTCACGAAACACGGCTCGACATAACTCGTTTTTCGTTTTCGTTAGAAACTTCGTTGCGCGAGTAGTGTGCAATCAGTCGACCCTTAATGAGAATTTTATTTTAGATTTAGCTCACCAAAGAAATCTAAATCGTTTTTTGACTAATAAGGTTGCCGACCGCTGGGTTAGTTCATACTGTTAGTATTTAAATTGAACAAGGTAGATTAGGTTTTACTGCCCATAAGTATTTTCAAACCAAAAATACTTTAAATAAATCTATTTTTGACAAAAACAATTTTTCCCCACCCTTTTCAAATTTTTAAAGAACTTTGCCAATAGAATTAAAGTAAATAAAATGTACTTATTCAAAGTAGGTACCTGATTACTTTTAGTTAGTATCAGTCAGTATCAGTTAGTATCAGTTAGTATCAGTTAGTATACAGTATACAGTAGTGTGATTTGTGTGATAGTATAAAAATGGAAAACGACGTGTTGATTATAAAAGTTCGACTAACGGTTAGTAATAATTAGTGAATTTATTAATTAACGCTTTGCATGTTTATCACGAGTATACAAAATTAGTGAACAAGTGTCAGTGGCTTCAGAATGGAGCCGCTTGTAACAATGTTCAAAATAGCGGAAATAATCAATGTCAATCAAAGGAATTTGCAAAGGTAACATTAATGCAAACGTTAAACTGTTAAACTACACTTTAAGTAATTACTAAACTATTCTATTCTATTTAGAAAAGTTTTCTATTATATTTCTAAATTCTCTCTAGTGCAGAAAATGTTGCCTTTGTTTTACACTTTTTTTTATATTAATCTATTGGTTCATGAAACGTTATAAAATTATAACAAATACTCGAGTTTACCCCCGACGCAAGCGACGACTGTCTTTTGTGTGAATTGAATTTCATTTCCATTTTAATTCCATTTTTAAATTAAAATATTTAAATCTAATATATAAAATTCTCGTGTCGCGGTGTTTGTTCCCAAACTCCTCCGAAACGGCAGAACCGATTTTGATAAAATTTTGTGTGTTTATCGGGTAGGTCTGACATTTGGCCAACATCTATTTTTCATACCCCTAAATGTTAAGGGTGGTCCACCCCAAATTTTTTTTTTTTTATTTTCTGGACAAAATTATTTGTTTTTATTCTTTCATGATTCAGCATTGAAAAACCCTTCCACCCTTATACGATCAACCCCTGAATTTTAATCGCGATTTTTATATTATTCTGTTCCATCCACAGATCCACAAGATGGCAATCGAATATAATAATTGTAGTATACTATAATTTTCATGTATAGTTCTATCAACCAATCAGTTATCCGCAACAGGTGTCTCCCGTTGTCACTTTTCAACGGAGAACGTGAGAACGAAGCCGGCTTCCTAAAGAATAATTTATTAACTGAAATAAAGTATACTTTAATTGTCTACAACGCTTCATTCTTCTTTGAATTATAATGACATCCCCACACACTTATAGTGTTAGCTATTTTTAAAAATATTTGTTAAATAAAATATTTCCTAAAAAAAATATTTCCTAGAAATAACGTATATGGCAAAACAACGTTTGCCGGGTCAGCTAGTTGCTCTATATTAATTTTACATATAACAACAAATAATTTTTCATATAAACTGACTGAGGTTTGCAATCATTCGCCTCATGTACGGACTGTGCCCTTAGCTCACTTCTGAAACGACTACCTGTTACTACTCACTTGCCAAATATAAAGTGTCCAAATGATACCAGAATGATAAAGTGACACATCAATAAATATTGACTTATTTAAAAGACCCAATAAGATGAATCAGCGCCGTAATGTATTTAGTTTAGTAGCATGTAGTTGTTTCTAAATACAGAATTTTACAATATTGGTTTAAATAAATACACGTATGTACAAATGCATACATGTAGAAGCTTTGTGACGTCACATGCAGTATAAAGTATATAAAAAAAAATTGAAAAATAGTAGAAAACTTGTGTGAGGTAATTAATGGATGTTCCTTAGTACTCATTCAGTTTCATTCTGAATCTAGTTCTATGTTACTTCTTTTATTTTCTCTCAGTCCATTTAGACTTGCGCTCAGATACACTACCCGCAATGAACGAAAATACATATACATATAGCTCTTGTAATATAAACCTAAGGTTTTTCCAAAAATATGGTCACGTGACTAAAATGAACATAACGATAGATTCTCGAAAAAATAAACTTTATTTAAAACCTGTATATAAGACCGTGATTCTAACATTATGTACCGCATAGTGGTGCAGAGTGAGTACAGTGAAAGCTCTGACAATTTTAAATAACAATATCTTAGTTTATTTTTGTTTAACTTTAATATCAACGTATTTCAAAGTATAAAACTAAAAAAACCTAAATTTAAAAAAATAGACCCAGCTGAATTTCTCTACTTTCTACAGTACATAATACTCGTATACTTTATTCAGTGTCGAACTAGTCTGAGTGTCAACTTGCCCGCTGTTAAACAAGTGGGACCACAATGGGCTTGTGTCCTATATCTTAATTTCTAGAAAAGTGTACTATATATTGATAAAGTGGGTTAATAGAACCTCAAATGTTTAATTGTTTTTTAATAACTTCTTATATGTTAAGAGATATTAACAATTAAAAAAGTCATTTTGTCTCTTTAATTATTGAAGGGATTCAACGTTGTACACATTCCAAATGCATGTGACATCACAATCCTTGTGTAAGATTACCAACCTTACAGCTCATAAATCTCTGCTATATGTATTTATATATAAAAATATCAAATGTTATTTACAGCTATTTCAAGGAACACTCAAATTCCAATATTATGTCTGCCGTAACAGGGTTAAATAAAATAAAACTTATTATTCTTTGATTTGACTTGATTATTTGACTACCAACAGCTACAGAACATTACCACAGCACTGACCTACTCAACAAATAACTGACGTTAAAATGCTTCATTTCACGTCATACAAATATGGCCGACCATTTCTAGCGCTAAAGCAACAATTCAAACTTTTAATTGGTATATCTTCGTCAATATTAAGATATTTAATAAAATAGACACGCCAATACATATTTATTAACATCAATTTCAATCAACAATTGAAAAATCGACCACTAAAAAATGAGGACACAAGCCCATTATGAAATGTTGACTTGATAATATTGAGTTTCTTTTTCGATTTTTCTTTGTTGCCACTGAATAATTTAGACCCAATCCACCACTGATGGACTATATCTGTACAAGTGATAAATATTTTTAAAATAATAGCTAATTTAGAGCTTCTTTATAATTATTTATTATTTATAGGGCACCCCATTTATTGGTTGGAGTTTTGAACAAACTGAAGAGAGTAATAATAACTACAGATCTCTACTCACCACTGCAGATATTCCAGAAGCTATACCGTCGCACATTCCAGAGCTGCCAAACGAGCGGAATAGTGCTTTTCTGGACCAGTGTTTTCAAAACGTCACAACGACGGCCCACAGCAAGCTGGCGGCCGGGGGTACAAATCCCCCGCCGCAAGGTAACAAACGTAATACAGTTTTCTAAAGGCATGCTTTTGGTTTTGGTTTATTATTTACGGTGAATACAATTTATTATCATAAATATGTGTCATGTATGAGCTTTATTGACACATTATTTGCTGTACTGTTCCTGTGGGACTTGAACATCAACTTAATATCAGCGTTATTTTTATTTGTGTTAATCTTAACTTCTTATCAGTTAATCTTAACTTCTGGTAATTAGCTTTATTAAATATAGTTAACCCTTTGCGGCACGTAAAAATGATTTATTATTTTTTACAAATTGAAATATTTCTTAGCATTTTATTTCTTGAAGCAATCACCTATTGGTGATTTGATAAACTCGAGAGATGTGCGTTTTTCAAATACATATACTCAAAATGGAAATACCTATTTTCTATTTTGTATTTAAATATCTTTTAAGAGTATAGAATTTTATATTTTATTTGAAAACTTTTACAAACCTATTTCCTATTAGGAAAATACAAAATACTTTTTTCATTTTTGTTACTTCATCGTGTTAATCAGAAAATATTATTTTTTGAATATAAACTTAAAACCCCACCAACATTAGTACCATCTATGATTTAAAAGTATCTGCACAATTATCTTAATACCCCATACTACCCCCACATGCGACATCCAACATTTATATATTTTCACGATCTATAACACTACACAGTCTTACACATTTTGTTCATCAGAAAATAAGTTATCTCTGGCGGCCCTGGGATCTTGGACTATGAAGTCTAAACATAAAATTCTCTGATGTAAACTCATTATCCAGGTTTACTGAAAACTGGACAATGAACCGCAAAGGGTTATTAAATATATATAAATATATATATATAGACTTATTAATTATTTAATATACATTTAAATATCTTTTCGAATAATTAATACAGCTAAATCTAACTAGGAGTTAATACTAATACAGTATAAATAAATAGTTATTGAAATATAATGTAAGAAAGTTTCAAATTTTTCAATAAAACTAGATTGACATTTTTTTTATATAAATATTTTCAACTTGAAATAGTGCTTGTAATACTATACGCGCCAATATTGTTAATCGCCTTTTATTAATTCAGGACCAGTATTTTATACTAATTGTAAGTAAAAACAAACATTTATATGTAGGGCAGGATGAAACTACCCTATTTAACATTCAAGATACAGAAATTGTGCATTTAGGTTGTGCTTTAATTTTTTGTTCTAGTTCTAGTACACTTAACATATAATAGGATAACATTTTTAAGTATAAACAGTGTCAGAAGCGCTTATTCATTTTTAGTCTTTGATACACAATACACAGTATAATAATGCTCGTTATTTAAACTGTGTTGTAATATATATTTTAACGCATGCATCAGACATTGTCAAATTGCATAAATAATTATAGAATTAAAATTTATATTTATGGAAATTATGAAGAAATAATATAGTTTTAAAGTCCTTTACTATATAATTATTGAATTTACTATATTTAACACAATAGTTGCATGCGTACAAACAATTACTACAAAGACCTTAATTTTCGCAATACCTTGAATCAAACAAAAATCACGGTGACATTTTACATTATACAAATTGTAATTCTGTTCCAAATTAAATTATTTTAGATTTCTTACACATATAACTGATTTCTATATAATTTTTTAACTATTGCTTTTATTTATTAATCTCGGAAAATTTAGTTAATTGGTCAATTAAAGTTACAGTACATCGTACGTATACAAGTTTAATTTGAGAAGTCATAGTTAAGCATATATAAGTTTTTATTATGATGCTATTTTAATTTCTTTTTATTCGTATAAAATACATATGCAATATATAGTTCGGGCACGACTTTAAAAGCTAAAACCGTATTAAATTTTTTTTTAAATATTATGATTTTAAGGAGGAAATATTTATTGTTATAAAAAGACAAAAATTCGCTGAATTAAACATGCCTTTGGATATATTTTTTTAAAAAATATCCAATATAACAGTTTTAGCAATTACTATTGTTTTATAGAAAAACACATAATAGTAAGTTCTAAACTGTTGTATTTTATATGCCGTACCATATCGAATGATCGATAGAACAAAGGAAATGTGCATTAAATAAAAGTATATATATAATATAAAATTAAACTTTTTAAAAAATGTTTACGTCTTCAAACTAGACCTTCAAATAAAACACAGAGAAGTTCTTTGTTGTCTTAATTAAATTGTTGAGAAATGCATTATTTCTATATATACAATATAACCTAAAATTCATATAGAAACAGAAAAGAGTTTATATCGATCAAACTATATGGTATGTAGTAGTTGTTAAATTTAGTAATGTGAGTTGTTATTTTGTTAATATCAAATTATTCTTAATTCTTAATACAGTAATATATGTAAAGATTTGAATTGTAAATCAAACTAAATTATAACTCACTAACTTTTAAATTTAAGTTGATCAAAACTCATTCCATAGTATTTCATTTTTACTTACATTTGGAAATACATGAAAACTACCTTGTATGGAAAATTACATATATGGAATCTTGTATTTTATTGAACTGAAATGTGAATTTAAAATTCAATTTTATCAATTCTTTAATTGTTAATGTATAAAATTCATAGGCAATTTTTTTAATAATATGTTAACACAAACAATCACTTCATATTTACTTTTTTACATAGACTTCGATCTTTATATATATAATAATATTATATAATATAAGGTTATTGCATCTTTGTCTGTAGTGAATTTTATATTTTGTAATTGTTTGTTTCTTAATTAACTTTTAATAGCAATCTTTGCATTTTTACTTCACCGTTAACGCTTTTTTGTTTCTCACTTACAAATTGGTTGATGATTCGCTGATTATGTAAGACATCATCGTAACTTTAATGGGAATGTAGATTTATTATCACCAGGTTCTTCGAGTGGAGCAGATGGCGACTATCAGCTTGTTCAACATGAAGTATTATTTTCTATGGCCAACCAGTATGAAGTGCTGGAATTTTTGGGCCGTGGAACCTTTGGACAAGTTGTCAAATGTTGGAAAAAAGGAACAAATGAAATTGTTGCCATTAAAATACTTAAAAACCATCCTTCCTACGCTAGGCAAGGTCAAATTGAGGTAAGGTTTTAAATATAATAAAATACGTCATTATTTACATATATAACGAATTGTTAAATAATTTATATTAAATTTAGGTTTCCATACTTTCACGATTAAGCCAAGAAAATGCAGATGAATTCAATTTTGTTCGAGCTTTTGAATGCTTCCAACATAAGAACCACACATGTCTTGTATTTGAAATGCTGGAACAAAATCTGTATGATTTCCTAAAACAAAATAAATTCTCACCGTTACCATTGAAATTTATAAGACCAATTCTTCAACAAGTACTAACAGCGCTACTTAAACTCAAGGTTTGGTTTATAACATTTTATTTTATTTTAAAACAACGTTTTGAATAGTATATAAATATAGTTATTACTTATAGCAACTCGGTTTGATTCATGCCGATTTGAAACCAGAGAATATCATGTTAGTCGACCCAATAAGACAACCCTACAGAGTCAAAGTAATTGATTTTGGAAGTGCATCACATGTGAGCAAGGCCGTGTGCAATACCTATTTACAAAGTCGATATTACAGGTAAGTTATTTCCAAAATATGAATAAGATTGACACATCTTACGATTAATGTATATTAATGTAGTAGAGTTTAAAATGATTTATTTTATAACAGAGCTCCGGAAATAATACTTGGTTTGCCGTTTTGTGAAGCTATAGATATGTGGTCCCTCGGATGTGTGGTAGCAGAGCTTTTCTTAGGCTGGCCTTTATATCCTGGTTCTTCTGAATATGATCAAATACGATATATTAGTCAAACTCAAGGTAATTATTGTAATCATATAAACCGGTTATATCAATAATATCAATTCGTTATGTTTTCCATATGGGTAATGATTTTAGGTTTGCCTACTGAACATATGCTAAATAATGCTTCAAAAACAACAAAATTCTTTTATCGTGATATGGATAGTACGTATCCATTCTGGCGTTTAAAAACTCCTGAGGAACATGAAGCTGAAACAGGAATAAAATCGAAAGAAGCCCGGAAGTACATTTTCAACTGTCTTGACGATATTGGTCAAGTTAGTACATAATTTATGTAATTTATGTGATTATTAAAGTTAATAGAATTTTTAAATTATTTTTAATTACCTTTTCGTCTTAATAGGTAAATGTACCGACTGATCTTGAAGGTGGACAGCTATTGGCTGAAAAAGCTGATCGAAGAGAATTTATTGATCTGTTGAAGCGGATGCTTACAATGGACCAGGTAGCAATAGATAAACTAAATTACATTTTTTAACTTTTACAATTAACTATCAATAATCGACATATACTATTAATGGAACATAAACTATTACTTTCCATAAATTTTATGTTGTTAACGTATTATAGCGTAGCATATTGCAACTTTGTTTTAAAGATCAAGATTGCTCTTTTTAGGAACGTCGAATTACACCAGGCGAAGCTCTAAATCACGCGTTTGTCAGTCTAGCCCATTTAGTCGATTATGCTCACTGCAACAATGTTAAAGCTAGTGTTCAAATGATGGAAGTTTGTCGGCGAAACGATTATAACCTTGCAGTATCCCATCACCAATCAACTCAAGGGGCAACTTTGGTAACTAATTTTGTTCCAAATAGTAACGGTAATGTTACTTTCACAATTAACAACCAATTAACCAATCAAGTTCAGAGATTAGTAAGAGAAAGACCGGGATACGATAACTTAGTAAGTATCATAATGAAGAAATGTAATAACATTTTTATTTGTTTTGTTTGGTTTTGACATTTTTTATATACTCTTCAAGTACCAACTCTACGGAAGTCGAAGTGTGGGTCGTCAATATCCAGGAAGTTCTCGAGCAGATCCATTTCAACATCAAATTGTATCATCCATTCTATGCCCTACTGGATATCAGGTTTGTGTTATCTATAATATTTTTTTAGATGAATAAACTGTTTCTAAAATGCATACTCTATTTAGGGAATGGGATCTCCAGCCAAACATGTTACAGTAGTAGGTGCACAAGGAGGAGCAGGTACTTTACAAATACAACCACCAATATTATCAGGTCAAGTTACTGGTCAACAATACGTTCCAGTTTCCATGGTAGAGCAAAGCGGACGTCAAATGCTTTTAACTGTGAGTTGAATAATTCCGTATAATTCGTATTCCGTATCTCATTTTTATGTATAATATGTCTCTTATAAGATTACCACAAATTATAAATTTTCGTCACAATATAAAATTGAAATTATTATATATAGGCTATTTAAATGTAAATTACAATTAAATTTTTTTTCTAGTTTTAACGATTTTCATTCGTATATTCAAATGTGAATTATATTCGTAATACATTGGCAATATGTTAAGTTTTTAGATTTGATTTTGCCTGAAGTAGAATAGTTAATCAACAACATTGAGCTTTTTTAAAGTATTATTTTGTATTCTTTATTTTGTATGTTTTAATATAGTTCCATATATATTGATATAATCTTGACAATGTAGTTGTATCAGTTAGTTTCTAGTCTCATAGATCTTAATTTTACTTTGCCTAAAATTGTTTCGTATATTTTCTTTGCAGTCATACTGTTTCTACTATAGCAATCGATATTTTTAATATCTGCCATTATATTACAGATCAATTATTTAATTTTTATAAATAAACTTTATTAATCTAAAACTAGTATAGTTCAAATTACGAGAGTTCGGCGGCGACTCATACTTAAAACAAGTTGTGGAGTATAAACTGCCGATATAACTAAAAAGCACTGACTCACTTATTTTTCTATAATGTATATAGAAACGAATAAGATAAAATTTATTATCGTATTATAGATTTATATCGCTCTTACAACCTCAAGTATAAGTCACCGCCGAACTATCGTAATTTTGACTATATAAGAAAAAATCATTCTGTTATCTTTTTGAATTAGATTTAATTACCAAATTATGGACAATCCTTTTTTATTCCGTGATCCTGAATAAATCCTTTTTTCCCTATTTTAGAATAACTGTAATTTCCAGACTTAGTCCAAATCAATTGATAGCAATTATAATATTGCTTTATTTATACGTATACATTTTTATGGTAATTTAATCTTAAGCAGTAAAGTATAATATTTTTTTTTAGAAAATTTGCTAATAGAAAATATTTTAGTACATATATTTTAGTTAAATGCAAATGCACTTTTCAAAGTCAATAATCATGGTCGATTAAAGTTAGATAATAGATGAGCGGTTTAACTATTTTGTACCAAGCATGTACTTAAGAATAGTGTGTTAGAGACGTATATTGAATGAGTAGATTTTATAAACATAGATTATCACTTGAATAGACATTATTCATCATATTTTTCATTTGTTTTGCGAATATTTGTATATACTACAGGCGATCGTATTCTTGCAATATTTTTGCAGTTTAAGCATTTGATCAGAATCATTGCATATTTTGAAGTGCAACATGCTAATATAAAATTTATCTATTATTTAATTAGATTTTATTTTTATTTTTTATCGTAATGTTCTACCACATAGAACGCCGTACAATCGTCTTGGCCTGGCAGTCGCCAGATGGCCATTGTACCATCGTGGCAGCAGCTACCATCACACTCTCATGCTCACGGCCATTCTCAACATGCCATGGCTCAACCCCTTCTGCAGGAAGGTGTCGCAGTGAGTGATTGGGGCCGCCCACTGATTGTGGACTCGGCAGCCATATTACAGGTTAATGAAAATGGACGATAGTGGTGGCGATCCTTGAGGCGATCATTGCTTAACACCCATGCAAACTATCAATCAATTCTAAATTTTTAATTGGCATAAATTTATTTAAATTATTACTAAAATTTAAAAGGCAAAGAATTATAAATATTTTGTATTAAAAGCCGTAGGTTTGCCATCACTGTTCGGATTTTTTAATGGGTGTTTTTTTTAATAAAAAATTCAGGAATATTAACACGAAATAATAATGCTCAGAAATGGGTGAGGTTTACTTTTGTATAGGCTGCATTTTTTCTTGTGTGTTTCATATTCATTTTTATATTTTTCATTCATATTATTCATTAATCATTGTTTTGCCTTAGGAATAATAAAATATGTGCAACAATCCTTCAAATTTAATTCCTTACTGTTTCATCCATATAGCATCATAATTATTTATCCATTTTCATACCTTTATGTTTGTTTTGTGAATTCACCTGCCGTTTTAACTAAACTACATTAACCAAAGAAATAAGAAATATATTAAGAATGCCAAATTTATAGCAAATGCATTTTAAATATTTCTATACCTAAGTACCGCATGGTGCAGGCATATTATGTGCAATCTATTTTGCTTTTAAATTTATTTTCGTAATTTGAAAGCATTGCCTTTGATTTGTCTTGCTTGTTAACTTCTATTACTGTGCACGCTTGTTATGGTTATGTTATATAAATGATGTTACATTAGTTTTGTTACATTATCGGTTAATCATGCTAATGCAATAAATATGTATTAAGAATTCAATAAGAGCAAACGTCAAACTAAAATTATATTTAAAATAAGAATAATTTATTACGTAAAGATTCCTTACTTTAAGTTTTTTATACAACATTTATATAAATTGGTTTATGCAAAAAGAAATTTTGCTTAAAATTTACTCTAAAACTAAATATGCAATATCTTCAACAATAGTAAAATGCCATTAGATAATTTTCTGTCACTAAATTGTTTTTTAAAAAGAAATTGTCACAATATTTTTAAAATTGACTTAGAGAATTCCTAGGTGATTATATTTTGTATAATATGGGAATCGAATCGCTACGTAATCGTAACGGAGCTTGTACGCTTAGTATATTGCTTTTTATTAATATGTAATCTATAAAAATGAAATTTTAAATATTACATATATTTATTATGCCGAGTTTGCATGCTTAATATTTTATGAACTATGCTTTTGTATATTGTATTATAAAATAAATATACATCTCGATGTGATTTTTCTTATCTTAGTTACTGTGATTTTTTTTATTGAATATTTGCTTTGTAACTTTTGTCAATTAGGAAGAAATTCACTTTCTAATATAGATTAATATTAATATTCCAATGCATCCTTCTTTATAATTATACATGGTATTTTATTTCTACATTTATACAGGAATGTTACTGTAAAAGAGTTAATTGATACATTTTTAAAATATGGTTCAATATATTATGTGCAGGAACAACGGCCCGTATTCGGTGTTGATGTTAATGCTGACGTTTATGGTGGATCTCTAGTTGATCATGGAAATTGGGGGGCTAAACGTAGTTCCAAAGGAAATCACGGTACTCATCTGGCGGTACCGTCTCATCATCGTCATGTAAGAATACATATCTTATTTATATAATTTCAGTTATTTGAAACAGGGATATAGTTTCGTGTATATGTTTTTAATTATTTATTATTAATTGACTATTTGATTATTAATATACGCATATTTTGATTTAATAATATTATATTTTTGTAGTAATCAGTATTATTTAGATAATTTTTAAAGTATTAGTTTAACAATATACGCTCAAATTTTTTTAACATAATGTAATATAGTAATGAATTAATTGTATTTTATCTATACAATGCCAGAATGACAAAAAGGAACCAACCCAACTCAGTCCAGTAAAGAAACGTGTTAAAGAAGGAACACCACCATCTGAGTCACAAAATATATATAACACCGGGCGCAACAGACGTCAGTCACCACTTCATTGGCAACAGCATCATCATATGTATGTCATTTAATTTATTTGGTTTCTCCAACTTTTTTTTGGGTGCGATGATATTTTATTATATTAATTATTCATAGATCGGTAGTACAATCATCTACGAAACAAGATGCTCCAGTTCCCGGTCGGCAGCATACAATTACAATTCATGACACACCATCACCAGCTGTAAGAATATTTAAATTAATATAATTATTTATATATATTACTTTTTTCTAAATATATTTTCTTTTTAGGTTATTACAATTTCTGATAGTGAGGATGAAACACCAAATAAAACAGTCCAAGCTTCATCTAATAGGCAACATCGGTCTCATCAGCAATCATCCTCTAACAACAATACAACAAATTCTAATCAGCACTCGAATACCAATAGTCAACAGCATGCTAATACTCAGCATGTAAATAGTCATCAAAATACTGCTATGAATTCGCAACAACATATGAACAACAATCACATGAATAATTCCAATCAAAGCAATATACAACAACAAACAATTAGTTCTACGAACCATCACAATAATTCGTCTCAATTTAATAACAATGTAACAACTGGACAACAACAAAATAATAATAACAATAATAATAATGGATCTATGAGGCATAGGAAGAATGTTATTTCTTGTGTAACAGTAGCAGATTCAGATGGAGAAGATCATCGTAGCCCTAAGAAACATAATGGTTATCAGCAGCAACAGGTTTGTGTACATCATTTTAAACATTCAGGGTGTTTTATTAATATGTGATAATTAAAAATATATAATAGACTAAAATGTCATAATTTTTACAGTTGGTACAACCAATTAAACATGAAATGTCCCAACACTCTCAGAAGAAACGTTTGTTGGCTATGGCTGCTCAATCCACCCAGTCTACACAGTCAGAATGTATGCTAGCACCACAAGGCACACATATTCATGCTCCGCCCAAGCAAGAACCTGGGCTTCCAAATGTGAATGATTATCAACACTCGGTTAGTAAATTATACTGGCTATTCATATTTGTTTTATATTATTTTTCAAAAAATTTGGACAAGCGGATCTATAGTGTTATTAAGGGCGTGAATCAATGCTTCATTGATTTTTAGTTTTTATTTTAAGTTCCTCTTCTCTAAGTCATATGTTAAAAGTTGATCATTTTTATGTTTAGCATCGTCAGGATTTTCTTGCGGCTGTCGTGCCTCCCTGCTCATCTAAAGATTATCCACATCCTCACATTCATCATCAACAACATATTTATGATACACATTCTCATTGTACACAAGACAAACGTGGATCTTGGGCCCCACCAGCCCATTCACATTCTCATAGCAAAAGAGAAGTATGTTATAAGTGTTTTAAAGCTTTGTATATTTAATACTTTTTTAATATTGTGTTGTTTTGTTTATATAATAGCTTACAAGAGAATATAAGGTACCATCGAAAGAATATTCGCAGCCTCCACAAGCTCATACTAGAGATCCTAGTCGAGAGGTTCATAAGACATGGTCAGGCCATGCACCACATATGCAAACTTATAGGTGAGTGTTTAATTATAAATATTAATATGTTATGTCAATGCTACAAAATTACCGTTTTATTTAATTTCAAATTTATAGACATGCTGGAAACGTTTCTCATATGTCTCCTGGGCCGGTTGGTGGCACTGTCGGAGGAGGGGCTGTTGGTCAAAGAGTGTCGCCAAGTCATCCGTTATCAGCTACTGGTCAACCACTTTATCAAGCAGATTTATATCGACGTCCCGCTGTATATGTAACTACAACTCAACCAGCTTATTTACCTGCGAATCCTGTGCAACAATATACAGGGTATGTATTACAAATTCCTGTATCTAATGCCTCCTTTTATTTATAAATAGTTTGGCTAATATAATTTCATTGCAGCATCGAATATCCATTCCCTGATAGCAGAGCATTACCTCCTCCAGCACATCATGGAAGTCGGCCAGCCGCTGTGCTGTCTGCTCATCATTTGCAGACACATCCCCTACCTGCACACATGCAGTTTCCGTCTCATCAGTATGGTTTTGGTGTTACGCCATTAAGTCCGGCGAAGCAGTATCAACCTAGTCTTTGGTTTACAGAGTGACTGATTTAAGAATTATTAACAATTCGTTACTGTACACCTTGTACAGTGTATATTACATATTTATTTCTTCATATCAAATATTTTAATGATAAACACCACTTGCTTTAACTTTTTGTAGTACTGTGGTGTAATAACTGATATGCAGAAAATTACATATTGGAAATACTTTCAGTTCCATTTGTAGAATGATTGTTTATAATAAGACATAAAATCATGGAAGAAATTTATATTACGTATACTTCAATTTGATATGTAAAAACAAGACACATCTACGCAAAAGTAATGAATATTACAGTTCTTGTTATATGAAGTTGAAGTTTGCCTAATATATGAACTAAGACATTAAAAGTTTTTTCGAACAATATTCTTCAGATTGCTTAAAGCTTGCTTACATATATCACATATATATATGTATCAATTAATAATGATATAATATACTTTTTGTGGATATTTTCATTATTAAAATTGTACAAGTCAAATTAATATTTTTTTAAACTTTATTTATTACGTATTTTATTTTTACTTTTTATTTGGTAAATTTTAATTACCAATACTTTGATATTGATTTTTAAATGAGTTTAATTCCTATTTGGTGTGGATTTTGTATGATTTTTAATTTATATAAATATTGCTTTTTTAGTTTTATGTTTACAATCTAGTACATGTTAGAAAACAAACTTTAATTATGTTTTGTATGGCTTTGTACGTGTTGTGTAATTGTATAGTTTTGATATTATGTCAATAATTTTAAATTAATTTTACACTAATTGTTACCTAAATTAATTTAACATATACATTTTTTCGATTTAGCAAGTTTTGATTAACCTCTTTTTAAAGATATGTATATGTAATGATATATAATATGTAAAGATATATATATATATATATATATATATATATATATATATATATATATATATATATATATATATATATATATATATATATATATATATGTATATGTATATGTTATATATACATATATATCTATATATATTTATTTATGTGTATATATGCATGGAAATTGTTATCTATCAATTTCCACGCTTGCTTATTGTTTAAATGTGCATAGGGATATTTTTCTATTGTTTTTATAATGGAATTTTATCTTTTATCCATGTGATGTTTGCAACGTTTAGTTCATCTAAATATATACCTAATAAAAATATGGTTTTTATTAGTTTAGCAACACTATAAATTATAGTATAGCAATAGAATATACATATTTTTGCTATCAATATAAGGGTAGGACAGTGATAGTAATTTTTTAATTTAGTCATTTTAAACTGACAGTTTTTTTGTAGTATTAAATTTGTAGTATAATTTTGTAGTTTGATTTTGTAACTTAATTTAGTAGTAATTTTGTTTATTTTGAACTATTTATTCTTAATGAATTTTTGCATATTCTTATTGCTTATTTATATGACTACATTTATCTTGTACAAATTTTAACTACGTTAGTCAACTTAAGAGTAGTTTTCAAAATGTACATAAATGCTATATATCATTTATAATAGTCAAGTTGTAAATGGTATGGTGTGATGCATGAATACATAAACTGTGTAGAAGTAGTGTTCTATTTATGTCTAATAGTTTTGTTTTGATACGGTGTTATCTATCTATGCCTTATATTGTAGAGCATACGAGAGATCATTAGGTTTTACCGCTTAGTATGACAGTCTTGATAACATTTAAAAATAAAGAACATAATAAGGTTTAACCAATACCAAAGACATATAACAGCCATTTACGTTACAAGTAACATTTGATTATCATTAAAAACTATTTCCATAATAAAAATAAAAATAGGAGAACACAAACTTACTTGTACGATTTTATAAAGCTTTCACCTTCTCGTAGCTACTAGTAAATAATATATCATAATCGCTCTCTCATAATAATAATTTAATGTTTAATAATTAGATGATTGTTAGAATTTTGTTGATTTTAAGACTGTTTTTAATATGCATATATTTAGTACATTAGAACAAAATTTCCTATTGTGATTCATTTTTTTGATAACTCGATATGATTGAGTATAACAATTTTAATTGATATAAATAGTAACATATACATTTTTATATATTTTTTTTTGCTAAAGTAATCAATTTAAATTTACTTGATCTTAGATTTTTTTTATATGTTGTTCTATTCTTCTATTTAGATTTTCTATTCTTCTAATTAAAGAAATTCAACTAATTTGAATTAATGTACTATTAAAAAGAATTATAGAGTTATATTATTGATTTTAAGCAATATGCTTCTCTAGATTTATTTGTGTAATATTTTTCGAATCATGGCCGTATATGTATATTTCTTTAATTTTCCTAGTTAGTCTTCTGACTTCTTAAATTATATCTTAATGTTCTATATAATGTTTGTTAAATATATAAATAATTAAATAATATCAGTAATTGTACAGCTGAATAAAACTTTTCATAAAAATTTTGAAATATAACTAATACTATAACATAAATACAGAGTATATAATATTTTTATCTTGGAAGATTTTGTTTTAATGATGCAGGCTGTGCACAGGTGACGATCCATCAAATCCGGATCATACTTTAAATTAAATTTGATATATTAATCGGCTTAATAAAAAAATCACTTTTAAAATTATTTAAATTTACACATTTATGTTAACGGAACCTATTCAAGAGCACATTTTTATCATCAAAAACATAGTCTCGTTGTTAGACCTGTGCTCACGACCGTGCCTTTACTAATATACGCCCTCGGATAACCGCATCAATGTTCCATTGTCAAAAACTTTTCTCAAAAGGTTTTTTTTATACACTAATGAAAAATATATCCATCTTTGATGTATTCAATATTTCATAGTTGGCACGTGTAGAATATAGATATATATTCTTTTTTCCCATTAACTTCTTTAAATCGTCATTGTTGGCTGAATTGTGATTTAATTTAATATTTAGAAATTCATTGATATCATTGATGTTGCTATGTTATACACTTATTTTTCAATATATATTATTGTGACTCTCAATTTAATATTGCTTATGCAATGGGAAATTTGTTCAGTGTTGCTCAGTTTTCAGTTTTATATTTAGGTGCACGATATATTATTAATTTTTTTTTCCTCATACTACAATGTTTGATATACAAACATTGATATTCTAAATATAAAAAGTTGTATTTTTATATCTCAGAAATAATATTATGATGTAGATATATTTCGTTGTGGTATTAGATGGATGAACTGGTGAAGGACAAAAACTATACTAACTGATTTTTTGATATGTGCTTTCTTTCTATTCCTTCTAGTAATTGCAATACGAAAAAGCATTTTAACAAAAAATTTGTATACAAATATATTATCAATATATTTTAAAATAATTAGAAAATTTATTAATTTTGCAACTAATTCTTCTTTTTTTGATCTAAATATAAATCATATGGTTAGTTATTAATTTAAAATTATAAATGCCGTTTCCAATCTCAACATTTGTCTTTTTACCATAATAGTAGTAGGGTAATTATTTATTATAATTTCTTTTGCTAGGCTTATAATATGTGGAATATATTAGGTAGAACAACCCCATGAATGTGCCTGTATCAATTTAATATTACGAAACAGAAATAACTTTTAGCAGTTTCATATTACTATTGTAATACTTTAATAATTATAAGTGGCTGATCAGTTTGTAATAATTCTTTTGAAAAGAGGTGTACCGTTTTGTCAGATTTTAAATATACGTAATATTATATTTATTTTTTATCATATTTGATACATACAGATTAGGGTTTTATTTGTAGTTATTAGATTAAGTTGTGTTCGTATAGAAAATAAAGTAAGTGCGTTATAAGTCATAATATTAACTTGGGAAACAAATATCATTGCTTTATTCCACTAATGTTTAATGTCTTTATTTCATTATTTCACGTTTCATACTAATTAAATAATATATTAAAAATGGTTGTGTAAATGAAATATTGAATTATAAGTAATGTTATGGCACTGTTTTAGATAATGTAATTTTAGGCTATGTTTATTGTAGTAACTTGGAAAAACATAAGTAAAGAAATGATATAAAAAGTTTTATAACTGTCGTGCAATATTTTAAATAATCACTGCTTTATAATATTAGACAGTTGAATTCTATATACAAGTATAATGCATGTATTGTGCCGATATAATAAAATGCAAGAATTTTAATTTAGAAATATTTCTTAATAATAAACAATGCATTGGAATATTTCAGTCCATTGTATTAGTCTAGTTCAATCATTATTATTATTATTATTATTATTATTATTCAGTATTAAGATACGAAATTTAAGAAAGAAGAAAATGTGGAATTAATAAATCATGTTGCTTTATATATTTTAATTTGAACATATGTACACCATAAAAATGCAACGAATATGTTAAGGTTATTTTATTTGAGTGGAGTTTTAGTGTGAAGTCCGTCTTCTAAATACGTTTCAAAATTGTGAGATTGCAAATAATATAATAATTAATAATATAATGCTAAAAGTTATTTCCAATTCAATATATAAAGTATAATATACCCAAGTAATTTATAACTAATAGTCAATGTGTAGAGATTATACTAATACTAATCTTCATTATTTCTTAAGCGTTTTATAAAAATATATATATATTGATAGATTTATATTTAATTTTAAATAATTCATATGGTACAAAATATTAAAAAATATGTAACTTTTCATTACTCGCGTATATGCACGACTTTTAATTTGGTGTTTGGTGTTTTGTATTTAAAAGACAATTCATGTTCTTTACATAAAAAGAATTTGTATTTTAACAGTAAGCTTTTCTTGGAATTTTATTTCTAATATATCGAGGTACTCGCTGCCTAGGTTGCAGTATCCATTTAGTCATTTCATATAAAATGAGCGTTTGAAGCATTGTATGTTTAGTTTTATAATAATACATTGGATTTTAAAATGATGGTAAAATATAATTATTTAGAGCATGTATTAATTAGCAATATTATATTTTAAATAATTTGGAAGAGTTATCAAATTTATGTAAACTAATTCGTTCATATATTCACCTTTTTCCATCTTACCTTTTATATATTAACTGAAATGAACATTTATAAGAATTACTTAAATATAAAAATTGCAATTTTATTCACAACGAATGTAATCGGTTTTAATAATGTAACAAATTCGTTGGTATTTTAAATGTTATGAATATTCACTTTAATTGTTAGTAAATATTAAATATAGAATAATACTAAATTAATTCAAAATTCTTGCCGTTTATATATAAATAAATATATACTATATATATATGTATCTCTTTGTAATATGTATATTGTATTGGTGTAAATTGTGAACAACTATTGAACGTTTATAAATAATATAACAGTAAAAGTAATTAAAATTTACAAGTTACAAGTGTAATCAGCAATAACAATCCAATTGTGCGAGTCTATGGCACTATCCAGTGTATATAGATAATAAAAGAGTATTGAATCAATGTCTTGTTAAAAATTTAATTCATGATAACTTAATGTAAATATTTGAATTTTGAACAAAATATTTACTAAATTTGATAACTAATTACCAAGCTTTTTACTCTACGTATCTCATACGCTTTTCTTGAAATAATAATTGTAAGATATATTTGTTAATTATCTACTAAGTTAATTTAAAAAATGAACAGACAACAGATAATAAAATGTATGCTGAATCATTTTTAAATCTAATGAACACACGATTTCACTATTAATAAGGTTAAAGTATTAACTGATATAAACAGAAAGCGTGAAATCGTGTGTAGAATGTGAGTTAGTAGTATTCAACAAAAATTGCCCCAACAAAAATTCGCATGTAACAAGGAAGTCAGAATCAATCACTAAATGTTTCTTGTCTTTTTAGTATTATTTCATCTGAAGATAAATATTTATAAAAATATTATTATACCAATAATATGAACTAGAAACAAACAAATACTACTATTACCTATACAATATTTAGCATTATTATATAATATGGAAAATACAAAAAAAAATATAATATATAAATATATTCATACACAACAGGGATAGCTGAATAAATTAATTTAACAATTATTGATCTTATTATTATGTATGATAAATAATATAAATGTAAATAACAACTATAGATGTGATATCCTCTTATCTAATTCCCCTTAGGCACATGGTAGAATATTAAAAATATTGTTTATTGAGAAATTGTATGTACATTTTAATTTTACGGATTCAGAATGCTAAAAGCTTGTAAAAAGTATTATATTTGATAATAAAACAATATTTATATTATTCATTTAGTTTTAAATTTTGTTTTTTTTTTTTAATTAATTAATACAAAAAGTGTGATAAGATTTAAATTATATTGAAATCTGATTCTATTGTGTAATATACAAATTTGATGTACTTTTATTATCAAATATATATTTTCAAATTTTAATAATTTACTAATTTTGTAATTTAAAAATCATGTTTGCTTAAAAAATGTACACATGATATAAGATATAATTCATTTGTGTATAGAGATATACATGCTTCAAGTTAATATTTAGTTCAATCGACTATAAAGATATAAGATCAGGTTATTTAACTATGTAAATATATCATTTGAAATATTACAATGGTTTCATCAAAATAAATTTAAGCAAAACATTTTTTTTATTGGAAGTATAATTATGAGGCATTCTATAATCTATAAAAGAACACATTTAACACAATTACTTTGTACAACAACGTAAGTTAAGTAAAATGTAGAGAATATGTACCTCACATGTAACGCTTTATACACATCACGTTTGTTAAGTAAAAAAATAATTTAGAAGTTGTGCATACATGATCTCTACATTTTTTACGTGTTTAATTAAAATAATTAATAATATGTTAATCAGGGCTTCATTTAAATTTAAAAAATGATTTGATCTAACAAAATGATAACCAATAACATATATTTTTATAAACCCCAAGTATATCTTATATTGCTCACTAATTAACCATGCACATTTAGTCATTGCAAATGTATTTTATTATCTACAATAATTTACTATGTAGTAAAAATTAAATAATGTATAGTTCAACACTTACTACTGTAAAAATTTATCAAAAATCTTCTATGAAATTATTCAAAAATTCAATAAATATATGTTTAATTAAATAGCACGAATATATAAAAATACATTTTTGATTAGAAAAATTAAGATTACTATATTAAATTCTCTAACTAGCTAATATTCAAGCAACAAGACTCAAACTATGTAGTAGAATAATATTTGTGTCCATGGTAATTTATCAAATACACATATGTAAGTGTTTACAAATATTCAAAATTATTCATTAATAATATTAATATTAGAAAAGTAACTAGATAAATAAGAAAATAAACATATTTGTATCCTATATTTTATATAGCTATGATAGCAGTGATGATATATTCAAATTAATGTGTTTAATAAATGTGACTTATAAGGGTTGGGGCTGACATCATAAATGTCTTCTTAACAAACCATTTTCTTATTATAAGATTTTATAATACAATACCAAGACAATGCAATCACTTTTAAGCAATGTTACAAATTTTATTGCAACATTTAAGCGGCTTTAGTAACTTGAAATTGTTCTAAACTTTTCTAAGACTTGTAAAACTAGTTTAAATTGTGTTTGTATATATTACATAAGCTACGAAAATCCCGTTCAGTTACTACAATAGTAAACTATCTCAGATGTAGTCTAGTTAGGTATTTCTAGACCTAACAAACTCACGTGTTTACTGTATTTTTTTTACTTACATATAAAATGTTTATGCTTATAAATACTGCATGACTACTTATAGAGCATGCTATATGATATGCTTTTATAAACTCATGAGCAAAGTCACAGGAAGTTATGTGTAATACTTACATTAACGTCCACTTAATGCGCACTGTCACAGTAAACGTTGCTAAATAAAAAATCTACCGATTGTGATACGTCACAGTTCATTTTTTTTAACCTTAATTTTTCTGTTTTTAATGTCACATTTTTAAAATTTATTTTCATATAACATTAAACATGCCATTAAACCATGGCATCCATATTAAACTCTATATTATATTTTTTGGATAGCATAAATATGTGACATAGCTTGCTAAACAATGGGCTTGTGTCTTATGTCTTAATTTCTATAAAAGTGTACTATATATTGATAAAGTGGGTTACTAGAACCTCTAATGTTCAATTATTTTTTAATAACTCCTTATATGTTAAGAGATATTAACAATTAAAAAAGTCATTATTAAAGGGATTTAATGTTGTACAAATTCCAAATGCATGTGACATCACAATCGCTGCCAACCTTACAGCTCATAAATCTCTGCTATATGTATTTATATATCAAAATATCAAATATTATTTATTGGTATTGCAAGGAACAACAAAATTGCAATATTATGTCTGCCTTAGGATTGTTTAATTAAATTAAAAACTTATTATTCTTTGACATGACTTGATTATTTGATTACCAACAGCTACAAAACATTACCACTGCACTGACCTACTCAACAAATAACTGACGTTAAAATGCATTTCACGTCATAAAAATATGGCCGACCATTTCTAGCGCTAAAACTACAATTCAAACTTTTAATTGCTATATCTCCGTCAATATTTAGATATTTAATAAAATAGACACGCCAATACACATTTATTAACATCAATTTCAATCAACAATTGAAAAATCGACCACTAAAAAATGAGGACACACAAGCCCATTCTTACAACTGAGCACGCTTCTAGTCTCTTGATTTCCAAAAATAAATATATTCTATTTCGTGTCAGTTCAAGTTTGAATAATTTTTCAAAAAAACAATGTGTAAACAAACAACAGTTATGTAATTGCTACATTTATGTTAATTAATAATTAGAAATGAGAAAAATACTAAAAAGTGGTTTGTCTTGGTATTTGAATAAATCTTTTTGGCGATTAGTATTTTTAAAAATGTACAGACTTAAATCTATAACTTATATATATTAATAATTACTATTTCATCATTATTTAGAATATACTAAAGGTCTTTGGTATGTAATGATTTTCTAGTTAAATATTTTCTTTATATGAAAATTTGGTGGGTATATTATTGAGCTTATTTATATATTAATATTTGAATAAATAACAGTTTTAATTTTAGTATAGAATTTTTATATAACACCAATTTCATAAAGAATTAGTAACCAATAGTACAATTGTAAAATTGAAGCTTCTTAAATATTTAACCTCAAAATATGAATATGCAAAATATAAAACGATAATTAGGTAGGAGTATAGCCCGGGAGGGATGCCAGATTTCAAATGAGGTCAAGCAGGACAAAACTAAATAAAGAATTTTTGTATCTAGTCTAACCGTTTTGGTGCTGCTACCGGTAACCGTTACCGTTTTGTGGTTTCTTTTTTTAGAGTGTCGCAAATTTTAGGTTCCCTGCGAAAAAAAGAATAAATGTAATTTAGCTAGCATTTCGGTTTTTCTGTTATTATTTCATTCAAGAATTTCACTTTTTATGGTATTGTTTTATTATTTTACAGTAAAAATCCGTTGATTTTTTTACTTGCGGGGACATTTAAATGCTTCTTATGCGGGACAAATCAGTCTTTGCGAAACAATCTCGCTTATAACAAAATGTCTGGCAACCCTGAGTCCGGATGGTGACTTGAAAGATATTGTATCACAAATGGTCCATTTGCTTGTTATTTATTTTTTTGTTTATGTTTATATACAATTTATTTTTGATCTTTGTGATATAATAGAAATTAGAAAAGTTTTTCAATAAATATTTACACTAATTAAGTACAATCAAAGTTTACAAATTTTATAATAAATACATCTACTCGTAAATATACTACATAAATACTTCACATTTGTAACAAAATTTTACTTCAAATAACAATAGAATGTATACTAATATTGCTGTGTGTGAAAGAATTTAGGGGAAATGTTACTCCATATACTTAAAAAAATATGTTTAAAACCATGTTTAATCTGCCTGTTCTTTAATTCCTATTTTATGATAAAATATAACCTATATTTCTTATGAATATTTGTTCATTTCTCTTTTTGCACGACACTTCTTTACACGATTTTGAAATATCGCTATTCAAAAAAGAGACCAATTTATCGTTTTTTTTATAAACAAAAATATTTGTCATCGGATGTGACTTAGATATAAAGGGTGCTATTACAAGCAACCGGAAGCTGCACGCTCCATCCACTCAATTCATTTTTCTGTGTCTTTTTCTTATACATGGTTCAAAAAGAGAACTTATATATTGTCATTACAGTTATAAGATGGTCTATAAAAGACTTTTCTGTACGGGAACTAAAGTATTGAAACATTAAAACGTAGATGGTTTAATGCTTTACTACGGCATCTTTCAATTTCAATATCAGAATATCATTGCTATGTCAATATTAATTGATTAATTTGTAGTTCCTGGTGAAAAGAAATTTCGATTTAATAATTCAATCTAACTTTCTTAAGATAAAAACAAAAAGATGTTTTGTTTGTTTACTAATCTTAAATAATTTTTTTTTTTTTAAATTTAATGTAATTAAAGAGAACTATTATGCATTAAACTTCTATTTTGTACATCTTTTCCTACGTCTTTTAACATTAGGTAATATTTTGAAAGAAACTAAACTGCTAAGAAACGTCTAAAGTTTCCTTTAGTTCTTTAAATATGACATCGCGGTTTGAAGCGGAGATATGCTTGAAAGATCGGTGGTTTGCATCTTGGGTTAACAAGCCGTTATGTTTCTGTCGCATTATAATAATGTTTATTATCATTTTATTATATAGTTTTTGAATTTTTAACAAAACAGACAGATTAAATAGTGGCAATTTGTTCATTTTGCATAATTAACCAAAAATAGGAATATGATAATGAGCTACATTATTTATTTTATAAAGGAATACATTTATTTCAATGTTTAGATTTCAGAAAACCGTTCTGTCCTAAAAGTAATGGGAAAGTTGACATTTAAAAGTCTCGCTGGAGGGTTTTCTTATTGGCCACGTACAGTTGTTAACGTTTGTCGGTTTCAAAACCCTAGAATGGTTTTTCCAACAATTTTATGTTTTTCGGCAAACATTCTCAGGAAAACTAATATTGTGTATTAATGATTGACCTATCTTGAAGCAATTCTATATACACAATACCTACTAAGACTTTCTGAAATATAGTAAAATATTTATAACTTGTTGATAATTTTTATAAAGCCTCAATAAGTAGGAGGGTCGGCGAAGAAGGCGAGTCTGCGTAACAAATATCTTTCCCATTACTTTCTGGACAATTATCATTTGTCAATCTATACAATACATATTTCAAATTTAAATTTATAATTACAAGATGGAATATTTTTAACGGTTAATTTTTTTTAATTGATTGCATTAATTTTGCTATTATTTTGAATACTTTAGGTACATTAGTACTATTTTCGACAATATACGAGTATATATACAATTAGTTCAAAGAAAGACTTCTATTAACTGTGCTATGCATGCTCTTCTATAAATATATACATTTTAAATAATATAAATTTTATTACGAAATATTTTATTACCAATTGGAACAATTTAAATGTGCTTTTAATAATCTAGTTTCAATTTTGAATAGATTTATGTATATGTATAATCAATAACCTAATACGTGTTTCAACTATAAATGTCCACTAAATAATAATTTATGTATTCAATTTTAATTTGATATTTTTCAAATATTCTTACAAAGTCGCTGACTGTTCGTACCATTTCTGAGAACATTTACAGCGTTTTCAACTTGTTGCCCTCTTTTTCTAAACTTATTTAAATTTTTTTTTATTAAACACCTGCTACCTGCTAAACTCAATGCAAGGATGTTACCTTATATTCATGTAGTATTTTACTAAAATGAAAACTAGAAGTATTTAATCTAAAAAGGACTAAATTACGTAATTAAAGACGTAACTGTGTTTAGAGAATACTTTTAATTAATAACTATACTGTACGCATATTCGAAAAGAGGGTAGAAAATTATGTTAGCTTGCTGCAGGCTAATTTCAAGGTTCCTTTTCAACCTCTCACATAGAAACTGTAACGCAGCATGCAAGATTTAAGTTGCCAACATTTTGCAAAATAAAACTGTTACGGTAGTACACTGTCGGTGTTAGCAAAGAGTGCAAAACTGAAAACGCTAAAGTCAGCGATCTGTTAATTATTGATTACGGTTGCTTTGGGTTTTTATGTCAAATCATTTGAGTTTTAATATGATTGGGGCTGGTTGTGATATTGATTGTTTAAGAATATAATCATAGATTAAGTAATTGGTTAGCACTTAGAGAATGATGTGATGAACCGTTAAAAAATAAAAAAATTTGAGTGGTAAAAATGCCCGTAATAAAATGTATTTGTTTAGGAATTTATGAAAAGGGGTTATTTGTTATCGTCACATTTACCCAGTAAACAATTTTAATATTTTTTACTTAAGGTAGTTCAGTAGACAATCGGAAGCAAAAGCTGAGGTGTATATTAAGTACAAACGTTACTTATTGTCCATATCCTACAAACAATTTATCTAAATCTGGTACGAATCGTATTCGAATCTTATACGATTCTGATTAACATTTTTTTTAAATATTTATTTATTTATAGTGCATAAAACTAATATACAGGGTGTTTGGTAGCAAGGTGCAAAACCTTAAAGGGATAATACCATTGACACCATTTAGAACATTTTAAACCATACACGTCTTACCCGAAGTCTGCTTATTTATTTTTTACTGCTGTTTTTATGTTATTTTTATAGAAACACAATTTCTGATATTTAAATTCCAACAGTGGCCCAATTTAAGTTGGTATATTAATTGTTTTATTTTTTGGCGTTTGTCAGATGTGTACCTTAACTAATAAATCAAGTTTCAAGCATCTGCGTTATTTAAAAAAAATACTAGACTCTTTTGAAGTTGTAATAATTAAAAAAAGCTGCTGCAGTTTGTGGCATTTAGAAAAATAAACAATCGTTCTGCCTCGATCGTTCAAACCTTTTTAAAAACATGCTCAGTTATTGCCCTTACTTTTAAGGTATCATTTAAACTGATATATTACCAATTCTCAGAATTAGAGCTTACAAACCAAATTGAGGGAGAAATTTTCTCATAATCAACAATCTGATACATCGCTTCCACTATGATGACACTCATTGCATTCTCTGGTTCTTTCTTCTATTAGCATTTTTTTCTTTGTCTACAAATTGTATACTTCTACTCTTCTGATCTTTCAACTATAATTCATTTCTTTTTATAAAGCAGTTTTTCTATTCTGTCTATTTTCTTTATCGATTATTTCTTTTTGTTATCGTGTTTTCTTTGTTCATGTTCATGATTATGGTTGCACATAACCAATTAAATCTGATTGTTACCAAACCCAGATAATATAACTCGGGCCCGGGGATCAAACCCGGAGACATAGTAGTCAGAGTCAAACTCTCGACTACTTGTGTTGTCTCTGCTTAACATTGTTTGTAGGGTATAGAATCGTATTTTCTTTTTAAAGGCTGTCCTCCATACGTGTAAGCTTTTATATACATGTGCAGACTAAATACAATCACACTCTTGAGAAATATTACAACGTTGTTCAAGTTGAGATAGCTATATCAGTACGCGTATAGTTGGTTAAAAAATATCACCTTTAAATTTTTAATTCTTTAGTACCAACTGTTCAAACAATCTAGTAGCCAAAACTTTTTTAATTTTTTCCGCAATAAAATATCAGTTTTTCTCGAGATATACGAGTCTCTTAAATACGCTCACTTTAATTGGTAATATCTCGCTTCGCAGTTGGTCAAAACTTTTGAAATTTTGTAATTAAATTAAGGATACTATATTGAATCATATTTAAATTTAATTAAATTCTGTATAAAAGTGATTACACCAGTGAACTACCTTAATACAAAGGTATTTCAGGTAAAATGAAAACTATGTATGTTACATCAATTGCGTTAATACTTCCGTACAAACAATTTGTCGTATCTTAGCAATCTCGTACCCAGTAAACAATTTGGTGATAGGCACACGCTGTCTCCCTCAATCCCCGAATATAATGTGTTTAAACGAATACTCTAAGCAGCGATGGTAAGACAGAGGTTTTAAACCTAACGACACCTGCCGATCGTGGATTTTTGAATCCCTAAAACAATGTAAAAAACTAATATAACGAGTATTGTTGAAGATGAATAATATTCATTAAAAAAATCACGATCCGAACTAAAGATTACATCTATTTATTTCTTCATTTAAATATGTATATTTTCCATTCAGAGTAATACGATTCGCATCTAATTTCGATTCGATTCAAATTGTTTGTAGGGATACAGAGGCGTAGGTCAGGGGTTAAATTCTTTTTGTTACTTATTGCATAAATTACTCGTAATATTACATATACAAAATGCATGCCTTTAAAATATAGCTGTTGTCAAACCAAACAAAAAAATAATATTTAAATGTGTAATAAATGTTATATATTAAATTCATATTTAAATGGCGCCTTAACCCAACAAAATAATTGTCTAATCAAAATAATTTACTAATTATATATTGCATACTAGTACGCATAAAAATGGCAACCTAACAGTGTCTTTAGGATGTCTTAAAGCATATTACAGACAGTTCTGTCTAAGTTGTATTCTTAAGTGACCTTTGTTTTAAGGAAATAGAAAAACAAGATCCCCTCCCTATTGCTGTTGACAGAAATTTATCTATAGACAATGTTGTAGAAATAGATAGATGTCAAATGTTAGAATAATATAGTACTTTTGTAGTAGCTTCATCTTATAGTTCTTTCGTTTACTCCATTCCTCCCAAATTTGACATTGGTTAAACCCGCTAAACACAAAACGAGTATATTACTCTTATAAAATTTGACGTAAGAAAAGCGGTTATTTAAAAATCAATCAAGCAAATTGAAAGTTTTCATATAAAAATTCTTTGTTACTTAACGGAAATTTTGTAAAAATTTGATTTAAAACTTTTGATGTAATTTATGTAAAATATATGTAACTGTGTTAAGCGGATAAAGATTGTTTCTAATCTTTTATCTAAGACTTAAAATTTATAGTTTCTAACTTTGTACATATTTCAACTTAGATAGAGTTGTTTTCATTTAAATATATAAGTAGATTAATTTGCTGTGCCCTAAAATGAAATTTCTTCTATCTCGCTAAAACACAGTTACATATATTTTTCATAGAATCTTTTTTACAAAATAAATTATATAATACATTTTACATAAATTGGTAGTTGTTTCTACGGAATGTTTTTTATGTGATATATATATATTTTGTTTTTAGCGAGACTCATTTACTGAATTGACTTGTAATATATGCAAAAAAAAAAAATTACTCCATGTGTGTCGTAATCAAAAATATCTGTTCCTCTTGTACTTTTCAACTACAAACAGAATCTTAAAGTTGAATTATTCGATTTCTTAAGTTTATAAAATTTATACACAATTTTTTTTTAAACAGTGGTTCAATATACCAATTAAGCTCAGAATTCAATCGCTAATTTCGTTTGCGATTTATTTATATTGCAGGGACCAAAACAATATGTGAAAAACATAACATATAACATTTTGATTCATTTTAGCAAATAAAAAATCAACGTTTCTTAAATATGTTTTTAACTTATTAAAAATAAAATTGAAACCTTCAACATTAGTTACAGAACTCTCTAAGAAAATAAATTTAAGAAATGAAATAATTTTCCCACTATATTAACTCGTTTTTCGTAATTTATTGTGTAATAATAGTTGTCATATCTAAATAATCAAAAATTATAACGATATACTAAGTAAGAATATAAACAATTGGGTCGGCAATTGCCATGACAATTACATTTTGTCTCGTGTGTATTTATTGACATATCTTTACTAAATTTAATGTACCTAGTATAGCGCATGTCTACTATTCAATTCCCATACAACTACCCTACATTTCAATTCGGCATTTAGACTTTCCGGTATTTCAAAATAATCTCTAACGATTTATTCGACAACACAATAGCTGAGAGTATTGATGCTTGACGCAGATTTCTGTCTGTTCGGGTTCGATCCCAGGGTCAGCGCTATATTTTCTGGCTTTGGTTGTTATCAAGCTTATTTGATTATGACCTTTCATAACCACAAACTTATTAGGCCGTGGTGTAGCCATATATATAAGGCCTCGAAACCATACTACCACCATAATAGAAGGCTCAGTATTGAAAATAGGCTGACGTTAAATAAATAAAATTGAAGTGAAAATGTTGAGGAAGTCAAAGCAACTTACTAGATTTCATTGATAATAAGATCTATAGGTTAGTGATATAAACATAAAAGTACGTTCCTGCTAGGCATTAAACTTAAATGTTACATAATATTATAATATTTTTTTTAAGTAAAAAGCTAAAATATGTCTAGCAAATATGTTTTTATGATTGTAATATGGGGTTCACACATTCGTACTCGTGTACGAATGTCTAGGTCGAATATACTTACACAAGTTCACAGCAAAAATAATAACAGCAGTATTTGAAACTTTCGTGGTTCGTGTCGCTGTAACAATTCGTACACGAACACAAATTAGCATTCGTACACGAACATGAATTAGCATTCGTACACGAACACGAATTAATATTCGTGTACGAATGGTTACAGCGACACGTACCACGAAAGTTTCACCTACTACTGTTAATATTTGCTGTGAACTTCTGTAAGTATATTCGACTTAGTCATTTGTACTCGAACACACGCTATTTAAAGTAACATCTATGTTTTTTGTTTAGCGGGAAGCAAGTTTAATTCTTGTTGTCATCATGCTTAAGAAATATACGAAAAGTTTACGAAATCACTTAAGTTGTTTTAAAGCTATGAGCCATTTGTACCTTTCACTTAGACTCCAAAAAAAATTGTCTCGATATTTTTCAATAACTTAAAAAGTTTGGTTTCCTTGAAATTATATCCGTTTTGGAAATGCATCCTTTAACCAAAATCGCTCCAAAACTAGTTATGTTGCATTTACGCATAATTTATGTAAAAACCTATTTACGTATTACGTTATCGCTATGTTAGTATTTACACGAATAACTTTGTGTTGAAACCATAAAATAATAAAATGAACTAACTTTTACATAAAAAATATATAAAATCAAATCAATTAATATAAAAAGTAATACTGATTATTCATAATTATACATACAGTTTTCATAACTACAACAACATAATTTTTTATAAGTTTAAATAATTTTGCTTATATCATAAGAATACTTAAATAACTAATAAAGTGTATATCCTTTAGAAATTACCAAAAAATTTATAAAATAACCTAATCAAAATTTATTTTTTAAGTAATTAATATTTCGTATTGTATTACAAATTTCATTTATTTGTGGGGTTGGGTTATAGTCAGTCTAATTGTTATTAACTGCATATACTAATTATGTATACGATGTAAAAGGTAACAAAAACGAAACATTTCTATAAAAGTATTTCCAGGGAAACTTAAATTGAAACAAGCGCAGTTATAAAACAAAGTCCAAGGTGAATTCGATAAGCTGTGGCAAACGGTAAACCAGTAAAAAAATATTTTAAAATAATTTGCCGCCTGCTCTGTCGAATCACTTTAACTTTAACATACTCGTATGTGAAATGGTGCTAGAAATTGATTTATTCGTCAATTGTTACAACATCATAATTCAAAAATCATCATAAGCACATTGACACGTCTCATTATCAGACGAATTGGCTACGAATTAAGATTTTTGATTTAACGTTGTTGCAGCAAATGAGCGACAATTTAATTGCACATTTTATAGAAATGATTCGAGTTTTATATATATTCAATTATAACTTTTTCCAGTTATGTTTCGACTAGACTGAGATTTATATATAAATTATAACATCATTTAACATTCAATTTCATTTTTATTTTATTTTATATCACATTAGTTACCAAACTAACCTAACTTTCAATATTTGTTTTCACTTAATTCTTTTGGTTATTTGTAACATAATTTGTGTATATTAATGATAAACTACAAATAAACTAAACTGTAACATTATTGTACGTTTCATACAAAATATATATTGTATATTTAACTATGGTGTAGGCACAGCCGAATTATGGTGTACCTTTTGACTGTATTACTTTAGACGTAGTGCCTCTGTTTAATATGTAAAGAAGATGTGTAGTTACGGTGTGTATATAGCTATTAAATAAATTTTACCATTTGGATTGAAACGGAATTATTATTTAATTAAATATAAATGTCCAATATCTAAGACCCCTATTTTCTAATTATTTAACGACGCCCGTTAACTTTAGGCGATTTTTATTAAGTACCAGCCGACCTTTAAATAAAGTACAAAATTAGACCCATACCGGCGAAAATGTAGGCTTCTGAAAGATCGTCTGAAGTTAACAAAAAATCCTACAAAAAATTACAGAATTATTGTCTTCGTTTCCGAGAACTTCCAGGTTGTTCACAATTTTTAACAAGATCTTGTTATGCAGAAATGCTAAAATTAAAAATAGAACATATCTAATCACATTTAATGTGAAAATTTTACTTTTAAATTAAAAATATTGTTTTTAACACCTGATCAGTATGCAACTGCATTTACACAAATAGAAGTATGTATAGTTGCACACAGATTGTAGTTATACAGTTTGCAGAGGTGTTGTAATTTATACTACACTACAAACACATCTAGGAACTACTGTTTAATAGGTGGCGCGTTTTATGTTTATATTATTGCTGAACAATTACTTTAAGAGATATAATGACTAATATCAGCTAACTAAGTAATATATATTTTATATGATAAACAATTTACTCAGCTGTTGACAAACTACTAATATCTATTGTTACAAACATTTTAAAGTCCCTGTTCCTTCTATCTATCTTTTAATTTTAACAAGAGTAGCAATAATTTATCTCAAATAATGAAGCGAATTATTGTTTTTACCGCCTGATCAGCATGATATTATATATACACAAATGATAGTATATATAGTTGCATACTATTCAGGCGTTGTAATTTTAAGAAACAATCTATGTGGCCATCTATGAATCAAGTAATTAATTGTATCTGTTTTATCTACTGTTTAACAGATGGCGCGTTCTAAGTTTAAATTATTGCTAAAGAATTACTTTTAGAAAATTAATTAATAATAGCTATCAACTAATTAATGCAGATTTTATACGATAAATAATTTACTAAACTGTTGTCAAAGTACTAATAGCTATTTTTACAAACATTTAAAAACCGAGTTCTTTCTTTCATTCTTACAAACTTCTTTTATCTCAAGAAATACTGAATATCTTTTTGATAGATAAGATAAACTTGTTAATGTTCTTTTTAGAAATTTTTAATATTTGTTTAATATTCGTTAATCCTTTTGACTAATTTATAGAAATATAAAAAAATAAGTCTGCTGAAGCTATATTTTTGTCCATTATCTAACTTTTCCAATTTGCTTCGTTTGTCTGGTACTCTAGGGGTGCTTAGTGCTCCTACAGAGTCAGATTAGCTGATTTAAACAATTTGCATTTGTTTGGGGCTGCATCTCCAGGTCCTTTGAACGAATAACGCCTGCAAAATACTACTGCTACATCTATAATAACACACATGCTGTATTCCGACCCACAACAAATGATCGTGAATACTCGTAGCGGTTCGATGCTAAAACACGACTGCGAGTACATCCCACAAACATGGCTGCTGTCTATTTTTGTCTTTCGAAATTGAAATAGAAGTAGTAATGCTGGTGGATATGCAGTGGAGTTCTGTTTATTAAAAATGACTTTGAAAATAAAATGTAGATATAAAATGTCAAGTAATAAATGTGAACAAGTTTTTATTCTTAAATAATTTTTTACTGTAATTGTTTTGTGTGATGCGTTTGACATTTGTTAAAAAGCTTAAAAAATATAATAAATATATACAATATAAGTGTGTGGTTATACGAGTTTGCCAATAAAATTAAGAATTAAAGGTAAGTGTTATATACATATAATTCATCATTTAAGTATTTATCGTAAGCGGATATTTATTTCTTGATCTATTATGATGATGTTTATTTATATCCATTAATTTATTTAGATTTTTCATTGGTTGAAAATTGATATACATTCGTAAGTACTCAACATTTAAATTTGCACTTACGTAATATTAGCAGTCTTAAAATAATTATATTATACTTTATATTGAACTTATTTGTTTTGTTTACTAAATTGTTTATGTATTTGTTTATATTCCTCTCACTGTGATTACTTATTATAATTAATCTAAATGTACTTGACCGGCTATTTTATATTTGCGTTACAAATGGTACACGCATGTACAATGTTATACTTGACAGGGACGTATTTTATGTGGGTATAACCAGAAAAACGACCAACTTTTAAAATAGATATTTTTATTTCGCAATTTTATTTATTAAATTATTTTACACCTTACAATTTAATATAAATTAATCAGATGTACGTAGAAAATATCTGTTATTTATGTATATCACTAATGATCTACTATTTTTGTCAATTTTGGTGGTTTGAGGTCTCATATAAATGTGTACCACAACATTGATTAATAAATGTATGATTCCATGGATAATATAATCAATTTATTGACATAACAACCTAAATCGTATAAAATACATCACTAGTCGGTTAAATAAACTTGGAAACAGCAGCCTGCCGACAATACTTCATGCTCTAAACTACTGTATTGTCTAAAGAATTTTTTAAATTTATTTTTAGTTATTTATGTCTTGAAATACCGGGTCACTTATATTTCTATAATTTGTATATACAATTCGCATCTTTAAATTAATGTTACATTCGAGTATACTGAAAACAGATCCTGAGGATTATTTTGTTGAATAATGGTTTCCTAATTTTTTTAACGCCACCAATCACACTTTTATTTGATTACTTTTATTTTGATTTATTTGATTTGACATTATAAAATAAAATTGATATTCTTCAGTGCTGCTACTGGCCTTTCCATTCTAGAAATGACGTCAAAAAATAAAATTTATGACAAGGTTATACTCGTATATAAATATAAAAAAAATCACTGTAATAATACGGGATAATTATTATGGCCTAGTGAACACTAAAGGGAAGTGTTAAGTTTTCTTAATCCTTCTACGACAAATTCAAGACAGTCTCTATAGTGTGCGCTAAGCCTAAGTTTATACTAATAACGTAAGGGAGACCTTTTTATTGTCTACAATAATTATAATTGTTATTCTCCATTATGGATGACAATGACAAGCCCTCAAAGTTAAATAAAAGAAATTAACAAAACATAATCTAAAATTATATTTACCTTTCTTACATTAATTTTTAGAAAAATTTGTATTAGGCAGAAGTGCAGTTCACATATATGAGATCTTGACACTATAAGAACCACTAACATTGTAGGAGGTTTCCGGTTAAATAGAATTAATAAAAAAAAAAAAAATTAAATGTCATACAAACGTATTTAATATGTTTTTCTATTTGTACGAAAATTATGTTTTTATTTATATTTAAATGAATATAATTGAGTTTTTACCAGATATTTTAAATACATAATGCCTTAAACAAAAGAATCTTTCAATATATTATTTTTACGCCCTATCTCTTAATGTTATGTGGGTTGTAGAATTATTAAATAATTTTTGTTTTTGTTGGCCTTGTACATTCTATATATGTCGCTGGTCTATATTTCTGTGCATTTGCATACACACAAATTTTGAGCAAATGTGTATGTAAAAGTTAATAAAAATATTATGAATTTTGTTTTTGGCAACGATATCATTGTGGAAATTGTAAACAATCTTTCGACAGGTGGTTGTGTGAATGTAGGGTCAAGCAATCATTAAATCAAAATGATGTAAAGATTACAAGTTTTATGAAATATTTAAAAACTTAAGATTATGTAATATTATCCTGGCGTAACACTGTTTTTTATATATAGATAAGAATTTTTCTTTAATCAAAATGAAACACTGTACATTCAGTACACTATTAGGGGTTACACTAATACCACAGACTTTTTTTTTGCACTTATAATAATATGCAAATACATGAAAAAAGAAATTTACAAGTATATCAATTACGTCGTACAGCACTGGAGTCGGAAGCAATTTCTGGTCAGACGAGTCGGAGTACACTGTTATTGTCACCAATTTTTTAAGTAGAATTTGAATAAATATGCAAATTTTTGGTTACAAAAGTTTTTTGCACTGTATTAACTAAAGTGATAGAAAAAATAAAAATTATTTACAGTTTTTGTTAGAGTTACCCTAAAAAACTTCCCAAAAATGTTTAGCCCGCTCATTCACTCTTATTTTTATCTATCACAATCTCTAAACAATGCGTTCCTACACTAAACAGGCATATTTAGCATTAAAAATTTGCAAAAATTTGCTAACATTAGCGTTTGTTATTTAATATTACAAGGTTAAATAGGTATACCTAATTTAATGTACAACGTCTTGTGACCTTGTCACTTACAATCCGATAATAGGTGAAATTTACATTTTTTTAGATTAAGGGGTACATATTGCGTACCCCGATTTTTTAACCCCTCCTATTGTCACGTCATAAACTTGAAAAGAAATAATTTCTTTTTAGTGTTATTTAGGGCCTCCGCACACGAGGCGACTGGTTGCAAACCTTAGCCCCGAATCTGTCCGAACTGAATGAGAATGAAACTGTGTTGTTCGTGAGAGAACGAACGTGTATACAAGTGAGAGAAAACACACTCTCATTCGGTTCGGGGCTAAGGTTTGCAACCAGTCGCCCCATGTGCGGACGCCCTAAATATGACATCATAAATCCAATAACTCCTCCTTCCCTATGTCACGCCTTGTCACACTTTGAGAATGCCATACAAAACATCGGTTTTAATATAGGTTGGTGTAGGATTCGTTTATTAAAAATGCAAAATTTAACATTCAAAATTTAGTACCACAAGGAGTATTGAACATTTTTGTATTGATTTTGAGTATTGAAAATTTTCAATATGATCGTAAGAAAAGTGATTTTTTTGGGAACCTTTTAAAGTAAAATGTTACATATGTTTCATATATACATGATGTTCACATATAGTAGTGTTTAATTTTTGACTCACCGTTTCTACATCACCTTGTGTTGTGTAAAATGAATGATGATGAACCAACCATTCGATACATCGTACGAGGTCAGGAGTATTTAGCCGATAAAACGTATGATTCACATACAAGAAGTGCTAACATGCATCGAGCGAGTCAGAGACCGGGAGTTAGAACTCAGTGCCCGGAGCCCAGTGCCCGGTGACACGGAACCTGCTTTATTTGATATGTGACAAGGAAATTAGAAAACTTACATCTATGTATACATAAATCAAATAATACCTCCATAGACTCCGTTGTGTTGAGTCATTCAAAAATTATGATTTATATGCATTATACATCCGCATCAATGAAACTTATTTTAGACTCTGATATAAATTGTTTGTGAAATCTAATTATTTTAATTTAATATACTTCAACAATAACCGGGACCTGTGATATGACTAGTAAGGCTCGTATACCATTTCCATCCAATTCGCCACTGGATATGTCAATTAAATGAAAGTAGATTTAACGCCTTTGTGATTTATATTTTAATGATTTACATACATAAAATACATCTGGAATATAAATTCATGTAATAGCATGTTAGCATTACAAGCTCATGTAAATAGAGGGTGTGAGGGTCCCAAAGGGAGTGTCAGTATTTTAAATTGAAATAACACAAAAATTATTTCATAAATTAAATTAAACTTTTTATTATTTGAAAGAGAATTTCCTTTTTTAGAGAAATTTATTTAAATAATCTTTCAAATAATTGAGTGTGATATTTCGTTGAATGCGCGGATAATGTTGATTTTCCATGCTTCAGTTGATGCAAGCTTGTTTATGTAGATAAATGCTTTGACATAAGAAAAATGTAATGATGCTAAATCATATTATCTTGAAGACTAGTTCGTTGGATCATTTCTTAAAGCAATGCAACCTCCGTACTTTCTTCTCAATAAATTGATTCGTTGATTTTGAATTTAGAAATTCATTTAGCAAATAACGTAGTATCCAGATCAATAATTTCTTAAAGAAATATTCTATCATCATGGTTTTATAGCGATTCCTGTTGATAGTTACATCTTGACTATTTTCGTTTTCGAAGAAATATGGGCGAATGATTCCTGTTCCAATAACTGTGCTACAAACACTTTCCTTGTCCGGAAATAATGAAGGAGTATGAATTGCTTATATTCTCCATTGCCCAAATGCTGCAATTTTGTTTATTTAGGCCGTCTGCACACGGGTCGACTGTCGACACACGGCAAACTAGTCGCGCAACGAAGTTTCCAACGAAAACGAAAAACGAGCCATGTCGAGCAGTGTTTCGTGACTATAGAATTTTTAACAATAGCACAATAGGGGATTTTATTGTGTCGATTTCTGAGGTATTTGTATGTATGTATGTTTTTAAATACTTTTGAATAGTATTTGTGCACATCTCCGTCCATAATGTCACCATCAAAAGTATGCAACGTAATTGTCCTGCGATCAAGAAACACAGTCGCTCAAAACATACTCAAAACCAATTTGAAATCACTTTATTATTGTTCGTGCCGTGTGTGTTCTCTCACTCGTATAGACGCGCGTTCTCTGACTAACAACACAGTTGCAGATTCGGGGCTAAAGTGCAATCAGTCGATCCATATGTGGACGGCCTTACGTGTCCATTTAAACAAAACTGTGTCTCACAAAACATTCACAAATTGCGCAATAACTTTATGGCAATAAATTTTTATTATTTGTGTAGATTTGTCAAACTTGAAAGAAAATAATGCAAAATTATTGATACTAATACTAATTAAAATACTTTAAATAGTTTTTGTTTTAGTCCAATTTAAAATATTGCCGCTAACTTTGCATAATCCTATAGAAAATAGTTTGTCTAATGGCAAAAATACTATTGAATCTAAATCCAGTACGGCATTGAATATATGATCTTCAGGTTGAATCGAATCTAACCTTCCTTCAGAGAAGCAGACGGTCGTCGGTTTAAAAAATAAAAACATCCGACAAGTAACAGTGTTGTTTTGAGTTGTGCAAATTAATAAACACTCGAGAAAATGTACCGTGTCATCTTGTCATGTCTGGATCGTGTCTGGATTTAATGTAGTTCTGGGCGTGTTTAAATTAGCGCTTGATTAGATTACGACAAGGTAAGGTATGGATTCTAAAATAAATGGAACAGATCTGAAATTCGTAGTACTCAGAATCTATCTGTGAAAGAAACTTGAACATTGTAATAAATAGAATTTTACATTAATCATGAATTATTGTTCCAAGCTAGTTTATCTAATGAAATTTGTCAAAAAGTAATCGCATTAAAATGGATGGCGTAACGTTGGGACAAGTTAAATTTTAATTTCTTTGAAAATTGAGAAGGAGAGTCGCGGTGGTGTTCTTAGAAAGGTCTGGTCAGACTGCCTGCCTAATCTTAGAATCAATTTATTTAACGCCCTTATGCGTAAAAATTGTAATCAACGACTTGCACAACTTTTGACTAAGCCATACATTTTATAGCTGACGTAGATTCGCTTCATGTCCCAAGATGTTGGTCTTTTGGGAATTAATTAATGAAAAAAAAAATGTCATATGGCTGGATAGGTTTTTTCATGAAAGTTATCTGCGATTTACTGTGATTAATACAAAGTAATTTATGGCCACTAAAATCTTTCTGGGTTTTCCTTAAGTTGCAATTTAGAATTCACTTATGATAACGAGCAGAAGCGTTCCTGTAATGCTAGGTAAACTCATAACATTGTACGAGAATTATAATTGTCTGGTGACAGATTCTACCTTGAATGCCAATTTAACCTATTTTTAGTCTAACTAAAATATTTTACGATGTATTTATAGTTCGTCGTACGCTCAATTCAGTTTCTGCGGAGGTGGATCATTTAAAATCGTTTAAATTTGCAAATGCTACCGTCTTATATATGTCCTTACCCTTATTATTCATATAATGTCAAATGAGAAAACAAAATATGCAATGTTTTTGAAAAGAAACTGTTAGGGTCATCCATAAATTACATCACATTTGAAAAAAAATAATTTCCTTTTAGTCTTCTTTAGCTTTTTGGTCTTACATAGATATCACATTGAACAAACAGAGAAAAACTTAACACTTTTGTCTTAAGATAGACAGATTAAATAAACATATTAATTAAACTTGACAATAACCAAACTCAGACAGCAGTCAAATATTAATCTCTCGCAATAATTTAGTGATATATTTAACAATATGTGTTTCTCTTGTTTCAGATTTATGGTGTATTTTATTTAAAATATATACGTCAAATCAAAGGTAAGCTCTATTTTATCTTTTTTATAAAAACAAACACATATTGAGTCACTTATCCTGAAATACATTACCCAACGATGATATTTCTAGACCTTACAGCTATTAGATATCTAGATATTATTGCTCAGTTCGCGGTAAACGTACAAAAATGCTAATCAGAATTAGTCCCTTAGAAATTTAGGTAATACCACGTCTACCCCTTTTTAATAAATCAAAAAGAAGTTTATTTTCCTTCTTCTCGCCGGGCCCTAATTTTCTTAAACAAAGGTAACATCATTCGAAAAGGTTGCATAGAAACAACGCCAAAAATTCTCTAACGGCTGAAGATGAAGAGATATCTAAATAATGTGGTATATTGATACATATATGAGCACAGCAAACATGATGCGCGAAGCAAACACTTTTGGAGGCTCCTAAAAATTAAAACTTCGCCAATTTCTAATTGGTCACGCAACCTTCAATTGTTCGGAGGAACAGCTCCTATCTGAAAGACTATGTGTGCGAGTATATAAGAAACAGTACGGTCCAACTTGAAGTTATTTGTTTAAAATAAAAGAAAATAATCTATCTAAATAGAACATCACTTGCAACCTCCAAGTGCAACTTTATTAATAGCAAACACATACATTAACTTTGTATCACATCGCGATGCGTCGATAATCTGATGTTGCACAATTGTAAATGCTAACGAGGCATCACATCACTAACGCTACATTTGTCTGTCCATGTCATTAACATTGAGTCAACTGTGTCGTTTCGAAGGCAAAATATTTTGTTAGTGACAACATTTAAAAAACATATTTTAAACATTGATAATGAATTAGTTATCCCGATAAACACAGTAGATCTTTAGTCGCCATTGATACTTCGTGGTCACTCATCCAAAATTCCAAAGAAGGAAACAAGAATAGCAAATTGAACTGATTGAAAACGACCAGATATAATTTCGGTTTGGAGTTCTTGGTAAAAATACGGACCTGAGCAATTGTCCCAGGTTATCACATAAAATAATACAACATACGAAATGACGTCATTGTTGTATGCAGCTCATCTGTGGGATTACGATTACCCACCGCCCACTTTCTCACTGTCTAGCGCAGATAGATCTAGAGTCTATACTCCATAGTCTCACTCATACCACTACAGAATGTGAGTATATAACACACCACGCGTCGATGACGAATTCTCTTTTCAAGTTCCAAGCCAAGCATGAAAAGAGTGAAGTTAAGAGTGAACGGGACCAGGTGATTTCTTCATCATTAATGAAGATGATTCATGATTATTGATTAATCCTTAACGGTCAATTATATATAATCCATTTTGGCGGGCAGTAGCTGGAAATAACTGAATTTCTGGTGATTGTAATCCCATATTTGGACCTTATTTTCAGGTTTTTCGAAAAGCCTGTTACATACATTATGGAATACATTTTAGATTCTATAAGAAATGTTATCCGCAATGACAAAAAATGCCTGCAGAATACTTGGAGTCTACTCCTCAAAAGGAGATCAGTATATTTGTAATAGATGGTCCATATGGGCTGCAATCCAGATCCCTGTGAAATGGAAGAGCTCAATTCGCGAATGAGTTGCTTCATCTAATCCAAACTTGGGTTAATTGAATAAGCCCCCAACAAGAGATTTAGCCTGAATAACACTTGTCAAGCCATTGTATACCTGAACGGTATATTTTTCCAGTAAAGAGCAATGCGTTATCAAAATACGAAATTCAGATTGTTCATTGTTTTGAAAATTTCAAAAGTAGCGTCACGAAAACCACTGTAAATCGTTAACTAATGCTCGGAATGTTATGAAATTTGGACACATCGTTTGAAGTATGGTTTTGTCAATAGTGGCGTCATCTATATCTCATCCTACGAACTTGTTGAGTGATGTTATACACCATATTTCTAACTCTAAATAAATTTTAGAATGCTTTAATAAGAGATATGTAAAATACATTAGTACTCGGGTTTTTTAACATTAGCTTGTATAACAATTTGGCGGCCATTAGATTTAGTTGTGTCTGTGAAATTAGAGACCGTTCATAAAATCACTTGATTTGTGAATTGGTGATCTACTACATTCTTCCGCCTTAAATCATATCATTGTGATTAATTACATTTCATTTGTGTTTCATATTCTATCTACCCATACTAACTCTTCAAAAAAAATAATTATTCTATTCCTTTTTCAATTACTTCTCCTATTCTTCCTTTTACTGCCTCTTTTTAATACCTGCACAATCTTCTTTTCATTTATTACTCTTTTCTCCCATGAACTCCACCGTTTTTATGTCTCTCCAGCACACCTTGCCATCCTTTTCTCTCTATTTTTCCAGTATCTGCTGTCTCACTCTTCGTTTCCCAACGTTGACTGGTGAATAGAGAGAAATTGGAGTGTAAATATATGGCAATCGATTGTTTTATATTGGGGCTTCTTGGTGAATAATTGAAACGTGGTTCATCCTTGTTCAGTGGCTTCTTAATTGTTAGTTATATTTTCTGTATATCCACACGATTTAGGCTCTGTCTAGCGCTCAGATTAATAACTATTACACAGTGTTCTATTTATATTCTGTATCATTTTTTATAGATTTTCAATACATTGACTAGTATGTGACGTCCGGAACAAAATATATATGTGTTGAGCAAAATATTTAACGCCATTTACAACTTCTTAAATAAATATTAATTTATACTCAGGCTACTAATAGATTTATATGCGCTAGAGCATTTATACTTGACGTTAGACAGCTATGTCTTCGGGTTTGATCTCCGGACCGGCGTTATATTTTTTTGTCCAAAGTTGATTTGATTATATCATCACGTAGTTATTAAAGTTATTAGGAAGCGTGGAGGCCACGGCATTGGACATAGACTGACGTTAAATAAATGAACCATTTCCAATATCAGAACATTTTATTTATTGAAATACCTGTCTGTTCAGGTCAGTAACTGTGCCAGGGTTTCTTAAAGTGGGTGAGTATGGTGACAGATGTGGGATTGAAATAACTAAATTTCAAAATATGAGAATTCTTTTCCTGTATTTACAACAAAAATTTTAAAAGTCGATACCGTTGGCTAGATCATTGGCAGCCGCGGTTTCTTTGAATTTAAACCACACCAATCACACCAACTGTTTTGTACAAGGTATAATCTTATACTAATGAGAAGCGGTAATACAGCCCACATTTAAGGCCACAATACCATAGAGCTAATATGCTAATTTAGGTTGATGCATTTGAATATAATTATTTTTTGTCGTATTTAACGTCGACGTATTAACCCTATCTCTAACGACCTCCTAAAAATGTATAAATGTTTTTATTTTCTTGGCTCGCATATTTAGATATCTCTTACTTAATAAATTGAATGCTCCAATACACTCATGTCTTCGATTAAAACTGTGAATTAAATACCGAATGGGATAGTTCAAATGAAGAGCATTCACATACTGAGTGGAAGATCTCGATTCGCCCTCACTTCCGAGAGGATCTTTTATGTCTCAAGTACAGATTGTTGACATGAACTTGAACAGTATATACGGATGTTTTCACATAAACATAGTACCGAGTTATCGTTATTGATAGGTTTTCAAGTATGTACAATTAAATAAAGCAATGGGAAAGGAATAAGAAGAAGAGTTGGTTGAGAAAGGTGAGGAGAAATAAGGAATATTAATATGGAAGGGGAAGAGATAATAGAAATATAACAAAAAGCAAGAGAAAGAGAGAAAATAGAAAGAAAGCGAGAGAAAAGAGAACAGAGAAAAGAAAGAAGTTGGATGGATGAGAAAAGATCTGAAAAGAGAAAGAATTCGATTAGAGCAAAAATTAAAGCACATTAAGAGCAGGTGTCGGGAAAAATTGGAATGTGATGCAAATCTGATGTAGATTTTGCAAGGAAGAAGGAGAGAATAAGATGGATGACAAAAGTTAGGAGTAAGCGAAGAGAGATAAAGGACAATGGAAATAAAACTTGGATTTTTCAACAAGAAGTTTGTTTTTTTAAACAAAATAAGACAAGAAATGTTAGACGAATATGATTCAAATTTTAATTGTATTAGAAAGAGTAAGGTTTGGCAATTATGAATTGGACCACGCTGACAGATGTCGATTCTTTTATCAAAATTTTCAATCACTTTTTTAGCAAAATGGCGGGTCTATTACGTAAATCGCGTCACGGATGGTTGTGTATCTTGTGAGACCGTTCTGTTGAGACCACATGTTAGTGAAATCCATATCATCAATAACAGGTCAAAATTGAGTTGCTAATAACTCTCGATAGCATGGTCCAATGACCGTAATCGCATCTTCGAATAAAAACGGCCCCATCCCGTCATAGCGCACCTGGATTTTTATCATTTTAATGCGATTTTCGATCGAAATTGAATTCATTGTAACAATTGCCAAAACATCTACTACTGATATGTCATGTTGTTATTGTTGCCCCCTATTGACAAAACAAAGCTCTTGTTGAAAAATCCTATAGTTTTAAACATGTTGAATTTAAGTCGGAAGAATGTAATGCCTAACGGCACAGATTTAAAATTATTAAAACACAAAATACAAACAAGAGTACAGACAAAAGTAGACAAAACTAAACGAAATATAAAGGAAGTACTGTTAAATAAATGAAAATTTATCACAGGAACGATCAAGTTAATTTTGCGAGTGCATTTTATGCGTTTTGTAATACATCAAGGTTTTGGCAGCTTCTTGTCAAGGTATTCATTGAAACTAACTTCAGTTTTGGTTTTCGTTGCCAAAACTATAAATTTCACTTGTTGATTACTAAGTAGATGTCAATTAGGAGGTTTTAATTGTAATTTAACCGACTTTATCGCACTTCCGGTGATAATATACTATATATACGTATTTGAAATTTATTTACATCTCCACTAGAATATATATTAATTGTTCTAAATTGCATTGCAAAAAATCGTTAGAAAAATAATTAATTAAATAGAAATATTATATTATATTGGGACTAGATAGTACTTGGATGACTAACCAATTGTAGTCTGATTCTAGTGAATAAAAGAAAAAGTTGCTGCAATGTGACATTCAGTGATAAATATGAAAAATGCTATAAAAGCGATCCTTAATTTTGACAGGAGAACTTGTTAGAACCACGAAAGTTGGTGGTTATTTCTTATTGTTCTTTTTTATGTTTTATATTTTAAGCTATACTATTAAAGCCTTGCATTGAAATGTTAGACATGATTAAAAATAATTGGAAAAACGTGAAAGAAGTGTCAACATCAAAGTTACTCAGAAGTAAAAAATTGAAACACGTATTTTGTGAAACCATATACTCGACATTTAAAAAAATTAGTCATTTTGGCATATGAAATTTCACATGTGTCGAGAAACACGGTAAATTAGTCATGGACGCTATACAGTACAACAACGCACATTGTGAAAATTTATTATCAAAATATATATATTTTTTTAAAATATTGAGCATTTTTTTCATTCATATTTAAAATGTCATGTTCGTTTGAAGTGACTCACCCAAATGCTAAACATTCGTAGGTGTTTTGGTTTGTCACACTCCTTCTTCAGAGTCCATTCATGCCAGCAGCACTAGGTAAAACGACCTTGTGACGGTTCTTGTACTTAACTGCTTAATGCTTATTTATGCATCAAATCCAGAATTATGACAAAGCTCTTTCTATTTAACTTTGTCAATTTCAAGGTAAAATTATTTTCAGGGTTTTATAGACCTTTTACTTAGACTTTTGGATCTGAAGTTTTAATGCCTTATTTGATTCCAGGCGAGGGGCCATTCGTAAATTACGTCATACAAATTCTTACTAATCTGAAATCAAATCGAATGGAAATTTTAAGTTGATCTATAATGACCTTAATGAGCCCTGCAACGATTCTTGGGCTGAACATCTTCATTGCTAATGGCAATTTAGAACACAAACAGTTGTTTTTTTTTATTGTACATGCCCTGAGAAGTATACGAATTTTCTTAGCATTCTTTTTGTCTTTACATACTTTTTCAATTTACTCAGATGAAGTCTTTGGTGTACATAGTTTTAAATATATTGTATTGTATTTTCTTACAATATTTTCGCCTTCCGGCTTCTCAATATCTTTTACATTCTATTTAGTCTTATTAAATCTAAAGTTAGCTTTCTTACTTTTCTTCTTACTTCTGTCATCCACCCTCTTCCTTCACTCTTTCCTTGCAATATCTCCTCCTAGCTTAATCCACTTTCCTCCTCTCTTGCTTCCCATACATTCATGTTTCCTCCTTCTCTTTCTTCGTTTCCTACTCTAAACCTTCTTGTAAACCTAATCATTCTCGTTTCTTTCTTTCCCAGTTTTTTCAGGTACTCCAGCATCCTCATACAAAACTATCTGTATTTTTAAATATAACTGTATAGTTTAAATAAATAGGTTATTAATTAATAATTTATCTATATACTTATATTTATTTATATAGCAAATACGTAAATAGTACATAATTGTACTAACATCTATAAATTTAAAATCTTTATTCGTATAACCTACAAAAATATTTTTATATATCTTTTGCAATGTCTGTTATTTGTTTATAACAAATTATAATATTGTTTTGTTTGTATTGGTAAAACAATTACATTTAATACATGCAAAACTTCAGCTAAACTCTGTTACGTTACTTATTTTTCTAAGTCCCAATGTTTTTTGTTTGCGCCATTCATTATCTGACGGCATATTTCTTATTTAATATCATTATCTTATATTTAAAAACTCTGTGTAAACATTATTGAAATAAAATACTTTACAATGTGTACTGGAGTTGAAAACATTTAAAAAAATTAAAGTCACGTTGAACACAAAATATATACATATTATTTAACATAATATTTTTTACCTCACGTTACGGTTTGTTACTTACTGAGGTTTAACACAATTTTGTTACATTGCCATTAAATAAAAGCAAATGACATAACATCACTATACATATAATCTTGTATGAAAAGCTTTATTAGCGTCAGAAAACGTAAATTTATGTCGAAAATAACTTGTTATGTAACCTTACATTATATTAACCTAAAAGTTATGTAACAGTTAAACTTTTTTATATATAATTTATATTTAAAAGGTATTCAGATGCCGTACTTTCATAATATACAGTGCATTTTAATTGAATAACTAATAATAATAGGATACGATATTCACTTACAAATTACGTATACGAGTACATTACAACACTGCAAAATTATGACATTTAAGAAGCTATATATAGTTCATAGTTTTCTTTTTCTACATGATTAAAAATAGTCATTTTCCATACAAATCATATTGTTTAGCTCAATTCTAAAAAAATGGTGACACGGCTTTCAAAAACTAGGTGTATATAAAAGAATCTTTTCTGTAACTATTGCAAAAAGAAAATTATCAAAAGGATACCTATATACGAAAATATTTAAATAAAACCAGTAAGAAACAGTAATTGTGGGTTTTGAACCGGCAATGTTGCAAATGCCAATTTGAGCGGGAAATTCAAAATTATTCAATTCAATATTATATAAAATATAACAATTTATTTGTCGAAGAACCAAATCACGCATGCGTTAACACACGTATATTTACTGCGTTGCCAAATTTATTATTCCTTTTTCAAAATATTTAAATTGAATTAATATAAATTTGATATTAATTATATGTAATTTTTAATTTATTAAACTATTATATGCATAAAAAAATCATTTTAACAAGCAAAAAGCAGTTTAATAGAGAATTGAAAAATTCATTTTCAAAGATACAGTCCCAATATTTGCTCGTCCCTCATGTACTTCGTATTTTGCATTTCGTATTACCGAGAGATAAACTTTTTGCATTGACGGTACGTCCTGTACCTTCTTAAACCCCTTTCCACCTACTGCTGGCTTTTAATGTGGTCTTAACAACATAATGTAACGTAAATTAATTTCAAATTGTAAGTAGTTAATATATTTGTATGAGCAAATGAGCATCTTTAACGTCTTACTATAATGTATTCAGTTTAAGTTTTCAATCCCTGTCCAAGACATTAGAAACTAATGGCATTTCTGTGACATACTTCATTTATAGAAGATCCCAGTTCTAGAAGCTAGAAGCTGCTGATATTCTAGATATATTTTTAAAATTGCCAGCTGTTTTCAAAGATCTTTCTTATTTTTTGTTTTGTTTTAAGAGTATTTGAACTTTAAAATAACCTATTAGTGTTTGGATTGAAACATGGAATTATTTTTATTACTTTATTTTGATGAATAAAATAATAAATACTGGTCCTTGGTTATATTTGTAATTTAAGAGGTTATAAAAGATAAGTTTTGTGCATGACATGCCAAAGTGATGCATTAAAAATTGATTGAACTTTTGGTGTTTTTATTTTATTGAAAATGATTTATTAAAATTTTTGAATATGTTTACAAACAGAGCCTAGAAACGCATAAGACGTATATAAGACGTATATAAGACGTATATAAGACGTAGGATACGCCAAGGCCTTGAAGTTGTGTTGATACTTTTTCTATTAAGTACTTTAGATTTTTTCATGTAGTTTATTTGGGTACCAATTAACAAAACACTTATTGAATATTGTTTATATAGAAAAAAAATATTTCCTAATTAATATTTTTTTATTTTTATTAATTCTTTCTTCGGTCCCTATTACCGATGGAAACCGAACCTTGGTGAACTAATTCCAATGTTCAGTTTCTAGTTTTTATACAGAAATTGTCTTGTAATGCAAGACACTTTCCAACTTGCTACAACCTAATTTCAAGATTCATTTTCTACCTGAGATTCACGTACTCGTAATTTAACAAAATTATAATTAACCTTGGTCTATTGCTTATGCCTATAATAATGGCGATAAATATAGTACCCCATAGTTGTATACGGTATGGTCATATGATATACAACTATGGGGTACTGCATCTTCCTCTAATATTGAGATAATCCAAAGATTTCAGTCCAAAATGCTAAGGATTGTCACGAATGCACCATGGTTTATACCTAATCACATATCTACAGTAAAAGAAGAAATAGTGCTTAGAACCAAAGTATACAAGGAGAGAATAATAGAACATCCAAACAATTTGGCCAGCTGTCTAATGTCCAATATTTCCACAGTACGCAGAGTGAAACAGAAGGTACCTCAGGACCTACTAGCCAAATAAACAGAATCTAGGACACATCTCGCGCAAGACATTTTATTTTGACATACCTATCAGTGAATATATAATAATAAATTGTAATAATCTTTACTAACAAAAAAAAAAAAAAAAAACCTTGGTCTATTGCTTATGCCTATAATATTGGCCATAAATATGGTGTCGTGGCCACATATACGTGGAGTACATCACTGTCTCATAAGTTTTATAATTATGAGCACATAATCAAATTCATTGTAATAACAACCAAACACGAAGTCTAGCAGTGGTCCATAATGATTTCAGATTTTATTTTCTCCATTGCAAATGCCTATAATATTTCTTCATATACAGTATAAATTTACATAAGCTCAAACTAATGAATGCTAGCTAACAATTAGTAATATAAATTGTTTCTACTTCTTTGTTTTTGACAAACTAACATCGAACTTCTTTTAAAAAAAAATCCTGCTGCATTTTGACAGATAGTCACATTTTGGAGGTTATAATAAAAAATATATATTTTTTTATTTTGTATTTTTAATTTACAAACATTGGACCTTGTACGGTTTTAAAAAAAAACAAAGAAAACTTAAATTAAATTCTAAATTAAAACAGTGAGTGGTTACTTATTATTGTCCCGCTCTTGTATATCTACGTGACGTGTTATATGGAAAGCTAATAATTATTGTAATCATGTTTTTGCTAGAACAAAATTTCTGAGTAATATTTGTAGAACCAGATTTACACATATTTCTTATAGTATATGAAATCTACTAGAAGTTTCAGTTAATAGTATTTTGTCACTTTTAATACGTTATTCTTATAGTTTGATTAATAAGAATTCCAAGAAACAGAAGCAATAACCGCTACCATACACGACTCGTTAGAACCTATGCAAAACGTCTTTAACAACATTGCGTCACCAAGCTGTTCTCCATGTGTTATTCATCTATACGCTGTCCTAAATATAATGCATGCTCCATATGTTCCTATTCTTCTTTAAGTAATGTGTACACTAAAAAAGACTACACAAAACATTTTCACTGTACTTTGTTAACATTAGGAAAGTTTTCCAATTGATCTTTGTACCATTTTTTGTTCTGGTAAATTTTGATATTTGTACCATTTTTTGTTCTGGTAAATTTTGATATTCGTATCATTTTTTGTTCCGGTAAATGTTGATATTTAAATATATATATATATATATATATATATATATATATTTTTTTTTTTTCTTTATTCAAAAAATAATAATGTTTTTTAAGTGTGAATGAAATATTATTTTATTTTAATGTTTTTGCCATTAAGTACTACATTCTTCACCCTTTAATTATTAAATATCATATAATTGTGCTTAACTTACCCTATCTGTATTTTCACTCTTAAAAAAAAAAACTAATAAATTTAAACCCCATACTGCTTCTCTTTTCCTACTACTCTGCCATTCCTTCTCTTTCCTCGTTCCTTATTTCTAACTTCGCCGTCCACCTCTTCCCTTCACTACCTCTCTTTAATAACTGCACAATCTTCTTTTCATTTTTTCTTTTTCTCACATGAATATTTCATTTGCTCCAGCGTTTCTATCTCTCTCCAGCACACCTTGTACATCCTTTCCTCTTTATTCTCTCAGTATGTACTTCGTTTCCCAATCTAAATCTTGTAATTTTTCTTATCTCTTTCTCCCAAATCCTTTTGTATATATATATTTAACGTCGACCTATTTCTGATGCTGAATAACTCTGATCCGGGGATCGAACTCGAACACAGAGCAGTATAGTGTCAAGCATCAATGCTCTCGCCCACTATATCGTTTAAAATTAATATTCAATAACTCAAATCGCTATATAGAAATCTATATTGTAAAACACAGATAGTGTAGAAATGCATTACATAGAGGTAGTGTTAAAATAACAAAACATGACGTCACTGAACATTCTTAAAAATGACGTAGTGCTTATCCCTTTAATTTTTGTGTCTTTTTAAGATAATCGTCCACAAGTTTCTCTAACAAATTGGCGTTTTCACCGCAAAACACATAGTTACGCAACTTGTATTTGCATTTGATGAATACTCAGCTTTAGATGCAAAACAATATAAGTCAACTTATTTTAACAAAACTGTAAGTTTATATTGTTGATGTTTTATGATTTCTTAAGAACCGCACATAATAAATGTTTTACATTTCTTACGTTATTAAATGCTTCATAATTAGTACATTACATTACATTAGTATTGTAAATCTGTTGTTTTCTGAAAGAAGATACACTTGTAATGCGGTTTAGTCGGTGCTTCTCGGTAAGCATATTTATACATCGCATGTGTGAGTTTTATTGTATTATTTATTAATATGGTGAGAGTCAGTAGCGGATCAAACTAGCAACTGTGTACTGTGAGTGGTATATATGAAAAGTGCCACTTGAATGTATTTTATTTTGCTCACGAAAAATGCTATTGTATCTAGTTACAGTTATGTCAGGAATAATTAGGATGTACTAATTGCAAGTCATAACCCATTTATAATATTGTTGCAATAATGTTCCAAGTGTATATTTATATGTTTGTTTGTTGCTGAAATTCGTATGGTAGAATGAAAACGGCTCCGTCAATGTTTTTGAAAGTTTGCTATTTCGTAATTTTCGTAAATTTTTTTAGGGCCCGGTAGGAAACTCAAATTTTTGAATACTTAATAATAAAACACGTTATTAAAAAAAAAAAATTCAAAATTCAAAAATTTTATTTGGTGGCACGAGGGCGGTTTTTGCCGAGGGTAAAAATTGTGCTGGAAAGTTGAAATTTGATATAGGGGCTAATTTTGGTAACTGATTTACGAATCGAAAAAAAAATCCCAAATTTTGAAAAAAAGTTGGTCAAATAAGGAATAAATTGAAAATATTTTATATTTCGTTGAAAAAAAATAATATTCTTTTAGTTAATTTATATGAAAAATTATTTTATTATTGGGCGAGTTAAATATTTCAATTTGAAAATAGAATTCAAATTTGAAATGAACACTAAAAAGATTTGTTTCTTAGTAATTTTATAGAATAGTATCAGTAATAAATGTAACACTGTTTTAAATCCTTTTAGCAATAACATTTCTTTTAATTACATTACAAAATACGAATAATATTAACATACTCTACATGCCACATTTTTTATTACAATGTCCATCCAATTTACTCGTATAAATCGGGATTCTATTTTCGTTTTCCGGCGTCCCGACGCCCTGTCCCGAATGACAGCGGACTGTGCTCTTGGCGGATGGTTTTTAAACAAAATCTACTCTTATCTCAGTTCTTGTAGTTTAGAGTAGTGTAAGTTACGTGACAGGTTAAATAGTTAACGTCATTTCTGACCTTGTTTATGCTGTTGACCCCGAAGACACATGATTCAATTCTTCAATTCGTCAAATTGATGGCAAAATCAAATTTCATTATTTATTGACACTATTTTTCTATTGTTAGAACAGCTATAGCTTTCATTATTAATTAGTAGTTCGTTCAATAATTTGCAATAAACGCTACTCGCATATTTTATTTTAGAAATATCACCCACATACTAGTGGTGTACAACGGAAGTTTTATTTGTGAACCTGTCAATCTCCAACTTCGATTGCTTTTTAAATTTTTTTAAAATTTAATTTATTTTAATAATTTAATTTTTTATAAACACCTCAGCCTAATAATTTTTTATGATTTTGTAAGAATATTATTTTAATTTTGATAACAGCCAATCCAGAAAATAAACCGCTGTCCGGGAAGCGAACCTAAAGACATGATAGTCTAGTGTCAAGCACAAATGCTTTTGCTCACTGTGCTGTCTAAATGATGATACTATGTAATTATTATTATATTAAAATTATTATAACTTTTTTTATAATAGAGTTCTTAGGTTAGAATTAGGACAATTAGAAAGTCGTGGTATATATTGTTAATGTATTCCATGTTTAATACTGATGCTGAAGTATCTTTAACTCACTGTTTTAATTTTGCATTTAATTTAAATTGTATTTTCCTACACCATTTTTAATTTAGAATGTGATTTACTTTTTCTTTGTTTTTTTTTTTAGAATTAAAAAAAAACTGTATTATACTATAACCTCCAAAATGTGACAATCTGTCAAAATGTAGTAGGATTTATTTTTAAAAGAATTTCAATGTCAGTTTGTTAAAAATAAAGAAGTAGAAACAATTGTTATTAAAAACTTCAATTTTATTTATTCCACATTCAATTTTGTCCAACTGTCTCGAAATGTCAAAATTTATATTAGTAACGACGCATGCGTACCAACTAAATTAACTTAAATCAAAACACGAATGTGACAAGGAATACCTATTCTTAAAACCTGAAATCTAGATTAAAATATTAAATAAAAACGTAAATTAAATATAAAAACAGTGCGTAGGAACGAGGCTTAATAATCTACGTGAAAAGTCTATTCAAAATATATTTTTCTGGTATGCAGTTTGTGTTGTGTGTTTTCCTATTATGAAGTACATTACATTACATTATGTTAATAGTTTGTTGTCTTAAGTACTGTATAAATCGACCATAAGTTGTCATTTGCAAGAAATAAAGAATGTTGTTTCTTGTGCTAAATGTCCTCTATAAATAAATTCTATACTTTTTCCGCCACATTCTAGTTATTTTGAGACGTCTGCCAAGCGGAATTCAGTTTTGTTTGAATTGAGTGCATGCAAAACCTTCTGTAAATGTTTCTAATTTATATATTTTAATTTTAACTAAAATTTTAATATTACTTTGACAGTAAATATTACTAACTACATTAGGTTTTTGATACTAAATGATAACGAATCATAAAAATGGATTATATTTGTTAAATATAATATTTCTTGTTTTTAAAAGAATAGTTTAGGTGTAGTAGAAATATTGAATAGGAAATATTTAAAATAATTAAATAAAATTATTAAAATATTTTGTCATTAAATTTTAGAAAAATTATACTCTTTTAACAATTTTTTTTATACATTTAATATATTTTACACACTGCATGTGACATCATAACGCTTCGAACCTTCCTCCCCCTAGTCACATCTTCTCACAATTTCCCCCCTATTGCTTGTGGCGTGAATTTTTGGCCCCTTATTATTTCTGAATGAAATTTTTGTTTGTAGCAGTATGAGTAGTATAATAGAAGATGACGTAGTAAAGCGTTGAAAAATATTTAAATATAATTTTGTAATGATGTAGAAATAAGTTATTTAACCGCTCAATAGATGGCTGCCATATAAACTCAGAAGAGAACTAAAAACAACGTTAATTTATGGCCGATTACACGCGTCATTAATCTTGCGCGGTGAAGCACGTGATACTCTTTATATTTGAAAGAGTTTAGGTAGATTGCATACTAAAATGACCCTTTTTATACGGTTTGTGGGGGCGTGGGCCCCCCTCTAAATTGTGTGGGACTCTCTCTGCAGTAACAATAATTATAATAATAATTTAATTTAAATAATATTCACTTTATTTGAATATATTCTACATATTCATCTTGTGCAAAATAATTACAATATCACATATATAATATCACTCAATAAGTTCATAGGATGACAAATCAACACACTAAATTTAGATTCTTCCATTGGTTTTAAAATGAGCTTGTGTCCTATGTCTTCATTTCTATAAAAGGGTACTATATATTGATAAAGTGGGTTACTAGAACCTCAAATGTTCAATTATTTTTTAATAACTCCTTATATGGTAAGAGATATTAACAATTAAAAAATTAATTTTGTCGCTTTAATTATTAAAGGGATTCAACGTTGTACACATTCCAAGTGCATGTGACATCACAATCCTACCAACCTTACATATCATAAATCTCTGCTATATGTATTTATATATCAAATATTATTTACAGCTATTTCAAGGAACAATAAAATTTCAATATTATGTCTGTCTTAGCAGGATTAAATAAAATAAAAACTTATTATTCTTTTATTTGACTTGATTATTTCGACTACCAACAGCTACAGAACGTTACTACAGCACAGACCTACTCAACAAATAACTGACGTTAAAATGCATTTCACGTCATACATATATGGCCGATCATTTCTAGCGCTAAAACTACAATTGAAACTTTTAATTGCTATATCTCCGTCAATATTTCGATATTTAATAAAATAGACACGCCAATACACACTTACGTATTAACATCAATTTCAATCAACAAACGTAGCAACGTACAAAAGTAGCTTCACTAAACCACTGTAACACGTAAACTAATAGTTGGAATGTCATGAAATTTTGACACATATCGTTTGAAAGTTGACACTATTTACGATGTCATCCTACGAACTTATTGAGTGATGCTGTAGAACCTCTTATAACGCTGTTTATGTTTATGAGCTGCGTATGTCAAAACTCATTGGATTTTTTTTTGTTTTATCCGGAAGTCTGGTTATGACGTTAAACCGCAAAGTTCTACAAAGTTCTTTTACGAACCTCCACTTGTTTTTTCTCTCCTCTTATATAATCGCCAGAGTGGAATCATCATAATCTTTACAAAACAACGAAGTTCTTAGTTAGCTGTGGGCCTAAGAGTTTAAATGAGGTCAAATATAAAATTAATGAAACAACAGAATCTTTTATGCCAAGTTCCTTTCATTCACAGTCAACGAAATAAAAATGTTGAGATAAGGAAATTGAGAAAACTAAGTTTATGAATAAATAAAAAAAAAATATTTAATAAGAACAAAGAATACCAAAGCAATTTAATTAATGAAATAAAGGCCGAGGGACTATAAACCTTTTTATGGCTTGATATCAAAGTATTGCAAACGACGACAAATAGTCGTCGAAATCCGTCGGTAAAAATAACCAACTGTCGTCAGTTGTGTTTCGTCATATAAAAAGATCAAATCTGAATTTAAATTTTTAATTTTTAAGGTACCTTCTTTTGGCCGCCATCTTGAAAAGGTATTTTGTTTATCTTGAAAACTACGTGTTCCACAAAAATTTTGTAACTTGTATATTGTAAAAGTTACAAGCAAAAATATATTTTAAATTAAGTCGGGAATGAACAGACAGTACCACTATAGTACTACAGTAATATTAATTGTCAAAAAAAATCATTAACAGAGAAATGGCGGGAAATTCAAATTAGCTACCTCCTGTTTGAGATAATTACCGCATTTGGGAAGGTGGTACTGTCGTCACTAAAATGTAATATCTATTCATCCAGTAAGCTAAAGTAATTTAAAATATTTGCTGTGATAATTAAGTATAAATACATGAAAGTTACCGCAAAAGACTATTATTATCTTTGTATTCAATTAAAACATAATTGTCTCTCTTCAAAGAATTTTCAAACATAACATAACATGTTTATACATAATAATCAATACAAATTACAAAACAAAAATAGTTTTGGACACAGATTTAACGGTTTTTTACTTAAATTAGTTACAAAAACATCGCAGTTTGAATGAGTTTCTAGGTATTAATGGTAAATTAGCTTAAACATACGACAATATATAATCTAAGTGGATAAGAATGTGGTATGTGGAATTTTACAGGAAATTGAAGGTTATTTTATGTGTGCATTATTAGTCGTTGGCCAATTAAGTGCGGCTCCAACATGCGACATTCAACATTTGTTAGAAGCAGGTACTGCAGTGTGTATGCGTCAAACGCCTGTTACCGACAGCTGTTTATCGAGAATCCTTCTCTTTCGAATGCAGTGGCTCTCGCTTTTGTAAGCAAATCAGTATAGCCGTATCATTCGTTCGCATTACAGTTGTTTTCTGTTTCGCAGGAAAATGCTAGGTGTAACAATAGAGCAACGAATTGTTGTGAAATTTCACATATATTTCTATACATTCTAGTAGTTTCACACTGTTTACTAAATAGTTCCTAAACACACTTAGTTTTCTATATATTATCTGTATTAGTTTGTTATTTTTATAATAAATATTAGTTCTTAAACTACATTACTTTACATTCTGCGTTTGAACTTTATTTGCGCATGTTCCAACTATATTCACATAATGACTTTTATTACTTAAGAAATACTAAAATTATTAAAAGCTGCCAAGTCTCAATTTGATTTATAATAAGATGTCAGTGTCAGGCATTCAATCACTGTGGGTGGCTACATAAAGTTATTATTATGGTACAATGTCCTTTACGTGTTTTAAAATGTATATCCTTTATTCAGTGCCGCATTAACTCCATGGTTTATGATTACAGTGAGGTTGTTTCTACTTCTTGTTCTAACACAAAATTCAATTGAATCTAGTCACAATTAACTTTTTTTTCGAGCCCCTTTTAAGTATACCTTGAAAGATTTTTTCAAGTTTTTGTTTAGAATTACGTTTACTAATAAATTCATTCCACGCACTCGCAAAATACGTGTATTATAACACAGAACATACATTTTTCGTTTTATTTACAACAATTTTTTTCGTTAGGACCTACCACTGCGTGTAGGCTGTACTTTCAGAAGCTCCTCCGTAGACAAAACATTGATTTGAATGAACTGCGAATTAAAATTTAATTGCATTTTTATTAGCCTGGAAATAAGCAACCATTATAACTTTAATACTCGTCATAAATATTTGTGTGTTTTGGTTCGCTCTGGCTACTGCCGTCAAACCGTGGGTTAAATCTTATTGGAAGTATTACGCATACTAAAATAACGCGGCATATTTTATTTCACAAAAATTTTAAACATATAAATCAGTTGTAAAGTTTTAACATTACATAGTATAACTTAAATATTTCTTCATTTCATATGATTTTTTTTTTTTTTTTAATATTTGTTTTTAAATAACTTTTAATATACTTGATAGAAATGTTGATTTGAATTATGTAACTTAACTACCATTTTGTTCGATCTGCGAAAATAATGACCCTCTAAATATAGTTATATGTAGGCTCGCACTCGTGGGTTTTACACCCAGATCTAGGTTTTTGTTTGCATATCTCATTGTTTGGGGGTTTTTTTTTTTTGGTAATTTATGGAAAAATAAAGTTGGTAAATATATGGCCACTAAAGCTAGGTTTTTCTGGGTTAACTAAAGTTTCAATCTGGGTTTATCTAAAATTTGTGAATGGGAGAACTTGTTATATGTATTTAAAATTTATTTAACATACAACAATTTTCCTTTTTACTTTAAAATTTTTAAATAAATATGACATTTACCTATATTTCTTTTGCTGTTATAAATATAAAATTTCTTTTCTCGGTTTAATAGAATCATAAAACTTTTTTCCTTTTTTTTTGTATTAGTAAAATCCATTATATCATTAAATCCAAATGTATTATAAAAATATAATAATTAGTAAAAAATAATACCCTTTTAAGAACCAAGAAAATTTTGTTTCCTTAGAATCAATCATAAATAAAATGATTTTAACCAAAATTTAGACCCTTTTAGATTCACACTGCCTTACAAATAAACCTGTTATAAAATTTATACCAGATATAAACTGAGAATAAGCCTATTCGGAAGGACTTTATACCTAGTATAAATTTTATAACAGGTTTATTTGTAAAGCGGATAGTTTTAAGGTACTATCAATATTTTGTGTTTATGAAAAGTTTGAATTTAACTCATCAACAAAAATATTTTTAAAATTTATTTTACTATTCCCGATACTAGTATAAATTTATGGTGTCAAGGCCCCATGCATATATATTATACTCTTCTTTAGTAATAGAATATTAATTAAACGAAACAGTGCTTAAACACCATTAGAAATTAAAACCATTAGATTGTCATTAGATATAAGCGCGACAAATTTTTGATCATAACAGTTTTTGTAAAGACCGTTTTATACCGGACCGGAATTAAACACGTATTTGTGCAAGTCACGTGACATAACCTATGTTATTTATTATTAACATATGTTGCTATCTTGATGCTAATTTGTCAGCAATTAAATTCAAATAAAGTCAGTACCGGAAATGGTTTATACTAATTTATAATTTAATTTGATAAAATCATATTGCTAGTGAAATCTTTAAGATAAAATACTTTTAACAGTATACTCGTATATATTAAGTTAATAAATATAAATAAAATTCACAAATTCCTTTTAAGATATTTTTCTAGACTGCTACACATTTCTGAATGACAGGTTTGAATATTATAGTTTGTTTAAAAAATATATAAATAAATATCACTTAGAATGGGCTTGTGCCCTCATGTTTTAGTGGTCGATTTTTCAATTGTTGATTGAAATAAATGTTAATAAATGTGTATTGGCGTATCTATTTTATTAAATATCTAAATATTGACGGAGATATAGCAATTAAAAAGTTTGAATTATAGTTTTAGCGCTAGAAATGGTCGACCATATTTGTATGACGTGATATGCATTTTAACGTCAGTTATTTGTTGAGTAGGTCAGTGCTGTGGTAATGTTCTGTAGCTGTTGGTAGTCAAATAATCAAGTCAAATCAAAGAATAATAAGTTTTTATTTTATTTAACGCTGCTAAGGCAGACATAATATTGAAATTTGATTGTTCATTGAAATAGCTGTAAATAATATTTGATATTTTGATATATAAATACATATAGCAGAGATTTATAATCTGTAAGGTTGGTAACCTTACACAAGGATTGTGATGTCACATGCACTTGAAATGTGTACAACGTTGAATCCCTTTAATAATTAAAGAGAGAAAATGACTTTTTAATTGTTAATATCTCTTAACATATAAGGAGTTATTAAAAAATAATGGAACATTTGAGGTTCTAGTAACCCACTTTATCAATATATAGTACACTTTTATAAAAATTAAGACATAGGACACAAGCTCATTACTAAAATGTAAATGGCGCTGTGAAAAGCGCCTAACAATATTAGACACTGCAACTATTTTAACTTAACGATACTTATTATCCTCCAGAATGTCTTCTAAAAAATGTAGTAATCCGAAAAATGTAATTTAATTATGATTCTAACAGTAGTGAAAATAGGAAACGGATCGTTACAGAGTAGATAACATTTTTTATGTAAACAATATTTGTTTATGTTAAATAAACTTTAAATGCATGTTACTGTGTTTACAGGTAGGCTTTTGATATAAATTAAGACTAATCTTGAATTTGTTTAACATTATTAGTATTAGTTTGTGAGTATCTGAAAATATACTCTCGACTGAAATAGAGAGAGAGAGAGAGAGAGAAAATATAAAGCTTAACACACACCCTAAAACATTTATGTAATGTTTATGTATATATAATCAAAATCTTTAATATTTTTTGTGTTAAATAATCATTGAATCCATATCCATTAAATTTTCTTTTAGACACTCTGCTTTAAAAATGTTTCACAAAAATATATTATTTATTAATTTTATAAAAGTCTTCAAAGGATTCTGTAACTTTATTCAATTTTCTTATTTACAAAGGTGGGATGAATCACTAAAAACGTGTCCTGTGGCTCCATAAATACATGTATACAAACAACATGCACTGTTAAAAATAATAGAAATAGTAAAAATACCAAGTCCGAATAATACTTGTCAAGCCATTGCTTTGCTTTAACGGTATTTTTTCCCATTAAAGCAATGTTTTATCAACACACTACATTTAGATTTTTCCATTGTTTTGAAAATTGAAAATATGAAGTTGTCAATAGTGGCTCCATTTATTTTTATATATATACGTTTTTAAAATACGGGCCAAAATTATCTTTATTGTATTTATACAATGTTTTTGCTGATTAGGCAAAACACAATTTTTTCCATTTTTTCGTGCTGCTGTATCTCTCTGTCTCTGCTCCTTAGGTCCTTTTTCACACTTGTACCTTCCTTTCTTCTTCTTTCTGCCTCTTCTATTGCCATTCCATTCCTTTCAAAGTACTCCTTTTTCCTTTTCGTTCCTCCTCTTCCACTCTCTTCTCTTATTTTCCTTAGGATCTCGCATCCAGCATTTCTCTTTTTCTCCTCGAATCGAATCCTGCTTCGATTACGATGATATGTAATTTAATGATTTCAGGCGGAAGAATGTAATAAAATAATAAACAATAAAATAATTATATATTTAGTGAAAATTTTACAAAATGATATTAAACGTCAGTAAGTTATTAAAACGAAATTTACATGAAATATTAGTAAATATATATATATAGAAATGTATGTATATATAAAAAAATCGTCTTCATTTATAAGTTCAATTATCTAATATAAAATTAGCCAAACAAACAAACCGCGCATCATATGTTAATAACTGTTTATTTGTGTTAGTAATTTAAGGAGTAAAGATGATGTTGTATTAACGTGTAAGCTGTAATTTAGTGAGAATAAAAAAAATAAATATGAACGTGCTAAATATGCTTACAGCATTAAGTGTAAGTGTCTATTTTGTTATATTGTGTTAAAATACGAATCACAGTGCTGGTGTCTCGAAAATGCTGCATTGTTTTGCTTATTGTGTACAGACAAATGTAAATAATTAGTTTAATTAATAATATATGTATGAGTTAAGTAATATTTTAAAGTGCTAGCAGCAGTGGTAGTTCTTGAAATAGTTATTACTTTATTAATCCTAATCTATATTCGCTAAACACAAAAATTTAGTGTGTAATTCACGGCCAGGAAGTTAGCAGTCTGTGCTGTCAACAGTTAGGCTATACCTCGCATTAATTGTAATATAATTATTGTGTGTTTTTTTGTAAATTTATTTATTATTTGGTTAGTATGGTTTGGTTGCTACAGATTACGACCTAATTACCATCCAAAAGACTTTTAAAATTAATGTTTAATGTTAAGGAGGTACAGGACGTTAACGTAAATGATGAAAACATTGTGAAATTTGGAGGGTCGATACAAATAGTTAAAATACTTGCTGTCTCAAAATTTTAGAGACCTAGGGTTCATAGTTTTTTTTTTATACATGATTAAAAATAGTCATTTTCCATACATATCTTAATTTTTAGATAATATTTCAATTTCACCACAAAATATAACTTTTAACTATAAGAAAATGGTGACACGGCTTTCAAAAACTAGGTGTATATAAAATAATCTTTTCTGTAACTATTGCAAAAAGAAAATTATCAAAAGGATACCTATATACGAAAATATTTAAATAAAACCTTTAAGAAACAGTAAGTGTAGGTTATAAGCTGGCAACGTTGCAAATGCCAATTTGAGCGGGAAATTCAAAATCGGAATAAATATTATATAAAATATAACAATTTATTTGTCAAAAAACCAAAACACACGTAAATTTACAGCACTGCCAAATTTATTATTCCTTTTTGAAATTATTTAATTTGGATTTGAATTGAATTAATATAAATTTGATATTTATTATAGGTAATTTTTGATTTATTAAACTATTATATGCATAAAAAAATCATTTTAACAAGCAAGAAGCAGTTTAATAGGAAATTGAAAAATTCATTTTCAAAGGTACAGTCTCCACATTTGCTCGTCTCTCATGTACTTCGTATTTTGTATTTCGTATTACCGAGAGATAAACTTTTTACATTGACGGTACGTCCTGTGCCTCCTTAAAATATATCAATTTGTAAAAAACTCTTTTATCTAATGTTGTTTATATATATTTTTTTACAAATATTTCTCAAATGTATTTTTCAGTTGAAAATGTAATTTTTGTTGACAAACACTTTATACAATTTCTAATAAAATCTTGTAAAAGTTATAATTGCAAAGTACATAAACAAGATTCCACGGTGTAACAATTAATAGATATTTTCTCATTAATAATAAGCCAATTATAAATAAATTAATAATAATAACAACATGACATAGATAGAATATTTGAAATGTATGTATATAACAGTGTATTTCAACAATTATTCACGGTATATGTCAACTGTGTATCAATTCAATATTTTCGTAATCGATGGCAGTCAAAGCAACGTGCCGAACGTACAACAACGTGCTTCCTGTCCTGGAACATATCCTTGTTTCCAGAATTTTCAGCTATAGAAATATTGTATTTGCGAACCCCTTCTATACCAAATACTCCGTACCTAGCGAAGTAGTTCAGTTTGACGAGTCGTTCTGTAGTGTTCCAATTACCTAAAGAGAAGATAAAGATTATTTATTATCTATACGTAATCATCTAGTAATGTAAAAGAAATGTGTTGTGTTGTGTTGTAAAATATCCGCTATACACAAAACTTATGTATTATTTAACGTAATATTTTTTAACTAACGTTATAACTTTATTTTTTATCGAAGTTTAACATAATTATGTTAGATCAAAATTAAATAAATGCAAAAATCTTTTATTAATAAATTAATTTAATATGTAACATTATATAATCTTGCGTAAAATATTTTATTAATGTCAGTAAATAAATTAATTTATGTAAAAAGATAATTTATGTGTTGTAACTTGACATTATATTAACCAACAAATATTAATGTAAAAGGAAAACTTTTTTATGTTAAATAAATCGTACATATACGTAATTATGTTTAACGGGTATAATCGATAATTATTAATTACTGTTTAATAACTATTCTATATTATAATGTTCCAACTGTATGTTTATATTCTTATATGTTTGGTACTGAAATTTGTATGAAACTCGAAAACGGCTCCATCAATGTTTTTGCCTCTTTCGTAGAGAAAAATTTTTTTAAGACTTTTGGCGGCCCCGGATTTTTCCCTGAATTTCCTGGAAACCCGTAGTTTTGGAAAAACTGCAAAAAAAAGTGGGCTCTCTTTTCCTGTATAACTTTATGTTCGTAAAAGATAGAAAGTTGAAATTTTGCATGTGTATTGCGCTATTAAATGCAAACATATTTCAAAACATAAAAATTCAAAATTTAATAAAAGGGACCCGGTAGGAAACTTTGGAGAAAGCTCAAATTTTGAATTGTGTAATAATTGAATATAATATTAAAAAAGAAATCAAAATTTTATTTGGGGGCACTGGGGGCGGTTTTTGCCGAGGGTAAAAATTGTGCTAGAAAGTTGAAATTTTTTATGTAGGCTGACTTTGCTATCTAATTTACAAATCGAAAAAAAAATCCAAATTTTGAAAAAAAGTTGGTCAAATAAAAATGGAATTAAAATTTTAAATGAAATTCAATTCGCACATAAAAGACAGTCGTCGCTTGTGACGGGGGTAAACTTTGGTGTGTTAGTAAATTTTCCTTTAAATTTCTTACGGATAATTGCATTTGTTCGAAAAATAAATGATATTTTGCGTAAGTCGTCAAATAGGTAGAATACGTGTCGTATTCTAGATATAAGAAATTAGAAATTACTAGAATATTATTTCTAATTAAACTGTTTTAGAATTATGCAATTGTTTTGTACACAAATTTGCAAATCAAGCCATCCTTGGTTTTTCATTTATTGTTCTTTTTTTTATTTCCAATTTCTGGACTAACAATTATTATTTTTTTGTTATAAATCCTGACATTAATTTATAGTGTTTTTTCTATTTCAGATGGTCATGGACGAAGCCAGCGTAAATAACATTATGAGCGGGATTGAAAATACGGGAGGAGTTTTACATAACCGGAAAAAACTACGGCAAAGGTAAGTCAATTAAAAAATGGAAAAAAGTGTAAATTTCTTATAGAACATATTCCTGTTAAAAACTCAATTCATGTGTATTAAATATAAAAAACAATGAATTCTAAAATGATTATAGAACTTTTTTGGATATTATTATCTTTTACCAATTAAGTTTTTAATTTAAAAAAGTAGTCAGAGCAATAGGAATCAATAGAAGTCAATAAGATAAGAATTTAGGTTTATTATTTTTTTTTTTATCAGGTTTATGTTATTTTTCTTAAGCAGTACTCCAACACATGTGTCTGCATTTTTTGTAATATATTTAACATCAGCCTATTTCCGATGTTAAGTACTATCACCGACGACCTCCTACTATAATCTGGCAGTTTTTGTGATACTGTGGGGCCTCGTATATACCGAGCTATACCGCAGCCTCATAAGCTTATGATTATGTTTGTTCATGTTCAATTTAACTTGACAACTCAGAAAATATAGCTCTGGTTCGAGGATCGAACATGAGACACAACAGCCTAGCGTCCAGCATTAATGCTTTCGGCTATTGTGTCGTCTCAAATAGCATCTGAATTAAAAACAGTTTTATGAGAGCTTTCGTTTATCACTAGTTTATTGAATCCATTTGACAGACAATGGTTATGATAAATATGATTATTATAACTAAACAAAACGTAAATTCATTTATTATCTAATATAATATTTTTTACTCCGAGGGTTACCGAAACTATAAAAATGTTAACATAATTTTTTTACAATATCTTTTTACTTAAATTTTGAGCCATGGGACAGAGTGAAGGTTTAAAGTAACGCTCTTAATGGGGCTTGATAAATTGTTCGCCGGGATCGCACCAGTTTTGCTTAAGAACTGTTAAGAACATGTTTGCGATTTCTAACCTAACTTCTAGTAAAAGTGTTACTGTCAAAAAAACTGTTCTTTCTATTGATGTTATTTTTTTAATATTTTCATTTAAACAATATTAAAAATAGCAAAAACTTTTATTGAAACTTTGTTTAATATGTTCACTTTTCTGTGTTTCTGTTATTTTTGATAAATAGTTTTGGGACTTTGTTTACAGCGTCGTAAACAGGTTATGTCGTTAAGGGTATTACTTTATTCATCAAGATCGTTCCGTTGTTATCAGATCTGTATAAAGAGGATTATGGTCTTGTATCGACAAATTTTATAATAAATGTAATTTAATATTAGCATAAAAATATATATGTCAAATAAACTTTAAATTCATGTAACTGTGTTTGTCGGGATTATTCTGTTCTCAAGGGATCTTTCATACTTGTTATCATGTCATCATTGTTCTTGTTACTAAGTTTTAGTTATGAACTTGTACACATACAGTCAAGTATAATTGAGCAAACAATCGACCATTTGTTACTTCCTAGTTGTTAGTTTTCAAAGTGATGGTGTCAATGTAGTGGTGTGTTAATGAATTTAAACTAAGAAGGGCGCCAAAACGCCTTACATTTTGGCAGTAGTACTACAAAAACTATCGTATATTTTGCCAAATATTTCATTAGCTTTCTGTTATCATATTCTACACATCGATCCACCTCATAATGAAGCGAAGACAAATTACACATTTTTGGCCTGTGTTTGTGAAAACAACATTATTTCAAATTATGAAATACTATTGTAAAAATTAATTAAAAACAGAATGTGTTACAAAATAATATATAAAGTAAAATTTATATAATAATAATCAGGGACTTAAATATTATGCCATTTTTCAAAGGCCTGTATTTTCTAAATTAGACTATTTATGTTCGCTCCAAGATATGCGCTCCCAGAGAAGTTTAAAAGAGATGCAAAATCAAACGTCACTCATAAAATGTTCATATAAAGACGTGTATATAACAATGAATAAATTCGAATGTTCTACTGACCTTGTGACGTCATAAATATTAAGCAGTAAAACGAAATTCAAACTTTAAATAGATGTATCTCCGTCAATTTTTTGATATTTCATATAATAAGAACACCAATATATATTAAATAACTTTTATTTTAATAAAAAATTAAATAGTAACTAACAATCTACAATTTCTTTTCTCTTTTCATTTTTCTTTAAAATTGTTTGTTGTTTTCTTTGAATATTATATTTCATATTTTTCATTCAAGGTTTGACATCATCAAGAAATTAGGACAAGGAACTTATGGAAAAGTTCAACTGGGTATAAATAAAGAAACAGGACAAGAAGTAGCAATTAAAACAATTAAAAAATGCAAAATAGAAAGTTCCGCAGATCTGATAAGGATAAGACGCGAAGTTCAGATAATGTCATCCGTAAGGCATCCGAATATCATACATATATATGAAGGTAAGAATTCATTTAATTGCATTTATATTGCAGTAGCCATGTTGCTATGCATAACACATTTCTGTATCACAAATAATTTTTCTGTTTCTTTTTTTTACACTCTTTGTGCTTACTTTACCTCTTGTTACTTGCCTTTTATTTTTCAAACTTATCTATTCTTTTTTTCCCGTGTTTTTTTCCACTAATTCGTCTATCTTATCCTCCCATATCCATTATTTTCCTTTCATATTATAACCTTTTCTTTCCATCAGCAACTTCCTGTACTCTATTGTTACTCCTATTTTTCCATAGATACTAAAACCATTACATTTAAACTAAGACATAATAATAATAAATTTAATACAAATAATTATGTACAGTTTTTGAAAATCGTGAGAAAATGGTCCTCGTGATGGAATACGCTGCGGGTGGAGAACTTTACGATTACCTCAGTTCGCGGAAAGTTCTACCAGAAGAAGAGGCCCGACGAATATTTCGACAAATTGCAACTGCTATTTATTATTGTCATAAACATAAAATTTGCCATCGAGATCTTAAACTAGAAAATATTTTGTTAGATGAACATGGCAGTGCAAAGGTTTGTGATTTATGACAAATAAAAATATTTTATTTACTTTTTAAAGAATATTTTAATAATTATAGTTTTTTTTTCACAGATTGCTGATTTTGGATTGTCCAATGTGTTTGCTGAACAACGGTTACTTTCTACTTATTGTGGATCTCCTCTCTACGCTTCTCCCGAAATTGTTACTGGAACACCTTACAATGGACCAGAAGTATGAACACTAATTAGTAAAATCTAAGAAATAATCTAAGAATTCATGTCTATAGCACTTTAAGTAAAAACCCAAAAAAAACTATGTACAGTTTAATTACATAACAATTAAAACCAAACGGTATGTGACTCTTAAGTACTAGTTATATAGTTTCAATTTTTTTTAAATAATTCCCGACATCTACTTATTTCTTTTCTACATGACTTTTGACTTCGATTCGTATATCAACATTACATATTAGCTGTAATTATTTTGAATTATTAATTATATGTAAATATTATCGTAGAACATATTACAGACAGTGGATGCATACAATTCTTCGTTCATAAAAAATATTCTGAGCTAGATGGGTAGTCATAAAACTACCATAAATTAATTAATAATAAAATAATAATAATTAATAATAAATTAATTTTAAAAAGTAGTCCAAATACCTGCGTTTAAAACATATTGTAGCATTATCCTAAGAAAGACTTAATTGTCCATTCAGATATACTCTTATTGTACATACATGTTTTTTTGCATTTTGTACAACAACAGTTAGAGGGAAATATTGCAATTTTTATAAGATATAATAAATTTAAACTACTTCTCAGGTGGATTGTTGGTCTCTTGGAGTTTTGCTATATACCATGGTCTATGGTGCTATGCCATTCGACGGTACTCACTTCAAAACATTAGTCAAGCAAATAAGTATGGGTGATTATTTTGAACCAAAGAAAAAATCACGTAAGTTTTGTACTCATATTTATATTTTGTTTATATATACACAAAATTAAATTACCGTAATTCTTTGTACAGCTGCGTCTTCTCTTATTCGTGAAATGTTAACTGTATGTCCAAAAGCTCGAGCTGATGTCGAAAAAATTTGTTCCCATTGGTTTGTATCTAATAATAAACAAAGTAGAAATTTTTACATGCACATTGAATAATATTTTCATAAATTTCTAGGTGGGTTAATGTTAACCATGATTCATCTTGTTTGGATATTGCAGAGGAGTTAGCTAGTCAAACTCCAGTAAGATTAGATTTACTTTTATCTTTGGCACCACCTGCTGTGGATAGTGAGAAATTAGTAGTAACTGAAGATCAGGTAATGTGCAAAAATTTATGAGATAATTTATTTAGTATATATTATAATAAATTCAACACATATAATATAGGTGGCCGGTGCCGCCAGTGAATCTTTGGGGCTCGAAGCTGCTACTCCTATGATCTCAAGATCGCAATCTGCTGATTCGGTTATGGATATGGGAATGCCAGGAGACCGTAGAATGATGGATATAATGTCAGGTAGGCAAAGAAAATGTTTTATAAATGTATTTATCATACGGAACTCTATTTATTATTTAATTTTAGGTTCTGAGGCTACAATTAAACCTTCAGCAACAAAAATAATTACACCTAGTGTTGATATTGTTGAATCTGTTAGAGTAAGTAATTCATAGATTACAGTGTGTATAAAATTAAATATACTGTTTAATATAATATACATTTTAAATAAATATTCTTTTTAGTCTCCCAAGAGAAAAAAAGCAGTTGAAGAAAATAATTCTACAGAGACAGTTTCAAAAGCTCAAAAACAAAATTCTAAAACTGGTATTAACTCAATTAAGGATAAAACGGAAGCGGTAGTACCAATAGATCCTGAAGTACCTGAAGAAGAAGGGGCAATGTGTATAGAGTTACTGGATAAACGTGAAACAAAAAAACCAGTAAAAAAGAAAACCGAAAAACAGAACGCTACCACTAAAGCCACCGAAGTTAAAGAAAAACTTCAAGAACAAGTAGAAAACAAAGCTGCTGAAGTTCAAAAGGAAGAAACTAAAGAAATTGTTGAAGAAAAGCAAGAAAATGCTACAAAACCACGAAAAATTTTAAAGAAGAAGGTAAAACCAGAAACTTCTGTACCAGAAAAAATAGTTGAAAATGAACCTGCTGAAATGGAACAAGAAAATGAGATAAAAGCAGTGCCTAAAGAAAGACGCAAATCTAGAATAATGGAGAAAGCTGAAAAGTTTATGACTCCTGGTACAACTACTCCAGAAATAAAACCTCAACCAAGTTCACCTCCGAAGAAGATATTGATTCCTGGTGTAAATGTTGGGGAATACAGACAATCGTTTGAAAGACGAGCATCTTTAAATTCTACCCCGCCTCAATCAGAACGCAAACAAAGTCTAACTTCAGATAAAGTACCAGATGTCGAAAACAAACTTTCTGATGAAAATTTGGCAAAAGAATCTGAAGTAGTTTTGAATAATATTGAAAATTTAATGAACCATTTAAACGTTGAAGAAGAAAAGAATCAGTTAGCAAAGGAGGGCGAAAGCGTTATTGAAAGTAATGTAGGAGCTCAAGAAAAACTACAAGATGCTACTCCAGCAAAGTCTGTAGAGAAATCATTACAAAATAGTTTTTCGTTAGAAGATGCCAAAAAATCTTTGGAAAATTCTATATCGCTTATTAATAATGCAAAGAACGAATCTAATAAAGAACTGAACAAAACCTTAGATCAAACTGAAAAATCGGACGAATTAACTAAAGAGCAACGCGTTAAAAATGCTGTAGAAACTATTTCAAATGCTATTCCTAGGATGTGCATGGGTAAGAATACCTCTTAGTTTTCCTCTTGTAATTATATTTTATTTTACAATGTTTTTATATTCGTTAGGTAATCGAAAACCACCATTTGCTTATGGAGCATTTGGTAGATCGTCGTCTCTTGGACCCGCTTTTGGATCAACATCGCCATCACTGGAAAAATTGAAAGTACAGGTAATATCATTTATATTACTTTTTCTATAAAGTAAAAATATTTAATTTTTTATATTTCTATGTTACTGAAGTAAATATATTTTTAGGTTGGTCCTGGTGATGTAAGAACAGTTAGTGTTGATGTTTCAACTCCAGAAGCAAACCTATTTCCACAACCAATATTCTCAGGCAAAGCAAATGTCCCTAATGAAATTAAAGATAATACGCCTGTAAGGGAAAAGAAAAAATCCACCTGTGAAGTTGTGTTATCGTCTACATTACCGAGAAGGAAAACGTCCACTGCTGAAATTAAGCTCTCCAAACCTCAATTACCGGTGAACATTTTATTAAAAAGATATATATTTAAAAACTTTATATAAAAAATTTAATTTTATTTTATTTTATATCAGAATGTTCCAATGTCTTTCAAGACAGAGGTTGAGCATCGGGTGGGTGATTTACGTAGTGCCCCTGTAAGATCACCTCCAGGATGGACCCCACAACCACATCGGTAACTAATTTTATATATTAATATTTGAAACTAAATAGAAATAAGCTATTTTCCTATCTACATACATGTACGTAATATGTTTAAAAGTTTGTGACAAATGACATAAGAAACATCTTTAATCTATTTTATTGATTGGTATGAAATATTTTAGAGCTGCTTCACTAGAACCAGATCAGCATAGAAATAATACAAAAGAAAGAATTATTCCTATTCAAGTAAATCCAGAAAGCAACAGACCGCCTGCCTACCAACGAACGACTTCCAATTCATTTAGGTTTGTAACCAATATACAGTTTTACGATAATTCTTAATTTGATATATTCATACTTATATTGATCTTTCAGATCTGGGTCACTGTCGAGACAAAGTACATTGGAATCAGATAGCGAAATTCCAACATCTCCAGGAACTCCAAATAGCACAACTCGTGAACCAATTCGCAAGAGTCCTCGAGAAGTCATAATTCCAATTGCTATTGAGGGTGGTGGATATGTTACACCCAGGTTTGTGAATATTTTATTCCTAAAATATATTATACGAATCGAAAAAACGTAATTACTTGCTTTTTATTTATAGATCTGGTAGTGTAGAACCTTCAGAAACTTCAAGCCGTACGACTTCTCGTGTTGGTAGAGCACATAGAATGGGGTAAACAATAAGAACCGGGAAAACAATAGCAATAACAATAGCAATTAGGAATATATGTAATATTTCTTATATAATGCAATGTGGTTTATTTTTGTTTTAGATCAATCATTAACGATAGAGATTCTGAAGATGAAAGCACTTTTGGACGTTTACATCGTCATAGTTCTATTGGGCGGGACAGTGATGGTGAAGACGGTCGTTTCCATCTTCATCGACTTCGGTTTGTTGATTTTATTAAAAAACTAGTTTATCACATTGTTTAAAACACATACTTCACATAAACTACACAGATTCCTACTCATTTATTTAAGAGGTTGTTTTAAATGCCAATCAATACGTGTTTAAATAAGCGCTGTCATTTATTTTCAGGAGTTCCAGACCTACACGTGGTCCTGTTGAACCTAGCGATTCTGTAAGCTCTGGTGAAGATGACGATGAAGACTGTTTTGAAATTTTAACGGCAGAAAACTTATTTTCGACATTATTATCAAGAGTAGGAATTTAATCTTTAGTGTTATTGATATCAATAGAATATTTATCTTTTTTTTATTGATTTATATTATTTTGATATAATTATAGGTACGGTCGTTAACTCAACGACTTAATGTTGAAGACGATGGGCGTCCTGGCTTTCCATCTTCTCGCCTTTTAGGAAGCGGCTTTGGATCGCACGTTCCTTTCTGGGAACGTGAACCATCTTTGACTAGGTACATATTTTAAATACTTTTTTAGTTTATTATATTAACATTTAATAACTCCTTGTTTGATTCCTTTCTAACGTACTAACGTACTAAGTACTAACGTGTTCCATTTCACAGTTCGCATTTTAGGTATGCCTGTTCTCAAACGACTTGTGAGAAAATCACGTAAGTTAGGGTCTACAATATTTGGGTATTCAGTGCTGAAATTTTGGTATCTACCTGAAATTATTGTCAGAAACATTGTGTTAATGTAAATAACATATATTTGTAACACTGAACCAGAATTTCTGTACTCCAATTTCAACTCAATATCATTTAAAATTATTGTTTGTTTTATGGTTTTAAACTATATTTTATAAATTTCAAGGCGACTAAATGGACGCCTAACAGGTCCTTCTTGGCATCGCAGCATGTCACGAGAAATGGGGTCAGACGTGGGCTCTGTATTTTCTGATCGAAGCCAAAGAAGTCCTAGTGGAACAAGCACGCTTCCTAGAGGTATGGCGTCAAACAATAATCCATCTTTGTAATAAACGCCTTTGACATACCTTTTTTAATATCTAGGTTTTTTATTAAAAATTATGAACAGCTATGTAGTGAGACTTATGATTTTGAATAACTCATTCTATTACACTATACAGATTTATTTTGTTATATTTAAAAATTAGGTCTTACTAATATATACCTTTTTATAATTATTATTGTTTTTTGGTATTTTTATGTTTCATTATGTCACTGGCGTCTTGGGTTGCATTTATGTTTGTATGAAATTTTAATATACATATTTTTTTATATTTTATATAAAGTTTAAAACGATTTTTAAATTTTTTTATGCAAGTTTTACATTTATATTTGCTATATGTAGTATAATACTTGAGTGTAGTAGATAGTGAAATTCGTTGTCAGTTTTTAATATTTTGTTTTTGTATATTTTTTTTATGATACAGTGTTTATTGTAGCAATTTAAAGTTTCAGTATTTATAATTTGTTTATTTATTTCTCTTTTATTTTAGAAGCACTATATAGCTTTGGTGCTGATGTAGCACAACTTTACAACAGTTCAACATTTGAAATAAAAACACAAACATTGTATTAAAGTTGTTATATTTCAGATATATGTTTGTATTTCAAAGTAATATTATTTAAGTAATAAACACTTTCTTAAATTTTTAGATGTATTACTTGAACAATATTTAAAATATACATTACAACATCTCACATTTATGCATAACATATTCGAAATCACGGAAACCTTATTCAAAATCTTAGTGTTAACATGATTAAATGTATATTTTATATTGTCTGGGTGATAGATGTGTCCACCACCTTTCACAAATCGACCTGTTTGAGTAATGATCCACGACTTGAGTGTTCTTTCATAATCCACAAAGTTTGTTGTATTTATGAAAATAAATAGAACGGATTTTCTTAATTTTGTCATGAAGTCTATACCAAAGTTTCCAATTCTTTTTTAGAATTATATTTTCAGAATTAGAATGGATTATTTGTTATTATTCGGCATTCTAAAAAATTAATAATGTAAATTTTAAATCTCTATATTTGTTATCTATTTGGGTTTAAAATTGTATGCTAAATCTCATTTATGCATATGTACATTACCGTGAAACTTTGACAAATGGGATCGATTTATGAAGGTTTAGTGACCGCGACTCGTGATTATTTAATTCATGTTTTGGGGGATGATTAATTCGGCTTGCTTGCAGTGGGCGTGCGTGTGACAGTGCATGTGCCAAATGGTCCCCCGGCCCCCCCGGGCTCCTCGACTAACCATGCTACAGCTAGCCGCTACAGCTAGAGTACGTACCTGGATTGTTTGTTTTTGTTTTGTTATTTTTTAATATAAGATTGCATTATTATTTGCAATTTGCTAACATTTATATATAGTTGTATAATTTTTATCACAATATTTAATAGGCATTAGAAAATTTATTAATTCTTCGATGTGCTGTATTTTTGTTATTCTTGATTTAAATAGAAATTTGCATTTTTAAAATATTATTTAGTCAATTTTGAGTACAAAATTTTAATTTTATTATTATTTATTAATAAGCATGTACTTGCTAGTTTTAAAACATTTTATATAGTTAATATTAGTTTGATCAAAACAATATAAACAGCAGAATTTATTTCTTTTCAAATTTTAACACTTTGATCAACTTAATATTAACTTTTATTTAATATACATTGAGAATATTTTTATTGAATTTTATAATATTATAATAATAAACTATAATTTAATATTTTTACAAAAATTGATTATTATAAACTAGCTAAATTTGATTACAGGTAAAAAGTCTAAAAAACATAACCGCGACGCTTCTTTTGATGCCAGCTATACCGACGAATCTTCCAGTTTAGACCTAGATTTAAATGATTTAGACTTGAGTGGATTAAAATTATCTCAAAGTGATCTCGATGCTCTTTCTAGTTTAACCCCTAGTTTATCACGTAGAATACAAAATCAATTATTGGCTAAACTTCCTCCTACACAGGCAAGGAAATTGAGCCGCACTTTATCCATGAGAAATAGTTGTGCCGCTGAAGATATAACCAACCCTAAAAGAATAAACAGAAGTTTTAGCAACAGCAGAAAAATCAACAAAAACGAAGATTTTAAATTAGAAGTTAATGAGGATGTGCCTGCGTCTAACGGTAATTTTCGTCGTAATGGCGAATCTAATGCAGATGATCCAAAATATATAAACAACGATGTGGAGAATCGAACATTAAAAAATATACCACTTGTTCCTAAAGTATTACGTGAAGGTAGTCAACCAAAAACAGTAAGTCACAAAAAACCTAATAGTCTTGATGCTGCATCTGAATCTTCTTCTGGAGTTGACAGATTTATAAAAGAACCGAGTCCAGCATCTAAAATTAGCAGTGTCCGAACCACTCCAGATCGTTATTTGTATGGAAAATATTCGCCTTTGTCTACAGAAGATCCTGTTAAGCCATATAGTTATGAAGGCAAAGAATCCACATTACCACGAAGTCGATTACTTCCGCGTGACTCCAAGTCACCATCTTTTAATTTAAGCTCTGCTCTGGATGAGATTCCCACTTTGACTCGTCGTACCAGTGTAAATCGAGGTACTCCACAACGAAGAATTTCTAGATTCCTTCGACCTGACTTTTTCGACACACCTCGAGATGAAAGTATTTATGTAAAAGAGAAACGTGAACGGGAAATGGAAACTCAAAAGGTGCTAAAGGAAATCAGAGTTAAACGAGAACAAAGTATGGATAGACGATCCGAATGTGCGGAAACTTCTGTTGTAAGTAATAATAACAATAATCTAAACGATTTAGGAACTGATGTTAGTGTCTCTTGTGCAAATAATAAATCAATTTCTGAAGATAAAGTTCTAACTAACAATGTGAATGAACATGTTCAGGAAAAAGACAAAACCCAATTAAATAATTTAAACGAAAATAATAATTTAAAAGTTGATAACAGTGATAGTACAATTTGTAATAAGAAAGTAAAACAAAAATCAAAGGATTCAAAATTGACAAGACCTAAAAGCTTTTCTGCTAAAGATGGTAGTTTAACAATTGTTAATCAATTGTCAAATTCCAATGTAAAGAATTCAGATTTAGCGGATATAAATCAGAAAACAGAAAGTGTGAAGACAAAGGAGTCTAAGTTAATAAGGCCCAAGAGCTATCCCAATTCAAAAATTTCTCCACCGAAAGATATTTTAAATGACCGAAGATCTATAGAAAAGGAAAGCACTCTACCCATAACCAAAAATTCTGAAAAACTTGACAAAAAGGATAAAATAAAGTCTAAATTAAAAGAAAAATCTCCTCCAAAAGAAGGTTTAAAAACAGTTGTCAATGGAGATATAGATAGCGTGTCTAAAACAGAAAATAAAACAAAAGAAAAATCTCCTGAAAAACCTGTTAAAGTTTGTAAAAGTTTTCTGCAGACAATTGGTCAAAAGTTTGAAAAATTTAGAAGTGATCCCAAAACAAAAAGTTTACGTAAATCTGCAAATGCAGATGGAAAATCTCCTCCAAAGGAACTTACAAAAAATTCTACAAATATAAAAACTGAAACTAAGAATGCGACCAAATCAGATGAAAAAGAAAAAGGAAAGGTTGTTTTAAATTCTGACCGAAAATCTCCCAGTTTGACTAATAAAACTAAAAAGCGAGACAAAGTGCCACGTCCTGTTGAAGTAGAAACGCCTTCTAATGCAGATGCGAATGTATCTCAAAACTGTAATCCTAATATTCAAAATAATATAAAAAATGACAAAGGCCAAGATATTAATGATACAGCAAATGCTTCATCGCTAGTTCGAAATGAGGCAGATACGGAAAAAGTAGGAGAAACAAAAGCAGAACGTAAATCTCGCATTGATAATGTAATTCGTTCTCTTCGGGAAAGATCTCTTCCTAGGGGACCAATGGGGTTAACTGAATCCGGCCTTATTAAACGTGCAGTTAGTGTAGAAGATATGTCTGGTCATCTTCAAGCAAGTAGGAAAAGTGTATCTAAAGTATTAGGTTTGTTTAAAAAAATAGAAAATAAAACTGATGAAACCGTTAGAAAACAATCGGATTTTACAAACAATAAACGTCATTCGGATAATTATGAACAAATAAAGTCATCCAATAAAATATCAAGTAATATAAATTCCTCACGGTTATCAGAACGGCCAAAATCATTACTTGTTACCAACAGCAACGGACTTAAAAAAAGCCAACAGCAATATGCAGGTGCCAAAAGTGATAGCACTCTTACAATGACACAGTTAGAAGAAAAGATGAAAAATGATTTAGCTGGATCAAGTAAGAAAAATGGCATAGATATTGTAAATGGAATTCGTGAACAGTCACCAAGGAAACTTGACAATAGTGATAATCAAAACGATATGAATAAAAAAATTAACAGAAAATCTTTAAAATTAGATTTCTCTAAATTACCTGTACCTAAAACAACCAGAGATAAATCGTCAGATCCAGATATCTCAGAGAATAAGTCATCTGATCGCACATCCTCTGATGCAACTGAAAGATTATTAGATACTGAAGGTTCTGATCTTAACAATAAATCATCCCTGTTGCCGTCTGATGAGACATCTTCTAATACTGCATTTTTATCACCTTGTGATGAATCAGAATTAACTTTTGATAATTGGTCTGATTGCAGTGATCTAAATACACCGAAAACAAATCCAATAGGATCACCTTGCAGTGATATGGCTTCACCAAACTTTGATACAAGATCTGATTATAATGACAATCATCCTCATTATCCGCATATTAATTCATCAGGATCACAGTTAAGTTCACCCACATTTGATAACAACAACCCAGAAAGTATAATAGACCGAATAAGGAGGAAAAGTTTTTATAGTAGATTTAATGAAAAGAAACAAAAACGAAAAAGCAGTTTAGTCGGAGCTGGTGCTGCAAAGGAATATTATAATAAACCTCCTATTGTTGATCACTATAAATATGATGAACTTGGAAATCACAAGGACCGGTCACATCATCACCATTATTACAAATCACATCATGATACTGTAGACTCGGTAAGATCAAATTATAGACCAAAATCAAGAACAGACTTTTCAAAACCCGTTGACCACAACATAGATCAGTACAAACCATTTAGTCCTAAACGACGTGATACTTATTGTGGTTTGGATTACTATAATTCAATTGACAGACGTTGTGGTTTAAATGATAGTCTTTATGGTCGAAGTGCTTCTATCGTAGATCGGAACTCATATGTTAGATCTCCAAATATCTACGAAAACCATCAAAGATTACCAATGGATCGATATAGATCATATGGTTCGAGTGACCTTTATGGATCCCGCGACCTTACGAATTCGCGAGACTTAAACGATCCCAGATCTCCAGTTCTTTCACCTGTTCGAGGGTACAGTGGATATCATACTTACAATCCGCGACTCAGAAGAGACTCAGCGGCAACAGGGCGGATATCCGAAGTGCTTGGCGATTGTGCCACGGAACATAGGTATTGTTTTATTTTCAATCTACTTATTTATATACAATAACTTATCTGCAATGTTTAAAACAATAATAATGTTATTATTTCAGAAGTGACATCGAGAAAGAAGCACCAATATCTTCAGAGATGACCCCTCAAACAGGGTGAAGAGTATATAAAATAAATCCAGCGAGTTGAACTGCCTTGTGTTTTTCAAAACGGTTATTTTGAATTCGTTACTGTCTTTTTTTTTGCAATTGTATCAACTAATTTCAGTTTAAATTATTTGCTGAAAAAAATTTACGATCAATCATGTTAAACTACATGATAATATAATGTAGAACAAAAATTCTATGAAAATAATGAATACATTATTTTATCTTCAGTATTTAAATTGTAAGTGATGTTGTTAGTGTGAATCATGAGTTTTAGACCGTTAGACCGTTACCTTTCATGATCATATTGCAACTTCACGCCTTTACGTGAGAAAACTTGTAGACTTAGATTAGCGAATTAATGTATTGATTATTAAGTAAATGTGAGGGGCATAATAATTCTAGAAACTGACAGCGAGATTATCAATGTAGATCAAATTATTTAGAAAAATATTTATTTATAAACTAATATATTTAAAAAAAAATATTACGAGTTTTAAACTCAATACTTATTTCAGTTAAAATTTTAATATTTAAAAACAATATTTGTTAAGAAAAGTGCTTTTTAAAATACTATTGTTAAGTTTGAAAAATTTACGAAAAACTGTTAATTTAAAGAAAATAAAACAGTAACGTATACTTTACAAGATAAATACAATTTACTCAATTACTGAAACGACGATTTTAAGAGAAATAACAAAAGTAATTATATTTAATTACTTGACTGATCATTTATAAATTTTTGACATTTTGTTTCTTTATAAAATATCTATATAATATAAATGTTAAAATATAATGTAATTTTTATGTCCATTTAATGAGACTAGTCGTAACTTTTGAAAAAGACTGTTCACTATTTCAAAATTAGATTAACAAATTAGCAAATCTTCCGGATAATATTCGATAAAATTTTACTAGAAAATTGATTAAAATGATAAAAGTATAACTATTAATTATGCTGTGTAGATTAATTTAAATTATATTTCAAAAGTGCACAGTCCTCTTCAAAACAGTAGCATAAAGTCCTACAACTCAATAAATAACAAACATTAACATATTCTTGCCGGGTGTGGAAATGACTCATGACTTTATAATTGCCATTTCAAATAAAATGTTTTTGTATGCAAAAATTTCAATTTTCTTTTAATCCAGAAAAATGTATATAAATTGTATTTCTTAATAATTTCAGAATTGTTTAAGTTTAAGAAAATGGTGCCAAGAAAGTTATAATCCATATGTAATAGATGGTCAAAGTTTTCGATTATTATTTAAGGGATTGTCAAAAATATGAGTGCCTGGGGTTATTTATAATTCAGCAAATGTAAAAATATAATAATCAAATATTGTTTTCTTTTTTGTTCATTTAAGGGCTCTGATTTTTGTAAAAACGTGATAAATGAATAATCAAAGAGTTTAAATGATGAATAACCTTTTTTAAAGCAATTAATGTTACTTTTAATTGAATTGACCCAATGTGATTATAGAAATCTATTGATCGCAGACGCGGTTGTATTGTTCTCACACTGTACTTATTGAGTAGGCCATGATTACACATATTAAAGAATTAAAAATATTTTGAATGTTTGAAATTGTTTTAATTTAAAATTACCATTGCTGAGAGTTGTTAGCTTCGTAGTTCTTCTGATTCGGAATTTATTTAAAGCTTATTTATTATAAGCTCATATAAGATACTAAAATATTATCGTAATTATAGTTAATTAGTAGACTATGAGATGAAATGAAAAGAAAATGTATTTTAAACAGAAGAGTAGTGACAAGAATAACTTTAAATAGTTTTTCGAAGCTAACAAGTTAGCCTTAATAGTTTAGTTCAAATTTGTTTCAGATTTATTAACTAAATTTATAATTCAAGTTTCTTTTGTACTGTAATTGAAAAGAATACCACATTCAATTTGTGTTAGTCATTATGCTATTATTTTATTTGCATGCTGCGCCACTGTTTTTTTCTAATTTGAGTGTGAAATTTATCTCCTAATTTATGAATATATACTTGAATATAATTTATAAAATAGTCATTTAACATACATATGTTTGTATTTTACTGAGTAGTAATTTAATATATTTTGGTTTTTATAATAAACAGATGTAAGAATTTAACATATCTTTCAATTTCAAAAAATATTTTTGTTAAATTAAGTGTTATGAGATACATAAGTGATCGTTTATTAACTTCATCTCCATACATATGGTTATATTATACTACGTATATTTATCTTAACGAAATATTTCAGAAATTATTGTACTGTTGTGTTGATAAACATTAAAGAAAATGAAGTAAGATTGCAGTGTAGTAAATCATATAAAAAAAATGCTATTTACTCAAAAACAAATTTACTGCTTGATATATAGCTATTTATTTAATTTAATTAATATCGACGTATTTCCGAAAATAAGTTCTATTATCAACTACCTCCAACTATGTTGGTAGTTTTTAAAGTGACCCTATGTATGCAAACTAACACATCACTCAATAAATTTTATGACAGATCCATATGATTTTTAAATACTACCAACCTCCAAACAAACAAGTGCATTTCATTAACAAACAAATTACGTCATAGAAAATGTTACAAAATAAGGCCCTTTGTTTAGTCTGATCTTTTTTATTTAGAACCGTGCATTTTGGGTACAAACTAATTTTTTTTTCATCACTTAGAAGAGATTTAAATTTGAATTTTCAGGAGCGAGGCTCTCCCATTAGACCGTCAAGAATGCACTTTTTTAAAAGTAAATTACAATACAATTTACAATATTTTTCTATTATAACTATGAAAGGAAATAATGAATAGTTTTACGTCCTTGTTAAAATGTAAACAAAGATCATTTGTAAATACAACAATAGTGCAGTTACAGGCTCTAGCTATCTCTGTTAATATTATCTGGGTTCAGTTCGATGTAAAAGTCCAATCAACTAGAATATTAGATTCTTTCTTCATAAATCTATTCGGCCTGTATTGAATAATCAACAAGTAAGGTAAGACAATTATTATACACACAAGTAAGGTAAGACATTATTATATAGATTTAGTTATATAGTTCAAATCACGATAGTTCGGCGGCGGCTTATATGTAAAAGAGGTTATAAGAGCGGTATAAATCTATAATACGATAATGAATTTGATCCTATTCGTTTCTATATACATTATAGAAAAATAAGTACCGCACAACTTGTTTTAAGTATGAGTCGCCGCCGAATTCTCGTAATTTGAACTATATATTTATTTGTTTTATGTTTGTTAAGTATCTTAAATCACCTAAATTTTGCTGACGAAAATACCAATTCGAATCAATCAAAAATTAAAATTAGCTCCCGATTCTGTCACCGTTTGACCGAGAATCAATAAAATAATCAAATCATCAATATCAATAATACGAGTATATATATACATGAGGTGTGCCTATTAAATAACGAGACTGACGTAGATACAGAAGAAGTGTGATGCGCCAACGCCAGCGACCAGCAGCTGTTTATCGTGGAGCCTTCTCTATGGAATGCAGTGCCTCTCGCTTCTGTTAACAAATCAGTATATCCGTAGACTTTGTTCGCATTTGAGCTGTTGTTTTGTTTCACCAGAACAATGTTAAGTGTAACAATAGAGCAAAGAATTGTTGTGAAATTTCACAGAAAACTTGGAAATACTTATAATTATTGAAAGAAGTGTAATGGCAATGGAAGTTTTTGAGTGGTTTAAGGTAGAGGAGGGGTGTATATTGAAGGTGACAATAGGTAAATATGTAAAATCAAAGTAAAGTCTTTTACAGCGTCAGTCTCGTTATTTAATAGCCGCTCCTCGTATAACAATAATATTATTACATAATTAATATTACAGTTGAAAGATTTTTGTATATAACTTTTATTTAACTTCAAAATTTGTGTTTTATTGGCGTTCAGTCTTCGAAAAAAGATAACTTTAATTATAACTTCACGCGCCTAGTCCTAATTTATTAATGTACTCTTTATATACTACCAATAGTATATGGAGATGGTTCTATTTTAATTATTATTGCAGATGGAAACCATTACAGTAAAATCCTCCGACGATAAAACATTCGAAGTGGATGTTGAAGTAATGAAGTGCTCTGAGCTTATCAGTCAAATTATCGATCCATCCTTAATTCCGGGGGAAGTTAAAATAGAAGAATCTGCATACGTAGTTGAAAAGGTATTTTATATCAAAATTTATTTTAATATTGAAGTTAAATATTTCAATTTGAAAATGGAATTAAAATTTGAAATGAAATTACGAATTATTTTATTGAATTAAAATCATACACACGTCGTTTTGCGACAAATTAATTTCTTTTGTTAATTTCTTTTTTCAGATAATTGAATGGGCCAACCATCACAAACCCAACTTTATGCCGGTACCTGAAGATACAAGTAATGCAATATTTTATATACGTGATTGGGATATTAACTTCTTTGAAGGAATTCCTATTAAACATTTACCGGAAATGCTAACTGCTGCAAAGTCTCATCAAATTCGGAAATTGTATTATCATATAATTCAGTATTTGGTCAATAAAATTAAGGGCAGGTCTGTCCAAGACATACGTGAATATTTTACTTCTCCAAAGGCCAGCTAGGATTTTTATTTTTTGTTTAGAATTTCAAAAATATTTTTCAGACGTATGTCTTAAATTTATATTTTATTATTATATATAATCTTATACAGACTATAAGTCTTCTTTTGCTGAATAAATGTTGATTAAATAAAAGCATTTCTTTTTCTTTCTTTTCACCGTTTATTTTGATTTGATTCAATTGATTTTTAGAAGACACACTAAATTTGATATTCTTTTCCTAAGTAAGAATTTAGGTAGATATTTTTATGTTGAAGGTTTGTAAGCTTCTATCGCTAATACACACGAATTGTGAAGAAATGGATTAATCCATCTCTTCGTGAAAAACAATGACGAATTTTACAAGTAATATTACTTAAAATATACAATATTAATATTACAAGTAAAATTCATCATTATTTTTCACGGAAAGAGGTTATCTTCCAAAGTATCATTCAAGAAATGTTTGTATCATATAAGCTTAGCATTATTAACTTCTAATTCCTGTTATCAAATTAAGTATCACTTAAGCACAAAACGAAGTTTTCCATTTTTCATAAACTTATGAACAATATTTTATGAAATGAAGGTTACTTTTAGTGTGTTTATTAGGTTGCGGTGAGTCCAGGCGCTCAGATGGTAAAAGTTGAAAGTGCCATCTGTTAATCAAATGATGAACCTTTTTAATTTACTCTTTAATAGATGGCACTATGCACTTCAGAACTTTTATAAATTAAATATCTTGAATAGGACCTAAATTGTAATTTATTTCAAATTTCCATCAACAACAGAGGTAAGACAAGAGAAGATTAGAGTCAGTGTACTATTTAATTATAGGTTACTAGCTCTTAGGCCCGTTGCAAGAGAACGAGTGTCAGTTAAAATAATTTATTTTTCAAATGTGTTTAACTTTTTAATTGAACTATATCCGCTACACTTGAAATTGATAAACTGTATCATTAAGTTTCCAATATCTACGCTTTTCTGACTTTTTTGCAATCTTTTCTCAATTCATAGGCCTTTTTTAAAATCAAAGTTATTTTTTTCAATTTCTTTGATACAGTTACGTTCGCTATGCTCTAATATAAAAAATCCTTGATTACATTTTAAATAACTAAGCGTGTTCGTCTTTTATTCTACCTTTTTTAAAGTCATGGAGAATATTGTAAAAAATTTGTTTTTTAGATTATTTGAACATTTTTGAAGCAGTTATGTTCGCTATGCTCTAAAATAAAGAACTGATTCATTTCATTTTAAAAAGCTACGCGATTTTGGCTTTTATGCGACCTTTTATAAATTCATGGATTTTTTTTTCTAAATATTTTTCTTGGATTTCTTGAAATTTTTTGATGTAGTTATGTTCCCTAGGCTCTAAAATAAATAACTGCTTCATTACATTTTAAATATCCAGGCGATTCTGGCTTTTATGCGACCTTTTTTAAATTCATGGACTTTTTTTCTAAAATTTTTTCCTGGATTTCTTGAAATTTTTTGATGCAGTTACTCTCGCTAGGCTTTAAAGTAAATAACTGCTTCATTACATTTTAATTATCCACGCGATTCTGGCTTTTATGCGACCTTTTTTAAATTCATGGACTTTTTTTTCTAAAATTTTTTCCTGGATTTCTTGAAATTTTTTGATGCAGTTATGTTCGCTAGGCTTTAAAGTAAATAACTGCTTCATTACATTTTAATTATCCACGCGATTCTGGCTTTTATGCGACCTTTTTTAAATTCATGGACATTTTATTTCTAAATTTTTTTTTGGATTTCTTGAAATTTTTTGATGCAGTTATTTTCGCTAGGCTCTAAAATAAATAACTGCTTCATTACATTTTAAATATCCAGGCGATTCTGGCTTTTATGCGACCTTTTTTAAATTCATGGACTTTTTTTTCTAAATTTTTTTCTTGGATTTCTTGAAATTTTTTGATGCAGTTATGTTCGCTAGGCTTTAAAGTAAATAACTGCTTCATTACATTTTAAATATATAGGCGATTCTGGCTTTTATGCGACCTTTTTTAAATTCATGGACTTTTTTTTCTAAATTTTTTTCTTGGATTTTTTTAAATTTTTTGATGCAGTTATGTTCGCTAGGCTTTAAAGTAAATAACTGCTTCATTACATTTTAAATATCCACACGACTTTGGCTTTTATACGACTTTTTTTTAAATTCATGGACTCTTTTTTCTAAAAATTTATTTTGGATTTCTTAATTTTTTTTGATGCAGTTATGTTCGCAAGGCTTTAAAATAAAGAACTGCATCATTAGATTTTAAATATCTACGCAGATACTCAAAAAATTGCATTGCTCTTAAAATCATAAAAGTTAACCTTTTCATCATTTTTAACAAGATTATAGCCTTCTTTCTATATGGAGATTTAATATATTGATATATCATAAACTAAAATACTTATTTAAAAATGAATTTTAAATTTGGAATCAGCAATCAAAATTAAGTTAAAATCCGTTATAAATCTCTTATTTTTTTTTCCAATTTTTATGAAAAGTAAGAAGAGTATAACCTTGTTACTTTTCATAAAAATTGAAGAAAAAAAAATCTTATTTTTTTAACGTTTTTTTATATAAATTTCAATGCTGATTTCAAATTTATAATTTATTTTTAAATATGTATTTTAGTTTATGATATATTAATATATTAAATCTCCATATAGAAAGAAGACTATAATCTTGTTAAAAATGATGAAAAGGTTCACTTTTATGATTTTAAGAGCAATGCAATTTTTTGAGTTTCTGCGTAGATATTTAAAATCTAATGAAGCAGTTCTTTATTTTAAAGCCTTGCGAACATAACTGCATCAAAAAAATTTAAGAAATCCAAAATAAATTTTTAGAAAAAAAAGTCCATGAATTTAAAAAAAAGTCGTATAAAAGCCAAAGTCGTGTGGATATTTAAAATGTAATGAAGCAGTTATTTACTTTAAAGCCTAGCGAACATAACTGCATCAAAAAATTTAAAGAAATCCAAGAAAAAAAATTTAGAAAAAAAAGTCCATGAATTTAAAAAAGGTCGCATAAAAGCCAGAATCGCCTGGATATTTAAAATGTAATGAAGCAGTTATTTATTTTAAAGCCTAGCGAGCATAACTGCATCAAAAAATTTCAAGAAATCCAGGAAAAAATTTTAGAAAAAAAAGTCCATGAATTTAAAAAAGGTCGCATAAAAGCCAGAATCGTATGGATATTTAAAATGTAATGAAGCAGTTATTTACTTTAAAGCCTAGCGAACATAACTGCATCAAAAAATTTCAAGAAATCCAAGAAAAAAATTTAGAAAAAAAAGTCCATGAATTTAAAAAAGGTCGCATAAAAGCCAGAATCGCCTGGATATTTAAAATGTAATGAAGCAGTTATTTATTTTAAAGCCTAGCGAGCGTAACTGCATCAAAAAATTTCAAGAAATCCAGAAAAAAATTTTAGAAAAAAAAGTCCATGAATTTAAAAAAGGTCGCATAAAAGCCAGAATCGCCTGGATATTTAAAATGTAATGAAGCAGTTATTTATTTTAGAGCCTAGCGAAAATAACTGCATCAAAAAATTTCAAGAAATCCAAAAAAAAATTTAGAAATAAAATGTCCATGAATTTAAAAAAGGTCGCATAAAAGCCAGAATCGCGTGGATAATTAAAATGTAATGAAGCAGTTATTTACTTTAAAGCCTAGCGAACATAACTGCATCAAAAAATTTCAAGAAATCTAAAAAAAATTTTTAGAAAAAAAAGTCCATGAATTTTAAGAAAGGTAGCGTAAAAGTCAGAGATATTTAAAATGTAATAAAGCAGTTTTTTAATTTAAAGCCTAGTGAACATAACTGCATCAAAAAATTTCAAGGAATCCAATTAAAAAATTTAGAAAAAAAGAGTCCATGAATTTAAAAAAGGTCTTATAAAAGCCAGAATGGCGTAGATATTTAAAATGTAATGAAACAGTTATTTGCTTCAAAGCCTAGTGAACATAATTGCATCAAAAAAAATTCAAGAAATAAAAAAAAAATTTTAGAAAAAAAGTCATTGAATTTTAATAAAGTCGCGTAAAAGCCAAAATCGCGTAGATATTTATAAACGTAATAAGCGGTTCTTTAATTTAAAGCATAGCGAACATTACTGCATAAAAAAAATTCAAGCAATCCAAAAATAAATTTAGAAAAAAAGTCCATGAATTTAAAATAGGTTGCGTAAAAGTCAGAATCGCATAGATATTTAATATCTAATGATGCAGTTTTTTATTTTAGAACATAAAGAACATAACTGCATCAAAAATTTTCAAGAAAATGGATTTTTATCTTTGTTTAAAAATGTCCATGAAAATAAAAAAGGTCGCGTAAAAGCCAGAATCGCGTATATATTTAAAATTTAATGAAGCAGTTTCTTATTTTAAAACATAAGAAACATAACTGCATCAAAAAATTTGAAGAAAATTCATTTTATTTCTCTTTTTAAATGTCCATGAAAATATAAAAGGTCGCATAAAAACCAAAATCGCGTAGTTATTTAAAATATAATGATGTAGTTTTTTATTTTAGAGCAGAAGGAACATAACTGTATCAAGATATTTTAAGGAATGAAAAAGAATATGTCCATGAATTCAATAAAATTTAGACATTGTTGCGCCTGACAGAGCGGCAACATTACTTACAAGCAAAATTTACAGTACAATAAGGTCATGTATTTTGCAATTATTTTGTGACAATATTTACAGACTAAATGTAACTATTAATTGAAGACGGAAGAAATATTACAATTTTGTACGCATTGCTATTACGTTAACACCGTGCAACCAACTATTCAATTTATTAGTTATTTGACAAACTTTTTTTTTAAATTTGGGATCAACTTTTACCATCGAGAAAGACATAATAACATAAAATGCGCCATCTATGATTCATACGTATAGCGGATAAGTCTTTAGTTTTATAGATGGCACTATCAGTTTATAAATAACAACGGCAGATCTGTTTAATCATAAATTTCTTACTTATATTTTTAATATATTATATTGACGTACTAAATAAAATGCGATTGGATCGTTTTTATGAAAACAGTGTTAGCTGTAATCAATTTGATGTGCCATCTGTTATTATGCAATAACAACACTTCTTGAGCTATCATTTGCTAGATGGCGCGAACATGTTCAAACTTTTATAAATCATAACTCTTTCAAAATCATGGTTTTTTAATAATTAATACATATGTACATCTGAGCTGCTTGATAATGAATATCTTTATAAAATATCTAACTAGATATAACACATTATAACTAATCTAAGACCTAACCCTATCTGTGTTTTCTAAGGCATGTATCAAATGTAGTGTAACTTAGGTTGCAGTTGGTGTAGGCGCAGTTATATTTTATAATTCTAATATTATAATACATATATAAAAGACTAAGCTATAATTTATTTAACCATAAGTCAAATTCTTTATTTATAAACACAAATTGCTTTCAATATTTCAACAAATCTTGTAATAAAAATAAAATGGTTTGGATCTTAGGTTGGACATAGTTAACCTTTTGAACAATAGATGTCTATACTCTTAAATACATGCCTATGCATACACATACAATAATTTAGATATTAGCAAAACACTTTTTTATATCAGTATATTGTTAGTATTATTTTTGAAACAAATCCTGCGTATCTAGTATAAAACAAGTTTGTATCTTGACATTTATGTTTAGAAAAAGTTTTGAGAATATAAAACATACACTTAAAAAAAAGGAATTAGGTTTTATATATAATAATTTATTAATTCATAATAACATACAATAATACATATTACTGAAATATAATACAAATTTTTAGTCAAGTATCTTCAAGAATAAGTATACTATATCTTCCAAATAATAATAGCAACTGAAGATAATGGCAATTGTTGTATTAATTAAAATGTATTTTTAATTTTAACTCATTTAAACAATGAAATGTGATAACATCTATTGATTAGTTATTAGTGTTGCATATATTTTAGGGGCAAGAGCCTAGCTTAATTATTGTCGCAACAAGGGTTCTGCTCTTGCATAGTATATCTGTTTTCTGAATAAAGTTCAAATTTTGACTAAAATTTTGAATCATTCCTTTATACATTTTTTCTGTCTTTTATTACATACATACATATTTATTATACATTCTTTTGGTAGAAGTAGGAATAATTGAAGATAAATTAAATTTATATACTTTAGGAAAAAAACAAAACTAAACCTAAACATTTCGAAATATATGATTTTATATACATACATGAAAACGTTCGATAATTTTAAAATGTCTTCACTGATTTATAGATATATTTGAAACTATTTCATTAGATAAAGTTTGAATTTTTGATTCCATTGAAAGCCATTATATTGTTTTTCACTGTGTTGGAAGATTTTTCTTATTGTAGTAAGAACGGAAGAAACAACTCCTTGATGCATTTTCTGTTGTGTTTATCAGTGAACTGTAAATTAAAGTAATAAAACAATTGTTTTTTTAATTATACATAATATGGAAAGTGATTTATCTACTTCTTCCTGAGTCAAAATATATTACATCTATTCTTTTCTGATCCTTATTTGTTGGACAACGGAATTTACTTCTATGTGCTATCTTTTATAAACTTTGATCTGTCACTTTTGTGGTACTATGTTTATAATTAAATTTATAATAATGAACATATGATATATAGTGAATATACAAGTTTTGAGATGCAGAAAGAACTGGTGTATATTCGGAAAAGAGATGAAAAGTAATTTGATTGTAAAATATTTTAAATTAAGGTGTAACAGTACTACCTAATACAAAAATTGAATGTTGATGGCACCAGTATATTAAAATTTACATGTATTTACAAAATCTTCTTACTAGAAACTTCAACAGCATTGCACACAATTAAGTTATTTAAAAGATAATAAATTTAAAATAGATTATAAAATTTATTTCTATTCTCTAACGATATCCGTGACTTTTAAATTCAACTTTTATTTTCGTATTACAAGTTTTATGTTAGTGTAGGCCAGTGCATGCTCGTGAACGTTCAGTATCAACATTCTGAAGTATTGAAATATAAAAAAGTAAAAATCAATATAAGTTATAAAAATATTTATAAATACATTCTTATATCTTTTTTTTTTAATATCCGAATTTGAGAGCTAATGCTTCACCTTGCAATGGGCTTGTGTCCTATGTCTTACTTTCTATATAAGTGTACTATATATTGAACCTACTGTACTATACTAGAACCTCAAATATCAAATTATTTTTTAATAACTCCTTAGGGGGCGTCCATAAATTACGTGAGGTGTTTCTTTAAATTTTCTGTCCCTCCCTCCCCCGCTGGTGAGATGTCGTGAGATTTTATTCAACCCCCTCCCCCATCCCCCAATCTCACGTGAGATCGGCATCCGTGTCCATGATTCACTGAAATACAAACATAAACTGCATGCAGAACATACCCATGTTGCCGATAGATTTCATTTGACTCGTATTGCACCGTAACAACAAGCGATCTTAGGTATCCCCTCCAGTCTGAGGCGGCTTTTTGCATTTACAAAGGTTCGGATAGGGTATCGTTGTAGTAGTGGTAACGCTTGGATAAAATTCACCTTTATTCGGTTCTACTGTGCGAGGTAGTGCCGCCCGTATTCGGACGGCTTTGTAGCGTGCAGTCTGAGAGCTCCAGAGCGATCTCATTACATTTACATGGTTCGGATAGGTAAAGCGTAGTAGCCCGTATACGTCCGGCAGAAATTCGCTTAAATACGGTCCCATACTGAGACAGGCCTTAAGCATGTACAATCTAGATTAAATGGACCAAAATAGTATAATTTTTTTTTGTTTCAATCAGAAAAAAAATTGCGTGATATTTGTCGAGACCCCCCCTCTCTCCAACGGAAGATTAGATGAGATTTGACTCAACCCCCTCCCCCCCTTAAACATCTCACGTAATTTATGGACGCCCCCTTATATGTTAGGAGATATTAACAATTAAAAAAGTCATTTTGTCTCTTTAATTATTAAAGGGATTCAACGTTGTACAACATTCCAAGTGCATGTGACATCATAATCCTTGAGTAAGATTACCAACCTTACAAATCATAAATCTCTGCTATATGTATTTATATATCAAAATATCAAATATTATTTACAGCTATTTCAAGGAACAATCAAATTTCAATATTATGTCTGCCTTAGCAGGGTTAAATAAAATAAAAACTTATTATTCTTTGACTTGATTTGATTATTTGATTACCAACACCTACAAAACATTACCACAGCACTGACCTACTCAACAAATAACTGACTTTAGAATGCATTTCACGTCATAAAAATATGGCCGACCATTTCTAGCGCTAAAACTACAATTCAAACTTTTAATTGCTATATCTCTGTCAATATTTAGATATTTTATAAAATAGACACGCCAATACACATTTATTCACATCAATATCAATCAACAATTGAAAAATCGACCACTAAAAAATGAGGACACAAGCTCATTTACTTATTAAGAATTTAGGAAAATTAGGATTTTGTTGTTTTGTAATAATGCTCATTCTACTTCTGATGTATATGTATATATATGATGTATGTATATATATATATGGCTGTGTGTGTAAGTATAACAATTGTAAAAATAGAAAATATGGGCAAAAACTCTTATTAAACATATTTAAAAATTATAATTAATTCTTAAACACAGATGTATTTATATTTGATACTGAGTAAACACTTCCATAGTATCTGACATTCTGATAGCTGTGTGATAGACGTTATATAATGTGCTATACTAAATAATTTGTAAATACAATTTTTGCCATATTAGAGATCTTAAACTCCCAACATATGTAGTGACGCTCTCTTAGTATAATATTAAATTTAACTTATAAATTAATATTTCTTTTTTATTTTATTATTTATTTAATGTAATATATAACTAATTTTATTGTGTATATAAAAAAAACATTGTACTATAACTAAATTAAAAGTGAAGTGTCCTTTTTTGGATGTAAGTTTCAACAGATTTTCTTTATACATTATTTAAGTAGTGCCTGAAAATAAATAATTTCATTTCTCGTTATTATTGTTGCCTATATAAGATATACGAAGGGGTATAAACATATCTATTAAATGCTTGAAAATTACATATGTAGAATTACATAGAGAAAACGCTTAGGCGTTGATACCAGATTATCGTGCTCACTGGTTCGTTTTACAGACCAGAACTATATTTCAAAATAGATTCATAGGCCCAATATAACACATATATTTATTAGACAAAATGTGGTGGTAAATATGAGGCATCGACATCATAAAAACTATCAGCATTAGTAGCAACTAATTCGTTGAATAATAAAAATAAGTAATAATCTTCGGTAAAATTTAATTATAACTATATTCTACTTATATCAAACTACAGAATTAAAATTTATAGAATATGTTTTACACTCAAACACAAAATCTGAAATATCTAAATTAGTTTTCCTTTGACTACAATATTTGTGTTTATTATCCTATGAGTAAAATGAGCCTTATTTTAAAAACCTAAAAACCTAACTTTTAGATAATTTTAATAAAATCAATAACAAATCTACACTAGATAGGTTTGATTTTTTTAAATTATTTTATTTAACGTCGGCCTATTTTCGATACTAAGTTTGATCACTCCTACTATGGTGGCAGTATTTGTGACATCGTTATATATGTGAACTACACCGCTGTGTAATAACTGCACGATTATGTATGTACATAACTCAAAAAAATTATTTCAAATTTACGCTGGATAAAATAAAATGTATTGGTTTGTGACCACATTAACATTGGAACCCAAACATCGTTTATAAATGAATTGGGGAGCCCCAAAAACAAATTTGCTTGGGGCTGTATTGGCACACCACTGATTGAAAAGGTTTAATGATTTTTATGTCAAGCTATTATAAAATATATAATTGTATGGTCTTATCTTAATACCAACAAAACGTTACGACTCTACTTAGCCGTTGGGCCAAGTTAAATATTTATAATTTTATTATTACTATTATAAAGCCTCAATGAGAAAGAGGGTCGCGGAGGTGTATGCAGAAGGGTTTGTTCGTGAGAATGCCTAGAGCTGCCATTGGCGCAGATCTTAAAGATAATAGAAAATCTGGTACTTCATCAATGGGCTTGTGTCCTCATTTTTCAGTCGATTTTTCAATTGTTGATTGAAATTGATGTTAATAAATGTGTATTGGCGTGTCTATTTTATTAAATATCTAAATATTAACGAATATATAGCAATTGAAAGTTTGAATTGTAGTTTTAGAGCTAAAAATGGTCGGCCATATTTGTATGACGTGAAATGCATTTTAACGTCAGTTATTTGTTGAGTAGTCAGTGCTGTGGTAATGTTCTGTAGCTGTTGGTAGTCAAATAATCAAGTTAAATCAAAGAATAATAAGTTTTTATTTTATTTAACCCTGCTAAGGCAAACATAATATAGGAATTTGAGTGTTCCTTGAAATAGCTGTAAATAATATTTGATATTTTGATATATAAATACATATAGCAGAGATTTATGAGCTGTAAGGTTGGTAACCTTATACAAGGATTGTGATGTCACATGCACTTGGAATGTGTACAACGTTGAATCCCTTTAATAATTAAAGAGACAAAATGACTTTTTTAATTGTTAATATCTCTTAACATATAAGGAGTTATTAAAAAATAATTGGACATTTGAGAATGGACATATAGTACAGTTTTGTAGAAATTAAGACAGAGGACACAAGCCCATTCAAATCGAATATGTATAATATAAGATTTCTTAACTTATCTATATGGTTCGAAGGTCCCATGAATCCGTGGTCTTGTGTTCCCCCTCCAGCCGTTGCATCAGCCGCGTGTAACAGCGTACCCATCAACATTCTGAGAATAGGCACCTCTGTTCCCTTGCATGATGTCATGGATCAGGGTCAGATTGAAGTCACACCAATGCACTGAGAGTATTCATAGGACCAAATGTTCCTATAATAATATAATTCTGTAATAATAATATTAATATAATTAATATGTTTAATGAATCTTCACATTTGTGCGAATTTTGAGTCCATACCCTGTACTACATTGGATTAGATTCGGACCGATCGTAAATTGCGTGACATACTAGCAGATTTATATGTTTGTACCACAAAATAATAATATTTACGTATTTGTGAAGTATTTTCGTCGAAATATAATTACCTCGGAAAGCCTCATGGCGACGCCGAACTCGACGATGACATCCCTCTTTGCAGCATATCCGTAGGGCAGTCGGTGGTCTCCGTCCCAATCCCGGCCCCCTCTCCACCCCGACACCAGCATAACATGAGATTAGATCCCATACTGCCATAAGTTATTACATTGGTCAAAGATATTTTGGCTAAAAACGTATTATATTTATCAGTATATCAAAAACATGATTTAAAATAAACATAGCCCCAGGCATCAGAACGATTTGTTGGTACGTATGATATAATCGGTTTATAGGAAATACAGGGTGTTAGATACATCGATGGTAATCTTAAAAGGATGTAGGAAATGGACTAAAGTCTAAAGCAATAGTCGGGGAAGTGTGATAAATACCGCTGGATAGGGTGAACAATCTAGGGGGTGATAAAGGTTCAATATTCATCCCGATAAGCACAGTTATGTGTATTTAATGTTTATATGTATATGTGGAATATTTCATTGGCATTAGACTCATAATATGACCTTTTTTCTTATTAATACATTCATACCATTACAATTTTTAAACTTGACATTCAAAAAATTTGATTACAACTTAAAAAAGACATGTTGCTATGTTGCATTAAAAGTGCTAAAGTATCAATAGTCTTATAAAACATAATAGTTTTTTGACCTGACTTTTTCAAACATCTTATTCTTCTAGAATCTCAGCCGGATTAGACTACACAAATATATATATATATATATATATTTACTAACATTTACCTCCGTCGCAAAGCAACGTCTTTTTAGTGTGTATGATTGGAATTCAAAAAAATAATTCGTAACTTCATTTTAATCTTAATTCCATTTTTAAATTAAAATATTCTCTCGTTCAATAATAAAATAATTTTTCATATAAACTGACTAAAATTTATATATTTTTTTTTGGTACAAAATATACATTTTTTTGAATTTTCAAAATTTATGCGTTATTTGGCCAACATTTTCTCCAAATATGGTAAAAAAAAATTCGATTTGTAAATTAGATACCAAAATAAGCTTATATATAAAATATCAACCTTATAACCCAATTCTTACCCTTGGAAAAAATCCCCCTAAATAGCCCCTAAATATGTTTTTGAAATTTTGATTTTATTTCTATTAATTAGGTACTAAATTATTACGAAATTCAAAATTTGAACTTTCTCTAAAGTTCCCTAGAGGGCCTCCTAATTTTCTCAAAGCCCCTTTTATCAATACACATGCAAAATTTCAACTTTCTATCTTTTACGAATTAAAAGTTATATAGCAAAATGTAAAAAAAATATTTTAAGTTTTTCCAAAATTACGCGTTTCCAGAAGATTCAGAGAAAAATCCGAGAACGCTAAAAATCTTAGATAAATAGGAAATTTTCAAAAAGATGCATTGAAAACTTTTCGAGCCACAATACGAATCGCTAAGCATTCTCGTATAAACAAATAAACTCTTCACTTGGAACATTATAATATAGGAGGATATACCATATATATGATAATTTTAGGTAAGGATTTATAAATTGCAAGAAATTATGAAACTACACTCTCTACTGGCACATTATTCCCTTATCAATATTGGTCCACACGTTAAAAAATTGCGAGTCAAAATTAAAGCAAAATGACTCCCATTTCAGTGAGACTGTATCAAAAAATGAGAGACACTTATTTCGAGAGTTAATCCGGTCTAGCATCACTTAACACATAAATCAAATAAATTAAATCTGAAATCTATACTTATTAATAATACTCGAATATACCTTACCAGTACCTTAATTCTAGGAATACGTATTCCATAAACAAAATGAATAACATATTTTTTTATTAATTCTGAAACCTCTTCGAATACTAAGAAATATTTCTTATTGAAAATCTGAGTAGACTTATCCAATTTCCAATTCCAGTCCCCTTAACATATGTTCACACTTCAATCAAATTAGTACAATGAATGATTCGCGGTTTGAACATGTCTGTAATTGACGCAAATCTGTTTATCTCTTTGTGCAGTCGTCTGTAACGACCGTTCCTAGTTCCAACCGCATACAATCAATAGATAGTCGCATAGGGAAAATCGCAGCAGGCAGTATACACTGTATCCAGCATATGTTGGAAGGGCTGTATGGATATGTGGATGTACAAGCCCTTTCAATAAGATAGAACAAGGAGACCCTTCAGTCCCTTGTAGCCCTACAGGTCCCCAGATAACCCATGCCACGGTGTGTCCCATGATACAGTACGCCCCACGCTTTATCCTTACTGCTATCTCAGCGGCATGAAGAACCGAAAAACAAATTCTAGGGGTGGACAAAAATGATTATTGTCAATGTCTATTATCGACGATCAAAATATTATACGTATCTCTTCTGCATTATGGGTAATATTTCTTTATTAAGGAAATTCTGTTGTAATCGAAATCGTATGTGTATAACTACTCCAAATAAGATTAACGATGCGGAAACTGGATTAACATTCCTCGGTTGTCAAGGGGGACACAACCGGAATGGACTGTTACACACCGTTTTAAGAAACGCTACATTACGAAAGATGCTTTCTTTACACATGTTACTTACTGTTGAAAATGCACACGGGCACATCGTAAAATTAACGTTAAATAAACTCAAAAGCAAAATAAAACCAGGCAGTAACTTAGAATTAGATACCGAATAAAACAGTAAACTAGTTAATGGGCTTGTAAACCATGTCTTAATTTCTATAAAACTGTGCAATATATTGATAAATTTGGCTACCAGGACCTCAAATGTCCAATTAGTTTTTAATAACTCGCTATATTTTAGGAGATATTAACAATCAAAATAATAATTTTTCCCCGTTAATTATTAAAGGGATCCAACGTTGTAGAAAATTCCACGACATGTGACGACACATCCGCTAAGTTGTCATCTCTTTTATATAACAGAGATATCATATTACACAGAACTCTTATACATATAAAATAAACTACCCTATCCTTTAAGAGTGCGATATGTTACGTCATAAATATGGCCGACATCTGTAGCGCTAAAACTACAATTCAAATTTTTAATTGCTATATCTCCGTCAATATTTAGATATTTAATGAAATAGACACGCCAATACACATTTATTAACATCTATTTCAATCAACAATTAAAAAATCGACCACTAAAAAATGAGTTCACAGACCCTTGCACAATAATTGCAAAAGATTTTTATTTTATTTTTTTTTTTATTTAACGTCGGCCTATTTCCGATGCTGAGTCCTATCACCGACGACCTCCTTCAATGTTGGCAGTATTTATGGTGTCGTGGCCTCATATATGTGGGCTACACCACTGCCTAATAACTGTACGATTATGTATGACCATAATCAATATAAGTTCATAATAACCAAACCCAGAAAATATATATCTGGTCCGGGGATCGAACCCGAAGACACAGCAGTCGGCGTCAAGCATCAATGCTCTCGCCCACTGTGTCGTCAAAAAAGATTTTTACCTTATTAAACTTTAAAAGCACTACGGGTCTGAAATGTCTTTAGAAATTTTGAATATTCCTAAAAAACCCCCCTTCTTAATGCATTAATCATGTTATGCAATTTAAATATTTTCGTAAAAGCTTAATTTATACAAAAAAAAAATTATATATTTTATACTTTTTAGTCATAATTATTTAATAGTTTTTAATCTAATGAAATAAAGTACTTAACAAAATGCTAATAGTTAAAAGTTGATAAAAATCAATACTTAATTAATAAATGACTTAAAAAACACATTAGACAATTGCTTTTAAATTTTAATGTCAGTGGCGAAGTCTAGTCGTTATATTAATTATTCAGAAAGTCATTAAGCTATTACTTATTTACTATTTATTAAAAGCATCGGGTAATGAATAACAATTATGTTTTATATGTAAGAGTTAGATTGGTATTTTACTAGTACTAATTGCTGTGTGGAATTACAGGCAGCGCCGTTGTGCGTGTGGAAATTATCAGCATTACTTGTACTCCGTTGGCAGTCACATTGTATTCTATTTAATAGAAAACGAAAGTTAACATATTGATAAACCCAGGGTCGTGCATTAGATTTCCGCGCCATAAGTCTTTGAAATGCCGCCCCATATATATTAAAAGAAACTGCACAAAAAGTAGGGAAAGGACTTAAATCATTGTATTCCAGTTCACCATTTTAAAATCAATGAAACTTTAAGAAAAAACTTTTAGTATATCTGTAAATAATTAACAAACAAATGAATATTAGACTAGTTCAATTCATGACGCATGACATCATGAAAAAGTTACGGAATGGGTTTGTGTCCTATGTCTTAATTTCTATAAAACTGTACTATATATTGATAAAGTGGGTTACTAGACACTCAAATGTTATTTTTTAATAACTCCTTATATGTTAAATGATATTAACAATTAAAAAAGCCATTTTTTCTCTTTAATTATTAAAGGGATTCAACGTTGTACACATACCAAGTGCATGTGACATCACAATCCTTGTGTAAGGTTACCAATCTTACAGATCATAAATCTCTGCTATATGTATTTATATATCAAAGTATCAAATATTATTTACAGCTATTTCAAGGAACAATAAAATTTCAATATTATGTCTGCCTTAGCAGGGTTAAATAAAATAAAAACTTATTATTCTTTGACTTGATTTGATTATTTGACTACCAACAGCTACAGAACATTACAGCACTGACCTACTCAACAAATAACTGACGTTAAAATGCATTTCACGTCATAAAAATATGGCCGACCATTTCCAGCGCTAAAACTACAATTCAAACTTTTAATTGCTATATCTCCGTCAATATTTAGATATTTAATAAAATCGACACGCCAATACACACTTATTAACATCAATTTCAATCAACAATTGAAAAATCGATCACTAAAAAATGAGGACACAAGCCCATTATGCTCTTAGTTACCTCCACTTGCATACATTAGTATACTTTTGGTAGTGGTACACAGAGTGAACCCAAACAATTTTTGTTTGGCCGGCCATAGTGGTTTTTGAATAAGTTAATTTGTCTGGTGTGAAGGATAAATGTTCTTAGGAAATGAGCCATCCGAAAATTGTATCATATATTATATACTTTATATACATATAAGTACTTTATAATTATTTTTTTAAAATAAACGAGAAGCATTTTTTAAATTCTCCAAAAACTCGTAATTGTATCTAGACCTAAATATTATTCTAAGATATAGCCTAATTTTGTATAGTCATAATTTCTAAAAATTATTGTTTATAAAAATGGAGTAATTTTTCCGGTTAATCGAAATAAACAAAGAAAAAGTAGTCTTGGTTACGATTATGTTGCTGTCAAAATTTTGGTTACGATTTTAGTCCCTGAAAACAATTTTTAAAATCGATGTATTTTCAACATTTAAATGACACACCACTAGTACAGACGTTCGAGAGCGTGTTGGTACTTCGCTGTGAATATTGCCAAACAACCTCGGCTACATTCCTCCAGTACTCTGTCCTATCCGCTTTAAACCGTGGGCACATTTGTTGTATACGAATATATAGGTATTATTATGTATTTACTTTTCATTTTAAGAATAAGCAAAACAGATTTAATTTGTGTGCTTTTTTGTTTTATTTACATTTTTCAACCTAATATTAACATGATTACGAAAACAAACATAACAGATGAAATTAAATGTTGTGCACCAAGTAGGCGTACAATGGAAAGGGAAATGTGGAACTGGAAAAGGAAAGCGAATTGGATGAAGAAAGAGAAGAAAGAGGGTGGGGTGATAGGAATGAATAACATTGTATAACAATCTGAGATGATAATTTATTTAGGGTGCTGAATGAGGAAGCTGCAAAAACATTTAACATCTATGAAGTTAAACCACATAATAAATGGTTAAATATACGGAAATGTATTTAAGTATAACAATACACGTAATATATATATATATATATGAATATAAATTTAAAAAATATTTAATTACTAAAAGTTCATAACCATTCAATTGACTAAAAATAATAAGGTACTCTAAATCGCTTCGGCGCATTTGACAACACCGCTAGAGTACATAATCTGAAAACTTAGAGCTAATGTCTTTCGAATATTCGCAGTTACTCATGCGTTGACTAACTGTGCAAGCGACGTTGCCAAATCTTATATTGTGTTTTGAACAGCGGAAGTGACGGATGATTGTGCGATTCACTAACTTATGCGATTTAACATAATTAATTTTGCGATATATATATATATATATATATATATATATATATATATATATATATATATATATATATATGTAAGGACATTAAACTATATATTGATCCAGCTAAAGCACAAAAGAGAGCAATGAGATGCAAAGCGAATGGTGGTTACTATTGAAAGCTGAAAGCTGTAAAAAACAAATCCAAATAATAAGCTAGTTGTTTGCTTTGATATAAACGCCAGTTATCCTTGTACTGTACACGAGTATGTTTTCGCTGCTCATTCCGTCCACCGCTATCTAGCATGTAATATATTTTCATCAAATTTGCGTGGAGGACAAAAAAGTTATTACATTAGCAAGACAAAGCGGAACCCAGTATGTTAAACATAAGCTGATACATACACATATATACTCATATGACATACATATGTACGATATTTCTCATAGCACAATAGTAGAGACTCTTATAACGCGAGTTTCATCAATGCGAATTCATATAACGCGACTAAAATATTGCGTCTATTAGTTTGAAAGCAGTTTCTTGTACAACTGCACAATATTAAAAATATTTACCCTATTTTTAGGTGAAAATTTATTAAATATATGGAAAACTTTGTTAAGAATCATCTATTGTATATTAATTGACAACACAGTGGTAATGAGGTGATGCTTGTCACCAAATTACTCTGTCTTCGGGTTCGATTTACGGATCAGTGCTATATTTTTACTGAATATATGCATTAAAGTCTATGCTAGGATAAAAGAAAATTCTTAATGAAGGATCAACCCGAAATAGGCCAAAGTTAAATAAAGTAAATTATAAAAATATAGTATTGTATTTTGTAATTATTGAGTATTGTGATCTCATTAATGAATGAACTTTTAATTGTTATTAAAGGTAATTTGTTTCAATTCCAATAACAGTAGTATCATTCTATATATCGTAGTCTATTTTCTGTTATTAACTACGACATTTAAGATCAGTCCGAGATAAACAGTGGCTATAGTATACGTACTTTAATTGTACATTTTTTTTTTTAAATATATATATAAATCCAAATTTTAAAATTATTAACAATACGAAGTAATTTACACTACGGTGGACCTATGATCTCTTTACGTTTACATAGTTTCGATTTTGCAAGAGATACTTCTAAATTTATTATGTCTGTTCTTAATTGAGGGTTCGAAATCATCCCTTACAGACTATCTGGTGTCACTTATACATGTCACACTGACTTAGTGTTCTAATGTTAGGGTTAATACGCTTCACTACCTTGTCGATATAGGAATAAAGAAAAAATATATATTTTCTACTACATATTTGATTTAAAAAAAAAAAAAAAGGTGATGGTTTCTTAAAGTTATTTTCAATTGAACAATGATGGGATTAATAATTGAGTTGTGGACCATGTTTTATAATTCCTATAAAACTTTACAATATTGATAAAATATTGACCATCTCAAATAACCAATTATTTTTATTAAATTAGTAATATTATAGAAGTTAATAACGATTGAAATAGTTAATAGAAAATAACCATTTGCTTACTTTTACCATCGCTGTTAAACAAGAGAAGTGTAACAGAGATGCAGAATCAAACGTAACATCGCTAGCAGCTGTTGTGTCAACCCATAAAGTTTTCATATAATGTCGTGATATACAATGATAAATAAATAAAATTACTTATTATATTCTATTAGGTAGATAACGGCAAAAAATATTAACCGATACGGGGCCATCTATAAATTACGTCACACAAATTTCTTACTATTCCGATCACCCCCATCCTTGTCAAACATTGTCACATTATGCGGTAATTTTGCGAGAAATTACTTTTTTCTTTTCAAATTTATATCTTATACTATTTTTTATATCTTATACTGCATGTGACGTCACAATCCTTCTGACTCCTCCCCCTTTGTCATTTAAATGAATATATCTCCTTTAATTTTTGGATATTTCATAAAATAAAAACGCCAATATTCATTAATTAACCAATATTTCAATAAAAAAATAAAAATAGAAAAAATAGAAATCGAAATACTCTATATTCTGTACCCACTCGATTCAATTCATGCCAAGGTATACGAAGCAGTGTGCAACTGATGTTGCCATCAAAGCAGGCGCAATGGCAAATCTAATTCTACATTGGTTATCGCACTATACAGTCTATTTCTACAACATTCGGTAATATCACAATCTAGTATTATGTGATCTAGATCCGCTTACTTATTTCCAACCACAAAAGTATCACTCCGTACTATAATATTACCCCGTGTGCTAGCGCCCTAGTACGGTTAACAGCATGGGCGTCCGAAGGTAGTGCAAACTCTGAATAAAATGGAATTTAAAGTATTACAATTCCCTAGCAAATTTTCTGCGAACGCCAATGGTTATCAGGATATATATACATTGGTAAGGGTACTGTAAGTCTCACCGCCAGGGGTTTGCAGTCAGCTTAATGCACCCCTGATGGATTATGACAGTTAAGTTAGTCAATTAATTCGAAATAATTCTGTATGTGGCATAAATAATGTTTAAGGAGTTTAAATATTGTTGAAAGCTTACCACCAGCTACTAGTTGTTTGGAGTAAGACTTCAGTTACACTGGAGACAAGCCTGTATTTAGATAGCTTTGTCTTTGTGGTAGAAAAACTAACACAAAGCAGTATATTCTGGTGGTTAACGCACAGTACAGTCAAGTTTGTCTTTAGATATTGTTAGACCGTGTTCACATTTGCGTGTTGGATTAATCGTGCCATTTGCCGATTATTCGCAATCGAGCAGGCGTACACGATCATTTATACTTGTTTCTAACATATGGCAAATATCAAACACGGAGAACATTCGCCTGAAATTTTAATACATTTGATTAAATATAATAAGGGTTAGATTGTTATAGTTACTTGTTTGATATAACATAAATATTTGGCAAAGATTGTTAATTATGGGTGATAAATGTTCTAATTCGTTCACAAGGAGGTTTAAGTGTTATCTATGGGCTTATAATAAACATTTCAAGTTTTCACCCTCCGATGAAATGCGTACGTCATCTTGGAAAAATGATATCGAAAAACGTTGTTTTTTTAAAATTAATTTAAGGTGAAATCAATACAAAAAAAGTATATTTTCGATAATGTTTTATGACGACACAGTTAATATATAATTATTTCTATAATTACTATATCTTAAAATAACATTTAAAGAATACTTTGTGAAATTTTCATAAATAAATATTAAGAAATGAGCCTTTGACAGAGAATCTTTCCAGAAGTCACAAAAAAGTTTTCATAACTCATCACAGGATTATTTGAAATCAAAAAAACACAATGATTTCATTAGTTGATAAGTTTCTGCAGGTAACCCTGTCGATTTTCTTTTTATTGATATTTCAATTTTTTACAGCATATAGAAGTCAAAATACCGATTTTTCAAGAAAGAAATCAGAAACTGTGTTAATTTAAAATAAAAAAAAAATTCAACAGCGTTACCTCAACAATTACGTAAAGAAAAGAGAGTGCAAAATTTCAAAAGGATTGGTGCAGTAGATTTTGAGCTAGAGAGGAGACTGACTCTGAAAAAGTTAAGTGTGAGAAAAACGCGTTTAAGGGTTTCAAAGAAAGACGAAATCAGACCAGAGAGGTGAAGACAATCGACTTTAAATTTTCACACAATAAACTTAATATGTTGTACATTAATATAAATAAAATTTAAAAAAATTGAAATATAGCCCCCTCCTCCCCTTAAGTGGTTACCCGGATCAGATTTCGAAGTCAGTGGTCTAGTTATCTTTCCAACAAACAGTTGTACTTTTCAAACGAATTTCTTACTGATCTCAAGACGTTGTCATCTTCACACAAAAACCTAAAACCTTGTTACTGTTAGTTATTTACGATTATTTTTATTATTACGTTTTTGATATCAAATTATAGGAAAACCGAGAAACATCTAAGAATTTTGGTGGTTAATTTGATCATCTGGGGGCCTATTTCAAAAGATATAGTAGCTAGTGCTATGTTACGAACTGAAACCATTGACCTCAATTATCGTAATGGGGGCTGCTGCCTCCTGCTGCACTGCTTACCAAGGGAGGAATGGCCTCTTGTGACGTACCACTGATATAAGGGTTGCGACCTCTGACAGAAAGTGACAATTTATAAAAACAGATTGGTTGTAACTGATGCAACCCGTCGAACGATCCTAATTGAATATACAACACAAGGATATATGGTAGACATAGAGATCATGTTTGGGATAAAATATTACATGGTTATAACTTGTAACAAAAAGAAGAAGAACAAATCACCCTTTCTGAAAAGAGAGAAAACTGTTTAAATCTCTACGATCAAATATACTACAAAAGTGAATTATATTTTCAAAGAAAAAATATCATAGCAGTAATTTTAGTAAACAATAATAAAAAAATTCAAAAGATAATCTTTCTTAAATATGTTAAGTTTTCATTTAAAAAAAAAATTTAGTTTAATAGAAAAAGCAATTATGCTTGACACCACACTATTTTGGTGGACGTTAAATATATGCAAGATCCCATAAAAAACGGGTAGTAACTTTCAATTAGTATTGCGCATCCAACAGTAAGCGAATGCTAATTAATTAAATTCAGACAATCACACCAACAAAATGCACAGCGCATATAACATTTTTTTTATGTTTTCTGGTGTTACCGCCTCATTTGGATGTCCACTGCGTTCTGCATCATCGGTGTCTCTACGACCACGTTTGAAGTCAGCAAACCAACGTTTTATTGTTGTTTCTGATGGAGCGGAGTCCCCATAACACTTTTCAAGCCATTGCTTCGCTTGAACGGTATTTTTTCCCATCAAGAAGCAGTGTAAAATTAAAACACGAAATTGTTTTTGATCCATTGTTTTGAAAATAACAAAAGTAGCGTCACTCTTAGCACAATAACTCACAAACTACTGAATAGAATATCATGAAATTTTAACAGCTGTCTTTTGAAGGTTAGCATTAACTGAAAAAAAAGGTGACTGCAATAAAACTAGCGCCATCTATGTGTTAGGCCCGGGACTTTTCAGCCCATGTGCTACTATGATCACTTTTATTCAGAATAGAGTTTTAACAAATTTACACCAGTTACGATTATAATAGAATCGGAAGTTTTGAACTCCTACGTCAAACTTTCCGCGGACGCCCATGTCTTACACCTATCTTAAAACACTTTCCATGTAAACGAGCATATGTACTTACTTACATTAAGTGCTATAGAGAATCAATTCAGTCAATTTATATGAAATTATAGTAAAGAAAATTGAAGTAATGCAATACGAGTACTTTAAAGTTTGAATAATTCAAAAATGATACTACTTTGTGCATAATAAAAAATAATAAGTTTTATGAAGAAGTATTAGTTTGGTTTAGTACTCAGGGCCGGAATTTAGAGAACCCTTATGAATAATTAACCAGTGCCTGGAATAGAAATATTTATTTGTTTAGGTACTAAACAAATATGACAAATTTTGTGTTATTTATATTTAAATGAGTTCGCTGGCAAAATATCAGTAAAATTTTTTTTAAAAAAATAATAAGTTTTCTAAGTAAAATGTTACCCTAAATAGCACTGCACTGTGGATAGCAGTGCTATTTAGGTTGCCGATACAAAAAAGAAATCAGAAATATTTGAAAAATTGTGGTCATGGTAGTTAAAAACATCTTAAGGAGTTTCAATTTTCGAAAGATTTTTTTTTTTTTTTGTAATTTCTAAACAAAATAAGATAAATTTTTTTCTTCTCTTTTTCTCGTGTAGTCATGAGCAGGACCACACTCTGGTGCCCGCTTATCGTTGAATATTGGGACACCCTGTATAAACAACGCGTTTATATCCACGTATTTTGCATCGGACTTTTAGATATATGAAAGAAACTGTCACATTTTTATTACCTATAACAATCATATGAATAAACCTTAAGCTTATATTTATTTCAACCTTTTAACATCCGTATAAATTTTAATTGCGTGTTAATTGATTTGTGTTAAATATTATTAGTTTGATTATAGTTAATTATCAGTAATAAACAGTGGCGGCCAAACTCTAAAAATATTGGTTGCTAGGAGACAGCAGTCTGACAGAAACTCAATATTATCAAGTCAATATTAGAACATTTAAGGCACGCTTGATTAAGAGTCAAGTGCTGGTATTATAGGCAATGAAAATTATATTTTAAAAAAATTCAACATTATTTAGTTTTAGTTTTCATCATAAGTTGAATTCTTTCTTGTTTAGATTTATATAAATTACTAGAGCTTACCCCCGTCGCAATGTCGTCTTTTTAGTGTCGCGACGTCTTGTTAATGTGTATGATTTGAATCCAACAAAATAATTCGTAATTTCATTTCAAATTTTAATTCTATTTTCAAATTGAAATATTTAACTCGTTCAATAATAAAATAATTTTTCATATAAATTAACTAAAAAAAATGTTTTTTTTCAGCAAAATATAAAATAATTTCAATTTATTTCTTATTTGACAAAATTTTTGTCCAATTTTTCAATTTCTAAATATCAAAAAATGTTAGAATTGAACACCGTAATACACATACCCAATTTCAACTTTCTATCTTTTACGAATTAAAAGTTATAGAGCAAAAAGTAAAAAATTTTGTTTAGTTTTTCTAAAATTTCGAGTTTCCAGGAAATTCAGGGGAAAATTCGGGTACGCCAAAAGTCTTAGAATTTTTTTCTCTACGAAATAGCAAACTTTCAAAAACATTGACGGAGCCGATTTTAATCTACCATATGAATTTCAACAACATACAAACATATAAATATACACTTGGTACATTATAATATAGGACAAATTTCATTTTATTATACCACGTGTTAATTTTTACACAATATCTAAAAATCATGTCTTGGTTATACACGTGCATGCCACGCGTTCGCCGCATGCATGAACCAACTCTGAAAGTGCAAAATATGAGGACTTTTTAGCCGACCTAAAAACGGATATCAAACCTGCATGAACTAACTTGATATAAAGTTGTTTTCGAAGAAACAGCAGTGCTAAAAAATTAAAAAAAAAAAAAACCTAAAGTTGTATAATTATTATTCAAAAACTATTGGTATTATATTCAATTGTTGTCAAGAAATCTATAACTTTGTAGGTTTATTAATCTCGGCTTAAAATCCAACATAGTTAGTCTGTGCTGATCATTTAAATAGCAGTAAGAGTAATTTAATCAATTAAACACTACATAAACAGTTCAGTGAAGCTGTCTCATATATATATATATATATATATATATATATATATATATATATATATATATATATATATATATATATATATATATATATATATATATATTGCGTAAGTATTATTATTGCGTAAGTAAGAAAAAAACTATAGAAATCCTAATCATAAAATACAACAATACATTTTTATAACTGTCACTAAAGTTTCTACATCATTCTTATTTTTGTACGAACCCACACATACACACACTTGTGTATACATACATATATAATGTATAAAACACTTACAATAAATTAACAAGCATCACCGTTTTTGCTTACTTTATTTTTTTAAATTGTTTCGTAACCCTTTTTTTCTCGAACATTTACCAACTGAGACAATATTTTCCACTTTTCTTGGATCACACAACCCTTCAGTCGTCCTACTCATACCCCCCTCCCCCCTACCCCGTTAGTCCTTTTATCCTCTTCTACTCCTGCAGTTCTACTTTACCATAGGTCGCTATGACTGCTACGTTATATACCACATTATGCTACAGTAGTTTCATGCGGGCACGCGAACACTCGTATACCTCACAAAACGTAGACCCGTAGACCATGCTACACGTATCTCGTAGACGTAGACGTAGACCATGGCAATAGCTGTCAAAGCCACAGGTATATAACATATGTTTAGATTATTCAGTATCATTTAAATTGATGTGCCTTAGGCTGATTTTGTTAGTGCATTTGCTTGTATAAATTAGGGGAGATTTTGTGATTATTACATATTCAATTTAGTATGATTAATGATACGAGTATATTGAAAACTATTTTAAAATATCCCGTTTATAAAAAAAGGGGCAGAGAAGGTGTCATAGTAATTGTGTCTATATTTGACAAGGGGATTTTGGATTATTAAAAGAGTGAAAGAGTAAAAGAGCGTCAAGCGGCGTTCTTTTGTTGACGTTTCTTGCAATGAATGTACTAACACTATATATTCTATTAGGAAAAAAATGTTGCCATCGATCTACTTCTTTAATACTGGCATAGTGCCGTAATTTTTATAATATATCTAAGTGTAGTTTTGGAGTGAGAGTTGCGATTCCTGCACTTTATTTATAATTTCAATTCAATTTATTTCAATTTCAGAAATTCAATACGAAATTTTAAAATTAAATAGAACGCTGAAATTACATTAATATTATTCCAGTCTCCAGTTTTATTAGGAATTGTGTGAATAAACTCATGTGTTGCTACTGAAATTTAAAGTTTTTTTTGGTAATTTATTTTGTAATTGTCAATTCCTTTCTATTTTATTATAACCTCACAATATGCACTTAACTAACTAACTAACTATCGACTCCAAATATCAACTATGTTGGCCCTTATTTCTTCAGCGCCATCTATCGCGTTCATGAGTATATGTTTTCACTGAACGGTCACTGTTTTACCGACAGACGAGCTATGTACTAACTATAGAAATATAATTTCATTACATATATTTAATGGTACTGTCGGTTGATGCTTACGTCAGACTGTTGTGCCTTCAGGTTCGTTTTCCGAACCAGCGCTATAATTTTTAGGTTTGGTTATAATCAAATTTAATTGATTATGTGCTCACATCATTGTAAATATATTAGACAATGGTGTAGTTCATAAATATGAGGCCTCGAAACTCACGTTAAATTAACTAAATATAAAAATAGGAAAAAATTTGACAAATTGTTAAAAATTGAGAAATAATTAAAAGTTTAGAATTAATTGTAAGGCCATTAAATTATATTAAGCCCAATCGTTAAACCCAAAGAATACATAATCCAATGTTACTTCAGCAATTACTTGTTTAACTTTCAAATATTTAATTTGGATTTAACATGAATGAATTTACCAGGGGCGGGTCGGGTCTACCATTAAATTAAGGCGAAGGTATCCCTTAGAACAAACATTGTCATTATGTTTGATTAATCTCCCCTAAGAGATATATAGCATTAAATAAAAACTAGAAATAGCATTTATCTTCGACATAAATTTCTAAAGAAAATGATGATAAAAAAATAACGTGAATTATATAGTTTCAATTGTTAATTTATGTAACGTCAGCCTATTTTCGATATAGTACTATCAACGACAGCCTCCTACAATGTTGGTAGTATTTATGATGTCGTGATCTCATACATGTTAGTTAAACTACTATTTTATAAGTTTAATAACTCTAAGCATATAATGAAATTACTTTGATAACAACCAAGACCACAAAATAAAGCGTTAGTCCGAGGATCGAATCTGAAGACACAGCGTAAATGGTCTAGGTCATTGCGCCGTCATAAATTATCAATGAAACTTTAATCCTCTTAACTTTTATAAATGTTTAATTTTTTAAAAATAAAGTTGACCTACTTTAGGTTCTAGCCTCACGACTGCTGTTTTTCTACTACGTTGAATGGTTTTCTGGTGCCGTGATCTCATATGTGTGTAGCACAATGCTGCTTAATATTACATAATAAATTTCATATGTAATAAAACACAAAACAACATCCAAATCCTCTATATCCATACCAGCCTAATGTCAAAGCTTTAACACTCTTGGCCGCCAGTCTGATACATCGTTGTAAAGTTATGTAAACACTATAACATTTATTCATTCATATAGTAAAATAAACGAGTTATTTTATTTATCCCAATAATAATTTTGATTCATACTGTACATTTAGCACCGCCCAGTACACTCTAAAGTAAAAGTTTTTATATTTTAAAATAAATATTTTGTACTAATATATAAATGCTAAAAACTAACATCAATTTACATTCTACTATCTAATAAATATATAATATGTTCCTTGTTACAAGCCAGAGCTGAATTAGGTATGAATAAAGCCTATGTAAACAGTAAGTTTAAACGAAATAAATCCATTTTATTTAAATATTATTATAGTAAATATAACTTTAAATAAAATGTCATTTCTCTTCCTGTTTTTGTCTTGTGTGTTCATTATTTTCAAGCATGAAATTTCTCTAATTATTTGAAGATAAATAGATACATTTAGAACTTTATTTTATTTAGCTATATTATAAAGTTTGATTATTTACATTTACAACATTCCCCGAGTTTATCCTTGTGCTGTTGCTGCTGCTTGCAATTCATCATTCACATTATTTTGATTTCCTCTGAGTTATTCTTAGCACGCCTCAAAAGACTATATTACTTTTGATTTATTTACTTTGTGTTTAACTCATCTCTGGCTTTTGAATTATTTGTTACACATCTCTATCTCTATCACTATCACTATCACTATATGAAGTGAACAGTTCCGACTGCAAAAATAAATCGACTCTACAGAACGCCAGGGCAACTCATGCTTGATGCACCAGGACTTATTCGCGGCTAGTTTATAGCAAGTAATTCGTTATAGAAGTCTATATATCTCAGTCTACTTATACTCACTCTAGCCCTTGCCCTCTCTCACTGCCCTTGCCGTCTAGTACCTTTCTAAATGTTTCCTTCATTATTTAACGACGAATTGTTTATGCGATGAATTACTGACGTGAAGTTATTTGCGATGACTTAATTGGAAGGTATTTTGCTAGTGTTGTAGCGAACCTGCATGCTACTAATTGTACTTTATAGTTTCATGTGTCTCTCGGAAAGTTTGAGTTTGTTAGGCCCCTTAATTCCTGTTTATTAGTTTGGGCCCTCTATGCCTGTCTTCCCCGTTGAATAGCACTCCACTGCACTGTTCGTTGCACACGTCTTGTATCGCACTTGATTGGACCATACGTCTTATTGAAGGCCGAAGGACATTACATGCATCTCGCCTTCTACGTTTAATTAATTTCTGAGTTTCCGTTATCCGTAGAGCGTAGAGCGTAGCACTTCACGTAGAGCTCTACGGACTTAACAGTCTCCTCAGACTTAGTCCTTTGTCATTGTCATTTTAATTATTTTTGCTACGCAATAATCTTTAGTACGTAATGAGTATCGATTGTTTTTTGTTCTTGAAAGTAAAATTAGAAGTTACTATTGTATCGCAGTGTAAATGTTTTTCAATTTTTCCGTTCTCCGTTTCCACTGTGTATCTCGTTCGTATTGTATTGTCGGTGATACATTACAGCGATTTCAGCAAATAAAGATTCTATTCAACTTGATATTTGACATCGGTTTAATTGTTAAGGGTTGTTAGGGTTGTCCTCGACTTTTGCAGTCATTCTGGACACAATTTTTATAAAATGTTTTTTGTAGTAAACTCTGACACACAGAGTGTACTATCCCCCCCTTTCGTCCAACTCCGCTTTCAGAATTCATAAATTAGAACCCGGTCTATCGAGCCATAGCTAGCGCGTGGAGAACAGCGCCGATACAAGATGGCGGCTATTTCGTGAACTAACATTACTACTATAAGCGCTATAAACGTGAGACCCTCGCCGTGGAGGTTAGTCGATCTTGCTACAAAACATACTCGTATTATATTCGATCAAGAGCAGTTCGTAACCGCGTGCTCCTGCATGATCCAGCAATGACCACGACGGCACCACGGATCCACGGAATCACGAAGTGTGACAGTCACAGTCTCAGTCTCAGTCTCAAATGTTGATATCATTATTAAAATATGATCTTCGTTAATAATAGTGTCCGTATTTTTGACAAAAAAATATATAATCAGAATGCGCTCTGTTTGATTTCAGATTGTGTTTACAATAAATAATAGACGGATTGACGGATTGACGGTTGACGATTGACGGATTGACGGATTGGTGTTTGTTTGGATGGGCATGTTGATTGGACAGTTTCATCGTTTCAACAATAAGAGTATAGACTTGACCGTGAATTCTTAACAGAGATTAATCCTAAAAGCAGTTCCGGTGCAGCCGGCGGAGCGCCGGTGGAGTTGCCGGCTCCGCAGATACGGAGATACCGAGATACCGAGATTTAAGACTGCCGAAAAAGCATGTGTGTTGTCTCAATCTGTGAATCCTTGTGCGACCTGTGACAGGTGCCAAGGTATCTGTGTGCCGTGTGCCAAGGGAAGAGAGTGTTGTGTTTCGCGGAGTGGACAGAGTGGACTGAGTGAACAGAGTGAACCAGCTGATATGGGTTAGCAGTTAGAACTCATGTTGTGTCGCGGATCACGACCAGTCGAACATGTGGCTGCGGTGTCTCGTAGTGGATGACTAGAACTGGATGACTTCAATCTGAGTGTGTTTGAGTGAGTTCAATTAGATTGTGACTATGTTTATCAGGTGTTGTGTACGATTAGAATGTGGTCTGTGATAATTTTACTCAAATGAAGTGCGATAAGATAACGTATACAAGATAATTAAAAAAATAGCGTGCTGCAAAAAAGCCTCAAAGTGGTTGGCGGCAACGTGTTTCGTTGCTGTCTGCCCTGTCGAGGGGAGGCTACGCCCCCGCGGGCGCCAAGTCCCCCCGCGGGACCTGCGGCTCCCCTCACCTGCCCGCCGAGACTGCCACCCCAACAGTCTCCGCTTCCGCATATTGAGGAGGAACTCGAGGATCTTGATCAAATTTCTTTGACATCTGTGATTTCGGCAAAGAATCATCGCAATCGTTTACATTTCGGCAGTGTTTTCTCAACAAACTCTCCTTCGCCAACATTTTCGGTAAAAGGGCCGAATAAAAGTCGTAAAGGAAAATTTAGGACCAGGTCCGTTACTTCAACAACTTCTAGTGATACAACAAGCGCCACGGCGGCTAGCAGCGGCCCAAGGATGCAGGCCGAGCAGGGCAGCATCGGTGATCTTCAGAAATACCACGGCCGGTATCTGAAGAATCGGCGACACACATTAGCCAACGTGCGGTAAGTTCTTTTTTCTTTTTATTTTATTAATAAGTTGTCCTATTCACGATTGTATATTACATCACTGATGACTGCTCTGATTATTTTGATTATTTGATTGCTCTCAATTGACCCCATGTGACCTCGTGTGCCAGCTGTTTGCTGTGTTATTCGCGGATTCGTATAGATACATACTAGTACTTGTATATCAACAAACCGCACTATGATTCATGTCGAAATGCCTCAATGCCTCAATGCTTGGTGTTTGTTGCTCACATGGTGTCGATTAGCTTAATCTTTCATCGTCTTCTTTCGAGGCAATTTGGATAATTTTCGAATACTTTGTGAAAACGGATTACAATTATTCACAAAATAAATTTTTATTTCAATTTATCTAATTCATTTCAGTAGCGATCTAGTTAACTGATTTGACTTGGTTGATTTATATTCAAAAGAATAATAAATATAACAACGGTGTAAAGTTAGAAGTTTCCGAACTAGGGTACATATTAATTAGACGTTTATTCTATTTTCGTAGTATAAATTATTAGATTTAGCTAGCTTAGTATCATTCTCCAATAATAATATTACGGCCACAATCATTGCATCTGGATGAATTATTAATCTACGCTAAAAGTATTCATTGATTGTCTATAGCAACTCTAATGCTCCTCCCTCTGTACCGCGGTGTCGTGTCAAATGGCATTGGGGTACTGGGGTACTGGGACAACGGAACACATGAGTCAGGCCACGGTCATCAGGGCCACCATGGGGTCCACTAGTTATGTTTGATATTAGGGTTATCATCCGCCATTCGATATTGATTTCGTTTGGTTACAATTTAGTGCGAGGATAAAGACAAGTGCTAAACTTTAAATATGATGGCTAATGAGTCAATGTTCGATGCTTCAATTAACAACGTAAATCAATATCATATTAACTGATACCGAATATCGTGCCCCATATTCCCATACGCAGTATTTTGTTCGTTGCAGAGAACCGCGAATATCGTTAAACGGCTAAACTCTACTTGTTGTCGGACGGTCGTGTGCATATCGCAAACAACCTACGTCGACTACGGGAAAATGGATAATCAAATTATACTTAGAAACTGGGAAATGGATTTTCTCATTTTCAGTTTTATACTCTACATTAAATTCTATTTTATGGACTTACCACATTAGGGGTCATTTTCAATTTCTTTAGGTGTAGAAGTTGAAAGGAAAATATCAATGTTTATCAAATATATATTAGAATATTTTATACATCAGAATAATTTAGCTTTGAATTTTAAATGCATGCATCACGTGTATATACATTGTAGTAATTATAATCTCTGTTCTAAACATCAACTTATTTAATTTTACTTACAAGATATTAAAACCAATTAAACAGTAGGTTCAAAGTGTTAATTATAAAAAAAACTTGTAATATTAGTAGTTAAACTATACATACATATATATATATATATATATATATATATATATATATATATATATATATATATATATATATATATATATATATATATATATATATATTTAAGTTCGTCAACCTAGATTTAGGCTATTTCCGTGAAACATAAAATATAAATTACATTAGGAAATTCACGTATAAAACAGCTTACATATTTTTTACATACAATTTTAACAAAGTATTATAAAATCTATACGAGATACTAAATAACACTAAGGACCGATTTTTTAATAGCCAATTTGCTGTGGTTTATTTTAAATATTGGCTGATACTTTTGTACCTCAGCTATAGCTTAACCAACCAAGGTAACTATAATACATTTTTTCGATAGTTAACAGTAGAATTGGAAACTTATTTTTTAGGTTATATTTCATATATGTCATAAGCGAAGTTAACTGCCTACTGATTTTTAGAATAGCAAAACATATTTCAGTTTGATTTTTGAATTAGATTATTTGATTTTAGAATTCGTAAATCGTTACATATATTGATAATACTCAACGATGAAATACTGTAAGAATAACTTCAAAGTATGTCGATACCATATATTCTTAAAGAATTTTTTTATTCATTAAAATGTTATTTTACATTATGTAATACAATTACATTTAAGTCTTATCATGTGAATATTTCAAAGTTTAGAGATGTTTAAAAATTCTTCGATACCTTAATTTAGTGAAAAAGATCTGTGCACTTAAAAAGACGTAAATTAATAATAATTGTCTAATTGGTTGTCAAAGTTGTCAGTGGATTCATATATACAATCGTATGTTGAAATATTTCTCCCAAAGAACACAGTTTCTAAAGCAAAATATTCTATTCTTTACACCATACAAAATCTTATCAATAAAATTCCGGAAATGAGAATTCAAAAAACCTTACGTTTCTCGATATTTGCATCTCGAGAAATTCTTGAGCAGAAACCCTGATATTGACTGCTCATCTAGGAATGAATACAATACTCATATTTACTATATACTCGTACCATATAACTGCTCTGCCCCTTTATTTTCATGAACAGTTGTTTTATAAAGCCGCATGATTGTAAAACTTTTCGTGACAGTCTGTGCTCTATGTAACATTGACACTGACAACCGACAACCAACAACCGGGAGCTACTTTTGTATTACAGCTTCATTGTTTATCGTAAACAATACCGAACGATATATAATACATTGTCCTATTTATATTATAAACTCTGCATATAACATAATTTTATTGCCCCAGCTCCAGTAATTCCAGTAGCTTCAGTAATGGTTCTCAATAGTAAACAAACCGTTTAATCTAAATTTGGGTCGGTAATTTGTTTTACCTATATAAACTAGTTACGGTTGGAATATTCACAAGGTTTTGTGGTAAATGCTGGACGTGTTAAATCCAAAACAAGCACAGTAGGAGATGTTACCTCAATGGTGCTTTGTTGCTACATATAGTGTGGCCCCAAGCAAATTTGAATTTAAGTGCCCCTTCAATAATTTTAATATTCGTACTATAATAATCAGTTAATAAACGATTGGTTTAAGGCAATAGGTTCTATACTATCCACTGGTTTGATTTGAAGCCCAGGTTAGGAGTGACTAAATTATTTTCAATATTCTTATTAAGGTAATTGATAATATATTAGGGCAATGATAGGGCTAAATCTTAGAAGGCTTTACTGACAAAGAAGTTTGGGGTTCATTACCCAATAGTATATTATTTCTGTCTATGAAGTGGCCCTAACCAAATTTGAATTTAAGTGCCCCTTAAACATTTTAATATTCTTACCATAATGCTTACTCTCATAGAGCTAAATTTTAGATTCTAAACCCAATCTAAGAATGCCTTAATTATTTTCAATATTCTTACTGAAGTAAAGAGTTTATAAAAATATTATCCGTGTTTGTTTTCTCAAAACACGTATTTTAAAATGTTTTCCAAAGTTTAAGTTGTCAAAATTTCTAAGATATTTACAAAGCACGATGCATTTGACCTTATTTTATAAATTGTCTAGGGCTTTCCTTTTTGAATTTGAATGAAAGCGAAATAAGAAACATTATCACGCAGAATTGTACGAGTATATCTCTGTAATTTGGTAATATTTTTAGTGTTCAAAAATTGGAAGAAGGATCTTCTTAAGAAGTTTTATCAGTATTTCATGGGTAGAATAGTTTATCAAAAATTAGATAAAATTGTTTACGTAACCGGTTATGTTAGACAAACCTTAAATACTATATGTATTACCATATCAACTAGAAAACAATAATTAATACAAAATACACCAATAGTTGTCCAACTATTTAGGTGAAAATAAATCACAAAATTCGTCTACATACAGGTGTAAACCCTTAATATCGTAATCTGTTTTACTCGTCCACATAAACTAGTTACGGTTACAAAATACACAACATTTTGTGGTAGGTAGCCGTTAGTCGTATTAAATGCAAAACGAACACTGCTATACGTAAGCTATTTGAAATGAAAAATGATATATAAAAATAACATTGAAATAAGTGGCACTTTGTGATATTAAATCCCCTGTATAGAGTTGGCGACAGGGAATGCGAGCAAAGCTTCCGTAATACCATAATATATTCAATTGCTGTTTGAACAAGAATTCAACAATGAAATCAGCAGCAGATTAATAGCAATATGTTAAACAGGAAAATACGCATATCTGATTGTATTAGTGAAATTTACGAGCAGATAGAAGTATATAGAACTAGATAAACCATCAACAAATAATGGAACGACATCATTCCATTAGCGTGTTAAGGTATTATCATTTACCATGAACACAGTTTTACTAATTTATCACGCACTTGTTAGAGGTCTTGTATTCATCATGAATTAGTGACACATTATTTCTAAAATTAACTTTTCACACGTTTGGATGAATTTTATAACATATTAATGCATGACGTTGGCTCTAACCCAATACTAGACTTTTAAAACGTAACCTGCATGCTAGAGTGTTATTTCCCAAATCTGTTAAAGAAAAAAAAACGAGACTTCTCTTATCCTTAAATTAGAAAAAATGTTACACATATTAAAACCTATTTATACTATAACTTAAAAATAATGAATACATATTTATTGACTTAGTTAAAGTTAAACCTAGTTAAAAGTTAAGTAAATTTCATTTATGTGCAATGTTTCCTTTCTTTACTACTTACAATTTGAGACGATTTCAACATCAAGGTCATGTTCGCGTGAAGTTATTTTATTTAGGTTAAATTTGATTCAATAAGTTTATATTAGTTAGGAACTCGTGCACTTTTTTAATTTTTCTTTTTGATTGTCTGCATGCATGTCCTTTAGTTCACCAATGATGCAATCTAAGGGAGAAAAGGCCAAAAAAAATCCACATTTAAATTTTGCACTCCAGTGCAAATTAGCTTGTAGTAGTCCAGCAAGATGAGTCAATACACTACATTACAATTTCAATTTGAAAAGTAGGAAATAAACCTTGAAATTTGTTTGTAGCACGCTAGTAATTGCATGTTATGTTACAATTTCTATGTGGCAACTAGAAAAAGAATCTTAGAATTAGTTTGTATGTAATTCGTAGAAATTAACCTACAGTTAGCTTGTAGTTCTATAAAAAGTTGAATCTTACACATTGCGTTTCTATATGGCAAATGGAAAAAGAACCTTAGAATTAGTTTTTAGTAAGCTAACTAATCGTTTCTTGCAAGCTACGCTACAATTTCTATGTGAGAGGTAGCAAATATTCTACATAATTAGCTTGTAGTTCTCTAGGAAGTTTAATCTTGCAGAATGTCTATGTAATATATAGAAAATAAAGCTTGGACTTAGCATGTAGCAAGCTAGTAAACTTAAAACTTGCATTGCAAGACAATTTTTTACCTGGTTGAAACAAAGTGATAATTTTGTTAAAGGGAACATTATAATTTCATAGGACGTAGTGTCGTTTAGTATATAGTAACATAGAACGACAATATAGGTGGCAACCCAACATATTATATACACTTTAAAGTCTACATGCAAAGCGTTTTGATAATGTTATATAAGTGCTTTGCTGTAAAAAATCAGACCGTCATTCTGGTAAAATGAAAAACTATTTGCGAACCGAAAAAACCGATATTAGGACAATAAACGAAAAACCCTCCTATATGGAAATTTTTTTTATTATATTGTCCCTTAAGCCCTTCGTATTTTAAAAGGCGAAACGTTAACGCAGGACTGAACGCGGGACGCAATTTATATCTTCACACAGTATACTCCTACAATATACACGATAGTCTATAGTCGATAGTCGATATTATGTACCATGTACTGGTACTGTCTATCGATACCAGTGGTTCTCAATTGTACATTATTTTGATATGGACTTAACTGAGATTAATAAAATATGTCTTTTTGTTATTGCATTAAAATGAATCTATTAAAACATATTCTACATTTTTTAAATTTATTTAACTTGACTAATTGCTGCGGAGTTCTGTCACCTGTCACTATGTTTAACAGTTTTCGTGGTGTCGTGGTATCATATACACTGTTAAAAATGTTCTTAATTTTAATACAAATTTAATAGGCACAAGCGTATTAAAATTAAGAACCGTTATTAATAAGTTTTACGAAGAATTTTTGTTTTAATTTGTTAAACAATCCTATGAAAATGCACTATAAAATTTGCTTTAGAACTGTTCTAAAATTTATAAAGTTTGTTTTAAGAATGTACATATGTTTACGAATGTTTACTAATAAGTTTATGATTATATATATATATATATACAAAATCATTTTAACTGCTCCGAGGATCGAACACAAAAACACAATACCCGTTCCCAAATTTTCACATGAATTTCCTGGAAACTAGTAATTTTGTAAAAACTGAGATAAAAATGATGCCCATTTTGCTGTATAAATCCGTACAAGATAAAAAATTGGAGTTTTGCATATGTATTTCGCTATTGAAGGTGAAAATATTTCATCATTTTAAAATTCAAATATTGAAAGGCCAGGTTAAGAAAATTAGGCTTAGAGTCCTTTAAGAAATTTAGAAGAAGGTTTAAATTTCTAAACTACTGCCTAATAAGTTTATGATTATGTATCATTTTAACTACTCCGTAGATCGAACACAAAAACATTTCCTTCATATAGAATATATTTCAAATTATTATTTTGTATAAAGAGAATCATAAAAATGACGGTCGCGTTTGTAAAAATTTTATTTTAGCATCCTAACTCTTTGTAAATAAAGTATCTTTTTTTATTAAACTTTAAGCTGATTTTAATAACTTTGCTCTTAAAAAAAACTTTATAAATTTTAGAACATTTCTAAAGTTTATTTTAAAACCAAGTATTGAAAACAATTCAGATCGCAGTATATAAATTTTCATTTTAACATATACAGTCCATTTAAATAGAATTGTTGAAAAAAATTAATAAGCAGTTTTTTAACAGTGTTGATATTCGCCGAGTTCTTTTGTACCTTAAATCTTTATTTATCTTTTTCTTCAAATGACTGTATATATTTTTGCAAGATGGAAAGTAAAAAACGAACCTTGGAATAAGCTTGTGGCGAAGTAGAAAGTGTGAAACTACATTGCAAGATAATTCTCTACCTGTAGAATAGTAAAATGAGGTTTAATTAGAGGGCTACATCCTTTGAGAACCACTGTTCTATCCGCTATCATATATGAGTACACATCCACTTTTAACTAACGTGGCCGTCCTATAAAAAACAAAAATAGATTTTAGAATCCATAATTTAAAAAAAAAAATTTCGTGATGTTTTCATATTTTATAAATATTTTCATCACATTAGTATTAATATTTATTTCTAACTTTACTCTGCAGAGTATTAGAAGGTCCATCGACGTCGTGTTAAAACGCTATTTTTCACTCACGCACCACGTCAGTCTTTCTTTGTCGTCACTCATAAGTTTCATACATTGATCTATAATTGTCTAGATAGGTCCTAGCATATAAATTCCTAAAACGTTTTAACAAACGTTTGAAACTATACTTAGCACATTCCTCCATAACATTATTTTACGTTCCACTCACGCTCAACTTTTAATAATAAGTGCGAATGAAATAAAAAATATAGTTTAGAAATGGTGCACACATGTTCTAAACTATATTGTACTCATAACATATTTTTTAAATTATTTTAATTTAAAATAACTATAGTCCAAATCACAACCGATATTATCGGTTCATTAAATGAATGTTATCTTATACGTTTCTATATACATTATAGAAAAATAAGTGAGTCAGTGCTTTTTAGTTATGTCTGCAGTTTATAATACCCCAAAACTTGTTTTAAGTATAAGTCGTCGCCGAACTCTCGTAATTTAAACTATATATACTTTCTATACATAGAAATGATAATACTACACACTTTTTTGAATTATTTCACTACACACGCCGGCATGTTTGTAAAATAAAATAACATACGTGTCAGAGATCTACTCTATACGGGAGACGAGAAGCGACAAATTGGGCGGTCCGAGGCAGGTTCAGTACGAGGTGCATGTTAAATACGATCGCATCCAGCGCCAAACTGTAAAAAGGGGGCCCTTACAGTAATTTAAGGTTAGGGTAGACTATTATAAGGTAAAAAGTATATTTCTCTCCGATCGGTGTGAGTCAAATATTGGAAGATTGACATCAAAGTTTCAAAGTGATCAAAGTTTCCTACTACACGGTGGAACGAATGTTTGATCCGAATGATGTATTTATTTTATTAATTTGTTGATATTATGGACACTGACACTGTTTAACAAAAACTTCCAAGTAAATAAAGAAACTTTCATGTATAAAACCTTCCTTTGTTGAACGATTGCAAAAGTGCATGACATGTAGGTCAAGCGTGTAGTGGGGGTAGAAAAATCCCTTTTGACGCAACTCAAAACATCGACAACAGCCCGAACTTCTTCTGTAGACGGTTCTCAAGTTTTACTTTCACAATTGATAAAATTATTTAAATGCGTTTGATGCTTGCCAAGCGGACCTGTGAATCTGTGATCGCACTACTTTTGTTTGAGGATCTATCTAGATATTTTTATATCGCAGCTTTCAGCACCAGTACAACACCGTTTTAACTTGTTGCGTCGTGACGTTGAAGGCGTTGAAGGCGTTCACTTGTACAGGCTATCTCGAACAAAAATCAAATTCGAAGTAACCAATGAATAATTTATTTTATACATGACATTTCAAGTGTGAAAAATTGATAGCAATATGAATATAAATATACATTTATTTTTATATTTAAATATTTGATTACAATTCGTTTTATTTGATATGTATTTGTTGTATGTTATAATTAAATGTAATAATGTTTCTTTGTAATAATGTTTAACGATTTGTTACTGTCATTACTGTACGTAATTATTATCATTTTTATAATTTAATTGTTAGACTGCCTTGTAACCTGCCTTCCTTTGAACGACCTGTCTTTGAAGAATAATTGAATTTGTAATTTATTTGTATACTTGTACATTAAGGGTCATAAATAAATTACGTCACACAAACTTTATTAGAAAAAGGAAATATTTTTAACACCCGCGCAAAATCAATTTTATCTACTTTCGTTCCAGTCTAACTGAAATTACCTAATTACCTAATCGCCTAAGCTTCTTCGAGTAGAGGAAAACTGTCTGTTGTTCGCAGCAGCTCGTTCCTATACTTCACGAGTTTATGGCCAATATAGGCAGGTATCACAAACCTCTAGGAGTAGAGGGAAAATCAATTAAGATTTAGTGCACACAGTGTAGTGCATAAAGTATCATTCCCACTCACTGCTTTAATTTAATTTTGTATTTTGTCTTTATTTAAATTGTTTAGCATATGGCAATACGCGTAGTCATTCACAGTACCATTTTTAATTTAATTAATTTTTTAAGTTTTCTTAGTTTTTTTTAAAACCTTACAAGGTCCAATGTTTTAAATTAAAAATATTAAATAACTATATTATATTATAATATTCAAAATGTGACAATCTATCAAAATGCAGTAGACTTTATGTTTAAAAGAAGTTTGTTGAATGTCAGTTTGTCAAAAATAAAGAAGTAAAAACAATTTCTATTACTAATTGTTATTAAAAACAGCAATTTTAATTAATTCACCTTCAATTTTGTCCAACTGTAGAACTGTCAAAATTTATGTTACTAAAGACGCATGCGCACCAACTAAATTAACTAAACTCAAATTAAAGCACGAATGTGACTAGGAATGCCTATTTCGAAAACCTGAAATCTAGATTAAAATATTAAATAAAAACGTAAATTAAATATCAAAACAGTGAGTGGGAATGAGACTTTACTCGTACTCCGTTTTAATAATAACACTCAGCTATGATTTGGGTCCGGTTCGATTCTCGGAAAGAAATAACTCTTCAAATGATAAATTATAAAAAAAGAACGTAGCTTTCCTTGACTGTAAATTATGTAAATTTGGCTGTACTTTAATTTTCTAAGATATGATTTATTTACTATATAGCAATATTTTATTCTAATAAATGTTAAAAGAAAAACATAAATCACAAGATTGACGTCATAATCCAAGTCGTTTTAATTTTAAACAAAAATAACTTTCAGTAGCCACATTTACAGTGACTGTAATAAAATAAAAAATAAATACAATTTATCAAACGTTTATTCGCGTAACGAAGCGTTTTATTTGGATAGGTACTTTGTACTTTGTGATCATTTTAACGATTTCAATATACCGTACAACACCGAGAAGTTGAATTAATCTTAAGATTATTATGTTCCTTCAGTAATTTGAGGTTTCCTTAGCTCTAATTCAATTTGTAAGAATTCCTGCTGTGTAAGACGTGTAGGGGTTTGTCGTTTGTTGTTTGTGTACTCAAAATAAATAAGAAAAACGTAAAATAAGGGTATTGCGTGACACATTTCCATGTAACAGAATACAGGTACCATTTTAAATATTGAGAAATCTTCAAAGCAAAGTAAGTATATAAAATATAACATCAACTTAATCATAAACCAGAGGCGAATCTAATATAACCAGATGCGAATTAAGGGGATGGGGGTAAGGTTTCAACTTTTTTTTAAATTTATTTATATTAATGTAGAACATGTTAAGTTTATTATGTGAACATTTGAAGTCGATTGGAGTAAAACTGACGGAGATATAGAGTTTTAAGTCTTCACCTCTCTGGTCTGGTTTCGTCTTTCTTTGAAATTTTAAACGCGTTTTCCTCACACATAGCTTTTACAGAGTCGGTGCCCTCTCTAACTCAAAATCTACTGGACCGATTTTTTTTTAAATTTGGCACACCCTTTCTTTACATAAATGCCGCGGTAGCGCTATCGAGTTTTTTTTCTTTTTATAATTTTAACGTATTTTTAAATTACAAAGTTTCTACAAAGGCATTTTCGGTGCTGTAAGAATATGAAAAATCAATAAAAAAAAAATCGATAGGGTTACCTGCAGAAACTTATAAACTAATGAAATAATTTTGGTTTTTTGAATTCAGATAATCCAGTGATGAGGTAGGAGTGGCACCTTTTTTTGTGACGTCTGCGGAGATTCGCTTTCAATGGCTCATTTCTTGATATTTATTTATGAAAATTTCACAAACTATTCTTCAAATGTTATTTTATAACATAGAATTTATAGAAATAATTATATATGAACTGTGTCGTTAAAATACATTATCCAAAATATGCTTTTTTTTATCTTTTTGATCTAAGCTCGTTTATCGTTTTGATATACTCTCAATTAATGATTCCAACTATTTAAAAACAATCGTCAGAAAATTTTCAGTGTTATATCACAAAACAACTGTTTCTACATTCGTCGGTGCAGAATTCGGTGTAAAAATGCAAATTTTAATAGTCAAGATCTAAAAATTTAGTACGCAAGGACAATAATAAATATATTTTTAAATTTTCAAGATGATCCTTATTTTTTCCCTCTTTCTTTGCTATATCTCTTCTAGCCTTATTCCACTTTCCACCTTTTCCCGACACATACTCTTAATGTACTCCAATTTTCCTCTTCCTTCATCCTCCTCACAACTGTGTGTACATCGCTTCGGCCATCTTCTTTATTCTTTACTGTTGCTGCACTTCTATAACCCTTTCCACTAAAAGAAAGCTATTTCCGCTGAGGAAAATAATTCTTCGGAATCAATTCAAAAAGCCCTTTTCAATCTTATCGCCCTGGGCTCACAAGCAACATAATTTGTCACTGCTTACAACCTTAGATGCAACTGCCAGATTGTCCTTTGCTAAGTACGTGAAACTGATGAAACAGTCCCCTAATAAAAGATGAGAATATTTAAAGAAAGATAAGTCAACACAGAAATTGTTATAGCCTTTAAAATAATTCTATTTATCACTGAGATGTGTGATACGAAAAACACCTGTTACATTAACGACGTGCTCGTAATTTCCTCGACTTATTTAATGTACGTAGTATTATTATTTTAATGTTTACTCATAGAATAATATTTAACTTTAATATTCTGAGTTTTATAATATATTAAATATAGAGTAATATTTACGTTACCACATGATGTTGGTTTTTAGAAGATAGTAATCCCACAAAAATATTCCATTGATGTGTCATATTACATAACCTCAAATTATATAATTTATTCTCTGTTTCAAAATTAATGAAACAGCCAAAGCACTTTCTATAATGGCTTTTAAATAATACCCATAAACCCACAATGGGGTTTTGAACTGCGTATTAATAATTAATACTACGTACTAATAAAGTTGGCTATTAGAACCTGCACTTACTTTTGAATAATTTGGAATTGAAAAAGTTTTTTTTATGAAATGAAATTGTTTTTTTGAGATTTTTGAAAAAACTGGTGCCCACTTGCCCAGACAATTGAGTATTGACATTTTTTTAAAAATAAAATAACAAGTGCAGTAGGTAGTTTGCTGAAGGTAAAAATTGTGTTAGAAAATTGAAATTTTGCTATTTAATTTACAAATCGAAAAAATCCCAAATTGTGAAAAACTGTTGATCAAATAATGTATAAAATTATTAATATTTTTTTTTTTTGTCAATGAAATAAACAAAATATTTTTAAGATTGAACACCTGTTAAAAATTTGAAATAAAATTACGAATAAATTTGTTAAATTGAAATGAAACATTTCAAACAAGCGTTGTTTAACGACCGGGTAAACGGTATATATATATATATATATATATATATATATATATATATATATATATATATATATATATATATATATATATATATATATATATATATATATATGTAAGTATAGGTACGGAAGCCATAGAAACACAACAATGTATATTTCAAATAAAGAGCTAGTGCTGTTCATTTGTTGGTTGAGTACCGCATTTACTTCATAGTTCATCCTAACAATGTCATTTTAGTTATCTGAACCAGTAGTTTTTCATATCCGTTTCCATCAGGCTTTTGATTGTAACTTTAATAATAGTCAAAAGATAATTCAATTAGTCTCATACAATAGAGAAACTTCATGGGAAGTAAAAATACGAGTATACCAGTATTTGTACGAATAAAGCAAATCGTTTACGTAAATTCGTTGATTTTCGGTATACGCAGCCTACACAGCTACGTTTTCTACATTTTCTACGCTTCGTACATCGGCTACGCTTGTTCAAATACAATTTGTGCCGCGTGTGTACAGAGTAAATCCAGATTGTAGCGCAATAGTAGAACCGGTATAACGCGGGAGATGAAGTATTTTATTCATGTATCTAGTGTTACGATTTCATTAATATCTTGAAAAATGTTGAAGGTATTAATATCTTGTAAATAATGCCATATACTCTATATATACTAGCATCTACCCCGTCGTAAAGCGACGTCTGTTTTATAAATACGCTTTAATAAATTCAAAGAAATAATTAATAATTTTTTATTCATTTTTAAATTAAAATTATAAATTTGAATATAATTTTTACCAAGTGTTTAAAGCCCCATTCCCACTTACTGAGTTTTAGTGTTAATTTAAGGTTTTAACGTATAATGTCAGCTTTTGAAATATAAAGAAATAAAATTATTTCTTTTCTTTTTTCAATTTCGTGTCCTCCCTTGCGGGTGACGTAATTTACACTTTTTTTTTAGATTATATGGAAATTTATATTCTTATCAGGATTTACCTTTTTTAACTCTTTTTTTACAATTTTCTTCTATATTTTATATTGCATGTGACGTCACAATACCCATTGTCACTCACAATTTCTAAATTCCCCTTGCGTGTGAAGTAATTTGGAAGTAAAGATAAAAAGTAAAAGTAACTATGTAAAAAGTGTGACAAAGTAGACGGCGAGTTAAAAAATCTGGAAATTGGTTTATAAGAGACGACTCCTTAAAACTATTGGCCATAACGGAAGGAAACATTTAATGTTCAATAATTGTTCATATAATATTGCTGTATTTTACAATAATATTATCTTAGTACAGAAGCAATTGTTAGCTATGATTTTTCTTTCAAGAAAAGGACTTAAGTAAACATAAAGAAAAAAGAAGTAATATCCTGAGAAATGTATTAAAAATTCAGATATATTTTGAGAAATATAAAATTAGCATAAAGAATAGCAAATCGGTTGCTAGTACGAGTTTTGTAGCTAGGGTGGAATATTTCTACCCTTGAGTTTCCAGGAATTTATTCGAAACGTTAACACCCACATTATTTTAGTTTTGATTGTCTGTAGTCTGTCGTGTGTACTGCTGCTACATAAACATACATTCTTTTTGATTTCTTATTTTGTTGTTTATTTCATTATTATAATACTCGTATATATGTATAAGGTGTTAGGTGATATTATTGTTATATTCTAAAAACTGGGTATACAAAATATTGTTGACAGCAAAGTCAACGGCTATACCATGTTGAACACACCAGTTCTCGTTTGAACTGGTACCCGTTTAGATTGTGATCGTGATCGTATGCGTATTTACCGTGGACATTGCACCCCTCGTGCCAATGGTGAACAGTGTTCATATACTTCCTTCCTCTTCCGGACGAACAAACTTCAGTGATCATATTAGTTTGGAATGTTTCTCCCTTAGCTCATACCGTCGGAAACAGGCCTCCTAGTATTATTATTTATTATATTAATTGTGTGCCTTTCGGTTTTACAATCTGCATTATTATATTTCCTAATACATTTATATAAATTCAAACTAAGCTTAAACTATTCTAGACGGGTACTACTTCCAAAAGTACTTTCTGCTTCTTCTTCTCTTGATCTTCTCTTTTCATGTTCTCTACTCCTCCTTCATTCTTACCATTTCCTGCTTCTCTTTTCTTCTTGTCTGTACCTCCGTCTCTCACCTTTTGCCTTCCTTAACTCCTCTCGACCAATCCTCTATTATCTTTTGACTATAATTCCTTCCTTCTGTCTTCTTTTTCACTTCTCCTGCCTTTTACCTCCTAGTAGTAAAGACCTCCTGCCTTTTAGGCCTATTAGTTCTTAGATTTTTAGGTTCCTCCTATTCCTGAGTAATTATATTAAAACCAAATACGAATTTAAAATGCCAGCGTGCCAAAATCAATAAACTTAGTCCATAAAAAACAACAAGTCAACGAACCCTAAGAAAGTAAATTTTATAAAAACATTTCTATCAACTTCTGTGGAAAACAAAGAAAATAAAAGAAACGTTACCATCAATCAGCGATATAATAATTCAGGGAGTTTTAATGACATTGCATTTTTTAATAAAAACAAGATTTAATTTTCTTTCTGAGTCATTTCATAGCTTCTATGTTTGTTACGTATAGAATAGAGAATTTGACATCTATCAAATGGCCCCTTTCTAATCGTGGCTTAAATGTGCGGCAGACACATCACATTTTCAAACACTTCAAGTGTTATTTCAGCTATTTCTTGTTGAGGGTTTTCGTTCAGCTCCTGAATTGTTGTGGGCTTGTTGCTGTAGACCCTACCCTTCAAGTACCTTCTCAGAATGGAATAGGGGGCGGTGAACTTAAAGTAACAAGGGAGCTTGTTGGCATCACCACTCTTTGAGATTATTCGGCCAGGGAATAAATATATCTTGCAATATTTGCATTGTAGCGAGAGTTGTATAAGATGTAGCACCGTTATGTTGGAACCATATGTTCTCTAAAGCCAATACTGCATCACATTATACTATATAGTACATAGATTCGGCGGTGACAGCATATCTTCTTGTTCTTAAAAGGCATCCACTTAATGTACGAGATGCGGCTATTAAATAATGAGACTGACGCGTAAAATATTTTATTTTGATTTCATACATACCTTCAATATACACCCCTCCTTTATCGCTACATGCGAATCTTCCATTGTTCGGAAACAGTGCTGGAAGTTTTCTTTTGTCAGCTCCTTAAGGACGCTACTTTATATTTCATAGCTTCAACGGACTCAAATTTTGTTCCTTTTAAAGCATATTTGACCTCAGAATGATCTAACACTGGGATGCTGTACTTGGCTAAAAACCTCTTGGAAGTCTTCTCGGCCATTTTGAAAACGTTTAAACCACTCAAAAACATGTGCATGTGATAAACATTCATTGCCATACATTTTTATCAATAAGTCATAAGTTTCAGTAGCGTTTTAATGTGAAATTTAGTTTTACTTAATATTTTTCCGGCGAAACAAATACACAACTCTAATGCGAACGGAGGCTACGGGTGTACTGATTTGTTTACAGAAGCGTGAGGCTCTGCATTCGAAGAAGAAAGCTTAACGATAAACAAGTGTCGGTATTTAATAGCCGCACCTCGTATGTCATATTTTCTGCATAATCTCGAATACTGTTAAATGAATAAGGTTACGAGAATTCAAAAAGCTTGACTCAATTACAGTTATTTAAAATTGAATATACAATAACTTAAATTCATAACCTTTCAATTTAGTATCATTATTATTACTCCCATCTTTAAGTATCATTCCCACTCGCTGCTTTAATTTTGTTTTTAATTTTATATTTAATTTAAATTGTATAGCATGTAGGAGTATGCTTAGTTATTCCCTGCACCATTTTCAATTTAGATTTTAATTTACATTTTCTTTGTTTGTTTAGTACCTTACAAAGTCCAACGTTTCTAAATTAAAAAAAATAATATTGTATTATAACCTCCAAAATGAGAAGTGTAGGACATATTTTTAGAAGAAGTTAAATGTCAGTTTGTTAAAATTTATATTACTAACAACGCTTGCGCACCAACTAAATTACTAAACTCAAATTTAAACACGTATGTGACAAGGAATTATTCTGCCTACTCTGAAAACCTGAAATATAGATTAAAATATTAAATAAGAACGTAAATTAAATATCAAAACAGTGAGTGGGAATGAGGGTTTAATTTTATCAAATTGATAATTGATATTTTTTATTGTGGTTTCGAATAAAAGTTACATTATTACAATAAATTACCAAATTGAACTTTGGGGATTTTTCTCTTCTTTGTATGAAGCAATTAAAATGACTGATTAAATATAATAGGTTATTGGTAATTGTTCATGTATATTTAATTGGTTTTAAATTGCTAATATTTACTTAATTATGATTTACTTGTGTCCAGCTTAATTGGATCATTTAAACTAACAAAACTGTTTGTTTGCTAACTTAACTATGTACTCTTATTGGCATCAAAGTTTACACAGGCATTTAATTCGTAAATACACTTCACTATTTATTTAATGAACATGAATCATATTCTCCTCTAATTACTTAAATTTATATTATTTACAATGTTAATTATCGAGTTTAACATGCTAAGTGATTACCATGAAGTGGTTTATGCCTTATGGTAAAACGAGAATGGGTGAAGGTGAAGTCGAGAAGAGAATGGAGCTGGTACCACTACCGCTACCGCTACCGCCACCGCCACCAATTTATTACTAGATACAAGCAGAAATATTCTGTAGGCAGTAACTCAACTGGTAAAATCGATTAAAATGTCGGAATTTAGGTTACCAACATGAATTACTATAATATAATGTAATAACAAAGGGTTGAGGTTTTGTGCCATTACAAAATATTAATATCTTTTATAAAAGATCACCTGGTAATATTTATTTAGATTATTTTGAACTGTGGCGCGATAATCTATTGTCTTAGGAAACTACTAGGAAATTGTGTGCCTTTCACACTATTCACTAATAAATAAATACTTAATGAAAATAAAACATTAGGGTACTCTTTTTCTAGTTTTACTCTTGAGTTTCTCTTATGTTTCTTTCTTATTTTTGCCATCCAACTTCTTTTTTCTTTTCCTTCTTTTAATATTTTCTCTGTATTCCGATTTCTAAAGTCTCCTTAAATGCTCCAATGCTCCAAGGTCCTTGCTGTCTTATAACATATTCTGCATACTTTTCCCATCTCTTCTTCTCAGTATTTCTTACTCTCTTTTCGTTTACCAATTTGTATCTCGCTTATTCTTTTGTCTTTGTTTTCTTGGAAATGTCGTCATCTCAGTCTCTCCCTCATATCTTTTCCCGTTAGTGCTTGTTATATGCTTCTTTCCTCTTCCTTTCTACCTCCTTTCTATTATGCCATACCTTTCATAATATTCCTTTCTTTTATTTTCCTACCTTGTAGAACACTATTTCCTAATTATTGTTCTTATTATTCTTTGGGACTCAACTCTCCTGTCTCTATCTTTTCTTCAAATGTCACTGCCCTTTTTCTTGATCCTATTCTTACCGTATTCCTTCTTGATCTTCTTTAGCGCTTTGTAGCACATTGGAAGCAAAAGAGGCATTAATCAAAATTGGAACTATGTTGCACTTTTTTTAGAAACAGCAGCTTTTAAATAATTACTTATTTATTTATTTTTATTCATCTAGTTAATGTACAGTAATTAAAATAATTCAATCTAATTATAATATTTAATAATAATTATTTGTTTAGATATTGACTATAAAACAATCTTCGAGAACAAATCGAGATTTCTGTTTAGTTCCGCTTTTACTTGTACCCACCCACCAACTTTCCTCATTTTTCCAATTTCCATATTTGTTACTTATAATAAGTCCACGGCTGGTTCGAGGGGCATGCAAGAGATAGAGTCCCATATGGATATCGAACTCCAAAAACGGGACGCCTATTTTACGGTAGACTATTCCAGGGTAGAAGAATGACACTAAATCATCAACTTCTAGCTGAAATTAATATAAATTTCTCTCGGGCCGGTCCAGAAATAACCTCAAAAATATAGGTGTATTTAATATAACAAACAAAAGACCTTTAAAAAGTTGGTACGGTTTCTAATTTGGGTGTTTTTATATCACTACAATAATCAGTCAAAAATGAAGAATATAAATATATCAAAAGTTTGACACTAATTGTTCGTCAAAGCATTATGTTATTGCAATTTCATGAAAGCGAACATAGAACGATAGAACGTAGAAAGTTTTTCATTGTATACAAAACTTTTATAACAAAACTTTTTAATATGTTTTTCAGATTAATTTTTCTAATTAGCATTTAAATGAAATACGATAATATGAATGTATTAGTTAATAAAAGACTGACTCATAACTCTTGAAAAGTCTTGTAAGAAATTGTAACAGAATGGTGAATTTATTAGTGTTGTATAATAGATATTTGAACATAATGAAGAATTTTTTTAAAAGAAAAACTTTAATACTTATCCTGTATACTCATAAAGTATTAAAATAATTCTAAATAATCAAAAAATAAATTAAAATAATATAATTAATTATGAGTAAAGTAAATTTACAATATTTAAAATTAAAAAAAAAATGTACGTCGACATATTTCCGATATTTAGTTTCATTACCAACTACTATCGGCTTACGTTTGAATTATTCCTACTGTTGAAGGATATTGCGACAGGATACAATCAATTTTGGCGAAGGGAAATTGTGACTGAATAATTGACAACCTTGATAAGTTTGAGACCTGTCTAAGTAAAGCAAAGAATCCGAAAGCGTATCCAAAACCTTTGTAAAACTGTTCCAATTTTAAGGCAATTTAATGTAAAATACATTCCAAAAAATGAATTTTATAAACAGTGAGTCATCGGTCGGTTGAAATAAATACTGTAAACATGTAAATATGAAATACATGTACTCGTATTACAGTTTCAGTGGTCTGTTTGTAGAGAGACCACTTCAAAACATTTCAAACTCATGATGTATGAGACTGATTAAAGATAACAACCAGTATTTACGTTTATTTACGTTTTTTAACTCAGAGAATATACACTGAAGAAATTGGGAGAATGCCAAAGTCGTAATTTATAGGTTTGCTTCATTAAAATGCATATAGCATGTTATTAGGCTGTCAGGCAGGCGCCAAATTGTTGCTAATAGTTAATAATAAGATAAATTTTAACACTTAAAAACAGCTAAAGTCTGTCTATGAAATTTAAGTCAAGAAATATTTTTTGCTTCTTAAGAACATTACATTTGTTATAGTTTTGATGGAATAAAGAAATACATTTTTTTAATAATATTTATTTCAGTACATGAACATAGATTACACCGAAAAGAATTAGTTGAAAAGAAATTAGACGCCTCTTTCTTAATGCCGCATATTTTTAAACGATGTATAGTGTACTTTAATATTTGAAATCATATTCACTTAAAACTCCATTTTCTAGTCAATTTTAAGCGATGGAACTTCTTTTTCTGCCTTATAAGTTTTATTTATGATTATGAGAGCACACAATCTAATTAATTTTGACAACACAGAAAATGTAGCGCTGCTCTGAGGATCTAATTAGAAGAAATAGCAGTCTAGAAATAGTAACAAACTTATATAAAACTCGGAGTTTGGAAAAGTAAAACAGCATATGGAAATATACATGATCGATTTCTGCATTGTTTGCATTCATTGTGCATGTTTTAATTTTAGTTTTATAAGTATGTAAAACTTAACACATAAAACTTAGTGTCTTATATGAGTCTTCGATAATATAAAAACAGCCAACATAATAGGTGATTGTCTATGATCTGAGGTTGCATTTATTATATAAATAAACATTATTAGTAAAATAACTTACCTAGAATTATGCTAGCTATTGTATCAACGGGAAATCTAGAGTTGTCCACCGTCCTCGTTGGACAAAGATGGTCCGTGTTTCAGATTTTTTTTCATTTGTTCTTCATTAAAATGGGTAAATCTTTGCATTTGTCGTTTCATTCAAACTTCTTTTTTTTAAATTAAATTTATTTAACATCGGTCTATTTCTGGTGCTAAGTCTTATCACCGACGACGTCCCTCTATGTTGGCAGTAATACGGAGTCACATTAGTCTAGCGTGAAGCATAAATGTTTTCGGTCATTGTGTCGTCTAAGAGCTTCTTTTTAAATTTTCAATCATCTATAAACCCGTTTGGTTTTTTAGTACTTCGACCAATATCCTTCCTTGGCATTTTACAAAGTTGACAAACCTAGAAATATAAAATGAACAAAATTAGTGAGGGAACTAATTTTCAATTACTCTTACAAGTGCTACGAAATTTCAATCGCATTTTCATATCTTGTATTATACTTCTGTAGGACATAGTACAATGGCATTTAGGGTTTTGTTCAGATTCAACAAACTGGTAAATTTATTTTGTGAACCCCTTACAATTACATTCCAGTCTGAATGTTTGCGGGATTCTATACAGTATAAAAGGTATACAGCTCTAGTGCTTTTAGCTAGTGAACTAAAACGATGATTCAAAATAATTCAGTTTACCTATTTACTTGAAGGAAAGGTGAAATATATTTGCTGTCAATCTGAAACATTTGAACCATTTGCAGAAGTTTTTCTTTTATCAAAAACCTTTTTCTTATTGATCTTGTGTTATGTTGATACTAAAGTTTACAATAAAATTTGTTGATTTACTTGTTTTTACAAATTGTTATAAAAATGTAAAATGGAAATCAATTGCAATCTAACTTAGAACATGAACTCTTATTTATTGTCGATTTAAAAAGAAAATTCCTCATTGGAATTAACCAATAGAATAATATCTAAAACAAATTAGACTGATCTACTGACACTCTACTGAGCACTCTAAGTTCTAACTTAAAAAAAGTTTTGATATTTATGAAGAGATGGTAAAGACGTTTTAAAGAGCTAAGAGCTTTATTGGAGTAACTTTTCTTAAGTCAAAAATCAATGTGTATTTAGTCTTTGAATATTGATTTAAACCTTAAACTAAGGGATTGTTTTGCTACCTTCAAAGAAAATATTACTAATCTCGGACAAACAAGAGATCTGCTGTACAAGACAAAAAAGGGAACACGTTGTTCAAATATTCAATTCTATTTTCAATCCTAGTTCAAGTTCAAAGATTTTTAGTAAGCTTAAGTTTAAATCCTTATAGCCTTCCAATATTTATATATATATATATATATATATATATATATATATATATATATATATATAAAGTGGACGTTTGTAATGTATATATGCCTACAACAGTTATCCATAATCCATAAATTTGTTATTATGTATTTCAAGAGGGTATTAGCAAGGCAATGGAAGAATAGATGTGAAGACAGGGAAAAGGAAAAAGAGGGTGGAAGGAAAAACATGGATATAAAATGAAGGTAGAAAAGGAGGTGTTTCGAAGAAAAGAGGTATAAGCAAAAAGGAAGAGGAATAACAGGATAAATGATATGAAGAGAAACGGAAACGGAAACGAAGAAAGAAAAGAGAAAGTCACAAAGAAAGAATGTGTCTAGTTTAGATTAATAGACTCGTTAAAAAGTAATTCTTAAATTAGGAAAGGGAGAAAGAAAGGAGAAGTATGGGACACAAAGAGTGGAGAAGAGGAGAATAAAGAAGAGATGTAATTAGTTTATATGTTAAAATAACTTATTACCATCAGTGGAATAAAGAGATTTAAGGAATAATTATCGAGAATACGTGGAAGAGATAGATGAGCTCTTAATGAGAGCGACGTAGGAAAGGATATAGAAAGGGAACGAAGGAGACGTGAGATTAGAAAGAAGACACAAAAGACGTAGTGAATTTCTAAGTATTACTATTGGTTCGCAAGATTAGTTATGTTAATTTTTAAATGTGTGTAGCCATTGTGTATGCCCTGTGTTCTTTGTGAGTACTGATCGACAAGTTGTGTGTTCTAAAGTAAATTAATTAACACTCGTGTACTGCTTTGTTCGGTAATTATAATTCTTAGAATTAACTGGTTTACCTGTGCGTTTGCGTATATTTGACGTGCCTTAATCGAAGCGTCACTCGCAATGGACGGAAATGTGTCATGAAATGTAATGGAGATTGTAAAGGCGTAATCAGAAGTTACAGTAGCCTGACGTGTCAATCAAGGCTATCGATCACTGTGCCGTCGAATCACTTACTAATATATTTTGTGATATTCGTTTTCATATAATACTTTAAACAAACATAATATAGTTCAATTTCAACAACTTATATTGAATACAAGCATCTAACAATGAGTGTAAGTAATATCAGGATATACTTTTTCCTATGACAAAAACTTCAGCGTTTAGTGATATAGCGGTGAGTGTCGATTACGTTGTTGTGAGTTTATATATTAATATTAATCTCGTCTCACTATGGAAACTAATCTTACCTCAATTGTTTTATCCCCACTCTAAAAATCTTTACCTTATGTAACTCAATTCACAATATGGATTCGATAAAAATATTTTAGATAATTCTTTCGTATAATCTCCAACTCCAAACATACTTCCACTTATGTTTGTATCTTCAACAAACAATCTCCGTTAAGTAGGGCCACCAAATCCATTGAGAGCACTCAGCTCAGCTTGGAAAACCAAATTGTTGAACGTATCCATGTTTTACCCTATTGATTTTCCACATAAATCTGATATCATTTTGTTTGTATACCCTCGGTTTGTTTACATCGCTTACAAAATATCTTATTGAACTTTTTTCCACCTATTTTGCTACTACTAGCTATAGCTGTGTTTTGTGTTGTGTAAATATTTTTTTTTAATATTATTTAGTCTACGTTAGAGCAATAGGGAATAAGGGATAAGAGAACGCTTCAGTACAAGGTATTCTCATAATTGATGTCGATTTTTCTGTTAAATCCTTTTGAAGATGCAGCTTTGGATCTTTTGATTTTTCGATGTGCGGTAAAATCTTATTCTTGGGGTAATGAAATGTTGTGAAAAAATGGCATTTTACTGTTAAAACATTAAACATTTTGAGTCAAACGACCCATTACTTTTCTGGTTTTCGGGTACAAACATACGCAGGCTGAATTTTTGTCTTCATATTTTTATGTTTTACAATTATCACAATTTATTGCATAAATACAAAATGCTCATGCGCAAATTTGATTAAATTCCGTTAATAATCACTGAACTCTGTGCCACTTGAAACTTGAATTTTCAACCCAGAGAAGGGATCCCGGATTCTACCTATCGCTCCCCTCCAACATCCATAGCTGAGAAGATGTAAGCAACGATGGTTTCGAAAATATTGCAATTTGGGCAAGGGGAATGGGAATTTAGGACTGAAGAATAGAATTTAGAACGTGGGAATACATGAGTTGTAGGTGGGCTACCTTTGTCTTTTGGCAACCAATATTTTAAGACCTAATCAGCTTCTGGATGTGCACATTGAATTAAGAATTAAATAGGGTGCTGATAAGTGGTGGTTACTGTATTATCTTGAGAGGTCTTAGAACGTTATTCGTAGTAATAGAATATGATGATAAGAAGAGGAATTGATAATCAAAATTAACCACTTTCGTTTTCGTTACGGCCAAAACCTATCTTTGTGCTGTCTATGCTCTTTTTGTTTTTAACTAAACAAACGCTTCCGGTTTCGTGTATCATAATGAAATATCGGTTAAAACAATTTTTAATATTACAATGACAACTAATGTTACACATACATATGACATACAGTATAGGATATGCAATATGCATGAACCTTGAATATATTATGTATATCCAAATGGCTGCTAGGTTCTTTCAGAAAACCAAAATAAATCCATTTTTTAGGTTAATGTCTTAACTGTAGTTTAATGGTGATATTCCGCTTGAGATAATTGCCGATTGTTCTTTCAAGTATTAAGACTTTTTTCGTTAGGATCGTCAGTGTTTTGGATTCTCACATTTAACATTCTCTGACTTATGTTATTGATATTAAATACGTCTTCATATTAATTTTATCATAAAGCAATCCCTTCTGAATTACTAAAACATTAAAAAGACCTTTTCAAGCAAGGAGTGATATAAAAATAACTCTAACAAATTAAGGAATATAAATGTCAACTTAACATTTTTTTCTAAAGACCTTTTTCCGCCTCAAAAACAAAAAAACCCTAGTCATCTTTTATAACAATCAAATCCTAATAAGATATTTACAAATTCCATCAACTTGATTTTTTGATTTTATTCTTTAACATTTTATCTCTAAATACCTTTTTATATCCGCTTTAAGGATAACAACGCCTATTTGGATTTTCTGTATTCAATTACTTATACCGCCAGCTGAATGGTATACTCGTATAGAGGGCAAATATTTAAAGAGCCTTACTTCAGGGGTAAGATTTAAGTGCTAAAAGTTGGTGATCTTCTATTATTTAAATTTTAAACAAATGGATTATTCTATAGAAATAATGATTGTCATTCAAAAATAGGGGAATTGTAGACTACGAAATGTTCTTCAAAATAATATAGTGTTATTCTGGAAGAAAAATTAATTCTTCTATGATATTACGGATGTATAGCTCACATCTATTAATATGTGACCAAAATTTCATGATGTTTGTGTGACGTAATTTGAATGCATTGGATTTCATTGCGATAAATTACTTCTGCGATGAGTTGCCACATATCTTCATTCAAAAGTAGGGTAGATAAAATTACATAATTAGATTATCCCGAGTATGCTTTGCAAACATACCACGAGTAAACATTAAATAATTTAAATTACTCAATCAACAATGCTACTAACATACAAATAATATAAATGTCGAATAATTGGAGTTAATTTAGTTAAAATCATGTTGAAATGACATGTTATGACTTGCACAGTATATTACTTTACACGTTCTGCGGTTCTACGGTTATGTTGTGCCTTTATTATTATTCCAAGCTACGAATACCAACTCGTACCAATATAACATATACAATATATCTACTTAATAATATTTGTGTTTTGCCGGCGGCATTCAATTAATAATGTAGCTCATATATTATTTCCAGTATGCACTTCAACTTAATTGGAAGATTATTTGGCAAAGCAAAGAGCACGTTGAAATCATTTGACAGATGATTCCTGTCTTTACAATAGTGAGTTAACCACGCAGTATTCCCGAGATACACACTCCTCGTCTCCTCATCTCTTGAGAGTCTATCTATGTGAGCATTATTGAAATATAAGTTCCATCGACATAGTGGAAACCAAGAACACATTCATTTCTGTTCATGAAATTGTTAATTTATTGATATATAAAAAGAGAGACCGTATTACTAGTTCCAAAGAGTCTTGAATGAAAGAAGTAGAAGATTGGAGAAGAAGATTGGAAGGTGAAAGAGCGGGAGAGTTTTAGAGATTGAGAATAAGGGTGAAAAGTCCATTATGCCCAGGCGGTCATCGGTTCCATTACGTAAACCCTACGTGCCAGACAGTAGTAGTAATATATTCAATTGCATTACTGAAACAGCTGCCAATGCTAGGACGTGAACTGCAACAGTCCGGACTTAATCTTATGGTATTTTAGACGATCTCCGATAGAAATGAATCTTGTAATTACCATGTGGCAAGATAGCTTCACAATCTTTTACCGTATTGTAAATCTACTTATTAATGTTAGCACAAGGTTAATTGTAAAAAATGATCAACTACAAGGTGACGATGCAAGCTTATATAACCTAATTTCAATAGCTAGCTAATTTTAATATAGGAAACGAAGCTTGTAGCTTTATAAATGTTTAAATATGTCGCAATCTATGCTTTAGATATATTAATTGTTATCACAGTAATGTAAATGTAAAAAAATCTCGTCACGATAAAAAAATCTGTATCGGATGCTGTACATATACAGGGTGCCCCAATATTCAACGATAAGCGGGAACCAGAGGTTTATAATAAATTAAAAATTATTTGTACCATTTGTTTTATTTCAATTAACAATAAAAAACCTCTTTTCGGTATTGTAAAAGTGATAACTATCAACAATAACAATTTATGAAATATGGTTCTTGTTTAGAATTAGTATGCATAATTTTTTTTTATTGCTAGTTTTCCTGGAGTATTATACCATTTTGGAATCCTGAAGAGTTGCGCTAATTTTAAGAAAAAACTTGCCATAATAGTGTTCATACTTTTTTTTTACACCACGACGAGTTAAAGTGAACTGAAAGTAAAAATCTTTAAAAAATTCAGGGAAAAAAATAATTTGGATTGATTTTTGTGTAAAAACTACAGGCATTTTGGGATTTTGAATGATTGTGGTGTATTTACGTTGCCGATACAGAAAAGAAATCAGAAATATTTGAAAAATTGTGGTCGTGGCAGTTAAAAACATTTTAAGGTGTTTCAATTTTCGAAAGATTTTTATTTTTTTTTCTAACTTCTAAACAAAATGAAATAAATTTTTTTCTTCTCTTTTTCTCGTGTAGTCATTAACAGGACCATCCTCTGGTGCCCGCTTATCGTTGAATTTTGGGACACCCTGTATAAATACCATTGGTAATCTTTATCTTTGCTTTCAATGTAAGGATTGAGGATTTTAAAATGTGTTATCTTAGAGATCAAACCCACTCTCTACTTGTCTGCTTTTATCGCCATTATATTATTTTTCTTAGTAAATCTTATTTTATCATATCCAATATAAAATAGAATCTGAAACAAAAGTATCTTGTTATTGTTATGTACATGGATTTACAGTAAATCTTTACGGACAACAAAGTACATATGTGAACGAACACAGTAATGTTTGTTTTGTTTTGTAGATGTACTCGTACTGAACGAATTTTACCGAACAAATGTGGAAGACATTTATACATTACGATACTGATTTTTCTCACTATTTCACTTATTTGTTTTTTTAATTTGTATTTCTTTTAATTTACGTAATTACAAGTGTTACTACAGACCATACACATAACGGCGTACGACATTAAGGATCGTCCATTATAATCAACAAATCCCTCTTCAGACTGCGAACTGAACATACGAAATGAACACATCAATATTTAATGAATAAAACTACAGCTCCATAGTGCAATAACTGTCAGACGCAAATGACAGTCATCATCTCCTAGTAACCTGCCCACAATATCAAGCTCAACGAATCAAACACAGCATCATTGGTGAACTTAAGGACATGCTTGCAGCCAAACAATAAAAATTAAAAGAGTGCTCGAGTTCCTAACTGATATAAACATATTGAATGAAATTTAATCAAAATAAAATAACTTCAGGCGACCTTGACTTTGAAATCGCCTAAAAAAAATATTGCTATACACTTGTTTAATTTATCTCATATATTCAATTTCATTAATTTATTTATAAGTTTTTTAAAATTTAATTTATTTAACGTCCTATCGCCGACGACCTCCTTAATTGTTGGCAGTATTTGTGGTGTCGTGGACTCATATATGTGAACTACACCGCTGCCTAATAAGTGTACGATTATGTATGACCATAATCAATATAAGTTGATAACAACCAAACCCAGAAAATATATATCTGGTCCGGGGATCGAACCCGAAGGCACAGCAGTCAGCGTCAAGCATCAATGCTCTCGCCCACTGTGTCGTCTTTATTTATAACAGATTTATAAAAACTATATAAATAATTAAAACTCAATACAAATGGTTTCAAAAAGTAAATCAGTGTGAGAACATTTTGAGAGATAGATTTTGTTGATGATTAGTTTGATTTGTAGGACTTCGTGTTCGTATTCCCTAGTTGAAAATTCGTGTGTTGAACCATTCCATTCCACTCCATTTTAAAATATATTTTTGTTATTTTCCCGTGTCAACAAGAACTTTGTAGCCGATATCGTTATATACTCGTTTTTGTGTAGACCGTTACCGTTACCGTTACCGTTATACAATACGGGAGACTTTCAACAAATTAAACTCAAGAGAGATACGACTATACGAATGTATAGAAAACAATTAATATTAAATACCCAAAAGGTACCCGCATCCAAGAGAATTCTGAAAAAATACACAAACCTTCAAAGAACTTTGATCAGGTTCTATATAGTGGTATTGTATATTTGAACAGGCATCAGGGCCGGCCATCTAGGAGGTGCCGCGAATGTATGAAAATTAGGTGATCTTCATAAACTACGTAGCTCCATTTTGAGCCTTAGGGGGGGGGGGGGGAGGAAACACCCCTTGACAAAAAAATGTCCCAGAGAGCTTAAATCAAAAAAAAACCCTGTAATTCTCTTGGGTAAAAAAAGGAAAAACAATCTATTAATTGTGCCAAATAACATAAAGGACAAAAACTACGCACTACGTAAGTACGACCCCCCCCCCCTAATTAAACGACCCCTAAAGAGAGATATTCAATGTCTTATGTATAAAATTTTTATATGGGGCCACAGATATGTACCGAGAGTTTGGCGGAGAGAGCATTCCATTCCAGCCACAAGCACAACACAGGCCCCCTAAAAACTTGATTCAATTATGACTAGATACAATTGATTTTGCATCGTATTTAAAAGGAGTAAAGATTTTGAGTAGACAAAATTGATTGTGCGTTGGATCTTATCTAAAAAAAATGGTGAAGTATGTATATATGTATGTATGTAGTATGGGATTAGATACAATTTTGCATGGATCTATAAAAAGGTATCGATTTGACTAGATATAATTGATGTTAGATGGGAATTTTAAAAATGGTTAAAGTTTCATTAGATACAATGCTTTTGCGTCGGACTAAGAAAAAGGTAACGGTTTTGACTAGATGCAATTGATTTCGTGCAGAATCTAAATCTAAAAAATGGTTACGGTTTGACTACACTGGTAAAAATGTTCCTAATTTAAATTTAAATTTAATAGACAAATGAGTAATAAAAAATTAATAACCGTTTTTTTAAGATGAATTTTTGTCAGAATTTGGTAAAATTTTTTATGTGTTATGAAAATTAATATACCTGAATTTGAATTTTTTTAAATACCTGGTACTAAAATATGATTCAAAAATATTCAGAACTAGATAATTGTGGTACGTCTCCTTATTCAGAAGCGCCCAAGCCGCTATTTCGTTTGATACGCCACTGCAATTATTTACGCCCAATACGCATAGCCGACCCTGCCAAACATACAACCGTGTACTGATAACTAAGGTCTTCAACCCTTTAAAATAAGTTGAAGACAAGAAAAACAATGAAACTGGTATCACTATAAAGAAAATTTATTTATCTTTAAAATTGTAAGTTTGTTTTTCAACATCCAGACGTTCTATTTAGTTCTTCATTCTATTTATGAAGAAACTTTCTGGTTTGTTTTAACTCAATTGCAGCAAGTTTTACTGTGGCTTCGCATCGACTAAAAAATATTGTCCTAATATTAACACCTTGTTTTCTTTACATTATAGACTTGTGTTAATTGAAGAAAATTTGCTATAAAAAGTGCGTTATTAGACTGGACTTTTTTTTAAATGTTGAAAATTTAAAATATTTAAACATTTACAAATAAAAAATTGACGCTCTAATCAGGAAATTATTAAAACTCCAATAGTAGGATTATATTAAAAACTAGCTGACACGACAGACGTTGTCCTGTCCAAATTTTTATAAATGTTATCAAAATTCAGTTAAAAATTAAGAACTGAATCAATTTTTCGTCACTATTAGTAGCAAAAATCCCATAGAAAAAAGCATTTTCAGTTTTTAAAGAATTTTCCAACTTTATTCAGACTATTACGAAGATTTATAAAACGAATTATCCAAATCGGTGCAACCGTTCTCAAGTGATACTCTTACCAACGAACAGCATTTAATTAAACTGACAAAATGAATTTTAATTGTTAATATCTCCTAAAATATAAGAAATTATTAAAAAAATAATGGACATTTGAGGATCTAGTAGTTTATAGTACAGTTTTATAGAAATGAAGACATGGTCCACAAACCCATTGAACTGAATGAACTGAATATAATCGGAGACATCGTCGGACCGAAAATATTCAGATTTCATTCTATAGGGTCTTTCGACACGAGGTGTCATTTTAAAACAACAAAAGACGCTATAATTTCGTAAAAAAAGATAATATTTTTATTTTAATCCAAAGTACAAACTCTGAGGTTAGTAATAGAACAGAATATATGACGATTTCATGTTGGCAGTTAAAAAATGATGACGAAATTTAAAATGAAAGATTCTTTATAACATACATATATATAAAGACCAGAAATGTGGTGACCTCAAGACAGCATTAGTGTAAGTCAAGTTGCCCCATTAGTGTATATATATATATATATATAGATGTTTATGTAAGTAACAAGTTTATGGGTTGTTTGAAACCCTTTACTAGTAAGTAAACTTAGCGTTACAGCCAATTTACACGTGTTCGATAAACTTACGAGTACTAGTATATCCACTACCTTACAACCTTCTCCCTTGTATCCAGTATCCAGCAAACTTATAAGAGCAATTTAAAGACGTATCTCTACCATAAACTACATCAAGTAACAACTCCTCTAAACTTTTCCAACTGTTGTATCATCAAATTTCTCTGCTGTTGTCTGCTCTAACTCTAACAATATACAAGTTGTTTCTTTTTAGCAAAGAAGAGGGTTTTACTCTAAAATCAGAAGGTATTGCTATTTTCTATTTCCCTTTTCCAATATCCCATATTGGTTACGGTCAGTTGTGCTTATGAATTGGTATCACAAAATGCTGATAACTTCAAACATTTATATTTACAGCTCAATGAAATTATAATAAGATTGAAACGAAAGAGAATAGAAACGGATATCGATTTCTTGTTTCGTATTTCCTGTATACTAAATAGGTTTAGGATCAGTTGCTGAACCTACAGTTATCGCAAAAGTTAGTTAACATGGACAGTTATAATACCTGCTACAAGTTCATGCCTAGCGTATTCCATCTTTATTCCTCAGCGGCTGAGGCTCAGCCATCGGTTTCCCGGCGCGCTGCTCTACTGACGTCACTATGTGATTCACATGAACAAAATTCAGACCGAAAAAATGAAAAATAGTTTATATTTGAATGGTCCTTGTAGTTAAGTTTCATTCTGTCAGTGAACTCTAATTCTAAAGTTAGAATAAAATACATCCTCTGTTTTAATAAATGTATTTCTTTCTTTAACTCGTATAATAGGTGTAGGGGTACTTGTTCGCACTGTTACAGTTTTGATGTGTGGAATGAATGAAACCACCTGAGGGATTTAAGCATCGTGAGAGTTACAACACATTAGGTGTTTTATGTGCACGATTTCGTGTGAAAATTATAGAATTACCACATACACATGAAAGTGAATATAAGCCTATATGTAGACTGTATATAATATATATAAAAAGTATATACTTTTAACATAGTACAAATATAATTTATAAAGGTAGCTACATTTATTTAATTATATAAAAATATGTTCTTTAAGGATAGATAAATACTTGTATATATTTTGTTATACAACTAGTTACACTGTTAAAAAAACATCATAATAATTCCAAAGCATTTTCCATAATCAGTGTATTGCATATAATATATGGCAACTACATCGCTGTGTAATAAGTTTACGATTATATTTGTACATAATCAATTTAATTTCATAACAATTAAATCGTGAAAATATAACTCTGGTTCGGGAATCAATGCTCTCGCCCACTGTGTCGTTAGTATACTTATTAAAATAATTAATTGTAAATATATTTATTTACTAGAGCAATTTATAGTTTTAGATAATGTAAACTAGCGATATGTGTCTCCCAGCGAGGGTTCTCATGTTATTTCCGGTAATCTGTACCACATTAAATATTAATGTGAAAATTTTCTAAGCCCAATACCCTTTAGATTATTCCACCCTTACCTATCATCTAAGGGTATAAAGGTTTTTTAATAAAACCGCTCTATTGTCTAAGGCAGGGATCATCAAACTTTTAGAGTCTATGGGCCACATTGAGGTAATAAAAGTACTCATGAGCCGGTAACTCGAGGCTCAGTCTGATAATAAATGAATGGGAAAAAAAAGTAAAAGACACAGATGAAAACACACACGACACGTAGCATTCGAAAACACGTGCCCTTTCGAATGCAACGTTGTGTCCAAATTATAAGTCAATCGACCGACTACTTTTCGAGCTTTGAGGATACAAACATATGCAGGCTGAATTTTTATGCATATAAAAGATAAGGTTGGCAACAAAATAGTTTCGTAGTAATTTCGCGTTTTGTGTTAATTAGTTAGTTAATTTTTCGTTGGTTATTCACACAAAGCTATCTTTCGCACAATTAAATAAAATTCAATTTCTAATTTTTTGCAAGAGTCCGCGGGCCAAATGAAATATGCCCCTCGGGTCGTTGCTTAGAAATCTCTGGTATGAGGGTAGAGAAGGATATTATTTAAATTACTTAAAGAGATTATCTAAATTGAATTGTGATTAGATAATTATGTATATATATAAAACTGATTTTGTAGTTTTCATAATTAATAAAACTAGAACGCAAACCAATAGGGTATCACTCTAAAATCCTGTTGTCGCACAATGAAACGAGATTACGAAAGAAAATCAGTCAAAAATGTTTGTTTAAGTAAAGCAAAAGAAATAGTAAAATTTGATGTCAACATGGAACCCTGAGCAAATTTTAATTTTGGAAGCAACTCGATTCTACATTTACCCACTCTCTCCACCATCCACCCTCGCTCTCTCTATCGGATTCTGTATTGAGGGGTGCCACGTATAAATATCAGATTCTATTTAATCTAAGATGAATTTGTCATAGATTATATTTTTTTCCACGTAATTTTAGAGCAATAAAGCATACAGATTACTGTGTCTTCGGGTTTGATCTCCGGACTAGAACTGTATTTTCTAGGTTTAGTTGTAACTACAGTTAAACTGGTTATATGCTCACATAATCATAAAGCCATTAGGCAGCAGTGTAAATTACATATATGAGGCTACAACACCTATACTAAGCTCACACCTTAAATGAATATAAACTTTGTTAGAACATATAGGGTCTGTTACACAGTATCAATAAAAACATGCCAAGTATATATTTCTATTTATAATTTGCATTGTTTCTTAGCACCTCGCTCTTTTTTCCGCCCTTAATATTACACTATCATCTACAATACATTACATTAATATCTTATCATTTATCTTATAAATATGACTTGACTTATTTTTATATAAAATAATATATTTAAAAATCTGTTGAAATTAAAAATGTTATTAAAAGATGTTATGCGAATAGAAATATTTTCTTTCAAAAATAGCTCTTAGCAAGGCTTAAAACTGTCAACGGCTGAATCCAATTTGAAGGATATAAAACTCTGACGTAGACGCGTCGTTCGTCTTTCGTCGTCCGTCCTCCTTCGTGTGTCGGGCTATATGATTAGCACGGAACGTAACCACGTGACTTAAAGATGGTCCATAAATAGAAGATTAATCATTTTTATGCGTTATTTTAGTTAATTAGAGTTACGTATCTATAGATTTGTATTTTATCGAAATTTATACGAAAAGTTTATAGTAAATAATGTTAGTGTTGAAAATAATATTGTTTGTTGTAACAGATAAAAATCCGAAAATTCTAAATTAGAGTTCAATATATAAAAGTGTAGAAATTTGTATAGGATTGTAAATTTCAAGCTTGCTATTTTGCTATAAGCTAATTCCAACGTTTATCTTACATTGAAATTGTAACGCAGTACAACATTCAACGGGCTAGTGTGTTAAAAGCTAATTCATTAACTCATATATGAATCCAAACAAAATTATAATGCAGATAAATTTGTTGAAAACCGCTGAAATGCATACAAGTCGAATATTGTTTTTTTACTGAGAGCAATGATATTTTACGATGACTGCAATGTCTTTGGGTACATTATCGGAGCAGAGCTATATTTTCTGGGTTTGGTTATTATTAAGTTAATTTGTTATGTACATAATGAATATAACGAATGTTCGATTACCTACATTTTGCATTCGTTGGAATTTTCAATTTCCACTAATAAGAATACCGGCTTTTTAAATAAGGCGCCAAATCTTGGCATATAGCATCAAAACTTTTATTCCTGAAGTTTGATATTCCTTTACTCAAATTTAATTATTAAATGCCTTACTTAGTAATATAATATATAACTTATCTTATTATTTATTATTTATTGTTAATTGTGTGTGCCTTTCGGCTTTACAATCTACCGTATTCTATTTCTTATTACATTTCATTCCTATCTTAACAATTCAACCTTAAAACTAAACTTACTAATTTTATTTAAAACTAATTATTTTCTTAAAACTAAACTTTATTTATTTATTAAAACTAAAAAAAAATTATTCTAGACTTTTAAAAGTACTTCCAAAAAGTGCTTTCTGCTTCTTCTTCTCTTGATCCTCTCTCTTCATGTTCCCCATGCAAACTAGATAACGAGCTGGACCAGATAACTGGATTTTATATATGGACGACGGTCGCTTCGCAGACAATTAAATTTACATTATTCTAGACCTTTTTATCTCCAAACGTACTTTCTGCTTCTTCTTCTCTTGACCCTCTTCCTTCATTTTCCCTAGTCTTCCTTCTGTACTGGTCTATTCCCTAGTCTATTTTTCTGGGCTGAAGTTTAACTGTTTCCTCGCTACTTCTTTCTTTCTCCTGCTTCCCTTCATTGCCTCTTTTAATACTTACTTTCTCTTCCTGTTCCTTGTGCAACCCAGCCATCAGCTTATTTCTTCTCCTATTTTTTCTTTCCTTCTTACTATTTCCGCCATCCACCTCTTTCCTTCACTGCCTCCCTTTATTAGCTGGCCAATTATAAAACCTATCATTTGTGTTCTCAGTAAAGATATCATTTAAAGTAGTTCAGCGTAATTAAAAATTAGGTAATATACTTAGCTCCATTGTGTGTTTAAAAAGTTGTAAGTTTATTTTGGTTATTATATACTTGTTATTTTATAATGCAAGTTCAAATGAAAATGTTGTATTAAATTAAAAAAAAATAAAGTAATGTAAAGTTTTTTAGAAATTCTGTTATATGTAGTAGCAAGCTAGAAAGTGAGAAACTTACATCACAAGACAATTTCTATACAAGAAGTTAATGGTAAACCTTAGAATTAGCTTATGGGAAGCTAGAAACTGCTCTAAGACAATTTTCTACCTGGAAAATAAATCATAAATACGTATTGTAATGTATTTTCCTTGTTATCAAAAATTGACCGATGTAAACTTAATAAAATATTAAAATTTATATTAACCAATAAATTAAACATGAGAAATGTTTATCGCTATTATGTTTAACAGTTAATTCTAGAATATATAACAACTTTTATTGAATGTTGCAATCAAAATTCTCGCAGTAAAAAAGTCGTAAACCCGCGTCCGACGGATATATTTCTCAATCAACTTGTCTTACGTTTTTTTACAGCAGTTAATTATGACCGGCTTGTAAATCGTCAGGTTATAATGATAGGAACATGTGCTAACATTAATTATTGGTGTTACTTTATTGAAACAGATATGTCTGAATTTTGTAAAGACAACATTTACGTTTAAAGAACCGAAAATAAATAAAATATTGTCAGTGGCGGATCTATATTCCAAAGAATTTAGTACATCATTTCATTAAATGATTCTTCATTAAATGAATTTGACTAGTGCTAATCTTGGAATGGCAGTTTATGATACTTTATAATTAACCAAGCCGTCTGGTCATAGGTTAAATTCAATCAAAATAAGTCGACTATTTTAAGATATTCACTGAACAGGTAAACTAATTATAATATATGTATGAAAAATCATCATTCTAAGGTTTGTGTATAATTTGGGAATAGTTTTTAATTAATTAGTATAATTTAGTTTTTAAGAATTAAATATTTGTACTAATTGCCTATTTATTTATTAGTTTAATGTGTGTGTCGTTGGATTGTACATTCTTTCAATATTAAATCTCGTAATTATATCTCAATGCCAACCTAAACTTAAAACTATTCTAACATTTTTAATAATTTTAACAGCAATGTTAGGCTTTTATACTCTTGTTCCTATATTTTCTTGCTTCCTACTCCTCATTGTTTTTCTCCCTTTGCTCTTTCTTCTTGGCCCTCTTTCTTTACTATTTATATTTCCTTTACTATTTTCACCTTGGCTTTAACTGCGTCATCCACCTCTTGTCTTCTTTATCTCCTTTCCGCAAATCCATAACTTTCTGAACTGAAGTTTAACTGTTTCTACGCTTTCCTCGCTCCTTCTCTCTATCTCCGCCACCCACAGCTTCCCTTCACTGCGTTCCTTTAATAACGGCACAATCTTCTTATCACATTTTACTCTTTTCTTACATGAATAATTAATGCGTTCCAGCGTTTCTATCTCTATCCAGCACACCATGCACAATTTTCTTTCTATTTTCACAGTATCTGTTACGTTTTTCTTCGTTTCCCAATCTAAATCCTGTGATTTTTCTCATGTTTTTTCCCTCTTTTTCTCGTATGTATTCCGGTATCTTTATTATGAATTTTTCTATTCTTTCCTGCTACTGTATCTCTCTGTCTCTGCTCTTTAGCTCCTCTTGTGCTTTCTTCACTCTGCCTCTTCTTTATATTCTTGATATACCTCTTATTTTCTAAGTAAGAGATACACGCTTCTGGAAACTAAGCGTGCAACCTAGCAAACGTTTTTATATGACATTGAAAAGCACAAGGATATAGATGACGCTATAGAAACGCTAGAATATTATTGTACCAGCGCTCAGTCAATGATTTCGTTCGAAAATGAATTTACCAGAATATTACCATATTCTACCTTACCGTAAATAAAATTACTTTTAATCCTCTTTAATACATATTTTATAATAGCAAACATGTTATTATATCCGGTGCTATATTAAGAGGATTAAAAATAATATTTTTCTCTCATCCATTAAAAGAATGATGCGACGACACAGTAGGGTAAGAGCATTGATGCTTTACTCTGACTACTGTGTTTTCGGGTTCGATCCCCGGGCCAGAGTTATATTTTCTGGGTTTGATAAAATAAGATTTAATTGGTTGTGTGTAACCATAGAAAAATGAATATTGAAAAAAAATGATTACAAAAAGAAAAATTCGAGAACGAAAATAGAAAAAGGAAAAAAAAAAAAAAAAAAAAAGAAAAGGAAAGAAGAAGAAAAAAAGAACAGCTTGAAGAGAGAGGAGGAAGAGATTAAATGGAAATGGGAACATCATAGTTAAATTGCTGTGTCATATCGAGATGCTGAAATAGGAAGAAGAATGAGGATCTTGAACGTTCAATGAGTAGGTGATTGCTGATCTATAGCTGATATATAGAGAAAAGAATAGTATTATATTGTATAAGTTATATGTTATAAGAAAAATGTATATAAAATGTAATATTGATTTCAAAAGTGCTAATAACTATCAATAGTTGATCCACTGAAAAAATAAATATTAAAAAAAAAAAAAAAAAGAATGATGCAATAAAATTTGTTCATATATTTTTCAAATATGGTAATTAGTCTTAACTCATAAAATATAACCAAAGTTAAAAACAAAGTTAAAAACACGAAAATAGTATTTTACTCGAAATTTATTTCCTTTCGTGACCTATACCATTACTGCGTAGATACTTTCCTGGTATATAGTATATGGTATGGTACAACAAGTATTGGTTCTACTTATATTCTTGTACAATATAAAGCACGAAAGGTGCTGTAGGTCAATGTAAGGTAGTTAAATATAAAGAAAGTTTCACTCAATCGATTTATACAGACTAGCCACAAATACACAAGGGTAACCCAATAATTATCCCCAGTTTGTTTGTAATATATTTTGTGTTGGACTGTTGCCTGTCCTAGTGCTACGACTGCGAGCACGAACATGCGACGTAGCTTCTTATTCGTAGCTCATGTGATTTGACCGTGGACTACATTAAATGAGGTTATGTTGTCTACCATGTTTAACTGTTCGTAAAGAGAAGGGGGTTATTATCTTTGTTACAATATTCCAACTGTGTTTCAATAGATATAGATTCAAGTAATAGACTCTGAATCGGTCTGAATCTGGACTGGTTATACGCTACCGCCACCTAGGAAGGTATTACTGCACTCATATTGAAATGTTTACCTAAGGAAAGCACCATTAACCACAGTCTTTTTTAACTAGCTTCAAAGCAGGTTAAAGATTCAAAACGAATTAAGAAGTAATATTTTAATTAGAATGTAGTATTCATTTAATGATAGACTAGCGCCATCTATGTAGTTTCAACAAAAGATTTGTGTGAAGTTTTGAAATCATTCGGTTATATAATTTTACATCATTAAAATCAATTTTTCTTTTCGTCATAAACATAGTTCAGTATTAATTAATTTATAAGCTAGTTTTTAGTTAATATCAATTAACGGAATCCATCCATGAATTATGTTACAAAATTTGCCTGTTATTTTGACATTTGACTCCCCCCCACTCCCCAGCCACTCAGATTTTGTAATGCTACACATATTAATTATTAATTTTTTTTGTAACATTTTATAGTTTTTAAAACAAGTAGACGACACAGTGGGCGAGAGCATTGATGCTTGACGCCGACTGCTGTGTCTTCGGGTTCGATCCCCGGACCAGATATATATTTTCTGGGTTTGGTTATTATGAACTTATATTGATTATGGTCATACATAATCGTACACTTATTAGGCAGTGGTGTAGCCCACATATATGAGGCCACGACACCATAAATACTGCCAACATTGAAGGAGGTCGTCGGTGATAGGACTCAGCATTGGAAATAGGCCGACGTTAAATAAATTAAATAAAAAAATAAAACAAATATCCAAGATCTTATGAAATTTTTTATTTTTTCACGAAATTACCTTCTTTTCAACTACATGTGACGTCAGAACGTATTCTAACCCTTCCCATCCTTGTATATGACGTAATTTATGAATTTTGGGTACAGACATATTGAACCTTTTTTCACGCTTCTCGCTTCAGTCGCATGGTTTTCGAGATATCGTCAGTTGGAAGTTTTTTATAAATTCTCCATTTTTTAACATTATTAGTGCCAGCGTTTTCTTGGATAGCTCTCTCTTTTAGTTTTTTTTTATTTAAAACACAAGCGTTATTTTGTCGATGACTAATGAAAATACGAAAAATAACTGGTTTATTCTTGACTTAAATCCTCAGCAAAAATATTAACTTCGTCTTCGACTAGCTGCCATGAAAATGAAATACTAGACACGAAATGAGCAAATTACTTTAAAAACTTGCTTATGTTAAGCCGATTCAGGAATGGTATAATACTTGTATCTTTCTGACATAAAAAAAAAAATTCAATTACCTTTTCTAAACTTCTACATATCGTTAACAAGAATTTTAACATTAATTGCAGTTACGTGCGTCTGGAGGCAGGCAGAAGCAGTTGAAAGAATTACTTGCGATGAATTGCACTACGATAAATTATCCTCCTTTTCAAGATAGTCATAAACGTGCGACTATATAACACTCAGTAATTTAAAAATATAATTCTTTAAAAAGTATAAGTTTCAAAGACCATTATAAGGTACATATACTTTAACTACTTGACGTTAAAAGGAAAGACAGTTAACGTACTATCTTGCAACGCAACGGTAACGTCTTTTTAATGGAGTTAAACGGGGATTTACCGTATACACAATTAAACCATGAAAACCAGGAGCGGTATTAAATAAATCCCTACTATAATCTTATAGCGTGAGGTTTACATTGTATGTTGAATAAATATTTCCCCTTTAGAGTATGCAATTCTAATAACATTTAATAAAACTTCCATCTAAGACGCTACGCATAGTAGAACGCACGCTTGGAGTACGTTCAATCCCTTCGCTGTTACACCCCCACAATACCCCAACCCACACTCATGCCTATACCCGGATGTTATTAACTATTCCTATTATTAAACTGTATGACAGAGACAGCAATAAATATGTAAATGAGATAGCATTATAACAATCAAATTAAAATAGTGACATCATATTCAAAAATATATATTTTGATTTCAAGGAAATACAAGAACCCTTAGTAATATGAATTAAATTAAAATACAGGGGTTGATTGATAAGTAAGGTTTCAGAACCCTCTGAAATAAGTTTTAGACAAGATTAAATAATGAAATTGTTGCCTGAAAGAAAATATAAATATCTTTAAAATTACAAGTTTCTTTTTAGTTTGTTTTTTACTGTTTATATATTTAATACACTGTTAAGTGTCTAACTTGAAAATAATATTTCGATATTGTCTTGTGTGTTTGTGTAGGGAAACGTGGTTAAACAAGTCTTCTTTGCTGTAGTGATATTTTAAATTAAAAAAAGTCTGTATTTAATTGTGAAGGGTAGGCTGTCCTGTGTGTATTGTCCCAGATGTTGTGTTAGTGGATTGTCGTGTGTTGTCATAGTCATAAGGTAAATCGTGCGCCAATTTCAAACAATTGATCTGTATGATCTGTAATTTCATCTTGTTGGTATTGAATGGTTTTCTACAGATTTATGTACCGTATGTTAAGGTCAGTTAAACCAGTAGTGCTTCTCATTTCCTGCTACTCTCCCTCTTGTTTCTAATTTGCCATTCCTTTTCTTTCCTCACTCCTTCTCTCTATCTCCGCCATCCACCGGTTCCCTTCACTACCTTCCTTTAATAACTGCATAATCTTCTTTTCACTTTTTACTCTTTTCTTACATGATTCTAGCTTTCTCTAGCACATCTTGCACTTCCTTTCCAGTATCTGCTGCATTTTTCTTCGTTTCCTAAAATAAATCTTGCGATTCTTTTTATGTACCTTGTATCTTTTTCTCGCATGCATTCCGGTATCTATCTCTTCCAAATCCTTTTGTATCTTTCATTATATTTGCTATTATCAATTTTTTCTATTTTTACCTGCTGCTGTACCTCTCTGTCTCTGTTCCTTAGCTCCTCTTCCACCCTAGTGCCTTCTTCTCTCTTCCTCTTCTGTCGCCATTGCGTTCCTTTCAAAGTACTCTTTTCTCCTTTTCGTTCCTTCTCGTCCATCCTTGTCATTACGTAAAATTTATTATGTAAACACATAATTATAAACTTATTAGGCAGCGGTGCTCTAAATATATATGACACTACCAAAACTGCCAATGTAGAAGGAGTTTGTCGGTGATGGCACTCAGCGTGGAAATATATCGCAGTAGTCATAATGAAATGTAGAATGTGGCGCCATACAAAGAATGAAGTACGTATAAAAATTGTCTTGTCATCAGTTTTACAATTTATTTAACCACATAAAGAAATTCTTTTTATATGTTGAAACAAGAGGACTTTTTAAATTCATTCAATGAAGCAGTCTGGATACTTACTTTGTAGAGATTCTCAAATGAAACGTGTTTACAGTTTTCATAAAATACATTTTTTTTAGTATCTTAAGAAAATGAATTTTATTAAATTTCTTTTGAGTAAATAATTTAATATTTAAAGTATGTATACGTAATCTTTGTTGTAGCATAATTTAATATCTATTCTGCTATATTATATATTCTTTGGAATGATATATACATTGTCAAAAGTATACCTTGTACAATAAACTTCGTTAAATAAATGAAGAAAGTAATAATAAGGGCTCGGATTTATGAAAATGAAAATTCTTAAAACAATGGGAAAATATACAAGTAAAAATCGAGTCGATAATACCTAAAATGAAATGAAATTTGCAACAAATATATGTATAAAACCGAGATAAATAGCCAAAAATATGAATACGATAATGAAAATACTTTTGGCAATGTGTATTGGCTCAAAAAAAAAACTACAAATGAAGATTATCAGTAATTTTGGAAGTATACCATGACAAGATCTATTTTTCATTCTCTTATTCCAAAGAATATTATTATCAAAACAGTATTTAAAAATGCTTCGAACCTTATTGACTTTATCTATGAATCAAATTTAATCTCTATATTTTAAATACCCATACTCGTATTTATAAATTATAAATTATGTATTACAAATGTTTATAAATGTATATATTGTTTTAAGTGGTAATTACTATTAAAGGTGGATGCATTCAAATAAATATCAAAAAAAAAAAACTCTCAAAATGTATATTACTGACGCACGACGCATGCTCAGTAAGTAATTTACAATTAAAATACAAATGTAGGAAGGAATGCTTATATGAAAGTATAAAAATTAAAACAGAAGCTGAAAATGGGGTTTTTGACTATAATGATATAATTTACAGAATCTACATCACAGAGGTGCTTATAAACACATTATTTAGTTTTACACCTGTCATAACAATAAATCAGTAATCACATATAATTAACTCACAACGACCTACTTTGAAGGACAAGGGTTGAGGGTTGAGGGTTGAGGGTTGATGCTACGGTACTTATTTTAATTTACCCATATACATATTTTTCTTCTATAAGTACGAGTATGGTTATTCAAATGTTCATTTGTACGTAGATGGGTTTAACAGGATTATCCTATAACGGTCTCCGTATAGAGTACAGTGCAGTGTTGACGAACATTTTTATGTATGCGTACCATAAGCTTACAAATAATAATTATAGAATTGTTGCCATGAATTTTTAATAAAGATAAACAGTAAATGATATAGTATTTGAAATTGTACATTTTGAATTATGTTCGTATTAAATAGCGTAATACAAATACAAAATTTCAACTTTCTATCTTTTACGAATTAAAAGTTATACAGGAAAAAGTGATTCACTTCTTTTTTCAGTTTCTCCAAAACTTCGGGTTTCCAGGAAGTTCAGGAGAACGCCAAAATTCTTAGAATATTTTTCTCTACGAAATAGCAAATTTTCAAAAACTTTGCTGTAGCCGTTTTCGATTTACGATAAGAATTTCAGCCGCAATTAAACCGTAATTACTTAGTATTTTGTAAAATGCATGCACGGAGAAAATTCGCTAATTATTAATTAATAGAGTTAGTGTTGTTAGTTTTAAGTTTTTTTTAGAAAGTGTTTCTTGTTTGAAATCATCTATTATTTCCACTGCTGGAATATTTTTAACTGATAATCGAATATTTTCAATTATAACTTAATTTTTATTTATATCCATTATCCTATCCTCTAATGTTTTACCTGTTTATAATGGATTATCCATAAACTACATAGCACCATTTCTGATTTTTTAGAAACATACCCCTCATGTGGTTTACCATATTTTTTACCAAAACCATTTAAAATACCGGTATTTAAAATAACACTAAAATACGCATTTTAACGTTATTTAAGATAATGTCCATAACATTAATAAGAAAGTTACATATAGTTCAAATTACGAGAGTTCGGCGGCGACTCATACTTAAAACATTCTTTTAAGTATAAGTCGTCGCCGAACTGTCGTGATTTGGACTATACCATATATTACTTGCTACTTGCTATTTACTATTTATGATCAATTGTTGATATTTTTAACGATGCAGCCATTGGGCATCTTCAGGAACTTTTTCTTAACGTAACAAAAAGAACCGTATTTCGATCCCTGATTGTGTCAAATGAAAAACTACGTAGTTTCCACCTCTCACACACGTAGCCTTCTACCGACCACTCTCCCCTAACCAAGCCACGTAGTTTATGGACGACCCCTTAAAGGAGTTATATGAAATTCGAAAATTAAAAATTGTATATATTTTTTAAATTTTTTTAATATAATAAATCATATAAAAGAGCAACATTTAAACAAAATTTTCTTTTACATTTTTTGAACATTAAGTCGTTTTACCTTGTTTTTTAAAACCTCTTAAAAAAAAGTATCCTTCCACAAAATCTGAAATCAGAAAACCAAATTTTGATGGTGGTTCAGTTCGAAATAAAATTTGAACATATACTACAGGTTCACGATCCCTGCAATAGCGTATAAACCTATGCGGTTCCGAATCTGGTTTTGTACCAGTGTTATGTATAACGTAGATATTCCATATCTACCCTTTGTCAACAATATTGGTTGTACGGAATTTATTCCGGCCTAATGAATATTGGAAAGAGAAGTCCCATCTCCATCTCCTCATATTATTTGTTTATTACGCATATTATTACGTGAAATATTTGTTTATAATTCGAGTATCAAATTTAGTACAATATTTATTGCATTCCTTTACTAAGGTTACATAATTACTCGTACTAATACCGTAATTAAATATATTAAATATTAATCTCTGTTTGTACAGATTATCCATAAATGAGTAAATGGTGTATCAATAAAACCTGACCGATTTGTTTTTTAAATAAATCCTTAACTAGTAGAAATACTTTGTTTTTGATTTATTTATTGGGTTATTCATATATTGGAGATAACACAGTGGGAAAGAGTATTGATACTTGGCGCTGACTTCTTGGTCTTCGGGTTCGATCTCCAGAACAGAGTTATATTGTTATTAAGTTAAATTGAATATGTACAGCCAGATAAGTATAAATTTATTAGACAGCGGTATTGTTCACATATAATAAGGTCACGACCACATAGTAAGAGGTCGTCGGTGATAGGATCAGCAACGAAAAGGCAGACGTTAAATAAATGAAATTAAAAAAAACAATTACTGAACTTTTACTATCTCTAGCTTGTTGCGTTGCGTGAACTAAGTTTGAAAAAAGTACAAATGTGTAATTATTAAAATTAAATGAAAGTAAATGTCAAAAGTCATAGAAGCTGATATGATAACTTCGTTTTCAGAATGAAATGATTAGGGTCCATCTATACATTTCCTGCTATTCTAATTTAAATACAATTTTTTTTATATTTTACAAAATTAATATACAATTATAATCATGAATTATTTGTGTTAATACTGGATTTCATTTAAATACTCATATCTGGAATACCTGATGATTTTTCCAGCTTTAAGTAACAAATTAAACCAGCAAGACTGAGTCAGTTCGTACCTTGAAATGTCAGCAGGAGCAACAACAAATATTTAGGTTCAAATCTAATTTAAACTCAATTCTTCTCTAGCAGTCGTCGATCTATATAGAACAGATGGTTCGACAGGTACGATATGTGGACCAACAAAAATATAGTACAGCCAAGTTTAGTAAAACCAAACTACTTGTAATTTTATATTAAATGGACTTGTTGTTATACCAATGTGACTGTGAGTTCATTTTTTAGCTTTCATCAGATTAAGATTTCAGAGTTTACACATACGACAAACGTTCATTTCGTCTGAATCTGAAACAAGATGTGGAAAATCAACTTAGATTATGTAGAATACCCATAAGACGGAAACGGAGCTCTGATCTGATCGGATGATCGAACTCTTTTCTGAACATATAAAGAGCCGATATTTTGTATTCATATTAAAACCGGAAATGCACTTATCATTGGGGTCAATCTTTGCCGGTTATGTCGTTCCTTTCGGATTCACAAGGTCAGAAAAAGATAGACATATTCAAACGATAAAAATACGTGCGTATACGATTCTAATATGACAGCAACCTTAAGATTGACATCGATATTCAAACATATATGCATAACCAATATAGTCCCCTACATGGGTACTCGTATATCCGAGTGGCTTATAATAATGTGATATCCCTGCAAACCTAAATATGATGTGTGGACTACGGTTTAAATAAACCCTACCAAGGTAATATCAAAACCAGTCTGGCGTACAGTTTGGGCTTATAATTGATCCCACCGATCCGATATGACTTCTCTGAAAGGTCACAGTTATTTGTTAGATATATATATAATTGGATATCTATTTTTACCTAAAGAAACCTAAAATTTTTCGTTGGAAACTAAAATTACTTTTGGTAACTTAACGTTGATATATTTTTTATAAATGGAGTAAGATTTGATGATATCTCTTGTAAAATTTGACTCATATTGTTGTGTTTAGTATCAATTCCATTTTGTAATTTTCTTTATTGGTTTGTGTTGATTAAGTTGTGTTAAGAGCATTAAATTCTAATGATTAATGATCACTTCTTCCTTACTTAATAATATACTTGTATAAAATAAAACCAAAAGTAAAAACAGTTCTCTCTCTACGTTTCCTAGTTCTCTCGCTGTTTTATCCTTCCTTGCCTTTCTCTTCTATTCGCTTCCTCTTAATTTCGTCATCCAATCATCTTCTTTCCTTCCCAACAGTTCCTCCACGCTCCTTCCTTATGTTCTAGCTTTCCTCATCCTCATTGCGTAGTCAGCATACTCTCTTCTTTTCCTCCTTCCAATACTTACATCCTCTTTTCCTAAAATGGTACTCAATCGTTTATACCTCTCATTCTATTTTACATCTTCTATATTCTGCATTCTATACTCCCTCCTCGCGTTTCCTTTCTGTATCTTTCACCTGTATTCCTCTACCTTCATAATATCCTCTCCTTCCCAACTTCTTCTCATATTAATGCCAGATTCCATCTCACTAGACACACACACTCACTCACACTGCTTCCACCATCATCTTGTTCTTTTTCACCTCCTCCAACACCCACTTTATGTATTTTTCCTCCTCCGCACCTTCAGCCCCGCATAGAGAAGATAGATGTTTAGTTCTTATACGATGACCTGTTATAATAAAATTTTCATAAACCAACATCTATTGCAGCTACTTTAAATTGTAAAATATAGAAAAGCTGAATCTAAACGAGAAATTACTCTTTTTCTATGGAATTATTTGCATACTATTATAGTTTAAAATAAAATAAAAAGAATTCTAGAAGAATGAATTCAAAACACTTGCGAGGATACCTTTTATATTACTAGTACTAGTGATATCAAGCGTTAAGGGATATTTAATGGAAAATAATTTAAAACGTAATAAGAAGTATGTTAAATGAGTATATAGGAGTACATAATATACTTGTAAAAAAAGATAATGAAATGTTAAATGTGTAAAAAGAATATAAAGTAAACATTATATGTTTCTTTACAAGTAAACTAGAATTATTTTATTTTATTTAATCTTAGTCTACTTCTGATAGTGCGTGCTATCACTGACGATCAGTTACAATGTTTGTGCACTACAAGTTTTATAATTAGGAGCACATAATCAAATTAATATAGCCTGGCATTCATTATACAACAACAAAACATTACGGTTTACGACACCAAGGCCGAGAGCGGTGATACTGTGTTCTTGAGTACGATTCCCGGAGTATTTGGTATTGGTTGTTTCATTCAACTGATTATACAAGATGCATCACGACACTATAAAAACTACTAACATGGAAGAAGACAATCAGTGATAGGGTTTATCATCAGAAATAGGTCGATGTTAAATAAATATATTGATTACCTACATTACAGTATCTTTATTATAATGATATTTAACTTATAAATATTAATATGTTTCTATATTTACTCGTATCTTATATACGAATGTTCATTTGATATTTTTGAAAGAATTTATGAAAGAAACTTGTACATTAATATATCTTATTAATGTAGAAAATTTCATAAATAATAAAATTTTTTCTTTTTTCTTTAAAACACAACGCTGAAATATCACTTGAAATTATAAATAATTCAAATATCTTTGTTAAAGAGAGCACAGCGGGAATTTTATAGGTCACAAGTTGGAACAGCTAAAGCGTAGTGTTGATCTAGAGGAAAGGTCCTCAAACTACGGCTTGCAGGTCTAGTAGTTTCATCCGACCCTTTTGTAAAAATATATAAAATCAAATGAAGAATAGTATATGTAGAATAGATTGGAAAGGTATCCACAATTCAATGTCATAACAACTTGTCTCCAGATTTAACCCGCTGCGACTATTTCCTGTTTCCAACTTGTAGAAATAGGTAAGACATTTGGGTCAAACAAAGAGGTCATCACTGAAAAAGTGAAAACACTGAAAAAATTTAATGACCTATTTTGAGGACCTTGAGAAAACCTACTATTTGAAAGGAATAAAAAAAATTGGAAAAACGCTGGACTACATATCGAGCTTAAAGGGCTTACTAGTTGATAAATAAAGTGCTTCTTTGCCGAAAATATAACTTTTACTGACAAATAAAGCGCTTCAGAAAGTCACTTAATTATCAAACTACCCTCGTATATTTTTTTTTAATCCAACCCGCGCTGTGCTATCAAAACCTGAATGTGGTCTGAGGACAGCAAGAGTTTGGGGACTCGTGATATAGAGGAGCGAAGAAAAAACTAAACAAACAAAAAATAGAAAAAAAAAATACCAGTGAGATTACATAAAAAGAATAAATTTACGTTATTTGAATTTTTCACTGAGAATGAAGCCAGTCATCTCGCGATCTATCGATGGTATTCAATAGGTTTATTTACGAGCACGTTCAACGGGTAAGTGGGAATAAACAAGCAATAGAATAAACAGTACCTCGTATATTTTTGTCAACATATTCTAAATTATAGTGTTGAGAACCGAGAAAGCGAAAAATGATTGGACGAAAACCAACACTAGCACTATCTATGGTCCAAAACATTTATTGTGATATTTCCTATTAGAAATTATAGATGTACGTGTCAATTATATCCTTTCTTTTGCCACCACCTTAAAACACTCTGATTCTCCTTTACCTAAACGTTTTTAATGCATAATCCTGGTCATTCTTTCCTGCACTGAGGAGTGAGGAGACATCGCACCAGAATCAATTCAATTCTAATCAAATACTTATTCACAAATCATTTCACTATCTATCCAACTGCCTTCAAACATTTCACATTCCTTTCATTCTATACAAACCCGTTTCTTTCCTGTTATCAACGAACATCATTGTATCAGATTGTAACAAGTGAATATAAAGTAATCAAATTTAACATTGTATTTCGATAACTATTGAATTAAACATATTTAAATTAAAATCAGTGTTTGTTTTTAGTTCAAACTGATTTATAACCAGTTAAGTTACGTCCAAGCAAGATCACTGACGCGTAGACTCTTGATTTCGTTCCAAGGATTATTAACTTCTTCTGGCTCAGGGATAAAAGTTTCTCGAATATGGTGAAGATGATACACGCTCGGGACGCTTTTGCACATCAAATCGGTGAAAAATATTGAAAAAAAGCCGTTATCTGATCAAATCTGATCGTCGGTTCGTCTGTTTATGCGATTGGTACTCATGAAATTGGCAAAATATGGAATTGGTGCATGTATTGGTGTATGAATTGACAAAGAATGCGTAAGGCAAATTTTACATAACAATTTAAACATGCAAAAATTATGTGCGAAAATGGTGCCGAAAAATCTCACAATCGAAGACTTTTCTAGCAAAATGTAACATCCCAATGTTAGACCATTCGCTTATTCGCTTTAGGTGATACCATGTGACTTTTATCTATTCCCAAAGGTCAAGTATGCATTAAAAAGGTTTAGAGTTCAGATCATTGCAGCTGTAAAGAAAAAATGGCACGCGTCATGAACGAGTTCACAGTAGAGGACTTCCAGCACTGTTTCCAACCAAGGAAAATGCACGTGGTGCAATGTAGGGATAGAGTTGGGATGTTTATTGAAGGGATTATTAATTAAATACAAAATCAGTCGTTTAAAAATAGCCGCTCATCGTATATCGATTTTTGAAACAATGTGTTCTTGTCATATTTGATAATAATTAGTGACTTAAAATATAAACCATGACTTGACATTAACTCAATTTAACGTATGAGTATTTAAACTATCCTTTCTTTACCAATAACAGCCATCAAGAATCTGACACTGTTCCCGCAGGCTACAGTCAAGTCAATCTTCTTAGAATCACTTTACTTGAAATTAATTATATTCTACAAATTGATTCCATTGATATTATTCAATGACATGTGAGTATGCCTAAAGATAAACGGGTACTCAATAATACAGATTTAACCTATCAAGTTGTGATGCTGTATTTAATTAGTAAACAATTTCTAAAAACATTAGTTAGGAATATAAAACAGTGGGTTCGTCAACAGCGTCAATAAATTTGTGTATTGTTGTATTTGTATTTTTGTACCAGTACATGAAATGAATTTACGATAACGAAAAAAACTTTGTAGATAAAAAAAATCTAAGACTTTGCGTTTTCCCATGAAGTTTCCGGAAACCCGCAGTTTTGGAAAAACTGGAAAAGAAATAAATACTTTTTGGTTTATTATTCTTAATGAGAAAGAGATAGAAAGTTGAAATTTTGCATATGGATTACGCTATTGATTGTGAAAATATTTCGTAACTCAGAAATTCAAAAATTTAAGAGAGGTGTGCTGAGAAGTTTGAAGAAAGAAAGTAGGAGACAGTTTAAATTTTGGATTGTGTAATTAATTGAGTATCTAATTAATGAAATAAATAAAAGTTTTAAAACTGTATCTATCACCGTATACATATCAATTGTCCAGTTCATTAGTGTCTCATCTCCAAATAATTGAAATGATGACTGATGTTCAAAAGATTATATTCTTTTTATTCAAATTTTCCGATTTAGTTCCAATGAGTATCATAAGCCATTGCTTATTTTGCCAAGGGGATAACGCGATTTTGTTCATGCATTTTTTTATCACTGTCACACTGTATCTCTACATTTATGATTTTAAATCTTTGTAAGGTTATGGGCCAAGGAAAGGTACGAGTATTACGATAAACCAACGATTTCTCATGTAATAATAAAACTTCGTCCTAATCTACGAGTAAAATTATTTCCAACATTTTAAAATTAATAAAATTTAGTAAAAATAATTTTAATAAAAGAAATATAATTTATAAAAATATTTTTAAAAAATCCAACTCAAATGGAGTGCGATCATTTATTTTCTGGATCTACACGTTTTCTTAATTGTAATTAACTTAGATATTGCTTCAAGATAACAATTTCATTGTTGTTTTATCAGATATACTCGTATTTTCCATCGTTACTTCTTGTAATTCCTTTCAGCTTTGTAATTGCTACTTTTGTTTGCGAATCTTACGATCCCCTCAAATTGAACTGTATATTAAAGTGTATGCTTTTTGTTAACCAGGCAAGGGTCTAGGGTCTAGCCTTAGACCGATTATCATAGGCTTCTTTCCGTAATTTCTTAAATTAATGATTCATTAATTACTTGGAAAATATTTGGTTAACGTTCAAATTATAAATGGTGTTCACTTTGCGGAATGGTTAATTGGTCTGTTATTAGACAATTGGAACATAATTTATTCCTTATTTTAAATTCTTTTTTACTTTTAATAGTGGTATCGTTACATTAATTGGCCAGATGGTTTTCTTCTCGTTTCTTTCATTCTTAAGGCTCCGTCGTGCAGTTTGTATTGTGTACTACAGGTTTAAAGTTGATACGTTTTTAAAACAGGCTCACTAATCAAGGATTAATATCGCAACTGGGCATCGTAGTATGCTGTTCGTTCAAGTAAAGCAATTGCGTGACAAGTGTTATATGGACTCGGTATTTTTACGCATTAAAACACGAAATTCAGATTTTCTTGTTTTGAAAATTAAAGTACTCGTAGCATCACTAAAACGACTGTAACGCGTAAACTATATATCGGAATATCATGAAATTTTGGCACATATCGTTTGAAGGTTGGTACTATCTGAAAACTTACATATCGTCTTACGAACTTACGAATTGAGTGACGTGTTATATATAAAACAAACGGAATGTGACGCAGTGACTAATCCGCCACTGAACAAAAATTGTGTGCGTTCTTAAATACCTTAAATTTTCTAATAATAAAATAAAATTATAACTGAAAAAGGAAAACCTTTAGAAAATTACACTATAAATACTTGAAATATTTTAGCTAATTTGTTTTGATTAACAGAAATATATGATATAGAAAATTGAAGTATATTGTTATGGTTCAGAATTCATTCACAGATGTACTAAGACAGTTCATTAAACCCTTAGAATATTTTATTATCTTCTCTTCACATTTCTGCTTTTCATAATTAACTCTTTTATAAACATCTTGTAAAATATCTCATTAGAAGAATGTTAAATGAACGTTTAATTAATTTAAAAGAAAATAAAATAAATAATATGAGAGATACAACAGAAATGTAAATAGAAAGTACAGTGGTCTTGAGCAATTATTCTTGACTTAGGAGTGCTCTCTCTTCGAGTTCGATCATCGAACCAACGGTATATATTTTAGGTTTTGTTCATCACAGTAATAGCCCACTATTAGTAAAGCATATTATTCTTCAGTGCTCAAGTACTCATCACACAGACAAAAATGTAACATGCCTAAAGTCTATCTAAGATATTTGAAAGCAGAGAAAATCTAAAAAAACATTAGACTTTATCAATGAATCTAATTTTTTCTCTGTATCTTAAATACTAGTATTTATAAATTATAAATGATATATTACAAACATATGTATTGTTTTAAGTGCTATTAACTATCGAAACTCTAATAAATATTAAAAAAAAGTAATCACAAAAACTTATTAAGACACCATAAGAACTGTTAACATAATAGAAGGTCGTCACTTATATAACAAAGCTTTCGCTCCATGAATTCATATGTAAACCATGACCATTTATTCATATTTATTTCTTTTAATCATGCTTACCGCCAATTAGTTCAATATAGCGAGATTCTACTGTATTATTATTACTCGTATTTTTAATTAAAAAAAAACTACTGTATTATTATCTGTATGTTGCATTACTTCTTTTATCACGTGTTAATTTAATGAGTAGTATTACATATATTTTTATTTTCCGTTGATTACTTATTAAAAATAGTTTTAAAGTATTTGTCTGTGGTTTTTTAATTATAATCAACAAGGGAGTTGGAAGGGGGGGGGGGTAGTAGAAAGAATCATAGCAGCCCGATATTTCTAGTTAGCATTTGTAGAGTGCATATTATCTTTTTGATATGAATATATATTGTTAGGAATTATTAGGACCTCCAAACTGCCTAATAAGTTTATGATCATGTATATACATAATCAATTTAATTGGATAAGAAAAAAACCGAGAAAATATAACTGCTGCCTGATTATGATGATTAAGTGCACACAATTAATTTAACTGCTGGTTACACACAGCAGTCAGAGTGAGGCATTAATGCTTTCGCCCATTGTATCGTCTAAGAATTATTTTAAAATTAAACCACTTAGTTTTGTGTACATATATCTATAACTATTGTTCGTAAAGACGTTTATTTTACGTAATTTTTATGTAAAATTATAAAAAAAATAAAAAATTACCAATTTTCCATTAGTGCTTGTTTAGCTAAACAATAATCATACTTTCCTCGTTATCATAACCGGAAATTACTTCGTCTAAATACTGTAATAGTCTCGTTGTCTGTTCTATTAAAGATTTAGTTCAGTTCCAGACTCTCTTGTCTGATATATCTATACTTATTCACTGAGCTACCCAGCTTTAACGTAGCGTTGAGCGTTGAGAGTTGAGAGTTGAGAGTTGAGTGTGAGAGTTATTGATTTCAAGTGTAAACCTTAAAGTCCTTAGAATCCAAGTCCTGCCTGGCCTCAACGTTTATGGACTGAACCAACAAAAGCACCCTGTAATGGTGATCAGCAAAAGCTTTTAACATACCCATACAATTGCATTAAGGAATCAGAATGAAGTGCATGCAAAGTAATCACTAGACCCTGAAACAAACTACAAACTATTGTTTAAAAATTTAATTTCTTTAACAACTTATTTCAATCTGCATCAATATTGGAATAAACGAATAGTTAACTAAGTTATCTAGATTACTTAAAATGTTTGGGAGTTATTGGCTTAGATTTCACAATAAGATTACTGTGCTTTGTTTTTATTGTTTTTTATATTACATAACACAGGTAGAAAAATGTTTTGCAGTGCAGTTTCACACTTGCTAGCTTGTTATAAGCTAATTTCAAAGTTCAATTTCTACTTCTTATACAGAAATTCTCTTTTCATTCAGTGTAGTTTCACACTTGCTAGCTTACTACAAACTATTTCCTAGGTTAATTTTCTGCTTCTCATACATAAATTGTTTTTAGTGTAATTTTACACTTGCTAGCTTACTATAAGCTAATTCTAAAGTTCATTTTCTAGTGTTCATACAGAAATTGTCTTGCAAAGCAGTTTTACACTTTCTTGCTTACTACAAACTATTTCCAAAGATCATTTTCTGTTTGTCATACAGAAATTGTTTTTGAGTACAATTATACACTTAGTAGCTCACTACAAGCTAATTAAAAGCGATCTTTGCGTTACATTTTCTACCTGAGAATATATACTTTTAAAATGTATGAATCTATAAACTATTCCTAAAGCCCCATTCAATTTTAATAATAATAATAAATCATATTAAGCAAAGATATAGTCAAAATCACGATAGATCGGCGGTGACTTATACTTAAAAGAGGTTATAAGAGCGGTATAAATCTATAATACGATAATGAGTTTTGTCTTATTCGTTTCTATATACATTATAGAAAAACAAATGAGTCAGTGCTTTTTAGTTATATCAGCAGTTTATACCACACAACTTGTTTTAAAAATGAGTCACCGCCGAACTCTCGTAACTTCAACCATAGTAATTATTATTAAATAAAGTATAGTGATGAGGCATGCGATTGCGATGAAGATTGCGATCAAGTGAGAAACGGCAACCCAAACTTTTTAAGTTCTTTACCATATATATCTCTCTTTGACATGAATTATATTTTGTCTTTAAAACTAGTAAACAAAATTATTTAAAAAAATTAATTCATTAAAATTTAATTAAAAGTACTTCGGCTTTTTGAATTTTTCTATTAATAATTATCTACAAAAAAAATTGTATTTTGTTTAACAAACAAATAGACGTAGTAATTACGTAATCGAATCTCGTGCTGTGTACAGTTTCTTCAGACATTTAGTCTCTTAATAACAGAAGACGATGTCTCCTTTACAAACGGTCGGTGTTATGCGAAATATCGCTGATTTACATCAGTAGTTTTCACCATTTTAAATACTATAACAGAGATTTGCTTCGATTTGCGTTCAATGTATTGGAATTTCTATGGAACCAAGCACATGTCCCCATTCCCACTCGTATACTTCATCTTACACAATAAAAATAAGTATATTGCAAATATTTTTGGATAAAAAAGGAGAAAAACATCTCTAGACGTATGCACTATTTGTGGAAAAATACAAATACTACTTTTATGTATAAAGGAACATTTTACTCGTAAGCTCACTTTGTTGATGTTCACTTTGTGACTACGAAGATAGATATTCCCGTACGGCTTGTAAGGTGCTTGTATCTGAGGTTGGAATTTCAATAAAGCCAATAAGGCTGAATTTGTATAGAGTATTTCTTAAAAATCTAATAATAAATACTGTAATATGAATATAAGAAATACTTAGACCAGTGGACCAGTTTTTCCAAAATTACGAGATTCCAAAAAATTCCAAGGAAAATCCTAGGACACCAAAAGTCTTAGAGTTTTTATCTCTAGAAAATTAACCTTTCCATACCCATTAGTCAGTAAATTGTGATTAGATACAATTAAATATGACATAGAAACCAAAAAGCAGGCAATTTGGAATTCTAGTCTTCACCAAAATAAATTCGAACTTCAGGAGAGAGCCGTTTTCAAGCCACCATACGAATCGCGTAAACATATAAACTTACACTTGGAATATTATAATATAGGATACATAAATATGTACATAAATAAAAAGTACATTGCACAAACACTGTACAGTTGTTGGGTTCTTGTTAATCTTGTAATAATGATTTTAATTTTTAATTAATTTTATTTTTTTCTACTAAAAATATAGCTGAGGGTGTTTTAGCCCGTTTGCCTTTAGCTTATAGAATATTAATGCGGTACCTGCTATGGTAATTCGTTTCGGAAGTTCTCATATTTTTGACCGATTTTTCAGTTGCCAGCTTTTACAATGTAACAAGTAAACTTTTCTATGTTAAATAAACCTTAAATTACGAGTATATAACTGTGCTTAGCGGACATGTACTGGTAAATAAATCTATTTCTTGTGTATTTCTTTTATATTTGAAAACATGGTGTGCTAGTACAAATTGTTATTTTAATACACTGTTGCCATCTATATCTAACTGTATAACCATGAAGTAATGTTTTACCTTAAATACAAATTTACTAAATTAAATCTAGATGATTTCCATGAATCTGATGGATATGGGTTTAGAAAAGAAATTTAGTTTCGTGAATTTAATATTTGCTACATATACGTAAACCGATATTATGAATATCTGTTCCAGTCGACTCCCCTAAAATGTGACAATCATTGAATAGAAATTATTCACGCCATCACGCATGCTTTAATTTCTCTTCAACTTATTTTATGTAGGTCTATTGTCTACATCTCATAACAAAAGTTTATATTCATAGGTTGCTATGTTGCCAAATGTACAAGAAACTTTTAAAGGAGGCAATCATGATTAGTAAATAGAAATATATACGAGCATGTGAAAGATATACTCGTATATCATTGTTTGATACAGCTTCAATGTAACGAGTCATTTTGTGTTAATTTTAACTTGCGTTTGACGTAGATGTTTTAACGCAGGGACCAATATTGATAAGGAATAGTGTGCCAGTAGAAAGTGTAATTTTATAATTTGTTTTATCTGAAGATGACCCCCCATGGGAGGTCCAAACCTGCTAGTATCTTTTTATAATAAAGTTAGGTATTCTAGTAATTAGATGACGATTTTAAATCCTTACCTGGAATAATATATATATTTTAGGGAATAACAAATGTTCGAAAGTGAATTTTGAAGTCCATCACTTGCGAATACGAATATCGGTTTTTTAAATATGGCGTTAAATCTTGGAATATGGCTTCACAACTTTTATTCCTGAAGTTTAATATTCCCTAACTCCAATTTACTTACTAAATGCTTTACTTAGTAATCTAATATAAATCCTATCATTTGTGTTCTCAGTAAAGGTATCATTTAAAGTAGTTTAGTCTAATTAATTTGGTAATTTACTTAACTCCATTATGTGTTTAAAAAGTTGAAAGTTTATTTTGGTTATTACATAATTGTTACTTTATATTGCAAGTTCAAGTAGAAACTAAAATAAAAATTTTATAAACCAAATTAGTTGCGTTGTTATTTCATAAATTACTAGAGTTTACCCCCGTCGCAAGCGACGATTGACTTTTATATGTGAATTGATTTTGAAATATTTAACTCGTTCTATATTAATTTTACATATAACAACAAATAATTTTTCATATAAACTGACTAAAAAAATATATTTTTTTCAACAAAATATAAAATATTTTCAATTTAATCGTTAGTTTTCGATTTCAACTTTCTAGCTCAATTTTTACCCTCTGCAAAAACCGTCTCCAAATAAATTTTTTGATTTATTTTTTTAATATCATATTTCATTATTAAGTAATTCAAAATTTGAGTTTTCTCCAAAGTTTCCTGCAGGGCCTCCTAATTTTCTCAACGCCCTCTTTTCCAATTTCTTAATTTTTAATTTTCAAAAATTGTCAGCATTGATCACCGTATTACATATCAACTTTCTAGCTTTTACGGATTAAAAGTAATAAAGCAAAAAGTAAAAAAAATTGTTTTAGTTTTTACAAAATTATGCTTTTCCGGGAAATTCAGAGAAAAATCCGAGGACGCTAAAAGTCTTTCAATTTTTGCATTTCGAAATAGGAAATTTTCATAAATTTCCCGTTTTCGAGCCACAATACGTATCGCGTAAACATATAAACTCTCACTTGGAACTTTATAGTATATATATATATATATATATATATATATATATATATATATATATATATATATATATATATATATAAAGCATAATATTTAAATAACTATATACTTTATCACAAAATAATAACTGATGTAAGAGAACGAAGATTGTTTATACTACGAACTTCCCCAGATATGTAAGTTAAAACGTTATATAAAATGCACGAATATTATCTCTTTGAATATACAGTTACGTTAATTAAAACACTGTTGTTTCAAGCAGAGCTTTCCATTTCCCAGCCCGCTGCTCCCTGTTTCTACATCTAACTCCCTACTCCCCGCCCCCACTCTCTCTTGCTTTGACATATCTTTTCTTTCTGTTTTCCATAGATTTTCAGTATACTACACAACAGAATTCGAGGCCGCGTCGCGCCGCTCGTACCGTAACGCGCCTTTATGCTTTACTCACTGAGTTTAGTATGCACGAAGAATCTGAACACAAATCTAGAATTAATCGAGTTGTTAAACACGATCATTTAACAGTCTGTGAATAGACAGAGACTATAAATATGGTATCGCTTATCAATTGTTAATATTAGTTGTAATGTATGTACTAATAATTCCGCAATGCCACCTAGACCTTAATAGAAAGTTATAGATACACGTAACGCACTGTAACACTTAAATTAGCTTGTAGTAAGCTTGCAAGTGTGAATCTGCATTGAAAGTCAATTTCTATATGAGAAGTAGATGACACAGACGACTGCTGTGTCTTCGGGTACGATCCCCGGACCAGAGTTATATTTTCTGGAATTGGTTGTTATTAAGGTAGACATCAGAAATCGGCCGACGTTAAATAAATTAAATATGAGAAGTAGAAAAAGAACCTTTAAATTAGCTGTGTTTCAAACTTCAAACTTGAATTAGACGGCCGGAACAGGAACTCTTGCTTCCCTAGTCCCTGGATCCTGATTTAATCCTATACTATGGTCATTGTAGAGATGAATACTTTTAGCTACTTTTACATCGAACAAAAAAATAATTAAATATGGTTTTCGTTTTGACCGACTTCTGTAAATTTTTAGTACTGCTAAATTTACTTGTAATAATCTGCAAACCATGTCGAGATTATCGCTAAGTTATTTCTAAGGTTTATTTTCACATATAGAAATACTCGTGCTATGCAAGTTTCACATTCAGTTATGGACTTTAGAAAATTTTTGAGTACACTATAATCATCTTTAAGTTAGTAAGAAAAATTGGTTAAAATCTGGGTTACTTTGCAAAAGAAGAAATTGTCCAAAATTTAAGAAATATTCTAGCAAGTGTCATACCATTTTGGAATCCTTATTAAATGCGCCAACTTTTAATGTTACTTGCCAAATTCGCATAGTACATTTTCTTTTCAGTATAGTCACTCAAAGTTGGGCGAAAAATTTATCTTGAATATTTGATGGGAAAAAAAAGTGTATATATCAATCAATAATCAAAAAGTGTATAGTGTCATTATCTTTCAAGCTGGAGCAGTCGTCTTTACATTTTAGGCAAGAGTTTATAGAAACATTATTCAGGATCACATAACAACATTTTTTTAAATGTCAATAATTTTTAAAATATTCAACTTAGAATTTTTTTTAATATTTTTCTGATAACTGTTATGGCTTGGCCTATGACCCACTACCGGCTTTACGTCGATTTCTAGAACACCCTGTATATATAAATATATATATATATATATATATATATATATATATATATATATATAAAATATGTATATATATATACATATATATATATATATATATATATATATATATATATATATATATATATATATATATATAAATGTATGTTTTTATCTAATACAAATATTTGACAGGAAGATTTGTTTAGGGAAATTGATTTTTTGAGTCATTTAAGACGTTCAACTATATATTTGTATAAATATCATAAAAATGGCAGGTTTCCTTTTTTTCTAATACAGTGACTCATATTCTTTTTCTTATAAAATCATTGTTTTATAACAAAAAATTGACTGCGTAGTAGGCGAGAACATAGATGCTTGACGCTGACAGTTATGTTTTTAGATTTGATCCGCGGACCAGAGCTATATTTTCTGGGTTTGATTGTTATTAAGTTAAATTAATTAAAGATATACAAAACCATAAACTTATTAGGCAGCAGTGTTATTCACATATATGCCATGACACTACAAAAATAATCAACATAATACGAGGTCGTCAGTGATAGGATTTAAGATCAGAAATAAGCTTAATCAATACAAGTAAATAATTACATAAAGAAGTGAATGATACAATAAACATTTTTCTTCATTATTTTAATACAAATATTTTATATTTAACCCAAGTTAATCTTTTAAATTAAAATATGATGATCAAGCTACCCCCTTCCGCCGTATACCCTTAACGTTAATTTCATTAGGGTGCTGCTTTTTACAAATGAAATTCAAACAGCTTCTAAAATAAACACATTAAATCTCCGTGAAACATTAAACGAAATAAAAACACTTTAAAAAAGTAAAATAAGAATTGAAATTATTTATTTATTACTGAATAGTTAAGTAAAAAGTATCGTGTTTTTGAATTTTATTTATATTAAAGAAGTTGTTATTGAAATTTTATGTAATTTAATTTTAGCTAAAGAATATTTAATTAGCCAATTTTTCGCTGCCGTCTTTTGAAGTTGATAAAGAAAAAAAAAATATAAATAAGACTCGGAAATAAGATCCATCGCAAACAAATTTTACAAAATTACAAAATATCACTCTTACATGCTGTGGAAAGTTTCACGAAAATACAACTGAAATTATTTTCCAATTTCACATTTCACATTGGCTGAGTTAAGAGCTCTATAACTTTTTACCAGAGATATTTAATTTCTTTAATTTTTCGATTCTGATTCTGATTCTTAAAGGTGTTGTTTACAATATTTTCAACACAAAATTGAACATAAATTTCGATACAAAATTTCAAAACTCAAAGAATTAATTTTGTCCAGCTAGCTAGGCGATAGTAATACGATATAGGACAATGACCGAAATTTTTTTTGTGATTAATAAAATACAGGAGCGTTATTTCCCTATTCGAAGCGCCACAAACAATCACGGCCTAAATTATCACTCTAAATTTGCATTGTATAATAAATTGTATCTAATAAATTTAAATAAACAATTTGTTTTTTAATAAAAAATAAATCCAATATAAAAGATTTCTGGCAACGACGGAAGGATTTTGAAGAAAAAAGTGACATCCCTAATCTGACAATCCGCTTGAGGCGCTGTAGGACAGAATGACGAAATCATTGTCAAAAATGGTGGAAATACAAAGTTTAAATAAACCTAATATAATGATATGCAAATATGAATCAATTTAAAACCAAAATTAATATAACGTATGGTTTATTATATTTATAATTCTATATATTCATACGAGCCTATTGGTTTACAAGGGCATGTCACTAAATGTACGTTAAATATAGGCTAATGCCTTAAAACCAGAAGTAACTAAAAACTAGATTACTTAACTTTCCACTACATCGAAAAATCTAAAATCGCTTCGGTATCTGAATCATATATTTTTGAATCGATTATACCAAATTTAATATCTGATATAAAAAGGGTATTTTAAAATACATATTTCATTATCGTTTTATTCATATACGAGTATAAGGGGTTGTCAGTATACTATGCTCCCTCCCTTATCTATTGTTACATTTCGTCACACTTCGAACCCTCCCCTTTAAAATACGCGTCACTCCACATAAAATACATACATCCCCATGAAAAAAATTTAACTAACAAAAATAAATTCATGCCTAAAAACGATAAAAAGATAGCTTTTTGACACCCTCTAACACCCTCAACCCCAATAGTCACATATAATCACATTTACTGTTATACCCCTTCAGTATAAGGCTGTTTATACGTATAAGGCTAAGCGCACACTGGAGACACGTCTGTTGTTGATGGTGTAGTAGGGCGCATCACTAAATGGACGTTGAATGAACTTAAACAACTAAAGTCCCAGAACAACTCTGGTGCTTCTCTGGCTCTGCATCAGTCTTATCTTAACATAAACAACTCTAGAATGCGTATATTCGAAACCACTCGAAGAATCTGATAAGTGTATTAGGTTTTAACTAAAATTAAAGAGGCTGAATGATGTTATTATTCATTTGTTTTATTAGAACTGTTCCTAACTTAATACTAACACTGTCTCCTCCTCCGATTCTGATAAACCAACTTTATAAACTCCGATTCCGATAAAACCACCTCCGTAACATTCCTAGTGCACAAATATGAGGCTACGACACCATAAAAACTACCAATATAGTAAATGGTCTTCTGCGATAGGACTCGCCATCGGAAATAGGCCGACGTTAAATAGAATAAAAATTTTAAAATAATTAACAAAATTATAATAAAAAATTAATATTTTTTCTTCACAATAAGAAATGTATTGTTATCTTAATAAAATAAATGCTGTTGATTTATTTGTTCATTATCAACTCTTAAGTGTTTCAAGAAATACCCATTTTAAAAACAATCTAAATTATGAAATACCTACTATACTATGAAAGTATGGAAAATGCTGCATTCAAATATTTTATAGAATTCCAGATTGTGGCTACGAAAACATACTGCGCCAAACCATTTTTTTAATGTTGTCCATAAACCCATATTTGTCCATAAAAAATTTATGAGTTATATTTTGAAAAGAATATTGTATTTGTGAAAGTATACTCGTATGTTTTATGTCACCGGATGTAATTTGTAAAAATAAATAAAATCGCAGCTTTTTACACAATAAACTATTTATGAGATAACCTCAAAATACCTTAAAAATCTATATCGTATTCGCTATGTATTTATCGGTAAACAGTGTTACATAGCTATCACATAACTCAATAAGTTCGTAGGATGACATATAGATGGCACCACTATTGACAAATCCATTTGATTTTGATAATACCAACCTTCAAACAATATGTGTTGAAATTTCATGACATTCCGACCTTTAGTTTACGAGTTACAGTGGTTTTAGTAAAGGTACTTTTCTAATTTTATAAATTTCTAATATATAAATATATTTAACCTTAATATTGGGTGTTTTATTTCATTTTGTAGACCATTTCTTGTACAGAGTTTAACAATTCAGCGTATTTCATTTATTAAAATATAAACAGCGCAAAGGCGGTGGAGTTCAATATTGACTATCGCGATTTTTTTGAAAATGTAATCATGACCGGCGAAGTGGCTGCGCTGCGTAAACAAACAAAACAACCGCCTATTGTGGATGAAAAAATACATGCTGATCCATAAACGATTTACTTACTCTAGCGAAGCGGCCGTTTGATGTGTTATTTTAAACAAAGGTATCGTTACACCATTCATTTTTGAAAATACACCTGACAATAACGATACTGATCTTCCGTCAGAATTTCATGGTGTAAGTCTGTAATAAATACACTTTTAAAAAATACATTATATATATACATATTATAATTAGGGTTGAATTTGTATGAATTATGCATATGTTCAATATTCTTAAATGTTTTAGGGAAATGCATATTTGTCTCCACTTTTCATATATTTGTTGCTCATTTTAAAAGTTTAACCGCCTTACAAATAAACCTGTTATAAAATTTATACCAGGTATAAAGCCCGTCCGGACAGGCTAATTTTCAGTTTATACCTGGTATAAATTTTATAACAGGTTTATTTGTAAGGCGGTAAGTGTTTTATTTCAGATGTTAACGACTCGATTTATTTTAGATGTGTACGACTATATACATTTAAAAAATTGTTTCATTTTAAGTATTAGCGATTTTATTTGCATGTTCAGTTTTCTTTCATTTGTTGTATTTTTAATTTCACAATTCTAAGAAATAAGTGCATATTATAAACTCATATTTAAAGATTTTTACATAACAGATTATTTTATTTGGGCTGCCCAAATATCTTTCACTCTTTTACAATTAGTTGTACAATAAAGATGAGAATTCTTTGGAATGAAAGAGACTAGAAAACTTTCTGGATTAAAGGCGATTACTATTACTTTTTTTAATATTTGAGTGCATCAACTTTCAAAGGTTATTAGCACTTAAAAGAATATATACATTTATAAAAAGTTATTATTATAAATGCTAACATCTTCTAGAATCTGGCGAATTATTATAAAATAATTGAACATTTGAGGTTCTGATAGCCAACTTCATCAATATAGAGTACAATTTCTTTCAAAAATTACATCGTTCCTAACCCTATTATTGATGTAACTAATTCTTACTAAGGATGAATTCAAACCTAAGTATATTTCTTACAAATTTAAAACAAAGTGCAAAAAGAGAACAACAATTTTACCTACTATAAAAAGTAATGATATGCTAATGTTTATTAAAAAAAATGATGCATATTAAATTGTTTTTAATTATCAACTGTTTTAATTAATTTTGAATAGAAGTACGTCATTGGCATTATTTTTAATTTCATGTTGAAAGCATATTTTTTGGCTTATTCCCTAATTAAGAAAAGGGCTGGGTTTAAATGGCATTAAATTGGTTTCTTTAGTACTCCTACAATCCTTTTAAAAGCGATATATATTACGATTTCTTTATATATATATTTTTTTATTTTGTGTTTCATTTTGTAATTATTAGTTTGTATACAAAAACCGTTCCAAACGTGAGGATGTTCAAAATGAAAATTAAAAATATTTTTTATTTTGAAAAAAACAAAATAAAAAATATTTTTATTTTAAAAATCTTCACGTTTGGAAGGATCAATATATAAATTTAAAATATTATTTTCTTAACTTAAAGAAAATTTAAAATATTTCAGTAGCGAGAGTTAAGTATTAAATAAAAAATATATTTTTTATATGTAATGTCTATGTATGTGTTAGATAGATTTAATTTATAAGAGCAATAAAATATTTCACAATTAGTTGTATATTAAGTAAAATAGTTTATTTATTAGCGAATTTTATTATAGGGTAAATATGTGTATATTACATTGAATAAATCTATTTCGGTTGAATTCCATAATACCAGCCTGAAATTTCAATAGATTTGGTTCATGTGGTTCAATAATTAAACATCTTACGGGCGAATTACGTCGTAGCGTAAGTTGTAATCGTAGACTTACGCCGTAGCATACAGCTGCTGATCCGCAGGTGGCAGCTAACGAGTGACAGCTGCTGACCGTAGTCGATAGGCAGTCGGCAGTCGGTAGTCGGCGATCGGCGTGTGTGACGGTCGGCTCGTAGCGAAAGCTTGACATGTATATTGACAGATGTATGTAACATAGTACATATATATATGTCTATTGTATTTATAATACCGTTGATAATTCAAAACAAGTTAAATATTTATATATTTTAATTACAGACTGTTATTTTTTTTGACATGTTGTTATTTCATTTTAACATAAATAAATCGTGCATTGTATTCAAAATAGCTTTATTAAAATAAACACAACGTTAAACTGAAATAATGTTAAATAAATAAAATATAAATCAATTTACTTTAAAAACACTCGTACAATAAAAATATTTATTTTTAATTATATTTAAGATTAAATCGGATTCATATTTTTACATAAGATATATTATTATTGCTTTTATAATATTTGATAGACGGCGAGGTAGGCGAGAGCATTTAGCATTTTGCTTGACGCAGTCTGCTGCGACTTCAAGTTTGATCCTCGAACTAGCGCTATATTGTCTGGGTTTGGTTGTTATCAAACTTAAATCAATTATGTACTCACATAATCATAGAAACATATTAGGCAAAGGTGTGTTACCTTAACACCTGCCAACATATAGTAGGAATACTAAAATAACATGCTGCTGAGTAATTTTTGTTCATAGCAGACCCATACATGTGAGGGGGCGCTAAGAAGCGACTTGGCATGGTACGAAACATTTTACATTGAGTAGACTGTCTTAAGAGAGTCGTGTCTCTAGTGGGAAGCTGTCACTCGTTCGATAACGCATTTTTTATACATATCGCAAATGATATTTTCTTGAACTAGCGTCAATTTTTTAATCCATTGTTATATTTTTTAGCTCTTGACTCATAAATGATTGAAATGAAGTAAAAACAGCAAAAGTGTTATAAAACTGTTTAAAAAATACATGATTATTGCCTTTCATGTTATTTATAGATGAAATAAAATACCTCTGCGTACACTGTTACACGGTGTGGATTGATTATGTGGAATTTATTACTGAATGGGGAGTTATTTTATTTACTAAGGGGTTGAGAAAGGAGAGGATATTGAGTAAAGTGAATATATGGGTGATTTTAATATGAATGAATGTTTTAAGCGTGGGATTATTATATATAAAGTTCATTTAACAAAAATAATCATTTAAAAAACATCAAACGTTTTTTTTATATAAAATATACTGTATCATTGATTATCTTTATTATATAGATATGTTTATCCTTATCCTACCCAAATAAAATATTATCGCGGTAAAAGAAAATAAAATGCTTGAACAGATTTCAATTCAGTAAATAAATCTGTTTGAAGTAATTTTAACAGATTGTAATTTATCCTTTTCTAAATCGGTCCAATTACAATATTGTCGTCGTTCGTAGGTGTTCACTTCCTGCTGCGCTGATGCTCGTGCTGATGCTGGGAGGAATTCTTTGTGACGCTGACACTAAATGTGGATCAAATAGCTATTGGAACGTATTTATAATAAAAGCAACATGTTGAACTCAGAAATTCCATAGTCACGTATTAAAATTTCAACTTCTTTGGGAAAGCATGACAAAATAATTTGATTCATAGGTATTATATTAACGGCTTTATACACTGACTGCTTTAATTTTATTTTGTATTTTCTCTTTAATTTAAATTGTTTAGCATATGGCATTATGCGTAGTCATTCCCAGTATCATTTTTAATTTCAATTTTTTTTTAAGTTTTCTAAATTGAAAATACCTAATTAAAAAAAATATGTATTATATTATAACCTTTAAAATGTGACAGATGCAACCTTCAAAATGCAGAAGGTTATATTTTTAAAATAACTTCAATGTCAGTTTGTGAAAATTAAAGTAGTTAAAACAATTTACCGTTGCATAGAATATAAATTAATATATAATAAATAATTTATTAATAAATATAATAAATAATTTAGAATAAAATTTCAGAGGGTCGTAACTGTATATAGTTGCCGTCAGTAAATTAAAAAAAAACTAGATTAAAATATTACAGTAAATAAACAGTAAATGAAATATCAAAACATTGAATGGAAATGAGGATTTCAAATCAAAAGATTTTAAATTATATACTTATATTTAAATATTACAAAATTATGTAGAAAAGTTTTATTAAAGAACTACCTAACCTTAAAACAGACTTGAACTAAGTTCACAGTTAAGTCAGACAGTTAATTCTCCAGTGTGCGACCGCCCTAAAAAATATTTTTATACAATAAATGATTAATAGTAATTGTCGTGGTATAACACAATAAATGTAAAAAATATATATTTTCTGATGTTTTATAAAAACTTGTTATATATATTTTATTATTTCATTCTTATAAATTTCATTTTTGTCATCCGATTTTCCATTATTCCTTAAATTAAAAGAAATCGATTCCGAACACCCACATTTAAGTATAATGGTAATTCTTATCCCTAATGTAATTAATTACAAGTGGTATCATATTTAAATCATCGAAAAGTACAATTAATGGAACGAGGTGGAACGAGCTCTTAGTAACGCTTTTATATAAAATTCATTAAAAATATTTGTACCTTGCATTAATTTCAGGACAACCGATTCAAAAGAATATTTTATAAAAAACTTTTCTTTTCGTATTATTTTTTTTGGAAGTGCAATTAATAAATATATTCTTGGAAGACATTTATTAATGGATGATAAATTGATAGTATAAATTATCTTGTACGACTTAGTTTGATCAATGGGGTTTTACATTTTGTATTCTATAAATACACTCGCACACAGCCGTTAGAAGCAGTGGCGAACTGGGTCTGAACTCTGGGTATATCTAGGTTTTTAAGAGACAATAAACTTAATTCCTAATCGCTTTGATGTTTAATATACGTTTCTATTTCATATTTTAATCTAGATTTCTGGTTTTCAGAATAAGTATCCCTTGTCACATTCGTGTTTTAGTTTAAGTTTAGTTAATTTAGTAGGTGCGCATGCGTCGTTAGTAGTATATAAATTTTGACAGTTCGACAGTTGGACAAAATTGAATGTGGAATAATTAAAATTGCTGTTTTTAATAATTATTTGTAATAGAAATTGTTTTTACTTCTTAATTTTTGACAAACTGACATTGAAGTTCTTTTAAAAATAAATCCTACTGCATTTTGACAGATTGTCATATTTTGAGGTTATAATTTTGGTTATAATTGAGGTTGGACTTTCTAAGATTCTAAAAAAACCAAAGAAAACTTAAAATAACTTTTAAAATCTAAATTATTACTTCTAAAAAGCTTTAGTTGTAATGTAAAACATAAAAATTGCTATGACCATAGTTTTGCTTCTGCTTCTCTCTTACATATTCTATATAACTATTCATCTGTTTTCTACCAATATCTACTGCATTCTCTTTATTCTTGCAATTCTTGTAACGTTCTGGTTATTATATTGACTTTTATCAATTTTCGTCATCTTCTCTTATTGTTGTATCCCTGCTAATTTATTCTTCCTCCACACCTCTTCTCCTTGTCTCTGCCGCCTTTACGTTTTCCTCCTTTCATAGTACTCTAACTTCCTTTTTGTATATTTAAAATGTATTTCTCACATTGTACCAATATGTTTTTGTTTATTAAAAATAAAACAAATTTACCATCGGACAAACGCCATCTGTACCAGTTCGTCACTGGTTGTAAGTTGTACTGGTTGTAATTGATCTTGATGCGATATGGTTACTGACGAAAATATAAATTTCAATTTATGGATAAAACATGACGTTTTTAATTCGTGACGTACTATATTCGAGCTGATATTATAATTAAACCTTCGTGTTCTGTTACAGGCTTCATAAATGTAATTTACTGAGGGGAATTTACTAAAAATTAGAGAATATAAATTCTGGTTATATTTCAATCTAGTTAAGTAGGTATCGTATTTCAATAGGTTTAAACATATAATTTTGTAGTTTAATTTTGTTTATTTGCATATAATATGAAAAGTTTGGAATGTGTTGTCAGTTGTCTTAGTTATACTTTACTAAATAATATAAAAAACACTAATTTAGAACTCCCGTATGATGAAGTAATTCATCGCAATAATACAAAATGTAACCAGTTTTAAATTATTTAAGTATTATACATTAAAATTACGATGAATTTTTGTGACAGCATATGTAAATAAATATTATGTAAATCCTTACCTTTGTTGTTCTTCTCATATCTGAAAAAGACAAATAAATTATTAGAAATGTTGTTCAAAATCTACCTATTATACACATTGTATGTTTAGTACTGAATTTTGTATGGTGGTTCGAAAACTGCTGCATTCATCTCTTTTAAAATTTTGAATTTCGTAGAGGAAACAATTCTAAGACTTTTGGTGTCATCGGATTTTTCCCCATTAATTTTGAATAGGACTGTTTGAATCGCGATTAGTTTACCGCGATTTATTTTTGCGATGATGTACGATGATGATGTCGAATTATGTGAAGAAAAACCACGAATATTTTCTCGTTTAAAATTAAATTGATTTATTAAGAACTATCAACTACAAGCAACTGAGCTAAACGAATGAATACGAATGAATGAATGCCATTTTTCTAATAATAATAGTTAAGTTAACAGTGAATTTAAAATAAACATGAGTACAATGAAATCAAAATTATAAAATAAACATAAGTACAATGGAGTCAAAATTATAAAATAAACATAAAAACAATGGAATCAAAATTGTAAAATAACCAGCACAAGCCGTAAATTCAGAATCACTACAAATTTTACAATCAATTTACATTTATAACAAAAAACTAAAATTAAAGAACCGATGAGTATATATGATGAACCCATATAGGACGGAACAAGGACGAATCAATAGAATTCGGACTGTGAGGCGAAGGTATTGTTAGATTTGTACTGTTAGAATTTATAGTTGCTTTGGAATTCTTGGGTAAAATATTGTCTGTGACGCCGCTTGAGATGCACCGCGATTTTTATATAATTCCTTAGTTTTATCGCATAAAATAGGCTTTTTTCCACCAAAGATCATTAAATCATTATCTAATTATCGGTTACATTTTCTAATAATAAACTTAAAATACGTGCAAATGATACTTTAACACTGAACACTTGTTCGGTTACTATTCGATAAAAACCACACCGTGTATAATACTATACGCCACTGCAAGCCGAATACGTAAAACTTCATTCGATTTGCTTGACAAGTCCGGCGAATATTCGATAAACGTCGTATGAATGGTTCTATATAAAATGTATGCGCCAATGTTTATTCGATAAGATTTATACGTGCAGTACAATGCTGTGTAAACCCAGCCTAAATATATACACAAGCACAATATATAATAAACAAAATATAAAATGCGCTTTCCAATCAATCGATATAAAACAAAATAGTATGACTAAATAAATAATTAGATAATTGTAACAAAACGTAATTGCATACGTAATTTATGTCCGAACAATTATTTATCAGTTATTTTATTTTAATTACGTAGTTTTAGTAGGTAATTAGTAGTTTAGTTCCAATGTAAATGCTTGTATTCTATATTACCCAGTACTTACTCCACTAGACTGAATATTACTAGAAATTAAATTATACGTATTTCTACGTTTTATATCAATCGATGAAAATGATATACTCGTAAAAATGAAACAGTATACTTTTATAAGTATTTACGGAATATGCTGTTTTAAGTAAATATATTTCAACGGAGATTAAATGAAGTTTATTTTTAATGTTTATACAGAAATATATTTATTGTATGATGTATTCATTTAAAAGATATGAAGCTTTAAAAAGGTGATGAAAAATATTACAAATCTTCAAAGAAATAAAATCAAAGAAAAATGAAATTATGTTTAAGGTTTATTTACATTATATATTCTAAAGTATATTATTTAGATACTTTTTATAATTTCATTTAGTAGGTTAATAAATTCGATTAGTCTTATAAGGTTATTAATAGAATTCGCAATTATATGGCGTATTTTTAATGCACTTATTTTTGGTTTGTTTAGTTTGCTATTCTGAAACTTAAATCCTTATATTTTACGTATTATATTTTTGTCATAAAACCTCATTACAAAGATTTTTTCGTATGGTAGTAATGTCGAATAGCTTGATTACAATTTGAGTAAGATTTTTCGAAGCACGTTCTTAGCCACAGATAGAAAATATATTTGGGTACCTTCAGGAAAAGAAATTTCGTATTTTAAATCTTAAGTTTATGAGGTAAGGTAATGCATTTTTGCTTCTGAAATTTTCACCTTCGTTTTCGATCCGAAATGACTTCGAATCGGATACTCTTCTTATTAATGGTCCCTATGTCGCCCAAATGTCGATTGCTATATTAGGTCGAGTTCTAGAATATCGTATTCGAATTTGATACGTTTTGGAAAGTAATTTTTACTGTGTATTTCTCATCGTGTAGTGTGTTCCAGTGTGAGATCAGCCTAAAGAAGTATACACGTAATTCGTAACAGCATAAGTACAGTCGATTTGATTTAATGAAATGCGTAGTAAATCAATGTACTCTACTATTAATAGTATTCCTGTTTGACCAATGAATAAAACAAATGCTTTCGACAGTTTGATTAAGGGTATGTATGCATTATATATACTCGTACAAATACGTATACATTGTTACTTGAGTAACAAAATGAATAGAATTTTAATATTCATTGAATTAAGGAACAGGGTATTGTTATAGAAAAGTGATTCTATGAAAACATTTTATTAAAGGAAGAGAAGGGAAACGAAAGGAAGGGTAGAAAAAGAGAGGATAATTAAAAACAGCAGACTGTGTTCCAGCTCATAATTAGATAACTACGTAATTTTACCACAGTATTTCATTTAAAACATTTTTAATAATGATGAATTGAAGCTTGAACAAAAACTTTGTGTTTTTGAAACATTTTATTATAATATTTCTTAAATTACCATTTATTTTATAAAGAAAAAAAAACATGATGTAGGGTAAGGTTTGTAGGAGGGTGGCTTGAATAGAACGTAATACAATTTTTAACATATTTATTCAAACATCAGGAAATTGTTATTGTTAACGTTACACAAAGCATTTTATAGTAGCTTGTACATGTGCATGTTTAAGGTAATAACAATATAAAAGTAACTTTGGTATATTTTCGATAGCTGTACCCAGTGGTGGACCTAACGACAAGCGCCCGCCTAACTTCATGAGTTCAGACGGGCTCTGAGGCATTCCATGTTGCAATATTCTTTTTAAATAAATAAAGATAACTACGGATCATAACAACCCTTAGTGTGAATGTGGTGAAAAGAAGTCAGACACTGACCACTTTCTTACGCAATGCAGAAAAACAGAAAAAGTAAGGAATGGACTTCAAACTGCGATGTTACATACTTCGCCAACTCTTTCTGCTAACGCCTTCTTGGTTGCGAGACCAAGATTTAAAACGGCAGTGGCCACGGATAAGACGTTCTTTTTTCCGGGATATGAAGTTTGAAAAAAAAGAAGAAGAAAGACAATTCCTTAAACTGTTAAAGAGGATGACAATGAGAGAACGAAAAAGAGGAAGGAATAATATGAAAGGAATAGAATGATAGCAGAACAAGTAGAGAGAAGGAAAGAAGTGTGGAAAGAGTTGTAGAGATAAAGCATCAAAAAAGGATGGCGGAAATCGTATAGGAAAGGATATGGCGGAATCGAATAAGTAGGAAAGTAGGTTAAGTCTGGAGAAACGTTCGGAAAGAGAAAAGGAAGATGGTAGATGGAGGAAGCAAATAGGAGGCCAGAAAATGGAAGTGGAAAGCCGTAATTCGCTGCATATAAAAGAAATTTAAAGGGCCACTAAAACATAAACGGCTTCGAGCTATCTTAATCTGCTTCTGGTAGTAATATTTCAATTAAAATGCACTGTATATGTTATGAAACTTAATATACTGAGATCTTACAATTCCCAAAATCTGGGATAGATATCCCACAATTTGTTTTCTGATCTTCTCGTTTAACCAAACCAATCGCAGTAATGACCTCCTCGTCTATAAATTGTATACTCATTCATGTAATACAATTAGAGCGTGTGGCTCACCTGTTCTGATGTTTATCATGAATTAATAATAAGCTACACATTTATTATCATCACGTGACTGTCAGAAATGTTACGCACTTCTACTTGAATTAGGGTTATATTTTGTAAGTCTATAATTATAAATATTATAGGACTATTTTTATCTTTAGAATAATAAATTAATTAAAAAACATAACTAAATTTAATATTATAGTTATCATACTGGAACTCGGTGACTAATGTTTAAAACACGTTGTGCAGCATAAATTTATGATACAATGGAAAAGTGCTGTCTCACTAATTTTACTACAATGTATACAGGAAGGAGTAAGATAAACCATCGTTTTGTAAATTTATACGGCTCTTATAAAATCACTCACCGCCGAACTTTCGTAATTTAAACTATAATTTATTTATATACATAATTACTCTGCACTATTTTTGCTTTTAACTAATTACAACTGCAACCGTATTAATAATTTCAGCAGTTTTAAGTGCTTAATCCTATATAGTGATTTTGAAACAGTAATTTATTTAATCTGATGAAATTTTGGTATAAATCGAAACCTAAACCTCTAAAAGAAACTTTTGTTATAATTTATTAATTTATTAAACGTCATCTATTTCCGATCGTAGGTCGCAACTGATGACGGCCTACAGTATGTTATAGTGTCGTGGCAACATATATTTGGACTACAACACCTGTCTTTTTACTTTTATGATTATGAGGTAATAAGATTAATTTTGATAAGAACCTAAATCAAAAAATATAGCACTAATCCAGTGCTATAGCAGTGTTTATCATATTTTTATTTTCTGTTTATTTATTAAATATATTTAATAAAAGTGAAATTTTATTTTTTTTAATTTAAAAACAATACGAAATATAGTAAGTCGAGAAGAGATATTTTTATATACGCCACTGATATGGTTCTAGTATACAGTTAATTTGCAGAATAAAAAATCCTATTAAGTTAATTGCACCATTATTAAATGACGCTTCCAATACACAAAAGTTCTTTTAAATTTACGGAGTAATTCACGTTCATGTACTCATGTAGTTGCTCCTGGCGGATAAGTGTGTGAAGGAGAAATGAGAGTGGGGATGGTAGTAAGAGATGAAAAAAATCTTAAGTAGTACCCACCAGGAATGGGTCGTAAAGAATTACTTAACACAAAGAAAAATTATGCATATATTTTGTATATGTATTTTTAGGAAATTTAGTTATAAAGAAAATTAACGTAGTTGTCGTGCTATAACGAACCATTAATTACGTCACATGCAAGGGGGGAGGAAAGTGTGATAAGATGTGACAATGGGAGGGAGGAAAGTGTGATAAGATGTGACAAAGGGGGGGGGGGATTTGTTAGAAGATTTGTAACGTCACATGCAATCTACAATATAAAAAGTAGTAAATATCGGGCGAAAAGAAGTGACACTGAAAAATGGTGTAGGGTAAGTCATTTCTTCCAAGACCTTAAAAAATTCTACTAAAATTAAAAATTTGTATATTAAAATTATGAAGGATAATTATGAAATCTCTTTGAAGGTTTCTAATTGAAAGTTTCTTTAATTTCGGTGTCCTTTTAAATTACATTTTTTTTATTTTAAAATTTGAAACAATTTCAACGTCAAGATCTTGTTCGCCTGAAGTTAAAATTACATAAACAAGTGATATGCTAAATATAAAAAATTTATAGGCTTCAAACTAAGTACACAACCTAATTGGATATCTGGATAAATAATCTAGGATGGTCGTAACCTTGTGAACATTAATAAACCTTTTTAAGAATGTCACTTGTCGTGTCTGGATCGTGTACCTCGAATGTCTGTAATAAATCTTCAGAAAAAGCCTATTTGTCAAGCCGTCACCCTCTTGATTTCGTTTAAGATGGATAATGCTAAGCGCATTCTAGAGACATGACTCTAGGTGCGCTCAGCCATATCCGTTATAGAATATAGGTGTTTTCTCAATCTTTCTACGACAAAAATACACCTATCTAAACACAATCTTACCGTGAACGATACAGTGAATCAGATTTGAAGAAGAAGGCTTTTCTCACACTGGAACATACTATTTGGGACGTTGACTTTTTAAGCGATCAATACTTTACCATGGGATGAAGTTTATCAATACACTACTTCGGAGATGTCTGACTAATAAACTGGACTAAAGATATATCTATATTATTATTAATTGTTCGCCTTTCGGATTTACAATCTACATTCTTAATACATTTCATAGAACTTCAACTTGAAATTATACTTAAACTATTCTAGACCTTTTTATTTCCAAAAGTACTTTCTGCTTCTTCTTCTCTTGACCCTCTTCCTTTATTTTCCCTAGTTTTCCTTCATTCTCACCGTTTCCTCACCTCTTGTCTTCTTTGTCTCCTCTCGGCAAACCGTTTCCTGCTTCTCCTTCCTTATTGCCTGTATCTTCATCTATCACCACTTGCCTTCCTTGTCTCCTCTCGACAAACCCTCTATTATCTCTTCACTATCCTTCCTGCCTTCTCTCTTTGTTTTCACTTCTCCACTTATGTCTATTACAGGCATAGACGCTCTATCTTTACTATTTCCTCTTGACTCTGTTACTTTACTCTTTCTTCTTGACTCTCTACCTTTACTATGTTATTATTGTCTCTATCTCCGTTATCTACCTGTTGTCCTTATCTCCTTTCCGAAAATCCTCTATTTTTCTGGAATGAAGTTTAACTGTTTCCTCGATACTTCTTTCTTTCTCCTGCTTCCCTTCACTGCCTCTTTTAGTACTTCCTCTCTCTTCATGTTCCTTATGCAACCCAGCCACAAGCTTATTTATTGTCCTGTTCTTCCTTTCCTTTTTACTATTTCCGCCATCCACCTCTTTCCTTCACTGCCTCTCTTTAATAGCTGGCCAATATTCCTTTCGCTATAAGATATATCTATATAATTTTCCTCTCACTACGATCTGCTGTCTATGATATAAAAAGACTTTCAGTACTAAGTTGCATCTAATACAGACAGTTGCGGAATATAATACAGCGTCTAAATCTTATAGCTTAAGAGCCCATTTTGATGATGTGACGATATAAAATCATCGTGACGGTATAAAATCATGGGGTTTTTACATACACTTATTATGTCACATGCAAAGACTTGAGGAGGGAGTCCACAAAACGTGAATAGAGGGACATGCTTTGTGACGTCGAATCTAATAATGAAATAAAAATGGAAAATCAATATAAGACTAAAAGAAAAATATATTTTTTTCAAATGTGTGACGTCACAAAAAAGGGGTTCCACAATGAGTTGTTTAACTTAAGAGTTAAAAAACTATTAAACTTGCGTGAAGTAATTTATAGACGACCCATAAAGTGTGTTTATGCGAAACAACTTCAATACATGGTGTATACGGATAAAGTCGGAGGTCGTAAGTAGTCTATACCACTGTGAGAGAACCCTTACATAATTTTATTCGATATAAACGTCTCATTTTCGATTTACTCAAAGAAATATTAAATTGACATTCAAACTCGTTTTCCAAGTTTATTTATTTATATGTAAATAAATGTAATCTTTTAAAGCTTCTCAAATTATTTGATTGTGAAAAATCAGTTTACAAATGTCACTGCTGTTCTTTGGTAAGAAGAAGCTTTGAAAATTGTGTTATTAGGTGAATGAAAATAAGAAGCCTTAAGGTAAATAAATAAATACGAGTACCACCCTAAGGATTATTTAAGAAAAAGATGAAATATAAAAAGAAAAATATATTGAATTGAAAATTGATTTTAAAAGTTAAAATAAAATGCTTGAGTGTTTGTCGTTGTATACATTAGAAAAATATTAGATTAGATGATATTTTATAATTATTTTATGAGATAAGTTTTAGTTATATGAGGTATCTAGATGCAAAGTGATGTAAGTGACAAAAGTAAAATTCTTCAGAAAACGAGTTTAAAGTTAAGAACGTAGGTTTGTGCCACTAAATAGTTTAGTATATCTTCTATCGTTTGCTGTCTCAAAATTTTAGAGACCTAGTGTTCATAGTTTTCTTTTTATACATGATTAAAAATAGTCATTTTCAATACAAATCATAATTTTTAGCTCAATTTCACCACATAATATAACTTTTAACTATAAAAAAAATGGTGACACGGCTTTCAAAAACTAGGTGTATATAAACTAATCTTTTCTGTAACTATTGCAAAAAGAAAATTATCAAAACGATACCTATTTACGAAAATATTTAAATAAAACCTTTAAGAAACAGTAAATGTAGGTTATAAGCCGGCAACGTTGCAAATGCCAATTTGAGCGGGAAATTCAAAATCGGAATAAATGTTATATAAAATATAATAATTTATTGGTCAAAGAACCAAATCACGCATGCGTCTACACACGTAAATTTGCAGCGTTGCAAAATTTATTATTTCTTTTTCAAAATATTTAATTTGTATTTAAATTGAATTAATATAAATTTGATATTAATTATAGGTAATTTTTAATTTATTAAACTATTATATGCATAAAAAATCATTTTAACAAGCAAAAAGCAGTTTAATAGGGAATTGAAATTCATTTTCAAAGGTACAGTCCCAATATTTGCTCGTCCCTCATGTTGCATTTCGTATTACCAAGAGATAAACTTTTTGCATTGACGGTACGTCCTGTACTTCCTTAAACAAAAAAAAAATGTAAATGAAAGGCGATACGATTCGTTCAACTATTGGAAAAATTTTGATGATCATATTGCATATTTTTTTTTATTTAACGTCGGCCTATTTCCGATGCTGAGTAATATCACCGACGACCACCTTCAATGTTGGCAGTATTTATGGTGTCGTGGCCTCATATATGTGGGCTACACCACTGCCTAATAACTGTATGATTATGTATGACCATAATCAATATAAGTTCATAATAACCAAACCCAGAAAATATATATCTGGTCCGGGGATCGAACCCGAAGACACAACAGTCGGCGTCAAGCATCAATGCTCTCGCCCACTGTGTCGTCTATATATATTGCATATTAACAAGTGTATTTGCATTGTAAAATCGTTTACGGGAAGTGACTAAAGTGTCACAGTGTACCGAATGTAATCACAATCTTCTCTACGGTATATGCCTCAATTCCCAACAAATGTTTTTGCTGAAAACCTATTACAAATGCAACTAACTCTGATTTATTCATTACGGATGGTGAAATAGTGTCCAGATGTGCATTGCATGACAAACGGATACATAAAATTTAAATTATATTACCGAATACCATACAGCGACTCATACTCAAACAACGTACTTATGTTTTATGTATCCTTTTGAATCATTTCCGGAATCTCTTAAATTCTTAATTTAATTCAAAATTGTTAAAGTGCCAAAGGGTATAAGTACCAGTATATCCTTTTAAATGTTAATTATTAGCAAATAAATTAAATATTCTTCAAAGTCCATATTGAATAGACCCATTTTGATTTCATTTATGAAGAAGCAGAATATTACTTTAGTAAATGATTTAAAGTAGAATTATTTCATGAAATTTTAAGAGTATTTGCCTTATTCTAAATTGGGTTGTTTGCTCGTGCTTTTATATTTAGCAGAAATATGCAGATGGTTTTTGTTTTAAAAAAATACAGCTTTATTTTTAACTTTATTACAATGGAAATTCTACCTACCTAGGTAGAAAATTGTTTTGCAGTGGAAGTTTCACACTTGGTTCTTACAACAAGCTAATTCCAAGGTTCTTTTTCTACTTTTCATATAGAAAATTATCTTGCAGCGCTGTTTCACATTTGTTAACTGCCCTGGCACTAATTCCAAGAATAATTTTCTATTTCTCGTATGGAGATTATCTTGCAGTAAAAGTTTCATACTTGTTACCTTACCAAAAACTAATTCCAAGGTTTGAGTTCTATTACTCGGATAGAAATTGTTCTGCAATGTTTTATAGTAGTTAGCTTAATAGGAACTAATTACAAAGGTTAAGTTTCTATTACTCGTATAGAAATTGTTCTGCAGTGAAATTTCACACTAATTAGCTTAACATAAACTAATTTCAAGGTTCATTTCTATTTCTCGTATACGAGTAGAAACTGTCCGCCTTGTGACAATTTTTGAAAATAACGGTTCATAAAACAAGCAATCCCAATTATTGTTTTTGGTTACCTGAAATAAACGAAAAAAAGGTTCATTAACATTTAAAATGACGTACATCTTAAAATTTCAGTAAAGTGCGTTAATTGGATACCGCCATCAGAATGTTTGTAATACAAAGTTAATACAATACTTTTAAGATAATTAGCACATATTTTTAAGTAGTACGTACGACTGGCTCTCCAAGTAAATAATGCTTAAAAGTCCTGAGGGGCGTGAAAATGATTGACCCTTTTTGTATAATACTTCACCACAGTCTCATTTCAACTTATTTGAAGAAAGCAATGTTTATCAATATTAATATTTTAAAAATCTAATATATTTTAATAAATTCAATTTTATTTATTTCATAATAAAGATGAGGGTGTAATCAACCTGAGGGCTGTTTTAAATTCTTTTATCTGATTGAAATATTATTGCAACTTTCAGAGATTCCCTTTTATTTCCATGATGAAATACTTCATATTATCACATCGTTTAAGTGGTTTAGTAACAGTACTTTTATATCATATTACTCAATAAGTTCGTAGGATGACGAATAGATAATGCCACTATTGACAAAGCTACATTGTTTTTAGATAGTACCAACCTTCAACCGATATGTGTCAAAATTTCATGACATTGCTACGAACCTATTGACTGACGTATTATAACAACGCTGATTAAATTTTACAGTGTATTAATAAAAAATGTTTAGTTTAAATGTATAATATGAATAATGAACTCACTGAATAATTTAAATGAGAGAGTAGAAACTAAAGCTATGCTGTATTTTTTTGTTTTAGTGGAAGACAAATTTTTGTGTGTTCTTGCTTTATTAATATTTATTTTTTGTATCATCCCATCATCGATAACCTCGTAATATATTTATATATGGCAGATTTCGTAGTTTAGTGGCCTCATATATGTGGAGAGCATCGCTGCCTAATAAAGGACGATCCATGAATTACGTCACACGCAAAGTGAGGGGAGGAATGCACAAATTGTAACAAGATATGATAAGATGAGAGGTCATAGGCTTTGTGACGTCACATGTAACCTAATATACTAAAAGTACTAAATATTGCTACGGCGAAATGAATACGGCACCTACTGAGAATTTTTCGTAAACAATTTAAAAAAAAGAAAAACTACTTATTTCCAAAAAAACTCCGTGAGAGCTAAGAACAAAATGTCACTTATTTCAAAAAGCTAAAAATAATATAGACATCTTTGACTTTCTGTATTTTAAAAAAAAACTATTGTTTCAATATGTGACGTCACAAAAAAGGAATGGGAGTCTAAGTAGCATGAATAGTCAATTTAACTTAATAACAACCAAACCTAGAAAATATATCTCTTGTCCGGGGATAAAACTCGAAGACACAGCAGTCTAGCGTCAATCAGAATTACTCTCATTCACTGTATCGTCAAAGGAAATTTTAGGTCACACTCATTTCACATCTTCAAATTATTTGGTCAATAATTTCTTTCACTGTAACTCCCTCTCTACTAATATTGTTCAATTTTAATTTATGAATGGAATTGCCTTCTGAATATGTAAATTATTTCCATAGCGTGTAATGAGACTGCGCTATGCCTATTTACAATGTTATTGATGCATACGTACCAATTTCATTTTTATACTTTAACCTAAGTTAAATATTAATAAAGTTAAATAATAAAAAAATGTTTTTAAATTACATACATTTTTGTCATCGGTAGATGAAAAGGTTAACAGTGACGTAAAACCATCAAATAATCTGAATATGTGAAATAATTGCGCCATTCTATTGAAACTTCAGGAATTTCATTATACATACCTAATAACTGTTATATGGGCATTAACATTGCAGCGATCTGCCAACTATTTTAAGGATTGATTATGATTCTTGAGCAGTGGCGCACTAGGTCTTAAAATAATAAATGGGAGAAGACCAGGGACATTCCGAAGTCGATACGAGAGATTCGGTCGCATGGAGCGCCAAGGTCAGGGGCGGTGGGTTAGGTTTAACTGTATATTATTCTTGTTTATTTTAATGTTTTTGTCATGAGGAACTACATTTTTCCGCCTTAAATCATTAAATTACATATCATTGTGATTAATTACATTTCATTCTCATGCTCATTCTCTCTTCTTAAAAAAAAAACTAGAACCCCTACTGCTTCTATCGCTACTCTGCCCTTCCCTTTTAACTAGGTTTAACTGTATATATTTAAAAAGTAACATTTTCTGTATTTTATTTCTACTATCGTTTAATTAGTCACGATACTCAAGGACCTAGTCAGAAGTGGGGAGCATTGAACTGTAAAAAAGGGGCCTACTGTAAAGTAATTTTGCAATAGATTATTCTAATTATGAGAGAAATAGTACTGCAAATCTGTGAAACAGAGTGAGAGGAACGCCAAATCAATACCACAATTCCAGAAGAAATTTTTGTCGGTTCGGCACTGAAGCAGGCAAATTTACTAAATATAAATTCAGTCAATACTGGAGCCTGATTAGTAGAAGAAAGAGCCAGGGATACCAGAATGTGAATGGTTTTAAATATAGTTCTCTTTTATCTGTTTCTGAAAATATGAAACTAGAAATTTAAACAAGAATTCCAGCGGGAAATAAATCTTATTACATATTACAGAATTTGCTTAGATTTGCTTATGTTAATTGTAAACTAAAAATTCTGCTACGGTTACATAAAGTTGTAAGAAAATCAGTGGTACTATATGGATCTGAAACATGGACTTTGAGGAAGGGCGATTATGATCTCTTGCGGATTTGGGAAAAGAAATTATTGTGAAAAATATATGAAGCAGTATGTGAAAACGGACAATGGAGAATAAGAATAAATATAGAAATATATAGCAAATATTAAGATATCGATATTGTGTCGGAAATTAGAAGAAAAAGACACAAATGGACGGTAGCATAACCGCTAAGAACCTTTTGGAAGGGAATCCAGAGGGTGCGAGAAAAATCATGTCCGAGATGGAAAGCCCAAGTGGAGTAGAACCTATAAAGAATAGGTTTCGTGAATTGGAAAGGGAAAAAATGAAAATACATTGTAGGATAATTAAGAAGATGATGATGACTTTCATCCTAACTAGTCCGCTACTGTTCATAGGATTACAAATAGAAAATAAATTACATATTTGATATGCATTCAAACCAGAAGTAAATTACTGATATTGAAATTGTTCGCAAAGCATTACAAATTGTTTTATTACAACGACTTTTACAGGAAATTTGTTATTTATATTTTGTGATTAGCGGAACCTGTTTGTTCTACTTCGTTGTATGTTTAATTCACCGTGACGTATACTAATTAAAATTAAACGAACTTTTTTTTTTAAATTTATTTAACGTCTGCCTATTTCCGATGCTAAGTTCAGGTCGGCCAAAAGAGGTTGTCAGGCCAGAAATAGTCGATAAAATCCATGGAATGATATTGGACGATCGGAGAATGAAAGTGCGTGAGGTGGTTGAGGCTGTAGGCTTCTCAACTTATCTACTACATCATATTTTACATTAATATTTGGACATGAAAATGTTATCTGCGCAGTGACTGTGTAATCACCATGAACAAAATCCAAAAATTGGGCTACGAACTGATATTCCATGCAGCCTATTCTCCGAATTTAATCCCCTGCGACTATTTCCTGTTTCCAAACCTAAGATATTTAGGTCTAACAATGACGTCATCACTGAAACAAAGGCATATATTGAGGGTTGTGACAAAACCTATTATTTGGAAGGAATACAAAAATAGGAAAAACGCTGGATAGAGGTTAAAGGAGACTATGTCGACAAACAAAACGTTTCTTTTCTGAAAGTCATCGAATTATCAAACTACCCTCTATATTTCATGTTCTATATTTAATCAGCCGATTGGTATAACATTTAAACTTAGAAAATATACCGCTGATCTCAAAACCAAACCTGAAAACACAATAGTTTAGTATATTCGTAATTATGGAGATATATTACGTAACTACTAAATTACGAAGTCTCTTAGAGGAGGGAGGAGTGTCTCCTGTTACTTTATTCTTTTGAGGTAAAATATCTTTGATGAAAATACATGGCTGACATAGTTTAAAATACTGAGCTTCTGTACTGGTTTTATTAGTGTTCTACATACCTTCTATAGTCCTTTCTTTGTAAAAGCTTTTAATATATGTTATAAGACTTGGTTGCAAATTCTTTTTCCATTTATTGGAAAAGGGTAACGTCAACTATGTATATATGATGTCGATGCTGTGGCACTCTGATGCTTTTATCGATCGTACCATGCAGCCAGGCGTATTAGTCTGAGGGAAGTTATCAAAAACAGCCTACATCAGCCTATTTTACTTTTGCGTAAAAGGAGGACAAGAATTTTAAGTTTTAACAAGAATATTTTTTAATGGGCTTGTGTCCTATGTCTTAATTTCTATAAAAGTGTACTATATATTAATAAAGTGGGTTACTAGAACCTCAAATGTTTAATTATTTTTTAATAACTCCTTATATGTTAAGAGATATAAACAATTAAAAAAGTCATTTTGTCTCTTTAATTATTAAAGGGATTCAACGTTGTATACATTCCAACTGCATGTGACATCACAATCCTTGTGTAAGGTTACCAACCTTACAGTTCTTAAATCTCTGCTATATGTATTTATATATCAAAATATCAAATATTATTTACTACTGTTTCAAGGAACAATAAAATTTCAATATTATGTCTGCCTTAGCACGGTTAAATAAAATAAAAACTTATTATTCTTTGACTTGTTTGATTATTTGATTACCAACAGCTACAAAACATGACCACAACACTGACCTACTCAACAAATAACTGACGTTAAAATGCATTTCACGTCATAAAAATATGGCCGACCATTTCTAGCGCTAAAACTACAATTCAAACTTTTAATTGCTATATCTCCGTCAATATTTAGATATTTAATAAAATAGACACACCAATACACATTTATTAACATCAATTTCAATCAACAATTGAAAAATCGACCACTAAAAAATGAGGACACAAGCCCATTGCGCGAACCGAAACGGGAGTGCCGATACGCTCATAAAACGTTCCTTTTGTTATATTGCAACATATTAATGCCATGAAAAATTATGCCCTACTGCGATTGTTAAGTACACTCTTACAAAAACTTTCTATATTTTATACCATTTCTAAAACATATTTTAAAACCAGATATTAAAAAAAATTCAGATCACAATATATTAATTTTCATAACATATATAGTGCAGTGCGGTTCTTGATTTTAATACGTATTTGTGTATTAAAGTTGTTACTGTAAGTTAGACTGAAACGTTGGAGCTCTGATTCGTAATAGAAATTGAAACTGGATATAAATACTTTGGAAAGGTAGAAATTTGTGTCAGGAAATAATTTAGCTCATATTGTTTGATATACATTGGTAGCGGCGTCCGCAGAAACTTTGACGCGAAGAAGTTAAATTGTGGATTTTATTATCTAGTTTATTGTCACAGATTCTATTCTACTTAGAGGCCATCTATAAATTACGACAAACAAATTTCCTGCTATTTTGACTTTCCCCGTCCTTGTCACATTTTACCACAATTTTTTTATATTGCCCCTCACCGAAATTTTCTTTTTTCACGAACATAACTATTTTTTTAACTCTTTCTTTTACGATTATTTCTATATATTTTATACTGCATATGATGTCACAACGCTTCTGACCGTTCTCTAACCCTGTGACAATTTCTTGTGAACCTTTACCCCCCCCCCCCAACTATCTTGCAAAGTCAAGGTCACAAAACATCAAAGAACAATTTTATGATATCATTGCGGTTAAGATTGCAGTAATGCAAGAGTTTCTCATTGAGATGTACTTTATCACAAGTTATAAAAAATATAATGATCGGACAATATGACTTAGCTGTTGAAATCACTTTAAAACAATATGGAAAGCAAAAAAAATTAAAAAATTTCTTAGTTTACGCATATGCAATTGCAATTGAAGCAATTTGAAGAAGATAATTTATTTATCGTCAGCTATGAGCAGTTTTTCTGGTGTTATAATGCTACCTAACAAGTTTATGGTTATGTATATACACAATCAATTCAGTTTAAAACAACAAAAACCAGAAAATATAATCCGAGGTTCGAGGATCGAACCGGAAGACAGCAGTCACTATCAAGCATCAATGCTCTCGACAACTGTGTTGTCTAAAGTTAAAGATTTAAAATATTCTATCATAGAATAGTTTTCTTGCACAAAATTTGTCATAGCCTTTGCATCCTGACTACGTCAGCTTCTTCATCTTTCTATACGAGTATAATGCGATCATACCGTTGGAAACATTATCCACTCTGGACTGTGAATGTGAATGTGAATGTGGGTGGTAACATGATGGAACACTGATTCTCACAAGGTTTACGTAATAATAAATTGTTGAACTTTGTGTTTATATTCGTTATATAAATTGAATCGACTACAATATCTTATCGTAACGAATCCAATTAGTAATTGAGCCTTTCAGAACCCAATGGGATTAAGTCCATGAAACATAATGAGAAAAAGATTATATACTACAGTAATTTTATAAATTTTGTGTTTATTAATTTGTTCAAAATAGGATAGTGTTTCATCTATAGTCCGGTAGAGTAATTTAGAGGTGAGCCTCACAATAATTTATTTCAATGTTTGTTTAATGAGATCCTAGTACCACCGCAGTGTAAATAATTTTCGTAATAATATTATATTACTTATTACTTTTTTCATGCATATGAAAAATAATTATAAAGTTTCACTTAGGCACATTTGACAACACCGTTAGAGTACATACCCTAAAAACATAAGACTTATTGCCTTTCGAATGTTCGCGGTTACTCATGCGCTGACTAACTGAACAATCGACGTTGCCAAATTTTACATCGTGTTTGGAATAGCGAAAGTAACAGATGATTGTGATGTTTTTTTTTATAAAATTTCAATTATTTTTGTTATATATTATTTTGTTTTCTGAACCATATTCAATTGAAACTTACGTGAAATTTTCAATCAAATGCACAAGGTAATGAATCCCCAGTTTATATATTTGTACGTGAAATTTTCATTCTTTAAAACTAATTACTTATAAGTTTCGGAAGGCTTCCCTTATTTAATTTTTTTATTAATTATTGACGCATATCGCAGAATAAATTTACTAAGTTTCAGTAAGATCTCCATTCTTTACTACTTCACGAGTATCTCCTTAAGTTTTCCTTCTTCATTTTGATGTTGTAAATAAGTCTTCTACTTATTAAAACTATATTAGTAGTCTTAGAAAACATATAATTTGAGATAATATTCCAAAAAGTCAGTGGCGGCCCAAGGTATCGGTCATCAAATTAAGAGGGACGCTTGCTATAAATTAATTTCACAGTGAACTATGGCTGATGTAGAAGCAGAACACCAAAGCATCATCTCGTGCATCTACTATAAATTTTTCAAGGAGCGACGCTGCTAAAAGTTATCCCCAAAATTTTCACAAAGGGGTCTTCCATAAATTACGTCACACGGAAGACGAGAAGATAGAGGGGGGGGAGGGGTTTACAAGAAATTGTCACAAGGTTAGAGACGGGTCAGAAGTGTTGTGACATCACATGCACTATAAAATATATAGAAATAATCGAAAAGAAAGAGTTAAAAAAAGTTATGTTCGTGAAAAAAGAAAATTTCGGTGAGGGGCAATATAAAAAAATTGTGGTAAAATGTGACAAGGACGGGGAAAGTCAAAATAGCAGGAAATTTGTTTGTCGTAATTTATAGATGGCCTCTAAGTAGAATATAATCTGTGACAATAAACTAGATATCAAAATCCACAATTTAACTTCTTCGCGTCAAAGTTTCTGCGGACACCGCTACCAATGTATATCAAACAATATGAGCTAAATTATTTCCTGACACAAATTTCTACCTTTCCAGAGTATTTATATCCAGTTTCAATTTCTATTACGAATCAGAGCTCCAACGTTTCAGTCTAACTTACATAAATATATTTATTTAACTAATTTGCTTATGATATCAGTTGATTCAGATGTGGTGCAGTGGTCGAGTTGGTTAATGCAACGATACACTGCAGTTCATAACTAGGCTGTGATTTCACTGAGTTCAAATCTCAAACCCAGCATAACGTTGTTCAGTCAGGATTTTTGTCAGCACTGTACTGACTATATGTAAATAACAAATAAATCGATTTGATTGATTGATTATATGAGTAATAAACAAATAAATGTAATTTTGTACTCTCTTGTTTTGCGTATCTTTAACAAATAAAACACTTGTGGAATGCCATGGAAACGTCAAAAAAGAAAATAAAGTATAAAAAACATTTCTTATTTTTTATTTTTTTAATTGGAATTCAACTTAAGGATTATCTTTCAAATAATATTTTATTCCTTGAATCTGGTATACTTGTATAGACATTCTGTTAAGCACAAAACATACATTTCTATATTTATTCTACACTACGATTTATTAACTTTCAAAGGTTAAACATTATATTCTTCACTACGTAATTAAATTTTTAGTTTATTAAAAGAATTTGGTAATTATTCGATATAGCTTCACTTTTTGTTTTGAATCTCTTTCAAAAACTACTGCATTTTTGTGTGCTTTATGGCAATTGTTGTATGCTCAAAACATGTACAAATCTTACGCAATATAAATATATATATATATATATATATATATATATATATATATATATATATATATATATATATGTGTGTCTGTGTGTGTGTGTGTGCCTGGGTATATATTTACATTATTTTTAATATGTTTCCATCAAAATTGTTTTTGCAAAAATGTCTTATTTATGGTTTCTGTGTTTCCTCTAAACGTAATCACCTTTGTAAAGAAAACAATACACAAAAATATAAATTAAAATATGTTTTGAACACAAAATGAGAAAAACAAAGTCTTGAACATTACATTGTTGCTTCAGGGTGTGGGCTGAGCTTACAAAATGTCGTTACATTTGAGATTCCAAGCGTTAATAATTTAGTTAATTTGCCTTTTTGGTTCCAGTATCACTTTGTATTTATTATTCTTCTTTGATACGAACACATAATTATTTAATAGAAATGTTTCTTTTTCCTTTATGTTTTATATTAAATATACTTACTTTAATCTGTTTCTAGATTTAATATATACAAATATATTATGTATAAAGATAATTACTTTAAAAAAATGAACATGTCCCAACAACGGGTGAACTTTGTGCCAGCTGACTTACGCGTACATTATTTTAATTAAGAGAACATAAATAATATGGCTAAATATTACTTTAGCGCAAGTAATTGTTATGAAATGACGTAAGCACAAATTTCATGAGCTTCCGCTCCATTAGTTAACGTACCATACAATAGTCTGTACAGTGTACACTCTGTCGCGAGATTCCCTAACTTTATTGATATATAATTTGAACCGTTAGAAAAAAAAGAATGTTTCCAGAAAGATTTTCAACAAATCTTATTTCGTATATTACTTAAATTTCCTGTTCATATAAAATATTAAAGAATTACAGCAATGATATAAATGTGAAATTATGTAGACCTTGTTTTTTTAAATATTTATTTAAGTGCATTAACTTTCGATAGTTACTTAATATACAGGGTGTCCCAATATCTACACGAGAAAAAAAAAAAAATTATCTTATTTTGTTTAGAAATTACAAAAAAAAATAAAAAAATTTCGAAAATTGAAACACCTTAAGATGTTTTTAACTGCCATGACCACAATTTTTCAAATATTTCTGATTTTTTTCTTGTATCGGCAACCTAAATAGCACTGCTATCCACCACAACCATTAAAAATCCCAGAATGCTATTAGTTTTTACACAAAAATCAATCGAAATTATTTTTTCCCTATAATTTTTAAAGATTTTTACTTTCAGTCCATTTTAACTCATCGTGGTGTAAAAAAAAAGTATGAACACTACTATGGCAAGTTTTTTTAAAAATTGGCGCAACTCTTCAGGATTCAAAAATGATATAATACTCCAGGAAAACTAACAATAAAAAAAAATGATACATACTATTTCTAAACAAGAACCAAATTTCATAAATTGTTGTTGTTGATAGTTATCACTTTTACAATACCCAAAATAGGTTTTTTATAGTTGAAGAATTAAAACAAATGGTTAGAAACATATATAATCATAAACTTGCATTTATTCTCACGGCGCGCTGCAAACATCACTACGTGAGGTTGCCCTTGTGTTTTCTCTCACTCGTATACACGTTCGTTCTCTCACTAACAACACAGTTGCATTCACATTCGGTTCGGGCAGATTCGGGGCTAAGGTTTGCAACCAGTCGTCGCCTCGTGTGCTGAGGGCCTTAAATAAACATAATTCCGGTTTATATTTGAATGACACTCGTATTATAGTCGGTAACAACTTATTAATATATTGTTAAACTGACTTCTAAGTAGCAAATTAGTAACATTTTAAACATATTTTTGGATAATTCTATATAATACTCGTTTATAAAGGAGATGAGATTTGGGAAATGTTTCATTGGAAGCAGAATGAATAGAATAGTGAAAAGAGCATAACAATAGATTAACTATAAAATGATGATGGATCCGAATATACCCTAAGGAAGGAAGTCGCGATTTAAAGGGAGAACATGACGTGGTATCCCCTAAGTAAAAGAGAAATAAGAAAGAGCGGAAAATTGAAAACTTTTTGAGAGTATGTTCTCAAGATCCTACAAAATTGTTCACCAAGAAAATAATACACATCACGAGTATATTCTGTTGATGAATTAGTAGAAAGTCGGTAACCCCAATAACCGATCGATATTCCAAACACCACACCACAAATGTACATATATAACATTCTAATATTACAATTTGTTTCAGTATGAAACAAAATATGTATTCGGTGAAATGGCATACCTAGGTAAAGTTTCAGTAAAAAAATCAATTCTATTTCACTCACCTAAAAAAAATTGTAAGAATATTTTCATGAGAATATTTGTTCTCTTTCTAACACCATACATTTAAATGGAGATATAGTTGTTATCTCTTATTAATTGACCAGAACATCATAGAAAAAGAGACAAGATATATCTGTTTCTGTTACACTTTAATGGTTTATTTGCAACTTCATTCAATACTGGTTCGGTAGTGAGGCCAGGTAAAGTGATTTTATCATTTGTCATTGCCATTATCATTAACATTTCCTTGAACGAGTGAAATCAAATTGAATTGTTTCATGACAAAAATATCATACGCATCTTTAATAGATGTATTTATAAATATTATCGGCTTGTTCGAAAGGTCATCTTGTTGTCTCTGGTACAATTATAGTTAGTTCAACAGAAGTTAAATATCGCTGAAATCACTTTTACAGTCACACATTTCATATGTACTCGTATAATAAGTATATGTATGTATACAAAAATATATTTTTGAACAAAAATGTTGATTAAAAAATGTTATACAGTAAAGTTCTAATTAAGTTTTAAGTATAAGTCACCGCAGAACTATCGTAATTAACAATAACAATACTAGAGTTTACCCCCGTCGCAATGCGACGTATTTTTGGCGTGTATGATTTGAATCCAATAAAATAATTCGTAATTACATTTCATATTTAATTCTATTTTTAAATTGAAATAATAAACTCGCAGAATAATAAAATAATTTTTCAATTTATCAAAATAAAAAATATTTTCAATTTATTTTTCTATTCTTTTTCGATTCGTAAATAAGTTACCAAGGTTAGCCTATATACAAAATTTCAACTTTCTAGCACAATTTTTACTCTCGGGAAATACTGCCCCCAAATAAAATTTTGAAATTTTGAATTTTTTTTATTATTAATATACTTAATTATTCTAGAATCCAGAACATGAACTTTCTCCAAAGTTCCCTACCGGGCCCCCGAATTTCTTCAACCCCCCCCCCTTTTTTCAATTTTTGAATTTCTAATTTTTAATAAATGTCAGCATTGAATACCTTAATACACATGCAAAATTTCAACTTTCTATCTTTTACGAATTAACAGTAATACAGTAAAAAAGGGCTCAATTTTTTTCCAGTTTTTCCAAAATTACGGGTTTCCAGGAAATTCAGGGAAAAATCCGGGGACGCCAAAAGTCTTAGAATTTTTAGAAGTCTTAGAATAGGCAATTTTCAAAAACATTGACGTAGCCGTTTTCGAGCTACCATACAAAATTCACTACCAAACATATAAGAATATAAGATCATAAATATACACCTGGGATATATAATATATAATATTTAAAACATCAGCACACTGGCTGAAATCGATGATAAAGTCTCACCAGTGGAGACGGTCCTTAATATCTGAAATGTGTTATCAGCTTTGTGGTTGTTACTCGAACTTATACGTTGCATAGAACAATTAACTGTTAATGTCAGTTGTAAAATATTGTAATGTTGTTTTGAAGATTAATGCCTCAATAAAAGAAATGGCTTGTGTTCATAAACCTTTAAGATACTAGTTGGTTCTGGAGTCAAGTTTGTTACTACTTCTTAAGAGCATAATTTAAAAATAGGTGTAATTATTTGTAATAGTGGTCCTTAAATCTAGGCTTATGGAGCTAATGCAGTCCCTCCGGTAATTTTAGATTAATACAATGTAAGATTACATAAGAAAAGTTATCTTTTGACACACATTTATGTTTTCTGGAGTCAAAAAGGATTTTTATGCAAAATAATACACATAATACTTGTATTATGTTTTAAATTAATGTAATAGTAAAATATTGTTTTTTGTATTTATTTATTGACAATGCAACATAATTATGTGAAACTTCAGTGATTAATATGCTTAGTGTTACGTAAATATTACGAAAAATTATACATTAGTTTACGTGTATTTTTAGCTATCTATTCGCTAAAAATTCGGGGGCCCGGTAGGGAACTTTGGAGCAAATTCATATTTTGGATTGTAGAATAATTAGGTATATAAAAAAAAAATTCAAAATTTAATTTGGGGGCACGAGGGCAGTTTTTGCCGAGAGTAAAAATTGTGCTAGAAAGTTGAAATTTTGTATATAGGCTAACCTTGGTAACTTATTTACGAATCGAAAAAAAAATCTCAAATTTTGAAAAAAAAGTTGCCCAAATAACGCATAAATTGAAAATATTTTTTATTTTGATAAAAAAATATATATTTTTTAGTCAATTTATATGAAAAATTATTTTATTATTGAGCGAGTTTATTATTTCAATTTAAAATTAGAGTTAAATATGAAATGTAATTACAAATTATTTTATTGGATTCAAATCATACACGCCAAAAAGGCGTTGCTTTGCGACGGGGGTAAACTCTAGTATATATATATATATATATATATATATATATATATATATATATATATATATATATATATATATATATATATATGACTGTGTGTATATGTATATATACATGCCTTGAAATTTTGTAAATAACCATTTCTTTATTTAACCTTTTAACCTTTAAAATTAATTAACACACAAAAGCAAAAATAAACAAGATACTAAATCAAATATTTATGAACTTGTAACTTGAAGCTGAATCAAAAATATAATGAAAGCAATAACAATTTACATTTAAAGATAGAGATTTGATTGTCTTCTACAAATAAATGTTTTGCTTTATTTTAAGTAATTGGTTTTTGAATATTATCTCTTTCTCTCTCATAATATGGCAATTCTAAATGAATTATGTAGTACTAAATAAAATTATACCTATTTCACTCTAACCACATAATTATTATGTAATTGGATAAAAGAGATGTACTGCACGTGCAAAATATAAACATTATATAACTTACAGTTCTGGATAAGAACGAATGTAATTATTAGTTTTAATAATATTTGAATTTTAATTTTCAAAGTGCAGTATACTGTTTATTTAAGAGGCGAAGTTAATATTTGTACAAAAGAAGTCAGTGCCTGCCACATTGTGTTAAAACTGTGCGATAGTGATAATTACTAGTTGAAAGAATAATCCTTAAATACTCGTATCTCCTTGAATTAGTTTCTTCGATGCTGTGAAACAAGTCTCACATATTTCAAGTTAAATATTGTAGATTAAGTTGTATGTTAAATTAAATAAAAATGGCTTTTAGTAACAGTGTTACACAAGATCCTGAAGATATTCATGACTATATTATAAGTATGTTTTCTAAACCTACTGCAAAATTCGTTAAAACTCCGGAGGACTTGTCATTCAGTACACAAGGCGGCAAAACCATCCTTGAAATTGGTAACAAAATACAATTTTATGATAATTACAATTATAATTCAAAACCTTATAACATTTTCAATAATTACTACATGAGCAATTATCTAATGAATGAAAGAATGTTATTTGGTGCCCCAGTGAATAATCAGGGTCCTGCAAGCTATAACCAACAAATAAAATACAATTATGGGACAACAAGCTATCTACCTTACAACTATGCACTTCAACCGGCTCCTATTTACGAACAAAAGACGTACTATAATCGAAATAATTACAATTATGAAGCTTCCAGTTTCAATCATCAATATAATTATCCAGGCTCGAATTTTTACGACTGTAATAACACAAGTTACTCAACAACAACAACTCAAAATCAAGACTATTGTAATACTTTAGAGAACACAACAACAAATCACGATTTTTTGACTGATGACTACAACAATTCTGCGACGTGCCGGTTTGAGACAAATAGTGAACCTTCCAGTCCAAATAGAGAGGAGCAGGACTTCGAAGATAGTGGGGTTAATGAAGTTGATAATAGAAGTAATAGTGTTTGTGTTAAAAGTAAAAGAAAATCTAAATCAAAGGGTAACCCTTGGCGTAAAGAAGAAGATGATGATTTGTTAAAACTTGTTCGTGAATATACAATCAGTGGGAAGACATTTTGGGAAGGGGTTATTTCAAAATTCCCTCATGATCGTACCAAATATCAACTTTATCATCGGTATAATATATTGGTTCCGAAGGTACATAAGAAAAAATAAAAACTGATTTACCGCTTTTTAAATTTGGTTTAACAGAAATTCTTTTTTATTAACTTTTATACATTTTTGTGTGTAATAATTTTTAAGATGAGTCAAATTATTTTGTAGCGAGAAATGTTATTGATAAGTATATATATAATAGATATATACAAGAAAATTATTGTGGAAGAAAGAAATTTATTTTTACACTTTAATTAGAAAATTATTTAATTATATATTACTGTTTTTCTTTGTCTTTAAAATAGATTAGAAAAACTCCTTTTTATAATTGTCATATCCGGAAACATAATTTGTTTTAATAACAGAAGTTTAATTTTTGTTATGCTGTTGTCTGTTTAATAATAAATTTATAACGATATTAGATATTATAAATGTAATTCAATGAACTTAACTTAATAAATCTCGACTGCGATAATCCGACGCCGATTATCAAGATGATGAGAAACCGGAAGTAGTAGGTATTATTAAATGTTAATTAAAAAAAAATTAACTGATATTGCTGGCTTAGAAATTGACTGAAATAGAACTATAAAAATTAACACTAAGGCTTAAAGATATACGAGTTTATAAATTTGTTAATGTAGATTTTACAAATAGTATAGTTACAGTATACAGATAAAAATACAACAAAAGAATTACTTTTTATTAGGTAGAATTATTTACTTTTTTGTTAATTTAGAATAAATTAATTTCTTTTGTTAAAATTACGTATGTTTTATGTAATACGAATTATATTAATCGTAATAAATTAATAAAACATATTTTGTTGTTTTTATTATATTTTAATTACAGTATTTTGTTAGTTTATATGTAAATACTACAGCAGAGGTTACACAGCAATGCTGGCTTCCACTCAATTTTTTTTAAATAAACCTGGAAAAACCACTCCCACTTTAGTATGACTTGTTTTTATCTCTCACGTGATCAGTTATATCAAGTCACAATTGCCATCAACCTATCTGAAATTACAATTTTTTGAACAAATCTTTCTAAATCATATTTATGACAAGTTTATTGAAAAAGAATTTAGATCCCTTCTATTTATTTGCATAAATTATCCAACATTTTAATAGATAATAGATATAATAATGTATCTTCTTAAAAATAATTGATATTCCCGGTTTTTAATTTTAATAAGCAGTAGTCTATTAAATTTGAGAACATTTTCAACAGAGTAGAAAATGACATATAAAAAACCTACCAACAGATGACATTCGAAAAACCTAAGATAATAAAAATACCGCATAATTAATTAAGTGAATATAAATATTATATATATTATAGACAGAAAGATATTGCTTACTGGTAGACACACAGTGGTGTAGAGCATTTATGCTTGATAGCAAACTGCTGTGTCTTCGGGTTCGATCCCCGGATCCGCGCTATATTTTCTGGGTTTCTTTGTTGCCAGAATTAATTTAATTATGTGGTAATAATCCAAAAACTTATAAGACAACGAATTAGTACACAATAATGAGCCAAAACACATAAATGCATACATTGTATGAGGTTGTCTGAGATAGGACTCAGAATTGGAAATAATCCAAACGTTAAATAAAAATATATAGAAACATATAATGTCTAAAATACATCTTATAATGCAGTAATAGAATTGAGTTTCAGTCGACTTTTTTGGTTAATTTCATTTTTACTTTTTTATTTCTATTCATTCTATATGTTACGAGATTTAATTTCTGACAGATGAATAGCTGCTACTAATGCCTCATTTAATTGATTATTATCTTACACAATCATAAATTTATTAGAGAGTAGTGTAGCTTACATATTCGTCACAGGCCCGACCTAAAATAGGCCCCTAAAAACCTGGTTAAATTAATGGTAACTAGATACAATTGATTTTGAGTTGAATCTAGAAAAAATAATGACTCGACTAGATACATTTGATTTTGCGTGGAAACTAAAAAAGGGTATAACATTTTGACAAGATAATTGTGATAGATCTAATTATAATTGAACCGAGTTTTTGGAGTCTATATTGGGTCGAGGTCTAAGAAGGAGCGCCTCCCTCTTCTCGGTACGGCTCTGAATATAGTTGATAAAAACAAAAAAAATTAATATACTCATGTTTTGATACTTTCATTAAATCTGTATCAATCACATCTTAACTATCCAATCCTATTTGTCAGTTCATCTAATTCACTAATCTTTGTGGAAGACCATTTCCTAAATCAAACAAAGTTTCATTTCCTGTTTACGTTTATTGTACGCGTACATCCGTGGGAGAGGAAAGAGAGGGAGGGGGGAGTCACTAGGATTATTAGCTCTGTCAATGGTTGAGCGTCCACATATAATACGATATAAATTCATTGTTATTTCAGAACAATGGGCACAGAAACAGAATGTCGATCTAAATACATTTGAAAGATAAATGGCGATATGCTATTAACGCCGCAGGGATCATGATTCTGTAAATGTTCATTTTGTTAGTTATTCATTTATTAAATGCCCCACACACTGTTATATAACTTAAAATATAAATAAATTACGTCAAGCAAATCTTTGTAAAATACATCACGTCTTGTCACAAATTGTAGATCCCCCCCCCCTGTTACAACGTTACACATTTGAAAAAAATAAATTTCTTTGAGTTATATTTTGTTTTTTGATTCTGGTTTTTTCTTTCTTTGTGAGCCGAAGTTTAAATTAAATGTGACGTCACTGACTAACTAACTGACAACAAACTTGTGACTACCTTCCTCCTCTTCCCTTTGCATGGATGGCCCCTAAAACATATTTCTTTACTACAATAATCACTTATTACTTATTGACCGTCTGTCCATCTGTAACAAATTCATGAAGCACCAAGCTACGAATATTAAAAAAACAATGAACGTTAAATAGACTTTTAAGCAACGATCTATTGACTCTGCTTCAACATTTTGTATCACTCGTAATCACGTGTTTCTGATAAAACTGTACATTTGTATTTATTTAACATTTTTACCGTTACACATTACATTTTTCAGCATTAATTCTACCAATTACATTGCATATTTTTATTTTTATCTTAGTCTAATTAGTACTACAATTTTTTCTCCTTCCCTCTTATCTATCTCCTTACTTACGTCATTCACCCAGTTTCTCCAGGCATAATCCACTTTCCATCTTCTCCCAACACTGACTCTTTATGGAATTTCTCTTATTTTTTTCTTTTATTTCGGTACAATGTACTGTAGGAATAATTTGGAGCGTTCTAGTGACTTCAGACTGCTTCTTCTACTCTTGAACCTCCCTCTTCAATTTTGGTATTGTAATTGAGTACAGTGCTACCAACTTACGGCAAAAACAAATTCATAAAATAATTCCCGTTACTTTTGGAATAGATCTCGTACATCAGTGTACCATGAAATGAAAAATAGTTTCTTTTTTCTATTTTCAATGATGATAACATTATCTAATGAAATTAATTATTTAAATACCAATAAGCCGGTGGTCCGATGAGCCAGCCTATTTTGTATGTACTATGTACTATACTATTCCTAATAAAGGCTAAACACGCACATGTACAAGTACCGTACAACGTAAACTATTTCATATCGGGAACATCTCATGTGGTATTGTAATCAATTAATGAAATTATTTTTTCAATTGAATAATACATACTTTGTATAATAGAACACGAGGCAGTTTTGATCTACGATCTAAATTCTAAACGGCAACTACAATTTTATTTTAATTTAAATATTTTATAGAGGAAACATTTCTAAAACCTTCTACGTCTCTTAAATTTTCCCCGAATATGAAAAGAGGAAGGTATTATGAAGGAAGAGAGATAGCAGCGTCGGAAATGTAACAACTAAGTGACTGGGGAGGAGAGGTAAGAATCATGGAAAAAGAAAGAAACGTGGAGATTCAGCAACAGGAAAGGATTAGGAAGATGGACGATACAAAATACAGAAGGTTAAGATGTATGGATTGTCACGGTACCTGGAAAACATGGCAGAAAATGATTGCTAGATTTAGACTTGGGAATGAAGAGGACGAGATGTAAGAGGAAAATGGAAAACGAAAGCGACCTGATAGAGAAGGAGGAGGAGATGTAGACTGAATGAAGGAGGTAAAGGCATACAGACGGGTGTAACAGGTTAGATATAGACGAATGTAAGAAGAGAAATTAGACAGGATGTGTGTGAAAAAAGAGGACAAAGTAGAACACATTAAGAGTAGGAAAGGAAGTGGAAAACCGACCAGGACTAGACGAGATATGGAAAGGAAAGAGGGAAGGTGGTAAAGAGGAAGAGTAGAAGGTAGGAAGATATACGACAATTTGTTTTTAAGAGAATGAAATGAATGGAATTAGTTTTTAAACTTATTAACTTATAAATTGTACAGAGAAATAATTGTAACAGACTATGATGCGAAAAAAGTTCACATAATAATTTTTACTGTGTATTTCACTTACGTCGATTTACTGTGTTATTTCACAAAATTAAAAAAAAATATTATTTATATAAAATAAATTTCCATTTCACTAATAAAAATAACTGTAAAGGGCAATAGTGATGTTTTATATTTTTTTTATAAGACTTGTTATTATTTTTTATAACGGTTAGAAAATGAAGTAGTGAAATAAAAAGGTCACCAGAAGTACCTACTTAAGTAACAGCATAAAACACTTCAGAACCGTGGTGTTTCAGGGAATGAGAATATACGAGTACTAGAGTATATGAAGGAAAAAGAAAATCGTTCAGTAAAGTGGTCCTGTGTGAAATATATGAAATGAGAAAAAGAACATAATACACAGGACTGGCTATTGTGTTACGATTGACGGTAATATCGACGTTCACATATGCCATACGATATCAAAAGATGCTTCTGCTGCTGCTGCGTATTGATTTAAAAGAGTGGGTTAAGTGAAGTTTTCTGTTCTCAAACCCGCTATTTGTGTCCGTGCAATCTTCAGCTGCTGACGTTTTAAGGTGAGATGACACAAGCCGTACTGATTGCATGGAACGGATTTGATTTCATAAATAAAATGTGGAAGAAAGGGAATTATATAGGGGAAGGCGTATTAAGTATTATCTATATTACTTAGTCACACAGAGGCGTTTTCGTCGCCTTTGTCAATCGAGGATGCTTCGGCAATGCATACGGATCTTAGTTGTCGCTGCATAGAAATTCAATAAAGCAAAAGCATTTAAAGCTTTACCTTTAACAGATCTCTGGAATACAGAAGAAGTAACACTAGTTAAATAATATTAATAGTTCGCACTATTCACACAATTCGCAATATTCGTATTATTCGCACTATTTGCACTATTCACACTATTTGCACTATTCGCACTGTTCGCACTATTCATACTTTTCGCACTATTTGCACTATTCGCACTATTTGCACTGTTCGCACTATTTGCACTATTCGCTCTATTCGCACTTTCGCAGTATTTGCACTATTCGCACTTTTTGCACTATTCGTATTTTTTGCACTATTCGCACTATTTGCACTATTCGCACTTTTTGCACTATTCGCACTATTTGCACTATTCGCACTTTTTGCACTATTCGCACTATTATCACTATTATCACTATTCGCACTATTCGCACTTTTTGCAATATTCGCACTATTCGCAATTCTCACACTTTTCGCACTATTCGTATTATTCGCATGTTCGCACTATTTCGAATATATTATTATATTATATATATTAATAATGAAAATGTATAATAAGTATAAAGTAATTGATTTAATGCATTTTAAAATAAAAGTTTAATAGATGCTAATTCAAGTCTATGTTTGAGATATTTCCTTTATATGCTAATGAAATAAATTTCATTATATTTATTACATAATTAAAAATAAATCTTCGGGTAATGTTTCCATAATTGTTTAATTATAATTATAAATGAATAACCTCCTAAAAACGAATATTAATGAATACGCGTCTGAAATTTAATAAAAGGTATCCTTTTATATTAGAGTACAAGTAGAAGAAGAAGAAGAACGATGCGAAACATTTTATTTTTTAAGAGTACTTTGGTATCCTCATATAATGCTCGTACAATATTGTAAAGCAAGCCTTTGTTCTATTGAAACAACCTAAAAACCATTGGGAAATTATTTTAGGTTAAGAACAGAGTAAACAAAACTTTTTTCGTAAATATTGACAAGTTATAAAGCATTAATGGTAAAAAGTCTACCTTTTCTTAATGGTATAAGATTCAATCAATGGCTTATGACGTATTTGAATATCACAGAAATTTAGCAAAGGTCACGTAATTGATCTTTATGCTCCTCTCACACTGACTTTGAGTATATTAAAGTTGTTTCGCATACTTATTCATCACAATACGCTTCTACTTTAATATTTAATATTGTGGGTTCCACCAAATATGACTTCTGGTCAGGCTACATACTATATTACATTCGATGTTTTGAAAAATTTATCAAAAATATTGCTCCCCCCTCCTCTCCACCGCAGTAGATTTGTTGTGACTTATACATTAAGCTTTTCATAAAGTTTGAAAACTCAATTATTAAAACACGTTTTCAATAATTACAACATTTTGTAATATAATACCAGCATACTCGTATCGTATAGCATAACGTCTAATATAATTTACTATGATGTAAACGATACCAAAACAAAGTAGGCTCTGCTACGCATTTTGTTTACTGTTCCTACAGGTTACATATTTATTTAAATTTGTTTGAAATTGGTAAATTAGTTAAATGATATTCGAATTAAAACTTAACTCTATATACACAGCACACAGCAAGGCACTTGTACTTGTTACTAAAACTTTAAATTAAATTACATGTGTTGTAACAGTCAGATGATTTAACTCACAGACTTTTGATAGGTTGACTAACTGATTGACTGACATAACTGTGCTAAAGGTATATATTATCTTGAGCTTAGGATACATAATTTAATATTGTATTAGGAAGGAAAGTTTAGAAATTACTTTTACCTGTACATTACTTATTTCAAAGTAATCATCTGCAGATTCAATTGTGTCAAAAACGTTAACAGAAAATAACAATCCAATCATTTGTAAGTCAGAACTGAGAAGTATTTTATAAAATTAAGCTTGGTCTTAATCAAACACTTAGGTTTTACTTAGAGTTGCATCACCAAACTGTACTTTGAGTCTCTTCAAAATTTCAGTCAATTTCACACCTTTATTGTCGAGAAAACGATTATTAACTCGTTGTGCAAGAGACGCTGATACCTTCTGTTCACTCATAGCGATACTAAAATAGCGGGAATTTATTTTATAATAGCGATTTTTCAAGAATTTTTCAAGGAAATTTTTAAATTTATTAATGTTTGTACTCATATTATAGTGACTTTTAACATTTTATATTTGTAAAAATAATAATTTAGAAAGCTCCTATAGCTAATCTAGAAGAGTTCCTCTCAAAAAAGGCATCTTACGGTGACCACGATATCTCTGGACTTGAACATGTAAAATATAAAAACCAAACGGATTTTGTTAAAGTATTCTATAATCTTGTAATTAATCGAAGGAATAGGCAAAATAAAATTTTTAGACTTCTCAAAAAAAAAAAACGATTTTTGACCAAAATTTTGAACTTAAATTGTTAATAAAAAAAAAATATTTATAGTTTCGATTAATTACTAAAAAATGTATTTAAGAAGCTTGTGTTCAAATTTGAGACTGATCGGTTCAGCCGTTTCCGAGAAATCTTGGTCACCGTTCTTGAAAACACAGTTTTTAGAAAAACGAGTTTAAAGTTTCAAAAGCACTTAATCTCCGGATTGACTTAAAATTTTCTGTGTGTGTATTTAAATATATGTACATTACGAAAATGAAATTAATTGTACATAACCTCATAATATCACGTCTAATTGATTACATATTTAAATAATTGCAAAATTATTACGAACCGGTATGGTTTATATACGACTAAATAAACACATTTGTCCATAAAGTAATCAAATACCATGTTCTGTGTTCATATAAGATCTTTTCGACTTTCGGTTAGTTCGTTGCATTACAAGTCATCGCAAAAGTAATTTATCAAAAAAAAAAAAAACTGAGCACTTATTTTAGCCTACAGTTGCTTCGACGCTTATGGACGAACGGTGTGTTACTGGATCTTATCCTACGTTTAACAATATACTCACAATTTAATTCATCTCCTAATGTTCCATTGTAGCACTTAAAAGCCATATAAAGAGATAATGACTGAAGAATGAAAACATAAAGTAGTGTAGAAATATAAAGACAGGAAGACAAGACATTTAGATAACATTTACGAACATTAAAGGACTTTAAGAACTATAAGTTAAAGTTACTGCTTAATCCTGTAGTTCTAACCACGATCAGTAGCGTTTTTTTAGTTTAGTATGGGGAGCAATGAAAATTGAAATTGAAAAAAAAAACTATAAAAAAAGAAATTCTCTCATTGAGTTACAACTTGTTATTTAAATATTTGAAATAACGTCTGATTTAATAATAAGAAAGAAAGTCCTTATCTTAAATGTATTAATTATTGAAAGTTGAAATCCTTCTGCTCCACCCTCTCCAGCACCATAGCATACATCGCCAAATGGAAGTTAAATATACGCAAAAAAAATTAAACCTATTTCAACATTTTTCTGACCCAACTTTCAGAACGTCCAAAATATTCGAAAACGTCACTAATGACGTCATTAATTTCGCTCACGCCAAACTCACAACGACCCATCTGAAGAGTTGGGTCGTAGTGGTCGTTGTTGAGCATTTCGGCGCAATGTTTAAACATAATGCAAAATTTAACGATGACTATGACAGAAAAAATTACTTTATATGATTCGGAAAGAGATATGCTATTTGATTTTATTTTATTATATAATTGTGTTAAATAACCTTAATAAAATTAATTGTAATTCATATTTGACTGCTATTTATACACTTTTTCTCATACCATAACCTAACTTAATAAGTAAACAATGTTCATTATCATTTAGAATATATTTTTTTTTATGAAACAATTCTTTTGTTTGTAGATATAGCTTTTCCTACAGAGCTATTTAATCAACTATTGCAATCCTTATGTTTTCAACACTCGCAAGCAAGTGAAACGGGAAACACTGCAGTCGTGAGCATTAGACGAGGTCATCGGTGATAGGTTTCACCATCGGAAATAGACCAACGTTAAATAAAGTAAATAAAAAATAAAAATAAATATATTTACTAAAATAAATAGTATTCTAAAAGAAAGGTACTCATAGCAGCCTAGCGTGATTTATCACTATGCTGACAAGGTATAACAATTTCAATTATTTCACCCTTCAGGTCAGAACAGGGTCAAATGTAATCATTTTACTTTTCAACGTTAGGGCGTTGTGATTAACTTGTTGACCGTATAGAAGAAAAAACTTTTTTTAACTCATTTTTTATCAATAACAAATCTATCTACTTTATGTTATATACGAATATTGTGAATAAAGATAAACCCTTCAACTGAATTATGCTAAAAGATGAAAGATAAAATATATCTTTAGAAAAAGAAAACTTTTTATTTTTTTTTACCTTAGCTTTAAATGAAATATTTTCATATTTTTATTCATATTTCATTATTGTGTATTCCAAAATTTGAGTTTTCTCTAAAGTTTCCTATCGCGCCGCCTAGTTTTCTCAACGCCCCCTTTTTCTTTTTTTTAATTTCTAATTTTCAAAAAATGTTAACATTGAACATCGTAATATACATGCAAAATTTCAACTTTCTATCTTTTATGAATTAAAAGTTAGAGCAAAAAGTAAAAAATGTTTTTTTAATTTTTTGCAAAACTACGGGTTTCCAGGAAATTCAGGAAAAAATCCGAGGATGCCAAAAGTCGAAAGTTTTTCGAACCACCATACAAATCGTTGGAGCATATAAACAAATAAACATATAAATATACACTACGAATTAAAACAGGGGAAAGAGCGGTGAAATACGAGGAGAAATTGAACAGAGCGGAAAGCAAAATCTTAAAGAAAATAAGAGAGGATTACATAAAGAATGGGGGGAAAGGAGGTCCAAAAAAGAGAAAAGAATACTTTGAAAGGAATGGAATGGCGATCGAGGAGGCAGAGAGGAGAAGAGAAGGTGGCGCAAGTGTGGCAGAGGAGCTAAGGAGAAGGGATAAGGAGACACAACAGCAGGAGAGAATGGGAAAAATAGAAAAAAGTAACTACAATAAAAGATATAAGAGGTTATGGGAAAATAATGTGCCTCAGTACCTTATAGAAAAAGATATAAAACACATAAGAAGAACAGCAAGGTTTAGATTGGGAAATGAGGAAAAAGGAAACAGATACTGGGAAAAGAGTGAGGAAAGAAAGTGTAGAATGTGTGGAGCGGAGGACGAAACACTGGAGCACATTAAGTTTGAGTGTAAGGAAAAAGTAGCAAGCGAAAGGAATATTGGCCAGCTATTAAAGGGAGGCAGTGAAGGAAAGAGGTGGATGGCGGAAATAGTAAGAAGAAAAGGAAAAACAGGAGAATAAATAATCTGGTGGAGAATAATAGAGAGGGTCAAAAGAAGAAGAAGCAGAAAGCACTTTTGGAAGTAGTAAAAGTCGAGAAGATTTTAAGTTTATTTTAAGTTTAGTTTTAAGTTTGGAATGTATATAGGAATGAAATGTATTAGAAATATAATACTGTAGATTGTAAAGCCGAAAGGCATACACAATTAATATATAAATAAAAAAATATAAATATACACTTGAAACATTATATTTAAAGCATATTTGAGGTGATTGTTGTAAAAGTTTGAGAGCTCCTGGTCTAATATATAGATACAAAAGGAAAGGTAATGCATGCAATGTATTATGCATATCATATTTTATGCATTTATGTAAATTTACGTAATGGAAATGTAAATGTTTTAGCTTCTGTATATCTATATTAATAATTGATTCTAAATAATATTACAAGCTAACGATGATTTTAACTATTTTAACCATGTACTCTAGCGTTAATCCGACAACATTCGGGCCACAACGCGAATAATTCGGTTAAAAGAAAAAATGTCTGCTAACGTACTGTAAGGATACACGTAAACAGATCTGCAGGGAAGGCTATTGATACAAGTGCGTTCACTGTTCGGTATTGTACGCGCCGAAATTTCGGCATTACGAATAGGAATGGTCTGACAGCCAACTTTGTCGATTCCGTGATTCTTAAATCTATTAGGGCGTCCGCAGACGGGGCGACAGATTGCAAATCTTAGCCCCGAATCTGCCCGAACCGAATGTCATTACAACTGTATTGTTAGTAAAAGAACGAACGTGTTTACGAGTGAGATAAAACACTTGGCACGAACTGATTTTAAACTGGTTTTGAGCATATATTCAGCGACTAGATTTTTCGGTCGCAGGGGATTGTTGGTTTCATCAACAGAGATGTTTACGAATACTATTGAAAAATATTTAAATACATACATACAATCAAATATAACACAAAAGAATCCCTTGTTTTGCTATTGTTGAAAATTCTATAGAGTCACGATACACGGCTCGTGCTTGTTTTCGTTGAAAACTTCGTTTCGCGTTTAGTTTGCAATCAGTCGACTCGTGTGCCTTTCCTCGTGTTTTATCTCACTCGCATACACGTTCGATCTCTCACTAACAACAGTTGTAATCACATTCGCTTCGGGTACATTCGGGGCTAAGGTTTGCAACCAGTCGCGTCGTGAGCGGACGCCCATATTGTGTCGGCAAATCGAATACTACTGATACTCATGCCCAATAATTTCATAGTAAAGTGTACTTACACGCAGTCGTGTAAAATCTGACTTATTCTGGACCAACTTTAAAGGTTGATCTGTATCCAAATATAAAATGTTATAGCTTTAATCTTTGAACACCCTGTATACTCATATAGATATTTTAAATGACTTTATTCAGACTTACGAGTAGTAATAAGAGTTGTTTCATACCAAGGGATTAACATCATAACAAGAAAATTACATTTTACTCTTTGCATATCCGTCAACTCGGAGATTTACAGTTCAAATCACAAAGTGGGTCACAGGTTACAACTTACAACTTACAGCTTTATGCCAGCACAGCTTCTTTCTATTGACGTTTCATTTAAGGATGTTAATCCGTGTTTATGAACTTTGATATCGCTTAAGTTAACATTGTGTCACTTACTATTTTTTTTTTTATATTAATATAAATTTGGAAACAAAAAATACGTGTTTTAAAGTTTCTGTCGTTTGACATTTTTTACACCTCATTTACTGCACCCTACAACCCCTATTTCTGATATTCAATACGGTTTCACCACCAATCCCTTTCCTAAATACACATCGGTACTAGTGGACGTCACAATCAATAATTATATGTTGTAAATATCGAACATATCGGTAACATTTGTTTAGTGTTATGCCTCGTACGCATTAGTGCCACTTAAATATGCGACATTCAACATTTGTTGGAAGAGTTGCACAACACGTCCACACTAGTGTGACATGTAACTTAATATATCAACATATTTTATATTCAATAAGCTTTGTATATTTACAATTAGAAGTCAATTCTTTGGTCTACAAGAGTCTATTGTTCAGCTCGGAAAGCAGTGGAACGCATTGAAAGTGTATGTAGCAGTTCCTTCTTTATTTAAGTCAATGCGTTGACTGCTTTCTGTTTAGGTGGTAACTTTGTGAAGACTAGGTACAACTTCTGAGGTCTTACTAGAAACAACTAAATGCGATTGTTCGAGATCAAATTCAAAATCGCAATCCCTTGTGGTTTACCACCAAACATTTAGAAACATTTCTATATAATAAAAATGCTCCATAGAGTTTTAAAAACAATAGCATGTTTAATTCGCACCAATGTGTACCAGGCATTAGAATTATTTAATACAACAGTAATATAGTTATAAATATAATAATGAGTGTACTTAGAGTAAACTATATAATAATTAATTACACCTCATACCTTATAAATATCGAGCTGCATAACCATTCAGAGTGAAATAAGATGACTTACCTAGAACAAAAGAAAAATATATTAGTATCTTGTGATGAGTATTTAATATTAATATTTATATTTTTATTTAATTGAAATATATATTAGCTAATAAGATCTTAAACTTGTTTCAGAACTTCCCATTGTTTATGCGCTATGCACTTTATGAATAGAATAATTTCTGTTTTGAGTTGAGAAAATTATAAACTTTCTTTTTGACTTTCATCTTCTAAAGATAAAATAATAAACAGATTGGAGTAATTAAAAACTTTGTTCATTCGTCGACTTACCACTATTTCAAGTTTATAGGTTAAAAACTGTAGAAGTTATGTGATTCTTTTATGGTTTTCTTTTGGAATTTCTGTTCATAACTCGAGAACCATTCTATATAATTGTAAAATACAAGTTTAAATCGATGTAATGAGACATTTTACACACATTTTTAGTACATTATTTCGATGTAGCTATCCGATTTCTCAAGTGACAGTGATTTTTCTAACCATAAGATACCGCAAAACAGTAAATAAGTTTCACTTCAAGCAGCGCAAGAATTAGACCGCACAAAGTTTACAGCGCGTGTGTAATGACGACGTGTATAATTCTTTTTCTGACCACAGTTATGTATATCGATGTTTATTATTCGATGCACACCACTAGTCAACTCCCAAAACATTCAAAATAGATGTCCGTGTTATTTTTATAACTTTTTTTAAGACTGTACCTATAAAAGTTTTTTAAATGTAGAGAATTGACATGTCTAAAATATCAAATAGAATTGTGTTTCGAGTAAAATGTAGGAGGGGGGATGGAAAAACTGAAAAACTGAAAAACCACGCAATAACAAGTAAAAGTTATTGTTAAGGTGCTTTTCTATTCAGACGCGGCAAAATATACAAATAATAGGGGAAATGAATAATAAAATTTGTATGTTTTTTTTTAGATAAGTTTTAAAATGATAGGGAGAAATGTTACGATTATAAAATTAACATATTGGAAAAATTTTTGTCAAATAATTGAATGTCAAAAAAACATTTTATTTCATTTTTTTTTTCTTATACACAAAAAGCAATTTAAATAAAATTGACTGTATATATTAAAAAAGTAGGGCATTTTTATTTGATTTGATTTTGTTAAAGAGGAACATCACAATGTATTTTTCGTTTGTATGCTGTTCTTATAGAACCCGGTATATCACCTGGAAAATTCGTTGTCTAGTGTTCTTATCTTATGAATTCAGTTGTAAGCTGAGATCAGTTGTTTTGATTAAACCGGAAAAGCATTTGTGCAGAGACAAGAACGGCTATAGTATATCCGTTATGCACTTTGTATGCACGAGTCAATATTTTATGCTTTCTAAAATTATTTATCATTCGTTTATTGCTTTATACCTAAGTATATCTAATGGGCTTGTGTCCTATGTCTTAATTTCTATAAAAGTGTACTATATATTGATAAAGTGGGTTACTAGAACCTCAAATGTACAATTATTTTTTAATAACTCCTTATATGTTAAGAGATATTAACATTTAAAAAAGTCATTTTGTCTCTTTAATTATTAAAGGGATTCAACGTTGTACATATTCCAAATGCATGTGACATCACAATCCTTGTGTAAGGTTACCAACCTTACAGCTCATAAATCTCTGCTATATGTATTTATATATCAAAATATCAAATATTATTTACAGCTATTTCAAGGAACAATCAAATTTCAATATTATGTCTGCCGTAGCAGGGTTAAATAAAATAAAAACTTATTATTCTTTGATTTGACTTGATTATTTGACTACCAACAGCTACAAAACATTACCACAGCACTGACCTACTCAACAAATAACTGACGTTAAAATGCATTTCACGTCATAAAAATATGGCCGAATATTTCTAGCGCTAAAACTACAATTCAAACTTTTAATTGCTATATCTCCGTCAATATTTAGATATTTAATAAAATAGACACGCCAATACACATTTAATTACATCAATATCAATCAACAATTGAAAAATCGACCACTAAAAAATGAGGACACAAGCCCATTCTAAGCTACTATCCAATTTTATTGGATTCTTGAGTATACTTATCGTCTATTTTGCGATGTGTCCGAGTGCACCACCTGCGATGGACACTGCTAAAATCTAAACTATTTAAAATTTAGCATTTAGTGATTTAGAGACATACTTAACCGGAGACCAGTGGTACTAAGTACAGACATGTCTTGTATTGATGTCATTTACTTGAAATAAACTTTGAGAAGTATAAGCTGACCACTTTTCTAACTAAAAATTGTTAAACTGCAGTCTGGGTGCTCGAACACAAGCATAGACTAGCTATAAATGGGCTTGAACTCATTTTTTAGGGGTAGATTTTTTAATCGTTGATTGAAATAGATGTTCATAAATGTGCATTGGCGTTTTTGTTTTATTAAATATCTAAATGTTGACGGAGATATAGTAGCAATTAAAATTTTGAATTGTAGTTTTAACGCTACAGATGTTGGCTGTATTTATGACGTAACATGTCGCTCTATTAAGGGATTGGTCAATTATTTTTATATGGATATGAGTTCTATGTTAAGTATGCTATCCCTCTTACAAACTGTTGTGTAAAAAAATGGCAACTTAGCGAGCGTGACGTTACATGTCTTGGAATTTTCTATAATATTGAATCCCTTTAATAAATAAAGTAAAAATATGACTTAATTATTAATATCTTCTAAAATATAGCGAGGTATTAAAAATTAATCGGACATTTGAGGTCTGTTAGTCAACTTTATCAATATATTGCACAGTTTAATAGAAATTAAGACATGATTCACAAGCTCATTATATTTGTACTTGCTAAGTAAAATTTCAAACCATATTTTAAAAAGATTGTGTACTTGCATAAGCAAATTTTCAAACCATGAAAAATTTTCAAACCATCAAAAATTACAAAATACTTAGATAAGGAATGTTCTTTTCTCATTTCATAAAATAATGAATGGAAAATAATTTTTGTAAAAATAAATTATAGAATATGTACTAATTTTTTTATTCTTTTGTTCTAGGTAAGTTGTCCATCATAATAATAATAAATATTAAGAATACAAGAAGGCTCTAAGAGCACCCTCAGCTGTTCGATGTTCATCAAGGTCAGGTATTGTTAATCAAAAAATAAGTTACTATATATCACCATTGAAGAAGAGAAAAAAAATTAAATTGGTTTATTATACGACCTTCAGATAGCACTGTAGACTGTTCTCGTTAATCTAATAAGTGTATGACTAAGTTTATATATAATCAATTTAACTTGATAACAACGCAATCTAGAAAATATAACTCTGATCCGAGGATCGATAAGAACTAAAGTATAATTTGCGAAAATGTTGAAGCATTTCTCGTGAGTAAGGAGTGTCCTTTTTAGAATGGCACTAGGGGAAAAAAGTAATTTCTTCCAAAAACGAAAAATATTTTTCTGTGTGCTGTGATCCCCTAGGTATGTGCCTAAGAGGCCTATACTTAAAATCGGCACTGTGTATAAGTATATTGAATGTTGTAATAGTGAAGCCGCACCATTATACATATTTTCAACATAAATAATTGGTTAACGTAAAGTGCCGATTCATTATTCTTAGGGTCTACTGCTTTATTACAGCAGTTCCTTAGAGAATTATCTTATTAACTTTTAGTTTGGATGGAGAAAGTATCGTTTTAATATTTCCGGCTTCAGTTTCTCACCCATGTTCTCAGGAGACTTACTCGATTACCTTTGCCGTCACGTATAGAATATTGAACCATATTTCTAGAAGAAATTACCAGTACATTGAAAGGAAAAAATAAGGAAGATTTCTTACACTTTGTTATAGCGAGAATTTAGGTTCTTGAATGAAAATTGAACTTGTGATTACAATTCGTAACAATGACAGAGCTACAAGCGTGTCAGATAGAATGCAAACAAAAATATAATACAAAAATATTTTTATTTAATTTGTTTTTAATTGTGAGTGCTATGTTGGATCGGTAATAAAAACATTTAGAAAATTGTTATATAAATTATAATTGTTAAATAATTAAAAAAATGAAATAAATTTATTTATAGAAATTGTTAACAGTAACAACAATTCTAGTAGATAAAAAATATATAAATGTAAATTGCGGCTTTCAGACTATTTTCTGAAATATTCTTCTTCTCTGAAAATATTTTATTTATTTATTATATATATTATATTTTTAATTTATTTAGTCCTGAGTCCTATCAACGACGATGGTCTGGTATATATTAACTACACCGCTTCCTAATAAGTGTATGATTATGTATATGCATAATCAATTTAACTATCGGGGATCGAACCCGAAAACACAGCAGTCAGCGTCAAGCATCAATGCTCTCGCCCACTGTGTCGTCTATAAATGTGCCACTTTTATTTAATCTAGTGTAAAATTTCATATCTAATGTGGCTTAAAGAAGTTGTACACCGCTGGTTTACAACTAAAACTAAAGTTTTTAAACAAGAACCAAATTTCATAAATTGTTGTTGCAAAAACTACTAGCATTCTGGGAGTTTTAATGGTTGTGGTGGATAGCAGTGCTATTTAGGTTGCCGATACAAAAAAAAAATCAGAAATATTTGAAAAATTGTGGTCATGGTAATTAAAAACATCTTAAGGTGTTTCGATTTTCGAAAAAAAAATTTCTTTTTAAAAAATGAGATAAAAACTTTTTTTCTTTTTTTCTTGTGTAGTCATGAGCAGGACCACCTTCTGGTGCCGGCTTATCGTTGAATTTTGGGACACCCTGTATATATATATGTATATATATATATATATATATATATATATATATATATATATATATATATATATATATATAGTAGGAGGGTCGCGGGGGTGTGTGCAGAAAGGTCTCGTCGTGAGAATGCCTGGAGCCGCCATCGGTGCAAATCTAGGTGGTGGTAGTTTTTTGTTAAAGAAGTTTAAAAAAATTTATAAAATTGAGCACCTGTTAAAAATTACATTCAAGTAAAATATTACAATTATTTAAGCTAAATATTTTAATTTGAAAATGGAATTAAAATCACAAAATATTTTATTACGATGTGAGAAACGTAAGTTATTATAAAAGTCACGTAGTGCAAATTTTGTTTGTAAAAAGTCCACAAATTATTCGTTGTCAAGAACTTTTACAAACAAAAGAATGAAAAAAATGTCACTACTATATGCTGAATTTAAAAACATTGATTTATATTCTGTTCACTCTATTCATTGGTTGTTTTCATTTTTTGTCATGCTTTTCTATTATTACAGAATTTTAATTTAGTATTTCTAGCATACGGTAAAGCCTCATTCCCACTCACTGTTTTGATATTTAATTTACTGTTTATATTTAATATTGTAACATTACATTAGTGTTATTTAAGTTTAGTTAATTTAGTTGGTTCGTATGCATCGTTAGTAATATAAATCTTGAAAGTTCGACAAAATTGTATGTGAAATAATTAAAATTGCTATTTTTAGTAACAAGTAGTAATAGAAATTGTTTTCTCTTATCTATTTTTTAAAAACTGACATTAAACTTCTTTTAAAAGTAAATCGTACTGCATTTTGGAATATTGTCACATTTTAGAGGTTATAATATAATATAGTTTTTCTTAATTTAATTTTTTTAATTTAAAACATTGGACCTTGTAAGGTTCTAAAAAAAACTAAGAAAACTTAAAAAATAAATTAAATTAAAAATGGTACTGTGAATGACTACGCGTATTGCCATATGCTAAACAATTTAAATTAAATACAAAATTAAATTAAAGCAGTGAGTGGGAATGATACTTAATACAACTCATAAGTATTCATTTATTTCAATAAAATAAAAGATATTAACAAAATCAAAGTTATGTTTACTTTGTGATGCATGACGCAATCCATTCATAAATACGCACTTACACTGCTCTATATTTTTTAATCGATTTTTAATGCCGTTATGTGTATTTATGCATTATTCTCATAAATCAACCGTTTAAATTACTGATTAAATATACTACTCTCTAATTACTGTGTAAACCATTTCTATATTGATTATATAAATATTATCATCATCATTAACGTCACATATTATAATGTTCCAGCTGTATGTTTATATTCTTATACTAGAGTTTACCCCCGTCGCAAGCCACGTTCTAATTTCATTTCAAATTTTAATTCCATTTTTAAATTGAAATATTTAACTCCTTCTATATAAATTTTACATACAAAAAGAAATCATTTTTCATATAAATTAACTAAAAAAATATATTTTTTTATCAAAATAAAAAATATTTTCAATTTATGCGTTACTTGACAAACTTTTTTTCAAAATTTGTGAATCTTTTTTTATTCGTAAATAAGTTACCAAGATTAGCCTATATACAAAAGTTCAACTTTCTAGCATAATTTTTACTCTCAGCAAAAACTGCTAAATATTTTTTTATTAATAATATACTTAATTATTCTTCAATCCAGAATATGAACTTGCCCCAAAGTTTCCTACCAGGCTTAAGAATTTTTTTAACGCCCCCTTTTTCTATTTTTGAATTTCTAGTTTTTGAAAAATGTCAGCATTGACCATTGTAATACACATGCAAAATTTCACCTTTCTATCTTTTATGAATAAAAAGTAATACAGCAAAAAAGAGTCCAACTTTTTTTCAGTTTTTCCAAAATTACGGGTTTCCAGGAAATTCAGGGGAAATAGGAAATTTTCAAAAACATTAATGCAACCGTTTTCGAGGTACCATACAAAATTCAGTACCAAACATATAAGAATATACAGTTGGAACATTATAATATAGGATATTTATATTCTCAAATGATTGGTACTAAATTTTGAATGATAGCTCGAACACGGCTCTATGTATCTTTTAAAAATTGCCAATTTTACAGAGAACCTTTGACGTCCCCGAATTTCTTTCTAATGTTCTTGGAAATCCGTAATTTTAGAGAAATTGGACAAAAAAGGGGCACACTTTACTGTGTTTTTTAAATTAAAAAGGAGCGTTGATTAAAAGAAATTTTGGATTGTGTAATAATAATAAAAAAAGCATTTCATTTCACAATAACAGATATTTTTTCGCTTTATTTTACAACATAGTCTTCTTTAAGCTCGATACATTTGGTCCAGCGTTTTTCCAATTTTTTTATTCCTTCCAAATAATAGCATTTCTCAATGCCCTCAAAATAGTCGTTTGTTTCAGTGATTCAATTTTGATCTCTTTGTTAGACTCAAATCTCTTACCGCCCAAACATTTATTCAGGTTTCGAAATAGCCTCAGCGAGCTAAATCTGGAGAACGGGGTAGTAGTTTAAAGCCCAATTTATAGTTCTTTGTCATGGTGACTACACACTTAATTGGAATCACGATATCCAACGCGATAGCTGCTTTCAATAGCTCGTTGTCTGCTTTGAATGGATCTCAAACACAAACTAAATGACGCAGCTTGCTCCAAATTTACCAGTAGTCTATTAATAGATGGTAGTTTAAACACTATTCAAAATCTAGTGCATTTTCAATATATTATGCATTATATATTATGTACCCTGGCTGCCAATGTGTTAAAAATGAGTTCCATCAGCTTGACGTTACAATGTACTCATATTAATCGTTAAACCATGTATACAAAACAGCCGGCTATTTCAGCATTCAGCTTATGCCTCACTAATTCCTATGTTAATTGTCACTTAAGCTCCCTAATTCAAATACTTTCACCCTTTTATATTCTACCTAACATTGTTAAACAAAAATTTCTATTTAGACTGTACAAATGTTATAAAAGATATACGCATGCGTATTAACGGAATATAACAAAACATTAAGCAATTTCAAACGGCTACAGTTAACTGCTATCCAACGCAGAGGCGTAGAATTCGCGTATTTTAGGAAACTTTAAAGTTTTTTTTCCAAACTTAAGCCTACTGCCCACGTAGTGTCAATTCATACGCACAGTTTCGTCATTTGACGCTTGTTGTACGGTTTCTTGTAGCTTGTATTTAAACAAAGCTGCACGTCGAATTTTCTTAGTGGTAAGCAACCGTCATACAGCCTTGACTGCAGCATGTCATAGCTCTAGCGTGCTGAATCATCCTCTGATAATTCTCTTGCAGCAACAAGCAATCTGCGGTTAATGTTCTTTTCGATGTATGGATGAAGCCAATACATTCTACGGCTGATTCGTCGTTTTCTAATAATAGCATATGCTATAATCACATCTCCTTCGTCCTTTGACATTTTTTCCAATGAAAAAATATGCTTGCTCAATGGTAAACTTTAGAGAAATGACCCTATTTGCAGCTTGCATGAAGTTTGGATGACGTTACGTGGGCAGAACTGAGACGCATAATTTGTGCAACCTACAAATGAAGCTGTCGTGGATAGCAGCCCTTAATCATCTCAATATTAGACGATATTAGAGCTAAACAAACAGAAATAACGTTTAAAATGTTTAATTATACGCATCTCTACAACATTTTTTGGCTCGTTTTGATCACGTAGTGACAGATACAATATTTTTTCAAGTTTTTAAAATAACCCGCCAAACACAAAATTCATGTAGTATTTAACTTAAACAAAATCTTTTAATACTTAATATAAAAGTATGTTATTTTATTAATTTATAATTACAGTAAAAGCCTTTATTCTAAAAAGGGGGTCCTTCAGTTTACATAATCCTTATATGGTTCTTCTTAAGAAGCTTTATAAGTATAGTATTGGGCAAGAAAGTAGTCTCATTTTAGTCCACAAATCGTTGTTTATTAAGAACGAAATTTTAATATTTATATTTATTAATGTCTTTATATGTAGAAATTAAGATTTTGTCTTTTAAAATTTACATATTTAACATGTGAATCTTACGGAAAATTTGTGATAACAATGCTAATTTTCTTATGATAGTTTTGTAAATTGTATGATTATTAATCCAGAATATAACAAATATTATCCTGTAAAAAAAATTGCATCAAGCGGTATTCGTGTTTTATAACATTGTTTTCGACATTCCTCATGTAAACTAGTGAATGGAAAATTCCATCTTGACAGCACAGTGACAGAACAGGCCGAAAGAGAGCACTGCACATAAATTTTTTATTTATTGGATACATGTTACAAATATGATTTATGATATAACGCTTTGGGAACGTCCTTTAGGTAAAATTGTTTACGTAAAAACTAATTTTTATTATATTAGATAAGCCTTAAATACATATAACTGTTTTTGAACTCATCCCACCCCACTTTTTCCTTTTTTTTTTGAACATATGAGACCCCTGTAATAACGTCATATAATAAATGGATGACCCCAAATGTTTAATAATTTTCACACAATTTTCCCTACGCCACTGGTTAAGCGACCCTATCGTTGTCTCTTTATCATGTTCACATTTTCAAAGGTTAAATACAATGACAACTGGACGCGGAAAAAACATACCGGAAAACAACAACGTGCCTTCAGGGGTCTTCAGCGGCTATTGCTATCTTTATCTAATTATTTGTTGTGTAACTTTACCTGCATTTTACTGTTTTTAATTGGAAACGATGTGAACAATGTTCAATTATCTCAATTTATACTGGTACTGTAGTTAATGTCGCTGTGATACCCGCGAGTGTAGGGGACTGTAAGTGTAACGTAACATAGACAGAGGTTTACAACCTTAAAACCACATTTCACAAATATAAACTATAATAAACCGCTTTTTTATTTCTATAGCTTTTAAATTACATTCAAGGTTGCTCTCATACTGGAACAGATTAAATGCGACTACCGATTATCGTCGAACTGCTTGTGCAGCTAGAGCTCTCTGAATGGACTTGTTCATTTAAGATGGTTTTTATCACAAACCACATGCTGATGCCACACATACTCAAATTCGAGGTTATGTTCATTATGGTGTATTAGTATTAGTATGTAATTTAGTATGTGAAACTAAAGATACTATGTTTAGTAAGAGAAGAGTGATTATGTTTTATAAATTATGAAAAATCTCTGTAGTTGGCGAATCCTAATTCTATAAAGTGTTTTAAATCTCAAGTAGATATTAATCTTGATTACTAAGTTACTTTTGCAAGGTGTTAACGTGTTTTAAGCTTAATAATTAAGGTTGGCGCAAGGTAAAATGTTACACGGGGGGTAGCTAGCACAGATTCTGTCCATCCTAGCTTGCATAAACCGTGCAGACTTGTCTAATTCCGATATAGGAAACGAACCCTTGTAAAGATATGATATTTTAAATCAAATATAAAAATAGTAATTATACATTTAATATTCATATATTTATTTCGTAATTTCTTCTGAGTATTTTTTATTTTTGAAACTTTATTAATATTGTATCTTTATAATTATCCAAAAGTAATAAGAATACAACATGAATTAGCATGATAAATTCTAGAAAATTGCACGTAAGTATGTAATTGTGTAGAAAATGTATAAATTTACTAAACTACAAATATATAGTTTGATAAGTTGTTGAAATGAAATAGTTCTTTAGACCTGATTCGACAGAGCTTTGACGTTACTAATCGAAATGTTGTCCTCCTCTGTTTGGGTCAAACTAATTAAGACAAAAGCACAGTGAAGAAAGTATTCTGCCTTCTTAGCTCTCCTCGAGACGTCTCTTGTTAACTCTACACTGTACAAAAACTGTGTTTTTAAATTGAATTAAAATTTAATTTACTCATATGTAAACATTTCAATAATTTTCGGAAGATTAATATTTGGGCTGCATATTTCACCCTGATCTTCGAAATTAAATATTTATCCTTCTGTTCAATTCTTAGTTATTCGTTAACGTGGTGTAATGTGTTATATTCCAGCAGCAACCTTGCTGTTAGCTTATAAATCTCTGCATAGGAAGCTAAAATAAGGCTACGTACAAGTTTCAACCCTGCCCCGCAAGACAATTTTCTACCTAGGAATCTTTTAAAAATAATATACACTTGTAAAAAAGTCTTATTGCATACTTTCAAGGACGGTAAGAGCACATCTATTTGCAATCAGTTGAAAAATTGGTAAAATAATGTCATGAACTTGGTCACATTTGGATTCCCCGTAAAGAAAACCGAGTCTAAGAACACTCCCTTGATATTTCTATTTAAGATGCGATGAGAAAAGACAAGCGGACAAGCTCCTTAACATCGGAAGTTGATACGGTAAACCTTGTATGCGAAACACATTTGTGACACAAAGAATAATCGTTCGCATCCCCTAAAAAGTAACAGAAAACTCATTCCACAAGATCATCGTGATGTCTCCCTTATTAACTTATCAAAGAGTGTTGAAACGGTTGTAGAATTTTTTATTTCCCCACTGTATTTTATTTGAGAAGAAATTGTGTTCATAAAAAAGTCAAGATTCTGAGGGATAGGCACGTTTTATAGTTCTAATAGCCCTATTATCGTAATATCATCTATTTTTGTGCACTTGTAGGTGATAAAAAAAAGGTGTCAGAGATTTGTTTCTTACTCGTACTGTTGATAAAATTATAAAATTCATTTTGAAATATATGACGCAGGAAGTAGTAGTGATATAGAAACGAAGTTATTTTGTTTAATTTAGTCGGGAAAATGCGTAGCCAGCTAAAGTAAACCTGGATTTAAATTTGAATTTACAATTTACCGCTTGAAAAATGTAACTCTAATATTAATACTCGTATAACAGAATAAGCAATAAAGTGCGTCATCGGTCAAATTTCTGTACAAGAGAAGATACTTTGGAGAATTTTTAAATTATATATACCGAATATTTAGTTCTTACTTACCGCTAAATATATTCATAAATTTTCATTCAGAAGTTGACTTTTTTTTTGACATGAGTGCACTAAATTCGTTGATCTTTTATGGTCCAAACCAATGCGACATTCACATAGTACATACATACATACATTATAGTCTGCAAAGTCACAATCCTTTGTAGACTATAACGCAAACATTATTTGCATTTGCATTATAGTACAAGGTATGATCCTGAGACTTGTCTCCTAACATAACAGTTCCTCTGCTAAGAATATTTTCTTAACAACATTACATTTTAGTTACACTGAGTCACTCTGTTTGAGACAACATACACCCACTCTCACCAGCTGGTTTAAAAGCTAACTACTGAACATGTGACATGACTACTTAACTTTTTAATTAACTTAAACTAAAATTAAACTAAACATCTGTTTAGAATAACCTAATTTTGATTAAAAACTAAATTCCTGTATTACTTTATTTATATTTATTAATAGAATAACGTTGTATGCTACGTCCCTGACATCTGACGGCCGTTACGTCAACTACGTTTCTGCATTTATAATACATAAATTTAATGTTTTATACAGCCGGTGCTTTTGAACAGGGTGCTCCTCCAGAGAAGACTATTTAAATCGTAAATTACGAAGAAAAGAATTTTTGAAATAATAACCAAACTTGCTTGATTCTGCATCGAATAAATTCTGCGTTATTGTTTAACGTCGGCTTTTCTCAGAGACATATAATTTTAGACAGTTTGTGTAGAAAGATAATAATTATACATTTTAATAAATATACACATAAATTAATTTAATTACATAAATAGATATTAGCAATTAATTTTTTGAATTTTTTCTCATACCTGTACCATAAATAATATTGCGATGTATTACTTCAGCGATATATAAGTAACCTAATTGTATCAAAAATAATTCTTACAAAATGTTTAAGAGCATATAAGCATATAAGTTTCAAAATTAGTTCCTTAGTTTTCTTAAACAGAAAACACTAAGTATATGTATTAGTATATCAACATTCCGCCATAAAAATTTAAGATCATATAAAAATTATAATCGCAAACAAATTTATGTTATTAATTTTTGTTTAATTATATACCCGTACATTTCTGATCACCTTGTTCAATAAAGCAGACTGTGTCTTTTATAAGAACAATCTTTAATATTACTGTTATATAACAATTTGCTTAATTGAGGCATTTATAAGATTTCAGAATTATAATTATTTAGTTCTAACTAGTGGGGTAAAATTGAAAACATCGATGAATAAATATTCGCTGTTTAATTTTTATTTTTAGTAGAAATATTTTTATTAAAAGTATATGCACCACTGCCTAAAGTTATAACTTATAACTATAATATCTTCACAGCACAGCACTTAAATTCAGATAATATATTTTTATGATTGTAGTTATATATATATATATATTATACTATTTTTATCTGTTATCTATTAGAAGGGGAGGGGTGTGAAATTACTACACAACAAATCATCAACTAAGGCCTACACATCGATTTTTTCAACAGCAGTACGGTACAGTGATACAAGACGCCAGTTTAATCGTTGTCAAAATTAGTTGATTATGTGTTTAAATTATCATAATTTTGTTGAAAAGAGTTGCATTGACACTATAGCAATTAACAACATAGTACAAGGGCGTGGGTAATGGAACTAGTATCGGAAATAAACCGAGAATAAACAAAAAATATCTCTTGCTCTTGACTGATTGCAAGAATGTATCAGAATTTTTTTTAAAATAGTGCCCGTTTCTATTAGTAATAGTCAGGAACTTCTAAAAATGTTGCCTTATTAGATCAAAGCGCGAAAACACAGTAACATTCATTTTATATTAGAACACAAAAATACTAAACTTACAAAATAATAAAAAATTCTTAATGTGGACACTCATCATTAGTAAGTAAGTAATTAGTAAGTAATATGTGTATTTTCTAACGTCTATATGTCTAGACGCTAAATGATGAAACAAGCTAACCTTGTCAGAAATATATTATATATTTTTCAGTTAAATCCGGGGCACTCTTTATCGAATGCCAAGTCAAGTATAAAAAAAAATCAATATCAATTTGATGATTCGATATATCACAAATTTACAATCGATACGCAAACAATCGATGTTCATGCACATATATTTTTCACATCACTATTTCTTACACTGTAGTATTCAAAGTTTTTAAACTTTGTAAAACAAATAATACAATAAGTTCTCCTTAATTAAAGTAATTAAAATAAATTGACAAAGGAATAAATGTTTAAGAATATTCAAACCGTTTAAAAACATAGAAGAAATATTATGGTAATCGTATTTAATTTGAAAACAACCAGGATTTTTATAGATTTTAATATTTTTGATATACACAGTGTAATAAAACATTTGTTGATAAAAAACTTTAGACGCCTTTTCCGTAATTATATAACTCATGAAATTATACGAGGATAGTTTGATAATTCAGTGACTGTGTATTTGTCAATAAAAGATATTTTTTTCGCCAAAAAACGTTTTATTTATCAACATAGTCTTCTTTAAGCTCGACACATTTAGTCCAGTTTTCCAATTTGTTTATTCTTTCCAAATAAAAGGTTTTCTCAAGACCCTCAAAATAGGCGATTATTTTAGTGATTTCAGTGATGATCTCTTTAATAGACCCAAATCTCCTACCGCTTAGCCATTTGTTCAGGTTTATAATATATAATATATTATTATTAATTAATGCGAGATATCACATATCTGTAGGAATCACAGTAATACAAAAAAAAATCTTGAATACAATATATTTTTTGTCAACTATACGATTTAAAAATTTCATACTGCATATGCATAGCTTTCAATAAAGAATTTCCAGTAGAAATAAGAAAGCTACAAAATGTGTTCTATGTGTCCTATGTAACTTCATTTAATATTCATTATAAGATATTTGTATGCGGCGGTTTCAAGTCAAAGACACTCGAAGCAAAAATCAATGTTTTTATTATAAATAATTAATGAAGTCGCGACATACTTAGCGCAGCAATTTCAATTTGCGTCATAGAATATCCTGGAAGACTTTCTCTTAATATAGTGTCCTCATTTTTTAGTGGTCGATTTTTCAATTGTTGATTGAAATTGATGTTAATAAATGTGTATTGGCATATCTATTTTATTAAATATCTAAATATTAACGGAGATATAGCAATTAAAAGTTTAAATTGTAGTTTTAGCGCTAGAAATGGTCGGCCATATCTGTATGATGTGAAATGCATTTTAACGTCAGTTATTTGTTGAGTAGGCCAGTGCTGTGGTAATGTTCTGTAGCTGTTGGTAGTCAAATAATCAAGTCAAATCAAAGAATAATAAGTTTTTATTTTATTTAACCCTGATAAGCCAGTCATAATATTGAAATTTGATTGTTCCTTGAAATAGCTGTAAATAATATTTGATATTTTGATATCGAAATACATATAGCAGAGATTTATGAGCTGTAAGGTTTGCTGCGATTGTGATGTCACATGATTTGGAATGTGTACAACGTTGAATCCCTTTAATAATTAAAGAGACAAAATTACTTTTTTAATTGTTAATATCTCTTAACATATAAGGAGTTATTAAAAAATAATTGAACATTTGAGGTTCTACTAACCCACTTTATCAATATATAGTACACTTTTATAGAAATTAAGACATAGGGCACAAACCCATTGTATCTAGTCATATTTGAAGCGAGAATTTGTGGGTCTATATAGACAGCTCTGGTACAATTTTTTTCATTTTTGCTTGTAATGTTTGGAAGGTTACAATTGAATTGTATTATATTAAAACAAGTGTCATTTGTAATTTCTTTTGTTCATTCATGTCTATTTAATTGAGTTTTATTACTCACATTAAACATTTACTACTCACATTAAATTTAATTTCATCTGTTCGACTGCTTTTAATTGCGATCCATCTGTATCATTAGATATTGTTCATTTACTGTAAAAACGTCATAACTTAAAAATCGTTATAAGCAGAATTCGTTAGAAAAAACCACCAAGTATTACATGAGTATAAGTTTGAACTAGTAGGTGACTGATCAAGCCAGTGTAATTTAGTGAGAATATCTCGAGTTAAAGTCTAAATATGTGTTTCACACATATATGTGAACATGACGAAGGCGAACCTTTCCGTGAGGGAACCCGAGAATCGTCTCAAATCATCAGGTAGAACCGTACCTTTAAAACTGTACGTAGGAGGACATCGCGAATTGGTTGCCTGTGAGAAAAATATTATTAATTTTATTTTTAATAAAAATTTGAACTTTTCCGATAGATAACTCTCTATATCAACTACAAAGACTAAACTGTCAGACTGTTATTAATGGCAAAAGACCTGTCAATTATTAATTTCAAATGATAATTAGGCGATCTAACCTCAATAGATCCTATAATTATAGTATTATAGTCATCAAGGCCCCTCTATAATGTTAACTATTATTATCTTATCATAATGCCTAACAAAGGGAAAGGGTAATGGGGTTTAAGGTTCAAATCGTACCAGACAATGATCTATATCAGAGGTACCCAAACAGCGGTCTGCGAGACTTAAAATAGATTCACGTTTGATATAATTCACTGGTGTAAATTCATATTAGAGTTATGTCATACTAGAGTACTGTGACTAATAAAATAGAACACATGTTTAATGTTTTCAATTTTTGAAAGTTTATATACTAAACTTTACTAACAAAAATAAAAATGAAATTTAAAACATATGCAGCTATTCATGCAACTAAAATATAAAATTAAAAGTCAAACTAAAAGAAGATGGGAATTATATTTTATGCCGGTTTCACACCAGAGAGACAGTTGTCAAAAACCATATTTCGTTTTATTTCAAAACAGTTCTGTTTTTCAAAACTGTTCACACTGAACAGACTAGTTATGATTTTATTGTTTTTCTGTGTGTCCCAAAAAAATTATAAACATGATGAACATCAACTAACAAGCACAAAAAACAGAACTGTGTGTTTAAATCAAGCACGCTAAACATCTAGCTAAAACATCAACAAACGTATTTTCTTTTGATCTTACCGACTCCAGATGGGATCTAACCAAACACATGCTTGGTTTACTAAAACAGCAACAAAAAACAAAAATGGTTTAAGAACTGTCTCCTTGGTGTAAACATTGGTGTTTTTGTTCGTGTATAATTGAACTGTCTCTCTAGTTTGAAACATTTAGGGATAATAGTTCACCTACAATTTCTAAATTAAAGTGTGCCAGCCCCAAAAGTATGGGAATCCCTGATCTATATTAAAAAGGCAGACAAAAGTCCATAATAGTCCACAAGTGTAACTTGGTACTTGTGTTTATTTATAAATTGACTAATAGCTGTTGCGTGCCTTTTCTAGATAATTGTAAAAACACTAATGTGTGACATTAATAAACAAAACTATAGAAAATAAAAATAAACATAGGAGACACTCGTCATTATTAAATTATTATCTATACACCTGAACCTCGATTTAGACGATTTAGGTAGATACGTTCCAACGAAATCCGTGTAAAATAATACATGCCATGGTAAAATTGAGGATATTTTTCACATGTATAGAAAAACCGTGCAAGATTAAAAAAAGTATATTTTTTACAGTGCAAGAAAAATCCATAATATATAAATTCTACAAAATATGTTCGCAAATTTTATCCATATTTTTATTTAATGAAGAAATAAATATACATTTTAGTCCATAAAAGATAAAATACATAAAAAATCATAATTATAATTTGAAATAAAAAGTTATTTTAACGATTTTCTTTGACGCGCACGTATTTTTGATTGGATCTATATTACTTTAATTAATAACGTCATCTGGTGTTGCTTTGCCTTTCGATTCACAATAACATACGGTTTGTGTACAATATTTCCGAAATTCCCCTTACTTAAAATTATTAATAATTCTGGACAACCAATGAAACCAAATCCTAAACAAATATCCCGAAATAAAAATAATGTAATCTTGCATAATCAATGTCTACATTATCTTTACAACTTCTTTACATTTACAAAACATAAAATAGAGAAATATTTTTGTAATACATAGTAAAATTATTATTGAATAATTATTCTTCTTTGTGAATCGTGTTATTTCGACTCCGTGTACAAAAAATCCGTGTAGTTGATAATTAAGTTATATGTCAAATTTTAATAAATTTTAAGTCAAATTTTATGTCAATTTTAGATGTTGGCTAAACATTGTACTAAATTCTACTCTAACTGACAAAGTATTGTTATTCGCAATACATAAATACTCGTAATCGTATCGTAAAATTTAACTAAATCAATTTATTAAATACTAAAAAATATAAGCTATGATTAAATAAAAGTACATCGACTTTAGGTTGCCTACAACTGTCGAATATATGTTCGCAAGTTCAACAACACTCGTATTCTTGTTATGAACCATTTCACCGTTTTACTGCTGCCATCTTACAGTTATTGCGTGAGTTATCCTAGGATTCAAACAAGTGGTTGGTAAATAATTTTCAGTCAATACACACTTCTCTCGTTTCACGTAAACATATATGTTATTTACAAGTTTTATTAGTTCAATAAATTTTAGTTGGAAAAGTAATGTTTGTGTAAAAATTTGTTTGAAATTTAACGCTTCAGTTATGTAACCACATACTGAGTTTAATTAAAACTAGATATTTTATTGCATATTTCAAAGCAGGGTTGGCCAATCTTTTGTGCTATGTGAATTAATATAAATTATTTAACATAAAACTTTATGTTTCTTTAAACGTATTTTAATAAATTTAACTATAAAATTCATACGCATATTTTGTGTAATTAATGTCGATATATGTCGATGTATTAATGTTTAATGTCGATATATTTTTTGATATCATGTTGATCCGCAACCTAGAACATGTAGCCCTGATCTGATAATTAAAATCTCTCAACGTTTTAAATATTTGCTATCATTATAGTGAATTATAATTTAAGAAATACAATAATTTTATTTAAAAAGTTAAATTCAACGTAAAAAGTAATTTACGTTTTCATTGTTTTTTTAGAACCTTACAAGGTCCAATGTTGAAAATAAAAATAAAAAAACTGTATTACACTATAACCTCCAAATTGTGGCTATTTGGCAAAATGCAGTAGGATTTATTTATAAAAGAAGTTCAATGTCAGTTTTTCAAAAGTAAAGAAATAAAAACAATGTCTATTACTAATTGTTATTAAAAACAGCAACATTTCAAAATTTATTTATTTTTTATCAATTATTAAAAGTAATACAGCAAAAAAGGGCTCCTTTTTTCCAGTTTTTTCAAAATTACGGATTTCCAGGAAATTCAGGGCAAAATCCATGGACGCCAAAAGTCTTAGAATTTTTTTCTCTACAAAATAGGAAATTTGATGGAGCCGTTTTCGAGCTACCATACAAAATTCAGTACCAAACATATAAGAATAGAAACATATAAGAATATAAATATACAGTTGGAACATTATAATATAGGAGGTACTATTTAGTAATTTATTAAAACCCAAAAATAATTCTTTTAAAATTAAGCTTTTATATAATCCCTATAAACCAAATTGATAAAATACCAAATGGAACCTGAAATATGTTCGTATCTTTTTATTGTAGGGCAGATCGTCGACATTAACATTTTGATAACAAATTGATTGCGGTAATTACATCATTAAATTGGTATCTCGCTATCGCCATGCTCGGCTTTAGGTATTAGGGAACCGCAAGCCATTGCCTCGAGTGTGCGTTCGCGTTTGCGGTTACGTAAATTGAATCATCTGATATTTTCAATAATATGACAAACAGTATGATCAATTTCAATATTGGATTTACACACGCAGTTCCGCTTTAACCCTTAAATACGCAGTGTTGCAAAAATCAGTTAAATGCTTATAGAGCTTCATTAGGACTGTACTGACTAAATAGACTATGTTATTTCATATCGGCAACAATCCATCCTAAACTTCAGTAGATGACATTAATGAATAATTTAGCGAAGCAATGATTAAGGACTGTTAATGATTAAGCAATGTCTGACTGTTGCATCTATTGGGTTCGATCCCCGAGCCAGAGATATATTTTCTGGGTTTGGTTACAATTTAACTGATTTAAATATGAAAAAACATGATCGCAAAAGAAAAAATTCTAAAATGAAAACAGAAAGTGTTACAAAAGCTACGGAAAAAAGAAGAATAAAAAAACAGCTTTATAAAAAGAGATGGATATATATAGTTGAAAGAATAGAAGTGCACTGTTAGGACTTATAATTAGAAGTATACAACTGGAAGGCATGAGAAGTGGTATGCAATAATAACAAAGAAAAATGCTAATAGAAGAAGTTCTTCTCTTCCTCTATGATAAATGGAATGTGCATTTTCAAAAAAAGAAATCAAAAGCGTTGTGACGTCATATGCAATATAAAATGTAGAAGAAATTTGTAAAAAAAAATAATATAATATCCGTGAGAGGCAATATCAAAAAAATTGTATTAATGGAAATGTGCAGTAAGTCAAAATGACAGAGTAAAAAAAAAAAGAAATTTATTATTCGTAATATGTGACAAGGAGGGGGTGGGGGGGAGTTTGTGTGACGTAAATAATGAATGCTTAACTTAAATACTGCGGTTGCAATGTACTTTTATAGTATTTATTATGATAACTGATATTGGTCATTTTAATACATAAAATAGTACAGATCGTTATTTTGTATTTAACATTTGTAATTAAGTTTTTAATGCAATTTTCTTTTTGTAGTACGTAATGAAAATGAAAAAAACAAAATATGAATTTGCGGAGCGTAGTTTTCAAATAACCCTAAAGTATGATGCTTAACGAATCGTGACTCAAGTGCAGCTGTGTGTTACGACTAAAGTGCGTTTTTCTGAATACTGGGTCAAAAAATAACGTTATTTATATGAAAAGCAAATAATAATGTAATATATTATTAAAAAGTATCACAATAGACGACACAGTGGGCATGAGCATTGATACTCGACGCTGACTGCTGTGTCTTCGTGTTCGATCCTCGAACCAGAGTTTATTTTCTGGGTTATATATTATATTATTTACAGAGGTTTACTTTTAAATATAAAAGTGGTGTAATAACTATAAATAGTGTTAATTAAGGGAGTGTCAGTAGCGATCCTTAATATCGTATGTTAGGTAGCTATTGGTTATTGATAAATTACTGGCGGTTAATTTTTTTTTTTTAATATTAACTTTTTTCGTATACGTGTAACTTTACCTAGATATATCAAGAAAATAACATGCAAAACTGAGAAGTTATACTTAGACTTAATCACTAAAAATAATAAGATAAAATTCATATCGATTGACAGTCATTGGCTAGCCAGACAAATTAGCAAAAGAATTTATAAATTTGGAAAAAGAGACAATATAAAATTTCTTGCTTATGGAATGTTACGTATATTAAAAAAATTATACTACAATTTGTGTAATAAAGATTATATACGAGGGTAGTTTGATATTTCAGCGACTCTTTTCTTTTCAGAAAAAGCGCTTTATTTCTCAATATAAGATATTTTTTTCGGTAATCGTTTGTCTAATTTCTTTATTCCTTCCAAATTAAAGGTTTCCTCTAAGCCATCAAAATAGGTGTTTATTTCAGTCCTCTTTGAGATATCTTTGTTAGACCCAAATCTCTTACGGTCCAGCCAAGTCTTCAGGTTTAGAAACAAGAAGCGGGCTAAATTTGGATAACATACTGAATGGAGGAACACTCGGTAGTCCAATTTATGGATTTCTGTCATGGTAAATACAGACTTAATCGCAATCGCGTGGATAACTGCTTTCAATGGCTGTCAAACACAAAACTAAATGACGCCACTTGGAGAAAATTTGACAGTAGTCTATTAATAGATGGCAGTTAAAAAAAAGTGCGCGGGAAATTCAAACAGTCACTGAAATATCAAACCAACGTATATAAATAACTGACAGCTGTCAGAGAAATGAAATATTTTCTAGTGCAAATGTAAAATTTCAACCTATCTTTACAAAATCATCACTAAACTATATGTCGAGACTTTTAAAAACAAAATAAGGTTTTCATTTCGTACTTAATATTTTTTTCAGATGCGTATAAGATAAAATGTGTTCAGATTTGTACGTTTAAAAAATATTTACTCCTTTTTCTTGAGACTGTTATTATTGAAACACAAAAAACGCACCTCTCGTTATGACGTCATGGATTCCCAATACTCCCCCTTTTCCCCACTCTTTTTGACAAACGTTACAACGGATAAACGTGTTGCCCGTGTTGCCTGCACGTTGCCCGGGCAACTGTTCCTTCCGTAACCGTCCGCAGCTTTCAGTGGCTCTGTATATTCATTCTCGTTGTAGCTGGCGTCGAAGCACGTTGATAGAGAGCTTTAAATACGAGTAACGAATACGTATTACGTAAACGGCATTTTTAATAAACCAACTCGAAAATATTTGATCAAAAAGGATATTATTTCCTTATATTTTTTATATATTTATTTTGACCTTATTCATATATTATTCAACGCATTCTATTGTCTTTAGATTATATATTCTCTTATAGTATATTAAAGCAAAATAATCCATTATGAATTTAAAATTAGGGACACGAGAAAAGATCGCTATAAAGTAGAATACAAACCACTGAATTAATCTTTAAAGATAAAAATTTGAATAAAATATATTCTGGGCAAAGACAGAGGGATTGTTTACTTTATGTAGGATAATAATAATGGCTCTCGTAAAAATTGTACACGATATAAATGGTCTTTCAACTAGAGGTGTCATTTTAAATCGACAAAAAGACGCAATATTTTTGAAACTCGGAGGTTTGTAATGGAACACAATATGTTTCAAATGTCACTGCAATTATGGTTGTATGTTGACAACAGATTCGTGAATATTCGGCTATTTGCTTTTATTGACTGGTAAAATTGTATCCTCTATCTGATTCATTACTCACATAACTCATAAATGCAACCAAATAAATTTATGATAAAGATAAAGTTATTGACTATCACAGGAATGCTTGGAACTCAAATATTGCTTTCGTCGCACACTAAAGTTCTACTGTCTTAACACAATTGTTAACGTTAACTATAATTATGCAATGTGTTCATATGGTGTAGTCTCCATCTTTCTACAAGAAAGACATAATTGTCTTAAGACAGCCGCAATTAACTGACAGTTGATGGACCGGTCTTAAAATGTTCGTGTTCTGTAGGTCTTGGACGATGATATATGCTCCTGCATCAAGCACAGAAGCTTTGTTCAGGCGTCCATTATGTTTCATAATGTTTAGTATGAAAATCTTATATTATCTACAAAGTTCAAGGCTGTATATAACACAGGTAATATTATTATAGGTGCATATACAACGCGAAGATATCTTATGTAATTAAACTGCCACTAAAGTTGTCGTCTGCAGTATTCGAACTTAACTAAATATGTTTAATATATAATATATAACATAAGATATTGTACTATATACCAGGGGTGGCCATATGGCCAAAAATATGTAATCTGAAACGATCTGACGTTTGTCTATTCGTGTAATTGCAGAAACTCTAAGAATTAAAAGAATACTGAAGGCAAAATTATCGTGATGAGATTTTTTACTGTGACGAGATTTTATTACCGTGACGAGTTTTTTTACCGTGATGTGATTTTTTACCGTGACGAAATTTTTAAAGTTTAGAGTATTATAACTACACTACTCTAGTAAAACTTTAAAACAGGGTACATGTGCGAGTATATATTATTTTAAATGGAAAACATTCCTGTAGTGCAAATAACGAGAGAGCGTTGAGTTATGCTTAAAAGCGGTTACTAGATATATCTACGATATGGTTATAAATTTTCTCTTATTCGTTCTTATATACATTATAATATACTTTTCCATTTTAAAGCATGAATCGCTGCCGAACTCCCATAATTTCAAGTACTGTTAAAGTTCATTGGATTATAAAACCAGTACAGTGAACAAATTTCTATAATCAGTATAGTGGAAAGCTGCACACGATCATCCTAAAGCTTTAATTCATTTTCGCTTTCCTCAAATAACTTCAAGTTTTTCGTAATTGTACAAGTTGTACCTCATATAAAATTATAATCTAAAATCAGTTCCAGTACTTCAAAGTTTTATGTGATATTCGTCATTTTCTATGCACAGTGGCGTAGCTAACGTTTACCGTAAGCAGCGTGTGTGGGTCTTGGACAAGTAAACTGATAAAAACTACATGATTAGTAATTTCCATAACACTTACAGAAACAAATTTGTTATTAACAGGTTATGCACGTTTGGTTAGGGGTCCTACAAAATATTTTGATGCATTGACACGTTCTTACACCTAGATTAAAATTAGCATGTTCTATTACACTTAATTTACGTTTTTATTTAATATTTTAATCTAGATTTCAGGTTTTCAGAATAAGCATTCCTTGTCACATTTGCGTTTTAATTTGAGTTTAGTTAATTTAGTTGGTGCACATGCGTCATTTGTAATATAAATTTTGACAGTTCTACAATTACTAAAATTGAATGTGGAATAATTAAAACTGCTGTTTTTAATAATAATTAGTAATTGAAATTATTTTAACTTCTTTCTTTTTAACAAGACATTGAACTTCTTTTAAAAATAAATCCTACTGCATTTTGACAGAATGTCACATATTGGAGGTTATAATATACTATTATTATATTATATTAATTGTGTACCTTTCGGCTTAACAATCTACATTATTATATTTCTTAATGCATTTCATATAAATTCAAAGTTAAAACTAAACTTAAACTATTCTAGACTATTACTACTTCTAATAGTACTTTTTGTTTCTTCTTTTCTTGATCCTCTCTCTTCATGTCCCCTACTTCTCCTTTATTTTCACCGTTTCCTGCTTTTCCTTTCTTATTGCCTGTATCTTCATCTATCACCTCTTGCCTTCCTTGTCTCCTCTCGACAAACCCTCTATTATCTTTTCACTATCCTTCCTGCCTTCTCTCTTCGTTTTCACTTCTCCACTTATGTCTATTACAGGCATAGACCCTCTATCTTTACTATTTCCTCTTGACTCTCTTACTTTACTCTTTCTTCTTGACTCTCTTTACTATGTTATTATTGTCTCTATCTCCGTCATCTACCTCTTGTCCTTATCTACTTTCCGAAAATCCTCTATTTTTCTGGTCTGAAGTATATTATATATATATATATATATATATATATATATATATATATATATATATATATATATATATATATATATATATATATATATATATATATATATATATAATATAATATAATATAATATAATATAATATAATATAATATAATATAATATAATATAATAATAATATACTACAGCTTTTTGTAATTTAGAAGTTTTGGACCTTGTAAGGTTCTAAAAAACAAAGAAACGTAATGACGTCCATGACGCTTGCTGCTTTTTCTTTACAGCTTCAATGGTCTGTTTCAACATATCTTATTCCTTTTAATGCAGATTTGACTATGGGGAACAGATAAAAGTCACATGGTGTCAGGTTAAACGAATAAGGCGAATTTAAAACGCTGGAATATTATACTTTGCTAGAAACGTCTTCGATTGTGAAAATATTTGGCATCATTTTCGCACACACTTTTTGCATGTTAAAATTCTTATGTAAAATTTGCTTTATGTATTATGTAATTCTTACAGTTTCAGCAATCGCACGAATATAAGAACCGACGGTCAGACTACCGTATTTTCCGTCTGAAAGTTCTTGAGGCGCCACTGTTTGTATATATACAAGTATACTTGAATATCTATCATCAAAATAAAAGTTTGTCAAATCGATTACTCGACGCAACTTTGTAATTTATATGTTTACATTTACGCACCATCATTTGACTCTTCACTGAACATACTGATATTTCTTCTAAGGCTCAGTAAATTAAAAAGATCTAAAGACCAAAAAGATGGGAAGATGTTAAAATGTATATACGGTGAAATATTAATGTAAAAAACCAAATAACATGTATACGAGTATAGGCTTGTTTTTAATTATGTTGTAATAAATTAGTTTATTCCCTAATGAGTGTGAAAGACATATTTAAATTTAAACTTCTAATGAGATTGACGTACAATAAATGAATTATGTATATCTACTATATATTTGAGATTTGTACATGATATATTAAGGTAGACTTATAAATCTGTACTACAGTGTCACACTCATGTCTAAATAATGTCAACTTATGAATGAAAATATATAAATGTTGGATGTCGCATGTTTAAGTCGCACCAGTGTGTACGAGTATAATAAAATAATAACTAAATACAGCTGCTAATACAAAACGTACTGTATATGGACTATACTACAAAACAATCAAAGTGAAAACTGATTAGGATTTCCGATAACATTGTTTCCTATTTTGAACCTAAATTAGACTTTGACAAAATGAAGTTACTTCGTATAGATATGCTGGCAGTAGTTTCTAGTTCAAAGTTTACGTAGTTAAAGTTTTCATAGTGACTGCCCATATTAAATGAATTGAGTGAACGGACATTAAACCATTACAGAAAATGATGTCATTTAAGTTGCATATGTTTCAGGCGAATTGTATTAATATAACTTTTCAAATTAAAAACTAGTCAAATAATTTAAACTATCTTTATACACAGGGTGTTACGTAGCAAGGTGCAAAACCTTAAGGGGATGATGCTGAGACCATTCAGAAAAAAATATTTTGCGACGTAAAAAGGTTTTTTTTAACTTTAAAAAATGTATTTGTACGTAGAATTTTCCGCTAATTCCAAATCTGGCAGTCAAAATTTGTTATAATTTTTGTCATTGTTACAAAACCAATATTTCAAAGATTTACACTAGATAGAATGAAATTTGACATTTTGCTAAAGGTTATCTCTATAGAAAATTATATTAAATATAATGGAATTTATGACATTTGTTTAGAGTCTAGTCTCGAGTAAACGACTCAACGTTCTAGGTCACTATGATGCCTCATAAATATTTTTAATATTGCAGTACCATTATATAAAACAGGTGTTCGATAATATTCAGTAGAATTACATCATATTATAGATCATGGGCGCCGGGAGCTAGGCTATTTGAATATAAACTTAAGGCGTCTAGGTGGTTGAACACCAAGTCAATAAATTTAGTGTACACCTCTATCATTTTCCTGTGAACATTGCAGATGCACCTCCCTGAAAGAAATCCTGCCGGCGACAATGTTATAAAATGTATCGATTAGTTTCGCTGTTAAATGAATACGTATTTAATAGGTGTAGTCTCCCTACAAGCTACAAAGGAGTCTTGAAGTGGCCTTTAGCAGTTAACCTTTAGATATTGAATGATAATAAAAATGGCAAAGTTAGCGTTGGTACAATCTAAGTGCATTGTGTGAATATAGATGATACTATAACCCCTAAATCGATATTAAATTTTAATATAAAGAACTATATTTCTTAATAAATGTACGAAGGCATTGTGGCCGAGAGGATTGACGCTTACTTCAGACTGCCGTGGCTGTGATGGTGTGTGAATAAGGGTAAATCCGTGGACATTGCACCTCTGGTGCCATCGGTGAACAGTGTTCGGTTCACAACTATTACTTCCTTTCCTCCAAGGACGAACACACTTCAGTGATCCATATTAGTGTGGGATATATCTCCCCTTCTACATACCTTAAGTTTCGTCTTCCATTTACAAATTCAGATGTAATTTCGCGAGTTTATGTCCAATATAGGCTGGCATTGCACACCTCTAGGAGTGAAGTAAAAATCAATTAAGATTTATTACACACAATGTAGTGTATAACTCGTACTCTGTCAGACTGCTGGGTCTTAAGTTCGATTCCAAGTCAAGTTTGGTTGTTATTAAAGTTGAATTGCTTTTGACTGATATAATCATTAAACTTATCACAAATTGCACATGTTCACACCACCATAAAAACTGCCGACATATTCGAAAGTCGTTGGTGTTAGCATAATCATTAGAAATAGGGCGACATTAATTAAATAAATAAAAAAAGACATCATCGATAAAGAGTTGCTGTTTAATATAGAATAAATGTTAGAAATACTAAAATGAAAAGAGTAATACTAAAGAGAAATACTAAAATGAATAGAATAAAATGGATGAAGTAGGAGAAGAGAAAATGAAGACAGAAGGAAGAAAGGATAGTGAAAAGATAATAGAGTATTTGTCAAGAGAGGACAAGAAAAGCTAGGGTGAGAGACGGAGATACAAACAAGAATTAAGGAGAAGGAGGGAACTGCGAAAATGAAGGAGAAGTAATGAACATGATGGGAAAGGGCTAAGAGAAGAAGAGGCAGTCTGCAGTCATTTGATAGCACCCAATTGTTTCTGCAGTACATTGAAAAGTACTAATGTAGAGAACAAAAAGAAGAGGAAGAAATATTTTGGAAGAAGACACGAGAAGAAGAAGAAAGATTTTTATAAGTACTTAATAAGAGATAAAGACAAAACAAAGATAAAAATAAAAATAAAATGCAATGTAATTTGTAGAATTAATGTTGAAGAATGTAATGCCTAATGGCAGTAGTGTTAATAATTAAAAATACCGCCAGATGTAGGGATTTAAAAAAAAGTCATATCCCGTAGGTTACACTATATCTGGCAACACTATTGTTTACTTAACGTTACCATTAACGCTACTGGCAAGGGTATCTACTTGGTTCCATGTGGAATACTTCATATACGTTTTGTGTTCGCTATGTACTGGTTGTTACTTTACCTTAATTTCAAAGTTATAATTTAATCGTTCATAGTTTATAATTAACTTTATTTAAATATTATAAAACGTTTAGTAGCATAACTTCCTGTTCCGACTATAATACTTATACTAATACATCGCTATTCGTTGGTACCAGAGAAGTAGTCCAGTAAAACTAGCTGAAAACATGCTGTAACCTCAAAATAACTTAATATACCACTTACTCGTACGAGTTAGGCGCTTGAGATATTAATTTAAAAATTATTTTGGATAAAAGCTCCGACCGAAACTTTGGTCATCATCAGTAATATAGTATAATTAATTTTGATATGTGTTATAACTTGGAAATTTAAACATTTGTTTTACATATTTAACAAAATTAATATAAAATTTAGCATGCTATATTATATCAAAAAATTATAATATAAATGTATAAAAAATTTATAATTTTTAAATGTATAGATTAGAAACAACATCAAAACATTGTAAGAGCTATGGACTATTCGTTGGTTTTTGCAAAACTTTACTTTTATTTTTAAGACTTTTTTATTACCAAAAAGTGGTCATTTATAACCTTATAAAAAATAATACGGTCAACGTATTTTCTTACTTTTCGTCCACTTATTTAGATCGTTGAAATGAACCGGAAAAAAATACTACATATTTCGAGGTAAAATTCTAATTATACTTAACTATTACAACTCATATATGAGTATACTCTAACAGGCAGAATTATCTTCTTTGAGTATCAAAATTCTGTATGAATTTATAATTAACGAAAGGCATTACCCAGCGTTGCCCGCAGCTTATGGTTAAACTTGTTTCAACTTGTTGAAAGCATTGAAGTGGTGCTTTGCATCAGTTATTCGTATGTTTTAAATTGTTATAATTGATATTAGGACAGAGTTTATATTTATGAAGAGTAAATAGCCTCTTGTAAGACGGGAACCGGATGTTTTTTTAAATAAACAGTGCTCACTTATTTATTAATATAATAACAATTTTATTACAGAAAAATCTTACATGTCATTTAAAAATTCATTATGAATGATAAATAATGTCAAACAGGTGGTGTTCACTTTCTTATATGTACTTCTCATTTGCTAAAAAACGATGTATAGGTATTTCAACATCTTACCATCATCTGTTGTTTAATTAAGATATCACAAAACTTACCAGATCACAGGGTACCAGCACTTAGAGTTATAGTAAATTATTGGACATGGAATAAACCGTTTTAGGCGACCCCTGCTTGAATAATATATTCCAATGAACTAATATTTTCGGCGACTCAACATCTGAAGAGAAGGAATGGTGAAGGGAGTGAATTATAAACATTTTGAGGTGTACTCCCTTCACCCTTTCTTCTCTTCAGATTACCCAATCTAAACCTTGCTATCGTTCTCATATATATATATATATATATATATATATATATATATATATATATATATATATATATATATATATATATATATATATATATATCTTGTCTATTTTATCCGAGCACCACGGTGGCCCAACATCTTAGGTGTTCCCTTCACCTGTGTCTTGTAGGTTATTCACTCAAGGTGCTGATATTTATTTCGTTTCAGTTTGTATTCTTTTATAATAATCCCTTATCTGGCAACAAAACCCTCACCCTCACACCCTTGTTGTTACCGTCGTCTAATTGTCTTGCTTGTCAACAGCCTATCGCTATGTTCTTTCTTTGTGTAAAATACCGTATTCTATATTAGTATTCTATATTTTCAAAACTTTATTTTTCATAAAAACTTCATAAAAGAAACGCTGTCTTAAAATAACACAAGGTGAAACGTTGTTTATATTTGTTTAATTTATTTAATGTCAACCTATTTCCTATACTGACTCATATCAGGAAGGACCTCCTACATTGTTGTTAGTATTTTTGGTGTCAAGAATCATAGAAAGTATGACACGAAATATTCGTTCTTGTTTTTCTTTTTTAATTTATTCAATCCTACTATGTTAGCAGTTTTTGTGGTGTCGTGATCTCATATATGTATTGTTGTCTATAATCAATTTAACTCAGAAACAAACAAACCTAGAAAATATAAGTCTAGACTGGGGACTCGAAGACACTGCAATCAGCGTCAAGTATCAATGCTCTTGCTCACTGTTTCGCTTTTCAACCTTCTTGTCTGTATAGATATTTCCAAAATAAATGACACATACATCAAAATCTATATAAACACCCGCTAAGTACACATTTTCGCGTATTTCAATTTTTTCTAACATAACAGAAGTTACCTTACCCGTTAAGTAAACGATTTTACCTAACGAATTGTTCTTCTGAAAACTTCTTAAAAATGCGTTTTTATCATAAAATCCTCAAAAGTTCTTTTTAAGGATTAAAGGCTTTTAGAATAGCTATAAAATGAAGAAGCAGAACACTTTTGAATTAAATATTACTAGGTTTTGCTTACGTAAAATGTTACATGAAGTAAGGTTACATCCGTTCATCTTTTATTTTATAAAAAAATGCAAATTTACTAATAAAACTTTTTTTAATTTTAGGTAAGTGAACCTTTCTAACTACTACTGGGACACATTTGCAGCTACAGTATTTTGCTAAGAATCTCAGGTATTTAAATCTATTTGGTAAACTGTACATTTAAACCGGGGAAGTTCGGAAAAGTAAAATGCAAATAATAAATACAATAACGGTGTTTTAAAGAAACCTAAAATGCGGTATCTTAAAATACCGTTCTTTTAAGATATCTCATTTTAACGTTATTTAACATGACGGCCATATTTTTCATAATAAGGTTGCATTTTTTTATTTCTACTTGCTACTTATAATCCATTCTTAATTTTTAATCAACAAACAGTCAACAGTCGACAAACTTCTCATTAAAATGATGTTTGGTGACCAAAGGATATTGGGTAGTTTTCAGTAAGGGGTTTCGGTCCCTGATTTTTCGTTGTGGAAACTGTATGAGCGCCCGATTAGGGCCTTTGCAACCTTGACAAGGTGTCATTAGATTCTCGCTTGTCTTACTGTTGTTGGTTTTTACAAAGATTTTAAAACTTTATAACCTTATTCTGTAACTTTTAAAAAAATCGACCTTTTTTTTCACCGGTGGAAATATTTAATTTTTTCACCGTTTGAATAAGGTCGCTGTATTTAAAATATCTAAAGTGGTATTCTGTATGCAAAATTTTCCACCGCCGTGAAAAAGTATAAACTGATATTGATGACGTATTCTCCGACGTCATCAATTATATAATATTTGACCAATCACGACAAAGTATTAAATAGAAAAATATATAATATTTTAAATGACAGTTGTTTATATAATTCCTACATGTCAAAATCTGTTAAAAAAAGTCAATATGGCATCTACGAAAAGGAAAACGGGAAAATCAGTGGGGAAATAATTATTATAAATAGAATTTCAAATGGCCATGCACATTTTATGCAAAAAAGCAATTTTTTAGTAATCCCGCGTAATTGACAAACAACATAACCTCACTTTCTGATATATTTATATATTCATGTATACATATAAATACTAACTTATTTTTTATTTTTTCGTAGAATCCTCCAACTACAGCAAATTATAGTTCAAATTGTTTAACAGTTCTCAAAAATACAGCGATGAAAATTTTTAAGTCACCGCTAAAGGCGACCTTGTAATTTGGTCGATTTTTTTCCAGCGACATAAATAAAATCGATGGAAATTTCTTACAGAATACCAAATAAAAAAAAAAAATTTTACCGGTGGGAATACTTTACAGAATAAGGCACTTAATGCGAAATAAAAACACTAAAAGAAATCGAAACATTCAGTGACTAAAATTATATGATAAAATATCCATAAATTTGTTCAAATCTAAAATAAACTGACTAACGATATAATAAATCATTTTATAAACTTATATTTCACCAAGAATTTTTGTTTTTTTAACTAACTTGTTTTCAACAAATATTTTAAGAGTATTTTTATATGTATTAAATATATACATACGAGTAATATATACATATGAGTATCTATATTCATAATTAATAGTATAAGTTGAAAATGACCGAGTGTGATGAACGCTGTTGGACATTTATCTGCGTGCCAGGAAGTTTCTGTTTGGCACAAACTTAATCTAAATCACTAATTTATGAAATGCAGAATATTTATATTTAAACAAAATTTTATGTTGAAAGTTTATTAGAGTTAGTTTAAAAAAAAATAAGTTTAAGATATTTTAAAATTTCATTCCGTAAATTATTACATAACTTTATAAAATTTTAGACAAAATATATTATATAATAATTTATTATTTCGGAACATTTTCTTCATGTCTTCATTTAACGATTTGAAACGAGATTATCTTAAGGAGGTATAAGACGTTAACGTAAAGGATGAAAACGTTGTGAAATTTGGAGGGTCGATACAAATTGTTAAAACACATGCTGTCTCAAAATTTTAGAGACCTAGGGTTCATAGTTTTCTTTTTATACATGATTAAAAATAGTCATTTTTCATACAAATCATAATTTTTAGCTCCATTTCACCGCATAATATAACTTTTAACTATAAAAAAATGGTGACAAAAACTAGGTGTATATAAAAGAATCTTTTCTGTAACTATTGCAAAAAGAAAATTATCAAAAGGATACCTATTTACGATAATATTTAAATAAAACCAGTAAGAAACAATAAATGTAGGTTATGAGCCGGCAACGTTGCAAATGCCAATTTGAGTGGGAAATTCAAAATCGAAATAAATATTATATAAAATATAACAATTTATTTGTCAAAGAACCAAATCACGCATGCGTCAACACACGTAAATTTGCAGCGTTGCCAAATTTATTATTCCTTTTTCAAAATATTTAATTTGTATTTAAATTGAATTAATATAAATTTGATATTAATTATAGGTAATTTTTCATTTCATAAACTATTATATGCATAAAAAATCATTTTAACAAGCAAAAAGCAGTTTAATAGGGAATTGAAAAATTCATTTTCAAAGATACAGTCTCAATATTTGCTCGTCCCTCATGTACTTGTATAATGTATATTTGACATATACATTTATACATCGCTATTTGCTATGGGGTATCACAGGCAGTGTTACCAACCCTACTGTTTTAACAGTAGATTTGCTGTTTTCACATTGATGTCCCTGTTTTCTGTTTCATTCCTCATTTTTACTGTTTTTCGATTAGCGTTCAGCGCCAAATAATAATGTCCAAATAATATAATGGAACTGGATAGAGAATGGCGAATGTTAAGAAATGTCGATTTATCTTTTGACCAAAACAAAATTCCCGATATTATCGACTTTTGGAAACATGTACACGAATTAAGAAATGGAGACGAATCTCAAACATTCCCTACATTGTGTGAATTGGTAAAAAAACTTTTGTGCCTACCACATAGCAGCGCCACCGTGGAAAGGTTATTTTCTGCTATAAATATTATGAAAACAAAATTACGCAACAGAATATCGACTACAACTATTAAAGGAGTATTACACACTAAATCCGAAATAACCGATTGCTACTCATTTGAAGCCACAGAAAGGCACATGAAGAAATTTAACAAAAATATGTATGATTTTAAAAAGAAAAATGAGTGTGAAAATATTGAAGATGAGGCAATTGAGAATGAAAGTGGAAAATAATTTTACTTTGATTTTTATTTTTTTGTTGTTGTGATTATTAATATAACAATGTATGTGAGTTCTGGTAACTAAGAAAATTGTTCATTGTTTTAATTATATGAGCAAAAGTATGAAATCTGCCTTTTCTTTCTTTACCTACTGTTTTCTCCTGTTTTTTTTTTGCGAGCTGCTGTTTTTTAGTTTTTTGGGGTTGGCAACAGTGGTCCTGTACCTCCTTAACACAACGTCAAGATAAATTTTACTATTTCACTGTTTGATTACTGTAAGTTTATAGTAACTACTTAAAATCAGAGTAGGTTTATAGCAGATTTCTTAACACACATACACACTATGAACAAGTGGCCGAACCCATAGTTATCAGAAATATTAATTAATATGGTCAGTTAAAAAAAAATAACAGTCAATAGTTCGGCCGGTCCAGTCTGTGCTACAATATTAACTATTTTTAGCCTAGTTAAAAAATATTTAACCTCGGAATGAACGGTAATAAGCTAAAAAATTGTATACACTGTCTGTTTTGATATTGAGAACATCACTTATAGCAAAACTGAAGTTTAACTGAGAATTGAAATAACAACGACCCTAAGTAAATTACTTAATAAATATAAATTAATTAATATTAAATATAAATTAATTACTTATGTATTTAAGTAAACGATTCTGTTTTTTAATAAAACATCGATTCTACAAAACAAATTTTATAAAATAAGATAATTAAATTCAATAACGTCAATAAATAATAAAAAATCAACATATATTTTATCGAAGCGTATGTAATGGAAATAAATTATTTTATATTAACTTTTAAAGATTCGGTTAAAAAATGATTAGCTATTAAAAAAACCTGAAGGTTATTTGTTTTTAAAATGTTTTTATAAAAACCTGATTTATATTTATTATAACGACGCTTTCAGTTAATAACAAATTTTTTGTTGTATTTTTTATTATACATGCGCATGTTATGTATACATCAGCATGTATATAAGTAAATAGGTATACATATATAAATACGAGTAGATATTTTTCAATATAAGAAATAATCAGGAAATAATATAGCCATGTTTCAGATACAAATTAATTGTGTTTAATAAGAATAATTAATAGCTTATTAGAAATAATTAAGAAAAAAGTTCAATATTATGATTAGGATATAATTCCACAAGGTTTTAATTTTTTTTCAATTTATTTAAAGTACAACATATTAAGTTTATTGTGTGAAAATTTGAAGTCGATTGGAGTAAAACTGTCTGGGATATAGAGTTTTAAGTCTCCACTTCTCTGGTCTGGTTTCGTCTTTTAAACACGTTTTTCTCACACAGCTTTTTCAGAGTCGGTGCCCTATCTTGCTCAAAATCTACTGGACCGATGCTTTGAAATTGCACACTCTTTTTTTACATAAATGCTGAAATAACGCTATCGAGTTTTTTTTTTAATTTTAACATATTTTAAAATAACAAAGTTTCTGATTTTTTTCATAAAAAATCGGTATTTTGACTGCTAAGTGCTGTATAAGATTGAAAAATCAACAAAAAAAAAAACAGGGTTACCTGCAGAAACTTATCAACTAATGAAATCATTTTGGTTTTTCGATTGCAGAAAATCCAGTGATGAATTATCAGTGGCTCGGCAATGTTACTATTTTTTGATTCGCTTCCAATGCCTCATTTCTTGATATTTATTTATGAAAATTTCACAAAGTATTCTTCAAATGTTATTTATTCATGTAATAATTGTAAAAATAATTATATATTAACTGTGTCGTCAAAAAACATTATCGAAAATATGCTTTTTTTTATCGACTTACCCCCCCTTAAGTACGTCACTGGTATGTTAGCTTTTTGTTACAACAGAATCTATTTACATGCATTACAATATTTTCCATCAATATCGAGAACAAGTGAATTATACTTCTTTCCATTTTACTAACATTATGTTATGTTTTTTCTATCGATAGATACAATAAAGTATGTAAAATTTTTGTTATGTTTTATAAACTTTATTTTAAAATAAAATAACAAGCAAAGTGTGGGTCTTAGGGTTCTTTCACACTGGAACAGGCGACTTGCGTTGCGACGCTGTCTAATTTCAGTTGAGAATAGTTCCAGTGTGAGATCAAAATTGCGCTACTACGGAAATATACGCGATACTACGCTTTACCTATCCGAACCCTTTAAATGTAATTAACTCGCGCACTGCAAGCGGCAAAGCCGTCCGAATACAGGCGTTATGTAGGTCTCATACTGGAAACGTATATCAACGAATTTTAATCAAGCGAATGGGATATGGAGGGGAATGCAATAGTCTCTTTCAGGGTATTATCATTTAGAGTAAAATTATTTGACATGGAATAAACCGCTTTAGATGACCCCTGTTGGAATATTATATCTTATATGAACTATAATTCTCGGATACTCAACATCTGAAGAGAAGACGCGGTGAACGTTTGATTCAAACGTGTGAGTCAATTATTGGAAGATTGACATGGAAACTTTTCTACTACACGGTGGAACAAATGTTTGATCCGAATGATTTATTTATTTTATTAATTTATTGTTGTACGATTCCTGCAGCAGTGCATTACACGTGGATCAAATGCGTGTTGGGGCTAGAAAAATCTCTCTTGACGCGGGTCAAAAGACAGACAACAGCCCGTACTTCTTTCAACATGAACGTTGGACACATAGCATTGGACACAATTAGTCCGCCACACGATGCGTCCAGCCAAGGTACTATCAAGAGTGAAGGAAGTACACTTCAAAATCCTTCCTTCTCTTCAGAGGTTAAGTAGCCGAGAATTTTAGTTCGAGAAGATATAATATTCCAACAGCCGCTTACGTCCGAATTTGCCGTCGCTTAAATACGCTTGCAGTGTGCGACAGGCGTTAGGCGTCTGGTGTGCTGCGTTGTGTTGTCTTTTCTCCCACATTTTCGATATTGGTGACAACGTTATAGATAACTGTCAAACTTATGTCAACTGTAGCCCGTAAGCTTTAACAATGTCAAACGTGATAACAGTTCCGCTCTATATATAAAGAACATACTCGTATAAAAAATACGTTGACATACCTCGTATATTATATGTTAAATATATTACATCGAACGATAATATGCCAATATTTCAACACGAGGGCTGCGTTTGTGGCTATCACAGGAGTATAGTAGAACGTCTGCGTCTCGCACCTCGCGCCTGTTTGATCGGTTTCCTACTTAATCTAAAAAAATTCCCTCACGTATCTTTTATATATAAAAAACAAATACAGGGTGTCGTGCAGTAAAATTAGAAATACAAAATAGCCCAGTAAAATAAGTATTGTTATTTTATTGTAATATTTTTGCCATTCTCACTCCTTGCAAAAGGAGCAATAAAAATACAGCAAAACAGATAAATTTAAACCCCTACTGTTTCAATCTTCCTGCTATTTTCGCTCCTGTTTCTACTCTGCCTCCCTTTAATAACTGCACAATTTTATTTTCACTTTTTACTCTTTTCTCACATGAATACTTAATGAGCTCCAGCGTTTCTATCTCCTTCGTGTTTCTCTTCGTTTCCCAATCTTCTTATGTTCCTTGTATCTTATTCTCGTATGTATTTCGGCTCTCTGCCAAATCCTCTTGTATCTTTCATTATATTTGCAATTATCAATTTTTTCCATTCTTTCCTGCTGCTGTATATTTCTGTCTCTGTTCTTTAGTTCCTCTTCAACACTTGTGTCTTCTTCTCTCTGCCTCTTCTGTCGCCATTCTGTTCCTTTTAAAGTACTCCTATCTCCTTTTCATTCATCCTCTTCAATAAGTATTTATTCTCGGAATTAAAGTTACAAGTCTTTTTTTTTTTGACGTTCTGAAGATTGGCTAAGAAATTTTATATAATTACGTGTCCGCGAGAAAAGATTCGAGGTAAAAAGTCTCAAAAATTCGTTTATTTTTGATCTTATGCATTTTTTCGTATAATCGACTGTTCCCAAGATATCTATCCGATAATAATCATCTTATTTTACTGGGCTATAATGATATTCATTTTGCGGAGATACTTCGATGACACTGGCCAACAAAATTAATTTTTTTTTTGATGCTAGAAAAGTACCATAAGAGTTGTAAACATTTTTTATATACTGATTCCAAAAGTACCTGACTTCTTTTCGTAGCAATTGTAGATTTTGAAATCAGACTGAGATTGATCGGCACCCAAATAAATATAGATCGATAGGCCTTTAATACTACTATACTAATAATAAATTTCACAAAATTCTAGCTAGTCAGATTAAGGCATTGACTTTAAGACCTTCCAGACGTTCCAGGATTTATGAAAAAAATATTGAAATCAAATATCTATTTGAAATTACTTATTTAAAATAGTTTTAATTAATTCTAGTAAATTGTATATTAAGAGTATATAAATATCTATATAAAATATATTACGATCAAAAAAATATTAAGAATGTTGTTAGCCTTGTAATAATAAATCAATTTAACTGTTTTTTCTTTTTGAAATATTACTGGAGAACAACAGTAGCTCCGAGTTTAGCTACTTACTTACACTGAAGCGTTGCTTAATCCAAAGAAAGTCTAAATTCTACATCAAATTAATTAATTTGTTCTTTACTATTAAATATTAGCATATTTATCCATTTCTAAAAGATCTCTTTCTAATGTTATAAATAAACTAGCGTTTATCTCGCAATCCATCGTTCCTTTTTTCAATTTTTCAATTTCCAAATTTCAAAACATTTTCACATTCAATAGCGGAATATATATAGAACAAAATTTGAACTTTCTATCTTTTACGGATTAATACTAGTTTTTTTCAAAATTACGCCTTTCCAGGATATTCAGATGAAATTCCAAGGACGTTAGAAGTCTTTGAATTACTTTTTCTACGAAATAGGCAATTTTTCAAAAACATTAATGCAACCGTTTTCTATCTTCATACAAAATTTAGTACCAAATATATAAAGAAATACACAAATAAACATATTAACACACACCTGAATCATTGTTATAGTAGAGATAGATCAAAATGATATATAGTAAAAAAAACATTTTAAAAAGTAATTATTATATAAAAAATTAAGCAGACGGTCAATAGCACTATTACGTACCGGATATACCATGCATAGGTGAGTACCATGCGGTGCGATATTAAGGAAGTGGTCGCGCTATAAGTCTCATCGGTAGAATGTAATAAATTTTTATTCAATTAAAAGTTTGAATTGTAGTTTTAGCGCTAGAAATGGTCGGCCATATTTGTATGACGTAAAATGAATTTTAACGTCAGTTATTTGTTGACTAGGTCAGGGCTGTGGTAATGTTTTGTAGCTGTTGGTAGTCAAATAATCAAGTCAAATCAAAGAATAATAAGTTTTTATTTTATTTAACCCTGCTAAGGCAGACATAATATTGAAATTTGATTGTGCTTTTTTTTTCTTACTCCGCGTTTTACTATTTAAAAAAAAATCGTTTATAATTCTGTTAATCCGAATATTATTAAGGGGTTATATTTTACTCTAATTGCAATAAAATAGGTAACAAAATGTGACATATAAACAATATTTATTTAAATACAAGCAGCTGTGTCACCTCACTGCACTCCAACCACACTTCCTTTAAAACTTCTTCTTAAACGTCACATGCAATATTTTTAAGTCTTCAAATAACAATTTTAAAAACACACTGTATTTTACATAAATTTGAAGAAACAATACCGCAACCTCGTGTGTTTCTTTTTAAATACATAGTTGAATTCATTTAACTGTTTATTTGTTTATTTACAATTAAGTACTTATGTTAATTTCCAAAGTGTGTTTGGAGTCATCGTCGTCCAACTAGTTGATGCATCCGTGTCCGTGTCCGAGTTGTCGTGTCGCTTGTCTTTCTGTGCCCGTGTCGATGTCGGGCCCGTGTCTGGCTTGAATCGAAGCCCGTGGCCATCCTCCGCCATGGGCGCCATCTGACTATCATTTAGTACATGTAACCTCACATGTGCTTGTACTAATCATATATAAATATTAACACGCCAGTTAGTATTGTTTATTCATTATAATTACGTTATCAATGTGTTGACTATTCAAACAATATTAAAATATATTCAAAATAAAAAACCCGCGTATCTGTAAAAACGGCTCAAAATATATTGAACAATATCATAATTCTAATTAGATTCTTTCATAATTTAAAACTAATCCCTTCTACGAGATTATTCGGCGCTTAATATGCAAATTTTCACTGAATACCTATAGTATATCCATAGATAAACATGCAATTGCAATTTTCCCGTCAACATTCGGATTTTTTCGATATTATTCGGGTTTTAGAAATGAAAAAGTGTTATCACAAGCACTTTATGAACCATGGTTATAGTATAAGATATAGTATATATGTTATATACCTACCCTGTATTAGTATGAATGAAAGAGAAGTATAAGGTACTCGTCGATGATTGGTACAGAGTTGTAGTGACGTCAGAGTTGACCGAGTAGTGAGCTGTTAAGGTTTGTAAGACCATGGATGACACACCACACACAGTCATAGCCACATATCGGCGATAGCAACAGTGTAATCCGACGTCCGCACTCCGCGAAATATTGCTGCTTGCCGTGTGCTGCGCCGCGCTGTACGCTGTACTGGAGCAACGACGACGACGAACGCTCGCTCGTTCGTTGGTGGCTTGGTGTTGTGTTCGAACCAAACTGCGATTATACTCGAAACTCGAAATGCTTTAGTTCCAAACGATACATTCGTCCAAACGATTGTATACTATTCGTACTTCCGATTTACAGCGCGGTTAATTGTTATTTTGCTAATGACAGTTGTGAGTGTTTATGTTTTTGTTTCGGGATATTATTTAATTCTTAATAACTTATATAAACATTTATTAATTAAAACAGTTTTTATTTCAAATGTTTTTAATACAAAATAATAAATATTTTTAAACTGTCTCTTTACGTATGTATCATAAAACTACTTTTTCTTAACTACATCTATCTAATGTCCTTCTTTCCCGACCAATAATTATGTTAATTACCCTATTCTTCTTGCATATTAATAAATATCAAATTAATAATGCTGGTTGTAGACATGACCTTCATAATTTGTAATTAATATTTATTTATAAATAAATAATTGTAGCTCAAACAATTGTCTTACTATAGAAAATAAAAACATAATTAAATTGTTTTTTCTTTTCTTTTACATATTAAATAAATAACTATTATAACTTTACAACTTTATCAGTAATTTTATCATTTAATAACAATAAAATATACTTGTATTATTGGTTGATTTGTCACCTGTGAAATATCTATTTCAAATTGGTAAATTGGCATATGGACCAATCAACTAACCGTCCAATCAGCTAATGAACCAATTGTCCTGGAAATGCTACAAACGCTAATGACGAAGGTAAGCCGACATATGTATGTACTGATATTATATAAATTTCTGTTTGCTGGATTATTGTCGTAGGTCAGGGTCACAACTTGTCGGTTATTCAACAGCTGTTTTATGAATTAAGGGGGTTATACTATATTTGCATTTTTGAGATATCTTTTAGTCAAACAACAATAGCGTGTAGAAAATCAGTTTGATGGTGTTTATCATATAAGTCTTAAAGTACAAAAACATTTATTTGTTTCACTTTTTTTTTTAATTGACGGACTTGCAACTGGCTTCCTAGACGATTTTTATACGACGTCATTGACTTGACGATTTGGAAATGACTTAATAACATAAAATTTTTCGATATTAAAAAATCTCACTATATCACGAAAATAACTTGTTTTTCTTACTCACTATTTTAAGGGGTTATATACAGTTAATATTTTCAAAAAAAAAAATCTTTTATTTCATTTTCGTAATGTACATACACAAAATTTCAAGTAAATCCGGTGATTATTTTTGAAGTTTTGTAAGCTGAAAAAAAAAATTGTACTCTATGTTTTTGAAACTTTAAAAGCGTTTTTCATAAAATAGTGTTTTCAAGAACGGTGATCAGTCTCAAATTTTAACACAAGCTTCTTAAATATATTTTTTAGAAATTAATCCAAGCTTTTATCTCACCGATAATTTTTTTTTTTATAAACAATTTAAGGCCAAAAATTTGGTCAAAAATCGATTATTTTTTTTGAGAAGCCGTCATTTTGTCAAAAAAAATTATTTTGCCTAATCCTTCGATTAATTTCTAGATTGTGCATTACTTTAACGAAATCCGTTTGGTTTTTTCATTTTAAATGATCCAGTCCAGAGATATAGCGGTCACCGCAAGGTGCCTTTTTTGAGAGGAGCTCCTGGAGATCAGCTATAGAAGCTTCGAAATTAATATTTTTGCAATTATAAAAATGTTTAAATACAGTTAAAAGTTACCATAACATGTGTACACATTTTTACATTAATACAATTAATAGTTCTCTCAGTAAAATTTTTTGAAAAATCGCTTTTTTTGGGATTAATAACTGTATACAACCCCTTAAGAAAAGTTCATACTTATAATAAGGGCTACATGCTAAAATAGCAGAACTGAAAGAGAAAATCAACACTATATATTAACATAATACCGATCCGGGATCGAACCCAAATCACCTTTAAAACATGTATAATAAATACTAATATTTTTCAAAGAAAAATGCATTAAGAAATTTAAGTTTACAACCACTTAAAACCGCCAATATAATTCTTGAATCAAAAGCAATTGATTTAAATATATATAACTGCCATGAAATAATATAATGTAATCATCGGACTGTCAACTACGGTTAACGATAGAAAATCCTAGAGCCTGAGGGTGGTTGATTATAGAATTATGTTCATAATGTGTGGTTTATAAGCTCGAGTGTTCAACAACACTGCCTGCAGGGCTACAGCTGATAATGTGTAATATGCATGGACTTTTACGAGCCATACATAGTTGCTAGTTGTAAAGAACGAACAGCTAGTCCGTTCAGCTAGCTACAGGTACTCGGAATATTTTATTTTGCCAGTAGGTGTTAGAGTATTAGTAGGGATTCACGCGCATATAAAAACAACTATAATTACTAATTGTACTGCTAAGTTCCGGTAAGGTGATCACGCTGAATTTTAAAATTAATTATCACAGTAAATACCAACTATTTTTTTTTTATTAGTTTATATATAAGTTTATGTTTATTTGGACCAACGCTGCTTTTAGAATCTGTGGGCCCCTAAGCACAATCTGCGATATCTTCCCCCCCCTCCCCCAAATATACTGCGAATTTTTCATAACATTTCTTTTCAACAACACATGAAACTTTTTACCATAAAAAAAGGTGCACAATTTTGTTGAAACCTGATTTAAACACAAAATATAATTTTATATATATTTTATTTTATATATAGTAATCTTTCAAAATATGTTATTATTTTTGTGAAAATTCAATTAGAGATCATTGAGATATAGTTTTTAATAACACTTAACACAAATAATTATTTATTTCTTATACGAAAATTTGTGTATCTATTAATTAATGAAATATCGATAACCTCCTACTATGTTGACAGTCTTTATGGTGTATTGTAGGTAAAAAGTTGAGGAAATAATTGTACATAAAATGACATTAACAGCCCGGGGAAATTAATTTTAAACTTAAAATAAATAAAGGTTAGGTTTTCAATTAAAAAAATTACCTTTTTTCATTACATAATTATTAATTTAATGTTAGTTTATTTATAATGGATTGGTGTCGTGTCCCCATGCATATTTATATATGTTTTTTTTAAATTTAATTTATGTGATGCATCTTTGCAGTTTTTGTAGTATCGTCACCTTATGTATATATATAATCTATTTAACTTAATAAAAACAAAATCTAGAAAATATAACTCTGGTCCGGGGATCGAACGTGAAGACACAGCAGTCGTTAAAAAATGTATGGTTTATATAAATATACAATTGTTTCTAGAATTGAACTTGAAACTCTGCAGATGGTATCACTGTTTCAACGCTCTCGGCTTCTGAATCGTTTTCGTTATATTTATTTACTATAATATTTTAAAGTTATTTCATACCATTTGAACGCCTATCACATAGAACAATTAAATGAATATGTATACACTAGTGGAAGTATGCTACAAGGCCTAATCTACATATACTCGTAATACGTGATAATTTACCATATAATAAATTAGTTGAAGCATATAGAAATATTGTAGTCACAATAGTTTGTTTACAATTTGTTAAGCAAAATAAAATGTTACAGGTACTAAAACATTAATTACTGATCAACTAATAGGCTTGTGAACTCACCTTTAGTGGTTGGATTCTTTAAATTTTTAATGAAATATATGCTAATATTATGTTTATTGCCTTTTTTATTTTTTTTAAATATCTTAAAATTTATGGAGATGGATAGTTTACTTTTTAGTCATATTTTAGCGACATGCGATCAATATTACATTCTAAAGAATAATATTTCATTGATTTTTATTAACTATATTCATAATATCAAAGGTTTAATTGATGCGGTGGAACACTATACAGCTATAAATAGTATTTAACGTAACACCTGCTGACGATACAGTGAGTGAGAGCATCGATGTTTTACGCCAAACATCTGTATCTTCGGGTTCGATCTCCGGAAGAGAATTATGGCAGAAATCTGTCATCAAGCATAAACGTTCTTGACTAATGTGCCGCCGTATAATATAAAAAAACCAACATTAATAAGTGTTCATTGATATTTTCAAGAATATTTTTTTAAATTATAATTTTTTTTTATCGTTGAATAATAAAACACGATTATTGTGTAACAGTTATTATCGTACTGAAAAAAAAAACAATGAAGCTGTATTATAGAAAGCAATAACAAAACGTGAGATTGAAGTATTGTTAGTTAAGCAAGCACTGTAACCTGCAGTCTGTAGACTGCAACTATAGCCTGTACTTTGAATTCAACTAAAGGTCTCGACTTAGTCTAACAGCCGATTTACAAGCATGCGGTGTTTTGGGATACCGCCCGTTTTTACTTTGATGTTATTGCCGCACAGGCAACAGTGACCGCGAATCGCAAATTATACTCTGTACTTAATATCAGGATATCCTTTTACTATGATTACCAGTCCACCTCAATTACTATATAGCTCAATGCCCTGTGCGACTGTGGTGAGCTCAGACCTTAATGCGGTCTATATACATCCGTTTGTTATCGACGGTTTTATCAGAATTTCTCATTCTTTGGATCGCAAAACAAATTTTATATTTGACTTCTTTTAATTCTGTATTTCTTAGAAATAAATAGAAATAATTTATTAATCTGGTTCTTTTTGCTTTTGTTGTCAACGATGCCTAACGTAGTATGATATAAATGTTGTTTTGATAGTTAAGTAAGTAAAAACTTTTGTAGAAGTCTGTACAAGCATAGTCATTAAATATAAAAAACCCGTATGTAAAACTGTTCATTTTTAATAAAATATTCAACTTTACGTTGTGTTATTTAAATAACAACAGGAGCAATCATTTGCAATTTTCATTTTTTATTAAATATATATTTTGAATGACTGCCAAGGACCACAGTCCTTTTTTCGCTGTAGAGGTCACTTCCCAGTAAACATTTTAGAGCATTTTGGAGTCACTTTGACATCATATTGGAGATGCGTATGATTTTTTTGTCATGAAAGAGTTCATTTATAGTTCAGTTTCTCACAATCGTTCACATGAAATGTCTGTTTTATCGGCTACAGATGACGGAACCACTCCACCTGTCGGAATACAAATGAAGATAAAGTTGATGCGAACTATAATTGAAGTGAAATAGTGATAGAAACGTCACAAAATAGGGCACTTCACTAAATGTTTACTGGGTTACTCCCATAATTTATTTTGTTGTGCTTTCATTTCATTCCTCTGATCAAGCCAAACCTTTAGACTTCTGATTAAACCCACCACGTGCCAGATCTTATCAATGGCAAGGCTTAGAGACCAAGACGGGTCCAATTATCATTTGATGTGTCTTTTCTTAGATAGCTGTATATATTTTGCTAAATATCACTGGATGTCGTGGTGTTATTCAACAATATGTAAGTATACACTGTATACAAATGTATATAATTTAACTATTTTTATCGATTCTTTAAATTTCTGAACATTTTCATCATTTACGTAAAGGTCTTATACCTCCTTAAAGGTCAAATTACAAAACGGTTTCGATGAACAGCCGCGGACTCTAAATGCGAGGGCAAAAACTTAAAATTGCAACCCTTTTTTAATAGGTACGTACACTCTTTAGTTATTTTACGTGTATTGATATTTATTTAATATATAAAATAATAATTTCTTAAATAATTCACGTTTTTTAGTAAATTTGTTTAGATCCTGTTAATAATTGGGAACTCTATGTCGGAGTGCCATATTTGAAACATAAATTTGCCTACTGAAGATTTCATCCTGGATATAATCATCAGATATATTAAAATATAAAAATTAACATAAAATAGAAATAGTATTACAGTAGCTTTAAAAAAATCATAGAGGCACCACATACCATCAAGCCGGCCCTGACAATAAGGAAGTCTGTTTAAAACAAAAAGAAATTAATTAAAAGGTTACAATAAGTTTATTTCTTCAAAATAACATTTATGACCTTTCGATATATTTTTTCAAGTTAACTTGTTGTAATATTTCTTATTAATAATAAACTTGTTAAGATATATATTATATCCGAAAACTAACTTTTTGTTTGAAATAAATAATTGTTGCTTTGGTAACTTTGTTAGAAGTTCAATCAAAACATTGATTTCATTTTATTATTGTTTATATAATTGATTTTATATTTTTTCTTATCATGCTATATTATTTTTCAATATTTCTCGTACTAAATGATTTTCTAATTTTGCCATGTGGTTATACGATGCTACTAAAAGATTTTTTTTAAATTCTCAGTTAAATATTAAGTATAGCATAACTGAAGTATAACCTACAAAATATGTATTTCAATTGTAGTTTTCTCAAAGACTAACCGCAAATAACTAACAAAAAATGTAACTAAGGTATTTTCCTATGTTAAGATATAGCACAGAAAATTTGCATATACATACTATATGCAAGGTATATACATTCATGTATATTGCATTTTACTGGATATTATTTTCACATTATGGAGCATATATAAATATACAAGACATTTATAATGTTATGTGGAACCTTAGTTAACAGAGTATTGAAAAAACGACCTTACGTTAATAATAATAAATTTATCTTGTGACGTACTTTGTATGTATCGATATCAACATTCATTCATCGATGTATTTTCAAGCACTATTCTAAAAGCCGTGATGACCGAGGATATACCAGAAGTTATTTAGCATATCATGAATAATGTACGTAATGTAAATATCCATTTGCTATTGTTATGCACTAATTAATATGTATTTGATAATGTTAATTTACTTGAATTTATATAAATGTAAAATGAATGTATCTTACAAATTCGAAACGAAGCTGTAATATGCTCATATGTAGTATAATAAAAGTAAATATAATAAAATGTAATACATGAGCGTACGCAGAAAATTACAGAGGGGACAACGAAACAGTGTTGGTCGTCTTTCTTCCATGGTATATTTTGCACAGATTTCATTCTATCCAGTATAAATCTATACAGTATGGTTGCAAAATTTCAGAATTCATTTTGTTTTTATAAAATCACAGATTTGATTCTTTGGAGTGTAAAATTGTCATAGACTCCATTCTATCTAGTGAAAGTGGAAGTCATCCATTTCTTTCCATGCGGACGCCTATGTTGAATTTTTTACGTAATAGATTTTTTATTGCATCATGTTATAAACGATACAATCAGCGTTATATCAAAGTTCTGCTTAATCTTTATTCATTCTTTCGAATAAATAAATTTTAATGCTTTTAATTGATTTTTAGTTGCTGATAGTAAAGGTAATTATCAATTGTTTACTTTCTCAGATTCGATTCTAAAATTACCTTATCGAAATAACGGACCCTCCACCCCTGGTCACGCATATCACACTTAATTAATGTTGTGATGTAATGTATGAATTTAAGCTGTTTTAAACTGCACACACACACACACACACATATATATATATATATATATATATATATATATATATATATATATATATATATATATATATACTCGGCATCCGTTCAGATTGTGATCGTGGTGGTATGCGTATGAGGCTATTTTCCGTGGACATTGCACCCCTCGTGCCAATGGTGAACAGTGTTCGGTTCACTTCCATACTTCATTTTCCTTCCGGACAAACACACTTCAGTGATCATTTTATTTTGGGATATTTCTCCCCAGCTACATATCTTAAATTCCAGCTTCCTCGTACACATGCAGATACAATTTCCGCTCAAACTTTGCGAGTTTAAGGTCTATAAAGACTGGCATGGCACACCTCTAGGAGTGAAGGAAAAATCAATCATGATTTACTGCACACAGTGTAGTGTATAACTCGTACTCTGTCATAATATTGAACACCTTATTGAATGATGACGCCATGTGCATTTTGCGTGGAGAATACCTGGTATTCTAATAATTTGAATAATGAATTTCTAATAAATGCATTTCTCACAGTGTGCTCGCTTTTAGCCCCTGATTCACAGCACTAATATTTTCAACTTTCAAGAAGGATCTCATTTTCTCATCTCTACCCTTCGACTTTCATGTATCTCAATAACAAACTTATTAAATTTGGAATATAATAAAACAATTATTTAATACGCGCTAGACGCAGAAGTGTTTTTATTAAGATCGATTACAGAACGCGTATACACGTGTAAGAAGAGTATCTTCCTCAGACTCAAACAATAAATTAAGATATACTTTGTGAATTTTTATCAAAGGTTTTTTTTCTTTATAGAAAAATTTTATATTATTTTAATAAAAGTGAATGTTCTTTTTTATTTTTACATGCTTCTGTAATTCTGTAAGGGTTACAAAAAAACAGGTAGATCAAACAGAAAAGCTACCCTAAGAGGAATCTCAAGATTGTAAATATGTTTGGACGATATTTATTACAATAGAAAAATAAATAATAAAACACTTTGAATATTTGTTTTATTACCTTTGTTTTTGTAGGAAAATACCGATCATAGGATTTTATAAAAGATTTCTGCTAGAAAATCCTTTATCTTTGGTATGGTAATATTTAGATCGTTCAAGAAGTGCGTAATAATCCCGAATAGTCAGATAAAATTATCTTATAATACTTAAGTATGACACAGTGGGCGAAAGCATTGATGCTTCGTTTTTTAAATTAAATTGATTAAGTATATACATAATCGTAAACTTATTAGGCTGCACCACGTACATACACCAAGATACCACTAAAACTTGTCAATATTGTAAGATGTCATAGACGAATATGTTATAGACGTTTTTTTAAGCGCAACTGAATTGATTTGATTGTCATAAATTAATGGCTTGGTTTTTGTCAACCAGCAACGGGCATCAGCAACATTTGTAGTTTTGGAAATATATAGAAGTCACACGGGGTCAGATCTAGTGAATACCGTGGTTGCCCGATAGTATTTATCATGTTTTTGATTCGATAGTATTTATCATGTCGTAAATTCGATCACAACTATCGCTCTATTAGATAGCGCATTTTCATCGTGCAAAATACACGAATTGTTCTTCCACACATCTGGCGATCTCTGACGGATTTTCTCACGCAAACACTTCGATGTGACCAAATAGTATTCTTTAAAGACCGTCTGTTCCTCTCAACAGAATTTATGATGCCAAATCACGAATATCCAAGAAATCAATGTGACTTTTTCGGTTTCGGTTCGTCTTTTGTCTTTAATTCTGATGACTGTTGACTTGTTTGCATGTCAAACTCGTAGATGCATGTCTCATCACCAGTTATAATGCATTTTATGAAGGTTAGCACGTCTAGACACTTGCTGATATTGTTTTTAAAGAAAAGTTTAAAAATAGAAATAGTGCTTAGAACCAAAGTATACAAGGAGAGAATAATAGAACATCCAAACAATTTTGCCAGCTGTCTAATGTCCAATATTTCCACAGTACGCAGACTGAAAAAGAAGGTACCTCAGGACCTACTAGCCAAATAAACAGAATCTAGGATCTATTAAAATTGAGGGATGAATCGATGGCACATCCCGCGCAAGACACTTTATTTTGATATATCTATCACTGAATGTCCTCTAAGCAGGACAGATTGTAATAATCTTCAGTAATTAAAAAAAAAAGGAAAAGTGAGGTCTTTTGGAACAAACTGTACGGCGACATATCTCCTGCCGAAAATATCCACCAAAATCGAATGAACAGAATCATGAGAGATGTTAAGGCCACGCGTTATCTCTCTCAAGCTGTAATGGCGATTAACGAGGACAATTTCCTTCCTTTTTCATCAGTAGAAGAGGTCCTCGTGCGAACTCCAAAAGCGTAGCACAACACCACGGTTACCAACTTTGGTAGTATATTATAATTGCATAGTATTATTGTTCAAAGGGTGACATTTCTAAAGTTACAAAGTAGCTGTAAATTAAAAATCGTCACACTCTTTCTGATTCTGGTAGTAATTCTGAAATACCATTTACTAAAAAGGTTAAGGTTCACTCACTTAAAATTGCACCCCCAATTCCTGAAAACCTCCTGCACCCTTCTTAGCTACGCCTGTGCCCATGAAACGTTTTATGCACGATGAATACAAGTATGGTATATCAGTTTTATAGCTGCTACGCTAACATTTACAGCTTGAATATGGTATAATATTAACGTGACAAAAACATAGATAAACTTCACTGCATCTTTCACACCTATACGAGTATACATTTCTACGGGCACATACATGCATGTGTTGAATATCACATAAATGTTAATTACGCTTGACAAAATTTATGAAAACTTGGATAGTCGTATTCCGTGGGATATTAAGGGTGCACAGTACATCAAACTGTAGGGTGTTCCGCAATGAACATTGGATTAATACACTAACAAATTCTTTTCACAGCGACACATGCCCTATGTGAAATTTTCTTATTATGATGACTTTGAAATGACGCGCTTGAAATAACCTTTGAATGTGATTATAAAAAAAATTGCAAAAAATGTGAGAAAACTATTTTTATATTGCAATATAAACTAAAATAAAGCAATGATATATGATACATAATAATGATTTGGTTTGTCGGAATCGAAACCGGAGTCAGAGGAGAAAGCAGTGTTAGTGTTAAGATTGTTAAGGCAAGGTCTAATCCACTCATTCCAGAGTTGTTTGTGTTAAGAAAAGACTGAAGCAAGAATTTACTAAAATTTTATCTAACTTTAACTTTAGCAAATTCGTTAATTAGGGATATGTAGTTTACATTGGCAGTTAATGTAGATTCAATAGAAATTATCGACAGATTTCTACATAAGTTTTGTTTAGGTTATTGAATTTCTTCAGTAGTTTTTAAATTAATTTTAATTTGGAAAAACTTCTTTCACTACTATTACATAAACAGAGAATGATAATAAAATTCTCAGAGTTCTTGCACAAATAATTTAAGACATGCAAAAGTTTCATAGAATGTGGTGGTAGGACATTTTCGATCGAAGAGTGGTAAAATAATTTTCTAACTGGTTGTGATCTTTATCTTTGGGTTTTAAAATGTCATACAGATAAAGAAAGTTTTAGCTATGTGTTTCTAGAATTGTTAAAATATTCAAAATATAATTGAAAACGTTGTGTAAAGATTTGATTCTAATTGTATTTTGATTTCGCTGCTAAATAACTGATAAAAGCTGATAAAAAAGTTATTAATAGTCGAATTATATTAATATTTTATTTCACTTTTTTAAGCTTTAATATTGAGTCCTATCATCGACGACCTCGTACAATGTTGCGAGTATTTATGATGTTGCAGCCTCTCATATATGATTTATGTTGTAGCCACCAGAAAATATACAGGGGATACAGTTTCTGCTATTGCGTCTTCTAATTAATCATTCGCTCCGTGCGGCGTTAATATAAATAGACTCAAACTATATACCGATCTATACAAAATTCCAAGACCTACCTTCTTGGATCTTGAGTTTACGTAATTGCGATTTCTCAAGATGTATACCTTGTAGATAGTAGTGAGTAAAGCTTCGAAGAATATCGTTGCATTTTGCATCAAATTGTACTAGTAGATCATTTATAATTTAAATAAATTAAACGAGCATAAATATAAATTTAAAGTTGAGTTGTGCTTAATAATTTTCCAATTAAATTTTTCTTTTTAGTTTAGATAAGTATGCTTATACTCTTATCGTACTATGTCGTTTACTATTCAAAGCAATCGCATTTCATAAATAAAGGAGTGATGATCACTACGATGAAAAGATTGTTATTTAATAAACAATTAATTTTCTAATTTCTGAAAACAATTAGTTTTAAATCATTTAAAACTCTCCTTTAGTTGCAGATTTATGATTAAAAAGTAGCTCGTAGGTTCAAGAAAAAAATTTAATTCAACCAGTTCAGATTGTTGGAAATCTCGTCGGGATAGGGAATACAATCCCGGGATCTTCCTGTTTTCTGGTTCCGAAAATCCCGGAGCTCAAAGTACCTGATCCCGGGATTTATGGGATTACTAAAATTATGAAATAACATTTCTTAATAATAAAAAAATATATATATATGTATAGACGACACAATGGGCGAGAGCATTGATGCTTGTTACTTGACACTGACTGCTGTGTCTTTGGTTTCGATTCCCAGACCAGAGCTATATTTTCTGGGTTTGGTTGTTATCAAGTTAAATTAATTTTGTACATACATAATGTGGTCACGACACTAAAAACTGTCAGTGTAGTAGTATGTCGTCGATCAGAAATAAATTAAATAAACAAAAAAAGAAATAACTATGAATTTTTGTTTACATAAGCAGATCTCTAGTCTCTATATTTTTGCTCTTTAAACACAGTTACCCGTTACATATTATTTTATAAGTTACTATAATGTTAGGATACATAACAAGGTATCTTTTGACATAAATTTAGATATATATATATATATATATATATATATATATATATATATATATATATATATATATATATATATATATATATATATATATATATATATATATTCTGAGTGTTTGGTAGCAAGATGCAAAGCCTTAAGTGGATGATAGTTTAGACCATTTAGAACATTTTGAGCCATACATGTCTTAGGCGAAGTCTGACTATTTATTTTTTAATGCTATTTTTATGTTATTTTTATAAAAACAATTCTGACACTTAAATGCCAACAGTGGCCCAATTTAAGTTGATTTTAATTTTTGACGTTTGTCAGATGTGTACATAAACTAATAAACCAAGTTCCAAGCATCTGTGTTGTTTAAAAAAAATACTATGCGCTTTTGAAGTGGTAAAAACCTTTAAAATTAAAAAAAAAGCTGCGCAGTTTATGGCATTTAGAAAAATTAATAAAATAGCCTCGATCGTTCAAACATTTTAAATACATGCTCGGTTATTGGCTACCAAACACCCTGTATACTCGTATATATATATATATATATATATATATATATCTACTACACCGCTTCTAATAACTTCATGATTATGGAAACAGAAACCAAAGCATTTATGGGTTCATCCTTTTCGTTTTAGCTATTTGTATTTTTTTTTCAAGTTTTATCATGCCAATAAGCTTATTTTCAGTTTCAAAATATTTTAACTCCATGAAACGTGAGAGTGTTAGCTTTCGATAGAGTACGTGAACTTATTGGAATGCTCTCACACTATCCTTGAAACTTTGGTGATAAGATGTAAAAGATAAAAATGTTAGAAACTTTTTCAAGAATTTAGTAAATAAGAGTTTGTAAAAAACTGTTATGTTTATTTCAGGTAAATATTATAGATTATGCAAAATATACATATACAGGGTCTTTCAACAAGAGGTGCCATTTTATATCAACAGAAATATTTAATAATTTCTTTTTAAAAAAAATTAGTAACACAGTGCTTGAAGTTAGACAACTGATAGAGTTATATTTCCTGAGTTTAGTTGTTATCAAATTAAATCAAATCAAATATTACGTGAATTTTACCGGGTAGTTTGATATTTATAGTTCATATTACGAGAGTTCGGTGACGACTCATCTTTAAAACAAGTTGTGGGGTATAAACTGCCGATATAACTAAAAAGCACTGACTCACTTATGTTTCTATAATGTATATAGAAACGAAAAAGATAAAATTAATTATCGTAATGTAGATTTATACCGCTTTTATAACCTCTTTTAAGTATAAGTCACCGCCGAACTAAGCAACGTTTTTTTTTGGTACTAACGCTGCTTTATAAAAACTGGAAAACATAGAAGTAAGTTCCATTAAAAAATAAAGAAAAAAAAAACTTTTTTTCTTTTTTATTCTTTTACTTTAAGATAAATATTGCGTATTACAAGATGTTTAAAAGTTACCTTCATATTTGATAAGACATCGGCATCATATATCTGTTTTTACGACGTTACACAAAAATGATGTTTTTTATTGACATATCTTGTATTTATTTGTTGTAAAAAAAGACAAATATTGATGTTGAGTGTTTTACAATAATTGTTATTTTTTAAATAATCACACTATGTTAATAACTAATTGAAATTGTTATCTTTAAACTAGTTTTACCCAGGACTTCAGTTTTAAAGGAAGCGGGGCAAAAACTTGACATTAGCGCCGCCTACTCTCTACATACTGCGAATTTTTCGAAATAAAATCACTATTTCATTAGTAAAAAAAAAATAAAGTTAAAAAAAAGTGAAGGATAGTTTAGTTGTTCCTGACAATCTCCGTGAGGACTAATCCTTTCCCAATAAATATTTTTTTAACAAACTAAAAGTGTACGCCTGAAATGAATTATTGCCTGCCCGGGGCATATACCTCACACTCTCCCCTCCCCTTAGATCCGGGCCTGTTGAAGAATAATATCACTATTGGTGCGTTCCCCTAAACGTTCACAACGTCACTAATGACGTCATTAATTTCGCTCTCGCCAAGCTCACAACGACTCATCTGAAGAGTTGGGTCGTAGTGGTCGTTGTTGAGCATTTCGGCGCAAAGTTTAAACGTAACGCAAAACTTAAAGATGACGATAACATAAAAAATTGCTTTATATGATTCGGAAGGACATATTTTATTTTATTATATAATTATGTTAAATAAGCTTAATAAAATTAATTTTAATTCATATTTGACTGCCGTTTATACACTTTTCCTCATACCATAACCTAACTTAATAAATAAACAATGTTCATTATCATTTAGAATATATTTCTTTCATAAAAAATTAATTTTGTTTGTAGATATAACTTTTGCTACAGAGCTACTTAATCAAGTATCGCAATCTTTATTTTTTCAACGCTCAAAACCATTCAACACGCTCAAATCGTGAGCGTGATTGTTGTGAACGCTTAGTGGAACGCACCCTATAAAAGTATAATAAAAATAATTCGCAATATATAAAACCTTAAATATATTCACAAATGTTTGTAATATTTAATGAAAATTAAAAAAGTCATATATAGTTAAAGTTTCGTCAAAATAATATATTATCTTTATATACCAGTTTTTCCGAGGGCTAGGGTGGGGTAGCCCTAAAACCCAGTACAAATATGTCTTGTAATATTTTAATAATAACATTACATAGTAAAAACTGCTCCACATGTTACAAAATATCCTAACAATGAGTTACCGTTATCGTACAGGCATCCTTGATGTTAATGATATAATTTGATCAAACGTCGTTACAAGGTATACGTCACGTTACGTCACGTCACGCCAAGCAAGCTCGGCTGTTCGTTTTTCGTTATTTTCTCGGCCCGACATACCGACACGGCGACTCGGTTCATGAGCCCATGACGTTTACCTAAAACAATATTTCATGAACTGATAGGGATGTATTCCCATTCGCCCATCACTCTTCACATTTCACACTTCACACTTCACCCTTCACTCTTCACCCCATCGTTCTTGTTCCTACACCAACACATTCCATGCTTTGTCGTAATTTCCCGTTTTCTCGTTCCTTGCTTGCAGAGAATATTTCATGGGAAATTACTAATTTCAAAATAGACTTTATAAACAGCTTTTGTTATTAGTTATCATCATGATTATAATATATTATACTTAACAGTGTATATTATACTGTTAAACGATTCAGATTACTTGAAATGTGTTTATTATATATTATAAGTTAATTTAATTTTTCACTGACGTCAAATTAAGACACTTTTATATGACTACGTGTATATAAATACTAGTGTGAAATTATTGGATCAGCGTCGTCCATCGCGGGATTATTCGCGGCATCGTAGGGATTATTAAACAATTCCGTGTAGCTGTAGAATTTGTTCGTATTACAGTTGTATTTTGTTTTGCCGGAAAAATGTTAAGTGTAACAATAGATCAACGAATTGTTGTGAATTTATGTATGTATGATCTTGTATCTGTTTCCTAAGGGTAAATCTGCAATAAAAGGAACAAGATTTAAGTCCGTTGAAGCCGTGCGGCATGCGTCCTGAAGGACCTGACAGGAGAAGAATCAGCCTATACTCATAAAGTCAAACACAATTTCTCATGCGAATGAAGCAAAATATCTAAGAATGACGCTTGATACTAAGATGAGGTTAAAAACGCATGTCAAAAAGAAAATGGAAGTGAACTGAACATAAAATACGGGAATATATATTGGCTAGTATAAATATATATAAAACCAGTGTGGACGTATGGACAGCAACTCTGGGGTTGCCCTAAGAAATCGAACGTTAAAGAAATACAAACGTTCCAAAATAAAGTTCTGCAAGGAATAACATTGGGAGCATGGGAATGGTTGTCCTTTGCTTTCGCTGTAATCATCCGAACATGAAGAAGCTTGTATACCCCGAATAAGGAAATAAAAATTGGCAACGTCTTGTTCCCCGTGAATCTTATAATCTCGTAACACTTAACTTGCAAGATTATATATAAAAAAAATTGGAAGATTTGTATATGATTCATTAACCAGCTGAATATTATAACATACTCGTATATTTATTTAGAGTATGCATGCTATAAAATAAATATTTATTTTAAATAATGAACACACGTTGACTGATATTAATTAGCTAATTATATAATTAAAACATTTTTGCATGACGTCATTTTGTTTCGTTTCATTGTTATTTTCATGAAAATTTTAGTTTTAATTTATTAAGGTGTAGTCATACGAGTATAATGATAATATGAAAATATTTTTTCAAGCAGTAACTTGCAACCCCTAAAGCCTTTGCTCACCACCCACCTCCCACCTTCCCTACCCACATGACTTGTGGTATTCTCTTACAGGTTTACTCGTACATTACGTTGCACTAATATAATATATTAGTCAGTTGTTTTAACTAACTTATAACTCACGCTGGAGTTGCTATATAACTAAAGCAACATTCCCACTTGCTTCTCGGTAAAGGTGGAACCAAAATCGTACAAGTAACATATCGCTTACTGATCGCAATTGTGACACAACACAAAAATTCTCAATTTTGGTTTTTGCGAAAAACTGACTATAATTTATTTCACTGTTTGCGGTATTTCGCGCTCATATTACAACTCTAGACCATATTTTATTGCCTAGAGATGTGGGTAATCCGACAGTTCAACCATTCGCCTGAGTAAATCCTGTGACATTCTTAATATAACAGTCAATAGAGTTATATCTAGTCTTACAAGATTTGTAATTAGTAAATCCTAATTATTCCTGACATTATTCTTCTTTTAAATAACTTTTTCCTTTAAAACTTTAGTGTTTCTTCAGTGTTCAATTCAATTAAATATTTTAGCCTGTCTCACAAAATTATTTTTACCTATATAAGCCCAAGTAAATTAAGATGGTTGTATCCTAACTACAAATTTCTTAAGCCTCAATTAAAAGCCTATAGCGAATATTTTCGAATAACTCTTTCTAGTAGTCTTTAAAATTTTTATAAGGTCTCTCTCATGGTATCCTATAATTGTTCTCTGATGTTGTGCTTTTTCTTTGGTAGCTCCATCCAAGTTATTCTGTTATTGCACCCACATGTTCCATCGTCATCATCATCATAGCTACAGCCCTAGTAGAACATTAACATCCTTTAAAACACGGGATGTGTGCGAAAATGATGATGACCAAAATCCAAATGTTGACCTAAGCAAACTCACAACAACACCTGTTCTACACATTGAAGATTCTTTAATATTTATAACCAGGTTTAATAAATACGTTCAAACTATATATAAGTTTGCTTACTTCCAGAGAAAATTAATTTTGTTTAACTAGAAATTACAATAGGTTTCCCATTCATATGTCAGAACCAATTCAGTCCCAATTTGGCATGCCCAGTAAGCTTACCCAATTCGGCACCCAAAGAGGATCCACCTAGGATAACCAAACGTAAAAATTAATCACTTTTGCTTCGTTGGTACCTAATGGGGACCCGAGTATCCAACGTCAAATGAACATATAGGCATAAAAACATCTTTCTAATAGTAATCGTCATATTTGTTATTGAAAAAAACGTTTAAGAGTTTGACGAACACTTAAAATTAATTAATTTTAGATGGACATATACTAATACTTGGTTTTAACAACCAGAGATAATGTTTGGATGTGATAAAACTGGATAACACCCAAACAGATTCTTTTGGTGTTCATAACCGGTGTATTTCTGGCTAAAATATTTTTTGTGGTGGAGATGTTAGTAATTACTACATTTCTATTAATGTATTATTTGGGAAAATTATAATTCTTTACTGAGATTGCGTGGTTTAGTGTTTTACGTTACATCACTGTTGAGATCTCAATGGAATATCCCGGTTGGATCCCAATTGGGTTGACAAGAAAAATTCTAGTCAGGCGTATGTACTTTACAAGTACATTATGGTGTAATGTACAGGGGCGCTATTCCTGAGTTCAATCGAATCGTAAACTCTTCTTCTTTCCGTAAAAATCACTCGATTTACTCAAAAGTGCTATTCCTGAAAATTTTACGAAAATTTACGAGCAGAGAATTCGAGCAAAAAGGTGAACATTTGCTCGTCGACTATTTAGCTTGCGAATGTACGATCGAACAATAAATTTTAGTGATTTTTATTAGTTATCACTGTTTCAGGCAAGAGTATTTATAAGATTTCTAGAAATGTCAAAAAAATAAATATTTGTTGAAGTTAACCTAAAATTTTTCTATTACTTTTTATTGAGCTTTATATTAATTTAATAAAAATGACATCTCTAAGAAGTATGGCTTTAAATAATTTACCTATGCTTGAAGAAACGGAGTTAAATTATATGGAAAATAAAATGCAGTTAAGAAAATACAACCATTAGAATCAGAAACTAGACGTAGCCAAAACACTTAATTAATAGATCTTAATTATAATAGAATATACTGTTTATTTACTAATAAAATAAGAAACAGTATATTGTGTTTATTCTTAAATATTCTTATTAAAATAAGTGCTGTTTTTTTAATCTATCAGAATTTAACAAATATAATGTATTCTAATATTCTATTAATGCATATAATTTTTAAAATTCAATTGTGAAATGATTAAAAGTTCTATAAAATTAATAAATAGGAGAATATATAAATTATTATGCAAACTCAATTCAATATTAAATTTAAATAAAATAAATTGGCACTCTACTAAGATAAATGCTTCTTTTAAAATCCAAAAAACGGTAGAAATAATAGTTTAACCAGATAATCATATCCAACTTACAAAAAATATTTAAATTAATTTAAATTTCCCGCATTTTGCTGGTCTACAAAACGTTCTACACAATATATTCAATCGAATGGAGAATGTTAGTTTCGATTGTATTCAGGAATAGTGTTTTCAATTGTGATCGAATCTTACTTCACTCGTTTCGATCGAATCTGTTCCAACATTGCTCGCAAAATTCAGGAATAGGGCCCCAGATATGTTATCTAACATCAATGTAACGAACATGAAACAGACTCCAATATTTTAATACACCATTTCAAAGTTAAAAATTGAATTATTACCCTAATATTTCACAGATACAGTCTGTGAATTAACGTTGTAATAATTCATATTATAAACCACATTAATCCATTATTTATACCATTATGCCAAATTGAATATAATTTATGAAACAACATTTCGAAGGCTGAATATAAAATATTCTCATGTATTATTACACTTAAAACAATTTACGTAAATAACAAAATAGTTGAAACTACTATTTTTATTTTATTTTTAACAAGTTTTCCTTGAAAAATAATAAGTTGATGATGTTATTAGTATTGAAATCTAATTTTGGTTTGATAATATTTAAATATATATTTTATTTTTATTTTTATAAATGGTGACGAGGTGAAATCTATATTAAAATTGATATTAAGTAAACATCTAAACTATATGTGCCAAAATAATTTTTCAATTTTTAATTTTAGTTTCTTTTTTAATATGTTTGTTGATAAATTCTTTTAAATATATTTTTATTTTAGACGTCATTTGTTCTCAATAATTTATCTGAATCTATTTTTATTTATTAAAACCGTTTTATTAAGGGGTTAACCCACCATTAGATTCACACAAAAAAAATCCGAACAATTTTCTTTACTTTGATTTTTCAAAACAATACTTTTAACTTAAAAATTTCGGGTTTTACCTGAGGTACACAATACTTTTTTTATCGTTTATTTTAAAAATACTTTCTTCGAACTGTCGCCACGATATCTTGATATTGAATTTTACTAATATTTAGTAGAAATTACACCATATTTGCTATTAATTATGAAGTAAGTTAGGCTTTTTGCAACGGGTCTCCTCATTTATTTTATTTAAATTTAAACTTTAAATTTTAACAAAAAACGACCTCTTTTCATACAACCGTAATATTTCCACAATTTTAATTCCCTATGCTACTATTATTACTATTATACTATTATTTTTGAAAATTCCTGATTAAGCTGCATCATTTTTACTTTATAATTAAATTTACGTTTTCTTTGTTTTTTAGAGCCTTACAAAGTCTATGTTACAATAAGTATAACAATATGAAATAAATATATATAAAATAATCATAATGTATTAACATATAAAAAGTACTAAATTAAAACAACTATATTATATTATAACCTACAAAATGGAAGAATCTGTCAAAATGCAGTAGGATTTATTTTTAAAACAAGTTCAATGTCAGTTTGTCAAAAATACAGAAATAAAAATAATTTCTATTACTAATTGTTATTAAAAACAGCAAAATTGCCACATTCCATGCCAAATTTTTCCACATTCAATTTTGCTCAACCGACAGTTTAAATTTATATTACTAAGGATACATGCGTACCACCTAAATAAACTAAACTCAAATTAAAACACGAATGTGGCAAGGAATGTCTATTCTGAAAACCTGATATCTATATTAAACTATTAAATAAAAACGTAAATTCAATATCAAAACAGTGAGTAGTGGGAACGATACTTTAGATAGAACTTATATAAAAATCTATTCTATATAAATTTCTTTCTTCATAAGGACATCAAAAGATTTCAAGAGAGAGATAGTTATGGTATTTCTAAACAACCAATATCTGCTCCTCTTCTTTCTATTTAAAAATATTTTATTGTTGTTATTGTATGGAACACAAATGGATAAGAGGTATCAAGGGTGCTTAGGGTGTGCTTAACATTGCCACAGATGCCAAGGGTTTTTTTCTTCACAAGTATCAGTTTTCCCCTATCAATAATCAGTCAAAATGCTTTGACAACGTCATCATTTGTATTGTAAAGCCTGATTGTTGATGGGGTGCTCCTTGTCTGAGAGTATACATTAAGTTATTGGGGAATTATATACAGAGGCGTATTAGGGTAGCAGATATCAAAAGAGTATCTCACTAAACACAGTTAGTGGTATGTTTTACGTTTATTTAATATAAAAAAAGTTCTTTACCTTGTTTTTGCTCTTACATCCTTCTACTATGTTGCCAGATTATTACCTGTAACAAATAAATAAGTTTCTATGAGTACATAATTACATAAATTTAAGTTACAAAACAAAAATGCAAATTTAAAATTTTGTCAACTTTTGAATATTTTAAAAAATAGAAAAAAGTTTTTATTTCTTTCTTTATTTAATTTATTGAATGCCGGATTGTTTCACTTATAACCGATAATATGTTTGTAGTTTTTATGGTGTTGTAGCCTTAGCCATATGAATAACACCGTTACTTAATAAGTGATTATGTGAGTACATAATCAATTTAAACGGATTGAAGCTGGAGACACAGCACTCAGCGTCAAGCATCAATGCTATCGCCCACTGTGTTTGTCAGCAGTTATTTATAATAATTAGCTTTTTAATGATTTTTTCAGTTGTTTGAGAACACATCAAGTTCCGGTTGCTATATTCATAGTTATTGAAATAGTTAATAAACTTGGACAGTTAAAGAGAAATAAATGAAAATCGTTCGCCCCCTATTTTGTACCTCTTGACTACGCTCATTAATAATAGATGGCTTTCAAAAAAAAATTACCATTTATGGCTTAAACCTTTAGAAATCGTCTAATCTTAACGAGCGCATTTAAAAAAATAGAGGTCTTTTCTAAACATTCAAACGTCATTCAAATAAAAAACAGCCATGCGTACAAAAATATGAGACGACTAACTTGACAAATAAGGAAGAGGTACTACCTTAAGTGTTGTAACATTTTACTTAAAAGAAACCTAAAAAAAAATACATTATGATACTTTAATCTCTAAAAAGATTTCCTACGATTTTTTAATCTTTGAAAACATTCAAAAAATGGTCATGGTACGATTATGACAGCAATACAATTGTTATCAAAACGTTATATGGAACTTTTTTTAAAATTTGATAAACTTTAAACCAGTGTAAAAGAATTTAGAACCCGTATATTAATTTTCATAAGATACAGTACATTTTTATAGAATTATTTTTGTAAAATTATTAATTATTATATAATTGTAATAAATTCAAAGTTATGCATCTTAATAATAATTTATATACCCGATTCTTAATTTTTAAATGCATTTGTTTATTAAATTTGTGTTTAGCGGGTACACATATTTTACTCTCCTGTGACGGCCCTGTTCTAATGGATCAAATGTGTAAATCCACCACTGATGATATATACATACAGAATATGAAGTAATCATTGAGGATTTCCTTCATTTTACGTGATAGATAGGTTTATGGAGATACAGAAAAGTGCACTTAATCTTTATATTGGATAAAAATATGGCTTGATTACTTTTAGAGAATATGTTCAAAAATATATATTTTTTTAATAGCCTGGTGGAAAAATCCGTCTTTAAAAAGTGGGAAGCTACTTTTTTGTTTCGTCATACAAATTTCATTTTCCTGATAGGGGTGTCCCCTCTCTTCCGCCATCTTCAAAATAATGGTGTTGGTACATTGAAAACAGCAATTTGCTGTTATATTATTTTATTGTAATGTTTTTACCATTAGGCGCTACGAGTATGTTATACTTGTGTTTTTAATCAAAAATTACTTATCTTATTATTTTATATATATTACTTAAAATTATTTTAATCTTAAATTACATGTCATTGTGCTTAATTACATACTATATACCCATTCTCCATTCCGAAAAAAAAGAAAAATACGAACAAAACTGTTTCTCTCTTCCTCCTACTCTCCCTACTGTTTCTACTCTTCTCTTTACTCGCTCCTTCTCTCTATCTCCACTTCCCCTTCACCTTTAATAACTGCACAATCTTCTTTTTACTTTTTACTCTTTTCTCACATGAATACTTAATGTGAATTTGCTGTTATATATTTTTGTTTCAAGTACCAAAAATATTACGTTACTTAAATGATTATTTGTCTATTGTTTATAATTACTTAGTTTCATTTCTTTTGTTGTTCTTCAGTACCGCAAGACCTGAATCGTTTAGTTGCCGGTTCAAGCCACTCTAAATACAGCTCTCAGACAATCAACATAAAAAACAATGAATAAAAAGCAAGTTAAATAAATAAATTAAAACACTAGTTGTATTATTGATTCCATTAGGTCCATTTTCCATTTTTTTATTTATTTGCCTTGACTTTTATTCATCATAGCCACCATCAAACATTTTGTTTACATATTTCACATTTTATAATTCTATTTTACAAATTTCTAAATATTTAAATAATTCACTAATTAATTTTGAATCACTTAACAAAAATTTAGTATTAACAGGAAAAGTTTTAACCACATCTAATATTTCACTATTGAATTTTGATCTTTCTAAACTATAATTTATGCATTCAAATATAATATGATCCAAAGTTCCTTCTTCACCACATTGACATCTTTCGTCGGATTTAATATTAATTTTGTACAGGTGAGCTGGAGTTTTACAATGACTACTTTTGATTCTGATTATATATATGATTATATGATTTGATTCTGTTGATATAATTTTGCGGGACTCATTTCTAAACCATCTTTTCTTACTTAAATTTGGATGTAACATATAATAATCTCTTCCTTTTAACTGACTTTTGTTAATGAAATCTTGGTTTCTCAAATTGAAGTTTTTATTTTTTGATTATATTAAAAATTCATATGAAGGTAATTTCAATTTCATCTCGACTTCCAAATTTATTGATTCCTTTGCCAATTTGTCCGCAATTTCATTTCCTCTTATTGCACAATGTCCCGGTATCCACATAAATTTGGTGGTATTATTTTTATTTATTATATTGAAATACAGCTCCATAATTTTGCATGTCAAAATATTATTATTTGATTTGTAATCATTACAATTTAAATTTTTTAAAACACTTAAACTATAATTATAATTAAATAAGTGTGTTTTTAAATAAATCCAGTGCTATTTCGTTTACTAAAATATAACAAGTCTGTAATAAGACAGATGTAACCAGTTCTCTTGCTTATCTTGAAAAAATAACTTACAAAAATATTTTTTTATAATAAGTTTTCGTTGCAACTTTTATAATAAAAAAATTATAAGCAAAAATAAATATATTATTAAAGATATTTAATATTTAAGAATACGAAATCAACCAAAATCTGTATCGTGTTTATTCGGCGGTTTACGGTCTTTAAGGTTATTTAACATTGATCTGATGACGTCACTTTATGTATCCTGTTTTCATGCACTTGATATTTTCATGTTTGCATGCATATTTTCGCCTGACAACCTACCACCAGAGTAACACTGATACTGACATTGCTTCGGCGCTACTATCAGCTGTTGGTTTTGGTTCCGTATCCGTCACCACCGACATTTCACGGATTTAATTTAAATTATTACTTTCTTTATAGCTTTTAAAAGCACAAAAATTCCAGGAGAATATTCAACTTGAACAAAAATATTTCACGGTGAATTGCATCTTTTAACAAATATGTAAAAAAAAAGACAATAAACACTAGAAATAGTTTAATTATATGACTTTTATTAAAATATTATGCAAATTTTTAAAAGTTTAATATAATTTACTACTGTCATTGCTATATGTTGAAGTACACTCCACAAAAATTTAAGTTTTGGTATAAGTCCTTTTATTAAAAAACTACAAGTCTCAAAATAAGAGGAGGTTCTTGGTGATAAAAAATGATATAATAACGTTATAATAACAATAAATAACGATATAATATATGTTATATAACGGTATATAACGTTACAATAACGTTATTTAAAAATGGAATTAAAATTTGAAATAAATTTACTAATTATTTTATGGAATTCAAATTGTATACACAAAACAAACGTCGCCTTGCGACGGAGTAAACGCTAGTTTAAAAAAATACACCTACATAGTCCAAATCACGATAGTTCGGCGGCGACTTATACTTAAAAGTTGTTATAAGAGCGATATAAATCTATAATACGATAATGAATTTTATCTTTTTAGTTTCTATATACATTATAGAAAAATAAGTGAGTCAGTGCTTTTTAGTTGTATCGGCACTTGTTTTAAGTATGAGTCGCCGGCGATCTCTCATAATTTGAACTATATCTCAAAATTGTTTAATGTTGCTACTACAGATCGGCTCTCTGTCAAACGTACGTCTAATTACGTTCGTAACTGAACATAAACGTCCGTATACAGTTAATTGTCTTTATTCAATTATATATTTTACTATATTTAAGTGAAAAATCTAATTACTCTTAATTTAAAAATACTTTTAAGTAATACTAATTAAATATGAAATCCAGTTCTTAAAAAGGGCCATAGATAATAAAGTATATATATTTAATACTCTTAATAAAGTCAAAAGGCATCAGATAATCATATTATAATGAATCTGATATGAAAATTACATTTTATAAAATATTCTTTAATGTTATAGTTACTGTTAGGCGTACGCACATGCGTCGACTGATTGCAAACACGAGCCTCGAATCTGCACGAACCGGATGAGAATGCAACTGTGTTGTTAGTGAGAACGCACGTGTATACGAGTGAGAGAACACACACGGCACGTACGAAACTAAACTGATTTGAGATTGGTTTTGAGCACGTTTTGAGCGACTGTGTTTCTCGGTCGCAACGCAATTTCGATGCATGCTTTTGATGGTGACATCATGAGCAGAGATGTGCACAAATACTATTCAAATGTAGTTAATACATACAAATACCTCATTGTATGACACAATAAAATCCCAAATTATGCTATTGTAAAAAATTCTATAGAGTCACGAAATACGGCTCGACATGGCTCATTTTTCGTTTTCGTTGGAAACTTCGTTTCGCGACTGCTCGTGTGCAGACGGCCTTACTGACGAGATTGCACAGTGACCGAGAGCATTTAGGCGTTAATACAGACTGCTATGTTTTCGAGTTCGATTACATGATCAGTCAGTGACAGAATTAATGTAAGAAAACGACAGATATTTAATAAAATAAATAATTAATTTTATTTGTTAAAATTAAAAAAAAAATGACTATCAGCAGGTAAATATAATTAATAATTGATATTTCAATATATGCTAGTAATTGTTTTGTTACAATTTTTTTGTTTACTTTATTATTAATATAGTTTTATTGCCACATCGTTGATTACTCCAGTCAGTAGCATTGTCATTTATACGTAATTAATGGTTTTGTAATTAATAGTTAAAATCTATTATTATTATTTTTGATTATTATGTACCATTCTAAATTATATAACATTTATTCAAATCAGAGCGTATATTAGTTGCTTTATGATATATTCAATGACAGCTTATTAAAAGTTGTCGTGACTATTTATTCAAAATATTTTTGAATACAAAAATGATACAACAATAAATGTATTAAAAATTCTATCAACCAAGTTAATTAGACCGAGACCAGCGGCCAAGAGCAATTATTCTTTAAACTTTTATTAGACTTCGAGTTTGATCCCCAGATCAGCGTTATACTTCCTGGGTTTAGTTTATTTCAAAGTTAGGGACCATTCATAAATTTACATTAATTTTCGGCAATTTAGGCCCTCTTCCCCCTGTCCTTAACACATTTTGCGGACCACCTTGGTGTGATGTCACACAATTTAATAATTAAATTTTTTTTTTTACTGTTTTCAAAAGCTATAAATCATATATTTTATGCTGTATGTTATATCACCCTGCTCTATACCCCCTCCCTCTATTTTATGGATGTTAATAAATGTACACTGGCGCTTTTATCTTATTAAATATCTAAATGTTAACCAAGATACGAGTATAACAATTAGTAATTTGAATGGGCTTGCGTCCTCATTTTTTAGTGGTCGATTTTTCAATTGTTGATTGAAATTGATGTTAATAAATGTGTATTGGCGTGTCTATTTTATTAAATATCTAAATGTTGACGGAGATATAGCAATTAAAAGTTTGAATTGTAGTTTTAGTGCTAGAAATGGTCGGCCATATTTGTATGACGTGAAATGCATTTTAACGTCAGTTATTTGTTGAATAGGTCAGTACCAGTCAGTGCTGTCGTAATGTTAGGTAGCTGGTGGTAGTCAAATAATCAATTCAAATCAAAGAATAATAAGTTATTATTTTATTTAACCCTGTTACGGCAGACATGATATTGAAATTTTATTGTTCCTTGAAATAGATGTAAATAATATTTGATATTTTGATATATAAATACATATAGCAGAGATTTAAGTGCTGTAAGGTTGGTAACCTTACACAAGGATTGTGATGTCACATGCACTTGGAATGTGTACAACGTTGAATCCTTTTAATAATTAAAGAGACAAAATGACTTTTTTAATTGTTAATATCTCCTGAAATATAAGGAGTTATTAAAAAATAATTGAACATTTGAGGTTCTAGTAACCCACTTTATCAATATATAGTACACTTTTATAGAAATTAAGACATAGGACACAAACCCATTATAGTTTTAGCGCTATGTTGCACTATTAAGGGATAAGTCAGTTATTTGTTATATGTAAAAGTATTTACGCTCTGTTGTATAAAAGAGATGACAACTTAGCAGACGTGACGTTTCATGTATACATGTTTTTCTATAACGTTGAATCCCTTTAAAAAATTAAGGGGAAATATAACTATTTTCTTGTTAAGTTCTCCTTAAATATAGTGAGTTATTTAAAAATAATTGGACATTTGAGGTCCTGATAGCCAACTTTATTAAAATATTGCACAGTTTTATAGAAATTAAGGCATGGTTCACAAACCCATTTAAAATCAGTAAATAAATTTTATAAAAATTTAATTGGTATTTTTATTTTAATTTAAATATGAATAGCTCTTTGATGATTCTTTGATTCTTGAAAGATCATGCGCTGTGTAATCAAAAGAATCATATAATAATGTGAGGCAGTAGTGGATCTCAGTTGAAACACTTCCTGCATAATAAGTTACAGATTGATGTACTTAAATAAAACCAAAAAAGAAAAAAATTATCTGAAATAATTTGAATATGAATAAATAAATTTTACAAATAAATATTTACAAGATTTGAATATCTTACAAATACGTAAAAAAAATAACGGTTATTTCATGCATGTACTAAATATGTAAAAAGAATACATTTATTTTGATATAAGGCATAACACAGAATACATTCAAAAAGCCGTCGCAAAAAATATGATGCATTTGTCTCTTTCTGGCACGTTGTTGCCACTATCTTTTCATTTGTTCATTTTGTACCAAACCTTTTAAATAATTGATCGCTTCTCAGTTTTATAACAACGAAATACGTCGCTTGGCTTTTTATTATAGTGTAAATTATTTAGTGTACTGATTTCAGATATGTATGTATTTTACCGTGTGTAGACTGTATTATAGTTCTTCTATACATTGTGGTTTTCAACAGTGACGTAGCGTGCCTTAGACGGGCCACGTATCAAAATTTGTTGGGGGGCCCAAATGATGGGTAAAGCCATGGGATGCGTGCAGATTTAACCTTTGGGAATAGAAATCACATTGTGTTTCGTGACTCTATAGAATTTTTAAGAATAACATAATAGGGGATTTTATTATGTCGTATTATGAGGTATTTGTATGTATATATGTATTTAAATACTTTTGAATAGTATTTGTGCACATATCTGCTCATAATGTCACCATCAAAAGCATGCAACGTAATTGCCCTGCGATCTAGAAACACAGTCGCTCAAAATCAATATCAAATCAGTTTAGTTTCGTTCGTGCCGTGTGTGTTCTCTCACTTGTATCCACGTGCGTTCTCTCACTAACAACACAGTTGCATTCTCATTCGGTTCGGGCAGATTCGGGGCTAAGGTTTGCAATCAGTCGACCCATGTGCGGACGGCATAAGGCGGATGGTCTAACACTGGGATGTTATACTTTGCTAGAACAGTCTTCGATTATGAGAATTTTAGGCTCTCTACGTACAATTTGCTTACGCATTTTTTGCCAATTCCTACAGTTTCAGATAAGATTACTGTCTTTTTCAATATTTTTGTCCATTTAAGACGTGCAAAAGCGTCGCGGAATTGCATTATCTTCTACATCTTGTCGGCCATCTTGGAACCACTTAAACCACTCAAAAACCCTCACACGTGATACACATTCAATGCGATTGCAATGTGATTTTTTTAGTTTCTTACTCATTTTTTATGACATTTTGTTGCTCTATTAAAACACTTATCATTTTTCCGGAAAAACAAAAAAATAGATCTTATACGAACGAAGGCTGCTGCCAGACTAATACGTCCATATACACGGTAGAGCCGGCAATCGAAAGAGAAGGGTTCACGCTACACCGCAGTCGGTCATACAACTTTGGCGCATGCGTACTTCGTATGTAGCAGCATCAGTCTTATTTAAAAATAGCTACACCTCGTATTAATTTATTACACTTAATTTTTAACCATATCGATTAGTATAAATACCTCGATCAGTGTGTCGTTAATTAGTTCATTGTTTAATACTACCTCTAAACGTATAATTGTAAACGCAACAGGATCATCCCTTCGCCCTTTACACGCTTTAAATGTTTCTCATGCGACGTTGAATCTCTATCGGCTAAATCCTTTCAGGTGTTAAAAATTCAATTACTGCAATCTACTTAACACGTGATCAATGTAAACACGGATTTTACAGCAGAGGGGCAAAGGGCAACTTGTAGGGTCTAGCTGCGTGCACGTATAACATAATATAGCCCTCTCGTGGTTTAAAAATGAAACATAAGGTGCGTTCATGCAGAACGTAACGTAATATCTAACATATATAAAATACGTACTCGTATGGAAGTGGGAAATAATTTTAAATTAGACACAAATACTATAATGTATAAATAAACCTATACCGCCTTACAAATAAACCTGTTATAAAATTTATACCAAATATAAACTGAAAACCAAATATAAAATTATTTACAGCAGACATTATTAAATAAATTTGTTCAAATTTTACAACCAATAATATTTAAGTATATATACTTAAATTAACATACTCTAATTGGTTTTAAATGCAGCACTTAATATCATAAGCGATGGTTAGTTTGAAGTTTAACCATCTGTTGTACAAGTGAACGAGTATAAAACTACGACTAATAACTTATGAAACTAAAATTAACGATGACTATAAAAACTGAAAATCAAGGTTAATTAGTTTATCAGTGATTACTGTAATTAGTTTAAGGTAGAACCTCGAGACACTTAAGAGAGTTGTTATTTAATCCAATGCAGTGGCGTAGTGTGCCTTAGACTCTAATGATGGGAAAAGATTTTTCACAAAAGGAACAAAGACACACATTTGGGGCCCTTGTACCCCGGAGCCCCGTATCATTGATACGGTAATACGGCGGTAGCTACGCCACTGATCCAATGTCTATTAATTAAAACTATTAAGATATAGAATGTGAACACGTGTTTCTTTTTACGGTTGTCAGTTATTTATTATGCAATATGCGTTCAATTAGAATTCATTATTTGTTCTAGTACTTACATTATTTGAGTACAGTACATAGACTTGTATGATTACATTAAGCGAATCATTTTTATCTAGTTCGATTTGTTGATTGAAATCAAAATAAATAATCAATAATTGTAATGATTTGACATTTTTAATGGTGAATGGTTTGAATGTAATTATAATTAAAAGGAAAGTATTATTCTAATGAAATATGTATTGTAATTTTTAAATATTGTTTTTTTTTTCATTTCAACTATTATTGATGGTTTGTATCGGATACTATAGTCTGAACCAGGGGTCCCCAAACTGTAGGAATCAGCGCATAACGTCTTCGGATTCTGACTTCGGAACAGAGTTTTATTTCCTAGGTTCAATGTTATTAAGTTAAATTCATTATATTTGTATACATATATAAATATAAATTTATTATGCAGCGGTGTTGATTCATACTCTTAAATAAAACATAACAAAATTTTAAAACATATACTCATGAACGCAATATATGTCGCTGTGGGAATACTTTAAATTTCAGAAGCAACACATGAGTTTGTTTAAAATTAACAACTCCTAATAAAGCTGGAGATATTGTCTTAAAAAAGGACATTTAAAGTTTATAATTTACCATAAATTGTCAATTCTTTTCTATTTTAATATAACCTCACAATATGCACTTAAGTAACTAACTAAAATCGTAAGTTCTGTCGAGTCCAAATACCAACTGTGTTGGCCGTTATTCCTACAGCGACATCTATGCTATTATGAGTATATGTTTTCACTGAACGGTCACTGTTTTATCGACAGACGAGCTTTGTACTAACTAAAGAAATATAATTTCTTTAAATATATATATTTTATACGTCCGTATTCATAATACAGTTCATACAGGTTGACACAAAAGTACCGCAATATTATCTACATGTTACACGGATTCGAACAATCTTGAATGCATGCATATCCGTAAATAACGTTAGCAGTGCCAGTGCTGTCGTTTGTGTTACATATATCATTGAAGTCGAAACAGTGAGACTGAAAGACCACATAGATATATATGGCTAATAGTAGAGTACAAATATATAGTGCACCGTCGATTCATCTCATGATGAAGTGTACTAATGCGAAACAACTCAAATATTATCTATTCAAAAAGTTGTCGTCACAAGTAGTAATAGTTTAGGTCACTGAATCCATAAGTTACATACATACATTACATTGTATGCTTTTGTTTTAATAAACAAGAAAAGGAAATGTGTGAACTTAGTAAACAAAGTCGTTGATCTTAGCATGTAAATTAGTCTGTATAGGTTGACTGGGAGCAACAAATGATGTACATATGCAAAATATTCACATACTCGTAAAACTTTGCTAGCCAATAAATGCTTATAGAAATAACTACACCGTTGAACGCTTTGCTTGAATAATAAACAACATTTAGTTCTAGTACATTGCGTACTACAATTATCCTTTGCTTATTATTCAAACTATTATTTTTACTCCACAATAACAAACGACTAGAGTAAAGAAATTGTAGTGGTAGGCTGTGTATAGATACTCCATTTTCAAGTTACAAATTGAATAGAATTGATACAAAAATACCAGCCATATAACTACATGACATTTTCTTTTTATATTTCAATTTTTTGATTTCCTTACATTTTAGTTATGTAGGATGAGTGATAAAGATCCAATTATTTCAAGTGCGAATGAGATAATCGATACCGCGAGAGTGGGGAGAGGACCGCGGCGTTAGGTAGCGTGGTTCGAGAATTTTTTGTGTCCGCATATTTTTGAGAACGGTAGTGCATCGTCTATTACGACTTCACTATCGATTGCGAAATATTGGTGAGGCCAGATCTTACCCCATGCGATTATTTGTAGTAGATTGTAGTTAAATTGATCACTTCAAAACCTTAAAAAAAAATAATACTGACAAATTTTACGGTACATATCGATCAAATTTTGAAATAGAATAGAAATAATAAAAATGTGAAAAGTTATTCCTATATTTTGATTCTTCCATTTAAATATAAATTATTTTGGTAACACCTTACTGTTTTTGGAAAACTTTGACTAATGATTTTCAAGGAAATATCCTAAATAAATATATACATATATTACATGTAGCCTTTGTTTCTTGTTCTGAAAGAAACTTATTGTTTTTGATAAATAATAAATAAATCGAACAATGTTATAATTTTATTCCTAACTTCAGGCATTATTCTAATATCACAGAATTATTTAAAACAGAATTTATGATTTTAATATATGTAAATAAATCATTAAAAATTGTAACATGTTATTATATTAAATACATATTCATACATATTAATTATTAATATTTCAATTTCAGAATTTAAAATAGTAACAAAAAGTTATTACAAATAATTAACAGTAATCGAAACTAGAAACGCAAACAAAGCGAGTCTTTTTTATAGTTTTGTTATATAGTCCACATTAAATAGAACTACAAGCCAAGTTGGGTATTTTGTATAATAGCCATTGTGTAGCATTGGAATACAACATATGTTATGCAAATATTATTATTTTAGTACTATAAAGAATTTTTATTTGATGAATAATGTTTTAGTTTATTTTCTATTCATCTCAGTTGCTCTGAAGTAGTTTGCAATAATTTCCGATTTAATAAAATTAGATTATTACAGTAAAATAGACTTTCTTATTGATTATTAATCTATTTGAAAGTTTAAATAAATAACGGCTTCTTATAAGAACACTCTTAATGTTAATTAACTAATTAATTAAATTGTGTTGTTATGATTATTATTACTACGTTTTATAAGGTATTTATACCATTTACATAATAGCATATTTACCTTAATTTTTGAAATTGGACTATTGCCTTCATCTTAAACTATATAAATTTAATTAAGGTTGTAGTAGTTTCTTACAACCTTAATTATTTATTTCTAGAAATAAAAGTATGATTTAAATAACGTTATCTTATTTGTTAAGAATACCAGGATGATAATTATCTAGCAGTGCAGTTTCAAGGTTGCTAGTTTGCAACATGCTAATTCCAAGGTATATTATCTACCTTTCACATAGATATTGTAACGCAGGATGCAACATTGAACTTGCTAGCTTGGTACAAGCTAATTCAGCGTTACACTTTTTCCTGTGATGATACATAACACCATACTGAACTCAAATTTCGATTTTCTGAAGTTGTCCTAGTAATGAACTGCAAAATCGGTACCTATTTTTATTTTATATTTTACTGTGTCCTAGAAATCGAGGTAAAGGTTGAGGTCAAACTAGGTTACTGTGATTACTTAAAAAATCAATATAAAGGTCAGACACATTTAAGTGTATCGCTGTCTGAATACATATTATTTTCTTAAATCTGAACTATTTTTGCTTTTTATTTTATTTTATTTAATTAATTTTGATTTTGAATTTGGCGCTTATATTTTAAAAAATCTGTTTTCCATGCCCCTTACTCCTAACACTCACCCCCCTTTCTACACTATCAGCACCCACACATCTAGCAAATTCCAACAAATGCTTCACGTTCAAGTTTCAACTTGCAAACGAAACAAATATTTTTTTAAATTTAAATGAATATGTAGCTAAGAGTTATTTTGTTAGGAAACTATATTCATCTCTTTTCTTCAACAGCTAATTATTATGCAGTCTAACGGAATGTCTCAAGCTCGTCTTTATCTGTAATAATCCATCGACATAACCCTAATATTAATTTCAGTAATTTACTTTTCATACATGTTTTTATAATAATATTGCTGCCTCATTCTGTTACATGTAAAAATCTTAAATAAAACTATGCACTGCTCTAACACATTATATTCATTTTTCTCTAAAAATAAACATTGCAAAATAATTACAGAACTTGTTATGACTTACCGGTCATTGATGTCGGAGCAGGTGTACAAATGTAAACAACAGACCATGCGTTGTTGCTATATTTATATAATTAAAATGAAAGTAATGTTTAAATAAATTTACAATGTTGCACGTTCAAAATATTTAAAAACAAAATTGCAATAAATTTAATTATTATTAATTTGGATTCTATGAATTATTTCTGATTACACTCTGTTGTGAAAAAGAGATTCATAGAAGGGAAGAGGGTAGGAAATAATAATATTGTTAGTCAGTTTGTTGCATAAAATAAAAACGCTGTTGGAAAAGATTATTTATTCTTTATAGGAATTTATTTAATTTTTTTTTTTCATTTTAATAGCTGAATTCTTGAGATCTATGCATTTATGAGGCTTGAGGCGCGCGACTCGTGCGCCTTTATATAAATACTCTACTGCTTATTGAGTACTATGTTTAACAACATCAGTGCTTTCTCGAATATTCTGCCCGGTGTTTAGATTTATTTCATTTTCTAATTAATGCTTTTTTATCCTTAATTTAATTTATACTTTTATTTATTTTTAACTTCTATTTGTTTCAAAATTCGAATACTAAGTAAACAATACGTTGAGTAAATCTAAATGTGTTTATTAAATGTGATTTTAAGTATTATTGATTTCTTTCTTTTTATGTTTATGTTCATAATTTATTGTAACAGTAAACTGTTGGATCTTTGCCAATGCCCAATACACTGCAATTTTATTTATAAAGCAATCAATTATTGAAAAATGTCGAATTCTGTCAATGTTTCGAAATGTAACGAGTTTAGATTTCAATGACTTGCTGTTTATATTTCCTAGTTTCATTTTGATACTTCAGTGATTCTAAAACCTTTTTCCGGTAGTGTATATATATATATAGATAATATAATAGTAAATTTACAATGTATAATAAAAAAATTGAGCTCAAAATTTAAATATTTTTAAATCTTAATTGAAGTGCTCTAATTTGCACTAACGTAGCTCCGTCACTGTAAGAGACACACAAAAATATTGTATATAAAACTTATAGGGAATTGAGTCCTCTATAAGTTTGATAATAACTATTTTTATCATAGGACGCACTAGTAACGAGATATTGCCAATAAACCGTTTTTAGACTCCGTTTTTCCAAGATGGCGGCGCGTGCCGACGTCGACCGTGTTGGATAACTTAGATTTTTCATTAACATTCATTGCCTTAAATTTAAAACACATCCAAAAATTACAACTACCGGCCCTCATGTCAGGTTAAAGTTTAAAGTTCCCGGGCTAAAATGACTAAACTATTCTTTTTATTTATGTATGTTATATGAATCAAATTTGTATGTTCTGTGTACTTATTATGGTAGCCCTAATAACTAAACCAAATTAAGACAACACTGTGGGTCTTCGAAGCGGATGATATAAATAAAATAAAATAATTTAAAACGTTTACAAGTCAACTTTTTCTTATTAATTTGTTGAATACCTCAAAAAGCTACACTTCTTTTACACTATTGGGTTCACGAAACCACGAATTCTTAGTATATATATTAGCATTGGAAATAGGCCGATGTAAACTAAATTAATTTTTTTAAATAAATTAAAAAATGATTAAGTTTTTTTTTTGGTAGCCATTACTGCGGAATTTAAATATATTAAATAGAAAATATTTGAATACGAAATTCGGAAGTTAATATTCAGTCATGCGCAGTAAGCGTAATTTTAGTTTACGTGTGTGATGTTTGCAACAGTAGACGATCAAGTTAATCGTAGTGATCTCGTCAGAAGAGTAAGTTTATCATAATAATATAATATTTATCATAATGGCAGATAACCCTAATAATGAAGCAAGCGGTTCGTCCAAGCCAGCAAACAGCCAATCAACTGTGGAATTTTGCCCAACTCGAATTCGGTATAAAATAAATTCTCATATTTTTGACATTAGACGATCGACCGCCATCTTATAGGTTATGTTTTACAGGTTACAATCCGATTTAAAAGCGCTAAAGCGGTATGGCGATGAGGGGATAACCGCTTTCCCAGATGAGGATACGTTCTTCACTTGGACGGCTATAATATCAGGCCCGCCAAATACAGCCTACACCGGGCTGCACTATAAATTGAGGATAGACTTCACGATGTCATACCCATTTTTACCTCCCATGGTAACATTTCGGACACCCTGCTTCCACCCTAACGTTCACCCGAGTGGTTTGATATGTCTGGACACTCTCTTAGACCAGTGGTCGTCTAAGTACGACGTTAGGATGATCCTCATGTCAATCCAGACCTTGCTGGCCCACGCCAACGTTGACAGCCCGCTCAACGGTAGGGCTGCAAAACTCTGGGTCGACCAGATCGAATACACGAAGGTCGTAAGGGCACAATACGCTAAATACCATAGCAAAGATTGAAATGAGTTTGAGATTCACTCAATTCTCTTATTAGCTTAAGTTTTTTTTCATTAAAGAGTCAATTCAGTTAGTCTATCTTATTATAATAAGTATCAAAGTTCAACCAAAAATTCATTCTGCAATGTAATTTAATGAAATAAATAAAAAAACATGTGCTTTGTACTATAATATGTTGTTTTGTTTCGAAATGATAGCAGGGAGAATAAATAGAATATAATAAAAGTCAACTACGACTGAATTTACCATTTTACATACAACTGAATTTACTGGGTTTCAGTTTCTATTGAGAAGCGTCCAGGTTTTACAGGTGCAAGTTAACACGTAGCAAAATCTTTAGCGATGCATTGTATATTACATATTTAAAACCTTCTAACTCAAGTCATTGAAATGTAATTCATCTTAAAATCAATTATCGTGAAGGAAGGGTTCAAAAATAGAAAAGAGATGAATTTCTTTTTGATAAATAACCTGCAAATATTTGTGCACCTCTTCACCCGATCAATTTTAGAAGATGCGTGAGAATACTTTGTTATGGCCTTTAAATATCTTAATCATTATAATGGTGATCTTAATTATAATCAGGATCAGTCAATTTATCATTAAGCAGCAGGCTTGTAATGGGCTGCTATTCTGGGAATTATTTTTAATATGGAAACTGATAAATAGAATTAAAATATTAGTTTCCTTTATTTTCGATAAAATTTGCATTCAAAATAGATGAATAATATTAAATTTTTCAAGTATAACTCATTTATATTTATATAAAATGTTTAATATTATATTATAATTAAATTAATGGTGTACTATTCAATATTTGTTTTCACATATGTTGTATATGTTTTAAAACGCAAGTAAAACAACTTTATACATTTCTGACATATAGATATTTTTATTGAAACATTCCCCAAATATCCCAATTGAGTTTATATACAAATAATATGTTGTCATTTTGCTTAAATAAATAGAATTATAAAAAAAACTTAAATTCTGTCATCGCTTATAGTTTGGTTAATAGTGTACCAAATTCAGGGTGAATAGTAAATAATACTTTTAATGTAAATGTAAATCAACTATAATCTTTGGAAAATATTATATATAAGAAAACAACAATTAATTAATGTAAAATTATTTATAGATAATTAATAATCATAATTTTTTATAATTAAAATATATCACTTCAATTTAGTGCGGATCCAAACCATAATGATTGACACTTGTATCTCATAGCCCGTACACGAACGCGGGATTTTTAAATAATAATAATTCAAATAAATTATAATTGAAATATAAAAGAAAGTCAAGAAACTATTTTTGTGCGACGGGAAACACTGTATGTAACAATATTTTTTACTAGTATGCCTAATCTTATGGTTTTCACATCTATATTATTTATTTGTTGATAATGAGTGAAATTATTGGCCTACGTGTAATACTTATAGTAATAAGAATTAACCTGTTTGAGTATATCAGGAAATGTCATTATTTTGTAATGTATAAAATAATCTCATAACAGTAATACAATTGAAACACAGCATTTTTAATTTATATGTCACTTTAAACTGAACTTTTAATTGATAATATTTTCAAGATACAAATAGATAAAAAGTAATAGGACATCTGAGTTCCTCATAAACTTAACCTATGTATACCTAGTAAACAAAAATGTAGAATTTATCTTATGTAAATTACGTAGGACATAAGTTTAGAAATTACTTTTCAAATATTGGCCAATTCACGAATTTGACAAGTACAACAAAATGAAGAAAGCTGAACAATATTTAAAATATAATAATAATTAATAAATAACTTACGTTTGTAGTAAAAATGTTCTTTAACTTTTGTTCCACTTTTCACTGTCTTTACACAAAACACTAAGTCAATTTAAAAAGTTTGTAAAAGTTATATACTAAAATATCTTTTGTAAAAAACACTTAATAATTAAAATTACTTATTATAATATGGTTATTGTAACAAAACATTAACCTGTAATTATTATATTATTTAAATAATATATTTTATTTAAATATTGTATTTTAAAAATGTATTTATTATGTTTTAAACACATGCAGTTTAATTGCATGTTGAAACCTGTTGAGTCACAAGTTCGGAAAAACTGCCGAACTGGCCCGATGACGACCCGACGTACAAAACATTCCTTAACTTTAAAAACAAAGCGAAACTAACCAACAAAATTATAATATTTTTCGAAAAGAATACTAATTAACTACTATATAATTGCAATTTAAAAGTATACAAATTAATTAACATGATTGTTAGAATGTTTAGACACAAGTTTTAATATTGTTATAGATATATTATTATTTTAAAATGTTTATTTAATTTGTAAAAACTTAAGGTACAACACCCCCCTCGAATTACAAAGTATGACTAACTAGTTTTACCGAAGATGAACACGATTACGTTACGTAAACATCCGAATGCAATTATATTATACACATGGAATTCCGGGAGTATTTTTTTGTGATTTACCGTCTATGTATTAAATTATCTCTACTAGTAATTAAATGAAAATTATTTTGTAATATAAGAATAAGATACTTGTATTTAAAAATATTATTTATTCATTTATATCATTCATTTACTTCTTAGATTGACATTTTTCCACTAGAAGTAAATATATCTGTCATAAAAAGTTATAAGCTAAAGTTAATCTTAAATGAACTGTTTCATTGAAAATACTGTTCTGCTATAGTACTACAGATACTGTTGAAATTTATTTGTTTATTTCATTTATTTAATGTCGGCCGGCCTATTTCTGAGTGTACCACAGCACTGACCTACTCAACAAATAACTGACGTTAAAATGCATTTCACGTCATAAAAATATGGCCGACCATTTCTAGCGCTAAAACTTATTGCTATATCTTCGTCAATATTTAGATATTTAATAAAATAGACACGCCAATACACAGTTATTAACATCAATTTCAATCAACAATTGAAAAATCGACCACTAAGAAATGAGGACACAAGCCCATTATTGTTCTATAAAATATCTACGGTTAAGCATATTGTTGCAGATGTCTCCACTAGTGAATTTACTTCTGCATCGATACACACGAATTTTTGAAATTTATTTTCTCATTATTTTGATATTAACTTAGTAAGTTTGTATTACTGATTACATTATACTCCGTATAAATACAGTATATAGTATATCCGCAAAATATACTAAACAACAGTGATGAAGAACATTTTATTTTTATAATTCTCTAAAATATTCACTTTTTATATTATGAGCTTAGTTTTATGGTTCTCAATTGATAAAAAGGTTGCTTATCTCTGCTGTTGGTTTTGCAGTTGTTTAATTTATATTTTATTGCATTTAAATTGTTTTTACAATTCCTATTACAATTTAATTTCGTTCAGTATCAATTTTATTTCAACAATTATATATTACAACAGATTGAATAAAGTGTAAAATAATGAATATTTTTAGTCGGTTAGTTTGTGTATATTTTTTTTATACTCATGATATAATATTATATTTAATAACATACATATATTTATATTTAGTAGTGCACTGTAAAAAAATTGGTTGAAACGACATTGTACTGCGTTTTTTACAGTATTCGATTTTGAACGTATAAACAGCGGGATATTGTAGTAGTAAAAACGTATAGCCACAGTTTTTCTTTAGGATACTTCAGCAGTAAACACTTGTTCGGTTACTATTCGATAAATATTACGCCGTGTGAAAGATACCGTATAATACTATGTGTCACTGCAAGTCAAATACGTTTTAACGTATTTGATTTGCTTGACAAATCCGTTGGGTATTCGATAAACGTGTTTAGATGTGTACGTTTTTGAACATCGTGTGAATGATTCTATATAAAATGTATGCGTCATTATTTATTCGATAATATTTATACTGCAAAAAAACGTGCAGTACAATGCCGTGTGAACCCAGCCTAAGGCTACACTGCAAATAATAATAATAAAGCTATAAACAATAGCAGCAGAGTGCTTGTACATTTATATGATGCAATGTATTACAAAATTACTTTTCAGTGCAACTTTAGCCTAAGAAAGTGTCGTCTAATGAATTTTTTTAACCGATTGTTTTAACAGTGTAGTTTAACCCGTCGTTATTCGTTATAAAATATTTATTATGTAAACTAATGAGATATATATGTACTCGTAATAACAATAGTATCCCGACGCTCGTACAACTATTTTATGTTATTTTGTAATTGATTTAGTATTACTATCTGTTAGAGGTCATCTCATTATTTATACGTCCTTATTTTAGAGCGTATAAAGCGTTTTAACGACGCCGTTACGCCATTACGTCGTTATAACGTCACGTTGTTACTAAACCAATATGTTTGTAAAACTAGGATATTATTTTATCGAATCATAAAATATAAAATAAGTATAATAAATAAATCGTATAATAACTAAAGTATCTTTTTATAACATGATCCACGTTTAAAAAAAAAACTTCATTATTGATTGATAATGATACATGGTACGTCATCTGTTGGTTTCTTTTTTAACTGAGATAACCGCATTACATTAGATATTCCATGTATATTCATATATGCTCTATAATGTAAAAATAATATCTTGTATATAAATATTGCATGTACGTGAAATGAATAAACATGACAGTACATACTATGTACATGCAGCAATATTTAAATATGCATATACATAGGATATGCAAAATAGATGAATGTATATACCTTGAATATAATATGTATATCCAAATGTTTTCTGGGTATAACATTGGTAATATTAATGTGCTAGATATATTGACAGATGTGTACTATAAAAAAATTTAGTCGAAAGAATGCTTTAAACGCTAAGGATACACTGTTAATAAGAAAAACCACAGTTTCAATGAAAATAAAAAAAACGACCACCTAATAATGAGTTCACAAGTCCATTCAAAAACATTTATAATAGAGTAACAATTATAATAGAGTAATCTTCTTTTTAAATTAATTTGATTTTTTTTTATTTAAATCATCAAATTAGTTTACTGTACTTATTACTTTCTTATCAGTAAATGTAATTTTAATTTTATAATTAATTGCTTGTTAAATTAAATGTACCGTAAATCGTGATATTCCTCCATTTGTTTGCGTTCCTTTGCCTTTACTTTCTGCTCAATATTTAATTTGCTTAACAGACTATATCATACATTCAAAGATTCATATACAAATACATACATATTCGAGTATATATATAATAAGTGCACATGGCAAGGCAACATTTATTCGCAGAGCTAGTAATAAAAATTCACAGGTAGAAAATGTAACATTTTAATTAGCTTGTAGTAAGATAGCAACTTGTAATGGAAGACAATTTAGATTTTCTATATAAAATGAATCGAGGAATTATTTTGTGGCTAGCTAGCAAGTGTTAGTTGCACTGCATCAACCATTAAAATTAACTTGAAGAGCATACGAAAGAACATCAATCCTTAGTTACGGGTGATTTTCTCGCCTAATACAAAACTTATTACCAATTACTAACAATAGTAATATTTATTATGAAAGGATTTTAATTTTGCCTAAAATTTCCTGCTTGAAAAATTAGTTAAACATTTTTTACTACATTTTCTCAAAAGTTGGTTTATAAAATTTTACTGTGTTAATATAGAATATATGAAGAAACACGGTACAGTAAATTCTTTTTAATTCGGTATTGATTTATAATTTTTTTAATGCTAATTCATAACGCTTGAATTAAATTTTGTACTTCATGTTTTTATTTAATCCCCCCCACTTCCTAGAATGATAAAATACTTTTTCAGATAATTATATCATTTGCACATGTTTAAATCATTGCCAACTTTATTAATTGTGATTTATCTTGGTTATTTTGCTCAAATAATAATCCGTCGCTAATCCGGTGTGTCCGTAGTTTCGAACGTGATACTTTTTTAAAAATCTTAAGTCTGTCAAGCTCAACTTTTGAACAAAGTTTGTAAAACCATTTTTCTCCAAAGAGTGAGTTAAACTATGATGACTTCTGAAAAGTAGACTGTGCTTCAAGAATGAAAACTACCCATTTAAATGTATGTACTTTAAAAATTAGGCTATACATATAACTCCTACAAATTTTCATCGTAGTTAATTTCAAGAAATTTTTATAACGTCCTTAAGAGAAAACGACAAAAAGGCGGAATAAGCTAAAATCGAAAAAAAATTTAAAGGAAGCGTCGTTACTCTAAAATCTTCACATTAATCTTAGGTTCTTAGGAATTATCTTGTAGGATATTATAAGTTACAAGCTTACATTATGGTAATATTTTGTATATGATATGTAGAAAATGAACCTGGGAATTGATACAATTGTATATCTGAGCTGTAATTCTGTATTTTTTTTTAAATCTGTCACAATATGTTGCTGTATACAGAAAATCTTTTGTGGAAAAATTAAAGACTGCAAGAAAATGAAGAATTAGTAATCGTATAAATAAACACGACAAAGAAATAAAATGCCAACTTATTCCCTTATCTATCCAAAGCTTGATATAATAAAATATCGATCCACATCAAAAGGTTTTCCACCTCGGACATGAGGGCTTGAGGCCATTAGGCCATCAGTCTACAGGGGATATCGCACGTCAGTTTGCGTGATTTTTGTCAGCACAATCGCGTGATTACTTTATACCGAATAATACCTGTATAACCCTGATTTTAGTGATTCCAGTGATTTCAGTGCCATTGAGAACCACCCTATTCCTCCGGAAACAGAAGTAATTACGTTACCCTTAACCTATATAACTTGATTTATTTTTAACACATTGTTGCAATGTTTTCAATGATTTTTAAAACTCATTATTAAATCAAAAATAAATGATTCTTTTTATCTTATTTTTAATTGACTTTGTGTATTAATTGAGTTTCGTTTCATTATTTATTATAAAGGAGGATTTATTATATAGTCAGAGCCAGGGGTGTACGCTAAAAATTCGCAAATAACCTCCACCCCTGTCAGACCGCATTGTACAGTCTTGTTACACTTGTTATGACGTTACTTGTTTGAAAAAAATTTGTAATTCTACTTTGGTTAATGGTCTTGTCTTTTGGAAGTCGATTATTTATTGTTAATACTTATTTTTATATTAGACGTGACGTCACTAAACTTATAGTTTGTTCTTCACTTTTCAATTGTCAACGTTTTAATAAAACTGAAAACTAAAATAGTAGAATGGGATTTGTTCTAATTACTTGTTATCATTTATGTTTCCTTATAAATTATCTGTAACTTACGCAACCAAAATGCAATTAAAAATATGATATAATTAATATTTAGTAATAGTTCAACAAATTTGGACGACACAGTGAACAAGAACATTGATACTGCTGTGTCTTTGAGTTTTATACACAGGCAAAAGTTATATTTTCTGGATTTGCTTGTTAAATTAAAAGTTAAATTGATTATAATCATAAGCTTATAGACAGCGGAGTGGTACTCATATATGAGACCACAACTAGACGAAGTAGAATTAACGTTAAAGATAAATAAATAAAACATATTATAAAAGAGACTGACAAATTCTGAAAATTTGAGGTAATCACAGCAAACAATAATTTTTAAAATGTTCTAAACTTTATAGTGCCTAAAACATTTTTTTTTGGCCCTTTAACCCTTTTCCTTCAAGGTGCCCTAATGTCATAACAATGAAATGAATTTCTAGAAATAGTAACATTATATAACCTTATAAACTATCTAATACTTTGTTTAGTAATGATATAGTAGGTACAATTATTATGGCCTTTAAACTTTGGCATTTTAACTGCTGGGATACTACTATACACATTACATCCTTAATATATATTACATATATACATTATAGTCGCCTATACATGCCTTATTGATCAAAAATAAAAGTATCATTACAGCCAGACGGTAAAAGAAAAATAAAGTAGTTAAAATAGATAATGAAGTGAAATAATTTGCTTTAAAATAGCTACTCACTAGGAGTGGTCTATCGATATCCCATTAAGAAAATTGTCACAAAATTTACGGGGTTTTGGTTAATAAATATTACTTTGAGACTACTGCAACTTTTTATATCGTTTAATAGATTTTGTTTAAAATATTGTTATAGGTTGTGGTTTCTTAATTGCGTTTATTTTGCTATGTTACCAGTTTTGGCAGCTCTGAATAATCCCTTAAGGTATTTAAATATATCGTATGACAGTACCATATTTCTCTATTAATAATTATTTATAAAAATTCTTTCTTGATTAAAAAAGCAGTCAGATCTCGTAGTAATGGTATTATTAAGAAGGTAAATGCACTTAAATACAATAATAACAAATTTTTTAATATATTGTATATTATTATATGAAAATTTATTGATAAAAACACATTTATTATAAAGAATAATACAATAACATTGATATTATCATTTAAATATAAATAATTAATATTTATAATTTTATTGAAGAAACAAAAAACCTCTTTCACACGTACAAAGCTAAGAATGGATCTTATCAAAAACTCTATCGTTATAACACCAAATTATTCTTAAAAATTTTATAAAATATATCAATAAATATAAACCTTAACGAAGAACAAAAAATGGCTTATCAATATATTCACAACAAACATAAAAGTAACATTGACATACTGTATATGTTTCAAAAATATTTTTAGTTAATTGTGTGTAATTTGTAAATAATATATAAAAAATATATATAACACATAAAATGAAAATATCATTCATGTGTAAAGTTAATCTTAATTACTTTGTTTCAACAGAAAGTAACATATTATTCTTATAGTTTTCTTATACGAAACTATCATTTACAATGTAAAAAATTAGCTAGCTAGTCTAGTTTATCATAAAAATATTTACAAATATAGAACTTATTTATAGCAATAAATATCAAAAACATTATAAATAAAAAAAATAATAAAAATTAATAAATTAAAATCCACTTCTGATATACAAAAAATAAAAAACTAACAAATAAAAATATATTATTCCATGTGTATAATTCTCAGCAATACCATTTTATTTCCGAGTTGCTGTTACTTTTTGGGGTGCTTTCTGTTTCTTTTTCTCTTTCTCTTTCATCAATGCTTTATACCTATAGAAAATCTGAAGTTTGGTGCGATCCTTATAGTTTGAAAATACACCATCCCAAAATATATTCCCATTAACTGTGAATTTGGAAATCCACTTCAACAACGCTTCATCTTGCCTTTTACTCCAGGGACGCCCTTTTTGGGTTTTGTTCTTATCAGCAACACAAGTGTCATCACCTTCATTTGCCGAAGTACTAGGACCATCTTGTACAGGTATCTGGTTGGCAATTCTTGATTCTCTTACGTTTGCATTAGAAGACGTTGGGCCAGCTGGAGGTGGATTCACGTATCTCGCAGTATTTTGGTATGGTGGTTGAAAGTTCCAATTTTGATAATTATAAATCCTAGGGTCACGGTTATTATTGAACGCATTCGAGGCATATTGCTGATAATATGCCGCTGCTGGCGAAATAGGAGCTTGTGGGTACATATAGTTGGGAGGTGGATAATAAGGGTTGTAATTGTAGTTGAAGGAAGGGTTGTGCGTTGGTGTGTAATATGGTAAAAAACTTTGATTTCCACCATAACTTACATTACTTCCATTATCAAAATTTTGATTCCAGCTTATTAAGTTTTGTCCGTTATCTTGGATATTTAAAGTTGACTCTGAATTGTTATTTGAAGTATTACCTCTGGTGCTAGTTGTTGAACTAACTAATTCGGTTATGGTGGGATTTTGATTTTGAGTCGTTGTTCTTGACACTTCCTCTGCCTTTTCGACGAGTGTTGCTGTTGGTTTTGAATACATATTCAAAACTTCGTCTGCATAACGATCAAGTTCTTCCTGTACGTTATTACTATTTAGATCCATTGGTACTATTATTAATATTAGAATGTTTACACTATTTTCACATAAACACTTTTAACAACGTCTCAGTTTACAACTCAAAATGGAACTGCCTTTTTTGGTGGGAAACGCTTTCTTTTGAAGCAGGTTTTTTTAGTATTGCCAGTGCTAAATTTTAAAAATTATTTCTCACCAGTGGTGCTAACTTTCATATGCTTTGCTCTAAAGTATACTTGTTTATAATAATAACAATATTACAAATTTAGTAAAGAGAGAATATGTTAATTAATTATTACAGATTTGAGGAAAATTCAAAAGAACAATTAAATAATTATGAAAATTACATTCATAAATATGAAGAGTATAATTATACCTTTAAATAAGGCAAATTTGAATGGATTATAATTTTGTTTGGTTGCATTTATGAGTTATCTGATGTGAAATATTTCATAATGGAATATTTATTAATTTCATTTTGTATCCTGTAAATTGTATCCTGTATCTGAATCAATGCTCAGATAGCTTATAAATACAACCAAACTTGTTCAATACAAAGAAGAAAGTAATTTAAAAGTAGAAAGGCTCACAAAGAGAATTTTTTAATGTGTGACTGCTTCAATTATCGTACCAAGTATCTCTTTTTAAACATAAAATTGGGTTTTACTTTATGATCTATGTCTAAGATCGATCATCGACATGTAATCCACAAACAGAAATTTAAAACGGTGTTTGTCTTATAATTGTATTTTATCTAATACATAAATTGTTTTATTTCCAGGTTTCTCTATTTGAAAGATGGTGCAAATTTCTCAATTTTATATTTAGAGGCAGCAATGGATTTCATAATTTTTGAAATTGTAATCTAATATAAAAGGTAAAAATATAATAAGTCATTTTTCAAACTTATAAATATTCAATTCATCAACGAAATAATAGAAGTCTTGCACTCGCAAAAAAGTTGAAACATTATTTCTCAAATTAAATTTTAATATATTAAAAGTTCAGCGCTGAACTTGATAGCCAAAAGTTTATTGTAAAAAAACAAACAAAGAAAGGTTACATATAATGTAAAGTCGATTTATTGATTTCTCTACTAAAAGAATAAAATATATGAATATAAATGTATGTATATACCTTCTCCTCCGCTTAGGTATATTATGGACAAACTTGAAACATCAAAAACAAAACTCTTTACGTGCTTTAATTCCTTATTTTCTGTAATATTTTGTTTATATTTAATGTAGTATGCTTATGTTGTTTTTCTCGGAGCTCGATGATTTTGTTTTCTTTTTTAAATTTTATTTTCTTTTGAATACGTTGTTGCATTTTTTATTAGATTTTCCTTGTATATTATATTAATATTTAATAATGTCGTATAAAGGTCGAATGATAAAAAGAATTTATTCTGAAACAAAGAAAGTCAGTCAATAAATGTGTACATACATGTCAGAAACTTTATATTTATTCTCTTTTTAAATCATGGATTCCACGGGATAGATCCTACTCGCCGGGTGATTTTATCGGGTCCCAGAACTTCTTGGCAATTTGTAAAAACTGGAAAATTAATTTCAAGGAGATAAAGACATCCAATAACAATGCATTCACAGTGCTGAAAAATTCTTGATTCAAATTCTATCATATATACATCAATTCAACAGTCAAAATGTTTGCATTCAAAGCAGAAATAACATCTTATTCTATATACGCCTTTTATAGCCTCATGTGATAGTTCTGTCTGTCATCATACAAACCGAAACTTTATGTAAACTTACGAACATCAAAAATCAAAGATCAATTAAAAATCAAATTTATGCCATTTATGCAGCATGTTGCATCAATGGAAGTATGGCAAACCCATCTTGGGGTATCATTCATAAGAAAATAATACACTGGTGCATACATTTTTTAAAACTTTTATAATAATTTATCACTTCTCAAGAAACATTTAGAACCAAATAATTTCTCACATTTTTCGGGATTCAATATAGAATATAGCGGTCATTTTAGGAATCAATAGAAAGCGAAATATTTCCGTGAAAAGTGATGATATTTTGATTTTAATCTAAAGTACAAACTCTGAGGTTAATAACGAAACAAAATATCTGCCAAATGTCACTGAAAAATTAAATTTTTCTATTGTTTTAAATTGACCGCTCTTGTTGACTGATCTTATATTTTAAGGAAAATTTTCTAATAATTATTCTCGCAGAAATTGTTTTAAATAAATGTTAATTGATTTTTGGAAAAATTAAAAATAATACTCTTCCCAAAACACCACGCCAAAAATACAAATGACAAATCAGGGAAAAATTAAAGGACAATCAAGAATAATTACATAATGAATCAAAGTTGTAAAACTCAAAGAATCTATCCTAAAGTATCAACGCTTTCGGCCACTGTCTCGTTTTCAAGTTAAGACCCCTAATTTGTATCAATTTAACTGGCATCCCTTAACTTCTGACGATTTTTCAAAGATCTATATTTTTTAAATTAGGCTACGTTAGTTTACCCAAAACAATAAACTGGCGTTAAATAAAGATCAAAATGAGCTGGTATAAGTTGGCTAGTTATCGGACGCCAGTTAAACTGTTACACTCGATCGTGATCAAATAAAAATATATTTACCTTTAAACAATCGAGATCTTGTGAAAGAACCTTCATCCATTGATAATTCTATATCTAGTTGATGTTTCATTTTAACATTTCCATAATTCAATTCAAATTTTCTTTGACGTTTAAACACGTTTGCAGTTATGCTTCTATTTTATGTCATATCAGTTTGCAGCGGTAGTAGATTTACAACTAGTTCCATATTTCCTATATGTCAAATTTCAATTTCAATATTCAATAGACGGTGAATGGAAACATACGACTATAGTCCATCAGTTATACATGTAACTCTTGATATTGATGGTAACATTTATTTTCATACCTTTCATTTCTCTATATTTCAAAAATATTGCCAGCATCCAGTGGCGGATTTAACTCGGTGGAAGTTCCAAGGTGCGGAAGGAATGTCCTTTTCTTTTTTTAGATCTCATGCTGTAGAAATTCAAGAAATACCCTCTCAAATTTTGCAATGGCACTCAGAAGCCCTCCCTTGTACGTCTGTAGTTACATCCGCTACTGCAAGCATCTATGTCAATAAAGTGTTCATTACATTTTAATTTTAAAACTCATTTCTTATTTTTACAATAAACGATTTCAAAATAATACCTTACTAAACGAAACAATGACCGAGAATAGTATATGTCCTTAATAGCAGACTGTTGTGTCTTTGGGTTTGATCTGCAGATCAGCACCGTATTTTCTGGGTTTGGTTGTTATCAAACTTGAATTGATTATAGGATTACACATATATGAGACACCATAAAAACTGTCAATATAGCAAGAGGTTGACGGTGATAACACGGAAATCGACTAGCTAAAATTTGATATTCATTTAAAAACAACAAACTCTCATGACAAATTATAATACAATTACAATACTATTTAATGTAGATATGACGAATTATATTATTGTCCGTAAATTTGGTGTTCCATCAACATGAGCTTTACATTTTCACTCTAAATTTGTTAATTTTAAAACATCTAATTGTTTTTACCTTTCATATAAAATTCAAATTGAATTTGAAAATTGCAACACACTGTGGATTTTTTTCCTTTTTACATTTTTCCCGAAGAACGGAACTCAGAGTGATTCTCAGCTCCTTCCTTGATAACTAGAAAAAGTAGAATCAAAAATTAAGTGTTTTATAATTTTAAAGAGATTTGTAGATAAATCGAAAAAAGATGATACCGTAAGATTGATTATGTGATGGCCCAGAAAGCAAAGAGTTGGAGTAGTAGATGCAGCATTTATGCGCGATAATGAAAACTGGAAAGAATTAAATTTTGAATCAGAGTTCAAATCAATTACAATTTTATATGAAAACTAAAAAATAAAAGTCATCAACTGGAAATTACATTTATTGGGATTATATCTGAGATTTAAAAACCTTCTTAGACAGAATTTTATATTAGAGGAGACGATAAACTAGTGTTTCAACATCATTTTACGTAAAATGTAAAGAAAAATGAAAATGTTCATCATGCCAGGCTAAGACATTTTTCCTTACATAGATAAAAATTTCAATACTTGAACCTTCTTGTAAACTCAACAGCTTGTGTTAATTATCTTTTGATTACAAGACAATGTAATTAATGATATAACAACTTTAGCATGTAGAGTTTATATTAGCCTATGTCGTGTTCGCCTAGTCAGGCAACATAATACACATTTTTATACACCTTACCTTTACACGGGTCTAACATGAAATCAATATGTTGTACTATACAGCAGTCTATACTAAAATAAGCTGATATTGATGTCACTTGAAGCAGTTCTATTTGATTAGAAGTCAATTCTGATGTATTCAGCGATGATTTTTCTTTCTAGTATGACGTCGCACGATTCGTTAATGGAAAATTTTGATATACATTCATAGTGCAGAGTTAATAAAACTTGTGTTGATCTGAAAAGACATATATATGTTTATCATGACTGCATAAAACATAATTAGTTACTACTTTTATTCATTAATGTAGGTATAAATTCTATTAATCCATAAACATTTATTTTAGTTTAAATAAATATAACATTTTACATACATTTTATATAACATTTAGACGTTGACTGCTGTGCCTTCGAATTCACTCCCCGGATCAGAGTTATGTATTCTATTTTTGGTTGTTATTAAATTAAATCAATTATGTAAATACATAATCATAAACAATGTTGTTCAGATATGCGTAGTCCAGAATCAAAGTTGGCTAGTTGCTTCTCGGATAGTATTTTGTTTTAAATGTCTTTGCCATTTGGCACTACGTTCTTGTGCCTTAATTAAAAAAATATTATAAAAAAAAAATTAATTTATCCTTATAAACATAAAAATAAAACTGCTACTGCTATTGCTTCGCACCTCCTGCTACTCTCCCTCTTGTTTCTACTCTTAGCTCGTTCCTTTTCCCTATCTCCGCCATTTTTCATATGAAAACTTAATATGCTCCAATGTTTCTATCTCCGTTCCGCACACCCTGCACATCCTTTTCTCGTTATTTCCTTTCTCCTCGTTTCCCAATCTAAATCTGGCAATCCTTCTCATGTTTTTTGTGCCTTTTTCTCTTAAGTATTGTGGTATCTCTCTCTCCCAAATCCTTCTTTATCTTTTGCTTGTTGCTTCTGGGATAGTATTTTATATCAACTGGAAGATATAATAAAGAATTAATATAATGTTGTTATTACTTAACCGTTCAAGTTAGTTGTCAATTAAGTTAGAAAATTGCGCTAGATCTGTCTAGTATTTAAAATAAATTTATTTTCTGAATAAACCTAAACGAAAATAAAATCTACCCTTCTTATATGTCTAGTTAATTGAGTAACAAGACGAACAGAAGAGGCGTCAGCTAAACAACAACGCAACGTTACCAACCGCTACACGTTACTCCGTTACTCCTTTACTCCGTTATTCCTTCAGTAGCGCGCCAACAACCCAGCCTTGTCAATTTCGTTAAGTTTTCGTTATTCAATAACCATTACTCTTCGTGTAAATAATTTAACGGCGTTACAATTACCTTCAGTCACTTTAGAAAATTTGTAAAGGTTTTCAGGAAACCTTTGTGAACTTAATTACATAAAATTATAATAATTAGTTTAATAACTAATATTGATGTTTATTTAATCATTATGTTCAGTGTTTGTTAGTTTTTAAAATAGACTGAACCATTTTAACGGTACATTGCGGATTCATAAATAGGTTACTTTGAGATGCTAACGCTATTAGGGTATACCGTATAGGGTAGAAATGGTCAACAAGTCGATAGCAAAGAGATTTTTGTTCGATCGTTGTAGAGACGATTTCAACAAGATTAAAATTCTATAGTTTAAACTACGAGAGTTCACGGAGACTCATGCTTAAAACAATACGGCTTGTGCCGTATAAATTTATGTGTAATATATGTAGGAACGATTAAGATATAATTCACAGATGTATCATAGATTTATAAAGCTCTTATAACCTCTTATATGATTTTGAACTATAATTGCGCCATTAAAAAATTATGAAGTGTTTGGTGCTCTCTTATCAGTCAATTAGTCAATTTTGACAAATCAAACATAAGTAACATTTTTGTATAATTTTGTTTACTGTTTAAAAAATATTTATAAACCTCATTTGCTTTTCGATTTACATTTAAATTAAGTCTTGCTGCAAACAGTTCTGGGGCCCTATTCCTGAGTCTTGCGAACAATAATCGTGATCGAACAGATCTGATTTATATGAGTGAAACATTTTACGAATCACTTTTAAAAGAGTATTCCTGTAATCAGAGGCGGCCTTAGGGGGTGGCAAGCAGGGAAACCGCCCGGTTCCTCGCTCTTGCAGGGGCCGCGCATTCTCACGTAACAATCCAAGTAAAAAAACTCAGTACTATATACCTATCTGGCGTATATCTTTTAAGGCATTCATGTACCTTAGTTCATCATCATTAATATTTATCGTCTTTGTGCTTTTTATAAAAAAATAAAATAAAATATAAAATTTTATTTCTCGTCAATTATCATCAATAATACTTACTTAAAATGTACATAAATTATACAAAGAACAAGTGCCTCGCAATAGCTAAGACCGCCCCGCCCCTGCATGCACTATTCCTGAATTTTATTATTAATTATTATTATAGTTCAGAAATACTCTTTTAAAAGTGATTCGTAAAATGTTTCACTCATATAAATCAGATCTCTTCAATCACGATTATTGTTCGTAAGACTCAGGAATAGGGCCACTGGATTGGAAATTGATTGGAAACATTCACGTTATAATTCGTAATTTTAAAATAGTAAAAAATGATATTGTGCAGTATCTGCCTTTTCCTTTTAAAAGATTTTAAATGAATTCGTAGGACATCTCAAAAAAGTGGAATCTTGAATAAAGAATGCAGTTATATGTAAATTGTTATCTTCTATCTGATTCAATACTTAGCTAACTTATAAATTAAACTTTATTTAGAGCGAATTGAATTATTTCCACATTCATAATTCTAACTGTAAATATTTTATCAATTGATCCAGTACAATTTATTTAAATATTGTAAACGCTGGCAGAGCGTAAAATCTATTATAGTTTTGTTCATCTAATCATTAGAGACGCATTTTCCATATATAAACTTAATTTTAATCATCTGAAATTACTTATAGCAGCGAATTCGAGTGGGCAATTCGAGTGGATATGTTAAGAACTAGTGGGCCGATTCATTAGCCTAATTGGACAAAGTATCGTCACTCCCGTTGCATCAATCCTAATTATCCCATATAGAAATTATTGATAATCTTTTGGAATTGATCATACATGAAGTATTTTAAGCTAATTTTCTATATATTGGTACGAGTATTAGTGGTTAAACCAAAACATTATAATTCAGATTGATATCGCATAAACTAAATAATTAAATTTACGTGTTACATTTAGATAATTATAATTGTTCTAAATGTACTAAAATGCACCAAGGTCAAATGGCAATAGAATTAAATCCAGCATCAATAAATCCCAGCCCACTCAATCCATTTACCACTACTCTATCACTCATTCCCTCTACTCCCTCAAAGCATTTGCTATAATTTTGGGATCCGTAAATGTCCTATTACGTCAGCAACGATTCTCACATTTTGAACGCTCAGCGCTCTGGTAGGATTAATTTTATGAACAGTGCATCAAATGACATGATGCATGCATTCGTATTAGAGAAATGTGTTGTTTAATTAACATGCAACAACCGTTTAGGATAATCAGTAGTTAGCCGTAGTACTAACGAGATGGTAATACATTTACTTAGCTTACGTAGAGACTAGAAACCCAAATGTAATTAGGTGGTGTGCTCTGCTGGAGTACATATTATTGAAGGCTCGTATTAGATTCAAAACATGAAGTAATTCGCTCAAATACGTTGGCCTTGGCTGCTTTCCAAGGTCATGATCAGTTCCTAGGCTGTATTTTAATCTGTGAAAATACATACATTGAATTAATAATATTCTTGATAATTTACTGAAATACTAGATTACATGGGTGCCCTTTTTTGAAGTTGTGTCATTCATAAAATCTAGTCGCTTCTAACCCAGGTAGTAAATGTAACGCAACGTAACAATTGAATTATCTTGCAGTAAACTAACAACAAGTGTGAAACTGCATTTATATTTATGCAAGCACATATTCAAATACACTTGGTAACAAAACAAACCCAGAAAATATAGTACTGGTCTGGGGATTGGATCCTAAGATCCAGTAATCTAGCAATAGTGCTCTTCACTACTGTCCCATTATATTTTTAATAATTTGTATATAAAACTATTAATTGTAGTTTGGAAAAACGTCCGTTGCGGGTGGTGTACTAGGACGCACCACTAAATAGAAGTTAAAATCGTAACTAAACAAGTCAGCAAAGATTAATTTTAGGTGGCACAAACTAACTAAACGCAGCGCATATTTGATGTCGTAAATATGAAAAAGTGTCAACTATTTTTATTATCAGTAAATATTATTTATAGTAATATATGCATTAATTAGCGACTATACATTCTACCTAACAATAACGGTAGAAAACTATTCTTTACTGTTACTGTGAAAAAAGTTTTTAAATTTAATACAAATTTAATAGACAAAAGTCTATTAAAATTAAAGATCAGGTACATTAATAATATTTTGTATTTTTATTTGAATTTATGAAGATTAATACATTTCTATAAAGAAATTCTATTAAAATGTAATGTATGTTATAAAAATTAATATCACGGATCTGAATTCATTTTCAATACACAGGTTATAAAATATGCTTCAGAAATATTATGAATTATTTTTAAGATTGTAGAACTTCTAATAATTTAAAAAGAAAGATAAATGAAAATATAATTTAAGTAATAATAATGCAGAAGTAATTATTTATTAAAACAGAATTTTGTTTTTCTCATATTTTGATTCCACTATTATTATTTTCTGCTTCTGTCCTATGTTTATCTTTATTATATAAAGTCATATATACTTAATAAATACCTAACAATATATATATTCCAACGATTATGTCTTCTGTCACATTTTAACTGTCCGTTTTGTCAACTAGTTCCCTTTGATTTTATAGAGTTGAATTCTCATTATTAGAACATCGATGTAAATGTTATTCCAGCATCTTGAATCATTTTCAATTAATGTCACAGTTGTTGTTGAAATTAGACTGAAAGAAGAGAAAGTAAATAATATATAAGAATGTAATTAAATGAAAAATTTAGATTCTTTAGTAAACCATTTATTCGGTTTACCATTACAAGCGAAACCGAAAAACATACAAAACATATTTATAAGTTTAAATTACGAGAGTTCGCCGGCGACTCATAGTTGAAACAGATTGTGCTGTATAAATCTGCGATACAATGAAAAACCACTTTCTCACATATTCTTTTATAATGTATATTGTAAGTAATAAGATAAAATTCACCATCGTATCATCATTTATACGGCTTTTATAACCTCTTTCAGGCATAAGTCAACGCCGAACTCTTGCAATTTCCACTATATCAATTCTCTTGTTCATTCATAAAAGAAATCAGTAAACTCCTATTACATATTACAGATACGATCATAAATAGATTTCTAATCAATTTCAATAAATTTAAAAGCTTCTAATGACTTAAAAATATACTTCATAAATTAGAAATTTTTTATATGTACCCAGGTAGAAAATGTAACATTTAATCAGCTTGCAAGTGTAACTACACTGTTACATAATTTCTATATAAGAAGTAGAAAAGAAACCATTATTACCATTAGCCATTAGCTTGTATTAAGCTAATAAGTGTAACACTGCATTGTAAGACAATTTTCTACCTGGGTAGGTTTGATTTTTACCTATTTTTCCTTTGAGAAATATTTGATGTTAATTAATATTTTAATGCTTTTATTTCTTTTTATTTGTAGTAACACAAATTTGCGACATTTTTCAATCTGTTTCTGAATTTATCATATTTATCCCAACTGTACCATCATTTTGACAAGTAATTTAGAGTTTCTGATATTTTTCCCCTGGACCTACAAGAGAGAATACTTTTATTAATATCAATAGTAGCTGAAAAATAGACAATATAGTCGCTAAGTAATGATATGTATATTTTACATATGTATTATGTCAAATGGTTAATTTATGTATACAAAATATAGCAGTTTCATAAAAAGAGATACCATGTATATTTAATACCGTTTATATTTTGGTAAAAATGTTGTTACTAAATTGTAAGATATACTGCAAACTTACTACAGAAATTTACATAGCAAATGTAATATAAACCTTTGTAATATAAATCTGTATTTACCGAGTTGCGTATGTACAAGTCTTATGTATATAAAACTGTATCTAAGAAGTAAGCTGTCGTAACTGATACACAAATACCAATACCTTTTAAATAGTTTTTTCTATTTAATAGAAGATTATTTGAAAATTCATTTCTATGTACATTTTAAAAAAAAATTTAATTTACAAAGGAAGTGATATTTTAAGATTGTTCTTCTATGGATTTATTACCGAGTTCACTTCCGCAGTCCCTACGCCATATCAAATAAAAATGTATTGTTCGTAAGACCACTTCTTTCGTTCTATAAATATTAATGTATATTGAATAATTGATGTATTCACCTGATATACAAAACTAAAATCATTCATGTTATTCTTACTATAATTTATCGCTCCGATACTTATTGATTAATATAATAATAATACTTACATTTAATTGTAAGTACTATGTAACAGGTTGCAAAACATATACTATATGTACGAGTATATCCTAAACACATACGTGTGTTGCTTTCTTCTCCCAAGATAGCCATTCCAGAATGATTAGTATTCATAAAAGACTTTGGTTTAGTTTAGAAATATCTTCATCTGCTGCTTTATATATGTTTTTATTCAAATATGACAGCTACTACTCAAAGTCGATCGAAGATACGAGCACACGAAGTGTTACTGTTATAAAACTCTTATAAATAACTTGCAAAGTAGCATTTATTTGATAAAATACTTCTTCTTATGGTATGATATTCCTGCAAATATTTAAATACTGTTCTCAATAATAAATCTAACATATCTTCTATACTCCGATTCAAAAAATAAAAAATGTTTACTTACTATCAAACGAAATAACATCATTTTGACAGCTCTTTGACGGTATTAACTGCATTTAGACGTAAATATCAAAGCTATGATCCTTTAAAGATACCTAGAAAACCTTAGGATTATCCTCCTTAAGTTGTTATCCTATAAAAACGTTTTAAACCATTCCTAAAAATATCACAAACATTCTTCAACTACCGAATTACGTATTTTGATTCATAGAACATACAATAATAATTTGATGCAGAATTCAGGAACGCCATTAAACCCCCTACCACATCCTTTCTACCCCGGTTCTACAGTTCTTTGTACCGATAACTGAACGCAGCCGTATAGTACAGCATATGTGTGAAGTTGGCTACGTGGCATATGACATACGCGTTACCAGCCAGCTATTAAATATTAAAATAAAATATGACAAAATATTCACATATGCGTGTTTTGGTGCGATTATTTAGATTTTGGGTACGAACACATGTGTACGGCAAACATTTGAAACCCGTACACGAAATCGAATAGAACAGCGTCCAAGCGTCCGAATATTTGCTTCAGTTATGTTTGAGGTACAGTCCACACATGCGTTGACGAATATAACATTAAAACATCATTTACAATACTCAGTAGAAACTTTATTTAACATTTATTACCCAGTTTTTTGCCAAGTCCTAAAATGTATGTTTAGATGAATGTTCGGGTGTTGTATAATGACCGTGCTCGCTCATTCGATTTCGAATAATCGAACACGGCCTTACTCCATATAACAAAATTAATTTGTTTAAAATTGTATTACTAACCTGAAATGATTTTCTATATATGTCAAGTTCAAAATGTCAATGCTAGCATTGGTATTAATTGCTCATATTTTAACAGTTTGTAACATAGCATATATAATATAATGAGTAAAAATATTTTGTCCATTTTGATGCACAGCGGAACTGAATTTGACGTTTTGCATTGGAGTTTATAATTGTATGATCAAATATTATGACCTTTAACATATGAGTGATTGACAATATATACAGCTTGCTTTACAGATTACCAAGAATTTTCAGTGATATAATGATGCATGGTTCATAAAAGAATGTATAGTTGCTGATTGAAAAACAGCAGCTGATAGAAACTGTAATTGACATGCTTAAAAGCAACCTTTGACGAACATTTCATTATATTTATCAATGTCACTGCTTGCATTCAAACGCTTTTTGGAATTGACGAGGTTAAATCTATGGAAATATATCCTGTATTTCATAAAACTAAAACCCACATACGCAATTAGCGGCGTAATATTAACTGTGAGTATCCTTGTATAAAATCTACTAATGAAGCAACCTGTTTTAATATCGATTTTATAAAAAATATATTTTCGATTCAATAGAAATTATACTATGTTTTCAGTCTCGAATGAATGTATTGGGATTCATTTATATGCACTATCAGTAAACCTACAGTAAAGTAAAAAGACAAATCCCCTCAAGGACAATCTGAACATCGATGATATAACGAAGTACACTACACGAGTTATACACTACACTGTGTGCAGTAAATCATAATTTTTCATATAGTTTTGCAGTGTTAGCCTATATTGGCCATAAACTTGCAAAATATTGTACAGAAATTGCATCTGAATGTGAACATGGAAGATGGAACTTTAGGTATAATATTGATCACTGAAGTGTATTCGTCCTGGGAGGAAAGGAGGTAATAGTGATGAACCGAACACTGTTCACCGATGGCACCAGGGGTGCAATGTCCACGGATTTAAACAATCTGAACGGTTGCCCTTACTCACCCATCCAACTGTGACCGGGCCCACTGATGCTTAACCCACTGATGATTGACCAAATCTAGTCCGTTTAACATGATATGGCCTTTGACACATTCAATGATATGACAATGAATGTTTCTACACCCCTGAGACTATTAAAACAACATATTTATAACAACGATATATGTATGTATATACTGGTATATTATATATTAAGACGAGATTACATACAGATCTAAAAATACCACCGATACTAGACCATATCCTGGGGAACACCAGAAACATGTGTAAGAATGCTGGAACGTCAGAGAATCCGATCATGAAAAATGAGGCAATTATCTGTCTAATAACTCTCCTCGTCCTATAAATATTCTTGACAAAGACTGTGCAAGAAGCCGTAAACATTTTGGAGTCACTTTGCCATCATATTGACTATGCACATGATTTTTTCCATGAAAGAGTTCATTTACTGTTCAGTTTCTGTCACAATCGTTTAAATGAAATGTCTATTTTATCGGCTACAAATAGCGAAACTGATCCACATGACGAAATACAAATGAAGATAAAGTTGATGCCAACTATAATTGAAATGCAATAGTGAAACGTCACAAAACAGGACACTTCACCAAATAGTTTACTGAGAGGGGCCAGTAGGCTGAAGAAAAAACGCCTTGAAGCCGCACAGACGAAGCCACCTGCAGCAGCAGCAGTACCACGTCTTCCACCATGACAATTGTTTGGAACAAGACTTTAAAATGAAAACCAAAGAAAGCTCCACTTGCCCTAGACTGTATACGACTGCGTGTTTACACATTACTGTATCGTTAACAGTCCAGCATCGTCTATTGGTGGTGGTGTACGAGGGCGCTCCACTAAATGGAAGTTAAATATACACTAATGCCCCAAATATCAGTAGTAACTTTGGAGGAAGGCTACAAAAAATCCAGCAAAAAACTCGTTTACATAAAATACACAGCGCATAAACAATAGCAGATAAGACGACAGAGTGGCCAAGTGCTTTGATGTTTGATGTCAGCTGTGTCTTCGAGTTCGATCCCCAGGACGAGCGCTATATTCTAATCTGAGTTTGCTTGTTATCAAATTTAGTACGACTTTAAGAGACTTATTAGGCCAGTGTGTCGTGCATGTATACGTAATGTACACTATAAAAACTGCCAACAGGTTCAGTTGTAGAACATTGCCTGTGATAGAATTCATAATCGGAAATAGATCGTCAGTAAATAAATAAAATTAATTTATTGAGAAGCAATTATTAGAAAATATATTTTTTAAATATTTCCTTTTTAATATAGTTTTAATTTGAAAAATGTAGTTTTTAGTTTAGTTTATAACAAATTTAAAAATAAATATGTTCAATTCGTTTATTTATGTTGCACTTAATCCAAGAAGCACATTTTTCTCCTTAAAATTAAAATTGTGTTGCTATAATAGTTCTTTGCTTCTAAAAATATTAATAGTCAGATGAATGTGTTATAAAGCTTTTGTGAAATACTGATAAATAATTGTTTACACTTTGTCTATTTAAATTGTACTACAAAGTCTTTGCTTCTATTAAACTAAACTTGAGTTTTGTTGCATATCTGTTGTCTGATATATGCAGTATAAAGAATTACAAGTACATAACGCTTTCATAAATTAGAGCTACAGAACTAAATAATGTCTATCACACAGTTCATTTATCAGACATCTCAATTCAGATATCAGCAGTATTGACAAGTTTATCTGCATTATAATTTTGTATATGAATTATATATATAAATAAACAAAAATAATTATACTCTTATATTATTTTTTTTTTTAATATTTATTTAAAGAGAAACTAAATGTAGTTTTTGAGGACTAGAAGCTATTAAACTTCCAACATTTGCTGTGCATAATTTCTTGAAAAAGAAAATTCTCATATTTATAATTTAAACAACCTATTTAATATTTAGGTGTTTCTGTCCTTAAAGCATATACCTTAATCCAACCTTGATTATTTTTATTATTTATGCATGTTTTTATAGTATAAGTTTTTAATTAATTAAAACTTTTCATCTTATCTCTGTGAAATTAAAGCAACATAGAGTCAATTTAATTTGTGCATTTGAAACTTAGAATTTTGGATACTCAAATAGAATATTAGAAAGTTATTTTTTAGAAGTAAGATTCATTTATGGCATTCAGAAGACTTCAGTATTGTTCTGATAAATATTATTTAATACTCGTATAGCAATTGTGTACTTACAATACATTTTTTTAATTACTTTTTACAACATTTATGTTTTGAATTTGGCGGGTAAATTATTAAATCGGAAATATTCGTTCTTCGTATTCGTTTTCATGCGCATAGATATGCGCAGTATTCACAAATCAAATAATTTTGACTTATGACCAATAAGAAATGATTTGTTGTAGTGTTTCTATTGGTTGTACGACACGTAGTATGAAAATATAGAAGAATTTATCATTCTTTTAGACGCCATTCGTGTAGAACGGCACGAATTTTTCCCTGCTTTTTTAACAAGTTAAACAGATAATTAATAATGGCAGAAGAAAATCTTCCAAGTACTTCTTTCTCAGAAACCGAAGCGACAGATATCGATAAACGTACAGCAACCAAGAGGTATTTACTAAACTTTACTTTTCATACACAAATATGACATGTTGTACTTTGAGGTTATGTTTTGTAGATTGAAAAAGGAGTTAATGGATTTAATGAGTACAGGAGAAATTGGTATATCCGCATTTCCTGATGGTGATAACATTTTGAAGTGGACTGGAACTATTATAGGACCTCCAGATTCACCTTACGCAGGACAAACTTATAAGTTATATCTGGAATTTTCGTATCAATATCCATACGAGGCACCTGTGGTTTTGTTCCAAACAACTTGTTTCCATCCTAATATTGACATAAGTCTTGGTCTAATTTGCGTGGATATTCTGACTGATAATTGGTCCGCGCTCTACAGCGTTCGAACCATTTTGTTGTCTGTCCAATCTTTGTTAGCTGAAGCAAATACAGACAGCCCGCTTAATATTACCGCTGCCGAGCTCTGGGGGAATCCGGCAGAATTCCAAAAGAAAGTCCTTGAGTATTACAGAGATTCCGATGGTTAATTTTAGTATGGTATATTGGGTATAGATAAGTTTTTGTATTTTATTTTTTTTCATTTTTGAGGTTAATAGTTTCAATTTGCACTTCGAAAAGATTAGGAAATTCTTAATGGAAGTCCTAATTTTTTCATGTTTATTATTTGCGGAAATCACTTTTAAGTTTTTATGTTTTTTTTTTTGAGTTAATGTTGTTTTAAGTTTGGTAAAAAATTAGATAACATTATGAACAAGTTTAAGAACAAGCTCTTAATGAATGGCGTAATGTTTTCTAATTTTTTATACCACCATTAACTCTAGCTATTTTCATTAATTTTCTTATTTTTATTTGTAAGTGCAAATTAGAAAACTTTAGAAATATGTTATTTCTAACAGAAATTCATAATTATGTTAAGGTGAATTGTAACAGTAGATATCGTTACGATAGTTTTTAAGTGAAGGCAATCATATAAGCCAGAAACACAAGTCATGAAATTCTACAACTTTATTTTTGTTATGTGTAATCTTCTGAGTTAGATTAACTCAAAATATTAGATATTTGATGTGACAGATTATTATAATATTTTATAAATAAAGAAACATTTATTCACATCAAACTGTATTATTATTTTTTGGTTAATCATGAGAATCTTTCTTAAAATTCAGTTGCATTAAATTTATCCAACAAAAAGCTTTTACATGCTATTTATATTATATGGTTATTTAGCATTTATGTTACATATCAACATATCTGATTTTGTAACTATCTAATTTGTAAATTTTGTAAATAAGGCAGGACTTAAGCGTTTTAATTTTAACTATTTATATATATATGTTCCAGGTGTATATTTATGATCTTATATTCTTATATGTTTGGTACTGAATTTTGTATGGTAGCTCGAAAACGGCTCCGTCAATGTTTTTGAAAATTGCTTATTTTGTAGAGAAAAAAATTCTAAGACTTTTAGCGTCCCCGGATTTTTCTCTGAATTTCCTGGAAACCCTTAATTTTGGAAAAACTGGAAAGAAAGTGAGCCTTTTCTTGCTGTATTACTTTTAATTCGTAAAAGATAGAAAGTTGAAATTTTGCATGTGTATTACGCTCTTAAATATATACATGTTTAAAATTTAGAAATTCAAAATTTTATAAAAGGGGCCCTGAAAAAATTATGGGGCCCGGTAGGAAACTTTTGAGAAAGTTCAAATTTTGGATTTTGTAATAATTCAATATCATGTTAAAATAGAAAAAATCAAAACTTCAAAAATTTATTTGGGGGCCCGGGGGCCGAGAGTAAAAATTGTGCTAAAAAGTTGAAATTTTGTATATACCTTGGTATTTTACCTTGGTAACTTATTTCCGAATCGAAAAAAAAATCCCAAATTTTGGAAAAAAGTTGGTCAAATGACGCATAAATTGAAAATATTTGTTATTTTGTTAAAAAAATATATTTTTTAATCAGTTTATATGAAAAATTATTTGCTTTTTATGTAAAATTTATATAGAACGAGTTAAATATTTCAATTCACACACAAAAGACAATCGTCGCTTGCGACGGGGGTAAACTCTAGTATATATATATATATATATATATATATATATATATATATATATATATATATATATATATATATTCGATACACTAGAAGATACACACATGATATGATTACTACACAAGTTATATCGAGTTATAGTAGTTGCCTTTACAGTTTTTGCAGGCATTTTAATAAAATATTTACTTTGTAGCTTTAATAATAATACAATCTCAAATAGTTTAAAGAATTCTTAAAATAATTTAATAAAATATTCAATAAATATATACATATATTTTAAAAATGAATTAAAAAGATCCAACATTATTATATATACACAACACTGTTAACATCATAGTTTTCCATTGACTAGGGGCTCATATAGACACAGGATGTGGCTACAGTTTAATATGTTCTATTTTCCATCAAAGCTAAATATATTACTAATTATGTTATATGTTACTTTATAATAGAATTGTGTTGTAGCAAATATTAACACAATAAATAATCATCATATTATCCGAAACTACATTCGCCAAAGAGCAGATTTTGTCAATAACACCCAATTAGCAAATTACATTAAGTATTTTTTAATACATGATTAATATTCTGAAAGCTTTTACTTTATACAAATATGAGATCAATTCATTATTAATAATTATTTATATATCATACTAATTGAATAGGTAAATCGGGATTCAAAGTGTTCAATAAATATACCTCTATATAATACTTGAGCATATTAAACATATAATGGATTTAACATTTTCATGTCGTATACTCGTATTTATTCATAAATGTGATAACAACCTCTAATTATACCCTTATGTTTAGAGCTTAATTATTTCATTGCAACTAATTGATTCATTTAGTTTAAAATATAGTTTATACTATAGAAATAATAATAGCTGTATTACATTTTCGTTTTAATCCTCTTAAATTAAGTGCATTCATTACCTGGAATTATTTCAAAGTTGTTATATCTCTTTAATATAAATACCCATACTCGTGGTTATAAGTTGCTACATTATGTATTGCAAATGCTTATAAATGTATATATTGTTTTAAGTGCTAATACCTGTTGAAAGTTGATGCGCTCAAATAAATATTAAAAAACATTATTTATGATGAAACATAACTGACAACGATCAATGAATGGGCTTGTGTTCTATGTCTTAATTTCTATAAATGTGTACTATATATTGATAAAGTGGGTTACTAGAACCTCAAATGTTCAATTATTTTTTAATAACTCCTTATATGTTAAGAGATATTAACAATTAAAAAAGTCATTTTGTCTCTTTAATTATTAAAGGGATTCAACGTTGTACACATTCCAAGTGCATGTGACATCACAATCCTTGTGTAAGGTTACCAACCTTACAGCTCTTAAATCTCTGCTATATGTATTTATACATCAAAATATCAAATATTATTTACAGCTATTTCAAGGAACAATCAAATTTCAATATTATGTCTGCCTTAGCAGAGTTAAATAAAATAAAAACTTATTATTATTTGACTTAACTTGATTATTTGACTACCAACAGCTACAAAACATTACCACAGCACTGACCTACTCAACAAATAACTGACGTTAAAATGCATTTCACGTCATACAAATATGGCCGACCATTCCCAGCGCTAAAACTACAATTCAAACTTTTAATTGCTATATCTCCGTCAATATTTAGATAGATTCATAAAATAGACACACCAATACACATTTATTAACATCAATTTCAATGAACAATTGAAAAATCGACCACTAATAAATGAGGACACAAGTCCATTCATGCTGTTATTGAAAGATGATATGATTAGTGAAGTTTATAATTACAACAATCTATTTCTCAGTAGAACTATCATTAACCTATTTAACCTTCCTTAGCGTTGAGATATTTGAAAGACATTTTTTCAGAGCAAAGTATTAAGAAAGTTCCAGCTCGTTTGATTTTTTTTCTTTACTCGGAAATCAGTCGTTCGCTGTACAAAAAGAAAATGATAGATGATAATATATGCATTTTTAATATATCAACATTTTATGTATAACTTTTAACTATATATAATAGATACTTTGTAAAATAAGTAAAGAAAATGGATTTTTATTATGATTTTTCGATTCGCATGGATTTGTAATAAGAGGAAGTGATTTTCACATATTTCTTGAAAATAGTTAGTCGTACTAGAAAAAACCATATATGATAAAATATGCTTTTTTAATAGATCTACAACTTTTGTTTAATACTTTTCTGCATAAAATTAATACTTTTCAAGTCTCGGAGCATGCTTTCCCGTTATCCAATTGACTCGAAATTTTACACAGATATTTTTTTCTTACAATGACACAAAAGTTGTCAAGTTATAATTAATTTTTTTCACTTATATTTTCTCCATTGCAAATACCTCTGCTTTGGTATATTTTTCTTTTTTAATATTTATTTGAGTGCATCAACTTTCAACAGTTATTAGCACTTAAAACAATAAATACATTTATAAACTCTTAAAATACGTAATTTACAACTTATAGACAAATTAGAAATTAATATTAGTGGTATATTTCTAAAATGATTTAAAACTTGCATAGAATTTTGTTAGACGCCCTATACTCATAGAATATGTATAGAATCAGAAAAGTATAGAATAACATCTAAATGTAATTAGAGTTAGATGCGCAGTATCTGTTCATTAATTTATATATTCGATATATGATATATAGTTGGTATATTGTATATAAATTACACTTAATTGCAATTAATAATCTAAATTTAATATGAGCAGATATGGAAAACGTTATTACTTGTAAACTTTATTTAAAAGTATTATTGTAACAGTATTGGTCAACAGTAAGCAAACGCGGCACCCACTTTGAACAGAGCTTTCTCATAGTCAAATGCTCATGCAATATAAAGCCAACACGTTCTTTTGATATCTTTACGATGTCAGCTAACTCACGCAACTTCACTTTTCGATCATTCAAAACGATTTTGTGGATTTTTTTTGTTTTCTGGTGTTACCGCCTCATTTGGACGTCCACTGCGTTCTGCATCATCGGTGTCTGTACGACCACGTTTGAAGTCAGCAAACCAACGTTTTATTGTTGTTTCTGATGGAGCGGAGTCCCCATAACACTTTTCAAGCCATTGCTTCGCTTGAACGGTATTTTTTCCCATCAAGAAGCAGTGTAAAATTAAAACACGAAATTGTTTTTGATCCATTGTTTTGAAAATAGCAAAAGTAGCGTCACTCTTAGCACAATAACTCACAAACTACTGAATAGAATATCATGAAATTTTAACAGCTGTCTTTTGAAGGTTAGTATTAACTGACTACTGCTACTTTGGTATATTATAGTCCTCTAATGCGGATTTGTGTTCTGCGTAATCTTAGAATTGAATTAGAGAATCAATATTTTTTTTGATTGCTAGAACGGGAGCATTATCAGTACATATTTGACAGAAGCAATAAGTGATAAGTGTAGTTATATTTTATATAATATGAAATATGTTGTTGAAATATAAAAATCTGAGTAAGTTTAATCTACCGTTAGTCGCAGTTCGTCTTGCTTTAGACATAAGACTTTAGTTCCTACGTCTAAGAAATATTAGATATTAGTAAAGGTACTGGAGCACTGGATAACTCCCTTAAGAAAATGCGAAGGCGTATAAAATGAATCGGGAACAGCAAAGCAACGTAAAAGTCAAGTATAACCAAGGTTAAATGTATCAAGTCATAGGCGCCATCGAGAACAAAAGAGTTTGTTATTCTAAGAAAAATACCAGACCCCTTATAAGTAAATGCAAAAGAACTTTATAATAATTAATGTATGCTTCACTTACACTCATAGAAAAAAATAAATTCTGCAAAAATGCATTTTCTTTTAAGATGTTAAATTATTAATTATAAAAGTTGAAGGTATCAAACGATTCTGTTGAAGTACTCGTACATATTGTTTAATTAAAAAGAATTAAATTGTGAAGAAAAGTAGGTTTCAGTTAAACCTTATTAATTCCTTTTTATTAATTGAATTGTTAACTTGATTTTTTAAATTTATTAAATATTCAAAAATTGTATTTCTGTATAACATTTTCATTTCTTTTTATCGCTTAATTTTTAGCCGTATTAAAGTCTGAAATATAATAATTATTCGATTTTATTTATCGTTGTATACTACTTCATAATATGAAAACTTCTTGTGTTGTTAGTAGATTTGTGGTTTTATTATACATGTCTTTTACACTGTATTATTTAACAGTGATGGCAATTTAAAGTAGGAAGATGTGACGTCAATAAGTTTGAAATATTTTGTAAATTTTGGCCCCTTTAACTATTATATTGTTAAAAATAATTACTTCAAACGTTAATAACTTTTTCTATTCGTAAACAGTCACATTTTATCTAGGATTTTTAGATCGAGAATCTAGACTTAAGCATAGAGAATTTAATAGGAAAGGCATCGCTGGTAAAATTATAAAACTATTGTTAAATTACATTAAGTTTACATAAAATTGTTTCACATAATTTATGTAATAAATAAACCTTAAAAACTCGTAAATGTATTTAGCAGAAATATGTTGTTTTCACATGTTGTTGTTGCAGCTTGATTGTGCAATTTTTAAAGCTATTGTACTCTATTTAAGTTAAAAGAAAAAATATTTGGAAAATATGAAGATTAGTACACCTGGATATGGAATTTATATTTCCACCCGAAATCAAGTTCGCTCCGTTAAACCTGAAATGGTATTTACCTACCACAGGAGTATGACAATGCGAATTCATCTTTTTTTTCTTATTTGATATTCGTATAACATCAGCCTGATAAGTCTGATACTAGCTCTACCACCGAAGACAACAATCTTTTAAGGGCTTAAAGAGTACGTATATATATATATATATATATATATATATATATATATATATATATATATATTGTATTTATAAAATCGTGTTATAGAAAATCGCGTAAGAAAATACTTATAGATGTACATATCAAAAACATAAAAAATATTACCTACAGATGTTAAAAGAAATAAATAGTAATTCTCCGTAGTTTATTAAATAATCCACTTTGTGATTTTTTTACGCATACTCTTGTTTATATATTTTTATTTTATATATATACTATTTTTTTATTTTGTGTTAAAACATCCAGAAATGACGTTTCTTGGTATTTAGACTGCGTATGCACCGCATCTGAACTTCCGCAATCTATTCTTAATAGAGGTAGGATAAATTTTGCCGAAGTTTGAATGTTTGGAGTCGATTCTTTATAGAAAATTTTCTGGTATTTTTTTCAACTCCATTTATCATTTTTAAGAACCCTAAGCATTGACTTTTGACGCTGACTGCTGTGCCTTCCAATTGGATTCCCGTACCATAGTTACATTTTCTGGGTTTGGTTGTTATCAAGTTAAATTGATTATGTTTACACATCATGATAAACTTATAACATAGTCTAACGTTAAATAAATGAAATAAAAAAATAAAAAACCAAATGAATAATATTTGGAAATCACTGAAATGTACGCGTATTGATCTAGGATTAAAGACATAATTGGAGAGTAGTTTTAAGTTTCATCTTATCTAGGTGTACAACATATAAATATTTAGTAAATGATCAATCAGCGTATTTATTTACCATGAGATTATTAAATTGTATGTGCTAAAAGTAATTAAGGTAATATTTGCTAATTTTTCATTTGAGTGAGTACAACAAATTCTGTTTTGCAGTTTTGTTCATATTCTGACCCCTGTTATAATTGAATAAAGTTTGTTTAGCATTAACTGGGCGGTAGTACGAGTCATTCAAATATGTATAATATATTGATGATTTTTAAAAATACAAATGGAGTGCTTTATTTTTCTACGTAGTTTCTTTAACTTTACGATGCGTATGATTTTTTTTTTGTCATGAAAGAGTTCATTTGCAGTTCAATTTCTTACAGTCGTTCATATGAAATGTTTATTTTATCGGCTACAAATGGCAAAACCATTTCACCTGTCGAAGTGAAGATAAAGTTGATGCAAACTATAGTTGAAGTGCAATAGTGATAGAAACGTCACAAAACAAGACAATTCACGAAATTTTTACTGGATTCGATTGCGAGAAATTAAATAATAAAGCGTTCCATTTCCCGCCACTGTTATCATATGATATATACTATGTAGCCATATGATAACATAAAAATAAGGTAATCTGGTCCCAACTATTTAAGGCCTTACTTTTAGCACCCCTGGATTGGAATCTAACACATTGCCTTATTTGAATTAACAATATCTTTATCATTTGTAATGTTTTATAAAAAGTTTAGTTTGTGTAATTTTATATTGCATCCTTCAGTTCTTATAATTCTCAAAGTAAGAAATCTCAAACGCAATTTATAATGTAAAATATAATAACCTACAAATATAAGAGTATATGTCATAAATTGGTAAAATAATGATTTATTTTTCCATTAATTTGATTACGGAAATGATTCAATTTAGGAACTATTATATCATATAGAATAATCGAACTTAATACAGAGTGTCTACTGAAAATGACTTCACTTCGTTTTATCCAAACAAAATGTCAACGTACAACGAGCAGCATTTAAATAGCATTTCGTTTTTACTAATATCAGTGATTTTGTATTCAAAACGGTTTCATTTGGGTTCGAATTCCCGTTTGAAAAGACACGCGGTTATTAATTGTGCAGTAAAGAATTTTTAGAGTCATACTTCAAACTGCAAGTAAGGACTGTAGAAACTTAGACGGCGGAGTAATAAAAAGAAAACATTTTAAATTGATTGGTAATTTAATTTGTTTTTGTTCTGTTCATGGTTTAAGGGCTTCTTAGACAAATAGCCGTTTTCTTTTTAAATTTATATATGTTTAACTGGTCCTTATAATATTTTATATTTATATTGACTTAGTTTATAATAAGTCAATAAAACTTTGGAAACAACCAAACCCAGAAAATATAGTTCTGTTTGGGGATCGAATTTAAAGACACAGTAGTCTGACATCAACCGTCGACGCACTGGGCCAGTGTGCCTTCATAATAGCCTTTTATTGCACGTAATAATATTCATTTTTTTATTTTATATACTGCAACATGTGCCGAAAATTTAATTTGTTTAACGTGAGCTTAATGACATACGTGGCCTAATATGTGTGAATTACACACCACTGCCCAAAATTTTGTGATTATGTAAAGACATAATAGAATAATCTTGATAACAACTAAACTTAGACTTGTAGCGCTGATCCGGGGATCGAACACGAAGGCATAATAGTCTGGCGTAAAGCATTATTACTCTCGACTATTGCGTCGTCTGAAATAAATTGATTCTTTGCTAAATACTATTTCATTTATTTTTAATCAAAGAATTTCATCATTGTTGTTGAACTCCCTTTAACATAATTAGCTTTGTTAGAATTGTTTTATATTGGAACCGCCTCCTCTAATAATTTCTAAGAAAAAAATTATTATTTTCTTACAATAAACTACAACGTAAATTTGTAAACAAAGAAAATATTCATTTAATGAATTCGTATGAGCATCTGCGGTGTAAGTAAAATATAAAAATAAAATATCATATCATTAAACGTAGACGTAGAAATAATGATTTGTTTTTCAATAATTTGATCACGGTATCGAAACACTTCACCATACTAGTTTTATAATGAAACAGACTAGACGGGGTGGCAGTGGGTGGTAGTGGGGTGGTACTGAGTGGTGTGTGGTAATGTTTGGTGTTTGCTGCATTCGAAACATACAGAGCAACAGGTAGATCAAGCTTATGAATGAAATACAGTTGGAGTAAACGGGATAGCTATACATTTATATAAAGTGGGTGTAAGGGAATGCGCGGCAATTATGGTCAAATATACATGCGCGCAAAAGAGTAAATACGGAAAAGAAAGAGGTCATGGTTTGGAAGGGAGGGGGATGTTGGTATATAGTATATATAGAGAGCTATCAGACTGATTTATTTATTAGTTTTGATCTGCTCTCGATGAGAATAACATCATCATCATCATCATCATCTCCGTCTCCTATTTAACAAATACAAATTAAACTTTTCCTTGGACAAATTAATGAGATTTTTAAACTTTGATTTATTATTTACAGAATTTTAATTTATTTGAACTAAAAGTAGTTTTATGAGGGATCATAAGTAAAGTTTAATATAATGTAACGGCCACGAGAGAGACACGAGTGGGTGCTAGTGATTTTTTTTCGAAAATTCGTCATTAATATTATCATTGAATGAGTTTTCTTCGAGTTCCGGGGTCTCCCGCGGAGGGTGGGACGTCCCCCCTGCTAACAGGACGACGTCGTCACAGCTGGATCGGAGGGTAAGTTGTTATTTTCTTATTTACAAAACTAAAAAAGTATTTAAGGCTGTCGTGTCGTGTGTTGATGCTTTTTTGTGATTTTTTTCTAAGAAACTGTTATTTATACAATTACCAAAAAAATTTGAAACCAAAATATACTCGTACATTGCAAATATGTAGGTTGTCCCTAGTATGCTGATATGATTCTATCTCTTCTGTTTATCCAAAATCAAAAAACGAAATAACAAATTCTGTATTAGCCTGTATTAGTAGCATGAAGCCAAAAACCAAACTAATGAAATATTTGTTACGGTTTCGAAAATATAGTTTCGATTTGTTTTATATATTTGTATTTATTAATTTAATATGTGTGTCCTTACACTCTTTACATTCTTTTAATATTATATCACGTAATTATATCTCATTACCAAACTAAACTTAAAACTATTTTAACATTTTAATAATTCAAAGAACTGTTTGTATTTTTTCTTTTTAAATATTTATTTGAGTCATCTTTGTATAGTATTAGAAATATATAATTTACTAGCTGTTACTAACGTTGCAAGACAACGAGTGTGAGTTATGTTTTTTTTTTTTTTTAAATAATTATTATTTCAAATGTGTTTAATTTTTTAATTGAGCTATATTTGCTACACTTAAAACTCTGTCATTAAATATCCAATATCTACGCTTTTCTGGCTTTTTTGCAATCTTATCTCAATTCATAGGCTTTTTTTAAAACAAATGGAAATTTTTAAAAAAAGATTAAAATCCATTTTCTTGAAAAGTTTTGATGCAATTATGTTCGTTATGCTCTAAAATGAGATACTGCTTCATTACATTTTAAATACCTACGCGATTCTGGCTTTTATGCGACCTTTTTTATTTTCATCGACATTTTCTTCAAAAAGAAAAAAATGCATTTTCTTGAAATTTTTTAATACAGTTATGTTCGTTATGCTCTAAAATAAAAAAGTGTTTCATTAGATTTTAAATACCTACGCGATTTTGCTTTTATGCAACCTTTTTTAAATTCATGTACAATTTTTTTCTAAAATAATTTTTTGATTCTTTGGAATAATTTGATGCAGTTATGTTCGTTATGCTCTAAAATAAAAAACTGCATCATTAGATTTTAAATACCTATGCGATTTTGGCTTTTAAGCGACTTTTTTTATTTTCATGGACATTTTCTTGAAAAAGAAAAAAATACATTTTCTTGAATTTTTTTGATGCAGTTATGTTCGCTATGCTTTAAAATAAAGAACTGCTTCATTAGATTTTAAATATCTACGCAGAAACTCAAAAAATTGCATTGCTCTTAAAATCATAAAAGTGAACCTTTTCATCATTTTTAACAAGATAAAGAGATTTTAAAGAGATTTAATATATTAATATATCATAAACTAAAATATTTATTTAAAAATGAATTATAAATATGAAATCAGCATTCAAAATTAAGTTAAAATAAGGATTCATTGCGCCTGATAGAGCGGCAACATTACTTACGGCAAAATTTACAGTAAAGAAAGTCATGAATTTTACAATTATTTTGTGACAATATTTACACCATGCACATTAATACATTTTGAAGGCAATAATGTAATACAATTTTTATAATTTAGTACTTTTAATTTAGAAACATTGAACCTTCTAAGGTTCTAAGAAAAAAAGAAAACGTAAATGCTATACTAAATTAAAAATGGGGCAGAGAATGTGTACGAATATGGCTATATGCTATACAATTTAAATTAAATACAAAATTAAAAACAAAACTGAAACAGTGAGTAGGAATGATACTAAGTTTAAATGTATTTGAATATATCCGTACCCTTGCAATTTGAAACTATTACAACGTAACTATATTATTTTTTAATTTCTCATTGAATTGTGCCTTGGAGGTGGTCCGTACTTCATGTATCCATAGTAATTAAATGTGATGATTTATTAACATGATTCAGAGCAAATCATTCATAATAATTACTTGGTTTTATGTACTTTTTTATGAATGTAATGTGCTTGTTGTATTTAATAATAATAGTAATTGTTATTACACTGGGATTACTACATGTACACGCCTATTAAAAATGATAAAACATCAATTCAATTTGAAGAGTATGTTAATTTATATGTACAGCAAACTATATGAGTCTAACTATTAAACCGAATTAAAAGTGCGAATTAAGGCCCTCCTCACACGAAGCGATTGGTTGCAAACCTTAGTCCGAATCTGCCCGAAGCGAATGTGATTACCACTGTTGTTAGTGAGAGATCGAACGTGTATGCGAGTGAGTTAAAACACGACGAAAGGCACGCGAGACGACTGATTGCAAACTAAACGCGAAACGAAGTTTTCAACGAAAACGAGCACGAGCCATTTGATTGTACGTATGTATTTACATACTTTTCGTAAACATCTCTGTTGATGATATCATCGTCAAAAGCATGAAACTAACAATGCCCTGCGACCGAGAAATCTAGTCGCTGAATATATGCTCAAAACCAGTTTCAAATCAGTTTAGTTACGTTCGTGTTGTGTGTTTTATCTCACTCGTAAACACGTTCGTTCTTTTACTAACAACACAGTTGTAATCATATTCGGTTTGGGACTAAGGTTTGCATCCAGTCGCCTCGTGTGCGGAGGGCCTTACTATGACACATTGGTCACATTACCTAGGTCACATTGAAGTCCTATGCAACAAAAACTGAGAGGTCGAAAGTAACACATACTTAAAAAGGTTTATATCTTTTTCGTCCCTATGTACATTATTGTAAAATGAGTGAGACAGAGCGGGCAGTAGCTCGCATATATCAGGCGGTCGTCGGTGATAGGACTCAGCATCAGAAATAGTCCGACCTTTAATAATTAAAAAAAAATGTTTTACAATTTGCATCGTAGTTTAACACAGATGTTTCAAAGATTCTTTTAGAGATATTGAACATTGAATTGAAGTTTATTTCAAATTTTATAAGTGATCGAAACATCTGCAGTATTCCAATTCTTCAAAAGTAATGGCTGATTAAATTCTCAGAAAATAAGATCTCATTTGAATATTCTTACAGACTCGTACGTATGCTTAACAGAGTATTTCTTACAATACAATTGCAAATGCTTTGATGTTTAGAATTAGAATTAATTACGATTGCAAGTAATTGAAAATGGAGAGCATTTGTTTGCGTGCAAGTAGTTAATATACTCAAACTACATACTCGTACTTCTAAGTGATTCAGTATTAAACCTCTCGGGGCGCTGTACCGTACTGAGCTGTACCGTACTGACATTCCCAAAGCTCTATCTCCATCTACATCTCCATCTCCGTCTCAGTCTCTCAAAGCATGTTATGTTCATTTGAAACTTCATTTATTATCTATTGACATCTGATATCTGAGAGGTTCAGACACATTAACCTTGAACTAAAAGTATTAAATAATACCTATACCTATTTGCTTCTTTTGTTTAAAACTTTACCTACACAAAACAGCAGACACAGCAGTCTGTCGTTAAGTATCAATGCTGTCGCTCACTATGTCGTCACTCGAATAATTACTAGTACTTACGTCCCTACAAACAATTTTGCTGAATCTCGTACGAATCTTATACGAATCCAATACGATTATGATACGATTCGTTTCAATTCCTTCGAATCTGATCCGATTCTGGTCAAGGAGTACTACGAAAGAAATGGAATGGCGATAGAGGAGGCAGAGAGAAGAAGAGAAGGAGGCACAAGTGTGGAAGAGGAGCTAAGAAGAAGAGACAGGGAGATACAGCAACAGGAAATAATGGAAAAGACCGAGAAGAGCAATTACAACACAATATATAAAAGGATTTGGGAGAGAGAGATACCACATTACTAAAGAGAAAAAGACACAAAAAACATGAGAAGGATTTAGATTGAGAAACGAGGAGAAAGGAAACAGATACTGGGCAAATAGCGAAGAAAGGATGTGTAGGGTGTGCGGAACGGAGATAAAAACATTGCAGTACATTAAGTTTTCATGTCAGAAAAAAGTAATGAGCGAGAAGAATATTGTGCAGTTATTAAAGGGTGGCAGTGAAGGGAAGAGGTGGATGGCGGAAATAGAGAAAAGGAACGAGGAAAGAGAAGTAACGCCAGAGTAGAAGTGATTTTAATTTGAAGTGACAAAGAGACAAAGAAGAAGAAGAAAAGTACTTGTGGTAATAGAAAAGTCTAGAATAGTTTTAAGTTTAATTTCAAGTTGAAGTTCTATGAAATGTATTAAGAATGTAGATTGTAAAGCCGAAAGGCATACAATTAATATAATATAATAATAATAATAATAATACTCATTAAGGAAGAAGGATAGCGGCGACGAAGATGGAAGAGTGAAGAGAGGTAAGAAATATAATAAAAGAAAGAGATTTGGAGATCAAGAGCAACAGGATAGAATAAGGAAGATGGACGAAGAAAGGTACAATACACAATATAAAAAGATATGAACAAAAGGAATACCACAGTACCTAGAAAAACAGATTTCATTCATTCAATGAGTTATTAAACATCGAACAAAGTCTATAATAATAAAAATTCGATAATTCTAAAAATGTATTTGAATTATTTCAATGTGAACGATCTTCGCCCCCTCTCTTGGCACAAACTCGAAAGCTTTAGTTTGCGGTTGCGTTAACAGATGGAGACTCTGACTACAATTCATGTGTAAATTATTTTACTTAGTAAATAAACCTAGCTGGTATTTCCTCTTGTTATATATTATGTTATACATATATATTTTATACTACTGATATTTTGTGATAATTGTATTTGGGTTGTTTTATGGATTTGTTTAACAGTCGCTGTAATCGCTGTGGTATAGATAACAATTGGCAACAGGGTAAGAGTGTAACAATGAAAGTTACAAATAAGAAAGATATAGTAGGTTTAAACTGTGCTAAGTTATGAATAACTAGAAACGTTAATAGGGAATAAATATCTCTCTTTCAGGCACTGGTTTTAACTCACAAGTGTTAATAATAAAGTCTATAATATTTTACCCTATTCCATGCAAATTAAATTAGTACCAAGTATATTCACTTTGGCGCTAGTTTATTTCACAACCCAGTAAACATTTTGGAGCATTTTGGAGTCACTTTTACATCATATTGAAGATGCGTATGATTTTTTTGTCATGAAAGAGTTCATTTATAGTTCAGTTTCTCACAATCGTTCATATAAAATGTCTGTTTTATCGGCTACAGATGACGGAACCACTCCACCTGTCGGAATACAAATGAAGATAAAGTTGATGTGAACTATAATTGAAGTGAAATAGTGATAGAAACGTCACTAAATAGGGCACTTCACTAAATGTTTACTGGGAAAGCATGTTCTGTTTGTTAGGTTTTTCATTAATTACTTTTAAATAGATGTTAGCGGCGTCAGCATCACTTGTTCGCATGTAAGAAATTAAATTATTTCAGTTTTTTTTGTACTTCCAAAAAGGATGACTGAAGTACAGTCAACAAGAGGAAAGGGAAGGAAACAAAGAGGAGTAGAGAGCAATAAGATATAGGGACACGAGTATAAGAATAAGAAGGAGCTTTTCGAATTATTTAAATGTTAGAATAGTTTCAAGTTTAGGTTGGTAGTAAGATGAAATTACGTGATTTATTATTGATAAATATAAAGTCTAACGACACACACATTAAATTAATAAATTCAAATACATTATATTTAATAAAGGTATTGTAAAATTTATGTTGCGAGCAACATAAGAAACAAGAAGTAAGATTCATTGTACAACTTTTTCGTTGACTAAAAACACAAATCTGTATCAAAACAATGTTAGTCGATGATTTAAAGAGTGTTTTCAATTATTTAGTAAACATTATGTAAAACTTCGGAAAATAATGAAACGTAACTTTCCTACTTAGCCCTAAATTAGAGTTAGTGCGATGCAGTAGACTAGAACCCATACTTTATGATTTTCTGTTCTTTAAAATTTCTTAAATGATACCTACGTATATTTTACGTCAGTACTCTTCGTCTATTACTTTATAATTCCCGGTGGTCCTTCTCCATGTAAAATGTAACAAACAAAATTTAAATGACTGCTCCCAGCAGTATCTTTCCTCTATTAAATGTAATATATAAAATGTTTGCGAATATAAAAAAAATTAAATCTTTCTGAAAATTAACTTAACATGTGCTCTCTATGCTCCAAAGAATAAAGCTTTCATATTATATTCATCTACTCGTATATTATGTAAAGTTATATTTTTTTTTACAATTTATTTATTTTTCTTTTTTGTTTCGTATTTTATTTGACTATAATTATCCTTTTATTTAATCTGACGATATTCTACATAGCGAGAACTCTCAATATTTGATCTCTTAAAATGAATGAATAAATTTTATTTTATGAGATAGTTCAAATGTGTACTTTGTAATATTTACTGTATATATATATACAGGGTGTCCCAAAATTCAACGATAAGCCGGCAGCAGAAGGTGGTCCTGCTCATGACTACACAAGAAAAAAAGAAAAAAAGTTTTTATCTCATTTTTTAAAAAGAAATTTTTTTTTAGAAAATCGAAACACCTTAAGATGTTTTTAACTACCATGATCACAATTTTTCAAATATTTCTGATTTTTTTTTTGTATCGGCAACCTAAATAGCACTGCTATCCATCACAACCATTAAAACTCCCAGAATGCTAGTAGTTTTTACACAAAATTTGGTCATGGTAGTTAAAAACATCTTAAGGTGTTTCAATTTTCGAAAAGAAATTATTTTTTTTCTAATTCCTAAACAAAATGAGATAAAAAATTTTTTTCTTTTTTTCTTGTGTAGTCATGAGCAGGACCACCTTCTGGTGCCGGCTTATCGTTGAATTTTGGGACACCCTGTATATATATATATATACTATATATTATACTATATATTTACTGTATGTATATATATATACTAAAGTCTACATAAGTGTATGTAAATAACATTTAAATTTGCAGTGGGTGCAAGAATATGTTCAGGCGTATTTATTAAAAATTATGCTACATAATTAATAAATAAAGTGGGCGTATACAAGTAGAAACAAATTTGCATATAATTAATCATCTCCTCTAACATTAAAATTTGCTTTACATAGACTGGACTATGTAACGTATTTAAATGGGCTTGTGTCCTCATTTTTTAGTGGTCGATTTTTCAATTGTTGATTGAAATTGATGTTAATAAATATGTATTGGCGTGTCTATTTTGTTAAATATCTAAATATTGACGAAGATATAGCAATTAAAAGTTTGAATTGTAGTTTTAGCGCTAGAAATAGTCGTCCATATTTTTATGACGTGAAATTCATTTTAACGTCAGTTATTTGTTGAGTAGGTCAATTCAGTGGTAATGTTTTGTAGCTGTTGGTAATCAAATAATCAAGTCAAGTCAAAGAATAATAAGTTTTTATTCTATTTAACCCTGCTAAGGCAGACATAATATTGAAATTTTATTGTTCCTTGAAATAGTTGTAAATAATATTTAATATTTTGATATATATGTATATACATATAGCAGAGAATTATGTGTTGTTAGGTTGGCAGCGATTGTGATGTCACATGCATTTGGAATTTGGACAACGTTGAATCCCTTTAATAATTAAAGAGACAAAATGACTTTTTTAATTGTTACTATCTTTGAGGTTCTAGTAACCTACTTTATCAATATATAGTACACTTTTATAGAAATTAAGACATAGGACACAAGCCCATTATAATAAGGTAAGCTGAAATATGGTAAAGAACTTCTATAGGGTTTATCAATAAGAGGACGCAACATTTCGGAGACATTTGGCAGATATTGTGTGTCATTACTAACCCCAGAGTTTGTACTTTAAATCTCTTTTCACGTGTTCGTTTTTCTATTGATATAAAATGACCGCACTTGTTGAAAGACCCCATAAACTTACTTCAAGTATACGTGGATGCTTGATTATGTTCCTTGCTCTGAGTCATGATTATTGCAAAATACTTCAAAGGTTACTATTTCCACAGAGAGGAGTATTGCAAAACATACTTGTTTTTTCTACCCTGTCAACACAAATTATATGTGTTAATCATGCGCATATTGAACATTGGTACCCGAACACTTAAATATGGACGTTAAACACATAAGACTGTAACGTTTAATACATAAATTTTGTTTACAAACCCATTTGATACTAATTTTCCTTTCAACGTCTGCTGCCCCATTGGTCATTTGTCTTGTTTACAAATGGTCTGACAACTTATTGACGCATCCTCGATACAATTGGTTTATTGCGGTATGCTTGTATTGTTTAAATTGGGTATAACCTTAATAAAGGTGTTACTTTCTTTAGTGATGTTCATATAAAGTAAATAGAAAAACATCGATATTTTTAGTCAGAATTCTTCAACTTTCCTTATTATTCCGAATTGCCCTCATTTTCCACTCCGCTAAGTTACGAGGGTAGTTTGATAATTCAGTGACTTTTTTTTTTAGAGAAAAGCGCTTTATTTATCAACATTGTCTCCTTTAAGCTTGATACATTTAGTCCAGCGTTTCTCAATGTTTTTATTCCTTCCAAATAATAGGTTTCCTCAAGGTCCTCAAAATAGGCGTTTGCTTTATTGCTTAAATGATGACCTCTTTGTTAGACCCAAATTTCTTACGGCTCAGCCATTTCCTCAGGTTTGGAAACAGGAAATAGTTGTAGGGGGCTAAATCTGAAGAATAAATTTGACAGTACTCTATTAATAGATGGCACTTAATAACAGGGTACTATCACTTAGTGTAAAATTATTCAACATGGAATAAACCGCTTTAGGCGCCCTTTTTGGAATAATTTATCTCCCATGAACTAAAATGCTCGGTGACAAATGTAACAAAATGTAACAAATAGTATTGAAAAAGAAATAATAAACTTAAATGTATTTCTACCAACAGAAATTGTAAAAGTAAGAAATATTGTGTTTTAATATGTGGTATCACTGAACTGCACTGAACTTTAGCTCAGTGCCCTCCCTTCATCCTTCATTCCCTTTAAATGTTGAGTCGCCGAGCATTTTAGTTCATGGAAGATAAATTATTCCAATAGGGGCGCCTAAAGCGGTTTATTCCATGTTGAATAATTTTAAACTAAGTGATAGTACCCTGGTTAACAAGAAAATCACTGAATTATCAACCTACACACGTAACTTTTTAACTTCTACTACAATTTAAAGCTGTAATAAAGTAAATTTACTTATAATAAAATCAACAAAGAAAATAGGAAAATCGTTAATACTTTACATAAAATACAAACATATATTAATTAAAATAATTCTCGATTAAAATGCAATAACTTTATAAATAGTATCATATATTTATATCGAATGAAATAAGATAAAAAGAAATCGAAATTACAATATAAATAATTTCTTTTGAACTGCACTATTTTAAAACCGACAGTAGTGACTTGTAGCGACGCCAACGTTTATTTCAAGAACTTCTCGACTCGAAACACTAGGTCTGCTTTTAATTTACTGTCATGTTATTTTATTAGTTAAAATTCTAAACTTATCTCTTCTTGCTCTTAGTTTCATTCTGTTTTCGCGGTTGGTTCTCGTGTTTTCTTATTTTTATCCCCCTTCTTCTCCCGCGCAGTTTTTGTCACTCAAAATACCCATGGCACATTGTCAACTATTTGTTTGTGAGTCTAGTTCACAAATGGTTTATTGTGAAATAACGAAATGTGCTCCGTTTTAGACTAAGCTAAAATTGTTTAATATTTATTGTTAATAAAATTATGCAAATTGACGAGGAGGTAATTCTTATACTGAAAAAACCGCTTTTAGGGACACCACTGAATCTTCTATGAATTAAAATTCTCAGCGACTCTATGAGCGTATGTAAAGTTCAACTTTCTGTACAAGAAAAATGTAGTCGGTGGTATTGTAAAAGTAAAAAATATTTTGTTATAATATAGTACCATACTATACTCACAACATTTTTCTTTTCAAGTTCTAGCTTGTTTTTTCCCGTCAATATTTATTAGATTAGTTCAAGGGAACTAGTTTTAAGCTGATCTGTAATAGACGCTAATATTTTTTGGTTTATATTCATCTGAGTGCAACACTGCTAATTTTAACCTGTGGGGCCAATTTTGTAACTGCTTACCTGACGTCAGTTAACGACGATTTTTCAAAGGCGTATATTTTCTAAACTAAGCTAACAGTTAACGTAAGTTGCTATGTAAGTTAACACAAAACTATCACAATACCTTAAATAAAGAGCAAAATGGATCTCTAACTTTGAAACTTTCATAAGTAGCGCAAATTTGTAGTATTTATTAGTATTTATAAATTATAGGGCTTAGAAAAATCGTTACAAAATAGGCCCCTAAGAATAAAAAAGGTACCCCCACAACTGAGGGTAGCAATACCTACATAAATTGCAACCCTTATTCAAAATGTTTATATAGGCTAGACAAGTAAAGAATACCTCAGATTTAGTCTAGCACTCAGTAAGTAAAGAACTATAATTACAATACCTCAGGCCCGTATTTGAGGGAGGGCTGGCGGGGCTACTGCCCCGGGGCCTCCACAATAGAGATCAAAACACTAAATTTTTGAAAGACTTGACTAAAAAAAATGTTCCATTTATTCTGAAAATAATTAGCACCTCTAAATCCGACACTGCAATAACTACTTCTATCTTTTGATCAGTTATCCTTACTGAAGACTAACGTAGTTAGTTTCTTCACGGCAGTTAGTTTCTTCTGACAAATTATAAAAAACCACGCTTTGAGTACATTAGCTAGTGGTCTATTTTCAAATAAATAAAATAAGTTTAGATATAGAATAATAATTTTATTTCCGTTGTTTTAATTTTAACTAATAAATATGTGAGATACCTACGTTAATTGATAAAGTTAACTATATATAGGTACTACATAACTTATACATGAAATATAAGTAAATATATATACATGTATTTATTATTAACCTACTGTTTTATAGCTGATAAAGAAAACTTAACTTCAAATCATGTTTGCGATTCTACGATATATTTATATATATATATATATATATATATATATATATATATATATATATATATATATATATATATATATATATTATGTGTAGGTTAACCAGAAAATAATCTGCTAGGTTAGGAACGACAGTTTCATAATTATAAGAACTTATAAAGTTACACAACTTTCTTCACTTGTCACTATATAATCGTAAAGTTTATCTTAGCGATTTAGCGGTACATATACTCGTAAGTATATCTCGAATTAGTTGACTTTTCCTACATAAATATATAATATAAATACAGTTCAAATATTCAGTATTGCTTCAAGTAATCTTTAAGAAGTTTGTTCTTCTTCTTGTCTTAGACTTACAATTAGTTTTGTTTCCAATAAATGCTCGTAGTTCAGAGCCGTCTGCAGAAAATTTGACACAGCCTCTATATCTATATATGAAGAATGTTCAAAATAGCGTAAAACGAGTTATTTTTCTTAAATACGTCGTTTTAGCACTATTTCAACTTTATGTGATAAATACTGTAGAAGTTATGAGAATTTCTTCAGGTTTTTTTTTTTATTTTTGCACATAACTCGAATACGCTTCAATAGGAATGTGAACTCTAGGCCTAAATCTATGTAAGGAGGCGGTATATCTAGTACTATTCTATCTAGTAAATTTTTGTTTACGCAAAACAATATAATTCCAAAACTCATAGAGAGAAGGATGGCAAATTCAACAAGCCAAATAGCGAGGGAATTGGTACAAAATAGCGCTGTTTTTTTTCTCATTTTTCAATAAGCTCGTTCATCTCATCTCTCTCTCTAACACGGTCGGCTCTTTTAATACAGGCATTCCCCTTTTCAATATTATTGTTAATTATTTGTCTAAGTCTATTTAAGAGTTATTTATTATTAGGTGTTATTTAATTTATTTGTGAAAATACTTTAATCTAACTAATAAACTATATTAGTGAAACGCACATCACGAGTTTTCATTCATCATGATCATCTTCTTCGTCCTATTGACCAATCAATGTACAACAGCATTTTCACCTGAGAATTCTGGTACAAACACACATCCACATTGGTGCAGTGCTGAAAGACGCACATTTTGCCAATAATTCTCCACATACCATAATGTATTTACTTGCAATCAAACTTTATAAACCTTATAAAGAATGAACACGTACAATACCATTAAATATTTAAACCATGTTAGCTCCATCTTTATGTGAGGTCTGGAACTTGTATACTAGTATAACTTTGATAATGGTTTGTATCTTGAATATAAATGAAGTTTTTTTTAGGTTATACAACATTTTTATATAAAAAGTGTGTTATAACACAAACATTACAACCTATTATCTGTTATATTAATTACAAAATTGAACAGTATACGTACATTCTGTGTTATCACTTCGTATAACATGTAAAATAGTTCAATGTGAACTTTGAATATACTGCTATACTTACTATATGGATGGATATATAGATGGAGCGCATCGTAAAATAAACCACATTGTAATAAAAGTCAAAATAGTTAAGTAATGCAATGTCATTAAATTGTGAGTTACAGCATGTATTATGCTTGAGTTATTACAATCACTAAAGTTTAACAACAGAAGGTAAATTAGATCACTTTGTGTTTTATGATGTAAGCAATTGTATTGTACGCTAATTAGGTGCAGATAATTTTCGTTATATTTCTTAATTAACTTACTTCATTACGTGGTACAATGGCCAAGAACGTTAAAACGTTGACGACAGACTGCTATGTATTCTTATATACAGTATTCGAAAAAATACCTTCCTTAAATTTGTTTGACTTTACACAATTAAGTAATAGAATATATATAGTACAAATATGGTTATTATTAAGAGTGATTTGAACTGGCAACAGAACGTTCAAACCTTGTGATTAAAAAACAACAAAGAAATAATCGAACTAAATATTGCAAGTGATAAAGAAATACCCAAATAACAAAATAACATAATTTTCCTGTTTAACTGTAGAAATACAAAATATATTAAATTAAGGTGGGATTTTATTTTACCAATCATAGCATATTTGAAGCCGCTTTATGATAACTGCTAACATAGTAGGAGGTGATAAAAATTAAGCATTTTTATGGATTTTTTCCCACACCGGTATTGCACTAAATGAACAAGTTGATAATTGTCAAAAGCACAATGGGCTTGTGTCCTCATTTTTTAGTGGTCGCTTTTTCAATTGTTGATTTATATTGTGTTAATAAATGTGTATTGGCGTGTCTATTTTATTAAATATCTAAATGTATATCGCAATTAAAAGTTTGAATTGTAGTTTTAGCGCTAGAAATAGTCGGCCATATTTGTATGACGTGAAATGAATTTTAACGTCAGTTATTTGTTGAGTAGGTCAGTGCTGTGGTAATGTTCTGTAGCTGTTGGTAGTTCAATAATCAAGTCAAATCAAGGAATAATTAGTTTTTATTTTATTTAACCCTGCTAAGGCAGACATAATATTGAAATTTGATTGTTCCTTGAAATAGATGTAAATATTATTTGATATTTTGATATATACATACATATAGCAGAGATTTATGATCTGTAAGGTTGGTAACCTTACACAAGGATTGTGATGTCACATGCACTTGGAATTTGTACAACGTTGAATCCCTTTAATAATTAAAGGGACAAAATTACTTTTTTAATTGTTAATATCTCTTAACATATAAGGAGTTATTAAAAAATAATTGAACAGTTAAGGTTCTAGTAACCCACTTTATTAATATATAGTACACTTATAGAAATTAAGACATAGGACACAAGCCCATTCATTCAGGGCGCATTTCAAATGAAGCAACTGTAAGATGTTCACTGTTCGGACTTAAAGAACAAAATTAAAATTGTAATAAATTGTTCATGGCAAGAAGAATAGAACGAAGAAACTGATAACAAATTAAGGGAAGTGAAGCCATCAATTTGTAAACAAGAGTTACCGGTCCGATTAAATAGAAGGATGGAAGTAGTAAGAAGGACCTACTAATTTAAAAGAGAACCACAACCAGTCTGTGAACAATATAATAGCCCACTAACAATAAAGCTGCTTCATTGTTCAACTATTCATCACATAGACAAAATTGTAATATGCCTAAAGAATGTAAGCAGATATTTAAAAACAGAGAATATCTAAAAAACCTTTATCAATGAATCTAATTTATTCTTTATATTTTGAATATCCATACTCGTATTTATAGACTCCAAATTATGCATTACAAGTGTTCATAAATGTATATATTGTTTAAGTACCAATAACTATCGAAAGTTAATGCAGATTCCCTGGAAGAAAGTTATAAGTGATGTATCCCCTTAATTCATTTACCAAAATGCTCTTTTTATAATTAGTATAATGACTTCATTGACATGATGTTCATTGAATTTTTACTTTATACATAATTTTTCAATTTTAAATTAATTAAATAAATTTTAGTTAAAGAGGTTGTTAAAATAATTGATTTTTTATATAATAAAGTCATTTTAGTATTTAATAAGCCATCAATTTAGATACTCTCTTTGATGATGAACATTAAACCACTTCTAGATTATATCGTTGAAAAACACTTGACATTTTCTCTACTCATTTTTATAAACACAGATTATCACAAGGTTTTTTTTTACTATTTAAAAAAATATCTTTACGGTATTTTATAAGGATAAATATTTTATCTTATAATAAATTTTAAACTACTATGTGTATATATCTACTCGTATATATATTGATAAGGGAATAGTGTGCTAGTAGAGAGAGTAATTTTATAATTTGTTTTACCTGAAAATGGCCTCGCTATATATGCCTAATATATTTGTTTTATATAATATAATAAAAGTAATTTTTATTTAAATATATTCAAAAATTTCTCATAAAAGAACAATATGCATATTAGTTCTTTGATTTAAAACGAAATACTATTTTAAAAGTACTCTTGTTGAAAACTTGACAGCTCTGGTTGAAAGGCCATTTAATAGGACACTACTCTTATTCAAAGTCCCTTAACAAGACACAGCTCTTGTTGAAAGAGCTTTAAAATGACAGCTTTTTTTGAAAGATCTATAAAATGACAGCTTTTGTTAAAAGGCCATTTAATAGGACGCTACTCTTATTAAAAGACCCTTGAAATAACACAGATCTTGTTGAAAGATCTTTAAAATGACACAGCTCTTGTTGAAGTATCTTTAAAATTACAGCTCTAGTTGAAAGGTCATTTAATAGGACACAACACTTATTGAAAGACTCTTAAAATGACACAGCTCTTGTTGAAAGACCGCTAAAATGACACAGCTCTTGTTGAAAGTTCTTAAAGATAACAGTTCTTGCTGAAAGACCATTTAATAGGACACTACTCTTATTCAAAGACCCTTAACAAGGCAACAGCTCTTGTTGAAAGAGTTATAAATGACAGTTCTTGTTGAACGATCTTTAAAATGACAGCTCTTGTTAAAAAGACATTTAACAGGACACACCTCTTATTGAAAAACTCTTAAAATGACACAGCTCTTGTTGAAAGACCCTAAAATGACACTGCTATTGTTGAAAGACCCTAAAATGACACAGATCTTGATGAAAGATCTTTAAAATAACATAGCTCTTGTTGAAAGATCTTTAAAATGACATAACTTGTTGAAGGTCCTTTAAAATGACACAGCTCTTGTTGAAAGTTCTTAAAAATAACAGCTCTTTCTGAAAGGCCATTTAATAGGACGCTACTCTTATTCAAAGACCCTTAACAAGACAACAGCTCTTGTTGAAAGAGTTTTATAATGACATAGCTCTTGTTGAAAGATCTTTAAAATGACACCTCTTGTTGAAAGACCATTATTAATTTTTGTTTTTCTTTTTAGGTAAGTGTCACCTTCATACTTCTACAATATTTTCACCTTGCAACTTGCAACATTGATCGTCTGCTCCTAGTCTACCCACGAACGTATGTGGAAATGGAATCAGGTATTCAGTGTTTTATGATCTGTAAAAAATGACCTGTAACGTAACAAGCTAGAAGCTACACATTTCATGGGATTAATACAACATAAAATGTATTTTATGAAGTTATAGAATTTTGTCAACCATATCCCATAATTTAATATTCAAATTTAATATCACGGAAACTTTAACGTAAAATACAGTGGAAATGTAATTTATATGGTTCAAAATGTTATGGAATGACCAATGATATATGGAAATAGATACTGTTGCAGTTTATAGTTAATTATTAAATCTAAATAATTATCAATGGGGTTGTCAACCTCTAAATATTCAATTATTTTTTACATTCTTAATCATTAATGGGATTAAAATTTATTAAAAACAAGTAGTCCTTTTTCTATCGTTCAATTTGAACTTTACGAACTCTGATTGAAATTAAATTCTTGAATTATGATTTCTTTCACCTTGGCAATTTCCTTTAATTTCAAAACTAATATCATTTATAATATCATGACTAATTTTAAAGTAATTATATAGTTGACATTTGCTAGACATCTTCATCAATCATAAGTGCATATTCTTAGAATTTAAGGTGAAGGACATAACCCAATTTCCTGTGAGACTTAGTGTTGAGACACAACCGCCTTAAGATAGATAGAATTAATGTTTATATAATTCATTCACGGTCGCGGTGTTACCCAAGCTATTATTAAATCAGTATCTGTGTTTTCCTGCTATTTATATCAAGTTTTGATAGAAATATAACATTATAATTTGTGTAAATTTAAATAAAAGGCTGCATTCGAAATGTTTAATTGTTCACTAATTGTACTGAGATTGTTACGAGATATTGATTTCCTGTAGTATTTGTATTTATTATATTAAATTCTTTCCACATTTTATTCTACCAATTACTTAATTTTATATATTACTATTAAAAAGTTTTATTACGAAACTTCTTCTCGTGTTGCTCTTCTCCTTGTCACTATTGTACTGTGAAGTTTGCAACATTTCAAATTCTATGGTTTTCTCTCTTTTCTCCTCTCTTACTCCTTCTTCTGTTATCCACCTCTTTCCTTGACAACACTTTTCCTTTTACACTACATCCTTCCTTCTTCTTTGTACTTCCGCCATCCACCTTTTCCGTTTGTTGCCTCTCTTATAACTCCTCTATCTTCTTTTTATTGCTTATTTTACTGTAGTAGACTTCCTGTAGTAGAAAATGTAACATAATATATCACTTGAATTAGCTTGTAGTAAGTAAGCAAGTGTGAAACTTTATAGTAGAACCATTTATATAATAGAAGTAAAAAATTAACATTGAAATCAGCTTGTGATAAGCTATGATTTTGTAGTGCAAGACAATTATCTAGCTGGATATTTTTCAAATATTTATTAACTGTATCTTTGAATATTTCAAAATCAAAAAAAAACCTGTGACTGATATTTTTTTTTAATATTTATTTACTTATTTGCCTTGACTTTCTTTCGTCATAGCCACCATCAAACATTTTTTATACATCTTTTATAATTTATAATTCAATTTTACAAATATCTAAATATTTCAATAATTCACTAATTAATTTTGAATCGCTTAACAAAAATTTAATATTAACAGGAAAAGTTTTAATCACATCTAATATATCACTATCCAATTTTGATCTTTCTAAATTATAATTTATTCATTCAAATATAATATGATCCAAAGTTCCTTCTTCACCACATTGACATCTATCGTCAGATTTAATATTAATTTTGTACAGGTGATCTGGAGTTTTGCAATGATTACTTTTGATTCTGATTATAGTTGATATAATTTTGCGGGACTCATTTCTAAACCATCTCTTCTTACTTAAATTTGGATATGATAATTAATTATAAATTATTTATAATTAATTATAAAATACATAAATTAATGATAAAAAAATTATAAAAAGATGACTGATAATTCTGTAGAAACGTATAGATTTACAAGTAATAGATCGTTCCTGTTGGTCCAAAGTGCTTCCCCAAAATGAAAGCTGCACTACATAAAATGGAATTTGAGATTGACTAGGAGATTGTACAAAATTTAAAGGAATAGAGGAATGAGGAAATGTGGAATAATTCTGAGATGTTTCATAAACTTACACTGATTATAAGTTAATTATCAAAATTAGCGGGAATAAATGTGTGTTTGTACTTTTAGGTATTTCAGGTATTAGTTAGGGTCGTTACCATCGTTTTACCAGTTACCATTGTGTGCACCGCTATCTGAACTGATATCTCCTTATCAGTATGCCCAAGCGTAAAAATAGTTATTATCAATCTGATAGAGGACTTAGTTTCCAACATTTTTTGTGAATTACATTTTTTGGTATATCTAACAGATATTGAGCTGCAACGCGGAGCACTTTACTGAAATTTAGTGAAGATTTAATAATAGATGCTAGTGCCTCTGCTAATGTTAAAATAAATGAGCCAAAGAAGTATCTTCCACGACATTCAAATCACCTTTTGTTACATTTCTAACGAAACGTTTATTGTAGTCTTCAGAGACTTCCTTAAATGCTGTAAATAAACTTTGCTTTACTACATCTTCAATACTCTTCACTCTCCTCCATTTCGTAATTCAGAGAATTTCTGGAATTCTCGGGAGCGGATTCTTAGTCATTTTGTTTAATATCGTACGACTTAATTGTTTAATATTATTTTGTTATTACTTGCACACGGAATGTATCTATTATAGTTAGTCATTGCATTATCGTATCAAGGTATTCAAGTAAACCCATATAATATGCTATTGTAATTTGTATTTGTACTAAACGGAATTTAATTATTCTAGGAATGTTGTATTATTAATGCCAATTTTATTACACATGGTTAACAATGAGGATTCATTTCACGATTGAAGTAATTAGTTTAAACAGCTTTTCGTCCCGTTTCCACTTAACGTATGTATATTATACGAGGGTCATTAAATAAACCCAAATATTTTAATACAGATGCAAATACAAATAGCGCTACAAGATATATAATAATACAAGATATAAAAGGTTATGGGAAAATAATGTACCTCAGTACCTTATAGAAAAAGATATAAAACACATAAATAAGCTGGTGGCTGGGTTGCACAAGGAACAGGAAGAGAGAGGAAGTACTAAAAGAGGCAGTGAAGGGAAGCAGGAGAAAGAAAGAAGTAGCGAGGAAATAGTTAAACTTCAGTCCAGAAAAATAGACTAGGGAATAGACCAGTCCAGAAGGAAGACTAGGGAAAATGAAGGAAGAGGGTCAAGAGAAGAAGAAGCAGAAAGTACTTTTGGAAATAAAAAGGTCTAGAATAGTTTAAATTTAATTGCAAGTTGAAGTTCTATGAAATGTATTAAGAATGTAGATTGTAAAGCCGATAAGCGAACAATTAATAATAATAATAATAATAATACAAATAGCGCCTTCAACAGAAATACATTTTCCTCATCGAATAGAAAGTTTTTTGATCTCTTCATGAAAAAACTATGATGGCTGCGATAGTAATCAATTGCACATGTACAATTCACCGCAGCGTCGTCTTCTAAACTTTCTCCTCCTAATGCCTCGTTCAGTGCACGAAACATATGGTAGTTATATGGGGTTATGTCTAAAAGTCTGGAAGCGTGTAGAATCAGTGTTGGTCTTATCCAGCAGATGGCAGTAGTAGGCCGCATTCATTGTACGTCGATCATGTTGGAAGTCAATCAATAATATACCTTTTGAACCATAAAATACAACAGCCAAAACTTTTCTTGTTGACGCCGTGTCTTTGCTTCACTTAATGACGCCCAGTTAGAATCTTCTGATTTCAATCAAACACTTCGGTTTCACTCAGAGTAGCATCACGTACTGTGCTTGAAGTCTCTTCAAAGTTTCATTCGATTTTACATTTTCACTAGCGAAATAACGAATAATAAAATTCCGGTTTATATTCGAATGGACCTCATATATGATTTTAACTTTTTTAAATTTACTTCTATAGCTTTTATTTTTATTGAGTCTTTTGTACCATAGTTGTAAACTACTAGTGTTTGTAGCTTTACTGGCATAACGTTCTGAACCACTGCGTCAATATAATATGATAATCATTGTACTATAAGCTTTAATTCAATTTAAGTTTGGTTTAACCTTTTAATTAATGTTAACCATTAATTAATTAATTATATTTATTGGGTTAAGCATTAGGTATCCATAGGTGCCCGTAGTAAGAGACAAACGGGGCATTCCACTATTTATCTTTCACACAACGAAAATACAAATTTCCCCTAAATATAATAGACTGTGATATATGCTTGAAAATATTTGAAAATGTTACCAATTCGTTACCAAAACCTCAAATGTTCAATTTTTTTTAATAACTGTCTCTATATTAGAAAATATTAAGAATTAAAATAGTTCTCTTTAATTATTAAATGGATCTAACGTTATAGAACATTCCTATGGTACGACACGTCCGCTCTTTTATACAACTGAGAAACAAACGAGTATGTGTGTAATACGTCATTTGCTAATAACAGCTGTTTTGTGTATCCCATCAAGTATTATATTGTAATTGTTGTGAAAAAGGTAAAATAATCTCGATTTCTTATCAAATTCTTTTAACATTCAAATTTGATATAGGTATAACTCCGTCAATTTTTGGATTTTTGTATAAAAAAAATATAAACGTCAATATACATATATTAACATTTATTTCAATTAAAAAGTAAAAAAAACGAGCCCTAAAAATAAGTTCATAAGCCTATTGTTAATTTTACATATAAGATATCATGACTGTACCAAAGTTTTCCTGCAACATCTGCTTCAGGAGCTAACATTCCACCCTTTTTCATATCCAACACTGCTCCTTCTTTCTTCTATATTTCTTACGTATACGCAAAATTTTCTGCGCACGCCCATGTTTTTAGTAACATAAAGAATAGTAATATATAATCAAAATAACTTCTTGTTTTAGTAAATTAAGGTCAATAAAAAGACTATAAAATATTTCTCCGTGAAATAAAGTAAAATTTATCTTCAATAGTGTCTTGTTATATGTATGTTACTTCTAAATACTCAAAGACGCACGTTAACTTTTATCATTTAACTTGGTTTTGGGGCACGCATTTTCAAACACGCACCGACTAAATAACACGCAAATGCATTAATCGTAATGTTATCTCTTTCTAGCATGATATTAATTAAGTACTTAAGTTAGGAATGAACGAGAAAAACATATTATGTATAAAGACATATTGCGGAATGTTTATACAACCAACTTTCTTTGTATCTCTCTATTCGTTAACGCTAATAATATGTTGTTGTGATAACAGGGTGCTTCTTTTAAAGAGAATTACAACCAATCTGTGAACAATATAATAGCCCACTAACTCCAAATACTCATCGCACAGACAAAACTGTATATTACAGACTCAAGACTATAAAATTTATTGACTTTTTCAATAATTCTAATTTAACCTCTATATTTTAAATACCCATACTCGTATTTATAAACTGTATTATTTTTAAATAAACTATATTGTTTTTAGTGCTAAAGTTGATGCACTCAAATAAATTTGTAAAAATACTATAATACCCCCGAAACAGTTCCCAAAATCAATTATATCCAGTTAAACCGTTACATTTTTCGAAGTCCGATAGGTTAAACCAGCCTATAGGTTAATCCGCGCTTGTTGATGATCAATGAATAAGCCTGTGTCCTATGTCGTAATTTCTATAAAAGTGTGCTATACATTGATAAAGTGGTTTACTAGAACCTCAAATGTTTAATTATTTTTTAATAACTCCTTAAATGTCAAGAGATATTAAGAATTAAAAAAGTCATTTTGTCTCTTTAATTATTAAAGGGATTCAACGTTGTACACATTCCAAATGTGACGTCACAACCGCTGCAAACCTTACAGCTCACAAATCTCTGCTATATGTATTTATATATCAAAATATCAAATATTATTTACAGCTACTTCAAGGAATAATAAAATTTCAATATAATGTCTGCCTTAGCAGGGTTGAATAAAATAAAAACTTATTATTCTTAGACTTGACTTGATTATTTCGACTACCAACACCTACAAAACATTACCAAAGCACTGACCTACTCAACAAATAACTGACGTTAAAATGCATTTCGCGTGATACAAATATGGCCGACCATTTCTAGCGCTAAAACTACAATTCAAACTTTTAATTGCTATATCTCCGTCAACATTTAGATATTTAATAAAATAGACACACAATACACATTTATTAACATTAATTTTAATCAACAATTGAAAAATTGACCACTAAAAAATGAGGACGCAAGTCCGTTATCCTTGTATTGGTATTTTCAAGTTTGATACCTAACGCTTACCTAATATAAGGTGTCCTTTAACACTCCACAGTCTGGAGGACTATTATCTCTCTCACCGATAAACAAGTTAACTCTATTCAATTTTCCATTCACCCCTTACTTCCTATTTTGTACTTCAGCCGTAAACTCATAAGCAACATTCTCTTGGGAGTTTGATGTCAATAACAATGTTATCAGCTTTAAAATATCTGATTCTTATGATAGGTGGTTGTTAGGGTTGTTAGGGTTGTGGGTAGGAAGTAGGGTATTGTCCAACCATTTAGCTGCCCAGGGATTGCTAAATATAACATTGTCTATATCCTACCCTTTAATGTGAAGTTGTGTGGCTATGGTATACGGACACAAAGGGATACTCTCTGGATCTTATTCGTACTTAGTATCAACAAGGGTTAATTCTAAATAAGAATGAAAATATCCTGTTTTATTCTTAACCCCATTCCCACCCACTGAGTTTTAGTGTTAAATTAAGGTTTCAACCTAAAATGTAAGATTCAGCTTGTGAAATATAAGGAAATAAAATTAATTATACTAAATACAATAATTTATATTAAATTAAGAAGTAATTATTACAAAATAATGTATATTGCTTACGCATGAGGTATGAAAATTAATATTTCCGCCGCGAGTATTTTTTTTTCGCGGCGGAAATATTTTTTTTTTCTCCGTGGAAATATAATTTTTTTAGAAGCGTTAATCCATATAAATCCAGAGTTGACAGACCTTATAAAATTAAAATAAGAGATTAAAATAAAACGAGATTTATATGTTAATCTAGCTTACATTATGGGAAATAATCTTTAAAATTTAGCTTTACTTTAAATGTGTATATTGTGTCTGCATCTTCATTATTCATTATCCGAGTCCGAGTACCGATAATACCCTGTTCAAACAGCCGAATTCGCACGTTTCGAGCAGAACAACACTATACTAGAGAGCAACGCTTCTCGCTTGCACTTCGGTGTACGTGCGTAATGCGATCCCAGTGAACACGTTCTAAGAAATGTCAAAAATATGATTCTTAATTCGGGGGATGTTATGAAATTAGAAATAAGGATTATTTTTCAATTATATTATATAATTCTCTAAATCTTAGGATAATCAAGATAAAGAAATATTACATAAACGAAAAGTAATTGTCATATAAACAAAATTATACTTATAAATTAAAAGACAAGGAAAATAAAAAAAATAATACCATTGTTGATATCTAATATATATTTTTCAAATTACAAGAGTTCGTCGGAATATTTTCGCAGCTAAAAATGATATTTTCTCCGAGAAAAACGCTAAAACAGTATCCCAAGTTATTGAGTTTCAGTTTTCATTTTATATCTCAACCTTAAATCTAAGTTCAGCTTGTGAAATATAGAGAAATAAAAATTATTGTGTTAACAGATTTCAAATAGATGTAACCTCCGAAAACAAACGCGCGTGACGTCGTATTTATTGTAACGCTAACAAAATGACTTCTTTAATTATTAATATTTTCTAAAATATAAAGAGTTATTAAAAAATAATTAGACATTTCAGGTTATGGTTCTCAACTTTATCAATATAGAGTACAAGCCTATTATTTATCTCCCATTGAAGGTAAAAGTTTCCGGACTCCTGGAACAATGTCTACTGTCTATTATATTATGACTTCTATTTGTGTGCGCTACAACCCGACCAACAAACAAACAAAACAATGTAGGGACTCGACTCCCGCATTACGGATCCTGGACTCAGTACTAAGCGCTAGGATTTAGGATACTTTGTTTGTTTCCACGTCTGCTGATGACAAAGTATCTGATTGTTTCATACTCTGTATTCAGTATTTGCATGATTCACTGAGTGTAAAATAACAGGTTTCAAAGTTTTCATTTGGTAACAAACGTAACATAAAATACTACGCGAGTACAAATAGCAAATGAATATGTACTCACACATATGTAGTACATACATATATATAAATGAGTATCGCTTTTTATTTAACGTCGACCTGTTTCCAATGCAGCAGCTTTTATGGTGTCGTGGCCTCATAAATTAGAACTACATTGCTTATATCATACTTTGGAAAAACAATTCTACTTAAAATTATCAACAATTCTCAAACAAATAAAAATGTATGTGTCAAATGTATTTTTATTAAGATTCACATTCCTTTTAAATATTACCTGAAAACGTTATACTAAAAATAGATTTACATTTAACAGAACTTATTATAAAAACACAACCAAGTAGTACCCTATTTAGTGACGTTTCTATCACTATTTCACTTCAATTATAGTTCGCATCAACTTTATCTTCATTTGTATTCCGACAGGTGGAATAATTTCGCCATTTGTAGCCGATAAAGTAGACATTTTATATGAAAAAATGTGAGAAACTGAACTATAAATGAACTCTTTAATGACAAAAAAATCATGACGCATCTTCAATATGATGTCAAAGTGACTCCAAAATGTTTACTGGGTAATTACGATAATAATATAAAAACTTAGATTTAATTGACTATTAATCAATAATTATTCGACATTTAAGATTTAAATTAAATTTAATTAATTAACGTTGATCTATTTCCAATACTGAATCGGATAGCCCCCTACTATGTTTGCTATTCTTATGGTGACAAGTCACAACACCACTACTTAATAAATATTGATTAAGTATCATAACCTCAATTAAATTTGATTTAATGAAAACACAGATTCCCTCTCATTTTTTTGATATTTAATTTTCGTTTTTTTTTTAATATTTTCTAACTTTCAGGTTTTCAGAATAGGCATTCCTTGTCACATTCGTGTTTTAATTTCAGTTTAGTTAATTTAGTCGGTGCGCATGCGTTATTCCAATTACGAGAGTTCGGCGACTCATACTTAAAACACGTTGTGGGGTATAAACTGCCGATATAACTAAAAAGCACTGACTCACAAATTTTTCCATGATGTATGTAAGAACGAATAAGGTAAAATTCATTTTCGTATTATAGATTTATATCGCTCTTATAACCACTTTTAAGTATAAGTCGTGCCGAACTATCGTGATTTGGACTAATAATATACTTTTTGACAGTTCTACAATTACACAATTGAATGTGAAATAATTCAATTTGCTGCTTTTAATAACAATAAGTAATAGAAATTATTTTTACTTCTTAATTTTTGACAAACTGACATTGAACTTTTTTTGAAAATATATCCTACTGCATTTTGACAGATTGTCACATTTTGGAGGTTATAATATTATATAGTTTTTTTAAATTTAATACTTTTAGTTTATAAACATTGGACCTTGTAAGGTTCTAAAAAAGCAAAGAAAGCGTAAATTAAATTTTAAATTAAAAATGGTACAGGAAATGCCTACGCATATTTCCATATGCAAAGAATTCCGATTAAATACAAAATTTAAATAGTGAGTGCGAATGTTACTTTAGTATATGCATAAGTACAAGTAAATATAATTAATGTTATATTTTGGCCAATTTCTATCTAAGTTACTACATGACACCGATAAGTTACCGAATTGAACTAAAACAAGTCGCCAACTTAGAACTATAATCTAATGTCAACATCTCATTTTTTGCATCTTTGTATCTCAATAATAAAATTAAATTGGAACACGGCATTAGAGGTTATTTCTATACATACATATATCTACTGTAGATAGAAAGAGACGGATGACATATTTTGGACGACGAATCATAACCTGCTTCCCATTTATAGGATCCACAATATTTTCATAAGAGGGGATCAATATTTAGTATCAAAAAATCATTGTGACAGACTGAATGATCAGGTTTTCTTTTAAATATATTTTTTTAATTACTGTTAAAAGTGTTTTAATTGACCTATATAAATATATATTTCTTTACTTGTGTGTTATAAATATATTATAAATAAAAAGTGTATTTTTAACTAAAAGTTTCTAAATAATATGATGTGTCAACAGTGACATAATTAAAAGGTTTTAGTTATTTTAATCATTTACTGCTAAACTTGTCATAAATCATCTTCCTTCTAAAATTATTCATCAGTGATCTCGAAAGTGAGGTACTACAAAAAAAGGAATAGAATAATTTAAGAGTAATATTAACAGAAGACTTTGTTTAGACTTATTATTCTACATCCAACACATAACTGACCTATCCTAAATTCGTTAAATATCTGACGTTCAAAATACAGCTAATAATTGAGCGGCAATACATAATGGGCTTGTGTCCTATGTCTTAATTTCTATAAAAGTGTACTATATATTGATAAAGTGGGTTACTAGAGCCTCAAATGTTCAATTATTTTTTAATAACTCCTTATATGTTAAGAGATATAAACAATTAAAAAAGTCTCTTTAAGTAGTAAAGGGATTCAACGTTGTACACATTCCAAATGCATGTGACATCACAATCGCTGCCAACCTTACAGCTCATAAATCTCTGCTATATGTATTTATATATCAAAATATCAAATATTATTTACAGCTATTTCAAGGAACAATAAAATTCCAATATTATGTCTGTCGTAACAAGGTTGAATAAAATAAAAACTTATTATTCTTAGACTTGACTTGATTATTTGACTACCAACAGCTACAAAACATTAACACAGCACTGACCTACTCAACAAATAACTGATGTTAAAATGCATTTCACGTCATACAAATATGGCCGACTATTTCTAGCGCTAAACTACAATTCAAATTTTTAATTGCTATATCTCCGTCAACATTTAGATATTTAATAAAATAGACACGTCAATATACATTTATTAATATTAATTTCAATCAACAATTGAAAAATCGACCACTAAAAAATGAGGACACAAGCCCAATTTCATTTGGATATTTTATAAAATAAAAAACTAACAGTAATGAAAATCAAAAGATTTTCTTTTTTTTAATTCATCTATGTTGCGATTTGTCAAAAATTCAACTTGCACAGTATGTGTCACGTGACAGAACCGTATCTATACCGTCATCTTCAGCCCAGTAAACGATTTAATGAAGTGTCTATCATTATTTCACTTCAATTATAGTTCAACTTTATCTTCATTTGTATTCCGACAGGTGAAGTGATTCCGTTCCATTCGTAGTCGATAAAATAGATATTTCATATGAATGACTGTGAGAAACTGAACTGTATGGCGCAAACCGAATGAGAATGCAACTATGTTGTTAATGAGAGAACACAGGTGTATAAGAGTTAATATTCTTGGCCGCAGGGCAATTACATTGCATGCTTTTGATGGTTCAAAAGTATTTAAATACATACATACATACAAATACTTTAAAATACGACACAATAAAATCCCCAAGAATGCTATTGTTAAAAATTCTATAGTCACGAAACACGGCTCGACATGGTTCGTTTATCGTTTTCGTTAGTTTGCAATCAGTCGACCCGTGTGCAGACGGCCTAAATGAACTCTTTCATGACAAAAAAATCATACACATCTTCAATATGATGGCAAAGTGACTCCAAAATGTTTTCGGAGTATATTTCACTGTTTGATCTGACCATAAAAAAGAAATTCACGGCTCAATTAGAAAAATCGTTTTACATTTGTTACAAATGTTGCGATTCATGATCTACTACATTTGTTACAAATGTTGCGATTCATGATCTACTGAACTTACAATTTGTTTATGTAACCCCTTCTATTATAATCGACATATATATTTATTTGTTTATGTACCATCCCCCTATTTATTGCCTATGCGGCTAATCACCGATATCTACAATTTAATTTTAGAAACAGTTTGACAAAACACTAATATTCTATCACAGCTATACTACGGTTTATCCGAGATTTGAACTCGGAAGTATTATAACTGAGCGTTCGGTGTTTGTGCCTTAACGATCTCGGTCACTGTATTACTCGGTTACTTTACTGTAAAACGTATTTACAGAAATATTTATATAGTAGTTCAGAAGTAGTTACGTAGAAGCGTAAAGTCAGATTATTATTATTTTTGCCATTAGGCACTACATTCTTCCACCTTTTTTTTAATTTTATTACGCTTTGGCTTATTCAGCAAATTTAACATATTTTTACAATATCATTAGAATATTAAATGTATGTAAAACCATAACATATACATATATTATATATATATATATATATATATATATATATATATATATATATATATATATATATATATATATATATATATATATATATATACGAAGCGTGTTTTTTAAGTACGTACCGTTTTGGAATTAAAAAGAGACGTGCAAAGATATCGCAATAATTTTATTTTTACATGAAAGCCTGTACCTTATTCTACTTTTCTACATAATTTCCGTGAATATTGAGGCACTTGTCATAACGTGGCACCAGTTTTTGAATACCCTCCTCATAAAATTCTGCCGCCTGACTTGTTAACCACTGTATCACCACTGTTTTGACTTCGTTATCGTCTTGAAGACGCTGCGGCCATCTTTAAATGCTCTCACCCATTTCTTTACCATTCCATCACTCATAATGTTTTGTCCGTAAACTTCACAGATCTCACGATGAATATCGATCGGTTTTACGCCTTTAGCATTAAGAAATCGTATAACAGCCCGTACTTCACAATCGGCGGGACTCACGATTGTCGGAGGCATCTGAAACACCCAGTAAACAACGTATACAATGAAGAATCAGACTGTAATGGCGTCAGTGCGTAGACAAGAGATGTAGGTAACCAGCGCGCATGCGCGGAACGCCGACCGTAGCGCTGCAAAGGCGAAAACGCAAAATGGTACTTACTTAAAAAACATGCCTCGTATATATATATAATTTTACATTTCACATCAAAAAACCTAAATTTTTGCTAAAGATAATTATTAACTTCATATGTAATCTGACGCAGGGGCAACCGCCCGGGGCCCCGCATTCTACAACCCAACGCGCAACAACCCAAGTAGAAAAATTCATTACTATATACGAGTATGTATTTGAATCTCGCGCCCCGTTCTTTAGAAATCCTACTAGAATCACTGCGTATATCTTTTAAGACATTCATGTACCTTAGTTTATCATCATTAATATTTGTCGTCTCTGTGCTTGTTAACTTTTATAACACCTCCAATATAAAATTTTATTTCTCGTCAATTATCATCAAAAATACTTACTTATAATTTACATAAATTATACAAAAAACAAGTGCCTCGTAAAGATCTGCTGCCCCGGGGCCTCGCAAAATTCTGCTGCTCGGGGCCTCGCAAAGATCTGTTGCCCGGAGCCTCACAATGGTTAAGGCCGACCCTGATCTGACGTCATTATGATGTATAATTTTATTAACGTTATTTACATTCAGTGTAGACGTAATTTTTTTTTTGTGCTAGCCCTCTTTAAAAGTATTAAAGGAATATAGAAATATATGTTAACCATATTATTTTTAGCTAGTCTAGTCACAGTTGCCCTTCCACGAAATCAATTGTATCTAGTCACAATTTCATTTTGGCGAAATCAATTGTATCCGGTCACAAGTACCTTTTGAGTTAGGCTCCCATAAATGTACATGATAGTCTCAGTTGCCCTTCCACGAAAAACGCAATTACCTTCCGAAGATTGCCCCATCAAATTCACAAGCGCACAAGCCTGTTATTAAATCCGTTACTGTTATATTTATTCAGTTATCATTTCAAAGTTATTTGCATTGTAACATCAGAGGCCGTGTACTGTTCAAAATATAATTGCTATTTCAATTGTTATAAAGAATTTGTTTGTAGAAAGTGTCATCTATTCTGACAGGCCAGGCATTTGCAGCATGCTGTTTATTTACTTTAAACAATAATATAATTGTTTAAAACAATTGCAAGCATGCGGATGTGATATTTTTAAAGAATTCAATAACAATTTTCAATTGAATTATCTTGGTACATATTTGAAATAATAACATAACACTCAATGAGTTTGTAGGATGGCATATCGATAACAGTAACAACCGTATAGATATAAGAATAGAGTGCGCGAAGAGGAAGCAATAAACGCAAGAGAGAGATAGCTGCCGAGTGTCCTATCTGTCTCTTTCTGGTCGAACAGCTGCTACTGGCTTGGTTGATTGGCAGTGAAGTAGTGGGTAACCAAGCAAGCAGACGCAGTGCTCGGCTAGAAAGAGACACAAAGAACTTTCGACAGCTCTCGCACTCTATTCTTATATCTCTACGCTTTAACAACCTTTAAACGATATGTGTCAAAATTTCATGACATTCCGACATTACTTTATGAGTTACAGAAGTTTTAATCCTACAAACATTTTTTCGTATCGTGGTAATGTCGAATAGTAAAATTACAAGTTAATATATAAAATTAAAACTAAAACTAAGTAGCTGAAATGAGGTTTTGAAGTTTTTATGTTAATATCTATAATATTATCCGTAAATTTTGACAGCATTGGTTTAAATTGATGATCCTAGAAATAAATGTGAAGAGCTCTTACAAAAGAGTTAAAAAGTCCTAAGGGAGCACTTATGAGGGCATTCCCCCCTTCCCCCACGTTTGTCTATAATACCCGCAGTTGTAAGCATTTTACCTGCTCATTTGAATCATTAGTTTGCAAAGTGTTTTCTGCGCAATTAAAACGCGTGGGTTAAAATAAATAGCAAATGAAAATGTCAATCTTTCAAAACCATTCAACGCAACCCACGACACATCATAATGTTGACAGTTCTCGCAATTCACATAAACAAAATCATCTAAAATAAATACTCCTAAAAAATATCTGATGTTAAACTAGACATTAAAGAGGCAGTACAGTGGTCGAGAGCGATTATGCTTGACATCAGACTGCTGCTCGGGTTCGATATCAGGACCAGCGCAGTAATTTTTGAGTATATGCACAACACCACTACCTAATAATAACTAAACGAATTTTAATACAATATTTCTTGGCTGCGGTATTATAACATACATTTAATTTAAAGTTATTAACCAATGTTCAATTTCATTTTTCATTTTTTCAAATATTTATTTTCCACGCCTGTCTTATGAGATTTTGAATGACGGTTATCTCGATACTTTTTTTTTAAGTTTTTGTGTAGTATAATTCTGCTAAATTCAGTTGATTGCTACCATAAAAATAATTTTTCTTTTAGCCGTAACCTTGTTATCACTTAATACTTTTTACTTTTGTGAACATACTTACATAAAAAATATAAAAAGATGTCCGAGATAAAAGCTGTTCCGTGGAACACGTTTGTCGGGAAGCTCGCCGGTGCGACACTGCAACATAAAAATATATAAAATATATAAAAATATAAAAATATATATAAATAAAAAAATATTCTAAAGATTTTATTCTAAATAAATTTAATAGTTATATGGTTCAACTTCAACTTCTTTTTAATTTATTTATATTAATGTAGAACAAATTAAGTTTATTGTGTAAAAATTTGTCTTTTGAAGTAAAATCGTCTTTCTTTGAAACTTTTAAATGCGTTTTTCTTACATATAGCTTTTTCAGAGTCGATGCCCTGTCTATCTCAAAATCTACTGCACCTATCCTTTCGAAATTTAGCACACTTTTTCTTTACATAAATGCCGAGGTAGCGCTGTCGAGTTTTTTTCTTTTTTTTAATTTTAACGTATTTTAAAATAACAAAGTTTCTGATTTATTTCATGAAAAATCGGTATTTTGACTTCTAAGTACTGTAAAAAATTGAAAAATCAGAAACTGCAGAAACTTATTAACTAATGAAATCATTTTGGCTTTTTGAATTCAGATAATCCAGTGATGAATTATGAGTGGTACCGCAATGTTACTTTTTTTTGTAATGTCTGCGAAGATTCGCTGTCAATGGCTCATTTCTTCATATTTATTAATGAAAATTTCACAAAGTATTCCTCAAGTGTTATTTTATAATGTAGCAATTATAGAAATAAATATATATTAACTGTGTCGTCAAAAAACATTATCGAAAATATGCTTATTTTTATCGTTTTGACATTAAGTCAATATACTGTAATATTGTATATACTTCAAAGTGCTATAACTCAGGTAATATTCGAAATGTTGGAATGGTTAAACCATTCTTAAAAGTATAATGAATAAATCTGCAAAAACGAATCATTTTTTCACATGCACACTGTGGTTTAACTCCTTAAAGCTTCCTTTACGCCCAATCTTCAAACTTTCAATACTGTTTCAATAAAGATACCAAGCCCAAACAAAACTGACAGAACTAATGTAAAGTGACAAGGTCGACGTGGTGGGTGAAAAGGGAAGACAAGTAGCGGATTGGAATACTTATGGTCCTCATCCACGTGACTTATTACACCAGATGTCGTCATGTAATTTTGTCGTCAAGGTGAAACTTATATATTAATAAGCTAAGGCGTATTTGAAAATTATCTTATTATTTTTAATGAGTGTTATTATATATTCTTGACGGGAACTTTACGGAAATAGCACCATTGTATCATAGCAATGTTGTCACATTCTTGTACAAGAAGTTGATTAAACTAAAAGGAGCAGTGTGAAATAACGTCTTAATACATGACTACTGTTAAAGTATCATTCCCTATCACTGTTTTAATTTTATTTTGTATTTAATTTAAATTGTATAGCATATAGGAATATGCGTAGCGTTTTTTTTGTTTTTTTCAAAACCTTACAAGGTCCAATGTTTCTAAATTAAAAATATTAAATTAAAAAAATACTGTATTATATTATAACCTCCAAAATGTGACAATCTGTCAAAATGCAGAAGGATTTATTTATAAAAGAAGTTCAATGTTTGTTTGTCAATAATAAAGTAGTAAAAACAATTTCTATTACTAACAGTTATTAAATACAGCAATTTTAATTATTCTACATTCAATTTTGTCCAACTGTCGAACTGTCAAAAATTATATTTAGTAACAGCGCATGCGCATCAACTAAACTCAAGTTAAAAAACGAATGAGACAAGGAATGCCTACGCAAATAGCACGATTGTATCATATTAATGTTGTCACATTCTTGTGCAGGAAGTTGATTAAAACTAGAAAGAGCAAAGTGTGAAATAACTTTTTAATATATGACTACTGTTAAAGTATTATTCCCACTCAATGTTTTAATTTTGTATTTAATTTAAATTGTATAGCATACAGGAATATACGTAGTCAATCCCTGCATTTTTAATTTAGATTTTAACTTACGTTTTTTTTTGTTTTTTTCAAAACCTTACAATGTTTCTAAACTAAAAATACTAAATTAAAAGAAACTATATTAGATCATAACCTCCAAAATGTGACAATTTGTGAAAATGCAGAAGGATTTATTTTTAAAAGAAGTTTAATATCTGTTAGTCAATAGTAAAGTAGTAAAAACAATTTCTATTACTAATAGTTATTAAAAACAGCAATTTTAATTATTCTACATTCAATTTTGTCCAACTGTCGAACTATCAAAATTTAAATTAATAACGGCGCATGCGCATCAACTAATTTCAAGTTAAAACACGAATGTGACAAGGAATGCCTACTCTGAAAACCTGAAATCTAGATTTAAATATTAAATAAAAACGTAAATAAATATCAAAACAGTAAATATGACGTTGACGGCACAATGGGCGGGAGCATTTATGCTTGACGGTGACTATTGTGTCTTCATATACAACGTTCGGACGGTTCCTGTATGAGGACTACGTAACGTCCGTATTTGGACGGCTTTGCCGCTTGCAGTATGCGAGAGTTCATTACATTTACAGGGTTCGGATAGATAAAGCGTAGTAGCGGTTTTATTAAATCAACATTATAATTGTTTTAATGTTATAGTCTGCTTACAGTTTATGATAAATATGTAATTTATTTTCTATTTATCCGCAGTTACTTTTGTAGCGAGTATTGAAAACTTGTGTCACAAGGGATCAACATAGATAGGTATTGGATGTAATCTTCTTACTAGCTCCTTTTCCAAGCCTTGGAATACTTTTGCCTTGAGGCTTGTGACCGCGTGTCTCTTATCCCAACCACATGTTACTTATATCTTATATTGGCCGCGGGATATTTCTCTAAATATATTTCCTTTGGTTTTCCTTTTTTCTCTGGTTAGATTTTATTTATCTTTTTCTTACTTCGTGTATGGTTTATTTTTATTATTATTCATTTTTAACATAAACATTTATAAATGTATTTATGTTTTGTTGAATCAATGAACTTGGGAGGGCACAGTGGTCGCGAGTATTGGTAACTTATAGAGTAAGATCCTTGAGCCGACAGACATCACTTATTTTCTGATGAACAAAATGTGTAAGATTGAGTAGTGTTAGTATGTATAATGATCGTATGCCTACCTGCTAACTTGACCAGGCGGCCATTTTCCAGGTATCATGTAATCAAGGTTTATGTCTCACTCACTCTCATGCGCACGGATAATGTTCTCTCGCTCCAACTCATAGCGGAATTGAAATTGGGTCTAGGGGATGTTTGGCCCCTTGGATCAATCTGTCCTCTTGTAAAACGTTTTAAAACAGTAGTCTTGTAATACCTTGTATTACCTTGCAGACGATTAGTTCGATCATAAATTTTTTTTTAATACTAGTTGAAGCTGTTTGTATGAAATAAAATTGAAAATAATAAATGTACCATTTTCTGTTTTTTTGTTCGTCATTTTGTTAATAAAACTTTTCTATAAATTGATATAAAACCTTTCATGTCACACTAATGTTTTTCTCCCTTTCTGTTTTCGTATAATATAATTTAACCAATACTAACTCTCTTTGTATCCTCACACTCCCACATCCCTAAAACATTATAGGACCATTCCTTTAAGGGGAAAGCACGTTGTAAGATTTTGAAAATAATATCATTTTCTTTATTTAAAGAAACTATATCACTTATTATTACAGTTAAAAAAAAACTATCTTAACCTTCTAATATGTATAACTACCAAACTCATAAAATGTAATCGGAGATCGAACCTACAGATGCAGCAGTTAGCGTAAAGTTTTACTGAAAATACATTGTATACGTTAGTACATTGTCAGTTATTTGTTGATTAAGTCAGTGCTGCAGAAATGTTTTGTAGCTGTTGGTAGTCGAAATAATCAAGTCAAGTCAAAACATAATAAGTTTTTATTTTATTTAACCCTGACATAATATTGAAATTTTATTGTTCTTTAAAATAGCTGTAAATAATATTTTATATTTTGATATAAATACATATAACAGAGATTTATGAGGTGTAAGGTTGGTAACCTGTAAACTTATCAGAGTTCTGTCAAGAATATATCTCTTTTACGCTCTGTTGTATAAAAGAGATAGTAACTAGCGGTTATGATGTCACATGCATTTAGAATGTGTACATCGTTGAATCCCTTTAATTATTAAAGAGACAAAATTACTTTTTTAGTTATAGTCTCCAAACATATAAGGAGTTATTAATAATTGAACATTTGAGGTTCTAGTAACCCACTTTATCAATATATAATACACTTTTATAGAAATTAAGACATAAGACACAAGCCCGTTAAGTAGGTTGTAGAAGTTTTCCCTTATGATAAATTGTGGTAATGCGAAATAAATTCAACTGAAGAAGTCAATCTCGTATGTACTCTGTTAAAACGTGAAATCAGATCAGAATTATTTAAAGTCATCCCTAACATTGGCGTATGTGGTCAATCACGTACATGGTTAACCATTGCACTATACTCTTACAATAAATTAGCATATTTTCTAGATACTCATACATAGTAAACTATTAGTTAAAGGTAATATATATTTTTTTAAATTGACTTAACAGGGTCCCTCCTTAATACATATACTTCTGTATATATATCCTGGTCCCAATATCCATTTCGTTGATCTTGTCATCACCTCCTTATTACGAATCAATACGCCTTGTAACCGAATGGAACTGGTCTGGTAAATGTGATACCTCCACTCAAGAAAACCTTATTGTATTCTATAGTCGATGGTAGGTGTTCAGTATTCGGAAAAGCAATAGAACCAATAGGACTTTGTTATATGTACACCCAGAGTAGTGGCTATTTAAAAGACAATGTCCGCATAACAGCATAAGAATTTCGCCATTTTTAATTTGTTACTTAGGTTTATACTTTTTTTTTAAATAACGCCGTAATTTTAAAATTATGTATGGAATATGATGTCGGATATAGTGACCACCTTGTGCCTTGACACAAAGTTCAGTTTTTTTAAGGATGTTTTCATAATATTCTTGTACACTTCTAATGCTATTTGAGGTTGGTTTATTGGTGTACAGCATTCCTATTAAGTATTCCTAAAGAAAATTATCGGGAGAGGTTTTTAATCAATTTCTACGAGAGGTCTACAAACAATTTGTCGTATCTTAGCAATCTCGGATCAGAGAGCGGTTAGACAGTAGTCACACAGCGTTCGAGAGAACATATGTTAGTACTGTGATAGTACTGGGTAGTAGCACGACTTGCAACTCGGCAAACGTCGTTTGGAAAGTATTATGAAGGCCGGGGTACGGAGCGTTCCGGCCGGTTGAGACACTATAGAACACTTTTTCAAGTTCAAAGATTCAAGTTCAAAGATATTTTATTTGTCAAATGATATTACTTAATATTAATTACATTGCATCTTAATCTAATATATGGTGCCTAGCCTAAGCCTTAATCCGTATTGTCTTATATTATATAGGAGTGTCTTATATTATACTGTCTTCTGTGTTGTGTAGGGAAACGTGTTTAAAAAACCCTACTTTGTTATGGTGGGTATTTTACATATGGAGAAGCATGTTCTGCAGTATGCACCTAGAGTATTGTGTCCTTCGGTAGTCTGTATTTGTTCTTGAAGGGTAGGCTGTCGTGTGTGTATTGTCCAAGATGCTGTATTAATGGGTTATCGTGATTTTTTAAAGTGTTGTAAAATTTTTCTGTTTGCTGCTTTATGGTTGTTTTAATGTATATAGAGTCAGTCTCTTCATGTAGTCGTGTTATGCTGTAGTCATAAGGTAAATCGTGTGCTAACTTTAAGCATTTGTTTTGAATAATTTGTAGTTTCTGTTTGTTGGATTTGGATGTATTTCCCCATATTTGTGCCCCGTAGGTTAATGTCGGTTTTATAATTGCGTTGTAAATTAATTTTTTGTTGTGTGTGTTTAGTCCGCTATCTTTCTTTAGTAGTCCATATAGTGCCCCAATGGCTTGATTTGCTTTTGTTGTTTAGAACACTGTTATAGAAATTAAGACATAGGACACAAGCCCATTGTGTATGTTTAGTGTTGCAATCACTATACTTACTATTGTCATGCCATCTCTGTAAGTATTAGTCAAATATAGTGTAGACCCAAACCATTATACTCGTATATATAAAGAAGGTGTTTCCTTACAAATTCCAGACGAACATAATTGGTGACAAATCAATATCGTATCAATCCTGGAACATAAAAGTGATCGTATATTATTGAGTATAAATATGGTACACATAGATTTCTATTATTTTCATTAATGATGAATTCATAATAATTTAATTAAATATGTAAATACTTTATATCATCAAATGAAATTAAATTGAATTGTATTTCACATATTTTATCTGGTTTGAAGGTTGATAGGTTGTTGATGCTTATTTTATAGGTCATAGCATACCATAACCTTATCAAGTGGTATAACAATACAATTCAGGAAATGTTTGAATGGTTTCTCTGATGGTTTTATCCTGATATTGAAAATGCCACAGCATAACATGTTTTGATAAACGTTTGAAAAAATAACAATACAGAGGTAATATTATTTTTTTAGACCAACAACGGTTTTCCTTTTATTACAGTATTTTATCATTTTAAGGAAGCACAGTATTGGATTGATTTTCACATAATAGTACGTGTCCAAAATATTTTGAACAATAACCTTTGTTAGACCAGGCGCACACTATAGATAAATATCTTTTGATAATCTGCAGACTTTTGCGATATCTTATAGATAAAAATGTTAGTGTTTTAACTGGTGCTCAAACATAAGTCAATTTCCCAGTAAACATTTGGTGAAATAGAATGGCTAGGTGAAGTTCTAGTCACTTGTACATCAATTCGTTTTACAAGTTGGAGCAACACACAGAAAATCAATTTTAGTTCAAATTGGTTACTTACCTGTCACAGCAGTCGGTTTTATTCCACAGTGAGCAGTCGTTGTGCCGTCTGTAGCTCATAAAAGAGACATTCCCTATGAACAACTGAATAGAAAACAAACGCGTTCATGACAAAAAAACTCATGCAAAGTAATAGAAATGAAATAGAATTTACTCCAAAATGTTTACTGGATTAAGAGAGAAAGGTGGTTCTTTAATCAACTCCTCCCTCTTAGGTATCCGAACAAAAAAAACCTGATTAAGATCTCTACGCACACATCAGTGCCGACACTTTGACGATCAAAACCGTGTTCCGTTCAGTATCAGTGAAGAATGATATAGTTCCATACATTTTGGTCACTGATACATGCGAATAATTAGTTAATGATTATGTGCCTTTAAGAAAATAAATTTCATAGCAAAAAATCGTGGAAATTATGGCGCAGGTCTAGTCTTTAACATCGTCCTGTTCAAAAATAAATTTATATATAAATATATCAAACATAATATTATTTGTAACACATAACAAAGGAACACAATACACATATTCAAGGATTTACAAATTCATTCCTTTGTATCAAAACAACATATTCCTAAGAATAGGAAACAAATAGCCGCATAGGATTTCCTATTCTTTACGTGTTTGGTGTCGTGAATCTGTTTTTATTGAAAAGTTTGGTTATGTTTTATGTATCATAATATATTTTCCGATGGATCTATTTCTATATTTGTGAGAGATTATTTTGCATGATCTGCTTACATATTATAGTGTATGTCCTAAGAGTATGTAAGCTGCTATTGTTGATGATTATCTGGTTTTGTAGACCATCGTATTTAGGTATTAGATGCTATCCATTTTAAATTTTGCACTAACGCAATTCTTTTATTGTAACTAGTTTATTTATAGTAGGAGCTTGTCAGTTATAGGACTCAGTACTCAAAAATAAGCTACGTTAATTAAATTAAATAAAAAATAAATAAAGAATTATTATCCTCTGTCTACGTTTTAGCCAAGACTGAAAATATGAAATTCCCTTTGAAAATATGAAAAAACCTTTGGATGCTTTAAATTATTTGTGCCAAAATAACTTTGTTACTTTGTATCAGATGACTATTGCAGATCTGTTAGACTTTTGTAGGGAAAGAAGCTTTTCTAAATTTAAATTAATTTAAGAACTACTTAAGAAGTTAAGTGGTGGACTTTCATTAAAGCGCATAAGGCCTCTCAAAATTCTCTCTCATTTACCTCTCAAAAAATTATTTAAATATTAAAAAATGATGTTAAAGATATTTCTTTTATGGTACACTTAAAACAGAGGTTCTTCCCACACTATTTAGATCTACTCTAGATGCTTCGCTATTTTATGGGACAAACTATTACAAAGAAAAATTGTACAAAGAAATCATTGCAGTATAATTTATGGTTAACAACAAATCTGACGACTATCAGGATCAACTTGATATTGTCGATATTGAGAACGAAGCCAACTTATTGACGGAAAACCGGAACTACTGAGAGAAAAGAAAATGAAAATTGCAGTTTGTAAATAGAGCGTTAAATGAAACACATTTTAAATGTTTAAATTGGTTTAAGCCTCAGGCCTCTCAAGTGGTAAATTTGTTATAATCACTAAGCCAAACAAAATTTAGAAATCTGTCAAAATATCCATTGAATCTACTGTCATTCTGGACTATTTATCCCTAGTTATCCTCGGTAAGTGCGCCGGGCGCCGTTATTAAAATTGCTCACAACATGAAAATACATGCGACGCAAATAGCGCTACGAACAGTAAATATTTTTAACTCGATTATCGGCTGTAATTAATTTCAAAGGTTCCTAGAAATTTCTATGTACATTTTATTTATGGAGTATTTATATATGGATGCAAATCACTCACATCAAATCACAAATTACATTAATAATAATATTTATAAAAAACCTTTTCATATAGAAACCAGTTTAACCCTTGGCCTGATGGAAACCAGACAGCGGTCCGGATTTAACTCGCGGGGTGTAGTTTTGCTGACGTTTGATGTATAGCATTATTCATTAGCACAGTGTAATTAAATTATAACACAATGAATAATTATTATAACTACATTGTTGTGCAGTATTTATTTCAATGTTAATTGGTGTTCTTCATATTGATGCAGAATACGATATGGAATACTGTAATTGCCGATACGTGTACTGTAGGATTTAGAAGTCTAGTGTATACAATACATGGCTGGTCATATACCGAAGGTACCTAAACGTTCAAAGTTCGCGGACCACATTAAGGCCTTTTTGGGGGCCTATTTTCGGGGTTCTCCCTCCTCTCGGGGTAGTTGATAGATTTTTTAAAAGCGTAGTACATAGAATGTATTATTTTATTGACAAGTGTTACCATTGCTTAAGCCCTGTGCCTTTTGGGGGCACTAGTCGATAACTTGTGTGTTCTAAAGTAAATTAATTTACACTCGTGTACTTTTTTATTCGGTATTTCTAATTCTTAGTTACTAACTAGTTATATACGCTTAGTATATTTTACGTTCATTTAGCGAAGCGCTCATGTACATCACCCGCAATGGACGGCGCTGGCGAAATAATCTCATAGTCATTTTTAAAATATTACATATTCTAAGATATTTTAAAATATTATATCTAGAATGCACAAGAATGAAGTGCATTTTCTTTACTCTTCTAAATTTTGTCAATATTCTATCGAGAGATATTTTGTGTATAATAGAATAATTAGGCAGATAGGAAGTTTTACGTGCTTCAAATGGGACGTGAGCCTGAAAATTGCTAACTTTGTTATTAATTACCTCGGATTATAATCGGCCAAAAATTCTGAAACTTCGGGATTTTATTTAGGAAAAGTTATTCTTAGCCTATAAATAAGAAATCTATCGAAATGTGGTTTCGCGTCGGAACTGAAACGGATTACATGGGTTTCATGGGAATTTTTTTCTAACATAATAAATGGAATATTTTATTGAAAGTTTTCCACATATTTAACAAATATTTTGTAAAATTTTCATTTCTTGTGACCCCATTTCTTGTGACCTCTCATAATCTCATATTAAAAAACCAAATTATTTCTGTTAGAAGATATATATAGCCTGTATAGAATTTTTGGCAGAGTTGTGTACAAAATGGTACTATTTTTGGTATAATTTGCACCACGCCTTGTAAAATTAGTTGTAATTAAAAAAAAAATCCTTCGTTCAAGTCCTGCAAAATTTAAACACGATTGCTTCTTTATTTTTTTTGAGAAATCATGTCAACCGTCTTAAAAAGTGGAGTTTTATGAAAAACTATATATACCTGCAACGCACTAGGCCGACCAAGTCTAATGAGCGGAAGTTTCTAAAGAAATTTTGGAACACTATTTTAGACATTCTAAGATTATTCTAGACTAAGATTAAGATTATTCTAAGATAACAAAAAAAAAACTAATTTTGGAAGTTTTCAAACCCATGTCACCCCTTAAATAAGTACAAGTAAGTTTTGTATGAGCAATAAATATTATATGACTGTCTACTGCGTGTTCAAATGATATTTTTGTTTTGTTTTATAAACAGCTATTCTAACGTATCGAAACATTTCCTGTTGTTTATATTGCAATGAAATATTTCAGCTATGAACTTTTGCTCATACAATTTAGTAAAAGGTTTTTTCTGACAACTCCATCATATAAAAATACAACTAATAAAACTTTATCAAACTTGAGCGGACTACGTACAAACCTACAAACCATCTACACACCCAATGGCCCGGCCCAATCGGCTCACTCGTAGTACTACTATGTATGTTCTGGCATGTGTTTGATCCAGTGTATAGAAAAGTTTTCTAGGTTATTTCCTTTTAGTATTACAGGGATGATAAACTTTGGCACGCGTATAATAGTTGAACATGTTGTTACAAAAACATTCACATGGTAATATTTTTTAAAATATTTATTTGAGTGCATCAATTTTTGATAGTTATTAGCACTTAAAACAATATATTCATTTATAAACATTTGTAATACATATGTTATAGTCTATAAATACGATCTTGGATATTTATAATACAGATATTGATTTAGTTGCATTGATAAGCTCAACATGGTTTTTCATGGTGAGTACTTGAAACATTGAAGGAAAATATGCTTTACTGTTAGTGGGCTGTTACATTGTTCACATATTAGTTGTGATTCTCTTTTGAATAAATAGGTATGGGTGAGATTTGTATGACTTCCAGCTTTCTGTTTAGTCCGACCATAATGTAATATTTCGTAAAAAAAATTATTTCGTAACTTTTGCTGTCTAAAATGTTTTTGTCTTATAACTTTTATAATTTCTACATGACCCTTATGACAGGTATGTATAAGGGTCATGTAAAAGCAGTGAAATGTTAGCACCGCTGTAATTAACATACCGAATAAGACCCTAAGTTAAGAAATAATTTTTAATACTTTAATATTTTAGTATAACTATTTTTAGTAACAAAATTTCAATAAAAATTATTTTACGTACAGAGTCGGCTCTATGATGCCAGGTTATCCGAGGCAACATTCCTTTTCGGGGTCCTTTATATAAATATAATGAAAGTTGAAAAATTGAATTTAGCACTTATCATATGCTTTCCAGTAAATATGACTGTATGGCGAAAAAAGGACTAGGGTCCTAGGAAGCCATTCAAAATATTGGGAGAAAAAAATATGCTTCCTAGTAAATAATTTGGATTCCATTTTATCCATTTCCATTCCATCAATTTTTATTATTATATAAGATCAGTTTTCTCACAATCGTTCATATAAAATGTCATTAGTGCATATGCATGCTATTATGCAAGCGGCGGAACCACTTTACCTGTCGGAATTCAAACGATGAGAGAGTTGATGCGAACTATAGTTATTTGTAGAACTTAAATTTATTTACTTAATTTACATAACATCGGCTTATTCCTAATGCTGAGTCCTCCTATCACCGAGGACCGCGTACAAGGTTGGCAGTGCTTACATTGCTCTGACTTCATATACGTGAACAAATTAAAAGTAATGTTGTTAATAACCAAGCCCAGAATGTGTAGCACTGGTGTGGTATCGAACGTGAAGGCACAGCAGTATGGCATCCAGCATAAATGCTCTCGGCCACTTTCGGCCAATCTCGGGTTCATATAATTATAATGAACAAAAAAGACAATTCAAACCATTACTATTTAATTTTATGCCAGATTTTGCAAATAAACGCCGTTATCTCGATTACAATAACAGATCATTTAAAATAATTTCAAATCAAATACTCGTATGTTAAAATACGAAAAATATTTTATTTTTCACAAAAATATATAATGGCAAACTTATTGCAGTTTTATAAAAGTAAAAAACTATAAGGAAAAAATTGTGTTAAGATAGATTTGTCTTCACAGACAGCGCTCCTTTGTATACCATGCTGAGTCAACCCCAGTGGTGCAAGTGTAGAGTAAAGTAAGGCATGATAATTTCTCATCAAAAGGTTTTCCACCGCTGTACTAGTAAATATGTTATGCACTCGTGCCAGGACCTAGGCTTATGAGTTATATAGTACATATTAAATGTTTTTTAAAGTCTGCTTGTGAAAGAGGGATTATTTTTGTACAGATGTAGTTTGCAATAGTAGTTCTATAAAAGGGAATACATAAGTTTAAATCTCTTTTAGTTCACATGAAGTTTAAAGCAAATGTGGCTATTGTAGGCCTCCCATTTTTCATTCAGGATGCCCTGTGTATATTATTATACATATTTTATTCTGTATTTCTATATTTTAGTTCAACCTATTTTCAAAAATGATATGTAGTCTGGAACTTACCTCTGGTGCGAATATCGACTACTACGTAGTTTCACTAACCTCCGGTAGATGTCAGGGTTTATGGTTCATAGCTTTGGTGTCAAAGTAAATGATATACATATATACCTAATAAAATTCTTTGAAATATAACTTGAATTTGTATAATATTTTAGCTAATGAGCATTGATATTTTCTTTAATTAAACTTGGAAGTAATGTAAACAAGTACTTTTAAAAAAATAATAATCGTTTTTATTGGATTCATATTCTAATAATATTTTATAAATGTTTTGTAAACTATTTTTTATTTATCATCTTCTTATCAATGACTTCTTATTATCTTAGCTGATTTTATGGTGTTGGGGCCTCATATAATTATATAATATGAAGTTGATTATTACAAATTACAGTAGCAGTAATAGTAGCGTGCTCTCGTACCCTATGCAGGTATTGCAGTATGGTTTAAAACTTTAAGGGGGAAAAAATATAATTTATTACTTCCATAATGGGCTTGTGTCCTATGTCTTAATTTCTATAAAAGTAAAATATTGATAAAGTGGGTTACTAGACCTCAAATGTTCAATTATTTTTTAACAACTCCTTTTATGTTAAAAGATGCTAACAATTAAAAAAGTCATTTTGTTTCTTCAATTATTAAAGGGATTCAACGTTGTACACATTCCAAATGAATGTGACATCACAACCACTGCCAACCTTACAGGTCATAAATCTCAGCTATATGTATTTATATATGAAAATATCAAATATTAATTACAGCTATTTCAAGGAACAATAAAATTCCAATATTATGTCTGCCTTAGCAGGGCTAAATAAAATAAAAACTTATTATTCTTTGACATGACTTGATTATATAGACTACCAACAGCTACAAAACATTACCACAGCACTGACCTACTCAACAAATAACTGACGTTAAAATGCATTTCACGTCATACAAATATGGCCGACCATTTCTAGCGCTAAAACTACAATTCAAATTTTTAATTGCTATATCTCCGTCAACATTTAGATATTTAATAAAATAGACACGCCAATACACATTTATTAACATCAATTTCAATCAACAATTGAAAAATCGACCACTAAAAAATAAGGACACAAGCCCATTAAACAGTTTAAAAACTATTGTTCTTAAGTTTCAGTTCAACTTTTTAGTGACAATTTTATTGTAAAATAACTAGTTAATATTCTAAGAAAATAATAATAATATACTTTCTATTAAAACTTAAAAAAAAAACAATATTTGATACAATAAGTATATTGAACAATAAGTGATAAAATATATTGAAATTCATTAAATGAATGAATTGGTTGCTGTGGCAGAAGTATTATAACTAAAGAAAAATGTCTCGACGAGAGCCGGACCAGGCAAGGAGGCTTTGCCGACGACGAAGAGGTTGGACTGTAGTCGTGGGACCCGAAGTCTGGTAGGATATTTTACATAATACTTAGGCCTGATTCACATTGCATTATTACACTTTACCATGAGATAAACCGATGGTTTATTAAAGTTTAATGCTTATTAATACACCACTGAACACCTGCACTGTTCTGTCAACATCTGTATCGATTTTCATTCTCTGTTTATTCACTCACTTTTCTGTTTCATCCTCGATGAATTAATAGACACAAAGTAGAGCCTTGACATTGCTAACGTTATGCATAGATGATACGCATGCATTTAGCATTCTCCAAATCTCTGTGACATGAATTGTCGTGTGAATTGAATACGAACATTAAAAATACAAACAGTGGTATATTAATATATATTAAAATAGAAACTTCATCTCATGATAAAGTCTTGTGAAAAGTCTACTAAAAAAATCGTTAGTTGCAGTGTAAAAGACCTTAAATATGTTTTAACCTAAAAATACAATTTTATTGAACATATAAATTGTATTTCTCTTTCTTATTCATTAATTCTCTAACTTTAATTGGTATCTATTATAAATGTCAGTTCCCCCTTTTTCCAATCCTGAGTCCTATTACAGGGGATCTCATATAATTTTGACAGAATTTAATGTGTCAACCAAACCTAGAAAATGTAGTCTGACGTAACGTGTAAATACTTTCAGCCACTGTGTCATTCATATTTAACAATTACGTTTCTTATAATATTTATAATTGACATCTCACGATAAAATACATAGTTTTAAAAAAGATCAAAAAAGAAAGATAAACTAAAGTACACCTTAAAAAATGAACCTAAAAGTTATGAGTGGTACTGTACACTAAAGAAAAACACAATGTCTACAATTTGCGAATGCATTTTGGTTGCGAAATAAATTGGTCATGGCCAAGTCAGTTTAGTAGTGGCAGCTGATGGATGTGGTTATTGATTGTCAAAACTGGTCAAAACATTGATCTAAAAAACATGTCAAAATCAATTAAAAATCCATAAAATATATTGAATACTGTATTTGGATTGTTTTTAAATTATCAACATGTAGTTCGAATAAATTGTACATTTGTGTGATGTGTGTTTGTAAAAGAGTTTGCTTTCTATAAACTAACCTAACTTTAATATAAGTGATTATTTATTTACATATGTACCTTCCATTGCGTTTACTGACATATGCATGTTGAAAAGTTTTAAATTGTGATATACATATATGTAAAATTATTACATTTTTAACTTGTGTCGTGTTTAAAATTCTAATTTTGACTTTGGATTTGACGGATTTGAAGTGTTTGGTTCTTTCTAAAGTGATTACGAGACGATGGACATTCTCATTCTGGATCATTAATTAAGCTTATCATGTATGTAATATTTTATTATTTAATAACTAAATTATAAATGAAGCATGAATAGTAATTCCTATTGCTAGTTATTTAAAGTTTACACGTCTACATATATGTGGAAAATAATGTTATAATTTGTAACCTTCATTTGCAAAATAACTACAAAACTAAACTGTTTTATAAAATACGTACAATTAGTTAGCTACTAATTAGAGATAATTTTAATCATAAATTCAGCAAAATGTTTACATTTAAAGTTCTGCTGTTGAATATAACCTAACTTTGTTTACAAACTCGTACGTTTTGCAAGTTTAAACTTGCAACGCTTGGATGTTGACTGTTGTATTTTTAACGCAGGTGTCAGATTCATACTATTTATTGTTTAGTGAAGTTTTAAACATGTTTTGATATAATATAGTATTGTTTGATTGTTTCTACCTGTTTTACGTACATAATTAAATAAACATGTATATATATACGTATATAAAATTAAATTTCGTTACGAATACTCGTGTAGTCGAATTTTCGTAAATATTTATTTTCATGGTAAGGCCCTGGATTGATACATTTTTTCTCTAATAAAAATAGAAGGTAATTATGCCAGCTAATACCTCTATAATTTAGTTACAACAAAACCTTGAGTACATACTTAATACGTAATACACAATTTTTTATAATTATTATATTAAATTATTTAAGCAGTTATTTTTTATCACACGGCTTCTCATATAATCTAATATATGACAAACTGAGCGAATCTTATTTTAGCATGTTCTCGTAATATGTAATGTGGACGGATATAGTCGTACTAAACTTAACATTTCTTAAACCCCTAAACTGCTTTGGGCTATTTTACTAAATTATACATAAAAACAACGAAATAAAACGCAAAATATAGCGCATGGGGTAAATAAAATGAAATAAAAATATCATAGCTGTGTTAAACATAAAATATATTATAATAATATAAAACAAAGAGTAAATTAGGGTTTACACTTACATGTTCGTTTCCGAATATTCGTCTTTTGTGTATGAACGTGCATTGAACACGAAGACTAGCATTTCCGGTTTACTGTCTGTGAAATAGAACTCACCAAAGCGTCTGAATCAGGGTCCTCTCACTTAGAACAAAATTCTTCAACACGAAAAACCGTTTTTAGCGACCCCTCAAGAGCCTCTATCTTCTATAAACTAAAATTCTCGGCGACTCAACATAAGAAGGGTATGAAGGAGGATTTAATTTAACGTCGGCCTAATTTCTATGTTTGTGACCTATCACCGACGATCTCCAACAATGTATTAATCTCGAAAATATAGCACTGATCCGGGAATCAAACCCGAAAACACAGTATTCTGATGACGGAGTACGAGTCACTACACTGTGTGCACTATAATCAAATTTGATTTTCCTTCACTTCTGGTGCCTTTGCGATACCAGCCTATATTGACCATAACTCACTAAATTTAAGCACAGAAATTGCATCTGCATGTGTACAAGAAAGTTGGAAATTAGGTATGAAGCAAGGGAAGAATCCCAAACTAATATTGAAATCACTGAAGTGTGCTCGTCCGGGGGGAATAAGTGGGGGCAATGAAGTGCAATGTCAACGGAAACCCTCATTCACATATCACCACAAACACGTCCGGGACTGCGCCAACTGGTGCGTTCAACATGGTATGGCCGTTGACAAAAAAAAGTATCGGGATAACCGTCATTCCCGAAACATCTTATGCAATCATTGCCCAAAATTTTATTTAATTTATTTAACGCCGGTCTATTTCGGATATTGAGTCCTATCACCGACAATCATCCACTAGGTTTTGTATGGTGCAGTTGCTGCTTATAATATATGCACAACACCACTACCCTACCCTATATAATAATAAGTCAACCTTGATAAATACCAAAACTCAGAAAATACAGCGCTGGTTCGGGTATCGAACGCGAGTAACAGCAGTCAAGCTGTCAAGCATAACGCTCTCGACCACTGTACTGCCTTTGATAACGATTATAAATGTCTTCAGCCACTGTGTTGACTGTATATACAATGAATAAAATATAAATATAAGTTTGAACAGAAATAAATGCCTATAACAAAGAAGTGACAAAAGAAATTCTTCTAAAATTTCTGTCTTGTGTTTTTTTTATATAAGGTCAATGTTATACATTAAATGAAGAGATATTTTACTGATTCAGGTTTCCCACGAAATACATGGGCTATAAACAATCGTTTGTGTAAATCCTGATGGATTTAGAGCTTTTTGAAGATGAGGAACATATTTCTAACTCTATATGTTTTTCGAAGATAATATTTATTTCGTTAAATTATCCTTCGTAGTCCTTTTTAAAGACTTTTATCACAGTCTATTGTTACACAATATTTTTAAAATCATTCTTTGAATACTACATCTACTATAGACTTCTTTTTTTATATGCAACATAAGTTTATGAATATGATGTTCCAAGTGTTTATTTATATGCTTATATGTTTATATGTTTGGTTCGAATTTTATATGGCATCTCGAAAACGGCTCCAGCGAAGTTTTTGAAAATTTCCTATTTCGTAGAGAAAAAATTTTTCCCCGGATTTTTCCCTGAATTTCCTGGAAACCCGTAATTTTCTAAAAACTGGAAATAAAGTGAGCCTTTTTTGCTGTATTACTTTTAATTCGTAAAAGATAGAAAGTTGAAATTTTGCATGTGTATTAAGGTATTTAATGCTGACATTCCTCAAAAATTAGAAATTCAAGGGGGGGTTGAAGAAATTCGGGGGCCCGGTAGAGAACTTTGGAGAAAGTTCATATTCTGGATTCTAGAATAATTAAGTATATTATTATTAAAAAGAAATTCAAAATTTCAAAATTTTATTTGGGGGCACGGGGGCATTATTTGCCGAGAGTAAAAATTGTGCTAGAAAGTTAAAATTTTGTATATAGGCTAACCTTGGTAACTTATTTACGAATCGAAAAAAAATCCCAAATTTTGAAAAAAAGTTGGTCAAATAACGCATAAATTGAAAATATTTTTTATTTTGATAAATTGAAAAATTATTTTATTGTTGTGCGAGTTTATTATTTCAATTTAAAAATAGAATTAAATATGAAATGTAATTACGAATTATTTTATTGAATTCAAATCATACACGCCAAAAAGACGTCGCATCGCGACGGGGGTGCACTCTAGTATGTTTATGATTTGCTAAAACTTCTTAAATGTATTAATTAATTCTTGATGACGCTATGGGCGAGATCATTTAACGGCTGTGTCTTCATGTTCGATTCCCGGACCATAGTTATTTTCTGGATTTTGTAGTTATTAATTTAGATTGATTATGTACATACATAATCGTAAACTTATTAGGCAGCGGTGTGGCATACATATATGAGGCCACGACATCATAAATTCTCCCAAAATAGGAGAATGTCGTCGGTGATAGGACCTAGCTTCGGTAGGTTATATAAATTAAATAAAAAAGAAACTTAGGATGATTTTGAATATATCTTTACATAAATATGATAAGTGTGAGAGTAACACTCTTTAATATGTGTTAAATACAAATGCAAATGCAGAAGTGCAATAATTGCTACTCATTTGCATATAGCAAATATTTTATTAATGCAAACAAGACATCGAGGTAACCATAGTAGCCACGGGGCAAATTATCTTAAATAATCTAAATTTTATTTGTGTTGTTTAAACATTATGTTTATTTTTCGTATTAAGGAGGTACTGGACGTCTCAGCAATGTAAAATATTTATATTTCGATAATACGGAATATATGAGAGACTAACAAATATCGAGACCAATTAAATGGTTTTTTTCCTTAGTTTAGTTTTTTTTTAGTTTAATAATTAAGAAATGACCTACATAACTGATGTCAAATTTATATTAATTCAATTCAAATTAAATATTTTAAAATGTAATAATAAATTTGACAACCCCGTATTGTGTTTTTACTGGTTTTATTTAATTATTCTCGAAAATAGGCATCCTTGTGATAATTTTCTTTTTGTAAAACTTTCAACAAATTTTCGTAAATTTATCTGGAAAATTTATTTACCTGTAGTTAATTTATAACGGCTATTGATAGTGTACGTCCCCACAAGTTATGTCAGGTCGTTACAATGTGTTTTTTTTAAGAAGTTTTTCTCAAATTTACCTATAAAATTTAAAAAATTAAATAATAATTTCACACCACATGTGTTGTAAAATGAATTAAAATGAAAGATAAGTTTGAAAGATGAAACATCCTGATAAAAAATAAGTTTTACCACCAACATCGCCATAGTCTATTATTAGTTGTTTGCCAGGATCTTTTCTCTCCTGGCTTCCAATTTTTATACAGTGTGCCACTGGATCATTGTGATGTTATTTATATCATCTACAAGCTCCAGAAGTGACGTCGGTTGGTGACGCGATATAATCGAGTTCATATATCGGAGAATTTCATCGATATTTTCTTTTGGTCAGCTCTAGCCTACATCATAGCCCCCATTTGTAGATTGACGATGCTCATGCTGTATTCTAGGAAACAGGATGATAGGGTAGATGCGGTGGTTTATTCGGAGGGCACGTCACCCCTACGCAAACGCAGCTGTGGTGTGTACAGTAATCCTACTACTAATATACAAAACCACCCAATGCATATATTTTCCTTGAAATAGAGAAATGCATGTGCAAGTGAATATATTTATCTTAGTATTATATCCTTGGATATATAACGGATACCATTTATTATATAAACCACGATGTTGTTATATAAACAACTAATATTGACATACTCTTAGATACGTTGAAAGTTTGCTTTGATCCAATTTAGATTTTCACGATCATTTCTATACTAGCGACTGTGAAAATGTTGGAAAATATAATATTTATATAAACATACTCGTAGTGTATAAATATGTATTTATAAGTTTTCTATCATGTTCTGTCATATTTTTATCATTTATCTAAGTTATAAATATTGAAATATTTGTTCAACTTATTTATTATTACTAGAGTTTACCCCCGTCGACGTCTTTTTGGCGTGTATGATTTGAATCCAATAAAATAATTCGTAATTACATTTCATATTTAACTCTATTTTTAAATTGAAATAATAAACTCGTTGAAATAATTTTTCATATAAATTAACTAAAAAAATATATTTTTTTGTTTACACTTCACTCTCTTGACCCTTCCTTCTCTTCAGACGTTAAGTCGCCGAGAATTTTAGTTCGAGAAGATATAATATTTGAACAAGGGTCGCCTAAAGCGGTTTATTCTGTGTCAAATAATTTTACTCTGAGTGATAGTACCCTGCACCCAGCCATCAAGTGTCCAACGGTGGAAGGTATTCGTAGCATAGTTTGGCGCCGGCTTCAGACGTGCGGGCAATGCGTCTGTGGTTAAATCCGCTGCCGAATAAAGGATAGGTTACTATTTTAATTTTAATTAATTTCTTAGGTGTAAAAAAGTATCTGTGCTTATAATTCCTTAAGCTTATAAAATGTTAACAGAAATCTAAAAAATGTACTATAAAAAAGTCTCACCAATACGCTCCCTTTGCAATATTTGATAAGCTGTTCTAATAAACATTGTGATTACGGTATAATATATTTGTATAGCATACTGTTCAGCGGTTTTGAAAACCCTTGTTTGATATAACTGGATTTCTATATCACTACCCTCTAATTATATTTCCACATAGAAAACGAAACAGGGAGCTCTGGCAATCTAGCATCCCAACAATCTTAGTACCAGCGAAGTGTGATAACTTTGTAATCCTTTCAGTTTAGTTGTGTCTAATGTCTGCTTAGCGTAAATATGTCATTCTTATAGTAAATGATTAGACATTTTGTCGCTATCTTTACAACCCAACATTCATTTATCTTAGAGTGATGTTATTATTTGATTGACAACTTAATCTTAAGTGGTGCGATATCATTTTGAAATGTATTACCAAGATTTTGTACTTAATACAACATTTTGTAGTATTATAGGATATTGACTTATAAAATATTAATTATATGTATACTATACGTAGCAGCAGATACATTGATACTTATATATTGTAACAACTACATTTCGTAAATGTCACTTAACAAATACAGTGTGGATAGTTTTCCACGAATAAATAGCACTTTACTTACTTTAATTGGTTTTTAAATGTATACTGTGTATAACACAGTTGATTGCCACTTTAAATACACCTTTTATGAACTTCCAATGAACAACAATAAATGCAAATATACTGGTACAAATAATATGCAATCACATGCATGCTAGGTATTTTGAAATAACGCAATTTATTTCAGATTAACCTTGCCGTTTTATACTCCTACTGAAACTGGTATAGACTACCCATTATACACCCCACTTCACAATTCTATTTGTCCACTGTTTTCCAACGCGAGTAGATTTAATTCCATTAAAATTTATTTCATTTGAATTATGTGGCTTCGTACAAAATACTACAAGTTTAAACGATGGTTTTCAGAGATTATTAAACTGTGGGTATTGTCGTACTCTTCTGATTCTTCAGCACTATATTCGGGATTTAAGTTTTATTATATATTAATTAATGATGTGATTATGTAAATCATAAACATTTAGGCTACAGGCAAAATAATAGGTATTTTTTTTTTAATATAAAATTTTGAATTCTTAAAGAATTTTTCCTGCAAAGATGTTTTAATTTATTATTATTAAAATATATATACATATTGTTGTTATTTTTAACTTTATTTTGATATAGGTTTTCTAAAAATATGCGTTTTAGGGTAAGCACGATATCTCTGGATTAGATCATCTAAAATCAAAAAGTAAAAATATTTTCGTTAATATAAGGTATAATCTTGTATTTGTTCGAAGAAATAAGCAAAAAATTAATGTTTAACAAAATGGGGCCTTCTCAAATATAAAGTTTCTTTTTTTTGATGAAAGTTTCGGCCCTAAATTGTTTATAAAATGGAAAATATTTATCGGTAAGAAAGAAAGAACCCTTTATTACTGAGAAATATATTTATGAAGCTTGTGTAAAAATTTGAGATTGATCTGTGTAACCCTTTACACATAGTAAATTTTTCCCTAATTACCAATCCGCTGCTTCGGCAGCATCCAATACCCCGATTTGATACTGTCTGCATCCTCATTTTTGGTATATAAATGGGGCTTGGGTTCAAGTGAAAGTCCAATTACACTAATATAGTATAAGTGTGATGCCTATACCTTCATTGAATAAACCGGCGGCGATGTGTGTAGTCATTTCCAAAATTTTGAAGCTACATAAAATGATTTTTGACATATCTTTCTAATAATCTGTCAATGCTGAAATCTGTGTAGATTGGATGCATAGCTTTAGCAACATCCTGTGGCAATGGCTGATAATCATGTATAAAAGCAAATAATTGATTGGCAGCCAGTGCCCGCTGCTTCGGTCAGATTTTCTTGTAACTTCGAGTATATTGATCGGATTGATATGATTTGAATATTCTGTGTATATTAAGAAATTGATTATTTGAAAATACTGACTGTGTTTAACCCCTTAAAATAGTCGTTTTTGAACTATGCTAACGTTACTGTAAATAAGTTGAAAAATACATTTTATTTGGCACACAGTTTGAGAAGTCCTGCTCTAATATGAGGCAATTTGTAACGAAATGGGTGGTAAACTTACACGCGTAGAAACCTCCTAACTATGTTTGCGTGTTCGATATCCCGGGACGAACATTTCTTCTGCAAACAAAGTCTGTCTTCCAAGTAGCTTATCAGATGTCGCAATATTAAGCGGATAAGCTGCACTTGATCAAAATAGGTAAAGGTCGAATATAAGCTGAGTGGTTTATTCATTATCTAATATACTTAATGCTTATGGAAATTTCTCGATCACTTAAATGGAAATGTACTAGTTCATTTCATAAAGCTAGTAGACTTTTTGTTGAAACGGTTTCACTTCTGCTATACGAGTAGTAAATGTAATATATATATATATATATATATATATATATATATATATATATATGTATATATATATATATATATATATATATATATATATATATATATATATATATACATGGACGATCGATATATTCACTAACTATATAGATTACAAATTCATAAACAAAGTAAACAAATTATTGTTATTGTAACGTGTTAGTTGTGTGGTATGCCTATCAGGCGTGATATTTGGATGCATTATTAACAGTCTGGCTGCACTACCCACAACCTACTATGCCACTAGCATTTTCCATTTGATCGCTAAAGTTGAGAAACATTAAATGAAATTTGAAATACGACCCTTGTACTTTGTCTAAGAATACTGCACACCGCTGTCATATTTATATGTGTATATTTATCATAGAGATAATTTTTAGGTAAAACTTATTTTAATTTAAATTATTTACTTAAAAAATACAATGCATATAATCAACTATGACTTAATTTCTATATACGTTATTTACTTCTAACAGCTGGTTTATGTATCCCATGAAGTATATAATTGCGAAGGTTGTAAAAAGGGAAAAATAATCTCGATTACTTACTTCTTCTGTGACGTATTATGCATACATAAAACATGTGGCAAAACTTAAATTCAAATTTGATATTACGAATATGCATACCGATTGTTTTTCTTTATCATTCTCTCTTTCTTTCTGTCAATCAATCCCTCTCTCTCTCTATTCTTTACTATTGTTAAAATATATTATTTATATTGGAAGGTTAAAGACGGATAATAGACATTTCAGAATAAGTATTTATTTTGCATATATTTTTATTTGAAAGGGATATTGTTTTGTTCCTTATAAGCTTAGCATAGAAGTGTTTGATGTTTCTTCAAGGTTTTAGAACTTTCCGCATATGATAATACATACTATATATATATAGTATATTCTATTGTATATTTCTACATATACTAGTAAAGATGCAGCCTTCAGTGTTCAGCCTGTAGCTCTACGTCATAGAAGGAATCATCACAAAAAACACTATTATTTATTCAAACTCAAGATTCAAGAGTCCTTTGTATTTTGAAAGGTTGCAAATCTACTGTGTCCTTTATGCTAAGTTATTGTTGACAGGATGATAGCTTTGAAGGAAAATATATATTTTTCATGGAAAATATATTTGCTATCTAAAATATGTCCAATACATTTCTCAATGGTCTAGTGGAAAGGTTCAGGAAATTTTGGTTAGTATTATATGTATATGGTATACAAGGTGTGTTTAAAAAGTAACAATATTTGCAGTATACCATACTAAATTACAATCCCTAATATTATTATTAATATTTATTGTAATGTTTTTGCCATTAGGCACTACATTCTTCCGCCTTAAATCCATAATTTATATATCATTGTGCTAAATTACATTCCAAAAGATTTAATTACATTCCAATTCCAAAAGGAAAAACCTACACCTCTTGTCTTCTTTGTCTCTTCGTCTCTTTGTCGAAGAAAATGCTGTAATTCTGACAATTTTAATTTTTTACATTTAAAAACTTCAGTATATAGTAAAAACATTTCAAATTAAATAACAAATGTTATTGTTCAACGAAGCCACCTTTGGCGCGGATAAAAGCATCGAGTCTGTCCAAAGAAAACGGGCTTTAAGGTGTCGACAGTCTCCAGTCGCATTTGCAACCAGTCGCGTCGTGTGCTGAGGGCCTAAGTACTAATTAAGAGTCAAAGAAACAATTATTAACAAGAACGTTTAACTGTATACTATGTTACTTATATTTAGTATTTGTGATTTCTGCGGTTTATTCTGTGTTATTGTTTTCCTTACATGACAAACTGGGTCACACTTAATCTTCTTGTGTAAGTGTCTTATTAAATATCATATTACTGTAATAAATTTTGCTCTGTATTCCTGTATACATTTCGTTATATGTCTTTACACAACAATTCATTTTCTTGTATGAGCATAGGCGTCCAAAGAGAATGCGACGCGGGGGCGACAACATTCCAGAGTTAATTTTCTTTTATAGATTCATTTTATATGGTGCGAATTTTGAAAATCTAAGTAGTGGGGGTACGTATTTAGTTGGCCCCTACTTTCGAATGCCTATGGTTACGGGTATATGAATCCGACAACATCCATTAAGTTTATTAATGTTAATGAATAAGTGGAATGTTTTAGATGTTTATAAAGTAACAAGAGCGCTAAAATGTGTTTATTAATTAGTTAATAAGCTTAAATCTAAAATACAAGGAATTAAACAATGTCGTGGGTTGAAACAATATCTCATAATAAACAAAGAAAAGAATTTCTGGATTCTTGTTGAGTATTCTAACATTCTAATTTACATAATATAACGATTCGAGTCAATATCTATAATAGAAATAACAACATTGTTTTAGGAATATCTTTTTCTTATTTGATTTATTTTACGTCGGCCTATTTCCGTTACTGAGATCTCCTGCTATGTTAGCAGCTACATCGCTGTCTAATAAGTTTATGAATATGTATGTATATTATCAATTTAATTTGATAACAACCAAAATTAGAAAATATCACTCTGATCCGGGAATCGAACTCGAAAACACAGTTGCCAGCATGAAGCATCAATACTCTCGCCCATTGTGTCATCATTTTGGGAATAATTGAGTGGGTCAATGCTAAAAGGGCTTCTTTATCAATCAAAAGTAGGTATAAATGTATCTTGGGTGGAGGTGGGGCCCCTCTAAAGCCAGAATCTCAGGTCTGCGCCTCAGGTTTAATACATTCAGGCCCGGTTTTATGGTTCGTCTTACTACCGAACTAAATAGCTAACTCCCGAATTAAACGAAAAATGGGTTTTATCATCAAGGGTTAACGCTAACTCGGAACTAAAATCGCGGAGTAAGATATCCCGTCATAAATCAAGGTTTAAATATTTAACCCGGAGTAAGTGTGCAACAGAGATAAAATATCATGCTATCTCAGCCAGTTTAGCTATCATTATTATAATATTTTAGGTTCTAATATTAAATTATTGTTTATTATGAATTTTGTGAGTGACCTTAATCAATTATCAATAACAGATGATGAGGAAGATCAGCTATTATACAAATATAGTACTAAGTTGAGAAATCCGTCATTTTTAAAACAATAATTAAACTGAATCTTGCATTCCCATGGGTTTACAACTGTAAACAAATATTCGAATTTCTTAAAATATGGTTTACGTCTCTACTAACTAACACGGGATTAAATTTGGATGATAAAACCCGATACAAAAATAAGTACCGAACTAAGCTAACTCGGGGTTTCGTAACCCCGAAGTAAATAAAAAACCATAAAACCGGCCCTCAGGGGACTAAAAATGCAGTTCTCAAAATATTTTAGAAAGATATTTTATTTTAATATTAAAAAAAGATTTTTTACATTTAGGGCCGGTTTTATGGTCTTTTATTTACTTCGGGGTTACGAAACCCCGAGTTAGCTTAGTTCGGTACTTATTTTTGTATCGGGTTTTATGGTCCAAATTTAATCCCGAGTTAGTTAGTAGAGACGTAAACCATATTTTAAGAAATTCGAATATTTGTTTACAGTTGTAAATACATGGGAATGCAAGATTCAGTTTAATTATTGTTTTAAAAATGACGGATTTCTCAACTTAGTACTATATTTGTATAATAGCTGATCTTCCTCATCATCTGTTATTGATAATTGATTAAGGTCACTCACAAAATTCATAATAAACAATAATTTAATATTATAACCTAAAATATTATAATAATGATAGCTAAACTGGCTGAGATAGCATGATATTTTATCTCTGTTGCACACTTACTCCGGGTTAAATATTATTACCTTGATTTATGACGGGATATCTTACTCCGTGATTTTAGTTCCGAGTTAGCGTTAACCCTTGATGATAAAACTCATTTTTTGTTTAATTCGGGAGTTAGCTATTTAGTTCGGTAGTAAGACGAACCATAAAACCGGGCCTTAATCCTTTAAAAAAAATAGTGCTATAATTATAATTCTACGTAAATAATTATTTAAATAATTATTTACGTCCTATTGTAAATTTATTTAAACATTACTTTAATTTTTATTTATGTAAATATGGCAACAACGCATCGGTGTTTTGTTTGTCTTTGAACACCTGCACCGAGAGCAATAACCGGTAAGTCATCATAAGTTCTATTAATTATTTAGCATTGTTTCTTTATAGAGAAAAATATTTGTAATGCGTTAGAACAGTGTATAATTTTATTTAAGATTATTATATATAAAAGAAAGAGACAATATTATTAGAAAAATATTTATAAAGTAAATAATTGATTTTAATGATTGGCTTATATCGGTGGAAGTGTTAAAAGGAAGATAAAGGTGGGCTTGAATTGCGCCTCAGGTCTCTCAAGTGCTAAACGCTAAATTTCTCTTGAACCGGTCCTTTTTGCAGGCGAAAATGATTAAACTAAATCCAATATTTTGATATTGAGAAATAGTCGTTATATTATTCTGCTTCAATTTATTTATAAATGATAGTAGCAGCTGTACTCGCATGTTAAATTTGACACAGACTGTGACAGCTCGTACTCATGGCTATCGTAGTGATTTACAAGATCAAAATTAGTTTCTTTCTGATTCTGTCAGATCTCTGTTACACAAAAATTGGCAACACTCAAGATTTTTAATCTATCAAGCGTAAATCACTGATTATGCCTCATCTATTTAAAAAAAATATATATTCAACGATATTATATAATATATTCTTAGGGATCATTCATTAATGACGTCACACGCTGAAAGTAGAGGTAGTAGAGGGGATTCCAAAAGGTGTGATAAGATGTTACAAGGAGAGTTACGAGTTATAAGCTTCGTGACGTTACATCTAATCTAAAAGTCAAGTTCCAAAAAATTAAAGAAATTTTTTTTTACCGCAATATGTGACAAGAGGTGGCAAGGAGAATGGCGATATTATAAAACCAAAAAAAAAATTGTGACGTAATTTATAGATGACCCTTTAGGGGACACATAATTATTATGTGGTTTTGTGCTTAGATGCTATACTATTTTTATAATAAACATCATAATTTGAACTAAATTTCATTTTTTTATTTAATTTCGGCCTATTTCTGATATTGAGTCCTATCTTCTACTATGTTGGTAGTTTTTGTGATGTCGTAGCATCATATATGTGTACTACATCGCGGCCTTATAAGTTAACGATTATGTATGTACCTAATCAATTTAACTTACTAACAACCAAATCCAGAAAATATAACTCGGATCCGGGGATCGAACTCACAGACACAGTAGTCAGCAGCGTCAAGTATCAACGCTCTCGCCTATTGTGTCCTCTGTAAAGGTTTTATTATTTCAAATTATCAATATTAAAAAAACATCGCCATCACATTGGAATTGGGCTGTGAACCACAACTGAATGTATATGAAACAACAATAATTTTTAGTCAATTCGCAATATTATAGAAGTTATTAACGATTGAAATAGTCATTGTTTTCACTTTAATAATTTAATACTAAAAATAAAAAATTTACAAAAAATTAGTAAGTTCATGACGTCATTGCTTCCTCACCTTCTTCCTCACCTTCTTCCCCACTACCATTTGCCATCTTTTACACTGACTGTTAAACAAGAGAAGTGCAAAAGAGATGCAGTATTAGCCATCAAAGTTATAGCAGCTGTTGCGTTGACCGATAATGTTTCAATATAATGTCGTAATATAATGTCGTAATATAAAACGAAAATAAATAACATTACTTATTATATTCTAATGAGTTCGTGACGTCATCAACTACTAGAATAACAACTGAAAAATTACGCATTAAATCAAAATTCAAACTTTAAATTGATACGTCAATTTTTAACTAATTTTTAAAATAAAAACATGAATACTAGAGTTTACTTGAGTTTACCCTGCAAGCGGCGACTGTCTTTTGTGTGTTAAAATTTAATTCCATTTTTAAATTGAAATATTTAACTCGTTTTATATAAATTTTACATATAAAAACAAATAATTTTTCATATAAAAAATATATTTCTTTTACCAAAATAAAAAATATTTTCAATTTATTCTTTATTTGACAAACTTTGTTTCAAAATTTGGGATTTTTTTTTCGATTTGTAAATTAGGTACCCAAGTTAGTCCATATGTAAAATTTCAACTTTGTAGCACAATTTAGCATCGGCAGGAACCGCCCCCGTGCTCCCAAATAAAATTTTGAATTTTTTTTTAATATGATATTTAATTATTACAAGTTCAAAAATTTTGGCTTTCTCCGAAGTTTCCCACCGGACCCCTTAATTTTCTCGGCGCCCCTTTTATAAAATTTTGAATTTCTAAATTTTGAACTATGTTCGCATTCAATACCGTAACATACATACAAAATTTCAAAGGGCCCACTTTTTTCCAGTTTTTCAAAAATTACGGGTTTCCAGGAAATTCAGGGGAAAATCCGGGGACGCCAAAAGTCTTACAATTTTTCTCTCTACGAAATAGGAAATTTTCAAAAACTTCCCTTTATCCGTTTTCGAGTGGTACCCTAATAAAATCCTTCTCCTTACTGATGTAAGTAAGGCACTAATATTAATAATGAATTTTATTCATTACGTATTTGTGAATCCTGGTTATATAATTATTTCAAATTGATTCAATTATTACTAAAAAGTTTTTAGTCCTCCAAATCCTTGTTTTGAAACAAACTCCTACTGTGTTCTAGGTTATGAAAAGACAAATATACAAAATAACTTTAAAATGTATTATTTATTACAAAGGAAAGCTAAAAAGAGAACAGTATCAACAAAAGGTTTTATTTGCATTTTTAATGTTGAAATTTTAAACAGATGTGGTACCTTTATAGGATATTATTTATATATTTACATACTTTTGTAAGATGCCTTATACAAAGAAATAAAGGTGAAGAAAAACAACAACAAAATAAAATGCGTAAAAAAGGAAAAGAACAGTCACAAACAGGTGACTACAGAAAGATGAATTTCAAAAAGCGATTCTAATGAAGTATTCATTAGTTCAGGAGTAGTGAACTTTCTGTCGTTGCTCAGTTAAGTTGTAAATTTAATTTAATTATTTATTTAATGTAACCCTATTTCTGATGCTGAGTCCTACCACTTCTTACAATTCTTACAGTATTTAAAGTATCTACACAGCTGACTTACAAGTATAGTGCTTAGGAGAATACTTAATATAAGAAATTTTGATGACAATTAAACTCAAAAATATAACGTTGCTGTGAGTCCCGAAGCTGTGGCCCCGAAGACACAACAGTCTAGTGTAAAGTATTATTGATCTAAACCGTTTTAACGTGGTGTTAAATTTAAATGTAAGAATTAGTAACAATCTATGGTATCTGTATGTATTTATTAATTTAATGTGTGTCGTTAGAATTTCATCACATCACATTCTAATATAATTCTAATATTAAATCACGTAATTACATCTCATTGCCAACCTAAAATTGAAACTATTCTAACATTTTTAATAATTTCAAATACACTTTCTGATTCTTATACTCTTGTCCCTATATCTTCTTGTTCCCTGCTTCTCCTTTTTTCTCCTCGTTTTCTCCTTCTCCTTCCTTCTTGCCCGTACCTCCGCTTCTCATCTCATGTATTCCTTGCCTTCTCCTATCTTAAAACGTCTCTTTCTCTCGCTAACCCTACGGTATCTTACGGCATAAGATAGCATAACGAAAACTTTTATATATCGCTCGTTCTGTTCATTAGAACGACATCTCCAAAAAATTAGAAAAGGTTATAAAATCCTAAAAGTCGTTTTTAAGGTTTTTAGTATAGCTATAAATAATAAAATAATACCGTTTTAGATTAAATATTACTGTTTTGCTTACGTAAAATATTTTATGAATGTAAAGTAACATCCATGTTTTTTGTTTAGTGAATTGTTTATGATCAGTTTCTTCTTCTTCTCTATATTATATCTATATTATATTAATTAATTGTGTGCCTTTCGGCTTGATGCATTCTTAATGCATTTCATATAAATTCAAAGTTAAAACTAAACTTAAACTATTCTAGACTATTACTACTTCTATTATTACTACTTTCTGTTTCTTCTTTTCTTGATCCTCTCTCTTCATGTCCTCTACTCCTCCTTTATTTACACCGTTTCCTGCTTCTCCTTCCTTATTGCCTGTATCTTCATCTATCACCTCTTGCCTTCCTTGTCTCCTCTCGACAAACTCTCTATTATCTTCTCACTATCCTTCCTGCCTTATCTCTTCGTTTTCACTTCTCCACTTATGTCTATTACAGGCATAAACGCTCTATCTTTACTATTTCCTCTTGACTTTCTTACTTTACTATTTCTTCTTGACTCTCTTCCTTTACTATTTTATTATTGTCTCTATCTCCGTCATCCATCTCTTGTCCTTATCTCCTTTCCGCAAATCCTCTATTTTTCTGGACTGAAGTTTAACTGTTTCCTCGCTACGTCTTTCTTTCTCTTGCTTTCCTTCACTGCCTCTTTTAGTACTTCCTCTCTCTCTTCATGTTCCTTATGCAACCCAGCTTCTTCTTCTTATTGTTTTCTACTTTCGACTAAATACGCAGAGAATACCAATACTTCTAAAAGATATGACTTTCAGTTTGAAACTTCACTGATTACTTTTATCATTGAGTTTTAATATTTTGCTGCACTTGCAAATGGTTTAAAACCACTGTATAAGACTTCTAATTCATATTTAATATAAAATATATTTATTTTTAATAAGGAATGTATGCTAATTTACATCAAAATAAAAATGGTATTTTTTAAAAATAATATTTCCTTTTAATTTTTTTTTCAGCATTGAATTAAACATTTTAATAAATTAAAATTAATGATAAATTAAATAATATACGCAGTTAGATTAGGGTGAAAGTCATATATATATCTTAAGGGTAAAGTTCTCATTAAAGCGGAGGTGTAAGATATTTCTTAAAGGGGAAGTGGTTTTTCACTTTTAGAGGGCGAGTCTATAGTCTTACCTGAGGCACTATTTTTACATAGCTTTGCATAGCACAATAACTGTCCATTTATATCAACGAAAAATAGGGGAGAGAAAAGTAATAATAGAAAATGTAATTACTTTTAAAATTATTTGAAAGGATTTTTTTTATATTATCTACAGTATGTACAAATGTGTACACATGTACTAAATATGTAGTTGGTTGCATGTTATCCATTCTTTTGTTTTTATTTGTCCAATAAGTTTAATGTATTTGATTTATATTCATTTCAATGCAAAACCCAGTAAGCGCATTTTAATTGTCAGCTACGTCACTTAACTTGTTTTACGATCCTCGTGATATCGTACTGTCTCGCTTGAAAGTTTTGCTAACTTGTAATGGTTTAGTCTGGGCACTTATTACCAAATCAATTTAGCTTTAACATCAGAGCTAGAAGCATCTAAAATAACGTCTAAACGTTGGCGGACCAGCATTAGATTGATGCAACTGATAGTTGCATCAACCAATTGATTTTATCATGTTATATTATTTACTAAATTATATTATATTTGTTATCTAATTAAGTAATAAAAAAGCAATACTCATTTCTCTTGTTGTTATTTCAAACTACTTTTGGTTTTTATTTCTTCGAGATTCTAAAATTATAAAGTAAGATCCTCAGGCCTACGTCGTTTTAAGGGGTGATTATATAGTCAGGAGGCCCAAAAAAGCGATTTTTTAAGAATTTTTCCTAAGAAGACTTTCAAATATATTGTTTCAAAAATTGGTACACATATTATGGTAACTTTTATTTCCGAGAAATCTTAGTCACCGACTTTAAGAACACAGTTTTCAGAAAAACGTGTTTAAAGTTTCAAAAGCTCTTTACATAGATTGAAATTTATTTTTAAACTTCGCCGGATTGACTTGAAAATTTCTGTGTGTGTACTTAAATATATGTACATTACGAAAATGAAATAAAAAAACCAATTTCTTGAAAATTCTAACTGTATATAACCCCTTAACAGAGCTGAAATATTAATAATAAATAGTATAATATGTAGTTAATAACGTATGCGTACTTCCTAGTTTGGGGCGGGGCTTTTTACAGGTAGTACATGTTTTACAGAATATTGTCAAAAACCAAAATTCACTATTTCCACACCCCTCACGTGGGCCCTAACTTCCGCCAGACGCCAGAATTATATAATCATATAAAAGTCGCTTTTGACGACGCGTACTGTAATCAATACTTTTTGTAATTAATACCTAATTGTTAATTGTGTTTATTTTCTTGTTTTAGGTAAGTCTCACCTGCACTACTAAGCATGGAACTGTCTGAAGCGTAGAAAGATGTTACGCACTAATCTCTTGTGCTACAGAATTTCTGAATATTAAGGTAATATAAATATAAGTACAATGTTTTTAACAAACAGAGTCTCCAATAGGAACAATGCTCCGAAAACCAGATATCGGATATGTATTTGCAATAATTCCCTCTACTTAAAGAGCATATAAACTTAAAATTTAATAAAACTTTATTTAATCAATGGGTGTGTAGATGTTTAGAAAAATTAACAAATTTGCCCGGAAAATTCTAGAAAAATGTATACAGCTTTTTTTTTTGAGAGTGTAGTAGTTTGATCCTATAATAATTTGTGCTAATACGAATACACTTTCCTGATACTCGTTGTCACAAGTAATCTCTTCCAGTATGAGAGCGCCTACTAAATACACTTCCGCGACCGAATTCTCTACTCTGTACCTTTTGTGTGGGTGACTGTTCAACTAGTGACCTCTAGTACAGTAGCAGAGCATTGTTAACCGTTTAATAAATTCTTTTGTGCTACAAAGGAAGCTTTGTTTTAAAAGGATGTAAAATAAAATTGCAATTTTTCTACAACAGCAACACAACAAGCGCAAACTAGTAAACTAAACACGGAAAAATGTTTATATCGTACTTTTCCCTTGATTCTACTTTGATTATATATTTTTTATATATATTCAACATTTTTTATTGTCCCATAAGGGGTGTTTAGTTAACACGTTACCCATTTAAGAGGGCGGATCATATAAAATAGTGTATATAGCGTTCCGATTTAGTAACTGATACCGAGAGAATAATTGCTGCATTTGCGAATCAGAGAATTGTCATGATCTTTTTTAATAAAAGGTAATTAAATCCAACCTATTGTATGAAGGCTACTGACCAGAAAACATTGTTCAACCCTTTCACCAATGGTTTTCTGAAAATATATTTTCTCGTCCGAAATTCAAAATTGGCGTCTCGTTTTAATGTATAAAAAAACCACATCCCTCCAGGCCTTCGTCAATTATCTAACTCTTTGTAAATACAAGATTGAATAAAGTTTAGGTTGTCGCTATAAAGTTAACTGTACATCTAAATGTTTTTGAAACCCTGTCTTGAAATCCCTTCCCCCCTGTCCATTTCAAGTTAGTGGTACTGCCCATTTATAAGCTACTGATATGCCATCGATTAGGATATAATTTTTGGGAACATCACAATGTCATTAATTTGGTTTTGGAAGATGTATTAATTGATGAACCAAGTGATAGGGGAGGAGGGGGGTAGTAGTGCGTTTAAACGCCGAATTAGCATAGGCCCTCAACAACTCGGTTTAATTATGACTAGATACAATAGAGAAGATAACGGTTTTACAAAATTCATTTTAAAATACTCCTTTTATTAAATCTAACTTCGGAAACTCACTTCTGACACCAATGTTATGATTAGAAAGGGTCCTGTCCTCGTTACAAGTCATTATTATCAATTTTATAAATATTCAAACATCACTTAGAAGCGGGATTCGATTCCAGGTCTCCCATTTATGTCTTCCCATAATTATATCAGATTTTGCGTCAAATGCCGGATCTAAGAAAGCGTAACGGTTTGATACAATTGCTTTTGCGCGGATGCAGTAAAAGGTACAGGTTGACTAGATTATTATGGTAGGCCGGCATATAAACAGCGGCCCTGGTTCGCATCTCTCTTCGTACGCCTCTGGATGTATCACGCCCACCATCTCAGGGATAACCTCGTGCTACGTCAAAAACTTTTACTGTGTACCTTACGATATTTACATTTAAGCAAAGGTAGTAGCTTTATTAGCTATTTATATTTTAATAATTGTTTTATTATTTTTTTCTTTGTAAATATTATTCAAATATATACATTTTCGTTTATTTTGTTTATATGTTCAAATGCAGCAATTCAAATGTAGCTTCATGGTTGTTGTTTCTCATATAAAATCACCCCCTATATTTTATACAACAGATAGCCCGAAGCACTCCCTCTGGGATACACCTACCCCATTTTGAGAAACCTTGATACAGCTGATCAGTAATAATATTTTCAAAATCACTGGTAAAATTAGGTATTTCCTTCTGTTGTAAAGCAGCTTCTGTAGCTAGCCATATTCGTATTCCGAGGTAGGAATATGAAGGAAAAATATACACGCCCTGTGATGAGTGCGGTAAGCAACAAAGTAAATTCAATACTCCCACTCACCTACTCACCCACCTACCCACTCCCGACGTAGCACGGTAGTACAGTTACTGGCTCATGAGATAGTATACACGGAATTATATAGAATAATAAAGCGAGTACACCGTGCTATTGTTGTGTGTGAACCTTGCAATGAAATACAGTTTCTATATGAGCAGTGCGAAATGAACATTGAAATTAGCTTGTCACAAGGTAGCATTGTGTGTTACTATCAATAAAAATGGTATTTTGTTTTGTTATTATCTCTTATAAAGCAACTTTAAAATCCTGGTAGGCATCTTCTTTAGTACAGTTTTATAGAAATTATAGTATGGTTCACAAGCAAATTTTGCACATCTTCGTATCTTGAATTTTAAGAGTGTCTATGTTTTAAAATATTAAATAAAAGTGCAAATTAAATATCAAAATAACGAGTGGGAATGAGGCTTAAGTTACAAGATATTTATGTTTCATTTTTAGTTCTCATGAATATTGCTATTTTAAAATTATAAATTAAAAAAATCCGCACAGGGATTTAATGATAATTGAAATGCAGTGGAATTAGTAATGTCGTATTTTGTATGCAAATAACGTGAACGAAGAAAGAATTATTTTACTTTATTAATAGAAATAAAGCTTATAGCAATAAGTAGACTATTTTCATGGAGTATCAAGTAGTGTAACACTACAGTGTGGGTTTCTGATCGTGTTATACACAGAAAAGTCAGACAAAGAAGTATGAAAGTTTATAATAAAAACAGACTTAAAATTATTATAATTTTAGAAAACTTGTGCTTGTGTCCTCATTTTTTAGTGGTTGATTTTTCAATTGTTGATTGAAATTGATGTTAATAAATGTGTATTGGCGTGTCTATTTTATTAAATATCTAAATATTGATGGAGATATAGCAATTAAAATTTGAATTGTAGTTTTAGCGCTAGAAATGGTCGGCCATATTTTTATGACGTGAAATGCATTTTAATGTTAGTTATTTGTTGAGTAGGTCAGTACTGTGGTAATGTTCTGTAGCTGTAGGTAGTCAAATAATAAAGTCAAGTCAAAGAATAATAAGTTTTTATTTTATTTAACCCTGCAAAGGCAGACATAATATTGAAATTTGATTGTTCCTTAAAATAGTTGTAAATAATATTTGATATTTTGATATATAAATACATATAGCAGAGATTTATGAGCTGTAAGGTTAGCAGCGATTGTGATGTCACATGCATTTGGAATGTGTACAACGTTGAATCCCTTTAATAATTAAAGAGACAAAATGACTTTTTTAATTGTTAATATCTCCTAACATTTAAGGAGTTATTAAAAAATAATTGAACATTTGAGGTTCTAGTAACGCACTTTATCAATTATAGTACACTTTTACAGAAATTAAGACATAGGACACAAGCCCATTCTACGTAATTGTATGTAATGAAAATTAATATACGGGATCTGAATTCTTTTCAATCTGATTTTAAGATATGTTTTAGTAATGTTATGAAATTTCATAAAGTTCTTTTAGGAGTGTATAAAACGAAAAAAACTGTATTCTATTTTATGAAGCTACAGATGCTACTATGTCTTATAAAGAAATTTCATTGTTTTAAGTAAATAAATTATCCGCTTGTCTGTAAAATACATTTCATTGAATAAAAGAAACGAACATAATATAACAAAAACACGAATATAAAACGTTTTGTTCCAATCGACAATTAGAAACGCGTATAGATCGAAGAATAAATTGAACGTCTTTCGTGGTCAATAAGTACGCTTCAATGAGTCAACGAACTGGAGTACTCGGAGCTGAACAATTATTTAACGAAAACAAAAAATCTTGTATAACTCATTCAGTAAATTACTAGTATAACTATTATTAATATTAATAATTTAATATTATTAATAAATTAATACATTGAAATTTAAGTCATGTTTATTTTGCCTAAAAAGTAATTTAATTTACATAAAAAATGTTATGTAAAATTTCCGTTTGTCATTTTTCTACAGATTATGATAAAATTTAAATATGATGTGACAGCACAATGGGCGAGAGCACTGATGCTTGACGTTAGACTGCAGTCTTCAGATTTGATCCCCGGGTCAGAGTTATATTTTCTAGGTTTGGTTGTTATCAAATTAAATTATGAACTTATTAGGCTGAGGTGAAGCCTACACTCTTAAAAGAAACTTTATAAATTTTAGAATGTTTCTAAAGCATATTTTAGAACCAAGATTGAAACAAATTCAGGAATCAGTATATTAATTTTCATATACAATGCATTTTAAGGAGGTACAGGACGTACCGTCCATGCAAAAAGTTTATCTCTTGGTAATACGAAATGCAAATTACTAAGTACATGAGGGACGAGCAAATATTGGGGCTGTACCTTTGAAAATGAATTTCCTATTAAACTGCTTTTTGCTTGTTAAAATGATTTTTAATGCATATAATAGTATAATAAATTAAAAATTACCTATAATTAATATTAAATTTATATTAATTCAATTTAAATACAAATTAAATATTTTGAAAAAGGAATAATAAATTTTGCAACGCTGCAAATTACGTGTGTTGACGCATGAGTGATTTGGTTCTTTGACCAATAAATTGCTATATTTTATATAACATTTATTCCGATTTTGAATTTCCCGCTCAAATTGGCATTTGCAACGTTGCAGGTAAATAGGTATCCTTTTGATAATTTTTTTTTGCAATAGTTACAGAAAAGATTATTTTATATACACCTAGTTTTTGAAAGCCGTGTCACCATTTCTTTATAGTTAAAAGTTATGTTATGTGGTGAAATTGAGCTAAAAATTATGATTTGAATGGAAAAGAACTATTTTTAATCATGTATAAAAAGAAAACTATGAACCTTAGGTCTCTAAAATTTTGAGACAGCATGTATTTTAACTATTTGTATCGACTCTCCAAATTTCACAACGGTTGCATCATTTACGTCCTCCTTAATGGAATTGTTTCCCAAAATTAGACAAGAATTCATTTTAAAGAAAATTAATAATCGGTTCATAATTTTAATATGCATTTGTCTATTAAATTTGTATTAAAATTAAGAACATTTTTAACCGTTTTTACTAAATATCCTACTATACTTTTGCTTACGGTTGTCACTAGAACTTTCTTTGAACCAGGACTCGAGGAGAGTCGGTAACCCGACACGTTACTTCTAGACTTGCATTGTATACATTTACTATATTTGTAAATAAATAATATTGTACCAATATTATAAACGGCTTGTGATTAGTAATTCCTAATTATTCCTTATAGATTGGAATGTGATCATGTAAAACGCCTTTAAGATTCGCTAAAACGACACTATATCTCCAAGTAATTTTCCATGATTTCCTACGTGTCATATTTGTTACGTCAACGCTTGTATATTTAGATAATTTATTCATTTAAAATACTGACAATCTTTTATCTTCGATAATGTTAATTTACTACGTATATACTCCTTAAGTATATTGGGCCTTTTTAACCCTATTTTAGGTGACTCACTTTACGTGAATACTTATTACTCATATTTTCATATTTATATGTTTACTCATATCTATACTAGACATCTATATCTATAGATATTCGTATTCGTATATACTTAGACAAATCGGTTTAACCTGATCGCGTATATCTTCCTCTACACGTTTATCACCACAAACTACACCCCGCACACGTAAATGTAGTTTCGAAACTTTCAAAGATGTCTTAAACAAAGTTTTAAAAACACGTTAATAAAACAAAACTTTAATATTTATATTTTAATTTTAAAAATATTATATTTTTAAAAGTATTTTTTTTTTTTTTTTTTTTCACTTTGTGTTGGTTATCTTCATACATGTATATACGGGTATATAGTTTCTATGTACATTACAGGTATATACTATACTTATACGTATAATTTAGTAAATTTACGAAGTTATATATTTCAATTATTTCCGTAATAAATAAATGGATGTAATTTTGCTTAGTAATCAATTAATTAGATCTCTGTAACCAGAGTCGTTTTCAAATATTGTATTAGCAACTGTAACTTGCAGTGCTGCGCAGTCGGCAAAACAATAACCCACTTTGGCTGTGATTCCGTATAATTATTATCATTCGACTCAGACACATTTTAGGGTTTGTGTAACAGAAAACAGAAATAGAACTTATTCAAAATTTGAGTTTAAATTAAAATTCAAATGAATCTGATTTTGTACTTTATTAAAAACAGAATTACTAAGTAACGGACCGCATCGCCAGATTACATTTAATCCAGTGCGAATTTGTTACAGTCTTTTCATTCTTTCATAAATTCTCTTTTCTTTTTCTCTTAGTCTTCTTTTTCATTTAGTTTAAAATTGGGTTGTAAAAATAATTTGTATTTGTATTGAGTAACCAGTTTTTTCGAATTTAATGTCGTTATCATCATTGGGTATCATAGTCTTGAATTGAAAGAATGTTATTGTTTTTAAATAATTAACGGAGGCTTACAATGTAGGTTATAGAAATAGACATTCTTGCTTCTAATTGTAATACAGTCACGAATTAGAAATCAGTTTTACTTGTATTTACAATTTGTAATTTTAACATGGAGAGAGTACTGCACAGTGAAAACCGGAGTTTGTAAAAATCTTAATGAATAATTTAAGTATAAAGAAAAATTGTACCTGAGGATGGCTTTGTTTGTAAAGCCGAATGAAAGTTTATAATGTTGATAAAACATATTAGTGCTTTTATTAGTAGTACATCGGCGACTAGAGATCTGTATCTACACTCCTAAAACTGTATAAATTTTAGAATAGGTTCTAAAGCATATTTAGGACCAGATATTAAAAAAAAATTCAGTAGAACAGACGTCGCTTTGCGACAGGATGAACGCTGGTATGGTAAAATGAATCAGAGATGTGGGCTATTCAATTTCTTAAATAACTTAGAACGACACCAGCTTTAGAACCTGTAAGTGTTGTTGATAAATTAGAGAGATAACATACAGCATAGCATACTCCAGATAAGCTACACGCATATTACACAAAATCTTCATACGCACAAACAGTATGTACACATGCATAGAAATCAGCATCTTTAAACAGGCTGTGAAAGTACCCCCACCATTTCCCCTCTGCCCGATTCCTCACCGCATCAGAATGAGTGATTTTATTGTATAAAATAATTCAAAAACATGACTTAGAAAAATATATTTTGTACTTAGTATTCTGAGGTGAAAATAAGCAAAAATAACAAAGAATTAAAGGGTAAGGTTAAATCTATGGGTCTATAAGTTCCATTTTTTAATATTCTAATCTTAAGTGCAAAATGAAGCACCTTAAACATTGCAAAAATTGGTACTTTTTAGGAATTAATTTATACTAGTTCTATACAAAATTTTAAAACTTTTATATTAATAAATCATTTATTCATTTTTATTTAATACATTTCACCAAAAAAATATTTTCTAAACAGTAAATATTTGATAGAAAATGTATCACACGATTTAGATTAAATACCATCTAGGAGACGATCCCCTTAATTGCATTTTTAAAGAATTCTGTAACAAATTCCGACCGAAATGTTAAAAAAAAAATTAACAAGCTAGTTCTTAATTTTAATACGCATTTGTCTATTGAATTTAAGAACATTTTAAATTCTGTTTTTTTAAACATTTTATATTGTAATAAGAAAAAATCTGTAAAATTCGATATTATAATGTTTACTAATAATTTAGTTCCTAGGACTACAAGCTTCAGTTACTCTGAAATAAATGAAATACTTCACTTACACTTATAGTTTAAATCAACACTTGTAGACACTTTCTTGCTTATTTACTTAATTACTTATTTGTTTATGATGCTGTTTTCTCTCACCAGCTCTTTAACTATGCTTTATACAGTTTATTAAGAGGGTGGTAATGAAGGATATAGGGCTTCACACAAAATATATACATACATGTACTACGAGTGCGATGTATCGATACGACCAGCTGATCATGTATATTTAAGGTTTATTTTACATGTAACGTTAACTTTTACAGAATTCTTTTCTGCTACTTTGAATGTTGTTCCACTAATGGAATTATTTTTGCTATAAATTTGTATTCCTTGATATATTTTAAACTTTTTATGCCGGGCCATCCATAAATTACGTCACATAAATTTTGTGCTTTTTGGGCCTCTCTCACGTGCTTCTTACACTTCGTGCTAACCCTCTGTAATAATTATTATATGAATAATATCCGATAGTTGTAATTATGAAATTCGATAACAATTTTCGATTTATTTTTAAAATATCGATGTTTTGACTTGATTCACATACCTAGTTAATGAGAAAGGTTTTCGATCATTATGGATTAAATGTCAAGAGCAGGTTACTCAGCTTTTATCTCAACATTTCTTACGTATCACTTAATAATTAATATAATAATAATACTTCACGTATTTTTGTTCCTTTGACCTGTTAATTAATGTACATATTTAAAATTTAAAATATATTTTACAACTTTTTATTTTTATATAAAACTCCGTAAATGTATAACAATTTTCATTTTTTACGTTAACTTTTAAAATTAAAAAAAATAATTCAGACATTTTATTAATTCAGTTTATTTATATTTTAAACAAAGACTGTTAGCTACAGAACACAGTGGGCGAGAGCAATGATGCTTGACGTTGACTACTGTGTTTCTGGGTTCGATCACCGATGCTGAGTTATATTTTCTGAGTTTTTCTGGCTTTTCTGGGTTACACACATATATGTGGCCACGACACTATATACTAGGAAGTTGTCGGTGGTAGGACTCAACAGTAAATATAGCACGATATTAAACAAATGTAATTTTTCCGGTTTTCTTGTATTTCTCTTTTTGTGATAATATTTTTATTTTATTTTAAATTTATTTATTTTTGTTTTAGTTTTTATTTTTGATTATGTTAGCTCATAACCAATTAAATTTGATTGCAATCAAACCCAGAAAATATAACTCGGTCCCGGGAATCAAACCCGGAGACACAGTTGGCTTGTGTCCTCATTTTTTAATGGTAAATTTTTCAATTGTTGATTGAAATTGATGTTAATAAATGAGTATTGGCGTGTCTATTTTATTAAATATCTAAATATTGACGGAGATATAGCAATTAAATTGTAGTTTTAGCGCTAGAAATGGTTGGTCATATTTGTATTACATGAAATGCATTTTAACGTCAGTTATTTTTTTAGTAGGTCAGTGCTGTGGTAATGTTCTGTAGCTGTTGGTAGTCAAATAATCAAGTCAAGTCAAAGAATAATAAGTTTTTATTTTATTTAACCTTGCTAAGGCAGACATAATATTGAAATTTGATTGTTCCTTGAAATAGCTGTAAATAATATTTGATACTTTGATATATAGATACATATAGCAGAGATTTATGAGCTGTAAGGCTGGCAGCGGTGGTGATGTCTCATGCATTTGGAATGTGTACAACGTTAAATCCCTTTAATAATTAAAGAGACAAAACATTTGAACATTAAACACTTTTAATTAAAATAAGTAAATAATTAGTTTTATTTGAACATCTAAATTAGTGGTTACAATATTACTTCACTTAACTTATTAGGATGCTAAATACGTATTTAACTAGATATACCATTAACTTATAAAATGTAAGACAATCAGGATGGAACTCTCCGTTAGCATTTATGATCCATGCGTACAAGTTGTGTGCATGACAAAATAAAACATTGAATGTGGTTCACAAAACCAGTGCTAAGGTTTAAAGGCGCTAATTTTAAATAGTAATTTGTTATACTTATAATATTAGGCTAACATGCTACATAACAATTATATAACATTTATATTAAAATATAGAGAGATAAGTACAATATTGTATGTACTTACAACATAGTAGTCAGTACCATGCATTGATGCTCTTATTATTATAGAGCCTACGTTTAAAGAAGACTTTTGGTTTAATTTTACCTGATTCCTTAACTCTAAAGTTAGGGTCATGTTATCCCACTTCTAACCAACTTTAGCATAAAACCAAATCAATGATACCTTTGTTGATCTAAGATGTATTATCTACTTATATAAATATTTTCCCTTTTTATTTCGTTTACTAATAAATAGATTTATTTGAAATATTATAGATATATGGTTGTCTCCCACTCCACCAGGTCCATATCACAGCATCACCGCATCACGTCTGATGGATTTGACAGGCCATGAACCCAATATCTTTCTATTGAAGTTAACTTTTAGGGGACGTATTTGATAATATTGAAAAACCATTATGTCCCGTGTCTAACTTAATGTATTTTACCATCTATACTACCTAAAAAGTAACAATAATATATATGCTTGTTCAAACTTGTTTTTTTTATGATCGCAAAACAGTGGCTACTAAACTTAAATTTTTGTAGCAACTGTCAAAGTATTCCTTTAGTGTTAGTGTACAATAAAGTAAAAAGTACAGACTACAAAGTATTTAAACATCATCTACATCAATTCGACAGTAATTAACGTGAGATATACAATACCTAGCTGTTGAAATCGTAGTAAAAATAGAAATTCGGTAATCGTTCTATATTAATAACAACAAATAATTTTTCATATAAACTGACTAAAAAAATATATTTTTTCCAACAAAATGTAAAATATTTACTTTAATTTTATTTTATTTTAATAAAATAGCATACTTTATTATTAAGTAATCCAAAATTTGTTTTCTCCAAAGTTTCCTAACGGGCCCCCTATTTTTCTCAATGCCCTCTTTTCCAATTTTTTAGATTCTAATTTTCAAAAAATGTTAGCATTGATCATCGTAATACATATCCAAAATTTCATTTTTCTATCTTACTTTCTTACAGATTAAAATTTATAAAGCAAAAAGTAAATTTTTTTTCCAAAATTACGCTTTTCTAGGAAATTCGGGGAAAAATCCGAGGACTTTTATAGGAAATTTTCACAAACGAGTTGCGAATATGAATACGAATTGCGTAACCTTTCACTTGGAACATTATTATATAGAATTTCTTTGTTGTTTTTAATTTCGCAATTCCGAAATGTTTCTGTTACCAGTCCAACAGCATGGTCCAGCTCTCACAGAAAAACTTTCAAATCACCATCAACTTGTTGGCAAGATATTTAAATTATGCTAGTGTTTGCTTCGTCGCAAATTTCATCTACATTTAACTAATTAATACGTAATTTCTTCTCTAATTTAATTCCCTTTTAAATTAAAATATTTGGTGTTGACTATAATCTTAATACTTTACTTGAACAAAATTTTTAACAGGTGTTCAATTTTAAAGATATTTTTTTATTTCATTAACAGAAAATTTATAAGTTATCTGGATTTGGACTATTTTTCAAAATTTGACATTATTTTAATCGAGTGGTAAATTGCCTATTAAAGTTAGCCTATATATAAAATTTCTACTTTCTAGTAAAAATATTACTATCACAATAAACCGTTATTCTGCTCTTGAATCAAATTTTAAAATTTTTAATTTTGTTCTATTATTTACATTTAATTATCACACAATCCAAAATTTGAAATTTCGCGTTGACTTTTAAAAGGTTGAGAACCGCTGACGTAAACTAACGTGAACTGCTACCGACACATATCTTACATCCAAAAGGAACGATATTGATGCTTTATTTTCTTAGATTGATCGCAAGCCACATCGGTTTCAGGACTGAAGTAAACTTCGTATAGAATTTAATATGCAAGTCACCACCACACCACCGTGTCTTACTTGCTACTTAGATCAGTATAATATTATATATGAGAATACAGGGGTGGATTAAAAATTTGAACGTAAATCAAATTTTGGGGCCCTTTATTAGGGAAAATATTAAATAATATTTCGTACCATCCCTAACAATATGAAGCACACCTATAAGAATAAATGATTGACAAAAAAATAAATGGGAAATAGAAATTTTGAAATATGCAAATTTAAGGTTAATCCAATCGATTTATTTTGCCCCAAAAACACATTTAAAAAAACTTAGTATACAATTTTACATATAATTTCAAATACAAATTAAATTTAGATTTTTCGGATATATGTCACTAATGATTTGGACGATGGATATTAGAGTGGCCCTTATTTACTTATGGTGAGAATTATTTTTGAGATTTTTTATTGCGGCACCCCTCAGTTTGGTTCCATTGCATGAAAAAATAATAGGTGTAAAATTTCAGATCAATCGGATAATGGGAAAGGGTGCCCCAAGAGCCCGGAAAATTATAAAATCCCATACATTTTTTAAAAAATTTATTTATTTTGCGAAATAATAATTAAATACATTATACTATATTATTTAATTATATTATTTTATTATACACTTTTCTGTGTATATTCTGTGTATATTCTGTGTATTCTTCGATTCTCGTGGATTTATAGTAAAGGAACTGATTTTCACGTATTTCTCGAAAATTGTTAGTTATACGAGAAAAAGTAATAGATGATTAAATATGTATTTTTATTAGATCTACAACTTTTGCGTAATAAGTTTTTGCATAAAATTAATATTTCTCAAGATATAAGAATTTTAAAAGAAAAATCTGTGATTTTTCAATTTTCGAGGCTCTTGGGGCACGTTTTCCCGTTATCCGATTGACCTAAAATTTTACACAGATCATTTTTTTAGGCATTGGCACCAAATGGGAGGGTGCCGCAAAAAAAATTTTAACTTTGAAAATAAGGGCCACTCTAATGGATATACGTGTAAAATGACCATCTCAGCGCGAGCAGTATATATTTAAGTTTCTTTCCAGTTTTCACGTTTAAATGTTAAATATTTTATTCTTTTACAAACAAAAGTTTTTATTTATATTACGCAAATTTATGAGAAAGATACTTTTATATTACAGTCAGGATATATATATATGTATATATATATATATATATATATATATATATATATATATATATATATATATATATATATATATATATATATATGTAGGGTTCTATTTTCACGGACTGGCAGTTATAGAAGCAGCAGTGAGTGTTCGAGCAAAACTTTTACTTTAATATACCTGTGTTTTTCTTACGTTTTCTGAAGTAATTGAATTCTAAAATAATATTAAATTGTTTCCTTATACTTTAACGTAGTTCTTTGTTTTCTTAAAGATGTTAGGCCCCTTTTAATAAGTTTTTTTATGATTAATGTTAGGATACTAAATTACAACGAGTTATCTGATGAATGTTTGAAGTTTATTTTGAGTTTAACTATTTGATAACCCATGATAAATTGAGTTAAAACTCACAATTTAAACAAAAAGAAAACAGTTTTTAATGGCTTGATAAAAAAGAATATTGTTGAAATAAGGAAGCTGCACTAAATTAGATAAAAAAAAATTTACAAATTTTTATATGCTAAAATAACTCCACTTGTTAAAGGAGTACACGGCTTGAAGATGATAAAATGGAATTAATTTTTATAATTTACTACCTCAACTGGGCCACGTTTCGCTGTGGGCAAGTAAATAAAAGACACACATAAACACAGACGACGATCAACTGTAAAGAAACTAAAAAACACACCCGTGTTACAATTTCAAAAGAAAAATTCAAAAATGTTCAAATTAGTAGAACCAGTGCCCGTATACCTGGGTCTTGCGAGCAATGATCGTGATCGGACAGATATGATTTATATGAGTGAAACATTTTACGAATCACTTTTAAAAGAGTATTCCTGTACTATTCCTGAATTTTATTATTAATTATTATTATAGTTCATACTCTTTTAAAAGTGATTTGTAAAATGTTTCACTATAGGGCCACAGTTTTTAAAATGTATTTATCTTCTTTTTGCTTTCTTTATTGTTTTACGACGATTTTAACTGCTAGTTCATATTCGCAAATCGTTGTCCTTTTATAACTTGTTTTTTAATTACTTCTCGATGAGAAACTCTCGTTGCTTTTGAACGGGTTGTCTGTTATGACATCTTATAATTGGTATTTATCTTTTAAAATTCATAACCACACAGTAAAAGAAACTTAAGACGCCTCTTTCTTAGGAAGCACCGCAAATTTATATCAAACTGTATATTTTTGCGCGGGAATTTAAAATCACCATTGCCTGTGCTTCGTTTCTCTCCCTACTCTCTTGACATGGCACTGTGTAACTTTTAACTTTTTCTCAAGCTGAAAATGCCCCTGAAGAGGACTAGATTTCAGTTTAGAGAAGACATGATATCATTCTTGCAAAATGCGACGGAAAAATTATACGGCATCTCAAAAAATGCTTCCGACATTAACTCAACCGTTGGAAGAAGTGTTGAACAGTCAAAGACAATTTTTTTGTGCCGTTATACGTTTAGTTTTTATGACCAATTAATAAAATTACTGTTTTGATTTTTTTCTTAATTAGTAATTATATTTTGATGTCTAATTGATAGAGGGATTAATGTATTAAGACATAGAACTGTAAACTGTCAGTTTGTTCTCAACTTATTGCAGTTAAAAAGCGTACAGCTTAGAGAGAATAAGAAGAAAAAAAACAAATACTGATTTCAAGAAAAGCCTGTTAAAATCCAAGTTGTGGTTGTCTGATAAAAGCTCTCAGTAAATGCGTCTGTAAAGCTCGTTTCTATGAGCTATTAACCGCTACAACAAAAGCTCTAGCGGTACAACGTGACTTGAAAATAAATAAAATAATTTATTGTCGTTAAATCAAAAAACCTTTTTAACAACTTTATTTTACAAAAGTTATAACAGAGAAAGTTTCATAAATTTCATTACGTAACATGAAACATATAAATATTTTATAAATACAAATACAAAATAATATTATTATTATTTACAAAAAAGTTTTCAAAATTTTTAGAAAATTACATTTTTACATATATGTGTATTGAACATTGAAGCAGTAAAGATATTTTCATTCGTTATTTTCCGGTGAGCTTCGTACCTTACTCGAACAACGGTTTATAATAGCTTAAGCTGACCCAGGCAAGTGAATACATTCAGTGCCATTCGAGGCTTCGCGCGTGTAGTCTACTTGAAAGTTCTATCCTATATTTTCATATGATCGTGCTGAATTATTTGTGTCTATTTATAATATATAAGTGCCAAAAATAAGTGATAAGTGAGTGATACTTTTCAGTCATTTATTTTATAAATTATTTATATAATAATTATATAAATAATTTATAACAATTTTTTTTTTTTTTTTCATTTTAAAAAAAATATTTTATAAGATTAATAATAATGCGAATTTTGTCCTTATATGTTTTATATGCCTTCACAGATTTATATGTATCTGTATACAATAAACATCTAAATGTCATCGAATTACTACAGATTATTTGCTCGAGTACGCACATTCTTGTTATTCAGTCGACTCGTCTTTATTTGTAAACTACCCTTGTAACTTTACCTCTCTTTTAGGTTCGTTGAAATTTACTTTACAGATCACATATTTCAAACCACTAAATCTTATCTAATTGACAAAACTTACTTCGTTAAAGTAAATGACATATAAGCCTTTAAGAGTAGCTATAACACACCTTTACACCTGTCTTACATATAATATATATATCACATAATTATTTACTAAAATTACATCCCTGTGTAAATTATTTAGTTACAAAAGCCTACAATGCTTATTTCAGAAACTAGTTCGATGTGAACGAATGTATTTAAATTTATATACCACTAAACACAGTTACGTTTATTTAAGGTTTATTTAAGATAACAAAAAATGTAGCATAAAAAGAGACATAGATATGATTTTTTATGTAAGATTATATACAGTTATATATTAAACTAAAAAAGTAGTAAAGTATTTTACATATATATTTACCTATATTTTAAGGAAATAGTATAAAGATATAGTTAAAAGCGGTCAATAATAAGACGTAACGTTTAATATAACATATTACGTTAATTAATTCATAAAATATTTGTAATTTTCATTTAACGTTTAATCTAAAACACGTCATATTTAATAATTCAATATAATGTTATTTTAAATATTTAATAATTCTTGGACAAAATTTTTTCTTTTTTCAAGTTTAGCTTAGTTTATATATCCTTATATTTTGAATATAATACCAATACAAAATTTTATATTTCTTTCTGCCGCAGTTATATTAAATATGAATTTAAATTTTCCATTAACATGTAGTTACAAAAAAATGAATTAATCTAGCTAGAAGGCTACACAATATAATTAATTTTGTAGGTAGTTAAAACAGCTTTGCACTAGCACTAGATATAAGTGACTAGTTGTTAATATTTTTTACTTTAAGATCACGCATTTTGAATTTTAAAAATTATTAGAATAATTAACTTTTATCTGTGTTACAATTTTGAAATTTATATATTACTGAGGATGACCAAAGTAGCGGTCGAAAATCTTTAATATAATAAATTAAATATCTTAATTAATTCGGCAATTTTTTCCAGAATAAGTTTTTAAAATTAATATCATAAACGCCTAACTCAAACATATATATATTATACATTATATTATAAAAATAATTAGAATTTATTTTTTGATGTAATTTCGAAGTTCTTGCATTTTCCTGTGCGCTAAATGTTCTGTATAAAAGAATAAAATAATGTTCTATTTCCATCCTAGGATTCCATTAGAATGGAATATTTTACGTTATAACCACTTATTCTCTCTTGCAAACGAGACAGACTAAAAATGTAGCTTAAAAAAAAAAATAAAAAACATACTTTGTCTAGCAGTGAATACATTATTTACTTTTGTGTTTTATTAATGCGTTAACATAATTATAAGAGTTCCAGTATACTATGTTGGACACATATGAGTCGCTCAGAAGACAATGCGGTTAAGTCCAAAGAAACCCTGAAAATTAATGTTTCTTAATGCATTAGAAATTATAGCAAAAGCAAAAGAAATAAGTAAGAAAGAGTATTTGTGTTTCTTTAAAAATTTATTAAAATCACAAATTATCAAATAATTGACTTAACAGCATTAACTTTTGAGCGACTTATATAATAATCTAAAAAATATATTAATTAATTAAAAAATGCAACTTACAATGTATTTTATTCTTATTTACTTTCTTTTGCAAAAACTACATTTATATTAGTTTACGTAACATTGATATTTACAAAATTATCCTTAAATTAGAAACCGTTTGTATATGAATCGTTTTGGATTGATCCAATCAGGTAAGTCAAAAAGTTATAAATATACATCTACAATACAAGAAAATAAAAAACTTGACATTATTCATCTGAATAAAAATGAAACACATATCATCTTTTATTTATTTTATTTATGTATTTAACATGAGGCTATTGCCGATGCTAGACCTATCACCGACGATCTTTTACTATGTTAGCAGTTTTTATCATGTCGAGGTGTTATATTCATATGCTTACAATATCGCTGTTCAATATAGTATCCAACCGTCATAGTAATATTTTATTTATATATATGTTATTATTTATTTTCTTTTAAATAACAAAATACAATTATTTAATTTAGTTTTTTAAATGCTAAGTCTTATCACCGACTACGTTGGTAGTATTTATGATGTCGTAGGCTCATTTATCATCATCATAGAAAATATATCGCTGGTCCGGGAATTAAATCCAAAGACACAGCAGTGTAGCGCCAATTATCAATACTCTCGCTCACTGTGTCGTCAAAAAAAAAAAAAAAAAAAATTAAAAAGTAAATATCATTATTTTTTTAAATATATATTTTGAATGACTGCCTATAACTACAGTCCGTTTTGTGCTGTAAGTATATTTGAAACACATATATTTATACTTATATGTATATTATTTATAATAAATATATACTTGATGTCAGACTGCTGAAAAACAAACACAAAAATTTTATTTTATTTTGTAAAACATGAAAAAGATTGTTCAATTTACTAAAAACGTCTTCAGCTATAAACATTTTCTTTACGGAATATAAAGTTTTTCTATTTTGAATGAAACATAGCTTTTATTACGTTACATTTTCTTTCAATCCATTACATATCGATTTGTGTTATAGGTATAGTTTTTTCTGTGTTTTTCGTTTTACCTTTATCTTGTATTATTTTGGAACATCAATATTTTATTTTTTAATGTAATTAAAAAAATATATTAATTAATGCCCCTGACAGGCACTGAAAACTGTAAGAAAAGTGAAAATGAGTCTTAAGGTTATATTAGCTTCCTGTCTAAATTATATAGAAATATATATATTTTTTGATCACAAAATTCTGATATATACTGATTATATTTATTTATTTTTATATTTGACGACGATTATCTTTATATCTTCGTTATTAACATTGATGACAACCAAATAAATTTAGAACTTGTCCGGGAAAGGAACCCGAAGACACAGCAATCTGTCATCAAGTTTAATGATCCCGACCACAGTGACACCTAACCTACATTTCTACATTTATTCTATATTATAATTTACGAAACATTTTTCAATCAAAATTTTCAATTCTTATGTAATTACATTATAATTATTATTTATATGATGTTATTATACATATATTTGGTTGTATTTCTATTTCTTCTCGGGAAAAGTGGATTTTCCCATATTCTGTTTTATTTTATGCTCCCCACCTTCTGTACAACATTTTTCTACATTTTTTTGCTTCAACTTTTAAATGTCAATACGGGTTGTACCAAAACAAAAAATCTTTATCAATGTATATACTTTCAATTTTATGATATATGATATAGCATATAATAATGAGGTACAATATCAAATTCATGTAAGCAAATGTATATTATGGTAAATACAAGTTATATAACACGGGTGTATATCAATGTAAGCGTTCAAACATATTTTTTGAGACAATATTCCACTATTTAAATTATATACGGTCATGTATTAGGAATTACTTGATAATCACATTAACATATATCGCAATAAAGCTCAGAAATAGTTATATTTGTAATTTATTTGTATGTTCAAGTTTCGCTGAACAAGTGTAACTTTATACGAATTATGGTAAAACGAACTAATTTAATTTAAAAAATTATTTTTTCCTTTAAAAAAATTACAAATATTTTCAATGCTCAAATTATACGTTATTTGACTTACTTTTTTTCAAATTGTACAATTTTTACCGCCACCAAAAACTGCGGTTTGGACTTTATATAAAGTTTCTTTTCGATCCCTATAATTTTATGTCTAAATTATGAAATATTTTCACAATCAATAGCGGAATATACATGCAAAATTTGAACTTTCTATCTCTTATAGAGTATCAGCATAAAGTAAAATGTAACTAACTTTTTCCCCCCGGCTTTTCTAAAATCAAAAGAATTAGTCTTTGAAACAGACACTTTAAAAAGACATAGTTTTGGAAGCCATTTTCGGACTATATAGAAGAAAATAAACAAGTAACAAAATAATAATACTTCTGTATCAAAAGTGTATAAGATATTAAACTACGTAGCGATATGATTATAACTTGTTTATTTGTAAAGACGACATTGTGGGTGAGAGCATTAATTTTGATAATCGTAGCATACGTCTGATGATAAGACTCAATATCCGAAACAGAGCAACGGTAAATAAATTAATCAAATAATCAAAAACTGAAGTTACTAACTGTTAATAGTATTTTTCTCTGCACTTAAAATATTCGGTATAGCACGAACAAATAGTAGATTTGGTAATAGATATTTGAAAGCAGGGAAAGTCTGAAAACCCTTAATGATTTTTATCAATAAAACTAATTAATTCTCTTTATTTTAAATAACCATACCCGTGTCTTTAAGTTGTGAATTATGTATTGTAAATGTTTAAAATGTATATATTGTTTTGAATTCTAACTGTCGAAAGTTGATGCATTCAAATAAATATTAAAAAATAAAAAATAGTGGACTGTACATAAAAAGAAAGATAATTACTTCATTAGTATCATTTCTACAATGCATATTTTTTTTCTATTTTATGTAAGTTTAAAAATCGTTTTCTGTTCTGAACAACAAGAAATGTAAACAGCGACTACAATTGCTGTAGCACATGATCCGACGATCTCCAGGAGGTTGTTACGACGATCTAGCGGCGTATATTGTTACACGGTTGTCTCATATCGTAAGCGTACTCGCACAGTGCATTCTGAATTTATTTTTAGTTTTATCTTTCAGAAAAATTTAAATATTTGTACAACACATATACACACGTCAAAATAAAACGTATACAAATAATGTTAATGTCGACTAATCATTTTCGTTTTGTTGTAGAATAGAATTAAATTTATCAACAGTTTTATAATTTAATTATTTTATGTTAATTTCTTTATTTAAGGTCAAATTTATATATATACTAGCTGTCCCGGCCACGCGTTGCTAGCGCCATCTATTGAATATTTACTCAATCTAGTCAACAGAATATTTACTCAATCTGGTCAACAGATGTCGCCATCATCGTCGCCAGATGTCATCGTTTGGAGCTAACAGATAATTAATAGACAAATAATTTGCAATAAGATAATATTGCAATCATAAATTGAGATGTAAGCTATCCTATCTTTCAAGTTGGATCAAACTGCACACGGTGTACAAATTTGATTAAAATCGGTTAAGTAGTTTAGGAGTCCATCGCGGACACACAACGTGACACGTAATTTATATATATTAGATATATATATATATATATATATATATATATATATATATATATATATATATATATATATATATATATATATATATATATATATATATATATATATATATATTCATATGTATGCTACATGTCACACTTGTTTATTAACTGCTAGAACAAAATATTTTTTAATATTAGACGCATTTATATTGGTAACATGTCAGTATCATTTCCATGTTCTGTTTTGATTTATCCATTAATTTTAATTGTAATTTTAGTTGTACGGCAAAATATTTTTTAAAATACAAAATAATGTTTTTTATTTTTTTTATTTTAAATACAAAATCCAAAGTAATTTTACATCTCTCGTGATGTATATACACATTATAGTTTTAATTATATAAAACATAACATATAAAAATTTAACATATTTTGTAAATAACATACATAAGCATGAAGATTGAATAAGCTAAAGCCAAAATAAATTTAAAAATAAAAAGTTAAAATTAAAACGGAAGCTGTTAATGAAGTTTTAACCAGGAGATTAGTTTAATTTAGTAATACTCGTAATACAGAATATGAATAAATAATGTAAAACGCGATATTACTCAATAAAACTAGTAAAATTTAACACAAAGAATTCTACTCATACACATTATTTATATAACATTATACAAGTATGTTAAATTTTATTATTAACGTATATATTTTCTGCATGTATAACTTACAATATCATTCCCACTTATTATTTTAATTTTATCCCAGTAAACAATTTGGTCAAGGAATTTTGTGACGTTTCTATCACTTCAATTATAGTTCGCATCAACTTTATTTTCAATTGTATTCTGACAGGTGGAGTGGTTTCGCCATTTGTAGCCTATGAAAGAGACATTTCATACTGTGAAAAACCACTAACACGCCACAAAAATCATACGCATCTTCACTATGATGGTAAAGTGACTCCAAAATGTTTACTGGGAAGTTATACTTTTGGCTAATTTTATGTTTTAACCTGAACGTTTTAGTCACAAAGCAGAATGTGTGTTTCTTGCAGTGTTTTTGTTTTTATTTTGAACGCTCTTAAGGCGTATACGTCCTACTGCGTAATATACTTTTTATAATATTAATTATTAATTTTTTTTAATAGAAATTACTGTGTTTAATTAATTTGATTTATTGTATTTATGACTGATTATACGTAGTAATAGGTCGATAAAAAAGCATTTGCAGTCTTATGCTTTAAGTTTTCTTAGTTTACAAAGTTTGGACTACAAAATCTTCTAAAACTAAAACAGATCCAGGAAACGTTACATATATTACTATTTACAATACTATTCTCACAAGTTAAAAATAAAAGTAAAACTGTAGGTGAGAATTTCATCTAACACTCATAAATTTACAATTTCATAGAAGTATACATAACAACACATACATAATTTACGTGTTTTAAAATACCGGATCAACGCAGAAGGTTATGAGTTTTAGAATAAGGAAATATTCTTACGTTGTTTCTATATTCTGTAAATGTAATCGATAAGGAAGGACGATACGATGCGCATATATTCGTGATAAAAATAATCGATTGTATATAATTATAAGGTAATAATAGAACCTACTTTAAATACCAAAGGTACGAAACTTTTGATTTATGATTTATTATTATTCATTTACATAGAAATGTATAAGCATAACAAATAAGTAATTTATATTTACAATGTACAATAGCAAATTAAATATCGATTTATAAATATCTAGTGCTTCGCCCCATCGCAGAACTATGTTTAATTTAATAAAAAATATTTTCTTTATTTAGTGTTATATTTTTAAGTAACTGTTCGTACGATAATATTAACATATTGTAAATATATTCCCCTGTTTCATTTTGAATTCTCACGATTTTCCCAATTACCCACTTCATTTCATTCACCATCGCCACTGGATCTAGTTTTGTTCATTTTAAACATGGAAAACTTTAACATAAATTTCTTTCAGTTCAAAACGTCTTCCAGAAAATATTGTGTAATATATTTCAATTTGTATACCTATTTCTATTCAAAATGGTATGTATTTCGATACAGGGCCAGATTTGGAGGTGTGGAGACCCTAAGGCAACGAAGGAGCGGGACCCCTAATTATTTTCTGAATAAAAGAAACAATGTTTTTTACGTCAAGTCTTTCAAAAATGTATTGCTTTTATCATTATTGTGGGGGCCCCTATCTTGTGGAGGCCCCGAAGCAGTGGCCCCGCCTGCACTCCCTCAAATTTGGGCCTGATTCAATATTCCCAGTAAACATTTGATATGTCCCTTTTTGTGACGTTTCTACTATTATTATTTCACTTCAATTATAGTTCGCATCAACTTTATCTTCATGTATTTCGACAGGTGGAGTGATTCCGTCATCTGTAGCCGATAAAACAGACATTTCATATGAACGATTGAGAGAAACTGAACTATAAATGAACTCTTTCATGACAAAAAAATCATACGCATCTCCAATATGATGTCAAAGTGACTCTAAAATGTTTACTGGGTTGTTTTATGTTTGCTAAACTGTACTCATAATACCTCGGTGCAATAACGATTTTATAACAAAAATTCTTATGTAAATAGTAAAAATTACTAAAATTGTCAATATGTCACATAGTAATTTTTACTGTGTTTTCGTCACAGTGTAATTTTTCAGATTTCTATAACAAAATAGTCTTTTTCCGGTTTTTTCCAAAAACGTGTTAACTAAACTATAAAAATCGTATGGTGGATTTTACAATAATAGAGCACACCTGGGGTCTCCCGCAGCGCTGAAAAGAGTGAATACCAATCAGCCACATTTAACTACTATTGAACACGTTTGGCACTGTTGTGAAAAGCATCCAATTAGTTTAACATTTGCTAGAGACGGTTTTGGTGATCAAAAGGAATAAGCAAAATTATGTACACTTTGTATCACATTTAATATGCTATATAACAATATATAGCTAAAAATTGTAAATAACATAAAATGAATATGATCTCTTTTTAGATCATGACATGTGATCTTAACTCAATGCTTTTTAGAACCATCTAAAGTGCCTTCAATCGTTGCTACATCTGAATGATTGGTGATTGGTCTAGTGTACCTTCCGCTCAGCCCGGCAGATGACCGCAGGCTTGTTATTTTAATATTCATCGTGTGTTATTTAATATATCGTTTACCAATTAATTCGTTATTCAAAACCAAAAAATAATATTGTTTTAGAGAATACTGCAAATAAGTGATTTTTTAAAATAAGCCAAACTATATAAAAGTATCTGTTCAGGTTAAAGTATTGGTATAACCAAGAACTTTGCACAGCAATCTAGTGCTTTTTAGTTAGTGATAATGAGATTAGTCTGCATCTTGCAATTTGTAACATCTTTAGATTCTTGATATAAGGATAATGGTTAGTAAATAAGTAGTTATAAGTTTAAACGTTATTATAAGTATGCTTTAGCTTATGGAACTTTGTTCTTTTAAACTATTAAAATGAATTTTATGTTTGTTTAAGGATTTATCATTGGGTGGGTCATATTTACTCTTAGTATTTGGGCTTTAAAGTATTCAGGATTTATTATAATTAAAATAAAGAATTTAGACAGTACGTAGAAACACCTTTAATGCGGCGCAAATATATCTATAGTGTAATGATACATAAATACTACTATATCTACTGAATATTATCATTTAGGGCCTTATTCTGTAAAGTATTTCCACCGGTGAAAAAATGTCATCGCTGTAAAATGACGTCACAAAAGCAATGATTTTTTATTTGGTATTCTGTAAGAAATTTCCATCGATTTTATATTTGTCGCTGGAAAAAAATTGACAAAATTATAAGGTCGCCTTTAGCGGTGACTTTAAAATTTTCCAACGCCGTATTTTTTAGAACTGTCAAACAATTTGAATTTCAGTACAAATGTTTTAATACACAGTATTGTATAGTCATATGAATATACAAATATAAATATATCAGAAAGTGAGGGTTTGTTGCTTGTCAATTGACTTGAACAATTGACATGTATTCGTACTTGTCAAGTATTTAAATTTAAAAAAAAATGAATAATCTGAATGCCGTGATTGGTCAAATATTTTTAAAATTGATGACGTTTTAAAATACGTCACTATACTTTTCCACCGCTGTATATTATAAGGGAGATGGAAAATTTTACAAACAGAATACCACTTTAGATATTTTAAATACAGCGACTTTATTCGAGCGATGAAAATATTAAATATTTTCACTGCTGAAAAAATAATGTCGATTTTTTGAAAAGTTACAGAATAAGGCCCTTAATAAATAAACTTTTAATTGGAGAAATCTATTTTTTTAAATTATTCATACATATATTTATATACTATATATATGGGTCTATAATATACATATATAGTAAGTATTTCATATTACATTGCCACACACGCTGTAATTATGGAAATTGAAACTTTCTATGTCTTCCCTACATTGAAGTTCCTTTGTTCCGTTTAATAACAATACAATTGTTGTATTATTCAAGGAAATGCTCTGCCTTTTGTTTAGGTTTCATATTGCGTGCAACAAAATTATGTAATGCCACAAATAATTTCAGTTCATCGCTATGATGAATTTCTTTTATGTTTTCTTAGACCCTACAGGTGCACATAAAGTTTACCCTTAGTAAAGAATCACTACCCTCGTACTTACTACTCTACGATTTAGAATAGTTTTAACCAACAACGGTATTTGGTGTCAGATGTTGGTTTTAATGATGTGTCTCCTTGCATTAGATGTCACATTATTGCATTACAAAGTACAGCAATTTAGATTTAATGTTGTTTGTTCTATTTAATTACTGTTTTCTTACACTTTAGGTGTAAGACATCTCACCATCTAGAAATTTTACACTGTTTAATTACATAACTCATATTTATCCATAAAATTACCTTTTCTATACATCGTAGTAGGTGTTGTTTTCTAATTGTGATATTTCGGATTTGATAAATTGCAAGGTTGCTGTTCAGTTGAATATCTACAAGGTGTTCTTTATGTAACGACTTATAGTTCAAATCACGAGAGTTCGGCGGCGACGTAAAATTAAAAGGAGGTTATAACACTGTATAAATCTATAATACGGTAATAAATTTTATCTTATTCGTTTCTATATACATTATAGAAAAATAAGTGAGTCTGCTTTTCAGTTATATCAGCAGTTTATACCCTACAACTTCTTTTAAGTCTTGTGTCGCCACCGAACTCTCTTAATTTGAACTATAGTTAGTTAGTTTCGTAAAATGTTTCACTCATATAAATGAGATCTATTCGATCACGATCATTGTTTGCAAGACTCAGGAATAGGGGCCCTGGGCAGAACTGATTATTAGATTGAATGTTTAAAATTTGTTTGTTATTATTCGAAGATTACTTTTGCGGTCACATTTACTTGGTTCTGTTATTTTGGGATTATTGATTTTATAAATGCGTTGTGTTAATAAAGTTCTAAATGTAAATTTCAAAATGTATGACGTCATAGCAACGGGGTGTGGGTGGGGTTCTGCAAAGCGTGACAAGCACGGGAGAAAAGTCTAAAAAGCATAAAATTTGAGTAACGTAATTTATGTATGGCTCCTAACAGTAAAATATCTACTGATATCTTACATCTGAGGGAAAAACCATTGATCGATAAATACTCGTACATATGATATATAATGCGATAAAGGTTTAGATAAAGAGATCTGATGAATAAGATACTCAGCAAACTCGTTAAAATCACCGTAAAACTAGAAAAAAGATATTATGAGTATGCCCCATTTATTTGCTGGCAACTATTATTATTATACTAAGTGCGGTACTGGCAAGCACCCTATATATTATCTAATAAATTACATTCGAGTATACTCAGAGTGTTGAACACCATGTGAAAATATCTTATAGCAAATTGAACTTACTAAGATTAAAGTAGTGATGGAAAGATTATGTGAAGCTGAAGCCCTCTCAGATATACTCCGTCCCCTTACCCTTACAATACTAATTTGACATTCTGCACACAATGTTACAGATTGCAATCATTTCCGTAAATTATAGAGCTAAACATGGTTTGAATAGAAATCACTTGAACACGTGAACTAGACGAAATTGGTATCAATTTAGTTCAATACCTTAATGTTTTCAAAATAAGACGATGAAATCCATTGTTGATTTGAAAAGAGGGCAACCCTACGGATCCGGGTCCGAATTTTTTTACTGGTGTAAATGCAAATTAAATAAAACCCAATAAAATGCGCCATAAAATAATATAAAAATTTAAAATATTTCTTAAATATTTATTTATTTAACGTTGTTTTGCCATATACGTTATTTCTAGGAAATATTTTTTTAAGAATTATTTTTTTTTAAGAAATATTTTAAAAAATAGCTAACACTAGTGTCATTATAATTCAAAGAGAAATGAAGCGTTGTAGACAATTAAAGTATACTTTATTTAAGTTAATGAATTGTTCTTTATTAAAGTAAAAAATATATATTAAATTACAATTATTGATAGCTATCTATACATCGAAAATAATTCATACTTCCACTACTAATTATTGGAATTAAAAAATAAACAAAGATTAATCTCTCAACGCAATGGAGTCTACAATATTTTTGGTCAGTCCGTCTTTAGCGAATATGATTCTTAATTCTTAATCAATTAGAAGTGAAAACTGTCTTTATTAATTATTTATAAAATGTAAATAAATAATAATAGCACTAAGAAATAATGATAAATTCACTATGAGAATAAAATTAACTTGAGATTTGCACTGAAAAATTAAAATGATACGTATAATAGTCACTGCTACGATCGAGACACAAGTAAAACCAGAGGGAGTGAGAGAAAGAAGCCGGCTTCGTTTTCACCTCTACTCCATGATGTTTGCTGGTTGAAAAGTGACAACGGGAGACACCTGGTGCGGATAACTGATTGGTTAATAGAACTATACATGAAAATTATAGTATACTACAATTATTATATTCGATTGCCATCTTGTGGATCTGTGGATGGAACAGAATAATATAAAAATCGCGATTAAAAATCAGGGGTTGATCGTATAAGGGTGAAAATTTAGAATTAAATGTATTTTTCAATGCTGAATCATGAAAGAATAAAAACAAATAATTTTGTCCAAAAAAAAAAAAAAAATCTTGGTGTGGACCACCCTTAACATTTAGGGGTATGATAAATAGATGTTAGCCGATTCTCAGACCTACTCGATCAGAACACAAAATTTTATCAAAATCGGTTTAGCCGTTTCAGAGGAGTTTGGGAACAAACACCGCGACACGAGAATTTTATATATTAGATATATTTAATATGATAGTTCCGTTACTAAACAAATAAATCATAAAGTTTAGTAAAGGATTAGCATAAAGTATTATATATTAAAAAGGATATTCCACCAGACATAAGATCAATAAAAAGAAAGAACTAACAGGATTAAAGTAATTTAAGTAGCTATTTAAATGAAAAGAAAATCTTAAGATGCAAGTAAGCACTAGATTGAGTTTTTTCAATGTTAAGTAAACATGTTAGTTCAATCATCCTATTCGATTAAGTGTTTCATATGTAATTTGTATTTTTTTAATTATTGTTTAGTATTAACCATCCTAAAAGTTTCTTCAATCTAACATATATAATTAGATTTCGATAACGCAAAAATAAATGAATTGTGATTGTTATTTGAAAATTTAGATGTTATTTATATTTTTCTGATTTCGGAACCGACCCGGACCCGGACCCGGACCCGGCTTCAGAAGACCCCGGGTTTTCAGAATCCCTAGCTACACCGCTACGGATCGAACCTGAAGACACAGCAGTCAATGTGATGCATCAATGCTCTTACCTACTTTGTCGGTTCATGTGATCTTATATTCGTTTATATGTAAAAGCTTTCATATCTATTATTTAAATTCTGCATATAGTTTTCCATATTTTTCATTTCTTCAATTTTATTCAAAGGGTAAATGAATTTAAAATATGAATGTTCTTTAATAAAATCTCAACTCTTTTAAGATATTTTTTATGTCGTATTTTATTTACTTTTTCTTTTATTTATATATTTAGGACAAAACTCTGTATGTTTTAAAATATCCTCTGTATGGTTTAAAATACTGACAAACCAAATTCTTGTACAATTAATTATCGCGAAAGCGTACCCTTCCTTAGTAGTGCGTTCTGCGTAGTATTCAGGTAAACCTCCTGAATATTTTAGTTCATAAATGTTAATTGAAAAATTAAATTAAAATACCTACAAGTACATACATTCATTGTCTTTGTATTGTTATAAAATTACGTATTAAATTCATTGTATGAGTACTTTGATATGGGTTTGTAAAATAACGTTATACGTAATAATACGCTCTTTATGTTTAAAATGGACTTGTTTTTTAGAATTAGTGATAATATAGTATTCTAACCCTTTATATAGGGTCTTTCAACAAGAGCTGTCATTTTAAATTTAGCACCATTGCAAAATTTAAACTTACAGCCGTCATTGCATTAACATTTGGTAAATATTGGGTGTTTTCCAATTACAGAACACAATGCCACTTAGTGGAGTATATCGGAGAGTGGGATTATTGTGCCAAGCCCGTAAAATTATAGTAAATTTGAAAAAAATATAGTAGATTTGAAAAACAAATCATCAAATTTAATTTTATCGCATTAATTAATGGTTAAATGTTTATAAATCATATCAATTCAAGTTTAATTTGAAGTAAACAAACTATTAAAATTATGATTACTGTCTCATGATTGGATCAGATTAAGGCGCGAGTACAACTGGTGTAAATTTGATCCGTCATTAATTATTTAAGGGTTAATATTCATATTTAATCGCTCTAAATATTCTTTTATCTTCAATTTTGGATTGAAGGACTATTAAAGTGTATGGCCACATTTTTTAAAAATTTAAACTTTCTTTTATTATTATATTTTCAACAAAATTGATAATACGCTAGGAGCGCTATATTAATATGTACCCTACTGTATCAACAGTCATCATTTTGGCGACAATAAAAACCATTTTGAAATTAATTACTAAAGATTTTTTTTTCGGACTAAAAATATGGTTTATAAAAAATTATCGTAGATTTAAGGATTATAGTAAGAGCATAATAGTATATAGTAAAATGACTGTAATTATAGTATATCTACTATAATTATAGTATGGTTGTTAACACTGGCATTGTGTCGCATTAGTTTTTAAATCTGTATCTTCATCCCTATACTTGTTTATTTTTATAAACTATTTTAAAAATATTTTTATCAATAAATGTTTAAAAATAAACATTTCATACAATTGTATTGGATAAATCAATATAATAGTCAACAATATCAAGAATTTCTATATTTTATGCTAATTAGTTGGTATTAATTGTGCACATCATGGTGTGTTCAACTGTGCGAGGCACTGCTGTAGTAATAAGGAACATTCAATACTGAGCATAATACCGCATTATGCGCTCTAGTGTCGTAATTGGAAAACACACATTGTGTTCCAATGCTAACCTCAGAGTTTGTACTTTGTATTACAATAAAAGTATCACCACTTTTTATGAAAATATTGCGTTTTTCTGTTGATTTAAAATGACACCTCTTGTTGAAAATTCTGCCTCGAATATTGTCTCGAGATGTCTCACTTTTGAACTGAACGATTAGTTATTTGTGCCAATATTAATGCGTTTATATATATAGAAAACCATATTATAACATTTAACAACAAGAACTAATTATTCTGCTAATTATCATACATCTGATTAAATAAAAATATTGCTAATTAGGTATATTTACCATTATTTATTTCATTTTCATTGTTTATTGTATTACCAGTATTTATTTTATTTCGTATTATTAATTAGCGTAAAACAATTATTCAGATATGGAAGATTTAAAGCCACATAAAAATAAAAGAGCAGCAGAAAATAGCAAGGACTTTATTTAATTTATTTAACGTTATCCTAGATCCGATAGTGGGATGCTAGGTCCTATATCGATGACATCATTACTGTGATTGCAGTTTTATGATGTCATAGCCTTATATATGATTATATGACTATATAAATCAATTAAACTGTGATAACAATCAAACTAGAAAACCTAACACTAGTCCGGGGATCGAACCCGAAGACATAGCAATCTGGTATCAAGCATAAATGCTCTAGGCTACTGTGCCGTTCTGAATTTAATAGAAGAAAAGCATTGTAAACTTAATAACCGTGTAAATATATTTTATATAATTTAGTTTCAGTAATATTTTTCACCTATTTTCTTGTCATGGGAATGAAATGTTTTTAACTGCATGTAACTTTATTATATTAAATAAAAATAAAATAATCTTTAAATTTTATGAGCCATGACTTATTTTTATTACAATTCTTTATTACATTGTGCATCAGATAGTTTAAAAGTAATATAAAAGTTGATAGAATTTTTAATTTATAAAATGTAATAGATTTTATGTTACAGGACGCTACTGAACTATAAATTAAAATAAAAGTATCTCGCTAAAAATATAAAAACATGTATTTAAGATACGTAGTTAGTTCACTAGTGACAGGCGGAGGCAAAATTTTAGTCGAATATTAAGTACAAACGTTGCCTGTTCTCAATATAAATATGGACTAAATACAATCACACTCTTTAAAAATATAGCAACGTTATCCACTACAACGTAACAACTATAGTATAGTGCAGTAAAGTACGTACTTCGAATCAGTGGCGGATTTTCATAAAGGCGCATGAGACTCAAAATGGAAAAAGAAAAATTTATTTATATATTAAAAAAAGATATTTTTATATTGTATTATAAGGTGTAATAATAATATTTGGATTGGAGCGGGTCTCAAAATTAAATTGCGCCAATGGCCCCTTAAGTGCTAAATCCACCACAGCTTCGTATGCTACCGCGTGTAGATCATGACAACATACAATATTTGCAAATTCGGATAGCTATCCCTTATAATTACTTTAGCATTCCTTCAATATCTTCAGTCCTCTTATTCGATCTATATGTCTCGAAGTTTCAAAACCGAATCTCCAATAGTTCCTTGTCCGGTGATCCACGTGTAGTTTCGTAAACACGTGCAAGTGCGTATTCCGTCCACGTGTCCCCGTTGCATCGACATCACTGCTGCATAAATGGGTGTCATAAGGCCAAATTTCTCAATCAAAACCAACATTTGATTACTATTTATCGATTGTAAGTGAACTTGATTAATATGTGAAGATAAAAAAGTTTTTTTTTAATTATTATTGCAATAAAATATTGAACGTTCTACCAGTGGAGACACGCCATAAAGCGTGTCATTGAAAGTTAACTAAATAAAAAAGTAACAAGTAACATGACAGTTATCTAAACGATAAGGACAATAATAAACGGAATATAGAAAAACAATCAACTTGTTGATACAACCTCAGCAAATGCAATTTGTAGATATAGTATAAGGCTCTCTCACACTGGAATAGACTACTTGTGACGCCGGCTTTTATCAGTATGGTGTATTAGACTTATTTCGTTCCATGACTTATCAACTCGCTCTATGATATGAGCGTGCTAATGCGGAGCAATTTCAATGCGTCCTACCGACCGGTGCTATTAATATACTCGTACTAGAGATGTGCAACCTAGAAGACATTACTGTGGTTGATTTCTAAGGCCGTCCGCACATGGGTCGGGCACTGATTGCAAACGTGAGCCCCGAATCTGCCTGAACCGAATGAGAATGCAACTGTGTTGTTAGTGAAAGAACGCACTTGTATACGAGTGAGATAACACACACGGCACGAACGAAACTAAACAGATTTGGTATTGGTTTTGAGCACGTTTTGAGCGACATACATACAAATACCTCATAATACGATACACAATAAAATCCCCTCGAACACGGCTCGACAGGGCTCGTTTTTCGTTGGAAACTTCGTTCGCGGCTAGTTTGCAATCAGTCGACCCGTATGCAGGTGGCTGTAAAACGGTGGGGAGTGCGGGGGAAGAAGCGACTTATTTAGTCCCCTTTTGCAATTTTTATGAACATTAAAATTTAAACTAAGACAAAAAATAATTTAAGAGTAATTGATTTTTATAGTTTTTCATTTGTATCTACAATATTTATAAAATTTTTACATTCATTATTTTTTTTAGTTAAGATTTTAATAACTTTCAGTTTATGAAGAAATTAGAACGAATTAATTAATAATAATAATTTTTAATATTAATTAATAATAAAATAATTTTTTAATATTTGATTAAATATTATCAGCGACGTCCATCGCGGGTGGCACACTCGAATACATAGTCAAATGGTCCAACAGAGCAATGGTCGTAATCGAATAGATTTGATTTTTATGAGTGAAATTGTCCTGAACAATAATAAAAATTAATAATAATATAAAAGAATTGTTCAGGAAAAGAGCCCTTGATTCTGAAAATAGTTGTCATACTCCATACTCGAATGTAGTCTGTTCCAGTGTGAGAGCAGCCTAAGATATATTATAAGTGATACTTACAAACAAGTGACCTTGTAGTCAATCATTATATTCCTAGCTTTGTTATATAATTATTGTTGTAATAATTAAAAAATTAATTTCATCTTTAACAACAATAATAACACATGTAGTGACTGTTACTTTGTACCTACATATTACTCGGACTAACTAACAAACACGAATTCAATACATGTATACATGGGTTTCTTGTATTAGTGTACTATTTCAAATGTAAATTCTTATGACACGTGATACCCCTTCCAACATATACTCACTATTTTTTACGTTGCGATAGTCAATAATATGTACAGTCACTTGTAAAATAATTTGTATTTTAAAAACGTTTCGACGTCAACATACAAAATCAATTGGTTAAAAAGTAGAAAAAGTTCTTTTTTTATTATTATTAGACTTTGGTTTATTCAAATTTTGTACTGTATTAGCAATATATATTGATAACTAGCTTTTACCCCCGTCGCAAGCGACGTCTGCCTTCTGTGTGTGGCTTGAATTTCCTGTCAAATTTAAATTTCATTTTTAAATTAACGATTATCTTATTTCTACTACTTATAAATATGCAAATGCAATATTTTAACTTGAATAATAATAATTTTATTTATTATTATTGTCACGATATATTGTTACGATATATTGTTACGATATATTGTCACGATATATTGTTACGATATATTGCTACGATATATTGTCACGATGTATTGTCACGATATATTGTTACGATATATTATACGTATACGCTATGAAGTAGCGCTTCCCCGTCATAAGGCACTGTGTATATAATATTTAAATTATGTGTGATTAAATTTATGGTTGGCTGGTAACTTAAACTTACTGCCAAATATTTTTTTAAATTAAATTTTTTAAACTTCTATTACATCTCTATTTACTTTGAAACCTTTCTAAATAGTAGATATGCTAAATAAATATTTTAAATCCCATTCATTTTAAAATAAAATATACTCGTATAGAAACCAATAGAAATTTTAATAAACAGTAAATATTACTTCATTTAAATAGACTTTCTCTACGTAGTTTGTGGCTTTAAACCATTTGGTTGTATTATTGGAATATGGAAAATACAAATATAAATCAAGAAGCCATAAGTTTTAGAAAGTATGTTACTTTCAAAAGCTTTACTGATGCTTTGTAAATGGTACACATTTTTATATAAAATTTAGATAGATATATAATCTTAGAAATATTTATAAAATAAAAAGAATTGAATTTTGTTTTTAAAGAAGTTCTATAATTTTTATAGGCATAGGCTTTTTCACTTAAAATTTAGTAATTCCCGATTGCTTCATTTTAAAATTTCAGCAAATCCCACAAATTACTCTCCACGAACCTTATTCTGATTACATATATATATAGATATATATATGTGAGATTTGTAATGTTCTATTTGGATAACCAACATATATTTGTTTTCTACCCTTTCTATAGCGAACTGGTAAATTTTGTGATTGTTGAATTAGCGAGACCATTTCATTGTTTATTTTATTTCGTTAAACAATATTAATTATTTAAATAAAAAGTGCACCATATAATATTCAAAATAGAATTAAAATAATGAATAAATTAATGTATGTTATCATACTACACCCACTGAAAGTCAAATCAGTAATCCAGTGATTGCAAACCGTGCAACAATAAATTGAACTTGGAAAATTTAAAAAATTACTTTAAACAGAAATTAATATCTCTTTTCAAATTACAGAATATTTATTTAAAATTATTTACTAATTAAAACACAACAACAAGTTATTAAATTGAGTAATTCATTGCAGAGCCGCTTTTAAACATAGACAACATAGGAACGTGTCTAGGGGCCAGCATCACAAAAGAAAATTTGTTTAATTTATTAATTTATTTTGTAATAGTAACAATTTTTTAAAATCTTTTTTAATCTTCCACTGACATAATTTAAAATAAGGGGCCATCCATAAATTACGTGAAACGCAGAGGGAAGGAGGGGCTAAATTTCCATGAAATCTAAAAAAAGTAGTCATATATCCTAAAAATATTAAATTATTACAAAACATTTAAAAAGGACGTTGGAGGGAAGAGGGGCTAGAATTGCAGGAAATTTGTATGACGTAATTTATGGATGACCTCTAACAATTTTTCAAAATAAATTTAATATAGTATCTTAATCTAATAAATAAAATAAATTTAACCGCTTTGCAAGATATACTTAAAATACTACTACTTTAAATTTTTTAGCCCCTCTTCTTCTCAGTCTTCTTATTTCCGCCATACATCTTGCCTTATAATATCTCCTCTAAAGTTACTCCACTTTTAACCTTTTCCTGACAAATACTCTTAGTAACCTCCGGATTTTCCTCCTCCTTCCCGGATTGTTCTTTTTTCCTCAATACTTGCTTCCTCTCTCTTCATTACCTTTTCTAAACCTTGCGATCATTCTCGTTTCCTTGCTTTCCTGTTTTCCTATATCTCCGGCATCCTTCTCGTCCACAATTGTCTGTATCTTGGGTTTTATTTTGCATCATCTATCTTTTTCTTCCTTTTCCTATTGCATCACTTCGTCTTATTACATCGTGAACCTCCTTCCTCTCGAGTTTCTTCAGATCCCTTGGACCAACACTGTTGATAACAACAAAATACAAAAAATATAGCAAAGATTTGGAAATTAATTTCGCAAACATATGTAGTTGTCTGACATGAAATATCAAAACTACCGAGTACTGCACCGGGTGACTACTTGGAATGCAATTATTAGAAAAACTAAATATATTGGTATTTTAATTAATAGTCGACTGGACTATAGTATATGTTTTAAAATGATTTTTGTTTGGAAATGTTTATTGTGTTTGATATGGTTAGTTTGTAAGTACTTATATTTGTATGTATTGACGTATACAAGTATATAGGTGTATATAAATGTTTTTGTTTGCGTGCGTAAACGAGGAGTGGGTTGTTATCAAAGTAACATAATATATTACACAGCATCAAAACCACTTATACTCTGAAATAGAATACTCCATTCACTTTAGAATATTCCATAAAATAAGCCACATAAACAATTCTAATAATATTGAATAACGAAGTAGAAACATAATATAAAGTACAATAGAATTACTGTAAAAAAGGATTCGGTTTTGTTTTTTTTCAATATTTATTTGAGTGCATCAACTTTCAACAGTTATTAGCACTAAAAAGAGTATATACATTTTTAAACGGTTATAATACATTATTTACAACTTATAGACTCGAATTTGGGCATTTAAAATAATGAGATTAAATTTGTTTTATTGATAAAGTCAATAAGGTTTTCCAGACTTTCCCTGCTTTCAAATATCTGCCTATATTTCTCAAACATACTACAGCCTTGTTTTTGCGATGAGGACTTTGAGCGTCGAAGTATAATATGCTTCTTCGTTAGTGGGTTGCTACATTGTTCACTTACGCTTGTGGTTCTCTTTTGAATAAGTAGGTATAAGTACAAATCATCGATATTGACGAAGAATAAATATTTATATAATAATATTTCAGGGTGGCCACAAACCTGGAAAAGCTGGAAAAGGGAATTTAATGCAGCCTGGAAATATTATGAAAATATCTGGGAATTTAAGGAAATTTCAAAAAATATTAGGGAATTCGATAGCGGCAACTTTCTGATATATAGTATAATATATTTCATTTAAAATTCAAATTGAAATGAATCAGAAAATTTAAAAAGAAAACGTGTAGCCTATAGTATATTTAATTTGTTCCTGTTTGGTTGGACTATCGACATATTATTTATTGTTGAAAACGTTCTATCAGCTAATAACGTGATTGCTTTCCTGTGGTTTCCTCGTATATTAAATAAATTAATGATTGTGCGATTTAATGATGTTGTACTTTATACCAGAATAATATAAAAACTGAAATAATTTCGTTTAATAGTATTTTTTTTGCATTTTTGTCTATAATTTATTATACTGTAGACAATTGTTTAACAATTTGAATTCCTACAACACAACAAAAATATTGAAATAATTGTTTTTATATAAAGAAAGTACTGTCAAAATATCCGCACGTTCTAGGAGTGCCTACAGTATTTACATATTTGAACAACAAGTTAATCGGGGACAATACACACACGACAGCCTACCCTTCAAGATCAAATACAAACCACCAAAAGCCACAATCTTCTAGGTGCATGCTACACAAAATAGACATATACATATTTCTTTATCTATAGAATTCACCATAGCACAAACACACAAAACTAAATATGTTATAATACAAGACATCAACTTAGAACATCGACAATACGGATATAGGCTCACGCCAAGCACCATAAAACTAAACTAGACTAAAACATATTGTATTTAAAATTAGTTATTGCAATAACATTCGATTAATAAATATCTTGGAAATTGATCAAAAAATTCTTAAATTATTTATTTCGATCTCAGTTTTTTTTGTTGATTTGACTATACTGTCGAGTAACAAAAGAAACAACGCTAATGAAAATATTTTTTTATGTACGAGTATATAAATATTTTATTCCATTTTAAAGGATTATGTAAAATAATTATAATTTGAAAATAATATTTATGTAACTGTTTTATAAAAAAATAATGAATTTAAAATATTCCAGTTTTTTATCTATTGTTTTTATATTAAAAATAGATATAATGCTATACTGCATACACTGTGGGTGGCTTAGTGTGCAATCACTCAATTTATTCAACTTTAAACAACAATTCTACTAACACATCGCTCTGTAGCGTTGAACACTCTTTTTAAAGTGTTATTTAAATTCAAATGAATGATTGAAAATGAATCTAAAAACCAAAGGCACAATAGCAGAGAGCATTTATGCTTGTCACTACACTATTGTGTCTTTGGGTTCGATCCCCGGACCAGCGCTATATTTTCTATTGGTTATTATTAAAAATTAATTGATTATGAGCTTACATAATGATGAAATCATTATGCAGCGGTGTATTTAAGTTATATAGTAGGTCGTCAGTGATATGACCGTATCGAAAAAAGACCGACGTTAAAAACAACCTGTTTCCGAATTTCTTTAATTTTAAGGTTTAAATATTAATTGATGGCCAACCGCCACCTAGTTGTCTAACTTAAGGAATCAAGTCCGTAGTTATAGACGTTACCAAGCAAACATAATGCATTGCGTAATATCTGAAGGTGGACAACGGTACTTTTTGTCTACTGACACGTAAAGGATGCCTTGCATCATCCGCCCTTACATTTTCGACCATCGACCCAACAGGTTGCTCTCTTAATTCTAAGAGTCTAAATTAGCAACATATATATATATATATACATTGTTATTTTGTACACGTGCTTTTTCTGCTTTATTTCAAATAAATTCATTTAATTATTAAATAGTGTGTTTCTCTGTGAATTCTTAATAAAAATACAGTCCACTACTAAATGTAAATTATCAACATCAGATTTACATAAACACTTGGTTTTTTCGTGTTTTAATCGACAAGAAACAATCAAGACAACGCTTAACATTGTGATTTTGAGTTACATCGAGAATCACGACATTTTGCGCCAACACAACCTGTTTGTTTATAAGAGACATAAGAGAAATTTATAAACATTTTTACCTTAAATGTTCTGTATCTTTGAAAATGATTTCTTCAATTCCCAATTAAATGACTTTTTGCCTGTAGAAATGATGATTTTTATTCATATAAAATATAAAAATTTCAATTGTATATAAATTCAATTGAAATTTAAAAAATTGTAAGCATTGTGTGATGGTGTAAAACTTAGCTCAAAAACATTTTATTTTGAATTTCCCTCTCGATTTGCTATTTGCAACGTTGCCGACTCATAACCTACATTTAATGTTTCTTACTGCCTTTATTTAATTATTTTCGTAAATAAGTATTTTATCATATAAAACTTAATTTTATCATGAAAAGATACTAGCAGCTTTCGACCTCCCATGCGAGGTCATCTTCAGGTAAAACAGATTATTAAATTACACTTTCTACTGGTACGCTAAAATATTTTAAGTAAGAATTGATTATATATACATATATATTCATTCATATTATACCTGAGAGTAATTATAGAATTGCATGTTAACTTCGCTTCGTTTCTTTGGTATAAAGGTTAAGCAAGACAAGGTCTTTGTGGTTGCCTACTTATTAATTCTATGTACAATTATTCATACATACACATATACAATATTTATACATAAGGTTTACATTATATTTTCACAGTTGTTTTGAAATTCGTTAAAAATAACAAGTTTAATACATTTATATAATAATATTATTTCTTTATATGAAACCATTTCATTTTAAATCGCATTATAAAATTTACTTTTGATTTTATAAAATATGGTTTTTATTTTTTAATCTCTTTATATATATATATATATATATATATATATATATATATATATATATATATATATATATATATATATATATATATATATTTATACACTATATGATATATCTGCTTTAAATGCTAATGTATATTAACTACATACAAGAAATATTATTTTGGTTATTTGGTTGGTTAATTATTGTCAGTCTATTTCCGATGCTGTGTCTTATATGTTGGCAGATTTTAGGGTGTCGTGCCTTCATAAATGTGTGACACATAATTACTTAAAAAGTTTACAATTATGTGAACACATAATTTACTATAAACTTTGATCTAGAAAATATAGTACTGGTTTTGAAATGCGTTAATATCCTCGGTCGCTCTCGTGCTTTTGATATAAGGGACCATCCCTAATTGCCATTTTGCTGATCAAAATTTTAGTGTAATGACACACAGTTTTAATGAATACGAATTTGTCATATTGAAATCATATTTTTTGTAAAAAATAAATTGGTTTTATTTTCTTTGAAGAAGTTACTACACCATTTTTCAGGGAGTGACCCTGCTTCATTTCGCCCAATATGAACTACTTTTTATATTTTAAATTGCTTGTAAAACCTCAAATTCGTGTGACGTATTTGAAGAATGATCCCTAAAATATATTTTAATAAAGAATTGCAGACTTTTTTATATTTATTATTTCATTATACGTTCTATTCTAAAACAACGTATATTTTCACAAATATGTTGATTTTTCTGGCTGCACCTTAAAATATATTGCCTTAAAATATATTTCTTCAAAGTTATAAATTTTCCTAAAGTCACTACTTTTCCCTAAACGTCAGAAATATGAAATATACCTCTACTTAACGTTTATTAACTGTTTCGTTGTCTCGGAGCTGTATCTTAAACTCCACGTGCGCACGTGTGATGCTCATTTTTAGAGAAAATTAAAATTTTAGTATATTCATAAAATAATATATAATTTTATTACTTCTACATAATTACATATTTAATTAGTCAATTCTAATTAATTTTAGTTATGGTTTCTGTTCATGGCTTTGCTTAATTTCTGTTTTTATTTTTCTAAAGTCAAATATATGAAAGCTTTATTAAGTACCTTTCCCAGCTACTGTTTTAATTTTAATTACATAGAATATGGCAATAATAGCCACGCCTCGTATGTCTAACCATTCACTGCACAAATTTTAACTTTAATAAACAATGATTGTGATTGAACAGATCTGATTTTTATGAGTATAACATTTTACGAATCACTTTTAAAAAAGTATTCTTGTACTATTCCTGAATTTTATTATTAATTATTATTATAGTCCAGTGATACTCTTTTAAAAGTGATTCGTAAAATGTTTCACTCATATAAATCAGACCTGTTCGATCACGACCATTGCTCGCAAGACTCAGGAATACTTTCACTGGTTCGAACACAAAATATTGCACCAGTAAAGACACGCCATAAACATTGAGTTTTATATAAAAAACATTTTTCTTCCTTTAATTTGATACTAATTTTAGATTTGCATGTCTTCATATAATGGTCCACACAGAAAATTACTAAACTTTATACTAATGAGTCTCTTTATCATGCTCCCTATTATATATATTTTATTTAACAAAGATTAATTGCATGTCCTTAAAATCTTTAAATTTGTTACCTGTTTAGAATCTTTATTCGTGATAAATGTAAAGCCAGTTTTATGAAGGCGTGTCCCCATTGAAGCAATATTCCCATTTTTTATATAAAAGTAAGTGTTACGATATTTACTGTCCTTTTCCTGGACCAGTTGTTTGACTTAGCGGGAAGGTGTAGTGCAGAGACAATAGACTAAATGTGCTAGCTAAATAAATCCAGTTCGTTTAAAATCACCCAAAAATAGTATATTTGTCCTATAATGATGTGTGTATAATATCAAAATATCAAATAATAATATTTTGATATGCAAAATTAAGGAGATGTATTTTAATATAATAAATAAGAAATACCATAAAATTTATGTGGATACCAGGACGTTGTGGAATAAGAGGAAACGAAATTGCAGATCAATTGATAAAGGAATCAATAAATTTAGAAATTGAGATAAAAGTGAAAATACCTTCATATGAAATTTTTAATATAATCAAAAAATTAAACTTCAATTTGAGAAACACAGATTTCATTAACAAAAGTCAGTTAAAAGGAAGAGATTATTGTATGTTACATCCAAATTTAAGTAAGAAGAGATGGTTTAGAAATGAGTACCGCAAAATTATATCAACTATAATCAGAATCAACAGTAATCATTGCAAAATTCCAGCTCACCTGTACAAAATTAATATTAAATCTGACGATAGATGTCAATGTGGTGAAGAAGGAACTTTGGATCATATTATATTTGAATGCATAAATTATTGTTTAGAAAGATCAAAATTGAATAGTGATATATTAGATGTGATTAAAACTTTTCCTGTTAATACTAAATTTTTGTTAAGTGATTCAAAATTAATTAGTGAATTATTGAAATATTTAGAAATTTGTAAAATTGAATTATAAATTATAAAAGATGTATAAAAAATGTTTGATGGTGGCTATGGCGAAAGAAAGTCAAGGCAAATAAGTAAATAAATATAAAAAAAAATAAAATATATATATATAAGTATAATATAATAATTGATTTATACACAGAGGTAGGGAAATTAACTGCATAAAAGATGAAGTAAAATATATATCCAAAAGGTTCTATCTTTTATCTTGGTTAACTGACTACAGAGACCGTGCGAGAAACATAGAGGCAGCACTGTTGCCGATGGTAGCGCTGTCCGTGTTTTATTTTTAGAACTAAATGACTATAACAGATATAACAAGATATAATATCTAGTTACTATATTAACGTACGAAAGATATATCTTAAAATGGAAAATGTTATTAAATATAGATTCCGCCCAATAATAAATAATCGTTAGAATGATTCCAAAGATGCGAAATTATTTAAATCTGGTCATGTATATAATGTTGTAAAAGAAGATTTCAACGGGCAAGTGACGATAACTTGTAAAGTTATGTCAAGTCAATGTACAATTAAATTTTAAAATATATAAATTAATAAATCAGATTGAGGATATTAATATAAATATTGTTGTCTGATTGGTGTTTATCGAAATGTTAGTAATGCTGAATGCACTCTATGTATGTATGCACATAAGTTTTTACTGCATTTATCCACTTAACGTTTATTAATTTTCCAAAAGACACCACGTGTGCTCTTTGGAAATTTATAAAATTTCACTAACGAGTCGAATCCACAGATGCAACAAACTTTATTCAATAATGACATTACGAAAATTATTTGTATTTATTATTTATTAAATACTAAAAAATAAATTACATATAATGACAGTTTAATAAATTATCCATAAAGTACATATTTTTACCACCAGTTGGCATTAAAGTCATGACGCGCAACCCTACATGAATTTGAAATTAGAATAATGAAAAAATGGTGAACAATATGAACAAAATATATCATAACTTCCATAAGTGCTGCTAGTGATTTAAACAACAAAAGAATTTCAATATTTTAGCAATATTATATTCTTAGCAAGTTTTTACCCGTAATGTTTCTTTCAATGATTGAGTAAATTCATGTATTGGACATCTACGATCTGTGGAATGAACGTAGAGGAAGAGAAGTTAGCATAGTTTGTCAAATAGATGTACATTTTTGTTGAATATTATCTTGATTACGTAAAAGCTGCTGTACAAGCAAAGCGTTTCATGCTGGTTCCTTACTCTGTTATAAATTCTACCTATATTTTTATAATGTCTGTTGTTGTCTTCTTACACGATCACGCAACTTCTTCTAGTCTCTAGATATTCACTCTGCCTTCAAATGTAATGCTATCTCTTTCTTTAGATCATCATTTGTTCCATTTAAATGTGTGCATGCGACATGCAATCTTTACCGTAAACATCACTCAATAATTGAATCACGGATGTATTATTTAAATTCGATGTTAACTTGCTGTTCACTGATGAAATGTCATTGGATATTAGAGGCGCTTGTGCTACGAGTACTGTCAAACTTCTCTGCTTCTTATACCAAATTTTTTTTTTATTGGTCTCATTCAATTTGCACCAAACTAAACTTGTGTCATTAGAAGAAGAAGAAGAAGTCGAGGTTTCATTGTGTTTTGCGTTCTTGTACCTACTGTTAAATCCGCCACTGTTATTTATAGTCATAATTAACTTTTTCTTTAACTAAGTCTTTAGTCTGTAGTCCATTTATCCCATAGCGTTAGTCTTCCGTCACAACCTAAGTGAATTGAGAGAAATATTAAAATAATTTAATCATAGTAAAACATAAAGTGTTGTTTCAAAGAGAAGTTGTTCCAGTAAAGACGATCCCTTAGGTAATAAATGGTATCATATTTGAATACAAACGACTATTAGGTTAAACCGCACTTGATTTGAATTAAATACATCTGTTCAACATCATCTCACCACTGTATCTCATAGTATCACTCGCTCTATTGGTGGTCTTCTGTCTTATCTTTTGTCTGTTACACGCATATTATACTCACCGTCTTATTTCGGTTCATTGGAAACCAGACTGTACAAATATATCCCCTAGACAGCTTACTAGTATTGGGGGGTTTCGTATTGGGGTTCTGGTTACTACTTCTGACTTAAGCTTAGAATCAAAACCATTATTCACAGTGAAAACATTTTATAACACTCAGAAAATATCTAAAATCTTTTTTTCCCCTTCATACTTTTCTTTTTGTATTAGGATATATGTATATACACAGAGACAGACGTATCTGATCTTTTCTTTTATATCGCTTTTAACTGTAATTAACTTTTTTCACTGAAATATATTTATTGGTATTGCTACTATCTAAGGAACCATATCAATAGTGTTGCCACTTATGTAATTTGCTGACACACTGCTGTGATCTTAAGTGATATATGCATGCACCATGACAACACTGTTTTCTATGGTAACATTTTTTGAAAATTAGAAATTGAAAAATGGAAAAAGGGGCGTTGAGAAAATTAGGGGACACGATATGAAACTTTGGAGAAAACTCATAATACAACACATAATAATAAAATTCAAAAAAAGAAATTCAAAATTCGAAAATTTTATTTGGGGGACGGGAACGGTTTCTGTTGAGGGTAAAAATAGAGCTAGAAAGTTGAAATTTTATATAAAGGCTAACTTTGGTATCTAATTTGCAAATCGAAAAGAAAAATCCCAAATTTTGAAAGAAAGTTGGTCAAATAATGAACAAATAGGAAAAAATATATTTTTTTAATCAGTTTATATGAAAAATAATTTGTTGTTATATGTAAAATAAATATGGAACGAGTTTAATATTTCAATTCAAAAATGAAATTAAAATTTGAAATGAAATTCAATTCACTTACACACAAAAGACAGTCGTCGCTTGCGACGGGGGTAAACTCTAGTTTTGTGTAAATTTCATCACATAATCAGAATTCCGTACGGATTTTAGTAGCAATATTTCTCCCATTTTTAACAAAAAATAATACAAGATAAATATATATATTATATATTTTTTTTATTTAAGTTCCGCAACATATATTTCCCTCTGTTATATTCGTATTATATTATGCTATTATATATGTTCTACTTGAAAATCTACCCCCATAATCAAATGTTCCGAAAACTGTTTAGATCCGCTATAGCTCAATGTCTGACAGGTTTATAACAGGTAGCTATAGGGTGAAAAGTGGGATGAACTCTTAACTATCTTTACCATCCCCTACAGGCTTCACATACATAGGATCACACCTGGAGCTCCTGGAGCTACAGATTGAGATCGGCTGGAAATGCCTATTCCCATAGAATACAATACTAAAATACATGGTGTTGCCTTGTCTTGAGCCCTGCCCTCAGTTAGGTATTGTCTGAACGATGATATTGTATATCATAATATTTCGAGTTGTGTGTTTCATTTGAAAACTTGTAAATACGAGAAACTATTGTTCTTGGAGGAATTTTCAAAATTATTCTAGTACAAAAATGTAATTAAAATTTGTACAATTTATTTGTATAATTTAAATAACCTATTACCGATCACTTTCTACTATATTGGCAGATTTTATGTTGTCGGTGCTTCTTATATGTTGGCTACACCATTATATGAGCACATAATCAATATTTGATAACAACCAAACCGAGAAAATATAGCGCTGGGTCCTAAGAGCGACCCTAAAGCACTGTGAAGTAAAGAGAGTGTGCTGTAAATCATGGTTGATTGTCCTCCACTCCTAGAGGTGTACGATGCCAGTCTTTACAGACCATAAACTCGCGAAGTTTGTGCAGAAATTGCATCTGCATGTGTACGAGGAAGCTGGAACTTAAGGTATGCAGGCGAGGGAGAAATATCCCAAACTAATATGGATCACTGAAGTGTCTTAGTAAACAATTTGGTGAAGTGTCATTTTTTGTGACGTTTCTATCACTATTGCACTTCAATTATAGTTCGCATCAACTTTATCTTCAATTGTTTTCCGGCAGATGGAGTGGTTTCGCCATTATTTTTGAGAAGCCGAACTGTAAATAAACTTTTTCATGACACAAAAATAATACGCATCTTCAATATGATGTCAAAGTGATTCCAAAATGTTTACAAGGTTTCGTACGGAGGGAAGTATAGTAAGTGGTGAACCGAACACTGTTCACCGTTGGCACGAGGGATGCAATGTCAGCGGAAATACCCTCATTGGCATAATACCACCACGATCATAATCATAGTCTCGATTTCGAGAGACAACACTCTCTTCGGACTCTTCTTGAAAAAATTAAATTAAAAAATATAATTCTTTTGCTCTTGATATTCATTTCCATTTTTACATTGAAAATATATATGGTTCTATATCGATAATAGAATAATAGAATTCATTTTATTGAATTGTGTAGTAGTTGATATGGTTGTATTTTACATTGAGATAACATAACCACAATTATTCATGAAATAATTAATTTAGCTTTGTAGTTGCACAAAATTATATGCGGTTATTAAAGTATTGTATTATCATAATGAAATCACGAATATTGAATTTCATACTCGTAAAACTACTCGAGTATTCGTATTATTGAATGTACTTCAATAAAGCAACAAAAAGCAATCAATGAGTGTGCATATCAAATTGAAATTTGATCATGAATCGTTGAATTGTTCATAAAATTTAAATTAATAATTATTATTTTGATATTGAGTTTTATGTTAATAATATAACTTTATTAATTAACATGAATTCTATTGTAATAGTCATCAATAGGGCCTGGATTTATATGTATTTTGAATATTAAAAGGGAAAAATCATATTCCGACTATAAATTTCTTAATGTGGCATGCCCAGTAAGGCAATCAAGCCAGTGTAAGAATTAAAGAAGTAACGAACATATAAATATAAAAACATATCTTTCTGCTACTAATCGTCATAATTGTTATTTCATATATTTAAAAATTATTTTAAAAAAAACGTTTAAAAATTTGTGGAATTGTTAAAACTAATTAGTTAAAGTGGGAATAAATTGATAATTGATTTTAACAATCGGAGGTTTTGACGTTCGTTGCTGGAGTATCGCTGGCTGAAATAATTTTTGTGGTGAAGATTTTAGTAATTACTGCATCTCTATTAATGATAGATGGGTAGAATTCCCAAAAATTATTTATTATTAATATGTTATAATAATATTATAATTAATTATGAACTCGCGAAATACATTTTTTTTACTGGGATTGCCGTTTAGTGTTTTGCGTTCTATCCCAACTGGGATCTCAATAAAACAGCCCGGTTAGGTTCCAATTGAGTTTTCAAAAAAAATTCTAGTCAGCATTTAGCTAGTTTATACATACTTTTGTTGCATATTTTAATTCAATTATTTCATTTTAGGAGTTAGCGACTCGATTTTTTTATTTACCCCATTTTATTTTAGATTTTTACTTTATGTTTACGACTTTACATAATTGAAGTTTTTAGTTTTTATTAATTTTATGGAAAATACATATTTGTTTATATTTTACGGAAAATATTTTTATATATTTTTGTTGCATATTACAATTTAATATTAGCTAGGTCTTAGCTATTCGATGTTACTAGCATATTAAATATTTCTACTTATATATTTTTCATTTTTTTGTTTTGTTTTTCATAAAAAATAAGTGCATATTATACGCAATTACAAAATTTAATAAAACCAAAAGGAAGATATTGGCATATATTTATAAAAATATAAATGAAAGAGAAATTAAAAAATCCGACCGTAAATAAAATTTTGAAAATGAACCAGGATGCTTCGCTTACCCAAACACATAACACATTTGTTGATAATTTTTTGTTTATATATTTTTTTTAAATTAGCGACCTTCTACTATATTGATAGTTTTAGTGGTGTCGTGAACCCATATATATTGCCCGGCAATTTAATTCTTATCTATCTACATAATTAATTTAATAATAATATATCGGGAATCGAACCCTAAGACATAGCACTCAGCGTCAGGTATCAATGCTCTCGCTCACTGTGTTATCTGATTTTCGTTATATTCTGTACAACTACACGGTAAACCTAAGTTTGTACCCTCTGTTTTATATTGATTAACCCTAAAAAATATAACGATTAAAACTTTTTCAACTTTCTGAAGCTTTTTACCCATATGCTTCTTACTACTTAAAAAAAGTCTTGTTAGCAATAAAGAAAATACCAAGCTAAACTAGACCATTACGGCTAAAACTAAACCTTACGTATTTCTTATCATCCACCCTCATTTCTCGTATTTATTTTTTTACCCTTAGCGAACATACTAATTATGTTTTCTATGTCATTATTATAAGGGTAGCCATATTTACAACCTCGTTTACAGGTCAAATCTAGTAACGTGTACGATAACACGAAATGTATATCAGACAAAGGAATTTTAAATGCATTTTTTTTATCAATCTGGAATATCTATTATTTTAACAAACACTATGTGATAATATTCGTATAAACACGTTCGCGTGTCTAGATAACAAAATGTTGCTAAGTAAATATTTTTTACGAGTTGTAGATTTATCATTTGTAGTGACACATTTTTTTTAATTAAGAGTTTAGCTTGTGAACTTATCAGAGTATATTATAGATTCCGCCCCTCCCCTTTAAAATATAATACATTGTATGTACATGAAACAACACGAATTGTTTTCTGCATATATTTCCAAACAACCCATGGTCATGTACACAGGTCTAACTAGCTAAGGCAAGAACCAAAGCTAAGACTTTGATTATGCATAGTTCGATTTTAACCCGTCCCGTTTTGCACATGAACATGCTTGCGATTTCTAACCTAACTTTAAGTAAAAGTGTTAGTGTCAAACGAAAGTGTTCTTGGTATTGATGATGTTAATTTTTTAATATCTTCATTCATACAACACTATTAAGAATATTATGAAGTTTTGTTCCGTCAAATGTCAAAGTTTCTTTTCTATGCACACTGTTTTATATTTGTGTAATTTTTGACAGATGGCTTTGGTAATTTGTTTATAGCAATTCAAACGGATTTTCCCGTTAAGTGTGTCACTTTTTTCATCATGATATTCAAGTGTGTATGACATATATATGTGTAGGTTATTCGGGCGTCTTTCGTCGTCTTTCTTCGGTCACTATTAACTTATAAATATCCTAAATTGTTGCTATTTACTTTGCAAATATATAAAGGTAAGCTTAAGTTCTCATCTTGGCTCCCTATGCTATTGCATCTCTCATATGGACTTAAGCCAACCCTGCTGGTAATTTTGATATATTATTTAGTAAGCAATTAATTTATAGTTCAGTAAGTGAAGTATACGAGGCCATCCGTAAATTACGTCACACGCAGGGGGTGGGGTAAAGAAATTGCGACAAGATGTTACAAGAGAGTGGGGAAGGGGTCAGAAAGGTTGTGAGTCACATGCAGTATAAAATATATAAAAAATTTGTAAAAAAATTTGGTATAGAGTAGCAGGAACTCTGTGTGACGTAATTTAAGGATGACCCCTAAGCAATAAACATGGCGACGATAGAAACTGGTAGTACTGCGTAAAATACATCTTATTTATTATATGTTAACGTAATAATTAACTAATCTACTTATAAATTAAATAACTTAAATTATATAATTCGCTACGTTAAGAAGGAAAAAGGATATCCTGTTCCTAAAACAGATTTGTAAGTACTGATATATTTTATGTACCAATCTTAACAACAGGATTTATATAGGTACTGGGAAAGAAAATAGAAAACGTGTTTAGTATTTATTTGGGCGAATATATTGAATACGCATGAACCCAATGAAGAAAATCTTTACTTTAAAACGACATTTCTTATGATTTTTTAATAAACCAAACATTTCGTAAGACTTAACTTTTTTTTAATTTAATTTATTTACTGTTGGTGTTTTTCCTATACTCAGTCCTATATGTGTGTGCTAATTCGCTGCCTGTTAAGATTATGATTATGTATGTACTAATCAATTTAACTTGATAACAACGAAACTCAGAAAGTATAACTCTGGTTAAGGGTTCAAGGGATCAAAGTCAATGATTTCTCCCATTGTGTTATCAGTTGTTAGACTTAATTTCAGTTATTTTTATTTAGGTTACTATTTGCTCCCTTATGAAAAATATGTTTACAATAGTTTTCAAGATTAACTAAAATCACCGTAAAACAAAAATAGAAAAAAAGAGAAAACAAGATAAATAATACTTGTATTATTTTAGGACCTTAATGATTTCGTTGCCTTGAGCTTGTAACAAAATACTTAGTTCTTCAGTGTATCATTACAAAATATGGTATACGAATATCCACTCGTATATTGATCCTATTAGAAAAATATGTCCCCCGGGGCAATTGATATTTTGAAGCCTCTCAAAATCTAAAAATCGTTAAATTCATTGGTTTTGTTTTATTTTTATTTTCCTAAAGGAAAACGTTTCTGTTTTTGTGTAACATAATGCAAAACCGGTAAAAGAAAACTGTTTCTTTGATTCCTTTTGGAAATATCTTAGTTATATGTTATTAGAAAATTCTTCTAATATATGTGAGGTTTTCTTTCTCATGAATTTAAAAATATTTCTAAGTCACAGAGAGAAGAAGCAAGAATATCTCTCTTTCACTGAGCTATCGCGGTCACTAATAGTTTAATGGTTACAGGTGTTCAACATACAGTTTTTCTGTAACGGGAATCGATTTAATTTTCACTTGCAAATTTTTTAACGTTGAGACCAATATTGATAATGGAAAAGTGTACCAGTAGAGAGTGTAATTTTATAATTTCTTTTACATGAAGTTGACCTAGCATGGGGGGGGGGCTGCTAGTATCTTTTTATAATAAAGTTAAGTTTTCTCTGATAAAAGGATGATTTTATTGAACATATACCTAATAATTGGATTGCGATTCTAAATCCATACATAGAGTTTATCTTATATTATAATGTCCGAGGTGTATGTTTGTTTTCTTATATTCTTATATTCTTATATGTTTACGCGATTCGTATGGTAGCTCGAAAACGGCTCCATGGAAGTTTTTAAAAATTTCCTATTTCGTAGAGAAAAAAATTCTAAGACTTTTGGCGTCCTCGGATTTTTCCCTGAATTTCCTGGAAACCCGTAATTTTGGAAAAACTGGAAAAAAAGTGAACCCTTTTTTGCTGTATTACTTTTAATTCGTAAAAGATAGAAAGTTGAAATTTTGCATGTGTATTAAGGTATTCAATGCTGACATTTTTCAAAAATTAGAAATTCAAAAAGTGAAAAAGGGGGGGTTGAAGAAATTCGGGGGCCCGGTAGGGAACTTTGGAGAAAGTTCATATTCTGGATTCTAGAATAATTAAGTATATTATTAATAAAAAAAAATTCAAAATTTCAAAATTTTATTTGGGGGCACGGGGGCAGTATTTTCCGAGAGTAAAAATTGTGCTAGAAAGTTGAAATTTTGTATATAGGCTAACTTTGGTAACTTATTTACGAATCGAAAAAAAAAATCCCAAATTTTGAAAAAAAGTTGGTCAAATAAGGCATAAATTGAAAATATTTTTTATTTTGATAAAAAAATAATATTTTTTTAGTCAATTTATATGTGTGTATATGTGCGCGAGTTTATTTATTATTTCAATTTAAAAATAGAACAGTTAAATATGAAATTTAATTACGAATTATTTTATTGGATTTAAATGATACACGCCAAAAAGTCTTCGCTTTGCGACGGGGGTAAACGTTGCTGGAATTTAAATTTTTACATGAAGTTCAAGCCACACATAAAAGACAGACGTCGCTTGCGACGGGGGTAAAAGCTAGTATATATATATAATAGTAATGAAATGCATACCCAATAAACTCTGTAGTAACTTAGATAAGTAGAGAAGCTTGTCAGTCGTAAAATAGCTGTTAAATGCTAGAGCTTTATGATACCCTAGAATGATAATAAAATGATAATGACATTAGTAAACTTATTATTTTTGATCTAGCTATATATGAGTATATAGGGTTAGTCTATCCCTCAAACTTTGTAATGGTCCAACAATTTGTAACAGTCACAAAAGTTTACTAAAATGTCAAATAGGAACAAACACAAAAAGAAAATCGCAGATTTATACAAGAATTAATTTATAAAAATTATTTATGAAATATATTTTATTACAAGAACCTCAAATGTCCAATATTTTAGGAGATATCAACAATTAAAAAAGTCATTAACATTAAAAACGTTATAGAAAATTCCAAGCCTGGTGCGTCACATTTAACAAATATGCCATCTCTTTTATACAACAAAGACACATACGAGTGTGTGTGTATGGTATTACTTAACGAAGGTCGCCAACAAAGAAACATAATCTCGATTACTTATTACTATTTATTTCTTTGAAAACAAGCGGCAAAACTGAAATTCAAATTTGATATAACTATAACTCCGTAAGGATTTGGATATTTAAATAAATTAAAACGTTAATATACATACAAGTACATTAACATTTATTTTAATGAAAAATTAAAAAAACAGCCTTTAAAAAATGAAACCCATTTAGAATTTGTTTTATTTTCAAATATTTATAGTTCTCTTTAATACACAAAGTTATATAGGGTTTTCCAATAAGGACGAGTCAATTTGTATCATCTCATATAAAACAAATTCATATAAATTGTATCAAGGTGTTTTATATGAGATAAATCGACCAGCCCTTATTATCTTATCTGGTCTAAACAGTACTTAACGAACCATTAACTATTTTCAACAACCAACGTATCATTTCAACCAAATAATACAATTATTCCATAAAAATGTCATAAATCTATTGCGGTATTGAATTAGATTTAGTAAACAACAAAATTTTGGTGGGTGTTCTGTTCTTATCGTTTGTCAGCATCATCTAAGGACTGATCCGCTCCATTGATCGCACCATTTCACACGAGTGTAAGCAACCGATAACATTCCTGTACGCCATACAGCCATACATCCATACATCCATACAGCATACGATCACAGGACAGAAGGTTCCTCACTTTTCCGTCCCACATTTTCGCATTCTAACTTTTTAGTAGATACATATATATGTTCTCGTATATAGCCCAGTCAAATAAGGTCCAAATCTCGTGATGAAAGATATATGAGGAATACAGGTTTTAAATTCTGGAGAGTGTCTAAAAAGTTGTGATTGTATAATCACGTGGACGCCAGATATTTAGGTCAAGTGGGAGAAATATTTGCCGAACCACCTGTCCACACTTGTTTTTAAAATAAGGCATTCTATGGTCTACAAGTATTGTAATAACCTCCAATGACGTATGACCCAGAGGAAATGAGATAATTGCAAAAAATATCATATTTGTAACTTTAGACTTCGAATGTTTTGATTCGCGGACACGTCATCGCATAAGACTTTCTTGCAAATCTTAACAACATCAAAACGAAGATTTATACAAAAAGTCAGTTTTCTAACTTTTAATCCGGAGTTTACTCTTTATAACATTTGTTTGACTGTACTAATACTTTTAGAATAACTTCACTCAATATTCTACAAACGACATATATTCGTAATAGCATAAAGAGAATTGTTAGAATGTATGAACTTTTGAATTGCTATAGTTTTCTTATTTATTGACATTCACATTATAAAATAAATTTAAAACACTTGGGACTTGAGAAATTCCTGTGACATTGTGTAACGAAGGGAAATATTTTCAGAATTCTTTATAGGTACTTTCAATTCGACCTTTATGTTAATGTGAATAACATACTAGAAAACTTCAAAGAAAAGTTGTTTTAGGGTTTTATTACTGCGTAATAGATTATTTATTTATAATACTCTTTTCTACTTTCTAATTATGCAAATTTTAAATTTATTTTCTGTAACACCCGCGTGACGCGTTGTAGCTTCATAGGGCCTCAGGCAAATTTGAATATAGGGGCCTTTTAATTCTTTCTTTTCGCGGTTTTAACAACTTGCGTCATATTCGTCGAGTCTGTCTCTAAATCTTGATCGAATCATCTGCTATAGCATTGAATCTGTGTTTCAACATCATATCAGTATCAACACACAAGTTGCTCGTTGAATAAACCAACGATGCCGCTTACATACGAAATATCTTGATGTATGTTTCTTTTATTGATTCTGGATATAAACCCAGTAAAAATTTTGGAGTCACTTTGTCATCATATTGAAGATACATATGATTTTTTTTGTCAAGAAAGAGTTCATTTGCAGTTCAGCATCTCACGCAATATATACCAACTAGTGTACAGCTATTTCGACATAATATTCCATGATCCCATGACCGGCAGACATCACTTATTTTCTGATGAACAACATGTGTAAGATTGAGTAGTGTTAGTATTTACAATGATCGTATTCCTACCTGCTAACTTGACCAGGCGGCCATTTTCCAGGTATCATGTAATCAAGGTTTATGTCTCACTCATTCTCATGCGCACGGATAATGCCCTCTCGCTCCTACTCATAGTGGAATTAAAATTGGGTCTAGGAGATGTTTGGTCCCTTGGATCAATCTGTCCTTTTGTAAAACGTTTTAAAACAGTTGTCTTGTATTACCTTGCAGACGCTTTAAAGCTGACAAAACAATTACTTAAACTCACGTATAGTCTGATCGTCCATTTTTATATATGTTAACGGGACAACTCTTTTAAAACGTTTTACAAGTGGCAGACCGATCCAAGTGGCCAAAAATCCCCTAGACCCAATTTTAACACACGTCTATCAAATTAAAAGTTTAACTTTCCGTTTTAATTTCGATTTCAAATGAAATAAAAGTTATACCGTTTAATGTTAATCGGAACTAGAAAATCACCTGCAGTATCGTCAGTTAAAGAGCGTGTCGTATATTGGTGTTTGACTTTTTGCGAAAGTTCATGTGGAAGACCGTCCTCTGAGAATTAATCGTTTTATTTATTTATCAACATCCCTTGGCTATAGTACAACAGTTGTAAATAAAATATTACGAGTTCAAGTAATACTGTTTACCTATTTACTTCCATTCAGTTAAATAGAGTGGAATGGGTTCAGTAAATTAGAGATGTTTATTTAATAAAAAAACAGTTTATCACATAGAATTCTTATTGTTTTAAGTATTTAAGAGATTACCTAGTAAACAGAGTGTGTGAGTAAGTTGTTTAAATATAATAATTAAGTGAGTGATGGAACTAGAAATTAAAGCAAGAATTATTGTCGGAAATGAATGTTTTTCTTTTATAATATTTATTTTGAGTTTTCTGGTATAGTTCAAATTACGAGAGTTCTGCGGCAACTCATACTTAAAACAAGTTTTGTGGTATAAACTGCCGATATAACTAAAAAGCACTGATTCACTTATTTTTCTTTAATGTATATAGAAACGAATTAGATAAAATTCATTATCGTATTATAGATTTATACCGCTCTTATAACCTCTTTTAAGTATAAGTCGCCGCCGGACTATCGTGATTTGGCGTATAGTTATTAATATACTAGTATTTCTAATATAACTGCAATTTTATAGACGACGCAGTGGTCGGGAGTGTTTATGCACTACGTCAGAATAATGTGTCTTCGGGTTCGCTCCCAGAACCATCGCTAAGTTTTCTACGTTTGGTTGTTATGAACATAAATTTGATTATGTTCTTTCATAATCATACAACTGATAAGGCCGCCATAAATACTGAAATAGATCGACAATAATAAATTTAATAAATGAAATTTTATACTGGACTGGGAATATTTTTCCTACTATACAAAAATTCAATATTCTTTGTTATATACATTTTTATTTTATTAAAATTAGTATAATTTTATTACACTATAGAAAAGTATCTCAAGAAAACCCAAGAGGAATATTCAATGTCTTAAAACATAATTGTATCAATACCTAGAGTTTCTTCACAAAGGTATCTAGTAGAGTACCATATATTACGTAGTCGTCTTTCTATCTCCCTCTATCTTATTTCATTATATATACCTAAAAGAACAAGAGCTTTTGTAAAAAGATATGTTTGAACTTCATTAGTTCTTTTAGAACTAGAGCTTTTAAACCGAAAATAAAAACAACAAAGAAATTTAGCTTTTTCATATATTACGCGTGGTTTTTAAGGACCTTGGTATAATACGATATCCTTATTCATTGTTATTGGAAGTCTTACAATCTTGTTATACCTTTTAAAATGTTTTTAAGGATACCTTAAGTTATCTGCCTCTAATATTACTAAACTGAATATTTTATCCACTAAATTACTGCTACAATAACATACATTAGACATTTGTTATAGTAAAACATAAAGGGTCACACTTCACTAAACCTTTTGGTCAAATAGCATAACTAGGTGAATTTCTGACCAAGAAATCAATTCTTTTTCACTCAAAGTATTCATTCTCTTACCAAGATCATAAATTTAAATGGAGATCTAGTTTGTGTCTCTCTTATATTTGAAAATATTTATTTAATATCATAGAAAGAGAAACAAGATATATGTCTCTGTTACACTTTAATGGTTCATTTGCAACTTCATTCAATACTGGTCTGGTAGTGCGGCCAGGTGAAGTGTTTTTGCCATTTGTAGTTCATATCAGTGACATTTTTCTTGAACGAGTGAACTCAAATTGAATTGTTTCATGACAAAACAATCATAGGCATGTTCAGTATGATGTCAAAGTGACTCCAAAATGTTAACTGGGACGAATATAAACCGGAATATTTTAATACAGATTTATTAGTGATTTGTTAAAATTTAAAGGGAGTGCCTTATTTTATACATAATTTCCTTCAACATAAATTCATTTTATCACGATCATTTAGAAACTACAAGGTTCTTTAAAAAACGTGAGTTTTACTCAGAGTTGCATCACCGAACTGTGCTTGGAGTCTCTTCAAAATTTTACTCCATTTCTCACCTTGGTTAGTGTGAAAACGAATTAAAACGCGTTACGTACAGTCTATCCATTCTCCTGCAACTGATTCCCTCTGCGCCGCTTTTTCTCTCACTCTTTTAGTGTGACGTAATTTATGGATTTAATTTGTCTAGTCTGTTTGTACATGTGAAAAAGTGACTAAATATTATTCAGTTTTATTTGTGGTTTTATCACTTCCATTATATATTTTTTCAATTCAAACAATTTTTTGACTTTATTATTAAATTACATTTTTTTTTGTTTTACTAATATTTTACTTCCGTATATGTAGTCGTACATTTGTATACATACACACAAACAGACACATGTACCAGATTACATTCACTGGTTTTCACTTTTCATTACAATTTGCGGTTTTCCTGTAAACATATTGCGACGTATATGAATATGATGTAGATACCCGTATATCCAATACAAAACTTTTTTTTAAAGGGGTGTTAAAGTATTCGATTTTCTATTAAAAGCCCTTTTTTGTAGCATGTATTGTTTGATGGTTCCGTTAAAATTAAAGCTGTGATATGAAGGTCACGCTTGTGGAGGTCTACAATTTGTGGTGTTGGGTAATATACGTATAATGAAATATCGATATTTTATTTTCAACCTTTGCATTTTATAATCGATTAGATTTCTGTTTAACGATTAATAGTACTCGGTGGATTAGTTTAACATAAAGGATTCAGAAAATATGTAAATTAATTTTTTTATTATTTTAAAATTAAAGAAATACGCACTTCCTATATTATAATGTTCTAACTGTATGCTTGTTTTCTTATATTCTTATATGTTTACGCCATTCGTATGGTGGCTTGAAAACGGCTTCATGCATCTTTATGAAAATTTCCTATTTCGTAGAGAAAAAAGTTCTACGGTTTTTGGCGTGCTCCAATTTTCCCGTGAATTTCATGGAAACCCGCAATTTTGGAAAAACTAAAAAAAAAATTTTTATCTTTTGGTTTATAACTTCTAATTTGTAAAAGATAGAAAGTTGAAATTTGGTATATGTATTACGGTGTTCAATGCTAACATTTTTTGAAAATTAGAAATTGAAAAATTGGAAAAGTGGGCGTTGAGGGCGATATTAGAGGGCCCGGTAGGAAACATTGGAGAAAACTCAAATTTTGGATTGCTTAATAATGAAATATGTAATTAAAAATATGTAAATTCAAAAATTTTATTTGGGGGCACGACGGCGGTTTTTGTCGAGGTGAAAAATTGGGCTAGAAAGTTGAAGTTTAACATATAGGCTAACTTTAGTACCTAATTTACAAATCGAAGTCCCAAATTTAAAGAAAAAGTTGATCAAATAACGAATAAATTGAAAATATTTTATATTTTGTTGAAAAAAATATATTTTTTTAATCAATTTATATGAAAAATTATTTTAGAAGAAATAGAATAAAAATTTGAAATGAAATTACGAATTTTGTTGGTTCAAAACTTACATACCAAAACGTCGTCGCTTTGCGACGGGGGTTACCTCTAGTATATTTCTATATACAGTCATACTCGTATTAATATTACTGCTATTTGTAATTATGTATTCATACTAGCATATATTCAAATGTACAACAAACACTTCACCCCAGGTGTAACATAGCGAATCTGAGATTTGATTTTTTTTTCTTTATAGCAAGGGTAAAAATAAATTCTTCGACCATTATGACGTCATTGCATGTATATATATAGATGTCGTATTTGTATCCAGACTTTTTTACTTCTATGTTTTTCATTTTGTTTCATGTTTTTTTATCCCATTTATAACCACCCCTTATTCGAATTAGGCCACAACTTCGATTTCAAGGGTGCCAATAACTACATATAGGGAGAGAAACATTAACAGAAAACAAGGGCTTCAACGCGACAGAGTCAGCGAACATTTTCGTATTAAGTGCACTTTAGGGATAGAAAAAAGGGCACCAATCAATTGACCTTTATATCTATGACGTCTTCTGCTACTATGACGTATATTCCGTGATTTTGCTGGATTGCAGATTTTATATATAAAAGGAAATAAAGAAAATAAAATCTTTTGTCTTCATATTGCTTCCGCTTACACTGAATTAAACAGCATTGTTAACCTTTGACACAATACAATGCCTGGGACACACTGATTGTCTTTTTCTATTTAATCAGAGCCATTATCCAGCATTGTTTGAAACCTGTTAAGCATATTTTACGTATGTTTAACGTTTATTTAACAGAAAACAATTAAATTAATAATTGGTATCTAAATATAACGATTTGTGACTTATTTCATTGCTGTTATAATCATAAAAGACCATTTTTGAATTAATAGAATTAATTCTATTTATTTATCGTCGACCTATTTCCGATTCTGAGTCCGAACACCGACAATCTGTTCAATCAATCCTTTGTGGTATCGTGGCTTTATATATCTGAACCACATCGGTGTGTAATAAATGTTTATGATTATGTGAATAATTCAGGAAATATTGCATTGAACATTTTCGTTTTTTAGCTCTCTTCGACACCAAATTTTTTTTTATCTTTTAAAGATTGATCTCATGAGAACACCAAATTTTCTAGCTTTTTTTAAGAAAAGAAACTACGTGACAAGGATTCCTTCCAGATAGATGGGAGACTAGATATGGAAATGGAGAAGATTTAGTTTGTCAGGGAAACAGGATAGTGAAGCTGATGAGAGGAGCAAGAAAGGAAAAAGGTTGATGGTGGAGATATATAGAAAGAAGAGACAGAGGTAAAACGGGAGAAACATGGAGTTAAGAATGAAGAAGTAGAGGAGTAGAGGGCCGAGATAGTGACAACGACGAGAAAAAGGAAGAGATATCATTAGCTTTAAGTTTAATTAGAATTCATGAAATGCAATTAAGGATTATGTGGAAGAATGTAAATTCTAGCAGCATTCGTTAAATATAAAAAAAAATTCAACTACGTTTCACCTCGAGCGGGGAGGGGAGGAGGTCATGGTAAAGGCTACGGTAAACCACAGGGGGGGGGGAGTTTATAAAGAGCCCAAAATGAAGATGCGTAGTTTACTGACAGCCGCTAAGTCAAAACTGAAATTACAAAATGTCAATCACACCAGCCAGACAGTTCAATAAAACACGAACAAAAATTGTTTTTTCTGAACAAAAACAACAATGTTTATATCAAATAGACAGTTCTTAAAACATTTTTGTCTTTAAAAACTGTTTTAGTAAACAAAACACATTCCCCTCTGGAACCAGTAAGATCAAATGAAAACACGTTTGTTGTTGATTTTTAGTCTGCTTGGTCTGAACACACAGTTTTGTTTTTTTTGTGAACATTTCCGCTTGTCAGTTGTTGTTTATCATGTTTATAATATTTATGGGACACACAGAAAAACACTAAAACTAAAATGAGTGTGTTCAGTGTGAACAGTGTTCAGTCTGTTTTCGAAAAACAGAACTGTTTTAAAATAAAACAAAACATGTTTTTGTTTTGTTTTTTGACAACAAGACTGTCTCTCTGGTGTGAAACCGGCATATTGCAGAAGTACAACCGCTTCAATCTAGCATCCGTTTGTGAAAATAGAAATTAGTTTCTTTCCAACCTTTTACTAGTATATAAAGAGAAACACCTACACATTTAGTCTGAGATTTAAACGCATAAAAACCTTCAATAACCTTGAAAATATTGCAGCGTCATTTCGTTTGTAACTTCTACTAATTCTCTGTATTGATTATACAACGAACTACGTTTTAATTTTAATACATTATTTAAAATAAAACAAGAACTATATAATATTCAGTTTGAAATTTTTAAATTATTCATCGCCGAAACAAACTTTCTGTTTACTTTTACAACCTCCTCGTTAATTGAGGTAATAGCCATTCGTGTGATTGGTGCTATTAGCGATTCATCGATCGCGACAGGGTTAGGGTTGGGGAGTAGGAGTTCAGGGGACGACCTTCCTACCATCCTACCTTCCTCCTTCATACCTGCCCACTCAATTACCCCAAACGATTACATATTTCGTTGAAAATGTAACCCGGTGACTAGCTTTGGTAATTAATATTACTTATATTACAAAATTATTTTGTAAGTATATTTACTAGAACGTAAATCGATTTATACGCTACATTTATTCGGAAATTAATTATTTAATTCTTAATTGGTGTAAATATTATCAGGTACTTTCATTAATTAATAAATAAATAAATGCGAATTATTTGCACTATTATGATCGGAGTGTTGATGCTTGACTACATGGTACTCTATCTGCACTAACATTCACGACATTGATGCTGAACGTGAGACTGCTGTATTTTCGGAATCGATCCCCGGACCAGCACTATTTTCTTGCGTTTTATTGTTGTCAAAGTTAAATTGATTATATGTTTGCATAATTGTAAAAACTAAATTCGCAGCGATGTAGTGCATAGATAGGAGACTGCGACATCATCAAAATGACTAATATAGTAGGAGGTTAACGGTAATGGAAATGTGGCGATGTTAAATAAGTAAAATGAAAGAGGCTTTTATATATTATGTAACGTAGCCTTGTCAGCATTTATTCTACACTAATAAGGGGTCATCCATAAACTACGTGGTTTTATTTTGGTAATTTTCCCCATGTGGGCTACTGTAGCTTCTACTATAAACCCGAAACTCTAAAAGTCTTCGGTCGGAAATAGGTTGCATTTGAATACAAGCGTGTTTTCAAAAATCGAATTCATTTCTTTCGTTTGTATCTTTGTTGATTTTTATTTTTTCCCATTCATTTCATATCAGAGTGAGTCACAGAGAAGTGTGATTGTGTTTAGCTAGTTATAAATAAAAAGTTAAAAAGACATTTAATGTTTAATATTTAAATTGTCAATTCCTTTTTATCTAATTTTATTATAACCTCAAAATATGCACTAACTAACAGTGAGATCTGTCGACTTCAAATATCAGAGATTCTACAGCGTCATCTATGACGTTATTGGCCAACTAAAGGCATATAATTTCTATACATATTATATATATATATATATATATATATATATATATACATATATATATATATATATATATATATATATATATATATATATATATATTACGTTTATATAGATGTGAATGTACTTATACCACGAAATATCTTAGAGTCAGTGTTATCTTTATTTTACCTTCAACCCCATTTTGGTTTAGATTTCCCATAATCTAATTTTTAGATTTATTTTACCCTCGTACAATATCTACCACTGTTTCGATTTAAATGTAACCTTAAAAAATGTTTAGCGTCAGACTGCGGGAGAATGGAATTGAGAACTAATGGTACGCGCGTTCATCTAATAAATCTTGGTGAAGTCTCTGTTTTCTAGATCTTTATATTTAGGGGCACAACATTACTTTCCTTGTTATACTTACTTTATGTTCTCTTTTTGACAAGAATTATTTTTCAAAATGTGTTGTGGCAAATGATTAGAGTGCATAATGTATAAGACTGCGTTGGTTTTAGTGGTAGAGGAAAAGAGACAGAACTATTTGAGATGATTGAACATACTTTAACAATTTATTTATCACCTTACAAGTAATACTCAGGAGAAATTTAACAATATTCTTTATAATTTTATAAAAGTTTATAATACACTGCCTCATACTTGAAACAAGTTGTGGGGTATAACCTGTCGATATAACTAAAAAGCACTGACTCACTTATTTTTCTATAATGTGTATAGAAACTAATAAGATAAAATTCATTATCGTATTATAGATTTATACCGCTCTTATCACGATTTTTATCGTGATCCCAAATATCGATTCAGATTCTAGATCATGTCTGAGAATATCGTATTCGAATCTTATACGCTTCTGATTCATATTGTTTTTAGTATTATAATATGACAACTATCATAAAAACATTTTTTCTAAATTAGAAGTATAACAACCTGAGCACTTATATCGACCCTTTAAGCTTAATTCAAACCGAGATAGTGTTTATAAATGGGTCTCTAAGATAAGCGATAATGTAATGGAGAGAGGAGAGAGATGGTAGAGAGAGGAGGTTGTATTTACACTAAAACTTTCAAATACAATCTCATTTATATCCTCCATTCAGAAATTACAAGTGTAGAATTCAGTAATGGATTCAAGAGTATTTCCTTCTGTTTGTAATATATATTGAACACAGAGCCATTACAAGAAACTATATAGACAAAATGAAAATAATGGGGAGATTACAGCTATTTCCGCAGCTATCTTATCATGATGTAATAATTCTACAGGAATCAGCTCAACAGAAGAATTGTTAAAAGGGGACAGATTTAGAAATACGGCCAATTCATAAAAACGGTTTTATATGGTGAAAAAGGAAGTACATCTAAAGGATATATATAAATAAAATGAAAATGATTGACCGTTTAGTAACTATATAACACTACTTTGTGCATTACATTATTAATAATAATCACTTGCATAGCTTAGTAATTCATGCAGATATGTATTTATTTAAATATATTTCAATTTAAAGAATAAACTCTTATTCATTGTATTCAAATTTGTTCAAAAAGGGCTACAATTATATTACATATTTACTATTATATATCATATACATATTTATATAGGTATATAAGCACTATGTAACTTAAAATATCCGTTGGAAGCGTATTAAAGAAAGTTGTCTCAACAACAAAAATTCCAAGTGATATAAATATAGCAATAAGTTATATTCTGTCAGTTGAATTATTTTTTGAGGAGTCTGGAAAGAATTCGTAAGATTCGCTTTATATACGAGTATAAATGTATTTAGAGAGATAAGTTCTTATAGTACTTAAAGGCACGTCTGACGTCTGAACATACGCAGTATTAATTCATTTCTTATATATATATATATATATATATATATATATATATATATATATATATATATATATATATATTCCTTCATCAAATTCCGTTATGAAAACTGTTCTCTTTATATTTAATATATATACTTCTACATATACAGGGTGTCCCAATATTCAACGATAAGCGGGCACCACAGAGTGGTCCTGCACATGACTACACAAGAAAAAAAGAAAAAATAAATTTTATCTCATTTTGTTTAGGAATTAGAAAAAAAAATTGTTTTTAACTACCATGACCACAATTTTTCAAATATTTCTGATTTTTTTGTATCGGAAACGTAAATAGCACTGCTATCCACCACAACCATTAAAAATCTCAGAATACTAGTAGTTTTTACAAAAAAATCAATCGAAGTTATTTTTTCCCCTAAAATTTTTAAAGATGTTTACTTTCAGTCCACTTTAACTCATCGTGGTGTTAAAAAAAAAGTATGAACACTACTATGGCAAGTTTTTTTTAAAATTGACGCAACTCTTCAGGATTCCAAAATGGTATAATACTAGCAATAAAAAAAAAGTGTGTATACTATTTCTAAACAAGAACCAAATTTCATAAATTGTTGTTGTTGATAGTTATCTCTTTTACAATACCCAAAAGAGGTTTTTTATTGTTGAATGAATTAAAACTATATATATTATGTTATACTATATAACTATATTAAAATTATATAAATATATAATATATAATATAATATATATATATATAATTTGGCGAGTTGCAGCTATTCTATCCCACTTCTGACACAAAATGTTACAAATTTGAAAGCGCGTGTGAAGGAAATGGAAGAGTCTAGCTATGGAACCTTCTCTGTTTTGCAGAAAACCCGCGCGCAACTTGAGTTCTTAATTACCGAGGAAAAGTAATTATTTAAAATATACTATTTGCGTTGTAACTAATAATTTAAAGAGTTGCCATACTTACATAATAACAAGGATTACACTTTTTACTGATATTTTACTTCATAAAACAAAACAATTAGCAACACACTACTTAGAGTTATTACTTACTGGCTGACGGACTGAAAATGTTTTCATTGTCAAACTATATTGTTTAGTAGTTAAAATTCGCTTTTGTAATCTCTTTTAATATCGCTTACCATTCACAAGCAAACCATTTGTCAGACAAACGTTGATAATGAATGTTACACTAAAATATAAATTTATTGAAACCATGGTAAATAGATCAACGGATAGTGCAATAAATAGCTTCGAACTTCATCGATCTGGAACAGAATACGAACTACACACTAAAATTATTTAATTTTATACGAGCTTCATGAAATCCATCTAACAAATTTTGTATTATTTACAAACTCATAGACAGAGATAATTAAAATTTTATTAATTCAGGTAACGACCCTAAATACTTCACATTTCAACCCTACTAACTTCAACTCAACCAAATAGTTAATAGATGGGGATGAGAGGATGTAATTTACAGTTATCTCTGTGAATTTCAAGCAAACGGAAACTATTGTTATTGTTACGGTACTACATACCATCATTAACTGTTTAACGTAATCTCCATGTCCACAGTCAAGTGATGCAGGGATGCTGGACGCTGGACCGGTAGACCGCTCAATAATAGGATTTGGGAGTGGTGAGCTAGTGGCACGAATAAATGATAGACCATATTGGCTAATGACATTTTGTTTCATTCTGGTATTTATAACACGAATTCTGTTCGTACTATAGGTACTCAAAAATATTAGTTGGAAAAGGGTTAAAGATTATCGTAAAAAAATCGCTTAAGGTGAAACATTACCTCATGGTTATACAGTTAGATATAGATGGTAACAGTGTACTAAAATGACAATCGATTTACAACTTTGTACTAGCACTCCATGTTTTCAAATATAAAAACGTTAATAACTTTGCACACGATTGAACTATTTAAACCATATAAACTTTAGGAGTCAGATAAATGTTCCAGATTTGTATATAAATAGATCATTAATTAGTATATCAATTATTTAGAAACATACAGCGTGTTGAAAATCAAATTTTTATTTTCTGTTAATATTTTCCTGTGGTTCCAAATTTCTTTTCACTTATACATATTTAAAAATAGTTAATTAAACTAGTTAAACTATTTTTAAACATGTATATATCGATCGGTGAATCATAGAAACATAGAAATTTCAAAATTGTGTAGAACCTAAATTTTAATTTACAATTTCTAGTATATTTTTTTAAAATGAACCTTATATGGACCTGTCATAAGAATTACAAATGCTATCGCATTTAGAAATAAGTATACTTTAGAATAAGCCTCTATGTCCCATTTTTTTTATCAGCCACTGGAGAAGTGGTGGTATTTAGAGTAGATTTTTATAGTAATAGAAAAATTTAAGATTTCTGTTTAAATAACTATGAAATATTTATCGAATTCTTCATAAATTTTCAAGCACAATATATATAATTTTATTATATTAATAAATGCTATAATAAAAAAAATGTCACGGTATCTGAAATATTATTGTTTGTTTTATTTATTTGCTATATTTCATTTATTTAATTGAATTAAAGTCGCCTTATTTCTGATGCTAAGTGCTACACCAACTATATTCCGATGATTTCTTCAAACATTGTTTATATATTATAATATTTCAATTATTTCTATTTATAGGATATTATTCTTCTTATCTTGTTTTCTTATATACTCCCTCTTCACCACCACTGATATCCGTGTCTTTCCGGTATAGTTCCGTTCTTCCGTTGTTATAAATCATTCAAATTCGTATTATTATCAGTTCGAGAAACAACAAAATATTGTCAAAAAAGAAAAAAATATACGGAAATATCCATTTCTAAATCTATTGAATATATATTGAAACTCAACATGATATATACATTGAGACATAGAAACAATATATATATATATATATATATATATATATATATATATATAACTGGTTCCACTCGAACTAAAAAATTTATTTATTCTAGAATTGTCCCACATATTTAAAGAGGGGGTAGCGTAGGGATCATTTTTGTAAAGTTCGTGTAACCCTCAGGTGTATACAGCTCCAAAAATCAATTTTAGCAGTTTTCCATTTTCATACATATATTTATCAATCTCCAACATCATAAAAGTTTTAGGTTTGAAGCTAAAGCAGATGTTTTTATCATAAACGCATATTTACTTAATATTAAACTATATACATAATTATAGTATATGTGTATATACTAAAATTATTATTAATCTAACTGACGCCATAATCTGTTATAAAGTGTAAATTACCATATAATTATGCTATATATATTTATATATGACTATTTTATATCACGTTGCCATATGTAATACTCGTAATGATTTACATACATACATTACATAGCGACGGCTTGGTTGACCGGCTAGAACTCTCAGAGTAAGCCGATTCCTGTGTTCTTTGCATGTGTTGTGTCACAATACATACATACCACGTACCTATACGACAGTACATCAAGTCAAACTTGTGTACTGTAGAGTGTATTGGAGTTGTATTGTACACAAACTTATGTTATCACGAAAGCAAACTTTTACTTTAATTTTTATCGATACACCACTGTTATGAAAGAGACTATTGCATTCCCTTCCAGTCTGAGACGGCTGATTGCATTTACAAGGTTCGGATAGGTTTAGCGTTGTAGCATGTATTCGTTTGGTTAAAAATCGCTGATATACGCTTCTAGTATGAGAGCTACGTAACGTCCGTATTCGGACGGCTTTGTCGCTTGCTGTGTGTGAGGATGTAGTAAACATTTACAGGGTTCAGTTAGGTAAAGCGTAGTAGCGCGTATACGTCCGTTCAAATTTTGTTTAAAGGGTTATATAGTTAATATTTAAAAAAAAATTATTTCGTTTTCGTACACGTGTTTAAGTACACACACAGAATATTTCAAGTTAATCCAGCTATTATATTCGAAGTTATGTAAGGTAAAATTTTAATTGTAATTTTTTACTCTATATATGTGCTTTTGAAACTTAAAATGAGTTTTTCTAAAAACTGTGTTTTTAAAATCGGTAACTAAGATTGCTCGGAAACGGCTGAACCGATCAATCTCATATTTTAACACAAGCTTCTTAATTATTTTTAGAAATTAGTCGAAGGTTTTATCTCATCGATAATTTTTTTTTTTATAAACAATTTAAGGTCAAAAATTTGGTCAAAAACCGATTTTTTTATTTTTGAGAAGCCGTCACTTTGTCAAAAAAAAAAATATATTGCCTAATCCTTCAATCAATTTCTAGATAATACATTACTTTAACGAAATCTGTTTCGTTTTTTCATTTTAAATGATCCAGTCCAGAGATATAGTGGTCACAAGATGGCTTTTTCGAGAGGAGTTCCTGGAGATCAGCTATAGCAGCTTCCAAATTATTATTTTTGCAAATATTTAAATACAGTTAACAGTTAAAGTTATAGTTTTTTTTTTGAAAAATCGCTTTTTTGGGATTAATAACTGTATATAACCTCTTAAATACGTTTGCAGTGTGCGACAGGCGTAATGGGTATGCAATATATAAGTATATTATAAATTGATGAAAGTGTTAAAAAAAAAAACAAATTTTAAAAAAGTTTCAATTCTAAATGAATTCAACTAGATTTCGTATTCTCATTCTAATAACAAAAAAATACATTTTGTTTTTCGCTGTAAAAAATGTTACAGCTTTTTTTATCTCCTTTCTGTATGCATTAAAATATGCAACGGGTCGTACCCAGATCAAATAAGGACACAGAGGAACCTTAGCTGGTCTAAAATGTCCTGAATGAAGCATTAAACAACCGGAAATGGAAGGATATGTCCTCCGTATCTCTTTAAAGTTTTAAAATTAATTAATCAACTTTTTTATATACAACATTAATATGTTTTGTACTTTCTTAATCCCCTGGGATTCATACAGTGATATTTTAATACAGCATTAGGGATAGCTTAACATTACAAACGGATTATGCATGGAAAGCAGTGGCGGAATATTTTACTTGGGGGTTCTCGGCCTTGTAAATGAAATAAATGTGTGTTGATCCTTCTTCAGTTATTTGTTAGTCACAGTTTTCTATTTGAAGGTTAACCCGCTATTTTTTCGCGCCCACCGACTAATTTGTCTCTGGTGTAATGGTACGAGTGTAACAAAACGAATGACTTCTTTAAAATTACACTTTCATATTTCCTACACCGTTCGTTTTTTGTTTATATTTTGGTCGAATTTCAGATGAATTTATTTGCATATTTTTATAATATTATTTAGCACCATAAACCAAAAAATTTAAGCATAATAATAAAATACGAATATATAACAGATAGGTGATGGAATTTGTTATATATTATGTATAAACCGGTTTAAAATCGAGGGGTGCGGGTACATAATGTGGTATATTTATTTGTACATAACGACATCGTTTTGTTAGGGATTAACTTTTATATGAAATATTTTTGATTTAATTTTTTTTACATATCGTTTATTCAATTATAGATATTATTTATGGAATATTATATAAGCTAAATGTCCGCCTCTGGCTACGGGCTCCCTTGACCCCATTCTCACTGATATTTCGGTAGATTTAAGCACAGTTCCGCGATATTTCTGCCATTTGATCACTACTGTTTTGCTTAAGCTATTGATTTGTTCTGGCTGTTAATGAAGACTACTTCCTTAATGTAAACGTCCGCAGGTTCGCATTGAATTTAACTTGTCAACTTTTGTAAATGTACCTTATATAAAAAAATTTGATAAATAATAATTTTGTTTTAGTAAAACACATGTGTATTTTTCTATATATTTATAAAATATACAATTAGTATATACAAAGGAATATTAATTACATTCATATAATAATTTTAATTGCAACTTTAATAATAATAATAATAATTGAAGTAAATAAATTTGTATTTTTGTTTGTTTTGTTGCTTTTAATCATTTATTATTTTATACATATAGAATAATATGTTACATAACATGTAATTTTGCAGTTATTTATTTATGTTAACTATAGAAATGTACACACACTATATATACATGTATATATATATAATATAATTCTAGGTATGGATTTAGAATCGCCATCCAAATACTAGGAATATGTTTATTAAAACAACCCTTTTAACATAGAAAACTTTATTATTAACACATACTAGCAGCTTTCGATCCCCCATGCGAGGTCATCTTCACTAAAACAAATTATAAAATTACACTCTGGATGGCATACTATTCCCTCATTATTTAAAAATGCAAAACTTAAAAATGATGATGACAGAAAAAATTACTGTATATGATTCGTAAAGAGATATTTTATTGGATTTTATTTTATTATATAATTAAATAGTTAATTAAGCTTAATAAAATTTATACATATTTCCTATTTTCCATTTTTTTAATAAATAAACAATGTTCATTATCATTTAGAATATATTTCTATAATGAAAAAAAATATTTTGTTTGTAGATATAGCTTTGGTTACGAAGTTATTTAATCGACTATCGCAATCCTTATTTTATCAACGCTCAAAACCATTCAAAACGCTCCATAATCCATTCCACTTGAGTGTATGCTTGCAAACAAATGGAACAGGAAAAATTACGGTCGTGATCGTGATTGTTGTGAACGCTTAGTAGAACGCACCCCATGTAAAAGGGATGGCACTGCATCCCTTTCAACCCTGTATCACCCTGTATATATAAATCGCTACGTCATTCCCATCTCTTAGTGTAAATAACGTAGCATCGTTTGAGAAAATCCAGGAACAACTTAAAGCAATAAATTTTCGAGATGAAATGCAGGAAATTTATAAAGATTTCCTTAAAATACGTAAAATGTGATGTTAACAGAAGTAGCTATTGTGTTACCTTCATATTTTAATATAATTGCGGATTAGCATAAAATAAAAAAGTGGGATATACAAATATAAACAATGTAATTTCGGAAATGGCACTTTACACCAACAGCCAAGCACGTTAAGGATATAAATGCGTAGACATTGTAAGCTACGGTGCCGATTCTTCAGTTTGTATAATTCGGAATAAACAAGATATTATATATTCAACAAATACAGCATCTCAGGTAGAAAATGTAACGTAATACTTGGTACAGATATCCAACACATATTTCTCGTTATTTAGATATGAGTGTACCAAATGTTGAAATGCTATCGTTCACACCAGTGCGACTTTAACATGCGACATTCATTGAACTCTATTGAAGTCATAAAACTTTACGACGTATCAGAGTATTTTTATTATATTTATTATTATATCCATTTTGGCGCGGTGAATAACAAAACCCTTTGTCAACTAGAACGAAAATATTATTTGTGTTTGCATTATTATACATAGTATACAGCTTGCAGCTTGCATAGTATATAGCTTGCAAGAATTAAATAAATAAAAGGATGCATGACGCATGTTGGACTCTTACTAGTCTGGACCAAAGATACAAGTAATGTAACACTAGGATTAGCTAGTAAGTTTGATTCTTTAATTATAAGACAATTTCTATATGAAAAGTAGAAAATGTAGAAATGATCAATCTTTCAATGCAAGACAATATTCTACTTGATAATTCTTCATAATATTTACACTTGTTCAAATATATCAAAATTTATAAATCTGGGTTTGGTTGTGTAACGATTTACCTGACAGGTTTATTTTAAACTATAGGCATAAAGGCGTCCGCACATGAGGCGACTGATTGCAAACCTTAGCCCCGAATCTGCCCGAACCGAATGAGAATGGAACTGTGTTTTTAGTGAGAGTACGAATGTGTATACGAGTGAAAGAAAACATACGGGACGAACGAATTTAAACTGGTTTTGAGCAAATATTCAGCGACTATGTTTCTCGGTAGCCGGGCATCCTTGGTTGCATGTTTTTGATGGTGACATCATGAACAGAGATGTGCACAACTACTATTCAAAAGTATTTTAATACATACAAATACGACACAATAAAATCCTATTGTTAAAAATTCTATAGAGTCACGGAACAAGGCTCGACTAGTTTGCAATCAGTCGCCTCACGTGCAGAGGGCCTAACAGTGCAGTTTTATCCGGTTCGCCTGTACAGGTAAAACTACCAGGTAAACCGTTACGTGTGTTGTCTGCATTGAACAACTCTTGCTTCTGTCTATACTCTTACTCTCTCGATTTCTATGCCATCTTCTCTGTATAAATTACTTTTGTATGAGTTTGCATTATTAAATACATATTTCGTTTTTTCATAAAATCGGAAATTTCTTTTATAATCAAAATGGTTCCTGCTGAAAATACGAATTAAATAAAATGAAATATTTACTTATATAAATTGAAATAATCAACTTTTAAGTACTTTATTTTTTAATATTAATAACATCTATATCTCCGGAACCTTTATAAATAAATAATTTATTATCTTTATAAAATATCATTTATCAATCACATCATAAAATCAGCGTTCGGTTGATATAAATAAAAAGCAACCCACTGAAATTTATAACCCAACGAAGTTATTCAAAAAATCAATACCTAAAACGAGTCATAAAAAATTCGTTTACAGTTAATAAAACCTTCAATTTCATCCAACGAGTACATCCACCGTTCGTTACCTTTCAAAATGATAAATAAAAAAAATACGAGAGAAAAATATTCAACAATTAATGTGAATAAAATATTAATGAAAATAAAATAAAAACTTGAGTTCGTTTTAAATTAAACGCACTAATGATGTTGTCAGTTGTTTTAGCAAATGAGATCTGTGTTAGCATAATATTTTATTATTATTTCACTTCAGATCTTTCTAGTTCCTTATTTTAACAATTCTACGTTAATTTGTCGTTGTGTATCCATTTGCTACGACATTATTCTTTTGATACTTGTATAGGGTGTCTTGTAAGGTCGATCACTCAGGGTTGTTTTATTCTGTGAAACTGAAAGATGTATCTCTAAAAACGTTTCGTAATTAAATTGATTATTTGAGAAACCTCTTAAGTCATCTGAGGGTAACATTACAGGGGTTAAATAGATCTTGTCAGTGATAGAAAATTATTGTCATAAATTATTTTTGTATGCAATTGGATTGACTGTAATGTTAATAATGTTTTATAATGGATTATCTAGCTTTGACTCAAATTTTTACCGAAAAAAAAAACATGAAAGTGTCTGACTATTATTAAGTCATACCAGTCATCTTGATTTATCGGATTTCTCTCTGTAATCATCGATTCAATTGTCCTCTTCTCTTAACTAAACCTTTTCTAATTTGACGGGACACATCTTTGGAGCGATCATGAGTGACTCGCTTAAAACCGACTCCAAACGATGCTACGAACATCTTCCAACGTTGGACGCTTGATGGTTGGACACATCGTGTGGCCGATGCTGAAACTAAGTATGTCCAATGTCATGTGTTGTCGGTGTTTTGACTCGCATCAAAACGGATTTTTCTACCCCACCACACACTTGATCCACATGCCATGCACGTCTGCACGAATCGTTCAACATTGGAAGGTTTTATACTTGAAATTTTTTTTATTTACTTGAAAGTTAAACAGTGTCAGTGTCAATAATATCAACAAATTAATCTAGTAAATGAATCATTCGGATCAAACATTCGTTCCACCGTTTAGCAAGAATCTTACCATGTTAATCTTCCATATTTGAATCAAACGTTCACCGCATCGTCTGGAGCCGGCTTCAGAATGTAAGGTTACATTTCACGACAAACCTCCCGAACACGGAAGATACATTATTCGACAAGTTTTAGGCACTAGAGGTTTGAGAACGTCGCGTGTACCTAATTCGAATAGAAGTATATACAAAGTGACGGCACCGACTCCTGAATTATAAACGTGGAGGACATTCCCTGTCGAATTTGGTGGCAGCTATTGATTCTCAAAAATATGTTTAAGGTGGTGCAGTGACCGAGACCACTGATGCGTCATTCTGTCTTCGGACTTGATTCTAAGTTTAGTTGTTGTCAATTTAATTGATTGTACACTTATATTACAATAAAATACATGTCCTCTGTCAAATAATAGTAGAACTTGTAGTAATATCTTGCAAAATATATGAAGCCAACTGAGTTAAAAGAGTCGCTCTAAAAAAATTTAAGAAAATTAATGTTTTTTTAATATATTAGAGAACATATAGTGAACAACAATATAGTAAAGACATATATAGTTCAAATTACGAGAGTTCGGCGGCGACTCATACATGAAACAAATTGTGGGGTATAAACTGCCGATATAATGAAAAAGCACTGACTCACTTATTTTTCTATAAGGTATATAATAAGGTTCTATAAGGTAGAAACGAATAAGATAAAATTCATTATCGTATTATAGATTTATACCGCTCTTATAACCTCTTCTAAGTATAAGTCGCCGCTGAACTATCGTGATTTGGACTCTATATATACATATAATCAAGAAGACAAATACATATAATCAAGAAGAATATATTGAGGTCTTTACTGCATTTCCAAAGCGAATAAATTTGTCTTCGTTTTAAAAATTAGATTCTATGCATTTCTTGAGACACCCTTTATTTCATTTCTTTAATTTATTTTTTACTCATGCTGTACAAGTAATTGAATGTTTGTTTACAAATGAAACAAATTAAAATAATTATCTTTCTGCTTTGTACTCCTGTCTGTTACTTAATATAATCTAACAATTAAATCATAGTATTTATTTTTAATTATGTAACTTAAACAATCACGCGAAAAATTGCATTATTAGAGAGGACTCATTATATATATTTTTGAAGATCCATAATTTTGTTCTTCTGTAAGTGGTAATACTTGCAGTGCATTTTCAATATTTGTTTTCATTTGTTGTATAGTATTTTATATTTAATAGTGTAACAGTTTTAATTATGGAAAGGTTTACAGAAAATTTGATTCTTTAAACAAACTATAAACTGCATAATAAAGCAAAACACTTTCTGTAAAAACATTTTTTTTTAAGAGTAATGAAACAGTTTTAATTTTTCTCTTTGTAAAGCATCGTTGTTCAATTAGGGTGGAACGAAGAAGGTGAAGTTGTTTGATGTCAACTTCTGAAGTTTCAAACACTTTTCTAACTTTATAGCTACAGATACCGATACTGACACTGATACCATCTAAGGACACGCGACACTCGTCTGAGTTTTTTCATGTATTTAATATTTTAACTTTCAAGATCAAACACTTTTTATCATATATTTGAATTCTATTTTTTATAATTGTTTTTTTCTTTAGGCTTTTCAATCTTCATTACATTTCATAACTTGCAATATTTAAAATAAATTTAAGCAAAATTTACACTTTCACACTTTTCTACTTTTGAAATAATCATGCAAAAGAAAATACAGATTGTATTCAATAATAACTATATACTGGGAAATTATTTCTTACAAATAATATCGTCCAAATTGCAGCCATTTGCCGCTGGCATTTCTCAAATCTAGCTCTTAGATTTTCAAAAACTTTTCGGCACAAAGCTCGGAATGTGTTAACCATTTCTTGACGGATGTTTTTCTCTAAAAGGAGTATCGTCGCTGGTTTATTTACTTAGACATGACTTCCAAGATAGCACCATAAAAAGAAACCAGCTGCTGTTAAATCTGGGATACGAGAAGGCCATGGAAATATCACCTCTGCACGAGATCAGCTTGATAAGGAACATTTCTTTAACTACGTGTATATTCTCGCTGGATGTATAGTAGGTTGCGCCATCTTGCTGCATCCAAGTCATATTGTTGTAAACAACGTACTGATGCAATAATGGGTTCGCTCTACTTCTTCCTTTATTATCCCGGCTAGTTCGACTACAATGGTGGAAAAATGTATAGCCGAATGTGGTAATATTAAAGGGAGTCTTCGGTGATAGAACTCAGCATTGTAAATAAGTCGAGGTTAACTAATACATTGAGTTCTTTAGTCTTTCCTTACTGCTTCTTTAAGCTTTCTTATATAATCCTACCATTCTCTTCCTCCTTCCTTCTTTTTTGTAATCCATTTCACCAGCTTTATTACCTGCTTATTGTGATATCTTGACTAAATATATATTCGTGACCAACTAATGTATGCTTAACCCTTGCCATTGCCTTACCTACCTTCTCCACACATTAACAACTGTTGTTCTCCCGTTTCTACTGCCTCTCTCTTTTTCCTTACTTCTTTCCGTACATACTCTTCCTCAGAGATGACTTTTTCAAATGCAAATACAAAATGCAAAATACCTCTTTTCTAAAAAGATTCGTTTTGTAGAATGATAAAGAGACCTCATCGACGAAAAATAAAAGATAAATTATTTGAACAAATAGTCTATTAAATATATAAAGTCCCCAAATAGGTATTAATATCCGTGACATAAATAACATAAAAAAAAATTCATTTGTGTTAGTAACATAAAAAGTATTCTATTTTCTCCAAAGTATTTTTAAAATACATATTATGCATTTTGAATTTAAATACTTTTGAAAAGTATTTGTGCTCATCTCTGCTCTTCCTTCCCTTTTTTCTCGCTATATCTCCTTCATGCCTACTTGACCTCCGACACCTATCATATATTAATAACATGAAAAATTTCATAAAAGGTATATAAAATTTCAATCACAAATGCTTTGCTTCTTAATTAATCTCATGCAGTATAATTCTCTTAAAAAATTTCTTGTCGGCTATTATTTTCCTTTTAACATTCACCCTATCTATTACAACCCAGAAATCCGACTTTAGTGGGTTTCCGGTTAATAATGTAATTTGTTGAAACAGAGTGAACAAGGGTCTATAAATATGTATAGCACAAGTAAATTAACATTTGTTTGACAATTGTTTAAATTCAATCGACAACTAATTAGCATTCAGTGTTGAGATCCTTTGATAACTTCTATGTTGAATTAACAGAAACCACTATTTGAAACCATAGAGAAAGCAAAAGGCATATTTCATTTATCAAAATATTCCTGGAAGTAATAATAGTAATATTCAAATATAGAAACCATATACTCGTGCATGAGTATCATCATACACCCCGTCGCAAAGCGACGTTTGTTTTATGTACGAGTATTTCAGACTATGCAGCAGAAAGTGCCCATTTTTTTTCTATTTTGTTGATTGTTGACATCATGTGTGCCTTGCTGGTGTACAACTATTTTGGGCACTTTATATACTCTATATGTACCAGAGTTTACCCCCGTCGCAAGCGACGACTGTCTTTTATGTGTAAATTAAATTTCTTTTTTAAATTGAAATTTTTAAACTCGTTCTATATAAATTCTACATATAAAAACATAAATTTTCATACAAACTGACTACAAAAATATATTTTTTTTATCAAAATAAAAAATATTTTCAATTTATTTGATATTTGACCAACTTTTTTTTTTCAAAATTTGGGATTCGTAAATAAGTTACCAAGGTTAGCCTATATACAAAATTTCAACTTTCTAGTACAATTTTTACTCTTGGCAAAAACTGTCCCCGTGCCCCCAAATAATTTTTTTTTTATTAACAATATACTTAATTATTGTGCAATCCAAAATATGAACTTGCTCCAGAGTTTTGAATTTCTAATTTTTGAAAAATGTCAGCATTGAACACCGTAATACACATGCAAAATTTAAACTTCCTATCTTTTACGAATTAAAAGTTATACAGAAAAAAGTTATTACTTTATTTTCCTGTTTTTCCAAAAATTACGGGTTTCCAGGAAATTGAGGTGAAAATCCGGAAACACCAAGAGTTTTAGAATTTTTTTCTCTATGAAATAGGTAATTTTCAGAAACATTGACGAAGCCGTTTTCGAGCCACCATACGAATCACGTAAACATATAAGAAAATAAACATACACCTGGGACATTATAAATAAGATTATATATATATATAGTAGTATATAGTGTATGTGTGTGAATATAGCAACGTTTATACGTCAGTGCGAATATTATATCACATAAGCTTCAGTTCATATTACAACATAATCGTCTTGTTAATATTATAATTAAAGCCACAAAATCATTTAAATATTCATAACAAAGTTTCGATCGGCAACCGGCATCAAGTACTGTGCTAGAGGAAACAATTCGGAACTCACGCTTAATACTTAACGTGTATATTATTGATTATGTAAAATCCTCTTATTTTATGTAATAATGTTGCCATTTGCTACAACCTACTATATTTAGGAGGCAGTTTACGATTTGCATAAATATATAGACATACGAATATTAGTATAGTGCTATCGCATTTATTCATAATGAATTATATATTAATGAAAGAGATGCATGTATATATTTTATGGTAAGAGTGTTTTAAATGCGGAATATTTGTGGTGGTTATAAAAACGATAAATAAAATAAGAAATCTTATACTTACTTAAAAAATGTAACCAAACTTTGCAATGTAGATAGGGGCATTGTATTTTTACATAAAACTTTATGTTTAACTAATGTTTTACTAATGAATGTTCTGTAATGCTAATAATATCTGTAATAAGTAACATAACTTTCATCTTATAGATGGTAGTTTGATAATTCAGTAATTTTTTTAAAAACGCTTTATTTCTCGATAAAAGATATTTTTTTCGACAAAAACTAGTTATATTAATTTATTATATTCTCGTTCTGTATTTAATTTGGCTCTAGGATGTTCAATATTCTTGTCAATCAATATATGTAATTTTAATTGTATTTGTAAATCTAATTAAAATTATAAATAAAATGTCTAATTAATACATCATATTAATTAAAACATATAAGCTTTACAAATAAATTTGTAATATTTTATTTTAATTTTAATTGGGTATATTAGAATAATTATAAATTATTTGGTAAATATATATATATATATATAAATATATACATATATATATATATAAATATATACATATATATATATATATATATATATATATATATATATATATATATATATATAAATATATAAGAAATCTGAATACGCTACAGATGAATTACTCGAATATGAAAATATATAGATGTTATATAATATCAGAATCCTCCCAGAAACGTTCCAAGTGAAAGTTTATATGTTTATTTCTTTGTTTGTTTATTTGGATATATGCTCCAGCCTTTTATATGGTGGCTCGGAAACAGCTCATTTTATTGAAAATTGCTTATTTCGTAAGGAAAAAAATTCTAAGACTTCTCGGATTTTCCTCTAAATTTCCAGGAAATCCTTAGTTTTGGGAAAACTAAAATTTTTTTTTCACTTTTTACTCTATAACTTTTAATTCTTAACAGATATCAAGTTGAAATTTGGCATGTGAATTACGGTGTTCAATGGCTAACATTTTTTGAAAATTAAAAATTGGAAAATCGGGCGTTGAGAATATTGTGGCCGTCACGGTAAAAAAACATCGTCACGATGATTTATACGTTATACACGAAGTATATTTGTTCATGTTATTTGTTTTATCACTAGTGCCCGAAGTTATATTCAATAAAACTTCTTAAATATGATCCTTAATATATATTATTTACTTATTTATGGAAAATAGAGTTGTTAATACCTAAAATAAAACAAATAAGTCAAGTCATATTATAATATATAAAAACGGTATAAATATGCAAAAATATGCTCATTCCTTAAAATATGAAACCAAATACGATATACTATGTCTTAGCAAAACACATATAACATTAGTTACTGCAATAGTTTGAGAGTACTTAAACCCTATCTATCGCATCCCTGGATGACATAAGTTTTGGATTGCCTAGTATTAGTAAAACTCCATAAAATCTGTCCCATTAAAACTAGAATTAGAACAACGAAACTAATTACATAAATCACCGTAATTACTAGCTATTAGTTACTTTAGTTTGTTTATCGTTAACTTGTATTCAACCAAAAAAAAATCTCTACAAAATATTTGAGCATAATTTAAGCTTAATAATTTGAAAATATAATTATTAAATCTACGAAATTTAATTTGTGATTTTTATGTTCTCTAACGAATAAATTAATAATTTTTTATGTAGTTCCTTTCGATAAGAACAATTAATGCAGATTAAGTGTATATTAGGTATAACATACTTGTATAAACCTGTAATTAGATATTTGATTCATTTACCAAGAATTACCAAGACCAAACATTACGCAACATTTAAATATTTAAGGTTAATTAATTTAATTCTGTCCAGTGTCCACAAATAGTCACACCGTGTGTTCTAGCACCGCCCCGACGTCACCCTCGCCCAGCGCTCCATTTTCTGCTCCCCCGTTTATTAAGCGTTAAATTACGCGCTATACGTCACTCTGAAAGTTTCACATATGGTATAGCAGGTGTGCAGAAGCAACGGTACAAGATAGTCAAAAAATAATGAAGTTATAGCTTTGCAAGGCCCCAAGCAAATTGAATTGGGGGCCGTTATTTCAAATTCGATTTTCTTACCACAGTAACTTATTTCCTTAATTGAAAATTGAACCAGTGCCCTTATGGTCACTTGCCCTGTGGGTCTTGAATTCGATCTTATTTCGTCTGCAACCGTCATTATTTTCTAGACAAATTCTTCCCTCCTGTTTGAAACTGTAGCATCAACTTTCAGCTTCATCACTCCCCATAAAGAATAATCTAGCTGTTTTAAATCTGGAGAGTGTGGTGAACAAGAATCTTCGTTTCATTATTTAGCAAACGTAGAAGACCTAGGAAATCATTCAACCTATTATCAAGAAAGACAATTTAGTTATTTCTGCTTTTCAAGATACTAAGCTGAAGATCTCCCAAGAAAATCTGTTGTGGTCAGCTATCATGAAGTTTTGCAGTAAATATTTTAAGATCTCCAAATTGTCTTTGTGGTGAAGAAGGTACTCTTGATCATGTTATCCTAGGGGCAAAAAATAGGATAGAAATATGCATTGCTCAGTATAATTCAGTAAAAAAAAACACTTTTTTTGCGATTTTTTTTCTCAAGTATAGATTGAGCAATTTTATTTTAACCTTTTGTACATTATTGAGCATACTTTTGACTATGTTGTATAATTTTATCATGCAGGAATATCAAAGCATAAGCCGGTAACAGAGCTTTCTTCAGAAGGTCTTGGGAAAAAAGACAATTGCGGTGTTCACAATAACTTGGCCGGAAATTATCTTAAAATGAAAAACCATTAAAATTTAGTTAAATTATAATCAAATCCTAACCCCTACGGCCTCTGATAATTTTTCCTTTTATTTAAAAATTTTTGGTGGCCATCTAAAGTGTAAACTGTTATTTTCCACGAAAAATTCCGCCATTTTGTGGGTGGGAAACACCCTTAATGTAAAAAAATTGTTTTTATCTAAACGTTGGGGTGAGGTATTTTATATGTAGAAAATGTGTACGAAGTTTGAAATGAATCGGTCAATTAGTTTTTAAATTGTCGTGAACACGGACTTTGAAAAAGTAGTTTTTAGAAAAACGCGTCTAAAGTTTTTGAACTTATACAGGGTGTATTGTCAATACAGACAATACCTTCAGACAATAGACAATAACTTCAAGAATATTGCTTAGATCGGCTTAAAATTTTAAGGACATATTCTTGAAATATTAAACAATAAGATAAGACAAAAAAAAAATTGGATTTTTTGAAAGTGACAACCCTAACCCCTCCCTTAACTAACTGACTAAATGTGTTGTTCAGTTTCTATTGGTCCTAAATATAGCAGTATAAGTTAAACATAGTCCAAATCACGATAGTTCGGTGTTGACTTATACTTTAAAGAGGTTTTAAGAGCGGTATAAATCTATAATAAGATTATGAATTTATCTTATTCGTTTCTATATACATTATAGAAAAATAAGTGAGACAGTGCTTTGTAGTTATATCAGCAGTTTATACCCCACAACTTGTTTTAAGTATGAGTCGCCGCCGAACTCTCGTAATTTGAACTATTATGTAATTTATGTATTACGAATGTACTAAAATTCACTTATATGTAATGCTTCCTTTTGTTTTGTTCTCCTGTTAGTTTAATGTATAGTATAGGTATTAGGCATCCATTGAACAACTGCATTAACGATGTGATAAAGGATGTGAACGTAGGAAGCCATTTAAATCGTAATAGAACACGGTGAAATCCCACTTTTCTGTATTATGTACTATTCTGTTTAATTAATTTGTCTAAAACAAAAATGAAATTTGTCAGCGATTGTGAAGCGAGATATTTATAATTATAGTGCACATAACATACTAAAATGTAAAAGAAAAAGACATAAAGACATAGTTTCGTGTATATCTAAAAAACCGTTTGTTGGAATACTCTAAAATATTAATATTTAATAAAACAAAGAATTAGGAAAATTTAGAATTGAAAATCATTTTTTTTTATCGATTTGTTGAAAAGATATACATATTTAAAGTTGAAATTAAGAAAAAAACAGCCTCGTAGTGTGATTTTATTAGTGTGTGTCTGCATATGAATTTCTATGCTTAGTACAGTCTCCAATAAGAATAAATTAGTCTGCCATCAAGTTTTCATATTGACTGTCAGACTATACTTTTCTCTCTGATTGTCACGAGCAAACTTATTTAAGTATAAGTTCACACCCTGTATTTTTGCATTCACATTGTCGGTGTTTCTAGCCGCATCTGTGAAACTACTTACAATAATGAAAAATTCAAGATATATGAGTATGTTTTTTTCTTGTTTTTCTTTATTTATGTCACTATCTTGATGTAGACAAGTTTTCAAGTCACTTTGTGTAACTTTCTACATAACATCCATATTAGTTGGAAATAGAAGTAAATAACTTAGTGGTTTTCTTGGACATCAATCGTAGCAGTACATATTTTCATCTCACTTGATTTATCTATTTGTTATTTCAATACATGATTAAGAAATAAAATTTAAGAAACTTAATAATCGTTTAAGACGAAAAGAGGAGTAGAAAGGGGAAATTGGTTCGCAATTTTCGTTTTCTTTTATAAAATCGCTTTTAACTTATAAACAATTAAGTAATGGAAAAAAATGATTCTTTATAAATTTTGCGTAATTTAATCAGCCTTCATTTACCGTGAAAATAATTAAAATATGTTAAGCGGTTCCTTAGATATCGCATTTTATACGATTGTGGTTGCCGCCATTTTGAATTCTCCATTTTGAATCCCCCATGAAATAGGGAAAATGTGGAAAGTTTAAGTGGCTTCACCTCTAAAAATTATCTACTCATTAAACTCTTTCATTGTCCCAAATTTCATATTTCCATCAGAAAGTGCGGCATGAACCTGCACTGTGTCTCTACTAATATATCCCACTCTCCGCTATATCTCAGCAAGGGATGATCTTATGAAAAAATTCAGAAAATAAATTTGTAAAGAATTTAATGCTCTGCAACTTTATTAAAATCTCTTTAATGTTATTTAGAGCTTAGGAAACAAGATATCTACAAAAAAATAGATTTTTGTGACCTTTGACCTTTGATAAATACTACTTGTGTACACGAGGTATTTGAGAGAAATTATAAATTATCAAAATAAAGATTTATATAAGTATTTAGCGTATTACCTTTCATTCTGAGGTAAAATCCTTATTTAACTGGCTATAAGGTGTCTAAATTGTTGTTCAAATTTGCTCATCACCTTGTCAATAAATTCAGTGTCCTCCTTTGCTCTTTTTCTATAAAAACTAAACAAACACCTCTCTGATGCATATACGCCTCCTTAAAAATAATCCTGGCAGCGCCCATCGCCATGTTCTTCTTTTAATAAAGGATAAGTTTTAATAGCGATTTAACATATAAAATTTTACTACAATTTGTTCAGAATGAAATAAAAAAATTCAAAATATCTAGTGTCTGATATTACCTTACTTTTTTAGCTCACAATTACCTTCCAGATTATCTTAAATTACCTTTTTTATGTTCTCAGAATAAATTGTATTTTGTTACATTTGACCCTATTGAATCCGGCCCTTAGACAAAATATAAAAAAAATTCAATTTATTCATTATTTGAACAACTATTTTTCAAAATTTGGGATTTTTTTTTCGATTTGTAAATTAGGTGCCAAAGTTAGCCCATATATAAAATTTCAACTTTCTAGCCCAATTTTTACCGTCGGCAAAATCCGCCACCGTGCCTCCAAATAAAATTTTTGAATTTTGATTTTTTTTTGTTTAATAATATATTTCATTAATTATTAAGTATTCCAAAATTTAAGTATTCCCCAAAGTTTCCTATCGGGCCCGCTAATTATCTCAACACCCCCTTTCCCAATTTCTAATTTCCAAAAAATGTTAGCATTGAACACCGTAATATACATACCAAATTTCAACTTTCTATCTTTTACGAATTAATAGTTATAGAGCAAAAAGTAAAAAAACATAATTTAGTTTTTCCAAAATTACGGGTTTCCAGAACCTACTTCCAGATCTTACTTCTCTATTGATTATTCCGGGCCTGATTATACGGATTACATATAATTAGCGGTTTTCGTGAGTGGTAATCTATGATTTCATTTTTATGAAACACTTTCCGTTTCATGGCGATTGTAGTAACGGAATATAAAAATTATATTATCTCCGGTCACGTACAGAATTAACTCAAGTTGTGCCCCAGTGTAGCGGTACATGGTATCACGCTGTTCTGTTTTTGGTTTCCTTTTTGTCCTTGTACGATTCTACGGTGATTCTAATTCATCGTGTAGTGCATTATTAGCGTCAAACATGCTATAAATAGAATATTTAAATTTTTGAATAATTTAAATATTCTAGTCATTTTGATATAAGTATAAAATATAAAAATATATCCAGGTCGAGTTTTGTATGAGTTATTCAGAAAGCCGTACAAATTCAGCTTTGTCTGATCAGTTTTCAGTTGTTTTAGTGTCGATGCTATATGAGGTGATATGTGGGGTACACCACTGCCTAATTAGTTTATGATTATATAAGTACATAATTAAAAAAAATTTGTAGTAACCAAAACTGCGAAATATAGCTAGCTTGTCTAACCACCAAGGCTCTCTGTCACTATGCTGGTAAAACCTTATTAATTATCTTATATTAATATTATTATTATTTATCTTATCCTTAATAAATTTCTCAAACAAATCACACAAATATCCTGCTATTCTAACCCCTCTTCGTCCTTGTCACAATGTGTGAAATCACCACTTGTTATGACATACTGCATACTGCTTTCAAATAGATGCGCCGACATTTTTTTTATATTTTGCGGAAAGAATTCCGTAGTGTGTGTGTCCACATTCAACTACTGTTTTTTCCTCAGTCGGGTCGTACCCTAACTCTTCAAATAAAGTAATACAAATCATATTTTATTGTCGTTTAAATTTAAATTAGAAGTCCCTCGATAGCCGGCCTTGAATATAGTAAGAAAATACGAGTATAATGGAGCACGAAGACACACTTGTATACGCACGTGCGTGTATCAATCATTATTATACCACCAGTCTATTGGTATATTGACCGGACTAGTTGACAAATTATACTACTTCTGAAGGTTAAATCTATTAATTTTAAATGACCTACATATTAAGGAAACCATATAATTCTGGAAAATTGTATTTCTACCCTATTTAATATCGACCTATTTCCGATGCAGGTGATAGGACACCGACGACCTTCTACTGTGTTGACAGTTTTTATGGTATCGAGACCTTTATTAGAAAGTTTATATAATTATATGTTTACGCGATTCGTGGCTCGAAAATTGTTTCATGCATCTTTATGAAAGTTACCTATTTCGTAGAGAAGAAAATTCTAAGATTTTTGGCGTCTTCGGATTTTCCACTGAATTTTCTGGAAAGCCGTAATTTTTGGGAAAACTGAATTATTTTTTTAACTTTTTGCTCTATAACTATTAATTCGTAAAAGATAGAAAGTTGAAATTTGGTATGTGTATTACGGTGTTCAATGCTAACATTTTTCGAAAATTAGAAATCGATAAATTGGAAAAGGGGGTGTTGAGATAATTAGCGGGCTCGATAGGAAACTTTGGAGAATACTTAAATTTTGGTTTACTTAATAATGAAATATATTATTAAACAAAAAAAAAATCAAAATTCAAAAATTTTATTTGGGGGCACGGTGGCGGATTTTGCCGACGGTAAAAATTGGGCTAGAAAGTTGAAATTTTATATATAGGCTAACTTTGGTACCTAATTTACAAATCGAAAAAAAAATCCCAAATTTTGAAAAATAGTTGGTCAAATAACGAATAAATTGAAATTTTTTTATATTTTGTTTAAAAAAATATATTTATTTTTTGTCAATTTATATGAAAAATTATTTTACTATCGAACGAGTTAAATATTTCAATTTAAAAATAGAATTAAAATTTGAGAAAATATAGCACTGGTCTTGGGATCGAACCCGAAAGTTACAGCAGTCTGCTGTCCTAGAAATAGGCGTTAACGTACACTGTTAAAAATGTTCTTAATTTTAATATTAATTTAATACACAATGCTTATTAAAATTAAAAAGCGAGCTGGTAATTTTTTTAGATTGTTTATTTAAGGGGTGGAGGTAGTAAAATCCCATTTGACGCGGGTCAAAAGACCGACAACAGCCCCAACTTCTTCCAACATGAACGTTGGACACATGACATTCTACAGACTTAGTTCCACCTTCCACACAGTGTGCGAACAAATGTTTATTCAATTCTACAATTAATATTCTCTTACCGGCTCTAACCTAACTTATGTTAGAAGCCACAGCAACTTCCAACGTCCAATATTAATCTCTTCAAGTTATTATGAACAAACTTATACAGTATTTGTTACGTATATTATTTTATACTTACGATACAGGTATTAAATTCTGATTAAATATTCTAGAATGTTGTTTTACATAAGTAATAACCAATGCTTGTTAGTTAATAAGTGAGATGTTTCAGTCTTTGATGAAATTACGTGGGACCACGTCCCACACACACACACACACTTTACGATTGTCGAAATACTGTTTTCACACTTCCATGATACATAACATTACCTGATTCACGTTTAATGACCATAAATGATAATTGTTGTTTAAATGAATAATGTTAAATTAATTATAAAACTTTGTGGCGTGGTAGATGTATCTTCGAAAGACAACAGAAATTGTTAGTATCACGTATAGAAAGTTTTAACATAATTATATTTCTAATAAATAAAATTAATTAATTCTGTTTTAATTTTGTATTTAATTTAAATTGTATAACATATGGGAATATATTTTGTCCTTCTCTGCTTCATTTTTAATTTGTTTTTAGATCATAAAATGAAAAAAGACTATGTTAGATTATAACCTCCAAAGTATGATGAATGTGACAAGGAATCTAATTTAAAATATAAATAAAAACGTAAATTAAATAACAAAACAGTGAGTGTAGTACTGAACAAAATTTGTGATCTTTGGAAATTAGCTGTTAAGCATTCGTTCTACCTCGTCTTGGCCGCAGTCGTCTATTTTGAATCTAAGCTTCTTCATTTTAAGGTTTCGTTTATGTTTATGTTTAGATTTTCTACAAGGTGAAGTTATCTAAGGTCAGCCTCTCGAAGTCATTAAATATTTTTCTCCATTGGCACCTTTAAACGTCACATATAGTGAGTGGTATTGATTGATAAGATAAATAGGGAGTAGGGAGAGTCCATCTACAAATAACTTTAATCGTCATTAAGTGTCCTTAGTACCTCTAAAATATTTCATTTTTTCGCTCCGGAAAATATTATTTTGTTTTTTCGCGCCTAAATTTTTAAATTTTTTTTTCTCAATATATCAGCCTAAATGATACCTTGAAAGAAAGGTCAATAACCGAGCATGTTTTTAAAAAGGTTTGAACGATCGAAGCTATTTTATTTAATTTTCTATATGCCATAAATTGCGTAGCTTTTTTCTAATTTTAAAAGTTTTTACGACTTCAAAAGTGTCTAGTATTTTTTTTAAATAAAACAGATGCTTGGAACTTGGTTTATTAGTTTAGGTACACATCTGACAAACGGCAAAAAATAAAACAATTAACATACCATCTTAAATTGGACCACTGTAAATAAATTTCCGCCGCTCCAAATGTATGTAGAATTTCCCGCTGATTCCATATCTGGAAACAATTTTCAAATCGGTTTATAATGTGACTTATAAGATGCAGATAACTCAAAAACAGGCAGTCCAAAGAAAAAATAATAACCAAAATAATAAAAATAAAAGTAATAATAATAACCAGAGGGGGAATGAATATATATTCGATTGAAGCACTAACCTAAAAATTATAAATTACTTAAATATTTTCTGCTCCCCGAAAATTTAACTCGTACTGCTAGTTATTTTAAAGTTAGTACTTTGTTTTGTATAGTATACAAAACCTAAATAGACTTCAAGTTTATTGTTTGTTGCAGAATTTATATAAAACCGTACAAACAAAAGTTATATATACATAAGTATATTATATAACAATAAAAGAGAAAAGTTTTATGAAAAACAATGAATAACATGTTTATTTTATATGAAAAATTACAATGTTTATTTTTAATTTATACGGTGAAATCGTATACTAAAAGGTATAAATGTAAAGGTTTTATTCTCATTCATCCCTACTCTCATTGGCTGGAGACATTCAACCCTTCCCTGACTCAGAACCCTTCCCTAACCTACACACTTTTCAACATTTAGGCGACTTGAATTATTTAATGAATAATTTTAATTAGTAGCTGCCTTTTATTTTTTACGGGAAACGTGGGTCAGGTATTCTTTTACTTCTTTTTTTCTGAAACAATTGTCACAATTGTGAAAATTACGTATACGTGAAATGGAAAAAAATCTTTACTTACCAAGGTAAAAATATGACGCAATGTAACACTTTAATTAGCTTATATAAAGCTAGCAAGTAGATAAAATTTCTATATGAGCAGTAGAAAATGAACCAAGAAGCTAACAAGTGAGAAACTGCATAAAAAGACAATTTCCTTATAGGAAGTGGCAAATAAAGCTTGGAATTAGTTTATGGAAAGCGTAAAACTGTACTGCAAGACAATTTCTATACAGGATGTAAAATACGAACCTAGTGATTAGATTGTGACAAGCTAGCAAGTGTGAAACTGTATTGCAAAACAATTTTCTATTTGTGTTAACGAAAACATGTAGCAATGACTTTTGATATCGAAACAGTTTTTTTCATTTAACATAGCTTTAGCATAACATTCTACACAACACCGTATAGCAGCGCATACTTCATTATTAATTTTAACTTTAGATAATCTTGATAAATGTTGAAATATTCTATATTAAAATGTTCCAACTGTATGTTTATATGTTTATGTGTTTATTTTCTTATATGTTTTGTTCGAAATTTGTATACCAACTCGAAAATAGCTCCGCGCATTTTTCTGAAAATTGTCTATTTCGTAGAGAGAAAAATTCTAAGTCTTTTGGCGTCCTCGGATTTTTCCCTGAATTTCTTGGAAATCCGTAATTTTGGAAAAAACTAAAAGAAAAATATTTACTTTTTTGTCTATAATTATAATTCGTAAACGATAGAAAGTTGGAATTTTGCACATATATTACGGTGCTTAATTCTAACATTTTTTTAAAATTAGAAATAGAAAAATTAAAACGGGGGGCGTTGAGAAAATTAGGGGAACCGGTAGGTAACTTTGGAAAAAACTTGGGAGAGTAATAATTGAATATGATATTAAAAAAAAAAAATTCAAAAATTTTATATGGGGGCACAGGGGCGGTTTTAACCAAGAGTAAAAACTGTGCTAGAAAGTTGATGAAAGTTAATGAACAAATTGAAAAAAAAATATATTTTTTTAGTCAGTTTATGTTATGTTGTCAGTTCATGTAAAATAAATATGGAACGAGTTAAATATTTCAATTTAAAAATGATATTCAAATCACAAATAAAAGACAGTCGTCGCTTGCGACGGGGGTAAACTCTAGTAAAATATTATAACCTTTATAAGAAAAATTTTGATAATCTAATCACGAAATTAGTAATCCGTACAATAAAAGATATAAGAGGTTATGGGAAAATAATGTGCCTCAGTACCTTATAGAAAAAGACATAAAACACATAAGAAGAACAGCAAGGTTTAGATTGGGAAATGAGGAAAAAGGAAACAGATACTGGGAAAAGAGTGAGGAAAGAAAGTGTAGAATGTGTGGAGCGGAGGACGAAACACTGGAGCACATTAAGTTTGAGTGTAAGGAAAAAGTAGCAAGCGAAAGGAATAATGGCCAGCTATTAAAGGGAGGCAGTGAAGGAAAGAGGTGGATGGCGGAAATAGTAAGAAGGAAAGGAAAAACAGGAGAATAAATAAGCTGGTGGAGAATAATAGAGAGGGTCAAAAGAAGAAGAAGCAGAAAGCACTTTTGGAAGTAGTAAAAGTCGAGAAGATTTTAAGTTTATTTTAAGTTTAGTTTTAAGCTTGGAATGTATATAGGAATGAAATGTATTAGAAATATAATACTGTAGATTGTAAAGCCGAAAGGCATACACAATTAATTAATATATAGTAAGATGTCTGATTTTTTCACTTTACCCTGTTGCTATACTTCACGAATAACTCGATATATGCTATATCGTCATTAATAATTCCTTTTAAAAAATAGTCCAACCGCATCAAATCATCACTGCGTTAACCCAAAATAAATGGTACAGCGATTCTTTTTTTTACATTGAACATTGACTATATCTGTCAATATGTCATGTGCGTGAGTATTATCAAAGGCGAAAAAACATTCTCTTAAAAAAAAAACAGATTTTAATTTGGCCCTTTTTTAATTTGATAGTGCAAATCAGAAATCTTATTTTGTAACGCATTAATTAAACATAAAAGATATATATAAGTTTACATGAAAGATATCCCAATATGTAAGCATTGATGATTTACTTTTTTTATTATTAGGCTTTTATGCAGAAGAAGATTTAACAATTTTGACAGTATTAATGGTGTCGTTGCCTCAATTATATGGGCTACACCACTGCCTTATACATTTTATGATTGTGAACAAGCATAATCAAAGTAATTTGATTTGTCCGGGAATCGAACCCGAGAACACAGCAATCTGACATGAAACATAAATACTCTTGCTTCTCGACCTCTGTGCCGTTACTACTCTTACAGCAATACTGCTTTGTATACATTATTAAAATGCCTCTGCTGACATTATTATTTCTAGTCTGTGCTCTTAGCCTTAGACTTTTTTATATTTTTTTATTGTACGATTTCGTATTTTGTATAAACTAAGCTTAAAATAATTAAAGTTAACAAAACATCAATTTCAGAAACCTTTTGCTACCTTAATATATTTTACTGACACGTTGTAAGACAGTTCATCAGATAAAAAACTAAATGCAAATATTTACTAAGAAAATTTATTACGTTTACTCTTCTCCGCCGAGTAGCGACTACCAAGAATACCACAAAAATTCTTAGGAATAATAAATAGGAAAACCCAATTCATTCGTAATTCATGGAACACGAATTCACACGAGTACACTAGAAATATTAATTGTAATAAAACATATTAAACATTGATAGACATTCACACTGGTCGAAAACATTGATGTGTGACGTCAGACTACTGTGTCGTCTAATTCAATGTCCGGAATTTTATCCAAGTAAAACTGATTATGTGTTCTGTTAGCGATAATGCGCTCTAAGATTCCTAGTACAATCCTAGTGCTACTCTAGCTTCAGTTTTATCTTAACATAAACAACTCTGGCATGCGTATGAAACTCTGCATTGACTAAATCATACAATTTAAGGTTAAAATATAAAATTCGAACTAAATATAAAATTAAAACAGTATATGGGAATAAATAACTTAAAAAATATTAAAGTTGAATAAGAATATTTTTGTAATTTAAACAAAGCCTAGATGGCATTGATGGTCGACTGTAAAATGCTCAGCGATAAATTTCGTTCTTGCTTGTTATCATTGTAACTTTTTATGAAACAAAATGAATAAAACAATCTTTTTTAAGGCGATGTTGTGCCTGTATTAATCCTGGTGGCAAACAATTTGAATATTTACTGTAATGTAATTTGAATGTATTCATTCAACAATAGAAAACCTATTTTGGGTATTGTAAAAGTTATAACTATCAACAACAACAATTTATGAAACTTGGTTCTTGTTTAGAAATAGTACGCATAATTTTTTTTTGTTCCTAGTTTTCCTGGAATATTATACCATTTTGGAATCATGAATAGTTTCACCAATTTTTAAAAAAACTTGCCATAGTAGTGTTCATACGTTTTTTTTTATACCACGATGAGTTAAAGTTGACAGAAAGTAAAAATCTTTAAAAATTTTAGAGAAAAAAATAATTTGGATTGATTTTTGTGTAAAAACTACTAGCATTCTGGGATTTTTAATGGTTACTGTGGATAGCAGTCATACTTAGGTTGCCGATACAAAAAGAAAATCAGAAATTTGAAAAATTGTGGTCATGGCAGTTAAAAACATCTTAAGGTGTTTCAATTTTCGAAAGATTTTAATTTCTCTTTGTAATTTCAAAATAAAATGAGATACATTTTTCTTTCTCGTGTAGTCATGAGCAGGTCCACCCTCTGGTGCCCACTTATCGTTGAATTTTGAGACACGTTGTATATCTCATTATTTTTGTATGTTTTCCGTAATAATTAATTTCTTTAACTACGGATTCGCTTGATGTAAGGTCATTATCAAATTGTTTTGACGCAAACAACAACCAAAAGACCAAGTATTATGTAGCCTGTGAAGCCACAGCGATTACTAAATCAAGGTCGCATCCGCATCCACATCGTAAACTCATCTTGTTGTGGTCATATTTTATAAACACATCAAAATATTGTAAACGAATCTATCTATATTGTGTAGCTCATATGTACAGGGTATTTCAAAAGGGATAAGCCTATGTTTAACCCTTTAAAAGTACCAGGACTTTGCAACGTTGGAATATGATGGTTAAATTTTCAGTAACGCCTTATTTTATGCTAGAAATCATTGGAATGGAATAATTAAAATTGCTGTATTCAGTAACAATTAGTAATAGAAATTGTTTTTATTTATTTTTTTCATAAACTAATTTTGGACCTTGTAAATATCTAAAGAAAAAAAGAAAACGAATTAACTTCTAAATTATTACGCATATTCCTATATGCTATACAATTTAAATTAAATACAAAATTAAAACAGTGAGTGGAAATGATACTTTCCCCCTCTCTACTCCGCATAATTGCCACCCATCCACGATCCGTACATTGTATGGGTAAACACGTGTATTTGCAAACCTGACTTGGTATTAGCTTATTATTATACGAAGTAAATGTGTTTGTGTGTATGTGTATGTGTCACAAATGTAGATAATGTAGTACGTAGAAGATACAGATGCTGCTTTTTGTTTAATAATAATAAATAATATCTGAAACAAACACTCTGCCTGGAAGATACTAAACGAAATGCCGGTGGTGTTGCTCCGTAGCATGTTAATATGGATTCTTATTCGAAGATATATATATATATATATATATATATATATATATATATATATATATATATTTATATATTTATATATATATATATATATATATATATATATTTATATATATATATATATATTTATATATATTTATATATATATATAAATATATATATATATATATATATATATATATATATATATATATATATATATACGGCCCATTGCAAGTTCTGCCTTGTAACAAGGCCCATCGATCCTACTACAAGCGGCCCTGTATAGTCTTGATTTTAGGATTTGGAATCGTCTATTATTAATGTATTACAAGGATATGATTATACTAAAAGACACTTTTGAGTATTATAATAACTTTTTTATAAAAATTTGGAAAATTACTAGTAGCTATGCTTTCAACCTCTATGCAAGGAAAGTTGGTTTACCAGATTTTCAATCAATTTACCGTATTCAGTCTCAATTCTCAATTTTGAGTCTAGACTAATTTTAAAACTAGAGTAAAACTAAGGCCGTCCGCACATGGGTCGACTGATTGCAAACGCAAGCCCCGAATCTGCTCGAACCGAATGAGAATGCAACTGTGTTGTTAGTGAGAGAACTCTCAAGCTCGAATGTAAAAGAAAATCATTTGAAATTGGTTTTGAGCGACTGTGTTTCTAGGTCGCAGAGCAATGCTTTTGATGGTGAACATCATGAGCAGAGATGTTCACAAATACTTTTCAAAAGTATTTAAATACATACATACAAATACTACACAATACGACACAGAAAAATCTAGTATTATGCTATTGTTAAAAATTCTATAGAGTCACGAAACACGGAACGACATGGTTCGTTTTTCGTTTTCATTAGAAACTTCGAGATTGCAATCAGTCGACCCATGTGGGGACGGCCTAAAGCGTAAATTTTTTTGATGCTTAATGTTAACTACTGTGGCTTCGGGTTTGATCTCTGGACCAGTATTATATTTTTGAGTTTTGTTGTTACCAAATTAAATTTATTATGTACATACATAATTGTAAACTTATTAGGCAACGGTATAGTTCATATATATGAGGCACCAACATATCAGGGGGAACATAGCATCAGAAATGGACCTTAGCGTCGGCCCATAAATTAAATAAAAACAAATAAAATTCCTTCAAATAAAATATGTTTAGTAATCAATAATAAGCGCAAGTGTTTATTATTCATAAATTATTTTTTTTTTCAAAAATTAATATATGTAATGTGACTTGTAATAATAATTGAATAGTTCATAGTTTGAAAAAACAATTTTAATACCATTAACTAGATTGTGAACCACTTAAAGAATGACCACATATACATACATCAAATCAAACTACAGAAATTATAGGGAATGATACACATAAAAGTAGTAATAAAAACTGTAGTAATCCATCACGGAATCATAGTAAATTATGCAGGAAAATAAACTGTGCACTTAAAATGAATTTATTGAATACTCGTTATCCAGTAAAGTCAGTGACGTAGAATTTCGTTTTCTTTTTAATTTTAATCAGGTTAAACATGTTTATATTTTTATATTATTAATTATTATTATATTATATTAATTGTTCGCCTTTCGGCTTTACAATCTACATTCTTAATACATTTCATAGAACTTCAACTTGAAATTAAACTTAAACTATTTAGACCTTTTTATTTCCAAAAGTACTTTCTGCTTCTTCTTCTCTTGACCCTCTTCCTTCATTTTCGCTAGTCTTCCTTCATTCTCACCGTTTCCTCACCTCTTGTCTTCTTTGTCTCCTCTCGGCAAACCGTTTCCTGCTTCTCCTTCCTTATTGCCTGTATATTCCTCTCTCTTTATGTTCCTTATGCAATCGAGCCAAAAGCTTATTTATTGTCCTGTTTTTCCTTTCCTTTTTACTATTTCCGCTATCCACCTCTTTCCTTGACTGCCTCCCTTTAATAGCTGGCCAATATTCCTTTCGCTCACTACTTTTTCCTTACACTCAAACTTAATGTGTTATATTCTTATATGTTTATTTGTTTTGTATGGTGGCTCGAAAACGGCTCCAGTGAAGTTATTGAAAATTTCTTATTTCGTAGAGAAAAAAATACTTAAACCTCTGCCGTCTTCGGTTTTTTCCCCGAATATCCTGAAAACCGGTAATTTTAGAAAAACGGAAATAATATCTCGAAAATTGATAAAAGAGACGTTGAGAAAATTAGAGCCCTATAAAGTATCTAATTCTTCAAAGGAATTCAAAGTTTTGAAATTTTATTTGGGGCACGGGGGCAGTTTTTTTGAGGGTAAAAATTAAAAGTCAATTTACAATTTAAAAAGGAAATTCCGAATGTTGGCATTAATTGCAAAAATTGTAAATATTTATGAAAAGATATTTATTACAGTCAATGAAAAAAATTATTATTGTTAATTATTATTATTATTGAAAAAAAAAAAAAAAATTATAGTCAATGCTGTTAAGCAACCTTCTGTTAAAGAGTACACTCTGTGAAAAACTATATTTTGTTTAATTATCCTAATTATATTCAAAGCAAATATTTCACATCTTTCAAATTGAGTCAACTTTGTTGTCTACCTGGATGTCAACAGATCACATCCCCATCACTACGTCAAATTAACAACAAGGTTGACAACCTTTGAACGTCTCAAAGCAGGTTGACAATCAAGTGTATTGTCTATGGGCTCCGTAAATAAGACATGGTCTATAGAATAAGTAATGCGAAAGTAATATCGTAAATATGCGAAGCATCTAAACCATGAGATGTAAATATAAATAGATGGTCGCCGGTTAAATTAATAAATATATGAAAATGATAATACGTACCGAAAAAGGGTTATTCTCCCTTTATTACCTTCACAATCTACTCCACTGACAAAGCAACCCGAAGGTCGATGTTTGTAGAAGCTTTCCAGAGTACTAAATCTTACCCTTCTCTGCAAACAACGTAAATATTTAATTAGCTTCTCATAGATAAAGCATTATAAATGGCGTCAAAGTCGTTTGCAAGGTAGTTTGGCTTTTATAGTTGCCGTTAAATTCTTATAAAACACAATTGAAATTTCAAATTCATTTTTAAATGAATTTAATTTGCTGCTATTCATATTTTTTATATTTACACTAAAATTCATTAAAATCCAGTTTTTTATTTATTCAGTTGTCTTACTTTTGAGGTTATTAAAACTTTATTCATACTGTTGTCTATATGAAAACATATGGGGGTATTTCCGATGACATTGCACCTCTCGTGCCGTCGGTGAGCAGTGTTCGATTCACTACATACTATATTTCCCTTCCGGACTTCCCTTCACTTCAGTGATCCATATTAGTTTGTGATGTTTCTCCCGGAGCTACATGCAGATGTAATTTTTGAACCCACAGTCACAGTAATATTTTCAAGTACCAAAATCTCTTAATGCTTTTTTAGTCTAAAATATAACAAACTGAGATTACAAACATCACTGCTGTATAATAATTTGCATTTTTCATAAAAGAGAATTACGTTTCTTTACTACATAATTAGTTTTCAGATAAATTTCTCATAGTGAAACATATACATGAATGTAAATTGCTCTTCTCCTTAATCCAACACGCTGTTCCGACACGTAGCACTAAAAAGAGCACGTGAAGTCTGCGACATTTATTTTTAATACTAAATTTTTTTTTTAATTTTTCATTCGTAATTTTGATTCTTTTTACATAAGTCGTGCATACTAATTGCAATATCAACATTGTTTTATTCATATTTAATACATTTTTGAGCATGCTTTTAGAAAGTATTTCTACGTGAACTATTAAACATTTTAATTTCGATGTTCAGGGCCGTGCTATACCGTGATTTTATAAATAGCCTAGTAAAAAACGATTTCATCTCGGAATAAAAGATACGAAGCTGAAATTTTTCATAGGCCTTTATTTTGATGTTCTAAAGACTGGCTAAAAAGTATTACGTAATCATGTATAAGCAAGTAAAGATATTCGAGATCAAAGGTCACAGAAAATATTTTTTTGTAAATATCTCATTTCCTAAGTGTCATATGCCATTAGAGGTTATTATGAAACTTGTAGATCATAAAATTCTCTACAAATTTGTTCTTATGCAATTTTTCGTATGAATAACCATTCCCGAGATATAGCGCGGAAAGTGAGAGGCTGATCATCGAAGATTCGAAGACTTGCATCAAACTGAGAAAATCTACAGCACGGCTCTGCAGGTGTTTTTATATATTTTATAAGAATACACACATTGTTATAACAAATCTTTGAAGGCTAAAAAAAATCAAATTTTCTCTTATTTTTTTCAAACATAATAAATGAATTATTTTATTCAAACTCTTCAACATATCAAAGATAAACATTTGACAAATATTTTGTGAAATTTTCATTTCAAAATATTGAACATTCAGCCATTGGGTCTTCATTTCCTGTGACCCCTCAGCATTGGCATTGTCATAATAACTCATGATAGATTCATCTGATATTAAAAAACCAAATTATTTCTGGTAGTAGATATACGAGTATATAGCTCGTGCTTATGAACTTAGTAATAAAAGGTATCTAAACGTTTATTATTCAAATTTTTTTCATTTTTTCCTGTAATAATCTAACTCTTATTTTATCTACGCGAATGTTTCAAAAGTTAAGACGAATATTTGCCATATTTTAAAAACAAATATGGACAGAAATAAGCGATAAACAGTACGACTAATTGAACACGCAGTGTGAACATAGCTATACAAGTATATTAAACTGAATTTCGAAATTGTTAAAGTAAATCTCATCATTAAATATTCTGAAGCATAATCCTTGCAAGGAGTGATTATTAGGTTCAACCTTATAATATATTCATATATAAACTAGAATTTAATATCTAAAACAAATTATTAAGCTAAAATTGTATGGCGTGCGTGGGTGTAGGTATTTAGGGACGACTTACTAAATTATGAGTACGTGCGTCATAATTAAGAAAACATTTTGTTAGTTTAATTATTTTTAGCAACAATAGACTTTATTAATTAAATACTTATTAAACGAATTTATAGACAAAAGTACTCGTATCACGCCCACCTGTTATTTTAGTTTTTTTCTTTGTCGCAAAATAGGTATATGGTAATATCGTTCGGTTCATTAGTGAGACATCTCACATTTCTTGATAAACATTTGAACATTATAAATAAAAGACTAGTCCGTTTTACTAAGCAATAACCTTTTCTTTTGCTTAATAATTAGTTTTGACTTTGGTTTTTGTTTAGAAAAGGTAACTGGATTTTCTATTCTGTGTCAGAAACACACAATTATTATTTCCCCGGGGCTCCCACAAGAGAGCGGCCCCCACAATAGAGATAAAAGCAATAAATTTTTGAAAGATTTGACGGAAAAAATATTCATTTTATTCGGAAAATAATTTGGGACCTTCGCGCCTCCAAATGCGGCTCTGAGTATATCATTTCTGAATCAGTGTAACATAAGCAAACAATCGGCAACATAATAAGCAAATAAATAATAAGCAAAATAACGCTTGTGTCGTTTTAAGTAACTATTTATGATAGCGTAGAAATAAAAAAACTAAAAGAGATAATTTAAAAAAAACCTTTAAACTGACGATATCTCGAAAACCTTGTGAGTTTTACTAAGGTATGCCTAAGGTAGTAAGGTATAAGCCTAACAGGCTTATTTAATGCATCTGAGGCAGGCTACCTCCGGTGTCAGATTTACGACAGATAAACTTATTAAGCAGCTTAACAGGAAATGATTATGCATATTGTCATATTTTACTGTTTTTGCGACTTAAAAATAAAATTTAAACAGTTTTTTTGGTATTCTGTAGTTATGGCCTCCTAAATTTTGTAATGTTTACGTTTTCAAATATCGTAGTTACTGCTTATTGGCATGTCGAACTCAGCAGGAAATAAAGTGTTGTATACTGCTAAAATAATGATATAAACATTCAAAAAACAGTTGTAAAGACAAATGACAAACACTAAAAATATTTAAAAGATTTTTAAGTCAAAAATTTAGAACGTGTCATTTGATCGATTTTAGTAAAGGTAGTGTTAATTGATTGATTTATGATGAATAATTTATTTTAACAATAAATACTTGAAAGTAAATATTTTCATAAGAACATTGTTGAAATAAAATTGCTTTATTATTTTAATATTTCAATGAGAGCAGTGAAACCACTATATAATTTTCCTAAATCATTTTTATGACGCAAATGCGACATTAAACGAATAAGTATTTTTAAAACGAATAAATATTTGAACATCGACATTGAATACACGACAGTGCCTCACTATTTTCAGCTCTAGTCACGGTAAAACAGTTGCCGCGGTAAGTTCGCGTTTTTGTTGATTGTTCAGCTGAGCCGTTGAATTTATTGTGCGCGTTGTGCGAAGTACGAAGTGCGGTTGCGGTGAACGGCATATGAACCAAAACGATCCCAGTCACAGCATCATTCGCATTATTATTCATCTGTTTCTTATTTAAATATTTTATTAAATTTCAGTTGACTACAATTTTAAATAAAAAAAAAAGAAAAGCAGAAAAGAAACAAGTGAAAACCAGTACTGAAAGTGTAATATTTTAAAATGAAAGAAAAGTGACAAATAAACCAAATAAAAACATTTAAAAATTCATGTTTTGTTCGCTGTAACTTTATTTTGTGTAATGAAACTTTGAATTTATAAAAATGGAGGGTGCTCCAGATCCCAGCGAGTTAGCCCCCGGGGCACAGGGATACACAGTTACAAGTCCAACAGAAACAAACCCTCCACACAACTACCCTGAACAAAGAGTGAAGGGTTCCATGCAGAAATTTCTTCAGTCAACTTTAAGTGAAGATGCTGAAGAAGTGTTTGGTCAAAGTATGTTTTCTTCATCTTCCACTTTTACTGGAACTCAAAGCGTTAAACAAATGCAGCACACTGCATCACAGGCAATGGGGATGCAGAAAATGATGCAGGAGAGGATGAAAACAATGACTGTGTCACAGAGTTCAATGACCCAGGGTCAAACACAATCCCTCAATGTTGGAACGATGTCACAGACAAAGTCGTTGTCTCAAATACAGTCTATAGCCCAGATGAATGTAGCGCAAAGCCAGCTTGCAAGTCAAAGTTTATCAGAATCCCAATCCATATCACAGCGACAATTCGTTCAGCAGTCCAGCACTGAAATGGCCGGCGTTTCTACATCAGCTCCAGGCCAGAGTTTGCTATCTCAACGATCTTCTTCACGTCAATTTGTGCGATCTACCAGCGCGCATTATCAGGAATCTGCTAGTGATACTTCTCTCCTCCAAGCTGCGCAAACTGCTAAGTGTGTTCGTTCTGCTAGTGCACACATCGATGAAGAATCAGGAACTGTGGAAGACTTAGCACAAGGCTCGCTGTTGTCTTCTAAATCTGCTGAGACTATTGGAATGAAACGTCAACTACAAACTCCAACTCTACAACTCGGAGCTGCTTTCCTGGCGCCCCCCGACCGCAGACTTACCATCCTAAGTCCTCACAGCCCCATCCATGGAGCCCCCGATCTCATCGCGGCTCTCGGCGGCCGTAGGAAGGGGCGCATGCCATTACTGCCACGGCTGGCAATACCTCGGAGCGACAGTGACCTATTTCTGTAAGTGATTGATTTAATAATCATATTTTCAATGTTGATTTTTTTAATTTCGTTTTTTTTATCCCATTAAAGCAAATTTTACTACTTTATTATTTTTATGGTAAACAAGCAATTTTCAGTGCTAAATATTTATATTACTATATTATATTTTAAATAAATATTTCTTTTTCGTACCAATATTTGCACATACTCGTAAACGTAACATATAAGTACTTTCAGTGTATAAGATAATAAGATACAGTCAGGTTAATACCGAAATCAATTTTATATTTACTTAAAACAATGTTAAAGAAATTAATATTCCAGGTTGTTAGGTATATACGAGTACTGCGCAGTTTATTAAGCAAATATTAATTATTTCTTAACATTTTTTATTATCTGATATTGTATCCCAAATAACGATAATATGCAAATGATGTAAGGCCAAGCGAATATATTTCTAATCTTAATTTACCTCGTTTCAATGACGTCAGTATGGCAATTAAATATTTAAATTACATTAATGTAGTTTTATTGAACTGTATTCTCAAATGTGTTTATTTTGTATCACATTTACAATACAACCAACGTATACGTATAACTTGTAAATGTACAGACAATTTATACAGTGTAAATTGAATCAGTTTTATATCTCTTTCACACTTTTATGTAATGTTTTTGTTATCTCTTTCACACCTTCACGTTAAATTCATAATGAAATGTACGTATTTACTGATACGGAGTGGTCTATTAGTATTTATATTTGAAATATTTTCTTTATTGTTATCGTTTTATAGAAAAGTTTTTACAAATTGTGTCTATTAGTTAATTGTTTGTTTAAGGGAGGCACACGTATTATATGTAAAAGCTATCGCCCACCGGCGCAGCGGGCCGCGTGCGTTTTTATAGGCTCAGTAGCAAAATTTGCACCTAGTAAGCGTTTTTCGTACGTTTTCCTAACAAACCTACCTAAACGGTTAATAAAGCACTACAATTCATATACGCCGCAACAGTGGCTTTCACTCTAAGAGAACATAAATAAATTACGTCACACAAATTTCATGATTTTTTAATTACCTTTCCGCAAATAGTTCAGATATAATAAAGTTGATAAAAGACATCCACATTTCTACATAAAATTTTTTGACTAACGGAAAGGAATTTTCGTAACAAAGAACAAAAAGAGCATAAACGGAGTTCTATTTTTTATTTGAATTGTGAAAGTTATAGAAATTGTAACTAGATATAACTGAGTTTAGCACCAATTGAGAGTCTTGCTCGACCATAAAAATTGAGCTGAAAATAACTCGAGTATAATAATAGCTTGATTGAGCCGTTGATTACTGTACTCCATTCTCTTTAAAATTGGGTTCGATTCCCAGAGTCTACATGTATTTATTAACGTTGCACTCTATAAACGTTATTCTCACAAAGTGCCAATATATTGTGAAACCCCATGAAACCATTTAAAGTATTGATTTAGCATCTAACATCGAACGCATTGAATTTATCGTATAAGTAAGGAAGAGAAGGTAAGCGACGGGAAAACGTACGCACTTTGGTGCTATGTATTTTACGATTGGCTTTAAATAAGTCACATGGGGTCTATAGTTCAAATTACGAGAGTTCGGCAGCGACTCATACTTAAAACAAGTTGTGGGGTATAAACTGCCGATATAACTAAAAAGCACTGACTTTCTTATTTTTCTATAATGTATAAAGAAACGAATAAGATAAAATTCAATATCGTATTATAGATTTATACCGTTTTTATAACCTCTTTTAAGTATAAATCACCGCCGAACTATCGTGATTTGGACTATAGTTGCTTTTTGAACTATGAAATGCTTCTTTCCAAGCGATGTTTGGTTTTAGTTTTCTAATATTTTACAAAAAGAAATAAAGTGCATTTTAAAGACTGATAGACCACACTGTATCTCAATAGTATCGATATACTCGTAATATGCATCATTATCGGTCACATCTGCGACGTAGTCTGTGAGATAGATGGACATTATCGGATTTAGTATCTTTGTACATTATTTATTCTATGAGTGCTTATATATTCATATACGTAACTTAAGAACTTATATTAGTTTGAGACACTTCCGTAGAACATATTTTTAAATAAAATGACTAACAAGTTTTTGAAATCTGTCACGATCCCTTTGTAAACAGAATGTAATTGGATTAACATTGGTATATTATTGGATACATCCCAATATACATCTCCCAACTAAATAAATGTCTGCCATTACTGCCAATCAGTGACATAGCTACCGAACTACCGTTGTATGTATCCAGTGGCGTAGAGATAAGTAGCATGCTCTAATCTATATATTTATACTTAAAGATAAAAGCTAAACACAGTTTATATATGTTTGAGAAAAAACGGATTAATTTTTATATTTAATTTTATATTAAATTTATTATTATTATTTATATTTATTTTATATTAAATTTTTTATATTTATTTACTTATTTGCCTTGACTTTCTTTCGTTATCAAACATTTTTTATACATCTTTTATAATTTATAATTCAATTTTACAAATTTCTAAATATTACAATAATTCACTAATTAATTTTAAATCACTTAACAAAAATTTAGTATTAACAGGAAAAGTTTTAATCACATCTAATATATCACTATTCAATTTTGATCCTTCTAAACTATAATTTATGCATTCAAATATAATATGATCCAAAGTTCCTTCTTCACCACAATGACATCTATCGTCAGATTTAATATTAATTTTGTACAGGTGAGCTGGAGTTTTGCAATGATTACTTTTGATTATGATTATAGTTGATATAATTTTGCGGGACTCATTTCTAAACCATTTCTTCTTACTTAAATTTGGATTTAAAACTTACTTAAAACGGATTTAACATAGATATGTATATAAGACTTTTTAAAAATTTTATGTAAACTTATGTGTTGCTCTAAAACTCTGGTACTTGAAGACACAGCATAAAGCATTAATGCTAAATGTTAATAATACTGTAAAATACCAGCGGTTGAAGTTTGTCTTATTAAATTTTGGTTATACTTTCAAAGATGTTCTCGCGCTCAATAATAACCGACGTCACTGCTTATCATTCGTGCCAATGTCTCTCAAATCTCTTGACGGTAAATGACTCACAGAAAACCTAAAAATAATTTGACTATTTACTTCTTCGTTTGTGAGTCATTACACATTTTGTATTGATGATTCGAAGTCATAATTCTAAGTTTTTTTATACATCATAATTATCTTTTGATTATGATTGATTGAATATTGGATTTCCTTATCATTTATTTTTTAAATCCTTTAATCTATCGCTAAAAATAAAATGTTGTAGTTTTTTTTAACTTTAATAATTATGCCATTTCACTCTCTATAAAGTTTTAATTCGATGGACAACCTTGTGACTTTTTCTTCATTTTTGAATTTTTTTAAATGTTAACTGTTTTTATTATTTTCATAAGTAACGTTTGTAAATTAAAAAAAATATTTTAAAATTACAAATGCCATATTTGCCAGACTTTATTTCATTTATTTAACGTCGATTTTATTGGTATTTTGGCCTCGTATATGTGAACCACACCGCTGTCTGATAAGTTTATGATTCTGTATGTATATCACCAATTTAATTTGATAACAACCAAACCCAGAAAATATAACTCTGGTCCGAGGATCGAACCCGAAAACACAGTAGTCAGCGTCAAGAACCAATGCTCTTGCCCACTGCTCTTTCTGCTGTAACTTTAATTTAATATGCTCATTAGCACTCATTTATATTCTTACACGTATTTAAACAAAAATCATTGTTGCAATATTTAGTTAGCAGAGTTAGTTAGCTTGGAGTTAGTTTACAGTTTAAGTTAGCATCAGTGATTAAAGGCGTCTACACACTTGACACGTCAAAAAACATACTCGAGTATTTTGTATTCACAATTGGGCCCGTATTCCTGAGTCTTGCGAGCAATGATCGTGATCGAACAGATATGACTGAAAAATTTTACGAATCACTTTTAAAACAGTATTCCTGTACTATTCCTGAATTTTCTTATTAATCTTTTTTATAGTTCAGAAATACTCTTTAAAAGTGATTCGTAAAATTTGAGAGAAAAAAAAAAAGGAAAAAAATAAAAAAAAAAAGAAAAAAAACTATATATATATATATATATATATATATATATATATATATATATATATATATATATATATATATATATATATATATATATACATATATATATACATATATATATATATATATATATATATATATATATATGTATATATATATATATATATATATATATATATACATATATACAGGGTGTCCCAAAATTCAACGATAAGCCGGCACCAGAAGGTGGTCCTACTCATGACTACACAAGAAAAAAAGTTTTATCTCATTTTTTAAAAAGAAATTTTTTTTTCGAAAATCGAAACACCTTAAGATGTTTTTAACTACCATGACCACAATTTTTCAAATATTTCTGATTTTTTTTTTGTATCGGCAACCTAAATAGCACTGCTATCCACCACAACCATTAAAACTCCCAGAATGCTAGTAGTTTTTGCAACAACAATTTATGAAATTTGGTTCTTGTTTAGAAATAGTACGCATAATTTTTTTTTATTGCTAGTTTTCCTGGAGTATTATACCATTTTGGAATCCTGAAGAGTTGCGCCAATTTTTAAAAAAACTTGCCATAGTAGTCTTCATACTTTTTTTTTACACCACGATGAGTTAAAGTTGACTGAAAGTAAAAATCTTTAAAAAATTTAGGGAAAAAAATAATTTCGATTAAATTTTGTGTAAAAACTACTAGCATTTTGGGAGTTTTAATGGTTGTGATGGATAGCAGTGCTATTTAGGTTGCCGATACAAAAAAAAATTCAGAAATATTTGAAAAATTGTGGTCATGGTAGTTAAAAACATCTTAAGGTGTTTCAATTTTCGAAAAAAAATTTTTTTTTTTTCTAAATTTCTTTTTTTTCAAAATGAGATAAAAATTTTTTTTCTTGTATAGTCAAGGACCACCTTCTGGTGCCGTCTTATCGTTGAATTTTGGGACACCCTGTATACATATATATGTGCTGCATATAGATAATATAAATGTAAAATGCAAATGATATTGATAATGTAATGTAATAAAACACATTTATTTATCATGCCAAGTATGTGATAATAAAATGAATGAATAACGCATATAATTTCTTTTATAATTTAATTTATATGTTAAAACATTACATTTGTAATAAAATTCTAATACGAAATAATCTCAAGTGGAGGAATTTGCGCAAATCATAAATATATCAGAATGTGTAAATTTTGAGATGACGAAATTGTTGACAATTTGCCATTAAATATTTTAAGTGACAGAAAATATATAATCGGGGACAAATACAGATTTAGACCATGTTTTTCGTATGAGTGTAGTACAGCATGGATATAAAGTTTAGCTTCTTGTTAAATTTATTTTTTTAAGTCCAATTTTTTAAATATTAAATTTTGATATATTCTAACGATATTTGACCAGTTTATCGGCATTTGTTTGGGGTTTTCCTTGACTTATGTGAATATTGAATGTTCATTTTCAGATGTCGCACTAATGAACTGGGTTATTAAAAATTAAAAAATTAACGTGAAATTAGTTTTTAGAATAATAAATGTTCAAATCAATCAGTATGAAAATGTGATTAAAAATCTAACAGCTACAAAATTTAGGAACTTTTTTTGTTAAGGACCATCCATTAATTACGCCACACGCAAGTTCTCAAATTGTGACAAGATGTGACAATAGTGCCACGGCACGATATTTAAATTTTCAAAATGTGTCACGTCACAACAAAGGAGGGAGCGTGTTGCAAAGAATGGATAATTTATGGATGGCCCCTAATAAAGTTATTCAGTAATTAATATTATAAAAACAGCACTTAATAGCTTTTAGAACCAAAATCATTAAAATAACTAAGTACTAATAAAATTACATTAACTTTATGTTTCGTTTAATTACTATAATAAAATCCAATAGTAACTGTTTTAAAATATCATATTTATAATAAAAAGTAACAATATTTATAAAAAAATGTGTATAATAAACACTTTAATACATATTTATACACGTGATATATTTTTATTAGACACGTGCCTATATACAAATATCTGATAAAATATTTACAGAAATATTTCTACTGAATCACAGTTGTCAGTTTTGCGGTTCTAGTAGAACCACTGAATTACAGATGGCTCTTTATTTAGTAGAGATTATAACCATTTTGTTAGTAGTATCAATGGACTATATATTCAATTTTTAAACCGCTATATTACATTCTTTTTTCTATTATGATGTAGTTTGTGTACTTTGAAAAATAAATATATTGCATTTTACATTTGTTTTACTTTTGTTAATAACTATAAATGAAAAAGAAAGTAATTAAAATATACCATTAATATTTTACTATATTTATATTGGGTTTCTAATTATGAAATAAGGATACTCTTCATTAATGTCGCATTTTGCAACCGTGTTCTGTTTGATAGTGTTTAAATTTAAATGTGATATAGAAGCAAAATGGGCTTGTGAATTTATTTTTTTCGAGTCGTTGTTTCAACTTTTCATTGAAATATATGATATTATATGTGCATTGGCTTTTTTTATTTTATTAAATATTAAAATGTTTACGGAGTTAAGTATAATTCCCACTCATTGCTTTAATTTAATTTTGTATTTTGTATTTAATTTAAATAGTTTAACATATGGCAATCCGCGTAGTCATTCACAGTACCATTTTAAATTAAATTTATTTTTTAAGTTTTCTTAGTTTTTTTAGAACCTTACAAGGTCTAATATTTTAAATTTAAAATATTAAATTAAGAAAAACTATATTATATTATAACCTCCAAAATGTGAATGCAGTAGAATTTATATTTAAAAGAAGTTTATTGTCAGTTTGTCAAAAATATAGAAATGAAAACAATTTCTATTACTAATTGTTATTAAAAATAGCAATTTTAATTATTTCATACACAATTTTGTCGAACTGTCAAAATTTATATTACTTAAGACGCATGCGCACCTGAAAACCTGAAATCTAGATTAAAATATTATATATAAACAGTAAATTAAATATCAAAACAGTGAATGAGGCCTAATAACTATATAAAATTTGAATTTCAGTTTGTTCGCTTGTTTTGCAACAAATAAGTAGGAATTTTGAAATTTTCTATAACATCCCTTTGTAGTTAAAAAGAAAAAATATCCCTTTTGTAGTTAAAAAGAAAAAAATATTATTGTAATTGTTAATATTTCGTAAAATATAGCAAGTTATTAAAAAATAATTGTACAATTGTATTTAAACAATATATTTAATAAATATCTGAGCACAGTAGGCGAGAGCATTAATGCTTGACAATAGACTGTTGTATCTTCGGGTTCGATCCCCGGGCCAACGCTATATTTATTAGGCAGCGGTTTAATACCTGAACCTCATAACCTAGTAGAAGGTCTTCGGTGAGACGACTCAGTATCGGAAATAAGCAGACATTAAATTAAATAATTTAAAAAGGAATAAACAAATAAATTCCTCTATTATTTCTATTTTTTTTTAATATTTATTTGAGTGCATCAACTTTCAAAAGTTATTAGCGCTTAAAAGAATATATACATTTTTAAACATTTACAACTTATAGATACGGGTATGGGTACTTAAAATAAAGAGAATAAATTAGTTTTATTTGATAAAGTCAATTTGGTTTTTCGGACTTTCCCTGCTTTCAGTTATCTGCCTATATTCCTCAGGCATATTGTAGCCTTGTCTGTGTAACGTGTACCTTGAGCATCGAAGAATAATATGTTTTACCGGTAGTAGACTGTTACATTGTTCACATATCTTTAATATTGTTAATACTAATAAAGCCCTATAATTAACCATTGTCGAGATACTTTAAGGAAACCAAAAAAAGGTCAAAATGGGTAGTTTTATGCCACAGAAAGTTTTCCTGAGGCCCTTCGAATTTATAAACTTGATTTTTTAACGGTAAATTGTACATTGATACGGTATTATTAGCCATAAATCCGATTATCCAACAAAAATAAATAATATACATAAAAAATAAGGAAAAACAAGAAAGTCTTTCTGATTATTAAATTATCCAAGTAATGGCTGTTGTCGTACCTTGTTGAATTGGATGGGAGAGAGAGGGAGGAATATCTGCGACTAGGGGACGCGTGTCCCTGGGGGGTAGCGTGATTGTCGTAACTCGTAACGTACTAATATCCGATTCTGAAAACGTTTTACTTTTTCTATATAAACGTCCCTAGGAAAAGAAACTGTATCAATTTAATTGGTTAAGATGTTTTTTCTTTCAGCACCAATTTTAGGAAAAATATGTAATTTTATTTGACATTAATAAAAATGTAATATTTATCTATTATTACGTAGTATTAACGTAATAGATATGTTTATTATGTATTATAATACATCTATATCTTATTCTTGTGTTTAAATGTGAAATCGATATAAAAGCATATTTTTAATAATGTTTTTTGAACGATACACTTAATATATAATTATTTCTTTAGTTACTACATGATAAAATAACATTTACAGAATACTTTGTGAAATTTTCGTAAACAAATGTCAAGAAATGAGTTAATGACAGCGAATCTCCGCGACGTCACAAAAGAACTTGATTATCTGAAATCAAAAAACCAAAATAATTTCATTAGCTGATAAGTTTCTGCAGGTAACTCTGTAGATTGTTTTTTTTTTATTGATTTTTCAATTTTTTACATTACTTTGAAGTCAAAATACCGATTTTTTATGAAGAAAATCAGAAACTTTGTTATTTTAAAATACGTTAATATTAAATAATAAAAGAAACTCTACAGCGTTATCTCGGCAATTCTGTAAAGAAAGAGTGTGCAAAATTTCAAAAGAATCGGTCAAGTAGATTTTGAGCTAGAGAGGGCACCGACTCTGAAAAAGCTAAATGTGAGAAACCGCGTTCCAGTTGATTTTAAGCCAGAGAGGGCAAAGACTCAAAAAAGCTATGTGTGAGAAAACGCGTTTAAAAGTAAAGACTTAAAACTCTATATCTCCGACAGTTTTATTTCAATCGGCTTCAAATTTTCATACAATAAACTTAATATATTGTACATTAATACAAGTAAATAAAAAAGAAATGAAAAAAATAGGTTACAAATTGTCATGTTAATTTGTGTATATTTTGTTACATATATCTATATATATTTGCGTGCTAGATACATATTATATGTTATTATCACAGGATTCTAGATTTATTGAACGAATGTTTATCCTTGTCATCATCAATCACCTACCTGGCTCGCCGTCTGATTGATACACATACAACCAACACAAACACTACAAATATTACCATACCATTAGCATCACTATCAACATTCTTGTTTTCCATGTTTTCTATCTCTTGATGTATTCAGTTACAAGACAATGAAATAAGATATTTTACAAATGAAATATTTAAGCGTTATCTGATGATACTTACATAAAAATCAATATTACGTTTTATTCCAGTCAGATGCTACGTAAGAATGACAATCAAGAATTTGAGGTTAGAATTCACAGTATACGGAACGTCAATGTCACTTTGACGGTTGTTAACGTTACGTCAATTTTTATAACAGTTCATGTTTTACAAGTGCCTTTTTAACTCTTTTTCTCGAATAGCCTGATTACAATTAGAGTAAGATTTTTCGAAGCACGTTCTAAGCCACAGGTAGACACTTACCTGAAACAGATTTAAAGACACCCATTTCATGACTGTACTAAAACTGATTTAGGTTGTATTCACCTTTTTTATGTTTAGTTATTATCTCCTTTTTCGTTTCTGCTGCAGCAATGCTGAAACATCGCAGCGACAAAGCTATGTTTGTGCGTTCATGCGCTAACGTATTGTACGCGGGTTGAGTCAAAATTGTGTTCGTGTTTCGATTTGTTCGTGACTAGAGGCGTTCGTGGCCCGAGGTGCCTATGTAAATATATATAAATACCAATGCACAGTACACCTTCATTTAAATTATTGTATGGTTCACAACCCAATGGGTTTGTGTCCTCATTTTTTAATGGTCGATTGAATTGTTGATTGAAATTGATATTAATAGATGTTGACGGAGATATAGCAATTAAAAATTTGAATTGTAGTTTTAGCGCTAGAGATCGTCGGTCATTTGTATTACGTGAAGTACATTTTTTTTATACGTCAGTTATTTGTTGAGTATGTTTTGTAGCTGTTGGTAGTCGAAATAATCAAGTCAACTCAAAGAATAATAAGTTTTTATTTTATTTAACCCTGTTACGGCAGAAATAATATTGTAATTTGATTGTTCCTTGAAATAGCTGTAAATAATATTTGATATTTTGATATATAAATACATATAGCAGAGATAAACTTGTCAGAGTTCTGTCAAGAATATATCTCTTTTACGCTCTGTTGTATAAAAGAGATAGCAACTAGCGGTTGTGACGTCACATGCATTTGGAATGTTGTACAACGTTGAACCCCTTTAATAATTAAAGAGAGAATGACTTTTTTAATTGTTAATATCTCCTAACATATAAGGAGTTATTAAAAAATAATTGAACATTTGAGGTTCTAGTAACCTACTTTATCAATATATAGTACACTTTTATAGAAATTAAGACATAGAACACAAACCCATTAAAAAATAAGTCAGAATATCATTCTGCTGATTACAAATACCTGTCAATATTGCAATTAAAACCATTAAACCGATAAATACGTTTCGTTAGAAAGATTATGTCAATTATATGAATGGTATTAAAATATCCGCTTTAAAGTCAGCGGCCGCCTAAAGGCTTTAATGAAATTCAACAATACGGACCTATTAAGCACCAGAAACCCTTAGCCTAGGCCCTAAGGGGTCTTGAGGGTGGTCGTGCCAGTGTTGACTGATGCTGGAGCTACCCCCATAAGCAGGAAGCGACTATTTAGATCTCGTTTAATCTTAAAGTGAACTTTAAATTTAATTTAGTTTCCTTCATCTTATTTTTGGATAAATTAATTTTAAATTTCTTTTTGTATTTTTATATTACATTATACCTTCCTCAATTGAATATAGAAAGATTGGAGAAAATGGTATTTAGGCGAAAGGGAAGCAAAGAAAATATTGGTTATATTATATACGAGTATGTATACTATATAGGAGCAGTTTATAACGCAGAGTACTGAACCTGCTTATTCTTTAATAGCGGGGGGTAAGGTCAAATCGTATAAAAAAAGGTTTTTCGATAATGTTTTTTGACGACACAGTTAACATATAATTATTTCTTTAATTACTACATGATAAAATAATATTTAAGGAATACTTTGTAAAATTTTCTCAAATAAATATCAAGAAATGAGGCATTGATAGCGAATCTCCACAGACGTCACAAAAAAAGTTTCATTGTGGTGCCACTCATAACTCATCACTGGATTATCTGAATTCGAAAAACCAAAATGGTTTTATTAGTTGATAAGTTTCTGCAAGTAACTCTGTCGAGTTCTTTTTTTAAGGATTTTTAAATTTTTTACAGCACTTAGAAATCAAAATACCGGTTTTTCATGAAAAGAATCACAATGTTTGTTATTTTAAAATACTTTAAAATTAAATTTTAAAAATACTCGACATTTATGTAAATAAAGAGTGTGCAAAATTTCAAAAGGATCCGTGCAGTAAAACTAAAGCAAAGTGTGAGAAAAATGCTTCTAAAAGTTTCATAGAAACACGAAACCAGACCAGAGGTGACTTAAAACTCTATATCTCCGACAGTTTTACTTCAATCGACTTCAAATTTTTACACAATAAACTTAATATGTTGTACATTAATATCAATAAATAAAAAGAATATAAAAAAAATTGAAACCTTCCTAAACCTAAATAAAAACTTCGATAAATCCAAATCGAACAGAAATGAAGTTAAGCTTATATCCTAATATAGTTTGTTATAGTCTTTATTAAGTTTTATTAATGTAATATTTAAAGTTGACAGAGAAACTAAACGTAGAAATCTAATATACTTCACCAAGACATGACAGAGAGAAACATACCCTTCTTTAATAAGACAGACAAAGACAGACTTATATTCCCTTAGCGAGCTGCAACTATATTATATGTTATTTTCGTTTAATATGAGTGAGTTATATATTTTCTGTTTAAGTGCTTAGATACCATCAAGGAAAAATATTTTCTTCAAACATCGCAATAAAAAAAAAACGATGCTAATTTATGTCTCAAGACTCTTTATTTTTGATGACAGATAAATTCTGAATTTTTGTAAATTGTCACGTTTCGTTTTTACTTGAGCTTTAAATATGTGTCAGTCACTCTTTTAATTAACTTTATTAAATCTTAAGAGTAGATAATTAAAATGTAATGTAGCGTAATAGCTTCCTGTAAAAAGGTTGTAAGTTCACTTTTGGATAAAATTAAAAAAAAAATTCTTTAGTTTTAGTCAAGTCGCGTAATAATATAGTCGTTTTATATTTTTTCAAAATATTTGAAGATGGTCTACTGTTTGTCATATGAATTTACTAGAATCATCCTATATTATAATGTTCCAGGTGTATATGTTTAATGTTTTATTATATGTTTATGTTTACGCGATTCGTATGGTGGCTCGAAAACGGCTCCGCGCATTTTCTTGAAAATTGTCTATTTCGTAGAGAAAAAAATTCTAAGACTTTTGGCGTCCTCGGATTTTCCTCTGAATTTACTGGAAACCCGTACTTTTGGGATTTCAATTTAAAAATAGAATTAAAATTTGAAATGAAATTCAATTTATACACAAAGAACAGTCGTCGCTTGCGACGGGGGTAAACTCTAATTCAAATATAAACTAAATATTTTAATACAGATTTATTAGTGATTTATAATAACACAAATGGAGTGCTTTATTTTTTTACATAGTTCCCTTCAACAGAAATATATTTTTTCCTCCGGTTAGAAAACTTTTTATTTCTTCATGGAAAAGATGAAATAGCTGCCCTAGTTGGTAATTGCACACATTCAGTTCGACCGCAGCGTCGTCTTGAAATCTTTCCACTACTGAAGCGTCCTTTCGTAGACCAAATACATGCTAGTCACTAAGTCTAGTGTAAGATGAATGTTCAAGAGGTTTCAAGTGAAATTTATATATAGTCCAACTATATATATATATATATATATATATATATATATTATACTATACTGTTGGACTATATATATATATATATATATATATATATATATATATATATAGTCCAACAAGGTGTAAGCACTACCCTCTGGCTTCACCGGTGTTCGTTATATGTATATATATATATTTCTGGGTGGTCTAATCTCATCATGCCTTTCTTATAAAAACTAGAAGTCCTAAACTGTCTAAAAGGTACAAAATGACTATTATGAACGCGTCTAGACCCGGGGGAGACCGTTTTTGAGATTGTTGATACGTAACACGTGGAATAAAGTTACATCCCTTAAAATATTCTAGACCGAGGTCATAATATACCGTCTACTTTTCATAAATGACCTACTTGCGGAGTCAGCGGTCATAAGAGTTGAATTTTATTTAACTTATACGGTGAGTCAGGTTAAGATTGCTAAAAGTACAGTATGCTTTCTTTAGGCTAGTTTTTACGTAATACAGGGATGTATTGGTATTTGTAGACGTCTCTCGTAAAGCCGGCTCCAAACGATGCCGGTCAAATATTGGAAGATTGACATGGCACGGTGGAACGAATGTTTAATTCGAATGATTTATTTATTTTATTAATTTGTTGTTATTATTGACACTCACACTGTTTAATAAAAACTTTCTAGTAAATAAAGAAACTTTCAAGTATAAAACCTTCCTTTGTTGGACGATTCGTGCAGCAGTGCATGACATGTGGATCAAGTGTGTGGTGGGGGGAGTAGAAAAATTCCTTTTGACGTGAGTCAAAAGATCGACAACAGCCCAAACTTCTTCCAACGCGAACGTTGGGCGGTGTTCAACAAATAACAAAATAATTGCTTAATGATAAATTTATTTACGTAAAATTAATGTAATTTAATGTGTTATATACACTCTCCTGGCTCTTTGGAGTGTACTGTCCCATTCGCGTTGTATACTCCTGTATACGACGGTCGATTTTGACACGCAGTCGCGCACAAACCACATTCTAAGGAATATATACGTATATGTACTATGTATATATGTATAGCTACGTATATATTATGATATACACCACCCGAACTCTGAACTAGGAAGGATCATTATTTTATGTTGCTTTCGCCGAAATATCAGAGCTCCAATTATATAATAGACTAACCACTTACGTTAACTGCCAGCGGTATACAAACACCATCACTAATTAATATATTAACGCGCTTATACAAACAAGGTTAATATCAACAAACTACACATATTCAATATTATACACACACACACATTTATATCTATATATATAGGTATATATATATATATATATATATATATATATATATATATATATAATATTAAAGTGGTCCTAAATTTCTACACGGTTTTTTTTTTAATATGAGCGATAAATTGTTAAGTTTAAAGAGACACGAACGTTAATAAGACAAACACTACGTCATTGTTAAAGTCTGGTGACGTCATTCTACGACAGAAGTTTGGCTATGTAGTTATAGATGCGATAGCTGTACAAAATCGATTGTGAATTAACAAAATTGTTTTATTTAGATAAACATAATACTTATTCTTCAAAAGGCGGTGATTACCTCGGACCCCACTCGGAAAAGGGCCCTCAAAAACTGTCAATTATGAAAGACAAAATAAACAATTATGACTAGATAAAATAAATTGTGCCTGCGTTTTAAGGAAGACCAAACATTGGCACCAAAAACGGTGTATATAAAATATATTTTGCGTGGGAGAAAATGTAATTTCAAATAGGCAAGAAGACAATCAGCAATCAAAGCTGGAATCTGATTATATAGAATTAATTTTGCACACACACATAGCAATAGATATTCGAATCTTAAGTGCAAAATAAAACATCTTAAATATTGCAAATATTCGTACTTTTTAGGAATTAATTTATACCAATTATATTTAAATTTTTTAGTTATAAAAAATATTTTCTAAAGATAAAATATTTGATAGAAAATCGATAATACGAACAGGTGATTTTGATTAAAAATAGCCTACGAGACGATCCTCTGGATTTACGCTAGCAGTTTTTTGCGCTGGCACCGATTGTAAATCATTTTAAAAAAAGTTGCTCGGTGATTTACACCTGCATAATAGTACAACTATGTGAAGCAATTTTGAAAGAAAAGATTCTAAAATTTAATTGCAAATACTAATTTATATTATATGTACAATTATCAAATATATTTTTGTATATATTTGCTATAACTAATAATTATTGTTTGTTTTTAAATTTGTTTACACAAACAAATAGTCTAAAATAAATATTTAAAAATGTACGGTAAAATTTTTTATGATATTGATGATGACTTTTTCAATACTTTTGAAAAGGTAAAAATTGGGAAAATATCAGGATGTCTAGTTAGAAGTTTTATATGCTCCACAAGTGAGCACTCCGCCCTTGTTGTGAAGGTGTCTGATTATAAGATAGTGCCCACGTTGTGATGGGCAAGTATATATTACGATAATCGATCGAAATCGATCACCGACAGCCTCCTACTATGTTGACAGTATTTATGGTATAGAGGCGTCATATATATGTACTACAATACTATCTTATGAATTTTCGGATTATTTAAGCAACGATCAATATCCGAGGATCGAACCCGAAGATACAGCAGTCCGATTTCAAGTATCAATGCTTTCGGCCACATGCTGTCAATAAAATTGTAAAGTTATAATTTGTTATTATTTGTCTGGTTGTTAGACTGCCCGTAAACAGTGCAGATCGTGCTGGTAGTAGCAAATTGAATGACTAAGCCAATAGCAGCAATTGATTGATTTTGATGTTTTTAATAATTTTGTTTCTTTTTGTTTCAGGTGAGTTGACTTAATCATTTTTGCTGTTTTGACGCAGATATCCGGTAATGTAAATATTCATAATGTTTATTAATAATACCACGGGCTAATTACTATTTAACGCATTAAATTTATTTAATTTACTAGTTGTAGTTCTCTAGTGCAATCGGAGACAAAACTATAACCGGATATTAAGTACAAACGTATAACTAATGCTCTCAACAGACTAAATACAATCACGCTTTCAAGAAATATGGCAACGTCGTCAAAACGTTGCCAAATTATGATATCTATCCTCACTATGATTATGCTATTTTAAAAGTATATCCACTTTAAACCTTTATATCTCGTTTACTAAATGGTCAAACATTAAAAAAAAAAGTTTAAACTTTTTAGGTGTACTTAAAGCAAAAAGAGTAAAAATAATTTCTGAAGTAAGCCTCATTCCCACTCACTACTTTAATTTTATTTTGTATTTAATTTAAATTGTTTAGCATATGGCAATACGCGTAGCCTTTCACAGTACCTTTTTTGTTTTTATTTATTTTTTAAGTTTCAACTGTCAACATTTATATTACTAACGATGTATATTAAAACACAAATGCGTAAAGGAATGCTTTAACGAAAACCTGAAATCTAGATTACAATATTAAATAAAAACAGTAAATTAAATATCAAAACAGTGAGTGGGAATGAGGCTTTACTGTCCGTGAGAGCTATAAAAAAGAATATTCCTTAAATGTAAGAAAATATCTGTTCGTTCAATGCAAAAAATTACGTAGCATTACTTTGCCTCCACCCTCCTTCCAAGTATTCTTGCGTAGCTTTCTAAGACCTCTCCTCCTCCCCCCTAAGACACGTAGTTTATGGATGACCCCTAAATAATTTCAGCGGTAGTGCGCTAAATGTTTCTTTGATATTTCAAATATTTCCAATTAGTGCTTCGTCTGAGTGAAAAGTTTTAAACTTCAAACAAAGCTATTATAAGTTTCTTATAATTTATTAATCAATATTAAACCTTCAGCTGATAATTCTTTTAATTTTTGTCAGGGTCTGAAAACTTTGAAAAAATAATTGGAATAATAATTCTGGCGGCATAGTGGTCCAGAGTATTGAAGTATCCAAACAAGCGGTACATTTGCTGAGTTTGCTTGTTATCAAAGTTAAATTGATTCCTTTTCTTGCCTGATTGACGATGCGGAGCGCTAACTCTCTTTTGTTTTTATGTATCTTGTGAAATTTTAATTGAACTTAGTACTTCGGGCCATATTTTGCGAGGCAAACCGGCAGAGTTGTAGTTCTCTATTAATAATTATTTAAAAACATAGAATATCGGTTAAAAAAATAAGTAGACATAGTAATCGCGGAGTTGGATGTCGTACTATTTATCCATCACTCATTAAGTAATTTTTCAAATGGGGGTATATCCATTGACATTGCACACCCCGTGCCAACGGTGAGCAGTGATCGGTTCACCACTTACTACAACTCATTTCTCGGACGGACACACTTAAGTGATCACTATAGTTGGGAGGTTTCTCCCCACCTACATACTTAAGTTCCAGGTAGCTAAATATATATATATATATATATATATATATATATATATATATATATATATATATATATATATATATTTATGTATATAAATATATCTTGAAGCTTTTATTTAGATTTCAAGTAACATTATTTCGTCGTACCTCGTGTCATAAAATAATGTTTACGAATATCGTGGGTAAAAGCATATCTCGTATTCTGACAAAAGATCATCTTTTTTTATCATATTTTTATGAAACATTTCCATATATTTTTTTTACATATAAAGCAGAGAATCTACTCAAGATATCTTGAATAACAATTTTGCAACAGGTGTTCTTAAAAGAGTTTTCATATTTTCAAATATATTAAAATGAATTTGATATAAAAGAAACTAGAATTATATTTTATATTACTATTCAAAATATTGAGATTTTATAGACGTAAATTCATGTATTATTTAATGTAAAAAGATGTACCCTACCATTATGTTTTATTACTTATCTAAACTTTACATATTTTTACACAATTTTTTTTTTATGCTGTATTTTACAGTTTTACATCGTGTGTGTTATTTTTACGGCTAGTGTATGAAATACAAAAAATGCGTTATAGAGCTATCCATAATTTTTGACTCACGCGTAGGGGGAGGAGGATTGAGAGGATGAGTTTTGTGATGTCATTTGCAGCAATAAATATTTTGGTAAAAAATGAAATTTCCTGAAAAAATTAAACATTTCCATGAGATCTGCAAGAGAAACTTTGTTACAAAAAAGGAACATTATTCTAGGAACAAAAGATATTACAAAATGTTTTAATAATTGAAATGTGTGACATCACACAGACGGACGTGGATATAGATTTGTGAGGCGTCTAGTTGCAAAGGGGTGTAAGTGACAAAAGTAAAATTCTTCAGAAAACGAGTTTAAAGTTTGAGTTCAGTAGGTTTTAGAATTCACGCTATATTAGTAAAATCTGTTCAAGTTTTCGCTTATATCTCTGTGCCACTGAATACATAGTTTAGTACATCTTCTATCGTTTGCGCTGGTTATCTCAAATTTTCAAAATTTGTTTCTTACATCCCTTTGCTTCTAGACGCCTCATGTGCAGACGCACAATGGACATTCTGCATGAATGATTTGAGGATATGGTAATCTCTCGCGGAGGTGACGTGAATTGGCCACCAAGATCACCAGACTTTTTCTTGTGGGGTTTTCCAAAATCGCGGTCTATGTCAATAAGTCGTAATCGACCGATGCCCTCAAAGTCACCATTATCAATGGCATTGTTCAAATTCAACCAGATTTATGCAACAGAGTTATTAAGAATTGGACTTATCGGATTCGTGCCACCGTGCAAAGAATTTCGCTTGTTTTATTTTTTGTCAACATCGTCCCGCCCCTATTGGATAACCCTATACGAAAAACGAAGCGTTTATCAGAAACTAATACTAATCGTCTAAAAGTTTCTTTAAGAAATCGTGTAGGTATTTCCGATGCGATTGCACTTAGTGAAAATGTTTTCCAGTGAATACGCTTCTTAAGATATTAATATTAATTATTCTTCTTAACACCAGTACAGCAATAACAGTTATGTAACTTTATAATTTATTCTCACTTCATGTTTATTCAACTTTAAATTACAATATTTAACTTTACAAGAGTTTCTCTTTTAATACTCCTATTACGCCTGGATGACTCGACTGGCACTGGCACTAGCGCTGGCGTGAGTATATCGTTTATCCTTTCAGCCAATCAGTTTTTGACAAAACACTAACAAAACGCCAAATTAAATTAATTGTGTTAATTTCTATATGACAGCTCACTGCAAATTATAGGGGGCGTCCTTGTCAACCTACTACTGCTTTTATTACCATACAGAGTGTTAGGTAAATCAATTCTATTCTTGATTTCTCTCAAGTGAACGTTAATTGAGTTTAATATGTAGAATTTTATAAAAATAGTTTTATTTACTTTAGAAAATATTTTTTTTATATAAGAGTACAACCGTTAGTTGCGTCACAAATCATCAAAGGTGTGAAGAAGGTGTGACAAGACGTGACAGGGGTCATGAGCTTCGTAACATCATATCTACTCTAATATTCGTCTGTAAAAAAGGAAAATAAACATGATCAAAAATAAAATAATACTAAAAAAATATTGTTTTTTCAAATGTGTGACAAGAAGTCTAAATGGGGACGCTGAGGTTAAAAACCATGAAATTTGTGAAGAGTAATTTATTGATCATCCCTAATCTGAATTAAGCCATGTGATATAAGTAAGTACCTAAGATTACGCAGTCGTTACTATATCCAGGTAAACAGAATCAGAAAACGTAATATATGTAATATAGTAATACGTAATAATTACGTAATTGCAGTAACATACCATAGAAGGAACAGATACAGCAACCGTTCCTCTCACAGGAGCACTTTTGGAAGGAAAAAGGGAGAAGGAGGAGTTAAAAGGAAACAGAAGAAAAAGAGGGATTTGCTAAAAACTCAATCGTAAAGCAATTGAAACGATTGAAACAAAATAAAGAAAAGAGGGAAATAGGAAGGGAGGATTCCCCTTTTTTTCGAACGGGAAATTTTGACGCAACAGTTGTGGCAGTCTGACCTGTCTTGAATATACATAACACCCTGTACTTATTCATAATTTACATATAAAATAAAATGAAATTTGCATTAATTTTTCATAAATTATTTGTAATTTTAATTCAATATTCATGCTGAATGGAACATGGCTGGATCCTTCCTTGTCCCTTGATTCATTATCTATGCAATGTACATATATCTCGAGTTACTTGGAGTAATATTAAATAAATATACTTTGTACTTCTTTGTGTGGAACATCACGTAATACGACGAAAGTTCAAAAGTAAGTTTTCGTATATTCCGAAAAGTTGTTGAACATAGGTCTGCTTATAACTTCAGCATAACGCAAAGTTTCTGTTTCGTATTGCCCAAGGTCAAATTGAAAATAACCTAGCTTTGATAGGAAACGGGTTCAATTTATCTGAAACTATATTTCTGTGTCTTAGACTGCATGTACGGCGCAGGTCGTACATACATTTAAAGTTGCGATCAAATTTCTAGGTCCTAAAAGTTTAGGTGTAATAATAAATGAAATGTAAATATGTAAAATATTAATAAAATGAATTAAGAAGAGCGAAAAATGGACCGTGGTCTTAAGAAACCCGTGAATTATAATTAAAAAAAAAAATTCTAGGTCGTTTTATTTTACACGCGCATTTTAGTTCTATTATTTATTTTAATGTTTTTGCCATTAGGCACTACTTAAATCAATAAATTATAATTTCATTGTGATTAATTACATTTCATTTGTGTTCATTATTCTATATACAAATTCTCTCTCGTTCCAAAAGAATAAAAACAAAAAAACTTAAAACCCCTACTGCTTGTATTTGCTGCTACTTTCCCTCCTGTTTCTACTCTACCATTCCTTCTCTTTCCTCGGTCCTTCTCCATACCTCCACCATCTACCTCTTTCCTTTAATGCCTCCCTGCACAATAACTGCACAATGTTCTTTTTATTTTATACTCTTTGCTCACATGAATTCTTAATGTGCTCTAGCGTTTCTATCTCTCTCTCGCACACCTTACACATCCTTTCTGCCTTTCTCTTCGTTTCTCAATCTAAATCTTGTAAACAGTACATTCATAGTTACATGTATTTAACATAAAAAAGTTTACTTTTAACATAATTTTGTTTATGTTAATATGAAGTCAGATTCCATAAAGAAGTCTAAAGAACATAGTAGGTGGTCATCGGAAATAGGCCAACGTTAAATAAATTTAAAAAACAACGAAATAATTATCACATTCTTGCGTAAGTAAATAAGGAAATATCTCACTTGTTAATAACAGTGTACTCTATAAGGAGGTCTTCAACCCCATGCATGCAAGCGTCTAGAATGTCTAGAATTTTTCCGTAATCGGTCAGACAAGCGCAACATCATGTCATAACGGGAATTAATGATGACTAAGTATACTCCCTTGTTTATAGACCAGGGGTTATATATATATATATATAACTTGTTCGCGGTTGTTCATAACATTTTCTAGAAGAAATATTTTGTAAAGAAAAATATTTTCAATTTTTAAGACGATGAGTGTCTTATAAAACAACTATATTATGTCTAAATTGAGCTATCGGTATATCCGACACATTATGACAGTGACTAGACGGGTTCACAAATTGTTATTTGCCAGCTGTATAATGTTCTACAAAATTTCTCCTTGTTTTGTAAACAACATGTAAATTGCTCATTAAATTTCACAAAGTGACAGACAGTAAGTTATTCAATCAGGTTATAAAACGTTTATACATTATTATTCATCGAGATACGAATTACATTATGTATACATATATACATTATATACACGCACATACATAGATGACACATTGACAATGATAGAGATGTGAACTATACGAGTATTTTTTATTGTCTTCATGCCCTAGTGAACTTTAAAATAAATTAATGTTAAGTTCCTGTCTATAATAGGTTTGCCACGGTCGTTTGAAAAGTTTCAGGCTTTACATAGATATGACTGATGTATATATATATATATATATATATATATATATATATATATATATATATATATATATATATATATCTATGTGGAAAGCGAGAGTACTATCCCAATTCTGATGAGGAAAACAATACCCAATCCGCTAATCTAATGTGGAATCAAGGTACTCTTATTTAATTTAGGGCAAATGTCAATTCAATTAATATTCAACTATGTAATACCTTAGTTTCTTGTCAGGATGATAAAGAATCACATAATTTGTTTAATACATTTATTTAATAAAATAATAACGATGAAAATAATACAATAAGGTTACAATATAAACGTTGGTATTTACTTTACAAATACAGAACAATGAATGAACAAACCATTTTAAATTCTAGTTATTATATACTCAGTCCTACATTAGTTTTCAGCTAGACTTATTAGGTTTATTTTTATTACTTTTGAGAATGCGTTTAGTTAATTTCGGTAAGCACATTCCTTTACGTATTCAATCAGTGGTTTAAAGTTTCACACATTTTAATTGCTCTAACCTTTGACTTGGTTTCCGTTCACAATATACACTTATTAATCACATTCTTTTACGACTTTTCTAGCTCGGGTGTTATAGTTATGATTACTTTGTATACTCGATTTATTTTTACGACTCCACCTATATATATATATATATATATATATATATATATATATATATATATATATATATATATATATATATATATATATATATATATATATCATATATATACGATACAATAAAGCATGTTATAGAATCAGTGTAAGGAAAAGAAATTCAGATTCAAATTGAAAACCCGATTTTTAATTTTAATTTGTATTTGTCTATCAAATTTGTATTAAATTTAAGAACATTTTTAACAGTGTATAGTATGATACAACTCATGCATAATTAATTTAAATTTAATTGAATTCATAAGTAAAAGATCAATCGAAAGTTTTTGCTTCTTATCCTTTATCTTTTAATCTTCAATTATTATTTAATAATAAATTAATTCTAGATGAGTATCTGCCTGTCTTTGGTTCTTTGGTAGTCCTTGTACGCGTACGGACATACAACGAAACATCTTAAGATACATAACACATTTGTATTAACCATTCCAGTAGGCAGTAGGTACCAAAAATGTATAGATACCCGATAAAAACAGCTACGTTCATTTAAGGTTTATTCAACGTTGCAATAGTTACTTCTAGCGGAAACAGTTTTAGCTAATATGCAACGTTTTGGGATTTTTTTGAAAAATAACTGTAACCGAGTAGAAAATGTTACATATCCAAGCTAATTCCAAGGTTTATTTTCCACATTTCATTTAAAAATTGTGTTGCAGTGTAAGTTTTAAAATTGATACAAACGTTACGTATATAATCATAAATCTTTTACATAAGACCTTTTTAAGAATTAAAAACTTATAATGTAGCTATCAAATAATAAGATACAACCCTTTTGGATTAAATTAATACTAGGTTTTGTTATGGCATTGTTAGATGGTTTTGTTAGATGGTATGGTAATTTCTAGCATGCCATAAACTCGTTTAAATGATCTCACGCAAAATCAATTGTATCTAATCATGATTTGAAATGACCTTTTTTATCTGATTGTTTTTGTAGCACGCGTGCCATGAGTTCGCTATTAACATCAACAGTGTCTAGGTGCTATGCTTTTTTTGAATCAGTTGTTATCTAATCAATATCAAATTCATAAACAAAATTATTCTATTTATTTCTTTTCAAGCCTTACTCTTCTTATTTTTTATTAAATAAAATCTTTCTGTTTTCATGTACAATAATGAATAAAATAATATTTTTATTGTAACATTTAACAATATATTTCATAAAACAAAATATTTAAAAAATGGTATGCCAGTTATTTAATGAAATTATTATATACAATACTATACAATTTCTTTACACTATTTAGTTACAAATTTTTAAAATAACGATTCATGGAATCGTTATCGGAGATGGCATAGTAATCGAGAACGGTTATGCTTGACGCCAGACTTCTTTGTTCTCGAGTTCGATCCCGGACTAGAGCTATATTTTCTGTGTATTTTTAGATATCAACAATGTAATATCATTTAGCTAACATAATCATAAAAAGATCAGCTAAAAACTTCAAACATTGTAGTAGGTCTTCAGTGATAAATTGACTTCACCATTGGAGATAAACATACGTTAAATAAATTAAACAAATAATTTTGAATTCATTCTATTACTAATCTCGTATCTCGGAATGAGGGGTAATCCTAAAAACTTGTACAAATCTCTTTTTGGTATTTCCTAAGTCCTTTAAAAATCTCGATTTCGATGGTTAAACGTCACATAAATCGATAAAAATCAATCAAAACCAAAAGAAAGCATATTTTCGATAATGTTTTTTGACAACACAGTTAGTATATAATTATTGCTATAATTACTGCATTATAAAATAATACTTCAAGAATACTTTGTGAAATTTTCATAAATAAATATCAAGAAATGAGACATTGACAGCGAATCTCCGCCCATGTCTCTACGTATTTTGCTAATTGTAATTTAGACTACTTTTTAACAGTTATCTCCGCTCTTGAATATCTCACATCTGTTTCCACAAAACCACATGGTGTCACGTGGTAGAAAATGTTGTGTGAACAGGCAAATACAACACCCACATTTTGAGTTTATTTTGGTTCTAAAAAAAACCCTTGTTTGCTTTGCGCTTATGTTGTTCTATGCAAACAAAATCAAATATTACACAAACAGTAAACAGTTAACTCGAAAAAAAAAACACACTGAAGATCTTTTCATCGTCGCCAACATTTGTTGTTGCATAAGTGTCAGTTGTGTCACTTATCACTACTGCGTCTGTTACTACTTGGGAGTATGGCCCAGGAACGCATTTTCAATTTTGTGTTTTTGGAAATATTACAGAAGCAAATGTGTTATTGTGTTTAGTTACTTATTAATTAAATAGTTGGTGTGTTTCTTTTTTTTTTAATTAATTGAGGAGATAATGTAATGTCTTCAGCAATATTTATATAATGTGGAATAGGCTTGTACGATATATGTCCAATGACACATCTACAAGTCAAAGAATACAATAATTCGATTAGACTAATTAGGTCTACTGAAGTTTAGGCATCATTAAAACTGAAGCTAGCTGGTTTGAATGTTTTTCAATTCGAGATATTATGTCTTCCTCAATGGTTGTATTCCCAAATCACGATGGAGACAGCAATTGGTGATATACCAAAATGCGTAAGCAATTATACGATGATATTTTGACTGGAATCTTTAGTGGGGTATTCATTTTCTTTTTACATTGTATGAATAGTTTTGGAATTTCTCTATAACCCAAATTTCTATGATGTTCCTAAGGGAACCTTTTCTTGCTCTAACACAAAATCAACTGTATTTAGTCAAATCTTTATTTGGCGTACCAAGAACTTCTTATAATTACTCTTATAGCTTTAATTCTATCACGCACACATGGTCGCAATCTTAGAACGACTAATAAAGTAAACCATCTTAGCCTAGGGGTTAATCCGACCATAAATCGGATATATAAAATAGTAGACTACTCCTTGCTATAAAGGATTTACATAATGACGGCCTGAGGGTAGCAGATTTTCCACCACTGTTCCAAAATCCAAACAAAGATATAAAGCGTCTTTAACGGGAATCGTTTTCTCTTGAGAAATTATATTTGTTGCACCTAATGCAGATGTTATAATCAATCCTTGATTATTCAGTAGATAAGACAAATATCTGAGGCCCGGATTTAAACGAGGAAATTGTGAGTAGATACAATTGATTTCGACGAAACTTCAGTGGTTCAATTATGGCTAGGTACATTTCATTTTTTACCGCTTTTGCTAAGTCAACAAAAAAGTTAATCCGATTTTACGAGCTTCCTATGAAAATTTTCGTTCGGTGAATGCTTAACCCGGGAAACTAAGATTATTTTGATTGTACCATACAGTATTACTTATATTCGTACACCAATTTAAATTTTAATGCGAAATTTTCGAGTCTGCTTTCAAACGCATTATGAAAAATCGTCAATTTATAAGCAAAATACAACAATTTCCCAATAGTGTCCTAAATACGATGCGAAATGCAGCCAAGATAGTGGCGGGAGATTTAGTGAGAGAGAGAGGAAGTGGTGGATGACAGACGACCAGAGGCATTTACCTCCCCTCCGGTCCTAATTAGAGATGTTTCTCTTCTACTGTTAACTTTAGCTAGTTGCTCAGAACATGTATGCCAAGATTATTATAAAGATTACCACAAAACTTTTACTGAATTTAGCACAACTAAATCCGGTAAGATATTTATGCTACTTTCAAAACTTTTCTTATATATGTATGTATATAATTATTAAAATTAACAATAATAAAGTTAATTTTATACAAAGCCATTCAGGTAACTACGAAAACTTTTGTTAGGAATCCGTAGATTTTAAAAGTTTTTTTTTATTTTTTATATTAATGAAACAGTTTTATTTTTTATTCAAAGTTTTTTTAACTAAAGTAAGTAGCTAACAATGGTAAGTAAAAAATATATAAATAAAAAATCGATGGAAAATTGCAGTTAATGCAAGTTCCTATTTTTTAATTATTTTTTTATGTAATGCGTTGTCCATATCAGTACGAGTCCTATATTTCTTTAACGGGTCCAAACCGAAATATCATGTAATATAATACATCTACATCCATTGTTGATAATACGTATTCACTCAGGTAGTTTCATATATTTATAAAATAGAGTTTACTAAAAATAAAAGGAATAGACTTTTAAAAAAGAAAGTTGGTCAAATAACGTAAAATTTCGAAAAATGAAAATATTTTTTATTTTAAGGGATTAAACGGAATGGAAGAGAATTCAAGTCAAATACTTTAATTTAAAAATTGAATTAAAATTTGAAAATAATTCACGAATTGTTTTATTAAATTTAAATCGAATATATTTGACAAATCTCGCTTCGCGACAAGGCGTCATTAAATTCCTTGTAATTCATGTTGAATTTTCAAATCGATGGTTTTATAAACCATCCACTTTCTATTGATTTTTGTGTTGAGAGCCATTAGCGTCAGTTTAAGTCTTGCATGGATTTAGCGTAGCCGTAGAACTTGTTAGGGTTCCAAAATGCGAGCAGTTGTTTACTCTAATCCTTGCTTTTTCATAGGCGGATATTTTAAGCTGATGCTTAGCAGGGGTGAGTTACTCAACCCCCGTTTTACTTTTATTGTTTGCCTGCTTGCACAACACTAACTGAAATAATAATGAGTTGTCCTTACTTTACGAGATGTGACTACTTTTAAACGAGTTTGATGCTACTACGCACGAACTACGCATGCGCTAAAGTCGTACAGCCGACAGTTGTCTAGCGCAAACCCTTCCCTTCGATTTCCCTTAAATCTATTTTTTTGTTTTGGCGGAAAAATGATAAGTGTATTAACAACGTCATAAAAAATATTTATATAAAACTTGAAAAACCGCTTTATTACAAGAAGTATGTGAGTGGTTTAAGAATTTCCAAGATGGCCGTGAAGAGGTTCCGGGACTCCCTTGCACGTTAAAAACTGATAAAAATAACAAAACAATATATAATCGGTTTGTGTATTAGTGCGATTGCTGAAACTATAACTGGCAAAAAATACGCAAGGCAAATTTTACACAAGAATTTTAACATGCAAAAAATTGGTCCAATATTTTTCAAGTATCGTGTTTTAAATAATAATTTATTTGTAGCATTAGCAATCGCATTTTTATTGTCAGCTACGTCATTAAACTTACGTTTTTACGAACCTCGTCATAGTGTAAGTACTATCTAAGTTTAAAGTATTGCTAGCTCGTAATGGACATTCTTCTTACAGCGCACTTATTTTCAAATTAATCACGCTTCAACATCAGAGTTAGAAGCATCTAAAATAACATCTAAACAACAAGTTGATACATCGTTATACTCATACCCGGGAAATAAGAACGTTGCTGCTAGTGATTTATAACTTGTGATAAAATTTATTAAACTATTTCATATGCGTTATCTAAATAAGTATTAGAAGAAGTACTAATCGTTATTATTTTAAAATACTTGTTTTTATTTCTTCAAGACTTTACGATTATACTTTGAACCCTCTAATGCTAACTCTGACGAGCATAAACGATTAGAATTCCATAATTACATATAATTAAATTTTATCTAATTACCTTAATATTTGAATTATGTTATTATCTAATTAATTCTCTTTGATTTAATATTCCCCATTTATGTAATTGGTTTCAATGAACATCATAATTAACATCATCTGTATTTAATTAACAATTAAATATTTACTGAATTTATTTTAAATTAACAGATTTAAAGGAGATCGCTTTAGTATTCATGTGAATTTTACTGGATTGCATTTTCAAGAATAACTTCTTAATAATATACAGGCACGGTAGTTATTCTGATTTGTTATTTCTATTGATTATGTGTTTTACGTTAAAATCCATTTAGGACCAGAAATTTGTTGACCTAAACTATATTCGTAGAAGAACTAAAACATTGTATACAACTTGACTTTTCTTAGTGGTGTCTTTAAGTCAGCTGTATCTCATGTTGAATATAAAAATACAATAGAATACAAAAAACTATCAACGACTTTGGTACTTTAATGGTAAAGTTTTATTGTACTTAGATAAAGTTTTTCCGATGACATTGCACTTCTCGTGCCAACGGTTAACAGTGTTCGGTTCACTACCATACTTCATTTCCCTTCCGGAAGAACACACTTCAGTGATTATATTAGTTTGGGATATTTCTCCCTAGTTACATACCTTAAATTCCAGCTTCCTCATACACATGCAGATACAATTTCTGCACAAACTTCGACTGGCATCGCACACCTCTAGGAGTGGAGGAAAGATCAACCATGATTTACTGCACGCACCCTTCAAACAATTTTGATCGGAATCCAATTGATCCGAATCGAATCACTCTGAATGGTGATTGAAATCTTATTAGACATTAATGTGATATTACATGAAGCTTTGGATAGCATGCTGCACCGGCCGGAACGCTCGGTACCCCCTCTGATGCCCTTCATAATACTTTCCAAACGAGGTTAGCCGAGGTGCAAGTCGTGCTACTATCCAGTATTACCACAGTACTAACATATGTTCTCTCGAACGCTGTTTGACTACTGTCTAACCGCTCTTTGATACGAGATTACTAAGATGCGACAAATTGTTTGTAGGGATATAACCGTAAAATTTTGAATATTTAATACAATGAAAACGCCAATATACGATTATTATCCAATCTTTCAATATAGAATTAAAAAATCGACCCCTAAAATATGAGTTTACAACCCAATTCAAGACACGTGTAGCTGTGTCAGTACAGCCCATAGAAACGAATCCGAATGTGCACACTTAGAACAAAAGAATAGGTAAATTTGTTATATGACTTTATCTAGATAGGTAGCAAAAATTATTATTAAAAATGAATGTAACTAACGTAAATTTTATAATATAATAATGAATAATAATAAATAATTTGACATTCTTGCAAAAGACATTACTTGTTTTTTTAATTTAAATTTAATTTATTTAACTTCAGTCTATTTTCGATGATGAATCCTATCACTGGCGACTTCCTACTATGTTGGCAGTTTTTATGATGTAATCTACACCGCTGCCTAATAAGTTTATGATTATGTATGTACAGAGATCAGCTGCCTATGAATAATAAGAGGCCCCCAAAAAGATGATATTAATTAATTTAAGGCAATTTTGTAATATTATATAATCATGAGGCACAGTGGGCTAAAACACTGATTCCTAACAGACTACTGTGTCTTTCGGTCGATCCTCGCTATTTATCAAGTTTATTTCATTTTATTTTTAATTCTTTACACACAATTGATTTCTGTGAAGACAACATTCTTCGTATAACAATAGACTTCTTGTTAAGACATTGATTTGCAATCAAAGAAGATGAACCTTGAAGCATTCTTTAGATTAAAACGTAGCGTAAAAACCAGTTTTCTTTACCAATCATTATTATGCTTTTGTTAAATTTATTGAATATTAAAAAATAGTCTTAAAAATTTATTTTATTTTATAATATAAAATTTTTGGTAAGGGTATTTAGTTAATGTTAAAAAATTTTATTTTATATTAAATTTGATAAGAAGACAGTAAGCGTAAAATTTCATAATAAATAGGTCAAATAATTCATTGTTGGCAGTATTTGTGGTGTCGTGGCCTCATATATGTGGACTACACCGCTGCCTAATAAGTCTACGATTATGAATGACCATAATCAATATAAGTTCATAACAAACAAACCCAGAAAATATATATCTGGTCCGGGGATCGAACCCGAAGACACAGCAGTCAGCGTCAAGCATCAATGCTCTCGCCCACTATGTCGTCAGAAATTTATATAAAACTGCACTGTATATTGATAAAGTTGCCTATCAAAACCTCAAATATTCAATTCGCAATATTATAGATCCTCTATAATCAAGGATTGAAATAGTCATTTTTTTGAGAGAAGTGTAAAAGGGATGCAGAATTAGGCTGTCAAAGCTATATCAATTGTTGAGTCGACTCATTACGTTTCAATATAATGTCGTGATGTAATACGAAAAATAAATTGCATTGCTTATGATATTCTTTTCAATTCGTGACGTCATCATTTACTAGGATAACAACCGGAATATTACGCAGTAAAACAAAATTTAAACTTCAAATAAATATCCCTACAAACAATTGTGATCGGAATCCAATTAGATGCGAATCGTATCACTCTGAATGGTGATTGAAATCCTATTAGACATTAATGTGATATTACATGAAGCTTTGGATAGCATGCTGCACCGGCCGGAACGCTCCGTACCCCCTCTGATGCCCTTCATAATACTTTCCAAACGAGGTTAGCCGAGGTGCAAGTTGTGCTACTACCTCTCGAACGCTGTTTGACTACTATATAACCGCTCTCTGATACGAGATTGCTAAGATACGACAAATTGTTTGTAGGGCCGTGTAGTGTATGAAGTACTCGTACTTCTTACTTCTACTATATATATTGGATATATATACATATATACGCCAGTAAACCTGGAAAACCAATCAAGTTAATAAGGAACATATTATGTCCTGACAAGTTTTGTGACTTAATCTTGTGGACAGTGTATAAATCAACTAAGCTGACACTCTGACTCTTTTAAACTTTTATCATATGCATTTTATATAACAGTATGAGAAACTTTTACCCAATCTGCCACAAACCACTCAAATATATAAAGCAAATAAATATTTTGAACAAAGAAATATTTTAAAAACTGTCAATGATTTTACTGTAGACTTACTTCAATTCTCAATTTGAAATATGTTGACAGATTTAGTATCTTATAGATCTTGTGTCTACGGTTTAGTGATTGTAGACAAAGCGTAGAAGCGTAGAAACGTAGAGACGTAGACACCACTCAGCAACGTAGCCGTAGTATAGTATTATATTATTATTTTGTTATTATTTGGGGTTAGAATGTTGTTCAACAAGAAGAAAAGGGAAAGGGGAAAGGAGAAGAGGTGTTGTGGGTGACGAGGTAATATGCGGAGAAACGAAGGTCCTTAACAGTAGAAAAGAGAGATGAATATGGTTTTCACACAACACTGATCAGTTAGATGATTTTCACACACAAGTAACCCCTACATATAAGCACTAAGCAGCCATAAATATTTTATAGTACATTGAATTTTGTTATGGCAACATAACCTAAAAACATCTATGTATAATTATACATATATACGTACTAGTAGTATATAAGCAAGAGGGAAGGACGAGGGAAGGATTTTCTAATCCCTAGTGCTATTATTTGTTATAATCCGTAACACTTAATAAAGCGCAAACATCCATATTCATTTGGATCTCTTAATGTTATTCCTAATATATATATATATATATATATATATATATATATATATATATATATATATATATATAAATTAGGACATGGTTCACAAGCTAATAATTAACGCACTTTTAAGAAATATAATCTAAATTTATAAAAAATTAATTTATATTTATAACGATTTCAAATACTATGAATATATTCGCCAAGAAATATCAATGTATATTGCAGATTAACTAACACATTAAGATAAGAACAATTTATTAAGTTTGTGCGAGTATTCTGTTTTTATTTAGGGGTTATATACCGTACAGTCAGAAGGCCCAAAAAAAGCGATTTTTTAAAGAATTTTTCCTGAAAAGCCTTTTAAATGTATCGAACGTAAAAATTTGTACACATATTATGGTAACTTTTAACTATATTTTAACATAGTATATATATAATAATTTAACATAGTAACATAATAATAATTTTAGTGTCAAAATAGTGGCTTCTCAAAAAAAAATAGATTATTGACCAAAATTTTGGCCTTAAATTGTTTATATAAAAAAACATATTTATCGGTGAGAAAAAATCTTTGATAAATTACTAAAAAATATACTTAAGAAGCTTGTCTTAAGGTTTGAGACTGATCGGTTCAGCTGTTTCTGAGATATCGTGGTCACCGACTTTAAAAACTTGAAAGTTTCAAAAGCACTTTACATAGAGTAAATACATTTTTTTTTCAACTTACATAACTTCGAAAATAAGCACCGGATTGACTTGAAATTTTCTGTGTGTTTACTTAAATATATGTATATTACAAGAAAATCGATTTTTTGAAAATTCTAACTGTATATAACCTTTTAAGCAGACGCTTTACCAAAGGCATATATAGATAATTGAAGTCTAGGAAAACATTTATAATCGAAAATATGATATCTTGTTTGTTATACGATACTTTCGCAATATAATAGATTTTTCTTGTAAATATATAATATAATACTGTTGTGTTTTATGCTGAAATGATGTTTTCTACCCGACATCAAGATACAAGCCGTACAGCGGATATCCTAATGATGCGTTAAGATCACCACAGCCCATAACAGACTCACTATCGTCTGACATATTGCATCACTATAATATTTTAATATTACAAATGGAAATAATAAATAGGCTTTGTCTGCTCTTTAGGCGCTGCATTGATTATACACTTTATAGAAAATTGTTAGAAAGCACCAACGACCTTATTTAAAATTTTAAGAAAGCAAAGAAATTATTTTATTGAATTCATATTTTAAAGAGGTTACAAGAATCCTCTGTAAAATTTAATTAAATTCATAAAACAAATTGAATTTACTCACAGGTTCAAAATTATTACCTTGCTACAAGCTAAATCCTAGGTTAATTTTCTATCTTTGATATAGAAAATTGTAACGCAGTGTAAGTTTCAAATGTACACATATTTACATTCTTTATTTCAATAAGTGTGATATACTGTTTTATATAATTAATGAAATTTTATGTAAACGGTCTTTTTAATATTAAAATATTAATATTACCACTTTTCACGAAAATATTATTTTTTTTGTTGATTTAAAAAGTCACTTTTTCTGTTTTATTTTAGTATTAAAGTAATGGTATTTCATATGTTTTACGAAATATTTGTACATATTTTTTACCGTCGAATATTTTGTATATTGAAAAATTAGATGTTCGACAGTTTAGTAAATTATTATGAGATTATTCACAAATATAAACTTATTTATGGATAAGAAAAGTTTCTCATAGAAAGTTTATATTTCTAAATTATAATATCCTTTCTTTCATATTTTAATTCTTTAATCTTGAATTGAAAGAAATATAATTTTATTATACAAGTATATAGCAAAAGAAAACGTAATATTTTAATATTATTTTTCTTATTTTATTATTTTGTAATTAAAAAGTCTTTCTTATCTTAATTAACTTATCACTTTCTATAAATCAGAATAAAGATAACAACTGAACGGAAAAGTTTTGACGTTTCACAAATTAAAAGAAGAATTTATTTGCGCTTAATCCTAATCGACCAATGTTCCGTCGCCATTGTGATATTAAACAACTGACGCTGCTACAGAAGAAGTATGTATGCGGCAAACGCCAGCGACCGACAGCTATTTATCGTAAAGCGTTCTCTATCGAATACAGTACCTCTCGCTTTGTTCGCATTAGAGTTGTGTTTTTGTTTCGTCGTAAAAATGTTAAGTGTACAACGAATTATTGTGAAATTTCACATGAAACTTGGAATAACCGCTACTAAAACTTATAATGTATTAAATGAACTGTGTTTAAGCGTTTTCAAGATGGCCGAGAAGACGTTCAAGATGATGCACGCCCACGTCGCCTTGTCACGTCAAAAACACATGATAATATCGAAAAAATCGGTAATCTGATTCGATCTGACCGTCGGTTAAGTATTCGTGCGATTGCTGAAACTGTAGGAATTGATAAAGAATCCGTACGGCAAATTTTTATATAAAAATTTTACCATGCAAAAAGTGTATGCGAAAATTCTTACAATCGAAGTCTTTTCTAGCAAAATATAACATCCCACTGTTAGACCATCAGATTATTCGCCTAATCTGACACTTTTATCTATTCCTCTAAGTCAAATTTGCATTAAAAGGAACAAGATTTGAATCCACTGAAGAAAGCGGCACGCCCGCGTCCTGAAGGAACTGACAGTAGAAGACTTCCAGCACTGTGGCGCTATTCCTGAGTTCAATCGAATCGTAAACTCTTCTTCTTTCCGTAATAATCACTCGATTTACTAAAAAGTGCTATTCCTGAAAATTTTACGAAAATTTACGAGTAGAGAAATCGAGCAAAAAAGTTAACATTTGTACGTCGACTATTTAGCTTGCGAATGTACGATCGAACAGTAAATTTTAGTGATTTTTATTAGTTATCATTATTTCAGACAAGAGTATTTAGTAAAATTTGTGTTGCTTGTTCTATTTTCTGATGTCAATTTTTTTATTTTTTGAAATGTCAAAATGTCAATTTTTTTATTGCGCTTTATATTAACTTAATAAAAATGACATCTCTAAGAAGTATGGCTTTAAATAATTTAGCTATGCTTGAGGAAACAGAGCTAAATTATATGGAAAATGAAATACAGTTAAGAAAATACAACCGTTAGAATCAGAAACTAGACGTAGCCAAAATGAAACAACGTGAAATGATTAAAAGTTCTATAAAATTAATAAATAGGAGAATATATAAATTATTATGCAAACTCTGTATTCAATATTAAATTTGTACTATACTAAGATAAATGCTTCTTTTAAAATCCAGAAAAACAATAGAAATAATAGTTTAACCAGATAATGATATCTAACTTACAAAAAATATTTAAATTAATTTAAATTTCCCGCATTTTGCTGGTCTACAAAACGTTCTACACAATATATTCAATCGAATGGAGAATGTTAGTTTCGATCGTATTCAGGAATAGTGTTTTCAATTGTAATCGAATCTTACTTCACTCGTTTCGATCGAATCTGTTCGATTGCGAACATTGCTCGCAAAATTCAGGAATAGGGCTCTTGTTTCGAACAATGGAAGATCCGCATGAAGCGTTGTAGGGTTAGAGGAGGGGTGTATATTGAAGTAAAATATCCTACAGCGTCAGTCTCGTTGTTTAATATCGGAACGTTATATTAAATATAAACAAATACAATTACTATTACTTTAACGTCACAGTAGTCAAGAGCATTTATGCTTTAGACCAGACTTCTGCGTCTTCGGGTTCGATCCTCGGACCAGTGTTATATTTTCTGAGTTTGGTTATTATCAAAGTTAAATTGATTTATGTAATACATTATCCTTAAAACTTATTAGTAACGTATACTAGGCCACGATATCATAAAATATTTCAACCCTAAATAAATTGAATAAATAAATACAATAGTTATCACATATTCTCACAATGCAATAATATTAATATATATAAGTTTAATTAAGAAATAGCAAATATATCACTCCGCCTCTGCATTTGGCATTGAAAATAATTGCTGTGCTGCCAATTATATAATTTTATAGGGCAAATGTGCCAGATATACGCTGCCAATTTCTGAACGACAGGTGCCAGCTATTATATATTTTTTAAATTTCAAAAAGTAGGTCGCTATTTCAACACTAATTACATAAAAAAATATTCATATTTTTTAATTTAAATTGATAGATATTAAATTGATTGATATCAACACTAAACGGAAAATGCTCGTCTTCGTGGTCGAATTTCTAAAGATTGTCGAATAATCACAAACTGTTTGAATACCAAATTCTATTCTATATTATAATGTTCCAGGTGTTTATTTATATCTTACATGTATCCAAAATTCGTATGGTAAAACGGTGATGTTTTTGAAAATTTCATATTTCGTAGAGAAAAAATTCTAAGATTTTTGGCGTTCTTGGATTTTTCCCTGAATTTCCTGGAAACCCGTAATTTTGGAAAAACTGGACAAAAAAATCACTTTTTACTGTATTACTTTTAATTCGTAACAGATAGAAAGTTGAAATTTTGCCTGTGTATTGTGCTATTTAATGCGAACATATTTCAATATTTAGAAATTCAACAATTTATAAAAAGTTCGCGGAGAAATTTGGAGGCCCGGTAGGAAATTTGGAAAAAGCTCAAATTTTGGATGGTGTAATAATCAAATATTATATTAAAAAAAAAGTTTTTATTTGGGGGCACGGGGGCGGTTTTTGCCGAGAGTAAAAATCCTGCTAGAAAGTTGAAATTTTGTATATGGGCTAACTTTGGTACCTAATTCACAAATCGATAAAAAAATTACCACATTTTGAAAAAAAGTTGGTCTCCTAACGAATAAATTGAAAATATTTTATATTTTGTTGAAAAAAATAATTTAGTCAGTTTATATGAAAAATTATTTGTTATATGTAAAATTAATATTGAACGAGTTAAATATTTCAATTTGAAAATGGAATTAAAATTTGAAATAATGTTTAATTTACACATAAAAGACTCGTATAATTTTACTTGAATGTTGTTTTTTTCTAAGTTTTATATTCTACTAAAGCCTGTCGCACAAGTAAAGTTAAATCAGTTTTATGACAATTTCAGTGTATCGTTTACTTCTTTTGTTTTAGTCATTTTAGTTCAGAATCAACAAACAACCATTGTAAAGTAGGTTAAGTCAATATGATTCCGCACGTCACTAGAAATGAAATTTTAAAAGAGAACCAAGAAACATAGCGATTGGACCAATACCAAATCATAGGTTCCACAGTTTATACCGTGTAAACAAAGCCTTGGTATTTGTGTTGTGCCTTATTGTTATTGCATAAGAGTGTTCTCACACTGAAACCGACTAATTGCGATCTCCGATTTCTTCAGTAGGGTAAAATGCTGTACTTCTTTGTTAAATGAAGTTCTTTTTTTAATATTTATTTGAGTGCATTATCAGCATGATGGCGAAGCGAAGTACTGCTATGAATGATTTCATAGAGATCGTTGTTTATTTCATAAACAAAAATAAATAGTTTAAATTTAAAGTGAAGTGAAATAAGACAATTGAATGGAACAAAACAGAAAACACACAATGAGTGTGGAATTTGTTAATGTTGAATATAGGATGGCAATCACTGAATTGCATTTGTTTCAAAGAAATAAGTTAGAACTAAATGTAGATGATGTGTTGGCCATCCAAGTCAACGGAAATAAAATGCTAGTGAAATTAAAAGAAACCAGACCAAACGATGAACTACTAGAAAAATATGAAGAAATGGAATATATAGGAACGGATAACAAGACATACAAAGTTATATTGGAAAGAGCTGATACGATAGTAAAATTGCACGATATTGAATATTAAATGGAAGAAATTACCATACAACATGCACTCGAAGATTATGGAAAAATAATTAACATAAGAAAAAAAACTTGGGGGAAAGAGATGCCATTTCCGGTGTATATTGGGCTTCTATTTCCAATACCATGTTTGAATCCGAGCTATCATCCTCATTATCTGACTCGGTAATTGTAGTTTCAGTTGTCGTGCTCTCATTTTTTTCCTTTTATTTTCTATTCTTGGGCCTGGTAGTTTAAATATATCTTTTATTCCCCAATAATAATAATGTTTACCGCTTTAGCTTCTTTCCTTGCACTATTTTTCCCTTTTTCATTAACCCAGTTTGGGAAGTCATGTTCGTTGATAACACCTGGTAATCTATTTCCTATTGCTTCTATATTACTACTGCCAGCCTATTTAGTCCGTCCGGTAACTCTCGTTTGCAGATTTTATAGTGTCGATTATATAATCACGTAATCAATTAAAGTTAATTACAATGAAACACAGAAAATATTACGGTGTTTCGGTACTCAAACTCGAAGACGCAAAAGTCTAGCGTCAAGCACAAATTCTCTGTGCCACTACGTCGTTTACAATATTTTAAATTGCTTCAAATGAATATTTTTACAAGGTTTACAACCCTTACAAGTGCTACGAGTATATAATTGTGTTTATACTAATAATGATAGGGATGGTTAACCCTCCGTTGAGAAACAAACGCCACATTTTCCCCTCGTGAAGTTGACTCAAAACCGTGGTTCTGAGGTAATTAATTAAATTGTAACATAATACGAAAGCAGAATCGTTTTCCAAGTGTATTTAACGCACGAAACGTAAACAAAAAGCTTGCGTAATTGTTGATTTAAGATAGTCGCATTTCTACTCACTTCGAACATATATATTAGGGGCTCCATAACTGTCGATGGAAAAATTTCATAAAAATTTTACTATGAATTTAAAGATTTACTAATGTTTGATTCCGGATTACTATGTCTTCGTATAACGTTTTAGGGTTTGATTCTTAAACCAGTAATATATTTTCTGGGTGTGGTTCTTATAAGAATTAATTTGATTATGTACTTATACATATATCAAGCGTCAACGTCTGGCACCTGGATTTAGCAACGATTAAGGTGTCTGGTGCTTTCAACTTCATACACTTAAATGGATATATAGTTGTTGTCTATTTTACATTTGAAAATATTTATTATCATAGAGATATAATTCCACATTCATTTCACCCGAATATCACAGAAAAAGAAACTAGATATATCTGTCTTTGTTGCACATTAATAGTTTATTTGTAACTTCATTAAATACTGGTACAATAGTGAGGCCAGGTGAAGTGATTTTGCTATTTGTAATTCATATCACTGACATTTCCTTGAACGAGTGAAATCAAATTTAATTTTTTCATTACAAAAAAATCATACGCATCTTCAATATGATGTCAAAGTGATTCCACAATGTTTATTGTGTAATAACTTTAATATCTTTTTTGTTTCTATGCATTCTTTAATGCTATACAATATCTTTAAGGAGGTACAGGACGTACCGTCAATGCAAAAAGTTTATCTCTCGGTAATACGAAATGCAAAATACGAAGTACCTGACGGACGAGCAAATATTGGGACTGTACCTTTGAAAATGAATTTTTCAATTCCCTATTAAACTGCTTTTTGCTTGTTAAAATGATTTTTTATGCATATAATAGTTTAATAAATGAAAAATTACCTATAATTAATATCAAATTTATATTAATTCGATTTAAATACAAATTAAATATTTTGAAAAAAGAATAATAAATTTTGTAACGCTGCAAATTTACGTGTGTTGACGCATGCGTGATTTGGTTCTTTGACCAATAAATTGTTATATTTTATATAACATTTATTCCGATTTTGAATTTCCCGCTCAAATTGGCATTTGCAACTTTGCCGGCTTATAACCTACATGTACTGTTTCTTAAAGGTTTTATGTAAATATTTTCGTATATAGATATCCTTTTGATAATTTTCTTTTTGCAATAGTTACAGAAAAGATTATTTTATATACACCTAGTTTTTGAAAGCCGTGTCACCATTTTTTTTATAGTATGAGCTAAAAATTATGATTTGTATGGAAAATGACTATTTTTAATCATGTATAAAAAGAAAACTATGAACCCTAGATCTCTAAAATTTTGAGACAGCATGTATTTTAACTATTTGTATCGACCCTTAAAATTTCACAACGTTTTCATCATTTACGTTAACGTCCTGTACCTCCTTAATGGTTCAACGCTTAAATTAACAGAATGTGTCTTTTTTAATTGTTCCATAATAATTAAGAACAGAGCAAAGTAATAAAAAGGGAGATGAAATATCATGAAATTTTGTAGAGAGTCGACGTTAAACAAATGACTACACCCTTACCTTGATTTACGACGCCCCTTTATACAACTTCTCCCCGTAACTACCTTTTCTAATTATGTCTCAGTTTCGATGCACGACCCAAAATATTTTGATATACGGTTAAAAATATCTTAATAATTTTTGAAACAATACTGCGCAATATTGTATCAGATTTAAATAAGTGCAGGTCGCATAGTAATTTTTACTATGTATTCTCACAGTGTAGATAAGCAATAACTTATTCGAAATATTCTTTATAAATTAAAGAAAAAAGTTATTGCTATACATGTAATATGAAAATCATAAATTATAATTCAAATATCTCCGTTAAGAAAATCAAAAATCTATTTCTGATTGCTTAGTATTTTTATGTTTCTTCTTATTTTATTTAAGACCCTTCATGTTTCATCATATCACTTCAGAATCTTCAAATTCCCTGTCCCCTCCTTATTCAACGTCCGCTTAACTATATAATCATTAACCGATTCTGTCTGTGGTGTTTCCAACATTTATATATATATCACTTTCTCAGATTCTTGCTTTCTAATATCACAGATATAAAGATGTTCTCATTTTGTTTCCGGTATTCTTTTGGCATCTTATATTGTTAACCCTTCAACATTTTTTTAATTTAATTGATAACGTGAACTGTACTAGATTTTAACATTCCTTGCGTTTGTTCCTGTTTCATTCAAATAAGTTTTAATTTTGTTCAAGGTAGTTCACTTGTGACAACCACAAGCAAAAGTATAGTCGGATATTAAATACAACCGTTACGTATATCTATATAAGATAGAATTTTATTTTTTGAGAGAATGTACTCAATATGTGCTAAGTTTTATATGCATATACAGACTAAATACAATCACACTGTTCAGAAATATGACAACTTTGTCCACTGCGTATGGTGAAAAAATATTTACATCCTTTCCACAAACTGATAAATGTAGGTGTATTAATAAACAATAGAATATGAAGTACCTGTCATGAAAAAGTGTGCTTGTGCGATTATGTCCTTCTGAAAAAGTTACAAGAAAACGATTGCACTGTGAGAGAGCCTTTACACTACTGTTATCGATTATGGAATTAATATTGGAAATAAAACGACAAATAAAATAAAAGTAACATTTACTACAACTGTGACGTCATAGAACGACGTGGGTGTTTGCTTTTTAGTTTGATGTCTCTTTGAGCTGTACTTTGATTTGCTATAGTTCCAATTATGAGAGATTACATATGACTCATGCTTAAAAGTTAGAAAATATACGTTTTTTAAGAGTGGCTATTATATAATTTGGTTACTGATTTCAGAGAAAGATCTGATTGATACTCTTATTACCTGAAGTCATTATAGAAAATTTTATCAATATCTAAAGCAAAATATCTTATATTCTTATATGTTTGGTACTGAATTTTGTATGGTAGCTCGAAAACGGATCCGTCAATGTTTTTGAAAATTTCCTATTTCGTAGAGAAAAAAATTGTAAGACTTTTGGCGTCCCCGGATTTTTCCCTGAATTTCCTGGAAACCCGTAATTTTGCTGTATTACTTTTAATTCGTAAAAGATAGAAAGTTGAAATTTTGCATGTGTATTAAGGTATTCAATGCTGACATTTCTCAAAAATTAGAAATTCAAAAATTGAAAAAGGGGGCGTTGAAGAAATTCGGGGGCCCGATAGGGAACTTTGGAGAAAGTTCATATTCTGGATTCTAGAATAATTAAGTATATTATTAATAAAAGAAAATTCAAAATTTCTAAATTTTATTTGGGGGCACGGGGGCAGTATTTGCCGAGAGTAAAAATTGTGCTAGAAAGTTGAAATTTTGTATATATTTACGAATCGAAATTATTTTATTATTGAGCGACGGGGGTATACTCTAGTTCATATATAAAAGAAATATAAGATCATTACATTGTACACAAAGTTACAAGGCAAACTAAGATACACACATTTTATAAAATATCTGGTTTTATTTTATTGCTAGAAGTGTTTACAATTGCTGTACTTTTTTATGTTCTATTCTTATTCCAAAGGAGGCAAAACGAGTTATAAACTGTAATAAAAGAGTAAATCCAGAATAGAAACTCAGCTACTGTGCTAAGAATAAGAACTTACTATGTTACTGTCTTATTTTTAAAGCATTCTGTTAAACACAGTTAGAAATGATAGAAGATGGAAATGTTTCGCTTGAATTAGGTTCTGGCACGCTAGCAAATTGAATCTTACACACTGCGTTGCAATTTCTATATGAGAAAGATTTAAAAAATAAATCTGAAATGAATAAGGAATTAGCTTGTGGCAAGCTAGCAAGTATGAACCTTACATAAGACAATTTTCTACCAGGGCATTACATTCTACCTTCTACCAATGAGATTTATAGCACGGCAACTGTATTAAAGTAATAGACACATTTTGTTTTTAGCGGAAGCGGGAAACACTATTAAATGTTTAACAATTGGATAATAAACCAATTTTCTTTATTTATTTCTTCAACAAATTATTTTGGAATCAAAACCCCCATTATGTCAAGAAAATATATTTTACAAGCATACTGAATAATACTTGAGATAATTAAATTGAAATAGTTATTAGCACGCCATGTGTACTACTGCAAATAGCAACAGCCAGTTATTCACCCTCTTCCCTGTTACCCTCTTCTCACCCATCTTGTGACTATTTATCTTTTTTCTTTAGTTTTGTATATCTGCGCATGCGGTGTGGTCTCATACGTTACGTGTAGATTTTCATAACCATTTAAAAGCTTTTATTATTATTATTTTTTGTGTCTGGTTCAAACTTCAGATTACTTTTGCTTTTAACAAATCTCGCCTTTGATATAAGATCCCCTATTTCATGCTATACACTTTAACTTAGGTATATATATATATATATATATATATATATATATATATTCTATTGTTTATTAATACACCTACATTTATCAGTTTGTGGAAAGGATGTAAATATTTTTTCACCATACGCAGTGGACAAAGTTGTCATATTTCTGAACAGTGTGATTGTATTTAGTCTGTATATGCATATAAAACTTAGCACATATTGAGTACATTCTCTCAAAAAATAAAATTCTATCTTATATAGATATACGTAACGGTTGTATTTAATATCCGACTATACTTTTGCTTGTGGTTGTCACAAGTGAACTACCTTGAACAAAATTAAAACTTATTTGAATGAAACAGGAACAAACGCAAGGAATGTTAAAATCTAGTACAGTTCACGTTATCAATTAAATTAAAAAAATGTTGAAGGGTTAACAATATAAGATGCCAAAAGAATACCGGAAACAAAATGAGAACATCTTTATATCTGTGATATTAGAAAGCAAGAATCTGAGAAAGTGATATATATATAAATGTTGGAAACACCACAGACAGAATCGGTTAATGATTATATAGTTAAGCGGACGTTGAATAAGGAGGGGACAGGGAATTTGAAGATTCTGAAGTGATATGATGAAACATGAAGGGTCTTAAATAAAATAAGAAGAAACATAAAAATACTAAGCAATCAGAAATAGATTTTTGATTTTCTTAACGGAGATATTTGAATTATAATTTATGATTTTCATATTACATGTATAGCAATAACTTTTTTCTTTAATTTATAAAGAATATTTCGAATAAGTTATTGCTTATCTACACTGTGAGAATACATAGTAAAAATTACTATGCGACCTGCACTTATTTAAATCTGATACAATATTGCGCAGTATTGTTTCAAAAATTATTAAGATATTTTTAACCGTATATCAAAATATTTTGGGTCGTGCATCGAAACTGAGACATAATTAGAAAAGGTAGTTACGGGGAGAAGTTGTATAAAGGGGCGTCGTAAATCAAGGTAAGGGTGTAGTCATTTGTTTAACGTCGACTCTCTACAAAATTTCATGATATTTCATCTCCCTTTTTATTACTTTGCTCTGTTCTTAATTATTATGGAACAATTAAAAAAGACACATTCTGTTAATTTAAGCGTTGAACCATTAAGGAGGTACAGGACGTTAACGTAAATGATGAAAACGTTGTGAAATTTTAAGGGTCGATACAAATAGTTAAAATACATGCTGTCTCAAAATTTTAGAGATCTAGGGTTCATAGTTTTCTTTTTATACATGATTAAAAATAGTCATTTTCCATACAAATCATAATTTTTAGCTCATACTATAAAAAAAATGGTGACACGGCTTTCAAAAACTAGGTGTATATAAAATAATCTTTTCTGTAACTATTGCAAAAAGAAAATTATCAAAAGGATATCTATATACGAAAATATTTACATAAAACCTTTAAGAAACAGTACATGTAGGTTATAAGCCGGCAAAGTTGCAAATGCCAATTTGAGCGGGAAATTCAAAATCGGAATAAATGTTATATAAAATATAACAATTTATTGGTCAAAGAACCAAATCACGCATGCGTCAACACACGTAAATTTGCAGCGTTACAAAATTTATTATTCTTTTTTCAAAATATTTAATTTGTATTTAAATCGAATTAATATAAATTTGATATTAATTATAGGTAATTTTTCATTTATTAAACTATTATATGCATAAAAAATCATTTTAACAAGCAAAAAGCAGTTTAATAGGGAATTGAAAAATTCATTTTCAAAGGTACAGTCCCAATATTTGCTCGTCCGTCAGGTACTTCGTATTTTGCATTTCGTATTACCGAGAGATAAACTTTTTGCATTGACGGTACGTCCTGTACCTCCTTAAAGATATTGTATAGCATTAAAGAATGCATAGAAACAAAAAAGATATTAAAGTTATTACACAATAAACATTGTGGAATCACTTTGACATCATATTGAAGATGCGTATGATTTTTTTGTAATGAAAAAATTAAATTTGATTTCACTCGTTCAAGGAAATGTCAGTGATATGAATTACAAATAGCAAAATCACTTCACCTGGCCTCACTATTGTACCAGTATTTAATGAAGTTACAAATAAACTATTAATGTGCAACAAAGACAGATATATCTAGTTTCTTTTTCTGTGATATTCGGGTGAAATGAATGTGGAATTATATCTCTATGATAATAAATATTTTCAAATGTAAAATAGACAACAACTATATATCCATTTAAGTGTATGAAGTTGAAAGCACCAGACACCTTAATCGTTGCTAAATCCAGGTGCCAGACGTTGACGCTTGATATATGTATAAGTACATAATCAAATTAATTCTTATAAGAACCACACCCAGAAAATATATTACTGGTTTAAGAATCAAACCCTAAAACGTTATACGAAGACATAGTAATCCGGAATCAAACATTAGTAAATCTTTAAATTCATAGTAAAATTTTTATGAAATTTTTCCATCGACAGTTATGGAGCCCCTAATATATATGTTCGAAGTGAGTAGAAATGCGACTATCTTAAATCAACAATTACGCAAGCTTTTTGTTTACGTTTCGTGCGTTAAATACACTTGGAAAACGATTCTGCTTTCGTATTATGTTACAATTTAATTAATTACCTCAGAACCACGGTTTTGAGTCAACTTCACGAGGGGAAAATGTGGCGTTTGTTTCTCAACGGAGGGTTAACCATCCCTATCATTATTAGTATAAACACAATTATATACTCGTAGCACTTGTAAGGGTTGTAAACCTTGTAAAAATATTCATTTGAAGCAATTTAAAATATTGTAAACGACGTAGTGGCACAGAGAATTTGTGCTTGACGCTAGACTTTTGCGTCTTCGAGTTTGAGTACCGAAACACCGTAATATTTTCTGTGTTTCATTGTAATTAACTTTAATTGATTACGTGATTATATAATCGACACTATAAAATCTGCAAACGAGAGTTACCGGACGGACTAAATAGGCTGGCAGTAGTAATATAGAAGCAATAGGAAATAGATTACCAGGTGTTATCAACGAACATGACTTCCCAAACTGGGTTAATGAAAAAGGGAAAAATAGTGCAAGGAAAGAAGCTAAAGCGGTAAACATTATTATTATTGGGGAATAAAAGATATATTTAAACTACCAGGCCCAAGAATAGAAAATAAAAGGAAAAAAATGAGAGCACGACAACTGAAACTACAATTACCGAGTCAGATAATGAGGATGATAGCTCGGATTTTTTGTGTCTGGTTCAAACTTCAGATTACTTTTGCTTTTAACAAATCTCGCCTTTGATATAAGATCCCCTATTTCATGCTATACACTTTAACTTAGGTATATATATATATATATATATATATATATATATATATATATATATATATATATATATATATATATATATATATATATATATATATATATATATATATATATATATATATATATATATATATATATATATATATATATATATATATATATATATACAAGCGTAATATTGTAATTCGGATGGTCCCTCGAGCCTACTTTGAATCTCTACTGTTTTAGACGACTTAAAGGCTTTTAGATTCCTCTGTTTGTTATTTGTTTTATTCTCCTCTAGTAATAGGCTTGAGTCCTATGTCTTAATTTCTATAAAAGTGTACTATATATTGATAAAGTGAGTTACTAAAACCTCAAATGTTCATTTATTTTTTAATAACTCCTTATATGTTAAGAGATATTAACAATTAAAAAAGTAATTTTGTCTATTTAATTATTAAAGGGATTCAACGTTGTACACATTCCAAAGGCATGTAACATCACAATCTCTGCCAACCTTACAGCTCATAAATCTCTACTATATGTATTTATATATCAAAATATCAAATATTATTTACAGCTATTTCAAGGAACAATAAAATTCCATTATTATGTCTGCCTTAGCGGGGTTAAATAAAATAAAAACTCATTATTCTTTGACTTGACTATATATTTCGACTACCAACAGGTACAAAACATTATCACAGCACTGAGCTACTCAACAAATAACTGACGTTAAAATGCATTTTACGTCAGACAAATATGGCCGACCATTTCTAGCGCTAAAACTACAATTCAAATTATTAATTACTATATCTCCGTCAACATTTAGATATTTAATAAAATAGACACGCCAATACACATATATTAACATCAATTTCAATCAACAATTGAAAAATCGACCACTAAAATATCTTCATTTTCAGTTTTCGTTTATAATAAATAAATCACGATTTTTTTTAAATTTTCTCTATAAAATAATTTCTTTAAATGATGAAAAGATTCTGATTGTCACAGGGTGTTAATACAAAACTATTTTATCAGACAATTCTTCTTGTGATTGTACCTATCCATTCTACCCCCACTTTTCCATCCCCGCTGCCTGCACTGAAAACCAAATACTCCTCTCCACTTCATACGTCTCTACAACCCTTCTCTAAATCGCGTCCCTTTCTCCTAGTATTTTCCTTTCTCACTTTGCCATATGGAGTTTGGCAACCGATGCGCCTCGCCAGTATGCCGCCTCCGCCGCGAAAAGAAACGCCATGTTGTAAAATGGTGCAGATTTTTAACCTATTTTCTTCGTATATAACTGATAACCTATAAATATTGTGTCATTTAAATGATTCTGATAGTCACCTTACATTTGTGTTACGTTAAATGTGCATGTGTCATTCTCTGTTTATGTGTGGGTGACAATACAGTGACCTGTCATGCCTGCCGGTGACTTGTTACGAGTACTAGCTTTATTGAAATATGATTGAATTAATATTTTATCACAGTTCAAGTAGTGATGCTTCTGTTCCACCGCGGTTTGTGTAGTGACAGTGTGCGGGTTTTGGAAGACAATGACTATGACAGTCCTGTGTGAGCTATGTGCAGCGTACAGTGGAATAACAGCGAGTTTAACAACCGAGACAGTGTTTTTTATACCCCCTCGCGCGAGCGCCCTCTCTATAAACACCTAACACCTCCCGATGATTTTTACTCCGCTACTGGGCATTTGGAAAAGCCTCGGAGCTAAATTTAAATGTAAATTAATAATAATCTGAAACTAAAACATCTTTTTAACAAAATATGATGATGCAAAGATAATACACGTGAAAAAAGTGAAATGAAAAGAATAACCGAAACACATGGCTATAAAATCTCGTTCGTTAGCAACTAGTGGTTCCAGCATGTGTATCCTAGGACGAGGACGTGAACTTTAACACCTTGCTATGAATTATTAATGAATAAATAAACTTTGACAGTTTTAATATGTTATTAGTAATAATTACTTTGATTAAATAATGTGTGTTAACGGCTAATCCGTTATTATTTAATGAACTTTAACCAGACGTTTGAAACAAAAAGCGCACAACATGCGTTAGAAATGATTGGCACAACTTTAATGTTGTTGTCGTTATTCCGCCGGCAGAAGTCGTTAGTGACCGAAGTGGCCGTTGCTAACGGTGTGACAGGCTCGTTGGCTTTGTCTAGAAGTGAATCTGTCGTTAGTGAAAAACGTAGAGTTGATAGTATGATCTCTACCGTTTCCACAAGTACATCCAGCGGGTCATCAGAGTGTCTACCAAACTCTAGAAGGTCATAGTGTCACAAGTGTCATATGTGGCCCCAAATCAAATTATTATTTTACATAATACTTTTTAATTATTTATTTAAGTTCACATGTTAATTTATCTAGTGGGTATAATGATGAAATATTACTGTTGGTAATCGAATGAGAAGCGTTCACGCTACACAGCAGTCGGTCATACAACTTTTGCGCATGCGTAGCAGTATCAGTCTCGTTTAAAAATAGCTACACCTTGTATATTGTTATAAACATTTCTAAAAGTCTACTTATATTGATTTGTTATTGGTATATATTTTTCCTCTAACGGGTGAAATTGAGCTTATACACATATTCCATATCATTAATTTTAAATATGAAATATATATGGAAAACTATTTAGAAAAATTTCAAATACAAAATAATATACAATAATTATAAACTAGTTATATAATAGATTAAATTACGTCAATAACTTTAAAAAAATTCAATTTATATTCCATGTATATTTTATATTACAATAACGCCTGTCTTATAGGCAAACCACATTACATGTTCTATATTTCCACCATTCGTTGTACATGTAGCATTTATTAAAACACTCAGGTAGCTCCCATCCCTTCATTAACATTATGTCATGGCAAGAAGTAATAAAAGCAACAAATATTTCATAATAATAATACGTATTACTAATATTCCTAATTATTATTGTAAAACGCAAAACAACTTTTTCATTTACTAATATTTTATTAAACATTATATGAAAATTTTGAAACAGTTAGGCCGTGTTCACATATATGCGTGTTTATACGATTGATTAATCGTGCTGTTTTCCGATTATTCGATGTTGAGTAGCCGTGCACGATCATTCAGCGAACCACCTGTCCACTCTTAACATCAAAACGAACAAAATAATTCAAATTTTGAGTCCATCCATTGAAATACCCTATTCTCCTATGTAAATACCCTTTACCCTTACGAATACGAATATTAAATTCACTTTAAAAGTCACAAAAGCATTGAAAATATAATACTACTGACTACTGACTTGATATTTACAACTAATCACGAAATGTCATAGTCATTATACTGATTAAAATGTCAAACAGGAAATAATATTTACCGTCTCTAAAAAATCTTCTAATGAACAAAATGAAATTAAACTTGCTGTATCGGGTGCCGCTGTCACTGTTATATTTCTCTCTTTCACTCATTATCTTTAGTAACGTCTTTCTCTTTCTTTCTTAAGTTATCGTTGTGTTTATGCTTCTCCTTAAAGCTTGCCTCACCGGACATATATATATATATATATATATATATATATATATATATATATATATATATATATATATATATATATATATATATATATATATAAAATATGTTATATATGTTGAAGTAAAATTAAGACTAAGCGCCATATCTCGTAACTGTGTAACTGGCGTCCGTTTATTTTAGCAATTAATTCCAAATGTCTAAATTTTCTACATTCCTCAAATAATAGCAACAAAATAAAAGGCAAATTAAGCGCATATACAATTTCAATTGTATTTGCAAATTTGTAATAAATTAACTAAGTTAAGCCCCATTCCCACTCACTAAGTTTTAGTGTTAGTTTAAGGTTTTAACCTAAAATGTAAATTCAGCTTGCGAAATATAGATATAAAATCGATTATATTAAATACAATAATTTATAATAAATAAAAATAGTAATTATTATAAAATAATCTATATTACTGACGCATGCAGTAGGGTTTCATAAGTTCAAAATTATATTTAAGGTTAAAACCTTGAATTAAAAGTAAGAACCGTGAGTGAGAATGGGACTTTATGTTGTAAGTGTGTTTCGAATAAATCCAGTACTTAACAAGTTTCACTACTTTTTCACGGTTTTTTTTTTGTTTCAAGACCTATTATCGATGATCTCTTAATATATTGGCAATTTTATGGTGTCGAGATCCTTTAAATATGTACTACACCTCTGCAGAGGCGGCCTTAGGAGGTGGCAAATAGTGCAATTGCTCGGGCCTTGCATTCTCGCGCAACAACCCAAGTAGAAAAATGTATTATTATATTGTTTATTGTTCGCCTTTCGGCTTTACAATCTACATTCTTAATACATACTTCAAATTACAATTTAATTTACTTAAATTTAATTAACTTACTAATTACTTAACTTACTAATTTAATTACTTAATTTAAATTATTAAATTATGTATTATTATATAATGCTATGTAATGTAATGTATGCTATGTAATCCCGCGCCGCGCTCTTTAGAAATCCTACTAGAATTACTTGGCATTCATGTGCCTTATTTTATCATTATTAACATTTGTCGTCTTTGTGCTTGTTAGCTTTTATAAATCTTCCAATATAAAATTTTATTTCTCGTCAATTATCATCAAAAATACTTACTTACAAAGATCTGCTCGCAATGGCTAAGGCCGCCCCTGCACCTCTGTCTAATAATTTTATAATTATGCAAATAGAGAATATTTTAAATTTGATAATAACCAAACCCAAAAAATTTAAAGAAGACGCAGCAGTCTGGTGTCAACTATCAAGGCTCTCAGCAACTGTACCGTTACTCTTAAGAAGTAAACTTTCTTTTAGTAAGAAAGAAAGTATATCACTAACGACATTTAAACTAATATCATTAAATCATACGACTCACGACGTTTCTATAACTTAGAGCTCTAGGTATTGGAAATGGAATGAAAATGTTATGAGAAACTGCTGACTGTTGTGTCTTCGGGTTCGATCCCCGGAACAGAGTTATAATTATAGGTTTGGTTGTTATCAAATTAAGTCGTTTATCTACTTACATAATCGTAAACTTCATAGGCAACGGTGTGGTAACATATATGATACCATAAATAACTACTAATATTGAATATTGAAATCAGAAATTTCGAAAAGCTAAAAAGAATACGTTCAATAATAAATTTAAATAAAAAATATATATTTTTCAAGTCATACTTTTCACCTTCGTACTTCACTATGAAAAAAAAAAATTTTTTTAAACTGATGATCCAAATCCATTTTATTTATTGTGTTAACCAGACAATAGACATGATATGTTTCAACTGAAAAGTGATTCAGAAGTATAATTATTGATTTGTGAATGTCATTTTTTCCTATTTTTCATATTTTCTAGTCTTTTATGAAAGGGTCCACGGACCGTAGCTTGATGACCCCTGCTATTACTTAAAAACCTCGTACCTTTTCCGTTTGTCTACCGGACATTTTATAGATTGATTTTTTTTTTTCAATAGTTTTATTTTCTCCGGATGTGACGTCAGCAAATAGATCTTTTATAACTGACATCTACATCTATAGCTTTGAAGTTTCTGAGTTTCTGAGTTTCGTCTGTGTATTACAGATTTACTATTTACTTAGATACTCGTATGTCTATAAGTCCATATGCGAGTTTGTATTTATAAGAATATAACTCTAAATACAGGACCGGATTCGAATTCGAATTTACCTATCTCTAATAAGACAGCTCTGTGCCTGACTATCGAATTAGACATGTTTAAGATTTGTGATAGAAACTTGATAGATTCTTTACAGAAACCTTGATGAAATCGTAGTATATTCGAACACTGAAGATAAGACTGTCTTTTTGTAAACATAGTTTTAGATTTTTAATTTCCATTGTACCCACTAGAGCTTCGCTTCTTTATTTTTTTATTTTTTTTTTATTTAAAATTTAATTTCACTATACTATCTTAATAAAAAATTGTGAAGCTTATTTAATGTACATTATTCTAGGTAGAAAATGTAATGCAATGTGAATGCAAGAATGAACCTTGCATTGTAAGACAATTTCTCTATGATAACTAAAAAATGAAACTTGGATCTAGCTTGCTATAACAAATCAATTTTTCTACCTAATTTTAATGTAGAAAATTTCTCGACTCGCAATTGCGTTCCTGATCTATTTTTTTGGGGTCGGATAAAAGTACTGCAAATCTATCATATTTTACAATTGCTCATAATATTTAATCTGCGTAACTAAAATATGAGTTTTTGGAAAGAAAACGTTTTCGGGTAAAACTACTGTGACATAATATGTGGATTTGGTCCACTTTTTCTCCCAATGCCTAAAACTTAGTAAGATTATTAATCCCACGAACACAAGTACTTAATTTAAGACTTCTTGTGGGTACAAGAGTATAAACTTGTAAACTTATTAAATTACAAATATTTCCATATAGTAAGTAGTATAACTATAGTATAGGCTATCACACGACTACAGTTATACGACTGAGCATAGGCGTCCGCAGACAGGTGCAAACGGGTTACTTGCTTCCCCTTTATTAATATTATTTCAATTTTTACTTCTTCCACCTTAAATCATTAAATCATTGTGATTAATTACATTTCATTTGTTCCGTATTCTATCTACTCATTCTCTCTCCTCCCAAAAAAAGAAATATGAAAAATAAATAAACTTACACCACTCTGCTTCCCTCTTTCGTCTTGTTTCATCTCTGCCATTCCTTTTCTTTCATCGCTCTTTCTCTCTATCTTCGCCATCCTCTCTTCAATAACTGCACTATCTTCTTTTCCCTTTTTACTCTTTTCTAACATGAATATCTCTCTACCGCAATCCTTTTCTCTCTATTTTCACAGTATCTGCTGCATTTCTCTTCGTTTCCCAATCTAAATTTTGAAATTCGTCTTTTGTTTCTTGTCTCTTTTTCTCCAATGTATTCCCGTATCTGTCTCTCTTCTAAATTGTGTCTTGTATCTTTCATTCTACTTGCTGTTAACAATTTTTTTCATTCTTTCCTGTTCGTGTATCTCTCTGTCTCTGCTCCTTTGCTCCTCCTCCTCCACTTGTGTCTTCTTCTCTTTGCCTCTTCTCCATTTATTAACATTAAAATAAACTTACTCTAATTCTGGTCATTTTAACTCCTCAACTAAGTTATTAAAACTAAAATATTACATTTCTTTTACATTACACTAAATTATTTATTTATGAAAAATGTTTTAGAATGCAACCTTTGCGCAATTTAATTACATACAATAAAACTGGTTGTTTGGTCCCCCCTGTCAAAGTTTCACCAGACGCTCATGAATTCGACTCTGAGTACTTAAATATGTATGTTAATGAATTTCCCAGCAAGTGATTTATTTAGAAATCATGTAATATTTCCAGTAATGTAATTTTGTCATGACATTAACATGTCAAAGGTCATTGTGGTTTTCGTTCAAGACATTTTATATTTTCTATTCAACACAGTATCATTATTAAATTAATTAGGTCACATTTAACAATGAATTTATATTATATAAAATAAATTTATTATTAAATTTTCTTTTTATTGAACATATTTTTTTTATTTTATATAAAATATCTTTTTTCTTTATTGTGTTTTGATTTGGGGCCTTGTTGATATAATGTATACAGATATTCTGAGGGTGCTCGGGCAGGTAGAAGACGATCTAGTGGCAGAGGGGGCTCCAGGCGATTTGCCTCGAGGCCCCCTCCAACCGATAGAAGAAGAACAACGGGAAGGTATACTCTTAAACATAAACTTTTATATTTACTTTATTTCTATTAATTTAATGTTAATAATTTCTGTATCACTGTTATATTTCGCACAGAAAATCTGAAAAATAATTAACTTTAAATAATTACTTATATTATGATAAGTTTACCCTGTTTATTTATTTAATTTTAAAAAAATAAATGCAAATACAGCGAACGATTGATAATTTACGTCCCTGCGAGTTTAACGCAGTGTATCCGAGATCTTAACGACGTTACCTTCATAAGATCTCTTACTGTTATACTTACTGCTCCATAAATTTTTCGCAAAATTTTTCTTTCACCAATCTGGAAGAAATCACAATGGCTCTTCCTAAAAATCCAAGTCTCCGAAGCATATAGTACCACCGGTTTTACTATTCCCAATTTAGGAATACTATCGCTAAATAAATAATATTTCCTGTATTATAAATATTCTAAGAAAAATTTGACACTTATCATAAAAAATATTCCATTAGTATGTTTCATACAACTATACGCGAGTAGTTTGATAATCCAGACTTTTTTTTTTAAAGCGCTTTGTTTACCTTAAGCTTGATACATTTAGTCCAGCGTTTTTTTCAAATTTTATTATTCCTTCCAAATAATAGGTTTCCTCAAATCCCCAAATCTCTTACCGTCGTCGTTTCTTCAGGTTTAGAAACAAGAAATAGTCGCATGGGGCTAAATCTACATATTATGAATTTTTGAATCCATTTCCAATTTATGAATTTTTGCCATGGTGACTATACACTTAGCTTGCGCAAAATTTGATAGTATTCTCTTAGCAGATGTCAGTTGACGGTAGCTGTGCGGGAAATTCAAAGAGTCACTGAAATTTCAGACCACCCTTGTATGTACTGTAACTTACGAGATATATCGCTCGATAAAAGGGATGATGTAAAATGCGTTAATGGCTAATTGAACGTCAATGCTAATATATGCACTTACATAATTCACCTCTAATGAAGATCATAAAATACTCGTACTTTATATTACTCCATAAACACATTGTGCAAATAGCTATCAGATGTGAGCAGTGCCGTAACTAATAGAGCCCCCTCCCCCTATTCCTTGTTATTAATTTTATTGACAAATACACAAAAGTTTGATTTTATCAAAATATGTTTAATAAGTATACAACATATTACACACTAATAAAGAAGTAAGATCAGATCAAAATAAAGTAGAATCTCAATTAGACTAATAAGTTAAAAGTTGTGCTATATTTCTCTTATCCGGCTTTTAAATTGGAAAATGAACTCAACGATCGATAAAGCTATTTAAAATTTTACATTTCTGTTTTGCTACTTAATATTTTACGTCATGGGAATTGTTAAATTCTATAGACTAGTAAGTAATTAATTTTATTTATCTTTGTTCAACACATTAATAATATCAAAACAATGTGTGTTGCACAGACTATTTGTGAGTAATGACTGACGTTTGAGTAGCGCGTTTATGCATCTCTTTTACGCTCTGTTGTAGAAATGAAAGGACAATTCATGAAGAGAGAAATTACTATTTGAATTTTTATTATTTTTATCTTCTGTAATATTGTGAATAATTTAAAATAATTAGGTATTTGAGGTCATTGTAGCACACTTTAGATGACACAGTAGACAATAGCATTGATGTCTAAAGTTTTATTTTCTGGATTGGAGTTAAATTGATTTTGTACTTACATAACCATAAACTTATTAGGCATTATGATATTAACTAAACAATTATTTTGGAGAAAAACGTCAAATTAATTAAAATATTTATTTCATTAAAAAAATTCGACCTAAATTTGGTCATCACCTGTAATATAGTATAATTAATTTTGATGTGTTTTACAATTGTAAAATTTAAACATTTGTTTTACATAATTATATTTAAATTTAACAATTATTGTCGTGAAAAATTGTCATCTATGAATTAATGACTTTTAATAACATACATAAATTCTAATCAAAATAAAGTGAGAGGTTAAAACATGATATATTCTAGACTATTATTCGAACAATATATTTAATCGGTTCTACACCATTAGCGTGACAGCTTATATCTGATTAATAGACTGTATCACAACATGCTGATCACACACGGATTGTTTACTAAACGAAAATAGAACCTGTCCTAATAAATTGTTACCGACACCCTGTTAAAAGTATCTAGGTAAATATTATCACTGTAGAATATCAATACATTATTTATATACTCGTACAATTTGTATGTGTTCTTTTTAACTAGTAATCTAATTTGTTTAACATCGGCCTATTTCATATGATAAGACCTAACACCCAGGTTAGAGTTCTCGTAAATTATAAATCAGTTAGTAAGAGAATGTTTTTTTTAGTTATTTTTTAGTTATTAATTAAATTTGTATAGTATTATGATCACACCGTTTTTCATTTCATACGTTACCCAAAAAACCTTTTAATAGTCAAGAAGCACGTTTTTTCACTACTACAGCCAGGAACCTTCACTTAGTCTAAAATCTTACGACACTGGAAAAACCGCTTTTAACGACATCATATATAGATTCCAGTGTTTTTCCAGTATTGGAAGAGATTACACTAAGGGCCTTATTCTGTAGTAACTTTTCAAAAAATCGACCTTATTTTTTCAGCAGTGGAAATATTTAATTTTTTCATCGATATAATAAGGTCGCCGTATTTAAAATATCTAAAGTGGTATTCTGTATGCAAAATTTTCCACCGCCCTTCTAATGTACAGCGGTGAAAGAGTATAAACTGGTATTCATGATATTTGTCCAATCACGACAAAGTATTAAATAGAAAAAATAGGAAATATTTTAAATGACAGTTGTTTATATAATTCCTACATGTCAAAATCTACATCTTATCTACAAAAAGGAAAACGGGAAAATCAGTGGGGAAATAATTATTATAAATAGAATTTCAAATAGCCATGCACAATTTATGTAAAAAAAAAAAAATTCACCTGAAGCAATAATTGACAAACAACATAACCTCCCTTTCTGATATATTTATATATTCATATGTATACATATTATTATATCGATGGATAGATTGTAATATTCTGGGATGTCAATAAAAAATATATTTAAATATATTTCGTAGAATCCTTCAACTACAGCAAATTATTGTTCAAATTGTTTGACAGTTCTCAAAAATACAGCGATGAAAAATTTTAAAGTCACCGCTGAAGGCGACCTTATAATTTGGTTGATTACAAAAATAAAATCGATGGAAATTTCTTACAGAATACCAAATAAAAAATCATCGCTTTTGTGATGTCATTTTACAGGGATGAAATTTTTTCACCGGTGGAAATACTTTACAGAATAAGGCTCTAAGTGAAGGTCCCCTGGCTACAGCGATGGAATTGAACTGCTATTATATGATCAAAAACAAAACTAATACGGCACTAATTGCATCCGTCAACCTCCACGGTATAATTTGTTAGGTGTTTCTTAACTTAAATCATCAATCAGATTATGATCAACTTTATCAATATAATAATATATCGATACTCTATAAACAATATACGAGTACATTAAAAGCGTATAAAATTCGAATACGATATTCTTAGACATGACCTATTATCTGAATCGATAGTTGGACGATATAGGGTGCCTTACGAACAATAAAAAAAAGCGTGATCCCGAAAGCGTTTCGACGGTGTCTCTGATCGGAAACTGAGGCAAAAGTTTTAAAAGCAAAATGCGTTATTAAGATTTCAACCAATAAAATTCTACATAGCCCACTCTAAAGTAATTTAGTCGTACAATTAGCGCCAATAGCCTCTACACGTCAAGCTGAAGTCTCGAGTCGGAAATGTTCGGACCTCTAATTTGGAGATATTCTAAATCGTGTAAATAGGCCATACCCGAAATTTCTTTTCCTGGACGTAACCAAATATATTTTCGAACTGGGACCTAGAACGTGCTTCGAAAAACCTTACTCAAATTGTAATTAAGCTATTTGACATTACTACGACACGACAAAATGTTTGTAGGATTGTACCTATTAAATGACCATATTTGAGTACACATCAAAGTTATGTAAAACAAATTTATCATTATTTGTAAATATAAGCATAGGTAATATTTATTAGGTAAATATTTGGTATATTTACATACATATTAGTCTTCAGTAATCAATCAACAGGTAAAAATAACATATCATTACAACAGGTTATATCTCTGTAACATTTTAAACATTGTAGGTCATAAATATGTAGAATGCTCATATTCCCACTCGTATTCCCATTTGTATGAGGTTAGAATATATTATTAATAATCACTTAAATGTAAGGATCAACAAAAGCAATATTCTGTATGATTGCTTAGTATTATTGAAATAATAATACCCGTACATATTGACTACGTGTTACTATATCCGTAAATAAATATTTGAAAATGATTTATTATAGGCCAAGTCAACACCTTTAAGTTCAGTACCATTATGTAGCTCAATTTGGAATTATTCAATATCGTATTTAACGCATTTGCATTTATTTACATTATTATTTATATATATGTTGGATAGATTGATTTCAATTTCGTAATGGATGTATTAAAGTTTAGAGAACACATTTTAGTATTTTTATAGTGAATATATATATATCTATTTACATTTCCGTTACAAATTTATTTATATTTATTTTAACACCACTGGTCACAAACCTCATTCTAGTGAATTGGTGACCTATATAACCAGCTACACTGCTTTTAGCAGCCTCTTTATACCAAAGTCATCTCTTAGGTGCAAAGTTCCTACTCTTTAATACTCAAGCCTTAATTAGACAAAATAACTTTTATTATTGTTAATATATTCTAAATTATAAAGAATTTTAAAAAAATAATTGAACATTTGAGATTCTAGTAGCCAACTTTATCTATATATAGTTCCGTTTTATAGAAATTAAGGGGGTTCTCCCGTGTAACAGCTTGTTTTTTAAGCATTTTTTTTTTATCCAATGAAAAGATAGAAGTTTGAGATTTTTATCAGTTATTTATTACTATTTCAAAAGTATGTAAAACAAATTCCATGTAAAAAATTTCATTAGAACGTACGCTGTACCACTCTGAAGACACCTGCCTCAAAAAATGGGGCACTGACTTCCTCCACGATTTTGGCTGATACGCTTATCAAAACGAAAGAAAAAAAACGGCGTTTTTATCTATAGACCAAATTGCATGGATTAAACTACAATCATTTTAAAATATTGAAAATTGGGTTTTTGGCAGACGTCTGAAAAAAAACATCAAATTTCATGACTTTTTTTTACTTTTTCGTTTCGAAATAATTAGAAATACTTTAAATTTTTAGAAGATTTTAATTCATTCCGTGCATCTACATGTGCTGAGTCTATCCTATAAATTTTAAGTGAATCGGTCAAACCGTTCTCGAGATATGATGGAGGAAACTTTAAAAAACACAGTTTTCAGAAAAACGCATTTAAAGCTCCTACCACTCAACTACGCGCTCCGAACATTTACTTCTTCTAACTGCTGTGTTTTTATAACGACTTCGAATTTTAAAAAATCACTTTACCAGCATATTTTACAAATGTTAAGGAATAAATATATGCAAAAAGAAAAATCGATTTTTTGAACTCATCACACGGAAGAACCCCCTTAAATCATGGTTCACACGCCCATTGTTGTTTTTCCTTTTATGTTCGAAAATGTGATTTTGGTAGTGTTTCGATAAGAAACAGTATATCAAGTTGTACCACTGAATGTAACCTGACTTTCCTCGATCCTCTCACGTTCTCTCACTTGGTTTGAACTCACGATTGCACTAATGTTCTCACGTTACTCGTATGTTACGAGCAAGCCCTATCATACGTTAACCAATAGTAAAACGGCTATTAATAATGGGATCTATGATAATATATTGAGCTGTAGCTAGAGCTTCTGCACTGGTGTTGGTGAAAAACTTTAAAACCGTATCAGAGTAACTGTGTACATTTATAGAGAATCCAACTGAAAGAAAACTACTCTATTCCAATGGAATCAATGATAGAAATGTGACTGTTACTAAATTTGTAGTATGTGGCGCCTCTCAACGGCGGTTTATGTAGTGAGGGGAATAAAACAGATGTAGCGTGCGCTGCGGATAAATCGAGCACTAAAAGGGATCTTAGTGTATTAGAATAACATATATAAATAATTGAAATAAATGAAACGACTAGTAGATGTTGTTGTGTTGCTAAATGTAACCATACTAGCAGAGATAGCAGGTGTTCATTTTAGAAATTTCTAGGTGCAAGTTGAATCAAAGAATTAAGTGGACACATGCACTCAATAGCGGATTTAGCACTTGAGAGGTCCAAATTCAAATTTTAATTTAAATATTTTCTGTATATTCATGTATGCTCCATGGTGTGAAATTAATATCCTGTAAATACATGGTGTCCCAGAAGTCGACGTCGACTTCGTAAAACGACTCTCTACGTCTCACTCAAACTAGAATCATAAAGTTACGGCCTTTAGAAAGCTTTGGGTACATTATAATCATTTTTAAGTTAGTAAGAAAAATTTGTTTAAAACTGGACTACTTTACAAAAGAAGAAATTGTCCATAATTTAAGAAATATTCTAGAAAGTGTCATACCATTTTAAAATCTTGACTAAATGCGCTAATTTTTAATGTTACTTGCCAAACTCGCATAGTACATTTTTTTTCAGTACAGTCACTCAAAAAATTGGGCAAAAAATTAATATTGAATATTTGGTTGGACAAAAAGTGACAATTTCTGAACATTTTAGGCAAGAGTTTATAGAAACATTATTCAGGATCACATAACAAAAAAAATTTAAAAAAAAAGTCAAGATTTGTAGCAACAGGACTGAAAAGACTGGCACAGGGTGTAGATTTTCTCGATTTTTTTAAAATACCAATAATTTTTAAAATATTCAAGTTAGATTTTTTTAAATATTTGCTTATAACTGTTATGACTTGGCCTATGACCCACTTCCGGCTTGACCTCGACTTCTGGGACACCGTGTATATGTTTGCAAACACATGAAATTAATAAGAATGACAGTACATACCATGTACATGCAGCAATGATGTAAACATGCACATACGTTACATTATATAAAACGTATATTCTATGAATATACATGTTTTGTAATTACATGTAGATATATTGAGAAATGTCCATAGGATATACACATTATGTAAATAATATACTTTGGATATATATACATGCATGGGGTATTGCCGGTATATAATGTTGGTTGCATTTGCACATACCTAAAACGTACGGTGCATGTACATCATATCACACTAGGATATATATATAGAATATGTAATATACATGAATGTAGTATGTATATCCAAATGTTATCTGAATAAATAAACTTTAAATACAAGCAATTTTTTTAGCAGATATCTACTGAAATTCCATCATATCCGATTTTATAATAACAAAACCACTCAACCGAGGAACGATAATAACAAAATATTATCCATTTTTATTAAGTTTACGTTTTAGATGTTATAAAACAACAAAAATATAAAATCATTCATATTTATAACAAGTAATAAATATCCTGACCTATCTGTACAGTACATATAGCTGCTATATCGTAACTTTTCTCCCTTATTCATCCTCTGTAATGTATATTAATATTAGTATCAGAGCACTAAACGTCTTCCCATCCACCCCATCACCCTGTAACATCCCCAACCAAAGCACAGACTCTAACAATGTTATGAAAAGACAAAGTTAAGATAAACGAATATAGATTAAACTTTAATGACATACTCATAATTTTAAAAAATAAATTAAGGTTTGTTTATAAGTTATAAGAGGTAGAAAGCGATGAATTGGGGGTAGGGGGGTTTCCATGCCTTCCCTGTATCTATACGTGTTAGGGATGGTCAAATAAAATCGATTGTAAACAGAATTCGTTTATTTTAGCAACGTATTAGAAGTATGAAATTGACACTTCTTTTATCGACCAAGAACAAAGGATCATCCATAAATTGTGTGATTACATTTCAATTAATTTTTATTTTGTAATATGTTGTAATTTCTAGAGTAAATGATCTTGTGATTTCGTTTTTTTCTTAGGTCTCATGGAAATTTATAGTTTCTTTGGGAAACTATCTTTTTCTAGCTCTTTCTTTAAAATTTCTTTCTATATTTGATATTGCATGTGACGTCACAACGCTTTTGACTCCGCCCCCTTCCTTGACACATCTTGTTACAATTTCTAACCTCCTCACTCTCCCCCTAACACCATTGGCACAAACAAGTTTTTACTTGCGAGTGGAGGTGCCGATTTTATTTTCTTTATTTATTTGATTTATATTTATTCCAAAGCAACACTAAAATGGCGCATTTTCTTTGTCAGTTTTCTTCGTCAATCAAACTTGTTTTACAAACCTCCTGATAGCGTACCTGATCTCTCTTTAAAGTATTGCTATTTCTTGTAATAGCGGTCTGTTAACTGCACATTAATTTTTCATGTTTCACGCTTCAACATCAGAACGAGAAGCATTTAAAATTTATCGTATAAGCTTAGATTCACCAGTTCACAATCTGATATTAAAAAATTATTTGACTTTTGACGTTTTGATAGTCTACTTTATCAATATATAGTACAATTTTATACTCTTTTATAATGCCCCTTTCATTTTTATTTATTTTGTTTCAAGGTTTCTATCTTTATTCATCACTTTTGTTTAAACTCTAACCAGAGACAGTAGGACCAGTTATCGAAGTTTGCTTTTACACTGTTCATCACTTTTATAAATACTATATTTATTTTATACGTTATATTTTTTCAAAAACCTTATAAAATAAATATTTCTAAATAAAATAACGGGAATTACGTTGAATTATAATCCCTAATTGAATTCATAATTATTTTGTGTATACACTTCTATTGTACATTGTATAAATCTAGAGATTCAGTGTTCTAAATAATTATATCAATTCCAGAACAGAGAGCTGGAATTTAAATTAATTTAACATTTCATTTAAATCGGATTACGCTACAAGTAAAGGAGCTCTTGTGATTTGTGGTCAAGGCTGTGCTCGTACATTAAGGGATTATCATTTTATTTTATTATTATTATATATTAGTTAAAGTCGGCGTATTTCTGATGCTCAGTCTTATCATCGACAACCTCTTATGATGTTGCCAGTGTATATAGTGTAAGAGCGTCATGTATGTGTATTATGATAAAATATAACAAATTAATTAAATTTAATAACAAACACTTTAGACAAATTATAAGTTCCAATCAGGGTTGGCATACGTACCATAATGTTGACGTCTGTACAATCTACCATCCATCTTATACCGTAATGACGCTATCTACCATAATTTTGAAGAAAAACATATTTTTCATTTCTTATTAATTATGTATAAGTTCATATTTCTAACTGATCATTCTTTCATAAATTTAAATTTATGAATTTATTGCTATATTCTATATTTTATATCAGAATTTATGAGATTTTATGTTCTCATGTCTTTTAACTTAGGTACTTAATTATTGTAAATAATTATAATAATTTAATTATTATTTTATATAATTATGCAGAAACTAACTTATTTAATAATGATAATAACTAATATGATCTCATTTAAATAAAAGATATTACATCTAATCCTACTTTACTTTTCATAAAATTTGAATTTGGCGCTATGAAACATCAAAATATATGTATTCATCTTATCTACCATATTTTTCGCCACTGTACCATAATTTTACGGCTTTGGTACCATAACTTTTTTATTTAGAACTGCCAACCCTGGTTCCAATGCACATATATCAAATATTAGCAATTCAACCTTACTCGATCATACGAGAAACCTGACACTTTTTGTTTTAAAACAATATTATGATAAGATATCTAGATATTCAAAATGAAACCAAACAGAATACTAGAAACAATTGAGAATTAAAAGACCATCGAATATTGAAATTATTACTTAAAATCGATGTGGTTGCTGCGATCACAAATTTGTTTCTCCCGTTGCTCTCTCAATTTTGTGTTGAAGAAGCCATCGTTCGATAGTTTCCGAGTTTTCTCGGATGCTTGCTAGAAGTAGTTGGAAAATATTCCAAGAAATCTTTACATAAAGCTGACCTGGGTTTAGAGTCGGGTCGGAGATGGTGTCTAGACTAGATTAATTTCGTAATGTAACAAATCTCCGAATTTCGTTCTTTGGTAACAAATGCATATGATCAGTTTAACGAAAGAAAAAATAACCTAAGATATATAGCGCTGGTTCGGAGATTCAACCTGAAGAGAGAAATCTGAGGTCAACCATCACCATTCTTTGTTTACCTTTAATTTAAAATTCTTAAATTTTTGTAGTTTAATATTGGAAAATATCGAGCGTGAAGACTTTCAATTATTAACTCTTTGCAGTGAAGATTATATATAAATTCTTAACAAATAAAATATAACTTAATAAGTTCTTACATTTTGAAAAAGACGTAGAGTATACTGTTGTTAAATTTTTTAGCTCTCATGGAAACGTATATTTTTTTCAGAAAATGATCTCTTTGTTAAAACCCTTTTTTAGATTTTATATTGCATGTGACGTTTCAACGCTTCTTGCCAGTCAACCTCTCCCCAATTTTACATCTTGTCACAATTTGTGGATAAATTTGACACTAATTATAAAAATGTTTTTTTGAAATAAATAAATAATATATAAATTTCCGTTTAAATTTTTTTCCGTATATTCTAACTCAAATTCCGTAGATGATAATAAAATTCCGTATTTCTACAGAAAAAATACGTATATTTAGCAGCGCTGATGTCACTCTTTCAAAACGGTTTCTACCATTTATAGCCTTCCCTACAAAAGCCTACTCAAAACTGTAATCGCCCAAATAAAGAGAGATTTTTTTTAATAAAAATAAGAATCTTGGCGGTATTTATATTTTTTAATAACTTTTCTTAAAACGTAGGAGCCATATAGAGACTACAAAAGAAAGCTATTGACTGCTCCTTGCTTTTTCTTTCTTTATTATTCCCATATACGCGTGGTCCTAGTGGATTCTTATACTTTGAATATAATAAAATAACTTTTCAAAAATACTGGTATCAAATTCTAAACACATTATAGCAAAAATCTATTAATAATTATTGAACTGTAAAAACCAAATGTTACTACAATATCTTAGTTCAACAAGCAATTCTATTATGCAGCAGGTTTTGTATTGTTACGAAAATAGTAATATATTTCATACAGGTATTTAAACTTTAAATTATAATTCTATAACGGGAACATTCTAATTAGAATGGGTTGTGAGAATTGCTAACTCCTAAAATATATGCAATCCATCTAACTCTTAATTAACTTTAAGGCTGTAGCTTAATAGCATGGTTCCATTGAAAATTCAATGAAGTCCTATAAAACTGCTCGATAAATTATAAATTAACATTTTAAAATCAAAATACCAAGATTTGTTTAATAATTAAGTATTTCAATTCAAATTCATAGAATGAACGGCATAAGTCTGGAGTACACTATAACATTTCCTTTAATCTTTGGCGTAAAATATTGCAAAAAATTAATTGATTTATAAACTGATAATTTTCTTTTAAGTTAGAGCAGTTTACTCAATTTTCATTTAAATGAGGTTTATTTTAAAACTTCTTCATTTGTTTATATATATTTGGAGACTGGCACGTCAATTAAAAATATACAATATAATTTTTTTTCTTTAAATTTAACTATATTATTATAATTTAAAATCACTCAGGCTAAATTTACTATCCGAATAAATGTCAAAATTAATTTAAACATTATTAACGAGGTACAGGACGTACCATCAATGGAAAAAGCTTATCTCTCGGCAATACGAAATGCAAAATACGAAGTACTTGAGGGACGAGCAAATATTAGGACTCTACCTTTGAAAATGAATTTTTCAATTCCCTATTAAACTGCTTTTTGCTTGTTAAAATAATTTTTTTATGCATATAATAGTTAAACTATTAACTAAATGAAAAATTACCTATAATTAATATCAAATTTATATTAATTCAATTTAAATTCAAATTAAATATTTTTAAAAAGGAATAATAAATTTGGCAACGCAGTAAATTTACGTGTGTTAACGCATGCGTGATTTGGTTCTTCGACAAATAAATTGTTATATTTTATATAATATTTATTGAGATTTTCCCGCTCAAATTGGCATTTGCAACGTTGCCGGCTTATAACCTACACTTACTGTTTCTTACTGGTTTCTTTTGATAATTATCTTTTTGCAATAGTTACAGAAAAGATTATTTTATATACACCTAGTTTTTAAAGCCGTGCCATCATTTTTTCATAGTTAAAAGTTATATTATGTGGTGAAATTGAGCTAAAAATTATGATTTGTATGGAAAATGACTATTTTGAATCATGTATAAAAAGAAAACTGGGAACCCTAGATCTTTAAAATTTTGAGACAACATGTATTTTTACTTTTTGTATTGACCATAAATTGACTCCAAATTTCACAACGTTTTCATCATTTACGTTAACGTCCTATACCTCCATAACATTACAATTTATATTAAAAAATGTAAATGACTTCTGATCCTCCCCTCTTGCCACTATTTATGAACCCCCCTTCTCCGTCTTGGCGTGTGAAGTAACTTATGGATAGCCCCTTTGCACCCCGGGACAGGACACCGTTTTAGGAGCATGTGTTAAGTTCTATAAGTTCATAATTGCAATTAGGTATTTATGAACTAAATGAATGACTCACGCCGCCTCTAACATGAAAATAACTTTATGACGTCATCAAATAGAAATATTGCGTGCAGAATGTGAAATCCATGCTAAAAGTAATATTATTATAATTATTCTGACACAACGTAAATAATCATATAAGACACTCTCTGCTTATTCCACGTGGGCGTAATTAAAGTTAACACTAATTAGAAATTACAGAGAGGTATTAAGCGATGTATGTACTCAGTAACAAGGACCCCTTTAAAATAAAATTGTGACTGGATTCAATTGTTATTTCAGAGGTACGTTTCATTTTAACTGTCCGGGGCCTCAGACAACTTCTAAAAATAGACTACGGTATTATAGAGATATGTTGTCTACTAATAATTTATTTATTTTAACAGAGCAAGTAAGTTGGTCAACACTGAACTCGATTGTAAAGGCTGCTGTGTCTTTGAGTTCGATTCTCAGACCAGTGATATATTTTCTGGACTAGGTTGTTATTTCGTGGTGAAGTACACATGTTTGAGGCCTCGACAATATAAAAACTGTCAACATTATAGAAAAACAAATAATTATAATCAACATGTTCTATTCATTATCAGTCAATCCACAAACCAGTGGACATCTCTGCTATTTTTAGTGAACTAGTATCCTATATTTAAACCAAACTGTGTTCCGTGGGTTTGAATCTGAAATTCATTGGAGTCTTGGGTTAGTTATTCGTTCCACTGTTTAATGTTGTGTTTTTAAAGCAAGTAGCTTGGTTATGTATATAAGATTTTTATATTGATATAGCTGACAGTACAACTTGAAAATTTAAATTCGAAAAGCTTTACTATCCAATATTCATACCTTTTTTCATCTTATTACAGTTCCAAACCATTTCTGTATTCTGCAACTTTTCGTTAACATGTTTCTTCTAAATGTCGTTAGATGGCCTGAAGTAAAATTTAAAAAATAATAAAATAAGTTCTAATAACTAAGTAGTAAAAATGTTTTATAAATAATCTGAGATAAAGTATTATACAAACCTGTATATATTACTATTAATTACTATTAACTTTCAGGGATTATAAAAATATATGTTAACCATATTATTACTATTTTTTTTAGATTTAAGTCGCGAAATTAATTGTACCTATCTATTGCATTGTAATTGTGTTTAGTTACAACTGATTTTGATAAATATTAACTTTGACAGGGACGCGTCTTGTGCACCTCCAGTTAAATCCGCTCCTGGACGATGGTGTTATCTCCGAAATGTCAAAAATGTTGATCAGATAATTCGCTTGTAAATTTCTTGAAAACCAATTTTTAAATCTTATTTATATATGAGAATCTTATGAGAACCATTTGAATTATTTCAAGTTGTTATACATTTTTGCCTTTTCATATTCGTATAGTAATGTCGGAGTGCCGGACCCTTTGGAACCCGAAATTCCTTTTCCTTATCCTTATTCCTTACTTTGAATAAAGCCAGAACTTGTAAATATTATCAAGTAACGTAACGTAATAAGGATTTAGCAACTCCTTTAGCTGGTGTTTTACATCATAAGCGTGTGGGTATTAAAAGGAGGGTGGTGGGTGAGGGGGTGGTATTCAGTGACGTATTTGGATTTCTACTTTCTGTGTTTTGTATTAGTTATTGTTAAAGAGGGTCTAAGCAGTGGCATTTAGTTCTACAGGCTAAATTAGTAGTTTCAAGGTCTCCTTATTCGTCCATGTCATTAACTCCAGGCTGTTATACTTTCCGTTTTAATTCCTGGACCAGCGCTATATTTTCTGAGTTTCATTTCATGGACTATTTACCAAACATTAACATAAATTTATTAGGTTATTTACAGAAATTAAAGAGACAAATTATTTACCTCTTTTTTAATATTAAAACTTTATGTGTTGCTTGATTGAGCTGTAAGTAGTATCTGACGTTTGAGTAAGCACTCGTATGTATCTGTTTTAGTCGTATCTCTTTTACACTGTGCAATATAGTGATTTTCAAAAGATAATGTTATTTTAAATTTCGTTTCGTTTTTTAACTGTCGACATACAACCGTCATTGCGATGATATTTGGTAGATATTGTGTTCCATTACTAACGTCAGAACTTGTAGTTTGGATTAAAATAAAAATCAGCAGTTTTCACGAAAATAATACGTTTTTTTTGTTGATTTAAAATGACGTCTCTTGTCAGATTTAACGATTGAACTCTTTAAAGGTTTAAGTGACAAATATATTTGTGATTAGATAATTATAAGGTACTATTTTAAACTTATACATCTCAGTAAAAATTATTTTAAACTCGTATTTTGAGGTCTTGCTTGCCAGTTTCATCAATTTTCAACTTCAACCATTTTCTGGAAAGTAAAACTCCGGACAGAAACTTGTCTTGCAGTGCAATTTCAAGTTTGCTAGCTTGCTACAAGATAAGTCCAAGGTGCATGGTTACCAACCTAATTCAAATATCTCCCGTACCTAACAGATATCTGTTTACTTCTCTGGCTTACTAAGAGGTGAGCAACTTAACACCGATTCATTCGTTGACGTTAAAAAGCCTCCAAGTTCAAAGTTTGCTAGCTTGCTATGAGCTAATTCCAAGGTTCATGGTTACCAACCCAATTTAAATATGTCCCGTGCCTAACAGATAACTGATTAACAATCTGGCTTACTAAGAGGTAAGCAACTTAACCGTTAATTCATCCGTTGACGTTAAATAGCTTTCAAGTTCAAAATTTGCTAGCTTTCTACAAGCTAATTCCAATGTTCATGGTTACCAACCCAATTGAAATACACCCCTGGCTTACTAAGAAGCCAGCATTTATGAACAGCGAGTCCTACGATTCATTCGTTGACGTTGAATAGCTTCCATACAAATAACTTCGTTACAAGCTTAGACATGCCTGTGGTTTGGCATAACAACTTAACCAAAGGAAGGGCATAAATACGAATATACTAAAAGACTAACTTAACGTACTCGTACATAGAACGTGCAGATTGTCAGATGTTTGATGTTGGAGGCTGTTGTAGATTATTATCCATTTATCTTATTAAGATAAGTAGGTCATGCTGTCTAGATTCCGGTGGATACATTGAAAAATGATTTCTGTTACGTAATGTATGTATATGTCAGCGAAACTAACCTATCTACATATTAATATATTACCTTACTACCTGATAGCCATTCGTAGATGTGAATACCTTACTATAATATATGGTAATAGTCAATTAAATTTGGCGACGTTATATCAGTGACTCTCAATTTGTACACTTTGAATTTTATCTCCTTATTCTTAGGGTTCTCTTCATTCATTCATTCCAATCGAATATGTATAATGTCGGGTGTAACCGATCTGTACGTATCGAAGATCCTATAACGAATTCGTGGTCTTGTGTCGTTAAAGCCAAAACCCTAACCGTTCCCCGGTTTCAGCAGCCACAGCCACGGGTAAGTGCATATCTACTGGTCCAAATTACTGCCTCAACGTTCTGAGAATAGTTCCTTTGCATATAATCAGAGCCGGATTGAAGTCACAGCGATGCACTGAGAGTGTTCATAGAGCCAAATAGTGCTGGAAGTCGGGAGAGACTTCTTCCATCTTTTTCCTTGACTTACTCCTTCCATTCTCTCTTCAATTTCTTCTATTCTCTCCATCCTTCGTTTTCCTCGTATCTCCACTTCCTACTTCCTTCTTCCGTCCAGTTGCTGCCTTCTCTTCATTCACATTCCTTTCTTTCTCCTCTCCTCGCATTGGAGAACTCCACCTTCACTTTAATTCTGCCTATCTTTATTTCTCCTCCCAGCGTTGTCCCCACGTAGTCAATCACTGTATCACCTCTGCCTCACACATAACTATATTCTCCATTCTCCTCACTTATCTCCTTCCTTGTTTTTATTTAACACCACCCATCCTTTTTCTTCTACCTCTTTTCCCTCTGCGTTTACTGTTTTATCTTTTGAAGACATTTATATATGTAAAGAAATTATTTTTCTTTCGTCTGTCGGTAAAACTGTGACCATTCAGTGAAAACATACACTTATGAACGCAGTACATGTCACTGTAGGAATAACGGCCAACGCAGTTGATATTTGGGGTCGATAGAACTCACGTTTATAGTTAGTTACTTAAGTGCATATTATGAGGTTGTAATAAAATTAGATAAAAAGGAATTGACAATTTGTGATAAATAATGTTGTTTCTTTGAATTTCAGGTATGATTTAAGTTAAAGTTAAATGCAAATTACCAAAATAAACTTTAAATTTCAGAAACAACACATGAGTTTATTTAAAATTTATAATTCCTAATAAAAGTGATTTAATATCTACATCCTAAAATCAATTTAAGCAAAAAAGAAAACTAATTTTTCATATTTATTATTCTAATAACAGTAATAAAATCCCATAACATTAAAGAATATAATAAATTAGAAAAATTTCATTACTTTGTATACGATGTAGAGTCTAAACATTAATGGTGTTATATCTAGGTCACAACTTTTCCATTTCAGAAAAAAATACTCACCCTCTCTAAATCCATCCTTTTCTGACACACCCTCCACCACCACTCTACACCCTCACCCTCATAGAATTTGATGTTCTGTGCGTCATGTCAACGTTATGTTAGTCACGTGCACTGTTGAATTGTTAAGGGTATATAAGACTACTTAAGCTAGATCACTAGTAAATCCACTTTTCTACAGAATTTGATAAAATTTAAATATGCTTTTAAGTGTCCTTAATTTTAGTGCGTTATTTTTTATTTTTTATTTATTTATTTATTTGCTTGACTTTTATATTATATTATATTTAACATTTTATAATTCTATTTTACAAATTTCTAAATATTTAAATAATTCACTAATTAATTTTGAATCACTTAACAAAAATTTAGTATTAACAGGAAAAGTTTTAACCACATCTAATATTTCAATATTCAATTTTGATCTTTCTAAACTATAATTTATGCATTCAAATATAATATGATGCAAAGTTCTTTCTTCACCACATTGACATCTATCGTCGGATTTAATATTAATTTTGTATAGGTGAGCTGGAGTTTTACAATGATTACTTTTAATTCTGATTATAGTTGATATAATTTTGCGGGACTCATTTCTAAACCATCTTTTCTTACTTAAATTTGAATGAAACATATAATAATCTCTTTCTTTTAACTGACTTTTGTTAATGTAATGTTGATTTCTCAAATTAAAGTTATAATAAAAATTTCATATGAAGGAAATTTCACTTTCATCTCAATTTCCAAATTTATTGATTCCTTTACAAATTTATGGTATTATACAAATGGTATCCACATAAATTGTATGGTATTCACATATGGTATTATTTTTAGTTATTAAATTGAAATAAAGCTCCTTATTTTGCATGTCAAAATATCATCATTTGATTTGTGATCATTAGAATTTAAATTTTTTAAAACACTTAAAGAATCCGTTATTATTATAATTTTATTATTGTTCATATTTTCAATAATTTCCAATACTTGTATTATTGCTAATTGTTCACCAGTATAAGAGCAAACTTTGTTATTTAGTTTAAATTTAGCATATAATAAATTTATTTTTTTATATATAGCAAATCCTGCTTTATTTCTTGTTAAATCAATGGATGCATCTGTATATACTATTTTTGTAAAATTTTAGTGCTTTATTTGGTAACTTTTTCTTTGACGTCATGCGTCATAAACTAGACTATTGTAATATTTATGTAAAATTTATGTAAAATTGTAGTGGCAATGCAACTAGCGAATGATTATTACATTAGTCAAATTCGTCAGAGAAAAAGTTATATAATAAGGCAATTAATTTCAAATGTTTTGACCAGCTGTGAAGCGAGATATTAATAAGAAAACTGCGCATATTTAACAGACAAGAAATTTACTAGATATAAAAAGCATCATTTTAACGTATACCTCGAAAAGTTTCGACTCTTTTTTAGGTTATTTGACCAGATAGTAAATTAGATAATAAGTTTTACAATCAAACTGAACTGCACCACACTTGTACCTCCTTCTCTATTTCTCTCTGCCTCCTCTATCGCCATTCCATTCCTTTCATAATATTCATTTCTCTTTTTCGAGTTTCTACTCTCCTCCTTTACTTTCTTTAAATTTTTTTTTTATTTCTCTTATGGTTTCAGCAATCTGCCTAAGTAGGCAATAAGCTTCTTACATGATTAATTAATTAAGACATGTAAGAGAGACATTCCAGTGAATGCCCTCTTGCTTTCATATACAATAAACTAGTATAATATATGATACATCGTACACTATTCCCTATCGAGGACCTAAAGCTAAGTCTACTGGTTGATATCGCCTAAAAATATAGTGATAGATTAATCAACCATCCCAATGCCTTGGCGAATCAACTGAACGTGTGTGAGAACAGAGAACCCCGCAGATTAAGGCGATATCAACTTTCTTTAAATAATAATTATTAAATAATTATAAATATAAAGATAAATGATACAACTTATTAAAAATGTATAAGATACAATAACTATGCACGTAGTTTATAACTAAAGAAATCTCAACCAATATTTGTGTAACTTAATTACACTTGCAATTGTTCATGATATTAATTTAATTAGTAAATAATAACGAAATAAAACAATCGTAATATATTTTAATCTTTTATTCCTGTTTAGAAATAAGTCATTGTAGACATAAGTGCACAACGTTTATTATCTAGTTTACAATACTAATACATCATTTTTCATTTTTTGCGATAATAATAAGAATCTATAATTCTCTTACAATAATACCCAATACATAGTAAAATAACTGCTGCTATTGCTATTAACATATATTCACTTAATTCCAATTTTTGTAGTACATTCACTTGTGAAGGAAACGGAATCTTCTGGAAATCCAAGTCAGGATAATAAGTGTAACTTGGTGGCTCGGAGTCCCATGAAATATCGTCATCTTTTTCATCTCTTATCTCATTTATTATATTATACATTATAAACACTTTTATTTTATATATTTAAAATAAAATTAATTCAGTCACTTAAGTTTAAAAATTTGAGTCACATAAAACAATGATTTCCAGTGCTACTACTCCAAATGCGATCACAGCAATGGCAAAAGTTAAATAAAATGTTAGTTTTATTGATCAATTTATTGTTCTATTTTTTATACAAAGATAGCTAGCTATTCTGTATAAATAAAATGTTATTGAAATTTGTTGAAATTATCAACAATATTTAGCATTGAAAGCGATCTAACAAAAATTATAATAATAAAATACAATGTAAAAATTAAACGAGTTGCATTGTATAATGTATATTGTTAATAAGATAAATAAAATCACAAATAATGAGATTCCTGAAGAGTGTTTCAAGGTTCAATCTTCTTGAGCAGAGGCGGCCTTAAGGGGTGGCAAGCAAGGCAACCACCCGCGGCCTCGCACCCTCGCGCAACAACCCAAGTAGAAAAATTAATTACTATAAATGTATTTGAATCACGCGCCTCGATCTTTAGAAGTCCCACTAGAATCACTGCGTATATCTTCTAAGGCATTCATATACCTTAGTTTATCATCATTAATATTTGGCGTCTTTGTGCTACTTTTATAAAACTTCCAATATAAAGTTTTATTTCTTGTTAATTTTCATCAAAAATACTTACTTACAATTTACATAAATTATACAAAGAATAAGTGCTTCGCAAAAATCTGCTACCTGGGGCCTCGCAATGGCTAAGGACGCCCCTGTTCTTGAGTAGATGGCAAATCCATTAATTGTACTAGTGATTAAAATAACAACAATCAGAAATAATAATAAAGTATTATTGTCAATAATTCTGTTGTTTTTTCATAAAGAGCATTTCAAATGAATGAATATTTAATAAAAATTAGCAATTTATTCGCCTACTTTATCAAATCTATGAGAACCTTTAAATCTTTTCATCTTATCTTATAATCTTCCTTTAAATCTGCTTAGAGCACTCTTTCTTTCAAATGTATTGCTATCAATCCAATGACTACTTTAATGGAATAACGCTATGAAATAAGAAAAATATAAAAAGTATTTTGCTTTTTCCAAATAAGAAATTGGTTTTTAAATAAAATATAAAATGCTTTTTCTTAAAAGGTATTTAAATGCAAAATAGAAAATAGGTATTTGCATTTGAAATACATGTTTTTCAAAAAGTCACAATTGTTTGTACGTATTCATTTAACCAGTTATGTTTAGAAATAAGTAGTAAATTAAGTATGTAAATGCAAAAATCCGCCTCTATATATGTAAAATTAAAATTTAATTTTAAAATTAAAGTAATGTACTTGTTTTGGGTATAACTTTTAATATGTGGCAATAAAAAACATAAAAGAAATTCTGTTGATCCGTTAAATATATTAAAATAAGAATCAAATTTCTGCTAAAAAACATATTCTTTTATATAAAATTTTATTTAGTAATATTCAAGATTCCTATTTATTTTTTATTTTATTGTTACAGTTTTGATGTGGAAAATGGAGCCGTTGGAGCAAGAAGTCCCCTTGAAGGGGGTGGATCACCCAGCGCTGGCCTGGTGCTACAAGCCCTCCCTCAAAGACGAGAGAGTTTTCTATACCGCTCTGACTCGGATTTTGAGATGTCCCCTAAAAGTATGTCCCGGAATAGCTCCATCGCAAGTGAGAGGTAAGTTTAAAAAAAACAAGAAAAAAATATTTGTCTAAGTTTTTCAGATGTTTTGCACAATATTATTTCATGGTTTGTTTTTTTCTATCAAGGAAGCACCTTATAATTTTATTTTATTACATTAAAGCACATTCACAACTGACTATGGTAAATGTAAGATGTCGTATCACTCATAAATTTTTTACATATTAAATTAATGTGTATTTTACATATCTATAATTGAAAACGAGGACACATCCACTCAAGTTCAAATACGATATGATATAGTTTACGTAAAATACAGAGAACATCAACGTCACGCATTTACTTTATATATTATATATATATATATATATATATATATATATATATATATATATATATATATATATATATATATATATATATATATATATATATACGAGTATATAACAACCCAGTAAACATTTTTGGAGCATTTTTGAGTCACTTTGACATCATATTGGAGATGCGTGTGATTTTTTTGTCATGAAAGACTTCATTTATAGTTCAGTTTCTCATAATCGTTCATATGAAATGTCTGTTTTATCGGCTACAGATGACGGAACCACTCAACCTGTCGGAATTCAAATGAAGACAAAGTTGATGCGAACTATAATTGAAGTGAAATAGTGATAGAAACGTCACAAAATAGGGCACTTCACCAAATGTTTACTGGGAATGAAAAATAATCAATAATACGACGCCAATATGCAGTCACTTATTCCAAACTATCACACTAATCTAAGTTATAATTTTAATGTCTTAATGGTCTCGGCCTGGTTGTGACATAAACATATTTTCTGTATTTTACATAACTGTTATATGCAATGAGTGTGTTCACGGAAAAATTTACATTGATGTAGTACGTACAATAATGAATCTTATTGCACTAGTTGATAAAGATCATAATTGTAAATATATATTTATCATGTGACATAACCATACAAAGTGTGGTCATTAAATAACGAGACTGACGCTGTCAACCTTCAATATACACCCCTCCTCTAACCCTACAACGCTCCATGCGAGTATTCCATTGTTCGAAACAGTGCTGGAAGTCTTCCTCTATCAGCTCTTTCACGACGCGTGCCGCTTTCTTTTTCACAGTTTCAACGGTCTCAAATCTTGTTCCTTTTAATGCAGCTTTCACCTTAGAAAAGAGATAGAAGTCGCACGATGCAAGATCCGATGAATAAACCGGATGGTCTAACACTAGGATGCTGAACTTGGCTAGCAACCTCTTGACAGACAATGCGCAATGAGTCGCCGCGCCGCATTGCCGTGATCATTGTCATGCTAAAATTGTTATGTAAAATTTGCCGTACGGATTCTTTATCAATGGACTTGTGTCCTCATTTATTAGTGATCGATTTTTCAATTGTTGATTGAAATTGACGTTAATAAATGTGTATTGGCATGTCTATTTTATTAAATATCTAAATGTTAGAGATTGGAGATATGGAGATATAGCAATTAAAAGTTTGAATTGTAGTTTTAGCACTAGAAATTTAGCGTCAGTTATTTGTTGAGTAGATCAGTGCTGTGGTAATGTTCTGTAGCTGTTGCAGTCAAATAATCAAGTCAAATCAAAGAATAATAAGATTTTATTTTATTTAACCCTGCTAAGGCAAACTAAATAATAAAATTTAATTGTTCCTTAAAATAGCTGTAAATAATATTTGATATTTTGATATATAAATACATATAGCAGAGATTTATGAACTGTAAGGTTAGTAACCTTACACAAGGATTGTGATGTCACATGCACTTGGAATGTGTACAACGTTGAATCCCTTTAATAATTAAAGAGACAAAATGACTTTTTTAATTGTTAATATCTCCTAACATATAAGGAGTTATTAAAAAATAATTGAACATTTGAGTTTCTAGTAACCCACTTTATCAATATATAGTACACTTTTATAGAAATTAAGACATAGAACACAAGCCCATTGCTACAGTTTCAGCAATCGCACGAATATTTAACCGACGGTCAGACCGAGATTTTTTAAATATTGTCATGCGTTTTTTATGTAGAAGGGCGACCCGGGTTTGAATCATCTTGAACTTCTTCTCGACCATCTTGAAAACACATAAATCACTCAAAAACACGTGCATGCGATAAGCAGTCATTGCCATACACATTTTCAATAAATTATAAGTTTCAGTAGAGGTTTTTCCAAGTTTTATGGGAAATTTTACAATAATTCGTTGCTCTATTGTTACACTTAACATTTTTCCGGCTATACTGATTTTTTTACAGAAGCGAGAGGCATGGCGCAAAACACACTTCTTCTGTAGCAGCGTCAGTCTCGTTATTTACTAGACTCACCTCGTATATATATATTTTCCAAAAATATTAAAATTCGAGATGTATTTTTTATGAATGTACTGTAGTAACTGGTTACAAATTTCATTGATTAAAATAGATAAATTACCTCTCAGATTGTACCAAGAGAGTTTAGTTTTAATCAAGCTAAAGCAAAGACGGTTGGTTATTAATATCTAGTACATGTGACGCACTTTATCGTAGGTTGTTTGTCAATCTAGTCACATCCGTTATTTAATTAGTTTAATGAACAATTACATCACTGGCGTTACAAGTGCTCTCTAACACCATCTAGTGACAAGTAGCGTTACTTTTAGAAAGTAATTTTACCAACAAGGGTCAATTCCAAACACGTTTAATGATTTTGAGTGAAGTGGAAAATATATGAAATACGATTTATCAGTAGGGGAAATACATAATCGAACAGTGCATTTTGGGTAGGCAGCAATTTTCTTTTTTTTATAAAGGAGTCTCACTTGAATTTAAATTTAAATTTTCGAAGTGGAAACTTCATCTTGAAGATAAGATTATCATCATTCTTTTTTGTTTATCTTGAAAACTGTTACTCTCACAAAAAATTTATTAAGAGCTTTTCTATAGATAATAAAATTATCTACAAGTCTTATTAACAACTTTTTGTTGTAATGTTTACAACAAAAAAGTTATAAGCTGAAATAAATTGTAAATTAAATTATTAGCAGACTGTACTACTATAACAGTTCAGTTTGTGTATTCTTAATTTTTTCTTTTCACTAACAATTTCTTTTCGCAATGTTAAAGAGCACTATTAACCCTAGAGATGTCTATTTCAAACTATACAATGCTTTCTAACTGTAAACTACACTTTCAGTATGTATTCTTAAAGGCTATTCCCATCTACTGATTTTTAGTTTTAATTTTATGTATTTAGCTTGTATAAAACTTTCAGTTTGTGATGTATAAAAAATAAAAATAATTATATTAAATATAATTAATTATAATTAATAATAGACGGCACAGTGACCAAGAGCTCTGATGCTTGATGCCAGTCAGCTGTGTTTTCGGGTTCGATCCCCGGACCAGTGCTATATTTTCTGGGTTTAAGTTATTGTCAAAGTTTAATTTATTATGTGCTCACAAAATCATAAATTGATTAGGCTGTGGCTACGACACCATAAATTAAATAAATAATAAATAAAATAATATAGGGAGATACAGAATGGTTTTGACGTATACACAATAAATACATTTAAAGTAAAATATGTTATAATAATCAAAAGCAAAGCAGTAGCTGGGAATGTGACTTTATTTGTCCATTATTTTCACTTTTTTTTCTATTCGTTAAGGTTTTTTGAAATTCCTTTGATAAGAAATGCATCTCTGTAAATGTTACATGCGTTATTTAGTTTTTGACTGTGTAATTAACTTCGACGTCTAATTCAATCGAACAACTTAATTATACTTCGATCTTTAATTACGTTGACTTAATAAATATATGTTATAAATCTGAGTTTAAATCTACTTAAAAACTTATTTTATTATATTTTTGATTAACGAGATAGTGGTCAAGAACTATTGTGCTTTGCGCTAGAGTACTGTATCTTCAGGTTTGATCTTTGTACCAGTGTTATGGGAGAATGAGACTTTACACTGTTAAAAATGTTCTTAATGTTAAATACGTATTAAAAGTAAGAACCGGCTATTAATTTTTTTAAGATGAATTTTTGTCTAAATTTGTTAAAAAATTCTATGAAAATGCCATGTATATGTTATGAACATTAATATACCTGGATCTTAACTTTATATAAATACTAGAGTTTACTCCCGTCGCAAGCGACGACTGTTCTTTGTATGTTTATTGAATTTCATTTCAAATTTTAATTCCATTTTTAAATTGAAATATTTAACTCGTTCTATATTAAAAACCGCCCCCGTGTCCACAAATAAAATTTTTGAGTTTTCAATTTTTATTTTTAATATAATATTCAAATATTACACAATCTAAAATTTGAGCTTTCTCCAATGTTTCTTACTGGGCCCCCTAATTTTCTCAGCACCTCTTTTATAAAATTTGAACTTCTAAACTTTGAAATATATTTGCATTCAATAGCGTAATACACATGCAAAATTTTACCTTTCCATCTTAGTTATACAGCAAAAAAGAGCGTTACTTTTTTCCAGTTTTTCCAAAATTACGGGTTTCTAGGAAATTCAGGGAAAAATCCAGGGACGCCAAAAGTCTTAGAATTTTTTTCGTAATAGGAAATTTTCAAAAACATTGATGGAGCCGTTTTCAAGCTACCATACAAAATTCAGTATCAAACATATAAGAATATAAACATACAGTTGGAACATTATAATATAGGATCTACTTCTAAAATATATAAAGTTTTTCTAAGAGTGTAGTTGAAGGTCGAACCATCTACTAGTCTGACTAGTAGTAAGCCTAGTTCCAAAATTTAGAACTGAGACTGAATGCGACAAATTTGTAGAAAAACTGGTAAATAAACTTTTCTGACTAATTTGGATAAACCCGGGACCTGCATCACAAAACAGAAATTGTTTACTTTTTAAATTTATTATGGGGAAATCAGCTTTTTCTTAAAGTTTGTAAACTACTCCATTTTAACTTAAAACTCAATATTCGTACATGTCTCACTAAAGAACTGGACGAAATATTATTTATAAAAATATCATTTTTCAATTAAACGTTATAAATTTTAATCATCGTGGGTGTGATGACGTCAGTTTAAGATGAACCTTACCTAAAGACTTTCGTATGGTGAATATGTTAAAGTTACAGAATCACATAGGTCAAAGGTCGGGACTGTGGGATCTTTATTACTTTGTTCAGTTATGAGAATCTTGAGTGCTAACGCTATCTCGCCACACATGAGTTACTCCTTTTCTATTTCTATATAAAACGATAGAGGAAATTGTTGAAAATAGGAAAATCGTATTTCCATTTATATGAATAATATTACTTCGGATTTTATCTCCGGACCACGGTTATATTTTCTAAGTTAAATTGTTTATATACATGCATAATCATAAACTTAGTATACATATATGAGGCCACGACACCACAAAAACTGTCAACATAGTAGGATGTGGTCGGTGATAGCATCGGATATATTCCGACGTTAACAAAATTAAATAAAATTTTGTTCGTAAATGGTTTAAATAGCACCGTTAAAAACTTTTGGCAAATTACACGCTTTCTGCCTTATTACAAGCTAATTCAAAGGTTAAATTTTTACTTCTCATGTAAGAATTGCCTTGAGGTATGGTTTAAAACGTGCTAGGTTACTACAGTTTTGTTATATTTTTGCGCTACAAAGTGTAATATTTTCTACATAGGTTACGCAAGTGGTTTCCTTCAAAACCTTCTTTCGTTAAACATCAGACTCAGTGACGTAGCTACCGCCGTATCTGCCGTATCAATGATACGGGGGCCCCGGGCTATAAGGGCCCCAAAAGTTCGTAAAATGTTATCCACAATCTCACTTAAACTCTTATGCCGAACTTAGCTTAGTTCTTACGAGTATTAATTGTAAGTAATAACGTGTAATCAATATATTATTATTTTAATTAAATTCGAGCGTGTTTGTCCTTTTTGTGAAAAATCTTTACCCATCATTTGGGCCCCACAATAAATTTTGATACAGGGCCCCTCTAAAGACTATTAAAAATATTTACTATTTAGTAGCTAATTATTTATTAAGTACATTAAAACAAAATAAAATTTTGAGTTACCAGACAGAATAAATAGAAGGCTAGAAGTAGTAATAGGTAGACTAATGATAGGTCATACAAATCTCGCTTATACCTACTTATTCAAAAGAGAACCACAAGCAATATGTGAACAATGTAACAGGTACTTATCACAAAGACAAAACTGTAACTTGCCTGAAGAGTATAAACTGATATTTGAAAGCAGAAAAAGTCTAAAAACCCTATTAACTTTGTCAATGAAATTAATTTATTCTCTATTTTTTAAATGCGCATACTCGTGTCTAGAAGTTATAAATTATCTATTGTAAATGTTTAAAAATGTATATATTGTTTTAAGTGCTAATAACTATCGAAAGTTGATGCACTCAATTAAATATAATAATAGAAAAAAATGAAATATCGCTGAAATGCATACAACTCGGATGTTTCTTTCGTCATAACCTCAAAACTGAATAGTTAGGAGTTATTTCACTAATATACTGGACGATCGATATTTAAAATATTTCTACACAATACCATGTTATAACTTTTACTTATTTCTAATCATAATCTAAACATTTCCATTAGTCACTCTATTTGTACGAGTATGTAGTTTTCCACAGCAGGTCACTAACCTGAAAGATTTATTGTTATTTTCACATTTCCAATTTTTCCCCTGTTATTTTCGTTCACGTTTTCGTTCTCGTTCTCGTTCTCCATGAACAATTAACGTCATACTGTTTATCAGTACGTCGCATTTAAGTGGGAGTCAACTGAAGTTAATAGAGAATTATGACGTAATGGATTGGACTAAATGTTCTATCATTATTGTACTGCGCTTAATGACCAGTGTTATCGTTATATGTTCTCTTATATACGTCGTATATACTCATATAACATTGATTATAACAATCAAAAATTATATAAAATGCACAGCAGCACCTAGAATGAACATTTCCTTCATTCTATTTCTAATGCTACGTGATTGTGGGTGCAATATATCACGCACTTTGATCGCACCATAAAACGAAACGAATCTCTAACCAAATGGAAAAGTTTGTGATTAAATTGACGGTCGGTCGGTCAGTCGTTGCAACTGCCATCTCCCGCAGGGAATGGGCAAACGAAATCGATTAGTACAACTGCGAGAATGTTTTCAGTTAAGGGTATAGGCTATGGGGCCATCATAAATTACGTCACACAAATTTCATGCTTCTGCGAGCATTTTGAGTGCATCAACTTTCTAAAGTTATTAGCAGTTAAAATAGTATATACATTTATAAACATTTAGGGCCTTATTCTGTAACTTTTCAAAAAATCGGTGGAAATATTTAATTTTTTCACCGCTCGAATAAAGTCGCTGTATTTAAAATATCTAAAGTGGTATTCTGTATGCAAAATATTCCATCGCCCTTATAATATACAGCGATGAAAATGAATAAACTGATATTGATGACGTATTTTAAGACGTCATCCCTAATTCACCTGAAGTAATAATTGACAAACAACATAACCTCACTTTCTGATATATTTATATTTATATATTTTCGTAGAATCCTCCAACTGCAGTAAATGCAAAATCATTTAACTATATATTAATCATTTATACATATTATTATATAAGTATTAAGTAATAATTAAATAAGATACAGTTTCACTTAAATACTGTGTATTGTTTGACAGTTTTCAAAAATACAGCGACGAAAAATTTTAAATTCACCGCTGAAGGCGATCCTCTAATTTGGTCGATTTTTTTCCAGCGACAAAAATAAAATCGATGGAAATTTCTTACAGAATACCAAATAAAGAATCATCGCCTTTGTGACGTCATTTTACAGCGATGAAATTTTTTTACCGGTGGAAATACTTTACAGACTAAGGGCCTAAATGCTTAATAAAGAAAATGATTCTCATTTTATTTTTTATTTAATTAATATTTTTTATGCAAATTAAAAGATTTTAATTAAGTATTATAAATTTTTTAATATCACGATGCAGACAGTGCCAGCTTATTGTGGAGTTCTAGAGTACTGTACGATATTCATTTATGATAGTGGAATTGTACTGATCTTTTCTAAGCAGCTTATCAAGTTTTTTTATTTAATAAAAGTGAAAACTAAAAATGTATTTCAAAGATTCTATTTTAATAACGTCTAGTTGTTTTTTTTTATATTTGTTAGCTAATCTTAAACAGTTAAATGAAATTTCTCTTAACTTCTTTTTATCTATCGGCCGGTGGGCGATAGGCTATTTCTGGAAATCCTTTGTGCGTATTAGGTAGACGTTTTGTTATATGATGTACGCTAAGTCTTTAAATCAGAGATCCCCAAACTTTTGGAGTTCGCGGATATCATTTCGGGCAGTTTGTTATGTTGTCTAAAGTGAGTTAATACGCACTCGCATTCTCTTTTATGTGGTATTTAATTTAAACTTTTATTGAGCTCTTAAGTTTATTTAACGTCCATTTTTCGATGTGCACGAGTGCGCCATACGTGGTCCAATAATTTCATAGTAACGTTATATACTTTGTCGTGTGAAATCTATGCCACTGGTGTATTCTTTCGGTTTAGTTTATTTGAAAGTCCAACCCGAGGGGCTCTTAGTTCCTATGCTAGATTTTTTCTAAACAATTATATAAATTCTTCTTGACCTGAGAGGGTTTTTGGGGGAGGGGAAATAGAAGACACAGGCCGGATTAAAAAGAATATATCGTGTAAAATTTAAATTACTTAAATTTAAATATAATTAATTATTTATATTTAAATTAAAAGTAAATCTTATTTCTACATTCACCCTATTCTTTAGACTTAGGCACTTTAGTTCTCAAACAAAAAAATTATATTAAATGAATAAGTCTTAGAAGGAACAAACGACGTGAAGAGTTTGACAAATCACACTTTTTGAAAGTCATAAAAAAATTAGAACACCAATCTTAAAAAAAAATAAGTTATCAATTAACCCACATGGTTCACTGTTGCACGATAAATCGCCAAACTCAAAATAAAAATAAAAAATTTAAACAGACGATCCTATACCAATTCTTCGTCAGTTTTCATTAGATATCAGTTGGAAAATATAACATTTTTCTGTAGTAAGTATTGGTTTATGAATGCCTTTATTTTCTATTTAACATTCTTGAAAAATATACTTTACAAATGTTAGATTATTTTTAAGCGGATTTTGGATTTCATATATTCATTTTCATATCATATACAGTGCATTTCAACTTCAAGCAAATGCATTTAAAATAAATTAATAACTCTTTTTTTTAAACGCATTTGCTTATTAAATTTGCAATAAAATTATTAATATTTTATCAGTGTACATAATGTATCATACTGTATTCGTTGAATCTCATGTTTTAGTTTTTTCCGTAAGGATCCGTGTGCCGGAAAAAACGACTCGCGAGCCATAGTTCAGGGACCTCTGCTTTAAGGGATATAAGCAAAGACATTAAAATTAGTTTAACGAAAGGTTTTCAAAAATCAGAACTTCCTTTCAGAGAAAAACAGATGTCTGTCGCATAAAGAAGTTGAGGAAAATATATAAAAGGATTAAGAGAAATGCTTTTCGATGTTCTTCATTATAAGTTGATAAGTATTTCAAGAATAGGTTTCAGTAATTCAATATATTTTTCAGTTTTCAAAAACTTGTTCCATGTATTTCATTACATATTTTTTTAAATTCAAGAACCTTTTTGTGATTTCTTTCAATTTTTTTTTTTAATTTAATTTATAGGCCGACGTTAAGGCCTATTTCCGGTGTTATGTTGGCAGGTTTTGTAGTGTCGTGGTATCGTATTCTGAACTACACCGCTGCCTAAATGTTTACGTTATGTATATACATGATAAATTTAATTTAATAACAACAAAATCCAGAAAATATAACTCTGGTCCGGGGATCGAACTCGTACAGACAGTAGTCAACGCCAAGCATAAATGATCAGTCTGAATTTTGAATTTTGAAACTAGCCTTATTATAATTAACATAATTATTTACAATACATTATACCGAATAAACAAATATGTTAAAATGGGTAATTGACCCTCATAAAGTCTGGTATCTTTACTACTTTATAACATTTATAATAGTTAAAATAAAAAACATTTTTGTTAAGCCTCATTCCTATTCACTGTTTTGATATTTAATTTACGATTTTATTTAATATTTTAATCTAGATTTGAGGTTTTCGAAATAGGCATTTTTTATCATATTCGTGTCTTAAATTGTGTTTACATAATTTAGTTGGTGCGCATGCGTCGTTAGTAATACAAATTTTGATAGTTGGACAAAATTGAATGTGTAATAATTAAAATTGCTGTTTTTAATTAACAATTAGTAATAGAAATTGTTTTTATATCTATATTAAACTTCTTTTAAAAAGAAATCCTATTGCATTTTGATAAATTGTCACATTTTGGAGGTTATGTTATAATAATTTTTTTTAAGTTAGATACATTGGACCTTCTAGGTTCTAAAGTTCTAAAAAAAACAAAGAAAACGTAAATTAAATTTTTAATTAAAAATGGTGCAGGGAATGACTACGCATATTCCAATATGCTATATAATTTAAATTAAAACAATAAGTGGGAATGATACTTTAGATATCCTAAAAATTTGAAAGATTTTTTTAAATTTCTATAGTAAAATTATTTTGGAATTAGGTGTACTTCAAATAATTATTATGTAATATATTTGCAACAGATTTGTATACGTACATACTCGTACTTGTATCATTATTATTCTCAGCGGTTGCCACCTTAGGGACGCTACAACGTGTTCTGAAGTTGCTTAAAATCTATAGAGGACTTATGAACGAAACGCTTTCGCTCTATCTCTTTGTGGTACACGTAGTAGGCAGTAGGTAGTAGGCAGTAGGCAGCAGGCAGCAGGCAGTTTAGTCTGTACGATTAAATCCGTTCTCGGCAGACTGAATATCGATCGTGTCCCTTATAACAAGGGGTCCCAAAACTCTTGAACGGACCAGCCAAGGGGTTGGTCTAATAGGCACGTATATTGGGGATGTTATATTTAAAAGAGAGGATGTGAATCCACCTGCCAACAGAAATAATCTAGGGCTTAACAAAGTTCAGACTCTTTATTTACAAAAGCTCGTTTTATTATATTCTAATTATGTACTAACAGATTATGATTTCAAGTTGGAAACAAGCTGAATGAGTGCAGAACTTTTAACGAGAGGTCAAGAAGGTTTAACATTAGTAGGGTTAGGTCGTAGACTAGTTTTACTGGCGGATAAGTTACAAATTGGAATGGAATAAATATATGGATTGAAGGTATCGATGAATTATATAAAGCATTTCTATTTTATTTAATTTATTTAATGTCGGCTCATTTTCGATGCTGAGTCATATTACCGACGACCTATTAGCACGTTGACAAATTTTGTGGTGTTATGGTGTCATATATATGAACTGCATCGCTGCTTAACAAGTTTTGATTATGTATGTACTTCATAAATTTAGCTTGATAACAAATAGAGCCAGAAAATAAAATTTTGGTCCGGTGTTCGAACTGGTACAATATTTTCTAAAAGTAGTTGTTGTCAAATTTAATTTGATAATGTTATCTAAGGCAGGGATGTTGTCACACATATATATATATAACCAGGACACTAATAAAATAAATTAAATTAATTAAAAAATATTCCCATCAATAAACTAATTCTTTAGTTCATAATCCATGATTATTTTCTTATTAAGGCAAAGGTAAAAAATTATCATGCAATGCAGTTTCACATTCGCTAGCTTACCACAAGTTAATTTTAAGATTCATTTTCTATTTTTTACATTGAAGTTGTCTTACAGTGTAAATTGCTAGCTCGCTATAACCTAATTCGATGGTAACGAAATTCATAACATATAACATATTGATATTAGTCAACGTAGTTTAATGCTTGTACAAGATTTATTGGTGTAAAACGATTATAAAACGATAAATAAGTTGTTCGATTGAGTTTTTTAATAAATTATTTTCAATAAAGTAATATTATCAACGTTATTCAAAGTATGATGTCTGCCTATATTCCAGTTCTGAATATTTGAAAATGAATCTGAGTTTTATAAGTAGTTTTTTTAAAACCATTTTCCAAATACTTTTTACCAATTTTGGATCAAAAACTTTTGCGTATCGTACACTCACGATCGTTCCAAATATGTTGGCGGAGCTTTACTTACTTCCATTTGGATGAGGTTTAGTTGGAGTGACGTGATAGAATGGAAGGATCGTGAGGGGCCGTCTTAAGAGTTTACCGTTTTCTGTATATTCTTGAAAAGGAATTATACACATTCTTAAACATGTCCTTACACACACATTACTTTTACTCCCTTCGATTTCCTAATTAAATTTAATTACGCATCTTTCATAATTCAATACTATCCAATGATAATTTTTGTCTACTTTAATTCTTTTCATTGAGAAAGTGAGTTTTCAAATTTTACTTATTTTATTTTTACGTCTACTCTCTTTTTTACAAATACTGGCTTTCTTTATTATGCGTTTTATATAAAAGTACTTGCGTAAATGAAATGGTAATTTTGTATAACATTTTTATATTAAATATTTCGTAAATGCAACGTTATTTTACGTATCCTTTTATATAAAGTGTAACAATTTTTATGTAAAAGTTACATAAGATATATACACCCGCGTTTAGAGAGATTATATGCTAAAAGCATTACTGAACACTTTTTACATTCCTCACTTGAATTTTTTTTTAAGATTCAATGACTTAAGGCAGTAATCTAAAAACTATAAAAATAAATTAAATTTAGATATTATACTATTCGTATCACTATATTGACTCAAATTTGGTAAAAACAACTCGCCTCGATGACACCCACATTGTATTAAATAACTAATTGTAATTTCCGACGAACTGTCAATTCAGAAATCTTAATTAAGAAATGTTATATATAAATTCTAGGCCATTGTTCTCATTTGGTTGTCAGATATACTATATGCCACATGCTATATGTTACATGCTATACTTACGTACTCGAATGTCAGTCAACGTCAGTTATTTTAAGTGTCTCGTGGTTAGGAATGCCACAATATTATTCCATAATTAATTTATACATTTAATTAGTAAAGTTTAGTCGTGAGTGCTGCTTCAAGTACGAGTAGAACATCATACATTTGTTAAACTTTTAAATTCTAATTACGTGTATGTGTGTTTGTAAACATTCATTTATCAACACAGTTTTCAAGCTGCATTTTAAAGAAGTAGCTTTGCCTTTAATTATTATATATCTTGCATCAAACACTCAGTATACATTTTGGAGTCACTTTGCCATCATATTGAAGATGCGTATGATTTTTTTGTCATGAAAGAGTTCATTTATAGTTCAGTTTCTCACATGTATATTTTTTCGGCTACAAGAAAAAATAAAAATCTTTCGAAAATTGAAACACTTTACGATGTTTTTAACTACCATGACCACAATTTTTCAAATATTTTTGATTTTTTTTTCAAATGAATGAAAAATTGTGTGTACCATTTGTTTTAATTCATTCAACTATAAAAAACCTATTTTGGGTATTGTAAAAGTGATAACTATCAACAACAACAATTTATGAAATTTGGTTCTTGTTTAGAAATAGTATGCATCATTTTTTTTTATTGCTAGTTTTCATGGAGTATTATACCATTTTGGAATCCTGAAGAGTTGCGCCAATTTTTAAAAAAACTCATACTTTTTTTTTACACCACGATGAGCTAAAGTGAACTGAAAGTAAAAATTTTAGGGAAAAATATAATTTCGATTGATTTTTGTGTAAAAACTACTAGCATTCTGGGATTTTTAATGGTTGTGGTAGATAGCAGTGCTATTTAGGTTGGCGATACAAAAAAAAAATCAGAAATATTTGAAAAATTGTGGTCATGGTAATTAAAATCATCTTAAGGTGATTTAATTTTCGAAATATTTTCATTTTTTTTTTCTAATTTCTTAACAAAATAAGATAAAAATTTATTTTTCTTTTTTTCTCGTGTAGTCATTAGCAGGACCACCCTCTGGTGCCCGCTTATCGTTAAATATTGGGACACCCTGTATATATATATATATATATATATATATATATATATATATATATTTATATATATATATATATATATATATATATATATATATATATATATATATATATATATATCAATATCATGTATAGTAAACTTATGGCACTTTTCACTTAACTGTGCATCCAGCGTAGCTGACAAGCAAAGGACGAAATGGCCTTTCATAGTAATTCAATTTCACACGAAATTATATAAAAAGTAAAATCTGGGTTACGTCCTTACGCGTCAAGGAGAGTTTGTGTGTTTGTAATCATCGTGTATTCTGAACTGGATTTTAGGTATTGAGACACTCCCACACCAACCCCGTTCCTCCCTCCCCCCCTACACACACACACACACATTGTACTATCATTACAAATGTGCTATATATTAAAAACCATGACTTTATTAATTAAAGTCGAGACCTACCCTTTGTTTAAACAAACTTAGATAGACTTTGTTACAAAGCCATAAGGTAATAAATTTGACATTTTCATTTCAAAGTTATAATTCTGAAATATGGAAATATTTGTTTTCAAAAGTTGGGTCTCGCTTTTTGATTTATTATTATTTATATTTTATTTTCAGATATATTTAAAGTTTTTGAATTAAATAATTTTATAATACATATATGTATTAAAATACTATTACATATGTTATTTAAATCGTAAATAATAATTATTAAATATATAAACATTAATTAAAATAGAAACAATATTTTAACTATAAATATTTATATTTATAAAATGTAAGAAAACAATATTAAAAACAACCAGCAACTTCTTGAATTTTTCTAAGTAATAGATGTTATTCTTAAACGGAAATGTATTCAGATTTGGTTTTTATTCTTATCGCTACCTTACTTTAATTAAAACATTGCAGATGAAATAACTTTACGTGGTTTTTTTTTAACTTTTAATAACTTAATTAGATAGTGTTAAGTACTATACTTGACACTGCTTTTTTCTGAGTTTGGTTGTTATCAAGTTATATTGATTATGGACATACATAATCATAAAGTTATTAGGCAGCACTGTATCCCAAATATATGAGGTCACGGCGCCATAAAAACTGCCAACATATTAGGATGTCGTCAATGATAGGAAATAGGCTGAAATTAAATAAATGACACTCTGATAAATTCAATTAAAAAAAAAAAACTATATATTATACATATATATATATATATATATATATATATATATATATATATATATATGTATATATATATATATATATATATATATATATATAGCAACTAAATATATTATCTTTTATATATTATATGGCGAGAAAGCCATCCTGCATGGTATTCAGTTTTTCTATATTAGAAAATGTAGAATATTGTTTTCTCTTAAACGTTCTCGTATACGTAGTATATTTACTCGTAATTATTGAGTAGAATTAATTACTTAATGTTGTAATATACAAGGGTCATTCAAATATTAACCGAAATTTTGTTTAATTGACTCACGTAGTGAAGTGAGCAGTGCAGCGCGACGGGAAACCGGTGGCTGGTGAATAGCCATTCATACTCACGTCAACCGTCTCAGTATCGCTGTGAGTGAACAGAAAGTACCAGCGTCTGTTGGACAATGCATTATTAATCGTTTTCTCGTCAAAGAAGGTGAGAAATCGAGTAGAATTTTGAAGACACCAAGCATATTTCGGTGATGCTACTCTGAGTAAAATTCAACTGTTGATTGAACATAGAAGTTTCAAAATGGTGGTGGTAAAGTGGAAAATCTAAGCCATAAACGGTGTACATCGTCAAGGAAGACAATATTCAGGCCGTGCGTGAGTCTATGGAAGACGATCGACGCATTACTGTTACCCACATTCCATTAAAGACTTCTGCATGAGACCAAAATGTACTCCTTCAGCTCTAACCCGCAAAAATCTCATTAAAATAAATTGGCTCCCTCTTGAACACCCACCTTATGGTCCAGACTTATCCCAATAAGACTGCCATAGATTTTGTTCACTGAAGGATGCATTTGAGGACAATACTGCGGTCGACGACACTGGCCAGCCATCATACTTTTTTCCAACTTTTTTACCAATAAATCTATATTAAAATATTCCGGATTATATTTGAATGACCTTCGTAGTTTCAAATTGCACGTAGCTCAATTAATTCTTCTTACGTCTTACAAATATCTTATCAGTAGCTACAATTAACATTATAATGCAGTGTTTTCTGTATGATATCTTCAAATGATATTTGAAGAAAAGTTAGTTCGGTTTAAAATGATTATTTATATTTTTTTAGATGATAACTAAAAATTCCATCACCACACAACAATATTAGGTTCAAGCAGTTCAAGTGCCTTAAGGGCGGGGCCTGGTTTTTCACTTTCGAAAAATCGATTTTTTTTTTTTGTTTTATCTTATTGTTTAACATTTCAAGAATATGTCCTCAAAATTTTAATCCGATCTAAGCAATATTCTTGAAGTTATTGTCTTATTAATTTGGTATATTATATTGTTTTATATGTTAATCAGGTATACAGTTTATTCATTGCTATAGTCCTGACGCGTTTTTCTCAAAACTACTTTTTCAAAGTCCGTGTTCACTGCCATTTGAAAACTACTTGACCGATTCATTTCAAACTTTGTACACATTTTCTTCATATAAAATACCTCCCCCCTACGTTTAGTAAAAATATTTTTTTTAACATTAAGGGTGTTTCCCACCCACAAAATGGCGGAAATTTTAGTCGAAAATAACGGTTCACACTTTAGATGGCCGCCAAAAATTTTTAAATTAAAAAAAAAATAATCAGAGAACGTTGGGGGGAAGATTTGTTTATAATTTAACTAAATTTTTATAGTTTTTTATTTTCTGATAATTTCCGGCCGAGTTACAGTGAACACCGCAAATTGTTTTTTTTTCAAGACGTCCTGGGGGAAGCTCTGTCACGGGCTAATGATTTAATATTTTTGCATGAAAAATTTACAGAACATAGTCAAAACTATGCTCAACAATGTATAGAAGGTTTGAATAAAATTGCTCAATCGATATTTGAGATAAAAAATCACAAAAAAAGTGTTTTTTTTTACGCTGAAAACCAGGCCCCGCCCTTAAGGCCCGCGCCAAAAAATAAATTGCTCAAAAATTAATAGTTTATTTTCCAATACTAACAATTTTTAAGAAAAAGAAGGAAATAAGCTTTTTCTATTACGTCTTACAGAGATTTTTAACTTTTTTCACTTCATTTTTTCTTTTCACACGTTAAAAATGTTTTTTTTTTAAATTACCAAAAATTCGCTGTATGCAGTGAGTAGGGAAGGAAGAGGGTCCGCATCACAATTTGTGTTTAAAGGCTCACTAATCATAAAAACGGCTCTGATTAGGTTAATACAAGATGTACTAATTATGTGTTAAAGAAAAACTGGGACAGGCTGTATTTGCAGATAACATTAATTTCATTTAGGTGAACTTCTAAGAATTGTTCCTCATAGGAAGTTACAATCTAGTTCCAATTTCATGTGGCGCAATCTAGACAATAAAAACTTTTAGCCCGGATCTCATTAATTGTATATATTCCAACATTTTGACTAATTACGAATTAAAAAACATTATTATTAAAAATATTTTAACAATAATTTGCTGGTTGTTTCTAATTGAATTACATAACATAATCATTTTATTAATGTTTATATATCATTGTTACTAATTTTGTTGTATTTTCACTGCACAATTTTCTTTATTATTTTATATAATTTCTTTAGTCTTACTGGTGGTAGCTATTTATTTGTCATAGATGTAGATTTTCATATCGTATATAATGAAATTGTTGTTTATGTAATAACTGTAATTATTGTGATTAGTTTCTTTCTTCTATTGTTTGTTGTTACTAGCCCTAATGAGGGTGCTTTCTTACAGATTCAAAGAAGCTGAGCCCGTGTTGGTCGACAGAGTGTATGTATCTATGTTCATTAAACAAAAAATAACAAAAAATATACACTTATCTTTCTTACGGCTTTTTAGATGATCAGATCAGATCTTTAATCAGATTCAGATAAGATTTTAAATCTGAATCAGATTCAGATGTATCTGAAACAAATTGAAAATCTGATCTGATTGTGTAATCCGCCGGTTAAGTAGTGTGATAGATTTATTTTCTTTGCTTTGCTTTAGTTGTTTTTTTCTTTCTTGGTATTTTCTTGAACAATATTCGAATGCCATTATCAAAACCTACTAATTATGACACGCGTGTAACAGGTTCATCACCCCTGACCTCAAGTCCAATTCGTTTTTAGTACGTCGTAATATTATACCCGATATTTTAAGTTCGAAATGAATTATATTTTATCTACAAAACAAATGAACAGAATTGTTTAAAATATTGATTAATTAAATTTTAATTAGTAGCAAATTAATTAATAGTATTAGTAGTAGCGGCTATATTTTGATAAGCAATTCGGCAGAACTGTATTTCTCTATTGATACTTATCTATAAAAATTGTATTTTGATTAAAAAACAGATGGACGTAGTAATCACACAATTGAAATTTTTGTTGTTTATTAATAATTTTTAATTCATAGAAATACACGACACAATAACCGAGAGGATTTATTCTTCACGTCAGACAACTATGTCTTGGGGTTCGATCCCCGAACCAACTACATATTTACTGAGATTGGTCATGGAAAGGTCGTTGAAAAAATACTTATAGAAACTTGTTAGGCTGTTTTCGTTGATACTACTCACCATCGCCTTTATAAATATTAGTGCTGCAGCAACGGTAACACCGTTAAAGCAAAACAATAGCTTGGCAACAATAGCTTTGGGACTTGGTATTTTATTTCATTAAAAAGCATTATCAACACACGAAATTCAGATTTTTTTTATTGTTTTCAAAATTACATAATTAACGTTATTAAAACTTCTATAACTCGTAAATTAATGGTCGGAATGTCATGAAATTTTGACACAAATCGTTTGAAAGTTCATACTATCTAAACAACATATGGATTTGTCAATTGTGGCGCCATCTATATGCCATACTACGAACTTATTAAGAGATATGTTAGTATATTTGTTATATTAAAAACCTTGGTACTCTCATATAAGAAGACTAGTGTATACCCCCGTCGCAAGCGACGATTGAATTTCATTTTAAATTTTGATTCCATTTTTAAATTGAAATATTAAATTCGTTCCATATTTATTTTACATTTAACAACAAATAATTTTTCAATTTCTTCATTATTGGACCAACTTTTTTTCAAAATTTGTGATTTTTTTTTTGATTTGTAAATTAGGTATCAAAGTTAGCCCATATATAAAATTTCAAGTTTCTAGCCCTATTTACCCTCGGCAAAAACTGCCCTCCTGCCCCCAAATAAAATTTTTGAGTTTTTAATTTTTTTTTCTTAATAACATATTTCATTATTATGTAATCCAAAATTTGAGTTTTCTCCAAAATTTCCTACCGCGCCCACTAATTTTCTCAGAGCCCCTTTTTCCAACTTCTAATTTTCAAAAAAAGTTAGCCTTGAACACCGTAATACACATGCCAAATTTCAACTTTCTATCTTCTACGAATTTAAAGTTACAGAGCAAAAAGTAAAATATATTTTACTACTTTATATATTTTATATTTTACCTACGAAACAGGCAATTTTCAAGAAAATGCGCAGAGCCGTTTTCGAGCCACCATACAAATCGCTAACGCATATAAACAAATAAAGATACAAACTTCAGTTGGAACATTATAATATAGGATATTCTTCCTACGAAAGGTCAAGTAAGTCTAAAAGTACGACGCACATCACAAAATAATATCAAAAGGCGTAAGCGGATTGTTTATATCCTACAAACAGATTATCTTTCTGTTTCTTTTCTGAGACTTCGTATCTTCGTATCTTTGTTAGAAGGGCTATCGAATATTGTTCAAAATACGTTGTGTAAGTCTGTAGCTTTGGTGGGTGTTCAACTAATATGTTTGTTTACACGTTTTTGACATTCAAATTCCATTTCAATGTCAAGAGTGTTTTTCTAATTACGAATATAAAGATTATTTTTATGCTCTCAAAAGGAATTAAACGAATTTAATGATGAAAAGAACCAATTAGAGGAAAAAAGTATTGACTGATTTTTTTATTATTTAATTATAATCATAATATCAATTCCAGTTAACAAGAGAAGAAAATATTACATGGAAAAAATTACGTTTGCAAAACAGAAATTTTAGATAATTTTTTTTATTTAAATTAAACGGGAGAGTTGAATTTTAGTTTAAATTTCTGAGTGAATCAATTACCACAAGGGCCTGAAATGCAACTTTATTTTGAGGCACAATTATTAATAAAATTAGGTAAAATTCAAAACGTAGTTGCTTATACATTAATAACGACGCAGTGAGCGACAGCATTGATGCTTGAACTTAATTGTTTTGTCTTCGGGTTCGAGCCCCAGAACAGAGTTATTTTTTCCGGGTTTCGTTGGGTACAGTACATTTTATTATAATTTTTTTCACACTTTTTTGAATATATTTGAAAAATAATTAATGTACTCAGTTCTATTAAATTTAAGAACATTTTTAACAGTGTACGATTTCGGCATTTTTGAGAATATAATTAATAATCTTTCAACTATATCTGTTATTTCATTTTACACATATTAGTTCTTAACCAAAGTTAGACTTACACAATTTTTATTTCGCCGTGATCCTGATTTTTATGAAATCTTGTTTGTTTGTCACTAAACTGAAAATATGAATTGATAACCTTATTCTTGTTTTTTTATGTGTGTGGCTATCATGCTGATTTAATTTCAAGACTTTTTCGCATTTACTGTTAAATAATTATCACGGCAGTATCGTGTTGACGTAATGCGAACAAGATGTAATTAATGTAATATTTATGTAACAGATTTTTAAACAATATTCGTAAATTGACGGTTGGAAAAAAAAGGTTCTCATTCTATTGTTAAAGAACAGACTTTTATTACTTTTTTTCTAAACATATATTTTTCTAAAACAAATTAAAGGAATTCGTTCATAATATGAAAGATTCCGATGTGTTAAGTTGCATGTCGCACTAGTGTGGATGTGTTGTACAAGTTCTTCCAACAAATGTTGAATGCCGCATGTTTAAGTCGCACGTATGTGTACGATACTTAATAGTGAAACATTTACTGGATACCTTAGAATTTTTTTTCTAACTTCTTTTTTCTGGCAACCATTGCTCTTACCAATTTATGTAAATGTAACTTACTCATCATCATCATCATTTCCGAGTCAACATATAGCTTTGATATTTATTTAACAGTGTTTTAATTTTATTTGAACGAAGTTATGCAGGTATAGATGTAGCAATGCTTTTCTTTCAGCACTGTAAAACTAATATTCATCAATTTTTTAAATGTTATTATAAATTATGTATGTGAAGAACTTAAGTATCATTTCCACTCACTGTTTTAATATTGTATTTAATTGAAATTGTATAACATATGCGTAGTCATTCTTTGCACCATTTTTAATTTAGAATTTACATTTATAACCTCCAAAAATCTGTCTAAATGCAGTAGGATTATTTTTTAAAAGACGTTTAATGTCAGTTTGTTAAAAATGGTAAAGTAAAAACAATTTTTATTATTAATTGTTATTGAAAACATCAATTTTAATTATTCCTTATTTAATTTTATCGAACTGTTAAAATTAATATTACTAACGACGCACACGTACCAACTAAATTAACTCAAATTTAAAAACGAATGTGACAAGGAATGCTTATTCTAAAAACCTGAAACTTAGATTAAAACAGTGAGTGATAATGACGTTTTAGTGTTAAATATTTGTAAAAGTATTTGCGAAAAAAGTTATCAAAGTAAGTATATATACATTATACATATATGAATTTGTATAAAATATTCAAGACTGTAACTTTGGACGGGCTTTATGTATCTTTTTATTCCAAAGATAAAATTCTGAACAGGATATATTCTTATGCTAATATGTTAAAGCTGTTTTATAACCCTTCGTTAAATCTTCTTTTCAACCATAATTTTAAGATATAGACTTCTTGATTTGCAATATGGTAGTTGCAAGATATTGCTCAATATTTCAGTACAGTATGCTCCTTAATAGAATTTAGGAAAAACTTATTGTATAAATTTATATGTAAATTGTTTATTTTATTAAAGAAACATTTAAGTAAAAGTTGGCATTCAGTGCCGCTTTTGGAATCGGTGCTACCCCCCTATCGATTTTTTTCGAATTCTTTTTGAATATTTACTTTTTTGTTTGTTCTTGACAATCTCCTTGAGACCTAAATAAAAAATAAAGATCATTTCCAGTAAAAAAAAAAAATTCAGAATACACCTAACTTTTCAAATATATGAATTGTCCTCTTAAATTGACCAACTCTACTTTGTAACACTAAAATTTGTTTTATTATTTTCCTTTCTATTCAGATGTTGAGATTATTTGAACCAATTGAACTGTAGCTTTCCTCACTGCCACCTTGTACATTTAACAGACGGCCTTAAGGTAATAGCTACAATCCAAGAGGCATTCCTTCCATTTTCGAGTTCCTGTAATCCTGCTTCTAGGTAGTCTTCTATCTAGGAGAAAAGTAATTAGAATTATCATAATAAATCACAATTGGAAATTCATTTCTGCTTATGTTTTCGTCTACCATTATGTAGTCAAAGTAGAAATATTCGTGCAAATATTCGATATTTGTACACGAACTAATAATGAAAACATTCGTGGTTCGTGTACCTTCATTCGATTTACTGCCAGAATAATAGGAGGCTGTCAGTCATAGAACATACGAGTACAATCGGAAATAGGCCGACTTTTAATATCATAGTAATATAATAAGATATAATAAGATATATACATAATAAGATTGTCTTTTTAAAGTTAGAGTTCAATCTTTTTATAAACTAGAAGAAAATAAAATGGCGTTTAGTTTTTTTGATTTAATTCGACACTTTTTTTTTACACTGTCAGTTCAATACCGTTTAGTGTTGCGTTGTGTTTTACAGTTTTACACCAGTTTTATCATTTCGGCTTTGAATTGAACACACAAATGCACTACACGAGTATCTATATAATCTAAATCAACTCTTCAAAAATGCAAAATTATTATATTACAATTAGAATATTGATGATGGCTGCTGTGTCTTGCTCGATCGAGAATTTTCTGGGTTTGGTTGTTATTAACTTAAATTGATTATGTACATGCATATGAATACGATGCTTCCTCAGCTTCTTCCCCACGACCATTTGCCAACCTTTATTATCATTGTTAAACAAGGGAAGTGCAAAAGAGATGCAGTATAAGACGTTAAAGCTATAGCAGCTGTTGAGTCGACCCATAACGTTTCAATATTATACCGTGGTATAAAACGAAAAATAAATTACATTACTTATTATATTTTTTTCAGTTTGTGACGTCATCAATTAGTAAGATAACAACCGAAATACCACGCAGTAAATCAATATTAAAACTTTAATAGATATATTTAATATATTAAAAACGCCAATATACGTTTATTAATCAATATTTCAATAAGTAATTATAAAATCGACCCATAAGAAAATGAGTTCACCACCCAATTATATATAAAAATTATATTTTGATTAAAAATCAGATGGACAATCACGCACTCGGATGTCGTACTATACTATATGTCACTCATTTTCAAATAATACATTTTAATGTTGATTACATTGTAACCTTTATATAATATGTTATATAAAAATGTTAACGTTACTGTACCATATTACATTTGACGTCCAAAGCACATAGAGGTCATGAATCATTTCGTTTTACGATGAACTTCAATTTACCCTCCTTCACTTTATAGGGGTTGCGTGTTATATTTGATAATATTAGGATTGATTCTACCTTCTACGCTCTGTGTTGCCAACATTTTATTTTAATGATTTTATCATTTTAAGAACCTGGTGATTTGTATTTCTTAAAGTCAATTTTAGTTCCAATGACACAAATGTTGTTACAACATTTTTTTTATTTTTGGACCCCTCCCTCGTTCTTGTTACACTTTAAAACATATTTCTAAAATGTGTAATTGTATTGTGTATAACTGCATAAGTTAAAAAGCGACTGTAAGATTTGAATAACAACAAACAAATTTTAATCATTGAGTCTAATAATCAGTTCTGCCCTGATAACTGATATACTTAACTCCTCCAACTATAATTCCATAATGGGCTTGTGTCCTCATTTTTTAATGGTCGATTTTTTAATTGTTGATTGAAATTGATTTTAATAAATGTGTATTAGCGTGTCTATTTTATTAAATATCTAAATATTGACGGAGATATAGCAATTAAAAGTTTGAATTGTAGTTTTAGCACTAGAAATGGTAGGCCATATTTGTATGACGTGAAATGCATTTTAACGTCAGTTATTTGTTGAGTAGGTCAGTGCTATGGTAGCTGTTGGTGCATGTGACAATTTGTAAAACTACAGCCCCCCTTCCCCACTCCTTTACGAGTGATATAAAATAATAACACTGTTCTTGAACTCGGAATATATTTTCTCCTTATAAGGAGTAACTTAAAATTTCTTACTATTAAAATCTAATCTTATCAAATCTTAAGTGTATCATCCAAAACGAGGTAAATATACTTTTTGTTTATAATTTTTCATTTTATTCAAAACTGTTTTCCTTCTGCACCGCCGAGCGGCGCTCACGTCGGTTGTCTACGTGATATACATAATATACACGTGTTTGTTACTGTTTAAATTACATTCTCCATCTCTTATGTAAATTTCGAATTACTTTTTAAGATATTTTGGTGTGTAATTTACTTTTACTTGTTTATACTTTCGCAGATAATCGAATCACATTTAATATAAACTTAATTTTATATTAAATGAGTATATTTATATATTATTTATTCGTATTATTTATTTTAACGTAAAACAACAAAATTTTATTAACAAGTTTTGTACGAATTTAAATAATAGAAAATTGTGATAATGATAAACAAACCAAATAATAAACAAATCTACAAAACACTTAATTATTTACATTACATATAATGCCAGACAGATCCTAACTGTTGAAATCGTATTATTAGAATAAAAAAGACGATACAGTGCTTCACACTGACTGCTGTGTCTTCAGTTTCAATTTTCGGACCAAAGTTATATTTTCTGGGTTTGGTTGTTATCAAATTAAATTGATTATGTAGACATATTCCACGATACTATAATTACACAAGTGTTATATATAAATATATATATATATATATATATATATATATATATATATATATATATATATATATATATATATATATATATATTAAAACTTGTTTATATTTCCCACTCTCCTCATCAAAAATATATTATGTCAATTAAATATTATATCAAACAGATTTTCTTTTAATTAAAATTTCTTTTAAATAAACTAGACGCTGAATGTTTTTGGTACTTTATTGCTAATAAACATATTTTTCTTTTTAATTTATTTAACGTTGGTCTGTTTCCTGTGCTGATGCCTGTGATCGACAGTAGTTTTTATGGTGTCGAAGCCTCCTATATGTATTAAGTTTGTGATTATACATTCACAAAGCCAATTCAATTTGATAACAACCAAACCAAGGAAATAAAGCGCTGATCTGGAAATCGAACTTGCAGATACAGCAGTATTACGTCAAGCATTAAGGCTCTGTCCATTAATTAAAAAGTATACGGTGCGATAAATAATAAGAAAATAAAAATATTGTTGAAGACTATTTTCTCCTTGGAAAGAAGCTCTATTAAATTTTTAATTAAACAATTGTGCAACTACACTTTTTGGTGAATTCACTAACCTTATTGATAATCAAGCAGTACTGTTAACGTCCAAAAGTGTTGCCAGATGGAAAGATTGCCAATAACTTTTATTCCATAAATTATTGAAAAACTTTACATCGGGCAACAATATGGTTTAGAGAAGAAACGTTTAGAGAATTGGAGTACAGTGGCTTTCAGTTGCCCCTTATTGCAGAGTTGTAGTCCAGTCACCCCGATTACATAACTCAAATAGCCCCTGGTCGATATCTAATGCTTGTACAGCTGCTGTTGTTCTTTGTTCTTTTGGTTTTCATCTTCTTGAGTTATCGATGATGTGTGACTGTAGGGTGAACCATCAAACTTCTTGAAAAACACTTGTATTTCATCTTCACATGAAATGTTTAAAATCGTGTCAAATGTTCTGTAGGAAACCAAAATCAAATATTTATATACCATAGGGTTAGTACTTTTAGTTTCAACTGTGGGCCCCTATATTTAATTTGTAAGCGAAATAAAAGTGCGCGAAGATAAAATAAATTTTGATGACATGTTCATAGTGAGAGTTAAAGAGTTGTTGTTACCCTTAAATTCATGTCCTATTTTACTTAAAAAATGTTATCTAAAAATAGCACAGTAGCTATATACATTTTAAAGCACAAAAAAAAAATTCTACTTGTATATATTAATGATATTTCCAATTTAAAAGATTTTGAAAAAATTTTCTGTACTCTAATAACCTCTAAAAATTTTATAATAATTTTTTTTATTGGTTTGTTCTAGAGCTTTTTTAGTTATTATTAATCTTAAAGAGCACAAAATTTTGAGGAAATTCTAACATTATAACGCGAGCAAAATGAGACAAAACTCATTTTTATAAAACAATTTCCATATAGTAATGGAGCGATAATATATTAGGGAACGCAAACTAGGCCTAATTGTATTGCCAAAGAGGAACAGTTCCTATTGGTGGGAGTCCTTAAAATGGCAACCACAAATCTGGGTTGCCGGGGCGCAAAAGTTAACACACAATCCTATTTTTTTTCTGAAATTAATAAAAAGATATTATTAAAAATATTGTTAGCTAACACGTCACTCAATAACTTTGTAGGATGGCATTTAGATCGCCATTTTGATATTTGGATGATTTTTAGATAGTACTAATCTTCAAACGATTTAGTGTCCCTACTTTAGTAATTTTCAAAACAGTTGAAAAATACGAATTTCATGTTGATAAAATTGATAAAACATTACTTTTTAATAAAAAAAATACCGACTAATAAATAAATATTGATTTATCATCATTATAATTTTTTTCTTGTATAATATCCAGTGTTCATCGAGTACAATGAGCTATTTTCTACTACACATTTGGATAGTTTCAAGTTGCAATCTTATCAATAAAGTTTTCAAGACTCACTTCACTCATATTTCACAACGAATTAAGCTTGTTTAACTTTTATATTTTTTTAGAGTCAATTTCAATTACAACTTTTAAAAGCACTTACACATTTTAATTATCAACGTAGTCCTGTTAGTACTATTTTTTCACTTTTTCACTTCATTGTTGTCTAGGAATAAAGTTTTTTAAGTTTTGCTTTTTTCTACGTCTTCAGATGATCTTGGCTTTTCAGACGGTTTTAAATTAAAATCTCATACCAATGAAGTAATTGATAAACTTTTTTTAATATCTTAAATTACCAAATTACTTGCATTGTACTTTAAGTTACTGCTACATAATTCTTATGCATACAATTGACAATTATTTATAAGTGCTTTTTTATTTGTATGTCATTTTATTATGTATTGAGCTATTGTCCTATTAGATTTTACGTTTTGTTCTTTAATATTTTAAGGAGGTATAGGACGTAAACGTAAATGATGAAAACGTCGGGAAATTTGGAGGGTCGATACAAATAATTAAAATACATGCTGTCTCAAAATTTTAGAGACCTAAGGGTTCATAGTTTTCTTTTTATACATGATTAAAAATAGTCATTTTCCATACAACTCATAATTTTTAGCTCAATTTCACCACATAATATAACATTTAACTATAAAAAAATGGTGACACAGCTTTCAAAAACTAGGTGTATATAAAAGAATCTTTTCTGTAACTATTGCAAAAAGAAAATTATCAAAAGGATACCTATATACGAAAATATTTAAATAAAACCAGTAAGAAACAGTAATTGTGGGTTATGAGCCGGCAACGTTGCAAATGCCAATTTGAGCGAGAAATTCAAAATCTCAATAACTATTATATAAAATATAACAATTTATTTGTCGAAGACCAAATCACGCATGCGTTAATACACGTAAATTTACTGCATTGCCTTTATTTATTAATTTATTATTCCTTTTTCAAAATATTTAAATTGAATTAATATAAATTTGATATTAATTATAGGTAATTTTTCATTTATTAAACTGTTATATGCATAAAAAAATCATTTTATCAAGCAAAAAGCAGTTTAATAGGGAATTGAAAAATTCATTTTCAAAGGTACAGTCTTAATATTTGCTCGTCCCACACGTACTTCGTATTTTACACTTCGTATTACCGAGAGATAAACTTTTTCCATTGACGGTACGTCCTGTACCTCCTTAAATGAATCTATCATGAGTTATTCTTCCAATTCGCCAATTCTGAGGGGTCGCTGGAAATGAGACCCCAATGGCTGAATTTTCAATATTTTGTAATAAAAATTTCACAAAATATTTTTCAAATATTTATCTTTGATATCTTGACTTGCAGTTTGAATAAAATATTTTACTTATTATATTAGAAAAAAATTAGAGAAAATATACTTTTTTTTAGCCTTCGAAACCCACCTAACCCCTTAAGGTAGAAAAAGTTATTATATTAAGTATTTTATATTAACGAGTATCTGTTGCGAATGTTGCATATATTAATTAAACTAATTGTTATTATAAATCGTATAAATATAATCCCAGCTTATTTATCTATTATTCCGTCTGGAGGCGTCCAGTAATTCTTGTTTAATATTAGACTTTCATAATCGATGAAGTTTATACTTCGTCGTTACGATAGTAGACAGAGAGATTACTTGAACCATGCAATGTCAATACGTTTACATTACTATACAGGGTGGTATGTGGGTTTATGTCTCGTACTTTTGTCATACACAACTTTGTTGTTTTTACTTTCCTCTCTTATGTGTACCAAATTTCTCTTACATATCCCACATAGCCTTTCCTTTATTTCTCCTGCTACGTGCTACTTTTTAAATTTGAATGTGGTGTAATTAAATTAAATTACAGTAAATTATGTGTCGAATAATGTTTACTACATATAATAGGACGGGGTGACCACCCCGTATAGGCAAACGTCTTAATACGCAACAGACTTTGATCAAAACAATAAAACACAATACAAGGTACTCCTTTTCTTCATCTGAAATTAATTATACACTGAAAGTTAAGGATCTATTAAATTTGTGTGACGTAATTTATGGAGAATCCCTAAGCAAATATTTTCATTTAAATGTTATCTCTTTAATTAATTTCAATCCATATCCTATTAGACGAATATTGTTAATGTATTACATATATTGCAAAATATATTCGATATAAAACATAAAATATGTTTTGAGAAACATCCTGAAATTTAGTTAATTAACCTTAACAAATTATGGTATGTGTACTATCCCAGGGAAAGGAATTTTTAGTGTTTCAAAGTTATAAGGTTATAAAATGTACGTGTAAAATAACCATAATTTCCTCATGCGGCTCTGACGGTGAAGTCATGATCAAGCACTATTACTAGAACCTTGTAGACATATGTTAAATCTATCAAATGTAATGACAACAACAATGTTGCTAAAGTCATTAGAATAATAATTATATGCAAAAATAATTATGTACAGCAATCATGAATAATGCGATTAATTTCAAAATATTAAACTGATATACCCTAGCTGGTCGATATGTCTTGCCATCGACAGGATATGGCAGGTTGGACGGTATACAGTTTAACTTGTATTGAAAGGGGAAAAGGGTATATAGTGAAAAAAGGACCGGGGTCCTACGAAACCATGCAAATTATTGAAGAAAAAAAATATAAACTGATATTATGAGAGGCACTGCATCGTATTCTGTCTTAATTTGCTTTTATTTTAATACAGATGTCATCAAACTACTTATCCGGCCCACAGGTTAACATTGGTTTAACATGAAGAATTTTTTAATAAATCCTATATTGTAATGTTCCAAGTATACATTGTATATAATACTCCAGCGATTCGTATGGTGGTTCGAAAACGGCTCTGCGCATTTTCTTTAAAATGTCCTGTTTCGTAGAGTAAAAAATTCTAGGACTTTTGGCGTCCACGGATTTTTTCCTGAATTTCCTGGAAACCCGTACTTTTGGAAAAACTAAAAAAAAGATAGAAAGTTGAAATTTGGTTTGTGTATTACGGTGTTCAATGCAAACATTTTTTGAAAATTAGAAATTCAAAAATTGGAAAAGTGATATAATTAGGGGGCCCGATAGGAAACTTTAGAGAAAACTCAAAAAAAAAATCAAAATTCAAAAAATTTATTTAGGAGCACGGGGGTAGATTTTGTCGAGAGTGAAAATTGGGCTAGAAAGTTGAAATTTTATATATGGGCTAACTTTGGTATCTAATTTACAAATCGAAAAAAAAAATATCAAATTTTGAAAAAAAGTTGGCAAAATAATGAACAAATTCGCAAATCAGTTTATATGAAAAATTATTTGTTGTTATATGTAAAATAAATGTGGAACGAGTTTAATATTTCAATTTAAAAATGGAATTAAAATTTGAAATGAAATTCAATTCACACAGAAAAGACAGTCGTCGCTTGTGAACTCTAGTTTTTATTATAGTTTGGGATTTTAATAAGTGTATAAGTGTGTTTAATAAGTATCCCTTATAAACGTCGATAATTGAATTCAAAATAATGACAGTAGGTGGCGCTACTTCCCTAGTCTGTCGTAGAATAAGTGTTGACAGTTCTCTTAGATTTACTTTGGTAATTAAAATAAAAGAATAATAGCTTTAAAATTAGCATAGTAATTGAGTACACTGCCACCAACATACGGAAATTTTTTTTTTATAAAATAATTAGCACGGGTCTTTAACCCTACAAATTCCAGTTATTTTTTGAACACTCGTTATATATCTAACAAATAAAGAGAAAGTCTTGAAATTTTCCCACGGTTCTCTAATAAACACATCTATTGATGTCAAATCCAGTCAATCCCCTAGATCAGATATCGAAAGCAGTGAATTGAGTTCGAACGCATTACGAAATCAGCGAGACTAGTATTTGTTCACCCAGTAGAAAAAGTTTGTTATTGTTTGTATTGTTTCGCTGGTGAAGCTAAAACCATAGCTATTTTTAGATACATCATAGAGCTACTCCAAACTGTCTAGACTTAAGACAGTTGATGTCTGATCTAATGCACTCTGTCATGGTTTCCCTTGTTTCACAAAAATACTTACAGTACGAGAATAACCATATGTTAAATATTTGGCATTTCTACTTTAGGGCCCATCTACAAATTACGTCACACGCGCAGAGGGTGGGAGATCCACAAATTGTTACAAAATGAGGCGCAAGTGGACAAAAGCGTCGTGACGTCACATGCAATTATAAAATGTAGAAGCTTGAATAGTGTAATTTCGTGAAATATAAATTTCCATGAGCAAAAAAATATTGCAAATATATTTATTAATTGAATTGTGTGACATCACACCAAAGGGGTTGGAGGGGGTGTTGTATGAAAATAAGGAAGGCGAAGTGATAAACTACACCGATGCCTAATAAGTTTTCATTTTCAATGAAATATTAAAAAAAGTTAACTCAATCTGCTCATTATAAACTAAATGTACATTACAAATTTAAATTAACAAAAAGAATTAAATATTTACATCTTTAAAGATGTTTAAAGAAAAGTTTATATAAGTTCTTATGCAATTTTTGATATGTACAACTTAAATCGCTGTCTTTACGACTCTGCCTTTTGTTTGTGTTTTATTTTAGCTGTTCGCCCATTCCTTTATTATACATACATCTAAATATTTACACGAAGTCGTCAGACAAACGAAATACAGGTATAATTATTACTTTGTATTTCGTTTATGTATTTTTGTGATGGGCATCTAAATATATCGATGTAAGTATCGAACCATACATCGAAAATATATATCGGGTATCTTTCGATTAATAATTTGATTTAGGCCCGGTTTTATGGTTCGTCTTACTACCGAACTAAATAGCTAACTCCCGAATTAAACTAAAAATGTGTTTTATCATCAAGGATTAACGCTAACTCGGAACTAAAATCGCGGAGTAAGATATCCCGTCATAAATCAAGGTTTAAATATTTAACCCGGAGTAAGTGTGCAACAGAGATAAAATATCATGCTATCTCAGCCAGTTTAGCTATCATTGTTATAATATTTTAGGTTATAATATTAAATTATTGTTTATTATGAATTTTGTGAGTGACCATAATCAATTATCAATAACAGATGATGAGGAAGATCAGCTATTATACAAATATAGTACTAACTTGAGAAATCCGTCATTTTTAAAATGTTTTAAAACAATAATTAAACTGAATCTTGCATTCATGGATTTACAACTGTAAACAAATATTCGAATTTCTTAAAATATGGTTTACGTCTCTACTAACTAACACGGGATTAAATTTGGATGATAAAACCCGATACAAAAATAAGTACCGAGCTAAACTAACTCCGGGTTTCATAACCCCGAAGTAAATAAAAAACCATAAAACCGGCGCTTAGGGATATTAATTATTTATTATCACAATATAATTTTTGTTGTGACACTATACTATTATCATCAGGAATAACTATTATTGTGCATTAATTGAATTCTTTTTCTGAATCAGACATAATTGCCAATGCTTTATTACTTTTTCAGCATTATCTTTTAAAAAAATCTTCAATTTTTTAATCGTAAAGGTTATAATCGTATTGTTAATGCTTTTAAAAAAATCTCAAATATTGATATAACTTCAAAAAATACTCCAAAACACTAAAAACCAAAGTAAAAAAGTTGTGTTTTGATCAGAATAGGAATGCAACGTTGCCAGATCTAAAAAACGCCGCAGTACGATTATTGGCCGAAAGAGAACTTTTTTTTAATATACACAAATTATAAAAAGGATAGTTTACATGAGAATATATTTTCGTACGTTTCGAACGATGTTAAATGCGGTGTAGTGAATAACAGTTAAATACTTGTATATAATTTTATTAAAAATAAGCAAAAAATATCTTACCCCTCGTTTTCGGTGGAGATGTCCCGTTTTGAAGTGGCTGTCCTTCTAGCTGTGAAGGGAGTTTATTTTGCTATATAGTCGGTGATAGAAATGTCGATATTAAGTTATTTAAATCAATAATGCATAAATGAGTTGATATAGGTTCATGTCTTCAATTGAACCAACTTTGTTAATCGATATTATTATTTGAGTACTTCGAACATCGAATACACAATATCGATTTTTTCTCATCCCTAACATATATGCATAAGAGCCGTATATATCTTTCTCAGACAGCAGCCGGCTCTAACATAGACACTGTTGATACATATTTGTTTACTATGGTCATTGCCAAGAAAAAAAAAACAAATTAAAGTTGAAATATGCATTCAAATATTTGTAAAGTTATACATAACACAATAACTACCATCTTAAATCATATAACACTTACATATAATATATGCACACATATTTATTCTTTTGTGCCAACAATGCATTTATTTACATAGATATTTTAACCTGCTTTTAACCCAAATATTTTATTCTTGTTGTGGTAACAGTTTACGAATATGCTAAGATTTAGAATTATTAATTCACATATTTTAAATATACATAGTTCAAATTACGAGAATTCGGCGGCGAGTCATACTTAAAACAAGTTGTGGGGTATAAACTGTCGATATAACTAAAAAGAACTGACTCACTTATTTTTTTATAATGTATTAAACCGGGCGCTAGAGGTAAGTGAGTATGCAAAATGTGAGGACCGAATTCCACCAATGGATTTAAGTTAAGAAAAGGTCAAAAATTAATAATGCGGATCTTGCCGGTCAAATATTTGGCCCATTTTTTTTTTACCCCACTTACCCCACTTTTTTTTACCTCACTTCGATAGCAAATAAATCTTCAGGCCGTTGACAAGTACTAAGTTGAGTAAAAACATGGTCTTGTTTACTGCGTGCAGTATTTAAAATTTGTTCCGCTGCTGAATTTTCGGAACAAAAAATACAGCTGCTTGTCTTTGTTCCTCGTTAATTTTCTACAAATTAAGCATTTCAACGATTTATTTGCTTCTGCAGGTGAATAACTAACACACTGAATACCTAAGCGCGCTATGCTTATGCTAAAGTGAGCGGGAAGGGACCATCACAGCTGGTGGCAAGATGTGTTTTGTTATTATTTTAGGTATAAGAATTCGACCATAGTTGCATATCCTCACATTTTGCATTTTCAACTACCTATAGCGCCTGCACTATATATAGAAACGAATAAATTAAAATTCATTATCGTATTATATATTTATACCGCTCTTATAACTTCTTTTAAGTATAAGTCGTCACCGAACTATCGTGATTATGACTATAGTTATATTTTTGAGAAATAAAAAGCCTTATCATACAAATAATCAGTCCTAAGAAAAAAAAGAAGAAGCTAAAATATTATAACAAAAGAAAAATAATACTTTACTTTGTTTATTACATTGTTTTTATCTCTCGGTGTTACAATTGATTCACAATACAATACACAACTCATTTTTTATAGCTTTGGTGGCGTAGTGGTTATTAAGACCGCGTACAATGCCTAAGGTAGTGAGTTCGTAAACCGACCTATTCAAGTTTGAAATTTTCTTAAAAGTGAAAAGTAAAAGTGATATCTTGTGTCATTTGCTGCACACTTCGGAAATTTCACCGGCCAGTCATTAAGCAATAAACAAATAAAATTTTCACTTGCATCTCACTGCATACAACAATTCGTATATATATTACTTATATAAGAATATTTTCTTATGTATATTATCGGTACATACGAGTACATGCATTTTATCGTCGCTATTTTATATTAAAAAAAGTTTTCTCGTTTAAATCTCTGATTACATTTGATTTAACATTTTATGTAATTTATTAAAGTGAGTACGAGTAAATACTTCCGTTTTGTTGTAGAAAATCGATAAACTAACCTTCTTATAACTAATTTTTTTAACTTGATAAATATTTTATCGCGCAACCAGAGTGCACATGGACTATGCCAGCTGTGTCATCACTTTTTCCATTTTTTCCGCACACGAGTCGATTGTTTGCTAACTAGTCGAGCCGTGTTTCGTGACTCTATATAATTTTTAACAATAGTATAATAGGGGATTTTATTGTGTCGTATTTGTATGTATTTAAATACTACATCAAACCATCAAAAGCATGCAACCAGGCATGCCCTGCGATCGAGGAACACAATTGCTCAAAACTAGCTTAGTTTCGTTCGTGCCGTGTGTTTTCTCTCACTCGTATACACATGCGTTATCTCACTAACAACACAGTTCCATTCTCATTCGCTTCGCGCAGATTCGGGGCTTACAATCAGTCGCCTCATGTGCGGATGGCCTTAGATAAATCAATAATTTGCATAAAGTGTAACGAGCTCCACTGATCTACATCAATCACCCAAACAAGTTGATTTATAAATTCTGTTTATTGATACACTACACTTTTAAATGTCCTTACGTTGACCGACGACAAAATGGGCGAAATTCTATGATATCATAATGTACCTTTACTTTTTATCTAAAATGGTTTCAGGTAAACTAAACTTTCAAAATAATAAACAGATAAATCTTTATACAGCTTCCTCAAAAAGGCTCTTGCATAAATGTGATTAAATGTAACTAATTTAAGTAATTGCTTGACTTTGAACTATTGAAACTCAAACTCATCTCCTGAGAGAAACTTTACTTTGTATACTTCTCGTATAGTAGTATATAAAAGCATGAGCGTCCGTAGGGTTAGAAGTACGGGATCAAACATGGAAAAACATAACAGCTGACTGCTGCCTTTTCGAGTTCGATTCCAAGAACAGAGTTATATTATCTGGGGTTAGCTGTTTAAGGAGGTACCGCCAATGCAAAAAGTTTATCTCTCGGTAATACGAAATGCAAAATACGAAGTACATGAGGAACGAGCAAATATTGGGACTGTACCTTTGAAATTCCCTATTAAACTGCTTTTTGCTTGTTAAAATGTTTTTTTATGCATATAATAGTTTAATAAATAAAAAATTACCTATAATTAATATCAAATTTATATTAATTCAATTTAAATTCAAATTAAATATTTTGAAAAAAGAATAATAAATTTGGCAACGCTGTAAATTTACGTGTGTTGACGCATGCGAGATTTGGTTCTTTGACAAATAAATTTCTATATTTTATATAATATTTATTCAGATTTTGAAGTTCCCGCTCACAATTGGCATTTACAACGTTGCCGGCTCATAACCCACATTTATTGTTTCCTACTGGTTTTATTTAAATATTTTCGTATATAGGTATCCTTTTGAAAAATTTCTTTTTGCTATAGTTACAGAAAAGTTTTTTTTATATACACCTAGTTTTTGAAAGCCGTGTCACCATTTTTTTATAGTTAAAAGTTATATTATGTGGTGAAGAAATTGAGCTAAGAATTATGATTTGTATGAAAATGACTATTTTTAATCATGTATAAAAAGAAAACTATGAACCCTAGGTCTCTAAAATTTTGAGACAGCATGTATCGACCCTCCAAATTTCACGACGTTTTCATCATTTACGTTTACGTCCTGTACCTCATTAAATATTATAACTTCGAAATAAAATAAAATTACAGTGTGCCCCTTTCAAAAAAGTTTTTCGAGCGCCTATGCGTACGAGTATACTTAACTAGATCTGACAATAGTTAATTGTGCTATAAGGTATACTGCTTTATCGCAAGGAATAGCACAGAACAGATAATGCTCCAATAGATAAAGTAAATACCTAATATGTCTAATCAAATCAACTTGAAGTCATTGACCTTTGTTGTTTGGAATCGTGGGATTGATTAGTTGAAATTGAAGTCCTGATTAACAGACTTAATAAGAAAAAACTCTAATAATCTGAAAATGGAATAAGCAAGGTATTTGTTATCAGATATGCTTTTGTTATTAAGTTCAGTTAATTAAATACAGCACGTACATCATTAGGGCGGGATAAGACGAGACTTTCAAAAATTTCGTCTCGATCTCGAAAGTTTAGAAAAAAATAGGTATCGTTTTAGTCTCGGTCCCGTCTCGTAATCGTTTGTCTCGTTTCGTCTCGTCACATCTCGTTATTGAGAGAACTTACCCCTAAGATAGTCCTAAACAAAGTAATATATTCTATTAAAATTAATAAATGCGTTAGTAGTTTCTAAAAATTATAATTATATACATTATTATATAAAAAAATACAATATTTTTTACAAAGCTATGTATATAATAATTGAGTACTTAATAAATGTTTGTTTATAAAAGTATTTAATGTATCAAATTTTAGAAAAAATGTAAACTTTGAAGAATTTTTGCAACTGATTGATCAACTGGTTCAAATTCACTTAACGCATCATCACTTTTATCTAATCTCGGCCTTTTGTCAAGTTGGCACTACTAACATCTACGCTCAACGACATTTTTGCGGCAAAATGTCTTCAAGCAATCGCAGTGTAAATAATTTATATTCACATTTATTTCCCTTAAAATATTCGTTTCTGTTCGGCTACAAAATGTTGTAAAACACAAAATTATAAAATAAAATATTTAACAGATGTTTGTTTACCAGATTTTATATTTCATACATTTACGATCTAACCTTTTTTGTAATAAAAAATGGTTGAATGTTTATATTGCTGTTAGTTTATTTTTATCGCAATATTTTTTTTAAAATAACGTCAACGAAACCAGAATCGAGACTCTCGGGTCTCGCCGTATGTGCTCTCGTAAAAGCGAGGTGTCTCGTGCTTGTGTGAAGCCCTATACATCATAAATCATATGTCATAAATCATAAATGTAACAAGCAGTGGTTTAGTATACTTATATGTGATAGAACTCAGCATCGGAAATAGGCCAATGGTAAAGAAATTGAAAAATATTTATTTACAACAGAAAAGTAAATAAACTCAAGCAGAAATACGACTCACAAAACTTTTTCAATTTCTCTATTGATTGAAATTAATGTTATTTTTATATATCGAGAGTACGAGAAGATTTTACAAATAGCTTTATACTCGTATGTAATAAAGTTATTTACATAATAAATGTAATATTAATATTTTTATACGGAATTGAAAATCACTTTACATAATGTAAATGTTATAATATAAATTGTTTTTTAAAATGTACTAGTATTCGATTTACTGTTTAATTCTGTAACTGAGATCTCAACGTCTTACTAGGAACAATCGTAGGCAAAAGTATAGTCGGTTGTTAATTACAAACGTAAAGCTGCGTACACATATGTGTGACTTAAACATGCTACATCCAAAATTTGTTGTAAGAAGTTGTACAACACGTCCACACTAGTGCGGCATACAACTTAATACGTCGGAAGCTTTCATATTTCGAACGAATTTCTTCAACCTGTTTTACAAAAAAAATATTTACAAAAAAAAACAAGACATTTGTCAAACTCAAACTAATATGATTGATCTTAGATTAGTACTTAGAGGAATCATTATCTTTATGTCTTTCCATCAGCCGTTTATTCAATTCTCCGTTAACTGAGGTTTATTATAAACCTTGGTCGACACTTTTATATCTCAGTTCCTATTTTTGTTCTAGTCAAACATAACTGTGGACGAACTAATCAAAATAATTAGGTTACATTTTTCTTCAGTTAACTGTGACCGCTCTTTGACAAAATTAGAATTGAAAAACTAATTCTTTAGAAGTGCCTTAACTAAAGTTCAACTAACTATTGAAAAATCTACTCTAAGAAGCAGAGCCGCATTAACAGAGGCACTTCAGTAAGAGTAGTTTTGATACAATGGATTTTTTAAAAAAAAATTTGCCGGAGCTTCAACTAGATTAATTCGGCACTGCTAAGAAGTATAACATCAAAGTCAGGGGTCACTTTCTCAACACCACGGGAATACAACTTTACACTGAACAAAATGAAATCTTCTCCCAATTTCATAGAAAGATTTAATGGGCTTGAGTCCTCATTTTTTAGTGGTCGAGTTTTCAATTGTTGATTGAAATTGATGTTAATAAATGTGTATTGGCGTGTCTATTTTATTAAATATCTAAATATTGACAGAGGTATAGCAATTAAAAATTTGAATTGTAGTTTTAGCGCTAGAAATGGTCGGCCATATTTGTATGACGTGAAATGCATTTTAACGTCAGTTATTTATTCAGTAGGTCAGTGCTGTGATAATTTTTTGTAGCTGTTGGTAGTTGAAATAACCAAGTCAAGTCAAAGAATAATAAATTTTTATTTTATTTAACCCTGCTAAGGCAGACATAATATTGAAATTTGATTGTTCCTTGAAATAGTTGTAAATAATATTTGATATTTTGATATATAAATACATATAGCAGAGATTTATGAGCTGTAAGGTTGGCAGCGATTGTGATGTCACATGCATTTGGAATATATACAACGTTGAATCCCTTTAATAATTAAAGAGACAAAATGACTTTTTTAATTGTTAATATCTCTGAATATTTAAGGAGTTATTAAAAAATAATTCATATATATATTCAAAATAAATCACTATATAGTACACTTTTATAGAACTTAAGACATAGGACACAAGCCCATTTTACTCCTGACCCCATTAAAAGCTTTTCTACGGACGCCCATATCATCATAGGCAAATAGTTTTCTTGAATCTCTTCTTCTTCTTCTTTCTTCTATTCTAAACAATACGAGTATCTATGAACGCTATTTGGTGCATGTAACCTCAATATCTTTTCTAGCTCACAGTTGTTAGTTTTGAAGCGGAAGGCGCATATATATGCTTCATAGTCACAGCCTCCTAATTGTGTATTATATATTCTCTTCCCTTGTTCAACCCTTAGTTTCTATCATAGTTCCGGTATTTTGTAGATCATTGTTGCAAACGCTGCGGCTTCTATAATAAAGTAGTTTTCAAAATAATTTGCCGCAATTAGTATTTGAATAGAGAAAAATGGCAAGGCATTTATTTAACTGCAAATTTTTATTATTATTACAACTATATTAAAAGTGCAGTGATACCTCGGGTTACGAACTTAATTCGTTCTTTGACTATGTTCGTAACCCGGAACTGTTTTTCCCATTGAAATTATGTAAATCCAATTAATCCATTCGCCCGCCCTGGAAGCATTACTTGCATCCGGTGTTTTCTTAGATTTAACCATGCCGTACTGTTTAGGCCTTGAACACACTGCGATTTAAACCTCAGCGTTTTCTTCCGCGTAGTTTTGTAACACATAGAGTCATATGAGCATGCACACACCACAAGTTTTTAATTTGTATGTGTTACAAAGCCACCAGAAGGAATCGCTGAGGATTAAATCGCAGTGTGTTTAAGGCCTTAGCAAGATTAGAAACACGCAGTAAACATCGCAGCGATGCTAAAGCCATGTTTCAACAATGCTGAAATATTTCGGAGGCGTCAAAGCTCGAGTCGGAAAATGTGTTCGTAACTTGAGGTTTTGCTTTTTGAATTAGAATTAAGTTTTGGTTACTAGATTAACGCAATATAGGAAACCTCTCATTCCCCCTCCCCCTCCATTTTATTAAAATTTGTAAAAACAATCTGCAGCATTTACCAAAAATATGTTCACCTATATAATCGCCTAAGAAATCCATCATCGAACCATGCATTTTAAGTATGTAGGAAACCTAAGTTAAATTTCATGCTGTCATCATTTTAAGGAGGTATAGGACGTTAACGTAAATGATGAAAACGTTGTGAAATTTGGAGGGTCAATACAAATAGTAAAAATACATGCTGTCTCAATTTTAGAGATCTAGGGTTCCTAGTTTTCTTTTCACCACGTAATATAACTTTTAACTATGAAAAAATGGTGACACGGCTTTCAAAAACTAGGTGTATATAAAAGAATCTTTTCTGTAACTATTTCGAAACGAGAATGATCAAAAGGATACCTATATACGAAAATATTTAAATAAAAACAGTAAGTGTAGGTTATAAGCCGGCAACGTTGCAAATCCCAATTTGAGCAGGAAATTCAAAATCGTCCGAACGATTTAGTGTTCTTTTTCTCTTTAACAAACTATTGCGATGACTATGAGTAAAGCAACCGGCTCTTAGTTTCATACATTATAGCTTATTTTTTAATTGTTTCAATATTAAAAAGATTACACATCCCTGTTACAGATTGCTTATGAGTAGTTAAAGGACCAAGTGAAGTAGGAAGCACAAGAACATCACAGTGTGTTGGTTTGGCCTGGTGTTCAACATTTTAACTTTTATAGGTCGAATGTTTACACTGCGCATGCTCTGTTCGAAACTTTATTGTGTAGTTTTAGAGGAAGCGACGACTATACTTATATACTCGTAGATATACGTGTCCCAGTGCCAGATTAGCCAACAGAAGTAGTAAATTTTACGGGTTCAGGTTGTTAAATTTTGGTTCAAATATTTTTTTTTAAATCTAGAATTCTAGATTTAATAATCTAGAGCAACACCGATGCGTGAGATACTGGGTAATACCATTTTTAATTATTTCGGTTTTCACAAAACTTTAAAGTATTTAAAACAATATTTTAAACTTGCAAGTTATTTAGCGTCTCAATAGCGTGCTATTGAAATGACATGATGTACATAGTTGAAATGCTATTGATACGCTAAATACCATTGACCCATTTATTTTTTAAGTCATCATTAGCTGCTCTTGTATTTAAAGTGATGCCCTAATGATGTCCTAAATTTCGATTCGGGGATAGCTACAACTATAATGAAATTACAATAATATTTTTGCTAGAGGCACAACGCTGGTCTAATCCGGCACTGACTCGTCGTACTACGAAACGAAGTCAAATCGACACTCATATGAGCAGAAAATAAGGTTTACCATATTACATTTAAATAATAATATAGTCGCATACGAGAATTTATAGTACGTTAATAATAAAGTAACTCAATTATTTTACTTAGTTTAATGAAATTTATCCTTAAAATAATGCGGTGGTATACGAGGTGTGCATAAAAAGTAACGGGAATTTGCAGGGGTTTAAAAGGCCCGTAGTAATTATTTTATAAAAATTTGAAGTGGACTGATTCAACCCGCTCTTGTAAACAAACGAGTTGACCGATCTTGCTCATATTTGGTATAGTAATTTAGTACAGTTCCAGTAAACATTTGCGTGAAATGGCATAGTTAAATAAAGTTCCAGTTAATAAATAGATCTATAGACCTCTGAGAAATCTATTTTCTTGTATAACTGTGTATAATATAATTTTTTTTTGCAAAATATAAGTAAATATATGACACAAAGTTGTGTGTGAATACATTTACAAGTAGAAAACATTATTGTTGTTTTATTTTGTTTTTACCAAGAATGCTGTTAATTTTATTCTTTACTACGCAAAAAATATTTGCATATTTGTTTTTTTATTTGAACGATTCAAGATTTATCACTTTCTTTATTATAAAAGGCAGTGCTGTACCTAGGTCTTTAGCGCCTTAGATATTAGAGCATTCGTGTACTAAAGACACCACTATTCCACCTGAAATGGTATACCCCTCGTGCCAATGGTGAACAGTCTTCGGTTCACTACCATACCTCATTTCCTTCTGGACGAACACACTTCAGTGATCATATTAGTTTAGGATAGACACACGCACTACGGAATTAATTCCTCAAAACCCATATTCTGTTGTCGGCGGATATTTTCGTAAGCAGTATGCCATCTGTCGCTGCATCTATTTGAACATGTTAATTTGTTTTTTTACTATATTACCAGGGTTGAAAATTAGAAACAAATGAATATATACGTAACTTTTTATTATATCTGTTTGTAAAGTACAATATGGTGAAATAATAACGCTTCTAACTTTTCTAGATACAAAATCGTTTAAAACATCTTGAAAGTTAACCTTTTCCAATATATCATTTTCAATCGCCATTATCGCCAATGAATTTAACTTTTCTGAAACATTTATGAACGAAGACAGTTTTTGATCAGGTTTTTTTTTCATATTTTGAATGGCTCCTTAGAACTTTAGTCCATTTTTCCATATACACTTTTCCTTTTTCAACTTAAACTGTATATCCTCCAACCTACCATATCCTGTCGATTTGATCAGGTTTAATTTCGAAAAGTTACGTTAACCAATAGCGTTTGTAATCATCAGACTTCTATATATTTACATTCGAGAAAGTTGATTGCACCAGATTACCAAAAATTAAGTATTTTTTCGCTTCTAGGCAGTTGCCTCCACTGCCTAATGGATAATCCGGCGATGATGATATGTAAAATTTCCATAAAGTTAACTATCACGATCTCAAATGTGATTTCTTTGAATAGTCATTTAAAGAACCAGGGTAATTAAAGGGACAAAACGTTACTCGTATAATGGGCTTGTGTCCTCATTTTTTAGTGGTCGATTTTTCAATTGTTGATTGAAATTGATGTTAATAAATGTGTATTGGCGTGTCTATTTTATTAAATATCTAAATATTGACGGAGATGTAGCAATTAAAAGTTTGAATTGTAGTTTTAGCGCTAGAAATGGTCGGCGATATTTTTATGACGTGAAATGCATTTTAACGTCAGTTATTTGTTGAGTAGATCAGTGCTGTGGTAATGTTTTGTTAAGTCAAAGAATAATAAGTTTTTAATTTATTTAACCCTGCTAAGGCACACATAATATTGAAATTTTATTGTTCCTTGAAATAGCTGTAAATAATATTTGATATTTTGATATATAAATACTTAGAGCAGAGATTTATGATCTGGAAGGCTGGTAACCCTACACAAGGATTGTGATGTCACATGCACTTGAAATGTGTATAACGTAGAATCCCTTAAATAATTAAAAAGACAAAATGACTTCTTTAATTGTTAATATCCCTTAACATATAAGGAGTTATTAAAAAATAATTGAACATTTGAGGTTCTAGTAACCCACTTTATCAATATATTGTACACTTTTATAAAAATTAAGACATAGGACACAAGCCCATTAGAGAAACATTTAGTGTTATGACCGTTCTTTCATCTTAAGTAATTATTATTTTATTTATGTTATTTAAATATTTTAGAAAAGTAGAAAAGAAATTTAATTTCTCCACTATACGGACATTTTTGACGACTTCAACTCCTTTGACCAGAAATTCCTTCCGATTCCGACTACACAGTCCAGGAAAAACTGTATTCAAAATATTTCCATACTGACTTGTAACTAAAAAAAATGATTAGATGCAGTACAAGAAATAATTCATTTTACTTGTATATTTTTTGTGCAACTTGCAAATCACACAAGTTCGTACTCTTACTTTCACTTTTAATAATGTTCTAATGTGAAAATTTTGGGTTGTTTACTTACTATAATTTGAAATCATTGGGTTGGTTACGAATTTCCTACCTTAGGCATTGTAAGCAGTCTTACTAACCACTACGCCATCCAAGATATAAAAAATTAATTTTATATTGTATTGTAAATAAACTGTACCGGCGAGAAACAAAAGAAATTTCATAAATAAACTAAACTATTATTTTTCTTTTCTTAGATTTCTTGTTTCTTAGGTCTGATTTGTTTATGATAGTGGTTAAATTAAATTTGACGAAAAAACTAAATTCGTTTCTTCAAAATTTAGGTTAATAACGTTATTTAAAAATTGTTTTCAGTCCCTTATGTACATATTAATGCGACATAAACATGCGACATTTAACATTTATATATTTAAATTCATAAGTTCACATTATTTAGACATGAGTGTACTGAATGTATTGTACTTTTAACGTACAGACTAGTGCGACATTAATAAAACCTTTACTTATGCTATTTTTAAAAATTCTAGGTAGTATTTTTATGTAATAAAAATGTTTCAACGCTAAGTCGGAACATCTAAACAGATTACGGTTTTGAATGTAACTCAGTCTCCAGTATAATCTCATTGTGCAATTTTTTTTTAGTTGATCTTTAACAATGGGCTTGTGTCCTATGTCTTAATTTCTATAAAAGTGTACTATATATTGATAAAGTGGGTTACTAGAACCTCAAATGTTCAATTACTTTTTAATAACTCCTAATATGTTAAGAGATATTAACAATTAAAAAGTCATTTTGTCTCTTTAATTATTAAAGGGATTCACATTCACACATTCCAAGTGCATGTGACATCACAATCCTTGTGTAAGGTTACCAACCTTACAGCTCATAAATCTCTGCTATATGTATTTATAAATGAAAATATCAAATATTATTTACAGCTATTTCAAGGAACAATAAAATTTCAATATTATGTCTGCCTTAGTAGGGTTAAATAAAATAAAAACTTATTATTCTTTGATTTGACTTGATTATTTGACTACCAACAGCTACAGAATATTACCACAGCACTGACCTACTCAACAAATAACTGACGTTAAAATGCATTTCACGTCATAAAAATATGGCCGACCATTTCTAGCGCTAAAACTACAATTCAAACTTTTAATTGCTATATCTCCGTCAATATTTAGCTATTTAATAAAATAGACACGTTTCTATCAACAATGGAAAAATCGACCACTAAAAAATGAGGACACAAGCCCATTTCAACACGTGTATTCTTTGTAAATGTAATAAGTCTTTTACAAATTACCAAAAAACTGTTAGTCAAATTTTTAACACCAGCTCCCTTAATGTAAATATTTTTTAAATTTAATAAAAAAGTATATTAGCTAATACTATTAGTACATACTCGTAAACTTAATAGTATAATTTCAAAACAAATTAGTTAATAATATAAATTATTGCTAAACCGCGTGGGTTTTTGCTTGCCTTTACCATACCGTTGTATCTCTAATTTACTTGTGGTCGTACCATTCTTGTTCTCTAAAGAGAAACATACAATTCTCTGCAGCTAGAGAGCTAAGAGCTAAGAGCTAGAGCTACAGCTAGTCGACTATGTGTATGGTATACATACTCGTATATGTATGTTAGTTCGGTTTAGTGAGAGTCCCACATTGAACGCATTGCGCAACTCTAAACCTCTATCTACATGCTTACATTGAAGTATACGAATTTATCAACTCTTGAAATATTTTATTTTTGTTTGATGGTTCATTCTGGTTTGGCCCTTGTGTTGGGACGCGCGCTATTTTACTCTACCGTATTGTGGATAAATATAAATATATTTATTTATAATATTCTATGAACATTTATATATATAACTGTTTTTAATCCAAGTTATTATTGTAATATGAGACAATTAATTATGTAATACTAAAAACGTGTTTGTGTGATTGTTTTTAATTACTATTGTAACAATTAATGAAGTGAATTTATTTATTTTTAAACTAAATTGTTTGTTACAAATGTGTTATTGTCTTGTATTGTTTTAAATTTGTTTGTTTATTCTACTGGAAGAATTTAACTGTTTTGGATTATTTAAAAAAGTATTTTTACATAAATATATAAATAAGTAATAATTTATTATATTTATCAGTCTTTTGATCACTAATTTTTCGTATATGTAAACAATTTGACAGACAGATTTCTATTTTACGGTTATATTTAAAATATATTCAACTTTTATAAAACTTATGTTTTAACGTATATAACATTTTCGATTTCAAAGACAATTTCTTTAATTATTTACGTCTATTTAACGTAAAAAAAATTACCTGATATTTTACTTAATATAATTTCAGATTACATTAAAAAAATTATATATTTTTGCAAGATTACATATTGTTACATATTAAACTAAGAGATTTTAAGTTTAATTTACTACAGTTAATGAAATTGCATAAAATGTATGTAACGGTGGGTAAAAATTATTACTTGCATTTACGTTATGTGTTTTACTGTATTTGTCAATTAAAAGATAAAGTTCTATCAGCTTGTCAAACTTTGACAAGCAGGTGACATACAGAATATCCATTTATTTAATTTATTTCACGTTGACGTATTCCCGATGCTGAGTTCCATCACCGACAATGTTGACAATATTTATGGTGTCGTGGTCGCATATATGTGTACTATACCACTGTTTTATAACTTTTATGATTCAAATTAACTTTGTTATCAACCAAATGGAAACACAACAATCTAGCATAAGTGTTCTTACCGTCGTCTCTTATGCCGGTTTCACACCAGAGAGACAGTTTTGTTGTCAAAAAACAATACAAAATCATGTTTTGTTTTATTTTAAAACAGTTCTCTTTTTTAAAAACAGACTGTTCACACTGAACAAATTGGTTTTGTTTTTAATGTTTTTCTATGTGTCCCATAAAAATTATAAACATGATAAAAACAACTGACAAGCGCAAATGTTCCCAAAAAACAAAACTGCGTGTTCAAATCAAGCAGACTAAAAAACAACAACAAACGTGTTTTCCTTTGATTTTACCGACTCCAGATGGGAATGTGTTTTGTTTACTAAAATAGCAACAAAAGACAAAAATGTTTTAAGAACTGTCTCTTTGGTGTAACCATTGGTGTTTTTGTTCACAAGAACAAGTTTTTGTTCGTGTTTTATTGAACTGTCTCTCTGGTGTAAAACTGAGATTACATTAGAATAAATAGTCCTTATTTTGAATTTTTATTTAAAATCTAATATTGTGTGTATAGCTGTGAAAAGAATTCGAAGAAATAAAAAAGTTAGATTCGGCATAAGGACTAATTAACAAGAAAGTAACAAAAAATCCACTGAGTTATATATATAGTTACATATAAATATTTAAGAAAAAACAAGACTATATGGTACTTATATATACGAGAAATTTAATAAGTAATTGTCGAAACTTTCAGTGAATATCTTTCTTTCTTTTTATTTATAAGGATATTAAAATTACATCAACCATTTATCCTAGTTGTACATATTTGAATTTACATATTTGATATGTTTAATTTATTTATTACATGACGTTGAATCGCTTTGTTGTTTTTAGATATTTTAATGTTTTTAGAATGATTGTCACTGAGTACGACAGTGGTGAATTCTATAATGCCATTTTATAATGAAAATAGTTAATAAAATATTATGACAACACAGTGGTTGAGATTATTTATGTTTGATGTCAGACTGCTGAGGTTTCGGATTCGATCCCGGACCAGCGTCTGTATTTTCTAGATTTGGTGATTACCAAATTAAATTGATTATGTGTTCATAATCAGAAAAATTATGAGGCAGCGATTTTCGACACATATGTGGGGCAACGACACCATAAATACTGCAACATTGAATGTTGAATAAAGCTACATTTAATAAGTTAAAATTAAACAAATAAAATAGCTTGTATCATATTGCCATTATATTTTCGTAAAATTTTCACTGTTCTTTTTCTGTGTTTCTCGACATATCATAATTTACCGTATAAGAAATTAAAATAATAAGTTTGTCGTAGTTTTCTATCTGATTGAATATTAACAATAGGTCACGGGACACAGCATTAAATAAACGTTATAATCGTTAAATAAATTAAATTAAAAAGTAAAAGATTCGCAATATTATTGTGATACGTAAATGTTAATTTCTTGTCATTGGGAGTATAGAGTTACAAGTTTTAATATACTCGCACATATATAGGGTTAGATAAATATATATTAAAGACAGATAAATATAATATCTATAATATAAAAATATTTCATTTATTTGTAGGTGTGTTCAAGAATAATGAAGATAATATTTTTACAACTTATGCAAAACCTATCTTTATCATATAAAAAATTATAAATTTAATCTTAAACAAGTAGAAAATAGGATTGCATTGCAAATCTGACATTTGCTAGCTTACTACTAACTTCTTAAAATGTTACATATTTTTTTTATATTTAAATTGTTTAACGTCGGTATATTTCCGATTCTGAGTTTTATCACGGACGATCTCCTACTATATGTTGGCAGTTTTTATGGTAAAGTAAATAAGTGTTATAAAAAATTTGCACTAAATTATTAACGTGTAAAGTAACTTGTATTAGTATTAGAGAATATCTTAAACCATTCTTGAACACACCTGATATTATATATTTATCATTATTTTAATTATATAATAGCACAATATAGGACGTTTGCTACAGTTTCGATAATTTGATATGGTTCCTAATGGTTCTTTTCAGCAATTTTTCATAAATAAAATTCTTATTTTTCTTTATAAAAAGTGGGCCATTTGTTGGTTTCTTTTTAAAGTGAGTGTTATATCGTCATTGTCAACACTAATTCGCCCGCTTGTTCCGTAAACTCTTAAATTTGTTCTCACAGTCGACGAAAGATCGATTCATTTTTGAATTATAGTCGCTTTTAAAAAAAATTCGCCCCGGAAAGTGTGTTGCCTCACGGGGCTAATCCTAAATCAATCGCTGTTAATATATTGATAAGAAATATCACAAATGATCACCGCTTAATTATTATAACTTGTATAATATTTACATTTATATGTAAATGATACCAAAAAGGAAACCAGCGAATGGCCCACCCTATAAAGTACGATATCGGACTATTTTTGAATCAATTAATTAATTAATACAATTTCAAATAGGAAGTTGGTTTTTAAAAAGAGAGCAAGGAAGAGTTACAGAACCTCGTCGTTCAACACACAATGAGCCAAAGTAATTGAAAGTACTTGCGGCCAAATTTTGATAGACAAGCCGGCAGAATCGTATTAGACTAATAGTAGATTATATTCCTCTAAACTAGTCTTCTTTTTAATCATATGTTTTTGTTCCATCGACTGATATTTTCTTTGACGTTCTCGCTCTTTTTAACTATTTCGTAAATTAAAAATGACTTTAGTCACATAACTCAATAGTGTTTGACATAAACGTTATCATTATTATGCTTTTATATATACACTGTAAAAAAATTGGTTGATATTTCATTTTTAAGTCAACTTTAACTCAATCAGTTTAAAAACGATCGAGTATAGTACACTTCGTTACAAAAAATACTACACTAAGCGTCTCAAATATTTTCTTTCAACCAATTTATTTACAGTGTACATGTTCTACTTCTTTTAATGAAAAAAAAAACATTTTTTGAATATAATTTCCTTGGAATATTTTTCTTTTTCGTTGAATTCGTTAATTTCATAGTACTGTTTATATTTATTAATTATTGTTTGTTTGTATTCGAATGTATATACAAGGTGCCCCAAAAGAAAGTTTCTTCTTTAGGTCGTCGTAATAAGATGTCTAATAAAAAAAAAATTATGTAATTCAAAATTGATAAGCAAGCTAGAAACTAAACGCTACTGCATATTACACAGTCACAGTTAAACATGTTTTTAATTTTAATACAAATTTAATAGACAAATGCGTATTGAAATGAGGAACCGGTTATTAATTTTTGTCTGAATTTGTTAAATAATTCTATTAAAATGCAAATGTTAATGTTCAGAAAATAAATATACCGGGATCTGACTTTTTTTCAATATGCTATAGAAATGTTCTAAAATTTGTAAAGTTTTTTAAGAGTGCACTTTTGGTAACTGCGGTGGTTTCGGATGCTTGCATTTTGGTTTTGCGGTAAATTGATGTAAAAGTATGTACGTAAATCATTATGATTATTGATCTTTCTCTGTGCAATAATCGTAGAATAAATGTGTTTGTAAAATAGATAGAATTATCCACAACTTTTTGAATTTCTAAAAGCCATAGTTCCGACTGACATGCACTCCAGTTGGTTGTGTACCAATCAAATGGAAACTCTCTTCTAGGACACCTTGTATAAGGTGTTCATAAATTATTTACATTGATTAGCGATTATAATTAACACAACTCCACATTATCATGTTTTAATTAAGTAAAGTGTATTATCATAGTTCAGTCAATGCTAAGTTTATATAATTCAGATCATTGTTAACTTCCGGATGAAATATAGCTAGATTAGCAGTAAGAAACTGAAAAATTAGATGATAGACTATTTTATTTTAAACTCTGAGCTGTAAAAAACATTAGTTTAAGAAATGCTTTAGACGCATTTTTCTTAGACCAAAGTATTATTCTCATTCACTGTTTTGATTTTGTCTTTAATTTTGTATTTGAATGAAATTGTATAGCATCTCATTCCCTGCACCATTTTTACCTTATAATGTTTCTAAATTAAAAATATTACCAATAATAATATAAAAACTAATACCAAAATGTGACAATTGATCAAAATGCAGTAAGATTTATTTTTAAGAGAAGTTCAATATCAGTTTGTCGAAAATAAAGAAGTAAAAACAACTTCTATTGCTAATTGTTATTAAAAACAGCATCTTTAAATATTCTACATTCAATTTTGTCCAACTACGAACTGTTAAAATTTATATTATTTATGTTATTTAAATGTTTCAGGAAGTAGCTATTCTAAAAACCTCAAATCTAGATTAAAATATTAAATAAAAACGTAAATTAAATATCAAAACAGTGAGTGGGAATGGTGAGACTTAAGACTGCATCAGTAATTCTATCAACATCAGTAAAACATTGAATTATATAAATGTACATGCACTTTGCCGGTTAAAAAGGTGTTCGGAAATGATTATTTATATTATTAATATATTATAAATTATTATTTTATTATTTTTAGCATTTTTTTACCAATTTTTTTTACACTGTAGTTTATATTATCTTATTTACTTTTTTTTCTCAAAATCTCTGAGTTAATATCAGTGGTATAACTAGAAGTCTTGTATTTTATAGGCACCCCTTATTTACAAAGATAATCAGTATTTATTTCCTTTTAAAATTAAAGTTTAAATACATAAATCAAGTTTCATAATACGTGTAAGGGTCCCTGTGGTTTAGGGCTCTTACATGATGGTATAAAATGGTATACACAGAGAGTTTCATCTCGTTAAGAGGACCTAACACTTTCAATAATGCAATTGGTTCTCATACGGTCATTATTAAACTCATTATTACCTCATTATCGCATCATTACTTGCGCTCCTTCTATATTTATATACCGTATACGTTCAATAACACTTCTAATAGTTACTCGATCATAATTAATGACATTATTCTCTCCGTTCGATAATATTGACGTTCAAATATCAAAATATTCAGATCCACACTTCATTACATGCTGACATTCCATATTTACAAACTTTGCACATCACTTATAAGATAATGACATTATTATTACAAGTGTACTATCAGTGTATAATGTATAGATATGTACATTAAACATTTAACTAGATTTGCTATATTTTCAATCTGGTTGTGTATTTATATTTACATATAAAATACTGTCAAATAAAGTCGTAAAAATTTCAGTGATTCTTGATATTAGTATGTCAGTATTGGAAAATATAATTATTAATGTAAGTATTGACAGTATTATTGAACGTGTAAGGTTCATTAAATTCTAAAATATGAGTGAGTTATGGGGTAATGATTTATGGATCTGTATTGATATTGAAACGTCAGTATTATTATTGAATAAAGGCAATAATGTCATTAATAATAATGACAATATCACTAAACATGTCAGACTCCGTTTAAAATGATGTAGTATTTGTTAGAACGTTTTGGAAGATTGAACGGATTCATTTAGGGTTATCTTATCCTGTTTTAGATGCACTTGGCCTTCCAGTTATCTTCTGGAGTATGACATTGTCAATTTTTAAAATCGTTTCAATTATCGTTTAAGAAATTTGCTTGGAAATTTTGATTAAGATAGTTCCAGTGTAAAACCACGTTTAAATCGTTCAAAATCCGAGATAATTACTGATTAAGTTAACAATTTTTGGACTCACGTCACATTTGAAACGTATTATTATATTACACACAAAAAATCTCTAGATAGAATTTTGAAAAAATTTAGGGGAGTAAAGAAAAATGTTTTTTAAACACATTAGAAAAAATAGTACTTCACCGTTTTTTTATAATTATTCAAGATATAATTTTCTTTTGATTTCAACACGTTCTTTTCATGGTCAATGGTGATTCGACAACGCTGCGCGCAATATTATATCAAATAGTGTATAATAAAGAACGTAAATCTTAAATCTTGCATTTTGCAACGTTAGCCGTAACCGAAAATATTTTATAGTATGTGTGAATTTCTGATAATAGTAAATGTTCTGCCTATATTATACCACTCTGAAACTACCTTAAATTTTTTCTAAAATAAAAATAGCTTCCATAGGAATAATTTTAAAATAGCTTTTATAGGAATGAATTTTTTAAGTGATTTAAGTTATTTATGAATATAGAAATGGGGTAAATGATTTATGGGCACCCTATATTTTCATATTCTCTCAGCTACGAGTTTTACGTAACTAAGTTACAAATAATTTTAGTAATGGAATGAACTGTACGCATCGTCAGCCATGTGCATCGTGCATCGTACATCATCGTACTGTGCACACTGGTCAAGCACTAACTTGATAACTACTGCAGGTGTTAACCGAATTCTGCTTCGGATTTTACATTTAGGCCGTCCCCACACGGATCGACTGATTGCAAACTCGAAGTTTCCAACGAAAACGAAAAACGAGCCGTGTTACGCGACCGAATAGCATAATAGGGGATTTTATTGTGTCGTATTGTGAGGTATTTGTATGTATGTACGTATTTAAATACTTTTCAAAGGTATTTGTGCACATCTCCGCTTATGATGTTCACCATCAAAAGCATGCAACGTAATTGCATAGAGACGTAGAAACACAGTCGCTCAAAACCAATTTCAAATCAGTTTTCACTCACAGTCACTCGCAATTCGGGGCTCGCGTTTGTAATCAGTGAACCCATGTGCGGATGGCCTTACTGATGAAACGTATAGAGGTCTATCGAACACTTTTATGTGATACGGTATGTATGAGATATTCACGCAATCTGATTCTTCTTCCATAGTTACAAGAAATTGAATATATTATCATGTGTAAGGAAAATAGAAAGTGACATGAATAGAGAATAACATGACAGGACTATCGAGAACATAAAAAATATGTTCAATTTTTGACATCTTTAGACATTGTGACATACATTTGTTAAAGAATAAAGCTAAGAATAAACTTTTTTTGTTTGTTTGTGTGTCACATTTTCTACCTTTATTAGATATTTGGATATTTATTTTCTAGATTTACTGGTGGAACGAATTCACGAGTCAACGCTTTGGTGATCTTGACGTGACGTAATTAACTGTCGTATATCAGTTTGGACCGTTCATAGAGACAAAACACTTATTTCATTTAATATTTTACTTTAATTGGTATTTGGGATAGGTTCAGCTTTCTATATTAATTGTAAATTTTGCCGATGTTAAAAATTGGGCTAGAAATTTGAAGTTTTATATATGGGCTAACTTTGGTACCTAATTTACAAACCGTTACAAAAAAATCCCAAATTTTGAAAAAAAAGTTGGTCAAATAAAAAGATGAAAAAGATATATTTTTTTAGTCAGTTTTTATGATCATTTTTTTGTTGTTATATGTAAAATTAATATAGAACGAGTTTAATATTTCAATTAAAAAATGGAATTAAAATTTGAAATGAAATTCAATTCACACATAAAAGACAGTCGGCGCTTCCGACGGGGCTAAACTCTAGGTATAATATAAATAAATACGGAATTGCTCCTTACAATATTTCAAAATAAGAAATGGCTTTTTATATACACGTATTTTTTAAATTACTTTCGTTCTAATTAACTAATGATGTAATAAAAGGAACCTGTCAAGTCCTTAGATTGTGCTATTATATAAACAGATAAATAATCTAAACAGTTTTATTTTAATTTTTATTTTACACAGATTAAAATGACGTAAATAAATCAATTTAACTAATATTAATAAATCACCATTAATTTTAAAAGAACAAAATAATTTTTATTTTAAGTTTTATAAAATAAAATAAAAGTGGATCATATATTAGTTGGCCTGGAGGCGGAAGAGACCCGGGGGTCTCTTTCTAGAGGCTCTCCGGGTAACACGTCAACCCCCTCATTAATGGGGGGTTCACAAGATGATCAAAGCCCCACGGGCTTACTCCAAGGAGCCTCGGGTGGAAAATTACCAAGAACTCTCAGTACAAGTGTACTGAGAATAAAACATAAAGCTGGATTTTGGGATAAATTCTGGGAAGAACGGACAAAACGAGATTTGTAAGTTTATTGAAGTATTGTTTCATAGTTTTACTATAGGTATTTTTAGCGTGTACTACGGTTATATTGGTAGACACAATTGACTTTGAAGTAAACATCAACTATGAGTTTCGCTCATGTACTATTATTATTATTATATTATTATTAATTGTTCGCCTTTCGGCGTTACAATCTACATTCATAATACATTTCATAGAACTTCAACTTGAAATTAAACTTAAACTATTCTAGACCTTTTTATTTCCAAAAGTACTTTATGCTTCTTCTTCTCTTGACCCTCTTCCTTCATTTTCCCTAGTCTTCCTTCATTCTCACCGTTTCCTTTCCTCTTGTCTTCTTTGTCTTCTCTCGGCAAACCGTTTCCTGCTTCTCCTTATTGCCTATATCTTCATCTATCACCTCTTGCCTTCCTTGTCTCCTCTCGACAAACCCTCTATTATCTGTTCACAATCCTTCCTGCCTTCTTTCTTCGTTTTCACTTCTCCACTTATGTCTATTACAGGCATAGACACTCTATCTTTACTATTTCCTCTTGACTCTCTTACTTTACTCTTTGACAAGAGGCTAAAGAATTACATAATTAAATATTCAACAGATTACATATGTATACATATATTTATGTTATTTATTACCCCTAACCTGTAATCTCCAAAATTTGTTCGCACAGTCGACGAAAATCCCATTCGATTTTAAATTAAAATCGTTTTTAAAATTTTGTCGCCCTAGATGCGTGGTCACTGATTGTTGTAGTACAACAAACCAAGTAAAGAGATTTACACAAAGATCTTTGTGTACTTATTAGGTATATAAATTGATCATGTATTCATAATTTACAATTCATCAAATTTTTGTGATCCATGAAAAAGACGTGTGAGCTTGCCTTAACCTATTATATTAATACGAGTTTTATGCAACTAAGCAAATAACTTCTATGCTGTTGTTGATAAATCCATTGGATGTTTGCGTTTCAGCATCTTTACTGGTTTGTGGTAGATTTGTCCAGCTGATTCATTTGAATGATCTTTGTAGATATTTTTTGCTGATGAATTTAATTTCGTCCTTTACGTAGGATATACCAAGGTCTTGGTGTATAAGCCAGTAGAGTGTTTCAGGAAATCGCATTTTACGAGAATTCACTGTATCTTTGTCGCTCTTTGTATGTATAAACTAATATTGTTGCAAACAAAGGTAAATTAAGTTTATGCGCAATAAGTTAGTTGGAATTAAACTTTGAAACATATTTCTAGCTCAAAATTGAGAGATATATATAGATACTAGAGTCTACTGAATTTTATAAAAATATTTCTTTTTTAAATCTCTTTGTTTCTATATTTCATTATTAAGGGTTCCATCGAGAAGTTTGCAACATCAAGCTGTGTTATATTTTGAGTTTTTCTTTCATGAAACTTGACAGCTCATTTATTTAACGTTGGTCGACTTATTTATTATACTTAATTGTATTCTCTTGATTATGGCCTGGATTTATATGCAATAAAAATCCTTAAGTGCATTAATTTTTAGGAAATACGAATATGCAAGTAAAATTAAAAAATTTTGAATGAAAAAAATGAATAATTTTTGATTACCAATAATAATTGGTAATAATTGTTTTAATAAAAAATTAAAAAGAGTTTATCAAAATATTAATTCTTAATACATTTTCAAACTGTAAGCCTATATTTCGAACGCAAAGGCGCATACGCTTTCGTAATTAAGTTTTAAACGACAAGGCCATTTTTGTTTTATTTTTGTTTAATTAACGACAAATGTAACGAAGTATCTTGCTTGGTTCAACTACTGTTCAGAGCTGAGAAACAAAAGTATTAACCAAGGTTTATAATAAACAACAGTTAAGTGTCTATTAAAAAATCGGCTCTAATGGGCTTGTGTCCTATGTCTTAGTTTCTATAAAAGTGTACTATATATTGATAAAGTGGGTTACTACAATCTCAAATGTACAATTATTTTTTAATAACTCCTTATATGTTAGGAGATATTAACAATTAAAAAAGTCATTTTGTCTCTTTAATTATTAAAGGGATTCAACGTTGTACACATTCATAGTGCATGTGACATCACAATCCTTGTGTAAGGTTACCAACCTTACAGCTCATAAATCTTTGCTATATGTATTTATATATCAAATATTATGTACAGCTATTTCAAGGAACAATAAAATTCCAATATTATGTCTGCGTTAGCAGGGTTAAATAGAATAAAAACTTATTATTCTTTGACTTGGCTTGATTATTTCGACTACCAACAGCTACAAAACATTACCACAGCACTGATCTACTCAACAAATAACTGACGTTAAAATGCATTTCACGTCATACAAATATGGCCGACCATTTCTAGCGCTAAAACTACAATTTAAATGTTTAATTGCTATATCTCCGTCAATATATAGATATTTAATAAAATAGACACGTCAATATACATTTATTAACATCAATTGAAAAATCGACCACTAAAAAATGAGTACACAAGCCTATTACGCCATCTACGACCGTATGCGTATCACTAAATATTAAGTGTGTATTTTAAAGAAAATTATTTTAAAAATATTTTAGCCAATTTATTAATGAGCAAATACACTATGCTATTTTAGGCATAACATCAAATAGCATCGCACACTGAATGTAATTCACTTTGCTCCCCAGAATGATACTGCACGGTTTAAAAGAGTACTGGAACTAGCGCTGTATTATACTACTGATTTGTTTGTTCAATTTATTGAGTTTAAATATTGAAATAAAATTACCATTCGATGGATGTGTAAATAATTCATTTAGTAGCGTACAAATACTGTTTATATTCTTGCAATACAAAATCTGTTGATTACAATATTATTTTTTCGTAGCTGATAGTATTAAGTATTGGAAATAGGCCAACCTTAAATAAATAAAATTGCAAATATTTACTGTTACGCTTGAAACATAGTCTAAATTAAATAAAAATTTATATTATGGCTACCACAGTTGAACATAAATTGTAAATGCCCTAGCCGATGTTCGTGAAGTCCAGCAGTATATGGAGTGGCTAATTTTTTTTCACTTAATCAACAATAATAGATAATATAAGGTATATTTTAATATTTCTTCGTAAATAATAAAGAAAAACTTTTAGAAACTTTCAATGCAATGGTTACTCGGGAGATGGATTTAGAAGCACTGTGTTAGATTTGCATAGAGATTGTTAAAATAACCAGACACTCCAAGATATTCTATCCTGTTATGAATAAGTACTGTACGAGTGTATATACTGCAACTATTCGTATAATGAGATCCATTATATCACTCATACCAATGCAGGTCGTTCTGTAGGAAATCATCTCAGTCTGTCAGGAAAGAGACATTACTATGCCAAAATTATTTATGACTCTTACTTCTTGCATAAATTCAAACATTTGTCTTACGAATATAAATCAGCTAACGGTTTACAAGAATTTATTAATCTATTTCTTATAGCTGTAATATATGAGCGTTTCAGAATCCAATACTTTTGGCTAGTTCTCCTTTAATTTCTGTTTTTTTTTTTAATTTTAACGAATATTTTAATACAGATTTATTGGTGAATTGTTTGCCTTGTTTTTCTACATAGTTTCCTTCAACAGAAATACATTTTCTCCATCGGATAGGAAGGTTTTTGATCCCTTCAAAGAATATAACTGTGAAATGCCTCCTTCAGTAGATCAAACATATGGTAATCACATGGAGATAAATCTGGACTGTAAGATTGGAGATTGCCAGTGTAATTTAGTGAGTTTATCACAAGTTAAATCTGTTGCATGTAGCCAGGATATGTCGTGTAGAAAGAGGACATCGCTAATCGTGGCGATGTTTGTTGCAACAAGCAGTTTTGGCCTTTTCCAGCAGTATCTAACGCAATCTGGGTAACAGTAACGCCTCAATCGCCTACCACAAGCTCACGCACTGCCCGAATATTGCCGGCCCGGTATAGATTGTTTATTGATCATTGAACATTTCCTCTATAAAATAATTTGATAGTAACCTTATATAAATTTAAAGAAAATTAGATAAATAATTACAAGGTTATTATTATTAATTGTTGTTTATTGTTCGCCTTTCGGCTTTACAATCTACATTCTTAATACATTTCATATACTTTAACTTACAATTAAATTTAAATTATTCTAGACCTTTTTATTTCCAAAAATACTTTCTGCTTCTTCTTCTTTTGACCCTTTTCCTTCATTTTCCCTAGTCTTCCTTCGGACTGGTCTGTTCCCTAGTCTATTTTTCTGGGCTGAAGTTTAACTGTTTCCTCGCTATTTCTTTCTTTCTCCTGCTTCCCTTCACTGCCTCTTTTAGTACTTCCTCTCTCTTCCTGTTCCTTGTGCAACCCAGCCACCGCTTATTTATTGTCCTGTTTTTCCTTTCCTTTTTACTATTTCCGTATCCACCTCTTTCCTTCACTGCCTCCCTTTATGCGGTTGCATACTTGCAATATTGAATTACAAGGTTGCAGATGAGTTTTATAAATAACATAAATATAAAGCATTATTTGTTGATTGCGTATAGGTTTACATAGTTCCTCTGTCCCACCTTTGACTTCAATTTTAATTCAATTGCGGAACACAGGAATTACACACACCATACTTTTATATATATGTTTATATATTTAATATGTGAATTCTTCCTGATAAACGAAGTATTACTAATCTATTTGATTAAACCTACCAGAGTGATTTATCTTCCGGTTAAATTCCTGCACTGTCCAAGTGTTAGTCGTTCCATCATTATTTACTATTTTAGAAGTAGTGCTTACCTTACAAAATCCTCCAAACCTGGTTTAGTTTTTTTTTAAATTAAAGTAGAACAGGCTGAAATACAAGTTACAAAATATTAACTTCAAAATGGTAGATAATACAAGAAAATTTGGGAGTAGGAAGTACCACCTTACATAAAAGAAAAAGACACAAAACATATGACGCAAATAGCAAGGTTTAGAATGAGAAATGAAGAGAAGAGTAATAGGTTTTAGGAAAAAATGGATCGGAGGAGGACCTGCAAAATGTGTAAGCAAGAAAATGAAACGTTGGAACATATAAAGGGGAACGCGAGTCTATTAATGTTAGTGAAAGGAAGAGGATTTCTTTAGAGGACACTTGGAAGGAAGGTGGTTGATGGCGGATGAGAAAGAGCAAAGCGGAAGAAACATGGAAAAGGTATAGGAAGAGGATGAAAGGCAGGTTGAGTCTGTTCCTAGGGAAGCGAGGATTAAACAGATGAATAGTTAAGGAGAGAGATAAAGAAAAGAGAATGATCGCAAGGATTGGGTTAGGTAATGAAGAAAGAGGTAGTAGATATTAGAGAAAACAGGAAGAGAAATAATATAGCTTGTGTGTTAAGAAAGATGAGAAATTGGATCTCATAAAGAGAAGGTGTCGGGAGAAAGAGAAAGAGGTCGGAAGTTAATAGTAAGCTAAGGGAGATGAAGCTTGATATGTAGTTATCATAATTTAACATAGTTTAATTAGAAAATAAAATGTACTCATTATCCGAAGAATGTAATACGTAACGGCACAGATGCTAAATTAATAAATACTATAGTAGACAGCAGACAAAATGAATAAAAGTCCCCTTCTAAAGCTAAAAATATCTCTTTGAAAAATGAAAATAATATTTAATAACTTTTTTAATACAATTAGCCGACGGCTGATGTAACAGATTGGAACTCTATTTACAAATGTCAAACTATAAATAAAATTCATCCATTTACAATCTTTTATAGTATTTAATGATGTAATAATTGGTCTTCTTCTTCTATGTACTTTCTTTGACTTTCTTTTGGTAATTATACCACACCCTAAAAGTATATTTCTGACTTCTATATAACTATATATATATATATATACAGATACTTTTTGACAACTTTTTATTTGCTTGCTTATTACTTTATTTTAAACGAAGTAATTTATATGCTGGAATATGAACTACGCAGAAACGTTCTTGATCCCAATTAACGTCTTAATTGAGGTAAAGGGGAGTTGAGATCTTTTATGTATTTGGGACCACATTTATTCGTTTTTGTAAAAGTTACTTGTACATGTTTTAGGGAACGTCAATTCTTTTGAATTACGTGTAATTAGCAATTAGTAGGTCTGGTCGATATATTGTAAATATAAAACCCACATCTTCGCTAATACAACATCTAAGGCACTCGGCTAGATAACTGTGAATCGACGAGGGTTTCTTAAATATAGACTAATAAATATAAACGGAGTGACTTATTTTTATACATAGTTTTCATCAACAGAAATACATTTTCTCTATCGCATAGGAAAATTTTTACCTCAGATAAGTCTGAACTGTAAGGTTGGTCTTCAGGAAGTTCAGAGTAGTTTAGTGAGTCTATCACGAGTTAGAGCTGCTATATGCAGGCGCGCGTTGTCGTGCAGATGGAGGACTTCGCCAATCGGTTGCCGGCGTTGTTTGTTGTGATCAGCAGTCTTCTTCTCATTCAGTAGGTGTAGGGTTTCTGAAAACCCGCGAGTGCAAAAATTTGCATATATCGAGAATGTTCGTTCGTTCTCCGTCGAAGTTGGTTTTACTGTGAATAGTGCGTCATATAGCTTCTCTAAGTTCAAGGCTCATTTTTTCTTGTGTTTCTAAAACGAGTAAACTTCTGCTTTAACTTCCAAAATTATCAGCCTCCTGCACAACACACTAAATTTACTTCTTTCTCCATTGCTAATTCCTTTTCAGCGTCATCGATCAATAACGACTTCTCTAAGTAGAATTGACAGTATGAAAAAGTCTACTCATTAACTGTGTTGCTTAACTTAAGGTTTGCTTTGAAAAAATGGAACTCTTTGAACGAGTTAAATAAATTCATAAAGTTGGAATGCGTTCTATCATTCAGCCATTTCTCAAACGGATGAATATAGTGTTGTGTCATACCGACTTAGGACTTTAACTGCAAATTTGGTATGTTCAAGTTCATTCATTATGTTCAAATTACTTCAACACTTCAAAACCTATTAACTCCAGTATTTGTGAAGTCTAAGTCGTTCAAACAATTTCTGATGTCAGACGAAAACACAAATCATATTCGCTAAAGATCTCCAACATGTTTTGCAGGCTAAAATTAGCTCTTTGTGACCTAGTTCTGCCATAATCTAGTTTTTCTAGCCAGGGTCCGAGTTTATGGTGTTTACCCGGCGGGTCCGGGTTGGATCGGGTACTAAAACCCTAAGCAGTAATAGGCCGCATTTACCGTCAGTCAATTATATAGAAAAATGTTGTGGGGTTGGATTCATATTTTAGCAAGGTCCCACCGGGGTTGGTTTTATGCGTGGAACGGGGACCTATAAATTATACATATATATGTCTATCTGTATATACTAATATTTAGTAGAATTGTATTAAATTTCTTTGAGCATTATTTAATTAGTCCGGAACCAATAATCCCATTATTAATTAGCATATATTTCACATGTACGTCGCGGAATCAATTTTCATTAATTTGTATCAAACATTAAACACAAACATTGCTCAGGGAAATATTGATTGTTTAGTGAAGTGACTCGTTTTGCGATAATACTCCATGTGTACGTGTATTTTGGTGTATTCGTTCTACACGAAGTTCATGACTAGAGTCGTGTCGCCGCATTGCATGCTCGTTTGATTATCATTGCTGATAATGCACTTTTATGGCGCAGTTAATGCTAACACCTCATATAAAAATTGTTATGCGTCTGCTTCACCAGAACTACACCAAAGGAAGAGGTTGTACGAGGGCAGTTCGATAATCCAGTGATTTTTTATTTGAACACCTGCTTTATTTTCTAATATATTCTCGATTGCATTTGAGTGTGTAGGTACAATAGCAAAAATTCATAAATTGGGCTACGGACTGTTACCCCATCCAGCATATTCTCCAAATTTAGCCACCTGTGTCTATTTCCTATTTTCAAACCTCAATAAATAGCTCGGCTGTAAGAGATCTAACAAAGAGGTCATCACTGAAATCTCTGAAACAAACACTTATTTTGAGGAATAAAAATAATTGGAAAAACGCTTAAAGGAGACTATGTTTATATATAAAGCGTTATTTTTCCGAAAAAAATATCTTTTATAAAAGAAGTAAAGTGCTTTTTCAAAAAGAAAGTCACTGAATTATCAAACTACCTTCCTAACAAGTTAAATAAACGGTCACACATTGGCTTCTTAATTTTTTATTGATGCTTTTATTTATTTGTATCAATATACAACATATTAAGTTTATTGTGTACAAATTTGAAGTAGATTGAAGTAAATCTGTCGGAGATATACAGTTTTAAGTTTTGACCTCTCTACTCTGGTGTCGTCCTTCTTTGGAACTTTTAAACGCGTTTTTCCCGCACTAACTTTTTCAGAGTAGGTATCCACTCTAGCTCAAAGTCTACTGTACTGATCCTTTTGAAACTTAGGACACTCTTTCTTTACATAAATGCCGAGGTAACGTTGTCAAGTTTTTTTCTTTTTATTTATAACGTATTTTAAAATAACAAAGTTTCTTATTTTTTTCATGAAAAATTGGTATTTTGACTTTTAAGTGCTGTAAAAAGTTGAAAAATCAATAAAAAAAGATCTCGACAGGGTTACCTGCAGAAACTTATCAACTAATGAAATCATTTTGATTTTTTGATTTCAAATAATCCAGTGATGAGTTGTGAGTGACACCGCAATGAAATTTTTTGTGTGGCGTTTACGGAGATTCGCTGCCAATAACTCATTTAATGATATTTAATTATGAAAACTTCACAACGTATTCTTTACATGTTATTTTATCATGTAGTAATTAAAGAAATAATTATATATTTAATGTGTCGTCAAAAATATATCGAAAATATGCTCGATTTGACCCCTTAAGCTAAGGTATGTGGAAAATACATGTAGCTAAATTCAAATGAATTTTTTGAATAAAAGATAAAATTCTGCAAAGATTTACAACAACTGGCTTTTATAATACAATATAGATAGAATATAGAACAAAGAAATACGAAATACAAATGTAAGTTTTGCTAAATAAAAGCAACTGAATGTTATTAATATAAATATAAACGTATAAAAGAAATCAAAACACTTAAATAAATATATAAGTAAGAATATACGAAACAAAGAGAATGTAGGTTAAAAACGTAATTCCACTAATGCAGAATTTATGACGCAATTCGCAAAAAATCCGCGTTGATAAAAGTTGAAAAAATTCATTGCATTAAGTCTATATGTATTGTGATTTTCAAACTGTTCTCATGGTGAAGTTAAAGAAGAGTTTTACTTGTAAATTAGTCAATCCTTTTTAAATGTTGTTAACTTCAAATATTAAATCCTTTACAAGTCAAAAACTGACGCTCTAATCAGGAAATTAGTAAATACTCGAAAAATTAAAATTATATATCTGTCTCGTTCGTTCTCACGTAGGTATACATAACTGCTTCTCGCTTACTCATTAATAAATGTTAATCATTATATAACATTTTTAGGTTAATAATAATGTCAGATTAAACAAAAAAAAAATTATTCTTTAGTATAAATTTTTAGTTTATGACGTAAATAAAACTTTTTATACAAAAACATATAGCGCTCTGTATTAAACTAATATAATAATTTTATTTTGCATTTAATGGTTAAAAGAGTTATGTTAAACTTCGGTAAAAAGTAATGAATATTGTAATAATATTTTATTTAATTTGTTTAAAGTCGTACTAAAGTTTACCAAGATAGAGATATAAGACTAGATTGCGCAAGAGGCTGAATACTCTAATATAGGCAAAGAGAGAGATAACCTCTAAATGCTCTCTGTGTCTCTTTCGAGCCGAGTACTGTGATTGACTGCCGCGGTAACGAAAATATAGTAATGAGTGGGGTATAGTCAGAGTGTGGGGTTGTCGGTGTCTTTATTCATTAAAATGACGGTAAAATATATATATATATAAATAAAATAAATATATATGTATATAAATATATAAAAATCTTTATTTTTATTTTAACTATAGCGTCTGCTTGCTTGTTTACTCTCTACCATACGTACGCTACGAAGAAACAGATATAAACCTCGGTAGGGAATCTCTCTCTTTGCATAAATCGCTTCCTCTTACACGCGGCCATACACTTCGCGTACTCTAGTCTTATATCTCTATGATTTCCAATGTTGAGTACTATCACCGCCGAACTTCATACTATGTTGACAGTTTTTCGGTGGTATCGTGGCCTCATATGACCTCACCGCTTCTCTGATAAGTTTATGATTTTGTATATACATAACCAATTTCACTTGACAACAAAGAAACTCAGAAAATATAATTCTCGTTCGAGGATCGAACCCGAACAAATGCTCTCGACAATAAATCTTTTAACAATATTTAATAACGTTAAGTTAACAATAGTGTTTCCAGAGATAGAGATTTACTATCATTTACAACCTCTGGCAACACTTTTGGTTTACTACTTTAATTATCAATAGATTAGAGAATCCAGGTTCAGAACTTTACTAGTTTCCTACGTAGAGTGTACACCTTGGATCAATGATAACTATTTACAGACCAACTGTTATTTGCAAACATTTATTCAGTGGAAACACGGTGATTCGTTTACTAATGTTATGATACAGAAGGTTTAATCCTCTTTACGAGTCATATTAATAATCTAATGAGTATTAAAATATACATCAAAAACTGGATTCGACCGCATATCTTCTGTTTAGTACACAGACGCTTTTCAAATAAGCTACCTCCTCATTTAATCATTTTAAGTCGATGCTATGATCTCGTTGCTTAATCCGTTGAACAAAGGAAGTGTTTTCTATAGCATTCCTGACCCTATTCATTGGTGCAACCGCTGCACAGCTTGGTACTGCTTAGCCGTATATATCATACTAAATCAAATATGTCCGCATCAGGAGCGACTGTACCTTAAGTGCAGTCGTGCGCTGCATTACCACATATTAATAACTAGAAAAAGAAAAAAAGAATCGCAAAATATTATATAATACCCCAATTACATACTGAGGAAGTTGCAAGGAATTAACTTAATCTCTATGCCGAATTAATTAAAACTTATTTTCGCTCAAGCTGCTCAATATAACTACCATGGAATATGCGATACATCGCCTAGCGCACAAGACTAAAGATATTCAGTGCAAACTATATTAAGAATCTGGTGTTGATCCGTGCACCACACGATAATGAAGATTACTGTGGTTTGCTGACATGTAACGTGTCTTTTTTTTTTAATATTTCACACATTTCAATTATAAATTCTTATTTTTCTTTTCCGTTGCTCTAGTATCTCTTTCTGATTTCTTGTATTTCTTTTTCGCATTATTAAGATTATTTTTGTTTACATTATTAAGGATGGTTAGTTCAAATTACGAGAGTTCGGCGGCGACTCATACTTAAAACAATTTGTGGGGTATAAACTGCCGATATAACTAAAAAGCACTGACTCACTTATTTTTCTATAATGTATATAGCAACTAATAAGATGAAATTCATTATCGTATTATATATTTATACCGCTCTTGTAACCTCTTTTAAGTATAAGTTGCCCCCGAACTCTCGTGATTTGAACTGTATTTGACTTTTTATACTTTAACTAGAAACTTAGAAACACTATGTCCCAGGATAAACTAAATGCACTTTCTGTTCTAAATTTATTCACTCATTGCCGTACTTCAATAAAAAGGTCATAGACTATTTCGCCGCGGATTGATTTAATATATAAAAAATAAAATTATCAATAAGAAAATGTCGTTTTATTGCAACTTTAAGTCATAGTTCTCTCTCATCTCATCGTACAGTTCTCATCATCACAGTACATTTTACTATGTTTACAAAAAATCTGTTATAAATTGAATTGAGTGACCGAACATGAAAAAGGTTGTTCAATAATGTTAAAAATAAAGAATTTGTATGTATATAAACATATAGTGTATGTTAAAGAGCACGTGCTACAACTTGAACATGTGATGCACATATTTAGTACCCGAAACATGTGATTCATAACATATAGAAAGTATGATTTGATTTACCAGCTCTAACATTATGTTCATAGTAAAATATTTTGTGAACTATCTGCTGAGAGATAGACTTGGTAGTCACGTACAGGTGCTATTAGACTTCTTGGCAGTTTCCAACATTCACCCACTGTCTACACATCTATACAGTCTACGCTGTCTGCCATGCCACTTCATAAAAACTATAATTTGGCAATTCTCATGATTTGTACCCACATGACAGTAATACTGCTCATGAATCAGCGTTGAATCAATTAATATACTGACTATAAAGAAGCCTATGTCTCAATTCCCACCTGTGTAAAAACAATGAATAATATGCTTTTCTGTTAGTGTACTATTACATTGTTCGCAGATTGCTTGTGGTTCTCTTTTCTATTATTATTATTGTTTTTATTGTAACGTTTTGCCATTAGGCACTACTTTCTTTCACCTTAAATCATTAAATTACATATCACTCTGCTTAATTACATTTTGTGATCCTTATTCTATCGACCCATTCTCACTGTCTCTCTTTAATAACTGCACAATCTCTTTTCATTGTTTACTCTTTTTTCACATGAGTACTTGATGTGCTTCAGTGTTTCTGTCTCTCTCTAGCATACCTTGGACATCTCTCTATTTTCTGAGTATCTGCTGCCTTTCTCATCGTCTCTCAATCTAAATCTAGCGATTCTTCTTATATAAGTAGGTATCAGCAGAATTTGTATGACCTACCATGAGTTTTTACATTACTACTTCCAAACTTCTACTTAGTCCTTTTCTTACTATTTCTATCTTTTGTTTCCCCTTTATACGATTGTCATCAATATATCTATAACTTCAATTTCTATACCTTGCACTAATTTTTACATCCTCCACTAATACAAGTTCCTCTGCTTTCAGCCTTTTTTTCAATTTCTTAAACAGTTGTGCTCAGAAACCAACTAAATTCGAAAGATATCTACTTTAAACAATATTTAAAATCATGTTCAAAATGAATATCGTTCAGATCTGGTATGGTTATTAACCAAATATCTTTTGGATCTCTTCCAGGACCATAAAGCTTAAGCTACATTGGATACAACGTTTACCTGCAATATTTCAAATCAAATCAAACCTCTTCTTATAAACACTTAGTTTAAATAATATTAAATTTAACGATAAATTAAAATGATTTATTACACACACACGTAACAATCATGAAATTTTAAGAGGTGGGTTTAACATTGAATGAGAAATATCGATTAAAATCATCGTTTAAAACATCGATTTTTTTGAGGTTTATTATAAATCTCGGTTTAATTTAATCTGTAGCTTTGTTAATTTTGTTTCTTCACTGTCATTCTTGTTGCTGTCGAACATAACTGTAGTTTAACTAAGCTCTTAGGTATAACATTATTTTGTAGTGCACTTTCTCATTTAGAAATTGAAAAGTGTTACATTTTCTGTTTACACTATAGTCGGTATATTGGTAAAACGAAAAGTAATTTTTATAACAACACAAATGTTTTTTGTATATATTCAATATTTTATAGATTCTGATCACAGGTAGAAAATGAATCTTAGAACTACCTTGTGGCAAGCTTATAAAACAATTTTCTACCTGAGATAGGTCTGAATTGTAAAATTTAAGAACCAAAATTTTTTGAAAACGATGATTGAATCATCGATAGATTTTATGCATTGCTACATTTACAACACACGTTTGCTTGTGATGGTATTTTCTCTTAGTACTCTAATTTAATTGCAACAAATACTGCAGTATCCCGTTGTTTGTTTCAAAGTATTCAACAAAACAATTCTCATGGATTATTTTACTACCTGGAATTTAATTAATTAAAATACCTAGATCTCTTTACAGTCGTTATTTTAAGACAAATGAACAAATACAACAAAGAGAATGTATATAAAAGAATCACATCTAGATGTTTTAAATTCAGGACCATTGTTTTGAAAAATGGTGGTCTAGTAAGGGGTGAGGTTATTCTATGACTAGGGTATCCAATCTAACACAAAATGTGGACATTACTTAGAGGACGTTATCGCACTACAATATGATTCAAAAGTTTATTACTTCTGCGTCTAACGAGTCCTAGGATTTATATCTAAGTAAACAAAAACTTTTGTTGAAGTCTGTACAAGAAAATTCGTTATATATATACAAAACCGTATGTATGCGTATACAAATACATGTACGTATTGTGCTTTATTGTGTTTGCCTTTACAACATTAACATTTTACATTTCTTTTACAAATTTTTAATATTATTTAAATTCTCTTCTTCCTTTTTAAAGTTCGTCTCTCTGGGTTTGCTTGTTATTAAATTCAATTGAATTTGTAAAGAGTGCGGCAGCATAACTTTCTTTTTTAAAAAGCGCGCCATTCAGTTGGTTGATGTCGTAGCGAAGCGCTAGTGGTTTCGTTCGAGAGGCGGGACAATAAAGTTTTATCGCCATCATGCGTTGGAACAGTGAGGAGCGTGCGTTTGCCGTTCAGGCCTACTTTTCGGGCGGATGATCGCAACCCAGCGCGCCTGGGTTATATATACATAATCATGATCTTATTAGACAAAAAATAATTGTTGTTTCATATTTCAGACACGACCAACCCTACTATTTTATTTTGTAAAATTGAAAACAACTGAAGGGTCCTTCATTTACTTAAGAAAATTATAATAGAGAAATCTAAATTTCTTTTATTAGTGAATAATGAAGAATATGGCGAACCTCTTGAGACTACAACAGGGAAAAGACACTTCAAAGCGCTTATGGCTTACAAAAGCAATTCACTTGTTATATAATGTGTTTCAGCTGCTTATTTTCTCCGAAAAACTTTTATCTCTCTTTTTTAAATATACGAAGGAAATACCTTTTAGGAAGGTAAATTTCATTAAATCTAAATGCCTATGAATGACCACTTACATTATATAAGCCATTCTGATTGGTTGTGCTTTATTGATAAAGAAAAAAAAGGAAAACCGATAATTATTAAGGGAGTGAACAAGTATTGGGGCGTAATGGTTATTTACATGTTCATGAGGAGATACGATCTGTTCCGCGCCTTGGCTAAGATCTTTGAAGAAATCATGTTTCTCTGAGTTTTTCTATAAAATTTCAGTTCACCCTTGTTGTAGATGGGTTGAGAGCATTTTTGCTTGACGACGGATTCGATCTCCGTACTTTTTTGAGTTTGTTGTTGTCAAAGTTTAATTTATTATGTGGTATTATCATATAATATAATGTTCCAGGTGTATATTTATATTCTTATGTTCTTTCATTCTTTCATTCTTATATACTTATATGTGGCTGAAATTCGTATGGTAAAACGGAAATGGCTTAGGCGATGTTTTTGAAAAATTTCTATTTCGTAGAAAAAAAATTCTAAGGCTTTTGGCGTCCTCGGATTTTTTCCTAAATTTCCTGAAAACCGATAATTTTGGAAAAAATAATCACTTTTTCACAGTTGATATTTTGCATGTGTATTATGCTATTTAATGCAAACATATTTCAAAATTTAAAAATTCAAGAAATTATTAAAGGGGCGCGGGAAAATTTGGAGAAGGCTCAAATTTTGAATTACTTAATAATAAAATATGTTATTAAAAAAGAAAATTTCAAAAATTTTATTTGGGGGCACGGGAGCATTTTTTGCCGAGAGTAAAAATTGTGCTAGAAAGTATAAGTAATTTTGTATATAGGTTGATATTTACGAATCGAAAAAAAATCCCAATTTTTGAAAAAAAGTTCAAATTGAAAATATTTTTAATTTGTTAAAGAAAATATATTTTTTTAGTCAGTTTATATGAAAAATTAATTACTTTTATATGTAAAATTAATATAGAACGAGTTAAATATTTTAATTTAAAAATGGAATTAAAATTTAAAATGAAATTCAATTCACACACAAAAGACAGTCGGCGTTTGCGACGGGGGTAAGTTCTAGTCTTAACTGTAAACGTATTAGGCAGTGGTGTAGTGATGAAACTTATAAGGCAGCGTTGTAGTTCACATATTTGAGACCACGGCACTTTATATACTGTCAACATTGTAAAAGGTTATTAGTAATAGGGCTCAGCATCAAAAATAGATTTCAACAATTGTCTAACGAGCTGTGGACATCAGACACCTATGAAATATATTTGTGTGTTTTTTTTTCATGTTAGATAAATTTTATTTTATATTCATGGTATGATTGGTCGTTTGTAGTAGACTCGCTTGAGGTATTGAGACTTTTTTTTCCAGACAGCGGCCAACTTGAATATCCTTATGCTTTCCCTATTATTTTATTACGGTTCCATGCTTTTATTGATTTAGAAGAGATGTAAGGGTTTTCCCAAAGGCTTGAAAATGATTTAATATTAATTTTTTTTTACATTTAAAAAGTTTTAAAATGTTATATATATATTAAAAATAGTATGTAAACCGATCTACAATCAGCTCAATCTAAACGAAACATATTTATATTTTAAACACGAATTTTCTATTTGATTAAAATTATATTTTAATACTGTTTATAAAACGAGAGCATTGATACTATATTTATATATATATATATATATATATATATATATATATATATATATATATATATATATATTTATATATATATTTATATATATTATTGAGGAGTATTTTGTTAAAGAAATACTATAAAACTATTAAAATATATTTATTTTAAAACTATTAGTTTTAGCTGAAAGCAGTTCAAATATATTTAGTTGCCATTGTTCCTTTTTAATAAAAGATAAATATAATACAATATTATACTCGTAAAATAAGATAATTTTTATAAAAGCTATTGACGTATTTCAACTCTGGCAGACACCCAACTCAGATGTGAAATACATATTATTTTATTTGAAAAAAAAAGGAAAAAATATCCTACAAACGTTTTACATTTTAACATCAACATGAAACTCGAAACTGCACATATGGTTATCTTTGTAGTCAAGGAGGAACATTTCTTAAAATCGTTTTATATTTTTTTAAAAGTAATTTTAATATTTTTTTTAGTTGGAAATGGATCCTGACTTTATAACATTCTGTTTATATAAGATAGTTTACGTCTGTAATTACATCTTAATGACAAGCGTACTGTATGTTCTATAGTAAATAACTAATAGAGTAATGTGCCGTACACACTGGTGCGACTTAAACATGCGCATCCAACATTTGTTGAAAGAAGTTGTAGAACACGTCCACACTAGTGCGACATGCATCTTAATACGTCGAAAGCTTTCATATTTCGAACGATTTCCTTCAACCTGCTTTAGAAGGAAACGTATAAAACTAAGTTCTTTAACAATATACAAGGGTCTGTTGCTCAGCACGGGTCGTATATTTATGTCGCATTGGTACGTTAAAAGTACATATTTAGTACACTCATTTCTAAATAGTGTCAACTTATGAATGAAAATATATAAATGTTGGATGTCGCATGTTTAAGTCGCAGCAGTGTGTACGGTACATAAAATCCATTGTAGTTAAGCACGTATTGCGTATTTGCATGCTTCAAAGCAGGCCCTTCTACACTACATATAGCACTATTTATTCTCAAAATTTCAACTTTGCTAAAACGACATACCACTGGTTCTTTAGTGTTATTTAGCAATCTTTATTTTAGCTCAAACGTTTAATACTGCACTGTGAATAAAAACACCAAGGAAAAAATTACGCAATTCTGTAACACATGGAATCATATGAACATACACACTCTAGCGGTTTTAATTACGCTCTAAAAATAACCTGTAGATTTCTACAAAAATAACCGCTTTTTCGTTATCTTTATTTTGTAAAACATATAGTTGAATGTGAACACACGCACTATGGAATTAATTCCGCAAAAGGAGTGTGCGGTATGTCAGCGCACATTTTTGAACCTGCATTAAGAAGTAAAAATACAACAGTTTCAAATCATCTTTCTAAATGCCTTTTACGACGTATTAGTAACAAGATAAACACAATTTTAGTTCTCTCATCTGTTTTATGATATTATTTTTAATATTTATTTATATAATTGGTACTGCATTAACTGAAAACACCGCGAGTAAGTTTTAGTATACGGAATTAAAACCGCGCGGAATTATACCTTACTATGGAATAATTATGCGTGTATTATAACAAAACAAGATATGTATATACAACTTTATCCGTAGTATGTGCTAGGTATGCAATAGTTTACAGAATTAAAACAACGGGAAAGAAAACGGCGCAGAATTATTCCGTAGTGAGATCGTGACCTAAAATTTTATTTTTATCAAAATGTGAAGATTATTTGAATCCCTGACGCCCGGACTATATGGTTTAACATTCGTAGTAGAATATATGTAAAATGAATAACAAATTATAGCAGGATGTTAAACCATATAAAGTTGCAAGTTTCATGACGTTGTAAAAATTCAAACAGTTTTTCTGGTCTCTTGGTTTATGGCGCAGTTGTAGATAAAAACTAAATGTGAAACTTCTGTCAGTTCTTTATGAGAAAAGTTCAGTAGGCTAGTGTTTTATTGATTCAGGAGTATTCTCTGAGGATGTATCACTATAAGCTGATTGTTTTGGTTTTTAAATGAAATTTAAATACGAGTATATGTTAGATCTTGTATATATTATGAATGTTATATTTAAAGTAGTTATTAGGAGATTATTATTATGCTCTATATGCAATATATAAACTCTTGACAGATGCACTTAGGCAAATATTCAAAAGGGTTTTTTTAGAAACTACGTTTTTAAATCTGTAATACCGCTACAAGTGACACGGCGGTCCATTCAAAATCAAAAAACCAAAACTGTTCTGTTAAGGGTTCATTCTGGTTTAGATGCTCAAACAAGGGCTATATTTATAAAAAAAATTAAAAATTTATTATTATAGATATAGATATAACATTTATTAAGCTTTATAAATACACTCTCGAAATACTCGAAATAAATCTGAACCGAAAAAATCAAAAATATTTATATTCTGTTTGACCGAGTTATTAATAGCGGAGAGTTAAAAAAACGAGGTTTTTGTACAATGAGTCTTTGGCAAAAAAAAAAAAAGCAAAAATTAAATTTTAATACGGTTATAGAATCCGCTGAAGCTATTCATGTGGTTAAAATTTCATAAGGATCGGTTCAGTGGTTCCGGAGGAATCACCGCTGTCCACCGAAAAAAAGAAGTCTTATCTTAACTTAATCAACACAGAGTGTTGTGTCTTCGGGTTCGTTTTCAAAACCGGCGCTTTATTTCGTAATTTTAGTTGTTGATAACTAGCCCAGTCATTATAGTAAGTTCACCTCGGAATTCGAGATACCCAGCTGTAAGTCTGTAAATACTTGTATATTGACACCCTAAAGTTGTCTCAAAACCTACATATGGTAGGGTGTATAAACCATATGTAGGTTTTGAACAGCTGGGTATCTCGAATTCCGAGATTCCTAACCTGCCTTCCTTCCTAATTTAAGCTTAAATGACTGGGCCAAACATCCATTATTTGGTTATGTGCGTCTATAATAATTAGCTTATTCAACATTGTATTAATAAGCTTACAACATCATTAATAAACCCGATATTACTCTAATTAAATTTTAAAAAATATAAACAAGATTTATTGGAAAATAAACAAGAAGAATCTTTATAGTACTTCTTATTATTCTGATATCAAATATACCATAATATGGTAGATATTATCTAAACTAACTATCTGGAAGATTTGAGATGAAAAGAACAACATACCACGTCACTAAAGAACTATATTTTTCGATTAAACAAATATAAAATATGTACTATAATAGCAAATAGTAATAAAAAAGAAAAATTAGCTTTTAGCTAAACAATGCTGCATTAAGAAAGAAGCGACAAAATGCTACATAATTTTTTCAAACTAATATAGTTTTTCGATTTTATTATCTAACTATAAAATACAGAGTGTCTCAAAAGTAGCAAGTTACACTGACATCGGAGATAAACCTGAGAAAATAACGCTTGTGATGTCTTACGTAACTATTCACGATATCGTAGAAATAAAAATAATAGAGGAGAGAGGTACCCAAGAAAACACTGGCACTAACAATGTTAAAAAATGGAGAATTTAAAAAAAACCTTAAAATTACGATATCTCGAAAACCATGTTATTCGATGCTTCTACATCAGGTCAGTGTGACGGTCTACTTTTGGAAGACTCCATATATCTCATTAATATTTTCTACTTCAAATCAACCTAACCTAAAAGTAAATACAGAGAGGTGCCCCGTTAGATTCTCTTTAGATACATATATAAAATATGAAACATATGTATCTTGTCCCGTGCTCCCTTAATATTCCCACACCAAACTGCCGGATGGGAGGAGCACATCCTATAATTGATTATGCATATAAACCGAATCAAGCTAATATAATAGTAAATACATCACTGAAGTGACTTTGAATCTAAAATACTCGTATCTTTCACATAGGAATCTTGCTTGAAATAAATATTATAATAACCTACATTATAGGATTCCTGATGTTTCAAAATAAACGCTAAACGTAAATCTAGATAGACTCAAACCATGTGGTCTCGTACTTCAAATGGGAATGAAAATATTTAATCGATTTATTTTATTATCGATAGTTAATATCGATATTTACTTACAGATAAATTTTATATGCTTTTATAACACTTATTTTAAATACAAATCTACTCAGATGAAAAAGCTTAGCTTGTCACAAGCTAATTCCAAGGTTCATTTTCTACCTGTAGTTACTAAGTAATTTTAAACAAAAAAAGAAAAACACCAATATTTTGATAGATGAACGTCGCTTTATTTATTTATTTTCATATTATTTAATTTATTTAACATAGACTTTTTCCGATGCTGAGTCTATATTTTGTGGTATCGTGGCCTCTTATATGTGTAGTACACAGCTGCCTAATCAGTTTATGATACTGTATGTACATAATTAATTTAACTTGATAACAACTAAATAGACCAGAGAATATAACTCTGGTCCGGGGATCGAACCCGAGGACATAGCAGCCAGTAGCCAGCACCAATGCTTTTGCCCTCTGTGTCGTCCCACTGGCTTTCTTTATTCAATGCTACAGTAAGTTATTCAATCTTAGTTTTTGTATATAAATAGATATAACTTCTTCTCGGTTTAAGCCGTAAAAATCAAGTTTTATTACCTTGATCTTGTTGTCGGTGCATATAACACAAGTGAAATTATTAGAACTTACAGTAAATATGGTTAGAGAAAATATAACGCAACGTAAGACTCTAATTAGTTTGTAGTAAGCTAGCAAGTGTAAATCTTTCACTACAAGGCAATTTCTATATAAGTAGAAAATTAATCTTGCAATTAGCTTCTCACATAACATTAAATATTACCTGTATATTCATATATGCTCCATAATGTGAAAATAATATCCTGTATATGAATTGCATATATATTAAATATACATTAAATGAATAACCATGACAGTACATGCAGTAATGTTTAAATATGCACATACCTTTGCATTTGTACATAGATACGACATAGAGTGTATGTTTTACATCATAACAGCATATACATAGGATATGTAATATACATGAAATATTTTCTAGGTTGTGGCACTTTAACTGCAAGAATGTTTTCCACTTGTGAATCTGTACAATTTTAGAGTGTAACAAAATTCTCAACGATATATTATCTAATACTATATTATCATACGAAGTTTACTTATCTTTTGACGTCTCTAAACGAAATATTCCTCGAATCGTCAAGTAAATAATAATTAGAATATTACCTTTCACAGTAAGCTTTTAATTTGCAAATTACATTTACCATATAGCATTTGGTAATTTAACCGTAACATGATCTGTTGTCAGATACATATTAAGTCGAACAATTTGTACAGTTTGGAGTACACTATAACGTTATTACATTGTTTAACATTTAACCAATCTTCATCTGTTATATTCAATTTGTGTTTGATCTAATAATATTTTTATATACATCCTTGTATTAAGATTTTGTCTCTTTCATACTTAAACAATATACGTATATAGCTATCTCTATCCTTAAATTCAATTTACATAATTCGAGATAAATCATAATCAAAACGTAATTGAATAACGCTAGTTGCTTTGAACTTCTGATACAGTGATAACTCGTACTTCTGATCATTTACAATATTCCTGTGTTTTGTATTAAGTTATTTACGGTAAAACATTTGACTTTGTTTTAGATTGGATTGGGTTAAATATAGGTTGCGGTTTGTATCTTATCTTTTGATCAAAGGATATCGAATTCAAAGGCACAATTGTGTTTCCTCAGCGTTTATACCATTTGAAATTTTATTATTATCATTGATTGAAAATCCACAATTAATTAGATTCTACTAAATAAAAATCTCTAACTTCAGAAACAGATTACATTTTGTAAATTATAATCTAAAATACATATACATTATTATAAATGTAATTATGCAAAACATCAAGCATAAACTTAATTAATTTGGTTGATTTTCACTTTGATTAATTAATTAACTAGTTTCTTATATGTGTAATGTTTGAATGTCGCTCCATTTTCGTCCATGCCATATCGGCCAAATAAACAAATTGCGATTGCTACTAAAACCGGCGCCAAACGATATTACGAACACCTTCTACACTGATAGAAGGATTTTTTTGTATTTAACAAGATTTGTTAATATTTAATAAATAATTTATGACGAAACACTGGAGCACATTAAGTTTGAGTGTAAGGAAAAAGTAAGTTTAATTTAAGTTTAGTTTTAAGTTTGGAATGTATATAGGAATGAAATGTATTAGAAATATAATACTGTAGATTGTAAAGCCGAAAGGCATACACAATTAATATATAAATAATAAATAATTTATTAGAGGATAGGTCCTTAACAAATATTTATTAACAGTTAATAAATCATTTATTAGCAGCTATTTTTTTGTCCTAACCAAATATTTATTACTATTTAACAAACGATTTATTAATATATAAAAAATGATTTAGTCGTATGTCGTATATTACCATGATGCGCACGCACACACGAGTATTCTGTTATGTATATATATACATATTTATTTACAACTACGCGTTAAGTATAGCCATCTACCAACACCGACCACCAACAAAATATTTTTTAACTATTCACAAATCTTATTTGTTGGAAATAAATATTTTTTTCAATATATTAAAGCTTCTTAATAGTTACAAAAATTTTGTTCTCATAAAAAATAGATTTAGTTAATACTAACGTATATTGTTAATAGTATAAAAATATTTTTTCCACCCAAAAAAGTATCTGAAAAAGATTTTAATAAATTGATTTATTAAATACAAACAAATCCTTCTATCAGTGTAACGTTTGACAAAAAGACGTTAGACGAAAGGAAGGTTTTATCCTTGTAGGTTTCTTTATTTACTTGGTCGTTTTTGTTAAACAGTGTCAGTGTCAATAATATCAACAAATCAATAAAATAAATAAATCATTCGGATCAAACATTCGTTCCACTGTGTAGTAGGAAACTAGCCATGTCAATTTTCCAATATTTGAATCACACGTTGAAGAGAAGCATTTGAACAAATGTTCACCGCATCGTCTGGCGCCTGTTTTATTCTATGGATACCATGCAAAAATTGACACTCATTAAAAGTTTGTTTAACAAATTCAAAGAAGCAAACTACTTGTCATACTACATACATACTACATAGAAATGTTTCGTATGTTTGGAACAAGGAGATTCCTTTTGTTCGTATCCAAGAATATATATTAAATTGTAGGTATCTATCTCTTTTTATTCGAAAACTCTGTAGAGTACTCGCAGACCAAATTTCAACATTCTACCTCTTTTCCATCATAGATAGCGCTTAAAAATACTGGTTGCTACTGAATTCAAATTCTACTTTTTCCTAGCATAATAAAATCTAATTGTTCGAAATTAGTACAGGGGTGACCCAGTGGAGTAAATTACACTAAATGTTTGTAGTATTACTGTCTATAGAGTTTATAATACAAACAGAAGAGTTCTTAAGTTGGAGATGCAAATTTACAGAAGACGCGAGGAAGGAATATTTAGCATCCGGAAGTTTGTTTAAAATACATATTTGTAAGTCATCATTACGACGTTCAAATTACATGCTATATTTACACCAGAATTTTGAAGCGAGCAATACTAGTTCAGACGGTTAAATAGGACTATCGTTTGGGCACATTATAAAGAAGCATGTTTTCTGGAAAGATAGAGACAACACCATACCATAAACACGTTAAACAAACAAAGACACCGCTACGCAATGTGAATAGCAACAATCGCTTGATTAATTAGATAAATTAATGTCAGTCTTGAAGTGAATGATCGAGGAGGTAAAAGAAAACACATATGTATAATAAAACATGTTATTATGGAAATTGTCATAATTTTAGATCTATCGATGTTAATATGTCAAAATATACGAAATGAGGTTCTTTATCATAAAAGAATTCCACACATTAAATTGAAGAAATGTTTAAATATGTTGTTAAGGGTTGTGTTTTATATTTCTTAAATTCTTAAATTATTTTTATTCAATTCGCAATATTATATAAGTTACTAGCTGTCCCGGCCACGCGTTGCTGTGCCTAACGTAGCGCCATCTATTGAATATTTACTCAATGTAGTCAACAGATTTCGATTTACTCAACAGAATATTTACTCAATCTAGTCAACAGATGTCGCCATCATCGTCGCCCGATGCCATATGTCATATACAGATAATTAATAGACAAATAATTAGCAATAAGATAAATAAATTGAGATGTAAGCTATCCTATCTTTCAAGTTGGATCAAACTGGACACGGTGTACAAATTTGATTAAAATCGGTTAAGTAGTTTAGGAGTCCATCGCGGAGAGATGCAGTGACACGTAATTTATATATATTAAGATTAACAATTTTAATAGTCATTTTCCCCCTTTAATAATTAACGGGGTAACATTTACAAAAAATGACGAACTCTTGACGTCATTTCTTCCTTACCTTCTTCCCCACTACCATTTGCTACCTTTGTCATCGCTGTAAAACAAGATAGGTGTAAAAGAGATGCAGAATTAAACGTCACAGCAGTAGGTAACAGCTCTTGTGTCATCCCATCAAGTTTTCATAAAATGAAAATTGTAATACAAGTTTCTACCTTACGAAAAGCTAATTACAAGGTTAATTTTCTACTTCTAATATAGAAATTACCTTGCAGTAAAAGTTTCATACTTTCTAGCTTACTACAAGCTAATTTTATTACATTACATTTTCTATCGTCTTTTCAAAATATTGCTGACTAACTTTTTCTTGAAACGTATTTTCTAAATTAATATATATAGATGGGTACATTATTGATTTATGATTTTGTAAGATATATTTTATATAGCAAAATAATTATATTTAGGTTAAATTACCAGACTACTATTATGGATAAAAGTAAAAGGAATTACAGAGATTCCGTGGAAAATGGTATTACATTTTTCTATCCGAATTATCTAAAGAATGTATTCTACGAATATCTACTTTAAGCTAAGATTTCTTAAACATGAAAGAGAAAATAAGAAATTACTAATTAAATGGATATTACGAGTAGAAAATAAATGTACCTTATACATAAAATGAACAGGGAATAAAAGTTACCTAGAATGAAGTACGGATTGTAAAATCGGACTTTTAAATAGAAGGGTATGCAAATTAGAGAATCGAAATAACATTTAAGTAGTCTCAGACAAGCGAGTTTTTGGACTTACTCGTACAATTAAGTATTCTAGAATTTCCATTATTATCACAGGATGAAAAGCAATTGGAAAGAGTTGGGAGTGCGATTACATTGTATGATTAAGACCACCATTATCGGAAAAGTTAGTTGAAATTAAGTTTTAGGGAAAGTTATATTGGAAACTGTATTAAATATAAATAAATGAAATAAGTTGTTTGAAGTACTGAAGTAATTTTTATATAATATATTTCAATGAAGTCAATAAAATCAATACAGGAAATATAACAATAGAAAAACTTTGTCTCTTAGCAATGGCAATGAAAAGTTTTATACTCGTATATGGTATACTTCAGAATACACTGGATAAAAACAATATCAATTATATTTTATTGAAATATATAACATTTTTTCTTATATTGTCTGATGTATCGGAATAAAATAACAATAACCCAAGCAAAAATTGAACCTTGAAATTAGCTTATGGCAAGCTATATTTATCTAGGAAAAACTATTCAAATAAGGAAACATGGAAATTATTCGATATAGCCACACTTTTTATATTGAATTTTATAAAAAAAACTAATGCACTTTTGTGTATTATATGGCGATTGTTGTATACTAAAAACATATACAAATCCTTTGGTAATATACATTGTACCACTTTTTTGTTAGAAATAGACAATATTAACGGTTAAAGTTGAAATTTAAAATTTGAGGTTAGAAATAATACGACATTGTTCCATATATAAGTGTCGTCATATTTCATATTTATTAGTCAACTTTAACCATAAATACTGCCTATTTTTTAATAAAAAGTGGTGTAATGAATATTATGTAACAATTTGTACATGTTTTGACTACATTAAAAGCAAAATAAAATATTCAAAAGAAAAGGTGTGACTGTACCGAATAATTACCCGCAGTATAGACACAACGTTTATATTATTATTATCAAAAGACTTATACAGTGTAATCTCAATATATCGAACCTTGATATCACCAAATTCCATAATAAATCAAAAATTTTCCATTCCCCTGTAGCTGCCTATCTCTTCCATGTTATTTTTATCCCTAGACATCGAATCAGGTCAGAGTATACCTCGATATTTCGAATTTACTCATTGGATAATGTAACACTTTCATGTAGACAAACTACAATTTCAGATTTTTTCAAGATTAACTTAATTTTTATACAAATAATTTATTAAAATGTAATTTTTCTAATTGCAATGTACAAATATTTTAGTGTGAACCTCTATATGTCGAAGTCACTTAGAAATTACCTCGACAATATCGAAATCCTCGTGTTTTTTTCCTTGCGCTTGATATTCGATATATCGAGATTACACTGTAGAAGAATTGATATCACATTTGTGGCAAGGTAGTAGTTGGTGTGAGTAAATTCCCTACGTTACTAAACATAATATATTATTATATAAGTTGGAAATACTAATTACATCAAAATTGAGTTAAAAAAATGGTGTCATTATTTAAAAAGCACGTATATTTATAAATGGTCCCCTAGGAAGCAACAAAAAATCTAATCACAAACGACTGGAGACATTTAATTAGTAAAGTAAAAAATAATAACAGTGGTTGTGGATCACGCACTTTGATACGCACACGCATTCTACACGTACTCACTCCCTCTCTCTCTCTTTTTCTCTCTCTCTCTTTTTGTCACTCTACTTCCCTCCTATTCACCCTTAAATCTCTACTCCTCCTTCTATAGTACTTACAAGTAGTCAACAAGGAAGTAGGAATGTAGTCGTATTATGCCTTGTGCATGTAACCAGATATATAAGCAGTAGCGGAGTTAGGACGCTGCGGGCCCCAAGCGGAGAAGATACCTCGTGGCTTCGCCTTAAGAAAATTACAATGACTGAAATACATGTCAATCATATTTTTAAATAGGCAATCGAGAGCATTGATGCCTCGACCAGAATTATATCTCCTGCGTTTGGTTATTATCAAGTTAAATTGATTATGTACTTACATAATCATAAACGTATTAGACAGCTATGTAATTCATATATATCAAGCCACGTCAGCACAAAAACTTATCATCGAAAAAAGGTCAATTTTAAGCAAATTAAGACTTACGTACGAATTCTAACTTATTTAAAGATATCTAGCCGTATCGTTCTTTCAACACTGTGACTAGAAAATTGTAGACATAAACTGAAAAGTATTATATCTCTGAAACTACAAACTACAAGAAAAAATCACAAAGAACTTTTTTTTGAAGAAAATGCGATGAAGAAAATAATTTTTTTTGAAAGAAACAATTTTTTTAACAAACACATGGATGCACATGAAATATCATCAATTATAAAGTTTAAATTAATGGGGTTTTAAAACAAAAAAATAAAAATATATTATATATCTTTAAAATGAAATATGGAAGTGTTCTACATATACTAAAAAAATAAATATGAAAAAATGATGTTTCGATTATTTATGATTTTTTAAATATTTCCATTTAACCTAAAACTTTGCATAACTGTAACAACTAAACTATTATAAATACCGATAAAAGTCATAAGACAGTATTTAAGCAAAATTTTATGATCTATAAAATTTATCCGAAACTTTTTCTAAATATTTTACCGTTTTCGAGTTATACGCGAAAAAAGCATTTTTGGGGGTTTTTAATTTTATTTACTACAAAAACTGAAACCAATTTATACCAAGTAAAATAAAATATTTTCTCAAATTTGAAGCTCACAAAGTCTAGTCTATTCTGTTTCTATACCTTTTCCACCTTTCTCGCAAAATAAATTATATCTAGTCACGATTACCTCCTCAATTGGACTTTGTGAAGCTCCAGGCCCGTGGCTTTTGCACCCACAGTGAAATCCGCCACTCTATATAAATACAGAACTAAATACTGCTTAATTGAATTTTGCTCAGCAAACTTAAACATTAGAGAAATTGAAAATTTGGTATCATGTTCATGTTGGTTCGGTGTCAAGTGCTCATATTTCTTGATTTATTTGAGAGTTAATTAAGACTCCTTCAGCACAGATAACACCAACGTGTTTTCGATAAGAAATGTAATACTATATGAGTACAAGTGTATCTACCTATATTATTTGTAACATCCACCGGAACTTGAATTTAGTTCAATAAATGTGTTTCACATTTTACATTTTGGTTTCTCTTTGCTCTTAAATAATATTTATTTATATTTGAGGTTATATTACGTAAAATACTTTTAAAACTAATCTAAATATGAATGGTTTGTAAATATAGATATCGTATACCCTTCTTCTTTATCTCATTTTCTCGCTATCCTACTAAACTTTATAAATTATGTAAAATATTTGAATTGATGTTCCAACATTTATTAATATAAAAATTAATTTCTTTAAATATAATTCATATTAAGGGGTGAGATCGAATTTCGTTGTTCTGTTTGAGTATCTTCTACGAGCACCTTAGGAAATTACGAGCTGAGTGTTCGAGATATGTTATTAGAGTAATAAGTATCATTCCCACTCACTGATTTAATAATGTTTTTAATTTTGTATTTAGTTTAAGTTGTACATATAGCATATGAAAATATGCGTAATCATTCTCTCATTCTTTCGTTTTCTTTATTCAATGTCAACTGATTCTAAATCAAAAAAACTATATTATATTATAACCCCCAAAATGTCTCAATCTGTTAAAATGCAGCAGGAATTATTTTTAAAAGAAGTTTAATATCAGTTAGTCAAAAATATAGAAATAAAAACAATTTCTATTACTAATTGTTATTAAAAACAGCAATTTTAATTATTTCATATTCAATTTTGTTCAACTATCGAACTGTCTAAATTTATGTTACTAATATCGCATGGTCACCAATTAAATTAACTAAACCCAAATTAAAACACGAATATAATAAGGAATGCCTATTGTGGAAACCTGAAATCTAGATTAAAATATTATATAACAACGTAAATTAAGAGTCAAAGAGTTTTAACTTTTCATAAACTTTATTACATTACACTAACACTACATTACATTGCACTGGCAGAGACCAATGATGCTTGATTCTGAGTGCTGCGTCTACTGGTTTGATCACTGGATCAGAGAGGGTTTATTTGTTATTAAGTTATACTGATTATGTAACTACATAATCGTACACTTATTAGACAGCGGTGTTGTTCATATGCACGTCGCTACGACACTATGCATACTAAAAAAAAAATCGCATATTTCTAAAACTAAAACATGAAACTCAAATATGTGCAGGAAACGATTACGCATATTACTATATGCTATACTATTTCTGCAACTAAAATAGTAAGTGGGAATACAATTTACAAATCGTTTTCACTCCCCGATTTTGAAGCTGCGACTTCATGAATATTAAATTTCACAATTTGATAAATTTCTCATACATTAGAATTAGAATATAAATAGAAGTGTAGGCATCAGCATATAATTCGTTTATCTACATATTCTTAGATATTGAAGTACGCGTCCTTTTGTACCTTCTATATATGACGTCATATATCGTTGTGACATCGCCAAGCCTGGAGTATTAAATTGTGGTACAATCCTATATAAAGTCTTTGGTATATATTGAATGTCAAGAGTTCAAATTGAATCAATAATTTGAAATTACTGGAAACTATACAACAAAAAGGAATTATAATAAGTAATTGTTAAGATATATATAAAAGTCGCTAAACGCAGGATTATTAATTCATTTTTCTATTTCTAGTTCTCCATCAATTAAATTTTAATACCAAATAAACCCTATATATATATATATATAACAATGCTCTTCATTTAAATGCTCATGCCCTACTTTAAATATCTAAAAACTAATCCGGACGCCTAGTCCCTCGAATGCCCTTACTCAAATTTGATTTGATTTCTAGCTACGGTTCTGACTGTGTTATGTTTTCTTATTATATTCGTAGATAAATTTCTTAATGATATTTTATGTACGACGTATTTGAAATTAATGTACCATGAATTTAACATAACCAAAACAAATCGTTTTCTTTAGATTTCTTTTTACGGTCTTTTCATGTTTCTATTTGCTTCTGCACTTTTTAAAATGATTACTTACAGGGGTTTAAAACTGTAATTTATTTATTTGATTTTACTTGAATCATAGCGAATATATTATAACACAAAGTCGGATTCATGACTCCAAAAATTCGGTCATGTATAATTTGAATGACTGCTTATTTTCGCAAACCTTTTTTCAACATTTTTTGACAATTTATGGTGTCGAAGTAGTGATCTCGGTCGGAAAGTAGTTATTGTGTGTTCATTAGTGTTAATTAGTAACTCTCAGAGTACTGCAATGTTAACTAGATCAACTGCCATGATATCATGCATCTTACTATCCATTAATGTTATATTTTTCTCGTTAAGCCGAGCCCAGTCTTAATTAACCTCTAGAGTAATTGAATTGAAACTGATACTTTAAATGTGGTATGAATAAGGATAAATGTGTTGATTTTATTTCTAAAATCAGTTGCACAAATACTTTTAGGTAGTTAGATCATAGGTTCGATTCCCGTAGATTAAATAAATGTATTCCATCACTAGCAAAGAATTAATTCACCAAATGATAAACAAATCAAAAATAAACCAACCATATAAATAAACAAATCTATAAAAAACACAATTATTATATTACAATTATTGCGAGATATCACCTAGATTTTAAAATCGTAGTAATATAATAAAGAAAAAAGAAAAAAAATCTTCTAAGTAGGGAACATACTTGTATTTCTCTTTTTCTCCAAATATTTTTAAACCAGTATAATATAAACGGGGTCCCAATAAGAGTGCCTAATTTAGTATCATCTCATATGAAACAAAACCTTATATATCTATATAAGTTGTATTAACTTGTTTTATATCAGACGATTCTAAATTCGGCGCTTATATTAGGACACCATTTATTACAAATAGTATATAGTAGTTTCCGGTAAAACACTGGCTACGTTTTCGTTTCCAATCCCTGGATTCCCGTACACTGGCTAGTGGTTTTATCCTGACTGTGTAGTTATGACTACTTACTGAGAAGCTGAAGGATTACAGGCTCAAAGTGTCCTTGCATTTTCACGCTCTGGTGAATGATAGAAGTTAGGTTTATGGGATTCTTTTTTTATCAGTGACATATTCTTTTAATATGGGAAATATATTGCTTAAATCTAACATCTGACGATATGTTATTACTTATGAAGTTAATATACTTTATATCTACTGAGATGTTTTAGGACACACACATCTTAAGGCCTTTTTAGATTATCATATCAGATTCAGATGCAGATGGACTATCTATTTATATTACGTGTAAATATTAATATACATATACATGTATGCCATCTTGTTCGACTTGATTTAAGGCGGAAGAATGTAGTGCCTAATGGTAAACATATTACAATATGGCATTTATGTATATATATTATATATACTATTTACTATATATTTTTAAGGCTATGTCGTGCCTGTAATAATCCCGGTGGAAGAAATTTGAACCTTTACTGTAATGTAAATAATGTAATAAATTTATAAAATAAATGCAACATTGTTTGTAGCATTTGTTTGAATTCATTCAATAATAAAAAACCTATTTTGGGTATTGTAAATGTGAGAACTATCAACAACAATTTATGAAATTTGGTTCTTGTTTAGAAATAGTATCCATTATTTCTTTTTATTGCCAGTTTTTCTGGAGTATTATACCATTTTAAAATCTTGAATAGTTGCGTCAATTTTAAAAAAAACTTGCCATAGTAGTTTTCATACTTTTTCTTTACACCACGATCAGTTAAAGTGGACTGAAAGTAAAAATCTTTAAAAATTTTAGGAAAAAAAAAAATTTCGATTGATTTTTGTGTAAAAATTACAGGCATTATATACACAAAAATCAATCCAAATTATTTTTTTCCCTAAATTTAAGATTTTTACTTTCAGTCCACTTTAACCCATCGTGGTATATATATGCATATGGTTAGCGAGTACTGTTATTTGACAGTGACTTGTATTGAATTGCAGTGTAGGGTAATAAATACAGGTTTATATAAATGTAGAATCAATTAACTTCCAACAACAAAACCCAGAAAATTTGTCGTTGGTCCAGAAATTAAACTCAAAGACACAGCTGTCTGTCAGCTAAGGAGTTGATTTCTTTATTTTGACTTTTAACGAGCTTGTTTTTTGTCATAAACCACACCAGGCTTATGGCTTAGCTTCCCCTCTCAAGGAAGATACGGTTTAGAATTTTCTCACGGTAAATATTTCAACGTCTTATGTTGATGTTATATATTTTATAATATAATATAATATATAATGTATAATCAGGAATAGACACAAATAGAAGAACTGAATAACAGTGGAGGGACGGGAATAAAGATAATTTTAAGGATGTTAAATTATTGTTAGTTATAGTTCGGTATTGTGGTATGTGCGGGTTATAGTACTTAGTTATTTATTTTATTGTTCGGGAGCTAGATTCACTATTTCATTGTACTTGTCCTTATTGTATTATTCAAATTTTTTGTTGACGAAATGCTTCTATTTAGAATAATGAAAGAATGAGGTCTATACAATGTTGGTTTTGGAATACAGACATTCTCGTTTCGAAAGTCAGAGTCGATCATGAATCAGAGTCAATTTATCGTTTAACAATTATTTTATTGAATATTCAATATTGAAGAAATAAAGTTGAATTTAAGTTAGTTGATCACTGACAGTCTGACATATATATATATATATATATATATATATATATATATATATATATATATATATATATATATATATATCGTATATATATATATATATATATATATATATATATATATCGTATATATATATATATATACACAACAACTTTTGTCTAATCTATTTTTATGATAAAACTTACCGTTTACCGGAAAAATAGGAAAAACCATTTTTATTGATCTTTGACCTTGTATAACTTTTTATGCAGATGAGCGATCGATGAGGACTTTTAGTATTTTATTTATAATAATGTCCAAAGTCTATACCAACTTTCAGCTTTATGCGAATTATAGCTAATTTACCCTTATTTTATCGTTTAATTTGACCGGATTATAATAACTATGCAAAGTTGGTTGCGCACAAAAACTGGAAAATAGATTAAAACTTTCCAGATAGAGTTAATTCAATTGAATCTTGTCTTTACTTTGCATATACTCGTACATAATAATCCGCTTATATTAGTATACGTGTATAACTCAAACCATCAGTTAAAGCGCTTCAATTTCTAGACAAATTCAGTGAAGCAAGTGATTTTACCACTGGAAAATATTTTTATAACAATTGTGTGCGTTAAAATCGATGAAAACATGTTTGGAATTGTGGAAGAAACTCATAAATACGATTAAGCTATATCCCTTGAGTGTGAATTTACGTTTTATTATTTCCTCTTTTTTTATATACATATATAAAAAAATTCCTTCCGGTGAATACTTTATGGAGTTAGAGGATTTATGCTGAAATTGAAATTGACAGAAAATATTTTTAGAGATAGCTATAACCCATTCTTAATAACACGCAAGTCCGTCGATGCACAATATTTGAATATAAGAAGGGGCAGATATTTAAAAAGAATTTTAATTACGTATTTAGTCATTATATTTTTGTTATAAAATTCTAGAAGAATTTAATTATCTTTGTATAAATATTTGCCTACAGTTGATTTGTCCCTAAAACGAATATAGGGAGAGAGCCCATACCAAAACAACCCCTTGCTTAAGGCAGCAAGAAAAGGCTTAGGAATACATACTCGTATGTATATATTTTATTTTGTAAACAAAATCGTTTAAGAGATGAGTTCTTACTGTTCATATTTATGTGTTTTTCTCCATACAAGATTTTACATAATTTTTAAAAAAATATTTATCTGAGTAAATGCATACGTTTACAATTAAAATTTACAAATTTCAAATTAAAATTTACGTCTTTTTGGTGTGTATGATTTGAATCCCACAAAATAATTCGTAATTACATTTCAAATTTTAATTCTATTTTCAAATAGAAATATTTAACTCGCTCAATAATAAAATAATTTTTCATATAAATAGACTAAAAAGAAATATTATTTTCAACAAAATAAAAAATATTTTGAATTTTTCGGTATTTCACCAACTTTTTTCAAAATTTGGGATTTTTTTTCGATTTATAAATTAGGTGCCAAAGTTAGCCTATATATAAAATTTCAACTTTCTAGCCCAATTCTTACTCTCAACAATAACAAAGTTTTCTACAAAGTTTCATACCGGGCGCATTTTCTCAACCCCCCTTTTCTAATTTTTTAATTTTTAATTTTCAAATGTTAGCATTGGACACCGTAATACACATACCAAATTTCAACTTTCTATCTTTAAAGAATTAAAAGTTATAGAGCAAGAAGTAAAAAAAAATATTTTTGTTTTTCTAATATTACGGGTTTCCAGGAAATTCATGGAAAAATCCGAGGACGCCAAAAGTCTTATAAGTTTTTTCTCTACGAAATAGAAAGTTTTGAAAAAATTCGCTGGAGCCGTTTTTGGTCTACCATACGAATCGCGTAAACATATAAATATACAGTTGGAACATTATAATATAGGACATTTAAAATAAAGAAATTAAATCAGATTGCTCAAATTTTGGGTCTTTTAGCAAGAGGTGTTATCAAAATTTGTTAACTGTCAACATACAGCCGTCATTGCAGTGACATTTGGCAGATATTAAGTGATTTCCAATTACAGAGCACAATGCGACTTCCTGCGGCACTGTGTCGCATTTAGTGAATTGAGTAAATAAGTACTATATGGTATATAACATTTTGTTTCATTTAGGTTGTATTTCAACTTTGCCCCTTCCTAATTAATTAAGTATCGGACAATCATCAATAAGACCTGCTACAAAAACACATTATTGTTCAGTTTTTGTAAACTTGTTGTTTATAATAAACTTTTTAGGAGCGCAGTGGTCGATGATACCATAGGGTGATCGAATTTAGTTGATATTTCCCGCTATATATATATATATATATATATATATATATATATATATATATATATATATATATATAAATATTAAACTGGTAAAATAATGTAACAAATGTAAAATGAGAGTTTAGTTTATTTATTAAATTCTTTTTGTTTTTCGTCGATACAATTGATTCACAATACAATACACAATTCAGTTTTTATATCTTGGGTGGCGTAACGGTTAGTACGACCGCTTGCAATGCCTAAGGTAGGAAGTTCGTACCGAACCTAGTACATTTTTCACATTGTGATAAAAATTTCTTGAAGGTGAAAGTAAGAGGACGTGTTCTTATGTTATTTGCACATTTCATAAAGTTAAGAAATAATCAAAAAAAATTAAAATGAATAAATCATACTAGCACATACTGTACCGTGAGATGAAACTAGATCAGAGGTGATGGTTTAGTTTAACAAGATTTGTTAAAAATCAAAATCTGGACTAATCCATTACCTCTTATCTGCCTTCATCTCAATGTACAGTATGTATCCTATATTTCATTTTTAGAGCTCCTCTTTAAATCCCAGTAATAAAAGCTTAGATGCAGTTTAATTTTTTGATCTAATTTTGTTAAACACTCTTTTTAAAATTACCGCAATTAGTTAAATGATAAATCATATTTCCTGGATAAAATAGATCGCATTATTTAATACCAGAGAAAAAACATCAAATAAACACTTGCAAGTGTTGCAATCCTCTTTATTCTTGTGTAGTCGCTCCATTAGAAGCTGTGAAAGTTGTACTTGCCCAAGACCAATGCTTTCCTTCGCTAGCCTATTGTATCTACAACTTTGTCAATCTACTATTAATGTTTAGAAAAAGATCTATTACATGATTCAAAAAACAAAATTTTAGAAATTTGTCTTACATTTGCTAGCTTACCACAAACTAACTACAATTTATTTTCTACTTCTTATATAGAAATTGATTTCCAGTCCTGTTTCACACTTGCTAGCTTACTACAAGCTAATTTAGGAGTTACATAGCGTTTTATTTTCTACCTGTATATACAGAATTATATATTTATTTTTTACAACCTTTTTAAAGGAGTTTATTTTATCTTGAATAATATAAAACTTATATAAAAGGTAAATGAACCCATCTCCTAATTAAAATGGACACTTTCAAAGTATTTGGCTTTGATTTCTTTTTTGTATAATTAAAAAGGGTTCTAAGTTGTAACATACAACTTAATGTTATTTTTTTCCTTTTTAATTTTTAAATTCTATAAAGAGTTTCAAAATTAAATTCTTTCTTACGGAAATATTTACATTATAAATTATATATCAGATAACGTGTTATTCCGGCAGGTTTTGCGTAAAATGGTTTAACGGAATTAATACGATATCCTTATTATAGTTAACGAAAAGATGCCCCCGAGTATATGTATATATATATATATATATATATATATATATATATATATATATATATATATATATATATATATAAATTACTTTCATCTACTAAAAAAAACTCTTATAAAACAAAATAACAAAATTATGTTTTTGTGATATTAAAATCCTTTTATCTAGATCTGATGTTGAATCAAAAGTAAAGGATAGCAGCACCCTCGGGCAACCAGAAAAATCCCCACTAGGAATAAATTATTATGTTTTGTATTTTTTAATAAATTTTTTAAAAGTAGTTTTGGTGTAGTCTATGAAATCCGTCTGTGAAACTTACATTTTAGGTAGGCATTATGTAATGCAGCCCCCTCAAATTCGATAGCCATCTTAAAAGTGAGAGTGTAATCACTTTTATTTATTTATCTTAAAAAATATAACTCCCACAAAAATTTTGCGTAGAGACTTTTTGTAGATATTAATATTATGTACAACTTTTGTTGTAACTTTTGTAATAAAGTAGTTATAAGTAAAAATACAACTTAAATTCAGTGATGTACTTAATTAGCTGGTTGCATATACTTACCTCTTTTATATACTGTATATGTAAATGTTTTGAGTAGATTTCTTTTGTCTATATCTGGATTACATTGGGTCTGGTCTTCAGAGTACTAGATATTTCAAATTCTAATCTTTGATAGTTTGAATTAAATATGAACTTAAATAGAGTCTAAATGATTCACGGGGATGTTTCATGTGTTCTATGTGTTATTTTGCGCTTGACATATTGACATATGTGTAATGTCACACCTGCGCTATAGAAAGTGATTCCTTTTAAACTTGAACAACGCTAGGATATAGTGTAACATTATTTCCAAAGTGATTTATCTGTAAATTCGGTAACAGTTATTGTGATTAAACTATTTTGTATGACCGTTGTTACTTCAACAATTTACATTAGCAAGAATTGAGCACTTTAGGAAAGCATAGTCGAATTATTCGTGAAATTGTGTTAAGCCGGCGCCTAATGATGCTACGAACATTTGGACGCATCGTGTGGCCGATGCTGGAACATCGTTCATGTTGGAAGAAGTTTGGGCTGTTTTCGGTCTTTTCACCCGCGTCAAAAGGAATTTTTCTACCCCCACCACGCACTTGATCCACATGTCATGCACTGCTGCACGAATCGTCCAACAATGGAAAGTTTTATAGTTGAAAGTTTCTATATTTATTTGAAAGTTTTTCTTAAACAGTGTCAGTGTCTATACCATCAACAAATTAATAAAATAAATAAATCATTCGGATGAAACACACGTTTGAGGCAAGCGTTTGAATCAAACGTACACCACATCGTCTGGAGCCGGCTTTAAGAGAATGGCTACTGCCAAGTCAAATGCGGAAGCTACTTTACTAAAATTATCATTCGTATATTATCGGAAGATTTACTCGCTTGAGTATAGCAACAATCATTTAAAACAATTAACGATGTAGTTTTAACAGCAATTTCAAAAAGAAACGAACAAATGGCCCACTCTGCATAAACTTAAACTTTATTACGAAGTTTCATCATCGAGTGTATACATCAAAGTTTATTTAATTCTTATTTGAGTAAATGTTAAAACTTCTGCCTTATTATTAAGTTAGGTTATGTTACAAAGCTTAACTACTGCTTTTATTTTACTATTTCAACAATTTATAATATACATATTTTATTGTTACATTGCAGCAACAGCAATCTGTATTATTAGATTTAGTTTTTTTCAGCATTTTCTCATTGGCTGCACTATCTCAAAGGTTGTTATTTATACTTCAAAAACTTTTGATACAAAATGTAAACATGCTCTTTTGTTACGAGTATTATTGCATGTTTTTTTTTAAAGATTAGTCTCGTTTTTTTCAATGCTTGTTTCTTTTTTGTTTTGTTTTTGTTTTTGATGTGTTTTTCTTTTATTATAATACTTATAATTTTTTTTTTCTTTTTTACAGTCATGGTGAAGACCTCATTGTAACTCCTTTCGCACAAATATTGGCCAGTCTTCGAAGTGTCAGAAACAACTTTTTAAATTTAACAAATGTTCCACCAGCAAAGTAAGTATTAAACTTTTTTAATTTTAAAAGGATCTTATATTTTGTTCATAATTATTATCTGTAAAAATAATATTTCTATTGGTGAATTAATTCTGCCGTGTATACAGACCCTTAAGTCATGTAAGGGCCCTTGGGCACATAGAGTTTGACTCCCTTTTAGAAAGTAAAATATAAAATTTAATGAAAACATCAGTATGTACTTTTTTTACTGATTTTATTGGTTATTATGGTTATCAAAACCAAAAAAGTATATTTTCGATAATGTTTTTTGACGACATAGTTGATATATAATTATTTCCATAATTACAACATGATAAAATAACATTTAAAGAATACTTTGTGAAATATTCATAAAGAAATATCAGGAACTGAGGCATTGACAGCCAATCTCCGCAGACGTCACAAGAAAAGTCTCATTGCGGTGTAACTCATAACTCATCACCGGACTATTTGAAGTCAAAATACCAAAATGATTTCATTAGTTGATAAGTTCCTGCAGGTAATCCTGTCGAGTTTTTTTTTATCGATTTTTTCAATTTTTTACTGCACTTAGAAGTCAAAATACCGATTTTTCATGAAGAAAATCAGAAACTTTGTTATTTTAAAATACATTAAAATTAAAAAAAAAAACTATATCGGTGCAGTAGATTTTGAGGTAGACTCTGAAAAAGCTAAGTGTGAGAAAAAAGCGTTTAAATGTTTCGAAGAAAGACAAAACCAGACCAGTGAGGTGAACTCTATATCTCCAACAGTTTTACTCCAATCGACTTCAAATTTTCACACAATAAACTAAATATGTTTTACCTTAATATAAATAAATTTAAAAAAATTTAAACCTTATAAAATGTACAATGTACAATTTTATGGTTTTCTGAAATATTACATTCATAAAATCAAATAATAATATTTTTTAATATATTTTCTATTTCTAAAATAGGTTATGTTTGTTGTTTTACTGTTTTTAATGTTTTCGTTGTGCAATAATGAAATAGTAAACTACATTTCTCCGTAAAATGTTTTTTGCAACAACAAAAATGCGCAGAAACTATTGACGTTTGACATTTTATATTTTCATTGTGAAAGTAATTTTCTCTTGTTTCAAGAAAGTAATAAGTATTATATTTCCAATATCAGTAAGGCAACAAAAAGAATTATTTCATATGTTTTTACGTTTGTATTATTTTGATATAGAATGAAGATAAACTGTCTTAAGACAGTCGTCCCTATAAGTTAGGCAAAAGAAATTCTTCACTTTCTTGTCAATAAATCTGTTTTGACGTTTTTGACTTTTTTTTTCTAAATTTCTAATGATGTTTAAAACCCTATTCTAGATCTCGTAGATCTTCTAACGCACCATTGCCGCGTCCTGTTGCCCCCGGGGACGATGCGTACCTTCGCTTGGCAATGGATACTGTGGAAGAACTCGATTGGTGCTTGGATCAACTCGAAACAATCCAAACACACCGCAGTGTTTCTGACATGGCTTCACTCAAGGTAAGTCAAATTTTATATTTATAATAAGGATATACAATTTTCAGGTAGATTTGTTATGATTTTCTTATTTATTTTGCTGTAACACTGTAATAGGTTACGCCAAAAGAGTAAATAGACGTATGATTTATAATATGTTCTACGTTTATATATAGAGGTGGTTCCATTTCTTGCTAACCTATCATTCGTGTGATAATGTTTGCATACCTTCCAGGCGTAAAATTTAAAGTTAATATTAGCTAAACTAAATAAAACTAAAATTGTTCAGAGTATAATCGCAAATATATTCAAACCCATATATATATTTAAAAATTATTTATTATATTTATTTAATTAAGACTTTTATTTTATTAGAGATCTTTCGACCGAAACATCGTCATTATAATAAATACTTGTGCATTACTCTTACAAATTAGAAAATTGCAGTTTATACACATAAAGTGTATAATGTAGGTAATGTAAGTCTACACTGTAGGTGTATTTCATTATTTTACGAAAAATAATACAGTTTTTACGATAATTTAAAGGTGTTTTTAAAATAACGCAAATTTTAAAGAGTAATAATAAGTTTTGAGTAATAAAAGTAAATACAAAACTGGATGTGATTACGAAAACCAGAATGATTAGGATGGTATTACCCAGTATTTAATGCGTCTGTGCTGCTCTAATGCTGGATCTGAAGAAAAATGTTTAAACCAAAATTTTACAAACAGAAGAATTTCTATTCTAGGCTCGGGGCCTCCAGAAACGCATAGCCCGTAGTATATGCTATATGGTTAATTGGCGGTGGTAAAATGTTTCTAGATGCAGCATAATAATAATAACCAAAATTTTATGCATATAAGGAAAGGGCCGGTACGACCGCTCTTTTATTTTGTATTTTGTATTTAATTTAAATTGTTTAGCATCTGACAATACGCGTAGTCATTCACAGTACCATTTTTAATTTAAATTATTTTTTCAGTTTTTTTAGTGTCCAATGTTTTAAATTAAAAATATTAAATTAAGAAAATCTATATTATATTATAATTATAACGTCCAAAATGTGACAATCTGTAAAAATGCAGTAGGATTTACTTTTAAAAGAAGGTTAATGTTAGTTTTTGAAAAATAACAAAATGAAAACAATTTCTATTACTAATTGTTATTAAGAATATCATTTGAATTATTTCACATACAATTTTGTCGAACTGTCAACATTTATATTACTAACGATGCATGCGCACCAACTAAATTAACTAAACTTAAATTAAAACACAAATGTGAAATCGAATGCTGGGATGGAATGGAGTGAGTGGGAATTAGGCTTAAATGTTTTTATTTTCTATTTCTTTTATGTTGTTATTCGAACATACATACACTTGAATACATACATTTTTCGCCTAAAATAATAAAATATTTTACGATAATATTTAAATTATATTAAAAATATTTACAAAATCGTTAATGAGAAAAACTAACAATACTTAATTTTAACGGAAACACTTATTGCCGACATTTTATTAAAAAAGTGACAAACATTGATTTATAATATCTTTATCTACACAAAAGCTATTTAAAAATTTTTGTGAGAGTTCTAGTTTTCAAGATAAACAAAAGATATTGATTACACTTTCATTTTCAATATGACGAACGAATGGGAAACACCCCCATCCCGAAAAAAAATCATAAAATACGTGATTGACCTTTTTCTATCCTCCGGCATACTAGATTAATACTTCTATTGAAACAAAAAAATTGAACTGCGCTCCATGCAAAAATAGCAACTGTAGTGTCGCTGTGACTGCACACTGCACATGCTGCTACGAGTACAATCTTACGAGCCAGTCTATTGTTCGCCTAGTGCTCATATGAAAACGTTTCTTTTATCAGTTTCAAGTTATCTCTAGGACTATTCACGAGGGTCTTTGTTCATTATTGTAACAGACTTTTATTTTTTTCACTGTGTCAGTACTTCGTTTTTCCTCTTGAATTTCACTGCCTTGTAAAACCACCGAATAGAATTATACATATGTTATGATCGTTATAATAAACTAGAGTTTACCCCCGGCAATGCGACGTCTTTTTGGCGTGTATGATTTGAATCCAATAAAATAATTCGTAATTACATTTCATATTTCATTCTATTCTTAAATTGAAATAATAAACTCGCACAATAATAAAATAATTTTTCAATTTATCAAAATAAAAAATATTTTCAATTTATGTGTTATTTGACCAACTTTTTTTAAAAATTTGGAAATTTTTTTTTCGATTCGTAAATAAGTTACCAAGGTTAGCCTATATAGAACATTTCAACTTTCTAGCACAATTTTTACTCTCGGCAAATACTGCCCCCGTGCACCCAAATAAAATTTTGATTTTTTTTTAAATAATAATATACTTAATTATTCTAGAGTCCAGAATATGAACTTTCTCCAAAGTTCCCTCCCGGGCCCCCGAATTTCTTCAACCCCCCCTTTTTCAATTTTTGAATTTTTAATTTTTGAGAAATGTCAGCATTAAATACCTTAATACACATGCAAAATTTCAAGCTTCTATCTTTTACGAATTAAAAGTAATACAGCAAAAAAGGGCTCACTCATTCATCACTCACTCACTCATTTCCAGTTTTTCCAAAATTACCGGTTTCCAGGAAATTCAGGGGAAAATCCGGAGACGCCAAAAGTCTTAGAATTTTTTTGTGCTTAAATGCTTAAAAAACAGGCCGTCACACGGGAGAATCCCCTTTATAATACAAAAATTCCGTTATATAAATAACGGTAAATAACGTTATGAATACCGATATATAACGTTATAAATAACAATAAATATCGATATATAACGATATTTATAATATAACGGTAAAAATCATATTATTTTTCGTAAAATAATTTCCTGACAAATTTTATGAGTATAAACTGTAATTTTTTAATTTGTAAGAGTACTGCACAACCACTCGTTGTAGCAGACAGCTACAAATATAATAAAACTACAATAATATTTTTGCTAAAGACCCCGCACCGGGTACTATTTAATATTAGGTCTACATTTTATAGTAACTTGTATTTTTTAATCTATAATACTAACTTAAATTTATAAACTAACTACATTTAGTTACAAATTGCTTTGAGAGACTGTATCAGCTTTTGGGACCTGAATAATTCTGAGTTGAAACAGTCCTCATTGAATCACAGAGTAAGAAATTGTCTTATCATATTATCTGTAGATTCTGCTTCTCTACTTTTACGATAAAATCAATCTTCTTAAACAGCGTACGCTTAGCAATTTCAACGTCAAACTTTTCATTCTATTTCTTAGTACTTTAAATCTTTTCCTTTTTAAATTCTTTATCGTATAGTTCATGATCGTCTGGAAAATATTCTAAACTAAACTAAAACTAAAAATCTACAGGATATAATGGAATCTATGATTTTTGGAGAATTACCACTTAGAGATTATACAAATTAAGTTTTTACTCTCCCACTGTAATTTTCTTTGCGAACGCCCATGCCAGTTTAAATATACTGACTCATGGAATACTCGTGCTCACAAAGTTATACATTTTACGAAGCGAATATTAAAATTGGTGTATGTTTTATTTATTTTACATATAAAAATCTATATCCTTTCTGTCATCACTTTTTTACAGTCTACATCATGTTGAATGTAAAATATTCAAATTTAGTTTTTATAGAAAAATATTGTCGTATATTATTCGATCTGCGTTCAAATATACTCGTGTCTACTACAGTGTGATATTGTGTTATATGAAATAGCGAGTAGATAACAAAATATTTTGATATTAACATATTAGTTCTACAATACAGTATAGATATGATAGCTTCCTAGATTCCTATTTGTGTACTGATTGCACATTTTCTAGTTTTAATGAAAGCGATGTACAATAGAGCACCGTATAACGCGGGTTTTTGTTATGCGAATTCACGCAATGCGGAATTTATTGTTTCCAAGTTATGTATAACTTTGGTAAATAACAAAACGTATTCTTAGGTAAAAAATATTACGTTAAACCAATACATGAGTTTACATTTCCGGTAAAAGGGATGTAGTCTAATAGAATGGTATTTGGCGTGAGGACAGAAGATCCTTTAAAGCTAATGAAGTTTTTCTCTTACTTTTTTTATAAAGAAAGAGCTTTTTCATGAGAGAAAATTTTTACTTTAATGTTTTTAAATTTATAATATGGTTCATACGTCTTAAGATTAAAGTATCATTCGACCATCTACTCAGAGTCACATATTTTCGAAACTAACTGCGATGCATGCATATGCGTAGAAAACCTGAGCATGCCAATGCTGTCCTTTGTATGTTTTCCAATAAGAGCTCCGCATTTAGTATCATCTCATATAAAAACAAGAAAAGTTTCAACATTTTTTTTTTAAATTATTTATATTAATGTACAACATATTAAGTTTATTGTGTGAAAATTTGAAGTCGATTGGAGTAAAACTGTCGGAGATATAGAGTTTTAGGTATTCACCTCTCTGGTCTGGTTTCGTCTTTCTTTAAAACTTTTCAAAGCGTTTTTCACACATAGCTTTTTCAGAGTTGATGCCCTGTCTAGCTCAAAATCTAGTGGATTGATCCTTTTGAAATTTTGTACTTTCTTGACATAAATGCCGAGGAAATGCTGTCGAGTTTTTTTTTTTAATTTAACGTATTTTAAAATAATAAAGTTTCTGATTTTTTCATGAAAAGTTGGTATTTTAACTTCTAAGTGCTGTAGAAAATTTAAAAATCAGTAAAAAAAACAAAACTCGACAGGGTTACCTGCGGAAATTTATTAACTAATGAAATCATTTTGGTTTTTCGATTTCAGAAAATCCAGTGATGAGTTATGAGTGGCACCGCAATGTTACTTTTTCTTATTACTTATAATTATTATTATGACGTCTGCGGAGATTCTCTGTCAATGCCTCATTTCTTGATATTTATTTATGAAAATTTCACAAAGTATTCTTCAAATGTTATTTTATCATATAGTAATTACAGAAATAATTATATTTTAACTGTGCCGCCAAAAAACATTATCGAAAATATGCTTTTTTTGTATCGATTTGCCCTCCCCCGACTCCCCCACCCCCCTTGCAAGAAAAAAATTAAATATAAGTCGAGTGTCAGACAGCAAATCATTTTTTTCTTCTTTAAGAATTCGATATGTAGTACTGTAGAGTACTTGCTACGTCAACGAAGTCTGACGTCATAGTCAGAATTGCTGTAGTAACACGTCTCAATTCTGTTTGAGTGTTAATTCAGTTAATTCTATTGCTTTGAATTGAGTTATTTAATTGCTAAATCAAATTAGGTGGTTCCCAGTGAACATTCATACTCGTTCTTCTTTTCAAACTTATTTTTATTCATTACTTAATTTTATTTTCTTCTTCTTTGAACTTGTCCTTTACTCGTGAAGTGAAAGCACCAGGTGTCCTAAACCTACAGACAGTAGTGAATGTATAGTAACATTAATTTAGTGGCTGAGAGATAAACTGTCGTAACTAATACATTGTCTATGTTGAGGATTTTATCTTATTATATCTAATAAAATAAAATAGGGCACTACCCAATTATCTTAGTGGGTATCCGATTGTCTCTGGCCAACCGTTCGTAGACATGGTTGAAAATAGTGACGTAGTTCTGTGATCCAAAAGGTAATTTAACGGGATCCGCACAAACAAGTGCCCACAACCAATGTGTTATAAACCACCACCTCTTTGTAAATAATAAAACAAGTAAACGTTATTATTTAAAAAAAATAAATTAAATTTCAATATAATTATAAAAGTACTTAGGGCCATATTTTTGATAGGCCAGCAGACAGTACCGTATTTCTCTATTAATTGTATTTTAATTAAAAAACAGACGGACGTGTATGACGTCACATTGTGAAAATCGTAAAAAAGCATATTTTCGATAATGTTTTTGACGACACAGTTAGTATATAATTATTTATATAATTACTACATGATAAAATAATATTTAAGGAATACTTTGTGAAATTTTCATAAATAAATATCAAGAAATGAGGCATTGACAACGAATCTTCACAAACGTCACAAAAAAAAGAGTAAATGCGGTGCCACTCATAACTCATCACTGGATTTTCTGAAATCGAAAAACCAAAATGATTTCATTCGTTGATAAGTTAATGCTGTCGAGTTTTTTGACAGCACTTTGAAGTCAAAATACCGATTTTTCATGAAAAAAATCAGAAACTTTGTTATTTTAAGATACGTTAAAATTAAAAAAAACAACTTGACAGCGTTACCTCGGCATTTATGTAAAGAAAGAGTATGCAAAATTTCAAAAGGATCGGTGCAGTAGATTTTAAGCTAGAGAGGACACCGTCTCGAGAAATCTAAGTGTGAGAAAAAACGCGTTTAAAAGTTTCAAAGAAGGACGAAACCAGGCCAGAGAGGTGAAGGCTTAAAACTCTATATCTTCGACAGTTTTACTCCAATCGACTTCAAATTTTAACACAATAAACTTAATATGTTGTACATTAATATAAATTAAAAATTAAAAATTGAAACCTTAACCACCCCTCAAAAACAACAGAAAACGCAATACTTTTCTGATATTTTTATTTTTACCCAAAGTACGAAGTCTATGTTTAGTATAAACACAATATAGACCAAATATCACCGCAATATGTACCGTTGTATGTCGACAGTTGAAAAAATTATGCGAAATTTAAAAAGACAGTTCTTGTTCATCAGTTTTATATTTTGTCTAGAGGCTCGGTGAAGACTTAATGCGGAACTGTTTTAACTGTATCACCGCGTGTAGGAGTTTTAACTTTTAAAATCGATATACACACATACGAATAAACTGTACGTTTTCAAACATACAGGTAAAGATTGATCCGCGGAAGGGTCGTGTTGCCAAATATTTAACTACAGCTAAATGCAGATCCATGGGGAATGAGGTGTGGAGATATGGGAATATGTGGTGTGTGTTGGACATCTAAATGGGAGTGGTGGTAGCTACGATTAGAGGAAGGGGTTACACGATTAAGTGGACAGAGACATGAATAGGGAACCGAAAGCAGTGACCCATCCTTGTAGTTTAATTTAATTTACCAGAAATGTTACATCATTATTTGAAGAGCTTTAATGGTATAGTTATGTAAATGTTATAGAAATAAATATGCATATACTCGTATATCACGGCCCCGGTTTGCGTCCCGGTTGCGTCGTTTAGAAAATCTAGAAAATTCGAAGTTGTGTTGTTCATATTTTGATTTGCGTTGGATTTTAGAATAATTTTAGAAATTATTTTACGAATTTGGATTATTTTCCTGAAGTTTGTAGTTTATATGGATAAAAATTAACAAAAATATTGTTGAAATATATGATTACATGTAGAAAGAATTAATTCGATTTGCGTCATCTCTTTCAGTTCCTATTAACGACGCAAACCAGGCAACCAAACAATAAGTTGACTTGTTATTTTTGCTTGTTATTTTGACTTATTATTTTTCATTAATATTTGTGTGGGTAGAAGTGGGTGTTTCTAAAATGCATTAATTTCTTCACTTTTTATAAATTTAATCATAAGTATGTAATATTATATAAAACACCTATATATATGTATTATATATATTACTAGCTGTCCCGGCCACGCGTTGCTGTGTCTAACGTTACATAGCGCCATCTATTGAATATTTACTCAATCTAGTCAACAGAATATTTACTCAATCTAGTCAACAGATGTCGCCATCATCGTCGCCAGATGTCATATGTCATATACAGATAATTAATAGACAAATAATTTGCAATAAGATAATATTGCAATCATAAATTGAGATGTAAGCTATCCTATCTTTCAAGTTGGATCAAACTGCACACGGTGTACAAATTTGATTAAAATCGGTTAAGTAGTTTAGGAGTCCATCGCGGACAACACAGTGACACGTAATTTATATATATTAAGATTATACTGCATTGTAAAACTAAAGCATTTGAGAAGTCTATTATATATTTTATATTTCAAGTTAGAAATATATTTTTTATGCGTACAATTAAATAGAGATATGGTTGTTGTCTCTTTTACATTTAAAAATATTTATTTTAGACAAAATTCCACATTCATTTCATTAGAATATCATACAAAAAGAAACAAGATACATCTGTCTCTGTTACACTTTAATGATTTATTTCCAAAATCATTCAATAGTGGTACGGTAAGGTGAAGTGATTTTGCCATTTGTAGTTCATATCACTGACATTTTCCTTGAACGATTGAAATCAAATTGAATTGTTTCACGACAAAAATATAATACGCATCTTCAATATGATGCTAAAGTGACTCCAAAATATTTATTGGGTTCTTGTATACAATTTATGGAGTTGCACATCCTATTTTTTTAAAATGACGCCTTTTCAAAAAAAGAATCGATTTTTGACCAAAATTTTGGCACTAAATTGTTTATAAAAAAAATATTTATCAGTGAGAAATAAGCTTCGATTAATTACTAAAAAATATACTTAAGAAGCTTGTGTTAAAGTTGAGACTGATCGGTTCCCGAGAAATTTTGGTAATCGACTTGACAAACACAGTTTTTAGAAAATCCTTACATACTGTAGAGTAAAAAATTTTCAAGTTACATAACTTCGAGCATAACCGCCGGATTGACTTGAAATTTGCTGTGTTTGTACTTAAATATATGTACAATACGAAAATGAAATTTAAAATAATCGATTTTTTGAAAATTCTAGCTATATATAACCCCTTAAATAAATGAAATTAAAAAAAATTATTTTCATAATTTGTAATAAAAAATGGAACCCTCTAAACACAATGTAAATGGAATATTGCATGCGTTATTCATCTATGTAACTCGGAAAGCGGCTCTGGATTATAATATACTCTGAGGGAATGTAATTACAGTTTGAAATATGTTTCTATTTGCTTTAGTCTGAAGTTGAAGCAGCACGTGCCGCGTGTTGATACTGTGAACTATCTGTACTCGTTGTACAAGTATATGTACATGACGTGCCCCTTTATATCAGTGACGTTATTTTAATTATTTATTGCAATCTTATTAGAATATGTTTGTTTATTCACTTTACTCTTAAGCAAACAATAAATTTGTTATTTATTTATCAGAGGTATAAGTACAACATACTCGTACAATTGTAGTTGAAATTTAACATCAGTATAACGTAATCGTTGATATTAAACTATATTTTATCAAAAGTGAAAAATAAATATTTGTACTTATTTCTACGTTTCTACGTAATAATATTGTTTGATTTATGTAATTACAAAATAAGTTTTCTTCATACTCACGAATGTTGTAGAGATTAGATTAGAATAAGGAGAATCTATTTTGTGATGATGAAAGTTAGGGTATGTTTTTTTACATTACGAGGGTGGTTTGATAATTCAGTGATTTGCAGTTTTGAAAAAGTGCTTTATTTCTCAATAAAAGATATTTATTTATCAACATCTCCTTTAGGCTTGATACATTTAGTCCAGTGCTTTTCTAATTTTTTTTATTCCTTCCAAGTAATGGGTTTTCAAAAGGTTCTCAAAATTGACATTTGTTTCAATTTGTTGGGCCCAAATATCTTGCCGCTCAGCCATTTCTTCAGATTTGGACACAGGAAATAGTCGCAGGGGGCTAAATCTGGATTATTAACTATCAATTATTTCTTTTAAACACATTTCACTAATACTTTACCTGTGAACTATTTTAATTACAAATTACAACATATTTATAATAATTGTTTAGTACTTAAACAAATAAGCCTTTCTATTTCAGGTACTGGTTTATGACTCACAAAGATTTGTCTCTAATATTTTATCCCCACTTTCCTCATCTTACTTCTTGCAAATAGCATTAGTACCAAATATCCAAACTTTGTCGAAGGATGTTAGATGTTGGTAGGTTTAATCAGCACTTTTAAATACACACTCGAGCGGTTAACATCATATCAAACTCATATCAACCAGTTTATAAAAATAAAAAGGAAATGAAAATAATAAAAAATAATCAGATTTATAAAACAACTTCTTCGTTGGCTAACAATTAAATATTTAATAAGCAAGCTTGTTGATCTTGAGAAATTGAATTCACAATCCTGAAGTCTCTCTGATGAGATTAGAAAAAATGAACACCCACACACTACTTTCGTGTTATATTTTATTCTCAACGCGAAAATAGTGTGCATGGATCCAGTTTTTATAATATAGTATATTTAGTTCAAATGTATGCCGCTAGACTTTACATTCTCCATATAATTATTATATACTCACATTATATCACATTATATCTCTTCACTGTTTCTCTGTTCTTTATTCCTATACTTCACCATTCTAAATTCCATGTTTCTCACCCTTTTTCCTCTATCTCTTCTTCCATCCTCTCTGTTTTTCCGTCATCTACCTTCTCCTTCTCTTGCTCCTCTCGTCATATATTCTCTTTTCCCTTGCCAGAGTAAATATTCTCCATATCTGCTCTGCCAATCAACTCCTTCCTTCCTGATCTGTACTCATCAGTTATTTTCTTTACCTACTTACTTTCTTTTCTACGCCCCCTCACTTCAACTCTTCCATTTCCTGTACTTCAATTCAAATTCTTTCTACTTTCACCATCCACCTCTATTCTTCCTCTCATTAGTTCCTTTATCCTCTTTTCACTCTTTCTTTTGCAATCGCATGTATCTTTTATGTGCTCCAACGTTGGTTGGGTTCAATAAAACCTTATGCTATTTTTTAAAACTCTACAGAGTATTTTTATTAAACAGAAATGTTTCAAATCCTCGGCGGTAAACTACAAAGGGTTGCGATTTTGAATATAATCTCGAACAAATGGGTCGGGTAGATTCTCACAAAGTGACCACCGTACGTATGAATTCATTCGAGCTATAAACGATGCCAGTGTATAAAGTTACATGTCACATATGTTGTACAACTTCTTCCAACAAATGTTGAATGTTGCATCAATGTGTACGAAACATGAATTTTGAGAGTGGTCCAAAATGGAATCACGAGGTTTATGAATCACCTGTAATATGTAAATTTACAGGTGCATAGCAATTAAATGAGATATGTACAGGAAGTTCTAAAATAGTAAAGGAACAGTGGTCTTATAAAGCCAATCAAAATATTATAAAAATAGAAAGAAATTACAATTACGTTCCTGTCAAAACTTGTGTTAATTACTTCATTTGGAAACCGTTTTCAATTCCTGTTAACAATACATAAATTGTATTTTTACTTGTTTCTATGTAATTTATTATCTAATTGTGTACATAATATAAATATATTACGTTTTTAACATCTGTGTGATATATTTTTAATACTCGGAGTAAATAATTTCGAAATCTATTACATATATTTATATATACTACAGTAAGTACATTCGTAGATGAAGTTATGTAACGTACACACTGGTGTGACTTAAACATGCGACATTCAACATTTATATATTTTCATTCATAAGTTGACATTATTTAGACATGAACGTACTAAATGTGTTGTACTTTTAACGTACAGACTAGTGCGACATAAATATGCGACACTAATAAAAACCTAGTAAAACCGGTAATATTTTTATGAAACTAAGTTTCAGTATAAATCAGTATAATCTCAGTGTGTTTTTTTTAGTTGTGTTTAGTAAATGGACAAATGAAATAGACCTGAACAGTAGACAGTTTGCCAAACACAGTTTGTCAAAGGTAGTCACGAGTTAGTTCAGTTATATTGTTAAATAACTCGTTCGAAATATGAAAGCTTCCGATAAAGAAAATAAGAGAGGATAACATAAAGAATGGGGGGGGGAGGAGGTCCAAAAAAGAGAAAAGAATACTTTGAAAGGAATGGAATGGCGATCGAGGAGGCAGAGAGGAGAGGAGAAGGTGGCGCAAGTGTGGCAGAGGAGCTAAGGAGAAGGGATAAGGAGACACAACAGCAGGAGAGAATGGGAAATATAGAAAAAAGTAACTACAATAAAAGATATAAGAGGTTATGGGAAAATAATGTGCCTCAGTACCTTATAGAAAAAGACATAAAACACATAAGAAGAACAGCAAGGTTTAGATTGGGAAATGAGGAAAAAGGAAACAGATACTGGGAAAAGAGTGAGGAAAGAAAGTGTAGAATGTGTGGAGCGGAGGACGAAACACTGGAGCACATTAAGTTTGAGTGTAAGGAAAAAGTAGCAAGCGAAAGGAATATTGGCCAGCTATTAAAGGGAGGCAGTGAAGGAAAGAGGTGGATGGCGGAAATAGTAAGAAGGAAAGGAAAAACAGGAGAATAAATAAGCTGGTGGAGAATAATAGAGAGGGTCAAAAGAAGAAGAAGCAGAAAGCACTTTTGGAATTAGTAAAAGTCGAGAAGATTTTAAGTTTATTTTAAGTTTAGTTTTAAGTTTGGAATGTATATAGGAATGAAATGTATTAGAAATATAATACTGTAGATTGTAAAGCCGAAAGGCATACACAATTAATATATAAAAATATGAAAGCTTCCGACGTATTAAGTTGCATGTCGCACTAGTGTGGACGTGCTGTACAACTTGTACCATCCAATGTTGGATGTCGCAGGTTTAATGGCACAAGTCTGTACGGTACATTAGGTAGACAGTCTATAGTAGACGGTATAGTGTAGTACACAATGTAAATTAGCTACGTGCTGAACTAAACGTTGTAAACATACAAACCAGCTTGTGGAAGCCGACGGATTGTAGTAGGCGGCTGGGATTGTCATACACATTCAAGTTAACGCAATGTTTGCTCGGATGGTCACGTATCAGCGTAATACGCAATAGTCAGGAGGCGATTGTCGAAATGCACATGAACTTTATTAATATTTTTTTTTTGGAGTAGCGTTAAGGTTTGTCCAGACTACAGCAACATCAATATGCAACATGTTTTATAATTTATTTTTGTTACGCAGAACTCACCACTGATTTTGTCTTTATAATAATTATAATGCAAGTTATAAATATTTCACGTGCCTCAACGGCTGAGTATAGGCATAATGCGAATTTGGTCTTAAAACGGCGAATTGGTTCAAAGCAAGCCGACTCCTGTGTTCTTTGCATGTGTTATGTCACAATATATACATACCACGTAAAGATACGACAGTACGCCAAGTTAAACTTGTGTACTCTAGCGTGTATTGGAGTTATTTTGAACTAACATATTATCATGAGAGCAAAGTTTTACTTTAATTTTTATCGATAAACCACTGTTATGAACGATATTATTGCATTCTCTTTCATATTCCTTCCAGTCTGAGACGGCTAATTGCATTTACAGGATTCGGATAGATAAAGTGTAGTAGAGCATATACGTCCGGTCTAAATTCGCTTAAATACGTTTACAGTGTGCGACAGGCCTAACGCGTCAGAGTGTGTTTCACTCACTCTCATCTTATTACACTCGTAAATGAAACAAAACATGTTACATCCACTCTTTTTGTTTAGGTGTAAAAAGTTTTGAAATTTTTACTTTTTACGAGACAAGCTGATGATATGAGAAGAAACTGAAGAAACTATACGCTACTACCCTGTTGTCATTATTCACCTGGAAGCAACGTCTAGTTTTTTCAGTTGTCTCAATATTTTCTCGTAATATCAATAATAATCGATTTGTCCCATGTACAATGACATACCAAGAGCACTTTGACCCTGAATAAGTCGTGATCGACCAGATAAGATCTATATGAGTGAAACATTTTATGAATCACTTTTAAAAGAGTATTTCTGAACAACCTGAATCTACAGAAATAGGGCACAGCACATATTTTCTAAATTTTTCTGTTATCAAAAAAAAAGTTTTCAATAATTTTTAAATTAGTTTATTGTAATTCTTTTTTTACATATTTTCTAGTAGCACAGTAGCCGAGAGCATTTATAGTTGATGTCAGACTACTGTGGTTTCTGGATCGTTCCCCGGAGCGAGCGCTTATATTTTCAAAGTTTGGTTGTTACCATAATTGAAGTGATTTAGCCAGCATATATGAATCAGCAGAACTATACCTGCCAACACTACAAGATGTCGCCGGTAATAGGATTCAGCATCGGAAATAAGCTGACGTTAAATAAAATTGAAACAAATAAATTCATCTTCGCTTGCTAGTAGAAACTAATTCTAAAAAATATATTTTTTTAAAAACGACTTAACTTGCCAGAAACTAATTCCAAGATTCATTTTCTAATGCTCATATAGAAATTGTCTTGCAGTGCAAGTTACTAGCTTGCTACAACCCAGTAAACATTTCGGAGCATTTTGGAGTCACTTTGACATCATATTGGAGATGCGTATGATTTTTTTGTCATGAAAGAGTTCATTTATAGTTCAGTTTCTCACAATCGTTCATATGAAATGTCCGTTTTATCGGCTACAGATGACGGAACAACTCCACCTGTCGGAATACAAATGAAGATAAAGTTGATGCGAACTATAATTGAAGTGAAATAGTGATAGAAACGTCATAAAAAGGGACACTTCACCAAATGTTTACTGGGAAGCTTGTTTCTACCTTGGAGGTAGGAGAAAGATACGGAGGATAGATTATCGGTAGATCTAGTCAGTGTTAGGAGGGTAGGGTTTTGGGAGGAACTGAATTTAATTCAAGAATCCAGTTATTGTAAAGAATCAATACAAGTTATTTCTAATGAAATCCGTTTCATTCTTTTTGCATTCCTTTATTACTACATTTTTGTATTTACAATCCCTTTTTTTGTAGACGACATAGTGGGCGAGAGCATTGATGATTGACGCAGACTGTTATGTCTTCGGGTTCGATCGCCGGCCCACTGTTATATTTTCTGGGTTAAATTGCTAATGATTTGTGTATATATAGAATCATAAACTTATTACGCAGCGGTGTAGGTTACATATATATGGCCACGACAAGTAGGAGGTCGTCGGTTATAAAATTACTTTTTGCAGTTTTTCTTGTACTATTTCTTTACTTATTTAAATTTTGTTTTTGGGGATTTCAACTCCGAGGTCACGTGTAATTTTTCCTGTTCTGCTTTTTCATGTATCGACGAAATTATGGGGATGAAGTAAAGGAAACGAACTCAACCACTCTAAGAAAACTTTGATTCTAAAATTTCAACAAAGGTTATCTGAGTACTTGCATCCGGGTCTCTTCATTTATTCTTGTCTGTAAACCAGCTTTTTGTTAAATTTAAAATATTGGTTAAATTATTACCAATTATTAATTTTATATATATTTGATTAATTATATTGTGAAATATGTAATTTAGGGGCCTATTTTGTAACTGCTTATCTGACGTCTTAACTTGTGACGTTTTTGCAAACCAAATTCTTATTCTTATTCTCGCCACCAGTGAAACAAACGTACCGAGAATAAAATACAATACACATGTTTTTCAGTATAAAAGTTTTACTTCTATGACTAGTTCCCTCTTTCTAAAACAATGTAATATGTTTTTTCTTTCACTTCACTGTATTTCTGCCTTTCTTTCATCCTGTTGCCATCCATTACATCCATTACTAGTATGCCTACTACCAATTCCCTCATTCTCCTCTTTTTCTTAATTCTTCTTGTCTCTCCATACTGTTATCATACAATTAATTCCCTTCTTTATTTCTTTTTTATTTTATTAAAATCTCCATACCAGCTCCATCATGTGAGAATATGAATTTTTCAATTGAAATTTTTTAAATATGCACATATCTTTGCATTTGCACATACATATGACATACAGTGTAGGTTTTACATGAATGTATATACCTTGAATATACTATGTATATCCAAATGTTTTCTGGGATGTATCTTTTTAATATGTATTCTCAGTTCTACAGCTGCACCTTACTATATGTTTTAATGTCCCATTCATTTATAATTAAACAGAGTGAAGAACCTAAGAGACAGAACCTAGACCCAGTTTCTTAGATATGTGTGGTTTGTAGTTTATAGAAATATACGAGTATGTATGTGTGTATAAGATGTTTTGTTTTCAAGTAATAAAGTTGTGTTATTAACAAAATATACATTGATAATGAGATGACATCTCATTGATACTTAGAATATATCATATTTCCCGCGTATAATACGTTATTAAATAGAACAACAGAAATTGAATGAGTAATTTAATTTTAAAGAAAATGTAAATCAATATTTCTGGTTATACTGTGATTAATATCTTCTAAAATTAAAATCGTAATAATTAAAAATCTTTACACAAATATTTCAATTCTTCTTAATTAACTACATTACTCTTAATTCATCATCCTAGTAGTATGTTCACTTAGTAGTTTTTACTGTATATTGTTCACAGTGTATAGTGAAAATGTCGATAATCAGGGAAGTAGGAAGGTTATCTACTTGACACTACATGTGGTGCACATTTTCATAAATATTGTAAGCATATTCTGAAACTGTCATTATACATAGCATAATATGACATGACATAAACATGTCACCCGAAAATATTATAAAATATTAAAAATTGTATTGAATGAAACTTATTACTTGTAAGTAACAAAGTATAACTGCGAGAATATTCTATAAATCAATGTCTCTGTTTTTATATTGAATGTTTTTTTTCTTTATTTCTGTCAATTAAAATACAAGGCCTGATTATTTGGGTTTGTAACCAGTAATGGATTTGGGCTTCTTAAGCCCGTGAGGCCTGGGCCTAGGGGCCTCATAATTCAAGGCGTGACAAAAATGAAAATGGGAAAATAATTCAAAATCGAATCGAATCGAAAAATATAATTTATAATATATATACATAATATATTTAATATAAATATAAATAATTTAATCCGCCACTGTTCGTAACAAAAAGTATTTACTTATTTTATAAGATGTAAATATCTATGTTAAAAAAGACATTCTTGCCAAGAACGGTACGTGTATATATATATATATATATATATATATATATATATATATATATATATATATATATATATATATTTATTTATTTTTATTTTTATATAGTGCAACTATTGAAACTTACGCATTTGTTTGTATGTATTTACAAATTGTTCATAAGAAATAAATTATTTTGGTGTGTATGTCCGCCTACAACTAGTGATGCTCATTGGTTATCTAAAATCGATATCGATGATAATAATATCGAAAGAATAATGTAATGAAATGAGTTTGTGTGAAAACGTACGAGCACAGTTAACTAGATAAAGTTATACATATAGTTTCTTCTTATTTAAAGATAAAATTTGGTTTTGTATATTTGTATTATGTCGGTGTACAATAAAGAGTAATCTGTTGAAAAAAATGCAATATTATGTTACTCATTAAATTAATATATTAGGTAAAAAATGTTAAATTAAAATTATATGTATCTGTTATATATTTTACAAACAATATATACTGTTTACATAAAGAAATAAAATCAGAAAGAAAGCTACACTCGGCCTTAAAAATTGGACTGATAAAAGTATGACATATAACAAAAGTAAAATGAGAGTTTAGTTTATTTATACCTTTGTCTCTCGTCGTTACTTATTTTTAATTCATTATTCTTTGTTAATTCATTTACAAAACAATATACAATTCATTTTTTATATCTTGGGTGGTGTAGTGGTTATTAAGACCGATTACAATACCTATGGTAGGGAGTTCGTAGCCGAACCTAGAACATCGATGTTTTTCACTTTAGAAAAAAACTTTCTTAAAAGTGAAACTAAGAATGCGATCTTGTGTTATTCGCACACTTCAGAAATCTACAAATTAAGAAATAAACAAATAATTTCTTGTAAAATAATTGGATTTTTAACAAAATGAAATAAGTTTTTTTAATTTATTTCTTTGACTGGTTCCTCATGAACGATTTACATATAGAAATAAGGTTCAATTATATTAAATCTTTATCGTAAAGAAAACCAGACACAAAGAATTAAAGAAATAAAATAATATAACAAAAACATTGTCATAGTTTAGTTTATTTATTAAATTGTTTTTGTCTCCCGGTGTTATAATTTATTAACAATACAATACATTACGGTATTACAATTATTAGAAGTTCTTTTTTATATTTTGGGTGGCGTAGTGGTTAGTAAGACCACTTCCAATGCCTAAAGTAGCGACGTTCTTGTCTGCTGACTCACATTAATACTCGTCAGTAAATAGCAGTCACTTATAAATAATTAATAAATAAGTTCAATGTTAATTTTTTCTTATTGAGAATTTGTGATGATTTCAACATCAAGGACATGTTGGCCTGAAGTTATTTTATTTTGTTTAAGTTTATATCAGTTAGGAACTCGAGTACTTTTTTAATTTTTTCTTGATTGTCTGCAAGCATGATAGACCACTCTAGAAGGGAGCCCTAAACATAAGATTATTCAACAAGCATGTTATAATTTTGCTTCACAATGAAAGCAGGCTTGTGTCTGGCTTGGTTGTATTTAAGTTGTAGCTTTGTTAATTTTGTTGCTCAGCGAATATAATTGTAGCTTAATCAAGCAAAATATCTCGGTTACATTTATTATTTAACTGTTGTTGGTCTATTTAAAAAACCCATTTTTTTCTTCTTAAACTACCCTAAAACAGCGAGAGAAAAACGATCCTCAGATTATTACCTTATTTTTTGTTAAATCTTGAAATAATCTTAAATATATTACGTGTGACTATAAAATTAGGAGACTGGTGCTACTACTTTTTGAATGCTGCAAGTACTCATCACACAGACAATACTGTAATATGCTTATAGACTATAAGCAGATATTTAAAAGAAAAGAAAGTCTAAGAAAATATTTTGTATATATTGTTTAAAGTACTATTAACTATCGAAAGTTGAGCACTTAAATAAATATTTTTAAAAAAATGTGTAACCATTTTATCGAAGTCTAATTTCGAATTGATAATCGATACATCGATAGTCTTAGTTACTTCTCAATAAACATAAAGCAAACGCGAAATACAACAGCTGGTCATGGCTTGAATTGCTTGGACCTATTGGACCGACTCGAGGAATAGTATTTATACATAGAAGTCATTACTTCCTGAAGAATTTACTTGTGAAATAAACAGTACTGATTTTTTGCAGCTGTTACCAATAAAATCTTTTGTATTAAGAATATTATAAACACTTTATTAGCTACCATATTAAGAAACATAACCTTCAATTATCCGAATCTATTATTATATTTTCTGATATTTTTATTAAAATATTTCCTGATAAAATAGGACTCAGTGTTCTGTTAGGTCTTCAACATCACGGATCATTTCAGAAAATTATATATTATACTTATTCTGATTTGTAATTTGTGAAAAAGTGTCATTACAGCTTCTGGCAATACTGTATTTGGTATTATATATTCATAGGCTGCGTTCGCACTTGCGTGTTCGATTATTTGTGCTGTTTGCCAATTATTTGAGGTGATGTGGTCGTGCAGGATTATTTGCCGAACCACCTGCTCACACTTGTTTTTAAAATATGGCAAATATTTACCACCCGAATATTGGCACATTCATTTAAATAAAATAAGAGATAGTTAGAGTTAGAGAAGATAGTTATTTGTATACTATAACATAATAAATGTTTATACTGAGCATTGTAGGTTATGTTTTAATGTCATAGTCGTCATACAACTAAAATGTTTGTGGTTCATGAGAAAAACTACAGTGGATCGAACCCGAAGACACAGGAGTCTGTGGTCAAGCATAAATACTCTCGGCCACTGTGTCGTCGAACTGTTTTAAATAATATCAAATATTTAAAGAAATTGTATGCGGAAGTACATGTTGTTAAATCTGTTTGATATATTCGTTCACGTATAAGCAATATGAGGGCTTAAAAGCAAAATCAATATTGAGTCAAGGGTTTCCAAGAGAACATTGAATTTTATCATGGAAAGGTTGGCCCAATAAAATTAGTTTCGGTTAAATCCAATCATGCAAATACAGTGTGATATAATCAATAGTATAACATCAAAAGTTTTGTAGTCGTATTTGATTTACGATGTTGCTCTTCATTTAGAGGAGATATTATAAAATGTCAAAAACCAGGCTAAAGTAAATAGAATACGACTTTTAAAATGCTACGATTTTATTTTAAATTTTTAAAAGAATTAACAGAGATTATTTACGATTTGAAAATAATTTCATCTTTGAAATGTGATCTGCCTTGCTTAAATAGTATAATTTAGCTTTATGCGTATGAGCCAGACATTATAATTATATTTATAATATATATCCAGTGAAAATTCTACTTGACATTCCTTTTTAATTCGTCGTCTTAACGACCTAAAAGAACCTGTTTCTAAGTTCATTTACATAGGACTTTTGCTTATTCTTTGGGCGTACATGTGGCAGTCATCAGACAAATTACGATGTTTAGGCTCAAATGAGGATGATATTTAAAATCTCATATATACCTATTCAGCACTAGTCACGCCATTTTTAGTCATATAGTTTACTGTTTTATGTACTTGTATACTTTACTGTGTTCAGGACGAAAAGAGGGGCAAAGATCCATTTTGGGATCAGAATAGGTCTAATTTTTTTTTCTGACTATATTCGGTGGTTAGCCCTATAACCTGGTAATGTTGTCAGTTTTCCTGACGGCTGCCTAATGAGTTTTTGATTTCACATATATGAGACCACAACACCACAAAGAGAGTTCACATAGTATGAGGTAGTCGGTGATAGGGTTCAGTATCAGATATACGAGTAGACTGACGTTAAATAAATTAAAAGTATATTATTATTATATTGAGGGTTTAAACTAAAACTAAAACTTAAAATTAAAACAATGGGTGAAAATGGCCCTTAAGCCTTAAGAGTAAGAAGTTTACAAAATTATAAAACCATCAATAAAGTTACAAAATGTCGGAGCATTAACAAATGTAAATATTTAGAACAGTTTAGTTTATTATTTCTCTTACAAGTAATTATTGAACAAATGGAATAATTGAATACACTCAGACTATGGAAGATTACCATCGAATCAGAACTCCTGTGGCCCTCACAGTGGTATAGATCAGCTCGTGGAATAATTATGTATTTCGAACAAAAATACATTTTTCTAATTCTAATTGAAGTAGAAGTAGAAAAGTATAATACAAACAAATGAATTCGACGAATTATGCTTATTAAAGAAATACAAATAATGTATATCAACGTGACGTGGAAAAATTACTGTAAAATATGGCAGTGGTGGTGAATCTATAGCACGCGTACTGCAGTTGACATGTAGGGAATTTTTGTTGGCACCTGGTTAGGCCGTGGTTAGAGGAAATTAAAATCATTTGAATTTAATGAAAATTAGAGAAACGTCAAAATATATGTTACATTCAGATTATTGACTGGCTGGACTTGGATGATAACGAAATTAAAACGCAGTAGGGCTCCCTTTCATTGCGGGTGGTGTACTATGGCGGCCTACCTATTAAACGACATTAAATAGACGCCTAGTTCTAAATCTGGAAGTAATTTAGGGGTAACATATAAATTATGTCAAGAAATTTCATAGTTTTTGTGTGCCTCTGCCCCTCTTCCCCACTTCGATTCAACTTTTTCCAAAAATTCTTAGTCTTACCTCTTTTGTTGTTAATTCGAAGTCAAATTTTAAATTACTTGTATCGTCACGAATTGCGTGTTGTCATACATAAATCATTTATAATTCACATAATTTTTTTAAAAACCCTCCCCCCCTCTTTCCTGCAGATCTATTGTCACATATTGTGCTCCAATATTTTGTCGTCACACATTTGAAAAAAATATTCTTTTTGGTTTAATAGTTTTTTTTTTAAATCGAACTTTAAATTTAATGTGACGTGACGAAGCTTATGATTACTCCCTCCCTCTTTGCCTCATATCACATTTTGGTGACCTCCTCCTTTACGTATGACGTAATAAATGGCTCCTAACGTAATCAATTAATTCCTAAGTTACTAACTCTTATTAATTATTAATTTGTATAAATTAACGTAATTAATTTCTACTTCGCATATATAAAATTATCTTGCAGTGCAGTTTCATAGTTGCTAGCTTACTACAAACTAATTGTAATGTTAAATTACATTACATTTTCTACGTGGGTACTATATATGTTAATTTTAGGTAGCAAATATAAAAAGATTGGTCACCGCTGCTGTACGAAAAAGATATACAAATGCTACAATTATTTGAATGAAAATACGAAACTGGAATTAACACAGTTGAGCGACTTCCTGGTTCCATACAATTGTTACCTCTTCGTTCACCATCACCACCACCATTCATCACGAGGATGAACGTCAGCCATGAACATTTCTCTTGAATTTCATTTAAAAAGAATAAATTAGGATGAGTAAATATATAATTTATATGAAAATATATTTGGTAAATTTTATAATGAAAAATGTATTTCATTTAAAATTGTTTAATTAATTAATACATGACTTGTTTTTGAAATTAAATTAAAACATACTGTTTAAATTATGTAGATGTTTCAACTTTAAGATACAATACATAAAGTAGATGTACTCATACAATAAAATAAAATTCGTAGCCACTGTATAGCGCGAATTCATACAATGCAACTTCGACAAAAATATTACATGCGACTGCTTTTGTTCAAACTATTCTTTCGTACAATTGTAAAAAATGTTTCCAACATTTTTTATCCAAATTTAGTCTATTAAAAGTTTTTTTTAATCCGTTTCCTTTTCTTTCAATTATTTAGGTCTTAATTTTCTACCTGCATTAGACGTTGCATGTTCTTCTCTTATTCCGCTCTTTCAATTTTATTTGCTATTGCTATTTCTGCACCCATTCTTCTTCTTATTCTTACCACATCAATATCATTTCCCTAGATTCAATATCGTTTATTATATCTTGGAACTTAACTCGCACTTTATAAAAGTTTGGGCATTCTTTTAACATATGCTTGGGCGCCTGGGAAACCACCTCAGGGAAGTGTATTTGCTTCAAAAAGGTGCATGTTCAGTGTTCATTCATTGAGAATTTGGTGAACAAATTTGAATAACAACCTAGACGCTATAAGTTTCTATTGAAACATTGACTTTGATTATAAAATATTATTTTCTTAATTTTTTTTTTGTGTATTTTCTTTCATGGTAGGGCGATACAAGTGCACCCACTTGCATCTTCCTCCCATGCATATGTGCATTTCTCTTTCCGCAAGCTACTTTCAACACCAAAATCTGCCAATTTTGCATTTATAGACTTACCAAAAGGTGTATATGTTGTCCAGCCTGAAACCACTCCTTTACAAACTTGAACATTCCTGATGACTGGGTACAATTGAATTTGCCCAAAAACAACGCCAAATTTGCCAAACAAGATGTGGTCCTTTTCATATGTAGCCCACAAGGTTCTTAGACACGTCGAAACGCTATTCTGGATATAAAATTGTTGATTCTAGTAGAAAATGCGAGCCTTAGAGACTACGGAATCCCCATTCATGTAAATGTTTTGAAATTGGACTTACGTAATCTCTGAAACTCACACATTTTGCAGTTGTTCCTGTGAAGAATCGCGATCCTCATTGACTTTGATATGACAGACACTAACGCAAAGCCGTATGTGCGAGTTTGATTGGGGAAATATTGTTAGTGCCAACGCTGTAATATGTTGCATTATGCAAAGTTGACAAACCTACAAAAATCCATTCGTGAAGAATCTTAACAGAAATGAATTTCCGTAGACTCACTAACCTCACATTTTGCAGTTTTCCCTATGAATTTCATTCGATCGATTGTGAATCTTATTGATGTTTAACTGGAACGGCTTATATATCATCACTCATCAAATTTGAATCCATCCTTATACAATACATTAAGAGGTTATATACAGTTATTAGACCCACAAAAAGCGATTTTTTAAGAATGTTTCCTAAGAAAACTTTTAAATGTATTATTATAAAAATTTATACACATATTATGGTAACTTTTAATTGTATTTTAACATTTTTATATTTGTAAAAATAATAATTTTAAAGCTGCTATAACTGATCTCCCGGTGCTCCTCTCAAAAAAAGGTTTCTTTCGGTGACCAACGGATTTCGTTAAAGTAATGTATAATCTAGTAATTATTCGAAGGAATAAGCAAGAATTAACAAAATGGCGACTTCTCAAAAAGAAAAACTATTTTTGACCAAAATTTTGGCCTTAAATTGTTTTTTAAAAATAAATATTTATCAGTGAGAAAAAACCTTCGATTAGTTTCTAAAATATACACTTAAGAAACTTGTGTTAAAATTAGAGACTGATCGGTTCAGCCGCTTCTGAGAAATCTTGGTCACCGATTTTAAAAAAATGGTTTTTAAAAAAACGCTTTTTAAGTTTTTTTTTTCAACTTACATAACTTTGAAAGTAATTGCCGGATTGACTTGAAATTTTGTACTTAAATATATGTACATTACAAAAATGAAATAAAAAATTCTTTTTAAAATATTAAATGTATATAACCCCATAAATCTTTCAATCAGTCTAGCTTCAACTCATCTTGTTCGATCTTCCAAATAATGGATAGCGCTGAACGTTATGCCTATACTCAGCCGTTGGGGCAAGTGGAATATTTAAAATTATTATAAAGCATAAGTAGGTGGTATGTGCAAATCTTGGCGATAGTAACAAATTAACGAGTAGTTTTCTTAGCAAATAAAATATTTAATTTCTAAGGAATATTACTTCGGTTTTTATTTTACGCTGATAATTCTTACAGTTTATAAAGTTTCTTTTCATATTTTTAATTCATATTTTTTGCATATAAAGTTGTAAATAAATAATATTTTGACAGTAAACATCTTATCTCTTATCACTTGTTGTTAGGTATGAACAATAATTATAAGTGTTTTTCTACAGTGTATTATCATTATTTCAATCGTTAGTAAGTGAGTGAGTGAGTGGCGTCAAATAGAATTTAAATGGTAGTCACACGTGCTATCGTTTTATAACACGTTGCTTTAATGAGCTTGTCGTAATTTCTATAAAACTGTAGTTATTAAAAAATAATTGAACATTTGAGGTTATGGTAGCCAACTTTATCAATATATAGTACTGTGTTATAGAAATTAAGTCATGCTTTACAAACCCATTAAATAGCGAATTAAGTTTCTTAAGTTGCTAACATGTGACAGCTATCAAGAAACCATAAAAGGACTACTTCACAAATAATACCACTTTAGTTCCATAAAAATCCGCTAATAGGTTTGTTGGGATCTAGTAAGTTAGGGCTAGACCACATTGAGAAATAATTCTGTACAGAAAGAAAACGCGAATGCACACACAATAGGTTTTAATTCTACGCGGAAAAAAATCTGTAGATTGCTACAAAATTCAGAGATGTTTTTCCTTATCTTTTTCTTGTAAAACTTATAGTTGAATGAGAACACACGCACTACGCAATTAGTTCTTCAAAACTCATATGCTGTTGTTGGCAGATCTCTTTGTAGACAGTATGCATCTATCGTTTAATCTCTTTATAAATACAACAGTATAAAAACATCAGATGAAACTCAGATGAATTTATCCGCAGTGTGTGCTAGGTAAGTTTTAGTATACAGAATTAAGACCCCATGGAATCCTCCTAGATCTTAAGGCTTCGTTTGATACTATATCAAGTATAGACTGTTATCTGTACCTTTAATATTCTTTGAAGTGGATCACATATTGCTTATACCATATGCATGTACTTGACAGTTTGGTTCGTAAAAGGTTAAAGGTCACATAAATACGTAAATTATCAAACATCGAAAAGTCAATATTCTTGTAGCACTTGAATTTATAGTACATATGAGTTATAAACGTGTAGAAACTGTCAATTTATGATTGATAGGACACTAGAATGAATATAAGTATGCTTATTAATAATTGAGTCGACTTAAAAAATTAGTGATAAATTCCCAGTTTTGATATATATATATATATATATATATATATATATATAAAAGTAACTAGTACATTGTAACCATGCGCATTTGTAGAAATTGTTTACCACTTGTATTATCAGGTGTCACTATCGTGTGGCCGATGCTGAAACTAAGGGCCTTATTCTGTAAAGTATTTCCACCGGTGACAAAATTTCATCGCTGTAAAAGTACGTCACAAAAGCGATGATTTTTATTTGGTATTGTGTAAGAAATTTCCATCGATTTTGTTTTTGTCGCTGGAAAAAAAATCGACCAAATTATAAGGTCACGTTTAGCGGTGACCTTAAAATTTTCCATCGCTGTACTTTTTAAAACTGTCAAACAATTCGAATTATTATTTGAATTTCAGTACACATTTTTTAATACACAGTATATGTATAGTCATATGAATATACAAATATAAATATATCAGAAAGTGAGGTTATGTTTTTTGTCAATTTCGTACTTGTCAAGTGTTTGAATTTTTAAATATTTGAATATTCTGAATGCCGTGATTGGTCAAATATTTTTAAAATTGATGACGTCTTAAAATACGTCACTATACTTTTTCACCGCTGTATATTATAAAGGCGATGGAAAATTTTGCATACTGAATACCACTTTAGATATTTTAAATACAGCGACTTTATACGAGCGGTGAAAAAATTAAATATTTCCACCGCTGAAAAAATAAGGTCGATTTTTTGAAAAGTTACAGAATAAGGCCCTAAGTATATTCAATGTCATGTGTGACCTGCGTCAAAAGGAATTAGGTATCGATATTATAATGAGTATGCGAAGGAGATTTTTGAAACTAGAAAAATGCTATTGAAGAATGATGAAGTAAGAAGAAGAAGGGATGCAGAGACAGTAATAGGAATTAAAGGACAATAATTAGAGCAAGGGATTTTGGATAATTTCACGGCGGATGAGATTGAACAGTAAATTAGATAAATTGAGTTATAATAAGTTTTTTTGTACATCTTTTATTTGTTCTTATATCTAATCTAATATCTAAAATTCTCGTGTCGCGGTGTTTGTTCCCAAACTCTTCCGAAACGGCTGAACCGATTTTGATAAAATTTTGTGAGTCTATCGGGTAGGTCTGAGAATCGGCTAACATCTATTTTTCATACCCCTAAATGTTAAGGGTCCCCTAAAACCCCCTAAAATTTTTTTTTTATTTTTTGGACAAAATTATTTGTTTTTATTCTTTCATGATTCAGCATTGAAAAATACATTTAATTCTAAATTGTCACCCTTATACGATCAACCCCTAATTTTTAATCGCGATTTTTATATTATTCTGTAGCATCTGATTCTAATTCTGTGCATCTGATTTAATAATGACATCCACACACACTTATAGTGTTAGCTATTTTTAAAAATATTTCTTAAAAAAATATTTCCTAGAAATAACGTATATGGCAAAACAACGTTTGCCGGGTCAGCTAGTAATTATATATTAATGTAATTAAAATGTAAAAAATTAAGGGAGATAGAATAAGTGGACAAAGCAGCACATATGGGCAGAAGTCTAGGAGGTGCTATTAAATTTAATAAATGAAAAAAAAAATGCGTCAGAAGGAATTTTTCTACCCCACCATACTTGATCCACATGTCATGCACTACTGCACAAATCGTCCAACAAAGAAGGTTTTATACTTAAATGTTTCTTTATTTACTTCAAAGTTTTTGTTAAACAGTATCAGTGTCAAAAATATCAACAAATTAATAAAATAAATAAATCATTCGGATCAATCATTCGTTCCACCGTGTAGTTGGAATCTTGCCATGTCAATACTCCCATATTTGACTCACACGTTGGAGGCATACTGCTGTGTCTTCAGGTTCGATTCCCAGACCAGCGTTTAATTAATTATGTACAATACCTAACCATACACATATTAGGCAGCGTTGTTATTCAAATATGTCTGACTTCAATACTATAAATACTGTCAATATAGTAAAAAGTCGTCGGTGATAGAACGCAGCATCGGATACAGTAAACATAAGCACAATACATTATTATTGTCTTAGGTATGTACGCATAATTAGTATTAATTAACTTGATGTATGTATAAATAATTCTGATTTAATTGCACAGCAAAATGTATTACTCTTATAATAAATATCCTACTTATACTTAAAATATACTCAACTTCAGGCTTTAATAAATATCAGATTATTTTTGTCTCGGAATGTATCACATATTTCATAGTAATATTTTTCAACCGCCAACTGAACCATTTATTTATAAGTATACCCTTAAAATAAGGGAAAATTAATTAAATAAATTTTAAAAGGTACCTTCCGCTTATTCAACGGAAACTGTAAAACCACCATACAGGCATTTTATAGATGTATTAGTTACAATTTTTAACATTATATTCATTATAGCTTCACTCCCGAAATATTTTATGAAAAAAGATTATTTGTTGTTAGGTGGTTTAATAAGATTTAGTACGAGTATCATCTCATATAAAACACCTTGATTGAACTTATATGAAATAATATGGCGTTTTTATTCAAACACCCTGTAGAAGCTATTCAATCTAGTCCAAAATGAGGTTGCCAACTTTCATAAACTAAGAAATTCTAACGCTAAATACGCTTAATTTTTTTTATAAAATTTAATAACATTTACGAAGCATATTTTATAACCAGTATACTGAAAAATATAAGAATAATTCAGATCTCGTATATAAATTGTCTTAAGATTTTAATTGATTTGTTCAGTAAAATTATACAAATTTTATTAAATTCTAACAAAAATTCAAAATAAGGTTCTTAATTTTAATATACATTTATCTATTTAAGAACTATTTATCTATTTATTAAACTATTATCTATTTTAATTTAAGAATATTTATAAGAGTGTACCTGTAACTCTGTAAGATATTCTTCTTGACTTGTAGTCCAATTCAAGTTATAAAGATATATTGAGTTTCGGTAATTTACGTAATTAAACTTGATAATCTTTACCTCTGGCAATACGTTTTGTCGTTAACAAAATACTTAAGTTGAAAATCCAGCTATTAGGTAAACTTTTGTACCATAGTTCCAAAGATAATTTGACATGGATGACCAAAAACCACACTGGCACGCCGTGCTGAAAATGTTTGACCCGGCACTGACTGTATTAGAAAATAATTTGAAATTAAGAATTAGACTTTGGTCGCTGAAACGTTATCACATAAAGAAATGTTGCAGAAGTTTTCTTCAACTACAACACGATTAAAGTGAAGTTACGCTGCAAAATAATACCTTTTACTAACGACCACTAAAAGCAAATTTTGATCAGGTAATATATTACTTACAGCCCTGTTTTGCGTCGTATCGTAAAATGAAGGATTTATATAAAATGTGAAACATAAAAGACATTCTTCAAATAATAAAATATGTCATAGGCGTCCGCAGATTACCTAAACGGAGGTCTACCCATCCCCTTTTTGAAGATTCTAACAAATTTACACTGAATATACTTCATATATTATAGTAAAAAAGGTCAAACTATTTTCTGAAAACTATTTAATTTCTATAAAACTGTTCTACATATTGATAAAGTTTCCTACGAAAACCTTCAATATCCAATTATTTGTTTAATAACTTTCCAAGAAGAGTAATAAAATCCTTGTAAAATCACAAACTACATCTAAGGTAAATTTATCCCTTCCTTCTTACGGACGTCCATGTACTCATACCATTATACAATTTTCCTCCCATGATTTACGAAATCATTTATGAGAGATAATAAAAGATATTACGTATCCCATCAAGTTAAAGATAAACGTCAAAAAATCGGAAATGAAAATGGCTAGATCATCACATTTTAACGTAACGTACAATGTCACGTAGCACGAGTATAATGTCAAAAACAAAAAAAGAAGTATTCAGAAAATAAAAGAAAAAACTATTATTGAATTGACAACGATGAAAGTAACAAAAATCCTGTAGGGCAAGGTCAAGGACATGTACAGCGCTCTACGGAATTTAAATGGATAAAATAGGATGGCGATAAATGATCTCTGTTGCCATTGAGCTGCGCGGTACGTGCTTTCAAAATAATGTACTGTCTTCATAACATATTATATGGTAAAGGTGTCGATATATATGCTATTTAATATATTGCTTATACATGAAATGAATAAACATGACAGTACATACTCTGTACATGCAACCATGTTTCAATATGCACACACCTTTGCATTTGCACATACATACGACATACAGTGTACATGAATATAGTATGTACAATGTACATACAATATACATAGTAGTATGTATATACAAATGTTTTCTGAGATGTATCTTTTCAATATGTTTCTTACTATATGTTTTGATGTTCCATTCATTTATAATTGAACAAAGTGAAGAACCTAAGAGACAGAGCCTAAACCCAGATTCTTAGATATGTGTGCTTTGTAGTTTACAGAAATATAGGAGTGTGTATAAGATATTTTGTTTTCAAGTAATAAAATTAGGTTATTAACAAAATATACATAGATAAAATGAGATGACATCTCATTGATACTTAGGGCGTCCGCTGACGGGGTGATTGGTTGCAAACCTTAGCCCCGAATCTGCCAGAACCGAATGTGATTACAACTTTGTTGGTAGTAAAAGAACGAGCGTGTTTACGAGTGAGATAAAACATACGGCACGAACGTAACTTAACTGATTTTAAACTGGTTTTGAGCATATATTCAGCGACTAGAGTGTCGCAAAGCATTGCTGGTTTCATCAACAGAGATGTTTACGAATATTATTGAAAAGTATTTAAATACATACATACAATCAAATATAACACAATAGAATCCCTGTTTTGCTATTGGTAAAAATTCTATAGAGTTACTATACACGGCTCGACATGGCTCGTGCTTGTTTTCGTTTTAAACTTCGTTTCGCGTCGTGTATGGAGGAGCTTAGAATGCGTAACAGCATATTCATAGGATATACGGTGATAATGTATATGCGTAACAGCATATACATAGGATATACAGTGTACATGAATGTATATTTATTTATTTATACCATGAATATAGTATGTATATCGAAATATTTTCAAGGCTGATTTTAAAATATGCTTTAGAAATTTATAAAGTTGTTGTTAAGAGTGTACTTAGGAAAAATACACACATAAAAACTTTGAAGCTGTAGCTGTGAAGCTACATAATTTTCTTCATGTGTTTTATTTAGCACAATGAGCAGAATGAATTCTGTTTTTCTATTCTATTTCTATTTTATTTCACCCATAATATAAAGGTAAAATCTCGATCTATGTAAAAGCTAAAGTAGGCTACATGGGGGTTCTTAAGAGGCCAAAATTGAACCACATAGTTTATGGATGACCCCATACTACATATAAATTCTAGTAACTAGGATTTTCTCGAGAATAGCATGCTTCTGTGCTACCTACTAGCAAGTATATCAACACATTATCTTTTATCAAACTTTTATCTCAAGAAAAACGAACTAGTTGTGTTATACATATATAAATATACGAATAGAAATATGATATATAGTATGTAAATGTTTTTTTCTTCAAATTTTGATGGGTTCCTAGGACCGCAGTCCTTTTTTCGCCATATACACGTTTGTGAAAACATTTTACATATAGTTACATGGATTCTAGACCAGTGCATCCCAATACAATTAAGCATAAGTAATTCGTAACAGAAGTTATTTTCCATATGGGAACTGCGTTGCAGAAATTCATCAAAAAGTAGCTTATCACAAACTGGGTGAAGGGGGCAACATGGTGAAAGCAGAATAGGGGTTACTGGAGTAGACAGAAACGTAATTGAAGGGAGGAAGGGCAAGTAAACAGGCTATACGATGAGCAACCGTTAAATACCTATACTTATCGCTCTTCATATTTTGGTTGGTTTAATAAAAGTAATAAAAAGTTTTTTTTTAACAAAGTATATAAGTATAATATAATCATAGAACCACCAAAAAATAATTTTCATAAACATTTACCGCAAAGAAAAATTAATGACTGAAAATGTATGTTGATATTCAAATTAAAATAAAAATGAACCCAAATGAAAAATGAAAATTAAACTCTCATAAAATCATGAGTTACTATACTCATTACGTATATAGATAATCAAATTAACTTGATAGCAACCAAACTCAAAAATTGTAACCCGAAGACACAGCAGTCTAATGTAAAGCACCAAAGTTCTCGCATACTGTGTTGCCATGGTTATATTCATATTTAAATTTACTTGTTTTATTGAAACCATGTAATATAAAGTTGAATGTATATGTTTTTAAACTCATATCTTCCATAAAAATGCTTTTAGTCTTTCAAAATACTTCACATAATTAAAATGGGGTATAAATTATAAATTTTAATTACTCGGTACTCGGTGGTATCAGGTGTATCATTTTTGCTTCATATTTTCCTTTATATCACTTGTATTATGAATATTTAATATTAATTAGTTCTTAGTTTCAAACAAAACAGAATGGTTACCTTTTAACAAAATGGTTACCTGGTAGAAGTCTTTGCTAATCAATATCATATAAAGTTGTAATACGCCTTCTAACGGTCTAAACACAGTGTGACGTACAATCAACACACTACACCGCCTTTTTAACTTATGATACGTCCTATTTCTTTCGAAATCAATTATTATGGTATTTTATAAGTAGAGGAGATATTATTTGAATCAAAAATATACGTTGACATCTATACAAGGTGTCCCAATATTCAACGATAAGCGGGCACCGGATGGTGGTCCTGCTCATGACTACACGAGAAAAAAAGAAGAAAAAATGTATCTCATTTTGTTTAGAAATTACAAAAAAAAATAAAAAAATTTCGAAAATTGAAACACCTTAACATGTTTTTAACTACCAAGACTACAATTTTTCAAATATTTCGGATTTTGTTTTTGTATCGGCAACCTAAATAGCACTGCTATCCATCACAACCATTAAAAATCCCAGAATGCTAGTAGTTTATACACAAAAATCAATCGAAATTATTTTTTTCCCTAAAATTTTTAAAGATTTTTACTTTTAGTCCACTTTAACGCATCGTGGTGTAAAGAAAAGTATGAACACTACTATGGCAAGTTTTTTTAAAAATTGGCGGAACTCTTCAGGATTTCAAAATGGTATAATACTCCAGGAAAACTAGCAATAAAAAGAAATTATACATACTATTTCTAAACAAGAACCAAATTTCATTAATTGTTGTTATTGATAGTTATCACATTTACAATACCCAAAATAGGTTTTTTATAGTTGAATGAATTAAAACAAACGGTACAAACAATGGTCCGAAATATTTGAAAAATTGTAGTCTTGGTAGTTAAAAACATCTTAAGGTGTTTCAATTTTCGAAAGATTTTAATTTTTTTTTGTAATTTCTAAACAAAATGAGATAAATTCTTTTCTTTTCTCGTGTAGTCATGAGCAGGACCACCCTCTGGTGCCCGCTTATCGTTGAATTTTGGGACACCCTGTATATATGTCCATATGTGTTTATGTTATTTCTATATATGTGAACATGACAAAAGGACAGCCTCCTGTGTAGGGGCCCGGGAATCGTCTCAAAACTCCATACCGTAATACGTCTTACTATCGGAAAACAAAAATCTATTTTCTTTCCACAATGACATTACCAAACAGCAAACTACGAAGCCGTTGTCAATATTTATAAACTCTCGTTTACCTCAAACCTCTTGTTTACTGTATCTGCACAATATTTTTATTTTAATCACATAAATTACCTCTCTTTGACACTCGCTATACATTTAATGTATTCATTAATTTATTATTACATTCTGTTGCTTCCTTAAATCACGCTGTTGTAAATTCTATATACAAACATTGGTAATGGCCTGCAGAACTGTTTGTTATATCATACATTTCTACATTTCTATCAGTCTATATTTCAAGTGTAATAATCCACTGTTTTGTTTAATAATTAATAAATAGGTATAAGCTGAGAAAAACTAACTAACTAGCTCATGACATTAGCTTAGACGGCGAATTCTGGCGTAAATCGACGACTTGGTTGATCGGCTAGAACTCTCAAATCAAACGACCCCTGTGTTCTTAGCAAGTGTTGTATCACAATACATACAAACCACGTACCGATACGACAGTACGCCAAGTCAATCTTGGGTACTATAGGGGATGTATTAGAGTTGTTTTGCACTAACATAATTTATCATGAGAACAAACTTTTACTTTAATTTTTATCGATACACCACTGTTATGAAAGAGACTATTGCAATCGTTCCATATCCCTTCCAGTCTGACAGTCTGGTTTATCGTTGTAGCAGTTGGTTAAAATTCACTGATGTACGCCTGCAGTGTGAGAACTACGTAACGCCCGTATTCGGTCGGCTTTGTCGCTTGCAGTGTACGAGGATTCATTGCATTTACAAAATTCGCTTAAAAACGATATTTTGTATGATATGTACATATATGTATATTTTTAATCATATGAGATCATCAGTTTTTTTTTAAAGCCAAAAATAAATGAGACGTTTTGGTACAAGGACTCAGTTATACAGTTTTTTGCAAAAACACTTATCCGGAAAAGAAAATCAAATATCTTATAGTCTCTTGAAGAAAATTCGCGAGAACATCAACAACGCTCTATCGCAGGTTATACTTTATACTCATAAAATAAATCTCATTAATTTGCTGATGTCTAATATTTTAATGAATCTCGTTTTATTTATTTATTTGATTAATCTTGGTTCAGTGATAAAGTAATCAAAAGATTTATGATCTCACTTCAAGGCACAACTTAATTAAGATAATAAAGGAAAGCTAAAGCACAATATCCTTTCAAAATAAAATGAAATGAAAAGAATAATAATAAGAGAAAAGTTGTTAAATTTACATTTATTTATTTATTTAGATTTTAAGAAAGACTTTGTCTAAACAAAGCGTTTGCTTCCGCCGTGAAATAACTGAGTTCGTTTTATAAATATTTGTTATACAAAAGCGAGAAGGTAATCTTAAACGCGGAATGTTAATCACACCAAAAAGAGAATCCACGATAATTAGTAAATGTCATAAAATATTTGAAATTTAAATAATAAACAGATTTACTAATTAAACCGGAAAAATCACAACAAGTTTTATATTGTGGATCTTAGATCAAAAATAAAATGTTTCATACCTCGAAATTAATTGCTTGGAAATATCAATAAAAATTTGGAAAATTGATGATAATTATAATGAAATCAACAATTGCTTTAGGAGAATATATTCACCAGTTTAATTTATAAGTATATGTAATAAATATTAATAGCCAAGTAGAAAATGAGAAACTGTATACTGATAAAGTTAGCTATCAGAACCTGAAATCCAATTATTTTTATTCAATTCGCAATATTATAGAAGTTACCAGAGTTTACCCCCGTCGCAAAGCGACGTCTTTTTGGCATGTATGATTTGAATCCAATAAAATAATTCGTAAATACATTTTATATTTAACTCTTAAATTGAAATAATAAACTGGCTCAATAATAAATTGACTAAAAGATATAATTTTTTTATCAAAATAAAAAATATTTTCAATTTATGCGTTATTTGACCAACTTTTTTTCAAAATTTGGGATTCTCTTTTTCGATTCGGAAATAATTCGGAATACAAAATTTCAACTTTCTTACACAATTTTTACTCTCGGCAAAAATTGCCCCCGCGCCCCCAAATAATTTTTTTTTTTATTAATAATATACTTAATTATTCTACAATCCAGAATATGAACTTGCTCCAAAGTTTCCTGCCCCCTTTTTCTATTTTTGCATTTCTAATTTTTGAAAAATATTGGCATTGAGCATTATAATACACATGCAAAATTTCACCTTTCTAACTTTTACGAATAAAAAGTTACACAGCAAAAAAGAGGACAACTTTTTTTCAGTTTTTCCAAAACTACTATAATTTTTTCTCTACGAAATAGGAAATTTTCAAAAACATTGATGTAGCCGTTTTCGAGCTACCATACAAAATTCAGTACCAAACATATAAGAATACAAACATATAGGAATATAAACATACAGTTGGAACATTATAATATAGGATTAATAATTAAAATAGTCATTTCTAACCCTTTAAATATTAACATGGGGGATACATTTTTACATAGTTTTAAATTTAAATGTATTTCATTAAAAGTGTCCGCAAATTCAACACCGATTTTATTGAATGAACATTTTTTACATAATATCTTTGTTCATTGTTATATTGAACCTTCTCCGCCTAGGAGAAATGAATTTCTTGTCTTTTCTTATCTACTTGCCTTATACATTTTTTTAAAGTTAAAATAGTTTTTAAAATAAGGAGTTGTAATGGTACGTTCAACCTATAAACGTCTAGAATAGTATTAAACTCACTTCCGTTATTTTTTTCATAAATAAATCCCTACTCCACTAGTGATTTATAAAAAAAAAAAATATAATTAAAATAAAAAAACATTTAATCAATAATTTCGCGCTCGATTAATTTCTTACGCAACGGCCCTTATTACTACTACTAACTAAACAGGTTTTTTTATAAAACTTAACAAGGGGCAAAAATATACTTCATTGCTTCCTCACCTTCTTCGCATTTGTTAATCTTTCCAATCACGGTTAAGCCAGCGAAGTGTCAAAGCTATAGCAGCTGGTCCGTCGATCCATAATGTTTCACTATAATGTCGTGATATAAAACGAATAATAAATGACATTACTTATTTTATACTTTTCAGTTCGTGATGTTATCAACTACAGTAAAACAAAATTCAATCTTTAAATAGATATTTAATAAATTAAACCAACATTTCAATAAATAATTAAACAATCGACCCTTAAAAAATAAGTACACAACCCAATTAATTACGTGCTCACATAATCATAAACTTATTAGGTATGTATGAGGTCACGACACCATAAAAACTATCAACATAGTAGGAAGTTGTCGGTGATAACATTGGAAATAAGCTGACGGTAAATAAACAAATATGATAAACATTATCAATGACAAAATAAGATAAGACCAGTACTAATATTACTGAGGAAATGATCCTGCTCATGTTCGTACGATTCTATTGTTCAACAACTACCGCGTAAATGTGAGCTCTAGAGCAAAACAAATGATGTATATTTTTTCTAAGTAATTAAATGTTTATTTCGATTTCCCATTGATTCATTGTTTTGAAAACACATGAATCTTAGATACACATACGAGTAACTACCTATTATCAGGTTCCGAAATAAAAGACCATAAATCTCTCTTTTTATCGCAGACAATGAATGTAATCTTATGTACGAATACAAATACGATACGATTTAGTAGTGAATGCGTAGTTTTAAACAGCCAATCAGAGGTGTCAAATATACGGTTTCGATTGACTCTCATAAAGTATCATTCTCACTCGCTGTTGTAATTATATTATGTATTTTCTATTTAATTTAAATTGTTTAGCTTATGACATTATGCGTAGTCACCCCAGTACTATTTTGACTTAAGTTTTCTTTGTTTTTTTTAGAACCTTACAAGGTCCAATGTTTCTAAATTAAAAATTCGACATTAAAAAAAATGTATTATATTATAACCTCCAAAATGTGATAATTTGATAAAAGGCAGTAGGATTTATATTTAAAAGAAGTTCAACATCAGTCAAAAATAAAGAAATAAAAACAATTTCTATTACTAATTGTTATTATAAGCAGCAATTTTAATTTAGTTTAGTAAATAAATAAAAATAATAGAAAATGTTGTTTAAATGGATAAATGAAATAGACCTGAACAATAGACCCTTGTCAAACACAGTCAGCAGAGACCTTGTTAAATAACTGAGTTTTATTACTTTTTTTTGTAAATATTATTTCTTCTAAAACAGATTGAAGGAATTCGTTCGAAATATGAAAGCTTCCGACGTATTAACAACGTCGCACTAGTGTGGACGTGTTGTACAACTTCTTACAACAAATGTTGGATGTCACATGTTTAAGTCGCACGTATGTGTACCATACTTAAGGTTACAACTATTCGGTTTATAATAATAATACACAAGATTTCCACAAAAAAAACTGTTTTATTTAATGACACAAAGTATCTAAAAATATATACAACTAGCTGTCCCGGCCACGCGTTGCTGTGACTAACGTTTTTGTCATATTACATTACATAGCGCCATCTATTGAATATTTACTCAATCTAGTCAACAGAATATTTACTCAATCTATTTATCAACAGATGTCGCCATCTTTTAAAATCAGATAATTAATAATAAATCATAATAATTAATCATAAATTGAGATGTAAGCTATCCTATCTTTCAAGTTGGATCAAACTGCACCCGGTGTACAAATTTGATTAAAATCGGTTAAGTAGTTTAGGAGTCCATCGCGAACACACAACGTGACACGTAATTTATATATATTAAGATAATATCACGCAAGCTTAACTAGTAGATTGACCCTTATTTTCAAAGTTAAAATTTTTTTTGCGGCACCCTCCCATTTGGTGCCAATGCCTAAAAAATGATCTGTGTAAAATTTTAGGTCAATCGGATAACGGGAAAACGTGCCCCAAGAGCCTCGAAAATTGAAAAATCACAGATTTTTCTTTTAAAATTCTTATATCTTGAGAAATATTAATTTTATGCAAAAACTTATCACGCAAAAGTTGTAGATCTAATAAAAATACATATTTAATCATCTATTACTTTTTCTCGTATAACTAACAATTTTCGAGAAATACGTGAAAATCAGTTCCTTTACTATAAATCCACGAGAATCGAAAAATTACAAAATCACGATTTTATATATTTATTTTACAAAATATTTATTATACACAGAAAAGTGTATAATAAAATAATATAATTAAATAATATAGTATAATGTATTTAATTATTATTTCGCAAAATAAATAAATTTTTTAAAAAATGTATGGGATTTTATAATTTTCCGGGCTCTTGGGGCACCCTTTCCCATTATCCGATTGATCTGAAATTTTACACCTATTATTTTTTCATGCAATGGAACCAAACTGAGGGGTGCCGCAATAAAAAATCTCAAAAATAATTTTCACCAGGAGTAAATAAGGGCCACTCTAATGACTAGTGTTACCACAAGTCGGTGTTACAAAAGTAGCAACAATAATAAACAATACAGTTATTCTTCTTTGGCATGAGGCTAAGACAGAAAATACATACTAAATACACAATTTGATCTAAACAACAACAATAAAGTTAAAATAAAATAATTAAATTTAAAAAAATGTGCTCATGTTCTTAACTGATATTAACTTATTGAATCTCTTCAGAAGAACATAACTTTATTAGTTGAAATCGCCTTACTTTCTAAATAAAAAAAAAGAATTAAAAATTGTAACATAAATATGTAAAAACTATAATTATGCACAAATTCGAGCTATATTACAATGAGCTTGTGGCCTATGTCTTAATTTCTATAAAAGTGTACTATATATTGATAATGTGGGTTACTAGAACCTCAAATGTTTAATTATTTTTTAATAACTCCTTATATATTAAGAGATATTAACAAGTAAAAAGTCATTTTGCCTCTTTAATTATTAAAGGGATTCAACGTTGTATATATTCCAAGTGTATGTGACATCACAATCCTTGTGTAAGGTTACCAACCTTACAGCTCATAAATCTCTGCTATATGTATTTATATATCAAAATATCAAATATTATTTACAGCTATTTTAAGGAACAATCAAATTTCAATATTATGTCTGCCTTAGCAGGGTTAAATAAAATAAAACTTATTATTCTTTGACTTTACTTGATTATTTGACTACCAACAGCTGCAAAACATTACCACAGCACTGACCTACTCAACAAATAACTGACGTTAAAATACATTTCACGTCATACAAATATGGCCGACCAATTCTAGCGCTAAAACTACAATTCAAATTTTTAATTGCTATATCCCCGTCAATATTTAGATATTTAATAAAATAGACACGCCAATACACATTTATTAACATCAATTTCAATCAACAATTGAAAAATCGACCACTAAAAAATGAGGACACAAGCCCATTGTTTTATTACACCCTATTAGAAAATATAATAGTAATGAATTAGCATATACAAATAAAATTTAAATTGTATAATGTTATACAGTAGACGTTAGAATGAAACAGATTACAGTAATATTTGAAGTGCATAGTGGCTGAATGCTTGCGTCACATTGCTGGTTACTTCAGGTTCGATTCACCGGAACTGCGTTGTAATTTCTGCGTTTGGTTGCTAGCAAGTTTAATTGATTAAAATAATGTTTACATAATCATTAACCTAAGCCAACAATGCATTATACGTATATTTAATAATGAATGACACTTGGCATCATAAAAACTGTTGTCTGTAGTAATATAAATTTATCAGAAATAAATAAAATATAATAAAAAAAAATTATTTTACACTATTCATATTCAAAATACTTTGGCGATCCAAGAGTCTCGTTGGTTCTCTCAAAGTATTTTCAATGTGTATAGTGCGATATATTTTTTTTATTATTATTATAATTGATCTATAATATACTTCAAGTAAAACCTACCTTCAAGTAAAATACTAAATAAAATATTTATATTGAAATGAAGAAAAACCTAAGCTATAATCAAAATCACGATAGATCGGCGGTGACTTATACTTAAAAGAGGTTATAAGAGCGGTATAAATTTATAATACGATAATGAATTTTGTCTTATTCGTTTCTATATATATATTATAGAAAAATTAATGAGTCAGTGCTTTTTAGTTATATCAGCAGTTTATACCCCACAACTTGTTTTAAATATGAGTCACCGGCGAACTCTCGTAACTTCAACCATATCTCTCTGTAATTATCAAATCCTTAAATGATTCCTCATGATTCGAAATTAAGTTTTTATTTCCTACTTCCTAAAAGAGTGTCTCTCAACCCAACATACCGCGTACCGTACCACTGTAAAAATGTTGAATATGATTACAGCGGCTATCTAGTAGATTTGCTATCTTCAGTAATACATCATATTACATTTATTTGCGACACAGCCCCCTTTATCTCACAAACTTCAGTCCCCCCCCCCCTCACTCTTCCCTCTCACTGTGACATCATGAACTATCAATTGTAAACAATACTTTTCAGTTGAAGTGCTAAGATTTATTTATTATGACTTTTTGCAATTTGTTTTAATTTGTCATTATCTTGATTACTTCTTGACGCCTGATCTAAACGTGATTCAAGGTTCATCAGTAGTCAATTTCAGATATCAACTGCAATTCAAATTTGAGTGGTAAATATTTGAGACACAAAAAACTATTATCTTTTCTGTTCAGTAGCGGATTAAAATTTTTTTTGGGGCGTTTCTACTCCTCCGACCTAAACATCATTCCACAATTTGCTTTCTTACTTAAATGTAAAAAATGACAGATACAGAAAAAAACGAACACACAAAAATAAAGCTAATAATAAACCTAATACATAAAAAAAACCTAATACATATCCTAACCTAAATATACCTAATACATATTATATTAGGCTATGATATTATTAAATAAGAAGAAATCAATCAATCAATCAATCAATGCTGTCAATTTTGGGTGGTGTACTACGGTGCACCACTAAATGGACGTTAAATATACATTAATGTCCTAAAAACTATAAGTGATTTAGAATAAGATTACAAAACAATTCTGCTACACGTATTTATTAATTAACTTTAGCCAGCACAAAATATCGACTTGTCCACATGATCCATAAATTGCGGTACACGGGGGTCAGAAGCGTTGTGACGTCACATGCAGTATAAAATACATATATAAATAAAGGTAATTTTATGAAAAATATATAAATTTCTTTTTTTTTAAAAAGGCTAATGTGTGAAGGACGGGGGGGGGGGGCAGAATAGCAGGAACTTTGTGTGACGTAATTTTTATAGATGGCCCTAAAGTGCATGACAGTAAAAAATTTGACTTGATTATTTCGACTACCAACAGCTACAAAACATTACCACAGCACTGACTTGCTCAACAAAATGCATTTCACGTCATATAAATATGGCCGAACATTTCTAGCGCTAAAACTACAATTCAAATTTTTAATTGCTATATCTCCGTCAACATTTAGATATTTAATAAAATAGACACGCCAATACACATTTATTAACATCAATTTCAATCAACAATTGAAAAATCGACCACTAAAAAATGAGTACACAAGCCCATTATGTTTGAAATGTTTATTTATGTGCAAAAAGTGAGTTAAACCGACGCGATCCTGGCGGATAGAAGCACCAACCACATACACGTTAAGTGTTGCCAGAGCTGTGTATACTACTGTGGATTAACTGAAATTTTCAACGGCCCTGATTAAGAGCTGTATTAACCTAGTAACACAGTGATTATCCACTTGCTAAAAAAGTTATAAATCCATGTTACCTTGAGGTACGGTAGTCATTATGCATGGGAACAATGTTCGTCTACGGGTATTGTACATCTCGGTAAGTACCTGCTTAACGTACAAATTGATTATGTCGGTCAATTATAATATATGAGGTTTACAATCACGTTTATCAGTATACTACAAATAATGCTCGTATATTTTTATTTAAATGGCAATGGAAAATTTAATCGTACGAGGCCGCACGCGTGTTACGTAAGAGGTTATAAAAGGTCGTTAAGGGATTTGAACTTACATTATTTAGTACGGATTAGGAGTTAGGACCAACGCTGCGGGCACATATGTGTCATTATTTTATTGATCACTATCTATTTAACTGTCAGAATTTGAACAGAGAGAATTGTTTTAAATCTATCTGAAATATATATTCTTTTAACAGGATTGAACCTTTTCTTCTAGTGTTAATAATTATTAAATGTGAAACTCTTAAAAGAATGACATTCAGTATAAAAATAAATCTTACATAACCATTTGGTGGTTCCATCCCGACAGGATGTTTGTGTGGTTATGTTATGATCATATATTAACAAGAAGCAGTGGTGTAGCACACATTCACATCATACTAATCTAACCTGATGCATTTATATAGGAATTCAAAAAAATATACATTATTTAATGATTGTTTGATAAGTAATTAGCGTCTATACTGCTTTTCGAGTGTGCACCATATTGATAACAAGCCCACTGATAATAAATTTGATTAAATCTGAGTTTTTACGGAATACTATATATTCGTCATATTTTCTTTAATTCTACATACATATCAGACAAGTATATGATTGTTATTATCGATTTTACAATCTTAACTTTATTCTTTTAAGTTTCGAATAATCCCGCCTCATCATACCGTCAGATCTATTTTTGAATTTGTAACCAAATATAGGTTCAAGTGTTACATCCAATTTTTAAAATAATTTTATGAGTCATGGTTTTTCAATGCTACATAAGTCAAGATGTGTTTTATTTTGAGTACCCGTTCAAAATCCGGTTTCGTTTCGAGCACTTATTGAAAAACATGTTTACTGAACCATGTCAAGATCGTAAATGTGTAAACAACGTAACACGCAGGGTGGTGGGGGAAGGGATTCCACAAATTGTGACAAGATGTAACAAGGAGGGGGAGAGGCCAGACGCGTTGTAACGTCACATATAGAACACCCAAAGAATAGTATAGGTTTAAAAAAAAAAATGAAAATAAAGTGAATAAAATAATGAAATTTTGTGAAAAAAGTATAAATTTCCATGAGAGGAAAAAAAAAAGAAAAAACAATAAAATTTCAAAAATGTATTAATTAAAATGTGTGACACAGCAAGCAAATGGAAGTCCACAAAATATGACAAGGATAGAGATGAAGTCAGAATAGCAGGAAATTTTTGTAACGTAATTTATAGATGACCCCAAAAATAAACGTGCCCAGGACCACACAATTCGCAGCAGACGTATTGGATTTATCATATCAAATGTGGACGGGAGGGAAGCGGGAGGAATCACTTATGCACGACCGCCATTAATTGTCAATGGTCAGAGCCGGCGCAGGAATTTTTTTCTGATTATGTCCTTACTTCAAGCTGAGAAACAATAAAATAAAAAGTTTTCGGCTGTTTGTACTCTTAGGCCATCCGCACATGGGTCGACTGATTGCAAACCTTAGCTTCGAATCTGCCCGAACCGAATAAGAATGCAACTGTGTTGTTAGTGGGAGAACACACGCGTATACGAGTGAGAGAACACACACGGCACGAACGAAACTGATAACTGATTTCAAATTGGTTTTGACTATGTTTTGAACGGCTGTGTTTCTTGGTCGCAGGGAAATTGCATTGCATGCTATTGCTGGTGACATCATGAGCAGAGATGTACACAAATACTATTCAAAAGTATTTAAATACATACATACATACAAATACCACATAACACGACATAATAAAATCTCCTATTATGCTATTCTTAAAAATTCTATAGTGTCACGAAACACGGCTCGACATGGCTCGTTTTTCGTTTTCGTTGGAAACTTCGTTACGCGACTAGGGTGCAATCAGTCGACCCGTGGGCAGACGACCTTACAGTTCTGGAATAATCTTTTTGGCGAAAAAATCGTTTCTACCCAGTTCTTCGGCACTCCGCATGTGATAGAATTATAGAACCGTATAGCTTTATAAGTAAAAAAGTATAACGATACCATTGATTTTACGTGGGAGCTAAAAAAAAGTTATTTGAAGAAGTTTGTACTAAACTGCAATTCCGAAAATATTTTTTAATTCCGATAATATATTTATACGTTTTTGGCAGGTATTTATTTTCCCAAGTACCAGAAACAGGAACCATTAATTATTTTAATTGTTTATTAAATTTATTCCTAAACATTGTTGGTAGAATTTATGGTAATATTGACCTCATATATCTGAACTCCACTGTTGCCAGTGTTATGATTATAAACACATAATCAAATTAATCCTGATAGTAACCAAACTCAGAAAATATAGCGCTTGTTCGGGGGGACTCGAACCAGGAAACATAGCAGTCTGTCGTCAAGCATAAATGCTCTCAACTACTGTGTCACCTATTATAATACAGCTTATTTTACAGCAATACAGCAATTTTATTTGTAAAAATGATCTTTTTACTTCAAACAAAGTGTGCAAAATGAGAAGAAAGGTTTTATTTAAAATGTTATTGTAATATTTTACGAACACTAGTGGATTTAGGTCGGTGGAAGAATCAACGCAAGAGAAATTTTGAGCTTCCCTAACTAAAAAATATACAGAAGAAATAGAAATTCATCTTATGAAATATATTGTATCTGGTCACAATTACCTTTTGGAAAAATTAATTGTATCTAATCACAATGGACCTTCGAAGAAATCAATTGCATCTAGTCACAGTTGCCTGTGGTAAAATCAACCTATCTAGTCATAATTGTCTTTCGGCGAAATGTATTCTATCTATCTATATCTATATAAATATCGCAAGCGACGACTGTCTTTTCTGTGTGAATTGAATTTCATTTCAAATTTTTGTTCCATTTTTAAATTGAAATATTTAACTCATTTTATAAAAATTTTACGTATAAAAACAAATAATTTTTCATATAAACTGACTAAAAGAATATATTTTTTTCAACAAAATAAAAACTATTTTCAATTTATTAACTTTTCTTCAAAATTTGGGACTTTTTTTTTTATTTGTAAATTAGGCAATATTTCAACTTTCTAGTCCAATTTTTACCCTCGGCAAATACTGCCCCCATATAAAATTTTTTAATTTTGATTTTTTTTTTTTTTAATAACATAGTTTATTATTAAGTAATCCAAAATTTGAGTTTTCTCCAAAGTTTCCTATCGGGCCCCCTAATTTTCTCAACGCCCCCTTTTCCAATTTTTCCATTTCTGATTTTCAAAAATACACATGCCAAATTTCATCTTTCTATCTTTTACTAATTAAAAGTAATGGAGCAAAAGGTAAAAATATTTTTTTTGGAAAAATCCGAGGACGCCAAAAGTCTTAGATTTTTTTTCTCTACGAAATAGGCAATTTAAAGAAAATGCGCGGAGCCGTTTTCGAGACACCATACGAATCGCATAAACATATAAACTTTCAGTTGGAACATTATAATATATAAATAAATTGTATTAAGATTTATTGTATCTAGTCACAATTATATGGTCTGTGGTTCAAATCCACCGCTGTTGACGAATATAACGGTAGCTCAGATTTTTAAAATAAAAGCAAAGCTGTTACTTTTTATACAGACAGTATGAGTATTTATGCACGGCACGTTTACACGGCTTTAAAAAAGGTAACCTATATACATAATACATACAATGTGCTTTAATGTTTTCTAATATAATCTTCCGTTTTATATCTCTGCTCGCAATAAAATTACTGTGAGAGAAAAGTCATTGTTGATACAGATGAATAAAACAAACGCAAGTATGACATTAAAGATGGCCTCGAAATGAAATCTAGGACGTAGATTGCGAGTTTGATTGCAAATTATGGTATGTTACCGGGTATATACACTCGTATATTAAAGAGATCACAATTATGCTCCAGAAGAACATTGGCGCAAAACAACTGTAGCAATAACTTTTACTCTACTGATTTTGTGGTTCATGATATCAGTTATATTTGATATTGGATCTGTGTTATTTTGTCTTATGTACCGTACACACTGGTGCGACTTAAACATGCGACATCCAAAACCTGCTTTTTGAAAAAAATATGTTTAGAAAAAACTCAGTTCTTTAATAATAAGAGAACCCATTGCAAGCGTATAAAGCGGTTCAACAAATTTACTAAACTTATACAAATTTCATTTGTCCATTTAAACACCATTTTAAATTATTTTTATTTATTTACTAAACACAAATAAAAAAGACACACCGAGACTATACTAGAAGACTGAGTAGGAATGACCCTTTTCCTCGAGATCATATTCAAAGTCGCAATCCTTTTACAAGTACCCCCGAATGATTGAAACATTTCTGTTTCATAAAAATACTACCTAGAATTTTTTAAAATAGCATAAATAAGGGTTTTATTGGTGTCGCATTCATGTAATATCAACTTATGAATAAAAATATATAAATGTTGAATGTGGCATGTTTAAGTCGCACCAGTGTGTAAAATACACTATGTTTCTTATAAGTTGTATAAAGTATTGTGACAGGTCATTTATTTGTTCTATTATCTATCTATACAGGGTGTCCCAAAATTCAACGATAAGCCGGCACCAGAAGGTGGTCCTGCTCATGACTACACAAGAAAAAAAGAAAAAAAGTTTTAAATTTTACAAGTTTTAAAAGTACACCTTCTATTTATTTGTTTAATTTATTTTACGTCAGCCGTTTTCCGATGTTGAATCCCATCATCGATGATGTTTGCAGTTTTTGTGGTGTCGTGGCGTCATATATATGAACCACACCGTTTGTGATTATGTATACATATTCAATTTAACTTGATAACAAACAAACCCAGAAAATATAACTCTGGTCCGGGAATCGAACCCGAAGACATAGCAGTAAGCGTCAAGCATCAATTCTCTCGCCTACTCTGTTGTCTAGTATTCCTTGTATTTTAAGATAACTTGATTCAGTTTGACAAGAATGCTGAATAAAAGTGTTTTTGTAAAATCAGTATCTTAAAAAACTGTCTTTGAACGTGTACGTATTTTGGAACAGATCATGCCAACATATTGACACGTTTTTCTCCCAATTCAAAAAAATTGCTATCGATATTTCTGTTGTTCACTAGCTTTCTTTCATTTCGAAGATAAATCTGTCTAAATACAGCCACATTTCCAGATAGTTTGTCGTAGGTATAGATAATATCAATTACCATAAAGGGTTCGTTAATATTTAATCTAAGTCCCATTCTCAGTCACTGAGTTTTAGTGTTAATTTAAGATTTAAACCTAAAGTGTAAGTTTCAGCTTGTGGAATATAAAGAAACTAGAGCTTACCCCGTCGCAATGCGTCTTTTTAGTGTGTATGATTTGAATCCAACAAAATACTTCGTAATTTAATTTCAAATTTTAATTCTATTTTCAAATTGAAATATTTAACTCGCCCAAAAATAAAATAATTTTCCATATAAATTAACTAAAAAAAATTTTTTTTTTTCAACAAAATATGAAATATTTTTAATTTATTTCTTATTTGACCAATTTTTTTTCAAAACATAGGATTTTTTTTCGGTTCGTAAATCAGGTACCAAAGTTAGCCCATATATATAATTTCAACTTTCTAGCCCAATTTTTACATGTTTACTTCATAACATGTTTTATTATTAAGTAATCCAAAATTTGAGTTTTCTCCAAAGTTTCTTACCGGGCCCTCTGATTTTCTCAATCTATCGCGCGGATAGATGCTTTTAACGACAGGTTGTTTGTTTTCAATGGGAGCTGCGCAGAAAATTCAAAAAGTCACTGAATTATCAAATCGTACCATTGTATCTCACTCCTTAGCAGCCCGCTTCAATATTCACAAACTGCTATATATGACCAGTCCGCCTCTGACTATTTGAAGTATCTCGGTTGTACCTACTTGATTGTTGCAGCTATATGCCATGATAAGAAAAGTGTTACAATTTACATTGGCTTATAATGGAAAAATGTTAAAAATTAAGGCCAAGGTCTTTTCTGAAAGGAAAATTACTAGTTCTATATTTATATTTGTGATATAAATAAATCAAGCTGATCCTTATGCAATAATATTATCATACATGGTACGACTATAATAAATTAAAGATAAAAATACTATTGTTTGATTACTCTAATTAGTGAGCGATATTACGTTCAATAGTCCATCATACTTATCGGAGAAAAATTAGTTCAAAAAGGTTTTACAGAAGAAATGTTTTAAGTACCTAATTATATGCGATGTTATATGCCTAATTTAATGCGACGTTACTTTTGATTAGACTCCAGAAACTATTACAGTCGATCTTTACCATATTAATAAAGATTCAAATCTCAGATATGCTACACACATACATTAGACGGCTTTATTTGTAACTTAACCTCACTGTAAAAAAATTGGTCGAAATAATGCTTTAGACGCCTCTTTTTTAGGCTAAGGCTATACTGCGAAATAAAATAGCGGGGAAATAATAATCGACTTTTCACCTTTTAAAACAGAATTACGAATTTATTTCGACTTATATATTATTTACTATATATATTTTTCGAGCAATTTCGTTTACAGTATACATATGTTCAAACTAATAGTAAACGACATCGAAAAAGCGTGCAAAATAAGGGTCTTACTTTTAGAAAATAAATAAAGAACAAAAAATATTATTCTCTTTACTTGCTTTCACAGAAAATACTAATATATAACCTAAACTAGCGTTTACCACCGTCGTATATGAGTTATATTCAATTATGAATTACGTAATTTCATTTAAAATTTTAATACTATTTTTCAATTGAAATATTTAACTCGTTCAATATAAATTAATTTTTTATATAAACTGACTAAAAGAAAATATTGTTTCAACAAAATACAACATTTTTTTAATATATAAAATTTATTCGTTTTTTTTCTCGGAATTTTTCTTTTCGATTTATAAATTAGGTACCTAACGCAAGATTTCAAGTTCTAACACAATTTTTACCGTCAGAGAAATCTGCCCCCTTGCCCACAAAAAATAATATTTTGAAATTTTGAATTTCTTTTTATTAATGATATAAATTAATATGTAATTATTTTTCAATTGTTATAGAATCCAAAATATAAACCTTCTCAACAGTTCCCTACCTGATTAATGATTTTCTCAATCCCTCTCAGCCCCCTTTGAAATTTTTCAATATCTAATTTTCGAAAAATGTTAGCATTGAACACCGTAATACACATACAAAATTTCAACTTTCAATCTTTTACGGATTAACAGTTATACAGCAAAAAGTATCCATTGTTTTTTTTTCAGTTTTTCCAAAATTATGGGTTTCCATGGGAAATTCAGAAAAACATCCGAGGACGCCAATAGTCTTAGAATATTTTTCCACGAAATAGAAAATTTTCAAAAGATGCATGGAGTTGTTTTCGAACCACCATACGAATCGCGTAAACACATAAACAAAGAAACAAAAAACTTTCACTTGGATTATTATAATATAGGATGCTACATAATTTATTTACTGAATTAATTTTCATTGCTATAGCAAGACTTTCCAATTTTTTTTTTATATTATAAGTCTGCACTTGCATTAGGTTCTAAAATACATGCATAACATTAAAATATTTCTTACCTTAGCACCATTCCCTCAAATAATAGTTTTATTATTAAAATAATTAGTTTTATTTTTTATTCTATGTAAATTTTATGTATTAAATAATTTTTTTAAAAATAAGCACCATTAGCACTATAAATTCTCACTATAAATCACTTAGACGACACTACTGAGATACCCGTAACAGATCTAGTTCATCTGCGTCTAGTTCTTTTACCGATGAAGCTTAGATGAATAATGGCTAGGTGTTGTAGGACTTATTCCAAATTTATACCTTTTTACCACCCGGTTCTTGCAACGTGAGGAAAACTTCTCCCCAAAAGAGGTCACTTAAATGTCAGTGATGCAAATGACATTGATTAGTTACATAGATGCTGTAAAACAATATAGAATCGAAATATAAAAAAGTAATTGCGTTACAGTCTGGCGGACCTGATGGCAAATGACGTAAAATGGTTTTGATATGCGTCAAAATCAGTTCCTTTCAAATATTATGAGGGAGCATCTCCACTGGTATAAAATATCATTCTCACTCAATGTTTTTATTTTATTTTTTATTTTGTATTTAATTTAAATTGTATAACATATGGAAATTTGAGTAGTAATTTCTCTTTGTTTTTTATAACCTTAAAAGGTCAAATATTTCTAAATTAAAAGAAACTTTATTATATTATATCCTCTAAAATGTGACAATTGATCAAAATGCAGTAGGATTTATTTTTAAAACAATTTCAATGTCAGTTTGTCAAAAATAAACAAGTAAAAACAATTTCTATTACTAATTGTTATTAAAAACAGCAATTTTAATTATTCCACATCCATTTTTGTCCAAATGTCGACTACCAAAATTTATATTACTAACGACTCATGCGCACCAACTAAATTAACTAAACTCAAATTAAAACACGAACGTGACAAGGAATGCCTATTATGAAAACCTGAAATCTAAATTAAAGTATTAAATAGAAACGTAAATTAAATATCAAAACAGTGAGTGGGGATGAGGCTTATTGTCCAAAAGTTTACTGCAAACATAATATAAAGTAATAAACGTCTAGGATGTTTTCATTTGACGTCGGTAAAGATCAACGATAAAATCAAGTGTTTATAACATAACTCGGATGTAATGGAAACTATAGCAGATTTTGTTATAAAGGTTTCACACCCGAACGTGTTCAGACCCGAATATTCGGGATTGTCACACATTTAGCTATAGCTTTGACGTCTAATTCTGCATCTCTTTTGCACTTTACTTGTTTAACAGTGTTGGTAATAGTTAGTAAATGGTAGTGGAGAAATGGTGCGGAAGCAATGTCGTCATAAACTGAAGAAATTTTGTGTAAATTTTTTTATCAACTATTTATTACCTATTTCAATCGTTATTATCTTCTATAATATTGGAAATTGCATAAAAATAATTAGATATTTGAGGTTTTGATAGGCAGCATCAATATATAGTGCATTTTTATATAAATTCAGTTATTGTTCACAACCCAACTAACGGTTGCCTTATAAAAGGGCTAACTTTTTTTATATTTACTTTTTCTTATAAAATATTGTTGTTCTGTCTTAGAATAGAATAAAGGTAATTTGTTATCTTAACTCTATTATGTGCTTCTCATTTTTTTTCTTTCCAGTTATTCTTTATTACTGCATTGTACCTTCAAATCACTTCAATAACTAGTCAAATTTCTATTTCTATTCAAAGAAGACGGTCTGTACAGATATTGAATGGACTAGAAAAGATGAACGGTAAGTTCTCAAGAGTTGTGTCTGGAAATATTCTCTTATAGTTTTCAGTTATATAAAAGTTTTATCTCTTTTTAAATATATAGTTGTGGAATAAATACCATACCTAAAACCAATATAGTCAAGTATCATTCACCTAACATTGACAAAAAGAAATGCAGAAAAATATCAAATATACTATGCATTCGAAATGAAATTTAAATCAATTTGATGTTTTCAAGTACCATTCCTACCGATACTTTCATATTCCTTGTAAATTATAACTAATTTAGTAAACTAACCTCAATTAAATTAAAAAAAAAAAAACTAACCTCAATTTGCTATTATTCTCTATTGCAGATAAATAAATGAGAACTTTGTTCATACTATAAAAGATAAAGTAAAATTTATGATAATATTTTTTCTATTTTTGTAACTAACTTGATCCAGTAAGTCTGTTGATATCAGTACATGTATTACAAGTGTACACTGGTAGGTGCAATAATGATAACGCGAAATTACAAATGAATCTACCCCGCGTTGTCTAGAGGTTAAAGGTCAACTTCTATTCCGCATATCTGAAACGATGGATGTAAAACCATTTTGATTCAACTTTATTTTTCTCGTTTTATGTCAATAATGTAAGGTTATGAGTTTATGACATCTTGTCAACCACAACGCAGACTACATTTTCTTCTACATCAAAAACATCCACGTGAACCACCCACAATCTCATCTTGGATCAGTGAACGATTATTTCTACTTTTATGTAAAAAAGATATCGTTACTAGAAAGATGCTAATTATATTTTTGAAAGAAAATTGAAGATTTCTTTAGCAATATACTTGTACATAATTTTCAAGAAATGATATTACTTCGATTTATTTCACTCTTAAATTCTACATTCAATTTTATTTTGTTTATATTTTTCCTAATTTATAATTTAATTATTAAAAAGTTAACAAATTACGTCAGGAGTCGTTTAATAATTATTATTTTATTTTTTTAATGTTTAATGTTAACATTAAATTACATATCATTGTGATTAATTATATTTCATTTGTGATCCTTATCCTATCAACTCATTCTCTCCTTCCAAAAAAAAAAAATTAAAAACTTCTTTCTGCTACTCTCTCTCCTGTTTCTACTCTGCTATTCCTTCTCTTTCCTCGCTCTTTCTCTCTATCTTCGCCATCCATCACTTCACTTGAACTGCACAATCTTCTTTTCAATTTTTACTCTTTTCTCACATGAATACTTAACGTGCTACAGCGTTTCTATCTCTCTCCAGCACATCTTGCACATCCTTAGCTCTCTATTTTGCCAGTATCTGCTTACTTTCTCTTCGTTTCCCAATCTAAATTTTGCGATACTTCCTATCTTTCTTTTCTCTTTTTATCGTATGTATTCCAGTATCTCTCTCTCTTCCAAATCCTCTTTTATCTTTCATTGTATTTGCTATTGTTTATTTTCACCATTCTTTCCTGTATGCTGTATCGCTCTGTCTCTGCTTCTCCTTAGCTTCTGTTCCACACTTGTGCCTTCTTCTCTTCTTCTCTCTGCCTCCTCTGTCGTCATTCCGTTCCTTTTAAAGTAATCCTTTCTCCTTGTACATATATACGTATGTAGATATAGAAATATAATACAAGTATAGTTCAAATTACGAGAGTTCGGCGGCGACTCATACTTAAAACAAGTTGTGGGTATAATCTGGCGATATAACTAAAAAGCACTGACTCACTTATTTTTCTATAATGTATATAGAAACGAATAATAGAAGATTCATTATCGTATTATAGATTTATACCGCTCTTATAACCTCTCTTAAGTATAAGTTGCCGCCAAACTATCATGATTTGGACTATTATTAACATTTATAAAATAAATACACAAATTATTATGGGAGAAATTTTTATATTTTCCATAGGAATTTTTATCAAAAAACCATTATGTATCCTGGTACTATATCCCATAGTAATTTTTATTTGTGTATTTCTCACAGTGTAGCCAACTCTAGAGATGGATCGTATTTACTCGTGTACTCGTACTTTGAAAGCCGATTTACAAATCTTGAACCTAGGAATAGGGGGAAGTTTACAGGGGTGGCATTTGATGATACGAGCATACTCGTAGATCAGTATCAATGGTTTAAAATGAAGAATCAAATAGTTGACATGCTGTCACCCGCAGCAATGAATCTTACACGTTCTTTTGATCTTTGATATGATTAAAGGAAAAAAGAACATTTAGAAATTGTATTCTAAAATACTTATAAATAATAAATATGATTTGGTTTTAGGTTATTTAAAAGTAATTAGGTATTATAATATAAGGGTTTGATAGGAAACCGAGGGTTAGTAAAATCTGGAATTTCACGAAGTAATTAGAATTGCAGAACCGGTATTAAGCATAGGCTACATATGCAGCATCCTAGGGACCAGCACCAAAAAAAATTGTCAATCTTAAAGAGATTTTTTTTAGTAAATTATCTTTTTTTGGTTTAAAAAAAAGATTCTCAATACTTAGCAGAAGGGGGGGGGGGGGGGGGGGCTTCTGTACCACGGTTTCAGGATAATAGGCCTACTGATCTACATATCCTAAAAGTCGCACTGTTCTATGATTAAAGACTATACCAAGATGAAGACCAAGAAGTCTAGTACCCCAATTCTTATTTTAACAATAATATTGAACGTATAATTTATTTAACGTTGACCTGATTCCACTGCTAAGTAGTCATTCATAAATTGCGTCATAAAAATATTCCAGTGATCCCTCTCCCCCCTCGTTTTGACGTCACACATTTGAAATAAAAATCTTTTAGACTTATTTTGATTATTTTTTGGAAGTCGAATTTTTGATTAGATGTAACATTACGAAGTTCATTACTTCTCATTCTCCCACCTCACTTGTCACACTTTAAGGACCACTCCTCCTGCATCACTTGAGTCGTTAGTTTCTGGAATGCATATTGAAACACAAAATAAATGTTTAAAACTTTTAAAAAAAATTTACAAACAATTTTGTTATTTAATTTATTTAATGTCGACCTTTTTCCGATGAGTTCTATCACGGTCGACCTCCTATTATGTTAGCTGTTTTTGTACTCCACTTCTGCCTGATAAGTTTATGATTATGTATGTACGCAATCAATTTAACTTTGATCGAACCCGAAAATATAAATGCTCTCGCACAGTGTGTCATCACAAATAATTTTCAAATGGGTTTCTCTTCTTACTCACTTTATTATAATTAATGACAGTGTATGTTTATTCAGTTATTATTGCTATCATTATAAATTATTATTTACCCAGAAAAATTGGCATCACTGTCGTTTTGTCATGTGTACCATCTATATAAAGACACGGGTGGCATTTCTCTTTTTGCAGACGTTACTAAAATGGGCAGGAACAGCCCACACCTCATTATTTAATAGTCACGTTGCAGCCCTCACTTTTTTTCGTTTGATGAATACTACCATTCTCCTATAATGTAATATGACCTTGTCCATGCGCCATCTTATAGTTGTAGTGGTAATGCAGTAATTAAATGTGCATGTAATATATTAATTATATGATATTAACAATTAAATATGAGTACATCGTCTTCTACATAGTATCACATGGCAATAAAGGTTAATTTTCGTTTTTCGCCAAAAATAGCATGTCATTTCCATGTGGAACAAAAAAATATGAAGAACGCAACGTGACGTACCATGTGACTCACTAAAATTGTGCATTCGTATTGTTTTTGAATTTTCCACGTGCGATATTTTTATACGTTTTATATATATATATATATATATATATATATATATATATATATATATATATATATATATATATATATACTCGCTCTACACAAAATATAGGTATTACCTTAAATTAGTGAAACAGTTTCAAGCATTTAACATTAAAAAATGAAATATTGAAATACTTTAAAAAAAGTCTGCCATACTAATCAAAACAATGGAAAACTCTGAATTTCGTGAAAGCATTTTTTGTTAATAGGAAAATTTACCAAGTCCGAACAAAATTTGTCAAGCCATTGCTTTGCTTAAACGGTATTCTCTGCATTATGCCACCGCTGCCTGTGTTAAACTTATAACGATGAACTAGGAGTATTCATAGGACCAAATAGCTGGAACAATGCCTTCTTTGCATTATATATGTATAAAATTTAGGTGATACATTAGATGAACCAAATTTTAATAAAAACTTAAGTTTCATTCCCACTCACTCTTTTAATTTTGTATAGTAAATGTGATATATATATATATATATATATATATATATATTCCCATATTATAATATAACCTCCGAAATGTGACAATCTGTCAAAATGCAGTAGGATTTATTTTTAAAAGAAGTTTCTCAAAAATATAGAAGTAAAAACAACTTCTATTACTATATGTTATTAAAAACAGCAATTTTAATTGTTCCACATTCAATTTTGTCCAACTGTCTAACTGTCAAAATATATATTACTAACGTCGCATGTGCTTAGCGCTAAATTAACTAACCTCAAATTAAAACAATAATGTGACAATGAATGCCTACTTTGAAAACCTGAAATCTAGTTTAAAATATGAAATAAAAACGTAAATTAAATATCAAGACAGTGAGTGGAAATGAAGCTTAAGACCGTGAAGTTGTTTTTATTAAAACGTTTGTGCGTATATAAGAAACAAGACTGTCTTTAAAGTCACGTGTACGCCCCGAGTAAGTGCTTTCTATAGATTAGGAGAGATACGTATTATGACTCAGTTACTAAAATACCCAAACAAAAAATATACTCATAAGTATTAATTACTAGTAAGTAATTATAAAGCTGTAATCACTGCACACTTGTCTGGAGAAAAACACCCTTGAGATTACACCACGATAATATGATTAGAAAAGTATTCCACGAAATTTCTATTTTTTATAGTGTAATTTTAATTAAGCACAAATATTTATTAATTAACTAACAAACAATTTTCTAAGAGTGTAAATTTATCTATTATAAACACAAGAATAAATACAACAAATTCTTTGTATCATTTTTTATTTGTAACAGTTACAGTTACAAATAGATTGATGTCATCATCGGAATTAGGCCTACGTTAAATAACACAAATAAACATACAATATTCCTTTCTTTAGTACATTTATTTTTTGTCATATTCAGTTTTATTTCTCATCTATACAATAGTCCTTGTAATGCTACAGCTCCGCGTTTCTGGGTACCCGCACTTAGAACAGAAATTGTTCACCTTGCAAAATTTCGGTTTTTCAGATCTTCGGGATTACAATAATATATTTAAAAGCGTTTACAAATATTGTTAAAATATTCAATAAGACACACGTTTTTAATGGCTAGAATATTCTGTATAATTTTCATCTAAATCCATCGAGTAGTTTTTACAATATAGTGGCCACCGTGTCTGCAAAAGTAATTTTGAGAAAAACGCTAAAGAAAATCAAGTACGTATTGTATAGAGTCTTTCAACAAGAGTGGTCATTTTAAGTCAATGGAAAAACGCGACATTTTCGTGAAAAGTGATGTTATTTTTATTTTAATCTAAAGTACAAACTCTGAGGTTAGTAATGGAACACAATATCTGTTTAAATGACACTGAAATATTGCGTTTTTCTATTGATTTAAATTGACCGCTCTGGATAAAAGACCCAGAGTAGAAGTGATGTTTAATAAAACCATGCGAACACCTAGTTGCCATTCCAAACCACAATGTGTTGTGGAGGGAATATTTTTCTTAGTATCAACTCAATGGTCGGCCAAAAAAAACAGAGTGATAGACATAAAAGGCGTGAGAAGTGAAAATGAAGACAGAAGGGAAGAAGTATAGTGAAAATATAAAAGAGGGTTTGTTGAGAGGAGACAAAGAAGACAAGAGGTGAGGAAACGGTGAAAATGAAGGAGGACTAGGAAAGGTAAGAGGTCAAGAGACTTCCAATCTTATTGCCCACTGAAGTATAACATGTCAATGTCATTTACAATACTAATATTTAAGTATCCTTTGTGCAAGTGATTTTCCTCACGTTGCATGAGTGTTACAGACGGTACAGGCATGTGACGTAGGTCCAGATGTACAGAAATTTTGGATGTACACGTGAGATGACTACACCAGGAAGTTATAACACCTTAAAACAGGGCCGTGTCGTGCTATGATACATAGAGGGCACAATTTGAATCAATGAATAATTTAAAATCTTTACACAGCTTTTTTTCCCCTTAATTTTCCGAATTACGATCCACGCTTCTGGAAACCCATAGCAAACAGTTTCAATTTCTATATAAAATTTTAAAACTCAATGATATAGATTTCAAAAAGCTAGAAAATTATCGTAGCAGATATAAATGCAAGTAACTTTCAAGAAGAATTACATGATGTATCTCAAATGCTACCATATTCTATGAAACCTTTGGATGTTCTTAATTATTTGCGGCAAAATAACTTGATTCTTTTGTATCCGAATAATTTAGTTTGTAACCATTGAAAGCAGCTTTCTGTGCGATGGATGCCACGATTGCAATTGAGTGTGAAGTCACTATGCCAAAAATTCATAAATTGGACTACGAATTGGTACTCCATCCAGCATATTCTTCAGATGTAGCCGCCTGCGATTATTTCCTCTTTCCAAACCTGAATAAATAGTTGGACGGCAAGAGATATGGGTCTAACAAAGAGGTCATCTCAAAGAGGATTGAAAATTTGAGAAAATTTATTATTTGGAAGGAATAAAAAAATTGGAAAAACGCTGGACGAAAGCTTAGAGGTATCGAGCTTAAAGGATACTATGTTGATAAATAAAGCGCTTTTTCAAAAATAAAAAATCACTGAATTATCAAACTATCCTCGTATCTTCTAAAATATAAGGAGTTATTAAGAGATAATTAGATATTTGAGGTTCTGGTAACCAACTTTATCAATTTCACATATTACAGTTTTGTAAAAATTTAAACATGGTTCACAAGCCCATTTATGTGTTTTTACATTAAAATCTGGTGCTAAAACATTAATTTAAAAAACAGTGATAACATATGCGTTTGACCTTTCTTAACAAAATCCATTCGTTGTTCTTTTTTTTAATTTTAGATAAGCTGTGTGACCTTAGTTGTATCGCATATTTGAAAAACGTAGTTTTGAGAAAAGGACCTTTGAAATTTGACAAGACACGCGCAGCCACACGCGGCACTCTAAAAATATATATCATAGCCTCGTTCTTAATGTAAAAAAAATATTTGAAAAAAATTACATGATTCAACAATGAAATTATTGAACTGGATAATGCTAGAAAATTTTGGTTGTGTTCCAAAGATAATATCAAAAATGATTATTGTTGATATATGCCTTGATTTATAGAAAAGGAAAACCCTAAATTTTGAATTACCAGTTGTTGACCCTGAGAATAGTTGACTAAAGTAATAATGATAAATAAATAAATCGCAGCCCGCTAATCACAATTATAGATTATTTTTCTATAATATATATAACATTCTATATTTGAATGGCTTCTTATGACCACAAACCTTTTTTATCATAGAAGTTTAAGTAAAACTTTTTCTACTAAAATTATTATATATAGTTCAAATTAAGAGAGACTCATGCTTAAAAGGGGTTATAATCTTAATATATATAAATTACGTGTCACGTTGTTTGTTCCCAATGGACTCCTAAACTACTTAACCGATTTTAATCAAATTTGTACACCGGGTGCAGTTTGATCCAACTTGAAAGATAGGATAGCTTACATCTCAATTTATTATTAATAATTATGATTTATTATTAATTATCTGATTTTAAAAGATGGCGACATCTGTTGATAAATAGATTGAGTAAATATTCTGTTGACTAGATTGAGTAAATATTCAATAGATGGCGCTACGTTAGGCACAGCAACGCGTGGCCGGGACAGCTAGTAATCATATAAATCTACGGTGCGATGGTGAGTTTTATCTCATTCGCTGCTGTATACTCTTGAGACAGTGAGCTTTTTTAAACTATTCTGGAATTTAAACTATTACACCGCTGCCTAATAAGGTTATGATTGTGTAAGTACGTAATCAATTTAGAAGACGCAGCAGTCCAACGTCAAGCAACATTGCTCTTGCCCACTATACAATCTTCAAACCATAATAAAAGAAATACTTATATATCGTTTATATAACAAATAAATCGGAAGTGTGTTTCAATAAACACCTAAAATCATTTTTTTATGAATAAATATTTAATTCCGCGGAAAACTAAATCAGTTCGTTTATATTCTTGTATTAATATAAAACCTCTTAGAAATGGAGCAATAAATTCATCTCTCTGCACATACCCGTAACTTCTAACTATATTCTATATGCTATTTTATAAATCAGGAGTTCTCAAACGAAGGACCGGGTTTGGTCCATTGAGTCTTTTCATCCGGCCCGCGATTTTTTCTTAAAAACAACAGGTAATAAACTTCAACGAAAAATTATCGTAGTAAAAGCTACGTTAAGCTACATGAAGGAAGACCCCCAAGGGACAATTAGAACAAATAATTTCTCACATATTTCGAGATATAATACTATGTGGATCAATATGTCAATTAAGATTAGTTTGTGTTAATAATGGGCTTGTGCTCTATGTCTTAATTTTTATAAAACAGTATTATATATTGATAAAGTTGGTCAAACCTCAAACATCCAATTACTTATTAATAACTTCTTATATATTAGGAGATATTAACAATTAAAAAAGTTATTTGTCGCTTTAATTATTAAAGAGATGCAACGTTACAGAACATTCGAAGAAATGTGACCATCACGATTGCTAAGTTGCTATCTCTTTTATACAACAGAGCGAAAAAGAGATAGCATATTCAACACAGAACACTTATCCATAGGAAAAGTAACTGATCTATCCTTAATAGTGCAGACATGTTACGTCATAAATATGGCCGACATTTATAGTGCTAAAACTACAATTCGAATTTTTAATTGCTCTATATCCGTCAATATTTAGATATTTATTAAAATAAAAACGCCAGTATACATTTATTATCATCAATTTCAATCAACAATTGAAAAATCAAATTGTTGAAGTTCAATCAACCCCTAAAATGTGTACCCAAGTGCCCGTTCTGACTTTTTTATAAAATGTAATAAATAAGCGCTGATTGATAGCTGTATCGTTCATAATTTGATAACAAGTTAAGGGAATTGCAGCCATCAATTTGTAAAGAAGAGTTACTGGTCGAACTAAATAGAAGGTTAGAAGTAGTAATGTGATAAGACATACAAATCTCACTCATACCTACTTATTCAAAAGAGAACCACAATCAACATGTAAACAATGTAACAGCTCACTAACAGTAAAGCCTAACTCACTAACAGAGAAAGTCTAAAAAACCTTATTGACTTTATAAAGTAGACTTTATTGACCTTATTGATTTATAAAGTATAAATTATGTACTACAAATGTTTACAAATGTATATATTGTTTTATTACTAATAACTATCTGAAATTGATGCGCTCAAATAAATATTTTTAAAAAAATGTTCATAACTTTTTAATCAGACCGCGAAGTTTAAAAGTTTGTGGACTACTGGTATAGATTGTATTAAACTTGTTTAAATGATATGTTTTCCTAGAAACAACACTATTTTATATCTTCTAAATCAGAAAATACAACTTTGTTTAATATATTTCTATGAAATGATTATTTTTAGGGATTCAAAATGGGCAATTACCAAAACAATAATACTTAAAAGAATGCGTTAAACAAAGTGGGTCTGGCGTCTAACACTGCTTGAATACTTTGATCCTATAAACAATACAATTCTTGCTAAATTTACATATACACGTAACTACATATGTATAAGTGTAGACACATGGTTGGATACGTATATGAGTATTTCAGAGATCAGATCTAAGAAAAGCACGAAATATCGATGTAAACTTCGATATATTTAACTGATACTTGGTTAAGATCGATGATATATCTTTGAATATTATTTAGAGACATATTCGCGTTTACGACTCTCTCACACAGCAACTGTTTTCTTGCGACTTGCGATTTCAGGTAATGTTCATTAATACACCAATCAAAATGCCGCACTACGATCTAATTGGTGTCGCTTAGATCCGAAATCGAGTATACCCTACGTATTTTCTATACGCTAAATGATGCGCCCTACTGCACCATCCGCAATGAACAGTTAAAGAATAAATTCAGCCATAGTGGGATACATGCATATTCGGACATAACGTGAGGTGTACCAAGAGGCTGTCCTTTGTGTTTTGGAGCGAAACTGTGGGAGTGAAAGGGATACAGATATACAGTGCTGATAGTAAAGCGCAGATATTCACTGTCACTATATTTGCTACTACCACCAAGATCTGCACAAATGGCGGCTAAATGCAGTCTCACGATAAAGGGCACTAATGCAAAGCCACCCGAATACACCCTATTCAAAAAGTTGGTTGAAGTAGGAGACAGGCCTTGTCCTTAATAAACTTAGCTTTAACGTTTCAAGTGGTATGCATTCTTTGGTATGGGTTGAAAAAAAATTGTTTCCCGCTAAACACAGAAGGAAACTCCCATATAACATTAGATATTCTGTGTATATTCACATATACTCCATAATGTGAAACGTATATTCTGTATATATAATCCAAATACAGGAAATGTACATGACAGTACATGGAGCAATGTTTAAATATGCACATACATTTGATATACACTATAGGTTTTACATCACAACAACATATAGGATTTGTAATATACATGAATGTATATACCTTGAATATAGTATGTATATCCAAATGTAATATTTCATCTAGAAATCTTTAAATGAGGATACTTTTTTTACGTTTTCTATAACCTTTAAAAAGGTATTCTTGAAAAGTTTTCTTGATTATATGAATGGGAAAAGAGATAGATTATTAGATTATGAAACTTTCTTGTTTAGCTAATATTGTTTACGTAACAGGTATCTTTTTTTGTGTTAGACAAACCTTCAATACACGTCACTGTTTTAGCGGGTTTCTGTCTAGGTTGTCAAAATATTTCAATTGACCTTCGAACGTTGAAAAACCCATATTGTTTTTAGCTTCTGACTATTTCTATATTATTATACGAGTGCCGTTTGCAAAGATAAGAAACAGATCAGGGGGATTTGTAAATTTAAAAAAGAACTCTAATCTGGCCCACTCTGGTCCGGCTAGACCTTGACGTTTGCCAATATTACTCATAACGTAATACACGATATATATTTAACTCTTTTCTGACAACAACTGCTTTTGACATTCATTCATTCAATTTCACATGAAGCAACTACTTACTATATATATTTTAATATATTCATCTAATTTTACACTACTGCTGAAATGATCCTGACACACTTTGGATTTTCTCAGTTCTCAGCTATTCACAGTTTCTTATTCTTCCCACGTCATTTGCTATTTCTCAGATTCAAAACAAATTCATCTTCAAGTAAAAGTGCCTCAATACGAGTTTATACGACTGTTTCCACAGCAAGATGCTTGAACCTTAATTCCTAGCAACTGAGTAAAATATACATACATATATATATATATATATATATATATATATATATATATATATATATATATATATATATATATATATATATATATATATATATATAACTAGAGTTTGCCCCCGTCGCACGCGACGACTGTCTTTTGTGAGTGAATTGAATTTCTTTCAAATTTTAATTCCATTTTTAAATTGAGATATTTAAATCGTTCTATATTTCTTTTTCATATAAACTGACTAAAAAAATATATTTTTTTCTATTTTCGATTTGTAAATTAGGTACCAAATATATAAAGTTTCAAATTTCTAGCCCAATTTTTACCATCGGCAAAAACTGCCCCCGTGCCCCCAAATAAAATTATTGAATTTTGAAATTTTTTTCTTAATAACATATTTCATTATTCTGTAATCCAAAATTTTAGTTTTCTCCAAAGTTTCCTACCGCGCTTCCTGATTTTCTCAACGCCCCCTTTTCCAATTTTTCAATGTCTAATACAAATGCCAAATTTCAACTTTCTATCTTTTACGAAATAAAAGTTACAGAGCAAAAAGTAAAAAAAATTTTTTTAGTTTCTCCAAAATTACGGTTTTCCAGGAAATTCAGAAAGTCCAAGGACGCCAAATGTCTTAGAATTTTTTTCTCTACGAAATAGACAGTTTTCAAGAAAATGCGCGGATCCGTTTTCGAACTGCCATACAAAATTTGAGTCAAACATTTATTTATACTTAAATTTTATTTTTCATTAAAGTGTTAATTATTTTAAATTTACCATCCTTTTTAAAGGTGTCGCTTTGTTAAAATTCGCTGGTATATGACTGCAATGTGAGAACTACAAAACGCCTGTATTCGAACGGCATTGCCGCTTGCAGTGTGCGAGGGTTCATTACGCGTAGTACCGCGTACACGTCTAATCAAAATTCGCTTAAATACGATTGCAGTGTGCGACAGGCCTATATTATATGTATATTCTAATTAGAGTAAAGCTGTAGATAGATATTTATTACTTGTATCTACGTACTTATAATATGCGTGTTTAAACACCGTAATTGTTTGGAGGCTCGTAACGGTCGTAACGTTTCTAAATGGCCGTAGCCGTACACTACGCTTGTTAGGTACTTTCATATCCTTTGATTACCCCTTTAAGTAAACACAACACAATTAATATCTGTTTACATAAAACCGTTTTAAGTTTCATCCAAATTAATATTACCTTCATTTTGTTGATTTTACACAAAATTTACTACATGTTACTTTCTATTATATACTCGTAGTAATTGCAAGTTTTATTTTTGTGTGTTAAACTAAGTAATTTAAATGTTTACACTTAAGTATAGTTAATAGGTACAAGTATTAAAATTTTTTATGTTGTTCCGTTTTATAGTTTTTAGTTAGAGAACGTAACACATATCGGTGTATGTTTATTTATTCGTACTTTATTTGATGTTGGCCTATTTTTCATGATGTGTCCTATCACCGATGACCTCCTACAAGGTTGGCCGTATTTATGGTGTTGTGACCTCACATATATGCAGTAACTTGACACTGGCGCCCAAGTCCCTTACATAGTTCGAATTTTTAGAACTTTCTTTGACATTTACCTTTTACATTCGTAAAAAAAAAAAGTAACACAGAGTAGGTAAAAACTAAAAGTAAACTAAAATAAAAAAAGTTCATTTCCTCTTAAATTTTTTTTTTTACAAACTGAAAATAATATGCACTTAGTTTTAATTGCCCGGTCAAGGCACGTACCCCGGTTTGCACCCCCTAGTTCCGGGCTTTCATAGATGAACTACACCGCTGCCTTACAACGGTTATTGCGGTGACATTTAGCAGATATTGTGTTCCATTACTAACCTCAGAGTTTGTACTTTAAATTTGAATAAAAATATCATCAATTGTCATGAAAATATTGCGTTTTTGTCTAACGCTTTAAAGAAAAGTTGTCAAATACTAAAAGCATTTATGTACAGCATCTTCCATCGGTACTAAAGTTAAATTCACAATCTATAGCATACAGCATTTTTTTTTAACCTAATTTTTTAGGAGCTTTAAAGCATCTGACTGAAGTTAACCCCGCGAGAGGGGTCTGACAATAGAAAATGTTAGTTTTTAATAATATTCTGTAAAACATGTATAAAAACCAACCATAATAATTTTTTTACACAGGTGAGTGAGGTTTTTATGAACCTTTTGCACCTGCTACATGTAAAAGGGCTTCGATTTCAAGGTAGCAAGTTCGCATACGTTCTTACCTCTACATATTACAATATTTATTCTCAAAATATCAGCTTTACTAAAACAAGGTAGGTCTGGACTTACGTATATACCTCCGTCACATGCACTAACACAATTTATTTGGACGTAAATTTCGCCGGCACCTCCACACGCGCGTAAAACGCACGTGTTATTTTACATGATGCTGTAACCGCTCGTTTTAGGTACCTGTGCAGTGGTCTTTACGTATGGTTGAATGTCTATGATAATATTAGCTCTTAATAACTTCGATTGAAGGTTGTCTAGAATTTGTAAAATAGTCATAATGTTCAAAAATAACTTTCAGTGAATTTTACAAAAGAGACATTTTCAAATTCCTATACATAACCGTTTGTATAAAATTTTATTCCCAGTATTTTTTCTTCTGTGCATTCCCGAGAAGTTAGGAAATTGTAAATGACCTTTGTGAATCAACTCATCAGCCAATACCAACACAAAAACAAACAATATTAGATTAGAATATGTTCTGTTTCGGACATCTGTTGAAATTAATACATAACTAAGGTTTCTCTCACATTAGAACAGGCTGCGTTTGTCTGCCGATTATAGACAAATTGTTTCGCATTAGCATACTTTCACTGTGTATTTCCCATCTCTCTGAACTTCTGTCCATGATCTCGTAGATATGAGATATATCTACTTTTATCTCTTTTCAACACAGTGGTATATTGATAAGCATTATAGTAGAAGGTTCCTTTTATGTAAAAGTGTGATAATGCAAAACAACCCCAATACCCTCTATAGTCTGAGACATCCGTCATCGAGCTGTGCATTTTGGGTATTTTTTCATCATGTAAAAATTCAAATTTGAATTTTCGGGCGTCCTAGTTCGGCAGCATCCTTAAAAATACCGTTACAATCAGTTTCTTTGTTTATCTTTAAAAGTATATTAGACCGGGCGCTAGAGGTAAGTGAGTATGCAAAATGTGAGGACCGAATTCCACCAATGGATTTAAGTTAAGAAAAGGTCAAAAATTAATAATGCGGATCTTGCCGGTCAAATATTTAGTTCATTTTTTTTTTACCCCTCTACTCTTATTTGTAAAGGAAATGTATTGAGTACAATCTATAAAATCATTTTAATGATTATTTCAGTAATAATTTATACTTTTTTCTAATGGTGAAAGTGAGGATGGATTGTTAAATGAAATAAATTAAAAATATTTATTGAATGTTTTTGACTCCAAAAACTTTATAGAAATATCGTCATATCTGTCGAATATTAGCATACATCTATTCCCTTCACGTCAGGCAATTTAAGAAACTGCATCATTTTTTACGGTCCCATCCCCTCCCTTCACATCCCCTCGGAGAGGAGATGTGAAGGGAGCCGGAAGGGACCATCACAGCTGGTGGCAAGATGTGTTTTGTTATTATTTGGGGACTCAGGTATAAGAATCCGACCATAGTTGCCGGTCCTCACATTTTGCATACTCAACTACCTATAGCGCCTGCACTATATATCCTACAAAAAAATTGTAAGAGTCTTTTTGTATATAATAATATTATCTACAACTTCTATTAATAACTTTTTGTTGTAACTTTTATAACAAAAAAGTTATAAGCAAAAATATATTTAGAATTAGTGATGTAATGATGTAGATAACATTTTTAAAAAATTTGTGGGCCTTATAATTTTCAGTATGAACAAGAAAAACTGACTTTCTTTTTATCAAGATGGCGGCCCAATGATAGCACCCTCCACTTTTTACATAATGAAAAAAGAAGACACAGTTGTTTTTTTTAACGACGTATTTCTTCGACTAATACTGTGGTCAAGTTTAATCTGTTACAGTGTCAAAGAAGTCTTATAGTTATTGTTAAGTAATTTAATCAATTAAATGATTAAATAATCGGTGATTAGTTACATATTGCAATCATATTATGTAATTTAATAGACTATAAAATTTTATTTAAATATTCCAAAGTTACATTGTGATTGATTTTTATAATATTGTGACCTCATTGTACAAGTTGATCACCGCATATAAAATTCATTAATTAGATCCCGTTCCTTATCAAGAATAATTACTAAATTAATCATTATATAATGTTGTTCAATGTCTTTCCAATAATCTCAGGGATACCCTAGTCACCTGCTATCATATCAATAAACCGCAATCCGCAATCCGCAATTTAAGCAAACAAGTATTTACACGTTCAGTTTGTGCACCCGCCCGCATATTTATCATGATCTAAACTTTTATTGATAAACACGGAAATTATTTATAAAGAGTTTAAACTTTGTTACTTTGTAGAATAAGGGGACTATATTACGCTATTAAAAGTTCAAACATGTACATGGTCGGCTATGTACACAAGGGGCCCGGACGCAAATAAATTGTCAATACCCTATTTTGGTTTTATCGACAGAAAACCTAAAGAGTATTTATGCTTGACGCCAGTCTACTCTGTCCTCAGACCAGCGCTATATTTTCTGTGTTTTATTGTTATCAAAATTAATTATGTGCTCATAATTATAAAACTTATGCGTTCAAAGTATTTAGTATACTGGTATAAAATAGGCCGACAATTAGTAAATAATATTCAATATTATTCGTTAATAAGTTTCGTGCCAAACTTTTAGACTGTTTTTAGAATTATCAAATTACAAAAAAACAGAGGCGGCCTTAGGGGGTGGCAAGTGGGGCAACCGCCCGGGGCTTCGCATTCTGTCGCAACAACCCAAGTAGAAAAATTCATTACTATATATGTATTTGAATCTCGCGCCTTGGTCTTTAGAAATCCCACTAGAATCACTGTGTATATCTTTTAAAGCATTCATGTACCTTAGTTTATTATCATTAATATTTGTCGTCTTTGTGGTTGTTAACTTTTATAAAACTTCCAATATGAAATTATATTTCTCGTCAATTATCATCAAAAATACTTACTCACAATTTACATAAATTATACAAAGAACAAGTGCCTCGCAAAGATCTGCCGGATTCTCTAAGGCCGCCCCTGATAAAAAAAATATATATATATATATTAAAGCAGTTTTTATTTCATAAAAATGTAAGATCAGTCACATTGACATTTTTTGGAACTACTTATGTTTGCGAACACTTATTTTTCGCAATTCTATTCAAATAATAATTAATATCCTAATATTTTCTTATATGCGGTCCGTACAAAAATATCTTAGTCTAAATGATTTCAAATAGTCATAATTATAATTTTATTTGCCAGTAATTTAACTAACATAATAGAAGTTCGTCAGTGATAGAAAATTAAATAAATATTGCATTTGAAAAATTTCACAGAAGTTACAAAAGTAAATAAATTATTTTTAGTTTTATTTATAATTTTCCGAATTTTGACTGTACGTCAAGTTCGCGATTATACGTCAAGATTTAAATCACACACATACACATACAATCAACAATCGTGTAAACGTAAAGAGTTCAACAGCTGGTTGTGTTCGCTGTGTGCGTTTTGCTGTGTGCTGTATCGTCCGTACAAAACGTCACGTTTTACAAACGAACTAAATTCTGTGAACCGTTGTTTGTATGTGTGCGTTTGTTGCAGCTATACGTTTACATTTTGTTTAATAATTTAAAACATATAAAAAGACGCGTGCGGTGGTAATGAGCTCAGTGTTAATCCAACATTGGGACAAGCATCTCACTGATACGGTTATTACTATCAAAGTATATATCAGAACAAAACAGTATTATTTATTTTATTTAAAAGTTGTTACATTTAAATAAAAAGTGATTTTTAATTAAAAGACAAGTGATTTTTATTTTTTATAAGGTAATAAATAAATAATACTTTTTAAAATATTATTTTACAGATTTGTTTTTATATAATTTGGATAATAGTAAAAGGAATTCAAAACCGAAATTGTTCTTTTTTTTCTCTTTTTGTTCTTTTATAAAAATAACGTTTTTGTTTTCATGTACCATAGTAAAAAAAACGGTAAATGGCGTTTCTACCAAATGTTTTAAAGTAACAGTTTATGAAAAGAAATTCTTGCACTGTGTTACAATTTTCTACATATGAGAATATAATCCTGGAATTAGCTTGTAGCAAAGTTGAAACCTGTACTAAGAGACAATTTTCTACATATGTCATTATATATTAAACAAATCTGTAACATTAGAACTCAATTAGGAATTAGTATATTTATTTATTTTTAATTTTAAGCGAAATACTTGTTAACAAAATCATTGAATTATAATTATTGATAAAATTGAAAACTGAGCAAAATAGGAACAACATACAAAAGTAAAGGACTGAATAATAATTCGACAAACATTAAAGTTGAATTTTATTTGTTTATTTAACGTCAGCCTATTTTCACTGTCAGACTATGTGAGCACATAATCTTTGGTATTAACCAAACACGTAAAATATAGCGCTGGTCCGGGGATCGAACCCGAAGATGTAGCACTCTGGCATCAATCATAAATGTTCGTAACCACGATGTCCTCTTTTGATTTTATAGTTTATAATAACTTCATACCCTATAAATACATACATTTAAATAATACATAATACATAACATTTATGTAGCAAATACGTTCAGATAATGTAAATGCAACATAACTTGGTTTAGTAGATATATATTTTATTTTTTAATATTGTCAACTAGTATAGGTATACTTAGTTGTAGCATTATAGAAAATAAAAAAATAAAAAACTATTGTCTACTAAAATACAATACAATTGTATTTTTTATCATTTGTTACTAATTTAATTATTGTTAACAATAACTCCGGAAAGTTTAAAGTACTTGCTTATTAACAAGCAAGGTTTTTTTTATGTTTTAAATGAATCATCAGTTTCTCGTAAACTCTTTAAAAATATCATCTTTGTAAAATCCAATATTGCACAACTCATATTTAAAATTTCCATGATTTAATTGTTTATTGCATTGAAAGATTAACACTTAGTTGTTGTTTCTCTAAAATCGTAGTAACAGTTCATTAGTAAGCCAACTCCGAATATTGAGTTTTGAGATAACGACAAAAATCGACAAGTTTATCTGCATTATGATTTTGTTTGATTGCTTCTGTAAATTGAATCATAGAACTCAAATTCGAATTTCGATCTAGACAATCGATATATAACTTTCAATATAAATTTTATTTAATCAAATTTTTAAATTAAAAAAAAAAAATTTATTATATTTTTTTAGAAAGTTTTTAATGTATAATATATTAACTTTAATTGTTAATTAGAAATGAATAAAATACAATACACATAAATTGTAATTAACATTTTATACGTGTATCTATAAATAGAACTTCAATTTCAATCATTTACATATATTTCTGGTTAATTAATTCATTTAGTTATTCGTTTTATTCAGGGGAATATTGAATTAATTATTCTCTTAGTCATTCTGCTATTAAATTGTATTATTTGCATTCAGCTGTTGAAGTGTTCAAGCGTTGAACCTCGTAAAATACATTTTAACACGATTACTATTGCAGAAGGTATCGATATGTTTCAAGTGTGTGTATTTTACTACCATTTTATATAGGGTCTTTCAACAAGAACAGTCATTTTATGGAGGTTTCAACAAGAGCTATCGTAAGTGTTAAAACTTAAATCTTACCGGCGGATCTGATAGTCAGATTTTTGATTCCAATCATATCTTATAGGAATATCGTAATAACATATCTGATGTGTAAACAAACACGCCGGTACAACCGATCGCTCACCGTCAGTTCTCTTGTGCATGTACAACTGTCAAACTAGAGCAATGACAACGTCTTCATCAATCCAAGCAACCAACTTTTTAAATTATTCATTAAATTTTTTAAATAATAATAGGAATGTAGATTTTTGAGAATTTTAACCTCTTCAAAATTGCGAGATAGTTTTAAGAGACACGCAAATACGGTATATAATTATAGGGTAAACTGTTTAATTATATTTAATTTAATTGCTGTTAATTTCATGGTAGTTATGCGAAGTAGTCGTAAATCTGTATTAAAATTAATTAAGGTAGACTTAATTAATTCCTATAATATTCAATTAAATAACTTTAAAATAATTTTAATTATAATAACAACCCTTATTTAAATTGAATGTATAATAAATTAGTTATGTTAAATTACATAATCTTTTGAAAACAAAAATCAATAATTGAATATTCAAATATTCAAACTAGAATAAACCGTTTTAAACTATTCAGTAAACTACGTTGTATATTTCAAACTTTGGCTCGTGGCATCGTGGGAGAATCATCACAATTGTCTCTGCTCATAAACATTCATAACCTCAAATACCAAATTTGGTAAACAAGATGTAAATAATAAATAAAAAAAAAGGAATGTTGTGCGATTAATTATTTAAATATTAAAAAGTAATATAATACTGTATTATTATTAATTTAAATATATAACCTACACGCAATATCTTTTAAAGAAATCATCTCGATCAATACATATAGGATAGTGTCAATGTTTATTTTAATATTGATACTTATGTAATAGATACGTCAAATTTTTATTATCACGAAGTGGCATCGTGAATTACTTTTCATATACGAGTATACTAGTATAGTAACATATGCATAAATTTCTTATTTTTGTTTACATTTTTATTATCATTATATAATGTTTATACTATATAGTATAGATAATAATTATTACATAGAATCTTAAAGTGTCTATGATGGATTTTACTTTTTTATTTGCTTGTTATTTACGTACAGGAACCTGTCTTATAATTCACATAAGCCAAATGACGTCTATTCCATAATAAATGTCATCAATGTAAACTAACTAAATATATTATAAATAACAGGGTTGTCCATTTAGAACATCACGCTACTACATGTCTTTCTATGATTTTATATGTTACAGCTTATTACAATTACTACATAGTATTAATTAATCTATTTCTTTTAGTTTGAGTTTTTTTTTGACATGTTGGCTGTCACATCCCTGACTATTGTTCACCAGTAACGTGACGCAAGACATTTCTTCTTTCCTTCAAACTCTATAAGATTATTTGAAAAAGAAGAAGAATTTCCACCACATTACTAGTGAACAATAATCAATATCTAAATTCTCTAACTGTTTTAACGATAAACGTTATCGTTAAGTTAACAATAGTGTTGCCAGCTGAATATTTTTTTATAAAAAAAGTTATTAATAATTCCCTACATCTGGCAACATTTGCATTGATAGAAAACAGTATCGTTTAGTAGTATATAAAGTTAGAGAATCGGAAATTGGAATGACATATATCGTTGTCAGATGTATTTAAGTTCAGTAACATCTACATCAATCGTAGTTGTATGGGAAACTAAAGTGTAACAAAGATCAGGTTCCAAAGTTAATATTCTAATATTCTACTCTGTGATATTTTATGTAAATGAAGATTCCAGTCTATATAAAAGTTAGGTTATGCGTCTAATGCTTAGAATTTACACACGAACATTCTAAACGCTATGACATTTAAACAAAATTAACCTAAAAAGTTACAATATTTCAATAATTCAATAACAGACGTCTGCCGATATGACGTCAATATATTTACGATTGTATTAAACCATTTGACAGGTTCTTTTTTAAGATAATTGCATTAAAATAATCATAACACAATCATTTGCGTAGTAACGAGTAGCTTGAGAAATATTTGCAAGCAATAATCTTTGTGAAATCAATTAAGATTTGCGATAACTTGATTATAATTGATGGATTATCGATAATAATTTTAAAATGATTCATATACCTCACTTTACTGGTTATGACAGTTGGACAATACACATGATATATACAAGTAATTATATTAATTAATGGTACCGTAATTTTGAAAAAGAAATTTTATTTTTAATCATCGAAACATTGTAACTCAATAATTAATATTTTCATTTATTTAAACGTATATTATGGTCACATGTTTTGCAGCGTAGTATTAATTAAAACGTTTTAACGTTTACCTGTCTTATTGCTATCCATAAAATCCATGTATTTTTCTGTTAAACAGGATAAAAGTTAATTTAATCCAGCCCTGACAATGTTTAACGGGTAAATATGACACATATAATTGCTTAGTGATAGCTGACTCAATAGTACATCTGTTTTTATAAGACTCTAATATCAATTAAGATGAGTTCAAATTCCGTAAAAAAAAATTAGATAGAAATTGTAATTTACAATGAAAAATGACACATGCCGATTTGTCGTTTTACGTTTTTGTTACAAAAGAGGCTGGGCCTTGGTGTATTCCCATTTATGACTGCGCTGCAACAGTTGAATGACGTACAAACGTGGGTTGTTGAAGTTTAGAAAGTGCGGCTACCCGCCAACCGGGACCACAGAAGCAGCAGACGTGACATGCGTGCATTGAGTATGTTCTTCATTCACAAATGCGATTATAACTGTTGTTACCATAAACATTTTTTAACGCGATGTCTTCTTGCTTTTCTTACTCTTTTTTCTATCCTTATCAACATAAATAATAATCCTATGCGCCTATTTGATCGGATCTCTTCAATATTTATTGAAATATACATAAATATACGAGCATGTCTTTTACCTTTTTATTTGTTATTATATTATATTAATTGTATACCTTTCGGCTTTACAATCTACATTCTTAATACATTTCATAGAACTTCAACTTGAAATTAAACTTAAAACTATTCCAGGCCTTTCTATTTCCAAAAGTACTTTCCGCTTCTTCTTCTCTTGACATTCTTCCTTCTTTTCCTCACCTCTTGTCTTCTTTGTCTCCCCTTGACAAACCCTCTATTATATTTTCACTATACTTCTTCCTTTCTGTCTTCACTCTGTTTCTTTTGTCCGACCATTGCGTTGATACTGGGAAAAATATTTCCTCCCCATTCACATTGTCTTTTACGGAGATATAGCTATTTAAAATTTATATTCATGATTCACAGCTCACAATATTGCCATCTATTGAATAATAAGATAAGAAATCAATTTTATTTATCTTTATAATACAAAAACTGTATATATTGCTCGCGACAGCTGTAAATAGTATCTAACGTTTGAGTATGTATCTCTTTTACACTCTGTTCTATAAAAAAGATCATAATTCTTTAGAAAGGATATTATATTTTAATGCATAAATTATAGTTTAGAAAGATCAAAATTCAATAGTGAAATATTAGATGTGATTAAAACTTTTCCTGTTAATACTAAATTTTTGTTAAGTGATTCAAAATTAATTAGTGAATTACTTAAATATTTAGAAATTTGTAAAATAAAATTATAAAATGTGAAATATGTAAAAAAATGTTTCATGGTGGCTATGACGAATAAAAGTCAAGGCAAAGAAATAAATAAAAAAAAAAAAAATCTTTAGAAAGGAAAAATAATTTTTTATAAATTTTGATCCCTTTAATAAGTAAAGAGAAAAAGAAATATTATGACTTATTAAAAACTAGTTCAACTTATGAAGTTCTGAGAGCCAACTTTAAAAAATGTTATTAATGTAATATTTTACTTAAGCTAAACTAATTATTATTTAATACAAAAGGTTTTTACTTTATAGCTATTCTAAAAGCACTTAATCCATAACATTTCTTAAGAGTTTATAATCCTTAAAAAAGTGTTCTTAAGAAGTTTTATGATTACGCTAATATGCAAAAAACAGTAAAATAGGTCACAACACTTAGTATATTAGGTAAAATCGTTTACGCAACAGGTAACACTTATTATGTTAGATATAGTACAGTTTTATTGAAATTAAGACATGGTTGACAATCTGAATTGGAGGCCAGTAAATGTGTGAGGCTCGGAATGTCTTGTCCTCGCACTGTTCTTTTAATACTAAGCCCTTTTTTAAGCTCATAGACATTTTAACATTTTATTTGACTTATAAAAGTCTTATAGAATACAAACCGTCGATCAATAATTTCAATTTGGTGAAGCTAGGTGTATTATATAGTATCATAAAATATATATTGGTATATTTTAAAAAACCATCGTCAAAAATGAAGAAAGAATAAGTGAAAACGTCCTCTGGGTAGCCGAGGTTGTTAGCTCAGCTATGCTTAGGTCCGGGTTCGATTCTCGGAGATGGAATAAATGTGTTCCATAAATGGCAAAGAATTAACTCACCAACTGATAAACAAATTAAAAATAAAACAAATATTACAACCATATAAATGAGACGTATCTACAAAAACGCACAATGGGCTTGTGTCCTCATTTTTTAGTGGTCGATTTTTCAATTGTTGATTGAAATTGATGTTAATAAATGTGTATTGGCGTGTTTATTTTGTTAAAAATCTAAATATTGACGGAGATATAGCAATTAAAAGTTTGAATTGTAGTTTTAGCCCATGGTCGGCCATATGAAGATGCATTTTAACGTCAATTATTTGTTGAGTAGGTCAGTGCTGTGGTAATGTTTTGTAGCTGTTGGTAGTCAAATAATCAAGTCAAGTCAAAGAATAATAAGTTTTTATTTTATTTAACCCTGCTAAGGCAGACATGATATTGAAATTTTATTGTTAAAGAAACAAAATGACTTTTTTAATTGTTAATATCTCTTGACATATAAGGAGTTATTACAAAATAATTAAACATTTGAGGTTCTAGTAACCCACTTTATCAATATATAGTACACTTTTATAGAAATTAAGACATAGGACACAAGCCCATTGTTATATTACAAAATATCACATAGGTATTGAAATCGTAGTAATATAAAATATTACAAAAAAATGAAATCAATCCTTGAGCCTTCCATGTGAGCTACTTTATATGAATTCGAAAATTTCAATTTTCTCTTTAATTTAATGTGGAAAGGGATATACACATCGTACACATATTTCATGCTCTCTTAATTTTAATAAGTGTAAGCGCAAGTTGGAACTTGCAACGTGCTCAGACCCGACCCTGACAGTTGTGGATCTGCGTTTTTGTCTGTGTAACTGTTAAAACAGTGCATTAACCGGCCCAGCCGTCTATAAAATAAAATATTCGTTATCGTATGAAAAATATTGGTACTATAAAAAATAATTGTTATAGATAACAAACGTCATAAATCATAATAACAGACATTGAACAATTAGAATTGCGTAAAAAAAACTAATAAAAACAAAACAAGTATTTCGTTTAAATAGGAAAAATAAATAAATGTATTATTTCCTTGGGATAGGAATCAAGGATCTCATACATGAACTATAAACTGACTGGCAAATTTTTTATTTCAGATAGAATCCAGAATATACCAGACGTATTTATTTATAAACAATATTATCAAAGATTTTTGACCTTAAATAATTATATATTTTTTAAATAATTTATTTTATTAAACAAATCACAACGTGGTGAATTCGTGATTTTAAAAAGAAATTAAATAGAATTTGTGACGTCATTGATAAACTAGTATTTTAAAAGGTCAAATAACTATATTAAAAAAAATTAAAATGGTTGACATTGCATGTAAACATAACTGGGGAAAATCTTTTGGTCACATGCTAGGTGGTGCTTCAAAAAAGGTTAATTTTTATTATTTTATTTATTTTAAAGTTAATTTTATGTTCTAGGTTTTATTAAATTAAATAACTATTACTTTAAGTGTACTTAAATTGTAGACTAAAGCCTCATTCCCACTCACTGTTTTGATATTTAATGTACTGTTTTTATTTAATATTGTAATCTAGATTTCAAGTTTTCGTTTCAGTATTCCTTTTCACATTTGTGTTTTAATTTAAGTTTAATTAATTTAGTTGGTGCGTATGCATCAGTCAGTAATATAAATTTTGACAGTTCGACAAAATTGTATGTGAAATAATAATAAAGTTGCAATTTTTAATAACAATTAGTAATAAAAATTGTTTTCACTTCTATATTTTTCAAAAACTGACATTAAACTTCTTTTAAAAGTAAATCCTACTGCATTTTGACAGATTGTCACATTTTGGAGGTTATAATATAATATAGCTTTCCTTAATTTAATATTTTTAATTTAAAGCATTGGACCTTGTAAGGTTCTAGAAAAACTTAAAAAATAAATTAAATTAAAAATGGTACTGTGAATGACTACGCGTATTGCCATATGCTAAACAATTTAAATTAAATACAAAATAAAATTAAAGTAGTGAGTGAGTGTGTATGATACATAACAAAGGATAACATATAAAAGTCTGCATGCTTGATATTTCTAAGTTAGGTTTTACATTGTTTTATAGGTTATGTACGAAATAAAACCATGCGAGTATTTGTAGATTGAATAATTATTCAATTGTTTAATGATAAAATAATTTTACACTTTTTAATTACTTTGAACCAACATTCTTATAATAACAAGATGGTTGGGAATTATGATCTTGACAGTGTAGAAGCCCAAAACACAACTGACACGAATGCCATATCGCTGTAGCGTACAGCAGTCGTCGTATTGTAGTCATGCGCATTACTTCTATTAGAGACAACAATACATTATAATGTTGGAATGCCAACAGAGACATCTTCTTATGTTCTGTACTAATTTTGTACTGAACATAAATTGCCAGCCAGCAGAAGTAGATAAGCTCACAACCAATATCAAATTATACAATGTTACATAAAATTATTATAAACCAATTTACAAAAAATAATGTGAACTTCTTAAAACTATTATAAACAAAATTACACAAAATAACATAAACTTCTTAACTCTATGGTAGTCTACATAATTTTGTGAAAATAATATAAAACAAATTAATTACTATCCTAAATATAACAGAAACCATAATTATCAATGTAGCATACATTATCAATTGCATAATGTACACAACAATCATCAACTCAATAGTTACAATGTTATTGAAACAATTATCTTTTAACAATTCCAACAGTACAGATGTTTGTTTTACATCAATGTTGTAAACATTGCAATTAATATCTGATGGAAGTATTGTATTTGAATCAAAAATTTTATTTGTTGCTTGTTTGATTCGCACCAGCAACACTGCGCTAATAATCTCAAGCTGGGGTATTGTAAGTACCTTACTTGATGGAGCTACACTGGACTTGTAGCAAATTAAATTTGTTTTTATTTTAATATTTATAAAAATAATATTGTGTTTTAAACCTAATGTCATAATACTGGTTGATCTGTTTAATAATGTTTTATAAACCTCCAATAATGAAGGATTGTGTCTAAATCTTTTTTCCAACACATTAAATCTTTGCGGGGCAACTGAGAAAGAATCCTCCAATTCTATTTTATTTACTAGGCTGAGTAATGGCAAATCAACAGTTAAATTATTTTTAAGTGCTACTGAATTTTGAAATTTATGTTCAGCCTTTAAGTAATCCTCAGAAAACTTATCTGATTCCTCTGGGACTTTCTCAGTTGTCCAAGATTGTTTCATAACATTCTCAAGGTTTGTATATTCACAAATAGCAAGATTACATACAATATTATTATGTGAATACTTATTTTTATTATACAATTTTCTTGGAACCACATTTCCTTTATTATTATTGTCATGTGACATATTTTTATAATCTAAACTATACTCAATTGCAATTGCACGTCTTTCTAAAAATGAAATAAATTCTGCCATAGTAGGCAGTTCTTCTAAATTTCTTTCCATGTGGAAAGTGCGGTTAGTAACGATATCTAATTTTCTACTTAAGGCCGAGATTAAAATCATATCCCACTTGTCTACAGGCTCATCAAGATTTTTTAACGCTTGTAATTGCTGTTTTACTTGACATAAAAAAGCCCTTATATCGACTGCAGTACCTTTCTGCATGTTGGGAATATCAAGTATTATATTAATGTGATAAAAGATTAATCTTGCCTTATTTTCATACCGCGCTAACAATAAATCAATAGCCTCTTTGTATGAACTGTTCACAAGCGGCAGATTTATAATTATTGAGAGAGCCTCATCAACGAGATACTTTCTCAAATAAAAAAGTCTTTGAACATCGGACAATGATGCATTATTGTGAACCACTGCTTGGAAGAGCTCATAAAAGGGCTTAAACCTGGTTATATCCTTGCCATCGAAGGTTGGAATTTCCACCGCTGGGAGCTTCAATGGAACTAATTCAGGCCTATTAACTTCTTTTAACTTATTGATGCTAGCATTTAATTTTGCAATAATGTTAAAATACTTCTCTTCAACTTCTTCAATGTCTTCCTCATCTTGATCATCAATTTCTAAAATGCTGTACTGCGTGAGCTCGTACGATTGGAATGTAGTCATCATCTTTTCTTTTTTCACCTGCAGCACCTCCACTGTAGCGGAGTCGAGAGCCCTTGGGTCGCTGACGTAATTGTCCATTCGTGATATTGCACTTTTTGCAGCCGTCCGCGCCGATCTAAGCCTTTTCAATCCCTCCATCTTGCTTAGGTGATAGATTCGTACTTATATGATAGATGAAACGTGGATGACAAACTAATCCAGGTTAATCCAGCAACATGAGAAGTTTTTAATAGATTGGTACTTGCAGATAGTAATAATAACTTTGTACCTTCATGAGTAAAGAAGTATTTTACTCTCCTCCAGCATCCATGTATCCTCTTCCGTAATGAATAATTTTTCTTAAAATATAAACGTGTAGTAATCCAAATTATATGCGAATCCGCTTAAATCAAACGTTGCATTACCCAATCAATGGCAATTGATGACTTGCCAGGCCGCCATAGGGTAAATGTAACAAAATAGCTTGCACCTGTGCTGGTTACTATACAGATGTAACCTCAAAACACCACGAAATCACACGCGGGTACCAATGGCTTGTAAGGCCAGTTTTTTTTTTTTTTTTTTTGTAGGATTTAAAACCTTCTTGAAATGTAATTGTAAAATATCCAGCTTCGCTTGTAAGGCTTCTGGAAATGTAATTGTAAAATATCCAAATCCTCCGTGAATCCGCCAAAATAGAGCGTCCCATTTACCCAATCAATGGCAATCGCCAAGGGGCAAATGTAATAAAACGCCAAAAATACAATGAAAAACACACGCGGTTAATAAACTCGAAGGATCGGCTTTGTAAGACTCGAAGGACCAGCTTCGCATGTACGAAATAAAACCATGCGAGTATTTGTAGATTGAATAATTATTCAATTGTTTAATGATAAAATAATTTTACACTTTTTAATTACTTTGAACCAACATTCTTATAATAACAAGATGGTTGGGAATTATGATCTTGACAGTGTAGAAGCCCAAAACACAACTGACACGAATGCCATATCGCTGTAGCGTACAGCAGTCGTCGTATTGTAGTCATGCGCATTACTTCTATTAGAGACAACAATACATTATAATGTTGGAATGCCAACAGAGACATCTTCTTATGTTCTGTACTAATTTTGTACTGAACAGGTTAGGTTTAACTATAATGGACTTGTGTAGTTACGGTTTGAACGACACGTGCCTACGATTTGTAACACGTAGTATACGAGTAGTATTAACACGTGTAAACATCTATGTGACATTTTTATCAAGTCGATCATAATCAAATTAAAATATCACTCTGAGTGTCTTATAAAGATGAACATTAGCTGTAAATGGATACATATTTTATTACTGCTTCTATTAAGTCAATAGTGTAATCAGGAAAATATTGGATACAGATACTTTTAAAATTGACACATTAATTTTAAAAGCAATTAACAGCTACACCACTGGCTTAAAGATCGGATAAATACAACAAGACCCCCACAAAATCTGGCTCCTTAATTTAGGAATTACCATGATAACCTTACCCTGCAGATAAGACGATAAGCGGGCCAATGCGCCATTACTTTTTCTGTATGTAATTAGGCTAAATTAATTATTATCACTCATTACTTAAAATACATAAATTTCAATTTCAAAATCACGCATCACACTTATCATAATCACGGCGTCTAAACTTGGAACTTTAACCTATATGACACTTAGCTTTTTTTGGATTAGTAATCTTGGTGTTCGTATGACCTATACGAACTGTGATCATTTACAACAGTTGTGCTCAAAACTGGTACACGACGCAATTTTTTTTATCATTTGTTTGTCTGCAATTGACTTTTAATTACTTAAACCGGATATTAATATCTCCGCAACCGGTTATAACCTTTTTTTATATTTTAGTTTATAAATTCAATGTTCTTGCCTTTAGCTTTTAGCAATTTAGAAAAATATTATTATTTACACAGTAAACATTGTTACATATATTATATAATTTTTACATAACTACTACATTACCATATGTAACAACACGTGCGTCTTATGTGAAATAATTTATAGGTTATAATGTTAAAAATTAAATTAAATATTTATACATAAACTAATGTTACAATTACCGTAAAAGTTTCATTTCAAACTGCCTTTTATTTACGTAACATTTTTACTTGAAAAAAAGCTGTTTATAAAATAATTTATAATACTTAACATAATATTATTACAGCCAAAAAATATTTAATTAGTATGTAAAACTACGTTTACACAATAAATAATTAGTTATTTTATTTTAAGTCCTACACTTTTTTATGGTATCGAGGTCCCATTTATGTGGGTTACACCCTTGTCTAAGAAGTATATGATTATGTAAAGACATAATTAAATAAATATGATAATAACCAAACCCAAAAAATATAGCACTGGTCCGGGGATCTAACCCGAACACTATGTCGTTATTATATGTTAAAAATAAAAACATTTATACAAAATAATTATTCTCAAAAATATTTATATTTATAATTAGAATGAAATGGAACTTTACCTCAAGTATGCCCTCGTATAACGCGGATATTATTTTCTCTAAAAATCGTACATTATCCGAGACTCACACTACATATTTTGATGGCAAAACAACATACATATGCTAATCCACGATGCGTATACGAGAGCCATTTATATGACTAAAATATTACTTTATCTTGCACAAACTATCTTATATATTATATGTTAACATCCCATTATTCTTTCAGTTCAAACGTATGCTGAACAAAGAATTGAGCCACTTCAGTGAATCCAGCCGTTCCGGAAATCAAATCTCTGAATACATCTGTTCAACATTCTTGGGTAAGCAACAAACGTAGGCTAAAGAAATTGTCAACCAATAGAATAAGTTTTAGTTAAATCTATTTTATTGAAAACGTGGTACTGGGTATTTCATTTTCACGCATTACGCGTTTCAATTTGCCGCGAGCTATATTAAATTTAGCTACATACTTGTATCTATAGATATATTCGTATCTTTGCTATATACTCGGGCTCACATTGCTTGATAGAATAGTTTATATTTTCATTCTCATAACCTACAATTTTAAAAGCATCTGGCGGCGAATAGCTTTACTTTAAACGTATACCATACCAATGTGGTTAGGTTAAAATAGTACAAACTATTTATCACAGTAGGAATAGATTATAATATAATCGTTTTATATTATAATGCCCAGGCCTTTATATAAAATAAAATATTTTTCCTAGTGAACAAATTGTTTCTATCTTTCAGATAAACAACAAGAATTGGATTTACCTTCACTTCGTATTGAAGACACCGCTGAACAACAGCCACAAGGAAATGCTCCATACAAGCAACGCTCTCCTAGACATGGTGGTCCACCAATGTCCCAGATTTCCGGCGTCAAGCGCCCCCTTACGCACACTAACTCATTTACTGGTGACAGACCACCACAATATGGAGTTGAAACCCCTCATGAAGTTGCTCTTGGTAAAACGTTGCAAGACATCGATACTTGGGGAATAGACATCTTCCGCATTGGAGAACTCACAAATAATCGGCCCCTTACTTGTGTGGCATACACTACATTCATGGTAAATATTCACATTTCCTATATATACTAAAGTTCTAGAGCAGTCGATTATCGTTTCTTTATATTAAATGACATTTTTCTACAGGGTATTCCGTTTAAATCTACCGAGATTCTGCTATCAACATTTGTTAATAATAAGTTTTTCTTTAAATTTAGATTACTGGTCTTAGGATGTGGTTCTTATCTTTTAAATCGTAATTTTTTAACTATTTCAAATGACAGTAACAGTACTGAAATTTCACATTATTACAATTCTAATATAGTCTTATTACTATTACTTATTTATTTAGACCACATCATTAATATTTTACATTTATTCCATTTGCAAATAACTTAATTTAAAATGTAGCAATCCTTCTCCGGTGAAGGCACACGGTTAAAGTCCACAATTAACTCCAGACACGATATTCGAATTCAATTTTGAAATTTCCAGGTGACAAACTGTAGTGCCAAGACTACTATTATAAAGTCTGTTTTCAATGTATCATAAATTGTTACTGACAATTGTGTATTTTCATTTTTTTTTTAAATATTAGAAAATCGAATAGAAATAACTTAAAATTCTTTTCCAGAGCCGTGATTTGCTGTCTGCTTTAATGATACCAGGAAAGACATTTTTAGCCTTTATGCTAACTTTGGAAGAACACTATCTGCGGGACAATCCGTTCCATAACTCTCTACACGCAGCTGATGTTACTCAAAGTACTGGCGTTTTGTTAAACACGCCAGCTTTGGAAAGCGTATTCACTCCGTTGGAAGTCTGCGCTGCACTATTTGCAGCAACTATTCATGACGTTGATCACCCGGGACTTACAAACCAGTTCTTGATTAATTCCAGTAAGTTTTGCATCATGTACTCTTATCAGATAAGCTGAGACTATGTAACGAACATGTTTTTTATACTAACTATCATTTTAGGCTCTGAACTGGCTTTAATGTACAATGACGAATCAGTACTTGAGAATCATCATTTAGCCGTAGCATTCAAACTTCTGCAAGGAGCAGGGTGCGATATATTTGCAAACCTACCAAGGTAATTAAAGATGTTTTTTATGTTAGTCAATAGTCTCATAATTTATTCTAACCTTAATGAGTATTAGATAATGACTCATTCAACTTTCAATCTTTTTTTTTATTAGAAAACAGAGACAAACTCTTCGCAAAATGGTAATTGACATGGTATTGTCCACTGACATGAGCAAGCACATGAGCTTATTGGCTGATTTGAAGACTATGGTTGAAACTAAAAAAGTAGCAGGATCCGGAGTGCTTTTACTTGATAACTACACCGACAGAATCCAAGTAAGTTTTTGTGCAAATTTATTTTTAGTAAAGAGTAAGAAACCAGTAGAGCTCAATACGAATCCAGTTCGATAAATGTTCATTTCTGTTCCGATATTTCTATTTGTAATAATGCGGTTAATTGACTGTAATTAAGACCATTATGATATAAGGGATTATCAGAATTTGATGATGTTTCTAGAAAATATTTGTTAGAAGCATATAAACTAATTATGAACTACCTTGTTAATAGGTGCTAGAGAATTTGGTGCATTGTGCTGATCTCAGCAACCCCACCAAGCCGTTGCCACTCTACAGGCGCTGGGTTGGACTTCTCATGGAAGAATTCTTCCTACAAGGAGATCGTGAACGAGAAGCTAACATGGATATTAGTCCCATGTGTGACCGTCATAGAGCCACCATAGAGAAGAGTCAGGTATGTGCCAATTAAGATGTTATTAATCAGCCTCCCTTTATGTAACAGATAATGTTATTAATAATTATGGTGCTTGTTCATAGGTCGGTTTCATTGATTATATCGTTCATCCACTATGGGAGACTTGGGCAGATCTTGTTCATCCTGACGCACAAGGAATACTTGATACTTTGGAAGAAAATCGTGACTTCTATCAAAGCATGATACCGCCAAGTCCACCAGCACAAGGAAGCGGAGAACCCCCCGATGACAAAATCCGCTTCCAGGTAATTAATATTGATATGTTATTGTCAAAACTCTATTCATTGATGCGCTGTTATTCTACAACTATGACTTTTACTTCAGATCACACTTGAAGAAGGATCCGGTTCCGATGTTGAGGGCGATCTAGAATTGGAACCTGAAGAACTCGGAGAGCCCGGACCACGGGAGCCCTCTGGGATGTGACGTCGTGTAGTAGGGCTCTGTAAAAAGTTATCTGAGCGTACCAACACGTGGTGGAGACGCTAGATTTGTGTCATTTTCTTGTACATGAAAGAAAGAATGATTGCCACCCCCTCTACATGACATTATAATTAACCTATAATTAAAGGGTTACTATAAAAAACGTATTATATTGGCAGCCAACTTGTCGTGTCTATTTTACTCACAACATGATTGTTTGTCCTAAATGTAGTTGGTGCTTTAAGCACGGTTTGGGAGCACTTTCTCTTTGCATGGTCGAAGGTTCTACGAATATTGTTTGAGTTATTCATATTACAGTCTCTATTGCTGTTATTTTTTTAAGTAGCGCAAAACTTGTATATACAATTATATAATATTTTATGTTAGGTATATCGTTGAGTACTCTGGAATATAATTGATTTTATAATCACAACCACAATCTCAACCATATACCTATGCAAGAAAAACCTTCTGCTCATTATTACCATTTCTATAGGATTGGTACAAAACTAATTGAAAATTCATTTTGTTTGAATGCTTTATATTGTGTACCTAATTGGTAACTAGTTTGATAATTTTCAAAATATAAATGTGTTTTTTTATTTTAAAAGTAAACATTAGATTAATGCTCGATGGAATATGTATAACCAGACATCATTATTATATATAACTGTTTATTTCGGAAACGAACCCTCATTGTTTCCATTAGGTCGTTTTTCGACGTTGCCCTTTGCCAATTTCTTTGAAAAGAGATTCATTTCGGAAGAGTGATACAATTCGAATAATTACTGCTATTATTATAAAGAAGTTTTGAATTAAATTTGAAAGTGAATTTTATTAATAAAATAATTAGTTGTGTGAGTTGATTTTTTTGTGATAAGTTTTAATTTTCAATAATTAACATATATAAACAAGTTATAAAATGATTATTATTAGTATTAATATAGATATAATTATTATTATTAACTACGATGGATTTTGGGCTGGCCCCATGTTTGATTTTACAAATTATACAATTTGTATTATTTCATATTTATTAATTTGCTTCGTGGATATTTGCAGCAGTAAGTGAAAGTAATAATGGTTGCATATGTTGCAGGAATTTATACATCTGAATAAAAATATTATTCAACCGCAACAGTATTTTCCACATCTAACCGTAAAATATTGGCAGTCTTTTCATATTTTCACTTTCTTATGCTTAGATTTTATATTAACATAAACAAAGTAGCGACTAATTTTATTCAATCTCGTAACATATGTTCTTGTTTTCAATTATTTAGTCGTTTAGTTTTCACTTTCGATATGTGATGAACTTAAAAAATGCTCTAGACTCATTGTAAAGAAATAGCTATATGCCACAAATGTTAAATAATAACATATGGAAAGAAATTGTATTGAATATTTTTTATGTCGAGTCTTGGATATTTTTAGCTTCGTTTCGCTCGAACACTTTCTAATAGAATTTAGTTCTTTAATTTGTTTAATATTTTTTTTCTTTGACTGTTTTTTCTGTTCGAGTCGCGACGCTGGCGTCGCAAATGGTTCTCAATTAGCGGCTCTTTTGTAAAACTTAAAACATCATATATTATATATTATTTTAAGTAAAAAATATAATTTCGTTTTACATTGAGTAGTAAACTCCGAAGAGTATTTTATCACCGGTTTTGGACACACGTTGATGATCATTATCAAATCATTAACATAAATATTTTTTTACAAACTTTTTAAATTTTAAAGAATTGTTGATAAATTATATATCAAAATATCTTCCGTATCAAAATTTCGTGCAATTTCTTTAAAATTATAAACAAAAACAAAAAATTTTGTTAGGCAATATAGTATGATGGGTTTTGCAGTATGTATTATTCCAAGAATACGTATTGCTCCTAAATGTCTTTAATATTTACATACATGTATTCGAATGAGAATATCCCAAATTAATATAACCGTATAATAAATGTAAACACAATATATATGTACTAGACTAATAGTATAATAGATAAAAACAAATATATATTAATGTTAATTCTTTATTATTTTAAAAAGATAGTACTTCAAATAGTATCAAATGTAAAAATTATGTTGAGGTTGTTGAAATAATCATCAAATTGTGTTTATTGTATCATAATGAAATTTGGGAAGCAGGGTGACATATTAACTAATAGATAGTCAGGTTTTAAGACCATACATCTAATGATGTCTAATTTAATTTATGTAATGTGTCTCTGCTTTTTGGTTTAAAAAGGGGACATGTTAGAAAAAATTGTTTGCGAAAAAAATATAAGATTGAAATCTGTTCTACTGTATGTGTAATTCATATAGAAACTAGTGAAATAAAAGTATGTGTTAATAAATTAATCATTTTAAAAGCTAATTTTTACTATGTTTCAATGAATACTATTTTTGGTGTTATAACTGGACATCAAATGCTAAACACGTGTGCCAAATTTCACACTTAAAGGTTTGTAATATTAACATCTAAATTATCATGTTTATCTTCATAAACAAAATTAAATATATATTAAATAAATAATTTCTAACTTAATAGCAAACGTTTAAACATGTCCTCTTCCAAGTGAAGAAATGATTGTTAGGTATTGTAGGGTTAGATAGGTTAGGTTAACCAATGCCAAATATCGGGATGCTAATCGCACCCACACTCAGTTCTTAGATTTAGTGTGTTTTCTTTTGTTGTAATTATTTAAAAACGGCCGACGAAATATGATGGCTACAGAAATGGAATTTTAATATTGTAAATCAGAATTTTACAAAGAGAGCGGAGTGTGTAGTGTAATCGATAAATGTAAAGTAATCAATGTAATTAATTCTCCCCGCAAAACTTTTTTGTTTTAGATGAGTAAAATATTAGTGTGTTTACTTTCCTATGAAAAGTCCTGTGAATGTAATAATAATCATCGTAAATTATACATTGTTATATATATGCGTGTGCGTATGTATATATTGCTTATATATATATATATATATATATATATATATATATATATATATATATATATATATATAGATATATATATATATATATATATATATATATATATATATATATATATATATATATATATATATATATATATAAAATAAAAGCATATTAACCAGATGAATATAATTGTGCACCTTCTAAATATCATAACTCCGCTCTTTATTCATGTTAGTAATAAATTATGTGTACGGGGGTAACCTATGATTTAAAAGCATAAATAAAAATTCGATATACATATTAAAATGTGTTTTATTCATAACAACATATAGTGTGTTCTATAAAATTTGTACAACAATGTATGAACAAACAACATCGTCTGAACAACAATTTTTTTAATAAAAATATATCACATAAAGACTAGGTCTAACTCTAATTACACAAAGAAAACATGGAATGAATTTTTTTTAGTGAGTGTACATGCGTTATTATAAAATACTAAATTATAATTTAACATAAATCAAAGTCAAGATCCATGAATGGGTCATCACTATAATTAGGGTTGTACCGAATATCCGGCAACTAAACCTCAGCCATAACTAAAACCACTTTAACTAGTGAACTAACGGTCGAAATGTCATGAAATTTTCACACTTAGCGTTTGAAAGTTGGTACTCTCTAAAAATCATTTGAATTTCTCAATAGTGGCACCATCTATGTCATGCCACAAACTTATTCAGCGATGTGTTATGTACCATTTATTTACTGGATAATTTCAAATTTTATGATAAGATTACTTTTAATATTTTTTTTTTTTGCATTTTTACTAAAATCACTTAAAAGAAATATAAATATTTAAAATTTTAAATGCGGTTTAACGGCCAATCGCAATCAAATGTTATTATTCCGACGTTGTTCATTAAAATTGAACAGATGAGTTATCTGGTTGAACAGTACTCTGTAAGAGTAGAATATAGAAATGTCAGCGGGCTTAAAAAATATTGTTCTACTAACTCATTATATCTTCTTTAATATTACTTATATACCTTCTTTTATATTCAGATTCTGGTAATCAATTCGCAATCAAAAACCAATTCTTTAGACTTTATATCTCCAATACTTTTTATTTCATGATTTTTTTTAAATAAGGAATTTCGCGCGCCCACCCTGTATACAACCAGCCATATTAGACGCTTTACTATTGGACACAACCCTAATTTTAGTTTACTTGAATACAAATAGGCTTACAGCTAGTCATGATGTTGGTTTTGTTTTTTAATACTTAAGGGAAACTTATTTGAACATACTTTGATTCAATCAATGAGATTAACATAATAATCAACCTAACACGACTTTTACCAAGTCGGAGGACATAAGTATGTATAAGTTGAAATTTATATGACAAAACAAATGGTATGTATAAAGCGTTGAATCTAATTTTATATTATTATAAAATATAAATAGCCAAATATTTTACTATTATTACTAAAACTATAAATAATTTGAATTTTTGCTGCATTATACATGTTGTGTTTCACACATGTTTGTTCGGGTCTGATTATTGAGCTTTTGTGTACCAACACGCAAGTGTGGACATAAAGTTCGTGTTTGTTACATAACGAAATTCCACGTAGTCTAGACTCATCACCGACCCGACCTTACCTCCAGCGAACATCCGAGGCAACTCGAGAACTACCGAACAACTATCTAATGTGTCTATAGTTTAGATGAATATTCGAGTGTTGTATATCTGCCATATTTGTGAACTGTTGGTTCGTCCAGGCCTCTTCGACCTCGAATAATAGACAAACAGCATGATTAATCGAACACGCATATGTGAACACGGCATTATACCTTTTTATGACATTGATTGAATCCTATCACCTCTGTAAATGATTTAAATTGCTAAAATGTGCTCGAATACATGTGCTAACTTTAGTAAAGCAAATATAAAAATAATAATGCAAATTATACTAAAGTTCTAATGAAATTATACTAATGGTCTAAAAATATTTAATTTTCTTAACAATGTTGAATGACCATACCATACTTCTTATACATTTTAATACATCTTACGATATAATATAAAAATATGTTAAAAACATTTACCTAATTATTATATACATTATGGTTTAATAATTAAAACCCTTTTCATTTATTAGACATATAAGAATATATCAATATCATTGTTTTCTATCGCTTGGAGGAATTGTCCACATTAAAGGCACTTCATCTTTTTTGTTTTTTTCTTTTTTGACAACACTTTTCGAAAACCGTACCCTGGCTTTGTTCAAATTATCATCATAATTACTTTTATTGGCGTCTGATTTACTAAAATCTGCTATATTTTGATCATATGAATTACTATTTCTTACCTTATCATGGTTGCTATTATATTTTAGTCTTGGAGGAGAATACCTAGAATTATCAGCACGCTTGTTTTTAAATTTAAAATTTTTAAAATCACGAGGAGCATCCTCATTTTGAACCCACATTCTATTTTCTAAATTATCTTTCTGTTTATAAACAATTTTGATCTGTGAGTCTGAATTATTTGTGTGGCTTTCCATATTTGTTCTTAGTTTAATATCAGCACTAATTATTTCACAGCATATTTTACCATTATCCCAAAGGGGAAATGTATAATCTTCAGGGTAATATGTGTTTAACGCTGCTTCGTGTTTAAGAAATTGTAATCCTCCCCAAACATGTACTAAGAGTAAGGGAAACCTATCCAACCAGTAACGAGTGAAAGGTCCTGGAAGAGCACCAAGCGCATCTTGTGCTTGAGGTGGCAACTCATGATAGTGATGTTTCTGTAAAGTCAAAAACAATTTTCTTAAGTACATACATTACAAATAAAATAACAATTTGGATGCTTTGAACAGAAGTAGATCTAAGTATCGGGTATCTAAATTTATTTAATTATAAAGTGATAGAATTGGAATTATTTTTAACTTTTTTACTAAATAAATATGTCTTTTTATTTAAAAATAAAAAAGCAAAGTTACTCTCAAAAAAATCGCAATACGTATTCGACCTACTTCTATTCTGAACACCTCAATTAATAATTAAGGTTTCAGTACCTTATTTCGTAAAGCACGTAGTAAATCACGAACATTACCACCATTATAAGTTCTATAACGTCTTAGATCTTCTGAAATAGTTGGATCCAAAAGACGTCGCCAATCATCCTGAACAATTTGATGCGCTTCTCGTTCCATTGCTATAACTGGATCAGATGTATCTAATTCACGTTCAACTCGATCACTCATATCCTATAAGGAAAAATTTATATAATTATACAATTTTAGTTATAGCTTTTGAAATTTAGTCTAAAGTAAAGATAAAAATTAGAAACTTCTTATTTGTTACTATAAATTTACCTGCAGAAAAGCTAAACACATCGTCTCATTCCAAAACATTGGATGCTTCTTTACAGCATTTGCCGAAGGTCGTTCCGAACTTTTTGAAATTACCATAGTAGAGACTAAATTTTTAGCTAAAGGTAGATCTTGAAGAGCAGTAAATGAACTTCGCCCGGATAATATATTAGCTTGTCTGTGCAAGGGCCCTCCGAAAGGATGATTTCCTTTTGAAAGGACGTAATAAAAAACACATCCCAAGGAAAATATATCTACCGCTGTAGTCTTTAAATTTCAAATATAAAAGTATACACATTAAAAACAATAAGTTTGACTTTTAAAAATAGTTGTTCTTGTATATATACTAACCGTTCTATCATCAGACATTATTTCTGGAGCAATCCAACCATCAGTTCCAGCAACACCCGAAGTACGCGAAAAACTATGACGTCCAGACATTAATTTTTTACACAATCCAAAATCAGATATCATAGCACGTACAGAACCCCCAGGGCCCGGAAGAGATAACAGTACATTATGTGGTTTAATATCCCGATGCACTATAACAAAATATGTATAAACTCGTAATATATAAACATAACTTTTAAAATTCTAAGGTCTGCTTTTTCAGAACTTAGCACACTAATTTATAATAACAAAATATGTATAGATAATTTTTTGATTAAACAATTTCAGCTATAACATTTTTCTTACCTATATTTAGAGAATGTAAATGTGAAAGGCCTTCTGTTGCTTGGCGAAGGAGCTCCAGTTGATCAGTATCACATTTAAAATCCAGAGTGCCTTCAACATACTGCAGAAGTGTTGCTGCGCAGAGTTCAAGTGCAATATACTTGAATTGGCGATCCTGTTCAGTGCAGTAATAGCGTACTACATTAGCATGAGCATCCGACTCTCTCAACAATGAAACTTCGCGTTCAGCGAGTGTAAAACACTCGGGTAATAACCGCTTTACAGCAACATCCCGAGATTCAAACACACCTCTATAAAAAAAAATACGTCACATAAAAATTATTAGATATACTAAGTAATTAATATGCAAAAACATACTTAAAAACAAAAGTTCCATCACATCCTTTCCCAAGCAGTTCTTTCGTGTCAAATATCACTTTACCAACTTTAACGACCCCCTCACCTAAATCTTCAGGAAGTCCTGTTACTAAGCCTGCTTGATTTAAAACCTTTCCTCTTGAACCACTATTAGAAAGTTGTTGAAATTCTCTTGCTTGATGTTGCACATACCAGAACATTGTGATTACTAGTCCCACAAGTACTATAAGTATAAGTTTTAAGCCCTTATTTTCTTGAGTATGAAACCAATGCCGTGTCTGATTTACCATTTTCTTTAATAAAGTTCCACCTTCTTTAAAAATATACTTATGATTTTGACTGTTATTTTTTTCAACTTTACTTTCATCGTCTGTCTGAATTCCAACAGAAACTTTGTTATTTTCTAATTGGACACTCTTGGTATCTAAACTTGGTTCGTTACCTTCCTTGGTATAATTTATTTGGAAAGCACTATCATTACTTTCAGTTACAATCACAACTTCTTGTTTAACAGGAACTGCTATGTTACTAGGTCCAACTGAAACGAGTTCTGTACTTCTTCCAATTTGTAAATGAGTATCACTGACTTTAGGAACTCTATAATGTCCTAATATTATGTAATAGGGATTTTCATTTTCAAATTGCTTCATGTATGCTAAATTGTAGTTGTGGTTGTAATTTTGATTAATTATGGATCCTTCCTGGTTCGGTCCTTCAATTAATAGCGTTTGCTTAGGATCACCTATAGTTACTGTATTCTTATCTACCAATGATGAGAGTGCATAAAGTCCATGGCGATGCTCCCCAACATATAACGTTTCACTGTAAAAGAATAAAAAATTAGTAGTTTTCATATTAATTTTCACATGATTTTAAAGAAACAAATTATTTCATACTCAGATTTGATTGAATTTTTAATTAAAATTTAAGAAATGTATTTACTATAACTTAAGATTGCGTCCAAATCCATCTTTGGAATATGAAACTATATTATTCAGGGTGTCATCAGATAAAGTTGAAAAAGGGGCAGCGAGCAAGCCATCTCTACCCAGAAGGTAAGCAGCTACTACAGGTGATCCAACATCTTGTTCCCAGAGTAAAGCTCCAGTAGAACGATCTAATGTAGCAGTTCTGCCTGAACCGCTGCCCACAAAGTGCAGAAATTCTGAGAAAAGTAATGTGGGATATTAAATTGTATCCTAAACAGTCAAAGTAAATATTATTAACTGCTATTGTACCATATTCATTAGAAACATCCTTCGGCATGCTGCGAGCTGTATATCCAACAAAAGTCACATTCCAAGCGCGCTTATTTGCAGAGTTATACATCAGAACGGTATATTGAGAACGTCCCAAAAAAACAGTGTGGTGCGAAGAACCAATAGGTGGAACACTGACTCCATCATTAAAACCTAGTTTAAAATTATATAAATTAGGGTAAAATTTCTGTATTACGTTCCATTTACATCAACAAATATTTTTATGTTGTTACTAACCTAACACTTCTTTCCGCTTTCCTGTTTTAATATCTAACAGATACCAAGTATCACTTTTGCGGCCGGAATACAATATTCCATCACTTGAACGGCAAGGTGCACTAGCAACTAATTGGGGTATAGTAAATGGTAGCTTCTGTAAAGGTCCCGAGCCACTTCCTGCAGTGCCCCAACTATATAAACTTCCATCTCGCGGATCCGGAAGAAACTGAGGTCTGAATTAATAATATTTTTACTAAATATTTATTTGTATGTTTAAAGTAATGGTCTTTTGAAACATTTGAAATAGGCTTGTAAACTTATTTTTTAAATTATGTATTTTTAATTTTATATATGTAAAAGCTGACAGAATTATGCTTATATCAAATTTGAATTACAGATTTGCTGCATGTTTTAGCTGTGCAAAATATGTCACAGAAGAAATAAGTAATCCATTTTTCCTATATCCTATATAATAATTATTTTTCATTTTTCACAATCATCCTAACATAAAACTTCGTGGGATACGCAACTAGCTGTTAGTAGCTACCTATCACACAGTAATTTACTTCTCTGTTGTATAAAATAGATGGCAAATGTGCGGACGTGACGTACTATGACGTAGGATCCCTTTAATAATTAAAGAGACAAAATAATTTTAATTGTTAATATTTTCTAAAATATAGTATATTTTAAAAAAATTAAACATTTTGAGGTTCCATTAGCCGACTTTATCGTGTCGTGGTTCACAAGCGTATTAAGAAGTGTGCCAAGTGCTGCAATATTTCTATGTTAGATAATTTTGTATTACTTTTAAGATAATATATTTATAAGCCTATTTGAGTCTTTTAAAAAAACTATAAAAACTGTTATATAAGTAATAAATGTTCTACCATGAAATGTTATGACGCTAAAGCAACAAGTAACAAATATTTCATTTCGTATTATTTGCTATTAAAGATAAAGTAATAATTTAATTCCAAACATAAAATATGCAATAAATTGATTTTAAATAAATGCGGAAAATATTACTAACGTTTCTATTTGATCCTCACTGGTGGGAATCTTCACTGCTGGTTCTGAAACACGATTATAAAATATAAATTAACTTTTACTTTATTTTAAAATATAAATGAAAATCGCATACCATCCTCCACAGCCCAACGAAAGGAACCTGTCAATAGATCAAGAGCAATAAGTCCACCACGAAGCGTGGAAAAAACTAACAGCTGCTCCTCCTCTCGAGCAAGATCTGTGCAACTCTAAAAAAAATATTTATTTTTTGTATTATGTATATATGTATAAATTTGTATGTTGTGTTATATGTCATTACATTGTTAAATAATAATAATTTTTAAATTTCAAATAAGAAAAGTTAAATACAAAACGTAAATGACTAACCTCACTTTTATGATCTGACGCAATACTATTTGTGATCATAAATATTAAAATAAAAATCTGTTTTATTACACCCATAGTTTAAATATTTTATTGCAAATCTGAAATACAATAACATACATTCCGACATTTAAATTTTAGCAGTTTAAAACACTCAAATGTTGACTTTTAATTAAAACAATGTTTTTTATTATCAACGTTATACATTTGCTTTAACTTGACAACCGTAATAATCTGTGTTGACAACTGATTGGAATTTCCATTTTGAAGACGTCAATAATAAAATCAGGCAATACTATCATGTGTGCTATGTGGCATATTAGCTATTCTATTACTCTTCTATTTATTTAAAGTATTTCCTTTTTGAACATTATTGAGTATGATAAATTTCAAGTTGTAAATTTATTATTCTTAATGGACCAATGGAAAAATAATATTAATTATTCTTTGGTATATGCCAAAATTATATTATATAAGTTACAATTATAATTGAAATAATGAAAATATCTTTTATTATATATTTATTAGATTTATTAAATAACATTTATTAGATATTAGATCGCATCTACACGCTGAATTTGCAAATGATAATGATAATTAATAATATAAAATATTTATTATTAGAAATTTAGATATGGTTAGTGATTTAATTATCTCAAACCGCAAAACTTTAGCTATCATTTAAAAAATACCGATAAAAAATATAGAACATTTTTCTCCTGAATTATATGCAACAATAGTAACTTTTAATATTTTATATAGAACTATAGTAGCTAATTCTAAATATATTCACAAGTAAATATAGTGTCCATGCCAAAAATATTTTCAGCTTTAAATTTTGCTGATTAATTCTTAATACTAATTAATAATAAATACATTATCACTTAACATTTGACTATGAAAAGATCCGCTTAAAATATTCATCTTTTAGTTATTTGCAAAAGTATCAATTATTTTACAAGATTATAAACCTTCAGAAACGGGTCTTACACAGGAAAGTAATACACCCCGAGCTTTTGAGAGCCCCAAAGCTAATAAACATAAACAATCAAATCGCTTTGAAGTATTCAAATTTTGATTTAAATGTTGCAAAGAATTCAATAAAAATATTCGGGAGCAATAGCTTCTAGTATACGTAATAACATAATAACTGATAATAACTGTATAAAAACTTTTATTTATTTAAAATGAAATTTTTTTGATTTTACAAAAGAATAATTTTAAAAAAATGCCATTTTTATTTATTATCTTGTATACGAGTACTGTTAACTAAAATTTTATTTAAAAACTGTATATTTCGTGGAGTTTATACGCAATTATCACAGCGGGTTAAAAAAGTTGCCTACCCACTGGTGTAATGAAATGTATGTGCCAACTGTTGAACAAATAATAAACCAAATATATTTTAATATTTTGGGAACCAATTCAACAAAAAATGCTTTATATTAAGTTATATCATAAATGTATATATGAACTGAACAAATTACTTTTAAGTAATATGTAATAAAAGTAATAAGTTTTTTTTAAACGTATCTGCTATATATATACGTGACATGAAAACTACGTTTGCATTTACTGAGCAATGCATCTGCTATTAACAAAATAAAAATGCTCATTACGGAAACATCATAGGTAAATCATCATTTTTGTTTAATTCTATATTATCCTTAAATTTACAAGCCGTTACTGTGTGTTACTTCCAGTTACTTCAGTTTGAATGTTTATATTTTTCTTATCTACGATCAATGGTTGTGTTCAGCTGTGTTTAACAGTAACGTCATTTGTCATGATTATGTTGGCGAACATTTGACCGCAGTATTTTGTTACAAGTTGCACGTCTTTATAAGCGCGCTGTTTGCTTTCGGATAGCTATGATATTTTTGGAGTAAAAAAAAAACAAAAAAAAAAAAAGAACGCGACCGCCATTCTGACATTTCTAAAGTTGTGTATTATTTGATATTGTTTGATAACAACAGTAGAGCTGTTTGTGAAAAATCAATATTTTTACATTGCTATTATTTAATTATTATTATTCTTTATGTGCATACTATTAGTAAGTAAAAATAAAGAATATTATGTATTATAATTTAGCTTCTTAAGATTTTCATTGTATTTAAATTACTAGGCGTATGTAATAGATACCAACTATACACAATTTATAGTTGTTATATTTTTAATATAATTGTTATAATAATTGTAACTTTTAATATTTGTAGATACCTTTCTCTTAATGTTTTGAGTTGAAAAGGCTTATAAACAATTATATATAACATCGCAATTTGTTTTATCAAATTGCAAAATACTTGCATCTAATTAATAAACATATGAGTATACCTTATCACTTTGGTTTCTATTTATATATGTATAATATATATAAATACATATATATTAATAAATATATTAGGTACAAATATTTATATTAAGTAGTAGTTTTATTAGTAGTTTTATAAAAGTATAATTGACGCTTTTGGGTTACATTTATGAACCTACACTAAATTAGTATGCAACTTGCTTCTTCATATATTTATATTAAGCCTCGAATCTTTTGATTTCAGGAAGTATAATGTGGCTACGTAGTGAACGTCGTGTTAGCCGTTTTTCTTCGACTAGATTGGCATCTAATGTATCTTCTCCTGGAAAGATAAAAAAGAATCCAACACAAATAACGAAGAAAATGAGTCGAAAATCATCCAATCTCATCTTTGGCCGAGGATGCTTTGATTTATATTCTTCAACTTCAAGTTTAGTTAAGAAAATGAAACAAAATAAAGGCAAGATGAAATATAAAGTTTCAAAATCACCGAAACATAAAACAGTAAAAACTGATCTTTATGAAACATTTGTACGTAAACCTGTAGCACGTAATAAACCTGTTGACATTTTGGATATATCAATAAATTTGGAATCTAAAAGGTATAACAAAAGAGCCAACATTAAAGGTACAGAAGATAATTTAGCAGCAAAATCAAAGAAAATAGAAAATAACATAAATAAATTATCTAAATCGGTTGATTCCAACAAACAAAAAGTGGGTCGAGACGACAGCAAAGAAAATTGGAACCGTCGACTATGCAACAAAATCAATTTGGTTGAACCCGAAAATATGAATCTCAGTAATAGCCCAATTACAGATTGTGAAGGTAATTTGGGGACCAGCGTATTAAAAACAATTGTTACTTCGGAGAAAAGCAAACCAATTGATAAGACAGAAGGCTTACATACAATGTCAGAGTCTGTTTCGGTTACTAAATTCAACCCTAAATCATCACAAGCTACTAATAATGAAATTGGGAATTTCTCTTGTATTCACATTGATGAGTATCAAAGGGAAAAGGGAAATAAGACTGAAGACATGGGTAACAATTTAATTGGTAAGTTAAAAAACAGAATGTGTTTTACAACTATTTTTTTTTTGCATAACATCAATAATGTAATTTTGTTTCATTATCAGATTCAAGAACTGTTACGCATTCTAGACCACCGGGCATAAACTGCTCGCCTGATATTATATCTAGTACTTTAAGTATAGTTAAATCAGTGCATGCTGACAACGCTGTTACTGATTCGAATGCATTTGTAGAATCCTCTACATTCTGTACTAAGCCAGATGTATACGTGGGGTCTTCTGAATTGGTTGCTATCTTTGAACAAGAATGTCAAAGGAACCGTGCAATACCGACATCACAAATTTATAACTATAAAGATTATATTCCTTATAATGATATTATAAACCAGGCACTATTAAAATGTGAACATACTATGCAGCTACATGAGCAAACGCATTTGCCAGAAGAAGCGCATGATATAAGAAATTGTAATTTTATGTCAGTTAATAAAACTTCTATTGATAATTTGAAAGCTTTGAGCAATCTGAAGAATCAAAGTAATTTTCTTTCAAATCACATCCAAGCAAGACTTACTATAGACCATGAACCCGAATGTAAATGTGCTGAATGTATACAAAGAATTATCAACGAAACACAAGCACCACAACCAGTCGTAAAGATAACTAGCTCAAATGTAAGTTACTAATTGCTTTAACGTTAAAACGTTGCATGGCTTTATTAAAATAAAAGTTAGCTTATAACGTAGTGAACATGTAGCAGCATTTATGTAGTTGATAGATTTAGATGTAAATTATACGTAAACGGTATAGAAAACCTCTTATTTAAGATAATTATTATTACGGATTTTTTTTTAAGTGTTTATGTTGAATAAGTTTAGGAGTTGTTAGAAATATGGTATAAATAATTAAGGTTTTAGTATGTTGTACCAGTTAATTGTATAGAAACGTAATACTTTTGTAGTTGTTATAATATTAATTGTTAAATGTAAATTGTACGTAAATGGTACATGACTATGATTGGTGGGTAATATATGCTTTGTTAGAATTTGATTATACTTTGCGATTTGTTTTATTTTACTCTTTAAAATTTTTAATTTCTTTTTGAATTTTCTTTTCGAGATATTCTTGTCAATACAATCTTGTTTTTTTTTAATTCTTAAGTGGTAATTTTGCAATTTAATTTCATTAGCACGCCGATTGTGTGAATTTTGTCTACTAATATTAATCATTATTGTAGCAATTATATACCATTATTATTAGTTTAATGTTATTTTATTATCAGTGAATGTAATGTATTAGCGTCTTTAATTTATAGCTATTTAAGATATGGTCAGATTTTGTTGTGTATTAAATAGCTTATTAAAAATTTCAAACTTCGTACTTTTTTTATATATTATATTTATATTTTTATAAGTAAAATAAATATTTAATATTACGATTAAGTTAGTTACGATAAGATCGAATAGTAGAATTTATGGAAAAGAGATTGTGATGATGAGTATAACTAGAAAGAGAATGTTAGATTATAATTATTATTCTAGGATAATACTAAAATTACATTCTTCTAGTATTTTTAATATTCTATCTCCAATACTGTTCTCTTCCATTTAGGCAAAAATATTAGGGCTACGTTTTTAAAGTATTGAAACGTATTTAATTGATTAATTATAATTAAGTAGTTTATTCATATTGTTTCTTTGTGTTTTTGTATTCTCGCCTTTTTTCTATATAATATCTTTTATGCTAATATTATTGAGGGTGCTTCGAAAGTAGTTGTAGTAACAAATCATTTCTATGTTTTTCATTATTAACTTGAAACCTATATTTTTCATTTTTTCACTATCGTGATTAGCCTTCACCAGAAGAAGAATGTACTTGGGATTCGTTTGATCCATATTTATTCATTAAACATCTTCCACCATTGACGTTCGAGATGAGATCAAAATGTCCCGCATTGCCGCTTAAAACAAGGTCAAGTCCTGAGTTTAGTCTGGTAAGCAGAAGGTTCACTTTGAAAGTATTGTAATTTGTCTGTATATATTAGTTTTATATGTAATATTTAGTTTGCTTCTCATGTAAAGTATATGTTTCTTCGAATTTAGTTGTAATAACACGGGGTGCTATGTGGGATTGTAAAATATTTACATATATATTTAAATAATTATTTGTAACGTTTATGAGTTTTTTCAAAATAGGTTTTGGATTTGGATGAAACATTGGTACACTGCAGTCTCCAAGAATTACCAGATGCCAGTTTTAATTTCCCAGTCTTATTTCATGTAAGCATAAAAATATTCAAATGTAATACACAAAGTATTATATTAAAGATTATATATCATATTAATTTTTATATGTAAATTTGTATTTTAGGATTGTAACTACACTGTTTTTGTTCGCACAAGACCTTATTTTCGAGAATTTTTAGAAAAAGTGTCTACAATGTTCGAAGTAATCTTATTCACAGCATCTAAACGCGTTTATGCAGATAAACTTTTGAATTTACTGGACCCTGAACGCAAATTAATAAAATATAGATTGTTCCGAGAACACTGCGTTCTGGTTCATGGAAATTATATTAAAGATCTCACTATTCTTGGGAGAGACTTAGCGAAAACAATTATTATTGATAATTCTCCACAAGCTTTTGGATATCAACTAGAAAATGGCATTCCTATTGAAAGTTGGTTCTTTGATAGAAATGATTGTGAATTGATGAAAATTTTACCATTTCTGGAGAAACTTGCTCAAATGGTAAGTTCACCTATTTACACAGTATTTCAACCAATTACTTAATTTTGAATTATTTTTTTTTTTTTAGAAAGAAGACGTACGTCCTCATATTCGTAACAAATTTCGACTGTTCAGTTTCTTACCGCCTGATTAATATATTTTGCAATTATGAAATGTGTTTTCCTTTTAATTTTTTATTCGTTTATTTTCTCGATGCTTAAAATAATAATAAAAATAAACAAATGTTATAGTATTCAATAACAAAATTTAAAAATTATATATTTGTTACAAAATTCATAATTCGAAGGATGTTAAAAACAATTCGGCCATACAGGTATTTGAAGTGTATTATGTTTAATAAATTCTGCTACTTTTTTTTTATTAAATTCATGTAGATCATAAGGTTATTTTTCCTGTATCATCTACAATCATTCGTGCTGGGTATAGTTATTTCAAATTTTTTTATATTTATTGAATTGTTTTTGTTAAAATCTGTATATATTTTAATCAACGGGTGTATAAAATTTGTTATATTGTTAAATAAACATTAAAAACTACACGATTTGCACTTTTATATCTACTATAGTCGTTTTATAATAATCCAACACTAGATTCTAAATTTAAGAAAAAGGTATTTGGTATTACCAATTCGACGAAATTATTAAACATTTAAAATCTATAACAAATATGAGTAACAGTGTAAATGTTTGTCAACAAATGTTGCAGTAGCATTTGTTGCATTTTGTTCTTATAATAACAACAAAAAGAGAATTATTAAAATATATATTGTAAAATAACTGCTATGTTTTGTAAATATATTTTTAAATTACTGCAAGCTGAATTATGGAAAGAAAAGTAAATGTGTTTTAAACTTATTCTACATTTTAAATGTGCAACGGTAGAAAGTTAAAATGATTTCTTCAAATAAAAATATATCCCAATAATACCCTTGCATTTTTAAATATTTTTTCCATTTAAAATGAATATGTACAAGTTTAATAAAACTTGAAAATAATTAAATAAAGTATTCAGCCATCCTTTCAGAATTGGTTTGGTAAGAATGTATATTAAGATTTATAGTATTATTAGAAACTAAGATTTTGATTAAAATTTAATTATAAATTTATCTTCTTGCTAAATTTGCCAATTTCTAATGCAATTCTGACTTGTGGGTTAAAAAAGTTCATCGTTTATTAATGGTCAGTTTTTTTATTTCTTAGTTATCTGCTCTGTTTATTGTAAAGTTCGATTTCCACTCACTGAGGTTAGTATTAAGATTTTTAATCTTAAATGTAAGTTTCAATTTGTAAAAGATAAACAAATAACTCTAATTATATTAAATATAATAATTTATAGTAATTCTTTTGAAATAAATTATATTACTTACGAACGGCGTATGATTTCACAAGCTGACAAACTCCAAATTAAAAGTAAAATCAGTGAGTGGGAATGATACTCTTTGATTGAAATTAAATTGTAGCTTTGACAAATTTTTTTCTCAGTTGTAATAACTGTAGCTTAATCAAGCAAAATACCTCGGTTAATTTTTTCATTAGTTAACCGTGGTCTTCTTAAACATATGTCTTTGTTAAGGTTTATCTTATACATAACAAAAGTTACCTGTTGTGTAAACAATGTTACCTAATATATAGTGTGTGACCCACTTTTAGGGTTTTTTAAAAAATGTGTCTACCTTTTTGCTTATTAACGTAATCATAAAAGTTCTTAAGAAGATTGTTTTAAGAATTATATAAACTTAAGAGCACCCTTTTAAGGAACAAAGGCTTTTAAAATAACCATAAAGTAATAAAATAGGACTCTTTTAAAATAAATATTACTAAGCCTTGTTCAAGTAAAATATTAATGAATATAAGGTAACATTCACATTTTGTGTTTAAAAGAAAGCTAATTTTACTTCTTTTTAACAAAATAACGTCAGAACTCGGTTCCACGTAGAAAAAAATTATTAATAGATTTGTCACTTTTTTAAAACTTAATGAACAAATATTATAGTTTCAAAATATCCCGCCTACTAATTCTTTAAGTCGTGCTTTTATTTTCTAGAGCGAAATGGCAAACCTGCCAATCTCGCTTTAATTTCACGCCAAATTCAATTGTATCCAGTCAAACTTTCATGTCATGGCGTCATTGCTCATGATGCCAAAATAAACCAAATCTTCTCTGCTTTTAGGTTGTTTTTGCACTTATATTTATTAGTCTCCTAGTACATAAGACAAAAAAATTTCTATATAACACGAGATAATTTTATGTATAACAATTACTTTGCAATGAAGCCTCCATAAAAAAAGATTCGACATTTAAAGTCTCGACTACATACATAGAGGAAGTTGTCGACGACAGAATGGGAAATTGAAAAAATTAATAATACAAATAAGTTTCTTAAGTATACATCTTTATATAAATTATTTTTTTGATAGTATTTATATATAAACACATATTTAAAATTGCTTAAATAAAGGTTTACTTTAAAATAATATATAAACATATATCAAATTATAAAATAAACGGGTTTCGTGGTAATTTTTTTCTTGTTCTAGTTGACCTAGGATTCTGTTTATTATTTTCTATGGCAGGTGTAACCTTATCTGTTGCGATTGCACCAGTGTCTTGCTTACATTTATTTATTTTTGTTGTCACCGTGGATTGTCGATCAGTAGGTTCTTTGCGTAAACGAGTTTTTCGAAGATTTTTTTTTACTTGTGTTGCACCATCATCACTAGAACTGGATAATTCCATAATTTGTGGATTTCCTTCCCGCTTTGGCTTTTCTATTTGGGTACTTTCATAATGTAATGTGCGTTTTCCTTTTTCTTTTGATTTGGGAACTTTATCATTAAGTGATATTGCTTGAACTTTATCAGCTATTTCGGAAAATACTTCGGAAGAACTATTTTCAACAATGTCTGGTTCTTCAAAAATTAATTTCATAGTGTTTTTGAGTGCCTTTCTACGGACACTTGATGGGTTAATTTTTTTACTTGTACTATCAGTAATTTGTTTGTCAATTATATTCGATTGTGGAGTATAAAACACTTCATTTGATAATTTAGTACATGATTTTCCTATTGGTGTAAAAAAATTTGAAACAGACTCTGAACCGCTGCTGCTAGACTTCGATTTTTCAGTTCCAGTGTCTGATATAACTACTATTGGAGGGATCACTTTGTTTTCAACTCTAATTGTTGTCCTTGGTGTTTTAAAGAATTTTCTCTTAGGAGTTTTTGATTCAATATTATCAAGGTCACTAAAAGGTTTAACCTTTAAATGAGAGACTATATCTGGAGTAGGTAAATCTTTAAAGTCAAGGAATGTTGAACTTTTTTCAATTTGATTTATAATTTTGGATCTAATAGGCTGATTTGGTGTTTTTAGACAGAGCATTAAATTCGCAGATGAAGGATTCAAATAATTCTCTTTTGCATCATCTATAATCGATTCATCATCTTTAGGAAATACGAAAGTAAAAGCGGATTCTAAGCTCAAAACCTGTTGTAAAAACTCTATATCCTCCACTAATAAAGCATCATGCAATTTTAAAATACGTTTAATTAAACGATGGGCACTTTCTTTTTTGTTATTTATTCGCAACAGTAAAGCGTAATCATACTGAGATCGAGCATATATTACTGATAAACGATTTTGTGTACTAATTAATAAATCATCTTTAATATGTTGAATTTTTTTTATAAAAAACTCATACAGATTGTCGCATCCATTAAAGTAATGTCTTGCTGTTTCATAATTACAGTTCAACGTATTTAGTTGAGCTTCAACGTGAAGCGTCTCTAACACAAGCATGTGATACTGAGGACTGCAGCAATAAAGACAAGAACAATTATCAACATGGTGAATGAAATCAGGCATTTTGTATTTTATTTTCCCCAAGGATGGTGAACCCTGTTAAATCAAAAATAAAATCTTTATTATTCAGTTATTAATAAATTATGATAACACATATTACATTACATTCTACTTACTTGATATTTTGTTGCAGGACTGATATCAATCATTGATGACTGTGGTGATGGTGATAAATTTATCTGATTCCCGTATTTATCAGATGTCTGTGAACAATCTATTTGTGGTCCGGCTATATTTTCCAATCCAAGAATCCCTTTTAATTCGTCTAATTTAAACTGAGAAAAAAAAATTGATATTTAATTTTTTTTAAATTCATTTAAAACAAGACAATAGTATTTCTAAATATAATAACTTGTGTTTGGAGGAACGTCTTTACTGTTAATTACTTTTTTTTGTTTTTTTATATTAATTTTTTGTTTATTTATATATTTATAATAATTTCTTAACCACACTAACTCAACTTACTTCTGTGTCAAAATGAAATTTAATTGATTATGTTTTTACATATTCATAAATTTATTAGTCAGCGGTGTAATTCACATATATGATGTCTCAATAGTATAAAACCAAACGAAATTAGGCCGACGTTAAAAAAATTAAATTTAAAAAATATGAAGTAGTAGTACCTGACAATCTTCTACATTCTCTGTTAAAAGATCTGTGTGTGCAAGTAAACTAAGTATTTCAGCCATTCTTTTTGCAACTGCATATCTCTTCGCATATTCTACAGCTGTTTTTAAATATTGGTAAGCAGGCCGATGAATGCATAATCGTAAAAACACTCTTGCTAAATTGATGGTAGTTTCTAATAGTTGCCCCTTGAGTGTTAGCTGATTTGATGTAGACCCTGCAGTACAAATACGTAGCCAAATACTTTTAATCATATTTAATTATTTTATTTCGATATCTTATTTGAAACTTACATGATATAGTCAATGCTTTGGTTATTAAGTTATACGACTCACAATAAGAAGATATGTTTGACTCTACTTGGTTTGGGTCAATTGACTTCATAGAGCGGGCAGACATAAACATTGCTTTTAACCACTGCAATCTTGATGCAAGTAGGTTATTATAATTTTCATTGTTTTTTAGCTTAGAATCTACATAAGCTAATTTCAACAATCCCAATTTAATTTCATTGCATTTGTAGTTATAGTGCGCGATGCTTAGCCAGAAATTGAATATATATTGCTTGTCTTTTGCATCTGTAGTATTCAGTAAATCAGCAGCAATAGTATTACAATAATCAATCGTAGAATCCACATCTGCACATTTGCTTCCGGCCATTTTAATTAGGTGACTAGCAGCGTTTATTAGATATAGATGATTGTTTAGTGTTTTACAAATATTATACATTAGTTTCCACATTTTAATTTCATCTATTTGATAGTTATGTAAAGAAAATGATTTTGCAGCTATTTCTATATTCTCGATTGTTTTTACTACTATTTCTTTGTATATTTGATTATCTTTTTCAATGTTATGGCATGAGTTATGCCAAAGTTTGTAAGATTTCTTTAAGTGGTTTAATATATCTTCTTCCTATAATTAATATTATCAATAGTAAAATATGACTTAGGTAATAAAATATAAGAAACATATTTTTATATTTACCTGTATTATATTTACAAACTCATTAATATGGATAACAATGCATGTGTCGTCTTCAAGTCTTTCGTTAAGTATATCAGGGTTTTCTTTTTTCAGTAGAGGTGTTTTCTTTGATCTATTTTCCTCTATTAAAATGTTGATTTCTATCAGATATTGTAAGTAATACAAAGATCCAAGTAATATATCGTAAATGAATTTATTTTCTGCAGACTAAAATGTTCAATAAGCTATTGTCAAAAATATTTATTATTTTGTTCATCTGTTTAAATTCTTACGGGCAATATAACTTCGAACGATTTTTGGACTGCAACAACCATTTTATTGAATTCAGGATTATTCATCTTGTTTACTTGTCCCAAAACAATTAGCTTTGCGTGAAATATAGGATCTTTCGAGATAGAAAAACCTACTTTGCAGACAGCAAATAATGCATCAGGATTACGCCAGTGGGAATTGTACATCTGTATAAACAAAATTATATTATAATATAAAAAAAAATACCTTAAAGAGTGGTAACATATTTTTTTAAATACCTCAGCTTCTTTTAAACATAGGTCCTCATAATCAATGTTAGACACATTCATCTCGTAACAATCATTATATTTTTTTAAAAGATCATACCAAGTAATATTATAAAAATCTTTAAGTTTGAATTTGAAATTTACATATGATTTGCACGACTGCGTACTAAAATTTGCTTCTATTACTTTTAATAGACCAGCGAGAAGAGCTCTTTCGTCGTTTATTGATTCAAAATGGTTAAATATTACTGTATATGCTTGTTGCGCGCATTGGTGAAACTGTTTGGATTCAGTTATGTGTTCTTTAATAGTATTATAATTTCTTATTAAAAGTTCAGTACCTTTTATATCGTAATGAGGATTCTTGTTTGAAGAACTGTGTGCAACAAATGTGTTATAATGTTCAGTGTACAGTTGGTTCCAATATAATACAACTGCAGGGCAATGTTCATTATGCAGTCTCATTATTAAATCAAAGCGCTCTTTATAGCTGTCAATTAAAACCTCAAGAATTTGACTAGAGTTTGAATTCTTAATTTTCAATGCATTCGCACACAGTGGTCGTATGAGCGCTAGAGAATTTAATGCATTGTGCAGATCATTTTCCAATTTACAGTCAGAACATTGAAGACGTAAAGCACTAGTTTGTTTGAAAATATCAGCAATCGTGTATAATAATTTTGAGAGTTGCGTTACAATATCAGCTTTTATATTTGGCGGTGTTTCTGTTTGAAATTTTTTCTGAATATAAAATTTAATACATTTATAGATAGTGCACAAACAGTGATATTTTATGATATTATTTGAAGTATTCAGTACTTTCAAATCATTATTCTGAGCTTTTAAACTGTCGCTATCAATATCATTTGGATTTTGAGACAGCGAATGTATAACTTCTGTAACAATTTTAAGTTCAGGAATTTGAATTCTACCAGTTAAACTAGAAATAAATGTATTGACATACGTTTCATATTTAAGTTCAGTTTCTCCATAGAAAAAATGCAGTAACAAATCCATTATATGATCAATACAATTATTAAAATCTGTATTTGTAAAGTTTCGTGTTACTTGTGATAAACATTGTAGCATACTATCCATAAAATATTTAAGCGAATCGTTATCTTTACCGGCAGTAATTGCATAAAAATGAGGTAGTATATTGTCAACTGCTTGATATACTTTGTTAGAATTTCCATACAGTTTCACCCACTTACGGCTAGATTTAGTTATATTTTTAAATACTGAACAGTCGAAATGTTTGCTGAGAATTGTTCTTATAAATGTAATATATTTGTAGTATCGCACAACTATTGAACTTGACGTTTCCATAATTGGCGCTTCGAAAAGATTCATGTAATTTGATAACTCAAAAATTAATGAAGTTTCTTCCTGAAAGATAAGTTTGATAATATTACTGAGATGTATACAAATTTAGTTTATGATTTCTAAGTGTGCTCACCTCTTTCTTTAAATAATTAAAGATTGTTAACATAATCATTAAATATTTATCGACATAAGCTATTTCTTTGGACGTAAATAACAAGTTTTTGCAACATGCTATTGTAGCATCAACAATATTTTTCGGTTTTGTATATTTTTTATAGTCTTCATTTTCCAGAATTTTAGTTATAACTTTAATTAGTTTTAAAACATATTCTGTTTTGTTTACAGTATCCTGTCTGGATAACAGTGTTGATATATTATCAATAAATTTTCCTTGTTTTAATGACTTTAAACAACTGATATATAGTTGTTCTTCATCCATTGCACTAACACTCGGTTACAATTACGTTCAAGTATTTAAATATACAATTAAACTAAAAACTGTCAAATTAAAAAGACATCACTCAAATAAGTTAAATTACCCGAAGTTACTTAACCGTTACAGCAAATGCAAATATAATCAAATAACGTAAATAGACTTAAGAATCATAAATAGCAATAAATAGATTGCATTTAACATCAGAGATGGTGCTACGTTCTTAGAACGTTTAACGATATCAGCGCAATTGCTAATAGACGGACTAAGTTTGAATCTAAGTATTCTACCAAAAATTTGAATTATAAATATGTATTCTAACGTTTTCAATGAACATAAAATTTATTATATACTATATTTAAAAGAGCGATGAAGCGGAATGTTAAGTCTCACAAACTATCTAAAAATTTACCGCAGGTCTCAAATTTGTAATACATTTTTAGATAAGTGTTTTGATTTACTAGATATCAGCATATTATAGTCGAACCATAATAGATACATAAGAATAATTATCATTTATGAAATCAGAATAAAAAACTACATTCGAAAACATAAATCATTTTTTAAAAATACAAAAATTTAATTTTCGAAAATAATGTCCTTGAATTTAAAAAAGGTCGCATAAAAGCCCGAATCGCGTAGATATTTAAAATGTAATGAACCAGTTTCTCATTCTAGAGCATAGCGAACTGCTTCAAAATTTTTCAAATAATCTAAAAAAGAATCTTTTCGCAAAATTGTCCATGACTTTAAAAAAGGTCGCATAAAAGACAAACACGTTTAGTTATTTGTGACACGTTTGTTTCAATAAGAAAAAAAATCTGTTATTAAACATTTATTTGAGGGCAAGCCAGCTGTTTTTACCGAAGGTAACAATTGTGTTAAAAGGTTATTTTTTTATAGGGGCTGCTTTTGCTATGAAATTTACAAGTAGACTAAAAAATTCCCATATTTTCAAAAGGTTTGACCAAATACATTTTTATTTAAAAAATCTTACCTTTGCTAAAATTAAAAATATAACATAGTTATCAATTTTACCATGAGCATATCATTCTTTCATCTCAAATGATACAGAATTATTTATTTTTAACGCCTGATTATCAAGCAACTATATTTATCTATTGAAGTTATTTAGGTTGCAAACTGATCAGGCGTTGTAATAAACTAATAGTGTCATCTATGCAAGAAATGATTAACTTTATCTGTTATATCTATTATTTAATTGAAGGCGCATTTTATGTTTAAATTATTGCTAAACAATTACTTTAAGAGAAATAAGTGAGTATATGTCAATTAATAATTTAAGATTTTATATGTTAAATAATTTACCGAACATTTAAAAACCCCGGTTACTTCTTCCAACCTTCTTTCATCTCAAGAATAGCAGAAAATTTTATTTTAAATATATAAATTTAAATAATAAAAAATTAATTAAATAAACATTTTGTTAAAGCATGTATATTTCATTTTTTACATAGGAGTATACTAATTTTAAAAATACGTTTACCCCCAATGACAGGATAAGACAAAATATGTTTTACAACTTCTATTTTATTACCTATCTCGACAGAAAATTATATTGACAATTGAACTTTGAACATATATAGTTTGTATATAAGCATGTAATATATGTTATAACTTATGGACTTAGTCCTTAAAAAGTCCATAAAAATATTATGACCTTACATTTTTGTTGACCTTATTATACACTTCTGGAAATGCATCTGTGCAATTTAATTCTTTTCTCATTTTATCATACAAAGTGTGATCGAACATTTTTCTAAATTCGGTTTTAGTAGTATAAGTGTCTGCATAAAGCATCTGGAATCCCTTGTGTTCAGCAACGAAAGCTTCTATTGCTCTTGTTGTTTCTGAAGGTTTAAAATTCTTCTGTGTTGGAACTCCATAAACTCCTATATCTACATACATTACGGTTTCACCCGTTGGCGGATGAACCATCCCTGGATCATTGGGTAACTTGAATGGACAAATCCATAGTGGATAAACCTTGAAATGAAAATTAAATAAGAGAGATTAATAAGCCTAAAACTAAAAGTGCTATGGTAAAACTAGCTAAAGTCTATAGTTTAGGTAAGAAAGAAAGTAAAAATCGACAAATAGGATTTGCCTTTTGATCAATGTAATAATTGTGGTAAGACTATCAGGCGTATCAGAGATTTAATTTTACACAAATAAATTTTGTGTGTGATGCAAGTTAAATAGAAAATATATATTCCGCCAAAATTTAAAAATGGTCTATTAAGTATGATATTCATTCTTCTTACCTTCACTGATTCATTAAACATCAATATTGAATCTTTCAATGTAGAAATCGGAACCAACATATCCTGAATAATATGATTATTTTCATATAATTTCTTAATAGTAGCTGTCTGGGTTAGTTTCAACAGAGAAACTTTTGGTGGCATCATCCAGCCTAATAATAACCGAAATAATGGGTTATTGCCAAAAGGTATGATATCCTAGAATAAAGTTGTTTTATTTTCTGTTTAACTGAATATTAATTTAATTGGTGTGAAAGCTACCTGGAGTTCCCAAAACAATGAACGAGTATGTCTGTGGTAATATTGCCGAAGAGGAATGTATTCAACTCCTGAATTTGTTTTCTTTAAATAAGATTCCACATGCTTGAAGAACCAAGGTTTATACCACTTTCCGATTTCGTTGATCTGTAGCATAAAATGAGACAAATATTGAGTTATTTTACTCTTCATGCATGCAATGCAGCTTCCTAGTGAAACATTAAAATCATTCATATAACAGTGTATAAAAGTAATAAAAGAGTATATATGTTATGTATGTGAGGTAAGGGTTATTTAACATGCCTGGTGTCAAGGATTGAACACACCGACCACTGTCTAATGCAGTCTAATGAAATTAATATTATGTTAAGTAATGGTACCTTGTCCTCTTCGGCGTCATCAACCATATTTCCTTTCATGACTACCGCTTGATTTAAATTAAATACTAGACTTTCAATGAATTCTGAAGGATTCGGTTTAGATGCTTCTTTCTGGATAACTTTAACGGCATCATCCAAATTATTGAAGGCTTCATATTCCAGTTTGATGTATCTGATTGTATAAAAATATAATAAAATCTTATTTTACATTTGCTGCCGAGTGAACATGAAACGTAAATATAAAATAATCCTGTAAATACATATGTGCCCAGGTCCAGGTATAATTTACGCAAGTAAGCAAGTAAGTACATAGGTAATCAAACTTGGCTGGATATAATTGAATTAGATTATTTAATTTATCGAGTTTGAGGAATCCTAATAAATAAAAAAATTACGAAAATTACCTTTTTGCAGGAATTATTTGTATTTCTACAGCTGTTAAAAATCCTAAAGTCCCATAAGACCATGGTACAGCATAAAATAAATCCGGATTTTCTTCTTTAGAACAGCGGACTAAACTTCCATCAGAAAGAACTAGTTCGTAAGAAACGCAAATATGTTGAAAGAGTCCATAAATATGGGAAGAAGATTCTATTCCGGTCCCCATGACCATTCCGCCAACTGTTAAATCATCAATCTCTGGAAGAACTGGTATGGACCATCCTAAAGGTTCCAAAGTTCTAGATAGTTGGCCCATATTAACTAAAGGCTCAACTCGAACTATCTACGAGTTAAATTTAAATTTAATTTAAACTTCAATAAAAAATATTTACAGTTTACATAAAACATTTTTCCTTTTCTTACCTAGAAAAGTTTTCATAAACAATAATTATTTACATAAAAATTGATAATGAAAAATGTTCGTTTTATTTAGGTAACATATATTATCTAAATAATTTGCAAATATGTAAAAAATTAGTAGGTTTTCACGTAACATAAATTTTTAACTGAAATGGCAGAGCGAATAGAGCAGTAATAGTATTATTACCTTTTTCTGAGTGTCCACTTCCAATACATCAACAAGATTGACTTCAACGTTAAAAAATTTGTTTTTATATAGCGGTTGTCGGAAACTCATTGTCTGCCAGCCGGGACGAGCAGTACACATATGAGTTTTCCTCCCTGAATCACGCCATTGCTGAACCTGAAACCAGAAGACAATTTATTTGAACTTTTCATCATGATTAAATGATAAGTCCTGAAAAGATATGATACTAGGGGTGAATCAGAACCGATATTTAGAGTTAGAACTAGTAAAGCTGGCAATAGGATTTAATGAACTATTCCATTTTAAATTCTGCATTTGTATTTACTAATTTATATTTAAAAAAATTGATTACATCTCAAAACAAATTATACAACAGAATATTTAAATTAAAAAAAAATAGAAAAATTAGATAAGAAAATCCATTTGCCAAATTACAATGTTTACTTTTTTATGCTATTTTAGGTTTTTAAGAATAATCATGGAACGAATTTTGTTGCCAATTTTTAATTTCTAACAAGACGATATTTAAAAAAGCGCGTTAGAATTTTAGTCATCCGGCAGTTTACACTGTGCATGAAAATGTCAACATTGCATAAATCCAGGCTGATAGAGATAATCTCACTCTAATATTCTCTAATATGACAAGTACACAAGTATTATAAAGTTGTGCTACAAAGTACTAGTAAAAAATGTAATACGAAATTATGTGATGAATTTTAATCAAAATCACAATTTAGTGATGTTCAATTCAGTTACACTTTTAAAGAGATGAGTGATGAAAATTAGTTAGGTTGTCTGATACTGTTAGTGACACAAAAATATTTCTAACCTGTTTTTGAATATTTTTAACTTTTCTATCATGTTGCTTTGGCGCACTGTTTAGTTTAAATACTACAAAACTCCTAATTGCACTCCAAATTTCATATACAAATGATATAGGTAATAAAAATAAACAGACAAAAACCCATCTGTAATGAATTAAAATGTATTCCACTACACTGTCACACACCATTTTTAACAGTTCATTTGCTATTAGTTTGTCGTTTGACTTGACACTGTACTGATTGTAACAATTTTGAAGTCAAGTATTTTGAAGTATATGTAGATTAAGACATACGATTATTGTTAAGGTATTTAACTAATGCAATATTATTTGAAATTTGAATGAGAATTTGCTTTTTGTATTAAGTATATCTCTACGCAATTGCGATCACGGTCGTACATACAGGTCTAGAAAGTCCTCTTTTGTTTATAAGCGATGCGATTTGTTAGTTACGTGTGTTGCTGCATAGTAAGATAATGTTATAGCACATACCTTATTACAGTAGATAATAAATAAAAATGTAAATAGATCTTATTTCTTATAGATTGTTAAATCTTTTTCATTTTCATAAAATATATTGTAAAATTAAAACCTACAATCAAAATTGTAAACGTTATTAACTGTCCTTAATTCTTATAACGAAATCAGCAATAATACGAGTAAATCTATCCACGTGACCAAAGAGTGACAACCAGGTGTGCAATCTTTGCAATTGAACTGATCGTAGTCTTAATTGGATTCAAAAATATTTATCTAATTCCAACGGTTAATAAAACAGTATCGGGATCGAAATCTAAAATTGAAATCGTTTTAAAATAACAAAGGTTGAATTGGTAATTATCTTTACCAAAAGTGTTTCTTGTTGTCTGTATATAGTATATACTCGTATTTATTTAACTTACACGATAAATAAATAAAGGACATTTTACGCTAATGCTAGCGCAAGCTGATATAAATTATTAGTAACCATGTAAGCGTTGCTAAAGCGATGAGGGAACTGATACACACTAATTCGGACGTGTTCGGATGTTTATTAATTATTCTGCAAATACAAAACTATTTTATTAGTATTCTTATTTTTTTTATTGTGGATATTTTACAATGAATATTTGTAAATACTTCTGCACTTCTATTAACAAAATATTAGTAAATATTTAATAACAATGTAATAAGTTAAACTGAATAGAATTAATGTCTCCATACGTTTTAAATTTTTTTAATAATCGATAATCTAATAATTTTATTTACTTTTAAATATTATCACAAACAAAATTATTTATTAATATATTTCAAAAATAATGTTATAGATTGTGAATAATAATTAACAAAAATATAAAAAAAATTTCCAATTTTAAAAAGTATAGTTTTAATCAGATCTGTTAATTTATAATAAAATATACACTTACTAATACATATTTTTTTTAAATATAAATATACAATAAAATTTATTACGAATCAAATTGAAATCACAAGAGTTGTTTATAACAATGCTTTTAAAATACCTAAATATATTAAATGTTCATATTTTTATTTAATACAATCTTTTATTAACAAAGAACAGGTTTTGCAAGCAAGAAAGTATAGTCAGCAATTTTTTTAAATGACGAAAACAGTATAAAGGTCAAACATCAGTAGTAATTATCCGAGAGTGCAATAAATGAAATACACGAAAATAGATAGTGTATGGCACGCAGATCATTATCCGCTTAACGCAAAACGTAATAAATTCATAAAATAATGATAAAATTTTATGTAAAAATTTACATGTCAGTCTAAACAGAAATGTTTTACATAAAGTTTTGAATGTACATTATATGTACCAATACAGTCTAAAAGTTTTATAAATTAAAATTTTACATAATATTTACAAATAATTTTTGCTATACATTTTTTTTTATTTAGGAAACGAGAATTAAACAAAACTTTTATGTAAACTATATTTTGTATGTAAAATATACGTAACTGTGTTTAGCGGATATATATGTTTTCATATTGTTAATGCTATAACAGATAACGTTTTCTGGTTACTTGCTAAACATTGTAAAACTATAATGCGATGGCTTTAAAAAAATTGTATACTATATAATCTTTAAGTGATGAATTCCCTTAAACAATTTTCATATCTGCAGCTATACACTACATTTTGTAAATTTTCAAATTTAAATAATAATTTATAAAATTTATCGATTTTAAAAATGAGTATTTTGATATTTTAAAATCATTTTTATGCATTTAATGTGGAAGAATATTTAATTTAGTTAGTATACATAATGTAAACTAATATTTATTTGCAATTAGTTCATTAATTTTGTAATGACTTAATTACTTTCAAATTGATACACTCTTAATTATTTAAATATTTTTTACACTTTTTGTTTGTATTAAAAAATACATCTATTAAAATTGAAATAAAGATAAAATGTAGCTATTAAAATTGCTCAAGTCTTCAAATTCATATGTACTTAAAAGTAGTTTCTAACAATTATATATATATATATATATATATATATATATGTTTATGTTTATATATATATATATATATATATATATATGTTTATGTTTATGTTTATATATATATATATATATATATATATATATATATATGTATACATTGTATACGTGATATTTTTAAATATGTTATTAATCATTTTATGATTTTTGTTTAAATATTTGAAATTTCTTAAAAAAAAATAGTTCTAATCGGTGGGTGTGTTTATAACTTTCGGATAGTTTTTTAATTTAATAATTTGTAAATGTATTTTGTATTGTTTTATATAGAGCAATTGTTTTTTTAATTTAAATATGTACATAACAATATTATAATTACGTTTTGTTATAAATTTTATATAAATTTAAATCCAATATGGATTATTTTTTCTTAAAATTTAATGATTTTGATGATTATCAGAGAGATAACTTGTTTCATTTTTATTTAAAAGTACAATTCATGATAAACTGAAAGGCACTCTTCAGCCATTGCACAGCCTTACTTTCAATTTATTTTAAGGCAACAATGAATATTTATAGGTTTCATTTTTACAATCAATAATCTCAAACTGGAAGAATATCGTCACACAAACGGGTGACTTACGTATTAAGGATAAATTTTGTTTGTAAAGAATTGAGAATTTTTTTTACTTATAATTTCATTTGTTTTTAATAGATATCCAATTAGTGCTAAATAATAATCAATATTTAAAAATTTCTTTATTGACATTTGAATATATAAATGTAATGTAAAACCATGGTCCAAGCGTGACTAACTTTTAAAGTTAAATCCGAAACTAGTATGTGAAACAATATCCAATACGAATGAACAAGGAATAAAATCTAATGGGAAAAATACCCTGTTGGTTCCCGATTATTTAATCAGAGTAAAATAATAAATAAATAATTCTATAAATTCTCAATTTTAAATCGAATACAATTAGACAAAATAATAACAAAATAAAAGATTATTCTATAGGAGCACATGGCACTAGCGTTAAGTAATCAACAAATTAAAATTATTACAAATTCATTCACACAACACAACAAATAATAGCCAGTTACACGGATGTATATAATTATACTTCGACGCCTAAATTTCGATCTACGATATATTCGAATCGCTTTGGAATTTCTCCATTGTCAGATTCTTGTGATATATTGTCTGTTTTATTTTCTATATTACATTTATCTTTATTGTTTTCATTTGGTTCTGCATCTTGTGGGTTTGTATCTGTAGCAACCTGCCCCTGTGCTTGGAAGCTTAATTCATTAGAGGAATCTTCTGTTGGTATGGTAGGTACTACCATTCCTGCTCTTGTAAAAAATGCCATCTTTTCCCTATAAAAATACCATTATTCATAGTAATAATGAAATTAGATTGTATTTTATTGAACTACGAAAGAAGTTTAAAAGAATAGTATTAAAGTATTTAAATAGTGAAGATAAGAATATTATTGAATTATGAAGATAGTAAGAATTGTAAGAATAGTAGAACATACTTGAATGATATGACATCAGGTTTCCCTTTTCCAGCACGACTCTTGCGTAGTTTGTAAATTTCCTTAGAGGTTCGTTTTAGCATTTTTGTTAATCGCTTTTCCGGTAACCCAGTGGAACCCTCAGCTGCCAGACATAAATTTTGAAATTGCTCATCTTCCAGCACCCAGTTGGCTAGCTCCGAATCTCCTTGTTCACGAGCTGTTTCTAACCTGTAATATAAACGATGTAGTTGGCACAAAATAAATCTGATAACTTCATAAATTATGCTTCATTCCAATGTACCTCTGTTTTAGTTCACGTAGTCTGACAAGTTCATCGTTTAAAACGTTTAATCTTGTATGTTGGGCTCGTAAATCAAGTTCAAGATCCAGAGAAGTTCTGGCTGTTGGAGGAAGGTGTCTTTGTGCAGTAGGTAAACCAGGGGCACGTCTGCGCAGTGATCTGCGTTCAACTGATCCTCTTTGGAAAGGACCACCCTTTCTGTAAAGTGGCATACTACTATCGCTGTCGCTTCTATTTAATCTGCAAATGTATTGACTTTTCGATACTGCTGGTGAGAATGTTTGAGACCGTTTAATAACAATATTTCTGTCATCATTTAGTGCCAATGTTGATGTATGAATGCCTTGCGCTGCAAGTTTTCTTTGCTTAGCTTGTTCAGGAAAGAATGCACATTCAGTGTTAGTTTCTTTGTCTGATGTATTTACTTCATCATGTTCCGATATTTGTTCTAGAACGGCTGCTCCGAACTCCATGATTATTCCTTCTGATGAATCGCTATCACTGTCATCTCCGTCTTCCTCATCATCTTCTCCAAGATCAATTTGATCTTCCCTTCCTCCTAAACTGTTACACAATTCTTCTAGTCGAATATTAACTGCAGATTGTAAACCATCACAATCTTTAAATTTGAAAGAAAAACAATAATTAAAGATCGTATATATTATTATTATTGCATTTTTAATATAGTTATTGATCTACCTTGGTTTCTAGTTAATGTTGATGTTTGAGATGATATTATTGTACTTTCATCTGAACTTTCTTCTTTTCCAATAGAGTTAGCAAGACGAGTATAGACTGAAACTTCAGATTCTTGTGCGTCATGTTGAGATATTGTTCCAGGAATAGTTGAAGAACAATCCAGTGAGTGTGGTGGTTGCATAAACCGAAAACTCAATATATTGTACCATTTTATTGAAGCCGATTCCGCATTAAAATCTGCTAGACTGACTTGAGCACATCCCTATTATTAAGAATAATAATGCATAAACACAACAGGTTGGTATTTAAAAAAATAATATTGTATATTAATACTTACCAAACATTCTTCTCGTTCTTGAATTTGTGAGCAAACCTTTATTTGTAAAGTTTTTGTGTATATTTTGTTAAGAGGTACAATAAAAGTAAAATTTTCTCCAAAATTTGGTCTTAATAAATCCGTTACTGCTTGAGTACGAATGCACTGGGCTAAGCTTTGGCAGGGTAATAAAGCTGCTTTAATATATCTGAAATGTTTGAAATAATTATTAATACGAGTATTGCTTCGTTATGAATCTGTGTTTTATTATACAAGATAACTTACACCTGACAATTATCTGGAATAAATAAAGCAGCCAAATTTCTAGCGCGTTCGATTCCTACGTGAAGGTTAGTATCTTCAATTGAATAACGTAGCTTAATTTGCACCTGTGCTGATTCTAGAGGAGGTGGTGGTTGAAGTATACCTAAAGATGCTCCAATTTTCTTATGAGAAGCCTCAAAAACTCCAGAGTCCCCTGCGACAGACTCATCGCTAACTGCAGCGGATACAGATCGTGTATTAGTTCCTTTAAGAACACAAAATGATGGTATTACGTTTCTGTTAAATGGTATTAGGAAACGAGAGAAATGTTTAATGAGTATTACCTGACGAGCTCGCTGTTCGCGATAAAGCTGATGCTTGTAAAATTTCATCCATCAAAGGTGGTGGAGTTTCAGAAATTGGAGATAAAGGTGGATCAATTGCTGGTGTTGTCGTGGTTGGCCTTCCCAGACCAGAGCCTTGTGACATATTTCCACCTCGAACTTCCATTATATCACTCAAAGGAGATAAATTTTGAAAAATACCACGTCGGGCATTCACTAAATAATCACAATTGTACACTTGATTTAATTTTAATTCCTGTAGTCGTTCTTCTAATTTAATTCTAGATGTATCGACTCCAGTAGCTAAACTGAGTTGTTGTTGCTGCTGTTTTCGCAATCTTTCTATTTGTTCATATGCTGGGGGAGGCGCTAATGGAGGAACTTCATGTAATGGTGACACTGGAGGTGAAACACTTGACAAACTACTTCTTGGTGATAATGATGGTTGTGACTTTGGTGTTCCTGCATCACTTTTAGATCCTCGTAGAAGTTTCTCAACTCGTCGATGAAGATCTGCCATGTCTACAGGTCGATCTGATACACTGGGTGGTAAACACTGTGGTCCTCCATATATATCCGTAAAACTTAATCCACTACTAAGAGACCCTTTGCTGCTTGTTGTAGAAAGTGATCCTAAACTACTACTGCTACTCACTGATAACGTACTAGCAGATAGTGTTTTTAATTGGGATTCCAAAATAGTCATTGATCTTAAAGCATCCCGGAGATTTTGCAGTAACAATTGCTTTTCTTCATGTAGACGTAATCTATCAGCAATACATCTGTTAGACATTTCAAGAGCATTGTTAAGATCTTGCTCAAGCCGTTTACATTCTAATTGTATATCTGTCATTTCCTGTTTAGATCTGGTACGGGGTGTAATACTTCTTAATTCTCTTAATAATTGCTCCTTTTCTTGGAAGAGTAATAATCTGTCTTTATCAGATTCTGCTTGACCAGGTTGTACTTTTTCTTCTAAATCAGCTAATTGTTGCTGAATCTGTTGTATTCGTTTTCTTGCTTCATCATACTGCAATCGTATTCTTGCCATTTCTGCAAGTCTGGTTCCTATGGGAACCAATTCGCAAGACAAGTCTGTTTGTGAAGCCGTGCTTAGTTTATCTTGTGGAAGACTTAATGTTGATACATCTGGTGAACTTTCACACAGTTGAAGACGGGTTAAATCATCTTTTAATTTCGCAAGAGATTGCATCAAATCAGCCTTTTCTTTTTCACCTAAAGATAAACTTTTTTGAATATTTCGCAACTCATTAATTATTGCCTGTGCTTCAGTTATATTATAACAACCGCTTTGGTGTGCACTTAATTTCTGTTCCACACTGAAATGCAAGTAAAATATAAAAATTATTGTAATGTAAAAGATAATAGCTCAGTAAGCAAAATATAACATTAAAAATCGAACTTACGATGACAGAGTATCGACTCCGCGTTGTGTGCAACTCATTTCAGCTCTAATTTGATCTAGTTCTCGCTTTAATCGGGATACACGACCCCGGGCCAGTGCAACATCGCTTTTGAGAAGATCTGGATCATATTTTGTGCTGACACTACTAGTAGATGAACACACTATAAAAATATATAAAATTTACGATAACTCTCGAAAACTATTCGATACAACACAGTTTACATATTTATTGTAACGAAAATAATTATGTAAAATACAGTATAGCCGTTTTCGCATGATTTATTATCGGTTTGAACCAAATTATTCAAACCAATAAATATTATTTGTTAAAATCTTTTAGGCATTTGTAATTTATTAGGAAAATATAAAAAAATACATGACATATTCTAAACTTACTAAAATAATTGTATCGAAATATTATGCTTAAAAAATATAAAATTTACTTACGGCTGGTCCTTGAGGTACCTAAAGTTGTAAGGGCATGGCTCAGGTGGTTGTATTCGTCTTGAGCTAGGAATAGTCTTTGTTGTTTTACGTCAAAAATTTCCTTTTTAGCCTGAAAAGAAAGAAAAAGTATAATTAATATCAAAAGTGAAATACAAAATAAATTGTAGCATTATTTGACTTAGTATGTAATTGTTTTGGGACAAATTGTTACTGGATATAATTAAATCACAGAGTTCTAGTGAGGTTAGGTGAGGCAAGTAAGACTATATATAATTAATTTAACAGTTGTTATGTTATTCATAGTTATTAATTGCGAAATGTTGATGCGAACTTATATGAATGACATATTGTTCTTGGTTTAGAATTAATTAGTTTATGTTTATTTTTATCTGTCAATGATTAAAAACATATAACAATGATAGAACACTCTGGTGGTCGTTTTGAGAACCATAAATAAATTAACTAAGCGAATTGTTTTAAAAACGGGTGTTTTAAGTCAGTAAATAAGATATTGGGCACAAAATTTGTATAGAATCTTGACATAATGTTAACTTAATTAATTTTCTCTGTCGAATAAAACAGGCATTCGATTTACTAGATTAAAAATTATTATGATAATTAAAATATAATTTTTAAACTGTCATACGAAATTTATTAAAATTCAATTTATTTATTTTGTTGGTAGTAAAACAATTCGATTCATTTGTATTTGCGATATTTGGAAATGCTATCTTGTAGAGTGCAAGTCTTAGATTAATCTCCGAATACCATATATCGGTCTTAGTATGTTGTAACCAGGACTAGGAGTTTAGGTTATAATTAATAACATAAAAATAAAATAATAGATTTAGGTATTATTAGTTAAATGACTAATTATAATAATATATTTAAGAAATGGACATAGTATAAGAAAAACAAATAACACAATTAGCAAGCAAAGTCACTTTAGCGTACGCAATGATCCCTTTAATATTTTTTACAACGGGCCGGGCCTTTTTCACTGTTCAACTTTTTCCGGTACAAAAATTCGCAAGGCACAAATTTAATGCAACGGGCAATAATAGATTTATATTTATTGGGAAGTGGTGTAATTCACATGGAGACAATTACACTATAAGACTAAAACATTCTTCGCACTTTAAATACTGTTCCTATATATAAAATGTAGCAGATATATTTAGATAGTAAGGAAAAAAAACTGATATTTTTGTTCTTAAAAGAGAAGAAAAGTTTCTCTTAATAATGGATAATTGAAAAATAGTTTTTCTTGCACTATTGAAAATATGTAGCAATAACATATTTTATTAGCAAAAAAAATTTAAAAAACATGTGAGGATGTTTTCTTTTTAATGACTTCTTCCAAAACTGCATTTTATCCAGTGTTAATATTTAAAATCAAACTCCAATCTATTGGTCACGATTTTTAAAAATTACGGTAATTGATTATTTCGGTTATTCGAATTCATGTCAAAATTTGTTTTAATTAACCGTTTTCGGGACGTTTTCAGTTCTCTATACCAATTGATATTTGCAATGAATAAAGTTTTATTTGCAATGAGAGAAAAACGTAGAAAATTTTTAATATGTGCTACAGCTACCGTTGGTTCTCATTATTTGTATTTCTGGAAATATTGATGGCAAATATCGCAATTTGCACTTATCACTTGTATTGACATAATCTACATATTTTAATAAATTGTGAGAAAGAAGTAAAACAAATTACGAACAAAATGTTGAACTTACATATTCATAAAACATAGGCTGTTTCAGTATGTAATACACTAAATATTCAGTGTACTTTGGATCACGAAAATCCGCGTTTTTCACAAGAACATATCCATTACGATTATGATCAGGCACCACACACATAACCGAATCAAAATAATCATTCACATAATTTTGTTGATAACTCTTTTTACAATTAATAACATTTTCATAAATTGGTTCATCACAAATTTCATTTCTAATTAAAATACTTTTCACATAAATATACTTCTCAGAATTAATATTCATAATTTGTCTAAAATTATGAATATCTTGCATTTGATTATATTCAGAAAATTGAATAGATTGTTGAATGACAGACGAAGATGCCGGTATGAAACCGTGCATTGAAAACGTCCGCGACGAGTTCTCGTGCCACATGTTAACCCTAAGAAGGGCACCCACTGACTGGACCCGGGCCCGGGACTCCACTAGCAGTCTAGTGGATACGAGGATAGGAGCCGCGAACCCGTTGAAGTCGCTCCAGTCGCTGAAGCCGCTGAAGCCGCGACAATGACTGCAGTGGAGATTGGTTTGCTTTGGCCCTCGCGCAACCACTCGTTGTCGCTGGAGTCACTAGGCGCTCACACACCTTTGCACTGCTTTAATTCCCGATACTAGTGCAGAAGGTATTCCAAAATAAGAGCTATGACATTACACACAGGTGGTGTTCTCAACATCTCAAAAATACACACGTTTTTGGTGAATTAGATAAAATCAAAAGGGAGAGAAAGAGACAATGTATCTTGCAAATTAAATCGAAACACGTGCAAATAAAGGGATTCTCCAAAACGTAGAAAAGAATCAAATTCAAAGCTACTTTGTATCATGTGCTTACTCAGGATGTCTTTCTCTCTCTCTTCATATGCAATAAATCCACGTGCTGATACTAACTTGCTACCTCTCATCTTAATAATTTTAAACGAACACCTTTTGTTATTTGCAAAGGACAAAATATTGCTATACATATTTCTTTATAATAGAACATATTTCTCCTACATTAGTAGCATGTTTTTGAACCATTTCAAGATATAGCGTATTCCTAATTGTTTTTAAAAAGCAAATAAATTTAATCTGTCACTATTTAACTTAGGTAAGAGTATGTGGATCTATAATATAGGGCCTTTTCAACAACTGCTGTCATTTTAAATTTTGAACTATTTTTGAACAGTCAACATTTGTCAAAGTTTGCTCACTACATTTAAATAAAAATATCACCACTTTTCACAAAAATATTTCGTTTTTCTGTTGATTTAAAATGACAGTTCTTGTTGAAAGATCATATACTCTCGCTGCTATTGTTACCGGTCAATACCGGAGTTAATATATAATATAATTCGTTACAATGAGTAAAAACAATGCAAAAATTAAAACGTTTTATATAATTAAAATGCATCCATAACAGAGTTTTCGTTTTCGTTTTTCTGAATTTATTACTTACTTTTTAATCCAATTAATATAATTCTTTTTATAAATTTAAATTTATATCTAATTTAAAACTCATATATTAAACAATTTGAAATAAATTGCCAATACCTACTATACTATGCAATAAATGTTTCTGCACTCTTTTACCTATATGAAAATACATAAGTGCAACAGGTGCAATAGCAATGTTATTGTTTTGATATCCGATCTGGAAATTTCTGAGAATCGTGTTATGCATAATTACGAGACTGATTACATACTTTTGTGATCATAAACTCGGAAATAAAAGTTTCATGAACCTGATTATTTTAAGTCTTATTTTCAATTGTTTTATTTTTATAGAAGTTGTACAAATCATCCATTTGAATAGTTTGAGTTGATTGGTTAGACCTAAGCTTCACTGCGGAATAATTCCGCGAGGAAAAAAAAACGCGAATTCTGTAAGACATGGAAATATATGACGTGTTACTATATGGAATTAAAACCGCGCGGAAATATTCCACTATGCGACCTAATCCTTAATCCAAATGTCAACCCTTGAAACTCTCTCTGGAAGGGTGAAATTTGGGCCGTCTGCGGAAATTTTAACTAAGGAGGAAAACTATATACTATACAACAAAGGTCGACTTTACATTTTTCCACATCCCTTTTATAATCATCAATTGGAATGATGATTTCATTTTTTAAATCAATTAATTTCAGTAAAAATTTTCAATACGCAATTAAGTTTTTGGTTAGAAAGAATGTGTTAGGAAAAAATTTCAGGGGGTCTAAATATTTTCTGCACTCCTGATCTCTATTGCAGTCAAGTATATTAAATAGAATTTAACAACGTCCTGGTAAACATAAAATATAATTGTTATATTCAAATTCTTCGCAAAACAGAGTTACGTGTATTTAAGGTTCGTCTAAAGTTATCTGTTCCGTAAAAGGGTCTTATTTTATAGTCATTTAACAAAGCTTTTATTTTAATTGGTGTTAAATACGATTTAATAATCTCTACAGATTTTCTTAAGAAGTTTTATGATTATGTTAATGGGTAAAAAGTTTCATTTATTTTTGAAAAAGCAGTAAGATAGGTCACAAAACGTTATACAATAGGTTATACAATAATCAATTTTGTTAGATAAACCTTAAATATACATAACTGTGTTTAACGGGATATTTAAATTGTTTAACTCGTTTCGGATTTTCTTCACGTGAAAAATTTAAAGCGTCAGGCAGAGATCACTAACCACTACGCCACTTAAAAACGCTTGTATCTAGGCTGAATACAGAACACTTAGATTTTTTATTTGAACTCAAATTTTGGAGAAATGGGTATTATAAATCTTATTGTCAATTTTGACAATGATGGTGAGGGAGTAATCTTTTCAAGGGTGCCTATAAAACGGAGATTTTATCTTTGATAAAGATCTTTTATTTTACTCTCACGCCAAATGTTATTTTTTCAGTTACAATTAGTTTAGTTGCTGCTTGCGCTTAGTTTAGATAACCGTTTACTCTTAGTGCAAATAAATGCGGATTCATTTCTATTCAGAACGTTCCAATTATAACTTTCTTGGGTGAAGGAAGTGTGACATCTTCAAAGCATAAACATTACAGTAGATCAACCATACAACCTCTCATTCTACAAAAGAATCTGGAATTTTTATTCTTATAAAGACAATTTGTCTGGAGTGTCAGTAATGCTAAAAATTTGAATACAATATCATAAAAATAATTATAAGAAATTTAAGGAAATGTAAAATAAAATACTCTAAATTTTTCCTTTAAGAATAAAGAGGATTGCTATTATCAGAGAAAGAATTTATTATATCCATTGGTATAAGAATTCTCGAAATGCATAACACTGGATTTGACAACCTAGTTAAAAAATTAATGTGAAAAATTTCAGTTATGCCTAAAGACAGCCATAATTTCAATTATTTGTTGAATGTGCAATATGTAAAAATAATAAGAGGAATTTCATCAGATACCACATCATGAATACCTTAAGGTAAAAGTTCAGTCTCATCAGAAAACTGAAATTTCTAAGGAAGACAAGTTGACAATAAGACATTTCTGAATCAATATCTTACATGACTAAGCATTTATTTGAATCAATTATTCTACGGTATGAGTATATTTATAATCGACTGTCAATAAAACAAATTCAATTTTTAAGTTGATGTACCGATAGAATTTTACATACCGGTTTGCCCTAAAAATAGCATTTTTGATCAAAAAAACTCACAATATTAGAAATAAATATTAAATATTTGCGTAATAGAAAACAAAATTAGTTTTTTGACTTTGAATAACTACTTCGACATATTTTTCATTTCTTTAAGCTTTGACAACATATAGAACATAAATTCATAATCGAGATAATTAAATTATTGTTGTAGATACTCGATTAAGTGGCTGCCCAAAAAGTACGTAGATCCATTTTGGGCTTTTTATAACTTTAAAGATCTTTAAAAAATAAAAAAAAATTGTGTCTAAGAGATAAAGAAAAGGAAAAAAATCTATTAATTGTGCCAATTAACATAAATGACAAAAACTACTTAATTTCACTATATGTCGAGTATAGCATACTCTATAGTATGGCGATTTTTGTTAAAACAGATCGATTTTTTAATCGATTCAGAAAATAATCGAAGTCTAGAAGATCTAGAAGTATTTATATAAAAAGAATAAACTAACCCAAATTTTTTTTTTATAAAATTTGTAAAAAAAAAAAAAATATAAGCCTTTCTTATAATTAAAGAATAAGTGAAGAGTGATTTTTGATTAATCAAAAAAATTGTGTACGTTATTTATTATAGAATTAAATAATTATAATTCCCAATAATTCATGTAAATAATTGTATAGTTGCATTCTTACAAAAAAAAAAACAAAAAAAATCGAATCTCGATTTTTGAGTGTTTGAGATCGATTCAAGTGATCGATCCGTCATTTAAAATCGATTCTTCGAATAATCGATCTCAGATCGCCATCCCTACTGTATAGTTTGTTATTTCTATCGCTACGTTTTAACCACACGGTTTACTACAACGCGATTTTATGAAACACGTCTTATATGAAACACATACATACATACAAGCTAGCGACCCAATTGTTTCATAAATGTGTATATTAGGTTAGCAACCCACATAAACTTTTTTTTAAAAGAAATCGTCTTATATTAAATAGTTAATTGATTAAAAAAAATAAAAATAAGTTTTGAACCATTGACAAGTGGTCAAGTGGTAAGGTAAGGTAAGGTAAGGTAAGAGTGTGACGAAGCCGAATTGACAAAACGTGTGTAAACTGGAGTGACCTGTTTGAAAAATATTTTGTTTAATAACATTCATTCAACGGGTTACAAGATAAAATACAAAATTATTATTGCTATGTAGTCACTGTCACATTGTTTCATACTTAAGAATGTAAACTTCCTATTATAGTACGGGCACATTCCGCTATATACGATTATGTAGAGGAAATATATATATATATATATATCATTATACTATGTCACTTTGTTTTAATTTAGAATTACAATGTTTAACGTAGAAACTAGGGATGGTCATCTGAGATCGATTAATATATAATCGATCTCAAACACTCGATTTTTTTTAAGAATGCAATTGTACAGTTAATTACACTATTTATTATAAGCTTGGACATGAAATATTGGGAATTATAATTATTTTATTCTATAGTAAATAAGGTACTTGATTTTATTAATTATTTAAAAATCACTCTTCACTTATTCTTTAATTATAAGAAAGTGTTGTTTTTTTTTACAAATTTTATAAAAATAAAATCGATAAAAGATCGTTTTATTTTTTTGGTTAGTGCCTTCTTTTTATAAAAACTCAAAAAGAATCGAAAAATCTATTTTTGAGAAATCGATCTTCTAGGCTTCGATTTTTTTCTGAATCGATTCTTTAGACTTCGATTTGAATCGATTACAAAATCGATCTTTTTTAAGAAGAATCGCCAATTTTAGTAGGAACCATTATCGATAAGCGAATAGTGTGTCAGAAGAGAGTGTAATTTTATAATTTCTTTTACCTGAAGATGACCTTACATAGGAAATCGAAAGCTGCAAGTTGTAGGCTGTGTAGGCTGACGTTAAATAAATTAAATTTAACGAAAAGTACAAAAGAGTATTAGAAATAGAGATAAAAATTAGTAAATTCCGAAAAATTGTATATTTAACAATTATATATATATATATATATAGTTCAAATTACGAGAGTTCGGCGGTGACTCATGCTTAAGCATGCATATAAGTTGCGCCATATAAATCTATGATTCAATGAAATAGGACCGTTTCACAATTTTTTTTGAAAGGTGTATAACAACAAATAAAATAAAATTCACCATCGTATCGTAGATTTATAAATTTTTTATAACCTCTTTGAAGCGTGCATAACTGTCACCCTCTCGTAATTTGAACTATAATTATATTATGAATTGAATAACATTTATTTTATTTTATTTATTTAATTTATTGAAATACACAAAGGAAAAATATTAATTCTTTAAGTAAAATTTTTTTGAATACAATATACTGTTTAATTTAAACTATCGAAAGAATAAAGTTAAATGTATAATAGAAACATAAATCTAAAGGCACAATGATCGAGAGCATTTATGCTTGACACCAGACTGTTGCGCGGTCGGGTTCGATCCTCGGATGAGCGCTATATTTTAAGCGGTTTGTTGATATTAAAGATTAATTGATTATGTGCTTATATAATCATAAAACCTTATTAGGCAGCGTTTTACTAGAACGCCACGAGGCCGTGGCTGACGTTAAATAAATTAAACAAATAAAATCTATCACAAATATTGGCTGTAGATCTCATAATCTTGAGGCCCTTCAAAATAAAAAAGTTAAATTCAACTTTCTTTTTTTTTTATATTTGAAATAAATTAAAAAATTCAATTGTATTCAGTCACAATTTAGTGAGGGTAGTAGCCCTTCTCGCTCCTCCATAATCCCCTTCTACTTTCTGGGATGCTTTGCATATATTTATATTCGAGATAATACATACAGTAAAACTTATATTAGTTTTAAAGTATCAATGAAAGAACTGTTGCTTGATTTCAGGCGTTTTGCTAGGAAACTATTTATTATTACTATGAAGACAAGTTTCTATTACTTAATTGTGGAATACTAGTTATAGAAATCTATTCTGTAACCCACTATACAATTTCATTCACCTATACAAACATAAAATATATTATACTCGTGTATATAATACATATATGCTATTAGCTAACAATCAATAAAAATTCTTTATTTCTTAAATTCGTAATTATGTAAGAATGTCTCATATGTTTCTTATCGACACTGTGAGACATATAGCTACGATTATGACCGTAAATAAACAACATAATAATAATATATAATAATAAATTAGTGATATAACATTGTTCAAAATATGTAACAATATAAGGCTTTTAAGTTTTGGGATAAGCTGTTTAAAAAATAATAGAAATCTAGTGAATTATATGTTAACCAGGCAAAATGAATCTAGTGACACAGTGGGCGATTGTATTGAAGCTTGACGCCGGAATGTTAAGTCTTTGGGTTCGATCTCCGGACCAGAATTATATTTTTAGATTCGGAAGTGGGTCATAGGCCAAGTCATAACAGTTATCAGAAACATATTAAAAAAAAATATAAGTTGAATATTTTAAAAATTATTGGCATTTTAAAAAAATCGAAAAAATCTGCACTCTGTGACAGTCTTATCACTTCTGTTGCTAGAAATATTAACTTAAAAAAAAAAAAATTTGTTGTGTGAACCTGAATAATGTCTCTATAAACTCTTGCCTAAAATGTAAAGACGACTGCTCCAGCTTGGAAGAAATTGACACTTTTTGTTCTACCAAATATTTAAAATTAATACTTCACCCAACTTTCAGTGACTGTACTGAAAAAAATGTACTATGCGAGTTTGGCAAGTAACATTAAAAGTTGGCGCATGTAATAAGAACTCCAAAATAGTATGACACTTGCTAGAATATTTCTTAAATTTTGGACAATTTCTTGTTTTGCAAACTAACCCAGATTTTAACCAATTTTTTTAACATATAAGTGTATTTCTTTATTGACAACTGATGGGAATATATATTATAGTTAAGATTACCTTTGAGGCCCTTTAGAAAATAAAACTGGAAACCACTGGTATAAATATTTTGATTGGTTTGAATCTTTACTAATCGCTATTTTAAGTTTATAGCCGAGAAGTGCTTTTCATTTAATATTTCCATGAATGAAATATACTCTTGTTATTAACATTGAATAATACATTAATATTTATATGTATTTATAAATGCAGATTTATATTACTTTAAAAAAAATAATGAATATTTACAAGAAATTTTATAACAAAAAGAAATTTCCCAACTCTACCTTAACGCCATCTGTATTTGAGATCAAAATCTGTAAAAAATTATTCATCTATTTGACGTAAGATGTAGTTACAACTCTTAAATAATATTTCATAATCTAATCATGTTAAAACGACTATAAAGTAGTTTCACAGAATCCGTTTACAATTTCATTTGTCCTATCACCGACTATCACCTCCTACTATATTGGCCCCCTGTATATATGTGTAAAACACCGCTTCCTAATGAGTGCAAGATTACGTATGCAAATAATAAATTAAACTTAAGAACAACCAAACCCAGAAAGTAATATGGAGCCCGAAGACACTGCATTCTGGCGTCAAATATAAATGCAAATAAAAATTTTCATTTCAAAACTTTGCGATTGAACTGAAATTTGCATAACTTATAACTGTCATTAAAGAGAGATAAGTAATGTAGAACAGTGTAGATACATAGAAACGTGACGTCAGCGGACTTTAAAAATGATGGAGTGTTTGTCTCTTTAATTTTCTTGTCTTATTAAATTTGAAAATACATATTGTGATTAATGAATTGAACAGGTGAGGACGCATCAATAGAACGTACAATTTCAAAGGTTGTAAGATTAATGCACGATCGAACTGCATGTCTTTCAAATTTTTATTTAATTTCTGACAAGTCCTTTAAACGAAACATAAGCCAAACACAGAAAAATAAAATCTCGATTGGAAGTTAAATCAAGGATATGTCAATGCCTTAACGCATTTAATCACTGTTGCACATGAATATTATAAATGGGCGAATATTTCTTCTTAAATATATTGTAGTTAAAATTGATACAAACATGTTCTAAAATATGAATATTACGTATTAATGATGTCTCTAGTAATAAAACTTGTTTCCTATTAACAAATATTTAAACCTATAACTTTACTACGAGTATGATTCTTACACTATCGCTTTTCTTGTCGATGGTTGTTACATAAATGTGAACAAGAGATGTCTCGTCCGTCTCGGAATTCGGCCGATGGGTATTCGAGTAAATGGACTAAAGACTTACAACACATTGCGCTGGGCCGGGCCGGGCCGGGCCTGCTACATGCCGTACAAAACAAGGTTGCTTAATACGCGAGTTTGAAATTCCTGAACTGGGTATGTAATGTATTAAAGAAAGAGTGAGAAAGATATATATGTCTTATATATAAAAAGAGCTTATTTTTTATCTCTTTTTTTCTAGTAAGAGAAAAGCCTAACGTATCCAAACATATGAAAAAAAAAATGTGATTAAAAAAAAACGGGAGAAAAAAGCTTGTCATTCAAAAATATTTATGTATCATTTGATATAGGAGAATATTAATATTAATTATGTAATCATATAAATGGAAAATATTCTTATTTAAAAACTAAGATAAGGCTAATTTTACATTCATTTCTCAAAATATAGAAATATGTAATACTATCCCAATGATATAGTTATATAATATATTCCAAACTGCGTTTATTTAACACCAACATATGGTGTCGAGGCCTCATATATGCGGGCATACATACACCGCTTCCTCATAAGTTTCACGATCATGAGAGCACGTAATCAAATTAATTTAGACAACAACTAAATCCAGAATATATAGCTCTGGTTCGGGGATCGAACACGAAGACACAGCAGGCGGGTGTAAAGCATATTACTCTAAATATAATGTTAACAAATTTCTTCGTTTTTATATGAAAACAAAATGTGTTTCTTAAATTAAATATTTGAGTGATATCGATATTTAATACACTACATGAGAGCGTTGTTATTTCGTATAATTGACTACGAGTATATGTAATATAATCAGAGACTTATTAGGCAGCAGTGTACTCCCATATGTTGTAAAAACCGTCAACACACTAGACGATCGTCGGCGTATCAGAGATCGTAATAGTATCGGAAATAGACCGACAAAATAAATAAACATTTCGTTTTAAAAGCACTTCGAATACGGCCGGTATTTTAAAAACTATTTTCAAAATTTTTTAGTCGATTGTGGTATTTGACTTACGTATCTACATTCCAAAATTTAGATTTTTATCTCTTTTACAAATATTTAAATTTTTTTGTTTTGTTATATTCTTTAAATATCGAATAGTTGCTTTTATAAACATTGGTGTTGGATTATTATTACTAAAATATGTTTAAAGTCAATATTTTATATTTTGTTTTAACAAAAATGTATACATATTTAATTTACAAAACACCTGTGTCGTTTTCTACTGTAGACACAACGCATCGCAAAATAAGTGTAAATATTTTCAAATAGATGGCTCTGACGCTACTATATTTATTTTCATTAGAATCAGCTCCATTCACAATTCATGCAATCAAATATTTATAATATGAAAAGAGCATGTTTAATTTATAAGTATACACCAATACATTTTAATCAGCGGATGCCATAAGAATTTTATTTAAAAAAAGGTAAAACTATCTTTTATACTTAATTTTGTCTGACATTCAAAACGAATACACATATATTATATTTGTAACCTTATTTTTAAATTGACAAATTGATCGATGACGAAATCCTCAAAAGCATTTATGCTGTTGAAATAATGTTTTTGAGAGTAGTTTATTTATTATAGACTTTTTATATGGTTTTCTATTTCAATATTAACATAAAGTACTTCAGATAGTCTTATAAAAAATATTAAGTATTTGAAAACATATAACAACTTATTTAAGGTAAGTTCCACAATTATATAACTAATATTCCGACTTCGTCATTCAAATACGTAACCCACCTTATATTTAACTCATAAACTACGATTAAGAAAATAGGAGAACTGTAATTTCATATTTATACTTTATACGAACAAAAGCTGTACCAATAAGAGCTGATTATTTTCTTTTTTGAATAGAACGTAAAATAACAGTAATATTTATGATTTTTTAATTTATTCTGCTACTAAATACATTAGAATTGAATTTTTTAAACGGCGTCCATTATTTTTTACGATTTTTTCAAAAATTTGACTCGTAATGTTTGAACCCGCCTTTAATATATGTAGTCCGAATACTGTAATAAAAATGAAATAGTTGCACAATTCATACAATGTCATGAATGAATGTACATTGTTAAACAAAAACATTTTATTCACATATTAAATATCATTTGTATTCATTTCAAAATGGTCTGATCTAAATATTAAGATAAGTTATCAAAAAGGGGAACAAACTCGTATGTAATGTAAGTGATAAAACTATTTACATATAGCTAGATACAAAACTAAGCTATGTAAACTAAAGTACATATATGGAATTTCAGTCAATATATTAAAAATTGTTGCTCAATTTTGAAATCAATCCGATAACATTTTAACCCCCCGTGTGAACACTATATTTTTCGAGTCATGATGTGTACACTGGGTCTTTGAGAGAATAGTTGAGTTTTTCGAGTTTTCTAAGCTTTCAAAATCTTGAAAAAATTCTGTATTACTTCTTGAGGTGTCTACTACATGGTCCAGAAGTTGCTAAAGTCCAAAGTTTAAAACCGTTATTAATAAAAATTCACAAATAGTGAAAAACGTGGAAAAAACGGAATATTGTTATTAAATTCATAACTTTATAACAAACAAATATTAAGAAAAACGGTTGTAGACTTTCTTATCTTAGATTATTAGCTTTCGAAATAATGTAGTGTCTTTGGCGTGGGTTCCAAAAAGTTGAATTAGTACACTGACCCTTATAGGGAACCCGAGGCAAAAAAGTGCATCTATTAACATTGGAAAATACTAACGTCGTTTGAACACTGACCCTTATAGGGAACCAGAGGCAAGTTTCACTGGCTCGCCTTTGCAAGTAATCTGCCAGATCCGGACGCTGCTGGAACCTTAAGCCCTACCACTACCTAGATTTTTTAGAGGGCATAGGTGAACCGCGTTCTGTACTCATAATAGAGAAATAGGAGTTTGAAATTTAAACTGTTCCTTAAAAGACCCAGTGTACACACAGAGGGATAATTATAAAGAAAATTGATATTGGATAGGGTATTTTTTTATTAACATATTCATCATATTTCTAAAAATAAAAATATGCCAATTCTATAAATATTGGAAGTATGTAATATAAAAATAAAGTAAAGTCTATCATCGCCCATCGGCCCTTAAGCCATAAATATGAATTTGTTACATAAATTTGACATTAAGCACTTTTCTGTTTGATATATAACCCAGAAATGACCACGACTGACGTATCTTGAGACCTCCACGCGTCAACGGTCAAGAACTTCGACTTCATACTCGTAATCGTAAAGCTAGAGCAGTCTGCCAAGAGCAAAAGCAAGCAACAGAAAGAAAAAGAAATAATAAATAACCTTGTGAAGGGCTCATGCGTGCGCACACCAACGCAATTCAACAAGCGCAAGGCAACGCAACCCAAGAGAACACAAGGTTCTAAATAATAAAAAAGAACAGCAAAGAAATAATGTATACATTATAACATATACATATACATACAGGTTTCATTCTTTTTTTTTTTTTTTTTTTTTATAAACACATTTTTTATGATTCCTACTTTACCCCTCGCTTGTCGTTTAAACATTCCTGAAATTTTATTCCTCGTCTAATTATAGTGGTCTGGTTTTCACGATTTCGGAATACCGTAAAATAGGAAGGACAATAAAATAAATTGCTGTTAAGTTTCGGTCAGGTTCGATTATTGAAATTACTGCAATGGGCTTGTGTCCTACGTCTTAATTTCTATAAAAGTGTACTATATATTGATAAAGTGGGTCACTAGATCCTCAAATGTTCAATTATTTTTTAATAACTCCTTATATGTTAAAAGATATTATTAATTAAAAAAGTCATTTTTTCTCTTTAATTATTAAAGGGATTCAACGTTGTACACATTACAAATGCATGTGACATCACAACCGCTGCCAACCTTACAGCTCATAAATCTGTGCTATATGTATCAAATAATATTTACAGCTATTTCAAGGAACTAAATAAAATAAAAACGTATTATTCTTTGACTTGACTTGATTATTTGACTACCAACAACTACAAAACATTACCACAGCACTGATCTACTCAACAAATAACTGACGTTAAAATGCATTTCACGTCATACAAATATGGCCGACCATTTCTAGCGCTAAAACTACAATTCAAACTTTTAATTGCTATATCTCCGTCAACATTTAGATATTTAATAAAATAGACACATTTCAATCAACAATTGAAAAATCGACCACTGAAAAATGAGGACACAAGCCCATTGTATTTTGCTATGAAAATAGCTAGTGGTAAGTTTAGATTCCAAGGGATCTCAATACGAAACGAAAAAAGAAACACCCAGTATTACACTATAAAACGTCTTTCACATGAAAATTATTCAATTAAATATGTGCATTAATAACATGGATGATTAGATTACCTTTACGACTGCTATAAAACTAATGAATTAATTATTATATGAATTAATTTAGCCGTTACATTATTAGTGTTAATATATCAATATTTAATAAGTCGTTAAAAAGTGCAAAAATATTATTATTTATGTGCATTTATTATATGGCCAATTAGTATTAGTATTTCAAAAACAATTCTAATAGATCAATTGTATCATAAAATAAACATGAAGTTACACTAATAGTATAACTGTAATTAAGTAGGCGCTAATATTTATATGCAACATATATCAATAAGCATAAGGGTGGCCGAAGTAGTTAGGTCATAGCTCTAGCTGTTGAAATCGCAGTAAAGAAAAAAATACGTTGTTAAATCTCTCGACGCCTATAATTGTAAATAATGTTTACCTTTTATAATGGTAATCGGAGAGTAGCTCAGGCATACTAGAATAATGCAAACCAAGCACAATAATCATAAAGTGATTTTGATTTTGATTGAAGTAAATTATCGTTTTAGTTTTTATTTAATTAAAGAATGAAGAAATTTGTTGTTATGTGGTATGAGTCGCCGCAGAACATTGGCTAATGAAAAACAAAAATTCACTGTAATTTTAACTTGACTCTAATCTATCCGGTATAAATTTGTGATATATTCCATTCTAATAAAAACAATGTTGTTATACATTGTAATTGCTTTTAGCAGCGCCTTATATTTTGAAAAACCTATGAAACCTATGAATAAGATTGCAAATAACATTGCAAATTATTACTATTTTCCTTTCAACATTCGACTCTTTCTATTTCTAAAGGACTATTTTTAATATTACCCGAATTTAAATAAGTTGCCAAATAACTATAGTAGTTAGCCGACAAATAAAAATAAATAAATTGTCCTTTCTATGAGAAGTTAAAAAATAGGGATGAAGGTGAGGGGGGGGGGGGAGGTTAAGAGCTGCGTCTGTCGTGTGCCCTAATGTTTGAGAAATATATCCTAAGGTGAAACATTACCTTATGGTTATATAGTTAGATATAGATGGTAACAGTGTACTAAAATGACACGATTTCCAACTTTGTACTAGTACTCCATGACATTTGACATTTTAAAATTATAACACACCCTTACAAATATTACCAGGCATATAAAAATTGGAATTGAACTAGAAAATATAGCAATATTCATTTTCAAAACGTATTTTTGCGCTTCTAAAATCCAGTGTGTGCCATTAAATGTCAGTGGAAGAAAGGTTAAAATGTAGAAACGTTATTCATCTAATTCGCGTTTATAGTTACTTATATAAAACGATTTAAACATAAAAAAACATGATTTTTTGACAAAAATGGCCAGGTATTGTTTCACCTTAAGGACAGATAGGAAAAATACCAAATAGCAAACAGTTGGTCTTCACTGTAACAAATTAACAACAAATAAATACTGTTGTTGTATTACAGTGTTAAACATCCTGATAATAATTAAGGAATATTAACATCGACATAAAGCCTACATTGTAATAGGAGTATATAGAACAATTACATTAGATTCCTATAAATAAATATTTATGTATCGTAATTATACGATAACATTAAACATATTGTTATAGCATTTAATAAACAACTGGCTGGTAATGGAATTGAATATGAGTAAATCATTTATTTTCATTCCAATGTATTCGTAAGCATCCACACGCTCATTTCATATCTAGCGAACGTAGCGTTTTACGTAATTGAACACGAATATATAGTATACAGGTATAGTATACATACCTTACCTTACGTACAATAGAGTTGTATGTTTATATCAGGTTCATTGATTAGTAATTGCCGTTTTGTTGTTATTTATTGAATGAATTGATGACGTAGAGGAAAATCTCAAATGATAAATAAAGCTCATTAGAATTAACGGCAATCCACGCAATTACCATTACTGGTAATGAATTTGTTACTAGGATCAAAAATTGGTTGCAGAAATACTAAAATTATGATAAGAAAATTGGGGTTTTAAAAAATTTGACAGGATTTTGCGGGATGTAAAACTTCAAATTTCATTGTATCTAGCGTAAAGTTGAATACTGAATTCTGCACTATTTTGGTAGAAAAATGAAATTTGGTAATAGTAAAAAATTTCGAAGACCACGTAAATCATGCTAGAAAAGACCTTTTGCAGAAGTAAGACTTTGGAACAATAAGAGTATTTAAAAAAATTGAAGTTATTTAACGTCGACGATCTTCTCCGAAATAAAAATTTCTATTGTAACTTTTTAAGGGCGTCGTTTAACATTTGATAATATTTCAAAGGCCTATATTTGACAAAATTGGAGCTCCTTAGTTTTCGAAAAGCTATCAGCTGATGTTAAATAAGTCAGCTACCTTACGTAGACCTAATTAAGTAGAATAATAATTTAAGGAACAATTTTTAAGACTCCTATTTTTATACTTTGTTTCTGGCACTGTTTTATATTAGGCTTTACAGAAATTGATTTAAAAAAAACACTTTAGGGTGCTGTTCCACTTGCTTGCGAGCGTTGCAAGCATACACTCAAGTGGAATAGATTATGAAGCGTTTTGAATTGTTTTGAGCGTTGAAAAAATAAGGATTGCGATAATTGATTAAATAGGTCTGTAGCAAAAGCTATATCTACAAACAAAATACATTTTTCATAAAAGAAATATATTCTAAATGATAAAGGAACATTGTTTATTTATTAAGTTAGGTTATGGAGGAAAAATGTATAAATGGCAGTCAAATATGAATTGAAATTAGTTTTATTAAGTTTGTTTTTACTGCTGGTAGAAAATGCTGCAGTAAAAAACGCGTCTAAAGATGTTTAAACCAATTTTTAAAAATAAATAAACAGTGTCACAAAAAAAGGTTTTTGCCCTTGGTATATAGGAGTATATAATTTATTATAAGCAACATACTCGAATGTGTTAAGGCAATTCGCAATGAAATAATAAATAGTGTTATTGATGAAATGATTTATAATTATTTCGTATTCTTTTTTGTCCATCTTGTTGTTTGATGTACATATAGTCGTTTATATCATTTGGAATAGGCCATCTCATCCGTCCATCAGTTTAGTTAGACGACGTTAACTGTCATGGACGCATGGGGATACCCTGAAGACGTATACAATAAACCATTTCCAATTATACGTTTGTTATGTGACTGGTACCTCCAGGGTGCTATAAATATTTACAGTAAGGGAAACTCAAAATGACAGGTAACAAATAAACGTATTGTAAATTCTCAAAGAAATTAAAAGTAAAAATAAAATTGACAATTTATTTAATTTATTACATTAAATAAATAAAAAGGAAGTTAAGATCTGTCTCTTTGATAGTTCAATTATGTACTTCCACTTTCTAGCCAGTACGTGTGTTAAGGAGAAGACTTTAAACGCGAAGTATGAAAGAGCGGTATTGTAAAATTTTAAACATGCTAGAGTTTACCACCGTCGCAAGCGACGACTGTCTTTTGTATATGGATTGAATTTCTTTTCAAATTTTAATTCCATTTTTTAATTGAAATAGTTAACTCGTTCTATATAAATTTAACATATATATTTTTTTCAACAAAATAAAATATGTTTGACCAACTTTTTATCAAAATTTAGGATTTTTTTTTTCGATTTGTTAAGTTCCAAGATAACCTACATAATTTTAACTTTCTAGCACATATTATATTCAATTATTACACAATTCAAAATTTAAGCTTTCTCCAAAGTTTCCTACCGGGCACCCTAATTTTCTTAGGGCCCCTTTTATTAAATTTTGAAATTCAATGTTTTGAAATATGTTCGCATTTAGTAGCGTAATACACAAGCAAAATTTCACCTTTCTATCTTTAACGAATACAAAGTTATACACTAAACAAGAGCTCTCTTTTTTTTACAGTTTTTCCAAAATTACGGGTTTCCAGAAAATTCAGGGAAAAATCTGTGGACGCCAAAAGTCTTAGAATTTTTTTCTCTACGAAATAGGAAATTTTTAAAAACTTCCCTAGAGCCGTTTTCGAGCTATCCTACAAAATTCACTACCAAACATATAAGATCATAAGAATATAAGATCATAAATATACACTTGGAACATTATAATATGGGATCGTCGTCGACACGGCAACACCGCGTAACGTAATTTTTAGTCATATAGTTATATTGAGTTACGCGGTGTTGCCGTGTCGACGACGATAAGTACACCGCTGCCTAATAAGTATTTGATTATGTACGATTCCGTATATTACTATCAGAATACTATATTGTCCTGAACCAGACTACTTTCCAGTGTGTGCTAGCTCTTATTATATCTAAACGTATGTAGTTTCGTACACCTTTTAAATATAAGAATCAGCCTTGGTAGGTTAGATAGGTAGGTTTTCTTGAGTACGTATCGCCGACAAATTAACCGTTATTTCAAAACAATGCTTGTTATTTTACTGCTCGTTAATATTTTATAACTCAATTTTTATGATATAACAACACATAATACATCAAAGTAAAGAACAACAATACATCTGCATTTTATTACTCTCGTAAGAAACACTGCAGAAAATCAAAAGTGACCTTTAACCTTAGACGTATTATGTCGGAAATCAAGTGGACAACATGGCAGACAAATAAATATATTACAATTACTGAAGTTACCAACTATGCCAACATATTTGAGTTAACCCATAATGATTCAACGCATGCGTACAAAACGGTGTTGGAATATTGTAAAAAGTAAAAATAATATTGTAAAAAGTATCTACCGCACACTGCAATACAAGTGATAGCACAGTGGCCAACGTATCTTTGAAGAGTTTACTTTAATTGAAGTTACCAACGCTAATGTAACGCATTTTATACCATTGTATGCTATAATAAACTAAAAACTGGGGCTTCGACACCATAAAATCTACCTACAGTAATAGGAAATTATCGTACAAAAAAAAACGTAAAAAATGTATATAACTAATTTTGTCGAAAATTATGTGTTAGTAGAATAAGGTTATTTAAATTATTTTAGACGTCACACAGTGATCTAGAGCATTAGTTTACGAGTTACTAGTTTAGTGGTTTTAGTGACGCTACTTTTGTAGGTTTCAAACCAACGAAAAAATCAGAATATTCATTTTGATACAACATTCCTTTCTAATGGAAATTTTAACACATATTCTTCAATAGTAGTGCTATCTATATGTCATCCTACGAACTTATTGAGTAATGATATATGTACTCAATAAATATTTATTATTTGTTGAATATGTTTGTATAAGTATCATTAATTCTTTTCTCTTACTATAATTTTTATGCTGTTTTGGTGGTACTAGAATCACCTTGAAATTCCAAAGTGTCGCATAGTCGTGTACAACGGTTTAGACTTTAGATAATGATGCATTATAAAAGGAATGTATTTAAATTCCAACTAAAAATAACCGCGCATTTCAAATTAAAATTTATTTGTTAAGATATAATTCATTAAATCGAAATAAATATAATACTAAAGAAAATTTTTTGCAAATTGAAATAATTCAAGAAACTGATTTTCCATTTATATATAATTATATGCAAAACGAACTGTTCAAATAGTATAAATAAATATATTTAATTAGACGGCCCGTGGTCGAGATCAATATTTTTAAAGCGCTATATTTTCCGTGTTTGGTTCTTATCAACTTTATTTAATTATCTGCTAACATAAACATATTAGGCAGCGGTGATTTCACATAAATGAGACACTATAAAAGAAAATTGCCCACAGTTGGATAGAAAGGTGTCGATGATAGGACTCAGCATCGGAAATAATCTGACGTTAAATAAAGTAAATAAACATCTAAATATTGCATTCGACATATTTTAAATTTATTTAATTGCCAGCTAGTTTACCAAGTTGCCTAATAAGCTTTTGATTTTGTGAACACAATCAATTAAGTTGTGACAACAATAAAAAAAATACAGTCTTATTCCGAGGATCTTACTGTTTTTAGTTTTAATTTAAGGTTTTAACCTTAAATGTAATTTTGAACTTTTAAAATCATCATGCATCAATAATATTCATTTTTTTGTTGTAATAATTACTATCGTTAATTAATATAAATTATTGTATATAATATAATTAATTTTATTTCTTTATATTTCACAAGCTGAAATTTATATTTTCGGTTAAAATCTTAAATTAACACTAAAACTCAGTGAGTGGAAATGGTGATTAAAACATTTATAAAAATTTTCAAGTACGTCCGTGAGGTTTTTACATAGCTTTTACACCAGCTACCTGCTTCACTTTCAAGCTAGCAAGTAAGCATACGTTCCTAGCTATATATTGCAGTATTTATTCCGTCTGCACAAGAGTCGACTGATTGCAAACTATTCGGGCCGTGTTTCGTGACTCTACAGAATTTTTAACAATAGCAAACTAGGGGATTTTATTGTGTCGTATTTGTATGTATTTAAATACTTTTGAATAGTATTTGTGCACATCTCTGCTCATGATGTCACCATCAAAACCATGCAACCAAGCTTGCTCTGCGACCGAGAAACAGAGTCGCTGAAAACGTGTTCAAAACCAGTTTAGTTTCGGTCGTGCCGTGTGTTTTCTCTCACTCGTATACACGTGCGTTCTCTCACTAACAACACATTCTCACAAATTCAGCTATGCTAAAACGACGTAGGGCTGTGAGTTTGCACTATAAGGACAGTGGTATTTTATTCGTATGTGTATGCTTGTACATTGTACATATATATTAGAATTAAATATTAGCATGACAAGATATCTGAATACAAATAAGTTAGTACGCACAACCAGTAAACATTGTTTCTCTCTCGAACCAACACCTTTAAATATGTGTACCCTGTAACTACTCGTACAGTAGTTCGTCCTTCTCCATGCATTTGTGCACAGGCTCAACAACAACAACAACAACAACGACAACAACGACATCGAATTCGTTGCAGATTGTGGAATGTGTCACTTGATGGGTACAGTACAGTGTGTGGCACTGGGGTATTCTTGTTGCAGTTCTGACAAGTCAAACTTCGAAGCATAAGCCGTGGTGGTAACTTGAAGAGGTCGCTGTGGTATTTTACTTCGCATATGTTACTCGTATATATGAGTATGCTACGGTAATAAACACATATCGGACTTTGAGTTTATTAACAGAGTCGAATTTAAACCGAAACTCAATGATAAAATCGTTATTGAAAGATATTTCATAGTCATATTCAAGATATAGGCTTGCGAATAAGATCGCCTTACAAATAAACCTGTTGTAAAGTGATAATAAGCCTGTTCGGACATGCTTTATACCTGGTATAAATTTTATAACAGGTTTATTTGTAAGGCAGTTAAAGTTTTTAGTGAATATAACGGAATCTAGACGGTGCAGTAATCGAGAGCACTGATATTTATTTCGATCAATGAGCCAGCACTATATTTTCTGCGTTTGGTTCTAATCAAAATTAATTTCATTATGTGTTTTCATAATCATAAAACTTATAAAACAGCGGTATAGTCCACATATATAAGGACTTAACACCATAAATACCACTAACCTTATCCAAGGTAGCTAGTTATAGGACTCTGCATCGAAAATAGGCCGAAGTTAAGGCCGTCCCCCCACGAGTCGACTGATTGCAAACTCAAAGTTTCGAACGAAAACAAAAAACGAGCCATTCGTGACTCTATAGAATTTTTAACAATAGCATAATAGGCGATTTTATTGTGTCGTATTGTGTGATATTTGTATGTATGTATTTAAATACTTTTGAATAGTATTTGTGAACATCTCTGCTCATTATTTCACCATCAAAAGCATGCAACGTGATTGCCCTGCGACCGAGAAACACAGTCGCTCAAAACGTGCTCAAAACCAGTTTAGTTTCGTTCGTGCCGTGTGTGTTCTCTCACTAACAACACAGTTGCATTCTCATCCGGTTCGGGCAGATTCGGGACTCGCGTTTGTAATCAGTCGACCCATGTGCGATAGGCCTAACAGTATCTAAGGTAGTCAGTTATAGGAAGCTGCATCGAAAAAAGGCCGACGTTAAATAAATTAAACAAATAATGTAATACAGCTTACATGATTACACTGGTTAAAAATGTATTCGTTCTTAAGCTCACAGCAGAGCAGAAATATCAAAAATATCATTGGGCGATCTTAAAATTTCTATTTGTTTTTATATAAGACACAGAACTATTACAACAGAGGAGGAACCACGTGTTTATTCAGTTTTTTACACATTCTTTACGTAACGTTGTCTAATACCAAGTATATAAGAATACAAACGTACACAATGCAATTTAAAAAGAAGACCCCAGTCACACCCTGTTAGAAAACCCAAATATCCGATGTGCACTAACAATCATTTAACGTTACCCACGGTTATAGGAACGCATTCCGTTCCATTACAAATTACTAACCCTACGTTAAATTACAGGATATACTCATAGCAATGACTAAACCTTTTATACTAATATTCTTAATTAACAACAATCTGGTTTGAATTATTTAAAGGGCATTAAGCTCGTTAGATATAGATTCAATTTGAAGTAATGTTTCAAATTATTAGAAAGTAAGTTAGCAATAAATAAATTAGACGACATAGTGGCCGAGAGCATTAGTACTTGACGCTGACTCCTATGTCTTCGGGTTCGAGCCCCGGACAGGATAAATATTATCTTGGTTTGGTTGTGTTACCAAGTTAAAGCGATGATATGGTTACATAAATCATAAACTCATTAGGCAGTGATTGTTGTACACATATAATTATAAAGCCACGACACTACAAAAACTGTCATCATAGTCCCCTACTATCGTCGTTGATAGAATAGGTTGACGTTAAATATATTTAAAAGAAATAAATAAAATTGTAATAGAGGCTCGATTGGGGGACTGATGGGTAAACATCTTTTTTTGATTACTCCAGTAAAGCGAAGTACTGCTATGAAATCATTGATCGTTGTTTATTTTATAAACAAAAATAAATAGTTTAAATTTAAAGTGAAGTGAAATAAGACAATAGAATGGAACAAAACAGAAAAAACACAATGAGAGTGGAATTTGTTAATGTTGAATATAAGATGGCAATCACTGAATTGCATTTATTTCTAAGAAATAAGTTAGAACTAAAAGTAGATGATGTGTTGGCCATCCAGGTCAACGGAAATAAAATGCTAGTGAAATTAAAAGAAACCAATCCAATCGATGAACTACTAGAAAAATATGAAGAAATTGAATATATAGGAACGGATGACAAGGCATACAAAGTTATATTGGAAAGAGCTGACAGGTATACGATAGTAAAATTACATGATATAGAATATGAAATGGAAGACATAACCATACAACATGCACTCCAAGAATATGGAAAAATAGTTACCATAAGAAAAGAAAATTGGGGTAAAGAGATGCCATTTCCGGTGTATAATGGGATACGGGCCGTAAAAATGATTCTAAAAAAAGAAATCCCATCGTACATTAGTATGATGGGACGAAAAGTATGGGCAAGTTATACAAACCAAAGGAAAACATGCAGACTATGTGACGGCCTGGACCATTTGGGACAGGATTGTCCGACACACTTTAAAAATAGAACATCAGAAAAAAGGACAACTCTCAGCTATGCGTCGATAACAGGAAACAAGACAATAACTGAAAACAATATAGAAGCAATAGGAAATAGATTACCAGGAGTTATCAACGAACATGACTTCCCAAATTGGGTTAATGAAAAAGGGAAAAATAGTGCAAGAAAAGAAGCTGAAGCGGTAAATATTATCGGCGAAAAAAAAGATATATTTAAACTACCAGGCCCAAGAATAGAAAATAAAAGGAAAAAGAATGAGAGCACGACAACTGAAACTACAATTACCGAGTCAGATAATGAGGATGATAGCTCGGATTCAAACATGGTATTGGAAAAAGAAACATCAGACAATGACATAACAAAGAAAAATGCGAAAAAGAAATACAAGAAAACAGAAAGAGTTACTAGAGCAACGGAAAAGAAAAATAAGAATTTATAATTGAAATGTAATTATTATATATAGTGTAAGTTATGTTTTATAAGAAAAAAAAAATGTATATAAAAATGTAATATTGATTGAAAGTGCTAATAACTTCCAATAGTTGATGCACTTAAAAATAAACATTATTAAAAAAAAAAAAAATTGTAATAAAACGTTTAGTCATCATCAAAAAAATCAATCCACGAATATTTGAAATTGTTTGGCGGTCTTATCCCGCAATTAGCAAAAATGTCAAATGGAAAATAATTTTTTTAATTTATTTACTATCTACTTCCGATCACTGACCTCCTATTACATTAGCAATTTATATGGTGTCGAGTATGGAAATAAGTTTATGACTATATTAGGACATAATCAAATAAACTTGATAATGTAAAACTTGGTCACTTTGTCGTGTGCATATTTATGATTACACAGTACGTATAAACCTTTCAAACAAATCAATCAAACCCGGAAAATATTGTTCTCGAAATCAAACGAAGATTATGCATCTGGATTAGATTTTTAATTCAATAACAGAAAACTGTTTATCACTGAGAAGAACATACTTATATTATAAAATAATTTTTATTTTGCATATTTTAGGAATAATTCATATTTGTGCACATTTATCTCATTTTTACATATTTTTACTTGCATATTTTTCTTTTTATTTAATTTCCAGAGATTATTACAATCTATCCTCCTTAAAGGACATTCAGTGATAAGTATGTTCTCTATAGAATTTTTAACAATAGCATAATAGGGAATTTTATTTGTGTCGTATTATGAGGTATTTGTATGTATGTATTTAAATACTTTTGAAAAGTATTTGTTCACATCTCTGCTCATGATGTTACCATCAAAAGCATGCAACATAATTGCCCTGCGACCGAGAAACACAGTCGCTCAAAACGTGGTCAAAAAACGTGTGTGTTCTCTCAGTAACAACATAGTTCCATTCTCATTCGGTTCGGGCAGATTCATGGCTAAGGTTTGCAACCACTCGCCTTATGTGCGGAGAGTCTAAGTGTCCTGCGCGAGGTGTGCCCATCGACTCATCCCTCAATTGCAAAATGATCTTCAATCAAATCAATTTGATCTTTGATCAAAAATGCAATTAGTTTATAATTAGGTTCTAAGGTAATTTCTTTTTTAGTCTGCGTAATGCCGGTTTATTGGGCATTATACAGCTCACCAAATTGTTTGAATGTTTAAGAATTCTATTCTTGTACGCTTTTTTCAATCTTCAATAATATATCCAGATCATGGTGTATTATGTTATTAGATACAAAACAAAGTTGCGACAATCCTTAGCATTTCAGACTGTAATCTTTGGATTAGTTCAATATTGTCCCATAACTGAATTCCATATTGATTTAAGTATGTCTTAACTTGCAAATTTTCCATTTTTTTTTTTAATTTTTTTACTTGCATATTTCCTAAAAGTCCGGGCCCTAATAATAACATCCATCGTTCCTTATTTATATATTTCGTAAATAACTATATTATTTGTGAATACTTCAAACAAACACGTATGATAAATAAGAAATACGAATGAGTATCCATGATTCATCAACTTGAGCTATTTTAATCTGAAAACAGACACAATTACTCGTTTATACGAGTACGAGTACGACTATTATCAATTGAATATGCATTTAGTTATTTTAATATTATTAATCATCAAACCAAAACAGAATGTGTGTTCTGTGGAAGGCAATACAGCAACTGTCTGGTATTTTGAATATGAAAGACACATGATACATATTTTTAGTTTTTCAAATATGTGACCTTGACATAAATAACATTAAATCAATCTATCACTGTATTCTGAAAAACATTACAAAGCTAAAATATTTAAAAGTTTTATTATGTATCTGTACATCTTTTTAACTGCAATGGGTTGCATGGATTAAAAATATTAATAAAAGTCATATAATTTCCATATAATTCACACAAATTTCCTGCTATTCACACTGTGACCCCCCATTTCAATTAACAAAATTTTTGTGACATATTGAAAAAGTTTTTTAAGAAATGACAAATTTGTTACAAAATATTTCAGGCGACTATGCTTCTATATTTTAGATTGCATGTGACGTCACGCTTCTGCCCCCCCCTCCCCTTTGTCAGAATTTATGGCATTTTGTAAATGTCTTCACGAGCGAGAAATGCATCTAAAAGATTTTTTTAAATTTTGAGCTTCCGTTATCTACATATTAATTTTAGGAAAGTATCTCGATCTCTTTACTCCTGGTGTGCCTCTGTGTAAGTCTATTAGAATCCCTGAAGTGCAAACTACAGCTGTAGCAAGAATTGTACGCATATTTTTGGTCCCGGCTTTGACATTCCCGAAAAGATACAAATTTAACTTAACAAAGAAAATTCTTTGGATATGAGAAAGTGGTGAGACGATTATAACTCGAGATACAAAAACATTCCATTTGTTATAATTGGACTACAAAAATGTAAAAATAAAGAGCTTAATATATAGGTGGTATTGTTACAGATGTATATTTATTTTTTGTTTGGTTATTACTATTACTTTACGGCTAATTACATTGCTTTCTGAAAAAAAATATTAGATAAATAGTTCTATGCAAAATTAAGATAGCAGTGGGTTTTAGGTTTGAGATAAGTGGATTTGTCGACTAATATAACAATGAGGCTACGGACACTGACAGATGCGTTATCCCACAGGTAATTGCACAGAGCATCCATCAAAATTTATACTAAATATTGGAATCTGAGAGTTTTCAAATAGGTTTTTAAGAAGTTTAGAATTCCATAGGGGATGTAATAGAATGTATGACATTGGTTTGAAACCTCAGGGTATCCCAAGCTAATCGTTTACAAAATCATTACAGCAGCAGGTATTTCAAAATCAAAATTGAGGAGCCCTCAAATTCAAATTTGTAATTCCTTTATTCAAATTATCATTGGCTTATTAGTATTACCTTCTTCTCAGCATGAGAACGACAGTAATGCATAACTTTATTTATTTAATAACGTAGAGTTTTGCAGTAAATTAACTTTGACAAGAACTTGAAACAACTCAATTTGATATAACTCGTCAGTGATATGAACTACAAATGGAAAAATCACTACCGTACCAGTATTGAATACAGTTGCAAATAAATCATTAAAGTGTAACAAAGACAGATATATCTTGTTTCTTTTTTTATGATATTCTGGTGAAATGAATGTGAAATTTTATCGCTACAAAAATAAATATTTTCAAATGTAAAGGAGACAACAACTATATCTCCATTTAAATGTATGTTGTTAGAAAGAGAAAGAATATTCTTTTAAAAAGATGCTGATAATTTTTTTTCGTAGGTGACATTTATCTGAAATTTGAGTGAAAAGAATTGATTTATTGACTGGAACTTCACCTAGCTGGTGAAATGGAAAAATCACTACCGTACCAGTAATGAATAAAGTTGCAAGTAAATCATTAAAGTGTAACAAAGACAGATATATCTTGTTTCTTTTTTATGATATTCTGATGAAATGAATTGAAATTTGATCGCTACAAAAATAAATATTTTCAAATGTAAAAGATGACGATTTATCTGAAATTTGAGTGAAAAGAATTGATTTATTGACTGGAACTTTACCTAGTTTTCACCAAAATGTTTATTGCGTGACTAAGTAGTTTTTTATTAAACTGCATATAATCAATTAAACGAAGTAACCCCCAAATAGTCTTATGTTACGCCTCTTCGCTGTCGGTCACTATTAAAATTGATGGTATATTTATAAATATACATAAAACGTATGTTAAACCTTAAATACATGTAACTGTGTTCAACAAAATTAATTTTAATTTCGAACGTATGAATTTCCAACAAAATAAATATTCTAAGAAATATTTATTGCTAGTGCCAATGCGATCCTGCTCTGGAGGTAAATGTTAAATGACCGTGCAGTCCAGTATATTGTAGTTTGCAATCGTAAAACGCACATGCAATAAAAGTTTTCCATGCTTGATTGGAGAGTAAATTATTCGCTATATGTTTCATTTGCACTTGATATAAACAAACGTTATTGAAAAAACGTACCATAAATTCTTAAATTAACGTCAACAATCAACGACTTTATTACGTTTACTAAGTTCTATGACCGTGCAGTCTGAGACTTTTTTACCACATAATAATAATATGAATATGAAATACATAGCGAACAAAATTACATAGAAAAAAAAATATTATGTGTGACTAACGATGTATTATTAACATATAGGTATTTATGAATACTTAAATTGGTACTTATGCGTTGCCCACAACAAATCTAAAGAGTAAAGACCAATGAATGAAATGAGAAACGAAAAAAGAGAAGTTTTGTATTCAAAATTGTTGGATTGCATATGCGAAAGCATGAAATGGCCAGCTACAGCAGTCTGGTACTTTGTTTTCTGAAATGAGTTTGTAATTGTGTTTTAAAACGTATTAATACCGAGTGTTTTAATGTGTGCGAGTATGAGTGCGTGTGTATGGCGACGTGAGAATATAGATGTTCTGGAATGGCAAATCTTGGAAATTTTCGTCAAGCCTACTACTGCTGTGGATATTAACCAGTAGCGTTTCTAAACTTAATGATCAAGGTAAAAATATGTTTAAAGATAGACGTCCACAATTCAGCACGGAAACAATCAACGCATTCTATTTAATGAACAAAACGTAGGAGAGAGGTAAAGCGGAGGAGAATTAAGTGGATTCTCCCGTGTGATTGTTTTGGCATAAATTTATTCCGTAACATTTGTAGAATATGCTGGCAAAGTGATTTTTTAAAATTCGAAGTCGTTATAAAGACACAGCAGTTAGAAGAAGCAGATGTTCGGAGCGCGTAGTTGAGTTGTAGAAATTTTAAACGCGTTTTTCTGAAAATTGTTTTTTTTTAAGTTTCCTCCATCAAATCTCGAGAACGGTTTGACCAATTCACTTAAAATTTATAGGATAGACTCAGCACATGTACACGCACGGAATGAACTAAAATATATTCCAAAAATTCCGAGTATTTCTAATTATTTCGAAACGAAAAAGTGAAAAAAACTTTTTTATCAGAAGTCTGCTAAAAATCCAATTTTCAATATTTTTAAATGATTCTAGTTCATTCCATGCATTTTGGTCTATAGATAAAAACTCCGTTTTTTTTTCTTTCTATTTGATAAGCCAATTAGCCAAAATCGTGGAGGAAATCAGTGCTCCCTTTTGAGGCAGGTGTCTTCAGAGTGGTACAGCACACGTTCTAATGAAAATCTTTACATGAAATTTGTTTTAAATTCTTTTGAAATAATATTAAATAACTCATAAAAATCTCAAACTTCTATCTTTTCATTGGACGTCAAAAAAGATTCTCAAAAAATGCTTAAAAAACAGGCCATCACACGGGAGAACCCTCTTAAGCAACACATGGGTTGTTTCTTAAACCATCTCGCACTAATACGCGGCTTGTGGTTGGCAGAACGAGTATACTAAGAAAGAATATGAATAAACAAAACGATGCCGATTTTATATCAAAGGAAGAAAGGAGTTAATGGTTTAATATAACATAAACTAATAATGCACTATCACTGGTATAGTGTCTATAAGAATATTCGATTTATGATTAGTATGTTTTCAGATATTGTGCATAATAATAATGAGCCCTTGAAAAATTGACACATTGCAAGGTTGTCACAATATAACATATAACGAAGGATTAAGACAGCTGACATTAAGAAAGGTAGTGTTAATTTAGCGTTAAGTATGAATGACTGGAACTAGTGGCAAAGATTTCATTGGCATTGGCCGAAATATACGAAACGTATCTTAACAACCATTCAACCATTTCCAACAAGCCAGCTGTTTGAATATTTAAAAATAAAGTGGGAAGCAATGTTAATTGGTAGAATTGTATCAAGACTTACCTCAAGTGCATCCTGTGCGGTCTGCAAATAATCCCTGAGCATGGCCTCCTGCACGCTTCGCCACTCCTGTCGCGGGTCCTCCAACTGCGTGCATTCTAAAATAAATAACAAAAAATATATATATAAAAAAAATGACATTCCAAGTCGAAAACAGTGCTAATTGAAACAATTAATCTTCGCTAACTTATGGTGGTATGTATGAATGTGTATATAGTCGTAACTGGTATTTGGCTATCACTTATATACATTAGTCAGTAGTAGCTTGCAAACAAAGCAACAATGTTGCAACAATTTATTTAAAAAATGTATATTAACAAATAGGATATGCAGTATGATAAAAGTCAAATGTAAGATCATAAATTATCCGGAAGTATGATATGATTGGTATACATTTCTATACATTTATTAAAAAAAAAAACATACTCATACATAGTGTTAGGTTCTACCATAAAACAAAATGAACTTTTAAAATGAAAAAGTAAAAAAACGAAAGAGTAATTCAAATTTATACAAGGAGATACTTTCGAGTACGTAACTCACTCTATACTTAACAACCAACTTGTAATTCTACGTTTATATTTCAAAAATAAGAGTATAAATAAAATACTAAAAAAAAAAAAAAAACAATTACATTTATTTATTTTATTAATAAACTTTGAGACGGCACAGTAGTCTAATAGTAAAAACAGTGTTTTATAAACAGAAATTATTTTGAGTACAGAACTTTTCACCCGCCCCTTCACGTGCCCCTTTATTCTCTTTCACCTAAATACGGTTCTGAATTGTTGCCTTTAACATTTAATAATCCAAAAGCAGTTCAAAGTTAATTTGATATGAATACTAGCAATATTTAGTGTTATGAAACAGTTCTGCAATTAAACATGCATCAAATGAAACCCGTTAATTTCATGTTAACGTTGGGACGAGAAGAGGGGGGTGGGGGTACTAACAACGCGTCGTAAAGTTACACACCACACAACGCAACAACACCACTGCTGTCTAAAAATACATGAATATAAGCATATACACATTTATTGTACATAACATGCAATGGGTATGAAGCAAGTAGATGTCATAGTGGAAAAATTGTTTTTAGTCAAAAAATAATCATTCTTGCTATATATGTATTTACTAGAGTTTACCCACGTCGCAAGCGACTACTGTCTTTTGTGTGAGAATTGAATTTCATTTTAAATTTTAATTCCATTTTTTAATTGAAATATTTAACTCGTTCTATATTAATTTTACATATAAAAACAAATAATTTTTCATATAAACTGACTAAAAAAATAAATTTTCTTTAACAAAGTAAAAAATATTTTCAATTTATGCGTTATTTACAAATTTGGGATTTGTTTTTTAGATTCGTAAATAAGTTATCAAGGTCAGCCAATATACAAAATTTCAACTTTCTAGCCCAATTTTTACTCTCAGCAAAAATCGGCTCCGTGCCCCTAATAAAAAATTTGAATTTGTAATTTTTATAACAGTTTTCTACAAAAGTTTCCTACCGGGCTTTGATTTGATTTGATTTTTTTTAAAACTATATATATGAAGCACTTGCACCGAAGTTTGTACATAAGCTAAAAATATATATCATTTTTATATTTTCTTGAAAATATATTAAATTACATGATTCTTATAATTGTAACGTAATATGCAACAGTTTTGGAATTCTGTAGATGGCACTAATGCTGTTGCCATTGCAGCAAATATTTGCAGATATGATTAACAAAATAAACAATAACTAAATGTGAGATAACAAAATTTAAATATTTAAAAAATTTGATATATTTCAATCATATATATAATCTAATATTTCAATTTACATTATTTTTCAGACATTCGTAATTCAATATTTTACAAAAGGTAATTTAAGATATGGTATTTTTGATAAATGAATTAATATCGTATATTTTATTCTGTAAGTATTTAAATTTCGTTGCCATCTCAGTAGACGTCGTATCAGGTATCTCGAGTACCACCTGAGTTGATTTTTCCTGGAAAGCATGTAACACAATTAGAATGCAATTGGATAAACATAAATCAAACAAAAATGGAATGCATCAGTGGTTGTCGTTATTAGGTTCTAACTAGTTTGCAATTCAAATAGAGGGGAAAATAACTGGTGAGGGAAGTTGAGAGGAGGGTGAGATTAGTTCACTCCAAATATCAAATATCAACTGTGTTGGCCGTTATCCCTACCACGAAATCTATGACGTTCATGAGTATATGTTTTCACTGAACGGTCACTGTTTTACCGAGAGACGAGCTTTGTACCAACTAAAGAAATATAATTTCTTTACATATTTAATATTATTATATTTATTATATCTATTATATATATCTAAATATTTATTATATCTAGACAGTTGCCACTTTCGACGCATGCGCATAGACGCCAAATAGGAACATATACCTTTCTCTCTCGCACACATTTAATCTATAGGATATATAGGCTATTCACTCTCCATATATATATATATGCTCTAAAATCATTCATTTGTTTTACTTACAGTAAAATAAAATGCATGTCATAAATTATTTAGTCCAGAAATGCAACTGACAGAACAGTGGTCTAGAACGTTGAGAACTTAACGTCAGGGTGCTATGCTTACAAGTTCGATTCACGAATGAGCGTTATATTTGCTGCGTTTGTTCGTCATTTATTTGATTATAAACATAATAAAATTAGTTTTCATGTCATTGAAGCATCAAACGAGACGTATAAAGTGCGGTATTTGGAAACTTTTAAATCCTACTCTGATATTTTTTTTAAATATTGATAATTTGAAATATTAAAACCTTTATATGTCAAAAATGAACGCTGCTATAAACAGGAAATTCATTCTCATAGTTTTCATACATAAGTGTTTCTCGATTACTTATTGATAAACCTTAACATTAAATTTATATGAAAAAATAGTGTCTTGGTATAAAAAAAAAATATACTGCCCATCTTTAAAAACGGTTATTAGTAAAGGATGCTGCATTATCTGGTACGCCACTGTAGAAATTTCGCAAAAATAATTACATTTCTAACAACCATATCACATGGTAAATACGCATACTAAATTTAGTATTGATAGAAAAGTCACGTACATTTTAAATTGAGAGCAGAAATAAAATAATCAAATATTATTAAACTTTGTAAAAGTTAAGGGCTTATTGTGTAAGAACAAATTATAAATGTAATATTATTCCTCTATACGGCTGTATAAACCGTGACCAATACATATAAAAATAAAATTGCATATGACTTATGAGTATATAACATGCATGGCATAGAATTTGTTTGTTTGAATCAAATCTTAAAGAACGTATGAGAAATCTTTGGTGTAGGTATTAGTTAGATTCAGGATTTATTAAATTGGTTGTAAAATGTGGAGTTAAATAATTACTATTTAACTGCTAATAACTTATTTATTTATTTTACTTAACGTTGGTCTATTTCCACTGATGAGTCGTATCAGCGACTGCACAACCAAATCCTCTGTTGTCATTAGATCTTTTAATATTTTTTTATATTAAAACGAGCAAAACTTACAGTACAAGAAAATCATGTATCTTGCTATTATTTTCGGGCAATATTTGCAGACTAAATGTAACAATTAATTGAAGGCGGAAGAAATATTACATTGTTATATGTTTTCTATTCACCAATTAACAATTATATTTAACCGTTTTTGTTAAAATTAATTAAGAAATATACAACAAAAAGTAACAATTTTTTTTTAGTTTTTCCAAAATTACGAGTTTCCAGGAAATTCAGGGGAAAATCCGAGGATGCCAAAAGGCTTACAATTTTTTTCTCTACGAAATAGGAAATTTTCAAAAAGATACATGGAACAGTTTTCTAGCCACCATACGAATCGTGTAAACATATAAACTTTCTTTATAACAAATTCTGTGTTATAGAAATAATCGAATCAATTACAAAAATCTATTCACAAACAAATTTACACTGGTGGATGTAAAAACTATTAAAGTAAAAGATGAATAGACACAAAAGAAATAATACATAACTCATTAACGTTTTATGCTAATTTTTTTTTCTAATTTGAAATAGTATTTTATGCAATTCACATGAAACAACAATACTATCTGTTTTTTTATATTTTATAGTTAAATACATGCAGTATTTTTGTACATATTTCGAAAATTTAGAAGTCGACGACGAGGACTAACACTACTGTATCAAAATGACGTCAGAGTGTGCGTGGGACATCGCTTAATAAACTGCATTTATTTTTGATTCAGTGTTTTGTATATCTCAGTGATGACAAACCTTTTTGAGAAGTCTGTTAATTTATTAAAGTGTTTTTTTAATACTAGCCGTTGAATCAGTAAGAAAGGGACGACGCAGGGAAGGTAAGTAATCCTAATACCATAAGTAATAATGTATGTAATAATAAGTATAAGTATATAATAATAATTTAATATTGCAATATATATGTAATTGCACTAACTACTTCTAAATCAACCCAATTCTTCAGACATAGTCTTTTGTAACCCTTTTTTTTTAAATATGAGACCAAAAATGTCATCAGATGAGTAAGTCATTGATTAACGACCAGGGCCCGATTTAGAGATGTGAATGCCCTGGGGCAAAGAAGGAGCGGAGGCCCCTAATTATATTCCGAATAAAAATAACAAATTTTTTCCGTGAAGTCTTTCAAAAATGTAGTGCTTTGATCTCTCTTGTGGAGGCCTCGCCTGCCCTCCCTCAAATTCGACACTGCCAACAACTAATGATAAATCGTATTTTACGGAGCGCGTAAAAAACTATAACACCAGTGAAATCGTACTAAAACGGTACTATTGGTACTGGCTTAAAAAGAAAGTACAAATGATAAAAAATTAATTCAAAGAGAGAAGGGACGGTGTTAAAAAACGAATGCTAATAATTTGAAAACACCGAAAAATTGTTAACAGAAATGGTTTTTTTGCCACTTATTTTATTAACGTAAGTTTGCAAGTGAAAAAATAAAGGCCGAGAAATTAATATCAATGGATCGACATAAAAAAAACAATAATATAAAAAATAAGTGAATTAAAATAAACGCGTTCGCAGGTGAGTGTCTGGTCCGCGTATCATAGGTTCACCAACACTGGTATATCTGTTCTGAATTTTCTTTATAAATTTCTTTCCAACATTTCACGTTCTTAATATATCAACACCAGACGAAACGGAACGGCGATGCATAGACAACTATATTACATATAAATATCACAGTTTCAAATATATAAGTACGTACATATTTGAATATCTAGCTTTAACAACTTTTACCTAACATTTTTGTCTCATATATGTTCACCACACCGCTGGCTAATAAGATTATGATTATGTATGTACCTAATCAATTTAACTTTAAAGGAAGTATTAAGCCTCATTCCCACTCACTGTTTTGACATTTAATTTACTGTTTTTATCTATTATTTTAATCTAGATTTCAGATTTTCAGAATAGACATTGCTTGTCACATTCGTGTTTTAATTTGAATTTAGTTAATTTATTTGGTGCGCATGCGTCTTTAGTAATATAAGTGACAGTTCGGTAGTTGGACAAAATTGAAGGTGAAATAATTGAAATTGCTGTTTTTAAGTAATAGAAATTGTTTTCATTTCTTTATTTTTGACAAATTGACATGAAACTTCTTTTAAATATAAATTCAACTGCATTTTGACAGATTGTCACATTTAGGAGGTTATAATGTAATATAGTTTTTCCTAATTTAATATTTTTAATTTAAAACATTGATTTGAAATCTTAAAAAATTAATTAAATTAAAAATGGTACTGTGAATGACTACGCGTATTTGCCATATGCTAAAAAAATTAAATGAAGTACAAAATAAAATTAAAGCAGTGAGTGGGAATGATACTGTAATCAACAAAACAAAATCATTTTAAGAAGCTTCAAAATAAGGGTATGTAATTCTATACAGAAGGCCGGAGTGAGTTAAATAAAATAAAAAAAGTAATACATTTAAATCAAACAAAAAATGAATGAATGGTTCATAATGGTACACACACGACTAGTGATAACGCTGATAAAGTCGGGGGCACAGAGCGCAGAGCAGAGCAGAGCACAGAATCCGTTGGTATGTGGCACAGAGGCATACTTGCTGCATGAATCATACTCGTTCATACATTCCACATATTGAACATTGTTTACGTAATAAAAATACACATACCTAAGCAAATGTTTTTATAATTAGATCAAACAATTGCGAGATGACTAAAGACTTGGAATATCGATAAAGAAAACCGCGACGGCAGCAGCAGCGGCACTTCCCGATCCATGTTCTCCGATTTGCAATCCACGAACCACGATCCGCGATAGCCTCAGGATATCCGTGTAAACAATAACAATCGTTTTAACATGATTAGCGTTATTAAATAGAAATTATCTATTCATTTTTAAATAATATGAACTATATGTACGAGTATGTTTCTTGATGATTTCAATATTTGCACTTCTGTTTTAATAAATGCAGTGTCTGTTTCTGAGATAACTGAAATTCCACATTGAGTTTATAAAAATAGTTTTATGCCATAGAAACATATAATGCCGGTTTCACACCAGAGAGACAGTTTTGTTTTCAAAAAACAAAACTAAAACATGTTTTGTTTTATTTTGAAACACTTGTGTTTTTCGAAAACGGGCTGTTCACATTGAACAGACTGGTTTTGTTTTTAGAGTTCGTCTGTGTACAAAATTGTGGGACTGGGACAAAAATATAAACATGATAAACAACAACTGACAAGCGCAAATGTTTACAAAAAACAAAACTGCGTGTTCAAACCAAGCAGACTAGAAAACAACAACAAACGTGTTTTCCTTTGATCTTACTGACTCCAGATGGGAATGTGTTTTGTTTACTAAAACAGTTTTTAAAGCCAAAAATGTTTTTAGAACTGTCATTGGTGTTTTTGTTCAGAAAAACAAGTTTTTATTCGTGTTTTATGGAACTGTCTCCCTGGTGTGAAACCGGGATAAGAATATATGTGCGAGAAGTCTGGCTTAAGGTAGTTCCAACGTGGTATGGTATAGCAGAAAATTTACTATTGTCAGAAATTCAAAACCTCTACACACAAACGCCCACACATCCTATCAAATATTTTCGGCCAACGTTGCCAAATCCATGTAATGGTAAAAATACATTAATGCCATCAAAGATTTTAAATTCCCGTTCTATAGTCTACACTATTCAAAATCATTTTGCGTGCAGCGTTGTCAGATCACTATTGACTATGAAAAGAACGTGTATGGCAAGAAACGGTCAAGAATTCTAAAAGTTCGGGATAAGTAAACGAGTAAACGTTATTCTTAACTATATATTGATAAAGTTGGCTATAGGGTCTTAATTATCCAATTATTTTTAAATTACTGACAGTATTTTAGGAGATATTAACAATTAGAATGAATGGTCATTTTCACTTTATTTTGTTCAATTTTTCATGACAAATACGAATCTGTTTAAAGGCAGTCTTGTCTCAAGCCTGCGCCTAGATTTAAAAAAAAAATAAAATCTTTACTTACGATTGACATGGTTAATGTAGTAGGAACCAATTTGTGCGTCGTAGGCTTCTTCCCAACCCAGAGGTAATTCGTTTCCAATACAGTCCGCAAACGATTGCGGTTTCGTGTACCTGAAATTAAATTATATAATATTAGATTTAATATAGTATGTATATATATTTCAGAATTTTTGTGTATATATATATATTTGTATCTAAATCTTTATGTGTATATAAAAATTCAGCCAGCGTATTTTTGTGCTCGCAAAGTAGTCGAAGTATAATTAACTTGAAATTTGACACAACGTTAAACCAAAATATGAATATTACCTTAAATACATCTAACATTTTACATAATCTTAGTAATTTTATCTAAAATCGTTTAATTATAACATAAGAAGTCTTTAAAATATCATTCCCACTCACTGCTTTAATTTCATTTTGTATTTTGTATTTAATTTAAATTGTTTAGCATAAGGAAAATACGCGTAGTCATACTCAGTACCATTTTTAATTTAATTTATTGTTTAAGTTTTCTTAGTTTTTTTTTTAACCTTACTATTAAATTAAGAAAAACTATATTATATTATAACCTCCAAAATGTGACAATCTGTCAAAATGCAGTAGAATTTACTTTTAAAAGAAGTTCAATGTCAGTTTTCGAAAAATATAGAAGTGAAAACAATTTCTATTACTAATTGTAATTAAAAATAGGAATTTTAATTATTTCACATACAATTTTGTCGAATTGTCAAAATTGATATTACTAACGACGCATACGCACCAACTAAATTAACTAACTTAAATTAAAACACAAATGTGAAAATGATTGCTTAAACGAAAACTTGATTACAATATTAAATAAAAACAGTAAATTGGGAATAAGGCTTAGTCTTTAAAAAAGTTTTCTTATCATATTTGTAATTTAAAAAGAGAAGTTTTATAATTTAGTTAATTCGGAAAAGGTCACTTTATCATTCTTACAGCAATGAAATAGGTCATATAATATCTTAAATACACATGACAGCTTTTAGCGGGTATGTTTATCCACCTCTTTTATATATCATTATTAATGTTGAACGTTCCTGGTGGACACCATGTATTATATAACAGTTCAAACAATTTGAACAATCTAATTAAATTGTCACAACCTTTCTACATGCTGAGCCCTAACTTCCTTTCATAAATGAAAACATGTTACTGTCAATGGGTGAGGGACTGAGGGTACACAAGTACGAGTACACTAATATGTGTGGGAAGTGAACACATCAATCTTAATTAACATACTCGTACAAGTCCTTGTTCTATGTAGAGTTACGAGTTATTTAGTAATTATTTAATATAATCTGTTGCATGGGCGTCCGAAGAGGGGAACAAACGAGGAAGTTTCCTCTTTTTCCCCTGGGAATAAAAATCTATAATGGGTAGAATAGAATTAGAGATTATTTGATAGGGTCTATCAGGAATAATTAGGTTTTATCAGTGTTGTAATTTAGATATATTTATTAAAGTACTTCATTCCGTCACAAGTAGTGTCAAATAACATTAACTATTATTAAAGTAAATAATGATGTGACAATTTGTATCTAGATACGTTTTCACGGCTACAGATTTAAGGCACTAGGTATAGTATTGTATATTTATTAATTGTGTGCCTTTCGGCTTTATGCCTATCTACATTATATTTCATTTAGCATAATTGAATCTTAAAATTAACTATAATTATACAATCCTTCGTTTTCCGCACATTTCTCTCCACTACATTCTCCGTTTTAGTACGCTGTTTAGATTTTAGAAGTAATTTGTACATTTCCTAACACGTTTCATCTCCCCTGCCTTTATTTTCCTTTCTCCTGCTTTTCACATCCTTCATTTATTTAATTCCATTCACTCTCCCTTTTAGGATTTCCATTAAGTCGCTTTCGTTTTCCACTTTCCGCTTTCTTCTTACACCTACTATTACCTATCCTTACACCTGTCACACACCCTTCAACGTTTCTATTCTTCTGTTCTCCAGTACCTACTGCCCCTCTCTATTCCCGAGTTTAAAACCCACATATGAGGCGTCTAGATACAAAGGGATGTAAGTGACAAAAGTAAACTACTTCAGAAAACGATTTTAAAGTTAAGATTAAAGGTTTTAAAATTCACGCTATATAGTCAAATCTGTCCAAGTTTTCGCTTATATCTTTGTGCCACTAAATAATTTAGTACATCTTCTATCGTTTGCGCTGGTTATCTCAAATTATCAAAATTTGTCACTTACATCCCTTAGCTTCTAGACGCTTCATATAGTAAAAGAAACTCAATGCTTAAGGTATAGTCCAAATCACGATAGTTTAGCGGCGACTTATACTCAAGAGAGGTTATAAAAGCGGTATAAATCTATAATACGATAATGAGTTTAATCTTATTCACTTCTATATACATTATAGAAAAATAAGTGAGTCAGTGCTTTTTAGTTATATCGGCAGTTTATACCCCAAAACTTGTTTTAAGTATGAGTCGCCGCCGAACTCTTTTTGAATTTTGAATCTTGAATTTGAACTATATCTAGATTACCAACAAGCGCGAATTCGAATGTAAATATACTACAGGCTACACGAACATGAATCGAATGACATGAACCTAATTTTTCATGAAATTTTTAATAAAATGATATTTTTTAATAAAATAAGAAACAATAGAGAGAAAGAATAATGAAGAAGAAATAATGCTTCAGAAGTGATATTGACAACTAGGTTGGTAAGCTATGTTGCTTCGTCTGTGGCAGGAACGACCAACGTGGTTGACAACCTTCAATACAATTTGTGATTCGTGATTGAGACGTAGTTTATGCATTTGTTAGTAGACATGTTATAAGTTTTAGTACGGATCAGTGACGTATATAAAATTATTGTTAACAGCAACACCGTTGTCTAAAGATAGTGCACATGGTTTTATTTAGACTAGTTGTAATACTACAGCAGTAAAAATTGCTTAGAATTTTATAATAATACTTTGTCCCCTTCTGAGAAATTTTCTGCCGACGCCCATGAACGCATGCATACTCTCGTGTTATATAAAGTGACGAAAATGAAATTTAAATTGTTTATGTAAAATGAGGTGATACTTCATGCATATTGGCACTATACGCCTGGCCTTACGATATACACTGTATGTAAACTCTGTACACAATACTTATCCGTTAATCGATTTACATTATTTACAGGTTATTAATTTCATAATATATCAACTCTGAAATATGAAACAAACATGGTTGATTTACGATTCAGAGCCGTTTGGTCAACAGAATGAAATATAAAATCAAAACAAAACGACCTTTTTATTTTTGTACATAAAGCGTAATAACATAACGATTACAAAAAGTTTATGCTAAAATAAATAAACAAAGTATGACATAGTAATAATATGTTTTGACTTTATTAACTTTTTTTATAAATTTATTTAACGTCGGTTTATTTCCAATGCTCAGTCTTATCACAGACGTCCTACTACTATATTGGCAGTTGTTGTGGTGTTTCGGCCTGTGAACTTCACCGCTGCCTAATAAGTTTACGATTAGTCCACACAGTCTGGTTAAAGTATGTGCTTCTCTTTATAATTTTGAAAAATGCTAAAATGAGAGGGCCTGGTAGGAAACTTTGGAGAAAGTTCAAATTTTAGATTGTGTAATAATTGAATATCTTATTAGAAAATAAGAATTCAAAATTCGAAAATTTTTTTTGGGGCGGCTTTTGACGAGAGTAAAAATTGTGCTAGAAAGTATAAGATATTTTGTATATGGGCTAACTTTGATACCTAATTTATGAATCAAAAAAAAATCCCAATTTTGAATAAATTGAAAATATTTTATATTTTGTTGAAAAAAATATATTTTTTTAGTCAGTTTATATGAAAAATTATTTGTTGTTATACGTATGTAAAATTTATAGAGAACGAGTTTAATATTTCAATTTAAAAACGGAATTAAATTTTGAAATGAAATTCAATTCACACACAAAAAACAGGCGTCGACTGCGACAGGGATAAACTCTAGTTTATATATAACACTAGCTGTCCCGGCCACGCGTTGCTGTGCCTAACGTTTTTGTCATATTACATTACATAGCGCCATCTATTGAATATTTACTCAATCTAGTCAACAGAATATTTACTCAATCTAGTCAACAGATGTCGCCATCATCGTCGCCAGATGTCATATGTCATATACAGATAATTATTAGACAAATAATTTGCAATAAGATAAATAAATTGAGATGTAAGCTATCCTATCTTTCAAGTTGGGTCAAACTGCACACGGTGTACAAATTTGATTAAAATCGGTTAAGTAGTTTAGGAGTCCATCGCGGACAACACAGTGACACGTAATTTATATATATTAAGATGACACTTGTGATAAGAAATTTTATGTAAGATATATATGGAAAAAAATACCCGTACAAAAGAAACCCAATAAAATTTGTAGCTTTGTTACTGTAAAGGAAATAGGCTACAAACTACATTACTGTATATATTAACCAACATACTACTTAGGCTCATATGACTTTTGTATTACAGAAAAACCCGAATTTTTTACTCAAAACTTAGGGCATGCGATTGAACATTCAGACTGATGTTTTCAAAAATATTTTAAAATGGAACACCTGCTTTCCGATTGTATGAGTATATATTTTGTTTACGTCTGCTTTTGAATTAGTAAATAAAAAATCAATGGCATGTAATTCTCAATACACGTGATATAAATAATTATATACGAGTATACATATATATAGTACTTTTAAAATAATACGCATTCAATATCGTAAGTGTAAATCGCAAAATAAATAAGTATCGCAGCATATTACTTGCATTAAGTTACTTTCCGATTTGTTGTGTCTTGATTATTGAACATTGAAAATAATTCTGACATAAAAAGGTTAACGCATTATTATTATTATGGCGAATTGAGACTTAGTCATTAGTAATATAGTAATATATAAAAGGTGTTCGAAGTAATGCACTAGAGAATATAAACAATTTAACGTAATGTTTTTTTTTAATTCAGTATTTCGTTTGAAAATGGCACCGAAAAGTATATAAGTAACCACTAATTTAAATATCAAAAATTAATATCATATTATACATATAAGTACAGAAGTCAACACCATTTATGTTTGATGACTGTCAGACTGTGATGTTTGAATAAACTCAGAAATATATCTCTGATCCACAGCAGTCAAGAATATCACAAAGTGCACAACCTGTACTAAATGGAAATGGAATGGAAAACAAAACTCTCTATACTTGGAAACAATTTTCTCTTCAGCCAGATTTGTCACAAGTGTGCTTGTCTTCATATATTCTTCAATATTATTACAGAATAGCCTGATCTTATGACAGTCATGTACATAATACATGTTCTTAATAATATGAAATATTTACGTAACTAGCTAAATTTTAGAAATGTTCAATGTAGAAAATTTTTTAAGGGTTTTTAAGGAATTTCAAGAATTTTACCTTAAAAAATAATAAAATATTTTGAAAACAAATTTTTGAAATATTTTTGCAAAGTAACGAATTCCGCAATACATATTTTACAACATATTTTTTAAATTATATCTTTGTATTCCTAATATATTTTGCAGGTACAAAATATCTTAGAGCTGCATCGCATTCCTTTCCTTATAGGATTACGCCATTATTAATTATATCTATAGGAAGGAAGATATCTACTAAAAAACCTTTACTGAACCTTTTTTAACCGCAGGCAATTCAAGAGTAGAAATAAAAAAATGAACAAACACTTATTTTTTCAAGCAAATGTTTCAAGACATAAAAAACATTGAATTTATTTTTTCAAACTATTTTCGATATTTTTGATACTAAAATCGACGACCGCCTAATATGCTCAGAACTACGTCGCTGAATAATGAATTAGAATAGGATTTTTATAAAACTTTGCTTAATTATTCTTTGATTAAATACAAATCATATGCACCTAATTATTTTATAATTGACTACGTAATTTTTGTAAAAAAACCAAATCAAAATTTTGTGAATTCAAATACATATGATTTTTTTTTGTTTAAATTCCAAACGTAATGCTGGAACTAATGTATTACTATGGATGTGTATAGAAATGCATATTGATGCTATTTAGTTGTGTGTAAGAGCAGGGAGACTGTAGTGCCACAAGTGTTCAACTGAGACTAATTGTTTCTACTATCTTATGTTATTGTAAAAGTTATTAAATATAGATTCCAGGCAGTAATAAATAATCATATACCTGGTCAGAATAAATCCAAAGATGTGAAAATATTTAAATCTGGTCATGTATATAATGTTGTACAAAAAGATTTAAATGGGCAAGTGACGAAAATTTGTAAAATTGTACCCCAAATTTAAAAATATATAAATTAATAAATCAGATTGAGGATAATAATATAAATATTGTTTACAGCTTGATGTTCATCGAAATGTCATAATTAATACAACATTTATCCACTTCATACGTTTATTAATTTTCAATAAGACCTTGCCTTGCCTTGTGTTCTCATTTTTTAGTGGTCGATTTTTCAATTGTTGATTGAAATTGATGTTAAGAAATGTGTATTGGCGTGTCTATTTTATTAAATATCTAAATGTTGACGGAGATATAGCAATTAAAAATTTGAATTGTAGTTTTAGCGCTAGAAATGGTCTTCCATATTTGTATGACTTGAAATGCATTTTAACGTCAGTTATTTGTTGAGTAGGTCAGTGCTGTGCAATGTTTTGTAGCTGTTGGTAGTCATAATAATCAAGTCAAGTCAAAGAATAATAAGTTTTTATTTTATTTGACTCTGTTACGGCAGACATAATATTGAAATTTTATTGTTCCTTGAAATAGTTGTAAATAATATTTGATATTTGGATATATAAATACATATAGCAGAGATTTATGGGCTGTAAGGTTGGCAGCGGTTGTCACATGCATTTGGAATGTGTACAACGTTCAATCCCTTTAATAATTAAAGAGACAAAATGACTTTTTTAATTGTTAATATCTCTTAACATATAAGGAGTAATTAAAAAAAATTGAACATTTGAGGTTCTAGTAACCCACTTTATCAATAAGACATTTATTAAGACATAGGACAAGCCCACTGTGCTCTCTGGAAATATATAAAATTTCACAAACGAATAAAAAAATCCACGTTTCTGACGTGACGTATGTGTACCATCCGTGAATGGGATTAAACAAATTTTTATGAATATTAAAATTACGAAAATAATTTGAATTTAAAGTCATAACGTACAGTCCCTATAGTCTTTGGAATTTATTTTCAGTTACGGAATATATACCGTCCCTAGAAATCGAACTCAGGCTCAGCATAGTAGTGTCATATTCAATAATCCAACTATCCTGCCTACGCTGAGGTAGTGTATTGTATTTATTCTTTAACCTACACACTCAAAACGTAAATGTGTGTCTTATTGCAACATTATTTGTAGTAATGTAAAAAAAAATACGTATAGTAATATTTTTAATTTCACAAAATTATAATGTGTTTTAAAAATAAAGGTGTAAATCTTAAAGAAAAAAAACATTAAACCACAAAAACATTTAGAAAATATTTATAAAACAATTAATGTTAATTAGATAATGTGATAACAGTAAGTTAGTTATCGACCTTGTCGCATAGTTTAGATAATTTAGTTGTTATCAGTAATAAGTAATCTCTAATCTCGTACACACCCGGGACCTGGGACTTGGGCTTGTTGACTTCTTTATTATATTTTTGTTTGTTCAAATAAATCAATGACCAAATGACTGAGGAATGCGCTGTATATGATTACAGTATTTGTCATCTGTACATACCTATCGTACTGTGTTTGATAAAACTAATAATACACACACATGTGTTATATACTGACAAACACAGATACACACATACACTCATATATAGATATACAAGTTAATGCGATTAAATAGTTAATAAGAATCAAATCAATTGATAAGGTATTGAATGAACGATAAGTGGAACTCACGGGAAATTTGATAAATTCAGTGAACTATTTCAACATCAATCTCATATTTTACTTGTAGAGTCCTAAACATAATATTACTTTAATATAATTGCTTCTTTTCAGTAACTTCTTGCTGTTTATATGGTGTTAATACAGTCCGTTTAAAATATAAGAGATAACTGATTTAAATTTGCCGCTATTTCTTACAGTCTAAATATTTAACACTGTAACCTTAGGCTGATTACTGATTTCATATAAAAATTAAATTATACATATATATATATAACATATATATGTATATATATATATTAGAATATATTAGTTATAGCTACTTTCATTGTAGTGTGTGCCAACGGCCAACACAGTAGATATTTGAAGTCGAGAGAACTCACTGTGCATAATGTTGACAATTGTGATAATGTGACAATTTAAATATCATAAATGACATTAAATTACGTTCAGATACTAGTCATATCACACACAAGTTATCGCAAGTTAACTAGGACAGCTAGAGAGAAACAACAGTAAATCATTTAATTTCTGCCAGTGAACTAGCTATTGCGAGTACAGCCACCGGCATTTAATGGTGTTAAGGCCTCATATATGTGTTTTACACTAATGCTAATACATTTTCTATAATCAAGAAATACTTATTTATAGTAGTCATAATTTTACTTTTTCTTTTACTTCTTTTTTTGTTCTTATACTACTTAGCTTAATCCTAGTCGGCCAAAGGGTGGTTAAGAGAAGGGGAAAGTGAAAGAAAAAAAAGAAAGTAAGAATGAGAAAGCAGAAGAAAAGAAAAATGAAAGTAAAGAAAAAAGGTTAAGTTAATTGAATTGTTTCTGTGCTTTCTTGTTATGTAATAAACTAATTTTAAAATCCTGAATCACAAATTTATGAATTATAAGAAGAGAAGTATCCAAATATATCCTAATGAAGAAGGAATTAGAAAAGAAGTATTACTATTAGATATGTAGAGTTAAACTTTTTGCGATTTCCTCATTTAACCACATTTTCGTTAATTGTAAAAAAAAATTAGATTTCCTTATTCATTTCTCCAAGTATAAATGTAATAATAAAAATATTTTGTTTTAATTAACTTATTTATTTTTACAATTTATTTAAAGTTGGCCTATTTGCGTCGAACCTATGTTCGCTAATAATCACGTCGGTGAAGTACGCAGCCGATTCGATAGCAGTCGATTCGAACTAGTGGGGTAAATCAAAATAATTCGGTGTTAAATCGAACTTTAAATTACATGGCTAATCAAAACATTTAAGCAAATATTTAAGTGATAATAGACTGTAGAAGTATTAAGTGACTTAAATATTATTATATAATATATAAATTCACCAATTAGTGTCTTATATTGCTGTTTTAATATGGGAAAATAAAACGCAAACGGACATCTAAAACCTCATTATTTAATAAAATTATTTTTTTATAAATAGGTTAACTAATATGCCTCTTAGGTAATTACAAAATTTCAGCCGTAACTTATTCTTATTTTCATCAAAAATTACAATTTAGTGAAACCATGTACAGCTCTGTTTCATATCTGTGCGGCAACTCGTAAGGTGCCTAAAAATCTAAAAAACCTCATCATTTAATGAAATTATATTTTTATAAATAGGTTAACTAATATGTCTCTTAGGTAATTACAAATTTTCAGCCGCAACTTATTCTTATTTTCTTCAAAAATTGCAATTTAGTGAAATCATGTACAATGACAGCTCTTGTTCATATGTATGCTGACAACGCACCAAATGCCTATAAATATTATATCAGAAAGGATTTATTCAATCAAATGAAAATGTTTGAATGTATGAAAATTTTCATTTCAGTTGTCTCTTTTAAACAGACTTAGTAACTTAGTAAAAAAAATGAACGGCGTTGTTTAACTTCTCTGAAAAATACAGGGGATAAGACAAAGATTGTTAATTTCAATCAGATTTTTTTTGATTAATTTAAAATATTTTTACCATTTACGATTTAATTTTTTTAACGTCGGTTTCTTTAATTCCAAAGTACTATAACTGACGGTCTCTTACTGTGTTGCCAATACACACACACACACTATACAAACAATAATGTTTGCTTATAAATATATGTTTATGTAAACACATAATCAAATAAACTTAATAACAACCAAACCCAGAAAATATAACAAAACACTGATGCGGGGATCGAACCCGAAGACAATGGTCTCGCCCACTGTGCTGTCAATATATATTTCACACAATACATTTATTTAGTCTCCTACTAAGTTAACAACGTACTTTATGAAACATATATTCCAATTTTAATATAAAATATATCATTTCTTAGAATTACGCTTATGAGTAGGTTTAAACAGAATCAAATTACATGATAAGATACTGAAAACCGCAGAATCAACAATATTAGACTACTTGCTAGTGACTAGTCACTAAATGATGAATAATGAGACAATAATATAAATACATATACAAGTGTACTACGAATCTACACAAGAATGTGGAGGTCAAACATATTTTTTATACTTATAAATTTCTTGGTATACCCAAACCTATTTATCCATAAAAATGTACATTCATTGATTATTATTTATTTACAGGTTAAAAATATTATATATATATTGCGGTCGATGTTTCCTTATACTGTTTTTATACCATAAGTCGACGTTATAAATATATCTTATATATAGACCTGGAACATAATACACAATGTGTATTTTAACACTGTGACTACATTAAAAAAATATTCGATTTAGGTAGTCCTGATAGACAAACAACTTTATTAATAAACTAGAGTTTACCCCCGTCGCAAACGACGATTGTCTTTTGTGTGTGAATTGAATATCATTTCAAATTTTAATTCCATTTTGAAATTGAAATATTAAACATATCTTACATATAAACAAATAATTTTTCATACAAACTGACTAAAAAAATTTATATTTTCTTCAATTTGTTCATTATTTGAACAGTTACAGTTACATATAGTTAGCCTATATGTAAAATTTCAACTTTCTAGCCCAATTTTTCACTTCGACAAAAACCGCCCCCGTCCCCCAAATAAAGTTTTTGAATTTTGAATTTTTTTTATATAATAACATATTTCAATATTAAGTAATCCGAAATTTGAGTTTTCTTCAAAGTTTCCTATCAGACCCCCTAATTTTCTCAACGCCCCCCTTATAATTTTTCAATTTTTAATTTTCAAAAAATGTTAACATTGAACACCGTAATACACATGCCAAATTTTAACTTTCTATCTTTTATGAATTAAAAGTTATAGAATAAAAAGTAAAAATTATTTTTACAGTTCAGTTACAGAAATTCAGGGGAAAATCCGAGGACGCCAAAAGTCTTACAATTTTTTTCTCTACGAAATAGACAATTTTCACTAAGGTGCGCCATCAAATAGCGTAAGCATATAAACAAATAAACATACACTTGGAACATTATAATATAGGAAGGATAGTACAATTACATAGAAACAGAGTCTAAAAAATTTTCATAATTGCATAATACGTAATAAAAATCTCAGCAAAGTTAGTTTTTTTTTTTTTTTATTTATTTAGGCTTTGGCTTATTCAGCCTTCTTGCCATTGCTTTTATTTGTAAAATTATATAAAAATTTACATATAAATTATAATTGTTCTAATAAATACAAAACAAAATGATTCTTTTAAAAAATTAAACTTAAAATTAAATACATACTAAATAAAATATTTTAACTTAAATTACACTTCTATATTATTTTCTATCACAAAGTTTGTTAATATTTCCGCCGTTGCTTCACTTGTCATTAAACAGGACATATTGACTGGGAACTGTGTTACATTACATAAATCATTTAAAAGTCTATCAATTTTTGATGTTAAAAGATGACACCCTAGAATTATATGGTCCAAAGACCCTTCTTCTCCACATCTACAATTTGGTGTGTCTTTTATATTTATTTTGTATAGATGAGCTGGACATCTAGAATGCCCAGATTTCATTCGACAATTTGTTGAAATATATCTCCGTGAATGATTTTTATTAAACCATGTGGTTGTTGGAATTTTTTGATTCGCTGCAAAAAAAAATTTTCCAGTACTTTGACTTTTCTCATTATATATATTCTGCCATTCTGCCATACAATTTTCTTTAATTATTTTTTTGGAATCATTTATTGACCAATTTGTTTCGATTATTTCCCCATCTACGCAAGCTTCTTTGGCCAGTTTGTCAGCCATTTCGTTTCCTTTTATGCCTACATGTCCAGGAATCCAAATAAGTTTAACATTGATATCATTTTTTTCCATTTTTAAAAGATATTCTTTAATTGAGCATATTTTGTTATTATTATTGTTTTTGAATTTATTGTTATTTAAAGATACACAAACACTACGAGAATCTGTGAAGATTAATATATTTTTATTGTCAGTTTTTTGTATTATTTCTAGTAATTTCATAATTGCTGTTATTTCTGTATTATAAGAATTTGTGATGTTGTTAAGTTTGTATTTGTACTGTTGATCTGTATTATAATTGAAAATGCCAATTCCTCCAGTTTTAGAGTTTTTTTCGAATGAACCATCGGTAAACCATATACTCCAGTTTATATCATCTTTTGTTATATATTCCATATATTTTTGATAAGTTATTTCCTTACTGTCATTCTTATTGAACAAATTTATTTCTGTATGTATTGTTGTCATGCTTATTTCTAATGGAAATTTGAAAAAAGGTATAATGTTGTGTACCTCTAAGTTCAAGTTATTATATCTATCAAAACTAGTTAAAAGTGCCGGTTTTTTATGAGTTGTCCAATATGGTTTATTATAAAGAACATATAGTTTAGATAATCTTGTATTTAAGGGGCCACATGAGTTATGTCTGTTTTTACAAAAGAAACTGTCTGATATTTGTTGTATTCTGATATTTACCGGAGGAATATTAGTTTGATAGTTGAGGATTTGGATTGGTGTTGAAACCATTGCACCTAATATTATTCTTAAACATTTGTTTTGTATAATTTCAATTTTTTTTAATCTTGAGTTATTTGCGGTGCAGATCATAGTACTAGAATAGTCAATATGCGGTCTAACAATAGCTTTATATATTTTTATTAAGGTTGTTGGGTGTGCGCCCCATTTGTATCCTGCTATACATCGCATCAAATTTAAGCCTTTTTGACATTTGTTAATAATATGTGCAATTTCTTTCGCCCAAGTGCTTTTCGTATCAAAGAATATACCCAGAAATTTGGTATTTGAAGTAACAGTTATATTTTTATTTCTGATGGTTATTTTTGGACTGCAGTTTATTCTATGCCTTGTAAATATAACTATTTTACTTTTTTCTGACGATATATTTAATTTGATTTCCTTTAATAAAATATCTAGTTTTCTTAATTTCGATTGTAATCTGTTTTGAGCTATATCTTGTGTATGACCCATACTATAAATAACCATGTCATCTGCATACATCAGTACTGTTGTGTTGTTATCTGATAATGTTGTTAACTTTTCTGTGTATATGTTGAATAATAAGGGAGATAATATTGAGCCTTGTGGAATTCCGTGATTACATAGTATAGGACCAGTTAACTTATTATTGTATCTAACTGTTATTTCTCTATTTTGGAAGTAGTTTATAATCCAGTTGGATATTTTGGAAGATATACCTATGTTTTCTACTTTTTCTTTTAATATTTTTAGATTAACATTGTCATAAGCAGCTTCAATGTCAATGAAAGCAGCTATCATATAATGATTTTTACTGTATGTTCTTTGAATATCGATATTCAATATGTTTAAGTTATGCTGTGTACTTCTTGTTTTTCTAAACGCAAATTGTAACTCAGGTAATCTTTTATGATGTTCGAGATACCACTCCAGTCTGTTTTTGATGATGGATTCCATAGTTTTGCCCATACATGATAGTAAAGTAATTGGTCTGAATGATTCTTCTTTGTTTGGATCTTTTCCTGTTTTTAATATAGGAACAACGATATGTTTTTTCCAGTCTAATGGTATATCAGCAGTGTTTAATGACAGATTGTATATTTGTGTAAGATGATTTATTGCATTGTCAGGTAAGTTTTGTATCATTTTGTAATTTATTCTATCAAATCCTGTGCTACTGTTTTTATTATGATTTAACGCGAATGTTACTTCATTTTTATTTATGTTATTATCTAGAAAATTATCTTTTACGATGGTGGTGGTAGTAATATTTAAATTGTTGTTCTGTGGAAATTTTTTTTTAATGAATTCTTCTATTAAATTTTCATTATCACTTATCCTTTTAGTACTATAGCTTTTATTGTTAATTTTTCTTATATTATTCCAGACAATGTTGGTTGTTGTGTTTGGGTTTAAATTCTCGCAGAAATTTTGCCATTCTATTTTTTTTCTGGCTCTAAAATATCGTCTGGTTTTAGCTTGATGTTTTTTATAATTTAAATAATTCGCCATTGTCATGTTTTTATTAAAAATAGTTAGTGCTAATTTTCTTTGAGCTATCATTTTATTGCACTCAGTGTCCCACCAAGACGGTTTTATTTTATTAGGAGTTATATTATACAATCTGGTAGATGGGATATGTATGTCTGCCGAATTATTAATAACATCTCTAAATTGGTTGTATTTGTTTTCAACATCTTGGGGATTACTTGTGATTCCATTTGTGCTAAGGTTTGAAATTCTGCTTTCTATTTCAAGGCTATATTTCTCCCAATCTGCTTTTCGGAAATTTCTCCTCGTTAAATATTCAGATGTACGGTAACGGTCTTTATTATAGTCATTCAAACAGAAAAAAATTGGGTAGTGATCACTACCTAAGCTATCTGCAAGAACTTGCCACGAAGTAATTTGTTGTGTTAACGTCATTGATACCAATGTGAGATCCAATATACTGTCCCTTGTACTGAGATTGCTTACTCTAGTTGGTTTATCATCGTTGATAATATTTAGATTTTCGTTTTCTATGAAATCTAACAATTCGTTACCTTCATACTGACTACCTGGACAATTTATATCCCAAGCAAGATTAGTCGCGTTAAAATCTCCAGCAAGTATAACAGGAACATCTATTTGTTGTTTTATCTGTGACCAATTAGAATTAGATAGTTTATGATTCGGTTTAGCATAGATTGATAAAATACATATTACATCAGTTTCGTTATGTGTTAAAATTATTCCAACTATTTCGACCGAATTAAATGGGTTATTTAGCATTACTCGTTTATATTTTATAGATTTATGAATCAAGATAGCAACACCCCCGTGGGGATTATAGTTTGTATTCTGTATCCTATCTTCTCTTTCAATAAAATAACCTTTGATGTTGAAATTGATATTTTTTGTTAAAAACGTTTCTGATAGTATGCATATATGTATGTTATGCTTCTGTAACATATGTTGTAGTTCCTCTTTAATATATCTGACTCCTCTGCAATTCCATTGAATAAAATTTATCATTTTAACTGTTTTAATTAATTATTGATTTTTATATCTGTCCTTGGTCTTGTTGTTAGATTTATTTATATATTTTATTTTATTTTATTTTCTCTCCGTTTATATAATTATTGTTGATTTAATATTTTAGTAAATTTATTAAACGATTAGGTTTAGTGATGTGAATAGATTTTTTTAAAAATAAACTTAATTTATATATCGATGTTTTCTTACGAGTTTGGCCATTGTACACTAGATATTTGTTTCTTGTAGCTTCTAAGGGATTGGGATGTAATATTTGGGTCTTTGTTTGTATTTTTAATTTTGTCATCATTATTTTTATTATATATTGATGTATAGCAGGTATCATTATCATTGTTTTCCATTGTAATATCAGGTGTCTCTTGGTTGATTTGCTTTCTGTTTTTTCCTTGATTAGTTATCTTAAGGTATGTGTCGCTTTCTTCATTGTTAGGTTTCTTTTCTTCTCTTCTTCTTTTTGGAATTGGTTCTTTAGTGGATGTCGTAGGTTGTGGTTGACTGTAAGATCTTTGTAACGAGTTACCTGTATTTGATTTATTCACTCTGGTATTAGTTCTTCTGGTTAAAGGGTTTGGTTTGTATGTTGGAATTATGTTGATACTATTGTATTTATTAGTGATATTGGGAAAAGTCTCATTGTAGTTTAGAGCTTCGAAAGAGTTTTGAGTTCTTACTGAGTATAAATAGTCTGTATTTTTTTCTGTTAATTCTAATTTTGCTTCATAAAAACTGAGATTGTGTTGGGCCATGAGATCTTTTATCTTGATTTGTCTTTTTTTTTCAGGACATTCATTGTCTGTAGCCTCGTGGTTAAGTTTACAATTTATGCATGTCGGATTAGGAGATGTGCATGCAGTACGTAAATGATCTTCACTTCCGCAGAATTTACATTTTGCTACTTTTGCTCTACATTTTGTGGCTGCATGTCCAAATTTAAAACAATTATAACATTGTATCGTCTGTTGTACAAATGGTTCACATGCTCGTCTCACTCTCCACATGTAAACATAAGCAGGAATAGCAAGTCCTTCAAAGAATAATTTCACTGTTGTACTGGGTTCATATTTAATAGCTCCGTCAACTCTTAGTTTTCGATTTAACCTTTGCACTCTCGTTACTTTAAAAGGTGGACACTCTATATTATTTAAAATTGTATCTTCCGAATATTCAATATCAACACCTTTTATAATAGCAACTTTTGTGCACCAGTAAAATGGGATAAACGCTTCATACCCATTGTTTTTCAGCAATGTTGATTTGGTAATTTCGTTAGCTAGTACTGCATTAGCACATTGAACGATTACTCTATTTCTTCCCACTTTTTTAATTTCTATTATATTAGATTTATTGCTAATTTTACATATTATTTCTGCTAATTTAAGAGAACTAAAAAATGTATTTCCATCACTATTATTTTTAACTATCATTACTTTATACGAGTCATATTTTGTTTCTGTGTTGTATAAATTATTAAATATTTTTTTAACATTGTCACTATTGTTATTTAAGTTTTCTGTTATATCACTGGATGTTTTATCTGTAGGAATTGATTTGTTAGTCACAGAGTTGTTTTTATTGATCGGATTTTTATCGGGAGGTTCAACCTCCATATCCATATTGTTAATTAACCAGTGATAATTAAATAGAAGTTACTTCACTTCTAATTAATAACACTTAATAATAATATAAATTATAATTTAAAAAAAAAATAAATCACGAAAAAAAAATATTATAATTTGCAAAAAAAAAAGATAACTATTTATTTTATTGTTTTGTTTATTGTAAATACGTGCGCTCACCAAGAAGACTCGATGTAAACTGAGCAAAGTTAGTATATAATATCTATATACAAAAATTTCGATTGAAACATATTTCTAGATCTTATAATTTGACGCAGTTCTTAATTTAAGCGTCCACCTAGTATGTACTATATGCAGTTGAATAAGCTAACATTAATATCATACGAATGTGTACGTGAATATCCATGTGGAATGACCTTTACTTCAAACTGGAATGTAGGGGTCACAGCCAGTCAATCACTGTGGTTAAGCCCCGAACACTGAACAGCCTAGCAAGCCAATCCAACCGAGCACGAGCAATTCAAGCAATTCAAGCAAACCAAGTAACGAGTGAGTCTTGCGTATGTGTTTGTTGTCACATAGCCCACAGAACGAACGAACGAACTTACAACCATTTAGCTAAAATAATTAATATTTCCAATAACATATAAAGGTATCAATCATAAATTGATTATATAATTTTAGTATCAAATAACTATGACGTTTACTATGCTAGACGAACACGGGAACCAGTGCTGCAGGGAAGTGGGAGAGGGGGAAGGTGTTACACCGTTTCCAGAGTACAGTGACACTACAGGAGTATACGTAAATATATTTTAATGTAATCATTTATATATTATATTACAATATATTTGAATATGTGTAATATTGATTTTAATAAAAACATTTAAAATAAATAAATAAAAATTTATATAAAATATTAAAAGTATTAATAAATAGAAAACATATTTGGCTAGTCTATGGCTATAGATAGAATGAAAGGTTTGCGATTAATTGTTTCTGCGAAAATTAAATTGGGGCCATCCACTAAATGTGGCGTGACGTCACATATAATCTAAAATTCGACTTAAAAAAATACCTACAGCTAACAAAAAAATTTTTTTTTTAAAAGTGTCACGTCACGAGAAGGGACGGAGGATTAAAAACGATGAAATTTGTGTGACGTAATGTATGGATGAACGGGATGAACCGTTGCGAATAAAAGGCGGGGATACTATTAAAATTCTCTTTATCGTACAGTTTGTTATATTCATATTTATTACGATCTTCAATATAGTTTATATTGACATGAGATTAATACACCACGACATTATCAAATTAATTATGCTAACAATCAAACTCAGAAAATATTGTTCTGATCCGGGGATCGAACCCGAAGGCACAACGGTCTGGCAGCAAGCATAAATGTTCTCGGCCATTGTGCCGATAAACTGTTTACTAAATATTTTATTAAAAGGTATCAGAAAATATAAATTATTTACACTTATTAACATAACAAGAGACATACTACAAGCAAATACTGGATTCTAAACTGCCAAATATATTTTAGTTAGAAATATTTGTATTGCTGTAAGTTTCATGTTTTTAATTTTGATTGCAAAATTAAGTTCGTACTACCTTTAGAATAATTGACACTAGATACAATTGCATACATTGATATGAAACAGGAACACCTTAGTTTCAAAAGATACACCAAAAAGGATATCAGAATCTGAGAAGTATGTAGTTCTAATTCTAACTATAAAAAAGGAGTACCCCTTGCAAGTACGACATTAGTGGATTTTATGAAGTTGTATGAGTAATAATTTGAAATTGTTTTGTAAATAAATTAAACATAAATAAACTGCGGTTCCTACAACACACTGAAGGAAGCGACTTGCAACGACTGCTTGTGACAACGCAATTCTTACACATTATTTATTAAAATTCGGGGATGCCCCACTCATTGTTATGTATCTCTTTTGCTACTATGGTGCTAATTCTCTGGATTGCTAGGGAAGACACTGGCCAAAAGAATATAAAACATAAATTAAACGAAGGAAAAATAATACGCTCCCTTTCTAGCTTTAAGGATTGCCACTGGACAACATATCTGAAAGAGGAAGATCTTTGCCAAAGTAGAACGGTTGGCAAACACAATCGCTAACCATGTATATATACATGTATATAAATATGTAGTACGTCCGTCAAATGCGCGTGGTGTAGGGCGCACCACTAAATGGACGTTAAATATACAAAAACGCACTTTGCAAACAACTTAGTAACTTGGACCTTTAAAATACTGAACCAATCAGCAACAAGTGCACATAATTAATTAATTTTAGGAGGCACAAACAAATGACCAGCGCATACTCGACTTCTATGTAGTATGTACGTATAACGCTTTTTCCACACGATTTTCTATTTAGCGCAACGTATTAACCGAGATATGCGGGATTCTATCGCAGTTTCAAGTCAAAATGCTGCATACATCTGTTACAAACTGATATAGTCCAAATTACGATAGTTCGGTGGCGACTTAAGCCCTCCGCAAATGAGGCGACTGGTTTCAAACTGTAGCCCCGAATCTACCCGAACCAAATGTGATTACAACTGTGTTGTTAGAAAAAGAACAAACGTGTTTACGAGTGAGATAAAACACACGGCACGAACGTAACTAAACTGATTTTAAACTGGTTTTGAGCATATATTCAGTGACTATATTTCTCAGTCGCAGGGGATTGTTGGTTTCATGCTTTTGATGATGACATCATCAACAGAGATGTTTACGAATACTATTGAAAAGTATTTAAATACATATGTACATACAATCAAATATAACGCAATAGAATCCCCAGTTTTGCTATTGTTAAAAATTCTATAGAGTCACGATAGACGAGTCGACATGGCGTTTAGTTTGCAATCAGTCGACTCGTGTGCCTTTCCTCGTGTTTTATCTTACTCGCATACACGTTCGATCTCTCACTAACAAAAGTTGTAATCACATTCGCTTCAGGTAGATTCGGGGCTAAGGTTTGCAACCAGTCGCGTCGTGTGCAAAGGGCTTTATACTTAAAATAGGTTATAAGAGCGGTATAAATCTATAATACATATAGAAAATTATATTTTATATATTATAGAAAAATAAATGAGTCTGTGCTTTTTAGTTATATCGACTGTTTATACCCCACGACGTGTTTTAAGTATGAGTCACCGCCGAACTCTTGTAATTTGAGCTATACGAAGTAATTCGAAGTAAACGATCATATCGGTCGATGCAAACATTGAACTTCATTGCAAACAACGGATCACCAGAACATCTTTACCCGCTGATTTTTAAAGTCACTGAAATATTGTCATTACGGTAACACATTAGACGTGCATGTCAAAACTCACAATTTTATAATGCGCTATTTTAGAATGCACTCCACCCTCCACACTCCGCACTTCACCGTCCGCATGTTATGAGTATAGCAAATATTGCAGTAAAAAGAACATTCATGCAAGTTATAAAAGAAACTAAACGACCTTTTTTAATGAAAAGACTATAGTTAAGTAAGTTATAAAAAGATGAATGGATATCCAACCTTCTGCAACCAGACACAACTATTATTTTAACACAAGTACAGGCGCCGTAACATTTACAAGTTTAGTAACAGTAATTTTCTGTGTACTATAACATCATTATTAAGCAAATTTTAATTGTTCAGCTATGCCTTGATATTTTGTAATAAAAACTTTAGAATAAAAAACAGAACGTGACACCCAGACTATGCAGTTGACTTTTAAATACAATAAGCTATGGATTTTGAATGTATAATAACCATGGGAGTTTACCGATAGGGACAAGCAGGGCACTTGTTCTCTGGATATTGAAATTTACACTAGATATAATAGAATGTAATCTATGAAACTTGTAAACCACCAGATTATATGAAATTTGCAGGGTGGCCACAAAAAAATGATTTCAAATTGTCCTGATAAATCCAGGTTTTCCAGTAAAGTTTTTCATAAATTTCGCTGATATAGAAATTTTATTAGTACTTAAATATTTACAGTTTTGATTATATTGTAATTGCCAATAATTAAATGTGGTATTAAACTAAAAAAAAAAAAATATTTATTTCTTATTTATTTTTTATCTCATTGTCTTAGTTGGCGTTTAATAACTAATTAAATACGATTTAATACTTGTTACTCTTAAATTGAGTAAGACAAAAATAAGCTAATCACTAGTGTAAATTAGAACAAATTAACTCTATATTTAATAGATAAAATTATTGAAGATTTTTAAATTGATCATCAATAACTTGAATTTCAGCTAAAAGTTTAGCTATTTTGACGTCAAATATTTTTTTCATTAGCTACACGTTTTCTTTTCAAATTTTCTGATTCATTTCATTTTGAATGTTAAATGAAATTTAATATACTATATATGAAATAGTTGCCGCAATCAAATTCCCTGACATTTGTTGAAATTTCCTAAAATTCCCTGATAATTCCCGGATTTCCAGGTTTTTCAGGTCTGTGGCCACCCTGAAATGTGATAAAATCGACCCACATGGAATTTGATTGTTTGGTTGAGATATACTTTTTTGAGAAAGCTATCTTAAATTGTAAATAAAATAGTTAGTTCTCTACAAGCGATCACGTAACAAAAAAAAAGCCAAATATCCAACAGTGACTAAGCCTACCAGGCCTAAGGCTTGGGCACGTACTTTCATTATTTTTTTATTAGGATTATAAATAATATTTAAAGAATGTTCTAAAAATAATTTTAATTGTTTCATTGATAAGATATAATAATATACGCATATTACTCTGTTTGTACTTTGAGATAATTAAAAATAACAATACAAAAAGAAATATAATTACGTGACACATAATAATAATATTAATTATATACAATTTAAAATATGTACATATACTGAATGCAGTAATTTTTTTTGATAATTTTCTAGCAGGATAGTAATTGTATTATTGGTATTCGCATAATTCATCGCAAGTAATTCAACACAGAAACAATTCATCGCAAAGCCGTTCTTATCATTGGGAAAGACCAGTCAGGCTGTCTTAAGATAATCTTAGCCATGGGAACATATGAGGTCGCATGCACTAACTACACTCTTAAGACAAAATTATCACCGATGTTTATTTTTCTACGAGGAAGACTAAATTCTCTTAAGACAGTCGTGTCCTCTTCAGTAAGCTACCGCACTAAGAATAGTAATGTTATAAGCATTTTTCCAACATTTATATCGAAATAAGTCAAGTTTATACTAATTTATTTTTTAAAATAATGTAATCGTATAAATTTGTTTAAAAACAAAAACATGTTTTTCATCATTTTAAAATAATAAAACATTAAAAAAATTAATGCAAATTATTTGAAAACAAAATATAAACTTATTACTTTATTAACATATTTTCCTATTTAAAAAAATGAAGTCATTGCTTAAAAATGCATATAAAAAACAAATAATAAGTGCCGTAAGCACGTGTTGTCGACAAGCATTAACAACAATAGCGCCTTAACCGATTGTTTGAAATTATTAATCTTTCTTAAGGTGGCTGTGGACCAAATCCAAGCCAAATCTAATCTAATAGCGATTCCCTATATGTTTTCCAATACTGCACTTGTGTCTTTGTAACAGAAAGATACAGGCAACATCTTAATCAAAACAAAAGCAACACTAATAATTTCTTCTAAAACAGACTTGTTAGAAGCAGAATTAGAAAATGATATAAGTATTAAGTAATATATACGTAATATATAAGTAATTTATACGTAAAGTTAGACAGTTGTCTACAGCGCGAATGGATAATAGAAATTTCATCTTACACTGTAAACAAATGTATTGAAAAAATGTTTTAGACGAAGGCTGCACTGCGGAAAAGAATAGCTGGGAAATAAATCCGTAATTTTGTAATACATTGAATCATATAAATATACTTGACTTGAAATGTCCTGACTTAAAAATCACGCAGAAAATCCTGCAGTTCCAAATGAAATTCCAAGTGACTTGACTACAAAATTTCGCAGTGTGGCTATAGTCTCAGAAAGAGGCGTCTAAGACATTTAGAGTATATTTTAATCAATTATAGTTTAGATCACTGGTCCCCCCATATATTGTTGGCACTAATAAATATTTACAATATGATAAAATAATCAAATAAATGAACTCAAAATTTACCTAAAATACATTCTGCCTTATTTAACATATAAATAAGAAATACATTAAATAGAGAACTATTTATGAACAATATTTAAATTACTTGATTAGTTTAAACAAAACGTTTAATAACATTCTTATATAAATATACAATATATTTCAATTTGTATGAATGTAAATAAATTAATTATAAAATAAGCAATCGTTGTTATTTAGTATATCGATAAGAAAGTAAGGAATTTATGTTGTTATTAAACAATTATTATAACATTCTTTAAATGAAAATATCTGTAAAATTTCGTCATCTTGAAAAATTTAGATTTCTTAATCATTGTTTAATATTCAACAGCTTGAACAAGACAAACAAGGCATGTATGCTATTTGAAATGTGATTATTAGGTCTATGATTTATGTGCGTTTGCACATTTTAGGGAAAATGCATATTTATCTAGTTTTTAGATACTAAGAGTATGCATATTTCAAATTATTTGTTTTATTTTATCTGTTAATGCTTTGTTGTTGAATTGAATAATAAAAAAAATGTTGTAATCATAAAACAAATTTCTTGGTTAACAATATTCTTGGTTAAATTAAAATATATATTCCAATTTCTTGAGCAACGCTCGGTAACTCCAGAGTTCTAAAATATTTTTGTCAGAATTACCATATATTTGGCAGAGTGACAAAGATATAATGATAAAATAACATATTATGTTAAGCAATTTTCTATTTTCAATATGAAATGGTATACATTTGATTCTAGTGACCAAAATGAGATACAACATATCCGGTGGTAACAACGGTTCAAATTTGTCCCCGTAAATTATGTTTATAAACATTTATAAAACTATGTTTGTTTATATACAGAGCCGTAACATCGAACTCTGAGTATTTTTTGACAGTTTTTAACACAGACATACATTTTTGATAAATTTTAATTTTTGAAATTTTTGTTATTTTATACAATTTTAAAATGAGTTTTGTTTCTGTAATCTTACTTAATCTTATTAATGAATATAGTATTTGTGGTTTTAGAAACCCAACAGGCAACGGGCCGAAGCTAATGAAACAAAATAAATTCAATTACAGCGTTATTCAGCGCATTTGAACCCCGGTTCATTAAACCCTATAAGGAATGTGACTGACGTCATGTTATTTTGCTATTGAATATTTTCGTTTTACATACCAGCACTACAATCATAACAACATTCTACAAACTCTACGTATACGAGTATATCATACTACAAACTATTCATTTAGTAAATAATATATTTACACTAAAAAAAATTGTTATTTGAAATTGGATAAAATCGTATTTTTTTAAGTCCCTTTATATTTTTTCATTTTCTTTAATAACTTTATTAAAAAGTTATGTACAATTAAATTTAATTTACTTTAAGAGAAAATCCGGATATGGGAAACTAAACAAAAGAGATAAAAAATAAAATAAAAAATTTAAAACAAGACAGTAAAATAAATCATTCCTTCACGTTTTTAATTGCATACAAAATTATTAATTGTCGTTTGGGGAAAGAATCCTTGCGTTAGTGGTACTAAAGGTCTAAACATATTAAAAATTATTGATTATCGAATACCGCAAAACACAAAAAGGGCCGGATAAGGGGAATCCAAATAAAGAAACTAGATTCACCTGTATAATCCATTAAACCTAAGATACAGAAAAAATTCCGCTATTTTTTTCATGTGAATTTAAAATCACAAGTGCGTATATGCTCATTTGATTCTATGTGTAACAGTTGCGTTTTACGAGCACAACACTTTTCCCGTATTGTCTCGCCTCGAACGAAACGAGAAATTACTGAAAACTATTGATACGGTACCGAGGCCATATACAGCGAGACCCGAGAGTCTCGTTTCTGGTCTCATTGACGTTATTTAAAAAAAAAAACTGGTAAACAAACATCTCTTAAATATTCTATTTTATAATTTCGTCTATTACAACATTTTGTAGCCGAACGGAAACGAATGTTTTAAAGGAAAATAAATGTGAATATACATTATTTACAATGCGATTGTTTGAAGACATTTTAGCCTTTAGTTACCGCAAGAATGTCGTTGAGTGTTAGTAGTGTCAACCTGAGAAAAAGGCCGAGATTAGATGAAAGTGATGATGCATTAAGTGAAATTGAAATTGAAGTGTATAAAAAAACAATTCTTCAAAGTTTAAATTTGATACAATTAATAGTGAGAAAAAAGCAATATGCTTAGTGTATGAAAAATTTAGAATTAAAAAAAATAATTAGCCGTAATAATATAATGAATTACTTTGTTTAGGACTATCTTAGGAGTAAGTTCTCACAATAACGAGATGTAACGAGACGGGACCGAGACTAAAACGATACCCATTTTTTTTCAAACTAACAACAACGAGGCGATTTTTGAAACTCTCGCCTTATCTCGTCTCGTGTGAAGCCCTAACAATGCGCGCTGGGTCTTAAACGAAACAAAATCTAAATCCAATCAATTCTATCGAATGTCATTTTTTTATAGATATTGACGATCGTACGTTCAAGTCTCACTGTAAATTACATTCTTTCCAGTTAATTTCTTTCATTAGTATCATTTTCTAACCGCCGCTACATCGTTCCACGCCATCATGCGGTCTTGTACATAGATATATGCAAATAATAAATATAGCGTTGATTACTTTTATTGATAAACATGTTTATTACTTATTTTACGATGCATTTTGCTATATAGAGCGGCAAGCTCATTCGCACATTCCTCTCTACATAATACTTTCTGCAATTTGCTCTGCGAGTGCGAGATTGCGTTGTGTATTAATCTTATTAGTCATTGTGGCATCGAAATTGAAAACTATATATAATATACGAGTATATGTATTGTATTCTAATATATATATATACCTCGTACTATATGTTATTCTATTTGTTATTATTGAATGATATTTGTAGTACGATGTTTACTATAATTATAATATAATAGTTATAGTAAATAGGAAATTGATTACTACTTCTATATATATATATCTATATAAGTACATTTGAAAATAAATATGAATGATGCTAATTCTTTATTTGTACTTGGAGGGTGAGTGAAACCAAGTGTTACTAAATTAGACATATTATTTTTGGTTATAGGTTAAATTCAGTAAGACCTGATTTAGCGCTTCCGTAAATGCGATGGTTCGATATAACACGATCCGCCCGAAGCTCAAAATTTAAACTGATTCATATATTAAGTAAATAGTAAAATTTAAGATTAGAATCTCTTGATGACAACAGGTCAACTGTCAGGCTAGTCTATTTACTATGTATTCAAATTCTTAAAAAAAATCGTAATGTTAGTAATTTATAAGAAGTAATTAATTGCAGAATCAATTCATCCTAAAGACAAATTAACCTAAAAATCTCTCTGTAAAAACGAAACTTTTAAATGTTAAATTATACATGTCGAATTAGTGAAAATCTCCGAAACATCGAAATTTGAGCCTTCTATCTTATTCAATACTTAGATACCTCATAAATGCAACAAAGCAAAACTATAATAAAGATAAAGTAATCGAACATCGTTGGATTACATAGATCTTGAATTATGTTCTAGTAGCTATCTTAATAGTCGAAGTTGTCTTACTAATGAACTGGTCAATCGAGTTATGTGTTTAGCAGAATAAACCATATTGGTTATATTATTTTCTTTTCTTTAAGAGTGTTAATAAAGCGTTCCCGATAGAAATTTGGTACAATGCAAAAGTTTAATGAGTAAATAATAGAAGATTCAAAATGGTGGCCACCACGATTGTATAAATTGTGATACCTAAGGAACAGCTTAATATATTTTAATTATTTTAACGACAAATACCTCTTATTCCGAGATTTATCCCTATTTCGTCTTGAATACAGAGAGAAATACAGAGTACTATAAATACAACAAATAAATACAGAGTAATACAAATCTCATTCCCATTTTGTAAACAGTTTGTACACATATCATATTACAAACAATACGAGTAAAAATAGTTTTTACCTATGCTATATATAACTTTATTCAAAAATATAATCAATAACACTATATTATTAGAATAATATTTCTTAGTATTGTACAGGTCGCGTCTGTTATATCAATACTCGTCTACAATTCGTGTAGAGGCTCTAGCTAGGTTAGGAAGCCATCAATTGACAGAGCATACAACGCTTACAACATTATTAAGTATCAACAACGTTGAATAGGCACATTTTTTTAAAATCTGCCCTAATTACTTAACACAGTCCATTATATACAATAACAATTGGCCAATAGTTTTACATAACTTTGTTTGTTATACATAATGTAAACTGTTGATTGAAATACATATTTGTGATTGATTGCCAGAAAATTATTCAGAAGAAACAAAAATATACATTAGTTTATTTGTAGTTTCAGTCAGAGGCGGATTAAGTGATGGGCGAACTGGGCGAACGAACACGAACGTAATCAGTTGTAAGTCAATAGAAAAATTAGAGAATAGTTCACATATCCTGTTCTATAACAGAGATGGCATTTCAAAGAAGGGAAAAGAGTAGGAAGGAAAGATGATGAACATAGTATTAAATATTTTTTTTATAAATTTTGATCCTTTTAATGATGATATCAGATATGAATATTTTGATTTTAAATATTTTTTATAATATTGGAACTTGTTAAAAATTTTTTAAACATTATCAATATATAGTAGTTTTATAAAAATTATAAAATAATTTATAACCAAATTAGGGACAAAAAGAATATATTTCTTTTGTGTGTGTTATAGTTGTATTATGAAAAAGAAATATTCGTTTATGCATTAACACCTTGATGTTTACTAAAATGTCACTTCGTAATTTATGGTTCTACCAATTGACCAGTATTGATTTGAAATCAATCAAATGGGTTTAAACTCATTGTACTCGTCATGGGGTAAGGATTTTTAAAATACAATAATAATAAATATATATCTATGGCACTTTTATGGTTCTCTGTTTATATTACACTAAAAGTCGTTTATTATAAACCATAGTTAACACGTCATTCATATCTAATTTTTGTCAAACATAACTGTAGCGTTATTTAACTGAAATTAAAAAAAAACTCAATCAGAAAAACTTAAATGACCGTTTTCTAATTTAGTTCCAACGCAAAATCAATTATATCTAGTCATGATTGGTTTCAACCTGTTGGCCATCTGTAATACGCGTGCCGTTCGCCAGCACTGACTAAGGCAGACAATTTAAATTTTCCTATGGCATTTTGTATTCATAAAAGTAGTGCTATCTTTCAAAAAATTATTTTTATTCTTTTGTTCCTTTCAAGTATTTGGGGTTAATATCGTTGTAAACAAATAGGGTGTTATCATCATTTGTAGGATAATACTATTATAAAAAGGGTAATGACGTTGTAAATACATCGTATTATGGTCCCCCTTAGTTATTCGTAATACCTGAATGTTCTTTAAATATAAATATTTTACAATCATAGAAATAACAAGCCACATGTCCTTTGAAATTTTAAAGTTTCGATAAGTACTGGTATGCCCATTGTCAGTGTCGATATTAGGCAGGTGCAACAGGTGTATGACGCATAACTGAGGGGCGACAAAATAATACAATTCATTATCACAAAACAAGTATAAATGAGGTATAACTGTTTCTTTTGTCACATCTTTAAGCAAAAAGTGTTTTAAAATTCATTTAAATTTTCTATTTATATAGTGAAATGAAAGTGATTAAGATTCTTTGAAGTTAAAATTTACTGTTGACTGTGTTTAGAGTTGAATTTGATGTGCGAGCAATATAGAATTAACAATAGATAAGGGAGAAGTAGAAGAAGTCATCGGAAATAGAATATTTATAATTTGCAAAGAGAACGAGATTTAATTTCAACGATTACCCAATTATGATGTCAGATGCATTATGTTGATATCTCTCATAAATGGACTACACCTGCTATGTTAAAGTTATATCTAGTTATACAATCAATTTCAGAAAATGTAGCGTTGTTTCGGAAATAAAACTGAAGAACACAATATCGTGGCTTAAACGCCTCAACGTCTACGGGCACAGTGCCGTTAAAAAGTATTATATATTAATTTTACATTTTGTGTATTATTCGTAATTGGGGTTAAAAACTGAAATTCAATAAATTTACTTATTATACATGCGCGTCCGTAAATTTTTTGGTTAGTGCGGTGCAGTAGAAGCAAATACCATTCTATCTAGAGCACATTTGTTAGGTTTCATTTAACCTATTTAGTGTAAATTTTTAACCAATTGCATTCTATCTAGTGTAAGTTTCATATCCAGAGAACATGTGGGCACTTGGTAAAGTTAACATTCAAATGTTGAAATCTACCATTATTTTTTAATTATTTATAGAAGAGCCATTTAAAGGGAATAAAAACATAATTCAATGAAATCCACTAGCGTGATTTTAATTTGAACTCCCTATCACAGATTAAAATCACCATAAGATGGTTAACTTTCCTTGTTACAATGAACTATCTTGTCAAAATTAGTCAGACGAACCCGGAAATATAATTACAAGTTTTAAATAGATATGTTTCTATATTTTTTCAATAAAGTTTCAAGTTACTCAAGATGTGTATAAATATGTTAAATACCCTAAGTACCCTTTATAGCGAGGGATGTCTTCAAAATAGTGATCCAAAACCTATGTTAAGATATTCTAACATCTATTAAACTAGCGCATTTAAAAATAATAAAATTGCACGTATAAAAAAGCCAGTTTACGAGATGTGGTAATGAATATGATTAATAATACGTTTATACTAGTAAAATAACAGTAGATCAACATAGTTGGATGTTGTATGTTATATGTTGTGTGTACATCGTCCTTTCTAAGCTCAAGCTAGAAATGGAATTCCGTTCAACATGCGAGCGGAGCGGTGATCTCGGGCTCAGGGCTCCGGGCACCCCACCCCTCTTCCCCCCTGGTAGCTGTGTGCACAGCAATTTACAAATAAACAAGCCAGTTTCCAATCCAAATAGGACAGCGCTGAATGACTCTAAATAAACCGAACATCCAGCAAGTGCGCGAATTATAGTGTGCAGTGTACATAGGCGTAGGCATAGGCATAGAACTGAACACTCCATCGACTCCATGGTCTCCATGGTCTCCACCATACACCATCCACCATCCACATCTATTCGATTCATCGTCATCGTCATCAAACAGCTCTTGCTCTTGTCCGAACAAACCGGAGTATTTCTTGTACAATTATTTACATACACATTTACAGGCCATGAAGCCATGAGTCCATGGTACTCGCAGTCGCAGACGATGGAGAACATCGTGGTGTTGTGTTCTCCATGATCAGTAGTGTATGGCGTATGCCATCAACATGCCATATGCTCAAATTGTGATTGTGATTTGCTTATACTATGACTGACTATGACTATGACTAGAATGCTTTGCTGTACTCCTATTTTATGATTTTATACTAGTACAGGCGTCAGGCGACGACCTGCATGTCGTGATGTTTTGATTTCTTTTAGATTGTCAGCGGAGTACAGTGTACAGTGTACGATGGTGTACACTATATGATGTAGCAGTAGTATTATACGACCAGTAGATAATAAAATTTCTAAACCGTTTCAGATTCACGTAAATTTGAATGCAGTGCAAAGACAAAATGTTATTGTTTCTGTTCGTATACAGAAGTTGAGATCACCATCACCATCACCAACAATCACCAATTGCCAATTGTATGAAAGACGAGTATGTGCAAGGGATATTTAAAAGTTAATTGCAATGTACGAGTAAGTAAGATCGTGTGCTGCATAAACATTGGAATGTTCAGAATGTACTTGGATTGGAACGTAGGCAATAAATTCAAATCAATCGCCAGAACATTATCTCAATGAAATATTGAATATTAAATGCACGAGCACTCGCAGTTTAAGCCAGATTCAGATTCAGTATTTAGAAGTAGTCGAGAAGACGTCGCGGGGCGTCGAGGGACGTCGCGGGTAGGTGCTTGGCGCACGCATGGTGCGATGTTCCCGCGCCGACTTGGAATTTTGATGCAGTACAAATATTAAAGAACGACATGTCTAAATATAAGCACACTGCGGTGATGCCAGCGGGTATGTTTGCCAATATAATTATTGCTGTTTACTACCGTTGAAATAAGGAATATTGCGTAAAAAATGCGTTGTCGCAGTTTATCAACAGAGTGTTATTAGATAAGCATTGCAGTTTTGGAAGGGGCTGACACGAAATATGACAATTGTTATGTCAATAAGGAATCGAAATGTGGGTATACCTATACTCCTAACAAGTAATGTGACCTGGGAGCGACATATGCAAAGATATTAGCACAGGAATGTAGACCTACCTGTCTCTTGGGTCAATCCATGTTGTTTTCTTACTGATGTGGTCAATAAAATACACTTTGCCGTCATAGTCTCTCGCGAAATCCCAACCATCGGGTAAAGGAATCTCACCATGTCGTCTTCTTGGCATATTTCACGAAATAAATCCATTCAAACGAATAAAACTGGCACAGAAAACTAACTACACCGCCATGTTGTATCTTGGATACCTCATTATCATAGGTGACGTCACGGGGAGCAACCAATCAAGAGCGAGGTTTTCGAGAAAGGAATGCGAAAGCGATGTGTGTGTTGATTTGTCCGTGTGTGTATCTATTAACATAACCAAACGTTACTCGAACTTGACTGACACAAGATAACACTTAACATGTCGAGTGCACCACACTGTATATAAATAAATAGGGGTATGACTGAAATTCTTTTGCAAAACATAACCCTGTTTTACGGTTTAAAAATTGAGACCGTATCAGGGTGACAATCACATAAACACTACATTAGAACCAGTCAATGAACTTTACTTTGTATTGAATTATAAATAACTTATTTTATGAAATTTTTGACACTTGGTTTATATTTTATTACTCTTATTTATAACATTTATGACAATAAAATTTTCGTACGATAAATAAACATACCACTTATGTCACTTGTGAATAACTGGTTCTTATTTTGGTGTGCAGTTTACTACGTACCATACATATGAACCAACCTCGATTTCAACCGACAGCTACCGAGTGAATACGAAATTTGACTAATGAGAGAGAAAGGAAAGACAAAACATAAACATTCTTTTCAAGTGTTGCCGCATTTTATACAATGTAGCTAAGGTATGGTTCAGGTTTCAAAATAACGAAAACTGGGTCAAAAGGCCGAACAAACAATCAGTATTTATATATATTATTTCATTTAAAAAATAAACAATTATGCAATGAAAATTTTAATCATATATTGTTTATTGTATTTTATTGGAAATAGAAATAATAATGCATATATTTATATTACGTGTAATGAAAATAAATGCAAATGATAAGTTTGTTGGAAGAATTTGAACAAAATAAAATATTGTTATGTATAGATTGTTGCATGTAAAAAGGCGTAAACTATTAAAATTACAATTAGAAAAGATATTACAGATTTCTGTAATAGGAATTTATTCCATATACACATTTAGTTTACAGGTTAAGCAGAAGATGGCACAATTTTAAGATTGTTTAAGAATAAGTAAAGTAATATTTTTAGTTTGTTATAAACAAGCAAAGGAGCACTAATAAGTGCTGGAGTAATAATATACATAATGGTGTGTTGGCACCGGACCTTGGGAGATTCTTCGAAACAATTAAATCATGATTCGATAAATTTGATTTCGGCATAAGAGCAGTGGCGGATTCGCCTACATGAGGCTACTGTATTTTAAATACAATGCTCCATTTCGATGAAGTACAATTGTATCATGACACAATTCATTTATTAAATAATAACAAAATGTTAATTTGTGTCAATGTACTGCACTCGACATTTAAATTTGCCGCCTATTGAAGATGCTACTCGAGTCAATGGTTCCCGCTAGATTCGGGGCTGCTTGAAATATTTAACTATTCTATTTACTATTATTCTTATTAACTTTTGTAAAATGAAATATTATTCCATCATAAATGAATCGAATTATATATACTGAATTAAATGTTATTCATTTTGTCAAAGCGGTTAGACAAGAGGCGGGCTATTTACTTGTTATTTCAGACAGCATTACTATAATTTTTTTAATTATTTTGGATAAATTAGGATAGTAGTTTAATAAATTAAGAAAAATGGAAAATATAACGTGATATTATATTAAGCAACCATTTCACCATACTAACGCTATGGTAAAATGGTTGCATTTAATCAGGCGTAACGTCCAAAATATATGTATTAACAAATTATTTAAAGTTAAATAAAAATAAACAGCAGTGTATGTTCTATAAATTTCTTCTTTGTTGCTCTCTATTATCAACGATTTCTCTAATAATTTCAGTAATTTCTGATTATATGCAACCAGTATATCAAGAAGTGATAATGTAGAAGTATATATACCAGGGGCAAAGCTAAATGAAAAATTAAATTTTGTTCAATTGAAATGTGTATGCTTTCTTAGACTTTATTAAATTTACAGATTTTTCAGATTTCTGGATTTCAGATAACTGGAACGGCACAGTGAATTTATACTTGACACCAGACTACTTATATATAATGTTCTTATATTATATGTTCTTTTATTATATTGTTCCAAATGTATCTGACTTGTTTATATGTTTAAATGATTGGTACTGAATTTTGTATGGTAGCTCAAAAACGGCTACGTCAATGTTTTTGAAAATTGCCTATTTCGTAGAAAAAGAAATTCTAGGACTTTTGGCTGCAACGGATTATATTTATGATGACGAACTGCGTTAAAAAATTTAAAATATTTCAACTATTTTGGATTTTATAAGGGGTTGTAAATATTCTTGGACTTTTTAATCAAAAAGTAAAATTAATGATTTCCTAATATTTTTTGATGCAATTATATCCATCTATGTTTAACAAGACGAACTGCGTTAAAACATTTGAAATATCTTAACTATTTTGGGTTTTATAAGGGGTTGTAAAAATTCATGGACTTTTTTTTCGGAAAGTAAAATTATTGATTTTTTAATATTTTTTTATACAATTATATCCATTTATGTTTAAGAAGACGAACTGCGTTAAAACATTTGAAATATCTTAACTATTTTGGGTTTTATAAGGAGTTTTAAAAATTCATGGACTTTTTTTTCAGAAAGTAAAATTATTGATTTTTTAATATTTTTTTATGCAATTATATCCATTTATGTTTAAGAAGACGAACTGCGTTAAAACATTTGAAATATCTTAACTATTTTGGGTTTTATAAGGGGTTGTAAAAATTCATGGACTTTTTTTTCAGAAAGTAAAATTATAGATTTTTTAATATTTTTTTATGCAATTATATCCATTTATGTTTAAGAAGACGAACTGCTTTAAAACATTTGAAATATCTTAACTATTTTGGGTTTTATAAGGAGTTTTAAAAATTCATGGACTTTTTTTTCAGAAAGTAAAATTATTGATTTTTTAATATTTTTTTATGCAATTATATCCATTTATGTTTAAGAAGACGAACTGCGTTAAAACATTTGAAATATCTTAACTATTTTGGGTTTTATAAGGGGTTGTAAAAATTCATGGACTTTTTTTTCAGAAAGTAAAATTATAGATTTTTTAATATTTTTTTATGCAATTACATCCATTTATGATTAACTAGACGAACTGCGTTAAAACATTTGAAATATCTTAACTATTTTGGGTTTTATAAGGGGTTGTAAAAATTCATGGACTTTTTTTTCGGAAAGTAAAATTATTGATTTTTTAATATTTTTTTATACAATTATATCCATTTATGTTTAAGAAGACGAACTGCGTTAAAACATTTGAAATATCTTAACTATTTTGGGTTTTATAAGGAGTTTTAAAAATTCATGGACTTTTTTTTCAGTAAGTAAAGTTATTGATTTTTAATATTTTTTGATGCAATTATATCCATTTATGTTTAAGAAGACGAACTGCGTTAAAACATTTGAAATATCTTAACTATTTTGGGTTTTATAAGGAGTTTTAAAAATTCATGGACTTTTTTTTCAGTAAGTAAAGTTATTGATTTTTAATATTTTTTGATGCAATTATATCCATTTATGTTTAAGAAGACGAACTGCGTTAAAACATTTGAAATATCTTAACTATTTTGGGTTTTATAAGGGGTTCTAAAAATTCATGGACTTTTTTTTCAGTAAGTAAAGTTATTGATTTTTCAATATTTTTTGATGCAATTATATACATTTATGTTTAAGAAGACGAACTGCGTTAAAACATTTGAAATATCTTAACAATTTTGGGTTTTATAAGGGGTTGTAAAAATTCATGGACTTTTTTTTCAGAAAGTAAAATTATTGATATTTTAATATTTTTTTATGCAATTATATCCGTTTATGTTTAAGAAGACGAACTGCGTTAAAACATTTAAAATATCTTAACTATTTTGGATTTTATAAGGGGTTCTAAAAATTCATGGACTTTTTTTCTGAAAGTAAAATTATTGATTTTTTAATATTTTTTGATGCAATTATATCCATTTATGTTTAAGAAGACGAACTGCGTTAAAACATTTGAAATATCTTAACTATTTTGGATTTTATGAGGGGTTCTAAAAATTCATGGACTTTTTTTCTGAAAGTAAAATTATTGATTTTTTAATATTTTTTGATGCAATTATATCCATTTATGTTTAAGAAGACGAACTGCGTTAAAACATTTGAAATATCTTAACTATTTTGGATTTTATAAAGGGTTCCTTATCGTGTCCGTGAATTTTTAGAACCCCTTATAAAATTCACAAATATTAGGATAATTCAATTTTTTTTCCGCAGTTCGTCTTCTTAAACATAAATGAATATAATTGCATAAAAAAATATTAGGAAATCAATAACTTTACTTTTTGAAAAAAAAGTCCATGAATTTTTAAAACTCCCTATAAAATCCAAAATAGTTGAGATATTTCAAATGTTTTAACGCAGTTCGTCTTCTTAAACATAAATGGATATAATTGCATCAAAAAATATTAAAAAATCAATAATTTTACTTTCCGAAAAAAAAGTCCATGAATTTTTAGAACCCCTTATAAAATCCAAAATAGTTCAGATATTTCAAATGTTTTAACGCAGTTCGTCTTCTTAAACATAAATGGATATAACTGCATAAAAAAATATTAAAAAATCAATAATTTTACTTTCTGAAAAAAAAGTCCATGAATTTTTACAACCCCTTACAAAACCCAAAATAGTTAAGATATTTCAAATGTTTTAACGCAGTTCGTCTTCTTAAACATAAATGCATATAATTGCATCAAAAAATATTAAAAAATCAATAATTTTACTTTCTGAAAAAAAAGTCCATGAATTTTTAAAACTCCCTATAAAATCCAAAATAGTTAAGATATTTCAAATGTTTTAACGCAGTTCGTCTTCTTAAACATAAATGGATATAATTGCATAAAAAAATATTAAAAAATCAATAATTTTACTTTCTGAAAAAAAAGTCCATGAATTTTTAGAACCCCTTATAAAATTCAAAATAGTTAAGATATTTCAAATGTTTTAACGCAGTTCGTCTTCTTAAACATAAATGGATATAACTGCATCAAAAAATATTAAAAAATCAATAATTTTACTTTCCGAAAAAAAAGTCCATGAATTTTTACAACCCCTTATAAAACCCAAAATAGTTAAGATATTTCAAATGTTTTAACGCAGTTCGTCTTCCTAAACATAAATGGATATAATTGCATAAAAAAATATTAAAAAATCAATAATTTTACTTTTTGAAAAAAAAGTCCATGAATTTTTACAACCCCTTATAAAATCCAAAATAGTTAAGATATTTCAAATGTTTTACCGCAGTTCGTCTTCTTAAACATAAATGGATATAATTGCATAAAAAAATATTAAAAAATCAATAATTTTACTTTTTGAAAAAAAAGTCCATGAATTTTTACAACCCCTTATAAAACCCAAAATAGTTAAGATATTTCAAATGTTTTAACGCAGTTCGTCTTGTTAAACATAAATGGATATAATTGCATAAAAAAATATTAAAAAATCAATAATTTTACTTTCTGAAAAAAAAGTCCATGAATTTTTAAAACTCCCTATAAAATCCAAAATAGTTAAGATATTTCAAATGTTTTACCGCAGTTCGTCTTGTTAAACATAGATGGATATAATTGCATAAAAAAATATTAAAAAATCAATAATTTTACTTTCTGAAAAAAAAGTCCATGAATTTTTAAAACTCCCTATAAAATCCAAAATAGTTAAGATATTTCAAATGTTTTACCGCAGTTCGTCTTCTTAAACATAAATGGATATAATTGCATAAAAAAATATTAAAAAATCAATAATTTTACTTTCTGAAAAAAAAGTCCATGAATTTTTACAACCCCTTATAAAACCCAAAATAGTTAAGATATTTTAAATGTTTTAACGCAGTTCGTCTTGTTAAACATAGATGGATATAATTGCATCAAAAAATATTAGGAAATCATTAATTTTACTTTTTGAAAAAAAAGTTCATGAACTCCTTATAAAATCCAAAATAGTTAAGATATTTCAATTTTTTTAACGGAGTTCGTTTTCCTAAATATAAATTCATATAACTCTATCAAGAAATATTAAATAATCAATAATTTTAATTTTCGAAAAAAAAGTCCATGAATATTTAGAACCCCTTATAAAATCCAAAATAGTTAAGATATTTCAATTTTTTTAACGCAGTTCGACTTTTTAAATATAAATGCATATAACTGCATTAAGAAATATTAAATAATCAATAATTTTACTTTTCGAAAAAGAAATCCATGAATTTTTAAAACTCTTTATAAAATCCAAAATAGTTAAGATATTTCAAATTTTTTAACACAGTTCGTTCGTCTTCTTAAACATAAATGGATATAATTGCTTCCAAAAATATTACGAGATTAATAATTTTTCTTTTTGAAAGAAAAAGTCCATGAATTTTAAAAACTATTTATAAAATCCAGAAAAATTAATATATTTTAATTTTTTTAACACAGTTCGTCTTCTTAAAGTTAAGTGGATATAACTGTATCAAAAGTTTTCGTAGATTCTAAATATTCTCTAGAATAAAATTTACATGACTTTAGAAAAGGTCGCATAGAAACTTAAAAAGCATTGATGTTTAAAGTGTAATAAAGCAGTTGCATCAAACCATGAAAAACAAATAAACTTTTATTTTTGTAAAAACGCCTATAAATATAGAAAAGATAAAAAAAAGCCAGAAAATTGTATATATTTTAAATTTTAAATTAACAGTTTATCAATTTAACGTGTAGCGGATATTACTCTATTAAAAATTAGACAAATAAGAAGTAAGGATTATCAAACAAATTTTCATCGCTCTAGAAGTTTCTCTTTCTATAACAAACGTACAATACACATCCATTGCCAGGCAATGGGGCGCAGAGCTAGTTATATTATAATGTTCCAGGTATATTTATTAACATCATTTATTTCTTTGAAAAAAATGTCCATGAAAATAAGGAAAGTTGTATAAGAGGCAGTATCTCGTAGATATTAAAAAAGTAATGAAACAGTCTTTTATTTTAGAGTATAACGAATATAACTACATCAAATATTTTAAAGAAATGTAATTTTTCTTTTAGAAAAAATATCCATAAATTTAAGAAAACCTTATTTTTGTTAAAACTAAAAATGCACCAAATTTATCAAATTTAACAAGTGGACCTTTTTTCATTGCAAGAAATGCAGAAATTTTATTTATAACAGAATTCAAAATACGACATGTTTATCAAAAGTATATTTTTCTTTAATCTCAAATAATGCAGAAATATCTTATTTTCAACGCCTGATCAGCATGCAACTGTATTCACAGAAATGGTTGTATACTGATCACGCGTTGTAATTTATAAATTAATAGTGTCATCTATGAGTTTAACTTTATGAACATTATCTTTACCTGTTATATCTACCGTTTAGCAGATGGCGCATTTTATATTTAGTTTATTGCTAAACATTTACTTTTAGAAAATTAATTTTTTAATATCTGTCAACTGGTTAATATACATCTTATATGATAAATAATATCCAAAACTGTTGACAAAGTATAAAGTACACTATTAATTTATAAATTACAACACGTGATCAGTATACAACCATTTCTGTGAATACAGTTGCATGCCGATCAGGCGTTGAAAATAAGATATTTCTGCATTATTTGAGATGAGAATATATTGTTACAAGCATTATATCTCTATTCGTTATTTTCTTTTTCCAACATTTTCTCAACTTAAGAAATGCAGAAAATCTTATTTTTGTGAAAGCTGTGGTACTTAATTTACAATCCAATAAGAAACTCCTAAATTTTGAAAAGAAGTTCACAATAATGCAAAACTACATTTTGTGTCAACCAAATAATTCAATTTAAAAATGAAATTAAAATTTGAAATAAGATTACGAATTATTTTATTGAATCCAAATCATACACACAAAAAAACGCCGCTTTGCAACGGGGTAAACAATGGCGAATATACATAAGAAACTATCCATCAGGAAAATAAACTTCATATATTTATTATAATTTTTGCTACAAGATTGTACTTTATAGAAAACATTGCCCCTGGAACTTATACTTCTGCAGTATCTCAGCCTGTTATATTAGTTGCTCTTAACCAGGCGCTAATGTATTAATATTCTGAAGTAATTTCACAAGGGAGTTCATAAATATATTTAAATATAATGTAAGACCCCTACTTTGTAAGTCTCTAAGGGCGCCCGTAAACATTAGGCGATGTTTTAACAAAGACCTGTATTTTCTAAATTACGCTACTTATGTCCACTCCAAGATATGGGACTTATATAGGGCACTTTATTTAAGATTGGCTGTTTTTCAGAAATAATCATTTTAAAAGACGGTCTGTTATGCACAATCAAATTAATTAGGAATTAAATATAACTAGATTACGTAGTGGGCGAGAGCATTGGTGCTTGACGATGACTGCTGTGTATTCGGGTTCGATCCCCGGACCAGAGTTATATTTTCTGGGTTTGGTTGCTATCAAGTTGAATTGATTATTATGTATATAAATGTCAAGCAGCGATGGTAGACAAGTGTCGATAATACTCAGCGTAGGAAATAGGTCGATGTTAAAGTAAAAAAAATAAATAAAATAAATTGCAATTTTCGGTTCCTGACGGAAAAAATTGACAGATAAAAATTCTTTTTTTATTAAAAGGAAGAAAATAATTAGGGGCCTCTCCCCTTCGTTGCCCCAGTCCTCCCACACCTCCATACCATTGAACCGTGGAAGTAACATTGCAAACAATAAGAGGACTCGAGCTTCAAGTGATATTATCAAAGTTATATTATGAGATACAGATATCAATTTATTTTGGTGTGTGTCTTTACTAATAATATTCACTCATCTATTCAAGAATCAAACTAATATTTTATAATCTTTAAAACCATTTCTTAATGTATAATTGGCGGACCCAAAAATATTTTAATAAGAACTATTTAATCACTCACTTTGTTCAGTGTCTTGATTCATACTTACTATTAGAGTAAAGGTTATAAAAAAACTGGATTTCGTTTATTACTTGTTACTAGTTACTATAAACATATAAATATACACTTGGAACATTATCATATAGGATGATTGGCTTTTTTATTTTCTTCTGTTTTATTTAAAATGTTTGTTTTTGCTGCTTAATTTTTAACCATATTTTCGTCACAAGATTTGTATGAGAATTATATCGCTAGGACCATAAGCAATGGATTTTATTTAACCTAGTGCGTATTGCTCCATTTGAAAATGCATATCTTTTACACTTTCTGATATAACAGAGACAACAATGGGCTTGTATCCTCATTTTTTAGTGGTCGATTTTTCAATTGTTGATTGAAATTGATGTTAATAAATGTGTATTGGCGTGTCTATTTTATTAAATATCTAAATATTGATGGAGATATACCAATTACAAGTTTGAATTGTAGTTTTAGCACTAGAAATGATCGGCCATATTTGTATGACGTGAAATGCATTTTAACGTCAGTTATTTGTTGAGTATGTAAGTGCTGTGGTAATGTTCTGTAGCTATTGGTAGTCAAATAATCAAGTCAAGTCAAAGAATAATAAGTTTTTATTTTATTTAACCCTGCTAAGACAGACATAGTATTGAAATTTTATTGTTCCTTGAAATAGCTGTAAATAATATTTGATATTTTGATATATAAATACATATAGCAGAGATTTATGAGCTGTAAGGTTGGTAACCTTACACAAGGATTGTGATGTCACATGCACTTGGAATGTGTACAACGTTGAATCCGTTTAATAATTAAAGAGACAAAATGACTTTTTTAGTTGTTAATATCTCTTAACATATAAGGACTTATTAAAAAATTATTGGACATTTGAGGTTCTAGAAACCCACTTTATCAATATATAGCACACTTTTATAGAAATGAAGCCATAGTTCACAAGCCCACTGAAGTATATGCATTGAGGATTGCCAAGGTAATAAATATAATCCTCACTGTATCATGAAATTAGAGCAATAGAGTATCTAAACTAAGTTACCAATAAAATAATGTTGAAATTAAAAAAATTAAGTATATTTCAATAGGTATGATTAATTATGGTACGAGTATAAACACTAACAAGTAATATATAATATATATTCAATTATTCATGAAATATTGTGCTGAGATTTAATACTTGAAATTTTACTTAAATTATTAAATACCTGAAAATTATTTATTAAGTGGCATGCATGCATAAATAACTAATAACAAATATAATTACAATTCTCTTAATTTCGATGTTCAAAAAGATTCAAATTATAAATAAAAATATTGTTACAAAATATATTATAATATTTAGATTTTCCTTATAATTTAGAAGTTTATTTTCATGCACTATAATCAATTCAATATAACATTTGTATAAACAATTTATTAATTATTTCTCTAAATTTTAAAATCATTTTTTTAATTCTTAAAAAATAATTTGATTATTTCACAATATTATTAGAAAAATTTTAATAAAAAAATTTGTTAAAAATTTAACTTTTCTATTTAACATCCAGTAAACTCGAAAGTAACATTTATGTATTATCTATAAATGTATTTGTTACGTAAATGTTCCTTCGTGCTCTGTGATATCCTTACCCTTATAGCCAGTTTTAATGAACTATTTAGCCATTAGTTAGTAAACAAAACGTGATTCTTGCACTAAGACATTTCGGCGTAAATAACATATCGTCATCTAATAGTAGGTTTGTTTGCGTTTACTACATTTAATTCTATACCTCAATGCCTATCTTCTATTTCTTATTATAGTTTTATGTATAAATTTGTTGCATTTGAAATATCATTACTTTCCAGATCCAGATCCAGGTTACAGGTTACAGACGCAGTGCCGCATTAACCATGCAAATGCTACGAGCCCCGTGTTTCTGCAGAGCCGCCCTTAGAACAGAAAATATCCAGCTTGTAAAATCTTGGTTTAAATATTTTTTTCAGATCTAGAATTTTTCAGAAAGGTAAATTTTCTGATAAATTTTTAATTCTTTTCTTTTAATGTTTTTTTTTAATTTAAAAAAAATACCAGTAAATCGAGTATATGTGAGGGGGGAGGGGGGAGGTCCCACAAATTGAGGTTAAGGGCACTGCGTCACTGAGACAACTTAGTCAGTTGTAATTATAAATAAGGTGTCCAAATCTACTGCTTGCTTGCATCAAAGCAACGCAACTTTCTTGCAATATATACCAACTAGTGTACAGCAATTTCGACATAATAGTCCAAGATCCCAGGGCCGGCAGACATCACTTATTTTCTGATGAACAAAATGTGTAAGATTGAGTAGTGTTAGTATTTACAATGATCGTATGCCTACCTGCTAACTTGACTTCATGTATCATGTAATCAAGGTTTATGTCTCACTCACTCTCATGTGCACGGATAATGCCTTCTTTCTCCTACTCATAGTGGAATTAAAATTGGGTCTAGGGGATGTTTGGTCCCTTGGATCAATCTGTCCTCTTGTAAAACGTTTTAAAACAGTTGTCTTGTAATTCCTTGTATTACCTTGCAGATGCTTTAAAGCTGACAAAAAAATTACTTAAACTCACTTATTTTCTGATGAATCTTTTTTATATATGTTAGCAAGACGTTATACAAGAGGATAGACCGATCAAAGTGGCCAGACATCTCCTAGACCCAATTTTAAATCCGCTATGAGTAGGAGCGAGAGGGCATTATCCGTGCGCATGAGAATGAGTGAGATATAAACCTTGATTACATGATACCTGGAAAATGGCCGCCTGGTCAAGTTAGCAGGTAGGCATACGATCATCGTACATACTAACACTACTCAATCTTACACATTTTGTTCATCAGAAAATAAGTGATGTCTGCCGGCTTTGGGATCTCACTCTATAATGCTTGAACGTTGCAGTTCTAGAGTTTTAACCACTAAATCGTTTTTGTGACATCCGTTACTCGTCCTCAGTAACGATTTTTTGTTACTTTAACTAAATAACTTTTGAGTAATAATCATAAACAATTTGAACGAAACTTATTGCTTGGTGCAACTTTATATTATAACTTGCATAAAATATTGGATGTTGCGCTAGTGGGACGCGCCTTAATATTATCATTAGTGCTATTAGGAACCGTTTGCTTCTGTTGTTTGTTGCATTCAAATGGACAATGGCAGCACTCTAAGTAAAATATCAAGCTATATCAAGAAATATTTTTTTTATATACGAGTTCTAATACTTACAATAATAAAATATACAATTTTAAAATTTATAAGATAAAAAATGGTTTTAATTATATAATATAATATACTCCACCCTGAATTTCGTATATAGAGGTTAATTGTTTATTTGTATAAATTTATTTAAGGCAATATTATGTATAAAAAATTTTGTATGAGAAATTTTTAATTAATTAATTTAATGTCAATAGATTCAAAAAATAAAAAAGAGAATAAAATTTAGACAAAAATATTTTACTATAACATTGCACTTTTGTTATAAAGAAAATAATGCCTCAAATAAAAGTAAAGACTATGTATAAATAATTGATGTTTAATTATAAAAGACAGATTAAATAGGCAGGTAGGGCAGTGGGCAGTGGGCAGTAGGCAGGCTATCAGCAAGCGTGGCACCGGACGAGACCAACTTCATCGCAGTTCATGCACTTTAGTGCGACGAATTCGGCTGTGAAATGATTTCTATGGACAGATTTTTTCGAGCCTGAGCACACAGGGCATGGCAGAAGACGGTAGCCTCCGCAGACTCTGCAGGTGTTGCAGGCATCGGCGCTCTGAAAAACAACAAAAATACATTTCAAAATTATAAATTGAAATTCGATTGGTCCATATTCTTTTATAATTTTTTTTTATTGCTAGTTTCCTGGAGTATTATACCATTTTGGAATCCTGAAGAGTTGCGCCAATTTTTAAAAAAACTTGCCATAGTAGTGTTCATACTTTTTTTTTCACACCACGATGAGTTAAAGTTGACAGAAAGTAAAAATCTTTCAAAATTTTAGGGAAAAAAATAATTTCGATTGATTTTTGTGTAAAAACTACTAGCATTTTGGTATTTTTAATGGTTGTGGTGGATAGCAGTGCTATTTAGGTTGCCGATACAAAAAGAAAATTAGAAATATTTTGAAAATTGCGGTCATGGTAGTTAAAAACATATTAGGGTGTTTCAATTTTCGAATTTTTTTTTGTAATTTCTAAACAAAATGAGATAAATTTTTTTTTTCTTTTTTTCTCGTGTAGTCATGAGCAGGACAACCCTCTGGTGCCCGCTTATCGTTGAATATTGGGACACCCTGTATATAAAAGCATAGTTACCTTATAGGCTTTCAGCATTCGTCTAAGTTCGCCTGTTTCGTTCAATTTTTCCACAGCTTCAGCATCCTAGAAACAAAATAATGTAATGAGTTAGGTATGTGATTAAATAAAATATATAAGCAACCGTTTCTATGTATGAAAGAGTCATTCATTAGTGAATAAATAGTTTTTGTACCCTGATTTTAAAATTGTTGTATACAACTAAAATAGTTTCAACTCTAATACATTTTTACAAAGAATAACGTCTTAGGCTTTGTGTACCGTTTAATAATTATTAAAGCTTATGAGCATGAGTATTTTACACAATAATTAATTTTAAATAAAATGTCAATAAAAACCCCGGGCGAAGCCAGGTATTTTCGTTACTCACATAAAAACCATATTATTTAAAAATAAATATTTGTAAATTTAATGAATTATTTTAAAGTGAAGAGTCAAGTAAACATGCAGGTGTTCCCGAACGCAGCACGACCATTACCGGAAACAAACGATTTTAAATACATGTTTATAAACAATGATTGAATTCTATTTGATGAAATAATAAACAAAGTTAAAAAATATTAGGGTAATAAATTTATTTTGTTGAATCTGGATTTGAAAATAAGATTGTTAAGTAAATTTTGAATTAAATAGAATTAAATTCGGTGTGATAGCAAAAACTGCAATTCGAAGCAAAAATCTACAGTGGTTAGTGAGATCGAACGTGTATGCGAGTGAGATAAAACACATGGAAAGTTGAAACGAAGTTTTCAACGAAAACGAGCACGAGCCGTGTATCGTGATTCTATAGAACTTTTAACAATAGCAAAACAGGGGATTCCATTATGTTATATTTCATTGTATGTATGTATTTAAATATTTTGCAATAGTATTCGTAAACATCTCTGTTGATGATGTCATCATCAAAAGCATGAAACCAACAAAGCACTGCGACTGAGAAATATAGTCGCTGACTATATGCTCAAAGCCAGTTTAAAATCAATTAAGTTACGTTCGTGCCGTGTTTTATCTCACTCGTAAACACGTTCGTTCTTTTACTAACAACACAGTTGTAATCACATTCGATTCGAGCAGATGTGGCTAAGGTTTGCAACCAGTCGCGTCGTGTGCTGAAGGCCTAATCAACGCCGTTGCGCTGCTGTAACAAATAAGTTTAGAATAAATTTGTTCGTAAAAGATTATAAAGAAATCAAATACAGATCACACACATTCGTATCTCGAGTATTTGTAAGTAATGCTTTGTCCACACTAGTGCGACATTCAACATTCATATATTTTCATACTGACGTATTCTAAATATGAGTGTAATAAATTTGTTGAACTTTTTTAGTCTACGTTAATGCGACATTTATATAAATATATGCTATTCTTTAAAACTCTACGAAGCATTCGATTAATTTTGTTGCCGACTGCGTATCGCTAAACGCAAAATCCTTTGCAGAATAAAAAGTACTCACATCATCGTATATGTTACATGACACAGAGGCTTGAAAAAATTAAATAAATAAAATGGAATAGAATTAATCAGACTCTTATTATTTTTTTCTCTAAACATACAAAACTGATTGAATGAAAATGTGGTAACGACAAAGGATACCGATGTGTTCAGTTCCATGTGACTTTCATTTGTACGTGTTGTACATCCTATTTCAACATATGTTAGAGTCGCACTAGTGTGGACAAAGCATAACGTTATGCATGAAAAATCAGTTAAACTGTTTCTTGATTATTCAAATATTCAGACGCTATCGCTCTATGGGCTGCTCTGATTGGTACAAAAAACTTTATGCAAAACACGACCAAGAAATGATTTCTTATGACGTATAAGTAAAGGTAGATAATTACTAGTTGCCACTTTCCAGTAATTAATTTCAAATAAACTATTTTTGATAAATAAATGAATGCTAGTTTATATTGATGAATATCACTTTCAAAACAGACAAAAACCATGCAAAAACGTGCAGAGGTTAAAAACATAGGCTGACAATATAAGAAAAAAATATAACAGTCGGTACTGTGTGTAATAGACAGAGAGCTGGAGAATGTTTGACGACCGAGTTTTTAACAGTTAGAGCTACTTTTGGTTTGTTATACACTTTTATTTTTCCATTCTAATTTGGGTTCCAATTGAATTTAACTGCAGTTTAACCAAGCAAAACACCTTGGCTACATTTTTCGTTAGTTAACTGTGGTCGATCTTTGACAAAATTAGATCTTACAAACCGATTTTTTAGGATATTGTCATAACTGTAATTTAACTTTAAATTTATACAGAAATTATTTTTCTATGTATTGTCATTTGTACATGAGATACGAAATTTATGTATCTCATGTACGTATTATGTACTATAGTTATGTTTAATAACTAAAGGGACAAAATGACTTTTTTAATTCTTTCTTTAGTAATTACAGGAAAAAAACCAAAATCTTTTGTCTTATAACTTTTCACTTCCCAATGAGACAAAAAATAAAAGAAAAAAGAATCAATTATATCTGTCTCGTTTGCTCTCATAACACGCAAACATAGTGCATCTCGTTTACTCTTGACAGATGTTAACCAAAATCTATTTTACAATTTGTCTTGAAGAAAGACTTGACTTTAGATTTTGTATGCTTCTGTATTATGTCATCAAATAAATAAAAAATTATTGGCATAGCTAAACTAATAAATATAAAATAACCAGTTTTCATTTAAAATTCTGGTTTTTAAATTGATGCTTGCTATTTGGCAAGTGTTGTATTTAAAGTTGTTCTAGGAATTTAGATTAAAAAGTTTGTTAATATTTTAACTAGAATATATTTCTGCTGCTAAACAATAAAATTTATTAAAAAATGTTACGCCATCCTACTAATTTTGATCTCTTATATACCACTACCTAATAAATCTGCGACTACATTTATAAAATAACAATTATTGTTATTATATACTGCTGTTGAAATTAAAATGTTGTGGAGGACATACGATTATAAGAAGTTATTAAAAAATTATTGGACATTTGGAGTAACCAACTTTATAGTACAGTTTTAAAGAAATTAAGGCATCGAAAACCATAACTTGGCTTCTTGCTCTCCTATAATTGAAAAAGAGAAATAATATAAACTAGCTCTCGGTCTATAAAACATTGCTGTGTTACGTTCGAGTTTGCATGCATAACCTTACTGACAGTTTATTTTTTAAAGCAAGTCATAACTTTTTATCTACAAATAAAATATGTAAAGAATGTCTTTTATTATTTCCTTGTTGATAATTATTAATTCAACTACGACTATTTATTATTATTTAAAGTTGTGTAAATCGTATCTTATTTTCTATAACACTGTACTATATATTAATATTGTAAGCTATAATTTGGGTCTCAAAAATGTGTTTTTGATCTGAATAAAAACAAGTGGGCAAGAGCATTAATGTTTTATACCGCACTGGTATGACATCTGTTGCGTGTATGCGAATGAGAGTATATCCGTGGACATTGCACCACTCGTGCCAACGGTGAACAGTGTTCAGTTCACCATCATACTTTCTTCTCCTTCAAGCCGAACACGCTTCAGTGATCAATATTATGTTTTTCCCACAGCTCATACCTAAAGTTCCAGCTTCGATGTACACATGCAGATGCAATTTCTGCACAAACTTCGCGAGTTTATAAGCAATATAGGCTGGCATCGCACACTTTTAGGAGTGGAGGAAAAATCGATTAAGATTTACAGTACACAGTGTAGTGTATAACTCGTACTTCACACCGAAAAATCGTCAAAAGTTCGTCGTTAAATAAACTAAATAAAATCTGTATGAAAACTGGAATATTGATGTTGCACTGGTCTGGACAGACCATAAGGTATAACATTTATGTAATACCTTTGTAACTGTTAGCTGTTGTATTTCTAGGATGGGCCATTTACAACTATAAAAAAGTATCCCTATAATAAATAATACTTTCATTTTAGTAAGAATTTTTTTCTTGATATTTTAAATATAAAAGCAATTAGACAAACATTCTATCTAATTCAAATACACAAAAACATACCACGAATATATTCTCGTACCAGTATTCGTATCCAACAATGTAGTTCAGCTTTCTAAATGATTGAACAGGTGAGACATTCATTAATATTACAAGTAATAAATTCCATAGCATTGATTGCTTATTCAATTTATCATTATATAATAAATAAGTACATACTCAAGACGTAAGTCAATTAATCATCGTTAAGTTTATTACGAAATATAAAAAAAAACTATTTATATTACTAAGATGAAAGAAAATATGATTTAAAAATCAATCAAATTTATGTTCATCTTTTCTGTCATTATATTCTGGCGCCTGGTGATAGTGGCAACTAGCATAACATATTTGCAGGCGAGAAACTGTGTGATTTCAAGTCTTCACTTACAAGTAGTATTCACGCAAGTTCTTATTTCCTTATTTATTTACTAAAGTCATATATTGCATCAGAAAAGGAGAGACTTTTTGAAAGTATGGAAACCGTTTTATAAAATGCGATAAAATTTCCTTTTTCATGTGATTATATATAACATTTTATTTTTGAGAAGTACTGGGGTATGGAAAAATACTTATCGTCCAGTTTATTAATGACATATCTCCGATGCCAGATACCCTATGTCTGATTCAATACTCAGCTAACACATAAATGCAACCAAAGTAAATTATAAAGCAGATAAACTCGTGAAATATCGCTGAGTGTTTGTAACTGGAGTTACATAATATAAGTAACAACGGTGACATTGTTATTACCAAACTTAATACTCTGAGATATCTCAGTAATGATCTCGACGATCGATATGGGAACGTGCATATTTGCACAGAGCCGCAGCGAAATAATTTACAGTGGGCTATTTTGAGAAGAAGGAAAACAATGCGGCAAATCTTTGAAATAGAAAGGAATTATTTAGTAATTACAGGAAAAAAACCAAAATCTTTTGTCTTATAACTTTTCACTTCCCAATGAGACAAAAAATAAAAGAAAAAAGAATCAATTATATCTGTCTCGTTTGCTCTCATAACACGCAAACATAGTGCATCTCGTTTACTCTTGACAGATGTTAACCAAAATCTATTTTACAATTTGTCTAAAAGAAAGACTTGACTTTAGATTTTGTATGCTTCTGTATTATGTCATCAAATAAATAAAAAATTATTGGCATAGCTAAACTAATAAATATAAAATAACCAGTTTTCATTTAAAATTCTGGTTTTTAAATTGATGCTTGCTATTTGGCAAGTGTTGTATTTAAAGTTGTTCTAGGAATTTAGATTAAAAAGTTTGTTCATATTTTAACTAGAATATATTTCTGCTGCTAAACAATAAAATTTATTAAAAAATGTTACGCCATCCTACTAATTTTGATCTCTTATATACCACTACCTAATAAATCTGCAACTACATTTATAAAATAACAATTATTGTTATTATATACTGCTGTTGAAATTAAAATGTTGTTGCAATAAAGAGTTCAAATATATATATAAAAGTCAATTACCCCTGAATAGTATGCAACTAATCCAACAACCAGTTTTTTTTTCTTCTTATTTACCAAAAGAAGATTACACGTTTTCATAATAAATTTCAAGCCGATTAAGGTAGAAAGTAGAATACATACTGTAGTCGTGTTAGTATTGAGACCAATTCGTTTTTATAAGAAATAAAAATATCTAACGGAATAATTGACACGGGTATTTCACTTGCAAATGTAGTAGCATGTTTATACATGACTTACAGAAAAGGTAAAATGCTCATTAGCATTCTAGCAAAGAGTGACATCCATTACGATGGGTTTACTACCCAGTACACAGTACATACAAAATATTATTTACGTAAGTTATATGTAACAGCAATATATCTGTGTTAGAAGCGGGTAGAAATTCAGTTTATTAATAATATAGATTTCTGACTGCTACTTTATCGGTATAAATTTTCTTATGAGGCATTACATTTTCACAGTCGATAAAATTTATAAAGTGTGGACTCACACGCCAACAGTTTTATACTATAAATGGTAATGAGTGGGCGTGAGTGCATTTACATCTATGCAGTGCAACGTGGTGCACCTGTTGTAGGATGGCGGAGGGCGGGAGTTGCGGGGCTGGCGTCTACCGTCTAGCATATCTAATTTAACCAGTTCTTGTTACATATTATTACCAGATTTCACTTATTCTTAAATCAGTTTATCATGATCTTTATGCAGTCGTTTATAAAAGGCAATAGAATTGATTTCACACAAAGGTTAAAGCCGAAAATAATAAACTTATTTAACGTTAAAAACATAAAATTGTAATTCTTTGTTCTTATTTTGAATGTACTTAGTGTTCATGCGTTGTACGTCAGTAATAATACATAATTAGTATTTTATCCAGAGATGTGCACAAATGCTTTTCAAAAGCATTTAAATACAAAATGCAAATACCCTGTTATTTTCCTATTTCAAATACAAAATAAAAAATAAATTTCATGTTAGTATTTAAATACAAAATACAAAATACGTATTTTAAAAATACTTTTGAGAAAATAGAAGACTCTTTATGTTACTAATATAAATGTTATTTTTTTTAATAATTATGAGAATTCTTTGTGATAAAGACCGACTTCGTTTTGAAACATTTTTGTTTCATAAAAATACTATCTAGAATTTTTTAAAATAGCAAAAGTAAGGGTTTTATTAGTGTCGCATGTTTATGTCGCCCTAGTCTGTACGTTAACAGTACAACACATGTAGTACACTCATGTCTAAATAATGTCAACTTATGAATGAAAATATATAAATTGATTGTCTTGTAATAAAACAAATAATGAACGAGAAAATATGATAAACAAATTTAAATAAACGAAAATCAGATGTTTTATGGTGGGGATAACAGGAAGAATAATAAAATAACAGGCACATTTAGAATTATTAAGACAATTGTGCAGATAATTTAGATCATAGATGGAAAATATAAAATTCTATACTCTTAAAAGATATTTAAATACAAAATAGAAAATAGGTATTTACTATTTAGTATTTGCATTTTGAGTATATGTATTTGAAAAACGCACATCACTGATTTTATCTCAATATCAATTACTATATTTTACATAAGTATTTTTTTTCTTTATACTTCACAAGCTGAAACTTGTATTTAAGGCTAAAACATTAAATTAAAACTAAAAATCAGTGACTGAGATTGACCCTGAGAAATTCTGTAGTACAAGTATCATTTCCATCTACTGTTTTAATTTTATGTTTTAATCTTAAATGGTATTATATTTTAGCCGAAGAACAGATCTGTTAAACACAGTTATGTGTATTTAAGGTTTATCTAACATAACGAAAGTTACATGTTAAGTACACAATTGTACCTAAAATACAACGTTTCGTAATCTATTTAACTGTTTTTAAAAATAAATATAAATTGTTGTTGACTAGCATAATCATAAAACTTCTCAATATTTATAAAATCTTAATACGATAGCACAGTGGGTGAGAGCATTGATGCTCGACACTGACTGCTATGTATTCGGGTTCGATCCCCGGACCAGAGTTATATTTTCTGGGTTTTCTTGTTATCAAGTTAAATTGATTGTGTGGAAGAAACATAATTATAAACTTATTAAATAGTGGTGAAGCCCAAATATATGAGGCCACGACACCACAAAAACTGCCAGCCTATTAGGAGGTTATAGATGATAAGGCTTAGCATCAGAAATAAGCCGATATTAAATAAATTAACTACAAATAAATAAAATTCGATGGACCGGAATAGGGAAGTAAAGTATCCTTAATATGGGATCCTATTAGATGAAATATATAATTACTTTTTGCTTAAATCAAATTTAATATAAATGTAAGGTGACATTTACGTCTTGTGTTTAGCAGGGAATATTTTTTTCTTGTTATGTTTTAATTTTTAATTTTTATTTTGAATGTAACCCGTGTGTCAGTAATAAAGATACTTTATTTAATATAAATATTTATTTTTAATATAATTCTTTTTATTTCTTTATTTTTAACAAGCCGATTATTAATTTTACTTATAATAGATTTCATGGTATAAACACGGTCTCTAAAATACCACTTTAGTATCAAGTTTTAAGGTATTCTTTTTCTTTATGGTTTTACGGCGATTTCAACAGCTACGTCATATTCGCTGATCGTTGTCATTTTATAAGTTATTCATGAGGTATATCTCGATGAGGTTTTAAGTTTTAGTTTTAGAAAGTTTGGATTTGTAAACTTCTAAAATTAAAAAAAATTGTACTAAATGATTATGCATATTGCCATTTGCTATACTACTCTTGAAATTAAACAATTAAAATAAAACAGTAGGGGAGAACGATACGGAAGCCTTTTAGAAGTTCCGCCGAAGGATTGAAACATTTTTGTTTCATAAAAATACTATCTAGAATTTTTAAAATTAGCATAAGTAAGGTACGTTAAAAGTACGACACATTTAGTACACTCATGTCTAAATAATGTCAACTTATGAATGAAAATATATAAATGTTTATTGATTTTGTTTTTAAGATAGAGACAACATCATATGAAGACATCGACTGAATTCTGATTCAACACAGTTCTACAAAGGTTATAACTTGGACTATAGCTGACAAGTAATTAGACTAAAATAAATGAGTTAAATGCTTGACTGTTACAGTTGCAAAACAATCTCTAATTATTACTATTGTCAAAATTAGAATGAAATGGAAATTTTAATGACATGCCATTAATAAACTGTTGCCTTACTATTTCGTTTCGTTTCATTTCGTTTCAATAGTGAAATCGCCAGCAATGAGCCAGAACCTAGAACTCATTATAACACATTGTTAGAACAACAATAGGTGCTTCCATAGAAACAAACCATACTTGTATATAATTCATAACAATTAAATCTATAGAAATAAATCTCAGATAATTAAAACACTATGAAATATGTGATAACAATCGTTAAGGAGCCACGAAACGAGCCGAACCAGTACGCCATACTATTTCAAATATCATTCATGGTTTTCTTCATTAAGGTGAAACATTACTTCATGGTTATACAGTTAGATATAGATGGTAACAGTGTACTAAAATAACAATCGATTTGGAACTTTATACTAGTACTCCATGTTTTCAAATATAAAAGCGTTAACAACTTTGCACACGATTGAGTTATTTAAACCATATAAATGTTAAAAGTTAGAGAAATGTTCAAGCTTTTTTTATAAATATATCATTAGTATACTTCAAATTAAGACAGTTTGGTGGCGACTCATACTTAAAACAAGTTGTGGGGTATAAACTGGCGATATAACTAAAAAGCACTGACTCACTTATTTTTCTATAATGTATATAGAAACGAATAAGATAAAATTCATTATCGTATTATAGATTTATACCGCTCTTATAACCTCTCTTAAGTATAAGTCGCCGCCGAAGTCTCGTGATTTGGACTATAGTATATATTAGTATGTGATTATTATTTCACGAGTAGAAAAAATATTGTAGAAGATTTTAGAGGGTAAACTAAGGTAAGAAGCTGGGATAATTAAGAGGACAAAAATGTACAAAATGTCTTAATTAATATCATGTTTGTATACACATTACATTTTATTTATGTGTCTTATAAATATGATTAAAAACTTGTTTTTGTTGAAATTGATGCTATATTTTTGATTTCACATTAAGTCGCACAAGTTTTTGATCATGAACGGACTGCTACCAATGAAAATATTCATGAGAGTGTATTATTCTATAATAAATAAATTTTTCAAAACAAAAACACAAAAAATAAATTACTTACTCCAATTAATTGTCCATCTACAAAGAGTTGTGGCACCAAGATTTGATCGCTATTCATTCTATCTTTGATTTCCTCTTGAAATTCACCTCCCATGAAGACATCTCTTTCTTCAAACTTGACTAACAGAGTTCGCAGTATTTGTTTCACCATCATACATTGTTGGTACGTTTCCCGTACAATTCCCATAGTAGTTGTGTAGAGTACTACTTTACCGGCATCCTTTTCTTTATAACTCTGAAAAGAATTAAAATTATATATTTTTAATTATTAATTCACATCAGCAAAATAAATAATTTATCTCGTATGACAGTGTCATATTTTGTTAAGGAATATAATTAATTAAATAAAATAAGTTTCCCATAAAACAATATACGGTTTCACTAATATTTACTTTGACATATTTCATATTTACAGAACGCGGTATAAACCGAAGATATTATAGCAGTGGTTCATGGAAAAGCATCAAATTAACCGTTCGTATTTAATTGCGTTCGATTCGCGTTCGAAAAGGGTTAGATTCGCATTGGCCAGGATATCATCCCACAATTCGTTATTTGAATATACTCTTGCTCTCACCGAGCCAAATGCAAATGGACACTTTTGGAAGATTTAATAGAAATAAATTTCACCTCAACTTCTAAAAAATACAGATTTTTTAATTTCTTTTCTTATCTTTGTGGGAGCACAAAAACAATTTTTCCGAAGCAGGAAAAAAAATTTAAAATCCTCCGTTCATTCATCATATAAAAAAATTTCTTAATTAATTCACATTTTCAAATAATTATTATAGTATTTAAAATTTACTTGTTTAATTATTTTACCATGGACTTATTTACGATAGTTTTTATGGTGTCATGGTCATGCACTCCCCATGGCATGGGGAGTGCAATGTCAACGAAAATACACCATTCGCACACCACCCGATCACAATCTAAACGGGTGCATCCAAACTGTGTCAGTAAATTGACGTCAAGCATCAACGTTCTCGACTACCGTGTCTTCTTTAAAATATTTAATTTTGTAGGTTATTAAAAAAGCAAATATATGAAAACAAAAACATTTTTGTAAATGAAGAACAAAAAGAGCAAAAATGTAAAATCTTTTTTTGACGTAAACAAAAACGAAGGCAATAACGCTACAAACAATTTTTCTAAATCTCGTACGAATCTTATACGATTCTACTACGATTCGCTTCATTTACGTCGATTCTACTACGATTCTGGTTAGCATTGTTTGTAGGGTATATAGGTTTTAAGGCACTTCAAAACTAGTTACTAATCGTAAGTAGTATTGTGTTTACGGTGTAAAGTATAATTCTAAGCAATTAGATCCAGGAATCAGTGTACTGCAGAATTGCAGAGTATACACTATACAGTTTACTATATTTACTATTTACAGTGTAGCAGTAAGTATCTTTCTCTAATTGTCTTGATGTCATCTACCTGTTAGAAGTTTGCCAAGCGTATAAACTTCGTACAGTAATAAAATAACCTAGTGTCATCTCTTGAGATGTAGTCGAGTTCAGTACCGTATCTACGATATTTTCTACGGTTTGTGTCCTCATTTTTTAGTGGTCGATTTTTCAATTGTTGATTGAAATTGATGTTAATAAATGTGTATTGGCGTGTCTGTTTTATTAAATATCTAAATGTTGACGGAGATATAGCACTTAAAGACTTGAATTTTAGTTTTAGCGGTAGAAATGGTCGGCCATTTTTGTATGACGTGAAATGCATTTTAACGTCAGTTATTTGTTGAGTAGGTCAGTGCTGTAGTAATGTTTTGTAGCTGTTGGTAGTTAAAATAATCAAGTCAAGTCAAAGAATAAAAAGTGTTTATTTTATTTAACTCTGTTCCTGGAGCATAATATTGGAATTTTATTGTTTCTTGAAATAACTGTAAATAATATTTGATATTTTGATATATAAATACATATAGCAGAGATTTATGATCTGTAAGGCTGGTGTACAGGTGTATTGATAGCTATCTATAGGACTGAAGATGTCTTCATCGAAATGATGCCATCATCAGTGCTAGAGGTAGCTATAATAAACGTTGACATGATTTACATAAAATTTAATGCATTTTTAACATTATCATAAAATATTTAATGAAAAAATTCACAACTGATGAAACTAAAACATTTCTATCACTTCGACCTCTGTGTCCTATATATAAAGAACAAAATTAAATAATTACCAAATTGAAATAAAGAAACGTATAAAAGTATTTAAATAATGCAATAAAAAAAGTTGTAAGGCGTGAAATGAAGAAGTAGAAATAATTTCAAAGTATCATCTCTTAATTGTCAGTTGGTCAAGGTTCTACTTTGGTTTACTGGTGTTTATCACAGATTATAGATGTGATTAGAAGATGTGCTCTTGGTGAGTGTCAGCATCAGATCGTGATGTAATAAAATATTGTTTAAATTCAGCCTTGAATCAAGTTGGGAATGTAAAAATACCAAAATCGTGACCGGATTGAAATAGGTATGTAAAACTAACAAGTAACAGATATCTTATTAATTTTGTCATAGTATATAAATACATTTAGAATATATTAAAATAAAAGCGGGTTTGTCTGGTCTTTTAATTATTATTAATATCTATGCAGTATCATTGTAAACGGAAGTAGGGAATCAGTAATATTCCATAACCGATTATGACCAAGTATATAATCGACTGCGTCGATCTTTGTTCAATTAAAGTCATAAACATTATTATTAGAAATTATGTTATACCGAGCAACATTTTTAGGTTAGGAAGTTGAGCTACTGACGCCATAGAATGGGCTGGTGTCCTCATTTTTTGGTGGTCGATTTTTCAATTGTTGATTGAAATTGATGTTAATAAATGTGTATTGGCGTTTTTATTCTATTAAATATCTAAATGTTAAGGGAGATATAGAAATTAAAAGTTTGAATTGTGGTTTGAGCGCTAGAATTGGTCGGCCATATTTGTATGATGTGAAATACATTTTAACGTCAGTTATTTGTTGAGTAGGTCAGTGCTGTGGTAGTGTTCTGCAGCTGTTGGTAGTCAAATAATCAAGTCACATCAAAGAATAATAAGTCTTTTTTTTATTTAACCCTGCTAAGGCAGACATAATATTGGAATTTGATTGTTCCTTGAAATAGCTGTAAATAATATCTGATATTTTGATATATAAATACATATAGCAGAGATTTATGAGCTGTAAGGTTGGTAACCTTACACAAGGATTGTGATGTCACATGCACTTGAAATGTGTACAACGTTGAATCCCTTTAATAATTAAAGAGACAAAATGACTTTTTTAATTGTTAATATCTCTTAACATATAAGGAGTTATTAAAAAATAATTGAACATTTGAGGTTCTAGTAACGCACTTTATCAATATATAGTACACTTTTATAGAAATTAAGACATAGCACACAAACCCATTTATTGTTAAACTTCAACAAAAACAAGTGAGAGTAAAATAAAAATAAAAGCAGGATCCATAATTCAGTTATAAAATTTGCTTTTGTAAATACGAAAATAATATTATTCGGTACAACAACAAAAAGTGAATTTCATCAAGCAGAGAATTGTTATATTTCATTTGCATATAAACAATGGTATTTACTTGAAAATTAACTAATATTATTTCGTTTATAAGGTTCATTAATATATTATAATAAATAAATTCCATTGTTTAAAAACAGTGACGCAACTGCAGTGAGAGTTGAATTATTTTTGAACCCATGCTGACTTAATTATCTAAAATTCTAACGTTAACTTGTGTTATTATTCTCATACAGGTGTGATATATTCTTATGCAACGGCGGAATGATAGATTGAGTGAGTCAGAGGCGAACTGGGATTAAAATAGGGCTCACTTACAACACCCCCGTCCCCACTCCTCCGAAACATATTTGAGAATGAATACAATTAAATTTACAAACTTCAAATACAGGTCAAAGACAGTACTGCACAAAAAGAAGTCTTCACAGGGTAAAGACTACTTTACAAAATAATGCCTCGTACACATTGGTGCGACTTAATATGCAACATCCAATATTTGTTGCAAGAAGTTGTACAACACGTCCACACTGGTGTGACATGTAACTAAATACATGGATATCTTTTACCAGTTTTGTATGTTTAGAAAAAAAAGTAATATAACTCAGTTCTTTAACAATAGAGTCTGTTTTTCAAGGAAGCAGCGGTTTCTTTTTTTTATTAAATAAATTGCTAAATTGCTTATTAGCTAAATTTCAATGCGTTGGCTGCTTTCCATGTAGCTGATCGCTTTGTTACACTTACCGCAAAACAGAGATAATATTTTATTTATTTTATTGTTTTTGATATTGGATTGGAATCTTGTCATATTGGAAGGCTCAGCTTCATATACCATGCGCGATAATGAAAATGTTCTGTTGGCAGCGGCTGCTTGTGTGATAATAGGTATAACTACTGAGATTGTACTAGAGGTACTTTGTGGTTTGCCATCAAGCATTGGAAATAATTGTATATTAATACGAGTATTATAAAAGTACTCCATAGGATTTTAAAGAATGGATAGAGTATTTATTATTACCGCATGTTGAAGTTGCACTAGTCTGGACGATAAATTTACAACACATTTAGTACCCTCATGTCAAGTCGCACCAATGTGTACGAGGTAATACGATGCACAATACAATCATGAAACAAAACTCCTTTTATATTGCACTAAGAATAACGCCTACTTGTTATCGACTGCAACTAATATTACATAAATTATGAATAGGTGTCAAGACCAAACGCAACTAGATCAAATCAGGTAAATAGTTCAAGTAGATAAAATGATAATAAAGGTAATAAATATATAGCTGTAAACGGGCTGTTTGAATCGTAGATTATAATTATTGTATATTATTCAGGTTGACATTTTAGGTTTCTATTACAAGTAAATGAATATCGACCTTGAGAATAAATTAACATACAAATTTTTGATCAATAATCTGATAAAATATGTTATTAAAGATTTTTATTACTTTAAAATTTAAATATATTTAATTTATTATTGAATATTTTTTTCTGATTACTTTATTCACCCCTCTCCCCTACGCCCCTCACACTATTATTTTAAGTAACATTTTATCCAAACTAATCGGTTATTTAATTATTTTTATGCTAAATATCGTTGCTTTATATTATGCATGGTGTAATAACACCATTGGCTCTCAAAGTGTGTGTAAGTCAAGACGCAGTATGAATAAAAATGATACTGAAAATTTGTATCAAATTTAATTGCAAATTTAAAATAATTAGTGCAAATACATTCTTAAAATACAATATGTTACAGAACTGCGGATTTATTCGCTATTCTGTAATACAATATTTTATTATGGTTCACGAAAAATACAAAATCTATTCTTATCAGAATAATTGTGGCTCGACTTAAAATGTTTTAGAAACTGTATTATACTAGTAGACTATCGTGGTAAAAAATAACGGGTTCTTTGGTAGACTGTAAAATTAGATTAAAAGATTTGTATTAACAGATATAAAAATACAACTATATCTATTAAAGTATAACATAAGTTTAACAGAAAAAAGTAAATCACCGGTTTCAATTAGTTGTGAAACGAGAATAAACAAATTTTAATAAAGAATTCGAACGCTAACGGAAAAGTATTAAATTCGGTTTACCTCAAAGTTATGTGATGAGTGCCAGCAATAGGATATATCTATTTTTTTTTTTGAAGCAGGGGGCTTCAAAACCTACCTAATCCTAGGAAAAACCTACGATAAAAAATAATATTTGGCACCACGCGCCCTTTTTTTAGAGTTTGGCTCTCTTATATCTTGGCGCCCGATTCAACCACATCTCTCGCATCTCCATCAGACCGGTTGTCCCTCATAATACCTAAATTGAGGCCCTCAGCACACGACGCGACTGGTGCAAACTTTAGCCTCGATACTGCCCGACCTGACTGTGATTACAACTGTGTTGTTAATGAGAGATCGAACGTGTTTACGGGTGAGATAGAACACACGGTATGATTTGAAACTGGTTTTGTGCATATATTCAGCGACTATATTTCTCGATCGCAGGGCATTGTTGGTTTCATGCTATTGATGATGTCATCATCAACAGAGATGTTTGCGAAAAGTATTTAAATACATAAATACAATAAAATATAACACAATAGAATCCCTGTTGCTATTGTTAAAAATTCTATAGTCACGATACACGGCTCGACATGGTTCGTGCTCGTTTTCGTTGAAAATTTCATTTCTCGTTTAGTTCTCGTGTGCCTTTCCTCGTGTTTTATTTCACTCGCGTACACGTTCGACCTCTCACTAACAACACAGTCGTAATTACATTCGCTTCGGGCAGATTCGGGCTAAGGTTTGCAACCAGTCGCCTCGTGTGCGGAGGGCCTTATTCTAAAATTCTAAAAATATGTTTGAAATTTCTAATTTCATTTCTTAATAATTTATAAAATCAGACGCGTAAGCCTTAGTCACATTAACAATATTTGATGCTGTAATTAGTTACATCTGTCAAATCACAATAGCTTTTCAATGAGTACGGGCTACATGCGAGTTGTACTTTGTACATAAATATATATACGACTCACAAATAAAACTTTTGCTTTACCTGAATAAACAAAGCAAAAAAAGTCAGTTACATACACACCTTAATTATAACACAAAGACATTTACTATTATAATTTAAAATTTAAATGAACGACTATCTAAATCTAAAACAAAAATAAGATTTAGCCCGAAGCTAGATATACCTACGACGTACGTGTATTTCGAAAGCATCTGTACATAGAAGTATTTTTTATTCAATATACTCGTACATATACATATGTAGTTTGCTTCTCAGAATTCAAACGTATCAACAATAGCTGTAAGAGTATTTGTACATATTTCATTTTCTCATGTTTTATTCTTACTTCAAACCGAACCCACAGATAGAAAAAACAATAAATTGAGAAATATAATCTAAAAATATATGGTATTGTAATTAATTGTTTATTAAAACAATACAAATTACATAGAAAGTATAAATTTTATTACAAAATGAATGAAAATAATGATCTACAAAAGTTAGGTTATATGTCATTGTTTAAAACTGTGATTTCAAGGTTAGATAAGTTGTTAGTTGTATTGTATAGATCGTGTACTTGATGCGGCGTACTATGGTCTGCGATGCAGATACAATACCATTATCTTCTCTCTCTTTTCTTCTCATTGTCAATTGTTTCTTTTAAATAGGGTAATAACATTTAGCATACAAACCATACGCAAAAATAGTGTATATACCATTTATTTATTATATGCATTGTATTTTCCCGAGTAATTTGTTTTTACAAGCCATTAAAATAGAATTAATTGCTATAAAAAGTGTTTCAGTTATAATGTCTGCAATTATATGACTCATACAATTTTGAAAAGTGAAAAATCTGTGATATTATTTATAACAATTATAAGTGAATTCTAGATTACTTCTTGAAATGTCTACTATATGGTCCAGAAGTTGCCAAAGCCCAAAGTTTAAAACCGTTATTAAAAAATTCATAAATAGTGAAAAACGCGGAAAAAACGGAATATTGTAAAAATATTCATAACTTTATAACAAACAAATATTCAGAAAAACGGTTGTGGGGTTTTTTATCTTAGATTATAAGCTTTCGAAAGAATGTAGTGTCTTTGGCGTGAGCTCCAAAAAGTTGAATTATTTGTGCACCTGAAAGTGGGGTATATTTTACGGATTCAGGCAAGTCATAATAAACAGATCGGTGATTATTTAGCACAAAATAAGTTTTTATTGATGAAAATACAAAAGTTATGAATTATTAATTAATATTAGTTAATAATAATTATTGTCAAAACGGTGCGCAACCGTTGAATTGTCACCCATCTTCAAAAACTTATTGTCGTAAAAAAATCTGTATATGTAATCTAAGAAATAATATATTACATTACATAAAACATTTATTTTAACCATGGAAAAACTGTAAAACAACGAGAAAAGCAAAAAAAAGTGCATTTACTAACATTGGAAAATACGACAAAATATGTGAAAATACAGAGGCAAGTATCATTGGCTCGCATTTGCCGGTAAACTGCCAGATCCGGACGTTGCTGGAACCTTAAGTCCCTACCACTACCTAGATTTTTTAGGGGGCATAAATAAAATAAAAGCTTTGTACTCATGAGAGAGAAATAAGAGTTTAAAATTTCAACTGTTCCTTAAAAGACCCAGTGTACACACGCAGGGTCAATAACATCTTTCAGTAGATACTCGTATATCAGTTTGTGTTTATAAATAAAGAAAACAATATAAAAAAAGGTGCAGGAGTATATAAACTTTAACAATATTTCTACGTATAGACGTTTCTACCAATATGACATAAAACATAAAAAAAATTATCTTAAAACCCTGAAAATATAGCGCTGATCCAGGAGATCGAACCCGAAGAGCCAAGTAGTCTGACAACAAGCTTCAATGCTCTCGGCTACTATGTCGTCTATATATATTCGCATAAATATTTATTCTTATTATAGTTACAAATAAACCATCTTTCTGTTTTTTAAAACAAATTCATCAGATTGTAAATATTTTCAAAAACATAAATAAAACTGTTCTACAAAATTTATATAAAATAATTTGTTCTACAAATTTATATAAATTAAACCACAACATATATAATTAAAAATAATATTCTTGTTTATGAACGTTATCAAATATGCTCACGTTGCGTACAATGTACAGACATACAGTTTCACATTTAAATCAAGTAAAGAAGGAAAAGGAGAAAATAAAAAACAAGTTTCTTTTTCCTGTAAAATAACCTACTCAGCAGCATTGCAACTGTACTACTGGAACTGCAGCGATTGCAATTTCTTAAACTATTTGTATTCAACTGAAAAGTAAATTATATTTTATCTAGCCGAGAATGTTGATGTTTGATTCTAGACAGCTGTGTTTTTGTGTTTCGTTTTTATCAATTTATTAAAAAATATTACAATAATATTTATATACAAATGAATTCGACTTTAGAAAACACGCGTGTATTCAAATGCAACGTTGTGTCAAATTTTTATTTTAGTATAAAAGCACAGTACATCTTCTGAAATCTTGTAAAAATATATGCAACCATTTCAGAAAAAATACATCAATGTGTGTACTCATTTTTTAGTGGTCGATTTTTTAATTATTGATTGAAATTGATGTTCATAAATGTGTATTGGCGTGTCTATTTTATTAAATATCTAAATGTTGACGGAGATATAACAATTAAAAGTTTGAATTGTAGTTTTAGCGCTAGAAATGGTCGGCCATATTTGTATGATGTGAAATGCATTTTAACGTCAGTTATTTGTTGACTAGGTCAGTGCTCAAGTCAAGTCAAAGAATAATAAGTTTTTATTTTATTTAACTCTGCTAAGGCAGACATAATATTGAAATTTGATTGTTCCTTGAAATAGCTGTAAATAATATTTGATATTTTGATATATAAATACATATAGCAGAGATTTATGAGCTGTAAGGTTGGCAGCGTTTGTGATGTTACATGCATTTGGAATGTGTACAACGTTGAATCCCTTTAATAATTAAAGAGACAAAATGACTTTTTTAATTGTTAATATCTCTTAACATATAAGAAGTTATTAAAAAATAATTAAACATTTGAGGTTCTAGTAACCCACTTTATCAATATATAGTACACTTTTATAGAAATTAAGACATAGGACACAAACCCATTTTCTAGTAGACAGAACATATTCGTACGGTATGTTTTAGCTCCACTTGGGCACGGTCATGCGCTAAAGTGTAAGTTTATATAGAAATTTATATTAATATGTATATAAAGCCTAATTGGCGCTGCTGTAAGATGGAATCATATGAACATACACGCACTTGCGTGGGTTTATTTTAAAATCACATGAAAAAAAAAACAGAGCAATTTTTTGGCACGTCTTTTCCGCATTGCGATTAGACATAATAACACTATTGATGTGTAATGTACAGTGCTCCGCGTTAGTTTATGCAATTTCATGCGGTACTGATGAAGGATTTAAAAGTCAACTATATCTACTCTAACAACATAGTAATTATTTAATTATAACAGGACCCTGAGGGTTCTGGATGTCGTTGGATACGGCAATGCTCACATCAGCAGTGTGACTGTACAAGTAATAATAGCCTATTCGCCTTGATGATTATAAAACATGCAAATAATCTACATATACTAGTACTACGTCTTCATTAAAAGTCATTTAATCTGCAGTTATGCAGCTCCTTATATTGGAGCTTGCATTACTAATTATAACTACGCATTCATTTAATTTTTATTAAGCTATGTACAGTCATGCAACAGATCATACTAAATTACTTGTAATAAAATTTACTTTTCTGTTGAATATTTTAAAATTTTATCAAAACTTATGAAAAAGTTTCACGGAAAAAAAATTGTGTTTTAATTTTTTTTATTTTAATTGTTTTTTTTATTTAACGTTGGTTTTAATTTCTCATATTCGTCGTCTCATGGAAGATCATCACCCTACAATGTTGGCAGTTCTTATAGTGAGCCTCATATATTATATGGGCTAATAAACACACTCTAATACAACAAATCATCAGTTGAACGAAAACCCAGTAAACCCAAATAATTCTTGGAGCGAGAGTCGAACGGGAGGACACAGCAGTCTGACATCAAGCATTAAGTCAAAGAAAATAACAAATATATCGAATAATATTTTACAAATTTTAATAAATAATGAATTTAATAAATAATTAAAGGTATTTTATTTGTACCCAGGTAGAAAATGTAACAATTTACCAACCATGGCATTACCTTTTGGCAAGCTAGCAAACTGATTTACAAGCCAATTTTCTACCTGAATATTTAAGATTTTTTAATATATAAAAAATATAATTGTTCTGTGATTAAGAATCATAAAAGTACGTTTCTCGGATTAATAGAATTATATAACTTTCCTTTTTGTGTTATTAAAGTCGTAAGAAGACCTTCTTCATGATTAAAGGATTAGGGAATATATTTAGACCCATCAAGTAAAATGATCTTATGGTAAATTACACCTTGTTAGCTTAAATGACGTCAGATTTCATTTACGTATATGTGAAATATATATTTAATATAATTAAGTAAAATATATATTAAACTAGGTAAGTACACTCATGATAGCTATTTAATTTTCATCTTAGCCACATCGTCATAAATAAAAAGCGTTTATAAATCTTTAAAGTATGTGGAGTGGAGGTCAGGAAGAGAACGCATATTTTTAAATATTTACACACATCATTTTTTGTGTCAAAGAGATTGGGTGATATACGTAATATATTTTTTTTCTGTTTTTTGATTACGTAAATTATACATTCTAATTTGTGACATGAGGAGTTTTATGATAATGGTATACAATAAATATGTTTTATTAAACAATTTAACAGACACACCTGAAGCAGTCGCAGAAGCAGAGGCTGACACTGCTCATGTTTATATTTAAATTACTACAGATTTTAATAAGCTATAGAAAACGACAAGGTTTTTATGACGAATAGCTAAATATTACCTACAAGTTACGACAACTTTAGATTTACAACCTTATCGTGGTGTCATAAGAATATACTCGTATTTGTAAATATGTATATGCAAAGTTATTTATTGTAATGAGAAAATAATTAGCTACGAACATAAAGTTTATATTAATTAAATTATATACATACATGTTTTATATATTATACAACTAGCTTGACGAGAAGAAATAAATTACGTGAAAAATCAACAGGTGGGACAATAACACTATATACGATTCAGTATGAACCAATCGCAGATATAATTATTATCGTTGTCTCTGTTTGTTCTATCATTTTATATAGTGTTGTCTCTATCTTGATGCGACAACTTCGCTTGATTTCAAAGTTTATAAAAGATAGATATAACGAAATTTTGAATAACACGGAATTAGTCAAAAAAGTATACTAGATAACTTATGTATGTGTTTATTATCTACACTAAGTACCGAACACGCACGAGTCGAGGTGTAAATCGTAAAGTATCATTCCCACTCACTGCTTTAATTTAATTTTGTATTTATTTAAATTGTTTAGCATATGGCAATACATTCACAGTACCATTTTTAATTTAATTTATTTTTTAAGTTGTCTTAGTTTTTTTAGAACCTTACAAGGTCTAATATTTTAAATTAAAAATATTAAATTAAGAAAAACTATGTTATATTATAACCTCCAAAATGTGACAATCTGTCAAAATACAGAAGGATTTCCTTTTAAAAGAAGTTTAATGTCACTTTTTGAAAAATATAGAAGGGAAAACAATTTATATTACTAATTGTACATACAATTTTGTCGAACTGTCAAAATTTATATTACTAACGATGTATACGCACCAACTAAATTAAGTAAACTTAAATTAAAACACAAATGTGAAAAGGAATGCTTAAACGAGAACTGAAATTTAGATTACAATATTAAATAAAAACAGTAAATTAAATATCAAAACAGTGAGTGGGAATGAGGTTTTAGGCCTGTCGCAGTATGGAATCGTATTTAAGCGACGGCGAATTCGGCTTCTGATTTCTGTTAGTTCTGTCTCTTTGCATGTGTGTGTCATAATACATATATACAAAGTACCGATAGCGCCAAGTCAAACTTGTGTATTGTAGGGTGTATTGGAGTTGATTTGCACTAACATAATTTATCATGAGAGCAAACTTTTACTTTAATTTTTATCGATACACCACTGTTATGAAACAGACTATTGTATTCTCTTTCATGTCCCTTCCAGTGTATTCGCTTGGTTAAAATTAATGATTCATTCATTTACTTCATGTTCACAGGGCAAAGAATTAGGTATTCGTACACGAACATGAACGTCTTCGTTCTACATCAAAGTGTACGAAACTGAACCAATGGGTAAACACAGGATAAGAGGAAACAATCTAAAGCGGAAGTGATTTATGCATAAGAGATGGTGGTATAGTCCAAATCACGATAGTTCGGCGGTGACTTATACTTAAAAGAGGTTATAAGAACGGTATAAATCTATAACGCGATAATTAATGTCATCTTATTCGTTTCTATACACATTATAGAAAAATAAGTGAGTCTTGTGTGAATGTTTTTTAGATATATCGGCAGTTTATAGTCCACAACTTGCTTTAAGTAAGAGTCGCCGCCGAACTCTCGTAATTTGAACTATACAAATTTTACTTAAGAATATAACACCAACAACACACCTTTGAAAGGTAAATAATTGCAAAATTTCAATTATTTCTTCAAATAAAATAATAATACATATAATAGCAAACACCAGTATAAGAAATGTCGATTGCTAGAAAAGATAACTGGATTAGTTCAAAGTCAAAAGATTTTGAACGAAAGAATTTAAAAGCAAGGACACAACAAAAACTGGTATTCAAAACATGTTCTTTTACATATACTCGTCTGAGGTATACTCGTAATACACCGATTTGTAGGTGACTCAGTATAAAATATAACAAAATGAAATAACTAATAACTAAATTACCGTCGTACTTGAAAGTAATAGAAACGATAGGTTGTTGCTTTCATAAGTTGACACACACTGCAGACAAGCAGACAATAATGACAAGCAAAAGAATAGTCGGATATTAAGTACAAATGTTACATACAATCTATATCACATAGTATTTTTTTTGGAGACTGTACTGCATATATGTACTCGTAATCTTTTATATACATATATCGACAAAATACAATCAGCCAAATTGCAATAGCTAACCTACATCTCTATACCTTTATTTCTCCTTTACCTACTGGTCAAACAATCTAAAGAACAGTTAAAAATTTTCCAATTAATATTTGTCTATCTATTAATAATAATATATATATATACTATTAATAATATTTTAATATCTATTAATATTTGTCTTTAAATCGTGCAACATTGTAAATTTATTTAAATATTACTTTAATTTTAATTCTGTAAATATTGCAACAACGCATCCTGTTTTGTTTATATTTGCACACCTGCACCGAGATCAATGATCGGTAACTCATCACAAGTTCTAATAATTATTTGCAATGTTTATTTTTAAAGAAACATTGTTATAATGTGTTAGAGTAGTGCATAGTTTTATTTAAGATTTAAATATGTAAAAGAGAGAGAGACAGCAATATGATTACAAAAATATTTATAAAGTAAATAATGGATTTTAATGTTAGGGTTATGTCGATGGATGTGTTACAGATAAATACGAACTAGAGACATTCCGTTCGACTGCCTAATAATTTACTGTTGAAGAAAAGAGATGGATATAGTTTTCAGTTCAATATAACAAATTAGCAACTACATATATATTTGAATTTAAAAAAATATTTGATTCGTTTGCAAGTTGAAACTTGAATGTCAAAGATTTGTTGGACTTTGCTAGGTGTGTGGGTGCTGATAGTGTGGAAAGAGAGGTGTAAGGGGCATGGAAGGTAGATGCAGTTTCATTATTTTAAGTCTTGCGTCAGTTTCTTCTTTAGTCATATAGGCGCCAAATTCAAAATCAAAATCAATTAAATTGATAATTTAAATGTGCGCGTAATATACATATATTATGGTGTAGGTGTAGTGCAGATAATTAATGGAGAGATTTTAACTGCACAAAAATGATACAGTGGCTGAGAGCATAGATACTTGACGCAGACTACTGTGTGTTCGGGTTCGATCCCCGGACTAAAATTGTATTTTCTGGGTTTGGTTGTGATTAAGTTAAATTGATTATGTACATACATAATTATACTCACCATAAAGACTGCCAACATAGCAGGAGGTCGTAGGTGATAGGACTCAGCATCGGAAGCCGACGTTAAATAAATTAAATTAAAAAAATGAGTGTACAAAAATAAAATTTAATTCCGTCGATGTACAACTTAAATCAAAAATTAATATATTGCTATAAAAATTAGGGTAAAGTGCATATGCACTTAAAACACCAGACGAGATTATACAAGTTAAGACATGTTTTAAAAAACAAATATTTTTCAAATAATACATATATTTTAATTAAACAAAATTGCAAATTGCAGTTCGGTTATTTACGTAATAATTCGGGTTCATCTTTTATTTGGGTCATTGTTCTACATATTAGTATAACATTGACCATCGCGGGGGGTAGTACTAAAAAAGTTATTGCAAAAAATTAAATAATTAAAATATTAATTCGCTTTCAATAACTATAAAATTAGTTTTAAAACGTTATAACAACATTATTAATTAGTTATTACGTGTTGAAATTGCAATTAATGACCTTTAAGTAGTATTTTTTTGAAAATTAGTGAACAATTTTTTAGTTAATGCCACGTTTAATGGTTTAGAATTGGTGCAAATAACTTTTATTCCGTATTTAGAGTTGTCGGCGGAATCGCTCGGTAGTTTTCGGTAAAACCGATTATGCAGGTGTTTCGTGTAGTGTTGCATCACTTTTAAATCCAAGTGTATACATAAAATAATATTTCTTTTTAAATATTGTAATTGTATCAATAGATACTCGTATATAAAAGTATATCTAAAAGTATTAATATGTTTTCTAATCTTTTAAAAATGAGTGAAACTGTACATGGAAGATTTTGTATATTATTATGGTGTCGATGTTACGCTGCTGTGTTTTGGGGTACAGTAGGTTTATGCGGATTCGTTTTACGCATATATTTAGATGTTTTTACATATGTATACGAGTATAGGTTATGTATGAACATACATAGTTGCTTTATTTGAGTTTTCCATTTAAATTAATAGATATAGTATGTATGTACAAAGCAGATCGTATTAATCAGGTAATATTTGAATTACGCGATTTTTCTTGTGGACGGAAATGATTGAATGGATCAACCACGTAAGTTGAGGACTTGCTGTATACACTTTTACGCAGTGGTGTTGTTTATATACATACATATATGTAACCTTGACACTATATAACTGCAAATATAAACAGACGTTATCAGTGGTAGTACTAAGTAGTATTAAAAAGACAATTTATGTAAAACATTGGACTGTACGAGTATATGGAAGAATATGACACACGAAACGTAAGTTATTTATTACTTTTATATTATAATATCATTATTTAAAATACTAAGCCAATAACGAATAAAGGATGGCCTAAGACGTTGGAATATATAATTTGATAAAACTAGAAAATATACTTTCCGTTAGAGGAGAAATTAAATAGTGCGTCAAAAATTAATATCTACGATTAAGTTATACGTTATACCTTATAATATAATTAGAGGTAAACTAAAAACATGAGAACTATCCACAGAGACTAAATTGTGACTGAAAAATAGGACCTTCAAAATTTATGACTAAGAATTACCGATATAAACTTTCCATTCTTTAGATAACACGCTATTAACATAAAGTGTGTCCTAAATAAGACATAACCCACGAATCTGGTGTTCATTTATTATGTGTAGATTCTGGTGACAGCCGTCAAGCAAAAATAGACAATGAAAAAATCTATTATCAACTGACAACATATATATCTATTGACAAAGAAATAGAATATGTAATGCTATTAAATGTTTCACGATAAACTGAGCGATATATTTTTATAATATTAATATCAAAATTAATTCAAGAAAAAATCATTTTGTCAAATGTCAAATAAAGATAGGTTATGTTCCTATAAATATAACAATTTTATATAAATAAACACAAAACAAAATATAATAATATATTATAAAGCTAATTATATTTATAATTAATACTAAACTTACCATTTTTAATAATTTTAATCAGAAAAATATTAAAAAAATATTAACACAAAAATGTATACAAAAATAGGTGTATCAAAATTTAAAACTATAACATTTTCGTTCAATTTGTTACTAGCTTCATATATTAGAATGTATAGTCCAGACGCAATGCCACGATGGCCGCCTACTTAACATAGAATGTGTCTATTGAACTAATATAAGGAGGGGCTTATTATCGATGAAAAAATTTATTTATTTAAATTTGTAAAAGTAGTAAATACATTTTACTAGGTAATAATTGTCGGAGGTAGTAATATATATACATATTTAAAAAGATAATTTGAAATTGAAAAAAAATGGGGTTACTTGTAATTTTATTCTTATTCTTTTAGCTTACTACGTTTTGAATGAGTAAGCGGAAGTATATGAGAACGCTTATATTACATATAGATCTCTTGGTTTGTTTTTATTAAAAGCGCCAAATTTTCTAGGTCTTTCTGTTTTGAATTTTTTTCATAGTGTCTCTATCCGTGCGTACAATATGCATGTTCTGATGAGATTTAAACTCTCAAATCAGGCCGACTCCTGTGTTCTGTGTATGTGTTGTGCCACGAACCGATACGATGGTAATACGCCAATTCAAACTTGTGTACTGTAGGGTGTATTGGAGTTGTTTTGCACTAACATAATTTATCATGAGAGCAAACTTTTATTTTAATTTTCATCGATACACCAATGTTATGAAAGAGACTATTGCTTTCTCTTTCATAATCCTTTTAGTGTATTCGTTTGATCTCTTCCATGGATTGGTTTGGTTAATACATGGTTAATGGTTTGGACCTACGTAACGCCCGTATTCGGACGACTTTGTCGCTTGCAGGGTGCGAGTGCGGGTAAAACGTAGTAGCGCGTATACGTCCGGTCAAAATTACCTTAAATACGTTTGCAGTGTGCGATTGGCCTTACTGCTAACTGTTGCAGCAGCCAGGGTAGTACATTGTGTAAAATAATTAATTGTAATTTCCGTTATTTTCATATCTAGTTGTGTTTTACCAACTATAATTTGTGCTATTCCATCCTTTATATATATGTGATCTATGTGGGAGATGGAGTGGGGGGGAGGACAGTTGTATAGGTTCTAAGGCACATGTATATATTTATCCGCCAAACAATCTTGTAGTACATCAAATAACTTAATTTAAAATATGTGAAAGTTAATAAACGTTTTAATAGTAATAAACAGTAATTAGTGTTACATTGAGCTACATTTACTAAATATTTATGTACATTTAAGAGTAAAATGGTTTTAAATGTTTTTGTAATTTTACGCTTATAATTTCTGGTAGGTACAAACACATACAAGTACTACTATAATTGCTCATACTCATTTCTACTTAGACACGAGTATATGTAATTGTTTAATATTATATTTATAAAAATATAACTGCTGTAACATTTATAAAGTAATTTTAACAGTTATAAAAACAAATTCTTACCACTCATACAATACAATTATTTGTAATTACATTCAATTAATTATATTATTTATGTTCTAATTAAACAAATCATTGAAATAAAACCATAAGGTTGTTCAGCCTTCAGTAATGTTAATCCTATCACCGACTACCTCCTACTATGTTAGCAGTATTTATGGTGTCATGTCAATCAATTTAACTTGATAAAAACCAAACCCAGAAATTATTTTCTGGGCTGAAGATCGAACCAGAAGATACAGCATTCTAGCGCCTAGCATCAATGATCTCAACCACTGTGTCTTCTACATATACTTAAAGCTCAATTGAATAGAAATTAAAAGGTTTCAAAGGTTTATTAGTATTAATCTTTTTGTTTTACAGCGATTTTAACTACTTGGTTATATTCACTTACATGTCCATTTTGTCACATTAACTCTTAAATCTGAATAAGAGGGGTAAAGTTTTTTTTTCCATTAATTTTTTAATTATTTATATTAATGTAAAACATATTAAGTTTATTGTGTGAAAATTTCTGTCGAACATTCTTCGTACTTTGAAACTTTTAAATACGCTTTTTTAACATTCAGTTAAAGTAACATAGTTTCTGATTTTTTTAATGAAAAGTCGGTAAAAAGAAAAAGAAATCAAAAGCTTTACCTGCAGAAACTTATCAATTAATGAAATCGTTTTGGGTTTTTCGATTTCAAATAATCCAGTGATGAGTTATGAGTGGCACCGCAATGTTACTTTTTTTTGTGACGTCTGCGGAGATTCTCTGTCAACGCCTCATTTCTTGACATTTATTTATGAAAATTTCACAAAGAATTCTTTAAGTGTCATTTTATCATGTAGTAATTATAGAAATAATTATATAATACCTGTGTCGTCAAGAAACATTATCGAAAATATCATTTTTTTTCGTTTTGACCTTACCCCTCCCTTAAGATAGCTACACTCTTAAGTTGACATATCAGGTTATCAGCCTAGTTCATTATATCTTTGTAAATAAAATTAATGATGCAGTTTTAATCTAAGATTAGTCAACAAATTCACTATTGTAGAGATCCACTGTATTTGCGTTTGTCAATCATTTATCATCATATATCTTACTGGAGATCCGCTATTTCCAGTTTATTTTCTTCTCATGCACTTCTAATATAAAATCCTCGCAGATTAAGGACGCTATCTGCATTATATTTGGATATTTTTTTTAAGAAATTTCCTTCACATTAGGTAATTTCTTTTAATTTGTGGACTTGATTTATTACACATTAGTATATGAAAAGTTATTGATTGATCAACTTTAATTAATAATTGGTTTTTACTTATATGATATCAGATGTACAAAGTAACTGCCTCTTACATATTACAAAGGGAAAATCTATAATCTCTTTTTAATTTGCACATTATTTCTTGGTTAAATTAAAAATGATAATTTTTCGAAATATCTCCTTAATTTAAATACAAATACTCGTATTTATAAATGTGAATTAAATGTTCTAAATAATTATAAATGTATATACTGTTTGTTATTGTATATTGTTTGTTTATAAATATAAATATGTATATTGTTTCTAGTGCTAATCACTTTCTGTCATTTGTGTTCTTTACCGCTTGCTTACGATTGATGCGACATTTGTTGATAATTATATTTTCCAAGTGCAATCCATCTTATTTAGTTATTCAGATTTAATTTGCGATTTTATTTATTTACTTAATGTCTTCCTATTTCTGATGCTAAGTCCTATCATCGATGGATCCCTACTATGTTGGGAGTTTTTGTGATATCATGGTCTCATACATGTGTACTGTTTAATACGGTTCTGATTATATATATATATATATACACAATCAATATAACTTGATAACAACCAAACAAAGAAAATATAACTCTAATGCAGGAATTGAACCCGAAGACATAGAAGTCAACATCAAGTCTCAATGCTCTTGCTCAATGTGTTGTCTGGGGTATATAGCTACAAAGTAATATTTGGGATGTGGGCACCAAACAATAAGAAAATTATTCTGATGAGAAATGAAATTGTACAGCGTATCGAGTATCTTTCAAATAGAGTCACCCAGCATCCTCTTGGATCTGACCCTGAGTAATTGTATATGAAAGGCAGTTGCATTAGGCTGCCCTCACACTAAAACAGATTACTTTAAGGGCCTTTAAAGCTCTTCAATTATACCCTTAAAGTCCCACGAGTATGTAAAATGTATAAATTATAATTTCAACAATAATAGGTTGCCCCTGCCTCCTTAACTTGATATGCTAGTATGTTTAATTTGCTAATATGTAGGAAGGTTGAAAGACATAATTCAACTAAAGGAGGGTTTATTCGAGGAATGGCAGAATGGCAGAGTGCATGCTTACCATATATAGAGGTCGTTCGAGGTTGTTTACTGGACGCCTTCGAACAAGTTCCAACATATGGTAGCTGATAGCAATAAATATAGTAGTAGGTAGGATCGGTTAGGAAGAATAATGAATATAGATAGTGAGTATTATATAAACAGTATAGAGTAGCACGATTCCAACAACCCCTCGACTTTTTATGTAAGAATAAAAACTAAAAATTAGTCATCACTCGAATTTTGACTCTAATTTGTAAAACCGAAAAAAACAATACATAATACTTTATATTAAAATGTATTATATTTTTGTGACGAGATTTTTTTAACGAAAACGGCTCCATGCATCTTTTTGAAATTTTGCTATTTCGTAGAGGAGAAAGTTTTAAGACTTTTGGCGGCCTCGGATTTTTCCCTGAATTTTGTGGAAACCCGTATTTACAAATCGAAAAAAATTAGTGTCACAAATTTTGAAGAAAAGTTGGTCAAATAATGAACAAAATGGAAAAAAAATATCAGTTTACATGAAAAATTATTTGCTTCTATATGTAAAATAAATATGGAACGAGTTTAATATTTCAACTTAAAAATGGAATTAAAATTTAAAATGAAATTCAATTCACATACAAAAGACAGTCGTCGCTTGCGACGTGGGTAAACTCTAGTTTATATTAAATAAAGATAGTATTTATTACAGAATAATGTATATTACCGACGCATGATTTCACAAATTCAAAATTACATTTAACGTTAAAGCCTTAAATAAAAACTAAAAACAGTGAGTGGGAATGAGACTTTATAGATATCATATATCTATATGAATGTCGTATTTCTTTGGACGCTAAAAGTTCAGTACACTACGCTTCTAAAATACGTCAACTTATGAATGAAAATATATAAATGTTGAATGTCACAGTGGTATAGCCGACGCTTAACATAGTGACAGATTCCTTAATAAACTTGTCAGAAATGTGACAACAAATTTGAATTGTTAAGTAGCTGCTCCTCATAAAATTCTGTCATGTTTTATGCAAACGAATATTAAATTTCAAAATATTTGTGACACTAATTATTAACAGAATTGAATAAAATTTGTAGATTTCATCTGTGGGAGATAAAAAGGAGTATTTGCTAATCTATTCAGATTTCATTATAGTTGTGCAAACATGTATTTATTATTCAAGGAGGTTCTAGTAACGCTACAAGTAAAATGAGTCGTCCAGAATCAAAGTTGGTTAGTTGATGAAAAATTGAAAATTTAGTTAGATATACCATTGTATTTAGCTGGGTGAAGTCTATATGATGGTAAATTTTGGTAAAATAAATTATAATTATCGTAATTGTTAAATAAAGAATCATAGGTGGTATAACCTTTCTTTGACATAAATTGTCAAAAATATTAATATTTATAATAAGTATATTATATAGTGACAAGATTTATTGCGAGGTGATGTTTTAGTAACATTTTGGCACTTTTCTCATTACCATTATTTTTAATTAGTTTTTATTATATTCATACAAAATTTACAATATTTATAATATCCAAGGAGTACAATTTGCAATCTGCATTCAAACGTAGCTAATAAAATCATTATTACACTATTAAAAAATAAATTAGATTGGATATGCTTCTGCAGAAACGTCTGCAGGTCAAATTACCGTGTCATTAGAATTGCAGCTCCCAGCTTTTGTTTCGCTCGATGCTCATATACGAGTATATTCGCTGAGAATTATAAGACATGCAGCATATTCTTTAGTTAAAGACACTAAACATAATACCTAGTACAGATTGGTGCGACATAAACATGTGACATCCAACATTTATATATTTTCATTCATAAGTTGACATTATTTAGACATGAGTGTACTAAATGTGTTGTACTTTTGACGTATAGACTAGTGCGACACTAAAAAAACCCTTACTTCTACAATTTGTTTTAAATTTCTAGGTAGTATTTTTATGAAACAAAAATGTTTCAATCCTAAGTCGGAACATCTAAAGAAATTGCGGTTTTGATAGTGATCTCGATAGTACCTACTCAGTCTCCAGTATAATCTCAGTGTGCGTTGACGTTTTTTTAGTTGTGTTTAGTAAATAAATAAAAATAATTGAAAATGGTGTTTAAATGGATAAATGAAATATACCTGAACAATAGGCTCTTGTCAAATGACTGAGTTTTATTACTTTTTTTGTAAATATTTTAGTAGACACCTGATATAATGTATTATCGCCCTTATTTCATTTATGGAAGGATAAATGTGAAGCCACAAAAGTATAAACAGAGCTTCCTGTTCTTCCAAATGGTTATGTTACATTGCTTTAAAATGTGTATCTAATTTCAATCTAGTTAAGGTAGCATATAGGCTAAGAGTTTAGTATTCCATAACAGTTTTAACAATAAACCTTAACGTTGAGTTAACAATATTATTGTTACATATAGAGATTTTCAATTATTTAACATATATTCATAAATGTATCAGGCAGCAGTGTAGTTCACATATCAGCACAAACAACTGCTAACATATAGCATCGGAAATAGGACAACGTTAAATTAATTAATTAATTTCGATTAAGTTTACTTTCTGTTATTTTTTTTATCAAGTTTGTAATATAAATTTTTTTATTTAATTTATTTAATGTCGGCCTATTTCCGATGCTGAGAATTACCACCTACAATAAAGTTTGAAATAAGAACTAAATTATTAAACACAAAATTTATAAAATCAATTAATACGCCATCAGAAACGTGTGAGGGGGAGGGGAAGAGCTTCGTCAGATGTAAATTGTCGGAGATGAAATCTGGTCCTATGTGGTATTCATCATATTGACAACCACTGCTCGCCTGGGACGCGATTTGTTTGGAATTGGAAGGTGCAGCCCCGGAAAATTGCTTTTGAAAAGCTATATAAAACAATCAACACAAAAAAATTTGACAATTTATAGACAACCGGTCCTGCCAACTCGAATTAGATTATTTTTCATTAAATATTAATAATTTAAAATATTAAAACTTGTACAAGTCAAAAATTTTCACCTCTAATTAGTGAAAGTTCTGAAAATCTATACCTATCTCGTTTGTTCTCATACAACGAATATAATTGCTTCTCCGTTACACATTCATATACGTCTATTTAATTTAATTTTATCTTTTTAACGTTTAATGTAGACTTTAGTTAGTCAAATAAAAAGAAACAAATCTAATTATTTGTAATACAATATTGCGTATTTTTGTTTTATTTATTTCATTATTTTGTTCTATCACCTACTATTCTGGCAGGTTATGTGGTGTCATGGCCTCATATATGAGTACACCGCTGCCTAATAAGTTTATGAATATACCCATGTCCAATATAACCGCCTATTAAATAAAGTACTTGTACATATATTACATATGCGTGGTACATGGATATTAAGCATATTCAAAATAGAAACCAAAACAGTACGTGGGAAAAGGTCTTTAGATTTCTTAATATTTTGTTTTATGGACTTAAACGCATTGGCTTCTGAAAGAGGGTCATTTTATATCCTCACTCCTGACATAATGCATTGCAACTAGCTAGAGTCATTAGGTGGTGATTAAATCATTTTATTACATTTATTAATTAAGAAAGTTATTATAATTCAAGTACGCAGCGTTATAACAATTATTTAAGAATACGTGATGCAACCTTCGAGTTATAGAGTAGCTCTAAGTAGCACATAGAGGGCTCTGCGATCTGGGATTAACACACCTTGTGATTATATATTATAAACCTCCTGCTATTTTCTTTACGATGTATTCCTTTATGTTAAACTAGCTTAGATTCAATTCTAAAGATTCTAAAACGTTTGAAACGTGTCACATGGTTGCGAAACATTATATTAATAATACCCAGTAATTAAAAATTATGTGAATCAGGTATGATCAATTATACTGGTGGCAACTGAATATGCAAATACTAATAATTGTTTTCTGGTTATATTCATATTAAATATTAATTACTAATAACTTGTTTATTTAATGGCCGTTATATATCCAATTTATTCTTGCTCTCATATAATATTCAGCAAATTTCATAGTATTTACAATGTAAGATAATGTATGTTTTATTATAGTAAATTGTACAATATTTTCTATATATTTCCTGTTTAATTTATTTGAATCTTTAGAAGAAACTCATCGTGGACTCATATTTGTAAAAGTGTTGATAAGTAAATTTATAGTTGTATATCCGCTAAACGTATTTAAAGAAAATTACTTCTCACATAATATGAAAACTTTGTGATCTTTATTTTTCCTCTTTGACCTCTTCTCGAATAAGTATAATCATAAAAATTCTTAAAACGATCTATTCCAGGATTTAATTATTACCTTTAGAAGCATTAGAGGATTAAACAGTATCTTAATAATCTCACAAACAAATTTAGATATTTTAATGGTTTTTTTCTTTAAATTACCTTGTGAAATATAAAGTAATAAAATTAATTATATTAAAAACAATAATTTATATCAAATAGAGATAGCAATTATTACAAAATAATGTATATTACTGACGCATGACTTCATAAGTTCAGATTTTGTATTAAAACCTTAAATTAAAACTATAAACAGTGAGTGGGAATGAAGTTTTACTGAATAATAACGTCACTGACCCTGCAATTGCCATTGCTCTTAAAGAAGAATAGTGCACAATTTAACTTCACCGCACAACAGCTGCGCGGCAATCCATAAAAGGGAATCATATAATGACGTGGTGTACAAGGATAAATAAATTTGATTACTTATTATATTCTACAAATTTTGTAACGTCAGAAATATGAGTAACTAAATTTAAATTTTAAATAGCTATATCTCCGTCATTTTTTGAATGTTTAATAAAATAAAAACGACAGTAGCATAATATTAACATATATTTCAATGGTAAATTAAAAACCACCCCTAAACATTCTTTCATTAGAGACTAGATTATGTTACATTGATTGGACTCGGACTTCGACATATGTAAATTTTCGTCTTGATGAAAAATTGTCTGTTTGAATATTTCATTTCTTTACCGTCGGCATATTTTAGATTCCTAGTCCTAACATGGACGATCTCATAGGTAATAAATTTAACTCTGATAATAATAAGAGCCAGAGAATATAGCGCTAACCCGAAGAACCTGCAGTCTGACGTCAAACTTAAATCCTCTCGGTCTATACAAGTAGATTCAATAAACACTTTTATTCATATCTGCTCAAATACTTATTTGTTTTAATCAAACACAATTCGTGGTCAACGAACTTGACATTGAACTAACGCTGATGCTAAAAGCATATATTTAATTTATTAATATAATTTAACAGCAGTAATTAAAAATGAAATCATACCCGTAAATGATTCTATAATATTGTTATTATAAATATAAAGGTGAAATCTTTGAATCACATTACGAGTATCTTATATAAATTGTTGAATTCTTGAGGTACTTGTGGTTAGTATGCAATGTGGCCAGGGTTACATTCAAAGATACTTAGAGTGTAGTGTTTTTATAATTGTTAAAGTCCTCTTCTGAAGGCTATGTGTAAATGTGACAGGTTTGAAGAAAAGTTATCTTGATTAATTATATTATACTAGCTGTCCCGGCCACGCGTTGCTGTGACTAACGTTTTTGTCATATTACATTACATAGCGCCATCTATTGAATATTTACTCAATCTAGTCAACAGAATATTTACTCAATGTAGCCAACAGATGTCGCCATCATCGTCGCCCGATGTCATCGTTTGGAGCTAACAGATAATTTGCAATAAGATAATATTGCAATCATAAATTGAGATGTAAGCTATCCTATCTTTCAAGTTGGATCAAACTGCACACGGTGTACAAATTTGATTAAAATCGGTTAAGTAGTTTAGGAGTCCATCGCGGACAAACATGTGACACTTAATTTATATATATAAGATTGAGTAGTTATGACTTATTATGCAAAGTTATTAATGCGACAAATATAGGTCATTCCAAGTGAAGTAGTTTATGATGAATTTAGCTCATCTGACGTATCCTCGGGGTAGTAGTATATACAAAGGGTGCTGTCTAGGGATCGAACCTGAACACACAGCTTTTAGCAGTTATGTCGCATTTTATGTCTATAGAATTTTGTTAACATCTCTCCGTAGTAACCAAACTTGTATTCGTTGATGTATAAAAGTATTTTCCTGTACAAAACATTCGACCATTGTATCTCTTAATGGATTTTAATTATGCTAATTATAATATTTATGAGTAGTGTTTGGAATTTAATATTTTTAAATGAACCTGTCGCTAAATTAAGTTGTATGTTAATTGTCAAATTAGTATGCAAATATTTTTCAATATTAACAATCGACAGTCGTATTTTGTTAGAGAATACAGAGCCAGATTAAACGATGGGCACAAGAATCGAGAGACGAAGAGATTGTGAACTATCATTTAATTTATATAAAAATGTACTATATTTTTATAAAGTTGGTTATCAGGATCTCAAATGTCCAATTTATTTTTAATAAATGGCAAGTATAGGAAATATTAACAATTCAAATCAAGTCAATACCGATCTTTCAGTGACAAAAGGGTAAAAAACGTCACGCCAGTTGTCTATTCTCTTCCATCCTATAAATTAAAATGCAAAGGATAAAACATAAAACGTAGGTGAGAATGATACTTTGTATACGCAGTATATACAGGAAAATAAGTCCAAAAGTTTACTCGCAGATAGATAATGTAATGCAATGTAACGTATACACAAGGCAATTTCAATGTGAGAAGTAAATGAACCTTGAAATTACCCGGTGGCAAGCTAGCAAATATGAATCTGCACTGCAAAGACTTTTCTATCTGAGATCTTCTATATTGTTAACAAATGAACATTCTGTGTACATTCATTTGAGTACAGCACGGCTATTTTTAAACTAAACAATATTATTGTACTGGTAATACTACTAAACTACCTGGCAATACCTAGACATCAGGTACCCCTACAACTATGGCAATACTACCCAACCTACACTTTATGACCAGTTATATTTATTATTTCATAAGTTGCAACCAATAGGTTAAACAGATTAAAAATATTTTAGATTTAGTTTAGGACTCAGTCGGTAAGGTCCTCTAAATAAAAGTAACTAATTCTCTCTTTTGATCAGTTATCTCTCTGAAGACGAACGTTTCTTCACGGCACTGACAAATTATAAACAATCACGCTTAAAGTACATAAACTAGTGGTCTATTTTCAAACAAATAATAATAATAAGTTTAGATATAAAAGAATAATTGTACCTACAATACTAATACCTACGTTAATTATTAAAACTTCCATTATGTGTTTAATGATATTAATTCAGTAAGATTCAATACAATTAGCAGAGATGTAATAAGCTAGTTACATATAGAAATGTTCTACCATACATAATCATATTAGAAGCACTTGTACATACATTTAATACATAACTAAACCTGTATATAATTAGAACTACGTAATCTGTTCAACGTTTTACATTTAACGGTTATACAACTGAACGGTGCAAACTTTTACGAGTGTTAGCTTTCTATCTAAATCAGATTTATTGATAACTTAGCCCAACTATGTGCTAACTCACTCTTTGTTGCCCGAGGCATTTCTTAATACCGTTTGACGTTTATTCACACAAAATCTATGCAAATACCTGTTAAATATTTATTTATGAGTATAATACAAAATTATTGACGACACAGTGACCGAGAGCATTGTTGCTTCACACTAACTGCTGTGTCTTCGGGTTCAATCCCAGATACATATATATTTTCTGAGTTTGGTTGTTATCAAATTTAAATGCTGCAAAGTCATGTGCTGACATAATGATAAGATTTATTAGGCAGTGGTGTGTATCAGAAATATGGCAAAGTTAAATAAATCAACAAGTAAAATATATCTACTACTATCTCTTTTTTAAAGAAAATAATTTACATTAAAAAACAAAGTAAATTTTCATTCATCCTATTTGAACGTCACCTACTTTATGGACCACGGCTCACGGCTGACGGCCCACGATTTAATTTAATTTAGTAAACACTTTTACAATATTATAAACTAAGTGTTAATTTTATAAATAAATATATTTTCGATTTGTAGAAAGTATTTTAAACACGGAAAAATATTTCAAGCATATCTCATCGTTATTTGCTTTAAATGTGTCACTTGTAGAGTAAAATTCTCACTTTAAAGGTTTGTTTTCTTATTTTTATTTTATTACGAATATCTAAAAATAGACAACAAGTTAATCATGGCAAGTGCCATTCAATACATTTTTTGTTTAGGGCTTCACGGTACATTTAATTGGCTTGTGAAGTAATTTCTTTTAAATTTTTTATTGATATATAAGTTCATATGTCTTTCGTCCAGTTCATTACCGAGGTATCTCTGTTTAATGAGTTTTGAGATAACGACGTAAACAATATTCACGTATTAGTTTATTTGCATCATAAGGTTGCACAAGGCATAAGGTTCTTTGGTTGCACTTTTGAGTTATCACAGTATTGAACAGAAAGAGAGTACAATTTTACATATATAAGACAATATCTCCAATTTTATTAGGAATTGTAAATTTTTAATCAAACTTATGTGTTGCTCTGAAATCATCTTTTATTTTAGTAATTTACATACGCATTATAACAATTACACTGTTTTTCTTAAATCATACTATCACACCTGAAATCAAAGAGACGACATTATTTAAATTGTCAATGCCTATTTTTATTTCTGTATTACAATCAAAAGCATGTACAAGCTAAAAACACTATATACACCTCATAAAAGTACCTGTACTTATTATATGATATAATAATATTATCACGCATTGGTATCTAGACAATTTCCTTGTACACCTATAATGTAACACTATTATTAAAATAACAAAATGTCTGTCTGCAACTCTACACTCTATTTATAATAATATACCAGCCTCACAAAGATCGCATACTGCGTGGACATACAAACACACACAACACACACGCACACGCATACAATGCAGACACGGAGATAGCGTAAGATGTGATAACTTTGACCCGTCGAAAGCCCGCAACGATTTCCTGTGTGTACCACTGTACCAGTCCTATGTTGATATCAGGTAGAACAGGTAAATGTTCGCATATAAGTAACAGTAATTATGACTTGTGCAATTCGAGCACTGTGGGAAAAGAGAAAGCGGGTCACTTGAAATATTGCATATGGCAATAACCCCTCAAACATGGTTAATGGGTAAGGGGAATGGAGCGGGGGTCCAAGTGTCCGATACATCACCGATTCACCGACATATGTGGAATACCTTAAAATATTTTATAGCTTACCACAAGCAACCTGTTGTTGTATGTGTATTGTACCTGTAGCGTAGGTAAATGCGAATACGAATGCGAAAACCGTAAGAAAATCATTCAAAGTATATGTCCAAGACAAGTATATGTACATAAAGAACATGATCTGTGATGTAAAGTAGGGATGGCGATTCTTTTAAAAAAATATCGATTTTTTAATCGATTCGAATCGAAGCCTAAAGAATCGAAGTCTAGAAGATCGATTTCTCAAAAATCGTTATTTCGTTTCTTTTTGAGTTTTTATATAAAAAAAGACACTAACTCAAAAATCGATTTATCGATTTTATTTTTTATTAAATTTGTTAAAAAATTATATACCTTTCTTAAAATTAAAGAATAAGTGAAGAGTAATTTTTGATTAATCAATAAGATCATGTACGTTATTTATTATAGAATAAAATAATTATAATTCTCACTATTTCATGTCCAAGCTTATAATAAATAATGTAAATAATTATATACTAGCATTCATACAAAAAAAAATCCCTCCTTCCATTTGGGTGTGACGTCATTATTGGATGGCTTCTACCAATTACAAATAAATTAAAAATATATCATTCCTATTTACGACTATATCAAAATTAGGTAAATAAAGTGATTTGGTTTTTGAAATCGGTTTTGCAAAGTTTTCAATCCCTGATTGTATAATTAATGTTTGATTGAATTCAATATTTATTTTATTTGTGATTTATATATCATTAAATTAATAGTTTATTTTATATATCGCATAAAGTTAATTTAAAAAAACCGCATTTGTGTAATCATTTGATGGAATTTTGTAATTTGTAATTTTTTTAATGAAACCGGTAAAATATTCGAACTAATAAAATATGAAATGAGAATACTAGAACATAATTGCCTATAAAATGAATGTATAATAAATTAGCTTTCACTTTCACAACCCTAATAAATTACACTCATGTTATGGCTGACACATTTTAAACATAATCATATTTGAATGACATTTTTGAAAAAGGCAATATTTTTGGAAATGCATCACTAATGAACTGGATGATCAATATCCCTCTGAGGCACAAGTAGCCTTATTCTGATTTGCAATTTCTAGATAGCTTTTGTAAGATCGCACTTAGAAATTATAAAACGATAAATATAGAATATTTCATCTACTCAAGTCAAGTCTAAAATAATAGACAATTTTAAATGTAATTCAGACAACGGCTCTTTTTTGTAACTTGTAAAGATGCTCTTTATCATTAGCGTATTAGAATATATAGTCCAAATCACGATAGTTCGTCAGCGACTTATACTTAAAAGAGGTTATAAGAGCGGTATAAATCTATAATGAATTTTATCTTATTCGGTTCTATATAAATTATAGAAAAATAAGTGAGTCAGTGCTTTTTAGTTATATCGGCAGTTTATACCCCACAACTTGTTTCAAGTATACCATTTATATTACATTCTAGCAACAATCTTATATTAAACTTACAAAACACGCCCTACAATATATGTGCAGAATAAGCTAGCAGCTAGGTAATATTATCGCCTTTGTATTCGTTAAAATTTAGTATTCTGCTCTAGCTTAACCCTTGCTCCTAGCTTACAAGATGAATCTTGCATGCTAAGCTAAAATAACACTACCTACAAATTTGAAGTTTAATACAATTTTCTACCTGTGTAGAATACACTGTTTATAAAAATGTTGCTTAAGAAGGAGGTGTTTAAAGTTTTCTGCAACCAATTTTTCTACAGTGTATCATAATATATAATATATTTTGTAAAATGTTACTTATTTCATTTTGAACAGTTACAAGCGAAGCTACATGTAATTTTACGTTTCCTACTAAAATTTAAATGAAAGTAATCTCAACATAATTAAATTGTATGTATTACAAATTGGAGCAATTTGTAATTTACATAATTGAAATGAATTGGATGTTAACCTGAATTATGTGAAACCATAAAAAGATACAGACACTATAATAACAATTGAACTAATGTAATAAAACGATGTCCGAAGTAAATTGATCATTTGTTTAAAATAAAAATTTCTAAAAAAACAAATAACATGAAAGTGGAAATATTACTTTCGAAATAATTGTTTCAGTAATTTTGTTCGACTCAAATTATAAATTTTCATTTCAAAGAAAAGTTCAATTCACCAAGTATATTTTTTGTTAAATAACTCATCCATCAAATTGTTAAAAGGTAATTTTTCATCAAGTCTTGAAATTAATGTTGTGGAGAGAGTGTTTTTAACAACAATTTCATGACGTGCAAAACGCAGCTCAGATAGGAATTACGAACAAAGATTCAATTAAAATTCTTTATAGCAATTTACCCAAATATGCTGCTAACATAACGTTTTTGTAATTTGCGTTTAATGATTTCCTAAGTTCCTGATATTTTTTTGATCATATATGTTAAAATACGAATCTATTATAATATTAGTATCCATTAATATGAGATTAGAATGTGAATACAAAAAATTGTTTAAATATAAACAGCTAAAATAATCGTAGGTACCAAAATGTACAAATAAATAAACAAATATCTCATACTCAAAGTCTTTGTATTGGCTTTGCATGATTTCATATCTTGAGAGTATTTTTAAAGGTAAATACTGACCCTGGCGTTCACCAATTAGTTTATATTGGGTTATAAAATATAGTTCAATATACATAGATTATGAAATGAATGAATTGCTTTGGTATGTCGTATGACGCAGTCCAGTCAATTAATGAAAATACATATAATATACTAATAAAAACAAATAAACTGAGACCACTATGATCTCAACTTTTCGTCATTTTAATACATTCCCTAACCTTATCAATGAGTAAGCGAGAGATACTTGTGTACCCAAGAACAAACGAGACAGGTATATAATTTTCATTTTTGAATTCTTATTAATTTTCTGATCAGAGATTTTTATATTTTAAATTAGTAACATTTGGGAAAGTAAATCTTCATAATCGCAGTAGGATTGTCCGATTCCCAAATAACGAAATGTTTACGTCCTTTTTGAATCCACTAATTTCACAAATCCACTTCTGTTCTTTACCAAACTCAGGAGATATTTGGAGTGTTCATTTTGCAAAAATCTGATTATAACTTACTTATTTAATTGGGTTGTGAATTTTTTTTAGGGATGATTTTTTTAATTTATTATTGAAATATATCCTAATAATTTGCTATTGTCGTTATCAAATACCCAACAATTGACTTAGATATATAAATTTAAATTATAGATTTGTTTTACTGCTAAATTATTAGTCATATTTTTGAAAGTCATTATATGAAATTTTTGTTGCGATAGCTGTTAGCACTGTGACATTTGATTCAGCATCTCTTTTACACTTCTCTTGATTAATATCGATGATCATCGGAGCAATGAAGAGGACAAGGAAGTAATGAGTTAAAGTCAGTAAAGTAAATTTTTTGTAAGTTTTTACATTAAATTAAAGGATCAAACATGACTATTTCAATCGCTAATAACTTCTATAATATTGCTAATTAATAATCATATATATGAAAAACAAAAACATGATCACAACTAAGTTAGCAGTATACAATTGGAAGATATATGGAAAAATTATAGGCAATAATAAAAAAAAGGACTAATAGAAGAAATTATTCCTCTAGGATAGATAAATTTGGACATTGCATTGGATGCGATTCCAGTATCAGATCATGTTATTGTTAAAATAGAAACAGATGAACCTATAAAGATACAAGGAAAGGGATGATGAGGCAAGGATGATAGAATTTGAAATAGAATGGGAAAAAAGCTGAAAACATTATGTATTATAAAATGTTAAGTACTAATAAATGTCGAAAGTTGATGCACTCAAATAAATATTGCGATTTGAATAAAAATAACTGAACATTTGAGGATCTGAGAGTCCACTTTTAGATAAATTCAGTTATGGTTCACACTCACAACCCAATTCCGTATTACAGATAACTTTCCTGGACTATTACGTCGTGTTACGTCCGCGTGTACGAAAGATATCTATAAAATGGTTCAATAAAACCGTTACAAAATATTTCTTCTGTAATAATAATTATTTACGTCATGTTTCTTGAAATTATTTATTTTATTGACAAAAAATATAGAAATCTAAAATGAATTATATTTAAAACCACTGCGTATTACTTTTTTTCTTTCTTATTCTTGTTACTGAATATAAATAAGCAGGTTTTACTATTTTCTATTATAATAAAACAGCATCGGTTTCATGGTCAGTTACTTTGATAATTTCTCTTATGCATTACACAGTTTATTTTGTTTATAAACACAGTGTTAGTAGTTCGTCATATGACTAAATGAGTAGACAGTGCTAGTGCTAGCTAGCGCAGCGGTTCGTTATGCAGAACGAGCGTCGAACATCAAGCTAAATAATAGATAGGTTTAACATTTCAAATAAATCACAGAAAACAGGTTATGATAACAGATACAACTTAAGTCACTCACACTCATGCGCACGGATAATGCCCTCTCGCTCCTACTCATAGCGGAATTAAAAATTGGGTCTAGGGGATGTCTGGCCACTTAAATCGGTCTATCCTCTTGTAAAACGTTTTAAATGGTTATAAAAATGGATCATCAGAAAATAAGTAAGTTTAAGTAATTTTTTTGTCAGCGCCTCCAAGGTAATACAAGGTATTACAAGACAACTGTTTTAAAACGTTTTACAAGAGGACATTCCGATCATTGTACATACTAACACTACTCAATCTTACACATTTTGTTCATCAGAAAATAAGTGATGTCTGCCAGTTACTATTTCTGATATGTCAAAAAACTAAATGTCAAAACTGTCATATTGTTGGTATTGTCCTATTGAAAAAACAAAATTCTTGTTCAAGTGTTAAGCACCAGTTGGCACGGTCACGATTTGACATTTCACCCCCGTGCCATCGGTGAGCAGTGTTCGGTTCACTACATACTACAATTCGCTTCCGGACGAACACATTTCAGTGATCCATATAGTTTGGGATGTTTCTCTCTCCAACAAATATACTTAAGTTCTATCTTCCTTGTGCACATGAATTATGGTCGAGAGACTGGCATCGCACACCTCTAGGAGTGGAGGAAAATCAACCAAGATTTACTTCACATAGTGTAGTGTCTTTGAGTTCGATTCTTAGACACTGCCAGCAAATAGAATGTTGTTACATAAATTAAATTGATAAATAAATCTATGAACTTGTATCAGAAACGAATATATTGTCTGTGAACCTAGATTTGAAGTCTTAAAATCATTTAATTATTTTTATTAAGTTATAGGTGGTAAATATTGACCTATTTGTGGTTTTGTTACATACATAAAAGTATAAATGTTGTATTTCGCAAAACTGGAACATTTAAGAAGTAGTTAAGTCAGCCACGAAAAACGTGTCTGATGCAGACAGCGGATAATGCCATGGAAGCTGCCATGTAAATTCCTTCCTTGCTGCTGATGATGACGCACACAAGACGGAGAGGAGAGTCTTGAGTTAATGATGACTAAACAATATTTATAAATCTAAATGATATAATCCTATGGAATAATTTACGAAAATATAATCATTGATTGAAGGAACGAGATTTGAGAATGATATTTAACAATTGTAAGTGTGTCAGAATAATTGATAATTTGAATATTTGTATATATGAATAATAATCTTAATGGCCAACTTACCAAATTTCTTTATATAGAAATAAAACATAAGAAGGACAGCAAGATTTAGATTGGGAAATGAGGAAAAAGGAAACAGATACTGGGAAAGTAGAGAGGAAAGAATGTGTAGAGTGTGCGGAACGAAGGACGAAACACTGGAGCACATTAAGTTTGATTGTCAGGAAAGAGTAGGGAGTGAGATGAATATTGGGCAGCTCTTAAAAGGGGGCAAGGAAGGGAACAAATGGATGGCAGAAATAACTAGAAGAAGGAAGGCTGAAGCTATTTAAATCTTTTTAAAATGTGCAAAACCATTTATTTTCTTGTAGATATTAGGAGAATTGAGGTTTTTGTTTTTGGTACTGGTAGAAGGATATATATATATATATATATATATATATAAGGATTAAAATGTATTGTACTAAGGCAGAAGAATGTAATGCCGAAAGGTAAAACATTAAATAAATAAATAAAAATAATAATATACAAATAATAATATTGTGTAAAAGTTGCCCGCTAAACACAGTTAATTGTATTTAAGGTTTATGTAACATAACAAAAAGTACCTGTTACGTAAGTGATTTTACCTTATATACAATGTTTTGTGACTAACCTTTTGTGCATTAGCGTACTCATAGAATATAGATAACCTTGACTGAAACACTAACAGGGTAAGGACAAAACGATATAAAGAAGCATATTTTCGATAATGTTTTTTGACGACACAGTTAATATATAATATTTTTTATAATTACTACATGATAAAATGACATTTGAAGAATACTTTGTGAAATTTTCATAAATAAATGTCAAGAAATGAGGCATTGACAGCGAATCTCCGCAGACGTCACAAAAAGAAGTTACGGTGTCACTCATCTTTTCTGAAATCGAAAAACCAAAATCATTTCATTAGTTGATAAGTTTTTACAAGTAACGCTGTTGAGCTTTTTGTTTATTGCTTTTTCAATTTTTTACAGCACTTAAAAATCAAAATACCGATTTTTCATAAAAAAAATCAGAAACTTTGTTATTTTAAAATACGTTTAAATTAAAAAAATAAAAAAAAACTCGACAGCGTTACCTCGGCTTTTATGTAAAGAAAGAGTGTGCAATATTTCATAAGAATCGGTCCAGTAGATTTTGAGCTAGAGAGGACACCGACTTTAAAAAACTAAGTGTGAGAACCCGTATTTAAAAGTTTCAAAGTAACACGAAAGCAGACCAGAGAGGTGAAGACTTCAAATTCTATATCTCCGACAGTTTTACTCCAATTGACTTCAAATTTTTACACAATAAACTTAATATGATGTACAATAATATAAATAAATTTAAAAAAAAATAATGAAATCATAACCGTGTTTGGTGTTTTTAGATGCAATGGAAATTCGAGTTTTTCACTGACACCAGATGACTGATCTCTAAGAACCTACCTAGATCGTAATTCTAGGCGTCTATAAACGGATCGTTTATAGATAGTAGTAGACGATGGCAATCGTTAACTTCCGTTAGCCATGTTACTTGTCGCCAACACGGAAAATTATTGATCCACTCTCGTATCACCTTTTTCCTTCACTTCGACGTTTGGTACGATAAATCTAATGCGTTTGATGAAAGGCACGCGGATTTTAAGGCAATATTCGTAATTGAAGAATCAGAGTAATGTTTATAATGAATTTTATAAACACTATTTTCTATTGCTTATTTTATGCAAAGCTATATAAAAAAAGGTGCAAAATCATAGTATTTAATAAGCAATTCTGACAGAGGTGTGGCTATAGTTACAGTGTACCCGAATTAACTGTAAACCAGCGCATAACTTGTAAAACATACCCCAGTCTAAATTCTTTTCTTAGTTGTACTATATTTATATTATTCTCGTAATACAATTAAATTGAAAGCGGAAATAATATTCAAATTAAACAACATTTATTATTGTACAAGTCATCCTATTTAACATTGCCTTGGTTACATGAATATTAATTTAATGAATGAACAGATTTTACGTTATATTCATTTAAATAAATCGTTGAAATTTTTCTTCTTTTATAGTTTTTAGATTATCATAGAGATAGAAAACAAATTAAATTTAATAAGAGAATCTCATATAATTTACTCATTAATAAACTTTTTTATGCACGTATTGCTTAAAGAAAATGAAATAGCTACTGTCATGAATCTATTGTTGTGTATATCATCATCATCCGTCTAATTTCATAACGCACGGAACTAACTAGTTATGAATAAAATAAGAAAAAATTAAGAGTGTCAAGTATTTTAGGTCTGAACAGTTTTTCAGTTAAGTTTATTAAATACTCAATAGAATGATGCAGATATTTGACTACACAGTGGTCGAGTGCATTGATGTTTGGCACTGACTGCTGTGTATTCGGGTTCGATCCCGGACCAAAGTTATACTTTCTGGGTTTGCTTGTTATGAAGTTAAATTATGTATATGCATAATCATAAACGTATCAGGCAACGATACTCAAAAAATGCCAATATAGTACATTAAATAAATTCATTTAAAAAAATAATGCATATATTAGACAAACAGATAAAATATTACATCTTAAGCATTTTATGGTTTAATGATATGTATTCTCGACTTACGCTGATTCGATTTACGTATGTCCTAGAAGTAAATCAGACATGTAAGAAATGGAAGAACATGGAAGAAATATATCTATATCTTTTTTACCAACTATTTTAGATTTTTTTTTCTATTAGACGCTTTAGATTACTAGGTCTCAGTTACGTAAAACATGACAGGAATGCAACTTTATTTAATTGTCTGATTTGCTTTTAAGAATCACGTAAATCGAATAAGCGTAAGTCGACGATTTACTGTATTTATTCTGAGCAGCTGTGTAACTAATTATTGTATTGTTTAATTGATTTAAAGTAATATATAATCATAGTTACAGAATGGTATAACATCTGGTATACATTGGTATAAAATATAATAATTTCATTTTTTTGTTTTAATATTTTTAATAATATCAAATATAATATGTAAATAGTAAAATTGTAATGAAAATTAAAGTAAATTTGTAAGTGATAAGTGAAAGAATATGTAAAACTAATAATTCCAAAACGTATGAGTTATTAATGTTTTTGATAATTCATACGTACTCACTGAGTTTTAGTGTTAATTTAAGGTTTTAACCTAAAATGTAACTTTCAGCTTGAAAAATAAAAAGAAATAAAGTTTATTGTATTAAATACAATAATTTATATTAAATAAAAATAATATTTATTACAAAATAATGTATATTACATTACACAAGTTCAAAATTATATTTAAGGTAAAAACCTTAAATCAAAACTAAAAACAGTGAGTGGAAATAACTATAATATGAATAATAAATAAAATAAATTTAAAAATAAAAATAAAAAAGTAAATAGGTTCCGAGGCACCTTATTTACACATCTAAGGTTCTCACTGACATGATTTATTTATTATTTAAAAAAGAAAATATATTTAAATATTTTTATTAACACTGAAACAATAAAAAGATGTTAAACTTTCAAATTTAATATTGTGTTTTCGTGCATATTTTTATGCATAATGATTTAATGTTTGAACATTAATCTAAAGTACATTACTTCGAGTGAGATATAATTGCGGTAGTAATTAAAAATAAAACAGCTGTTTTTTTGGTAACAAGTATTTAAAATGTTTATTTTTATCTGGTTTTAAAGTTGTGTTCAAAACACTAAGTTTTTGAAATTTAATTTATTTAACGTCAGCCTATTTCCGAAGCCTCCGACTATTACCGTCCTATTACCGACAAACTCCTACAATGCTTTTAGTATTTATGGTATTGTGGAATTACACCACTTTCATGATTATAAATACATAATCAAATTATTTCTGACATCAAACCAAAAAATATATTGATCGAGGATCGAACCCGAAGACACAGTTGTCTGGCGTTAAGCATAATTGCTCTCGGTCACTGTACCGTCTTTACTTTTTACAATTTTGAGAAGTACATTAAGAAAAACTCGAAAAAAACGACATATAATGAGATTTATATATTTGAAAAAAAAAAATTGTTTATCTTTGGTGTGATTAACTTTTAGGGGAAATGATTTTCTTTTTAGTTCTTTCGAAGATTGTCAAGTTTAAGTAACCTACTTCCTTTCATAAAAAAGAAAATTCGAAAAATTCGCAATATGTAGCGTGTCGTAGGGATCATATTACAACTCGTTCTATTTTCTCTTTGTTCCTCTTTTCTTTCTCTTTCCGCTTCTTCCTTTTCTTTCTTAACCCATCTTCCTCTTCTACATTTGCGATGAACCTTCTTCTATGACAAATTACTTGCGATGAAATGGCCTAGATCCGAAGAAACGGCTCTAATTATAATTATCGTTTTATTTATTTTTTCACGAAAATATTTTTGATAATAATGAATCCGGTAATTAGACAAAAGTATTACAAAGAGTAATTACTAAATTTTTCTATCTTAGCCTGCGGGGTATTTTTGTTTTTATATGTAATGTTATTAACGTAAGTGGCGCAGTGAATATTTACTGATAAATTAGAACTCATTACCTAATTTAATATAATTAAGACATTTTTTCTGTGTTTACAAATAACTAACCTTTCATTAAAAACCACGGACGAACACAATGACTATTAAAAAATTGATTACAAATAGTTTTATCTTGTGTTTCTTATCACAGCAGTTTAAACATTTATTCAACCAAATAACGATTACATATCGAGAATATGCTTTTGACGTCACAGTGGCTGAAATTTCCTCTGTAACACCCGGATTTTCGGACCAACTACTATATATTTATAAAGTTGACAAACATGATATCAAATGTCCAATTATATTTTAATAAGTTGGAACATTACAGAAGATTTAACAATTAAAGTAGTTACTTTTGAGCGTTTAATCATTAATGGGATTCAAAATTATAAAAAAAATCATCTGCGTGTGATGTCACATCCGACCATAGGCGATCTCTTTTATACAACAGAGATACATACGAGTGTGTGTGTGTGCGATACGTCATTTACTATTTACAGCTGAGTTGAGTATCCATAAAGTGTTATATTAAGATTGTTATAAGAGAAAAATCTTTTGATTTTTCTCAACAGAAGCGACAAAAATTAGGTTCAAATTTTAATTGGTTATATTTCTGTAAATTTTTGGATAATTACAAAAAATAGAAACTCCAATATGCATATATTAATTTATATTTCAATAAAAAATGTAAAAAAAACAAACACTAAAAAAGCTCAGGGTTCAGGATCAATTCCCGGATCAGAATTAAATATTAACTAGATTTTAATGTTGCGTTCAATGGATTATATACCACTATTTCCTGAATATTCAGTTTTGAGATAACTGTATTACGAGTATTATTTGTTACCAGAGTATTAAATCTCAAGGCATACTCATTGCATTTGGATTTTTAGGAGATGTCTCGCTATTGAACTGATCGATCGATATATGAACATGTGACTACATAAAACTTGATATGATCAGATATAGATAATTAAAGTTTTCTTAAACCATATTTTATAAAAAACAAGTTTAAAAACGTATAAACGTTATTTGTATTTAAATAAGTCGTTATTTTTTAATAATAGTTAACTATAATTTTTAGGTTAAAAATGTAACAGCTGACTGAGATCCGTGACTTTAAATTTTATTTTATTTTTTAAATGATAAGTTTGTTTCATTTAAGGTTATGATTCAACATGATGTTTGTAACAATCTTGTTTGTATTTATTTAAAAGTATTTATATGCAAATAACTGTTATTCTAGCAGAATTTAAAATTATAGACAGTGGCGTACATTTTATATTATATTACGGAATTACAATTGATGTCAATGACTGCAGTAAGAAATACTATGTGATATTGAAAAATTCCTTATAAATTGATTTCTTGCTGAATTGAAATTCTTATTACAAATTAACGATTAAATTATTTATTTATTGAATTTAACATCTGCTTATTTCCGATGCTGAGTCCTATAACTGATGACCTATGTTGGTATTTTTTATGGTGTTGAAGTACACCGCTGTCTACTTAGTTTTTATAATTATGTGACTAAATAATTAATTTAACTTTGTTTACATCCAAACCTAGAAAATATAGCACTGGTCTGGTGGTCAGTTTGGCATCAGGCATAAATCCTCTAAACAACTGCGTGTCATCTTGAATGAATTATAAGCTGGAATATTACTATTAAATTTTCCAAACGTTTTGATTATAACAATTTAAGAATAAGAGATGTATTGCATGTGCATAAAGCCTCATTCCCACTCACTGTTTTGATCTTTAATCTACTTTTTTTATTTAATATTGTAATCTAGATTTTAGGTTCTCCTTTAAGCATTCCTTTTCACATTTGTGGTTTAGTTTAAGTTTAGTTAATTTAGTTGGTGCGTATGCATCGTTAGTAATATAAATTTTGACAGTTCGACAATATTGTATGTGAAATAATTAAAATTGCTATTTTTAATAACAATTAGTAATAGAAAATATTTTCTCTTTTATATTTTTCAAAAAATTGACATTAAACTCCTTTTAAAAGTAAATCCTACTGCATTTTGACAGATTGTCACATTTTGGAGGTTATAATCTTAATATATATAAATTACGTGTCACATGTTTGTCCGAGTTTGTCCGCGATGGACTCCTAAACTACTTAACCGATTTTAATCAAATTTGTGCACCGTGTGCAGTTTGATCCAACTTGAAAGATAGGATAGCTTACATCTCAATTTATGATTGCAAAATTATCTTATTGTCTATTAATTATCTGTATATGACATATGACATCTGGCGACGATGATGGCGACAACTGTTGACTAGATTGAGTAAATATTCTGTTGACTAGATTGAGTAAATATTCAATAGATGGCGCTATGTAATGTAATATGACAAAAACGTTCGGCACAGCAACGCGTGGCCGGGACAGCTAGTATAATATAGTTTTTCTTAATTAAATATTTTTAATTTAAAACATTGGATCTTGTAAGGTTCTAAAAAAAACTAAGAAAACTTAAAAAATAAATTAAATTAAAAATGGTACTGTGAATGACTACGCGTATTGGCATATGCTAAACTATTTAAATTAAATACAAAATACAAAATTAAAGTAAAGCAGTAAGTGAAAATGATACTTAAGCCGTCTGTGAAAGTATTAAACATGCATTAGAATTACTTATTTTATCTTGTCACTCATAATGTATTGTCGATATTATCCTTTGCGAAATTCAATAGAAATTAAAAACAATCATTAGAATTATTATTCCTGTCATCATTTTCTCTTAACAACTGTTCTGTAGATAGTTTCCTTTAAATGAAAATTCTTTTCTCTTTCGTCATTAACAATATTTATTTATTACAACTTTTAGTTTTATTTATTCAACTATTTCAATTTAATGATTATAAATTAGTCATTATAAATTATAAACAAATTATCTACAAAATGTACAAATTATCAGGAAGAGAAAACTATTATTTTTACTGAAACCTTTACACTGTTTACATACAAATCAAGTAAATTAATTAAGTCTAGCGGCAAACTATATAATGACTTTATCGTAGAATGATTGGGCAATTAACTTTTAAGATTTCAACATTTGTGTTCTCTTTTTCCAACTACAGTCCTCCAAATTTTATAATTATTGCTTATTTATGCAACATTAGTAAATAATTTATTTACTAATTAATCTAGTTTAAGTGTGTTCCAATTAGGTTATCTAAGAGTAAACGCACACTAGAGATAAAACTATCTCAAGAGAGTCTGTGTAATCGGTAATTACAATGGGAACATATGTCGACACACTTGCAACAAGTAGCTCCTAGTGATGATCGTAGTCAAAAGTATAGTCCGATAGTAAGTGCAAGAAATTTGAAACACTCAGTGTCCAAAGTTTTTTCTCTTACATCATATACATTGTAATATAATTACATAAAACTTACAAGACTTTTGACTTATATTAATTTTTTTTAATTTTCCTGTGCTGTTTTTGTAGCATCGTGGCCTCATATATGTGAGCTACATCGCTGTCTAATAAGTTTACGGTTATGTATATACATAACCAATTTAATTTGACAACAACCAAACTCAGATTCGGAGATCGAACTGAGTTACATCATTTATCACGTTCTAAAAATGTTGAGACTTCGTTACCACGAAAACATCACCGTGACGCAAATGTTGCTTGATAGTAATGATGTCCGAAGACTTCGCAGGACTAAATCCTCGGACCTAGTAATCAAATCATGTAGAATTGTTCATTGGAGCAATAACTACCACACCGTGTAATTATAGAAATGTAAGCCATTAGATATGTATATCTATACTTCGTTGAGGTATTCTGAAAATTGAAATATCTCATTTGCTAATGTAATGTCACTTAAACGAAATTTAATATTCAATGAGAAGGTTTCCGAAACATCTACAATTTCCTAGATAAATAAACATATTTATTAAAAATAAAAAACAAATAGCTAATTACTAATAGTACTATTGGAACAAAAGTTATACGGAAAAGGAAATGAATTAGAAAAAAAATTGGATTAAAAATTAATGCCCATTCTAATTCGTTTAAGAAAGAGAAATTAAAGGAAATAATAAAATATACATCAAATCGTATTTAAATGAAGTATTAATTTACAATGTGTTACTACTAGTCAATATTTATACGATTGCTGCAGGTCTGTATGTTTATTTGCATAAAACAACTTCCTTCTACAACAACTTGTAATTAATTGTTTGCAATTAAAGTTTTATATTGAATAATAAAGAAAATAACAGTAAATTCACTCAACTTCACAAATTAATTGTATTTTGTAATGATATATGATTTTAATAACAATATTTAGATTATATAGATACGTGTGATTACAAAAGTGTGACAACAATTGTTTCAAGTGGTAAATCCAAGGGCATATCTAAATTTCTGCACATAAGTATGATAAATTTAATAACATCAACTTCTGAATCACTGTCTTATCATAACTGTTTGTAACCGTTCTAATATTATCTCTAGAAACTTGGTAAATCAAAAAAGGACCCCATTGTTCTTCACATTAAACTATGGCCGCCTGCACACGGGTCGACTGATTGCAAACTAGCCGCGCAACGAAGTTTCCAACGAAAACGATGGAAATGGGGGATTTTATTGTGTCGTATTATGAGGTATTTGTATGTATGTATTTAAATACTTTTGAATAGTATTTGTGCATATCTCTGCTCATGATGTCACCATCAAAAGCATGCAATGTAATTGCCCTGCGACCAAGAAACACAGACACTCAAAACGTGTTCGAAACCAATTTCAAATCAGTTTAGTTTTGTTCGTGCCGTGTATGTTCTCTCACTCGTATAAAGGTGCGTTCTCTCACTAATAACACAGTTCCATTCTCATTCGGGCAGATTCGGGGTTAAGGTTTGCAACCAGTCGCCCCGTGTGCGGAGGGCCTTACAGTTCACATTGGAACTGCTTACTTTTCCCACTTTATAAGGCTCCAGACGGTTGAGTATCGGCTGGTTCTGGTACCGAATCCAAACACATAGAAATCAGCCGTCAAACATAAATTATCTCGGCCACTGTGCCATCAATATTACATTATATAGCATCGATATATACTGAATATATCAACGCAGTAGAAATATACAAAAGTACTTACAATATCAAAAAATGAATTTTTAGAACACAGTTTATAAAATGTTGTATGAGTATTTTTCGAGCTCTTATCATAAAGAGAAATATGGTGAATACAAGATGTGTTTTATATACATGTTATAATGTTTGCTGCAACCTGGTTTTTTTCAAATTAATTAAATTTGCTTATTTCATAGCATGGCATAAGTTGTATACTATTTATTATATATATTTTTGACAACTACATATATATATATATATATATATATATATATATATATATATATATATATATATGAATATATATATACACAGTTGACATATATATTCATATATGTATAGATCAACTGTGATACCATTGCAATGAACTATCTTATCTACAATTAGCTTATCTTAATTTAGTTCTGGTGTACCTCACAATATACCAGCATGGGCGTACGTCAAAATTTTGACCTGGAAGGCCCAAACTATAGATTGAAATGTAAATTTGCAACAGACCTTAGTCTACCCACTCTGTACAAAAAATTTGGACGCCTCTTTCTTAGACTAGTATCTCACTACAAAAAGTCCACATCGCATATTTTACATTCTGATCAAACTGTAAATTCGCGCGAATTTAAAATCGCTACTGAGTGATTCCATGCGTACAAAATTGTCTTCCCTTTACCATTTTACTCTTACCTGCGAACAGCAATGTATACGAGTATACGAATTTGAATAATTATAAATGTTACGAATATTTGTTAGATGTATATTAAGAATTTAAAGTTCATGCGTAATCAAATCTAATGACTAAGTACAATTATCTTCTAATATGACTGACAGGCTGTCAATGTTATCATTTTTCAATCTGTCAATTGCCATAAAATTTGTTAATAAAGTAACAGCTAGCTGGTTTTTTAGTTTATTTTTATCTGTTTTATTCTAAATTAAAAATTTCAGCGCTCATTTGTGGGATGAAGTCAATATTATTACAAAATGAATCTTGAGTCTGTAGTGTGCGCTTAGCCATTTTGTTAATAATCCTATGACACACACACATACTTTCTAGCATCTTTTGTTACTTTTTCTACGTTTTTGGGCTATTTACTATTGGGTTAGACTATAATAAATAGCATGAATGAACGTTGTTTATTTTATCAGTATATTTCCAACGCTAAACTTATCACCGACGATCCTTTAATTATTTTGGCAGCGCCCTATATGTTAATACTCTTGACTAATAATCAACTAAACAAAAAATGTAGCGCTGGTTCGGAATCGAACCCTAGTATACAGATACCTAGCGCTAAATCTTAACGCTCTCGGTCATTGTGCAAGTCTATTGTACTTTAATTAATTATTTACAATTTATATACTTACGTTTTGTTTATCTTTATTCTATTTGCTAAAACGTTGTATGCGGTATAGGTATATTCATAAACTTAAGACATTGGTTTATTAAGTACATACAACTACATTTACAAGTTGTGTTATTTTATTAGTTGTATTTTATTGTAGCATTAAATATGTTTATCCAGCGTTATTTATAGGTAATAATAATTATTTGTAGACTTCATCTTCAATAACTTTTGCGAATCAATAACATTGCAGATTGTATCTTATTTATTGATAAAAATAACAACTTCAAAAATTATCTAAGGAAATCTTTCTAGGAACTTTTTATTAAAAAATTTAAGAAAATTATTCAAGATTACTTCTTGTTTTGGTTTGAACTTTTCAAAACACCTCAACAATGTAGAGTTCCAGATGATTTATTTATTTATGTTTTTTTTTAATTTAATTTATTTAACGTCGGCCAATTTTCGGTGCTGAGTCTTATCACCGACGACCTTCTTTAATGTTGGCAGTATTTGTGGTGTCGAACCTCATATATGTGGACTACACCGCTGCCTAATAGATGTACGATTATATATGACCATAATCAATATAAATTGATAACAACCAAACCCAGAAAATAAATATCTGGTCCGGGGATCGAACCCGAAGACACAGCAGTCAGCGTCAAGCATTAATGCTCTCGCCCACTGCGTCGTCTTTCTCTATTATAGTATTACAAAAATCAGTTTAAATTATCCTAAATTCTATAGGGACGTAAGACCCAATAAGTCCTAACTACAATTTCTATTCTATGTCAAACTACAAACCTAGAGAATTTTGGTAGATTAAGGGGGTGGTAAGGTTTCAACTTATTTTTTTAATTTATTTATATTATTGTACAACATATTAAGTTTATTGTGTAAATTTGAAGTCGATTGAAGTAAAACTGCAGGAAGTCTTCACCTCTCTGGTCTGCTTTCGTGTTACTTTGAAACTTTTAATTGCGGTTTCTCAGACATAGCCTTTTCAGAGTCGGTGCCCTCTCTAGCTCAAAATCTGCTGCACCAATTCATTTGAAATTTTGCACATTCTTTCTTTACATAAATGCCGCGGTAACGCTGTCGAGTTTTTTATTTAATTTTAACGTATTTTAAAATAACAATGTTTCTGATTTTTTTCATGAAAAATCGGCTTTTTGGCTTTTAAGTGCTGTAAAAAATTGAAAAATCAATAGAAAAAGAAAAACTCGAAAGGGTTATCTGCAGAAGCTTATCAAATAATAAATTCATTTTGGTTTTTCGATTTCAGAAAATCCAGTGATGAGTTATGAGTGGCATCGCAATGTTACTTTTTTTTTGACGTTTGCAGAGATTCTCTGTCAATGCCTCATTTCTTGATATTTATTTATGAAAATTTCACAAAGTATTCTTCAAATGTCATTTTATCATGTAGTAATTATAGAAATAATTATATATTAACTGTGTCGTCAAAAAACATTATCGAAAATATGCTTCTTTTTTATCGTTTTGATCTTACCTTCTCCTTAAGCTACTTTCGGAATTATAAAAAATGTATGGAAAAGTGGTTTCATGCTGAAACTACCTTAATATTTCCCACAACATCGCAAAAGTTATTTTGTAAATACAGGAAATGCCATTAAATATAAATAAAAATGCAATATTTAAGCTATCGTAGAAATCTCAATAAACTTAGTTATTTTACGATCGCACACTCCTACCTACAGTGGATGTGTACGCCTAACAATGACCTGCGGGTATGAAAGGTCACAGTCAGCCATTACCGATCGGCTGAAAGGATTGCCAATCTCTTTGTACATTATACTCCGCATACTCGCAAATAAAATATCGACAATAGAATGTGTCAGAACGGATTCTTCTTTCACAAAATATTTAATCAATGTGAGTGAAATTCTATTTGAATTTATACAAAAATTATATGAAATAATAAGAATATTTCTGAAAAATATGAAAAATCTTTAAGCAAGTTACAGGTAAACCTGTCAGGTATACCGTTAGGTGTATTTGAGATTTAAAGCTTCATTATATTTGCATACAATGTTATCTAAATAGGATAACTGTGACGTTTCCATTTCTTAATTTTACATGAAATTTAAAAAAGCACGACAGTTTTAATTTATCATTTTTTATATATAATTAATGGTAAAAATGAAATGACAGCAAGAGAAAATGAAAATGATTGCAGAAACAAATGATTGATGATGGAATCTATTATAAATTAATTAACCCCTCTTTTACTTTTCCTGGATTCCTTATTTAATTATAACTTAAATGCAATAACCATTAGGCTTTAAATAATTACACATTGCTAGTTAAAGGTTCCTGAAGTTACTAACAAATTAATTAAAATAACTCTTCACACTGAAACTATCGTTTGGACGACATAGTGATCGACAGGTTTTATGCTTGATGCTTGACTGCTGTGTTTTCGGGTTTGATCAATCGGACCAATGCAAAATTTTCTGGGTTGATTGTTGTCAAAGTTAAATTGCGTATGTGGCTTACATAATCCTAAAACTTATTAGGCAGCGGTGTAATAGACATATTTGTGGTCAGGATACCACAAAAATTTCCAACATTGTGCAAGGTCGTCGGTTATAGGACTCAGCATCGTAAATAGAAACTATCTAATACTTAAACAAAATTAGCGGCTTTAATACAGTATTTGGAAAAACAAAGTTAAGGCATTATTTTTTCTTTTTATTATTTTTCTAAATAAACAATTTTTTAAATAACAGTGATCAGTAGCAAATAATATATTTCAAATTAAAAGTTATGAAGGAAAATGTCATTTTTTTCTATTTTTTTCAAAGACAACTGCTTCTAGGAGATTCAGAAAAAGTTGAAAAATATTAAAAGCCATCCATTTATGAAACCCAGTAAACATTTTGGAGTCACTTTGACATCATATTGAAGATGCGTATGATTTTTTTGTCATGAAAGAGTTCATTTATAGTTCAGTTTCTCACATTTTTTCATATAAAATGTCTACTTTATCGCCTACAAATGGCGAAATTACTCCACCTGTCGGAGTACAAATGAAGATAAAGTTGATGCGAACTATAATTGAAGTGAAATAGTGATAGAAACGTCACTAAATAGGGCACTTCACCAAATTGTTTACTGGGAAATACCGTTCAAGATAAGTAATTTCCCCAATTAAAAATTAATGCTTAATTCTGATTTTTCCATTATTTGAAAATTATAAAATTAGCTACATTAAAACTACTCCAACTTGTAAACTAATGGTTGAAAATGTCATGAAATTTTGACACATGTCGTTCGAAGGTTGGTACTATCTCAAAATCATATGTGTTTGTCAATAGTGGCGCCATCTATATGTCATTCTATGAACTTATTGAGTGATATGTTATAGTGTGGTATATACAAAATAAATTCTGATGGTAGATCCTTTAGACTATCAGAATAGCGAAGTTGTTTGCTTTAATTGACTATATGCAAAATATAATCATATTTTGTTAGGCAGCGGTGTGGTTCAAACATATAAGGTTAGATTATGTAGGTTAGGAAAATACATATACCATAGTACAGGAATTGGCCTAAAAAGTTAAAAGTAAAAAGCATTTAAAAAGTTACGGTATACAAATACACATGTACCTAATGCTAAAATTACAAGCATTATGAAACGTGTTAACACCTGTCATATATGCTAACTACATTGCTGCTTAATAAGTTTGCGTTTATGTAATGACATACTCAAATTAATTTGATAACAAGAAAATCCGGATAATGCTACGCTGGTTCGGGGATAGAACTTAAAGAAATAACAGTCTTGTGCCAATCCTAAATGCTCTCGGTCACCGTGGCGTCAATATTTCAATTAAACTAAGGGTATTTTTAAAATACAATTAAATTAGTTATCACATAAAAAGTATGTATTTCTCATTTAATCACAAATTATTGTATAAACAGATTTAATAAAAAACATTTGTGTTTGTATATGTACAATAGCACTTGTAAACAAAACTCAGTGTTTAATGAGTACTACTTATTGTTGTTTAATTGCATTGTCTATTGTTTGTGTAGTTGTATTGTGCACTGTATAAATCACATTAAACTCATACAAACCTAACGTAAATACTTCAGATATGAAATATTGTAGTCGGCGAATATTACACGAGTAAATACGAATATGTATACTCGGAAGCAGTCGTAAAACAATAAATAAAAAATATATATAGGGTTTTTCAACAAGAACTTTGTTTTTTAATAAAATCAATCATCAAAATAAAACAAGGAATTTAGATAAAAATGATTCAAATTTTTATTGTATTAGAAAGCAATTATGAATACAAAATTATATCGGACAAATGTCCACCACGACTACGCTGACAAATTTTCAATCACTTCAAGCATTTCCAGCCGCATCTTTGAATAAAAAGCTCAATCACACCTCCAGACTACATAGCGCACCATACAGTGACACGTTGAGCATGCAAAGGCTTCTCACCAATCTATCTTGGATTTTCAGAAGCCCAAATGCGGCTTCTTGACGTAGCCAGACAAATGAAAATGGGCTTCGTCTGAAAAATAGATTTTTCCAGACAAATGTAACTTTTACAGATCCACCATTTTCATAGTGAATTCATTTTAACAATTGCCAACTACTGATATGTCAAAAAACTAAATGTCAAAATTGTCAGGTTGTTGGTGTTGCCTCTATTGAAAAAACAAAGTTCATGTTGAAAAATCCTCAGCAAATTTTTGTGCATTACTTTTACAATTTATAAAATTGTAGTTTATACTCATAAATGTTCACAGGACCGCATGTGGTTTTCGTAATGTAGCTATATTTTATTATTTTACGAAAAATAATAATACAGTTCTTACTGTATTTGCAGCTTTTTAAAATACTCACATGTTAGAGAGTAATAATAAGTTTTAAAAGTATGTACAAAACCGGATATGATTGTGATAACCGGGATAATTAAAGATAGTATTACCCAGTATAATACGCTTATTCTAGATCTGAAGAATATTTAAACCAAAATTTTACAAGCTGAAAAACGCGGGCCCGTAGCATTTGCTAGTTCTGCTATATGGTAAATTTCAGAGCTGCACCGCTGTGTGAAAATCCGACACGCTCTGATATACTATTTAACTTTGTCATTTGAAACAGAGTTTAGCACGCGTACGATAGAATTTCAGCAGTGGCATTACGCAGCGTGGGAATTTAACATAGATATAGAGTACAGTTAATACTAGTACAAACAGTCATATCATAAATTATAAGAAAACAAAGCCTATATAAAGAAAGTGGCTTAAATCTACTCAAAAGAGTTTATGGCGTAGATTTTTATTTACCAAACATATAAATTGTTTTATAGAAGTATTAATTATATGTGAATGTAAACAGTTTATCGATAACAAATAATAAAAGTAGTATTGCATTCTAAATAATATATTTCTATAATTAATAATTAAAATCCTATAAAAGTTGAAGAATGTCAATCGCCAAGGTGACCAGAAACTAGAAAGTATTAAACGAGCGGAGCCGGGCCAGACCGGGCATTCTAACTGCTGTAAATCTTTATGGATACGTATATCTTTCATTAGATACGCCTTTGAACATATCTGACATTTCAAATTAACTTAAAACTATTAAAATTTTGTTTATTGTATAATATTCAGGGTGTTAGATACATCGCTGTCATTTTAGAAGAGAATGATGGATGCTTTACGAGTGTTTCAGTAAAACTAATTTGAAATAACGTGTAAAAAATATTCATCTAATGAACTGCTTACTTGTGTTTTTCTTTTTTAAATAAATGCCTTAAAAGTACTTGTAACCTAGGAACTAAGTGCGTCCAGGTTGGACTTTAAAAAAACCTAAAGAACGCCCAGCTGGTACTGAATTTAATCGTATATACAGGGTGTTCCAGAAATCGACGTCAAACCGGAAGTGGGTCATAGGCCAAGTCGTAACTGTTATCAGAAAAATATTAAAAAAATTCTAAGTTGAATATTTTAAAAATTATTGGCATTTAAAAAAAATCGAGAAAATCTGCACCCTGTGACAGTCTTTTCACTCCTGTTGCTACAAATCTTATCTTTTAAAAAAATAATTTTATGTTATGTGATCCTAAATAATGTTTCTATAAACTCTTGCCTAAAATGTAAAGCCAACTGCTCCAGCTTGGAAGATATTGACACTTTTTTTCCAACCAAATATTTGACATAAATTCTTCGCCCAACTTTGCGTGACTGTACTGAAAAAGAAATGTACTATGCGAGTTTGGCAAGTAACATTAAAAGTTGGCGCATTTAATAAGGATTCCAAAATGGTATGACACTTGCTAGAATATTTCTTAAATTTTGGACAATTTCTTCTTTTGCAAAGTAAACCAGATAAAAATGATTGTAGTGTACCCAAAGCTTTTCTTAAGGCTGTTAAATGTTCGCAAGAGTACAAGAAAACAAAATAGTAACTTAGAATTAATGCATGAAATAGTAAACGCGTGGTAAATAATTAATTTTAGATTACATTTTACTTGAATGTATCTAACATCCTTTTACATTTGTTTTAATAATTTTGAAAAAATGTTAATTAAAAAGTTTGTGACCTTCCTTGATGGAAAATGAAAGTATATATCTGCAACCATGAAAGATTGTTTGAGTGAGTCATATGAATGTTTACATGAGTATTATATTTTTTAGCTCTGTTTAGTGAAAATTGGTACTCCCTTCCGTATAATGAATAATTTAAAAATTATATTTTTGCGAAAACGTAAACAATTGCTGTTTCATTCATTGGATTATTTACCAAATATAAACGTATATTTATTAGGCAGCAGTGTAGTTTACGTATATGAGACTGGCGTACCATAAACCGTACAAATATTAAAATACATGCGCAGAATTTTGATATAGTAACGTTATGTATTATGTGCAACAATATTTATTTTGCCTTCTTAAGAATGGCATGAATTCGTGCTACCTACTAGCATGTGTATAAGCACCGCAAAGCTCTATTTTCTGAGTTTACTTATTGTTTCGCTTAATTGGTTATATGTCAAATAAAATATGTGTAATACACATAGCTGTTATACTAGGTGTTATACACCAAAGTAAATATAATCGTTTGAACGGAAGTAGATTCTCGTTAAATAAAATCAGAAGAAAGAAAAAATGCTTTTAGCGAAAAAGTATTTGATACAATAAAAGTTTAAAGAAATCAAGTAGATTAGTTTTAATATCTTTAAGTCAGAAATATTGACTTGAATTGATTACAGAATGAAACAATCATAAAGATTTAATTACCGTACCATGTCAAGTAAGTTAGTAAGTAATCTACATATATACGGTTGATTTCTTGTCCATTTTAAAACTTTCTTAATGTTTTGTATTCATTGTAATGTTCGGACTTGACTTGAAACATTTTATTGGTTTCCTGTCGGTGCTCATGTTCATATCATTAAATATTCAAACCAATTTAGTTAATGTAAATTAACGGGTAATGATCAAATCGATCAAATATTAATGACCGCTTTTAATTAGAAGAGAAACGTTGAAACGCAACCCAACATCTATATACAAATACTGCAAGAAAACGATTGTATAGTGAACGGTACAAGCATGGGCGTACCCACAAAATATGTATGGGGGTATTAAAATCAGGGCTGTGGAGTTGGAGTTCGAAGGAATTCCTTTGCAGTGGGAAAAAATGTACCGTCTACGATGATTAAATTGTGATAAACTTTACTAAAATGTTGAAATATAAACAAAATAATAATTAATTGAAATGTATAGTGTCAGGGTCAAAAATTAAGTTTTTGCTCTCCATGTTTTGATAGACATATGTGGTAGCGAGGCTAAATATTGGCAAAGTAATAAAATATAATCAAAACAAATCAATAGATCAAGACAAATTATAAATTGTAATGCATATTTATCCAATAATAGAAATTCGACCTTACTCTTGTTGATTTTTAAAACAATATTATGATAAGATATCTATATATATATATATATATATATATATATATATATATATATATATATATATATATATATATATATATATATATATATATATAAAATAAAACCAAACAGAGTACTAGAACAATTGAGAATTAAAAGACCATCGAATATTGTAATTATTACTTAAAATCGTCGATGCGGATAGTTTGTAATATGAATAGAGTCTAAGCTAAATTTGAACTGGATAGAATGGTACTAAGATAAATCAAATTTAGAAATCCATAATAAATCTGTAACAAATTTGCACTTAATAAATTGGAATCTGGCAAAGAGAGTACAAATTTAGAATCATTTTAATCAATTTAAATTTTGAATTATTTATTAATATATTTTATTACACAAAGTCAGAGCCTGAATCAGAAGTAGAAGTTGGTGACAGATGAAAATTATTATCCCTGATTAAAATAGTAAGTTCATAATTATTTCCATTAGCCCCTACTCACGAACGCTCATGAGTATATTTATAATATAAAAATAATAAATGGTTTGAATATCAAATTAAAACATTTTATAATATTTATTTACTTGAAATATAAGAACTGTCATATTATAAATTTATAAATAAAATTTGTTTAATGGGAATAATACCATAACATTATATTATCGTAATCTTGTATAGTTCAAGATCAAGAATTATAACGGGTGTATGACGAGGTGTATGAGTATTACAACGGAATATATTTTTAAATGTATGGTATATACAAAATATTTACAGTGAGCTACTAATGTAATGTAACTGATATCAAATCGAAACGACTATATACATAACAGCAATTTGTTTTTTGTTACATTTTATGTTTTTAATTATAGATCTGATTTAAAGACTAGAAACGGTTGAATTTCCTAAGACTTTCGAGATTGATATTACAAATCACATTAATATCGCTAAATTTTTCAAACTGTAAAACATTTATGTGAGGTAACCTATTTATTAATTTATATCTAATACTAGAGTTTACCCCCGTCGCAAGCGACGACTGTCTTTTGTGTGTGAATTGAATTTCATTTCAAATTTTAATTCCAGTTTTAAATTGAAATATTAAACTCGTTCCATTTTTATTTTATATATATATTTATTTTATATATAACAAAAAAAAAATTTGCAAAGATAAAACTGTATTAACACTTTTTTATCTCACGTCTGAGCACTCGCACACGTCTTTGTTCTTAGTCGCACAATTTCTTGTGTTTCAATGTCTTGAGACAGACTTGCGTTTGTCACAATTTTAATTGTTTACTTAAAAGTCAAATATAATACGTTAAATACCTCGTTAAAAACATGCCAACCGTACATTTTGTGTAAACAAAAATTTTATTTTTTCATTATGTAAAACTTGCATTTAAACTTCAGTTTTTCAGTAATTTCGAAAAACTTTAATATTAATTATTTAAACACAAGCTGCAATCTTTCTCACACGTTATATATTCCGTTAATTAATTATCAAGGCAATATTAATTACCAATTGATTAAAAAGACATTTGAAAGCTAATTAAGATTTCTTTATTAATCAATTTTTCCATATACGTTAAGTTCCGTATGTTCCATATAAATTACTGATAATTGTGAAAATTTTTATGAATTAAATTTGTCATCGTTATTTGAATTATCATCTCCTTATTTGTATTTGTATTTAAGTTAATTTATTTAACGCAGGCTTATTCTCGATGATTAGTCCTGTCACTGATGATCTCGTATTATGTTGGCAGGTTTTATGGTGTCGTGATCTTACTCTTATTATGAGAAACGCCAGTATTATTTTTTTTATTCAAAATATTACAAAATTTGTTGTAAAAATGAAATATATAATCAGATTGTTTATGTCAAATGAAACAAAAACAATTTTGTATAAGAACTTTTAATGCTTTTGGAATTTTGACATTGGCCCTTTTAGCACTGATTTCTTGAGTACAAATAAACTTTCAATTGAGGATTTTTCTTTAATATATTGATTTTCACTAAGAAATAAATTAGAGTAGAAAAACAAATAGAAATACGGATTTCAATTGTCAGTATAATTAAAGTTTGCTTATACTGTACTGATACTGGACATCTTACCATGTACATAACAGTCGTCGCTTGTGACGGGGGTAAAGTTTAGTATAATAGATTGTTCGAAACAATAACCAAACTCAGCATCGCAGCGTGGAGTCTACACCTCAACTATTTCGGTCACTATGCTGTATTATTTAATAGTTATTTATTATTTCCTTAATATGTTGATAAGTACTTGGTTATACAATCTTTTAATCTGATTATCTTATTTGAATATCTTGTTTCAAAAACAAAATTAAAATATTGATTTCGATAATCAATTAAAATATTGATAACTGAAAATAACCTTTTATCCACTCACATATAGAAAATTGTCTAACAGTTTACTGGCTAGTTTAGTAAAAATTAATTAAAGTGTTAGATTTCATTACATTCTTTTCTGAAAAGGAATCTATAAAAGAGAGAAAGACCTATTGTAAACTGTTCTTATTTTCATACTGATTAAAAATAGCACATGCCATCGCGAAGACGGTGTCTTCACGGTAAAATAAATATGCATGTATCATTTATATAAATGTACATTTTCATATATAAAACAATATGAATTGTCGTTTGGCGTAAAGACTTATCTAAAGCCCTAAACAATACAAAAATTGTAGTATGAATAGGTTTTAATGTGTAACGGTTTCTTTATTTTTTGTCCGGGAATACGAACTATAAAAGGAACGCTTTACATAGCCTTTTCAAATATTACTATTCCAAGTACTTTGAACCAATGATTTTTCTTACCGAATGATGTTTCATTACCACTTTTTTATTTACATTCTTTTATGGACAACACCAAATGTAGGTGTAAATTCTGATATAACAATGCAAACACAGTCTTAACAGATATTATTCTAGCTATTTGACATTGTATCTAAATTTACCCAACTACCAATATCTTTTAATGTTGTTGAAACAAAAGTGTAAACAAACAAATGTTAGAAAAGGAAAAATAGATGAGCAGAAATTTGATGCCAAATTTACGAGGCGTGTTTTTTGTAAGTACCTCGTACTTTTTTCTATATGTAACGATGTTTTATAAATATTATAGTATGTATTACAAGTGTTTTTTCTTTCATTTGTCCCGAATAAACTACATATGTCGTAAAAAAATCCAAATTAATAATGTTAAGATGTAAGATTTATTACTGAACAAAAACAGAATATCAAAGTAGTTTTACTTCAATAACTAAAATAATTACTAAATCAATTCGGAGTACTGGTGTATCTTTCTGAACATCTAATATTTTTAAGACAACATAACTAAGACTTTAGAAATGGCGAATTAAAAATATACCATACTTGTAGCAACTTGGATTTTAGAAGTGTATAAAAAACACAGAACTAGAAAATAACAATTTTTTCATTGTTGTATTTACAAACCATTAAAAAAACCGATTTAAGTTTCTTAATAATGAATTATAGTTCATTATTTTTTTTTGTAACAGTGAAAAGATTTATGACCTAATTTTATTTAATTATCAGCACAAAAGACTTCCATTTTAATGAGTAATTGCTACTGAAACTAAAATTGTACAAATTTAAGTAACTAAAGTTAATGCGTCTGCTGTTTATTGACAGACCTCATCGCATCATCGTTAACGGGACCTAAATAATTACCATTTAAAAACATTTAAAATTGTCAGACAAACAGACCTGTAGATCTGTAGATCTGTAGTATATAAAACACATCTCGTTTTCAACCTGAGACTTAGCGAGTCTCTAGCGAGTGAATATAGATTGTAGTCTGTATGTTCAACCAATTCGTGGCAGATCATTTATTAATTAGTAATAAGTACTGTTATCATTTTTTGTTCATGTTTTTCTATAGTTAATTCAACCATTACAGATTATACGGCTATATGCAAGATGTTATTACACATACATATGAGTATCCGATGATTTGTACATAACGTCAGCAACCTTTTGACTGCAGCCTGTAAATATGCACGAGTATATTCTGATGGTAAATTAAATATGGTCAAACAGGATTTGCAAACATATCTGTCGCTGTACAGCTTTAACGATTATTGGCAGCGAACTGTTTGGCAGTTTAACAGAACCACATAGAACCACACAGAACCAGTGGACAACTGGAAAGGAATAAAATAAAACGATCGTTGCACTGACCTTGGTAGTGGTGTTGTGAATCTGCAGGAATGTCGCGATTCCCGCGCGGACACGATTCTTCACACCGCGCACTGTACCTTTTGCACTTCTTATAGTACAAGGAACACTTTGTTCACGTAAGTCCTTGTATCCAGCAAAGTTATCATCCTCTTCTGTAACAGGTAGCACTTCACCTTCCTCAATAACATGTTCATTAAGATGAAATTTATAAAACTTGTCAGCATCATAAAAGCTATTAGCGACAGCTCTAGTAGTTGCGGCCTTAATATCCAAAGCATTAAGTTCAACTTTATCCGGCATAATTATGGACGATTTGATTTCAGGTTCTGATTTATTGACCGATAAATGTTCAACCACTTCTTTGTTTGGTTTTGTAACAACTGTCAACTTTCCAGAGTGGTCACGTATGTCCTTGAGAAGGCCCTGCGGCAGCAGACCACCAATTGGATTGTTTTTGCCATTGCCGAATACCATTGTTGGTAAGCCCGGACTGGGTGGTCGTGGAGGACTCGGAGGGCTTGGTGCATGAACAGTATTTATTGGACTTTCCATACTTCCGGCGCTAAGATCGCTGCTATTGAGGGAATCACAACTCAAGTAATGTTCATGCTCATGTTCATGTTCATTGTCATCGCTGTCACCCTCCGGCCCACTACTTGTCAGACTACTGGCAACGCTTCCATTACGTTCATGTCGATTGATAACAGTGACACTAACAGATTTAAGATTCTTCTTCTTTGGTAATGGGGGCGGTGTGCCATCAAGGTCACTGCAGGTCCCACTATCTAGAGTATCACTAGGTGAACACTGGCCACTAGACATGGCTATTCCAGATGGATATGAATAATAAAAATAATTCGGTGAAAGATTTTGTTTAATTTCTGTCATTGAAGTCATTGTTTGTCTCTTCTGTACCATGTCGGTGTCACCTCCAACACTAATTCGGATGCTGCCCTCAAATTTCTCAAGTTTCTCTGGTTCTGGTCTTCGGATCTTCACGGATTGGTCACTAGTATCACTGATTTCTGACCTGTCTTGAGGTGATATACGGATCGTTACAACGTGGCTATCTGTCTTAGACTGGCCATCACCTGCACTTGGTTTACTGCTTTGGACTGCTTTGGTCGGTATGTTGCGGGCTGTATTGGCTTCCGGGCGAAGAGAAGAGGCCGGAGGAGAAGCGGGGACATATACCGTTGCACCGACCGCTAACGCTGCGTCATTACCAGTATTCGTTATAGAATTAATAGAAGTAGAAGATCCTCTTCTTGTTTTCGGTGGCAACGGTGGTGGAACTCGCGTTGCGGCTTCTGCCATTTTTGTGAATTACTTTAAACTGTGAAATAGTTTACTTGACCCTAACGCACACTTGTTAAAAATTCGAGTAATTAATAAAGACAGGTAAATATTAGTTCACTAGTCTCTGACGAACACATACAACTGTCAAATTGTCAAAATTGTGTCGAGCACTGAGACCTGCCGCTGTGGTGGGAATCCGACAGGTTGTTATCTTTACACGGATAAGTTGATTAATTTATGAAGCTAATTGTATTGTGTGATAGGGAGCACTGATAACAATTTTATAAGTTTGTACATTATCGAACCCATTCATCTTTTAACAACATATTGTTAGTCACTGAGCTCCCGCAGTTATCAACGACACACACGACTGTTCCACACACACAGTGCCCTGGAGAATTAGGGGTCCTGACTCCTGGATCACTCTTCACCCCGAACGCATGGCCAGGAGACCATTAACGCATTAAGGCATTAACGTCACGAACACGATACCACAAACACTTGAAATTACATTGCCTAGGCAACACACAAAACATCTCATTCAAATATTAATCACATAAACACTTATTTCTTCTTTTACCAATACAAAATACCGTCCATCTAATCCAGCAGTGGTAGTGGTGGTGGTGGTAAAACCAGAACGTAACGCGCTGCACACAGAATGTTTGTTATTTTTTAATTCAACTTCGACTTTAATCTAATAGCTGTACTTTTTGAATAGATCAAAGCTATTGCTGTTGCTGTTGCTGTTGGCACGATAACACACGGTTAACACAACAGGTTAGAATAACTGTTCTTCCCAGAACTCGTTCGGTCGCAGACTGGGGACTAACTGAATGCCAACAGCCATGCTGGTTTGCTCTGGAGCTGTTGAAGTCGCTGGTACTGAAGCCGGATCGTCAGCAAGACTAGGCTCTGGTTGCCACACACTACACAGTCACCAAACACCAATCACTACACTGATTCTTAAGGTTGGCGTCAACAGACGCATTGCATCAAACGAATTCAATAACAATCAGTACCGTAAGAATCGAAAGCGGCATGTTAAATAGATTTTTTATTATTTGCTTCGGACTAGGGATATTCATCAAAATTGTCAGTAGCGCGAATATGTTTGCTTCTATAATCAATTTTAGGAGGCGTGTTGTTTTTTTCTTCTGTTTCTCTATTCATATTCCAATACACAAGCAAACACAAGGTCTGCAAAAGGGCTAATGTCTAAAATCAGAATATCATTTTTTAAAATACTGTACAGTACGCTTTTAATGATTTTTTTTGAAACCAGTCAACAAATTCTATTTCCAGGTGTATCTTTCGTATGGTAGCTCTAAAACAACTTCGTCAATGTTTTTGAAAATTGCCTATTACGTAGAGAAAAAAGTTCTAATACTTTTGGCGTCCCCGGATTTTTCCCTGAAATTCCTGAAACCCCGTAATTTTTGGAAAAAGTGTGGTCTTTTTTGCTGTATAACTTTTTATTTGTAAAAGATAGAAAGGGGAAATTTTGCATGTGTTTTACGCTATTAAATGCAAACATGTTTCAAAATTTAGGAATTTAAAATTTTATAAAAGGGGTGCCCAGAAAATTTGGGCAAAAAAATTGGTCAATTAACGAAAAAATTAAAAATATTTTATATTTTGCTGAAAAAAAATATTTTTTTAGTCAGTTTATATGAATAATTATTTGTTATATATATAAAATTAATATAGAACGTTAAATATTTCAATTTCAAATTGGAATTAAAATTTGAAATGAAATTCAGTTCACACACAAAAGACAATCGTCGCTTGCGACGGGGGTGAGAGCTAGTATTGATAAATGTACGCATTTGCTGATGTCGATTTTATTCATTTACATGCAATAAAAGGACGGAATGCCTGTCAGACCAGTCGGAGCAGTGGACGACGCAGTTGTATGAGTAACCATACAAAGAATACTTAATGCGATTGCTGCAATGACTTTCATGCTGACAAGTACACGCTAACCTTTACATTAGTTTCTGCTGTACACAAAAGCCAAGTCGACAATCGACAAATATCAATAATATTCAATATATGGTCAACAAACAGTGTTTGCTGTCAGGTGTCCCGTGCCGTCTAGATAATGGTAAACATATTAGTCTTAACTAAAGTAAAACTTCGCAAAGTGCCAAAGTACGTCAGTGTGTTAAACTTCCACGTCTGTACTGGAAGTGCAAGATGCGGTCCAGATTCGAATTGATAGAAACTTTACTGATTATAATTGCATTTAAGCGAATTATTAATATACCGTGCATAATATAATGCAGTACAAATTATTGACAATTTGTGTCGCATTTCTAAGTTAATTTTTAATAATGGTATGCAGTCTACTTTTAAAACATCAACATTTATTAGATCGAAAACAGACCTTACTTAATCAACTATTGGAAATCATTTTATTATTAATATCTTAAATTTGATTAGGAAATTTCTAAATTATATATTTCTATGTTATTCAGTAAATAAATTTCATGCATTTTAACCTAAATAATATTAATAATGCCTCTGAGGAATTTCATATTCTGGAAATGTACTAGTATGATTTTAGAATTAATAGAAAACTTATTAAAACTTTATAATCGATATAATACAATTTTGAAAATGCTGTTTTTGAATAGGATTTATTTATTTCTACTTCATGAATAATCATTATGCTAGTATACAAATATACTATATTGTAGTCCTTTCTACAGATTTTATAAAAAAAATATTTATATAAATCCTCCTCCTATATTATAATGTTCCAAGTGTATATTTATATGTTTATATGTTTACGCGATTCGTATGGTGGCTCGAAAACGGAGAAATATTTCGTAGAGAAAAAAATTCTAAAACTTTTGGCGTCTTCGGATTTTCCCCTGAATCTCCTGCAAACCCGTAATTTTGGAAAAACAAAAAAATTTTTTTTTACTTTTTGCTCAATAACTTTTAATTCGTAAAATATGTTTGGCATGTGTATTACAATGTTCAATGGTAACATTTTTTGATAATTAGAAATTGAAAAATTGGAAAAGGGGGCATTGAGAAAATTAGGGGGCTCGGTAGGAAACTTTGGAGAAAACTCAAATTTTGGATTACTTATTAATAAAATATGTTGTTAAAAAAGAAAAAATTAAAAATTCGAAAATTTTATTTGGGGGCACGGGCGCAGTTTTTACCGAGAGTAAAAATTGTGCTAAAAAGTTGAAATTTTGTATATAGGCTAACCTAATAGGAACATAATAAAATGTATTTCTTTGCGAACCTAAGGCTCTTAACAACATCAGTCAAGTTCTGCAGAGAAATAATTCCTAACATAAGCTCCTATCCTATTCATCATGACCATCTATGCACCTGTCTGGAACTCAGCATACCTCAATCGCAGCGCAGTTTCAAGGCACTCTCGAAGTTTCGAATCAAACTTGTTTGAATTGAAGTACCTATGAGTACTATAAAGACACGTTAGCAGTTCGCAACAGACTATATTTGACATAAGAAAAAGTTTTTACACAACAGATTACAGATGGCGTTACTAGTTACAAAGTAGTGATATTTTGATACCTATTACAATACCCCCACTTATCAGAATAATCTAAGTACACATGATTACACAGAAACAATGCCAAGTAAATTCATAAACTTATAATGTTTCAGATGACAAAGACCTTTTGTTAAAATATCTGCAGGCATTTCTTCAGTAGGAATGTACTTAACTTTTACAAAGTTGTTCTTTACAACATCTCTAATAAAATGACAACGCACATCTATATGCTTGGATCTATTATGACTCTGACTACTCGAAGCTAACTTCAATGCACTTTGGTTATCACAATACAAATCAATTACATTAAATACATCAGTAATTTCATGCATTAAATTTCTTAGATAAATAGCTTCTCTTGAAGCTTCAGAAAGAGCAGTGTATTCCGCCTCAGTACTGGATAATGAAACCGTTTTCTGCTTCCTACTTTGCCAGGAAATGGCAGACCCTGACAACATAAAGCAAAATCCAGTATAGGATTTTCTATCTAGAGCATCACTTGCCCAATCACTGTCTACAAAACCTTGTAAATTACTATTGTTATTATTGGTATATTTTAAACAATAACTTTTAGTATGCAGTAAATATCTTAATACACGTTTACAATAATTCCAATGTATGTGACTATAACAACTATTAAATTGACTGAGATAGCTAACACAGTAAGCAATATCTGGTCTTGTTAATACTGCCAGATACATCAGACTTCCAATAAGTTTTTGATAAGGAACATCAGGTAAACATTTATCAGATGACTTATCTAAATTCAATTTAGGCTCAATCGGAGTACTTTGTGTCTTACAATCAGACATTTGAAATTTAGAAACTAACTGTTCAATATATTGTTGTTGATCTACAGTAATAACATTTTTATTTTTATCTAAATTTATTCTCATGCCTAAATATTGTCTTACAGGTCCCAAGTCTTTTAACTTAAATTCTGAACCTAATACACTTTTTAATTTATTTGTTTCAAAATCATTGTTTGAAAAAATCAAAAAATCATCCACATACAGGGCCACTATCACTTTAATTTTACCAGTTATTTTTGTAAACAAACATGGTTCATATTGACTATTTTTGAAATCTAATCTACTCAAAACTTCTTTAACTCTTTCATACCATGCCAGGGAAGACTGTTTTAGCCCATAAATGGCTTTATTTAATTTTAAGACCTTTCCCCCACTTTTGTTTACAAAACCTTCAGGTAATGACATATAAATATTTTCTTTCAAAAAACCATTAAGGAAAGCAGTGGTTACATCTAGATGTGTTATACTCATTTTCATTTGAACACTAAGTGCAAACAACAATCTTAGAGTAGAATGCCGCACTACCGGTGAAAAAGTATCTGTATAATCAACACCTGGTTTCTGCGAGAAACCTTTTGCCACTAATCGAGCCCTATACCTTACATTGTTTTCAAAATCATACTTTTTATTTAGCACCCACCTACACTTCACTATTGTCACATCACCTGGATGGTCCACAAGCTGCCACGCATCACTGTCCTCAAATGACTGTAATTCATCAGCCATTGCCTGCTTCCACTGCTCCCGGTCAGGCCCTTCAAGAGCCTCTGAGAATACAATCTCCTCCGATGCTGGAACAGTACTGGAAACACATATGTTGCTAATACCATAGCGCTCAGGCTTCTTTCTCTGACGCTTACTTGGCACATCTGGCACTTGCTCAGGTATTGATACTGCTTGTTCTGGAACATCTTCAGTGTTTATTTCAGTCAGTGTTTCATTGTCATCAGTATGTAATGAGGAACCTGAAGAGCAATCTAAAAAATCTGTTTCTGAAACATTATTAGACAGATCCCCCACTGAATCTCTGCTCTCCCCCACTTTATCTTTACTTTCCTCCACTAAATTGTCGGTAGGATTTTCTTCATTGGATATCCAAATAGCTGACTCTTCACTGACTTCCTTGATAGGTGTTACATCTTCTATCACTATTATATCTCTACTGATCATTACAGTGTTCTTAGAAGGATTGTACACACGATAACCTTTAACACCATCACCATATCCAACTAGAATATGTTGTGTAGCTTTCTTGTCCCATTTCAAACGTTTCTGTTTGGGTACATGCACCATAATTTTGCTTCCAAACAAACGTAGGTGACTTAAGTCTGGTTTTGATCCATACCATAACTCATAAGGTGTTTTATCCAATCCTGATGCAATCGATCTATTTTTCAAGTACACAGCAGTATTGGCTGCTTCCGCCCAAAATTTCTTATCTAAATTTGCATCATATAGTAAACATTTGGCTTTCTCAACAACTGTACGATTACTCCTTTCACAAAGTCCATTTTGCTCAGGTGTATAACAATTTGTTTTCTGGTGTATAATTCCAGCTTGCTTCAAATAGCCTTCAAATTCCTTGTTACAAAATTCTAGTCCATTGTCTGACCTGATCACCTTTATTTTCTTACTCTGTTGATTCTCAACCAATGATTTGAACTCTTTAAATCTGTTCAAAGCTTCATTCTTTTGCTTCAGAAAATAAATAAAAGTCATGCGACTATAATCATCAACAAATAACAGGAAATAGCGAGCACCACTCAAAGAACTTGTTTCCATTGGGCCGCAAATATCTGTGTGGATTCTGTGTAAAGTTTCTGTACTCCGCTCACCCACATGAGAAAATGGTAATCTCATTTGTTTTCCCTCACAACAAGTAGTACATTGTGATTTGGTTATGTCAAGTGAGTTATCATAAGACAAACCATCAACAATACCATTTCTCATTCTGTGCATGTCTTGGCTGTTTATATGTGCCAGTCTTCTGTGCCATAACTTTGCACTAGCTGTAGTAGCCAACATACAACTTTGTGATTGTAATCTCAACTTATAAACACCATCAGATAAATCAGCTGTCGCCACCAAAACATTGTTCTTGTCTCTAATATAACAGTTTTTCTTTGTAAATATCACATGATTGCCATTCTGAATGAGCTCACTAACCGACAATAGGTTGGTTGTCAGGCTAGGCACACACAACACATCTTTCACTATTATATTGCATCCAAGTTTAGAAATAATGTCAACTTCTCCGGAACAAACAACTGGCACTTTTGATTCATTTGCTACAACAATTTCTGGTATACATGGAGTTGTGTTCATGTTCTTTACCCAATCTTTATTTGCTGTTATGTGTGCACTTGCGCCGGAGTCAATGTACCATTCGTTTTTGTTATACTTTCCGTTTAGGAAAACAACGTTAAACACGCATTTATTTGTGTTTTTCTTCAACATTGGGCACTGATTTCGATAATGTCCATCCTCTTTACATTTGAAACAAGTGATTGTTTTTGCTGATGTATCTGCCGCGGTCTTTTTGTTCGACATTGGGTTGCCGCCATATTTCTTTGGTTTACCGCTGCTGCCAGAATTATATTTATTTCTCGCTGCAAATGCCGCCGTACCGCCAGCTGCACCTTCAAAATCACTGGTTACTTCCATGTCGAGTAACTTCGACTTTATAGTATCCGCACTTATCGAAATGCCAGAATGTTCTATTGCCATTATCATTGGAGAATAGCGATCAGTCAAACCTGCTAATAATAATGATCCGACCCATTCATCTGTTATTGTAAATCCAGTGCCATTTAACTTTTGAGCCGTTTCGATCATTTGTGTGACATAGGTAGTCATCGAATCACAGTTTTCAAGTCTTATCGAAATCAAATGTCGAAGTAAGGTTATTTTTCTTGAGAAACCGGAGTCATCGAACATGGCTTTCAATTTTGTCCATAATTCTGCCGAGCTCCTGGTATTCCTTATATGCACGTACAATGCTGGATCGATGGTTAAAATTAGCTTTGCCTTCGTTTTGGAGTCGTCCACTGGCTTAACTTCGAAGTCTGCACTAGGTTTGATGTACTTTTCCATCCCTTCTAGTACCAACAAGTTTTCGGCCGCGAAACACCACTCATCGTAATTCTCTCTGCCTTTTAGCTTTGGCACACTCACAATATAGTTCGTAGTCATGTTTCCGCGAAAAAAAAACGTAACAATTTATCTATTTTATACTATAAAAAAAACTGATAAACCGGTAAATTTGCCCATAACCTATAAAGACACGTTAGCAGTTCGCAACAGACTATATTTGACATAAGAAAAAGTTTTTACACAACAGATTACAGATGGCGTTACTAGTTACAAAGTAGTGATATTTTGATACCTATTACAATAAGTACTATGCTATATTATTTAAAATCTGAGTGCAACCTTGTGACAACGTTCTATCCCCCTTTTTTCTGATTAATTAATCACACAAATCATATTCATTGAAGGCCACACTTGGATAAGCAAGTTATTGTTATGATAATTTAATCTACATACCATATATCATAAATAGTTTTAATTTTTTCTTATTTAATTTGCTTTTGGTTACCGGTTAATAGTAACAAGGAATTATATAATATATATATATATATATATATATATATATATATATATATATATATATATATATATATATATATTATGTATAAATAATGCAAATACAAAATAGTAAATACCTATTTTTCATTTTTGTTACTTCGTAGTGTTAATTAGTAAACATTATTTTGTTAATATAAACTTAGAACCCCACCAACATTAGCATCATCTATGATCTAAAAGTATCTGCAATGTCTTAATATTTCTAATTTAAAATGATAGATGTTTCTATTACTTTATTATCCTTCCTGTTACCCCCACCATAAGACATCTGATTTTCGTTTACCTAAATTTGTTTATCATATTTTCTCGTTCATTGTTTGTTTTACTACAAGACAATCGCTTCATTGCAATTCTTACTGAAATATATATACATAAATATATATTATTTTACCTACTAACCTTTAACACTTGTCCGCTTGAATCCCTAAACTACCCCAACTATATTTAATATTTTATCCTTCTAAATTTTCTCAAAAGTATTTTTAAAATACGTATTTTGTATTTTGTATTTAAATACTAACATGAAATTATTTTTTTGTTTTGTATTTGAAATAGGAAAATAACGAGGTATTTGCATTTTGTATTTAAATGCTTTTGAAAAGCATTTGTGCACATCTCTGCATACATATACATATAAGACATTTTAGGAATTGTAAATTTTTAATCAAACTCATGTGTTACTTCTGAAATTAAAGTGTTTTATTTTAGTTATTTGCATACACATTATAATAATTAAACTGTTTAACTTAAGTCATTCTACCATACCTGAAATCAAAGAAACGACATTTAAAGTTTATTATTTAAATTGTCAATTCCTTTTTATTTAACTTTATTATAACCTAACATTATGCACAGTGAGTTCTGTCAGCTCTAAATATCAACAATTTGATCAATTTTGTTTTGTAATAATTTTGTATGATTCCAAGAAAAGATAATTTTATGTTTTGAATTGCAATAAAAAGGGTAACAAAAATTTATACTTAGATAATACTTTTTATGTTAAAGGTAACTTTTTAGCGTGCATAATTAGATTGATATCATAAACTTTAACTGGCTCTGAAGGAGGTTTAAATTAAGTCCGGGGACTGCAATGCCAAATAGAAAGGAAACCCGAATGCCAAATATGCCGCCTGGGGCGCCGCGTTGAGATCGCGAGAGACGGAGTTTGGCAATGCCAGACACACAGATATACGTTTCGTACTACGTCTAAAAAACCCTGTTTCAAGTCGGACCAATATTGCGTAATACATTTTTATTGTTAATCATTAGACCTGGGATGGCGAACCTTTTTATATATACTTTGGAACGCATATGTTAATGTGTGTAATGCCGCTACCAAACGATGCTACGAGCACCAACGTTCCAACGTTGGACGCATCGTGTGGTCGATGCTAGAACTAAGTATGTCCAATGTCATGTGTTCAACGTTCAAGTTCGGGTTGTTGTCGGTCTTTTGACTCGCGTCAATACGATGGGGGATATTTCTACCTCCACCACACACTTGATCCACATGTCATGCACTGCTGCACAATTCGTACGCAGACGAAGGTTTTATACTTGAAGTTTTATTTATTTACTTGAAAGTTTTTGTTAAACAGTTTTAGTGTCATTGTTAAATTAATAATTTCAACAAATTAATCATTTGGATTAAACGTTCGTTTCACCGTGTAGTAGAAAACTTGCCATGTCAATCTTCTAATATTTGACTCACATGTTTGAGGAAAATATTTGAATCAAACTTCAGTTGATAAGTTCGATTTATGACATATAAATCCACAATTGAAAGAAAAATTAAAGTAAAAATATTTTCTTTGTGACAGGACGTGCGGGTATGGTGGAGGTAAAAAACCATGAAAATTTATGTTATTTATGGATTATTCTATATCAAGTGACCCTCTAGTGAACTGCGCAACGTTTATATTAGGTCTTACGCCTAATCATGTTTAAAATAAACATGCCAGTCATCGTACGCGTGCCATAAGTTTTCTATCCCCGCATAAGTTTTGTTGAAAGTAACATTTTAATTTAAAATTACATTTTCGTTAAAAAAATAAATATTGTCGGAATATTACTTCATTTAATGGCCTGGGGTTACACGCATACTACAGTTTAGACAATTTGCGTCTTCAATTCGAAATATGAACACATAAACGGCGAAGATATCTCAAGGATAGAATTATTGTCTTTACCTTTATATTATTCAATCTTTTCTAATATGTAGTTGTTTCTCAACTTCTTTTGTGGTAAAGACAAGATAGCCCAAAACAGTTTCGCAGTCGAATTATATATAAGGGTTTGTCCATACAAACACACACACACACACACACACACACACACACAAATATTGTATCAGTGGAGCGAGCAATACGATAATATTGTCATGTTACTCGTTAAAAGATGTTTCTTAATAATTTTTATTTTCTTTGTTGATGAGACTAATTATGAAAACCTAAATGTCATATCTCTGAAAATTCGAAACTTGAATTGAGTACATTTTGGAGTTATCTTACTAATGAACTGAATAAATGTATTATTATGATACCAAGATACTGGTCTAAACATAATTTGTTTGTGCTTTATTACCTGGTTGTTATGCAACCATACTAGCAAATGAGAAATCATTTAGCATGAAGATGAACCTCAATTATATAAGTTTCTACATTATAAAGGTTTGAATATTTGATAAAAGTTTTATTGTGAATAATTATTTTTGTTATTGTTCACGGCAGCAGAGAACCATAGGGCCGGTTTAATGGTTCGTCTTACTATCGAAGTAAATAGCTAATCCTTAATTTTAACGAAAAATTTGCTTTATCAGTAAAGATTAACGTTAACTCGAACTAAAATCGTGGAGTAACAAATCTCGTCATTCAATCAAGTTTTAAGTATGACAATCCACGATAAGTGTGCAACAGAGATAAAATATCATGCTCTCTCAGCCATTATTATAATATTTTAGTTGTTATTTTATAGGTTATAAAATTAATAAATCAAATTATTAATTACGATAATCTTTTACTAAAATTTAAGCAAAAAACGATATTTTCGCTGCAAAAATTGGATATTTTGCCACTAAAACGATATTTTCGCCGCTAAAAACGATATTTTTACCGTGAAAAATGGAAATTTCGCTGCAAAAAATGAAAATGCAATGAAAAATGAAATTTTCGCCACGAAAATTCAAAAAAATATTTTCTAAAAATATTTAAACAGTAAATGACAATCTGAAAATAGAAAAAATGGAAATATAGGGTTTTGAAAATATACGGCTCTTCTATAGAAAAGCAATTGTATTCAAACGGTTGACCTATTTCAAAGGTAGGCCACAAGCATCATGGTTAATCCGTCCTTGAACCATAAAGAAACCATAATAGGGAAAATAATATTTATTACTTTAAAAGTGCTTTATTTACTAATAGATTTAGCATTGGTTATACAAGTTTAATGAAAATCACATTGAACAATTTAAAATAGATTTTTATCAGCTATTTTTTAACATTATATCTAAATTAAAATTTACCTAATAAGGGCGAACTAAGTTATTACAATGTCTCGTTTTATTTCTTGGTGAAGTTGTTGACTCTCTTATTGACGTCATCAAAACGTTTGGTGGCGGCATCAAGTAACTCCTTAGATTCCAATGTAGGCTCGCCGTTGGGCACAGAAGCTACCTCAAACAAATCGTTACGCATGTGAGTGATAGAGAGATCGATAGAATTCCATTCCTTCACAGTTTCAGAAAATCCTTCCATGAAACGCGGAGGATGGTCTTTCAAATACTGAAGCTGTAAAACATAATCATATCGATAACATATAGAGTGGTGTGATATAGTAAATTGGAATAGAATGGGCTTGTGTCCTATGTCTTAATTTCTATAAAAGTGTACTATATATTGATAAAGTGAGTTACTAGAACAACAAATGTTCAATTATTTTTTAATAACTTCTTATATGTTAAGAGATATTAACAATTAAAAAAGTCATTTTTTCCCTTTAATTATTAAAGGGATTCAACGTTGTACACATTCCAAGTGCATGTGACATCACAATCCTTGGGTAAGGTTACCAACCTTACAGCTCATAAATCTCTGCTATATGTATTTATATATCAAAATATCAAATATTATTTACAGCTATTTCAAGGAACAATTAAATTTTAATATTATGTTTTAGCAGGGTTAAATAAAAAAAAACTTATTATTCTTTGATTTGACTTGATTATTTGACTACCAACAGCTACAGAACATTACCACTGCACTGACCTACTCAACAAATAACTGACGTTAAAATGCATTTCACGTCATAAAAATATGGCCGACCATTTCTAGCGCTAAAACTACAATTCAAACTTTTAATTGCTATATCTTTGTCAATATTTAGATATTTAATAAAATAGATACGCCAAAACATATTTATTAACATCAATTTCGATCAGCAATTGAAAAATCGACCACTAAAAAATGAGGACACAAGCCCATTATAAATACTTAAAACTTTATATGTTTCTTAAATTCAATTCGCCAAAATATTGGTTAGACAACGAGGCCAAAATGTTGGCTCACATAGCATCCTGTTATGCCTATAAAATGATTACCTGCTGCAGTTCACCTATACGGGAATTAATTACTGATATTTTGCCGCCAATGGGCTTATCTTTATTAATCATATCTTCAACTTCAGTGATGCTTCTATTTAGTTGGTCAATGCAGTCCATTAGTTCTTTGTATTCCTCGGGTTCTTCTACAAAGTTTTGCGCAGGTTCGGAAGTTCTTTTATTATCCATCTAAGAAACATAAATAAATATATATACTTTTTTTATGTCAGTATTCAATAATAAGTTTATTCAGTACTGAACTACTGAATTTGAAATGATTATCTTTAAGACCTTGAAAAGTTGAGCAGTAACTAAAAATAAAACTATTTTGTTTTGAGTTTTCTCATAATACATCATCATCATCATCAACTATAATTTTGTGTTAACTAAAATTGTAACACACATTAAGTTTATTTCTGAATCATGTTTCCCATATGCTTCAAAGGCTTTAATTCAATTTGGTTTATTGTCAGGAATTGTCTTCACAATTTTTGATAATTTAAAACCAAATGCTGCATATTATCTGCAACCTAATCTGCTTAACACTTTTTCTTTCAAATTTTTGCTATCAATCCGATAACCAGGTAAGTATTTTGCATTTTCCAAATAGGAAATATGTTTGCAAAACTTTCAAATAAAATATAAAATACGTTTTCTTAAAATATAAAACAGAAAATAGGTATTTTATATTTTGCATTTGCATTTGAAATACATGCATTTCTAAAAGTCAAATCTCTGATTCCAGTCACTGAGTTTCAGTATTAATTTAAGGTTTTAACCTAAAATGTAAACTTTAGGTTGTGAAATATAAAGAAATAAAATGAATTATGTTAAATACGATAACGTATATTTAATAAAATTAGTAATTGTTATAAAATAATGTATATTACTGACGCACAACGGATGATTTCCTAATACAAACCCTTTAAATAATTTGAAGTAACGCGTAGTTATATCCAGTTACTTTAAAATTCATATCACTTTGTGTTACTGTCTTACTTACCCTTGAGAAATTGGTCTTACTGCGAATGTTTAGCCACGGAGATAAGTAGTTGTACGGTAGTTGGGATGATTGGAACCCTAGATAAATACAATTTCCATATTAATCCTTGCTAGCAGAGGAAGTCGGAAGGAACTATGGCAAGAGAAGAGAAGAAAGATAGGTGGTGGATGTAAGAAAGAGGCAATGAGGGAAGATAACAAGGGAGACGAACATTGAAAAGGTAGAAGAGAATTTAAAAAAAAGTTAAAAACTTGTAACGGAAATGTGAAATGAATGGAAGGAGGTTGTAAGGCGGTAAAGGAAGATACAATAAACTACAATACATACACTTATTAATGATTACTCATGAGAGTTAAAATGGGAAAACTAATACAGCAAAATATTTCACTAAATTTTAAATTGCGTTGGTTTCTTTTATGTTTTGCAGTATCACACACGTTAATTGAGAATGTACCTGATGAATAACAAAATTAACTATTGCGATTTATGATGTTAATGAAATCGTCAAGAAAACAACATGTTTTCAATTACTTTTCATATGCGGCACAAAAAGCACGAAAGGTTAGGTTATGTCAAGGTAATATTTTTGTATTCTTAACCTCACTTTTCATAATTAAATCCTTATATAATATTGTAACTGATTCAGAAATAATTAGCTATTTAAAACCCTAGTACATAAATTTATCAAAATATTTTTTTTATAGAATATCAATATAAGAAAAGTACCAAAAATAATGAATTTATATTGAAATTTAAAATATCACCAATTCCATAATAAATAATATATATTTCCTGCACTTATTAAATAAACAAACATGTTTACATATTAATAAAACATATATAAATAAAAAATCTAACAAAATTATAAATACCTGAATCTCCAATTGACGTGTGACTATTTTGTAGACTGAACGATCTTACTTTCAATTTAACATTTTCTTTAAAGTGAAAACAAAACACAAAATGTTACAGCTACTAAAAATTTGAATTTTTAAATAAAAGAACAACACTACTGCTGTGAAGTTCGTTACTTGACTTCAGTTTAAATAAAATTCAAATTTAAATAGTAGAAGCGGTTATATTTTTTATAGATTTCTCTGAGTCAAAACAATATACAATTTTAATATTAGTAAATATAATTACTGCATTTAATGAAATAATTTATTTTTGTATTGTGTTTAATGTTAGCTTATTTCCTATACTGCCATATACAGCTCTTGTGACCACAGTGGTTAAAATCAAGTAAACGTAACAGAGTGTCTCCACGCTATTGGCGTTAATTTCAAATTTGAATATAGAATATGATACATATGAAATTAGAGCTGATATTATTACCTTTGAGTTCGAACATGGAATAAGGAATTTGTATATACTATAAGAACATGAGTATATTTGTTTAGATACCTGAAAAAAGTGTCATGTTCTTCATAATCCGCGAATTCATATATGCATAAATCTTAGCAACAGAGATAGTCAAATAAAACTAAAATTTGTGCAATGTTCACTGCAGCGCCATCTGTTATAAACTAAGCATACGAAATGGTTTAACCGCATAAAGTCAGATAAAATAAAATTATTATTTATTAAAAGAAAAACAAGAGATGAAATGAATACTTATATGTATTAGATATTATATTGATTAGATATTATTATATTTAAAGATATATGCTTATATATTGATTGCATCTTTACTAATTTCTTAGCACCGACGATCCTTTACAATGTTAGCAGTATTTATATACGGATAAACACGTTTATCTATTAATCAAATTGATTTTAAAGAAAATCAAACCCCGACACGACAGTAACGCATCAAGCATAAATGCTCTCGACATTTGTTGATTTTATTAAAATAGTATAGTATTAAAATTAATAATAAGTTATTATATTTCGATTATAATTTGATTTTATACATATATCGATTTATTGGAGATGTAGAAAGTAACTGTTTAATTTATATTTAATAGGCAAATCAAAACCTAAAATCTAAAAATGTATTCATTATTTATAAGATACATTATTTAGAATTTTTGTTTGAATTTATTTAAATTAATGTAATTTTACAAAACAATTCATTAAAATAAATTGGAAATGCTTAACAGATATTATTATGCTCATTTTAACGGTGTAGCTTCCTCTTATTCTATCTTCTATTAGAAGCCTATTTGATCTAAAACTTCGTAGAATTCTATTTTTTTAAATTAAACTATTGGCAAGGCCCTCTATCGTTTGAAAATCAAATATAATTATTTAAGTTCAGTAACTAATCCCTCTGACACATAGTTCTATGCAGTTCTATAAAATTAGTCGACCATTGTCCTCGATCCAGGTCAAGGAAAATTATCATTTATTTTTTCAGTGAAGTCATTTGGTTTTTAAGGTACGTTGAATATTAAATTAATTATTACGTAATTTGAAAATTTATACAAAATTATAAAAATATAATACAAAAATTGTAATTGTCGAGTTCCAAATTTTTTCAATGTCATTACCTAAACAAGCCGCCATTTACAGAATTTATAAATGACGTTTGATTGATTTGGCTTGGTTTGTGAATCGTCTCCTTTACACTGGATGTATCAAAACTATTGATATATATAGAAATAGGAGGGTACTTTGATAATTCAGTGATTTTGTTAAAAAAGCGCTTTATTAATCAACATGGTCTCCTTTAAGCTCGATACATTTAGTCCAGCGTTTTTCCAATTTTCTTATTCTTTCCAAATTTTAGGTTTTCTCAAGGCCTTGAGAAACGGCGTTTGTTTCAGTGCTCTTTGAGATAATCTCTTTCTTAGACCCAAATTTCTTACCGCCCAGTCATTTCTTCAGGTTTGGAAACAGGAAATAGTTGCAGGGGGCTAAATCTGGAGAATAAGCTGGATGGAGTAGCAGTTCGTACCCCAATTTATGAATTTTTGACATGTTACCTGCACACTCAGGGCCTCTGCACACGAAGCGACTGGTTGCAAACCTTAGCCCCAAATCTCCCCGAACCGAATGAGAATGGAACTATGTTGTTAGTGAGAGAACGAACGTGTATACGAGTGAGATAAAACACACGGCACGCACGTAACTAAACTGATTTCAAACTGGTGTTGAGTACGTTTGCTGCGAGTCTATTTCTCGGTCGCAGAGCATCCTTGTCGTTCCATGGTTTTGATGATGACATCAAATAAGAGATATTCACGAATACTATTGAAAAGTATTTAAATACATACAAACAATCAAATACGACACAATAGAATCCCCTGTTTTCTCATTGTTAAAAATTCTATAATCACGATACATGGCTCGACTACCAGTTTAGTTTCATTCATGAATTGTGTTTTCTCTCACTCGTGTACACGTTCGTTTTCTCACCAACAACACAGTTGCATTCACATTCGGTTCAGTCGCCCCGTGTGCTGAGTGCCTCAATCACAATCGCGGCATCCATATTCATCCATCCTGTACAGATGCTTTCAATAATTGGTTGTCTGCTTTCAAACTAAATGATGCAGCTTGTTCAAAATTTGATAGTAGTGTATTAATATATGACAGTTCACAAAAGCTGCGCGGGAAATTCAAAACAGTCATTGAAATATTAAGTAACCCTCATAGGATAATAATTAAATAATAATTATGAATTATTTCATAGATGAGCGGACATAAATGTGAATTATGTAGGCAGGAAGCGGCAGAGATATTAGATCGATTAAGAACTTTGAAGTACAACGTAGTTTTGTTGCGTTACAACAATGAGAAATTCATCGAGCAGCTGCTTAATATGGTGTTTTCAGAAGACAAGAAAAAAGGAGATGATAACGAAACAGATCGCATCGCATTAAAAGATGCATTTAACTTACAGGAAAAGATCGAGTTACTCCTGAAAAAGGTCGATGCAGATATCTCGTTTCAACTTCATCAATAGAATTTTTTAATTTTATGTAAATTTTGCCAAATTTTAATATTTTTTAAATTTTTTTTTTACTTGTATTTTTTTTATATTTGTTTTTTTATTGAATAATAAATTCGAAAAGACTTCAAATAAATTGTTTGATTCTTCATAAATTATAACTGTTAATTATAAGTCATTTTGTTTAATCTTTTAATCATTTAATAACTCAAGGCTGATAATGCAACCTTAAGTAAGAATGCAAGCAAGGTCTGTGACATTGTCTACGGATAACTCTGTAATGAAATTTTTTTATGGCTTCTCCCTCTACTTTCTAGTGGTTGAAGATCATTGCAAAAAGTTATCGGGTGTTATTCAATTAGGCCTGCCGCACACTACAAACGTATAAAAACGACGACGAATTCAGGCGTAAATCGGCGGTTTCGTTGAGCAGCTAGAAGTCTCAGAGCAAGCCGATGCATGTGTTGTGTCACAATACATACATACCACGTACTGATACGACAGTACGCCAAATCAAACTTGTGTACTGTAGGGTGTATTGGAGTTGTTTTGCACTAACATAATTTACCATGAGAGCTTTACTAATTTTTACTTTCATTTTTATCGATACACCACTGTTATGAATGAGACTATTGCATTCCCTTCCATATACCTTCCAGTCTAAGACGGCTGATTGCACTTACAGGTGAACTAGTCAATAACAATGCAGCAACTGTCAGACGGAAATAACAGTCCATCATCTCCTAGTAACCTGCCCACAATATCAAACTCAACGAACAAAACACAACAGCAGTGGGGAACTAAAGGCCATGCTTTCAGACAACCCAGAAGAAATTCAAAAAGTGCTCGAATTCCTAACTAATATAAACTTAATAAATCATCAAATTTAACTAAAATAAAATAACTTCAGGCGAACATGACCTTGTCGATGATTTTAAACTTAAAAATAATCGAAAAGAGCCTTGTACAGCGGCTTGAAAGCTCACAATTTATTCAAGATAGATAACTGATTTTAAATTTATCTACACGATAACAGTTATCATAAAGCAATCCGTACAAAAATGATGTTTTCATCATATAACTATAAGACTACTTGATCCAAAAATTTGGTAGATTTTCATTTTTTTAGATTAAAATATTGCTACATCTAATTTTTGAATATCAAATAATATTTAAATTTTGAACACGTCGTTCTATAAAATTATTGATTCAGTTTGAAAAAAATCTTAATTTAATATTTTTAGTGAAGCAATTTGGAATTAAAGGTACTGGCAATTTGTATATTAATTATTTGGAAATACAAAATACACATTATACAAAAATTGTTTAAAATATGTGATATATATAAATTTAATAGAAAAATGTTGATAGCCGCCATTTAAAGAAAATCGAATTGGCATTTGATGATTTCCTTCATTTTGCAATTTCTTCAACATAATTGAAAAATTAGCATAATTTTTAAATATATTTTTAGAACACCGTTAATTAATAAACTAAGCCCACTAATTAATATTTCTATAAGAACAGCAACCTGTTTCACACACAGGATACGTTTAAACGAAACGAAGTTACTTAATTCTTGAAATAATTGTAAAATGTGTTGTTTTGTTCTACCGCCATTTAAAGAAAATCGAAGTCGAGTTGTCTCTCTTTTTATTGAAAGCAACAGAATTTTTGTTGTGCGGAATTATTTTTGGCAAACCTCGAACATATAGAAATATCTACAAAATTTTTATTCACATTTCAGAAATATATTCATATAAAATAATAAATATTAAAATGAATTATTTCTTAGATGAACCAACATAAATGTGAACTATGTATTCAGGAAGATGAAGAGACATTAGAGCGTTTAAAGACATTGAAGTACAACGTCGTTTTGTTGCGTTACCACAATGAGAAATTCATCGCAGAACTGCTCACTAGGGTATTTGCTGCAGACGAAAAAGGATGGAGTAACCACAGTGATACTGTCGCCTTAAAAGATGCATTTGATTTGCAGGATAAGATCGATGTACTCCTCAAAAAGGTCGACGGTGATATCGCTGAACAAATTAATCAAATGTAATTTCCAGTTGATTCATTTTCAGTTTTGAATTTTGCAAATTTTTTTTGGTTTCAATTTATTTTTTATATGAATTTATTTATTTATTTTTAAAATGTTTAATTTGTAATAATAAATTCAAAAACACTTCAAATGGAATTGTTTGACTCTTTATTAATATAAGTCTTTTTGTTTAATCTCTTGGTAATCTACTAGTTCAATACTGGACCAGATTAATAATAGGTGTTCTTAAGAAGTTTTCTGAGTATGCTAATGCGCAAAGGGGACAATTATTTTTCAAATAGCAGAAAACTAGGAAATCTCTATAGGCAATTTTTGTTTTTAGCCACACCAGTGCGTCTCCAACATGCGACATCCAACTTTCATAAGTTCATATAGATAGATCTTTAAAACTCTACAGCGTATGAGAGTATTTTTATTATAATTTGCCCGACTATTATTTGCGTTTTCATAATCGTGCAAATAAATAAAATATTCTATCTTTTTTCTGAACCCTGCCGGACCCAAAAGTTAAAGAATTGATCTGATTTTCATAACTTAAATTATTGCTTTTTTATAAACATATAAAACTACCTGAATGAGTAAGTAGTAGTTTGAAAAAAATCCGCTGTTTTAAAGTACATTGGACGTGTGGAACAACCACTCCTAACATATTATTAAATGTCGCATGTTGGTGTCGCATTGACGTAGACAACGCATTACTGATTGTACTGAATACATAGGTTTCTTTAGGGCGGTTGCAAATTGGAGCTTCGCCTTCCTTTCGACAATTTTACTTTTGTTGTAGAAGTTTTCCTTTTCCAATTCAAAAAGTTTATTGGTTATAAATTATTTACAATTTTTTTAAATAAAATAAAATAATTGTAATAAGTTGTAAAAAAATTTATTAGCCAATTTCTTAATTCTACTAGCTTTCGCCTTTATCCACAATGTCGATATTCTTAGTTGTTGTCTTGTACATATATTTGGTTTGTGTAAAGAAATAACACTTGTTTGTTATAGTGTGTGTTGTGACGTATGTACCTAGAGAATTATGTCTTTCGGTAGTCTGTATGTCGTGGAAACATCAACGTTAGACTATTGTTTTTTTTTTTGTCATTTGTGTCTATAGTGTGCGACCACATATAGTGTACATGTAGTTTTATACTACAAAACTATTTTATAGATAATGTGCAATAAAAAGAACAATATAATTTACTATTGTTTATTACATTACGAGTATTTTGCTACATACATATAATTGTTCAATCAAGATAATGATATTGACATTTATAGAAACTTAACAATTATTTTTATGTAATTTAAAATTAAAGTAATAATTTAATTTTGTTTTCTTTTTTTTTTTTTAAATAAAATTAGTTTTTCTTTAAATACAAATATATATACAAATCTGAAATAAATACATTTTTAAAGAATCCCTATTAATAATCATATCTGAATTTTAACAATATTTTAAAACATCTATCATAGATCAAATATTATTTTTAATTATTGTAATTTTAATAAATAATTAATTATTTCTCTTTCTTTTACGTCAGAATATTTAATTATTTTAATTGATATATCATTTTACATTTATAACATTTACAAATTTGTATTTATGGTCCTTATTTTTAAAATATTTAATTTAAAATATGTAATTGTTAATGACATGTGATTTACATAATTTTTTTAATGAATTTATTTAGCTCGGTTTAAGAAATAAACTTGCATGGGTTCCGATCTTCCTTTCATGACAACTGGCCCTCTAGGAGTCAGCTGGAACTGGGGGTCGGAGTTGTCGTCCCGACAGAGGTACCTGAAATATGGACATTGCATGTTAAATCTATTTGAGAGTAAAAAGAATTAAATGTTAATGATTATATTTCGGTTCATAAAATATATCGAATTTCGAAACTCATTTTACAGTTAGTATTGCACCTGAATTGCAGCTTTCTATGCTGTAGATACAGAAGTAAAAATGGTTGCATGTAATCAGGCGCAAATACATCAAAATTTGATTTGTTTGTATTTGATATACGTATTTTAAATTGGATTTAAAGCAAATGTGTCTACGGCTTTTGCTTTATGTATTAAGTATAAAAAATAATTTTACTCGTGAGTTTCTTCGGAAACATTGATCCTTCCAGGAGCTCCAGTTGTCTCCGTTCGACTGGTCAAGTTCACTGTGTTACCAAACAGACAGTAACGCGGCATTCGATGTCCAATAACTCCAGTGACGACTTCTCCAGAATGTATGCCAATTGTTATATTCTAAGTAACACAAAGAGTGGATTAGCCAAGTAAACTTAAGATCAATAACATCTAAAGTTGAAATACCAACCACTGGCTCTCCATCTACTTCCACCTCCCGTCCCAGGTCCATCATATCAAGAGCTAGACGCGCTATACATCGAGCATGCTCTGCGCAAGGCTCAGGAAGACCGGACACCGCCATGTATTTATCGCCAACGGTCTCCACCTGCAATTTGCAACGAAGAAAAATATTTTACAATTTTGAACAGATTAAATATTCCAGCTCAAAGCATTTGACTTAGATTGGGAAACGAAGAGAAAAGCAACAGTAAAATATAAGGGATAGGATATGCAAGGTGTGTTGGAGAGAGATAGAATCGCTGGACGAAATATTCATGTGAAGAAAGAATAAAAGATGGGAATATTCTGCAGTTATTAAAGGGAGTCAATGAAGGATAGAGGTGAATGGGGAAGATAGAGAGAAGGAGTGAGGAAAGAGAAGAAATGGCAGAATAAAAACAAGAGGGAGAGTAGCAGGAAGAGATAAGCAGTAGGGGTTTTTTTGTTGAAAGAGTGAGAATGGTTAGATAGAAGGATCACAAATAAAATGTAATTAAGCACAATAATATGTAATTTAATGATTTAAGGCGGACGAATGCCGTGTCTAATAGCAAAAACATTAATATAAAATAATAATAACATATCAGCACAAGTATGTCTTATGAATAAAATACATGTATGTGGAAATGGGAATGAATCTAACATAACATGTATGTAGACTGATTAGTGGATTAGCAGGTTTTATGACGCTTAGAATAAAACTAATCATTTCTAAAAATAAGGGCCAGATTTTATTTGTTTTAGCAATTATAGTTAACTAGGGTTTTATGGTATAAAATCGTTTCAAGAAGAATGTATCACTTTATTGTACTTTGTAACTCTTTTAAATACTGCGATATTATTAAATAGACTTTTATTTCGAGTTAAACTTAATTTGTTTAATTCTCTTGTAACAACAGCATTGTGTTAGTATATTTTGTTACACTACATTCTATTGGAATACGGGTATATGTACAATACTTAAAGCTTTTTTTGAATTCATATACCTTATAGACATTAGGATTCTTCTTTGGGTCAGTCAAGACATCAAAAGCAGTGTATAGTTGGTTGAGCATTCTGACAATTTTCATAGCTCCTCTGGAGTCAGTATTAGTGGCACAATACGCACTAAACCCCACAATGCCACTGAAGAGTAAAGTGACGCAATCATATCGACGAGGATGTACAGGTCGTTTGTGACGCAGCTCCGTAGCAACACTTATTGGTAACACGGAATACAACAGCCTGAAATATATGATATTGTAGTTAATAATTAAACTGCAACAATTAGTAAATCATCTTAGAAATTAACTCCACCTGTCAGTCTTCTGCTTCTCGGAATCCAGATCACGGAATGTTTGCTGAAGTTTATCCGTCAGTAGCTCCAAATTGCGAGTCAACTTGTAGTCAGCTTCAAACTGTTCGGACATCAATACTAAGTCGCGTGTGGCGTCGTGGAGGGGAATGTCGGAGATGCACAGACCGCGGCTTGAAACAATTAACAAAGTAACAATTAAGTAACTATAGAAAACGTTAAAAGTGTTAGACATTTTTTTGTCGATTGAAATATTGATACTGTTGGTGTCTTTAACACCTATGTAAGATTAACATATTACAGTCCCCCAACTGAGAGAAGAGACTAAGACATGATGTTAAGTTGTCAATTCAGAAAAACTGAAACTTATACTTTGTGGAACGAGTTGTGCAAATCACCTGTAAACCTGATTAGTTTAACTTTGAACATAAATAGCAATGTGACGTAAACGGCAAAAAAGAAAAAAATATATAGACAATCTTTTATACGACCAATGAAAATTCCTTACTAATGAGATTGCAGAAAATATACAGAATTACTTGCAATTGAACTTAGAGCCAAAACAAAAAAAAGCTTCAATTTATTAATGAAGAAACTGTCGATCAATACTTAGCATAGGAGAATCAATAAAAATAAACTATTTTAATTATATTGTGAACATTATCCATAATTCTCTAAATTAGCAATTCATAATTTCGAACATTTTCAGTTTTTATATGATATTTTTAATTTCGAGGATATAGATGACAAAAAAGTCGTTGTACACATTCCTCATTTGAAGAAATTTGCTAAAATAAAGTTAAAATGGTAAAACAGTAGTAGATTGTTTAAGTTGATATTGAAAACGATTGAAAGATGTGGGGTCCGGCAAGTCGTTGGATAATCAGACTAGACAGGACCATGGAAAATGTGTAGGAAGATTCTTCAATCCGGCTAGCTGGATCATGGAAAATTCTAACAGATGCGACGAGTGAGGACCCAAAATTCCAGTAAATACAAATAAAACACTGCTTCTAATTAATTGGTATTGGTTGGTTAAAAGTTGATTCACTTAACTAAATATAAAAAAAAGATAAACTACTTTTGTATATTTTATGTAGTGTTTTTTAAATCATAATTATTTAATATTTTAAAGAAAACAACATGTAAGGGCATTGCATCATACTGTGAATTTACCGCACGGCTCTGATATAAATTATAATGACTTAATTAAAATTATAACAGGCAAGTTATAATTTGACAACATGTTTATCAGTCAAGTAAAGCAATGTCAGTGTAACTCTAAACTCAATTAGTTTGTTGGTACATGCAGTAAAGATTACAGCATCACATTATGTATTCGTACTTACCGGGTTAAATCATCCAAATTCATTACGCTCGGATAGCAGAGAAACACAATTAGGTCAGACTCAGGAATGTATAACATTTGTCCCTGTTGAAGTAGAATAACAACTTGCATTAATATTTTATTACATAATACATTTAATATTCGCATTACATTGCTTGAAATTCTTAACATTTGTCAAACTACTAGTAGTCAATGTTACAAAAGAATTCGAAATATTTGTGCCTTGATTTATCTATACACTTCAAGAATCCAAAAAATATTTATTTGTGTACTTTATTTGACTTCGACCGATTTCTGATGTCCTAAGTCCCCTATCACAAATGATCTTCTACTATATTGGCAGTTTTTATGGTGTCGCCAAATAGGTTTCTAGTTTTTTAACCGCACGTTATTTTATTGTCAACATATTGGGGAAGAAGCATAACAAACAAAACATCAAGGGAGTATATAATATGGCCTTACCTTAAGACGAAGCGTTGCGTATTCTTCAGGGACATTAACTTGCATGGCTCCAGGTTTGGTTTTAAGAACATAAACTGTGTTAATATGTGCCAAAATATTATCAAACGTCAACTCCAGATGCGGACGTACTGTATCCAGCACATCAGTAATGCGACAGTTCAACCTGGCCACTTTGGGAATAACACGGCACGCAGCAGTGCCAGCTTGAATAATCTCCAAATCTCTGCCAAACATTAAATGGAAAGGAAAAACTCTGCAGAAAGTTGCTGGGCTAACCTTTGGCTCTGTAAATATAACAGTAGTTATTAAATGTGTTGTTATAAGTTTAGCGTTAATCAATTTAAATAAGAACCTTGTGATAATGTTTCGATTTCTGTACTCTCTGGCATCACGGCTCGACCTGGTCCAGATATCTCGGTGATGAGAAATTGAACATGGTCACATTCCTCTTTTGTTTTGAGAATCTCCACTTTTACTTCAGTGTTATGTAATTTTGTAGCTACGGTCTAAAATTTTATTATTTTCTACATTTAGATTTACATTTAATGTTTAATTATTGGGTTGGTTAATTAATTATTGTCTGCTGTAGCTGGATTCATTGATTTTATTGATAAGTAAACTATAATGTTATCAATCTAAAGTGTTGCGAAAGGTACGGATTTGTAAATCACAGTTAAAGAACCCTCGATAACGATAACGTTTGTCATTTTATTAGTGAGATTAACTACAGAAAGTAAATGTTACTTATTTTGCCTCAATCCGTGTAGAAATTTTTTTCAAGATGTATGAGGTTCGGATCAGCCGTTGTCAAGTGCCTTATTAGAGATTTCATCAGATACTCAAATTTTGCACAACTGAGGAAGTATCCTATAGAAGTCCTAAGATTAATCTAACTACGGCATGTCCGACAGGTATATTCCGGTAGTTATAAGTCTTGCCCAGGGCAAAATTCCAATCGGGGAAGGTATCGGGTAAAATAAATAGCAAATAGAATAGAATCTGTGATAAATTTACGCTGATCAACTGTGAGAATATGCAAAAATCTCGAATTATTTAAATTTATATTAAACAGAATGAATTGTGAGATTTTTCAAATTTGTTATTCTCCTACTTTAGATATTATAATATTTAGGTATTTGTAGGAAATCAGTAATGTAAAATGTACATAAAATATATGTGTAAAGATGTCTAGTACATACATATTACGTAACTGTTGAAATTTTATGATTACATAGAAAGTTTTTAAACAATAGTAACAAATTATAATAATGTACCTTAACAATTCCAATGACGATGTGCTCCAGCCCTGGTCTGTCAGAATAATAATGTAATACCAGGGCACCATCTTCAGGTCGTTCTGTACATCTAAAAGATGGGGCTCTCATTCCAGGGTATAAAGTTCCAAGATGATCATGCAAAGCATCTAGGTTCTACGTAAAATATTTTTATAATCAGAGATATTTATTAAAAACTAGTCTTTAAGAAATATAATAACCTTTAGTAGAGCTTTGCTATAGATTCTATATAATAACATAAAATTCATTCTGTTGACTCAAAGTGAGTACTAAGTATCATTAGTTATCAGTTTTTTGTTGGTGGCTTCGAAATTTTTTGTATAATATACAACATGAGTAAACCGCATGCGGCCCGTCAAATTTGTATTTTTTTTTTACTTTTTAAATATACACATATTTCCATGTGTTAAGTTAGAAAAAGGTAATTCAAATACAAAACATATATACAGATGTATTTTGAAGCAGTTATTATTTCATAAAAATATAAGATTTGTCATTCATGCTTATCAAATCATGACTTTATTGGAGCAATTATTTTTCGCAAAGAAAATAATGCATTTAAATTATATTCTTTTGTTAATTAAGAGATTACTAGTATTTATCACCTAGTGTTCATATTTTATAAGTGGCCCCCACAAACTTTTGAAAGTTATAGTTGGCCCGTTGTAAATATTTTTGCTTCTCTTTGATATGCTTTTATTTATATACTTACTAGCTGTCCCGGCCACGCGTTGCTGTGACTAACGTTTTTGTCATATTACATTACATAGCGCCATCTATTGAATATTTACTCAATCTAGTCAACAGATTTCGATTTACTCAACAGAATATTTACTCAATCTAGTCAACAGATGTCGCCATCATCGTCGCCCGATGTCATATGTCATATACAGATAATTAATAGACAAATAATTAGCAATAAGATAAATAAATTGAGATGTAAGCTATCCTATCTTTCAAGTTGGGTCAAACTGCACACGGTGTACAAATTTCATTAAAATCGGTGAAGTAGTTTAGGAGTCCATCGAGGACAACACAGTGACACGTAATTTATATATATTAAGATAATACGAATTTTCAATCCGTTTTATCAAATAAGTCAAAATTCTTTTGTAGCTGAAAGGAATGTAAATAAAAGCATTTCGGTCGTAAAATAATATTTAGTAAACAAAATTTGTTTATATATTTCTGATATATATTCATAATATTAAAAATACATTTCGTCTTTGCTTTACTATTTTTAATTTAGGATTAATAAAAGCTAATATTTTTCGTAAAATATTACCTAAAATATAATCGGTGACCTATTTTATTACGATTAGAAACATTAAATTACTTTTTCTTAAGTTAATAAATTTATACAACTTTTCGAATCAAAAAACATGCTAAGAAGCACAAGGAACGACTCGATCAACACGCAAATGATGAAGTGGTACAGTTGCTCGACACTGATGGGTTGCAGCGAAGGCTAAAGAGAACGAAGCCGTTCGAACTAGTATGAATGAACGAGTATTATCACTGGATAACACTCGACGTTATTCTTTTGTTTAGATTATTACTAGAGATAAGCTATTGGTTAATTGTACAAAATTAGTTATAGCAGTAAATAATAAAATAAAAAACTTTTCGAATTACAACATCTCTAGAACTTTGCAAAGAGTATCATGTATCTTTGGACTCATAAAATAAATTGATCTCATACAAAATTGAAATGTTTTTAGATTAAATATTACTAGATTTTGTTTAAACATGTATTCAATGATAATAAATTCGTTTAACGTATTTCATCACGATCCAATGCTTTTTAAGCTTGAATAAATTTCCTGTATCCGTTTGTTTTTATTAATTCATCTATAAGTTGATTTTAATATCAACAGAGAATTTGCTATTTGATATAATAAATTACCTGCAAAAAATCACGCGGTGTTGCGCCCAATACTTGAAGGATTTTGTCGTATCCTGATTCCTGACAAAATTCAAAAAAGGTTTTTCCAAACAGTTCTAATATGGCGTTTGCTGGGACCTCTGAAATTAGTATAGTAATTAAGATTTATTTATGATCTAACTACCTCGGCCACCCAGAAGACTATTTAAAATTTGAATATCGTTTTATCACTTAATTACTAGCCCTATTTTTGACGTCATAAAGCCTGTAGAATATAATAACGTACTCGAATTTATTTATCGTTGTATACCACGTTTATATAAAAAGTTTACAGTTTTTATTGCTGTGACGTTCGATTCAGCACTTCTCTTGTTTAACAGCGATTGCAATGACAGTGAGGAAGATGGTAAGAAAGGAAATGACGTCAAAAAGTTTGGTAATTTTTAAAAGTAACTCCTACAGTATTGTGATTTGAATAAAAATAATTATACATTTAAGGTTCTGATAGTTAACTTTAGCAATAAATAGTGCAGTTTTATATAAATTAAGTTGATAGAGCGTTTATGCCTGTAATAGACATAAGTGGAGAAGTGAAAACGAAGGGAGAAGGCAGGAAGGATAGTGAAAAGATAATAGAGGGTTTGTCGAGAGGAGATAAGGAAGGCAAGAAGTGATAGATGAAGATACAGGCAATAAGGAAGGAGAAGCAGGAAACGGTGTGAATAAAGGAGGAGTAGGGGACATGAAGAGAGAGGATCAAGAAAAGGAGAAATAGAAAGTACTATTCGAAGTAGTAATAGTTTAAGTTTAGTTTTTAACTTTGAATTTATATGAAATGCATTAAGAAATATAATAATGTAGATTGTAAAGCCGAAAGGCACACGATTAATATAATAAATAAATAAAAATATAAATTAAGTTATACACCGCTCATTTATAGTCCATTTATGCTTGAGGCTTGTATAAATTGAATTTATTGTATAAAGAAAAATGCGATTGTGAATACATACGGAGTAGCTCTACAGCAGCCGCAATAAGATTATATGTGATCTCATCATCGTAGATTTGTCGAACCAAGAACTGTCCTTCCATCGTGACCTCTGCCTTCTTCCTGTTAATTAATATTGTTTATTAATTCATTAGAATTAACCGTCCGCCTTCTTTTAGGCGTTTTGTGCTGTGTCCTTTCTTAAGGTCGAGAAAAACATGTTTTGTACTTCTTGTGTATTTTAAACTGTTTAAGATTGCAAATTTCAACAGCGGGTTTTTTTTAGGTGTTTCAATATAAAAACACACTTCGACGATAGTCAATTTTTCTTGTCTGACACCACGCAAAGTTTGATATACATAACTAATAATTATTTAAGAAAACGAGTTTGCTGATGTATCATTTTTATTTGTTGTACATCCAATAAGTAAGGTACGTGTACTTACTTTTAAGACAACAGTGTTCTAATGCACCGTACCGAATACCCAGATTATCTTAAGAGAAAACAACTGTTTTAAGATAATTGTGTCACCCACCATTAAATCTACAAGGGAGTACTCGTGTTTTCAAGTTAATTAATTAGGAAATTAATTTAGATATTAAAGGAAGAATTTACAAAACCTGGAAAAATATTAATTTATATGTTTATTTAACACCAGACTATATCCCACCTCCTAGCACGTTTGCAGTTCTAATGATTTAGAGGTTTTACATGTGGACAACACTTATACGAAGATATAGCATCTGTGTACCTTAAGGGTGTCGCAATAAATTTGCAACAAAACTGTCATAAATTTAAATGAAATAGAATTTTAAATAGATAAAATAAAATTTTAAAGACAGTTAGACTTTCTATAATTAAATGGAATATTTTGTAACAATTAATTCAATCGTCACTCAAAATTCAAATACAATTTATGTCTTAAACTTATAATTTTACTTACTTGATTGTTTCCCATGCTCCTTGCCCAAATTGCTTCACCACCAGCAGCTCCAACGCGTAATTTACGAATCCATACTGTAATTAAAAAACACTAATTATCCATACAGACATTAATATCATTTTTGTATTATAACCTACAAACGGTGACTATCTGTCAAAATATTGACACTAGAAAAATTACAAGAAGCAGAAATGTATCGTGCTATATTAAAAATATGCAAACAGTAGTTGTGGAAGTTTACCCTAGTCAGATATTACGAGTATGTTATATTTTTTCCAAAAAATATTATAATAAAAGCATCACTTATACTAAAGCGCATTTTTTACAAACGAAACTGTCAAAATGTTATTGTATGCGTATGACAAAATATAGTTGAAGTTCACACTTGCGTGTTCGATTGATTGGTCTGTTGGCCAGTGGGCTTGTGTCCTATGTCTTAATTTCTATAAAAGTGTACTATATATTGATAAAGTGGGTTACTAAAACCTCAAATGTTCAATTATTTTTTAATAACTCCTTATATGTTAAGAGATATTAACAAATAAAAAAGACATTTTCTTTCTTTAATTATTAAAGGGATTCAACGTTGTACACATTCCAAGTGCATGTGACATCACAATCCTTGTGTAAGGTTACCAACCTCACAGCTCATAAATCTCTGCTATATGTATTTATATATCAAAATATCAAATATTATTTACAGCTATTTCAAGGAACAATCAAAGTTCAATATTATGTCTGCCTTAGCCGGGGTAAATAAAATAAAAACTTATTATTCTTTGATTTGACTTGATTATTTGACTACCAACAGGTACAGAATATTACCACAGCACTGGCCTACTCAACAAATAACTGACGTTAACATGCATTTCACGTCATACAAATATGGCCGACCATTTTTAGCGCTAAAACTACAATTCAAACTTATAATTGCTATATCTCCGTCAATATTTAGATATTTATTAAAATAGACACACCAAAACACATTAATAACATCAATTTCAATCAACAGTTGAAAAATCGACCACTCAAAAATGAGGGCACAAGCCCATTACGGTTTTAGAATCTAATGATTACACAAATATCTTATGTTACAAAGCAGCAATTGTATTATATATATACGATTAAATGATCCGGTAAATATTTACAAGTAGACGGAGATAACAAGCTTCAAGCACACTTTCATTTTATCCAAAAACCAAGTAGCTTTATTAAGTAACTTAAATTAATTTGGCAGAGGCGTTAATTCCATTTATGATCTAATTAAACCCCGTTTAATTAACATCGTTATGAGCGCAAAGTAACCATGTAAAAGATAACACTGAAAATACTCACACAATAGAAGGAAATTTAGAATATGTCGCACATTACAAAGGATAATAATACAACTGTTTAATTCATTGGCTTGTGAACCATGTCTTAATTTCTGTAAAACTGTATTATATATTGAAAAAAAGTTGGCTAGTAGAACCTTAAATATCCCAACATTTTTTATTAGCTCGCTATATTTTAGAAGATATTAACAATTAAAACTACAAAACTTAATTTTTTCCCTTTAATTATTATAGAAAATTCTAATACATGTAACGTCACTTCTGCTAAGTTGCCATCTCTTTCATACAACAGAGTGTAAAGTGTAATGATCATATCCTTCGCATGTAGTTATGGTGGACAAGTAAGTTTTAGCAACGAGTAAGAATAGAGGATGCATTTTGGTACCGCATGTCTCAATCGACAAAAGAATTCGAATACAGTAGACTTTGTATAAAACTCGCACAATATGAAATTTCGAGTCGCCGAGTAATTTTAGTTCATAGAAGATACATCTATATATGATGTCGCTAAAAGCGGTTTTTTCAGGGTCGAAAGATTTGACACTAAGTGAAGGTCCTCTGGGTTGTTGAGCAAAGCTAAACGAATTAACCGCTTATGTTAAAGATTGACAGGTAAAATGTGTAGGATCGATTTATCAACAGTCAGTTAATCGTGGTTCAAGATAAACCATGGTTGACACTTTTCTTTCTCAGCTCTGATTTTTGTTTCTCTAGATTTTAAAACATAACTATAGTTTATGATATCATAATACATAAGAGAGAAAAACACAAGAAAAATGAGAAGAATCGCAAGATTTAGGTTGTGAAATGAAGAGAAACGCAACAGATACTGGGCAAATAGAGAGAAAGGATGTGCAGGGTATGCGGGACGGAGATAGACACGCTGGAGCACATTAAGTTTTCATGTGAGAAAAAGGTAAAAAGTGAATAGAATATTGTGCAGTTATATAAAGGGAGGTAGTGATGCGAAGAGGTGAATCACGAAGATAGAGAAAAGGAGCGAGGAAAGAGAAGGAAGGGTAAAGTAGAAACAGGAGGGGGAGAAGCAGGAAGAGGGAAGCAGTAGGGGTTAAAATTTATCTGTTTTGTTTTTGTTTTTCTTTTTTCTTTTGGAAGGAGTGAGAAAGTTAGATATAAGGATCACAAATGTAAATAATCACAATGATATGTAATTTAATGATTTAGAGCAGAAGAATGTAGTGCCTAATGGTAAAAACATTAAAATATAAATATATATATATAATTTAAAAAACCATTTTTTTGGTCATTACTATATATATATATATTAGTACACATTATAGTACATACTCGTATCACTATATATTAGTTTATGTAACTATTGAAAAATCGACCCTAATGGTATAACAATTGCTATAATAAAGGAAAACGAACGCTTTTTAACAATTTACAATTATAAAAACATTTCGTTTAAGGAAAAAATTAAAGAGCAAAATCTGTTTTTGATTTCAACGAAAACAAACAGAATATAAAACTACATAAAATATATATCCAAATATTTTTATAGTTATAAAGATTAAGAATGTTTAAAACAATCGTCAATTAAGATTAAATTTAAGTTGATCGTCTGGAAAATTCAAATCGCTGTAAAATGCGCGGGATGCAAATAAGATACAAAATAAAGTTAATTAATATCGGGTGCCAAAAATTATTATTTTTTCTAGGATATTTTAAATGTATATTGCGTTATTATATTTATATATATATATATATATATATATATATATATATATATATATATATATATTTATTTATTTATATGTATTGTATCTATATTTATATACATATACTTGTGTACGTATATGTATATATATACATTACTGTATATTTTTAACAAGTGGTAAAAATAAACTTACCATAGTTATGAACTTTTAATTAAAAATAATTTAATATATTATTTTAAAATATTTATTTTATTTTATTATTAAATAAAGTAACTAAATGACACAAATCTATTTGAAACACTGCGTCTTAATTAATTTGATTATTTTTAATGTAATTGTGTTAACAGTTCCGTGGTTGATTTTATAATGATATTCGTTTATATTATATTTTAGTTCAGGCCATCTTGCAGGTGCTGGTTCAGCCGTTTGGCATGAACTATCGTTGACTTGCGCCGACTGGATAGGCAACACTCGTTGCGCAGGGACGTCGTTTGCTTTTTCATTAGGAGGGTGTGAATCTTAGAAATAATTTCTTAATTATATTTAATTACTTCGTTCACATTTTTTTAGTTTATAATGTTGGTTCTAGGTATGAACTATTTTAAATGAATTTTTGTTAAACAGGTTCTAGTTCCAAATATTTCGCATATTATTCAAATTTCGTTTTTCTTCTACCGCTGTTACTTTTCGCAACATTTCTTTGTTTTGGTTGGACATCGATCATCGATATATGATCTGATGTATCGATGAATCGAAATGATGTCTCGTAATAACTTTTTCAATTAAATCGAGAGCAACTGTAGGCTTTAGCGGTATATATTTACTAGGATAGAAATAGGCTGGCCAATGTTAACCAATAAGTCTTACCAATAAGCTAATTCCAAGCTTCATTTTTACCTCTTACATAGTAATAATAACGCAGAGAACACGATTCAAATTGCTAGCGTGCTATTAGCTAATTTAAGTGTACCATTTCTACCTGGGTTTGTGATAAAATATTTGGTAATAGTAACCTTTCGATTCCCGCACCAGAGGTATATTTTCTGGGCTGTTGAAATTTAATTGATCATTTGAAAGTTCACAAATATCATAAACTTATTAGGTACTGGTGTAGCCACTGTCAACAAAGTAGGAGGTCGTCGGTGATAGCACTCAGCATCTGAAATAGGTGTTAAGCGAAGTATTATATTCCAAAATTGTAACACCATGTTAAACATAGTTATGGTTTGTATAACATAAAAAAAAATATCTTTTACATAATTTTTTTTAAGTTTACGTTTTAAATTCCAAAATTATTTATTCAAAAACTGTATAGTTCTTTAACGTTTAACTAATTCTCTTGCACGACACCCCTGAAATTCTCCGTTTCAAGAATTATAAAGCAATCGATAACCGTAGGTTGAATATCGCGCTTTGTTCGGTATACAACAAGTTTCGTATTTATATCACAGATGGCAGCACATGTCATATTTTATTCTCTTTTTAATAACCACATATTATGAATTATTTATGTACGTACATGTACAATTGAACATTGTAAATATATTCGCATACGACAAGTTGATATTATTATTTCTCTATTTACTCATGTTACATTTAATTTATATCAGTATACTAATTGAAATATAAATTCCCATTGTTAACAATGCTGGCAATTAATTAAAGAATATTAATTATGTGTCTACTGTTAGAATTCAATAGCGAAATATGGAAGTAATAAGTCAATCACGAAAATATTAATAGGTGTGTTTCATTTTGAAAGTGTAACATAGCAATTACAACTGGATGTTATAGTAGCTAATATCTATGAGAAATAAACATGAAATAGTAGCCAACAGAATTATGTTTGACGCCTGACTGTTGTGTCGTCGGCTTTTATTTTCTATGTTTGGTTTTCCCTCAAGTTTAATTGAATAATTTAAATTGTGAAACGAAGAGAAGGCAGCAGCTACTGGGAAAGAGAAAAAAGGATGTGCAAATTCATGTGAGAAAAGAGTAAAAATTTAAAAGAATATTGCGCAGTTATTAAAGTGAGGCGCAGTGAAGGGAAGAGAGAAGGAGCGAGGAAAGAGAAGGAAGTGCAGATTAGAAACAGGAGGGAGAGTAGCAATAGGGGTTTAAATTTATCTGTTTTGTTCGTATATTTCTTTTTTCTTTTGGAAGAAATGAGAATGGATAGATACTATGTAATTAAGCACAATGATATGTAATTTATTTGATTTAAGGCGGAAGAATGTAGTGCTTTATGGTAAAAACATTATAATAAAATTTAAAAATTATACATTACTTACTAAGTTTGTAATAATATAGAAAATAAATTGATGAAAATCGTGTGTCCTGGCCCCATTTTTTCTCATTAAAAAGCAATGCTTTATCAACACACGAAAATTAAATTTTTTCGTGGTTTTGAAAATGACAAAAGCAGCGTTAGTAAAATCACTGTAATTTGTAAACTAATTATCAGAACGTCATGAAATTTTGACACGTATCGCTTGAAGGTTGGTACTATTTATGAATCATATACTGGCGTGATTTTTTCTACGAATTTATTGACTGTGTGATATAGTATATATATGGTATATATATATATATATATATATATATATATATATATATATATATATATGTATATATATATATAGTTACGATAGTTACAGATCATATATGATAGATAGTCAATTTAAAATAAAGTTCACAAAAGTTTTAAAGGTAATGTGACCATGGAAAATACATTTGTAAGTAAAGTAATTTTTGATCTTCATAATGAGCTCGCCGTAAATGATGATAATTTGCTTGCTATATATGTAAAAAATTAATGCCAGCTATAAGGTATAAAATGAAAATTACAGAATTGTCACTAGATATAATTAAATTCAAACATATAGAAAAACTGAACGTTATATTTTTAATAATATATGTATAATTTTTTTTCAATCCACACGTTTTGCTAAAAAATAATCGAATAATTTATTTGAAATGACCTATCTATTCGATGCACGTGTTGCTCGGTTTATATTTTTACGAACACTTCGAGTTGAACGACCCCCTCTCCATGGTAATTACTAAAATCAAATACAGCCTTTGCAAATTGCATTAGTTGTATGCTGAATGGCAAGGACCACACTGCTCCGATAATATTTTCACAAAAACAAATATAATATATTAAATTTTTGATTTTCAAATAATTAATTTTTTTCAAAATTTCTTTATTCTATTAATTAATTATTGATTACTAATTATGTAACATTGGAATTATTATTTTAAGCATGTTTTTTCATGAAATTTATATAAGTTATTAAGTATTTCTTGATGTCGCCAATTTCAGACATGTTCAGACCTGCCCTAGCTTGCTGAAAACACGTGTTGGTTTTAGAACAAACATTTTAATTATTTTATTTCAAGCGTTTACATATTATTTAGTAATACCATTCAGTTAGAAAAAAATGGATTTCTTATAAAATATTTGTCCATTTTCTGGTGATGTCGTTTTTACATCTGCGGGTCTCCCTAGCTGGGGCTACGGCTTCCTAGAGCAAGACCACAAATTGATTGTTGTTTTCTTTAAAGAATGGCTATTTTTAATGTGTTATCTAAATTTATTGTTCAATTTTAAAGACATATTTTCTTGTGAGTTTTTATAACGAATTACTTGTATGTATTATATTTTGATTGTTGAAATTACAGGCTCCACACCAGGTGAGCTACATGTTGCATCTAACAGGACAATCTCCAGCTGTACTAAGTGCTACCACATACATAATCTTCGAGCTGTCGTGACAGACCATCTCCTCGGAACTTGGATTAAGATATTAGGTAAGTTTGATTTTTAAATGAGTAATTAATTTTTCATCATTAGAACTAAATGTAAATGAATGCTTAAGAACTGTTCATTACGAAAAATTTTATCTTAAGAAATTAAACACTTTTAGCTCTGTATTTCTTGACGTTTACTCAAATATGTTCTTTCACAAATAAAGTAATTGAAATATGTAACATATCTGGATAACATATAGATCACTATTGACAAACCCATATGATTTTTGGATAGTACCAACCTTCAAACGATATGTCAAAATGGCATGACATTCCGACCCTTAGTTTAGGAGGTACAATGGTTTTAGTGACGCTACAATGATTTTCAAAACAATGGAAAATATATATTTCGTGTGTTGATAAACCATTGGTTTTTAATGGGAAACTTTGCGTTCGTTATTTTTGGTACAATTTTTTTTGTTTTTGTATATTTAAGATATATATATATATATATATATATATATATATATATATATATATATATATATATATATATTTATAGATTTTTTAAAACAGGTTTTGTGTTAAATTCAATTCACTTAGAAATTGTGAAATCTATTATGTACCCCTCTTGTGGGCAAGAGGATTGATGCTTGACACTGACTGCTGTGTATTCGAGTTCGATCCCCGGACCAGAAATATATTTTCTGTGTTTGATTGTTACTAAGTTAAATTGATTACGTGCTTACATAGTCATAAACTTATTAGGCAGTTGTGTAGCCCACATATATGAGGTAACGACACCACAAAAACAGCTGCGGTGGTCGTCGATGATAGGACTCGACATCGGAAATATAAATAAATAAATAATGATTTATTAATTTTCTTCTACTAATCAAATATTAATAAATAAATAAATCGTTTATTTCGCAACGCAATCATTTCAGCGCCGCTCTAACATTTCAATACCACTTTTGTAGAACGATTTATCTTTTGCCTCAAAATAGGCCTCAGTTTCAGCGATAACCTCTTCATTCGTGCGAAATTTCTTACCGGCGAGCATTTTTTTCAGGTCTGCGAACAGGCAGTAGTCGCTGGGAGCTAAATCTGGCGAATACGGTGGATGTGGGAGCAATTCGAAGTTCAATTCATGTAGTTTTGCCATTGTTTTGATTGACTTGTGACACGGTGCGTTGTCTTGATGAAACAAAATTTTTTTTCTTTGCCATATGCGGTCGTTTCTTTGCAATTTCGGCCTTCAAACGCTCCAATAACGCTATATAATATTCACTGTTAATGGTATTTCCTTTCTCAAGATAGTCGATGAATATTACACCACGCACATCCCAAAATACCGAGGCCATAACCTTTCCAGCCGATTGTTGTGCTTTCGGGCGCTTTGGACGAGGTTCACCAGTTGCTGTCCACTCAGATGACGATCGTTTTGATTCCGGAGTGAAGTGATGGATCCATGTTTCATCCATTGTCACATATCGACGCAAAAATTCCGGTTTGTTACGTTTAAACATGGCCAAACACTGCTCAGAATCATCAACACGTTCTCGTTTTTGGTCAACAGTAAGCAAACGCGGCACCCACTTTGAACAGAGCTTTCTCATAGTCAAATGCTCATGCAATATAAAGCCAACACGTTCTTTTGATATCTTTACGATGTCAGCTAACTCACGCAACTTCACTTTTCGATCATTCAAAACGATTTTGTGGATTTTTTTTATGTTTTCTGGTGTTACCGCCTCATTTGGACGTCCACTGCGTTCTGCATCATAGGTGTCTCTACGACCACGTTTGAAGTCAGCAAACCAACGTTTTATTGTTGTTTCTGATGGAGCGGAGCTCTAAGACCCCATAACACTTTTCAAGCCATTGCTTCGCTTGAACGGTATTTTTTCTCATCAAGAAGCAGTGTAAAATTAAAACACGAAATTGTTTTTGATTCATTGTTTTGAAAATAACAAAAGTAGCGGCACTCTTAGCACAATAACTCACAAACTACTGAATAGAATATTATGAAATTTTAACAGCTGTGTTTCGAAGGTTAGTATTAACTGAAAAAAAGTTGACTGCAATAAAACTAGCGCCATCTATGTGTTAGGCCCGGGACTTTTCAGCCCATGTGCTATATATATACATATATTTTATTTTTTTATTTTTTGAGATTCAATGTAAATTGATTGAATAAGTCGATTTCAATCCAAAGCACAAAGATTTCTGATGATCTTCAACATATTTATCAGATACCCGTTACAAAGGTCCAGAATAAAGAAATCTCCAAAAAGTGTTTGTTTATGTACGCGTTAAGGTTATGGTAATAAGTTATAAAAACTAAAAGGTTTAAAAAATAACCAAAGGAAAACAACGCACAGCATCTCACAGGAAATTCAACCCAGAGGAAAACTGTTGGAAGCATGAAAAAGAAACCGACATTCTTTTTGTTACTTCTTTTTTAGCATTCCGCTGCGGAAATTGTATAGGAAGTCATATAGTCGTTTATTATTCTATTTCTAATATGAAAGACGAGTCAGCTAAGTAAGCTAGGTGAGTCGTGAATAATATTACACCGATGTCCTTAGCCCCATTCCGATTACTACCCACTGTTTCAGTTTTAATTTTTAGTTTAAATATACTTAAGTCTTATTCACACTTTCTGTTTTGATATTTAATTTACTGTTTTTATCTAATACTTCTAGATTTCTGGTTTTCTGAATAGGCATTTCTTGTCGCACTCGTGTTTTAATTTGAGTTTAGTTAATTTAGTTGGTGCGCATGCGACTTTAGTAATATTAATTTTGACAGTTTTGACATTGAAGGTGAAATAATTAAAATTGCTGTTTTTAATAACAAATAGTAATAGAAATTGTTTTTATTTCTTTATTTTTGACAAACTGACAATAAACTTCTTTTAAATATAAATTCTACTGCATTTTGACGGATTGCACATTTGGAGGTTTTAATATAACATAGTTTTTCTTTATTTAATATTTTTAATTTGAAACATTGGACCTTGTAAGGTTCTAAAAAAACTAAGAAAAATTAAAAAAATAATTTAAATTATAAATGGTACTGTGTATGACTACGTGTATTGCGATATGTTAAACAATTTAAATTAAATACAAAATAGAAAATTAAATTAAAGCAGTGAGTGAGAATGATACTTTAATGTGCATACGTCATGTTTCAATAATATATTTTACTTAATATTAATTATTGAATAATTGAATATAATTATTTTTATTTCACAATTTGAAACATATATTTAAGTTTAAAACAGACCATTAAAATTAAAACTCGCTTGTGGGAATGCGTTAAATAAATTTTCTGATATTGTTTTCAACGATACGAGTCCAACACTGTTCAATTGTAAACCGAAATTTTTCCATTCATTTTTTTTTTAGACCGAATACAGATATTTTATTGAAGGTTTTTTTGTTCTTCTGTTTTCGCGTACTATAAAAAACGTGTTTCTGTTGCCTTGGAAAATATGTACAATATGCATATTTCATAAGTAGTACCCGGGTTATATGTATTATGCAAAATTTTGTGCATTGTGCAAATTTTTGGGAAAGTGCATATTTATGTCGTTTTGACATATTGTTGTTGCGTATTTTTTTAAGTAAATTACTTTTTTTATTTTAGGTGTTAATAGGTGTTTACTCCGTGTTTACGACTATACGCATTTTTAAAATGTGTTTTTGGGCAAAATGTATCGATTAGAGTAACTATTATTTTGCATATTTGAAGGAAAATTTGTAATTCTTTATTTTTTACTTGCATATTTATAAATGTTTGGTTTTCTACTTACATATTTCCCAAAATTAAATGCATATTATATGCACATACTCGTATTTAAGTATTTCTATTGCATATAAATCCAGGCGCTTTTACTGTGTTTGGATTTTCTGGATTTGCTTGTTATCAAAGTTTAATAGATTATATGTTCACACAATCATAAAAGTAATAGGTAGTGGTGTAGTTCACATATACATGAGTTCACGATACCGCAAATATAACAAGAAGACGTTGGTTATATATATATATATATATATATATATATATATATATATATATATATATATATATATATATATATATATGTATATATATATATATATATATATCTAAAATAAGCCGTAGTTAAGGAAATTAAATAAATAATAAATGATATTTGGGTCTACAAACCATTCTTCAATATTTATGATTTGAAATAACGTGGTTATTGATTATCAGAATAATAAATTGTAATTAGTATGCCACGAGTTCCGTCGTTTGCTATTATATGAAAGTTTATTTTTCATTTCCAATATCAATATTATTACTATAAAAACTTGAAATATTAGATAAATATAAAACACGTGTTGATTTTTCGTTTTTTCGCGTATTTCGTGTAACGTAACATTAAAATTCTAGGAGACAAAATAAATAATATAAATATAAATCAACCATAAATCGAATAAATATTGGAATACAAAATGCAAACAGAGTTCTTCTTCTTCTTTCAATACAATAATCCGAAGAGTTAGTATCAGAGAATTCTCCGTATATTTGTATATCAGGTAGAATTCGCGATATGAAATTCACGATATGAAATTAAGAGGTAATACAAAACCACAGTGTTATAAATTCATATAACACTGCTGTTCTCTTGTACTTAATATTTTAAGGCACATATGTCTAATTTGTTTGTACCTGGAATTTCTTAACTAACTATCATTATATTCTAGTATTCTGAAGAGTAAACATCAATTCTAAATTCAAAGTAATATATTCTAAATTCTGTTATTCTAAATTAATAACTCTAAAGCCTCATTCCCACTCACTGTTTTGATATTTAATTTACTGTTTTTATTTAATATTGTAATCTAGATTTAAGGTTTTCGTTTAAGCATTCCTTTTCACATTTGTGTTTTAATTTAAGTTTAGTTAATTTAGTTGGTGCGTTTCCATCATTAGCAATATAAATTTTGACAGTTCGACAAAATTGTATGTGAAATAATTAAAATTGCTATTTTTAATAACAATTATAATATATGTGTTTTCACTTCTATATTTTTCAAAAACTGACATTAAACTTCTTTTAAATATAAATTCTACTGTATTTTGACAGATTGTTACATTTTGGAGGTTATAATATAATATAGTTTTTCTTAATTTAACATTTTAATTTAAGACATTGGACCTTGTAAGGTTCTAAATAAACTAAGAAAACTTAAAAAATAAATTAATTTAAAAATGGTAATGTGAATGACTACGGGTATTGCCATATGCTAAACAATTTAAATTAAATACAAAATTAAATTTAAGCAGTAAATTAAATAAAAAAAAAACACATCAATCTGTATTTATTTAAAGAAGAAAGAACTTAAGGCTACTTAAATTGCTTTCATTATAACAAAATCTATAACAACTGTAAATGAATTATTTAAAATGAAATTTTTTTATACTTCTTGGCTTAAAATTTATTTTATACTTTGAAAAATTGTATGTTAATATTCCAAAATCGAACACACTTCAAAAAAAGTTAGTTTATTAGCTCCTATTCGAAATGAATTGTATCTACTCATAACTGAAGCAAGTTTTTAGGAAGCGACGTTAAGGTGGATAGCCCCTCCTCTCGTTTCAGTAAGCCTCTGTTCTGAAAATAATATATGTATAGAGAAAATTATGTATTTTGGATAAATTGATTTGATATCTATATTCTCTAAACCGGAATAAACAGGTAACGAGGTTAAGATGAGGGGGGGGGGGGACTTGCACTGTATTTATATATTTTCTTATAAATATTTCTTGAACTCATATTTTCTTAACAATATTTTCAGAGTGAATGTCAACATAGAGAATGGTTTAGCTATATATTGTTGCTCGTGTCACTGAAAAATTTGCAGCACCTTCTTTTATCTATAGCAGAACATACTTGAAAAATTCTTTGTAAGCGTGTTGGATTTCCACAATTTAACGGTACTGGAATGTAATCTATCCCACACAGCATTCTTGGATATACTAATACACTCAAACACCCACACGGGAACACAGGAATACAGGAACACATAGACTCTGCGGTTTAGTTTATCGCGCAGTTGGTGGTAAAACATTTCTAAGTAAATTGATTTTATCATATGTTTTCCTTCATTGTTTAAGAGCCATCATCCTTTTAACGGAAATCCTTATAGCTTATAATAAATTTAATAAGTTACATTTTATATTAAATAAATAAGAAATTGAGTTTTTTTGAAAGCAAAAAAAAAAAAAGACAAAGTATTATTTCGGTGCCACACAGTTCCTGCACGAATCAATTAAACCAATTAAAATTGAATTTTGGCGATAAAAGGCTACGTGCCTAGGAAGCCCGTGAAACTATATAAAAAAAATAAATTGAAATTGAATCTGCGTTTGTGGAAATAAAATCCTTAAAGAAGTTTTATGATCATGTTAATGCACGAAAACGTAGACTTATTTTTAAAAACCGTTGTATATTAGGTAAAAATATTTACGTAATAGTTAACTTTTGTTATATTAGATCCACCTTATATACATAACTGTGTTTAAAGGGTATGATATTAGTCGTACGAGGGGGGGGGGGGGGTTAGTAGGATTTAGTTTAAAACGATAAAAAAAGCATATTTTCGATTATGTTTTTTGACGACACAGTTAATATATTATTATTTATATAATTACTACATGATAAAATTACATTTAAAGAATACTTTGTAATATTTTCATAAATAAATATCAAGAAATGAGGTATTGACAGCGAATCTCCGCAGACGTCACAAAAAAAAGTAACAATACGGTGCCCACTCATAACTGATCACTGGATTTTCTGAAATCGAAAATTCAAAATGATTTCATTAGTTGATAAGTTTCTGCAGGTAACGCTGTCAACTTTTTTTTTTTATTGATTTTTTAATATTTTCAGCACTTAAAAGTCAAAATACCGATTTTTTATGAAAAAAATCAGAATCTTTTAAATTTGATAAATTTAAGAAAACTCGACAGCGTTACTTCGGCATTTCTGTAAGGAAAGAGTATGCAACATTTTAAAAGAATCGGTCCAGTAGATTTTGAGCTAGAGATGTCACCGACTCTGAAAAACCGAAGTGTGAGAAAACGCGTTTAAAAGTTTCAAAATAAGACGAAACCAGACCAGAGAGGAATAGAAATTGTGTTTACTTCTTTATTTTTCACAAACTGATATGAAACCTCTTTTAAAAGAAAATCCTGCTACATTTTGGATGTTATAAAACAATATAGTTTTTTTTAATTTAGTATTTTTAATTTAGAAACATTGAACCTCGGGTCATAAGGGTCTATAAAAATTAAGAAAACGTAAATAGGAAAAAGTATTAAAAAAGAATGCATATTCCAAAATGCTATACATTTTAAATTAAATACAAAATTAGAAACAAAAGTAAAACAGTGAGTGGGAATGATACTTCATGTGTTTAGATGGTTGCCACAATATGGCAAGATCGTGGTGTAGTCATTCGTTCGTTGTATACAATGGTGCATCTACAAAAAAATCATTTGTATTTATTGTTAGAAATTGAATTCCGGTTTAACAGGTTGCAAAGCAGGCAAGTTTACGAATTAGGCTATCATCACTTTTTTCTAAAATGAGAAATGTATTAAAATTAGTAATTTTTAATTCAACCCTATATTCTATTATTAGAAAATTTATTTAATATTAATATAACGTTACAGTTTAATGACTAGATTTATGAAAAAATAATTTTATGGGTTTTATTCTATTTTTCACATAGTAATTAATAATGAGCATGAATAATAAATATTATGTATAATACGCGGTGTCCTTCTATCAACCTGCTAACATCTATTCTCACTCATACACATGTATTGATTTTATAATAGTCTTCCAAATACACACACAAATATATATATATATATATATATATATATATATATATACACACTGTGATTTTAGTAAAATAAAAATAATGGAAAGATAATGGGTTTTATTATGACGTACCTTCAATGTCGGTAGTTTAATTCAATAAATTTCAAAATATCAGGGTCCGTGTCGTCTCCCCTCGCCCCGCGTTGTGCTGTAGAGTGCTTTATTTTCAGTAATGTCATTTTTATCGTATATAACCGCATCAAGCAGCTATTTTATCATTCATTAGCTGAGTAGGAACCGCGTGAAAGCATGGTTGTCATCAAATTATGTAGAAATGAAAGTTAAATTATTTTCAGAATTGTTGGTCATTAAATGATATTAGTCAGCTATTCTTTTCCGCATGAACAGGCCCGCATTTGAGGGAGGGTAGGCGGATCTACTGCCCCGGGGCAGTACATTTTTACCGTGAAATATATATAATTTTTTTTCGATTTGTAACTTTCTAGCTTAACTTTTACCCTCAGCAAAAACCGCCTCCGTGCCACCAAATAAAATTTTGAAATTTTGAAATTTTGTTTTCTAAAACCGGTTCGAAATATGAAAGCTTCCGACGTATTAAGTTGCATGTCGCACTAGTGTGGACGTGTTGTACAACTTCTTCCAACAAATGTTGGATGTCGCATGTTTAAGTCGCACTATGTGTACGACGCTTTAGATAAACCGTAAACATGCGTAACTGTGTTTATCCGGTAACAATATAGTCTCAACAAGGACAAGAAAGTAAATAACAAGAAAACCTCCACTAATAATTGCATCCTATAGTCATCGTCATAGTGGTCATCAAATAAGTCATAATATAAAATAACTAAAAATGTCGTGTCAGTTCATATAAAGAAAAGTTTGACTTTCTATTACGTTCAGAATTTCATTCGTGTGACCTAATAGAATACGACAATACGATATTGGGCCATGTTCATATTTCAAAGTTTGTTATATAGTTTTTTCATGACAAGTTGTCAACTTTTAACACAACTTTTGAAACTTTTCACAGAGCTTTTACGATGAAAATGTGGTAAACAACCAGGCACCACATTACGTTTAACATTTTGAGGTTTTAGAGTTACAAGGGTTATATATGTATACATATGTGTATAAATATATATACATATGTATTAAATAATGAAATAAATAATTTCTGGTCTTATGTATGGGCACCCTGCCATGAGGGCTTCTTAGTATAAGTCTGTATATAATATTGAATATAAAAATAACAGAAAATTATCAACGACTTTAACAGCTTAACTGGTAAAGTGTTATCGTACTAAGATAAATTAGAAGATAAGATAATAGAAGATTTTAGAAGATTATAGTATGTAGTAGAACGAAGGCATTATATATATATATATATATATATATATATATATATATATATATATATATATATATATATATATATGTGGAGTCATAAAAATAAATCGAGCATACAAAGAAATCATAACTTTAACACCCGAGCCAGAAAAGCCGTAAAAGAAAGTGATTAAACGGAAACCAAGTCAAAGATTAAAGCAATTAAAATGTGTGAAACTTTAAACCACTGATTGAATACGTGAAAATAAGCTTACCGAAAATAACTAAACGCATTCTCAAAAGTAATAAAAATAAACCTATTAAATCTAGCTAAAAACTAATGTAGGACTGAGTATATAATAACTAGAATTTAAGATGGTTTGTTCATTCATTGTTCTGTATTATAATGTAACCTTATTGTATTATTATCATCGTTATTATTTTATTAAATAAATGTATTAAACAAATTAAGTGATTCTTTATCATCCTGACAAGAAACTAAGATATTACATAGTTGAATATTAATTGAATTGACAGTTGCCCTAAATTAAATAAGAGTACATTGATTCCACATCAGATTAGCGGATTAGGTATTGTTTTCCACATCAGATTTGGGAAAGTACTCTTCGTTTCCACATATATATATATATATATATATATATATATATATATATATATATATATATTGCAGTTGTGTAGTTTTAGATTACTAATATTGCTTGAAATATGACAGCAAAAACTTATTTTTCATTTTCATTTTTGTATATCAGTTCTGTCTTCCGGTATATCGACATAAGACCTGATTTGAAAGAAGAAATACATCCGGAAAAGCTCCCAAAAAACTTTTGACAAGCTGTTGTAATCCTATAAACTTTTTCTATATCTTGTTGTGTGTTTGAAATGTTTTGAAGTTTCCAAATGACAGCATGCACATGTTATGTATATTGAATCATGAAATAAGTTTAGAGAGGAAAAGAAAACTAAATGGTATTCGGAAATATTCAACGTAACTGTCAAAAACAATCTAAAATGTTCAAGCTAGAATAGTGTAAAGCTCGCTATCTTTGTACGAAGCAAAAACTGATTGACGTACAATATTTCTTGACGTTACGTCATATACAGGGTGTCTCAATATTCAACGATAAGCGGGCACCAGAGGGTGGTCCTGCTCATGACTACACAAGAAAAAAAGACAAGAAAAATTTATCTCATTTCGTTTAGGAATTAGAAAAAAAATATTTTTTTTTATCGAAAATTGAAACACCTTAAGATGTTTTTAACTACCATGACCACAATTTTTCAAATATTTCTGATTTTTTTTTGTATCGGCAACCTAAATAGCACTGCTATCCACCACAACCAATAAAAATCGCAGAATGCTAGTAGTTTTTACACAAAAATCAATCGAAATTATTTTTTTCCCTAAAATGTTTAAAGATTTTTACTTTCTGTCCACTTTAACTCATCGTGGTGTAAAAAAAAAAGTATGAGCACTACTATGCAAAGTTTTTTTTTTAAATTGACGCAACTATTAATACATATAATATATTACATATAATAGATTACATAATCAATTAAAGTTAGTAACGTATAATCACAGAAAATATAGCGGTTGTCTTGGGATCGAAACCCAACACACTGGAGTCCAGCAACAAGCAAAAATGCTCTCAGCTAATTTGCCGTCATACATCTTGGATAACATCTGCAAATTAGATCGGATGAGTTTCTAAAAGATATTTCTTATGACGAATTATTTAAGTTAAATTTCTTTAGTGAATTGGATGGAAATATAACATGAAATTATATCATTCGTTTATGTAAATGATACATAACATTGTTCCGCAACCATATATCTGCACATATATTAAATGTAAACTAATGTAAATAGGTCGCAGCTTAAAGTAGCAACTGCTGGCAAATGCAACTACTAGATATTGGTTAGACACAAAGCGTTAGACGTTAGAGCAATCAGAATTGAATTGGATCAGAACACTTCTATTTGCATGATCATATCCTGTAAAATATTATTATCTTCATTCCAATAAAATGTTAAACAATGACACAGATTTCTCGATGTGCATGTAGAAGGAATACAGAGCAAATAAGATTTTTATAAAACATGCAGAAATAGTAAAAATTAAATTACAAATTTGTATTCCTTGAACTCGAAAAAAGGTATCAGAAAATCAAGTTTTAAAAGGTAAAACTTAAAGGCGCAGTGGGCAAGAGTATTGATACTTCATTCCAGACAGCTATGTCTTCGGGTTCGATCCCAGACCAGCGCTGTATTTTCTGGGTTTAGTTGTTAGCAAATTTAATTGATTAGTGTTTACATAATCATTAAATTATTAAATAGCGGTGTAACCCATTAATAGACCATTTGACACCGTAAAAACTAATAACATAGTAGGTGGTTGTCAAACATAGGGACAGCATCGTCAATATATCGCCGGCAAATCTATAAAATAAATATATAAATAAAATCTATAAGTCTTCTGTCGTTTCTCTATAGGCGATGTATAATATATATTTCTAAAAACATCAATTACTAAATGCTTTTAGGTTTGATTAAAGTATCATTCCCACTCACTGCTTTAATTTTATTTTGTATTTTGTATTTAATTTAAACTGTTTAGCATATGGCAATACGCGTAATCAGTCACAGTACCATTTGTAATTCAATTTATTTTTTTAAGTTTTCTTAGTTTTTTAGAATCTTACAAGGTCCAATTAAAAATATTAAATTAGGAAAAACTATATTATATTATAACCTCCAAAATGTGACAATCTATAAAAATGTAGTAGGATTTACTTTTAAAAGAAGTTTAATGTCAGTTTTTGAAAAATATTGAAGAGAAGATATTAAAAAATAATTAGACGTTCGAGATACTGATAGATAACTTTATTGATATATAGTTTTAGTTTTATGGAAATTAAGATATGGTTTACAACCCTATTGGTTCACTATGCAACACTAGTTCAGATGAATGAATTATTGGAGCCCTATAGCCATGTAATAGTAACCACAAATACCTCCACTTACATCAAAATTTATGTCTTTGCTTCTGAAACTACGGTGCTATCTGGAAATTATCAAAGTTCAATTTCATATTAATTTAATATTAGTAAATAGATCTTAGTAGAAACAGGACCGGATCTACGACTTTTTCGAACCCGGGGCAAGCATCTTACACCCCCTACACACTGCGATTTCTTTTAAATTTTTCGTTTTTCATTTGTAAAAAGTTACATGATCCTGACAATCTTCGTGAGAATTAAAAGAAAATTAATTTCCTTTAAAACAAACTATAAATAGCTTTTCAAATAAATGAATTTGGCGTCAACTTAAATTGAGCCCCTGGAAGGGAGGAGGGGGAATAGGCTGACGTTAAATAAAGTAAAGAAAGGAAGGATAACGATATTATCGTTATCGTGAACAAATTAAAGTTACCAATCTGATAATAGATAATACAATGATTAAAGTTTTTCTAAAAGTGACATCAAGTACTCATATATAGGATTCATAGGGAACATTTCCCTTTTATACTTGTGAAATGTACGAAAATTTTAAAGTACTTTAATACGGCTGAAAAATAAATACACAGAATATTATATATTCAGTGTGAAATCTGGTTAAAATTAACATTTAAGAAAAAAGTATAAAAGAAACTCGAAAGAAGAAAAAAAAGGAAAATGGGTAATAATACAAATTGTAAGCAAATCTAAAAGAAGGGGAAAATAAAACTTTCAACTAAACATGGAACAATAATTTACAAGGGATTCGGTAGACTTAAAAATAAATTAAAATACAATATCTTTAATAACCTAGCTCTTGTAGAAAAGTACTACAAAATGAGTCTTTGAAAAATAAAAAATTAAAGTTGTCGCAGTACGTGCTTCAAGACGAATGGAAAAATTATGAAAGAAATAAGAAATAAAGCTGTAAGAAATGAAATAAGAGCACTGTTATTTGTGTAATATATTTGTTTTAAATATTGGACCAGACACAAGGACACTCGTGAATTAAGACACAGAGGACACTCATCAGCTATCTCTCTTTTTGCCTTTATCTCAGTATTCAGCACTCTATTCTTATAGCCCTATGACTTAAACAGTACATAAACAATTCTATAAATATTATATTTTAAGTGGTGTATAAATATAATTGATTATTTAAAATATAAGAATTGTTACAAATATAACGATTTTCATATCTATATTTAGATACACTAAAATGTTCAAATTGGATTAGAATAGAATACATTAAGAAAATATACATGAATAATAAATTATTACCGCTGCTTTTATATTTACTTGAAGCCGACTCATTATCTTTCTTAAATATAGATTTAACTAATTGACAATTAGGAAACATTTTTACTAACTGAATATTTTACATTTATTTTTGATTATTTGGAATCATTATTTAACGAAGAACTAATGTTTTACATTGTCTTCTTATATTCTTTTTTCGTTTTCATTTTCGTTATATACAGGGTTACGCGAAATAAGCATAATAGCTTCTTTTCTGTCGCACACTGCAAACATATTTAAGCGAACTTTGGTCGGACGTATACGAGCTACTACGCAAGGCGTTACGTACCTCTCACAATGGATTCGAATTTTAGCGAACTTAAACCAAGCGTATATATAGTAAAACGCTAAACCTATGCCTACCTTGTAAATGCAATCAGCCGGCTTAGAGGGAGCAGTGGTGTATCGATAAAAATGAATGTAAAAGTTTGCTCTCATTATAAATTATGTTAGTGCAAAACAACTCCAATACACCCTACAGTACACAAGTTTGAGTTGGCGTACTGTTGTATCGGTACGTGGTATGTATGTATTGTGACACAACACATGCAACAGGGCTAATAAAATTTTAAAAACTAAAATAACATTTTAGTACATAAAAAACATAAAACTTACATAAAAAAAAAATTTTTTGCCGCAACTTTTAAGTATATATTTTTAATTTTATTATCATTAAATACTATATACATTTGTTAATTTATTTTTTAGGATTTTTTTTTTTTTTTTGATTTATTTATATACATTTATTAATTTATTTGTATTAGGAAATATAATAATGTAGATAGAAGCCGAAAGGCACACAAATAATGTAATAAATACATACAATACACACTGTTGATGTTACAAACTACATAAGTAGTTTGTCATCATAGAGATTACTTTAACTTTAATTAAAGTACAAATACATAGTGCTGTAACGAGGGTATAAAACGCCTGCGGCAAGTGTCTAACTTGCGCCTCCCCCCTTAACTAACCCAATAATGACATAAAAAACATACTGCGTATATACGTATAGCAACGTAACTACTAAGTAACGTAAAAGCAAATTTAAAAAAATATTTCTTGTTCCCAAACATCCCAAGAGAGATAAAATAAAATGTAATTTCTTTCAAAAATTTAAAAAGTATTATTATTGGTTTAAGATTTCAATTTTTTTAAAAAAAATTTAAAATTTATTTATTATAATGTACAACATATTAAGTTTATTGTGTGAATCTTTGAAGTCGATTGGAGTAAAACTGTCGGTGATACAGAGTTTTAAGTCTTCACCTCTCTGGTCTGGTGTCGTGTTTCTTTGAAACTTTTAAATGCGGTTTGTCACACATAGCTTTTTCAGAGTCGGTGCTCTCCTAGCTCAAAATCTTCTGAACCGATTCTTTGAAATTTTGCACACTCTTTCTTTACATAAATGCCGAGGTAACGCGAGTTTTTTCTATTTTTTTAATTTTAACGTTTTCTGAAGTTTCTGTTTTATTTCATGAAAAATCGGTATTTTGACTTTTAAGTGTTGTAAAATAAAGAAAAAGAACTCGACAGCGTTATCTGATACTTATCAACTAATGAAAACATTTTAGTTTTTCGATTTCAGTAAATCCAGTGATGAGTTATGAGTGGCACCGCAATGTTACTTTTTTTTGTGACGTCTGCGGATATTAGCTTTCAATGCCTCATTTCTTGATATTTATTTATGAAAATTTCACAAAGTATTCTTCAAATGTTATTTTATCATCTAGTAATTATAGAAAGAATTGAATATTAACTGTGTCGTCAAAAAACATTATCGAAAATATGCTTCTTTTTACCCATATTTTTCGTTGCTTTTTAATTCTATATTGTTTTTGTTCCTGTACTTCTGTTTTTTAACCTTTGAAAATGAATATACTCACACGTGATTATATGAGACTTCTTAGTCAGTCTTCAGAGCGTCAAAACAAAAGTCTAAGCAAAATTTCAGCGTCGTAATTTTCATTCCGAGATTTACCATTTATCCAATGATAAAATCACAAAATCTCTGTTTACCAATAAGAGCTCAGGCAGAGGAACTGAATATACGCAACAGCTTGTACATTGACCTAATTAAATAGACAATTTACTAAATATATATTATATAATACCGGTTTATATTCTAATTACGTACTGAAACCAAATATTAACAAAACGAACGTACGGTTAAACATTAGTATTTGTATGAAAACTTATAAATTAGCATCCATGTGTAAAATAATATCCTAAAGCAAGAAAATGTTTGCTGTAATCAGTAGATTGTAAGAAGATGTTTTAATATTAATTACGTAAATTCCAAATCCTATATGTGGATGCAGTTATAGTACTTGATTTGACAGCAGGGAGAGAGAGAGAGAGAGAGGGAATGTGAGTGAGTACACTTCATCCCTCAGGCTCCAGGGTATTTGTGGGTAACATTTTCTTCTGCTCGTACTCTTCTTGCTTCTCGTAATACATCTGGTGCAGACATTTCCTATTTTCTTGAAGGAGATATCGTTTCAAATCTTACTCGCTGTAATGGAGCTAGCACGAGTACAGCTATGAATAGCAGGGTGTTCTATTGTCTAAATATCATCAACGTTAATTTAAATGGTTATCAACATTCGAAATATTCTCGTACTCTGCCAAAACTTCAATAACTTTTGATAGACTCGTACTCGTATTCGTACTAATACATATTTTATGATATTAAATAAATGTCAAATACTAAATTTTCTGATGGAATATTTGTAGCGTGAAACGATTGAGGCATTCCAGTACCACTGCTTATTATTTATCCTAGACTTATTTATTTATCCTATACTATTTATTTACCTACATGATGTTACGCTAAATACCACAAGTAATGTCAAAACGATAAATAGAAGCATATCTTCGATAATGTTTTTTGACGACATAGTTAATATATAATTATTTCTATAATTACTACATGATAAAATAACATTTGAAGAGTATTTTGTGAAATTTTCTTAAATAAATATCAAGAAAAGAGGCATTGACAGCAAATCTCCGCAGACGTCACAAAAAAATGTAGCATTGCGGTGTCACTCATAACTCATCACTGGATTTTCTGAAATCGAAAATTTAAAATGATTTCAATAGTTGATAAATTTCTGCAGGTAACCCGGTCGAGTTTTTCTTTTTTTATTGCTTTTTCAATTTTTTAAGGCACTAAAAATACCGATTTTTCATGAAAAAAATCAGAAACTTTGTTATTTTAAAATACGTTAAAATTAAAGTTTTACTCCAATCGACTTCAAATTTTCACACAATAAACTTAATATGTTGCACATTAATGTAAATAAATACGGTAAATGAATACGGTAGATTGTAAAGCCGAAAAGCACACACAATTAATAATAAATAATAATAATATAAATAAATAAAAGAAAAGAAAAAAAAAGTTGAAACCTTAATAACCGCACCTCGTATATATACATATAAACAATATAATATATATAAGCCACTGTATATGTGCTATATATAAAAAATACAAGTCAATTAGTTTTCCTCATTTTATCATATTAACAACAGCACAAGCATATTTATAAGACCATTAAACAACTTGGCTTCATTATGTTGTTTTCCCTTATATACTAGTACATATACATATACATTTATATATCGTACTGGTATATATCATAAACTAGTATATTTATAATACTGGACCTTACAAATATAACAGTACATATTAAAAACAACGTATAATTCTTTTATACAGCTAACATTGAGGGAGGGGTAGTTCAAAATGTGAACACGATAGCGCTAGTGTCAAAAACATATGATAAATGACCCAACCACAAAAGAGTGTCAAATATGCACAGTATAACGCCCAAAATTCATTTCCAATATTCCATAGATAAATAATAACATGATATTTTTTCTATTACTATCAGGCTTTATCTAGTTAAGGGTTGGGCGAACTTAGAAGTAGGAAAATTGATTTCCTCACTTCTTCACTTTATTCTAAAGGTCCAATACACAGTTGAATACGTTAGGATCAGGTCTGAGGCCCTCCTGACTTTCGTTTACTAGTAATATGACAGAAAACTTTTCTTCTTTTCTTTAAATTCTATATGATTTTTTGCAAGCATACAAAATACAGAATCGAATTATTCGTGGTCAATATTAGTATAACACCTTAGTTAAACTTATAGTGAAAAAATAATATAATCATATTTTATGAAAGAAGAAGAATTGCGAAGGCGTAGATAGTAAAACTAGGAGAGAAAGAAGAGAAATACGGAATCTAATAAAGGATAAGATGAAGAGAATGGATGAAGCAAAGTATAATACTAGATACTGTCAGTTTAAAAAAAATGCCGCAATACCTAGAAAAATAAGAAGGTAAAGAAAGAAAAAGATCACGAGGTTTTGACTTGGCAATGAAGAGAAGAGGTGCAAGAGAAACTATGAAAGATGTGGAGCAAAAAATAAAAAAAATTAGAAGAGTAGGTGTAGGGAAAAGTTGGAAAGAGATTGGAGACTTGATTGAGATCTTACAGGGAAGAAAGGAGGGGATAAAATGGATGAATAAAGTTAGACGTAATGAACGGGAAATAAAGGACATAGCAGATGGAGCTTGATATGTAGCATTAAGAATGTTAAATGGTTTAGGTAAATATACAAATACAAATTTTAAAAATACAAATAATATATTTTCTTTTAAGGAAAAGCTAATTAATTATAAATCACCCAGTAAACATTTGGTGAAATAAAATGGCTAGGTGAAGTTCTAGTCACTCGTACATTTCAATTCTAACGTTTTACAAGTTGGAGCAACACACAGAATTTTAGTTCAAATTGATTCCCTACATGTCACAGGAGTCGCTTTTATTCAGCAGTGAGCAGTCGTTGCGTCGTCTGTAGCTTATAAGAGAGACATTCCATATGAACGACTGATTAGAAAACAAACGCGTGCATGACAAAAAACTCATGAAAAGTAATAGAAATGAAATAGAATTTACTCCAAAATGTTTACTGGCCAGTGACAATAGGATTTCTATTTTTAGCTTTATTGCATTTTTCATCAGCGGAAGAATTAATTTCTTAAAGCTTGTTCACAAGTAATTTGTAACTTTTGTCTTTTTGTATGCTTGTTGTTGTAGTGTTTGTTTGTTACGCCTCAAAATAACCCCTCCGTTAATTTTCGGTGCGTGTTGGCAGTGTTCGTCAAGTATGTTCAACATCAACTATATTAATCACAACGATCGATAAACGATCAAGCATGTTGGCCGAGTCAGTTATCAAACCAACAAATTTCATTGTGTATTGGGCCTTTAAACCTAGTGTTTCTTTTTAAAATAAGAAATACTAGCTGGTTTTATATGACAATATATTCCTATATTATTCATATCGCAAGATGATGCATGGCACTGCCTCTTCTACAACGCTTCTCAAATTTAGGTGGCTCATTGATCATCAGTTATTTGATACAATACTATTTCGCATTGTTATTTACAGTCGAAGGGCGCAGTCACGTGTCACGTGTTCTTTGAAACTATCTTCATTTTGTCCTTTTTGCTTCATTGTTATCCACTAAAAATTCCTTTCCCTTAACAAATGCATTTATCTTTATGTTGTAAAAGTATAAGTATTCGCTTATTTCCCATTGACTACAACTGTTTCAAAAGGCCTACATAAAATTCTAAAATGCCGGGAGCGAAGAGGTATGATACTCGTACAAATATTTCAGGACGGAAGCATACGAGTACGGGCACGGGTTACAAGGAGAAAATAGAAGCATTTAATAAGGGTCATAATCAACCCGGGTTAGGCGAACCCGAAGCAGGATATCCAGGATATCGGTTGAAATCAATGTCCCGCATAAAATTCACCCAGTCTTGACATATTTAAATGTACCCTTATTCAATTACAGAGTTTCTAAATCTTTTATTTTTTCATTAAAAAACATACAATACTAGTTGATATATATTAAATCCAAATCAAGAACTTTAAACGGAAAATATTTTACTTCTTTGTTCTCATTAAGGGGAAGGGGGTGGTGGATTTAAAGTTTTAACTTTTTTTATTTATTTATATTAATGTACAACATATTAAGTTTATTGTGTAAAAATTTGAAATCGATTGGATTAGAACTGTCGAAGATATAGATTTTTAGGTTTTCACCTCTCTGGACTAATTTCGTCTTACTTTGAAACTTTTAAACGCGGTTTCTCACACATACCTTTTTTAGAGTCGGTGCCCTGTCTAGGTAAAAATCTACTGGATTCTTTTGAAATTTTGCACACTCTTTCTTTGCATAAATGCCGAAGTAACGCTGTCGAGTTTCTTTTTATTTTCTAATTTTAACGTATTTTAAAATAACAAAGTTTCTGATTGTTTTCATGAAAAATCGGTATTTGGACTTTTAAGTGCTGAAAAAAATTGAAAAATCAATAAATAGAAAAAACTCGATAGCGTTACCTGCAGAAATTTATCAACTAATAAAATAATTTTGGTTTTTCGATTTCAAAAAATCCAGTGATGAGTTATGAGTGGCACCGCAATGTTACTTTTTTTTATGACGTCTGCGGAGATTCGCTGTCAATGCCTCATTTCTTGATATTTGAAAATTTCAAAAAGTATACTTCAAATGTCATTTTATCATGTAGTAATTATAGAAATAATTATATATTAGCTGTTCATCAAAAAACATTATCGAAAATAAGCAAACATGCATATGAAAATATAAGGGGCCAAACATCCCCTAAACCCAATTTTAATTCCGCTATGAGTAGGAGCTGGAGGGCATTATCCGTGCGCATTAGAGTAAGTGAGACATAAACCTTGATTACCTGATATCTGGAAAATAGCCGCCTAGTCAAATTAGTAGGTAGGCATACAATCATTTTACATACTAACACTACTTAATCTTGCATATTTTGTTCATCAGAAAATAAGTGATGTCTGCCGGCTCTGGAATCTCACTCTAATACATTATTAGTTTCGGTAGTAAAGTTAAAAGTCTTTAGTCTTACTTAAGTCTTAGTTTAGTCTTTTTAAATAAAAATAAATCTATTTACAAAATTAAATTTTCATACGATGATGCTCGAGCGGGTATACTCGCACATAAAGTTTTGTTTCAACTTAACTAATAGTTCTGAATTATTTAAGTTGGTTTTAACGTTCACGACACTAAGTTTTACAAGAACTTTTTAACTTTTTAAGAAACTTCTCTGCCTGATAGCACCAGTTTAATGTACAAAAAAATATTTAAATTGATTTGGATTGACCTTTTTTGTTAATATATTTTCAAATAAAATGAAAAGAAATATAAAAATCAATTGAAGTATTGAGGTCGTTAGACATAGGTTGTAGCATGGCGGTAGGTCACAGGTTACAGGGGTTACAGGTTGTTGATTACACGTCATATCCTATTCCGGCCGTTCCGGTTATTAGCTGTTGTAGCTAGTCATTATCAATTCCAAGAAATAAAGAAAGAAAGGGTGGCATTGCACGAAACATTCATATAAATGTTTCGAAGAAAGGAAATGTTATTTCACGATTTACTTAAAAGTAATACATTATGGGGTTATAAACATTTATTAGTCCCAAAAAAAAAGAGTTTTCAAAAAAATTTCCTAAGAAGACTATTAATTTTAAAATTTATACACATATTATGATAACTTTTAACTGTATTTAAATATTTTTATATTTGCAAAAATAATAATTGGGAAGCTGCTATAGCTGATCACCAGAAGCTCCTCTCAAAAAAGGTATCTTGCGGTGACCACTTTATCTTTAGACTGGATTATCTAAAATGAAAAAGCAAAATAGATTTCGTTAAAGTAATGTATACTCTAGAAATTAATCAAAGGATTAGGCAAAATAACTTGTTTTGACAAAATGGTGGCTTCTCAAAAAAAAATCGATTTTTGACCATTTTTAGTTTCGTTCGTGCTGTGTGTGTTGTCTCACTTATATACACGTGCATTCTCCCACTAACAACACAGTTGCATTCTCATTCGGTTCGGGCAGATTCGGTTAAGGTTTTCTATCAGTCGACCCATGTGCGGACGGCCTTAATGGCAATCGCGGCACCCATCGCGCGGATAGCTGCTTTCAATAGCTCTCAAACACAAATATCGCAGCTTGTTTAAAAGTTGACAGTAGTCAATCAAACTTCATACTTCGCTTTATAACCTCTACAACAAATATTGAATGTCACATGTTGATGTCGTAGCGATGTAAAAAACGCATTACGTTTTAAACAGTACAATAATACATATGTGCCTACGTTATTAAACTGAAATACAAAACAGCCAGTCAGTCAGTGAGTCAGTCGTAAATCACATGGAAACAAATCGAACCATCCAATCCCCCTTGATCTTATAAAGCTTTTTTTGACATACTGCTAAAACCAGTTGGTAGTTTGACATGATCAAACCAATCTGTCAAATATATCATGACCCATAAAAACAAACAGCGATGAAATGTTTTAAAGTGCCACAGCAAAAGAAAAAAAATCCCATTATCCGATTCCTAACTGTGAAACTAGCGATGGTGAAATGTCAAAGTGGATGGCAGCAATAAAGAAAGTAAAACTCTCCCTTTCTCTTTCTAAAAAGGTCTTTTTGGAGTTCTGTTATGGACAGTATTCACCAGTCAGAAATAGACTTGTCATAAAGAAAATTTTTTAATTGGCGTGTTAAGCAAAGACTGTGTTTTTAAGGGTACTCTTTAAGTTGTGATTGTTTAGGACGTAGTGATTAGCAAACTTTTTGAACAGCAGGGCCAAGTTACCTACAAGGCTCATTAAATACTAATAAGACTTCTAATAAATTTAAAACAAATAAAATATACGTAATACGTAATCTGGTCTGCCAATAATATTTTCTGAAATAAGAGAATTTATTTAAGTGAATTAAAAACCAATACCAATTTAAATTCATGTTTTTATATTTTCTGATTTTTGTAAGTTTTGTAATGGTATAAATAATATTCTCTAAGTAATTAATAGATTAATTAGCTTGTTCTTTTATATATATATATATATATATATATATATATACATATATATATATATATATATATATATATATATATATATATATATATACATATATATATATATATATTTTTTTTTTTTTTTAAATATATTTATTTAACGTCGGTCTATTTCAGATGCTGAATCTTATCAGCGCAGTAGGCAGTTTTTATGGTGTCGGGCATCGTATATGTAGGCTACATCATTACCTAATAAGTTTATGATATTTGTGAGGTCTGACATCATCAATTAAACTTTTACTTTGGTCCGGATATCACACCCGAAGACTGTTATCAATTAAATGTTATTATATTAATAACGGATTTATTCCATCTTACTATAGCTTCTTAGGAGTCATCCATAAATTACGTTACACAAATTTCATGGTTCTTTAACTCCCCGTCCCCTTTGTCACACATTATGGGCCCCTTTTCATCTCTTGCTGTGGCGTTTCTTTTGGAAAGTAACAACTCTTAACTAGTTTTTATCCGTCGAAACAATTCAGACATAAAATTGTTTCTCAGTGCGGATTCCAAGAATATTTTTGTACATTTTACATAAAAATATGCAAGATTCAATTTGCTAGTGTGCTGCAAGGTAACTCAAGTGTTTCATTTGTTTGTTTAAAGTTCTTTCATATTACATGAATTTATTTTTTGTTGAAATAAAAAATTTACAGTATCTTTAGATTCGTAAAAACAAAAAAAAATTGACTGCTATGCTTAAATGTTACCAGGTTTCGTTTAAGTGAAATTTTGTATGTAATAAAGGTCTCAAATTCAAAAAAAAAGAAAAAGGTATTTAAAATTGTTCTTTGTGGGACAGGTTGACAAAACCGGTCTTATTAAGGTTGATAACTTTCCTAGGTGCTATGGAAGCGTTCTGGCAAAAATAAAAAAATAAAATACAAAATAACCAAACAAGGTTTTGGTTTCAAAGAACACAGTAAAAATTTGAAATACGGCAGAACACGTCCTTTCCGACTTTAAAGAAGGACAAATAGTATGAAAGAAGATCTAACCTTACCAAAGAAGAAAAGTTTGTTACTCAATGTAATATACTCTTAAACACCTGAAAATATTATTTGTTCACGTATCTTCAGTTCCTTTGTAGAGAGCCCGTATCACGACCCTCACCTTGTCTGCGACTGGTGCTACGAAAATGGTTTCTCCCTTGCTTCGATTTTATGTATTTTCCTACCTTGTTTTACTCGCTTTAATGTTTATTCAATGTTTTAAGCAAATATCTAAGAAAAGAGAAAACAAGACTTCACTCATTTAGTCAAAAATATAATTGTTTAGTGGATCCATTTATATTCTTGTCAACACTGTAAATAATTATCTCGAAAGTCCTAAATAAACTTAATTTAGACATTATTTATTATAATTAGTTTACCTAATAACAGTGTGTTTACTTGTTAGTTATTTTCAACAGAGAAAGTTACTTGTAGACATAATAGGCCATTAGAATGTCATCATTAAAGATTTCGTATGGACGGTGCCGGGCACGAATTATTTGGCGGGATTTCCCGGGGTAATCACACAAAATTTCGTTGTCGCGCAATAATTTAAAAAGGCACACTAAATTGTAGAAATTATCTTTAAAAAATAAAGATTCGCATAGTTCTTTTGAAACTGTAAATGCGTTTTTAAAGTCAGTGGCCAAGATTTCTCGGAAACGGCTGAACCGATCAGTCTCAAACTTTAACACAAGCTTCTTAACTATATTTTTAGTAACCAATCGAACGTTTTTTCTCACCGATAAATATTTTTTTTATAAACAATTTATAAAGGCCAAAATTTTGGTCATAAAATCGATTTTTATTTTGAGAAGCTGCCATTGTCAAAAAAATTTATTTACCCTATTTCTTCTAATAATTACTAGATTATACATTGTCTTAAACGAAATCCGTTTGGTTTTTTCATTTAGATGATTCAGTCTAGAGATATCGTGGTCACCGCAAGATGCCTTTTTTGAGAGGAGCTCTTGAAGATCAGCTATAGCAGCTTTAAAATTATAATTTTTACGAATACAAAAATGTTAAAATACAGTTAAAAGTTGCCATAATGTGTTATTAAATATTGCTTATTTGGTCCTCCTGACTGTATATAACCCCTTAATGTTCTGAGACATTTAAAATCAATTCTGGCAACGACTCAATGAACTTATACAAATAAGTTGGTTTTCATATGAACTATATACTATGAACTTGCTCGTATAGAGATTAAAGGTGAAGGTGAAATCACTGAAGTGATGTTTTCTGTGAATTCATCTAAGCCTCCTCAGATTCACATTGTTAAGTTCAGATTATATAACAAATCGTTATGTATCCCCTCTAGTCTTCTACATCTTACAATTAACAAGCAATAATGTAACTTGATTCTAGTCAGAGACATAGAAAACCTCTTGTTTCTGTATTAGAACAAAATAGAAAAATCACCAAATTTTAATTTCCTTTTTAAATTCAAAGATGTTTTTTTTTACCGTGACGATGTTACCGTACGATTAACTATATCGTACCATATGAAGTTGACTAATAGAAGTTATTTATTTCACCACTGCAAACTTTAAGTGGCTAGAGCGACAGTGAATTAGAGTTTTGTGTTGATAGATTCCTATTTTAAACTACTGCATCAGCCTGGAATATAAAACGAATCTTGTTTTATAATAGTATCTATGCAAATGTTACGATTTTTTACTTTAAATTTGAACCACATATATATTCAAAACTTCCACCCTTTACAAATCGTAGAATTTACAATTAGTAGAATCAAGCCTCCTAAAAAGGAGCCGTTGTCAAGGTTAATTTGTATTTGAACATTTGGCGTTGTGATATGCAAACACGTACAACGAGGGTGTCCACTCAATCTACTCAATTGATTCCAGGTTATCAAATATGACATCCATAGATTATAATGTCGTAAGTGATTTATCACATTCAAATTATATAAAAATTCTATTACGTAAAAATGAGTAATTTATTATCAAACAATTTGACAATTTAAAACAAAATGGCTTTCAAATGCATGAATAATTAATGCCTATAGATTTTATTAATTAATTGAATTCGAGTAAAACACACCAATTTCTATGAAAATCAGAGTTGGGGTACAAAATAATACTCGTAGCTCGTAATATTTGTTGCGGGTAGTAATTGATTTTATACGCTTTTCAACTTTTCCATTAACCATATTTAAAACGATTAAAAAGCGACCAGTACTCGGAATTGCTGAAATGTTAACATGTAATGGGGTTGAGAACTACAGGTTTATGAACCGATTGATTAAATTCTTATTGAACTATAAGTCTACTAGAGTTTACCCCCGTTGCAGAGCGACGTCTTCTTAGTGTGTATGATTTGAATCCAATAAAATAATTCGTAATTTCATTTCAAATTTTAATTCTATTTTTAAATTAAAATATTTAACTCGCTTAATATTAAAATAATTTTTCGTATAAATTAACTAAAAGAATATACACTTTTTAAGAAAATAAAAAATATTTTAAATTTATTCGTTATTTGACCAACATTTTTTTCAAATTTTGAGATTTTTTTCGATTTGTAAATTAGGTACAAAAGTAATATAAAATTTTAACTTTCTATCACAATTTTTAACTTTTAACGGGGCTAAGATCGCCCCCGTGCCCCAAATATAATTTAAATTTTTTATTTTTTAATAATGTATATATATCATTACTGAGTAATCCAAAATTTAGGTTTTCTCCAAAGTTTCCTACCAGGCCTAATTTTATAATTTCCCCAATGCTCCCTTTTCCAATTTTTCAATTTCTAATTTTAAAAAAAGTTAATTTTTGTCGCTGAAAAAAATAGACTAATTTATAAGATCGCCTTTAGCGGTGACTTTAAAATTTTCTATCGCTGTATTTTTTAGAACTGTCAAACAATTCGAATTATAATTTGAATTTCAGCACAATTTTTTTAATACACAGTATATAATATAGTCATATGAATATACAAATATAAATATATCAGAAAGTGAGGTTATGTATTTGTCAAGTGTTTAAATTTTTAAATATTTGAATATTCTGAATGCCGTGATTGGTTAAATATTTTCAAATTGATGATTGATTTTTGAAATTTTGCATACAGAATACCACTTTAGATATTTTAAATACAGCGACTTTATTAAAAAAATCTAAATATTTCCACCGCTGAAAAAATAAAGTCGATTTTTTGAAAAATTACAGAATAAAGCCCTAAATTTAAATTTATTCATATTGCAATCTGTCATATATACATTTAACAATAGGTTTACGTAAAATTTATATTTATTTATTTACATGTAGAGTATAGTTCAAACATTCCAAAGAATTGTACACTTTAAAAAATGAGTTTACACGTCAATTTATATTCAATTATGATACATAATATTTCATATACAATATATGAAATAAAAGTAAAATAATGTAGCTATTAATCAACAGTTTGCAAATTACCGTGTAGTGTTTAGTATGTAGTATGTAGACCCCAAGGGGTTTGTTTAAATTAAAGTTATTGTCATAGACACAAACTCGTACAAATACGATACTCATACTCATACCCACACCCATACTCACACTCGACGAGTACATGTTATATTACACACAAAGTTAATATTTCAGTTCTGACATTTCTGTTTCAGAATTTTACAACGTGTGGTTTATCACAAATAGAACAGTGAATAGAAATATAGTCGTAGTCATATGTGCTAACGAAGCTAACAGCCCGTACGGTGGTGTGGTACGGTATGGTGCGTCGTCCTGAAGTAAACGAAACATATTACAATATTTAAATGAACATCTGTAATCAATATAAAATAATTTGTAAATATTCGTATACTCTATTGATCATTAAATATGTGTTTACACAATATGTCATACGGCATAAGTTATTACTATGACTAGAAAATAACCGATTGTGTGTTTAAACTTTTCTCTTATACTCTTGTTAGATATATTTTACAAATATTGACACCCGATAGGCAAATAATAATTCCGACATTTGCATATTCTGTAAAACAAATGTCCTTTTGATTGGAAGTTTATTTATAATTAATATGTTTATTTATTTTTTCAATCTTAGGTAAATTGAGAAAAACATTTTTTTTTAAAACACTAAAATGGCTATAACTTTTGAACGACATTTCGTAAAGAACTGGGGTTAACTGCATTAAACTCGCTAGACGTAAACTATCCATATCCGTCATAAAAAAAGAATGAAATTTAAAAAAAAAAAATTTCCCGTTAAATTTGCAAAAAGAATATATTTTTTTAATTCATTAAAATGGCTATAACTTTTGAACGTAACGTACTACAGAGCTGGGATTAATTGCAATAAAGTCGCATGGACGTTAACTGTCCATTTATATTAAACTAGACTACATCCCTATACTCTTGGTTCTATGTTTAGTTTAAGCTAACCATCTCCCCGTATTGAAATAATGTGTTTGAATTTAATAATATTATTCGCATGCTGAAACACAGACAATACTCGGACCTAGGATGGTAGAAGGGTGAGGCGCTCAACTCATATTAATGCTAAATGCCTCAATGCTCAAACAATCCGAGTGCGGGTTCGGGCTTCGTACATAGGGTTATATGAATTTGGAGTATGAATGCCTGCAAGTCAACAATACGTTGATGAGCGCACAGAATTGAAAACAGATATACAGTATACTATAGTCGTATAACAGGGCTAGGAGACTTTAAACATAAACTTAATAATCATTATCTTTACGTATGCATATTCGAGTATGAACTAGTTTCTGTATTCGATTTTATATCATTGGATTTATAATTAAAAACACCATTTTTAGTTATTTTATCATTCATTGAAAATATGAAACACAATTAATCCACTATTATTAATAAAACTGTGTTATAGTCTTGCAGGATTAGGCCGTCCGCACATGAGTCGACTGGTTGCAAACGCGAGCCCCGAATCTGCCCAGCGAACAAGAAACACCGTCGCTCAAAACCAATTTCAAATCAGTTTTTTTTCATTCGAGCTTGTGCGTTCTCTCACAAATTCATATAACCCTATGTCCGAAGCTCGAACCCGCACTCGGACTGTTTGAGCATTGAGGCATTGAGGCATTTAGCATTAATATGAGTTGAGCGCCTCACCCTTCTACCATCCTAGGTCCGAGTATTGTCTGTGTTTCAGCATGCGAATAATATTATTAAATTCAAACACATTATTTCAATACGGGGATGGTTAGCTTAAACTAAACATAGAAACTAGAGTATAGGGATGTAATCTAGTTTAATATAAATAGACAGTTAACGTCCATACGAGTTTATTGCAATTAACCCCAGTTCTTTACTACGTTACGTTCAAAAGTTATAGCCATTTTAGTGTATTTAAATTTTTTTAATTTTTTTTTGCAAATTTAACGGGGAAAATTTCGCGTTTGCAATCAGTCGACCCATGTGCGGACTACCTTACAAATACAAAATGCATTTCAATTTTTTAACAAATGTTTTTAAATCCTTCCTTATGTTGCCAATCCCTGATATAACTCGCATGATCCTGGAGACTGACTCATGAAGTAGATTATTAGACCATTGCCCGTTCGATTATCTATTTAAATGTTTATCATAATCGTGGTTTTGATGTTATGCATTATATTTAATTAGACGAATTGATATTCAAATGGCTAGAAATTACTGGGACGGTCATAATCCTGCCATGTCTATTTATGGTTTCGTTTCAACAATATCTCATTATATTATATTCGATTCTAGTTTATAGCTTATATATAATTTAGTAAGTTTTGTTATATGAGTGGTATCAGTGTTAAAACTTGTGTTCATGACATACGAGAACTTCAGGAAACTTTTGAATTTGCGTCAGTTGCAAAATATAAGCAATTATCGAGAAAATAGTATATACGCGAGGAGACTAACGTTGTAACACATTTTATTTTGATTTCATACATATTTACTTATTATCATCTTCAATATACACTCCTCCTCTATTATTTATATATAATTAATTTTTAATCCACTTAATAAACGTACTATAATGCCGGTTTCACACCAGAGAGACAGTTTTGAAAACAGTTTAGTCCTCAAAAAACAAAACAAAAATATGCATTCTTTTATTTCATTTTGAAACAGTTCTGTCTTTCGAAAACAGACTGGTTTTGTTTTTAGTGTTTTTCTGTGTGTCCCATAAAAATTATAAACATGATAAACAACAACTGACAAGCGCAACTGTTCACAAAAAACAAAACTGCGTGTTCAAACCAAGCAGACTAAAAATCAAAAACAAACGTGTTTTCCTTTGATTTTACCGACTCCATATGGAAATGTGTATTGTTTACTAAAACACCAACAAAAGACAAAAATGTTTTAGGAACTGTCTCTTTGGTGTAATCATTGGTGTTTTTGTTCAGAAAAAACAGTTTTTGTTCGTGTTTTATTCGGTGTGAAATCGGCATAAGATGTGATGAAACATTTTCTGTAATACAATTTTTAATATGTTGCAAAATATAAAGTGGCTATATTTAATTTTTTTGCAGAAAATAACGAATCGCTTCTTACATCTTTTCATGAATAAACGGTTCTTTTAGTGAATTTAAATCAGGAACAAAATAAAAAATCCCATGCACGTTACGAATGTCAGTTTCACATTACTGCACAAAACAAATAAACAACAGCGAATGTTCGTTCTATTTCTGTTTCCATATAAAACACCTAACATTCTTTGGTTTTTAAACCGTTATGGAATTTTTTGTTTTAATAATTCATTTCTAACGTCCACTATGATATATGGACGCTGTGGGCAGTAAAATCACGGAGCTTAAAATAACAAAAGCCCATTGTGTTGTATGGAGTCCAGTAACATATATCGTATGCAACAAGAAACAGGGTGTCTAGAGAGAAAGATCATATTTTCAAAATTGTATATCCTGCAGGGTGAGAGTATGTTATTTTATGAGATCATTGTGCTGGTTTTGTTTTTTAAACATTTTTATTTGAATGCATCAACTTTCAAAAGTTATTAGCACTTAAACAAATATATGCATTTAGAAACATTTACAAATAATTTACAATTTATAGATACTAGTATGGGTACTCAAAGCAAAGAGATTAAATTCGCTCTATTGATAAAGTCAATTAGATTTTTCATACTTTCCGCTTTCAAATATCTGCCTGTATACCTGAGCCATATTACAGCCTTGTCTAAAATATTATCTACTTAATAATAAATCCTTAAACTACATAGAACGAATTGTAAAAGAGCTAATAGTGCAGGCGCTATAGGTAGTTGAGTATGCAAAATATGAGGACCGGCAACTATGGTCGGATTCTTATACCTGAGACTCCAAATAATAACAAAACACATCTTGCCACCAGCTGTGATGGTGGATGGGGGATGTGAAGGGAGGGGATAGGATTGTAAAAAATTGTGTGAAGAGAATAGATGTAATATTCGACAGATATGACGATATTTCTATAAAGTTTTTGGAGTCAAAAACATTCAATAAAATTTTTTTATTTTTTTCATTTAACAATCCATCCTCACTTTCACCATTAGAAAAAAGTATAAATTATTACTGAAATAATCATTAAAATGATTTTATAGATTGTGCTCAATACATTTCCTTTACAAATAAGAGTAGAGGGGTAAAAAAACAATGGACCAAATATTTGATCGGCAAGATCCGCATTATTAATTTTTGACCTTTTCTTAATTTAAATCCATTGGTGGAATTCGGTCCTCACATTTTGCATACTTACTTACCTCTAGCGCCCGGTCTATAAACTAAATCATAATTATAATAATATTAAAATTTTTAACTAATGAATTATCATTCCAAAATAGATATTTGTGTATTAAAACATTTTTACAGATAGAATACATTATACGATTTAAAAATATTATTTCGTGTATAATAATGTTTCCGTTTTAAATTATTTCAACTTTACAACTCTTTTTAGCAGCATTTAAATATTTGAATTAATATTCATGGTTTAAATTATAATTAATTCCTATTTTGCATATGTGAATTTATGAGTTGGAAAGAATATGTAAAATACGGTATTACGAGTATGGTGGTAGGAGAGGGTGATGTAGCATACCTCCGTGGTGCTATTAGTATTACACTTTATTGATTTAACTTATTACTGGTTAACTCAAGTTGTAACTTATTTACTCTAAGAAATTACAGTACGCGTTTTATAATTAGGTAAAAGTTTTGCCTAGGAAACCCAGTTACAAATATGTACAACATATTAAGTTTATTGTGTTGAAATTTGAAGTCGATTGTAGTAAAACTGTCGGAGATATAGAGTTTTAAGTCTTCACCTCTCTGGTCTAGTTTCGTCTTTCTTTGAAACTTTTAAAAGCGTTTTTCTCACACTTAGCTTTTTCAGAGTCGATGCCGTCTCTAGCTCAAAATCTACTGCAATGATCCTTTTGACATTTTGCACAGGCCGAGATAACGCTGTCGAGTTTTTTTTTTATTTTAAGGTATTTTGAAATAACAAAGTTTCTGATTTTATTTTTAAAAAATCGGTATTTTGACTTCTAAGTGCTGTAACAGAAATGGAGAATCTATAAAAAAAAAAGAAAAACTCGACAGGGTTACGTGCAGAAACTTATCAACTAATAAAATCATTTTGGTTTTTCGATTTCAGAAAATCCAGTGATGAGTTATGAGTGGCACCGCAATGTTACTTTTTGTTGTGAAGTCAGCGGATATTCGCTGTCAATGCCTCATTTCTTGATATTTATTTATGAAAATTTCACAAACTATGTTATTTTATCATGTAATTAGAGAAATAATTATATATTAACTGTGTCGTTAAAATACATTATCGAAAATACGCTTTTTTTGTATCGATTTGACCTTCAATGTCTATGTATAATGCATGCTTTATAGGATAACGGGTGATCGTGATCGGGTGACAATGTGGTGATGATCTTGCATTATTTAGTTGAAATTTAGTTACGGCATCGATCTCACTATCTCCAGGGAATTTGATGCTGATTTTGAACAGGTGAAGACCCCTCTTGTAATTTGAATGTGGTAAACAAATATACAATGACATATAGTAATTATAAGCAAGAAATCAACCGAATGAATGATCATTTATTTTGTTATTTATTACCAGGTAGTGACACTATGGTGGAATGCGTTAGAGAAGGTAGTTAGTTCAATAGTAAAACTACTGTTCTACAGAATTTGATCAAACTTAACTATAATATTAATATAATTGTCATAAATTCAATTATAATTTTCAAATACGGATACTTTATCAATTCCTACAGTTTCAGCAATCGCAAGAATACTTAATCGACGGTCAGATCGAATCAGATTACCGATTTTTTCGATATTGTCATGAGTTTTTGATTTGAAAAGGCGACCCGGGCGTAAATCATCTTAAACGTCGTCTCGGCCATCTTGAAAATGCCTAAACCATTCAAAAACACGCGCACACGATAAACATTCATTGCCATACACTTTTTTCAATAAATTATAAGTTTAAGTAGCGGTTTTTCCAAGTTTCATGTGAAATTTCACAAGAAATTCCTTGCTCTATTGTTACACTTAACATTTTTCCGACGAAAGAAAGAAAAACATTAAATACACAATGCAGGAGATCAGAAAACAATTAATTCTCAACAACTACAATTCTTGTTGTTTACATATATTCCAAGTGCTAAATTTAACAAATGTAAACGGATATGCTGAATGTATTATACATTTCAAACAAAGAAATTATGGAATATAATTTGACAGTTGATCAAATTATGTTCTACGTTCAGTTTGACCGACTGATCAACGAACTGTGCAGTGGTCATTTAACATTCCCATTAAATATGTAATTTTATAATACAATTACAGTGTTACAGTGTTACACTGAAAACATCACGAATAAAAATAGAACAAACGAAATTTCATTATTTAGTAATAATAATTCAGCATCATATTTCACATTTTTAAAATTTTAATCATGATGACATACAGTGCAGTTCGGCTGTCGGAAATCGGCTGCCATCGGCTACTTATCGTCTATTTAAGATTAAATTGTTTTTAGAAGCAAGCAGCGTTAAAATAGCAACTAAGAATTTTTTAAATAACATTGAACTACAACGTTATGTGTATATAACGTGTTAATGCTATTTGGTTATGTGTGAGAGCATTGACACTATACTTCCACAAAAATTTTCAACTGGGACTAACCGCTTCAGCTATCTTATACTAGTTATAGCTTATACTATTAAGCTATACTTTTAAATATGACTGTCACTAACCAACTACTTTAAAACATAGCAAGCTCTAACCTCAGGCACCAAATTTGATAGGTCTAGTTCCTGATTTAATCATATAAAGAAACAAATACATTTTCAATATGAAATACAAGATACTCGTGCTTCTCGTAATTCGATTCTGCCATATAGGACATCTGATACTTCTATTAATTAATTTTGATGACTCCATTATCCTTTACCTTTGATCCTGTGGGTGATCCTGTGTCCGTTGTCATAGCAGATATAGAGTGGCCCTCCTACGCATTATTTAACGACACACTGCGCACTGAAGATGAGAACTATTAATAAAATCAGTTAGGCTTCTTTTGTTCAGAGTAGATATGTCCTACACTGTAAGAAAAATTGGTAGAATAAAAGCTTTAGACACCTCTTTTTTGGTCTAATGCTGCACTGCGAAAAATAATAGCGCGAATAGTGCAAATAGTGCGAAAAGTACAAATAGTGCGAATAGTGAGAAAAGTGTGAACAGTGCGAGTAGTGCAAGTAGTGCGAATAGTGCGAATAGTGCAAATAGTGCGAATTGTGTGAATAGTGCGAATAATGCGAATAGTGCGAATTGTGCGAATAGTGTGAACAGTGTGAACAGTTCAAATAGTGCAAGTAGTGCGAATAGTGCGAATAGTGCGAATTGTGCAAATAGTGCGGATAGTGCAAATAGTGCGAATGGTGCAAACAGTGTGAACAGTGCAAATAGTGCGAGTAGTGCAAGTAGAGCGAATAGTGCGAATTGTGCAAATAGTGCGGATAGTGCAAATAGTGCGAATGGTGCAAATAGTGCGAATTGTGCAAATAGTGCGAATTGTGCAAATAGTGCGAATGGTACAAATAGTGCGAATTGTGTGAATAGTGTGAACAGTGCGAATAAATATATATATATATATATATATATATATATATATATATATATATATATATATATATAATAGTTATATAGTACCGATTGACAAACATTCATCCTACACATATATGAGACCTAAACATACGAAAAACGTACGTGCTATTTAGTTCCTCATAATATACTAACGTTATTGGTATCGTAGCACCGTAGACCGTGCCACCATGACACCGTAGCACAGTTACTATACACCATACGTGAACTACACAATGAGGGGCTATCGATAACGGATGACGTTTTCTTTGAGCTACATACCGCATTAATAACGGCTCAGCTACATTGTGGTTAGGAGGATATAGGGTGGCTGTAAAATTTAATTAGCCACTACAAAAATATTTGTCACTTATACCGTATTTTCTAATATGTGTAACTAAATATCTATAAGGCGCGCATATAGAGTAACTAATTTATAGTTACCAAAGTATTACCAAACTGCATTTTCGGTGGCTTCTCAAATATTAGAGGATGCTGTTTTCTCGACTTTCTTTTGTTACCAGGAACAAGAAATTTTACAATTTCTATTAATTAGGTTGTGAACCATAATTGAATTTAGAGAAAACTACACCTTATTTTAATAAAATTAGCTATCAAACCTCAAATATCCATATATTTTGATTCAATTAACGATTGAAATACTCCATTTTTTCACTTTAATAATTAAAATTAATAAAAACAAAAAATAGACCTTATAGAAAACGTGTGCTGCTGGTAGACAAAGTTCTCTACAGACACAAGAGGGGCGGCAATCGAAAGAGAAGGAGAAGAGAAGGTTCATGCTATACTACACTATATGTTGTGTACTTATTGTTTATATTTAAATAATAAATTTGTTTTCTCTTTCTTTAAATTTATTTAGCGTTGGTTTATTTCCCATGCTACGTTCTATCATAGAAGACTTACCATAGTTAGGTAATTTATATGGTCTCATTATGTAGAATATAGCACTATCCAAAATACCTATGATTATACAATTTTACATTTGTTGTCAGAATTGGGATAAGACAGTCGCAGCTCGCCAAATTTGTAAAATTTGAAAATATTAACGTCAATCAAATGTATAAATGAAATTGAAGCGACATAATAATTTTGTACAACGTCAGTAAAAGGGCATTATGACCACCCTTTAAAATGAACAAACAACGAAGTGTAGAATGAAGAAACGAAAGCCATAAACAACTTCTAGACCCGTGCACGACCGAATGAACGAAACGAACAAACGAATAAATTCCGAAAGAACAAAGTAGTTTTATCCAATCATAGTTGTTGAAACTGTCCGTGCGAAAATGTGATATACCAATGTGAATTTTGTTGGATAGTATTTTTGTTTTAAAAGCAAATTAGCTTTTGTGAGTTTCAGAGTTCTGTATAAAATATTAAGCAGGGAGTATTAAAAGAATCCATAGAAAAAAGGAAAGGAATATTTTGTTTTGTAAAAGCCTTGTTACAAGATTAACTTATTTATGTTGGAATAAATTTTATTGAAATAAAATATTTATGTGGTTGAAAAAAAGTAAATGATCTATGACGTGAAAGTATTCCTGCTAAATAAGATGGACAGAGATAAGAAGAATAAGTTGTTTGAAGAAGCATCTAACGTCATTGTTAATTAGTGTAATCTGCAATCAGAACCTTATGAATTTGAAAGAGGTACTGTGTTTCTAAGGCCGTTCGCATATGGATCGACTAATTGCAAATCTTAGTCCCGAATCTGTCCGAACCGAATGAGATTGCAACTGTGTTGTTAATGAGAGAGTGTATACGTGAGATAACGCACACGGCACGAACGAAACTAAACTGATTTGATATTGGTTTTCAGCACGTTTTGAGCGGCTATGTTTCTTGGTGATATCATGAGAAGAGATGTGCACAAATACTATTCAAAAGTATTGAAATACATACATACATACAAATACCTCATAATACGACATAACAAAATCCCCTAAATTCTATTGAGTCACGAAACATGGCTTGTTTTTCGTTTTTGTTGGAAACTTCGTTGCGCGACTAGTGTGCAATCAGTCGACCCGTGTGCAGACGGCCTAATTGTTCATGCGTTGTGCACTTGTAATGCACAAACGAAGAGAGGAAGCAGAAGGAGCAGGCGGAGACAGTAAGCAGGATATATGAAAATGAGGATGAATAGCTGCAGGGTAAAAGGAGCTTGGATGCATTATTGTTAGAAGAGAAGAAGGGAAAAATATAAAAAAGTGAAATAGGAAGGAAGCGTAGAGAAGAGGGGAAGAGAAGGAATCAAATTAATTCTGATAACAACAGTACCCAAAAAATATCTCCCTGTACAGGATTCAAACTCAAAGGCGCAACATTTTGAGGCAAACATAAATGCTCTGAGTCGCTGTACAGTCTACTGTCAAATAGTTAAACTTATAACTAGGTAAATCGAATTCACTACCATCCTATTTGACTTATGACACATGAGGGGTCTGTAGCTGTAGTATGTACTCTGGACGCTGGATACATCGAGTATTTGATTTACGTCAATTTACGGTAATGTATTCATGAATGTAAATAGGATTGTACGCGTGTATGCGAGAAGATCTGCCGACGTATTATTAGTAGTAATTTTAATTTAAACATTCTAATTCATTCAAATGTAATGACACTAGTTGAATTACAAATTACAGTTTTCGAACAGTTTTCGAATTACAAGCTTGAAATCCTGGTAATGTATATGCACTGTGCATTTTCTGTGTCGCCTAAAATTAAATACTGTAAAGTTGGGTATTGTAAAAGTGATAACTATCAACAACAACAATTTATGAATTCTTGTTTAGAAATAGTATGCATAGTTTTTTTTATTGCTAGTTTTCCTGGAGTATTATACCATTTTGGAATCCTGAAGAGTTGCTCCATTTTTTAAAAAAACTTGCCATAGTAGTGTTCATACTTTTTTTTTTTAGACCACGATGAGTTAAAGTGGACAGAAAGTAAAAATCTTTAAAAAATTTAGGGAAAAAAATAATTTCGATTGATTTTTGTGCAAAAACTACTAGCATTCTGCGATTTTTAATGGTTGTGGTGGATAGCAGCTATTTAGGTTGCCGATACAAAAAAAAAATTAGAAATATTTGAAAAATTGTGGTCATGGTAGTTAAAACCATCTTAAAGTGTTTCAATTTTCGAAAAAAAAATTATTTTTTTTCTAATTTGTAAACAAAATAAGATAAACTTTTTTTTTCTTTTTTTCTTGTGTAGTCATGAGCAGGACCACCCTCTGGTGCCCGCTTATCGTTGAATATTGGGACACCCTGTATATGTATTTTGGCGTTTCTATTTTTTTAAATATCAAAAAGTTGACGGAAATGTAGCTTATTAAAATTTGAATTTGAGTTTTGCCGCATCTGTTAGCTCTATGTATGATGGCACTCGTATGTAATCGAAATTAGTTTTCTTTTTTTACAACAATCGTAGTATAAAACTTGATGGAATGCGAGGACTTAGCTGTAAATAGTAAATTACGTATCACACACGTACTCGCTTGCATTTCTGTTGTATAAAAGAGATGGAGAAGTCTGAAGCAACGGACAAAAAGAATTTATTTTTAATTGGTAATATCTCCAATATTATTTAGACTTATTTATAAATAATTACACATTTGAGGCTCTAATAGCAAACTATATCAATATAATGTACAGTTCCGTAGAAAGTAAGACCTGGTCCACAACCCCATTTTTAATAACAGTACATGTGAATTGAGTTATATACGACCACAAATACGACATGTTATGCACCACCAATGATCAACAAAAGGATCAGTTATCAAAATTAGTAAACCGTGGTTATGATATATGGTGCCTCAACTAACATCACCACTGGACCGTAATTGTAATTTAGGTGCACATAAACATGTAGTTATATTCAGTTATAAACAATTCAGCAAGGACAATATTTATGAGATAATAACTATTTGACAAAAACCATCGTTTGTCCCAGTACTAAGCGACGCTTGTTTAAAATATTTGATTTAAATTTATTAAAATAATTTGTAATTTTATTTCAAATCTTAGTATTAAACTTATTATCTACAAAACATTCAAAACCAAACATATAAACATATTAACAACTGAACAAAAATATAAACAAACAAATGTATTAAATTATACCAGGAAATTTAAGTTTAATTAAAATAATGCTAAGTGATGATTTTGTGACAGCACATTCACTTTTAATTATGTTTTATACGCCGTTGTCTGTCTTTTCATTTTCATTTTCATTTCATCTTCTTTTTACTTATTCTTCTCTTCACAGTTTAAAACCCCAGGATACAAATTTTAATAAACCCGTAATCTAATTTATATCTATTCCCTTCATACAAGACATCACTCAAATAAATTAGCATCTGTGATGATTCTTTTATGATGTCAGTTTTCAGTTTTTTTCAATTTAATTTATAACACCATACACTCCACCATATTTAAAATCAAGAATTATGAAAATATAAACTTTATACAAAGAAATATTACACAACGTAAAATTGAGTAACTGTTTGTTTAGTTTGTCTTTTATTTTTTTAATGTAAGCATTTAATCAATTAAAATTGATTATAAGAAAATGGAGAACGAGTTCGTTAGCCCCGTATGTACTAATAATAATAATTATTATTAGGTATATGTTCAATAAGACAACCTTCTTATCATAGAAAATTTAACTTTATCATAAAAAGATACTAGCAACTTTCGAACCCACTTGCGAGGTCATCTTCAGGTAAAACAAATTATATAATTGCACTCTCTACTCACACTATTACCTTATCAGCATTGGTCCGCTTGTTAAAACATTACAAGTCAGAATTAACACAAAATGACTTCTGTTACAGTAAAGCTGTATCGAAGAAATTATATATATATATATATATATATATATATATATATATATATATATATATATATATATATATATATACAGGGTGTCCCAAAATTCAACGATAAGCGGGCACCAGAGGGTGATCCTGCTCATAACTACACGAGAAAAAAAGAATTTATCTCATTTGTTAAGAAATTACAAAAAAAAATTAAAATCTTTCGAAAATTGAAACACCTTAAGATGTTTTTAACTACCAAGACTACAATTTTTCAAATATTTCTGATTTTTTTTTTGTATCGGCAACCTAAATAGCACTGCTATCCACCACAATCATTAAAAATCCCAGAATGCTAGTAGTTTTTACACAAAAATCAATCAAATTAATTTTTTTCCCTAAAATTTTTAAAGATTTTTACGTTCAGTCCACTCTCATCGTGGTGTAAAAAAAAAGTATGAACTATGGCAAGTTTTTTTTAAAAATTGGCGCAACTCTTCAGGATTCCAAAATGGTATAATACTTCAGGAAAACTAGCAATAAAAAAAAATTATGCATACTATTTCTAAGCAAGAACCATATTTCATAAATTGTTGTTGTTGATAGTGAGATGACAAATAAATAATTTCGTTTTGTATAATAAGATACTTCCCAACAGTAATCTTAGGTATTTAGAATTTCTTTGAACTATTTCGTTTTGTAGTAAAAATATGGAAATATTTCTTAAAAACAGAATAATTCGGGCTTAAATGTGTTGATGTGTAGATGTCTTATGTGTTTTCCCACAGAAATGTTTATACAATAGAAATTTTGAATAAATTCGTTTGCTGTTGTTTGTTATTGAATTGAAAATAAGAGATTTGTAAGGATAATGTGATATTCAGATTAAATAAAATCAATAACAACTGTTTATATCTTCTTTTGATGTCAACGAAATAAATCGATCTTATAAATAATCTTCTTAAACAAATATCTTATAAATAATCTCTTATTGTCAATTCAAAATCAATAAAATTATATATGCTCGTCCTGACGGCCTGAAAAATTGCGAGGCCGGTTTAAATTTGACTTCCCAGTAAACATTTTGGAGGCTCTTTGAAATCAAAATAAAGATGTGTCTTGAATGTAGTTCCAAATAAACCATTAAAGTGTATCAGAGACACATATATCTTGTTTCTTTTCGTATGATATTCTAGTGAAATGAATGTGGAATCTTATTTCTACTAAAATAAATATTTTCAAATGTAAAAGAGACAACAACTATATCTCTATTTAGTTGTATGATGTTAGAAAGAGAAAGAATATTCTTGTGAAAAAATTGTGACAATTTATTTTTCATATGTGACAAAAAGAATTGATTTTTTAATTAGAACTTCACCTAGCTTTGCCATATCATCAAAATGTTTACTAGGTTGCTCTAAAAATATATTTTCTTGCATTTGCGACAAATTGGTACAATAATAATTAAATTGTTATCCAGCCAGAGAGCCGTAGTTTGGTGATTCCTATAAAAGTCTTTTTCTTATGTTAGGTTATGTGAACAACTCAATACATTTAATTCAGAAGAGGTACTGGCAAAATATGCATAGCATATGATAGAGTGCTTCTTTATTTCAATTGAATAGTTCATTTATAAATGCTTACGCTTTCAGTTTGTTATGAGCAGGGCCGGTCTCAGTAGCTTTCGGATTAAATTCAATCTTTGTAATATATTTGATACTTGTAGAAATCGAAGAAATTTTAAAAAAAGTTATATATTGCAGAGGAAATAATTAAGAAAATTTTGACTGTCTTTCAGATTGTTAGACCAATTATAAAGGTAAGAAGATTGTGCAGTTATTAAAGAGAGGCAGTACCGAGGAAAGAGAGTACAGGGCGTAGTAGAAACAGGAGAGAGAGTAGCAGAAAGTGAGAAGTTGTAGAGGGTTTAAATTTATTTGTTTTGCTTGTATTTTTCTTTTTTCTTGTGGAAGGAGTGAGTATGGGTAGATAGAGTAAGGATCACAAAATGAAATTAAGCACAATGATATGTAATTTAATCATTTAAGGCGGAAGAATGTAGTGCCTAATGGCAAAAACATTAATATAAAAATAAATTAATTTTTACGTTAAGTGTCTTTCCCTTATCTTAAATAGTCATCATTGCTTCTTGTCCAGAAATACCATCTCTGTATATTATTGTGATTTTTCTTATCAGATTACGGTATCTTAGTCATCGATTTAAACAAAAAGGAAATAATTATTCTTTTCCACAAAAACCACTGAAGTTTCAACCGTTCAGCAGTAAAGTTTCGTTATCACGTGGTGTTCTACAGTCTACCGCTTTGGCAACTACTGATTCTACCTACCCTCCCCTATCGTCGCCGTCTTCGCTGCGATTCCGTGACATGCCTGGCTATATGAGTCCATGAATCTATTTGTTACAAAGCTAGACTAAAATTTAACTTGCCGTACAAGTAGGGCAGGTCACGGCAAGCTTTTAGATTTGTTGTAAATTAATTCTAGTAACACTAAAAGCAACTGTTGGCACTCTACAACGACAACGACAACGACAACGACAACGTAGACAACACGAACGGACTTCACAAAGTCTATCGAGTCTACTGAGTTTACGACAGGTGATACCAACATAATATCAGTGGCGCACCAAAACAATTTTATGAGTTGTGTTACACTTTAATGACAATGACGTTACGAGTATTTCAAGGACTACATTAAAGAAGATTTTATGTGAGTATGAATCACATTTAGGAAGGTACTGAACGTACCGCAGAAATACGTAATGCAAAAAGTGTCTCCCTCTATAATACAAAATATAGGAAGAATGCACATTTATTGTTCCGAACATACATTTTTCATCTCCTAATTAAATAACTTTTTGCTTGTTAAAATTATTTTTGAGTTTATTAACAAAAAAAAAACCAATTTAATTTATGTCAAATTCTTATTAATTCATCTCAAATTATATATTTTTAAAAAATATTCATAAATTTGGTAACGCAGTAAATTTACGTGTATATATTTTTTAATTTTCCTCCCGATCAGCCAGTGGCTACGTTATCATGATTTAACCTACATTTACTAGTTGCTTCTTTTTCCTCGTATCTCCGTTCCAGTTCTTCCTTAAACTTCCTCCTTCCTTCTTTCATCCAATCGCTGCCTTCTCTCCATTTATCTTCATTTCTTTCTCCTCTCCTCGCCTCTAACGATGCACAATTACGCCGGTCCTTTTTTCAAAGAGGAAGAAAATGCACCCAGTTAAATATTATTGAGTCACACGAAAGCCAAAAACACAAATTTTGTGGTTTTTTAACTACTCCGCTTTCCCTTACTCCCTATTGTCACAAAAAAAATTGAAAAAATATATATTTTCTTTAATCATGTGTTTCTTTTTGTTATTCGATTTTTTTTTTGGAAGTCGAATGTTAGGACAATGTTGGCAACATTGGTTGGTTGTTTAGGTAAATGTTGGCAACATCTGATCGAGGAGCACTATAGTACTTTAGGTCTACTGTGTAGCAGTGCTGCGAAGTAAATAAAGGTAACTTTCAACTCCCCTGATTATAATGTACAAGTACTCACACTCGTACCTTTAATACTTTGTTCACCACATAAACTAATATAACGCAATTAAACCAACAACAAATGATTGATTTAAAACTTTTCTACCTTAGTTCAACTTCTTTGACGTTTGACAATAAATTTTCATTTAATTACTATCTTAATGTAATAAAAGAGAGTCAAAAACGACTAAACTTACTAATAATGATATATTATAACGTAATGAAACTTCGAGATGGATTTAATTGTTCATTAATTACATTAATTGTTCTCTATGCGTCACTGCCACTGTAAATTCATTTGACACATTTTAACTACAGTTTAATGAACGTTATTCAACTTACTTTTGCTGTATATATGAGTAAGCGAAGTGTTAAATGGAAATCCTCTAAATTTCAAGTCTTGCCTAGCTAGACTAATACTAGTTTAGGCAGAGAACGAAATAGTGAGAGTAGTGGCGGAGTAAATAAGTAAGGGTAATACTGGATGGGAGAAGATATTATGAAGAAAGAGGGAGGATCAGCGTAGGAAGTGGCAAGACTAAGGGCTGAGGAGAGGGAGGTAAGAAGCATGATAAAAGAAAGAGTCTTGGAGATCGACGAAGAGAGGAGTCAACAACAGAAGAGAATGAGGAAGATGGAGGTAGGAATATACAATACAAGATACAGAAGGTTATGGACTAAGGGATTGCCACGGTACTTAAAAATCCAAGGGGGAAAGGATGTGAAAATGATTGCTAGATTTAGTCTGGGGAATAAAGAGAAGGCTATGCAGCATTTGCAGGATAAATTAGAACACATTACAACATAGGTGTCAGGATAAATTGGAAATTAAATTTAGTTTTTATACGTTATTGCAACGAAAGGGAGAAGGAAGAGTTTGGATGATTGTGGTAAGGAGAAGAAGAAGAATGATGGACGAAAACCAACATTAGCACCATCTATGGTGCAAAACATTCGTTTAGATATTTCCTGTTAGAAATTATAGATGTACCTGTCAGTTATATCTTTCCTTTTACCCTCACCTTAAGACACTCTGATTCTCCTTTGCCTAAACGTACTTTTGATCGTACGTACATCTTGGGAATGTCTTTAAATTGTGTTATCTCAGTCTCTCTACTGTTTCAATATTGCATGCGCCTAGACAAAGGGCCTTATTCTGTAACTTTTCAAAAAATCGACCTTATTTTTTCAGCGGTGGAAATATTTAATTTTTTCACCACTTGCATAAAGTCGCTGTATTTAAAATATCTAAAGTGGTATTCTGTATGCAAAATTTTCCATCGCTCTTATAATATACAGCAGTGAAAAAGAAGAAACTGGTATTGATGACGTATTTTAAGACGTAAGTACGAATACATGTCAAATGCTCAAGTCAATTGACAAGCAACATAACCTCACTTTCTGATATATTTATATTTGTATATTCATATGATTATACATATACTGTGTATTAAAAAATTTGTACTGAAATTCAAATTATAATTCGAATTGTTTGACAGTTCTAAAAAATATAGCGATGGAAAATTTTAAAGTCACCGCTAAAGGCGACCTTATAATTTGGTCGATTTTTTTCCAGCGACAAAAATAAAAACGATGGAAATTTCTTACAGAATACCAAATAAAAAATCATCGCTTCTGTGACGTCATTTTACAGCGATGAAATTTTTTCACCGGTGGAAATACTTTACAGAATAAGGTCCTAAATATCGAAGTTTACAGCCGGATCTTGACTTCACAGCTTTCAATTCGACAGTGTATGGAGCTTTACGATTCTAGGTGCGCGTGCATATTGCCCCCATATTTACATAACATTATACGATAGCAATAACTGGAGATACACGACGAGATACTGGTAGGTTTTCTAGGGGAAAACAATGAATATTACATTTACATTATAACCTTGACCGACACAGGAAGTTAAGCTTATTGTATTTCATTAGTCTCTTTTGAATGTTTTAACATATTATAATTACATCAACAATATTACGAGTATGATAGTGAGGGTAAATATTGACAAAATAATAAAATGTACTGAAAACACCTTACAAAAATTATGAATTTCAATGCACATTTACCCAATATTAGCAATTCGACCTTACTCGATCATTTTGGTTTTAAGACAATATTATGATAAGATATCTAGATATATAAAATAAAATCAAATAGAATACTAGAACAATTGAGAATTAAAAGACCATTGATTATTGTAATTATTACTTAAAATCGATGTGGTTGCTGCGATCACTAAATTGTTTGTCTCGTTGATTTTCCAATTTTGTGCTGAAGAAGCCATCGTTTGATAGTTCCCGAGTTTCCTGGGATGCTCGCTGTAGGCAGTAGGAAAGTTTTCCAAGGAAACTTTACCTGCAGCTGGCCTGGGTTTAGGGTTGCGTCGGTGATGGTGTCTAGACTACCCAGTAAACATTTCGAAGTCACTTTCACATCGTATTGAAGATGCGTATGATTTTTTTGTCATAAAAGAGTTCATTTAAAGTCGTTCATATGAAATATCTATTTTATCGGGTACAAATGGCAGAATCATTCTATCTGTCGGAATACAAATGAAGATAAAGTTGATGCGAACTTTAATTGAAGTGCAATTGTGATAGAAACGTCACAAAACAGAACATTTCACCAAATTGTTTACTGGGTTTCGTTGTTGTCAAAGTTTAATTGATGATATGTGAGAGCTCGCAAATGTAATAAACTGATTAGGCAGTGGTGGAACCCACATATACGAAGCTTTGAAACCATAACAATTGCTAGCAATAGCAGGAAATCGTCAATTTCAAGTCGACAAATTTAACTTTTGTGTTTAGTGTTAATTGGATGTTTCCTACAGCTGATAGAATTTTATATGTGTAATGCTGCACTTTCCTAAAGAAAAGTGATTTTATTCAGTGGTAGACAGAAATATACTATAGAACTTACTAAACATACATCAAAATCTTATTATAATAGAAAAATATATCAATTTACTAATAAAATTGTACTTTGACCTTGAACTTGCAAATAAACATGCAAGTGAAAGAGAGACAAGTATAAATAACATTGATAAATTTGCTTTATCTCTTTCTAGCCACAGTATAATAATATTGAATAAAAAGTTAGAATGATCATGCGATAAAAAACAACTACAGTGTTTTCTTCATAGTTCTTTTTTACTAATAGGACCATGTTCCGTTCTGCAATTTGAGTTGTCGTACTACTGCTATCGCAACGGTATTCGTGTGTAAAGTTGATATGTTCTTCAACAACGTTTTACAGATTTCGCAGTATTTTAATCCTATATTATAATGTTCTAACTGTATGTTTATATTCCTATATTCTTATTTTCTTATATGTTTACGCGATTCGTATGGTAAAATTTGCTATTTTATAGAGAAAAAAATTCTAAGACTTAGTATCCTCGAATTTTTCCCTAAATTTCCTGGAAACCGTAATTTTGAACTTTTTGATATATAATTTTATTTCGTAAAAGATAGAAAGTTTAAATTTGGTATGTGTATTACAGTGTTTAATGCTAACTTATTTCAAAAATTAGAAATTCTAAAATAGGAAAAGGGGGCATTGAAAAAATTCGGGGGCTCGGTAGGGAACTTTAGAGCAAGTTTATATTTTGGATTATAGAATAAATAAATATATTATAATTAAAAAAAAATTCAAAATTTCAAAATTTTATTTGTGGGTACAGGGGCAATTTTTGCCGAGAGTAAAAATTATGCTAGAATGTTAAAATTTTGTATATAGGCTAACCTTTGTAACTTATTTAAGAATCGAAAAAAAAAATCCCAAATTTTGAAAAAAAGTTGGTCAAATAACGCATAAATTGAAAATATTTTATATTTTGATAAAAAAATATATTTTTTTAGTCAGTTTGTATGAAAACTGATTTGTTTTTATATGTAAAATTAGAACGATTTAAATATTTCAATTTAAATATGAATTAAAATTTGAAATGAAATTCAATTCACACATATAAGACAGTCGTCGCTTGCAGTCGACAATATATCCAGTGTTATTAGAAATTGTAAATTTTAAACAAACTCGTGTTGCTTCTGCTATTTAAAGTTTATTTTGGTAATTTACATACATATTTTAATAATTGCATTATTTAATTTAAATCATTTAAATCATTATTTAATTTAAAGAAACGATATTTAAATTTTATTATTTACCATAAATTATCAATTCCTTTCTATTTTGTTATTACCTCACAATATCACTAACTCGCTAACTAAAAACGTGAGTTCTATCGACTTCAAATATCAACTGTGTTTGCCGTTTATTTCTGCAGTGACATTTATGGCGTTCATGAGTATATGTGTTCAGCTTTGTACTAACTAAAGAAATATAATTTCTTTACACGTTTACTTCCTTTAATTTTTGGTACGTTTTATAGGTAACTAATCATTAGGTAGGTAGCTTATCATTGTAAAATGGACGAATCAGAAGAGTCAAACTATAGAATACAAGATATCATACTCGTAGAGTCGTAGAGTCGTAGTCCGTAGTCCGTACTATGTGACTGTACTCGCCACCGCTACGGCGCTACGTCAGTAGGATCTACGGCTTTGCTTCGCCCCCACCGCTTGCCAGTCCGTGGCATGCCGTGTGATCAGTCGGTTGTGTGTGTTGTATCGTAGAACATCTCCTGCTACGTAACGTATCCATAGATTGACATATTATCTTATACTCGTAGACATCATAGATAGACACTATCTGAAAAATAAATATTATATAAATTATTTTAACGCAATTAATTGTGTTAAAAATAAATATATTTTGTATTTATTTAAAAATATTAATTTTGTGTTAATTCCAATAATTATTCGCGAATATTTCTTGTTTACGAAGACTTCTTAGAATAGTGATTCTTCTTATAATAACAGGTATTTTATTATATATAATTATTTGCTTTAATTACTTGTATACAAATAGATATGAAATTTATAATAAGTATTTTCTAAAAGTATAAGGTATTCATCTACGCGCTCGAATCTATGTACTTGTGTATGCATAATTAATTTAGAAACTAAGTTTAGAATTATTTATCAAGGTGTCAAAGGACGGACTTTGTGATAACCTTTCGTTAATAGGTGAATTCCTGCTTTTGTTTACTTTTTAAACAAATTTAATTGAATCCATTTCATTAAAATTATTTGATTTAATTAATATATAAATTTAAAATATATATATATAAGTGGTCAACTTTTTTCAAAAGTTAATTTAAATATTAACTAAAATAACTTTGTTTATTGATAGGTGTTAATGATGTTGATACAGCTTTAATTGATATAATTAATTAGTATTAAAATAACAATTAAAGTTGCTGGTGCTTTAGATATTTATTTTATATGTTATTATTAATATCACAGTACATTGTAATTATATAATTGAGTGTGAAACTAGTTAAAAGATAAATCTTTTATATGTAAACAATAAGAGTGTCCCGTAAATGAATGTCAATATTGGAGTAGTGCAAAAACTTTATGCAAATGTAAAATTAATATACAATGTGGGTGTATACTATCCTTTATCTGCAGTTCTAGCAAAAATTATATTTACCTGTTAAATATATTTGTGTTATGTTTATATAACACTCTATATGTATTAGCTACATAAATGTTACTAAATATTCACAATTATTTGTTCTTATTTAGAATTTTAAGCGATTGCAACAGAAGCCATATTCTCCTGAAGTTATTTTGTTTGATTATATTTCCTTCTTATATTTTTTTTAATTGTCGTTATTAGGTAGCATCTATAAATTACATTACACAAATTTCTTTCTCAAATGGATTTTTAACACTCTCACCCCTTCCCCATAATCACGTCTTGTCACACAATGGGAACATGCTGTCCTCTGTTGTGATATCACACATTTGATTTTTAGTATTTAGTATTTTTCTTTTTTTAGAAGTTGGATTTTAGATTAGTTGTGTCGTCACAAGATTAGTGATTCATCCTCTCTCCGTTGGCAAGTTTTGTCACATATTGTAGACCCCTCCCTCCTTCCTTTTTATGTGACGTAATTAATGAATAGCCCCTTATTATTGTTGTTTTTGAAATGCAGGTGTAAAAATGTACTAAAAATGTAATGTAATAAACTTAATGAAATATTAATTACTGATATATAAAAAAAATAATTATGAATTGCATCAATCTAGATTAGTTAGTAGCACTATTAAGCTTATAGTGTCATGGCCTAGAATGTGTGCTATTTATTCAAATAACAAAGTTGCAATTTTTTCCCAGCTACAACACGAGTGAAACTACCATGATTTTCGAGTTTAGGTTCGTTAAAAGTGGTTATATCTATGGAAGAATTTTACCTTAGCATAGAAAACAATATGATCCAGTCATTTAAGCTTAAATTAGGTAAGAATCTCGGAATTCCAGATACCCAGCTGTAAGTCTGTAAATACTTGTATATTGAAACCTAAAAGTTGTCTCAAAACCTACATATGGTTTATACACCCTATTATATGTAGGTTTTGAGACAACTTTTAGGTGTCAATATACAAGTATTTACAGACTAACAGCTGGGTATCTCGAATTCCGAGGTGAACTTACTATAATGACTGGGCTAATAGTTGTGACCGAATTAAAGACCAATCCACAATAAATATCATCGATCAACCATCGTATTCACCTGATCTGTAACCCGTGTGACTAAAATTACCACACCGGGTAAATATTTAACAATATAATAATAAAATATTTAAGTTATAAAAATATTTATAATATTATTAGTGTGAGCATTTTAATCTGCTACAAATTTCTATTACTTTAATGCGTTATTATGTTTTAATGAATTATTTACTAAAAGAGCTTTTTTAAAAACATCAACCACCTTATTTTGTCGTTGCTTTCAATGTAGACTCACAATACATTTTTGGGTGTTGACAGGGGATAGTTAATCTACTATTCTATCCAGTACATATTTGTAATAGACCTTATTTTATACTGTAAAACTTGTTACAAGCTTATTCCATCTATCTAAAGTAAAACGACGCAGTGTGCGAGAGCATTAATGCTTGCTGCAGTCTTTTGTGTCTTCAGGTTCGCTCTTTATGCCAGTTGTACAGTTTGTTGTCTGGGTTGGATTGTAATCAAATTTAATTGATTATGTGTTTATTAGACAGCGGCGTAGTCCACATATATAAGGTGACGACATCACAAAAACTGACAACATAGTATATGGACTCAGCATCGTATATAGTCCGATGTTAAATAAATTTAGTAAATTATTGTGTAATTATTTCACAAAATATTTCAGGGATTTTTCTGCTGGATATTTGTACATTGTACATGCTCTTAAAAATAGGTCAGTCAACTATTTTAGAATGTTTTATTAAAATCTCTTTGCTCTTCTAATTAGTTTTTAACTTAAACGAACTACATACGAGTATGTGCATATTTGTTCCACAACTTTACATAAATCACAGATGGAAAATATGAAGTGGTTTTATCCTTTATAAAATTATCGCTTTTTAAATATGGTACTCCCGCACTCGCATCACATGTTACATGACAGCCAGAGTCAATGGTCCATGTGTAACGTCTGTATATTTTCATGTAAATATGTTCATTTGAAACAATACTCATACACTCATGCTTCGTGAGTTTACACAAATGGCGCGAATGTCTAAAATGACATATTTCACAAAATGAAATATATTATATATGAAAAATATTTTACAAAAAATACCACAATTTATAATAAACTCATACAAGGTTGTAAACATTTATCGGAATAATATTAATATATTCGTTTTAATTACAAATTTAGTAATTAATTTATTCAATCACATTTATAGTGCTTGTTTGATTTATTTTACAAGTATTTTTAGCCATCATTTTTAAATTATTATTAATTCAATAAATTAAATATTTTTAGAGAATTTTATTTTTTCTATTTTAAAAATACTCTTTTATTTTTGACATATACGTGTTTGTAATTTTTTGTTTGTTTGCCTTATGAAATTAATTGCATCGTCTATGTGAATCTAAGCGCACACTGGAGACACAATTGTTTGTTCTCGTTGTGACTACAAAAGTGTACGCACATTTTTATTATATACAGGGTGTCTAAAAAAGAAAAGAAAAATTTATCTCATTTCATTTAGGAATTAAAAAAATAATAAAATATATTCGAAAATTGAAACACCTTAAAATGTTTTTAACTACCATGACAACAATTTTTCAAATATTTCTGATTTTTTTTTGTATCGTCAACCTAAATAGCACTGCTATCCACCACAACCATTAAAAATTCCAAAATCCTAGTAGTTTTTACACAAAAATCAATCGAAATTATTTTTTTCCCAAAATTGTTTAAAGATTTTTACTTTCTGTCCACTAATATGGCAAGTTTTTTTAAAAATTGGCACAACTCTTCAGGATTCCAGAATGGTATAATACTCCAGGAAAACTAGCAATAAAAATAAATTATGCATACTATTTCTAAACAAGAACCATATTTCATAAATTGTTGTTGTTGATAGTTATCACTTTTACAATACCCAAAAGAGGTTTTTTTATTGTTGAATGATTTAAAACAAATGGTACAAACAATTTTTCATTTATTTTATATCATTTATATATATATATATATATATATATATATATATATATATATAAAAAACATAAGGTCTCGATGGCATAGGTAGCCGAGAGCGTTGATGCTTGATACCAGACAACTGTGCCTTCGAGTTCGATCTGCGGTTCGATAGAACTAGGAGCCCTATTCCTGAGTCTTGCGAACAATGATCGTGTCGAACAGATCTGAATTATTTGAGTGAAACATTTTACGAATCACTTTTAAAAGAGTATTTCTGTACTATTCCTGAATTTTATTATTAATTATTATTATAGGTAGCAGGATACCATGAAAACTGCCAATAATAGTAGGGGTCGTCGATGATAGCATCGGAAATAGGTCGACGTTAAATAAATATATTTAAACAAAAACATAAGTTCTTAACATGCATGCTCTATTGTCACAATACAGCAATAACTAAATTAATTAATAACTAAACCTATTGGTAAAAATCAGCCGTTTTATAATATGTTGTGCAAAACAGCTGATTTTATCATAATTTTATATTTTGTTCATTATTCAAATTTCTATAATTAATTTATTAATTAATTATAGAAATAATTATATAATAACTGTGTCGTCAAAAACATTATCGAAAATATGCTTTTTTGTATCGATTTCGCTCAAATCATTTGAAATTTTCTAATTTAATTAGGGACACTTAAGTATCATTCCCAATCACTGCTTTAACTTTATTTTATATATTGTATTTCATTTAAATTGTTTAGCATATGCCAATACGCGTAGTCATTCACAGTATCATTTTTAAATTAATTAATTTTTTATGTTTTCTAAGTTTTTTTAGAACCTTAGAAGGTCCAATGTTTTAAATTAAAAATATTAAATTAAGAAAAACTATATCATATTAAAACCTCCAAAAAGTGACAATCTGTCAAAATGCAGTAGAATTTATATTAAAAGAAGTTTAATATCAGTTTGTCAAAAATAAAGAAATAAAAACAACTTCTATTATAAATTGATATTAAAAACAGCAATTTTAAATATTTCACCTTCACTTTTGTCGAACTTTCAAAATTTATATATTATTATATTAAAATATTAGAACTATTTAACTATTAGAATATTAAAAACAGTAAATTAAATATCAAAACAGTAAGTGGGAATGAGGCTTTATATTAACGTCATATTTAATTCTTTTCTTATTCTGTATAAAAGTGATTTTACTATATAAAGGAATCTTCAAAATATGTTTACGTGTTATATAATGTTTGAAACGTGAAATATTAAATATTTTATTTAGTGTTAATTCTGTTGAAACCACAACTGTCCTAAACTGATACTACGACTATTATTCAAAGTTTCTACCATTTCCAACGTACTGCAAATCCTGTTATCTTTGGTTTTGGTTTTGATAAGTCACTTTAAGCCTACTGAGTGTACTTTTGTTAGTTTAGGCTTTAAGTGTTGTCGCATGTCTTATGCTTTATGTGTTACCATTGCTAATGCTCTGAAAATGTCTAAATTAAGTTAAGTGCCTCATTGAACTCTAACTATTCATCAGGATCACCTCTCCTTACCTCTCAACCGCTCCAGTGCCCCAGTGCTCCAGTGCTCTTCTACCCCATACTGTTAATAAACAAAACGGTAGAATATATTATTTCTCTTGACACGTGCTGCAGGAAGAAGGATTAGTTGTTGCCTTACTGGAAACTGGAGACTGGAGAATAAACCTGGAATAATAACGACTCAGTAGTTTGCTACGTTTAAGTGCTCTCTCACACTGCAATCGTTTTCTTGCGACTTGCAACTGCAGGGTGTAGTCATATTAAACGTGTAGGTAAACTTTATCATGAGAGGAAGTTTCTATTTTAATGTATGTATTTCGTACTACGGTTCCTACAATGGGATGTACTACATGTCGCAAAGTTTCGGACAATTTTGGAATGCATGCATAGTTATAAATGTGCCCATCAGTAAAATGGAACAACGATACAGATATACAATGATGACAGAACAGTGCATCTGTGGACACTAATGTACATAAATTACGGTGCGCTATTTTGCCATTTCTAGAATCCTTAGTCCATCTCCTCCTATGTCTTCAGTAGCTTTTAGCATGCCCGCTCCCTCCGGTGTGGAAAGTAATTTCTTTATTGACTGATGTTCCCAAAAATCGATACAAAAAAAGCATATTATCGATAATGTTTTTAGACGACAAAGTTTATATGTAATTATTTATATAATTACTACATGATAAAATAACATTTAAAAAATATTTTGTGAAATTTTCATAAATAAATATCAAGAAATAAGGCATTGACAGCCAATCTCTGTAGACGTCACAAAAAAAGTGCCATTGCGGTGTTACTCATAACACATCACTGGAATATCTAACATGAAAAAACCTAAATGATTTCATTAGTTGATTAGTCTCAGCAGGTAACACTTAGAAGTCAAAATACCGATTTTTCATGAAAAAATCAGAAACCTTGTTATTTTAAAATACGTTAAAATTAAGTAAATTTGCATTTAAGTAAAGAAAGAGTGTGCAAAATTTCGAAAGGATCAGTGCAATAGATTTTGAGCTAGAGAGAGCACCGACTCTGAAAAAGTTAAGTGTGAGAAAAACGCTATTAATAGTTTCAAAGAGAGGTGAAGACTTAAAAGTCTATATCTCCGACAGTTGTACTCCAATCGACTTCAAATTTTCACATAATATACTTAATATGGTGTACATTATTATAATTAAATTTAAAAAACAATGAAAAAAAAATTGAAACCTTACCCCTCTGATGATTAATAACGATATCTACAGCATACATGGCAGATCACGTTCCCTCCCATCTTTCTTGGATTGGACCACGATTTTTATCAGTCACAGTTGAATGACTTGATAGTCAGCAACTAGACATAGTTTGGTGGTATATGAGTTCAAGCTCAACCAATTAAACACAAGTATTTACTTGTGCCTTTCACGCCGCCTGCATGTTCAATATGCGCAGTTTGATTATTAATTTCTCGCCTCACACCAGGTCAAAATACTTCAAGTTTTGTAATTAAATTAAGGACACTTATATAAGCATCATATTTTATCAAATTCTATATAAATGTGGTTTTAATAGTGAACTACCTTCAGACAGGATTGTTAGCATTGTCTTTGTTTGTTAAGTGTGTTCATATAGTGTTGTTCTTTCTCCCTAGAGACACTCGTGTCTTCCGCGCCTTACCGCAGACTATAAAATGAATTTCTTCCTAAATTAAACGTAAGCTTCTTATACGTAGACATATAAAATATAAGATAATATTCGTGTTTCTGTCTTTATTCCATTTTAATTTATTTCTGTCTATCAAGTAGAATTAAATCACAGATATGATGTAACTAAATCCAACAAATATAATCCGCTTTATATTTCTCAAATCAAAGCAGATGAGTTTGTTGCTTCATGTATCGTATTAGGGATGTTTACAAAATTATAAGTTGTGATTTATATAATAGTCCAGTGCAATTAGAACTTAAATTCATTGGTTAAACCAGGGGAATTTTACTAAGTGCAAAATCTTTCGATGCTGAAAAAAACCGCTTTTAGTGACATCATATATTGATGTATTTTCTATGAACTGAAATTACTCGGTGACTCAACAAAAGGCGAACCTTCTGTGACGCCAATTATTGCAAATTCGTAGGTGTAAGCGAGAGAAATCTTAAAGGGAGCCTGATTCTCGAACCTTCTATATTTGCCGTACCACACGCAAGCGACTTGGGTTCTTCTAATTACCGAGCGGTAATAATTATTTTCACTATACGGTCGCGTTGTAACTTAATAATTAAAGAATAGCCACAATTAGAATGATAACAAGGATTTACACTATTTAAAGATTTTATTTAATAGCACAAAACAATATACAACTATGTTAAATTATTTGCAACTGTTATTTAATACTTCAATTCATTGGTTGACTGTTATCGCGGACTGACTGCGACTCGGTGACTTATCAGAAAAGCCCTTCTCTCGAAAGAGGTAACCATCTAGAAATGGTTCTATGATGTCCTTAGTAGTTCGTAGCATAATTATTTCCAGAAGTGAATTGTGTGTTTTGTTTACAACTTGTTTGTCTCTTATTTCTAAGAAATCAGCGCAATAAAGTTATGACGTCTCAAATAAACAACTGCAAAAGTACACGTATGTATAGTCTGAGTAACCATTTCTGCTTATTTCGGATAATATTTTACAACTATAATTTTTCTATGCTCACACGCGTTCAGATTCGTAACCCTTTACCTATTACAATCAAAAATAAGAAAATAAACTCTAAAAAATGAGTTCACAAAAAAGGACCATTTCACTAAATTATTATGAGGTTTCAGCATGGTTTCCCCTAATTGTACTGGACTATAAGTCCACTTGGTTGTAGCAAATTACTCCAGATTAGACAAAACGAAATAGATATATTATAAAAGATACTTTATATTCACAACTTGAAATAAAAATTATTTCGATAAAATCGCAAATTGCGATTGAGTAGACGTGACTTCGACGTTCTTTTTGACAGTTTAGTAGCAGACGACGGAACGCATTGCTCTTATTTTCTTTGTTCGTTCGTAGCTTGTAATCGTACGTAAATCGTAGTGGCTTATTTTATTATGTAAATAACTGATTCTAGAACAAAGCTGTACAAGGCGTGCAAGATAAGAGAACGCATATAAGGATACAGATACAAATGTCTAAAAAGGAAAAATACTTATGTGATTGGTTGTGTCCGGAATTGTCTGCGAAAAGACTGATATCGGCAATAGGCTGATTTTACATAATATTAAAATAATTATTATCTACTTTACTCGAGTCGAAATTTTGACCATATTGACAACCTAAAAGAACCCGTTTCTGAGTTCGTTTAATAGGATTTTTAATTTTTAGCAATAACTTCTTGTTAATCTATATAATGAAGTATAATTCTTTATGCTCTAATTACTTAAAGCATTTTAGTTATGTTTTTAGTTTTCCACTAATCTCAAGCTTGCTACAAGATAATAACAAGTTTCATTTTCTGCCAGTCACATAGAAATTGTAAGGCAGTATATTTAATAATCTAGCCAGCTACAAGCGTTAAATTTCTACCTTGTGTACGTAAAAATAGTTCAAAATATGACTGAATTAATATTTATGTAAAAAAAATGTTTATAGAGCATTTTCTGAGTAAAAATATTACCTTGGTATTTTCCTACCTGGATTATTATCCCCAAAATGTAGCTAACATTAAATTGTAACTGTAGCGGTTAAGTATAGCACTGATAAGAAAATGACAGATTCTGTATTATGTTTGTATTTCTTATAATTGTTTTTCCGTTCCAGTTCACAGTTACATATAATTTAATATCATTTAAACTAAAGTTAACACAGTATGCTAAATCTCTTGTAGCCATGCATATTCTTCCTTTCCCTCTCCTAGTAACTGTTCTTCCACCTTCTACAGTTTTCCCCTACACCTACTACCCTCATAACCTGCTAACACAGCTTTTCGTATCTCTTCGTTCCGCAGCTTGAACCTCGTGAACATACTCTGGTATCCTCTTAGTCCATATCCGTCTATACCTTTTATTTTTGTCTATTGCTGCTACTTTATGTCTCTTTTTCTCATTATTTCCTTTATTGTAATCCCATCCTTCTCTCTCCTTTCAATCTACTCCGTCGCTATTCCCTGGATGAAAAATTATTTAGGGTTAACCGTGGACATATAGAGAAATTAGACAGAAGCCTAAATTGTTATAAGCCCAAATTCTATCTAATGAAATCATAAATCACATTTACCAAATAATTATTTCAGATTTTTATTTAAATATGTAACCCTTGACCACGGTCTCTAAATGACAAAGTTCTCGGAACTTTTCCGTGTAACACAAATAACATTTTAAGGGCAGAGAGACATGACAATGTTTTTCATACAATATCATTTTCATAGAGTAATTTCTAAGAATTATAAAACTTATAAATTATTATACAATATAGTAGTAAACGAAAGACGGTTTAACCTTACGTCTATACGTATAGATAACAATATATTATATGACATATTTTTTATTCAGATTATTTATAAAATAAGAAATTGCACCATATCAAACGCAGATATACCATATAACAATGCATACATACATGTGACATATATGATCAAATAATATAACGTAGAATGACAAAAGGTATTTCTCATATCATACTTCAACAAGATTTTATACCATACTAGCCGGGTGCATTCTTACCGTCTGTTTTGCGATGCTCATAACATATAATCCTTATGACATGTATTTCATATATTATCTCATACCTCATAATGTGTGTATATATATATATATATATATATATATATATATATATATATATATATATATATATATATATGTATATATATATGTTCGCCTGACCACTTCAAACTGACCCGGAGGTAGACCTGCTTTAGACGCATCGAATAAGCCTAACCTTAGTAAGAGTCGCATGGCTTTCGAGATATCGTCAGTTTTGATTATTGGTCTTTGTTTAGAAAAAGTTACTAGATTTCCTTTTTTATGTCAGTAAGATACAAGAATAATACCATTTCTGAATCATCATAACATAAACAAGATTTTAAAGTGATTTGCTCATTTCGTGTCCAGTATTTTTTTCTCACGGCAGCTGGTCAAAGATGAAGGTAATGTTTTTGCTGAGGATTTAAGTCAAGATTAAGTCAATTATTTGTATTGTACATAAGTCATCGACAAAATAATGTTAGTGTCGTCTTAAGTAACTACTCACGATAGCATAGAAATAAAAAAAAGAAAACGCTAGCACTAACAATGTTAAAAAATGGAGAATTTTAAAAATACTTTAAACTAACGATATCTCGAAAACCATGCGACTCTTACTAAGGTCATACTAATCTTAATCGTTGCGTCTGATTCAGGTCTATCTCCGGTATTAGTTTGACGTGCTAGTTTTAAGACATCCTGTATATATTAAATTATATAGATAAATACGAGTACGAATACAAAAACTATAATTTACCAATTAAAAATTTATTTATAGAATTATAATTTTCCGTATTTACAATAATATGTCTTCACTCTTCAACAGACAAAACAACAAAAGAGAATGATTCTAGAATCGTTAGGTTCTTATATAATTATTGGAAATCCTTTCCACTTAATATTAATTCTTAATCCGTATTACACGGAAACCGTAATACTAAGCAAATATCATTAACCAAATAAATTCAATAAACAATAGTCATTAGAACAATCTGTACATTTGTATGAGCCATATTAAATATGTTTCTTCCTACTGTCTCCTTTAATCCTTTAATTATTACCTAGAAATAGTATCTACTTTTAATAAATCCTTAAAGTAACATAGACATTTCAACTAATTAGACTAAACTACAGAATACACGCAAATATAATAACATTATAAACTTATAACTACTTATGACTAATATACGAGTATATATATACATAACATATATTAAAGTACACAAATCCCTCTTACCATTTCAAAATATCCAAGAACACTTTACAATTTGCTTGTGTCAAAATATTGTGATGTTTAGAATAGCCCCATCAGTCTCAGCTTACATCGATTAATAGTGAACTCGGTGAATCCAAGGAGAGTTATGAATATTTAGTTCATAAGGGCTTTGGATTTGTTATTTACTATATTGTATAACACGCCATTAAAATAATGGTATACTGTTACCCAGGCACCGTTATCCTTGACATTGGATGAGTACAATATCAAGTTAACTACAAATGGCTCTACATTGGTGAAACATCTTACCTAAGCAGTGGCGTAACTGAACTAACTAGTGGCTTTTAACTAAGTTGGTAGTTACAAATATTGGACTATTTTGTAAGAATTATATATTCTGGGTTTGGTTGTTATGTTATGTACATACATTATCATAATCTTAATAGGCAGTGGTGTTGTATATATATTTAGTCACTACGCCACAAAAACTGCCAAGATACTAGTAGGTCGTTGGTGAGACAACTTAGTATTGAAAACAGATCGACGTTAAATAAATTAATTTAAAAAAAAGTATATGTATATTGTTACGATGTGGCGATGCAGTTATCCCACTTCTGACATCAAATGATACAAATCTGCAGAGGTACGTGTGGGTTAATGGAAGAGAGTCTAGATCTGAAACCTTCTCTGTTTGCAGACACCCCGCGCGCGATTTAGGTTCTTTAATTACCGAGCGGAAGTAAATATTTAAATTATACGATCGCGTTGCAACTAATAATTTAAAGAACAGCCACCCTTAAATAATTTTATAAACAAAACAATGTACAACATACTGCTTAGTATCATTACTACTGCTTAGCACTTGTTCAATTGACTTCTCACTAACTAACTGACTGACTAAAGGGTTGACTGACTCTTTACTACTCCCTGTCTGTGCAACAACGATACCTTTCTCTCGGGATTATTTCACCTTCTAGAATCTTTAAGTCTTAATCTACAACGTGTTAATTCTTATTGTTTGCCGAGGTACAGTCCGATTAACAATTTCTACCCATTTAAACATTCTCATTTAACAACCCTGTTAAACATCCGCAAACACGTAATAATATATATATATATATATATATATAATAAATTAATACACATTCTTTTTTTGTAAACTATTTTTTTTCTTTCAACTAAAAGCAACCCGAGTCGAAATTTTAGACCTATCCTGATCCTAAAATGGATTTTTGCCCCTCTTTTCGTTCTGAAAGCAGTAAAGTGAACCTCATCTCATACTAAACATTATTATATGATTTTAAGTCTGAGCTGTTATTGTGTAAACCTCATATAAACTTGAGATGGACAAAAAGAATGTTAAGAAATGTATTTATACCTGTACGCCATGGATTTTATTGTTAAGTGATGAATATGAAATAATGAGCTAGAGAGAGAATAAGTTACATGAGGCTTTAAATACCATTCTCATTTGAGCCTAAACATCGTACATAAGAAGAAGCAAAAATTCTATGTAAATGAATCAAGAAACAGGTTCTTTTAGTTCGTCAATAGAGTCAACATTTCAACTCGGGAAGACACTAAATAATTACGAACGGTTTCTAGTCCCATTTTTTAACCATTTCACAAGATAGTGCCGCCACTGCATGTAGTCTTTGCAGGTGTTGATTGGCAACGTTACACCAGAGATCTTAACTGCACCGTTTGTTTGCTTCTTTAACATCATTCCTAAAGATGTGAAGGTGAACTTAGTAGGTAAGGCACAAGAGTGCCTCCTGGTGGCTGATGTTGTTTATTACTAGATCCTTTACTTGAAAGATGGTACGAGTATGTGTGTGGAGCTCATTACGACAGTCATTTACATACAAACATTTACCGTTAGCGCTCGTGGTAAGTTGTTGATGGGAGTGTGGAGGGGCTTTAGGTGAAAGGGAGGCGAGCTGGGGATGACACTTGTGTCGCGTGTATACCCCAGAGGCACGTAACAAGGTTTGAAATCCTATCCAGTCTAATTATTTAGAAACAGATTATTATAGTGTATTAGTAGACTTCATAGATAGAAAAATAAGTAAACATTATTTAATTGGATAAAATTATGATAGTGATTATTAGTAACAATTATAGAATCAGTACGATCTTTCATTACCAATCATCGTTTTTGTTTATTGTCTTATAGTCGTAAGGAATTATCCATAAATTATGTCTCACGCAAAACTGTGTATTAAAAAATTTGAATTGAAATTCAAATTATAGTTCAAATTGTTTGACAGTTCTCAAAAATAAAGCGATGAAAATTTTTAAAGTCACCGCTGAAGGTGACCTTATAATTTGGTCGATTTTTTTCCAGCGACAAAAATAAAATCGATGGAAATTTCTTACAGAATACCAAATAAAAAATCATCACTTTTGTGACGTCATTTTACAGTGATGAAATTTTTTCACCGGTGGAAATACTTTACAGAATAAGGCCTTTTAAGTGAGGCACACAAGTTATTTCTGCTTCTATCCGTACTAAATTGGAAGAAGCTAAATTACTAGCGCTGCAACATGTATATTCAATAAATTTAATAAAGAAAAAAAGAGACAGTAATCAGATTAGAATCATCTTATTTATTTATTTATTTAACATCGGCCTATACCTGTTGCTGACTGCTATCACAGACGACCGACCTTCCATATTGTTAGAAGGTTTTATCGTAACATGACTTTATATATATGTGCACAACACCACTGCCTAGTAAGTATATATATAAATATGTGTGCGCACATAATAAATTATACTTTGACAACGAACCATGAATGATCCGTGGATCGAACCCGACCCCACAGCCGTCGTGCATCAAGCATAATTGCTCTCAGCTACTATGCCCTGTGCAGTAAGAAGTAAATCCGTTAACTACAGATAAACTGTCAAACTTCGTAAACCCTGGTTTAGACTCGGAGTGGTGACAACTCTTATCTATTCCCAAAATGACAAATACTTTGAACATTGGTATACCTTGTTTTCATCTTTAGGGACACCCCTTTTCCCTCTTCCCTAATATAGTTGATTATGTCATTAAAATGGATTTAAAACCCACTTTAAATTTAATAATGAACGCTATCAAAATAAATCAGCTTAATAAGCAGACTATATAAGATGTAACAAGCACCATTCTACAACAACGCAGACCACAATGTGAAGTGCGAGTAACCCTTGCAATAGGAATATTCCCTGTTTCTGAATGGATCCACCCTAATCAGCAACGGCTCAATCAAATCGGCTTAGTAAAAGACCACTGATTAGATGCTAAAGTCTGTGAATTGGTTACTTTAGAAACGGTTTGATTTAATATTAGATAGAGGGCACAGCAGCATTGATGTTTGATACTGACTGCTGTGTCTTCGGTTCAATCCTTGGACGAGCGCTATAATTTCTGGATTTGGTTTTTGGTAAAGACAACAAGTACCTGCATATACACTCACATGACAATTTTTTACTTTTTTATTCTTTTTATTTGTTAACTTATTTTATATTTTATGTTTTTTATTTTTTAAGTTTTAGAATTTGAGGCAATTTTAACAACAAGGTCATATTTCTGAAGTTAATTTATTTTAATTAAATTTGGTTTATTATTTTTATATCATTAAGGAATTTCACCACTTTTTGATTTTTTTCTGTATTGTCTGAAAGTATGTCCTTTAGTTCATCACTGATGTTGTGTTTTGTTCTTTGCGTCCGCATCCGACAAAAAACCGTACAGATTAGAGTTAATTTAAAGTACATATTAATTAAAATCAGTGTTTTATTTGCACTCACCAACATTTTAGTTCCTACATTTCCTTCGAGCCAGATCTGTAGCCAATTGCACACGTTTTAACTTTTAGTAGCCAATCGCATACATACTGTTCGATCGCAGTATCGTCTTCAAAACTTTTCTCTTTAAAAACTCCTTTAGTTGAATCTTCTCCAAGTATGCAGAAGGAGGATATCACGAATCGGTTGCTGCGTTGTTTTCTGCGAGTCTTAGTCTTAGCTAGCAGCTAGCAATAGTAGGTCGTATTATGTTGAAGTCAATCAGCATGTCCACCTTTTGAGTCCCAAAACAAAATAGCTAAATTGTTCCATCTGACAGCCAATTGCAGACCTCGATCACGACCGCTTAGAATATTCTGGGCCCAAACAAACACTTGTGTTTTACTCATAGTAGCAGACCTTCGCTAGCCAGAATTTTTTTTCTTAACGCGTTGGTACTTTCTGCTCACTCATAGAGTCAAATGAACAAAGTTCCGGTTTATATTTGAATAGCACTCGTTTACATATATAAACTTACATATGAATTTCACAGTTTTAATTAAAATATTCATTTAGTCTTATAGAATTCACTGATATATGCATATCAACCAACATGACGCTATTAGCTAATCTAATTCGTGTACACATATTTATTCATAGTTATTACTTAATTTAATCTTTAACCATTGTGTAAGTAAATATCTATTTTCTAATGCATATTAAATGCGAATAATATACATATGTATGGATTAAATAAACAACCCCTATCTGTGGGGTTGTGGTTTCAATAGTACAACCACACAACTACTATGCCAAGAAATACGAAGAAGACATGTTGAGTTCATAAAGAAACGAAGACAAGGGTTAAATGATTAATACTCGTAGCAACTTCAGTAGAAATGTCAAATACGAATTATTATAATCAGTTTTGAAGACTTATAATGTTTGAACGATTTTAAAAAACAGATAAAATTATACTTGTTGTTATTATTATTTTATTGTAATGTTTTTGCCTTTATACTGTCTTTATATTACAAATCATTGTGCTTAATTACATTTTGTGATCCTTATTCTATTTACCCATTATTACTCTTTCCTCTCTATCTCCGCCATCCACCGCTCCCCTTGACCTCCTCCTTTTAATAACTGCATAATCTTCTTTTCACTTTTTACTCTTTTCTCACATAAATACTTAATCTGTTCCACCGTTTCTATCCTTGCAAATCCGTTCCTCTCTATTTTCCCAGAATCTGCTGCCTTTCTCTTCTTCGTTTCCCAATCTAAATCTTGCGATTTTTCTTTGTTGCTTTTCTTTTTTTCTCGTATGTATTCCGGTATCTCTCTCTCCCAAATCCTCTTGTATCTTTCCTGCTGCTGTATCTCTCTCTCTGCCCCTTAGCTCTTCTGTCGTCATTCCGTTCGTTTCAAAGTACTCTTACTCCTTTTCGTTGTCCTATTCCACCCTCCTTTCTACTCTCCTCCTTAATTTTCCTTAAGATCTCGCCTTCACCATTTCTCATTTGATGCTTTGATTTTCTGCTTTGATTTTTAATGGTTTATTTGCAACTTCATTCAATACTGTTATGGTAGTGAGACCAGGTGAAGTGATTTTACCATTTCTAGTTCATATCACTGACATTTCCCTTGAGCGAGTGAAATAAAATTGAATTGTTTTATGACAAAAAATCATACCCATTTTGAATATGAATCAAAGTGACACCAAAATGTTTATTGTCTATTAGTCAGCCTTGTAGTTCAGTCTTATTAAACAAACTACGAGAAACAAATTCATTTCTCTTGGAATTATCCTATTTAGAGAACGTGTATAAGATAAACCTAAAAATTAAATAATTACTCGAATTGGTTAAATTTGGTTGAAATTTTCGGTAAACACATTCTCAGATATTTATACTATACACTATGTACTATACATACAAAATTAGAAGTGAATCCCAATTTATATCCTTTTACCTTAGTTTATATACGTACTTTATCGGTCTAATGGTCTAATATGTACAAGTAGTTATACTTCATCAACTATACTCGCATAGAATTTAATGTTGCAATATGTAGAACAAGAATTAATTTTAACTAAGACTATGTATAGCTAGGTAAGTTACTGAATCAGACATGAATATATAGAACTATGGACACAGATTGCTTGACTGCATCTGAACGAGCCAACTTGAATGATGTCCAACTTAGTATCACGTAACTGTTCATGTAGTTTCAATAATTGGCAAATAGAACATTTCCCACTGCTCCTCTAGAAAATGAAGTTTCCATTAGATACTGTTCAACAAGACCTGTCGTTTTAAATTTCGCACCATGTTTGACTGTCAACATACAACGTCATTTCAGTGGTTTCTTATTCGTAGTATTAATCTTCAACCCTTATTAAGATCTTACACACAATTAAAACTTAAATATCAAAATAAAAACCTTGAAGTACATATTTCATCTTAGTCCACTTGCGACATTTCCATTGTACGAAACTACATGTTCGTTGTAAAACATTCCACTTGAATTAGAACAATTGAATTTATACGAATATGTGACCGTATTTTAACAATACCTTCAACCTACAAAACTTGACAGAAAACTGCTTACAAGCTGTAATTTTGTTTCATGTACTACAACTGGTTCTGTAGTTCACAACAAAAGACATACTCGTGCTGCCAAGTGTATTATGCAGTCAGAAAACTTTTTAACAGTGGCGTTACTTCATAAAGAGGTACAATCAGGGGACTTTCACTTACTGTTAAACATTTTGATACTAAAAAAACTGCTTTTATCGACATCGTATATTGAAAATTACATTACAAGTTTAAAATTTATATACACTTTCAGCAATGACATCCTATTTACTCCCGCCACTGGATCGGTAATAATACTACATAACAAAATAAAAAATGACAAAAATGTTCTCATATAAATAAGATATCAATATTAACTGCTAGCGACAGATTTGTTAACCACGATATGAGTACGATACCATTACGATTATGATACGACAATACTCGTAAATCAAGTGCAAGCAATCAACTTTGAGAGCAGTACAAACATATCACAAACACAAAAGTTACGATATCAAATATCATAAGAGTTAATACGTAAACCAGAAAAATATTTTCACAAAACAAAATATAAACTTCAATGATAAAATATTAACAGAAAACTCTAAGTAAAATCGATTATATGAGTTAATGAAATAGAAAATATTGGCGGATAATCGAATGCCATGCTTAATTACACGCAATATTAAGTTAAAGGTAATTAAGAATGACATATACGAGGATAGTCTAAAAAGTTTCTTGTTTAATAGAGAAGCAAGTACTATTTATTGTGTTAAATTCAGTTTTATTTTTTCACATAGTTTCCCTTTTATAAATCCAAATAGTAGTTGACATCTTGTTCCACAAAATAGTCGCTGCCGAATGCGCAGCGGTTTGATTTCTAGTTTCATTCGTGCCTTGTGTTTTCTCTCACTCGTATACACGTTCGTTCTCTCACTAACAACACAGTTCCATTCTCATTCGGTTCGGGCAGATTCGGGGCTAAGGTGTGCAATCAGTCGCCTCATATGCGGAGTGCCTTAGTCTCGCTATTTAATAGCAGCACCTTATATAAAATAATAAAAAAAGAAAAATTTTGGTATCAAAAATGAACACAACAAATTTCGGTTTTAAGTCCCTGATATTTCTTTCCCCGATTCTTTAATACGTTTAACATATTATCAGTAATGACACTAATTACTTTTAATTAACGATAAAGAGATTTATTTATTATAATTTCAACACCTCGTATACTCGTAATTTGATTATTATATACAAAGCTATACAATGTACTAGCACTAGTATTTATTATGAATGAATGTGTGTGTGTTGTGTGTGTGTGTATGTACACAGGATTAACCTAACACAAACTAATAATTAGTTGGTAAAGCGACACAATATCGATTGAGACACAAAGCAGTTTGCAAATGAAAGGAGTACACCGCCATGTACCCGGCGATGACTCGTGTCAACATTACCCCAGGTTGCAAGCTTTTGGTACTGTATTTGATACATATAATACCGCAGGAGATGCTATTAATTGTACGGGGTGGATCACCGGGTTACATTTCCGATATTTAGGTAGAAATTCAAGTATTAAACGATCTCATTTGAGCCTTATATAATAGAATTTCTATAAATATAGCTTAGAAATAATTAGAGATGTGAATCAAATCCGGACTAAGATAAAAATATATCATCACGATGATTTCACGACTACGACTTTTATCGTGACTTATAGAATGAGATAAATATTTGAATTTAAAAACGACATTAAAATTTGAGATGAAATTCATATATATATATATATATATATATATATATATATATATATATATATATATATATATATGTAAGAGGTAAATTATGTAATTTTAGCGGAATGCTAATTATCCTCTATTTATTTAATCGTGAAAGTATATATATATATATATATATATTTATATATATATATATATATATATATATATATATATATATATATATATATATATATATATATACTTTGTGTGTATACATATACATACATATGTGTGTGTGTGTGTAACTTATATTATCAATAATATATGTTATCGCTATAACACAATGCAAACTTTTTTCACATAAAGCAAACTGAATCCAGAATCGATTTATCGCCTGTTCGGGATGAGGAGATGCTGTATGTATGACAGGGTTTTCAGTTTTCACTGGCAAATGGCAAATGGCAAGTTGCGAATGGCGTATGGCGAGTGGCGAGTGGTGGCATATGTAGATTTCGTTCCACAATATTCTCCAATTGGTTGATTTATCATGACCATTCATCATTTTAAACTGAACATTTTAATTCCCTTTATTTAAAAAAAAAATGTATCTCTAGATAGAGTGCTGCAAGTGGTGCTACGATATACACTGCTACGGTGCTATGTGAAACGTAGCGGACCATGGAATGCTTAGAGAATGAAACATGGAAGGAGGAAAGCTATTTGAAGCGTTATGCGAGAGCTTGTTGGGTCCCAACGGTAAGATACCCATAAACCGCAATCGTATATTCATAAAGTTTGAGTAGGTTGAGAGGTTGGGAGGAGAAGGAGTAATAGGGCAAGAACGTGATCTTATATTTGTGTTTAGATAAGTTCACGCCGTATTTATGTACTTTAGATCAAATTAATTCAAATTATTAATAACTAGTTGAAATTAACTAAAACCTATTCTAAGACGTATCCCACAAAACACAAAACAAGAATGTTACTTTACAATTATAATTTTAATTAAGCGAAACATAGTAACATATAATCTAAAAGGGTTTTTTCTTTTACTTTATAGTTTGCAAAAAAGGGGTCAAAATGGGTTGCTATGATTTTACAATGCTTAAAAAGGTATTCTAAAGAAGATTCTTTTGTTGAAAAATGTAGATATATTTTTCAAAAAACAATGAACTAGGTCACAACACGTTGTACATTAGACAACATTGTTTATATAGCAGGTAAATTATGTTACGTTAGATAAATCTTAAATACACGTAATTTTAGCGCTATGCTCATTAACCTCTATTTTATTGTATTTTTATTTTATTTAATCGTGGAAATTTTCTTCAAGGAGTAGTTACAATATTACAGCTGAACTCTAAGTATGAATTGTAAATGCCATAGCAGGTTTTCGTGAACCATAATTAGCACTGGTGAGGTCCGGCGAAGATGCAGGGGCTCTTTTGTCGCTGGAAGCTAAATATAAAAATAAAAATTTCACCTAACGAATGAAAATAGAGGTATGCATAGCAAAAACTACAAATGAATTATTCTGGGTCTCCAGATAAATCCGTTGTGCGCAGAAAACGTGTCCCAAGTAAGACAGACTGACTCCGAGTTACTTTTGAATTAAATCTTTTTCACTACCTCTATTTGCTCAAGAGATATTCTTAACCACGATACGCACGTTACGGTATATAACAGTGTACAATGTACATTAACGTCATTATAAAATTAAATTAAACCAGTGTTTTATTTACAAAACAACTTCATATTTAGCATCAAATGTGCAACTAGAAAAATAGTTTGTATTGTATAATTGTAGCAAATACAAAAGCGAAAAAATAACGTCAAAAATGTAACTCAACGCTTTTAATTTGTCTCCTCTAAAAGCAAAACAAAATACTCGTTCGCTTTGAAAAAACAATGAGCTCTGACCCAGGGCTAGTCTTCTCACTGAATACATAGATTTTTATATCGTGGTATAAACTCGGTTTTAAAAATGTATCGAAGAATTTATGAACCAACGTAATGGGCTCTATAGATAAAGCAACATGTTTCCAACCTTCGCCAACATCATTTCTGAGGCATCAAGTGATCAATATCTAAGATCACTTTGTCTATTATCAACTTGTCTATACTTGCATTGGTGTATATTTGTATAGAAGGGTACCAGATAACAAACCGACACGTCACAATAGGCCCGCCTCCTACCACTCAATTCAGCGCTCCAAAGATCTGTTTCTTCTAACTGCTGTTTCCTTATAAATCACTTTACCAGCATATTCTATACATGATAAGGAATTAGTTTATGCAAAAAGAAATCGATATTTTGGACCCATCACACGGGAGAACCACTGATCGCAACTGATGTTGGTGATCTTGTTGTCAACTACGCTACAGGCCACTCAACAGTGCTATCAGGCTCCGCCCACTAAATATCCAATTTTTTTGATTTCACTTCACATATCCAAGCACACCAGAGAGACTCACGGTTTCCCACCAGAGAGACAGTTCAATAAATCACGAACAAAAACTGTTTCTTCTGACCAAAAATTCCAATGTTTACACCAAAGAGACAGTTCTTAAAACATTTTTGTCTTTTGTTGCTGTTTTAGTAAACAAAACACATTTCCATCTGGAGTATTTAAGATCAAAGGAAAACACGTTTGTTGTTGATTTTTAGTCTGCTTAGTTTGAACACGCAGTTTTGTTTTTTGTGAACATTAGCACTTGTCAGTTGTTGTTTATCATGTTTATAATTTTTATGGGATACACAGAAAAACACTAAAAACAAAATCAGTCTGTTCCGTGTGTTTCGAAAAACAGAACTGTTTTAAAATAGAACAAGACATGATTTTGTTTTGTTTTTTAACAACAAAACTGTTTTCAAAAGTGTCTCTCTGGTGTGAAACCAGCATAACATCTAATGCATAACATGGCATTATGGATGAATTACGAAATCATTTTATTTTTTATTATTACTCAACTTTAGCGCGTATATATATACGAATCATATCACTGACAATCACTACAATGTTGAAAGATTTAATAATGTGCCAACCAAACCCAGCCGATAGACACGTAGGCCTAGCGTCAATCACAAATCATCTCGACCACTGTGTCGTCTCTATACAATTTTCAACAGTATCGATATAAAAACATCATACTGTTAATCATATAGATATTTTACATCGATATTTTTCACCGGAGTTTTGAGCATCTCTTTCTCTGAGCGTTTTATAGCGTAATAGCTGAACGCTCCCTGGTTCATATTAATATGACGTAGCGAGTTCAATGTATTTATGGCTTATTTTTGTTTGGCATTTTTTTAATTGGTTATATTGTTTGCTATTATGCTGTCAGTGGTTAGCTCTCCAGCTTTCGAAGTCTCCATAGTCGGGTAAAATTAATTTATATACCCTAGCTTTAGTACAGTGGTTGTAAACCATTTTATTGAAAGCTATTCATTCCTATTGTCGACAATCTTATACTATTTTGGCAGTATTAATTGTGTCGTGGTCTTATATACGTATGTGCTAGGGATGTAACGATTATTCCCATCGTTTTTAATATTCGCATTCGCTATAGATTATGCGAATTTTTTGCGAATGTATTTGGCAACGAAAAATTAAAATAATTTATGAAAGAACAATGCAACTGATTCGGTTTACAATATTTTTATTTTAGTTTTTACTTGAACTTGCAATATAAAATAACAATTACCTATATAATAATCAAAATTAACTTTTAACTTTTTAAACACACAATGGAGCTAAGTAAATTATCAAAGTTTTAATTACACTAAACTACTTTAAATGATTATATTAGTAAGTAAAGCATTTAGTAATAAATGATCAACGCACGATCAAAATATAAGATACTAATTGTTTACTTTTAGCTCCATATTTAAAAAGTCGATATTCGCTATCGCATTCGCATTCGCGAATGTAGAAAATCAAACATTCGTTACATCCCTAGTATGTGCACATAATTAAATTAATTTTGGTCTAGAGATTGAACCCGTCTAAAAAATATTGAAATGACAACATTTGGAAATATTAAGCTAACAGAAGCAAACAAACAGTTTTTACAAAAATTGAAATTAACTTAATAGGAAACAGGATTGACCATCTAAAACTTATAATCAAGAATATTTCTTTTTAACAGAATAACGTCACAGTGGAAAGTAGAGGAGGAGTGAGTGAGTGAGTCAAAAATCATGAAATTTTTATGAGGAATTCATTGACCACCACTAAATCTTTATTGGTAATTTACCTCAACGACAAAAAATGTTTAAAGATAAAGCTATTGAGAATTTAGTACTAGCATGCTAATAAGCAAACTCATGCCATAAGTAGCATTATCAAAAATTAACCAACTTTCGTTGCATTCAAAATGAGTATGTTCATTTCTATAACGTACATGATACACAATTCTAATAGGTTGCATTTTCTTGATATTAGGCATGGTTTCGTACTACGAGGATAATTTGATATTTTTGTGACTCTTTGAATATCCCGGGCAACTTCCGTCATCTATTAATAAACTACTGTCAAATTTTGAGCAAACTGTGTAATTGTGTAACTGTGTAATGCAGCTATCCGTGCGATGGATGCAGTGCCGCATTTAGAGGTGTGGAGTCCTTGGAGCAACGAGGAAGCGGAAGCCCCTAATTACTTTCCGAATAAAAGGAACAATTTTTTTCCGTCAAGTCTTTCAAAAATTTAGCCACCCGCCTGCCCTCCCTTCAATTCGGGCCTGGATGGATGCCGCGATTACGATTGAGCAAAAATCCATAAATTGGGCAAAGAACTGCTATCCCATCTAGTATATTCTCCAGATTTAGCCCCCTGCGATTATTTCCTGTTTCAAAACCTGAAGAAATGGGAAGAGATTGGGTAACAAAAATCACTGAAACCAACACTTATTTTAAGAAAACATTATTTAGAAGGAATAGAAAAAATTGAAAAACGTTGAACTAAATATATCGTTCTTAAAGGTGACTATGTTGACTATGAATAAAGCGCTATTTTGCCGAAAAAATATCTCTTATTGAGAAATAAAGCACTTTAAAAAGAAAGTCGTAAATTCGACCAATATTTTGCAAGAATACGAATATCACCTACACAATTCGTTTTATATCCCTGATATACAATATGTATAGAATATGTATATTCTGTGAATATAAATCAGCGGTTCGGTGCGGTTCCATTTCCTTTGATAATTTCATCAAAACAAAACACATGGTTGTGTCAATCGACGTTTGATTTTACAAAAGAACTCTCAATACATTGCATGTCACAGGACTGCGAATGACACAGATTTCGAGACTGAATGAAAAATAAAAATAAATCTGTGATATATGAATATAAATTACTTAGAAATAATGGTCCCTTTTCGCGATTTATTGTTCTCGCGGTTTCAATTATCACTCCATATAGACATATTAATCATTGTAATTGCAGTGACGTCATTCAGAAGTACATTTTTTCATAATTTGTGTTGAATATCGTGTTTTAAAAGAGATTTTGAAGTTATTCACACAAAAATGATAAATGGTATTTTAACTTTTCAATGTATTATATATAGTCATTTGTTGATGAATGTTAATGTGTTACACGTATCATAAAATAGCTTTATACGAATATTTTAAATATATGTACATGCCGATCGTCCAGTTTATTAGTGAAACATTTTCGAATTTGAGTTGAGTATGCAATATTTGAAAGTGTATCTAATATTATTACTCAATCAAATTTGTCGAATACAACTCCATATTTGGACATGTCTTATTAATAAACTATGCGATCAATATTACACAAAATCTTTTGGGTTACATTTGACTGCACTATAGAAGGAAAGGGAGTACTACCTTTACTAATAGTCTAAGATCCCAGGACCGGCAGACATCACTTATTTTCTGATGAACAAAATGTGTAAGATTGAGTAGTGTTAGTATGTACAATGATCGTATGTTTACTTGCTAATTTTACCAGCCATTTTCCATTTCCAGGTATCAGGTAATGAAGGTTTATGTCTCACTCACTCTCATGCGCACGGATAATGCCCTCTTGCTCCTACTCATAGCGGAATTAAAATTGGGTCTAGGGGATGTTTTGGTATATAATATCTAGATATACTTTTTGCAACGTTACAACTCCAACACGAAACGTTACGATATAAATGGGGCCTGTAAAAAGTTTGGGGCCTGCTGTGGTTGCTGTAAGCTTAGACCTTTAGGGGATGTGGCCCTAGATTGCTAGATTTAATACGAATTTAATAGAAGAAACATTCTAAAACTAATAACTGGGTATATATATATATATATATATATATATATATTTCTTTCATTTCTTTCTTAACTAATTTCATTTCTTTTTAACGATAGCCTTTTTCCGAAAATTATTCTAACCTAAATAAGCTAACCTCTAGGACCTTCCAAAAAATCACGAAAGACATTTGTTCTAAAAAAACAAACCCTTTCATTTCCCTATATACATCTTACTTAAAACAAAAAATTTGAACTTTTTGTCGAACTTTAATAAAACATTCAGTTTCTTTCTCTTTTTTTGTCTGAGTTATTGATACATACATAGTTCTGTCATATCTGATTTTATTCCATTTAAAGTTATAACAATTTCAAGAGTTCAAAAATAAAGTTTTTCTCAAAATAAAAGTCAATAGAAAATGATACGAGGCTCAAGGTTTTTCCGAATGAAAACAGCATCTCTATTTTATGAGAATTAGGTCATGGAGTAAAGATACTTTTCAAATATAAAATGATGTATGAAATAAAGTATGAATTTAATTTTTGAACTCATAATTTGACTTGCTATTATTAACCGATGCAAGTGTAGTGCGATAGTGTAGTATATAATTTAGTACACTATTATATAAGATATATAATAGTCCATATTAGTATATAATTATAAAACATAAATATATTTCTTTAAAAATGAAGGTTCGACCGCAGCGTCATCTTCAACACGACAACAAAACAATATAGAGCAGTATTATATTGCAGTAAATACCATACAAGCCCAACAGCTATCATAACAATCACTAAATGAAATGATAGACATTCAAACCGAAATTAAACTTTCGAAGAAAAAAAAAACTGTTTTTGAAACCGAAAAATGAGTTAACAAAAGATAAGTATTTAATGACGTCAATAGACTAGTATTATAAAACATTCTCATACAAAGAGCTGTGTTCCATTTAATTCTGTGCTTGGAAATATGTCCCACAATTTATTCAAGTCTATCAACAAGGGTTGAATTTTGATTAGTAGTAAAGGATTCTTCCCACTGGACGCCACTTTAGAACGCAGATAAAGACCACCCCTTATTTTAAAATTTATTAAAAACACGATTCAAGTACCCCATTATCATAAAAAGTTATTTTTAAATTATTCACAAATTCAATTATTTTTGTACAAATTTTAATGAACAGTGTCTGTTTTCTAAGTATTGGAGTTAATAGGTAATGGAGGAGGGTGAAGAGTAAGAGAAAAAGGAGGTAGATATAGAGGGAGTATTTTAATAAAATATCGTTGAGTTTTTTTTTTTATATTTTTAATAAAGTACGACCCTCTCCTTTCTCTCATTTATAGTGGAAACCCGTTAAAGAAATGAAACGAATATTTTAATGGAAGTAATTGGATTCACGGAATTCTTTATATTATTTTTATTTCACTTAGTGGGTAGCTCAAAACTATTCTTACTTTTAGATAACTGCTTCTCATGAATAACTTTATCGGTGCAGACTATTATTAATAATACTGGATAAAGTTTTTTTGTAGAAAAAAATAAAAAATAAATTAAATTTACTTACGTAGTGAGAATTAGGTTTCATTTATTCTAAGTATCATCATGACTTCTACGAACTCATTTTTTGATGCCGTTTCTTCATTTTTGATTAATTTATAGGTAAAGTTCCCATAGGTGTAGTTCTAATTTTTAGATATATTTTAAAGTTTTGGCTGTTAATGAAAACTTAAAGTTCAACTTGGGCGACGGAAACGGTTTATTGGCAATATCTCATTACTAGTGCGTTTTATTATAAAAATAGTTTTAATCAATTTTATAGAGGACTCAATTCCCTACAAGATTTATTTACCACAATTTTTTGTGTGACTTACAGGGACGGAGCTATATCACTGCAAAGTTGGGCACTTCAATGAAAATTAAAAAATATTTCCATTTTGGGCTCAATTTTTTTATGTTTATTTTCTATACATTATAAATTAACCTATAAAATATAAACAGGTATAGAATGTAAGCCTATTGACATTGTAAGATAATTTCTATATGCGGTATAAAAAATTAATCTTGGATTTAGTTTGTGTCAAGCTAGTAAGTGTGAAACTGTACTGCAACACAATTTTCTACCTAAATGTATATTGTGTTAACAAAGCTATTGATATTTAACCGTATTTCTATGTTGCGGCTAATTTTTAAACCGTCTCTTGACTTTTGGCGGAATAATACTAGAATCTCTTTTCTACTAGCTATTGTTCTACTAGCTAGCTGTTAGTAGTAACTATCGTATCACTGACACATGTATGCATCTCTTTTACACTCTGGGTTAAAAAGCAAACAACTTACTTTTCATTGGTTTTGATTCTTCTTATGATTTTCAAGTTAAAAATGACCACATGCCATCAGTACAAACTGTTATTTTACATAGTTCTTGTAACAACTCTGGTAGCTTAATGGAAAGGTGTTATTGTACTTAAATAACAGCACTCTTTTAGATTGTGATAGTGGTGGTATGCGAATGAGGGTATTTCCGCTGACATTGCAGCCCTCGTGCTAATAGTGAGAGTTGTAATGTTTGGTTTACTATCATACTTTATTATCCATTCTGAAGGAACACACCTCATAATAGTTTGGGATGCTTTTCCCCTAGCTACATACCTTAACTTCCAGCTTCTTCGTACACATGCAGACGCAATCTCTGCACAAACTTTACGAGTTTAGGGTCTAAAAAGGCTGGCATCGCACACCTCTAGGAGTAGAGAAGAAAGTGGAGGCAAGGCAACAATACAATGACGTCGTTTCATTGTGTAAAAGTCTGTTCCGACTCGATTAGCTATATATATATATATATATATATATATATATATATATATAGATTGAATTTGCATTTAATTTATTTACATTCTATCCAATATCTTGAATTGTAATTAAAATTATCGTCCCATTTGCTTTACGTACATTCGTGTCACCTGTGCCCTAAGCCTCACCCCCTGCACCCTCTGCTGGTTTGGTATTCTTCACTAAAATTATCTTTCTTTTGAATAAATATAAAATATGCACAAAGTTTATTCAACCCAATACCGTTAATTGTAATATCTTTTAAGTTAACTTTCTACAACTCTAAAGTTTCAATTGCTCTTATTTTCTAAAGTCCTTTTTATCTTTTGTTTAGACATAATACGAATTATTGTTATAAGTTAGTTACAATAAAAAGAACTTTTTCAAAGTATTTAGATTATACGAGTCTCCTTGTTGTGAAACTTCTGATTGGAAAAGAATGGTAAATGTCTTATATAGTTTTAAGTGTACTTTTCTAATAGAGTTTAGGATTTGCAATCCTGGGCCCGTATTCCTGAGTCTTGCGCGCAATGGTCGTGATCGAACATATATGATTTATATGAGTGAAACATTTTACGAATCACTTTTAAAAGAGTATTTCTGAACTATAGTAATAATTAATAATAAAATTCCGGAATAGTACATGAATACTCTTTTAAAAGTGATACAAAAATAGAATAAAATATAAATAAATGCAAATTAAAATGAAATATTTTTATTTTTATATTTTTTTTTATTTATATAATTGAAAATACGAGTTATTGCTTTTAATGAAGTCCGCTTTTACACAGATTATAAAAAATATACTCGTATATGCGATTTCCTGAAATCACAGCTGCACAAAAATTTCCCTCTCTTTCCCACTCGCGATCTCCTGTACAAGATTTTGTAACGCAACAACGCCCTGCGACCCTGTTCCTGACTTTCGTTCACTTCATTATCCTTTTTGAAACTTAATGAAGTAACCGAGCTGAACACTGCGACAGGTCAGAACATGTTTTTTAGTACTTCATTTCTCTCCTTTTTTACGGACGATATAGCGGCTGAGTGCAATGATACTTGATGTCAGAATCCTGTGTCTTCGGGTTTGATCTCCGTATCAGCGTCATATTTTCTGGGCTTGTTTGTTATCAAGTGGTATCACTCGTCAGGCTATCTATCTCTTTGCCTTTATCGCTTTTTCCAAACGGTCGTACCCTTCGCGCACTCTATTCTTATATCTCTATGATTACAACAGTTATCCTATATTATAATGTTCCAAGTGTATATTTAAATGTTTGTTTGTTGCTGAAATTCGTATGGTAGAATGAAAACGGCTCAGTCAATGTTTTTTAAAGTATGCTATTTTGTAGAGAAAAAAATTCTAAGACTTTTGGCGTCCCCGAATTTTCCCCTGAATTTCCTGGAAACCCGTAATTTTGGAAAAACTAAAAAAAAAGTTTTTACTTTTTACTCTATAACTTTTAATTCGTAAAAGATAGAAAGTTGAAATTTGGTATGTGTATTACGATGTTCAATTCTAACATTTTTTGAAATTTAGAAATTGAAAAATTGGAAATAGGAGCGTTGAGAAAATTAGAATGCCCGGTAGGAAACTTTGGAGAAAACTCAAATTTTGGATTACCTAATAATAAAACATCAACTAAAACATTTATTCAAAATCAAATTATTAATATTTTTATATTATTATTAATACATTAAATAATGTATTCCACTTTTATATCATCTTGCGTGTTTTGACTTTAAATCAAGGTTTTCTATCTCCCACCGTTATTAAGATAATCATAAAACCCAAGTGAATTCAAATTGAATTTTTAAAATTCTTTTATAAATATTAATTATAATTAATCTCATTACTTTAATATTATAATTATTTTTTTTTTTAATGAAAGGAATAAAGGAAAATGTAAAAAGTTAAATTACATTAAAGTTCATTTAAATTTTTTTATATTAAAATTTTAAAAATGAAACACAATTCAATGAATTAGAAAAAGTTTTATCCAAGTTTTGTAGAGGAGGACTTTAAGGATAGTCATCACTGAAAGTTAGTATTAAAAGTAAAATTTAAAAATTAAAATTTATTTACATCCTCCTAAAGTAGTAAAGAATGGAGAACTTGCAGAAACTTTGTAAATTTGTTCTGCGATGGTCAACAATTAATTCCGAAACTATTAAGGAAATTTCATGTACGTATTTAATGGAGAAAATTATTATTTCAATTGAATATGGTTCAGAAAACATCAAGCTCTCGATTAAAATAAGAAAAAAAATTCCGAAGAAATAACAAAAATAATTTACATTTTCATAAAAATATCATCAGAATCATCCGTCACTTCCGCTGTTAAAAACACGATGTAAAATTTGGTAAGGTCTCTTGCACAGTTAATCGCCGCATGAGCAACCGCGAATATTCGAAAGTCATTAGGTGCCTAGCCGTGTTGTCAAATGTGCCTTTTTGTCAATTGAATGTTTATAAATTTTTAGTAATTAAATTTTTATTAAATTTATAGTGTAACTCGCTAACCCGGCAAACGTTGTATTTCTAGGAAATATTTTTTTAAGAAATATTTTTAAAAATAGCTAACACTATAAGTGTGTGGGGATGTCATTATAATTCAAAGAGGAATGAAGAGACAATTAAAGTATACTTTATTTAAGTTATTAAATTATTCTTTATTAAAGTAACAAATATATATTAAATTACAATTATTGATAGCTATCTATACATCGAAAATAATTCATACTTCTACTAATAATTATTGCAATTTGTTACGATCGAGACACAAATAAAACCAAAAAAAAAAATGGACGAAAACTGTATAGTGAGTGAGAGAAAGGAAGCCAGCTTCGTTCTCACCGCTACTCCATGATGCTTACTGGTTGAAAAGTGACAACGGGAGACACCTGGTGCGGATAACTGATTGGTTGATAGAACTATACGTGAAAATTATAGTATACTACAATTATTATATTCGATTACCATCTTGTGGATGGAACAGAATAATATAAAAATCGCGATTAAAAATCAGGGGTTGATCGCATAAGGGTGAAAATTTAAAATTAAATGTATTTTTCAATGCTGAATCATTAAAGAATAAAAACAAATATTTTTGTCCAAAAAATAAAAAAATAAATTTTGGGGTGGACCACCCTTAACATTTACGGGTATGAAAAATAGATTTTGGCCGATTCTCAGACCAACCCGATAAGCACACAAAATTTTATCAAAATCGGTTCAGCCGTTTCGGAGGAGTTTAGGAACAAACACCGCGACACGAGAATTTTATATATTAGATATTATCTATAAACTTTAAAATTATTTTTCATTTGCATGAAAAAAGTAATAAGTAAATTAATATTGTTACGGAAATTATGTACACTACGGTGGTACTAGGAGGTGCTTAAACAAAATAAAATGAAGGGTGTAAATCAACTATTCAAGACATTGGTACCCCAAAAATTGACGATTATTGATTGATTAATAGAAGGTCGTTTGTGATAGAACTGATACTAAAAATAGATCGACTATAAATACAAAATAACATCTATAAGTTATCTATGTAATAAGCTAATAGACATTAAACAAATTAAAAGATATTCTTAAAGTCAAGTAAATCCAGTTACTGCTTCCTTTTATGAAATGCCAATCTACCGAAAGGAACCCAGCAGTAAATTCTTAAAAAGCAATTGTTCAAGAATTTATAAATGAAATGAAAGATAAATCTTAAATATCACATAATGTTAAACTCCTTAAATACTTTAAATTCTAATTCAAATATCCTTGTAATACTCTTTAAATATTGTCTTAAACTTCTTTCAAAAGATAAAAGGATTAAGACGACGATTATATAGCATCACTGCGTACTCTTCTGCTCTCTACTTTATGCGGTACATCAAAAGATGAATCAAACGCACACCTGCTTTGTAAACTTAAGTAAAAGGGTGCTTAATTTAATTACGAATTACAAAATTTAACACAACATGAAACAAAAGTTTACAAAGTATGATTTCATTATCATTATTCTATATTTAATTGCAGTATTTATTTTTTTAATTAAATGTTCTGAGAATTACATTGTCATACTTTTACATTATTGTTAAACGACGTGAAAACACGACGGGGAATATCTTAAGCGGTAAAAATAACAGTTCAGTGGCGTACAAAGGGGTATGCAAGGTGTGTCGTCGTACAATCTTCACTGCACACGCTTTCCCTTCTGTTTCTCTTCTCGCCCACGTTTCATTCAATAAATCCAATTGCTTAGAGACCCAAATTAAAAAAGTTGGATTTTTTTCTAAATATATTTTTTCCTTTTAGCTTTTTTAAAGCATGTAGTACACCACTGATAAATACGAACAAGAAGTACAAGAATTACAACAAATTGATAATGCTTTGGTCACATAGTTGGTTTGGCCTCACTCAACATTGTTTTTGCTTTGCGGTTGAGCACATATCCACCAAATCTAAAGAGACGTCTTCTTGGTACTGGAATAAATTACAATTAATCGCTGTGTCTTATTTATTATGTCGAATGGTTAATTAAGAAACGCTATTTTCGTAGTAAATATTTTGTTATGTTATTTTATGCTAAAATATACATTACACGAGACTGAATATATAGAAATAATATTATTATAGTCTGCTAGTAAGCGCGCGGTTTTAACTAGTAGAAGATACTGTGAGGTCTTTCAACAAGAACCGTCATTTTAAATTAACAGAAAAACGTAATATGTTTGTGAAAAGTTGTGATATTTTTATTTTATTCCTAAGTACAAACTCTGAGGTTAGTAATGGAACACAATATCTGCCAACTCATAACTTATCACTGGATTATCTGAAATTGAAAAATCAAACTGATTTCATTAATTGGTAAGTTTCTGCAGGTAACCATGTCGAGCTTTTTTGTTTCTATTGATTTTTAAATTTTCTAAAATACTTAGAAATCAAAATACCGATTTTTCATGAGAAAATCAGAAACTTTGTTATTTTAAAATACGTTAAAATTAAAAAAGAAAACAAACCTCGACAGCATTATTTCGGCATTTATATAAAGAAGGAGTGTACAAATCCAAAGGGATCGGTAAAGTAGATTTTGAGCTTGAGAGGGCACCGACTTTGAAAAAGCTATATGTGTGAAAAACGCTTTTAAAAGTTACAATGAAAGACGAAACCATTCCAGAGAGGTGAAGACTTAAAACTCTATATCTCCGACAGTTTTACTCCAATCGACTTCAAACTTTCACACAATAAACTTAATATGTTGTACATTCATATAAATAAAATTTAAAAAAATTGAAACCTTACGTTTGGAATCCGAGATAATTAATAACAATATTAGCAATTTTCAGGGTTACCTCCCAAAAAAGCATGTAAAACTTCCTGTCCGTCCGACTATTTTCTATTATACACACAAAATCTTTCTATAGAATTTTGAAAAAATGTAGGGGAGTGAAGAAAAATGTGTTTTAAACAAACTACTTCATTGCGATGTTATTTACACCTCTGGTTTAGGATAAAAAAAAGAAAAAGTCAAACTCATGACTTTTAGCCGGTTTGCAATTTCGGTTCAACAAAAACAAAATATATGTTTCACTCTGATACAAAGAGAATAAAATGGTTTTCTACCCCATAACTTTCCGTGCTAGGAGGTCACAGTTTTTCACCGCCTCAGGTAACTGAAATGTTTTGCCATAGCATGTAACTACTTCATTTTCCAAGATATATTTACTGCTAGATGAGAGAAGATGTAAATTGAAGGAAAATATTAATACATTACGAGTAGCTCGAAAGCTAAACCACTGTGTTATATGAACCGTAATACAAATTATTATATCATATGTTTATACTTATGTAAATTGAAATTTCAATTTGAATTTATCACTGGTATTATATTCTATTAAGAAACCACATAATTTCTATCAAAGTGCTTATTTAGCGTAACATGTATTAATATTTAATCATTATACATTTATAGACAATGTTAATAAAATTACGCAAGTAGTAGTTGTATGCAGTGGCGTAGTTGGAAATATTGGATTCTTAGGAGCCATCAATAAATATTAAACATGACGTTTGATGCCACATGTGTTGTAAACAAATATAGTAGGGGGGAGGGGAGAAGGAGTCCGTAAAATATGACAAGGACGGGGCGCCACAACCACTATGTAAACAATGTAACAAACCACTAACAGTAAAGGACATTATTCTTCAATGCTCAAGGCACTCGTCGCACAGACAAGGCTGTAATATGCCTGAGGAATACAGGATGATATTTGAAAGCAGCAAAAATCTGAAACAACTTTATAAACAAAACCAATGTAATCTCTTTATTTTAAGTATGTTTATCAGTTGTAAATTATGTATTGTTAGGCAGTCTGCACACGGGTGGACTGATTGCAACGAAATTTCCAACGAAAACGATGTCGAGCCGTGTTTCATGACTCTATGGAATTTTTAACAATTGCATAATATGGGATTTTATTGTGTCGTATTACGAGGTATTTGTATGTATGTATGTATTTATTTAAATACTTTTGATTAATATTTGTGCACATCTCTGCTCATGATGTCACCATCAAAAGCATGCAACGTAATTGTCCTGCGACCAAGAAACATAGTCGCTCAAAACGTGCTCAGAACCAATATCAAATCAGTTTAGTTTCGTTCGTGCCGTGTGTGTTCTCTCACTAACAACACAGTTGCATTCTTATTCAGTTCGGGCAGATTCGGGACTCGCGTTTGAAATCAGTCGACTCATGTGCGGACGGCCTAAATGTTTATAAATGTATATATTGTTTTTAGTGCTAATAATTTATGAAAGATGACTGAAATAAATATTAGAAAGAAAAAAAAACGGGAAGGGTCATAACTTGTGTGACGTAATTTGTGGAATGCCCCTTATGCAAGCATGGTAATAACAACACCCCTCCCTCCCCCTCACATTACAAAAATAAATTGATTTTCGCAATAAGTATTTTTAATAAGTAAACAGCAACTGTAAATAATATGCTGTTTTTGCTATGCACATTTTAATTATCCTACGCTAATCGGAGTCCAACAGGGTATTCATATTTGTTGTGAGTCACGAGCACCGGCTGAGGCATTTACGGTTTATTTTATTATTCAACTATGGTGTTATTCAATTCTTGATGTACTTTTTCTTAGTTTACTTGTCCAATGGGCCCCCACACGTGGGGGGGGGGAGGCAGTACCTCCGCCACTGATTGTAAAGTACACTTTCCCGTAAAGCAGCCATCATGTCATTTGAACTAATAAGTAAATCTAGTATAAGCTTATAATACTACGTATATTGTATATTTCAAGATATAAATATCATAGAAACCCAAATCAGCTTATGTCTCATATAACATGGAGTAAGAAACTCTTGTCTCTTGTCTCTGGTGGAGTCAGTGCTGGAAATGTTAAGTCGAATATTATCTTTACGTTAAATTTAATTTTTAATACTATTCCGGGTTCCGGTAAGGATATTATATCCTATGCTAGAGCGGAATGTAATGCAAGGAGCTTACCTGGAATGATCCTATATTCTGTTACAAACGTTAGAAAAAATATATTTTATATTCAAAAAACCATTTCACTTATTTGAGCTAGAAATTATCTTATGGTCTGTATAAGTTTAGGATTACGAAGAACAGTATTTTATATTACGGCTGAACATAGGAAATTTATAGTTGTGAATTAATATCAGTAATAAACAAAAAATGGTTCTTTTGCAGTTGTTTATCTAAAGCGTCGTACACATACGTATGACTTAAACATTCGACATCCAACATTTGTTGTAAGAAGTTGTACAACACGTCCACACTAGTGCGACATGCAACTTAATACGTCGAAAGCTTTCACATTTCGACCGAATTCATTCAACATGTTTTAAAAAAAAAACGCTTCGACACTATAAAAACTAGCAACATAGTAGGAGGTCGTGGGTGACAGTACTCTAACGTTAAATAAATGAAATTACTTGATAATTATTGGTTTCTTAAACATTACTATTGTTATTTTTTGACTGTACACGTCTCTTTTCAACGTAACTTTAAGAAGATGTTGAAAATCAAAGCTGAGATTATAACTGATTGTCACATCTTGCTGTTTTCTGGGTTCATAAAAAATATCTCTTTTTATACAAAATTAATAAGTTCTGCTATAAATCCGTATTTAATATTCTTAAACGAACTCAGCAAATATATTTGATAGAAAATGTAAAAAAAGAAAATTTCAAATATTATAAAAACATTATCTTTGTTTACGTAATGTTTACTTAGCGGTTACGTTTAAGCGTAAATAGTAAAGATCAAAACTTAGCAATATTTAATTTAAAACGATTACAGTTTTGATTTAATCCTAGAAATATTTTTTAATTTTTAAAAAGTGTCTTCTTAAAATTTTGTGACAATGAGTTTAATATTATGAAAAATAGTCCATATAACGTTATATATTGAAAAATATGGTTCAATAATTAATCTGTTTTTGATAGCAGTCCTATTAATTTGATTAAGAATTCTAGAAAATTCCACACGTTCATGCCTTCGACTATAATTGGGAATTAAATACCAGAATAGCTCATAAGAATATTGCCAGGTGTTTTGTGTCGTTTATATATATGGAAAAGAATCGAACCCGAAGACTTTGAAATCTGGTTTTACCACATCAATGCTCCCGACCACTGTGTCGTCTATAAAACTATTATTAATATGGGTAATATATTAATTAAACCTTTGAATTACTGGAAAACATTAATTAACATAAACCAATTCAATAATCAGTGGATTTATAATTTATATGTATGAGTATGTTCTTGATTATCCCAGCTTTACTGTATTGTAAACCCAGAAACAGAGCTGTCCGATTTTTAGAGCGGCAAATGTTTAAAATAAGTTCCATCGCTCACTGGCGCGGCTCCGCACGTTTTTTATACGCATATTATTTCACGCGACATTGATTGCGGCAATAAATGAGCGTTGGTTCGTACGTTTTTCTAACAAACCTATTGTAAGAACCATCGCCCACTTGCGCACCAGTAGCACAGAAGTCGCTTCTAATTTACAGAACTATAGCTAATGAAAAAATATTATTAGAGAAACAAATGGCCTATGATTTATCATAATATCACAATAAATATATTATCTGCTATTAGGAGTCATTCACAAATAACGTAACACAAATTTCTCCAAAGACTCCTAAGGCATGAATGAACAACACCTAATCGAACCTCATCCATATTGGATCAAATTTCCAGTCGAGTTGTAGCTGAGCCTTCGTGTTTTTGAACGAGTAGTGTGCAAATCGAAATCTAAAAATTAAAGTCTTACGCTTTTAGAATTTGTTCTAATTTGAAACGTAATAATATAAGTACTATCTATGTCTACATATTGTGTTGTACCTCTAGAATTAAAAAATATTTCTTTTTACGATTTTTCAATTTAACGGTCGTATCTGGCCGCCATATTAACTAACTGCGGCCCTGTCATATGCATCTACTGATAATATATTAAATTCAATAACTATTGGCAGTACAGTATTGTAATACTCGTATTTCTATTCATTATTACATCAAAGCTAGTTATCTATTATTAAAATCAACTATTTAAATTGAATTTCGATTGTTATTTTGGTAGTCAATAATAATATTCTGTTGGTTTCATACGTAACCGAACGAACTAACGGATTATCAGGCGTTAGAATTTTTAATGAAAATCCTTTTGTGTACTACATTTGGACGACACAGTGGGCGAGAGCATTGATGCTTGACGCCGACTGCTGTGTCTTCGGGTTCGATCCCCGGACCAGATATATATTTTCTGGGTTTAGTTATTATGAACTTATATTGATTATGGTCAAACATAATCGTACAATATAAAGGCAGTGGTGTAGCCCACATATATGAGGCCACGACACCATAAATACTGCCAACATTGTAGGAGGTCGTCGGTGATAGGACTCAGCATCGTAAATAGGCCGACGTTAAATAAATTAAATAAAAATGTACTACATTTGTGTTCGCATATATCGATGTACATTTCATTAAGGAGATATTTTCGAATTGAATTTTGAGTTGAGTATGTAGTCATCGGTAAAAATGTACTCTCTATTTGATTCAATAACATATCTCATAAATATAATAAAATAAAGTTGACATACAGATAAACTTGTGAAATACTATGCTTTAATAATACTTTCTTTATTTTTTGCCACTTCTATTACGCCATCTTACCTATGCAAGATATCCGAATTCTTTCACTTGCTTTATCTCCTAGTCGTTCCATCGCCACGTCCTCTTCTTTCTTTTTGGAATACCAATACTCTTGTTTTCTCTACATTCAATTCCAACCTTTTCGCTATTTCTTTCATTTCATGTTCTGTTCACACCAATAGTACTATATCATCCGCATACGGTTCTTTGCTTCTTGTCACTTTATCCATATCTACCAAATATACTGGAAAGAGCTTGGGGATCACTGGGCATCTTTGTCTCACTCCTCTGCTCGTCTCAGACTTCCTCGTCTCCTTTCCATCAACACTCACTCTTATTTTTGTCTCTTCGTATATTTCTTTTATTGCTTCCGTAATTTCTCCCGCAATCCTTCGTTTCTCTAACCGATGTAAACAGTCAAAACGTACAACGATAATATTGCCTTCACTGAAAACTATCGTCTAAATATGTTATTATTTCTAATTTTTTATCTAAACCAGGAGCCTATCACTTAGAGTAAAATTTCTCGCTTTTGATTCCAACCGCGACTTCTTGGAATATTATATCTTCTATGAACTAAGATTTGTTAGCTAAATACTGAAGTAAAAATGTTAAAAAGAAAATACTAGAATAACATAAAATTGATAGAAATAACTATTTCTACTACCCGCTTCTCCCTTCATTCCCTTTATATGTTGAGTTGCTGAGAATCTTAGTTCATAGAATCACGTGGTGTCGCTAATAGCGGTTTAAGTGTGCTCCCTTTCCCCTTCGTTCCCTTCTTATGTTGAGTCGCCACGAATTTAAGTTCACAGAAGATATAATATTCCAAGAGGTCGCCAAAAGCGGTTTATTCCATGGCGAGGAAATTTACTCTAAGTGATAGGCCCCTGATCTAAACTATACGGTGAATAATAAAAAGAAATAATTCTAAAATATCAGTTTTTCGAAAGATGGTAATAGTCCTTCTAAGCAAAAGAAATTAAAACTTATCATTTCCCCACATTACTCTTGAGCTGTATATGTAAAAAGTGTCAATTTTAATTACAATTATCTAATATTTGGTGTGGGCAATCGTCTTCAAATTTTAACATCGTGTGTATTATGCATTTAATTATTTATTCGCCAAGTTTGTAGAATTTGTAGTTTTGTAGAATTTTAAAAATATTGCAATCTTGGAGCAACTACCTTAAGGTATAATATACAAAAAAAGCAAGTTTTAAATAAATATGTTCTCCAGTTTTTTAATAAAATAGAAATAATAACGGAAGCCTCATTTTGAATAAAATTAAACTTTATTTTACATAAGTCATAATTATGAAATGTTAGTTATAAATCCTGTACCATAACTAGTACATGTAATAACAATGTGTTGCTACACCCAGAGCTAAAACTAACAAGTGCTATAATAACAGCAGTATTTATCTATCGTTATTGCAGTTTGTGTGATGCAATGATGTTGTAGACAGGTATCGTGTTACACTGATAAACGAGGTATTTAGTATTCGTCCAGTGTAAGTTGAAACTCTTAATTGAAAGTAAATTACAACGAAGTACAGTACAGCATAAACATGGACAGTCCAAAGAAAATAACTAATTATCTACACGTATTATACGTCGGTTTACCCAAGTCGAAATTTTGACCCTATTGTCGACCTAAAAAACCCGTTTCTCCTCCTTTGGACCTACATGTTGCAGTTATCGGACAAATTACGATGTTTAGGCTCAAATGAGGATGATATTTAAAACCTCATATAAATCTATAGTGTTATTATATACTCGGATACTGCCTCGCCTAATTCAAATTGCTATACCTCAGGTAATATTGGTATGGATACACTATTAAAATTTTCTTGTTAAAAAGTAAAGAAAAGATTACGTCTGAATAAAACTATCCCCTTAAAATAACTATCGGAAACCTTGGTAGACACAATTACGTTTACCAATTTGCGTGACATATTAATCAGACCATTTCTTATATAATTATGTAGAATCTTTGGTATTAGAATAAAATATACGCAGTTACTCCACTATCAGCTCACGTCCTAAATTAAAGCAAGTTTAAATTACGAGAGTTCGGCGGTGAATCTGCTAAAAACAAGCTGTGCAGCATAAATCTGCGATATAATGAAAAACCACTGTCCAAATCATTTTTCTATAATGTATATAGCAACGAATGAAATAAAATTCACTATCGCTTCTTAGATTTATATAACTCTTATAACGTCTTTTAAGCATGAGTCACTTGCGAACTCTCGTAACTTGGACTATACCTTTATTTTTTCAGCTACACTACAACTCCAAATTATCACTGATCTAAGGCAACCCACTAGCTGTCAAGATTCCGCATGACCTTCATTAGTTTTAGACAGACTCTTAAACAAAGATTACCTTCACGTAAAAGCTTGTAGAAGCCTTTTATCTTACTTAGGATCTGTGGTCAGATATCTTTGTTTGCTTATACATTGGTCACCTTTACGAGCTACATAAGTCGGGTCCTTTCTATCCATTTGTTCGTAAATAATTCGAAGATATCTTACTTATATACAGTACAAGTATGTCATATACCTTGATTCCTGACTTAAAACTTTCTATTTATGCTAATTAATTTCAATGACTTAATTAAGCTTAAGTCAATTTTAAATAAGATATATTTTCGTTAAACTTTTACTAATTTATGTTAATTTTAGAAACGAATATATTTCTTACTGCTTTATGTAATTAAGTATCTTCCTTCTAGCTATAGTATACGTCATTAAGTTATTATAATGTAACACAACATTGAAGAGTCTGATGCCTTAGGGATTTTATCAGGAATTGATAACATTTTTATCAATTTGCTTTTTTATTATATCGGAGAACACATCTCATTATTCGTATCTCCTCTCACAAGGAACAACGAATGTTTGTAGTAGGGATTAGCAGTGCCTTTCAAGAGGAGTTGATTTGGAAGGGAGGGCTCTTGTATAAGCAGTGGCGGCCTTGAGGAGTAACAAGCTGTACAGCCGCCCGGGGCCTCGCACCCTCGCGCAACAACCCAAGTTGAAAAATTTACTACTATATATTTATTTCTATCTTGCTCCTCGCGCTTTAGGAAACTCAATTAAATCATTGCGTCATGTACCTTAGTTTATCATCATTAATATATGCCGTTTTTGTGCTTGTTAACTTTTATAATTTATCCAGTATACAATTTTAAAACTCTACAATTATTTATTGTTACTTTTGCATTTCTCGTCAATCATCATCAAAAATACTTACTTTTAATTTACATAAATTACACAAAGAACAAGGGCCTCGGAATGGCTAAGGCCACCCCTGTGTAGGAGGAACTCATTCAATAAACTGTGACTGAATACAACTGAATTTGACTAGATATAATAGAATTGAACTGAACACTTCAATTTTAAGGGGCCACAAATATTAGGGGGGTATTAGTTGCACCGCGCTTTATGCTTTCTCTGAGAACCCTGAAGACTAGTCATGTTATTTCAGCAAGCCCCGTTAATATTCGGTCTCGTGCGCCGCACGGTCAACGTCAAATTCTTCATATAGTTTGCACTGAGTATCTTCTGTCTCACGCGCTAGGCGATGTATCGCATATTACATAGTAGTTATATTGAGCAGCTACGTGCGTTGTGGAGAGCGCACGGGGAATATTTCTTTGAACGAAAATATAATTATTTTGGCATAGCGATTCCTTGCAACTTTGTAGGTATAAAGTCAGTATGTAGTTGGGGTATTATATGATATTTTTTGATATTTTTCTTTTTCAAGTCATTAATATTTGGTAGTGCAGCGCCCCTAGTAATCACTTGTACGTAAGTCAAAGCAAACACCACAAAATTTGGTTTTTGAGCTTTGAAACATTCATTTCGAGATTTACCCTTTAAATCATCTTATTTTAATAAAGTGTGTGCTTTTCAAAAGAGGTTCAGAATACAATTAAAAAAGCCAGAAATGCAAATGCACCTAATTTTAATGTTCTGCATGTATCTTACGTAACAAAAAAGGTTTAAAGTTATTATTACAAGTAAAAAAGTGTATGCCATACTACGGATAGTGTTCTACACCTACTAGATAGCCAGTTTACCATCCCTGGAGGCAATACATAATATTTGCTGTGGAATTGATCTAATAACATAAACTTTTGTATAAGATTTATACGAAGGGTGAGATATATAAATTTGATTCAGTTTATAGAGTTATATAAATAAGAATATCTGATATCACCTCTGCTGTTTTCAAATCTAATTTCAATGTACACTTAAATATTTCTATTGGAATTGATACATGACACATAAAAGTTAATAGAAAGGAAATAACTGTATTTCTTTTAGGTTATTGAATATTTTAAATTTGAATTCAATTTTATTTAATACATTTATATATATATAACCACTTGTTGAGTCAAACATATTTGATTTATCATTTTATGGGGTAATACGATTGTCAGTTTATGGTTTTAAATGTTAAAGTAGGGTTACAGATGAGTAAGTATTAATGGCAATTCTATTAACAAAAATGAAGAATATTGGGGTTTGTTGATTCATAAATAACGTCACACAAATTTTCTCATTGTCTTGTCACACACTGTGGACACTCGTTGTGACATAACACATTTGAAGAAAATATATTCCTTTAGTCTTACTTTTCTTTTTGGAAGTCAAATAATATATTATATGTAACGTCACAAAACTTATGATATTGTGTAAAATTTTAAGATATTGTGTTTCATTATTAACCTCAGAGTTTGTACTTTAGATTATAATAAAAATATCACATCAAAATATATAATGAAATATATTTCATTTTTATGGAAATATTGCGTTTTTCTATTGATTTAAAATGACCGCTCATGTTGAAATATCCATAAAATGAAGGCTCTTGTTGAAAGCCCTATAAATGTATATAAGTTAACTTCTGCGTCGGCCGAGTTAACAACAAAAATATAAATTTATTCTAAAAACGTTTATTTGCTTTAACTCAAGATTACACTTTTAGTTCTTATTTAAATCAAATTACTTTTACACTGGTTACTTATTATTAATTCTAAGTCTATAATACTAGTTTGCTGTTCTTTGTAATTCTTGTTGCTGTTTGCTTTTAACCGAATTCGATATTTGGTAATGGTCTAACTTTCAGGAACTATATTCGCTAGCACTGAGTGAGTTATGAACATTGCTTACTCGGTGTACAGAGGTTTTATACATTACAAGAGAGGTCTGGGGTTTTATATTGTAATACTTAGTATATCTCTAATCTATGTTCTTACTAAGCTATATTATGATAACGGTTCTCAGCAACCAGCAGTTCACCATCGAAAGTTGATGCACTCAAATTTTCAGAATGATAGCAAGAAAATTGGGAAAAAAATTTCTAGAGAACGTCCTTAAAGAAGTATAGGACGTTAACGTAAATGATGAAAACGTTGTGAAATTTGGAGGGTCGATACAAATAGTTAATATACATGCTGTCTCAAAATTTTAGAGACCTAGGGTTCATAGTTTTCTTTTTATACATGATTAGAAATAGTCATTTTCCATACAAATCATAATTTTTAGCTCAATTATCCACATTAATATAACTTTTAACTATTAATAAATGGTTACACGGCTTTCATAAACTAAGTGTATATAAAAGAATCTTTTCTGTAACTATTGCAAAAAGAAAATTATCAAAAGGATACCTATTTACGAAAATATTTTTAAAAAACCAGTAAGAAACAGTAAATGTCGGTTATAAGCTGGCAACGTTGCAAATGCCAATTTGAGCGGGAAATCAAAATCGGAATATATATTATATAAAATATAACAATTTCTTTGTCAAAACACCAAATCACGCATGCGTCAACACACGTAAATTTACAGCGTTGCCAAATTTATTATTCCTTTTTCAAAATATTTAATTTGAATTTAAATTGAATTAATATAAATTTGATATTAATTATAGGTAATTTTTAATTTATTAAACTATTATATGCATAAAAAAATCATTTTAACAAGCAAAAATCAGTTTAATTCATTTTCAAAGGTACAGTCCCAATATTTGCTTGTCGCTCATGTACTTCGTATCTTGCATTTCGTATTACCGAGAGATAAACTTTTAGTTTTGACGGTACGTCCCGTACCTTCTTAAAGTCCCTGATTTATATAATATAGCAATAATATAAGAATGCATCAATACACAAACACCATAGACAAAATGTTTCTCCTTGTTAAAGTAACCTGTCATAATAAATTCACAACTTCCCTAAAGTAAACCCCAAACCCCCTTTATTTCAAATGACATGTGTCGTAATATACGTCCGCGATGCGTAACGTCTTTCTCTTTCCAATCCCCTGCGAGTCAAGGGGTCGGCGACGGTGAGGGGTGCAGAGGGTGAAAGGGAGAAGAGAGAAGGCGTCGGTCGACAAGCCCTTCTAATGTTAGACAATCTAAGAACTTCTGAAGCAAGGTGTTAACCCTTGAGATCCGGAACTTTAGTTACAAATCGGAAATTATAACAAAGTTTATACAACTTAATTTTAATATTAACCCCACAGGAAATGAAGGCTAATACAATTAATCAAAATTATAAACAAAATTGAAGTTTAAACCGCAATTCATTCAAGTTATGGTCTTAATTGAAAATGACAATGCTAAGACAAATGAATTACGCTGATATTAAAAGAGATGATGCAGCTGAGCTAGATGTAGCAAATACAATTGAAAACGCTTCTACAGTATCTCCTAGTTCAAATCTGTAGGCACGATTTTTTTAAGGGGGTTTAGCGTCAAATCGATACAAAAAAAAGCATATTTTCGATAATATTTTTTAACGACACAGTTAATATATAATTATTTCTATAATTACTACATGATAAAATAATATTTAAAGAATACTTTGTTAAATTTTCATAAATAAATATCAAGAAATGAGGCATTGACAGCGAATTTCCGCGGACGTCCCAAAAAAAAGTTTCATTGCGGTGTTCCTTATAACTCATCACTGGATTATTTGAATTCAACGAGTCAAAATATTTCATTAGATAAGTTTCTGCAGGTAACCCTGTCGAGTTTTTTATTGATTTTTTAATTTTTTACAGCACATAGAAGTCAAAATACCGATTTTTCATGAAAGAAATCAGAAACTTTGATATTTTAAAATACTTTAAAATTAGAAAATAAAAAGAAACTCGACAGCGTTGCCTCGGCATTTATGTAAAGAAAAAGTGCGCAAAATTGGAAAAGGTTCGGTGCACTAGACTTGGAACTAAATAGGACATCGACTCTAAAAAAGCTAAGGGTGAGAAAAACGTGTTTAAAAGTTTCAAAAAACACGAAAACAGACCAGAAAGGTGAAGACTTAAAACTATATCTCCGACAATTTTACTCCAATCGACTTCAAATTTTCACACAATATACTTAATATGTACATTATTATAATTAAATTTAAAAAACAATGAACATTAAATTTTTTAAGTTGTACATTAAATAATAAATATTAAACCACCCTTCTTTCATCTAAAATGTTTTGTTTTTAACTTATGTTTTGTATCTCAGTATCTTTTTCTCGATACTAACACAATTTCAATGTTACGGATTCAGGTCTAATTTTATTTCCACCACTGGCTTTTCATCTGTATTATAATGTACTTACTTTGTAAGACATCACGTTCGTGGCCAGACACCTTATCCTGCAGAGAACATGGGTGATAGAAAATCCCTATTTGCTATTGCAAATACACTAGCAAACTACTTAAACGAACTTTTGCTATAAGAAGACGCCTAATATATATATATATATATATATAAGATATACTCACTAAACTCTGTTACGTGTATTTAGGGTTTGTCTAACATAAAAAACTGACCTATTACAGGTCATCCATATATTACGTCACAAGCAAATAGGGAGAGGGGGGCCAAAATGTAAGAAGGGGGTGGTTGGAGTCATTAGTTCTGTCACATCAAATCAAATTTTTAATTCGACTTGTCAAAATGAAGTATAACGTCACAACAGAGAAGAAATCATTTTTTCATTGAATATTACTAGGCTTTGCTTAAGTTAAATGTTACATGTATTTAAATTATTACCTAAATTTTGTATTCAGCAATTTTTTCAAGATTGCACTAATTGAATCTGCCATTTTCATGGGTCATACTTTTCGAGTTTCACATTTAAAAGAAAGAACCGATCGTTACACTTCACTTAAGAAATATTCCGATGTAGTTTTATTTGTAACAAAATGCAAAAAATATAAAATACATTAAACAACTTTTATTAATATATTAATTTGTGAATCATTACATAATCAACTGCATAAAAAGTTATTTCAACGTCAAAAAACGTAAATTTATGTTGAAAAATAACTTTTGTTATGTAACATTGCATTATAATAACCTTAAAAATATTATGTAACAGATAAACTTTTTCATGTTAAATATATCTTAAAGATATTGCCAAATAAGTAACATCTGTTATTTAGAAGCACCACCAGTTTCAAATCTACCAAAACATGTTAAAAAAACAACTGATGCATTTTAAACCTTATCCAACCCAGTAAACATTTGGTGAAGTGCCCTATTTAGTGACGTTTCTATCACTATTTCACTTCAATTATAGTTCGCATCAACTTTATCTTCATTTGTATTCCGACAGGTGGAGTGGTTCCGTCATCTGTAGCCGACAAAACAGACATTTCATATGATCGCTTCTCGGCCTCTTGGCTAAGATCAAAGTAACTGAGAAACTGAACTATTATAAATGAACTCTTTCATGACAAAAAAATCATACACATCTCCAATATGATGTCAAAGTGACTCCAAAATGCTACAAAATGTTTACTGGGAATTTATCAAACTATATTTGGTTTCTACACAAACGTAAAATAAACAAGAAAGCAGCAAATTAAGCCAGACATTTGAGTAAAAGTAATAAATAACGGCAAATATCACACAAAATAGTGACAATTCCTAAAGGACTCGAGGCACCCGCATCCTAAACTCACATATTGTAGGTCGACATTCTGACACTGCCTCCCTATCACCACCTCCACCGTTCATCCCTATATCCTTAAAGCACAATATAATATATTATATATAGAAAGGATTTAGAGTCGCCATCCAATTACTAGATATATGTTCAATAAAACAACCCTTTTATCACAAAAAACATAATTTTATTATAAAAAGATATTAGCAGCTTTCGACCACCCATGTGAGGTCATCTTCAGGTAAAACAAATTATAAAATTAATCTCTCTCCTGACACATTATTCACTTATTAATATTGGTCCCCAAGTTAAAATAATGCAAGTCAAAATTAACACAAAATAACATCTGTTACAGTGAAGCTGTATCAAAGAAACATATATATATATATATATATATATATATATGTTTCTTTGATACATAGTATCAAATACATACTTTGAGACGTCCATATATATATATATATATATATATATATATATATATATATATATATATATATATATATATATATATATATATATATATATATGGACGTCTTGCCAGGAGGGGTCCTTAGTATAAGTTTGTACCACATTTATATTGCATATAAAAATAACAGAAAATTAACAACAATTCGGGTAGCTTTATAGAAAAGTACCTAGGGTTTGATTCACAGTCTGGTTGTTAATTTTTTGCAACATGATTTTTCCTTAAAAACTGCATCAAACAATACGTGAATTTTGAATTTAAAATATATTAAGTCGCAGACTCTGAGTAATGTAATAAAGAAATAGATTGTATTTTTTTCAAGTTTTGTTTACTTTCTTCTTTAATAAATTTCATTCATAATAAATTAATTATTTAAGACGTTGTTATTTATGGTGTTGCGTCTCAAGTAAGGAGATTATGCCATAGTTTCTTATAAGTTTTATTATCATAAGGTCAAACACGAAGACAGAGCAGTCTGACATTTAGTGTTCATACTCCTGGCAACGGTGTTGTCAATAATATATATTTATTTTTAATAGCAACTATTCTAGTATATCATTTTGTTAATAACATTTTCTTTTGTTCTAGGTAAGAAGAATTTGAAATCTTGTGAAACCTCATAATGAAATATGAGATTAAACGTATGTACACCTACATATTTTTTTAAATGTTTTAATATTTACAATCTTCACTTTATTAACCCAAAATATTATTGAAATTAAATATATATATATATATTACGAAGATGCGTTGATGAACGTGGCTCACTGATAAGAATTAACAGGACAGTTTACCACGAAATCTTCATTTCTCTTGATTTATATCAATACTGATTCCAAAATACTTTTGTTCATATATTTCCTTGTTATCTCTTTTCATTTTTTAATATTATTTTATTTCTTGTACTTCACTTCACAAGCATAGTGTGAATGAAAGAAAAGATGATATTAGATAGAGAAAGAAAGTTTCTATCTAACAATGCGATTGAAGCAGTGAAAATAGTTGCTTATATGTAAATAATACAAAAATGAAACAAAAATTTTTACAATATAGTTCAAAATATAAAATACAGAGACTTGTCTTCCAAATGAACTATAAAATAATTAGACCCATGATCTAGGATAGGATATTTCAACAAGAACTTTGTTTTTTAAATAGGGGCAACACCAAAAACATGTCAGCTTTAACATTTAATTTATTGACATGTCGATATTACATATTGACATAGTAGATCCTTTGGCAATTGTTACAATGAATTTAATTTCGCTCGAAAATTGCATTAAAATAATAATAATCCAGGTCAACTATGTGGTCTGAAGGCGTAATTGGGCCGTTTTTATCAAAGATGCGCTTGGAAATGCGGTTACGGTCAATGAATTATGCAATCGAGAGATGTTAACAACTCAATTTTGGCCTAATACTGATGATATGGATATCACAAGGACGCCACAAGTCACACAGCCTTCTGTGACGCGATTTACAAAATAGGCCCGCCATTTTGCCAAAAAGTGATTGAAAATTTTGATAAAAGAATCGACATCTGTCAGCGTGGTCGTTGTGAACATTTATCCGATATCATTTCTCATTCATAATTGCCATTTGAATTATTTTCATCTAAATTCATTGTTTTATTTTGATTTAAAAAACAAAGTTTTTGCTGAAAAACTCCACATACGTACATCATGTTGTTGTATATTTTACCAATTATTTTATTTTATACAGCACAATAAACTGACCAGTGTACGAAAAGTACACAGCCTGTATGCTATTACATCATTTTGAATTTATTGAAATTAATATAATTTTACAAAACAATGCACTGGGTATGGAGAATGCTTACAAAATTGTTTTTAACAGTGTGTGTATACGTTTGTGTATATATATTTAAGGTTAAAAAACAAATAGACTAAACACCGCATATACTAGTATTAGATCACTAATAAAGTTAAAAAGTGTTCGTAACTTACAACTTCAGTAGACTTCTAATAAAATAAGCATGATCGTTTAGGTTTAACGGACTCCAGGGCTCCAGCTGGTGGTTTACTACATGGGAAGAGACTAGAGATAGACTATAGACAAAGCCCAAATTACCCGTACATCAATCCCTACATCATCAATCAATTCTTTCAACACAGGGGTTGTTTATATTAATTGCCTAATAAAATTGAATTAGAAATTCCTTAAGGTTTTTGTTGTTTCTCATGCGCAGCCGACATTTTCAGGATTTATTTTGTTAGATTTTCACTTATGTTGAGATTTTCATTTACCAAATAGGCATTATGCTTTTACGCTAATTATATAATAAATTAATGAGTATTTACGGGTTGTTATTCTAATTGCCTTATTTATAATGAGATTAAAATTGTTATGTAAAATTTTCCGTACGGCAAATAGCACGAATACTTAACCGACGGTCGGATGAAATCAGATTACGAATTTTTTCGATATTGTCATGTGTTTTTGACGTGGAAGGGCGACCTGGGCGTGAATCATCTTGATCGTCTTCCCGGCCATCTTAAAAACGTTCCAATCACTCAAAAATTCGTTCACGCGATAAGCATTCATTGTCATACACTTCTTTCAATAAATTTTAACTTTCAGTAGCGGTTTACCTTGAACTTTTATAATATTTCCGTTAAATAAAAACTTTAAAAGTTTTGTAATTAGCCATATCGATTTATTTGATCCAATTTTATGTTGCTGTAAACTTGCCATACTGTACATACCAGTGTAAGTATACGTAGTAATTCTACACCAACAGTGCTGTAACTCGACCTGTTAAAACTTGTTACAAAAAAACAGGGTTTTTGGTTTTACTTGCTCGAACATGTTTCAAAGTTTTTTAGTTAGCTTTCTTTGGTGTTTTGACAGTTTAATTCAATGGAGTAGGTAAAAAAAAGTAAAAACGTTGCAAATATAACTTGAAATTTCTTTTCATTTATTTTATATCGATCGTACAGTTTATTAGTAAGACATCTACGACTTTGAGATAACGACGAATATAATATTTCAGTTGTTGCAGTGATATTCGACAAGTTTATATGCAATATAATTTACTTTTGGTTTCATTTATGAGCTATCTCAGTATCGAATCAGTTTTTTGCATCTGTAATGGTTTACAAACGAAATAAATTTATAAACATAATTAATTAATTTAGCATGAAAATAAACGACAGTTTTGTGTTGTTTTAATTAAAACAAAAAATGTTGTTAATAGTTTTTAACAAACACAGCTTGTTATTATTCTATGCCTTTTTGACCTTTTAATTTGTTTACATTTATTTCTCATTTCATTGTCTAAGCTAACAAATTTAATTCACTCTTATTTATTCTCCCTCTCCAGTGCATTATATTAATATACGTCAGAAATGGCCCACTCATAAATAAATAAATAATAAGGAATATTTCTTGATGTAGCCACCGATTGTTTTCGTCATGTTAAAAAACCAAACCTTAATTTGAATTTTCGGTTTGGAAATGGTGCCTTCATTCGGTCGTTATCTTGAAAATAAATATATAATCAGTTTCAGGATTGTTTACCTTTAAACCTATGAGTCGCACACAAGTTTTTAAATGAGCTTTTTTGTAGGTACTGATCAAACTTGAAATCTACAAAGTAGATTCTTATAAATCTAAATATATATCTTATAAATCAAAGTCTTATAAATATTTTATTGCAAAAATTACGAGTATGGCTTTTTTGAAGACCAGCATTAGATAGAATTAAATTGGGTTGTATATGATTTTGTCGTCTTCTTGGCGTGTATGATTTGAATCCAATAAAATAATTCGTAATTACATTACGATAGGAATACCTTAATACACATGCAAAATTTCAACTTTCTATCTTTTACGAATTAAAGGTAATACAGCAAAAAAAGGCTCACTTTTTTTTACAGTTTTTCGAAAATTACGGGTTTCCAGGAAATTCAGGAAAAATCCGGAAACGCCAAAAATCTTAGAATTTTTTTCTCTACGAAATAGGCAATTTTTAAAAACATTGACAGAGCCGTTTTCGCGCTGCCATATAAAATTCACTACCAAACATATAAGAATATAAGATCATAAGATCATAAATATACACCTGGGACATTATAAATAAGATTGTCTTCTATTACTAATCACATTAAAATGAAAATAAACATATTTCCACTTTTCACTAAAATATTGCATGTTTCTTTTAATTTAAAATGTCACCTCTTGTTGCAAGACCCTACATAACTTCTATCTTAAGTTCTATTGGTCGTAAAAAGCATAAAACAATTGTACGAGTACCTAATATTTTACAAGTAATAAGAAGAATAGAAGCCATTTATCAAAAAAGAAGAATATACACATTTTTTGTAGTTAACTGTACCACACGTGTCCTCATGAATCTTAAAAGCCGTGACATTTTAAACGTGAAACGTGAAACTGAACCACTGCGTTTTACAATTATTATTTTTCCAGAGAATTAGTTTATTATAAAAACGATGGTTCTGTTGAATGAAGTTTGAGGTACGCGTACTTATCAACAAAAAAATTAAAAAAAAGCGACGTTGGGTTCTACTTCAGTAACTGTCTGAATTAACTTAATTATGCTGTCAGCTTCAAACGCTGTGAGTACGGAACCTGGTCTCCTCCATGGTTTATTCAGGACCAGGAGATACTGTGACAGGCACCACAAAGCGTTTTTTATTTTAGTATGATACAATTATGTCATGTACATATAACTTTACTTTGTGAAATTTTGCACAATTATACTTTATATTTTATTTCCACGGTACATGAACAAAATGAATATTTTCTCATCATATATATATACATAGTAGTTACATAGAGTGTTATGGAGGTGGTTTTATCGGAACCGAAGTCATAATCCTATATTATAATGTTCCAAGTGTATATTTATATGTTTGTTCGTGTTGCTGAAATTCGTTTGGTAGAATGGAAACGGCTCCGTCAATTTTTCCACTGAATTTCCTGGAAACACGTAATTTTGGAAAAACTGGAAAAATTTTCTTTACTTTTTTACAATTTATATAATTTTTAACTTCAAAATAACATATATATAATTTCATTGTTGCACTTTTTACTAGTTTTAATATTTTCGATTACATGTGACATCGTGACATCACAAAGCTTATGACCAACCAACACCCCCCCCTTCCCCACTCATAATTGTCCCAATTTGGTGACCCTCTCGCCCCTCTCCACTCTGCGTGTGACGTAATTAATGGACAGTCCATAATTTGTTAATTTTACTTTTCGCTTTTATATACGATTGTCAACTTTTGAATTGCTAGTGAAGTAGACTGAAGTATCCTAAGCGTTTGATGCCAGGTTTACCCTCAAATTTCATGATTTTGTTATGTAATGGAAAATCCTTACCCAGTCACTAGCTTTACTAGTGCTTCTCTTTTCTCTCGTGTTAAAACTTGTTCAATATACATTTCCCTTCCCCTCAGCTTTCTTTCTGCGCTTAATAACTTTATCTTCTGCTCCTACGTTCGAATCTTCATTATGAATTCTCCCTCTTTTTCTGCCTTCTTTACCTAGATTATCTCGATATTTTTTAGTAGCGTTTCTTTTATATACTCTTTACACTTGTCCTCTCTTTGTTCTCCTTTTTTTCTACTACGAGGAGTCTCACGATCAGACTTTTTTGTGCGCACCACCGCGACCTTTCAACTCATTAAGACTTTACAATAATTAAAACGCAAATTATAAATATTTCACTTGCCCCCTACGCTTCAGCGTCATCCATTTTTAGGGCTAGTTGCTTAATACTACATACATTATTTCAACTCGTACTTCAGTTTCCTCTGTGCAACTCCTACACCTTTTTCTTTCCACTCCCGTTCTCCTCTCTTCCGTCCTCCTCCACTCTTTCAACCTTTCCCTATCCATCCGCAATTTCGGGAGTTTTTTACGGGTGCTATTCATATAAAAGTAATAAATTCATATGCACGAAACAAAACAAAAAAATAAAATGAAAATAATTCACTTTAAAAATCAATATAATATGAGAGATATCTAACGACAAATATTGTGTACAAATAGGAAATAAAAGAATTGTACAAGTATGAATACAAGAGATTGCAGACTAGTGACAACCATACCCGACAACCAAGACCACGTCCCACGTTCGCGGTACGAACAGAAGTGTTATATAAACATACTTAAAAGTTTTTCCATTCTAACCGTTGTCGTTGTCGTTGTTGATTCAAGCTACATTGATTTTCTTAAGTAAACATATTTTTTGAAATCGCGTTACACATGTCATATGTCCGGCACGTTGTGACAACCAATAGCTAACACTATATCTCAGTCACACTATGGGTTCTATAACTAAAGCTAGGAAATATGAAAACAAAAAATGTACAAATAAGATATAGTCCAGTCCAACATAGTAGTACATCTAACCCTTGCTTTACACGGATTCGAAATAACAAAGAAAAAAAAAATATAGTATTTTTTTGTACGAATTTCAAAAATATTTCAAATTTTTACGAAGTCAAAGTAGTAAAGATACTAGAGGGTCAGCTATAATTGATCACGCCTTGTAATAAGGATATATTATGTTTTTTTCACGATATTTGTTTAGGATTAGGACTCATTTATTATTAATTTTAAGTATGCGGAATTTTCCAAAATCTTATATTATAATGTTCCTAGTGAAAGTTTATATGTTTGTTTGTTTATTTGTTTACGCGATTCGTATGGTGGCTCAAAAACTGTTCCATGCATGTTCCATTTTGAAAGTTACCTATTTCGTAGAGAGAACAATTCTAAGACTTTTGGCGTCCTTGGGTGTTTCCCTGAATTTCCTGGAAACCCGAAATTTTGGAAAAACTAAAAAAAAATTTTGACTTTTTAGAAATAGATAGAAAGTTGAAATTTTGCATATGTATTACGATGTTCAATGCTAACATTTTTTGAAAATCAGAAATTTAAAAATTAAAAAGTAGGGCATTGAGAAAATTAGGAAGCCCGCTAGAAATATTTGGAAGAAATTTAAATTTTGTGGGCGAAGGCGGATTTTGTCAAGAATAAAAATTGCGCTAGAAAGTTGAAATTTTGAATATGGGCTAACTTTGGTACCTAATATACAAATCGAAAAAAATCCCTAATTTTGAAAAAAAGTTGGTCAAATAACGAATAAATTGAAAATATTTCATATTTTATTTAAAACAATTTTATTTCTTTACTCAGTTAATATGAAAACTGATTTGTTGTATATATGCGAAATTAATATAAAACGAGTTAAATATTTCCATTTAAATATGGAATTAAAATTTGAAAGGCAATTCAATTCACACATAAAAGACAGTCGTCGCTTGCGTATATAAAGCGGAAATTTATATCTCAGTAATGGTGATTCTTAGAATTATAAATATAAAAACTATTTATGTAGATTATTTCAAGAACTACAACTTTTGTCTGATCTATTTTTATGATAAAACTTACGGTTTAGCGGAAAAACCTTTTCTTTTACCTTTGATCTTGAATAACTTTTTTTGCAGATGTGCGATCGGTGAGGACTTTTAACAGTTTATTTGTAATAATGTCCCCAAGGTCTGTACCAACTTTCAGTTCTATGCGAATTATTGCAAACCTCTACCACTATTTTACTTAAATCGAAATAGATTTTCCTAAAACTAAATGCCGCCTTATGCATTGCAGTGTTATTATACGCCACTGTATTCTACACTCGTTTTAGAATTATTTTTGTGTAAAGACGGTAATTTTCTAGTATAAAGCAGCATGCTCCATAAAGCACATGGATACAAAGCACTGTTCTTTTATACCTTTTTATGGTTATAAAAATGTAGGATACTGTGAATGAATGTAAAGAATTGTATTACAACAGAATCAAGTAGTGAGGTTAACGTTAAATACATAATGCAATACTTTGTAAATGTTAAAATTCATGTTTTATTTAATTAAGTGAATAGAGAATACATAAGTTTCTCAGTGCGCTTTGAAACCGTAAAAGTCCAAAGGATTTGACATTACCTTAAGTACCTTTTAACCAAATTAGATAATAACCTACTAGCATATATAGTAGATATAATGGCGCGACCCCATTAATGCAAATGGGTACGCTAAACAATACGAATTTTTTTTTTTAATACTTAAAATACATTTTTTAAACACTTAAAACAATATATAAATTTATAAACATTACATAATACATCATTTATAAATACGAGTTCATTGAAGTATTATTATTCATACGAGTTCAGGTTGAAGACGACGCTGCGGTCGAACAGTAGGTATTTTATTTTCCATGAAGGGATCAGAGAATTTCCTATCCGATGAAGAAAATCCTATATTATAATGTTTCAACTGTATATTTATATGTTTATATGCTCGCGCGATTCGTATGGTAGCTCGATAACGGCTCTATGCGTCTTTTTGAAAATTTCCTATTTTGTAGAGAAAAAAATTCGAAGACTTTTGGCGTCCTCGGATTATTCCCCGAATTTTCTGGAAACCTGTAATTTTGGAAAAACTAAAAAAGAATGTTACTTTTTGCTCTATAACATTTAATTCGTAAAAGGTAGAAAGTTAAAATTTGGTATGTGTCTTACGGTGGTCAATGCTAATATTTCTTGAAAATTAGAAATTGAAAAATTGGAGAAGGGGGCGAGAAAATTAGAGGGCTCGGTAGGAAACTTTGGAGAAAACTCAAATTTTGGATTAATTAATAATGAAATATGTTATTAATAAAAAAGAATTCAAAATTCAAAAATTTGTTTTGAGGGCACGGGGGCAGTTTTTGCCGAGGGTAAAAATTGTTCTAGAAAGTTAAAACATTGTGTATAGACTAACTTTGGTAACTAATTTACAAATCGAAAAAATAATAACAAATTTTGAAAAAAGTTGGTCAAGTAACGAATAAATTTAAAATATTTTATATTTTGTTGAAAAAAATATATTTTCTTACTTAATTTATATGAAAAATTATTTATTATTGAACGAGTTAAATATTTTAATTTGAAAATAGAATTAAAATTTGAAATGAAAATACGAATACGAAAAAGACATTGCATTGCATTTTTAAATACCAATCACCAATATATCTATATTAAAATAATCTGGCTTATATGTGACCCTGCTGTATACACAAGCTGCGTTATTGAAATAAATAAATATCAGTCCAAGTGCTTTAGAATTCAACGCGTATCCAAACCTTTAACTAAGCAAACAACAATTAAATCATCCTCTCCACAGATTCATTCTGCTCGTTAAGTAATATGAAATTAATATGAATCCTTGTTATTAATTTAAATACTTCAAATTAGTCGACAAATTACGTAATTCCAGTATAAAAATTACCTTTTATCATCTTTTATAAAACAAACAAGACAGAGAATTTTATTTTAAATATTCATTTTTTTTAATTCCTTTTTTATCATTTGTTACAGAATAAGACATACTTACAAAGACTTATATTATTAAATGACATAATTAAAAATATATATTTTTTTGTTTTCTTGCAAATATTTGTAAAAGAAGTAAAAAAAGAAAAAGGTGGGATAGGGGTTTCTGAAGTGCACCACTTCTAGCAACTTTGAAGTATTAGAAAGCTCCAAGCACAGCTTCCAGAAGACAAATATCACTTTAAAAACCGTGCAGTGTTCAGTTTTCATAGCAACATATAAAATTACATTTGTGCTTTAGTTAAAGTACCAGTAGCGCCACTGTAATTAAATGAAAAATGTTAGGGAAAATATAATATTGTATAAGTGGCTCGCCTTGTTCTTGGAAATACACATACAAGTATAGACGAATACGTATAGCATGCAAAATTGTATCAATGTGTTACTGTTCCATTATTAAAACATAACGTTTTACAATACAGCTAAAATATGTAGCGTTTATATAAAAGTTTATATATGTAGAGTTTAACAATTAGAGTGTAAATTCTTTAGATGTGTCGACCTAAGATTGAAACATTGTTGTTTCATAAGTAAGAGTTTTATTAGTGTCGCATGTTTATGTCGCACTAGTATGTACGTTAAAAGTACAACTCATGTCTAAATAATCTGAACTTATAAATGAAAATATATAAATGTTGGATGTCGCATGTTTATGTTGCACCAATATGTACGAGGTATTAAAATCAAACAAAGAGGTCATCGTATTCGAGTGAAGTCCGCACATGGATCGACTGGTTGCAAACCTTAGCCTCGAATCTGTTGTTAGTGAGAGAACGCACGTGTATACGGGTGAGACGCTTTGAGGGACTGTGTTTCTAGGTCGCAGGGCAATTACGTTGCATGCTTTTGATCATACTAATAAAACCCTATCATGTTATTGTTAACAATTCTATAGAGTCACGAAACACGACTCGACATGACTCGTTTTTCGTTTTCGCTGAAAACTTCGTTGCGCGACTAGTTCGATCAGTCGATCCGTGTGCAGACGGCTTTAGAATATTGACGAATATCATGTTGTGGACAAAAACTAACTACTTGTAAAAATATACTCATACATTCAGTAAATTAAAAAAATTAAAAAAATAATAAAAGAATTGTTTATAGTCGTATGTCCACAGCATATGTGGAAGTGACATTTTTTAATAACATTTGGTTGTGACGTGCCCTAAATAAAACAGTATTGCTTTTATTTAATCAGGAGATTTTATTTCGTTTATTTTTGTAGATTATTTGACATATGTTTATTATTTGCTGTTTTGTCCCACTATACTTCAAACCATCCGTCTAGCATTGTTTTTCTTTTTATATTGTGTTAAGGCGATTACAGAAACCATTGTATTTGTATTTTGTATTTTGCAATAGACTTTAATTTACAATATCCCCATGCGCATGTGCAATGTATTACAAAATTAGATACATGTTGGTCATTGATAGTTTAGTACAACTCCAATGAAGAGAAACGTAACTCTCTTATTCTGTAGTCCTTTGGAACTAGTCCATTGCGAGTGGTGTAGTAGGACGTACCACTAAATGGACGTTAAATATACGCAAATACTCTTAAACATCAGAAGTAACTTAGAACTTAATAATACTAAAGAAATCAGTAATGAGTGCTAATTCATTAATAATAGGTGGCACAAAGAAACGACCAGCGTATAGAAAATACGCAGCGCTTACTCGACGTCACGTTCACTAATAATTCATGATCTCAGGGCCACCAAATATCACTTTTTTTCTGATGAACAAAATGTGTAAGATTGAGTAGTTTTAGTATGTACAATGGCCAGGCGGCCATTTTCGAGGTAACAGGTAATCAAGGTATATGCCTCACTCACTCTCATGCGCACGGATAATACCCTCTCGCTCCTAGCGGAATTAAAATTGGGTCTAGGGGATGTTTGACCCCTTGGATCTGTCTGTCCTCTTGTAAAACGTGTTAAAGCAGTTGTCTTGTATTACCTTGTATTGTAGCTGAAAAAAAAATTACTTAAACTCACTTATAGTCCGATGGTAGCGATTATTATTATATTATTTTTCACACGAATATAAAAATTAGATTTATTTTATCTATTGAAGAATGATATGGGGTTTTTTTAGTAATGTGTGTTATTTTAAATTTTGAACTGTCAACATACAACCGTTGTTGCGGTGATATTTGGCACATATTGTGTTTCATTACTAACCTCAGAGTTTATACTTTAGATTAAATTAAAAATATTATCAATTTTTACGAAAATATTGCATTTTTCTGTTGATTTAAAATGGCACCTCTTTTTGAAAGACTCGTGGCATTTTCTTCTTAACTGATGTTCGCTATGTATGGTTCAGTCGTATATTGAGAACCTCGAGCATATTCCACTGTATACGGGGCCTTTTAATCAATTTTAGATGATTATTGACCAACTCGAACAACTTCAAAAACTAACTGGTTAAGAAAAAAACCTATACCTATATGTTAGTTTCTTCTTTTAGGTTTCTTTGAAGTTGATAATGCTGACGTAAGAACAGATTAGTTATTCTGAAAGATCTTCAGATAAAAGTATTCCAAAGAAAAATACCATAGTTTATCTTATAAGATATAAAAAAAGAAAATGTTACCTTAAAAAAATCTTAAATAAGATATATTTTCTAAAAGGAAATAGGCATGAGAAATTTAACGTTTCTTTTTTATATTTTATTTCAACAATGTTAAAAAATTCAGTTTGTTATAAAGATGTATAAATATAATATGATATATAAAACAAAATGATCACTAAAAGGAAAACAATAGACCAAAGTTATGATGAATTAAAATCGTCCTAACTACGCTGTAACAAAACATGGGACTGTATAAAACTGTTTCTTCCCTCTTTTTATCTATCTGTCTCTTTCTATCCTATTGAGAAGGCATATAATACTCATTACAGCTGTCTTTTCGTTCATTATAAAACACAAGTTTTAAGTGGTGTTGGAGTTTTATAATGAGCCCATTCTCAATGCAGAAACTTGCATTTAATGCAGTTTTTATCAAAGTATGCACCAGTATTATTACTGTTACCACTGTCTCTAATTATTATAAATCTTTCATAAGTCCTTTCTTCATTTTTGATATAGTGAATTAATTTTCTTACATATTTAGTAGAATAACATTTTCAAAGACGTATCGAACTATTTTATCAACGTTGTTAAGTCTAAAGAAACTAGAGTATAATACAATTTGAAAACAAAAGGGTTTCAAATTATATTTGTTGGATATGTTAATCCATTCGCTTTAGTTTAACGATTTTACTTGCATATTTAATACTGTATGCAATCTGTTTATGAAGACATTCAGAAATATGCTTGCACAGTTTATATTATCTAATAACATTCAAAGAATACAATAATTAGATTTTTTTAAATAACCGAATTCGAACTCGTAATCTAAGACGATCTTTGTTGATTTTCCTTCATTCCTGAAGAGTTGTGATGCCAGTCTTTTCGACAATAAACCCGCGAAATTGCATTTGTATGTGTAAGAGGAAGCTGAAACTTAAGGTTGTAGCTGGGGGAGAACATCCCAACCCGAAGGAAAGGAATTGTAGTAAGTGGTGAACCGAAAACTACTCATCGTTGGCACGGGGGTGTGCAATGTCAAGTGGTATACCACCAAACACATACCACCCGATCACAATCTAAACGGGCTAACTGGTGCATTGTAACTAGTCCTTTTTTATTATTTAACCCTGCTAAGGCAGACATAATATTGTAATTTGGGTGTTCTTTGAAATAGCTGTAAATAATATTTGATATTTTGATATATAAATACACATAGCAGAGATTTATGAGCTGTAAGGTTGGTAACCTTACACAAGGATTGTGATATCACATGCACTTGGAATGTGTACAACGTTGAATCCCTTTAATAATTAAAGAGACAAAATGACTTTTTTAATTGTTAATATCTGTAAACATATAAGGAATTATTAAAAAATAATTGAACATTTGAGGTTCTAGTAACCCACTTTATCAATATATAGTAAACTTTTGTAGAAATTAAGACATAGGACACAAGCCCATTGTAAGAAAAGTGTTTTTCTTGGAACGTCTTTAAATATACGTTATTAACTAATGAAACTTTGAGAGATAAAATCTTGATTTGACAACAGGATTCAAATTTCATTTATTTTTGAGAGTAGAAAAATAAAATCACAACCTCTTTAAATCCTTGTTTACGTCTTAACATCATGGGGTTTTATATTCGTTTTTCTTTATGTTAGGCGACCCTTCTTTGTGAGATTTTTAACCCCTCTAAAAACGTCAAATTCAGTTTAAACATCTAATAGCAAGTCAGTTAAGTATTTTAACTAATGCATATCTGCGTTCCACTTACTGTATAAATAGATTCACGCCATTCACTTTGGCTTTCAGCTTTCAGCTTTCTGCTTTCTTATGACATCATCCGACAATCATTCAAAAATTGTGAAATATAAAATGATTATATAAAAAATTATTCTAAAAAAATTGATAAAAATAAAGTGAAAGAAACTTTTACTCTAATATAAGAACTTTTAATAGAACTATTATAAAAAAAATATGTCATGATTTTGTTCTGATTTTAGTGATTTAGGCACGAAGCCCTTGCTATGCTTACTTGTCTCTTGGCAGAAGAGGAAAGGAATAGAAGTGAAAGTAAATTTATCTCCGCAATTGATGGTACTATAATGCATGCCTTGGGAGCGGTGCAAATAAGTGACAATCCACAGACATAACATTAAAACTCATTTGACACGAAGCATCGATGCTTGCGATGCTGACATAAGCATGCATACTTCTAGCAGCATGCCATTGTTATGCATGCCAAACGAATTCGTTTGATACGATGCGTGCAATGGACTTACATGAATAAAACAGTCCTTTAAGGTAGAATTAGCGTGGAACCACTTGTCGATAGATTTTTTTAAATTAATGTTTATATGCTAAGAATAACATGCATGAAAAATTCTTGACCGCCTAACTATTTTCTATTATACACCAGAAATCTCACTATGAAATTTTCAAAAAATTTAGGAGAGCAAAGAAACATGTTTTTTAAACAATTTAACTCGTTCTATATTAATATTACATATCACAACAAATAATTTTTTCATATAAACTGCCTAAAAACATATATTTTTTTCAACAAAATATAAAATATTTTCAATTTATTCATTATTTGACCAACTTTTTTTCAAAATTGTGGTTTTTTTTCCTATTTGTAAATTAGGTACCAAGTTAGCCTATATACAAAATTTCAACTTTCTCCACAGTTTCCTACCGGGCCTCCTAATTTTCTCGGCGCCCCTTTTATTAAATTTTGAATTTCTAAATTTTAAAATATGTTCGCATTCGACAGCGTAATACACATGCAATATTTCATCTTTCAATCTTCTACGAATAAAAAGATATACAGCAAAAAAAAACTCACTGTTTTCCAGTTTTTCTCTATGAAATAAACAATTTTCAAAAACATTGATGGAGCCGTTTTCGAGCTACCATACAAATTTCAGTACCAAACATATAAGAATATAAACATACAGTTGGAACATTATAACATAGGATCATATTTCTTTTAATTCCAACACATTTATTTCATAATTAATGGTGATCCGGCAACGCTGCGCGTATAATTAACTCGAGTAGTGTAGAATAAAGAACGAAAATTTTAATGCTACTATACTATACTAGCCCACGCTGTAACTACCTGCAATAGCGATAAAATGAGTCACATCATTTTTTATGTTAGGTCACATTTTTTACGTATATATTGTGGGTATATTATATTTTATTAGTTATTTTGCTATGCAAGCCCATTCAGATTTTCTGTTATAAATATATTCTAAATGTGACCATACACCAGTATACTGAACATGCCAGACCAATAATCTATCGCATTGACACATCATTTACAATTCTGATGTAAATAAATAAATAACTGATTTTTGTGTCATCAAAAATAAACTATTAATTGGTTAGTTTCTGTTTGGGAGTGGGTGTGGGTGTGGGTGTGTGAAATGTGTTAGAAGCTTCAAACAAATCAACAACCCACATATTTAACTACGAGTAGATATTTGTATATAAAATGTATAAACCCAAATATATCTTTTAAACCTACCTAATACTGTTATGACAGTTGATGCGAATATCACCACTGAGTTTACTTCGTTGACAATTTTTATATTAAGCCTTCGCTTCAAATATAGAACTTATTAATATTTTACGTGCAGAATGAGTTCTATTTCAAGTGTTGTATAGTCTGATGCGACACGATAGTGGCATCGTTGTAATATGACGTATACTTACAAATACACGTAGACCTGTCTTATACACGTACCTGTATTTTATATATGGTATAGGGTTTTTGAAGAAGAGTTGTCATTTTAAATTTCACACTATTTTTGAACTGTCAACATACAACTGTATTTTATATTTATGTCGGCCACGACATCATACTACCAATATAGTAGGAGGTCGTTGGAGATAGTACTTAGAATTGAAATTAGGAAGTCGTTAATCCGGTGATTTGGAACTCAATCAGGGGGTTTATTATGCTTCACTTTATTATTATTAAGAAAGTAGTATCTGCAGACTAAGCCAAAAGGGGGCCGGTTAAGATTTCAATTCTTATTTATCTATTTATATTAATGTACAACATATTAAGTTTATTCTGTGAAACTTTGAAGTCGATTGGAGTAAAACTGTCGAAGCTATAGAGTTTTACGTCTTCACCTCTCTGGTTTTCTTTGAAACTTAAAAATGCCTTTTTCTCACACTTACTTTTTCAGAACCGGCGTCCTCTCTAGCTCAAAATCTACTGCACCGATCCTTTTGAAATTTAGCACACTCTTTCTTTATATAAATGCCGAGGAACGCTGTCGAATTTTTTTTTTAATTTTAACGTATTTTAAAATACAAAGTATCTGATTTTTTTCATGAAAAATCGGTATTTTGAATTCTAAGTGCTGTAAAAAATTGAAAAATCAATAAAAAAAAAACTTGACAGGGTCACCTGCAGAAACTTATCAACTAATGAAATCATTTTGGTTTTTAGATTTCAAATAATCCAGTGATGAGTTATGAGGGACACCGCAATGAAACTTTCTTTTGTGACATCTGCGGAGATTTGCTGTCAATGCCTCATTTACTGATATTTATTTATGAAAATTTCACAAAATACTCTTTAAATGTTATTTTATCGTGTAGTGATTACAGAAATAGTTATATATTAACTGTGTCGTCAAAAAACATTATCTAAAATATGCTTTTTTTGGATCGATTTTAGTGACACCATATACTGATGTAACTTCTATGAAGTAAAATTATTTAGTGATTCTATGACCGTATGTCAGATAAGAACTGTGTGTTTATAATTAAAATATATTATAAAGTATTATGTAATAACTTATTTTATACTCTGCACTGATAACAAAAATAACAATTTCTTCCCGAAAATCAATTCCATTTTCGTTTGTTGTATCGCATTTTCGTTTGTTGAGTCGCCGAGTAATTTAGGTTTTAAAGATACATCACTATATGATGTCGCTAAAAGCGGTTTTTTAGTATCGAAGGAATACCCTGCAGTACACTATTTAAGTGCTAGCGCGTCTAATGCCGTTTGCTGACTGTCTTATTGTTACTAAGCTCGGCAATTGAATCTAACACGATGGACGTGTGATCAACGCCAAAGACGTTAGCAACACGGGACGATCAAATAATTTGGCTGCCTTGAGCATGGAAAAATAGCAGCGTTGGCATAAAACCGTATTTAATAAAATCATTAAAAACAATTACAAAATGTAATATTAAAGAAAACACTGTAATATTAACACAAAAATTACTGTAAAAGAAAAATATCAGGTAACTGCATATTGTAGTTCAGTGACTACTTTTCCTTACCAAGCCTATTTACAATTTTTAGTCAATTTACTGTTAAAGTAACATTTTAAATAAGTGGATATAGATAACAGTAGAATAGAATGTATAAGGGAAGGAAAAAGGTGGTGAGATACATAGTAATATACGTTATTACAAGGGCGTTACAGGGGGAGTACGATGGGCGGGTATTTATCATATTTTCCAGGGTAGTTGTGCCAGACCAGAAAAGGGAATTTACGTTTACTTGTGGCACCTTCTGTATAGTATTATAAGCCGATAAAATATTTTTAATCAAATCAGAAATCTCTCGTTTCACTCTCAATATATTTATAAATGATATTTATTATTTATATAGTTTCACAAACTTTTGTATTTTGAAAATATCAAATATGTAACGAGTACTTTTATTTAAGGAGGTTATTTAAAAGTTTATCTCTTGGTAATACGAATTACGAAATATATGAGGGACAGAGAAATATTGACACAGTACTTTTCAACTGAATTTTTCAATTCCGAATTGAAAAAATGGATTTTTGCTTTAATAATTAAAAAGTTATCTATAATTAATCTCAAATTTATATTATTTTAATTTAAATTAAAATTAAATATTTATAAAAAAGTCGTAATAAATTTGACAACGTTGTCAAAAGAAATGTATGATTTGTTCATTACTTAGAGTATAATCTCGTTTTATTTTAAATCTTGATAACCCACATTTGCTTTTATTTAATTATTTTCGTAAATAGGTATACTTTTGATAATTTTCTTTTTTTAATAGTTTCAAAATAGATTTTTTTATATACACGTAGTTTTTGTAATCCATGTCACCATTTTTTCATAGTTAAAAGGTGAAATTGAACTAAAGGATATGATACTCGTATATATAGAAATTGGCTGTTGTTATTAATTTAAAGAAAGAAAACTATGAACCCCAGGTCAATAAAATTTTGAGACAGTAACTATTTCATCGATCCTACAAATTTCACGACATTTTTAATCATTTACGTAAAGGGTTTTTTGTTTATAACGTTTTTTTCAACTCGTAGTTAAACTTCAGTTATGACATAAACATACTACGACCGCCAACTACGTCCAATGTTATGATATTTTAAATATATTTTTTTATAAATTTTACTTTTTGGAAGTGGAATTTTAGTTTAAATGTTATGTCACAAAGCTGAGGCCATTCATAAATAACGTCCCACAAATTTCATGCTATTCCGACCCCCCCCCCTTTCCCTCACTCTGTTCTTGTCACATTTTGTATTTCTTTTTAACTTATTAGACATTTCAATTAATAGCATTTTTTATGTATTACAGTATTTTTAAGGTTTGGAAATTTATTCTTTTTTTTAACACTTTTTTTTACAATTTTATTAAACCTCCTATTCCATTTTTCAGGGCTTCTATATTTTATATTGCATGTGACGTCACACTGATTCTCAACACCACCCCCACGATCCTTTGTATGTGACGTAATTTATAAATACGTATTTATAGCTCCTTCACTCTCCTTGAACGTCTTGTCGCACTTTGAGACCCCCCCCCCCATTTGAATATAGCGTACGTAGTGAATGGCCCCTTACAATAGTGTCAAAATTTCGATAAAGAACGTTAACAAAATGTTTTTAATGCCTGGTATAAATTAAGTTTAATTCAGTTCTAAACTTAATAACTACAACAATTTCAAGTATTAAGTTATGTACTAGCATATTTGAAATGAAAGATAAAATTATTAACTGTCATTATTTACGAGTGCATAAAGTTCATACATCGTTTTGTAGCAATATGCTAGTCGCTAGCGAATAAAACTCAACCAAGAAATAATAACGTACTCGTAGTTATGACTCCTCCGTAATACTACATCCTCACAGTTTAAGTACACCCTGTAGAGTTCATCGCTGTTTTACTGATTTATTATTATATTTGTTATGCGAAGATAAGTTTATCGCTTTAAGTGATACTTAGCTCAATATCGTTTAAACATTTTTATATTACTTTTGTTATATACCCGTCCTTATTTTTCACAGTTTTTACATTTTTCTTTTTTCTCTTTTTCTCTCAACAAGTATCAATGAACTGATCGCATTTTGAATCCGTTTTGCCTAAAATTGTGATGATATGTTATCCCCAATATCACGTTTCTACGATTTTTGCTATCGTCAGCTAATCTTTGTTATAAATTTTTAATCAGATTTAAGGAGTTACTGGTTACATCACCTTGAGGTTTTCTATTAATCGTATTCCTATTTCACGTAGATTTAGTAATAGTTGCGAAGTGGAGTATATATAATTATAAAATACCTTTTTGTTCTCTTAAGGGGTTATATACAGTTAGGAGCCCCAAAAAAAGCAATTTGTATTAAGCAAACTGTATTAATGTAAAAATTTGTACACGAATTATGGTAACTTTTAACTGTATTTTAACATTTTTCTATTTGTAAAAATAATAATTTTAAAGCTGCCACAGCTGATCTCCAAGAACTCCTCTCAAAAAAGGCATCTTGTGGTGACCACGATATCTCTGGAGTGAAACAACTAAAACGAAAAAACCTAACGGATTTTGTTAACGTAATGTATAATCTGCTAATTAACGAAAGGAATAAGCAAAACAATTTTTTTTGACAAAATGGCGGCTTTTCAAAAAAAAAAAAACAATTTTTGACCAAAATATTAGCCTTAAATTGTTTTTAAAAGATAATATTCATCGGTAAGAAAAACCTTTAAATGATAACTAAAAAATATACTTAAGAAGCTTGTGTTAAAGTTTGAGATTAATCGGTTCAGTCGTTTCCGAGAAATCTTGGTCACCGACTTTAAAAACACAGTTTTCAGATAAATGCATTTAAATTTTCAAAAGCACTTTACATAGACTAAAAAAAAAAATTTCAAGACACATAACTTCGAAAATAATCGCCGGCTTAACTTGTATATTACAAAAATGAATTTAAAAAAAATCGATTTTTTTTTAAATTCCAACTATATATAACCCCTTATAGTGGTCGCCAGCTCACCCGTGGCAATATATAACGCCTCATCCGATTTAAAAATTACACCATATCTCTATTATTCATATTATTATCTACGGGTAACATAGAATTTTTGTATTTCCTTTTTTTTAATTTAATTAATTAACGTCGCCCTATTTCGTATGGTAAGTCCTATCACCGACTACCCCCTACTATGTTGGCAGTATAAACCACAACCAATTCTAATGAAAGATCCAACTGTTAATTTGTTTATTTAATTTATTTAACGTCGGCCTATTTCCGATGCTGAGTCCTATCACCGACGACCTCCTTCAATGTTGGCAGTATTTATGGTGTCGTGGCCTCATATATGTGGGCTACACCACTGCCTAATAACTGTATGATTATGTATGACCATAATCAATATAAGTTCATAATAACCAAACCCAGAAAATATATATCTGGTCCGGGGATCGAACCCGAAGACACAGCAGTCGGCGTCAAGCATCAATGCTCTCGCCCACTGTGTCGTCTCTAACTGTTAAACATCTAATTCATCTATATACAAAATATTTAACACAGGAGATTTTAAAGTAAAACAATATTTCAGCAGATTTTAAAGTAAAACAAATCTAGAAAATTTTGTTGATTTATTAGAACATACAAAATTAATGACAATATTTAATTTTAATTTTAAGAAAATTGTAATAATTATAACAAATTTGATGTCCTTATAACTTTTATAAAATAGGTGCATAATAAGAGAAGTTCATGGATAGAATGTGATTTACTCAATTTTTGTTATTTTATTTAACAGAAAGGAACGAAACATTTTAAAATAAACATGCTAATTAATTATACTCGTACAATGTTTAGTTTTAGTTCCAATGTTGTGTAATTATGTTTTTAGAAGAAGAGAATACTTCTTAAATTATCTACAGGTCAATGCATAAAACTTTACAAACCGTAATTTACCAAATGTTGTTGGTCCATGCTGCATTCTTCATGGTTCATTCATTTACGACATATACGTTTGTTCCATAACGAGACTATCCATAATAGTGGCAACTTCCTCCACGGACATATCTAATCTAAGTGCAATGTCTTCCGCAGACGAAATTCCCATAGTAGCCCTTATGTAAGCCACATTACATTGTGTTGGTAGTAGAATCTGGTTGTCTTCAGTTTCTACTTCTTTTTCCAAAACAGTACGGCGAACGCCAGTTGCCTCTTCTTCGCTAGACTCATCATCATTCATGCTTTCCCATCTTCCGTCTCTAAAGTCATAATTCATAGTCGTTGTTAAAAATTTCTGGAGAGCATTCTTGTCGTTTGCAGTATCTATGTTTTCATAAATTTCATCGAGTGTTATTCTATCATTTTCTTTAATTAGTTTTTTGATTTTATGGAATTGTTCCTCAAGCCAAGGACTTTTAAGATAGTCTGTCTTTTTGTAATATAAGATTTCTAGATCAGAATCATCAGAATAAATATAATCTTTGTTAAATATTGATGATATCGATGAGGACGTGCTAGCGTTTTCATCATCATTTTGATCAACAATTTCATCTGGATCACAATTTCCCAATATATTCTTTGACAAATTATTTTCACTACTCATGTTAATCACTTACTAGAGTTTCTTTTATTTTTGCACAAAATGTTGTTCTACCGCACGATTCAAATATCAAACTGTTTTGAAATAACTGCATTGCAATGTTGTTACACTACGGCTGTGACTCGGGTGTTTCTTTTGTAGTTCGGGTTCTTGTGGAATGCTCGTGAGTAAACAAACACTATTTCTGGCTTATTGTACTATTTTTATTTGATTTTAATAATCAACAAAATGTTCGTTTCTGTTAAAAGACAATTCAAATCTGAGTATATTTATTTTCTTTAAAATTCAAATGAACAGTCGTTCATTTAAAATGTCTATTACATCGATTACAAATGGCAAAACGACTTCACCTTATATTTAATGCTATTTCATGCCGTTTATAATAATCATAACCATTTACTTAAATGTGTATGGAACTATTTAAATTGTTACTGTTTACAGTACAGGTACTGATGAACCTTGACAGGCCCGCATTTGAGGGAGGGCAGGCGGGGCTACTGCTTCAGGGCCTAAATTTTTGAAAGACTTGACGGAAAAGAATTGTTCCTTTTATTCGGAAAATAATTAGTATCCTTCGCTCCTTCGTTGCCCTAACGCTTCTAAATTCGGCTCTGAACCTTGAACTTCTAGCCGTGTCAATCAAGCTTTACCTGTCTAACAACCAAAGTAAATTATAGTATTGTTAAATAACATATCAAATATATTATAATAATTCGTATTAACTAATTAAATTAAGTTTAATATCTATAATATATTTCTGATTTAATTATAAATAACATAACGTTTGTTATTTATGTTTTATATATTTATATTAACATTCAAAAATATTTAAAAAGTTATAGAAAGTTAGAAGTATACCGAAAGTGAGGTGGAATTCAACCAAATTCAATTACGACTATATACAATGGATTTTGTGTGTGAGGTAAAGAAAAATTAATTTTAGAAAGTGACTAGTTACAATTGATTTCGCGTGGTAATGACAAATACAAGTTATTTAGGAAGTGTCTTAAAAAGCCCAAATCTAAAATCTAACTTTGTTTATAACTTCAATCTTTTTGTTTGCCGGTTTGTTACGTTTAAACATGGCCAAACACTGCTCAGAATCATCAACACGTTCTCGTTTTTGGTCAACAGTAAGCAAACGCGGCACCCACTTTGAACAGAGCTTTCTCATAGTCAAATGCTCATGCAATATAAAGCCAACACGTTCTTTTGATATCTTTACGATGTCAGCTAACTCACGCAACTTCACTTTTCGATCATTCCAAACGATTTTGTGGATTTTTTTAATGTTTTCTGGTGTTACCGCCTCATTTGGACGTCCACTGCGTTCTGCATCATCGGTGTCTCTACGACCACGTTTGAAGTCAGCAAACCAACGTTTTATTGTTGTTTCTGATGGAGCGGAGTCCCCATAACACTTTTCAAGCCATTGCTTCGCTTGAACGGTATTTTTTCCCATCAAGAAGCAGTGTAAAATTAAAACACGAAATTGTTTTTGATCCATTGTTTTGAAAATAACAAAAGTAGCGTCACTCTTAGCACAATAACTCACAAACTACTGAATAGAATATCATGAAATTTTAACAGCTGTCTTTTGAAGGTTAGTATTAACCGAAAAAAGGTGACTGCAATAAATGTGTTAGGCCCGGGACTTTTCACCCCATGTGCTATATATCAAAATGTTAGATATTATTTACGGCTGTTTCGAGCAGTAGTATAGTTTCTATATTATGAACGTGGTAACAGCGTTAAATAAAATCAAAAACTAATTATTTACTGCTTATTACTTAACGTATGTGATTGTATTAGACACATTATACCAATTGATACAAAATATTACCACAACACTGATCTCCGTCACATATATGGCTATCACAAAAGCAACAAAACTGAAATTATAATTTTGAACAGCTGCATCTCCGTCAATATCTGGATATTTAATAAAATAAAAGCGATAATGCCTATACATTTTTAAATCAACAATTAAAAAATCGACTCATAAAAAGCCCAATTAAAAACTGGTTTAAACATGTCAAGTATGATTTTCGTTATTCCTTGGACGACCATTCGCCCCCTCCAACCTCTCCCCGCTTCGACATCCAGCCACCTAACACAACCTATCCAACTTCCAACCACCAACCCCCCCTCTGAGCCATTCAGTCGACCTTAGTTTATTGCCAGCTCGACAGGTTTCAATTTTATCCTTCACCGGCTATAACAGCCTCTTCAGTTCCGCGTATAAGTAAGCCTAAGCGCACACTAGACAGACGATTTCCTTAATTCAGTTTTATCTTCGAAGTAGAAAAATAGAGCCTAGAACAAAAGTTGAATCGCGTCTGCGTACAACGAGTCAACTAATTTATAGATAAACCGTTATAGAAACATACCTAGTAAACATTTTAGTGAAATAGCTAGGTGAAGTTCCAGTTCAGAATTCAATTCTTTATCACTCAGATTTCAGCTATACTATACTACAGCTATTACTAGCTGTACTATATGAATAAGAAATTGTCAGAATTCTTTCATAAAAATATTCTTTCGCTTTTCAACATCAAACAATTAATAGTAAACAATATATTTATTTTAGTAGAGATAATATTCCACATTCGTTTCACCAGAGTATCATAGAAAAGAAACAAAATACAAGAAACAAGAAACAAATTAAATGATACTTAAAGCCTCATTCCTATTCACTGTTTTGATATTTAATTTACGTTTTTATTTAATATTGTAATCTAGATTTAAGATTTTTAAAATAGGCATTCCTTGTCACATTCGTGCTATAATTAGATTCATGTTTTAACATAAATTTAGACAAAATTGAATGTGGAATAATTAAAATTGTTGGTTTTAATAACAATTAGTATTAGAAATTGTTTTATTTCTTTATATTTAATAAACTGACATTAAACTTCTATTAAAAATATATCCTACTGCATTTTGACAGATTAACCCTTTTTTGGGGTTATAAAATAATATAGTTCTTTTAAATTTAGAAACATTAGACCTTGTAAGGTTCAAAGAAAAATAAAGAAAACATAAATTAAATTTTAAATTAAAAATGATGCAGGGAATGACAACGCATATCCCCATATGCTTTACAATTCTAATAAAATACAAATTTAATACCGTTTAAACATTTAAGAAGGAGAAGAAGAATAATGAAAAAGAATAATTTGTAACTAATATTAACTACAAATATTTTTATGTTCTCAAAGTATCACTTGTTCTTGAACTTTTATACAGCGCTGTTGTTTTTATTATCCTTGACATACTTTATGATCTTTTTGTACATGTCCAAATATACTATACATTATCGCTATAATATGATTACTACTAAAACAAAAGTTTACTAGCTTCAAATCTAATAAACCTGTCATAAAATATAGAGTATCACATTGTATGAACAAATAAATATCACATTATAGAAGTAAAGAAATATATTGTTGCAATTAAGGTCATTTGTCAAAGAAAATTTTCCAGATAGGGAATGCCATTCAAATATGATCCGAAATTTTGTTCTTGAAAAATTTGATGTGTGATAAAGGTAAGTATCGCTTTGTACAAGGTTCACGTCCTTTTTATTTGATGGAGGGCAGGCGGGGGGCTACTGCCCCGTGGTCATTGAATAGAGACCACGCAAATTATTTTATCTTAAAACAAAATGGTTTCCTGATTCCAATAGTGACACAACTCAAAACGCAATAAAAATTAAAAATAGAACAGCTGTTTGTACTTACGAGTTAAATAATTTGTCAAAAAAAATTTATTTTAAGTTAAAAAATTGAATGAACAGCACATTAAAAGAAAATGACTAAACTTATAAAAAAAATTCAATTTTTCTTTTTAATATTTGAAAATAAAATAAATGTATACAATTTTGTGAATTGATTAGAACACGTATAGTTAATGACATTTTATTTAATTTTAATTTTAAGATATGTAAAATTTCACTAATTAAGTAAAACTTATGTGCTAATAATTTTTATAAAGTGGGTGCATAATAAGAGAAATTCATGGACAGAAGTGCGAAGTATGATTTACTTAAATGTTACTTTCTTTAAAAGCAAAGAACGTAACATTTTAAAATAAACATGCTTATTAATTATACAATACTTAATTTTAGATTGTAACAATGTTTTTAGAAGTAGTGAGTACTTTTTGAATCATCTGGTAAGGTAACAACATTCACAGTATCGCGCTTATCTTTTTCTTCTCGTAAAAATTGCAATCGCGCAGCTACTTCCCCATGCCTGTGATTCTCGCATTCGTAATCAAGTATAATTTCAATATTTGTAGTGAGATCTTTAATAACAGTATTAATTTCTTCCACGGACATATGCAAAGATATTGCAGCTTCTTCCACTGACACAGTTTGTTCTGACATAACGTTGTTCTTTATGTATTTCAGCTGATGAGGAGTTGGTGTTCGAACAAGTTTTGCTAATTCTTCGGCCTCATGTGCAGGAATTTCTATGAAGTCAGTCTCAGAATATATTATTTTTACCCATTTTCCTTTACTATACTTATAATACGTATTGTTTGTTAATAGTGAATATATAGAACCCTTGGATTTCTTATCAATCATATTTTCACAAATTTCATCGAATGATATACTTCCATTTTTTTCAATTAGGTCATCTAATTGTTTCAGATCTTCTTTAGTCCATTGACTTGCGGAAGTATTTAAATCATCCACATCAATTTCCAATATTTCTACTATCGATGTTTGTTTACTATCTTGATCACCACTTTCTGGATCACGATTTTCCATTTGCTTCCCTGATGAATTATCACTATCCATGTTAACCACTTGATCTTCACCACGATTGAGTTCTTTTAATTTCAAACTATCAAACTGTTCTGAAATAACTGGTTGTTTGCTTTGCAATGTTGTTGCACCATGGCTACGAGTTGATTGTTTCTTTTGTAAGTCCGGTTCTTGTGGAATGCTTGTGTATAAACAAATAATATTGGTTGCTTATTATACTATTTCAATTTGAGTCAATAATAATCAACAAAGGCAATTCAAAACGGATAAGATTCTCTTTTCTTCTAGATACATCTGAAACTGATTACCTTCCTACTTCTGTATTATTGTTTTTCTATTTCTTTAAATATTTTACCATAACAAACACGTTTAACTTAATCTTATGTAGGATAAAGTCATACATCGAAGATAAACCTTTGAACTAATGACGTATCCTTGATTAATGGATGGGTGATCACCAATATAGAATAAACACTAAATTTTCATTTAAATCACTCTGTATACATTCCTTGTGTTTTTTTATAAGAACTACCCATGCGTTTTATTATAAGTCCATTCTCTTAGATGGTGAAGTCAAATATTTAATCGCCAAGTGTCGGGCATTTACACAGCGTCGATTTAGTTTGATATTTTCTATAGGAAATATATTCATAGTGTAGTCTTCCGATTGACGTTATCGTATTTTAGTTTAGATGTCTAAAAATTGTGTGCTGCTAGTTTATATTACTTACTACTTTCAATCTATTTTCATATTCGTTATCTCCACAATAAACATGATTGTTTAAGAACTCTTTTCATCCACCATCCAACTGCTTCTGCAGTCTGGGTTTGGGAAGACTTTCAGTGTTATTTTGCCTTGGTCTTTAACACGAAAATCATAGCACATCATTTCAACTAGTATTCCATCTCCCCAATCCGTTTATAATAAATATTTAGTGAATACAAGTAATTATTTCACAGAATCTCAAGACCTGTTTTAAAGTTTTGAATATGATGACATTATCTCGTAAGTAAGTTTACCCCATCTACTGAAATCCAAGATAAATTATTTCGACGAAGGAATTAGTAATTCACCTGCGTTTCCTTCGCTCGTCAAGTCTGAAGTGTGCGTGATGAATGACTTTGGGAACAGCTTATGAGTCTCCTTACCTCCTTACCTTGTACCTTTTACCTTGTATCCTGTTATTCATGAATTTCCTTACTTAAAGTCAGATTTAGTAGGGTAGGATAGGGTTGGATGGGGTTGGAATGGTTTGTTTATTTTGCGTTTAAAAACCTTCCTCAATGCGTTTCGTGTGATGAGGCAATTCCCATATACGAGTAGACCTTCCTTGGTCGTTCGTTTCTACAGGATGTTTAAAAAGACGTGAAATTGAAAATGATATTTTAAGTTGAAAAAGTGATTTAACTGCACGAATGGATAACGTAATATTTAAAGGCCACCATATTTTGGTGGAGGAGTTTAAGACCGGTTGTAACGGTATTAAGGGTTGATTTATAACAGGGTTTCACCTGCGGACCTCGTTAAGGTATTACGTGAAAACACTATTATGCCAACATTAATACTTTTATCGAACTAAACCTCGCTCCCACTAAACCTCGCTGCATACGCTTTCTCATCTCTTCCATGCGGAATAGTGAACGTTTATCTATAAATGCGTAAATTGACTTAAACTTGTGTTATAATTATTATAAAGTAAGACGAGAGACTGTCTGTAGGAGACTAAAACATGAGTTAAGAATTTATCAAGATTTAAAATTAATAAATCCTTTGAATACAAATGCCTTTTTCTAAGTGCCGTTTTGTCAACCCTCAGTTAAAAGTCAGTTATGACATAACTGAAAATAATAACTGAACAAATATAACGTAATATTAAACATAATATTTTAAATAAAACAAAAACCGTCTACAGTTATGTAACGAAAAATGTTAACGAGATATTTTCTAAAGTTGCCTAAAAAGTTTTTTGCCTAACACGGAAACAAGTAATTTCAATAAGTTCATAGGATGTCAGACCTGATACCTTCAAAGGATATGTATCAAAATTTCATAACATTCCGTGCATTACTTTACGAGTTACAGTAGTTTCAATGACGCTACTTTCGAAATTTTCAAAACAATAGAAAAATTTTAATTTCGTATATTGATAAAGCAGTATTTTTTACCGTCAAGCAAAGAATTGGCTTGACAAGTTTTATTCGAACTCAGTATTTTGTCCAATCTAAATGTCATCCTACAAACTTATTGAGTGACGTGTTGTTTTAGGAAACAACTTTAGCAACTTATGGATGGGTATGACGTGATGTATAGTAACAAATATTCCACTTTAATTAAAGTGATAATTAAGGTAAATCTGTTTTGAATAATTAAGGAGATATATAGAATAAGGAATTGATAATTAACTAAATGTTATATAGTTGTTTATTGCTAAAGCTAGAATCATCACGGATTGAATAGATATCACATAATTAAATTTAAATTAGCGCACATGACTCATACAAGCCAATTACAAACATACAGCCAGCATTGTGATAATAACGTAAGGGCTCTCTAACACTGCACCGTTTGCCAGCAACTTGCGACTTTTGCAGTAGGGTTTAGTCGCATTAGAACACTTTATTATGGGAGGAAGTTTCTACATTACTACATTAAAGTACCGCACTACAATCTACTTAAGTCTCAGAATTTTTCAACGTTGGAATATAATAGCGAAATTTTCAGGAACGTCTTATCTTATGCTAGAAATCATTCCTGCAAAAAATAAAATAAATCGTTTAGTACTTTTTTGGAAAATTTTCCATAGCATATATGATTTTTATTTTCAGCACTAATTCTTTTGTTTTTTTCTTTGTAAATGGTAAGTACTTAGGTAGGTATAAGGGCAGGTTTAATCACATTATAGAAATTGTTTTGTGGGTCCCAGTGTGTGGTATATAACACGCCATTTTTCGCCGATAGCTGGTGGTTGGGATTGGTAACTTTGATGCCATAAAATATTTTAAAAATTATATTTAGACTTTTGCCAACACACTTCATCCGAAATAATTGAATTTTTAGAAAGAAAAAGGGTCATTTTTTGGACATTTTTTCAACAGGCCCAGGTGAACACGTATAAAGGTAAAAATTGTCCAAAATATGTATTTTTGTATTCGCAAGCTACCAAACCTAATAATAAGTTCAATAACCATTTAATTATTTTCTTTTAAATATGTTTAATATTTGGTCAAATATAGCCGTGTGGTGAAACACACGGAATTTCAAAATGGGTTTACGCTTGTTTCACTCGATAATATTTTAAATCTAACACTGGCATGTTTAATTTTTAGTAACGAAAGCCACGTCATAAACCTTGGTATAAAGGCATGGTCTTATATATATCAAAGGCTCAAAAGGAAAGTTTAAAAGTTTCCAGAGTTTTTGAACAGAAGCTTCCGTTTCTTTAATTACTCAACTTTAACAATTCAAAAAATATTAATAATATTCTTGTTTAAGTAATTAAATATTCCTTTGCAATCGTAATTTGAGTACGCTTTTATATTTACTAGAAATATTTCTTATATAAAAGATCACGGACGACTCAGTGGTCTAGAGTAATTATGCTTGACATCGAACTGCTTTGTCTTTGGGTTCAATCCAAGGACCAGTATTATACTTTATGAAAAGTTTTCAAATTCAAGATTTTCAAAAAGAACCGGTTTTCGAATTTTTGTCAAAAAAAAAAATAAAATAAGGAAAAATATTTTATTTCATTTATATAAAATACCAAAAAACGAAATCAATATCAAAGTCAAAGTCAAAGTCAAAATACGAGTATAAAAAAAAATAAGCATTACATATTACTTACACAAAATAACGAAAACTCAAACAGAAATTTCAAATAATATTTATATTATTTTTACTAATTTTAATTTCTTCTAAGAAAATAGAATTTTAAAAAACATAAAATATCCACTGGCTGGTGGTTAAGTCTTGTTCTTATTTTGGACATAATATTGCCTGAAATTGAAAACACTCGTTCACTAGCTACTGAGCTTGCTTTACTTAGCTACTTTATTATCAAATAATGAAAATTCAGCTTCCAGGAAACTTATAAACTGATTTTTCCAAGACTTCCTTTAAAAAAGAAATACTCTCATGAGTAGTTTCTTCTATTTACTCTTCATCAGAATCGGTTTCCACACAAGAATTTGGAAATATTCTAGACAATATCTTTCCAGATAAGCTAATAATTTCGCAACGTTGAAAAAATGTGTTAGCTGTCCTTTTTATAGAATGAATAGCAAATCAAATAAGTTTAAAATTAATTTTTACATAATATGTAATATGAATTCTGTAAACCGGTTTTCTTAATTTAAAAACCGGGTTTTGAATGTGCTAAATTTACTACAAAAACCGATTTTAAAACCGTCAAACCCTAATTTCTTCTTAGTGAGTGTCCCCTAGTGTCTATTAATATCTGTTATAAAGTACTTCTTTATATCAAGTTTTATTTATGGTGGCATGTTTTCTCGTTTATTTAATTAAATTAAATCTTCCTAATATATAATAATTATTAGAAAGATTAGACATAATATTACGCGAAACAAGATTTACCAGAATTTTAAATTATCTAAGGTATTAATAGCCGAAATGAATACAGATAATCAAAATGATACTCTAATATCAATTATACGGTAAAAGGGTTAGATTTAAAGTATTAAATAGGTATAAAATGATTATTTACGAAAATCACCATACATTTTATTATTTGCGTGTTTGTCCGTTCCAAGTATTTACAATGGGTGGTGGGTGGTGGTGTGAGGTGTCTATTCATGAACCGCAACCCCACAAAGTATGTGGTGGGAAGATAGGGTTACTGGGGTTAGAATGAGTTATATGTTAGAGCTGTAGCCATCAGTTTCCCAAGTAATAAAATGCATTAGTGAAATCATGATAAGGAATCTGATATGCAAATAGTTGGTTGGCGTTTCATTTTATTTGATGTTTTGTTTGTGATTTTTTACATAAAACAATTTTATGCTTTTTATGGTTAAATTGATGTATAATTTGTCTTTTATCATATGTCATTAATTAACATTATTTTAATGCAGATAAAAATATAAATAGAAAACGCAATATTTATGTAAGGAGAAGTGATATTTTTATTTTAATCTAAAGTACAAACTCTGAGGTTAGTAATGAAAGATAATATCTGCCAAATGTCACCGAAATATTGCGTTTTCTATTGATTTAAAATGACTGAATTATTCTTTTCTTGAATTATTTTTTTAAATATCCAAATGTTTATGGAGTAATACTCGTAACAAATTTGAGTTTCAGTTTTGTTGCATGTTTTACAAGAAATTAGTAGTAATTATTAATCGAGATTATTTTTCCTTGTAAAACAGGTGTTAGTAGTAAATGACGTATCACACATACACACTCGTATGCGTATCTGTAGTATAAAAGCTACATGTGACGTAACAAGTAATATCATTTTCTATAACGTTAGATCTCTTTAATTTTTAAAGGAAAAAATGACTGCTTTAATTGTTAATATCTCCTAAATTATAAGGAGTTGTTCAGTACAAAATTAGTACAGAACATAAGAAGATGTCTCTGTTGGCATTCCAACATTATAATGTATTGTTGTCTCTAATAGAAGTAATGCGCATGACTACAATACGACGACTGCTGTACGCTACAGCGATATGGCATTCGTGTCAGTTGTGTTTTGGGCTTCTACACTGTCAAGATCATAATTCCCAACCATCTTGTTATTATAAGAATGTTGGTTCAAAGTAATTAAAAAGTGTAAAATTATTTTATCATTAAACAATTGAATAATTATTCAATCTACAAATACTCGCATGGTTTTATTTCGTACATGCGAAGCTGGTCCTTCGAGTCTTACAAAGCCGATCCTTCGAGTTTATTAACCGCGTGTGTTTTTCATTGTATTTTTGGCGTTTTATTACATTTGCCCCTTGGCGATTGCCATTGATTGGGTAAATGGGACGCTCTATTTTGGCGGATTCACGGAGGATTTGGATATTTTACAATTACATTTCCAGAAGCCTTACAAGCGAAGCTGGATATTTTACAATTACATTTCCAGAAGCCTTACAAGCGAAGCTGGATATTTTACAATTACATTTCAAGAAGGTTTTAAATCCTACAAAAAAAAAAAAAAACTGGCCTTACAAGCCATTGGTACCCGCGTGTGATTTCGTGGTGTTTTGAGGTTACATCTGTATAGTAACCAGCACAAGTGCAAGCTATTTTGTTACATTTACCCTATGGCGGCCTGGCAAGTCATCAATTGCCATTGATTGGGTAATGCAACGTTTGATTTAAGCGGATTCGCATATAATTTGGATTACTACACGTTTATATTTTAAGAAAAATTATTCATTACGGAAGAGGATACATGGATGCTGGAGGAGAGTAAAATACTTCTTTACTCATGAAGGTACAAAGTTATTATTACTATCTGCAAGTACCAATCTATTAAAAACTTCTCATGTTGCTGGATTAACCTGGATTAGTTTGTCATCCACGTTTCATCTATCATATAAGTACGAATCTATCACCTAAGCAAGATGGAGGGATTGAAAAGGCTTAGATCGGCGCGGACGGCTGCAAAAAGTGCAATATCACGGATGGACAATTACGTCAGCGACCCAAGGGCTCTCGACTCCGCTACAGTGGAGGTGCTGCAGGTGAAAAAAGAAAAGATGATGACTACATTCCAATCGTACGAGCTCACGCAGTACAGCATTTTAGAAATTGATGATCAAGATGAGGAAGACATTGAAGAAGTTGAAGAGAAGTATTTTAACATTATTGCAAAATTAAATGCTAGCATCAATAAGTTAAAAGAAGTTAATAGGCCTGAATTAGTTCCATTGAAGCTCCCAGCGGTGGAAATTCCAACCTTCGATGGCAAGGATATAACCAGGTTTAAGCCCTTTTATGAGCTCTTCCAAGCAGTGGTTCACAATAATGCATCATTGTCCGATGTTCAAAGACTTTTTTATTTGAGAAAGTATCTCGTTGATGAGGCTCTCTCAATAATTATAAATCTGCCGCTTGTGAACAGTTCATACAAAGAGGCTATTGATTTATTGTTAGCGCGGTATGAAAATAAGGCAAGATTAATCTTTTATCACATTAATATAATACTTGATATTCCCAACATGCAGAAAGGTACTGCAGTCGATATAAGGGCTTTTTTATGTCAAGTAAAACAGCAATTACAAGCGTTAAAAAATCTTGATGAGCCTGTAGACAAGTGGGATATGATTTTAATCTCGGCCTTAAGTAGAAAATTAGATATCGTTACTAACCGCACTTTCCACATGGAAAGAAATTTAGAAGAACTGCCTACTATGGCAGAATTTATTTCATTTTTAGAAAGACGTGCAATTGCAATTGAGTATAGTTTAGATTATAAAAATATGTCACATGACAATAATAATAATAAAGGAAATGTGGTTCCAAGAAAATTGTATAATAAAAATAAGTATTCACATAATAATATTGTATGTAATCTTGCTATTTGTGAATATACAAACCTTGAGAATGTTATGGAACAATCTTGGACAACTGAGAAAGTCCCAGAGGAATCAGATAAGTTTTCTGAGGATTACTTAAAGGCTGAACATAAATTTCAAAATTCAGTAGCACTTAAAAATAATTTAACTGTTGATTTGCCATTACTCAGCCTAGTAAATAAAATAGAATTGGAGGATTCTTTCTCAGTTGCCCCGCAAAGATTTAATGTGTTGGAAAAAAGATTTAGACACAATCCTTCATTATTGGAGGTTTATAAAACATTATTAAACAGATCAACCAGTATTATGACATTAGGTTTAAAAAACAATATTATTTTTATAAATATTAAAATAAAAACAAATTTAATTTGCTACAAGTCCAGTGTAGCTCCATCAAGTAAGGTACTTACAATACCCCAGCTTGAGATTATTAGCGCAGTGTTGCTGGTGCGAATCAAACAAGCAACAAATAAAATTTTTGATTCAAATACAATACTTCCATCAGATATTAATTGCAATGTTTACAACATTGATGTAAAACAAACATCTGTACTGTTGGAATTGTTAAAAGATAATTGTTTCAATAACATTGTAACTATTGAGTTGATGATTGTTGTGTACATTATGCAAATGATAATGTATGCTACATTGATAATTATGGTTTCTGTTATATTTAGGATAGTAATTAATTTGTTTTATATTATTTTCACAAAATTATGTAGACTACCATAGAGTTAAGAAGTTTATGTTATTTTGTGTAATTTTGTTTATAATAGTTTTAAGAAGTTCACATTATTTTTTGTAAATTGGTTTATAATAATTTTATGTAACATTGTATAATTTGATATTAGTTGTGAGCTTATCTACTTCTGCTGGCTGGCAATTTATGTTCAGTACAAAATTAGTACAGAACATAAGAAGATGTCTCTGTTGGCATTCCAACATTATAATGTATTGTTGTCTCTAATAGAAGTAATGCGCATGACTACAATACGACGACTGCTGTACGCTACAGCGATATGGCATTCGTGTCAGTTGTGTTTTGGGCTTCTACACTGTCAAGATCATAATTCCCAACCATCTTGTTATTATAAGAATGTTGGTTCAAAGTAATTAAAAAGTGTAAAATTATTTTATCATTAAACAATTGAATAATTATTCAATCTACAAATACTCGCATGGTTTTATTTCGTACAGGAGTTATTAAAAAATAATTGGACATTTGAGGTTCTAGTAACCCACTTTATCAATATATAGTACACTTTTATTGAAATTAAGACATAGGACACAAGCCCATTCTTGATTATTTTGGAATTTTGCTCATAGCTCGAATACGCTTCAATAGCAATGTGAACTATAGGCCTAAATATATGTAAGGAGGCGGTATACGCACATGTCTAGTACATTGTTTTTATGTAGCTATAAGATTTCACAAATAACAGCGATTTTTTTAAAAATATTTTCGGATTCTCAGTTAATTTTATATGGAGAATGTTCAAAATATCAATATATAGTACAGTTTTATAGAAATGAAGACATGGTCCACAAGCTCATTCCGTCAATGATTTAGAGACATATTTCTGAATGGTTGTGCCTAGACTAGTACGTGGAAACACATACTGTATCATGTACATGTATTTATCGACCTTTGAGTAGCTTGGATGTTGAATCCTATCATTCCTAAAAGGGTCTTGACCCTAAACGTTCTTTATGGGAGAATAACTTAGTGGGAGAGGGTGATCTATTGTACTGAGCACTGAGCAAATAGGCAAATAGGTCATGATGTAACCAATCAGGGCGTGATAACTTTACAAACCCGTACAATCGGAAGTAAGTGCTCCAAATAAAGAGTTGATTAAAAATTAAGTTCTTTATTAAGGTAACTTCACTAGAAAAACTACGTTTCTACATCTCTATATATTAAATAAATTAATAACCATATCCTAGTGACAATATAAATACAAATAACTTGGAGATATACACTATGAGAATGTATTCATTTAGACGAAGTACTTTGTCTTTTCCTTTTATTAATATTTGTGATATGAACTCCTTTAAAAGTCCTTTTACTTGTGAACCTCAGACACATATTCGTGCTGTAATAGTCTGTCTTTGTATATTTTTAACATTGGAATGAAATAATTTTAAAATATTACAGTCTGGAAAATGCTATTACAGTTTAGCGTGTAGAATGCTTTTTATTCTTAAATGGAAAAATCCGAGCAAGTTTTAAAGTCAGCTACTATTAGGTTTGCCAACTTTTGAAACTAAATAAAAAATATTTTAAACGTCAGGTTTTATTTCACGAATTTTTTGTTTATTATTTAATTTATTCAAGGTCGGCCTGTTTCCAATGCTAAATCCTATCACTGAGGATTATGTTGGCAGTATTTGTAGTATCATGGCCTAATATATGTGGGCTATATCACCCAGTAAATTCTATTTCATTTCTATTACTTTTCATGAGTTTTTTGTCATGAACGCGTTTGTTTTCTATTCAGTCGTTCATAGGGAATATCTCTTTTATGAGCTACAGACGGCGCAACGACTGCTCACTGTTGAATAAAAGCGACTTCTGTGACAGGTAGGGAATCAATTTGAACTAAAATTGATTTTCTGTATGTTGCTACAACTTTTAAAACATTAAAATTGAAATTTACGAGTGATTTGAACTTCACCTAGCCATTCTATTTCACCAAATGTTTACTGGGCAGTGACTAACAAGTTTACGATTAGGTTTGTACATAATCAATATAATTTGATAACAACCAAACCCTAAAATTATAATTCTTGTCTGGGGATTGAGCCCGAAAATATTGCAGTTTGACGTCAAGCAATTTTCTATTTAATTCCATTATATTTCTGATAATGATATCAGTAATTAGTAATGATGTACACTACATCTGTACTCAAAATCGGTTCCAGTTGAATAAAACGTTTGTAAAGAATAAAGAACCATTTCTACCTACTGATTTTTAGTTTAAATTTTATGTTTTAGTCTTAATTTAAATTTCAGGTTATGACATATAAAGAAATAAAAATAATTTTTTAAATATAACAATTTTTATTAATTAAAAATATTAATTAATATTATTAATCCACAACTGTGAATTGAAAATGAAAACTAAAAATTAAAACTAATATTTGGTGGGAATATTTGATTGCTCGGAGGAATTTTTTACACTGAACAATTTCTAAATATTTTATAAAATATGACTAAATAACAAAAAAGTTTTTTCTAAATTGTTTAATAGATGTTAAATATAAATGATTCCTATCTCATTGAAACTTAAGAGAATAATAACAGTGTTCAGAACAACCTAATCAAATTAGTGTACCTCAGAGAGGGATCGATATTTTAATGTAATGAAGCTTCATGATCTACCGAAATAACATTAAGAAAATTATCTATTACGTAAAAGACTTTATGTAATATACAACGCATTGTTACCTTTTTTACTGCTTTTTGAAATATAAATCTACCCTTTTTTGCATTAGCATAGTCTTAAAGTTTATTAAGTACACTTTTTTAAGGATTATACAAAGTAAAAAGTTAAAGATTTTTAGAATTGCTATAATGTATTAAAATACAAAAACTAAATATAGATATTCTAAGATAAGATTTGTCACCTACTATTAATTGTCCGGAGTAAAGAAAATAAAAAGCAAAGAATGCAAAAAAATATTTAATAATTATAATAAAGTTGGCAATCCTATTTACTATTCTTACACAACACATTGTGAGGAGGATCACAATCATTTCCCATAGGTCTACGTCTACAGTTACCGACTACTGTCTAACGTGAATCTCGTCCTGATTCAGACTTGTAGAAAATTAAAAATGTTGGCCGTAGTAAGTTTTGCAATTGTTTCAAATATACCACAAACAAAGAAATGTATATCGGTATATATTTATATGTACATATCTGCATTGTTGTACAGTAAGTGTAAAAATAAACCGAACAATAGTTTAAAAATAATGTAAATATACTGCAACCAACGTACTAGCATAAACATTAATAAATAGAATGAATTCAAATAAACAAATGCAAAAGTTAATTGAAACAAATAATCTAATTTTAAACAACTCTTTTAGAGCAGTCGTGCAGTACTGGTTCGTGGTGCCATTTAAAATATGCAGCTGTTGTTGTTTTGGTAGAAATCTTTTTTATGTTTTATTTGAATTGAAATTTTATTTAAATTAAAAAATAAATACTACCAATATTGTACGAGGTCGTCGATGATAGAACTCAAATTAAAAAAGAAAAAAATTATGTATTCTGTACATGTATGATTACCTAACAAACAAAATAGATTCTGGCTAGAATAGAACCATGGCTTAATTAATACAAATGTTTGCTATATAATAGAGTTGGCTATCACGACTTTGAATATCCAATATATTTAGAATAAATAACAATATTGTAGGTAATATTAACAATTATAGTAGTTATTTTTTATCCGTTGTTCAGTAAAGAGATGCAAAGTTGTCACATTCATAGCAGTGATCTTTTATCGTGTCTGGCAGGATGTTTGGTACTTCCGATTGGTCCTGCTGCTTATAAAAGCTCTTGAAATAGTCTTCTAAACAACATACACAAAATTTAGGCTTACTACTAAGACGTAGCTTACTTTTAGAAGCTGGCGAAAGGTAGAACACGCAAGAGAGTTCTGGCAATAGTTAATGCTAGTTTTTAACAATATTCTGTAAGTTATATATAAAAACTACTATTAACTTGATGTCTAATAAAACCATGCGAACACCTAACCCAGTAAACAATTTGGTGAAGTGTCCTATTTGGTGAAGTTCGAGTCACTCGTACAATTCTATTCTAACGCTTTACAAGTTCTCTACCTGTCACAGATTTTGTGTTAGTTTTTCATAATAATATTCTTTCTTTTTCCAACAGCATTCATTAAGTATTTCTGTTTCTTTCCCACAAGGGTATATTTTTATTATCCGGTCATAAATCATAAACCTACTCCGCTTTTAATTCAGCAGTGAACCGTCGTTGCAATGTCTGTAGCTCATAAAAAGGACCTTTCCTTTGAACGACTGAATAGAAAACGAACACGTTCCAGACAAAAAATTCATGATACGTAATAAAAATTAAGTAGAATTTACTCCAAAATGTTTACTGGGAATTGCCATTCCAAACCACAATATCTTGTGCAAGGAATATTTTTCATAGTATCAACTCAATGGTAGGACAAAAGAAACAGAGTGATAGACGTAAAAGGCAGGTGAAGTGAAATTGAAGACAGAAAGGAAGAAATATAGTGAAAATATAATAGAGGGTTTGTCGAGAGGAGACAAAGAAGACAAGAGGTGAGGAAATGGTGAGAATGTAGGAGGACTAGGAAAAATGAAAGGAGAGGGTCAAGAGAAGAAGAAGCAGAAAGTACTTTTGGAAATAGAAAGGTCTAGAATAGTTTAAGTTTAATTTCAAGTTGAAGTTCTATGAAATGTATTAAGAATGTAGATTGTAACGTCGAAAGGCAAACAATTAATATAATAATAATAATTGGACTACCTTCACTGGACTTTAAAAAAACATGTCATTAAAATCATATCAAAAATTCTATTTTGTATCAACCACGACCAGAAGTCCACTACTGCCATCTACACTGGTTTAGACTGGTTTACACTGTCATCTGCACTACACTGTAAGAATACGTAACAATTGGGTTGTGAACCATTACTGAATTTATAAAATTTGTCACTGTAAATTATTAATATAGTTGGCTATCAGATCTTGAAATACCTCATTATTTTTCTTTAAATCGCAATAATATAGAAGTTATTAACGATTAAACTAGTCACTTTTAACCCTGTAATAATTAAAGGAGTATCTTCCCCACTTCTATTTCTATCGCTATTAAACAGGAGAAGTGTAAAAGAGATGCAGAATTAAACGCAACTTTCGCTGCAAAAATATTCATATAATGACGTGGTAAACAACAATAAATAAATTCGATTACTTATAAAGCCTTATTCCAACTCACTGTTTTCATATTTAATTTATTTTTAGATTTAAGATTTTCGTTTAAGCATTCCTTGTCACATTTGTGTTTTAATTTAAGTTTATTTAATTTAGTTAGTGCGTATGCATCATTAGTAATATAAATTCAACAACAGTTCAACAAAATTGTATGTGAAATAATTAAAATTGCTATTTTTAATATCAATTAGTGTTAGAAATTGTTTTCACTTCTATATTTTTCAAAAACTGACATTAAACTTCTTTTAAAAGTAAATCCTACTGCATTTTGACAGATTGTCACATTTTGGAGGTTATAATATAATATAGTTTTTCTTAATTTAATATTTTTAATTTAAAACATTGGACCTTGTAAGGTTCTAAAACAACTAAGAAAACTTAAAAAATAAATTACGTTAAAAATGGTACTGTAAATCACTACGTGTATTGCCATATATTAAACAATTTAAATTAAATACAAAATACAAAATTAAATACAAAATTAAATTAAAGAAGTGAGTGGTAATGATACTTTATATTCTACAGAGTTTGTGACGTCAAAATTATGACTATCAATTATTTAATAAACTATTTCATAACCCAAGTGCATATGTATAATGTAACAATATTTCTTTTCTTATTCTGTAATGTCAACAATAATATATTGATGAATGAAATGAGAATATGAAGGGCTACAGTAATATAATAAGGGTTATGTCACATCGCGTTCGTAATATAAAATATCTTAACCTAGTCGTTCGACCTACGAGAACGACCTTCGACCTTCGACCTACAGCAACCACTCAACAAGGAAGAGTTTCAGGACCAGTAGCAAGATTCATGCCATCAGAAAACGTCTGAAGTGTAAATAAATAATATTCAGACAGGAGATGGGTTTAACAAAGCGTATCACTTTGTTTTGTACATATTTTGAAGTTTATTTACCATCTGATAATAAATACATTGTTGAGTAAACAAAAACATAATGGAATTCTAAATTTTGTTTTACTGGTTCTTAAGAAAACCACAAATATGTTAGAATTACATTGATGTTATGTGTTACATATTTGGGGCACAATACCTGCTAAGTAGTGTAAGAATTATAAGAAAAGGGTATATATATACTAGAGTTTACCCACGTCGTCTTTTTGGCGTGTATAATTTGAATTCAATAAAATAATTCGTAATTACATTTCATATTTAATTCTATTTTTAAATTGAAATAATATACTTGCACAATAATAAAATAATTTTTCAATTTATCAAAATAAATAATATTTTCAATTTATGCGTTATTTGACCAACTTTCTTTCAAAATTTGGGATTTTTTTTTCGATTCGTAAATAAGTTACCAAGGTTAGCCTATATACAAAATTTTAACTTTCTAGCACAATTTTTACTCTTGGCAAATACTGCCCCCGAGCCCCCAAATAAAATTTTGAAATTTTGAATTTTTTTTTATTAATAATATACTTAATTATTCTAGAATCCAGAATATGAACTTTCTCCAAAGTTCCCTACCGGACCCCCGAATTTCTTCAACCCACTTTTTCAATTATTGAATTTCTAATTTCTGAGAAATGTCAGCATTGAATACCTTAATACACATTCAAAATTTCAACTTTCTATCTTTTACGAATTAAAAGTAATACAGCAAAAAATGGCTCACTTTTTTCCAGTTTTTCCAAAATTACGGGTTTCCAGTAAATTCAGGGAAAAATTCGGGGATGCCAAAAGTCTTAGAATTTTTTTCTCTACTCAATAGGAAATTTTCAAATACTTCCCTTGAGCCGTTTTCGAGCTACCATACAAAATTCTAACCAAACATATAAACATGTAAGAATATAAATATACACCTGGGACATTATAATATAGGATGCCAATATTAACAAAACCATATAATTTTCAGATGGTGCCAACCTTTAAACAATTTGTGTCAAAATTTCGGGACATTCAGATCATTATTTTACGAGTTGCAGTGGTTTTAGGGACGCTACTTTGAAAAATCTGGACTTCGTGAATCAAGTCCGAATATAATTTGTCAATATTGCTTTGCTTTAAACGGTATTTTTTCCCATTAAAAAGTTCATTTTTTATTTTTTATTTAATTTATTTGTCTTATTTTAGATATTGACTCCTATCACCGACAACATCCTACTATTTTGGCAGTTTTTATATTTAAACTTTGTATGGTGTCGTTTGAAAGATAGTAATAGATAATGGTAATGTCAACTTCCCTTAGCAAGGCTACTTTTCCTCAACCACGGGAACAAATTTATCCACCCTCGTACATAAAGTATTCAACTTATATATTAGGGCCAACCATTGATTACGTCGCACGTAAACGGGTGAAGACCCAAAGTGTAACAAGACGTAGCAGGGTCATTAGAGAATAATAGCTTAGTGACGTCAGATCCAACCTAAAATTCGACTCCCAAAAAAAATTAAAAAAGGCTAAAAAACAAAATAAGACTAAAAAGTTCTTTTTTCAAATGTGTTACGTCATAGCAGATGAGATTCAAATTGTGACAAGCGGGAGATAAGACGTGATAATGAAGATATAATTTATAGATGACCCCTTTAGGATTATAAGATTTTACAGTCGTAGCAATGGCTTATACAATTGTCATTAAAATATTTAACACCGTTAGAGATTTTCTTTTAATTCTCTTTCTTGTTCTTCATACAATCAAATACTATTTTCATTCTGTTTACAAGAGAGATATTATTAATCTGTTTCAGCATTATTACGTTTTAAATCCATTTGACTCTTGACATTTTAACTTCAATGCAAGGAAACATCAATAATCCTTTGAGCCCTCACTTCTGTAAACAAGTAAAAAAATTAAAAAAGAAAAAATATGTATATAGTTGAAATTTATATTATCCAAATAATTTAAGATAAAATTAAGAATATTTATTTCAGCGATAAATAAAGTACTGGAATTAAAGTAAAATGTAATAAAGATTGCACCTGTGCTCTCGGCAGGGATATAAGCCTAAGTCAGTGGTCTGCAACCTTATTAGTCAAAAGATCATTATTATTTGGAAAGTTAAATTTGAAATTTTGCGAAATTCATTGAACCTTGTCACAATTTCCTTTTAGCCCATCTGAAATTACTATTTCTTTTACCTCCTGTGTGAAATAAATTATATCTAATCACCGCGCTAATTTGTTATGAATTTAAGGTTTACTTAACATAACAAAAATTACATGATAAGTAAACATATACAAATAAGTTTGTATTTTTAGAAACATATTATTAAAAGTCAGATTAATACATTACATTTGAGTCTGTTCCATATAATAAATATGCAAATAGTGAGTTTGTTCTAATCTACAAATGATTTTCACTGCGTTTACTGACACGCAGTCGGTAATGCAGACTGAGTTTTTAAAGAATTGCATATTTTTATATAATGTCACGTATGATAAAAGTTGAACAAATGTAGTCTAACTCTCATGTCTAGAAAACTTCAACTTATGAATGAAAATATATGAATGTTGAATGTCGCACGTTGAAGTCGTACCGATCTTAATAACATCCATGTTTTGTGTTTGCCTTTCACTTGGAAAGAATCACAATCAGGTAGTCAAAGAACCGCACGTGGCACGCAAGCCGCAGGTTGCCGAGCACGGGCACTAGGACACTAGGTAGATTATATTTCATGGAATGTCGTTTAATGTGGGGTTGAACAATAATATTTTAATAAAATCCCACTCAGCGTGGTGTTGCGAACAGGATCTAAGTTGCCTTTCGAAAAAGAATTAAAAAAAAAAAAAACGTATACAATTAGGCTGGATTTACGCAACATTGCGTAACACTGCAAAAAACGTGCAGTATAAATCTTATCGAATAAATAGTGGCGCATACATTTTATATAGAACCATTCACATGACGTTTGTACTGCAAAAAACGAACACATTTATAACGTATTAATTGAAAGAACGTGGCTCATAGCATTGATATTTTGTAGATGACTGCTGTATCTTCAGGGTTCGATCCTTGCACCAGAATTATATTTTTAGGGTTTACTTGTTATTAAATTAAAATAATCATGTACTTACATAATCGCTTACTTATTACTTACGAGACCATGACACCATAAATGCTGTCAATATAGTAGGAGGTCGTCAGTGAAAGAGTTAGTATCGAAAACAATCCGACGTTAAACAAATATATTTGAAAAAAAAAAAACAATTTAGTAAATTATCAATTTCCTAAATAAATAAATTTTACTATTATTGAATTGAGTTAGAATATTTATAGCTTCTATTATAGTAAAACTCTTTCACTTTCTGTGCTATTTTCCTGCAATTCTATTTTCATCAGAGAAAAATAAAAATTGTTTGTCCTTTTACAGCATGGACCTCTCGGTATTCTTGAATACACTAAGCAATTCTATTTTATATTGTTTTCTTTCTTATTTTTTTTTGTGTAACCCGTATTCTATTTAGAGTTATAAGGTCAACCCACTTGGGAAACCACTAGAATAACATTATAGTAAAATCAGACTTTTTGTGATAATGTTTTTGTTCTTTATATGATCAATATTTGAATCAGATAGTGATATAAATATTTTGGTTGGAATGGAACAACCTATTCATTTAAAGAAGATATGTTAATGCAAGCGTGTTATTATACCCTGACTCCGAGTAAAAGAGAGCAAGATACCTACATTTAGCCTAATTAGAACTAGGCTAATACTAGATGTTATTGATGAAGTGGTTTACCATAACTGATAATTTAAAAAAAAACTCTCCCAGTTCTAAGGCTGAGTTCACACAACATTACCCGAGTCGAAATTTTAGACCTATCCTGATCCTAAAAGCAGTAAAGTGAACCGCGTCTCATCCTAAACGTCATTATATGACCCTCGCCTGATCCTAATTGAAATCATGATCCACGTCTACTTTAACTGTATACTTATACTTAACTGTGTATAACATAGTATATATACTGCTCGTTTTTTATAGTATTCGATTTTAAACGTATAATCAGCGGGATGTTCACACGGTAAATTTTTATTAGTACAAACGTATAGCCGAAGTTTCCATACAACTAAATAAGTGTACTAAAATGAAATTTGTAATATGTTTAAGGTAAGTAAAGAAATAAAAAAACGCTGTTTAATATTGGTATTATTTAAGTTTTATTAATTTCATTAATTTTGAATAGTACGAATCAATTGAGTTCGTACTTTGTAGCGAAGGTATTGTTATTAGATTTGTACTGCTAGAATATATAGTAGCCGAATTATTAGATTAAATATTGTCTGTGACGCCGCTTGAGTTGCAACGCGATTTTTATATAATTCCATAGTTTTATCTCACAAAACGTGCTTTTGTTCCACCAAAGAAATCAATCATTATCTATAAAAGAAATATACATTTCAAATTCTTTCTTTTGTCCTTTTGTTCACCAGTGATCCTGTGTTTGGTTCGTTGAGCTTTATATTGTGGCCAGGTTACTAGGAGATGATGGACTCTCATTTGCGTCTGACAGTTGTTGCACTGTGGAGGTGTAGTTTTATTCATTAAATGTTGATGCATCAACTTCGTATGTCCAGTTAGCAGTCTGAAGAGGGCTCTTTCAAATTGTCTGTTGCATTGATAAGAAGTTTTACACTTTTTTGTATTTTCTTTAATTAATTTTTATTTGCTGTTATTTATTTGTGTCCAGCACTTGTTTTGAATTTGCTAAATACCCTTTTTATACCTTTGTAGAATTTATTTTCTTAAATTAATGTTATTAAATATTAAGTAATAGACTCTCAGCTGAGATATAATAAATATATTCCATGACTGGCACAGAATAAAGTCACTAAATGATGATCAAATCAAAAATAAACAAATCTACTAAACACGCAATTGTTATATTGTAATTAATACAAAATAAAACCTAGCTGTTGAAATCTGTAGTAATACAATAAATAACATTATCTTATCTTTTATTTTGATCAAACATTTACTCGTTTATTATTATGGTAGATCGCACTGCTTTATTATCATGTTTTGTTGAAATCAATTTTATAAATCATATTCTAAAAAGTGACATTTGAAAAATAAAAAAAATGCTTCTAAACTTGTTCTGACGCATTCGAATATCTGAGGATATATGGTATATTAAAAAAAGTCTCTTCGCTTCCTTGTAATATTCCATTAATAAATTTCTGTTACACGCTACCGCTCAACGACAAAGTTTCTGAATTTAAGATGATAGTTTACCACAAGTTCATTCATTAATAATAATGTCATAAAATTACAAGGCTGTTTAGAAGCCTGGGCCGATGTCAAAGCAGTTCGCTGGCGCTAGCTGAGCGCCGCGACGCTGAAAGCGTCGACGAAGCATATTACATCTATACCGTATACACCAAAAGCATTATACATACAGCATCCATGGGTTGTCAGAATTTTTTAATCCAAAGCCGGTACCAAATGATGCTACGAATACCTTTTAACGTTGGACCCATCGTGTGGTCGATGCTGGAACTAAGCGTGTCCAACGTTCATGTTGAAAGAAGTTCGGGCTGTTGTCGGTCTTTTGACCCACGTCAAACCGTTCTACCTCCACTACACACTTGATCCACATGTCATGCACTGCTGCACGAATCGTCCAACAAAGGGAGGTTTTATACTTGAATGTTTCTCTATTTACTTGAAAGTTTTTGTGAAAGATTTCTTTGTAATAAAATAAATAAATCATTCAGATCAAACATTTGTTTCACCGTGTAGTAGGGTAACTTGCTATGATAATCTTCCAATATTTGACTCACACGTTAGAGGCAAGCATTTGAATCAAACGTTCACCGCATCGTTTGGTGCCGACTTAAGGCCCCATACACATGAATATGCTGCGCTCGGCTCCGAACCGAGCCTGTTCCGGGATTCGTGTACAAGGCTGAAAAATTGAGAGCATTGAGGCTTGACGCTGACTGCTGTGTATTCAGGTTCGATCCCAAGAAAGACATACCACAAGAAAATCATCAGGAATACGAGTACATCCAATCATACATCATTATAAGGTAGTATTCATTCCAAGTCCACATGAATATTTTGGACTGCTGACCCGAGTCGATATTTTAGGCCTATCCTGAAAACAGTAAAGTCAATCTCGTGTCATCCTAAACGTTATTATATGACCCTCGCTTGATCCTAAATGAAACCATGATTCTCGTCGAACCTCATTTAAACCTCAGGTGAACAAAGAAAATGTATTTATACCTGATTACGGGTGTACGAATTGGATGACTAAAAATTGAGTTACGCGGTGTTACCGTATCGACGATGATACACATATATATATATATATATATATATATATATATATATATATATATACATATAACACAAAACCTGTTTTAAAAAATCTATATATATATAGATTATTTAAAACAGGTTTTGTGTTAAATTCAATTTACTTAGAAATTGTGAAGTCTATTATGTATCCCTCTTGTGGGCAAGAGGATTGATGCTTGAAACTGACTGCTGTGTATTCGAGTTCGATCCCCGGACCAGAAATATATTTTCTGTGTTTGATTGTTACTAAGTTAAATTGATTACGTGCTTACCTAATCATAAACTTATTAGGCAGTTGTGTAGCCTACATATATGAGGTAACGACACCACAAAAACAGCTGCGGTGGTCGTCGATGATAGGACTCGACATCAGAAATATAAATAAATAAATTGTATTATTTCGCACACCATATATATTCTTTTTATTAATTTCTATATTTCCTAAAAATATGATTTTTAAATAATATTAATCTTCAAACGATATGTGTCAAAATTTCATGATGTTCCGGCCATTAGTCTATGAGTTACAGTGGTTTTAGTGACGCTACTTTTGTAATTTTTAAAACAATGGAAAAATTTAAATTCAGTGTGTTGATAAAATATTGCTTTTAATGTGTAAAAAACAAAAAGCAATGGCTTGACAAGTGTTATTCGGAGTCGATATTTTTTCCCATTAAAATTCCCATCGAAATTCAGATTATTCTACATACTTATTGAGAGTGATGTATTATATACATTTGTAATATGTTAAAGGATATAAAGAGTTGTGCTAAGATACAATAAAAGTTAATACAACCGATATAACCATCTCAAAACACATAAATCTAGTAGATTCGGAAATTAAATTTATGACTTTCTATTTTATGGTATTTTAAAAAGCATATTGAATCAGCAATTTACGTAATGATTTTAATGGTTCAATATTTATGACATCGTTGCGGAACAAATAAATCAAATTGTATTATTCCCAAGAATATACATTGAATAAAAATAAATTTGTAACCAGCTTTAACAGAAATTTTTCTTGTGGAATAATAAAGTGCTGTATAGTCTAAAGGCATTTTTAAATTGCTTAGAAAAAAGCGTGTGTGAAAAATTTAGAATAAAAAAAATAATTAGACGAAATAATATAATGGATTACATTGTTTAGAACTATCTTAGAAGTAAGTTCTCACAAAAACGAGATGTGACTAGAAGATACGAGACAAACGATTACGAGACGGGTACGAGACTAAAACGATACCTATATTTTTCTAAACTAACGAGAACGAGGCGAGATTTTTTAAACTCTCGCCTTATCTCGTCTCGTGTAAAGCCCTAATAATTATATTATGTTTAGTTTATATAGGATGTTTCAACAAGAGGTGTCATTTTAAATCAACAGAAAAACACAATATTTTCTTTAAAAGTGGTGATATTTTTATTTTAATTCAAAGTACAAACTCTGAGGTTAGTAATGAAACAAACAGCTAAGGAGATACAACAACAGGAGAGAATGGGAAAAATCGAAAAAAGCAACTATAATACAAGATATAAAAGGTTATGGGAAAATAATGTGCCTCAGTATCTTATAGAAAAAGATGTAAAACACATAAGAAGGACAGCAAGGTTTAGAATGGGAAATGAGGAAAAAGAAAACAGATACTGGGAAAGTAGTAAGGAAAGAAAGTGTAGTGTGCGGAGCGGAGGACGAAACACTGGAGCACATTAAGTTTGAGTGTAAGGAATAAGTAGCGAGCGAAAGGAATATTGACCAGCTATTAAAGGGAGGCAGTGAAGGAAAGAGGTGGATGGCGGAAATAGTAAAAAGGAAAGGAAAAACAGGACAATAAATAAGCTGGTGGCTGGGTTGCACAAGGAATAGGAAGAGTGAGGAAGTACTAAAAGAGGCAGTGAAGGGAAGCAGGAGAAAGAAAGAAGTAGCGAGGAAACAGTTAAACATCAGTCCAGAAAAATAGACTAGGGAATAGACCAGTCCAGAAGGAAGACTAAGGAAAATGAAGGAAGAGGGTCAAGAGAAGAAGAAGCAGAAAGTACTTTTGGAAATAAAAAAGGTCTAGAATAGTTTAAATTTAATTGTAAGTTGAAGTATATGAAATGTATTAAGAATGTAGATTGTAAAGCCGAAAGGCGAACAATTAATATTAATAATAATAATAATAGTACTGAAACACAATTTCTGCCAAATATCATCGTGTATGTTGACAGTTCTTCAATAGTATTAAATTTAACATGACACCTCTTGTTGAAAGACATTTTATTATCTTTTACTAATGCAGATACGTTAAGGTAGGGTTTACTACAAGTTGAATAAAATCAATAAGATTAAGCATGTACAATTTTAGATTATTCTTTTTTATAGATCATTTCACCTAAAAGCAAAAAAGAAAATCTCGACTCTCACAAAAGTGTTATCCTCTTAAAATAACACTCTAGCAAAAAATCAAATAAAAGTTTAATGTCAAAGTTATGATGTGCTTCAGTAGAGAGAAAACACAAAGTCCTTTATAATTTGTTTCGCTCTATTTTATTTGCGTCTAGTTCAGGACTACACATGAGTATTGGAATGTTTGCGATGTTTAAACCCTCTCCCCTCACGTGTGGCATTCAAATAATACTGGCCAAAAAAATGAATATTTGTTTTATTGTTGACGGAAAAGTAAAAAATGATTTTAAAGATTTTTTTCTATATTGGTTTCAAAAATATATTTTTTTTTATCGGTGTTCTATAATTTTACAATTTATCGCTTAGGATATTTAGTAAATGACATACCACAAGAAAATCATGCAAGGAATACGAGTATATCCAATCATACATCATTATAAGGTAGTATTCATTCCAAGTCCACATGAATATTTTGGACTGCTGACCCGAGTCGATATTTTAGGCCTATCCTGAAAACCTAAACGTTATCCGTGTCATCCTAAACGTTATTATATGACCCTCGCTTGATCCTAAATGAAACTATGATTCTCGTCGAACCTCATTTAAACCTCAGGTGAACAAAGAAATATTAAAAATGTATTTATACCTGATTACGGGTGTACGAATTGGATGACTAAAAATTGAGTTACGCGGTGTTACCGTATCGACGATGATATATATATATATATATATATATATATATATATATATATATACATATATATATATATATATATACACATATATATATATATATATATATATATATATATACATATAACACAAAACCTGTTTTAAAAAATCTATATATATATATATATATATATATATATATAGATATATATATATATATATATATATATATATATATATATAGATATATATATATATATATATATATATATATATATATATATATATATAGATATTTTAAAACAGGTTTTGTGTTAAATTCAATTCACTTAGAAATTGTGAAATCAATTATGTACCCCTCTTGTGGGCAAGAGGATTGATGCTTGACGCTGACTGCTGTGTATTCGAGTTCGATCCCCGGACCAGAAATATATTTTCTGTGTTTGATTGTTACTAAGTTAAATTGATTACGTAGCCCACATATATGAGGTAACGACACCACAAAAACAGCTGCGGTGGTCGTCGATGATAAGAAATATAAATAAATAAATAATTAATTTTTTTCTGCATACAAGATAGAGCCAAATAAATCAACTATTAATAAATAAATAAATCATTTATTTCTTCTACTACTTTTGTAGAACGATTTATCTTTTGCCTCAAAATAGGCCTCAGTTTCAGCGATAACCTCTTCATTCGTGCGAAATTTCTTACCGGCGAGCATTTTTTTCAGGTCTGCGAACAGGCAGTAGTCGCTGGGAGGCAATTCGAAGTTCAATTCATGTAGTTTTGCCATTGTTTTGATTGACTTGTGACACGGTGCGTTGTCTTGATGAAACAAAATTTTTTTTCTTTGCCATATGCGGTCGTTTCTTTGCAATTTCGGCCTTCAAACGCTCCAATAACGCTATATAATATTCACTGTTAATGGTATTTCCTTTCTCAAGATAGTCGATGAATATTACACCACGCACATCCCAAAATACCGAGGCCATAACCTTTCCAGCCGATTGTTGTGCTTTCGGGCGCTTTGGACGAGGTTCACCAGTTGCTGTCCACTCAGATGACGATCGTTTTGATTCCGGAGTGAAGTGATGGATCCATGTTTCATCCATTGTCACATATCGACGCAAAAATTCCGGTTTGTTACGTTTAAACATGGCCAAACACTGCTCAGAATCATCCAGACGTTCTCGTTTTTGGTCAACAGTAAGCAAACGCGGCACCTACTTTGAACAGAGCTTTCTCATAGTCAAATGCTCATGCAATATAAAGCCAACACGTTCTTTTGATATCTTTACGATGTCAGCTAACTCACGCATCTTCACTTTTCGATCATTCAAAACGTTTTGTGAATTTTTTTTAATGTTTTCTGGTGTTACCGCCTCATTTGGACGTCCACTGCGTTCTGCATCATCGGTGTCTCTACGACCACGTTCGAAGTCAGCAAACCAATGTTTTATTGTTGTTTCTGATGGTGCGGAGTCCCCATAACACTTTTCAAGCCATTGCTTCGCTTGAACGGTATTTTTTCCCATCAAGAAGCAGTGTAAAATTAAATTGTTTTGAAAATAACAAAAGTAGCGTCACTCTTAGCACAATAACTCACAAACTACTGAATAAAATATCATGAAATTTTAACAGCTGTCTTTTGAAGGATAGTATTAACTGAAAAAAAGGTGACTGCAATGAAACTAGCGCCATCTATGTGTTAGGCCCGGGACTTTTCAGCCCATGTGCTACATTTAGTGACATAGTGGTTCTTATGGTATCTTGTTTGTACTTATTTTAAGCATGAGACACCGCCGAGCTCACATACGTTTGGTTAAAATTAGCTTATATTCGCTTGATCCTAAATGAAACCATGATTCTCGTCTTATTTTAAGTCTATGCTATTTTATTACTATCCGAACCTCATTTAAACCTCAGGTGGACAAAAGGAATGTTAGAAATGTATATATATATATATATATATATATATATATATGTATGTAGTATAGTAGTTAAACAGGTTTATATGAGGTTTTGAATATTATCCTCATCTGAGCCTAAACATCGTAATTTGTCTGATAACTGCCACGATGCCGATGTAGCAAAAATCCTATGTAAAGGATTCTTTTTTTGACCTGCATGAACCCAAAAACGGGTTCTTTTAGATCGACAATAGGGTCAAAATTTCGACTCGGGTGAGTACTTTTAGTTTATTTAAGTCGTGGACTCAATCACTTGGTAATTTTCCTTCCTTGCTTTCATCAGGTGTACCGGTAGGGTATTCAGTTGGTCATCCAGTCAGTCTCTGTACTTGATGCTGTACTTCTTAATTTAGATTTTGACCCTAAGTACTAGAAGTACTTTGCTTTATTTCAAAAGCACCTCTAGTTTTTGGGTTCCTGCATGGACAGCAAAGTTGAAATACCAAATATCATTGTCTTTTGGGCAGCAGGGTTAAGGATCATGACTAGGCTGACCGAAATTAGTCTTTAATTATTAGAAACGACCTAATTTACAGCTTATTTTACTGTCTATTTTCCAGCTTAATTTTCATAAGCGTTTTTAACCTATAATATAATGACGCTATTAGATTACATATTTTTAAGTTTCGTTACATAAATGTAAAATAACAACTTTGTTATCTTTAGCGTTATATTATATTATTTATTGAGTACAAATATTATAGACGACACAGTGGGTGAGAGTATTGATGCTTGATGCTGACTACTGGCGTTTTCGAGTTCGATCCCCGAACCAGGAAAATATTTTCTAAGTTTGGTTGTTACTACATAAATTAAATTGATTATGTGCTTTCATAGTCATAAAGTTATTAGGCAGTTGTGTAGTCTACATATATGAGGTAACGACACCACAAATACTGCCTACCATAGTGGGAGGTCGTCGGTGATATAGAAATAAAAAATCAAATAATATTGCAGTAAAATTGTGGAAAAAATTTTTTACTCCATGAATTTATTCCTTTACCTTTTTTTCTTCCTTTCACCTCAACCGTCTTAACCGGCACGATAATCCGACTAGGGCATTTACAACTATGAGAGCCCCGTTCTCACATTTTTAAGTGCATACAGTGCGTTTCAAGTATATATGAAAAAAAGAACAGCTTCGTTGAATTCAGATTTTACATTTTACTCCCAAATAAACTATTGTACCCATGTACTTCTAAATAACTCTCGACTTCAACAGATTTCTTTGGTTCAATGTGACGCTTCCTCCTCCAACGTTTTTCCAAATCATATTCCTACACTTTCAAAAGGAACACGCCTATGCTAGAGTAAGCCAAAACAAACTTTCATATACTCGTATTTTTGTATTATACTTTAAACATATATATTTATATAAAATTCTTTTTATAAAAAAAAAATCAATATATTTAAATGTAAGCGCACGGCACTCAATAGCAAACAAGTAGCGCGTTTTGATGCCGCAAAAAAACCTTTTTAAGAGATTTTGCTGAAAATGAAAAATTATTTTACTTTAGCTACTCTGTACGCGTAGCATTTAGTAAAGTACATTTAAGGACATTACAACAATTTTAGGAATTGTACATATTTTATATCTTGGCATCCTTTATTATAATGTTCCAAGTGTATATTTATATGTACGTAGGGTAGAATGAAAACGGCTTAGCCAATGTTTTTGAAAGTTTCCTATTTTGTAGAGAAAAATTTTTTAAGACTTTTGGCGTCCTCGAGTTTTCCCCTGAATTTCCTGAAAACCCGTAATTTTGGAAAAACAAAAAAACAAAATTTTACTTTTTGCTATATAACTTTTAATTCGTAAAAGATAGAGAGTTGAAATTTGGTATGCGTATTACGGTGTTCAATGCTAACATTTTTTGGAAACTAGAAATTGAAAAATTGGAAAAGGGGCGGTAGGAAACTTTGGAGAAAACTCAAATCTTGGATTACTTAATAATAAAACATGTTATTAAAAAAAAAAAATTTAAGTCAAAAAATTTATTTAGGGGCACGGGGGCGGTTTTTACCGAGGCTAAAAATTGGGCTAGAAAGTTGAAATTTGATATATGGCTAACTTTGGTACCTGATTTACGAATCGAAAAGAAAAATTCCTAATTCTTAAAAAAAGTTGGTCAAATAACGAATAAATTTTGAATAAAGTACAAAAATTTGTCTGATGATTACTATATAAAAATAAACATAATTGAGCTGTGCGCTCTTCGCACACAGTTATATTATTTTCACTTTCGAAATTAAATTAAACAAGTTCATAAAGCATTGTACTAAAACCCTTAAAGTAATAATACTAATATGTCACAAACAAGAACTTTTTTATAACTCATGCTAAATAAATAATTTTTCCATCAAATTGTCACCATGCATTGACAAAGTAATCTAATATGTTTTATGATTATGATGATGTAAATAGTAGATCAGAGATCTCCAAACTTTCGGAGTTAGCGAGCCACATTTAGGAATAAACTCAAGCAATAGCACGTTGTATAATAACTATATTCAACCCAAACAAATTTGAATTTGAACACCTGTTAATTCTAATTTGTATATTCCTACAGAGTTTAGTCCAGAGTTATGTCAATAGGATCCATCAGAGTAAAGTTGAACAGCGTCTGACAAGACAATATATACCAACACATATACAATACACAATCAATTTAATTGTTTATTAAATAACAACTAAAACAATCAGATAATTGAAAAATAACAAATCGAGATTATAGAATTTACGATTATAACTTTATTCACACTTAAAACGCTGATATCTCGATGATAATAACACTTATCTAAAAAATCTTTGTATATTTGAAATTTGTATTTAAAAATACGCCAGAAGCTAATAAAGATGAAGTAAATCTTTCTTTCAATATATAAAGTTTTAAACCATTGAAAAAAAAAATTATTTGTAATTTTTTTATATGATATATATTTTCAAAACCATTTTTTATTATCTATTACAGTTTTTAAATATTTCTACTAAAATATGTTTTTAACATAGACATCAGATAGTTTACCGTCAGGAACTTTCAATTGTCTTAATTAGCCTCTGTGAGTTACTAGTACTAAATTTATCAGAAATTCAATTTTCTTACCCAGGTAAAAAATTGTCTCGTCTATGCAAGTTTGACACATGCTTACCACAAACTAATTCGAAGGTTCATTTTCTACCTGGGTAATTGATAACTTTTTTGGAAATCAGCTTTTCTTTTTGTTTACCTTGAGAACTAAAACTTTCCGTGTATCTCATAAATGTAATATGCTTCTTTGTAGATAATTATAATATAGTCCAAATCACGAGAGTTCGGTGGCGACTTATACTTAAAAGAGGTTTTAAGAGCGGTATAAATCTATAATACGAGAATGAATTTTATCTTATTTGTTTCTATATACATTATAGAAAAATAAATGAGTCAGTGCTTTTTAGTTATATCGGCAGTTTATACTCCACAACTTGAGTAGCCGGCGAACTCTCGTAATTTGAACTATAGTAACATGCACTGTGCTGTCCTAAGTAAATTAAGTGAATTATGCACTCGTATTCTGTTTTAGGCATAGACCCTATTGAGGAATAATTCCGAATTCTGTAACTCTTGCGTATATTTAACGTCAATGTGTCGTCTTACTCAATAATTTCACATAAAGAACAGATTTCCCCGACCATCTATAAAATTCTTTAAGATTAGTTTAGTGTCTCACTTTTTATGCTCCAATTTGTCCTAACTATCTTTGTGCCGTAATTTGGGAACCTCTGTTCTTCTACATCACGGTTGTACACACAAGTACAGTACTGAACGTGACACTGAGAAAAGTACACTACGGAGAATATTTCTTACTAAACCCAAATTGTTCTTGTTTTTTTTATTTCTCTATTTGATTATATTTTATATTTTTTAATATTGTCGAGGGTATACGACAGTAAGGTAAACTTGTTATAGTTAAATAAATAAGTAAACAAGAGTTATCTTAACCAAGAGACTTTCTTGACCGTTTATTCCTAAAGCGCAAGGAAAAATGAGTTTTAAAAGAAAAACAATTTTGAAACTAGTTAAAAACTCTCCTTAGAAATCGAATATCTTTACAAATTCTTTTTAGATGTTGAGTTTTTTTCTTTTTTTTAATATTCTTTTACTTTAACAGGTGTTGGATCGCACACTTCAAAGAAACATCCTCTTAAATAATTTTTTTTAATTGGAAATTGATTAATTATGGTCTACAGGTTGCAATTAGTTGTTATAAAGCAAGATGAATTTAAGGGGTTAGTCCACCTTGGCGCTCGAAGAAGCTAACATAAAAAGAATATACATTTTTTGATACAGCCTTCCAATATATATTAAAATATATATTATATATTTTTTCATTATATATATATATATATATATATATATATATATATATATATATATATATATATATATATATATATATATATATATATATTTATACCTATAAATAAATATATCTATCGAGTAGCATAGGAAGAAATCTCATAAACGCGAGACGATACGAGACGAGAATTTTTTGAAAACTATTGAGACGGTACCGATACCATATACGGCGAGACCCGAGAGTCTTGATTCTAGTCTCGTTAACGTTATTTCAAAAAAAATTGCTAGAAAAATAAACTAACAGCAACATAAAGGTTCAACTTTTTTTTATTACAAAAAAGGTTAGGTCGTAAATCTGTTATCTATTAAATCTTAAAACATCTATTAAATATTTTATTTTATAATTTTGTCTTTTACAACATTTTGTAGCCGAACGGAAACGAATGTTTTAAGGGAAAATAAATGTGAATATAAATTATTTACACTGCGATTGTTTGAAGACATTTTTCCGCAAAAATGTCGTTTAGTGTAGGTGCTAGTAGTGTCAACCTGACAAAAAGGCCGAGATTAGATGAAAGTGATGATGCATTAAGTGAAATTGAACCAGTTGATCAAAAATTCTTCAAAGTTTAAATTTTCTGTTAATTTTGATACAATTAATGGTAAGATAAAAGCGATATGCTAAGTGTGTGAAAAATTTGGAATAAAAAAAATAATTAGCCGAAATAATATAATGATTTACTTTGCTTAGGACTATCTTAGGAGTTAGTTCTCACAAAAACGTGAGACGAGACGAGACAAACAATTACGAAACGGGTACGAGACTAAAACGGTACCTATTATTTTCTAAACTAACGAGAAAGAGGCGAGATTTTTGAAACTCTCGCCTTATCTCGTCTCGTGTGAAGCCCTAACAAGTTTAAAAGGCATCAGATCGTAAATATACTATTTGATAGACAATTTAATTAGAAAAGTTATGGTGTAATTTCTATTAAAATCGGATGAGGCGTTCAGATATATCGTAGCGACCATTTCAAAGTAGTTTCGTAAAAAATAATACTGTGCTTACTTCAAATTGCTACAACTTTTAAGAAATATTAGCATGGGTATACTCTTAAAATAGTTTAAAAATTATAGGTAATAAATCTAAGCAATAGAAAAAAATCGTTTTTATGAAAATCTCAGCGTGGGCTAACCCCTTAAGAAATATTCTGATTTATAATATAAAAAAGTTGATTGATAAGGTATCCTACCCTTAGTACCTCAGTGTTCATTTGAGACAAAATTTATTAATGATTCTAATATCAGAGTAAAAAGAATTTATTTGTCTTTGAAATTAAAATTTAATACCATATATAATTTATTTTCATTTTAACTACTCAGTAAACAATTTGTTGAAGTGTCCTGTTTTGTGACGTTTCTATTACTAGTGCACTTCAGTTATAGTTCGCATCGACTTTATCTTCATTTGTATTTCGACATGTGGAGTGGTTTCGCCATTTGTTGCCGATAAAATAGTTATTTCATATGAAGGACTCTAAGAAACTGAACTGTAAATGACAAACAAATCATAAACGTCTTACTTCAGCGTCTTAGTCTAAAATAAGGCGTCTAAAACATTTTTTCGACTATTTTTTTTACAATGCAGAAATAAGGGCATAGACGTCCTGGACTTATGAATGTGAGTTTAGTCTTAATTAACAATTTGACTAAACAATTTATGTCTTACGACATGCTCATTGCAAACGTGCTTGCATCTTATATTTCCAGTCGTAATTACAGAGTCTATACAAATATTTCCTTCTTTAACTTTAACATATTATAAAATATTTTAACGTTCTATTAGATTTAAAAGCTAAAATTGGAAAACAGATCAACGATTTTATATTATAACAAGATAAGCCCTATTTTATACCATAAAGGACTCCAGTATAAAAATAAGTCCCTTCTGGTTTTCGCCCTCATCTCGACCCTATTGTATTGCCTTTTAGACTAACATAATTCAATCAATCACTTACAATAATGTTGATAAAAGCGTTGCTAAATATTATCTCTGCCTCTTTGTGAGTTCAAATGACCGATAAAATGTTAATTGATGTTTTGTGTATGCCACCCACAATCGCATAGCCAGGGGCGGCGCGGCTGTGCCTGTTCAAAAAGCCTGCTCGTAAAACGTCACACGTAATTGAATATTTAAAATAGAAATTAGATTTTATAGATATTTTAAAACAGGTTTTGTGTTAAATTCAATTCACTTAGAAATTGTGAAATCTATTATGTACCCCTCTTGTGGGCAAGAGGATTGATGCTTGACACTGACTGCTGTGTATTCGAGTTCGATCCCCGGACCAGAAATATATTTTCTGGGTTTGATTGTTACTAAGTTAAATTGATTACGTGCTTACATAGTCATAAACTTATTAGGCAGTTGTGTAGTTCACCATAAAAACAGCTGCGGTGGTCGTTGATGATAGGACTCGACATCGGAAATATAAATAAATAAATAAATTTAGATGCGTCTTTCTTAGGATAACGCTGAACTGCGAAAAAGAATAGCGCGGAACTAAAACTGTAATTCTGTAATAAATTGAATCATATAAATATATGCGCTCTACTGATTTAAAAGTTGCGCGGAAATTATCCTATATTATAATGTCCCAGGTGAATGTTTATGATCTTATAATCTTATATGTTTGATAGTGAATTTTGTAAGGTGGCTCGAAAACGGCTGCGACAATGTTTTTGAAAATTGCCTATTTCGTAGAAAAAATAATTCTAAGACTTTTAGCGTCCCCGGATTTTTCCCTAAATTTCCTGGATCCCCTAATTTTGGAAAAACCGGAGAAAGAAATGGGCACTTTTTGCTTTTCTATTCGTGAAAGACAGACAGTTGAAATTTGACATGTGTATTCCGGTGTTCAATGCTATTTTTATACGGAAGTTAAGGGCACATCATCCCACTTATTTCCAACTACATGATGTAGATATTAAAAATCTATGATCTATTCTTTCTACTTAATGATCGATTGCAAATTAAAAGAAAAGTTAAAAGAGAAAAAAAATTACCTACGCCAATGTGCATACCACTTCAAACAAACCCATACACTGAAAATATATTTTTCTACCCTCTATTTACATGTAGACAAATTTAATTGAAAATTGATGAAAAAATATACGAGTATACCCTTATAACATAGGGAGTTGATTTTATAGCGTATGGTTGCTAGCCCTTATTGAATTGTATGCAATCATTTTATGTTATAGGAAATTTCTCATTATTAGATGCGCTAACTTTTACTAACTTATAATGACAGTAATTAAAATAAAGTTGTAAAATTGAACAATAGATGGCAACACGGTACATATACAAATAGGGTCAATATGAAGGTCTATTTAAAATACTTTGTATTCCTTGTGTAATAATATATTTGTAACGGCACAGTGGCCGAGAGTATTTATACTCAGACTGCTGTGTCATCGGGTTTGATCCCCGGACCCGTATTATATTTTCGGATTTGGTGTTTATAGACCTATACCCAAATGGTCATAGAGTTATGGTTATGGGGCTCGAATAATAAAATAATTTTTCATACAAATTGACTAAAAAAAATATTTTTTCAACAATTTAAAAAATATTTTGAATTTATTCAGCAGCAGAAAGAATGAAAAAAAATGATAACAGCAAATATTGAGTACTATTTTGTGCGTGCTTGAGTGCAGTCGAGTTTTTATAAAACTGCTTGCACGTTTTGTTATATTAAATTTAGAAATATAATAATACGAGTACTTTGTTTTTTTTTCTTTGTTGATATCAATTAGAATACAATTTAATTTAGTTTTTGTTATCATGCAGGTTTAGAAATTTGGTTCTTCGAATCAGTAAAACAATAAACATTTGTAAATAGAAATAGAAATAGATAACAGCAAATATAATGAAAAATACAAGAGGATTTGGGAGAGAGTGATACCGGAATACTTACAAGAAAAAGATACTAGCAACATAACAAGAATCGCAAGATTTAGATTGGGAAACGAAGACAAAAGCAGAAGATGCTGCAAAATAGAGAGGTAAGAATGTGGAGAGTGTGCTGGAGAGAGATAGAAACGCCGGAGCACGTTAAGTATTCATATGAGAAAAGAGTAAAAAGTGAAAAGAAAATTGTGCAGTTATTGATGAGGTGGATGGCAGAAATAGAGAGAACGAGCGGGGAAAAAGAAGGAATGCCAAAGTAGAAACTAAATTTATTTGTTTTGTTTTATTTATTTTTCTTTTTTTTTTTTGGAGGTAGTGAGGTTGGGTAGATACAATAAAGATCACAAATAAAATGTAATTAAACACAATGATATGTAATTTAATGATTTAAGGCGGAAAAATGCAGTGCGTAATAGAAAAAATATAAAAAAAAAAATAACATATGAGTCTTTACAAAGTTGTATTTTTTACGCTCTGATATTGATTTTCGTGCCTTACACAATACTTTTACCGTGTCCTACTCCTGGTATAGTGGTATGGCATTATACTCGAACTGAACTCGTAGCATGGTGTGGTATGCTATGGCGTGGTATGGCACGGTGTGACGTAGAAAGCGTGTTATTATGTCCTCGCATACTCGTAGCTTTATTACCATATACGTATAAAGATAGTCGCTTAGTAGCCATAGTCGTAGCCGTTAGTCGTCCCACCCCCCTACATGAATATCATTTGAATCACATTAGAACCGACTAATAATCGAATCGTACCTATAAATATAAGGTGAGTTATAAAATATTAACATTAACAGAATATAGCGTGATTGTAGTTTAAGGCTGCTCTCATACTGGAACAAACTGAGGTCAACTGCCGACTGTGAAGTCCGTAGGGTGCACTGTTAAAAATGTTATTATTTCTATAGATTATTACAAACTGTCCTGTTCAGAGGACATTCAGTGATAGCTAACACATGGGCTGAAAAGTTCCGGGCCTAACAAAGAAGACACAGTTTTTTTGGTTCAAAATTAGCTTTACTCATCAACGTAATCTCCATCAAGAGCAACACAATCATTCCAGCGCCGCACTAACATTTCAATACCACTATTGTAGAACGATTTATCTTTTGCCTCAAAATAGGCCTCAGTAAAAATAATAAAGAAAGAAATTAGGAAATTAGGATAATATATTATAAAGGAATAAATTCTGACTAAGCTTCGATTATTTTTTCTAGATTATTTAAACGTAGCATAGATGCATAGTGTATAACAGCAACTATATAGTTACTCGTGTTCTCGCTTCAACGCGTTCTTCATCTTTCTAGAATTGGATTCAAATTTACATCATCACAATTTATCCGCTGCATAACCAGCATCTGAGTCATAGTTTGGTCATTTACCTAGACCTAGATTTACCTTTTAGCCAATTGACACTCTCAATGAACCATTGCTATTAAGTAGCGACGCCGTAAACATCTACAACACACACACACTTACAAGTCACACGTCCAACGCATTCGACTAAGAATTCGCACCTGCTAATACAATACTCTAACGAAGTATATTCTACCAGTAAATTCCCAAGGTACTATGTTTTTTCAGGGTTTATTTAAGTTAGAATCTAAGTTTATTTAAAATTTGTGAGTGAGAACACAGTTTATTACCATAAAGATATTGACATGGAAAATGGAAGACAACATTACAACATTTAATTATGTAGCTACGACCCATTTTAATCATTTATCAATGATAAGAGCTTTAGCTTTAGCTGTAGGCTATGGTTTAGTGTTTACAAGATTGATATCAATATTTGGAATGTACCTAATACCCGAGATATCAGAGTTTATTTACAGCGGTTTATAAATATTTATTATTCAATTCATTTTATAAACCAATATTCAACTGTACTTGTATTATTATAATAGGATTAACGTTTAGTGATAATGGAGAATGCTGCTTATAAATTTATATATCGAATATACATTACAGTATTAACCAGCGTTTACCCCCGTCGCAAAGCGACGTCTTCTTAATGTATATGAACTGAATTCAATAAAATAATTCGTAATTTCATTTTAATTTTTAATTTCATTTTCAAGTTGACCCGTTTAATATTAAAATATTATAAACTGACTGTCAAATATAATTTTTTTTTACTTTCCAAATTTATGTGTTATTTGACCAACTTTTTCTTAAAATATAAGAATTTTGTTATCGATTTGTAAAGTAGATATCAAAGTTAGCCTATATATAAAATTTCAACATTCTAACACAATTTTTACCCTCGGAAAAAACCGGTCCGTGCACCCAAAAGTCTTCATTAATTAGATTTTAAGTTATTACGATATCCAAAATTTTAACCTTCTCTAAAGTTCCCCAGCGGACCCCCAATTTTATCGACGCCCCATTTATCAATTTTTTAATATCTAAAGTTCGAATATATTAGCAGTGAATACCCCTTAATACACATGCAAAATTTCAACTTTCTATTTTTTACGAATTTATTTTTCAGTTTTTCCAAAATTACGGGTTTCCAGGAAATTTATGAGAAAATACGAGTGCGTCAAAAATCTTAGAATGTTTTCTTTGCGAAATAGGCGAAATTACAGGACAAATAATCTCTTCTACGGTATACTATATTTTTGTGCTACTATTTTTTATAATTCATATATTTTTTTCAAATTATTTTTTTCTAATTATCCCTTAAACCTTGAAGTAGATAAAAAAATGTGTGTCCTTCGTGTTAAAGATGATAAACCACCCTAGTAACATGCAGAACCCTTTATTAGGCCAATGTCAAGTAGTTAGTTCACCCCTACTGAGTTTATTCTGCTGTATTTAGTTAGGGGCAAGACTAACACCTGAGAAAATAATTACCGATACGGTTAATGATAAGAAAATATAAGAGTAAGCATATTTAAATCGCTTTCAAGTATTTATAGCAACCCTAATCAGTGGTGATGGAAGTTAGATGGTGCTGTTCTTAAATAGTAATGAAATATAAATACAGGGGTCGGCGCTTGAAGTGTTACCAATTAGAAATTATGTAATTTTGTCCATTTTGATATTTTTTATTTAAAAACTTCAGTATATCGTACAAACATTTCAAATTAAGGCATTATCAAGCAACAGTACAACACTTACCTATAACTTGCAAAACATACGAAGCCACCCGAAAACAACACAACATCAATGGACGATGCACGATGTTATGGCTATTACTTATTAACAGGTTATAAAAGAACGAATAAAAGGAGTTGAAATTGTCGAAAAACAATAAAAAAAAAAATTCTAAAATCGCAATGGGCTTGTGTCCTCATTTTTTAGTGGTAGATTTTTCAATTGTTGATTGAAATTGATGTTAAAAAATGTGTATTGGCGTGCCTATTTTATTAAATTCATAAATATTGACGGAGATATAGCAATAGAAAAGTTTGAATTGTAGTTTTAGCGCTAGAAATGGTCAGCCATAATTGTATGACGTGAAATTCATTTTAACGTCAGTTATTTGTTGAGTAGGTCAATGCTGTGGTAATGTTCTGTAGCCATTGGTAGTCAAATAATCAAGTCAAGTCAAAGAATAATAAGTTTTTATTTTATTTAACCCTGCTAAGGCAGACATAATATTGGAATTTGAGTGTTCCTTGATATAGCTGTAAATAATATTTGATATTTCGATATATAAATACATATAGCAGAGATTTATGATCTGTAAGGTTGGTAACCTTACACAAGGATTGTGATGTCACATGCACTTGGAATGTGTACAACGTTGAATCCCTTTAATAATTAAAGAGACAAAATGACTTTTTTAATTGTTAATATCTCTTAACATATAAGGACTTATTAAAAAATAATTGTACATTTGAGGTTCTAGTAACCCACTTTATCAATATATAGTACACTTTTATAGATATTAAGACATAGGACACAAGCCCTTTACGGTGGAAGATACAAATAAAAGTACTAAACGTTTTTTTTTATAATGTAAGCATTTTCTAAAAGAAACATAAAATTATCATTTTATAAATATAAAAAAAATTGCAGAATTCATTTAAGAAAAAGAAAATAATGAAAATAATACCAGAATTCAATAAATCACAATTTCATTTCTTTACCTCAAAAGAATATATTAACTGAATACATTTTATAAAGATGAATACTTATTGCTTCTGGCTATGAGGAAAATCTAAAAAAACTACAATGTATGTAAAGTAACCTTTCTTTGCTTGCCTTCAGTATTTCTGTTTCTCTGCTTTATCTTACAAATAATAATACTACTTTTATACGAATTTGTCTCTCTTTTAAAGAAAGAAAGAGATATATATATATATATATATATATATATATATATATATATATATATATATATATATATATATATATCTATAGAGTTGTCTCGTTAAAAGGGGATGAAATTTCATCTGTGTATAAGTAATCATTTATATTTGTGAGTGGCAATAAATTATAGTATTTTGATCATGTCAGAGTGAAACAGATAGATGATTTTATCAGCTTGTTATTCTCATGGTAATATATTAATGTTTTAATAATACCGACTTGAGTTATTCTCTTACCAACATGAATTCTGTAGACGTTTTCTAAAAAACTGGAAGGTACGAGTATAATATTTAAAGTATAGTTTAAAATGTATAAAGGTTTAATTACAATATCATAATTAAAGCATCAACTTAAAAGATTTATTGCACAACAAGCTAAGACAATTTAATCCGAATTTACCGTTAGCAAGGTATGAAATTAAAATAATTAAACGCATTATAAAATTAACGCCATTGTATTGCACGTCTTTTGCAGTATAAATTTTATCGAATAAATAGTAGCGCATACATTTTATATACGACGCTTGTACTACAAAAAAACGTACACAGCTGAACACGTTTATCGAATACTCACCGGACCTTCAAGTAAATCGAATGAACTTTAACAAATTCGGCTTGCAAAACGTTAAAAAAGAAACTTATTTTCGATAATGTTTTTTGACACCACAGTTAATATATAATTATTTCTATTATTAATACATGATAAAATGACATATGAAGAATACTTTGTAAAATTTTCATAAATAAATATCAAGAAATGAGGCATTGACAGCAAAAAAAAGTAACATTGAGGTGCCACTCATAACTCATCACTGGATTTTCTGAAATCAAAAACCAAAATAATGTCATTAGTTGATTAGTTTCTGCAGGTAAAGCTGTCGAGTTTTTATTATTTTTATTGCTTTTTCAATTTTTTACAACACTTAAAAGTGAAAATACAGATTTTTCACAAAAAAAATCAGAAACTTTGTTATTTTAAAATACGTTTAAATTAAAAAAATTTAAAAAAACTCGACAGCGTTACCTTGCCATTTATGTAAAGAAAAAGTGTGCAAAATTTCAAAAGAATCGGTCCAGTAGATTTTAAGCTAGAGAGGGCACCGATTCTAAAAAAGCTAAGTGTGAGAAATCGCATTGAAAAGTTTCAAAGTAACACGAAAGCAGACCAGAGAGGTGAAGACTTAAAACTCCATATCTCCGACAGTTTTACTCCAATTGATTTCAAATTTTTACACAATAAACTTAATATGTTGTACAATAATATAAATAAATTTAAAAAAAAAAAGAAAAAAAAGAAGTTGAAACCTTACCTCCCCCTTAAGCGAAATTAAATTTAAATGAGAATTATCGAATGTTTGAAGTGAATATACTACCCAACTATTTCCTTATGAAAATGCTGTATAAAGTAAATATAATCTATATAATGATATTATATGTATATAATAAATATGTACGTAAGAATCGAGATCAATTTTCTGTTAATAATACTCTGCGTGTCATAGCATTAAATACGAGACTTACTGAAAAAGCTTCGATAGCGCAGAAAATATGAAAACAAGCAATTGACAATATAATCTTTTTAATTATATTTGTGTTCTTTACGGAAATGATTTCTGCAACGTTGTTTATTGAAACTACAACATTTCTTAGAATATTGAAAATAATTTTATGTTTCTCAAGAAATAACAATAATATTTAGCTTTACGTTTCATTATTAACTGGGTTTTAGACTATCAGATCAAATGAGGCGTCTAAATGCAAAGGGATGTAAGTGACAAAAGTAAAATTCTTCAGAAAACGAGTTTAAAGTTAAGATGGTATATGCGTTTTCGTTTAGTAGGTTTTACAATTTACGCTGTATAGTAAAATCTGTCCAAGTTTCGCTTATATCTCTGTGCTACTAAATAGTTTAGTACATTTTTTATCGTTTGTGCTGGTTATCTCAATTTTTCAAAATTTGTCACTTACATCCCTTTGCTTCTAGACGCCTAAAATTAAGTTTCGATTTCGTTTCAAATCGTTTCATTTTATTACATATTGAGATTTGGTTGCATTAGGTCTCTCACACTCAGGGTCGTATTATTCTTTTCGTGTGCTTAACGCTAAAGAATCACCAAAATAAAAAAACTAATAAAGAAAGTATTTTCTTTCAAAAAAATCAATTGTAACTGTATAAAATTTCTCTTTGCCAGAATAAATCTTACCTAGCCACAATTGTCTTTGATGGTAGACTTGCAACTTTTTCAGTAGTACTTAGTCGCATTAGCGCTTAATCAGATTTATAAATATAATCTGTCGATTGAGTTTCGGACTCTATAAATGCCCTTCACACCTTTATAAGAATAACATATTACAGTCTCCTAACTGTGTTTGTGTTAATGAGGGAACTAATTAACACATGTTGTTTGGTTGTCAATACTTAAAAGCTAAGGGGCCTATTTTGTAACTGCTTACCTGACGTCTGTTAACTTCTGACGATTTTTAAAATATATATTTCCTATATTTTCTAAACTAAGTTTTCCCAAACCTTGCAACTGACATAAGTAGCCTAATTTGTAAATTCTGTCTGAACCAGACTGGGCTTTCCTGGTTGGGATCTGATTGGGCTTACCTGGTTGGAAACTGACTGGGATTACTCTATTAGGACCCTTTAGTGTTTTGCGTTACATCCGTATTAGGATAACAATGGAATAGCCCGATCAGGTCCCAATTGGGTTAGGTAGGGCAATTTCAAATATTGTCTTTTGCGTTTATTATTTCATTATTCTCGAAACTTTACCATCTACAAGTATTTTAATACGTAAAACATAATTGAATTTTTCCATAACAAATGAGGTTAAATATCTTTTTGTAATTTATTAGTAAATGTTTTAAAATAATTTTCTTTGCATTAATGTTATATATACAGATTAGCATTAACCAACCCTTTGATTTTAATTAATTTAGTTTAAGTTTTATATATTTGCATAAATTTGTATAGATTTTGGTAAATAAAACCCCTAGGATATAATTTCAAACAGACATTTAAAGTATAATAGAAGAATTTAATCTATATGGAAATATCGTGTTAAGTAAAGAACACGGAAACTTCACGTGCACAATGCTTTGTCGATTGCTGTCTGGCTGTGATTTTATGATATAATACAAAAAAAACACCATTTAAAAAAAAATTTGTAACATTTTTTAAGTATATTTTATAACGAGTGCAGTGCATTGAAAAAAATGTGCAAATACAAATATGGTATTGTAATGGAATTGTTTTGTAAAATTATATTAAGTGGGGTAAGGTTTCAGATTTTTTTTTAATTTATTTATATTATTGTACAACATATTAAGTTTATTGTGTAAAAATTTTAAGTCGATTGGAGTAAAACTGTCGTAGATATAGAGTTTTAAGTTTTCACCTCTCTGGCCTGCATTTGTGTTACTTTGAAACTTTTAAATGCGGTTTCTCACACATAGCTTTTTCAGAGTCGGTGCCCTCTCTAGCTCAAAATCTGCTGGACCGATTCTTTTGAAATTTTGCACACTTTTTCTTTACATAAATACCGAGGTAACACTGTGGAGTTTTTTTTTAATTTTAACGTATTTTAAAATAACAAAGTTTTTGATTATTTTCATGAAAAATCGGTATTTTGACTTTTAAGTGCTGTCAAAAATTGAAAAATCAATCAAAAGAGAAAAACTCTAAGGGGTTACCTGCAGAAACTTATCAACTAAAGAAATCATTTTGGGTTTTCGATTTCAGAAAATCCAGTGATGAATTATGAGTGGCACCGCAATGTTACTTTTTTTTGTGACGTTTGCTGAGATTCGCTGTCAATGCCTCATTTCTTGACATTTATTTTTGAAAATTTCACAAAGTATTCTTCAAATGTCATTTTATCATGTAGTAATTATAGAAATAATTATATATTAACTGTGTCGTCAAAAAACATTATGGAAAATATGCTTCATTTTTATCGTTTTGACCTTACCCCTTAAATAAAATCTAATCAAAATTTGTCCTGATATTTCCGACGTAGTTATTTCGTGGACTCTAACACTGTTGTTTACTGTTGGCACGAGAGGTGCAATGTCATTAGGGTATTTTCGTTGACTTGCATTAAGCAACAGACGCTGGTACTTTCGGTACTGGCGATACTGAAAGGACAGACGTGAGTGCGAGTGCCGTGTGCATGGTTATATTCTCTCTATTATCTTGCCACGTCACTACATGAGTCAAATGAACATGACTCTAGGTTATATTTGAATTACCCTTATATCTTAAAACCCCTTTACAGGTTTTTAATGCCAACATGTAATGGTGATAGCATCAACACTAAAAAATTTATCGTAACCCTACATACTCTTACGTACGAGTATTAAATCAGGTTATTTATGATTATTTCTTTCGGAAGGTTAATGGCCTGAATTGAGTAAATAAAACACTATTAGTTAATTCTACTTTGAAAAGCTATGCGATATTACTTTCCTCGGTAATAAATTCTAAGATGCTAGTTTAAAATTCCTTTTATGCTCTAGATACTTAGTGTAACAAATTTAGTTTATAATTAAATTTATATCAGTTTTAAACATATTAAAGTATTAATTTTGTTTGAGAGTTGAGGGATTACATTTTGGGATTATCGTTATTTCCTTTTCTTACATACAATATTCAGGTAGAAAATTGTCTTGCAGTGAAAGCTTTATACTTGTTACCTTACCACAAGATAATTCTTAGGTTTATTTTTCACTTCTCATATAGAAATCGTCTTGCAATATAAGATTCGCACTTGCGTATAAGTAGAGCATTATATTTCTCTGTAAATGATTGCTTTTGCGATCAATAACATGGCGTTAATTTTAATTGTCACCGTTTCTTTCTACCAATTTAACCTAATAACATTTTTTTCAGGTATCACGTCAATTGGTTCTCCTTCTACTTCGCTATTTCTATCCAATTTACTTATTGGCATCGTTTGTTTCTGATGTGAAGTTTTTGGTAAGTTTTATTAATGTTAATTGTGCTGCTAAAATTTCGGTAGCGCCAATTTAAAATATGCTGATATTACTTATAGTACTCTAAGTGCATACCAGATATTAAAGAGTTCAACAAGAGGTGTCATTTTAAATCAGCAGAAAAACACAATATGTTCATGAAAAGTGGTGATATTTTTATTTTAATTTAAAGTTCAAACTCTGAGGTTAATAATGGAACTCACTATCTGCGAAATATCACCGCAATGATCAGGTTTAATGTTACATTTATGTTTACCCACTAAACACAATTGGGTTATGAAACTTACCACTGTATAGAAAAATGTCTCTCTGAGTTATCTGTCAAAGTATCGGATGGCCGAACAGTATTAAAATAAAAATGGCTATCAAAGCCTTAAATATTCAATTATTTTTATTCAATTTACATTATTATAAAAGTTATTAATGATTATAGGGGTAAACATTTATAAAAAATGAATAAAGTTGTCGTCAATTCGTTTCCCACCTTCTGCCGCACTACCAGTTACTTACTTTTGACGTTGCTGTTAAACAAGAGAAGTGTAAAAGAGATAAAGAATCAAACGTCACAGCGATGGTAGCTGTTGCGAAAACCCGTAAAGTTTTCATATAATGTCGTAATACACAACGATAAATAAATAAAATTATTTATTATAGTCTATTGAGTAGTTGAATATTAAGCGAATATAAAACGACTTTAAATGGATATATCTAATTCCATTTTAGGATATATAATAAAATAAAAATGCTAATATACATTATGTTAGAAAGCAGGAATGTGCGTATTATCAGCACTGCGCTTAGGTTGCGAATTCTTAAGGTGCAAGCACAGGAATTAAAGATCTTCAATTAATTTTAATATAACAATTCACTTGTTTATTTGATCAAATATAAATCACAAGTTTTAATATCAATAACAATGATTAACACTAAAAATATAACAAAATCAAGTAACACTCAAGAAGCGGTAATTACTAGTCAGTGATGTTAATCGTTATAAGGTTGAAAGACTTTTGCACCAAAGGGTACGGAATAAAAAATGCCTAAAACGATTATTAGTGACGTAATGCCAAATAAATGGTTCATGTGTTGTACTTGTTACAATAAAGATTGATATAGAATCAATTAATAAATAAAACACGAAATAATAAATTAAGCACAACAAAATGCTTAACAAATAAGAAAGACGAAACATGGTTTGTCTAAAGATAAAATTTGTTGAAGTCATTCTTGTCCACATTAATTAACCAATATTTCAATAAAGAATTTAAAAAATGGAATTCTAAAAATTAGTTTACAGCCGAATTGCCAATTTCATCTATAGAGTGGTGGTACTACTGCCAATATTTTTAGAAACATTTGTTATGGTAGAAATCACGATATTTCGGCGGCGACTTATACTTAAAAGAGGTTAAAAGAGCGGTATAAATCTCTAATACGATAATGAATTTTATCTTATTCGCTTTTATATACATTATAGAAAAATAAGTGAGTCAGTGCTTTTTAGCTATATCGGTAGTTTATACCCCACAACTTGTTTTAAGTAGGAGTCGCCGCCGAACTCCCGTAATTTGAATTATATATACTCGTATTTTGGTAGTAATATTCCATGTACAAAATCATCGTATTTGTTTTATTAAAAATAGAGTAGGTATCCGTATAAAACAAAATACTAGCTGATAAATCTAATCTAAAATTAAATCTGTCCTAGCCCTGGAAAGCAGTAACATAAAATCTCTTTTATTGGTTAAGACATAATTGAAAACGATCAATTGATTGCATGGACGGCTAGCGGTCTAGCGGAATGGCGGAATGGCGGTTTGGTGGATTGGCGGATTGGCGGATTGGCGGAATAGCGTAATACGGGAATGGCTAGTGAATGTGTTCTGTTCTTCCTCGTAAACATGTGTACCTAATATAAACCAGCCACAGAAAAAGGTTCGCATGAAAAATAATCAATCTAATGGATCGCAAAGTTCATTGAAGTCAACTTGTTACTTAGTGGGTTTTAGAAATCATTAAACCCCATTTCTGTTTCAATTTTAGTTTTAATTTAATGATGATGATAGTATTCTCTGATATATTTTGATTTAATTTTTAATTACTTAATGCACATGTTTCAGTTTTACAATTTTGTTTTCTTCTTCGCTTCGTTTTGTTATTAATAAAAATATGTTTTGCAATAAAAGGAATTAACGTTAAGTATCATTTCCACTCACTCTATTAATTTTGTATTTAATTTCATTTTTTTTTTTAATATTTATTTATTTATAGTGCATTAACTATTGAGTTATTAGCACTTAGACTTATATATATTACATTTTATCAACATTTTATAGGACTATTTCACTTATTCTATTTAAAATTCTTTCCATTATCCATCTTTTTCCATTTCAATTATATAACTGATACATCGCCTCTACTATGTTGACACCCGTTGCATTCTCTGGTTCTTTCTTCTATTAGCATTTTTTCTTTATCTACAAATTGAATACTTCTACTCTTCTATTCTTTAAATATTATTCTTCTTTTTCGTTTTTATTCCTCTCTCTATTTTCTTTATCGATTATTTCTTTTTGTTATCGTGTTTTAATTTTTTTTCATATTCATGAATATGGTTGCACATAACCAATTAAATCTGATTGTTACCAACCCTAGAAAATATAACTCTGGCCCGGGGATCAAACCCGGAGACAAGCATCAATGCTCTCGACTACTTTTGTCGTTAATTTAAATTGTATAGTATATAGGTACGGTGTTTGCTGATTATTTACAGAATCGGTTGACTCAAATTTCCAACCGTCTCTCGTAATCCTTTGTATTACCTTGCAGACGATTTACAGCAGACAAAGAAATTACTTAAACTCACTTATAGTCCATATATTAGCGAGACAACTGTTTTAAAGCGTTTTACAAGAAGACAGACCAATCCAAGGGGCTAAACATTCCCTAGACCCAATTTTAATTCCGTTATGAGTAGGAGCGAGAGGGCATTATACGTGCGCATGAGAGTGAGTGAGATATATACCTTGATTACCTGATACATGGAAAATGGCCGCTTGGTCAAGCCAAGTATAATTTCTAATGACAAAACTTTAACAAAGTCATAGTTAGGTTATGGTCATTATTCTAATTTAACACATAGAAATATATATTTAAAGAGTTAAAAAGTACAGCTATGATGGGCTGCACATTACTCATTTCTGCTCTAAGCTCCGAAATCCGACAACAATCTATGTAAATATGCGTTATATTACAAATTTGTATTGTCCTCAGCGTGGTCTAGGTGATTGCTTCTTTGGCACCAACACGGACCAGCACACGATGAGAGACTGGGTTCGAATCCCTGAGCCCGCCAGTACGTATTTATTGTGAAACTGGAATAAAAATATACAACGGTTTATATAATATAAGCGGTTCTGTATTTGAAATGCCTATTTATTTACTGCCATGATGGTTGAATGACAAAGAAGTGTGTTTGGCAATCTAATGGATAAATAAATCTATATGGACAAATAAAATACAGTTCTTGGAAGTTTTGTAAAGTTTTAAGATAATTATTTCATGCATAATCTCATGCTTAAATTTTTTTTTTCATACATTATACCGATGATCCGATCGCACTGGAATCACAGCAGTCTGATGTCAAGTATTACTGCTCTCGGTCACTGTGACATTGAAGTTCTAAAAAACAAAATGTTTTCGAATGTTTCGTAAAAATGTATCATAGATTTTTATTAAACTTTTTTTTAAATGTCAATATTTATGTCTTTTCAATGGAGTTTTTCTTAAACGTAAAAAGAAAACAGTTTGACCCAAACGTCTATCGTCTCTCACTCATACAGTTCTAGCTATAAATTGATACAGCATCTTTCTTTTCTTCTTCTATAAATAAATAATGTTTTCTATAATAAAAAAAAGACCTAAACAAAAACTTTTTTTTATTTTATTTATTTTGTTTTGTTGATCAGTATCAAACACAATGATAATACTCTTCAATCTGTCAGTTACAAAAAAAATTATTTCATGTCTCCAGAGATTTGTATATGATATCCACTTGTCAATAGGAAAACCATATGTGGAGTCGCCAGATTTAAAGAACAACGATACTTCGATGAAATATCGCTGCCATATATCAAAAATGTCTGATCCGTAAACTTTTTACAGAAATACTAAAAAGCATATATATATATATATATATATATATATATATATATATATATATATATATATATATATATATATATGTATATATATATATATATATATATATATATATATATATATATGTGTGTGTGTGTCTGAAATATTTATTAATTAGTTATAGTTTTAATATTGTTTAGTTTAATGAAGCATACTTTTTTCAATAATAATCATACACACTTATTTAAAAGAGAATCACAACCAATCTCTAAACAATGTACTAGACCACTAACAGTAAAGCAGGGGTCTTTTCCAAATTCGGTACTTAACCGCATAATGTGGCATTATGCCCAGCACTGAATGTTCCAACTACAGCAGCGCTTCGCACAGTTGTACACTTTTAAAAGTTCTGCTCTCACATGATGTGCACAATTGAGACCAACTAATTAGCATAACATGTAGAAATACTTGATATTGTTAGCAATTACTATTAATTATTATTTTGAATACCACATATATCTTTAATAATTTTGTTAATATTTTTTTTTATTATTATTTTAATAATAATTGTTCAGTATTGCGTTGGTCGAAGCAAAACATATTTTACGTATTTGATATAGTTTTTAATTTAAATGTTTTTTCATTATAAGTGTCCACAAATTTTATTGAATTGAACATTGAATATTGAATATTGAACACTGTTTACATAATATTCAATTATTTATTGTTATATTATTTTATTGTTACATTGAACCTTCTCCGCCTAAGAGAAAAGAATTTTTGTTATATTGTTATCCGCTTCAATTGTACTTGGTTTTAAAGTTAAATTAATTTGTTAGTTTTAAGTTAGAGTTCTAAAGTAAGAGTTGTAATTATACGTTCATACGGTTAAAGTTAAAATATATTATGTTAGGCTTACATCCGTTATTTTCTTCACAAATAAATCACTACCCCCAGATAGCTATTTATAAAATAAAAAATATATAATTAAATTAAATAAAAAATCAAATAATAAATTCGCGCTCGATTAAGTTTTTTATAAAACATAACAATAATCTTTATTTTATTTACACCATAAAAATTTGTTTTTAAATAAAATTAGAAGTAAAATTAAATTTGTATAATTATAGTAAGGAATATAAACAACTTTTGAGAATAAAAATAAACAAGTATGAAAGTAGTACACATTTAAAAACTAATGTATGTTCCAATTAAAGACCTGCCCAATGCGGTACTAAGTCGCATTGTGTGTGTCAAAACTTTGCATAAACATATTTTATTAAATATATTTATTTTTTTAAAATATATTTATTAAAGGTCGGCCCGGCCGATTTCCGATTCTGAGTCCTATCATATAGTCACTGCCTAATAAGTTTATGATATTTGTGAGCTCTCACATCATCAATTAAACTTTGGCAACAACCGTATTCTCAAAGAACATTTTTATTTGTATACTTAATTTGCTCTAATAATAATGTTTTAAACTTTTCTTTGATCACCCGATACATTTAACGGAAGTCACGGATATGAAGCTTTTACTCCCATGATGCATTTTGTAACGCCGATAATGGCATACTTTCCTGTAATCCAAGCTGTTGTTTTATTGGTTTACCACACTCAACTAAGCTTTAAAAGCTTTTCTTTTAACACATGATATTTTCAGAAACAGCTTCTTCAAATCTGTGTAGGTCGTATCTGCTCTATCTGCCATGTGTATCAGATAACATAACACTTAGACAGTTTTTATAAATTATACAACACTTTTATCTTTCTTCGTTTATTTTTTCATATATATATTTTTTGTATTGTGTTTTCGCTTAATAATGAGCGATTTTATCGACTAATGTATACGTACCATATAGTACTAAGTTAAACGTTAAAAAAAGCATATATTCGATAATGTTTTTGACGACACAGTTAATATATAATCATTTCTGTAACTGTGAAATTTTCATAAATAAATGTCAAGAAATGAGGCAATGACAGCGAATCTCCGCAGACGTCACAAAAAACAGTTTCATTGCGGCGCTACTCATAACTCATCACTGGATTTACAGAAATCGAAAAGCCAAAATTATTTCATTAGTTAATAAGTTTCTGCAGGCAACACTTTTTTATAGATTTTTCAATTTTTTGCAGCACTTAAAAGTCAAAATACTGATTTTTCATGAAAAAAAACAGAAACTTTATTTTAAAATACGTTATAATTAAAAAATATAAAAATAAACTCACGACAGCATTACCTCAGCATTTATGTAAGGAAAGAGTGTGCAAAATTTCAAAAGAATCGGTTCAGTAGATTTTGAGCTAGAGAGGGAACCGACTCTGTAAAAGCTAGGTGTGAGAAACCGCATTTAAAAGTTTCAAAGTAAGTCGAAACAAGACCAGATAAGTGGAGACTTAAAACTCTATATCTCCAACAGTTTTACTCCAATCGATTTCAAATTTTCACAAAATAAAATTAATATGGTGTACATTAATATAAATAAATTTAAAAGAGAGCTCAAACCTTTACCAGACCCCCCTCCCTTGACTCCAGCAACGGCTTTGTTTTGAACATTACAAATATAGTATCACTATAATCGATGTAAGACGTAAATTAATGGTCGAAATGTCATGAAATTTTGACACGTATCGTTCGAATTTTAGTACTCTCTAAAAATCATATGGATTCGCCAATAGATGCGCCATCTGTATATCACACTTCGAACTAACTGAGTGATATGCTATATTATTTCTGCAACTATAAGATATAAATAAAACTACTATTATATAACTATTATTACTATTTTGAACATATTCATTTTGTACACAGGTGTTGCGTAAACGTAAAAAAAAAACATAGAAAATTTGTAGGTTAGGTTTTTCATCCCACAAAATACAAAATACGTAAAAAATAAAACCAGCCGTTGCTGCACGAGTATAATACTATGGTATACGTGATATGTGGAGGGGGTAACGACAATTACGGAAATATTTTACGAGCTATCGATCTGAAATCGCTATAGTATTAACGATACGAATCTCTGGAAATCTGTACTCCACCTTTAACGCTTCGAACTCGTGATACACCACACGAACCATCAATAGGAACTACTTGCATCCTCGTTGGTCATATACTCATAGACAGGGCCGCATTAGGTATATGTTTGTTGTGTGACTAGGTTGACACTTTTATAAAAATATATTTTATTTATTTAAAATTTTAAGTTGTGCAGACGGTACACTGGTCGGGAGAATTTATGCTTGATGTCAAACTGCTGTGTGCTTGGGTTCAATCCTTGAACTGCTTCAATAGAAATAGGTATATTTAATATAATTATGTTTATTTATTTATATTCCACAAGAAGGTTAAAACATAAAATAAAATCTAGAACACAGAAGCTGTCAATGAGATCTAGTTTATGGTAGGTCGCTCCTTTTCTGCGTTTTGTCGATTCTCAAAAAGTGCTTCATTTTAATCTTACGTAAAAATATATAACAACGAAATGGCATAACTAGGATAAGTTTCAGTTAAGAAATCAATCCTTTGTCATTGAAATTTCAGATAGATGTCACCTATGGACAAATCTTTTCATAAAATATTCTTTCTCCTTCCAGCATCATACATTTAAATGAAGATATAGTTGTTGTCTCTTTTACATTTGAAAATATACATAGAAAAGGAAACAAGATATATCAGTCTCTGTTTCACTTTAATGGTGTATTTGAAACTTCATTTAATACTGGTACGGTAGTGAGGCCAGGTGAAGTGATTTTGCTATTTGTAGTTTATATTAATTACACTAATTGAATTGTTTCATGAAAATTATACGTATCTTCAATATGATGTCAAAGTGATTCCAAAATGTTTACTGAGTAATTGAGTACACTAGATAAAATTTAATGTATTTCAAATTTACATTGGATAGAATGTAACTTAAAGTGTTCTCGTCCGATTCCAAAGTTTCCAAGTACTGAGTTTTACTTTTAATTTTATGTTTCAGCAGTGGCGTAGCTAGGTAACCAAGGGCCCCGGTGCAAAAAGAAAATCTGGGCCCCTAACTAAACTGTTTAGTTCAAGTCAGATATAAATATATATAAATACTTTAAAGGTACAAAGCTATTAGTTTATCATCAGCTCTTTATCGTGCACTGCATGGCACAGCAAAACTACTTACTACATGTATGTGTATTGCGCTCTAAGACTCTAAGTACAATCCTGCAGCTACTTTTGTTTCAGGTTAATCTCAACATAAACAACTCTAAAATGCGTACCTCTGCCTGAGAGAATTACGTAATAGATTACACCCTTGCCTGATCCATGCTTCCCCCCTTCCACATGTTCAGCGATAAATTTATACAGAAGTGAGTATGAAACACACTCTCAATAAAAAAAATTCATTCCGATTTAGAATTTTTGTTATTGTTTATGTTTTTGTTATAAAAGTTTTGTAAGCATTGTCGGGAATAACTATTTACTAAGAGTATTACTTCACTGTGAAACCGTTAAAATATAAATATAAGTTATAAAAGTCCGAGGGCCCCCTGAGCTTGGGGGCCCCGGTGCACTGCACCGACTCGCCCATACCTAGCTACGCCAGTGTGTTTCAACCTTTTTCTTTTTTCTTTATTTAGAGTCTGAGGTGATTTCAACATCATCGTCATGTTCGCCTAATGAAGTAACTGGTTTTCTTAAAATATTTGGTTTCTACAATTTCCGGGGTTTTTTCGCAAGCGTACTTATCGTGTCTACGATCACTACTTTTACAAAAATATAATTTTACGACTACCAAAATTTTAAGGCAATGAAACCAAAGGATTTGGTACTTTGCACCGGCCCTGCTTCTAGTCCAGAAGTTCTACACTTTGATATTAAATTGATAGCAATAAACATGAATTATTGGATATTGGTGTTTTTTATGAACATTTCAATATTTCTTTTTATTTTGTTTCGCTTGATATATTTGATATTCTTTTCTCGTTCTTTATTAAATATTTCTGTGATGTATATAGAATTGGGAAACTATACTACGATACTTGGGATGATGACCGTTTCCCAAAATAAATTGTTGAATTTTTGAAATATTTGTTATTAATTAGATACTCAATTATTACACAATCCAAAATTTGAGATTTTTATCAATTTTTTAATTTCTAAATTTTGAAAATTCTGAAATATATTAGCATTAAATACCTTAATACACATGCAAAATTTCAACTTTCTATCTTTTACGATTTAAAAGTTATACAGCAAAAAAGTAAAAAAATTATTTTAGTTTCCAGGAAATTTGGGGGGAAATCCGAGGACGCCTCAGAATTCTTTTCTCTACGAAATAGGAAATTTTCGAAGAGATGCCGTTTTCGAGCCACCATCGCGTAAACATATAAACAAATAAACTTGCACTTGGAACATTATAATATAGGATCAGGATTTTGCATAATAACATTTATTTACAGGTGCAATTCTTGCTAATTTCAAGTTTCATATTTTCTGAATCAAATAGAAGTTCATCCAGATATCTAAACTGACTTAATCTATTAAATACCCTATCCCTAAAGTTCTAAGTGCTACTTTAATATTGCCCTACTTTTTAGAACAATAAATTTCTAGTTACCCAAAGTATAACCACTGAACACTTAATATAGCAGGTTTAAAAAAACGTTTACCGATTTTACAAATGTTTGTAGATTTGGTTTACTGTCCTTTTGATCGATTTTAGGTCCTTCAATTTTCTCTGTCTACTATCATTCTATGATTCCACGACCTACGTTTCTGCTTCCTGCTACCACTTCAACTTCTCCCAGTATGAACAAAGCAGAACGGATTTGACAAGTGGTATAAGGGGTGATGAGGTCTAAAAATGAAGAGAATTTTATGACAATGTTGATTACTTTAAATTTCATTGAATAAATATATATATATATATATATGCATATATACGACAACACCGCGTAACTCAATATAACTAGGCGTGACTAGGTCTATATAAGGTTTCGAATATCATCCTCATTTGACCCTAAACATCGTAATTTGTCCGATAACTGCCACATATAGACCCAAAGGAGGAGCAAAAATCCTATGTAAAAGATTCTATTTTCAACCTGCTTGAAACCAAAAACGGGTTATTTTAGGTCGGCAAGAGGGTCAAAATTTCATCTCGGGTAACCATACAGATACCCTTCCACATTTCATACGATAAAAGTCCAATGGGTTTGATGCTGACATGCATGATTTCTGATGTAGATGCACCTCCCTGATTGGTTAGTGTATTTTGGATAAAGGCTTCGAACAACCAAAGATCTAGGAAGTTATTTAACCTTAAATAATTATACAATACGAATATTATAAAATAAATCAACGTACACCTCCACTATAATGGAAAGAATAAGAACCCCTTCATTCTCATCCCCGCGCGCCTGCCTATAACCTCATTCTTACTCCCCTTCTCTGAGAGGAGGGTCTGTGAGGTCGACGTGGGATGATAGATATTTTACAACTTATTTTTTATTTTGGCAGAACAAGCACAATGTATACCAGCACATAAAATAGAAGTAACGATAAAATTTGTATTGTAACTCAAGAGCACACAGTTTTGTTTTTGATGTAGTAAGGATACCTTGATTATAGACCATTAAATTTAATTGATAATAAAATTTATAGAAAAACAATTTATCAATTGTATTTTTATTATCTTAAATGTAATAACATTGTAAAAATGTTATATTTTATACAAAATTCTTTTTAACTTTGATTTTTTATAAAATAATTTATTCTGAAGTAATTTTTTGATTAAAAATAAATTGATAAATATAATGCAAAACATTTAAAATAAATTTGATATTTAGATAAAAAAGAAAGCGGGGCATTTATGTAAAGTATGATATATTTCTTGTTATTTAATGAGAAAAAATATCGAATCCAAATAACACTTGCAGAGCAATTGTTTTTTTGCCATTAAAAAGTAATGTTTTATTAATACAGAAAATTCAGATTTTTCCGATGTTTTGAAAATTACAAAAGCAGCGTCACCATCTATATATCACCGAACGAACTTATCTTAATATATATAAATTACGTGTCACGTTGTTAGTCGGTGAATAACTCCTAAACTACTTAACCGATTTTAATCAAATTTGTACACCGGGTGCAGTTTGATCCAACTTGAAAGATAGGATACCTTACATCTCCATTTATTTATCTTATTGCTAATTATTTGTCTATTAATTATCTGTATATGACATATGACATCTGGCGACGATGATGGCGACATCTGTTGACTAGATTGAGTAAATAGATTGAGTAAATATTCAATAGATGGCGCTATGTAATGTAATATGACAAAAACGTTAGTCACAGCAACGCGTGGCCGGGACAGCTAGTTGAGTTATATGGTAGTTCACGAAACAAGGTCAGTAATTGACTTTTCGAACAGTACCCCTATGATTTGCAGATTTTACTTTGTTTCATAAAACTCGAGCGTTATGCCGGTTTCACACCAGAGAGACAAAACACGAACAAAAACTGTTTTTCTGAACAAAAACTGTTTTTCTGAACAAAAACACCAATGTTTTGTAAAAACTGAACAGTTCTTAAAATATTTTTGTCTTTAAAATCTGTTTTAGTAAACAAAACACATTCCCATCTGGAGGCGGTAAGATCAAAAGAAAACACGTTTGTTGTTGTTTTTCAGTCTGTTTGGTTTGAACACGCGGTTTTGTTTTTTGTGAACATTTGCACTTGTCAGTTGATGTTTATCATTTAGCTAGCAACTAGTCCCAAGAGCAGTTATAAATAAGTGCAGAATGCAGTGGACAAAAGATAAAACAAAACTGGTTTCAAAACTGTTTCTATGGTGCAATTATGCAAATGTTCTGAAATTAGTAAATAATTTAAAACCACGTATTAATAGATGTTTATGTATTGACTACGACCTTTATGTCAAAATTTGGTACAAACATTATTTAAAAAACATTTTCAGTCCCTGGTTCAAACAACATTACATTATGAAATATAAATATTAATTATTATTATAAATATTAAATTGCCAATTTCATTGTAAAATATATTCGCCTTATTATTATTATTTGCTTTCATAACAAAAGTGCTAAGAAAATAAATGGATATTAATAGAATTTCTTTCATATAAACCTTGAAGTAGAAATAAATTAAAATGCTTTTGTCGTTATTACAATAAATTACAATTGAATCTTTAATAAAAAAAAGCTGCTTTTCTTCTGACAATATACTGGAGAGCACAGTACAGAAGTAGGGATATACTGCGCATGTTCATAACGAGTTCCATAAATTAAGAGAAATGAAGTCAAAAATTTACCGGTCGAACTAAATAGAAGTAGAGTAAAGTAGTGATACTGCAAGTAGTAATATGTAGACTCATGATAGGTCATACAAATTTTACTCATACCTACTTATTCAAAAAAAAACCATAACCAATCCGTGAACAATGTAACAGCCCACTAGCAGTAAAGCTTCTTATACTTCAACTTTTCAAGTACTCATCGCACAGACACAACTGTAATATGCCTGAAGACTATATCTTATTGACTTTATTAATTAATCAAACTCAATCTCTGTATTTTAAATGGTCATTCTCGTATTTATAAATTATAAATTATGTATTAAAAATGTTTATAAATGTATATATTGTTTTAAGTGCTAGTAACTATTAAAATTTGATACAGTCAAATAAATCTGGTATATTTTTAAAAGCATAATTAATAAATCTAAGAATAAAATCGTTTTTATGAAAATCTCAGGGTGTGCTAACCCCTTAATAGAAATTGACATGCAAATTAAATTAATGACCCATTTATTTTATGTTTTTATAGTACAAATGGTTTTCGTAACACAAAAGAACAAACATTTTATCATTTGATAAGTTTTGGGTTAGTATTATTGTTATTACATTACATAAAATCTTCTATTATTTATACTAAACTCTACATATTCGTAAAATCAATTTTTGCGAATTGCTTATTGTAGGTTAAAGATAAGGATGTTACGGAGGTGGTTTTATCGGAACCGAAGTCGGAATCGGAATTTATAATGTTGGTTAGTCGGAATCGGAGAAGGAGGAAGTGTTAGTGTTAATGCCAGTTTTAGAGCAAAGAGACAGTTTTGAAAACAGTTTTGTTTTATTTTAAAACAGTTCTGTTTTTCGAAAACAGACTGTTCACATTGAACAGACTAGTTTTATCTGGTATTAACTGGTCTTATCTTTTGGAACTAGTTGCTAGCCAAATGATAAACAACAACTGACAAGCGCAAATGTTCACAAAAAACAAAACTGCGTGTTCAAACCAAGCAGACTAAAAAACAACAACAAACGTGTTTTCCTTTGATCTTACTGACTTCAGATGGGAATGTGTTTTGTTTACTAAAACAGTTTTTAAAGACAAAAGTGTCTTACGAACTGTCTCTTTGGTGTAAACATTTGTGTTTTTGTTCAGAAAAAACAGTTTTTGTCGGTGTTTTGTTTTTTTGTCTCTCTGCTGTGAAAGCGGCATAAGACAGTTTAAGGCAGGTGTAATATAACAAATTAATACTAACATCATTCACCCTTTTTAATTTCATTTATTACCTAATACACGATTATAGCATTCTCTTGGAGTGGTCTCGAATGCAGAGCCATATACTCATTCCAGAGTTGTTTATGTTAAGATAAGACTGAAGTAAGGCCAGAGTAGTACCAGTGTTGTTCTGGGAGCCTTAGAGCTCAATATCGCTAACAGTACCAACTGCGCCTCTGCGCTACGATCGATCTCCGATTTAATGGTGTCGGAACCAAAATCAGAGTCGTGGGCGTAATCGGAAGTTCCGTCTTTCCGGAATCGAAGTCGAACCTCCGTTATATCCCTAGTTTAATGGCTATAAAACTATGTTATTATTGAAAACATGAAGAGCATATCGATCACCCAATTCATTAGTGAAACATTAACACTAGGTTCCATGTTTCTTTCTCGGAACAATTGATAACTTTTTTAATTTTGTGTCCATAAGTTTATTCTAACAGCTAGCTATACATCTCACCTTCACCCACTTAACTCATCTACTCACTTAACCGTTTGAGATAAGAGGTCTTCACTGTATTTTAATCAAACCACGATCCTTCGCTACGCCGCCCTGCGCCATTAGATTGTATTTATTTACTACACGCCCTCACGTGTCTCATAAAAGTTAATAGCCGTAAAATGGAAAGATTTATTGTGTGACCGTGACGATGATGACACGGTGATGTTAATGGTGGTGGACATTGTAGGAGAGGAGTGAAGGAGCAGGGGGTAGAGTTGAATGACGAACACTGACTTTTAGATTTCAGTTGTCGGCTTTACGGTCCGTTTATCCTATTCTCTGGACTGTCCATCAGGCGTATTTCTCCAGGTTCCGTTAAGTGTCGTCTATCATACGCATACTCATACACTCTAGAATCTATACTGTATTCGTACACATCTCAAGCGGCCCACATGTTATTTGATATCGATAAATATCCGATAGTTTTATAAAAACAACGGTCAAAATATCTCACACTTTAGATTATCGTCAAAAAAATGATTTTAATCTGCAATGTATTAACGTTCTTTGTACTAATTTTGTACTACATTAAGGCCCTCTGTACACGACGCGACTGGTTGCAAACCTTAGCCCCAAATCTGCCCGAACCAATTGTCATTACAACTGTGTTGTAAAAGAACGAACGTGTTTACGAGTAAGATAAAACACACGGCACGAACGTAACTAAACTGATTTGAAACTGGTTTTGAGCATATATTCAGCGACTATATTTCTCGGTCGCAGGACATTGTTGGTTTCACGATGACTTGATCAATAGAGATGTTTAGGAACAGTATTTAAGTATGTTTTGCTATTGTTAAAAATTATATAGAGTCGCGATACACGGCTCGACATGGCTCGTGGTATTTTTCGTTGAAAACTTCGTTTCGCGTTTAGTTTGTGTTATATTTGATTGTATGTATGTATTTAAATACTTTTCAATAGTATTCGTAAACATCTCTGTTGATGAAAGCTCTTTAGCTCTATAGACAGGTTTGATTTGGCATACTGTCGTATCGGTACGTGGTATGTATGTATTGTGACACAATACAAGGACGGCTTACTTTGAGAGATCTAGCCGCTCACATGGCAAAACAAGTACTAACTCAACATTGGAAAAACTATATTGTGAAAACTATTTTTTCGCATTTTCTTCGAATCATGAATCAACGACAATTTATTTAGTTGAAAAACTTTTACGTTCTCGAGTCAAAGTCTATTAACATTTTATTACAATTTTTTAATATTTTGAAAATGTATTTCATAAACTCATTTTTTTACTTAAATTTTAAAGGAATCTAAATGGAAAATTAAAATACCAATATAGGTTATAAAAATAAATTCTACATTTTTATATCTTTTTTCGTAGTACTTTTTGAATTTGGATTAAAAAAAAAAACTTTTGACATTAAAAACTGAAATTATTATTAGAGTTTTTAAATGTAACTTTTTAATATTGTACTTCGGTACTTTTAAAGGGTGATAAAAGTGAAGGGAGGTAGGGGCTTGGTTTTAGGCAAATGGTTTCTATACGTGTTAAAAATAAACTTAAATGGAAGACTGACATCCAAATTACATTTATTTTTACTTTAACTTTAATATACTGTTAAGAAATGTATCAAGGTTCTAAATATTATTTACGCGTTCAATTATGAAGCCATATATTAATTACATCATACGCAAAGGGGAGGGGTCGCCAAAAGTGTGGCAGAATTTGACAAGTGGAGTGGAGTCAAAGTCTGCGTGTCGTAAGATTTAATCTAAAATTCGACTTCAAAAGAAACGACCAAAATACAAAATGAGGCTAAAAAATTTTAACATAATATATTTTATAATATTTTATTTATTTACTTGTCTATTTATGCAAGTACACGACGGAACCTACAGTTGCATAGAATATTGCCATCTCTGCAATATTCATTCTTTCCCTCAGAGCGGGATGCCTATTTATTCGAAAACGTTTTCAACACCTAAGCCATTAAGCAAAATTCTTACGATCAGTAATTGTGTATTCAACAAAAACTGAATATTGAACCTGAATATGTTTTAGTACACTCATGAATTGTGTGTCTTTAAATTTGATTTATTACATTACCTTACATTACATTTAACATTTCTGCAACACCACCTTCAAAAGTAATGCCAGAGAGACAGTTTTGGAAACAGTTTTGTAGTCAAAAAACAAAACAAAATCATGTTTTGTTATATTTTAAAACGGTTCTGTTTTTCGAAAACAGACTGTTCGCACTAAACAGACTGGTTTTGTTTTTAGTGTTTTTCTGTGTGTCCCATAAAAATTATAAACATGATAAACAACAAGTGACAAGCGCAAATGTTCACAAAAAAAATGTTCAAACCAAGCAGGCTAAAAAACAACTACAAACGTGTTTTCCCGTGATCTTAACTACTCCAGATGGGATTGTGTTTTGTTTACTAAAACAGTTTTTAAAGAGCAAAAATGTTTTAAGAACTGTCTCTTTGGTGTAAACATTGGTGTGTTTGTTCAGAAAAACAAGTTTTTGTTCGTGTTTTATTGAACTGTCTCTCTGGTGTGAAACCGGAATAAGACCTTAGACAATTTAGCGCAGTGCTGAAAATATGCTTATTTATTTATTTGCATTATTTATTTAACGTCTTTCTATTTAAAGTTTTTAACTTAAAATATTCAACTTTGATAACAACCAAACCCTGAACAAGTATAACTCTGGTCCGGGTATCGAACCCGAAGACGCAGACTATGAAGTCAAACATAATCGCTCACAGCCACTGTGCCGTTGAAATTAAAACAATAATAGATATACTGTCTTAATATAATATTTATTTTGCATTTTGTTTTATTTTTTTGCTACAATACTTTTGCATTTTAACTTTTAACTATTTCGTATTTTACGGTATGAATAAAATAACTTTTTTTTCTAAGAGAAATATTTATTTATTTCAAATGTTTTTTTTTTCTTTGCAGAATAAATATTGATTTAAACTTTCTTGCACTTCTTAATATTTCGCAGTTATTTCTAAGAAATAATGCAAGTATATTCCGTTGCATTTAATGGATGTTTGTTCAGTAATCTCCTGTAGTAAGTGTATGGCTGAAAAGTTTCAGCTTGCTCGTAAAGTTTGACGTTTTCTTGCGAATCGTTTTAATTTTATTTCATCCTGTTGAAAGTGTATAAATATCTGTGCATTAAAATGCTCTTAAATGATACAGGTACGAAACCGAGAATTGTGAGTTGATGGAAAAGGTGGGAAAGACCGTCAAAGTAATTTAGAAAGCGATACAATAATATTTAAAAAAAATTAATACAAATTACATTATATTATCCTGTATTAAAATGTTCCAAGTGTATATTTGTATGTTTATTTTCTTAAATTCTTAAATGTTTGGTAATGAATTTTGTATGGTAGCTCGAAAACGGTTCCAGGGAAGTTTTTGAACATTTTCTATTTAGTAGAGAAAAAAATTTCGTAAAGACTTTTGGCGTCCCCGGATTTTTCCCTGAATTTCCTGGAAACCCGTAATTTTGGAAAAACTTAAAAAAATGTGGGTCCTTTTTTGTTGTATAACTTTGTATTCGTAAAAAAGAGAAAGGTGAAATTTTGCATATGGACTAACTTTGTTACCTAATTTGCAAATCAAAAAAAAAAATCCCAAATTTTGAAAAAAGGTTTGTCAAATAACGAATAAATTGAAAATATTTTTTATTTTGTAGAAAAAAATATATTTTTTTAGTCAGTTTATATAGAACGAGTTAAATATTTTAATTTGAAAATGTAATTAAAATTTGAAATTAAATTAAATTCACACACAAAAAACAGTCGTCGCTTGCGCAGTCCTGTACGAATTATATTATACGAATATCTATCTCAATGGTAGTCTTCTATTTGCCAATACCAAATTATATATATGACATATCTATTAAATTTGAAATTATTTATATTATTAAACTGTCATTTATATATTACGAAAATAATAACATATCATATTACATTCGTACAAATATTTAACAAAAGAAATCAGTATTTCACTTTTAATCTCATTCAAAAGTTATATATATTTTTGTATACAATTTATTTGTACTACGTCTGATTTTGTCGTTTTAATTTATTTAACGTCATTTTATTTCTAATACTGTGTCCTATCACCAACGACCTTCTAGCATGTTCGCAGATTTTTTTGTATTATGATCTCATCCTATATTATAATGTTCCAAGTGTATATTTATTTGTTTATATGTTTCTATGTTTAAACGATTCGTATGGTGGCTGGAACTGGAAACTGTTCCATGCATCTTTATCAAAATTTTCTATTTTAGAGAGAAAAAAATTCTAAGACTTTTGGTATCCTCTAAAAATTTCCTGGAAACCTGTAATTTTGGAAAAACTGAAATAAAATTTTTACTTTTTGCTCTATAACTTTTAATTCGTAAAAGATAGAAAGTTTAAATTTGGTATGTGAATTACGGTGTTCAATGCTAACTTTTTTTGAAAATTAGAAATTGAAAAATTGGAAAAGGGGGCCTTGAGAAAATTAGGGGGCGCGCTAAGAAACTTTGGAGAAAACTAAAATTTTGGATTACATAATAATGAAATATGTTATTAAGAAAAAAAATTCAAAATTCAAAAATTTTATTTGGGGGCACGGGGGCGGTTTTACCGAAAGTAAAAATAGGGCTAGAAAGTTGAAATTATATATACGGACTAACTTTGGTACATCCCAAAAAAAAATCCCAAATTTTGAAAAAAAGTTGGTCAAATAATGGACAAATTGAAAAAAAATATTTTTGTAGTCAGTTTATATGAAAAATTATTTGTTGTTATATGTAAAATAAATATGGAACGAGTTTAATAGTTCAATTTAAAAATGGAAATAAAATTTGAAATGAATTCACACACAAAAGACAGTCGTCGCTTGCGACGGGGGTAAACACTAGTATACATATATATCCACAACTCTGCTGCCTAATAAGTGTATGATTAAGTGAGGACATAATCAAGTAAATTGAGATAAGAAGGAGGAAATGTAGAAAATATAGCGGTATTCCGAGAACCAAACCCCAAGACACAACAATATAACGTCAAGCATAAATGCTCTCGGCCACTATTCCGTTATAATAAATTGGAATCTGGAATGATATCTATTACATTTAAGACAATCATATTTCTACAAAGTATTTCTTTTTTCTTTTCTATATATTACTACAAGTTCAACAGCGAGGTTATATCTCGTATTAATTGTATGTTTTGTAGATATGATTCTTTTTATTTGATTGGTATATTTGTTTATTTTTTATTTGTTTATCATTTGGTCAGTTAATTCTTTACCCATCGTAAAGTACGGGTTATATACTACACTGTGTGCAGTAAATCTTAATTGATTTTCCCTCCACTCCTAGAGGTGTGCGATGTCAGCCCATAAACTTTCGAAGTTTGTACAAAATTGCTTGTGGACCATTTTTGTTGATCATGAAGTTGACAAATTTTATCAAATTAGCCCAATCAATTAAACTGTTAACCAACACTATTTTGGATTCTGGACCCAAAAATTACCTAGAAATAGTTAAAAAATCGAGAACACGAAAATGTTTATTATGCAATGTTCTATATTACAATCAGAATGGACAAATTCAGAAATGTCATTACTTAAAATGAGTTTTTATTTATGTGGTTGTTACAGTGTTACATACATGAGTACGCTCATATTTTTAAAGTACCATCAAATCTAAATTCAATAAAAAGTGTTTTTCTTTTTTGATTTTATATATTAATAATATCTGTTAGGAAATGATAAATGACTTGAGTTTTTTTTTAAGAAAATAATAAACTTCTTTAGAACTCGTTATCTAAACTTTAGATAGCAATAAATAAACAGAAAAGAACTAAGCAGACATTAGTTGTTTTGTAATATTGATGATTTTGTAGTCTGTAGCCGTAATACTTTAGCACAGGGGTTGCGAACCTATTACAAATACATTCTCTTGCAAGAATTTTCCTATAAGAAGAATATATGGAATAAGTAAATTATTAGTGGATCAAGAAGAACAATTACTTTCAGCCTTTCCAATGGTTTACTTTTTAACTACAGTATATAGTTTCAAATTCTAAAACTACAAACATTTTTTCGTATCGTAGTAATATCAAAGCCTTTATGTAAGATTTTTCGAAGCACGTCCAGACCACAGTTCAAAAATATATTTGTTTATATTTAGGAAAATAGATTTCGTATTTCAAAGTTTAACTTCAGGGTGTAGCGTATTTACACGATTTTAAATATCTCCGAGATAGGGGTCCGAAAATTTTCAACTCGAGTTTTTGTAATCCGTAAGTCACACTATATCGCCCAAATGTTAATTCAGATAATAGCTCTTGTATGAGAATATCGTATTGAAAATTTACACACTCCTGATCCAGATTGTTTGTAGGGAACAATGCAAATTCCTACAACTTGCTTAAAATATCTCTCATACAAAGAATTATATATTTCGAGGACTTGTTTTTATAGGTAAATATAGTCCAAATCAAGATAGTTCGGCGGAGACTTATACTTAAAAGAGGTTATAAGAGCGGTATAAATCTATAATACGATAATGAATTTCATCTTATTCGTTTCTAAATACATTATGGAAAATAAGTGAGTCAGTGCTTTTTAGTTATATCGGCAGTTTATACCCCACAACTTGTTTTAAGTATGAGTCGTCCGCGATCTCTCGTAATTTGAACTATATTCAACACCCGAAGAGAACATCCTTATAAAATTTTGACACAACCGTTTTAATAAAATAAAAGTTAAGTTATAACAGTTACTTGTTTATTAGAACATAAATACTTTACAAAAACTGTTAATAAGGGGTAATAATCGGTCAAACACGTTCGTACTAATGATTTTAGGTTATGTTTTAATATCATAGTCATAAACGCATGAATGTACGGTAACTTGAACAACTTAGATTAGTCAAAGCAGATATCTAACGCTTTTATCTGTTCTATTTTAACGACAGTAAACCGAAAATACTTGTCTTCGTGTACAGATTTCAAACGTTTTTCCGAATGACTGACCTACACAGACTTTGTGTTCACACATGCATCTTCGTATACAAAAGTAGAATATTCGAACACAAATACGCAAGTGTGAACCCTGCATAAGTATGTGGTTCGAAAGAAGTAGGTTAACAATCCCTGCTTCCGTATTTATTTGTACTCGGAAAGAGCTGCCCCGTCAATACTGGCTAGCAAGCAAATAACGAAAGTGCAAATAACAAATACAAACCAAAGAACATAAAACTCAGTTGGCAACGCTTTACTTTATCAGAAGCTAGCGTAATTACATATATTGATTGATTTTTCATTTGATATATGTAAGAGTAATTCTACAAAAAAAGAAAAGTTCAAAGTTTACATATATATATATACAGGGTGGATTTTGGATTTCTACGTGCCACTCGTGTATTAATGCATCTTTTTCGACTATTCCGAATGTCGACTCAGCCGACCATAAAAGTACCTGTCTCGCTCACACTTTATAAAATGGCTCTCTCTGTCTCACTAAAACTGAAATCATAAAGTTACGGCCTTTAGCAAAGCTTTGGGTACACCACAATCATTTTTAAGTTAGTAAGAAAAATTGCTTCATATCTGGGTTACTTTGCAAAAGAAGAAATTGTCCAAAATTTAAGAAATATTCTAGCAAGTGTCATACCATTTTAGAATCCTTATTAAATGCGCCAACTTTTAATGTTACTTACCAAACTCGCATAGTACATTTTTCTTTCAATACATCCACTCAAAAGTTGGGCGAAGAATTAATCTTGAATATTTGGAAGGAAAAAAGTGACAATTTCTTCCAAGCTGGAGCAGTTGGCTTTATATTTTGAGCAAGAGTTTATAGAAACATTATTCAGGATCATATAACAAAATTTAAAAAAAAAAGTTAAGATTTGTAGCAACTGGGGTAAAAAGACTGTTACTGGCTGAAGATTTTCTCGATTTTTTTAAAATGCCAATAATTTTTAAAATATTCAACTTAGATTTTTTTAAATATTTTTCTGATAACTGTTATGACTTGGCCTATGACCTCATTGCATAATAAACATTTTCGTGTTCTCAATTTTTTAACTATTTCTAGGTAATTTTTGGGTTCAGAATCCAAAATAGTGTTGGTTAACAGTTTAATTGATTGGGCTAATTTGATAAAATTTGTCAACTTCATAATCAACAAAAATGGTCCACAAGCACATGCAATTTTGCACAAACTTCGAAAGTTTATGGCCAATATAGGCTGGCATCGCACACCTCTAGGAGTACAGAGAAAATCAATTAAGATTTACTGCACACAGTGTAGTGTATAACTCGTACTTTACGATTGATAAAGAATTAACTCACCAAAAAATAAACAAATCCGGCTTGACTTCGATTTCTGGGACACTCTTTATATATATATTTGTATATACATACATTTTCTATTCTAAAGCCTCCTTTTGTAAAGAAACACCTTTTAAGTAAACGTAAAAGAAACACAACTGCGTAAAGGTAGCAACAAGCAGTACTGGAGGAAAATAATCGTAAATCTGAACGCAGGCTCTTATATTTACAACAGTTTGTTTTTATTATGTGTTGTTTATATCAAATGATAATAATATAATAGCAGTTTACTTTTAGCAAGTGTGTCAAACATATCTGTTCAAAGAGCGTGCTACCGTGTATATAGCATGGTCGAAACTTGTCCTTTAGAAAATAATTTAAAGTCTAATCTGCCCACTGATATTTTAATGGTAACCGAATAATATTATTTATCAAAAATTTTGTTTTAGAAACTATGTCGTTTTTTTTTTATTTCAATAAAACACATAATTTATATAATATTGTTTACAATGAATATAATTGTTAACGGCATAGTAGTGTAGAGCATTTATCCTCGATGTCAGACTGCTGTGTTTTCGGGTTCGATCCCCGAACCAGTGTTATATTATCTGGGTTTGGTTATTATCAAAGTTAATTTGACTGAGAATCAATAAATAAATAAATTTATGAATATCTTGGGTATCTATACCTAGAAAATATCTCACCAATAATAGTGTACACAAAAGCAAAAATTTATATTTAATAAAATTATTTTTTTTATCTGAGCTAAACCAAACAGAAAAAAATTGGCTTGTAGAATATATAAAAACTAGCAGCAGTTTTCCCCTGTATATGAATTTTTTATATAAACTGACTGAAAAAATATTTTTTTTCAATTTGTTCATTATTTGACCAACTTTTTTTCAAAATTTGGGATTTTTATTTCAATTTATAAATTAGATACCAAAGTTGGCCCATATTTCAACCGCCCCTGTGCCCCCAAATAAAATTTTGAATTATTCTTTTTTAATATCATATTCCATTATTACACAATCCAAAATTTCAGTTTTCTCCAAAGTTTCCTACCGGGCCCCATAATTTTTTCAATGCCCCCCTTTTTAATTTTTCAATTTCTCATGTTTAAAAATTTGAACACCGTAATATATATGCAACTACGTAATATATTTCAACTTTCTATCTTTACGAATTCTTTTAGTTTTTCCAAAATTACAGATTTCTAGGAAATTCAGGGAAAGTCTTAGAATTTTTATTCTCTACGAATCAGATAATTCTCAGGAAAATGCGCGCATCCGTTTTCGAGCCACCATACGAATCGCGTAAACATTTAAAATTTCACTTGGAACAATATAATATAGGATCTTGCATGCACCTCAAACATAATTCGGCTTTCTTCTTTGTTTCGGTTTTTGCTATTTTAGCCCCAACGTAGTACAGAGTTTGATAACCCTGATACGCATTATATGCGTAGGATATATACCTAAAACGTTTTCAATCGATTTATTGTGAATTGTCCTTCGTTTCAGGTTAAAACTTCTTATCTAAAACCACAGACTGTATCCTTATATCAAAGCTTATACTACTTTAACCTTTAAAGTAGGGAAATTTCTTTTATTTATTTTTCTTTTTTTTTTATATACCACATATATATAAAATATAAAAGAATAAGACGTAGGCTCCTATGTTACGAAGTAAAAAAATGACACAAGGCTATATTGTACTTAAAGAAAAATATGTTTCGCCGTACTTGTGAGATTTGTTATTCTAAAATTCAATTACCTTACAAAAGTCTAAAGAAGATAGTCTCCCACGAGAGTGTCAACGTATCAGCTGTGCAAACTACCAGTTACCAGTTACCACCACCAGAGGGTTACCACCTCACAACCACATGACAAGAGAACATTGGATAAGTCGTTGGAAAAGTGTGGCGAAAAGTGGAAAGGGGTATAATAGAAGGAAAATGCATGCTGCGATCGAACTAGTTTAAGTTCTTGCGACATATTGGAGGACAAGAAGCGAACTCTGAATTTACTATTACTGTGTATAAATTCTTTAAAAATGTTATAACATGTTCAGACTTAAACAAGATAGAACAAAATTAAAAATGTAACACATTGTTCATGGTAAGAATAATGGAACAAAGTAACTGATAACAAATTAAGTGAAGTTTAACCATCAATTTGTAAACAAGAGTTACCGGTCGGACTAAATACAAGGCTGGAAGTAGTAATATGTAGACTCGTGATATGTCATAAAAATGTTACTCATACCTACTTATTCAAAAGAGAACCACAACGTGAACAGTAAAGCATATTCTTCTTCAATGCTGCAAGTACTCATCCCTCAGACAAAATTTGTAACATACCTGATGACTATAAGCAGATATTTGAAAGCAGAGAAAGTCTAAAAACCTTGTTAACTATATCAACGAATCTAATTTGATCTATATTTTAAATATCATATTCGTAATTTTATAAATTATGTATTGCAAATGTTTATAAATTAATATATTATTTTCAGTACTATCATTTTATTTTTATTGTTAATTGTGTGTGCCTTTCGGCTTTACAATCTACCGTATTCTATTTCTTATTACATTTCATTCCTATCTTAACAATTCAGCCTTAAAACTAAACTTACTAATTTTATTTAAAACTAATTATTTTCCTAAAACTAAACTTAATTAATTAAAACTAAAAAAAATTATTTTAGACTTTTAGTACTTCCAAAAAGTACTTTCTGCTTCTTCTTCTCTTAACCCTCTCTCTTCATGTTCCCCATGCAAACTAGATAACGAGCTGGACCAGATAACTGGATTTTATATATGGACGACAGTCACTTCGCTGACAATTAAATTTACCTTATTCTAGACCTTTTTATCTCCAAACGTACTTTTTGCTTCTTCTTCTCTTGACCCTCTTCCTTCATTTTCCCTAGTCTTCCTTCTGTACTGGTCTCTTCCCTAGTCTATCTTTCTGGGCTGAAGTTTACCTGTTTCCTCGCTACTTCTTTCTTTCTCCTGCTTCCCTTCATTGCCTCTTTTAGTACTTCCTTTCTCTTCCTGTTCCTTGTGCAACCCAGCCATCAGCTTATTTCTTCTCCTGTTTTTTCTTTCCTTCTTACTATTTCCGCCATCCACCTCTTTCCTTCACTGCCTCCCTTTAATAGCTGGCCAATATTCCTTTCGAACGCTACTTTTTCCTTACACTCAAACTTAATGTGCTCCAGTGTTTCGTCCTCCGCTCCGCACACTCTACACTTTCTTTCCTCACTACTTTCCCAGTATCTGTTTCCTTTTTCCTCATTTCCCAATCTAAACCTTGCTGTTCTTCTTATGTGTTTTATGTCTTTTTCTATAAGGTACTGAGGCACATATTATTTTCAGTACTAATAACTATCGAAAGTTGATGCACTCAAATATTTATTCAAAAAAAAACCTTAAGTAAAAGCCTTATCTTGAACCAAAATAACTTTCTTTTTATTTATAATAATTAAAGAGGTTTGCAAAATTATTTTTAAAAAATCGTGCTTGAATAAATTCAATTTTATTTTTAAAAAAAACTTGGTTTCTGCAGATATGCAGCTTTATGATCTTATAGAAATTGTTCTTCTTATTGAAACATATTTTTACATATTGAATTTTGTTCTTAACACTTGCTTAAATATCTTTAAAATCAGGGAAGTGGGCTAGTGTCCTCATTTTTTAGTGGTCGATTTTCAATTGTAGATTGATAATGATGTGAATAAATGTGTCTATTTTATTAAATATCTAAATATTGACGGAGATATAGCAATTAAAAGTTTGAATTGTAGTTTTAGCGCTAGAAATGGTCGGCCATATTTTTATGACGTGAAATGCATTTTAACGTCAGTTATTTGTTGAGTAGGTCAGTGCTGTGGTAATGTTCTGTAGCTGTTGGTAGTCAAATAATCAAATCAAGTCAAAGAATAATAGGGTTTTATTTTATTTAACCCTGCTAAGGCAGACATAATATTGAAATTTGATTGTTCTTTGAAATAGTTGTAAATAATCTTTGATATTTTGATATATAAATACATATAGCAGAGATTTATGATCTATAAGGTTGGTAACCTTACACAAGGATTGTGATGTCACGTGCACTTGGAATGTGTACAACGTTAAATCCCTTTAATAATTAAAGAGACAAAATGACTTTTTTAATTGTTAATATCTCTTAACATATAAGGAGTTATATATAAAAAATTAATTGAACATTTGAGGTTCTAGTAACCCACTTTATCAATATAGAGTACACTTTTATAGAAATTAAGACATAGGTACAAGCCCATTGCAAGTACTGTCGTAACGCAGTCTATTGGTCAGCTAGCAACAACTATTCATTAATGCCATTTGCCAAAACATTAAATTAAATACGTAATTATAGAAAATGGTACAAATTTTTAATAAACATATTCTCAGATAGTAAGATCCATTAATTACGTCACACGCAAAGAGGGTTTACACAATTGAGTGGTTATAAGATTTGTGAAAGTAGTAAAGGGTAGAAAAAAAATGCCACTGAAAGAGGATTTGAAAACTTTGTATGAGAGCTAGAAAAAGGTCATTTCTTCCAAAAAGTTAAAAAATGCTGACTAGTAACTTATGTACTATTTCAACATTTTACAAAAAAAAAATGTATTTGTTTTCTTTTTGGTAGAGGAGTAGAGGGGTTCTACAAAATGTGGTGAGGTGTGGCAAGGATGAAGAGTGGGGGGGGGGGGGGTCGTTATAGCATGAAATTTGTGTGACGTAATTTAAGGATGGCTCCTTATACTATGCAATGAAAAATGGTCCTAACGAAAAAGATAATACTACCCCAATAAGATGGCCAATAATGACGAATGAACTACGAAATATTTATATATATAATACAAAGCAATGATGCATTGATAAACATTAAAATAAGGTTTAAGAAATAAACATAACAATCATTGAAATAAGATAAAATAACGTATTTATTATTATTGTGTAGCATTTTCAATCAAATAAGACGTTTTCCTGCCTCGTTTTACCCAAATTCACAACCAAACAGTAATTTGATTTAAACTCAAAAGTTGTTTGTGGATTTTCTGCTAGATTTCCATTCAAGTGAAAATGAACCTTGTCACATTTCACTTCTAATTTCTCTAAAGCTGTTGTAATTAAATTTTGACTTCAATATTATATCGCTTGACATGAAAACGTTTGACATTTATACAAAATGTACACGTTGTTTTATTGTACAATATTTCATGATAGATTCGTTCTATGCCTACACTCTTACACTAAGAGCAAAAGCGTACCTGGTTCTCCCCAGGCCCCGCCCCAACATACGCCTCAAAACCGTGGTTTGATTATTACTAAATACAATGAATTTTGAGTGTGAATTTAAAAATGGTAATTTCAGATAAGCTGAAAGGCACCGTACAATCAGTTCAGTTAAGACTAGAAACAACTGATTTTGCGTGAGGTAGCAAATTAATTTCGTGTGGGAGCTCTAAAGGGCACCCATATTGAGTACATCCCCAGGCGATGTAAGACATTCAAACCTCAATTTTTCTCAGCTCTATGTCATGTATTAAATGTCAAATGATAACACACAAAAGCAAACATAACCTCAATGTAATAATACTTCATTTCGAATACCGAGAATTTGTGATCTGTGGAAACTTAGCTTTTAGAAATTGTATATTGTATTTGAATTGAATGTAAGATAGAATCGTACTCGTAAAGTTAATACGACTTCAATATTTGAACAATTTCTCATTCTTGTACTCGTATCTGTCTGTGTCAATTACATACAATTAAAGTCATATTTTTTGACACGGCATGTCATGAATTTTCTATGACTTGTCTTGTCTTGTCTGCTTCAATATCTTCGCATAGACATTATGTTTCTGTAAAGATGAACAAGTTATTATAGCTTCACCCATTTAAAGGAATATCTTCTTAATCTATCTGGTTACATTATAAAAAATTGCATAACACGAAATATACGAAGGCCATTCAAATACAAACCGTATTTCTTTTTTGAGTGCATCAATTTTTAATAGTTATTAGCACTTAACACATGGGCTGAAAAGTCCCGGGCCTAACAAAGAAAACACAGTTTTTTTGGTTCAAAATTAGCTTTATTCATCAACGTAATCTTCATCAAGAGCAACGCAATCATTCCAGCGCCGCTCTAACATTTCAATACCACTTTTGTAGAACGATTTATCTTTTGCCTCAAAATAGGTCTCAGTTTTAGCGATAACCTCTTCATTCGTGCGAAATTTCTTACCGGCGAGCATTTTTTTCGGGTCTGCGAACAGGCAGTAGTCGCTGGGTCCCAAATGTGGCAAATACGGTGGATGTGGGAGCAATTCGAAGTTCAATTCATGTAGTTTTGCCATTGTTTTGATTGACTTGTGACACGGTGCGTTGTCTTGATGAAACAAAATTTCTTTCTTTGCCATATGCGGTCGTTTCTTTGCAATTTCGGCCTTCAAACCAATAACTAAAAGAATATATGCATTTATAAACAGTTACATTATAATTTATAACTTATAGATGCTAGTAAGGGTACTAAACAACTAAATAAAGAGATTAAATTACTTTTATTGATAAAGTCAATAAGGTTTTTCAACCTTTCCCTGCTTTCAAATATCAACCTATATTCCTCAGGCATAGAAATCGCAATTTTGTTCATTTGACTCTGTATTTGACGCTATCATATAGATATAGTTCTTATCAAAATTAAATTAATTTTTACTTAGTAATGTGAACTAGACCTGACAGAGATCTTACAGGGGAAGAAGCGAAAGGTTCCAAAAATGTAGATGAAGCTTGATATGTAGTCTTAAAATAGTTGTAAAGCGGTTTATGTAATGAAATGGAATGTAGTCTGTGAATTTAAGGCAGAATAATGTAACGCTAAACTGAACTGAATTAAATTCATAAATACAATTAGTTATTACTCACATTATCATAAAAATTTGTCAAGTAGCGGTGTGCACAAATGTGAGACCACGACATCATAAAACCAGCAAATTTGGTAAGTTCGTCGGTGACTGGACTCAGCATTGGAAATAAGCCAACGTTAAATAGATGAAATAGAGTTCTACATATTAGCTGCAAAGATTTTTCTTATAGAAAACCATTTCTGGGTAATATCTTCTAGGAATTCAATCATGTCCGTCAAGCATTCTGAAACGAATTTTACTTATGAACAAAACAAGCTTTTAAAACAATGTCAGTATAGCATCTTACGTACTAGTATTCCCTATATGGTTTCCTAGACTGTCCAGATACTTCAACCTCAAAATAAAATAATTTTTGACATTTTGTTAAAAATAAAACTTAAGTTTTTGATGTTTTCATTTTATTTAAAACTTTTTCTATGATAAAATCATACACAATTTGCAGAACATGTTTTCAAACGTAGAAAAAGGCCGCAATGAGTATCCCAAAAGACCACCAGAGGGTGTTACCCTTACTACACACCCCACACGGTAGGCCGGGTACCGTAAAACCGTTAAAACTCAATCTCAAAGTACACTTATAGAAACAAACTTAAATACAGCGGGGGGCAAGCGCGAAGAGCCCTTCCCCCTCCTTTTGCGCCTGTCCCACAGAGGTAGAGAAGGGGTCTCGAAACATTCACTAAAAGTTTTGACTTTGAAAAAGTTATAAAATTGGGGAAATGTGATAGTCATTTTTCATCATTTCTGTTGACTTATTTTAGTATGTTTTTACAAGAATTCATTTATAATATAATTTATAGATTGCAATAAAAGTCCTCCCCTGTAAACACGTAAAAACACTATACTACAATGTATAAGAGGATGAGGAGAGAAGAAGGGGTAGGTGTCATTGTTTTTTTTTTTTGCGTTGTTCAGCAAATTCTAGTCAACTGACAAACTATATTTCATGGTTTTTATTTGATTAATTAATAATATGTTTACAATTTGTTCATTTATTGAACTATCTATTTCTAGCTTTTCATAATGATGTACTAGAGCAGAAATTCCCAAACCAAAGCCCGATGTGAGTTACTTTAAGAATAACATATTTTTGTAATTTTGCTTATATTAATTTCATTATATTAAAGTTGTAATAATATGTCATTATTGCTTTTCTCGTAATTACAATAAATTACAATTGAATCTTTAATAAAAAGAACTGCTTTTCTTCCGACAATATATAAGAGAACAAAGTACAGAAGTAAGAGTATATTGGTATATTGAGTAACTAGGACTTCTTTTTCTTGTATCTTGTACATAGGTTCCATAAATTAAGGGTAGTGAAGCCGTCAATTTGTAAACAAAGTTACCATTCGGACTAAATAGAAGTAGAGTAAAGTAATGGTACTCGAAGTAGTAATATGTAGGCTCATAATAGGTCATAAATATCTTACTCACACCTACTTATTTAAAAGAGAATCTTACCCAATCTGTGAATAATGTAACAGTCCACTAACATCAGACCATATTATTCTTCAATGATCCAAGTACTCATCGCATAGACAAAACTGTAATATGCCTCAAAACTATAAGCAGATATTTGAAAACAGAGAAAGTCAAAAAAACCTTATTGAAATTATCAGTAAATCTAATTTAATATCTGTATTTTAAATACACATACTCGTATTTATAAATTATAAATTATGTATTACAAATGTTTTTAAATGTACATATTGTTTAAAGTGCTAATAACTATCTAACCTTAAGGCACTTAAATATATTTAAAAAAAAAAAATAATATACATGAAGGGTACAAAATGTTATTTTTCGAAAGGTTTTTCCGCAAGAGTAGGCAAGTTTTGTAATTGTATTTTGAAAAATACTTACGAGTTACAAGTCAAACAGTCTTTTAAAACTTCGGAATTTAGCACAATAAGAATTTAGATATTTGTACTATATTATTGCAATAGTCCTGTAATACAGCTTAATGTAACGTCAAGGGCAAGTAGGAGCAGTCAAATCTTCAATAATTCCTTCCTACATACTTTCAAGTTATCTATAAGCCAGGAACAATAATTGGGATGAACCTGGAAGTATAATAATAATGTTCACAAAGTATAAATAAAACTACTTCAAAAAGCATACCTTTTAATTTAATATTTGATGTTAAGTTCGATCACCGATCCGTTATAAGTTATAGATCCGTTAAGTATTATGTATGTACATAATCTATTTATAATTTGATAATAACCAAACCCAGAAAATATTACTGCGGTCTAGCTAGCATACCTTCAATACTTCAATGTGGATCGCGGAATTGAATAGTTTGAGAGTCTCTGAACTAAAGTACTAGACATTTCTTAGTGTGTCAGCTCATTCAGTTATCGATTTGCCGGTTAGTTCCTGTTAGAACGTGACGTATTGGAGGTGCATATAATTAAATTTAAAATGGAATTGCGTATATCCGTACAAGTAATTTATTACGTTTTACATTACGAATATATTTTATCCGCATTTTGCGCTTCTTTTTAACTACAAATGCAAAATAGGTTCAAGCTGTTCTCTCATAACGTTTTCTATTCAATGCTGCCATCGTTTTACACTTCTTTTTATCAGCCGACATACTTGGTAGATATAAGAGAATGAAAAAAGAGAAAGTAAGGAGGAAGTGTGGGAAAGAAGAGGACAAGTTAGAACACATTATGAGTTGGCATGGAGAAGTTATGGAAGGGAAGGAGCAGAACGGCGGATGTAAGGAGGAAGAGTAGAAGGAAAGCAAATAAATGAGAGATAGTTTTTAAGAGAATAAACTGAATTGAATTATATTTAAAAACGAGAATAAAAAAATAGAAATTACTGTAAACAGATACTGCAGTACTCGACTACAGTCTTAACACAAATTTTTATCGTAGTTATTATACTTCACTTTAGAGCAATATACGTCTGTTTAAAATATATGCACTAAACCCAATTTGTAATTTTTAAAACACGAATATATAGATATTTAAATTAATATATTTGTTATGCAAATGAGTAACAGATAAATCGTTTTAAACCTTTGTATAGAGACATTTCTCCATTAATCAAAAAGTGTCTCCCTATTTTTTTGAATTTTAATGTTGTGAAATTTAAATAATATTTAATATGGATGAACCAGACTGTGAGGAGTATGTTCCCGATGCAGACATTTAACTGTAATTCATAAATCATGGCACACATCAAATATCAAACAAATTTGAATAATAATGAACGGTAGCAGATTTATCCATATGGTGATGTCCATGGAGTCTGAGCTCATGCTGTATCAGACTACTTGCCACATACGACTTTTCAGTATGGTGTAGTCGCATTACCATACGTAATCATGAATTGCAGTTTCTAGTCTAATGTCTATCAATACACCACTTTATCGATGAAGTCTGTATTTCATACGTGCTTTCTATTAATATTAATGTATATCCAAGTATCGCCTTCCATTGATACGTTCTTTGTATGGTTTTTGTAATTATTAATTTAACATATGTGCTATTAGGCCTTATATTGTTTCACCTTAACTTCTCAGACTACATTTCTTGTTCTTACATAAACCATTTTACATTCCGAAAACTACATACTAATTAAGTTACTCCTAACTTTCTCATCCATCTCTTCGAAAAATCTCTATCAAGTCAACTTCACTTTCCAACTTCTCCCGACACCTACTCTTAACGTGCTCCTATTTTTTCATTTTTCATTTCCAACAAATTTTGATACGTCTAAGGCACACTACGTTACTGATATGGGCAAGATATGAGCAATCAATACATTATCCTTAACCATTATATATATTCATACTGTCCCAATATTTCCTTCTTCTCATCTGACTCTATTTCTTCAGTCTTTACCTCCTCTGAATTCTCCCATTGCCTTCCTCTTCCACTGCTACTTTTCCTGTTTCCATTCACCACTTGCATCTTCTGTTTATAGAATACACTTAAGTTCTCGTGTTCTCCAGCAATTTCTCTTTCTCCCTACTTCTTCTCTGTAGTTCTGCTACCCACCTCTTTCTCTTCCTTGTCACCTGGAACTTTCCTCTATCTCCCTTTTCACTATCTATCTGCTATTCGCGTTCTCTCTTTATATGTTTCAAAGTTTCCTCCTTACACATTCTGCTATTTCTGTTTCCTCACGTTTTTTTCAGTATCTATTCCACTACTCCTCATTGCCCATTCTTAATCTTGTTAGTCTTATTGTTTGGTATTTTTTTCTTCTCTCCTTTGAGTATGTTAGTATCTAACTTTAAAAAGAAAGTTTTTACTATACTCGTATATTGTAAATACTAATTAAGTCACAATAATTGACTAAAATAAATTCACTATGAAGAAATATTTTTTTATAATCAGTAAATAGTTCACATTACGAAAGTTAGGCGTTGACTCATGCTGAAAACATGTTGTGATATATACTACAATACAACCTACGATACAATGAGAAGACACTGTCTCACTAATTTTCTTATAAATATAGGGGAAAATTCACCAGCGGACTAAGTCTCCTATAACCTCTTTTAAGCATGAAACTCATTACCGCCAAACTCTCGTAAGTTGAACTATTCCTGCTTTTGATCGGTAGTCAACCTGAGCTTAAATGTCAAAGGTGAAATTAATTAAAAAATATTTATTTTATCCAATGGCAATATTACAATCAATTAATTGATTGTATAAAGCGATATCTACGTAACGCGAACAGATTTCCAGATGTATTTAACACATACACTTGTATATCTATATTATGCTCGTATGTAACATTAATAACATATGCAATATAAAATCAGGGGTATAAAACCGATATTATTCGTCTTTGTTTAGAAGTTTTTTTTACAATTTCTCTTCCAATAAAAAAAAACAATTTTCTATTTTACCGATACTAAACCGAAAATGCTTGTCTACAAGTACAGATTCCATACACCCATATTCGTTAACGAAAGCCGAATATTCTGACCCGAATAACCAAGTGTGAACACCACATAAGAGATCAACCAAGGCTGTTTATGATAATATCAATCATATTATGTCTTTTTTTGAAGAAGTTTTTACATGATCCGATACGATTCCGATAAATAGTTTTCCTACAAATAATTTCTCTAAGAAGTGTATGAATCCAATACGATTCTTATACGATTTTAATACGATTCGTACGAATTTTAAAAGACTTATTATATTATATATTTTGTATTACTTCAATCTATGTAAAACTGATTCAAGTAAAATTCAACAAAATGATATCTATTAGTCATTATTATTAATTCGTTTTCAATCCCTGATAATTACATTGAAATAATTTATCAAATGATGTCATAATATTTACAATAATTATAATATTTGTTAACATTAACTATTTGTTTTAATTAATTTACTCCACTGGTTTTGAACTTTAGTATATCGTTATTTGTTTAATTTACTGTTGCATAACATGCTGATGTATTTGAGTAGTTGATAAAATAATATACTGTAGAACGACCCCCATATAACGCGAGTTGCATGCAAAAATATTACTGATGAAAAAGTTATTAGAATTTATAAAAGAAAATTATGAAGTTTTATGCTTGCCCATCTATTAAAAATATTACTAACTCTACCAGACAATTTCTATATGAAAAGTATAAAATGAAGAATTGGAATTAGCTTGCGACAAGCTAGGAAGTATTAACCTTGTACTGCAAGAGAAATTTTTACTTGGGAAGACGATAAATAAGTCTGGTCAAATTTAACAGTGTACAGATTAAATCAAAGCATTGTGTAGATCAGAGATTGGAGACATTTAATATATATACATATATATATATATATATATATATATATATATATATATGTGTGTGTGTGTGTGTGTGTTTGTGTATGGTTTACTATACATAAAACAACGAAAATAAAAGCAATTAATTAATAATAAATTGCAATTACAACCCCTCTTTGAAATAAGTCTTCACTGGCCATTTTGTAGTAACAGCGGTAATTTAAGCTTTACTTTAGTCATTAAACAAAATAATTATATACAAATCGTTCTACGTTCAATTTTAACCATAAAAAACTCTTGAATATAATTTTATTTAATTGGCTACAATTCATTTTAAAATTGAAATATAACAGCGATGTAGAATGTTAAAGAAACAGAAAAGTCTTCCTTCCTAATTTAAATTAAACTCTTTATGCTCTTTACTCACACCACGATACTTCGGCGTGTGAAGTGGACCGTAAATATACAACACTTGATCATATTTTTCCAATAGGGGAAATTGTAGAATTTTAAGAAATAAAACATTATCTCTGGAAATAATTGTGATCATGAAAATAAAATAAAGGGTGCTATGTAGGTACATCAAAGACAATTTTACAAAATATTACGGAAGAGGGATATTAAATATATATATATATATATATATATAAACAGTTAAACTTCAGTCCAGAAAAATAGAGGATTTGCGGAAAGGAGATAAGGACAAGAGGTGAATGACGGAGATAGAGACAATAATAAAATAGTAAAGCAAGAGAGTCAAGAAGAAATAGTAAAAGTAAGAGAGTCAAGAGGAAATAGTAAAGATAGAGCGTTTATGCCTGTAACAGACATAAGTGGAGAAGTGAAAACGAAGAGAGAAGGCAGGAAGGATAGTGAAAAGATAATAGAGGGTTTATCGAGAGGAGGCAAGGAAGGCAATAGGTGATAGATGAAGATACAGGCAATAAGGAAGGAGAAGCAGGAAACGGTGTGAATAAAGCAGGAGTAGGGGACATGAAGATAGAGGATTAAGAAAAGAAGAAACAGAAAGTACTATTCGAAGTAGTAATAATCTAGAATAGTTTAAGTTTAGTTTTAACTTTGAATTTATATGAAATGCATTAAGAAATATAATAATATTAAATATATATAAAATAAATAAATACCTTGCAAGATCCAATATTTCTAAATTAAAAATAATAAATTTAAAAAAGCTATGTCATATTATAACCTCCAAAATGTGGCAATCTGTCAAAATGTAGTAGGATTTATTTTTAAAAGAATTTAAATATCAATTTGTCAAAAATGAAAACAATTTCTTTTACTAATTATTATTAAAACAGCAATTTTAATTATTCCACATTCAATTTTGTCGAACTGTCAACATTTATATTATTAGCGAAGCAAGCGTACCAACTAAATCCACTAAACTCTAATTAAAACACGGATTTAACAAGAAATTATTCTGAAAACCTGAAGTTGAATCGTAACATACTCACGTAATTTTTTCAAAAACTATTTTGTTTTACATTTCAAAGAAATTCTATTTTTCTTCTTTTTTTAAATTCGTTTGTTTTCAAAAAATAAAAGAAGAAATATCAATAATCAGTAAATTGACCACCAATTGACGTAGTCACTGTCTTTCCGTAGGAGCATCTTTATTGATTTAATCAAGGTATTTATAAATAAATAAATAAAATAACTAAAATATAAGTTTGTAAATACAATAATATCATCAGCATCGTTCCAATACTACTGTTGTGTTCATTTCTGAATAAAAAAATAAAGTTGATTGATAAATTCATAGATTGACAAGTCAGCGTAAAAATTGAATAATTTAAGGTTAATTTTAATTAATTAGCATTGTTTTCTAGTTTTTTAATAAGAAAATATTAATTTGGGTTACGGGATATAAGACAGATGATAAAAATTTATATTTTTTATCAGAAATTTATATGAGGTTAAAAATGTCAAATTTTGTAATATTTCATTGTCATTTTCAATATTTCTTGGTCAAATATTTTATTAAATTATATACCATCAATTAAGACGCTGCTGTATATTATTAGCACATAATCAAATTATTTCTGATAAAAATCCAATCCCGAAACGTGCCAGAGATTATTTACTAAAATTAGGAACGCTATGTTTTGATATAATTTACTATCCAGCTCTAATGGAATATATTTAATAAGCTTATTCAATTAAGCGGTCGTTAATTTAATTTAACTGATATGTTTTACGCGAGTACAATGTACATTGGCACTAGAGAATAAACTAGTGATAGTTCAAATTACGAGAGATCATCATTGTTTCTCTTTCCTTGTTATCTGTACTTCCGCCATCCATCTCTTTATATCGGTGACTATATTGAACAATTCCTCTATCTTCTAATACCTTTCACTGTCTACCTTAAATTCACATTCATTCATTCTAAGGTCCAGCGTCTGTCCTCGCTTTTTACTACGCTCTTTACATTTATTTTTTGCTCTTATCTTTCTCTTAGTTTTATATACCCACTCTTCACATCTCTTCTTTCCTGTACCCCTTTTGTTTCGCTCTTGGTCTCAGCATTATCTTCATCTCTCCTTTTCTTGTTAGGTATTTTTCTATAAAGATTTTCTTACTCCTCCGCCTACTTTCAACCTTAATAGCTTTATCTATTGCTCCCCCGTTTCAATCTTCACTAATAATATTTCTCACTCTCTTCCCGTCTTCTTAATTCACTCTGCATCTCTCCTCTTAGTCACCAGCAAGAAATATATGCGGAGCTTACGAAATCATCCAAATGAATCAGTTGTACAAATGTACTACTACAAATCAATAAGGAAATAAAACACAAAAATCCAATGGACTTATCAACAACAGCATAGAAATTAATTGCTTAGTTTTATAATACTGTTAATATAATTGGAATCACCAAAATGTAATGAATGTCTCTTGGGACAGATTGTAAAAAACTTCCTTCTCCATTTGCACTCCTTCGTTCTTCCTAATTAGTACCTTCATATTAGTAACATTTTGTACTTAAATATTTACTACGAATATAACTTTACAGTGAAACGGGAAAATATATAAATAAGTCATAAATAAGATGTGGTGACGTACATAAAGTGAAGTGAGAGTTTTATACGAGTCAAGTTTTTTTTAACCATAAGTCACCGGCGATCTCTCATAATTTAAACTATACTAAAGTACTACGCGTGCACCAGCATACGACATCCGCCATCTGCTATCGGAACCGGAAACCAAATTTATTGCTTTGTAATTGAACATAAATAGAGACACGATAATATGTTTACAAAATAAACCAGCAGATAAATTTTATTTATGTTGAATTTATTTTTGTTAAATTAATTGAAAAAACATTTGAATAGTTATGTTTTTAATTTAACACTGACGGCATATTGACCGAGTGCGATGATTCTTGAGATAGATTATTGTCTCATCGGGTTCGATTCCCGCATTAGCGCTATATTTTCTAAGCTTGGATTATATGCATTCTATAACCGTAAATGTATTAGACAATTTTGTATCTCACATATACATATAAGGCCGTGTGTTACTTGCAAACATAATACATCATCATCAAGTTCATCATTGATAAAAGATGAGTAAATGGCGATCTCTCATAGTTTGAACTGTACCTATACAATTTCTAAAATCAGATTGCGAAAGGTCTTATTTTCGATCTTCATATTTGACATATGGTCTTTCCATCTTTTCTAATTACATCTGTCTCTATTCATATCCGTCATTCAGATTTTAGTGCTCGATAAACGAACAGTTCTTCTGAATCTTAATCGTATCTGATCGCACATAATATTCGGTTCACGTTGGGACTGTGTTCGATCCCAAAATCGTCAGAAATTTAAATATTGCGGATTATTGTACGTCTAGCAATGTAACGCTTGAATTACCTTGTAGAAAGCTAGCAGCAAGCTTGAACCTCGCACTATACAAATTTATTCCTACTTTTGGTTAATGTATTTATGTATTTATTTTATTTAATGTTTCTGCCGTTAGATATTACATTCTTTTTACATTAATTCTACAAGTTACATTGCCTTTATTAAATTTAATTAATATGGAACTAAACCTAATCCATTTTAAACTTTTCAAAAATGTCAATAAAGATGTTGCGCGATTAATTTGTTGAGAGGTAACATATTCGTAACTGACGTCATTTTTTTAAAATAGTTTTGTTTTACATTTAAAAAAAATTCTATTTTTCTTCTTTTTCTAATTTTTTTTGTTTATAAAAAATAAAGGAATAAAGATCCATATTCAATTGGGGGACGTAGTCTTTCGTTGTGGCTTTTCCTTGGAGAATATTCATTGAATTTTTTAAGGTATTTATAAATAAATAAATAAAATATCTAAAATATAAGTTTTTTAAATACAATAATATCAACAGCATCGTCTTAATACTACTGTTGTATTAATTTCTGATTAAGAAAATAAAATTGATTGATAAATTGACAAATTGACAAGACAGCGTAAAAATAGCTTAACCTAATAAATTTTAATCAACTAGTATTGTTTTGTAGTTTTCTAATAAGAAAATTTTAATTTGAGTTACGGAATATAAGACAAATATTTTGTAAGTTGATATTTTTTATATAATTTATCACAAATTTATATGAGGTTAAAAATGTCAAATGTCATTGAGATTTTGTCATGGTGACATTGTCATTTTCAATATTTCTTGGTCTAATATTTTATTAATTTAGATACCTTTAATTACACATAAATTTTATGATAAATATGTTGTCATTTTATAATTTATTAAGAATTGCAAATCGGAATAACCTCCTTAGTATTATTGGTAAAACGATGTTGAATCTAATATGACGTATGACATATTAGAAAATAATTTTGTATTATTTTTAAATATGAGCCGATTATTAGTAAGTGGTGCCCTTCTTTAAAGAATGAATTCTTCTGTAAAATATATGTAGCCTATTTTATTGAAATTTTGTAATATTTTTATCATAGATTAATGACATATTAATTGCGTGTGTGAGTTAATTTAGTAGCCATAGTGCATTTGGATATAACGGGGCCAATATACTATCAACCTGGTGGTCAACCTTGCCGTGCTCAAGAGGATATTGAAGGTTAACAACAGGGCCGACAAGGTTCACAACAAAGTTGATCGTCTATTAGCTCCTTTATAAATTGTCTTAAGTCACCACGGATAAATATTCATAGAACACTTAGAACCTTACACCTTATTTGCAATAAGAAAAGTTGACTTGTTATCCTTTGAAACTAAGTAGATTAATTTTAAACGTGATTTTTTAGGGGTTCGTGAGGAGCCTATTTTTTACAATTGTCACACTTTCAAAATAATCGGATCATATACTATATATTGTTATAAACAAATTGATATTCTAAATGTATAATATATTCATAGATGGAATGTAAAACAGGAAAACATACAGCTAATATAATAGTTAAGTTAGAAAACATGAAAGTGATACAGAAACAATTGCTTCTGGTGAAATTGGATAATGTTGCTTTTATCCGAGATTTACATAAGAAAATCGTCGAAACTAAACTGAAAGGTTGGAATGCAAGCGACTCGACCGTTGTTATGACTGAGGCACTCGAACTGCAAGATGCTATAAATGACCTGACATTGCAGATCGATGAAGACATCTTTCAGCTTATGATGCAACTGTAAATGAGCTTGTACTTTGATCCTAATTGTATAAAACATTTTCTTGAAATAAAAAATTAGGATTATTTAAACTAAAAGCTGTTTCTATTCCTTAGTAGAGTTAAATTCTTAATTTAGTCAATTATATGAATTACTATATAATACATTACACGTGGGATACCTTAATAACGACTAGTACCATTCGTCACATTCATTTCTGTTTAGAAAAAGAAAATTTAATAGAAATACTATTACGAAAATAACTAGATTTACAAGTCAGCATAAAAATTAAGAAACTTAATAACAATTTTAATCAAAAAAAGGTAGAAAATTGTCTTGTAATGCAGATCTACAGTTGCTAACTTGTCACAAGTTCCATTTAATACTTCCCATATAAATTCTTTCGCAATGCAAGCTTATAAAGTGTTACATTTATACCTATACCTATGCCAATGGCACACAGATGGTCTCGTTTTCTATTTAGTCAATATTTTTTAAATATATTTTATCACAAATTTACTTAAACGAAACGTAGTAATGTATAATCTAAAATGGTATTTTATTATTAAATATGTCTTTTGGATTCTGGAGAAGATTTTCTTAAGAATAAGAAATATTAATTTAAAGAAAATAGAAAACAAACATAACACATTTTGTTATCTACTTTTTTAAAGTTAATTTTTGTTATTCTCCTATTATAATGAAAAAATACCCTTTATCGAATAAATAAAATTCTTATTTTACTATTGACTTAACTAAATATAAAACTATATATTTGGAGATAATAGTACATATATTTTAATATCAATACATTATGAATAGAAACTTTATAAATTCATTCAGCTACTTCTAGTTTTTAAGGCTAGAAATTGGTTATAGAAGCGAAGTAACTGTAGCGTAACATGCATCCTCCATTACAGCATGTATGTATGACAAACCAGCAGGTGGATACATCGAACAGCAGATGTAGATGCTCCATGATCATATCAAATTAACTAATTGATTCTACAAAGAAAGTTGTATTTTAGTGGTTTGATTATAGGCAGCTGTAATGTGGAATTTTTGTACTTACCAGTATTTATTACTTAAGTTTTCTCAGGCAGAGATCTCGTATTACTAAGAATCCTAATTTAGGTATTATATTATTATTGTGTTAATGCCATTTTTCTTTGAGAGTGACAGGAGCATATCCCCTTCTACGGTTTTTAATAAATTCGTGTCTCAGAATCAAAGAATTCTTGCATCATATTAACTGGAACTAAATGTACTATAAATTTTTGAAATATAATAAAGATTATTAAAAGAACTAAATACCTTTGGCTAACACATGTTCTGCTGACTTTTGACAGGAGCACCTATGTACATTATTTTGAATTTTGCCGGTTGTTCACGATTCTTGCCGATGATTGTCGATAATATATTATTGCTGGCTATATGGCAATGCATCAGTGAAGAAAAGCTGGTTTTAATCTAAAAGCGATGTGCCTAAAACATGAAGTATGCTACGCGCGTTGTGTGTTAATGGCGCTAGTGTTGTTGTAATATGTTGAGTTTGCCATCTGCCGTTTTTCAAACACATGTTCCTTTATGTCAAATGTCAAAATATATTTATAATAATGTTTACTTTAATCAATTATTTGATGGTTATGCTATATGTAAGTTAATAATGATTTAAGTTAAATCATAACTCCCATTAATTTTAGCCTGATGAACCAGAATTCCTTATTTATAATTTCTATACTAGAGGATTTAACATCAAAATGACCAAAAATAAGCCCCGTATTTTCTAAATCAAGATGTGTTTTTGCAAAAAGTGAAGGTATGTTAATATCGAATTCATTTCGAAATTTATAAGGTATTACATTTCTCTTATAGAAAAATGTTATGTGTGGGTAGTATTAGTCATAGAGAAATGACTGAAATAATTGTAAAGTTAAAGATTAAGTTTTCAATTAAATTGAAAATTAAAATTAAGGATTAAATTTTAAAGCGCTTAAAGTCTATTAGATTCTAATTTTTTCATTTACAAGACAATAATTAGTTATTAAACAGTAATAATTTAAATATATAACGTATTAATTTATTACAATTATTAAATGTAAAATAGTTTTAAAATTGTTAAAAAAATTATTAATTTTTTTACACCGCTGCCTAATGTGTACGATCATAATCCATTAAACTTTATAACAGCCAAACCAAAAAAAAGTAGCACTGGTTTGGGGATCGAATCCGAAGGTATTACAGCTTGGCATCAAGCATGAATGTTCTCGTCGTATAGTGCCATTGTTCTCCATTATCTTATGAAATCCGTAATATATGAAATGAAAAAACATGTGAAGACTTGAGGAATGTTCATTATAGTAACGGCTTCTACATTAGGATTTAATAAGCGATTTCCAATAACACCAGGGCCTGTCCGAAAGGCATGTTAGAAATGCGATCACATTGGGCACCAAGATAAGTGACTAGCCAAACTGCAAAAAAAGGTCGCGCCTGCTATAATTTAATTTTACTGTAGACAATCTCAAAACTGAAGGGAGTCCTAAATCATCAACTCGCATCTGCTATAAATTTCTCTCCACCGAACGGCCTGCGCAAATCTATTATTGTGATCACATCCTGTGAAACTTAAACTCATAGCTGGAGCCCGATTTTAAATTTACATATTTGTTTCTGTACATCGCATTTGAAATTATTAAAACGTGTTTTGGGGCAAAATGAATTGATTACGGTAACTGTTATTTTGCATATTTTATTTGTGCATATTGTTCTCATATTTACATATTTTTTTGCATAATTTAATTTAATTGTTTTGTTTTAGGTGTTAACAACAACATTTATTTATTTACTACGATTTATTTAGGTGTTAACGAATAATCGGATTTGATAACAAGCAATAAAGCAAGAGACTATAATATCACTAATGAACATTTTTCTTAAATTGGTAATAATTTTTTTTTTTTTTATTACTAAAGATTATTACAGTCTGTCCTGCTTATAGGACATTCCTATGTCAAAATAAAATGTCTTGCGCAGGATGTGCCCATCGACTCATCCCTCAATTTTAATAGATCCTAGATTCTGTTTATTTGGCTAGTAGGTCCTGAGGTACCTTCTTTTTCAGTCTGCGTACTGTGGAAATATTGGACATTAGACAGCTGGCCAAATTGTTTGGATGTTCTATTATTCTCTCCTTATATACTTTGGTTCTAAGCACTATTTCTTCTTTTACTGTAGGTATATCCAGGTCCCGATGTATTATGTGATTAGGTATAAACCATGTTTTGAAATCTTTGGATTATCTTAATATTTGAGGTAGATGCAGTACCCCATAGTTGTATACCATATGACCATACCGGTTTAAGTATGGCTTTGTAGAGCAGGAGTTTGTTTTCTAAGCTAAGTTGTGACTTCCGTCCTATCAGCCAGGTAATAAATTAAAATAAATAAATTAAGGTAAAATTCATCATTGCATATTCATATGATCACCAATTTTGGTTTCTACTTTTACTTTTTCTTCCTTATTTCCCATTTCTTGTTTTTTACCTACATATTTTCACAAAAATAACATATTACATGCACAGGATTTTTATCGCATCTAATAAATCCGGGTATTACTCATAACAATAGTCGGATATTTTATTATTATATTATATATTATTATATTATTTCAATATGTAAAAACAAAAACGTCTTTAAAAATATTCTGATATATAAACAATTTCTTTTTAAAATGTTTTTTTGTTTTCATTTATATTCTTCACTATTACATTCTTCAATTAGTGCTACATATAACATTAACGGATATAATTACTTTTAGGTAAACATTAAATTGTACTATATGAAAAAGAAATTCATGTGACTGAATTCATACATTTACAAATCTGCTTAAACGACTACAGAGGTAAAGTTTAACTACAATACCTCCTAACATTTTGAGTGACAATAAAAAATAAAGAAGCGGTAAAGTACATAAATGAGGGCAGGGCTTCCTTTCACTTACATTACTGGAAATTTTGCATGATCGTTCGGCAAGTGATTTCAAAAATTTTCATTTAATTTTTCAATAGTATTTGGGTTGCTGATGTAAAGTTTGTTTTTTAGGTATCGCTAAATAAAGAAGTCCATTGAGGATAAATCTGGGCAGCAGGGTGGCGAGTTAATATCACGTATTTTGAAAAACAGTTTTTGGTCAAATTTCAAATGATTTAAAAAAATTTCTGCCGCTACAGAAGGCATGTTGGCCCGTCTTGTTGAAACCAGTTTCTCTGAGAAATTCTGAAACGCAGGTGCAAGAAAATTCTGTAACATAACGGGTTTCCCAAATGTTAAGAGACTATTGGTCCACCCTCCATGTTCAACTATATGGCATACTCATGTTTCCCACAAATATAAAAGATATATATTTTCCTATTTTGAAGAAAAATGGTAGGAAAGTACAAAAATAAAATTGAAAACAATGACGAATACGTCTTATGTTCCCTTTAAATCCCCAAGAGATCAGCGTATAACTCTGTCATTTTAAAAAATAAACAAAAAGAGAAACTATAGACACCTCAAGGCGTTATGTATTGTGACATTATAGGAGGGATATTAAAGGTGAGCCTACTGATTTCAAGATAAAGCTATAATACAATTGTCTAGCATATATTGAATGTATAAGAATCAGAAAAAGTAAACTGTTAGACCTGTTTCTGATTTGTTTTAGTTTTATTTACTTTCTTAATGACTTTCCCGGTTTAGAGATCTTTTATCTGTATATGTTGGAAGAATATGGTGAAAAACATCGTATGTGTGGAGAATTCTGCTTTCTTATAAATATTTATCTTTTGCTGAGCACGTATATTTAATATTTATTTGACATAAAAGATTAACTTTCACATAAAAATGTTATTGAATGCTATTTTAGACAAAGTTTATACATTTTTAAGTTAAATATTATTAGAATTTAAAATGCACTCCAAAGGATTCGGAAAGAACTGACGGTAACCTCGGCGGAGACAGATCTCAATATAATTAATGAGAGTACAGAGACAATGATCAGTTTAAGGAGTATCTGGAGATATCAAAATATGAGTTGTCTAAAATATGAGGATATTTTTTATCTAATTCAGAAAATTTAAACCTTGAAATTGAAGCAAGAATTACAGTCGGAAATAAATATTATTATGTATTGGTTAGATCTGCCAATGTAAATTGTAAACTAAAAATTCTGAAATTCTTAAACTTATAATAAACTATCTGGATCGTAATCTTTAACTTTGATGAAGAGCAATTGTAATCTCTTACAGATTTTAGAAAGGAAAATTATAAAGCCGTATGTGAAAAGAATCAGTGCAGAGTAAGAATAAATATAGAAGTATATATGGTACATATCAAGAAATTAATACAGTGGTGGAAATTAGAAGAAAAAGACATGTAAACTTTTGGAATGAAACATAGGCGGTAAAAGTATGCGACCTAGACCTAGGATGGGTGTGATAAACTTGAAGAGGAACGTGGCCAATAGGAAAGAATACAAAATAATCTTAAAAGAAACTAGGTTTTTGCACAGGATATAGCGCCAAGATAATTATTATTAGAATTCTCTTAAGTAGCAAGTAACAATTATTTAGAATAACATCCAGCTGTATTGCTATTTATTAATAAAGGGTAAATTAAGTATGCCTTTGGCATAGTTATTAATTTAATTTATCAATTGTTAATAATGTTTAAAGTAATACAATTGTTGAAAGACAGTGTCCGATCAGCCTTGGTGCTTGATGCCTGATATCTTGGATTTGGTAGTTGTTGTAAATTCATAAATAGACATTCATTACTTTATACTATAATGCAATTAATATGTTGCAAAACATCTGAGATTCTACACAACATTAATCGTTAAATATTTATCCAACCAAGATTTAGATAAGGAGACAGGATCAACAAGATATAGTCAAAATCACGATAGATCGGCGGTGACTTATACTTAAAAGAGGTTATAAGAGCGGTATAAATTTATAATACGATAATGAATTTTATCTTATTCGTTTCTATATACATTATAGAAAAATAAATGAGTCAGTGCTTTTTAGTTATATCAGCAGTTTATACCCCACAACTTGTTTTAAGTATGAGTCACCGCCGAACTCTCGTAACTTCAACCATATAAAACTTTGTGAAAATGATCCAAGTAGTTGAAATCGTAAGAAAACTAAAAAAAATAACAAACACTAGTGTTTACATGAATTTCAATTTCAGTTAAATGTAATGTTTGATTACCCTGTTTATTAGCAATAGAAATTATAATCATATAAAGTTCTTTTTGGATTAAACAAACCGTTGCGTAAATTATTCTGATTTACATTATATCATAATCATAAAATCATAAAAATTGTTAAACAAAATTACGTATATGTAGGATTTGTTTAATATAAATAAGTTTAACTTTTACATAACATTCATTAAGTGAATATAATGTAGGATTATTTACAGAAACTATTTTGGCATAAATTTATGTTGTCTAACGTTAATAAAGGTTTTTATGCAAGATTATATAATGTTTCATATTAATTGAAAGTTTTTTAATACATATCTTTTTTTAATGACAATGTTAACACATATAAATAAAAAAATATGTTGAAATTTAGTAAATAACAAAACGTAGCGTTTGGTAAAAAATATTGCGTTAAATTGTACACGACTTTCCGTTTAGTGATTACCGAGTTTCATTTACATACAATTTTAAGTGGTACGAAGATAAACCAAACCATTCGACTATAAAAAAATCTGTAAACAATATGGTAATATCCATATTTTGTTAACTTATCATAAATGTAAAATATTATCTAGTAAAAATGAAAAAATGTTTTTGTTATATTGACACAAATTTATTTATTTTTTTTTGTTTTTTTTTTTAAATATATATATATATTTCTATAATTATCTATAGAATATTATCATTGTCTATAGCATATTATCTTGTTGAGATTCCAACTCAATTTCAAGAAGATCCAAGATGTGAAGCGCCTCTTCAATTTCGTCCTGCATAAGTTTAATGCGCTGAAGTTCTTGCTGGTGGATAGTGGGGTCTAATCCCAAAGTATGGCATTCAGGAATTTTCTTGTAGATCTCTGCGTAGAGCTTGAAGTTTTCCAAATGCAGCGCCATAAATTCATCTTGAAGGATTTCTATGTAGTTGATAATTTCTTGTGTACTTACAGATTCCATCTAAAAAGAATTTTAAATTTAATAAGCTTGCAGAAATGTAATTTTAAGTTTGAAATAAGATAATATAAATATTTAAATTTAGTGTCACTGGCCCGGGCCGACCTAAGCCGCAAAAACTCAATTCAATTATGATTAGATATGATTGGTTTGGCGTGGGAGCTATAAACATGGATAATTTCGGATAATCTTAAAGGAAATTGTGTCTACATACAATTTATTTCGCTTGATATTTTCAGATAAGTTAGAAGGCGCAACATAGGCCCCAATAACGTGATTCAATTATGACTAGAATTAAATGATTTTGCATTGTACTGGACAGGATATAGTCTTGTACTTGATGTTGTTGATATGCGTTTAATAAAAAGGGTAATCTTAAAAGATAAGACAACATATTACACTATACGAAATTAACATATTTTTTGAGAAATATCTTGATTGATGATATTTATATTAACTCTTAAGAAACAATTTGTAAATCTTACAACTGTGTGATTTAGATTTTGAATGTATTGATAGTTAGTTTAATGCGGTTTTAAACGATAATATACGATTACGATAAAGAGTTTGTTCAAGAAAGTTAAATATGAATGGGAAATTGCCACTTCAAAAAAATAAATATACGTAACATACTTTTATGAAGCAAATCCCAAAATAAAGATAAATTTGACTTTTATTATTTTTTATTCTAAACATACAAAACTTGTTAAATGAATTCGTAATAACTAGAAAATATTTATTTATGTTTGTTTATGTAGCTTTGTACGTTAAAAATATTTGTGAGTGTTATGTCAAATAAATGTATGTTAAAAATATTTCAATACGTCAAATTGTGTCCTTATGCAAAATAATATATTCGTTTTGTATTTGTAGGTGTAATATACACTAGTGGCTACAAATATTAGAATATTTTGGTAAATAGATGTATTATTTACTATATTACTTACGTTTTTCCGGATTAAATTAAAAGATTAGGAAATATTTGGCCGATATTCTTCAGCTTGCTGCAAATTGCTCTGATCAGTTCCAATTCTAATGGCGGATAGGACCTAGTCGAAACCGGAAATAATATAAATGGTGAAGTTGGTAATAAATGTTCAGTGAACTCAAATTATTTAATTTCATTTCCTTTTACTTATAACAAACAAAATGATTTTAAAATATTTGAATTTAAAAGAATTCTTATTTTTGCGTGTATTACAAGACTACTTTATATATATATATATATATATTTATTAAAAAGCGATATTTCATTTTAATATTGAGATATAGAGAGGAAACATAACAAATAAAAATAAAAAACATTAAAATACATTCAAAAAGATATTTAGTTTCTTTAATTATTTGAATTTTAATTTCAATTAAAAAAATAACAACTTAAAATCTTATTTAAATAAAAAGACTTATAGAAAATGTAAAATTATATTATTTATAGACTTTCTGTATGCTTAGTTGTATCACCGATAACTTACACTGCTGCCTAATATCTTTTTAATTATGCTTGTACATAATCAAAATATTTATACAATGTTTCTTACATTCTTTATTTACAGTTCATTTATTCCTTACAAAAATAAAAATATCAATTAAATCGAAACATTTCTTTCTATGAGTGTACTTTTTCTCTTCTCTGATTTATCACTTGTCCTACTTTATTCTAAACCCTGCACTTCCTCTTTTTCTCTTCACCACCTTTTTTTTCTACAATCTTGTCTTCTTTCATTCTCTCCTACTATGCAATGCATTACTTAAAAAATTTTTTTAATCGATTTGTTAAACTTGGGTTGGGGGTAAAGAAATCACTTTTGACGTGGGTAAAAGACCGACAACAGCCCGAACTTCTTCCAAGCATTGGCCAAACGATGCGTTCAACGTTGGTGTTCGTAGCATCGTTTGGAACCGGCTTTAGAACATACTACTATGTATATTTAATGCATCACTAACGTTCAAGCTAACATTACATTTAAATTAGGTCAAGTTTAAATAAATGACAATTATTCATCGTTCGAAATTAGATTAAAACTAAGTGCACTTTAGTAATGAATACCGGTGCATAAATTAACCACCACTGACTACTGAGTATTAATTGCTACAGCTTTAAACTGCTGAGGTAATTGTGCAATCCACTTAACAAATCAGCTTCGTAGTGTCTATACACGTTATAATTTGACAAGTTACATTTTAACGGTACAAAAGGATTTAATTAGTTAATTACTATTCAACGTATTTAAATCCGCGCTAAGAGTTCTGACTCTATTCTACGTTTCATTTAAGGGAGGGGTTAGGGTTGTCACTTTCAAAAAATCCAATTCCTTTTTTTGTCTTATCTTATTGTTTAACATTTCAAGAATATGTCCTTAAAATTTTAAGCCGATCTAAGCAATATTCTTGAAGTTATTGTCTATTGTCTGATGGTATTGTCTGTATTGACAATACACCTTGTATAAGTTTAAAAACTTTAGACGCGTTTTTCTAAAAACTACTTTTTCAAAGTCCGTGTTCACGACAATTTAAAAACTAATTGACCGATTCATTTCAAACTTCGTACACATTTTCTACATATAAAATACCTCACCCCAACGTTTAGATAAAAACAATTTTTTTACATTAAGGGTGTTTCCAACCCACAAAATGGCGGAATTTTTCGTGGAAAATAACAGTTTACACTTTAGATGGCCACCAAAAATTTTTAAATGAAAAAAGAAATTATCAGAGGCCGTAGGGGTTAGGATTTGATTATAATTTAACTAAATTTTAATGGTTTTTCATTTTAAGATAATTTCCGGCCAAGTTATTGTGAACACCGCAATTGTCTTTTTTCCCAAGACCTTCTGGAGAAAGCTCTGTTACCCGCTTATGCTTTAATATTCCTGCATGATAAAATTATACAACATAGACAAAAGTATGCTTAATAATGTACAAAAGGTTCAAATAAAATTGCCTAATCTATACTTGAGAAAAAAAATCGCAAAAAAGTGATTTTTTTTACGCTGGAACCCTAACCCCTCCCTTAAAGGTTTTATTTAAAAGGTATAATACTGCAACATTTTAAAGTATTTTTGGAATTGCTTTAGTAACAACAATGCATATAAAAAACATGTTTTTTTTTTTAATTTTTTTATTTATTTGTCCTATCACTGACGACCTCCTAATATGTTGGCAGTTTTCAAGGTGTCGTAGCTTCATATATACGACTACACCACTGCCTAATAAGTTCATGATTATGTACTAAACCCGAACACACAGCAGATGCGTCAAGCATCAATGTGTAATAACTCCGTAAACATAAATTGTATCACCATCTATTAAAGCACTTACCTTCAAATTTATGGAACCCTTTATCTTATTTATTTATGAAAAATATTGAAAAGGGACTTAGGTTCTTGATACGAGTATACCACGAAATTGTATTATTGACAGAATCCTTGATATTCAGATATCTATGATACGTATACCAAAATACACTAAATTAAGAACGCTTTAGAAGCCCCTATCATTCTATAATCCGTAAAACGTTTTAAGATATCAATTTTCTATCAGTAAAAGTAGGTAAAAAGTATTTCTGTATTTTATATACCAATACATATACGTTACGTAAACCGAAGGGCACAGGAGATTTTGTTTGTTAAATTTTTTTAATATATATATACAACGTGTCCCAAAATTCAACGATAACAACGATAACTCGAGAAAAAAAAATGTACCTCATTTTTGTTTTGAAATTAGAAAAAAGAATTAAAATCTTTCGAAAATTGACACCCCTTAAGATGTTTTTAACAACCATGACCACAATTTTTCAAATATTTCTGATTTCTTTTGTATCGGCAAACTAAGTAGCATTTATATCCACCACAACTAATAAAAATCCCAGACTGTAGTTTTTACACAAAAATCAAACGAAATAATTTTTTTTTCTAAAATTTTGAAAGATGTACTTTCAGTACATTTTCACTCATCGTGGTGTAAAAAAAAGGTATGAACACTACAATGGCAAGTTTTTTTAAAAAATTGACGCAATATACATAAACTGAAAGTAAAAATCTTTAAAAATTTTAGGGAAAAAAATAATTGTCTTTTAATGGTTGTGATGAATAGCAATGCTATTTAGGTTGCCGATACAAAAAAAATAAGAAATATTTGAAAAATTGTGGCCAGTAGAAAGACTCATTTTATAATTTATTTTATGGAAGGTCGGGATGGTGATTCTAAATCTTTACCTAGAAATATTTAATATATATCACTGAACGCATTGTAAAATTAGATAAAAAGGCATTATAAGACAATATCTCCAATTTTATTAGAGATTGTCAATTTTTAATCAAGCTCATGTGTTGCTTCTGAAATCAAAGACTTTTATTTTAGTAATTTACATACACATTATAATAATTACACTGCTTAACTTAAATCATACTATCTTACATGAAATCAAAGGAACGACATTTAAAGTTTATTATTTAATTTGTCAATTCCTTTTTATATAATTTTATAACAACTTAACAATATGCACAGTAAGTTCTGTCCACTCCAAATATCAACTATGTTGACCGTTATTCCTCAAACGTCATCTATGGAGTCCATCAGTATATGATCACTGTTTTACCGACAGCCGAGCTTTGTACTAACTAAAGAATTATAATTTGTATATTATATATTATGATTATAATAAATATTAATAATATAATATTACATATAAATAATTGTAAAATATATTTTATTTATATATATATATCCAACCCGTATATTCCAACAAATTAAATTTTAAACATTTTATATTTTAAAAATATATTTTAATAATTTTTTTCTTTATTTTCAGGGTAAAGAACGTCGGAACGTCGAATAATATACAACCTTTTGAATATTTAATTCGGTAGTGATAAAGTATAAAAACTGATTGAACGGTCATAATAAATGTGAATAAAGAAAAGGGGTAAAAAAAAAACGAAAAATAAATCTGTTCAATTTTAATAAAAAATAAAAAAGTGAATAATCCTATAGCTGCCATGCAAAGTATACAATAAAGAAATACGCAGAGGAGTGTTCCATATAAGTAACAAAAGCCCGTGGTATTGGCATGGCTTCCTGTCCATTCCGTCGTTTGTCGGGGCAAGTAGGGGGACACAGAGCTGGGGTGTCTCGTGAGGCTTCTTTCCAACAGCCTATTGAAGATGGGGCCCTGGTGGGACTTGATGAGGATGTCGAGGGCGTTGAAGGAACCTTGAATCTGAAACACTTAAGTGCAGCTATCTTACTGCTCACTACTCCCACGGTAAGTTATTTATATATGTACATTATGTATATATAAAGATATAATTTTAATAAGTAGTCCAGGAAAACTATAGCTTTACAAATACTAATTAAAATGTTTGTTCTATGATATAAAACTATGGTCTTGAGATTTGGTGTAACAAATCCGGAGATCTGCATTTTAAAACAGAGTCGTCAAAATTTTTCCAAAAAATTACGTTTTTTTAAGGTTTCACTAAAAAAATTTGGAACCAATCTCAAGAAATCTTTGAGTTTTTATTTTCTTTTAGGTTTCACAGAGAGTTTTTGGGAATAAGTCACAGATTTAACTATTGAAAGTTCAATGAAAATGAGAATGATTACTACTAATTATACAAATTACATTTAAAATATAAAATTAAGTCTCCTTCAAATAGAATTCCGTAGATTATAACACTAAATCCGTAGATGATAATAAAATTCCACCTACAGACTAGGCTGTAATAATCCTGAAGACTATAAATAGATATTTAAAAGCAGTCTGAAAAACCTTATTGACTTTATCAATAAAACTAATTTAATCTCTTTATGTTAAATACCCATATTCGTGTCTATAAGTTGTAAATTATGTATTGCAAATGTTCAAGAATGTATATATTGTTTTAAGTGCTAATAACTGTTGAAAGTTGATGCACTCAAATAAATATTTAAAAAAAATTCCGTAGATCTACGGAAAATTCCAGAGGGTTGGCAACACTGATTCTCATCTATTGCTTTAGTTTTGATTATGAGCTGATTTAGCTGACAGCTGTAGAAGTTTGTTTTTTATTTAATTTATTAAACAATAGCCTATTTACTACCGCCTGTTTATCATCGAAGACACTTAGGAGTTGACAGTTTGTATGGTGTCAAGGTGTCTGATATGTGTACTCAATCGTTGTTTAATCAAATGAACTTAATAATAATTAAACTCAGATTATATAACATTAATCCAGGAATCAAACACAAAGTTATAGTTGTCTGGCGTCAAGCATCATTACTCTCATTTAATGTGCCTTCAAATTAAGACGAAGTATTTTCTTTATTTTAAAAATTTATTTTAAATTATGAATACAAATATCTACATTTTTACGTTTTCTCATAAATTTACTGGCCTTAAGCCATTAAGCTCAAGTAAACATTATGCAGAACTAGCATCCAGAGCCAGTTAGCATATGCTGTATAAAGAAGTATTACTTACAAGACAATTAAGTGAGCACTAGTTTCTTACCAATTAAGTGAAGTACGAGTATAGCACAAAACATCAAAGTGATAATATTGTATTTTAAATAATTTGCTTTAAATGATTATTCTAGAAAAAATTGAATACTTTTAAAAACCTTATTCCGGTTTTGAATTTCCAGCGTCCCTATAATAATATAAAATCAACCTTGGTGTACGAGTATATCTTATTGTAAGCTACTTTAACAATAAACTAAATCAATCCATACGAACTACTCCTAAATATAACCTTTATAAATTATGAATCTTATAATAAGTAAACTTAAGGTTCATTTCATTGGTTAAAGTGAGGCAGAAAGGAAGGATTTGGAAGGCGGATGTAAAGAGAATAAGGAGGGATAGAGGAAAGGAGCGGGAACCAAAGAAGGAGGGATAGAGGACAAGAAAGCAAAATAGGCACACGTGAATACGGGCACAATATCAAAGAAAAAAATTGCGTTATTTCAATAGTGTCTATGAATATATTTTAATACTCGGATATAGCTTTTAATCACTCTTAATATTTTTAACATTCTCGTCTGGAAAATATATTATTTTGCATAAGTTGAAAGGAAAGAATTTTGATTGGATATAATTGAATTTAGAGACCTAACATATTCTTTGAAATAATTAATAATAGAATGACTATTCTCAATTTTTTGAACGCGACCCCCTTATAGTTTAATCCACCCCTTGATAAAATACAAAGGAAATACGCCATGATACATACCTATAATAAACAACACTCAGTTAAAATAAATTTTGTTTCGAATTTATAAATAACTGGATTAAATTCCTGGGGATGTTATTTCGGTTGGGTTCTCTTATTTGACAGCTGAATATGAGGTGGTATATTACCCCTCCCATACATTCTCATTGCCGCATTTATTGCCGTTCAAAATGTCAATAATGTTGAAGTGATCTTGAGTGTTTCCTTGTACATTGTTATATCCCTTGTACTCGTATTTTTCATTCTATTGTATGAAATTCTTTGACGAAGCATGAAGTAATTTTAGTCCCTGCATTGGTACTTGTTGTTGATACAATCAAATCCTGACTGACAAGATTTAAAGGTACAAAACAATTCAAAAAACATGAAACATTTATATTATTTGTGAAACGTGGAGTCTGCCTATGTGTGAGAGTGTTTTATGATTCATGATCTATTCGTGCAGTTTGTGTGTTCGTATTCGTACTAGTATTTCAATAAGCAAGATTAAAGTACGTCATATATCAAGTTCGTAAATCCCGAGTTGTCATTAGTACGAGCAATACTTCAAAGTATAAATATGATGTAGCGATTAATGCTCGTTGAAAACGTTGGAAACTACATTTCAGTTTGTAAATTACATTAAAATGCATCCAATATAGGATGTGATGATAGGATGGAAGTATAGAGTTAGTTAAGAGGAGGATGAGGTTATTTGATAGGCTAATTGGAAGCATGATTAAGAGGAATGGAGGGGAAGAAAAATGAAAAAGGCAGACAACGTACTCTAGAGAGTAGTGGGTAATCAAATTAGCAAAGGAGGGAAAAGAAAATGGGGAAAACAGAGGAGAAGGTATAACAAAGGAAGAGTGGTAGCGGTGGTAGAGATAGAAGATTAAGGAAGGAAGAAATGATGGTACTGAGTCTGATAACAGGAAGAGATACAGATGTCCAATAACAGAATACGATGAAGAGGATAGATGAAGCAATCAACTAGAGGGATCCTGGAAGATTTAGAATAGCAGGGAGATAACGAAAAGAGACTGATCGCAATTTCAAACTACGGAATAAAGAAAGAGGAAGAGAAAGTAAGTAAGAAGTCTGGCGGAAAATAATAAAGTTGAAGCGCATGAAGAATAGGTGTTGTGAGAAGTTGGAAAATGGAGTAGGCCTAATGGAGTTTTGAAAGGGAAGATTATGCATTACGGAAGTTAGGAGGAAGCAAAGAGAGACAAGGGAGACAAAACTTGATATGTAGTTATAAGAATATGAAATATTTTAAGTAAGTAATGAAATGTAGTTATTAGATTTATTGCTTAAGAATATAATTTCTAACAGTTAAATTAATAAATAGTTTAAAATGGATCAACCTGCATCATTTATGGACCTCACTGTCATGCTACATGAAGGCATTAGGCTACATAAAGGGAGGAACGGGCTCTAATGACGCAAAAACGGAACCACGTGGTTTTTGGATAACCCCTAAGTTTCATCATCTTACTACTTCATCATATACTAACTTAGTAAACAAATTGAATTAATAATATTTTATTGTACATAATGAATTTAATAACAAAGTTTGAATCTAAATAACACTTCAATTCTATCGTGCAAAAGATGTATCAAATAAGAGTTGACTAATAATATAGAAATAATTTAGATATTCAATACAGTTTCAATGTTTCTATAGAAAGTTCTAAGACGACTCATTTATCCGATGTAATTTTATGTCCAAACGATTACGGCTATGTCGTTGAACAAGAATTATGACTGTACTAACTAATCCAAACAGCTTAGAATATCCAGCTCTTATAAGGCGTACCACGGCGCTTCTTGTAATGGATAGGTTACATTCAATATTATTATATTTTATATTAATTAACAAAACATACATTTGAAATTATTGTTCTATTTATTGTGTCATAATGAATAACAGGGAAAAATGTGACAGTTTATGGTACAATATTCTGAATATATAATTCAACAAAGCAAGAAGCAATGTAATGCTATTTTTATACGTTTAACTAATTGAATGGAAACTTCCAATAAATAATATCGACACAGTAGGCAAGAGCATTGATGCTTGACACTAATTAATGTTTCTACGAGTTCGATCCTTCGACCAGAGTTAGATTTCTGGGTCTGGTTGTTACCAAGTTAAATTGATTATCTACATACATAATCATAAACTTATTGGACAGCGGTGAATAATAATAAATAATAAATAAATATATGATATTTTAGTTGATTATCTGTATTGTCAAATGTTCTGATACAAACAGTCCAATATTCATGCTACAGTATGATACATTTCAAAGGCCTCCACAAACCTGTCATGTTTAGTAAATTATATTCATAAAAATTTGATTGGATTTCAATAGTCAGTTCAATTTTTTTTTTAATTTAGTATACACTTTAGTCATAAACTTATTAAGCATCAATGTTGTCAATATATAGCTACGACTTTACAAAAACTATACTCTCAAACTTTCAAAAACTTTATACATTTTAGAACAGTTCTAAAGCATATTCTAGATTCAGAAATTAAAGAAATTCAGAACCCAGAATATTAATATTCACAAATTCAGACAAAAATTCATCTTAAAAGAAATAGTAACCAATACCTAATTTGTATAACTTAATAATGCATTTGTCTATTAAATTTGTATTAAAATTAAGAACATTTTTACCAGTGTACCAACAATTTTGGAGATCACCAGTGATATGATAAATAAATCACCAAAATAAAAAACAATTGCTAACAAACCTGAACACTGAAATTCATTCACTTAAAATCAATACGATAAGATGAATTCAGTTACCGTGTATGTCTATTATTCATTTAAGCCATCCATTATCCCGACAGTGTGGTATACGAATAGATACTAAGGGCTGGGTATCCCATTGTGTAGGACCCATGGACCCATATTGTGGAGTGTGAGAAAGAGAGTTCCAGAAACGAACTGAAAATTAAGAAAAATGTAGTCAACGGGGAAATGATCACAACAGAAAGTATTCTGGTATCTTTTCTTCTTTATTTTCGCATACAGGTTGTGCCAAAAAATGTATACACTGTTTTAATGATTCTATCTGTAATACATCTAACCCTCGATTGCAAATACCACAATCCACAAAGAAAAAAAATCTTCTTTGCAACAAATTATTTGTTTTAACACGAATTCTGACATGATAAAATTGTATTCTTCGGTCAGGATCATCTTCATTGACACTATATACCATTGTTGGAATATTACTTTTACATTTATAACGTCTTCAAATCCAATGGACACTTGATATTCTGATGCCAATCTCACTAGTTGTTTGTCTTTGATTTTCTTTTGTCTTTTTCTTAATTAATATTGCTTGATGATGTTCTTGTCTTCCAAATCTTTGCCTATGAACATCCTGAACAGATCTATTAGTTTCAAAATTATCTTTTATCCGATTAAGTCGTAAGTCGCGTTAATCTTCGCAAAACTCCCTTCAAACAAACCTTCTCTGTACTTCCACCGTCCATCTACTCATCAGCTCCTTTATCTTCTTTCACTGCATGTCTCTTTTATGTGCTCCAACGTCTCTGTTTTTTTTGTTGCTCAATTTGCATACTCTTTCCTCTCCTTTTTTCCATTATCTCATACCTTTCTTAAAATTTCCCTCCTGAAAACTATGGTACCACCCTCTCCAATAGCCTCCTATTTGCTATATTATTTATTTTTTGCCTTAACTCATTAGATCTAAATATTCTCACTTCTTCCAAAAGAAAAAGAAAAACAAAACATGTAAAGTTAAACCTCACTGCTTCACTCCTCCTGCTACTCTCTCTCCTGTTTCTACTTTGCCATTCCTTCTCTATCTCCGCCATCCACCTCTTCCCTTCATTGCCTTCCTTTAACAACTGCACAATACTATTTTCGCTTTTTACCCTTTTCTCACATGAAAACTTAATGTGCTCCAGCATTTCTATGTTTCTTGTGTGTTTTTCTCTTTTGTATTCTGGTACTCCAGAATACAAATACTCCTTACTCTTTTTCGGGCCTCCTCCCCACCCTCCTTTACTACTGCTATATTTTCATACATCCAATAACATTTTAAAATAAGTTATGTATTCTCAAAAGTTAATCTTGGTCCATTCGTTATTTCCAATTAATTACACCCTGTAAATATACAAAAATCAGAAAATTGTAACCAGTTAACAAACAGTGTATATATTTTCTTAGGACACCCTGTATGTACAGTATATTATATACCTCATACCATATCCGTATTTGTTATAGGGATTATAGTACAAGAAATCGAATACATGTCAGTTGAATGTATACATGTATCCAATACTTCTACAGCAAGATGTTCTCTATAGAACAACGATAACTAAATGATAACTTGATTCTTCCAATAGATTCCAAATAATATAACATTGAAAATTGTTTCTGCCCCAATGGGTTCTTTGACAAGAGGAAGTGATGTAGGCGGGGCAAAAGACACGCGGGTTTAATGGGTTGATGACATATGTCAAGGATTTCTGGAAACAATTTCTGAGACATGAGACTAGTATGATCAATTCATATCTCTACCATAAATATATATGACGTCATCGATTTTATATAGAACAAAATAGAACTCAAAAAATAAATTAAAGATATTTAATATTTTTTTTAAATGTTTATTTATTTATTATTTATTTGTTATTTATTTATTATTTATGTATTATTTATTTATTTATTATTAGCCGTGCTAAAAACTTCATCTATAGAATTCTATAATTTTTGCACAGTTATAAGGTGATTATCCTGAAAGATTGACCGTTTCGGACTCGAGATAAATTTTATCAAAGTTCGAATTGTTTACAATGAGAGTGAATGAGAAGGAAATACATTTTGCGTGCTGTTACACCAGTTTTTATTAGGAAAACAAATCGATTAATTTCTATTAAAATTGGCTCATAATAGAGGTATATTTCTAGCGTATGTATAAAAAAGCGGAAATGATTTACCGTTTAGTTATTTAAATATAACACTATGAAGTTAAATACATACGTTATACTTACTTGTTGATAGATGTTTAAAAAGTAATTAACGAAATGAAAATTACATCGGCTTATGTTTCGTATTAACGACGACCTCCTACAATGTTGGCTGTTTGTATACGAAACAATATGGTGTAATCGTGACCTGATATATGCGACTGATTTCATAATTATGTCAGAACAAAATTCGTTAAATTTTAATAATAATTCAACCCACAAAATATATCGCTGTTTCACGAATCGAACCCGAAGACATAACATCCTGACGTCAAAAATAAATGCTCTTGACTACTGTGCCGTCTCAATTTATTATATTTTATAAAAGAAACAAGATATAAAAATTGAAAAATAACAGACAATAAATTAAAAAAAATACAATGCATAAAATCAATTACCGTGTAGAAAGAATTTAATGGCAAAGAAAAAAGGAAATTGTAAAAAAGCAATTTTATATTAGTCTTAAAAGATGAAAGTTCATTTTAGAAAGGAAATTAAAGCGACCTTTTGAATGATTTTATTGTTTATAGGGAAAAAAAATATTTTTCAAATAATACAAATTGTTGGCTACTGAGTTAGAGAATAGTGTTTAAAAAATCTGAAACATAGACATTTGGTAGGGTTATATGCTCACCTAATAATAAACTGATCACTAAGCAGTGGTGTGGTTCATATATATGAGGCCATAACACCATAACAGCTGTCAGCATCGGAAATAGGGCGACGTTTAATTATTTAAACAAATAAATTTGCAAACGTTAATGAAGACCTTTTTTTACCGCCAACTTTTTCGGAACGTATATAAACCATTGAGGTCTAGCAGACTCCACTAAAGCAGTTCTTTCGCATAAACACACTTTATCATGAGAGTAAGGTAATAAATACACCACTGTATACGTTATGAATGGAAATATATGAATTTTAGATGTCGCACGTTGCGGATGGCGCGTAATAAGCACTTTTATTTCTTTCGTATAAACTAGGAACTGCATTTCATAAAGTGTGCTAATGTGAAACGACTTGAACATACCCTACTGAAAAAGTCGGCGTTGCAAATAATATATTTCAGTGTTATAGCAGCATTAGGGTGTATATATATGAATGTATCGCAAATTAGTTCGTTTAATACAAATATAACGCTCTGTGAATGAGTCACGTGGCATACCACGTGTTTTATATTTATTACCTATATTCCTTTAATTGTATTTTTTATAAAATATATATCATTTATACAAATTCTTTTATGGATTCTATTATATTAAAACACGTTCCTCTTCTTTTATTACATTTTATTGTTAGTTGAAATTCAATGTAACCAATAAATAAATCCATTCTTATTCAATTTATTAATATTAATATAATTAAATTTACTTTATGAATGTTTGTTTTCTAAATAGAAGTAAGACCTTCCAGGGGCGCCGGAAAAGCACTTACAATAAAAGAAAATACACGGAAACAATTAAAAAATAATAATAACTCTTATTACATACAGTATCACTGTTTTGTTAAATAATTTACGTTTTTATTTAATATAGTTTTTTAGGTTTTCAGAACAGGCATTCCTTGTCTCATTCGTGTTTTAATTTGAGTTTAATTAATTTAGTTGGTGCGCATGCATTGTTAGTAATATAAATCTTAACAGTTTGACAGTTGGTCAAAATTGAATGTGGAATAAATACAACTGCTTTTTTATTTTTGATAAACTGACGTTAAACTTCTTTTAAATATAAATCCAACTACATTTTGACAGATTATCACATTTTAAAGGTTATATAATACTGTTTTTTTTTTTTAATTTAGTATTTTTAATTTAGATACATTGGACCTTGTAAGGTTCTAAGGAAATAAAGAAATCGTAAATAAAATTTTAAATTGAAAATGGTGCACAGAATTTAAATTAAATACAAAATTAAAACAGTGAGTGAGAATTAACTTGAGACTTTGTTTGAAAGCAAACTAGGTGTTGCAAACTTGCAAATCGATTGTCATTTTAGAACACTGTTATCATCTGTATCTAACTGTATAACCATGAAGTAATGTTTCACTTTAAGGCGTCTAGGTTTTTGTCCACATTAGTTCAACACCTTGTCAATGAAAACAACGTCCCCTTCTGCCTTTTTCCTATGAACGCTGAGCTTACGCCTCCTTGAAAGTAATCCTGCCGGCGCCAATGAGTTCTTCTGCTTTACTTGTACAAATGCGAGTATATTGGTTGTAATTGGTATAGAAATACTACTCGTAAGCGTGGAGAATAATGGATGGAAATGTAAGAAGGAAGAAATTAATAAAACAGGGTCATAAATAACTGCTGGAAGGTTGAACATCTGTACAAGTTTATCTGAATTCCAGACTCCAGACTTATGCTGGAGGAACTAAGATGTTGGAGAATTAAGAAATCTTTAAAGTTAATGTGGAGATTTTGTTCCTGTTTAGTACTGATGATATCGTTTAATAAACAAAACTGTTACATTTTCCGTCTTAAAGGATCTCATTTTAGTTATATATTTAAGCACATAGTTAAACTACGTAGTACAGACTACAGGGATGTAACGAATGTTCGATTTCCTATATCCGCGAATGCGAATATCGACTTTTTAAATATGGCGCGAAATCTTGACATATGGCATCAAAACTTTTATTCCTTTACTCTAATTTAAGTACTAAATGACTTACTTAGTAATCTACTATATAAAAATAAGTCGGGTTTTCCTTCCTGACGTTATAACTCCAGAACGCACGAACCGATTTCCACGGTTTTGCATTCGTTGGAAAGGTCTCGGGCTCCGTGAGGTTTATAGCAAAGAAAATTCAGGAATTCAGGAAAAATTTCAACAGAAAAGCGGGAAAATCTTTTTTCACATACAGCGTCTACTCTGATACATAGCATATATACAAACCAATATTTTAAGTAGACCGGTGTTTTAAGTAGTAGGCGCCGGTGCGTGATACATTGTTTGACAGCTACTCATTAATTTCATGTGACAAACCGGTATTGTGTTCATTGTGAAATTGTAAAAAAAAAGTTAAAAAAATAAGTTATTCATTTCCTAACATTTAAATTGGAAACCATCAAATCAATCACGTGTATTGTATAATATAAAACCTATCATTTGTTTTCTCAGTAAAAATATCATTTAAGTGAGGGGTAAGGTTTCAACTTTTTTTTAATTCTATTTTTATTTATTTATATTATTACACAACTTATTAAGTTCATTTTGTAAAAATTTGAAGTCGATTGGAGTAAAACTGTCGGAGATATAAAGTTTTAAGTCTTCACCTCTCTGATCTGTTTTCGTGTTACTTTGAAACTTTTAAATGCGGTTTCTCACACATAGCTTTTTCAGAGTCGGTGCCCTCTCTAGCTCAAAATCTACTGGATCGAATCTTTTGAAATTTTGCACACTCTTTCTTTACATAAATACCGAGGTAACGATGTCGAGTTTTATTATATTTTTTAATTTGAACGTATTTTAAAATAACAAAGTTTCTGATTTTTTTCATGAAATATCGGTATTTTGACTTTTAAGTGCTGTAAAAAATTGAAAAATCAATAAAAGTAGAAAAACTCGACAGCGTTACCTGCAGAAACTTATCAACTAATGAAATCATTTTTATATGAGTGGCACCGCAAAGTTACTTTTTTTTGTGACGTCTGTGGAGATTCGCTGTCAATGCCTCATTTCTTGATATTTATTTATGAAAATTTCATAAAGTATTCTTCAAATGTCATTTTATCATGTAGTAATTATAGAAATAATTATATATTAACTGTGTCCTCAAAAAAAATTATCAAAAATATGCTACTTTTTCATCGTTTTGGCTTTAACCCTTATATATTTTTTATTTTGCTTTTAACAAAGAAGAGTAAGAAAATTCAGTATATGTTAATATGTTTACCAGAGAACATTTTAACAAAACCTAATAATCTTCACAAGATCAAAGCATTAATCAAAAGCGGTGATTCTTTTATCTGCAGCCATTCTCCGTGTGTAACAGAACATTCGTTTCTCAAGCTTAATCTATGACCTTCAAATTACAACGTATCTTTGGCATAGATATAGCAGATAAAATATATTGTTTGAGCAACGTATCATAAGAGCAGCTTCTTACATGGTCCATCATTCTCAATTTATATGTTTTCCCACATGTAATGAATGAAGTAAACGATAATACTAATCCCCCTCTAAATCCTCTCCCAATTCCATCATCATCCTCTCACCTTAACTCTCAACCACCCACATTCGTAACAGCATCTTATACAAAAAGCACAATGATGAAATATATCAGGATATGTTTCCTGAACTCCAGAAATTCAATTTCTTAAATATGGAACAGATATATGTAGTCATGGGCGTCCGCAGATAATTATGAACGGGGTACATGCGCTCCTCACTACCGACCTCTATATTATTAGATAGAACGTAATCTGGGAAAAATTTACACTAGATAAAATGTAATTAAATAAGTTACTCCTGTATTCAATTGTGTTGGTACGCCTATGCATGTAGCTATACTATATATTTTAGAGCAGTTTCCTTATTGTCAATAAATCGATATAACTAATAATATTTAGACGGTACAGTGACCAAAAGCAATAATGTTTGTCTCCAGACTTCTGTATCATCAGGTTCTAATTTTTCTACTTGGATTGTTCGTCGAGGGTGCGAGGCCCCGGGCGGTTGCCCTGCTCGCTGCCCCCTAAGGCCGCCTCTGTCTATGTTTATTACTATTTACTTTATTTTACTCAATCCGGCCCGTTGTCACCATGGGTTTGGGGACTTCTCCACTACATAATGTGCGTGAATTTGTCATAGATTACATTATACCTTCTAATGTAAATTTCGACAGTGACACGAAGAGTGAGAGCAACTGTCCATTTGCATCCTTGTCTAATACTGAAGATAATCGGTTGTCATCACGCGCCAATTTATTCGTTTTATTTGTCCCGTGTTCTGCAACTGATGTGAGACATCCTTAAAGCGTTTATCATATGAGACTGTTGTCGGCGTTTTATTCCCTTCTTTGATTACATATTTCCGTGGTGAATAATCGGGCATATATCCGATAGCAATAAAAGTTACAGATTGTTTTATTAACCTTACTTCCTGACCAAAAATAGTTTTGTTCGTCAGGCGTAACTAAACGAATAGTCTTTTTTATATTAAAATCACTACAATCTATATTTAGAAGAGACTACACAGTGGGCAAGTGAATTGATGCTTGCGCTACACTGCTGTGTGTTTGAGTTCGATTCTCGGACCAGAGTTATATTTTCTGGGTTTGGTTATTATCAAATTGAATTGGATTATGTATATACATAGTCATACAATTAAATTAAGCTGTACTGCCAACATAGTACAAGATCTTAGGTAAAATCTGTTATTCCTATGAGGATTTTACATAGATATAATATATATAAACAACCTTTATACTCCATCCATATACGAACATATATGGTATTTAAATTTGAAGGTGTAAGCGATTTTTTTTTTGTAGTTAGGTGGATAGTTAGCTGACACGAACTACAGTTGCATGTTAATGGACTTATGAACTCATTCTTTAAGAGATTGAAGTAAGGTTTAAAGAATTGAACATATATTTTGCTATTTGAGTAGGAAAATATTGCAATTAGAAGTCATTCATAAATTACGCCACACAAATTTCATTTTCGCATTGCCACGCTTTGTCATACATTGCCCACGTGCCCACTGTTGTGCCGTCACACATTAAAAGATAATTTGTCTTCTTTTGTTCTTTGGTCTTCATATTATTATTTTTTTTAGTCTAATTTTAGATTAGATGTCACATCACAAATCCAATGACTCCCCCCTCCCTCCATGCCCCCCCCCCACTATACACAACCATCAAAATATTATTTCGTTTTAAGACTTCACATCTCAGGTCTACTTTCGTGTTACTTTGAAACTTTTAAATGCGGTTTCTCACACATAGCTTTTTCAGAGTCGGTGCCCTCTCTAGATCAAAATCTACTGGACCGATTCTTTTGAAATTTTGCACACAAAATAACAAAGTTTCTGAAAAATCGGTCTTTTGATTTTTAAGTGCCGTAAAAAATTGAAAAATCAATAAAAAAGAAAGACTCGACAGCGTTACCTGCAGAAACTTATCAACTAATAAAATCATTTTGGTTTTTCGATTTCAGAAAATCCAGTGATGAGTTATAAGTGGCACCGCAATGTTACTTTTTTTTGTGACGTCTGCGGAGCTTACCACCCCACTTAAACGTATGCTTGCAACGCTCGTGAGCGTGATTTTTGTGAACGCTTAGTGGAACGCACCATATGCATATTGTAGTTTTTATTTATTTAAATATACAATAGTTGTAGGAAATATAGCTTTTTAAAGTTTGAATTTAGGACATGCTTTCAGACAATCCAGAAGAAATTCAAAAAGTGCTGTGTATATGCATGAATTGAGCATAATCTCTGAAAAAATTTATATATTATCCTATATGAAGTGCACATAACGCTTGTTCTTAATATCCGACTATACTTTAGTCGATTGTTACTAGTGAACCTACTAGCTTAAACATTAATTTATACATTATTGGTACGCAAACATTCGAATCCTAAGTCACCTGACAGAATAAAATAAATTTATTTCTCTTAAAACTTTTATAAAAGTTTCTTCTACTTTATTTTATACGAAAAAAATTTAAAAAAGAAAAAATTATATATAAAAAAAATATTTCACAAAATTTGAAAAATTAATTATCAATACACCGAAAAAAAAAGTTGTTATAAAATTTCTTGATTTTAATATATTTTACAGTTACTGAGGGTTGTGTACTTAAAAAATCGATTGCTTGAAATTATTCACGGATTTACGTCTCTCTTCTCTTTCGTCTTTCCCCTTTCCTCTTCAGTTTTCATCTCTCAGCAGAATCCGTAGATACATGACATATGGTTGCTATTAACCAGCTGTGTATAATACATAAATGATTAAATCGTTACTGGAACAATTAAACGTACAGATGCCATTAGCGCTGAACAGCTTCCATTGTTTTGCGTTTCAAGATCCAGTCCGTACCATGTCGAGTACCATGTAGAAAATTGATCATGCAGTCATTATTAAAATTTGATGTATTACTATCTTATTTATATATTAGGTATGGTCTTCTCACAATGCAACCATTTCTTACGACTCTTTCAGTAGGATGTAGTCGTATTAGCACAATTTATCATGAGAGGAAGTTTATATTTTAATGTTTATTAATATACCATTGTATGTATTTAATACGTCCATATTTATAATAAAGTAGATATTATCTGGACATAAATATGCCACCCACGATCTACTTGATTTCGCGCAAATCCGAAGTCGTTTGTTTTGCTAATTTGTTCAGTTCAAGGGCATTTACATATATTTAACGTCCATTTAGTGGTGCGCCCTACTACCCCACCCGCAATTGATCCATTGAAGTCTTTTAAAGTCCAACATATGTTTATGTAAATTCACAGCTAGATAGTTTGGATGATTGTTTTGTCGCTGCTGGTATCTTTGACTGAATTTGTTAATTTCTTCTTTCACAGTTGTGTTGCCGAAGTCATGGTTGATGAATTTGTCTAGACATAACTATTAGATTTATCTGGTTAATGATAATTGTTTAGGATAAATCTTGTACGTTTGTTTCATAGACTAAAGGTATAGAATATTATAATTTACCCGCCTTACAAATACTCCTGTTTAAAATTTATACCAGGTATATACTGATAAACTTTATACCTATATAAATAATATGTACCTATATAAAAAAAAACCTTTATACCTATATAAATAATATATACCTATATAATAGTTATATCTATATAAAAACAGGTTTATTTGTAAGACGGTAAAAGTTCAACTTTACTAGTTTTAGGTATATTCTGATAAACTTTATACCTATATAAACAATATATACCTATATAAAAACCTTTATAATTATATAAATAATATATACGTATATAATAATTATATCTACATACAAAACAGGTTTATTTGTAAGGCGGTAAAAGTTTAACTTTACTAGTTTTAGGTATATACTGATAAACTTTATACCTATATAAATAATATATACCTATATAAGAAACAGGTTTATTTATGAGGCGTTAAAAGTTTAACTTATAAATGGTGAAATACAGTTTTTGTTTTAATTCTACATCTATTTCATATAATTGATTTTTAATAATATGCATATCCAAAGAGACATTATAAGAAGCAACGTACTAAATATGTTAGTAGTCGTTTTGGTCGTGATCACTTTGAGAATATATGATCGCCACAAAGCTGTATGTTAAGTTTCGTATCAAACTACCACATACGGTAAAAGTCATTAGCTCTTTTCGTTATGGTGTTGGTGGTGAACTGGTGATGCTATGGTGCTGGCGGAGGGCTGGTGTTGAGGGTTGGGGATGCTGCTCTATAAAACCATAATATTTATGCAAATGTAATGCGGAAATTCAGAAACCTCACGCATCCTATGCTAAATAGGTTTGTATTAATACCCTACCTTCACGGTAGGGAAGGTACGAGTATCTACTAAAATGAATATTTTTACTGTTCTTGTTACTGTTATAAAATGTTGTGAATAATCAACTTTATCATGCGTAGATGTTTTTATCATCTAAATTTAATCCACGATTAGAGTAATAGATTAATCCCTTGGTTTTGATGATGATTTACTTTAATTAAGAAATGTGATTTAAATTAGAAATTATTGCGTAAATGTATTTTATTTTAAGCTCGGTAAATACTGTAATACGGAAGTAGTTTTAACACTTTCAGGATTTATGCTAAGTATAATTACGTTTGTAGCTTAATTATATTTCTTTAATTGAAATAGTCACAAAAACTAATTTATCTTAATTTTAACAACTTTATTAATGTCTAAACTCGCAAATATTGTTGTTTCGATGCTCTTTGAATTGTGTGTGCTAATTTTAAATCAAACAACAATACTACAAAAAAACTATCGTGGAAGCAACTGTCACCGTGGGTTTAAGACTAAACTAATGTGTACTACAAGTTATGATTATGTATTTCCATAATCAATTTAACTTGATAACAACCAAACCTAAAATATATAACTCTATTCGGAGGATCGAACCTGAAGACACAGCAGTCAGCGTCAAGCATCATTCTTCTCCCACTGTCGTGACATTACATTTTACAAACCCTTCGGTTTATGAAATATAGAAAACGCTTACCGCTGTTTACAACGCGTTTGTATTTCTTGCGAGACTGGCAACGTAAATGCCTATACAGCATTTTAATTTTTGAAAAGTTCTGTAGTTAACTTTACTTAGAGTAAATTTAATATTCATTGTTATGATCCATAGTAGAATACGCATATTTTAAGGTAAAAAATATTATAAATTTTTGCAGTGTATAATACTCGTATCATTTATGTAGCCGGTAGCTTTTAGTTCATTAACGGTGGTCAAACAAGAAAAATACCATGAAATTTCAAGACCGCATGAGCCCTCGCATTCAAGCACCCTCATCCTGTTTGAATATACAAAATAAAAACCTTTTCATCCACGAAATATTGTTATAATGTGCAGTGTCAAATTTGAGCGGGGCTCTTAATTATATACATCTTGCTAGTCTTTCCTAATTATTGTTAATACCCTTAAACCCCATTCATACTCAATGTTTTTAGTTCTAATTTAAAGTTTTAACCTTAAATATAATTTTGAACTTGTGAAATCATGTGTAATAATTACTATCTTTATTTAATATAAATTATTGTATTTAATATAATTAATTTTATATCTTTATATTTAACAAACTGAAGTTTACATTTTAGGTTATTTACTGGTTGATTTTGTTGTTAACAAACTTACTTGATGATGTCGTTACATAATCAATCATACACTTATTAGGCAGTTGTGCTACCTACCTATATGAGGCTTCAACACCATAACGTTTCCTAAACTGTATATATAAAAGGTACCATTTGCGTATAAAATATGAAAATGTTACATATCTTTTCAATATTTAAAATATTTCGAAATTTTTTGAGGTTCTTTTACGAAAATTCGCCTCTGCTACAAGTAATATATTCAAATTAAATCACATATTGTTTAGGACCTAAGTAAGGATTCGATGGGTCACAAAATATTTACTAGCTGTATATTGAGTTGCGGTGTAAAAATAGTAAGGCACTTTACTTTGCCATATAATATTATAACATTAATCTGTTGATAGATGGTGTCAGGCAAATATAGTAAACAAAGTACCGTGAATATATTCCATTAGAATAGTCAATAATGAATAAGCTTATGCTACATTTAAGTGCCTAGCAAATGTAAACAGAGTAACCCCAGGTAATTTTCTGTATAAATGTATACGTAAGGATCTGTATTTGATATGACGAGATTCGCCAGAGGAAGCTGGGTAAATGCAAACATTGATATATACAAATATATATATACATACAGTAGGGGTTCTTAATATAAGTCTGTATATCCAGTTAAGTTTAAAAATAACAGAAAGTTATCAACTACTCTGATAGCTTAATTGACAAAGTTTTTATTCCGTTTAGATTCCGATCATGGTGGTATACGAATGAGGGTATAATCCGTAGACATTGCACTCCTCGTGCCAATGGTGAACAGTGTTCGGTTTACCCCATACTTCCTTTCCCCTTACGGATGAGCACACTTCAGTGATCATATTAGTTTGGGATATTTCCCACAGCTCATAGCTCAAGTTCTAGCTTTCTCGTACATAAGCAGATGCAATTTCTACTTAAACTTCGCAAGTTTATGGCCTATAAAGGCTGGCATCGCACACCTTTAGGAATGGAGGAAAATCACTTAGATTTATTGGAAACAGTTACTCCGTTAAGCTCCGTTAATAAAGATATGGGTTAGAATCTCTATCAGATAGTTGATTTCTATCTGTTAGTTTTCAACAGTATTTTACACTCTGGGTAGTATTAAAGAAATACATACTATGAAGTATTATTATTATTATATATATATATATATATATATATATATATATATATATATATATATATATATATATATGTATATATATATATATATATATATATATATATATATATATATATATATATATAAGTCAATGTACTTATTAATGAATTTGTATTAGTAGTAGTATGAGTATGTGGTAGTATTATTCAGGCCCGGATTTGAGGAAAAGCAGGCGGGGCTATTGCCCCGAAAAGCAATAAATTTTTGAAAGATTTGACGAAAAGAAATTATTCCTTTTATTCGTAAAATAATTAGGAGACTTCACTCCTTCGTTGCCCCAGGGTCTCCACACCTCTAAAACCGGCACTGATATTATTATAAATTAATTATCATTGCACTACCATAGAATAATAATATATAGTCCAGGTATAATTAACGTCATAGCGTTAGACAAAAAATTGCTTATATAACTATCTTTTGTTTAGATTACTTTTTCTTAATTTAGTTGTTATTAGATTGATTATGTACGTACATAATCAAAAACTTATTACATGGTGGTGTAGCCTACTTATATTATTATTTTATTTTAATGTTTTTGCCATTTGGCACTACATTATTGTGCCTTAACTCACTTATATACATGTCATTGTGCTGAATTCAATTTTGATCCTTATTAAATCTAAACATTCTCATTCTTATATGAGGCCACGCCACCATAAAAACTGCCAATATAATCGAAGGTCGTTGGTGATAGAACTCAGCATCAGAAATAGCCCGACGTTAAATAAATTAAATTTAAAAAAAATGTTTTTTCCATAAATATTCCCCTTTCAAAGTGTCTTGCGTAACCCAGAAACGACCGCCTTTAATACATCTATATATATATATATATATATATATATATATATATATATATATATATATATATATATATATATATATATATATATATATATGTGTGTGTGTGTGTTTAGCGGGTTTATGCTTTCATGTAATGTTTAATATGTTAATACCCCTTTTACTGCCCATAACGCATTTATCTATATACCAGGTCTAAATCTTCTTTCAAAAGAAAATAGAACGCTTTAGAGAAATAAATAACAAGTGATCTAGGCAATTAGCCAGTTCATTTATACGGTTTTCATATACTGCTAATTCTCCGTACTTAATCCCGAATAAAATCCACGACTTTATTTACAAAGGGAGATGTGCGTCTCCGCTTTGTATGATAGCAATAGCTGGTGTTGCAAGAAGACAACATGCTGGGTCTCCACAGCTTTGAATCCACAATGGTCATAGTACAATACTTCTGTACGAGTAATACTAATACTATGGTACAGGAGTCCCCAAACTACGGCCCGCTGAAACGTTTTAGGCCTCGACAGTCGACACAACAAAGGTCCCCAAAAACTTGGTTATATTATGGCTAGATACAATTGATTTTGCATGAAGGGTAAAAGAAACCCAATGGGATATCGCACCAAAACGATATTAGTTTCGGTACGGCGCTGCTTTAAGGGCATACAGTTAATATTTCCAAAAGGATATATTTTTTTTAATTTCATTTTCGTAATGTAGTACACACACATAAATTTCAAGTAAATCCGGCGATTATTTTTGAAGTTATGAAAGTTTAAACAATTAACAATTTTTTTACTCTATGTAAAGTGCTTTTAAAACTTTAAATGCGTTTTTCCGAAAACTGTGTTTTTATATTTTAAACGGCTGAACCGATTTTTGGAGAGGAGCTCCAAGGAGATCAGGTATAGCAGCTTTCAAATTATTATTTTCACAAATATAAAAATGTTGAAATACAGTTAAAAGTTACCATAAGATGTGTACAAGTTTTTATATTAATACATTTAAAAGTCTGGAAAGTCAGGAAAAATTCCAAAAAATCGCTTTTTTTGGGCCTAATAACTGTGTATAACCCCTTAAGTAATGGCTTGATGTTTTGATGACATGTCCGTTTCATATTCTCAAAAATAGCGTGAAAGTTAGTGTAGTAGTAATTCTTAGCGTAATTTAACTTTTTTCGTAGTTTTAATTACACATACTCGTATATATTAATTAAATTATATATTGTTTGTTATAAAATCCGGCTCGCTGACGCTAAAAGTTTGTGCACCCCTGATATAGTACAACAACGTTAGTTTCCCCAATTTTCTGATTCTATATAATCGGTCGTTGTCTCTTGGAGAATTGTTTCAGGGATAGTGTTAACCCTTTCCTAAAGACTGCTGGAACATTTTGAATTTCTGTAAACTGCTCAAAATATTATCACATATGTTGTGAACTTATTTTTTAGAGGCTCTTTCTTTAAATTTTTGATTAAAATTTTTGATTGCGCTGACGTCCTACTTCTTTGCGACGCTAGAGACAGTGGAAACAAAAAATGTTGTAGTAACTCGCATACAAGCTACTGACTCAATCGCATATCACATTAACTAACACAAGAGCGAGTAGCTGTGTAAAGTAACTGTCCGGGTCAACTAGCACGTTCACTTGCACTGTATACCTCGGTATATGGATTATCAAAATGAAATAAACATTGTTTTAACCGCAAGAATATTTACAAAGAGCTTTCGTAATTAAGGAGGTACAGGACGTTAACGTAAATGATAAAAACGTTGTGAAATTTCGAGGGTCGATACAAATAGTTAAAATACATGCTGTCTCAAAATTTTAGAGACCTGGGGTTCACAGTTTTCTTTTTATGATTAAAAATACATGATTAAAAATAGTCATTTTCCATACAAATTATAATTTTTAGCTCAATTTCACCACATAATATAACTTTTAACTAAAAAAAAATGGTGACACGGCTTTTAAAAACTAGGTGTATATAAAATAATCTTTTCTGTAACTATTGCATAAAGAAAATTACCTATTTACGAAAATATTTAAATAAAACCTTTAAGAAACAGTAAATGTAGGTTATAAGCCGGCAACGTTGCAAATGCCAATTTGAGCGGGAAATTCAAAATCGGAATAAATGTTATATAAAATACTAGCTGTCCCGGCCACGCGTTGCTGTGCCTAACGTAGCGCCATCTATTGAATATTTACTCAATCTAGTCAACAGATTTCGATTTACTCAACAGAATATTTACTCAATCTAGTCAACAGATGTCGCCATCATCGTCGCCCGATGTCATATGTCATATACAGATAATTAATAGACAAATAATTAGCAATAAGATAAATAAATTGAGATGTAAGCTATCCTATCTTTCAAGTTGGGTCAAACTGCACACGGTGTACAAATTTCATTAAAATCGGTTAAGTAGTTTAGGAGTCCATCGCGGAGGAACAACGTGACACGTAATATATATTAAGAAATATATATATTAAGAAAGATAACAATGTATTGGTGAATAAACCATATCACGCATGCGTCATTTTGCAGCGTTGCAAAATTTAATATTCCTTTTTCAAAATATTTAATTTGTATTTAAATTAAATTAATAGAAGTTTGATATTAATTATAGGTAATTTTTAATTTATTAAACTGTTAAATGAAATATGTAATTTTTTATGTAAATTTCTAAACGTGTAATCATTTTATATTTAGAAATATCTAGTTTCAGCGGACCTTAAAACATAGCTAAGACATTTGTAATTAAGTACATTATAAAATTATGAGATTTTATAAAAGAGGTAGAGCTATTCTTTAATATGAAATACCTAATGTTCTCTGTATCTGTAACAATGATCAAGTTAACAATGTAACATCGAAAATGATACAATTTAGTATTGTATAAAAAAACCTCTTACACGACAGCACTAGATAGATCTTTTAGTCGCATTCCCGTTAGCTGAAGCCACTGAAGCCACCGAAGCCCGAGACATCAATATACCCCGTTTCCCCATGTCCCTTTACCTAAAACGAAGTCTATGGTTCTTACCCTTCCTCCCAACTCTTCACCCTTCACCCTTCTCCGTTTTACGCCTGTGGAAAGCGTATAAAGTATAGTACAGTCAAGTGAAATTTATCCTGATAACCAACCTCGCAAATAAAGTGTCAACTGCGTCAAATGTTGCTGTATACGGCGAGGGTATACGACTAGAACCAAGGTGTGTGACAATAAAGAAAAAAATGAACATGGGAATCTAGAAAATTATCAATAATCTGGAAAAGTCATTCATGGAAAAATATCAAAAAGATCGTTGACCCTTCTCAAACATTATTGCTTCTTTATTGGTAGAAAATGACGAAAATGAGAAAGATGATGAAAATAGAATGTGTATCAGATAAATGACATTTTTTAGCTTTTTTGAAAATTACTTTTAATAACTTTTTATAAAATCGTTTTTGTTGTATAAATACTAAGAAAGGTGCTTTAGGACTTTTAGCTGTTATAGATACTGCGCTGTACATTTTGACGTTGAGTAAAATTAATTAATTAGCACTTGTTTACTAACTAGACTTCACCTCAAATTGTTGCTACTTATTTGCGCCCAGCACAGAACTGCCTTATACCCTTTTTCTACCATTCTATTAAGTCTAAGGACGTCCACACATGAGGCGACTGATTGCAAACCTTAGCCCCGAATGAGAATGAAACTGTGTTGTTGGTGAGAACGAACGTGTATACGAGTGAGAGTACACACACGGCACGAATGAAACTAAACTGATTTGAAATTGGTTTTGAGCAGTTTTGAGAGACTGTGTTTCTTGGTCGCAGGGCAATTACGTTGGTTGCTTTTGATGGTGACATCATGAGCAGAGATGTGCATAAATGCTATTAAATAGTATTTAAATAGTCATAGCTCTCATAGTTTTTGAAAGCCGTGTCACCATTTTTTTATAGTTAAAAGTTATATTATGTGGTGAAATTGAACTAAAAATTATGATTTGTATGGCAAATGACTATTTTTAATCATGTATAAAAAGAAAACTATGAACCCTTGGTCTCTAAAATTTTGAGACAGTATGTATTTTAACTATTTGTATAGACCCTCCAAATTTCACAACGTTTTCATCATTTACGTTAACGTCCTGTACCTCCTTAAATTTCACAAAATGTGTTTCTTTAAAGTTAATTTTCAAAGAAAGAACTGCACCATCGGTTCAATCTTCAATATATAGATCTTAAATACGGCCCTGATCCTTATACTTAATTGTATGAAGTTTTCTTTCTTAACGTACGTCGTCTCTACTTAGCGAAGTATTACCTAACGCTAACTTATATAAATATATCTACATAGTCGTACTTCTCAATACATACATATGTATAAAGTTTTGTGAAATATTCTAAGATTAGACGTATTGAGATATATATGTATAACTATTTGACATTGATTTACGATTTGGATTTATATTGTTCAGTTGTTCGGTTGTTCAATAGTTCTCTCTGACTTGAGGCACTGGATGAGTTACCAGTGTACCACCCCCTACCCCCTACCTCCTACCCACTACTCTTACTTAGTAAGTGTATCTATACATGAGGTATCATACTGTCCTACTGTTATACTTTACAATGATATAATTTACTTCGATAAATTTTAACGGCTTTATTAAAGGGTTCTTAATTTAGTTATTGATAGGGGGAAGTTATAAGAGTACTTGTATATAAATCAATTGAACTACCTGTACATACTGTACGTACATACTCATAATATTTAAGATTTATTACTGGGATCGTTTGCTTATAAGTTTACTTAATATTTACTTAGACTTTTACTGGTAATTTAAATTTATGTTTATTTACAAAGTTTAAATTATTAAATATTTTCAAGAAAACATGAGTTATTTACATGATATGAACTACAATGTATGTACTTATATATAGTTCTACTTAATTTGTAAGAGAGGGTAAGGCCTGTCGCACACTGTAAGCTTATTTAAACGAATTTTGACCGGACGTATACGCGCTACTATCTGTACCCTGTAAATGTAATGAACCTCGCACACTGCAAGCGACAAATCCGTCCGAATTCGGGCATTACGTAGCTCTCATACTGAAACCATATATCAGCGAATTTTAACCAAGCGTATACATGTTACAACGTTGACTTATCCTTACCTTGTAAATGCAATCAGCCGTCTCAAACTAAAAGGAATATGGAATCAGGCCAGATTTGGAGGTCTGGAAGCCCTGCGGCAACGAAGGAGCGGAGGCTCCTAATTATTTTCATAATTAGGTAAGAATGCGAAAAGAGACTGTTTGGAAGAAAACGGAAAAGTTGCTGATCCGTCGAAATTTGGATATTTCTTTTTATCTCTATTGTGAGAACCCCTCTCTTGTGAAGACCCCGGGGCAGTATCCCTGTCTGCCCTCCCTCAAATCCGGATCTGAACGGAATGCAATAGTTTCTTTCATAATAGTGGTGTATCGATAAAAATAAAAGTAAAGTTTGCTCTCATGATAAATTATGTTAGTGCAAAACAACTCCAATACACCCTACTGCTTGTGCAACGCATGCAAAGAACACATAAGTCGGTTTGCTTGCAGATATATTATTTTAAGCAGTCGATTTACGCCGTCGCATAAATGTGCTTAAATAAATTAAAATATACCGGTTCTTAATTTTAATACGCATTTGTCTATTAAAATAAGGAACATTTGTGAAGTGATTGAGAAATTTGTTAAATTTTCTGGACATCTTCTTTAATCGGGCCGTATTTTGGAAACCTCTGATTTGTGCAATATGGAAAACATCGTTTATAGTATTTTACTTGCATATATACTATATGAGGATGAGTATCATTGTAATTTGGGAAACAATAGCTTGATCTAATAGCTGGTTAACAATTGTAATGGATTTCGAACTGGTTATTAAACAATAAGGTTTAATTTAATACGATTTGTGGTTGACGTATCAAAGAACTGAGGATGGTGTACTCACATGCAGATTGCATCCAATTATATTCACTTCTGCTAATGAGAATAATTTCTATTAAATCTGCATACTGCATTGCTTACTCAGACTTCCATATGAATATAATTGTTTGGGGAGTTCGTTTGTGTGTTTCATGCTCTATAGATTAAGCATATGGAACAGTTAGCAAGGAGACGGATTTTGTCAAATGTTATAGTGGTCGCCAAACATTTGGGAAGATAGGGCCATATTTAACATGCAAACAGCACCGAGGATTCGGGCGATACTTATTTTATATTCTTTTTTTATATTATTGTACAACATATTAAGTTTATTGTGTGAAAATTTGAAGTCGATTGGAGTAAAACTGTCGGAGATATACAGTTTTAAGTCTACACCTCTCTGGTCTGCTTTCGAGTTACTTTGAAACTTTTAAAAGCGGTTTCTCACACATAGGTTTTTCGGAGTCGGTGCCCTCTCTAGCTCAAATTTTTTTGAAATTTTGCACATTCTTTCTTTACATAAATACCGAGGTAACACTACTAAATAAATATTTAAAAGTTAAATGTTTATTCCTTTAATTTAAAATGTGTATATCACTTTGCTATCATATGAAATTTGCATGAATTATTTTTAATTATAATTAAATTATAATTTTTGTTTAAGAATATTAACTAATGTTAAATAATTTACTTTTTGTAGTCAAATATTCTTGACGAAGGATAATGAATCGCTTCTGGGGTTTTAAAAATACTTTCATCATTTATTTAAATATTTATACATGTATAATGTTTAACCTTGTTTAAAATCTGTTTGTCAGACAAATTATATTCTACATTAAAATACATTTTCTTTTATCCTACTATTACGAAATTTTGAAATTTCATTCATCAACATATTTTACGCGCTTTAGGGTCTTACCTCTTACAAAAGAGTCACTTGCAGAAATTCTTTTATACATCATATAAGCACGCATGATGCATATACATTTAATGTTTTTTTTTAATTTTCTTTAATTTAATAAACTATGTTCTTTTCTACGATTCGTTCTGTACATCTACGTTAATTTAAGGATTTATTAAGTAGGTAATAATGTTATGTAGTATTTTAAAAAATATAAGGAAATATTAAACTGTAATAAGAAATATCAGGATTTATAAGGGTCAGACTAAAATTGACCTTGTCTAGATACGATTGGATTAATTTGTTTAATATATTTATGAATGTATTTATTTAATGTTTATTGCCGTTTGGCCTTACATTCTTTGCTTACAGTTCCTTTATTCCTTAGTTATTAGAAATTACTTACTTAATAGAATAAAGTTTTTAGGTAAAGATTATAAAAGCATAGCGATCTTTGAATCGATCTCTTGTAAGTTTTCATGTGAGTCATAGAGTAAAGACGTGTTTCTGTAGATTCTAAAAGTTATAATTTCATAAGAGTTATTTTGTGTTAATTTTGACTTGCAATATTTTAACGTGAGTACAAATATTGATAAGGGAATAGTGTGCCAGTAGAGAGTGTAATTTTATAATTTGTTTTACCTGAAGATGACCTCGCACGGGTGGATCGAAAGCTGCTAGTATCTTTTTATAATAAAGAAGGGATAATAAAGAAGAAATGATAGAAGGGTTGTTCTATTAAACACACATATATATATATATATATTTTAATAGTACATCTCTAAAGCTGGCTCAAACATGACATTTTAAAAAACGTATTCAACTTGCGTTAATTGAGATCCTTAATCGTAAATTTGTTTTTATGAGTTATGGACTCTAAGAAAACTCCCACGACTGCTTTAACGATGTACGAGTATAAACATACTTAGAGAAATGGGTAGTTAAACTGTTAAAGACAGGCTTTTAATATCTTAACATTAAATTAACAATTATAAGGCTTATGGCGAATTCAATTAAATTAATCATAAATATCATATTTTATGGATTAGAACACTAACGCTTACTTTGTAAAGTACGAGTATAGTTACGAATTATTAACCAAATTTTTAATTAACTAAAAGAAATAACTTGTTCTTCTTCACACCCGTCTGTTTTTTATTTCACAAATATTATTGACTTTGAATTATTTTGACTATAGTATTTTCTTCACTGTAATATGCATTATTTGTTAAGAGTCTAAAGTAAACTTGCCTTCAGATATTTAGAAAGCTAAGGAAACTTTTTCAGTGGCTTCAATATTTTAATACGTGTCATTTATCTTTTCAATTTCATTTTAAACTTGAAAGTCATTATTGCGATGCAATCATTTCGTGAATGAATGAAATAATATTAATCACATATGTATTTCAAAGGTGTGAATTCTAGTAAACCATTTGTTAAATTAATTAAATTAATTAAATTTTTCATTTATAGCAGTGACTAACAGATTAAATGGATGACGCATGACTTTTTTAAATTAATATGAATTTTCATCAGCCACAGGAGAAAAGTATTGTATGAGTATTTTTATTATTCATAAATAAAACAATGGAATTGTAATAAAATTACCTACGTAAACAGTGATTGTGAACATTTTGCTTACGTTCAGATGTTACTTATATTATTAATGTTAATATAAATCATGTTACCGTGGTCGCGTTCAAACAGTGGTGTGGAACATCGTGAAGTTTTGCTAGAAAATCGTACGTTCAGTGAGGAATATTACCTTCAAGTTTCTACCTACAATATTCCAGTTCCCAAAACTGAAAAAACCCATGAAGGGCGGAGATTTGCTACCATTGAGGAGATAAAGATCGCATCGCCGGAAGTGCTCAATCACATAACAAAAAGCGCATATGAGAAGTGCTTCGAGGATTGGAAAAAGCACTGGCATAAGTGTGTTATATCTGAGTGGGATTACTGTAAAGAGTACAAAATAGATTTTTCTGATAGAATAGATTTTTCAAAAAAAAAATTAAGCCACCTTTTTTGTACAAAATTTGGAGCAACTGATATTTTAATATATTTTTTCTTGTCTAGAGACTCAAAATAATTTTGTGTGTTTTTGATGTTATTGTTCGTCATCAAATAAAATAATTCGTTTTTCGTATAATATTCGTATAATTACGTATAATTACGTCATACACAAAGGGAGAAGGGATCCATATAGTGTAGTGAGATATCCAAGGATAATGGGAAAAGTCATAAGTCACATCAAATCTAAAATTCAACTTCCAAAAGAGAATATCAAAAAGAAATAAAACTAAAATTAAATATATTTTGTTGAAATAAGTGTGTGACGTCACATTAGAGGGGTTCTGAATGTGTGCAAGACATGAAAAATAAAAGCTGTAGTCAAAAAATTTATATCTCGAAATTTAAGAATGACTTTTTATAAAAAAACATTTTCTTTTTGTAGCATGTGTGCGATTTTTCTTCAAAACTGAATTTATTAATAAACAAAATTTCTATTTCATTTACGGCGGTGTTTTAGTCTTGATTATGGTATTTGAAAACCGTTTTCAGTTCATGGTTTTGATCGATACCTTCTTTTAAACGAGTTATACAGCGACAACGACCGATATTTTAAATGATGCCATAAATAATATTGTATATGTATGTTACACTTAACAATCTTGGCTACCTATGATAAATCTAATACTATTTTTATAAGCGTGGAATATGGTATAATGAGGAACTATTTTACTTATTTATTAAACACAGGTTACCAAACCCTGGTTTTCATTCTTGGAACTCATTCTTCATACTTTGTGAAATTAAAACGCTTAGTTTTACTGTAATTGTAATATTTTATTTATACCACATTTCACAAAAAGAAAATCATTAATATTTTCTTTGTACATTTGTTTTGATTAGCATAAATACAAGGTTGTATGAATAACCTGTTTTAACTTGTACTGTTTTAATGGACTACAGGATAATTACTCTAAAATTCTTTGTCAGTTTCGTGCGGTTGAAATCAACATTCAGACATGTATTGCACAGACATGTGTTGTGAAGACCGCAATGGAAATAACCACGTAGTACGAGTTCCTAATAGTTCAGGAAAACTATATTTATTGTATAATTATTATTTCGAATATAAACGACATATATATATTCTAGTCTTGGTGAGGTCAGCTTAATCTTGTATCTTTATGACCCAGGGCCGAATTTGGAGGTGTGGAGGTCCTGGGGCAACACAGAAGCAAAGGCCCCTAATTATTTTCCGAATAAAAGAAACAATTTTTTTCCGTTAAGTCTTTCAAAAATTTATTGCTTTTATCTCTATTGTGAGAGCCCCTCTCTTGTGGAGGCCTCGGAGCAGTAGCCTACCTCAAATCCGGGCCTGGGATGACCCCTAATTAATAAACATTAAAGTAGAAAGTTTATCTTGGAAACTTTATCACTGAAAAGTCTAATGCCGATTGTTGTCTCTTCCAATATGAAAGTGCGCATAAAGTTATTTCACCTGCAACTCGTAGTTTACCTGGACTATCGTGACTTACGTATAAATGTACTAGTGTACGCTACAGTGGTATGCTACACTCATGGGAAACGTAAACACATCATTGCAAATCACCCTGCAAAATGTGACCTGAAAATTAGCAGCGAATTAACATTATTTCTAACGGATAAAATGCATTATTCAGTATAGTTATAAGTTAATCAAATAATGAATGTTAATTACGTATGCAGCTATTATCGGATCACCGTTTGTTTTGTATTAATCTATATAGAATGGAATAATGCGTCGTAAATTTGGAATTAAAGTCAAAATGATAATAGCCATTCATTTTCGCTAATTTTGCTTTTATTCAGTGTCATTTCAAACCTATTATTTGAATTTTACCATAAGTTTTAGTTTTATTTATGTATGTATTTATTTCAATTGATTTGTCGTCCGGTTTTATAATATCCTATACATTACAATTAATCTTATTTACATCTAGCTTAACTTAATTGACAATTACAATCTAACTTACAATTACATACTATCTTCATTTCATTTCTTCTTCTTCTCTATTTTCTTTCTCCTTACTTCCTCCATTCATACTCTTTCTTGCAATATCTCCTCAAAGCATAAACCAATTTTTCCCCTTCCTTCCAACACATCCTGCATATCTGATCTTAATCTTTTGCGCAATACCTCCTTCCCCTTCCTTCGTTCTTGTGATCATTCTTATTTCTTTTAATCCCTGTTCTTCCAGGCAGTGGCGGCCTTAGCCATTGCGAGGCCCCGGGGTGGTAGATCTTTGCAAAGCACTTGTTCTTTGTATAATTTATGTAAATTGTAAGTAAGTGAGATTGATAATTGACGAGAAATTAATTTTATATTGGAAGTTTTATAAAAGTTAACAAGCACAAAGATGACAAATATTAATGGTAATAAACTAAGGTACATGATTCAGTACATTTCTAAAGAGCGAGGCACGATATTTTCTACTTGGGTTGTTGCGCGACCCCCTAAAGCCGCCTCTGCTTCCAGGTACTCCGGCATCCTCCGAGTTCACAACTGTCTGTATCTTGTATTATACTTACCTTCATCTGTCCTCTTCAGCCCTTTCTGTTGTTGTATTTCTATATCGTTTCAGTGAAGACATCAGATTTACAAAAAAGTCATGCGCATCTTCAATATGATGGCGAAGTGACTCCAAAATATTTACTGGGAGAGTATCAGCGTTTGTTGCACAATTCGTGATTATTCATTGACACCACGAAATTTTGAAAAGACTTCAAATATACTTCAATGATGAAAACTATTCAAAAATCAACGCTAAGTTATTCAGGAGAAGAAAAACAATAATTTAATTACTTGTGACTGGTAAAACAAATATAATTTCATAGAAAATCCATAGATAAAACATTTTTAACATAGGATTTTCAAACACTCTATGTGAGTACAACCAAATTATTCAATAAACAAAAATACACAATTATTTCTTTTATTACTAAGACATTGTAAAGGCGGTTTCAATTTCCTGGATTGTTATTTGATATGAAACACTTAACAATTTTAATGAAAAATTAAGTATCTGAGTTATATTTGGTAGCGGATCTAAAAATATACATGAAATCCATTAAAAATGTAAACACTGTGGGTGTGAGAGTGGGTTGCTTGACCCGACCCCGTGTCCTTGTGAATCACTTCCATAGAGCTCAAAATTAAATTAAAAATCCTGAAAGGAAATACTTAAGAATGCTCCAACTTTTGATTGATAACATTTATTTATTTAATTTATTTACTGTCGGTATATTTCAGATGGTGAGTCCTATCATCGATAACCTCCTATTTTCGTAAGCGACTATATGTAAGCCTAATAAGTTTTTTTATTTATATGAGCGCAAGATCAAGTTAATTTGTTAACAACCAAACTTTTTATATATTAATTTAAAATGTATAAAATAAATAACCCAATAGACATTTTGAAGGAAAACAAAAGAGTAAAATATAAAATATTATATTATATTAATTATATGATTATATATTAAATAAATATATATGCTTATCCGCATTGGTTTTTGTGCGACTCACTCATAGGTGTATACGAAAATATTACAAATGTGCTAAGTCTTGTTTTGTGGCATGTACTTTCTGTGTTTTTGGTGTTGCACAAAATTATTTCGTAAACACTCGTGTTCTATTTTATTCGGTATCTAGTTCTAAGTTACAGTCTGGTTTTCTTGGGGTCTTGCGTATATTTAGCGCCCATTTGGTGGTGTGCCTATAGTACACCCAATAATTTCACAGTACCGTGAGACTCTCTTGTGACGGCCTGTTTTCCTGAATCTTTTTTGACGTCCAGTAAAAAGATAGAACTTTAAGATTTTTATCAGTTATTTATTACTATTTCAAAAGTATGTAAAACAAATTTATTATAAATAGTTTCATTAGAACGTACGCTGTACCACTCTGAAGACACCTGCCTCAAAAAAAAAGGCGTTGACTTCCTCTACGATTTTGGCTGAATGGCTTATCAGATGGAAAGAAAAAAAACGGCGTTTTTATCTATAGACCAAAATGCATGGAATGAACTAGAATCATTTGAAAATATTGAAAATTGGGTTCTTGGCAGACTTCTGAAAAAAAAGTTTCAAATTTCATGACTTCTTTCACTTTATCGTTCCGAAGTAATTAGAAATACTCGGAATTTTTGGAAGATTTTTTTAGTTCATTCCGTGCGTCTACATGTGCTGAGTCTATCCTATAATACTTAAGTGAATTCTCGAGATAGAATGGAGAAAACTTTGAAAAACACAGTTTTCGGAAAAACGCGTTTAAAGTTCCTACCACTCAACTACGCGTTCCGAACATCTGCTTTTTCTAACTGCTGTGTCTTTATAACGACTTTGTGACCAAAGCTTCTTTAAAAGTAAGACTACGTATAAAAAATTAAGAGATAGTCGTTTAACAGCTGCTATTTCTCAGTTCAAACATTTTTATTTCAAACAAAATTGATGTCTATTCCATATAAATTTTGTATTATATTAACAGATAAAAAATTTATCTTATTTTTATAAACCCTAATATAATGAAACTTCATTAGGAACACAATTCTATTTTATAACTGTATAAAGTAATATATACAGTTAAAATAAAGTAAAAAATATATTAACAAAAATAACAATCTATTTCTCCTTCAGATTGTTGCCATCCTTTTCTTTTAATATTGCTAACTCTCTCTCTTCTTCATCATTAGAACTCATAAGCAACATTATTATTCTTTCAAAAAGATTTATTGAGTAAGAAAGATAGATTTATTTTATTTATTTATTTTATTTCCGTCTATCTAAAGTTAATTGTCTTATAATGTAATTTTATTTTAAAATCAAAAATATACTTGTAGTATTATATAACAGTCCTATTGCTAATTTAAAATTTTAATGTTTATTCGATTCAAAACGACCTATGATTATTAGAATATGTTTATTAGAGTTCCATCCCCGGGGTAGTACTATATATTTTGGGTTTGGTTGTTATTAGAGTTAGTATGATTATGTGCTATCAAAATCACAAATACTGCATTATAAAAGAACTCAGTATCGGAAATAGCCCTTCGTTAAATAAATTAATTAAACAAATATATATGGCGTATTCAGGATCTAAGCCGTTTAAGACATTTCAATTTATAGTGCAGGCGCTATAGGTAGTTGAGTATGCAAAATGTGAGGACCGGCAACTATGGTCGGATTCTTATACCTGAGACCCCAAATAATAACAAAACACATCTTGCCACCAGCTGTGATGGTCTCTTCCCGCTCACTTCACATCCCCTCTTCGAGGGGATGTAAATATATAATCTTTTTTATTAATATATATATATATATATATATATATATATATATATATATATATATTATATATATATAATATATATATATATATATATTATATATAATATATATATATATATATAATATTTATATATATATAATCTTTTTTATTAATAAAAAAGATTTTATCACTTTAATTTTTAATTTATATTTTTCATTTAACAATCCATCCTCACTTTCACCATTAGAAAAAAGTATAAATTATTACTGAAATAATCATAAAAATGATTTTATAGATTGTACTCAATACATTTCCTTTACAAATAATAGTAGAGGGGTAAAAAAAAAATGGACCAAATATTTGACCGGCAAGATCCGCATTATTAATTTTTGACCTTTTCTTAACTTAAATTCATTGGTGGAATTCGGTCCTCACATTTTGCATACTCACTTACCTCTAGCGCCCGGTCTATTATGTGAATCGAAATGTTCCTTTTTTAATAATTTGCTGCTTTTTGTTAGTACTTAAAATGTGTTATATATCTTATATTTTTCTTACATCTTTCTTAAACTGAAATGACGATTAACTAGCACTTCCTTCACTTTTCCGATGTTTTCATCGGTTGAAGAAGTCGAAGGTCATCCACAATGACCCACGGGTTTGGTTGTAACTGTGATAAATTTATTATATACATACATAATTATAAAACTTAGTAGGCAACGGTATGGTCAACATATATGAAGCCACAACACAGCAAAAACTCTCATTTGGTAGAAGGTCGTTGGCGATAGTTCTCTGCAACAGAAATACACCGGCGTTAATTAAATTAAATTTAAAACAATTTAAATAAAGTAATTTATTATAAAGTTAGTGTTACATTCAATTATATATTCTGAAATATCTTCTGTTTCACTTGAGATACATTCGTTGCTTTTTACAATGCAATTTCTGGACCGAATCGACCCTTTTGCGATTGTCTTCTAAATGAAAATATTTATCCCGTTTTTTCACAGCGGAAAACTATTTGAAAATAAGAGTACATAGTATTTGTGGTAATGCACTAAACCGCAGCTTATATTTGATTGCCTACATCACAACATGAGTGTTTCCAAGTAAACGACGCAAATTTTTGCATCTCTAATATTACTATCATCGTGTAATTTCTATCACCCTTGAAAGATAAACAGCCTTGAGGTTTTTGGCACCTATCTCATGCTTTAATAATGACTCTACTGTCAACATTACAATTAAAATATATATTTATCTAAATAAATACATGCATATTCCCCTTTCATTTTTGTTTAATGTATTTTGAATTTATATTTCCCTCTCTATCTCTCTAGCTGTCATCATCTACCCCATTTCCCCAACAACAACGCCCTAACCCCTAACTCCCTTCGTGGCACCCTCTGGTGTCAAGTCTCTTTAAATTTAACTTAACTCTACATGTGTTTACATTTGTTTTGTATCATATTCCGTGACGGGGAGTGAGGGGAAGACGGGAAGGCGGGAAGACGGATTTTGCGAGTGTTTTAATGCAACTGATATGTTTTTTGATCTAAACGTCTTTAACATATTAAACAAAGGAAACCATGAAAAGCTGAAAAGAAGATTGAGTGATTGATTGATTTAAATATATGTTAAATTTATTTAAAAATTCGGATTGTTTGCATGGGTTTAGGTTTTGTTGACATTAGTTCAATATTTCGGAGAAAGTAATTGAATTTAGTCAATGTTTGTCTATTAGTGATAAACTGAAAACATTAAAGCATTTATATGTTCTTCTTTTCTCTTCTTTTAGTGTAGGAACAACGATCCAGAAATGTGTCTCTAAATCGCTTGATTGGTGAAATTCGGAAAAACGGTTTCTGTGCAATATTTTCTTACTAGCGGATCCTACGATAAAAGTAGTTATTATCAATGTGAAAGAGGACTCAATTCCCTACAATTTGTGTATACACTATTTTTTTGTATATCTACTAGATATTAGGCAACACCTCTAGGAAGTGAACCAAATTACGTTGAACGAGAAATAAAAGTTTATTAATGACTAGCTGACCCGACAGACGTTGTCCTGTACAAATATCAATAAAACTTTTCAAAATTCCACTGAAAATAAACAACTGAATCAATTTTTCGTTACTATTGGCTTCATTCACAATTTGACAATCAGCTGGCAAACGATATTTGCGTACATAGTAGCAAAAATTCTATAGAAAAAAGCATTTTCAGAATTTTCTGGGCAAATTTTTCAAAATTTCTTTCTCTAAAAACCTTATCAACAATGTTACCTCGGCATTTATCTAAAGAAAGAGTGTGCAAAATTTCAAAAGGATCGGTCCAGTAGATTTTGAGCTAGAGAGAGCACCGACTCTGAAAAAGCTAAGTGTGAGAAAACGCGTTTAAAAGTTTCAAAGAAGGACGAAACCACAGCAGAGAGGTTAAGACTTAAAACTCTATATCTGCGACAGTTTTACTCCAATCGACTTCAAATTTTCGCACAATAAACTTAATATGTTGTACATTAATGTAAATAAATAAAAAATTATAACAAATTTGAAACCTTGCCCTCTTGCATACAAGAGAGATCAATTCATTCCTCTTCAATTCGTCTATACTATATCAGGTTGTTTCTTCTACTTAAGTTTAACAATTATTCCATAGAACAAATGAAATCTAACCCTAAACAAATATCCCTAAACAAGTAAATCAAATCATTATTCCTAACAATGGTTCGTTTTAACTGGATCATAATACCTGCTATTTTTATTATGGTGCAATATTTACTTAAATATTTACAAAATACTACCTGAATACTAAAATAAAATCTTATATCGAATTTATTATTAACATGTTTCAATATATTCTATCTCATGCAATATTTCTCTTTTCAGAATGCGACCCTGCACGCCGCAGTTTTTTCCTTGTTAGACAAGGAGCCATCGATTGGAGAAACTTTTGCTTACTTGTAAGTAAAAACAAACTTATATAAACTTAACATTCTTGGAAGTAAAATTTAATATGTACATATTCAACTTATATGATCGAAGATATTAAATATAAATATTACCTCATATACTATTAACAAGTAAACTTACATTTTCAATAATGTTCCCTTAACGTCTTTATAAAGTCTTGTAAAATATGGTTGTATGAGATCTTACTGACTTTAAACTCTCGAATAATATTAGATTGTAAAAGGAAGTTTACGATATTAATGTAAAGCTAGGTACAGACGTGCAGAAGAACGGTGAAATACTAACTTCTGACATTAACGTACACTGATAAAAATAACAAATACAAACTTAATAGACAAATGCGTATTAAAATTACGAACAGGATATTAATTTTTTTTAAGTTGAATTTTTGTCTGAATTTGTTAAACAAACCTATTAAAGACACTGTATATGTTATGAAAATTAATATTTTGGGATCGGAATTTTTTCAATACTTGGGCCCATATTCCTGAGCCTTGTGAGCGTTGATCATAATCGAACAGATCTGATTTATATGAATGGAACATTTTACGAATTACTTTTAAAAAAGTATTTCCGAACTATAATAATAATTATTAATAAAATTTAGGAATAGTACAGGAATACTCTTTTATAAGTGATTAGTAAAATGTTTCACTCATATAAATCATATTTGATCGATCACGGATATTATTCGCAAGACTCAAGAATAGGGCCACTGGATCTAAAATATCCTTCAGAAATGTTCTAAATTTGTAAAGTTTTTTTTAAGAGTGTATGCAAATATCGGTTTACTGGATTGTGTCTTCCATGGTCCATCATTTTTTGAAAGATTAAAATTTGAAATAGGTATATTTATAAATTTCATATGAAAACAGAGGAAGCAATTCTTAAACGTATCGCTGTAGCTTAATTCTTTACCTCATTGATAACTAACGGCGATTACAAACTAGATATGACTACCTTAAGGCAGTGTGGTAATTCAGTATAAACCATGGAACATATAAAAGGTCGCACTCTTGCTAAAAGTATGTTTTAAGAAAAATTTAATGGCATTGTCTGTATATTCAATATCCTTATACATTCAAATATAAACCGGAATTTTGTTCATTTTACTTACTTGTCATTTGCATCAATGGTAGGAGAATGGAGAAAGGAGAGCCATGCACACGGCCCTCACACTCACATTTGCCATTTCAATGTCTATAGCGTAACGATATATTAGTTTTTAAATTTTCGCCAATTAAATTTTAAAAGGATGAAATGCACACTTCGGTGATTCTACTCTGGGGAAAACCCATGTATTTAATCGGGTCAGAAGTTTGGAAATGGTCTTTATGAAGTGGAAAATGAAGGCTAATCAAACCCAAGACTTGGCTTGATGATGACTAAGGCCTATATTTAATTACGTGCAGCAACTTTCGACAGTTGTTAACACTTAAAACAATATGTACATTTATAAACATTTGTAATACATAATTTACAGTTTATAAATACGAGTATGAATATTAAAAATACAGAGATTAAATTAGTTTCATTGATAAAGTCAATAAGGTTTTTCAGACTGTCTGTGCTTTCAAATATCTGCTTAGTACTTATATTGGCCTCATCTAAAATTATTTTTATCTAAAATTCGACATCAAACCTTTCTTCAACGACTTCCACAATGTGTGACAAGACGTGACAAGGGGAAAAGAAGGAGGTGTTAAAATGCATAAATTGTGTGTTATTTAATGCATAAATGGTCCTTAAATCGTGATCGTAGAAGCCTTCGTCCCCTCTCTGTATTATCCGATTTGAAAAGAAATTAAGACCAAGATATTATATTATTGCAAGATAACATCCATATTTTGTGCTTAATAGAGAGCTTATATTTTAGTAAATAATATACAAGATAATAAAATAAGACAGTAAAATTAAAAGTCTGTAAAATTTATCGTTCTTGATAGTAAAATAACGTAATGTTATTGTCTTAACATATAACATAACACAAAACATAAACACTAAAGTTACTTACTTTTTTATTTTCGTATGTCATATATTTCCAGCTTGACCTCCTAATGATCAAGTTCCATAAAAATAATGTGTTGTAGTTATGTCTATATAATAGATATCATTTAACAACGTGTTAAAAATACATACAAAATGTTTTATAATCGTTTCTTACAGCCATGTCCGAAAAGATCTGATGACATGCCATATTGCGTGTTTTAAGTTCTATGTGTAAATCTTATAACTTAGAAGGACTACTAGAAAAACTGACTAAAGACCGAACAAAGATACTAATGGGGAATGGAGCCCTCTTCTGTCACTTAATTTTCACCAGAACAATCGTGATCAAATGTATTATTTATGGCACAGATCGTACGGGTAATACGACATAGACATCATTTTTTCTCTTGTTAGCACGCAACTTTTCTTTTTTCTTTTTTTTTTTCTTTTGGTATAAATACATAATTCAATTGTTTTGGTTATCACAATTATTCTTCTGCTCTTGGTTCTTGGTAGAAACAACGTTTCCTTAGCTTACTGATTAGTCTAATTATTATTCATCTGAGGAAACGAGCGCTAGAAATGTATACTGCAAACATATCATTTAAAGCACGGGTTTCCAAACTTCTGCAGTATGTATGCCATATTGAGGTACTTCGGACATTATTTGTATTATGTATTTAATATATACATATGTTATTAATTTGCGCTATGAATAACTTCTACACCACCGCATTCTTCAGACGTAGCTCCTCTCCAAATAAATAAGTCATTGGTGAAACCAACAACTTGAGGAGTTTGACAAATCATACTTATATAAATTATAAATTTATATATACAACTAGCTGTCCCGGCCACGCGTTGCTGTGCCTAACGTTTTTGTCATATTACATTACATAGCGCCATCTATTGAATATTTACTCAATCTAGTCAACAGAATATTTACTCAATCTAGTCAACAGATGTCGCCATCATCGTCGCCCGATGTCATATGTCATATACAGATAATTATTAGACAAATAATTAGCAATAAGATAAATAAATTGAGATGTAAGCTATCCTATCTTTCAAGTTGGGTCAAACTGCACACGGTGTACAAATTTCATTAAAATCGGTTAAGTAGTTTAGGAGTCCATAGCGGACAACACAGTGACACGTAATTTATATATATTAAGATTATGATAGTTATGATAAAATAACATTTGAAGAATACTTTTATAAAGTTAAGAAATATTATAAATTTAAGAAAATTTTTATAAATAAATATCAAGAAATGAGGCAAAATAGTTTCATTACGGTGTCACTTATAACGCATCACTGACTTTTTAAATTTAAAAAACTAAAATGCTCGATAAGTTTGCGCAAGTAACCCTGTCGATTTTTTTTATTGAGTTTTCAATTTTTTACCAAAAAAATCAGAAACTTTGTCATTTTAGAATACGTTGAAATTAAAAAATTAAACTCGACAGCGTTACTTCGACATGTATGTAAAGAAAGAGTGTGCAAAATTTCAAAAGGATCGGTGCAGTAGATTTTCGGCGAGCGAGGACACTGACTCTGAAAAAGCTAAGTGTGAAAAAAACGCGTTTAAAACGTGAAGATTTAAAAATCTATATCTCCGACAGTTTTACTCCAATCGACTTCAAATTCACACAATAAACTTAATGTGTTGTACAATAATATAAATAAATTTAAAAAAAATTGAAGCCTTACCCCTCTCCCCCCCTCCGTAAGTTAATTTGATTTTGTACATACATCATCATAAACTTATTAAGCAGCGGTTTATTCCACATATATGAAGCCACGACACCATAAAAGTTATCAATACAGGAGCAGGATCGCTCATAGAACTCAGCATTGGAATAAAAGTGGACCTTAAGAAGAAATTAAATAAAAATTAAAAAATTGATATACCTCCCTCAATATTGCGAGTTATTAAAAAATAATTGAACATTTGAGGTTCTGATAGTCAACTTTATCAATATGTACCACAGTTTTATAGAAATTAAGACATGGTAGGACCCAGTTCGCAACTGCTTTCACACAGTTTCCAATCCTGGTAGTCGTTCACATTTTAACCTCGTACCAACGCCTCAAGTCACATATCTTTTACTTAAACATATTTTATAGTATACATAAAATAAAACACAGCGTATTTCTTTTTTTTCTATGTTCATACACACACACACACACAACACCACATCGTTTGCTTTTTATGTAGTTATGTTTCAAAGTCAATATTTACAATAAGGTGTTCGATAAAAATGTTGAAAATTGTATTGGATATAAAAAAAATGTTTGTTGTCATATCATATTTTATATTAAATTCAACAAAGTATTTTTGTAACAAAAAAAGCCGGTTTCATTTTTACAAGTAAAGACTCATACGCACTCACTGTTGTGATATTTAATTTACGTTTTTATTTAATATTTTAATGGAGATTTCAGGATTTCAGAATAGGAAACATTCTTGTCACATTCGTGTTTTAATTTGTGTTTAGTTAATTTAGTTGGTGCGCATGCGTCGTTAGTAATCTTAGAGTATATATATATGGAGAGAAAATGCTGGACCTGAAAGTGTGTCCAAAATGTGTGCGAGAGAGAAAGGTATATGTTCCAATTTGTTCTCTATGCGCATGCGTCGAAAGTGACAGTTGTCAAGTCAGAGTTGTCTAGATATAATACGTGGCAGTTGTTAAATATAACGTTATATTGATGTTGAATAATGTAGATATGTATAAATATAAATAAGCTATATATAAATATAACTAAAAACGTGAGTTCTGTCTACTCACTGTCTATAAATCAACTGTTTTGGCCGTTATCTCTAGAGTGACATCTATGGCGATCATGAGTATATGTTTTCACTGAACGGTCACTGTTTTACCGACAGACCACCGACTTCTTTACATATTTAATATTTATTATATCTTAATAGAATATTAATATTTATTATATCTAGACAACTGTCACTTTCGACGCATGCGCATAGAGAAAAAATAGGAGCCTTTCTCTCTCGCACACATTTTGGACACACTTTTAATTTATAGAAAATATAGGCTATTCACACTCCATATATATATGCTCTAAGTTAGTAATATAAATTTTGACAGTTCGATAGTTAGGCAAAATTTAATGTGGAATTGTTTCTTTTTAATGAAACTGCGTTCGGTGTATAATAACACTTTTTTGTTCCTCGTAATTCTGTTGGACACCTTGTACCTTAATTAATGTATTTTATCTACAATATTTCAGTTTGTTGATACAAACCATTAAAGCGGAAATCATTCATTTTGCTCTTTTTGTTAAAAGCCGTTGTAGGTTAAAACTGCTATGAGGTAGAATTTTCTTTGTCAGCGTCGTCCGCTCCACCGTGCCGTCGCGATGTCGTGCGTCCACCATAAGGGAAGTTGTATGTGTTGGAACAACCACCCCAACAAATGTCATTTCCTTCCCTACAGCTTTTAAACAAAAAGACCACAACACATTAATATACATATATACCTACACTCGCATCGCCCTGATACCGTGTTCTCAACAAATAAAATGAAGAAATAAAACTAATTTTAAAGTTTTATTTAAAAGTTTAGAAAAAAAATAAAAATAAACAAAAAACAATAATAACAATTTAAACTTAGCTATCTGTAAAAGGGCAATAAATGATTATTTGTGTTTATATGAGTTGAATTCATTACTTGAATAGAATTGAAAGAAGCACATAAACTTTTTTTGAAACCAAAATCTAAAAATACTGCTTCTTGAACAACATAACATCTCTTCCAATCAAAGTTTATACGGTTGGAAACCAGAGCTTGTGAATTTTAAATTTTACGGAGAGATTCCCGCTTAGGAGCCATCCATAAAATATGTCACACAAATTTCCTGCTAGATTGTCACAATTCTATCTCTTTCCAACATCAAACAATTAAATGGAGATATAGTCAATTTTACATTTGAGAATATTTATTTTAGTAGAGATATAATTCCTCATTCATTTCACCAAAACATTACGAGTGAAGTCAAATTGAATTGTTTCATGATAAAAATATCATACGCATCTTCAATATGATATCAAAGTGACTCCAAAATGTAAAAGCGTGTAGGCTCCCAAAACGAATGCATCCTTAGTAAATATAAATAGCAAATAAATTAGTTTTGTAATAATCAGGTTTAATTGGTTATGTGCAACCTTAATCATGAATATGAAAATGAAAACATGATCACAAAAAGAATAATTCGAAAAAGAAAATAGAAAGAGGAAAAGTAAAAAGAAAAAAAGAAGAATAATAAAAAACCGGTTTACAAGAAGAGATGGTGCACTGGGAAGACCTCATTAGCAGTGTACAATTGGTACACTTGTGGAAAAGTGATACACAGTAATAAAGAAAAGCTAATAGAAGGAAAAATCAGGAAATGCAATGGGGAAGATCATAGTGGAAACGATGTATCAGATCGTGATGCATTTATTTTTTAAATAGAAATAGATAAGGGTATTGAAAGATGGATAAGGAAGTTATTAGAGAAGCAACGATGAAAGAATTTGAAATAGAATAGAAAATAGAAAAAATATTATAAATTGCATAGATTATGTCTTATAAAATGTTGATAAATGTATTATATATTTAGAGTAAGATCAGAGTTACTTTACTTAAATTTGTATGACTGATTTTTAGTTACCTTTCTCACCTGGTACCTGCCCAGGTGTCACCGAGCGAACTCCACAAATACGCAGGTATTAAAAGTACATGTAGAGACTACTTAGAACCGAAAGTTCTATGCTTTTGAAAATAAGTTATGTCAGATCGCTCTGGGATCTTGGACTAATTGGTTTAAGTGTTAATAACTATCAATAGTTGATACACTAAAATAAACATTAAAAAAAAATTATCGGCAGTGTAAGTGTTAATACATAAATAATCTAAATTATATAAAATACAATTGTGGCCAGGACGAAAAATGTAATTTAAATAAAATCAATAAAGTAATATATGTTTAAATCAACAGTTATTCACAATATAACACTTGAAAACCACAAAATACTTTCATGAACCACCTCTTTTTATAACACTGATAAATAAATATAGCATCTCATAGAAAATGGACAAAAACTGTTTACCGTTTTGGGGTATCGGTCCCACATAAGTAGAACCTTTCCTTTATGCGAATGTGTTTTATATTATACAGATCAAATACCAAAAACCTACATATTAAAATTTAAGTGCTTGAAAAACATGCTAGAACGGGTCTCTTGGGAAATACAAAATTTCTTATAAAAATCTGATATTTTCAAGAAAAAGAAAACTTAAATTAACTCACATATCCAATAGTCAATAAAAAAAAGAACTTTTAAAATTAAATTTATTTATTATTAAAATGATCCGACTGTTTTGTCGTAACACGTTTTTTTATCAACATTTTTAGGAACTTATGACCGGATTTATGTGCAATAAAAATCCATAAATATGTGTATGTAATATGCAATTATTTGGGAAATATGCAAGTAAAAAGACAATAAATAGAAAATATGCAAGTGAAGAACAAAATATGTAAGTAAAATTGACACGTCAACACCTAAAATAAAACAAATAAATTAAAATTGCAATAAAATATGTAAAAACGAAAAAATATGCAAAATTACACTGTAAAAATGTTCTTAATTTTAATACAAATTTAATAGACAAATGCATATTAAAATTAAGAACCGATTATTAATTATTTTAAAGATGAATTTTTGTCTTAATTTGTTAATCAATTTTATGAAAATGCACTGATCTGAGTTTTTATTAATACCTCGTTCTAAAATATGCTTTAGAACTGTTCTAAAATGTAGACAGTTTTTTTGAGAGTGTACAAAATTCATATAAATTCGGGCCATACGTATGACAATTGTTTTAGCAATTATAGGTAATTGCAGTGAAATACATTACACAACAAAATTACGCAGTATTCTGTACCCTCCACTTTCTCCTTATCACCCACTTAATTTTAGAAATGTGATTAAATCCTAGAGCCCCTTAATTGATTAAAAGGAAATTTGTGTGCACTCAACTAGTGTATCACATATCTTAAGTAATTCATCGCAAAAATAATTCTTAACTCCTTCCTTCGTTTTTTCTCTTATTTTCTCCCATAGTTCTCCCCACACGTCACTGAAATTATAAGAAACTCTATACCTTAACGCATTTTCTATGATTATTGTACTGTATAAGCAACACAACATGAATTCTAAATTAAATGCTGACGGTATAGTGGGCGAGAGCGTTGATGCTTGACGCCAGATAGCTATGTCTTCAGGTTCGATCCGATCCTCGGACGAGTGCTATATTTTCTTGGTTTGGTTGTTATCAAATTAAACTGATTATGGACATATATAATCGCATTTGAAACAGGCTGACGTTAAATAAACTAATTAAAATAATGAAATTGTGAATTATATTTTTGTTTAAAAAATTGTTTTCTAAACTAAACTAATTTTTTCAAAAGAATCTTGTGAATGTAAGATATCTTAAATTTAAGAAAGAAGTAGTGCCCCTTTTTGCCTTGCAAATATATTTCTTGACTCAGTCCGCTACTGACCATCAGTTTGGTAAAACAAAATGTGTACAATGTATTTATATAAATTGAAATATTCAATGATTAATTGGTAGTACCTAAATGAACATTAAAATATAATTTATTGAAGAAAATTATTCAGTTGACAATTCTGAAAAATAAATTCTTTTGAATTTATTCATCTATAACAAACATAAATAATTGAAGACTCGGTCCAATTTGATGCATAAGCTGAAATACATTTATTGGCAAAATTTCAAAAACGACATGAATGACTGCCCTTTTGGGGACACTACTGCCGCCTGGCTTCCACTTCAGAGACTAACCAATTCCAACGTGCCTGTGCCCGGTGCCCAGCGCCCGATGCCACAGCGATACGTTATTATTATTTCGAACAAAATGCTCTCTGCAATAAAATGGAGAAAAATATTTATTTCGGTTAAAGTTTTAAAAATTATACTCAAGAGATTTTGTGTTATAGCCAAAAATGTTACATTAATTATAAATGAAAAAATTAAACTGTGGTACACGGCAAGAAATTTATTACAGAGAAATGTAATTCATAGGTGAAGGAACTCGCTGCAAGCATAGCTCTCTCCTCTTCCCGCTTCTAGGTCAATCCTTAGCCATTTTCTCCTTAGCGATAACTACTACACGATAAATATTTTTACGATGAACTGCATCCAGATCATCATAATTATAGATTCAATTATTTAAGCACGTTCCAAAGAAAATCACTTTTCTTGAAAATTTAAATAATGTATTTATTTCAGTCCTTTATACGTAGAAAATGTTTCAAAACCATTTGCGATATTACATTTTTTGATATTGACTGTTAAACTTTGCATTTTTACAGACGAATCCTAGTTGAAACAGACCTATGTTGAAACCGATGTTTTGTGATATAACAATGATAATTTTCTTACTATCGTTTTGAAAAACTTAGAATTATTAATTGAGAATATGACAAATATTATCTGTAAAAGAAATTACAATCAGCGGTGTAAGTTTAAAGTGATCTACTTTTCATAATTATCAACCGTTCTCACAAAGCCTAGTGATTAGAAGAATGCGACTTGGCAACGTCGCACTACTTGGAAAGTTTAAAGCACAGCAAAATTGAATTAAAAAGCAAAGTAAACAAGTCGTGTTTTGGTCAGTATAAGAATGCAACGTTGCCAGATCTGAAAAACGACGCAAAAGTATTCAGAAGTTATAAACAGGTTAGTTTGAAAAGGAAATCTTTCCGTAGGTGGACAATGACTGCAAGTTAGGATTTCAATTTATTCAATAAAGTTGAAATATGATGTTAATATAAGTATTCTTAATTTTATTCAAAATTCGAAAGTTTTAATTAGTTATGAATTAAAGTGCTTACATTTAACATGCAGGGGCCTACAAAGTATATAAAGGCATCATCTTAAATTACATATATCTCAAGAACGATTCTACAAATTTTTTAAAGAAACTGATATATTAGATAAAAGAATACCACGAACATAATAATGAAAATACAAATAATTTCGGTGCGACTTTTCAATCAGCAGAGTGCGTGTTCATTTATATGATTAAATGTATTATAGAATTACGGATTCATTTCCACGGTATTCATTTTCGCAGTGCCTAAGAAAGAGACGTCTAAAGCATTTTTTTCGAGCAAAATCTTTTACGCTGTATATATGTGGCCTCGATACCGTAGATATTGTCAACATAGTAATAATTCGTCGATGACACAATTTAAAATTACATGTTATTAAACATGAATGAACTTCTTTCATTTGTAAATTGAACAATTGAAAAAATATTAAATACCACTGTTATTTATTATCAAACTAAAAAGTAATTTGATAAATTTACCTAAAGTATTAAGAAGTTTTACAATGTTACAAAGATCTTTACTATATCATCAGCCCTGCAGCATTAAGCAAGTACGATATTAAATTACTTAGTTGTTAGAAGTATGGTAAATGTTTGGGCTGTTAGTAATAATGTAAAATCAGACATTGCGACAGCTAAGTTCAATATTAAACCAGACTCCAGAGAATATAGTAGCAATCCAAACATTCTAACAGTCTTGTAACAGTGAAAACCACCATTCAATTATTTATTGGAAGATTACAAAGGCTATTGTCTTCAGTAAAACCAACAACAAGAAATTCCAAAGTCATCAAAAGCTAACAATGAACAACTGAGATTGAATGGATTGCTAAAAGTACCTCTAGCTAACAGTAGGCATAAAAAAAACTAAGTTTTACCAATCACGTCAACAATCGTCAGCCCCATGACCCCTCTTCTCTCTAGTCTCCTCTTTCTCATTCCAATTTCTTAGAAATACCCCTCCAACAAATACCAGCCTTTATGTGAAGGGTGTGCAATGTGGCGAATGTTTCTGTGTAAAAAAAGGACGTTAAGGGTAGGTTCGTAAACTCGATGAACTTGGATAAGACTTACGCTCAGCACGTGTAGCACGTGTCCTGAATTAAATTGGGAGGGCATTTAGATGAAGATGAAGCCTAATACAAGGAAAATGAATTTGAAAAGTGTTTTGATTGTTTTTATCATACTTGTTAAAGAAAATAAAACATCAAAGAAAGTTTAAGAGAAATACATTTTATTATTTGGGATATCTGTGCAAATTAGTTGCTTTTTGTTTCTTTTTATGATATATGTATGTTTCTTTACCTGGTAATTTCGGTTTGTGTCTCAATAATAAGTCTAATAGTTAAGTGACACTCGTCACCGTCCGAGGATAATGCAACAGCTAAAGTAGTATCGTAGGAAGTGGAGTTTCAAATTATTTACTTCCCAGTAAACATTTAGTGAAGTGCCCTATTTAGTGACGTTTCTATCACTATTTCACTTCAATTATAGTTCGCATCAACTTTATCTTCATTTGTATTCCGACAGGTGGAGTGGTTTCGTCATCTGTAGCCGATAAAACAGACATTTCATATGAACGATTGTGAGAAACTGAACTATAAATGAACTCTTTCATGACAAAAAAATCATACGCATCTTCAATATGATGTCAAAGTGACTCCAAAATGCTCCAAAATGTTTACTGGGTTGCTTTATTTGTTTCTCCAGCTACTCCTTAAAATACTTTTTAGAGGATCAATTCAGATTCAGATTCTATTTCAGGTATTTCTATTTCAGTATATTAAACTTCTGATGTTAGACAGATTTCATTTTATACGATCTTATCTGTTCTAAATTCGCTGTCCAATCAGTCCGAGTTGCGATTTAAAAATACAGCGCATTATGCAAACATGGATGAAGAGTATCTTATTACAGTAGCCTTAGCTTGAAAGTTGTACTTATACACTGAAGTAGACCATAAATAGACGTGATGGTAAACAATCAGTTTTTTTAAACATCGAATATTTTTATTACCTTTACAACTTATAGTATCTGATTCCAAATAACAATCTGAGAGTATGGTCTTGCCATACTTTTCAATCAGATCGGATCTTCGTCTCCGTTGAGATTCGTCATTGGAATTCTACTGTTTATATACACGATGAGCGGACAGTTTTTGTCTGATTCTGTAAAAGACCCATAACACGGACTTGACCGAACAATTTTACGATCTTTCGGATTAGACTGAGTAACAAGCTCAAGCTTGCCAATTTTGCTGCACCCACTAAACTATTGAATTTCATATGAAATTTTAAAGTTTATGCGCAGTTATATATTTGTAACATTCAGATACAGAGTGTCTCACAAAGGCCCAACTATTTCAAGAAACAGAGAAAACAGTTGTTTTAAAATTGTTTATTTGTAAGAATTACAAACAAATTTTTTTGTTAACTTTTGTTGCACTGGCAATTTTCTTCGAGTCTCAGATGTCGGTTTTTAAGAATTTTCTGAAGAACAGATCTGGAAATCGACGCAATTTTATCTGTGATGTTTGTCCTCAACTCCGCTAAAGTTTGTTGGCCATTATCGTACACATTTACTGATTTAAGGTAACCCAAAAGAAATTAGTGGTATGGAATAAGGTCCACGCTCTTTGGCGCCTCACCAATATTCCGCAATCGATAGTGAAGTCGAAATAGACGACGCACGTGACTGAGCAAACGATAGTTGTCGAAAAAAAATACATTGCTCTCCCGTGTACTGCATGGTACCAACTAATCATCGAACTACGCTACCTAACGCAGTGCTCCCCTCCCCCTCATTCTCGCGGTACATCCAATCACACTCTATGTTCATGTAATTAGGTATAAGGTACTATTCAATATTTATTGAAGAAAACGAAGAAAATCAGACTGATGCGAACGACGCGATGATATCGCGCGATTTAGGTCATAGTAGCGCCTTTTTAATTACTTCGTGCCTCATTTAATTTAACTATAAAGTAATTCATACATTTAAAATATTACAGCTTTTTTATACCGGTTTTTATTATGAAATTTTATATATTTGTTTTTTTTTCTTTTCTTTTTTTTCTTTTCATATAAGCATATCATTGTTATGACTGTCATTATTAATAAATGTTGAAAATGAAAATGGAAATTGAAATGAATGAATTTTCTACGTCAGAGTATAGAATTCTGTTTCCAGCTCAATGAAAATTATTGATGCTTCTTTGTTTATCATTGCTTCAGTTTAATGGATTCATCAAAGAATGCGTCTGTTTTACAGGCTTGTACAGAAATATTAGTGTCCTCAGAAAATATAAATTACAAGAGGGGCAAAACTTAAAGATAAAATAATTCATCAATAAATTTATATAAATATGTATATTTGTAAGGTCAAAACGATAAAAAGGAAGCATATTTTCGATAATGTTTTTTGACGACACAGTTAATATACAATTATTTCTATAATTACTACATGATAAAATGACATTTGAAGAATACTTTGTAAAATTTTCATAAATAAATGTCAGGAAATGAGGCATTAACAGCGAATCTCCGCAGACGTCACAAAAAAAAGGAACATTGCGGTGCCACTCATAACTCATCACAGGATTTTCTGAAATCGATAAACCAAAATGATTTCATTAGCTGATAAGTTTCTGCAAGTAATGCTGTCAAGTTTTTGCTTTTTTATAAATTTTTCTATTCTTTACAACACTTGAAAGTCAAAAAATCACAAACACTTCATGAAAAAATTCAGAAACTTTGTTATTTTAAAATACGTTAAAATATTTTTTTTTTTTAAACTCAACAGCGTCACCTCGGCATTTATGTAAAGAAAGAGTGTGGTGCAAAATTTCAAAAGAATCGGTCCAGTATATTTTGAGCTAGAGAGAGCACCGACTCTGAAAAAGCTATGTGTGACAAACCGCATTTAAAAGTTTCAAAGTAATACGAAAGCAGACCAGAGAGGTGAAGACTTAAAACTCTATATCTTCAACAGTTTTATTCCAATCGACCTCAAAATTTTTACACAATAAACTTAATATGTTGTACAATAATACAAATAAATTAAAAAAAATGAAAAAAAATGAATGTTGAAACCTTAACCCCCTACCCCCCCCCCCCCTTAAACAGTTTTTCAATAATACACAGCTTGTTCACTTCCCAAGGCATTTAAAAATGTTAAGAGACTGTTGGTCCACTCTTTATAAACATTTATGTTACCTTTACGAATAATGGGTTGTATCCTTGTTTTTCGTTTTTCTTTTTAAATTTTCATATTCTTTGCGATGTACTGTAATTATTTTCCCATCAGAATTTCATTGTTAAATGTAGAACAAGATTTACGTTTAATGTCAGTCAATTTTCCAAGGAAACCTTTGCTCCAGAATTAGACATACATTTTGATAATTAAAATGAAACAGTTAATGAGCTCAGGGCGGTTCTACCTTTGTGATTTTTTCGTCCTTGCTGATTCAAAACCCTCAAGAGCAAATATGGTAAAAGGGAAGTTTTGAAATCCTGCTTACGCGTAGGTGTTACTTGAAAAACATTTTATATATAATCCTAGAATAAAATCTTACTTTTGATACGATGTGATGCTTTGATATAGAGTTTTCGTTCGTGGGATACATAAATATTTCAGAAAATTTAATGGATTTTTAATATCTGGGAAAAAAAAAACTTTTGAAGATAATGTTTGGATGGGGTTATACACATACACATTTACACAACTTGCACGCATACGCAAGCATAGCTATATTCATACTACGTAGATTATATATTTTAATAGACGACACAGTGGGCGAACGCATTGATACTTGACGCTGACTGCTGTGTCTTCTGGTTCGATCCCCAGACCAGCGCGTGTATTTTCTGGGATTGGCTCTTATCAAAGTACTGGCAATATTGTGAGAGTTCCTCGGTGATTGTTAAATAAAATTAAATAAATAAACAAATAAATTTATAAAATAGGTCTTGGTAATAATGATTAGCTCTCGTAATCATAAAATTAATGAGACTGTGATATAGTGCACTTATATGAGGCACGACACCATAAATTCTGCCAACATAGTAACAGATCTTCATTTTTTATTTTAAAAATATATAACGTGAATGTTACTTTACTATATAATATTCTAGTTTAGCAAAAACTAATAATTTTTAATCTAAAAATATTTTAGCTTATCATTTTATAGCTATATCCTTAAGTAGGTGTTATTAACAAGATTTATGAGCATGTTAATCCCTAAAGTGGTAGATTTACCCAGTAAACAATTGGGTGAAGTGTCACTTTGTTGTGACGTGTCTATCACTATTTCACTTCAATTATAGTTTGCAACAACTTTATCTTTATTTGTATTCCGACAGGTGGACTGATTTCGCCATTTGTAGCCGATAAAATAGACATTTATTATGAACGACTATGAGAAACTGAACAGTAAATGACCTGTTTCATGACAAAAAAGTCATGCGCATCTTGATAATCACGTTTCATAAATTTTTTACTGGGTCTTCAAAAAGCAATAAAATTGGTCACAAAACGTTATATATTAAGTAAAATCGTTTACGTAACAGGTAACTTTTACTATGTTAGACAATATTTCAAATATGTAACTGTATTTAGTAGGATGACTATCTGTTATATGTCAAACAAAGAATAAATATTTATTTTGATGTTTCTTTTAAATAAGACAAAATGTTTATTTAGATATAAAGTGCAAAGTTGTGCAAAGTGTAAAGTTTGTGTTGTAAGATATTGTTACTAAAAAAAACAAAAAAGAGCACAAATTAAAACAAATGATTACAGCCTTGAGATCCAGGAAACCAGGGAACTGCCATCCTTCACACTTACAGGACCTGATGTATGTTTACAAATTACTCAAGTTCCCGCAGGGCGCGGCGCGGCGCTGTTGTCTCTAATTTATTAAGCCAATAGTTTTTCCTTTCCTTCTCCTTGCTACAATAACTTCTTATTTTCTGTAACGAATTTCCTGGACACATATTAGATTTCATATGTGTTAAATGGTAATAGGCATTATCGTTATATTAGTTTAACTAAAACTATGTTGCAGTTAACAGGACTTCCCAAACTTTTGTAGTACACAGTCATACGAGATGATAGTCACGAGTCATAGTTTGATAATTCATTCACTTTTTGAAAATCTATCAGAATGCAGTTGGATTTATTTTTAAAAGATGTTTAATGTTTGTTTTGCAAAAATGAAGAACTAAAAATAATTTCTACTACTAATTGTTATCAAACACAGCAGTTTTAATTATTCCATATTCAATTTTTTGTGACAGTCAAAATTTATAACTAATATAATTATAAATTAGGAGTGCCTAAATAATCAGAGAGTCATAAATAAATATCAAAAAATAAGGCATTGACAGCGAATCTCCGCAGACGTCACAAAAAGAAGTAACATTGCGGTACCACTCATAACTCATTACTAGATTTTCTGAAATCAAAAATCCAAAATGATTTCATTAGTTGATAAAATTCTGCAGGTAACGCTGTTGAGTTTTTTCTTCTTTATTGATTTTTCATTTTTTTACAGCACTTAGAAGTCAAAATACCGATTTTTCATAAATAAAATAAAAAACTTTGTTATTTTAAAATACGTTAAAATTAAAAAATTAAAATAAACTCAACAGCGTTACGTCGGCATTTATGTAAAGAAAAAGATTGCAAAATTTCAAAAGAATCAGTCCAGTAGATTTTAAGCTAGAGAAAGACGAAACCAGACCATAGAGGTGAAAACTTCAAACTCTATATCTCCGACAGTTTTACTTCAATCAATTTCAAATTTTCACTGAATAAACTGAATATGTTGTACATTGATATAAATAAATGAGAAAAAAAAATTAAAATTTAAAAAAAAGAAAGTTGAAACCTTAACGTAAATTAAAAAGTTTTATTTTTAGGTTATCTTTTTTTAGTAGCTCTACGAGTTACAACTATTTACTCTTTGCCTTGTATAAGTCATTCGTTAATCCCAACTGATCTTTTTACGATCCAATACCACAGTCAGTCGTATATCGACAACCGCACGCATTAATTGTAAATTTGTAAATGTAAATTCCAGAACGAATTCTTGTCTCTTAGTTTCTCCACTTGTTGGAAAACACTATGTGGGATAAACAAAGGAATAGTGAGAGAGACAGAGAGGTAGAGAGATAAATTAAATCGACAAAGTCTGGACATTCCTTAATACAAAAGATGTATTAATAAAAATAACCTCATAATAGCATTCCTATATGAAAGAATTTTAATAACCGCCAGATAAATCATACTTTTATTAATCTACACTTAGCCGTGGAGTTGTGCTAACAATTTTACCGATAAATTCTTATTAAACTCATATTAAATCTTATTGGTGACTGGTTCTAAAACTTCGCTCGAAATATCGTTTTAATTTAACGTTTATCAACTACTAAAGTATCATTCCCAATCACTGCTTTAATTTATTTTTGTATTTTGTATTTAATATGAATTGTTTAGCATATGGTAATACGCGTAGTCATTCACAATATCATTTTAGACTTAATTTATTTTTTAAGTTTTCTTCTTTTTTAAAGCCTTACAAGGTCCAAATATTATATTATATTATAACCTCCAAAATGTGACAATCTGTCAAAATGCAGTAGAATTTATATTTAAAAAAAGTATAATGTCAATTTGTACAAAAAAAAAAAGAAATAAAGCAATTTCTATTACTAATTGTTATTAAAAACAGCAATTTTAATTGTTTCCCCTTCAATTTGGACAACTGTCTAACTGTCAAAATTTATACAGGGTGTTTGGTAGCAAGAACAATTAACATACCAACTTAAATTAGGTCACTGTTGGCATTTAAATGTGGGAAATTGGGTTTTTATAAAAATAACATAAAAATAGCAGTAAAAAATAAATAAGCAGACTTCGGCTAATACATGTATGGCTCAAAATGTTCTAAATGATGTCAACTATTATCCCCTTAAGGCTTTGCACCTTGCTTACACCCTGTATTACTAAAGGCGCATGCGCACCAACTAATTTAACTAAACTTAAATTAAAGCACGAATGTGACTAGGAATGGCTATTCTGAAAACCTGAAATCTAGATTAAAATATTAGATAAAAACAGTAAATTAAATATCAAAACTGTGAGTGGGAATAAGGCTGTACAGTTCAGTAGAAGACGTCAATTATTACGTATACTATTTTACGAAGGTTATGCAAATACAAACGAGAATATTGCTTATTTGACTCTAGTAGTGACTTTGGTGAATCGGTGGCAAAAAAAGAAGGCAGAATCACCATGCACACAGCTGTCACACTCGCGTTCACCATTTCAGAATCGCTATGAGTGAGAAAGTTCCAGTACATTATTACAAAGAAACTTTTAACATGTTAGATTGAGAATCGCTGGTATTAGATAGTTTTATCAATGAATTTAAGATAATAAAATTGAAGATATCAATAAAATGAACGTTACAGCTTTATCTGTGGAGACATTAGGTTTGTGTATAGCTATGAAATTAGCACAACAATAGCTACAAGATAAACTGAAATCACAGAAAGTTATTTATTTGATTTGTACGTGATAAGGCTTGTGGTCTCTTTCTGTGTTGTCAAATAAAACCCATTATTGTTTGTCACAGCTAAACCAAAATGTAGTACAGACATTTCTAAACGATATGAAATATATCTGTGTTTTCTAAATCTGGATTAGAGGTCAGTGTGGGTAAGACCAGTGATGCTTGACGCCAGATTACTGTGTACTTGGGTAATGATGAATCCTGAGAATTTTTTAAACCTGAGCATTATATAATTATAGTAATGGGCTTGTGTCCTATGTCTTAATTTCTAAAAAAGTCTACTATATATTGATAAAGTGGGTTACTAGAACCTCAAATAATTTTTAAAAACTCCTTATATCTTAGGAGACATTAACAATTAAAAAAGTCATTTTGTGTCTTTAATTATTAAAGGTATTCAACGTTGTACAACATTCCAAATGCATGTGACCTCACAATCGCTAGTTGCTATCTCTTTTATACAACAAAACGTAAAAGAGATATATTCTTGACAGATTTCTGACAACTTTATAACTCATAAATCTCTGCTATATGTATTTATATATCAAATATTATTTACAGCTATTTCAAGGAACAATAAAATATTATTATCAATATATATTAATATATATTATAATAAAATATTATATTATCAATATTATGTCTGCCGCAACAGGGTTAAATAAAATAAAAACTTATTATTATTTGGTTTGACTTGATTATTTCGACTACCAACAGCTACAAAACATTACCACAGCACTGATCTACTCAACAAATAACTGACGTATAAATTCATTTCACGTCATACAAATGGCCGACCATCTTACAGCGCTAAAACCACAATTCAAATTTTTAATTGCTATATCTCCGTCAACATTTCGATATTTAATAAAATAGACACGCCAATACACATTTATTAACATCAATTTCAATCGACAATTGAAAAATCGAACACTTAAAAATGAGGACACAAGCCCATTATATCAAAATAATATTGAATTAAAAGTTGTAGAACGGTAAATATCCTTTTAAATGTTATATAATGTGTTTATGTACTATATAAGCGCATGCACTCGCTCTTGACTATCATCCGCTGTTCTGAATTCTTACATTTTCTTCGTGAAGTGCGCTACTTTGCAGCGTTCCAGCTCAATAATTATCAGAAATACAAAAAAATGACATACACATAAATTGTAGTAAATTGAATCTTCTATCAGATTGATAATAACAATTTTTATCGTAAGACGCACTGGTAAGGAGATATGGCAAAAAGACCGTTTTTAAGCGCCGTTTTGTTCAAGATGGAGGCGTTAATAATCAAAATTTATGCTGGTAAACAATGTCTTTTTACATAGAGTGATTTAGAAACACATTTCTATTAATGTGCCATGAATAATTGTGCCCAGACTACTTTGCCGTTCTCAATATTTATTATTTAATTTTTTTGTTGAAAGAACAAAATTGTTTCTAAACTGTCTCAACAGTAGAAAGTTTTTCAAAGTATACGTCGTAAATATGTAATCAGTTTGCTTAGAAATAAAACTAAATATAATCCAAATTATATTTATACAAGCTCAAGGATATTGAACAATGTTGTGGTAGGAGATTGTGGTCCATATAGCCCATACACAACCCAATTCAACTTACACCACATATACCACACTATATATAAATATATATATATATATATATATATATATATATATATATATATATATATATATATATATATATATATATATATATACGTACTATATAAGGAGGGGTGGGTATAAAGTACAACTCCAAATGTTGGAACGTGACTCAGCGAGCTGCTGAGCGCTTCGGATCATCTCCAGAAAGCAATTAAAATTAAAACGTTAACCTAAAAATTGTACAGTGTTCAAATGGTAAAAAAGTCTTTTATACAGTGGTGTATTGGTGGAAATTTAAATGCTAAATAAATTAAATATTTAGATATTTAATAAAATAGACACACCAATACACAATTATTAACATCAATTTCAATCAACAATTGAAAAATGGACCACTAAAAAATGAGGATACAAGCCCATTGATGACGCAATGTAGGAACTATAAAGAAGAATATGGTTAACACGTATTTCTATTTTCCTTATAATTTTAAGGTTGTGATTGGGGAGAAGGCAAAATTTCTTCTGCGCTGAAGCCCCCACTGATCTACATTCGTCACTAGCGTCCAATGAGCCTTATAATTACCAGCACGACGTCACATGTAATTAAGATAAAATCCATGTCTTGTGTTTAGTGAAGACCAGTGCGAGTCGTCTCCAGTACACCCCTGCTTATATCTAAACTGAGATAGTCATTAAGCTGTACAAGTAAACAGTCATTCATTTGATAAAGAAATGGATTTCGTATTCGTAGTATTCGTACAAAGCTTAAAAGCGTGCAAAATTCCAGAAGTTAATAGTAAAAGCACAAAATAATTTAACATTCATTCAAAAATACAGCTTTATTTGTTCGTGCAAGAATGTCGCTAAACGTTTATTAAATTGCAGTCAATAAAACTCAACTCCCCTCGCAACCCCCCAACCCGTATCCATTTAGAAAATTATAAAACAGCGAACCCTGCCAGTTCTATTTTACGTCATGCCGTCTGCCGCCTACCGGCAGAACACGAAGTTACTTTGATTTATAAGTTATTTTCCTTTTTCTTAATAAATCATTATAAAGTATAACAATCAAGTAAAAACTCAGTCTTTTTTTAATTATTTAGTAGCATCTTATTTATTATTTGGTACTCTGTTATACAGGGGCGAATCACAATCGTTCATGGACTACTTTTTCGATAATATAAGAAATATAATTAATCACAATTTTTATTACACTACAGTATAACTGGCTTACAATATATATAACCATTGCTTACAACATTCAAGACAAGTCGGGTTAAATCTTGACCTAAACTACAAAATATAAGTGTACTTTTTTCTAATTCCTAATAGTCAGAGAATAGGCAGCAATTTTCTTATTTCATCATGTAAAAAGAGTATTTAAATATTTAATAATAATATATTTAATATTATATAAAAGACTTGTATTTAAATTTGAATTTTCAGGGTAGAGAGCCCCCATTCGGCGATAATCTTGAAAATAAGATTGTAATCAATTTCTTTTGATTATCTGGGAAACTATGACTACCACAGCAATTTTGTAATGTGCATTTTGTAGATAAATATATTACCTAAAACATTTTTTAATAACTTTTTGTTGCAACTTTTATAATAAACAAAGAATATTCAAAAATAAATTTTAATTTTAGTGGTTTAATGAATAGACTATTCATGTGTAATACTAGTAGTATAACAGTTCATTTAAGATTCATTTTTGTTTATAAATTGTGTACTATAAAAGTTACAACAAAAAGTTATTAATAAAAGTTGTAGACAACATTATTATCGACAGAAAAGATCTTTACAAAATTTTTGTGGGAGTTATAGTTTTCAGGATAAACAAAAAACTGATTATACCTTTATTTTAAAGAAGACTGCCCCAACTCTCAAAATTCTAATATAAATCCAGGTAAAATGTTTATCGCTTTAAGATAAAAATCTGTGGTTCGAGTCCCAGTCAAATAGTTGATATCCTTCTATTAGTTTTCAACAGTATACACACTGGGTAATAAAGTAACATTATAATTATAGCCAAGCATTGAAGAAACGCGTATTTTGAATTATAATATATAATCAAAGACAACAATACAATGACGTTCATTGTTGTCTTATCTGTTCCTGGTATAACTAAAACATTGTCCTATATTATAATATTTCAAGTGTATATTTATTTGTTTATATGCTCCAGCGATTTGTATGGTGGTTCGAAAACTACTCCGCGCATTTTCTTTTAAATTGGCTATTTCGTAGAGAAAGAAATATTTCTTAGAAAAAAAAAGAAAGTTGAAATTTGGCACATGTATTAGGGTGTTCAATGCTAACTTTTTTTGAAAATTTGAAAAAGGGAGGGTTAAGAAAATTAGGGGGCCCAGTAGGAAACTTTGGAGAAAACTTAAATTTCGGATTTCTTAAAAATAAAATATATTATCACAAAAAAAAATTCAAAATTCAAAAATTTTATTTGGAGGCACGGGAGCAGTTTACGAGCACGGGGCTAGAAAGTTAAAATTTTATATATGGGCTAACTTTAGTACCTAATTTACGAATCGAAAAAAAAAGTTTCAAATTTTGAAAAAAAGAGTTGGTCAAAAAATGAACAAATTGAAATAAAATTCATACACAAAAGACAGTCGTCACTTGCGACGGGGGAAAACTCTAGTATACATATAAATATATATTTTAATTATATATAATTTAATATATATTACATGAATTTTGCAGGTTCCCTAATGCAGCAGCATGTTATTTATTTTCTAAATTCAGTAAATTATATATTATGCTAAATATGTCTTTTTTATATTTTCTTCAAGATGACATAAAAAATATAAATATTTAAAATATGTACCCGTACTTATATATTCACGTATTTACTCATAAAGTATTTTTAAAGAAGATTCTGAAAATCTAATATACTAATTAACTTAAATAATCCGGCCTTTTCCATCTTAATATTTAAATATTTAAATTGATTTGAAAGCCTTCTAATTTCAAGACGCGTACACGCGTAGACGCATTTTGTCGTCGCCCTTTTAGAATATTGATATAATATATTTAATGAACACTTCAGACCACATAAACAACAGCTGTTTGCTTTCACATTTTCTTATTCTTTTAATTTTTATAAAAGATAAGAAAATATTCATACGTAAACATAATTTAGTAGTCAAAGTTCGTCTGGAGTACACTGAAAGCACCGTAGAACCAGAGACTAGATGCTGGATGTTGGATACAGGATACTGGATACTGGAGCACGTAGAGGAGAAGTGCTTGTAACAAAGTTACCTCATAAAATAACCAAGTAAAGCTTTAGGCAATATTTTACAAATTTCTCTACGAAAGCATAACACAATTTCTTAGTAAATTAAACATGTATCCCTTTTTAATTTGTTTTTTATTTTATATTAAAAATGTTATCACGTAATATTATTTACACTGTAATTACGTCTATAAGGATGTACACTTTCTTATTTATCCTCAATCTATAATACTATTTGTTCTGATTTTTACACAACACAGTAGCCTAGAGTATTTATGCTAATGGCCATACCATGTTGAAGAGATTGTTATCGTGGTGGTATGTGAATGGGTGTATTTCCGCTGTCATTGCACCCCTCGTGCCAACGGTAAACAGTGTTCGGACAAACAAACTTCAGTGATCCATTATAGTTTAGGGTGTTTCTCCCCCACCTACAGACCTTAAGTTCCAACCTCCTCTCAGCCTCAGGAAAAATTCAACCTTGATTTACTGCACACAGTGTAATGCATAACTCATACTACTGTGTGTTCGAATTCAGTCCCCACTCGAAGTAGGCAGCGAGTCTTATTCACATATATAAAACCACAACACCATAAAAACTACCAAGAAAAGTAGGAGTGGCCGTCGGTCATAGAACAACTTTAAATAAATAAAATCTGTTATTTCCACCAGGGCCGAATTTCGAGGCGTGAAGTTCCTGGGGCAACGAAGAAGGGGAAGCCCCTAATTATTTTCCGAATAAAAGGAACAATTATTTTCCGTGATGTCTTTCAAAAATGTATTGCTTTTATCTTTATTGTGGAGGCCCCTCTCTTGTGGAGGCTTAGGGGCAATAGCCCCGCCTGCTCTCCCTCAAATCCAGGCCTGATTTCCACTTACCAAAACCTGTTCCTTTTTTTCCATATTTTGGAACGTAATGAAAAATTTCCTTTAGTTATCGGTACCAGTATTTTAGGGTTAGTCTTCCGTTAGACATTACATTCTTCAACATTAGTTCTACCAATTACATTGCATTTTTTATTTTTAGCTTTGTCTAGGGAGTCTATTATTAAGTTTCTATTTTCAAAAAATATTTCTTCTTCTTCACCTGTCTTCTTCCAAAAATTAAGTAAAATTACATACATTACGTTTCATTATTGAAATAGATTTACATCTCTGTCGCTTGAAAAATTTAGAAAATTAAAAATATATTTTGTATTGTTAGAATTATTTTATATTTAGTTTATATGAAAATGCTGTTTTTAATATAGACCTGTTCCTAATTATATTCAAACGAAATATTTCAATTCAAAAATGAAATTAAAGACGATACAGTGGGCGAGAGCATTCATGCTTGACGCCGACTGCTGTGTCTTCGGGTTCGATCCCCGGACCAGATATATATTTTCTGGGTTTGGTTATTATGAACTTATATTGATTATGGTCATACATAATCATACAGTTATTAGGCAGTGGTGTAGCCCACATATATGAGGCCACGACACCATAAATACTGCCAACATTGAAGGAGGTCGTCGGTGATAGGACTCAGCATCGGAAATAGGCCGACGTTAAATAAAAAAAATTTAAAAAAAATGAAATTAAAATTTAAAATAAAATTATGAATTATTTTATTGAATCTATCTAACAGTATTCTAAACAACCGTTCTTTTAAGGATAGAAACAGTGACTTTATTTTTTTGCCAATATCATTGTTTTAAGGTTATTGGGTACCGGTCCTTGGTGGCTAGTAGTTTGACGATGTACTCGTATCTAGTTGGGGGCACGTACTCCATGTTTGCCCCCCTACTTGGAGACGCCCATGCTCGTATTTATTATTCAAGGTAATCAAAGATAGCTTGAATAAAATCATAAAAGTAGAATTCATTTTAAATTTAATATTCCATATTTGTACGTAATTTAATCCACACAACAAACAAGAGTTTCATATTCCTAAATAAATAATATTTTTATTGGCTCTATTCTCAACAAGATATTTTGACGTCTTCTTTTTAACATTACTTCTATTTTCCATTCTTGCTATAACATTTAAAGAATACAAAGCTTTCGGAGTCTTACGGAAATATGAAAACGTTGCATATTTCAATTGTTATAACATCAAATAATAAAAGTAAGATAAGCCAGTAGATAGTAATAAAATAATTATAACTATCTTTAGTATAAGACGACACAGTGGTTGAATTTTGCGCTTTTATTGATAGAGCAAGATTCCAGAGCTACCAAACATCATTTATTTTCTGATGAACAAAATGTGTAAGATTGCGTAGTACAATGATCGTATGCCTACCTGCTAACTTGACCAGGCGGCTATTTTCCAGGTATCAGGTAATCAAGGTTTATGTCTCTCTCACTCTCATGCGCACGGATAATGCTCTCTCGCTCCTACTCATAGCGGAATTAAAATTGGGTCTGGGGGATGTTTGACTCCTTGGATCGATCTGTAGAACCTCTTGTAAAACGTTTTAAAACAGTTGTTTCGCTAACATATATAAAAATGGACCATCAGGCCATAAGTGAGCTTAAGTATTTTTTATGTCAGCATTAAAGCGTCCGCATGGTAATACAAGGTATTACAAGACAACTGTTTTAAAACGTTTTACAAGAGGAGGCCAAACATCCCCTAGACCCAATTTTATTTCCGCAATGAGTAGGAGCGAGAGGGCATTACCCGTGCGCATGAGAGTGAGTGAGTCATAAATCTTGATTACATGATACCTGGAAAATGGCCGCCTAGTCAAACTAGCAAGTAGGCATACATTTGTACATTGATCATTGTACATACTAACACTACTCAATCTTACACATTTTGTTCATCAGAAAATAAGTGATGTCTGGCGGCCCTGGGATTTTGGACTATGAGAAATAAATCGCTTTTCAAAAAAAAAGTCACTCAATTATCAAACTACTCTCGTAATTTAAGAAATATTGATTAAATACAAGTATGTAGGTTTTTACTAGTCCCTACATTCACTCCGCTTGGTGTGCCATATATAAAACGCTCCGGTACTGTTAATAATGTATTGTACTTTGTTCCTACCCCAAGTTCATGAATTTAAAATATATGAAGTTATATTCAGTGCAAGGTCATATATTTATAGCTAACAAAATCAATATTGAAATTAGGTCTAATGGCCCATGTATATTATTAGTTCGTATGTTGATCCACGCCTACAATTGTCGTACTTAGGCAGTAGCGTCGCAGTAAAGAAACAAATTCTTTAGAAAGCAGACTTGCTAAGGCACTCCGCACACGAGTCGACTGATTGCAAAGTAGTCGAGCCGCGTTTCGTGACTCTATAGAATTTTTAAGAATCGCATAATAGGGAGTATTTAAACACTTTTGTATAGTATTTGTGCACACATGGTGTCACCATCAATAACATGCAACCAAGAAACACAGTCGATCAAAACGTGCTAAAAATCAGTTTAGTTTCGTTCGTGCCGTGTGTTTTCTCTCACTCGTATACACGTGCGTTCTCTCACTAACAACACAGTTTCATTTTCATTCGGTTCGGGCAGATCGATTTGCAATCAGTCGATCCGTGTGGGGGCGGCCTTACATTCAAATATAAGTAACGCATAAATTATTACACTGTGAGAAAACAGTAAATATTACTATATGACCATAGTACCTGAGTGTTATAATTGTTTTATGTATATATTAAAAATGCAATGACTATAATAATTTATATTTGAATTTATAGGAGTTTTTGCCATAAAACTATTATAGTACCCCAGTACTATGTCACCCAGTCATTTTTACTGAATATTTCTCCAAGTGTATTAATTTATATACTGATAAACATATTGAAAAAAAATACTGAAATCCAATACCAGTCTCATGTAGTTTTAAAAATGTAAAACAATAATTTTTTTTATTATTTAATTCATTTAACGTCGGTCTATTTTGGATGCTGAGTTCTATCACTGAAGACCTTCTACTACGTTGGCAGTTTTTGTGGAGTCGTTATATATGTGAGCTACTCATACTGTCCAATTAGTTTATGATTATATATGTGCTTACTCAATTTAAGTTGATAACAACCAAACCCAGAATATATAGCTGGAGATTGAACACGAGGACACTGCAGTCAGCATCAAGCATCAATGCTCTTGCACACTGTGTCGTCTCAAAACAATTAATAATTTAAAATTTTAAAACTTCTTTTCATGCGTTTATACAGACCGCTTTTAAGATCAGTGTGCCAACAGGATGAACCTAGGTGCAAAGGCGGCCTTAGGGAGTGACAAGTAGGGCAACCGCCCAGGGCCTCGCATTCTCGCGCAACAACCCAAGTAGAAAAATTCATTACTGTATATGTATTTGAATCTCGCGCCTTGGTCTTTAGAAATCCCACTAGAATCACTGGGTATCGTTTCAGGCATTCATGTACTTTAGTTTATCATTATTAATATTTGTAGTCTTTTAACTTAACTTTTATAAATCATCTAATAAAATGTTATTTCTCATCAATTATCATCAAAAATATTTACTAACAATTTAAATAAATTATACAAAGAACAAGTGCCTCGCTAAAATCTGCCGCCCGGGGCCTCGCAAATATCTGCTGCCCGGGGCCTCGCAATGCTAAGGCCGCCCCTGTCTAAGTGCAGGTGCGCTTGAAAACAAAAACATTTGAAGACACACGGCAGTACATAATATAACTAACATTAGAAACGTTATTAATGTTACATTTTGTATAAAATATACAATTGATGTTATTTATATTTACAAGTTAGAAATATTTCATTAATCCCTCATATAAACTCAATTATATTAATTATAAAACAAATTTGAAATTCCTAGAAATTCTACTATTCATTTATTTCAATTAGAATAATTAAATTATATATAATGCTGCGTAATTGTCACAAGGAATGAGAATAAAGATAATTAAGATAAAATGAATGAACAAATAGTTGAGTTGAATAAAATATTTACGAATAAATTTGAAATCCATAGAAGGGTTGTTAAATTGAAATAGTTAGATGTTACAAAGAAACCACTCTTTGAATTGTTAGAATACTCTCGTGCTCTCGTTAACACGTAAGTCCCGTCACACATTGCATGCGTATTTAAGCGACTATTAACTGGTGACTTTAACACGACTTTAAGCGTATAAAGGGGTAGGGGAGAGATAAGGTTAAAACGATAAAATTTTCGATAATGTTTTTTGACGACATAGTTAATATATAATTATTTCTATAATTAACATTTAAAGAATACTTTGTGAAATTTTCATAAATAAATATCAAGAAATGAGGCATTGACAGCTGATCTCCGCAGACGTCACAAAAAAGAGTAACATTGCGGTGTCACTCATAACTCATCACTGGATTTTCTGAAATCCAAAAACCAAAATGATTTCATTAATTGATTAGTTTCTGCAGGTGACGCTGTGGAGTTTTTCTTTATTGCTTTTTCAATTTTTTACAGCGCCGATACCGACAAAAATATCGATTTTTCATGAAAAAAATCAGAAACTTTGTTATTTTAAAATACGTTAAAATAAAAAAAATTTAAAAAAAACTCGACAGCGTTACCTCGACATTTATGTTAAGAAAGAGTGTGCAAAATTTTAAAAGAATCGGTCCAGTAGATTTTAAGCTGGAGAGGGCATCGACTCTGAAAAAGCTATGTGTGAGAAACCGTATTCATGAGGTGTAGACCCAAAGAGGTGAAGACTTAAAACTCTATATCTCCGACAGTTTTACTCCAATCGGTTTCACATTTTTACACAATAAACTTAATATGTTGTACAATAATATAAATAAATTTAAAAAAATGAAAAAAGAGAAAGTTGAAACCATCAACTTCAAATTCAAATCATACACGCCAAAAAGACGTCGCATTGCAACGGGAGTAAACTCTAGTATCATTATAAGTTCAAAAGAAAGAATATTGTTTCTCTTTTAATTAACCAATTAATTATATTCTATATAAAATAAAAATAATAATAAAGTAATTAATTGTTATTTATTTTTCTTTGTTGTTTCAGACGAACGATGCCCAGTGACATAGGAGAAATTACCAATTACGATTATTTGGAGGATGTGCATTTGACAATTTCGAAAGTAAATGGTAAGAAAATAAAATAATAAGAACTAATTGGATGTTTTCAAAAACATTGTAGGGAAATAAAATAAACAAAGAACACATTGTTTTATCAACAAAGAAACAATGTTTTTATATTCATTAATTAATTTTAATTATAACGTGTGTAATTATAACAGTTTTACGAATATATCAAATTACGTTAAGAATATTGATACTTCTGTATGTTATGACTTATGACACTGAACACAGTATATTGGTAAATGTACACAGGTCCGCATCGCTTGCATTAAACGTATTGGATTTATCGTATCAAACATGTATAGATGTTAAGAATCTCACAATAAATCAATGTACATACAAATAAAGTCAAGTATAAATAAGATTTTAGTTTCTTAGATTATTTAGATTTTGTTAAAACTTCATAATAAAGTTTTGATGTTTCTATAATGAACTTCTGATGATCCATGGAATCTGAAACTTTTTATTATATTTAAAATTTCTTAAAGTAAGTCGTCTATATTAGCTATTTCTCTATACATATAATTTTGTTATATATGTATATGTATAAATCTATACCAGAGGCCCAGCAATCTACCTATTCAAGTTTCAACTTGTAAACAAATCAAATATTTTCTTAAATTCAAATGAGTACTAGTTGCTAGTTATTTTGTTAGATTGATTTGGAAACTATATTCATCTCTTTTCTTCAACTGACAAACATTAGGAAGTCGAACAGATTGTCTCAAGGTCGTCCTTATCTGTAACCATCCACCGATATAACCCTAACATTAAATTCAATTATTTACTTTATAAATATTTTTATAATAATATTGCTGTCTCTCTTTTACACATAAAAATCTTAAATAAAACTATGCACTGCTCTAACACATTATAACAATTTATCTCTAAAATGAAACATTGCAAAATAATTAACAGAACTTGTTATGACTTATCGGTCATTGATCTCGGTGCAGGTGTACAAATATAAACAATACACCATGCGTTGTTGTATATTATATTAAAATATTTTCATAAATTCAAATGAGTACTAGTTGCTAGTGAATTTGTTAGATTGATTTGGAAACTATATTCATCTCTTTTCTTCAACAGTTAATTATTTGGCAGTCAAAGAGAATGTCTCAAGCTCGTCTTTATCTGTAACACATCCACTGATATAACCCTAACATTAAATTCAATTATTTACTTCTTAAATATTTTTATAACAATATTGCTGTCTCTTTCTTTTACATATAAAAATCGTATATAAAACTATGCACTACTCTAACACGTTATAATAATTTTTCTCTAAAACGAAACATTGCAAAACAATTACCGGTCATTGATCTCAGTGCAGGTGTACAAATATAAACAATACATCATGCGTTGTTGCCATATTTACATAATTAAAATGAATGTAACGTTTAAATAGATTTACAATGTTGCACGATCGAAATATTTAAACAGAAATAACTACAATAAATTTAATTAACAATAATTTTGATTCTTTAAAAAGTTCGGGCTGTTGTCTGACAGTTGTCTTGAAAGTTTTTGTTAAATACTGTCAGGGTTAATAATATCAACAAATTCAAATATCAATTTAATATCAAATATTTGTTCCAACCTTGGAAGCAAACTTTCACTGTATCGTTTGGAGCCGGCTTTATCTGTAGCCTTCGCTGGCATGGTTCCAACATTACCCGCTGAATAGCTGAGATATTTAGATCGTAGATCCTTAGACTATATAGACAAGCCATACACAGTCATACATAGCTTACACAGCAATAAAATAAATTATTTATGTTTTTTTTTATTAATAATAATTTTATGATGAATATCTTTAAAGCATTTATATTGAAAAGCGCAGAAAAGGATATGACAAGCTGGGTAGTCTCATTCTTCCTTAATTAAATTTAATAAATTGGTAAGAAGTACTTCAGTGAATTCTCACGGGTGGTACAACCAGCGAATCTACGAACAACCAGCAGAACTTTGATTGTCTAATCAGACTAACACACCCATACCCCACTCTCCCCACTCCCCCCACAAACACCTACAGCCCACGCAACTTAATTATATTGTGAAATGGAAATGGAACGAAACGGTACGCTATGTAACCCTGTTTTAACAAAATAATTTATTTTACTGCGATCGTGTGCCTCTGCCTGTAATGCTCTGATGCTGTGATGGTGTGATGCTGGAAAGAAGGAAAGGGTACAAGCCAGTGTTAGGGTAATTAAATAATTTTATTTCATTTCGAATTTATTATATATTTGTAATTAAGATATATTTGTTTATATCAATTATTTTACTTGTTTTAAATTAAAAAAAATTATGGTAAACTTGAAAAGCAGTCATCCATAAATTACGTCACAAAAACTTTATAACTTTTAACCTTGTCGTTTATTTATCAACATAATCTCCTTTAAGCTCGATATATTTAGTCCAGCGTTTTTCTAATTTTTTATTTCTTCCCAATAATAGCTTTTCTCAAGGCCCTCAAACTAGACGTTCGTTTTAGTCCTCTTTGTTAGACCCAAATCTCCTACCGCTTAGTCATTTTTTCAGGTTTGAAAACAGGAAATAGTCGCAGAGGGCTAAATCTGGAGAATATGCTGGATGGGTTAGCAGTACGTAGCACAATTTATAGATTTATGCCATGGTGATTACACAATAGTTGCTTTCAATGGCTGTCAAACACAAATTAAATGCCGCAACTTGCTCAAAATTTGACAGTGGTCTATTAATAGATGGCAGTTGATAGGAGCAGCGTGGGAAATTATAAAAGTCACTGAATTATCAAACTACCCTCGTACATGTGAAGGTCAAAATATATTTACTGTCTATTATTTTTATAAATTGAAATATTCTTTGAGTTTTTGAATTCTGTGGAAATAAAAAACAAAATAACTTTCAATTAAAGAGATTTTTAATTAGATAGTAAACACATGAAATTTGAGGTTATTTTTCAAAAAGTTAGTAGTAGTTATATATACTTATTATAGTTAAAATTACGAGCGATCGCCAGTAATTCATGCTTAAAATAAGTCGTTTTGTATAAATTTACAATACAACGAAAAAGAATTGTACCATAAAATATTTTATAATGTTTATAGGAGCGAATAAAATCAAATTCACCATCGTATCGTAGTTTATATGGCTCTTATAACCTTTTTTGTGCGTAAGTCACCTTCGAACTCTCGTAATTTGAACTATAGAAATATTTATTCTAATGGTTAATTAACCTTATATGTATTATTATAAAGATACTTTATACATCTTTAATCATAAGATTTTGTAATGCTTAAATAGTTTTATGATAAATAAATAATGCGCAAAATGGTAAATTTATTTTTCAAAAAAGTAAAATGGGCAACAAAACGTTCTATATTAGGTTACACTATTTACGTAATAAGTAGTTTTGTTATATTAGATAAACCTTATATAAACATAAGTGTGTTTAACGGAATATAGTTAGTATATATAGTCAAAGCCTCTCAAAGATAGTGTCAGTATAAGGATTATTATTACTTTTGATCTTGTTTAAAAGTTAAAAGTAGTTCAATTATATCCAGTCACGGTTTATTATTGTTTCAGTTTCACTTCCATTTAGACTACTTCAATAAATGAGTTTCCATGGTAAATAAGTTCTCCACCCCTGGTTTAGAGTACATATTGTCCAAACAGCTTAGCATCATGGAAATTAACTTAGAAACGTGGTAGAACTCTTGTTCTTAGAAAAACCCTCAGGCGGAAGTATACTAATCTTGCGAATTTCTTGTTTCTTGTTCTCTTGTATTTAGAATATATAAGAATATATATTATCTTATATATGTATTTAGTCTTAGGATGTTTATTCTCTCAACTTTGCTCTTTAATCATAGGTGGCACCATAATACCTTTTTAATTATATTATTTGAAAAATGAGAAATATTCTTTGAGGCTAAACTTCCATTTAGTATTCTTTATTTTTAGAGGTTTACAGTGGATAAATAAATATGTGATAAAATTTCACTAGATAAATTAATTCTTAATTTATTTTATCCGAGCATCATTGGGAGCCCTCAGAAGTTTTTGATCTATGGGCCTGCAAAAGTTGCTGGTCTAGTGACATTTAACATGCTGGCATCATATATCTTTAGCATAGTTCTAAATAGTTTTTAAAAGACAAATATATTGTAAAAGAGAAAATTAGAAATTATTTGAAATAACCAAACTTTTTCTGTATTGGACTACACTTTGGTTACGATTGTCACTAGTAGACTACTTAAAGAACGTTAGGACAGTTTCTCCAATTCTCAGATAAACTTCAGTATAGCCGAGATTTTACCCAATAAATGGGCTATTCAGTTCTAGGTTTGTTAAAGACCGATCACAATTTACTAACACAAAATATAACCGAGGTATTTACTATTATTTTATTGTAAGATTTTTGCTATTATGCACTACATTCTTCCACCTTAAATCATTATATTACATATCATTGTGCATTGTAATTACATTTATTTATGATCCTTATTCTATTTACCCATTCTCAATCCTTCCAAAATAAAAAATAAAAATACAAACAACACAATAAAATTTAAACCCTTACTACTTCTCTCTTCCTGCTACTCTTCCTCCTGTTTCTACTCTGCCCTTTCTTTTCTCTCCTCGCTTCTTCCCACCCTCAGTCCCTTTTATAACTTCACAATCTTCTTTTTACTTTTTACTCTTTTCTCACATCAATACTTAATTCTATTTTCTCAGTATCTGCTGCCTTTCTTTTCATTTCCCAATTTTGCTTAGTTAAGCTACAGTAATGTAATGTAATGTTCAACTCGAGCAAGAATGGGAGTTGAGACACAAAACTATCAACCAAGGTTTATAATAAACGTCAGTTAACTGAGAATTAAAAAACGGCTCTTAGTATAAATCAGTAAAAACAATTATAAGATAAGAATACCTTCTGTACAACTACAGAGAAACATTAAAGATCTTCCCTTTATTGTGCAAGTAAATTGAAAGTTATTTATTATCATTTCCACGTATTTATGTTCTAAAAGTAATAGCTCTCACGCGAAAGAAATCAATTGTATCTTAGTCTTACTTCAACCAGTGGTATGTCCCTTTCAAAGGTATCGTAAATATAGGCCCAGAGTTGACGCTCTAGCCACAATCAATTGCATTATTGTTCAACAGATATTTGACCGTTAATTTATTATGAAACCAATCAACCTCCCATTTAACCTCTAAAAGCTTTGTTAATCCTCTAATAAAATAATTAGTTATCATTCAACCGCCTGGCATTCGTTGGTCGTGCCCGAACCCGTGGTTTAATTACCTCGTTAGTAAACTGAACGAATTACGAGGGTATTAATTAATTAAACGTTCAAAGAATTAGAGGTTTCCTTCTGTCATCGATAATTATTAGTTTATTCAGATTAGTGATTAAATTGACATCGATTTAGCGTGAAATTCTTGTAATAAGGTGTTAATTGATCGTCGCAGATGCAGATTTAGGTACAGTCTTTACGGCTTGCAGCACGGTGCTCCGTAAATCAAAGTCTTTGTGGTCAAAACCATAAAATGCATCAAATATGCTCGGGGTCTTCTCAATTTACCCAAACAACAAAGGTTAATTGGATAAGCCTCCAAATAGTGTTAGTCCTAATTCCATAATGTTAACGTTGCGCTCCTGCATAGGCGTCTGCAGAAAATATAAAAGAAGAGGACAAATTTTGTATTCCATTGTATCATATCTAAATTGAGGGGGGGAGGGGGAAAAGTTTTCAACTTTTCTTTATTTTTTATTTATTCATATTATTGTACAATATATTAAGTTTATTTTGTAAAAATTTCAAGTCCATTGGACTAAAACTGTTGGAGATATAGAGTTTTAAGTCTTCACCTCTCTGGTCTGCTTTCGTGTTACTTTGAAACTTTTAAATGCTTGTTTCTCACACATAGCTTTTTTAGTCGGTGCCCTCTCTAGCTCAAAATCTACTGAGTTTTGAGTCTTCACCTCTCTGGTCTGCTTTCGTGTTACTTTGAAACTTTTAAATGCATGTTTCTCACACATAGCTTTTTTAGTCGGTGCCCTGTCTATTTCAAAATCTACTGAACCGATTCTTTTGAAATTTTGCACACTCTTTCTTTGCATAAATGCAGAGGTAACGCTGTCGATTTATTTCATGAAAAATCGGTATTTTGACTTTTAAATGCTGTAAAAAATTGAAAAATTAATAAAAAACTCGACAGCGTTACCTGCAGAAACTTATCAACTAATGAAATCATTTTGGTTTTTCGTTTTCTGAAAATCCAGTGATGAGTTATGAGTGGCACCGCAATGTTAATTTTTTTTGTGACGTCTGCGGAGATTCTCTCCCTGGAGTCGCCATCGGTGCAGATCTTGGTGGTAGTAGAAAATGTCTGCCTTATTTCTTGACATTTATTTAAGAAAATTTCACAAAGTATTCTTCAAATGTCATTTTATCATGTAGTAATTATAAAAATAATTATATATTAACTGTGTGGTCAAAAAACATTATCGAAAATATGCTTCTTATTTATCGTTTTCCTGCTTTTTCCCTCTTTTACCGCCATTCCATTACTTTCAAAGCAAGCTTTTCCTTTCTCGTTCCCTCTATACTGTCCTCCTTCTTTAGCTTTTCTCTTATTACCCACTATGTCGAAAACAAAATATCGAAATGGATAGAAGTCCGTGATAACAGAGAGGTCCCAAACTTTAAATTATTTGTCCATGTGTGAATTTGTCCGCTGTTTTATTTCCGGTAGTTATTTTTGCATGCACAAAGCAAACTAGCACTTTTCACTTTCAGCATATTACAACAAAAAAATTAGGTTTGCAAAAAATCATCTACCAACGTGAGCGCAATTTACGGACAGTTGCGTTACTTGTCTATTGGTTAATCCGGCCTGCTTTCAGTTCTAATTCATCCGCATGCATTTATCATGGCAGAAAGGACCGGAAACCAAAATTATCAGTGTGTGGAAGTTATAAATATTTATGCATAGCATAATTTGAACAGACATGCTTTGAAGTCGTGTACAGAATCCTCAAAAGGAAATGTTCAGTGCAATATTTCAAAGATCTTTTTCAAACAACTACCTTATGAAAGACAAGTTAACGTGTTTTTAAATCCTGTCAGCATAATCTCAAACGCAGCGAAAGTAAAACATTTTAATTTCTTTCTAATATAATATTTATATATATAAAACGTAAATACAGTGCACTTCAACCTTGACCTGAATTGTTTTTTATCTTTTAAACATGCCCTAGGTCTACTGAAATAAATTATACTCCTAATATTTAAATATTATTCCCTAGGGTGAAGAACAACACCAAGATCGTTGTGTAGAACGATCCATATTATAATGTGTTAGAAAGAGATAGTTATATTTATAAATGTTTTATGAACACGAAAATGCACGATATGGAACACTGCTTTACCGAAGTCAAGGTCTTATACAAAATAAAGTTTTTAGATAGTAATAATGTATAGTTTTAATGTAACAGTAAAGTTAATAATCGATATTTAATAATGACACTTTTGTTTACTTTCTTTTATTACTTTAAATTAGTTAAAGTCTCACGTTAAATTAGTAGTATAGACAGTAGTTGACAGTACACTAAGGGCGTCCGCACATGAGACGACTGATTGCAAACCTTAGCCCCGAATCTGCTCGAACCGAATGAGAATGTAACTGTGTTGTTAGTGAGAGAACGCTCGTGTATGCGAGTGAGAGAAAATGCACGGCACAAACGAAAGTAAACTGGTTTTGAGCACGTTTTCAGCGACTCTATTTCTCGGTCGCAGGGCATCCTTGGCTGCATGCTTTTGATGGTGACATCAAGATGAGAGATATGCACAAATACTATTCAAAAGTATTTAACTACATACATACATACAAATACGACACAATAAAAATTAAAAATTCTATATAGTCACGAAACACGGCTCAACTAGTTTAAAATCAGTCGACTCGTGTGCGGAGGGCCTAAGAACCCCCTAACTATCACGTGATAGTAAAAATACTGGCCTGTCGCACTATACAAGCGTATTTAAGCGACGGCGTTCTTTGCATGTGTTGTGCCACAATACATACATACCACGTACCGATACGACAGTACGCCAAGTCAAACTTGTGTGCTGTAGAGTGTATTGGAGTTGTTTTGCACTAACATAATTTATCATGAGAGCAAACTTTTTCTTTAACTTTTATAGATACACCACTGATACAAAAGAGACTATTGCTTTCTCTTTCATATCTCTTCCTGCTGGGTTAAAATTCTTTGATATTCAGTTCCCGTATTCGGACAGCTTTGTAGCTTGCAGTGTGCGAGGGTTTACATAGGTAAAGCGTAGTAGCGCGTATACGGCCGATCAAAACTCGCTTAAATACTCGACTGCACTACAAGAAAGAATAAGGCGAAAATATATCTGTAATTTTGTAATACATTGAATCATATAAATGTACACGCACTCTGCTGAATTAAAATTCGCTCCGAAAAATCTTCAGTTTGATACAAATTTGCAGAACAGAAAGAGACCAATTTTTTTACAGTGTAACTTTATCAACAGACCACGAGACTAAAACTTTTTATTCTCAATACATGCATGGTTTTTCAATATACTCAACAAGTTGTTTTCGGAACACGTATTATGCATATAAATGTAAATTAATGTTTTATATGGAACTAATCCGGGAACAAATCAGGAAATGGAATAGTTCAAAAGTCGACCTAATTAACAATTATAGTAGTGTCGACATATGAACTTTCCAAACAACCGAATATATGATTCTCAAAATACTGTGCTAATTTCTGTGCAAAATATATGATACGTGAAATAATACAGGGTGTTTCAATATTTTAGTATCATATCATATAGAACAAACAACCTGTATATCCATATAATTTGTATCAAGGTGTTTTATATGAGATGATACTAAATGTGACACTCTTGTTGGAAGGCCCTATATATACTTGTGTGCATCTTTGTGTGCGTGTAACTGTTGTAGCAAACCTTTTCATGTTCCTTTGCTTGTTTCTATAACTATTGTTAATTTACAATTATCTAAAAATTCGCTATAGGGTCTCTTACGGTAGTTCCAGCATGGTGTAGTATAATCAGAAAATTTACTAATGTCAAAAATTCAAAACCTATTTCAATATATATTTCAAAAAATATTTTCGATTAAGGTGACCTGCCAACGTTGCAAAATGCTTGTATTGTTATAAATGCATTAGTACCATCAAAGATTTAAAATTCCCTTTCTTTATTCTACACTACTGGCGATAAATGAAAAAAATGTGTATGAGTTGACAAAAAAATTATTGTATTTCAAATGCAAAACGATGAAGTGCTATTTTTTTTAAATTTGTTTAAAAACCATTTTTCTTTACCTTTCTACTTTTTTTCAAAATTCTATAGAGATTTTTTGTGTATAATACTTGGGAGAACAGGGAGTTTTACATGCTTCAAATGGAAGGTGATCCTGAAAGTTGCTAGCTTTATTAAGTACCAAAAACAGAGTTTTTTTCAAAAGGTTTCAACTTTTTTAAAAAAAAAATTTTTCTATTTATATTATTGTAGAACATATTAAGTTTATTGTGTAAACATTTGAAGTTGATTGGAGTAAAACTGTCGGAGATATAGAGTTTTAAGTCTTTACATCTCTGGTCTGGTTTTGTGTTACTTTGAAACTTTTAAATGCGGTTTCTCACTCTTAGCTTTTTCAGAGTCGGTGTCCTCTCTAGCTCAAAATCTAATGGACCGAATCTTTTGAAATTTTGCACACTCTTTCTTTAAATAAATTCCGAGGTAACGCTGTCGAGTTTTTTTTTTATCGAGCAGAAACTTATCAACTAATGAAATCATTTTGGTATTTCGATTTCAGAAAATCTAGTGATGAGTTATGAGTGGCACCGCAATGTTACTTTTTTCTGTGACACCTGCAGGAATTCGCAGTCAATGCCTCATTTCTTGATATTTATTTATGAAAATTTCACAAAGTATTCTTCACATGTCATTTTATTATGTAGTAATTATAGAAATAATTATATATTAACTGTGTCGTCAAAAAACATTATCGAAAATATGCTTTTTCTTTATCATCTTGACCGTAGCCACTTCACCCTTCCCCCCTTAACGTAGGCCTATTTCCGATACTAAGTCCTATTACAGACGACCTACTACTATATTGGCAGTATTTTCATGGCATCATACATGTGAACCACATTGCTGCCTAGTAGGTTTTTCGATTACATAATCCATTTAATTGGACAACTACGGATCGAACTCGAAGACACAGCGGTTTAGTGTCAAGTGCCAATGCTCTCGCCCACTGTGTCGTCCTCAAATCTAGAGAAAACCTCATCTTTGCTATACCTGATCTTCAGTAAGCGGTAATGATCCCATACTGAATATTACACCATAATAAGGCATTGTTTGTATAGCCATGCTGATAATACAACCCTAGCACACGTCTCACAGACTCCAGCCCCCTTCCCCCGTTACCCGAGTGCAGACTTTGGTTCGGTTCTGTGTGATGTTTATTGATTCGCTAATCTAATATTTGGTGGTTGTTTTATATAATCCCACAGCTTTTAACTCTATCCAAGTACAAACAGTTTTAAGCTTACAAATTGAATTCGATAATCCGATGCTATACTAATGCAAAGGTATGCTATACTAATGCAACCTCTTATTTACTTTGATCACTTAAGTAACCACAAGAAATTAATAACACACGAACATTGAATTCTAATTAAAGGATTCTGGTTTGCAGAAGTTGTGCTGGGCCAGACTCAGGTTCGTACTGCGCTATGATGCAAAGAGAGGACTGCATCAGGTGACACGGTAATGTAGTGTTCACATATGCGTGTTCGGGTTCGAACATTCGTTAGAAAATTCGTTCTCATTCGATAAACATTTAAAATTCGTATACGATATAAAGGTATTGATAAAATAGTACCATGGGCTTGTTTGAGGTACTGTACACCAGGACCCACTGACGGAGCTAGGTATGGGCCAGTTGGTGCTGGACACCGGGGCCCTCAAGCTCAGGGGGCAGCAAACCTCGTATTGTACTAGCTAAAAATTCTCCCACCTTTTGAATGTAACTAAAATAGGTTATAAATTGTTTTATATTAATTGTTTTATACTTATCTGCACCGAAAGTTTAAATTTATACTCCGTTTTACGGGACGAAAGTTCCTTTTTATTCTTATTAGAAAATAAATGAAATAGTTTGACATCTGCACTAACCTCCCCGCAAAACAGTGGCAGAAATTTAAAATTTCGGTTACAAATATGCTGAAAAATAGTATACACGCCAGCAAGGAAAGTAAGATATTCCAGTCCGTGTGTTTGCCAATTTTAACGGAGTCAGTTTTACACGTGGGTTGAAATGTCCTACTTTCTTCCCTCGGCGTGTAATATACTAATAATGTTTTATGTACAATAAAGTGTTTTACATACATACGTGCAATTTTTTTGTAATTGAACAAACATATAAAATAGCAACAACAATCGGCTGGAAAGGTTATGGCCTCGGTATTTTGGGATGTGCGTGGTGCAATATTCATCGACTATCTTGAGAAAGGAAATACCATTAACAGTGAATATTATATAGCGTTATTGGAGCGTTTGAAGGCCGAAATTGCAAAGAAACGACCGCATATGGCAAAGAAAAAAATTTTGTTTCATCAAGACAACGCACCGTGTCACAAGTCAATCAAAACAATGGCAAAACTACATGAATTGAACTTCGAATTGCTCCCACATCCACCGTATTCGCCAGATTTGGCTCCCAGCGACTACTGCCTGTTCGCAGACCTGAAAAAAATGCTCGCCGATAAGAAATTTCGCACGAATGAAGAGGTTATCGCTGAAACTGAAGCCTATTTTGAGGCAAAAGATAAATCGTTCTACAAAAGTGGTATTGAAATGTTAGAGCGGCGCTGGAATGATTGCGTTGCTCTTGATGGAGATTACGTTGATGAATAAAGCTAATTTTGAACCAAAAAAACTGTGATTTCTTTGTTAGGCCCGGGACTTTTCAGCCCATGTGTTAAAACATGATATTTCTTTGTATTTCATAAATATAATTGACAGTGGCAGCCAACTATCCTAATTCATATTATCCATACAATATTTTTCGAAATAGATGAAATATGAGCACAATTCAGCAAAACACAGGTTTACGAGATAGAGGACGATAACGAAAACTAGCACAAACCCTTTGGCAGCATCTAGGACCATGGCAATGTGCCAGCGCGAATCATGCACAGTGGTCACGGTGGCCGCACGTTGTACTCTGCCGTTGGTGTACTTCAAGTTAAATAGCACAGTTCAAAGGAACTGAAGTTACAAACTATGACTATTATTATGCATTTATACATACTGCTGGTCTGTACTAGGGACAGTAGCGGATTATTACACAGACCCAAAAAGTCAAACAGTTCACCACGGAAAACATCAATGGATTTAAGAAATGAGAAGGGAATCGTTTTATTTACTTGTATAAATACGTTCTGCCACGTACCAATTGCGTTTCAGTGTGGTATGATTAAAAGAACAACCCTTATGCTGATACCAGGGTACTATCACTTAGAGTAAAATTATTTGACATGGAATAAGCCGCTTTAGGCGACCTCTATTGGGATATTATATCTTCTAAGAACTAAAATTCTCGGCGACTCAACATCTGAAGAGAAGGAAGGGTGAAGGGAGTGAAGTGTAAACATCACATTTCTTTTTTGTTAACATTTTAGGTTAAAAAATTAAATTAAGAATGTACGGAATATCCAATCGCAAAAATTCTATACTTCTTAATAGATAATATTATAAAGAATATATGGTGTAATTAATATTAAAATGGCATGAGACGTTCTTGAGATATCTTTGCAATTAGTTCAAGAAATGTTGTTTTCAGATTAACGCAAGAGAAAAAAAGTGTTAAAAAAAAGAATATAAATATACAAGCAGTGGACTGCCGCGCTCACTTAGGGCGTCCGCACACGACGCGACTGGTTGCAAACCTTAGCCCCAAATCTGCCCGAACCGAATGTGATTACAACTGCGTTGTTAGTAAAAGAACGAACGTGTTACGAGTGACATAAAACACACGGCACGAACGTAACTAAACTGATTTAAAACTGGTTTTGAGCATATATTCAGCGACTATATTTCTCGGTCGCAGGGCACTGTTGGTTTCACGATGTCATCATCAACAGAGATGTTTACGAAAAGTATTTAAATACATACATACAATCAAATATAACACAATCGAATCCCCTGTTTTGCTATTGTTAAAAATTCTATAGAGTCACGATACACGGCTCGACATGGCTCGTGCTCGTTTTCGTTGAAAACTTCGTTTCGTGTTTAGTTTGCAATCAGCCGACTCGTGTGCCTTTCTCGTGTTTTATCTCATATCTCGATTTCTCACTAACAACAGTTGTAATCACATTCGCTTCTAGTAGATTCGGGGCTAAGGCTTGCAACCAGTCGCCTCGTGTGCGGAGGGCCTTAGAATTGCTATAGCTCAGATATTATTTGAAATATTGGTATGGATAAACGTTTAAAATACTAGTAAAAGTATTATTAATAGAATAGAAGGTAAAAAGTATAATTAATTAATTCAATAAAAATAAAAGATTTTTTTAAATTTTAGGGTGCTTTAACTCCTTAAACAAAATTCGTTTACTGAAATTCGTTTACTATTACTTAATATTTAGGAAAGGGCGATCTCAAAGAAGAGTCTCAAAACTAGGATGCGTTTAAACCCTCCAACTGCTAGATGCGCCACTGGCTAGAGCTCCAGTTCTCATCTACCATTTTGCTCCATATTCTATGAATAGTAGTTTTAAATATCAGTAAATCTCGAGGAAAAAAAAGAAAATATAACTAACCACCGTGAACTCAAGCTCCAGATATTTGTAAAACAAAAATTCAACGATAATAATGGATCTAAAGTCGCCAAAAAGTCAGAAGAAGGACTTCAAAACTAATAAAGATAATGACCTAAAATAATGATATTTAATGATAATGATCATTAAAACAAAGATTTACAATGGTTATTTGGAGCTAATTTTATGGCTAGATTTGTTCTAATCCCTGAAAAAGTCCTATTTGTAGATGACACAGTATTTTTGGGGTTCAATTCCCGGCCAAAGTTATAAATTCTGGGTTTGGTTGTTATTAAGTTAAATTGATTAAGTACATAGATTATCATAAACTTATTAGGGAGCGGTGTATTTCACATATAGGAGGTCACGACACCACAAAAATTTCCAAAACTCAATATGCCGACTTTAAATGTATTAAATAAAAACAAAAAAGTTGGTCATTAGAAAAATAACACCCAAATTTTTTAACGTCGGTGAAGTAAGCAGTCGATTCGATAGCAGTCGATTCGATAGCAGTCAATCCTTATAAAAAAAAATTTATCTAAAAGTAATATCCTAATAAATTTTCTCTTTTTTTTAACAGAAGGGAAGGAAGATATTCAAAGTGACATTGACAAGTTCTTCAGTCTTCTAGGGGAGGAGCTAATTGCTATGAAATGCACTGGCTTTGTGGAACGTGCTCTCAAATCACTGGGACCAGACCTGCGGAGCTTCTTAGCCACTCTAGATGGCGTGCACGATGTACTCCAGATACAGGAAGTTACAGTACGTACCATTTTATGGATTTTATACAGGCAAAGTGTACTTATTTGTTAAAGTAACGATCTTATTTCACGGTTCAAAATTTATTTCTTATAAAATAACACTTTGTGAACTTGCTTCTACAACATTAAATAGTTTAACAACTAAGATATAGCAGTATCATTATGCTATACTTATGTTTTAGTATTAAGTAAATTAACAGTATACCAGTAAATTGAATGCAGCTCCTTAAACTTATATATATATATATGTATATATATATATATATATAACTATAAGAAACTATATTTCTTTAATTGGTACAGAGCTCATCTATCGGTAAAACATTGACCATATACTCATGGACTTCCATAGATGAAGTTGTGATGAATAAAGGCCAACACAGTTAATATTTGGAGTTGACAGAATACACTGTGCATATTGTTAAATTATTATAAAATTAGATAAAAAGGAATTGACAATTTAAATAATAAACTTTAAATGTCATTTCTTTGTTTTCAGAGCAACACATAAGTTTGTTTAAAAATTTACAATTCATAATAAAATTGAAGACATTGTCTTTTCACAAAAGAAACAAAAGCGCTCGCATTGAATTAAAATAATTATATATTGATTATACCAACAATTAATACTCTTAAGAACTAAACTAAGTACGGCCTAAGAGTTTAAGTGAGATTGTGGATAACAAATTTTTGCTTACACACGTTTCGTGTCTCTGTAACCTGGGGTCCCCGTATCATTGATACGGCAGATACGGCGGTAGCTACACCACTGATCATATTATATTTAAATGCTTAAAATATGGTCTTTAAATTAAATCTAAATTTAACAGTGAAATAATAGATGTGATTAAAATCTTTCTTAACTAATCAGGCAGCGGTTTAGTTCACATATATAACGACACCAAGATAACCGCCAACACAGTAAAAGCTCTTCAGTGATAGGATTCAGCATCGGAAATATGCCAATGTTAAATAAATTAAATTAAAAAATAAGCCATTATAACTAGAAATTTACAATCTTCTTTCAACATATAAATTTATGACCTGGCTTATACTTTCTCCTAAAAATGTATCAAGAGTATGATTTGTGATTGTGTCAAAATACAGGGTTTTCATGTCTCCGTATCATTAATTATTATTTTTTAAAAGCATAATATTTATGCTCCTTTGACAGGCAAATAAAAATGATAAATATTTCTATGTGGTACGGAACTGTAAAAAATGTGGTGTAATTAAAGGAAAATCCATTAGATGAATTGGGGTAAAAATATATTTAAATTGACAATTATTCGTACAACGACGGGAAGTAATATGTTTTAATATTCAAATTATAACATTAATAATGTTGTCTCTTTTATATCTATACGAATATTTGAGTAACGAAGGAACAAAGTCTTATTTGAATATGATTTCTTATTGTATTAACACCTCCCAGTGTACAATTTGGTGATGTGTCCTGTTTCTATCACTATTCCACTTCAATTATGTTCGCATCACCTTTATCTTCATTTGTATTCCGACAGCTGGAGTGGTTTCGCCATTTGTTGCTGATAAAATAGACATTTAATAAATGAACTCTTTCATGACAAAAGAATCATACGCATCTTCAATATGTGACTCCAAAATGTTTACTGGACTATTTCAAAGCCCCAATAAATGCATTCGCAATCCGCTACTAATAATATAACTTTTACCTTTTACGCAACGACAAGTCAAACATAACTTTAAAATGAAAATTGTTCCTTAATAATATAAATAAATATTTAATTAAATACATTTTTTGCGTAACGTTTACAGGTTTATTTGCTTTACAACTTTATCCTGTAACATAACGTTCATTAATAATTTATATTAACATTACTTTAAAACATATTTCCCTAGAGTAAACGTTAAATAAACTTTAAAATATTATTTAGTAACCTTGATAACAAAACTGGACTTAATTATAGTACTCAACACTTTTAGCTGTTGTTTAAAACTAATTTGAATACGATGAAACCAACAGGAATCGATCTCATATTGTTTAGTAGATATTAGTTGCAAGGCTGGTCCAAGTGGCAAACCAATCACAATTGTTTCGACGAACTTATGTATATCTAGTCACAATTACCCCCATTGAATCTGGACCCCCTCCTAAATTCTGGACCTTTCTCTAACTTGTCTATTGCTTAATCCGGTATCTCGTAGATAAGGCAATTAAGTTATTCGATGAAGGTATTGCACACTGCCCTATATTAAGTACAGCCAGAAGTTAATATTCCATGAAGATGCAACCTACATTTATAAACATTTACAATACATAATTTACAATACATCATTTACAACTTATAAACACGAGCAGGGGTATTTAAAATAAAGAGATTAAATTAATTTTATTAATAATGTCAATAAGGTTTTTCAGACTTTCCCCGCTTTCAAATATCTGTCTATATTCCTCAGGCATATTACAGCCTTGTCTGTGCGACGAGTACCTTAAGCATCAAAGAGTAATATGCTTTACCGTTAGTTGTCTGTTACATTGTTCATATATTGGTGTAGTTCCGTTTTGAATAAGTAAGTATGAGTAAGATTTGTATGACCTATCATGAGTCTAAATATTGTTATTTTTACCATTCTATTTAGTCCAACCGGTAACTCTTGTTTTCAAATTGATGATTTCACTTTCTTTAATTTATTATCAGTTTCTTTGATCCATTAATTAATATTATTTACGTATGTTTTATTTATTATACATATGTTATTTCTCTAACTTTGATTTCTCATCCCCTAAGATCTAAAATTTGTTCTCAGAGTCAACGAAAACCCATTTGATTTTGAATTATAGTCGCCGCTGGTTTCATACCAGAGAGACAGTTCAATAAAACTCGAACAAAAACTTGTTTTTCTGAACAAAAACACATGTTTACACAAAAGAGACAGTTCTTAAAACATTGTTGCTGTTTTAGTAAACAAAACACATTCCCATCTAGAGTCGGTATGAGCTCTGTAATTTATCCTCACAGTCGACGAAAACCCATTCGATTTTGATTGTCTTTAAAATCTTGTCGCCCCTTAAATTGCGTCGCCCCAAGTCACGAGTCTCAGAAACATAAGCCTAAATCCATGACTGCCTCTACTACACAGAATTAGTATAGTCAAAATTGTAAAAACCAATATGGCGGTGAATTTATAAATATAATTACTGTTGTTCTACAACCCAGCATCCATCTGCATTACTTTGTATTCTGTGATAAAGAACAATAAAAGAGAAATGATTCTGTTAAATTAAATGAGTAGGAGTATATATCATTAAAAGAGCATTGTATGTAATCTCCATTAAGATAGTAAAAAATTAGCATGAGCCTGTTGCATAATAAGCGAAGTGACAAAGGAACACAGGCTATACTTTAAATACAGCATCACTTTATTTGCACAAATACAAAGGAAATAGGACAGCTAAATAATTAGACAAATAATAAAAAGGATTGCGTGAAGGGATTGTAAGCATGGGAAGCTAAAGTGGAACTCTATGTAAAGTAAACCCTGATTATGCATAGTGATGTGCACTTGTTTGTTATGTGGAGAATATCGATTATCGATATAACATACCTGTCTTTATTTTGATATAGATACTTTATTTTATTGTGGTACACTTTACTGTGGGTAAAATTATTTAGTGAATATTTGGGTGATGTATTTGGGTACATCGCTAATTAAACGTTAAATGAAACTGCACTACAAAACATGTTTCTATATAACAAGAAGAATATAACCCTTAGAATTAGCTCGTGGCAAACTAGCAGATATGATACTTGCACTACAAGACAATTTTCTACATGAGAATATCATCGACCCATTGGTGCCCACAGAAAATTTGCCAGAATATGGCTTCTATAATTTCTAGTGTACATTTTTGTTAGATTTCATTTTATTTTGATATCTCCATTTGTCATCTTCGGTCACTCGTGCAACCAGCTATAGGTGACACCCAGATTAGGTGCTAGGGTACAGCAAGTGCAGCAAAGATCGAATAATAAGAAGCGTCAAAATTATCTACGTTTATAGCATATAAAACATTATAAGGGAGCTAAAATGTGCTCACATGGGAGGGTCGCAGTTACCTTTAAATAAACTTTGACATTGAAAAGGGTACAGCTGTGTATTTGACTGGAATAGTAAAATAAATATGTATGTATAAAAATATCGATGTATCATTTTTTACGATATAATATTATCGATATTTTGTATTCACCTCTCATTATGTACAACGCATGTATATGTATATAAACTGTATTTCTCTGTGAGTTGAATGAGAAGGGTACGCTGTTGAAAGTGTTTTGAGTTTGGGACCGGGTTGGGAATAAATAAAACTCAAGGTTTGACAATTGAACACGTATTCTTCTGATAGATAAGTGAATCCTATCTCAATATTCCACAATGTGACTATGTACTCTTTTATATATATATATATATATATATATATATATATATATATATATATATATATATATATATATATTTATATATATATCTATATTTATATATAATAAACAAAAAATTAATCCTTAAATTTTGATCCCATTAGAAGCAGAACCCAGAAGAAGTGATTGAAGCTGGTTTCGTATACGCTGGTCCAGGAGAACTGATCTTCACCACTGATAGACCTGCCCTAGCTTTATTGCTAACCGGATGTTTAAAAGCTCTTGCAAGAATACTGTACGAAACGGAAGCGGAAGTTGTCTTGATGCGCACTGGGATTCAGTCAAAACAGTATAGGTAACACATTTTTGTTTCTAACCTTATCTCATCTTACCTTAACCTACTTTTAACTAAAGTTAATTATTATCTAACCACGTAACTAACCTATACCAGAATCTATTTTAATAAAATATGCGATTTTTCATGTATATTTAACGTCAACTTTTAATTATTGTGTCACTACAATGTCCCCATCTAATTTTCCGGCGGTTCGTTATGTTACTAATTTATTAAAATTAGGTTTTCGTTACCCATTGAGAAGTACGAGCACCACGTCCGCTTCATTCTATGAAAATATATTACGTTGTTGATGTTGATAAAATCGTTTACTTCATTTACAAGCGGGTCAGCTCACCTAGTTTGCAATAGGTTGCAGCCACGTGAAAGAAAACCCAAACTTTTAAAGTGCTTTCCATCAGTAGTGGCTGTTGGCTACGAGAACTGGTAGTGCACCTTACCAGCTTATAGAGGATTATGACTTAAGGAGGTACAGGACGTTAACGTAAATGATGAAAACGTTGTGAAATTTGGAGGGTCGATACAAATAGTTAAATACATGCTGTCTTAACATTTTAGAGACCACAGTTTTAGAGGTTCATAGTTTTCTTTTTATACATGATTAAAAATAGTTATTTTCCATACAAATCATAATTTTTAGCTCAATTTCATCACATAATATAACTTTTAACTATAAAAAAAATGGTGACACGGCTTTCAAAAAGTAGGTGTATATAAAATAATCTTTTCTATAACTATTGCAAAAAGAAAATTATCAAAAGGATACCTATTTACGAAAATATTTAAATAAAACCTATAAGAAACAGTAAATGTAGGTTATAAGCCGGCAACGTTGCAAATACCAATTTGAGCGGGAATTTCAAAATCGGAATAAATGTTATATAAAATATAACAATTTATTGGTGAAAGAACCAAATCACGCATGCGTCAACACACGTAAATTTCCAGCGTTGCAAAATTTATTATTCCTTTTTCAAAATATTTAATTTGAATTTAAATTGAATTAATATAAATTTGATATTAATTATAGGTAATTTTTCATTTATTAAACTATTATATGCATAAAAAAATCATTTTAACAAGCAAAAAGCAGTTTAAAAGGGAATTGAAAAATTCATTTTCAAAGGTACAGTCCCAATATTTGCTCGTCCCTCATGTACTTCGTATTTTGCATTTCGTATTATCGAGAGATAAACTTTTTGCATTGACGGTACGTCCTGTACCTCCTTAAAGTTGCAATAAACCGATATTTCCTTATTAATAATTTTATTTTTTATATATTAAATCAATTTGACGACTTTTACCCGCGGAGAAAGTGGCGATATTTTTATTTTAATCCAAAGTACAAACTCTGAGGTTAGTAATGAAACACATTATCTGCCAAATGTCACCTAAATATTGTGTTTCTTTATTGATTTAAAATTACTGCTCAAAGACCCTATAGCATATTTCTAGTATATTTCTAGTATAATTTACCTACAAAATTTAATATAGGTTATAAATTATTATATATAACAATTCTAATTTAAAAACTAATTACCTAATACCCATGACATTTAATAGTATGATAGATGTCTGTGACATTGACTTTCATCATGCATGATAGCGGTATGATCAAAGAACATATTAATTCCTGTTTCATTGCCATTAATTACCTATGGTGCCATCTCTACCATTGGATATTTCATTTTTGAAGCTAACTAAAGTTGTTTACATTACGTGAAAATAATCCGGATCAAACAATTATTTCACACGTGGGCTACTGTTGTTCTTGCTCGGTCTGCCAATCTACCACAAGCACACTAGTACCAGCAGCTCCCCCCTCTCCCTATGGCCACCTCCAACATCAATACCACCCCAACATTCACATCGTCATCATCAGGGGTAAAGCAATGTTTGTTTTATCTTCCCATATGACTTGAAATCAAAGTGTTGAAAGTTCAACCCATGAACCATAATAAACAATTATGCAATTCAATGAATATCCCCCTCTAGATAATTAAAATTTACTAAAGTGAAAGTTTTACCATATGTAAACCTGAAACCGCATTAAATGTAATACTGGATTTACAACTCCAACTTTAAATTCCAATGATTGGTCATTTAAACGTGCATTTTTGTATAGGGTCTTTCAACAAGAGCGTTCATTTTAAATCAATATAAAAACAAAACTCGTGCCAATGGTGAACAGTGTTCGTTTCACTTCCATACTTCATTTCCCTTCCGGATGAACACGCTTCAGTGATTATATTAGTTTGGAATGTTCTCCCTAGCTTATACCTTAAGGTTCAGCTTCCTCATACACACACAGATGCAATTTCTTTAGGGTCTATAAAGGCTGGCATCGCACACCTCTAGGAGTGAAAAAAAATCAACCATGATTAGTAGTGTATAACTCGTACTGCATGTTCGAATGCAGTAGGAGAACTAGTCGGGTTTTGATTTCTTGGTTTGGTTGTTGTTTTATTTCATTTACAAACTTATGCAGCCTTATAACTTATATATAAGGCCTTATAAAAACTGTTAACATGCCAAGAAGCCATCAGTTATAAAGCTAGCATCTGAATCGTACTCAATTTTTCCTTTTTTGTATTAACAAATTTTTTTGATACAGATACTCGATTAAAGAAAGAACTACCTTGAAATCAGTGAGCAGTGAAATTAGTGAAGATGAAGATGATGACCTAGACGTCATTGAAGTAGCTCGTCAAACTCGTGAACTCTCCTTGGATGCCAAAGATCTCAGAATACAAGTCGGTACCTTCTGCAAAGCATTTCCATGGCATTTCGTCATAGATAGAAAACTTGACATTGTTCAAATAGGTAAGACCAATAGTTATTTTATTATACTTCAGATTTCAGTTTACATGATTTGATCAGATCCAATCAGTTTTATCTGTTCAGTTCGAGTTACGATTCAAAATTTACTTGCGCTTCAGATACAAACATATCAGATAGAAAACCCAGGTAGGAAATTTCACAGCAAGGTCAGTCTGTCTATCTCACCACCTAATTTCAAGGTTCATCTGTTACTTCTCATATATCACTTGTCCTGCACTGTAAGGTTCACACTTTATAGCTTACTACAAGCTAATTCCGTTGTGTGTTACATGGCGTTACTTTTTCTACCAGGTAAAGACCTGGTATACCTGACATGTATTTTGTAAAAGAGGTTGCAATTTACGCAGGTCATAAATTGTAGATTGGGTAAGTGGAGATACCTGATGTCGGTAATATCAGAGTAAAAATGGTTAGTTTCACAATATATAAATCTAATAATCGGGTCTTCAATCGTTCACAATATATACCTATAACATCGGATTGCAAACAAATACTGACAATATGGTAATTTAGTGTTTACTCATACGATAAACGTGATTAAAGATCTAATCTAGTCATCTAAAAAGTCCTTAAGAAGATTTCTAAGAATGCTGTCTATATTTTATATATATTCTAAGTTTTCTAAGTTTCTTCACATGGTTTTTTTTCTTCAGGTGCTGGTTTCACAAAACTATTTGGCAATGCTCTTTGTAACTCAAGCCGTAAAGTCGAAGTTTACTTCCGTTTTGAAAGACCCCGTGGAATGTCCTTAAGTTTCAGTGCTATTACTGAAAGGGCAAACACACCCTTCCTTCTCGCGCTAAAATCACCACCAGGCGAGTCATCATATCCAGCAGAGGTAAGACACGGAGTTTTATAGGTACCAACTTATTAAAATCACAAAGGTATATATTTTATTGATTTATTTTCATTTAGGGACTTGAACTAAAGGGGCAAATGGTTCCATGTCCAGAAAGCGACTCAATTCTCTTCGTTGGATCTCCATTTCTTGATGGTCTTGCGAGTCTTACCGGAAGAGGACTTTTTATCTCTGATATTCCACTACATGACGCTACTCGAGATGTTATCTTAGTTGGAGAGCAAGCCAGAGCACAGGTAAAGATATTAGATAATATAATATTAGATTAGATAATAATGTTATATATATATATATATATATATATATATATATATATATATATATATATATATATATATATATATATATATATTTAAATAACAGTTCTTGTTTAATATCAACCATTTAAATTTAACGAATATTTAATTTCGTTATTTCATTTCAAATATTAATTCCATTGTTAAATATTGCTTTGGATGGTAATGTCTGATTTATAAAATGAAAAATTTACTTCAAATTTTACATACAAAATATCTGCTGTGTACTCTATACTTTAAGTTTCTCTCTTCTAAAAAAAATATCGCTCTTAATTTATTTTCGTTAGCTGCATTCTAAGCAAATATACATATTTGGTTTAATTTTTTAGGATGGATTACGACGGAGAATGGATAAACTGAAGAGCTCTATTGAGGATGCGAATTTGGCCGTAGATGAAGAACGAGCAACAAATGTCAGCCTATTACATTTAATATTTCCACCCAACATAGCGAAACGACTTTGGTTAGGTAGGTGTATTTTTTGTTTATATATTGATCATACATGTTGCAACTAGTTTAAACTTGAATACGTTAGACTGTATATCACATACATATTTGTGATGACTTTTTTTGTTATTGGTGGCATAAATCTTCGTGTAATGAAGATGCCTTTTGGCCTATTTGCTAAATCACAGATAAATTTCTAAAATTTATTATTAGCTTCTGATCTGGCGCGTTTGAATTCTCGAGTCTTTTTAATCGATGCTGACTCCTGTGTCTTTGGAATCGACACCAAGATCAGCGCTATATTTTTCGGGTTTGGTTGTTATCAAATTTATGTGTAAATCGATTATGTGCTTACATAAACTTAAACTTAGTAGGCAGCGGTGTGGGTCGCAGAAAAGGCTCGCAATTAGGTCAAAATATAATTAAATAAATATTTCTTAAAACCGGAAAATTTTCTACAATTTTAAAGTTTGAATTTTAACACACAATAGAAACTATGACAAGGGGGAGAAGGAGTTATAAGATTCGTGATGTCACAACTAATTTAAAATTCAGCTTTCAAAGAAAAATTAAAAACAAAACCAAAAAAACAGATTTTTTTTTCAAATGCGCCCAGTTACAGCTGCACAATGTTTGACAAGACGTAACAAGAGAGAGCAGGGAGTTAAAAAAATATGAAATTTGTGGAACGTAATTTATGAATTACTCCTAATAATACGATTTATTCGAAAAGAATTGGACATTTGAAGTCTTGGCAGTCGTTTAAAAAAAGTTTAGCGCCCTTAGTGCCTTTCAGAATTTAGCGCCACCATGCCCACCCGGGTCAAGTACTCACCCCCTCACTCAGATCCGAGCAAGAGTTCTAAGTATTATAGTAAAGTCACATACAAATTAAGACATGGTTCGCCAGCCCTTTTTAAAGATATAGTCAAGCAATGATTACAACAGCTTACGAGAATATCAAGTAAAAGTAAAAAAGACAAATTAAGTTTGACAATAACACTTAAAACACAAATATTGTGCCAATGTACCTCCCTTGTATAAGTTTTATTATCTCTACTTCTACATTTTATTTTAGTTTTGAAGATGGTCGTTATTTCAGAATACAAAGAAGATCATAATAACTCGGGGCGTGATTCATTGTGCAAATTTAAAAAGGCGATAAAAAATGTAAAACAAAACAGATTACGTAAAAACATTTGTATGTAAGGGATAGGGACAAAGAATAAGAACGAGAAACCGCACCGGTGACTTGTCACCAGGCACCACTCAAGGTGCATGAACTGACTGTCGTATTTGACAGCTAGGGATGTGCAAGGGTACATTGTCACTATCGAAAAGTAAAAGAAAATGTAAGGCCTTGAACACACTGCGATTTAAAGCAGATCTGTTCAACAAAATATAAAAGAACTCGGCGAATATGCCCTAAATTGTTAAAATCACTGTAAACTGTACAAGAAATTGGTCGAAAATATGCTTTAGATGCCACTTTTTTAGGTTAAGGCTACACTAAATCAATTTCTTTTACAGTAAAAATTCTAGTTACGCCTCTGGTTCACCGTAGAGTTTATTGTCTGATTAACATCGATCTTAGTCAGGTATTTAATTAGTTTTCAGACTTCGACTATTCCAACAAAAACCCACTTATGACTATTTTAAGTTCAGCTACTAATTATTTAACAACATCGTTCTAGTACTAGTAGACCCTAATAGCCTTCTTACATTTACTTTATGACCAAAAGAAACTTATTTTAGTACTATTATAAATATAACCCTAAAAAGTACACTTTCTAAAACAAATATAATTACGTTTTAGCCAAAATATATGTGTTTATTTAACGTTCTCCTTTGCTTTTTTTACGATGTTTTTACCTTCTTTTTTTTACTCTCTTTCACATGGGTTTTCTTTATTAGAAATTTTCTAGCAAAACACTTCATGAAAGTTTTATGTGAACACTCGCGCTGAATGTCTAACAATGTGTTATCGTTTACCCTCATTATATAAATCAATTAGCAATTAAGTGAAGGTGGCTAACACAAACAAATAGGGATAGCTAGACCACAGCACACGGCACACGGCGATTCTTTTATTAATGGTAAATTCACGATTTATCTTGTAATCTAATCTGTTGAATTTAATCTTAATCATGAAAATTAAATTACATTTTTTATTCTTTATCTAAAGAAGGAGTAAGGTTTCAACTTTTTCTTTTGTCATTTATTTTATTTATTTCTATTAATGTACAATATATTAAATTTATTGTGTGAAAATTTGAAATCGATTGGAGTAAAACTGTCGGAGATATAGACTTTTAAATTTTCACCTCTCTGGTTTGGTTTCGTATTTCTTATTTTGTATTTCTTATTTCGTATTTTGACTTCTAAGTGCTGTAATAAATTGAACAATCAATTAAAAACTCGACAGAATTACCTGCAGAAACTTATCGAATTAAATCATTTTGGTTTTTTGAATTCAAATAATCCAGTGATGAGTTATGAAGGATACCGCAATGAAACTTTCTTTTTGTGACGTCTACGGAGATTCGCTGTCAATGCCTCATTTGTTGATATTTATTTATGAAAATTTCACAAAATATTCTTTAAATGTTATTTTATCATGTAGTTATTATAGAAATATTTATATATTAACTGTGTTGTCAAAAAACATTGTTGAAAATATGTTTTATCGATTTGACCTTAACTATTTGTTCTAAAAATTTCAGCTTTATTAAAACGACGTAGGTCTGTGAGCTCTGAAAAAATACAAAAAATGAAAACAAAAAATAAAAATTAGATCACAATTTACTTCGGCTCTGTTTGTAACCATAGCCATCATGAATTCAGCAGGTTCTCGGAAGCTGCGGTTTACTCGTTAAAACAATTTAAATATTGTCCATGTCCATTCTACATGCCCATGTTTGGGGTTACGAGTATATTCAAATATTTATGACTATATTTACACAACATTAAATATAATTTCATTTATTTGAACAGACAAAAGTAAAGCTGTTTTAAACCCTGATACACATTTACTTTACTCCTTAATAATTTTACTTTGTAGAATGCGAGTATAACTCCTGTACAAAGATAAACACTTCATATTTGTGTTCGAAACATGTGTTGTACTTTGTTTATCATATATGATGATATATACTAGCTTTTACCACCGTCACAAGGCGACGTCTGTCTTTTATGTAGGAAACTGAATTTCATTACAAACTTTGATTCCATTTTTTTAAATTGAAATATTTAACTCTCAATATTAATTTTACATACATATAAGACTTTCCTGGATTTCTTGAAAAAACTGGAAAATTGTTAAAAATATACCCTCACACCTATATCTCACGATGTAGAAGAGATATAAAACTGTATATATATATAAAACATATATTAATAACGAAATTAAATTTAAATCTACAATGTACAACATCATGATTTGTATTATTTTAAAACAGTTCTGTTTTTCGAAAACCAACTGTTCACACTAAACACACTGATTTTGTTTTTTAGTGTTTTTCTGTGTGTTCCATAAAAACTATAAACAACAACTGACAAGCGCAAATGTTCACAAAAAACAAAACTCCATGTTCAAACCAAACAGACTAAAAAACAAGAACAAACGTGTTTTCCTTTGATCTTACCGACTCCAGATAGGAATGTGTTTTGTTTACTAAAACAGCAACAAAAGACAAATATGTTTTAAGAACTGTCTCTTTAGTGTAAACATTGGTGTTTTTGTTCGTGTTTTATTGAACTGTCTCTCTTGTGTGAAACCGACATTAATTCCAACAATATGTGTTTTAACTGGAATTGGAAATACAGTAGCCTAACGTCAATGCCTCAACCAATGTACTTTCATATTAAAAACGGTATTATCTTATACCACTTTTTATATATTTATACTTTATATACTTGTCTTTTCCAGGTGAAGTTATTGAAGCTAAGACCCATGATGACGTCACTATGCTCTTCAGTGACATAGTGGGATTCACGTCCATTTGTTCGACTGCTACTCCGATGATGGTCATCAGCATGTTACAGAGCCTCTACAATCAGTTTGACGTCTTTTGTGGTTATCTTGATGTCTACAAGGTGGGTTATTAATACTTTTCTTTTTAAATATATCAACTGGCAAAAAACTAAATCATCAATGGAATATACGCCACTAAGGTTACATATGAAAGATACTTTCATGATTCTTTAATAAATAACCTTAATTAATTTTATGAAAATACATTTGTTATTTCAGCAAGAATTAAAATTTTTACTCTCACACCATATTTAATTTTGCTAAATCAAATTTAACTTATCAAATTTTTTTTTAAATTCCATTTTCAACTAAAACTATTTATTCACTTAATATTTTTAACGTATTATTTTACCAAATAGATTAAATTATACATTGTTTATATTCTTCATGTATTTAAAATCGTTTGTTTCCGATAATGGTCGTGCTGCGTTCGGGAACACCTGCATGTTTATTTGAGTCTTCCTGTATCTTCACTTTAATAATAATTCATTAATGTTACAAATATTTGCATTTAAAAATAATATAGTTTTTGTGTGTTTTAAATTTTTGGGGGCGTGTTCACCCGCCAACAATCGAACGTTTCCGCGGATACTCGGGATCTGTTCGATATTTGTGTTACGAGTATTTTTAGATTTAAATATTATAACTGCAATTTATTTTCTATTAACTTTGATTAATGAAAGGGAAACGAAAGTACCCGGCTTCGTTCAGTATGTATTCCTCCGTTATATTGAAAATTATTACCATGTTAAACTTTAATAATTATTAAATGGTAAACAGATGACACAGTGGGCGAGAACGCTGATGCTAAGTGCTGTGTCTTCGGGTTCGATACTTGAACCAGAGTTTTGTTGTTATCCATTTAAATTGACAACATTGGAAATTTATTATAACAATATTTGAATTGTTCATTATGTAAATATGGCAACAGCGCATCATTATTTTCATTCTCTCGCTAAGGTCTCGCTGATCGGCAAGTTGTCTCATGTTCTGTAATTATTTTTAATTTGTTCATTTTTTAAACTAAAATTATTATAACGTGTTAGAGCAGTACAATTTTTAATTATGTTTTGTTTGTAAACGAAAGAGACAGCAACAATAATATTAGGATATTTATAAAAAAAAAGAATTTAGTTTAATGTTAGTGTAATTTATCAGATATGTAGTTAAAGACGAACTTGAGACATTTTATATGACTGCCTGGTGAGCTGTTGAAGGAAAGAGATGGATGTTAGAGCCATCTAAAAAAATAATTATCAAACAATTAGTGAAAATATTTTATTTTCGTTGCAAGTTGAAACTTGAACGTGAAATATTCGCATGAACTTATTAGCTTTGTGTGTTGATTGGTTTGGACGGGGAGTGGGGAGAGCAAGGGGGATTTGGAGACAGTTATATTGAATAGTATTTTTCTAAAAGAAACTTTTTATTTCATCCGGTGGTGGTGCTACGATCAAATGCTTTTAATAATAAACTATATGACAAAATTAATTTTCTCTTTTTAATGTAGTAATTATATTATGTATTTTAAATTGACAAAAAAGGTATGTTTTATAAAAAGGAATATTTTTTATTTATTTTCTATTAATCATTTTTTTTGTTGTAAAACTCCTTGACTATAACGGAATACAAATAATAAACAATGAACTCAGTATTCCAATACCGACGTCGATGAAGTGGAGAAAATCCTGCATCTCTAATACTCTCTATACTCTATGTGTTCCAACTTCCATGGGCCTAAGGGGTGATACTTTAAAAATAGGGGAAAAATTCGAAACGAAATTCTCAAAGCTAAAATAAATGAGTTATATGTGGCTTTCAAAATATACAAACTGCTAGGGAATTTCAGAAAAGAATGCCTTTTTGTTTCGATTGTTTTGATGCGTGGTGCGATGGGGGGTGCAGAAGTCGGGGGATACTAGGGGTACTAGGTACTCATTGTTCACGCTCAAATAATATTAGCTATGGTTAGGGTATATTTGTATTTGTGGATAGAGTTTATTTATTTAACCAGTATATTTTTATGAATATTTGATAAAACAAACATGATTGCACCAGTGCTTCTATAACTGTGGCAAATATCATTTATATAATACAGGTGTAGAAGCGTAACAAGATTATAGTGACGGTGAGGGAGGAGGGGGAGTGTAAAGGTAGCAGTAACGCAATGTAACACTTTAAATTGATTTTATGTAGTAAGATAAAAACTGTGAAACTTGAACTCCATAATTACCTTGTAATTAACTTGTGGTAAGCTAGCAAATGTAATGTAACATAATTTTCTACGTAAGAATGTGATTTTTTTTTCAAAATTTCAAATTGTTTCAAAACATTAAAAACATGATCAGATTCTAGACGACACAGTGGGCGAGAGCATTGATGCTTGACGTTGACTAATGTGTCTTTGGATTCGATCACTGGACTATAGTTTTAATTTGTCACGTTACGTTTAATTTATGAGGCAACGACAAGACAAAAACTGATAACATAGTAGAAGTGCATCGGTGATGGAACTCAGCATTGGAAATAGGCTGACATTAAATAAGTTAAATTAAGAAAGTTAATAACAATCTAATTTTATGCAAACATGTAAATGTTTTAGGCAAAGTTGAAATAAAAAATTTGTTTAAAGTCAAATAAAATTAAAATAATTTCAATGCGATTCTTGCAAATTTTCATCTCGCTCTCAAATGTGTAATTTTAGCTCCAGTAAGGTGCCATCCATAAATTACGTCACACAAATTTCCTGCTGTTCTGACTCCCCCCCCCCTCCTCTCGACCCATCCTTGTCACATTTTGCGGATCTTTTTGTAATTCTTATTTTACAAATTTCTCTATACTGCATGTGACGTCAACGATTGTCAAATCTAATCACAATTTCTGGACCCCCTTCCTCTATTGCGATAATCTTGAAGTTGAGTTGAATATTTATATATTTTACCATATTTATATTTTTATTACAATTTAACTATAAGTTATCATTTTTTAACACAAAATAAAATATAAAAATTTGAATTGCACAAAATATTCCATTCTTCCATTTTCATCAACCTACAACCTTGCCTAAAAGTTTATGGTTATGTAAAATTAATTAAAATTAAACTTTGAAACCCAAAAATATATAGCGCTATTAGTCTAGTATAGAAATCAAACACGGAGATACAACAGTCTGGACCAATGCATCTAGAGCATCAACACTATCGACTACTGTGCCTTCTATTGTTTCTACAGCCTATATAGAAATAACTCTACTAGATAGAAAAAAGAACTGAACTATGGTTCAAGTTACGAGAGTTCGGCGGCGACTCATATTTAAAACAAGTTGTGGGGTATAAACTGCTGATATAACTAAAAAGCACTGACTCATTTATTTTTCTATAATGTATATAGAAACGAATAAGACAAAATTCATTATCGTATTATAAATTTATACCGCTCTTATAACCTCTTTTAAGTATAAATCACCGCCGATCTATCGTAATTTTGACTATAACAGCCTTATTTTATCACTTTGGATTATATAAATTGAACTAGTGTCATATTTACTTCTTTGTTAATATTGCCATATAAAATAATATAGAAAATACGTGTAAGGATTTATTTGCCAATATTAACAAAGTGGTGAATATCACACTAGTCCCATTCACGACGTACAACGTCAGAGAGAAAGTTACAAAATAAGGGTCAGAGGTCAATTACATTTGAGAAGTTTAATTCAGAATCTCAGTGTGTAAATATATTTGTTTCTAACCCTTACCTTTTCAGGTGGAGACCATAGGTGATGCCTACTGCGTAGCAAGTGGTCTTCACAAGCAGAGTTCAACTCATGCGGAACAAATATCCTGGATGGCTTTGAAGATGATAGAAACATGTGCAAAACATCAAACCCATGATGGTCAACCAATTCGTGTAAGAGATATACATTAACAACTGTAATAACCCTTCAGATTCATATGAACTGTCCGTTTATTGCTTGTTTAAATACTAAAATCTGATCTGAACGCCATACTGTCAGACTTTTGTTTACAATCAGCCCAGATAGAACATGTAACGCAATATACCATTTTAATTAGCTTGTACCAAACTTTCTAAATAAAGAGAAGAACATGAACCTTGGAATTAGCTTGCGATGAGCTAGTATTTGTTAAAGTAGTAAGTGTTAAACTTACGCTGCAAGATAATTTTCTACCTGTTAGATCTTAGAAATTGAATATTTTGTTAAATATCTGATGCGACCGATCAGTTCTCTTGAAAATCATGCATGATCCGATGTACATTAATGAAATAAAACTAATCTGATCGTGCAAAAAGATTTTAACGATTTAACGAGTCTTAAAATTACAATAAAAAAGAAGATGACTATTCTATTCTTCTATTTTTCAGATGCGGATTGGAATTCATACTGGGACAGTTTTGGCTGGTGTCGTTGGCAAAAAAATGCCTAGATATTGTCTTTTTGGACATAATGTTACTATCGCCAATAAATTCGAATCTGGAAGCGAACCATTGAAAATTAATATTAGTCCTACCACCAGAGAGTAAGTAAAATTAATACATATATTTATTTTATTTATATTTCATGCTATATATACATATTTTTAAGAAATTTGATAGATCAGTATCCCACAACGACTTTTTGGGTAGGTTGTTTCGCATTACTACACTTTAAGCAACGATTCGTCTCATCTACTTTCATTTTTATGAATATGCAACTGTGCATCTCTACTCTCCTGTCAGCTATGTATATCTGTATTGTCTTCCCTCTCACCGTTTTCACTCTAATGATATAAAAAACACAAACGATACATTGGCACTGCTGACGTTATTTACGTATATGTTTGCATCCAAGATTAGTCAGATATTTGCGACATGAAGTAAATTCGTTTGTGGTATTTTGATGTCGAGGCGTATGAACTACATTATGAAATACATACTGTGGTGTGTTGATAAACATTAAAAGAGACATCCTACAGTGAAATTAGCAAGTAGCAAAAGAACGTTTGCTGTGTGGCAGGGTGCTAAGTATAAGAATGTAGCAGTTACAGTGCTTTATATAAAAGTATTAACAAATATAAATATAACAAAAAAAAAATGTTATTCTAAAGTTGCAGCTTCAAACCCCAGATTTGCACCTTTCATATAATGGTCGAAACCATTATTTCCACAAATTACAACATAAAACAAAAAACCAAATTCTCTTAAGTAGTGTGTACCAAAAGTTATTAGGAAGCATCTAGATTTTTTCTATTATTACTAGATGATAATGTTTTCCCCGTTTTATTTAAATAATATTTTGAAATAACATAATAAAGTTGTTAATCTTTAATAGGTAATTCTTTTCATAATAATTAGTGCAACTGTGTTAGATAATTGTTTTCTGATTGTAATATTTTTTGTCTTAAAACAGTCATGTCTCCAACACTTGACAGTTTTATATAAAGTCACAGAATTTGAGTTTGGCCTTGTTTACAAACATTAGGATTCTCAAGCGCAGGCAATTTATATTTTGAAAACAACTTAGAACCTCAAATGTCCAATTATTTTTAATAACTCTGTAACGTTGTCAAGAGTCGATTCGTTGATGATCTTGGTGCAACGTTCTTTTCAATTGGGTGTAAGCCAATTTGGACCGATTATTTAAAGGAAACAGCACACTTCGTTTAATTTAATATCTTTATAATATTTCTACAAATTATAATTACAACTACAAGTTTTATGTGTTACAGCTCTGGTTATATTTTTGATACAGAATAAAATTTAGTATTTTATTTTACTTGTTAAATCTAAAACAATGTATTTTGTTTATAACAGAAATGGAACGGGTTTGTAAAGAATAAAGGAATGAAAATATTTGAAGGTCGTTCGACTAGATAAAGAAATGCGTATTTGAATTGGATTGAAATGAAAGGATTTGGTTTGTGCGATGTCTTAAGGTGAGGGAATAGAGGGGAAATAACTGACAAGTACAATTATTTACATCAAACAATTTACAATGATTTTTAACATATAAGATATTACTGTTGGATTTCGTCCATGGTCCCGGCGTTGGATTCGCTCGAATTCCAATTTGTCTGCTCGGGCAGGGGTGCTAGTTTTCTTACAGCCCTTTTAATTTGTCCTCCTTGGATGGCTATGACCACGACCCGACCTTGATCGTCAGAGCCAACAATTGAATGAACAACACGACCTAGTATCGATTGCAGAGGTGGAACGTTGTCTTCTTTGATGAGAACCAGCATTCCAGGTGTGATGTTGGGTCCAGTGGCTCTTTTCCATTTTTGTCGTTGTTGTTGATGGTTAACGTAGTCGGCTGACCAGCGTTTCCAATAGTGCTGCAGAAGCTGCTGAATAAAATGGAAGCGCGGTAAGTTGTTCATTTTAGTGTTTGTGTAATCAACATCTGGGAGGGCTGTCAACAGTCTACCAACCAGGTAGTGTCCAGGTGTGATGGGACGGAGGTCTGAAGGATCGGTGGACATAGGGTATAATGGACGTGAATTTAGTTTGGCTTCAATTTGTACCAATACACTATAACACGTTAAATTTGAATTTTTCAAAACTCTCTTCGTGTGCGTTTTCATCAGTGTTCTTAATGATGAATACAAAGAAAATATATCGGTTTCTAATTTGGTATGAGTGCTGATAGTAGTACATTTACGCATGTCTGGTATATGATTTATTGTGAATTCGCTGGTAGGCCAAGCTTCTTCTACATTGTGTAGCCAAGAAGGCCCTGACCACCAAAGCGAATTCTCTATTAAGTTTTGAGGTTCTACACCTCGTGATACTAAATCTGTCGGATTTGAGTTAGAATTCACATGACGCCAATGATGATTGGAAGTCATGTTATATAGAATTTCTGATGTACGGTTTGACGCAAAGGTCTTTAAAGTGTTCGGAGTGTGTTGTAACCATGATGGTACTATGGTGGAGTCAGACCACAGATATATGTCTGATAGATTGATGGAGAGTGTGTTGATAATTTTTGTTGACAGTTTAGTCAAGATGACGGCAGCGCACAGCTCAAGTATTGGAATGGTTATAGTTTTTAAAGGAGCGACCTTTGACTTTGCACACGATAGTGAAACTTTAACGTTGCCGAGAACATTAGTGCTTCTTAGATATATGCAAGCTCCGTATGCTTTTTCGGAGGCATCACAAAATCTATGTAATTGCACGTTTACGTGGTTTATAATTAATGAGTGACGAGGTATGTTTAAGTTGTTAATAGTATCGGATCCCGTCAAGAGATCGTCAACATAAAAATCCTCTAAAATGGCCTTGGAAGCGCTAGGATTTGATATTTCATTATCGTACCCAAGTTGACACAAACTTCTTATAGCCAGAAAGGAAGCTGAAGCAGTGCCGTAGGTGACAGTGTTTAACCAATACGATAATAAAGGGTCTTTGGGGCTGAATCTCCAAAGTATTTGTTGAAGGTCTCTTTGGGATTCGTGAACTAGCACTTGCCGGTACATCATTGCGATGTCGGCGCCTACAACGTATGTGAATTGTCTAAATCTTAATAAGATGGATACCAAATCATTTTGTATCGTAGGTCCGACTGCTTGCAATTTATTGAGGGAATATCCGGAAGTGGTTTTCATAGAACCATCAAATACCACCCGCAATTTGGTGGTAGTGCTAGTAGGTTTTAACACCCCGTGATGGGGTAAAAAATAGGATTGTGAAGTGGTGTTTTGGTTATTGTTTAAGGACATATGTTTATCGCTTAAATACTCCTTCATAAAGGTGGAATATAACTCATTTAATTGTGGGTTAGTCTGAAGTTTTTTCTCCAGTGAATAAAATCGTTTGATAGCCATTTTCTTTGATTCACCGAGTAAATGAATGGGTTCTTTAAATGGTATTTTGCAAACAAAACGGCCATCTTGATTTCGACAGGTAGTCTTTTTAAAGTGAGTTTCACATGCAATCTCCTCCTCTGATTGTGATGTTACGTTATTAACTGATTCTAACTCCCAAAATAATTTTAATTGATTTTGAATTTCTTGCTGTTGAGAAAAGTAACAGTGTCGTTGCCTGCTGCTTTTATTACAGTAAGAACCTGTGACAATCCAGCCCAGGGTGGTCTTTTGAATCGTGGGTTTGTTCTTTCCCAAGCTCATGCGCCCGACACGCAGCAAATCCCAAAATATATCCGCGCCTAGTAATAAATCAATTTTTTCAGATTTGTGGAATAATGGATCAGCTAAACTAACGTTTTTCGGTATAGTAATGTCGGTAAGATCTTGATTTGTTGAAGGAATGTTTCCGGTGATTTTTTTTAAAATGAGACAGTGTAATTTTGTTGCAAAATGAGTGTGCACGGATTTTATATTTATTGTTATTGATTTAGTAATTTGAGTTTCTGCACTGCTTATACCCAGAACTGATATGTTACTTTTGTTAGGTGGTATTTTTAATTTCCTTGCGAGCGATTCCGATATAAAACTACTCTGACTACCACTATCAAGTAAAGCTCTAGCAGTACACAGCTTATTATTGGCGTCAACTACTTGCACAACAGCTGTTGATAACAAAACAGGGTTATGGTTACTTAGCCGGCTGGTGCTTGATAATGTAATGTTGGGGTTAGTTGTTGAATCAAAATCAGCATCCTGTTGCTGATGCAAAATAGTGTGGTGTTTTTTATCACAAAGCCGACAGCGAAAAATAGAGGAGCATTCATTCTTTGTGTGTCCAGTCCTTAAGCAATTGAAACATAATTGCCTTTCACTTATTTCTGCGTATCGATTTGAGATAGATAATTTTAATAGATCAGGGCATTTAAAAGTTTGGTGGTCGTTTTTACAGATAGAACATTTTCGCGCTTGACTGGCTACAAAAGTTTGCCTTGTATTTACACCTGACAGTCCTTTCATATTGCCTGACATGGTTTCAAGCAATGTAGCTCTGTCAGATAAAAAGTTTAGTAGTGAGGTGAAGGTCGGATTGTCTATTGCGGCTTCGGGTGACTTGTGCCATTCAGTCTGAGTAATTTTGTCTAATTTGTTTAGTGCAATATAATTTATAAGGGTATCAAAAAGCATTTCTTGGGGAATTAGAGTTTGTAAAGCTCTAATGTGCTTTGTGAGACTGTCCGTTAGGTTTCTTAGCTTTGAGCTTGATTGATAACTGATTGCTGGCGTTTCCATAAAGAACTTGAGGTGGTGTATTGTTATTAATTTCTTATTTTCAAATCGCCTGACCAACATTTGCCAAGCAATTTCGTAATTTGACGGAATAAGTTGCAAGGAATAGAGCACCGATGCTGCATCGCCCTTTAAAGAATTCTTCAAGTGGTGGAATTTTTTCATTATATCAAAACTGGGTTCGTTATGCACCAGACTCGTGAAGGTTTCTTTAAAGGACTCCCATTGCCCTATATCCCCGTGGAAGGAAGGTATTTCTATATTTGGCAAGGAGACAATTGATTGGCTGTTAACCTTAACAAGTGAAGATGATTCTTCAAGAGCAATTATTTTGTCATATTTGGCCATTATTTTAAAATATTTATCTTGAAATTCTAACACTTCACTTTGCTTTTCGTCGCTTTTATCCTCATTAGTACTGTTCAATTTTAAGTCTATTGAAATATCCTTAAATTGCTCTAAAAGCGGTGCAAAAGAAGTCTTTCTTATTTTAATCTCACAGTAATCGTAGGTATTGCTGTGTATGTCAATGGTTTCGCAATACCTATCATGTGATAATAAGTCTTCCCTTATTGCAGCGCTCTTAATTTTTAATCTTTTTAGTAGTGACATGTTGTAATCGGTTATTAGAAAATGAGATAAGTGGAGTTTAAAATGGCAGTTTTTAGAATTTTATTTAAAGGTATTATAGTCTATATAAATTTATATAAATGTATGAGTTTTATTTTGAGAGAAACGTAATGAAAAATCCAAAATGTATGATAGTATATCGATATTAAATTAAATGAATGGATGTTGAATAAGATAAGCTGGACACGTACCTGATTGTCTAGATTGTAGACTTATATGGCAGCTAGCTAATCTTCAGTGCAATGTTTCTTCTTCGATAGTTCAGCGGTATCGTGATATATAATTTCGAAGGACCTGGTTTCACAATTATCCGGCTCTAAAGGTCCATGTAACGTTGTCAAGAGTCGATTCGTTGATGATCTTGGTGCAACGTTCTTTTCAATTGGGTGTAAGCCAATTTGGACCGATTATTTAAAGGAAACAGCACACTTCGTTTAATTTAATATCTTTATAATATTTCTACAAATTATAATTACAACTACAAGTTTTATGTGTTACAGCTCTGGTTATATTTTTGATACAGAATAAAATTTAGTATTTTATTTTACTTGTTAAATCTAAAACAATGTATTTTGTTTATAACAGAAATGGAACGGGTTTGTAAAGAATAAAGGAATGAAAATATTTGAAGGTCGTTCGACTAGATAAAGAAATGCGTATTTGAATTGGATTGAAATGAAAGGATTTGGTTTGTGCGATGTCTTAAGGTGAGGGAATAGAGGGGAAATAACTGACAAGTACAATTATTTACATCAAACAATTTACAATGATTTTTAACATATAAGATATTACTGTTGGATTTCGTCCAAACTCCTTATATGTTAAGAGATATTAACAATTAAAAAAGTCATTTTGTCTCTTTAATTATTAAAGGGATTCAACGTTGTACACATTCCAAGAGCATGTCACATCCTTGTGTAAGGTTACTAACCTTACAGATCATAAATCTCTGCTGTATGTATTTATATATCAAAATATCAAATATTATTTACAGCTATTTCAAAGAACAATCAAATTTCAATATTACGTCTGCCTTAGCAGGGTTAAATAAAATAAGAACCTATTATTCTTTGACTTGATTTGATTATTTGACTACAAACAGCTACAGAACATTACCACAGCATTGACTTACTCAACAAATAACTGACGTTAAAATGCATTTCACGTCATACAAATATGGCCGACCATTTCTAGCGCTAAAACTACAATTCAAACTTTTAATTGCTATATCTCCGTCAATATTTAGATATTTAAAAAAATAGACACGCCAATACACATTTATTAACATCAATTTCAATCAATAATTGAAAAATCGACCACTAAAAAATGAGAACACAAGCCCATTGTATGAGTCTGACAATCAACAAAGAGCACGAATAAATAATCAAGCATGTGTGGACCTCGAGTGGTTATTAGACTATATCTGGCAACCCTGATTATATACTATCCAATAACACATATCACATGGGTTTTGATATTAATTTAAATCACTAATTAAACATTAAACATTATTCCAATTTTACAGATGGCTTGTTAAATACCCTGGATTTGAACTGGAGCCTCGTGATCCTGTTTGTCTCCCTCAGGAATTTCCCAGTGGAATTTCAGGAACGTGTTACTTCCTCACAGGATATAAGCACATGTCAATACCAAGCGATAGTCCTTTATCCGAACATATTGATGCTGCAGTTAAAGAATACAACTTAGGAGCTTAAAATATTTTAGCACCTGCTTTTGACCAGCAATGATATTCGGTTCTATTTCTACACCGAATCTTTTTATATTTACATCGACATTTACAAAGTAATTGGACCAAACAATTTTAGTCCAATATTTTTAACAGCTTTATCTAAATATTAGCCTCCATATTTACATATTGATATTTACATTTGACATTTGACGTTTGACGTTTGACGTTTGTAATTTTGTTGGTTATGTATAAATTTTAAAAATGTTTTGTTGTAGCAATTTTATTCTTAATATAGTAAATTTAACTTGTATTCTCGAACAGACACGTCAAATTTGCCAAGTAAACCCGAAAGTAATGGTTAAGTATGTAGCAACTACGTTTAAACGTAAATATAACATGTAAATCACACAGCAAAGTTTGCTAAACGTTGCTAAAATGTTTCACTGATCTTACTATAGTACTTACCGAACGGCATAGTGGGCGAGAGCATTGATGCATGACACTGTCTGCTATGTCTTCGGGTTCGATTCCCGGACTAGAATTATATTCTCTGGGTTTGGTTATTATCAAGTTAAATTAATTATGTACAATGTACATACATAATCATAAATTTATCAGGCAGCGATGTAGTTCACATATATGAGGCAACCTCACTACAAAAGCAGCCTACGTTGTAAAAGGTCGTCGGTGATAGAACGACGTTAAAAAAATGAACCAGTAACAACTGTAAACAATCGAATAGTCGGATATTAAGTACAAACGTTACATACTTCATAAAGAATAGTATTTCATTTTTGCAAAGATTGTATTCAATACATGTACAGACTAAATACAATCACACTGTTGAGATATATGGCATCGCTGTCCACTGTCACGCAACCACTCTCGAATATTAACTTATTTACTTCGCATTCTAACGCGCGTAAAGTAGGATAACATACTGCGTTGCCAAGTTGCAATAACTATCTTGTAAATGATTTAAATATTACAAATTACTCGTATAAATTGCAGTGCCCAAAACATGTCCGTTCGAGAATTCTATAATTCATATATAATTAATTATAAGTGCTTTGAATAACACAAACGGAATCACATATTTTCAGCTTTAAAATTGTCATATAAATGTATGTGATCTGTATAAATACTCTTCTAATCATCCACATTTTATTGTAAGTTGTAAGAACATTCAGTAATGCTTATATATATATATATATATATATATATATATATATATATATATATATATATATATATATATATATTGTATTAATTATAATTAATTAAGTAGGTTTAGTGTGTAACATGAAATCAATCATTATAATAGTAAATAAGGAGGTGAAAACTTATTTCCTTTTTATAAAAGAAAAAGATATAACATATATAAAATGAATTTAAAAATTCATCAAAATATATGCATCCTTCATTTAACCGCATATAGCTGCCATCTATAATGAAATTCTGAACTAAATACATTGGTTTCACAGAGTATTTTCTTAGGTACATTTCTCGAGATTTAAACCAACTGTTTAGAATGCCTGTAATACCTTGATGAATTTAAATACTAAAATACCATTTATATTATTGAAATATTAAACGATTTCTTGAGAAATTGTTCATATTTAAACTTGTAAAAATTTGGTGTTTTAGTTTTTACGTAAATCATAATAATAAAATACATTTTAAACAACAAGAAATAAAAATCATACTTGAATTGAATATTGCACAAATAGGTAAATAATTTGTAAATGGAAAAAAGATATAAGCTTTATTTTTATGGTGCATTGAGGGTAATATTTTATGAAAATAATTTAAAGGCTCGCTAATAGCAAATATACATAAATAAAAGCACCATATTTTAATGACAAACAATATATTTTGCCTCCTGCTTTTGAACAGTTGCTAAGGCTTGTGGATGTTCCTCATATAGACATTAACCTAAGTTTTAATATTACTGAATTTGTTATTATTGCATTTGACCACAGCTTATAATCAGTACAAACAATTTATGAACTGCATCATTTTATGGTATTTGCTATTAGTATCCCCTTTATTATTTTCCAATTTAATTAATGTCTGAATTAATCTATATTACCTATTGTGAATTTTAGATGTAATAATCAAAAGTGCATTTTACAAATGCACTTTATTAAATAAATGTTTTAATATAAAATTAATTCATCAATATAAACTAAAATAACGAAAATATATCATTAGCCTAATTGCTGTCATTAAAATTGTAAATGTGTTTCATTATTTAGACAATCCTCGGCCATAAAGTAATTAAGGCCTTTAAAATAATTGTGTATCCTAACGATTAATTGTACTTACAGAATAATCAAATATAGTTGTTTCTCTCGGTTTGAGGTACATACTCAATTATGTAATATTTACAAAGCATACCGCATATACATATTTCAATTTATAGAAAAAGAAATAAGATCAAACATACATCATTTACAATACTATGTATCAAACACTCACATATAATTTACATCTAAAGATATCAACCACATAAAAGTGACGGAGATGCTTTTTAATTTGTGTTTAAAACTTATATATATTTTACATAAAAAATATTAATTAAATAAAATATTGTTTTATTGTAATGAATATAACGTAATAGTTTTTATATAATATTTCTGTTTATTTACTTTAAAGCTTATATAAAGACAATTATGTAACATTTGACCTAATCTAAATTCTGACCCTTTGCATTTAAATTTATTAAGGAAGAAAAAGACAGCACAGTGGGCGAGAGCATTGGTGCTTGATGCTGACTACTGTGTCTTCGGGTTCGATCCCCGGACCAGAGTTGTATTTTCTGGGTTTGCATGTTATCATATTAATTTGATTATGTCCTTACATAATCACAAACTCATAGGCAACGCTGTTGTTCTTATATATGAGGCTATGAAATACACTGCATAACAAAAACTGCGACAAAAACAGAACTCAGCATCGGAAATAGGCCGATGTACAATAAATTATATTTAAAAGAAATAAAATCTTAATCCGTCTATATTTTCAACCCTTTTTTATACTTTCTTTTTCATTACTGTATATCTTTCATTATAATTCCTGATACATTATCTAGATATTTCCACTCACACTAGAAACTTATACTACATTAATTGTTCTAAACATATTTTCCTTTATGACATTTAAAAATAATATAAATAAAACCAAGACTTCTTTTGCCATGAAACATTTGTATAAAAACAGTATAAATATATACAGTATTTAATAACCAAAGTTGCATAAAAACAGAAATAGTATATTATATTTTTCATGAACTTAAGCTGAGTTTGTAATTGGTGTTATTCAAGTGACATATTGATTAGGCGCATTCAAATTGATGTACCATCTATTGAAATTATTATCTATTAACATATTTTCTGTGCTAGTAATTGCTAGATGGCGCTAGTAAACTAAGGCGTTTTTAAAAACTAAGTTCTTTTAATAATAAATAAATAAGTTAAATGCCTACATGTGAACTACGAGACAATGAATAGTTCTTAGTAATGGCGGCAATTTCTAGTTTTTATGAAGTTTAGGTTGAATTGTTTAGGCCCAATTTAGTCGAAACCGTCTCGAAAGTTAGTCTGTCCTTTTATTCAACATACTTTAAATTTATTGGTAGCGTATACATTTTAAATTTATCAGTTAAACGTGTAGCGGACAAAAGTCCAATACAAAATTACAAAAATGTAAGTTTTAGAAAAAAATACTTACTTACTAGTAAATAATTGGAACGTAATAAATATTAAATAATTTTAATGAACATAATCGAGTACAATTATTATATATTACTTTGTCTACTTCTAAGGTATGTATTAAACATAGTGTAATTAAGGTTGCAGCCAGTCCAGGAGCAGTTGTCTGTTATGATCATGAAAACCAACATACCGCAGTCCTTGAGACAGTCTTCCACAGGAGTGGTTTGTCCCAACTACATTCTAATTTATAATTAACAATAGTTTTATACATCAATTTAACGCTTATATAATATTTACAGTGCTTTTATTATTTCAAAACACAAAAGTTTAATATTTTAAAAATATCATATTCTGCCAGAGATCATTATAGAGGTTCAAATTTTTGATGAGCCGTGTAGTAACTGAAGGTAAACATAGAGTTTTTGAAATGAACTATTATTGTCTTATGTAGAGGGGTGTTAATTTATAGAGAAGGTACAGTAGGATAGGAGAAACCCTAAAAGAAAACTCTAGTGTACACTGTTATAATATTCATATTTATTAAAAATACCCCTGTCTTTACAGAAAAATAATTATGTACCTATTATTACTACACATTTTCAATTGTAAAAAAACATAAATTCGGTTGTGAACTATAACTGAATTTATATAAAACTGCAGTGTATATTGATAAAGTTGCCTATCAAAATCTCAACATATCAAATAAAAGTTATTGACGATTGAAATAGTTATTTCAAATTTACAAAAAATGAGTCAGTTTACTAAGTTATTGCTTTCTCATTTTCTTCCCAGCACCATCTGCCAACCTTTACAATCACTGTTAAATAAGAGAAGTGCAAAAGAGATGCAGTATTACACGTCAAAGCTATAGCAGCTGGTCCGTCGACCCATAATGTTTCAAAAAAATGTCGTGATATAAAACGAAAAATAAATGACATTGTTTATTATATTCTAACCAGTTCCTGACACAAAATTCAAACTTAAAATAGATATACATCCGTCAATTTTTGAAAATGTAATAAAATAAAAACGTCAATATACGTTTATTAACTAATATTTCAAAAAGTATTAACAAATCGACCCCTAAAAAAGGAGTTCATAACCCAATTATCGATTGCAGAATAGCGCATCCGCTTCAGCTGCAATCATTTTTCGATGAGTACTGCCATTCCCACTGTCCATTCTTGTTATCTGAGGTTGTGTGAATATTAACAGTGCATGGCTTATTGGAATACGAATATACGGCTTCCTGGTGCTCCGAGAAAACTTCGCTCGGTATAATAGGTGTGAAGATTTGCAATAGACATGGCGGAAGATTAAGAACTAAATAAGCTCTTTCGACAGCACGCATTATTAGAAATTCTTTATTAAGTTTAGTTGGTTCATCTAGAAATAAAAAATAATTTCATTTAAGAAATATGAAGCGATACATAAAGAAGAATAAGTTTTTGTTCTACGACAGTGATAGAAATGCAGTAAACCTCATGCTGTTAATTTATTACACATCTACCCAATTGAATTAAATGTGAACGTAACCAAGTATTTTATTCTGTACACTTTTAAATTAATTAATACTATAACATCAGAAATGACATTAAATATTTGAGGTTATATACGAGCATAAAGCTTAACATACCTTAGTTAATTGGATTGTATTAAACAGTATATCAATTTAACGTGTAGACCACATCAAACATTTTAAAAAATATGAAAATTTAACTTTAAGAAGTTGCAAAAGAACATTATATATCTTTCAGAAACTCAAAGCCAGACTGGCCAGACGCAAAGCTGTTTTTATATATAGTAATATGTAATTGACATATTGATTAGGCGCATTCAAATTGATGTGCCATCTGTTGAAATTAATATGTATTAACAACATATTGTTTATGCTGCTATTTGCTAGATGGCGGTAGTAAATACAAAGGTAAAAATTGAGGGATTTTTAAATTAATAAATAATTTATGTGAGTGTAACCAACATTTTACTATATATACTTTAAATATTCTCAATAGCAAAAATATGGTTATTTTAAATTTAATGCAACAGAACTGGAAGATTATATTTACATCAACTCAATACTATTGGTGTAATTCAAGTGATATGTCTTCAATTAAATGTCTTTCAATAATCAATAAATATGCTATTATTGATTTCATAATCTTTTATGCAATTATGACCATTAAACTTAAAAAGACAAACTCTGTTAATAGATTTGAAACATCTTAATTTATTTTACGTGGTATAAACCACTGTACGCGACTGCGCAGGCGTTGCGGGATCTATGATAATAACAAACAAATGCTCCTGGATCGAGTGCAACCTTAGTTACACTACGTTTGATATATGCCTTAGCCATACACCAGGTAATATATAATAATTTTATTCGATTATGTTCAATAAAAATAATGTTTTTCTATTTGCTTACTAGTAAGTCAGACGAAGTACCACTATTTAATTGTTATTCTTGTGAGCATTAATTAACAGAGCAGAATTAAATTTGTAATTTCTTGTTGCAGTAATGTGTATAAATTTAAAAAAATATGACACTTTTCGTTTGATGAAAATATGTACACAAAACGTTTGATGCAGTTATGTTCGTGATGTCCTAAAATAAAAAACCTCCTTATAATATTTTAAATTTTTAAAACTACGATTTTCATGACCTTTTTTAAATTCATTTACGTTTATTTCTAAGAATTCTTTTTTTAAATATTTGAAATTTTTTGATTCAGTTATATTTGTTACACTATAAAAAAGGAAACTGTGTTAATAAATTTGAAATATCTTAATTTTTGTGGATTTTATAAGGAATTCTTAAAATTCATGGACATTTTTTTCAAAAAATGAAAATATTGATTTCTTAATTTTTTTTGATGGAGTTATATTTAATAAACTTTAAGAAGACGAACTAAATTAATAAATTTGAAATTTCTTAATTTTTGTGGATTTTATAAGGAATTCTTAAAATTCATGGACATTTTTTTCAAAAAATGAAATTATTGATTTCTTAATTTTTTTTGATGCAGTTATATTTAATAAACTTTAAGAAGACGAACTATATCAATAAATTTGAAATATCCTAATTTTTGTGGATTTTATAAGCGGTTCTAAAAATTCATGGACATTTTTTTTCAAAAACAGAAATTATTGATTTCCTAATTTTCTTTATGCAGTTATATCCACTAAATTTTAAGAAGACGATCTGTGCCAATAAATTTTAAATATCTTAATTTTTGCGAATTTTATAAGAGGTTCTAAAAATTCATGGACTTTTTAAAAAAAAAAAGAAATTATTGATTTCTTAATTTTTTTTGATGCAGTTATATTTAATAAACTTTAAGAATACGAACTGTTTTAATAAATTTGAAATATCCTAATTTTTGTAGATTTTATAAGGGATTTTTAAAATTCATAGACATATTTTTCAAATAAAAAATTATGCACAGAAATTAAAATATTTGAAAATTTATTAACACAGTACGTCTTCTTAAAGCTTACCGGATATAACTGCATCAAAACAAATTAAGAAATCAATAATTTCTTTTTTTGAAAAGAATGTCCATGAATTTTTCCATAAAAATTAAGATATTTCAAATTTATTAATATTAAACTGTAATAAACATAACTATATCAAAAAATTTCAAATATTTGAAAATTTTATTTTAGAAAAAAGCGCTTATGAATTTAAACAGTTTTTTAATTTAACGTGTAGCAAACAAAATCCCACCATGAAATTACAAAAATACGAAAATTTAACTTTTAGAAGTTGCATTATATTATTAGTTGTAAACTATTATATTTATTATCAACTTGGTTTGCTGGTTTTGTAATTGGAGTTATTCAAGTGGCATACTGATTAGGCGCATTGAAATTGATGTGCCATCTGTTGAAATTATTATGTACTACCATATTGCTATTATTTGCTAGATGGCGCTAGTAAATTCAAACGATAATTGATGGTGCTTTAATAATTAATTCATATAACAAGTTGAATAAATCTAAAATGAATAGTTCCTGCTCCAGATGGCTTTTCCGGCAAATTCAGGTTTCAAGTGTAGTTTCTAAAATATTCTTTTGAAAAACTAAACGGGGGAAGAATTTAGCCTGGCATTTTATTCAACAGTTTGTATTTATTAAAATAGAAAATTACAAAAGTAGTAATATTTAACATTTAGAAACATACTCACCTTGTAATAAGCAATAATAATATAATAAATAGTTATTATTAATGAGTAAAATTATTATAAATTACCTGCTCTTATCTTAAGGCAAGTATCAAACGTAGTGTAACTAAGGTTGCGTCGATCCAGGAGGAGTTGTGTTCTGTTGATGACTACGAGAATTACCGCAAGTTTCAGAAGCAAAAATACATCACCCCACCCCATAAACTTAAGCTTTAAAATACAAAATTTCTTTCCCTGAACGTACACAAATATATTTTCTGCCTGTGACTTAGAACGTGCTTCGAAAAATCTTACTCAAATTGTAATCAGGCTATTCAACATTACTACGATACGAAAACATGTTTGTAGGGTAGTGTATGTTGAAGGACCACTTGCTTGGGCCCTTCATTTAAACTAAGGGGCCTATTTTGTAACAGCTTTTTATAAATAAAGATCAAAATGGATCTCACACCTTGAAACTGGCATAAGTAGTGTAATTTGTAAATTATAGGGCTTTGAAAAATCGGCAGAAGTGAACAGACATCAGGTTAGTAGTTACAAACAAAATAGGCCCCTAAGTATATTTGAAATTTCTTTATATATTCATAAATGTGTTATTAAGTAAATAATATAAGTCAGAAAGACGCGGAACTAGTCGATTTGGAACCGTATAGGAAACGCTCTTATCTTTACTATCAGAATGAATTGATGCAAAAAGAAAATCAAATTGATGGTCCAATAGAGGCTGAGTTTCCTGGTTTCCTTGGTTATCCATAGAGTTCCATTTATCTATTTCAAAATAGCTATCGTCAGCCTGTTTTTTGTTCGCTTCGAATATTGATGATGTTTCCATAGATGCCTGTGGGATGCAGAATGTCTCTTCACATCCGTCCCAGGCGAATGTTGAGATAGACTTGTGCCATGTGAATCCCATTTCATTTGCTGATACTGTTTCCTCAACTATTGTTGTAAGTCTTGGGGTCTGGGTCGTCTTGGTCGTCAGGGTCGTCGACGTTGTCGCAGGGGAAGTCGGTGTAGTGGTCGATGTCCCACCCGCAGACGCAAAAGATTTCTCTGTGGTGTGAATCTGACAAAGAAAAACATAAAATTTTGTTACAATGATTCACAGACCCGGATTAAACAATATAATAAACAAATAGATTTTAATCAGGGAAATTGTAACTGTATACTCGTGATTTCGACGGAGTAACAGTATTATTATTTGTTATTGTTGATTATTCAAAATGTTACATAACATAAATCGTTCAGTGATCCATTTTATATCAATTATAAACAAAACATGAACTTTAATCAGAATAATATAATCGCTAAAGATTCATTTCATTACTTGAATTTAAGAAGAATTTAAGGATTAATAAACCAAGATCCCAGCGCCACCAGATGTGTAATATTGAGTAGTTTAGTATCGTATGTACAATGATCGTATGCCTATATGCTAGCTTAACCAGGCGACCATTTTTCAGGTATAAAGAATCAAGGTATATATCTCACTCACTCTCATGCGGACGGATAATGCCCTCTCGCTCCTACTCATAGCAGAATTAAAATTGCGTCTAGGGGATATTTGGCCCCATGAATCGGTCTGCCCTCTTGTAAAACTTTTTAAAACAGTTGTCTCGCTAACATATGGACTATAAGTGAGTTTAAGTAATTTTTTTGTCAGCTTTAAAGCGTCTGCAAGGTAATATAAGGTATTACAAGACAACTTTTTTAAAACGTTGACTAACACTACTTAATCTTACTCATTTTGTTCATCAGAAAATAAGTAATGCCTGGTGGTCCTGGGATCTTGGACTATTAAGCATTGCAGATGTCTCTAGTTTGTAGCAAGAGCGGTAATGCATAACCAGGCAGCTGTATCTTCGGGTTCACTTCTTGATCCAACGCTATATTTTTTTGATTTAGGTGTTATCATGTGATTATACACCTAATAAATGTTCATCTAATACCCTTCACTGGAATAGAATACATGTTACTTTTCATAGAATACAAAATTGCAAAATATATGTAGCCATTCAAGTAAAACACATCAAACGAAAATTGCAATCAAAGAGTAAAACAGGCAGACCTGATCAACAAAATATATGAAATTTTTTAGCGAATAAAATAAATAAGTATTACAAGAAAGAAGTAAAATATTACATTGACTTAAGTTGCAATAAACTAATTAGTTATCAATATAATAACTCTTCTAATTAATTACTTTATATTTAAACTCACCACAATTAACAGAACACTATGCAGTACTTTCATGTTGAAGACAGTTGACTCATTAAGTATTAATTGTATCTGTAATTGGTTATTTATACAAGATTATATATTCAAAGCATTTCGGTAATCAAAATTAAAAAATATCATGTATTCTAAAACAATAAATAAAATGGCGATTAGATATATCACTCACTAAAGTAAAAGATCACTCATTAAATATTGCAGCAACATATTTGCATCTCACGAGAACTTTATATCTAAATATGAAATATGTAAATACAATAAATGCAATTGCACTGTCAAATTTATCAAATTAAATCTGTTACTACAGAATACAATAATTACATACGCCAACTCGATAAGATTTATATAAAACTAGTGCGTGTGTCATATTCGAACATATCATTTAAATTTAACAAATTGGAAGGAAATACTTGTTGTGTTGCTTAACCTGCGTTAACTGTGTTTCCGTAGATTAATATTCTGTACTTATATCTACATCTCACTCCATCCAATTAATTTCTTACCTGTGAAATACTGATTATATTACATCTACTTTTTTACTCAAAATACTTTTCAGTTTGAATTTTTATTAGGTTATAGTATTGCCTGATTAAAAAACAAATTGCATCGTCCTGATAGTCATTTATTCATATTAGACAATACTACGGCATCCATTATATCCGTTCAGTCGTACATCGGGTGTTAGATTTAAAATACAACTACACAAACAGTATTATTTAATTAAAAAGATGTCCGGCGTGAATGAAAATACCGAAAAGCAGACGTCATCTGGGGGCAACTGGTCTGTGAAACAGAACCTAACTTTGATTTCAAGCGTATTGCGTTATGGGGACGAAAATTGGAAGGTTCTATCCGACACGCTTAAAAAAGACGAAAACCCACAATGGAAAAAGGATTGGTGCTCTGAAATAAACTGTAAGCTACAGTATAAATTACTTCTGGAGAAGTATAATATTCCAGATTACAAACACCCTGCACCAAGAGCTGATGCTCGAGTTGCAGTGGAGGAATTTCCGTTATATAATGTGAAGCAAACTCTGACTAAGGAGAGAATTAATGAGCTGCGGGCAAGTGTGTTGATTAAGAAGGATGAATATATTAAGTTGGTGGAGGTTCTTAATGAATTTAGGGCTACCGCTGCTAGTATTGGACCAGCTGAAGCGATGTACCACCTGCTGAAGCAACAGAACGAATTCAACATCAAGAAAAAGAATGCACCCGGAGATAAAGATGGCATCCAATAATGGCTGTCAACGTAGGTGAAGAATTCTTAGTATGAAGACGAGATTTAGATGAAGCATCCAAATTCCGTCTTCAATACAATAATACCTCAATACAAATTTTATTTTCTGTTATCAATTATCCCTAAATAATACATTATAATAATTCTAAATCATATGTTAAAAAAACGTACTAAACTAAGCGTACTGAAATATCTCATTTTATCATTAAAAATATTATAACTATAAGTGTTTATTATAAATTAAAATCAAGTGCAAAGCAATTAAAAATTATATAAATAATTACTGAGAACTTTTATTTATTAATGGTACTGTATCGGGCTTAAATGGCGGTTTCTTGATTTGAATTTAATCCGGTCTTATTTGTCGACACTCAGCGCCTCTAGTGGCAGATTATATAGTATAGTATAGTATAGTATATATGTTATTTAATACATAACTAAATAAATATAGAATAAAATAATTTACATCTTCTGATATTCTGTATGCTTAAGCATATTAGCAGAATTCCATATTACACTTTTGACAGTATTTTATTGACACCAGAAAGAAAAATAAGATGATATTCTTGTACTTTCCAATGAGAATTAATTTTTGGCGTCTGTAACTATAGCATTAAAATAGTATAATTTTAAAAGAGTTCTTGTTAATTTCCATTTAAATAATTTGGCATCAGGATCTATCCTATTCAATAATAGGCATCTGTTTACCAATGGGTTTGTGGCCTCATTTTTTAGTGGTCGATTTTTCAATTTGATTGAAATTGATGTTTATAAATGTATATTAGCGTGTCTATATTATTAAATATCTAAATGTTGACGGAGATATAGCAATTAAAATTTTGAATTGTAGTTTTAGCGCTAGAAATGGTCGGCGATATTTGTATGACGTGAAATGCATTTTAACGTCAATTATTTGTTGAGTAGGTGCTGTGGTAATGTTTTGTAGCTGTTGGTAGTCGTAATAATCAAGTAAAGTCAAAGAATAAGAAGTTTTTATTTTATTTAAACCTTGGCAGTTTTATTTAATTTTAGGCAGACATAATATTGGAATTTTATTGTTCCTTGAAATAGCTGTAAATAATATTTGATATTTTGATATATAAATACATATAGCAGAAATTTATGAGCTGTAAAATTGGCAGCGGTTGTGATGTCACATGCATTTGGAATGTGTACAACGTTGAATCTCTTTAATAATTAAAGAGACAAAGTAATCCACTTTATCAATATATAGTACACTTTTATAGAAATTAAGACATAGGACACAAATCCATTTCCATTTAAATAATTTGGCATCTTGGCTCTATCCTATTCAATAATAGGCATCTGTTTACCAATTTCTATCCAAATAGGTTTGAATATATGGTAATTTCTCATAATTAACTCAAGATCATTGTTAAATCTTTATTAGATGTACATTTGTATTGTTTATTTTAATTTTCTTTTTCCTTTAGGTATTACATTCTTTTACATAAATTCTATATAATGATATTAGATGTACATTAAATACATTACAAAAATACCACTAGTGTAGAATTCAAAAAATAATAGATAAAACAAAATGCAAACGGCGTGCAAATGTGATACGTCATTTACTATTAATCAAACTACTAACAGCTGTGTTGTATAACCGATGAAGTATTATATTACATATTACGAAGGCTGCAAAAAGGGAAAAATAATCTCGATTACTTATTTCTTCTGTGACGTATTATGCATATCTAAAACATGCGGCAAAACTAAACTTCAAATTTGATATAGCTATAACTCCGTCAATTTTTGGATCTTTAAAAAAATAAAAATGCACTGGTATAGGTACATATATTGAAATTTATTTCAATCGAAAATTAAAAAAACTGCTTCTAAATAATGAGTTCACAAGCTCATTCCCACGGGCAGTGTACGGTTCTTATAATATATTCAATTTTACCATGTAAATGCACTTCCAAATTGTAAATAGCATTTTATGACAGTTTATGTAATGAGTAGTATGTTTGATATATAAATTATAATATACTTGTATTATTAAAAACAGTGGTTCAAATTATAACTAACATTTAAGCTGATTTAAGCGAACTCGCTGAAACTTGCGTTTACAACCTTAAAATAAAGTAGCTCAACATTGCCCTCATATGGAATTCGCTGCGCATGAGTAAAAAACAATGTGTTTCACATTATAGAAGGGATATGCTTGATAGTTACGCGATTATACACACACACATGTTTAATATACATATTTTAGTAGATACAAATACTTATAAAAATTAAAAACAGTATGGCGTCGTTGGAGGTTGTACTTGTACTCTTGTACTAATTTCTTGTTTTGTTAAGTTTGAATTTTAATTTATAATAATAATAGTGGCAAATTACTTAAAATGTAAACCTAAAGCACATAGTTAAGTAAAATATTCGTTACATATTTTGTTTTACAATGGCTCGTTTAACAGAAGAAATGATTATAGCAAGGACTAGACAGTCCGATTTATCAAATATTAAAAAATTGAATTGTTGGTAAGTAGTTAAAGAAACAAGATAATTATTATAACTACATAGTTGTTAATAAAATTAATCCATTTAGAATATTTGTACATAAGTACTTGTAATTGTCAAATCTTATTCATTTGAGGTTATCATATAGAAATAACGAATTATTGCTTTAAAGGGGCAGTGATCTTGTTGATGTTTCTCTTCTTAGACGAATGGCAACCGTAGAAGTCTTAGCATTAAGGTAAGAACCTCTTTATATTGTATTATATTTAAATTTACTTGATTGTTTCATTTAATAATTCCATAATGCGATTAAAAAATCCTTAAGCTAAGAATGTGTTTGAATTGTGTCTGTTTTAGGTAATTCTTTTTTAATTAGAAATCAGATATCACATTACAAATTAATTAGCATCTTCATTTAGAATGCAGTAAGAGATTGTGTACTTAAACAGTTATATTGTACACACGTCTACCACAGATTATATATAACCAATATACCTAATAGACATTCTATCTCTATTATACATCTGAGATAATATTATACATATGTGGGCTTCTACAGCCTCTTCAGGTGTTTTATAATCATTAGTTTATTTTGAAATGAGTAAGCGAATGAGTCATCGATACAGTTTTGTAACAATTGTCAGTGATTTATTTGTTTTTATTTTTATTTACATATACCTGTGATTCCACAAAGGAACACCTTATAAGGTTCGCTTACTGAATGACCTGACCTTGTCTCCTTGAGCCAACGTTATTAAAGTATCGAAATTGTTTAAAGTGGGTGTGTAAGAGTTAAACATAGTTTTCTATATATTTTTCCATTAAATATAATGAAGTAAATATCAATTGTATGTGTTATATATAGTGTATGGTATTACAATTTAACACATTTCTAAAATCATTGCATCGCTTGCATAAAAGCATTTAAAATTCTAAGTACTTTAGGTACTTTTCTAACTTCTTTCTATTCTATCAGTTAAGAGTTCGCTGATAAATTATTGGGGTTTTAATATCTCAGAAGGAAAAAATGTACCTGCCACCATAAATAAACAGAGAAACTTAAGAAGTGTGATATTTTTATTGTATATTTACAGTTTAAACAAAATAAGCCACCTTAATGACTTTGAGGAATGTTGGGGCTTACAAGAATTATATCTTCGAAAGAATAATATTGCGGAATTATCAGAACTTTGTTACTTACAGGTATTTTGCACATTTATTTTAAATATCTAATTGGCAGTGTATTTTTTATGTTTTTAGTGATTTACTTTTTTTCATATAGAATTTGCCTAAACTTAGAAATCTTTGGCTTGATGAGAATCCTTGTGCTTCTGAACAGAAGTAAGTATTACAAAAATATATATATTCATAAAGTTTCTAATTCCAATATCTAATTTATTTATTTATTATTTAATTAGTTACCGATTAACTGTGCTGCGAACTCTTCCTAAATTGAAGACTTTGGATAATATACCAGTAACTGCTGAGGAGGTAATATTCTTTCTTTCGCTTTATTTTAATGTATATCTCATAGTCACAAGTATATGATTTTTTAATTTTTATTGAATAGGTACATGAAGCTTCAATTAGAGGCAGAGATATATTTGATGACAAACCATACATTGAAGACGAAAGTGAATATATTGTTGAAGAAGAGGATCAAAATATACGTCAAGGAAATTCACATAATGAGGTTATTTATAATAATAATAACTTCTTATTAACAATCATACAAAATGTGATAAAAATAAGTTAACAAGATTTAACTAATAAAAGCAAATATTTTAACAGGCCGAATATTGTGATTATGATAAGGTTGAGTACGACAAATATGTCCCTCAAATGCCAAAGGTAATTTCTGATCACGTAATTGCTTGCTTTGAACATATTAAATACCTTAACATTAAGGATTCTAATTTTTGAAATAATTCACCAAGCATATATTGATAAATATATTTACGTTATGTAGAATCAAGTTCGCTGACAATTTTAATTACAATGTTGGGAATCAAATCTCAACTCAGCGTATTTTAACTACAACTAGATATTTTCGTATCGTTGACCATGTGTAGATAAAGATCTAGATGATATTTATTAGACAGTGGCAGAAAATTATGAAACCATTCAAATGACAAAGATCTGTAAGATCGGTTCCTAACTAAACATTATATTTTGTGATACCTGTAAGAGAAAACTATTCATTTAGTTAAAAAATATAAGATATATTAGAAAATAAAATCACTTTAAAAAATGACCAAATATTTTTTATTTTAAGCAAAATTCACAACAACGTAGCTATTCTCCAGAACCTTCGCCTGTACGTGGTCAATCACCACAGAGGCAATCACCACAATCTCCGCGGCAGCAGAGTAGAACATATAATAATTATGATGTAAGAATTCATCTTATATTCCTGTGTTTTTATTATTTGGTAAACTGGAGTGGATAGGGCTATTTAATTTAGGTGATGGCCAAGTTTATATTATATATATATTAGCAAAATCAATAGTTCATATGTAAATGTTAGACATAAAACCATTATATTGCAAATTTATTTACTTTATTTTTATATATATTTACTTTATATGTAGTCTATAGTACTATAATATAGACATCGATTACAGAAAACCATATCACGTTCAAAACTTTTGAAAATCTTATGCATAAGTAATAAATGTGGTTACATAGTAAAGAAAATTAGTTCAGGAATTTAATATTTACCTATTTTTTCATTAAATATAAATCGTATGTTAATATATAACAAATTTAACTATTTACTTTTTGGTTTTAGTTGCTATGTACATATTAATGCTTTGTATCTCAATACTTACGTATAATACTGCTTTATATAACCCTAACATCCCCTATATTCCTACATGCTCACAATAGCAGGGTTCTCCAGGTTCAGAAGGAAGCGGTGGTAGTACCCGAACAAGTCCAAGAGAACGCATGTTTCTGGCTACTAGCGAATCAACTCAGTCTATGAAGGTACCTTTTGTACCTATATTAATATGCTTGAAAAGATTTAATTTTTGTTTTATTATTAACCATACGGTACATCCTTTTAGGGTACGGGATTTTTTAATACGTTTTCACCTTACCGTAGGTGGCTACAAACTTGTATATTTGTTTATATTTTTAATTTATATGCATATTCAATCATTCCTTATTTTCACTAAACACACTCGTCCCTAAATTGATGTCACGTCCCTTTTTTTTAAATAAATATCACAGTTTTAAAAATCGTTTGTTGTAAATAGTACCGACGCTTATATAATTAAAATAAATTATATACTCATAATATTTACAGGAATATAGTAACAATGATTCGTATCATCAACCACGTAGCAATCAAAATGCCTTTCGTCATAGTAACAATGATCTGACTGAAAGTAATCAATGGAATGATAATCGGCCAGATCCTCGAGGAGATGGTCGTTATGGCAGTGAGGTCTCAGGTTATAGCCGAGAAGGCAGTGTTGCTAATGCTGTGATGGGAAATCTTCGAGGTTTTCATCGACGACCTGTAGCACGAGTAAATATTTGTTTGACTTTCAATTTTGTATTTAGTTTCCTTGGTAATTTGATGATATTTTTTACAGAATTCTAACTTATTATCAGCGGTGTTGTGTCTGGTAAAAGAATTGGATTATCCTAGCCTGGAAGTTGTAGAACTCGCTGTCCGATGCCGTATGGATGAAATGGCTGAATAGAGTTTACTTTACCTGACATCATTTCTCTACTTACAGGAAATATTGAAATAAAAGAGGTGGATTTTATATTATACTATGTATAAAGGAGTGTTATTAATAATTTTTGGTCTGGTTTACTCTGCACTTTAACACGATTATAATTTGTCAACATAACATCTGTTTAAAACGTCTTATAAATTGGGTTATATAAACAGAATGCGCAAACAATTTTCTTTTTTTTAATTCCAGTTTGCTAATTACATGTTTTAAATATTCTTAGTAAATACCTAAAACGTGTAAAACATTGTGTTTCCATTAATGAAATTTGTCTAGTTCTGCTGTTATTATTATTCGCTTTAAATAAGAGTGCAAAATTGAATATGAACCACCAATTCTTTAATAAAACTAAATTGATAGATCTTAATAATATATGGCTTAAATTGTAAATAAAAGAGAAGCACGATTTTCGATACACTGGTGCTCTTGAAATGCTTTTGTGATAAATTTGTACATAGTATAAATTACTAAGATTAGCATATCCTTCTACAAAAATACCCCGGAATTACATTTACATGAAATAATGTTATTTTTATACTGATTTAATTTATTTATATTGCTGCGCCCAAACTACTCGAAGGTTTCTTTTGCTTAACTCACAACCATAAACAGAATAATAAATATTGAATCACAAAAAAGTAATGGTAACTTGTGGGCTTTAACTATTAATATACCTTACAGCAGTATGGATCAATTTCCAAAATATTAAATATATCTTAAATGACATGTGAACAGATACCGAATAAAATGCATTTCTGAATCAAAATTCACTAGGTCAGAGTAAAATTACTAAAACTGCATTACTGTTTAATAATGAAATAAAGATTAGTTTTGTATATAAATAATATTACGTATTTTCAGAAACTAATCATAAATAGACATTTTAAAATCAGTTTGATAGCTCTGTGTAAACTGGATCAATTTTATACAGCTTCTATATTTGAACAAATACACAAAAGTACACAAATGTCTGTGCAGCAGAAAGATTTTATGTTTCTTGGTTAATGATTTAATATGAACACAATTGTGATTCTAAAACTGGATTTAATAAATATATTAACATACTTATACATTCCATTAAAAAATAATTATTTGTAGAATATATCTAATATATTTTTTTTAAATTAATTTTCTTATAATTTTAAGCTATTTCAAAAATGTGCAATACTTTAAAACTAATTAATATTTGCATTATATTAACATTAATCCAATTATCATTAGGAGGACTAACTGAATTTCTTAATTTAAAAAGAATGATTAAATGGAAAGGATTTCTCAGAAATAATCGATGCAATTTAAAAAAAGATTTTTTACTGAGTTTTTCTTATTTTTAAATCAGAATATGCTTCATTTACAGAATCAATTCTGTCTTACAAATGTATTGAGTATATCATAACAAAGTTGTAGTAAATTATTTTCTTACGTAGTTAAATATCATAAGAAACATCAATTGTTAGTTTTAAAAATGTTAGTTATAGAAGAATTATTGAAATGTTATATCTTTTGTGTACAAAAACACATGCGGCCAACAAATTATTTTTAATCGTTATTATATTATGCCACTGCCGCATCTTGCCCAAAGCACGTGCAATGTTATATATAATAATAATACTAATTATATATATATTATTTCCAAGTTATCAATATACTAATTTATAATATTTAATATAAGTTATATTACTTACTAAACAAATAAATACATAATCATATTTTCCAGTTAACAAAAAGAATAGATATATAAATAAGAAAGAATATACAATTTACGTAATATTTAAATTACAAAATATTTTTTATATTGGAAATAAAAGTAATAACAAATTCAAGACCAGCGTTGATTTTTTTTCATAAATTTGTTATTTTAAAGATAATATATAAAGAAGTACAAAGCCAATAAAGGGCAGTCTTCATATGTTAATGAATTCAGGTGTGCACTCTACCGTTATACTTATTTCGCTATATTGTATCAAAATTTGGATATCTTTGAAATTGATGTACTAATGCCATTATACCGAAAAGACGAGTGCTCGCAGGAACTATCTGTGCATGTGGAGTGAAAGTATATCACGGCACTGGACTGTATTTACATGTTTATGTTTCGCGTTTTGTTTGTGAGGGCATAAAAGTCGATGTTTAATAAAGAGCGAATTACTGTCTGAGCAACAACGTTGAAAATAATTGTAGTACAACGGCTTAAGGGGTTAGACAATCCTGACGCTCGTAAAAAGTAGCATTAAAAAACTTTTCTTTTTAACGCAACCTTCAAGCCTATTTTATTCCTTTTGTTATCATTAAATACTGTATACATTTGTGAATATATTTACTTATATATGTTGGAATATATTTAAAAAATGACGAAGATGTAAGGAGTTCCGAAGAACACGTTTTCCGGGAGGCAAGCTGATGGTCAGAAATAAAAAAACACTAAATATTTTCTTGTAAACAAATGTAATACCTATCGAGTAGCATCAGGAAAAAACTTAAAATTTCTTTTTTTTTTTTAAATGACTTGTTTGAAAAAAATGTCCATTTTTTTAATAAAACTGTAAACTTTTTTGATAAAATTGAATGAAATATAAACGAGACATCTAATAACAAATTCCTATGCTTCTCGATGGATAATATTATAAGGAATATACAGTGTAATTTTTATTAAAATCGGATGAGGTATCGTAATATTGAGATAACGTAGCGACCAGGTGATGAAGAAAAGTAGATTTGAGATAAATGGAAGGGAAACAAGCATTGTATAGTATATATAGTGCTGCGCTCACTTCAAATTTCTATAGCTCAGGGAATATTCGGAATATTGGCTGGCATGGTTAAACTCGTAAAATATACTTAAAAATATAATTAATAAATCTACGCAAGAAAGAAAATTTTGAAAATATCAAGCCCCTTAAAGGGAGTTAAAATAAACATAACTAGAATGTGTTTCATAAAGTGTAACACTTAGCCAACTTTATCTGCAATAGGAAAATTATATAAGAATAAAATAACAATATTATTTTAAATAAAATAATTCCACTTAATTGTACTTAAAACTAGATGTTACGGTAAAATCTTAACCCCTTCTACTGAAATGTAAAGAAAAATTGTGGTACATATATTAATAGGTATATAATATATGAATCTGTAATACAGAGTACTACACTTATTGTTGTTTACAAATTATCTGACTAGGGAACATCGCCTGCAAATAAATTGCAGTAGAAAGAGTCAAGTTTAGAATAAAATTTTATATACACTGAAAATAGAACAAACGTCCAAATTAGTAACAATAAATCACATAATAATAATCTTTCATATAACTTTAATAATGTTTATAAATAAAATTGTTTTAATATAACCAATTACATATGTTATTTACATATTTAGTAGTTTTAAAGTTTTTTTTTAAATGTATATAGTTCAAGAATTCTTTTTCTTTACATGTTACAATAACTTACAATTACATATATTAGTAGTAAAAACAAAAAGTATTATTTTTTATTACTTTATTTAGAATTCAATAACAGTATTATTTATAAATATTTAAAAAATTAATAATATTGTAAAATTAATCAATAAAAACTGGTGTTAGTTACTTAATTTACAGGTGTTCAATTAATTACTAAACGATTTGTTTTATTTATATACATATTCTTCACATCACACAAAGTATCTTTATTAAAATTATTATTGCATACACATCCTAAACAACTAAATGAATATTAACATTGAGATATTTTAATGCTAAAATTTTGCATTTTTAATTAGACTAAAGTAATTCTTTATCTAAGAGCAATTGAATCAATATTACACTTGAATAGCATCGAATATACATTGAAACAACAAATTATATAAAACATATATTTGGAATTTCTTTATAAATCAACTTAAACTCTTCGTTGTTTGTACTCGTTTATAAAACTATATGTATATGTGATTTCGGCACATGAATAAAAATATATTAACGATGATAGTCTTCTAATGATTAAATCTTTTTAAGGTAGAACCTGTACCATTTAGTTAACACATAGATTCTAATAGTAGAGTGAATGTCCTACTTCTTTCGTTTATCCTTCTCTGTACGTATAGTCTCTTTAGAATATCTAATATTCTGCTCGGAATATATGTTTTTTGTGTTATAACTTTTAGTGTATGATGTTCTGTCTTTATATTTATTTGATGTTACTGCATTTCTTAAAGTATTATGCAAAAATCTCTTATTAGTTTTTGGGAGAGGACATTTTATCCATCCTTGTGGTCCAATTTGATTAGCTTTATCAGCACCTACTTTAGCTTCTCTTAATAGCTCTTCTTCAGCCATCCTAAATATTTAAAATGAAAGATAAATTTTAAATAAAAACAATATAAATACTTATATTAGTATTATTAATTTATTTATTACATACCTCAACAATAATACATCATCGGCTGTTTTTATAAATTGTTTTTCTGTTGCTCTTTCAATTGTGGTAGTTTGTTTCTGATTTGACATATTTATTTATTAAAATAACATAAAGGTGTACATTGAAATCCACAGATTAAATAAACTGTTTTATAAAAATTTTATATTTCGTATAAATCTGGCAAATCAAGTAACATTTATATGTTTTTGCGTTAACCAGTAAAAGTCATAAAATCAAATAAAATATTAAATGTCAAATTAAGTAATCGCCAGTTCATATCAGACTTCACATCGGTAACTAGGAAGGAGATAGAGTGTGGCCCGATGCAGTAATAGTTAGTTAGAAAATTCACCGTGCAGTAAAGCCAGTAAAGCTGTCAAATAAAAATTAAAATTGTACAAATCGCTTTCTAAACTATCTTCTTTGAGCGGTCTCCTTCGAAGATGGTGGGTTTTATGTGATTTTGTTAGCAAATCTGTTTTTATATAAAACATCATTTAATATATATTGTATTATTAACCAATAAGTGATAAAAAAATTAATTTATCTTAATGTGAATATAATATTTTTAACGTTTAATTTTGTTAAAAGTGTATATTTATCATAATTACACGTGTACTCTTTTTGGTTATAATTTGTGCTTTAATTTTCGAATTATAATTTTATATTACAATAAGATTTTGTGCTTCAATTCTGATATTGTCTTCTTTTTGTTTTAGACTAAGGGAACATCAAGCTTTGGTAAACGCCGAAATAAGACACATACATTGTGTCGCAGATGTGGTCGCTCCTCATACCACATCCAAAAAAGCGAATGTGCACAATGTGGATATCCAGCGGCTAAGCTCCGCTCATGTAAGTTTAGAATACTTTAATTTACTTGTAGTCATGTCAATGTTATATATTTGGGAACTATTGCTATGACATTTATTACAAGTTTAGCTCTGAAACAATTTGACATTTCAAGTTTTGTTTAAGTCTTTATACATATTTTTGTAATGAACAGAATCCTTCTGAATGTAGATGAGATAATTGTTATTCTGTAGCAAAATATTTCTTTTGCAGTTCGTATCAGTTTCGATTTTAAAATATAGTACTATAAACTCTTATTTTGCATTTTTATGATCTCATTAATAATCTTATTTGTACTTTATCGAGAAGAATGGTTAATAATATCATTGTGTACTTTGTCAACTGGTTAACGTTAGGTGGTACAAGAAATTAACTGCTTTAATCGATTCAGTAACAATTTATATCTATTCCATTCACAAACTTTCACTAGGATTGACAGATCGTAAATTAATAAATATTAAATTTGTACAGGCTCTCTTCAAATTCTTTCAGATGCAGATTCAAATACATATTTATAGAGTTTTAGTTAACAATATACCATTATTATACAGTTATTAAGTTATCCATCATATTTCGAACCTCCTTGAGCTCAAAAATGATGCCAGTCCATGTTGACTCTTACATCTGATTATTATTTTAAATTTCATAGCGTGCGTTCTGGATATAGTTACTTATAAGTAACGAATTATAAAGCACTGAGTGGTAACCGGTGATAGTGGGGTCCTTTGAACGTACTTGTTTAGTTTGTTTCGATTTTGTGGTGAAGGTTTTCAACTACAATACAAATTGAAGCAAACATACTAAAACAAAAGAAATGTGAAAAGTATTCTAAAGATAATCTTATTACACAAGGTCTTCGATAATGTAAAAAATATAGTAAATTTTTTGGCGTTAATCTGTATTGTCTTCATTTTTGTTCATGTTCAAATCATGTGATGAAAAGTAGCGACCAGGGGATGTTGACTTAGTGTAAAATCTTTCTTCTTTTTAGTGACATCATATATTAATGTATCTTCTATGAACTAAATTTACGCGGTGATTCAACTTACGAGGGGAGAAGAGAATACAGTTCCAGAATCTGTTTTAGCAACGCCATTTATATATGTATCTTCTACTAACTAAAATTACTCGGCGATTTAATAAATGAAGAGAATTGGTTTAGCTCCGTTGTTATTTTTGTTATACTGCAGGGTATAAAAAAAAGTTATTACATAATACTATGTACAATATATTTTAATTATAAATGTACAGTCCTTATCTAGTCCTTCTCTGACTTACGGTCATAGAATCTTTGAGTAATTTTAGTTTATAGAAGATATACTATCAAGTGGGGTCGCTAAAAGCGTTATTTGCCTGTGAGCAGTCTTGTAACATTTACAAGTGTTTACGCAACGTCCCAATCTCTAAATAATAGTTTGCTAGGTTTAAAATTTACAGTTTTAATTATGTAATAAATCTGATAAAAGGTTAACAATTTTCTTCTTTTGGTTTCAGACAATTGGTCAGTTAAGGCTAAGCGCAGGAAGACCACCGGAACTGGTCGTCTTCGTCATCTGAAGATTGTGCGTCGTCGTTTCCGTAATGGTTTCCGTCAAGGTGGTAAACCAACCCCCAAGGCCGCTGCCTCCAAATAATTATGTACTCTTAATCAAAAAAATTAAAGTTTATTAAAATTATACCATTTGTTTTAATTACAGTAAAAATTGATATACACTAAGATCCTCTATTTGCATGTTTAATAGGAACCAGAAAAATGACTAATCAAAATAATTTTTCTCATCTTTTCATAACAATTAACGGGTTTTATTGAAGAATTGTTCTCTGTATCGGTAGATTAAAACAAAAACGTTTTTCTGGAAAGAAAACTCCATTTAAATATCTGCCCTCACTTGTTTTGGAGAACCTAATTAATTATAGATCACTAAAGTTATATAGCATTTACTTCAGCAACGTCTTAAATTATCCGTGAAGACAAATCATAATTAAACCTTTTGCTAGTGACTGTATAGTTGCATCTAAAGATAACGAAATAAATAATCCAAATATAGTTTTTAATATGAATACTGCAATAAAGTATCAAGAAAAAGGTTTCGGAAAGAAAAGTTAGTTGATAGCGGAAGCATTTCAAAATGACGTCCTGAACACATTCTTTGGAACAGTGAGTCTGAATTTACGATTATTCAGTAAATATTATAATGTTTAATTATTATTAATTTTAATTAGGCATCGATGTGTTGTTAAAAATTAGAAAAATTTTAGTGTTAGCTTTCCGAATATAGATGTCAGCATTTTAAAAAACGTTTACTGATAATGATGTTACGGTTGAAAGTTTCGCTAAAAAAAACTAACAATAAGTATTTTGACAGTTACATAATACAAGTTTACTTTAGTTCGTTGGTTGAAATAATATCTGTGATAATATCAACATATAATGTTATCACTTACACATATTAATTTAGATTTAAAAATAGCTTATCTGAAGGTCAAATGCCCCACACATTTAAGTAAAACAAGTCGAGTATGCTAATGACATTACTTGTAAATCGGACGATCGCTAGTCAGGTTCACAGAGTTATTTTGTTTAGTTGATTACTTTAAAACAGTTGATATCTAAAGAATAAATATGGCATTATTAATAAGATTAACTCGTCTTGGAAACAAATCTGTTGCCAATTTAAAAACAAGTAATAAACTGTATGAAGTCGCAAAGGTAAATTTTAATTTAATATTAAAAATCTATAATCTGCATTTCCTATATGCTATTCTTCCATAATGTATATTTAGTAATTATTTACTTGTTTTCTAATTTAATAGGTTCTTAGTTGTAATTATTCAACAACACGAAAATCAAAAGTTTATGCTAATGCCTTGGATGCTGTGAAAGATATTCCAAGTGGGGCTCGACTATTGGTTGGAGGTTTTGGGCTTTGTGGAATCCCTGAGAATTTAATTGACGCTTTATTACAACAAGGTGCTACTGATTTAACATGCGTATCTAATAATGCTGGTAAAATTTTCATCTATCTTTTATACTAAACATTAAATAAATAATCAATTATTGCATTTCCTCTTTATTGTTTAGGTGTTGATAATTTCGGCCTGGGCCTCTTGTTAAAACAAAAACGCATTAAGCGTATAATTGCGTCTTATGTTGGTGAGAATGCAGAGTTCGAAAGGCAATTCCTTCAAGGTGAACTGGAGGTAGAGTTGACTCCTCAAGGAACATTAGCGGAAAGAATTAGAGCTGGTGGTGCCGGTATGTATATTCTTTAATGTAATATTTTTGTAGATACAAAACATAACATTTACATAGTGTGGAGTAAAATCTTTAATTAATGAAACCTATTAATATCGTACGAAATATTTCTATTACATTTGTACATAAATTTAATTTTTATATATTTGTATATTTTGAATATTATGTAGTTAAGACTACATGGGGCTTTGAGCAACTTCGAATTTGTTATCACCTCAAATCGAATGTCGATATTCTTTTAAAATTACTGAGTTCATATACAATTAGTCCAACCCCATTGGTTTATAGAAAACCTTGGAAAAATTGGTTTATAGTGACCTTTTCTTGCAAAATCTCAGATTTTATTCTCTTTTGCAAATTTGTCTCAGATTTTATTCTATAGCTTTCTCTAGAATAGTTCGATTCAATCTTCGTTTAGAGGCTCAGTCTTGTTGATGCGGACTGTAGAGCCCTTATTGTCCATAGGATAACACACCACTGATATTGTGTAAAACATACATAACTAATCCTACATAATAATATTTTAAGTAAAGCGTTGGATATTATGAAATTTTAGATAAATATCAGATTATTTGTTTTTTAACTGTAAAACATTTATAAGAACGTAATAAATTCGTAAAAGTAAATGAAAAAATGTAGGGCATCTATGATCGTATAGACATATGTATATTGACATGTAATAAAATAATTTAAAAAATAAACACATAATCGTATTAAGGTCAACAAAAAAGCATTTACAATGGAACATTAAAAGATGTTTACAACCTGTAAAAGGATTTATAAGAATCAGTGAATTATTAATACAACACATACGTAAATGTGTTAAACAAATAAACAAATGATATTAGAATTATATGTTTATTAAATATACATAAATGTAATTGTAATTATAGTAATACATACAATAAAAGTAGAAACATATTTTTATAGCTTTTATGGTAATCTACAACAACTTTTTATTATTTTTTATTTTTTTTATTTATTAAGCTTTGGCTTATTCAGCCTTCTTGCTATATAAACAAGTATTACATTTTATAATACATAAAAATTATTTATAAATATACATATAACACTATATCTACTATATTTATTACTCTTGTTCTTTGAAGATTTTCCTTGCATTTTATATATCAATTCCATTGTTAAATATAAATTCAATCACACATTTTGCAGTGGTACTATTTGTATCAGATATTAGACTTAATACGTTTACTGGCATCATGGTATGTTTACATAAATTACTCCATAAGTGGTCGACTTCCTGTTTTTTGAATTTACATCCTAGTACCATGTGGTCTATAGTACCTTCCTCTCCACAGATGCAATTAGAAGATTGTATTATTTTTATTTTTGCTAGTCGGCATATTGTATAAATGAATTTTCTAGATAAATTTTTATTGATCCACATGTTATCTTTAATTTTATTGTTGAAAAGGTAGAATGTTTTGCCTGTGGTTTGACTTGCCTCCTTGTATATTATTTGCCAGTCCATATATGCCTTTTCCTTGATAATAATTTTCATTTCATTTAAGGAAGATTTTATATCTATTAATTTACCGTCAGTACATGCTTCTTTTGCTAACTTATCTGCAGTTTCATTGCCTAAAATTCTAGAATGACCTGGTACCCATAAAAATTTTATGTTCACTCCACTCTTTTTCAGTTTACAATATATTGCTTTTATTTTACAAATTTTATTATTATTGTTTTTGAAGTTGTTATTATTTATAGCTGCTAATACACTATATGCATCTGTTACTATTAATATGTTAGACTCTTTAGTGTTTTTAATTATCTTCATTGTCTTCAATATAGCTATAAGTTCAGCATTGAATGAACTTGATATATTATTTAACTTAAACTTATATTGCTTGTTTGTTGTAGAGTTAACTTTTTATTAATTTTGTTTATATTATGACAAAAGAAGAATGACAGAAGACAAAATTCATTCAATTCTTATATTCAGTAATTGTTTTGTTATTTGTAGGTATTCCCGCTTTCTTCACGCCAGCTGCATTTGGCACTTTAATTCATGGCGGTGGAACTCCTATAAAATATGGAAAACAAGGCGAGGTATACTTCTTTAAAGTTTAATAAATGCAATTTAAAAATAATATTTAACTGTTGTACGTGCATCAGTATCAATTTCGAACATTTTTCTGATCAAATAGCTAAGTTTGTAGTAATCGCAATTGATCTCAAGTATAGATAGGTGGCAATCAGAATAATTCTTTTGTTAATAAAGTACTTTTTTCTATAAATTTTTAAACACTTTTCTTAACTTTAATTTTTTAAATTTTCGTTTTATGCACCAACTATCAAGAAGATAATATTTTTTATAAATACATTTTAATGTTAGGTATTAATAGCAAGTACTCCAAGACCAACAGAAAATTTTTATGGCAAAGAATATATAATGGAAAAAGCTATAAGAGGTGACTACGCTCTAATAAAAGCATGGAAAGCTGACGAAGCTGGAAATCTAAGTATGTGTTAAAATTAAGTACATTTTTAAAAGTTTGTTAGGTAGTATGTTATTAGTATTCATTTCAATAATTATTTAAGTATTCCGTAAAACGGCCCGTAACTTTAATCCTACTATGTGTAAGGCGGCTACCATCACAATAGCTGAAGTTGAAGAAATTGTTCCTGTTGGTTCAATTGATCCGGATAATGTACATATTCCTGGAATTTTTGTTAAAAGACTTGTGAAAGGTAACGACCATCTCGTTATTACTATTCAAGTATTTTGTGAAGCAGAATATAATATAATTTTTTTTAATAGGACCAAGCTACGAGAAACGAATTGAACGCACAAGTGTTAGAAAAGGTAATAAGCAAACTACAGTTACACCAACACCAGCTTCCCTAATGAGAGAAAGAATTGTTCGCAGAGCAGCACTGGAGTTTAAGGATGGAATGTACGCAAACTTAGGAATTGGTAACTAAATGATTTTCATATACATATAATCCTGAATAAAGTATTTTTATCCTGTTATTCATGGTAAATTCTTTATATCCAATTCTCATTATACATTTAAATAAAATATTATCTGGTTCATAAGTTTTTCCAGCAATTATTATTCAACTTAATTTACAATCTTGTAATTTTATTAATATTTATTAAATATTTTTAATATATGATAAATTATTTAGGTATGCCAATGTTAGCAGCAAATTATATTCCAAAAGGAATGACCGTGCATTTGCAGTCCGAAAATGGATTATTAGGTTTAGGTCCATTCCCATATCCCGAAGACATAGATGCTGACCTTATCAATGCTGGAAAAGAAACCGTCACTGCATTACCAGGTGCTTCTTATTTCAGTTCAGATGACAGTTTTGCTATGATTCGTGGGGGACATATTGATGTGACTATTCTCGGTGCTATGGAAGTTTCTAAAACTGGAGACCTTGCTAACTGGATGATTCCCGTATTGATAAAATCAAATACTAATTTCAATTTAAATATTACGAACTTTTCATGAATGTGCTACTTTTTTTTTAAGGGTAAGCTTGTCAAGGGAATGGGAGGAGCAATGGATCTTGTAGCTGCTGGAAGAACTAAAGTAATCGTAACTATGGAGCATAATGCTAAAAGTGGTACACATAAAATTTTAGAAAGATGCTCCTTACCACTAACTGGCAAGGACTGTGTGGATCTAATTATTACAGAAAAGGTAAAAAACAAAACTAAATTTGAGCAATGAAAGAAAAGATGATTCGAAAAGATTTAAAGAAATAATTCAGCTCATATTATTTGTAATTCCTTTGTAGACAATCCTGTATAATTAACAATTTAAAATACTTAAATTTGTATAAATTTCAGGCTGTGTTTGATGTTTGCCATATTAGAGGATTAACGTTAATAGAAATAGCAGATGGTGTTAAATTAGAAGATGTAGTAAGTTCGACTGGATGTGAATTTAATGTTTCACCTGATTTAAAACCCATGGCACAGGTAAACGTTGAATAAAGTTCTAATGATTATTATTATATTATCAACTTATATATCTATGGTCTCGATTTACCGTTATCAATTATGAAAGAGTTTGTCGCAAAATTATGAATGATCACAATTTAGAATACCTGATTATGAGCCAACATAGAGCCAAAAAATTTGAATAGACTGATTTTTAAAATTACTCAGGAAGAAATATTGCATTTTTGTGTGTTAAATATATTTGAAAATGATAGCTTAAATATTGCGTCATTACACCATTGTTGCTAATTATCTGATAATAAGAAATTTTATATTAGATATTGTTAATATTTTTACACATTTTATAAATATGAAGAGCTCTAGTTTTTTCATTGTATTTTAAATGATATTTTTTTTGTTAAGTTTGAATAAATATTTCATATAATTTGAAATAATTCAATTTCAAATTTTTTTTTATTTTATACCTGATTCAAATTCTTTTCCCTTTTTCCTATATTCACCTATTTGAATTTTTTATGCAAACTTTTTTCATAGATTTTCAGAAGATGGTCATTAATTATTGTTAATTTATATGCCATTTAAAGAGTATTTATTTTATTTACTGAATGTAAACCTTCAGTCAGCTGCATAGAAAAGGCATTGTTTATAACAAAAAGATTTTGCAGTCAGCATCCTTTGCGGGGACCTTATATTTGTCGAAGAATAAAAAGAAGAAAACAGTTGAATTTTGTTTTTAATATTGTATTACCTTTTCTAGGCCGCAGATATTATATCACTGGAAGTTGTTCCTCGAAGGATATTTCAAAAAGTTTTATAATTTGTTTTTTATACAACAATTTTGTATTTGTTATGTTTTTTACAGATTATTAAAATATATTCTTGATGTACTTCTTAATTCTAGTAATATATTACAATAAAAAGAACGCAAAAATAAAATATTTTGCATTTTATTACAGAAAATAATTTTTCTTTTAGAATTGTTTTATTATCCATATTCTTTAAATTCTCTCTTAAGACTGTTACTTTTGTAGTTGTATGTAACGAATTCGTTTATTTCCGTTGTATTTTGGGAATAGTTAGACAGGTAGAATTTTTCCATACAAATTTAACTATTAGGACTTCAATGTTGTTTTAACATTAGTTACAATAAGAAATTTTAGTAATTAATCCTTTCAGATTCAGTACCGAGACAGAATTAATATACTTCTGAAAAATATATTTATATAATGATATATATTATACATCAATGGAGGGCTATTATAAAAATTTGTATGTATTGCGTTATTGGAAATGATTCAAATATTTGCTAGTTGCATATCACATTAAATTTGAACATAGATGCCGCTAAATGAGAAGTGTTGTAAAGATCAAAGACTAATTGTAAAGATTTTGATTTAAAGTAAAATTATGTTACAATGAACCGAGGATAATAAATACAAGTCCTAATATTTATTATAATGTAACTTATAAGAAATACTAAATTTAAGATATATAAGATGTAATCCAAGAATACCCAAGCTGTGAACCAAATAAAGTAGATATCTCTTCTAAGTGGCTTGATTGGGATGTAGATGTCTCTCTTCACATCTCTTACTTTAAATATTTCTTTAACTATTTCTTAAAAAACTGTAATTAGAAAATAAAGTACAGCGCTATATTTTCTATTTTGTTCAACTAGTTATATACATTGCATAATCACAAATATGTTAGGCATTTGTTGTAGGGCACTATCTATTGCCTTGATACCATATATACTGCGAACACATTAGGACTCAGCATCTGTAATAGAACGACGTTAAATAAAAAGTATAAATAAGTATAAGTATAAAACGATTTGGGAGAGAGAGATACCACAGTACTTAATAGAAAAATACATAAAAGACTTGAGAAGGATTGCAAGGTTTAGATTGGGAAATGAGGAGAAAGGAAACAGATACTGGGCAAATAGAGAGGAAAGAATGTGTACAGTGCGGAACGGAGTTTGAAACACTGGAGCACATTAAGTTTGATTATCAGGAAAAAGTTGTGAGCGAGAAGAATATTGGGCAGCTATTAAAGTGAGGCAGTGAAGGAAAGAGGTGGATGGCGGAAAAAAGGAACGAAAAACAGTACAATAAATAATCTCGTTATCTGGTTTGCATGGGGAACATGAAGTGAGATGAAGTACTAAAAGTATAGAATAATTTTTTTTAGTTTTAATAAATAAATAAAGTTTAGTTTTTTAAGTAAATAAAATATAAAAGTTTAGTTTTAAGGTTGAATTGTTAAGATAGGAATGAAATGTAATAAGAAATAGAATACGGTAGATTGTAAAGCCGAAAGGCACACAATTAATAATAAATAATAATATAAGTATAAAAGTTAAATAAAAATACATTTACAAATAATACGACTAAATTTGTTCGCTGTTTGTTTCTTGAATTAAATTAATTATTCCCGTAATACGATTTCTACATATATAAACTGAACTAATATTATACTCGTAATAACGCAATGAATCAAATTTTAAAGTATTGCCAGAGAAGAATAACGCACCATTTAAAAGACTAGTTGTAATGTTCAAATCAATGTACCAGTGCCGCTCTTAGAAATATATGTGGTGCATTTACATAAAAATACATGAAATATTAGTAATTTTTTATACGTAAACGAAATGTTGCGCAATACTTGCCAATAATTCCCAATTTTGCATAATAATTACATTTTATTGATAACGCTTGGGATAAATCGCCAATTGGCCGAAATGCGGCTCTGGATTAAACATTGAAGTTTATTTCTAAGGGTTGCTGTCATGTGTTTAGCAGAGTTTGGTTAGTGTTTAGTTAGAACATATTTAGAAAGTAAAATTTTCAGTATTTTTCTTATGAATTAAAGTGATAATATTACACATTATAAAGAACAGTTTAGTGCTTTACAGCTAATAATAAGAAGATGAAGTTAAATTCAAAATCTAAGAAAGTGACAGTAAAAACGAAACAAAAAGTTGCTGTAAAAAAATCAGAGAAGTCAGTTGTGTCTGAAAGGTATTTTAGAAGTAATTTTAAAGATCATTTTTACACAAAATGTAGAAAGCGATTATCTACTTCCAGGAATATAGAGTTATCCTGTGCCATTTGCTTGCAATCCTTTGTGCGGAAATTGGATCTTGCGAATCATAAATTAAGGAAGCACCCCGAATCTACACCACACACTTGCCAAGAGTGCAACAAGAGGCTCTCAAGTCGTCAAGGTTTATGGCGACATGAGAAAATCCACAAACGCAAAGCAGGTATTTTAAAGATTCGCCCAAAGTGTGATAAAAAGTTTTCATCACAACTTTGGCTCAATTTGCATATAAAAACGCCTGAGGAGGTAAATCTTTTATGTACTGAAGATATTAATGACCTTGATATTCTTTTTGATAATATTCAAGAGGCGCAGGCTAATGGCGGGATCAAGCAGGAAGATACGAAGAAATCCAGGGCTTGTAAGAAACCTTTTACCAACTATAGTGATAACGTCGCAGATGAAGAAGAAAAATCCTCAATTAAGAAAAGTGAGAACTCGAAGAAGAAGCGGACGCAAATACGACGTAAAAATAACTCCAAAAAGGCAAAAGGAGTTCAGAAGAAATTGAAGGAGAGAAAGGAAAATGTAATTGAAGATAAAACTTCCAAGGTTGAAGAAGCAGTTACGTCACTTCGGGGATTCGCGGCTTATCCAAATGGATATTACCATTGTGTACTATGCGACAGTGAATTTGGAATCAGGATGGATTTCTTAAATCATATCCAAATGCATATTTCATAAGCATGCCCTAGTTTGCCTGTGCAGGTATTTTTCTCTTTTTAACATTTTTCTATTTATATATTATTTGTTTTGGGTAAATATATTTGTTTCAAATGTTTTACGAAGTTTTAGAGAGCTGTTTTGATTGCCAACCTCCAGCGATCTTACCGTTAGATTTTATATATGCGTCTTATAACAGACGTACTTAAATTTACACAAGTTTGCTGGTAATGTACTCTCAAAAACCGCTTTCTTAAAGGCGATTTTAGTATTTCAGTAATTGCGTATTTATACAAAAGTTGGATATTACCTGAAACAGATATAAAGACACACATTTCATGAGTGTACTAAAACTAAAATCGGCTGGTGAGAACCCCGCTTTAGGCAGCTTAACTTACATATTGATATATAGAATTTACAGGACTTTTCATGTGCAAAGAAGGTTTTTACTAAAATTACACTACTGAAGTTTACCTCAAAGTTTCGTAATTATTTTGAAGCTTATTTGAGGTCGGCCGATAGCTTAGAGTGACCTAGTATCTTATTTTATAGCAAATAGCCTATTAAAGAGCGTCCTAAATAAATCAAACGATTAATGATCGTACTTCAGTGGATAATCGTTAGTGAAAACTTTTGTTAAATATTTATTTATTACTCATAAAGCTAGGATTGTCCATTCTCCTTGTGAAGTACTGTTCTTCCTTCAAACGTTTGTTCTGTATACTTATTAAAGGTTAAGAAGGGTGCAACATGTCCTTTGGTTACGTTAACTATTTTTATATCTTTCAATATCCACTTAAATTTATTTTGTCGACAAGTACTTTTAGCTCTTTTCTGTTTCTTGTTATCCTTGATATTTCGTAGTGTTGGTGATCTTTTACTGTAAAAATTGGTCGAAAAAATGATTTAGACGCCTTTAGATGATTTTGCATTGCAAAAAGGAATAGCGCGTAATTCTGTAATACATTAAATTATATAAATGTATACTGCTGATTTAAAAGTTGATACAAATTTGCGGTGTGGATTTTCTAACAAAAGGCGTCTGAAGCATTTTTTCGACCAATTTTTTTACAGTGTTCATATAATTCTTTTAAGGTCCTATTTAAGGTGCTACTAGAAGATCAACTTCGTTGTCAACGTGCCTGAAAACGTTCAACATAGGAAATTAATATCGAGCAATCAAGTTCTATGGGCCCCATTATGAGACTATCTTAAAAATGTATTGCATGGGAGCATTATATGAAGATCAAAATAGTTACACGATAAATGTTATCGTTTTTGTTACTGTTACTTTTATAATTTCAAAATTAATACTGTTTACAAAATTATTTACTGGTACATATTTAGAGAACTGCTTTAAAAAACCTGTGATATTTTTAAAGATTTTCATTTTCAAATACGTTAAATTTTTTTTGATGTATTTAGTGCTTAAAGTATTGTATTTTAAAAATATTTTATTTTAGCTAGAGACTCGTACAATTATGTGATATAAACATCATAGGATGAAGTGTTCAAAACATCTTGTTATTTTAAGAATTATAGAATTATATTTAACATATTAGTTTAAGGTATTATTAGAATATATTTGTTAGTTTGAGTTTAACATGTAATTGTTTTTGTTGTACGAGTATTATTTCAAATAAAGTGAATTTACTTTTGTTAATTTTATTATAATTTTTTAGTTTTTGTTTTTATATTTAACGTCGTCCTATTTCCGATGCTGAGTTCACGGACGATCTCCTACTATTATTGGCACATCATAAATTAAACTTTGACAAGGCCCCCTGATTCCTGAGCCTTGCGAGCAATGATCGTGAACAGATATGATTTATATGAGTGAAACATGGTGCGCCATTATTCATCCAAAAATGCGCCGTGTTGCTACAGCTGAATTTTCTTCACGCAACGTTTTCCCTAAATTTCAATAATATAGTTTTTTATTATTTGGACGTGTTGCTCAATCGTGTAACTTGTCTTGGTGATTTGGCATTAGTGACTAAATAATAAACAACGGATTTGACAGATACCGTCAAAACAACATGGCCGCCATAGGCTGTCAACATCGATCCGTCCCTATTGGAAAACCCTATATTAGAAACATTAAAAATATCTCATTATTCTTAAAGGCATATGAAAATGTTAATGTCATTGGTTAACAGAGAAACAAAAATATATTTATCAGTTATTTATTTAATTTATATAAAGATTGAATAACAAAATATAATTTCACATATAACGTAACAATATTTGTATTAATACCTATGCAATATAGCTAAAAGAACTTATTTCAGAATTCCTTATATTTGATAATTTTCATGTAACAATAATACATAAATCAATTATAAGATAAACTAGTTATACACTTATATACATTTTACATAGCAGTTACATCACGTTTGTTTATATATGTAAAATAGATAAAAAAAAATGTGTTTCATGAAAGAATATACGAGCATTCATTAGGTAAATTGTTTTAAATTTATTTATTTAATGTTGGCCTATTTCCGAGGCTGAGTCTTATCAGCACCTTCTACTATTGTTGGCAGTTTTTATGATGTCGGGGTCTCCTATATGTAGGTTACACAACCGCCTAATAAGTTTAATTATATTTATGAGGTTTCATGTCATAAATTAATCTTTAACAACAACGAAACCCAGAAAACATAGCTCTGGTCCGGGGACTGAACCCAAAGACGTAGTTCTTTGACATCAATGCACTTGGCCACTGAGTTGTCGGCTAAAATTTTTGATTGATCCATTCATCGGCCTGAAAACTACACTTTAAGATCCAAAAAATGCTTTATAAACTACCTTAGGCTAAAGCGGCACTGCGAAAAAAAATTTCTACGATTTTTAAATCAGCAGAGTGTTTATACATTTATATGATTGAATATATTACTGAATTACTAATATATCTAATTCCTTCCGCGCTATTACTTTTCACAGTGCAGCCTTAGTCTAAGAAAGAGGCGTATAAAGGATTTTTTAACCAATTGTTTTTTGTAGTGTACGTAAGTAAACGAAATGTACACATAAATAAGTGCGTATAGTATAAAGATAATTGTCCACATGTCCGCATCGGACGGAACGTGCTTTTAGTATTCTTTGAATGGATGGTCATACAAGTGCGTTTGCTCGGATCACCTCCCTTCTATACGATTCGTGCGATACGATCCTTAAAATTTGTATTCCTCTTCTTACACTAGCCCGATAAAATGTGCCAGTTAGCAGTTGCATAATAGTCGGTTATTATTAATAGAAATTGGATTTATTATATTAACTGTAGACAGTGGGTCAGAGCATTGGTTCTTGACGCTGACTGCTGCGTCTTTGGGTTCGATCCCCAGATCAGAATTATATCTTCTGAATGTCAAGTTAAATTTGATACACTTATAAGGTAGTGGTGTAGTCCATATATAGGAAGCTATGGCACCACAAATAACTGCCAACATAGTAGCAGGTTGTCGGTGATAGTACCCAGTAAACATTTGGTGAAGTGCCCTATTTTGTGACGTTTCTATCACTATTTCACTTCAATTGTAGTTCGCAACAACTTTAGCTTCATTTGTATTCCGACAGGTGGAGTGGTTATGTCATCTGTAGCCGATAAAACAGACATTTCATAAGAAGAATTGTGAACTATAAATGAACTCTTTCATGACAAAAAAATCATACGCATCTCCAATATGATGTCAAAGTGACTCCAAAATGCTCCAAAATGTTTACTGGGTATTCAGCATCGAAAATATACCGACGTTAAACAAATTAAATAAAAAAACAAGAAAAATCTATTTGGCTATGTGCTATCTGAAATTATAGCGATTTTAGCTAACGACTCTTTAAACTTCTTTAAACTTTCATCTCGGTTCAAAAATTTTAAATTTTGACATTGGCCCCCCTTTTTGCACTAAGCCACTAGTATGTTGTCTTACTGATTACATTTTTCATGCAAGTTCTTCTAGTATAAATTATGATAAAAATATTTTGTACTATAATATACATTTATTTATTTTTTTGGTCGAAAATAGACATCCCTAATTAGCATGCTATAAATTGTTGGAATTTGTTTTTGATTATGAAATAAAGGATTTACATCGTCAAATGAAGCATGGTCGATAGCTACTTTTCGGGAAGTTATTGTCAGAATCTTTAGAAGGTCTTTGGATCGATGTTCTTCTTGTAGAACCTCACATAAACATTGTATGTACCAGGTACCTGTATCCGGATTTCTGAATGAAAAATGACCTGAAAATTAACAATTATTCATTAGAAAATTTTGTTTAATTCAAATTACGAGAGTTCAGCAATGACTCATACTTAAAATAAGTTGTGGGGTATAAACTGCAGATATAACTAAAAAGCACTGACTCACTTATTTTTCTGTAATATGTATAGAAACGAATAAGATAAAATTCATATCGAATAGATATGAATAGATTTATATCGCTCTTATAACCTCTTTTAAGTATAAGTAATTGTACTAAAAGTGTACGTTTTTTTGCAGTACAGACGTCGTGTAAAATGTATGCGCCACTGTTTATTCGATAAGATTTATACTGCAAAAAGAAAACGTGCTGTACAAAACCGTGTGAACCCAGCCTTACTGAGTTCAATTGAAATGACCATTTTGTGACGGAATTAACAGTGGAACACCTACTGCTAGTTGCAACAAATTTAACCAAAGAAAATAAAACCTAAAACTATACTGTTAAAAACGTTTTTAATTTTAATACAAATTTAATAAACAAATGCGTATTAAAATTAAGAGCCATTAATTTTTTTTTAAGATAAATTTTTGTCTGAATTTTTTACATAATTCTATGAAAATGCAATGTATATATTATGAAAATTAATATTCTGGGATCTGATTTTTTTATTACCAGAGGTCCTATTCTTTATTCTTTCGAGCAGTGGTGGTGATCGAACAGATATGATTTATATGAGTGAAATATTTTACGAATCACTTTTAAAAGAGTATTTGTGAACTACGAGTATAATAATAATTAATAATAAACTTCAGGAATATTACAGAAATACTGTGATTAGTGGATCATCGCTATCAGTAATTGTGAATCAGTATACAAAAGTTGAATATTACCAGAAACAGATTTAAAGACACACATTTCATGAGTGTAATACAACAGATTCAGGTAGTATCCAACTGTTGTATGAATACACATTTACTGATCCACTCAATTCGCCTCGTGGGAACTCCGCTTTACGGATGGAATTTAGACTTATCACCAAATGGATTAAAACGGAAGACGAGTGTTTGTTAATTAAGTTTAGATAGCGCTAAAAATCGACTCGTATACATAAAGTGTACAACGCATATACAGTGCAATAACAGTAATAAAATTGTAATTGTTAATTCACTTTGATGTCAAAACGTCACAATGTTAGGAATATGGATGTATGAAATACATACAATAGTGTATCAATAAACATGAAAGTAGAATCTTCCTCTCATCATAAAGTGTGCAAATGCAACTACATCCTACTGAAAACCACGCAAGAAAACGGTGCAGTATGAGAAAGGGGAAAATTACGAATTCGTATAAACTATAATCAATAAAAACATTTACCGTCAAATGAGCTATTGGCGATCAAGAAATCGGCAAAGGAAGGTATTTGGTAAGATGTTGGAGCACTGTCCACCTGCGTTGTCGAACGACTTTGCTGCATGACCACTCCTTTATCCAGACTCTCACCTCTGCAGGCTTGAATAAAAAATAATTTTGGTTTCCCAGCCAACGTCAGGGCTTTATTAGCTGCAAAGGTGTCCCATAGAAAACTGACCGGGTAGACAATGCCATCACTTGCGTATACCATGTTCCCTGTATTTAAGATTAATATTATTGTCTTTACGCATTAAAAGGATAATTCTAAAAATGTATAATCCGAATCAGAAGCGAAATGAAACACTGATAAAAGTGCTTCAAGGCTCGGCGAACATGCTTGGCATGCTCGGCTTGATGGTCACTGTCAACACGAGCTGAGCGCCAAGATAACAATCGCTCACTTCATTAGTGAGACATCTCCGAATAGTCTATATGTGTAAAAGTATATCTTCTATCTGATTCAATGTTCAAATAACTCATAAATGCAATCTAACAAAAGTATAATGAAGATAAACTTGTCGAATGCATATAACCCGAATATTGTTTTTGTCGTTATCTTCAAACTTAATATTCGGAGATGTCTCACTAGTGACTTGGACGAGCGATATTATCTTCAAATCGTACAGATCTGCAAAACACTTAATCGCATGACTTTTGAACTGACATTTTTAATCTAATCATGTAGTATATTTCGCAAAACATTTTTTGCAATTTCCTATTGTTTTAAGGAATGATTTGTCCTAATCAAATCAAACATGTTTGTTTGCTTATCAATTGTACATCAAAGAAAAAAGTGAAATTTATAATAACAAAGTTAATTTTACAATACATTTACAAATTACATCCGTTTTGGTTATTAAATAATGCAATGTATTTGAATTTCAATAATTTTATTACAATGTTCATTGAGCCTTCATTACTCCGAAAATCCATGGGGAATAAGTTATTACATTTAGTCAACCCCTGCTTTAAGCTTATTACAGATTCGGATTATTGAAATTGTTATAGTTAAATTATCATACCTGATAGACCGTGAGTCATTAAAACCACAACCAGGCAATCACAGTCCGAATGATCCTCTTGACTTACTATAAAAAAAAATAATAGAATTAGGAACATAATATAAAATAGTTACAAATCATGAAAATACTGCTGACTCCAGGAAAGCTCGATTATTAGTAAATCAAAACGGTCTTGTCAAATGAACGCAAGATATAGAGTAGAAAACAAAGAAAGAGGAAGGAGGTATTAGGAAAACAGGACGAAAAGAGTATATGGTGTATGAGAAGGAGGAGAAGAAATTGAAGCGCTTTAAGAGTAGGTGTAGGGAGATGGTGGAAAGTGAAATATGCCTATAGGTGATATTGCAAGGGAATATGGAAGAAAGAGAATGTATGGCGGAATTAAGGAGAAACAGAAGAGAGAAAGAGGATAAAAATTAATTGTAGATTACGATAACCTTACTCTAATGGAATGTAAATGAGATTGTAAAAACGAAAGGCAAAATAATTATAAGAAAATACAAAATGATCTTTTAACATAGGAATTAGTACTTTAAGTATTCAAAATTTACGAATACAGAGTCTTCAAATAGCACAACTCATCCTCAAAAATTTAGAAAACAAAAAGAATAAACCTTTTTCAATGTACGAGAATCATTTGAAAAATTATGAAACTAGAAAAACAACCAATTTCTTTTAGCTAACTGTCAAACAAATACATTTCTACAATATATACCGTTTTCTTATTAGTGATGGCAATTCGATCAAGAAGCCCTTTTAGATAGCGTTGTAACTACATCATAAAATAAAAACGAACAAGAGTTCCTTGATGAATTAATAGTTCCCAAGTAGAAAATTATCCTGCAGTGCATGTTTCAACCTTGATACAAACTAATTTCTACACGTAATTTCTACCTCTCACATAGAAATTGTAACGCAGTGTTCAATATACAAGTTACTAGCGTGTTACAAGCTTATTTAAGCGTTATATATTTAGGTGGGATAATTTATTATTAACTCCAGTGCATTCTTTAAATTAATTACGAACTTGACACAAATTCAAATTTAGTAAATGTCAATATCAAGCAGATCAATAAGCAGAATTTTATTTCAAATATGTTTATGGAAAGTTTTTCAAAACAATGGCTAATTTTAATAATATAGGTTAGAAATTTGTCATGCTAGAGATACTTATAAAAAAAACCCCTATAATTGGATTAATTAGTTCTACCTGGATTCTCTACAAATTACAGCGTGAAAATCAAACTCAGCATGACGTCAAATGTCTCTGATACTTAAGAAAACGAAATGCCATCAAAGTGTTGGTTGTTTTTACAGAACATTTTGTTTGGACAGTTGTGTACCTCGTTGAATAAACTTTAAAGCAAATGTTTGTAGTTTACCAGATATATCGACTGACCGAAATGAACTTATATTAATCAAAATTTGATTTACTAGACCAATCAGTTTTTCTATGTATTTTGTATACTTACAGTCAACAAGTACAGTATTGATGGCCATGTATTTAAGATCTTGGTGTATAATAACTTCAAAACCAAGATTTCTAAAAGTAGTTTCCAGTCTTTCTGCATCCACATTTGTTCCTTCACGGGGAGCCACATTTGAATCAAACTTTTCATGATTAAATATTACAGCTTTTCCTCGTCTTTTATGATTCATGTTATATTCTTCTGCGTGAGCGCCAACAGACATAACAGCCTCTGGTGGGTCAAATCTGAAAATTAAAAAAAAAAGGTATAAAATTTTATTATATTAAATAGAAGAGGATGCAGTGACTCACTTAGTGCTATAGCAGCTATCACTGATAATAGAAACACTTATTATATTTTAAAAGAAAACAATATCAAACAGATCTGGATATCTTTCCATTGTCTAATATCGGGGCACGAGTTTGCTGATGAATCCGCCAAGTCTGCTGCTATAAAAGGGAACCAAGTTTCTGCTATATTAGATTAGTTACATAGATTTAGTTGAATGGTATAAAAAGGGTAGGCAGCAAATTTAAAACCAGTGTTGTACACAAATAAATAACAAGAAATTAAAATGAATTAAAGAAAATACAGAAAAGTAGAATATTTCTTATCAATAGCAACAGACAATTTAAGAAAGCCATCTTCAGGTTACGAACTGGACATACGAAGTTAACGCATCAACATTAAATGAATAAAATTGCAGACGCCTCCTAGTAATCTGCTCACAATACCACACTCAACGAACCAAACACAGCATCAGTGGTGAACTAAAAGGCATGCTTGCAAACAATCCAGAAGAAATTAAAAGAGTGCTCGAGTTATTAACTGATATAAGCTTATTGGATCAAATTTAACCAAAGTAAAATAACTTTAGGCGAACATGACCTTGATGTTGGAATCGCCTCAAATTCTAAATAAAAAAAAAAAATAGAAGAAGAATGAAAATCTTTGGTTATTGGGTAATTACCTTAGCCTTAAGTTTTAACAAAATTGAATCATACATTAAGACATTAACTAAACGTATTAGAAGCTATAAACTCTAATAAATAATAAGTAGCTTAGGATAAAAACACACTCAATATAAGTAGTGTCAATAATATTTGACCCGCCAAACACAAAACATGTATGTTACCTTACATTAATGTAATATTTTACGTAAACAAAACCTAGTAATTCTCGTATTTATATTCTTTAAGTAATTTTAAGACTATGTTATATATTTTATGGTTATTATTTCCGAAAAGGAGTAAAATAGGTCACAAAATGTATATATGGTGTATATTAGGTAAAATAGTTTGCATAACAGATAACTTTTGTTGTGTTTTGTAAATGTGAAATACACAACTGTGTTTAGCTGGGATGTATCAATGAAATATGCTTTTAACTATGTAAAGTGGAAATATGTACTCTACAGTTTCAATATTTTTGAATGAAAGTCTGTAAGGTGTATGCAACCTTGGATGGTAAGCTTCATGTTATCTATCTATCTTACAATTAACCTTGTGCAATCGTAATTGATAAGCTTAAAACACGGTAACAGTTTCCAAAGATAGCTTGTTACAAGATAATTCCAGTTCCTGATATTTCATTAATGTCTTAAAAATGTAGAGTCGAATTTAGACAAATCATTTTGTAAGACACATCCTAAATACACATATTACAATTCTACAGAATCAAAATTTGAGGAAATTTCCTAAAACTCTGTCTACCTAGAGATTTATCTCGTTTTAAGTTACCCAGAGAAATAATCACTCAATACACTTATTAATAATAAGATTTCTTTTGATAATAAAAATAATTAATAATTAATTTTTACTTACGGTCCAAATGTCTTCTCACTAACGATAATTTCAGGAGGTAAAGTACTAATTTTAAAATCTTCAGGCGTCATTGGTCTACCATCCACCATTGTTCTGGAACGTGAAATAATCTCATCTTTGGGCTCCTCATCCACATCCACATCCTCAGGTTCATCTTCAGGAGTTTTTTTAATCATCCATTGAGGTGCAAAAAAATCAACTGATGACGGTGCTGATAATACCGGCAACTTTCGTACCGGACTTTGAATTGGTTTGTCATTATTTGTCTAAAATAAAAAAAATTAAGCGTCAGGATAAATTTTTACTCGTAAAATCTAACAATGTTTTACGTTTTAATTCTGTAATATTTTTACATTTTTTTTATAACGTAACCCAAGTAAAATATGAATCTTAAATTTAGCTTATAGCAAGCTAAGGATTGTGAAACTTGCATTCTTAAAAAAATTACTTCTTGGGTATAAAACTTTTAAATAAACTGAAATATTTATTTATATAAAATATACATACAGATATGTAATATAAACGATTATAAAAAATGTAAAAACAAGTAAAGATATTAAGTAAATATTATATTAAATTTACAAACAACTACTTTGTTTATTTCTTTGATAACAAATGTGCGTGTAGATTGTACTATATTTACTATGAAAATTTTCAATAAAATTCATATTTTTTATGGTTATTAGATATAAAATGCTTGACACAATTATGTAGTATTTACGTTTTATTTATCTAACAAATGTATTTTTATATATACTCGTATAAGTGTTTTTTGTATGCAATGAATAATTTTATTCAATATTTTTCCTGCATAGAATAACTCACATATTGAATATAAGTGCTTACTAAGGAAGTAAATTCGAAGTAACTTTAGAGGCCTTTAAAAAGTACTAGTAAAGAAGTAATTTGACCAAACTTAATAAAAGATTGGGATTGTTCTCTTCTAAAGCATATTTTAAAACCAGGTATAAAAAAAATTCAGATCCCAGTATATTAATTTTTATAACATATACAGTGCATTTTAATAGAATTGTTTAACAAATTCAGACAAAAATTCATCGTAATAAAAATTAATAACCAGAGGGTTTAAGTCTGAACAGAGTGATAGAAGTAAAAAGCAGGAAAGGGAAATGAAGACTGAAAGGAAGAAAGAATGGTGCAAAGATAATAGAGGGTTTGTCGAGAGGGGTACAGGCAAAAAGTAAACGGTTAGAAAGAAGGAGGTGTAGAGAACATGAAGGGTCAAGAGAAGAAGAAGCAGAAAGTACTTGTAATAGAAAGGTCTAGAATAGTTTAAGTAGATTGTAAAGCCGAAAGACACACATTTAATAATCTTAATATATATAAATTACGTGTCACTGTGTTGTCCGCTATGGACTCCTAAACTACTTAACCGATTTTAATGAAATTTGTACACCGTGTGCAGTTTGACCCAACTTGAAAGATAGGATACCTTACATCTCAATTTATTTATCTTATTGCTAATTATTTGTCTATTAATTATCTGTATATGACATATGACATCGGGCGACGATGATGGCGACATCTGTTGACTAGATTGAGTAAATATTCTGTTGACTAGATTGAGTAAATATTCAATAGATGGCGCTACGTTAGGCACAGCAACGCGTGGCCGGGACAGCTAGTATAATAATAAATCTAACGTAGAACAACAAGGTAAAATATGCAACTAAAATAAGTAAAAACAAGATAAATATGCATTCTTCCTAAAATATGCAAAATGCATTTAAATTTGAGCCATACTTATAAGTAAACAAAAACTTCAACAGGACTGTGAAAGTTCTAGAACTTCTTCATCTAAGAAACAAACCAACTTTTATAAAATACAATACAATGGGCTTGTGTCCTCATTTTTTAGTGGTCGATTTTTCAATTGTTGATTGAAATTGATGTTAATAAATGTGTGTTGGCGTGTATATTTTATTAAATATCTAAATATTGACGGAGATATAGCAATTAAAAGTTTGAATTGTAGTTTTAACGCTAGAAATGGTCGGCTATATTTTTATGACGTGAAATGCATTTTAACTAGCGTTAGCGTTATTTGTTAAGTAGGTCAGTGCTGTGGTAATGTTCTGTAGCTGTTGGTAGTCAAATAATAAAGCCAAGTCAAAGAATAATAAGTTTTTATATTATTTAACCCTGCTAGGGTAGACATAATATTGAAATTTTATTGTTCTTTGAAATAGCTGTAAATAATATATACATACATATGTAAATACAAGGATTGTGATGTACAACGTTGAATCCTTTTATTAATTTAAGAGACAAAACGACTTTTTTAATTGTATCTCCTAACATATAAGACGTTATTAAAAAGTAATTGGATATTTGAGGTTCTAGTAACCCACTTTATCGATATATAGTACACTGTTATAGAAATTACGACATAGGACACAAGCCCATTGTTAGTGCATTTAAAAACAAATTTAAACTAGTGCAGTATTTATATTTTAATAATTGAACTGCAATTTCCTTACACGAGTATAATAGAAGATAATAAATACAGGAGTATCGCACAGCTTATCTTTGGTGAGTGTCCTTCGCAACATATCGATTTGGTGATTAATATATGATGGCATTTGACATTTATAAACATATGATATTTAAATGTAGTTGATTCAAACAACAATAAACAACAATGTCTTAACTTTAGCTACTAACACAATTTACAATAATTTAACAAACTGATTCTTTTTATAATACAAATATCTTACTTCGCTCTCTTCTATTGTCACAACAGAAGGCCTACGAAAGCTGTCTATGACATCAGGTGTTCTGGAATTAGATCTTTGTCTTTGTGGAATCACTTCTGGCTCTGCTTCCAACAAATCACTTATTTCTAACTCTTCAGACATTTTTAATACACAATATTTAAAATAAATGTAAAATTTGACGTGCCACTGTGACCAACGACATAGTAAATTAAACAATATATCTCTAATGTGCGGAGGTGATATTTAATTGATAAGATAACAAATAAATATATGTTTATCTATATCGATATTTTAACTAAATGAAAAAATACAAAATTGGTTTTTATCGCATGCTTATAGTCAAAAATTAAATAAGATACAGAGTCGGAAGAGTTTTTTAAATAGTAATTATACTTAAAATTTTAATTGGAAATATTTTTATTTATGTTTATCAGTAAATCTTTTGAAGTTTAATTTAAAGGCTTTAACTATATTAGTAACACCGAATTTTGACCGGAATGTAATGAATTCACACACTGCAAGGGACAAAGCCGTTTGAATATGGGCGTTACGTAAGTCTCATACTGAAAGCGTATATCAGCGAATTTTAACCAAACGAATACATAAAAGTAACCAAACGAATACACTGGAAGATATATAAAAGGGAATACAATAGTCTCTTTCATAACAGTGGTGTATAGATAAAAATTAAAGTAAAAGTTTGCTCTTATGATAAATTATGTTAGTACAAAACAACTCCAATACACCCTACAGTACAGTCATTAGCGGGATATCTTCAAAAAATCAAAATTTGTGTTGAATATACAGCTATACTATAAGTAAAACCTCATCTATATTTGAATTAATACGCGGATAACTCATAAATGCAACTAACGAAAATTGTGGCGCAGATTGCATTGCCAATATATCGCTGCAATGCTTGAAAATGAAATACTGTTTTCGTCGTTATCTCGAAATTCAATATTTGGATATGTCTCACTAATTAATTGGTCATTGATATTTGGAGATGCTCCTTTATACTTTTAAAAGTGAAAACACAACGCATTTTGATATAGTAATCGTTAAAATAAAAATGTTTCGTAGTTAATGTGATTCATATATTGATTAGATATAATCAATTAAGCTATTGTTTACTTTTGCTTTGTTTTATTTTCTACAGTACTGAAGTAGAAGCAGATTATTAATTAAGTACACGTGTGTTTATCCAGCATATTGTCAATATTAATTATTAATCAAAAATAAGCAAAAACAAATTATTTGCTCTCGTTAACAGATACACATCCCCCTAAACACAAAACGTACACTAATGTAAGGAACATACTAAAGGTAATTAACAGCCAAAATATTCTACACTTCCATCAATATGTGTGGTTTTCCACAAAGATCGATATTAGGGCCACATGATTCTTAATATATATATACGACATCCTAAAACACGAAAACACGCAATTGATTTTCTTTTCAGATGACACGGGATTATTTGCTGCATCAAAATTCCCAAAATTATTAACCTCAAGACTACAACAACATTTAGACATCCTTAAACCATATTACGGCAAGTAGAAAATTAATGATTCTATTTAGGCAATCCTCTAAGAAAATATATACAACACCTCTATCACTCAATGGGGAACAAATCTGCTGGAGGCACTGGCGTAGCTACGTAACCAAAGGCCCCGGTGCAAAAAGAAACTGGGGCCCTAACTAAACTGTTTAGGTTTTATCAAGTCGTATATATATAAGAGTAATTCATAAAATGTTTCACTCATGTAAATCAGATCTGTTCGATCACGATCATTGTTCGCAAGACTCAGGAATACGGCCACCGGTTATTACAGCATACCTAAATCTAAAGTGTTCTTTTTATAAAATGAAATAAAAACTGTGATTTCCCATAAGCCTCAATGTTAAATTAAAAAAATCAAAGTTCAATATATTTTTACTGGTTCTCTGCAGTTTTTCTAAAATTTAACGAGATCGTTATCCTATTATAATCTACTAATATGCCAAATTTTAGAAAATATTAAACGGTAAAATCGTGTTGCAATCTATTTTATTTACATTCCAAAGGTGGGAGAATTTTTAGCTAGTACAATACGAGGTTCGCTGGTCAGGGTCGGAGGGCCCCCTGAGCTTGAGGGCCCCGGTGCCCAGCACCGACTGGCCCATACCTAGCTACGCCAGTGGCTGGAGGGATGAAATCAAATACTTGGGAGTAATATTGGGCCAAAAATTTACCTTCACAAAGCATGTAAATGAAGGAATATATAATTTAATCGGACAAAACAGCGAACTTTATATGAACACTAAATTACTAACATACAAAATATAAATCAGTTCCATTACTAGCTATCGAACACAATTACACTAATAGTAAGTACAGTCAAAATCACGATAATTCGGCGACGACTTTTCTTAAAAGAGGTTATAAGAGAGGTATGAATCTATAAATCGATAATGAATTTTATCTTATTCGTTTCTATATACAATATAGAAAAATAAGTGAGTCAGTGCTTTTTAGTTATATCGGCAGTTTATACCCCACAAATTGTTTTAAGTATGAATCATCGCCGAACTCTCGTAATATGAACTATATAACAAACTTCAAATTGTGCAAAATAAATGTAACAGACTAGCGATTAGAGCAGAAAGAAATGAAAACTTTAAATATCCAACGAATGCAGAACATAAAGAAATTAATATGGAAACTATCAAAGATTTCATAATAAAACTTACAAAAGAACTTTTATAAAAGAATCAAAAATCATGAAAATAACAAAATTAATACCCTAGGAAAATTGACACCAGATATTATGTGGTATGGAAAATACCCAATGCTAAACTACATTATATTAGATAAGTAACTTTAAGTTAGTTATAAGCTGTATATATTAGTTACAAGTTAGTTTTAAGACTATTTATAAGAAGTGCTTAAATTAAAATTATTTCAGATAAAACTTTCAATACGATTATTTAATCTCATCTCAGTCAAATCTCATTTGAAATTATGACATTGGCTCTTTTAACACCAAGCCACTGATATAATATTCCATATTAAACTAATATTGGTAAAAGATATTTTATTATTATTTAGCATTTATTTGTACTTGTATTCCAAAATAAAATTACGTTAAACTTTGGTAAATAAAGAAATTAATGTAGGGTAAAAAATACAGCAATAAATAATACTTGAATATATATATTATGTTTAGTGGGAAGCGAATTTAACCTAATATCACTGATAAATTAAAGACTATGCAGTTGCAATCGCCGAAGATAAAAAAGAAGAAAGAAAAATGCTTTGGTTATAGTCGCCGTTTTGTTTGGTACTTACAGATGAATGCGGACCTGCTGTCAAAGCAATAAATGCAATAACCGATCAGTTACTAATCACTGTAAAACCGATATGTGAATTTAAAATCAAATTTAAATATCTTGTTTATTTTCTTATGCTCGTAATATGAATTTCTTTCTTGACACTGTTTGCAAGTTTTAAGGGCACACAATCACACATTTGGAATGATAACAAAACTACCTTATACGGTCATATTACATGTATCATATATTCACTTACATTAACAATTCTACGAAATTAATTGAGATAAGAAAACATAAATGATAAAAAAAATATTTTATCTCCTGAGTTTATTAACATAATGGTTAGGTAGTTGAACGTAAATACAAACTGGGAGTCTTAAGAATTATTATCAATTTGTTTAAATAAAGATATAATAAGATAGAACAAAATATATAGAATACCGAATAATTGTAATTACAGGTATGTTTGATATTTTACATAAAAAAATGTATGAATTTATCGCCACTTTACATATTTATTATTTTATTAAATTTATTTAACACCACTTTATTTTCTCGAATAAGTTTAGGAATGTGTAAACACATCGAAATTTGAATTGAGTATACAATTATATGTATAAATGTATCACATATCTAATTTAATATTCAAATAATTCATAAATGCAACGAAATAAAATTTATTTCTTTCCAACGTCGTTTATAAAAGACGGTTTTATTAGTATCTTAACTTTGTTTAAAATAGTATTGTCTAATGTTGATGATTTTAATTATCAAAGTATTCAACTTAGCGCCCAATTTGTAACAAAAATCTTTTAAAACATTGCACACTTTTTCCAGCAAAAATTATTAGTTTAATAGCTCTGATATTCAGGTTGAAAATTACCCTTGAAGTGAACCTTGCATTACAAGTCAATTTTGTACCTAGATACAACACGAACTGAAGGTAAATTCATTACAAACAAAAACAAAGATAAATAATTTACACCAATTATTTAATATAAGGCAAGTATATGTTACTTTTAAATACTTGTTAAGAAATTTTACTTTTTATTAATCCCTGATATTAATAAACTATAACTAAAAAATATATACAAAATCTATAAATTAAAATATAAATAGAAAATGAAATTTAGCTGAACTTAGGAGTACCAAAACATTTGATAGAAATGTAACAATTCAAAAGCAAATTTTATATCAATGTTATTACTTATAATAAATTCACCTACAGTTTGTGCTACATCATTATTAATGTCAACAAATTAATCATTCCAGTTTGCTAGCTAGCCAAATTCTGCACTTGCAAAAAAGGGTTATCAATTTCTTATTGTTTCGAAGAATATTACAAGTTTGTCACTAGGTTAAATGTTTCATTGATTAGAGTTAGTTATTCTAATTTGAAATGTCCAGGACCTTACGTAAGATCATATTTATAAATTGTGGAATCTGTTTACTTACTATAAGATTCATAAAATTCTTAGCAAATGTAATTCGTAATATGATCCCGATAGAATATAAAACTTTTGACTCTTATGGTGGATCGCATGGAATGCATAAAGAACATTTTATAACTTAAAAGAAGAATATCGCTGGAAATTGCCATTCAGACTAAGCCCCAAAAAGGATTAAGTAAGCGTATTGAGACATACCTATATAATTTCCTTGAGGAGTAGCTTCATTTACAACACTCTTACAGCTATTTTGTCTGGATTGTGAAAATATATGTTGCGGCTAGATAAAGCGAAGATAAAGGCATCTCCCAGCACAGATGATCATTGGTAAAAGCATTAAACTTCATCAGATTTGCGGATTCATAATTTCGCCGATCCTGGGTGGATACATATATCTAAATCAAAACTTACAATTAGAAAAAAGATTATTATTTGTTATTAGAAAAGTTTTCACAAGTACCTTTCACATCTTTCGCACTTTTTGAGCACGGGTTTGTTGTGCTGTCAAAAGTGCACTAATAAGCACTCCTTTCTGTTTCATGCAGTATCTAATTCTAAGTAAGTATCTGGTTTTAGTTTAATTTAAAGTTCAACCTGTGAAGTTCTTAGGATTAGTTCTTAGCTTAGTCCTGTTTTTTTCTAAATAAGTACCTTTTCAATTTTTCTATAAATATTTTGTAGCAGTTATAGTTACTTATATTTTCTGAGTGAATATATTTTTTTTTTATAATTTAACGATGCCACTTAGGCTTACATGTACAATCATAACATATACTCGCATTTTTGGTTTCTTAACATAAATCCAATTCGTAGAAATATCTTTGCTAATATATTTTAATTGCAATTAAAATATATATATTTATATGCACTGGTTTCTAATTACACCTTGCACTTGTTCCAGCAATTGCCAAAGAAATTAGTGGTGTCACCTATTATATTCTGAAATAAACGTAATATCGTAAAAGTCATTATACACTAGTTGAACACTATTTAAGGCTCTCAAAAGGAAATATTTAGTAAGTATAGTGAGAGTATTTATTTGATAGGTAAAATATTTTAGTTTGTGAAAAAGCTAGTTAGTGATATTTGACTAAACGTAGACGATATCGACTCATAGCTTTTTATCAAAATTTTAAATTAAGGAATAGCTTATAATTTAGTATCAGAGGTCTGGAATTTGAGACAAAGTTTTATCACATACCTTTATCATGCTTTCTTCATTATTTAATAGCAAATATTAATTCATATATATAATTTACATAGCTACATAGCTATTTTTCTTCAATTATTTTATAACATTTAAAGATAGCACTTAGGTTCACGCTTATATGCATTATCATTATATACATATCTTATTACTTTCAATTAATTTATGTGTAGAGAGTAATTAAGATATATTTTTGCAACGGTTTCCGATTACATTTTGATTAAATATCAAAAGCAGTTTACAATCAGAACTCTGGAACAAAAATTCTTATCAAAATATGAAATTAAATAGGGGTTATATTTAATCTCATTTCGACTTACCAATTATTTTGTAGCAATTAGTAGTTTCTTATGTGATATTATCTGAACTACGTTGTTTCCTTTTCTTTTCAATTCTTAAATCACATTTAACGATACCACGTAGGCTTTCGATTATATGCACTATCTTAACATTTATTCCCGGTTTCTTGAAATCTCTTTTAGACTTACGAATTATTTTGTAGCAGTTAGTAGTTATATATGTGATATTATTTGAACGAAGTAGTTTCCTTTTCCTTTAAATTCTTAAATCACATTTAACGATACCACATAGGCTTTCGATTATATGCACTATCCTAACATATGTTCCCGGTTTCTTGAAATCTCTTTCAGACTTACGAATTATTTTATAGTAATTAGTAGTTACTTATGTGATATTATTTGAACTAAGTACTTTCCTTTTTATTTAAATTCTTAAATTACATTTAACGATTCCACATAGGCTTTCGATTATATGCACTATCCTAACATATATTCCCGGCTTACTGACATCCCTTTTCGAATTACGAATTATTTTATAGCAATTAGGAGTTATTTATGTGATATTATCTGAAATGCATAGTTTCCTTTTCCTTTCAATTCTTAAATCACATTTAACGGTAAGACATTGGTTGTCGCTTATATGCATTATCTCAACATATATTCCCGGTTTTCTTACATCTCATTTCGAATTACGAATTATTTTATAGTAATTAGTAGTTATTTATGTGATATCTGAAGTGCATAGTTTCCTTTCCTTTCAATTCTTAAATCACATTTAACGATACCACTTACTTTCACGCTTCTATGCATTATCTTAACATATATTCCCGGTTTTCTGATCTTTTCGAGTTACGAATTATTTTATAGCAATTAGTAGTTATTTATGTGATATTATCTGAAATGCATAGTTTCCTTTTCCTTTCAATTCTTAAATCACATTTAACGGTAAGACATTCGTTGTCGCTTATATGCATTATCTCAACATATATTCCCGGTTTTCTTACATCTCATTTCGAATTACGAATTATTTTATAGTAATTAGTAGTTACTTATGTGATATTATCTGAACTATGTAGTTTCCTTTTCCTTTCAATTCTTAAATCACATTTAACGATACCACTTACTTTCACGCTTATATGCACCATCATAATAAACATATCTTCTTTCAAATATCTCTTTCAATCAATTTCTAAGTAGAGTGCAATTTCAATACAGGTGCAACTATTTACGATTGCATCTTGCTAAACTTTAAGCAATGTACAATCAGAACTCTGAAACAAAGAATCTTATCAAAATATGAAATTAAATAATAGTTAAATTTATTAGCAGAGGTCTTTTTTCGACTTACGAATTATTTTATGGAAATTAGTAGTTACTTATGTGATATTATCTGAAGTACTAAGTTTTCCTTTCTTTTCAATTCTTAATTCTCATTTAACGATGCCACTTAAGCTCTCGATTATATGCATTATCTTAATATATATATTTTCTGGCATAAATCCGTTTGGTCTAAATATTACCGCCAATTGATTTCTAAGTAGAGTTATATACACGTGCAACAGTTTCTGATTGCACATTGCACGTCTTCACGAAATTTCAAATAAGATTTTGGAAGTAGTTGATAGTGATATTTCCATCTGAAAACGCTCTGAAACAAGAATGATATCTCATAGATTCTTATCGAAATATGAAAATGAAGTAAGTGTTATATTTATTACCAGAGATTTTTTATTTACTTACGAATTAGTTTGTAGTTGCTTATGTGATATCTGAACTACATAGTTTCTTTTTTTCATTTCTTAAATATCCTTTAACGATGCCACTTAGGCTCTCGCTTATATGCATCTGGAATTTGAAACGCATCATAATGCATATGCGACAATAAATATTCTTGAGTTCTTGACAAAATCCGTTTATGTACAAACATAATTTTCAATCAATTTCTGAGTAGATTACGATTAAAATATATTAATGCAACAGCGTCTTATTCATCCATTCACATCTTCGCGTAATTGCCAATCAAAATTGTGAGTAGTTGATATTTACATCTGTATCCACGTCATCCTATAACAAATTATTGTTGACCTATAGGTTTTTTCCACATATAGTGAAATACAAATATATTTCCAAAAATAAGAAAGTAATCTTCCTGCAGAGATAGCTATACAAATGTTAAATAGCTGCTATGCGAATTTACGACTTTACATAAATTAAAAGTTCAGTTTCCTGTAAATTTTGACAATAACATCATATCAAAAATTGTATTCCTTACAAACTCAACTTTTACTTTGTGCTTTTACTTTTACTTTTACGTTTATGTAAATCCTTTCAAATATATTTTTTATTGTCATTAGCAATTAGTCACAGTCAGAAATTCGAATCTAGGGCCTAGATTCGAATTTCTGACTGTGACTAATTGCTATTACTGAGTCTTGCGAACAACGATCGTGGTTGAAGAGATCTGATTTATATGAGTGAAACATTTTACGAATTTTAAAAGAGTATTTCTGAACTATAATAATATTTAATGATAAAATTCATGAATAGTACAGGAATACTCTTTTAAAAGTGATTCGTAAAATGTTTCACTCATATAAATCAGAGCTGTTCAATCACAACCATTGCTCGTAAGACTCAGGAATACGGGCCCTGATCAATCAAATTCGAAGCAATCAACTTATTTTTCTAATTCTTTTTATGATATAATGTTTACATACCGTATAACGATGTCCTGAATCCCATTTAGATTTCAAACAAATATTCAAAAGCGATTTCCAAATAATTTACTCCTTGTTTGCTTAAAAGATGAGCAATTTTATTGCCAGGGTATTGAATATCATAGACCAATCAATTCAGTTCAATCAAATTTATTCAATTTTGATTGAAATCTTTTGAAAACGAAAATTTACAAATACGATGTGAAGTAGTTCTTGCTGGAAGTAAGGGGCACGCATTTCATTAAACTTTTATTTAATTGTATGAAATATTTACTGAGATATTAGGTAATTATATAAAAAATGACTTACAATATAACTTGACTTGTCACAAGACACTCCTGGGCTTCTATCAGACCTTCTGCTATAGATTTTCTGAAAAATATTTTTATGTTGTAATATTTTTTCTGCACAATCCACATGAATGGCAAAATAATGATGCGTGTCAAATACATGAGTATAACAATAGATGTGTCAAAGACATGAATACCTCAAACTCCAGAGCAGATTGCGTAACGCTAAATTCTGAGAATTCACTGAGTTTTATATATATGTTTTCAAAGAGATTTTGATATAATTCAAATACAATATAACTGTTGATTTATCAAAACTAATTAACATGATGCAATCTAATTAGTACTTGGAAATAATGCAGTTTTTTTTTATATACGCGTAATTGAAGTCAACATTTATTTACCGCTAATTTGAGAACGCCATTTCAGAATACTAGCAATATTTATTGTACCACAATTTATTACATCGGCTTTATACTAAATATTTAATCATATATATAATTAATGAGCAACATTTCATGAAAAAAATTTGATTTACTTACCCCTCGTTATTTGTTAGAAAATAGCGGCAAGTTTTCTCAGAAATTTGGGTGTGTCCTTTTCGGAGAATTATCGATGGTAGCTGGTACAAATATATTGAGAATTGCACACTCTTTCCACAATTTACAAGTTACAATATATATGATATTTGTTTAATATTTTTTAAATAATCACAATTTTACAATGATTGTTATAAATTAAAATGTTCATTTTATTCTCCAGGAAAATTAGGACACATATTACAACTATCCATTTAATGACTTCGATTGTACTTCAATTTATCCAATCACAATGAAATCAACATTGATGGAATAATTTGATTGGCGGGGTAAACATAACATCAAAATTTAAATTCGTGAGATGGAAATTATCCACTGTGCTGCTACAAGTATAACTTAGGGCCCGGATTTATATGCATTATGCGCATTTTGCATATTTTTGGTAAAATGAACGTTTATATTTCGTTTTCATTTATTGTAATTGATTTATTTTTAGATGTTTATGATTGAATTTTATTTGCATATTTTGTTTTTATTTGCCTATTTTACATATATAAAGGATTCTTATTGCATATAAATATGGGCCCTAATGATGACATGCAAATTCCCATACAATGGAAGAATTTGAGAATAATTGCTTATCTCTGAATGCAATAAATAAAATATTAATATGATTAATCTTTCTATTTATAGCTTCAGAATTATTTTGATTTGTTTACAACTGCAGTGGCTTTTAAGCGACCTAAATACAAGAGTATACCATTTTTTCAAAAGAACTTCTCGATACCAAAGTAAATAAATTTCATCTCGATTGCATAGTATTGAGATTTCTCATATTGGCGCAAAATAAAAATTAAAATAACGCGTAAACTAAGCAAGGTAGTTATATATTTTATAGAAACCATAAATATAAAACATAAATATCAACAACATATTAAAAAAATATATATTTATAATAAAATATATTCAATTCATTATTTATTCAAGGTATATTTCCAGGAATTTCATTTCTCGTTCTAATGTTAGCCGCTGCGCGTCGCTCACGCTGGGGTCTCATCCCCTGGTAGCAACAGTGGTTGCATCGAATTATTTTCCATCTTCCAATGCGTTATGCAAAGATTACGGATTTCGCGCAGCAATGCGCATGTCCGTTGCTCTTCCCGCTGGTACAGCTTCCCTCCTTCTTAACTGTAGAGCATTCAGTTGGAAGCCCGCCGCGGTGGAGTCGACTTGTCTGCCTTATTGGTCCCAGCACTCTTAACAATAATTCTATTCTACAGGTATGTAAATATTATTTTTATTATTAATTTCTTTTCTGTAAAAACTTTATATATATGTAACCCAAGCTTTGCCGTATACATGCGTTTTTGTTGTTGATACAAAATATATGTATAATTATTTGTTTTTATTATTATTATAATATTTATTTTATGGTATTATCGTATTTATATCAACAACAAGCGTCGAAAGACGTTTTGAGGCCGCCATTAAATCTTCACGTGTTGGCTTTATTTATTATTGGTATTTATTACATAATTTATAAAGCCGTTTATATTAATTTTTCTATATAAAACAATGTATAATAAAAATTAATTTCAAGACTTTATTATATTTTCTTTTGTTTTTTTTTACAGACGATTGCGCCTTTTCTTCTACAAACATCTACGGCGTCCAATATGGCGACCGACTTCTTTAGGGTGCGGTTTTTCTTGGAAGATTTCAGCAAATTTTAGTCTTCAATTACACAAGTAAGTTAATATTAAATATTTCTTTAATTATTTTGTTTATTTTTTTTTATGAATTTTATATTTAGCAATTGTTTTCTATGTTCATTTGTTTTTCTTCTCTACATTTTTACCCACGAGAATCAGTTTATACTTAATTTCTGTGTAAAATTAAGTATAATGAAAATTAATTTCAAGACATTATATTTTCTTTTGTTTTTTTTTACAGACGATCGCGCCTTTTCTTCTACAAACATCTACGGCATCCAATATGGCGACTGACTTCTTTAGGGTGCGGTTTTTCTTGGAAGATTTCAGCAAATTTTAGTCTTCAATTACACAAGTAAGTTAATATTAAATATTTCTTTAATTATTTTGTTTATTTTTTTTTATGAATTTTATATTTAGCAATCGTTTTCTATGTCCATTTGTTTTTTTTTCTCTACATTTTTACCCATGCGTTTGTGCACAAAATGGCGAATAGCATCATATACATATGCGTTTCGGCTTTTGGTATAAAATGTGTGTAAATATATAACGAATCTATTTGCATTTAGTTTTATTAATATATATATTAAAAAATGTTGATATTTATTATTAAATACAGAATATAAAATATAATATATAGGTTCGATCAGCACTTCGAAATCGACGTGTTGCTTCTTTATTTTTTTAATTGATTTTACAGACGATCGCGCCTTTTCTTCTATAAACATCTACGGCGTCCAATATGGCGGCGGACTTGTTTGGGGTGCGGTTCTTCTTGGCGCGCTTTAGCTAATTTTACTCGTAAATTACACAAGTAAGTTTTATAATTGTTAAATATTTCTTTAATGATTTTGTTTATATTTTAAGAATTTTATACTTTTAAATCACTTCTTATGACCATTTCTTTTTTGTTTTACATTTTAACCCAAGCCGTTCTTCCCGCGCGTTTGTACACAAAATGGCGAATAGCATCATATATGCATTTCGCTTTTTGGTGTAAATATATAACTAAATATTTGCAATTAGTTTTATTAAAATATTTTTTTTTATGTGGATATTTATTATTATACCGAAAATTTGTAGCTTTGATCGGTAATAGCTTCGAAATATCAATCACTTGTTGCATCATTTATTTTTTTTTTTTTATTGTTTTTGTTTTTTATACTCAATTTGTATGAAAAAATTATGTGTAAAGAAATTATTCTCAAAAAATTGTTATAATTTTTTTTGCAGATGCAGCGCCACTTTTGTAGAAACATCTACGGCGTCCAATATGGCGGCGGACTTGGTATGGGGTGCGGTTGCTCCTCGTAGAATTCAACTAATTTTATAATAAAATTACACAAGTAAGTTAATATTAATTATTAATTATTTATTTAATGAATCTCTTTACATTTTTATATATTTTATATTTGTAATTAGTTTTTTGTGATTATGTTTTTCCTTTGTTATAACATTTCTACCCGCGCCTTTGTGTTTGTGCACAAAATGGCGAATAGCATCATATATATAAGCCTTTCGGTTTATATTTAGCAAACTATTTGTAATTGTTTTTATTAAAATATATATTAAAAATAGTTTATAACGAATTTCTATATAATATTGTTTATAGTGAAAATATATTTGATAAAATAACAATAATAAATTTTTGTTTCTAGTCGGATTGCATCATCCAGTTTCTCGAAAGATCTACGCTTCCAAAATGGCGGCGGGCACGAATAATGAGTGTGCTGCTTCTTCGCAGACTGGAATAATTTTATTGAATTAAAATTAATTATTTATTTTAAAGGTATGTTTAATTTAAATAATAAATTATTTTTTTATTAATTCTTTGCATATTTTATAATAACTGTATTATGATAATGTAACGTATTTAATAATAACGTAGAATATTTTCTCTACGCCCAGGTAGAAATGTAACTAACGTAGCTTGTTCTACGCTAACAAGTTGAGTCTTGCGTTACAATTTCTACGTGAGCGATAGAAAATGAATATTGAAATTGGCTTGTAGTGTAAGCTTGAAACATTTTTCTGTTGAATAATTATATTTACAATTTAAATTCAAAATAATAAACGAAAATTAATGTTTAATTCAAAGCCAGCACACAAACTGTTTGCAATAACTAGAACACAATCGTAAACATCTTTGAATTGCAAAGTTGACATTGACGCATTTCAAAGCGTGTTCGATCTGATTGAATAAAGATTAATGCAACAGTTGACCATGCAAATTCTAAAAAATTAACATACTTTATCTGAATATCTGAAAATATTATAACGGTTATCAAAGAATAAATATTACGCAATGTAAAATAAACTTTTAAATGTATATTCTTTATACATCTTAATATTCTACAGGCTTGACGCCATTGTAATCTGCTAGAACTACATACTATTATATAATTTTGTCTCTGTTCATATGCGTTAAAAGATCTACAATAATAATCGAAGATATCTATTTCTTATGTAGCTGTTTAATTAAAATTATTTCAACTCCAACATTTAATATTTTTTCTTTCCTTTCAGAAACCAATTATTGATGTTCAAACTATTGTGGAAAGGTTAATTATTGATTGAAGAAATAGTACAAACATATTCAAATAGTTGAATAAAAGCCTTGTAAAAACAACACTACAATCTGCATTTAGATGTTTTATGGGGAAATAAGAAGAAACTCATTTTTTTATCTTTTTGACCAAATAAAGATAAATAGCTAATTCATAAAAATATAGAGGTAAGTAAATATCAATACTAAATAATGTCATAAAATCAACAGTCGTTAATAATTTTCTATGTTTCTACCAGGTTTAATTACTTCAATAGAACGGATTAAAACAGCAATCGAAAATGGTGCTATTCAAGAAAAATCATCATGAAAATTGAATTCAAGACTTCTGCTTCGTTTTACAAAATTTCATCAGTCTCTGCAAACTACAATCGAAGAACATAGTAATGACACACACAAGGTACCGTGAGTCTTAAATAAAAATTTAATAATGAACCAATTGAACATTTTCTAATTAGTTGTAACACACATTATAAACAGTTACGGCCATTTACATAACAATCGTTGAGTTCTCGCACATCATATCTACGTAAAAGTTACCCTTGCTTGGTATTCATCCAACGTGTTGAATGCTTTCACATTATTTTCTTTAATTTTTCTAGTACAAGATTGATAAAATCAATTATAACATATAAATTTAAAATCGCGCTCTAAAGAATAATAAAACTTTCTTTATTTATATCTTTTCGTTCTGAGCTCTTACTTTTCTTACACTTGTTATAGTACTCTATTACATAATTGATTGGATCAATCTTCACCAATTTAGCAATTTATTCCAAATAATCTATAATCTCGTTCTTATTTGATTTACTAAACGATTGTCAATTAACGGTGATACTTAGGTTGTCCTTTAGCAATAAGTGTAATTTCTTTGCATCATAAATTACAAAGTTGTCAGATGTTAGTTAACATAATCGCATTTTCTTGTCAAATCAATTCCGGTTTGTATCACTAATTTTTCTTCGGAGTTTTAGAAGTAAAATGTCATATATCTTAATTCTCTCTTTAGCACTTTCGCTTAAGAAAATTTAGTTTACTGATAGTCAGTTGTTTCTTTAACAATTATCAGTTTCTATTCCGTGTTTGCAGTACTGTTCTCTTGGCGATATTCGTTCATTGAAGACTCTGCGTACACATTTATCACATTTTGGTTCTCTGCATCTTTGTGATTTCTTGTTTGGTTCTCACAAGTTTCTCGCTTGTTCTCTTTATGTAAGATCTACTTGATCAATTCTTTTCTTTTAATTTTGATGCTGCATCTTTCACAAGTTAAAAACAATTTCCTATTTGCATTATGCCACTCTCTTATAAGAATTGTTAATTAATTATATAAAAGCAAGATGTATTTTTGTTTTCTGATATTTTTCCATTGTCAGTTTTTCATGACTTCTTTAAAATCAAAAGGGACTTAAAATAAATTATTAATTTCAATAATTTATTGGCTATATGATAGTATACTTAATATAGTAACGCTAAATTTCTCTCATCGTCTTGTATTAAGCTTTGTTTTTTCTTATCTATTTAAGTTAGAAAAAATACATTTATTTAATGTATACCTACTTCTCTTGTTAATTTCTCCACAAAATCTCTTCTCATGTGTTCCAATGTAGAACAGTAGCGAATAAATTCTCTCGCTATAAAAATAAGTAAATGTCTTTTAAAGATTACGTTGGTCTGTGTGGTTAGTGGTATCGCTTAAAAGTTGTTCTGTCAATTGATCTGATCAATTTTTAAGAGTTTATTACCTAATTCATAAAGCCAAGTAATCTCTTTTGTCTCCAATTTTCTAAATGGGTGACCCTTAACACTTAGGTTGTCGATTATATGCATTATGACTTATTAAAGTGTCATACATAATTTCACTTTTCTGTTCGCAAGTCATTAATTAAATCGACTACTGATTTGATATTACTTTCGGTATTTAAATCAAATTCTGTTTAATTACATAAGAGTATATTGAGTCCTTAACTAGCAATTTATTCCAAATAATCTATAATCTCGTTTTTATTTGATTTACTAAACGATTGTCATTTAACGGTGATACTTAGGTTGTCCTTTAGCAATAAGTGTAATTTCTTTGCATCATAAATTACTAAGTTGTCAGATGTTCGTTAACATAATCGCATTTTCTTGTCAAATCAATTCCGGTTTGCGTCACTAATTTTTCTTCGGAGTTTTAGAAGTAAAATGTTTTATATCTTAATTCTCTCTTTAGCACTTTCGCTTAAGAAAATTTAGTTCACTGAGTCAGTTGTTTCTTTAACAATTATCAGTTTCTATTCCGTGTTTGCAGTACTGTTCTCTTGGCGATATTCGTTCATTGAAGACTCTGCGTACACATTTATCACATTTCGGCTCTCACAAGTTTCTCGCTTGTTCTCTTTATGTAAGATCTACTTGATCAATTCTTCTCTTTAAATTTTGATGCTGCATCTTTCACAAGTTGAAAACAATTTCCTATTTGCATTATGCCACTCTCTTATAAGAATTATTAATTAATTATATAAAAGCAAGATGTATTTTTATTTTCTGATATTTTTCCATTGTCAGTTTTTCATAACTTCTTTAAAATCAAAAGGGACTTAAAATAAATTATTAATTTCAATAATTTATTGGCTATTCGTTGATTATTTTTCAGTAGCGAATAAATTCTCTCGCTATAAAAATAAGTAAATGTCTTTTAAAGATTACGTTGGTCTGTGTGGCTAGTGGTATCGCTTAAAAGTTGTTCTGTCAATTGATCTGATCAATTTTTAAGAGTTTATTACTTAATTCATAAAGCCAAGTAATCTCTTTTGTCTCCAATTTTCTAAATGGGTGACCCTTAACGGTAACACTTAGGTTGTCGATTATATGCATTATGACTGTTATCAAGGTGTCATACAGAATTTCACTTTTCTGTTCGCGGGTCATTAATTAAATCGACTACTGATTTGATATTACTTTCGGTATTTAAATCAAATTCTGTTTAATTACATAAGAGTATATTGAGTCCTTAACTAGCAATTTATTTCAAATAATCTATAATCTCGTTTGTATTTGATTTACTAAACGATTGACATTTAACGGTGATACTTAGGTTGTCCTTTAGCAATAAGTGTAATTTCTTTGCATCATAAATTACTAAGTTGTCAGATGTTCGTTAACATAATCGTATTTTCTTGTCAAATCAATTCCGGTTTGCATCACTAATTTTTCTTCGGAGTTTTAGAAGTAAAGTGTCATATATCTTAATTCTCTCTTCAGCACTTTCGCTTAAGAAAATTTAGTTTACTGATAGTCAGTTGTTTCTTTAACAATTATCAGTTTCTCTTCCGTGTTTGCAGTACTGTTCTCTTGGCGATATTCGTTCATTGAAGACTCTGCGTACACATTTATCACATTTCGGCTCTCACAAGTTTCTCGCTTGTTCTCTTTATGTAAGATCTACTTGATCAATTCTATTCTTTTAATTTTGATGCTGCATCTTTCACAAGTTGAAAACAATTTCGTATTTGCATTATGCCACTCTCTTATAAGAATTATTAATTAATTATATAAAAGCAAGATAAGATGTATTTTTGTTTTCTGATATTTTTCCATTGTCAGTTTTTCATGACTTCTTTAAAATCAAAAGGAACTTAAAATAAATTATTAATTTCAATAATTTATTGGATATTTCTTGATTTAAAACTTCACGAATTATGAGATTTTTCACTATGATGGTGTTCTCCGTTCCCGTCATTATTAATGTTTGATTTCTTTTTGTACAGTTTATTTTGAGTAATCTGAAATAACTTTTGTACTTTTTCTACTTCTTTATTAGTCCTAATTAACTTTTTAGCTTAATTTATCATTTATTGTTCATGTTTCCGTTTGATGCATCTATATTGGAATCTAATTTTTCAATACGTACATTAATGTATCTTATTAATGTATTATTAGCATAAATTATTACCTGAAATATTTCTTTTTTTAACTATTCACTTGGTTTTAAACCGTAATAGTTGCGAAATTTAACGAAATTTAGTTTAAAAAGTACATTGAACTAAAATTGATAATTCTCTAAAGACCTTATAACCTTTTGTCTGACATCGTGCAACAATTGGAGTATCATCTATTGCATGAGATGACGTCTCTTCTCATGTGTTCAAATGTCGAACAGTAGCGAATAAATTTTCTTGCTATAAAAATAAGTAAATGTCTTTTAAAGATTACGTGGCTAGTGGTACCGCTTAAAAGTTGTTCTGTCAACTCATCTGATCAATTTTTAAGAGTTTATTACTTAATTCCAAGTAATCTCTTTTGTCTCCAATTTTTTAAATAAGTAACACTTAACGGTAACACTTAGGCTTTCGATTATATGCATTATGACTTATTAAATTGTCATACATAAGTTCGCTTTTCTGTTCGCGGGTCATTAATTAAATCGACTACTGATTTGATATTACTTTCGGTATTTAAAACAAATTCTGTTTAATTACATGAAAGTATATTGAGTCCCTAACTTGAGAACTGAACTGGGGAAATCGTTTCGTTTGATACAACCAATATTCGAATCTAATTTTTTAATTCGAACATTCTGTATCTTATTAATAAGCTTTGTATTATTGGCATAATTTGTTTCTATTACCTACCGCTTAAAAGTTGTTCTGTCAACTGATCTGAACAATTTTTAAGAGTTTATCACTTAATTCCAAGTAATCTGTTTTGCTTTTAATTTTCTAAGTGCTTAACACTTAACGATAACACTTACTTTCACGTGGCTATGCATTATCGTAACCCAATCGCTTCGTTTCTAAAGTCCAAATTTTGTTTTCCAATGTCAAAATAATGCTTTCTTTAGAGTATTAAAAGTAAAACTATATACTAAAAAAAAAAAAGTTTTAACATATTGTCTCCGGAGCACTTTCGCTTAAAAGGCAGCCTACTAATTGTAAGTTGCCATACACTCTTAACTCTACATCGTACATTTGCGTATTGATTCAATGTTCTTCTACAATTGAACTATCTTACGTGTTGAACTAAACTCATTTTATCATTGGTTAAATTCCTAATTATTTGTATATTAACTAATTATTTATGCAAATAGTTCGTTATTGTCTTCTTCATTAAATATGTATAAAATGTCCAATGTTTTCTTAAATTTTTCTCATTTTATCCTTTATACATTTATCTTTAAAATGATTTAACTATATTCATTAAAATATAGTTTATTTTACGTTCTTAGAAACCAATAAATGTTGTCGGTATCATTTTTAACAGTGTAGGTTAGCTTGGCATATTAGATTTTTGTTAGTAGATAATGAAAAAAATTATATTTTTTCATGGTACTCAACAGGGATTTTGAATTGAGTTAACGCTAAAAAACTTATTATTATAATATTCTCCGAATATAATACCTATTTCGTTCTTAAATTGCCATGTGGATGTGTACCTTGCAGGAGTGTCATATTTTTAAAGATACTAATTGTTGATTTAATTATATTTCACTCACTTATAAACGTATCTTGCAACTTGCTTTCAAATACCTCCTCCGCTCTTAAAATAGATTTGCTTTTGTTGTTCTACGTAGCACAACGACTTTATTAAGATCGCTTTCAACCACGTCATTCTTTGACGTTCCTGCTCCTGGAGAAATCTGCATTATCTATATTAATATAACTGGTATAACTGTATGCGGTTTGCATTTATAACATTTTAATATCAATTTCTCCTTGGTGTAACAAAATCTTTGATTTCCATTATAATTTGGCCATCTTACTTTGAACGTTGAAAGTTGAAATAACTTTCGATGATTAATTATATTTCTGCGTATTGAAAACAAATGATATCGAATTGCGTGTGCCTGACGTTGTAAGCATTGTCTCTGAATCTAGTTGTATGGCTTATCGATTCATGATGAAAACATCATGGTTTCTGTAGAATAACGCCATTGTTCCTTCTTGTTATGTAAATTATATTAGCAAAAAAGGCAAGTTTAATTTTCAAGTGGTTGAATCTCTGCTGTCTTTCTAATGTTCATATCTACTTGTTTCTCAATCAATCTCTGTTTTCTCTTTAGAAAACTTAATATTACTAAAAAGTCAGTCTAATATAGTGTCTACTAATCGGGATTTTTACCCGGTTTTTTAGAGCTACTAGTTATTCGTGATGAAATATCTTATTCTGTTATGGTACCTTAGATATATTTTTTAAAAAACTCGAAGTTGCAAAATTAATCCAGATGATTTGAATCATTCTCCCTGATTCTTTTTTCATGTTCATTGTGAACTTGGACTCTATTAAATCTTTTAAAGTCCACAGGGTTTGTCATGAATTCTAAAAGCCTGCGAATCTTTCATCGTTGTAAATATTTCTTTTATAACGTTGTTCTTCATGATACTATGAGGAATTCTTTAATTTTCGTTGTTTGATCGATGTTTATTACGCACCAGTGTGTCCAACTGTATCATAACAGTTGTTAAAAATGTGTATCTATACTAAACTTAATTTAAGTTTAATTGAACTCGACATTAACCTCTTCCAATCATACAGTAATCAGTTAATGTGATTTGTTAACCTAGCTCCTTTGACATTATTACCAAAGACTCGAATATAATTCCTCGAATTTAGGAATAATTCATTTTACAACGTATTAGTTGGACGCTTACATAATTTATTAAGCATTTGTTAATTTCATGTTTTACGTTTCCCAGCGTTTCAACGTTTCAATTTCTTTTTTAATCTGTAATAAGTTTTGTACTTTTTCTCTACGTGCCAACCCCAACGAATTACAAGATGATGTAATCCTTGCTATCCTCTGGTTCGTTTTTGTTACGTCTGTGATTTCTATTTTAATTCCGTTTTAAGGTTGCATTGATAATCACCTTGCAACTATACATGTAACTGTCATTAGAATGTACTGCTTTCCCCATTGGTAGACCTGTGTTTAAAACAGTAAGTGCGTCTAATTAGCTAAAGAATTTCTATTTCATAAACATAATTTGATGTTTAGAAATCTCCATTTTCTGATCAATGTAATAATATCTACAGAGATTATTTTTAAGTAGAATTTATTACATTCTGTAAATTCTCATGATTTGTTTATATCATAATTTATCATTAAATAAATTAAATTTCGTTATTATCCATAATAATATAAATATAATTTATATAGGGTACACAGTATTTGAATACTATTCAAATTCTACCAATATTATCGTAACGTGGATTTAATTATATCAATCATCTTAAATAAGCAATAAATGTTTATTTATTGTCGCTGGCATAGTCTTGCCTTTTGATAAACGCAAATCATTCTTCATCGATTAAGTTTACAATATTAATGTGTAAGATTCATAAATTATTTCCACAATTTCTTTTTTGTGTAATCTGTCATAACTTTTGTACAATTGTGCTTTTTTAATACTTCATAAAATTACATTCAATCCTTCAGCGTTATGGTGTATTGCACTCCCTCAAAATATCTTTTATTATAGGTAGATTATGTTATCTTCTCAATAGATACTTTTTAAACACTATTAGAAGAATCTTTTACTCTGATGTCTAGATATCTAGCATAGATATATTACTTATTAATATTTTTCTTATAATCTGCAGATTTTCTGTCTTTTTTTCTGTTAATAGTTTTTCTATTGTTATGTTAAATTTCCATATGGATTTTTTTTAAACATACTAATTTTTCTGTTAGTTATGAACTACTAACTGTATCTGTATTTTCGTATCATTTGGCTTTTAAAGTACTTAAACGTTAAAAATATCTCCTAGCTTTAAATAGATATCCTTCCTATCCATCATAAAATAACACCATCAGTATTGTTTCAAAATATGGATTTTATTATATTAATTTTCTTTTATTTTGGTCAATGCTCAAAAGTTAAGTCCTAGAGTAACCTGAGACATTTAACGGTACGACATGGGCTCCCACTTCGAGAGTGTATCGTCTTATCTTCTATTTCTTTTATCACTGACGAATTTCTTTTAGGGTAAAGAATATCTTATTATGGAATATCGATAATTTCGATCTCACGTCCATGTGAATCTGACCACCAGAAACTTTATAGTAATCATAATTTGGATACAAATTGAATCAACGCTGTTCATTACTTTTTTCTATTCCAACTTCCATGAAATATCTTTTCCATCTTGGATATGTCTTTACTTTAAGAGGTGAAATAGTTCTACATTTTGTATGATTATTTTTCTCTTTTACTTTCAGTCTAGTATACTTAATACTGTAACGTTCAATTTCTCTCATCGTCTTGTATTAAGTCTTGTTTATTCTTAATTATTCCAATGCGAAGGAATGTATTTAATGTGTATAACATTTTCTTTACTTATTAATTTTCTGTACAAAATCTCGCCTCATGTGTTCCAATGTAGAACAATAGCGAATAAATTTTCTCGCTATAAAAATATGTAAATGTCCTTTAAAAATTACGTTTGTCTGTGTAGTTAGTGGTTTTTTTTTCTATTACCTAGTGCTTAAAAGTTGTTCTGTCAACTGATCTGAACAATTTTTAAGAGTTTATCACTTAATTCCAAGTAATCTCTTTTTGTCTCCAATTTTCTCAATGGGTAACACTTAACGGTAACACTTAGGCTTTCGATTATATGCATTATGACTGTTATTTAAATTGTCATGTAGAATTTCACTTTTCTGTTCGCGGGTCATTAATTAAATCGACTACTGATTTGATATTACTTTCGGTATTTAAAACAAATTCTGTTTAATTACATGAAAGTATATTGAGTCCCTAACTTGAGAACTGAACTGGGGAAATCGTTTCGTTTGATACAACCAATATTCGAATCTAATTTTTTAATTCGAACATTCTGTATCTTATTAATAAGCTTTGTATTATTGGCATATTTTATTACCTGAAATCTTTCTCTTCTTTAATTGTACACTTGGTTTTAAACCGTAATGGATGTCAAAGTTTAGAAAGACTAAAGCGTATAGAACTAAAATTTATGGTTCTCTAAAAACCTTATAAAATATTCTTTTGTCTGACATCGTGTTTCAGATGATCTTTCGACTATTGTATCCGATGACTGAACAAAAATAAAAATTTAACTGATTCTAAATCTAAATGTTTCGTAGATAACATGTTATTCTGTATCTTCTATCATTTATTTTTAGTTCAGTCTTAATTCGTTAGTGAAGAAGCCTTTGCTAATTGTCACGTAGGCACGGTTGCTAACTGTAACTCCATTTGGATTCTTTCTAAGATATACATCAATTATGATGTATAATATATCGGTTACCGCCAATTTTAATTTAGTAGCATTGAAATTTTGATTGATATTTGTATCTCTAACAACCCTAATAATTCTGTTTCTTAGAGCTACTAGTATTTCATATTATTTCATTGCTTTTTAAGAATAATTCATTTTTTGAAGTCTTTTTCCTGTATTATTGAAAAAATTATTTTAAGATTCATAGGTAATCTCCTTGTTTTTAACTGTTTAAATGCATGACATTTAATGGTGACACTTAGGTTCTCGCTACTATGCATTATGATAACCCAATCAGGATTTATTTCACTTAATTTCGTTTGTGTTCAAATACTTGATTTCATTGGCAATCAGTTTCGTTTTTAATGCCAAGAAAATGCTATAACATTGGTTACAGTGAAATATTTTTCTGTAAGAGTTTTAAAACTAATACTTTATAATTATCAACATGTTCATCTTCTGATCACTTTCTTAAAAGTCAGTCTACTAATTGTAAGTTGATTCCATACACACTAACACCTCTCTCTGGAATATGAAAACATTTCCGCATCGATCAACCTTTTGCCAAAATCGTATATTTTCTAATGTTCTTTTTAAAATTGAACTATCTTACATGATCGATCACCTAGAACTTAGTAGCGCTAAAATTTTGTTTGATATTTGTATCTCTTAACAATCCTAATAATTCAGTTTTTTAGAGCTACTAGTTATTCGTGATGAAATATCTTATTCTGTCATGGCACCTTGGATAGATTGTTTAAATTACTCGAAGTTGCAAAATTAATCCCAGATGATTTAAATCATTCTCCCTGATTCTTTTTTCATGTTCATTGTGAACTTGGACTCTGTTAAATCTTTTAAAGTCCACAGGGTTTGTCATGAATTCTAAAAGCCTGCGAATCTTTCATCGTTGTAAATATTTCTTTTATAACGTTGTTCTTTATGATACTATGAGGAATTCTTTAATCTTCGTTGTTTGATCGATGTTTATTACGCACCAGTGTGTCCAACTGTATCATATCAGTTCTTAAAAATGTGTATCTATATTAAACTTAATTTAAGTTTAATTGAACTCGACATTAACCTCTCCCAATCATACAGTAATCAGTTAATGTGATTTGTTAACCTAGCTACTTTGATATTATTACCAAAGACTCGAATATAATTCCTCGAATTTAGGAATAATTCATTTTACAACGTATTAGTTGGACGCTTAAATAATTTATAAGCATTTGATAATTTCATGTTTTACGTTTCCCAGCGTTTCAACGTTTCAATTTCTTTTTTAATCTGTAATAAGTTTTGTACTTTTTCTCTACGTGCCAACCCCAACGAATTATAAGATGATGTAATCCTTGGTATGAGTCCCTAACTTGAGAACTGAACTGGGGAAATCGTTTCGTTTGATACAACCAATATTCGAATCTAATTTTTTAATTCGAACATTCTGTATCTTATTAATAAGCTTTGTATTATTGGCATAATTTGTTTCTATTACCTACCGCTTAAAAGTTGTACAGTCTTAATCTGAACAACTTTTAAGAGTTTATTACTTAATTCCAAGTAATCTGTTTTGCTTTTAACTTTTTAAGTGCTTAACACTTAACGATAACACTTACTTTCACGTGGCTATGCATTATCGTAACCCAATCGCTTCGTTTCTAAAGTCCAAATTTTGTTTTCCAATGTCAAAATAATGCTTTCTTTAGAGTATTAAAAGTAAAACTATTAAAAAAAAAAGTGTTAACATATTGTCTTCTGAGCACTTTCGCTTAAAAGTCAGCCTACTAATTGTAAGTTGCATACACACTAACACTACATCGTACATTTGCGTATTGATTCAATGTTCTTCTAAAATTGAACTATCTTACTTGTTGAACTAAACTCATTTTATCATTGGTTAAATTCCTAATTATTTGTATATTAACTAATTATTTATGCAAATAGTTCGTTATTGTCTTCTTCATTAAATATGTATAAAATGTCCAATGTTTTCTTAAATTTTTCTCATTTTATCCTTTATACATTTATCTTTAAAATGATTTAACTATATTCATTAAAATATAGTTTATTTTACGTTCTTAGAAACCAATAAATGTTGTCGGTATCATTTTTAACAGTGTAGGTTAGCTTGGCATATTAGATCTTTGTTGTTAGTAGATAATGAAAAAAATTATATTTTTTCATGGTACTCAACAGGGATTTTGAATTGAGTTAACGCTAAAAAACTTATTATTATAATATTCTCCGAATATAATACCTATTTCGTTCTTAAATTTCCATGTGGATGTGTACCTTGCAGGAGTGTCATATTTTTAAAGATACTAATTGTTGATTTAATTATATTTCACTCACTTATAAACGTATCTTGCAACTTGCTTTCAAATACCTCCTCCGCTCTTAAAATAGATTTGCTTTTGTTGTTCTACGTAGCACAACGACTTTATTAAGATCGCTTTCAACCACGTCATTCTTTGACGTTCCTGCTCCTGGAGAAATCTGCATTATCTATATTAATATAACTGGTATAACTGTATGCGGTTTGCATTTATAACATTTTAATATCAATTTCTCCTTGGTGTAACAAAATCTTTGATTTCCATTATAATTTGGCCATCTTACTTTGAACGTTGAAAGTTGAAATAACTTTCGATGATTAATTATATTTCTGCGTATTGAAAACAAATGATATCGAATTGCGTGTGCCTGACGTTGTAAGCATTGTCTCTGAATCTAGTTGTATGGCTTATCGATTCTTGATTTGTTTTCATGGTTTCTGTAGAATAACGCCATTGTTCCTTGTTCTTGTTATGTAAATTAATTTGTTTATATTTCAATTTCAATTTATCCTGCATATTAAATAGACGACAAGTATGTAAGTTTATTTTACTGTTTGACTCATTAGCAAAAAAAGCAAGTTTAATTTTCAAGTGGTTGAATCTCTGCTGTCTTTCTAATGTTCATATCTACTTGTTTCTCAATCAATCTCTGTTTTCTCTTTAGAAAACTAAATATTACTAAAAAGTCAGTCTAATATAGTGTCTACTAATCGGGATTTTTACCCGGTTTTTTAGAGCTACTAGTTATTCGTGATGAAATATCTTATTCTGTCATGGTACCTTAGATATATTTTTTAAATTACTCGAAGTTGCAAAATTAATCCAGATGATTTGAATCATTCTCCCTGATTCTTTTTTCATGTTCATTGTGAACTTGGACTCTATTAAATCTTTTAAAGTCCACAGGGTTTGTCATGAATTCTAAAAGCCTGCGAATCTTTCATCGTTGTAAATATTTCTTTTATAACGTTGTTCTTCATGATACTATGAGGAATTCTTTAATTTTCGTTGTTTGATCGATGTTTATTACGCACCAGTGTGTCCAACTGTATCATAACAGTTGTTAAAAATGTGTATCTATACTAAACTTAATTTAAGTTTAATTGAACTCGACATTAACCTCTTCCAATCATACAGTAATCAGTTAATGTGATTTGTTAACCTAGCTCCTTTGACATTATTACCAAAGACTCGAATATAATTCCTCGAATTTAGGAATAATTCATTTTACAACGTATTAGTTGGACGCTTACATAATTTATTAAGCATTTGTTAATTTCATGTTTTACGTTTCCCAGCGTTTCAACGTTTCAATTTCTTTTTTAATCTGTAATAAGTTTTGTACTTTTTCTCTACGTGCCAACCCCAACGAATTACAAGATGATGTAATCCTTGGTATCCTCTGGTTCGTTTTTGTTACGTCTGTGATTTCTATTTTAATTCCGTTTTAAGGTTGCATTGATAATCACCTTGCAACTATACGTGTAACTGTCATTAGAATATACTGCTTTCCCCATTGGTAGACCTGTGTTTAAAACAGTAAGTGCGTCTAATTAGCTAAAGAATTTCTATTTCATAAACATAATTTGATTTTTAGAAATCTCCATTTTCTGATCAATGTAATAATATCTACAGAGATTATTTTTAAGTAGAATTTATTACATTCTGTAAATTCTCATGATTTGTTTATATCATAATTTATCATTAAATAAATTAAATTTCGTTATTATCCATAATAATATAAATATAATTTATATAGGGTACACAGTATTTGAATACTATTCAAATTCTACCAATATTATCGTAACGTGGATTTAATTATATCAATCATCTTAAATAAGCAATAAATGTTTATTTATTGTCGCTGGCATAGTCTTGCCTTTTGATAAACGCAAATCATTCTTCATCGATTAAGTTTACAATATTAATGTGTAAGATTCATAAATTATTTCCACAATTTCTTTTTTGTGTAATCTGTCATAACTTTTGTACAATTGTGCTTTTTTAATACTTCATAAAATTACATTCAATCCTTCAGCGTTATGGTGTATTGCACTCCCTCAAAATATCTTTTATTATAGGTAGATTATGTTATCTTCTCAATAGATACTTTTTAAACACTATTAGAAGAATCTTTTACTCTGATGTCTAGATATCTAGCATAGATATATTACTTATTAATATTTTTCTTATAATCTGCAGATTTTCTGTCTTTTTTTCTGTTAATAGTTTTTCTATTGTTATGTTAAATTTCCATATGGATTTTTTTTAAACATACTAATTTTTCTGTTAGTTATGAACTACTAACTGTATCTGTATTTTCGTATCATTTGGCTTTTAAAGTACTTAAACGTTAAAAATATCTCCTAGCTTTAAATAGATATCCTTCCTATCCATCATAAAATAACACCATCAGTATTGTTTCAAAATATGGATTTTATTATATTAATTTTCTTTTATTTTGGTCAATGCTCAAAAGTTAAGTCCTAGAGTAACCTGAGACATTTAACGGTACGACATGGGCTCCCACTTCGAGAGTGTATCGTCTTATCTTCTATTTCTTTTATCACTGACGAATTTCTTTTAGGGTAAAGAATATCTTATTATGGAATATCGATAATTTCGATCTCACGTCCATGTGAATCTGACCACCAGAAACTTTATAGTAATCATAATTTGGATACAAATTGAATCAACGCTGTTCATTACTTTTTTCTATTCCAACTTCCATGAAATATCTTTTCCATCTTGGATATGTCTTTACTTTAAGAGGTGAAATAGTTCTACATTTTGTATGATTATTTTTCTCTTTTACTTTCAGTCTAGTATACTTAATACTGTAACGTTCAATTTCTCTCATCGTCTTGTATTAAGTCTTGTTTATTCTTAATTATTCCAATGCGAAAGAATGTATTTAATGTGTATAACATTTTCTTTACTTATTAATTTTCTGTACAAAATCTCGCCTCATGTGTTCCAATGTAGAACAATAGCGAATAAATTTTCTCGCTATAAAAATATGTAAATGTCCTTTAAAAATTACGTTTGTCTGTGTAGTTAGTGGTTTTTTTTTCTATTACCTAGTGCTTAAAAGTTGTTCTGTCAACTGATCTGAACAATTTTTAAGAGTTTATCACTTAATTCCAAGTAATCTCTTTTTGTCTCCAATTTTCTCAATGGGTAACACTTAACGGTAACACTTAGGCTTTCGATTATATGCATTATGACTGTTATTTAAATTGTCATTTAGAATTTCACTTTTCTGTTCGCGGGTCATTAATTAAATCGACTACTGATTTGATATTACTTTCGGTATTTAAAACAAATTCTGTTTAATTACATGAAAGTATATTGAGTCCCTAACTTGAGAACTGAACTGGGGAAATCGTTTCGTTTGATACAACCAATATTCGAATCTAATTTTTTAATTCGAACATTCTGTATCTTATTAATAAGCTTTGTATTATTGGCATATTTTATTACCTGAAATCTTTCTCTTCTTTAATTGTACACTTGGTTTTAAACCGTAATGGATGTCAAAGTTTAGAAAGACTAAAGCGTATAGAACTAAAATTTATGGTTCTCTAAAAACCTTATAAAATATTCTTTTGTCTGACATCGTGTTTCAGATGATCTTTCGACTATTGTATCCGATGACTGAACAAAAATAAAAATTTAACTGATTCTAAATCTAAATGTTTCGTAGATAACATGTTATTCTGTATCTTCTATCATTTATTTTTAGTTCAGTCTTAATTCGTTAGTGAAGAAGCCTTTGCTAATTGTCACGTAGGCACGGTTGCTAACTGTAACTCCATTTGGATTCTTTCTAAGATATACATCAATTATGATGTATAATATATCGGTTACCGCCAATTTTAATTTAGTAGCATTGAAATTTTGATTGATATTTGTATCTCTAACAACCCTAATAATTCTGTTTCTTAGAGCTACTAGTATTTCATATTATTTCATTGCTTTTTAAGAATAATTCATTTTTTGAAGTCTTTTTCCTGTATTATTGAAAAAATTATTTTAAGATTTATAGGTAATCTCCTTGTTTTTAACTGTTTAAATGCATGACATTTAATGGTGACACTTAGGTTCTCGCTACTATGCATTATGATAACCCAATCGGGATTTATTTCACTTAATTTCGTTTGTGTTCTAATACTTAATTTCATTTGTAATCAGTTTCGTTTTTAATGCCAAGAAAATGCTATAACATTGGTTACAGTGAAATATTTTTCTGTAAGAGTTTTAAAACTAATACTTTATAATTATCAACATGTTCATCTTCTGATCACTTTCTTAAAAGTCAGTCTACTAATTGTAAGTTGATTCCATACACACTAACACCTCTCTCTGGAATATGAAAACATTTCCGCATCGATCAACCTTTTGCCAAAATCGTATATTTTCTAATGTTCTTTTTAAAATTGAACTATCTTACATGATCGATCACCTAGAACTTAGTAGCGCTAAAATTTTGTTTGATATTTGTATCTCTAACAATCCTAATAATTCTGTTTTTTAGAGCTACTAGTTATTCGTGATGAAATATCTTATTCTATCATGGTACCTTGGATAGATTGTTTAAATTACTCGAAGTTGCAAAATTAATCCCAGATGATTTGAATCGTTCTCCCTGATTCTTTTTTCATGTTCATTGTGAACTTGGACTCTATTAAATCTTTTAAAGTCCACAGGGTTTGTCATGAATTCTAAAAGCCTGCGAATCTTTCATCGTTGTAAATATTTCTTTTATAACGTTGTTCTTCATGATACTATGAGGAATTCTTTAATTTTCGTTGTTTGATCGATGTTTATTACGCACCAGTGTGTCCAACTGTATCATAACAGTTGTTAAAAATGTGTATCTATACTAAACTTAATTTAAGTTTAATTGAACTCGACATTAACCTCTTCCAATCATACAGTAATCAGTTAATGTGATTTGTTAACCTAGCTCCTTTGACATTATTACCAAAGACTCGAATATAATTCCTCGAATTTAGGAATAATTCATTTTACAACGTATTAGTTGGACGCTTACATAATTTATAAGCATTTGTTAATTTCATGTTTTACGTTTCCCAGCGTTTCAACGTTTCAATTTCTTTTTTAATCTGTAATAAGTTTTGTACTTTTTCTCTACGTGCCAACCCCAACGAATTACAAGATGATGTAATCCTTGGTATCGTCTGGTTCGTTTTTGTTACGTCTGTGATTTCTATTTTAATTCCGTTTTAAGGTTGTATTGATAATCACCTTGCAACTATACGTGTAACTGTCATTAGAATGTACTGCTTTCCCCAGACCTGTGTTTAAAACAGTAAGTGCGTCTAATTAGCTAAAGAATTTCTATTTCATAAACATAATTTGATGTTTAGAAATCTCCATTTTCTGATCCATGTAATAATATCTACAGAGATTATTTTTAAGTAGAATTTATTACATTCTGTAAATTCTTATGAATTTATTATATCGTAATTTATCATTAAATAAATTACATATCGTTATTATATAATCAACGTTATTGAATACTTTTCAAATCCTGTCAATATTGTTCGTAATGTGTGATTGTATCAAGCATCTTAAGTAAGCAATAAATGTTTATTTATTGCCGCTGTCAACAAATCAGCTCACAACTTTTATATTAGTTTCTTCTTGGTGTAACAAAATCTTTGATTTCCATTATAATTTGGCCATCTTACTTATGGTAATCTATTTTTTCAAATGATGTCGAATTGCGTGTGCCTGACGTTGTAAGCATTGTCTCTTAATCTAGTTGTATGGCTTATCGATTCTTGATTTGTTTTCATGGTTTCTGTAGAATAACGCCATTCTTTTTGTTATGTAAATTAATTTGTTTATATTTCAATTTCAATTTATCCTGCATATTATATAGACAAGTATGTAAGTTTATTTTACTGTTTGACTCATTAGCAAAAAAGGCAAGTTTAATTTTCAAGTGGTTGAATCTCTGCTGTCTTTCTAATGTTCATATCTACTTGTTTCTCAATCAATCTCTGTTTTCTCTTTAGAAAACTAAATATTACCAAAATGTCAGTTTAATATAGTGTCTACTAATCGGGATTTTTACCCGGTGACAATTGTAACTTACTTTTATGGTTGACCTATTTCTCAAAAGATATCGGATAAATCAAGAAAACTAAATAAAAATTTAGGTCGATTATGATAATACTTCTTAATAAGAAGATCTTAATACTTCCATATTTTTGTTACCGACAACTTTAGAGTTACTTAAAGTTGAACTTACGAATAACTCGTATTCCTCTTTTAAAGAAAATTTCATTATTTGCAATTTTCTTTTTTACCTTTATAGTTTTAGTACAATTTTAAAATTGCTCTTTAAACTAAATATGGAACTTTTTCAATTTTATGAAAAGTTCTTTACTAGTTTTTTGTGACTAAATTTCGTATTCAGTCATGATACTCTAGATTCTTTTTTCATGTTCGTTATGGACTTGGACTCTATTAATTTCTTTAAAGTCCACAAGGATTTTCATAAATCCTGAAAGGATTCTGGGCACTGGAATCTTTCATCGTTGTAAATGGTAACACAAAAATAAAATATAAATTGTGCAAATATATCCTTACTAACGTTGTTCCTCATGTTATTATGTGAAATTAATTAATTCTTAATTCATTAATTGATAATTTCATTCATTGTTTGATCAGCGTCTATTTACGCACCAGTGTGTTCGACATTTTTTGTCATCTCTTAACAATTCTCTAAAATGTGTATCCATCTAAGCTCGAAATCGTTGTTGTTTTTTTCTCCACAATTTGACAATTTTTACTGCACAATTTGTCATAACTTTTGTACTTTTATTCTTTGTGACTCAATATAAGCTTTTGTTTCAGTTTCTTATTTCTGAATATGTTTATCATTTGTAAATCAGATAATGGCCTCATTTAAGAAGATTGTGATAATATTTCTTAATAAGAAGATAAGAAGAGATCTTAATACTTCAATATTTTTGTTACCGACATTTTTAGAGTTACTAGTTGTACCTACGAATAATTCGTATTCCTCTTTGAAAGAAAATTTTCTTTCTTTTTCTTTACAGTTTTTCGCGTAATTTTAAAATTGCTCTTTAAACTAAATTTACATAAAAGTGGAATTTTTTCAATTTTATGTAAAGTTCTTTCCTTCATAGGTTATTGCCGTTGTGGATTCTTTCTACACAATCAATTATTAATAATCCGTAAAGAAGTTGTCGTGTTTCTGTATAGAAAAATTAAAAGACGGCACCACGATTTTCTTCTCAAAATCATAACTCATGTACTTTCCCTGTGGCCTTTTTAAACTTACACGTACCATTTCTTAATCCACGTTCTCGTAATTATTATCTGATCAATTAAATTTGATCTGTGCTGTTCGTGTAAATTGTTTTAACTTGAGCATATTTGCATATCTACTGCATGAGAGTTGTATATGCTCTTCCTTTCCCAATTATTTTTAAGCATTCGTTAATTTTAATAAATGCATAATCCTTTTCGCATTATTCTCAATAACGTTTCATTTTTCTCTTGGCTGTCTGTAATAACTTTTGCACTTTGGAAATGTTTAATAGTTACTTTGTAACTTTTCTCCACGTACCATTATGGCCATTTCTTTCTCATGTTTAAAATCGTCACACGTTCCAATGAAAACGACTATTTCATTAACATTAGACGCGTTTCTTCCTAATCTGATATCTAAAAACCTTCTATAAAGATAGGTTCTCTTTAGGTTTCTCCATAACGAGTAACTGTTCCACTAGCTCTCTGCCCTTGCATCGTCTTTGTTTAATCTTCTATAATCCTTTGTTTAATTTTTTATAATACTTTAGATAGATGATTTTCATTGTTTCTCAATTCATGTTTTTCTTACTGAATTGAAATTGACTTTGGTGACGTGATTTAAAATCAACAGGGATTGTCATTAGTTCTGTAACGCATGGAATATTAAATTTGTATATTAACAACAAAGCAGGAAAATGTAACTGTACTCTTTCATCGTTGTAAATAGTAACACACATATAACATTCAAGTTTTGTAAGTTTATCCTTAATAACGTTGTACCTCATGTCACAATGAGAAATCCTAATTTTATTCTACGTTTGATCGATGGCTATTTACGCATCAGTTTGTCTGATATGTTCTATCATATGTATGGCAAAACAATTTTCTAAAATGTGAATCAGTACTGAACTTAATTTAAGTTTAATTGATCTCGACATTAACCTCCCCCAATCATTCTCACGATTGAATAATTTATTTAAGATTTGTAAATTTCATGTTTGACGTTTCTCAGATAAACATCGTTTCAATTTCTTTTTAATCTGTAATAAGTTTTGTACTTTTTCTCTACGTGCCAACCCCAACGAATTTTGATTTATAGTTGCTATCTCAGGTTCGTTTTTGTACAGTGTAAATATCACTTATACGAATCATTTCTCGAAGTTATCAAGAATTTACACTATTCTCAGTTAGCATATTTGCATATCTATCTACTGAGAGTGACCTATGCTCCTCCTCCCTACTCTCCATATTTTAGTGCCTTTTATTGAGAGCTTTTCTCGGTTTATTTAGCTTTTTTTAAATCAATTTCTATTGTAAAGTGACTTTCAATTTTCTGAAAACTTCTTACCTTCGCAAATTGATGCCATTGTGTTTCACGTTCTATGTTAAGAATTTTACATAGCTAACTAAGTTACCTTGGTGTCTTACTAAGAGCTTTTCTCGTCTTCCCTAACTCAGCTAGTATTTTTTATGTGGAAAATGTCTTATATGGTACTCTAGAGTGAATTAGAACACTTGTTATGATGCAAAATTGATCACATATGATATTGCCCTAATCATTCCTGAAATTCCATGTGGATATGTACCTTGCAGGAGTCTCATATTTTGAAAGACTGCGTTTTATTTTTACTAATCTGTAACAAGTTTTTCACCTTTACTGCTTTTAATAGACGGACACTTATAAATTGTAGTTTATACTTTTCATTATTAAGATGAAAGTATTCATATCAACCTCTGTCAGTCATATATCGGCCATCAAATATATTTTGGTAGTCTTGTTGTTTCTATATTATGTAGAAATGAAAAATTCGTCTTTTTCTTTAAAGCTGATCGTGTCTAATATGAATCATTAAATTGTCAAAGAGATGGCTCCGATATGTGATATATGATTATTATAATTAGTACGTTATACAATGGTGTCATTTTGGCCAATTGTAATTTAGTAGCTTTAATAGTTCAATTACAATTATCTCCTTAATTTCAGTATTGGAAATTTTCTTTCTTTATTTTTACAGTTTTTGCTTAATTTTAAAATTGCTCTTAAAATTAAATTTCTATTGAAACATATTCAGTTTTATGTAAAGTTTTTTTTCTCCCTGGGTAATAACTGTGTTATCTTTTTACACAATTATTTCCTAATTATCTGTAAATAACTTTTGTACTTTTCCTATTTGTGACAAATGAATGTTGCTTCTTAAAATTATACCCCATAATATGTTAAACTTACACGAATCATTTCTCGAAGTTATCAAGTTCGTTACACTATTCTCTGTTAGCATATTCGCATATCTATCTACTGAGAGTGGCCTATGCTCCCCCTTCCTACTCTCCATATTTAAGTGCGTTTTACTGAGAACTTTTCTCGGTTTATCTAACTCTGTTACTACTTTTTCGTGATAAAATTTCTTATTCTGTCATGATACTTTAGGGAGATTTTTTAAATTACTCGACGTTACAAAATTAATCCCAGATGATTTTAATCATTGTCCCCGAGTCTTTTCATGTTCATTGTGGACTTGGACTCTTATTAAGTACTAAATCTTATCGTACTAAAGGGCGAACACTTCCAAAGCGTAGTTTATACTTTTCATTATTAAGGTGAAAATATTCATATTGTTTATTATTCCATTATTCAAAGTTGTTCAATGTTTATCATTATACACAAATCATTCACTTGTTTTTTGATTTTCTTACAAAAGCTATTGTGCATATGATTAAAATGAAGCACTGAACGATTCTCATTTCTCTCTTTTTATTGACCAAGTTCAACATAGAGACAATGCTTCCAAGGTCAGGCACATGCAATTCGACATCATTTATTTTAAATACACAGAAATATTTATATTATATATATGTAGATAATAACAAAAATCATTTTTTCTCATGGTACTCAACAGGTATTTCTAATTGAGTTAGAATATTATTTAAAAACAAATTTTAAAACATTTTGGTAACGTTTTCCGTTAACAGTAAAACTTTCTCTTATAACATTACCCGAATATAATACCAATTCCGTTACCGATTCCATGTGGATATGTACCTTTCAGGAGTGTCATATTTTTAAGGATACTAATTGTTGACTTAGTTATATTTCACTCAGTTGTAAACGTATCTTGTTACTAACTTAAAATACCTCCTCCTTCGCTGTTTAAATAAATTTGTTGCTTTTCAAAAACCTTCATCAATATTGTTTCTAAATATGAGTTTAATACTTTGTTTTGCAATTATTAGTTTTTTTAATTTTAATGCCTGCTGACTGTGGTGTTAAAAACGATTGTAAGCTGATAAATATCTGCAATCATATTTGGTATTTGCATTATAGACATCTTTACTAATTTAACTTCATAATAAAAGTAAAAGTCTATAAATATTAATATATCAGTTTCTGTTAGGTGAGCCAAACTCTTTGACGTCCATTGTAGTTGTCCTGCCTTACTTATCCAATCAAATTCAATTAGAATTTTGCGGCTTATTAATTGAATTGATTAATGATGGTAATATTTACATTTACTGTTTATATAAATATATATCTCGCAACGTCTAACGTGCCAAATTCTCTTGTACTCTCATGTATTTCGCTTCATCTATTTCCGACATCTCTTCTCGTTGCGATTTTCTGTCTCAATTTTCTGTTCTCATTTACTTCATCGGATATAATGTCTCTTGTAGTTCATCGCAGAACCAATTCTAATCGTGTCTCAACTGAGTTCTTTCAGCGACGACGACAGCATTTAAGGTGTCGGTTATACAAGTTGTTTACAATTGATCTTCGACCGATGGTACAATAAAATTACACAACTGCCTTAAAACAAATTTCTCTTTGTCGTAGAAAGATTGAGACGTCATATGAACCTGATCAACAAAGAGACAAAACGCTTAATATTTTATCGAATGAAAGACAAATGGTTCTTCACTGAACAGCCAAGACAGTCTGCAAACTTTTCCTTAATTTTTCGTTAATTTTAATAAATGCAAAATGCTTCTCGCATTATTCTCAATAACGTTTCATTTTTCTCTTGGCAGTCTGTAATAACTTTTGCACCTTGTAAGTGTTAGTAGTTACTTTGTAACTTTTCTCCACGTACCATTATGGCCATTTCTTTCTCATGTTTAAAATCGTCACACGTTCCAATGAAAACGACTATTTCATTAACATTAGACGCGTTTCTTCCTAATCTGATATCTAAAAACCTTCTATAAAGGTTAAAGATAGGTTCTCTTTAGGTTTCTCTATAACGAGTAACTATTTCACTAGCTCTCTACCCTTGCATCGTCATTGTTTAATCTTTTTAATATTCACAAGAGATAATTATAATTTATTAACTTAATTACATTTTTGAAAATCAACATGTAAACTTAAATAGAAAATAAGATTTAAAATCAACAGGGATTGTCATTAGTTCTGTAACGCATGGAATATTAAATTTGTATATTAACAACAAAGCAGGAAAATGTAACTGTACTCTTTCATCGTTGTAAATAGTAACACACATATAACATTCAAGTTTTGTAAGTTTATCCTTAATAACGTTGTACCACCTCATCTCAGAATGAGAAATCCTAATTTCATTCTATGTTTGATCGATGGCTATTTACGCATCAGTTTGTCTGATATGTTCTATCATATGTATGGCAAAACAATTCTCTAAAGTGTGAATCAGTACTAAACTTAATTTAAGTTTAATTAATCTCGACATTAACCTCTCTCAATCATTCTCACGATGAAATAATTTATTTAAGATTTGTAAATTTCATGTTTGACGTTTCTCAGATAAACATAGTTTCAATTTCTTTTTAATCTGTAATAAGTTTTGTACTTTTTCTCTACGTGCCAACCCCAACGAATTTTGATTCATAGTTGCTATCTCAGGTTCGTTTTTTAAAATGTCTTTTAAAATTAAATTTCTATACTATTGAAACATATTAAGTTTTATGTAAAGTGGTAATAATAGGGTAATAATTGTGTTTTCTTTTTACACAATTATTTCCTAATTATCTGAAAATAACTTTTGCACTTTTTCTATTTGTGACAAATGAATGTTACTTCTCAAAATAGCCCATAAACTGTTAAACTTACAGGAATCACTGTTCTCTGTTAGCATATTTGCATATCTATCTACTGAGAGTGGCCTATGCTCCCCCTTCCTACTCTCCATATTTAAGTGCGTTTTACTGAGAACTTTTCTCGATTTATCTAACTCTGTTACTACTTTTTCGTGACAAAATTTCTTATTCTGTCATGATACTCTAGAGAGATTTTTTAAATTACTCGAGGATGCAAAATTAATTTTAGATGACTTTAATCATTGTCCCCGAGTCTTTTCATGTTCATTGTGGACTTGGACTCTTATTAAGTCCTTTAACATCCAAAAGGATTGTCATGAATTCTGAAAGGAATGGAATGATCAAAAGTAAAGAAACTTGCAACTGGAATCTTTCTTCGTTGTAAATGGTAACACAAAAATAAAACTCAAATTGTGTAAATATTTCCTTAATATAGTTGTTCCTCATGATACTATGAGTAATTCATTAATCGTCGTTGTTTGATCCGCGTTTATTTACGCACCATTGTGACAGCCATATCCTTTCATGACATAACAATTCTTTAAAATGAGTATCAATCAACGGTCACCAATTGTTGTCCTGCTACCTTCCATATTTTTATTCCCAACAAGACTAGAATTGCTAGTTGAACGAATAATTCGTATTCATTCTCTCTTAAAGAAAATTTCATTATTTGAACTTTTCTTTTCTGACCTTCTAATTTTTAAGTTGCTTTTTTAAATCAATTTCTATTGTAAAGTGACTTTCAATTTTCTGAAAACTTCTTACCTTCGCAAATTGATGCCATTGTGTTTCACGTTCTATGTTAAGAATTTTACATAGCCTAACTAAGTTACTTTGGTGTCTTACTAAGAGCTTTTCTAGTCTTCCCTAACTCAGCTAGTATTTTTTATGTGGAAAATGTCTTAGATGGTACTCTAGAGTGAATTAGAACACTTGTTATGATGCAAAATTGATCACATATGATATTGCCCTAATCATTCCTGAAATTCCATGTGGATATGTACCTTGCAGGAGTCTCATATTTTGAAAGACTGCGTTTTATTTTTATTAATCTGTAACAAGTTTTTCACCTTTACTGCTTTTAATAGACGGACACTTATAAATTGTAGTTTATACTTTTCATTATTAAGATGAAAGTATTCATATCAACCTCTGTCAGTCATATATCGGCCATCAAATATATTTTGGTAGTCTTGTTGTTTCTATATTATGTAGTAATAAAAAATCCGTCTTTATTAATCTGTAATAAGTTTTGTACTTCTCGTGCTTAAAGTAAAGTTCTAAAGCGTAGTTTATACTTTTCATTATTAAGGTGAAAATATTCATATTGTTTATTATTCCATTATTCAAAGTTGTTCAATGTTTATCATTATATAGAAATCTTTTTCTTATATTCTGTGTTTCTTTCAAAAGCTATTTTTGCATATGATTAGAATGAAACACTGAACGACAGTCATTTCTTATTCATATTCTAATTTTATTGACGAAGTCCTATTTCTTAAACTTGGTTTTATTGGAAACAAGACGTTGCTGACGTGCTATCATAGTCCTGATGCACCTCATGATAGAAATATTATTTAATAATTAATTCACAGCTCTTCTTATAATTGCTGCTTAAGTGACGGGTTGTCTTCAAAAATTACGATTACGAATGTTGCCACCCGCGCAAATACATCTTAATTTAATATAATACTATGATTGTTAGAGATTGAATTTGCAACTCCTCCAATCACATTCTTCTGGTTTTTGTTTCTTTATTAGAAACACACAAATTCTTACGCTAGTTAGAATATTCTACCATTTCAAATTGTTTAATGGTTTCGATTTAAAGAAGATACGGAAGTTTCCGACTGCATCACTTTGCATCCTTCCCAAATGGAATCTGTTTCTTTTGATCCCTTCTCGAATTCAATTACGCTTTGCTCGTTTCGAAAACAAGATCGTTCAATTATTGATTCTTGAACTTCCCCGCTCAAAACATGATAATGTGTTTTTTGAAACATTAATTGTAACTTCATATATACTTTATGAAATATTCTGACTAAATATCTATCACACGGTCTAGCGTATCGTAAGATCTATAACATATTGTTATTCAGAGAATTACTCTGGACGTCTTCTATCGAAACACGGATCAGAAAGTGTACGACCAATCACAAGGGCCCGTGTAATTAGCCTAAGATTAAGTCATTCAAAAGAGATTACTATTTATTTGGATTATAGAGAATACTCACTTAATTTATATGTGATTTGCATCTCAACATCTCAGCTACGTAAATGTTATGTAAGTGTGCTTTACAACTAATTATTTTATAACATCAAAATGTGATTTTTAATTCAATAAAGAAATATATATGAAAATCTTTGTGTGATTAAAATTTAATGAACACATTGTCGACCAACTGGATTTTAAGAATTGTTGCACGAATATGTTTGTCATCATCATAGGCGTACATTGCTCTCAAAATATATTAGATATGTGCCGAAATACATACATAAAATAATGTATGGTTGAAGTTACGAGAGTTCGGCGGTGACTTATATTTAAAACAAGTTGTGGGGTATAAACTGCTGATATAACTAAAAAGCACTGACTCATTTATTTTTCTATAATGTATATAGAAACGAATTAGACAAAATTCATTATCGTATTATAAATTTATACCGCTCTTATAACCTCTTTTAAGTATAAGTCACCGCCGATCTATCGTGATTTTGACTTATATTAAATAAAACAGGAAAGAAATCTCGTCAATTGGTCGCCAATGTGTTAATAATATAAATCTGGTTCAATGTGAGACTCACGGTAGAAATTGGAATAAGAAAAATAAATATAATAAAAAAAACAATAAATTCAAAAAAATTGTATATTTTTTTAATGTATTTTATATATGATTATTAAACTATGTAAAATATGTGAAAACGAATGTTAATAATAAGAAATATATAAAACTATGTAAAAATGTTTCATAAATGTTACTCAATAAATATATTTTAAAAAATTAATTAAGTGTTATTATTTATTATAAACTGTATATGTAATATTATAAAAGAAAAATAATGTACATCAGATAGTAAGATCAGGATGATAAGTAAGGTATATTGGAATTTTTTCGTTACTACACTTTATTATGAGTTGAAGATTCTACTGTAATGTTTATCAATACACTATTATTGTGAAATATTCCTCAGAGTATACGTATCGCTCATACGTTTGTTTTATCAAATTGCAAATATATAATATTAGAAAAATATTGCAATTTTACAAAAAATACAAAAAAGGCTTCAATTATTATGATGAAACAAGAGTATAATCTACTTAAAACTCAAGAAAATGTTACAAGAATTTCAATACTCTCAGATATTTGTTACTATAAAAATTAATTTTCTTTTTGTACGATAACTATTTAGCAAAAAAATTAAATCCTAAATGCGCCATCTATTAAGTAGTTGATAAAACAAATATTGATTTCATAAATGGCACTGGTAATTATAAATTATAACGCCTGATCCGCAGGTTGCTATATGTACTTATGTCAGAAGCTTCACTCTAATTTTACTTATTAATTATTTAAAACAAATATAAATAAAACTTATTCTTGTTGCTATATTTCTCTAAGAATTTTATCTGATATTACAGTTAATTTTTTCTTTATACGATAATTTATTAGCAAATAATTAAACCTTAAATGCGCCATCTATTAAATAGTAGATATAACAGAAATAGTAAAATGTTGATTCCATATTGGTAATTGTAAATTATAACGCCTGATCCGCAGGTTACTATATGTACCTACGCCAAAATCATTCAGTCGGATTTAAAATTTTGCTTTATTATCTAAAGATCCGCTTTAAATATTCATCCTTTACTTACATAAGTATGAAATGTTTCAATTTTTAATTTTGCAGGAAATATAATGCCCTCAGATGAAAGAACAGACCTTCTTAAAAATTAGGAAGATATTGCAATTTTCAATTTTACTAAGCTCTAATACCGGTATATCTTTATTTCCGGTATCAACACCCTCAGTCGCTATGACAAGTGTGTTTTAATTATATTTAAAACGTTGATGCTTTAAAAGTATTAACAATTTAAAATAATATTTTATTATTATATCCTGCTAAACGCAAAACATGACGTATTATGCCGAAACGAAACCTAGTAATATTTCATTTAAAAAATGATACGTTTTGTTTGAAATCATTTTATTTTATAAGTTGAAAATATAAGAAAATGTACTGGCTAATGGGACGCAAATCCACATTATTCATACATAACAAACTCAAGCTGTATAAGCAAACATTGAAACCAGTTTGGACATATGGAATTCAACTATGGGGCTATACTAATAAACGCAACATCATATGCATTCAGACTTTCCAAAATAAAGTTTTGAAGAACATAGTGAATGCACCATGGTATGTCCGCAATAGGGATATACATAGGGATCTCAAAGTAACTACAGTAGCTGAAGAAATTTCGAAAATAGTCAACGTGGAAGCGCTTCACCTGCTGCACATGGATGGACTGACAAGAAGATTAAAGAGCCAAGCGAGATTAAACCATTTGAGCTAGTAAGATGACTGTTATAAAAATAGAATATTAACAATAATTAATACTATGACTATAAAATATTACCATTATTAAATTAACTAGAAAATATGTTATTAGATATTTTATATAAATTAGTTATAACAATATAATAGGTATAATAAATAAATAAAAAAAAAAATATTTTACGATTTGAATGTTACTTTAAAATTCTTTATTTCTTAAAGGAAGCCAGTAACGGAAGATTAAGTAAGTAATGCAGATTCATCTTGCTACAAGCCTGTTCTAAGGTTCACTTTCCTTCTTTTCTTAGTTGATACCCTGAGCTTCTTTTTTTACATGGAAGCAATTTGACAATTTTAATCATTTGAAAAATAGATTATTCTATGATTCTTTATCGGAAAATTTTATCGGACATTTACGTAACAGGGTTTATGAGATATAAGTAAGTAACTGTATTTAGAGATATGGTTGTATTTTAGTCAAAACTCTATTTAAACCTAGGAAATTTTGAAAAATGAGTAATAAAATTTAAAGGAGTATTAGGATATTAACTATAATAAAAAGAACATATTTTACAATAGATAAACGTTTGGTTCATAAAGTTTTATTAATATTTAGTTTATAATAACAAAAAGTTTATCACACTACAAATACAGATAATTCTACGGAACAAATAATATAATATTGTAAGTATTATAAATAAATATTTATAATATTATATGTATAAATGAGCTATTTGTTATTTACAATTAATTACGGCTAGAAGAAGACAATCTTGTGATTTTTATTTTATTTATAAATCTAATACCTGAACACACAAATTTATTGATATCGTTTATCCAAAGTAATAAAATAAGTTTATTATTACACTAAGACAATTAGAAAACTAAATTAAATATAAATACTAAAAAGAATATCACATTGTGAAGCTTTGTTATAAAAACACCTTCTAATAATAATAAAATATTCTATACTAATTCAATGTTATTCTTATTTATAAATTTTTAATTACAATTTATATTATCAAAAAAAAAAAAAAATTAAATCGCTCTTCTTTTCGATTAAAATTAAGGTTATGTTTCTAAAGTAATAAAAACAACAAAAAACAGTTATAACTAAAATATTTGACGCTACAAGTTAAATTATTTAAAACTACTTAAACGTCTTAAACACTACTAAATCACAAATAGATTAGATTCCAGAATTGAAATTAAATAAATACATAAATAAATATACTCAATGTTCTAAATTATTTTGAATCAAGAGTTCAAATAAATTATTAAATCCAATGTTCCAATTATGTTGAAACAAGAAATATCCACAAAATGATGCTATGTAAAACTAACCATTACCGAATTATTGTAGGTAAGTGTGAAATGAATATTAACAGATAAGAGGTAAATATAATAAAATATTAGGAAGAAAATAAAAAAAAAATACAAATCTAAGTGTTTGCCATCTCCATCGCCTCTATCAATGTAATTCTCCTGGTCATTAGCGAATGCGCCCCAGGTATATCATGCTTATTTCAGCATCACCCCACACGGCGTCAATTGCAGGGTACAACCTCTTTCTTGGCAGCCCTGCAAGAGAAATGATTTTTTTTAAATTTGTTAATTACTTTCCAGAGAATAGTCAAAGATTTATGCATTTACGTAGAAAATATGTTTAGTAGACAAGTCAATTTAACATATATGAATAATATTTTCGATGATAATTTCGTTTTCACTGGAATATAATTAATTTTATGTCTCAAGGTACTTATCAGGGATCAATCTCTATATGATGTCATTAAGAACTACCAGTGAAGTCTTATCCTTAATATTATATTGATGTTTGTGTATTAATGTAGATTTGTAATTAGAAGGGATATGTATGTTGGTGGTGATGTTCACTTATCGGGTTCGAATGAAATGCTCCAAAATTCTTTAAAAGTGTAACATAAAATTGAACGCAGTTTGAAGTCAAAGTCTCTAGTAGTCACACAAAGGAAATGCCAAAGAAATACTATTTGTTTTAATAGAATATTTTGTTTAGAGATACCAAGACTTTTTGGGCATATACTTTGTAACATTTAAATTGCTATAAACTTAACCAATTTTCATATCGATCGATCAGTTCGTTAGAGAGACATTCCTAAATAATCGAAAACTGCGTTAAATATATGTTAAACACTAATATGTTAAAGTGTATCTTCAATCTGATTCTGTACTCAAATAACTCATAAATGTAACCAGACAATTTTATAATGCAGATAAACTTGCCAAATACTGTTTTCGTCGTTATTTCAAATCTCAATATTCGGAGAAGCCTCGTTGATGAACTGATGAACGATCGATAATTACTCCTACATCCATAGATTGAATAAGAAAACTATAATTTACCTCTAAAAGCGATTCCCAAAAACCGGTTGTTCTTTTCAAAGGCCAATGTTCGTTTATCACAATCCAGGATAACCCGGATACAATCTCCAACCTAAAATGAAATTATTTATGAATTATTATATGTGTACATAGGTGCATTTTCTATTGATTTACTTTTGGTATACAGTTAGTAGATCTGCTCAAATTGTCTTAAATAATAATATTGTGCTAAACTCAAATGCAGGAAAATAATTTGGCTATTAAATTGCATAACATCTAATAAAAATGTTGCATTCGCTTAGAATATTAAATTAAAGTCTAGTAATGATTTTTACGAGCAATCTTTATAAAATAGTGAAAGGTAATAAAATACTACAACAAAAGTAATGAACATTGGGAAATACCTCGAATGGTGGAATCTGAGTCAGAGGGTAACGGCCACGCTGGACGCTTTTATGGTGAAGACGATTACTGACCAGGTTCCATCCCCAACCATTAGCGTCTGATCCCAACAAACCAGTGTAATTTCGGCATTGTAACGGTGCCTCTTTAGTTGCAACTCCCAGTATCGTTGTTGTTCCCAAAGGTCTGTGAAACTTGACATCCCATACGTGTCGTCCATTGTTGAAACCAATTTTTCCTCTGCAAACATCGGTGGTCCTTGGGTATGGCCTCCTACAAAACGAAAATAAATTAGTGTTAGTCTAAACATATCCACTACATATATATGATACGTAAATGCTACTTTGAGATATAAAAGTATACTTCAATACCTGTGTAAGGTAAAGCCGTTGTTCTTGATATAAATATTATCTGAGCAGTCAAGTGGGTTCCAGGCATGATAAAAACATCTCAATTTGGCTTTAAATGAAGGCACATTTACCATCAATCTAGAATAAATCAAACGGCTCGGAGCCTTTTCCAAACATTGTTTCTTCCAGGCTAGGTTATTCTCTTCCTCCAACGCATAGTACCAACTCTTGCAAACTGACGCACAGTTTCCTAAGTCACTCAGCTCCAGAAAGGAGAATATTATTTCCAAAACATCGAATGGCAATTTATCAGCCACTGCTTTAACTGCTATAGAGTTTTGCTTTTTCGATTCTGAAAGAAGAAAACAATTCCATTATGTATGAAGTAAAACAAAAATATAAAAATATCTAGAAAGATTATATTCTGGTATGCGTTTTAAAAGAAAGATGAATGGCAGAAATTTATTTTTGAAATAAAAATAAAAATTTCTATTTATATTAAAAATGTTGTAAATTTAGGAGTTGATCATCAAAATTTTAATATGAGTTTTTTTGATTTATTTCCTTGAGTTTTCAAAATATCCGTTAACACTAAAAGCAAAAATGGCTCAAAAATATTTTAACATCTATTAAAGATAATTTTTCAAATGACGCATGACAGCGTCAGTGGTTTCTAGAGTATAAATTATTATTTGACATGCTCGGCTAGAAATTTATAACAAACAGCATAAGGTATCTTGTATTGTTGTTGGCGGCAAACGACATTACATTTCAATAAATAAAATAACAAAATGTCCTACCAGCTAATCTTCTCCTATTCCGTCTTTGCCTCCTTCCTCGGTTGCTAGGCATATTTTCCCAATTGATTAATAAATATTCACAAGATAAATAAATTATAATCGATATTTGATTTGATGATATATTTAAAGCCTGTTGATCAAAAGCAAACGATATTCTTCTCTTCGGCGTAGTCAGATAAATGTGAGTGAATCTACGAATCGTAGTGTTCGTAGACGATCGTAGACGATCGTAGGCGTTCGTAGGCGTTCTTGCCGCTTTAAAAATAAAAACCGTGTTACCAGAGTCTATCTTCTAGAATAATCTAGTATGTGTTCTGTAGCTGATACATATTTAAAAAGAAAACACACATTAGGCCATATCAAGCCAACAAAGTTAGCCATTTGCAGCAGCAGTAATTTGTTAGAAATAAAATCAAAAATGGACAAACGAGTAGATGAAAGTATGTACATTATTTTAATAAATTAGATATATAGTAAAGTAGTAAATTATTTTAATTAAAATGTAGCTATAATTAAAAAACATATTTCATAAAAACGGTTAACCGCATGTCTCTAATACCAAGCCACTTGGCAGCCATGTTATTCAAAATCATTTGTCGGATAAATATATTTCTATTAATTCAATAATTCAGCTTTCAATTGCTATTTATTTAACATTTCTTCTCTGTAAATGTAACATACATAGATTATATATTATCATGTCTCAACCAATACAAACATTTTTCGCCATAAAATTTCATTTTGCCAAAAGTTCATTAACAAAAATATTCCTGCCTACTGGACCTACTTTATTCAAATCAATTCGATATTACTGATTTAATATTTAATGAATTTACTTTTGTGTTCCTTTTTTCAGTTATTAAATCATTTTTCTATTATAGCCCTGATAGAAAATTGTCTGGCTTTGCAGTTTCTTGTTAACTTGCCACGTGCTCATTCTTCATATTCTATTTCTCATACAGGTAGAAATTGTAACGCAGCTTTACACAAGCTAATTTAGTTTACATTTAGGATCTTCTTCTGAATACTTATAACATAAAAGCACTGTAACATAAAATCACTGAACATTTTAGGTCACAATTGGGACCTATATTTAGTAATTTTTTTACGAGGCCCGTTAATATTAGACGATTCTTTCATCTCGTTCATGAAGAAAATATTCGGTACAAATATTTCAAACTTACATATCTATCATCATCCAAAGTGTGGAGAATTCTGTCCTACAAATATGGGACATCACTTAAATATGTGCTTTTAGCTAAACTGTTATTAATTTCATGGGTCTCTGTATTTCAGTCGTAGAGGGAGCAACTGGAATCTTTATTCACCCTCCCGTAAGATCTACCAGAAATGCCATTATCAGCCCAGTTAATTTTGAATATTATTTCACCCTGAAATACGGAGATGAATCCATCTATATTTCTGGAAGAAACAAGAACTTAATTGACGTAAGAATTTTACATTAAAATTTCAATTAACTTTTTTAACCAAAAGTTACACATAATCGATCGTACAATTTATTAGTGGAAGATCAAATGTTATATACAGTTATATCTAAAATTGTATCCTCGATCGGATTTAATACTCAGATAATTCATAAATCCAATCAAACAAAATTATAATGCTTGTCAAATTCCGAATTGTTTTCGTCGTTATATTAAAACTCAATATTTGGAGATCTTCCACTAAATGAAGGAATAGGACGATAGGGCACATTAAACGCAAATAATATTTTACTTCTTTTTTTTTTTTTATTTAATTTATTTAACGTCGGCCTATTTCCGATGCTGAGTCCTATCACCGACGACCTCCTTCAATGTTGGCAGTATTTATGGTGTCGTGGCCTCATATATGTGGGCTACACCACTGCCTAATAACTGTATGATTATGTATGACCATAATCAATATAAGTTCATAATAACCAAACCCAGAAAATATATATCTGGTCCGGGGATCGAACCCGAAGACACAGCAGTCGGCGTCAAGCATCAATGCTCTCGCCCACTGTGTCGTCAATATTTTACTTCGATTTATTAATTTTGAAATATATTTTTAGGAGTCCAAGCAAGCATTAATGGAATATTTTACTAGCGATAAATCCAGCCCCTTGAAAAGGGGCCGCGCTGTCGTTGGTACGTAATTATTCTTGGGGCCGTTTCTTCAATTCTCTGTTTCACCTTACCATACAATTCACCTTTGTTTCTCAGATCTCAATTTTTACTTATTAGATACTACTTGTTGTAAAACTTTCCCTATGTAGTTTATAACATACAGCTTGGTTAGTTAACTATGGTCAGGTTTTGATAAAACTAGAATTGAAGGACCATTTTTTAGGTGAACTGACAATTGAAAAAACGGCCCTTAGCATTAATGGAACATTTTTAAATGCAAATTTCTTAGATTATATATTTATTACTAATGATATATACATGCGTTTAAAATAGGAACTCATAGTAGGGAAATCTATGGTCCTTTTGAAGATTTCAATAGCCAGCGCGCAGCATCTAGCTGTGGAAATATTGTAGTTGGTCCTGGTGCTGACCATGGTAGAGTTGGGATTGGCAGGAGGATCGTGAAATCAAAGAGCGAGGATAATTTCACTGCGGAAAGGAATCTCGTGGAGAATAAATTAAAGAAAGGTAATATTTACCAATCATATTAATATTAAATTCAGTCACTTGGCAAAATTATTTTCACTCTGGTTTAATTGTAAATTGACACCTTCAATTTGTTTAATTACAAAATGTGAATAAAGAATTAAATTTACACTTTTTGTAAACTATTTTTTTCACGAATTTTGTAATATATATTTTGAAATCATTTACAAATATATTAGAGTCTAGAATCTGGATTTATCTATTTTTTGAGTTTATTCATACAGTAGCACTATAACTTAATTGGGTTTGCATTTCACATTTTATTGATTATATGCCAAATACAATCATATAATTATTGAGACGCGGATGTATTACAAAACATATATTTCACATCGATGGTATAATAATTGTCGATATTATTAGCAAAAGGTCATCGAAGATAGGAAATGAAATTGTAAAACAAATATTGTAATCAAAATGTATTTTCTTCTATAGAAAATTTTATTTCGATTTATATCATAGATAGCAGTGGCTAACCCTCTGAAAAAATTTCGTTTTTTCTCTTTTCTTATTTTTGTAAATAAAGCTTTCATGAAAAGTAATTGAAGCAACATATTTCAATAATAAATAGTTTTTCATATTTTTCAAAATCAAAAAAAGTTTAAATAAGTTTTTTGACTGCCTCGTTTTAGTAACAGTATTTTACTCGTGTTCCAAGTACTCGATTACCTCAAGGAATCAATTAATTTTTAAATACGAACATTTGAAATAAAAATAATAATTCATTTTTATTGTAACATTCTTTTATTTCTCTAATGACATACACGTATTTTGTAATTATTTATTAATTTAGCAAATGTGCCGTTAGGCATTACATTCTTTAGTCTTAAATTCACAGACTACATTTAATTTTCTTACTTAATATATATTAAGTATCATAACTACTAATTCAATTTAATATTAATTTAATAGTTTTTAACCCTAAAAGTTTCAGCTTTTGAAATATGCGTTATTCGTCAGTAAGTGTATCTTAGTAATGGTACTTTATTTTACAATAATTATTCCTGAGGTATAAAACTATCTTGCAGAACAAGATTCACGCTTGTTACTCACAGTAAGTTATTCACTTACTTGTTTACTACAAGCTAATTCAAGTGTTTTCTACATGACTATCTGTGTTTAAAATAAAATGTATTATTTAATATAGTTGAATATAGTTATATTTCACAAGCCGAAACTTAGACCCTATTCCCGTTGTAAGGTATGGGACTTGTTTGGCTCTTTATTTAAGGTCGGCTGATAGCTTTGGGTAAAATTACATAGACTAATTTGAAAAATATAGGCGTTTGAAATTTTATAGTTGTAGTTACTATTACTAGTTACTAGTGTTAGATATATTTAAATTTACAATTACAGAATCAAATACATACACAATTTAACATCGTTTTGTCTTCCAGCTTCACTATCTTCCTTTCATTTTCCTGACAAATTTAACTTAGAAGTAATTCACCAATACTAACCTAACACATCTACTTAAACAAAGACTTCTGTTTACATAACAAAAACAATCAAGATAATTGAATTTTATTCATTGAAATCTCTTATCATTATAATATTGTATTATCAAAAAAAATTAAAAAGACAGTATAGTAGGCGAGAGGATTGAGGCATTGACGCTTGGCCACTATATCCCCGGCTTCGATTCCAGAGGCCAGAGCTTTATTTTCAGGGTTTGGTTGTTGTGTCGTTAAATGAAATATATTAAAAAATAAATCAAAAATTGATGAGGCTGTCTTGTCCTGCCAAAATTCATTGGTGATAAAGAATGAGTATCGGAAATAGTAAACCATTGTTGAATAAAATAAATAATATAATATATGTACTCCACAATATATGTACTAATTTTAAAAATATATCTTCTTCATGCTTTAGGACCATTTGTTGCCCAGAAGCAGACGTATTCGTCAGGAGTTCTAAGATATTTGGGAACTTCACCATTTAGCAAGGAGCGTCCTGAAGAATGGGAAAAGGTCGAAGACAAATATTCTCAGCTTTGTCGCAAGAACAAGTAAATACGATCACGTTCATTCTAAAACTCTGTTTTAGTCAATAATATGAAATTATAATATTCATTTCTGATATTTCATTCAGAAAATTTTTTCTCTAACATTTAACTTTTAGTTTGTATTACTATTAAATTCAATCAAATACTTATTCGATATTAATTCATGTTCTTTTTTTATTAAAGTAAGATAATTTAAGATCAAAGAATTAAAATTGATTAAAGATTATAATATGAAATTATAATATTCATTTCTAATATTGCAATCAGAAATATTTTTCTCTAATATTTGACCTGTATTCAAGTTCCTATTAATATTAAATTCAATAAAATACTTTTTCGATAATAATTAATTTGTTCTTTTTTTATTTAAGTAACATTATAATCTGTATTTATCTAATAGTACAAAGGGCAAATTATAGACGCTTAATAATAAGTATCATGTAATAAAAATCTCCTGCCCCAAAGTAGAAAATGTAACACTTTAATTAACTTGTGTAACCTAGCAAGTGAGAAACTTACACTGCAAGATAATTTAAATGTAAAACTGCACACAGGACTATTTGAGGCAATTATATATTTACTATTTTTCAAAATTTATTCAAGATTTTTTTCTTTTTAGTTATTTATTTATTGTGTATCAACTTCTTTCAATTTATAAACATACGAGTATAATATTTTACTAATTCATGTATAATGAAATTACTCGTATAATATTTATCTTAAAATTAAAAACTTTCTGTTTACTTCAATAAATGAATTCAATTTTCTAGACTTATTTTCTACTTTCAAATCTTTCCTTAAAAACAGCTGGATATTAAAGATTAATTGTTATCAAAATCTACTAGTATATTATTAAATTATTTTTTTTATTTCAATAACAAATTTATTTTTCTTCAACAAGAATACTAAATATTTACATAGAAATAATATCTTACAAATGTACGATGCAAAGGAATCTGTAGCGATTATTTATAAGCAACATTTTAATTTCTTTTAAAAAACATCAGATAAATTTACTCTCAGTTACTTTAAGTGAGTATTGAGAGCAAAAATTATATTTATGTAAATTATATTACTTCCTAATTAAGCACTAATAAAAACATTCATTTTATTTTGTAAATTAACTAAATTTTAACTTTATTTTCTAAATTAACAAGAAATATATAATTATTTAAACTGTTAGATTATTATGCCTTTTATTATGAATAATTATATTAATCATAATCATAAAATTTATATTAATTATAATCATATATTATAATGTCCCAGGTGTTTGAATCTATTCTTATATGTTTATATGTTTATATGTTTGGTACTGAATTTTGTATGGCAGCGCGAAAACGGCTCCGGCGATCTTTTTAAAAATTTCCTATTTCGTAGAAAAAAAAATTCTAAGACTTTTGGCGTCCCCGGATTTTTCCCTGAATTTCCTGGAAACCCGTAATTTTGGAAAAACTGGAAAATTCGAAAAAATACTTTTGCAAATATCTGACGAACTAGAAAAGATTGAAAACTGAAATTTGGTATGTGTATTGAGATTATAATTGTGCACATTTTCCAATAGTTGGAAATTTGAAATTTGAGTTCAGTAGCGGCGCGAATTTTTGGGGGCAATGTTAGAATAGAGTTAGGACGTTCAAATTTAATATGTACGCTCGCTGTAGACAGTAATTAATGAAAAAAAATAAACAGCCCCAAATTTCCAGTGGCGGCGGGAGTTGAGACAATAAAAGCCAGAAATATTGAAAAAGAAGTATTAAAACTTTGGGTATGTATTAAGACACTAATTGTGCATGTTTGCCAATAATTGGATTACCAAAATTTTAATTCAGTAGCGGCGTGATTTTTTGGGGGCAATGTCGCAACAGAGCTAGAACGTTAAAATTTGGAACGGGGGCCATATATAAAGTGTCATTAAAGACACACTATAGAAATTTGCAACTTTCCAGAGGCGGCGGGCGCTGGGGGCCAAAAACCAGATATTTGAAATATATGGAGATGAAAGGCTATAGTTTAGAATATATATTCTTAGATACAAATAAAATAGATCCTCGTGCTAAAATTTGACAAACTTCTTCAGTAGCGGTGGTATATGGGGGGTACTAATGCTAAAATTTAAATACAAAGCTGAAATTTAGTATGCAGATATAGATTGACATATTTATTACGAAAATATAAAAAGAACTACATTTTCTTAAGTGCAACATTAAAGTGGGGGGTGATAAACCGAGTATAAGAACAATATAGAGGTACAACGATAATATTTTGCATGTAGAATATTAAATAGAAGCTAAATAGTTCTCTATAAGTCAGATATTCAAATTACATTCAGTAGTAGAATTGGATTGATTTATGGTGCGTTTGCTGTGCTGTGAAATCGAACAGGAGTGAGGGGTATAGGGGGGAAATAGTTAACAGCCCCAAATATAAAAAAATAGAAAAAGTAAAAAAATAGAAACTATGCATGTGCATATTTGCGAAAATAAATTTAACCTTAGTAGCGGCGTGAAATTGAGGAAGTGGGGGCGGGAAAAAGCTTTGCCAAAGAACTCAATTTTGAAATTTCGATCATTTATAAAAGTAGGGATAGATAAAGGTAGAGAGAGTTGCTACGAGCAAAATAGATTGCTATGCCTAAAATTTGACAATTTTATTTCAGGAGCGGGGATTAATGGGGAGACTAATATTATAACGTAAATATAAATACGAAATGTAGAATGTAAGATTACAGTACAGTTTAAATCATCTTATTAATAATAAAAAAAAAATCAAAATTTCAAAAATTTTATTGGGGGGCACGGGGCTGTATTTGCCGAGAGAAAAAATTGTGCTAGAAAGTTGAAATTTTGTATATAGGCTAACCTTGGTAACTTATTTACGAATCAAAAAAAAATCCCAAATTTTGAAAAAAAGTTGGTCAAATAACGCATAAATTGAAAATATTTTTTATTTTGATAAAAAAAATATATTTTCTTAGCCAGTTTGTCTGAAAAATTAATTGTTATAATACGTAAAAATAGTATGAGACGAGTTTATTTTTTATTTCAATTTAAAAATGGAATTAAATTTTGACATGAAATTCAAGCCACACACAAAAAACAGACGTCGCTTGCGACGGGGGTAAAAGCTAGTCCTATATTATAATGTTCCAACTGTTTGTTTATATTCTTATGATCTTATATTCTTATGTTCTTATATGTTTGGTACTGAATTTTGTATGGCAGCGCAAAAACGGCTCCCACGATCTTTTTGAAAATTTCCTATTTCGTAGAGAAAAAAATTCTAAGACTTTTGGCGTCCTCGGATTTTTCCCTGAATTTCCTGGAAACCCGTAATTTTGGAAATGATGAAAAGGTTCAATTTTAGATTTTAAAAAATCATAAATTGTTTGTAATTTATAACTTTTGTAACTTTTTTTTCTAAAAATTTTTTGTGGATTTCTTGAAATTTTTTGATGCAGTTATGTTCATTAGGCTTTAAATTAAAGAACTGCTTCATTACATTTTAATTATCTCCGCGATTCTGGCTTTTAAGCGACCTTTTTTAAATTCATGGACAATTTTTTTCTAAATTTTTTTTTAATTTCTTGAACTTTTTTGATGCAGTTATGTTCGTTAGGGTTTAAATTAAAGAACTGCTTCATTACATTTTAATTATCTTCACAATTCTGACTTTTATGCGACCATTTTTAAATTCATGGACATTTTTTTTCTAAATTTTTTTTTTGATTTCTTGAAATTTTTTGATGCAGTTATGTTCGCTAGGACTTAAATTAAAGAACTGCTTCATTACATTTTAATTATCTCCGCGGTTCTGGCTTTTATGCGACCTTTTTTAAATTCATGGACTTTATTTTTCTAAATTTTTTTTTTTGATTTCTTGAAATTTTTTGATGCAGTTATGTTCATTAAGTTTTTAATTAAAGAACTGCTTCATTACATTTTAATTATCTCCGCGGTTCTGGTTTTTATGCGACCTTTTTTAAATTCATGGACTTTTTTTCTAAATTTTTTTTTTTTGGATTTCTAGAAATTTTTTGATGCAGTTATGTTCGTTAGGCTTTAAATTAAAGAACTGCTTCATTACATTTTAATTATTTCCGCGTTTCTGGCTATTATGCAACCTTCTTTAAATTCATGGACTTCTTTTTCTAAATTTTTTTTTTAGATTTCTTGTTTTCTTTTGATGCAGTTTTGTTCGTTAGGTTTTTAATTAAAGAACTGCTTCATTACATTTTAATTATCTCCGCGATTCTGGCTTTTATGCGACCTTTTTTAAATTCATGGACTTTTTTTTCTAATAATTTTTTTTTGATTTCTTGAAATTTTTTGGTGCAGTTATGTTCGTTAGGCTTTAAATTAAAGAACTGCTTCATTACATTTTAATTATCTCCGCGATTCTGGCTTTTATGCGACCTTTTTTAAATTCATGGACTTTTTTTCCTAATAATTTTTTTTGGATTTCTTGAAATTTTTTGGTGCAGTTATGTTCGTTAGGCTTTAAATTAAAGAACTGCTTCATTACATTTTAATTATCTCTGCGATTCTGGCTTTTATGCGACCTTTTTTAAATTCATGGACTTTTTTTCTAAAAATTTTTTTTTGATTTCTTGAAATTTTTTGATGCAGTTATGTTCGTTAGGCTTTAAATTAAAGAACTGCTTCATTACATTTTAATTATCTCCGCGATTCTGGCTTTTATTCGACCTTTTTTAAATTCATGGACTTTCTTTTCTAAAAATTTTTTTTGGATTTCTTGAAATTTTTTGATGCAGTTATGTTCGTTATGCTGTAAAATAAAAAACTGCATCATTAGATTTTAAATATCTACGTAGATACTCAAAAAATTGCATTGCTTTTAAAATCATAAAAGTGAACCTTTTCATCATTTTTAACAAGATTATAGTCTTCTTTCTATATGGAGATTTAATATATTGATATATCATAAACTAAAATACTTATTTAAAAATGAATTATAAATTTGAAATCAGCATTCAAAATTAAGTTAAAATTCGTTATAAAATCACAAATATATTTTCTTCAATTTTTATGAAAAGTAAGAAGGTTATACTCTTCTTACTTTTCATAAAAATTGAAAATAAAAATCACTGGTTTTTTTAACGGTTTTTTAACATAATTTTTAATGCTGATTTCAAATTTATAATTCATTTTTAAATAAGTATTTTAGTTTATAATATATCAATATATTAAATCTCCATATAGAAAGAAGACTATAATCTTGTTAAAAATGATGAAAAGGTTCACTTTTATGATTTTAAAAGCAATGCAATTTTTTGAGTATCTACGTAGATATTTAAAATCTAATGATGCAGTTTTTTATTTTACAGCATAACGAACATAACTGCATCAAAAAATTTCAAGAAATCCAAAAAAAAATTTTAGAAAAAAAAGTCCATGAATTTAAAAAAGGTCTCATAAAAGCCAGAATCGCAGAGATAATTAAAATGTAATGAAGCAGTTCTTTAATTTAAAGCCTAACGAACATAACTGCATCAAAAAATTTCAAGAAATCCAAAAAAAAATTTTAGAAAAAAAAGTCCATGAATTTAAAAAAGGTCTCATAAAAGCCAGAATCGCAGAGATAATTAAAATGTAATGAAGCAGTTCTTTAATTTAAAGCCTAACGAACATAACTGCATCAAAAAATTTCAAGAAATCCAAAAAGAAATTTTAGAAAAAAAAGTCCATGAATTTAAAAAAGGTCGCATAAAAGCCAGAACCGCGGAGATAATTAAAATGTAATGAAGCAGTTCTTTAATTAAAAACTTAATGAACATAACTGCATCAAAAAATTTCAAGAAATCCAAAAAAAATTTTTAGAAAAGAAAGTCCATGAATTTAAAAAAGGTCGCATAAATGCCAGAATCGCAGAGATAATTAAAATCTAATGAAGCAGTTCTTTAATTTAAAGCCTAACGAACATAACTGCATCAAAAAATTTCAAGAAATCCAAAAAAAATTTTTAGAAAAAAAAGTCCATGAATTTAAAAAAGGTCGCATAAAAGCCAGAATCGCGGAGATAATTAAAATGTAATGAAGCAGTTCTTTAATTTAAAGCCTAACGAACATAACTGCATCAAAAAATTTCAAGAAATCCAAAAAAAATGTTTAGAAAAAAAAGTCCATGAATTTAAAAAAGGTCTCATAAAAGCCAGAATCGCGGAGATAATTAAAATGTAATGAAGCAGTTCTTTAATTTAAAGCCTAACGAACATAACTGCATCAAAAAATTTCTAGAAATCCAAAAAAAAAAAATTTAGAAAAAAAAGTCCATGAATTTAAAAAAGGTCGCATAAAAGCCAGAACCGCGGAGATAATTAAAATGTAATGAAGCAGTTCTTTAATTAAAAACTTAATGAACATAACTGCATCAAAAAATTTCAAGAAATCAAAAAAAAAATTTAGAAAAAAAAAGTCTATGAATTTAAAAAAGGTCGCATAAAAGCCAGAATCGCGGAGATAATTAAAATGTAATGAAGCAGTTCTTTAATTTAAAGCCTAACGAACATAACTGCATCACAAAATTTCAAGAAATCAAAAAAAATTATAGAAAAAAAAATCCATGAATTAAAAAAAAATCGCATAAAAGTCAGAATCGCGTAGATATTGGAAATTTACTTAAACATTTTATCAATTAAAAGTGTAGCGGATATAGATCAATTAAAAAATTAAACACATTTGAAATATTAATTATTTAAAAAAGAAATACATAACTCACACTCGTTGTCTTGCGACGGGCCGAACAGCTAGTAACAATTATAAATAATGTAATAATATAAACTTACTACATGTCAAATACAATTTACATGTTACTCGCAAGCCGCATAATAATTTGGTAAATCACTAATCACTCATAATAAGGGATTTTTTTGCTGTGATCAATTTAATATGTCTCTTCATGATGACGAAGTTAAGGTGTCCTGAAAGTGCTTCGAGGAACACTTACAGAAGATCATCTTAATATTTGGAAGAGTTACGTTTATTCATAGCAGTAATATTTCACGGCATGATTAAAGGCTTCCCGAAAAAAGGTGAATGTTTGTTTCAGTACTACAATACTAGAATAAGGACAACTGAGATGTGTTTCATCGTCTTTTCACTACAAAAATAACTTCACCTGGTATATATTTCAGCTTTTATAACTTGCTTTCCACGTGAGTGGATATTGTAACCAATTTTCCGATACTGCGCCAACGTGATCTTGTCATTTTCATTCTAATTGTAAATCTCTACAATTAATAAATTAAAATAGAGCTCAATCATTATCTTGTTATGTTTATATTTAGGAATATAGTTTGTCTTTTCCTTTATTACTAAACTGAGTATCTCTTCTCTTAATTACCTGGACTTGGACAATTAAACAGATTATTTCTAATAATATAAAAGATGTTCAACAATATAAACAGTAAATATGTTTCATTATTTTTATTTCCTATGCGTTATATACAAATATGGATTACATGTAATTAAGCAGAAAAGTTGTATTTTAATATATTAACAATTTTATTAAAGCTATAATTGACGTTGTTTAACTGTTAAGGTAGTTGTAATACTCATACTACGTTCATGAGGCTATTGATAACATAGAATTGGCCACCTTCACTTCCACCTAATTCCGATTAATTTAGGCTTCAGCAAATCAGTTGATGAGGTCAGAATTAGTGCCTCATTCTAAGTTGTAATTTCCTCTTAGACCTTGTTTTTGGCAGTTTTAAGCAACTTTTTAAGTGCGCTCTTTAATATTACCTGATCTATCAAAAGTCTATATTTTATAAAATTAGATTGATTATAAATATTTACAAAACAAGTTGCTAAATAGGCAATGTAATAATAACCCTAACTATCCTTAAAGTGAGTAGTAGTAAAAGTCTTATTACCTATCTAAGGATACTATGTAATTTTTGTAACGATGTCTTTTAATATTATTTTTGATAAAATCAAACTACTTAATATAGCTCCGATCGTCTAGTATTAAAGGATGCATTTAAAAAGTTACAAAATAGGAGTTTAAGATTAGTACCCTTCATCATATATCGTCTATAAATATTCAGACGTTCTTATAAGTAATGCACAATAGAACATTTCGAGAAAAATCAAAATATTTTCTGATTAGTTTAACTGTAAACAGTAAATTATTTTTCGGGGAAAAACATTCCAAACTACTTTCGTTTCTAAAAATATCTCAACAACCTATAAGCAATAAATATTATAGATAAAACTGAATATTTTCACTCACTTTTTACTTTTAAACTATTACGTAACAATGATTAAAGTAGCTGAATAAAGCTGATAACTAAATACAGCTGGGCTTAAACAATCCTATTTAAACAACTGGCCTTAAACAATGTATATATTTTACTGTTCTCCAGCGACTGATTCATGAATTCTCGTTTCAATCCAATCTTTGTAATACGCAACTTTAACGTAAACTCCAGGTTTATTTGCATCCCCACATCGTAGGCCCCAGGATGTGATACCAAATGCGGTATATGCACCTAAAAATAAAAACATCTCTTAGGAAAGTAGTCGATTTTTAAATACGAGTATCATAAGAATAAAAGCAGTAAGAATGAAATAATTTTATTTAGAAATCTGAACAATACTACATTTTACTTTTTCTATCCGTGGATATCAAAAAGGAGATTATTTTTTATAAAAATTAAAACTTTCATTACCAATAAACAATCAAAAGTTGTTACTAAATATTCTTTGCAACATTGAGTTGTGTGTAAATAGAAGTGATTATTCGAAGCAAATTTAAGATTCTTCCTAAAAATGATTGTAATAAAAATTTTACCATTATATAAGCAAGCTAATGGTCCTCCAGAATCACCGTCGCATGCGTCAACTCCTTCATCTAAAGTGCCCGCACAAATCATTCCATCCATGATAGAGTTGCCGTACACGTGCGGCATGCGGCAAACTTCCCTTGATTGAATTGGAACCCATCCAGCACGAAGCTCATTCGAAGGACCTATAGAAGATAAAATTAATGTCACTTACAGATTCATCAACCTTTTACCTCACAAATAGATAACTTTAAAACTAAGTCATAATCTATTCTGGAGTTCTATTTGCTTCTTGAGTATTATTGCTTTATTTAATCTTACACAGGAAGAACATATAATAGTATGGATCACATTGCTCAAAAAAGTTATGACTTTAATCTTACTTGATTTTCCAGACTGCACTGAACCCCATCCAGAAATCGTGCAATTTCTCCCTGGGGTATATTCAGCATCACTTGGGGGAAGGCAAATAGGTTTTACCCATTCATTGAATACAATTGGAGTTTTTAATTTCACTAGAGCAATATCATTGTTCATTGTTTGCCCTTTTCTAAAATCTTCATGTATATATATATCTTCAATAAACATTTCAGCCTCTGAATCTTCTGTTATTTGTGTGTTATGGTCTCCAACTCGTATAAAATAGGCTCCTTTTGAAAACGCCGTCAAGCAATGAGCTGCTGTTAGCACGTGTAGTTGAGTGACAATAATAGCTCCACACCAATGGGTAGATTTACTATTGCCTCGAACTCTAATACTTGCCTGGAAAATATGAAAAAATCATCACCTTTAATAGAAGAAATACCATGACAGAATTTTTAAGGACCAAATACAAGTAATGATCTTCATTGGTTACAAAATTGTATTAAAGTTTACCACATTTAAATAAGTTAAATTATCCACGTGCTTAAATACAACCTGCACAAAATTCCCTCTAAACATGTTTTTAAAATGTTACGCCCGATCAATTTCCTTTATCATTTTTTTCACAATATCATAATCTTTGTCGAAAGAAATTTAAAAAAATTGGCAAACTTATATAGTTTCGGAGCTCTAATTATAATATGTTTAAAGGTTGTACTTTGTTTTATGCTTTGCTATTTATGGTTTATTATAGTGTCCACTAATGAAGAAAAATAATAAAAATCTATTTCATACGGTTGCTTTTTTAAAAATAAATTTTAAATATTATTTATTTAGTGTTTTTCTAAAAAATAATACGATAGTAATTATCTCAAAAATGGTGTACTTTTACCCATAGTTTTATAGATCATTTAATAGCTAATGACCTCCTTACAACCTGCTCTTTAGGGATCATGATACCATATATTACCAGTAAGACTGTGGAGACCCAAACAGTAGAAACAAAAATATAATTGCAAAAATACAACAGAAAAAGAAAACTTTTTACCTGCCATGGATAAGCACCTTTCTTAACAACAGATCCTTGTATTACCCTAAACGCAACTTCACTAGACTCTGCAAAAATATCATCATTTGTCCTTCCACATTCTTCGGGGATAATATTGCTAGACCTAGCCATTTGCAAGTAGTTATCATCAACAAATCCATATGTAGAATCAACTGACTGCTGTTCTTCATATATCACCTCTCCAGGATTACAAATAACCCCAGCATCTTCATTATGTTCACAATTATTCTCTCCCCAATGCCAATGCGAACATTTATCGATACTTGTTTCATTTCCACGACAAGATACTTGATCCAACCATATTTGTCCAGATCCAGGACCAAAATATCCCTCCTTTTTTGCAAACTAGTAAAATAAAGCATTAAAAGGATTAGTAATATTACTTTCCTAAGAAGGAACATTTATTCTTGTATTGTAGTATAACTTACAGCTTCGCCTCCATACCCAAGTGACCGACATATTACTCTTGCCGCTTTGTTAGTAAAATCATCATCACATACAGTTCCCCAAATTCCTCTGTATTTTATTTCGACTCTTCCTTCTGTGGGACTACTACCACCAACCAGTCTCAATTCTACGTCATTCTACAAAATATAATGATATGTTAAACGTATTAATATTCTGAAAAGTCATACAAGAATTTCTTTGACATATATAAAACAAAATTCAGCTAAATAGATCTTCCATATAGCTCATTATCTGACTTATGAAGAACTCATTCTCTAAGGCCAAAATTTGATGTTTCACAATGTTCTCTACTTTCAAAATATGTTCAAATTAAATACCGCAATACATATGCAAAATTTTAGCTTTCTATCTATTACAGATTAAAAGTCGTTTTCAGGTTTTCCAAAAATACGAGTTTCTAAGAAATTCAGGGGAAAATCCGAAGGCGCCAAAGGTCTTACAATTTTTATCTCTACCAAATAGGAAATTTTCAGAAACAAGCTGTTTTCACACAAAAATACAAAATTTAGTTCCAAACATATACCTGGAACGTTATAATATTTGTATTATAAACAATGACAGTTTGATAAATAGATTTGTCATTTTACGTAACCTATACGTAAATATGTTAGAAAAAGTAGACATCTATAACAAGAGGTCTTCAATTTATTAACACCTTACAAATACACTGCGAATTAACGTGTTACACAGAAATATTATGTTTCTACATGACATGTTCTAGAAGAATGTTCTAGTTTGTTTTTGATACTACAGAGGCGCTGTTTCATCATACAGCGCCATCGCATATGCGGATCTAGTAGACGCACGTTCACAAGCTTCGACCTACATAACACGGACATAGCGTTCGCAAAGCTTCGTCAACAAATAAATTTAAACATATGTGCTTGTGGTTTCCGAAATAAATTAATTTAATGTTATATTATTAAAGATCAAGACTAGGTACGTATATATCTTATTTATTTATTAAATAATTTTATATATAAAGAAATATTTTTTATATGATTTTATTGGTAAAAAATAAAGTTGACTAGATAATTATTTTCGTTCGTAGTGTGCCATATTACGTTCGTCAATTGTTTTATTTAGTCTAAGCTCAGCCATTGTCTCGTTCGGACGGTTTCTCTTCCGCAAATTTTTTTTTTTTGCTGAGAACTTAAATAATTTATATTTAGTTTTGTTAAAGGTTCTTACAAGTCTACTATACAAGATGAACAAAGCGGAAGATGATAACTACACCGATGAAGAAAGTGATCATTCCCATGATGATTCCGAAAGGACTGTTGAAAACCGACCAAACCTAAATGATGCAATTATAGAAGATCCATTACCAGCCCCAATTAGAAAAAGAGTAGCCGCATTGAAACGTCTGCAATATGCAACCATTCATCTAGAAGCGGACTTCCAAAGAGATGTCTTCAATTTGCAGGCTAAATACAATTTACTGTTGACGCCATTTTATATAAAACGCGATGCTTTAATTTCAGGTAAAAAATTATTTTTTTTGATAATTTTTTTAAAATTTTAAACCTTGTAGGGATGAATTAATATCTAAATAACTCATAGAGACTGCAGTAATTTTCTAAAAGATATCGCTATTTTCTAACCCCAAATTGAGCTGTAACGAACAAATTGAGATTTTCTAACCTCAAATCTTCCGATAATGAAAAAAAAGTATAGAGTCTACAAATAACTATTTCTTAGGACTAGGGAAAGACAATTTCTAATCCAAACCAAAATTTGTTTCTTACTCGTACCTTGAAACAGAATCATAATATTAACAAAAATGCAAACCCTTTATTTCGTTTTAAAATAATTACAGGCCAATGTGAACCTTGCGAAGGGGATAGTATCGTCACACCAATGGAACAGTCAGACCGGCTGGCTACTACCTTGAATGAAAGCACTTTAGACAATAGTATGATGGAAGAATTTTATTCAGCTGAGATGGCGACTCCAGATATGTCAAAGGTTGACGACGATATCTTGGACATGTCTTCTAGCATTTCCTGCTCTGCGAACCTAGCTACCTCCACTCCTATTCCAACTAAAGGCGGGGATCAAAAGCAATTAAAACCATTAATGATGCCATTAATCTCTGAAGATGCAGTTTCCAATATTGAGAAATCGTATCCTTCTCCTACTCACGGTATTAAGTCTTTTTGGCTTACTACATTTAAAAATGTTAGATTGATGGCCGAATTCATTGAAGAGCATGATGAGCCTGCTTTATCCCACTTGGAAAATATCACTTTGACTTATCAAGAAGAGCCCATGTCATTTAGCTTTGAATTTAATTTTTCTCCAAACAATTACTTTCATAATACCGTATTGAACAAGGTATACTACATGCAATGCCAGCCTGATCCTGAAGATCCGTTTAAATTTAACGGTCCAGAAATCTACAAATGCACAGGGTGTGATATTGAATGGAAAGAAGGTCGCAATCTAACTGTGATTCACGATACAGACCAAGATAACTCTGAAGATGCTACTTCTCAAACCGATAAACCAACATTTTTCAACTTCTTTACTCCTCCAGAGGTCCCCGATTCTGATTGTGAGAGTCTACCGAAAGAAGCTGACGAGATTTTGATGTGCCACTATGAAATGGGAATTTGCCTACGTGATTGCATCATCCCCAAGGCAGTGTTATACTTTACCGGGGAATTGCAAGATGCATCGGACGAGAGTTGCTGTGGAAGCAGCTGCTCTGAATATGTCCCCACCAGAAGAATGATCTAAAATTTACAACTATTTTTTGCCCATATATTAAAAATTTATATATTTTTAATATATTTTACTTTTTAATAAAATTATTATAAATTTGTTGATTACATAGCTAATATGTAAATCCCCTGTGAAACTTAATACCTAATCATATCATAAAAATTATCTCATGATTGTTGCAAAGCCCTTGTTTATACCAAAAATTCCAATTATACCGGGCAGAAAAGAATATTGCATTCTGATGCTTTGATTAATATGAAACTGGGTTCCATCAATTGTATTCTTAAATTAATTCCACAGAATAAACAAATTAAAAATATTATGAATTTTTAATTTAACTTTAGTCATTACTAAAGCCAACATAAAGATGGCAAAGATTTAAATTACATGCAATTGTATGGTGCATACTGAAGTTGCATATCTCTATTTTGTAGCTTTAGCTGCCTAATAAATGAATATTTGAAATATGATCAATTAAACGAAATATTCAAACCCGTAATGGAATCAAACTTCAAACATATCGAATATTTAAAATACACATTTATATTGTAAATAACAGAACAGTGACATCTATTGGCGGATAAAAACATTAAAGGTTAGAATCTTTACTAAGATATAGAGTATAGTTTAAAATTACATTATTTATGTTAACTGTCAGTCAGCTACAATATTTTTCATATAAAATATAATCTCTAACAAAAAGCGTGCATATCTCTAAATTAACATACATTGCAATGTAGTGGTGATTCATCTGAGTTGTCATTACAGTCGTTGACCGAGTCACACAAGAATGATGTTGGAATACATTCTGCGGTAGTGTCACATAGCCAATGATCTTTTGGACATGAAGCAACAGGAGTACGACAGACCAATCCTGCAATCTGAAGATTTCATTAGGTTGTATATATAATAAATAATTATTTTTGTTAAAGTAACTGTCATATCAACAGTATTAACACATCCGAATTTGAGACCGTTCTATAACGCGGTTAATATGTTATGTGTTATAGAAACTCGCATTATAGGGCAGTCTACGACATAAGACACTAAGCAAAATACCTCTTCTGGTGTGCAGTCATGGATTCCCCAACCTTCAAATCTACATTCTCTGATAGAAGTTTCATTGCCTAAACATGAGAGACCATCCATTAAAATAAGAGGATTAGTTTCTCTCGCATTTATTGGATAATATGAATTAGATCTAACTTCCAAGGCACCAAACTCAAATCCCAATTCCTTGCAGATGACATCAGCATCACGTATCCCAAAATTGTCATCACAAACGTAGCCCCATTGACCGAAAACTTAAAACATAAATAATATTATTAGGTAGTTCAGTGAAATTAAATTAGAATCACTTTCAGCAAATTATAGGATGAAGTAAAAGTTCTTTAATTAATCAGTATTGATTTCACAGTAAAGTCCAATTCGTTTTTTGAATTCATTAGGAAATTAATACGAATTCGATTTCGGTAATTGGTTACTAGGTTCTAGCGTTTCATACCTTTTACTTCTACTCGTCCTTCATTATTTAGCTGCGATCCTCCTAATCGAATGTCATAACCAAGGAACTCTTGGCAGTTCTTCTCGTCAGAGTTATCTCCACAGTTATTCACTGCATTGCATACCTAAAATTTGCTATTAAAATATCTCTGATTTCTGATAACCATTCGGTTTTCGTTCAAAATTAAATTTATTTACCCCTTCTCTAGAGTAGGGAGGGGTTGTAGATTTTTGGAATTCGTATGTTGTTTATGCTGAATAGTACTTACATCATTGAAATCCAAGCAATTTCCATTGTCACATCTAAAATTACCCCCACACGTTGTTGAAAAAGTAGTTAGCTCGTAGTGGTCACAGTTTCCTGCTGAAATTCTTCCAGATGTGGCAATATTTTGTTCATTCAAATAGCAAATGTTATCAACGTAACTGTAAAATAATAATATCTATAGGATTTTCAGTAGCAAACCTTCTTAGATGATATAGAAGTATCTACATAAGCATAACAACTGACTTATAACTTAACGATCTGCACACGAAGGTGTTAAGTGATAGACATCTTTCAAAGCATGCATTTAAAGTGTAGTTTGTTATTTCATAAGTATATTCATTTAGTTTAGTTCTAGAATGTTTAATATATTTAGTTGAAAGATCTGCGCAAAATAATTCATCTCTTCCATTAGAACAATCTTTTTCCCCATCACACAACCAAGCCTGAGGCATACATGTTGCTAAATCACATCTGAAAAAAGTCTGATTGCATCCGTCTGGTATATAGCTGATAGATGGTCTTAACGGAATAACATTCAGTGGTCTATTTTGTGTACTAACTGATGATATTTCGAAATCTTCGTATTCAGTATCAGTCTTTTCTGTGGGATATGGTGGAATTGGTTTACGATTTTGTTGGTTATAATTATTATTTCCATAATAAGTTGATTGACTCTGATCTAAATCCCGCGATCCCTGATTTGCATTAGGTTGATAATGTCCTCGAGGATAATTCTGATTTACGGAACCTTGATTGGTTGAAGAAGATCCAAAACTTTGTCCAGAAGTACCACCTTGGGAAGTTTGATGTGTATAACTTTCAGTTGATGGTACATTGGTGTGAGGGCGGCTAAAATTTCTGTGATAAATAGGGTATGTGTGTGATTGGGCTCCAACGTACTGTGGACTACGATTTATGAAAGAACCACCTTGGGGGTTATTACTTGAGCCGGTAAATGTATCATAATCCGGTATATAAACCGGGCGCTGCGTTGGTCTGGGCGTAGCATAATCTTCGTCATTTGCTGTGGTGTTGCAATCAACATTATAAGGCCAATCACAGACACTGATTCTTGGATTAAAGACTGTGCCTGGTCCACAGTCTTGTATAAACGTTTGACCATTTGCACAGTTAAGAAACTTAGCACAATCGAAAGGATGTGGAAGCAATCCCGCTGATGAAGGTGGGCATTTAACTTCTCTGCGTCCTTCACTTTGCCTCCCACTAGATCCTAGCGATAGAAATTCTTGCCTATTTTCATTCACAGACAAACTTGCAACAGGAATATTATAATTTTCATGACGATTAATTGTATCAAAATCTGGAGTTAAGCAATTTACTTTTGAAGCAAAATCACATTCTAATGTTTCTGGATTAAATAACGTTCCTCCAGCACAAGGCTGAATATATCCTCGACCTTTCCAGCAATTAAGAAACTGGCGACAGTCTAAGATATAAATAAATTGGCCTGACCCTGAAGGAGGGCATTCAATTCCAGGATGATGATTTGTGAGGTCATTTAGATTTTGTGTGCGTTCTTGACGAGGACGAGTCTTTACACCAATTGATTCTCCATATTGGGTTCCCTGGTTAAACTGACCATTTCCCTGGAATATAGATTCGTCATTCGTGTTATTTATATATTTTATTTCAGATGATGAAATTCCCTCCTGAGGATCATTTCTTTGATGATTTGAATGATTTATTGCACCCGTATCGCTGGTGAGATTTGAATAATTTGGACGGTGAATTTTTACCTGACTATAACTACCATGGACGGTTAACACTTGTTCGTTCGTTTGTTGGTGGTGGACAGATGTTTTCTTGGCATGTCTTTCACTCGGTGTATAGATCTGCCGGACATATAATACAACGACTATTATCACTCATTTGTCATTAACAATATTATTGTAATCAGTCTTCTTACCGAATTAACTAACACCACACATATATTTAATAAAAATAATAATTTCAATATTTTTATGGCACTCATGTTAATAATCATGAAACTAAAGTCACTGTTAAATGTTGGTTATACACTTTAGAAAAATATGTAATATAAATATAATCAATTCACAGAATACAACTGATATTCGTATCGTGGAGACTGAAAGGGTCAAACAGTCAGAGGTCAATTTGATATATCAGTTGAAATGTATTAATCAAATATAAAGCGAACAATTGCTGTGTGTTTCATTGGTTCAGAGTTTCAGTGATCCAGTGCTCCAGTTGGGAATGAGCTAGTTTCTTGGAATAGTTATGAAATTTTAACAAAACGACAAACAAAATACATTCTGTATAACCAATTTGTCATCCGTTATTTACAATAATGAGAAAATGATTGACGTCATTATATAACTATTTACAAAATTAATAATAAAATCGATTATACACAAAACAAGGTTAATGCGTTAAATACTAGCAACATTTTATTTGAACGAAACCTGGTAATATTTTACCGAAAAAGGTTTCAATGTTTTCCTTTATACAATACAAATTTTTATATATTTTCATATACAAAGTCGTTTTTAACTCTTTTCTTTCTTATAAAGATCTACTCATTTTTTTAAGTAATCCGAAATAGGTAATTTTATGATCCCAATAACAGTAAATAGATAACAGAACGTAATATGCATTTTTATGTAAAAGATAACTTTCTTATATTAAATAAAACATAAATGGGTCATTAAGTACTATTAAATTCTGTTAATATGTTATAAAATTTAATATGTTTTGGAATAAGCAGAAATATGAAAATGATTACACCTAGAATTCTACAAAATCGTTTTGTCCGGTAGAGTATCAACAGGATTATAGCATACATGGATCAAATACTTCAGGAGGCAACATTTCAATTATGATTGCTTCACCTTGCTATGTGCCCTTATTAGAACTCCAGCAGTTTTAGTTAAGTAGAAATTAAATACGTAGCAGTAGCAAACAACAAACAATTTCTAATAAATCAAAATAATCATACAATTAAGAAATTACGAATTTATTAAAAAACTATACTTAATCACGACATCTATTGCAGAGCAGCTTAAAATGCTTTTGTTTAGGATTTGTTCAACAGATGGCACACTAATTTCATTGCGCCTAAACAACAGGCAACCTAATTTACACATTAAAAAAGATGCGCTATCAGTCTCCTTAATATATATATACTAGCGATTACCCCTCTAATAATTCTGGTATTGTGCTTACTAATAGAACGTATTATTACTCTTTAAGGAGCCACGGTAAAAACCGAATTATTTTTTGTAAAATAATCAAATCAATGATATTACAATAATACTTTTGCTAGAGACACTTTGCTGGCTACTACTTAAATATCTACGCTTTTGTGACTTTAATTTAACTTCTCTTAAATTTATGGAATATATTTTTCTAAATCATTAATATTTATATTTTTGATTTTTTTTTTATGGTGTTATGTCCGCTATACGTTTAATTGATGAACTATTCAATTAAATTTAAACTATATACGCACTTCTAGATTTTATGAAAAAAGATTTAAATTTATGGACCTTTTTTATATTTAAAAATTTTTTTTTTTTTTTTTTAACGTAGTTTTTTCTGCTGATTTTAATGAAAAAAAAAACATTTTTTGTCTTTAAATCTGTTGCAGGTAATATTCAACTTTTGTACTGATCCACTCATTTCACCTCGCTATATTTGGTTTTATGTGTTCTTATAGTTGCATGTTGATCAGGCGCTTTTCTTGAGATGAAAAAAGATTTATATACTCTTCGTAAAATTGATAAATATGTTGTTTTTTTAATTTCAAGTTGGTCAACTAACCCATAAATTTTGAAAATTAAAAATATTTCTTAATAAAATGAAACAAATATTTTTAATATGTTCATAATTATATTCAAGCCAAATATTTCAATTTAAAAATGGAATTATAATTTGTAATGAAATTACAAAATAATTTATTGATTTTAAATCATATGTATATATGCAAGTAAAACAGACAGCGTTGCGATGGGATAAACGATAACTTGAAATAAAAATATATTTTGGTAATAATTGTAATCTGTTTTCACAAACGAGATGAGAATTATTCTAATTATAAGATCATGTGACAATCGTCTGCGAATCGGCAAATAATACAGCCAACATGCAGCTGACGCACGAGGATCCATAAGGTCCATTTACAGACTTCGACTTCTGAAAAATAAAAATGAATATCAAATAAAGGTTATTCTGCACGACGCATGTACACTAAGTATATTCAAAATAAAACATACAATTTAACTAACTAGACATACAATGGGCTTGTGTCCTCATTTTTTAGTGGTCGATTTTTCAATTGTTGATTGAAATTGATGTTAATAAATGTGTATTGGTGTGTCTATTTTATTAAATATCTAAATATTGACGGAGATATAGCAATTAAAAGTTTGAATTGTAGTTTTAGCGCTGGAAATGGTCGGCCATATTTGTATGACGTGATATTTTGATATATAAATACATATAGCAAAGATTTATGAGCTGTAAGGTTGGTAACCTTACACAAGGATTGTGATGTCACATGCACTTGGAATGTGTACAACGTTGAATCCCTTTAATATTTAGAGAGACAAAATGACTTTTTTAATTGTTAATATCTCCTTACATATAAGGAGTTATTAAAAAATAATTGAATATTTGAGGTTCTAGTAACCCACTTTATCAATATATAGTACACTTTTATAGAAATTAAGCCATAGGACACAAGCCCATTTGAAACTTAAATTAAAACAATACTAAAACATAGCTAAATAATATTTGTAGATGACAAAAAAGTTATTTGTTTGTAGTTACTCTACTTATTAGTAGATAAACCGCATATAAACCAAATTTTCGTTATTCTTTCTACAAATATTTATTCGATTCAATTCAAACATAAAAAAAACCAAAAACAACTTTATTATGGTTAAACACTTCTGTGCCATAAATAAATTCATTTGTAACAATGAAATTCAGTTTATTAACATCCAGAACTTTTTATGGTATTTTGATTTATTATAAAAAATTACATATAAAAATTAATTTATGTTAAATTTTTGATAAGAATAATTTTAAATGTTTATTAGTTATGTTTATGCTCCATATGAGCTGAAAAATACTGAAACAAATATTGAATTAGTCATTTTTAATGAAATGATAAGATAATTTATCTTATCTTAAGTCCGTTATGCATTGTACTAGTTATATTTTTATAGAAACCGAATTATTTTTAATTTATAATCATAAATTTATTCTCATCTTGAGAATATCATAACATAAATTTATTCTCAATTTGAGTTTTTGAGCTCTGTTGAGTATGTAACTGAAATATTCTGGAAATCTCTCAAAAACTTTGTGACACAACTAAACTGAGATTACTCAATTTTATCAAATTATTAAATTCATAGTTACTTGGATCAGGGAGTCTTTTGAGAATTAGGAGATTGAATATTTATATATAAATTTGATCATCAGAAGCATTTTGGAAAAACTGATATCATAGTTACAGCAATTGAGTTCCTTGCATCGTTTGAACACTTACCAGTCTCAGCTGCTAAACATTATTCAAAAAAATATATATGCTTAACTTTATATGAAATGAAAACAATAATGAAATACTACTTTTACAATATTGTTACAAATGTTAAGAACTTTTATTTTGCGTTATAAAAAAATCAGCTGAAGTTTTTATTTGACGATTTTACAGTAAGTTTTAAACCGAGCGTTATTTACTTATTATTGCTTGGTACTATAAAAGCATGATGTACATTTATTTGCAACTAGAACAAAAATACATTACAAACGTACCTGCTATTATAACCAGTAATATTTAACCATCCCCTGCAAGTTATATTAATTATTTAATACAAAATGAAATATATAAATGTTGCCAATAAAATAGTATTAAATCACATTTTATAACTGAATCACATGTTTCGTCACAGTTCATGCCATTCATTGGTTTTTTCAAATAAAATTACTTAGAGCTTATAAAATTAATAACTAACAATTTATTTTGGTGTCACTTAGTTATATTAAAAATTCAAAATTATTTAAGTACTATATCTAACAAAACAACATAAACTTTAAAAACTAAAAAAATTATAATGTGTTTTATAAATTTTTTATATTTATTGGAATAAAATATTATAATTGTTCCAAAAAAAATCCCCCCTTATAAAGAATTCATTAGTGTGACTAACAAGAAAATAGTATTGGAGAGTTTATCAGAAAATAATTTATGGTGAAAAAGAAAACCGCACCTGAAAAACATAATCAACAATATATAAATATCAATTGCGGTAAATAGTGAATTTTAATAAAATAGATTTTAAAAATTTCTCAAATGGAAATAATATAAGTAATATTTATATATTATTGATTATGTAAAAAGCTTGCACACTGATATTATTTAGAAAAAATAAAATGTTAGTTTTATGCTCTTCCAATGATTACAGTATACTACAATTTATTTACTAATATTAAACATAAAAAAAGCTTAAATTTATTATATGATATATTATTGAAATTATTCATATAAAACTAACTTTACATGTTGCACTGTGTTCAGAAACGCCCATTTTACAAGAAATAATCGTATTTTTAGACAGTCCCTCATAAACCTTTATCAGACACACGATTCATATACAACCACATTTATCCGATTTACAATTTTTCAAATATTTCATCTAAAAATTATAACAACATTCTTATGAAAAAGTAATCACACGTCAAACAATCGTCAAAACAGTTTTTGTAAATCTATGTTTAGATATAAACGGTCGCAATATAGCATATCTATCATTGCCATATTTACAATATATAATAATCTAAATATTTTTCATATTTATAATTATTTATATGTTTTATATATAATATTTTTTCTTAAATCTTTTGTGCTAAATTGGTACAATGTTATAATAAAAATTTAAAGATATTGTACTGTGCCGAAATAGTTTATATTTTTATCTGGATCACACTGGCCACTATTATGAATAAAGTTTTTTGTTATGTAAATGTTCTGTTATATTTCATAATTATGAGAAACTCTTATTTATGATGTCATTTTCTCAGCAACACTTTAATTTTTAATATAATCTGAAATGCATATAATTTATTTACCGGTCCATCATATTTACCACTACTTATAATTATTATGCACAGCATTTTATTAATTAAGAGTATTTAGAGTTCATGGAATTATAGTTCACTTCGGTCAAACTAACGAGGATAGGCGCACATGAATCCGTGTAACGAATGCTTAACAATCATTAGTACTAAAAGTTAACTAACGTATTTGTACATATGAATATATACAACACCTAACTAGAAAATGATGCACTTTAGGTGATACTTAAATATAATTTTTTTAACGCTGCTATAAGAAAATTTTGGTAAAAATTCTTTATGCGTTAAATATTTATTTAATATAATCTTTTTAAAATAAAGAATATAATCAATCAATATTCAAAATTAAATTAAATAAACCATCAACCAAAACCATTCAATTTCAAATACATACAATAATGTTACTGATAAATATATCCTCTCAAATAATGAATGTCGAGTGCAATTTAAGTTTAAAAACATAATAAATTCGTGTGATATCTCTGATATTTATTTAAATCAGCCCTAAACCTAGTTTAATGAAATAAATAAAATGAACAGTTTTCATTTATTACGCGTTCGAATTTATAATCTTCGTTGGAACGTATTAGTTATTTTTCCGTAGCAAAGCTACTTATTGCTTCGTTGATTTGGTCTTTCCAGCTCCTCTTGTTCGTCTTATAAGTTTTCTTGGAGATATTATTGCAGACTGAAAATTAGGAGAAACAATTATGGTAACTACATAATGTAACATAAAAATAACATATGTATAAATATGTAACAAACAAATATTACACGCTGTATAATTAAGATTAGCAAATTTACACATTGTTACTGAATAAGATAGATGACTAGCGTTTACCTCTGTCGCAAGCGACGTTTATCTTTTGTGTGTGAATAGAATTTCTTTTCAAATTTTAATTCCATTTTTAAATTGAAATATTTAACTCGTTCTATATGAATTTTACATATAACAACAAATAATTATTCATATAAACTGATTAAAAAAATATTATTTCTTGACCAAAATATAAAATATCTTCAATTTATTCGTTATTTGACTTTTTTCCAAAATTTGGAAATTCCTTTTTCAATTTGTAAATGAGATATCTAAGTTAGCCCATATACAAAATTTCAAATTTTACACAATTCTTACCCTTGGCAAAAACCGCCTCCGTGCCCCGAAATAAAATTTTTGAATTTTTTTTTAAATAAGATATTCAATTATTACACAATTCAACATTTGAGCTTTCTCTAAAGTTTTCTTATAAGCCCCGTCTTCTCAATGTCCCTTTTATACTTTTTTTAATTTCTAAATGTTGAAATATGTTCGCATTATAGTGTAATATAATATATTGCACATGCAAAATTTAAACTTTCTATTTTTTACGAATTTAAAGATTTTTTTCCAGTTTTTCCAAAATTACGGGTTTCCAGAAAATTCAGGGAAAAATCTTAGATTTTTTTTTCTCTACGAAATAGGAAATTTTCAAAAAAAAAACGCATTAGTTACCTAGAACTAATAAGTATATTATTTATAAGAAACCTTAGTAAAAAAAACTATTTACTTTAAGAAGTTCTGTATTTTCAGAGTCTATTAATCCATATGCTCCCTCCTCTTTATGATTTTGATCTAAAGAAATCTGGTTTGTAAATGACGTCTGATTTGATATTTCTGACGAGACTGACAAATCTCCTTCACGGCCGTTGGATTTCACACTGTTAACCAACGATGCTGCTGTCGAAGTGCCAGCCGATCCTTGAGGCTGTGACCAATCTGAATTGTTTTCTGCACCTGGTCGTGAAACTTGTGGTACTGCTGTAACTTTATCTTCATCATCAACATCATCCGGGTCTAACTTCAGCATAAGTTGTTTAAACTATAAAGAAATATAATTAGTCTCTATGTTTAACGGAATGAACAATTTGTTTAATGTTTTAAATTTATTTCGCACCTCCAGATATTCATTTATTAAACGTTTACGTGCTTCATTATCTAAAAGTTCTGGAGGCGGTCCTTCTTTTAGTTTTTTTATTGTATTCGCAGGATCAAAGAGATTATTATGTCTTCGTGTTAATACCCTTTCGTACAACTTCGAGCTCTGTGATGATTCTGATGGAGAATATTGTGATATTTTTCTGCAATTAACAATACGTCAAATATACCTTAAACTTCATATTGGTTTCTAAATATACATATATTTCAAATTAAATATATCAAATATAACTTACCCATCGCTTAAATTATAAATTGTTTTCAAATGCTGCTTTAGGTGTAATAATAGTAAACATCCTTGGGCGGCAGTTATTAATCCTTGAAGTAATGTAGTATCTTCAGGTAATCGTTGAAATATATCTTCCGGATCTTCCTCATCCTCATCTTCAAAATAAGTAGGATCCTGGGCTTGTAAAAAGTTTTGATTTTCAGAAGGATTAAGTCCTTCTCTAAACGATTGTAAAAGATTTGCTCCATTTATTGATATACTAATATCAATTTGATGGATAATATAAAGCGGTTCATCCAATGCTTGATATGGAAAATATGCCAGATTATCAGCTAAATACAGCATGTGCAATAAAGAAGTTTTCTGAAAATATAAGAATATTGTAAAAAAAAATACTTTATATACACATTAAAATCAATAACGTTTCACTTTTATTAAGAAAAATAATGAAATAACTCATTGCATCACCAGAACATGATCTATTACCATAGATTATACATTTGAAGCTGTACATGAAATGAAATACAATTAAATTAAATTAACTGCTTTTAATTTATATTTATAAATATTATTGTAAATAATAATAAATTACTAAGTAAATATACAACTATGTTATATATTTAAATCACATTTAAAAGTACAATAACGATTAATATAAATGTTCTTTCTGTAATATAAGAAGTGTTTTTATGTACCTGATCTTCGAATTGTTTTAGAATAGAATACACTAATGCCCTTCTTGTAGGTTTTGTATTCCTCAGTATAGAATATAAATATCCATTTAAAGCACTTGGATACTCTCCTTTAGTTTCACTAATTCTAAAACATAAAATAATTAAAAGTAAATATAGATATACATACTATATATTCTTGAATTAAATTCTCTTCACTTGTACGTACCTATATCCTCTTACAATATCTGTTTCGCTATGGACGCCTGTTATTAACCGTTGTAATTGGTAAGATAATAATATACCATGTTGTGACTTCATATTGATAAAACCTGGATATTTTTTTTCAATGTCTTGTAGTTGATTGTCTGCTGAACCAGAAACCCTCTTGTCATTATCTGTACTCATGCAAATTAGATATGGAACAATCTGAAACACAAAATAATACAATGATTTAAAAAATTATACAATTATCAAAATTGTAATAGTTAAGTAATAATGCAAAAATCTTACTTGAACTGGATGTACAAGTCCTTGTTGTAAAACTAAAGCAATAGCATTCATAGCCGCTATTCTTATTTGTAAATTTTTATTTATAAAAGCTGTTAATATATCCTTTATATAAACTTGAATTACCGCACTCGCCATACCAGAAGACACATCACCCATTTCTTTTAAGTTTTGAAGTTTTCGATTTTTATCCCCTAAAATATATATACAAAAATGTTATAAGCTGTTAATTTAATAATACCCAAATCAAAGTGAATTATTGATTTCCTCACATTCTAAATCTTGTTTTATCATTCGCTTTTCCTCTTCCTGTAAATAAACTTCAATATTTTTAAGGACTTCTGTCTTCATATCAAGAGGTGCATCCATATCTTCAAGTAGTTTACAGTATAAGTTTTTTATATCGTCCCCTAACATTAGCTCGTAATGTCGCACACATACGGAACCCAAAGCTTTTAAAGTATGTAACTGAATATCTTTGTCATCCACTTTTAATAAAAACAACATAACTTCAAATACTTGATTCTTAATGTCGTCCTAAGAAATATTAGAAAAATTATAAGCTTCTTCTGAATAAATAGTATACCTTCGTTTATACTTATAATATTAACATTATTATTTTAATATTAATATTGTTACCTCTAAACCTTCTATGACGGCTTTATCTGTAAAATCGAAATGCCTTAACATTAGTCCTAATATATACAGCGATCTACGTAACACAGGACGTGTTGAGTTGAAGATTGAAGTTAACAACACAGATGGATTTTTTTCAATTTGCTCTTTTCGGCTCTTTAAGTGGGTGTCTGCAATAATATCAAAATATTATAATATAATTTAAGAGGACAAATAGAAAGATAGAAACTACAAGCAACTTACAAAAAATCTTAGTAAATAAATCTCGAATTAATTGGAAATTCTTCGTAACGTTATTAACAATTGCACCTAAACAAGATAAGCAACTTGAAATAACTTTTGGAGACTGTTGTAGAATCAATCTAATGGCAGCTTCCTCAATTCGTGCTAAAAATGTTTCACTGGGATGTTCAACTAATGGAATTATCAATTCCATTATACTAGCTACACAACTTACGATTTGTAAGTCATTGGCCGTCTGAAATATAATTTTTTCTGCTATATACGTTTATTTCATATATCATAAAAACTTGTATTAGAAAAATTTCATACCTGGCATTTCCATATCATATACGGTTCTAAAGTCAATGCATGTTTTACCAACATCTTCGGCCTAATTTTAGCGAATACATCTAAGGTACTAACACATCCAGCTAATTGTAATTTATATGTTGCAGTTTGACTATGATCTAATGAAATAATATTATTGATGAGACATTCTACTATCTGTGTACATGATTGTATTAAACTCTGCGGTGGTTCATATATTATTTTTGTTGAGTCATCTTTATCTTCTTTGGGTTTAAATAACTAAAAATTTAATATTTTTTCATTAGCAAAGCTATTTTACAAAACATAAAAAGTAATGTATATATATTTCATAACTTAGATATTTATTTGATTTTAATTTTCATTACATACTACCAAATATACTTAAAAACTGTATTAAAGAATAATATTTCTGTTTTATTTGTATGTTAAATATACGAGAAACAAATTATTCTATTATTGCATGTTACGGAGCTACTAACTAATTATTTGAAGTATAAATCATAAATGAAGAGGAAATTCTTACATGCTTTAAAAGATTTTCAAAATGTTCGGTGCCAGTATCTTTTGAAGACATTACAACTGCTGTTATATTCTGTACTTTTCTCTTCAAATATTCACTTTCGGTGCTTTCATTTACTGGCTTAAACCACATATCTTGAAATACATCAATAACCAATTTCCTAATTCCTTCTTCATCATTTACACGACGAATCATCCGAACACAAATCTCTGGAATTTTTGGATATAAAGGCCATTGAATACAAATATCCCTCAATATTTTAATTACACGTTTCCTGACTGAGACTCCTGTGTCCTGAAAAATAAAACCTTACAATTAATTGATATAATTATTTCATTTTATAAAAATATGTGTTTATTATTAATATTTCAGTTCAGAGTATATATAAATATATTTACCAGTATTCTAGTCATAAGAACATCATAATATTGATCAACAATATTTGTTTGGCTTAACATAAATTTTCCCAACAAATCAATTGCTGATTCTCTGACGGAAGTAGCTTGATCCATTAAAGATTTACTTACACACCTTGACATATCATTACGTGCCAAAACAGCAGGATCTACATCAACTATCATAGTCATACATTTCATGACTTTCGTACGAATTGCAATAGATGATGGCTCACATATAATCATTATCATCTGAAATAAATATATGTACATTCTGAGTAAATTCATACTCTGAGAAAAAGGTGAAGGAAAATATTGTAAAATTTACTTGATTCTAAATATTTATCTTGTACAACAACATTACCTTTCTCAAATAAGTATCAAAACTTTGTGAAAATATTTTTTTAGATGCAAGATATTGAGAAATTATTTCTGCATCATTATAATTAATATAAGTTTTTATAATTTGAACACGATTTCCTCCTGTAAACGTATCATGGAAAGGTTTTATTTTGCTTAGTAAAAACATTTTCCTCTGATCAATAAGTCGATATACTTCAGAATTTTGCTGTTGATCTGAATCACGAATTATTTTATCTATTTCATCTTCATGTTCAGAATAATCAGATTGATCTGACGATGATTCTTGATTTTCTGTAAAATATTAATACATCAGCATATGGTATTTATACATTAAGTATAGAGTAAGCCTGAACTTGATTGAACTCAAAATAGTAGTACTTTAGATAAAATAAAAACAACTTACTTTTGTCATTGTGATATTTCTTTTTCTTTGATACCTTTTTTAAATGCATACGGTGTTTTCCGCCAGTCGCTAACCTTTTGCTTTCTTGAATATTGTCCCTATACCATTGTGTAAGATAAAAGTGACGAGCATGAGCCCATGCGGGATCATCTTGACCGTTAACTGCCAAAAAATCTAATAGTACACGTTGAAGAAACTGTATTCTTTCCTCATCAACGTCTAGTTCCACCGTACTCTGAGTATTAATAAAACGTTAAATTATATAGATATATATGTATATATATTTATATGGTCCTTTATAACTCTTACTTCAATATTTGTATTATCACCAGATTCACCATCTTTTTGTTCCTCTGCTTTGATATCTCTTATCATTTGGTCCATGATATCCACTTTACATAATGAATTAACACTATCTTTGCGTATTCTAGCCGTCACAAGCCCAAGATATTCAAGTGATGCTAAACGAATGGACATATCGATGCTTTTATCAGACATGTACTTCATCTTAAAAATAATAACAAAAAATTAATATATAAAAACAAACTCAACATGTTTTAATGAACAATTGATAATAAAAAAGTACACACCAGCAATGTACCAAGAAGATTTAATAATAATTCAGCAGCAGGCCACTGAGGTTTGTTAACAGTTGCTAATAAATCATGAACAAAATTTTCAAAAAGAGGTCGAAAATCTATTTCTTCCGACCGACTTTTACATTTATTCAAAAATTTTTCCAAAAATACTCCTCCAATATTTACAGCAGTATCGTATTTGTGATTTACCAAACAGTCCTTATCATTTGTAACCTTTGTTGTTTTCCCATCTGCATTTTTATTGCTTTCTCTTTCTGATTTTGGTACTTCACCTAAAGATTCCGGTAATACTACTACACATTGTATCATTTGCAAAACTAGTGCTGTAACCATTTGTATATGGACATTTGTATCTAATTTGTATAGACGAAGATTTCTTTTAATAGATGGTAGTCTTGCCATAGATGCAAGGATATCGTCTAATAACAACTTTCGATGGCGTTCATATTGTGTGAAAATCTAAGAGAGTAATTCAAATTATATTTCACCCATTTATTAATCACGTTAATATAAGGTATTAGAGAACTTACCATTGTTACAAGCTTCAGGCAAGATAGTTGAAGTTCGTTCATATTTTCTACAAAAAATGGTGAAACACCCATTGAAGACATATGTAATATGGTAGTATCAGTCATATGTTGCATGGCTAACAGTTCTGACAATAATCGTACTAGTTCATGTAATTTTCCATATAAAACAGGTAAAGCTTTTTCTTGCATTCGACCTGCTGTTGCATTTTTTCTTTTGCGATCTATAATTTTTTAAATATAAAAATAGTGATAAAATTCTCAGTAAAAAAAATCAATAAAGCTAATGATTGCTTCATACCCTTCTTTTTATTATTATCAACCCTATGTGTTGCATCGTAAGAGGGATATATTGTATTTCTCAGTTGAAATTGTATAAAACAAATTATTCTATCAATTATATCTTCTATGTAAATCCTCTTTGGCATGTCTTTGGATGTCATTATATACATAGTTATTAACGATGCTTCTACCGCTCCCATCACGCGCTCTAATGTAGTTTCCATCCACATTTGTTTCGCTCCATCGTCTTCATTCTATATATTAAAATGTAAGAATGTAACAATAATAAGTAATATTTTACTTATATAAAATAATACAATAATTAAGGTTACTCACCGGATCCGATATGGGAGATACAGATACAGCAGCTCGAACATTCATCTCCAAAACATTAAGTAAACCAATAAGTCTTTGAGATGGCACAGAGGCCATAGCTCCAATGGATTTTAATTTTGCAGCCTCACTGCACAAAATATTTAACTGGTAACGTGGTAATAATACGTCAGAATTAATATCTTCATCTATAAAATAATAAAAAAAAATTATTAAAAAAAATAACATCAATACAATCATATCACAATATCACAATAAACAAACCATCAACTTCCGTATTTTGAAAATCTTCAGTTGATTCAAGAACCTTGTCTACCTCCTTAATAAACAGCTGATACGTATTAGTTTCCATAAGTTCCTCTTCCGATAACTTTTTTATAACTGGTACAAATTTTCGTTCCAATTTCCGTAATTTCGGTTTTACAACTGTAGATTATAATTTTATTTTAATAATTTACGTAACAACAAACCATAAGAAAATAAATTTAATTTTAATCATACCTGGAACTTGAAAGTCAGTTTTATCACTCGAAGAAATTTTATTAAATGTCCGTTTTCGCTTCAGAGCTGAAAAACTGTCCAACTTTTCTTCTGGTAAAAATTCTGGATCATTTGAATCATTCGAAGTTTGATCATCTAAATAATTCATAGTTTAGAATAAAAAAATAAAATAAATATATAAAAAATAAGGCAGTATAAATTAAAAAAAAAGATATACACATAAACAAAATTAACTAACTAGATAACTAACCGACTACTGATAAACGATGGATACTTCTGTGCTATCTAAAATAAGGTAAATTGGCGATTTTGGGGGTAATGAAGACTCAAGACTAGTAATTAATCGAATATTCTATAACTTTAAATGAAATACAATCATATTGTTAACCAAATAGTAACAAATCACGCTCTCTTGAAAATGTGCCTAATATATATGTAATAGTGTAATATATATAAAAGTAATAGAAAGATGAGAAAAAAGAATTTGTTTGTCTATTTATAATTTTTCCGTGAACATTTTTCATAAAAAAAAATATACGAAATAGGTAGTTTCAATGGAGGAAATACAAATGGAAAACTCTTTCCTATTGTTTGAAATATTCAAAGACATCCATTTATTGATCTCAAATGTACTTGAGAATAGTATTCTTGAGATATACGTCTTACGATATAAGAGTGTTATTTTTGATTTATACGCAGTTTATCAGAGTTAGCTTATATAACAAATTTCAACTTTCTAGCACAATTTTTACCCTCGGCAAAAACCACCCCCGTGCCCCCAAATAAAATGTTGAAATTTTGAATTTTTATTCACACAATCCAAAATTTGGGCTTTCTCCAAAGTTTCCTAACAAGTCCCCTAATTTTCTCAGGGCCCCTTTTATTAAATTTTGAATTTCGCTGTTTTGAAATATGTTCGCATTCAATAGCGTGATACACACGAAAAATTTCACATTTCTATCTTATACGAATTCAAAGTTATATAGTAAAAAAGGGCCCAATTTTTTTTTCAGTTTTTCCAAAATTACGGGTTTCCAGAAAATTTAAGGAAAAATCCGGGACGCCAAAAGTCTTAGATTTGTTTTCTCTACAAAATAGGAAATTTTCAAAAACTTCCCTGGAGCAGTTTTCGAGCTACCATACAAAATTCGAACCAAACATATAAACATATAAGAATATAAGACTATAAGAATATAAGACTATAAAAATATAAATATACACCTGGGACATTATAATATAGAATATTGATTGTTTCGCCTAACATTCCCTCTAGTAGGTTTCCTGTTGTGTACATATATTTACCTACATTTTCGTTCATAATATAGCTTCAAATTTTTTCTGCTTCGTACGAATATAAAGTTAAAAATTCGTATAATTTAATTTTAAAATAAAGTTAGAAGACTACTGTTCATAATTACCCATTACAGCTTCATCCTCCATTTTATTATCTGTATCTACTAATCCTAGTTTATTGGCGAGACGAGGTTTCTTTTGAACAAATGTATGTACATTTTGCTGAAGCTGCAACATATCCTAAAAGAATAAAAAAATAAATAAGAACTCATTAAATATTGCATACAACACTTGAACAAGAACTATATATAGAAATAAAAAAATATATATATATATATATAATATACATTTATATCAGTGAATTATAAATCGTATTCATATGCTTAACTGCAGAGTTAAATTAAATGGTTTACTTTGTTGTTTGAAATAAAACTCAAATTAAAATAAGCATTTCGTTATAATTATAAATTTTTACTAAAAGTAAAACAAGGTATTTTTATATATTACCTCTTCGTTTATCCGAATTAGTCTTACAACAGATTCTTCTGATTTCTTTTTCCAGTTGTGGTTTCCACAATTTGCATCGTTGCTCGCATCTGCATCCTGATGCTCAGACAAAAATGTACCATCCATTGGAACTGGCGATATCTGTTGTTGGGACAATATAGCTTGTGGATCTTGTTGTATAAACTGCGGAGGATCTTGAGATCTCTCCGTATAAGTAGCCTGATATAAATTATAGTAAATTGGTTCAATTTTAAAACCTAAATATCTCTAAAAACTAAATATTTATTTAAATAAACAATAATATATGTAAAAATAAAACAAACAAAATTATCTAAAAAAACAGATGATTTAAAATTAATAATAAAATGTATAGTTTATTTAAAAGAATACATACATGCGGTGATATATCCAAAGGATCTGGACCAAGAGGATCAACTTCCTCATCGGGGACATCTTTACTTGTTATTATTGGTTCACTTGTAAAAACAACACTTACAGGAGCTGGTGCATCACTTGCTTGTGCTGGAGAAGGTCCTGTGATTTATAAAAAGAATTAAATTACAGTTTGACACTCATAACAGAGCAGATATAACTACGACGTTAATATATATCTCTAAGAATATTAATAGCTTATATTAGAAATATTTCTATACTATTCATAACAATTTATTTTTATACTTTAATTTGAAAAATAAACTTCATAACCTAATATTTCCAAAAAGAAATATAGACAAATTTTTAGAAATATTTCATTGTGAAGTTTATATTTCAAATTAAAGTATAAAAATAAATTGTTATAAGTAGTATACGGGGCAATAAAATTTTATCAATACCTTATTTCCAATGACAATTAAATTGCATATCCTAAGTTACTGAATGTGCTAGTACTTCTTGCCAATATAATACATTATAAAAAGTAGCTAATACATAGATTTATTTATTAATGGTATATAATTAATGTTAATAAATTGATTGGTCTTTTTAAAATTTTGAGTATAGATATACAACCCATACAGCGTTTTGCACATTTTTTTCGGGTTCTAGAACCACTAAATCCATAAGTTCTACTAATCTTATAAAAGGTTAATTACTTGCTTAATAATATCGTAAATGATGATCAAATTATATAAAAACCAAATATCATAGTAGTTAATCAAAAATCTAAAATTTCAAACAACAAAAAAGAACAACTACTTAAATCATTTAATATGATAATTTCATATTTAAAATTTGAATAATCCCTGAAAGCAAATGAATTCCAAAAACCATATTTAAATAAATGTCAAATTGGGAAGTCGTGTCATACATCAATCGCTCTTATACTGTTCATTTTTGTGCAGCCTGTAAGTAATATTTGCTCTTAAATTATCAATTAAGTTGTAGTTTTTTAAATTTGTCAAATAGGTTAAATATAAGATTTCAAATGATAAAAACACAATACTTCAATTTTTGGTTACTAAGATTTTTAGTTAATGTTTAGTAGTGTTTTTGAAGTAATTAATATAAGACTATAATCAAATTAAATTATGATACATACTACTTCTTGTAAATTTTTACTCCTTAGAGCTTGTTGATGCACTGAAACTAAATGCAAAACAAAGACGATTTGACTATAGGATGACTTCGATTTTGTTATATTTAACAGCTTACAAAAATAAAAAAAAGCAATATTCCAAAAAGTCTGCTGTCATTTGTACTGTACATTATTTCTATTTAAATCTGTTTTTAACTTTCAAATTAATTCTATAACAATGGTAAATATTACTATCAATTAAAAGCATGCTATGTTTCAAATCAATAAACAATAGACAGTTTACTAACCTATTATTTCTAATAGTTTCACAGTGACCTTATTAATATCTTTTTATGTATGCATACGAGTTGTCACATTTTAAATACTTTAAACGTACACAATAACTTGTTTATTGAATAATATTATTTATTATAATAATATTAACACGTTGATAAATTAGTTTTAATGGTTTTTTTGCTTGTTGTGCTTCTGCTCTAGTTCAGATTCATTGTCATACTTTTAATTATACTACACTAGACCCAAATGTGGGGACCTGATACACCCCCTCCATTGAATATGACCCCCCCCCCCCTCCTGCCAGCAATGTGATTGGAAATCACATCACTGCATTCTAAAATTCGCAAATTGCATCGAAATCGATATGGACTAAAGATGCCTATCTAGGTGTTTTGAACATACCAAAGCCATCACACTTCAGGAAGCTTATAGCTATGTGTGTATATACATATTGGACGAAGACATCCAGTAATGCAGATACAAAGCTCTCGTTGCCGTAACAGTTAAAACTTTAATTTAGGAAGATAAAATTTATAAGCTTTTTTTTATTTAGAAGCTTCTTATAAAAAAGAAGTGATATCAGAGAATCTGTTAATTTAGTGAAAAATGAACATACTAAGTTGCTTTATCTATTTAATACCATCTCTACATAGTTGATATTAAAGCTATTATTAAATAAATGCTTATTTATGTTAAAAACAGAAACAAATTTAATACCTAAAAACATATTATACGACATAGTACACTAAATCTAACTACTACACTAATCTAAATCTACTAACTACACTAATCTAGATTATTACATTAATTTAATAAATAAAAAAATTCACACATTGTTAGACTATGAATACTACACAAAATAATAAACTATTAGGTTAATATAAAAACAAATATATATACGTGCATTCATTCAATTTGTTATAAAATATAAGTCCAGAAATTAACATTCACAACAGAAGAAAAAACCTTGCATCCCAGCTAAAAATGATGTCTTTACCTCTCATATTTGTCAGTCGTCCAGCTATTTGATCGTTTAAAATTACGTTACTAGCTACCCTCGAAGGGTACCTAGGTAAATGTTCTTGTTCACGTAAATTATGAGTTAAATGATCTATTTGAGAAATGTGTTCATTACTTGAATTGTTCTTTTGCATATAAATGCCATTATTCACTGCACTTTGTCTTTGATTATTTATATCATAATAATTATTTATATCATTAACACCAATATTATTTGAAATGTCTTTAGCGATTGTTTGTTCCGTTATAACAGTAGGTCTATTATTTGGCGGTGGTAGATGCGGTAATCTAGCAGATGCGGGTGATGCTGGACTACCTTGGGGTGTGTGACGAGAACCTGATGGTGAAATCTGTCCGTATCCACTAAGAGGCGCCTGTTGAACATTAAGTGCACAGCCTGTAGGATTTCCTTGCAGAATTGTGTTCTCATGATGCCGAATAGGTGCACAAGGTACATGATCTACAAAACAGGTATCAGGTAAAAATTAACTTACTAGCTTTGAAAGAATAATTTAATCAAATACAAAACCGTACTCGTTGATCCCATAAAAACAGTAGAATTTGTTTCAAACATCGCTTTTAAAAGCTCAGGCATTAAACCATCACTGCGGTTTACCCTGGATTCTGCGTCGTCATAATTATCCTTGAGTTCTCTATAACAAAATGTACTCAGTCAATTGATATTGATACTTAACAAATATTCTAAAATAATTAGCATTATTAACTTACATATGATCGGCAGATGTTTGCAGCAAAGACTGAACTAATTGAGGAACCAAGGAATCATCTCGCATACCAAGCAGATTTTGTGCTTCTTCCGCAACGCGCGGATGAAATAACAATGATTTGTTACTCAATGTTTTCGGTAGCGGAGTTGGCAACGGCATCTCCGGTAACACTTAAAAAATTAATGGTTTTTAAAGATATTTACATACTTGCTCTTATTAATATTTTGAAAACTACTTTCATTTATGTATCATTCACTTTGAGGTTATATTCTAGTTTTGTTTTAGACACTTACAACCCGTGAGGCTTGCCACCCCCGCAAGGGTGGTTATAGGCACGCTGGGGATGTCCCGGTCATTCATGTTGTTTTCTGGTCGCTACTACACATCAAACAGTGGTAGAGCACTGCACCACACCTACAATTTAATTAAGAATTTTATATTATGCTATAATCAAATACTACTCAAATGCTTATACAAATTAGGGCAAGGGTATTGAGGTTAGGACCATAAAAAATAGAATTATAAAACTTAGATTAAAACCTATTCTTTATGACATTTTAATATTTACTTCATGTTGACAAACAAGAATAACCATTCGTCTGTAGCATATATCTGCAATTGCCATTATTGACGATGAACTGTAAATCACAAAGAGATATGTGGAATTTCAAGAAATCCAGAAAAACATACACTATATACTAGCTGTCAACAGTACAACTGACAACTGTAAGCTGTACATTATGAACAATACAAAGTACATAATCTTCAAAAAACAAGACTTTAATTGCACATTAGTATAATTTTTACGATATATATTTTACACAATCATGAAAACATTAGTACAAGAAAAATACAAAAATGTTTCCATTACCTGGCACAAGCATTTTATAAATATTGTTTTTACAAACACTCAACTAGTTCTTAGAACAACAAAAAGATGCACTTGTTTTATTTAAACGTATTAAAGAAAAACATAAATAACTTAAACACTAATTTAAAAAAGATACACTAATACTGTAATATTATTTATTTCATAAGTTACTACAATGCTAAAATTCAATGGCGGCGACCTAAACAGACATGTTAAGGCGCATACACAGCTCATGAAAGTTCTTCTTTTTACTCTTTCAAACCAAATAAATATCGTTGCTCTGTAAATATGGTTACTATTTGGCGGTCTGTCATATACAATTTTTTACTGAATATTTAAACAAGAAATTTATTTCCACTGTATTTTAGAAAATGTATCTGTATTAACAATTTTGACAATCCATATTATCATTTTCTGATATTGGTTAATATTAATTTTATTATTTAAAGAAAAAATTCGAAAATGGCGGGACATCTATATATAAACATATGTAATATATGGGAATATGATAAATATCTCTTTAATTTTTTATATTCTATATATACATATATTTGTAACAAATATAGAATATGGTAAATTTATATATTTGTTAAGTAATTATATATAATAACTGTTTATTTAAATATTAAAAAAACAATTGTTTTCTTTGTTGTTGGACGAAGTCCTTTTGATAAGTTCAATTGCTTTTAATTTATTCACACATTAATAGTCTAGCTATCAACGTTTCTATCTTTATGAAGTTAATTGTTTCTGTTTTAAAATATTACAAATTTATATTTTTTTAAATAAGTAATAGACTAGCTGCGAGCGTATATACATACTCTGTATCTGCTTTCATATCAACGCTCTCGATCACTATGTCTATTTAAATACAGAACAGTAATATTTAAAGTATATGCTGTAATCCCTTGCTTTTCAGTAAGTTTTGATAAAACTTACACCCTAACCAGTAAACTATTTGTTGAAATAGATCGCTAGGTGAAGTATCAGTTACTTGCACATTCCAATTATAGCGTTTTACATTTAAATGGCAACTAACAAGAAATCTGTAATGGGCTTGTGTCCTCATTTTTTAGTGGTCGATTTTTCAATTGTTGATTGAAATTGATGTTAATAAATGTGTATTGGCGTGTCTATTTTATTAAATATCTAAATATTAACGGAGATATTTGTGGAGAATTGTAGCTTTAGCGCTAGAAATGGTCGGCCATATTTTTATGACGTGAAATGCATTTTAACGTCAGTTATTTGTTGACTAGGTCAGTGCTGTGGTAATGTTATGTAGCTGTTGGTGGTCAAATAATCAAGTCAAGTCAAAGAATAATAAGTTTTTATTTTATTTAACCCTGCTAAGGCAGACATAATATTGAAATTTGATTATTTCTTGAAATAGCTGTAAATAATATTTGATATTTTGATATATAAATACACATAGCAGAGATTTATGAGCTGTAAGGTTGGTAACCTTACACAAAGATTGTGATGTCACATGCACTTGGAATGTCCTTTTAATAATTAAAGAGACAAAATGACTTTTTTATTGTTAATATCTCTTAACATATAAGGAGTTAGTAAAAAATAATTGAACATTTGAGGTTCTAGTAACCCACTTTATCAATATATAGTACACTTTTATAGAAATTAAGACATAGGACACAAGCCCATTCTGTAATCTGGAAATCTACTGTAGTTCGCATCAACGTTTTTAAAGTAAATAAAATCTAAGTAAGTATAATATAATACAGTACAATATAAGAAGTCGTTTCTTCGTCGCTCAGAGTTCAGATAGAGGTGTGCCCGAATTTAATCATAATAATATTCTTTCTTTTTAGTGGTGATGTAGCACCTGTTCTTTTATATTTGAAAGAGTCTATTTTAAACCAAAAAGCACACTTAAAAAGTAAGTTCACAAGCGCATTGCGATACAGTTAGGCACAATTCTCACTTAATTGTTTTGTTTTAATTTTTATTTTGAACGTCCTTAGGTGCATGCGTCGTTCGTCAGTAATATACTATATTTAATATTCATTTTTATATTTTAAATTTAATTTATTTAACGTCGGCTTACTCCAACTATGTTGGTAGTATTTATGGTGTCGTGCCAACAACCAAACCCAGTAAATCGAGTATTCGATTCAAAATATATCGAGTTATATTTGAGCGTCGAGTATTAATGCTCTCGCTCAAATAGTTGGGGTATCCATGGGTAAAGTTTAAAAAATATATTTCATAAACTTAAAAGGGATTTTGTTTCATTGTATATTTCAGCGATTTTAGAAACAACGTTATAATCTTGCATTATGTAATTTTGTTTATCATTGACTTAATAAATTCCTTACCAATCATGGAATAAATGTATCTCTCTCCATGGAGATGCCTGCAGGCATCAAATCCAGGCGTAGTGGAGTGTTAACAGCTATTCCCACTTACTAAGGTTTGGTTATAATTTTATGTTTTAATCTTAAACGGAAAAAATGACTATTCTAATTTTTAATATCTCCTAAAATATAGCGAGATATTAAAAACTTATTGAACATTTGAGGTCCCGGTTGGCAACTTTGTCAATTTTTTAGAGTTTTATAGAAATTAAGATATGGTTCACAAGCCAAAACTTATTTTTAGCTATTGGTATATCATAGTGCAATTCTATATTATTCTATTACGAATTAATTTAATTTCTGTATAATAATTTTGTAGTAATTCTTTGTTATTTATTTATATTTTTGTAGATAAATAAAATCCGTCAGGAATCTATGAAACAATTGCCTATTTATATTGCTATTACTCAATAGATAGCGCTTAGTACTAACAATTCAGCCTAAATAATATGCAACATAAACAACATTAATATGTAATAAAATCATGGGTTGAGTACTGTAACAAAACTAAAAGTATAACAAGGTAAACACAGAATTCCCCTTTTGAACTTTTATGCAACAATCCAATATTTTTATATCAACAGTTAATCTACTTTTTATAACTTAATTCAGTTACCTAATTATAGTACTGGATCCACGAAATGCAATATATAAAAGACGTAATGTATTAATATACATTAGATAATCATTTAAAATGTTTATTATGGTCTCAAGTTTGTTATAATTCCTGCGGTTATATATAAAAAGATCATCTATAAAGTTATATAAATGTTATTATAGTTGCATAAAACTTAGGAGTATTTAGTGATATTACGTGTGATCTATGAGACAATAGTTAAGAATCATAATTGTAAAGATTTGTTTCATAGAGGAGAACATTAGAAATGAGAATCGTTTCGACTATTTTGTAATCATAAAATTGTTTAATTTAAATAATCTTTGGTTCTATGAAGACTGTTAAATATATTTCTATACAAAATCTGTTATAATTATTGTACTGTGCCACTTATTTTGAGATGGAACAATGATTAGGACCTACATGAGTATTTGTGTTGATAAAAATTGCATTCGTTGCAAATTATTTATAACTATTAAAAACTACTAAATAGAAAATATATTTGTGTCTTAATAGTTAGTTTGAATGTAATTACAATAGAATAGTCAGTCAACGCCTTATTTTATGATTTTATAACTGGTGTAGCTTCATTTACATGACATTAGAGCATTTCTTTTACTTATCCTGTTTTAAAATAGATGGCAGTAAGATAAAGTCTGTATAGTAGGTGGTGACAACGATGTATTTTAACTGGATTTTGTATATAATTTTTTCACGTATTTTCTCTGTAAAATCTTACATTTTAAGACATTTTTGGGAATATTATTAGCAAAACAACTTTAACTAGCGACTTAAAAATGAGTGCTTCGTGCAGGATTATTCAGCTTTGGTAAGACGTTAGAAGGCGTAGACAGGCCTATCTTAAAAAATAAGCAGACTGTTGAAGGAATTGTGACTGGATACAAATGATTTCGACGAAAGGCAATATACACATTTGATTTCTTGCGGAAGAGTCGGACTATAAAACGTCTTTATGGACTATGAAATTTATAATATATTTTTCCAAAAAAATCATATGGATGTTTACCTGGAAATTAAAAAAGTAAAATATATAACATATAAAATTTAACTCTGCTCAAGCTTCCTTCAAATATAGTCTAAAAAGAGTTCAACTTACCTTACTACAATTTATATATAAAAAGAAACTTAAATTAAAGTGAAATGAAGACCTAGAAATCAACACTTGGAAGTTATATTGATTTCAATAAAGCGAAGAATAAGGCTGAGTGTTTGTTTCGAATTCGCTTTTCCAAACAAAATGTCTCGTTGAAATCAATTTTATTTTTATTGAGTTTGATAGATTTTAACCTCATGAGTTCAATTTTCATGTTATAAATAATCGAGTTCATCACATAGTACTCAAAAATATTACTTTAGTATATTGGGTATGGCTATGGCTTTTAAGGAAGACATGAAGGAAGAATGAAAACAAAAGTAAAAAAAAACAACATTATTTTAATAGAGATTTTTCATTAATTTATTGTATCGAGTTTTCAACATGGAAAAGTACAAATATTGCAATACACCATCTAGCCTGAAAAACACAATTTTCATTGTGTTTACGGAGTATTATATTATTAATGAGTAAGAATAATAATATTATAAAATAGCAATATGGATGGGCGATAATATAGCTAGCTGGCTTTTTGTATAGAAATACTAATATTATAATCACATTGTATGCCCGTGCTCAGTGCCAGTGTTTAGATCCACGAGGATCAAGGTGAACACTTGAACAAACCTTACAGTTTACAGTAAGTGTATTCACGAATCACCTGTACTTTGCACGGATTGAATTAGTTTTTACTATGAAGGGTACAGCCTCATCCAAACTGACTTTCTAAATTACACGGCCACCGGTTCACTTCGAATCTCATAAAAATACTATTCATATAATGAATATTAGCGGAACAAAGTCATAACTACGGCATCGAATCGTAGGCAACAAGATATGCACGTGAACATTGCAAACCGAACACTGCACTGAACTGTAGGTATTACAATACAGATTATATAAAAAGCGAAATTAGTCTTCACGGTGGCACAACGGCAAACCGTTCAAGGCCATTGCTCCAGTTCGAGGCCCGGTGCAAGTGAAGGAGCTCTATATACGTGATGTGCATGCAGAGAACAAACGCTCGCTCAATTCAGTATTAAGACGACCTGTTTACCCAGCACATCATAAGTAAACTATAAATCAAGCAATGAGGTTTACGTAAATCTTAATGTGCATACGATCTCATATTTTTCTGTTTTAATAAATACATTAAATATAGATTAGTTACATAAATCAACTATTGATAGACACAAATACTAAAATTTTACACGAAATAATAAGCGTGAATTTGATCCAAATCAATTCAAACAAAAAAACGCCAATTAATAAAATTCGAAGTAACATACCGCGCCTTAGTCTGCTAGCTTTGTTAGATCCCAGACAGTTTCGACAGTAAGCTCACTTATTGCATCTAACAGTTTAGATAAAATGAACAGAACATGTAACGTATCATTTACAACTGCATTTTACCTATATCGTTATTCACGGTAGGTGTGTTTACTGTGAATTTAGGAGTATTTTTGTGTTTAATATCGTTTATGATACTCATTTTATATTGTTTTTACTAAGCGATAATAGTGGAGCTGTTAATTTTACTTGTTTAATACAATGAACTACGTTTGACTATGATAAAAATTGTATCTCATACGAGATTTGTGATAAACAAGTAAAACTAAGCATAAATTAAAGAAAAAAATTCTTTATAATAAACTGAACACGTAAGAGTAAATTTTTAGAGCAATTGAATTTTATAATATATTTATATTATATTAATTGTTAAAGATAAATATTAATTTAAAATAAGACTATATTTGAATATTCTAAATACCAATATGAATAAATTAATTATAACACGATGAAAAATTCAAAGAAACACATCATACCCTTTATGTTTGACAATAGCTTAAATACTTCATTGTCTAAATTTTATTCATTTGAAAATATTTACTTAATTTAATTTTCTAAATAATTTTTGGAACAAAAACAATTCATTAACTTCAGGGTTGTGTGGCCAACAAGAGAGATTTTGCCAACAATTTTTCCGACGGATCGTTTCCCATACTCGAATATTTAAACCAGAAAATTGTCGGAGCGCGGATCACCGTGGCTGGTGGCAAATATATCTGCTTCAGCTGTGTGCGAATGGCGAGACCCTCATAAACCTCGAACTTACGTTATCTATAGCTAATTTTTTTTTTATTTCATATGATTTTTACCTTATATTACGTTATTGCATGTATTACAGTTTTATGAGGTACTGCACTTTCTAGTGTATTAAACAATTAATGTTTTTGCACTTTTTTCCCATTAATAATAAATTTGTAACCATATGATTTTTCTTTAAAAACATTTAAAAGGTATACATAATATATATACATATACAATATACATCTATATACATGTACACATATAAGCATATTAAATGTACACTCTTACAAAAACCATGTGGAAGAGAGCTTCATGATTATCTAAATGCCCGTACATGGCGGGTACACAAATATGCTAAATATATATTCATATATTTATGGAAAGAGCTATAATAAATGGAATGCATTTTTCACAACATATTTTGAGCCATCCTGCTATACTAGAAAAACATGGACTAGATTCATTGACTGCAGTTCAGTGAGATTCAGGTTGACCCTTGTACCGTGCTCCTGTTATTGATTTACCTCTCAGAAACAGAACTCTGAACTCTGAATTACTGAACCAGAATTACAGAGTTACAGAATTCAGTCATTACATCGAGTTACTTAGTCGTACATTTTCTAACAAATTGTGAAGCAATTCAGAATGGTTATCACAACAGGAGCATGGTGTGTGTATTAATTAAGAATAACATAATATTAATGATTAACCAACTAATACATGATACATACATAAACAGCTATAATTAGTAGAGGTTTTAAAATGAACTATGGTATGCTAAAGCTATATATATAAATATCTCCTATGCAACACACAGTCAGAGTATAATATTATTAATATATAAGAGTTGACCATAATAAATAGATAATATAATGATATAATTTAAAAATATAAGCAGTAAATATAGTAAAAAGTATTCATAGAGTAATGTTATATTTACCTAAGAGTAACTATTGTATGGCCACCGCTCTTATTAATTATCCATTTAGTAATAGTACAGATCGTTGTTTTTTGTGGATTTTAGTCTAGTTAAGTTTCAATTTAGGCCAGGGATATAATTGTATTCCGATCGTTAATAAATGACAGTATCAGTTCGCTATATTAATTTGTGCTTGCTTTATATTAATAAACTAGTATATTGGAAAAATAGCGAACTTTGTACGTCTTGTTTACCTGTTTCCGTAGCGATCGATATGTGTGTGTTTCAAACCCGTTCCAATGTTGATAAATCGAATCGATAAGCAAACCAGTTGCTTGTCTTTGAAATCTACGATACTAGTAGATGAAAAATGACCGATACATAAATATTATGCTACCGATAGATATGTTGAGAGGTTTCTACACTGTATGATGAATACTGTTATATCAATATTTGAGACATGTTCGAAACATACACAGAGTTCGATTGATGGTGAGAAATATTAATTAATATATAAAAAAATTACTGTACTTTTTGTACAAGTCCCCTAACAGAAGACAATCAAACAGAATTTTAAAAAAACGTTTGATTCTTTATACATTGTCAGGTCGCTGTGAATATGCTATAAATATGCAAACACAGGACCGTCATTCCTAAGAAAAAAATTTGGACTAGATTCTTTTATTAAATGTGTATTGGTTATAAATCACAATCAGTTATCTCGTTTTGTATAAAACTACGTAAAATGTTTGCACGGCACAACCCAAACATTTAAATGTTATTATTTATATCAATATGTAAAATGTTATACATATTCAAATCTATTATTTATTAGTAGTTATACCTATATACTGGAAAGTCCCTTACGGGTGTGTATAATGGTATAAGGTATCATATAATGAACAAGTGTGAATTCGTGGATTGATGGATTGTTGGGCGCACGCGGCATATAATACTTCTATAAGTCTGACTTCTGGAAGAGAACTCGTGCACCTTTTGGATTTTGAATCAGATTTAAAAACGAGTAGTTCTTCCAGTTCAGCAGATGGGTAGATGAGTTCGCGGATCTCATAAACAAGAAATCCGCCAACCATCAGATCAAGTACAACCACTTGCACGTTTATTATTACGACGTTAATAGCAGATTTAACGTTAACAACAGATAAAAGTACATTTATCAAAAAGTTAGTTACTATTCTTATTTGTTCTAAATCAAGCATAAATGCGCGTTAATTTTCTATTTACAATGAGTATGTTTTCTTAACATGTGCACCGCATTTTCACGGCATTTCGGAACGAGTACTCAATCAATGCTAATTATTCTTACATTCTTCAAAATGAAACAAAAGATGGTGTCGGTTGGTGCGGCGGGGCGGAATGGCGGTGGGGCATGCCAAACGAGGAGCCTTTCGTCTCACTATAGCAGCATTTCTTCTGTTTCCTACTGTGTCATTTTTGTACAAAAATATTTGTGGTTTGTAACGAGTGAAACGAGTGGTTTCGTTCTAGTAAAAACATTTAAGTAGGTAATGCAGCCGCAGTAGTAGTAGTTGTACACGTCTGTCGGGTTTCTATTCCAGAGTTCTTTTACATGTTTCATCATTGACACTGGAACTCGACTTTTGTACAAATCAATAGTGTGAAATGTTAACACAGGTAGCGATATTTCACCGGGAGTACTTATTGGAGGTGCCCGAACAGAAAGGAGTGGCAGTTCTCGGATCGGACGGATAGGAACATTAAAGTGAGGATAAATCGGAAAAAAAATGAGGTCATAAGAAAATCATAAGGTAAAACAATACAAACAAAATGGTAAAGAAAAAATAAATTTAATCACTCAAGGAAAATCAAAAATTTATATAATATTTGACAAATAAATAAACCAAACCATAATAGATAAAATGAAAATAAAAATAAATTAAAATTATAGGCATCCGAGGTACGTGTTAAGTGTACAACATGTATATGTGTATTTCTAAATGTAGACATAGAAAATGAAAATATAAATTATTTTGAAAGACTGATAACCCCAGAACAGTCCATGTTGAACATTTCATAATTCCATTTTGAACAAATGACTGCTAATTCTTAAAATAGTAAAAAAGTAAGAGTGCTTGTGATAAAACGTAACTAAAAGATAAACAGTGCATTTGCAGTAAGGTGCGAGCCGCTGCACGCTGGTTCAGACTCGCTGGAGCAGTCGAGTTGAACTGTTCCTGGAAGAATGGAAGAATACCCTAAGGTGTCCAGGGTTCTTATATATACGAGAAAATATATATGTAAATGATTTATGTAAGTTTACAGTTAGAAAGAATACAGAAATGTGGCCACGTGTATCAAAATGTTTGAACAGATACAATTCCTACGGTCGTATGCTACAATCAGTCTAAGCTGAAGTGGTTGAGACCTGCTCAATTGAGCGACCGGATAATGAATATTAGGAGATAGCCCTAAAACAAATACTGGACACAGTATACCATGGACTACAACACTTAAGTAACTAAACCTAGTTTGATATTTACTTGTACCGACAGCTTCGACATACTTCGACTAGAACCATCCATAGAAGTCCTAGCGACTAGTTCATAAAACACACACAAAAACTAACACATTCACTTTGCCATTGTAATATTTAAAGTAGTTTTAATGATAATAATAATGAAATAACTTACAAAAAACGACATTGGTTTATATTAGAACCATCTTTTCAATTCAAAGAATATTTTAAATTTATTAACATAATTTGACATTAAACCAAGACAATATTCTGAGTCTGGTTAGTTGTTGTCATTTTAAATATTATGCATAATTGTACTGCACGTTTGTCAACTAAAATGGCACGTAAATATAATTAAATAAATTAATAAATTAATATATAGCCCCTAAGATTTAAATATTTAAAATAAATAAGACTGGGTTTTAAGGATAGGAAACGCGAATGCAAACTTTGCATTCTCATTCGCTGCTGACTAGTTTCGATTATGGTAAGTAAGTACTAATATATAAAAACGCGTCCAATTAGAACGCGCCGTAAGTCCCAACGGCGCCCTGTCGCAACGGTGTCTAACTACATGTCCGATTAGGGCGGACGTTCAATTTCAAATATATGCATTATGTACATTTTCCATTTTTTTTCTTTCATAATTCTTATATATTAATTACTCGGATACTGCAGATTGTAGCAGTATCACCACTAAGCTATATGATAATCAATATTTGGTTGAATCAATAGATTATGCTTACATACATAGACGTCCTCTGACCACTGACTGGAGCAGAGTTTTAATGGTAATAAAAAAAAAGAATTGATAACATAAATAATATTTTTCTAGGATTAGGATGTTTTTGTGGTTTCGGAGGGAGATGTGGGCGTCGTCTATGTTGTTTTGCTTTTGTTAGTCTTAAAACTAACTTGGAGAACTCTGTTTCCGAGTGTGTAACCATTTAGGGATTGGATAGCGACGACAGCTTCATCGTAGTTGGTCATAGTTACAAATCCAAAGCCTTTGCATTTGTTGGTCTGTAAGTCCCTTATGACTTTTACACTCTGGACGGCACCAAAAGGTCCAAACAGCTGCCACAGGACGTTTTCTTCCGTTTCAGGAGCAAGGTTATACACGAAGATGCACCACCCTGATCCGTTCATTGCATTTCCAGGTAGCATTGAATTTGCCAAGAGATCTCCAGCCAGTGGAGAATATCTAAAACATTAAGACAATTATAAATAAATCACAAAATATCTCAACAGGACTTAACTTAAAAGGCAAGTAACAAACCGTGCTGTGGATATAGTCTTAAACAGGACGGAACAGAGACACTTAAGTCAAAGTCAAAATAATGAAGGATTAACTCTAATCTTAATGTATTTTAAATATTATTCATACGTATATTTAATACTTAAATAACTGGATTAAACACAGGACGTACATTGGTTGTAAAACGAACGTTAAATCCCGACACAATAAAAAAAAAAGAAAAATAAATCACAAAAAATAAAACAAATATCAATGAAAAAAATGAAATCCAAAACAAAAAAAAAAAAGAAATAACATAAAAGAAAATGAAAGCATGACCCAAAAAGATTGATGGCTATAAGGGAAAAATACACAAAACTTCAAAAATACTGACCTCTGTAAGCCTTTGTTAATGGCAAGCATGGTTTTGCCAGTGCTAAAACAAAATACATAAATAAACTATGAATGGAAATGTTAAAATTAAATAATCAGAAAATACAGAGATCGCTAAATGAGATTCATGAGATTTATTATTGACTAAAAAGTGTCTAAGTATGTTCTATTTGAATGATTTTCACTTCCAATTCACATTTACCATTTGCACGCAGTCAGTAATCTAGTTAGTCTTGTTATCCTAGTTAACCATATTAGTCAAATGTTTTTACTGACCCTTCTCTCAGGAGTATTAAGTAAACCATTCAAAGGGAATATACGGATTCTGAATAACTACAAATTATTGCAAGTAGAATAACATATTTGTCAAAAAGGAAAAATTTATTAAAAGCAGTGTCTACTAGTATGTATATATTTATTTAAAATCAATTTCACACAAGAATTATTTTGAATGCTGACATGATAACTATGCGCAACTTTTGCTCAGATTTAAATCAATTAATTAAATACGTAGTAAATATTTGTTTAGAAAATGAACATAACGATTGTTCCGTTCACTAGTGATATATTTCCGAATATTGAATTTGGAGATAATGACGAAAACAATATTCGAGTTGTATATATGAGTATTAGCCAGTACTTGCATTTATAAATTAGGCGAGTATTGAGTCAGAAAGGTGGTATACTTTTACATATAACTGCATATTTTGGACGATCTGTACTGGACGATCCATATGTCTACCTTCTAACAGGACAGTTATTTATTAATTCTTATATAAACGATACTTTATTTTTTCTAATTATTCACTGCTAATTATGATATCTAAAAAATTACTTTGATTGGCAATAAATATGGTATGTATCTTAGGAAGATGTTTAGAAGATAACTGAAGCAAACTGTTTATATTAAAAGAACAACTAAAACCCGGTTAAGGTGGTAAAACGATATAAATCTACAATCCTATACGAATATGTATATATATGTGGGACGGTCTAATAAATTTGGAATTGAAATTAAACGAAAATGAAAAGATCGCAGGTTCACCTTCATTGGATATATAAAAAAAAAGTTTATATTTAGTGAGAGTCCCTGTCTGCTTTCTTGTCCTTCCTGTATCTAAGCACGGGTTACTTTTTTTTAACTTTCAGTTCAACTGATTATATGTACCATCAGGCCCGGATTTGAGGGAGGGCAGGCGGGGCTATTGCCCCGGGGCCTCTACAACAGAGATCAAAGCACTAAATTTTTGAAAGACTTGACGGAAAAAAATTGTTTCTTTTATTTGGAAAATAATTAGAGGCCTCCACTCTTCCGTTGCCCCAGGGCCTCCACACCCCTAAATCCAGCCCTATGTACCATTATTAGGGAATGATTTATACATATGTAAGGCTGCTGTCACGTTGGAATTTTCAATTATGTTATGAATTTACAATAATGACATTAGGCTAAATAGTGCATTTTTAAATTCTAATTTTGTGAAAGACGACCACAGTTAACTAAGGGAAAATGTGATCCAGATATTTTGCTTGGTTAAACTACAGTTATGTACAACTTGAATAAAGTTCAGAGCTTAGAAACAAAAGTACCAACTAAGGTACTTAATACACCATAGTCCCACAAACTGACTATTGGAAAATTGGACCTATGTCTGTTCTTTTCTGACGATTTCTTATAAATCCTAAATTCCGATTTACGCGACAATAATATGTGTGGGGACGGTTTCAATGTGAGAGCGGCTTAAGAGGTCCAACGACATACAAACTGCAAACATTTAAAAAAATCAACTACTAAAAACATCATCATTAGGTATTAATGAATTGAAATTTGACATAGTTGTAGACAATTGTAAGTGCTTGAAGCATTTCGCTTATACTACGATGCAACTTATTTCATTTTCACTAAGTTAAGATGGAACAAGAGTTTTATAGCTATATATTCCAACGACACATCGCTTGCTGCTACAGTAGTATAATGATAATTTGTTATGGTCAATATTCCGGTGGCAGATTAATTAATGAAGAATTGATCGAGGTTTTAAGTTACGCATTTTTACCCTGCTAGCTGTATTAAGGAATGCAAATTTAAACAAATGAATTGGTGAAGGGGTGGAATGATAAATTGTAAAAATCATAATAATAATAAAATAAATATAAAATAAAAAAAAAGAAGATATTTACTCAATGAACAATACTTGGTGTTCTCTATTAATTGTGATTTCGATACTTAGATAAATGCTTGTTGGAAATAGGTGTATAAATTAGAGATTTCTTCCTATAAGAAATCGTTCACCTAGCAATATATTTACCTGAAACGACCTGTGGGATGATGGATAGGTCCCGCGAATCGTCTGGTAGCCTGGGGCGTTAGGTAGGCAGCAAGAGGTGGAATCGCCTTGTTGTTGTTGCTGGGGTTGTTTGCAAACTTCACTGTAATGGGTTCTGAAGAACCTTTGGGGATGGTCCCGTTCAGCTCCTGAATCGCACGTTCAGCCTCCATTCGTTGATCAAACCGGATGAAGCCAACACCCTTGGAGAGGCCTGCCCCATGCAACACAACGCTCAGCTTACTAACCACTACACCCTTATCACCCAAGTGACGTACACCATAAGGGTTGCTTACGACAGCACAGACAACCACACACCGTACATCGGACGGACATGTACCTTGTACGACTCACACACGCAGTGAGTTATGGACACCGAAATTGGCTCGAACTCAGATTGAATTCGTATAGATATCGTATAGATTTAAGAGAGTTGACTAGCTGGAGGCTGAGATCAAATCAGATTTACTATTACGTTACTCAAAACAATAAAAACAGTTGAACAGTCAACTTTGACACTCAGAACATATAGCAACAAATGGACACCCAGTGTGAATGCTCATGCAACGATGCCAACCATCAAACTAAAATTGAATGCTCGAACGGTTTAGAGCACTGGTTTGTAAATTTGTTTTTGAATCGCGCGGTAAAACCAACCGACCGGTCAGTAATACCAACCGACCGGACGAACCGTGTGTGTGAGAAGTGCTGTACTTTGTTTGTAACTGATGTTACTATGTCAGTTGATGTCAGTGGTGGTGTTCTTTGTACTGGTACTGGTACTGAGACTACGAGTAGATACTGTAACTATATGCGCGGCAATGCGCGGGCTCTAAAGCCGCAAACACGAAAGCAAAGCTATCGTAAACAGCCCGAAAGTGTACAGTTATTATAAACATGAGACTCTTTTTAGCGTCTAAATGAGTTGCGTTAGTGGGTGGTGCCGTGTCAGATCAATTATCAACATGGCGGCTTGCAACACATTTCATCACCAGGCAGATCACCGGGTCCGGAGTATTTAAAGGGGTCCCGATGACGCCTGATGTACAATGTATTGTTTGCCAATTATTTGTATATGGTATATATAAATAGTCATAAAATGGTATCTGCTCTTAAAATCGCTTCAGATATGTGGATATTAGAAAATAATAAAAATTAATTGAACTAAAGCATACGACACATGCCACGATGCAAATCGCAAAACAAACAATATAGTAAATTAACAAGCGAATAATAAAATCAAATGATCTGGAAAAATGTTCAAAAATGTTCAAAAATGCTCTGCCTTTGTGCATTCCTGAACGGAAGTGATGACTTCTGAACACGTGGCGCGTGTAAATGTATTTGCATGTGTGCGTGTGCGTGTATCGTGTAAGGGTGTGCAGATGTATCGTACATGTATAGTAATAGGAAAACTAGGATTTGTAACGTGTGTTAAATGTAAATATTGTAAACAGTGAAAGCGGCTGTCTCTGATCACTGACCAGTCTAAGTACAACTCTAACTATGGCTTGTAAACTATGGGAGTCAATCAACACCAAGTGTATCAGCCAACACCCACACGGGACAGTTCGACCTGTTCGGACTTTCTCATAATCTCAGAATCACGGCATGTGGAATGGACTGGACGGTACGGTACAAATGGTTTGAATCTTTACTAACCGATAATCAAACCGAATATTAGCGAGTGCGAGTGAAATTGTCACGAACAACACTCAAAACTGAATCGTGTGGGTGCTGTACTGGTGGGCTTGTAGTAGATGGTGGGTAGGGGTGTAGTGGTTATATAGGTGATGGCATGGGCCATGGCATACGTACCAGGCACACTCTCTCCGGCCCCCGTGACAAATTGACGTACTAGGAAGAGAAGAGAAAAACGCAAAATATAGGTACAGTTGTAAGAGCCGTGATCGCTGTTTAAAGTGGTCAAATCACGAGGCGTGTACTCAAGTTGCAAAGTTGCACTTTGTTTGTTGCATAGTCCGACAGCCCGATAGCGGGATAGCGGTTTAGAGTCAAATACATTATGCAACATTGTCACACACTTATATTTATTAAATTAATTAATTAAATTAATTACAAAGCTTCATTCTGTATCAATGGTAACCAAGTCTAATAACAACTAAATAATATAATCAACCAAAGCTAACACATTCAACGAAAATAACTAAATCATATATTTTATAATTGACTGATAAAATAAAATCGATACTAAAGGCAAATTTTGACATGTTTTTATATTTGATTGAGGGTTGTATCTGACTGCGGCTTTGCCACGCTCACTGGTCACTACTCAATGTTTATTAGGGCACCTCGCGCCCCGATAGCCCTTGTGCCCCTGTACCTTGTGGCATAAGGGTTTGACCAAAGTCTTAGCAAATATGTAAGATTACCAATATACGCTGGACGCTGTACGCGATTATGATGTGACTCTGAGAGTTCAACCTCCAAACAAACTTCGAATACAGACGAGATATTGTCTTGTTCGAAAATTGGCTGTTTCAATTGGATTGCTTGGAGGACGAATGACTTGTTCTAACAAGTCATCATGATGGTAAGCGAATACCGCGAAGATCAACTCACCTGTGATGTTATCGCAGAGGATTCGCGATGTGATAATTCGTCCGTAGGGGCTGAAGAGAGCTTCGAGATCCTGCTGCGTCATGTTCTTCGGAAGTCCAGACACGTACAAGTTGGCACCCTTTATAGCCTCAGAGCTAGGTCTGGCATATGAAACCTAAAAGAACAAACAATATACATTTATACATTGTATTAACAAAAATCAATTTGTGAAAACAAAGTGGAAACTAAACGTACTTTTATTGTCTTATTCTGCAGACGAAGTCCATTTAGCGTGTTAATTGCTTTTTCAGCGTCTTCAGGTCGATGGTAGTTAACAAATCCATATCCCAAACTTTGCCCTGCAATGTAAAATTAAAATTCAATTACATACCAAGCTGGGTTTCATTTTTAGCTGCAATTATTATTTTTTTCATGTTTAGAAATTTTGGCATTGAGCAGGATTACACACCAAGATTACATAGCCAAGAAAATGAAATATTTATCCACAACTCTTATCACGAACAGGATTATTTGGTTCGTAGATACGTTTGCTATCTGTACCTGAATCTGTATCTAAATGGAAAATGTTAATAAAGGCTGTTAATGAATATGATTTAATGAGCGAGTTGATACGAAAATAATAAACAAATCAATTATATAAAAATGTAAGTTGAAAACAAATTATTACTAAATTAAAAAATAACAGGAGTTAAAATCCAACTAGACTTATGTTTAATTGAATTTATAAAAACATGCATATTAATAAAATGATATAGAAACACAAGAATGCGTAAAATGTGTGGCTTGTGCAGTCTCACATTGAAACGGGCTACGTCTGACTTTATGTTGATCCTCTTTGGATTCTACCTTGTTCGTTTCAACCTTGTGCATGTAACAGCGTAATCCTAGCTATAGTTCAAATTACGAGAGTTCGGCGGCGACTCATACTTAAAACAAGTTGTGGGGTATAAACTGCCGATATAACTAAAAAGCACTAACTCACTTATTTTTCTATAATGTGTATAGAAACGAATAAGATAAAATTCATTATCGTATTATAGATTTATACTGTTCTTATAACCTCTTTTAAGTATAAGTCACAGCCGAACTATCGTGATTTGAATTATACCTCGAATATAACCGCAGGTTTGAAATTAACGTACATATACGCACGGTTTTATCGCTTTCAGTATGAGAGCGCTAATAATATTCATAAGGTAGTGAAACGTTGTACGAATTCCTGATAATAGGTATGTACTGTAGGTATTCCTGAGTATTGCGAACAATAATCGTAATCGAACTGATTTGATTTATATGAGTGAAACATTTTACGAATTACTTTTAAAAGAGTATTCCTGAATTTTATTATTAATTATTATTATAGTACAGTAATACTCTTTTATAAGTGATTCGTAAAATGTCACTCATATAAATCATATCTGTTCGATCACGGATATTATTCGCAAGAATCAGGAATAGGGCCCCTGGTCCTTTTCTGACGCTCTAAATTCTAAAAAGACCAACATAGACATCTAAAGCTTTAGCTAGATCGCTTATGTCTTATGACACGGTTGTATAAGGATGATCTCGCACTAAAACAGACTACTTGAGACGTCGACTATAGTCAGTAGAGTGTATTAGAATTGTTTCGCATTCGCACTTGTTGGACTACATATATCCGTATCCGTATGACAGTTGTGTAATGATAAACATTAAAATAGAAGTTTAAGATCATAATAAAGTGTGGTGGGTGTAAACACACCCTCTTGATGATAGTCGGTGTCGCAAGTAGTCTGTTCCAGTGTGATATCAGCTTAAGAGGTCGCCAGAAATTGCAAAGCAGACTAAGCCCCTTAATCATCAGATTAAAACTGTATTCTTTTCTCAAGTGAGCGGCGCTTTTTTTGCTATAGACAAGTGTGAAAAAAAATAATAAAAGTGTGCTAATAACTTGTTGAGTTTGTATATAAAGGATCGTCTCCATTGGTGTAATATTTCTCTACAACATTAATTTTTATGTTTTGCTGTGCTATAAAATGTTATATGTTAAATAAAAAAACATTTGCATCAAAGCAGCTTGACTAATAACAACTATAATTGAAACAAAGGTATACTTTATTCGATTTGGTAGCATCTCAAGCAAAGTATATATAATGCCTTTCAACAAGAGCGATAAAATTACCGCTTTTGTTGAAACATCCATAAAATGACCGCTCTGTAGAAGATATGATTTACTGTTATATACTTTACGGCTAGATCCCATTGAGAAATAATTCCGCGCAGAAAAAAACGCGAATTCTGCAACACATGGAATCATGCACACACCGGTACATGCACACGCGGTAAAAAACTCTGTAGATTTCTACAGAATTTTTTTTTTTAGAATATATAGTTGAATGAGGACACACGCACTACGGAATTAATTCTTCAAAAGCCATATGCTCTTGTCCGCAGGTCTCTTTGTAAGCAGTATGCATCAGTATTTCTACAACAGTATAAAAACAGTCCTTGGCCTGTTACTGTACTGCATATACACTCACATGAATTTATTCACAGTGTGTGCTAGGTAAGTTTTAGTATACAGAATTAAATCTCCGTGGAAAAAAACCTCGCGGAATTATTCCCAATGAGGTCTAGCCCTTAGACTGTGTTCACAAGGAATATTTTACGTCGCACGGGCTCAATAGCTTAAATAGTTATACCGCATGATGCAATTATTTATTTGATACTTTGATAAATTTAAAACATTACATCAAACATATCTTTGCACTCCACATTTTGACGGAATTATAATTTACTTTATTCTGTTGAAATATTACAAGTATAAATTTCTTTAACTAACATTTCAACTAACTCACTGTTTTAATTTTAATTTAAATCCTTTATCATATGGCAATATGCGTAATCATTCCCACTAAATAACAACGAAAATTAAAATTAAAACAGTAGTGGGAATGCGTCCTAAATCTTACTAAAGATTTAATTCCCACTTCGATTGATTAATAAAATATCTAGTTGGAGAGCAAATGTGAATGTTGTTGCAATATTTTGAAGACAGTTACAAAACATGGTACTTGTGTTGTACTAAAATGTTTAATATTCCCAGGTAGAAAATGAAGAAAAAATTTCTACCTAGGTTACACCATGCACCAATGTGACCTCCTAATTAAAACAACAGAACGCATCCTTATTTGATTAGATTCAGAATCTTTAACAATAGCTATAATTAAATATTATAAGTTAGAAAATTATCTGTTATTCTGTAGTCAAATTTATTGTAGGAAGTTAAAGTTGATCCATTTTTCCTTATTGGACGGATTAAAGTTACAGTAATGTAAGTCACATCTTCTTTATTTTCCAGAAATTAATATAATAAACAGATTGACTAGATCTGATTTTTGGGTCTAATTCCTTATATTTTGTTGACTCACAGCGGTATAACTTTAATCCGTCCAATTAAAAGTAACTATCAAAATAAGTAGAATTGAAAATGTATATATTACATAATATATTCGTATTATATTATTATAGAAAGTAGCAATTCCCAATATAGCATATTATACAATAGAAAAGGATTTTTTTCAGAAACCGAATTTGTAATAAATTCAAACAACGAACTGGAGTTAACAACGAATTCACTATTAATTCAATTTCATTTCGTTCCATTCGTTTGCAGTATTAAGCGAAATAATAATAGATTCTGAACACTTATCATTTTTCAGTGCATTTCTAACAATCTGTGTTTCATTACATCGGATTTATATTGACATATAAAAATAAGTCTAATTGGATAAAAATAAAATAGAAAATAAATATAAAATAATAATGTCATGGACATACCTTTATTGAGAGGGGGGGTTATCGTGTCGGGAAATACTAGAACAAAAAAAAAATAAAAAAATCAGATTTGAATTTGAAACAATTTTTAAAAATAAAATAAATATTATGTTACTTATTAAATTTACAAATAATAAAAAAAATAATTAGTAAGAATATATGAATAAATAGTAGAATATATCATTATTGAAAATGTTATTGAAAGAGTGTCTACAATTTGTGTGTTAGTAGAAAATAAGAAATATGAAGAAGTTATGAGTGAGAATGACCTAATTTGTATACAAATTTAGTAAATTTCGCATAATAGTTTTATCAGCGACCAACTCATACTGTGTTGGAAATTTTTGCGGTGTAAAGATAATTTGAATATAATTAAACAGAGAAACAACCTAATTCAGAAAATATATATAAGGTATAAAACCAAACACACAGTCTGACGTCAAAGTCTGAACGCTCGTGTTTTTACCATTTATGTTATATTCATAAAAACCTACTATATTGTATATTGTTAAAATATATTGGATTATATAGATATTATCTAAGCAAAGATTCGAACCTTTTCCATTATTCATTTACAATTTAAATATTAGATGGCAGTACAGGTCCTTCACTTACAACAGGGATATGTTCCAAGACATCGATCGTAAGTCGAGATTTCATATAAAAACAAACCTGTCGAAATCTAGAAATGTCTTAATAATCTCCCACTGTGGGATTGTCAATTTATTACATTAACACAATCCATTGAGTAATCTTGAGCAAGAGTACACTAGCCTTTTTAATATTATCTTTTAGAAAAAGGTGTTTTAAAAAATATTTTTTTGAACTAGCTTAGGTCATAAAGTCTAGCGACCTGTACTGTAAATCGTCACATTTATCTGCTCCAATTATATTTCACAATTTTAAACAGATTTCTGTAACAACTGAAAAATAAGCGTACATTTTTTATTTATTCACAAAAATCTACAATTTTTAACAGTCTTACGATCAAGGATTTTCTACGAATTTATTGGTTGGTTGGTATCAAATAAATTGATATAATCATAAGCTTATTAAGCAAGGGTACACATATAGGAGACCACGACACCATAAATACTGCCAACATAGTAGAAGGTCGTCCGTGATAGAACTTAGCATCGAAAATAGGCCGACGGTAAATAAAAATATATTTTTGTTCGGGTTTACGCTAAAATGTAAACATTTAGGTAAGTAATAACTCGTTGTTAACCCCTAGTATATAGAAGTGGTACTACGTTGCAGTCTTATGTGTTTCAACATCTGACGTAAGAAATAAACCTCTTTGAACGAATATTAGTTTATTTTTAAAGGGATAATAGACTTATGTATATGACTATTTCTAGTTAAGTACAGCTAAAGATTTAACTGATTCATAGGAGTATTAAAAAACAGTTACGAATAAAAATTTCCAATATCGAAATAAGTCCTCAATTTTAACTCTTTAACGACGCCCTATAACAATAGCCGATTTTTCTATCTTTTTTTTTGAATTAAAATTAAATAAAATCACTAAAGCTCCATTTTCACTCACTGCTTTTAGTTTTAATTTAAGGTTTTAACCTTAAAAGCGATTTTGAACTTAGTACATACATAGTAATATACATTATTTTGTATTGGTTACTATCTTTATTTAATATAATTAATTTTATTTCTTTATATATCTCACAAGCTGAACTTACATTTTAGGTTAGGTCAGTGAGTGAGTGGAAATGGGGATTAAAATTATCGGCCTAATAAAAAAAGATTCTATGCCTTAGATATAATAAATTAATTAAAGAGTATAAAAAATATATTTTCTGACAACGAAATTGATTATTTGTTTATTTAATTTCATTTAACTTTGGCCTATTTCCGATGCTGAGTAATATCACCGACGACCTCCTACCATGTTTGGAGTTCTTAGTGTACCAAGACTTCATATGTCACTCTCTAGTAAGTTTATGATAATCTAAGCACATACTCTAATAAACTTGATAACAATCAAATCCAGAAAATAAGGCGTTGGTCCGGGGATAGAATCCCGAAGACAAAGCTGTCTGCCGTTATGTATCTCGATCACTGTGTAACCGTCAGTGTAAATGGATACCGGGTATAAAAATACTGAGTACAGGGAATGAGTAATTATTGTTGCATACATATCAGGAGCAAAGTATGTACAAATAGCAATATGCACATGCGTGAATAGTTGCATATATATCAGGAATGGATTTATTATTACAGGAATTTTAGTTTCTCTTTCATTTATATTTTAATAACATACTTCTTTTTACTACAGACTTCACGAAAGTTTAGGACGTACTAAAGCAGAAAGATACATTTTAGACTTGGAGGATAATTTTAATGATAATATACACCTGTATCCAAAAAGCATTGCTAGGTGGAAAAAACCAAAGGTAGCGGGTTAGAGTTCGACCTAACATGAACATTACTATTGGATATTACTTGATGATTCGCCAAGCGACAGTCTTCAAGTTAATTAATTTGTCAAACACATTTAAAAAAAATGGAATTATAATGGTATGCGTTCGCATTATTCCGGTGGGCCCTGAGTATAATCCATATACATAAATGTTATGTAAATGTAACATCAGCGATTAAAATGACAGTTGTAGGGTGTTAACAAAGAAGATCTAAGAAAAAGAAATACGTTACACCTCCTTTAAGGTAGAAAATCTGCTAAATAACAAGTAATTAAGGCGGATTGATTAATAATTTCACTAAATGCAAGCAATATGATCTGATTAACCGATTTATATGTATACGGTAATATAATTTACATTATCTTGTAATAAATTGAACTTATCATTCGGTAAAATTTAACAATAACAAAATTAAAAAAAAAATGTTCAGCAAAATCTCATTATATTTTATGACATCCTCGTAGTGTCATGGCTGAAATGGACTAATAATATCCTCTCCATAACTGCCAGACAATAATTGACCTTTGACCTATGAAAAGAGAAGTCGCGACAAGTTTAATGGATATGTGGAATACAACATGTACTCAAATCCGTTGTTTGTTATTTTTAGTAGTGACGTTAACATCAATAACATCGATTTTTACTTTGGAATAATAGAATAAATATATTAATTGATTTTGAAAACAGGAGTTACAGAGAGGACTTGTAGGACATGGATCTGCAATGTCTTTAAGTGGTTCTGGGTTGTAGGTATATTCCGCAACAAGCTACTTACGAGACTTTGATGGTGACTCGTATTTAAATTAGTTTATAACAACTGTATCTGTAAATCTACCATACGATGGTGAATTTTATGTTATTCGTTCCTATATACATTATAAAAAAATTAGTGAAGCAAAGCTTAATCATTGTATTTTTGATTTATGCGCTAAAATTTGTTTTAAGCATAAGTCGCTGCCGAACTCTCATAACTAGAACTATAATATGCTGCCTGTTTATTATCTCTAAACTTAAAAGAGGGTTTTTCCTGATAAAAAGGTTTCCCTACTCTGATCCAGACGCTACTCCTGCAGCATATACTCATACAACAACATAAAACATTAATGAAACTGTATTGTAATGCTAATGATATGTTGCCATTGTCTACGTCATATGGCGTTCACGGCCGCGGCCGCTGCCGCTGCCGTATGCTTCTGCGTTCGTGTACCCCTTTCCGTTATGTGTCATAAATTTTTTTTATGATTGTCTGCAGAATGATGCACTAAAGTGTATAATAAAAAAAATATAAATGTAACTTTTTATTACAATTTGAAATTGAATACTCGTAATTTTAAACATAATTAAAAGTTTATGACTTTTTTACACATAACTGAAATATAGTTAACATATTTTTTTATCCAATTAGCTAATCTGCGACATTGACATTCACCTTGAATTTATGAGAGAAAATATTGATTTCACACTAATTAATTAATTAATATATTCAGTAGCGTTCTACTAATTGAGTGAGTCCTGGCACCAAGTTTGTAATGAATACAAAAAATGTATAAATGTTAAGTAAATTAAGTCTGTTTTAAATCTCTCAACTGTGAAGTGGGCCTTATAAAGCTCGGAATGAGTAATACTTAATCCACTTTTACATCATTAGTTATTGCCGTGAAATAAGGAAAAACTGACATACCCCTTTCTTTTTTTTCTTCTTTTATTTTTGTGATATATTAAAAGTAGACGTTTAAAAAGAAAACTATATTCCTCATGGAAAATGCCATTAGTAGACAGGTGCTTTTTCGTCGACTAAAAGGATTATTTTATTTTGAAAACCAGCGATCTTATCATACGTATGCGTAGGGGTCATTTTATAATTCATAAGAGCTCTAAAAGTCTAAATTATAAAATGATTCTCACAAGCTTCATACATTTCATCATATATGTTTAGGCACATGTAGTCAACTTGTGAAAAAGATTAACGCCAATTGAAGTTTAGAAGATAATGCCTTATTCTGAATCACATTTAGGATCGCCGAATAATTAAACGATAAATTATAAAACTTATGCATCTAAACTCAAATAAGGATAAGCAGAAAAAAAGCTTAAGTATTTTTGGTGAATACGCAAAGAATTCTAACATTTCTCAGTGTTTCGATTCAAGACGGTACGTTAAAGAGTGTTTATTTGTGTTTTCTTATTGTTAATAGTAGAGATAGGTTAACAAAAATTCTGCGAAATTTATAAATGTGTAAATTATGTCTCTAATAGAATTTTCATTTACTTAAATTTTTTGGAATCCTAAGCGCTGCGCCAATAACTGATATATATTTGTCAAAAGTCTGTATATGTATTTCGACGAAACAGGTCACAAGAGGTTACAATGAATAAGTCTATTTATTGAACAACATTATTATATAACCTTACACTACAACAAATAACAGTAGCAAATATAATACACTCTACACGGACTAAAATAAACATTAAAAAGAGAAAAGTTATTATTTGTACTATAACATCACATATTGCAACTGATATTATTGTAATTTACAAAAGCAGATACGTCAGACATGCCCTTGTCAAAGCGTTATACGAATACAATAGGTTCAAAGAAATTCCATTTTTATAAAAGAGTTATTTTAGTTACAATTACAATAATTTTTTGACTGTTACGTCTGTAACTTTTATTAAAAGTTATGTTGGCTTTATTATGAAAAGGGTGAGGAGGAGGAAGAGAAGGAGGAGGAGAAGGAGGAGGAGGAGGGGAGGAGAGCTTGGAGGCGTACACACGATCCTTACGGGTCTACTGAGATCGGATTCCGCTTGAATATCTGAGATACAATTGCTCTCTTTGATACGCTATATAGATACCACTAATTGGTTTAATAACGGAAAATTCCGTTTTACGGATATAGTACAAGTCGTAGAGTACCCGTCAGTTTAAAATTAATACTTAATGTAAAAACAAAAGTGAGAAGTGGTATATGCAAGTTTTTATTAATATTAATTAACTGTTTTGCAATAAATGTATTTTAATAATTGTAAAAAGTTGAATACAGAGGGTTGGGTGTGAGAATGTTTTTAGGTTGAAAACGGTGTTGTTATGTCTTATTTGCTAATGAAGCGGTTACTAGATTGGGCTACGCATTTTCGAATCTGAAATATCATAGATTTACTATGTTGCGGCGATGTATTCATCAAATCAGTGTGTCATAAATAATTTCTTATTATCTTTTGCAAATAAATATGTAAGCGTAATGTTACTCAGGGTAATATTTTTTATTTAAAGTTTACTGTTATATGAAGCTTCCTATAATGAAAAGTTCTGCAATACGGCTGGTTTTATTCAAAGTGATTCCCGAGAACAATGATAGTTAACGTCATCCTCGGACAGTAAGTTCCATATCTCGTTTACATTTATTGCAACGACATGAGTCTAAATCAAGCGTTGAAAATATATAATGTGGAATCTGCAATTTTTGGTTTTATTTGCGGTTTCATCATATATTAATTTTATTTTAGGCAATTAAGAAAACTGTCTTTAGAAAATCTACTGTACTTACTTTTGTGCCATACATATTTCATGCTACGCATATCTAAAGCCGTAAGTAGCACTTTAGTTAGCTTATAGCAAGCTAGCAAGTATGATTATTAGCACCGGAAGACAATTTCCATACGAGAAGTAAAATATAAACCTTGGAATAAGCTTGTAACAAGCCAGCAAATGTGAAACTTTCACTGCAATACAATTTTCTATGTGAGAGGTGTTAAAAATTGTAGATTTTTTTAAAGATCTTGAAGTTACTGCTGAATTTTTCAAGCCAGAATTTATAGTACTGGGAGAAAATTCCCCGGGGTTAAAATCTAATATATTCCACCCTTAAAACGTATCAAATTTAATGTTAAAAATATAAACTTACCGGTAACTTTATCACGAATAAGTTTACAGCTTTCTACTTCACCAATGCTTGAAAACAGTGATCTTATTTCTTCTTGAGTCATCGTTTGTGGCAAATAATTAACAATAAGATTTGTTTTTGATTCTTCCTGTCCTCCTCCAACTGACCCTGCTCCTCCTCCATTTTGTTGACCAACAACTCCTGCATCGAGGCCGTTCGTCATCATGATGTGTTAATCGTGAAAGTTTTTAATTTGATATTTTGGTATAAGTGTTTTTTTGTTTTATGTATATTTTGTATATTAAATTGTTTTAATTTATTTTGACACAGTCTTTAGCTCTGTACTTGGTTAATATTTTTTTTTTAATTAATTATTTTATTTATAATACTCCTTATTCTTCGATTTAGCTTCTCTTCCTAAGTAGCTATTTATAATAGTAGTCTAGTCTACGAGTTTCTTTGTGTTAGTAGGGATGTGTTCGTTTCATTACAATCTGGAAGTAAAAGAAAACTTAATTAGTTATTACAGTTTGAAATTATGCATTTTAGTTGACGAAATGACGAATGACGAAAATCAATTGCATCTAGTCTCAATTGCTTTCTAGAGGGCCGCCTCTGTGCAGAGAAACAAATTGTAAGACTTTTGACGTCCTCGGATTTTTTCCTGAATTTCCTGGAGCACTAGGGCACTTTTTGCTGTATAACTATTTATTCGTAAAAGATAGAAAGGTGAATTTTTGTATATGGGCTAACTTTGGTACCTAATTTGCAAATCGGATTTAAAAATGAAATTAAAATTTGAAATAAAATTACGAATTATATTATTGAATTCCAATCATACACATAAAATAGACTTCGCTTTGTGACGGGAGTAAAAGCTAGTATATTAGTGTTTACCTAAAAAAAAACATTTTTGTAAAAAGTTGTTAACGTCATCTGAACAAATATTTACAACCAACAGTAGGTTTTGTGAACATGATCCTTTCTGATACGCAGAATAACGTCTTCCTCCACTAAGGACGTTTGTAAAATCAAACAATGCATAAAATATGTCTCTACTAAGAAGATTACCACTACCAAAAATACATCGATAGGCGCATTTGGTGGATATCGAACCCTAGAAATAGCCTTGCTTACAATTTCTTTAAGATAGCGTAAATAAACAGATGCCAGTAACTTTTCAAGACAATTGTCATGCTGCTTATAAGCCTCATCGGTAGAATGTTACAATTTTTTTTATAATTATAAAGAATATTATTATCTAATTATCCTGAAAATTTGAAGTCGATTGACGTTTCGGACTCGAGTAAGTTCGAATATTTTATATGGGGAGTAATGAGAGTAAATGAGGGACAAATATATTTTCATGTTACATCAGTTTATTAAGACTTTATTTTCAAATTTAAGACAGTTTATTAAGACTAATTTCAAATTTAAGACTTGTGGCCCAGATTCACACAATTTCACATTAATTTCAATGAAACTGGTTTCTGTATTATTTTCTATAATTTAAAACATTTAAAAAAGGCGCCAATTTAGAATCCAATTCACTCTGAAGTTCGCTGGTTTTCCGCTATATAGTACCCCATGTTTGTTATGTATCACAGTGTGTTTGGTGCGCTAATATCGCTATAGGCAAAAACTACATATCTCATCTAAAAACAATATTCAGTTTTATCAAGAAAGCCGCCGATTTTAATTTACGAAATTATTAAAATAATTTAAGTGGTTAAAACAAATAAGCATAAATTTTAAACGTTTATAACCATATTTATAAGTTATAGATATAAAAGGTTAATAAATAAAATATGGTTAAAAAGTTATAACCATATTTTTTAAATTAAAATTCACGGTTCCTTCAATCAAATCAAATTCGTAGTAAGTTGAAAGAAATCTCGTAGTATATCATTTGATGGTTCATTTCAGGAAGATAACGTAAGATTTTTTTAATTTCCTTTGGTTTAGTTTTATATGTCGCTAGTTCGCTAGGTCGCTAGTCATCATTCATTTTATATAACCATACAATAAAAAGTAGTTTTAACCCATTAGTATGATCCAGCAGATAGATTGTAATAGTTAATAAAATAACTCTTCCAATTTACAATATCAATTTTCTCTAGGTATTCCACCACTTATTTTTCCATTACAATAGAAATTTCTTAGGCTTTTTACATGTCCTAACCACTGAATTTGTTGACTTTTGCTTTCTGTCACAATGTCGATTTCTCGGTATCTGTCATATATTTCGCTATATGTTCTTATTTTTGACTTTCCGTTTTCCGTTGCATCATAAATGCTTTGCTAACATTTTCCATATCAGCAAGAGATCACAATCGCTCTTTCTCAAGGTACATATCCAACAGGTTTTATTTAAGTTTACAATTTGCATAGTCAGATCTAAGCAACTTTTGTAATACATAATAACATTTATTGCCGGCTGTAATTCTTGCTCTAATTTCAGTTTTATATTGTTTAAATCAGATAAAAGTGTACTCAGATATCTAAAATCAGTTACTCAATTAAAAGTACCCTTTCCTTATATTTAAAAACTTACATTTTGATATCTGTGGTTACTTCTTGTATTGATAATAATTTTTTCAAAATTATTTTTACACATATGATTTTTAAATAACACCTTCAAACGATATGTGTTAAAATTTCATGACATTACGACCATTAGTTTACGTGTTACATTGGATTTAGTGACGCTACTTTTGTAATTTTTAAAGAATGAAAAATCTGAATTTCTGAAAATTCTGAAAAATCTGAAGCATTGCTTTCTAATGATGAAAAACACCTTTCAAACAAATTAATGGATTGACAAGTCTCATTCACACTCGGTATTCTTTTATGCAATTTCTAAATATATAGTTCTTGAATTTATTTCTATTTTTCTTATAACTGTTTTATTTTATCTCATAAATTTTTCATTCTAACAATTTCTAAATCTTTTCCTTTAATTAAATAGGAATACAGAAGAATAGTAACGGTCATGTCTTACTAAGTACAATAGTCTTCACTCGGTCACTCAAGGTTATTAAATTGGACGCAGTTAGTACTTGGTTTGGATGAGGAACAGATAACAAAATACGGATCTATACAAACAGAAGAACCCTAGCTACCAAGAATTAGAAGACTGTATGTGTAGACACACAAAAGTAAGTTGTTATGCATAATATTCACTTTATTAGGCAAAAAAAATAATTATTTAGTGTATTTAACATTACATACTACAATAGGTTGTCAGCTTTTATGGGGTTGGGCCTCGTATATGTGGATACATCTCTGCCTAATACGATTATAATTATACATTAAATATAATCTAAATAAACAATATAAATATAATGCCGGTATGGTCATATGATGTACAACTATGGGGTACTGCATCTACCTCAAATATTGAGATACTCCAAAGATTTCAGTCCAAAATGCTAAGGATTGTCACGAATGCACCATGGTTTATACCTAATCACATAATACATCGAGACCTGGATATTCCAACAGTAAAAGAAGAAATAGTGCTTAGAACCAAAGTATACAAGGAGAGAATAATAGAACATCCAAACAATTTGGCCAGCTGTCTAATGTCCAATATTTCCACAGTACGCAGACTGAAAAAGAAGGTACCTCAGGACCTACTAGCCAAATAAGCAGATTCTAGGATCTATTAAAATTGAGGGATGAGTCGATGGGCATATCCCGCGCAAGACATTTTATTTTGACATACCTATCACTGAATGTCCTATAGGCAGGACAGATTGTAATAATCTTTAGTAATAAAAAAAAAAATATAATCATTTCTACGAAAAACAACCAAACCTGGATTCCTGGATTCGAAACCGAAAACACAACAGTTCAGCGCCAAGTCTCAACGCTTATCCCTGTGTCCTCTTTGTGTTGTTTATTACGCAGGTATTTATTTCATTATAAACAAAATATAATATTTTATAAAGAAAACGAAGTTTTAAAGAAATAGCGAGTTTAGTGGTAGTGAGAAATATGACATCGAATGTTGCTTTAATTTTTAATTCTTCTAGCTCTTTAAATGGCTATTTTTTATTTTTTTTATTTTCTATAATACTACAATTAAGTATAGATATACTTATCTAGTGGCTTACATTTCTATAATTACACGGTGTGGTAGAGATTGCTCCAATGAACAATTCTACATGATTAGATTACTACCTGTTCTGCGAAGTCTTCGAACATCATTACTACCAAGCATCATTACTAGATTTCACGGCTATTTAAATAACAAATATTTTTTAACCGAAAATAATTGCACATTTGAAGCATCTGACATCAACTTCATCAGCATATAATAATTTTTTAGAAAAAGAGTTGGTGCAATCAATCAAAAAATCAATGTTGATCGAAATGTACTCATACATCTCTTACTATTCTCATTGTACATTCAGTATATTTTATAACGAAGTACTCAAACTAACCCAATCTATTCCCAATCTATTCGAATATCAAGAGGGTCACACACAAGTATCACATAGAGATCATTTTAATGCTTGTAAAGGGGGGCCAGGGGCAACAACACTCAGTGGTAAACTCGATTACAAAAAAACTGCTTCGAGCATTCTAAATTATAATTTTCTTTTGTTACACACACGCACATTGGAAAAAGTATTGATAATATGAGGAGGGTTCTATATTAAAGAAATACGAGTAATATACATAATGTTAGAAAGAGATAATGCATGTTTTTGACTGTTATAAGAGCAAGATAGTTATATTTTAGTCACTAAAAAGTAATATTATAAACAAAACGCGTGTCGAATTTTTTTGCAACGTGAACTGTCTGGTACATTACCGGCTGAACACAGTTATATTTATTCAACATAAGTGTATGACCACAGCCTAGTGTAGGCTTCCAGACCTACCAGAGCAAGATCCCAGGGCCACCAGACATCACTTATTTTCTGATGCACAAAATGTGTAAGATTAAGTAGTGTTAGTATGTACGATGATTGTATGCCTACCTGTTAGCTTGACCAAGCGGCCATTTTCCAGGTATCAGGTAATCAAGGAATATGTCTCACTCACACTTATGCACACCGATAATGCCCTCTCGTTCCTACTCATAGCGGAATTAAAATTGGTTCTAGAGGATGTTTGGCCCTTGGATAGGTCTGTCCTCTTGTAAATCGTTTTAAAACAGTTGTCTCGCTAACATATATAAAAATGGGCCATCAGACTATAAGTGAGTTTAAGTAAGCGTCTGCAAGGTAATACAAGACAACTTATGGTGTCATAGTCTCATAACCAAACCACTGTCTAATAAGTGTTTATAATAGTGTTATTACATAATCACTTTAACTTTCATAACAACCAAACTAAGAAAGTAAAGTATTGGTCCGAAGATCGAATCCGAAGATATAGCCGTCTGAATTCACCAATGAATACTATCTACTATTGTGCTGCCTATAAATATATACTCGTATAGAACTCAACAACATTTTTCTATAAAATATGCACGTATACAGTTTAAATATTTATTTATTTTAAATGATTTATTACAACGTTCTTCTGCGTGCTATTTTGGTCCATTCGTACCGTAAATCTGCGGCATACTTGAAGTACTCGTACTCCTCTAGTTCTAGCAATGCTGTAATAGCTAGTTACGTTGCAATTTATGTTAATTTCTAAAGCATGAACAAACGCTGATTAACATCGTTTTACTATACTAATATCATATACATACACTGTGAGAATACAAAGGAAAAATTACTTTCTAACATGGTACCAGGGTGCTATAAAATTTAAAAATAAAAATTATTACTTTAGTCATAGTAATATTTATATTTTATATAGAAATGTTTTATCATAAAATCAATATAGCACCCGGGCACTATATATAAGTCGTCCAGAATCAAAGTTGGCTAGTTGATGAAAAAATTAAATTGAGTTATATATACCATTTAGTGTTTAGCTGACTGAGCTCTATATGATAATAAAAAAGATTTTTCTGATAAGAAAATTATAAATTATCTTAAATCGTTATCAAATATGGTATAAAAATCTGTCAAAAATATTACAGAAGCTAAATGAGCTAGTTACAATTTTTTTACTATTGAAAGTCTCGGAAACAAACTTGGCTACTTAGTTTGCTTGATTCTTAATGATTTATTTTTAAATGAACATATTTAAATAAGTTTTTGTTGCTGCAGAGTTTATAAGAATTAGTTTAAGACAAATTAAAAAAAAAAACTAATTTTACAATTTTACAACTGACCCATAGATAATAAATTTAACTTTTAATTTGTTACTAAAGTACTAATTATAGTTGTTTTAAAATTGTTCTGAACTAAAAATCACGTTTTGCAAAGTGCAACAGTGTACGTAACAACATAACGTATGCTTTCGTATTCTGTAAGAGATGAATAAATAATACTACATCTACACTCAATAATAAAATATTCATGTAAATATATCAAAATTTGGACGTTAACCAAATGACGTTTCAGTACACATTTGAACCAAAATTACAAAATATTTAATATTGCACGAAATAGAATTATACAAATCTCGTGAAATTATTTTTTTGGGGTGGTTTTTTTTTTATTTTCGACCGAAATATATATAAATGATATAGATAAATGTATACAGGCGTTTTTATTTTAATAAATATCTAAAAGTTGACGAAGATATAGCTATTTAAAATTTAAATTTCATTTCACGCACTTGCATCAGGGGCCTCTCACTTAGAATAAAATTTTTCGACACGGAAAAAGAACTTAAATTCTCGCCGTCTCAACGTAGGAAGGGTACATTTAAAAAAAAAACGCTTTTAGCGACACCACTGGATCTTCTATGAATTAAAATTCTCAACGACTCTAAGAGCGTATGTAAAGTTCATTTTTCTGTACAAGAAAATTGTAGTCAGTGGTATTGTACAAGTAAAAAATATTATGTTATAACATGTGGTATAAAATAATAGTTTTTAGCTTCTTCGCTCGAGGGTGTTCGTATCGTATTATACATTCTAAAAAATTATAATCATACATGTCGATAAATCCAATCCACACAGGCATAAAAAATAAACCGATGGTAGATAATTACTCGAAAACTAAAAAAAAATATTATAGATATTAAAGACATAAAAAAATAATGATAATAGTTTGTACTTTTTATATCTACTTTATTGCTCTGTATATAATAAACTAAGATTAGTTTACACAATATTATTATTTTTACATAGTTATCAATACAAGAATAGTAAAAGTCGCATATGATTAGAACATTCTATACTCCGTAACATGAACTCTGTTCAGAGACATAGAGAAAGAGTGGGGGGGGGGACCGACCCAGATCTCGTCTGAAAATATTCTCCAAAAATTTAGTTGGAGTCAATAATGACTAGTTAAAACATAGGTCGCCAAAAACTTGGTTAAGATACAATTGATTTAGCATGGAATCTAAAAACGGTTTAACTAGATACAATTAATTTTAGCGTTAAATCTAAGATAACGGTTTTATTGGATTATTGTGATAGACCTCCATATTGGGTAGTGCCCCAAGAAATCATCACTCTTGGTGCGACACTGATGTAATAGCACCATGTACACACCAGTAAAATTGGACTGAGGCCCAGCAAGTATTTTCTGTTGAACATCGCTGCTATAAAGTATAATCAATGTCGTGAACTCAAGCAGCGCCTACTATATACTAAAGTTTTATAATATGATGCTGTGGCAAGTTATTTTAAGAATTCTATAATAACTTTTTTTTACACTGCGTTCGTTCCGTATTTATATTAGAAAATAAACATTTTAATTTCCGGATTTGCACCTTGAAATATATTTATGAATCAGTCGGTCTTAACAATTATGTTTTAAGTAAAATAATTTTATATAAATTTAAATACAATATGAAATTTTTATAAAAATTCCATTGTATATCACATAACTATCACGATTATATAAATGTTAAATTCGTTGACGTAATACAACAAAAACATATGAAGAGAAGTGACATATAATTAAAGTGCCAAGTCCAGAAAACTAGAAAAATAGCATATCTGCGTTCGTCAATACCAGATGTTGTCAATAACTTGCTGCACGATGCTGTGGAAATGACATTTCATCGTCATCATTGTTCTTTATTTTTATTTTAAAATCTTTCTACACTATTCATCGTTGACAGTTTTTTTTTTTTTTTTTTTTCAAATATTTATTTGAGTGCAACAACTTTCGACAGTCATTAGCATTTAAAACAATGTATTCATTTATACACATTTGCAATAGATAATTTATAGACACAAGTATGGGCATTCAAACTATTAGAGTCATTGATAAAGTCATTAAGGTGTTTCTCTGATTTCAAATATCTGCTTATAGTCTTCAGCCATATTACAGTTATGTTGGTTTTACACTAGAGAGACAAAACAATAAAACACGAACAAAAACACCAATGTTTTGTAAAAACTTAATAGTTCTTAAAACATTTTATGTCTTTAAAACCTGTTTAGTAAACAAAACACTTTCCCATATGGAGTCGGTAAGATCAAAGGAAAACACGTTTGTTGTCTAGTCTGCTTCGTTTGAACAAGCAGTTTTGTTTTTTGTGAACATTTGCGCTTGCTTGCCAGTTGTTGTTTATCATTTGGCTAGCAACTAGCTCCAAGAGCAGTTATAAATAAGTGCAGAATGCAGTGGACAGAAGATAAGACCAGCAATTTAATAGAAAGGTATCGCCAACACAATAATTTGTGTGATACTAAATTTTTATGAGACACACAGAAAAACAATAAAAACAAAACCAGTCCGTTTTCGAAAAACAGAACTGTTTTGTTTTTGTATTGTTTTTTGAAAACAAAACTGTTTTCAAAACTGTCTCTTTGGTGTAAAACCAGCATTAGTTTTGCCAAAATCTCGTAGAGGTGTGAACCACATCGTTGGCGAATAAGTTAATGGTTCGAAATAGCGCACGCTTTACTAAATAACAACACTATGCAGTATTTCTAAAAGTAATTATTCACAAGAACAAGTACTATGTAGGATTATTTCATGCGGCAACAAGACCAAAGAAAAAATGTGCGGTTTCCAATACACATATACAGTTCTTAGCGCGGTGCTCGGGCTGGGTACACGGCAGTGTGTTTAATTCCAAGTCTAAACTTTTATTGTGTTTTGCTAGAAACGACAATGATTGCAAAGTTTGGACTAGCGAACGAAGAAAGGAGGTATTTGAGAAAAGAAGAGGAAGAGAAAACATGCAGGATGTGTTTTGAAGGAAGAGGAGAAATTGGAGAACATTAAGAGAAGGTGTCGGGAGACGGTAAAAAGTGAAGTATGCCTAGAGGAGATATAGCAAAGAAAGAGGAAAGGAAGAGTATGGATGAAGGATGTATGGAAAACGAGAAAAGAGAAAAGAATTTTAAATTAGATTTTAATTGTCAATCTTGTCTCTTGTCTCTCTCACACTTTATAAAGAGAGAAGTACCATTTTAATGTTACTATTAGTATTTTTCGTTACTATTTACAAGGTTTCACGACATTCGTAAAAATCTCATAGATTTTTTTTATCCAATTTTTATTTTATTAAAAACTTATTCAGCTTTTCTTTTGCAAATTTTTTTTTCTAAATCGAATTTTAGATTAGGTTTAACGTCTCAAAGCTTAGGACTCCTCCCCCAACACTTTTTCAACTGTAGAATCATTTTATAGACTCCCCCACCCCTTTAGCGTGTGAGGTAATTAATGGTTTATCGCTAAGAGAAATTTGTAATAAATGTGCTTTACCCAAAATCGTAAAAAAAAGAGGTAAAAATGATGGAAATCTAGAATCTTGTAGTTGGTACATATATGCTAACTAAATTCATAAAGGAAAAAGTCTTTTTTACTAACATTTGATTATAGTACACGAAAACCAAAACCTTTGCTGTTTTTAAGCAGGGACCTACGACCTACGAGTCCTTGATAATAAAAAATAGTAAAACGTTGTCGGTGATAATATTAGAGTTCAGACTAACGTAAAATAAGTAAATAAACGATATTACTAGATTTGATACGGTTTGATATTTGTAATATATAAAACAGATAGCAGCTTGTCATGGGGCTCATTAAAACAGAAATTATAACGTCGACTGTATCCATGTGTGATGCGGCTTACGATTTAAATATACTCGTATAGTATAGGGGGGCAAACTTGTGCATCATGTAAGGGTGAAAAGCCTGCATTACGACAGCTAGCATGATTCATTTATAGTAGTCAATAAAATATCCCCAGATAGGTGAAGAAGGAGTGAAGGAGGGACACTAACACATTAATATTCTATATTTCTACCCCCTAAAAAGTTTCTACCATTTCAGTAATTTGACAAGTAAGTCGAACTATGAATGCTAGTTGATTTGAAATCACACACACACATACACTTTCTTGATTAATATAGGAGTATAATCAAAACATATAATTATTAGAATAATTATATATTAATATATATTTAATGCTTGTGCCCATTTCTTTAATGTGATTTGATAGTTATTGTATTTTGTGAGTTTATTAAGGTGATACTACATTTTGACGGTATGAGAGTTTTTTGTGTTACACTTTTATTTACATAAGGTCTTATCGCCTTTTTTAAATGAAAATTGTTGTCCTGAACCAATAACACCTACTGCGCTTTAGTTTTAATTTTATATTTCAACCTTAAATGTAAATTTCAGGATGTAAAATATAATTCATAATTCATTCACACATACAAAAATATCACTGGTCAACAAATTAAAATTTCTTTGTTGGTCCCAGAAAAGTAAGAAATGGATTTGAATATTGGACAGCAAAGTGGACGTACAAAATTTTCTTGTATTTAACATTTATGATGTAGCAGAGCTAGGAATCAATTCTAGGTTGACTGAAATTCGCCTTTAGTAATCAAAAAATATCATTCAACGAAAATTATACGTAATCAATACAGCTTTCCCCTTGAATCCTTCAAGATCAATTTCGGTCAACCAAGTGAAGATCGTTAGCCTGTTCTTTAGAAAATGCTTCAGTATTTATGAATTTAGTATTAGTAGCAGAAGCAAAGGAATTATAAAAATTAAGTTAAATTTAGATTAAAAAAATATAATTTTAAAATGAAGTACATTCTAAAATATACATAAAATTAAAAATCTATTTTATTATTTCTAAAAGTATTAAACTTTTGTCTTGCGAAGCTTAGTTACACCTCTCTTTTGTTACATTAATATTAGGTTTTTGTATTTGGGCAAAAATAGATTGTTAGTCAAATAATTTCTTTAGAAATTAATGAAATATATAATATTACTATTAATTATACTACAGCGAGAACTAATTTCTTTATGTATAAATTACATATTTTATATTTTTATACTCGTACCTTAGAGGTAAAATTTGCTTCTACAAAAAAACGAAAACTTGACAAAACATCATAAAATGCCGTCTTATATTTGGATAATAAGGTCATAAAATAACTTTGCATCTTAATATCCATATTTTGTGTTTAGCGTGTTATATTAGTTACAGACAAAGTATAAAAATCAACTTTTATTTTAATTTCACAGGTTGGTGCAGCCCCTTAAGTGTATACAAACTCACACCATGCTATTTCTATTTCGTTAATGTGATTTGATAGTTATTTTATTTGGTTGGTTTAATGACTGATGGCAATTATATATTAAGTACATACGTCAAAATATTGAAACGTTAAAAATCGATTGTATTCTATGAAAAAAAGTACATTTATCAAGAATTGTTGGTTTAACAGAACAATAACACGGCTGAAGGTCTGTAACCTTGCGTGTTGGGATTAAATGAGTAGTTTGACCTCAGTTTTGACAGTTTATATGCCTAAAGGTTATTTGAACAGGGTACACATCAAAAAATTAAGAGGTTACTAAAAACTGTAACAATTTTAACATCGGTTTAGGAATTTGGAATATAGGTCGCTCTGTTTATTTAGGCTGCTATATTATTTTTAAGCGCAACACAACCACTAAATCCCTGCTAAACACAAGACATAGATATTATTTTAAATATAAGTAAAATTTTATGTAATTAAGACTTACTAATATTTAGTGTAATTTCTTTTACCTAACGTTACGTTTTATTATTTACCGAAGTCATTAAATAAACACAAATATAAAGAAGCCATTTCAATATATATTTTACAATTTATATATTCAAAGGTTCAGAATATCAAATAACAAGAAAACAGATAACAATCTATTTGACTGTTTTTACCTGTTTGATTTTAAAACTAAAAGAAACAATTTCAATTTTTAATTTTTCAAACGATTTTTGATTCGTTCTAAAATGATATTTCAGTTATTTAAAGATTTTCAAGAAAAAATTCCAAGAAACAAAATAAAAGGAAAATTACTATGAAATAACTCTCTGGTTATGATTTCTTTGTTGCCAACTCTAATTTAAGAATAAAATATAAAATAAAAATCCTTTTGAAGTTCACAGATCGATCTAATACTACTATTGACAATTGTATATGTATATTTAAAATTAAATAATTTATTTGTATATTGCAATTAAAAAAAAGTGTTTTGGAAGTGTTGTATTTCAAGTGTTAGAGTTCAAGATCCCATACAATTTCTTACTTAATAAAAATTAAATATTTCTATTAAAAAGCAAAACTTTATCGACATACGCAATTAAGATTTTTCCATTGTTATGAAAATTACAAAAGTAGTGTCACTAAAAACACTCTAGTTCATAAACTAACTTTGACACATATCGTTTGAAGGATGATACTATCTAAGAATCTAATGGATTTGTCAATAGTGGCGCCATTTATATGTAATCCTACAAACTTATTGAGTGATATGATATGAAAAATATAACTTATTTTTAATTTATTTTCTTTTCATTTAATTTACTTTCTTTTCAAATGTAAATTAAGTCCTGGACACAAAGACTGTATATTAACTAAGAGTGTTAAGCCGTTAGCGTAAGGAATTCTGTATTTTTGAGTTCAATTCCCGGCCAAACGAAACATGTTCTAGGTTTAGTTGTTGTTTGTATGCCAAATATAATCATAGACTTTTTATGCAACAGTGTGACGTACAATAAACAGTGTCGGCTGATGTGAACCTTTCTCCTAACGATTTTCTGAAAAAAGTGTTTCTGATTCAACACTAAAAATTCAGTCAATATTTTCTTGTTTTTTTTTGGTCTCAATCTCAATGAATACATTTCTACCAAAAGCTCATCATAAAAACTGACAACAATATGAGGTCGTCAGTGATACGTCTAGTATTATATTTTCAAAATGTTTCCGTTTGTGATACGTATCAAGAACTTTAAATTACAAAACACTGTGCTATATAAACAAACGTATTGTTTATTTTTAGTTTAATCTGGATCTCGGTGCATGCATAATTAAGTTATAATGCAAGGCATAATTAGCATTTGAATGATTGCGTAGCACTACGAACATAAGTCACCTCAGATGTAGACGAGATATGCAAATATTAAGATCTAATGTATGATACAGACTGGTGCGACATAAACATACGACATCCAACATTTATTTATTTATTTATATTTTGATTCATAAGTTGACATAATTTAGACATGAGTGTACTAAATGTATTGTACTTTTAACGTACAGACTAGTGCGACATGAACATGCGGCACTAATAAAATCCTTACTTATGCTATTTTTTAAAATTCTAGGTAGTATTTTTATGAAACAAAAATGTTTCAATTCTAAGTCGGAACTTCTAAATACTAAATATTCACACTTTGGCGCTACTTTATTTCACAAAGCTTGTTCTGTTTTGTGGTTTATCATCACTCTTAAATAAAGCACCTCTTATACGCCTGTCAGAAATTAAACAATTTAATAAAAGTGTTGTGGAATTATAAGAATAAAAATAAAAGGTAAAAAACAACCAAAAACAAACCAATATTTATTCAATAACCTTTCTGGTTATTCACAATAAAACTATATTATATAACTATATTTTAAACTATAGCTTCTATTATAAAACTGAGTTCTTGTTTTTGCTAATAATAAGAATAATTCCATCACTTTGAAATTCTCCATTAATTTGGGTTAAACAATCTTTAAAGCTATATTTTACATTAAATAATTAAGGTCAACTGCCACCTCTGAATTAATATGCCTTTGCTGTATGTACACACTCGTAAAATGCTTTAGCAATGTATTCAATTAAAATGACATAATGAAATGCAAGATTACAAGTTCTAAGAAATTGTAAAGCATTTTGCTGGCTTCGTTTGCGTGAAATAGGCCGGTGCATGAGCGCAATACCATGAAATTAAAGTCATGTCAGTAGAGCAGGTAAATACGACGTATGAGTATATCAAATAAAATATAAATAAACATGTAGGTTTTAGTTTACATTTATTACTCAATTAAGGGTAAAACATCGTAAACAAAAACATTGAATTAAGAGCTACAGATCTATATAAGTATGAGAAAAATTGGATAAGTTAACAAAAAAATATGCATTTATAAATTATGACCCCCCCTTCCGAGTCGTTGTCACATTTTACGGACAACCTCCCCTTGGTATGATGTCACATATATCAATTAATAAATAAATTGTTATATCTTACAGTTTTTACAATAAATAACTTTACCTTTTTTTAACAATTTATTTTACAATATACATTTTCACATTTCAATTAATAGTATTTGAAATTTGACTTTCACGGAAATTTATATTTTTTTCCACCAAGTATTTTTATATACTGCATAGGACGTCACAATTTCTGAACCCCACTCCCTCTCCTTAGCATGTAACGTAATTTATGGCCCCTTAACCTCAGCACAGTAGTCGAGAACGTTGTGGCGTTTGACACCAAGTGTCAGTCTACAGATTTTGACATTAGCACAATAGTTTTCTTAGGTAACTATTAACAGCTTATGTTTACAATTTCATAAACATTATTATTCAATTATCAATATTTAAAATTATACACTGAGACATCCGATTCAAAATAATATACACTTTTTTACTAAAGCTTAGCCCGCTACCCAGAGATGCGCACAAATAGTTTTCAAAAGTATTTAAATACAAAATAGACCAAATACAAAATAGTATTAAATATTTTTGAAAACTATTTGTGCACATCTCTGCCGCTATCCTGGTTTTAACGTATTAGCGTTTTAGCACGATTAGGGACCGTATTCCCGAGTTCTGTTAGCACTGGTCGTAATCGAACAGATTTGATTTATATTAGTAAAATATTTTACGAATCGCTTTTAAAAGAGTATTCCGGAATTATATTAACTATTATTATATATATACACTGCCTACAGTCGTTCAGTTGAACACTGAATCACAGTGATGCCATTTATTTTGCTTTGGAATAACTAAAAGTAAATCAAATCCATCAATTTTTACACCCATCTTCGCATATACAGGATGTACACAGGAAATGTGAAAAGGAAAATGTTATATCTAAAATTGAATTCAATTTGTGAGTGCAACTAGACCGCATCGTGCTCTTGAATCGAAGCATATTATACGAGCGGTAATTTATTTAAATATATGGTTAAATAACACTTTGTTGCAACTGTACAGTGAAGGTTTCAAGGATATTTATTATTCAATCTGAATTGCTAGAATATTTACATAATTGTCGCTTCAAATAAATGAACCGATTCTGTGTAAAATAATATCCTTTACGTAAAGGTTTGCACATTTTTCTCGAAATATGTTGCTTGTAAATAAAATAAACTATATTTATACATAAATAATACGTCATTAATATATATAATTGATATTGATCTGCATACGACAATATGTAGAAGTTCATCTTTTTGAAATTTTCCAAACAAACTACACAAAAATTGTATTTTATATTTTGTGAAAGAGTGAGGTAGGAGAATAACTGCATAAACTTCAAAAGCGTCATATAAAAGGTATTTGTAAATTTTGGCAAACCATATTCAACATACTAATGCCGGTTTCACACCAAAGAGACAGTTTTGTTGTCAAAAAACAAAACAAAAAGATGTCTTGCTTTATTTTAAAACAGTTCTGTTTTTCGAAAACAGACTGTTCACACTGAAGAGACTGGTTTTGTTTTTAGTGTTTTTCTGTGTGTCCCATAAAAATTATAAACATGATAAACATCAACTGACAAGCGCAAATGTTCACAAAAAACAAAACTGTGTATTCAAACCAAGCAGACTAAAAATCAACAACAAATGTGTTTTTCTTCGACTCCAGATGGGAATGCATTTTGTTTACTAAAACAGTTTTTAAAGAAAAATATGTTTTGTGTAAACATTGGTGTTTTTGTTCGTGTTTTATTGAACTGTCTCTCTGGTGTGAAACCGGTAATATCGTCATCAATTTGATATTCCCAAGTAGTGCGTTATATTCTCCAAAAAAGAGTAATTTAGAATAATTTAACTGTTCTACTAATTTATTACGTTTGAATTGGCAAGATACACATTTAAATACTCCATTATTAAATATAGAACAGCTTATAATTGATCTATTATTATTACATAAGGATCTATCGAATTATATCCTATTTCCTGGTAGTGACACATTAATTGATCCTTATATAATATCCCACGTATCCTCCCACGTTCTCTGTTGTGATTCAATTATTTTGTAGAGCTTCTGACCTACAGACCTGTATATTTAATAGAATATCCCGTCACCTGTTCTTGAACCTGATATAAATATATCAGGGTATATTAGAGGAAATTATTTCAATTGGTTTAACACACGACTAGTTCACTCGTGATAAATTTAATTATTCAGTACAATACATGTACAAACACGTTTAAATTTAAAAGGAGGCTGCACAGATACGACCGTAGTCGTTTAAGTGTTAAGATGGTTTTGGACTTAAGGTTTAAATCGGTAGATTTGTCATGTCATTTAACTCGAGTTTCTGAACCCTGCTTTTGTAACTAATTTTCGCCATCGGTACCAAGTAAACATTTTGGAGTCACTTTAACATTATATTGAAGACGCGTATGATTTCTTTGTCATGAAAACGTGATAGAAACTTCACAAAACAGGACACTTCACCAAATTGTTTACTGGGTAAGCTTCCACGCTTTTTCACGCAATGAGCTTGTGTCCTTATTGATGTTAATAAATGTGTATTGGTGTGTCTATTTTATGAAATATCTAAATGTTGACGGAGATATAGCAATTAAAAATTTGAATTGTAGTTTTAGCGCTGCGAAATGGTCGGCCATTTGTATGACGTGAAATGAATTTTAACGTCAGTTATTTGTTCAGTACGTCACTGCTGTGGTAATATTTCGTAGTCGAAATAATCAAGCCAAGTCAAAGAATAATACGTTTTTATTTTATTTAACCCTGTTACGGCAGATATAATATTGAAATTTTATTGTTCCTTGAAATAGCTATAAATAATATTTGATATTTTGATATATAAATACATGTAGCAGAGATTTGGTAATCTGTAAACTTGTCAGAGTTCTCTCAAGAATATATCTCTTTTACGCTCTGTTGTATAAAAGAGATAGCAACTAGCGGTTGTAATATTACATGCATTTGGAATGTTGTACAACGTTGAATCCCTTTAATAATTAAAGAGACAAAATGAATTTTTATCTAAACCACTTCTTTAATTTTTTTTCTAATTTTAAACGATATCGGAAATAAACTGCAAAATGGAATTCAAATTTATTACGAAACGAGGGCTCCTACAACAAGTTTACTGTTGCAAAAATTAGCATTATTTGTCATATAAGATACATATATTAAACTAACATTGCTATAATTCGAGGTAGTTTTTGTTGGGAATAATTATAAAGAAAAAAGTTTGATTTTCTCAAATATCGCTATTGAATTAAAGGCTAGAAATAAAGGGCGTTCAGAACTAAAATCAATCCATGGTAGCCAGAGGGCAGAGGATAGAGAGCGGCAAGCGCAATGCCGGCAATGCTGCATAGGGGGCGTGCCGCGTTGAAGCGTTTTAGCGTTGGAGCATGCTAGAAGGCATCGATTATGAGTCCCACTGATTCCCAACAGTTCCCTACGATTCCTGACTATTTCTTCTAAACTTCTAAACTTCTAACTTCTAAATCGGCGATATTAGCAACCAGCACCTCACGTTACATCAATGGTGCAAAATTAAATTTTGTGCAATATAAAAATTTGAAGGTAATTAATTATTCGATATAGCTACACCTTTTGTTTTGAATCTTATAAAAAAACTATTGCACTTTCGTATATTTTATGATGTTTTTATTATAGTGAAAACATGTACAAATCACAAGTAATATACCTTATACAATTTTTTTTATTAAAAAATAGACAGAATTTATACTTAAAGTTGGCTAATAAATGTGAAACATGACGCCATTTTTACTTATATATGGAACATTGTCATTTTATTCCTAACCTCAAATTTGAAAATTTAACTTTAACCATTAATGTTGTCTATTTCTAAATAAAAAATGATATAATGTATATTGCGTAAGATTTGTATATGTTTTAAGTATACAACAAACGCAATAAAACATATAAAAATGCAGTAGTTTTTTAATGAGATTCAAAACAAAAGGTGTAGCTATATCGAATAATTACCGATTTGGGTATACTATCTAGGATTTGCCAGTGTTCAGAACAGATCAATAACAAATGTTCACAATCGTACAGTTATTTAGAAAAATTTGCTCGATGAAGGTTTTCTAACGTTAAAAAAATTTGCGAAATTTCGTTCTGTAGTCAATCAAGAAACGTTAAGACAAAATAAGAGACCACGTTAAACAAATCTCAAAACAATGGGATCTTATTATCAAAACAAGTATAACATACTCGTAGTACAACACCGACGATCCATTCATTCACGAACTAATTTATTTAAGTGAATGTAGTGTGAAAATTCAAACACGTGAAAATTCGCACTACATCCCTTTCCACCTACAAAGCAGGGACGTAGTGAGTGGATGCCAACAAGGAAGTGGAGTATTGCAGATGTTTGGCCGCGACCCGCGACCCGCGACGTATCGAGCACTGGTGACAGACTACATAGGCTACAAAATGGCAACGAGGGTGTTTGAAACTGAGCCCGGGCCGCGCACCAGAACGGGCGCGGCGCGGGAGATCCGATTATCTCCGAAAGCTAACAGGAACAGTTCGACACTCTAAAGACAAGATCATCATCAAGGAAGAATTAAACATAATATAAATATTGATCTGAACTACATATATCTCTATCCGACTCTTAATAATTTATATCATATAGGAAATACACCGACGGAATGAGATGAACGAGACTCGAGTTATTTAAGTACCACATGTATACAGCAGTGGCCACTATAACCAAGGATACACAAGTAGTAACTTCGCGAATTAGTCAACCACACGGATTATAATTCACTAGGAAGCTGTAGCACATGTGTGACACTAGCCATAGAAAAAAAACACTCATCTCAACCTACTGTCACATGTAGTCTATCAATCAAAACTAGTACCGAAAAGTTTGCAAAACTTTTATAAATATATAATTCACGAAATGTTAAAAAGTTTTCTTTTGGCATTTTTAGGTTAATTATCAATGAAAACTGGGACATTGATATTGCACTGTTAGTGTACTATTAAAATACATGTGAAAATGCAATAATAACGTTGACAGAGTATTTAACATATTCAATTAAACAACACAAAATGATTTAAAAGTACGACATAACACAATATACACACACTACACATATTTTAATACATACCTATGTTAATTTCAATATGTACAAAAAAAATCACCGCCACGGCATGCGTAGATCAATAAATTAACGTAAAATATCATTGATTCACTATCATAATTTATAAAACAAAACTCAAAATTAAATAATAATATACTAAATATAAATAAAAATGTAGGGAACTAAAAACGTACAACCTACTCACACACTCGCTAACCTCACACTGCTTTAGTTTCAGTATGCTGACTGATGAATACAGTATATAGTATATCCAAATGATTATTTTATGACTCTTGGTATAGTATATAGTATGTGTTAGAATGAGATAGCAATACTATTCAAAGAGTTTCGGACTAGTTCGCGTCGATTCGGTGTTACGTTTGTGTATGTTTCTTTGATGCTCTTGCTGTAATGGGTGTTACATCCTGGTGTAGCATTGATCGTCAACAGGAGCGAAGAAGTGGTTGGAACTGGACCCTGACAGACAGCGGGACGTCGGGACGTCAGGAGGGTTAGGGAAGAAATCATGCATCCACGATCTGATTACATGTATTTTGCTTTTAAAGGTTTATTACAGCTGGAAACAGCGGATAAATTAAGATATAGTTCAATATTTTAATCGGTGGTGTATTAAATACATTCAAACTACATGAAACTATTTATACTATTTTCTCTAGAACTTAGTAATAATTTTGAAACACCAAGCAAATGTTCATTATTTCTTTAAACTGAAGAGATTTATTGTAGGTTTCTTAAATGTTTAGAAGATTTAAAGCGCGTTACATAGGTTTCACAGAATTAGTCCTTTAGTTCTTGGGAAGCATAGTAGAGTCTCGTTTTCAGGAGATCCCGGGCAATGCGAATTCTGCCTGGGGCCAGCCCGTCTAGCCGTGGCTGTGATCAATAGCGGCGGATCAGTGAAAACGTGCAGAGAGAATTTCTACATGCATCCTTTTACATGACTGGTGTAATACCAGTTCGTTTCCAAACCGGCGCAAGAAAATACCGAGACGCGAGAATACCGAGAAACTCTGAGTCTGAGAACCAGGAAATGAAGAACTGGAAAATATCCCATAAGAAAAAGAAAGCAAAGTTCTTAATTACGAGTATAACAAAAGATTTTAATTGATGTCGTTGTATGTATAATCGAGTATCCTAACTCCCCTAATTTATGTATATATATACGAGTATGTATGTATTTTCTTTAATGTTTGGTTTTCACTTGAACTAAAAATCAATTAAAGGTACAGTCAGCTTTGGATAAACATTAGTGTGTATATAAAACACGCATATGTAGCAATAGAAACGCATTAAGGATCCCTACTCGAGTATTTCAAATTACGTCAACGCTTCAACGCATCGACCACTGTGCTGTAATAATTCTTTCATTTTCAAACTGTCATAAGACTATATATCATTAGACTATATTTTCTTTTTTTTATATTATTATATTTATGTATATAATAGAATAAATAAATATGTTATAATAATAAAGACAATAAATCAGATAGTTTCGTGAAAGCTTTTTCAGACTTTCCCTGCTATAAAATATTTGTTTATAATATCTTAGAACGACACAGATTTGTCGTTTAGTTAAATATGTACTGAGAAGTTTGAACATTGATAATATTTGTTTTTCTGTAAAGGGCTATTACATTCATTCATCACAAATCACAAATTAGTAGAGGTTCGTTCCCTTTTAAATAAGTATGAATGACCTTCAATTTATACATATATTTTCTTAATTTATTAATTTGTTTAATTTATTTAATGTTGGCCTATTTCCGATGCTGAGTTCTAGCAGTTTTGTGCTGTCGTAGCTCATATATCCGTGCTACACCTTTGTCCGATATATTTATGATTATGATTATACTACTAAAAAAAAAAGTAGTAATATTTTTATTTTAATCCTCAAATTACAAACTCTGAAATTAGTAATGAAAAACAATATCTGCCAAATGTCACCGAAATATTGTATTTCCCGCTATATTTATATAGCGACTGGTATTACCACAGCTTAACAGAAAACAAGATATTATAATACTTTTATATATAACAAGTAAATTTTGTTATATTGGATAAACTTTAATCGCTGGATTTTGTTTGCAAATTAATGTCATACTGTTTTAAATTTTATTTTTATTTTAAATATCTGTTTTTCTCCCAGGTATAAATGTAACGTTTGAATTAGGTTGCAACACGCTAGCACCTTGAACAAAATGAACCTTGGAATTAGCTTAAAACTTATATGTCAATGTTTTTCTACATCCTAATTTTCACTTATAGTGGAATAAACTTTTCCGACAGGTGCGTTTGTTTCAGAAAAGAAAAGAAGGTTTAATCCAGCGTATCATTACCTTCTTTCTCTTAAAGAGCAAGTATGGGACAGATTTTATTGTTAATAATATTATGAAATATCAGTACATACTAGTAGTTTATTTTGTTGATCAAACAAGTATGCAATGATCGTATGAAAATCTTCGGCTTTCACAAAGAATATTACCCGTTGGTTGGTACAACACGTAACTCAATAACTTCGTAGTATGACATATAGATGGCGCTACTACCGACAAATCCATATGATTTTGTAGATAGTACCAACCTTCAAACGATATATGCCAAAATTTCGTGACCACTAGATTACGAGGTACAATAGTTTTAGTGACGCTACTTTTGTTATTTTCAAAACATTGCTTCTTAATGGTCGGACTCGTTTATCGGATGCGTTTGAAACATTTCTGACCTAGACAAGAAAGCCATTTTATTTTCATATTAACGTCAAACAAAAACTCATAGAGGTTGAATTATGCAAAACCAATAAAGAATTTAATACCAGTTTCATCTCTATGTGAGACTTGGAACATTGCAAACGACCTTCGTATTCATGTATGTAGAATTACATAATGCCAAATTGGTAATAAATAGACTGCTATGGCTTCGATTATAAACCACGCATGATTACAAAGGTCAAAGCTGTCTAAATAGAAATGAAACAGGGGTTTAAGCCTAATTTGCTTAAATAATTAATAAGATTATTCATTTTTAGACACACATATCAAACCCTCTGTATGCGTAGCATTTATTTATTCAGTAGGACTTAATCATATACTCCGCAAGGTTTCCTATATATTGCAAACACAATATTAATTATATTTTTCATCAAAACTTCAATCAATCTTATACAAAAGTTAATTACCTACAATTTGTGTATATAACATTATTTTGTATCTAGCTACACTACTGTGAAGTAGAGCACTTCACGGAAAAGTTGTTATGATTTAAAACAGTTCACGCTTACAATTTTGTACATATTTCTTAAAGCTATTATTTAAAAGATTTATAACCTTCTAAAACTACTACTTAATTTTTCTTGAAAAATAAAAAAGAATTAAATTTTGAGCTTAATTCAATTTTAACATTCTACAATAAAGCCCCATTCCCACTCACTGGTTTTAATTTTAATTTAAGGTTTTAACCCCAAATGTAATTTTGAACTTGTGAAATCATGCGTCAGTAATATACATTATTTTGTAATAATTACTCTCTTTATTTAATATGAATTTTTGTATTTAATATAATTAATTTTGCTTTTTTATATTTCACTAGCTGCAACTTACATTTTAGATTAAAACCTTTTAGACTAAACCATTTAGAAAACCTGAAAAGATTAAAAAAAAACATTTTTGATTGAGAAACCGAAATTTATAACTGCCGTAGCCATGCATACATAGATCATTCTTGTTGTCTGGATATATTAGGGGCGATAAAAGGCTACGTGCCTAGGAAGCCCGAGAAACTATATTAAAAAAAAAACCTTACATTAACACTAAAACTCAGCGAGTGGGAATTTAAAGTCGAAAAAGATTTGTTAAAAAAAAGATTAAATGAAGATACAAAATACACAAGCCTACTTTTGAAAATAATTTGTTTAAGTTCATTTGGGTTTCTTAAGTTTATTAAACGCCTTATACAGTTGTATGAGATCCAGACAATATTAAAGACTGTCAACACAAATAGCAAGTCGTCGGTGATAGGAATAATACGAGTATCATAAACAGGCCGATTTTAAAAAGAAATTAATTAAAAATACTAAATATTTATATATAGAACATTATTTTACAGTAGTATAGAAAATTAATAATATGAATATTTTTAAACGAAAATAAATTTCTTGTTTATGACACGAATATTTGTGTGATTGAATAAAATAAATATTTTCCATGAAAAAAATAAAAATAAAAATAATGTTTTTATGACAGCAAATCCTGAGTAATTGTGATTCATCTATAAATCGAAAATAGAATAGTCAAGCTGATTTTGACATATTTCTATATTTGATACTTTAGATTTTGATGCAGCAGCTGAGAAATAAGAGAAACAAAGAAAAAATAATTGAAGAAGATGCCCCAGGGTTTTTGTCCTCTCTCAAAATTGACGAGTATATTTTTCATTTATTAAATTTGGAATTGACATATCAATCATAGTTACAGTGGTTCAAATGCGACAAAGCTCTAAGGATTTACGTCTCCCCGAAAAATATATCTAGTGAGAGTAGTATAGAAAAAAAGAGAAAAAAGAAGCTTCGAAACCAAAAACCTGGAACGGATATTGAAAGTTCTCATAAGCTAGCTTTGTCAAACCGAATCAAATATTACATATTATAAAACGAAACCAAAAGTAAAGCTTCAAAGCCAATCTTTAATAAATTTACACTAGATAGAATTGAATCTGATATTTTACAAAATATAAATATATTTATCTTTAGTTCTTGAAAAATAAATCAATCATAAAACTTATTAGAAACACCTTTTTTAATGATTATAATATTATTTGTATCCTGGTATCCACATAAAATTTATGTGGATACCAGGACATTGTGGAATAAGAGGAAACGAAATAGCGGATAAATTGGCAAAGGAATCAATAAATTTAGAAATTAAAATGAAAGTGAAATTACCATATGAACACAATTATCATATGAAATTTTTAATATAATCAAAAAATTAAACTTCAATTTGAGAAACACAGATTTCATTAACAAAAGTCAGTTAAAAGGAAGAGATTATTATACGTTACATCCAAATTTAAGTAAGAAGAGATGGTTTAGAAATGAGTCTCGCAAAATTATATCAACTATAATCAGAATCAAAAGTAATCATTGCAAAACTTCAGCTCACCTGTACAAAATTAATATTAAATCTGACGATAGATGTCAATGTGGTGAAGAAGGAACTTTGGATCATATTATTTGAATGCATAAATTATAGTTTAGAAAGACCAAAATTGAATAGTGATATATTAGATGTGATTAAAACTTTTCCTGTTAATACTAAATTTTTGTTAAGTGATTCAAAATTAATTAGTGAATTATTGAAATATTTAGAAATTTGTAAAATTGAATTATAAATTATAAAAGATGTATAAAAAATGTTTGATGGTGGCTGTGACGAAAGAAAGTCAAGGCAAATAAGTAAATAAATATAAAAAAAAAAATAATGATTATAAAAACTGAAGAGTCTGTTTTAAGAATGAAACGGTTTTAGAATAGGTATAAAATAATAAAATTAGACCTTTTTAGATTGAATATTAGTGTGTTTAGCTTAAATTGAATGGTTCACATTCGCATCGGGTAGATTAGGGGCTAAGGTGTGCAACCAGTCGCCTCGTGTGCGAAGGGCCTTATTCTATATACATAATTTAAAAAAAAATCTATAGAAAAGTGGTTTCACGGTGGAACTAATAATTGTAACACATCGTACTATTTTCCAGACGTGCCCCCGCTCCCTCATTGCCACGTCGACTATTTAGTACTCCAGCATCTTCCCCATATAGCGAAATGCATCACACGCGCATTTCAGCAGCGCAGGCGAAGAGATACCACATAGTATTACCGCGTGTTTTATGGAATCAATGTAGAGTGTAGCTGGTAGAGTACAACATGCTCACTACTCACTACTCGCCACTGTCTCTACTTAGGTACGTGCAGGGGGCCTGGTTGTTTTCATTGAGTAAAATTCTACGCTAATGTGGGAGTGTAGTGGAATGCCGCAGTTCTGCGATCCTGGCTGGTGAATCCTGGGGTCGTGAGTCCTGTGATGTCACAACGGGACGTTGTCACGACTACCACCGCCGTCGGTATCGCTGCCGCTGTCGCTATCGCTGTGGAAAGAGGAAGAATATCCGGTATATCCTAGATTCACAGCATGTGATCTCAACCCATAATAAGAAAACTGTCTGGCTCGCCCCTTGTGCACAACAAGTTACAATTAGAGCGGTTACATGAAAATATTACAAGGACAAATCTGAATGATAAATAGAAATTATGTAGTAAAAGTACACTCGTATGTACGTAAAACGTTTTACCCATGTTGCGTTTAGGGCTTCACACGAGCACGAGACATTTCTGGAAACTATTGAGACGGTATCGAGACCATATACGGCGAGACCCGAGAGTATCGAATCTGGTCTCGTTGACGTTATTTAAAAAAAAAATTCTAGAAAAATGAACTAACAGCAACAAAAAAGGTTAGGTGGTAAATTTACGAAATATAAAATCTGGTAAACAAACATCTGTTAAATATTTTATTTTATAATTTTGCCTTTTACTACATTTTGTAGTTTTAAGGGAAAATAAATGTGAATATAAATTATTTACAATGCGATTGTTTAAAGACATTTTGCGGCAAAAATGTCGTTGAGTGTAGGTGTTAGTAGTGCCAACCTGACAAAAAGGCCGAGATTAAATAAAAGTAATGATGCATTAAGTGAAAATGAACCAGTTGATCAACTGTGTATAAAAAAAAATTCTTCAAAGTTTAAATTTTCTTTTAAATTTGATACAATTAATGGTGAGAAAAAAGCGATATGCTTAGTGTGTGAAAAATTTAGAATAAAAAAAATAATTAGCCGAAATAATATAACGAATTCCTTTCCTTAGGACTATCTTAGGAGTAAGTTCTCACAATAACGATATGTGACGAGTAAAAATATGTAATAAAAAAGTATTAGACAGCGATGTGGTTCACATATATGAGACCACGACACCATAATAACTGCCTTTGTTTGGTCTAAACGAAAAATGTTAGTTGACCATAAAAAACTTTATATCACGCCACGTGACTGACAAAGTTGACGTTAGGTTGCTATGCTTTCGGTTTCAAATTCCAGACCTGCGCTATATTTTCTAGGTTTGTATGTTTTCCGTTATTTCACAGTAAACATTTTAAAATCACTTTGCAATCATATTGACTATGCGTATGATTTTTTTGTCATGAAAGAGTTCATTTACAGTTCAGTTTCTCACAGTCGTTCATATGAATTGTCTATTTTATCGGCTCTAAATGGCGAACCCGCTGCACCTATCGGAATACAAATGATGATAAAGCTGTTGCGAACTATAATTGAAGTCCAATAGTGATAGAAACATCACAAAATGGGACACTTCACCAAATTGTTTACTAGGTTGCTTATATATGAAAAATAATACATGACTATAATTGCTTGGTAACGGTATGGTAGGAATATTTAAAAAAAAAAAAAACTCTTCTACATATTTAAAAAAATAATGTATTAGAAAACATTATTTTTCCAAATATCCTGTATTATGCACCTAATGCATTGACTTTTTAAATTCTCATATCTAACAATAAATTAAGAATTGAAGGAGCTACATACTGTACATATACAAAATACAATATAAATAAACAATACCCATTTCATTTGCCGATAATGCATTTAATTGCATATTTACATTGTGCATGAAATGGTGTAGAACACTCGTTTATAGGTGATATGCCCATACACAGCGTTTATTGATTTTTTTATATGTATTTGCATGACACTGAAGATAATGTCAGGGTGATGACTGCCTGACTGGTTGCCTAGCTGGTTGACTGGCAGGCGTGTAGAACGCCCGATATAATCCTATCCAACGATATAGCATGCTTAATTCAATGCTAAAACACCAATACAAATACATTGAGATATTTGTATTGACATGCAATAGTGTGCGAATAATAAAGTATCGTATATGTATACAAACGAAGTGCGATAAATTGCGTAGAATTAAATTTAAAATATTTAAAGGCGAAATACCGATTAAGGTAGCCTATTTTTTAGAGTGTTTGGCGAGTAAGAGAGTGTTGGCGAATAAGAAAATATAAGATAGATTTTAGCTTTCTTTAATAGATTCTTCTCGAAAGAGCACCAAAAATAAAGAAAATAGCAACACATTGAGGAACACAGTTAAATATATTAAATATTTTAGTGCTACTAGTTCTAATTTAAATTGATTTATTGTTCTTTTTAGTTCTTTATTTCATTTTATGTAATGTTCAATGTCAACTTATTTGCTGAGGCCTCTATCGCTGACCTCATATATGTGACCTACACCGCTACTTCTTAAGTTTTATGGTTATGAGCACATAATCAAATTAATTTTGTTTAAAACCAAACCCAGAAAATTGAACGCTTGTTCGGGGATCGAACCCGAAGACACAGTTGTTTGGCATCAAGTATAAATGCTCCCGACTACTGCAACGACATAGAATTAATACTCTCTGTTCAAAATGCTGTTAAAATAGAACACCAAAAAACAAAAATACTGGTGTTGGTCCTGCTCTGCCTGAATGTTTTGTGGTTTAGGTTTTGTATACTATACTTATAAATTTTGCGGTTTTTGAAGCAGAATATAAGAGCATTAGCGCTATGTAATGCTCTAATTAAAAGAAAAAATAAGCTTATTTGGAAACTGAAGTAGAGAAGTTGAAAGAACCTCACAGTACTTATACCATAGACCATGGGCCTGTAATATTTTAATTCGATCACAATAAACATCACAATAAAAATGTCTATGGCCGCATAGTATCAGGGTACTATAAGTGTTTTCTGACAAAAATTCCTATACATATTAGTAAAAATTATTATGGTCATAAATCCTCCTATATTATAATGTTCCAAGCGAAAGTTAATTTGTTTCTATGTTTACGCGATTCGTATGTTGGCTCAAAAACGGCTTCGTGCATTTTCTTGAAAATTGCCAATTTCGTAGACAGAAAAAATTAAGACTGCTTTCACTGAACAGACTGGTTTTGTTTTTAGTGTTTTTCTGTGTGTCCCATAAAAATTATAAACAACAACCGACAAGCGCAAATGTTCACAAAAAAAACTGCCTCTTCAAACCAAGCAGACTAAAAAACAACAACAAACGTGATTTCCTTTTATTTTAACGACTCCAGATGGGAATGTGTTTTGTTTACTAAAGCAACAACAAAAAAAAAATGTTTTAAGAACATTGGTGTTTTTGTTCAGAAAAACAAGTTTTTGTTCATGTTTTATAGAACTCTCTCTCTCTCTCTGGTGTGAAACCGGCATAAGAATATATTAAAAGTATGACTTAGAATTTAATCGTGCAACCCTTTTATCAAATATACCAGCAAAACCTTCAGGCAATGTTTAATTATCATTAACGCTGAAAGTAAGACTTCCCTTTTCTTTTCTAATGCAAGTCAAACACATGAGATAAAGTGGGACAAAAAATTCTTTATTAATCTTGTAATAGCGTACGGTATTTATATAGGATGTTATTGTTAGTGGTGTGTACGAATATCTCCCTAAGGTGCAGTGCCCTTCGTTTTCATCTGCCCTAAACGCGCTGAGCATCGATCCCTAGGGATACGAAACTGGGGCCGAAGTAAAGATAAAATATCGCAAGCAAACAGTATCTCATATACTTCACATATGTATTTATAGAGGATTTCAGGGGGAGCTATGAAAATCCAGCGTTTATAGACCTCCAAGCTAGTAAATTGTGACGAGATACAATTGAATTTGTCGTGTAAACAAAGAAAAATATCAATTGAGGCGTCTAGATGAAAAGGGATGTAAGTGAATTGCGTAGCAGGTTTTAGAATTCACTATATTCAGTTTTCGCTTATATCTCTGTGCCACTAAATAGTTTAGTACATCTTCTATCGTTTGTGCTGGTTATCTCAAATATTTTTAAAATTTGTCATTTACATCACTTTGCTTCTAGACGCCTCAATTGGAACAAGAAAAAAAAGTAAATAGCCAAGGGTCTTATGTTTTCTGTGAAGTGAAAACATTTGATATTTGCGTTTTCGAATTTACATAAGGGCACTTTGAATACAAGTGCTTTACAAACTTTATAGGTTAAATGACGTCACTTTGGTAGTGTGTTCAAATGACGAACAGATCTATTTTGTGAGTTCAAGGACTTAATAGAGTGAGATCTCAGAGCCGGCAGACATCACTTATTTTCTGATGAACAAAATGTACAATAATCGTAGTTTGACCAGGCGGTCAATTTCCAGGTATCAGGTAATCAAGGTACGTAAAATCGTTGCTAATCTCACTTATTTTCTGATGGCTGATTTTTACGTATATGTCAGACAATATCGTTAAAAATATATTATCAATACTGGCAGACCCGTCCTGACGGCCGTTTTACCTGGCAGACGCTTTAAAGTTGACAAAAAATTTCTTAAAGTCACTTATTTTCTGATGATCCATTTTAGCGAGACAACTATTTTAAAACGTAAGGTTGCGTTACTATTTGATCAGTGGCGAAGTGAGTTCAAAAATATTACTCGCTAGAATAGAAAAACAATCAGGAAATAAATTTAATTGAATCAAACAAATATTTAACTTCTTTATTAGTACAAGACCAATCTTTAGGACTCCAAAGAATTGTTTGCAGTACGTTATCGGCAAAGCAGCCATTCTAATCGAACAACCATTTAATGGGGTCCCTTCACTAGTACTCAGGATCCACCGGCGCTGATTTCATTCATCTTAAAGCTATCACAAATTATATTATTTATTTATTTAACGTAGCCCTATTTTCGATGGTGTATTACACTGCTGACATATATTTATGATTATGTATGTACATAATCAATTTAACTTGATAACAACCAAACCCAGAAAATATAAATCTGGTTCGGGGATCGAACCCAAAGACACAGCAGTCAGCGTTAAGCATCAATACTCTAGCCCACTGTGTCGCCTGTCGACAGATAATCCTATATTATAATGTTATTTATATTCTTATAATGTTATATGTTTCTATTCTTATATGTTTGGTACTGAATTTTGTATGGTAGTACTTTTTATTTTGGTAAAAAAAAAATATATTTTTTTAGTCAATTTATATCAAAAATTATTTTATGAAATGTAATTACGAATTATTTTATTGGATTCAAATCATACACGCCAAAAAGACGTCGCGACGGGGGTAAACTCTAGTATTTTATATTGCGTATTTAGTACTATCAATACTATTGTAATAGGTATCAAAATATCACTACTTTGTAACTAGTAACGCCATCTGTAATCTGTTGTGTAAAAACTTTTTCTTATGTAAAATATAGTCTGTTGCGAACTGCTAACGTGTCTTTATAGGTTATGGGCAAATTTACCGGTTTATCAGTTTTTTTTTTATAGTATAAAATAGATAAATTGTTACGTTTTTTTTTCGCGGAAACATGACTACGAACTATATTGCGAGTGTGCCAAAGCTAAAAGGCAGAGAGAATTACGATGAGTGGTGTTTCGCGGCCGAAAACTTGTTGGTACTAGAAGGGATGGAAAAGTACATCAAACCTAGTGCAGACTTCGAAGTTAAGCCAGTGGACGACTCCAAAACGAAGGCAAAGCTAATTTTAACCATCGATCCAGCATTGTACGTGCATATAAGGAATACCAGGAGCTCGGCAGAATTATGGACAAAATTGAAAGCCATGTTCGATGACTCCGGTTTCTCAAGAAAAATAACCTTACTTCGACATTTGATTTCGATAAGACTTGAAAACTGTGATTCGATGACTACCTATGTCACACAAATGATCGAAACGGCTCAAAAGTTAAATGGCACTGGATTTACAATAACAGATGAATGGGTCGGATCATTATTATTAGCAGGTTTGACTGATCGCTATTCTCCAATGATAATGGCAATAGAACATTCTGGCATTTCGATAAGTGCGGATACTATAAAGTCGAAGTTACTCGACATGGAAGTAACCAGTGATTTTGAAGGTGCAGCTGGCGGTACGGCGGCATTTGCAGCGAGAAATAAATATAATTCTGGCAGCAGCGGTAAACCAAAGAAATATGGCGGCAACCCAATGTCGAACAAAAAGACCGCGGCAGATACAACAGCAAAAACAATCACTTGTTTCAAATGTAAAGAGGATGGACATTATCGAAATCAGTGCCCAATGTTGAAGAAAAACACAAATAAATGCGTGTTTAACGTTGTTTTCCTAAACGGAAAGTATAACGAAAACGAATGGTACGTTGACTCCGGCGCAAGTGCACACATAACAGCAAATAAAGATTGGGTAAAGAACATGAACACAACTCCATGTATACCAGAAATTGTTGTAGCAAATGAATCAAAAGTGCCAGTTCTTTGTTCCGGAGAAGTTGACATTATTTCTGAACTTGGATGCAATATAACAGTGAAAGATGTGTTGTGTGTGCCTAGCCTGACAACCAACCTATTGTCGGTTAGTGAGCTCATTCAGAATGGCAATCATGTGATATTTACAAAGAAAAACTGTTATATTAGAGACAAGAACAATGTTTTGGTGGCGACAGCTGATTTATCTGATGGTGTTTATAAGTTGAGATTACAATCACAAAGTTGTATGTTGGCTACTACAGCTAGTGCAAAGTTATGGCACAGAAGACTGGCACATATAAACAGCCAAGACATGCACAGAATGAGAAATGGTATTGTTGATGGTTTGTCTTATGATAACTCACTTGACATAACCAAATCACAATGTACTACTTGTTGTGAGGGAAAACAAATGAGATTACCATTTTCTCATGTGGGTGAGCGGAGTACAGAAACTTTACACAGAATCCACACAGATATTTGCGGCCCAATGGAAACAAGTTCTTTGAGTGGTGCTCGCTATTTCCTGTTATTTGTTGATGATTATAGTCGCATGACTTTTATTTATTTTCTGAAGCAAAAGAATGAAGCTTTGAACAGATTTAAAGAGTTCAAATCATTGGTTGAGAATCAACAGAGTAAGAAAATAAAGGTGATCAGGTCAGACAATGGACTAGAATTTTGTAACAAGGAATTTGAAGGCTATTTGAAGCAAGCTGGAATTATACACCAGAAAACAAATTGTTATACACCTGAGCAAAATGGACTTTGTGAAAGGAGTAATCGTACAGTTGTTGAGAAAGCCAAATGTTTACTATATGATGCAAATTTAGATAAGAAATTTTGGGCGGAAGCAGCCAATACTGCTGTGTACTTGAAAAATAGATCGATTGCATCAGGATTGGATAAAACACCTTATGAGTTATGGTATGGATCAAAACCAGACTTAAGTCACCTACGTTTGTTTGGAAGCAAAATTATGGTGCATGTACCCAAACAGAAACGTTTGAAATGGGACAAGAAAGCTACACAACATATTCTAGTTGGATATGGTGATGGTGTTAAAGGTTATCGTGTGTACAATCCTTCTAAGAACACTGTAATGATCAGTAGAGATATAATAGTGATGGAAGATGTAACACCTATCAAGGAAGTCAGTGAAGAGTCAGCTATTTGGATATCCAATGAAGAAAATCCTACCGACAATTTAGTGGAGGAAAGTAAAGATAAAGTGGGGGAGAGCAGAGATTCAGTGGGGGATCTGTCTAATAATGTTTCAGAAACAGATTTTTTAGATTGCTCTTCAGGTTCCTCATTACATACTGATGACAATGAAACACTGACTGAAATAAACACTGAAGATGTTCCAGAACAAGCAGTATCAATACCTGAGCAAGTGCCAGATGTGCCAAGTAAGCGTCAGAGAAAGAAGCCTGAGCGCTATGGTATTAGCAACATATGTGTTTCCAGTACTGTTCCAGCATCGGAGGAGATTGTATTCTCAGAGGCTCTTGAAGGGCCTGACCGGGAGCAGTGGAAGCAGGCAATGGCTGATGAATTACAGTCATTTGAGGACAGTGATGCGTGGCAGCTTGTGGACCATCCAGGTGATGTGACAATAGTGAAGTGTAGGTGGGTGCTAAATAAAAAGTATGATTTTGAAAACAATGTAAGGTATAGGGCTCGATTAGTGGCAAAAGGTTTCTCGCAGAAACCAGGTGTTGATTATACAGATACTTTTTCACCGGTAGTGCGGCATTCTACTCTAAGATTGTTGTTTGCACTTAGTGTTCAAATGAAAATGAGTATAACACATCTAGATGTAACCACTGCTTTCCTTAATGGTTTTTTGAAAGAAAATATTTATATGTCATTACCTGAAGGTTTTGTAAACAAAAGTGGGGGAAAGGTCTTAAAATTAAATAAAGCCATTTATGGGCTAAAACAGTCTTCCCTGGCATGGTATGAAAGAGTTAAAGAAGTTTTGAGTAGATTAGATTTCAAAAATAGTCAATATGAACCATGTTTGTTTACAAAAATAACTGGTAAAATTAAAGTGATAGTGGCCCTGTATGTGGATGATTTTTTGATTTTTTCAAACAATGATTTTGAAACAAATAAATTAAAAAGTGTATTAGGTTCAGAATTTAAGTTAAAAGACTTGGGACCTGTAAGACAATATTTAGGCATGAGAATAAATTTAGATAAAAATAAAAATGTTATTACTGTAGATCAACAACAATATATTGAACAGTTAGTTTCTAAATTTCAAATGTCTGATTGTAAGACACAAAGTACTCCGATTGAGCCTAAATTGAATTTAGATAAGTCATCTGATAAATGTTTACCTGATGTTCCTTATCAAAAACTTATTGGAAGTCTGATGTATCTGGCAGTATTAACAAGACCAGATATTGCTTACTGTGTTAGCTATCTCAGTCAATTTAATAGTTGTTATAGTCACATACATTGGAATTATTGTAAACGTGTATTAAGATATTTACTGCATACTAAAAGTTATTGTTTAAAATATACCAATAATAACAATAGTAATTTACAAGGTTTTGTAGACAGTGATTGGGCAAGTGATGCTCTAGATAGAAAATCCTATACTGGATTTTGCTTTATGTTGTCAGGGTCTGCCATTTCCTGGCAAAGTAGGAAGCAGAAAACGGTTTCATTATCCAGTACTGAGGCGGAATACACTGCTCTTTCTGAAGCTTCAAGAGAAGCTATTTATCTAAGAAATTTAATGCATGAAATTACTGATGTATTTAATGTAATTGATTTGTATTGTGATAACCAAAGTGCATTGAAGTTAGCTTCGAGTAGTCAGAGTCATAATAGATCCAAGCATATAGATGTGCGTTGTCATTTTATTAGAGATGTTGTAAAGAACAACTTTGTAAAAGTTAAGTACATTCCTACTGAAGAAATGCCTGCAGATATTTTAACAAAAGGTCTTTGTCATCTGAAACATTATAAGTTTATGAATTTACTTGGCATTGTTTCTGTGTAATCATGTGTACTTAGATTATTCTGATAAGTGGGGGTATTGTAATAGGTATCAAAATATCACTACTTTGTAACTAGTAACGCCATCTGTAATCTGTTGTGTAAAAACTTTTTCTTATGTAAAATATAGTCTGTTGCGAACTGCTAACGTGTCTTTATAAATACCATAGAAAATATTTTTAATCATTCCACACAAAAAAAAAAGAAATTAAAACAACTCAATGTAAAAATAGTCATTAAAAATTAATTTAAACAACAATTAAAGTTCAATTTAAAAATAAATTATTTCTTCAACTAAATATATGTTTATGAATATATTTTATTTAAAATACAATAGTTAATTTTTTGCTATTTTAAAAAGTTCTTTGTTAAAATAATTTATTGCATATTTAAAATGTTGTTAGTAATACAGAATTTTAATAACAAAATACAACAGACTCATAAGTCACAATACAATAAATAAAAGTTTTTTGTGATAAGAAATTTTATAACTAGAAAAGAAAATTAATTGGTTTTGTTATTTATTATCATTTTCGTAGTATTTATAAAATAATTTCAATGGTTATTTACTTTAAAAAATTGTTTAACTTGAAAGTATAATTAATAAATATATTTGACATATGACCTTAACAAAATTAAAACAGGCTGATTAAAAATAAGTGCACATAGCCTACACGGCACTGTTGGAAAAAGGAAACGTAGTAATATTTAATCTAAAACGGTCAATTCTGTTTGAAACCTGAACCAAAATCGTACAAGGTTTTATAATTCTATTTTTCCGAAAATAGGTAAATTTATTTTTCAAAAAGCAATAAAGTATGATACAATATATTGTATATTAGGTAATATTATGTAATAGGTAATTTTATTTCTGGTAAACTTTAAAAATACATAACTGCCTTTAGTGGGATGTTTGTACTTTTAAATATACTTCTTAAAATATGGGATAAAAATGATCCAGAGCTAGTTGACTGTTTTATAGCACAGTATGTACTTCATCCGCTGATCCCTCTAAGGGCCTTATTCTGTAAAGTATTTCCACCGGTGAAAAAATTTCATCGCTGTAAAATGACGTCACAAAAGCGATGTTTTTTTATTTGGTATTCTGTAAAAAATTTTCATCGATTTTATTTTGTCGCTGGAACAAAATCGACCAAATTATAAGGTCGCCTTTAGCGGTGAACAATTTGAATTATAATTTGAATTTCAGTACAAATTTCTTAATACACAGTATAAGAATAACAAATTTTTACTGTTCTATTTTACCGACACTAAACCGAAAATGCTCATCTTAATGTGCAAAAGTCAAACATGAAAATTTGTGCATAGGAGCCGAATATTCGGACCCGAACATGGAGGTATCAACCCTAGATAACACAGTCATCGATTAATTGGACTAATATTGGGAATAGTTCGACGACTAAAAATGATATAGAAATGAAATATGATATGAAGAATCTGGTTGATATGGTATATTGGAGTGACAAAAGGACACATTTATTTGCATGATCGCACTAACGTAGAGTGGTCCTTATGGGGGTGCGTGTACCATATCGGGTGGCCCTAGTATAAAAGGGGTGACACTAATAAAAGGGAGAAGTATAATTGGTTGCATTTCTCAGTTTCAAATTCTATAAAATTTTAAAATACATATATTAATAAAGTTGTATATCAGGATCTCAAATATCCAATTATTTTTAATTAGTCGCAATATTATAGGATATAATAGTAATTATACTTATGACTCACACACTTAGTAATATCGTGAAAGTAACGGTGATAGTAATGAAGGTGTAATTGCGGAACGATATACTTTCGCAATTATGGTTAATTCTTGTACAGGTTCGATTCGTGGAAAATGTCTTTATCGTGATAAGAGACAATCCATTAATTACGTCACATTCAAATGGAAACAGAGACTTCGCAGTGTGTCCAAAAGTGCGATAAGACGTTATAGTAGTGGGGGGAGTCATAAGCTTCGTGCTGTCACATCTAATTTCAATTCGTTTTCCAAAAATACAAAAAGAATATTTCTTTATCAAATGTTTGACGTCACAACATGGAGAGGAGCTTCACAATGTGTCACAATGGGGACGGGGGAGATTAGAAACCATAAAATTTGTGTGACGTAATTTATGGATGATCCCTAAACTGTTATACGATGAATTGCTTCTCGAATAAAGATATCTCGAGATGAATTCAGAGTCTAAGATCTGACTGCATAATTAATACTTCCATCTGTTTTTATTAAAATTTATGTAATAATACTATTAATTTTAAAAATATGTTTTTCCACTAAAAATCTTATACTTCTACTTCTTGTTTAACCTTAATTTAATAAGGTTAAAGAGTGGAAATGAGGCTTTACAAAAATCAATTGACAAAAATCAACTGACAATGGACCAAACAGAATTAAAACCTTTGAAATATATGGGAAACTTGATTCAGAAATAAACTCAATGTGTAATACAATGTTAATTAACAGCAAAAATATTAAAGTTAATGATGACGATGATGATGATGAAAATGACGATAGTCAAGATGATGTATTATATTAAAAATAATTTTTAAAATATAACACTTTTTTAGCACTAGTAGAATGCCTATTTCTTTTATTAGAATGATAAATTGTTTGAACATAACATAAAAAGTATTTTATTTTCTCAAAAGTATTTTTAAAATATGTATTGCATTTTGTTTTTAAATACTTATGAAAATTACTTTTGTATATCTATGTTCGTACTTTATTAAGGGTATAACAATGAGTACATAATGAAAGATATTAATAACTTAATACAAATTGGATACATATTAGGGGAATGTTAAAAACGGTACATTATTTGTAGCTTTATTTATTATTTATGAGGGTTTGTTGAAAGTTTACATCCATTGTACGAGTAATGTGTTTAGGGTACTCTAAATACTCATTAATTTTATTTAAATAATTAATTAGTTTCATATTTTACATCTGGATAATGTATATGTAAGTACACAGAGATTATAATTACATTATGCAATCATATTCATCAACATGACTTTTTGACAATTTAGTGGAAAATCATATTTACGTTTTAAGCATGAAAATTAACAGAATAATTTGAAATACTTTATGAGTTGACTTCCACTTCAAACATCAACAGTGTGGACCCGGTGCAAAGTCTGTAAACAGGCTCTAGATACGCCACTGCTTCAATTAGTGAATTTTAAAGGAAAAAAATCTCTCTGTATTGTATATTTAAGTTATGATTTCAACAGAAGTTGAATAATTGTGTAGTGTGTAGTATTAGGATGGCACATATTTTCAAAGTTAAATTTTTGCACTATTTTTCTCTATTACCCATACAAAAAAAGTAATAGATGATAACATATGCATATTTAATAGATCTACATTACAGGGATAAAATTTCGCAAGATAAATAAACAAAATAATTCTTTTCTGGAAATTTTCGTTTTTTAAGGCTCTTCATGCACGCTTTCCCGTTTTCCGATTAACATGAAATTTTACACAGATTATTTTTTCATGCAATTCAAATAATTTCTTTCTATTAAACATTATCTCTCGTTTATCTTCCATTCCTCTACTCTACTTTCTTTGCAATACCTTCTCTAGGGCTACTCGACTTCACTTTCTCCTGACCCCTACTCTTAATGTACTCTAATAGTCGATAGTACAGTATTCTTTTTTATGAAATTAGTTTATACTCTACACACTAACGTTTCATCTTCCTTCTCTTGCTTCTAACCTCCTTCATCTATTTTATTTCCGACTTCGCTTTCCACCTACTCTTTCCTTTTCGCTGCCACACATCCTGAATCGTTTCTCTTGCCCCTCTCTTTATTACCAAGTCTAAATCTCGACATCATTTCTTTTTCGTTTGCCTAATTTTTGATACTGGCCCTCTTATTACTCAAGCGAACTATAAGTACTTCTATGTCTACATCATTATAAGTGTAGCAAATCACTGGTTAGTTAGTATATAATTATACGGTGCATACAGGTTATTGTGATTATATTGGGCCAAGGTCAAATTGATAACAATAACCGATTGGTAATAATATTCGTATATTTGTTGAACAATACAATATCATTTCAATACGTGAAAAATTAAAAACACATATAGTGACTTCTTCTGCGTTTAATTTTGCGTCCTAAGTACCTAATAACGTAAGTATTTTTATCGATGAAATTATTTTCATTAAGCAAGTTCTAACAGGTTTACATGTATTTATATCATAATGAAAATAAAGCATAGTTTCAAAAAAATACAAAACTATCTTGTAGAAGAGTGAAACTGCACTGCAAGATGATTTCTATATGAGAAGTAGAAAATGAATCCCGGATATAGCTTGTGGCAAGCTAGCTAATATGACATATGCATTGCAAGACAATTTTCTACCTGCATAATGCCAATAAGGTTTTTTAGACGTTCTCTGCTTATAGTCTTCAGAGATATTACAGATTTGTCTGTGCGATGAGTACTTGGAGCATTGAAGAATAATATGGTTTACTGTTAGTGGGATGTTGCATTGTTCACATATTGGTTCTATTAAATAAGTAGGTATGAGTTAAATTTGTATAACAATTATGAGTCTATATATTATATTTAGTTTGAGTTATGTCATTATTGTCGGAAAAATGCCTCTCGATTTTTTTAAGAACGTTCCAGTGTGGTATAGTATAGGGACATTTACTATTGTCAGAAATTCAATACGAATACCCACACATACATTTTCGAATTTTAGAAAACATGATATTTTAAATTAGTGTGTAATTTAAAGAAGAGCTATTTTTTGTTATTTGTTTAAAAAAACATTTTTTTTACTCTCCTAATTTTTTTTCAAAATTCCATGGAGAGGTTTTTTATGTATGATATAAAATAGTTGGGAGAACAGCATGCTTCAAGAGAAGTTATCCTGAAAATTGCTAAGTTTGTTATTACTTTAAAACGGTTACAAATTCTGAAACTTCTGGATTTATTAGTAAACGTTATTTTTAGCGTATAAACAAAAATTTAAAAAAATCTATTGATAAGTGATTTCACACTGGAGCTACCTTAAAACACAGTGCAACATTTCTTTAAAGTAAAGACTACAGTAATAAGAAAAATGTATTTTTTGACAATGAAAATATATGGTATTAACATATAATCAATATCGGACATAACTCAAGTTGTGTCACTATGGCATTCACCTGCAAAACGTAAAATCAAGTATTTTTTGCCTGAGTTAATCAAACAAGATGTAGGCGTTCTGAGGCTTAATACTATAAATCTTTTAATGTTGCATCATTTCTTCACACATCATGTTGGTAGTATTGTATAACTTTATACTTTACTACGGACCAAGAAGAAACTCTGGAGAGTTACTTCACGATCAATACTATGGCGAAACTCGTGCACAAAACTCCGCCTCATTTCGTGTGAGATCACACATACATACAGACACACACACACACTTTACTCTCTCACTCGGTCTCACATAATAGTACTACATAGTACAATTCAAAATGTAAAATGTTTCACATCCTATCACGTTTATAAACTTCATTCTAAACTAAGGGTAGTTTAGAACTCAGGCGTATTAGATGTTTACGTGCCATAGTTACACCTCAAAGTATTTCGTATTTTAGGGGTCCAGGGACTCAATTTATTCAATATTTTAATATCAGTACGTTTCAGATAGAATCCTACGAGTAACATTGGAATAAGTGGTGTTACATTTAAAATACATTCTAGATGCAATTTCAGATTTAAATACTGAATATAATAAGTACTCAACTTACGCGATTAATTCGTTTCCGCGAAGAGAAACCGCGTAAGTAGAATAGTGCCTGACCACTGGCGTAGCTAAGTATGGGCCAGTCGGTGCTGGGTACCGGGACCCTCAAGTTCAGGGGGCCCTCCGACCCTGACCAGCGAACCTCGTATTGTACTAGTTAAAAATTCTCCCACCTTTGGAATGTAAATAAAATAGATTGCAACACGATTTTAAGGTAGTACTGTCGGTCAGAGAGTTATCTCGTTAAATATAAGAAAAACTGCAGAGAACCAGTAAAAATATATTGAACTTTGAATGTTTTAATTTAACATTGAGGCTTATGAGAAATCACAGTTTTTATTTCATTTTATAAAAAGAACACTTTAGTTTTAGATTTATCGAAGATAGACCATTGTTATGAGGTATGCAGTAATAACCGGTGGCCGTATTCCTGAGTCTTGCGAACAATGATCGTGATCGAACAGATCTGATTTACATGAGTGAAACATTTTATGAATTACTCTTATATATATATGACTTGATAAAACTTGTTTAGTTAGGGCCCCAGTTTCTTTTTGCACCGGGGCCTTTGGTTACCTAGCCTATGCCACTGTGCCTGACAGCCACCTCTAAGAGGTTATTAATACGATCTGCTATGTACGTATATGCATACTATCAAAGTACTTGATAAGAAGATTAAATAAACCAACTTTGTTTATGGAAGCTGAACTTTATTTAAGATACATCCTAATCAAACATACGAGGGTAGTTTGATAGTTCAGTGACTTCCTTTTTTCAAAAAGCGTTTTACTTCTCAATTAAAGAATTTTTTTTCGACAAAAAGCGCTTTATTTATTGACATAGTCTTTTAACCTCGATACATTTAGTCCAGTGTTCTTCCAATTTTTGTATTTCTTCCAAATAATAGGTTAAATGGACGCTTGTTTCAGTGATGAGCTCTTTGTTAGACCCATACCTCTTACTGCCCAGCCATTTCAGCAGGTTTGGAAACTGAAAATAGTTGCAAGCGACTACATCTAGAGAATATGCTGGATGGGGTAGCAGTTTCTAGCCCATTTTATGGATTTTTTCCATGGTGACTACACACTCAATCGTAATCCCGGCATCTATCGCGCGAATACCTGCTTTCAATGGCTATCAAACACAAACTATCATGACGTAGTTTGCTCAAAATTTGACAGAGAAATTTAAAAATTCACTAAATTATGAAACTACCCTCGTATTTAATAAAGCGTAGGTAATGTCTAATCCGCTTTTAAGAAGGACTTAAAGGACGTCAAGGACTTACTATATTAGATACGCTATAAAGGGATGGAGAACACTTTTACAAATTGTTAGACAATAAATATTCGTATATTGCAGATAGAAAATTGTCTTGCAGTGCAATTTTACATTTACTAGCTTGCCAAAATCTAATACTTCTTATATAGAAACTAGCTCACTATATTTTCTACCTATGATGTTAATTTCGAAAAGACCGCAGATACCCTGATGTGCAAAGTAGTTTATCTCCGTTAAAGCTAACATCCATCCATGACTCTATACTTCTAAAAATATTAGCGAGATATACAAATAGCTGTCTGTTGCTGATGTTGTAAGAAGCCATATTAGTCGCGGTGCTTTACAAAATCACTTTGGAGTTAAACCAATTGCCGGAATACCTTTATCGCGTTGTAGGAATTCGTATTTCAGGAAGTTGTGTTATAGATATACCTACTGTATACTTAAATTTAATTAATTATTCGAGCACACATTTAGATGATAGCCTTCACGTAACATAGCAACTTAAAATTTATCAAATTAATTGCCTAATGGACTGAAAGTCTGAAGTGAGACTTTAAAACACTTATGTAGTAGGGAGTACAAGTACAATATCATGTTACAACCAGTACAGGGCCGCTCCGACGTGCATACGAGAGATATAAAAATGGGGCGCCTACTGTACTGTACTCTAATTTCCGCCAATCCGAAAATCACCGCCAAATTATCATCTCTCTTCTTCTATATATTTGTCTCGGACCACGTCTGAACGAGTATGGACATAAGTCACTGATTCCTTAGAATTCAGTTCGTAATTTTAGAGAACCGTATATACTAAACTGTTAAAAATGTTATTAATTTTAATACAAATTTAATAGACAAATGCGTATTCAAATTAAGAACCGGTTATACTTTTTTTAAGATAAATTTTTGTCTGAATTTCTTAAACAATATGAAAATGCACTGTATAAATTATGAAAATTAATACTCTGGGATCTGATTTTTTTTTAATACCTTGGCCCGTATTCCTGTACTATTCCTGAATTTTATTATTAATTATTATCATAGTTCAGAAAAACTCTTTTAAAAATGATTCGAAAAACGTTTCACTCATATAAATCAAATCTGTTCGATCCGATCATTGTTTGCAAGACTCAGGAATAGGGCCCCTGGTTCTAAAATATGCTTTAGAACTGTTGTAAAATGTATACAGTTTTTTTTGAAAGTGTAAATAACAATTTCACTAAACATTTGCAAAATTTAGCTACCGTTTGGGTGCCAGGTTGGCATCGACACTTCGGCCCTTCCGACAAATCGCCCCTGCCGGTATAAGCCCCCTATATTCGTTTAAGAAGCACACGATTTCGCAACCACGTATTCACTATTGATCTGGGTACGAGTATTACAGTTTAGAAGTTTCTCAGTGTAATTACTAATATGAGAATATTTCATGCTTTATTTTGTTTATCAAAAGCAATGCAACCCACACGTCGCGGTTGGCATCCCCTTCCTCTTCTAAAACATCGAACATTAAACATTTAAACTGTAATATTTCAACGTCAATCATTATTTTGAAACTTTTGTTTGATTATGTACCTTCTTTTACTGTTTGCATTCCACCTTGCATTTTCTGAAAATGGATTTTGCAAAAGGGAATGTATATGTATTGAGTAATACCGTAGCCCTTAATATCGATAGAAGGGGGGGATTAAATTCACTTGCTTTTGATGCCAACAATAGAAAAATTTGTGAACTGTAAAGCAGAGATTCTCAATAGGGGGTTAAAATATTCAGGGGTAAATCAAATTATATAAAATCCATTATATCATACAAAAATTTATTTAAGTGTAAAAATAGGAAATCTCTATGTTCTCTCTAGGAAATATATATATATATAAATATATATATATATAAATATATATATATATATAAATATAAATATAAATATAAATATAAATATATATATATATATATATATATATATATATATATATATATATATATATATAAATATAAATATTTAAATTCAAAGTTTTGCATTTCTTCAATATTTTGCTAAAGTTATAATGAAAAAATATGACAATTTTTCAAAATATGTAGATCATAGATTATTTATTTATTTGAGGTTATCAGCTTTGGTAAGTTATTAGCAGTAAAGCATAAATTTATAATTCCATTCATAATTTACAATTTACATTTCCAAATATGTACATAGAATACACATTTTGGGACGCCCTTTACATTTCTCAGGAGTGTATGAGTGTACATAATGAATTCATGGAAAATAAACACCAATTCTCAGTATCAATTTGATAACAATCTGAATTAGCTGCCCCAAAATAGCATTAACTTTCGCAGAAAATGATCTCACTTTCCTGGAATAATTACAGGTGTAAAGGGAACAAAACAGTAGTCGCCTGCTGGTCTGCGTACTGGCACGGTTATAATTTTACCACGAAACATATTAGATTAGAAAGAGAATTCCTTAATAAAATTTAAGGTTTATAAATTTATTTTTTAATTTAATTTATTTAACTTTGGTATATTTCCGTTGCGATGTTGGCAGTATTTATGGTGTTGTGGCCCCATTGATGTACGAGAGCATTTAAGCAAAATAATTTATAAATTTCTATTTTTTAGAACCAAATTCATACAGAACTAAGAAAGACAAATAATGCAGTATTTTGTTTAATCAGATAGTTTATAATGGCAGAGTAGCCGAGAGCATTTATTTATTCTTGGCATCATACTGCTGTCTCCGGGTTCGATCCACGGACTAGCGCTTTATTTTCTGGGTTTGGTTGTTATTGAAGATAAATTGTTTATGTTCTTACATAAGTATAAAACCATTAGACAGAGAAGTAACCTAAATATATGAGGCAGCGGCATAAAGACTGCCAACATAGCAAGAGGTCGTCGGTGATAGGACTCAACATCGGAAATAAACCGACGTTAAATAAATAAATAGATACTTTAAGCAATTGTCCTGGTCCTGTATATACTTATTTAGTATGTTTCCATGTTAAATCTTTGCCTGTTAACCTGTAATTCTCCCGAAAACTGCTAATTATAGTTTAAGTTACGAGAGTTCGCTGGCGACTCATGGTTAAAACAGGTTGTGCCGTATAAATCTGCGATACAATGGAAAAGCACTTTCTAACAAATTTTTTTATAATGCATAATGTAACTAACAAAATAAAATTCACCATCGTATAACCATTTATGCGGCTCTGATAACCTTTTTCAGGCATAAGTCACCGCCGAACTATCGTAATTTCGACTATAGCACGTATACCTAGAAACATAAGTTATGGAAGTTATGAATTCAAGATTTTACATTTTTTCATGGGATAACCGTTTGTACCATTCGAAAAGGTTAAATAAGGTAGGACTGCATTCCTATTTTAGTATTTTCGGATGATCTACCATAATGATCGGCTAAAATTTCGGGTACCCAAAAGAAATATGATGGTACGTACAAATATAAAAGGCACACGCAAAATTAATCAAAAAAATATTTCCTCATTGAAAATAAAAAATATTTTTTATATAAATTTTTTTAAATAAAATATTCATTGAAAAAGAAACGTGATATATCTGTCTCTGTTACACTTTAATGGTTTATTTGCAATTTCATTCAATACTGGTACGGTAGTGAGGCCAGGTGAAGTGATTTTGCCATTTGTAGTTCGTATCACTGACATTTCACTTGAACGAGTGAATGATGTCAAAGTGACTCCAAAATGTTTACTATGCCCTAAGTTACAGCGATAAGATCTCTGAAAATTGCAACTCAGAATTAAGCCCTTTGCCGACCACTCCTATAACAATATCGACTATGAAGAATAAAAATACATCTTAAAACCATTTTAGATTTAGACGAATATTTAATATTGTATAGTTCAAAGAATCAAACGTTTGAAGATTAAATCTTTACTGAAGCCGGATTACGAAAAAATAATTCTCATTTCCCCGTTTCCTATATATTAGAAATATAATACTCGTAAGTAAGTTTATTTCCTAATATTAATATATTGAATCCACGTATGTTACTGCGTATCTAGGGTTACCAAATATTAAATACTGCCACTCGTTACATCCTTATAATACGAGGGTCAGAATTCACAAGGGTGTCTACAGACGGCAGATTGTTCCCAAATCACTAGCAGATTTACTCGTTATTCATTTAAAATATATCAGAGGCGGGAACAATTTGATTCATCTAATTTTATATATGGACGTTTTCATATAAATCCTGATACACGAACTAGATATAAGAACTAGGGACCTTCTTAGATTACTTATCATTTTGTGTAATAGTCAGGACATAATCTTATAAAAAGCCTTATTTTGCATCGGTCTTTTTCCGATAATAGTCTTGTCAGCAACGACCATCTACTATTTTTTCAGGTTTATGGTGCTTAGGCTCCACTTTTAATACAAATTCAATATACAATACGTATTAAAATTAAGAACCAATTTCTGTTAAAATTTATTAAACAATTCTATTAAAATGCACATGCTATAACATTTAAAAAACATAATTTACAACTTATAGATACGAGTATAAGTATTTAAAAGAAAGAGATTAACTTAGTTTTATTGATAAAGTCAATAACATTTTTCAGACTTTCCCTGCTTTCAAATATCTGCCTATATACCTCAGGCATATTACAGCCTTGTCTGTGCGACGCGTACTTTGAGCATTGAAGAATAATATGCTTTACCGTTAGTGGACTGTTACATTGTTCACATATTGGTTGTGGTTCTATTTTGAATAAGATTTGTATGACCTATCATAAGTCTATCGGTAGTCCGACCGGTAACTCTTGTTTGCAAATTATGGCTTGACTTCCCCTTAACTTATTATCACTTTCTTCATTTCATTCTTCCTGCCATGAACAATTTATTACATTTTTAATTTGGTTCTTTAAGTCGTTATTAAAATTAATTTGGGGTTGGAATTTTTTTAATGCTTAGTTCTAAAATATGCTTTAGAAATTTTTAGAAGATATTAGTTTGTGCATTATTTATAAATGTTAATCACTTTTTCGGCTAGCTGTGCTCAATAACGTTTGCTAATGTCATCAGCTAATATTCAGGCAGAAAATGTAACACTTTAATTAGGTTGTTGTAAGCTAGCAAATGAAAACTTCAATGCAAGATAATTTATGAAAATTAGAAAATCAACTTTGGAAACAACTTGTAGTAAACTAGCTTTAATGGGATAAGTAGCTTATGCATAATTGTGATTTGTTTTTAATAGAAACAATATTCTGAGACTGACAAATATTCACAAATTTTCGTCATTCCTCTTTCTTCATTTGTAATCATCGGTTTAGCGCAAACTGCTATTTAAAATTTACTAGTGTTTTAACGTGAGCTAACATATGGTAAAAATGTGTCCTTGGTGTACGCGATGCTTTGCAATACACCTACAAAGACCAGTATTAAAAGTAGTTTAGACCAACCAGAAAAAATGTCTCGTACCAACCTAAAAACCTATTGTTACTATCCAGAACTGCTGCGTGGGTAGGAATAGATAAGCTTTTTGCAAAAAGCTTTTTCAGTTTTTCTTTTGAAATTGTGTTTTTGTAAAACTACATACTTTACAACACAGTGGGCGAGAGTATTCATGGATGTGTCTTTGGGTTATATTTTCTAGGTTTGGTTGTTATTATCATAAGCTTGTTAGGGGGCGCTGTAGCCCACATAGACCGACGTTAAATAAAATAAAATTTACAAAAAAGGGTACATAGAAAAATAAATTACACAATAAATAGAAAAGAAAACGTAAAAAAGAATTTATTTCATTTTATTTAAGATTGGACTACACAATGTTTAAAACATAACCTATTTCTAAAAAAAAAAAAAAATTCATAACCTCAATTTCTAAAGCGTGGTGGTACTGTAAGTAAGGATTACCCGTTGAATGATCATGACCTTTATCGGAAGCCGTTTTGAGATCAAAAGAAATATAATGAGGGCACGTGTAGCCCGCGACAGTTCAAAGCGTCACGTTGAGCAAGGACTCCCTCGTTTATAAAGCTACAGTACTTATTTGATTCTCATTATCGTTCATATTTTTTATTACTTTTTATTATTTGATGAAAATATCCGTCTCAATTATCTAAATTAGATATTAAAAGTAACAGATTATTTGAAAATCGGAAGGAGATACGGAATTTAAAAAGAGGGTAGCTTTCCTTTGATGTATTCTTAATGCAACTGATATTTGATGTGAAATCTTAATACAAGTAATCTCTCCAAAGGTAAACAACTTTTTTATTTCTTATATTACAAAAAAAAAGCATATTATAGCAAGCGTTTTTTTTCAAATATGGTGTATATGGAGAGGTGAATGCATAGAAGGTGCTTGTGATAAAAAGTTTTGAGATCCAAAAGTTTTTAATTTTTTTGCTGATTTCTATTATGTTAAAGATTGATGTTTAACAGATGGGCTGCTGATCCAAACAAAGTATTTACCGAAGTCCAACAACGAAACGTGACGTCACCTGATCAGAGCTGTACATTGTATACGTTTTTAATGGCTTCAAACATCTAAAGACTTTGAAAACTTACTCCGAGTGTAATTGCATTGTAGGAAAAATATAAAAGTAGGGAAATTCTTAATTTGATATACGTTAGAAAACAAAACAAATAGTAGAAAAACAAATTGCATGTTTCATGTGCGCTAGCATTGAATGTTCCAACTACAGCAATAACTTGAAGTTGAGCACTTTAAAAAGTTGTGCTCTCGCAAGATGTAAATGCAATTGATGGAAATGTAAGAGCGAATGGATGAAAATGTTATGTGGCATGTATCATGTGTCTTTATCAAATTATTATACTTACTAAAATAACAAAGATCTGGAGAAGATAAATTCTAATGTGATCTTTCGAGCTCGAGCTCGAGCAAGGTGAAAGAGATATACTATTCATGATTTCGATACAAATTAGTTATTTTCCGAATGTCATATTTTTTATTTAGCAAAACTAAGATACAACTAAATGGAACTTTTTTTAGATTATAATTTCATTCAATTTTATTTATTACAAATATATTTGCGAGAATTAAACAAAATATGTCAAATAAGAACAGGTAATGTTACAGAATAATATAAAATCAGATACTAACCGAATAAAAGCATTATAGACGAGGTTTTTCATTTTCCATTTCCATTTATTTACTAACTAATATTCTTTCTTTTATTGATATGTTAGTATTATGAAGAGAGTTGCCATCTGGACTGGGTAATTTTTTTTTTGCAACATTTGTGTTATAATTTTTTTTTTTTAAAATAGAAAGAGCATTGTTTCCTTGTCTCTGCGGAATGCCTTAATGTGCTTTTTTAGAACATAAAATACTTACACTGTACCGGAAGTCCAGTGAACTATTAGTAATAGTAAAGAACCCCCGGTCTAAACTCTAAAAAAAAATGAAACTTGTAAAAAAAAAATTGACAGCGATGTAGCTAACATATATGAATCCACGACACCACAAATACTGCTAACATACTATCAGGCCGTCGGTGATAGGACTCAATATCGGAAATAGCCCGACATTAAATAAAGTAAATAAAAAAAAGAAAAGAAAACTGATATTATTTTCGTTAAAAATTATGAATGAAACATTAAAAATATGTTATTTCAATTTTTGCCATTTAAATATCTGACATACAAAAGTGGAATATAGTATAATAGTAATACAGCAGCTTAATTATAAGACATGCGCAGAGAGATATTAAAATCCGCCCTACTGAGTTGCTGCAGTTTGATTTTAACTATTTGCTTGCGATTCTGTCTACGTAGGCCATTGAACTTTTACTATACGGATAGTAGGGTAGTACTCAATGTACTCACTCGCTCTCTACTATTCTACTATTGCATGTATTCACGGTTTACAACTATACACTCGCAGGCCAATGTCAGTCTATTGTACAGTGCCAATGCTACGATATTATAATATGAAAATCAGGTGTAGAAAACATTTTCTCATTAAAACTCATATTCTCATTAACTCATTTAAGGGGTTACAACGTCCAGCGCACCGAAGAATTCACAAAGTTTAGGATATTCTTTTGATAACACATTAATATGTATAGTCGCAAAAAGTAAGTAACTTCTTTATACAGTTACTTTTTAATGTCTGCCTAGCGCTTATCGTTGGGAATTATAATGCTGACAGGAATTATATGATTTAACACAGTTTGTATGTATAGTTTAAATTACGAGAGTTCGGCGGCGACGCATACTTAAAACAAGTGGTGGTGTATAAACTGCCGATATAACTAAAAAGCACTGACTCACTTATTTATCTATAATGTATATAGAAACGAATAAGATAAAATTCATTATCGTAATATAGATATATACCGCTCTTATAACTTCTTTTAAGTATAAGTCGTCGCCGAACTATCGTGATTTGGATTATAAAACTTCTTTTTACTTATGAATTAAAATACTAGTAGAAACTGGAAGTTTAATATTATAACTCCTTAATTATAGTGTTTTCTCGGAATACTCTATCCAGAAAATACTTCATGCTATATTAGGACTAAAAACGTTCGAAAAACGGTTAGCAAAAAATGTTATTACCGAAATTTGAACAGAAATGTAACCGTGAAGACCAACTTTGCTTTATTTAATTAATTTAACCGAAAACAATAATTCTGGTTACCGGGTTTGGATACCCGTAGCTGGTTTAAAAATAAAATAAAGTTTTGGAAAAAATCGGTAAAAATATTTGCCTATTTTTAGAAAATAAAACTTAAATTTTTCAATTATACAAGAAAACGTATCTTACCGGTATGATAAAAACACCCTTTAATATAATGAAGAACAAAAATAGAAAATACAGAAAATTTGTTTTTGATCTGGATCAAAACAAGCAGAATAATTTCGATTAATAGTATAATTTTCATGCTGAATATATATTTCACAAGTAACTGAATCCTAAAATTATAATTATTCCAATATTTCAACTTAGGGTTCCACATCTCTGTTCTAAAGTATAGTAGGTTTGCAGTTTGTTGTCATGGTAACATTTCACTCCCTTTGAAAAGCTAAAGTTTAAAAATACCTTTGAAGTTATTTATGCGATATAAAAATATTCTCGTATCCTTTTACATAGTATAAGGGTTACAAAATTATGTAATATTATGAATGAAAATTCTTAAACCAATTTGTAAAATTACATCCTGTAAAAAGATTTAAAATAAAATGGAAATATTATTGACTTCCTTGTTTAGTTATAGAAATTATTAAGTGAATGGATGGGCATTTCAAAAATAAAAAAAAAATTAAATACAAATTAAATACGAGTATTACGTCTTTACATTATTTCAAGAACACACTTCATTTCTTCTATAAAAACATAAGCCTGCTTAAAAAAACACTCAAAAATATAAGACCACATTTATATTTGAGTCGGGGATTACTTTTCAATTATTTTGCGTAGGTTGGCAATTACAGTTATTAATTTAGGGCTGATTTTTTAATTTTCAATTAACTGAGCTTTATTATAACCTTTGGTTGACACTTTAAAGTTACTCGTTAGTTAACTGTGTGTTAGTTATGACATAACTGAAGTTTAACTGTGAATTGAAAAAACAATTCGAGTAACAAATAAGATGAGTGAGCAGAACCGCAGTTTATTGCAAGATCGTTCATGCGGAATGCACCAATGCTTGAATAGGGTGGCCCTTGAGTCTTAGAGGAGTCATGTGTGAGATGGGACTTAGTATTTACGTTATACGCTAGGGACCACGTGACCACGTGCCTCAACAAATAAAAAGTTCCATGTAACTACATAAAAAGTTTTAATATTCTTTTTAATTTTTGTATTTAATTTAAATCGTATAACGTATGTGAATATGCGTGGTCATTCTCTGCACCATTTTTAATTTAGAATTTAATTTAGGTTTTCTTTATTTTTTTAGAGCCTTACAAGGTACAATGTTTCAAAAGTTATATTACGCTTGCGCATCAACTAAATTAACTAAACTCAAATTAAAATACGATTAAATATAAACCTATACTAAATATCAAAACAGTAAATGGACATGAGGCTTAATATAATTTAATTTCTCCAAACAAACTATATAGTTTCTTTTGTCTTCCCTGATGCAAAAGTCGCTGCATTTTTCCGTCAAATTATAGTTATTATTTACATATATTAATTATATATTATTACCATAATTATAATAGACGATTCAGTGACCATAACAGCATTGGCCATAGTCATAAAATAAAAGTAGCAACAGAAATAATTATAACTACAATAGATTATACACCTACAATATATTGCATACTTATAGGATACACCTTTAATTATAATGGTAGTAGGTATGCTACAATGAACATTTATCAAGTGACTTATGTACAATCAGACATAAGGAGTTAGGTCGTAGTCTGTAACACTCTGCTATATTTTGATACGAGTTCGATTTTGGAGATGGAATAAATTTATTCCATGACTGGCAATGAAATAAACTCAACAAATGATAAACAAATCACAAAAAAACAAATATTACAACCCAATATAATAAACAAATCTACAAAACACACAATTATTATATTACAATGAATGCGAAATATAATCTAGCTATTGTAATCACATTAATATAACAATAAAATAAAAAAAGATAGAAAAGAAAGAGAGGGGAAGAGTATATTGGTGGTTGACAGTCTTAGGGCGTTCGCACATGGGGCGACTGGTTGCAAACCTTAGCCCCGAACCGAATGAGAATGCAATTGTGTTGTTAGTGAGAGAACGAACGTGTATACGAATGAGCGAAAACACACGGCACGAACGTAACTAAACTGATTTCAAACTGGTTTTGAGTACGTTTGCAGGGAGTCTATTTCTCGGTCGCAGGGCATGCTTTTGATGATGACATCATGAACAGAAATATGCACGAATACTATTGAAAAGTATTTAAATACATACATACAAACAAATATAACACAATAAAATCCCCTATTATGCTATTGTTAAAAAATCTATAGAGTCACGAAACACGGCTCGATTACCAGTTTAGTTTCATTCGTGGCTTGTGTTTTCTCTCACTCGTATACACGTTCATTCTCTCACTAACAACACAGTTCCATTCTCATTCGTTCGAGCACATTCGGGGTAAGGTTTGCAACCAGTGGCCTCGTGTTCGGAGGACCATGGGCCTCGAGTACTGATCATGTGTGGCCGAATGCACAACCCGCGCTGGCAATAATAATTCAAAGTAATGTGAATTTACACGTTTTGGTTTAGTTTATTTTAAAATCCAACCTAGGGCGCTCTTATTTTATAGGCTGGACTTCTAGCTCTACTTCTAATTAATAATGGTATCTTTTTACATTTGATTTTTTTAAATGACCTATTTTTTACATTATTAGAATAAAAGATAAATTTTAAACTAAAGGTTAAATCAAATCTGATAATTGCACAGATTATAACGTAATATATTAAGTGAAAATAAAAAACAATGCTTTACGTATATAGCTAAAGAAACTGTTAGTAACATTATTAAAAATAAAGGGGAGCCAGTGGTCACAACAAATAAAAATAATATTCAGTTTAAGTGCTTAATGATATCTAAAACAAAAATTATAATATTCTAACATGAAAACTGGACATTAATATATGAAATAATTATAAATTTGAATTTCAAATCAAAATAGGCTAGTAGATTTCAAACTGATAATATTATATATTCATGATACAAAGCCACAATGTACGGTATATGCTAATAAACAAAATTATTTATAAAAACAGAGTGTAGTTTAATTGATGATTTACAATTTTATACTAAAACCAAGTATACGAGTATCTTAAATTATGGTTTGTGTTAGTTTTTATCTCACGTTAACAGTAAACATTAAAAAATTAAGTACGTTTTAATATATGAATAATTTAATAATGAAATGAGCTACAAATGAAAATAAATAAAAAACAAATAGGTAGTATTCAATTTACATGTTCAGAAATTTTCTATACACTTTCCTAGTAAACTAATCATGAAATCATAAGTTCGATTTTTTTTAACTCTATCCATTAATTCTGTCACATGCAAAGGGGGGAGAAGGGGTGCACAGAGTGTGACAAGAGTGAGTCATCTAATCTAAAATTCTGCTTCAAAGAAAATGTTTTATATATATATATATATATATATATATATATATTTATAAATGTAAATGTATATAATGTAATATTATTAATTAAAATACAATTGCTCAGAACAGAAGTTAGTTAATGTTAAAAAAAAAAGTTTGTTGTAATTTATACAAGAAAAAGAGTGGGTAGAAGAGTGTGTAGGTTTGAACGTAGATAACTACGCTTGCTTAGGGGTGGTGGGGAGTATATTTTTAGGTTTTGTTCGTCTACGTTTTCTGTAACTGTAGCAACGTTATCTCTCATGTTATACGCATGCGCCTTTCGTTATAACCAACTCTCTAAGTGAATATTTCCGTATTTGCTTTAAAAATAAATAAATTACGAAAATATTTACATATACATAAACGGACATAAAGATATACAGCGTTGGAAAATTGTTATAATGAAAACATAATATTTCAAGGCAGTAGAAACAAAAAAGATTTATAATACGTGATAGTACTACGTAACACATCACTCAAAAAGTTCATAGGATCACATATAGATGGTGCCACAATTGAAAAATCCTAATGATTTTAAGATAGAACCAACTTCTATGATCTGACGATGGTTCTGCAGTTTTTAAAACATTGAACAAATCTGAATTTCATATGTTGATGAAGCATTGATTTTTAATGGGAATAAATACCATGTCCGAATAACATTTGGCTTGAACGGTAATTTATATATTGCATACAAGTTGCGTTTGCAAGCTTCGATCATAAATCGTAATTAATACAAAAGAATAAGCGCGTACAAAAGTTCAATCATACTCATTATACATCCCAGAAAACATTTGGATATACATACTGCTAGTAAATTGACGATATATTTATTGATGCATGCTGCATATCCTATGTATATCCTGTTGTGAAGTAAAACCTAAACTGCATGTAATATGTATGTGCATATTTAAACATTGCTGCATGTACATAGTATGTACATATCATTTCATGTATATGCAATATATATGTACAGGATATTATTTTCACATTATGGAGCTTATATGAATACATTAAAGCAAACAGTTATTGATATAACATCTAATTTATAAGTGTTAACTACATATATTAATAATAGTATTTGAAAACTATAAAAATTTATACATTTAATAAAAAATTATGAAACTTCTTTCGTTGTAAGTCGAGAATAGACTTCCATATTTTTCCATACGTTCATGCAAGGATATCGCAAATAAAGACCATGCACTTGCTCTTCTCAGTGACAAATTTGACTTAGATAAAATTGAATGTGGGTATTTTCCACCAGTCGTTCAAGTTTTATGAGGACGTCTATGTTTCAATATATTTCTCTTCCATATAACCATTTATGTGGGATCGTTTTTCTGTTAGAATTACCCTTGTTTGCTTTTAGCTTGTTCACCTTTTTCATGGAACTGTTACAAGATAATTAAAATTAATGGCTGCGATGTCCTTTATATTGTCTCTGCTGATTTACGCCGCGTAGTAATTGTGTTTCGTTTTCTTCTTACTATTAAAGGTAGAACCATTGTTAACATTATCACGTGATGGCAATTTACACCATATACTACGAGTACCTTATTTCTAATTTACAGATACGTATACTCGTATTTCGGTCGTTCGTATTTATGGTATTTATAAAGAAAGTCGCCTCTGTTCTCATGGGACATGATAGAACGTATCAATATGAATGAAAGAGCATATGAATGGACTCCTACGCAACTAAGGGGTTCATTATTATTTATTATACATACGATAGAGGAAAATTTGATAATTAAGTGAATTTTCCGCGCAGCTCCCGTCAACTGCCATTTATTAAAAGATTACTGTCAAATTTTGCCATTGAAAGCAGCTATCTGCGCAATGGATGCTGCGATTGCGATTGAGTGTGTAGTCACCATGACAAAAATTCATAAATAGGGCTACGAACTGATATGCTATCCAGCATATTCTTAACATTTAGCCCTCTGCGACTATTTCCTGTTTCCAAACCTGAAGAAATAGCTGAGCGGTAACTGAAACAACTGAAACAAACGCCTATTTTGAGGGCATTGAGAAAACCATTTGGAAGGAATAAAGAAATTGGAAAAACGCTGCACTAAATGTATCTAGCTTAAAGTATACTATGTTGATAAATAAAGCGCTTTTTTCCAAAAAAATAAATTTTATTGAGAAATTTGAGCTTTTTGCTTTACGCCTGTTAGCATTGTGATTTTTTTATTAAAAATAGCTCATATTTCCAGGAATTCCATATTTTGTTAAAATAAATTTGTATAAGAAATAGTTAATAAAAATGGCACGTTATTATTATTTCGTTTATTAAATGTATTGATTTGTCTATTCTTTCTTAAGTATCACCGCCTATATTTTGATTGATTTTAGCGGTATAATACATATTATATGTATACACATTAGTGATTAAGCAATTCCGTAGGTGATTGATCAATAATATTAAAAACAAGTTTAAGGAATGTAAATAAGTTGTTTACTACCTAAAGCTACTGTTGTCAATGGCGAATTGAATATTGCGCCAGTGGGGAGGGGCAGTGGCAAGTTCTTGCCCCGGTTCGAAAATATCGTAGATTCGGTACTGCATAGGTACTACACAATTTTATTTTCAGTAAAAATGCTCTGTTGCCCGCTGTGTACATTCTTATTTTCACAAAAAAACCTTCTCTCTGGTGCTGGATATAATTCTGCTCTTTGAAACATCAAGATTTTTTCTGTTCCTGTCCAAGATAATAGTTTGATGTGAATGCCGTCCGACGAATCGTTCTGTTGAGATGAGAAAAAATTGAATACACACACTTTGTTTCCGTGTCTTTCTTTACATTTTACGCGAAAACAAAGTGTATATTCCCAGTCTTTCCTCCATTAACTTCCTGGTAAAATGATTTCATTATTACTCTCTTTCACTCCCGTCATTGGATGTAGTATTAATATTTGAAACACGAAGATTTACTCTGTTCCTGTTTAAACTCTACATAAGATTATACACGGCTTTGCAGAAAATTTAGGAAAAAATTCGTCTACAAAATACCAAATTTCAAGCAACTGTTAAAATTAAATGATAATAATTGTTCTCTATATTCCTAAAGTTAGGAAATAAACGCTCACAAAATAAATTTGTAATAAATATGTAATTGGAAAATTAAAAATGTTTGGATTCGTAAATAGATGGCGCAGATGTCTAAGCAAATATTATTACAATCTGTCTTGTTTTAAAGGATATGTAAAGTGTAAGTGTCTAGCGCGAGGTGTGCCATCGACTCTTCCATCAATTGCAAATGATACTAAAATCTGATTATTTGGTTAATGGGTTCTGAGATAATTTCTTTTTTAGTCTGCGAAATGCCGGTTTCTTGGACATTAGACAGCTGGCCAAGTTGTTAGAACTTTCAAGTATTCTCTCCTTATAGGCGTTGGTTCTAAGCTTATTTCTTCATTAATCGTGGATGTATCCAGATCACGGTGTATTATATTATTGGGAACAAACCAAGGTGCATTCAGGACAACCCTTATTATTTTAGACTGGAATGTTTGAATTTTTTCAATATTAAGGTAGATGCAAGTAGAATTAAACTAATATTAAATTTTATCTATACTTATATTAAAAAATAATTAAAGAAACAAGAAAATTAAATAATCACACAAAGAAATTATTTTGCATTCATTAAACTTTGATTCAGAATAATTGTGTCTGGTTATTAAATGTTTGAAGTATCATAACATAAAAAAAATTTCTTACAGGCGAACATTGAAATTACTAAATAGAATAACATATAGACAAGTGATACGAAAATAAATCCGAACTATCAGGTGGTCAATTTGAGTAGATTTTAGCATCATAGTGCTCGATAAACATGCTTCAATATTTAAAATATTTCAGTTTCATTGTTTACATCTATAAATAGGTTTAGGGTTAAACTACCCTTAGCATGCAATACTCCTACTTAATGAAATGTCATTCAAATATGTACAATATAGTATAATATATATGTATGTATTTTTAAAAAAGCCAAGGACCATAGAACCCTTTTGCATTTTTAATTTAACACTTTCGTGATTCAAGGGCTATGAAAATTATCAGCTGCTGTGCCAAATGAATTTAGTATCTCGAATACAATGTGTGAGAATAATTAGAAGTGGACTACATCGGTCATTATAGCCCAAGTGTAAAAGCCAAAATTAACACAGAGAGTACCAACCTTCAAACGATATGTGGCAAAATTTCTCAACATTTACTTTTCTCAACATTTACGACCGTTACTTTATGAATTACAGTGGTTTCAGTGACACTACTTTTTGTAATTTTGAAAACAATGTGAAAATCTGAACTTCGTGTGTTGATAAAATATTGCTTTTAAATGGAAAAAAATACTGAGTCCGAATAACACTTGTTAAGCCATTGCCTTTTCTTGAATTTGGATTTTATTACTACCGAGATCTGTATTGATGGAGGCTGAAGACAGATTCACTACCGGGAATTATATATAAATTTTTAGTTTTATAATAATCATAACAAAGTATAAATAAAGGTTTCCGAACAAGATAATTGAGACTTCAGATAGCTTAATTTCATCCTACTTGCAAGGACTTTCTCTCTCTCTATATGATCCAATTTAAAAGAATCAACAACGAGCTTACGAACTGTGAAATGTAACACTTCTTAGCTTTCTTCTTTTCTATCGCGATAAGCTTTTACGACAGAACTTTCATTTTTCTATTTTATTCTATTTAACGTCCGCTTATCATATTGTCTTTAAGTGTCGTAGCCTCATATATGTGAACTACACCGCTGCCTAATAAGCTTATGATTATGTTAGCATGTAAAGAAATTATATTTCTTTAGTTGGTAACAGAGATCAGAGATATTATAACTGCATTCTGCTCAGGTGAGCTAACGGTATATATTAGTTATAGCTACTGTCATTGTAGTGTGTACCAACGGCCAACCCAGTTGATATTTGGAGCTGACAGAACTCACTGTGCATAATGTTAAGTTATTATAAAATTAGATAAACAGGAATTGACAATTTAAATAATAAAATTTAAATGTCGCTTCTTTGTTTTCAGGTAAGATAGTATGATTTAAGTGAAACAGTGTATTTAATGTGTATGTAAATTACTAAAAGAAAACGCTTTGATTTCAGAAGCAACACGTAAGTTTATTTAAAAAATTTACTAAAATGTCTTATAAGCATATAAGTAATTAATCTTTGATAATAATCAAACCATGAAAATACAGCGCAGGTCCAGAGATTTAACTTGAAAACGTAGCAGTCTGCAAGTATCAAGCATCAAGCTATCGACCTCTCAAAATTAAATTGATTAGTTCCTTACATAATTATACACTTGACAGTTGCCAAGAGCGTTGATGCTTGATGTCAGATAACTGTGTCTTCAGGTTCTATATTTTCTGGATTTGGTGGTGTCAAAGTTTAACTGTTTAATGAGGCAGTTGTGTAGCTCACAGTAGAAGAAGGTCATCGGTGATAGGCCAACGTTAAATAAATATATTAAAAAATAATAATGCACTTATTAGGTTATGGTGTAGCACACATATATGGAGCACTACACCATAATAACTGCCAGCATAGTATGAGGTCGTCAATAAAAACAACCTTATCGAATATATCTTTATGTTATTTCCGACAGATCTTTCAGAAAAGTTGAACAACGCGTTTTTTTTTTATTAACTCACTTTCCGGTAATTTTTCACGATACAGATTATTTAGTTCGCATAATTAATAGCACTGGGACAAAGAGTACGTGAGAGAGACTTTGGGGAATACGTCCACTCGTGGAAGGGTGGTGCAGACACGCACATTGTGAAATAGGGGAGACCTCAACAAGGACAGTCTAGTACTCTAGATAACAGTAACAGTGAACACACACACACACATACATACATACACACACGTATTGTTTGTTACTATCCATTAACAATGTACGTTGTACAATGTACATGTGTGATACAAAGTTCCGTCAATGTGCGTTCCTTACCACTTCTTGCGTGTGTGAAATGCACCGTATGTGAACTGGTCTCTGCAAATATGAGACAATTTATGTTAACAACCAGTTTATAGACCTAACTTCCTAATGCCGGTTTCACACCAGAGAGACAGTTTTGTAGTCAAAAAGTAAAGCAAAAACATGTTTTGTTTTATTTTAAAACAGTTCTGTTTTTCGAAAACAGACTGTTCACACTGAACAGACTTGTTTTGTTTTTAGTGTTTTTCTGTGTGTCCCGTAACAATTATAAATATGATAAACAACAACTGAGAACCGCAAATGTTCACAAAAAACAAAACTGCGTGTTTAAACCTTAGAGTATATATACATATGGAAAGTGAATATTGGATCTGAAGTCTATCCAAAATATGTGCAAGAGAAAAAGGTATATGTTCCTATTTTTTCTCTATGCGCATGCGTCGAAAGTAACAGTTGTCAAGTCAGAGCTGTCTAGATATAATACGTGACAGATGTTAAATATTCATTATATTGATGTAGAATAATGTAGATATGTATAAATATAACTAAAAACGTGAGTTCTGTCTACTCCAAAAATCAACTCTATTGGCCGTTATCCCTACAGCGACATCTATGGCGTTTATGAGTATATGTTTTTACTGAATGGTCATTGTTTTACCGACAGACGAGCTTTGTACCAACTAAAGACATATAATTTCTTTACATATATTTTATTTATTATATCTTAATAGAATATTAATATTTATTATATCTAGACAGCTACCACTTTTGACGCATGCGCATAGAGAGCAAATAGGAACATATACATTTCTCTCTCGCACACATTTTGGCCACACTTTTAATCTATAGGAAACATAGGCTATTCACACTCCATATATATATGCTCTAAGGTTCAAACCAAGCAAACTAAAAAACAACAACAAACGTGTTTTCCTTTGATCTAAACAGCAACGAAAGACAAAAATGTTTTAATAACTGTTTCTTTGGTGTAAACATTGGTGTTTTTGTTCGTGTTTTATTGAACTGTCTCTCTGGTGTAAACATTAGTGTTTTTGTTTGTGTTTTATTGAACTGTCTCTCTGATGTGAAACCGACATAACAACAATGGCTGACATTGGCGGGTACTGTAGTATACGCTCGCAATCAATGAATTAAACAACGGTGGGGGCGGGAGGTAGAACACAACTTTACAAGTTTGTATTATTCGGAGACGTTCCATGACCTACAAAAACAAACACCGGTTACTATTTTGTGTGAAAACATAAGAGATAATATTATGGCGGTATAAATATGTCACTATTAGATATTATTTTTAGATAGTATACAAGGATTCTTTATATTATTATACAGATTTTTCGAAATATCAAAACGAGCGCAAGTCTTAACAGGAGCCACGCCTATGCACGCCCTTGCACGAGTCTGGGTTCACTTCTACGGTAGTAGAAGGTCTACTTATCAAGTTTTGTGAGTCTGGATCTTCTTAGTGTAGGAGACGGAGTACATAGTTTATAAATATAGTTCTAGTAAACGAAACTACAGTACTCTAGTATATGAGCGAATACCTCAAAGATGTTATAACCGATTCCAGGGAAGGGATGATTCCCGGAATGCTGGAATACTCCCGGGGAATCAAAGGAATAATGATATACAATTTGCGAACCGGAAGCAGTTGATGCTGATGCTGATGTGTTGATGGGTAGTTACATATTCCCGTGACTCTTATTTATAAATAAAATCCATCAAGCGCCATAATCCCCATTTCGATGGGTTGGCTATAAATGATGATCAAAAACAAAGAAAAAATTGCTGATAAGAAACAATTCAAATTAATAGTTGATTAAATTTAAAATTTCTAAGCAACTTGGTGTTTCCTGAAAACACTATTTCTCTTGCAAATTATTATAGGTAATATTGTATAAAATACAATGTATATTATTTTAGGTAATTATTCGATAAAGCTACACCTTTTGTTTTGAATCTTATAAAAAAAACTATTGCACTTTCGTATATTTTTTGATGCTTTTATTATAGTGAAAACATGTACAAATCACAAGTAATATACCTTGTACAATTTTTTTTATTAAAAAATAGACAGAATTTATACTTAAAGTTGGCTAATAAATGTGAAACATGACGCCATTTTTACTTATATATGGAACATTGTCATTTTATTTCTAACCTCAAATAGAAAATCTAACTTTAACCATTAATGTTGTCTATTTCTAAATAAAAAATGGTATAATGTATATTACGTAGTGATTTGAATATATTTTTAGCATACAACAAACGCCATAAAACATACAAAAATGCAGTAGTTTTTTAATAAGATTCAAAACAAAAGGTGTAGCTATATCGAATAATTACCATATTTTACCTATTTCACCTATTACCTTTTTACCTATTTGACCTATTTCAAAATTGTTATTTATTTTACAAAAAAATGTTTCATTTAATGGAAGAAATTTTGAATATTTTAGAGATAAGATTACAAGTTAAAGATATTTTCAAAATAATTCATTTTGGAAGTCATTAATCCGTATGTTTGGAGCCGTATTTACTTTAGAGCTGGTGTAATTGGTAAGCAACTAGCAACCTTGCCTTGGTGAGTGCTAGAATGCCAGAATGCCACCAACACAGGGATGTGAAAATGGAGACATGAAACCCTGGTATTGATCGGGAACCCACCACGATATGCCCCGAACACCGTGGTTATGTCGTTCTGGAGCTGGTGCTTGTGCTGGTGCTGTGCTGATAGTTGATACAGTTACAGGGTTGTTATCTACTACTCAACTGTATGCCTGTTGTCCGTTGCCGGTCTGTAGTCCCAAATACCCTATTTTACACATACTGACAACTGATTGGACACCGGGACAGGTCAACGATCCTAACGCCCAGCATCAAAACTAACATCAAAACTAACTGAAAAAGTTGCGCGTAATTAGCGTAATTGATAAAACGAAAGTAGTCGGATATATAGTTTATAGTGTTGGTAATTTCTCTAACGTATGCAACGATGACCTGCAGTGACATCGATTCATGTCAAAAAGTTCAAGCGGCCAAAGTTCAGCACGTGGTTAGGCGAGCAGCCCTAATTTGAAATGTTGATACGCCCATCAATGGATACAACATGCGACAATATGAAGGATTCCAGGGGAGCGTAACTGATTATTTCAAATAATACAATAAAAAACAATTCATGTTGTAAAACAGGGCTTAATTTCTGAGATGTAATGATAACACATAGATCTGCGAGCCATTAAAGCATTTGATTAAAGATTTTAAAGACAAAGGAATAATCGGTCCATCCACGTGTTGTTATCAAGGAAATTAAACCCTGCAGATAGGAAGTAACCAAAGTCGCGACTAACCTTAAGTGCGGGGCCAGCAGTCTTGTTTTCAAGCGTGTTTCCTCTTATCACTAAATATATTAGAGTACAATGTTAAGGTTATATGTTTAACGGTTTAACGGACGAACTTGTAATGCATATCCGTTCCGCACAGTACACGACGTTACGATACGATTTGGATGCTGGATACGTTGACAATGAGAATGAGAGTAATGTACTTGCAGATCGAATATGGGTCAGAACTGATACTACGAAGACTAATAGTACGATAGGGATGACATGTCACGTTTAAACACTAAGACAAAAGGTAAAACACATCAACAAACAAATGATGTAAAGTAAAATATAAAAAGCACACACGTATGAAGCAAAACCAAGCAAGAGCCGACCGATAACAATATTAATGGAACCCAACAAACTGGTTAAATCATAAGATACGTTGATGTGTTATACATATAACGGTAAATTTGATTAATATAAGATTATAATAGACGTACGAATTATTAGTAATTAATTATGCAAGGAATTATTACATAACGTACACTACCAAACGTAACACAAGTGTTATTGAGAGAGTGCAATAACTAAATGATCCTGCATGTTTTGCGAGCCAGAGTCCATGAGAGCGGTTCTCGAATCCAATTCCCGACAGCCGACGGCAAATCACCGACTACGCGCATGTTCTCTATTCGCGTCTGTCATTCGCGTAACGGGGCGGTCGCAAGAACACAAGAATACAAGCACACAAGGTCTATCAGCCACCACCCGCATGCCGGAGGGTCGCAGATGCCAGAAAACGATCGATATGACCCATACCCTGATTATTCAAAAATCCCACAGACACTCGACTATGGTAGGTACTATAGAAGTAATCTAGCCCAGACATTGATAACGCAGACACCGTACCACCGACACCGGCACCACACATTGAAGCGGGGCTACACCCCTGTTTTACACTTGTGTAGCCGTCCGTACCGACCGGACCGGACCGTACCTTCATGCCCTTTGCCATTTCGGCGTTTCGCGTCCACTCAGCAGGACTAATATTGGACATCAGGCATCGACGCGCTAAGCCATGGATTGCTGATGATGAAGTGCAAAAGAGTTGTTCGAAATTTTAGGAAGGAAACCATAGAAAACCACACGTGCTAATTTCACAATGAAATACTAGTCGGATAGTTCGGAGGTCGGTCATATTGCGTGCATTAAGGCGATAGTGTGTTTTACACCTAAGCGCTCCAGGTATTCTAGTTTACAAATGAAGCACAGAACACAGAATGCCTGGCTCGCGACTCAGCCACGCCCTTCTGTTGTGTCTAAGACGAACCGCCCTATGAACATCGACCAAACAGTAGCGGATTAGACCAAATATCTGTATGTCCGTGGTTAAAGTGCCGATGTATGCCTGACACGGGCTCCAGACATTACAATGCCGACTTTATATTATGTTTATGGTATTTCACAGACAGACATACCTTGTTACCGACATATTCAAAGCTTTGGTGGGCCGCCACAGTTACCGCGGAAACGTAGCATTCAGTCGTTCATCGTAGTATGGGGCTACATAGAGGAATAACTTTGTATTCTCTAAATCCTCTATGTTTGAAAATAGTGGGGCCAGTGTTTTTATCGCATTATACACGTTGCCAAGCTGTCTGCTGCAATCTGCGATCTGCGATCTGTGTACACATTGTCCGTTACGTCATTATTGTATGCCAAAAAGTTAACCAATTACAGGTTCTAACCTTGTAGTGAAATTGGCGCAAAATTCGTTGTTTTACGAAATGATATACGAATACAATACGAATACTGGAATTGCATTTATTTCATGTGTGATCCAAATGATAATTGACAAGTAAATGAGTTTTGTGTGAAGTGAAGCGCAACTAACATTGCCTGGAAAGTGATGACAGGTGTCGTAAACAATGGGATTTGATACAGGTATTTCGCTTTACGCTTATGCTTTTCTATGTAATTATAAATAATGAAATAATGAATAATGCATTGTAAATATGTATGTTAATACGTAAGGAATATGTTTCTTCAGACCGACTTTGTAAACCCCCTACCCTTATTCATCCATATCGAAACACAATCTTGTTTTTCTTTGATGTTTCAGCGTGATTGTTATCATACTGCAGATACTAAAATATCTAGCCAGATCTTTATGCCTTTTTTAATAAAGAGGAAATTCTTTGACTTACTTCAATTATTACTTTTATTATTCTTTGCACAAAAGTGAACGAAGAAAATATTAAAACACACGAGTATAAAAACAAATATATCTATAAAAATGCAAAATAGTTTCAATATGAAATGAAGTTTCTGTATTTTTCACTTGTAAGAATTAGATTAATTAATAAATGATGATTCTGGTGATTATTTTTAGATTATTTTATGATAATATAATTAATATTACACATCCAACCATATGTTAATATTGAGTATTCTTTCATTTATTTAATTATATGCAAAATATATCCACTAAGTCATATACATACATATATATGTAAAAAGACTACTATCGGAAATAGGTCGACGTAAAATAATATTGACTGCACAGTGGCATAGAGCAGTTATACTTAAAGCCTCGTACACATTAGTGCGACTTAAACATGCAACGTCCAACACTTGTTAGAAGAAGTTGTACAACACGTCCACACTAGTGTGAAAAAAAGTCATAAATTAAGTAATAAAACAGATTTTTACTAATATGATCTGGTATACAACGGTCTATTGCTCAACACGGAAAGCAGAGGAACGCATTAAAAGCGTATGCAGCGGTATCTTTTGTCATTCAATTCAATGCGTTAGCTGCTTTCCATATTGATAGTTACTTTGTAAACACTTACCGAAAAACAGAGAAAATATATTATTTATTTAATTGTTTTTTAAATTAGATATAAAATCTTGTCATGTCGAAAAGGTTTCATATACCACGTGCGATAATGAAGATGTCTACTCGATTACCATCACTCCAGATCATATTCAAAATCGCAATTCTTTGTGATTTACCGTCAAGGATTGGAAACATTGCTGAGCTTTGCTTATTATGTACTAAAAAATCTATATACCAGTTACAATATTGAATATTCTTGAACTGTTTCAAATGTAATGCAAACACGCACACGAATAATGCGTATTTTAATACCTCAAAAAAAAGCATTAATATTTAAATCAGTGTCACAAATATATCACCTCATAAAAACGCACTATACTAAAAAGGTAATATAAATAAAAAGGGAACGAAAGTCAGGAACTGGAAAAAAACCTTAAAAGTAACAATTCAAATTATATACGAGGCGTGTTTTTTAAGTGAGTACCGTTTTGGAATTAAAAAAAGACGTGCAAAGATATCGCAATAATTTTATTTTTACATGAAAGCCTGTATCTACTTTTCTACATAATTTCCGTGAATATTGAGGCACTTGTCATAACGTGGCACCAGTTTTTGAATACCCTCCTTATAAAATTCTGCCGCCTGACTAGTTAACCACTGTATCACAACTGTTTTGACTTTTTTCATCATGCACATTTGTGCGGCCATCTTTAAATGCTCTCACCCATTTCCTTACCATTCCATCACTCATAATGTTTTGTCCGTAAACTTCACAGATCTCACGATGAATATCGATCGGTTTTACGCCTTTAGCACTAAGAAATCGTATAACAGCCCGTACTTCACAATCGGCGGGACTCACGATTGTCGGAGGCATCTTAAACACTCAGTAAACAACGTATACAATGAAGAATCAGACTGTAATGGCTGTAGAAAAGTAGATTAAGGTACAGGCTTTCATGTAAAAATAAAATTATTGCGATATCTTTGCACGTCTTTTTTTAATTCCAAAACGGTACTTACTTAAAAAACACGCCTCGTATTATCAATAACTTTATTCAGGGTGTCTCAAAAATATCACGCCAAACTGATATCGGAGATAAACCTGCCAAACCCTGCGCATCGAATATGCCTAAAATGAACCTAGTAAAAGTTGCATGGTGTAAGAGATATCGTTAGTTTAAAGTCTTTTTTGTAATTTTATAAAGGTCAGGGTCGCTTTTAAGTATGGACTACATAAGCACGTGCATAGGGCCCCGCATCACCAGGACCTAAAAGCGGCCCTGATGCAGACAACTCATTTTAATGAAGTTAATAAAATTAATATAGAGTTAACGTAAAACTTAACTTGTTACATTACAATTTTTAATTTTTTTGTCATTATTGCGTTACGAAAGGCGCACGTTCGACACTTGCCATATACGCTTCATACCATCGTTAAGGCACTGTAGGTGGTCTCTTTTTATTTAAGGACTATATCAATAAATCTGGTGCAGTATTACTCTATGTGGGAGGTTCTGTACTGACGATTTCAAAATATAATTTTCTTTAATTTATAACCGGAAATTCAAATCAATCTCGTCAATATTCTAATTATCCCTCTTTGGATCTCATATCTTCAATTTAGTTAGAATTAAAATTAAAGTAAACTTCTTACCACGAAATGGAGCCTTCAAAAGCTCGGTCTATAAGTCTCGGTCTTAGTACAGTAAACATAAGAAAGAAAATGTAGCGCTGGTGCTACGACAATCGAGATCATCATCGCTGCAGTCTCAGGCAAACGTGCAACCGACCGCTCGACCACTATGTTGTACCGAAAACAATTTTAATACACACACATTTATTTTCACGTTAAGTTTTTTGAATCTTAAACATTATACGCTGCTAGACCAGAGGGTGAGTTTTCAGATTCAATTTCCGTATCAGAGCTATATTTTTTCGATTTTTTTCTTTCTTTTATGTATTTTGCATCAATTGATTTAATACATATAATAATGAGCTTGTGTCCTATGTCTTAATTTCTATAAAACTGTACTATATATTGATAATGTTGGTTACTAGAACCTCAAATGTCCAAATATTTCTTAATAACCTCTTAGGAGATATTAACATTAAAAAAGTCATTTTGTCCCTTTAATTATTAAAGTGATTCAACGTTATACAACATTCCAAGACATTTGACATCACGTCCGCTAAGTTGCTATCTCTTTTATACAACAGAACGTAAAAGAGATAGCATATTGAACACAGAACTCTTATCATAGAAAAAATAACTGAACTACCCTTAATAGTACAGATATTATTATTTATTATATTAATTGTGTGCCTTTCGGCTTTACAATCTACATTATTATATTTCTTAATGCATTTCATATAAATTCAAAATTAAAACTAAACTTAGTACTTTCTGTTTCTTCTTTTCTTGATCTTCTCTCTTCATGTCCCCTACTCCTCCTTTATTCACACCGTTTCCTGCTTCTCCTTATTGCCTGTATCTTCATCTATCACCTCTTGCCTTCCTTGTCTCCTCCCGACAAACCCTCTATTATCTTTTCACTATCCTTCCTGCCTTCTCTCTTCGTTTTCACTTCTTCTCTTTCATATCTTTACTATTTCCTCTTGACTCTCTTACTTTACTATTTCTTCTTGACTCTCTTCCTTTACTATTTTATTATTGTCTCTATATCCGTCATCCACCTCTTGTCCTTATCTCCTTTCCGCAAATCCTCTATTTTTCTGAACTGAAGTTTAACTGTTTCCTCGCTACTTCTTTCTTTCTCCTGCTTCCCTTCACTACCTCTTTCAGTACTTCCTCTCTCTTCATGTTCCTTATGCAACCCAGCTACGAGCTTATTTATTGTCCTGTTTTTTCTTTAATAGTACAGATATGTTACGTCATAAATATGGTCGACATCTGTAGCGCTAAACTACAATTCGATTTTTTAATTGCTGCATCTCCGTCAACATTTAGATATTTATTAAAATAGAAACACCAATATACATTTATTAACATCAGTTTCAATCAACAGTTGAAAAATCGACCACTAAAAAATGAGGACACAAGCCTATTGTGTGTTTTATAGATTATCTTATTATATGATTGGTATATTTCTTTATCATTTGGTGAGTTATTACTTTGTCAGTCAAGAAATAAATTAATTCTACCTCCGGGAACCGAAGCCGGACCCAAGCATAGCTGAGTGTAAGTGTTCACGACCTAACTAACCCGCCAACCCAGAGAACTAGATTTAGTTATTGTTTAGGTTAGTTCATTACATGCACATGATAATCATTCATTTACTAAGAGCAGTGTGGTACACATACATGCCGAATACAGGATGCCGAATACACAAGATGCCGAATAAAAATGTTCTATAAAATTAATAAAAAAATAATAATAAATATTTAGGTAGAAAATAAAAGTTCAAATGTATGTATTTTATCTATCTTCTACTAACAGTTAAAACTTTGGTACGATCTTACCCTTCTTTTTAGGTTTATTGCAACCTAATTTCGCAAAATTGGATGCGATGGAATATTTGATATCACTACCTGATATAAAATAGAACACGATAGATTTAAACTCGATATCAGATTGGAACACAAAAAGGTTTACACTTTATAGCACTTTATAGCGGTTTGGAAGAAAAGGACAACATTTTTTATTAAAATTGAAAATGCTACATGTTGTTAAACAATAATAATCAAAAAAGTGGCACACAATATTTTATTTACTGGATTGTTACATTTTCTAAAGTAAAATTGGAAAAAAATATTTAATATTTGTTTTATTTTGTAATACTATTCTCCCGCGTACAACCTAAACAGTTATGAAATAAATATTATTATTTTATGCATTTACACCAACTACCGTCGTGTAACATGTCGAAGCTTTACATGCCATAGACGCGAAACACCTCGCACTTGGCACTAGGCACTAGGTAGTGCTAGTGCTAGTGCTCCATGTCAAATAAACGTTTATTCTTGATGGGTGCTATCATCCAACTTAGAAATAGAGAATCCCAAACTTTCAGATTCAATTTTGTCATTTTTTTATTATTATATATTTAACGTCGAACTATTTCCGCTATTTTTTTAACTAAGAACCTCTTACTATGTTAGCAAATTTTATGGAGTCAGGAAGTCATTCCATGTCAAACCGGACACTAAATTTTAATTAATGATTCCAATTTTTTTACATTCTACAGATGAAATAATGAAATACCTGTTTTGCGAGTTTTGCGATTGTAAGTGGCAAAAAATCACAAAAAACGTCACTCGCGCGAAAGTTAGTCGTACAAAAAAATGAAAGACGTCGATTTTGAAGATCTTGAGTCATGTAGTGGCATATTTAAGATTTTCGTTTGATATTAATAAATTATTATTAATTTGTTTATAAATTTCATTACCATTTTTTCTCATTAACATACCAACTAAAAATTTTGGAAAAAATATGATCGTGTTCCCACTTCAATTCTAAAGAAACAGTAAATATTTAAAAATGGAACTCCAACGGACTCCAATGTTTAAAAAAATGTCACGGTTCTAGTCCAAATCGCACGCACGGTCAGTGCTGTTTTGACTGATTTTTTTAAAGAACTTTGGTACTATATATTAACGTTGCTGCATAATACAACTAAGATTATATACTCGAAACAATCAACTTCTTTTCTCTTGTATTATACGTTTGTTTTTAACGAATTTAACATTCTACTTTAAGAGAAAATTTTAAAAATAAAACTGTCTAAAAATTGAGGTGTATTTCTCCTTATGGTAAAAATTTCATGCTTATATTAATAATAATTAAAAACATCAAAATTAAATTATTATATTAATTTAACGCCTGACTAGTATGCAACATCATTTACATATGAATAAAAATGTCAGTCACCGAGGAACCGGCGAAACTTTGAAATAGAAGGTGGAGGGGGGCATCGAAGCATCATCTCATATCTACAACAAGTTTTTCTTACACCGACACTGATTCTGGTGCCCTTAGAGTTATTCAAAAAGTTATTTCACAAGTATATAATTTCTTAATCTACATACGAGTATTATTACATTGTACGTTCAAGTATACTCTGCGGTTGAGGTTCAATTATGTTAAAACTATTTGAGAACCGTAAGTAATATGTTATGGCTCTTTATACAGGAATAACTAGATGCGTTCCTAGCACTTCAACTCGCATGCATTAACTTACAACGGTGCGTTTTTTTGCTACAATATTTTCTTCTAAATTCCGAAACAAGAAAACCTGATAAAGGTATAATTTTAATATATTGCTTTTCACATACTCGTAATTGATCTTTATATTCAAAAAGTTATATATATTTTACATAACAGCTCATAAATGTTACATAATATTTACGTAAAATAAAATATTAGCTAATTGGTTAATATTTTAATGATAAGTCCTTCCCAGAGGCTCGAATTATAGTAAATATATGTTTACCATATGTAAGCAATTAACAAAAATATATTTAAGATTGCAATTGCTATGAATAACAAATTATTATTACATAATCGTTGAAAATCATTTAAGGTGAAACATTACTTCATGGTTATATAGTTATATATAGATGGCTACAGTGTATTAAAATGACAATCGATTTACAAATTTGTACTAGTACTCTATGTTTTCAAATATAAAAACGTTAATAACTTTGCACACGATTGAGCTAAACCATATAACCATATAAACTTTAGGAGTTAGATAAATGTTTAAGCTTTGTTTATAAATAGATCATTAATTTATTATTATTAATTATTTAGAAAAACATAGCTGGTGACGACATAACGGCTAAGAGCATTTAATTTGTGTCTTCAGATTCGATAACTGGACCAGCGCTGTGTTTTCTAGTTATGGTTGTTATCATAATTAATTTGATTATGTCCTCATTAATATATATATATATATATATATATATATATATATATATATATATATATATATATATATGGGCACTACACCACTGCCCAATGACGTTATACTTATGTGAGCACATAACCAATTTATCTTTGATAACAACCAAACAAAGAAAATATAGCGATGGTTCGGAGTGGTTAAATATTGCAGCTAAACCCTAAAAATAATTGTTTTGTAACAACTAAATATTTATATTAATAAAAGAGAAATAAATAATTAAAGAGTAAAATAATACAATATAAATAACAATAAACTAATAATAATTATTAAAGAATATCAATAATATTTTGAAAATTTCGCATTCCACAGTCATATCACAAGAAATGTTTGTCTTCCAAAAATATATAAAAAATGTTAAAAAATTAAGCAAAATAATAAAAAAGATTAGAACCGTTCTTGTCAACCTTTTGTTTATCAGCTCTTAATTGTCAAAACCAGAGTTGAAAACCCCATTTTTTAGATTAAACTTCGGTTATTCTGTAGTTGAATGGGCTTGTGTCCTCATTTTTTAGTGGTCGATTTTTCAATTGTTGATTGAAATTGATGTTATTAAATGTGTATTGGCGTGTCTATTTTATTAAATATCTAAATGTTAACGGAGATATAGCAATTAAAAATTTGAATTGTAGTTTTAGCGCTAGAAATGGTCGGCCATATTTGTATGACGTGAAATGCATTTTAACGTCAGTTATTTGCATTTACAACTTTTTTAATTGTTAATATCTCTTAACATATAAGGAGTTATTAAAAAATAATTGAACATTTGAAGTTCTAGTAACCCACTTTATCAATATATAGTACACTTTTATAGAAATTAAGACATAGGACACAAGCCCATTCTGTAGCTGAATTTAAGCAGAAACCGTCTTGATATCAGATATATCTGGTATTGATAAAAACGCATCCTGGTCCCAGCTCGCGTTAGACGTAACACGTAACACGTTACATTTACTGAAATAGGTGATAGGTCCTGATAGAACGGGGTGCAATGAGGGTATTTTCATATTATATAGGTGATAACGAGTAAGGAATGAGAAGTAGACCCCCCATTTTAACCTTCTGGGTATGAGAGTCATTGCACGGAATGCATAATCCTCACACGTTGAACTATATCTCGTCAATAAGCCACTGTAGTCGTTACTACTTCTAAAAGTAACATACTCTGTATACCTTTAGATACTTTAGAATTTATCGTACTTTGGTTTTAATTAGATTTTGATGTTTATATATGATACGTGTGTTGTAGTAGTTTTGTGAAGTGTTATTTTTGTGAAAAATATTTGTTAATATTTGTAAGCCTTCAAAATGATGATCCTACCAGCTTGTGACCCTCTCCAGCACACCAGCATGTATCAACGTGTGAGAGAAGGTCTGACTCGATAACATATTATTACATAAAATTACATTCATTCCGCTAAACACAAAACACGGATATTACCTTTTGCATGTAATATTTACTTAAACAAAATCTAATAATATTTATTCTAAACAAAATCCCAATTTTGCCTGAAAGCGTTATTATATATGTTCTTGCTTCGAAAACGGCGGTGACTTATGCTTAAGAAGGGAGTAAGGTTTCAATTTTTTTTTATTTATTTATACCTTTTTTTATTTATTTTTTATTTTAACATATTAAGTTTATTGTGTGAAAATGTTAAGTCGATTTAAGTAAAACTATCTGGTCTGGTTTCGTCTTTCTTTGAAACTTTTAAACGCGTTTTTCTCACACTTAGCTTTTTCAGAGTCGGTGTCCTCTTTAGCTCAAAATCAACTGCACCGATCTGTTTGAAATTTTGCGCACTTTTTCTTTACATAAATGCCGAGGTAACGCTGTCGAGTTTTTTTTTATTTTTAAATTTAACCTATTTTAAAATAACAAAGTTTCTGATTTTTTCATGAAAAATCGATATTTTGACTTCTAAGTGCTGTAAAAAATTGAAAAAGTCAATAAAAAAAACACTCGACAGGGTTACCTGCAGAAACTTATCAACTAATTAAATCATTTTGGTATTTTGATTTCAAATAATCTAGTGATGAGTTATGAGGGACATCGCAATGAAACTTTTTTTTGTGACGTCTGCGGAGATGCGCTGTCAATGCCTCATTTCTTGATATTTATTTATGAAAATTTCAACAAGTATTCTTTAAATGTTATTTTATCATGTAGTAATTATGTAAATAATTATATATTATCTGTGTTGTCAAAAAACATTATCGAAAATATACTTTTTTTGCATCGATTTCACCCTATAACCCCCCACTCCCCCTCCATTCAACTATATATGATGATATATACATCCTGTATATTAGATAACATGTTTAACGTAAAATATAATTTTCCTAATATTAAATAAAACTAAAATATATGGATCTTAGTTTAGATTCCCAAATAAAACTCTTCCTTTACTCGACTAGTTGTTGTTTCGCAACACAAATATTAGACAGCGATGTGATCCACATTATATGAAGCCTCGAAAACATTAAAAACTAGCTGCAGGTGGTAATAGTAATATCAAAAATAGACAAATAATTCATAAATTATTTTTTTTTGTTTTTTTTTTTGGCGTCATATTCCCAAACTGATATTTTGTTTTATTTTAATGGAAACATTTGTGCTGTGTACTATTACGCACTACTACATTACTTACTATTGTATAAAAATATGATAATAAATAGATTTAATTAAATGCATAAAAAAAGTACAAATAGTCATTGACGTTTTTCTATTTACTCCACTACTGATGCTTGAACGCCGCTGCTTAAAAATGTAATTAAAATTAGTAAATTGTAATTTATTGCAGATAGTGAAGACAGCGATGGCGAAGGAGGACTTGGAAACGTGAACCGCGTCATTGTGCGTCCCCCGGGTCACAGTGGAAAAGCTAAACGGGGTCATTTATGTTTCGATGCATCTTTTGAGACTGGAAACCTTGGAAAAGTAGAACTTATTTCCGAATTTGAATATGATTTATTTATTAGACCAGATACATGCAGTCCAAGGTTTAGATTATGGTTTAATTTTACTGTAGATAACGTTCGTCAGGATCAGGTAATTATTAAAATTATTTACATACACTTTAAACTAATTACTAAAATTATATATACAATAACGTCAATAACAATAACAAAGACTACAGACAATCGTCAATAAATAAAAAAAACTTAACAATTGTCTAAAAGGCAGCAATGGCGACGCAACAAAAAATGTATCAATTAAAAATAATTGAAAAGAATTATTAAGAACAACTATTGTTTAAAAGAAAACATAAACAGTAATTTTATTTGTTTTTTTTTTCAGAGAGTTATTTTTAACATTGTTAATATAAGTAAAAGTAGAAATTTATTTCGAGATGGAATGACGCCTCTTGTTAAATCATCAAGCAGATCAAAATGGTTCGTTTTTATTAATATATTTAATGATAACATATTCTCGTATTAAAAGATCTCTCTCACTTAGGCTATTACGAATTTCGAATTATAATTATTATATGAAACAGGCCTTTTGAAATAAAGTAGAGGGAGTTTCAAATGAGTAATACTATTTTGCAAGTGTGCCGGTTTTGTTATATACGAATACGACTGTTTATATTTAACAGGTATATAATTTAGAAGAAGAATGACTTAATACTATATCGCATATAATTCAAGAGCGTTTTCGTCTCATTTAATATGTAATAAAATATTTGAGTAAGACAAGTTATTAAAAACTGAGACTGGTTTCATTTCTATGTGCTATATTCATTAGAAAAATTTAATTTCTCATTGTATAAGCAAACGTCAAAATTTATTATCAAAAGTAAAAAACATTTATGTTTATGTTAATTTAAATCAATTAATATTAGACCCAAGTCTCAACTGTTCTTAATACAAATCTTTTAACGCCTGTCAAAACATCGTCAGATAACAAAGTTCATTATAAAACCGGTATGAGTATGTTAGCAGTCATGAAAAAATTTAAAACTTTTGAATATTTGCAAAGTAATTGAGCATACCTAAAAGTATTACAAAATAGTGACATGTATACAATTAAAATTAGAATTAAATTTGCGAGCAAGTAATTAATTAATCATACAATTTAAATGTAACTGACCTTATTTGCATTACAGGCAACGACTTCCAAAACGTAATGTCTTTTACCACAAATCAGCAACACATCAGGGGCACCACGTTATGAGTTTTGCGTTTGCATTTGATCGCGAAGACGAAGTTTTTCAATTTGCACTTGCAGCACCATATAGTTATTCCAGACTACAAGCACATTTAACTGCACTGGAAAATCGAACTACTGGTATTTTCACACGAAAAGTACTCGCGAAGAGTGTGGTAATAAAAACTAAAGTTAAACACTTCACTTAAGCACTAATTTTAAAACCAGCACATTACTACGTTGTCAAAATTCCTAAAATTATTATTACATTATATTTGATTAAGAGGTTAGAAAACGTATCGTCCATCTGAAATGCTAAAAGTTAACTGAACAATATTATAAAATGTTTTGTAGACAAAAACCCATTGTTATTTGGCCTTGAATATTTTCGTTCAAAAGATATCCATGTGCCAGTGGTGTATTTGTTTATAATATTAAACTTAATGAATAAATCTATAAAGTTAATAATTAATTTTCGTTTTAATTTGAAGAAATGAATATAACACTAATTAATTATTACATTTAGTTCGTGGTACCAACATTAAATAAATTTCAAGTTAATATTTCTCGATAAAGTTTTTGTAGTTTTTGAAAGTTTATTTTGCTTTTTTGTATATATGCATTTACTTTTAAACACAATATATAGAAAATGTAATAAATATTAATATAATAATTAGAATTTGGACTGTAAATTGGTAATTGGAATTAAATTGGGCTAAAGAATTGATTACTTTTGTTATAAATATGTATAAAGATTCAATCAAACTTTTTTATTTGTTAAGTGAATTTTCTGAAATGGTTTTTATGTTGCTACTAGATCTTTATGTATTTGGCGGCAAATTTAACTTTTATGTGAGAGAAACTTTTCAACTCACACGTGGCAACATTTAATATTAATATTTAATCAACTATTATAAAGTATTACATAGTCTTAATTCCTATTTTTGAACTTCGTGTTTCTAATGAATGTTATAGGATATATATTAACTATAAAATAACAATTATGTTTTTTTGCAAAACCATTAAATCAATATGCAGAACATTATAATTTTTTTATTATAAGTTTTTATATCAAAAGAAAATAGTAATAGTAGCCTATCATACAGCCCTTCGTTATCATGCACAACTGTACTGCAATTTTTAATAAAGGAGATTCAGATTACGATTGATACAGCTTTCAGAATTTTTAGCAGAACCATTGCAATGTAGTTAAAGTGTAGGATACTTTATAAAACTACAAATACGGGTGCTTAATTAAATAATTTTTTGATGTTAACTATAAACTACAACCGTTGTTTTTAGTAAAATTGAGTTTTAATGAATATTCAATTCATTGTAACTATAAACATGGACGTTTTCAGAATGGCAATAAACAGGGGCATGTACTCCATTTATTTGCTGGACATACAAATTTTTACACTGTATAGAATTTAATCTCAATTTTTGTAAAAAAGGGTCACAACTTGAATATTACACGAATTTGTAGTTTGGCCCCCTGTATAATTTGCTATGGACGCTCAAAACTACAAGTCGGAACTGGAATATTTTGGTTGGGATATTTTAGTCTTTAAGTTTATGGCTATCGCAATATGCAGTGTATAATTCTTCTTTTCACTGCAATTTCAAATATTTTTTAAGATAATTTGATATGATGTAGTGTTAATATGTTTAACTTTTATATTGGCAAATCAGGTTTTAAAACGGGCACTTTATGGCTCGTTAAGTAAGGTTATAATTTATTGTTCAACGAACTCTGTAACTTTACAGACCATACGCATGATAATAATGTCGACGTATTATATTTGAACTACACCAAAGTGACGTTAGCAGATTTTAAATGATGTAGTATTGGTCCTTTTAAACTGCACTTCTATATACACAAAAAATATGTTGCAATGTGACGCAACTTACGTGACTATTGCGCAACATTTTTTTTAATGTACTTCTGACATGTTCGTATTCATTTTGCAGCAAAACCGTAATCTGGATATAGTAACTATTGGAATTGAAAACACACAGCAAACTGAAAAATCTCACGTTGTTGCCATTTTAGCAAGAGTACATCCTGGGGAAACTCCGTCTTCATTTGTGTGCCAAGGTTAATTTAATTTTATAACTGAATAAATAGTTTCAAAATGAAATCTTCGTTTCAAAATAAATTTTGCTTTTTAGGTCTTCTTGAATTTTTGGTTAGTTCACATCCCGTGGCTACCATATTTCGTGAAAACTCTGTAATATTTAAAATAGTGCCAATGCTAAATCCTGATGGTGTGTTTCTTGGGAATTATCGAAGTACTCTTACTGGATTTGATCTAAATAGATCTTGGAATATTGCTACTAAATGGGGACATCCTGATTTAACTGCTGTTATCGATATGTTAAGAGAAATTGACGAAAATAAGGTATTCAAAGTTCACTATGATTTAAAAAGTACACAATAAGTAATATTTTCATATTTTCCCTAGTTTTTAAGGGACTCTGAACATTGGTGCATTCACTGCATTTGATTTACTAATATCACTCCCACAAAACACGATAATAAATTAGGGTTTTCTAACGACACAGTGGCTAGAAGCGTTGATACATATACACCAGCGTTTCTTTGAGTTCGATTCCCGGACAGCGCTTTATTTTCTGGCTTCCATTATTGTTAAGTTCGATTATTTAATATTGATTATTATTATGTTAATGTGTGTGAAAAAAGTGTTTTAATTTTTTTTGATAACTTTTTTATTCATTCTATATCAACCTCTTTAGCAAAATATATTCAATAAAAGTTATATATATTGCATATATTGCAGGCGTACCGAGTCTGAAAATTTCACAAATGTAACATTTTGAACTGGTTTCAGTTCAATTTCTTTAAGCTAAGGAGGTCTAGTATGATTTCATTCTACTCTGATATTGGTATATGTGTACATTTATTTACTTTACTAAAATAGAAAAAGCACCAGCAAATGTATATTTTAAATTAATACACATTATGGAAACTTATTACTCATAGTACTATAGTAACCTATAAGAGATTAGATTAAACCATAGAGGTATAAGAATAGAGTGCGCAAGATGCTGAATACTGCGATAAAGACAAAGAAATAGATAGCTCCCGAAAGTCCTATATGTCTCTTTCTAGCAGAGCACTGCATCTGCTTGCTTGTTTACTTCCTATCACACCGCCAATCAACCAAACCAGCAGCAGCGGTTCGGCTAGAAAGAGACAGATAGGACACTCGGCAGCTATGTCTCTCTTTGCCTTTATCGCTTCCTCTTACATGCGGCCGTATCCTTTGCGCATTATATTCTATTATCTCTATGGATTAAACTTAATTATAACAAAATAGATTCATTAATAAAATGTGTATAACCATTTAGGATTATCAACTGGACTTCGTTATAGACATCCACGCACACTCAAGTTTAAAAGGATCATTTATTTACGGAAATACTTACGAAAATGTGTACCGATTTGAGAGACACCTAGTGTTTCCAAAACTACTGGCTGTGAATACTGACGACTACTCCACGGAGAATACCATGTATAACTCAGATGCTAACAAAGGCGGTACCGCTAGAAGATTTCTTTGTGGTCATTTAAGTGACCACGTTAATTGTTATACACTAGAAGTATCTCTTTACGGATTTCAACTAGATGGATCCATTCATACTGTGCCTTACACGGAAGACTCATGTATCCTTGCACATAATAATATAAAATGGCATGTTATATCTTTTATTAAATGTAACAAAAATATATCTACATCTGGTTTAGTTTTTGCTATTTAGTAATTTGTAATTTCAACTAATTTAATTGATTTCTTAAACTTACTATAGATATGCGCTTAGGGCGAAATTTAGCTCGTACTTTTTTAGATTATTATCGAGTAACAGGCGTTATTCCAGCCGCGGCGCCATCAGAAGGATTTCCACGTTCTCGTCGTCCAAGAACTCATTATACAAGGTACTTTTTATATCTATCTAAGAATCTGTGAAAAAACAATATTAAACGCCTAGTACGTATGCAACTCATGTATCTTGTTGACTCTTAGTTCGGTCCTCACACCAGTACCATATTTTACATAAAACTTATGAGGTTGCGGCCATAATTGATACTGCCAACTTTGTAAACTTTGAAGACCAATGTAAAATAAATTAAACTAGTCCATGATGAAAATGAGACATCAATTTCCACAGATCTATCTCAGTTATTCAATGTATAGTTAATAAAAGGAGCTGCTTTATTACTGAATCGGCCTTGCACTAACTGAAAAACCTTTTAAAATTATTTCTTTTTATTATAATAATTTGAATAGCAGAGCAATCTATTGGCTATACTATGAAACATCTAATTTTGTAATTATTGTAAAAGCAGTGGCGTACATTCAATAGAGCCAATTAATTAGCTTTTCAAAACCCCAGCGATTACATATTAGGAATGAGATAATAATTGCTATAGTTGCAATTAATTTATAAAAATTATATATGTAAGTTCCTATATAAGCTAAAGCTATGTTTTAATAATATATTTATAGACTTTTTTTTGTTAGAGTCAACACTGTTGATTGTACGTCACTGATAATAATGTATGTTTTTCCCATTAACTTTCTGTAACAATTCTTTCCTGAACATGCTATATTTTCATTGCAACATGTTTAAAGTATTGCTGTTCATTAATTTTTAAGAAATATCATTAACACATTATTATAGCATACACGACATTATTTCCATATTATTAGATCTCCTCGATCTCGACATGGTTCTCAACCAAGACCAAAGACTACCAGAAGCCATGCACCCTTGCATAGGAAAAACTTGGTGGATTTATATGATAGTTCTACATCCAACGAAGCATCCCCTACAAGAAACCCCTCAGCATATTACGGTTTCGGTGTACACAAAAACCCTCCACCAAATTTTGCGGAAACATATTCTAATTTAAGTGGTAAAACATTTGCTGGTATATTGCTACAAGATTTTTCGGATAGAGGAAGAGTTAAAACTTCTGTAAAGAAAGTAGGTGGTGGGGGAACAATAATAATACCTACAGGACGTCATCTTAATGAATCATTACCACAGCAAATGTTTACTCTACCTCCTCAACCTTGCCTATCTATTATAGACTTCAATAAATTAACACGAGGTGGTTTGGATCAAGCAACAGGAAAAGGAAAGGGACAAAAGAGTCAGCGAAGACGGTCAAAAAGAAGACTTGCTAATAAAAATGGCTAAGAGTAACTAGTATTAAAAATCGAATAGCTTGTTTATTATTATTAAAAATAAAACAACCAAACATAATATTTTTTTAATTTATTTAAATAATTATATGATTTTCAACTGTATGATTGAATTATATAATATTCTACAAATATAACAAAAAGAACATGTATTTATGTAAGTAATATAAAAATTATAGTCAACGTAACTTTTATAATTGTAAGTGTATTTAGAAAATTCATTAGACATTAAGCTCATACTGTAAATGATTTACAAAAAAAAATATCTCAAAACAAATAACTTAATAAAAAAAAAAATTATAATCGCAATAGATAAAGTAGTATTTTAATTCTTAAAGTTCTAGTTAATTATAAAAGTTCTTGTCTTTTAAATTGAGTATATGAAAAGAAAAGAAAAATTGCGAAGTCAAGAGTATTAAAAAAAAACAATATAAAATATAAGAAAATATTTAGCTTAAATTAAGTTTTAAAAGTATGTATACATTAAGAAAATGTATCTTTTGAAGGTCCCTCATTGTATCGCGTTAACATCATTTTTTTCATAAATATTTTATAGTTTTCTCTTGAAGGTGGAATAGCTATGCCTAGTCCAGTCGTCCCCGTCCTCTTTTCTGTCTGAAAATATTGGGGAATATTTTACCATTGAATTTGTTTAAATTAAAATGCAGTACAAGTATATTTCTCAATATGGACTATGTTATTTGCAAATATATATATATATATATATTATTTATTATGAACGAACCTCAATAATATCGGTACGACCCTGCATATTTCGCCCCAATCCTTGTCCTTCGCTCCAACCCATCTTTTGTAACATTTTGTTACCAACATTCATATTGTCAATTGGGGCAGCTGGAGGAGGAGTATCATCTTGTGATGTTTGTGCTAATTCTTCCAATTTTTTTAGATAATTTTCCTTAGCAAAATTCTTAACGGGAGATAAGCTTACGTGTTTTGATCGACGTTCTTTAGCTCTATCACGGTAGTCACTAAAATAAAACTAAGTACATTAAAATAACACCAAATATATTTCACCCTTTCAAATATAATTACTGAATAAGAATCTTTACCTAGCAGACTTTTTTCTTCGGCCCCCTGCTTCCGCTAACGCTAAATTTTGCTTATGCAGATTAGACATCTTAGTATGCTTCTGTAAAACTTCCTTCGAAGGAAAAGCCCTTTTACAAAGCAAGCAGGTTAAATTAACAAAATCTACATCCTCATTCTCGTCTCCTGACGAATCATGATCCTTCTCATAAGCAATTGTTGTAGAATTTGCCAACCTATTAGTTTGAGTTTCATAAAGTTCGTGCAAAGATGTTTTCTCAGTCGCTAATAAAATAAAATATTACAAATTAATATACGATAATTTAAATGGCTTATTTTAATATTTCCTTTAATTTAGAACTAATTCTAAATTAAAGGGACAGCAGTAAATACAAGAAATACCTAAACTTATGCCAGATCGATCAACTCTTTCCGGTTTATCAACCAGAGCAGAATAACATATATCTGCTGTTGGTTTAGTAACTGGCAATGTTGTAGAGGTTGATTTAACATCAGACAATTCTTTCTTCAAGGATTCTTTTTTTTGATTTAGAGTTTTAGCCCAACGTTCCATATCTTTAGCTATTTTTTTGGCTACTTTAACTTTATCTTGTGATTTTTCTTGTTTCTTTTCTTCAACAACTTCAGCGACTCTTTCACCTGTGCCTTTAGTTGTTTCTGCAGCGAGTACAAAAGTGTTTTGTACAGTATTGAAGTATAAAAATTTATTTATCAGACTGTTGTAGTAGTATTGAGTATTCGGATCATAGTATAGTCCAGTCATAGCATCATAGTAATATCCAGAGGATGAATCATATTGAAATGTACTGGCATCTGGAGGGCCTAAACATAAGAATAAAATTCAATCTACAGTATCTACTGACAATCTATTATATGTATGGATGTATATAAATATTGCGATATTATAGAAAATGCTACGTACTATAAATTTTTCCATCAGTACCAGTAGGTATCTGTAAATTTGTTGTTTGCAAACCACAGTTATTATATGTTGAAGATTTTGAACTGAAAGTACTCGCACTATGTTTTCCCTGCTTAGCACTTAACATTCGGTTTTTATTTTGCTGTTTCATAATAGCCTCATGAGCAACAGCCGCTGCTGAATTTACTTGATCGGTTTGAGACATTGGCAATGAAATTGCATTACCTTGTGCTATTTGCATCATGTAATAGTTTGTATAATATATTAAAAACTGTTGCTTCTCTGCAGGACTTGTAGCATATAAATCAGCACTATACTCTGCTAAACGAGGAACATCTGCGACAGTATAACCTTGTGAAGGGTTTGGAATTGCTTCTTCTTGTACAGTTTTTCTATCATTGCAGTAAGATACATCAACTGCCAAAAAAAAAGGAACAAATATAATAAATTGTAATTTCAGAATTAAAAAAAACGTAATGTAGAATATACCTTTCTTATCATTAACAATAAAAGGTTCATTAGCATCATTGAGTGCATTGAACGCTCTCATGGAGTCACTAACATTTCCGAATGAAATATAACATATTCCACGAGACAAACTTGTGCAACTGTCACGACCTATTAAAATATTGATAATACTTGGCACAACCTCTGGGGCTTTTTGTTCTAATGCTTTTAATACGTCCTCTTCTTTAGAAAGAACATCCAGATTACGGAGAATCAATTCTAAATTACAATAAAATCATGTTAAAAAAAACTCAAACCATAATTCATTCACCACTAAATTACTGGTTTGTATAAAATCATCCAAATTAGATAAAAAATTAAGAAATTTCTATGACAAATGTAATTATTTACTCATTGTTAGCGCTTCGGAGATTTCGTCGCTTCCTTCTCCACCCGTAACACTTTCTTTACGTGATGCAGAACATTTAAAGCAGGTATAGCGACGTCTAAAATTTTTTATCCCACACTAAAATACAAAAAAATTATGTAATACTGTTATAGTAATAGCAAAAATATGTCATACTATGTTTAAAAATGTATAAAATTACTTTGATGCAATGCCAATCTAACCCAAGTGATGTGTAGTTACTTTGTGACCTCTGCTCTCTCGGAATACTGTACTGCATAATTGCTCTATATTTATCCTTTATCATAATTGTGCCCTGCAGAAAAAAAAAACAAATATTTAATCATAAATACATGTAAGTTTGAATTCTCTACTGCATAGACCGCGGGGTCACCACTTAATGTTCAGATACTCCAGGGGGAATCCTGTGACCAGCACATCGGCTCATATTTCCGCTCAATTTATAAAACGTACTTTGCTGCAGTAGTACGGTGTATATTATATCTTGATATTCAAATAAGAGGATTTTTATAATTTGATCGTCATAAAATTAGTATGTACCGAAGGACTTTACTACTCATATAAGAATAACTTATAGAATACTCTATTTAGAAAGCAAAATTTCTAGACATAACTATGATAAATGCAGTTGCAACCGATCACTTTACACTTGAGACTTCTCATGCACTTAATTTAAAAATAATATTGTAATTGATTTTTAAAAGCGAATTTAAAGATAGAGTAGGAACACATAACTGTACACTGAATCGTTAGAATACCTCAGCTCCAAAATGTTGAATGTAGGTTTTTTTAAAAGCAGCATTACGTTGTGATTTATCAACGAAACACTATTTCGATACCTTTTTCAGATCCATCCAGCGTTGGGCTTCTGCTGAAGTGTTAAACTCGACAAACGCGAAACCTCTTGATGTACCTAAAGAACAATATAGGAATGGTTTAAAATATAACCGCTAAAGAGGCTTCAAGGTACATAGCAGTTCATCGAATAGATTTCAATTCCAGTCGTGGCTCCCGACTCTCATCATCTTGTTCATTGTTGTAGATTCGTTTCCCAATCAATTAAAGGCTCCTTAATTAAATATTTCTATTTCTTCAACCCATTGAAAACCAGTATAATTACAGAGACGAAGATACTCACTTGACGAACAGCAAATCATCAGTCATGATGTAAATATAAAGACCTAAACTGAATCATTTGCTGTAGGGAGTGTTGAACGTAAGCATATTTATGTACTTTATATTTTCGCTGCATTATTCGATTTGAATAGTTATTAATTTAAATGTAGCAGATCCATCACATTAATACTTATATTTGAGAACAGATACAATTAGGGTTCAGTAAATAAATAGAAGTACAAAAAACTTAAAATTTACGTACATTCAAATTTTGATTCAAATAAATGAAATATAATTACCTGTTAATTTTCTGCGGACAAGGCGTATATCTTTAGTTACAAGACCAGAACTTTCTATTGTAGATCGAATCTGAAATAGTTAATACATAACAAATTTAAATCGATTAAATTAAATCATACCCAACGATAACTTTTAAGACTGAGAAATCTCTTTTTATTGAATTGTACTATTACCAATCTTTATGAACATAACATTTCCAATAAATGTGCACCATACACAAAAACAATAAAATATATCGTAATAAAAGCACATACAAAAAATACTTAACTAACAAACTTAAAAATAAAATTATTAGACTACTTACATCCTGCTCTGTTATATGTTGTACCAGGCCTCTTATCATAACAGTATTAGGCAAGAACTTGCAATCCACAGATTCCATGCTATAGTGAAAATAATTATTATTCTAATTGAAATAGTTACGCCTTTGTAATCAATAAAAGAAAAAGAGTTCAGAATAATGTAAAAAAAAATCCGCTAAGCGTAAATATTTCTTTAACTCATGGTAATATTTACGATAATAAAATAGAAAATTTTAAATACATTTTTCAATTACAATTAATCTATATTTCAATTATCAATTTTTAATATTATTATAATTTTTAATTATTGTTTCTATATATAAAAATTAAATTTCTCTAAATAAATAATATATGTCAATTAAATTAAAAAAATAAAATTAATCCATAAAACAACTTACCCTGATGCATCTTCATCATCATATGAAGGCGAATCCTCTCTCTCGCTACTGTGTCTGCTATCGAAATATTACATTAGGTTAATTCAGTATTATTACCTTTATATTCTAAGGGGATAGTAAGATAATTTGGTGGAATTATTTCATCTCTAATTGATATACCATTTCTTAATGTTCAATATATTATGATCAGTACTTTTTATATCAAGGTTGTTGCGATTAACCATGAAACAACAAAAATTAATTTATTTAACATTCAAATATTTAATATATTGTAGAATTTAATAAATATTGTACAAATTTTTTTCAAATTTTTGTTCATGCTATGTTCAAATTTGCTTTCATGCTTTTGTTCAAATTTCTTAGTATTGAGTTTAATTATAAATTATAATTTTTATTCTACTATAGCAAATCGCTAGTATGTTACACGGGGCCTATGATGGAAACATGTTAATTTAAGTAATATATATAGTAACATCTGCATACCTAACTGTGTGACGCCTCCCGGAGTAATCTTTTTCTTTAGAATTGTAAATATTTTCTCGAGATAGTTCCCTGCTTCTTGAATGACTTCGATTCATTCGTATGGCTCTGGAACGTTCTCGGGAACGTGAACGACGATTACGACGTCTTTCATTAGATCTAGATCTATTTTTTCTAGATCTTTCTTTTGAGTAAGAACGGTCAGTTCGTCTATCAGATGATCTGGACCTCTCTCTGTAAGAGTCTAAATCATATCGTGCACTATCCCTGCAAAGTTCTTCCATTTTCAATAAAGATTCTTTTCGTTTTTCTAAATGTTCTGATCGCTTGTCCAATGATTCTTTACGTTTTTGTAAAGAAGCTTTAACTCTCTCCAGTGATTCGTCCAAGTCACCTCTTTCAATGGAATGTGAGCGATTGCCTTCCATGCTGTAATTATTATAATAACTATTAATAAAGGTGACGAAGATACATATTTACTGTTATAAAAATGTTCTGTCACAAGGCCAAACGGAATTGGTTTGCGTACTAGATGTTCGCCGTAAATTTCAACAAATCTGGAAAAGATAACGTTTAAATTTGACCATTGAATCACTTATATGAATAATTGAAAATAAAAACAAATTTTACACATAATATTTCAGAACAACGTACATATATCTAATATTAATATGAAAATATAAATATAATAAAATAACTGCAAAACTGCTGAACACATTGATCGTTATGAGCATTAACAATTAGATTATTACATTACCAAACAGAAAGATTGAAGAGAGTGAGGAACTGAAGATTCCACAAAACTTCTAATTTTTTAAAGAAAAATATGCCGAAACAAAAAAAAAAAAATACATTATTTTAACGAACAAAACGTTATCTTAAACGTGACACTTAAGACAAAAAGTAAAATCAACCATCCACCTTTTAACTATTTTGCATAAAAGTCGGTAACGATCAATATGTTACTTTTTGAAACACATAATCACATTGATAATTTTCTTTAAAAAATATTTATTACCGTGAATTTTCAAAATAGTGGGTAGAATCATCCATATGCATATTGTAGCTTGAAGAATATCTGTTTTCCATGGGATATTCAGAAAGTTCGTTGTAGATATTGTCTACACCTACAAAAAAAAAACATGAGTCTCCGTCAACTATTGTCGAATATAATCAAATTCGTAGTGTCTTTTATATATTTATATTTAATTCGATGAAATCGCCGGTAACCAGCCGAATATTTTAGTATTGAAACGCTGCTGCTACACGACAAAAATATAAGGTTATACATATACTTACTTGAAGTCGGCGAAAATGATACCCTAGCTTCGGTTACGTTAGAATCCCATTCACAATAATTTTCATTACTGCTACTATCCTGAACTGAATGTTTTCTTCCAATGCGGGCTGTATGAGTGAAATTAATAGTAAAATCTTATACTCTCACAAATGAAAGTTAGTATAAGAATTATATTTACACATGCGATTTTCAGATCTGGAAGAACTACGAGATTCTCTGGAGTTTTTATATTTAGTCCGTGAACTAGAAGGAAAATAATTCATTGCTAAAAATGTCTAAATATCTTCAAGGAACCTTCGTTTATAGAATAAAATTGTTTAAACGTCAAAATAATTCCCTTCCAGAAAATTACTTCATACGTCATTATATTCGTTTTACTACAAAAAAATAACTATAGCTCTCAACATTTTATTTAGAGAGACTATCACAACCTACTAAATTTTAGATCAATTTTGTTTTGCACATTAAAATATTTTCACCTTATATACATATGATCACAGATATTACCAAAATTATACTTAAAACTCTATATACTTGCTAAGAAAAAAAGATGGAAGCAATTGTATGCTAATGTCAGTGTGAACCGTGTGAAGAGATCAACAGTTTCTAAATAAGTCAGAGACAAACAAGTGTGTTGGTAACACTATTTCAAGATCATACTTTTGAAACGCGCTTGTTTTGAAATCCTATAAATAGATATTTAAAATTGTATTATATAATAAACTTGGTTATTAGTATCTTAAATGTGAAATTGTTTATTAATATGTATGTAATATATAATATTTGCTTTATGCCAGATCTCAGTGCTTTCTTTATGTTGGTATCAAAGTTTGATTGATTTTCTGCCCACATAATTATTTATTTATTAGGCAGTGGTGCAGTTTACATATATAAAGCCAAGACCCTATAAAAACTTTAATTTTTTTATAGAAATAATATTTAATATATATATATTTAAATATCCAAAAGCAAATGATATCTTTTGACTTCGCTATAAATCGCAGGGTCTATAAATCGCTTGTGTACAAAAATCACGGTGTAGTCATTACTGAAAAATGTATATTTAATAATTATCAGTCTTCATCCATAGATTGTATATATTTGATAAAGAATGTTTGATTGGTTTGTCAATTAACTAAAACTTCATCAAAACAAACCGTATCTCATTCATTGTTCGGCGTTTTATGTGATGTCAAAGTATTTGCCGCATCTTTAAGGACCCTATACACACTCGAATATATTGTGTTGATGAAATAATCCGAAGTTATGCAACATCGGGTGCAAATAATGGTGACAGAATATGGACGTTTTATTGGTCGCACTTTTGTCCTGTCATTCCCTTTCCTTCTACCTCGACCTTAAATTTATAATTTGTATATATATATTTTATATCGCAATAAATTGTTTCAATATTTATATGACATAACAGTCTTGCGTCAAACATCAATGCCCTCGGCTACTGTGTCTTCTTAAGTGATAACAGCAATATGATAATTGAATAGCTTTTGTTTAATCAAATATAAATAAGATAATTTTAGCATGCTAACCTAAGCTGCCACTTATAATCTATAGATATTGATAATGATCAAACGATAATCGATCAAACACCTGAGATTTTTGAAGGTTCGCGTCAATAGGTAAAGTATTATCAGATAACCTATTATATTTATCTTTAAAAATACTATCAGTTCAAATCACTGCGTACAAATACAACTAATAATGTTTATAAATAAATTTGTGAGGTTAAAATGTAAAGGTAAATGTATTATTTGGCTTAAAGAAACTCAGCACCGACTGCACAGGTGCCGTGAATATTGATACTTGATGCTATACAGTTGTATATTTGGGTTCGATTCCCGGATCAGCGCTGTTCTAGTAAACAATTTGTCCTATTATGTGTCCTATTTTTTGACTTTGAACTTCAATTACAGTTCACATCAACTTTATCTTTATTTATATTTCGACAGGTGGAGTGGTTTCGCCATTTGTAGCCGATAAAATAGATATTTCATGTCAATAAACTCTTTTATGTCAAAAAAATCATACGCATAGTCAGTATGATGACAAAGTGACTCCAAAATGTTTACTGGGATGTTTCTTTGGGTTTGTTTGTTGGATGACCTCTCTGGATGTATTCATGACGCTAGAATGGACTTGCGAACCATGACCTAATTTCTATAATACTGTACTATATATTGATAAACTCTACAAACAATTTGTCGTATCTTAGCAATCTCGTATCAGAGAGTGGTTAGACAGTAGTCAAACAGCGTTCGGGAGAACATATGTGATAGTACCTCGGCAAACCTCGTTTGGAAAGTATTAGGAAGCCAATCAGAGGGGGTACGGAGCGTTACGGCCGGTGCAGACATGCTCTCCAAAGCTTCATGTAATGTCTCACTAATGTCTAATAGGAATCCAATCACCATTCAGAGTGATACGATTCGCATCTAATTGGATTCCGATCAAAATTGTTTGTAGGGAAGTTGGCTACCAGAACCTTCAAATGTCCAAGGGCTTGTGTACTCATTCTTTACGGGTCGATTTTTCAATTTTTGATTGAAATTTATGTTAAGAAATGTATATTGGCGTTTTTATTTTAATAACTATCTAATGTTGACGGAGATATAGCAATTAAAAATTCGAAGTGCAGTTTTAGCGCTACAGATGTCGGCCATATTTATGACGTAACATGTCTGTACTATTAAGCGTAGGTCAGTTATTCTTTCTATGAATAACAGATTTGTTTTGAATATGCTTTTACGCTTTGTTGTATAAAAGAGATAGCAACTTAGCGGACGTGATGCCACATGCCTTGGAATGTTCTATAACGTTGCATCCCTTTAATAATGAAAGAGACAAAATGACTTTTTTAATTGCTATTATCTCCTAACACATAAGGAGCTATTAAAAAATAACTGGACAGTAACAATTGTTATTAAAAAATAATTGGACTAAACAATTTGGTGAAGTGTTTTGTTGTGTGACGTTCGTATAACTATTACACTTCAATTATAGTTCGCATCAACTTTATCTTCATTTGTATTGCGACAGGTGGAGAGATTTCGTCATTTGTAGCCATTTCATATGAACAACTGTTAAAGAACTCTTTCATGACAAAAAAATCATACTCATCTTCAATATAATGCCAAAGTGAGTCCAAAATATTTACTGGGTTCTAATGAAGTTAACGCCGAGTTTCAGATGCCTTACTTTACGAATTCCCATGTACCGGTTCAGATCAAAATAATTTTAGATAATAATTTGATAACACATGTTATTGTTTGCTTCTAAATTTACTATATATACTAAAGTAATGGTTGGTCATTTTAGTATCACGTTTGTGATGAGTTATAAATTAATTTTATTTTTTGTAGCTGCAGTGTCAGTGGCTGCAGCTTTACCAACACAATTTGATGTAGATGAGAATATTAGAGAAGATGCTAGGCTTACAACGGTAAGTAAGGATTAAGTAAGCTATGAACAGAAAACGGTTAGAAATTTCGTAAACTTAAATGAGTTGTGATCCTGTTTTGAAGGACGTTCCCAAGAAAATCTCATTTCTTGCGATCTTCTTGAAAATTTAAATATTATGTTCTTTATACGTAGAAAAATATTCAATACTCCTTGCGGTACTAAATTTTTAGATCCACTGCTAAAATTTACATTTTTAACATACGAACCTTACATCGACCTATGATATTGAAACGGATGATTTGTGATGTAACAATCAGTGTTGAATTTAAGTTAGTTGTCCAAAAGTTGACGGAGTTATAGCTATATCAAATTTGAATTACAGTTTTGCCAGCAAATCGGGATTACTTTTCCTTTTTAATAAATATCGTAATGTAATGCTGTTAGTAGTGAATGATGTTTCACACACACTCGTATGCGTCACTGTTGTATAAAAGAGATGACAAATTTACAGACGTGACGGCGGAATTTTCCATAAAGCTGAATCCCTTTAATAATTAAAAAGACAAAATGACTATTTTAATTGTTGAAGTCTAGTAAAATATAAGGAGTTATTAACAAATAATTGGACATTTGGGGTTCTGGTAGCCAACTTTTATCAATATATAGTTACATGTTTCCTAATTAATTTCAGCCTCAATTAGCATGGAAATATGGATATCCGGCTGAAATTCATAATGTACAAACAGATGATGGATATATCCTGGAAATGCATAGAATTCCTGGAAGTCCTTTATCTCCAGCAGCTCCAGGAAAACCTGTAGCATTCTTAATGCATGGCATGTTAAGTTCTTCTGGTGATTTTGTACTTATGGGCCCAAATATTGGATTAGGTAATCTTCTTTTCAAATTAATCTTCTTTCTATACTAATTTATTAAATAAGATAAGTGCCAATATATTTACATATATTATATTACATATATTTAAGGTTTATTTAACATAAAAATGTTTACTTGATACATAACATTTTTTAGGGTAGATATGATTATATAATAAAAGTTATCTTTCGATATAAATTATCATTATCTAACGTTAATAAAACTTATGCAAGATTATATACTATTACGAATTAAAATAATGTACTAGTAAATTTTTTTTAATAACGTTATGTAAGAAATATTACGTTAAATATAGTAATATAAAGTTAACCTTAGTAGGAATGAGGCTTACCAACTAAGTTTCTTTGTTCTAGCTTATCATTTGGCTGACAATGGCTACGATGTTTGGATGGGCAATGCAAGAGGAAATCGTTACTCGCGTAGACATATTTGGATTAACCCAATATTCCCAGCATTTTGGCAGTTCAGTTGGCATGAAATCGGAGCTATTGATGTTCCTAATATGATTGATTTTGTATTGAACAGAACCAATCAACAAAAACTTCATTTCATTGGGCATTCAATGGTAAGGTATATTAATAATATATATTTATTTGATTTTAGTCTACTATAATTAATTAAATGGTTTTCTTTTATAGGGTACAACGGTATTCTTTGTTATGGCATCAATGAGACCTGAATATAACAACAAAATTATAACCATGCAAGCTATGGGACCAGCAACATCTCTTCCAAATGCTAAAAGTGTTTTTGTAAGAAATCTTGTCACTTTCTTGACAACTGTTGAGGTAAAATATACATTACATTTATGGACGTAATTCACTTGATACAAGGGTTGATCAATAAGTACCCGTGTTAGGATTGAAGACGCAACTTTTCCTTCTTTTATTTACTTTTCAATGTAATCTCCTGCCGATTTTACGTTCTTCTAAGCTGCTAAATGAAGCTAACCTATTACTCAGTCTGAAATTTAGGGGCCTATTTTGTAACTGCTTACCTGACGTCTGTTAACTTATGACGATTTTTCTAAAATCGTCCGAAATCTTTCATCAGCAACATCTGTCTTGTCTTTCTGTCTGTCTTTCAACACGTGTTCTTATTGATTGACCTTCATACAATACATCGTAATCCATAAATTAACAATGGGCTTGTGTCCTCATTTTTTAGTGGTCGATTTTTCAATTGCTGATTGAAATTGATGTTAATAAATGTGTATTGGCGTGTCTATGTTATTAAATATCTAAATATTGACGGAGATATAGCAATTAAAAGTTTGAATTGTAGATTTAGCGCTAGAAATGGTCGGTCATATTTGTATGACGTGAAATGCATTTTAACGCCAGTTATTTGTTGAGTAGGTCAGTGCTGTGGTAATGTTCTGTAGCTGTTGGTAGTCAAATAATCAAGTCAAATCAAAGAATAATAAGTTTTTATTTTATTTAACCCTACTAAGGCAGACATAATATTGAAATTTGATTATTCCTTAAATTAGCTGTAAATAATATTTGATATTTTGATATATAAATACATATAGCAGAGATTTATGATCTGTCAGGTTGACAACCTTACACAAGGATTGTGATGTCACATGCACTTGGAATGTGTACAACGTTGAATCCCTTTATTAATTAAAGAGACAAAATGACTTTTTTAATTGTTAATATCTCTTAGCATATAAGGAGTTATTAAAAAATAATTGGACATTTGAGGTTCTAGTAAACCACTTTACCAATATATAGTACACTTTTATAGAAATTAAGACATAGGACACAAGCCCATTAACATTTGAAAAAAAAATAACCATCGAAATCGGAGTAGGATTGACCGACTTATTTTCTGTTTTGTAGATGGCAGTGGCGATGTTTGGAATGTATGAGTTCCAGCCTCATAGTGAAATGAATGCTATTGGTGGAGAGATGCTTTGCAGAGATACAGCTCCTACACAAAGTTTATGCTCGGAAGTTATATTCCTTCTAGCAGGATATAATTCAGAACAACTAAATACGGTAATACCATATACCTAAACAAATGTTATGAAACCAGTAATTCTAGTCCTGTGAAGTACTGTTACTTGGCCCAGATAGAATTAAATATGTTTAAGTACTTCTGATTTTTAAATGGTATACTGTATATACACTAGCAAATTCTATGCCGGAAAACTGACGCCGTTCAGAAAAAATTGCGGCTAAATAACCGGTCGCCTTTTGTACTATTATTTGAAACGTGTTTTTAAGAAAAGAATAAAAAAATTACTTGCAAATACTTATTAATAATAAACTCGTCTTGGTCTATATGCTAAAGCTACAAAGTTAAGGGTTTGATTTAAGCACTGAAGAATAATTTATTAGAGTAAGAATTGGGCAGTAGTCATTATAATTATGGTTGACGGCAGACTCTATGGCGAAAAAGGGATTAGGACTTAGGAAGCCGTTTAAAATGTATTAAAAAATATTTGTTTACTCAATTCATTTTTGCACACAAATTATCTAAAATAAATATTTAAGAAACCATGTGCGATGAAAAATTCTATACTATTTAACGCGACGAATTCAAGAATTCGTTTCTGCGCATGCGCACCAATTTTATTTATGACTGGCGCTAGTTTTCCGGTGTGCAAAACTGCTCCTGTAAATAAAGTATTACGTTTGAAGTTATTTGAGAAATATTTTGCATTACTTTGCAGACAATGTTACCAGTCATCAAGGGACATTCTCCAGCTGGTGCTGCGACACGTCAAATGTTGCATTATGGACAAACTATTAAGTCAAGTAAGTTATAATAACATTCGTCCGGTTTGGACGATTAAATAGGCCATTTATAATAGCCACTTTCATAATAAATGGAGTCCAAATTGTTTACTGGGTTAATCTAATATGTCTGAAGTATTCCATATATTTGGGTAGTGCGTTTGCAGATATTCTTTCCTATTATATTATTTTCAATAAAACTTACTTTTCAGCAATCTTCCGGCGATACGATTGGGGTATCATGACCAACCTGATGTTGTATGGCCAAGCTACTCCACCCGTTTATGACATATCTAGAATAACTGCTCCAGTAGCTCTTCATTACGGAGATAATGATTGGCTTACTGTTCCTGAAGATGTTGAAGTCATTAATCAACAGTTGCCAAATGTTATTGGTAAATACAAAGTGCCCCTACCAGCATTCAACCATTTGGACTTCGTGTGGGCCATCGATGCGAGAACTTTGATTTATAACAAACTGATCTCCATTATGCGTGATTACGAGTAGTAGTGCTAATTAATCTATCTGTAAATTATATACTTTTGTGTTCAATAAAGAATATTATAAATATTAATCAATATTATCTCATATTCAATTCTATCTAGTGTATTGTGTAAATTTGTTAATATATTTGCTTCTCGCCGATGCAATCTTCTCTTACAATTCCATTCTATATCGATCACGCTATTTATAAAATCAATTGCTTTCATTGCATATTAAAATAATGTAAATAAAACAAAGAACATAATGTGTATGTGATATAAGAACAAATCTATAAATTTAAATTCTGTCTCACCCTCTGTTCCCATACATCTTCTCTGCCTCTTTCCTTATTCTGTACTTGAGTCCTTTCTCTCCAGCCTCCATTCAACTCATTTTTTAGGGGTCGTTTTTTCATTTTTAATTGAAATTTATTTATTTTTTTATTTATGAAAACTATGTCAAATCGATCCACAAAAAAACATATTTTCAATAATGTTTTTTGACGACACAGATAATATATAATTATTTCTATAATTACTAAATGAAAAAATAACATTTAGAAAATACTTTGTGAAATTTTCATAAATAAATATCAAGAAATGAGGCGTTAACAGCGAATCTCCGCAGACGCCACAAAAAAAAGTTTCATTGCGGTGCCCCTCATAATTCATCACTGAATTATTTGAAATAAAAAAACGAACATGATTTCCTTAGTTGATAAGTCTCTGTAGGTAACCCTGTCGAGTTTTCTTTTTATTGATTTTTCAATTTTTTACAGCACAAAATTTTTTACAAAATACCGATTTTTCCTGAAAAAAATCAGAGACTTTTCTTATTTTAAAATACGTTAAAATTAAAATAAAAACTCGATAGCGCTACCTCGGCATTTATGTAGAGAAAGATTGTGCAAAATTTCAAAAGGATCAACGCAGTAGATTTTGAGCTAGAGAGGGCACCGACTCTGAAAAAGCTAAGTGTGAGAAAAACGCATTCAAAAGTTTCAAAGAAAGACGAAAACATACCATAGAGGTGAAGACTGAAAACTCTATATCTCTTGACAGTTTTATTACAATCGGCTTTAAATTTTCACACAATAAACTTAATATGTTCTTACATTAATATAAATAAATTTAAAAAAATGAAAATAGAAAAAAATTGAAACCTTATCTTCCCTTTAAGGGATGTTTAATAAACGGGGGGGATGAACAAAAGTGGATGTGACAATTAGAATTATCTAGACAGTTGTGCTTTTGCATCATAGATGGTAGTAATGTTGGTCCAATGATTCAATATGAAAAAAATAACTTGAACGAGTTGTTGCTTCGTCGAGAGAAAGAAACGGCAGATAATAATTTGCACAAAATATCCATTTATGGCATTTATAGAATACAATTTGATATCTGTCAACCACTCTTAGTAAAGCCTAAATTTAAAATAATAGTTGTGAAATAATAATCCTTGTTTTTCGATCAAATTTGCAATAAAAATAAAGATATATTTCCAGGAACGGAAATGTGATAAAAACTTCGATATTTCAAAAGCTGATCACATGATTATCTCGCTTTGCAACACATGTACTTTATTTTTAAAATAGCAACAACGATATGAGCAATAAATAATAGATAACAAATAAGTTTACAAAGCTGTACCTTAAATGTCCACATGTTTATATCAACAATCAACAAGTAATCAACAGATCATTATCGTCCTTATTAATTAACTGAGCGTCGTTAACTAGACAGATATGCGATTTTATTTTAATATTGTGTATTATTCAAATCTCTAATTGATATCGGCGTTTAAGTGTGATTTTTTATCAGTAATGATTTATGAGATTTATTTTTGCACTTTCCAAGGTTATATTATTTTGATTGATTTATAATAACAATAGTATTAACCATTATCAATCAATTTGTAAATACCCTAATTAAAAGCAATTTTCGCCAATCCAAAGATCACTGGATTTTGAACCCTGAGTCCAAAATATTTGATTTGATATATTATATATTTATATATTTGATATATCTTCAGCTACTGCGATTTACCTTGTTTTGAATACCCGATATCAACTCGATTGAAGTGTTATTGTTAATACAGGCTCAGTCCAATAATAACTGAAGATTAAGATAATGGATACAAGAAATTGATAATCTTCATTGTCACATGATTTTTTATCACAACTAGAAATTGAGGGAAGATATTTTCTGTTCCCTTTCAGAAAAGCCGCCACAAATGTTTATATAACGCATTTTGTATGGTAGTTAGAAGAACGGCTTCGTCAATGTCTTTGAAAATTGCTTATTTTCTAGAGAAAGATATTCTAAGACATTTGGTGCCCTCGGATTTTTGGATGCGGATGCTTTGTTTTCTTGGGCACGTAAACAATTCGGGAGAAACCATGGGACGTTTCAAAAAGACTCGGCACCATCCCATAAAGTCCGTGAAACAACGTTTTTTACAAGAAAATGTTTCCCTATCTTCCCCGGACGTAAACCCAATGGATTTTTCCATATGATTCATTCTGGAAGCCAAAGTATCAATTAAAATATATGAGATGGTCGACACCTTAAAGAGAATGGGACAAAATACATCAGAACACATTCGGGCAGCGTGTGAAGTTTCCTCGGACAGAAGGAAGTCTGTCTCTTTTAAACTTGAAATATTTTTACGATATATTGAAGTTGTTAAATAAAAAAAATCAAAATTGACAAAATTACAGCATTTAATTCACACTTCGAGCGCCGACCCATGTATTTGCACAGCTGTGTAAATCTACAGCGTAATAGTCTCATCAATAGTCATCTGTCATTGTTAATACTCGTATTTAATTAACTATTTAACTACTTAAAATTATTAACTTCACATCATAAAAAAGTAAATTATGAACCACGGGTCAGTTGTGTGCTAGAAAATCTGTAGTGAAGAATAATTCCAATTATAAAGGATGTTATTATATTTATTGGTTTTCGTGTATAGGTATACCAAGTGTTTGCACATACGACAAACGGACAGCTCGTCTGAATCTGAAAGAAACTGAAGATTTTTATACAGTGTTATGGATCTTCTTTTATCAAATGCAATTTAAGTAGCCTTAGGTTCCTTTTTCATCAAAGAAATACAGTTTGGCGTGTTTTATATTTGTATTACATTTAATTTAGAATATAAACTTAAAATTATAAATGTAGAATAAAATATAGTATTGAATTTAGAATTGTTGTTGTCTGTTTAGAGTACAAAAATAGTTCTTCTTAGAATAGTTCTGAGTTTTAAAAATAGAATTAAGTTAGAGGGGCCCTATTCTTGAGTCTTGCGAACAATGATCGCGATCGAACAGTTATGATTTATATGAGCAAAACATTTTATGAATCACTCTTAAAAAAGTATTTCTGAACTATAATTATAATTAATAATAAAATTCAGGAATAGTACAGGAATACTTTTTTAAAAGTAATTCGTAAAATGGTTCCTCATATAAATCAGATCTGTTCGATCACGATCATTGGTTGCAAGACTCAGGAATACGGGCCCAGGTACCAATAAATTAGGTGTATGTTCCTTAAAATATAAAGTACCAGACACTGGCAGTAATGGGCTTGTGTCTTATGTCTTAATTTCTACAAAAGTGTACTATATATTGATAAAGCGGGTTACTAGAACCTCAAATGTTCAATTATTTTTTAATAGCTCCTTATATGTTAAGAGATATTAACAATTAAAAAAGTCATTTTTTCCCTTTAATTATTAAAGGGATTCAACGTTGTACATATTCCAAGTGCATGTGACATCACAATCCTTGTGTAAGGTTGTCAACCTTACAGATCATAAATCTCTGCTATATGTTTTTATATATCAAAATATCAAATATTATTTACAGCTATTTCAAGGAACAATCAAATTTCAATATTATGTCCGTCTTAGCAGAGTTAAATAACATAAAAACTTATTATTCTTTGATTTGACTTGATTATTTGACTACCAACAGCTACAGAACATTATCACAGCACTGACCTACTCAACAAATAATTGACGTTAAAATGCATTTCACGTCATAAAAATATGGTCGAGTATTTCTAGTGCTAAAACTGCAATTTAAACTTTTAATTGCTATATCTCCGTCAATATTTAGATATTTAATAAAATAGATACACTAATACACATTTATTAACATCAATTTCAATCAACAATTGAAAAATCGACCACTAAAAAATGAGGATACAAGCCCATTTATATGAGTACGAGTATATGACAACAGGGAGTACTTAGTACATATTTATAAAGAGTACGAATAAAATCATTTTTTTTTTTTATAAAAGGTCTTTCAAAGTCGCTCAGAGTGTCAGTAAACAAATAAATGTTTTCGCGTTACGGTCCATGAAACTGATACCAATAATTATTCGTTTATTTATTTATATTTCTGAATAAGTAGGTAAATGTTGTTCATCAATTAAAACTAATTTAATGTTCAAGGTCACACGTCCGGTTTGCATATTGTTCTCAATAATCGCTTTAAAAAACATTAACAGCAGTAACTTTTATTTGGTTTAGAATCAGTATAAAATGATTTATTCAAAAATTATAAGATTGCCAATTGTAACTATTTTGGTATCATAAGAGTTTGTATTTATAAATTTGAGTTTATAAAAATATTTTTGTGATATTTTCCTGGGTAAATTATTTTTGTTTATTAAGTTTAGGTAAATTAAAAAGTTGCTGAATTAATTTATAGATTACTTGTAAACAACTACTAAGGTGAAGATAACTAATGCCAGATGTTATTAATAATCCGTTAGAAAGATAGAAGTACTAAAGTAGTTCATTAGTGACAATCAAAGCCAACGTTAAATAAATTAAATTTAAGAAAACTGCATTATTATTCTTATCATTAGTCAGTGATTAGAATTATTATAAGTTGACCACTTTTATTATGTTTCTATTTATAAAGTTCATAAATTATTTGCTATCATTTAATACAATCATTATTATCCAAGTAGAGCAGTCATCAAGCTTATCTGCATCTTTTAATTTGGAAATTTTTAATAATCATTGATTGATTTAAGATACGAGAATGTGAAAATGCATTGCTCATGGTGAATTGATACTGTGTTTAATGATCTTAGTCTTTGTAATCAGTAATTAGTTTTAATTGATTAGGATTAATTTTCGTCACTACATCGCTTTTCCGACAGCTGTCATATACTCCTGTTTCCATATTTGTTCTTTTACTCCACTGTACGTTTTCATATACACCTCCATACATTTTTAGGAAAATTTTCCTTTCCCAAATCTGAAACAAATCAAAATCTTTTTTAAAGTCCAAGTATCCGAACCAATTTACTAGCATTGACTTTATTATAACTTTATACGAGTATCATCCCAATAAACATTTTGGAGTCACTTTGCCATCATATTGAAGATGCGTATGGTTGTTTTGTCATGAAGAAGTTAATTTACAGATCAGTTTCTGACAGTTGTTCATTTGAAATATCTGTTTAATTGGCTACAAATGGCGAAACCACTCCACTTTTCGAAATACAAATGAAGATAAAGATGATGCGAACTGTAATTGAAGTGCAATAGTGATAGAAACGTCACACAACAGGACTTCACCAAATTGTTTACTGCCATCCATTTATCTAAACTTCCCAGTAAACATTTGGTGAAGCTTCCCTTTTTGTGCCGCTTCTATCACTATTTCACTTTCACTACGTGGAGTGGTTCCGTCATCTGTAGCCGATAAAACAGACATTCCATATGCACGATTGTGATAAACTGAATATAAATGAACTCTTTCATGACAAAAAAATCATACGCATCTCCAATATGATGTCAAAGTGACTCCAAAATGCTCCAAAATGTTTACTGGGTTACTTGCTCTATCAAATATCTTCTCTTCATATTTAATTTTCCTTTTTTTCATATGATGTATATAAATTATATTGTATTGATTTTTTCAGAGTAACCGTTTACTGATAATTAAGTAGTTAATTATCAAACCAGATATGTCTTGTTGTATGATTATTATTACTTTAAGCACTATGCTTTTAATTACTACGGGAGCATCAGACGTTCATTTAAACAACGTAGAAATTGATCCTGATGTTTCACCTGATATTAAAGAGGATGCTAAACTCACAACTGTAAGCATTTTTTTATTTCAGGAAATTAATTTTCATAATATGAATGGCTTATTCTGATAGTAGGGTTAGTTCGTTTAGTTAAGCCAAGATGTTTATTTCTGCTTGTAGTTACAATCCCGTTTCATATTAAATCTGCTGTAAATTTATTAGAAAATTTTACAGTACATTGAGTAAAATTCTGGGATACACCCACATTTGTTTAACGTTTATTATGTAGATCAGGAATTGAGTACGTGATACCTTTTGATGTTTTTCTTTTACGCGGTATTAATACTTCATTTCGCGCAATTAGAAGAAGTCCTTTGAAAAGAACTCGTAATATGCATTACCATCAAGACGATTAGAGACTTATTATATATCAGACACTTCTATTTATTGAGGATTTATCATAATTCTAAGCAACTTATAAATATTTCACTTGTTCCAATGGCTCAGTATTATACCCCACAACAACGTTTTCGTATCGTAGTAATGTCGAATAGCCTGATTACAATTTGAATAAGATTTTTCGAAGCACGTTCTAAGCCACAGGTAGAAAAATATATTTGGGTACGTTCAGGAAAAGAAATTTCGTATTTTATAGTTTAAGTTTATGGGGTAGGGTAATGCATTTTGCTTCTGAAACTTTCGCCTCCGTTTTTAATCCAAAATGTCTACAAAACGGATTTTTTGTTGTCCATAAGTCACCCTATATCGCCCAAATGTCGATTCCTATACTAGGTCGAGTTATAGCTTTTGCTTTTTTTGTATTGTATTTTTTTGTATTCTCTTTATTAACTCAAAAGTTAACTGACTTTACTTAAAAAATAAGCGCCTTATATCCCCTCTTAAAATTTCAACATCAAAGGTTTTTATTGCAGCTAGAATTGGTACGCAAATATGGATATCCTGCAGAGAGTCATACTATTACCAATGACGACGGTTACATTCTTGAACTTCATCGTATACCGGGTAGCACTAAGTCTCCTCCAGCTGCGGATAAACAACCAGTATTACTTATGCATGGTATTTTAAGTTCTTCTGCAGATTGGGTAAATATGGGCCCAAATCATTCATTCGGTAAGATTGCATCTCAAAATAATAAGTCGATGATAATCATTGGATTTGTACTAGTATCTTTTTTTGGAAAATAGCGTACCTATTGGCTGATGCAGGATATGACGTGTGGATGCCAAATGTTCGAGGAAATCGCTACAGTCGAAAACATGTTACATTAAAAAGTGATGATTCAGAATTTTGGAATTTTAGTTGGCATGAAATTGGAGTCGTTGATCTTCCTAATTCGATTGATTATGTTTTAAGTGTTACTGACTATAAACAACTGCATTATATTGGACATTCACAGGTAGGTGAAACTTTTCGAAAATTGGTACTAAAATCAAGCTTATATAATTTTAAAAATTGGTTATTTTATAATAGGGCACTACAGCGTTTTGGGTCATGACATCAATGCGTCCTCAATACAATGCAAAAATTATCACGATGCAAGCCTTGGCACCTATTGCCTTTATGTCAAATGTCAGAAGTCCATTTGTACGAGCTACAATGCCTTTTCTAAACGCAATTGAAGTAATAATTAATCTTTGAGTATATAAATTATTGTGTATTGAGTATATAATTTATTACATCATTAAACATAGCTTAAAAATTTGAATTCTCTATTACTGTTTCAATGATCTGTGCCCCTGTTCTCTTCCTTCTATCCCCTTCTCTTTCTTACCGACGTCATTCTCTGCGACTCACTCTACTTTCACCCTACACATACTCCTAATTTGCTCCAGGGTTTCTTCCTCCTCTCCGACATAATCTGTTTCGGTTAACCGAAATATAATTTTTTGAGAATTTGATGAAAATAATTTATGGATACTTTTATATATTATCAAAAATGCTGAAATATGCTTTCCTATGTTACTAATTCTTTTGAATTTTAGCTTGGTCTTAATTTATTTGGAGTGAACGAATTTATGCCGAGCAATGAGGCAATGAGAATTGGTGGTGCATCTTTATGCAAGAACAAAGCCGTTACACAGATTATTTGTACCAACGCGCTTTTTCTCATAGCTGGATACAATTCTGACCAATTTAATACGGTAAGTATTAGTTTTCAATTATAAATTTTGTAATGTGTACCGTCTTCTAAACATAGTGTGAGATTTATCTAATAAAATAAAAGTAACCTAAACTACCTCAAGAGATTCATTTTATCTCACTGTATTTTATTAACTTTTACGAATTTCAGTCAATGCTTCCCGTTATCATGGGACATTCTCCTGCTGGTTCTTCTACTAAGCAAGTTTTTCACTATGGACAGGGAATTCGATCTGGTAACTTTAGCCTCCATTCATTTATACATCCATTCTATTTTTAACAACCACGTTTATAAATTAACATACTACCCGTCAAAAATGTTTTTAGGACAATTTCGTCAATATGATCATGGTGCCATTACAAACTTAATTAAGTATGGAAGCATTAGTCCGCCGAACTACAATCTTTCAAAGATCACAGCACCAGTTGCTCTGCACTACAGTGACAATGACTGGTTAGCTCATCCCACAGACGTAGATGAACTGAACAGGAATCTGGGCAATGTCATTGGAATGTTTCGAGTTCCTATGTCTTCATTTAATCATATAGACTACACGTTGGCTATTGACGTTAAGGAGTTGCTCTATAATCGTGTTATGAAAATAATGAGAAGTTACGAATAAACGAATTTCTAGACGATTATCTTATCTACAGAAATATCGTGCTTTGTATTTAAGGATCATCCATGAATTACGTCACAGAAATTTAGTGCTATTCTGACCCTTCTTGTCATATTATGGGGTCATCATCAACCCCAAGCTATATGTAACTATTACATAATATGTATAGTGTGAACTACCGCTGTTCATTTTGAATTTGAATTTTATTTATCTATAGGAAATATTCTCTAAATACAAAACATAAAGACAAAAATTACTGTTTGATTTTCTTTAGATATATTTTTACAAATTAATTGGAAAGGATGACATTTTTTGTCATTTATGTGGCAACATAAAAAAGAATTCGGAATAAGAAGTAAAATTGTAGAATTTTATTGGAATAACAAATTATTTCAGAAAGTCGATGATAAAAAATTTTCAGGTTAGACCCTCCAAAAGTGCATCTGGATCTGCGTATATTTCCAAGTATTTCTAGTTTCAAAATATAAATATGATTTGCAATTAAAGATATAAGTAATATACTCGTATAGACACTTCACTTCACTTTTCAATTATTTTTATCTATCAATTAAAGTTATCTACAATAAACGTCTGAATCTGTTAGAAATTAGACAATACTCCCGGAACTTTACCAGTAGTATCCAACAAATCATAATCAATTCAGATTAATTCATTTTATGAATCCGATAAAAAAATTATGATGTAATTCAAATAAACGAATATAAAAGGATGTCAGCCCGTTGGTAAAATCACAACGAACTGTGTTTTAGTGAATCGCAGAACATGGCTCGTAAACTCGCTGTTTTCCTGGTGGTATGCCTGGCCGGTGCCCTAGCTGAGCAAGTAACCCTCAATAACGTTGATTTCGACCCCTTTGTCCCAGATGAAATCCGAGAGGATGCCAGACTTACTACTGTAAGATTTCTACTATTTTCTTAATAATGGTAATATTTATCTGTGATTTATTTTTAAAATAAATTTCAATTTTTAGATTGAGTTGGTCCACAAATATGGATATCCAGGCGAGACCCACACAATAACAACTTCAGATGGATATATGTTACAACTCCATCGAATTCCTGGAAGTCCTAAATCTCCTCCAGCTCATGGAAAAGAACCTATTTTCTTAATGCATGGAATTCTCAGCTCCTCTGGGGATTGGGTTAATTCAGGACCACAAACTGCTTTTGGTAAGAACTATTTTATCATATGTGACAAACGAGTGATTGGAGCATTTACCTTTAAACACGAAAGATATATTCACATAGACGATACGTTTAAAAGTAGCTCACGAGAAATCCTTGCAAAGATATTTATGACAACAAAATATATTTATTTTCTTGTTTCTTACTGTTACAGCTTACTTGTTGGCTGATGAAGGTTACGATGTATGGATGGGAAATGCGCGTGGAAATCGCTATGGTCGCAGACATTTAACATTAAACCCCAACCGTTCTGCTTTCTGGAAATTCAGCTGGCATGAAATTGGAGTGATTGATGTACCCACTATGATTGATTTTGTTCTAAACTTCACTGGATTTGAAAAGATGCACTACATTGGTCACTCACAGGTATATAAAATACAAAATATAATTAAAAGCTAAAGTTATAAATAAGTTAAACACTAAGTACAGACTAAAGACACGATTGTCTTTAAGTAAATGTGAAAAGGTTGGAAAAATACCATCTGAATCCATTATAAGTTTGTCTTCCGCGTATTTCAATATGTTTTCACGTTCATTTTGAACCTAGGAAGATAATCTTTCTCTCATGTGTGCGACGAGCCTTAGGGTAAATATACACTATGTATTTAATTGATCATTTTATTTAACAGGGAACAACTGTTTTCTGGGTGATGGCTTCTGAACGTCCCGAATACAACGCCAAGATTAAAACCATGCAAGCTCTTGCTCCAGTTGCTTTTATGTCGAATGTCAGAAGCCCATTTGTGCGAGCTGGAGCGTTATTTGTAAACAGTCTTGAGGTAATTTGATAAACCATGTGCATCCTTTATTTGTCTTAATGCCATATTTCAATATTAAACTATTTTTCCAGCTGGCTACAAAACTTTTCGGAATAAATGAATTTTTACCAAATAGCGAGCTAATGACTATTGGAGGAGAAGCATTATGCCGTGATGAAGCATTGACTCAAATTGTTTGCTCCAACGTGCTCTTCCTTATTGCTGGATACAACTCTGAACAATTAAACACTGTAAGAATGATTGCTTAAAATACTGACCACAAACCTAGTATCTATAACCAGGTCGATATGTAACGCTTTGATTAGCTTGTAGCAAGTTGAATCTTGCTAGTCTGTCAGTAGTTTAATATTGCCAGACAATTTCTACCTGGGTATTGGGAAGACGAATTAATTCACTGATTTCCTTCCAGACGATGTTACCTGTCTTTATGGGACACGCTCCCGCAGGTGCTTCAAGTCGTCAACTGATTCATTATGGACAACTTGTTCGCTCTGGTAAAATATTTGCTATTTGTCATAGTTCATCAACTACTTATTTCTTATAAATTCCTTTTATATCATCTTACAGCTTTATTCCGCCAATATGATCACGGCTGGCTTTCTAATATCATTGAATATGGAAGCATTAGCCCTCCAAGGTATGACCTGAAGAAAATTACAGCACCGGTTGCTCTCCATTACAGTGATAATGATTGGATGGCAGATCCTGATGATGTTGAAGAATTACATAGAAATCTTGGCAACAATGTTATTGGAAAATTCCGTGTTCCTCTTGCTGCTTTTAATCATTTGGACTTTGTCTGGGCCATCGATGCTAGAGAACTTCTCTACAATCGTGTCATCAGCATTATGAAGAGATTTTAAGACATAGGCGTACTATCTTATTGATTCGAGCAATATCTTGTCACTAATTATAAAAAATATTAACTATAAATAAAGCATTACAAATAATTACTTATGTTTCTATCACAACGGTTGTCATCATATTCGAAATGTTACGTCATTAAAAATGTATTGAAATTTTTATATAGTCTTTTGAGCAGAAATAAAACAGGTGATAAGGCTAAATGAGAGTGCGAGAATTGCTTTAATAGCTTGACAAGTGTTATTCGGACTCGGTATTCTTTCCCATTTGAAACATTTCATCGAAACACGAAATTAAGATTTTTAAATTGTTTTTAAAATTATAAAAGTATCGTTACTAAAACCATTATTACTCGTAAACTAATTGTCAGAATGTCATGAAATTTTGACACATATCCTTTGAAGGTTGGTACTACATAAAAATAATATGGACTTGTATAACGTTATGAATAACGATATATATATAACGTCATGAATAACGACATGAATTTACAAATTACCAAATAATAATTTGACGTGAATATTATATATATATATATAATGTTATAAATAACGAAATAACGCTAAATAACGTTGATCGAAATTGAAGCAGCAGACGGTGTAGGTTTTTTTTGCATATCAAACCTAAAGCCTAAATATCAAGCCTAATAAAGATCCCGGAAATGGTTAGTGTACTGTCATTTCATTACCAAGATCCATAAGGTCCAAACATAACACGGTGAGTAGCAAATTTCTGTGTTCATAGTATGCATAATATTTAATTTAGTCCTTCAGTTGGATCAGATATAAACATAATGTACTTCCGCTCGGTTTATTGAATTGTAACCATATTACTCTGTATTAAAATAACGTCCGATTTTCATATTAGATTTAAAATTAATTGTCCCCATAATGTACCCATATTTATAATTGTGTTTAGTGTTACAGGGTATTCAAACAATAAGCAAGGCTGGGTTCACACGACATTGTACTGCACGATTTTTTGCGCATAAATTTTATATAGAACCATTCACACGACATTCGTACTGCAAAAAACGTACACAACTAAACACTTTTATCGAATACTCACCGGACTTGTCAAGCAAATCGAATGAAGTTCAACGTATTCGGCTTGCAGTGGCCCGTATTATTATGCGGTATCTTTCACACGGCATCGAATAGTAATCGAACAAGTGTTTAGTCAAATATTTTCTAATAATAAACTGGAAACACGTGCAAATGATACTTCAGCTATACGTTGTTACGTTGATACGTTTTTTTGCAGTACACACGTTGTGTCAATGATTCGATAAGATTTATAAACGTTCAAAAAACGTGCATTACAATGCTGTGTGAAGTAGTTTTTAAAATGGATACTTTTATTTAAAATGTTTTTCAAAACACGCTGTTTGATATTTTAGTTTAGCGACATGTATAGCATAGTATAGGATGACAAAGAAAATCATTATACTCGTATAAATTATTTTGATGTCAAACGTTAAATTTTGAAGTACGGGTACATATGTTTATCACTGTTAAAAATCAGTAACACCTGGAAAAATGATTTCTTTCAATGACTTACGTGAAGAAATTTTTAAGTTGTTGAATAGATATTTTAAAAAATGTATGATATCTTAATATATATATATGGATGTGTGTGCAGTGTAATAGAGTTGCCTTTTGATTTGTGTGGTGTTTTGCCTCTCTAATTATCCTGGATCTTTGAATACTAGTTATACTTGCTAATATCTTCTATAGTGCAATAAATTTCCCAAACAATACGTATTTAAGGTCATAATCCTAAGACAAGGTTCACAATTCATAATGATTTTTTGTCATTCGTCCAAATCGAAGAGGTAATATTTTATATAATCGAAATAATCTGAAAACAGTTCTGCCAATATTTAAAATCAGTGTTTCTGGCCATGATTTGTATAAAATCAAATAGATAACATGCTCCTTCAAATCAGTATATCTCACATAAAATTCGCCGAAAATCAATTATCTCGGGGAGAGTGACAATGTTAATTACAGGTCAAATTGTTATTTGAACTGTTATCGTGATTTATATATCTACATTGTAATCAAAATTTGTCTAAAGCTGCGCTATAAATCAATTAAAAAAGTAATTAATTTATAAGTTTCAACAAAAAACTTATCAAAATAGGAGATATATGGCAATACGAGTATATCCACTTGGACAATAATCTAACATACAGATCTTATATACAATGATAATTTTATTGAAGATAAAAACTCAGTATATATAAGTAGTAGTTTTTGTGTTAATTAATAATTTCATCCTAGTTATTCGAATTAATAAGTAATGTTTGTCTTCGTAGTTCTCGCTTTGTGCGTTGCTCTTGTGAGTGGCGCACATGTCACTGAGAAGCAGATGTTTGAAGCGGAGTACCAGCATACTAAGATTAGTGCAGATATTTCCATCTCAGTGGTAAGATACTTTTCATTTCTTGTACACTATATGATTACCTTAGAGCATATATATATGGAGAGAGAATGCTGGACTTGAAAGTGTGTCCAAAGTGTGTGCGAGAGAGAAAGGTTTATGTTCCTATTTTTTCTCTATGCGCATGCGTCGAAAGTGACAGTTGTCAAGTCAGAGCTGTCTAGATATAATACGTGACAGTTGTTAAATATGACATTGTATTGATGTAGAATAATGTAGATATGTAAAAATATAAAAAAAACTATATATAAATGTAAATATAACTAAAAATGTGAGTTCTGTCCATTCCAAATATCTACTGTGTTGGCCGTTATCCCCACAGTGATATCTATGGCGTTTATGTTTTCACTGAACGGTCACTGTTTTACCGACAGACGAGCTTTGTACCAACTAAAGAAATATAATTTCTTTACATATTTATTATATCTAGACAGCTGTCACTTTCGACGCATGCGTATAGAGAACAAATAGGAACATATACCATTCTCTCTTGCACACATTTTGGAAACACTTTTAATCTATAGGAAACATAGGCTATTCACTCTCCCTATATATGTATGCTCTAAGATGGTTACACTTTGACTGGTTAAGTAGTCTTTATAGTCAGTCTACTTAAATAAAGGTGGAGTGACTGGAGCGATTGTTCTAAGGCTCTATTAGGTGAAGACGTCAAAATAAAAAGTTAAATTGTTACTAGATGTAAAAGAATTGAAGCTTATAGAACTTGCAGCGAAATAAGTTGATATTTAACCTTGGTCCATCTTAAAAATGGGCTACAACCGGCAGTGCATAAATGTGATTCAGAGTATTGTCCAATTACGGCACTACAGCGCATAATGCGGCATTATGTTCAGCATTTAATGTTTCAACTACAGCATTGTCTCGGGCAGTTGTGCGCAATTGATACCAATTAATTAGCATAACATGTAAATATTCTTGATTCCGCACAATCCGCAGTGCGGCACTAAGTCGTATTGTGCTCTCTAATTGAAAAACATAATTCTAAAACCGCTCCTTAAGATATTTCTTGTTACAAGTATTTTTTAAAACTATATTTAACTTCGAACAAAAAGTATTACGGCTCTATACTCAGGTCTGAAAACAAACGTACTTCATTATTAATACGGATAGTTTGTATACATTCTCCAAATTTCTATAAACCCTAGTTCATTTCTACCCTGTCAAACAATTCTGTTTCATCAAGTTTGAATAATGAATTTGATCGAAGTGTTAAGCATTTTAATGTACTACTTATTTACCTACTGCAAGTTTGCCACAAATTACATTTTATCCAGTATAAATTTATCATACGTTCCATTCTATTTAGGTAAAAAATAATTAACTAAGGAAGAAAGGACAAGCGCCTCGTTTACTTATATTTATAGACGCCCATGAGTTAGACCATTCCTAATCTAACAACGTTCGTTGTTTTGACAGATATTTTTGCTGACTATCAGTTAGTTTGTGATCATAAATTACATACTATTTACTGATTTAATTGATAACCACTAAATATATGATAAACATCTGAATTATAGGTTTCAAAAAATTCCTCAATATGTTACGAGACTTATACACTCAATAATATTGTCATCATTTTTGAATTATTAAGAAGTTACCAAGAAAAATTATTAAATAAATATGAAGTCGATTAGAAAATGAAACTATATAAATTTAATTATAACTGATATTGTTTGATAGACACTTATAATTATTTTAGAGATCTTGATGATGAAATAAAATGTTAATAAGTTCGTTATATTTTACAGATTGATATGATAATCGATGCTGGATATCCTGTTGAAACCCACAGCGCTACAACTGAAGATGGTTATATTCTGACTCTCCATCGAATTCCTTATGGAAGAAAAAATGGAACAGCACCAAATAAACCAGTTGCGTTTGTGATGCATGGACTTTTATGCAGTTCTGTTGATTGGGTTGTGACAGGACCAGAGAAAGGACTCGGTAAGAAGATGAATTACAAGATTCTTTCTAATTCAATTTTATATATCTTTAATTAATGTTTCAACTCATTAGCTTACATGTTGGCTGATGCTGGATACGACGTGTGGATGGGAAATGCTCGTGGAAACACTCACTCCAGGAACCATGTCAGTCTGAACCCAGACAAGAGTGATTTCTGGCAATTCAGCTGGCACCATATTGGTAAATACGATTTGCCAGCTATGATTGACTACACTCTTAAAGTAACTGGAGCTGACGCAGTTCACTATGCTGGACACTCTCAAGGAACAACATCCTTCTTCATAATGGCATCCCTTCGTCCTGAATATAACCAGAAGATTCGTTCTTTCCACGCTTTGGCTCCTGTTGCTTATATGTCCAACTTAGCAAGTCCTTTTGTACAACTCGTTGCTAAATTTGTTGATCAAGCTGAGGTAAATCTATTAGTTATATACATATTATATCCGCGAAGCACGAAACATGGGTGTTACCATACATTCATCCCAGTAAACATTTTGAAGTCACTTTGACATCATATTGAAGATGCGTCATGAAAGAGTTCATTTATAGTTCAATTTCTCACATTTTTTCATATAAAATGTCTACTTTATCGGCTACAGATGACGAAATTACTCCACTTGTCGGAATACAAATGAAGATAAAGTTGATGCGAACTATAATTGAAATGAAATAGTGATAGAAACGTCACTAAATAGGGCACTTCACCAAATTGTTTACTGGGATGTTATATTTTGTTTACTTAATCTAATAATATTTCATATAAAAGAGTATGTTCTGATTTTTAGTGGCTACTTAAGATGTTGGGAGTCAACGAATTCATGCCTCACAACGATCTTCTACCTTTAATTGGTAGTATAGCCTGCAAAGACGAAGCTATAACCCAGGATATCTGCTCCAATATTCTTTTCCTGATTGCAGGATTTAACTCTCAACAAATGAACGCAGTAAGTAAAATGTTGCAGTCCTAATAAAATTGATATTTCTTATCAATAGTAGATCAAGAACTTGAAGTGATGCCAAGGCAACCTAGTAGCAACTTAGTTATATATATGATGAAGGAATTGTAAATTAAAAAATCTTTCCTATTGCTTGAAATATTCATATACATTAATTTGTAAGTCTATAATATCCTTAAGCACCTGTATGTTCCCTGTTTGTCATTCAGACATATTAGAATATACTGCCAAAAATATCGAACACTAGTCTGCATCTATGGTAGATAACAAGTAATCACAGGTGCTTAAAACTTTTTATTTTTTTTATGACGTCTGAAAAGAATTTCTTTCAAATATCTTAAGACGTTTAGGAGCGGCGTTTAATGGCATAAGAAGACTATGTCAATTCGTTTAATCAGTGAAGATATTGTTCATATTAATGTTAAAGTAAAATTTTAATTGTTTTATCAGTGCAGACACTGTAGATATTAATTATAAATTAATTAGAAATTTATATTTTAGAGTCAACTGCCTTACATCTTGGCCAACACCCCAGCCGGAGCTTCAGTCAAGCAGTTTACTCATTATGGACAAGGAGTAAATAGCGGTAAGATTAGAATATATCTTATATGTGGTAAAGTGTCACGTAATTTATAGAGGAACCCTAAGAAGAATCTTCCCAGTAAACAATTTGGTGAAGTGCCCTATTTGGTGAAGTTCGAGTCACTCGTACAATTCTATTCTAACGCTTTACAAGTTCTCTACCTGTCACAGATTTTGTGTTAGTTATTCTTTCTAGTATTCTTTCTTTTTCCAACATCATTCATTAAGTATTTTTGTTTCTTTCCCACATGGATATATTTTTTTTAAGTTCAAAGTGAGAGAGAAACGAGATGCGTTAGACAAGTAAAATATATTTTTCACCGTTACACTTGTATACTTGTATAATATTTCGTTCAGTACAGATATTTAAAGTATATGCTATCCTTTTTCAACAAATATTTCTTTTATGGTAATAGACAGACGCTATCTCCCTCAATCCCCGAATAGAATGTATATAAACGAAGATAGTACCTAGCGATGGTAAGACAGAGGTTTTAAACCTAACGCAGACCTGCCGATCGTGGATTTTTGAATCACCAAAACAATGTAAAAAACTAATATAACGAGTATTGTTGAAGATGAATAATATTCATTAAAAAAATCACGATCCGTACTAAAGATTACATCTATTTATTTCTTCATTTAAATATTTATATTTTGCAGAGTTTAAAAAGTAGAATCCATTAACTTAATAACATAATTATGTTATAATGTTCCAGGAGTATCTGACTTGTTTATATGTTAGGTACTGAATTTTGTATGGTAGTTCGAAAACGGCTACGTCAATGTTTTTGATATTGCCTATTAAAAAAAAATTCCCTGAAAAAAATTCTAAGACTTTTGGCGTCCCCGGATTTTTCCTTGAAATTCTTGGAAACCCGTAATTTTTGAATAACTTTTTGTTTGTAAAAGATAGAAAGGTGAAATCTTGCATGTGTATTATGCTATTAAATGTGAACATGTTTCAAAATTTAGAAATTTAAAATTTGGGGGCCCAGTAGGATACTTTGAAGATAGCTCAAATTTTGGATTGTGTAATAATTGAATATCATATTAAAAAAGAAAATTTAATTCAAAAATTTTCAAAATATAAATCAGTTTGAACAGATTTGTATATTTAAATATGTCATACCACTTAAACTTCTAGAGTAGCATCTAATGTTATTTTGTGTTTTAGCTAAATTCCGTCAATATGATTACGGATGGATTAAGAATTTGGTCGAATATGGATCAATAAGCCCACCTGAGTACCCTCTGGAGAAGATCACTTGTCCTGTTTTCCTTCACTACAGCGACAACGACTGGTTATCTCATCCCAAGGTACGACAAATAATTTGCCTATTTAATTCAAATCGTTTCCTCTGAACTTGAAGTAGCGAAATAAATTTCACATTGAATTCGTAATAAATTCGAAGAACGAACTTAAGTTAACAATGAATCCACTATAAATTCATCAAGGAACACTAGTTTTAACTCGTTCAATAATTAATATTTTGAATTTTTCAAGTTTTAATAGGATTACGTCCGCTTCACGTTAAATGAACCAACCTAAATTTAATATGAGTACTTTTCTGGCATTTATGCAGTTTCTTTTAAATTCATAGGGCTTTTTTTTTACTAAATGTTAAATTTAAATATTAAAAAAAAATTAAGTTGTGTTGTATGTTACACATAATCATTTTTTGTTGTTGATGGTTTCTTGGGCTTTCTACGTAAATAGCCTTTTATCATCCTCAATAATGTTCTTCTTCTCTTTAAACTTTACCTCCCGACAATAAGACCGATCTATCCATGATCACTGTCGTTTCAAATCTCGGTTTCACAACCAAAATGACAGTGTTAACAGGAAGCGTCGGTAAAGTCTGTAACTTTTCTGTAAATACACCTTTTATTTATCATGGATTCATAAGTTATACGGCAAATATTGCTACGGTGATATTTCTATTATAATTATTTAGTTTGAAATTCTGATTATGTTATGTTTATAGGATGTCGACAAACTAGCAGCAAGAATAAAAAGTGTGGTTGGAAAATTCAAAGTCCCCGATGCAAAATGGAACCATTTGGATTACTTATGGGCCATTGATGTCGATACGCTTTTAAATCAAAAAGTTATTAGCTTTATGGGTCGCTATTAAATATGGATTTACGAAATAAATGATTTTGACAATTTTTATTGTTTGTATTACACCAATGTTACAAAATTAATTAAATCATTTTTATACTATGTATATTATGTAAAATAAAGCATCGATTGAATAAACTGTTTTTACTTTATTTAAATTCCTCTTATTTACATCGCTGGTATCTTTAAGACAGTTAGTCGGCGGTGTTTATGATAAGAGATCCAACGTGTGAGTCTATTGTTGGGAGATTGACATGGCACGTTTCCTACACTACACGGTGGAACGAATGTTTGATCCGAATGATTTATTTATTTTATTAATTTGTTGAAATTATTGACACTGACACTGTTTGATAAAAACTTTCAAGTAAATAAAGAAACTTTCAAGTATAAAACCTTCCTTTGTTGGATATGTGGATCAAGTGTGTGATGGAGGTAGAAAAATTCCTTTTGACGCGGTCTAAAGACCGATAACAGCGCGAACTTCTTCCAACACTAATGTTGGACACATGACATTGGATATTGCATTCCCGAGATATAGAGCAGTGAGTGGGACTGCGCATCCGCGTTTAGTATAATAGAGAGACAATGATAGATAAAGAGTTTAATGAGAAGCAGAAGAAAGAGTTTAATGAGTAGATAAATCTTTGATGTGGCCCACTTAAAATTTCCTCCCTATTCAAAATGGCGGATATTTTAAATTGTGATATCTAAGGAAGCGCAAAACATATTCTAACTATTTTTACGGCAAATAAGAGCTGATAATTTAAAATGTGAAAGTTTGAACAAGGTTTATCAATAGCCCGCTTCATCTTTAATTGATCCTAAAATATTGGATGATAAATCTCTTGCAACGATTGTCTGTTGTCAGATAATCAACAGAACTTAATGTACGTACTTAGTGGCTGTCGGAGTCAACAAACCTGCGTCTGTTGGGTCGTTTTCATCTAGATACAGGCCGAGGACTAAACCATTTCCATGTTCGGCGCAAGTAGGATCAGAATAAGTGACACCAGAATTATTTCGTTTGAGGATACTGTTGGTCTTAAGTGGGCAAGCACCGTTACGCAAAATTTTGAACAACATTGTGAATTACATAAATTTACTTAAAATTTTGAATGTATACTTTATCAAATTATTTATTATATAAGTTTTTATATTGTGTACATAATAATATATAAATTTATATAATTTATTTTGTTAATGAAAATATTTAACGTGCTTTACTTATAATTTTGTTATACTGTGAGTTCTTTTGTTTTTGTAAATTTAATAAGAACAATGGAATGAAGTTTGTTATGCACACGCACTAAGTAAATTGAGCACCTGTTAACTATGTAGAAGATGTTAAATTGTCTTATTTATACATAAATTTTCTTTACACAATTGTACGTAACATAAAAGTAGGTTTTTACATAAATTTCATTAGTTTTTTAAGTTATTTTATTATAGTGGTTAAGAGTTGTATTTTGAAAAATTGTGATTCACAGCAATCAATCAAAAATCAACATACACGGATGCCACTTCAGCAGGCAAGATGTTATCTCAAATGGTCTTTTCGCAAAAAATACGATAAAAACTGACAGGTGTTATAAAACTGTATCACAATGTGAAATTGTTTTTATCAGTTGAACAGAATGAGATCTGTATATAACTAGATATTTAGTTATCTAGTACATAATGTAAATTCGATTAAAATAGATCTTTACTTCGGTAGAGTTGTTTAACCTTGAATGATAAATGTCCTATACAACAGTGGCCTGAACCTGGTCTATCAATGCTGTAGAAAATATTAAATAGAAGCCAGCAAGGGATCTCTAATAAAAATATTATCGTAGTTTCATTATATTTGTACCTGTCTTGATACAGCGAGTGCTTGTGCATTACTCTTACAATTTATATAATTGCAGTTTATACTCATAAAATTTTTCAGGACCGAGTAGTATACAATAATACAGTTTTTACTGTGGTTTAAATTTTTTTTAAATCACATAAATGTCAGAGATATAAAATATATAAAAAATATTATAGTTCTTAAAACATTACACGAATCAAAGCGCCTGATCCTCACGCTAATACTATAACACTTGGATTCTAATGTGTACTTCAAAATAACGAATTGCTTCTATCCAATTTTATTTTTTACGTTTCTCTGACTAATTACTTTATAGACAATTATTTCTAATTACTTTCTAAATAAAAAATTGACATTTCTTTGATATTTTGTGATGCAGTTATGTTCAATGTACTATAAAATGAAGAACTGCATAATAACATTTTAAATATCTGCGATTATCTGGCATTTATGCGACTTTTTATAAATTCACGGATATCTTTTTCTAAAAGAAAAATGGCATTTCTGTAATATTCTTTGATGCAGTTATGTTCGTTATATTTGTGATATAAAATAAAGAACTGTGTTATTACATTATAAGTTTCATGGGCATTTTCTTAAAAAAATGATATTGTTATATTTTTTAAAAATGAGTAATATTTTCTAACGTAGCTTTTTCTGCTAATTTAAAAAGAAACACAATTTTTTTAAATCTATTACATTTCGGTTTTAATATGCCAATATCTCGTAAACCACAACACTTATCTAAAAATTAATTGCAAATTTGAATTCAGAATTCAAATTTATGTTAATTACCGTTATAAAAATAATAAACTATTTTGGTCCATTATTATAAAAAGTAAGAAGACTCTCTTATCTCACTCTCTCTCTCTCTCTCTCTCTCTTAAAAGTAAGATACTCTTCTTATTTTTCATAAAAATTTAAATGAAAAGTTCTTAATTATAATGGTTTTTAACATAAGTTTGAATGCTGATCTGAAATCTTATTTTGATTTTTAGATAAGCATTTTGATTTACAAAATATCAGCATATTATACTGTATTAGATTTTTTTTATCAAAATCAGCATAAAAAACTAAGTTAAAAAACAAAAATTATTTTTAAAAAGTATAAAAATTTAAGTTTTAGAAAAAAAAGATTCATGAATTAAAAAAAAGTTCATGAAATCTAGAAATGCATAACTCTTTAAATTTAATTGAATAGTTTCATCAATTAAACGTGTATCAATAACCCATCAAATAAATTCAAAAATATAAAAATTTTACTTTTAGAAAAAAAATCCATGAATTTATGAATGAAAAGCTGGAAATGCTTAAATATTTTAAATTTAATTCAGCAGTTAATGCAGTTCAGGTAAACTATTGCTTTAATCAATTATTATTTTCAATCATTTTAAAATTGAACTTTTCACAATAAGACTGATGAAAATGAAACAGCATTATTTAAATCCGGGACGACTAAATGATTCTTAATTCGATAATCTCAGATAAACAATCAGATAAAGGTTAATATAAATCATTTTACCTTTTATCGAGCTTTTATTAATTAAATTAATTATACAATCATAAAAGAATTTAACGATTAATCTTTAATATTTGACAATGATTTAAATTGAAGTTTGACCTATTATCAGCAATAATCTTCTAAATAAAACGTGCAAACCAGACAATAAATTAGAGAAAAATCATAATATTTGATATATGAGTGATAATAAAAGATAAATAACCATTTGGCAGTATATAAACAGCAACTTCTTGGTTTTGTTATTATTGCAACAAGTTGTCTAACAATAAGTAGTAATGTATTTCGTTGCAGTTCTTGCTTTGTGCGTCGCCTTTGTTGGTGCAGCACATGTCTCACAGAGACAAGTGTCTGACTTGCAGTATCAGCAAGCCAAAGTTGGTGCCGATCTTACCATATCAGTTGTAAGTACACATATTACTATTTTACTGCTTTACTTGTGTTCGAACACTACCCTCAGACTACAGGCTGAGTTTAAAAATGTTAAGTTTAAAAAGTAGCCAATTCTACTTTTCAATTGATATTTTAAGTATCATGAAACGAAACAAGTCTGCAGATATTATTTCTGGCCTGCAGTTCGGGAAGAGTAAAGTTTAATCCAATAGCGTAAAATATTGAGACTTAAGAGATAACATATTTATTACAACCTAAGATCAATTTTTCTTCATAACTTAAAGCCTGGGAGATGTGCTCGAACACAAGCTGTGCCATACTATCCTACAAGCTCAAGTAAATTACATGACTTTAATTTAAATTTGTATTAATTTCAATAATACGAAGTACAGAACTAGAAGATTTTGCACAGACTTCGCTTGGCGAACAAAATGTCAAGTTAAAATATATAATATAACGGAGTGAGCAGCAGTATTTCGATGGTTTATCGTTTTCTAAGAGCGCCTGTTTTTTAACTCAAAATGATTTTATGTTTCCTGTTATAATTCATAGACAACTCACTAACTATTTACTCGGTATTAGACACTTAGTCCAAGTAACTAGTTTAGTGTTTATACTTTAACATAAGTGCTAAATATTTGTCACTTTCATTTGGTTTCCGCTTAACACAACATGTTCTTATAAAAACAATTAAAGAAAATAAGAATATTTACTTTATACCACTCCATTAAAGATCTATTTTCATTGCTCCCAACTTGCACTGTTTGTGAAAGTACATATTTATTTTATGTTTCTATGTTATTTTACATAAAACTCATATTTTTAGGTTGATATGATCATTGACGCTGGATATCCCGTTGAAACTCATGCAGTTACAACTGAAGATGGCTACATTCTGACTCTCCATCGCATTCCTTATGGAAGAAACTCTCCAGCAGCACCAAATAAACCAGTTGCATTCCTGATGCATGGACTTTTATGCAGCTCTGCTGATTGGGTTGTAACAGGACCAGAGAAAGGACTCGGTAAGATTATCAGAAACTTTAGTCCTTTCATACCAAATTGATTAGTTTACTAATCCAATGTTTATCACAGGTTTCCTATTGGCTGATGCTGGATACGACGTGTGGATGGGCAATGCCCGTGGAAACACCCTCTCTAGAAACCATGTCAGTCTGAACCCAGATAAAAGTGATGATTTCTGGCAATTCAGCTGGCATCAAATTGGTAGATACGATTTACCCGCCATGATCGACTACAGCCTTAAAGTAAGTGGAGCTGATGCTCTCCACTACGCTGGACATTCTCAAGGAACAACATCGTTCTTCATCATGGCATCTCTCCGTCCTGACTACAACAAGAAGATCCTTTCCATGCACGCACTTGCTCCAATTGCTTTCATGTCCAACTTGTACAGTCCATTTGTTCAATTTGTGGCTAATTTCGTTGACCAAGCTGATGTAAGTTATTACGATTTATTTTGTATATTATTTTATAATAGTTAATACATAAATAATGAAATGTAATATTCCTGGTTACAGTTCCTGGCTGGTCTATTTGGAATTAATGAATTCCTGCCCAGCAATGATCTTCTTTCAATGTTTGGTGGAGCGGCGTGCAAGGATGAGGCCATGACACAAGATATTTGCACCAATATGCTCTTCCTAATTGCAGGATTTAATTCTCAACAAATGAATGCTGTAAGTTACTCTCATTTAATCAATATTGTTCTGAAATAGATTATCAGTTGTTCACATATCTAACAATATTGCAGACCCAACTACCTTACATCTTGGCCAACACCCCAGCTGGAGCATCTGTGAAGCAGTTCTTCCACTATGGACAAGGAGTCAACAGCGGTAAAAAAGACTTTCATTTCTATCTATTCTTGTTCTCTATTTTTTGTCATAACTTATTATTGTTGTAATTTTTAGCTAAGTTCCGTCAATACGACTTTGGCTTAATTAGAAATATGATCGAATATGGATCAATCAGTCCACCTGACTACCCCCTGAAGCAGGTAACCGCCCCCGTCTACCTTCACTTCAGTGACAACGACTGGCTATCTGATCCAAGGGTAAAATAATCTGGAAATTATTATTAACTTCTGTTTGTACTTGGAACTTGAAATAATATTTTGTATATTTTCTACAGGATGTTTATCAACTCGCTGCCGAACTTGGAAGTGAAGTTGGAATGTTCAAAGTACCTGACGAAAAATTCAATCACTTGGACTACTTATGGGCAAAGGATATAGACACTCTGTTGAACAACAAAGTCATTGAAATAATGGGACGTTATCAGAATTAAACAATTTCTATTCTTTCTAATTACATTTTAAAACTACTTCTATAGTTTTTAGCAGCATATAATGTTACTATATTCTTTTATATACTATGTATATTAACTATAATATCAATTTGAAAATATATTGACATTGCATATATAAATTGTACTTGTAATTCATACTCTCTTTATCAAGGCATTCAAAGAATTTCATGACAAATGTCCAAATGTGTAAATGTAAAGTTTTTGACTTAATTTAAATTATTAAAAAAAATTTATAACGCTATAGGCGAAAATGAAGATTTTAAGAAGATCGTCTTACATTCATTGCACAAATAAACTGCGATGAATTTGTTGCTTGAAATTGCTGTTTAACAATCAATTTTTATTTAACTTATCCATTTAAAGTTTACCAATATTAATTTAGTTCGACATATCTTGCATGCTCCTGTTTAGACCACTGTTCTATAGGACATCTATCATTTATGGTTAAACTCTACCGATGTAACGACCTGTTTTAACCGAATTTACTTACATTATGTATTAGACAATTACATATCTAGTTATATACAAATCACATTCTGTGCAGATAATAAAAATTAATAAAAAAAACATTGTGATACAATTTTATAACACCTGTCAGTTTTTATCGTATTTTTTGCGAAAAGACCATTTGAGATACTATCTTGACTGCTGAAGTCGCTGAAGTGGCATCCGTGTATGTTGATTTTAGTTTGATTACATTTTTAAAATATAATTCTTAACAACTACATATAGTACACCAACTTCAAAACCTAATAAAACTTTATGCATTCCATTCAAACTTCATTCCATTGTTCTTATTAAATTTACAAAAACAAAAGAACTCACAGTATAACAAAATTATGAGTAGAGCACAGTCATGTGTAACTGTAAAGCATTTTCATTTACAAATTATATTATATAAATTTATATATTATTATGCATATAATACATAAATTTATATAATAAATAATTTGTTAAAGTATTCATTCAAAATCTTATGTAAATTTGTTGTTCAAATTTGCAATGTTGTTCAAAATTTTGCGTAATGGCGCCTGCCGACTTAAGGCCAATAGTATCCTCAAACGAAATAATTCCGGTGTTATTTATTCTGATCCTACTTGCGCCGCACATGGAAATGGTTTAGTACTCGGCCTGTATCTAGATGAAACCGACCCAACAGACGCAGGATTGTTGACTCCGACAGCCACGAGGTACGTACATTAAGTCCTGCTGATTATCTGACAACGGTCACTCGTTACAAAAGATTTATCATCCAATATTTTAGGTTCAATAAAAGATCATGCGGACTATTGTTAGACCTTGTTCAAGCTTTCTCTTTACCAAGGAAAGGAGAGGTAAGAGTATTATATGGAGTACAACCAGAATGGCAAGCTGTTGCAATTGTAGGACTAGGAAAGGAATGTCTTGGGTATAATGCTATGGAAGAAATGGATGAAGGAAAAGAAGCTATAAGGCAAGCAGCAGCTATTGGATGTGTAACTTTTCAGAATTTAAGAGCCAAGAAAATTTATGTGGAGACCTTAGGAAATGCAGAAGCTGCCGCAGAAGGTTCTGCCATGTCAATATTTGTACACCAGGAAAACAAAACACAGAAAGTAATTATGCCAAAGATATTTATGTATGCAGATGGAGATTGTGATTGGGAGGGTTGGCAAATTGGCTTACAGAAAGCATCCGCTCAAAATATTGTAAGACAACTTTGCGAGACTCCAGCTAGTCTAATGACACCGACAATATTTGCTCAAACAGCTGTTGACATTCTTTGTAAAACTGGTGTAAATGTTGAAGTGAAAGTAGCGTCATGGGCCGAACATAGAAATATGAACGCTTTTATATCAGTAACTAAAGGTTCTTGCGAGCCCCCTATATTCCTGGAGCTGAGTTATTATGGTGCAGACAAATCAGTACGACCGATAGTCCTCATAGGAAAAGGATGTACATTTGATAGTGGCGGAACAAACTTACTTTTTGATGAAGTACAAAAGGAAATGAGAGGTGATATGACTGGAGCTGCCATTGTAGTAGCTGCATGTCGAACTGTAGCTGCATTACAATTTCCCCTGAATATCAGAGGTATTATACCTCTATGCGAACACATGATAGGTTGCAATGCAATGAAGCCCGGAGATATTGTAACTGTTGCAAATGGCAAATCCATTGAAATTCAAGATACGGACAAAGAAGGTCGACTAATGTTAGCTGATGCTCTATTTTATGCCCAAACATATTACCCTAAGTTTATTCTGGACATAGGTTCTCTGACAAAGTGTCTGACTGAAGGATTGGGCCAAGTAGCAACTCCAGTATTCACAAACTCAGAAACTTTATGGCAAAATATGAGAATGGCTAGTGTTCACACCGGAGATCGGGTTTGGAGATTCCCTCTGTGGAACTACTACTCTGAACAAGTCACTTCCCAGAAAAATGTCGATGTGTCAAATACAGGAATTGGTCGAGGTGGCGATGCCTGTAAGGCTGCTGCATTTCTAAGAGAATTCGTACCTTGTGGAGAATGGATTCACGTTGATAATTTTAACGTCATGTGCACAGATGGCGGTGACTATCCCTACTTGAAAAAGACCATGACAGGTCGACCTACACGAACTATTGTTGAGTTTCTTTTACAACTTGTATGTCCTCTAGAAGATGAATGCGATTAGGAAATATTCCAATGAAGTCAATATACTTACTTGTTCTCATTTTCCGTCCAATTGTTTCATAAAACCACAGTTGTACAATAAATTTGATATATCTTTAAACGAAAATGATTGATTACCTTGACATTGGCATTTGCATTTATTCTTTACTTGTTGAAGTTTATATAGAATGCATTTAATTTTGGCTTTAAAATGCATTCTATATTTACTTCTGTTTCTTATTATAAATATCTGTATCGTGAGTATAAAGAAATACGTTACAGAATTGTGTTATCACGACCAGTTTGATTGTTATCACGATAAATAGTTTGTCATGACAATAGTGATAATAATTAGTTTTCTCTGTAACACATTTATAAAATTCCAACAAAGAGAATTTTTAGTTTACATAAATGAACGCAGATCGAAAATAAAATGAAATGACACACTATAATTAGCTTGTCGTAAGCTAGCAAGTGTTAATCTTTGTAACAATTTCTATTTGTAAAGTAGAAATTGTATAGTGGAATTAGCTTGTGGGAAGCTATTAAATGCGAACTTAATGTGAAGGATGATAAAAACTTCCGACAATTTTCTTCTTTATTACAATAGGGCGACTATGTAGAACCGTCGAAACAATATGACAAAAAATAAAAATAGTTTAGCAAAATTTGAAAAATTATCCTATTTTAATTAGGCTGGCTATTAGCTCCTTAGGATCTTTATGTAGAACACCTTTTCGAATAAGTAATTTTCCGACAAGTTTTATTAATTGTCCTGCGATTACATCCCGACGTTCAGCGGTAAGGTTTATATATTAGCTTCTTTAATAATTATGAAATTAGATCTCTGAAGACATCACATACTGAAAGAAATTTACGTAACTGAGCTTAGCGGGTAGTCTGTCTAATGTTTTAAGATTTTCCAAGATATTCTAACACATTATCAAAAATTTTAATTGTTTACTCATTGAATCCGGTTCAAAATCGAAGGTCATTGTTAACATTTAAAATAATATTTTTGTTTTATATTAATATCATAATATTGATTAAAACAATGAGCTTGCAAGATGGTAGATTTGGATAGTGTGACTACCAGTGGTGAACTGGTCAAGCTGTCAGTTTGCCCAATTTATCACACTGGGTTAAAGTCGTTGACCATTGTCTTTTTATAATTCGTTCATGAGAGTGAACAGTTCTGGAATCCACAGAAATAACACAGTAAGCAATCATTAAACCCAGAAAATATAACGTTGGTTCGGGAATCGAATCCAAAGACACACCAATCTGTGTTGATGGTGAAATTATTGTATTTTGAAGCATTGAGTTTTTCTCGACCTCTTAGATTCAGTTGGTGACAACTAATAGGGCTAAATACCCAATCTTCTGCTACTGTTATTTAATATCGACCTATTTCCGATGCTGAGTCCTATCACCGACGACTTCCTACTATGTTGTCAGTTTTTGTGGTGTCGTGGTCTCATAACTACACTTCTGACATAAGTTTATGATTATGTATGTACATAATCAATTTAATTTAATAACAATCAAACCCAGAAAATATAACTTTGGTCCAGGGATCGAACCTGAAGATACAGCAGTCAGCGGTAAACATCAATACTCTCGCCCACTGTGTCATCTACACATAATATACATATACTACAAATACATAAAAACACAAACAGTACGAGATAAAAGAAGTGACTAATAACATTCCAATCCAGGATAAATTTAACTTTATTTTATCATTTAAAAAAATCAGTCAATAATAAATTTTATCAAATGTAATTACCACAAGCTATCGCAACATCCGCGAGATCAATAGATTGTTAGAACATTATTTTAGCTTATTAATTTATTAAATTAATTTTCAATGTCTAGATTTAAAAAGAGAAATTACAAGACTTGATGATGCTGCAATTTTATTTATTCTATTCACAGAATAATATGCAAACAGGCCACAGAATATGCTATTCTATGTACTAACCAGTCGGCGTGTTGAAAATGTTCTTCATCTTTATATAGTACAGTTTTATTAAAATTATATTGTGGTTCACAACCCTATTTTATCTATAGGTAGTATTGACGTAGAGTAAAAGCCACGCCTGAATTGATGGCAATACAAATAACAAGTTAATACATAGCGCATACTCATTTTAATGAATCTGCATCTTTAGAGACCTTGATACATTTATTAATATTATTTCACAGAAAATAATTGATATATGTGTAGTAAAACAAATACGTTACATAAATGTTATTATCGAAGTTATTAACCTGTTACCAAAATACCCAGTAAACATTTTGGAGTCACTTTGACATCATATTGAAGATGCGTCATGATTTTTTTGTCATAAAAGAGTTCATTTATAGTTCAGTTTCTCACATTTTTTCATATAAAATGTCACCTGTCGGAATACACATGAAGATAAAGTTGATGCGAACTATAATTGAAGTGAAATAGTGATAGAAACGTCACTAAATAGGGCACTTCACCAAATTGTTTACTGGGTATAGACGAAGAATTTGGTTCCATACTTCGAAACTTCGGTTCAGTGCGTTTAAGATTTTCCGAGATATATTTGACCGGCAAGATCCGCATTATTAATTTTTGACCTTTTCTTAACTTAAATACATTGATGGAATTCGGTCCTCACATTTTGCATACTCACTTACCACTAGCGCCCTTTCTACTAATTAACTTTGCATCAACAAAAATTTGTTATTAACAGGGAAAGTTTTAATTACATCTAATAGCTCAAGAGCGCAGGCCGACCAGACCTACTTCATTTTATAAATGCTGAAAACTTTTTAGCAGAAGCAAATAAGAACATGCTTTGCCAGGTAGCCAAGGTAATACCCATTTACAGATTTTGGACTAGTGCCCGTGTTGCGCCACTGGTTATAATAATCACGTGTAAAATTTATGTCCCAAATTGTCAATTGAAATCAAATCAAAATAACAATGTCATAAAATGTAAACGACGTCAATTACAGGTCGCGCAGTACTTCGAACTAAGATCGATAACATCTGAGAAATATCGCGTGTAAGATAATGGAAGGCAGTGGCGTGACTAGGGGGCTAAATCTGGAAAATATGCGGGATGGGGTAGCAGTTCGTTGCTCAATTTATGGATTTTTGCCATGGTGACTACATACTAAATCGCAATTGCGGGAGTAGTTGCTTTCAATGCTGTCAAACACTAATAAATGATGCAGCTTGCTCAAAATTTGACAGTAGTCTATTAATAGATGGCAGTTGACGGGAGCTACGCGGGAAATTCAAAATTTACTGCCCTCGTATGACGATTTTGTATCCCCTGTCTTGGAGACCCTCTTACCTACGGGCCCCCGCTTTCCCCACCCTAGTTACGCCGCTGATGGAAGGTAACACAAATATGAATCTTAACCAGACTTATCAAATAAAATCTGCATTAAAAATCAAACATAAATGATAATTACTTATTGATTAGGATCACCGCAGTATATAAATAGTAAGTATATTTTTTATTTCATTATAATTGCAGCAATTTCATTGAGTAAATAATTAAAAATGTATTTTGCTGCAGTTCTAACACTGTGTGTTGCTCTAGTGAGCGGCGCTCATGTGTCTCAAAAACAAATCTTTGACATCCAATACCAACAGTCCAAACTAAGTGCTGATCTCTCCATCTCGGTTGTAAGTATAACACTTTTATGTAATTTTTATGTAATATATTGTTGTCTAATAATCCATTGAGTTCGAAATATTAATTAAAGCCGAAACACGTGGATGTTATATTTGTGTGAATGCATTTAGCTAAGTTTAAGACTTAGCATCGGATATAGACCGACAATAAATAAGTTTAGACAAATAGATTTCTTTCTATAAATCTAAGTGTATCTACTACAAAAATATGTGTGTTTCAAATGCTATATTAAAATTAAGAGCAAGATCTCCTACTTTCACAGATTGATATGATAATCGATGCTGGATATCCCGTTGAAACCCACAGCGCTACAACTGATGATGGTTATATTTTGACCCTCCATCGCATTCCTTATGGAAGAAAAAATGGAACAGCACCAAATAAACCAGTTGCGTTTGTGATGCATGGACTTTTATGCAGTTCTGCTGATTGGGTGGTCACAGGACCAGGGAAAGGACTTGGTATGTTGATAAATAACAAAATTCTTGCTAATTCACTTATATATATCTTTAATTAATGTTTCAACCCATCAGCTTTCATGTTGGCTGATGCTGGATACGACGTGTGGATGGGTAATGCCCGTGGAAACACTCACTCCAGGAACCATGTCAGTCTGAACCCAGATAAAGGAGATTTCTGGCAATTCAGCTGGCACCATATTGGTAAATACGATTTGCCAGCTATGATTGACTACACTCTTAAAGTTACTGGAGCTGACGCAGTTCACTATGCTGGACATTCTCAAGGAACAACATCCTTCTTCATAATGACATCTCTTCGTCCCGAATATAACCAGAAGATTCGTTCCATGCATGCTCTTGCTCCAATTGCTTACATGTCCAATATGTACAGCCCATTTGTTCAATTTCTTGCGTTGTGGGTAGATGCTGCTGATGTAAGAATTTTTAAAGCATTTTATAATATCTTTATGAATTTGTGAATATATTTTTATTTATTTTTGATACGCTTCTAGTTCTTATCCGGATTAATTGGAATTAATGAATTTTTGCCAAGTAATGATCTTCTTTCAATGTTTGGTGGTGCAGCATGTAAAGACGAGGCTATAACCCAGGATATTTGCACTAATTTCCTGTTCCTGATTGCTGGATTCAATTCGCAACAGATGAATGCTGTAAGTTTATTGTTGTATTATTAAAAAGGGCCGCAATTTTTTGTTTTTGCTTATTGTCAAAAGAATATCTGAAGTATGTATCGATCCGGTCTGCAAAAACCATGCCTTCTTGTTTGTCTAAAGAATTCAAAAGGAAAATTGTTATAAAGGACAAAGGTTTATCATTGGAATTTGAGAGTTGTAGCACCATTTCTAAAAATTAATGCAAAGGAAGACATTTTGAAAAATTTTCCGAACAGACTCTTCAAAAATCTTAACTTTCTTTATAATTTTACTATCTCACTTGACAAATATTAAATAATTTATCTTGTTAGACCCAACTACCTTACATCTTGGCCAACACCCCAGCTGGAGCTTCAGTGAAGCAATTCTTCCACTACGGACAAGGAGTAAACAGCGGTAAGATGAGTATATTAAAATATTTACTTATTAGTTATTATTTGTAATAAAAATCTATTTATTTGACATAATTATTTTTGCCATAGCTAAATTCCGCGAATATGATTACGGATGGATTAAGAATTTGATCGAATATGGATCATTGAGCCCACCTGATTACCCTCTGGAAAAAGTCACAGCTCCTGTTGCCCTCCATTACAGTGACAACGATTGGTTATCCCATCCAAAGGTAATCTAATTCATTACGTTTTAAATACTTTCTTGATGAATTACTACTGAAACCTTTCTTAAATCAACTTCATTATTTGATTTCGTTACGAAGTCAATGTGAATTCGAATTCGTTTAATGTCAATTCACATTCTATTTGAAATAATATAGTTTACTTCGTTTACTGGTTTATAACTTAGGTTTTGTTTTTTATTCTTATGCAGGATGTTGATAAACTAGCTGCTAGACTCGGCAACTTGATTGGAAAATTCAAAGTACCTGATGCAAAGTTCAATCATTTGGACTACATGTGGGCCATGAACGTGGACACTCTAGTAAATGATAAAGTTATCAGCATTATGGGCCGTTATTAGACAATGATTGCAATTTTTATATTTTATACAAACTTTTGGAAACTATATATTTTATAATATATATCTAATTATATATTACAAAATGATTGAATTATATTTGTACTATGTATGTTACATCCCATTATGGGTATTAAAACTATATAATAATTAAATTGAAGATTACTATTTAAAAAATACATGCTGTTTTTATTAGTTATTTAACATAGGTATACGAATTACATAACACAAATGTTATGACCACCCCAATCATAAATTATTTATTTATTTAAGGTAGACCTAGTTCCGAAGATAAGTCGTTTTACAAAAAACCTATGTTGACAAATTTTATAGTGTCTTGGGTCTCATATATGTGAAACTGATCCGTTGCCGAATAAGTTTCTATTATTATTGAAACACATAATCAATTTAACTTTAATAACAATTAAACTCGCAGATTCGAGGATTAAAACCGAAGACACAGCAGTCTGTTGTCAAACATTAATGTTCCCGACCACTCCGTTGTCTAAAAATGTTTATATTTCATAAACTAATATTGTAAGATTCTTAATAATGCTGATCAGGTTACATAATATCTTGGCGCAATGAGAGTAACATTCCATCTGTTGTACAAGTAGTGAACTATATATCTCTTAGCTACTCTTAATAGATGTCACTAGTAGGATCAATTATTTGATAACTATCTTTAAATTTTCAGTTTCATTTATTTTATCCGAAATAGGCTTGTGTCCTAATTTTTTAATGGTCGATTTTACAATTGTTGATTGAAATTGATGTTAATAAATGTGTATTGGCGTGTCTGTTTCTTTAAATATCTAAATATTGACGGAGATATAGCAATTAAAAGTTTGAATTGTAGTTTTAGCGCTAGAAATGGTCGGCCATATTTGTATGACGTAAAATGCATTTTAACGTCAGTTATTTGTTGAGTAGGTCAGTGCTATGGTAATGTTTTGTAGCTGTTGGTAGTCAAGTCAAGTCAAAGAATAATAAGTTTTTATTTTATTTAACCCTGCTAAGGCAGACATAATATTGAAATTTTATTGTTCCTTGAAATAGCTGTAAATAATATTTGATATTTTGATATATAAATACATATAGCAGAGATTTAAGAGCTGTAAGGTTGGCAGCGATAGTGATGTCAGATGCATTTGGAATGTGTAAAACGTTGAATCCCTTTAATAATTAAAGAGACAAAATGACTTTTTTAATTGTTAATATCTCTTAACATATAAGGAGTTATTAAAAAATAATTAAACATTTGAGGTTCTAGTAACCCACTTTATCAATATATAGTACACTTTTATAGAAATTAAGACATAGGACACAAGCCCATTGTCCTACATATTGAACTATTCCTGTACACCTATTAATTATTATTTATAAACAAAATAAAGATTTCAAAATTCATTCACAAAAGTAATGAGACTTAATGAGAAAATACAATTTTTTCTGTTTGGTAATGAACGCATAATGAATGCATAAGAAATTTAATTTAGCTACTATTGAAAACAAGTTAAAGACATCTTAATTTGATTAATCTGAATCATCAAGTATTCTTTCAAGTATTATCCGGAGTTGTGTGTTCGGTTATTAGTACTCTTGGTACAATCGCTTTAGGCATTTATATTTGCCTAACACATGTGTGGTCTCAGCAATATATTTTAATTTTATAAAATACTTTGTTATTTACCTCTATAATTTATGAATTCAATTATAATTTAAAATATATTCAGTAAGCAAAAAAAATAAATATAGGAAATGAATCATTATTAGTTAACATTAATGTTTGAATTTAAGATTTAATCATAAATTGTGAATCATTTAACTTATTGACCCTGATGATGGTCGTCAGCGTCAATTACTGAATCACAAATGCGCGAACTTTAGTCCCGTGATCCCATTGAAAATAAATGTACCGAATAAACAGCGGTCGGAGACCACAACCGCCACAACACGTCCTTTTTATTCTGTTTACTTATTATGCACGAACTGCGTGATTCTTTATTTAAAATACTTATTCAGAATAATTCTATTAAATTGCATAACCTATTCTACTGTTTTATGCAGCAAATGCATTTTCTGCGCTGCTGAGTCAATAGGCTTGTGTCCTATGTCTTATTTTCTATAAAAGTGTACTATATATTGATAAAGTGGGTTACTAGAACCTCAAATGTTCACTTATTTTTTAATAACTCCTTATATGTTAAGAGATATTAACAATTAAAAAAGTCATTTTGTCTTTTTAATTATTAAAGGGATTCAACGTTGTACACATTCCAAGTGCATGTGACATCACAATCCTTGTGTAAGGTTACCAACCTTACAGCTCATAAATCTCTGCTATATATATTTATATATCAAAATATTAAATTATTTATTAGCACATTACGAGGAACAATAAAATTTCAATATTATGTCAGCCATAACAGGGTTAAATAAAATAAAAACTAATTATTCTTTGACTTGACTTAATTATTTCGACTACCAACAGCTACAAAACATTACCACAGTACTGACCTACTCAACAAATAACTGACGGTAAAATGCATTTCACGTCATAAAAACATGGCATTTCTAGCGCTAAAACTACAATTCAAATTTTTAATTGCTATATCTCCGTCCACATTTAGATATTTAATAAAATAGACACGCCAATACACATTTATTAACATCAATTTCAATCAACAATTGAAAAATCGACCACTAAAAAATGAGGACACATGCCCATTGTTTACAGACAAAGATACCTCAAGAAAGCTGCATACAAATATAAAAACAGAGAGCGCAGTGGACGAGAGCATTTATGCTTGACACTACACTGCTGCGTCTTAGGGTTCGATCCCTGAACACAGAGATATATTTTCTGATATTGTATTGATTATGTCTATACATATATAATTATATGCTTACTAGGCAGCGGCGTAGTGACATGTATATGGCAACGATACCACAAATACTGCCAACATAGTAGAAGGTTGTCGATGATAGAACTCAGCATCGCAAATAGACCGACGTTAAATAAATTAAATAAATAACAAAATATATATAAAACTAAAGCATTTTTGGGATATTATATTATTTACTCGCAGGCGTTTATATTCGAACATGCAACTTCGTATATAACGTGAGCAGCCGTGTTTATGTTTACTATTCCATAGATACTTTTATTACCTAGAGTACAGTGGTAAACATAAAACATTTAAGTAGAAACTTCACCTTATGATAAAGTGTGTTAAAATGTTTTGAAAATTACTATTACTATTTATCAAAAGATATCACATTACATTTTGATTCATAGGTCCTAAATTTTTTGTAATAATTAAAGAAAATGGTTTCATACTCCTGAAAACATATATTTCTTATGTAACCCTGGATCAGCCCTACACGCTATATACATGTGCAGCTGACAGTCTGGCAAGCAGAAGCCAAAAGACAGCGCAATGCAAGTCTGAATCATATGTAGTTACAATCTAAGTTTGAGGTTATGTATGTTATCTTAAATCCGGTTTAATTTTCACATTTTTTATCATAAATATTCTGACAGTTAAGTTACTAGCGCAAAACAAAAGTATGTGATCTGTCAGTTTTATAATTTAGAAGTGCTGTTTGACATAAAAACTTTAATTAACATATACGTAAATTATTATAATGAATAAAATAATTGCTATTGGTGTTTTTTGCTATATTACTAGCGTTGCGAGTCTGAGCATAATACACAGCCAACGTAATAATATATTAGATAATTTTATATTTAATGATGTTGAAGAAAAAACAGACCCTGACGAAGATTTAACAACGGTAAGTTGCAATATTAATTTTAAAATTCTAACTCATATTTTAAATGTCATAATAACCCGAATTTCAAAAGTTTTTGTTATTGCCGCATATTTTGTTTTAACCTTTAGTAATTTAATCATAAATTTACACAGTTACATGCTTTTAAGGTTTAGGTTTATACTTTATTATTATTGGGATTACACTTTTTTAAATGTAAAGTGGATAAAAAATAGATTTCGTGAAAATGTTATTTAACCTATTTTATAGCAAGTAGAGTCATAATATTAGTCTAGTCGTCTTTTTGAATCTTTACAATCATAGAATCAAACCATTTCTGAGGAAACCACCTTTAATTTAGTATTTATTTAATATATGTAATTTTGATAATAAATTATCCGGAACTTATTGCGCTATTGAGCCCTAAACCACAGCAAGCTGGCGTCAAACGTAAATGCTCACGGGTACTGTGTTGTTTGATTTCAATTATCAATTAACGTTTTTTAAGAAGAAATACAATTCTGTGCAATAAACGCTTCTGTGTTTCTTACACAATCGAATTGAGTTCAAAATGTTTATAAAACAATAAAATTTATGTTAAAGGAATGTTACATTTTCTCGGTAGGAAATAATGCATAATTGTATAACGAAACGAAAATACAGGCAGTATATGTATAACAATTACTAGCAATTTTTTAAACCACGTAAAATATATTTTAAAAAATCGCCACCATCTCTTAAAAATGTAATATTCATATATATTATGGATTACTAGCCAGAAATCATTCGAAGACATGGATATCCTGCAGAAAGTCACGACGTTCACACAGAAGATGGATACATATTAACTCTGCATCGCATTCCTTGTGGAAAAGGATGCAATCCGGATGAGGTAAGCACTATTCACTATTGTAGAGTTAAACTGGATCAAGCTTTTTATCATATGATTTGTTTATTATAAATATACGAGTATACAAGAAACCTATATTTTGTCAGTACATGCTCCGTGTTATTCCTGCGATATACAAATACAAAATACAAATACTATCATCTACAGCATACAAACCCGGTTCAAAATAATGCGAACCTGAAGCTGAAGCTGACATTTCGTGAGGGACTTTGACATTTCAAATCTACAATAAATTTTACTGGGACCGGCTGATTTTGATTTAAATTTTAAATTTTAATGATTTTACCCTGAATCATATAATTGAAATATGTACTGAGACATCGGCGGTATCTCATGCTAATAGTAAAGTAAAATGAGTGAGACCGTGTTACTGCATTAAGCATAAGTCACCGTCGATCTCTCAGTATTTGAACTATATTTTACATTTCTCTAGGAAAAAGAGAGACAGCCTGTACTTCTACAACACGGCTTACTTGGAAGTTCTGCTGATTGGATAATACCTGGACCTGAAAAAGCATTGGGTAATTTATAAATATAAGAATACATTTGTATATGAATATATTTTGAAATGCGTTTTTTTTAAACAGCTTATATTCTTTCTAACACCGGCTACGATGTCTGGTTTGGAAATGCTCGAGGAAACACATACTCCAGGAAACATTCCAACATGTCATCCTCAGACGCAGAATTCTGGGATTTTACGTAAAGTATTATTCTTAACCTTGGCTTAGTAAATGGCAATTGTCACTAGATACAATTGATTTTCGCGAAGGGTAATCATTACTCGACACAATTGGTTTCGGCTTGCATTATAAATAACATAAACATATATATTCCATTTATTTTACATTTTATTCAAAAACAAAATTGATCCTGTTGTCACTATCACACCCTTTTAAATACATCCCTTATAATAGATCATATATATTCGCATATGTATCAAAAAACTAAATAATACTTAATTATTTACAGATGGCATGAAATGGGATATTATGATATACCTGCTGTAATTGACTACATCAATGATTTTAAACAAACAAATAAAAGTCTTATATATATTGGTAAATTTTATATTTAAAAAAATATATATTTTATTTAACATCGGCTTATTTTCGATCACTGATTTCTTGGTAGTTTTTATAAGCCTCATATATGAACTATTTTAAATGTAATTAAACGTAATTCATACGCAATTGTTTCGCAATTTTTGTAGGTCATTCCATGGGAACTACAATGGCTTTTGTGATGTTATCTACAAGGCCAGAATATAATGACAAACTTCAAGTAGTAGTTACACTAGCTCCAGTTGCCTTCATGAACCACGTTAAGAGTCCAATTAGGCTGTTAGCTCCATTTTCCAGAAATATTGAGGTGAGTTTATATTTTATAACAGTAGTTTCTTAAATTCCATAAATTTGTTTCATATATCGATTTTTGCTAGAACTTCAAATACGAGCATGTTTGCCATCTGCCACACAACGGAAGTTCTATTCAAAGAGATTTTCTTCGTTTTTCCTCTCACTCTAATAAAGAAAATAAGAAACTACTCTATTCAGAAACAGTTTAACATCTAAATCAAATTCATAACTGACGTTTTTCTTTGTTTTATGTGTATAGTTCATATTTAAATTGCTGGGCGCAAATGAATTCCTGCCACAAAGCAAAATACTCAAGCTGTTGGCAAAATATGGATGCGAAATTACTCAGACAGAAAAAATTATCTGCGAGAATTCCTTGTTTATTTTATGTGGATTTGATAAGGATCAATTTAACAAGGTAAATTTAATTTTAATGAATTATTCATGTAATATTTTCCTTAATTAATAATAAGTGTCTTAGTTTATTATTTTATACCTATTTTAAAAGCCTTTAATTATTAAAATGATGTTTTTACAATTTTATAATCCTAAAAAAGGTTCTTAACAAGATTTATCATTATGATAATTGAAAAACAGGTAGATTAATTTAAAAAAAAGCCAAAAAATAGATTGTATGTTAGGTAAAATTGTTTACGTAACAAGTAATTGTTGTATTATTACATACATTTTAAATATACATAACTGTGTTTAACGGGTATATAATTTGTTACAATAACCTTTTTAATTCTAGACGTTGTTGCCTATAATTTTTGGCCATACTCCTGCTGGTACATCAACTAAAACTGTTCTTCACTACTCCCAAGAAATACACGCAGGTATAATTTATGTTTGTATAATTTCATTGGTATCGAAAATATATCATAATATGGAAAAGATAAAAATGAATACAAATGGTAAAAATAAATAAAATTTGATTGAAAAATAGCTAGCGTTGTTAGAATTTAAATACATCTTTAATGTAAAAATTGAAAATATAATTTTTACGAAGAAAGTAGTCTTACGCATACAGTTTACAAAATAATATTCTATTTAATTTTTTTTTCAACTTATTGATTCTGTTATTCATAAACCATACTTAATTTTATTTTTGTGTAAACAATAATCGTAGCATTTACGTAATATTTATATAGTATGCTTAGACGTAAAATACACATAAATGTTACATAATTTATGCTTACTGGGTTCAAAGTTTAATTCTTGAAACTGTACTATTTCAAATTTAAAACTAACTGTCTTTTTTATATTTATATAATTACAACCTTTTCAAAATAGGAGAGTTCCAGCAATATGATTATGGCACTATAGAAAATCGTAAACGTTATAACAATGACAATCCGCCATTGTACGATTTGAGCAACATCTCCGCCCCTGTGGGATTATTTTATTCTGATAATGATTGGCTTGCTGGACCAAAGGTATTATATTCTTCAAACCTAAAGTTCTCTTATATTTTTTTATTTATGTATTATTATTTCAGGATGTCGTCAAACTACAAAGTAAGCTGAGGAATCCAGTGATCTCGTATCGAGTACCTTTGCCGAAATTTAACCATATTGATTTTATTTGGGGACGAGATGCACCAACACTTCTGTTTGATAAGATAATAAAACTAATAAAACCATATTATTAATCAACAATATAATTAAACTTATTATTGACTAAATATTAATCATTCGATAAACCAATGTGTAAACATGTATTGAAATTTGACAACTACTTATTCTTGTAATATATATCATTTTAATTATATTGGGCGGTTTTCATAATTCTCAGTTAACTAAAATCTTTTAATAGCGTTAGTTTAGTAAAAAATTAAATCGAACAAATGTTTTTGGCATAGATACTATATTTTAGAGTGTTAATATAGTAACCTGCGGATTAGGCGTTATAATTTATATATAGTAGTACCATCTGTGAAATTATTATTAAACTATTTCTACTTTATCTACTATTTAATAGACGGCGTATACAGGGTTTAATTTTTTGCTAAATATTTATTGTACATTAATTATTATTAGATAAAATTCTTAAAGAAATGTAGCAGTAGGAATAAACTATTACAGAAATTTACTATGTTGTAAACAATTGCTCAATTGGTCTACTGTTACAAACAACTAAAAATCTTCTTAATTTATTTTAATGATTGCAATGAATGCTGTGCCCTATTTAAGTAATTAATAATAGTAATTAAAGGATGTTGCATTTCCTTCTGGCGTCCCTTTATTAAAATTTTCTTTTCTAAAACTGCAGATCTCAATATCTTCCATTTTAAAAATATTAAACTTTTATTTCATCATAAAAGTTGACATTTTCCTGATTTTTAAGAAGGTTATACCTTGTTTCATCATAAGAACTGATGACATTGTATTTCTTAAAAAGCTAAAAAAGAAATTTCGATTTTTAAGAGGGTATTCTTTAATAAACATTATAGTAGCTAAATGTGTTGCATATTGTTCAGGCGTTTTTATATACAATTATCAATTTATTCAACCATTGGTTTGTGTTGTTTAAAATTTATTTTAAGTAAATAAATAATCTATAGCCAATAATATTTATTAAAAATGTAATAAACCACATAATATTTTTTCCAATCTGTCTTGGTAATTGTCAATATCTATATTTTGTTTACCAGCCATTGTACTACATTAAAGGAAATGGATATTTTTATACAGAGAATATTATCTTTCATCATCTTTAAGTACATACGATCTACTGCTTCTCATGCTGACACTAACTCCACGCCTCTGCAAATAAGTAAAAGATTATTATTTTTTAATAGTAAAGTTCTATTGATATTAAAGAGTTAGTTTAACGAAAAATTAAATTGGCATAAATGTTTTTGCTTTGGGTAGTATATTTTAGTGTGTATATATAGTAACCTGCGGATCAGGTGTTGTAACTACTAGTGCTATCTGTGAAGTTAAAATTCAACTGGTTTTGTTTTATCTACTCTGGGATAGATGACGTACTTCTGGTGTAACTTTTTGCTGCAGAATTAATTATGAATTTAAATTAGATTAGATTGTTAAAAAATTTGTAACAGAAGAAATAAGTTGTTATACACAATTTACAAAGCTATTAACAAGTTGCAAATAATAAATTATTGATACCTGTATTTTATTCTAATATGAAACCATTCCATACAAAAATAAAAACTGTGATCAGATTCTGCTTTCAATCAGAGTTTTGAGATAGTTGATGTTTGACCAGAAGTCTGAAAACATTACATTCTAATTGAATTTATTATTTTAAATTTTCTAGGTAGTTTTACAAAACTGAAGTGCAATGAGACCTATTTTTAGATATTTTAAATTAGCAATATTTTTATTTCTAACAAAATACACTGTATTAAAAAATATTTATTTATTAATAATGAAAATATGACCAGTACAATTTTTATAGTATAAAACAACGTTATAATTACAATTAATTTTATCTATGCAGTAAGCCATGATTGTTCCATAACAATGTAAACGCAATTCTTTATAATATTATGCGATTTACTACATATTTAATATAACAATAAGTTACATTTTGTAAGCAATGAAATAAATAATAATTCGTTTATAATTCCAATCTTCTGGTGAGTGAAGCCTTAGTCAATATCCAGTTTGAACAACTTTATGATATTAACGTCATATGACTAACCAAAGAAGAAAATCATAATGAATTATATTAAATATGTACAAATATAAAATCTTGCTAACATGACCCTTACATGTGCTTGAAATGTTATCGTGTCTATATACATACACTATAAGTATATTATAAATGAGATAAAAATGAGATAGTTTCGACATCCACCTAATGAATTTATATAACATCTAACATTAGATAACATTAGAAGGTACGTCCAATATTTGGACATCTGTTGCTAAAATAGCTGTGCGATTTCCTTTAATAACAGATCCTACAATCCAAGCAGGGTGACCTTCTATTTCCAATATTTCTTTGATGAACCCATCAGCTCCTTCTTTGGATATAGCAAACAAAAGACCTCCTAAAATTGTATATTAACTGTTAATACAAAAATATTGATTACAAAAATGCTTGTCAAAACTAGCACAAACTAGTGTTTGAAAACTTTAAACATCATTTAAACGTATTTGAGAAAATTAAGAAAACATCATATTGTGAGTGTAATACCAGAGGTTTCGGGTGATCGTCCTTTAAGCATATTGGTCATTACACTTGCCGATTTACACACAGCAGCGATACCTGCAAACGTTGGCATAACATCGATAATAAACGACACCTCGTTTCGTTGATTTTTCACCAAATTTTCTGCATGTCCGAGTAAACCAAATCCAGTAACATCTGTAGCACCATGGGCGCCGTATTTATGCATTAATTCAGCACCTAAAATTGTTTGAAATATTCAATTAATAAATTATATATTTGATTTGCCATTTTATTATAAAATATTAACCTGTTTTGTTAAGTCTAGCCATAGAATACATAGCTCTTTTATAGTTTTGAGTTGCTAAATTTTCACTGTATACACCGCTGACTTTGTTCCAACGGGCATCGTTTTCTTTCTTTGATTTTTCCAGCCACATGTGTATTGTGCAAGCAGGTTGGGTACCCAGAGCTTTAGTTAAAACTAGAACATCTCCAACTACCGCACCTTCAGGACTAAAACATATTTGCATTATTTTATTTTTAAATGAACACATATTGTGTGTATAAGAAGTTTTACTTACAGTATAAACTCATCTGATGAACAGAAGCTGGTAGCAACGCCTCCAAAAAGAACCCAAGGATTTTCAGCAGTGTGTCCACCAGTTATTGGTACTCCGGCTTGAATCGCAGAGTCCTATGTTGAATATACAACGAGTCACATTGCTGATACGATAATATAGGGATTACGATAGCAAGATATCGCGTATTACCTGAAAGCCAGCTATCATTCTAGGAATTACAGCATCTCTTTCCTTTTCGGTCATCGCTGTACTAATTCCCAGTAACATCAGCATGCTATCAACTTGCACGACACCAACAGCGTACAAATCACTAAGAACATTCGCAATGGCAATTTTACCTAAAATAATTATTAAGTTATGTATACTATGTAGTATAATTGCATATATATAATGATATATATATAAAAATATGGTTTTTACCCATCATGAATGGATCATCAACAATCGGATAAAAGAAATCGGTTGTTTGAATTAGACTCAGTCCTGTTTCACGATATGGCACTATAGAACAATCCATGCCGATTCCTAGATTAAAAATAACATTGTTTACGAAATATATTAAAATGTTTCTATGTACTATGTTCAATTGCTGTTGGATAGTATCAGACACTAACATTTTTAGTTTGCACATATTCGTTCCTTCATAATCCGAAGGTATCATTTCTAATAAGAATATGAGATAAATTTAAAGAAAGATTGAAGTCAACATGACTATACTGTTATTTATCGTATGGACACTTTATGTAGTTTGATTATAAGAGTAGCCAATTTTATTTAATGCAATTTATATCCGATATAAAAATGCAGTAAATTTAAATTTGTTTTTGAAACGTGATTTTCCCTAAACGTAAAGATGTGAATGTGGAAACTAATTATGTATCTACAAAGTGAGAGAGAATATTCTGTAAATATTTCTATTTCTCGTAATTGTGGATTACTTAAGATATAGAGAAATAATCTGTATATAATTGAAGAAATAATAATTGAAATTGTATTAGCCTAGTTAGTACTCAAAAAAATTGTTATCTAGAGATAACAATTGTAATGGTGTTGTTATTAGAAAAATACAAGTCAGAAACATAAGAAGTCAAGAGATAACGTTATAAAAACAAGCAATTACAGTTACATAATATTATATAATGACTATAAACAGTATAAACCTGTTGATTTATTGAGGTTATGTAAAGAAAAATTTATAATATATTATTTACCAATAGTAGGAGCCGGCATAGATCGTTGTAAAAATGAACGATCCTGAGAAGGATCATTTTGTTGAAATCCCGTCAAGAGCTTCGTTAGAACCTCCTCCGGGACTTTACAACCTCATCCTCGTAAATCCGTGAAACTTGTTAAACGAAAATCAGAATGTAATCCAAGAGTTCGTGGATCGAAGTCATCTTCTTCACAAGAAATCTGTCCTTTCGATATTTGACAATCTGACATGGCGTGAACGTGAGTAAAACTGTGGTCAGTTTTTAGTTCTCCAGAATTTTTAAATGATCAGTTATCTAGCAGAACCACCAAATAAATTGTTGTTATCTCTTTAATATATCAAATTAACACCGGTGACACTGTTATATTTATATACCATTTATCTCGACTGACACTTATCATATGAAGCAGGGGTGCACAACAATTTTATTTAGAAAAATATATTTTTTTTCTACACATTCAGTTTGAATTAATTTTTATATAAATTTGTATATTTATAAATATTAAAATATTTTGCAATGAAACATGAGTTAATTACTAATTATATTTATCGTTTATAAATATTTATTTAAATGATAATTGTTTATAAAACAAACTTGAATTATATTTATAAGAAATTGTTTTATACTTACGCACTAAACACAGTTATGTGTATTGGAGGTTTATCTAACATAATAAAAGTTACCTGTTATATAAATAATTTTATCTAAAGGGTTCTCTATTAATTGCGTCACATAAATTTTATAGTTTTTTAACCATTCCGTCCCCGTTATCACACAATATCACGCAGAGTTTCTATATAACTTATTATTTTGGAACGAATTTTGGACATAATTGATATATGTCAACAAGGTTACAGTACCAGATTACTAAGAATAATCTATAAATTTTAATTGCTATTTAAAAAATGATATTATATTCTTAGACATGTATTGATAAAGTTGATGTTTATAATATTAGAAAACCATTACAGTTATATTTTATTGTAATCATATAGCACTCACTGTAAATTTAGATAGAAATATTCGAATACGTCGAATTCTAATAGATTTCATTATTATTTGAGCTAGCGGTTTTTATTGCTAATGTTTTGTAATGCAATAATATTTTAACATGTCTGATTATTAAAATTGTAGAATAGTGTTAAAACTATACTATACAAATAACTTAATAAACAAATAAAAGTCGTACAAACTGATCGATTAGTCTTTATTTATCTACTTATACATACAATACAAATAATTTCATATATATTTTTATAACTTTATATTTTCTATTGACACCTTAGATAGCAAAGATTGTTTTTGGTATCAAAAGCCTAAATCGGCAAAAACATGGTTCGTTTTTTTATGAGTGAAAATGAATAAACTTTAGTTTTCTTGATGATTTCATGAAATTATTTAGAATCATGAAATAGAGAAGGAGCATTTTTTTAATAGAATAGAAAATATTTCAAACGCATCAAAATTAAACGTAAACTAGAGCAGTGAAAAAATGATATATTTTAGGAACAACATTTTTTATATGCTAACAGCTAATGTATTTTCATTTATTGATTAGAAGACATCTACAGTTTACCCATTATTTACGGTAATTCTAACAACTTTATCATTTTTTAGACGAGAAATTTATCATTGTAATAGTAAAACCAAATGACGTCATTTGCTATTCATATACTAACTTTTAAAAATTCACAATTGTAAATAGTCAGTACATATTTTTAGTTTGCTTGCCTGGCTAAAGTTCCAGTAAGCAATAACTCCCAAGCACCGGTGTTCTATTTTTGTCATAAACTGAATGTTATCGGCTTATGTACAATGGACTTGAACACGGGCTTGCCACTCCGCCTATTCATTTAATATATTATTATATAAATTCCAATAATTAACAAACACAACAATCAGTCATACGTATATATTCTCCAGTCTGGGAGTCAAATCTCCAAACAGTAGAAGTTAGTGCATTTAATGTTAATATAAATGTATTTGCCTATATCTTTGGTAAAATACTGTTTATTGAGCTTTAGCTTAGAGAACAATCATATTGGTTTGTACTTTGTCAATGTAGTTTCAAGATATCATTTCAGATCTCTGGCTATAAATATAGGTTAAATGTTTGTGCAAATTATTTTGTATATAAAGTCAATGCTAATTTTATATTTAATCCACATTTTTTTCTTATATTTAAAACGTATACTCTTAATAGTTCAATAAAATGTTTACGAGCTTTAACTTATAGTCTGCCTTAGTTTTGGCCAATATTATTAAAATCAATAATATAAATGAAAAAATATTATTAAATGTACGGTCCTTCTCTAATACATAATTATAAGCTACATATACAACCATGGATGTTGTAAACATTCTGCGGCAGTGGAACGCTCATTCGGATCAAAAGCAAGCATAGGAAGCAAAAAATCAGCAAATTTTTGCGCGTCTTCTCGATTCCATTCATACTTTTCAGTCAGCACTTCCATCATACTCCAAGGCTTCAATTTAGTGATATGACGAAGATCACCTGCAAACAATTTGTAAATTTGAAAATATTAAACGCATATCAGGTCATTCGTAATACAATAAGCCAAAGTGCGCCGACATTAAAATATACGGTATATTTAAACAATACCTTGAGAATTATAATAATGGCGTGAGTATTTTCCAGAGAAACTGATATGTTTAGGAATAATACCAAGAAGCTCCACAATGTGTGCTAAATGATCTTCATCCTTAGTGTAATCACAACCAGAGTGCGGCTCAAATAGATAATCGCCAGTGGCTAACTCAAAGGCCATGCATGCTGTGCTCCATATATCTGCCGGTGTGCCATACCCAGCACCCAACAACACTTCTAGACTACGGTATTGACGCGTTTGAATATCATCCGTAAAGTGCCGATACTAAATGCATGATTAAACGACATATATAATAAACATTGATGGATTGAACTGATGGATTGAATTGTGTGATTATAAACTTACCGTCCAACAAGCATTACCGAGGTCAGCTATTTTAACCTGAAGTTGTGTACCAAGCGTTAAGGGATTAATAACTTTATTTTCAATGGAACGCATTCTCAAAAAGCCCTTTTTAGTTCGAAACCTAGATATATCTCCATTTTTATTAGCATCACCATTACTGGACGAATTGCTCTTAACAAAATCATAATCATCTACCATTGAAACATCACTTTTATAGTCGCCAACTTCCATCTCATAATAGCTTTTCCTATTTTCTAGATTGGTTGATAGCATGCTAGGTTGAATTATTTGTTTTTTAACAATTTCATCGTCTTTTTCTTTTTCGGCTTTATAACGAGCCAGAGTTAAGCGTAAAGTTTCCACACGGGCCAATGGATCGTATGTGACAGTCTCAGAATTATTAGTAGAAGGCTTTTGTGTGAGGTCCGTACTAGAAGTACTTGTCTTATTATTACAATCTTTCTCTAATTTAAATTGAGTAATTGTAGCCAATAGGTTATCATACGAAGCCATCACAGGAGTTTGTAAAGATGAAGACTTACAATCCAATTCTATATTTGGGCTTGGACTGTCAGTCTTAAAATCAGGATCTATAATACTTAAACTAGTTGGTTCTTCAATTTTAGAAGTCACAATATGACTATCTGAAACCTCCTCCACACTAAGAGCAGGATCTGTGGAAGAGCTAGCATCTTCGAAGGGTGTTGGAGTAGCATTCTCACTCTTGTTTGGACTTTCTAAAAGGTCTAACTCTAGTGAGTCTACTTTTTGTTTCCATTTATTTAACTTGATTGGTTCATTTTCTGGAGTTACTGATTTGGATTTCCGTTGTGGCTCCATACTTACTATTTAGAAAAGGAAAGAAAAAGTGAAAAATATATGACCAAGAACACAAAAGAAAAAAATACATATATAAATATTTACCAAAAGAATTTGGAAGTTTGATTCCCATTTTATGCCATTGTGTAGCTTCGGCTGCAAGTTGTCTAACGTAGTCTTCCTCTGCACAGAGCAAAATATTTTCCGGTTTAATGTCTGTGTGAATTATCTGACATTTGGTATGGAGATAATCGAGACCTTCCAAAATCTGAAACAAGATACGTAATAAACATTTTATAAAATAAAAATAAATAATTACAATAATTGGTAGTTATTATTTCAGGTTTAACGTTTGCAAAACTTTTTTGATGGAGGCGAGGGTTTAATCCACTCTTATTAGTTTTATCAAGGAATTGCAATATTCAAGTGGAAGACTGTGATTTAAATATATCTTATCTTTACCTATTACCTATGTCACTATTTTCAAATATTCAGATAAGAATCTTCAATCATTTTGACGCGAAATTTTAACTCCTAAGTATATTTAAAATATAAAACGTAGAATATGAGTGAGTATATAAAATTAATTTTTTTTAATTATTTCTGCTTTACCTGTCTTATAATTAGACGAACGCTAGCGAGAGGTATTCCTTGGTAGCGGCTATGAATAATAAGCTTGAGAAGATTATGACCAAGCACCTCAAAAACCATACAAACATGAGTACCGTTGACACCGGTGATCTTAAAATCATCTAAAAGCTGAACCGTTTTATTTCGCTTAGGATCAAGCGGGTCTGTATCTCGAACCTGAAATATTCAATATAACAATTAGTGAAAATGGAAACACAGTATTTAAAATGATATTTAATCTAATACATACACTCTTAAGCAGCTTAATCTCATCTAAAGCAGTCTCAGTGTAATGATTGGCGCTTTTTACTACCTTTAATGCTACAAATCGTTTTAACCTGGAAGTAATCAAATATATGAGAATAAATTTATAATAAAATATAAATATAATTAAATTTTATAAAATTAAAAATATAAATTCTATTTATATTTTATATAAAATGACTTACATTAAATCCCAGCACAACCAAACTGTTGAAAAATGACCCCAGCCCAACTTTCTAACAACATGATATCGATTATTAAATAGATCGCCAATTTTTACAGGATGGTAACCTCCGCGACAGTAATCCCTTGGATCTTCCTGTTCGTCATCTGATGTATGATCTTCTTCCTCCCCCTCTACGGTTTCTGTGTTATTGTACTGACGTGGTTCAGACCTGTGAATAATATATATAAATTAATATAAAAAAAGAAATTAACCAGTGTATAAAAAATGATACAGAAAATTTTTCAAAGGAGAAGGATTTAGAATTTTAACGTAAATACATAAAAGTTAGAATATAAATAGCTATAGAAATTGATATATACTTTGATGGTGGTATACTTTTGTAAAAGTCCTTAGGTGCACCGTGTTTAATAATTTTATTACATAATGAATAATAATATTAATAGTAAGATTCTTTGATGAACAGTAAATTCGTTGTTAACTCAAGTTCTTTCTTTAAATTTATTACGAACTATGTATACACATTCGACTTCGCTATTGTCGAATTCTATTTGAAATATTATGGTTAACTGGCTTAATAAATAATATCTATGATCCTATATCTGTGTATCTTACTTGTTTATATGTTTGGTACTGAATTTTGTATGTTAGCTCGAAAACGGCTACGTCTATGTTTTTGAAAATTTCCTATTTCGTAGAGAAAAAAATTGTAGTACTTTTGGTGTCCCCGGATTTTCTCCTAAATTTCCTGGAAATACGTAATTTTGGAAAAACAGGAAAAAAATAATCACTTTTTTCTGTATAACATTAAATTCGTAAAAGATAGAAAGTTGAAATTTTGCATGTGTATTAAGGTATTCAATACTGACAAAAATTAGAAATTCAAAAATTTAAACTAGGTAGGTAGGTACGTAACTTTAGAGAAAGTTCATATTATGGATTGTAGAATATAAGTATATTATTATCAAAAGAAAATTCAAAATTTCAAAATTTTATTTGGGGGAACGGGGGCGGTTCTCGACGAGGGTAAAAATTATGCTAGAAAGTTGAAATTTTGTATGTGAGCTAACTTTGATACCTAATGTACGAAATTTTGATAAAAAAATTACTTTTTTAGTCAGTTTATATGAAAAATTAATATAGAACGAGTTAAATATTTCAATTTAAAAATGGAATGGAAATTATTGAATTCAAATCATACACACTAGACGTTGTTTGCGACGGGGGTAAACTCTAGTACAAATATAATTCAGTATTGCTTCTTACTCGTCATTGCGTCTAAATGCGACTTTCTGCAGTACAGCTTGTGCAGATTTACACCTCCTAGTTTTTATCCTCACAGGAGACAATGCAGCACATTGTAAAGAAGTGTCACGTTTATTATGAGAACACGGAGATGGAGACTGCGCACGTTCCAAAGAACAGTGGTTTCCCCAATCACAAATTAAATTATTATCTCTCCAGTCATTAGTATTTCTATGAGGGGCTGCAACCACTCTAACACCAAGCCCATGTGTTAAAACAACAAACAGTGCTATAAACGAAAACAGTTGCAAAAAGCATTCACTGCAATGAACAGTTAAATCAAAATCATCGATGGAATATAAAGGTTCGACATCAAGTACAGATGCACTGGGTATATTAATGTTGGAACTGGAACTTCGTGTAGTGTGAATAGTTTCTGATGATCTGTAAAGATGGACGGGGTAGTAGTTGTCGTAGCTTGGTTTCTCTGTTACATGGTGTCTTGTCGGTGCTGAGGAATACCGTACAGTTGGTATTGCAGTCGGTCGGGGTATTGGTATAACAGCTTCTGAGAATGATCTAGGTTGACGGGTGGCAACCACCTGTTTGCTTCTTCGTTCACAAACGTCTGTCCCATCATTAAACTCCCAATCGAATATTTCTCTTGCGGTGTACACACTGTTACCGTATAAAACATTTAAACACTGATTTGCATTGTACAACGACTCAGCCATTCAAAATGAAGTAGTGTATCTTTCAATAATAAAAATGAAATAATTCAAACGGTTTATATATATTTACATAATGATATTGATTATGATGATGATGATTATAATGTCTTAAACGAATAACACAAGTCGCACAGGTTAAGTAGCACAGTATTTATCATATTTCTGTTTTCAAAATATGTATTTTTATTTTCACTCGGTATATTCTTTAAATAATTCTTGTAACGAGTATGCTCGAATTTCGTTCGGCGTGAACTATTTTTTCTGTCATATTTATAGAAGTCTTTAATCTGATTTTCAAAATTTCTATTTCTTTTTACAATCACTTTTCAAATTACTTTACTACAAACACATTTAATTTTAATTTTGTTGCGTTTTGTTTTAGATTTTAATATTTAACTCTAAGTGAAATACTATTGTCTTTTGGCAGTTAAAACAAGATACGTAGTACAGAGTATTTATAAAATAAATGTACATCTGCGCATTAGATACTACATTGGCTAGCTCTAACGTGGTTGCTTTGATTTGAGGGACAAATGCCAAACTTTATTTCACAACATATTTTCTATAAATAATGTTCTACTAATATTATGTTTACGAAGTGTTCGATTCATATATTTTTCTTAAAGCAATTGAAAACAATGTGAATGGCCTCTATTATTTGTTATTGCCAATACTCAATTAGTTTTCTTAGTAATTGTATATGTAGAAGAGATTTCCATAATGCAAGCTCATTGTATGTCTCATAGAATTTGACATTGAAATATTCTTATTTATAAATACTGCAGTTGTCCTGTACATTTTTCGTGTTCAAACTTTTGTTAATTCAGTTTCCTGTTTAAAAAATGTATTACTAAAGTATAAGCTATTTATTATTGTTGTTAATTACAGTATGTTTAAAAACACACCCATGTAAACACAACAGTAGGATAAGGTCGTAGAAAAGAATTTTGAATTAATATTTAATTTAAAACATAAATGTATAATATATCATTATAATTCTTTTTAATATTATTTATCAGTTTAAGTCATTATAATTCGAAGAGTTATGATGTAGAATAAATAGAAACTAGAAATTATCATAGATTCAAACCTTTATATATATTATAGTCTAGTATCCTCCTATATTATATGTTACAACTGCAAAATTATTTGTTTATATATATATACGCGATTCGTATAGTGGATAGAAAACTGTTTCATGCATCTTATTGAAAATTGTCTATTTCGTAGAGAAAAAAATTCTAAGACTTTTGGCGTCCTCCGATTTTCCCCTGAATTTCCTAGAAACCCGTAATTTTGGAAAAACTAAAAAAAAAATTTACTTTTTGTTCTATAACTTTTAATTCATAAAAGATAGAAAGTTGAAATTTGGCATGTATTACGGTGTTCAATGCTAACATTTTTCAAAAATTAGAAATTGAAAAATAGGAAAGGGGGCGTTGAGAAAATTAGTGGGCGCGGTAGGAAACTTTGGAGAAAACTCAAATTTTGGATTACATAATAATGAAATATATGTCATTAGGAAAAAAAAATTAAAATTCAAAAATTTTATTTGGGGGCATAGGGGCGGTTTTTTACGAGAGTAAAAATAGGGCTAGAAAGTTGAAATTTTGAAAAAAAGTTGGTCAAATAATGAACAAATTGAAAAAAAAAATTTTTTTTAGTCAGTTTATATGACTAAAAATATAACTTAATTTACTATATACTTTTACAATAAGCAATCCATGTATACAAGTAATAATATTGTATTAAAAAAATATGATGACATAATAACTAAACTTTATTACAATAATTAGTATCTCTGTACTAAAGTTATGTAATGTAATTATTACTGTGATTGAATTTATATTATCTATTACGACTAAAACAATCATAAATATAGGAATAAATATTTGCATATAAATATATATTTCTATGTCATTTAACCTTAATTATAACTAATATAAACATTATACGTCCCAGGAAATACTACTCGTACAACTAGATATTTATATATAAAAAAATATGTTCAACCTGCTAAGCACAATTACGTTACTTTTGTTGTTAAAAATATTACCTAATATATAATACTTGTGACCTATATTATTATAATAAAATAACCTTCTCTCGGGTTAATATAGTCATAATACTTTTTTCTTAGGTGTACTGAAATTTTAAAAATATATTTTTTTAAATTAACTACTTGTTAATTAGACCCTATTTTTTAATTTTTGTTGAGCACCTGTTAACATTATTTCAAAGGCTTATATTTGTATAATTAGACTACTTATTCCTTCTCTAAGTCCTAGATTTTCTTTGCAATTTATTTAAGGCCGACTAATAACTTTTAATAACTGTTAAACTTAAGTAGCCTACCTTCAATAATATAGGCCTTTGAAAAATCGCCTAAAGTTTACGGAAGCCGTGAAAAGTTATAAAAGAGGGATTTTATAAAGGGAATAGAGGTGGATGGCTGTGGAATAGGGATTAGAGTGAAGGGAAGAGGTGGATAGCGGAGAGAGAGGAAAAGAGCGAGGAAAGAGAAGGAATGGCAGAGTAGAAACAGAAGAGAGAGTAGCAGAAACAGAGAAGCAGTAGGTGTTTAAATTTATCTGGTTTGTTTTTCTTTTTTCTTTTGGAAGGAGTGAGAATGGTTTGATATAATAAGGATCACAAAATATAATTAACCACAATGATATGCAATTTAATGATTCAAGGCAGAAGAATGTAGTGCTTACTGGCAAAAAACATTAAAATAATAATAAAAAATAGGGACTTTAATATCATAAAGTAAAACGATTTTCAACAATACTTTTCAATAAATTATATTACTATTATTTCATATTTTGAGTCGAATCTCCGGATTTGTAAAAGTGCACACATACAGAACGCACAGAGTATACTATTGTAAAATTTATGGCATATCAATTTACCAGACATTAAATGGGGGGAGGGGGTGTGCATCTATATCCTAGAGATAATCGCTTTATGGCCATGATATAATAATACGTCATTTATATAAGTTACATTAATATGGAATTAAGAAATGATTTATATTTTATACTCCTAATACAACAAAATGTTTATTATATTAGGTGTCTGCACATTTTTCAATAGGGGTATCATTTTAGCGCGTATTAATAACCGCGGGTTCTTTTAATGCGCTATTATTACTTCATATTTTTCTGTAACCGTATATTCTAGTAGCTTAATGTATGCAGTGCAAAGTTATATAACTAATACTTCGTATACCTATACAAAATGTCCCGTTAAAACGAACTGCTCACTTCAGACACTTCCGTTAAAACGAACTGCACTTCGGGTTGAAATAAACAAGCATATCTGAAGGTTACTCTAGAAAATGGGTTTCACAACTCTAGTTTTGTCAAACACTGACCACAGTTAACTAACGATAAATATAACCTAAGTATTTTGCTTGGTTAAGCTACAGTTATGTTGTACACAAACAAAAATGACAGCTAAGATACAGTAGTATCAACCAAGGTTTATAATAAATCGACGTTAAGTGGTTTACTGCGTTATATATACATTAAAAATCATTTATTTATAAGAGGCAGTGGTGTAGGTCATAATAACTGAAGTATAACCTAGATTAGAGTTCTTTAATATCAATAAAATAAATATTTAGTTCGATAAATAGCTTACATGAGTGATGTATGTATGTAATTGTTTTCTCCTTCAAAACTGGACAGTGGTTTAGAAGTCAGCACTGTGGATGATAACGGATAACGGACCTCGCGCTTGTAATTCAATAGTCGAACTGACAGTCGGGAAGGTAATAAGCTAATACGATGCGTTTATCACAAAAATGCATATAACAATATGTCTGTATATTGTTTTGACATACTCATACAGCACATATAGTTGTTTTGATAATTAAAAAGCGTTGGAAATTGAAATGTTATTTTAAGATTAAAGAGTTATTTCCATAGTTATGATTAATTATATTCTATTCTTAGAGGTTTATGTTTAGTAACAAAAATATTAACAATACCTTTTATTTATCAAATAAAATAATAATAATAATAATAAAACTTGGAAAATTTAGATAGAAAATATTTAAAACTGGTTTGCTCTAAACAATAAATTTGATAACATGAGTTAATAAAGAGTTCATTTGACGTTAGAATGGACTTGTCAACTCATTTTTTGGGGTCGATTTTCAATTGTTGATTGAAGCTAATGTTAATAAATGTATATTGGCGTTTTTATTTTAATATCTAAATGTTGACGAACATACACCAATTAAAAATTCGAATTGTAGTTTTAGCGCTATAGATGTCGGCCATATTGATGACGTAACATGTTTGTACTATTAAGGATAGGTCAGTTATTTTTTCTATATAACTCTTTCTGTGTTGAATATGCTATCTCTTTTACGCTCTGTTATATAAAAGAGATAGCAACTTAGCGGACGTGATATAACATCCCAGTAAACAATTTGGTGAAGTGTCCTATTTTGCACTTCAATTATAGTTCGCATTAACTTTGTCTTCATTTGTATTCCGACAGGTGGAGCGGTTTCGACTTTTGTAGACATTTCATATGAACGACTGTGAGAAACTGAACTCTTTAATAACAAGAAAATCATACGCATCTTCAATACGATGGTAAAGGTACTCGAAAATGTTTACTGGGATATCTTGGAATGTTCTATAACGATGAATCCCTTTCATAATTAAAGAGACAAAATGACTTTTTTAATTGTTAATATCTCCTAACATATAAGGAGTTATTAAAAAATAATTAGACATTTGAGGTTCTAGTAACCCACTTTATCAATATATAGTTCAGTTTTATAGAAAGTAGGACATAGGACACAAGCCGATTTAATCATTTAACCACTTGTGAATGCAAACCATTTGACTGAAAAGTAGCATATAAAAAATGCTTAAACCGTGGATCAGCGCTATAATTTGTGGGTTTGGTTGTTTTCAAGTTTTAAATATAAAGTTGTTGTTAAAATATTCACAATTTTAAAATTAATTGGGAAACAGTTTAGCCCACATATAGTAGGTCATACTAAATTTGTTCCATTATAAGGTGTGCCCGTAATTGAAAAAAGCTGACGTTAAATAAATTAAATTTAAAAAAAAAACCAATAGATTAAACGGCATGATGAACGAGAGTTTAGTTGATGCCAGAGTTCCTTTATTCCAGGTTCGATTCTCAGGTTACTGCTGGTTAATATTAAAAATGGGCTTGTAACAATTATTTCCATTAATAACTCGCTGCAAATTAATGAGCTTGGAGAAATAACTGATAAATATATAAGAACAGTAAAAATCGCTTACTGCGTAGTATAATTGTTGGATTTAAATTTAGCGCCCTCTCGGTATTGACACTATTGTATCTTTCTTTCTACACACGGTAATACTGTAGTTAATACTATACTCTGTAATACCGTCCTACTATGTGATTCTATACTCTGTGACATCATAACTCTTGTGTACATCTAATTAAATATAATAAACCTGATTAATATAAATTAATAGTTTATCTCTGCTAAATATAACAATAATATATTAACCTAAAATTGAATTAAATGAGAAAAACGGTTGAAATATTTCCATTTATACCTAAATATTTTTTTTTACAAAAGATTCTTACTAAATTAAATTAGGATCTTTTATTACTAAATCTCTTTATTAAATTAGCATTGACAGTCACTTAAAGAATATGCTTAAATATCATCAATATCAAATAACACTGATTACATAGGAATTCATAAATATAAATTATTTATTTTTTTGCTTCCCATTCCTGTACATTCATTCGGCATTTGAGGGTCTAGAGGTAAAATCACGAACTACGTAATAAGTACGGCTAAAGAATCATTCACACCTACTACTACCATTTTAGGTTTTAGCACTAATTATACACAGAGTAGTATACTAACAGAGTATGCGTTTCTTGCAGTGTTATATATACTTTTTAGTTTTCATTTTAAATGCACTTTCAAAGGAATATCACACTAGTCCAATTCATGACGCAACGACGTCAGAGAAAAGTGAAAAAATAAGACCCTAAGGCTCCTATTCAGACTCCTAAGGCTCCTATTCATTTTAAATGCACTTTCAAAGAAATATCACACACATAGTCCAATTCATGACGCAACGACGCCAGAGAAAAGTGAAAAAATAAGACCCTAAGGCTCCTATTCAGACTCCTAAGGCTCCTATTCATTTTAAATGCACTTTCAAAGAAATATCACACACATAGTCCAATTCATGACGCAACGACGTCAGAGAAAAGTGAAAAAATAAGACCCTAAGGCTCCTATTCAGACTCCTAAGGCTCCTATTCATTTTAAATGCACTTTCAAAGAAATATCACACACATAGTCCAATTCATGACGCAACGACGCCAGAGAAAAGTGAAAAAATAAGACCCTAAGGCTCCTATTCAGACTCCTAAGGCTCCTATTCATTTTAAATGCACTTTCAAAGAAATATCACACACATAGTCCAATTCATGACGCAACGACGTCAGAGAAAAGTGAAAAAATAAGACCCTAAGGCTCCTATTCAGACTCCTAAGGCTCCTATTCATTTTAAATGCACTTTCAAAGAAATATCACACACATAGTCCAATTCATGACGCAACGACGCCAGAGAAAAGTGAAAAAATAAGACCCTAAGGCTCCTATTCAGACGTCTGACGATTTTGTAAAACCCTACATTTTTTAAAATAATTGTAAATTATTATTATTGTATCTTAATAACTCAGTATAATTATCATTTGTTAGATTTTACTTTTCTAGTTACTGTATACATATATATGGAAATATATATGTCTTTAAAATTATCTTGTTACCAAAATGCATAGTTGGACAAACGCCAGAGCGATAGCAACTGCTAAGGTATATATGGGTGCATATAAACTAGGCGCAAAATGTTTTCATTTACTAAAACATTTGAGGTGTTGAGGGTACTTTCGCGGATAAGTAAAATAACGGCTTTAATACTCCTAGTTTTTACCGTGAGTAACGTCCTCCGCACATGAAGCGACTGATTGCAAACCTTAGCCCCGAATCTGCCGGAACCGAATGAGAATGGAACTGTGTTGTTAGTAAGAGATCGAACGTGTATACGAGTAAGAGAAAATAAAACTAAATTGGTTTTGAGCACGTTTTCAACGACTCTGTTTCTCATGCTTTTGATGGTGACATCATGAGCAGAGATGTCACAAATACTATTCAAAAGTATTTAAATGCATACATACACACAAATACGACACAATAAAATCTCCTATCATGCTATTGCTAAATATTCTATAGTCACGAAACACGGTTCGACTAGTTTGCAATCAGTCGACTCGTGTGCGGAGGGCCTAAGTCTATATATTTTTGTTTTATAACATTTTCATTCCCTTAAGAAAGGTAATAAGAAAAACTGAGAAAATAAGGAACGACAGCAAAATTTAAAGATTCCTTTTATCCAGTGTAAATTTGTCACACATTTATTTGAGAAGGTATAGAGGGAGGAGTAATATACAATAAACTTTAAAATCCAAAAATCTTGTAGAACTCATAATATCTCATAGAAACTTGCAGTATTGAGCCATCATTTTCTCTAAGATTTATATTTTTAATCCATTTGGCGTTATTTACTGCACCGGTTTAAACAATAATTATTAATAAGATTCATAGCATCCGGGTAGTTCATCGCAGAAGTAGACACTACATTGTATAGCAGTTCATCGCAGCAATTTATGACACGGCGCACTTTACTCGTCCCCTCTCGACCCTGACCTTCACAGATCTCACGTCGAATTCAGTTCATCACGGACTGGGTACATCGTAAGGTAAAATCTTGTTTGCTTTACTCTTGTTTTCCTTTGTTTGTGGTGTGTGTGTGTGTGTAGTACTTTAGTAGTATTTCAGACGCGTGCGACCGTCAATCGTGGACGTGTACTCCTAAGTCAGGGATGAAGAACATGCATATATACCAGGCGTATTTTATATATGCGCACAAAAATAATGTGCCAAATGGGCTTGTGTCCTCATTTTTTAGTGGTCGATTTTTCAATTGTTGATTGTATATTGATGTTAATATATATATATTGGCGTATCTATTTTATTAAATATCTAAATGTTGACGGAGATATAGCAATTAAAAATTTGAATTGTAGTTTTAGCGCTAGAAATGCATTTTACCGTCAGTTATTTGTTGAGTAGGTCAGTGCTGTGGTAATGTATTGTAGCTGTTGGTAGTCGAAATAATCAAGTCAAGTTAAAGAATAATAAGTTTTTATTTTATTTAAGCCTGCTAAGGCAGACATGATAGCTGTAAATAATATTTGATATTTTGATATATAAATACATATAGCAAAGATTTATGAGCTGTAAGGGTGGCAGCGGTTGTGATGTCACATGCATTTGGAATGTGTACAACGTTGAATCCCTTTAATAATTAAAGAGACAAAATGACTTTTTTAATTGTTAATACTCTTAACATATAAGGAGTTATTAAAAAATAATTGTACATTTAAGGTTCTAGAAACCCAATTTATCAATATATAGTACACTTTTATAGAAATTAAGACATAGGACACAAGCTACAAGCACAAATACTACATTGAGGAGTAATTATTTTCCTTTCTTAATTTATTTATTTAACATCGGCCTATTTCTGATGTTAACAATTTTTAACGGTGTCGAGCCCTCCTATGCGTGAACTTAATAAGTTTATGATTATGGAAGGACATATTCAAATAAACTTAATAACAAACAAACCCAGAAAATATAGTGCAAGTCCGGGGATTGAACCCAAAGACACAGAAGTCTTGTTCTTGACTACAGTGCCGTCTTACTTGGGTATAAAATTTCAATTTTTTGTGAAATGTAATCTGGGGTGCATTGAATCTATTTCAAGTACGCAACTCACCGGTGAGGAATCCCATTCGCATGCAGCTTGTGCATGCCTAACAATTAACGGTTAATAAACAATCGAATTGAGGCCAAACGCGATTTCAAGTAAAACATTTTCAATATAGAATCGTCATTTTATCCGCACAAATAAGTTTTATCATGTTGTATGGTTTGCATACGCTGAAGGTGCTCGTAGTACGAGTACATAATAAAGAAAAAAGGTGTAGCGTAAAGGTACAGGTAATTTATCATTGCTTCAAACATAGGGGGTAAGGAATACAATGTATGTATACTCACAAGCTGAGATAGGGTCCTCTCAGTGCTGGCATCCCCCTACGTCGGTGCACTGGTGGTGATAGTGATAAGGAGAGAGACTGATTAAAAGCCGCATGCCCCGGTGAAGATGCCGCAGGTGCTGGAATTGCTGGGGCCTTCCTGGTAGAGCCGGGGGACGCGGCACGGAGCAACGAGGGCAGAACGGGCGCCAGCGCGACTCCTGACAAACTTGGCAAGTTGTACTATAGTGCAGATCCGATAAGTCAACAAACCCAGTTAGGGCCTGTTGGACAATTGTCATGATTTAACTTTTATCCTCCGTTTTTTTTAACATAGTCTTAAAATATTAAAACGTTATTATTATAAAAAATAATATTTATTAAAAAAACTTCACTAGTTTCTTTTAACATGCATGAAATTTTAATCGAAACACAATAATTGAGTGATCACAAAATCTAGTGAACACTTTACATCTACAACACATATAGTAAGCTGCAGAAAAAATACAATTGCGAATTAAATATCCTAGTTTGTATAAATGTTATAGAGATACAATTGCGCATGACATGAGCCAGCTGACAGACAGCAAATCACGTCCGGCTCCGGGATATTCTATTAGCACATATATAACACTGTCAACGAGAACAAAATACACATGAAAGATTTGAAATCACTGTCATTGTTTCCGAAGAATAAAAAAATAATTTTTCTAATGGTAAATAAAACTTTAAAGCATATCCCTGCATTATTAAATGTTTCTATATTTTTTTAACTACATTTATTTAATAAGCACTGATAAAAAAGAACAATGTTCTCTGATAACATAACTTTTTTATATGATTTGACACTTGACAGACTAAAATAAATTGAACGCCACCTACTGCACGCGTGCTCTGTGCTATCGTTCAATATTACTGTTGGATCGTTTACTGTCGGAGATTGTTCGGTTCGTTTCCGAACATTCACAGTTCCCGATTAATTCCGATTTCATCTTGAAGCTTGAATTGTATAACATTTTAGCAACAAAGCACCTTGAATCAGCGTACCCAGTGAACATGCGAGAATGGTTGCGTATTTCATGTTAACGTTAACAAAAATATCAGGGAAGAACAACTTATAAACTACGGGCTTTTGAATATTAAATAAATACAAAAAGGTATTTTAAATTAACACGGCAGTAATATTTTTATTACACTAAGTTTAGCGAAAAGTAGAGATAGAAATAATGTTAATAATTATTCTACCCGCTAAACACAGTTATATGTATTTAGGGTTTATCTAAGGTAACAGAAGTTACCTGCAACGTAAACAAATTTACCTAATAAATCAATCGTTTTGCGCTTATCTTACAATGTACGGATTACAAATGTTAAGAAAGTTTATTAAGAACTAAATAGCTATAAAATAATAAAATAAGACCCTAAGGTGGAAGAGGAACTAAGGAGCAGAGACAAAAAGATACAGCTGCAAGAAAGAATGGAAAAAAATCATAATAGCAAATATAATGAAAGATACAAGAGAGTTTAGGAAAGAGAAATATACCGGAATAGAAGAATCGCAAGGTTTAGATTGGGAAAGGAAGATTAAGGCATCAGATACTGGGAAAATAGAGAGGAAAGGGTGTGCAGAGAGATAGAAACGATAGAACGAACAGCACATTAGGTATTCATGTGAGAAGAAGATTGTATAGTTATTAAATGGAGGCAATGAAGGAGATAGAGAGAATAACCCAGTAAACATTTTGGAGTAAATTCTACTTAATTTCTATTACGTATCATGAATTTTTTGTCTGGAACGTGTTCGTTTTCTATTCAGTCGTTCAAAGGAAAGGTCCTTTTTATGAGCTACAGACATTGCAACGACGGTTCACTGCTGAATAAAAGCGGAGTAGGTTTATGATTTATGACCGGATAATAAAAATATACCCATGTGGGAAAGAAACAGAAATACTTAATGAATGATGTTGGAAAAAGAAAGAATATTACTATGAAAAACTAACACAAAATCTGAGACAGGTAGAGAACTTGTAAAGCGTTAGAATAGAATTGTACGAGTGACTCGAACTTCACCAAATAGGACACTTCACCAAATTGTTTACTGGGAAGCGAGGAAAAAAAGGAAGAGCAAAGTAGACACAGAAGGGAGAATAGCAGGAAGAGAGAAGCATGAGAATAGTAAATTTATCTGTTTTGTTTGTAATTTTATTGTTTCTTTTGCAAAGAATAAGAATGGGTAGATACCCAGTAAACAATTTGGTGAAGTGCCCTATTTAGTGACGTTTCTATCACTATTTCACTTCAATTATAGTTCGCATCAACTTTATCTTCATTTGAATTCCGACAGGTGGAGTAATTTCGCAATTTGTAGCCGATAAAGTAGACATTTTATATGAAAAAATGTGAGAAACTGAACTATAAATGAACTCTTTAATGACAAAAAAATCATGACGCATCTTTAATATGATGTCAAAGTGATTCCAAAATGTTTACTGGGTAGTATGAACTTAAGCACAATGATATGTAATTTAATGATTTAAGGCGGAAGAATGTACTGCCTAATGGCAAAAGCATTACATTAAATTAATAATAACAAACCACTACCGCTTGTTGGAATTTCTATTTTTTATATTACGTAGTACTTGGTTCAATGGCGAACGGGGTCCCAAAATATTGATTGCAGAAGGATAAAGGTCAGAAAAGAAACTCAATAGTAAACTAATCTTTGCAAGTGACCCACTATCAGAAAAGCTGGTACCCTGGCCAGTTCAGTTCTCCAGTGAGTGTCACTTAAATAAAATACGAGTATGTATGTTTTCTATATATATACACATACTCGTCTGCTCCATTGATTGTTCTACGTAATTGGCTATCCAATTTACGACAATAGCTACTGAAGTGCGTGTATTAAATAATCGAGGATAACTACACCAACTGTGGAGTTGTTATTTGGTTATTGCATGCCAACACGAAATCAGAAGCTCAATGAATAATGATGAACACCGTCGCTGACCTAACAATTCATGATTTTCATTAAAATTTATTCCATTATTAATTTGATATACGACGTCCTATTTTAATACGTTAATGATTAGAAGGAGTGATAGGGATAGACATACATCATTAAAGAATTTATTTGTGACCTCTAAATTTCAATTTTGATATTCTTGTCTCAGTAATAAGTTTGTAGAAGATTTGTTTACCACTTACCGTTTCTGCCAAAAATTTCTATAATTTCTTTCAAATAGAATCTTTTGATTCTATTTTATCTACTTTGGTACATATTCCATTGTATCTACTGTAAATTTGTCCTAAATTGTTTGGGCATCTTATTAATATCAGCACATCTGATCAGCTGCTGATCATGCACTTTAAATCAATGGGCTTGTGTCCTATGTCTTAATTTCTATAAAAGTGTACTATATATTGATAAAGTGGGTTACTATAATCTCAAATGTCCAATTATTTTTTAATAACTCCTTATATGTTAAGATATATTAACAATTAAAAAAGTCATTTTGTCTCTTTAATCATTAAAGGGATTCAACGTTGTACACATTCCAAGTGCATGTGACATCACAATCCTTGTGTAAGGTTACTAACCTTACAGATCATAAATCTCTGCTATATGTATTTATATATCAAAATATAAAATATTATTTACAGCTATTTCAAGGAACAATCAAATTTCAATATTATGTCTGCCTTAGCAGGGTTAAATAAAATAAAAAATTATTATTCTTTGACTTGACTTGATTATTTGACTACCAACAGCTACAAAATATTACCACAACACTGACCTACTCACAAATAACTGACGTTAAAATGCATTTCACGTCGTATAAATATGGCCGACCATTTCTAAATAGACTAAAACTACAATTTCTAAGTAGACTAAAACTACAATTCAAACTTTTAATTGCTATATCTCCGTCTATATTTAGATATTTAATAAAATAGACACGCCAATATACATTTATTAACATCAATTTCAATCAACAATTGAAAAATCGACCACTAAAAAATGAGGACACACATTCAATAAATACTCGTACTCATAGTGGGCTTGTGAATGTGAACTCATTTTCTAAAGTCGAATTTTTGAAATTTTTCTAAAATATTTACTATACGAGGTGCGGCTATTAAATAACGAGACTGCTTCTCTGCGTGAAGCGTTCTCTTTCGAATGCAGTGCCTCTCGCATCTATAAACAAATGTTAAGTGTAACAATAGAGCAACGAATTGTTGTGAAATTTAGTAGCCTAATTTAGAGAATATAGGCCATAGAATAATCGTCAAAAATTAACGGACGAATTTCAAAACAAGGGGCTAAATTAATATGAATGCATGTAGAATAATAACTACAATTCTAATTGCGAGAGTTCGGCGGCGACTAATGCTTAAAATAGGTTATTTGAGTCGTATTAATCTACGATACGATAATAAATTTTATGTTATTCGTTTCTATATACATTATAAAAAAAATTGTGAGATAATGTTTTTTTCACAACTTATTTTAATTATGAATTACACCGAACTCTCGTAATTTGAACTATCATAGATTTTATTTTTATATAAAAACTTTATGTATTACTCGAGTCAGCTGCATGTAGTTACTGACATTTGAGTACCACTTTTATGCATCTCTTTTACACTCTGTTGTAAAAAGGAGATGTCAATATAAGATTGTAGGAATTTAATTTAGAGTGATGACTTACTTTTTATAGTTTTATTTCCTTTAATGATTAAGGATAAAAAATTGACTATTTTAATTGTTAATATCACCAACATTTGAGGTCCTAATAGCCAAGTTTATCAGAAGCATTGTACTTTTCATTTTTTTGATCTGATGTTTTTGAAACTCTTATCCGAAATAAAAGAAAAATACATCTTACCGGCTACCACTTCGAACTGCCGCTCCACTCGCTCGTTCCTGGGGCGGAAATCAACACTCTGCGTAAATCTAAAGAGGTCACTAAAAAATAGATGAAGTAGTAACTAGTTAGTCAAATAATTTGTATCCGTTATGTAGAACAACTTAAATCAATATCGTTATACATTGCGTTAAAGCCTACAGCTGTTCTCAGGTTTATTACTACAATTACTGCTGCACTGCTTTCTTTATTGCTCTCTTTACTAACATAATTCAAAAAGAGAACAGACTATTTGCGATTATTTGTTATCAAAACACAGGTCTGGCTAAGGAAAGGTTTAAAGTGACACTCTTTGATCACATGGCTCCTTTTTAGACCGTCAGGATCGCGTTAAGTTCTTCTTTCGCTTTGAACATGAACATACTTGCGATTTCTAACCTAACTTTTAGTAAAAATGTTAGTGTCAAAAAAAAATGTTACTATTATTGACGTAGTTATCAATACTACACACAATATTAAAAATTCTAAGAACTCTTATTAAAACTTTGTTTTTCATGTGCAGTTTTCTGTGTTTCTGTCATTTTTGACAGATGGTTTTAGGAATTTGTTTACAGTATTTCAAGCAGATTGGTACAAGTCATTCTATTTCCAAGTCAATCTGTTAATGTGATGTGATGTGCACGCATACTTAAAAAAATGCTGCAAGGCGTTTAAAGTTATTTGACAGTTAGTTTAGTTTTAAAAAGTAAGGTTAGTCCTAAATAATAAATAATAAGGAAGTAATAAAAGAAATAATTTCTAATTTTAATATAGGTATATTTTTAAAATAATTAGATAAATGTACACTTACACGTTTTAAAAGCATAAAATATATTTTCATAAATATGTAATGTTATTAATTTGATATGGTACTGTTTAGGACGATTACGTCATCATGAAAAGATGTAGAAAATTTTCAGTAAATATTTATTTATATTTTAAATTAAATGGCTGATTGATTTATAGCCGTCTTCTGTAAAACAAGTATCTACGAAGACTTTCCAAACTCTGCATTGGATCTACGTACACTTCGTCGGTGTACATATCTGGATCTATGTCTGCAACGTCGATCTCCTCCTCCTGCTCGTCCTAAAGGAAATTAGGTTTTATTAATTTGATATTGTCTTACTAAACTTCTACTTATAAATTCTAAATGACTAATAGACCTGTCTCACAAGAATTGTTGAAGGTAGAAGCATTAAGTGACAAAAGGTTTGAAATACAGATGTTTTAAGTGTTTCCCATACAGTTTTATTTAGTGAGATATAAATTCTCTGATACGTATTGCAAGAAAGAGAAAGATATATAGAAAAATTGAACTCCTTACTTGACCAGTATTTTTTCCCATTAAAAACCAATGCTTCCATTGATTTGTAAATGACAAAAGTGGCACAACTAAAACAACTTTATCTCGTAAAGTAATAGTCCGAATGCCTTGAAATTTTGACACATATCGTTTGAAGATTGGTATTATCATAATCAATCATCAATCGTTAAAATCATATGGATTTGTCAATAGTAGCACCATTTATATGTCATCCTTCGAACTTATTGAGTGAAGTGATATACAGTAGACTGCTTTGCATGAATTCGCACTAGTGGAACTAGCGTTATAGGAGTACTATAGTAGACTTCAGACTCGGTACCAAATTGTGTATTTTTGGTGCAATTAATTCTTTAATTTGTGCTCAAATTATTTTAGTAACGAAACTAGCTTACAACATTATAAAATCGTTAAAAGGAACTAACTGATATCAAGCAACTGTGTCTTTAGGTTCGATTCCCAGACATACGGTATATAATCTGAGTTTGATATTAAACATTTGAATCGATTCGAAATAGCAACAATTGACGACATGATAGAAAATGTGCACCTAAAGTGAGGTTATAAAATTTCAAAGCCTATCAAAGAAACGCGTTGTCCATATATTACAAAACAATTTAGGCATGGAAGAGATATTTCTATTTTCTGAAGAAACACTTTTATGAAAACTGTTACTTTCATTAAAGTATTTAGAAGCCTAAAATATATGCAACATCTCGTACTCCTTGTTGCGAAATGTAACAACTACGTAAAAGAAAGACCAGAAAATCTCGCCGTAGAACATATTATGTATTATATATGCAATATATATTATTGGATATATCATATGTGTTCATTTGTTATTAGATAATTATTTTCATTTATGGAACGTCTAAACAAAAGAAGAAAATCTGGTGCCTCTAATGGTGGCTGATATATCATGGTCTTAAAACATGTCAAACAATATGTAAATCAAAGGACATAATTTTATACAAAGTTACAAGTTGTGCGTATGAGATTGTAAGTGAGACAGGTCCAGTATAATATTTCATGTTAGTGGAAGCTTTTGAGGTTATGTTTTTTTGCTTCATTTTTATATACAATATTGAAATCTTACTCCCGCTATCACCGTATAAATAATTTAAGCTGATTTTATTAGTTAAGTAGGTTGTGCATAAAGTTACCAAAATACCAATCATATATTTATATTATATATGAGTATATATAACATAATTTAATACGCATTAAGATATGAGTACATTCACATTAAAATAACAATTATTTCGAACGATCCGATATAGTTGATATTTTGACTGATAAGGTGAATTAATTTTTTTAAATTGAAACTGTTTTCCACACAATGTTTCTCTTTAGTTCATATAAAAATCTGTTCCATGAAAAAGGCTTCGATTGTAATATAGGATAGTATCTTGCATACCATGGGTTCGACTCTTCTAATGGGCATGTGTCCTATGTCTTAATTTCTATAAAAGTGTACTATGCTATATATTGATAAAGTTGGTTACTAGAACCTCAAATGTTTAATTATTTTTTAATAACTCCTTATATGTTAGGAGATATTAACAATTAAAAAAGTCATTTTGTCTCTTTAATTATTAAAGGGATTCAACGTTATACACATTCTAAGTGCATGTGACTTCACAATCCTTGTGTAAGGTTACCAACCTTACAGCTCATAAATCTCTGCTATATGTATTTATATATATTAATATTATTTACAGCTATTTCAAGGAACAATCAAATTTCAATATTATGTCTGCCTTAGCAGGGTTAAATATAATAAAAACTTATTATCCTTTGATTGGACTTGATTATTTGACTACCAACAGCTACAGAACATTACCACAGCACTGACCTACTCAACAAATAACTGACGTTAAAATGCATTTCACGTCATATAAATATGGTCGACCATTTCTAGCGCTAAAACTACAATTCAAACTTTTAATTGCTATATCTCCGTCAATATTTAGATATTTAATAAAATAGACACGCCAATACACATTTATTAACATCAATTTCAATCAATAATTGAAAAATCGACCACTAAGAAATGAGGACACAAGCCCATTATCTCACTAGTGATGTTTCAGAAACTCTTCTTCTATTTTAAAACATCATATGACATTTGTAGAAAAGAAGAAGAGAGTTTCCTTTGTTTTATTAGTCAGTGTACCGGCGTTTGGTAATCACTGCTCTACTTGATCAACTTTGCTTGCTTTTGCCACTCAGACTATTAAGGAGGTGCAGGACGTACCGTCAATACTAAAAGTTTATCTCTCGGTAATACGAAATGCAAAATACGAAGTACATGAGGGACGAGTAAATATTGGGACTGTATCTTTGAAAATGAATTTTTCAATTCCCTATTAAACTGCTATTTGCTAGTTAAAATGATTTTTTTATGCATATAATAGTTAAATAATTGAAAAATTACCTATAATTAATATCAAATTTGTATTAATTCAATTTAAATTCAAATTAAATATTTTGAAAAAGGAATAATAAATTTGGCAACGCTATAAATTTAAGTATGTTGACGTATGCGTGATTTGGTTCTTTGACAAATAAATTGTTATATTTTATAAAATATTTATTCCGATTTTGAATTTCCCGCTCAAATTGGGATTTGCAACGTTGCCGGCTTATAACCTACATTTACTGTTTCTTACTGGTTTTATTGAAATATTTTCGTATATAGGTATCCTTTTGATAATTTTCTTTTTGCAATAGTTACAGAAAAGATTCTTTTATATATACCTAGTTTTTGAAAGCCGTGTCACCATTTTTTCATAGCTAAAAGTTATATTATGTGGTGAAATTGAGCTAAAAATTATGATTTGTATGGAAAATGACTATTTTTAATCATGTATAAAAAGAAAACTATGAACCATAGATCTCTAAAATTTTGAGACAGCATGTATTTTAACTATTTATATCGACCATTCAAATTTCACAACGTTTTCATCATTTACGTTAACGTCCTGTACCACCTTAATATAAATATTGTTTAATTATATTTCGACAGTGGTAATATACTCAAGCATTACCGATTGTGCTCATCGTCGGTGACGCTCCAATTATACAATACAGAAAAAATTAATTAGAAATTAGGTTAATTAGAAAATAAAAGTATGGTTACCAGATTAAAAAGAAATTGGTTATAATTATTGGTATTATAAATAATGTAACGGCACAGTAGCTGAGAGTATTGACGCTTGACTTCGGACTGTTGTGTCATTGGGTTCGAACCATGGATCAGTGCTATATTTTTTACGTTAGGTTGTTATCAAAGTTAAAATGATTAGGTTTACATAATCATTAACACTTATTGGGCAACAATACAGTGCCAAAACACCATAAAAACTGTCAATATTGTAAGAGCCGGTGATAAGACGCAGCATCGGAAATAGGGTGACGTTAAATAAACAAATATGGATTGTTCTATGTTATTTTCATTCATAAGTTGAAATTACTTGGACATGAGTGTACCAAATATGTTGTACTTTTAACGTACAGACTAGTACGACTTAAACATGCAACACTAATAAAACCCTATGAAAAACAAAAATGTTTCAATAAATCGGCGGTATTTGTAAAAGGGTTTTGATTTTGAATGTGATTTTATAATGTGTGTATGTGTGTTAAAGGAATTTCACTCAGCCGTCCCATGAGCTATAGAATATTGTTGCAGTACTTAAAGCAGTGCATTATTATGTTTAATAACCTAGCATTGTCAATATGAATTAATAATAAAGTTATAGAGTTAGGCCCTCCGAATACGAGGCGACTGGTTGCAAACCTTAGCCCCGAATCTACCCGAAGCGAATGTGATTACAACTGTGTTGTTAGTGAGAGAACGAACGTGTATACGAGTGAGATAAAACACACGGTACGAACGTAACTAAACTGATTTGAAACTGCATATATTAAGCGACTATATTTCTCGGTCGCAGGACATTGTTAGTGCATGCTTTTGATAATGATATCATCAACAGAGATGTTTCCGAATACTATCGAAAAGTATTTAAATACATACATACAATCAAATATAACACAATAGAATCCACTGTTTTGCTATTGTTAAAAATTTTATAGTCACGATACACGGCTCGACTACCAGTTTAGTTTCTTTCGTGCCTTGTGTTTTATCTCACTCGTAAACACGTTCGTTCTCTCACTAACAACACAGTTCCATTCTCATTCGGTTCGAGCAGATTCGGGGCTAAGGTTTGCAACCAGTTGTTCCGTGTGCGTAAAAAAAAGAATTTTAATAATAAAAGCAAATTCACTGTTACAAATAATACAATCAGTGCCGGCCCGGGAGTATGAGTACAGTTGGGCGACGAATTGGGGAAAGGCGCAGTAATTTGAATGAATGAATAAATAATAGCATCCAGCAGTTATCCACGGATGAGTGCCTTAAGCAGTTCAACGGTCTGGAGACATCATCGCCACCTTTCTAGTCATTAAAGCTTTATAATAATTATTCAACCCGCTAAACACAAAATGCAAATTCATATATATAACATTTTTTACCTAACGTTCACTTTCATTATTTAAAATTAAAAATAAAGTTGCACCTCCATCAATTAATAGATGTATAAAAAATGTAAACAGCAATATACTTGCTTGTACTTGAAAATGAACATAACCTTATTCTTAAATCTCGTTTAGCCCTAAAAACAAACATGACATACTTCTGAAAAACCCATTGAATGGCTTCTATCTATCAGTTCATGGTCAATTTAATTGTAAATGTGTCATTCACAATACTTTCTGGAAAGGGCCCACTGTTATATCGCTTTGTTTATCTGCCCTGGGGTCGGCACTGATTATAATCCATTACCAAATAATCTCTCTATATTATATTTTGTTTTAGGTTAATAAGTTAGTTATTTGCATCATATAATTGAAACATTTTATTTCTTACGTTTCTTCATTGATTTCATATTTAAAATTCCTTCCAATAAAGAATTTTGATATTTTGGTCTATTTGGTTTGGTATTAGAAGGATGTTTTTTCTGTAAGATTATAAAAGTTTTATACATTGTATAAATATACTATGTTCTTGTATTTATTTTGTAGTTAATAAAAGAAACTGCGTCTGAAATGTATATATTTGCAGTTAGTGTATTATTGAGTTTAAAAACCAACTTTATTCAAGAAACACACCATTTACAGGGTTCTATTTGATATATAATAACATTACGAAACGATAATAATTTGGTGTGTAAATATTCGCCCTAGAATTATTGTCACAATTGTAAATGTTCAGTACAAAATTAGCACAGAACATAAGATGTCTCTGTTGGCATTCCAACATTATAATACATTGTTGTCTCTAATAGAAGTAATGCGCATGACAGCAATACGATGACTGCTGTGTACGACACGGCCGTATGGCAATCAGGTCAGTTGTGTTTTGGGCTTCTACACTGTCAAGATCATAATTCCCAACCATCTTGTTATTATAAGAATGTTGGTTCAAAGTAATTAAAAAGTGTAAAATTATTTTATCATTAAACAATTGAATAATTATTCAATCTACAAATACTCGCATGGTTTTATTTCGTACATGCGAAGCTGGTCCTTCGATGCCTTACAAAGCCGATCCTTCGAGTTTATTAACCGCGTGTGTTTTTCATTGTATTTTTGGCGTTTTATTACATTTGCCCCTTGGCGATTGCCATTGATTGGGTAAATGGGACGCTCTATTTTGGCGGATTCACGGAGGATTTGGATATTTTACAATTACATTTCCAGAAGCCTTACAAGCGAAGCTGGATATTTTACAATTACATTTCAAGAAGGTTTTAAATCCTACGAAAAAAAAAACTGGCCTTACAAGCCATTGGTACCCGCGTGTGATTTCGTGGTGTTTTGAGGTTACATCTGTATAGTAACCAGCACAAGTGCAAGCTATTTTGTTACATTTACCCTATGGCGGCCTGGCAAGTCATCAATTGCCATTGATTGGGTAATGCAACGTTTGATTTAAGCGGATTCGCATATAATTTGGATTACTACACGTTTATATTTTAAGAAAAATTATTCATTACGGAAGAGGATACATGGATGCTGGAGGAGAGTAAAATACTTCTTTACTCATGAAGGTACAAAGTTATTATTACTATCTGCAAGTACCAATCTATTAAAAACTTCTCATGTTGCTGGATTAACCTGGATTAGTTTGTCATCCACGTTTCATCTATCATATAAGTACGAATCTATCACCTAAGCAAGATGGAGGGATTGAAAAGGCTTAGATCGGCGCGGACGGCTGCAAAAAGTGCAATATCACGGATGGACAATTACGTCAGCGACCCAAGGGCTCTCGACTCCGCTACAGTGGATGTGCTGCAGGTGAAAAAAGAAAAGATGATGACTACATTCCAATCGTACGAGCTCACGCAGTACAGCATTTTAGAAATTGATGATCAAGATGAGGAAGACATTGAAGAAGTTGAAGAGAAGTATTTTAACATTATTGCAAAATTAAATGCTAGCATCAATAAGTTAAAAGAAGTTAATAGGCCTGAATTAGTTCCATTGAAGCTCCCAGCGGTGGAAATTCCAACCTTCGATGGCAAGGATATAACCAGGTTTAAGCCCTTTTATGAGCTCTTCCAAGCAGTGGTTCACAATAATGCATCATTGTCCGATGTTCAAAGACTTTTTTATTTGAGAAAGTATCTCGTTGATGAGGCTCTCTCAATAATTATAAATCTGCCGCTTGTGAACAGTTCATACAAAGAGGCTATTGATTTATTGTTAGCGCGGTATGAAAATAAGGCGAGATTAATCTTTTATCACATTAATATAATACTTGATATTCCCAACATGCAGAAAGGTACTGCAGTCGATATAAGGGCTTTTTTATGTCAAGTAAAACAGCAATTACAAGCGTTAAAAAATCTTGATGAGCCTGTAGACAAGTGGGATATGATTTTAATCTCGGCCTTAAGTAGAAAATTAGATATCGTTACTAACCGCACTTTCCACATGGAAAGAAATTTAGAAGAACTGCCTACTATGGCAGAATTTATTTCATTTTTAGAAAGACGTGCAATTGCAATTGAGTATAGTTTAGATTATAAAAATATGTCACATGACAATAATAATAATAAAGGAAATGTGGTTCCAAGAAAATTGTATAATAAAAATAAGTATTCACATAATAATATTGTATGTAATCTTGCTATTTGTGAATATACAAACCTTGAGAATGTTATGGAACAATCTTGGACAACTGAGAAAGTCCCAGAGGAATCAGATAAGTTTTCTGAGGATTACTTAAAGGCTGAACATAAATTTCAAAATTCAGTAGCACTTAAAAATAATTTAACTGTTGATTTGCCATTACTCAGCCTAGTAAATAAAATAGAATTGGAGGATTCTTTCTCAGTTGCCCCGCAAAGATTTAATGTGTTGGAAAAAAGATTTAGACACAATCCTTCATTATTGGAGGTTTATAAAACATTATTAAACAGATCAACCAGTATCATGACATTAGGTTTAAAACACAATATTATTTTTATAAATATTAAGTTAAAAACAAATTTAATTTGCTACAAGTCTAGTGTAGCTCCATCAAGTAAGGTACTTACAATACCCCAGCTTGAGATTATTAGCGCAGTGTTGCTGGTGCGAATCAAACAAGCAACAAATAAAATTTTTGATTCAAATACAATACTTCCATCAGATATTAATTGCAATGTTTACAACATTGATGTAAAACAAACATCTGTACTGTTGGAATTGTTAAAAGATAATTGTTTCAATAACATTGTAACTATTGAGTTGATGATTGTTGTGTACATTATGCAATTGATAATGTATGCTACATTGATAATTATGGTTTCTGTTATATTTAGGATAGTAATTAATTTGTTTTATATTATTTTCACAAAATTATGTAGACTACCATAGAATTAAGAAGTTTATATTATTTTGTGTAATTTTGTTTATAATAGTTTTAAGAAGAATTAGAATTAGGAAGTTCATATTATTTTTTGTAAATTGGTTTATAATAATTTTATGTAACATTGTATAATTTGATATTGGTTGTGAGCTTATCTATTTCTGCTGGCCGGCAATTTATGTTCAGTACAAAATTAGCACAGAACATAAGATGTCTCTGTTGGCATTCCAACATTATAATACATTGTTGTCTCTAATAGAAGTAATGCGCATGACAGCAATACGATGACTGCTGTGTACGACACGGCCGTATGGCAATCAGGTCAGTTGTGTTTTGGGCTTCTACACTGTCAAGATCATAATTCCCAACCATCTTGTTATTATAAGAATGTTGGTTCAAAGTAATTAAAAAGTGTAAAATTATTTTATCATTAAACAATTGAATAATTATTCAATCTACAAATACTCGCATGGTTTTATTTCGTACAGTAAATAATAATAAAGAAATCGATCTCTACAAAATTAGTTCATAAGCGAATTTGCCACGCTTACAAAGGACGCACTACACATATTTGCCTTTAGTTTTTGAAATTTTACTCAGTATTTAAAACTTTACATACACATTTAAATTAATAGTTGCAATTATGAACTTTTGAAAATGTCAAATTATCTTTGTTTTGAAACCAGCTTATTTATTTGATATTTGATTATTTATTTTTTTGTATTTTAAAATTATTTTTTTAGTTCTTTCAAAACATTTATCAAATATTTAAGCATGAAATCAAATAAACTAATCCGAGACGGCACAGTGGGTGAAAGCGTACATGCTTACGACTGACTGCTATGTTTTCGGGTTCGATCCCCACGCCAGAGTTATATTTTATGGGTTTGATTGTTATCCAGTTAAATTGAATATGTACATGCATAATCATAAACACGCGGCGTTGTAGCTCACATATATGAGTCCACGACACCTCAAAAACTGCAACAAACTAAAACGTCGACGGTGATATAGAATCCAGCATCGGAAATAGGCCCGACATTAAATAAATTAAATAAAAAAATCTTACTAATAATACTTTTGACAAAAAAATATGGCTAACATATGTAATATATATTAAAATACCATATATAATAAATATTTTTATTTAATTTTGTGAAATTTATATTCATTGATATCACATCTCTAGCCACACTTTCTTAGCAGTGGCGGATAAAACTACCTGGGCACCTGGTTCTGAGCGCTAAACAAAAAGAGCCTTTGGAAGAAAATTTTTGTTTACCGAATTCTAACGCTTTATAAACTGATTTCTGATTTCTTCTAATGATTGATTTCTGATTTGAACTGGGTTCTGATTTCTTCTAATGTTAGGATATCTTTTCTATAAATTTTAAACACAGAAAACAGAGTGACTTTAGAATTAGCAACGATTTATTCTATTTTTTTATTCTTACTAATGGATAATTCTACGAAATCAACTTATTAATTAAATGTGAACTGTGACACTTCAAATATAAAGCCATTTTTTTGTAATTTCTTTTAATAGAACAACTATGCATATAGAAAAATTATTTATAGGTCATACATCTAAAAAAAACATGTTTCACTTTTTCTTAAACTTGACAGTTGCTGGATTAAAATTGTAATACCGATTTTTATAGACCTATGCTTTTATTTCATTTTGTGGTTTTGCATGCAGGTCATAGTTTGTAGAGCGTCAGAACATTTTGCATCTAGTTGCATATTTAGATATACCAACATTTTAAGAAAGTTTCCGTTTCAGGTACATTATATTTCAAGTTTTGTGTAATGATATTTATGTTACTTACTATTAAAGCCAACTGGAAGTCAACACGCTTAGCAGGGACATGTCCTTGGTCAGTAACCTCTACAGTTTTTACGAATGGTTGATAGCCCTTTCTATATGCAGTTACTTCATAAGTTCCTGGTGTCAACAAACGGTAGTAATCTCCGTAATGAACTGCAATAATAATGTTTTTATCAAACTGTTATGTTTAAATAAGATAGTTTAATATTCTCTCTGCCTCAAATGAATTGTCACATTTTTATATTTTATATTGTTTAAAGGAGTGGTCAAGTATTAGCTTACTGTTTTATAAACTATCTGAAAAATTATTTAAAAAACTAAATAAATAACTAAAAGCTGTTTTGAAAAAGTAAGTGTTATTATATATGAAAAATTGCCTTAAGTTAATTATTGTTTGGAACTTCTTTTCAAGAAACTTAACAACTGATTCATTTGAAACTGTATGATTATGAATAATTTATTTTAGTTTTCTTATGTTTTTACTAAATTAATTATTGATTTCTACGTGTCATTGGATTATGAAATTATTGATTCTAACTACATTTTTTTTTGAATTAACGTAATAACCTTTGAAATGAATTAAGGTAGGACACAAGATATAAAAGGATTTGGGAGAGAGAGATACCACAGTACTTAAGAGAAAAAGACACATGAGAAGGATTGCAAGGTTTAGATTGGGAAATGAGGGGAAAGGAAACAGAAACTGGGCAAATGTGTAGAGTGTGCGGAACGGAGATTGAAACACTGGAGCACATTAAGTATGTTTGTCAGGAAAAAGAAATGAGCGAGAAGAATATTGTGCAGCTATTAAAGAGAGGCAGTGAAGGAAAGGAGGTGGATGGCGGAAATAGAAAAAAGGAACGAAAAACATTACAATAAATAATAATTTCGTTATCTGGTTTGCATGGGGAACATGAAGAGAGAGGGTCAAGAGAAAAAGAAGCAGAAAGCACTTTTGGAAGTAGTAAAAGTCTAGAATAATTTTTTAGTTTAATAATTAAAAAAAAAAGTTTAGTTTTAAGTAAATACTTAGTTTTAAATAAAATTAATAAAGGTTTTAAGTTTGAATGTATATAGGAATGAAATGTATTAAGAAATAGAATACGGTAGATTGTAAAGCCGAAAGGCACACAATTAATAATAAAAAATAAGAAAATTAAGATAGGAAAACTATTATTCTACCGAATTTGGTAAAATAAAGTGTCTTATTTAATTACAAGATTTATAATATACTAGCTAAATCTGGCCACGATTTGCTGTGGCTCAGTCTGGTTTAAAAGGAAAGACAAAGTAAATAGAAACACACACAAAGACGGTCAACTGGAAAGAAACTAAAGTAATGAATTCGATTTTTAAAAACACGCGTATTCAAATCAACGTTATGTCAAAATTTTCGAGTTTTGCGAGCACAAACATACGCAGGCTGAATTTTTATACATAAAGATAAAGCAGTTATTATAAATAACACTAATTTATTTTTTAACAATGTGTCTCAATGTGTTTTTTTTAATAATGTGTTAACTATTTACTCTCTGAATAGACCTTTATAAAAATTTAAATAAATACTGAGGTGAATTAGATCATATTTTCCAGAAAGTACCGTTTTTGAATGATCTTTTTTTCTTTTATGGCTTTTATCTCATTTTGTATATATTTTATTTCTCTTGCAAATATGACAATTAAGTTGAGACAGAGAGAGAGAGAGAGTAATATAGTTTGTCGTACCAGTGGTAACATCGTGAACGATTTCAACTGGGTCCCTGGTGATATTTGTAACATGAATAATAGCGCCTGGTATAGAGTTACCATTCCTGTCTGTAACAATTCCTTTAATTCCAATATGAGTTTGCCACATGTAATGAATCAGAGCGTCCTTATTACGGAACCATTCAACCTTCAGGTCACTTGCGGGTGGGTATTTTTTGCAGCCAAGTTCCAAAGTAATTTCATAATCGTTTGAAGAGAGATAATTAAAGTCTTGCATGCCACCTTCAACACTGTACCTAAAATTTTGAGACATTTTGTTAGAAACGATTGATTTTATAAAACGTGTCTTTTGCGTTAATGCTAGCTTACCAGTAAGCTCCATTAACAATTCCGCCGTTTTTCCCAAAATTATCAGAGCCTCCAGTTCCGCACCCCGCCCGAGTAGGAGATGCCATGTCAGCATGGTAGGTTGAATAAGCCATTGCCTGAAGAAAAAAACATTATTAAATTAAAACATTAAACATTAAGCTATCATCGGCGATATCCTACTATGTTTGCAGTTTTTGTGCTGTCGTGGTTTCATATATATATCTACATCGCTGTCTAATAAGTTTATGATTATGTATGTACTTGTACATAATGACAATGTGCAGTCAGAACACACAGCAGTCAGTGTCAAGCATGAATGCTCTAACCTCACTGTTTCGTCTACATTATAAAAAATTTCCACTAAATATACGAGTTATGTTTTAGCCCTATGTTTCAGTTTACAATAAATCGCATAGAGTTATAAGTTGGTACAGACTTTGTGATCATTATTACAAAAAAATTTACTAAAAGTCCTAACCGATTGCACATCTGCAAGAAAAGTTATCCAGAAGCAAAGTTCAATAGAATGGTTTTTCCAATTTTTTCGGTAAACGGTAAGTCTTATCATAAAAATAAATTAGACAAAAGTTGTAGATCATGAAATTATCTACAAAAACCGTTCTTATACTTTTTCTTTTCTAAGAATCACTATTCCTGAAATATTGCGATTCTGAACCACCAAAAACAATAATATGTAAGCTGAACCGACTATACACGCAATCGGATGTTTAATATGAGTAAAAATATGTGGTTTCTGTAACTTGTACATACAAATATACAATTGTGAGAATATACACATAAGATAAACTCAGTCTCTAATTTAATGCCGTCCTAATTTCATTTGGAAGTATTACTTTATCAGTTCAATAAAAAAGTAAAAGAATATGAAGAAGGTTCTCGTTCTTGACAGCTTGATTACAAAGGAGTTTATAAGAGCTGAACGCATTGGAGATTGGTAAGCTCGTTTGAACAGCATTAAAGAAATGCTTCCTTATTTCCACGGGACATTTTCCTTATGCAAGTGAATCTCGAGTAGAGAAAGATGCTAAAGATATTGAAAAACTTATTGAGTAGTTTTCATTATATGATTCTTTCCGTAAAGTTAATGAAATTATACCAATTACCAGTGGAGACCAATAGATAATTTCACGATCTACAACTTTTGTCCGAACTATTTTTAGGTCTGTACCAACTTTCAGTTCTATGCGAATTATTTTATAGCTACCACTATTTTATCGACTATTTGGCCGGGCTATTGATCTTACATTGAAAATATTATTGTTAAATAAAAAATTAGTTCAATTTCCGTTTTAACATAAAATTTTTATTGTAAAGTTTCTGTTTTCTCACGTAACAATCAATCATTATATAAAATATTTCACATCAATATTAACTAAAATATTGTAAATAATTTTGAGTCATTTTTTTTTTTGGTAAAAAAAAGTCTCCAGTATATAGTGCCGGATTTATAAAGAATTTCTTGCGATAAACTAATTTAGAACCATGAACTTGAATTATTAAAACTTACAAGGTGCCTAAAAGTGTTATCATCTGGTGTTGCGGTGTACTCCTCTGAGGTAGCTCCAGAACGGCTGGTGTCGTACGGGTAGTTAGCCACAAGATCTCCACCATGGAGGTTGGCAGAAAGGACAAATGGAATTTGCATTATTAACGTCATAACGGCCCGAGTCTCAGGTTGAATCTGCACAAACATTTATATATTATTATTAAGTCGGCTCCAAACGATGCTACGTGTGTAACGTTCATGTTGGAAGAAGTTCGGGCTGTTGTCGGTCTTTTGACCCGCGTCAAAAGTGATTTTTCTGCCCTTACCACAAGCTTCATCCACAAGTCATGCACTGCTGCACGAATCGTCCAACAAAGGAAGGTTTTATACTTGAAAGTTTCTTTATTTACTTGAAAGTTTTTGTTAAACAGTGTCAGTGTCAATAATAATAACAAATTAATAAATAAATAAATCATTCCGATCAAAAATTCGTTTCGATATTATAAAGGTGGTAAACATGAATGATATCGATGCTATTTTATAATTATTTTAATCCAATTAACAATTAATGACAAACCATCTTACCGGTTCCTTTAATCTGTTGACCATGTTCAACAGGTGGTTGTTATGGTCGATATGATTTTGTTCGTTTGAAAACATTATTTTATCGAGATCAGGGAAATTTCGGTTTAAGTCCACTGAGTTGTTGTTAACACGGCCAATAAGATAATCCTTTCCACCCTATAAAGAAAAGAAATTATAAATCCAAGTCAAATACAAAACTTTATAATATATAAAATGTTTATCCAGATTTTTACATGTTCGAGTATGTACATTTAATGGTTAACGCTAATTTTAGATATCAAAATAAATATATTAAAAAAAAAAAAAAAAAATTTACTATAGTATTATGTAAATTGTACATAATATGTGTATAAAACTTTTATGTACAAATAATGTGAAAATTTTACATAAAAGTTTTATGTAAGCAGTAAGCTACGATTTGCGTAATGTATGTAAAATAGATGTAACTTTATAGTAAATTTATGTAAACAGAGCATGTTATCAGAAACTAGACTTTAATTTGTAAGCAGATGAGGAAGATGGGATGGACGAAGAACACAGCAAGGCAATGGAAGAAAGCGAAAGAAGTAGGAATTAGAGGTGAAAGTCAATTAAAATTGGGAGCAACCCAGAAAACATTTTGGAGCATTTTGGAGTCACTTTGACATCATATTGGAGATGCGTATGATTTTCTTGTCATGAAAGACTTCATTTATAGTTCAGTTTCTCACAATCGTTCATATGAAATGTCTGTTTTATCGGCTACAGATGACGAAACCACTCCACCTGTCGGAATACCAATGAAGACAAAGTTGATGCGAACTATAATTGAAGTGAAATAGTGATAGAAACGTCACAAAATAGGGCACTTCACCAAATGTTTACTGGGAAATAAATAAAGTGGAAATACAAATAAAGACAAAGTTGATGCGAACTATAATTGAAGTGCAATAGTCATAGAAACGTCACAAAAGAGAACATTTCACCAAATTGTTTACTGCGCTTTAACTTGGTAACCAAACCAAACCCAAAAAATATAACTCTGGTTTTGTTATCGAATAATATTTTAGAAACAATAAAGTTAAATAAAAATATGTAACTTACAACATTCAATGACATAAATTGATGCCTAACAAAAGATGTCAGTTACAAGGGGTTATTAGGGGTTATATTAGCCCTCCCGGAATTAATCAACTTGTGGTTTTCTCCTGTGAGGTTTCAACAGAGGGTAAAGTTATTTAAGACGTCCATTAAATATCTTGAATTAATTAATCACAGTTACTATATACTTCAAACAATGGCAGTGTTACTTTAGAAACTTGAAAACGACAGAGCTGCCATCATGTAATAAAGATAGGAACTACAAAGGAGCTTGAAATAAGATGACTGATACCATTAAACTAACCTAGCACATTTTAATTGAATTTGCGTTAAATCTTGATTATTATCAGCGAACTAGTGGAAAATTGGTGTTATTTGTTTGAGCCGGCTTTTAATACTAGATAGATCACTTTTGATTAAAAAAATTAGGTGAAATACAAAACTACGCAAGTTCGCCACGATGGCAACTATTGCTTTTGTATGCAACCATCGTTTAAATTATGCCGGTAACATGATATGGTAAGCGTCGACTTGTTAGCATGGAAACAGTCAATGCTTTGTGTGTTTGTATTTTGTTGAACACGTTAAATATATCAGGGAAAAATTAGGCAAATCCATGTGAAAACTAAACAGAGTAACAAGAAAGAATTGGGGACTGCGACCAAGGGTACTTAGAGTTCTTTATGAAGGAATGGTTGTACCAATCATAACATACGGTGCTGCTGCTTGGTTTAAGGAAGCAAATAAAACCATTATAAGGAGGCATTTAAATGCTGCCCAACGATTTGTATTACGATTAATGATTTCAAGATTCTGCAGAACAGTCTCTACAGATGCGCTACAAGTACTAACTGGTAGGTTGCCGATAGACTTGCAAGTAATTAAAACAGGAATGAACTATTATATCAGAAAAAACTTGCGAATGTCATTTGACGGAATTACTATTGAAACAATAGATGGGGATGAGGTAGACCATGGAAGAAGAATTGTAAATGTTAAAAAAGCAGTGAATAAGAAACTGATGACTACATGGCAGAACAGATGGGATATAACGGAAAAAGGAAGAACAACTTATCACCACATTAAGAATGTCAAGTTTGTAAAGCAAAATAAGTGGTTTCAACCTGGACTGTATTTATCCTTTTTAGTAAGCGGTCATGGTTCTATTAAAGCAAAGTTAGTCCAGCTTGGAGTTGAGAGTGATGATAGGTGCAGATGTGGTAAACGGGAAATACTGATGTATATATTAAAAAAATGTCCAGACTACTATGAAGCGAGAGTAAAATTTCAAGATAGAATAAAAGTCAGACAAATTGGAAGTCTAGAGTATCTAGTAAATGAAGAGATTAGGTATCGATATTATAATGAGTATGCGAAGGAGATTTTTGAAGAAAAATGCTATTGAAGAATGATGAAGTAAGAAGAAGAAGAGATGCAGAGACAGTAATAGGAAGTGAAGGAGAAGAATTAGAGCAAGGGAATGATTGAATAATATATAAGAGAAGAGAAGCGGAAGGAAAGTCGTTTGTATCCTTAAACGACTTAACATACAGATGTTACTAAAAATAGCAGTCTTCCTCTACATAGTCGACGCATTTCTTTATATTCCTTCCAGTAAACATTTTGTAGTCACTTTGACTTCATACTGATATTGAAGAATATTTTGATTTCAATCGTTCAAGGGAAATGTCAGTGATATGAACTACAAATGACAAAATCACTTCACCTGGCCTCACTACCATAAAAGTGTTGAATGAAGTTGCAAATAAAACATTAAAATGTAACAGAGACTGAATGAAACTTGTTTCTTTTTCTATGACATTCTGGTAAAATAAATATGGAATTTTATCTCAAGGCAACAACTATATCTCCATTTACTTCTATGATGTTGGAAAGAGATAGATTCTTATGAAAAAAATATGACAATTTCTTTTTTCATTGGTGACATCTTTCTAAAATCTGAGTGAAACTTTACCTAGCAATGCCATTTGACCAAAATGTTTACTGAGTTCCTAAAGAAAAAGATCTCATGGTACCAAATTTAAGTTTAAATTGGTGGGCTCATCAGTAAACAATTACCATGGGCACGTATTAAAGAACCCATAAAGAAATCACAGAGCGATTACCTTATTTTACCTATAAGATAAAGCCTAAAGCATCACTAAATCTAATGGTGTAAGAAACCTAAAAATGGTCTTACGCTTTCGGTAGCAGTATCCCAGCCATCGGGGTTCATTGTCGGCATTATGTGAATGCGAGTGTGATGAATAAGCTGCACAATATCCGGGTCCTGTTTGGCGTATTGCTCACATAGATGATCTATCAACTTCAACAGCAGTTCTCGTCCCAATACTTCATTTCCATGCATATTTCCGATATATTTGAACTCTGGGATTACTGAAAAAATTGTATTTTTAATTATTACAATAATTGTTCTTATATAAAAGAATTTTTATATTTGAAACAATCTAGATGTATATTCTGCAACACAAGAATAATATTTAACAAGAGCTGTCATGTTAAATTTCGCACCGTTTCCGAACTGTCAATATAGTATAATCACCATTGCGGTGACATTTAGCAGACATTGTGTTCCATTTCTAACCTCAAAGATTGGACCGCACTTGTTGAACGAAACTATACGACTATATAACAAAACCTAACAATATTTAATCTGAAAAGGATCGATATGTTATAATCCTTTAATCATAAGAAAAATTATATTTAAATAGTTTACTGATTCCATTAATAAATTCATTAATCGAAAAAGCTGGATTTATTTTTCACAGAATGTTATAACAGCAGTATTAAAAAAAAGTTTTTACTGAGTCTGTGTTATAACCATTAAACGAAACAACAGGCTCATCTGTATACATACATAATATCTCATCGTTTTTCATCTTTAATAATTTCAATATAATTGTATTCATTTTCTTACAAGGACGGTGTTCCCCTGGAGTAGTGGCAAACTCAATAACACGTAATGGTTGACGACGAACTGACTTCTCGGATAACTCATACAGACGTGTTACTTTCGGGCAACGGCGATGCACTTCGATCATGACTTGTGCTATTTCTTCATTGTTGTGATGTCTGAATTCAAAGGTTGATGAACCGAAGGAAACTGTCACCAGAATGGGGAGAAGTAACAAAAAAGATACTGCACCCATTTTGATCTGAAAGTAAAAAACATATAAGTTATATATTGCTTGAGACAAGTGAGCACATTCGAATTGACTGGATGAAAATTCGTACAGAGACAACCACGCAAACCTATCCGTTTCTATCAGATGAGCACACATTACTCTTCCGAGGTATATGATAATAAGGAGTATGTCATGGAGAGTTTATTAATGGATGAAAAATACAAAATTTCTATAAAACTGTACTTTATATTGATAAAGTTGGTTACTAGAACCTCAAATGTCCAATTATATAATATTAACTCCTTATATGTTAGGAGATATTTACAATTAAAAAAGTCATATTGTCTCTTTAATTATTAAAGGGATTCAACGTTATAGAACATTCCAAGACATGTGACATCACGTCCGCTAAGTTGTTATTTCTTTTATACAACAGAGCGTAAAAGAGATTGCATATTCAACACAGAAATTGTATACATAGAAAACATAACTGACCTACCCTAAATAGTACAGATATATTACGTCATAAACATGAAATTTTTAGTTGCTATATCTCCGTCAACATTTAGATATTTATTAAAATAAAAGCGCCAATATACATTTATTACTCATGTTAATAAATGCATCCAATACACAAGCCCATTATTGTGCATTATATATATATATATATATATATATATATATATATATATATATATATATATATATATATATATATATACATATATATATATATATACACTTAAATAAATTACTATATATTTAGCACTATACACTTACTAAATTATTATTATTGAGAACATTTCCCCTGAATGAATTGATATAATACATTAATAAAAACACCCAATAAAATACTATTTTAACATAAATTAATAAACTAGGGCTTTGAATTATATAAAATATATGAAAATAACTAATTTAATAATTTTAGAAATACTTTTAATACGTTAAAATAATTTATTTTATGAAAACAAATGCAGTTAGCAACTTTGATGGTTAATTTAAATCTAGTAACACTGCGCGCCATCTATGAAATAAATCACAAAATATTCTACTAATATTTCAATAGGTAAACAAAAACAAACAAATAGCACGCGGTATGACATATGCAAACTGTGTGCTAAATAAATAATAATATATATATATAGTCGTAAGTCACAATCGAAAATAGTGTTAAGGCTACTGTCCACGACAGCTTCAGCTTTTTCCGCTTTCTTTTAGCTATATTTTTTACACTAAAAATTATATATTTTATACTGCATGTGACGTCACACCGCTATCACTCTCCTTGTCACATGTTCTTGCAATTTCTTGACCCTCTCTCTCTCATCGTGTGTAACGTAAGTTGCACCTAGTAGCCCCTAATATAGTAACAATTATGGTATGTAATTTTCATAATCTATGTGGGTCGTTAAAACTTACAAGGACAACTAAGAATGAACAACATTCATGCATAAAAATAATTGCAACAGTCTTATCTAATGGAAAGAAACGAGCGCAATGTTAGCGAATAATTTTCTTTAAAACAACAATTACTTTAAACATTATTTGATAATATAAATAGTTTTTTTATCTAACTATAGTTTTCCAGTAAATTGACAATTATTAGCTTATTGAAAACAAGTAAGTATTTTGAGAATTAGTTTTTTGTCATTTGATTTTTTAAATTATAAAGAATGAATGATCTATTAATAAATAGATAAAAGTAAGTAAATAAAACTAATGTAATCTCTTTATTTTAAATACCCATACGCGTGTCTATAAGTTGTAAATGTTTATCTTAATATATATAAATTACGTGTCACGTTGTCTCTCCGCGATGGAACTACTCTCCTAAACTACTTAACCGATTTTAATCAAATTTGTACACCGGGTGCAGTTTGATCCAACTTGAAAGATAGGATAGCTTACATCTCAATTTATTATTATCTTATTGCAAATTATTTGTCTATTAATTATCTGTATATGACATATAACATCTGGCGACGATGATGGCGACATCTGTTGACTAGATTGAGTAAATATTCTGTTGACTAGATTGAGTAAATATTCAATAGATGGCGCTATGTAATGTAATATGACAAAAACGTTAGTCACAGCAACGCGTGGCCGGGACAGCTAGTAAATGTATATATTGTTTTAAGTACTAATAACTGTTGAAAGTAGATGCACTCAAATAAATATTAAAAGAAAAAAACACAGAAAATATAGCGCTGGTTCAAACCGAAGACATAGCAGTCTGGATCAAGAATAAATGCTCTTGGCCATTTTGTTGTCATTGTAATTCTATAATTAACTATTAAATAAAATTAGATTAATTAGCTCTGTACAGTTTTTAATTGATTAAAACATTTTTCAATTAGTTTATTAAATAGGTTATATACTCGTACTTTAATAATATTAAAATAAAACGAAGCATATTGGTCCCGGTAGCAACAGCTAGCTTACTACCTCCACGAGGTGAATTTCGCTCCAGGTACAGAGCACCTCGTTGCACAATGTAGGTCATTGCAGTTACGAACTATTAAATCGCGGGGACCATTCGGGAATATCCTGTAAAAACACTGTATACAGTAACCCTTTAACCCTGGTAAGCAGTATAGCCTAAGTAGAGCATAATAAAGCTTAATAATAGGACTGGTTTTATGATATTTTTTTCTTATTGAAGCTTGGTAGGGATGCGACTAGGGTTTCTGTACCGACCCGACCCGGAACCGAACCCGCCAGAAAATGGCCTTAAGGTGTTACATACAGTTAATATTTTCAAAAAAAAAAAAAAATTATTTCATTTTCGTAATGTACATATATTTAAGTACACACACAGAATATTTTACTCTTATGCTTTTGAAACTTTAAATGCGTTTTTCTGAAAACTGTATTTTTAAAATCGGTGACCAAGATTTTTCAGAAACGGCTGAACCGATCAGTCTCAAATTTTAACACAAGTATATTTTTCAGTAATTAATCGAAGATTTTTTCTCACCGATAAATATATATTTTTTATAAAAAATTTAAGGCCAAAATTTTGGTCAAAAATCGATTTTTTTTTGAGAATCCGCCATTTTGTCAAAAAAAATTATTTTGTTTAGTTATTTTTATTAATTACTAGATTATACATTACTTTAACAAAATCCGTTTGGTTTTTTTCATTTTAGATGATTCAGTTCAAAAATATCGTGGTCACCGCAAGATGCCTTTTTTGAGAGGAGCTCCGGGAGATAAGCTACAGCAGCTTTAAAATTATTATTTTTACAAATACAAAAATGTTAAAATACAGTTAAAAGTTACCATAATATATATATAAAATTTTACATTCGTACATTTAAAAGTCTTCTCAAATTAAAAAATCGCTTTTTTTTAGACTAATAACTGTATATAATCGCTTAAACCTGGGTCCTTGTAAACCCGACGGATCCGGATCCGGGTCGGGTCTAAAATCAGAAAAAACATCTAAATTATAGAATCATAGAATAATATAACATCTAAAGTATTGACCGCAATTTATTTAATATTTAAAATATTACATAATAATTTTACAACCCATTTTGTTTTACTAGATCTAATATTGATATCAAGATATTCAAGAAACACCAAAGCATTGGGGGACTTATCCCCCAATGCCAATATAAGTTTGTTGCAAAAATTTGCAGATCCGCGAATGTTCGTTCGTTATCCGTATACAAATGCTTTGCAGCAATTCGCTCGCTATTTGACTTGTTTAATGCGATGTCGGATGAAAATCACTTCAGCTCTTCAAAATCTATTAACTACAGCATTTGTGAACAGTATAACTCTAACAAAGCTCGTTCAATAAATTTCTGATGTTTCACGAAAACACTAATTATATTCGCTAAAGAACTTCAACTTGTTTTGCAGTGTAAAATTAGCTCTTTGTGATCGAGCTCTGCCATAATTTTGTTTTGTAATGGAACCCGGATTCGTCGGGTTTTTCACCCGAATCACGGGTTCCGGTCGGATTGTTACTGAAACTCTTGTCGTCTCCCAATGCTTTATAACTGAAACTCTATCTAAATTAATCCCAATTTCATTTCCCAGAAAATTGTTTCAATTTGACACGTTTCTAAATTCTTAGCACGCCCCCCATCCTTATACCCCATCCATCTTTGAATATTACTGAAATTTAAGTGTTATTTACATTAGTTCGTAAATCAGTATACCACGCGCATGTATTCAGAAGAGATTGAAAGGAATGCTAAAGAAACAGTAATAATTTCCTGGTAAACAAAGCTAATTCGCGTGAAAGTCCTGTTTACTTCGTCCATTTAATAATGAATTCTAAACACAAACAAAAATTAACACAGAATTCCTAATAGCGCAGCCTAAGGAGCTTAGTTTTCCATTTATTAAATGGTTTACTTCCGTTCGCTTTACTTTGTTGCTTCTATCAACATAAACAGTGGATAAAAAATGTATAAAACGGTGATTACATAGCACTGCGCGTGAAGCATAGGATAAATTAAAATGGATCAGTTAGGTCAAGGAGTAACCAACCCCGGTGAGAAACATGGCGCGATTTATGCGCGGTAGTAACATGAGTGCAAGCGAGAAGCGTTGTGTCCTCGTAATTTGTTGTCCTACTCTAATCGCGGCATGTGAAGACGAGGCAATGGGCTTGTGAATTATGACTTAATTTCTATAAAACTGTGCAATATATTAATAAAGTTATCGACCAGGATCTCAAATGTTCAATTATTTTATAAGAACTCGCTATATTTTAGAAGAAATTAAGAATTAAAAGAGTAATTTTTTCCCTTTAATTATTAAAGGGGTTCAACGTTAAAGAATATACCTTAAAAGAAAGGCCAATAACCGAGCATGTTTTAAAAAGGTTTGAACGATCGATGCTATTTTATTTATTGTTCTAAATGCCATAAGCTGCAGCAGGTTTTTTTTAATTTTAAAAGTTTTTACAACTTCAAAAGTGTCTAGTTTTTTTTTTTAAATAACACAGATGCTTGAAACTTAGTTTATTAGATTAGGTACACATCTGACAAACGCCAAAAAATAGAACAGTTAACATACGAATTAAGAATTTACACTTAACGTAAATTCGGCAATTGTTGACATTTAAATGTCAGAAATTGTGTTTTTATAAAAATAACACAAAAATAGCAGTAAAAAATAAATATGCAGACTTCGGTTAAGACATGTATTGCTCAAAATGTTCTAAATGATGTCAACTGTCATCTCCTTAAGACTTTGCACCTTGCTACCAAACGCCCTGTATATTGATAAAGTTGACTACCGGAACCTCAAATGTAGAATTCGTATTTAATAACACTCTATACTTTAGGAGATATTAACAACGGGTTTGTGAGCTCATTTTTTAGGGGTGGATTTTTTTAATTTTTGATTGTTACTAATAAAGTACCATAATATTTGATTTCGAAAACAGAGAAGGAGTCATAAATGTTAAAAAGACAATACGGTGCGGTAATTGATCGCCTCACTGTGTTAGGTTTTTATGCCTCGTACAGATTGGTGCGACATAAACATGCAACACTAATGAATCTAGGTAGTATTTTTATGAAACAAAAATGTTTCAATACGAAGTCGGAACTGCGTTTGACAAGGGGAATCACGAGTTAACAGAGACCTTTTTAAATAACTGAGTTTTATTTTTTCTAAGGCAAGTTAAAGTCATTCGTTCGAAATATGAAAACTTCCGACGTATTAAGTTGCATGTCGCACTAGTGTGGACGTATTGTACAACTTCATACAACAAATGTGTGATGTCGCATGTTTAAGTCGCACGTGTGTGTACGGGTCTTAATTCCGAAAATGAGTAAAATACAAATAAAACACACAGATAACCATAAAATATTAACATTCTTTCCAACAGAAATCAAAAGGGCAAAAACAACTTCTTAAATTTAATAGACATCAATAAATTTTCATTCAGTGCCAACATTGCCGTCGCGTAATTCAGAATAGCTTTATGTGTTTTTATATTTTGCTTTTGGTGTTTTATCTCAAGCGCTGTCATAATCAAAAGACTGACACTGAATATCAATCGATCGTCGAGATACGCGTAGATAAAGCTGTCAAAACAAATTCAATATTAATGTATTTATCTTCTACGTACAGTCTCATCAACGCGTTGAGCTTTTCAACTTCAGTAAAACTATGTACGTAGCAGTTCTGCACAAGTTTGTTTTATGATGGGAACATTTTTGTTTACAGATAAATCAATAGCAGTGATAGTGATGTCAATTTGCCTTTAGAAAGGATATTTATACTTCCAAAAGATTTGTATTGTGTCCTTCCTTAAGATCATTACGTTTTTGTACTCTTGTTATATATATTTTCCTTTTCTTTTGTCATCCTTTTACTTAAAATTCAATTGGAGAAAAAGAATGAATAAAAGATGATTCGAATAAATAAATGTATTTCCTCCATGTTGTTCCTCATTATTTACAATTACTGTTTTGGCAATTGGTAATTGGTAGACTTGTCAAAATTTTGAGCAGTGTTCATCTATTGCATCTTATGAAGTTGGCAACCATAGGCAGACGATACAGCGGCTATTTTCAGGTTATGTTCAACGTTGATTTGTATAACTGATTAAATATAAAATGTAATAATACACTTTTATAAGGTAGCAGTATTGTTTATATACACTCATATATATGTACAATTTGACGCAACTTCCTTTGTATTAATGCTGTTTGTGTTAATAGTGGGTGAATATGGACACGCTACTAGGGGGGGCCTTCAGTATAAGTTAGTATTAATTTCAAAATCAACCGAAAATTACCGACGGCTCTAGTAACTTAATGGAATGAGATAATCACGGTTGGGATGGGTGAATACGGATGGGAGTAAACCCGTTGATATTGCACCTCCCCCCTCCCCTCGTGCCATTGATGAACAGTGTTCGGTTCAAGACATACTACAATTCCCAATTCCATACACTTTACTTTCAGCTTCTTCTTCGTACACATGTAGATGCAATTTCTGCACAAACTTCGTGAGTTTAAGGGCAATATAGGCTGGCATTGCACACCTCTAGGAGTGGAGGACAATCAACCAAAGATTCACTGCACACAGCGTAGTGTATAACTCGTACTACGTACTTAGATAATGACCTAGAGTTACATTCTCCGTTAGGTTGTTGATTTTTTTCAGTTATTTTCAACAGTATGATGACTTAAAGATGATAATATTGTAATTAAAATTGCTATATTGTGATTAATATTGTAATTGTGTTTACCTCGCAAATACTGGTTGATGGAATATCATTAAGACCAGTCTCGTGATTTATAAATCATAAAAGTTAACCCGCTCAACACAAAATATGGTTATTACCTTAAATTTAATTAATAATTTCCTTAAACGATAATCAGTTATTTTTAATTTAAAAAGGTATAAATGTTACTTACAATCGGATTTGAAAGACACTTTTATCAAATTTATTATTTATTTTATTATTTTATTTATTCCAATTATTTTTCAAAAGCAATAAAGTTGGTAACATAACATTTAATATAAGATAACATTTATTATGCAACTGGTAATTTATTTTACGTTAAATATACCTTAAATGTAGTAGCACCGTTTAGCGGAAAAACATTAGTTTAATTTTTAATAAATACCCAAAAGTAAATCCGTCAAAAAAAAAACAATCCAAAAAGCTTTCATTTTGTATCATTTTTAATTAAATGTTTTCCAATTATGAAAACATAATAAAGATTATCATTTCTTCAAAATACTTTCATTTTTCTTATATACATTTGTTAACAAAGAGCTTAAAATAGAAAAACTCCTGGTAGACTCGTAAATATTGTTTTTCTTTCAACGTCTCGTTTTAAGCTCTACTTTATGAAATACAAATCTGTAAATAATAAAAGCTTTATTGTCAATTAAGAAAAGTTTCCTTATCTTGTAAAAGAACGATGGAATGACAGGCAGTTTGTTGTGGGCGAGCAACCCTGCTATATAATAAACAGAGTGTTATTGGAAAGGGGAAGCAACAGCCTATCAGAGTCACTACGACAAGGCTACGACCTTACAAACAATTTGGATCCGAAGCGTATAAAATTCGAATACGATATTCTAGAACTTGACCCAGTATAGGAATCGACATTTGGGCGATATAGGGTAAAAAAGAGTATCCGTTTCGAAGTCATTTCGTATCAAAAACGGAGGTCAAAGTTTCAAACGCAAAAATGCATTAGCCCACCTCACGAACTTAAGCTTTCAAATACGAAAAAAAATTCCTGAACGTACACAAATATATTTTTTACCTGTGGCTTAGAACATATTTCGAAAAATCTTACTCAAATTGTAATCAGAGTTCGAAATTACTACGGAACGAAAAAATTTTTGTAGGGGAGTATTACGTTCCTGCAATTCGGAACATAACTTAAATAGACATTGCTCATACTATTGTTGCGGAATTTGAATTTCAAGTTGTCAGTTATTTGAACGATGTTACAGATGATTAAATAGAGAGAATTAATTAAGTAGAATAGGGGAATAAATGATGTAATATTAGTCATTCTCATGAAGTGGAATTCCTACATATTGTAATTGGGTACAATACTACTCATTTTGTAGGAGTCGATTTTATAATCTTTTATTGAAATATTGGGCAATAAGCGTATTTCATTTATTAAATATTTGTAGACAAAATATAAATATTTAAGACAAAACTAAACAACATATGACTATATTATGATTCTAGTTATTATACGTTGGCGGAATGTTTACGGATATTACGGATTTACCGTAAATAATATTAACGTTTTAACCTGCTCAATTTTAAAGCCAGTAAACATTTAAATTATTTAAAAGACATTAAAATAATAATTAAAATTTATAATTAGTGACATAATGAAAATGAGGGTTTATGTGTAAATGAAATTACCTTTGAATATTTTTAATTAAAGTGATATTAAACGATGGTTCAATTTTCCATTTCGATCTAATTTAAATATAATGATAAAATGACAATTTTCTCATCTAAGTAATTTTAGAAAAAGCTTTGTAGATAAAGTGAATATAAAGTAATTTAAAGCAAAAGGATGAAAGTTAGATGAGTTTTGAATATTAGATTTTCCTTGAATAAAGAAAATCTTTCTTTGTTTAAAATATGAATCAAGGAACAAAGGAAATTGAATGGATAATCTAATTGACCGAGCTTTTAGAATGATTCTATATTAACATAGGACTTTTTCTATGAAAGTTGTTACAATCATTTTGATACAGAGAGAGAGAGATAGAGACACATTCATGTATATTGCATATGCTATGTATATGCTGTTGTGACGTCAAACCTACACTGTATGTCATATGTATGTGAAAATGCCTGTACATTAATGCATATACATAGTATATACTGTCATCTTTATTCATTTCATGCATATGCTTATTTGCTCTGAATGGCGTGACGTTAGAAACATAGCGCACATAAATTGGGCGAAAAACCAGTAATTAAAATTTTAAATATATAAATGGTCTCCATTAACTTTTGAATTGTTACTAAAATTAAAAAAACAATAGAAATATATTTACATATATTAAAAATATTAAATATCTAACCACAATTGTTTCTTCAAATGTACAAAAATATTTAAATATACTTCATTAGCATTTCTGTACAATTAGGGTTGTTACTCTCAGTTTAAATATTCTGTTATTTTATGTTGATGTTAAACCGTAAGGTGCGAGTGGAGTATAAGGAAATTTATAGTCCCATATGTATCATTAATTTATTTTCCCTCGAATATGTAATATAATTAGCCAAACAACGGAATACACCTACACAGATGAATTTAAATATTGATAAAGTTAAATAAATAGATAAATATTTATAAATATACTCGTATACTACCGTTTACCCCGTCACAAAGCATCGCCTGTTTAGTGTGTGTGATTTGAATTCAATAAAATAATTAATTTCAAATTCAATTCCATTTATAAATTGAAATATTTCACTCGAATATAATTATGAACAGATTTTCAATATTAAAATAATTTTTAATATAAACTGACAATAAAAAAATATTTTTTTCAATAAAATATAAAATTTTCTAATTTTATGCGTTGTTTGACAAGTTTTGTTCAAAATTTGGGAATTTTTTTTATCGATTTATAAATTAAGTACCATAGTTAGCCTATATACAAAATCTTTTTACACAACTTTCTAGCACAATTTTTACTCCCGGCAAAACGCAAAATCTTGAAATTTTTATTTTTAATAAAATACTTAATTTTTACACAATCTAAAATTTAGGCTTTCTACAAAGTTTATTAGCGAAACCCTAATTTTTTCAGCGCCCCTTTTATAATTTTTTGAATTTCTAAATTTTGAAATATGTTCTCCTTGAATAGCGTAAAACACATGCAAAATTTCATGTTTTTATCTTTTACGAATTAAAAGTTTTACAGCAAAAACTGCCAATTCCTTCACTAGTTTTTCCAAAATTATGGATTTCCAGAAAATTCAAGGAAAAATCCTATGACGCCAAGAGTCTTAAAAATTTTATCTCTACAAATTTTTCAAAAACTTCCCATGTTATTATATACAACAAACAGCTTTTAATAAAAGTTGTAGATAAGGTCTACAAAAAATCTAATTACAACTTTTAAGATGGCGGTCTAATGGAGAAACCCCGGCCCCAAAAACTTACATTTAAATCTTAGGATTGAAAGGAGGTAGGGATAAACAAGTCTCATAGTCTCAAGTCTCCCTAGCATACTGTGCGCCTCCAAATCTTATTGAAGAACTATTTACAATTTTTAATAACTATAAAAACAAATACAAAAATGCATATGTTTTTTACCAAGACTGAATCCAAATCCAACTTTATTCTACCCTTTTGAAGTATACTATGTTGGAGGTCCGTAAACATATGCTGCCTGGTGCAATAGCCCCTTCTTCCGACCCCAATATAAATTATTAATGTTTTAAAAAAGCTTGTCTTATTGGGGGTAATATCCTATGAATAAATCCATTACTGGGGGGTGCTATTTACGGCTATTAGGGATTATGCAAACAGAGGAATCGCGTGATAAACACTTTTTAATCACTTACTTAATATTCATGCTAGTAACGCTATACGTGCCGGCATATAGTATTGTTCTTCTTAAAATTTATTAATCGTTAAGTCATTTTGTATCCCAAGGCCCGGAAATTAGAATAAATAATACTAATTAAACGTTAAGCCCTAATATATCTTAACTCTTTGAACCCTATTCGCCAAAGAAAGCTTGTACTAATAGTAATCCTATTACCGCGAAATTAATGTTGAAATATTTAAAAAATTATGCACAGGAAGCCAGATAAACCACTGCAACACAATAAAAATCTCCAGGAAAGTTAATAGAAAACAATCAGGATGGTTCGTAACTACACTGTAACACGGTAACAAAATCTCGTCACGATAAAAAAAATCTCGTCTGCCCACGAAATTCCCGGAGCAGATATATATTTTTGGGTTTGTGAAATTACCAAATCTACGAAACACACAACAATTATATTAAAATTAATGCGACATATAATTTAGCTGTTGAAATAACAGTAATATAATAATAAAAACATTGTAATAATGGAATTATTTCTACAAATTACATATTTAAAGAAAACGTGACAAGAGAAAAAAACAGTTCGGCTTACGTAAAACACACATGTATATTTTTACGAACCACAATGCAGGAAATATTTAAGGACTAAAATATGCTGGGACCTACAAAGAAGAAGTTATAAATAGATTTTCTTAAATAAATAGGCCACCTATTGGATTATTTTCGAACATATAAAACTATAATTTAATATATGTCCTATAATTAGCAATTTATATATAATCATGAAATAAATTTGATGTCCTCAGAAATTCCTTTATTCGGTTTTACCTAAAGATTATATAAACTTAACTAGAGTTCATCCCCGTCTGTCTTCTATGTGTAAATTAAATTTCATCTCAAATTTTAATTTCCTTTTTTAATTCAAATATTTATCTCATTCTATAAGTCACAGTACCGATAAAAGCCGTAGTCGGTTCTAGTGTGAGAGAACATTAAGCATATATAATACGCACCCTGTATATATACAAAACAAATTAACACAATTTTAGAAGTTCTGGTCTATTTGATATTTTTCCAGAACTTTTTTAATTAGTGCAAATACTTATCATAGTTGTAAAGTATCCTACAAACATTATTTCGTATCGTAGTAATGTCCAATAGCCTCATTACAATTAGAGTAAGATTTTTCGAAGCACGTTCTAAACCACAGGCAGAAAATATATTTGAGTTCGTTCAGGAAAAGAAATTTCGTATTTCAAAGCTTAAGTTTATAAGTTGAGTAATGCATTTTTGCTTCTAAAATCTCGCCTCCATTTTTGATTCAAAATGCCTTCGAAACGGATACTCTTTTTGTTGTCTATAAGTGATCCTATATCGCCCAAATGTCGATTCCTATACTAGGTCGACTTCTAGAATATCGTATTCGAATTTTATACGCTTCGGATTCAAATTTGTTGTAGGATAGTGTATTAATAAAAATGTATTGATACTAATCCTATCACTGACAATCTCTTACCATGTTAAAAATGTTTATGATATCGAGACCTTAAATATATAATCTTCTATAATCAGCAAACAATTCTCAAACCTATAAAAAATTTATTCGATAGTGGTCTATGAACGAGGATCTTTACGGAAAATAGTTTTCAAATACAAAAATAGCATTAGTTTGAGAAACGCGATAACACAGAACGCTGATAACAGAGAAAGCTGACGTCAATAATTCGCTTTATCAAGTTAAAACAGTTCAATAACTTATAAAAACTTCCTTTAAGAATACAGTCAAGTCATAATTAAACTTTGTTGTTATAGTGTAGATGAAACAAATAGTTTTATAATATATTTTATACAATTCAATTCATAAATCGTTCGATTTGGATGTTATCGTACGTACTGCCCACTGCCCTGGTGCCTGAAGTACTGGAAACTGTCACAACGGGGTGTTAATGGACATAAGACGGCGCTTTAATGGACATAGATTAATAGCCGTATGAACTATATAAATATCACTATATATGTACATGCAAGTAACACAAGCAGTGTAGTAGAGACACAATCCATAGTAGACTACGCTCAACGATTTGGCAACAACGTATTTCTAAAAATAATCTAGTTACTCGTACAGTTTCACTTCACACACCTGCTACGTAGTTGAATTATATTTAGAAATGCGTTGTTGCCAAATCGTTCAGTATTACAGTTTAAGTATTTTTATTGTAAATATATTAAGCAACAATAATTAGACTCCCATAAAATAATTTATATATTTAATTATTTTCCATGGCTTAAACTCATTACGGTATAACTGTGAACAGAGAGTCTGATCTCCAATGTGCGCCCAGCCTAATTAATATGTAACAAAGATAAGTGAATCAACAGCACCCACACTAGGAACATAATCCCAAAGCCTTTGTTTGAAGGAGAATCAATCCTCTTCAAAATTGCGACGCAATACCTTCTAAGGATGCTTCCTAATTGAAAATCGTTTCCCTAATCCTTTTATTAACAAAGACAGCTAATTAAATTATGAACCTACAGACCCCTGTTCTCGGAAACCATAAGACTTAGAATAATTCAACAAATGTTGCTTTTGGAAGATTATCAATTCCTTTGTATTTCACTAAATTCATGGAATGAATTTTATATGATATGATTTCAAAATATTATCATCATACTGATGAAGGAAATATGGTATAAGCTTCTGAAATACCATGTTGAGTAGAGATTAGGTGAGAGTGTTCAAATTTGCTGAAAAGTAATCTCATATAAGCAAATTCCTTTGATCCCACAAAAGCTTAGTAGCCTGTCATGGGTTTTATCAACATATATACATCAACATTAGTATACTGAAACAAAATACACAGCAGACATGAAAAAACATGCTTTCTAAATATTCCGTGAACTTTAACAGTAGAATTCACCGAATACTAGTGATAAGCAGAAATCATCGATGTTTTTTAAGTGATGCTTTGTAAAACTTGTATACAACTTTGTTTTGACATTTTATAAGTTTATTCAAAAATCTTATAGAATCTAATGTACACAAGTCTTGATTTTCGAAGATTAAAAGTCACAAGAATCTGCTTTTTAAGTTTACTAATAATTCTCATTCAGAGCATCATTTAGAGCAAGATATTTGCAAAAAATAATTTTAGTGACTTTTAACTTTCAAAAAACAAGACTTTCATACATGCAGCACTGTGAGATATTTCAGAGGACATATAAAATACCAAAACAAAGATTTATATAAGTTTATTGCTTATTATTCCGAGGTTTACCCCTTCTCTCGTCTTGAATAACCGGACTAATAATATATTCTATTTTTTTAAGTATCATTTAATTTAACACAAAAAACTAATGCCGGTTTTACACTAAAAAGACAGTTTTGTTTCCAAAAAACAATAAAAAAACATGTCTTGTTTTATTTTAAAACAGTTCTGTTTTTCGAAAACAGACTGGTTTTGTTTCTAGTGTTTTTCTGTGTGCCCCATAACAAATTTAGTATCACACAAATTATTGTGTTGCCGATACATTTCTATTAAATTGCTGGTCTTATCCTTTGTCCACTGCATTCTGCACTTATTTATGACTGCTCTTTGAACTAGTTGCTAGCCAAATGAGCGCAAATGTTCACAAAAAACAAAACTGTGTGTTCAAACCAAGCAGACTAAAAAACCACAACAAACATGTTTTCCTTTTTATCTTACCGACTCCATATAGGAATGTGTTTCGTTTACTAAAACAGTTTTTAAAGATAAAAATGTTTTAAGATCTGTTCAGTTTTTATAAAACATTGGTATTTTAGTTCGTGTTTTATTGTTTTGTTTCTCTGGTGTGAAACCGCTATTAGATATACATCGCCTTGATCCGATATCAACATCGATATTTTAGATTCGATGAACATCTCTAACCAGCGTGTGTTTAAGAAATCCCTTTGGCGTGTACCAGTAAACAGTTGCTACGAGTATCTTGTATATGATATCCCCATGTTATGTTATTTGTACACGTATATCCAATCATTCCTTTGTTGTCGTATTCCCCATCGTATAACAAAGCTTTCTTCAAACAATGTTTCTTAAGCTCTAAGCTTTCTTTAATAAATAATCGTAAGAAAATGTTTGTTTGTACATTATTCGCAGAATTTAAGCAGGGTTTTATTGCAAACAATTAGAATTTAAGTGGCGTAGAAAAATCAGTTATAAACAGAGGCGGATTTAATTGTGAGTGGATACAATTGATTTTCCCGAAATGCATACAACTGATTTCTCGCGGGAGAGTAAAAAAGGGTTATTTAAGGGGGTAAGGTTAAATTTATTTTTGTTTATTGTGTCAAAATTTGAAATCGATTGGAGCAAAACTGTCGGAGATATAGAGTTTTAAGTCTTCACCTCTCTGGCCTGGTTTTGTCTTTCTTTAAAACTTTTGAACGCGTTTTTCTCACACTTAGCTTTTTCAGAGTCGGTGTCCTCTCTAGCTCAAAATCTACTGGACCGACTCTTTTGAAATTTTACACACTGTTTCTTTACATAATTGCAGAAACTTATCAACTAATAAAATGAAATGAACATAATGTTAAGTTATTATAAAATTAGATAAAAAGAAATTGACAATTTAAATAATAAAATTTAAATGTCGTTTCTTTGATTTCAGGTAAGATAGTATGATTTAAGTTAAACAGTGTAATTATTATAATGTGTATGTAAATTACTAAAATAAAAGTCTTTGATTTCTGAAGCAACACATAAGTTTAAGAATTCAATTTTACAATTGCTAAAATGTCATATATATATATATATATATATATATATATATATATATATATATATATATATATATATATATATATATATATATATATATATATATACAACAAAACACACAATTATTATATTACAATTAATGCGAGATAAAACCTAGCTGTTGAAATCACAGAAACAATAATAAAAAAAAGTTAAATTCACAACAACCAAACCTAGAAAAAATAGAGCGCTGGTGCTAAAACCGAGCCCGAACACACAACTGTTTTTACCACTAAGCCGTTTCTTTTTCAGTTTTATAATATTTTATTAAGTATCAAAAACATACAAAAAGAGTGTGTAATGATGCAACAGCTAAACAAGAAATAATTTATATTTGTATTGCAAGGCACAGTGGGCGAGCGCATTGATGCTTAACACTGACTGCTGTGTCTTCACGTTCGATTCCGGGACCACAGTTATATTTTCTGGGTTCGTTGGTTATTAAGTTAAATTGATTACATAATCATTAACTTATTTGGCAGCGGTGTTGTTCACATATGTAGCCACGACACCATAAAAACTGTAAACATCGTTGGTGATAGGACTCAGCATCGGAAATAGGCCGACGATAAATAAATTAAATAAAGAAATAAATAAATACAAAGTACACTTTACCGCTGATTTTGAGGGAGTTGAATGAAAAGTAAACCAACCTTTTTTTAATTGTATTTGGAGAGAGACATGCCTTTGCGGAGGCACTGTAAAAAGGACTTTCTTATTCCACTCGTGTTTCTCAATTTTCTTTTTATCAGTTAATAAGAAGTCTCTGTAGCTTTTCATAAAAGATTTGTCTTAACAATTTAGAAAATCTAAGTTGAGATGTATTGCTGGTAATTCCTTTATTAAATTCTGTAGGGAAGGCGTTTCAGATTCCCTTTGTAAATTATATTACTTCAGACTTTCAAAACTGGAGATTTAAATACCTAATGGCTAGACCCTATTGAGAAATAATTCCGCGAGGTTTCTTTCCACGCGGTTTTAATTCTGTATACTAAAATTTACCTGGCGCACACTGCGGATAAATTCATCTGAGTTTATATGCAGTATTTTACTCGGACAAAAACTGTTTTTACTGTTTTACTATCTGATGTTGAAAGAGATGCAGAGGCATACTGCTCCAAAGAGATACGCCGACAACAGCATATGGATTTTGAAGAATTAATTCCGTAGTTCGTGTATCCACATTCAAAAATTCCGGTTTGTTACGTTTAAACATGGCCAAACACTGCTCAGAATTATCAACACGTTGTCGTTTTTGGTCAACAGTAAGCAAACGCGGCACCCACTTTGAACAGAGCTTTCTCATAGTCAAATGCTCATGCAATACAAAGCCAACACGTTCTTTTGATATCTTTACGATGTCAGCTAACTCACGCAACTTCACTTTTGGATCATTCTTATTGTGTTCGTTCTTTTCTTATTGTGTTCATTACACCGCTTCCTAATGAGTTTATGAATAAGTAATCACATAATCAATGATAATTTGATAACAATCAATCTGAGAAAATATAGTACTGGTATTGGGATCTAACCCGACAACGCAGCAGTCTGAGTTCAAGTACTAAGCCTCACGACCACTGTGCTGTTAATATTTTGCAACATATTAATAGTTTTCATAAAGAACCAGTAAATAGTAATAACCCATCAAATAAAACATGGCTATTACTTTAAATTCAAGTAACATTTTACTCAAGGTCATCTTACAAAAGGTCTGGTGTAGTATGCAAGTGAAAATAAAAAATTTAGATAAAAATAAATATACAAATGTTTGTTTATATATAAAGATATTTTATCTTGTCCATTCTGCAAATATTATGTACAGTTTATTTGACTTAAATATTTACAATCGTTAATTAGACGAAACACAATAATAACAAGTTATGACATGTTATATTCAGTTTTAAAAATAAATAATAATATAAGACATAATCTTTTGTTGTTTTATATGAAAATATAAACATCACAGTGGCCGAGAGCATTGATACTAGACGTCAAACAGTTGCGTTATTCGGGTTCGATCCCCGGAATAGTTCTATATTTCATTTGATTCAATTTTATTTGATTATATCCCTATAGTCCAAGATACCAGGACCAGCAGACATATCACTTATTTTCTGATGAACAAAATGTGTAAGATTGAGTAGTGTTGTCTCACTCACTCTCATGCGCAGGGATAATGCCCTCTCGCTCCTACTCATAGCGAAATTAAAATTGGGTCTAGGGGATGTTTAGCCCTTTTGTAAAACGTTTTAAAACAGTTGTCTCGCTAACATATATAAAAATGGACCATCAGTCCATGGTAAGTTTAAGTAATTTTTTTGTCAGCTTTAAAGCGTCTGCAAGGTAATACAAGGTATTACAAGACAACTGTTTTAAAACGGTTTACAAGAGGACAGATTGATCCAAGGGGCCAAACATCTCCATTGACTTCTTAAATATGGCACCAAATTTTGGCATATGGCATCAAAACTTTTATTCCTGAAGTTTAATATTCCTTTACTTTAATATTATTACTAAATGCCTTACTTAGTAATCTAATATAAATCCTATCATTTGTGTTCTCAGTAAAGATATCATTTAAAGTAGTTTAGTGTAGTTAAAAATTTGGTAATTTACTTAGCTCCATTGTGTGTTTATTTTGGTTATTCTATAATTGTTATTTTATATTCCAAGTTCAAGTAGTAACTAAAATAAAAATATTGTAAACCGAATCAGTTGCATTGTCATTTTATAAATTATATTTTCACATTTCGTTGCCAAATACATTCGCAAAACATTCTCATAATCTATTGCGAATGCGAATATTCGTTACATCTGTAGGACAGAATTGAATATGTAATTACATCTTACAAATCGTAAAGGTAATAAAACATCTGATACCTAAAGAAATGCGTTGACACGAGTTCTCTTAGGGGTCTGCTTCAGAGTACATGTGCAACAAGCAAAGGCTACTTTCAACTGTATATAAATACAGCGCTGTATTCTTAATGCGAAGTATAATTTGAAATATGAAGAATAATAAAACGAAACTAAAATCGAATCCGAATCTGATGTGATCGTGTCTTAAAAATCCGTATATATTTTAAGGTGTTAATTAACGTAATAATTAACTGAAAAGTGAAATTAAATATGAATACTCTATTTAGTACCAGAAAAGTATTACTAATTTAAAAAGTAAATACTGCACTAAATGAAAGACATCTTAGAAAACGAACAGAATCGTAAGATAAATAGAACAAATTGGGGAAACACCGAACAAATAACTGGCGCCCGATTTGACCCGCTGAGCCCGAAGCCATTTAGGGTTCTTTAGGGTGCATTGGATAAGTGGTTTGATGATATTTACATGGTTTTATTAGGGAGTTTACAAGTTGGACTATTAAGAAAATTTATTTATAAATTTGTTTTATAAAAAATTCATATTACAAAAAAAATATGATATTATAAATATTACTATTTCAGAAGTGGGTTAGTTCAAGAGAACTATTTATATAAATAAATTTTATTTTTAATTGTATTAATAATTTATATGAGATTTTCCTGACTAGAACATTGCAAGGTTGGCCTAACTATAACCCTATCACATTTGCCGGTTCATTTTCTACCTAGATCTTTCAGTTTTTCTTAGTGCTTCGAAAACTTGACAACCCTATCTATAAACTCTGCATTTGAATATTTTAATAAACTCTATGTATTATTGAAATAAATAGGTTTTACTTTTTATTTAGCATATATTACCTTTTTTATCATTTACATAAATTTACATGTACATTAAGATAGTGAAACACTTTTCATACACTATAATTTCAGTCTTAAAATAGTATAGTAAGAAGATGTGTACAAAAAAAAAGTAACTATTTTTAAATTTAAAACGGCATATTGATTCAGAGTGTTAATGTACGATAAGCAGGAGCGAAATTAGGCTTGGGCAACCGGGGCAGACGGTAAAAAATGAAATCGATGAAATGAAAAGTGAAACCGATATTTCCATGACCGCATTAGGTATACGATTATATTTCTAAAATTTTCCTTTTCAAATGCTTATTTCAATTTAATATTCTAATTGTATTAATAGTTACATCGACTGTATAGTTAAAAATGTAATCTTCTAAATGGTAATTTTAGTTTACTGTTTTATTAGGGACAAATTTATGAAGCATGGGAAAGTAGACTCTAAAAAATATTTTTCTTTATATTCCCAGAAGAGCTAATTAGCGTCTTCATCCCGGGGTATGTAAAATTGTAGTTATGCTTCTGCAGACTAACGTTATATACTCCTATTAATGAAGTATTTACATAATTGTGAATTGTGAAGGCAGCGGTGTTCTGCACAAAAGAGTGTATGTGACTTAAGCCATGTTCTCACGGGGCGATTTTACTTGAACGAATAAAATCGGTCGTTAGTATCGACCCGTGAGAACCTATCATTCAGTAGGATGGATCAACTGTTGAACGGTTCAACAAAAGTTTAATCCAGTCCTACTTTTCATTCAACTCTCATGGGATTCCCGCAATTCATTTAAATGCATTTGTCAGTTATTTCAGTATTTGACAATGGTCTTTGTATAATTCACTTGATTTTGTTTTACTTTCGTTCCATTCGCGCTATTTATTATCTTTCGTTTGTAGTAAAAAAATAAATTTCTTCTTCAATTAGAGATCGTGAACCAAAGATTTTTCAACTAAACTCGCCCTGTGAGAACGCGACTTTAGATGTCATAAATACTACTGTTCAGTATTGCGTTGGTAGAAGCAAAACCTTTGTTACGCATTTTATATAGTTTGAATTGAACATTGAATTCAATTATTTAAATATTTCATTGTCATATAGAACCTTCTCCGCCTAAGAGAAAGTAATTTTTGTTATATTGTTATCCTCTTCCATTGTACATTGTACATTGGTTTAAAGTTAGATTTTTTGTTAGTTTTAGTGTTAAGTTATAGTTCTAAGATAAAAGTTGTATTTATAAGTTCATACGTTAAGAGTTTAAAATATATTGTAACAGCTTACATGCGTTAGCGATAGCGATTTATAGATTAAAATATACATAATAAATTCGCACTCGATTAAGTTCTTACGCGACGTCCCTTATAGAAAACCAAAGGTTTTTTATAAAACTTAACAACTACTACGAGTAACAATAGGAGATCGTCAATGATGGAACTGAGCCTCCGAAATACTCGAACGTTAAATAATTTAGAAAAGTCACTTTAGACTATTACTTTCACTGATTTACTCGCATACGCAGAAATATAATTGATATAGTCCAAATCACGAGAGTTCGGAGGCGACTTATACTTAAAAGAGGTTATAAGAGCGGTATAAATCTATAATACGATAATGAATTTTATCTTATTCGTTTCTAAACACATTATAGAAAAATAAGTGAGTCAGTGCTTTTTAGTTATATCGGCAGTTTATACCCCACAACTTGTTTTAAGTTTGAGTCGCCGGCGAACTCTCGTAATTTGAACTATATAAATTATCTCCTTGTTTATGTGAAACTGTTTGTTGGAATGAAATAATATTGTTATTATTATTATCATATACATAAATATATGTACATATGTAAATACATAAATATCAACACATATGTATCTTTTCATGTGAATTTTTTTTATTATTTAACATCGTTTTTTTTCTTCTAGGAATCTAACCTGCAACTAAGTTTTTGAAAAGACAAATATATATAATATAACTATATGTATTAAGGATATACTTAAATGTAATTTCCTAAAAATGATTTGCCTTTCTCAGTTAGAGTGCCAAGAGAATTTTGTTTTACTCTCACGCCAAATTCAATTGTATTAGGCCAGAATTTACTAAGTGAGGCTTGCTTAGAAGTAGGCTTGCCGCAGAATGAAATAACATTCTCTTAAAAATATTTCAGAAGGAGGATTATTAAAATCAGTATTTAAAAGCCTAGAAAAACTTATTTTACAAATAAGGTTATTTATTTTGTTTTCGGTGTTCGTATATATTTTTCGATTGATTCAATTGCCTTACGGGGTGGCAAGCAGGGCAACCGCCCGGGGCCTCGCATTCTCGCGCAACAACCCAAGTAGAAAAATTCATTACTATAAATGATCTCTCTTTAGAAATCCCAATAAAATCACTGCGCATATCTTTTAAGGCATTCATGTACCTTAGTTTATCATTATTAACATTTCTCGTCAATTATCATCAAAAATACTTACTTACAATTTACATAAATTATACAAATAACAAGTGACTCGCAAAGTTCTGCCGCCCGTGGCCTCGCAATGGCTAAGGCCGCCCCTAAATTACGCCGTTTGTAATCATTGTTTTATAGAATAGTGTGATTATAAACATTTTCATGCAAGCATCGAGTAGATGAAAAAGGGGTAAAGAAATTGTACCGCTTAAAATACATTCGTCAATAGGTTTTATTGGACAAAGACCTAAAAAAGCTGGCACAATGGCTCCGGATATACGAATATATTCCATAATCCGCATTCAAAAATAGGACAATCGCGCTCAAAACGTAACATATGTGTACTAATCTATTTTTACTCATTCTTAAACCAATTTATTAATTTTAAAAATATTCGTTATTTTTTATGACGATTTATTTTCCGTACGGACTCGTTATCACCGACTATGTTGATAGTTTTTATGGTGTTATTACTTTTGATATATGTGAACTACACCGCTCCCAAATTTACTACTACCATCAAGATCTGCACCGATGGCGGATCCAGGTAGTTTCTCAAAGTTTTTATAAGTATATTTATTGTATTAAAATAAATAAATTATATATATTTAAGAAATAGTTAAACGGAGTGCCAAGAAACATTTATTTTGGTCTCATTCCCGCGAGGCTCTTAGCTATAGCTCAGAAACTCAGCAAATATAGCGCTGGTTCAAGAATCAAATCCAAGCTGTTAATTTATTAAGTAGTAATTCATAATAGCAATTTTTTTAATTTATAAAATAAAACATTGTATTTAAATACGTCGTAAATAATGAATTCTATGTGAATGTGACGATACTTTTATCTTTATGTACATACTTCAAAAATGAGTTTGATTTGACATTTATGTACTATGTTATATATTGCATATAGAATTTTTATTAATTATAATTAATTATAATCACGTAAATAAATTAATAGACATTACAGCTTTGTGAGGTTATTAAAAATAACGATAAATTTGTAACAATATTCGTATATTTTAATTAGGGCATTAGAAATAAATATTCTGTTTAAAACATACGGTTTATGTTATAAAACGTATGCAAAGAATTTTGGCGGCAAATCAGAAAACTAATGTCTCTTATTTTTATCACTGTTTAAACACAAACCTAAAAGCATGCGGTTTACAATACAAAAAATAAATAATAACATAAATTTGTTTTCTGTAAATAATCATTCAAAAAAATGTGGGAAATTAATGTATTGTGACATACAAATATGTATTTTTTACGGAATGTTGCGTATCGATTTCAATGAAATACAACAAAAAAACACGTGAACTTCTGATTGTGACAGTTCAAAAACATTTCGATATTTCAAGAATTTCGAACAATAATATTCATTGTTAAAATTATATCTCATAATAGCTTTAAATTTGTATATTTTTTTAGTAATAATAATATTTATTTTAACTGTTTTGACCGTAAATAACTTATTAGTACTTTTGTCAAAAAATATACAAAAATTATACGAGTATATATATATAATAGTGATAATTATTTACAGATATTTTTATTATTTATAATAAGTAAATAAATAAACTTACCTTTCTGTACCCTCAGTTCGGGAAGTCACTTAACTCACTGAGATGCTACTTTTAGAACTGTTCGCTTCAACTTGTCGAACAGAACTGGCCGAACTGGTAGGCCGTGTGCTCTATGCTGTGTGCTGTGTGCTGTAGGATCGTGTGCGTCCTTCTGTCAGTTGAAATCTAATCAACAAGAGCTTCAAAAGTAAACCTGCGGCGGCGCTTTAGTATCTGACGTCAGGCGTTGTATGGATTTTCTAAAAAACTATGCATACCTATAGCACACGTAAACATATTATATATATTGTAGAAATTTGTTCGACAGTTTGCCTTGATTCACAAAAACGTATATATTGTTTATATATATATATATATATATATATATATATATATATATATATATATATATATATATATATATATATATATATATGTATACATACATATCCAGTAGCGGATCAAGCACTTGTCCCAAACACAACTTGGTATTGCGACCCTCTTATTCTAGGTATTAAGTAATGCCAGTGGCGTATCAGCTTCAAAGGGCCTGAGAAAATTTAAAATACGGAACCCTGTAATGTTGCTTTTGATATTCTTACTATTATATTATAATATATTTTATTGTATATGCTTAATGGCCTTACAAAGTCCTTACATTTATTTTACATTCCATTTCTGAATTACCAAAACTTAGAATCAAATTATTTCCTTCCTTCTGCTTCATGTCTCTCCTCCTTTCCTCTTTCTATTTTCTTCTCAACACATCCTCTATCTTCTTTTCACTATCACTCCTAAACTCGTATTCCTCTCTTATATGCTCCGATGTCCCGCTTACAAATTATGCTATTATGATATTCTTACTACATTTATGAGCTTAAGAGCGATTGCTACTGCCCTCAGAAAAGCTGGGAGGGGTGTGGAAAGAAAATAGTTACATTATATTATTATTATTATTATTAATTGTTGTTTATTGTTCGCCTTTCGGCTTTACAATCTACATTCTTAATACATTTCTAAATTATTCTAGACCTTTTTATTTCCAAAAGTACTTTCTGCTTCTTCTTCTCTTGACCCTCTTCCTTCATTTTCCCTAGTCTTCCTTCTGTACTGGTCTATTCCCTAGTCTATTTTTCTGGGCTGAAGTTTAACTGTTTCCTCGCTACTTCTTTCTTTCTCCTGCTTCCCTTCACTGCCTCTTTTAGTACTTCCTCTCTCTTCCTGTTCCTTGTGCAACCCACCCACCAGCTTATTTATTGTCCTGTTTTTCCTTTCCTTTTTACTATTTCCGCCATCCACTTCTTTCCTTCACTGCCTCCCTTTAATAGCTGGCCAATATTCTTTTCGCTCGCTACTTTTTCCTTACACTCAAACTTAATGTGCTCCAGTGTTTCGTTGTATTTAATTTTGAATATAAACTTTTAATATTGACTTAGGATATAAAACTAAAATTATGAATTCAGAATAAAAATTTAATAAAATCGTATTTAAAAATAATTTTATATTATCTGTGCTGAGAACGAAACTAGAATGATATTTAGTTTGGAAAATAGAATAATTACAAGTTTAAAAAGAGGGTAAAATGAAGCTACGAATTTATGGACAACCCCCTAAAGACAATTGTTCTTTGGCAACCACTTAAGAATGCTATCATAAAGATTTATTACTTAATAAATTTAAAAAATACTGAAGAAGTAACAAGTTAATCACTAAACTTCAGAAACAAAGTAGAAACTTTAAATAAGAACTATTCATCGTTTTATTTTAAATTTAGGATCGATCATTTACATAAAACTATTTTAAAATCCTATTGCATAAACCAATAAATAAGATTAATGAAAATAAACTGATATCTTATAATTCAGTTTTTATATTATTTTGGTGCCTCAAGTGCGTGCTTCTTAAGCCCGTGTGAAAATCCGCCACTGTTTGTATATATATTTATATATTATGTCTAAAAATAGATGTATCAAAATTCAAGCGAATATGGTAAAAGAGGAATAAAGATAATTGTCAATGCGTGGGATGACCGTTACGTAACATAGAGGTATTATATTTTATATGTATATGTAGTTAAGTTTACTGTTTACCAATGGGCGATGTGCGATGTGCGAGAGCGATGGGTGATGAATAAAGCTCGCCTAAGCGATTGTTGCGTTGGTAGTGGTAGTGAATACAACTAAATATGAGATGAAAACCCACATACATACTATATATATATATGCCGTTACGCAATCGCTAATATTATCGCATCATTGTGTAGGACTCAAAAGGTTTTGTGCTTTGAAGTTCTCTTTGATGATAATAATTGTAGCGATAATAGAAAATAAAAATAAGGAATTATGTTTTATTGCTTTATATTGAATGTTGGTCTATTTCCGATACTAGTTATTTCTCCGACAGGGTTGCCAACTTTCGATTGTTTGAAATAAAATACTTGTCATCACAATATAGTAAATGTTGTAAATATTGGCACCTAAGGAGTCCGAGACTAGAAAGTAAAGGGCAATCTACGTCCGTCCTGAGGGATGTATGCGAGTCAGAATTGTTAGTGTAATGAGGTAGACAGAGAAGAAGGAAAGAGAAAAAGGAAAAACATGCAGTTTAAAAGGCTAGTATAGAAGAGAAAGAGCGACGAAGAGGAGAAAGAAGGAAGCGATTTAATTAAAATTTATGATAAATTTTAAGTTTAATGAAATGTAATTAATAATTGAATGTGGGAAGAATGTAAAACCAAGTGGCATGCATTGAAGATAAATATACTAATGAAAATATTAAAATTGTATATTTGACATATACATTTATACATCGCTATTTGCTGTGTTGTATCACAGGTGTGCAAGTGATCCACACTTGCTAGCTTGTCACAAACTAATTTTAGGATTCATTTCTACTTCTCATATAGAATTTGTTTTTGAGAGCTAGGTTATTACTTGCTACCTTGCCATAATCTAATCGATGGTTCATTTTCTACTTGAGTTCGGTTATAATCTAATTATGCAGTGTTAGACAAAGGTTAAATATTTATATTAAGTTATTATTTTTTAAATCAATCAAAAGGGCAATATACACAACTTATTTTGAAAAACTATGTACATTATGTTTAATAATGTTTCAAATTATCTAATATAAAGGATAGGAATTTATAGAATTTTGTTGAAGTATTGGAATATAAGGAAGTTGTAACATTGCCTTTAAATGGTTTCCACATTTTCTTATATAGATTCTATAATACTCGTATCGCAATCACAAACGCTATCATCATCACAGCTGTGTCTGGAATTATTAAGAGGGTATACCACCTTCGCATAAACTTTAATTTTTATTTATTTAAAATGCATTGATGCATTAATAAATTAAAAGAGAAAAAGATTGCTATCGATTTTATAAACGTATTCGCTTAAAAATGCGTTTAAGTAACATTAAAGTCAGTATATATATATAGTTCAAATTACGAGAGTTCGGCGGGTACTCATACTGAAAACAAGTGGTGGAGTATAAACTGCCGATATAACTAAAACGCACTGACTTACTTATTTTTATATAATGTATATAGAAACGAATAAATTAAAATTCATTATCGTATTATAAATTTATACCGCTCTTATAACCTCTTTTAAGTATAAGTCGCCAACGAACTATCGTGATTTGGACTATATCAATTTTATGCAGTTAAACTCAGGCTCTCTGACACTGTAATCGACAATTTGCGCCGACTTCTTCAGTAGGGGGTATACTAGATGTTTCTCATTAATGCACTTAATATTGAACTGAAGTTTCTATTTTAATGTTTATTAATATATCACTGTTGTGAAATAATCCTTAGTTCATACGTCAATGCTCATTTTATAGTTCATGCTATGAAATTATCTATATATATTTTATGGTATTATAGTGCCATATAGCAGAAATAGCAAATGCTACAGACCTGCGTTTCTGGAACCCCCCCCCCCCCTCCCACTTATTTTATAATTAATTAATTATATTACTTAATATTAATTAATTAGTTAATATTTATTAAAGGCCCCGCCCGCGGTGGCATAATACGGCATAATCGTATGAAATACATACTTCAACGGTACAGTGATTTATTACTAAATATTTCAGTAAAAACTTCTTCTAATGATAGAATATGGTAAAGTGACTACACCATACTAAACAAATTTGATGTCGCAAGAAGTCGGTTCCTGTATGAGATGACATAAGTTTAACTGCAAAAAATGTATATGGTTTTAACTCACCTTCTCATGATGTTGTAGCCCCTTAATAGACTTAGCCGTGTAACGATTTAGGGATTCCATACCAGCAACGACATCAGATGCGACCAAGAAATAGCAATGGAGGTGAGATGTCAATAGGTACAATAGCAATGTTCTCACGCCCTCGCATTGGTGTGTGATGATATGCCTTAAGTGAAATAGTGTTAGGAATCTATACTAAAGTTTTATTTTCTTTTTTAAACATTGTTTGTATTCAGGGAGAATAAGTTTACGAAAAGTTAAATCTATATATATAAAAAAAAGTTTTTCTAACTACCTACCATATGTAACATATTGCAGTTTGAAATCCGTTTTCCGTTATGGATTACTAAGCCCTATGCTTATACGGGGTTGAACACCGTGCTTCTTATTGGTGTGGTAGGTAAAGTGGGGGAAGGTAACTGACAGCGCACAGAGTGATATATTCGAGAACTTTTTGTACAGCACCTATAATTGAAATTAGAGGAAACGTGTTTTAATTGATTTTACTGAAAAAAATAGTTACTATTACGAGGGTAGTTAGATATTTCAGTGACTCTCTATTGAAAAAGCAATTTATTTTATTCTGCAAAATAGTGCTTTATTTATCAACATAGTCTCCTTTAAGCGATACATTTAGTCCAGCGCTTTAACAATGGGCTTGTGTCCTCATTTTTTAGTGGTCGAGTTTTCGTGGCGTGTCAATTTTATTAAATATCTAAATATTGACGGAGATATAGCAATTAAAAGTTTGAATTGCAGTTTTAGCGCTAGAAATGGTCGGCCATATTTGTATGACGTGAAATGCATTTTAACGTCAGTTATTTGTTGAGTAGGTCAGTGCTGTGGTAATGTTCTGTAGCTGTTGGTAGTCAAATAATCAAGTCAAATCAAAGAATAGTAAGTTTTTATTTTATTTAACCCTGCTAAGGCAGACATAATATTGGAATTTTATTGTTCCTTGAAATAGCTGTAAATAATATTTGATATTTTGATATATAAATACATATAACAGAAATTTATGAGCTGTAAGGTTGGTAACCTTACACAAGGATTGTGATGTCACATGCACTTGGAATGTGTACAACGTTGAATCCCTTTAATAATTAAAGAGACAAAATGACTTTTTTAATTGTTAATATCTCCCAACATATAATGAGTTATTAAAAAATAATTGAACATTTGAGGTTCTAGTAACCCACTTTATCAATATATAGTACACTTTTATAGAAATTAAGACATAGGACACAAGCCCATTTCTTTATTCCTTCCAAATAATAGGTTTTCTCAAGGCACTTGTTTCAGTCCCTTTTGAGATGATATCTTTGTAGATCCAAATCTCTTGCATGTTTGGAAACAGTAAATAATCGCCGGGGCCTTCATTTGGATAGCTGCTTCAATGACTTTCAAACACAAATGATGCAGCTAACAAAATGATCCAGCTTGTTCATTATTTGACAGTAGCCTATTAATAGATGGCAGCTGACAGGAGCTGGACGGGAAATTCAAAGAGTCACTGACTTATTTCTTTTCGTTTTTCTAAATCTTTGTGTTAACCGTGAGACAGAAATAAGGTTGTGAACTATGTGTTAATTGCTATAAAACTTTGTTGTATATTAATAAAGTTATCAGAACGTCAAGTGTCTAATTATTATTTAATAAGTCGCAATATTAAAGGAGATAATAACTTAATAGCGTTCAAGGCGGCATCACTCAAACGCTGCTCAATTGTTGAGTGTTCAGAACGAACCCAATTAGTCAATGTGCCACTCACTGAAGTAGCACCTACCCTTGAGGACCCAAAGATGTCAATATACACTACAGACTTATACAAATTAAGATATGGTTCACATCTAAATTATTCTGGGACAACATTTACACACCAAATATGGTAGCTAATCAGGAAAAGGGGGGAATACGAAATGGGAAAAGAAAAGGATAAGGTTCTACGACGGAAGAGGAATAGGAATGGAAAAGATAGAAAAGTTAAGAAAGGAAGTGAGGGAGGTACAGTGCTTTATCAAGGAAAGGGGTATAGAAATACAATAACAGGAAAGAAAATAAATGAAGCAAAGTACAGACAGTTGTGGACGAGGAGGATGTCGAAGTACTTGGAAAAACACTGAAAGAAAGAAATAAGAATGCTCGCAAGATTTACACTAGGGAACAAAGAAAGAGAAGTAGAAAATGAGGAAAAGAGGATGAGAAAACATGCAGAATTTGTAGAAGAAATGGAAATGGAAAGTGGAAAGTGGAGTATGCCTAGAGGAGACTTTGCAAGGAAAGAGGGAAGGAAGAATAAGGATGGAGGAAGTACGGAGAAACGAGAAAAAGATAGTTTTCAATTATAAATTAGAATTTAACTGTCAATTAAGTTAAGGTAAGTGTTATAAGATTAATTGGAAAATTAAAGATAATTATGAAGGGGTCATTCATTAATTACGTCACACACAAACCAGGGGAGAGGGTCCCCAAAGAGGAGGAGCCATTTGATATTTGATGTAACATCTAATCTAAAATTAGACTTAAAAAAAATATATTAGGACGAAAATATGTGACGTAACAACAGTGAGGAGAGGGTGGACAAAATCATAAAATGTATTTGACGTAATTTATGGATGATCCCAAAGCTGGAAGGAAAAACAATTATTATAGATACAAAATATACCAAATATGCCAGCTAATTTAAAATGGAGTGAATATTTAATACATAAATTAGTGTATATAGGGTTAGCGAGGGAACTGATTGTTATAAAAGTAAAAGCTTGTACCCCGGTGGCCTTAAGGCATCTTTAAATGATGATAATTTATACAATTAAATATACAATATAAAAGTTATAAACTTTAAAAATACACTAGAGACTTTCATCCTCTTTCTATTTTATAATAAGTGCTTAACCAAGTAAATATTGAGGTTTACGGTGAATCAATTTAAAAAAAGAAACAACTTGTTAACTTTAAAAGACTTTCAGAAATTGTATGAACTGTAGCGTTTAAAATTTCAGTTTACTTTATACTTTATTCTCCTCCATCCTATCACAAAGTTCACTCAATTGTAAATATGATATTCGTTCAAGGGTAAATTCGTGAACAATATGGTTAGATTTAAATCATACTCATATAAGCGTTGAAAAGATTTACAGAGATAATAATCTTCTCGAACTGTAGAACGAGAACGAGAGTGCCTATCCGTCACTCGTTGTCTCCAAGGAATTGGAACTGGAAATTCGAATAAATAAGGTTCAATGGTAACTTGACTTGTACCATACCAGTAAAAATAAAGTTATATGATATATAACTATAAGCTGATGGCTGGGTTGCACAAGGAACAGGAAGAGAAAGGAAGTACTAAAAGAGGCAATGAAGGGAAGCAGGAGAAAGAAAGAAGTAGCGAGGAAACAGTTAAACTTCAGCTCAGAAAAATAGACTAGGGAATAGACCAGTACAGAAGGAAGACTAGGGAAAATGAAGGAAGAGGGTCAAGAGAAGAAGAAGCAGAAAGCACTTTTTGGAAGTACTAAAAGTCTAGAATAATTTTTTTTTTAGTTTTAATAAATAAATAAAGTTTAGTTTTAAGAAAATAATTAGTTTTAAATAAAATTAGTAAGTTTAGTTTTAAGGTTGAATTGTTAAGATAGGAATGAAATGTAACAAGAAACAGAATACGGTAGATTGTAAAGCCGAAAGGCACACAAAATTAACAATAAATAAATATAACTGTTATTAGGATTTAATTTGCTATGTGATGTAAAGTTATGTAAAAATTAATCATTATTAACACTTGTTTACTGTTTTGCCCTGGAAATAGACTGATGCATTCTCTTTCATATCGTTTTCCAGTGTATTCGTTTGCTTAAAATTCGCTGATACACGCTTCCAATATCAGACCTACGCAAGGCCCGTATTCGGACGGCTTTCTCGCTTACAGTGTACGAGAGTTCATTACATTTACAGGGTTCGAATAGGTAAAGCGTAGTAGCGCGTATACATCCAACCAAAAATCGCTTTAATACGCTTGCGGTGTGCGAGAGGCCTTAGACGTCAATGCTGCAAAAGTTAAAGAGTGACAGTTCATAATATATTTAAAAGTTAAGCATTCATGCTATAAAAACCCCACTCCTTCCTCTTCCATGTCCACAGCTAACAAGGTATTTGTTGTGTTATATATTAGCTCTAACGAGGACACAATTTGAGCCTAGCCCTCAGGAAATCCTCAACTGTCTTATAAACAAGGTAACCTGAACTTTAGTTATAAATGGGAATCAGAAACCCGGTGAAAATAAGGAAATTTAATAAAGGCCATATAGGATTTCAGATATCCTTGAATCTTGGTATACGTATACCATATACAGAGCCGGTGCGGTGCTTAATCAAATACACATAAATTAACAATATTATCACTTATATCATGTAATAATAAATTATTTACGTTAATATTTAAATTGGATTAAAAATATTTAAAATGCTTTTATTGAATAAAACTGACGGATAGGATTATTGCTGAGAGCTTAAGGGGAGTTAAGTTTCAACTTTTTCTTTTCATTTTTAAAATTTATTTATATTAATGTTCAACATATTAAGTTTATTGTGAGAAAATTTGAAGTCGGTTGAAGTAAAATTGTCGGAGATATAGAGTTTTAAGACTTCACCTGGTCTGGTTTCGTCTTTTTTTGAAACGTCAGAGTCGGTGCCCTCTCTAGCTCAAAATCTACGGGACCAATCCTATTGAAATTTTGCACACTCTTTCTTTACATAAATGCCGAGGTAACGCTGTTGAGTTTTATTTTCTTTTTTAATTTTAACGTATTTTCAAATAACAAAGTTTCAGATATTTTCATGAGAAATCGGAGAAATCATGAGAATCGAAATTTTGAGTTCTAAGTACTGTAAGAAATTGAAAGATCAATAAAAAATAAACTCGACAGGGTTACCTGCAGAAACTTATCAACTAATGAAATCATTTTGGTTTTTCGATTTCAGAAAATGTGGCACCGCAATGTTACTTTGTTTTGTGACGTCAGCGGATATTCGCTGTCAATGCCTCATTTCTTGATATTTAATTATGAAAATTTCACAAAGTATTCTTCAAATGTTATTTTAAGATGAAGTAATTATAGAAATAATTATATATTAACTGTGTCGTCAAAAAACATTATCAAAAATATGTTTTCTTTGTATGGATTTGACCTTATATTTTTATCACATTTATTTATTTATTAATAATAATGTAATTATTTATCATTTTCATGCATTCCTTAATTAGTAATTTATTTATTTATAATATTTTTGTACAAGTCAACGTTGTATCGGGCTCCGTGCTCCGCGTGTCTTCGAGCCGGCTCTGCGTATATGTGTAGGTGTGTGTATATATGTATTATAATCAGGATATTCGTATCCTTGTATCATCGTATTACCTTTCACCTTTGTGAGGTTCTTCTTTCATACACAGCGGAATTTATATTGTAGGATATAAAACTCAATGGTCCATCAACGAATACTTTTCAAAACATATTAAAACTGGAGAAACACAGTTAATAAAATTTCTATGGTAATTTTATTTATGAATGAAATGTATTAAAGGGGTTCCTAGAATTTTGACCAACATATTTTATTTTACTTTCTCTCTAAACCAAAAACACCCACGTATCTCCCACTTTAATCTAGCATTCAATGGTTCCTCATTTTTCATAAGGCGGCATATATTCAGTTGTTTTTTCAATTTTCCTTTTCAATATTTGAAGTTAATTTGAATTCGACAAATATTCAATGTTTGAATTAAAATTTGTACTTATACTGCTCGCACACGGGTCTGTAAGTATCAAGGAAAAACTACGCTCGGTATGCGTCCAATATGTCGATCGGTTGCTGCCTAATACATTTTGCATCAATCTCGCACACGGGTCGGTGCAGTAGCAGTGCGACGCGACTTGTACGCGGTATGCGGACATACAGCAATCACAGTCGGTGGAGGCTCGACATTTGTAGGATGCAGACAGGTTTTGCTTTCCGTACAAATCGGCTGAACTCAAACTAATAAAAGAAATAGAGGAATATCCTTTGATATATAACTATAAATTGACTTTCACAATAAAACTAATTTAACCTCTTTATTTTACAAATACACACACCCGTGTCTATAAGTTGTTAATTATATATTGTAAATGTTTAAAAATAGTGCTAATTACTGTTGAAAGTTGATGCACTTACATAAATATTAAAAAAAAAAAGTCAACATGTTTTATATTACACTCAGACTCACTGCATTAAAATGAGTGTGAATGAAATGTAAAACATGTCGCATGTTGATGTTGTAATGGTCTGTACGAACCCTTAATTTACTTAATTGTTGTCTGGATCCAAATCGGCCTCTGGCCTCTCACGAAAATAACCATTTAAAGCCTTAAACCTGGGAGAACTGAATGTAAATTTTTTATATCAAAAACAATATTGTTTTAAATTCCCAAACAATGGATATTGTTTCTTAAAGAAAATATTTACTTTTATGTATTTAAAATGAAATATATTTTTCTTATTTTTATATTTTGTTTACTTATATCTACAAGTATGTATTTTTCATTAACTACGTCTTCAGAATTTTGCTTTCGGCTAAAAAATGTTGGATAAGGCCACCTTTTATCATGTCATTTTTACAGAAAACCTGAAACTGTTGTTTTTTCTTAATTAAAAAATCTTTTTAAATGAAAAATAAAAAATGTTATAAGTATTATACTTTATTAAAAAGAAATTATTTTTCGTTAAATAAACGCTTATAAAAATAGAAAGTAATAATGTCGTGGTCATGTGGTCAAATGACTATGGTCATATGGTCATAAATATTTATTATGATTCAATTAAAAATATCAATACTGTCTTACTAAAAATTAATTCGTATCGAAACTTGAACAACAAAAAAAAGAGTACCCGTTTCGAAAGCAATTTGGATAAAAAACGGAGGCGAAAGTTTCAGAAGAAAAATTGCATTACCCCACCCTATAAACTTAAGCTGTAAAATACGAAATTTCTTTTTCCGAACGTAAAGAAATATATTTATCTACCTGTGACTTAGAACGTGCCTCGAAAAATCTTACTCATATTGCAATCAGGCAATTCGACATTACTACGATACGAAAAAATGTTTGTAGGGAAGTTTCATTTAATAATAATATAAAAGCCTACAAGTTAGAATAAAACCCTTCGAAGCCCTTGATCATAGTTTCTGATATATTAATATTTGCAGAAAAATATACGGTCAGTAAATAATAGTTTAGATACTATATCCCATATATTGTTAAAGGTTTGAAAACAAAGGTTTCTTTTTCAATTTAAAAAATATTTTGTTACCTCAAATATTATGATAGAGTAAACGTCAACTTGCGTTGCAAACGGCAAATATAGAGAGTCCATCGAAAAAGTCTAAAATAGAAGATTGGATTTTCACTAAGGGAGGAGGTAAATTTCCACATAAAGGGGATGATAAACAACAACAGTTGTCAAATAAACCGAAACAGATACATCAAAGAATGATACATATCGCAAAAGTGACAATTTGACGTGTCAAACCAATGTTTGTGCATAATAGAGTCGTGTTGTTTTGTGAGCATGAATGGAAATGCGATAACGGTGAACACAAAACAATACTGACACATGATCAAAAGAGATTAACGATTTAACAAAAACACTAGCTTCAGCAGAAAGAGACTATTATTTACTCAGCTAGTTAGTCAATGAATAGGAGAGAATCCGCGAGCTTTTGTAGTTTAATTTTCTGCCTTACCAGTTACCTTTCTCGATGCCAGTCGATGCTCTACGGTAGTAACGGTTAGGTAAGATAGTAAAAAATTAGGTTTCATCTCATTTTAAGAGCGCCTAAAGCGTCTGGCGGAAGCTAGCACCCACGAGAGTTGTCTGGCAATACTGCCGCCTTAAGGAAGAAAGACTTATGTCCAATTTCTGAATTAATCGCCTGTGATTTCAATTTTAACTAAAAAAAAAAACATGATATAAGTGTTTCTGGGTAATATTATTTGTATCCAAGCTTCCGAAATAATAAGAACGATTATTTCTTAAGTTATTAATTATTAAATTAAATTCTCTTGACCGTGTGAAAACCTTTAAGAAAAGGACTAATGTCCGTAATCAAGAACGGTCCTTTAAAACTGGCTGGCTGATAAGTAGCCTGCCGAGGACAGTGTTGACCTTGCAATTAAAGTATCTGAAACAGTTGGACTTGAGTCCTTTTAAATAAGGCTAAGCTACATTAAGTCTTTCTTGCGTAAGAAAAGATGACGTATTTGTGCTACATTTGGACATGAGTATTTTTGTTTTTTTTTTTAATTAATAATATTTTTATAATTATGCCGAATTTTTCGATCACTCCAGAAGATGCAGAATGTCACAAACTCTCGGAATAAACAATAATATAAAAAAGTCTCAAAATTTGGATCTGAGTGCTTCTTCCTTAAGACCACTGAATATTTAATGTTATTTTTTAACAATATTCTGTAAAATATATATACAAAAAGCAGCATATAATATTTTCAGATGAGTGAGCACCTGCTACCTGCAAGAGTGTCGCGCTTTTAATCTAACAAGCACGCATTCGTTCTTAACTACATGTTATAGTATTTATTCTCAAAATTTTAGCTTTGGTAAAAGGACGTTGCTCTGCGATCTTACTCTATTGACGAAAACTTAAGTAGCCTAATTTTTCTCAAAATTAACGTTTTGACGAAGCAAATAAAAAAAGGTTTAAAGCCAATTACCGCTTATTTCATTTTTCCCCTATACACCCTGTATGCGTATCAAAAAATAAAAAAATAAGGAAAAAAATGCCTTTAGGAATTACGAATTCAACCGGCAGAGTCAATAACCTAGAATCTTCGTGCGTCAGAAGCTCCAGTGACATGTTGAATCTGTGGAACGCCCCAGGAGACGAGGGAGCAAAAACTCTGTAGAACTTGAAAGCTTATTCGCAGAGAGTTACAAGATGGTAAATGAATCAGTGGCCATTTGCATAAAGCAGCTGGCAAGTGGCAATAAATATTATATACATACATACATAGCCGTCCGCAGAAATTTTGCAAATATTAAAGTCAGAAATTTTAGATTCCATTTAGATAGTAATGTGAAGTAATCTGCCTCCTCTTTCATCTAGTGTAAAATGCAATAACCAGAATGGGAGAGGAATAGTGCTTCTTTTTTTTTTTTTTTTTTTTTTTATTTAACGTCGGCCTATTTCCGATGCTGAGTCCTATCACCGACGACCTCCTTCAATGTTGGCAGTATTTATAGTGTCGTGGCCTCATAGTGCTTCTTTAACCCCAACCTGCGGACGCCTATGCATATATATATATATATATATATATATATATATATATATATAAGATTAATTTTATGTAATATTATATTACAGAAAAATTGTGGTTCTGAATATATTCATATTCTTAAAGGAGTCGTTTCATTTAAAGTATATAAGAAAATGTCAAGCAGATTATGCAAAAGATTAAAGTATGGTTAATATAATAATTATCATTAATTAAGGAGGGTTGACGCCAAACGATATACAGTAGTTTAAAATTCGAATCTAATTAAACGTAACTATGATTGATTTTATGCTATATCCACTCAGCAAAGTGAACCTTGTATTATAACAGCATTTAGTTCATTTGTGATTGATCAGTTCATCAGAAAATGTTAGTTATTTATTTAAAAATGTTTGTCTTAAATCATGAAGCCTTGTATTTTACTCTTTCACACAAATTTTCTGCTATGGAATAATTCACTCCACCACAACACGCTGTTATCATGCAGTTTTACTTTCAAAATGACGTTGATTTTTGGCAAGAAATTGTCATGAGCTAAGGAGCTCATTTGTCTTTGAATGGAACCGTACATAAACAAAATTCTTTGCTCTATCCTCTGGCCAAAGATCGTGGAAGCCTTGAAAGACAATATTCGATAGGAAATAGCTGCTATTCAGACTGAAACACTTCGAAATGTGATGGGAAAACGAGCAAATTTTGCCATTCGCGATCAGAACAAATTTTCAAAGTTCAAAATAGAAATAAAATCACTTCACAGCAAACATATATTTTTTTTAAATTAATAATAAAAGACATCCCAAACCCTATAAGTACAAGTAACAAGTAAATGTCTAATTAAGGATTTTATGTTCATGATTTATTCTAATAGCTAAGTTCATCTTAATGTATTGAGTTCTTTGCCATAACATTTTTTAAATCTAATACATAAACTACGAAAAATCAAAAGAACAAACCACCTTTTGATTTGCCTCTTTTATGTTAAAGACAATACAAGGGCGAAATATCAGAAAATCGATTTAATACCAAATCATTGAAATAGATTTGATTCTACGTCACTCTGCTACTTAAGGAAGACTCTAAGAACATTGTAGATTTTTATTCTTTCAAACAAGAACACCTAAGCTACTGCCGATGTTTATCCGACCTTAAAAATTTCGTTTCAATAAAATTGAAATTCTTAAAAGCTCGTCCGTGAAAAACCGTAAATTATTACTAAATGTAATTACCTCAGATGTTAAAAAAAATTGTAATAGAATATAATAGATGATGAAATAAATGTATTTGACAGTCTGAAAAGTCTAAAATATTCTAATGTATTATTTTTATTATGAATGTTATTCATAAAATATGTAAAAATATAATTTCTTTTAATTTTCTTTTTAGAAAATAAAAATTCTTTTGTTTTTCTAAAAAGACTTTTGGCGTCACCGGATTTTTCCCTGAATTTCCTGGAAACCCGTAATTTTGGAAAAACTGGAAAAAAGTGAGCCCTTTTTTGCTGTATTACTTTTAATTCGTAAAAGATAGAAAGTTGAAATTTTGCATGTGTATTAAGGTATTCAATGCTGACATTTCTCAAGAATTAGAAATTCAAAAATTTAAAAAGGGGGTGGTTGAAGAAATTCGGGGACCCGGTAGGGAACTTTGGTTCATATTCTGGATTCTAGAATAAATAAGTATATTATTAATAAAAGAAAATTCAAAATTTCAATATTTTATTTGGGGGCACGGGGGCAGTATTTTCCAAGAGTAAAAATTGTGCTAGAAAGTTGATATTTTGTATATGGGCTAACAACTTTGATATCTAATTTACAAATCGAAAAATAATTTCCAAATTTTGAAAAAAAATTGGTCAAATAACGAATAAATTGAAAATATTTTATATTTTGTTAAAAAAAAAATATTTTTTTAGTCAGTTTATATGAAAAATATTTTTTATTGTATGTAAAATTAATATAGAACGAGGTAAATATTTCAATTTAAAAATAGAATTAAAATTTAAATTGAAATTCAATTCACACACAAAACACAGTCGTCGCTTGCGACGGGGGTAAACTCTAGGCTTTACTTTAAATACACATACTCATATTTATAGATTTATATGTGCATATGTAAAATATATATCTGAGTATTGAATTAGGTCGGTCATCTCAAATTTCGGATATGTCTTATCACTTCTACAATAACGTTCTAACATTCTAACTAATTAACATTCATTATTAAATTTGCATATAATCTAAAGGGAGAAGCATTAAAGATTTGTACGAAATACACAGAATTTTAATAAAATATTGAATAAATATTACTGTATACTGTAATGTTATTGTTTATCAGATTTTTTTGTTATTAAAATTTATTTTAATTAAATTTTATTTTCAGACTTTTTACATTTTATAATCTAAATTCAAGTCAGTTGTCTATTGTTATTTATACATAATAATTTATTTTGTTTTTCATTTTAATTCTGTTTTTGACATTCACGTAGCAGCTTTCCAAAAGCTCCGTTATACGACAATATAAATACACCGCATGACGTCACTGCGGAGAGCTTTTACTGATACCATACAATATATTTATATCACTAACGACCATCGTCTTACGTCATGATGTTTGAAGATATCTGATTCTGATACTCAAGACAATATTTCGTAGATTCTTTGTAATCCTAAGAAACGAAGATGTATGGAAAACGAAAGTGGTACGGAACGGAAAATGTCAAAAGTAAATACTGACGTGGTTTAGTTATAATAATATAATATATATATATATATATATATATATATATATATATATATATAAGCAGGGCCGCTCAGGTCATAGGCAAGTCAACTTTCTAACTATTCCTTTTGATCTCACATCAAATGTTATTGTATCTAGCTTCCTGTGTTCTGAGTTCTAACCTTGCGGTCCTGGTTATCAGTATTATAATCAATCTTGATCTGTCACTGTCACTATTCGATCTGTGTAACAATACGTTTAGGAGAATTCATTGATTTTCCCAATCGATGTACGAAACGCATCCTGTTACTGACCTCAATATCGGAGGTACAGGGAAAAAGGAACGGGAATAAGGAAATAGTGGAGTAAAAGGCAGAAGGAAGGGAGAAGAAGTGAAGAAGGATTATGAACTCATTAGTTTGAGAGCAAATATAAATTATAATAGTTTTAAGTTTAATATAAGTGAAAATGAAATGTATGTTAAACGTTTTAATGAAAAAGAAGGCTGTAAAACCTTACGGTAGATATTAAATAAGATATTTACAATACAACTCTGTCCTCAATATTTAAGGGGTGATACTCTTCAACTCTTAAATGAAATCTTTGTTGTTTTAGTTTTACTTTAATATATGGTATACGAGTATATATTAAGAATTCTACAAAAAGACAGTTCAATTTAACTAATATAGTTATCTATGTTGTATTTTATATAAACACTAGAGTTTACCCCCGTCTTTTTAGTGTGTATGATTAGAATCCAAAGTAATTGGTATTTTCATTTCAAATTTTAGTTCTATTTTCAAATTTAAATATTTAACTCGCTCAATAATAAATAATTTTTCATATAAATTAACTAAAAAAAATATATTTCTTTCGACAAAATATAAAATATTTTAAATTTATTCGTTATTGGACCAACTACATTTCAAAATTTGGTTACGTACCAAAGTTAGCTCATATTTAAAATTTCAACTTTGTATCCCAATTTTTACCCTCGGCAAAAACTGCACTCGTGCCCCCAAATAAAATTTTTGGTTTCTTAATTCTTTTTTTTTAATAACATATTTCATTATTTAAAATTCCAATAACTCCAAATTTTGAGTTTTCTCCAAAGTTTTCTACCTGGCCCTCTAATTTTCCAATTTTTTAATTTCTAATTTTCAAAAAATGTTAGCATTTAACACTGTAATAGACATGCCAAATTTCAACTTTCTATTTTTAACGAATTAAAAGTTATAGAGCAAAAAGTAAAAAAATTTTTTTTAGTTTTTCCAAAATTACGTGTTTCCAAGAAATTCAGAGAAAAATGCGAGGAAAAATTCCTAGAATTTTCTTCTCTACGAAATATGAAATTTTCAAAAAGATGCATGTAGCTGTTTTCGAGCCACCATAAACTTTAAGTTGAAACATTATAATATAGGATAAGTAAAATCTTGAAGACAACGATTCTAATATAAAAGAAACCTATAGACCACTAAACTAATTAACTCCATATAATAAATAAGTATTATATAAGCATAAATATGTACAACTTGAATAAATGATCTCTGTGATTATAATATCATTATAAACAAATAAAAAAAAAATATCGTTCGTTTTAAGTAAAAGGAAATTTTGATATTTTGAACAAATTGTATTGCACTGAATGGTTTACCTTTGCTAGTTTACCACAAGCAAATTTTAAGATATATTTTTCATTTCATATATAGAAATTAACTAGCAGTGCAAGATTCACACATTTTCTACCTGGGAAATATAGTTACATATAATAAACTGCGGTGGCATAGAAAATTGTCTTGCAGTGGGAGGTTCACAATTGCTAGATTGCCACAAGCTAATTACAAAGTTCATTTGTTACTTCTCTTACTAGGTACTAGCTTTCTACAAGCTAATTCAAGTGTTCATTGCGTTACATTTTCTACCTGAGAATCTAGTTATTTTAATAATCTACGGAAGGCATAGTTATCATAGGCTTGACTTTGATTAAGTGATTCAAGTGTAATTAAATATTAGGCTACGGTGTTGGTGACATATATGAGACTATGATACAATGAAAATACTATCAGCATATCGGTAATATGATAACGCCAAATAAAATAAATAGGCAAGGATAAATACTATTATTTAATATTAAATATTAAAAATTAGTTAAATATAAATAGCTTATAAATAAAGAGATATATTTTACATAACTGTAAATAATTTTTATGTAACGTAATTAACGTAATTTATTACATAAAAATGAACTATTAATTTAAGTATTAAATTACGCAAATATTGTACTGTAAATTAAGCAAAAATTTTGTATATAAAATGTACAAAATTCTATTTACCGTGCAGTTTATATATTGTGAAAACCAATTAAATGAAAGTTACCTTGTTGTTAAAATGTTAGGGTTCATATTACTGCTCATGGGGCGCCATTCAATTGATATTTTTACTGAAGTTATAAAAGCAGTAGCCTGTTGAATTGCTCTCAGTTCCATTATCCTTTGGGAGAAAAGAGCGATCACCGGCGTCTGCTACAGTGAACCATACATCGTATACATCCTTCGCCCACGCCGGCAGTTAGCACTGATTTAAAAGTATATTGCTTCCAATTACGTACATAAAACTTTAATAGGGGCTGCAAAATGTAATGCCTCGTTCTTCCGTATAGCTCCTTAACTAGAAAAGATTCGTAACACAGTTAAATAAATATTTAATGGCGTATAAATGGTTCAATTTATATAAATACCTGTTTTAATTTATATAAACGTGAGGTATTCACCCCATTATTTTATAATCTACTTGGCTATTACGGTTCCATCGTAAGTAATTCATTAGCGATAATTCAGAAGCGATTCATCGTAGAAGAATTTATCGTTCAAGCAATTTCTCGTTTTCGTATTTCTTTGTACAGTATAAACTGCACTTTTGTTGTAAATTTTTATTTGTTAATTGCATATATTCCAATGGGCTTGTGTCCTCATTTAGTAGTAGTCGATTTTTCAATTACTGATTGAAATTGATGTTAATAAATGTGTATTGGTGTGTCTATTTTATTAAATATCTAAATATTGACGGAAATATAGCAATTAAAACTTTTAATTGTAGTTTTAGTTATTTGTATGACGTGAAATGCATTTTAACGTCAGGTATTTGTTGAGTAGGTCAGTGCTGTAGTAATTTTCTGTAGCTGTTGGTAGTCAAATAATCAAGTCAAATCAAAGGCAGACATAATATTGAAATTTATTATTCCTTGAAATAGCTGTAAATAATATTTGATATTTTGATATATAATTACATATAGTAGAGATTTATGAGTTATAAGGTTGGTAACCTTACACAAGGATTGTGATGTCACATGCACTTGGAATGTGTACAACGTTGAATTCCTTTAATAATTAAAGAGACATAATGACTTTTTTAATTGTTAATATCTCTTAATATATAAGGAGTTACTAAAAAATAATTTAACATTTGAGGTTCTAGTAACCCACTTTATCAATATATAGTACACTTTTATAGAAATTAAGACATAGGACACAAGCCCATTTATAACATGCATAGCTTAATATTAAATATTTGTTAAGACATTTTATATTTAAAGCCTATGTAATATTTATCGATTTAATGCTTTTGGTAAGAAGTTTGAACTAATATTAAAGAAAAAGTACATTTCTTTCTTGAGAAGTTACTTGTTTAATGTTAATTAAGCTTGTCGCACACTGCAAGTGTATTTCAGCAAATTTTGACCGGACGTATACGCGCTACTAAACTTTACCTATCCGAACCCTGTAAATGTCCAGAAAGGAATATCAATCAATCAATCAATAAAAATGAAAGTAAAAGTTTGCTGTCATTGTAAATTATGTTAGTCCAAAACAACTCCAATACACTCTACAGTAGTTAAGTTTGACTTGGTGTACTGTCGTATCGGTATGTGGTATATATGCATTCTGACACAACACGTGCAAAAAACACAGCTGTCGATTTACGCCAGAATTCGCTGTCACTTAAATGCGCCATTATTTTTCAAGAGCCAATATTTTACAAAATATTACTATTTAAGTTTACCAAAGGCTGGTAAATGAAGTTGAAGCTGGCTAATAATAAAGTAAGTTACTAAATAGGCCTGATACCTTAAGCCAAACTAAGTGTCTCATTCTGATTTTCAATTTCCAGCAATCTAAGATCATTTTATAAGATCATCTCTATAAATTCTAAAACGATATAGAAAATTCAAATTTAATTTATAACTTCTGTCTTAGGGTAAGGTTGCTGAACTTTTTGTACCGTTTTAAAAATATTCTATTCAATATACTAATTTGAATATTCTTCCTAATGTTATAGGGCATCGTTAAAAAGTTACAAAATAGGAGAATAAATCTCGAAAATTATAATTCATAATAATCTACTTATTTAGATTTTGTCGGACAGTAGGTTTATAGACGTATTTAAAACGGTAAGAGTAAAAAAAGGAAAGAGGAAAATTGATTTCCTCTTTTGAAAGAAGAGATTGCATATTTACCTTATCTTGTTAAAACTTTAAGAAACGCGTTCTTTGCCAGATACTTCATTCTCCCAATTAATCTTTCAAGTTGAAAATAAAAAACTTATTGCATAATAATATATTTCCATCACTCACCGACAGATCTCCAATTGTATTTCTCCTAAAACATATAAAAGATTATTAAAAAAAAAAAATCCTACAGTTGGCATTTCTTAATTATTAAAACAAAAGTTTTTAAATCGAAAAGCTTTCAAAGTTTTCTTTAAGTGACACCCATTCTACTTTCAAATGATTTTTACGTACGTTTCATTCATAAATAGAACTGATTTTATAGTATTGATTGGGTATCTTTAATGCAATAGGATGAATCTTTTGTAGCTCTAACTTTATTCAAAAAACAAACTTTCAAGCACGATCTAAACTTTCTAAAACTTTTATTAGATTCTAGATGGTCGCTAACTTACAACAATAAGTTAGTTCAACCGTAAAGTTCTTACGAAACTCGTGACTTAAAACATTTTCTAGAAGTTTTTTGTCCCTTAAAATCTTTGGTAACAACATTTAAATAAAATACCTAATTTAATTAAAAGAACCTTTCAGTTAGCTTTACTTTTTCACGTGAAAATCACTTTATTTTTACAACTACATATATATGTTATCAGGGGCACATTAATCTTAGATCCAGAACCCCAGCAACAGGTAATCTTTATCAAATGTACACTGGTAAAATGTAACTTTTGACAAAGTTACTCTAGATAAAGTGAAAACAGAGATTTGGAAAGATATTAAATTTGTTATTCAAAACTGTAAATTGATTAACTGACAGTGATTATGAAGATTCTCATAAATCCTAGACTAAGTAGAAGACTGTAAAGAGTCTTTTAACGTGCTAATAAAATAATAATTCAAACTAAAACAAAAAGACTAGTTCTTCTCGCAGAGAGATTGAGATAACACCATTTGAAAACATTGAACAAGCACAAACAATGCTAACAATATTGGCTAAAGACAATCTTGTTTAATCTCAATATGTTTTCAGACTCTGTTAATAGTCAGTGTTGCTTCTTGCGTGTGCTATTAGGAAAACTTTACACATAAGAAGATAAACCTCGTTAAATTCATATATTAGATATATTGCAAAAGGTGCATCAAAGAATAATACACCCCAAGTCGAAATACTGAATGCACTAACGATAACTTAAGGATAACTGTCTCAATGGTATTTGGAGTATCAATAGCGTTTGAAGTATGTACTTAATGCTATTTCACAAGTGTGGAACAAAATTGAAACGCCATATTATTTTAAGATATATATTACCTTGCTGACCTATTAAAACGCTATTTAAAGTAAACTTGAAGAATAAGCTTTTGGTGTGCTATTCATACGATAATTTGTAGGTAGGTCATCAACTAGGCTTTTAGTTGCGACCCTTGAAACGCTTCTGATATCATAAAATCGTGGTATTCAAGGAATAATAACTTAGCTGTTCTATTGATGCGCTAAATTCCGATTCAGGAAAATTCTGAAATAAATAGAATAGAAATTATTTTATTTTCTTCTAGAATTTTGTCAATACAATCATATAACTTCATTTTACATCAACGTACTTATCAGAATCTGATATGCTACATTATGCTAGCGTAATGTAAAATATTTTAAATTAGCTAAGCCTTACCTCTACGCCTTATAAATAAACCTGTTTTAAAATGTATACCAGGTATAAAGCTCGTACGGACAAGCTTATTATCAGTTTATACCTGTAATAAATTTTATAACAGGTTTATTTGTAATGTGGTAAACGTTTTCTAAAATATAAATTTTACCTGTGTTACATGGAACTGCTACATAAAATAAGTTTCTGCTTTTCAGAATTGTAGCGTCAACTTAAACTGGGATCTAATGTACAAACATATGTTCTAAATGTCAAATAGGTCTTTTCTTCACAGTTGAAACAATATAGATCTGCACATACCCTATTAACAAAATATTTAATAAAAGAGAATAGATACATCGTCAATATTCAATGCCGAATTTCTTGTAAAACCAAACGTCTTGTCTTATATAAACGGTAGGTATTATGCTATTGATATTAATGATAATCAATGTAGTACTTATCTTTCTGATGATCTATTACTGTTACAGAATACTACTTTTAACAGCATCCCACTTTTCTATTTTCTGTTCCTAATAAAGTAAAACTACCTCCAAAACTCTAATAAACACTTAATGTCATATGCTTTTAAATATCAGCTTCAAATATACATTATCAAACCTACAGATTAAATGAGGTCAGTCACTACACAGTCCACACCTCGGCGAAATATTGAAGTTTACCGAATTTTTTAAAACCAGTTTCGTGGTTTTTCCTTAAAGGGGTTTTTACACTATACGATACGATTTCGATAAATATTTTGTTCATAGAAAAGTTGAATATTACATAAATCAATTTTACAGTCACACATTTCTTGTATGTAGAATCACAGATTGAAATAATATTCAACTATGAACAAACTATTTGTCGAAATCGGAATCTTGTCGTAGTAGCGTGTAAAAACCTCTTTAGAACATTGAGCACAAAAACTGATTCAATTTATATTTTAGGAAATTATTATACTAATTTTATCATAATTTATGTATTTGATTAGCACTTATGTAAGATGAATCGTATTAACGTTATAATGCTTTAATTTGCAAGGGCAATAGACCTTTCAATAATATAGACCATATGTATGCTTTGTACGAAATGGCAAATAAAATCGCCATAAAAAATGGGTAAATAAAATCGCATAGAAAACAATTTTTGAAATAGATTAAACAGAAAAAATGACTTATTATATAATACGTAATACTAAAATCACGTTGTATAAAAAAATCATTCCAATATTTTTCATTTTTTTATTCAAAAGATAATAGAAAAAAAAAAAATAGAATTTGCATTTGGTAATTAGAGTGAAGTTAGCGTCATCCTTCTAAGTACGCCATTTTGTTATGCAACTTTCTTTCTACGTTTAGCTTTCGAGTAAGTAGGTTCTCATAACAGGTTTTGTTTGTTGATTGTAATATTTAATCCATTAAAATCTTTTGAAAGTGTACAAATAAGGAAGAGAAAACATGGAGCAAAATGGTAATGTATAATTTTATATATGTTTTCAAGATATATTTTACTTTAACCAATAAAGTGATTTATAAAAATACATTTTGATGCAGATTTTAATGATGCGTCATCCTTACCTAATATGGGTGGTTTTATGGCAACTTCATCAAATTTCGGAGGCATTCATGTCGAAGAAGAGAGAGATAGTAACATATAATATTATATATTTGTTAATTTTCTTTGTTTATGTAAAGAAACTTCTCTTCAAATGTTTATTTTCTGTAGGCGAGTTAGCAGGTTCTCTAAACGAGATGCAAAGTTCTAACGACTGGATAATTCATTCGGCGTTAGCATTAATGCACGTACAGAGAAGAGAGGACAAACGTACAGAGCAAAGAAACCGTATTTTGGAACAACTAATGAGCGGCCAAGCGGAATCTGTTAGAGACAATGAAACAAACAGTATGCTGAATGGTAACGTCAAATTTGGATTAAACTTTTTTCTGTTATTATTCCTTATGTGCGGATAAAGTATTGTTGTTTTTAATTGTTTATTACCTACAGCGGTTAAATTATATACACTAAAAAACGATATGTCAAAGATGAATTGGTTGGACACTTCCACGCTATCCAATCCTACCCCAGCATCATCTCCAAACGTGAAAATTAGTTTAATCCAGAAAAAAACAACATTGGCTAACAAAGCGCTTAGTGGTAATGTAAAATTATTTTAAAGTTTTGTAATAATTGTTCCTTGTCTGCATATAAGAGAGTAATATAAAACTTCTACAGGACAAGAAACAAGTGGGATGTTCACTCAAATGCAGAATACACCTTCATCGGTATCCAATACAACATTTAAACCATCGCTAAGCATCGCAACACAATCTGTAGAGATAAATAAAGAACAAGAGTCTACACAAAAAGATGTTCCTGATAAGAGAGACAAAGTACCTAATGGTAACGTAAAATTGGTTAAACTTTCTTTTTATTGTTCCTTGCCTGCATATAAAACAGTAATATAAAACTTCTGCAGGACAAGAAACAAAAGGATTGGGAAATGGGATGCGGAAGATAGATTTGTTAGATTCTTCGCCATTATCCAGACAGTATATAACTCCAGAATCGTTGTTAAATCGAAAACTTCTTGAAAGAATTAAAGGATTAAAGCGAAAAAATGTTGCAATTAGAAAAAGCGACATGTCTAATGGTAACGTAAAATTCCTTGTATGCATTTAAGAAAATCTTCTTCTAATAACATATGAAATCCTTGCAGAACAAGAAACTAATGTGCTGGGCACTCAGATGCAGACAATAGATAAGTCACAAGCTGCGTCGCTACCCTTCAAGATGGCATATCGCACCAGTTCACCTCAACAACCAAAACTATTTAATTACGGCGTTAAAAAAATAAAGACATCTTTAGAGAGAGATCATGTGCAAAACTCTAAGGAAAAAGATATTATCACTGAAAAGGACAAAGCATTTACGGGTAACGTTAAATTGGTTAAAGTTTCTTGTATACATATAAGACACTATATTTTTAACATATGAACCCTTTATAGAAGACAACCGAAACAAACTGGGCACTAATATGGAGACTACAAATGTATTAAAAGATTCATCACTATCGAATACAGCTTCAACATCATCCTCATATCCTCAACTTTTTAATCGTCGAGTCCAAAAAATAAGAGAAAACTTAAATCAACCTGATATTTTCATTGACAAGCACAAAGTAACACAAGTTAATGGTAATATACAATTCGTTAAATTTCCTTTTTATTCATTTATTTATTTTACATAAGACAATCTATTTTTAATATATATAACTTCTACAGAACAAGTTATAAAAATGGTAACGTAAAGTTGTATTTAGTCTCTTTATAAAGAAATTTTATATTCAAATGTATAATTCCAACAGAGCATAAAGCAACTCGTTTGGACAAGGAAATGCCGAACATGGAACAGATGCACGCTTCATCGTTTCCTAAACCAATTCCAACATCATCGCAAAAAGCTACATTAGAGGAGCGAAGGCATATCGATAAAGCAGATGGTAGTGGAAAAAATAATGAGCCAGAAGGTAACGTAAAACTGTTCAATATATTTGATATTATTACAATTACAATTCATTACAATTCTTATACTTTAGTTGACTCTCTTGCGAAATTTGGTTCGAAAGAATATATACATCACGTATTAAGTAAACTTGTCAAGGAACTTAAGGAAATCCAAAAACAGTGTCCCAATGCTACAGGCGAAATAGATAGGAAGCAGTTGAATGGTAATGTATAGCTTGCGCTATAGTTCTTTGTTATTGTTCCTTGTATTCATATAAGAAAATGCTTCTATGTATTTAGCTCATCCTGCTTCGTCGTCATCAAATTTAGATGATGTTAAATCTCCAAACCTTTTCAAAGACCGCAAGGAAGACACCGCGAAGCCTATTGGAATTTGCCATAATCAAGGTGTCATCAGAAAAAGTAAGAGACTCATGAGTAACGTAGCTTCTTTTCCTCTTTTTTTTGTCTTGATTAAATATAAAACTTAAATTTTTAATGTTTGTCATAGAACAGAGAACACTTCTTGTTATTGTTGCTTCTAAGGCAATTGCTAAAGAATTCGCTGCAGAATTCCCTGCTCCCGCCGAATATGAAAACCAGCTTGATAAGGGTAAAGTAATTACAATGTTAAAATCATTCGAATTATTGCGTTGACCATATAAAGCATTATCTTTTATGTTTAGTTCCGATGAAGAATAAAGTTTCTGGAAACGAATTGTTAAACAAAGCGTCGTCTAATATTGCTCCTTCAACATCTAAGGAATCTCAAGACTCCAAGCCATCTACATCAAAAGAAAATTTGCAAAAAGCTGATATGTCCGCTCAACATAAGAAAGTAGTGCCAAGTAACGTAAAACTTTAATAAAACTTATTGTTATTTATTCTTGACCACATGTAAAACAATCTTCTTCATATGTTTAGCTCCTACTAACACCCACTCCGAGAAAAGAAGTTACGATTATTTTAGGAGGTGTTTTCTTTTTATGAAAACTAAAAAGAAAATTCTGGATGGATTAAGACTTCGCCAACAAAAACTTAATACAGTTGATCATTGTACTTGCTCACCAGATTGGCATTACAGATATCAAGAAAGACTAACTCATCGCATAAAAATGCAGGAACAAATTCTTAAGGAATTAGCGGAACCACTAAGTCGTAAAGTTCTTCGTGCAACTAGAATAGAATTTCTTCGTAAAGCTATCGAAAAGACTCCTTGCGAAGCCAAGGAAAGGACTGTTCGTGAAGATGAGGAAAACAAACTTCGTGAAACCAATGAGCAATCGGAATAGATATTAATTATAAAATGTGTAATAAGTGTTATGTTATATGTAAGATGAAATTAAAAAAAAAAGAATATATTTAATTGAAATTGTATTTGACAATTTGATCAAATGAAGTGACATAATTGGAGGCGTTTTTATTTCTTAAACTATCCTTGTACTCATATATTGATATATATTAGCTGCTGGTTAAGGCTAGGAAATTTTATAAATGAGCTATAAACACGAAGCTTATCCCATATCTAAATGTTATCTAAAATATAATAAGAATGTAACGTAAAAGGTACTATAGCCCACACTAAATGTTGCCGTAATGTGTGAATTACCCCTTTTGACTAAAGCACTTTGATTCCCTTTACATTTTCAAAGGCAAAGCCAGTGTATTACATTTATCTACTCTAATAACTTATTTGCAAAGGATCAAATATACCTGCAGTTCATTTTAGATATTTATTTGAAAATCTGATCAACTTTACCCTCCGGTTCTTACATTTCTTTATAAATATTTGCCAAGTTGTAAAATTAATAACTATTTTAAAAACTACTTAGTAACACCACAATAAACATATATGTAGCATTTATTTAAAATTTACCTCTTTCTTTGAAAATATAATGCAATTGCCATATTCATCCTTATCTAGAGTCTTTATAATAGTCTACATCTACAATGTATAATTCGAATCAAAATATTAGCGCGCCAAAACGCGATTAGATTTCAATAGAGAGGATTTTACTTCACTGAACTCTAATTTTCCCAGCATGCTTTGGGAACCATAATTTTTGGTATTTATATTAGAATAAAGTGAGAATCATCTTCCTAATACAGCCATTTTGTTACACAGCGTGCTTGGTACTATTCTGGTCTTAAGTCGTTGAAATGTTCGTTTAGTTTCCCGGTACTGTTAAGTCGTTTTAATATTTCATCCATAGAAATCTTAATCATACGGTGATAATCGTAACATAAATAAAAACGATAAAGGTACTAATAATTTTATATACTTTCATGAATGCACATTTTCTAATGTCTACCCTTATTAGTGTGATAGCTATGTATATTGTCGCTTAGTTTTTGATAGACCTAAATATTCTTCTCGTATTAGAACATATTACTATTGCAAACCATCTTACTATTTTAATGCTTTTTATAATTATAACTAATATTTTTTGATATTTATTTAGTTCAGCTACATTTTTTCTTTGTAACTTGTAAATATAACTATAGCACTTTTGTGCATTTTATGATGCTTTTTATATAGTCAACAGACGTACAAATTTATTCGTATAGTCATTATACCACTTTTTATTAAGAAAGAGAATATATCCATGGTTAAAGTTGCCCAATTATTGTAAAGTATAACGCCATTTATATATGACGCCACTTATATATTCTAACGTCAGGTATGAAATTTCAACCTTAATCATGAGTATTGTCTGAAGCTTAATTAAAGGTAGTGTAATGACTAGTACGAAATGATTTGGGCATGTTTTCAATATTGAACTAGCGCCATAAAACATACAAAAGTGCAGTATCTTTTTTACCTTTTCTTTTGTATTATTATATATTCTTACTTATTTTACTAAAGATGTAAGTTTTTCGAATATTTTACTAGCTTCGCAAAAAATATCTATTTCATAAACTGAGCGAATTTACTAATTTGGCACTTAAAACAATTTCTTCTAAATATTTAGATTCTACAAATAAGATATAAAAAGAGCATCAAAATGTCTGACATGAACCGCCTTCTGTATGAAATGTCCTTATCTTGCGAGAGGAACAACGAAGGAAGTGGAGGTAATGTATAAATTTATTTGTTAGATAACGATAACGGTAACGATGCAGAAATGAAACAACGGCTTCAAATGATGTACGAATATTATGTTATAATTTTTGAGTATATAAAATATCATTCGTAATACTTTTAGAAGATAAAGAGAAGAAGGAAACCGTCCCAGCTGCTAAAGTTAAGAAAGGCACTGATGAGGTTCAAGGAAAAGTTAAGAAGGAGAAAGGTAATGTATAACTTTAGAAGTACTTGGTTAAAATCATTTTTAGTCATATCAATTTTAAACATTCTTGATACTTTAAGCTAATGAGGAGAAGAAGGAAGATTTCTTGGTCGCTACACTGATACAGGAAGAGATACCTTCTCTTGGTGCTTTGGTAGTCCCCGATGTAGTTAGTGAGAACGACGACAATAATGAGAAACGTAAGGAACAGGAAGGTAACTTACAATTTTATATTTTTGAATATCTTTTTTGTGTAAAGGGTAATGTTGTCCACACATATAGAACTCGCAGAAAAAGAGGGAGCTGTGTTGGAACAAATTCCATCATGTGCTACTTATGCATTACCCAATGTAGTTTGGGAGGGTAACAAAAAAGGCGAGGGGTTCAAAGATAATTTATAATCCTATTTTATTGATATTGTTTGCTTACATAAAATGTAATGTTGCATATGCATTTAGTTCCAGCAGAGAAAGCTAGCTTGGATAACGATGTCCTAATGAAGGAGGTTTATAATAATGACGAAGAGACACCCACAAAGGGAAAAAGGCGGTGCTACTATTCTCTTGACGACGTCGCAAAAGAGACAAAATTGGTTCGAAAACTGAAAAGAGCAATTCGTCGTGCAGAAAAGAAAAAAGCTCGTACTTTAGCAGCTGCTAAACTTCTTCGTAATGGAGGAAATCGAAGCCGCCGTGAAGATTTAAAACTTCACAATGAAGAACAACAACCAACTTTAAAGGATATACCTGCTTCCGCCGTCAATAAAAAACAACTTGCTAAAGGTAAAGTAACTACGATTTTAAAGTCCTTTGAATTATTTCCTTGACTACCTAAAGCAATGTTCATTTATGTTCAGTTCCGATAAAGAATAATAAGGTGACTGTTTCCGGCATCGAATTGTTAAACACGACGCAGACTAATGCTGCTCCTTCAACATCTAATAAATCTCAGGACTCCAACCCGTCTACTTCAAGGAAAAACTTGCAGAAAGCTGCTATGTCCACCAAACATAACAAGGAACAGCAAAGTAACGTAAAATTTTGTTAAAACTTGTTGTTATTAATTCTTGACCGCATGTAAAACAATTTTCTTAATATGTTCAGCTCCTACAAGCAAACAGGAAACTGTGCAGGATAAAAAAGGTAGAATTGTTAAGTCATACATGATGAAACCAATAAATCTGGATTATTACGAGCGTCGCGAGGAAAGAGATTATGAGCGTCTTAAAACGAATTTTCTTTATGAGCAGACCAAACAATTCTTTCTTGAGGAAATGAAAAAAGATAAAATGAAATTGAATCTTCAGCAACAAGAACCTAATGACAGTGATAGTCATTGTTCTTCTCGTTCACCAGATGCGCATTCCAAACGTGAAGCAAGCATGCAACATAGTCTCAAGACACAGGAACAACTTGGCAAGGAAGAAGCGGAGTCAAAGGATCGTGTAGCTAAGGAAGAATGTCTTCGCGACGGTAAGGAAAAGGCTCTTCGTGAAACAAATGAACCATCAGAACAATCGAAATAGATATTAATGTTAAAATGTTTGAATAAGTATAAAAATATGCATAAATATTATAATTCACTTTTTTTTAATACTGTTAGATGAAATACAAAAAATAAATATATGAAATTGAAATTGCATTTGAGTATCTGATCAAATCAATTTACATAATTCAAGGCGTATTCATTTCTTTCACTATCTTTGTCTTGTATATTGATATAAATAAGATATACACAAGTAAATAGCCAATAAGTATGAAGCTTATCTTACATCTAAATGTAATCTAAAATATATTAATAATATAAAGTAAAAGGTACTACAGCCCACACTGAATGTAGCCGTCGCAATGTGTGGATTATGCTTCTTGACTAAAGGAAATTGATCTAACAGTTATTCTCTTTACACCTTTAAAGACAAGACATAATCGCAATGGATCTAATAAACCTACAGTTCATTTTAGATATTTAAATAAAAATACTGCCAATTTGTTTTTCGTCTTCTTTCTGTACAATGGATGGCTATTTTAAAAACTCCTTAGTAACACCACAATAAACTTATATGTAGCATTTGTGTAAAATTTACCTCCAAACTTGTTTTCTGTATATAATATAATGCAAATGCCATATTCATCCTTACCTAGAGTTTTTATAATGGTCTCTATCTACATCGTATGATTTGAATCAGAATATTAGCGCGCCATAACAGAATTAGATTTCAGAAGAGAGACTTTTACTTCACTGAACCTTAATTTTCCCAGCATGCTTTAGGAAACATAATTTTTGTTTAATTTTGATCATCTCCATTGCATTGTACAACGTGCTTTCTAGTAGACGGGTCTTAAGGCGTTCAATTGTTCGTTCAATTTCCTGGTTCTGTTACTTCGTTTTCATTATTCATCCATCTAAATCTAAATCATACCGCAATAATCGTAACAAAAGTAACAACGAGAAAGGTACTTATTATTTGATATAGTTTCTTTAATGCTCATATTTTAATTTCTTACTTAATTTGTATGATAGCTATATGGTCGGTTAGTTTTTGATAGACCTAAAACTAAGAATAACTAATAATTTTTTTTGTATTATTATCTGTATTATTTGTATCTATCATATTTATTTCATGAACTAGGCAAATTTACTAATTTGGCATTTAAAACAAATCTTTTAAAAATCCAGATTTTAAAAGTAAGATCATAAGAACTACGTAGGTCATCGAATTATCTGAAATGGACCCTTATGATTCGTCGTCGTACGAAATTGATGACCATAGTGGTAACGCATAAATTTTTTAAAGCCTTTACTAATATTACTTATACATTGTTTATAATCATAAACAATTTGGTTTATAAAATATAAATCAGAGATGGTTTATACAAGCCAACGAAATAATCATATTCTTAAAGTGATTGAGGTGGAAGTACGGGAGGAACCTTTATTGCCGGTTGAACAGAGAGTTGAAAAAGATGAAGCCTTGCCAAGACCTGGGAGTAGCAGAGAACTCACCCACAAACAGCCTTTGACTGACAGAGATGATAAACAAGAAGCAAAAAATAAACAACATAAAGGTAATGTGGAATGAAGTACGAATGTTGTGGTATTACTTTTGAGTATAAAATAACATTCGTTATACTTTTAGTCCCTGCTGGTAAAGTGAAGAAAGCCGCTAATATTGTTCAGGGGAAAGATAAGAAAGAAAGAGGTAATGTATAACTTTACCATAGAAGTACTTCGTTAAAATTACTTCTTTCCATATGAAATTCTAAACATTCTTTGTATTTTAAGTTAACATTAAGAAAAAGAAGATCATGGCTACAAAGTTAAAAAAAGTGATGAAGGAGAACTACAGCAAAGATAATAAAGAGAAAGGTAATATGTAGTTACAGAAGGTTTCTGTATTCCCATTCCTTATGTGCATATAAAACAAAATTCTTCATATTTTAAGCGAATAAAGATAAAAAAGAAGCTCTCCTGGCCGCTAAAAAGGAAGGGATACCTCTTCTTGATGCATCGCTGGTACTCAATGTAGATGATGAAAAAGATAACCAAAATGAGAAATCTAAGGGACAGGATGGTATCTTACAATTTTATAGTATTTTTAATCTTTATTGCATAAAATGTAATGATATCTATATGTTTAGAACTATCAGAAATACAGCCAGCTATGTTGAAGGAGATCCCGTCTTGTTCATCTCATGCGTCACCCAAAGTAGTTGTGAAGGATAACGAAATAGCCGGAGGGTCCAAAGGTAATGTGTAATTCTATGTTATTGATATTACATAATAATAGTACATTATATACATAGTACATAAAGTATAATGTTGCACATGTATTTAATTCCATTAGAGGAAGCTAGGTTGGATAACGATGTTGTAATGAAGGAGGCTGATAAGAAGAGCGAAGAGCCCCCCGTAAGGGGAAAAAGAAGCAGTTACTATCCACTTGACGACGTTGCTAAGGAGCAAAAAATGGCACGCAAACTTAAAAGGGAAATGAGTCGCGCAGAAAAGAAAAAGACTCGCACTTCAGCAGGAGATAAACATCGCCGTGGAGGAAAGCGTAGTCGTCGTGAAGATCCAAAGACTGAAGACGTTCTTCCTAATACAGATAAGGAAGCGGTCGGCCCAAAGATGCCAAATGTGAATTCTCACTAAATCGATTCATATTATGTACAAATTTGTATACATAATTATACTTATAATTATATATACAATATATATATATTTGTATATAATAATTATATTTGTATACATAATTATAAATTAATTCAAAAAATTTTAATGTCAAAATATAATAGTTAATAATAAATAATAATTTAACATTTCTTTACATATTTCTTACGTTGTCTTGTGGGAATCTATTCAATATTGTTTCACATTATAGTACTTTTAGTATTTTGTCTTCCAATACAAAAGTACCCAATGTTGAAGCTATATAAATTAGCTAAGTGCTACCCAAAAAACAAGCAGCTGACATGTTACTTAAAATGTATATTGATCTTAAAAAATAAATGTAAGTTAGTGCAATAAAACTTTTCTTTTATTTGTAAAAATATATAGCAGCTTCTTGTAGCCTAAATACATCTACTATATAAATATTATAAAAATATTAAATTTGCATTTATTGGTGCTAAAACAATATCCCATCTTAATTTTGATTATTTCTTTATCTACTGTTATGAAATATTATTTTTAATCAAATCACTCTTTATACAGCTCTCAAACCAACAACAACAAAAACATAAAGGCAAACTAAATAAAATTTAAAAAAACATTTTTTGAACGATATAGATTCTATTACTTAGTTGTCTGTGCAATATAAATGTGATAAAATAAAATTCAGTGCTGTTTCACTTACTAAACCCAAGTCAACCAAATTCAGAGAAGGTATTTTTTCGAACTACAAAAATGTAACAAAGCAACTGGGTTTTAATAATATTTTATATTTCTTGTGAAAGGATTCAAATAATAAAAAAGCGCGCTATAACTGAATTAGAATTCAATGGACTGTAATCATTCAGTGATTGTAGTGAAGTGAGGGTCATATGCGGACTACTTGTAAATAAACCATTTTGTTGTTAAACAGCTTGTTACAATACATGGTATTTGAACGTGCTGGATAATTTGTTAATGTTATTTCGATATAAATAATAGTTTATCAATAAAATTCTTTACCTAACGAAAAAATTCAAAGGAGATAATCAAGCAACAGAAAGGTAACGTCATTTTATCTTCTATACTTTTTGTGTTTTTTTCTTTTGCATACTTCGATCGTCCATCGATTGGTTAGTAAGCCATCTCCAAATATGGAGTTTTTAGATAAGAAATATTTGATTTTTTAGCATTCTGCCGGTATTCAACTAGATCAACTGCATTATTAATTTCTTTGGTTGTATTTATGAGTTATCTATGTAAGTAATCATGTAGAGGATTGAATTTTGAATTTTTTCGGAGATGTCAATCAAATATTTCATTTATGGTCTTTCGAAATATTATATATAGTATAGTCTTAACTTATTTAACAGTGCATTGTTAGTGTATTAACTGAAAAATCAGTTGTCTAACATTGCGCACTTGGTTGCTACTCAGCTTCCAACAATTATATTTCCTTATGATCACAGATCTAAACTACAAAAACTCCAAAAAGCCAAAAAATCAGAAATGGAATTAAGCAATGGTATCGATCCCAACCATAACCATGTCGTGGCTACAAGTGGCAACGATAATGAGGAAGAAGGCAATCGTGAAGGTATTGCATTCACTTATATATTCACTTAATTTATTATTTGTTGTATATTTATATCATTTTTATAAATCTAGATCTACCCAAGGAAGAGGTTAATCTGAAAGGAGAGAAAATGCCAAAAGTTGATTTTTGGATTATTGCTGAACCTCCTTGTACAGGTAAAATTACAATTAAGGTTTAGCTCCCAAATCTGGATACAATTCTGCTCGGCAAAATAAATTAACTGCCCGAAAAGCAATGTTATATTTTGGTATTTTGCAACTTGCTAAGTTTAATTTTTATAATTTCGTCATAGCATTCAGATTATTTATTTATTTTTTGGAGTTCGAGAAAGGGCTAGGAAAATTTACTGGTCATCTTCTTTAATTGTGTTTATAAAACATTTCTTTTTATATATATTTAGATATAACAGAGGAACAAAATAATGATCTGAGCTCCGCAACCTTGGAAGTAAATCTCCCAGCGATGTCTTCGCAACCTGATGCAGGTATAATTTCAATTATCGTTTTAAAGCAATGTCATTTTTGGTATTTTGCAACTTGCGAAGTTTACTTATTACGTCTCTTATCATTTCTTTATTAGCATAAGTAATTTTTATAATTTCGTCATAGCATTCAGAATATTTATTTATTTTTTGGAGTTCGAGAAAGGGCTAGGATAATTTACTGGTCATCTTTTTTAATTGTGTTTATAAAACATTTTTTTTTATATATATTTAGATCTAACAGAGGAACAAAATAATGATCTGTGTTCCGCAACCTTGGAAGTAAAACTCCCAGAGATGCATTCGCAACCTGATGCAGGTATAATTTCAATTATCGTTTTAACTCCAAATCCTGGGTATGATTGCTGCATACCGCTATCCTTTAGATATATTAGTGTCGTTTTAATGAAACAGAAATATTAAGCAACAAAAGGGTAACATCTGTCAACCTCATATCAGCCTCACATCATACTAGTTCTTTATGCAGGTTTGGGTAATACTGCAATTCAAAATTATGTGGTCTGGTATCGCTGTTTCCTTCGGGCACCTGCATTTACCATCTCACACATTTCGAGATGAGTAACAATACTGTTGCAAGACCATTAGCTTATCTCTACCATGAATACTTACAAAGCGAAGACTGCAATATGCAGAATTTCCTGCTTTTACCCAGATACTCCATAGATACTTCTGTTTCTCTTTTACTTCCATTTTTCCAAAAGGTTTTGGAACTGCTAACTGCTTGCTCGGTTCTCTCATTTCCTAAGATTCGTCTGTGTAAAAGAATCTGAAATACATACGAGAATACGTAACTGTGCTATAACTAAAAGTTTTTTATTATTGTCAACAATTTGTAACTTTTTTTAGGCGTTGTTTAACATTAATTAGACAGTACTATTTTGAACAAAGTTGAACTGCTAATAAAACCGTCTAATGTAAAATGTCATCAGAAAAGGTTACAAAATTGTAGTTGGTGATGCTAATAAAATACACGAGGAACACTATATTACCTTATAATTTGACATACATCATTTGGTGTAATTCTTTTTTATTTGTATATTTATCCTTAATGCATTAAGCTTTATATTCTTCCCACATTTTGTTAAATTTAAAACTATTTAAACTAAGGACATCTCTTCCTTCTTCTCTTCCTGTCCTCTAATTCTCGACTTTTCCATTTTAAGTTCCATATTTGTCCCACTTTTGCTCTTCTTCTCTATACCTACGTCATTCAGCTGTTTCCTTGCTTGTCTTGTTCCTCTTTGTGCATTTAAGCAATACAATATTAATTTTGTTCACGTATTCAGGTCCAGCAGAGAAGACAAACACTGTGTTTGCTCCACAAACATATGCAGAACCGTCCACTAGTTCTGGTTATGTGCACACTCGTGCAGTGTTCAAGGACGACCAAGAGCTCATTGGTAACATATACATCTATTGAAATTCTTTGTATCATTCGTCTAGTTCGTTAGTGAGACATTTCCGAATATGAGTTATCTGAGTGTTAAATCAGATGGAAATTTTTCACAAATGAATTGGGCGATTAATATGTTAACATGTATATTACAAAGTAGTTCTTGTCATTAGTTTACAGAAAGAAAAAGAGAGTTGTAACTGCCAGAAGACTGGTCGCGGTGGAACCGTTTCCAATGGCAAGGAGATCAAGCGGTATCTATTTCAAATCGAAGAAAGTATTTCCACGGAAATTGAAACAGCAACTACGCCGTGGACGGGAGAAGTTACGTCGTTCCCTTGAGGAAGCAAAACGTTTAGCGGACCAGCAATACGAAAATAGGAAGAGGGATGAAGAAAATAGAAGAATGACAGAAGGAAAAGGAGAAATAGAAGAGGAAAAAAAGGAGGAAGAAGGGGAGGTAACCCATTCTTAAACAACAGAAATTTCACACTAATATGTGTAAATTCTAAAAGCGTATCAATACGCTGAGACACTAATTAATTTAATTAATCAAAATGATTAAATGTTACGCTTCTGTAATGTTCATTTTTTATTTTTGAATAATAAAATCCACTTAGTAATTAAACATTGTAAGACTATAATTAAATAGTAAATGTAATTAAACTCTTACAATAAATTCTGTTTCGTATATTAAAATACTTCTGAGTGTTATTCCTTAAGTTACGATCTGTCCACAAGGGAATTTTCATCGATCTTGATAATTGATACACCGTACATTAGAGGCAGTGGTGGTGGGTGGTTGGTTACGAATTTTGACTTGATTTGACTTGTTTTTTCAACCTGCAGATGTTAATGACTAGCACAGTAAAAGTAAAGTACAGTAAAAAACTAATACTTAATACAAAACAAAAATTTTCACAAGAAATATTATATTATTCTGTATTACGGTTTTACACTGTTTACTAGAAGCTGCTCAATTTTTAATAAGTTCGTAATTCAACCCAAGAAAAATCTTTCTTCTAATTTCATTTCCAAAAATGTCTATGTTACACATTTTTCTAAAGTAGAAGGCAATTTCACATTTATTAGCTTGTCACAAGTTAATTCAAAGGTTGATTTTTGACTTCTCATAAAGAGTTTATCTTACTATGCAAAGTCACACATTTGCTAGCTTACTACAAGCTAATGTACATTGCGTTATATTTTCTATCCGTGATTAGACAAAGTTAGTGTAACAGTAAAGCGAGTTGTTAAGAAATTTTAATTGACTCTATTGTGTGACTTTTCAAGGGCGCCTATAATGTTATCAGACAATTTTTTTCAAAATGTTATATTTGATAAAATCCACTCTAAATTTCTGTCAGTGAATAAGGTGAAAAAATTAATTTCTCAGAAAATAGATATTATACGTAAGAACGTCCACCAAATTTTTGTTAGCGGACAAGGTTAATTAATAAAATTCATTTCACGTCATACAAATATGGCCGACCATTTCTAGCGCTAAAACTACAATTCAAACTTTTAATTGCTATATCTACATCAACATTTAGATATTTAATAAAATAGACACGCCAATACACATTTATTACCATAAATTTCATTCAGCAATTCAAAAATCGACCACTAAAAAATGAGGACACAAGCCCATTACTATTGAAAAATCAGTCATAAATCCTAAAACGTGTGAGACCTAGGTCACCAATTCTCTTACCATCCATATATAAAAACAACTGGCAATGTATCTTCAGAAAGTTCCTTACTATAAGTAAAAAGGTTGATAAACACTGGTTAATCGATTAAATACTGTGGTTAAGTACTCCTATCATAGAATTTACTATCCTGCTGATAATGACGCTATATTTTTTTCCATTTATTACACGTCCATTCACTGACGGTACTGATAACGCATTATCTACTGTCCGCATTCATAACTTTCAGCTGACGATGGACATTTGGTAGTGTATTGAGGTACTTTGTTATGGACCATATGTTGATGGCAATGTTAAAACGGATTTATTAACAAAATTATCGTTTTCTTCCACATACACACGTATTTCGTATAAAAATCATTTTAAGATTTCAAAAACATTTATTTTGGATCATTTGTAGTTTATTTATAGCCTTAAACAGATATTTTGTTTAAGACAACGGTAACATCAAATGGAATCCAGGAAAACCTTGTAATTGACTTCCTTATTTGTTTTATATTCGAATCGCCCTCGGGCAGAAGGTAACATATTGCGGGTCAGCGTGGGAGGTATAGATAGGTAACTCTCAGTGACATAGCATCAAAGGAAAAGCTTTAAGAATTGTTTCGTTTATCCATTGATTTAATATAAGTGACTGCAAATTATCAGGGAAATACGGTAACAATTGCAACATCTAAAGTTAAACTTTTTTCTTGTTTTTCTTTTCGTGTAGCAGTAGTAGCATGCGTAACAGGCGTTTTGTGTTTGGTATAGAGCCATCTATTAAAGAAAACATTAAATAACTATGATGCTTACTACATAACACATTTAGTTTAAAGTTTGTCAACTAATTTTCCAATATCTTTTGGTGTTTATCAAATATAAATTACTGGAATCACAACATATTTATCAAAAACACGACTATTTAATTTAAGTTATTTAACACGAGTATTTATAATCTTCTTTTATCTCAAAAAACTAAGAAAATCTAATTTTCACTAAAATTAAAACTTCAACAAATTTATCAATTTCAACAAGAGTATAACCATCTTTCAACTCAAGAAACTAAGAATATCTTATTTTCGCTAAAATTAAAATTTAACAATTTTAACAAGTGTATAAACCTTCTTTCATTTCATGAAACTATGAAAATCTTATTTACACTAAAATTAAAAATACAACAAATTTATCAATTTTAACAAGAGTATAACCTTCTTTCAACTAAAAAAAATTAAGAAAATCTTATTTACACTAAAATTAAAAATATAACAAATTTATCAATTTTAACAAGAGTATAACCCTCTTTCATCTCAAGAAAGTAAGAAAATGTTATTTTCTTTAAAATTAAAATATAACCAATTTATCAATTTTAACAAGTGTATAACCATCTTTCAACTCAAGAAACTAAGAATATCTTATTTTCGCTAAAATTAAAATTCAACAATTTTAACAAGTGTATAAACCTTCTTTCATTTCATGAAACTATGAAAATCTTATTTACACTAAAATTAAAAATACAACAAATTTATCAATTTTAACAAGAGTATAACCTTCTTTCAACTCAAAAAATTAAGAAAATCTTATTTACACTAAAATTAAAAATATAACAAATTTATCAATTTTAACAAGAGTATAACACTCTTTCATCTCAAGAAAGTAAGAAAATATTATTTTCTTTAAAATTAAAATATAACCAATTTATCAATTTTAACAAGTGTATAACCTTCTTTCATTATGAAACTATGAAAATCTTATTTTCGTTAAAATTAAAAATTCAACAAATTTATCAATTTTAACAAGTGTATAACCTTCTTTCATATCAAAAAATTTAGAAAATGATATTTTCGTTAAAATTAATAATTCAACAAATTTATCAATTTTAACAAGATCTTTCCTCTCTTTCAACTTAAGAAAGTAAGAAATTGTTGTTTTCGCTAAAATTAAAAATACAATAAATTTATCAATTTTAACAAGAGGTTATATTCTTCTTTCATCTTTAGAAATAGTGCAGAAATTTTTTATTTTCAGCGCCCGAACGTGTACAACTACTTATATACAATTAATTGAATATATAGTTATACTGATACTGAATATACTGATCAGGCATAATAATTTATAAACGAATAGTGCCATCAATGAAACAAATGATTAACTTTATCTCTTACAGCCACTCTTTAATAGATGGCGCATCCGTTTAAATTATTACTAAAATATATCATTTTTAATTAATTAATACTATATATCAACTAATTAATAGAGATTTTATATGATAAATATTTTAATAAACTGACAAAGTAGAAATATCTATTATTAAAACATTTATAATATTTCTTCCTTTCCTACTTCCAACCTTGTTTCATCTTAAGAAATGCAGAAAATATTATATTTACTTAAATAAAAAATACAACATATTTATCAATTATATTAAGAGTTTAATGAGAATATAACCTTTTCTTATCTCAAGAAATACAGTGCTACTCATATTCGCGACCATATTTTCGTTAACATTAAAAATACAAAATCTATTATAGTGTTGCAGATGTATTCTTGTATATTTATATATTTAGTACTGAATTTTACATGGAATCTCAAAAATCTGTCTTGTAAATTTGCTCCTTCGTAGAGACTTTTGGCGTCCACGGACTTTTCCCTGAATTTTTCCTGAAAATTTGAAAAACTTGAATTAAACACGAAGCCTGGCGTTAACGCCTCAATGCTTTCGACTACTGTACAGTTAAAAAATAAAACAAGTAGTCTATTGAAAATATGCTTTTATTTTAAATTATAATACACAATAATTAGGTCCCTTTACAAATGTCTACTCTTACATTACTATACAGAAATAATTGAATAATAAAAACATTATTTAAATTAGTCACAAACTTATATTATATCATAAACTTTTTTTACCTTATTTCTTCTAAACACATACGCAGCATTTATTAAATAGTTATGTACCGCTTAAATGTTAATTATAAGGTAAATAAATTATTAATTAATAAATTATGGAAATATAAATTGTTAATACATTTCATATACAAAGTGGCCACAAAGTATCAAGCCACTCAGTCCAAATTTGGTGCAAATAAATTTAAATAAAATATATAGTGAAATATGGTTTAATTTATATAAATATAACAAAAGTATTATTAGATTTTTACAAATAACTTATGTAATATTTATATATTTTATTATATAAAAAATATAATAAAGAAATATAATAAAAAATAATGCTACCTGTTCAACTTTTTTTAAAACTGACCATTTTATTTAGTTCAGTTTTTTTAATTACATTTATCTACATATTATAACAATTAAATGTGCTTTAAAGAACAAATATAAAAGTGTTAAAAAAATTGAAATGTGTTGAAGAAAAATGTATAAAGTCGTAGAGTAAACCCTAATAATATATATATAAACTGGAAGTTATGTTAAAAATTAAAAAATGAAAGCAAATGTAGAAACTAGAATAATTGCAATACTAAAAACAATTATTTACAAGTTTCAAATTCTTAATAATTGCAAAAAATAAAATGAAATAGTACTAGTACTATATATAGTCCAATACATTTTTAACGGTCGCAACCAATCAATCATACAAAAAATCAATCGGAAAAGGAACTAAACAATCGAAAATTATTGCTTCAAAGTTAGTGGATGATGTAATCTTTCCTATCTCCTAGTACTTCTCAAGAGTAGATCTAGGTTATCTACCTCAACTTAGTTTTGCTCTGAATATAACGAATACATTTACTTTACCTAGCAGCCATTTCAAATTTTAACAACGAAACATGTTGCGCATGAAGATATAATAGTGTTCGCTATAAACAATATACGAAATACATTAACCATTTCCTTTTCAATTATGACAAAAAAAAGGTATTCATTAGCAAGAGTTTTTTAAAGGTTGCAGTTATTAAAAAGAATATATTTTTTCAACACATTTCAGATTGCATTTATTGGGTCAGTGTGCGTCTATGGGTTCACATCAAATTAGTTCCAAGACTCCTATAAAACAGAAATAATTCCACTGATTTCTGTGCCGTTAAATCTGCTCCACACGTTTAAAAACATCCATATAAAATATAAATAACAAAAATCTTTCTTGAATAATAGTATTCTACTTGCGATTTATCGGTAAAAATTTATCAGTAAAGTTGACCACTAAGAATAAACATCCAAAACAATGATCACAATGGATGAATGATCTATAGTGAAGTAGTGGGTTTATATATTGGAGAACACTCCCGTAGAGAAATCCAATAGATTCAGTTAATTTGCATATAATAATGAATATGGGCAAGGTAAAAACCTTTAGAACTAGAATCTAGTGTATTTTAAATTTGCCCACATCTGTTGTATACTTATGTGTAAGAGTTTGTTTAGATTAATATTTGATTGAACTTAGTTTGATTTTATATTGTTTGTAGGTAACATTTTACGAACAGTTAACTAACTTTGTTAATTAATTAACAACTTTAATATTAAGGTGAAATTCTCTTTAAGATTGATAGTAACTACCAAAGTACTAGAATCATTCAGTGCTCAGATATTTAAAAATAAAAAGGTGAAAACATTTTGTGTATTTTTTAACACAAGAAAAATTAATCATACTTTTGTAAATAGATTAAATGTAACTTTTATGTAATCATATATATTAATTGGATAATATTTCCCTACCAAATTAAAAAAAGATTATGATAATTACATTTAAAAATAAAAACTCAACAGATAATGGTGTGACTTATGAAATAAATAACTTAAATATTATAATAAACTTAAACTAAATTAAACGTAACGAATTTCAATGCCATAAAAAAAATTAAATGATAATTACTAATTGAGTTAAACTTCTTAACAGTAATAATTTTCCAGTACTGCTCTTTATCATATCTATAAAATGCATATTGAATCTACAAATTGTATTCCTACACCATTGTATTTGATGGTAGTATTTAATATTAGTCTTTTATAGTGAACAAAATTATTTGACAAAATAATAGTACTCCTACTTTAACCATAAAAACTTCACACTTTACTTAGCTAAGATTTATACATTCATAACTTATTTGATTATATTTCAAGATATATTAAGAATATATTACATCTAATTCAGCTAATTTTTTAAGTATACTTGAGTTTATATCACTTTCTATTTCAGTAAATTCAGTTTCATTAAACTATTTACTTATAGTGTACTATATAAGTCTCATTTTGTTATTAGGTTAACAATAAATAAATATTTATAATTGTTAACTACTTGAGAAAATTTATTGTCATCAAGATGATTAAATAAACATTGCATTAACGAATTAATATTATTAAATATCTTTTTTAAGCACAAAATAAGAAACAAAACCAAATAAAATCACGAAGCACTAGAGCTGGGCTCTTTATTCTACAATTTAATTTTCTTTTAAAAATATATCACAGCTAAAGGTAAATAAAATAAAATAAAAATAGGAACGTAAATTCTTTATTTTTAACAAAATATTATAAAATATTATTAAACAATTTTTCTTGTAACATAAATATTACAAATGATTCAGAATAAAAACTTTACTTCTGAATTTAATATATCATTGTTTTATATAACGCAATAAATAAATTTCAACCTTATTTCCTTATATCACCAATTTTGCTATCTCTCATGAGTTGTACTCCATAAAAGAACATATAACTTAACTAAAAGTATTTATTGGAATATATATTATCGTAAATTCTTGCATAAAAAGTATACTATATTTATTGTTATTAAATTAATTCTAACACTAACTATTCAAAATCGAAACAATTTAAGTACGAGAATTGGTTGTATTTCTTATGAGTTTCTGGATTCATAGTAAAATTATTTAAATGAAATGTAACATACGCAACTTGCTTATTTAAAAATGTATTTACTACAGAAATTATTATTTATATTCATAAGATTTGCTTATACTGTTTGTTCATCTTTTAGTACTTGAATTGTGAAAATGATTGCACACACAAAGTTGGTCTTTTGCGTACTGTGTAATATTTGTGAATGATAATTTTATAGTATCATAATATAAATATTATATGTGAAATTATATAATTTCTAATACAAATGGTAAAGTTGTTTCATATCCAAAATTCGAATGATATTAAGGTTTAAGTTAAGTTATCACTATCGATCTATCAATTCGATATTTGTTCGAAATTTTTAATCATCCAACTACTATCCTTGCAATTTTCATTAATGTACCCATATCATAATTTGTTATAACATTAATCATTAGATTTTAAGTATAGCTACCGCTTTTCAATTAAAATCAACCTATAAGTCAACCCCAATCGAAAGCCAATCTTTTATCTGAAGAATTTTACTTTACAGGATTGCGTTAAATAGTAAAGGTTACAGACAATGCCAATTAATTATTTACTGTTACGAGTACTGCTGCTCGTATAAATTGTAGAAAATTCTTTTACCATTATTTAGGTTAAAAATATTTTAAAATTAATTTTTAAAAAACTATTGTAATAATGCCATGCATCCCGTATCAAATTTATAATTACGGGTTATGGTTTATTTCTGCTTTATCACTAACTAATATTGTTCATTATATATTTTTGTAAATTACTGCTATTTTCATTTTTATTATATGTATGATAGCATACCTTCCTATAGCAGTAAAGCCAAATTTTCCACGCTTTAAAGTGGATATAAAAAGGCTCTCTTTTTATTGTCATGATATTTCTTGCAATAAATTGCAAACTATGATTGAAATTTTTACTATAAATTATTAAATAACAATATTTAATTATTAAACATACACAGCAGCTATACATATGAATAAACAAAGTTACTCGGAATGGTGTAAAATCATTCTAAAACTCATTTTGGATATGAAACACAAAATCTTAGTGCAGCATACTAAACACGTCATCCGAATTGAGACCTATATATTCCACCTTACAAATCTACAACTATTAGATTTATATGAATAATAAAAATATTTATATATTTTATATATCTACTGACAATAACTTTATATAATCTTACGAAGGAGATCGTGTAACTTTCGCACCTACTCTACGTATAATAAGATTCGAATAAAAGTACGTCATTATATCACAATGACGTAATCACATTATACATCTTCTGCATCTGAGTCAAGCGTTTGTTTCAAGTTATTTTTTGATTGATCTGGCGAGCCAAGTATGGTTTGAGCTTCTGGAGGCACCTTATTGTTCGGGTAATTCCATGGTTGGACATCAGCAGTACCGAAGATTTGGAACACGATGTAAGTGGAAATTGCAATTACAGCTGTTAGGCCGAAAACATATTGCCAATGTACCAGAGATTGCTAAAAATTAAAAACATATAATAGAGAAAAGACTTAACTAGTAAATATATCAAAGTGTAGGTAGAGGCTTTATGAAGTTGTAGCACTTTAATTAACATCGAAATTAAACGTTCAAAAGCTTTGAATAACTTTTGAAAGTATTTAATTTACAATGTAAGTGCGCTAATACTTACACTTTCTTCGGTAAGAAATCCTGCAGCAAGGGGCGACAAAAAACTGGCAGTCATGTGAATGGTTTGTGCAAATGCCAAGACGGGACCTAAAATTTAAATAATGTATAGAAAGATGTATAGAACCGAATACAATTGAGCTATCAAAAACAGTAATATAATGTAATTAAATTGTAAAGGTTTGAATATGTGCTAACAAGTATCTTACCAGCTAAATTAGGAGCAATGTCAACAACGTTTGCCATTGCCCCAGCGTACGAAGCCGTAATGAGAGTGACTGCTATGAACCAAGTTACAAGTACCAAAACTATGTTACATCCAAGATATCCAATGAGCAACACCAGTATACCAGGAATTACTTGAGCTAGAATATAAATATTTACATTGACCAATAATATAATATTTACATTTCTTATTTCAAATTGTATATGAATGATGTAATATTTTAAAAACATGTTATTTTATTCATTGTATAAAAGGTAATATCAATAAATAATTTAAACAGCAGTACTATAACAAAGTTAATTTCTTTGAAAATTTATAGTATAGCCATCGGTGATTTCTTAACTTTGGTCATTAAATCAATTTCTGCTTTTAGCCCATTTTTTTTATTAAATGTAAAAATATACCAACTAACTCACACACAGCAGTAAAAACCTTTCGCACGTTCGTCAGAGTGAGTATCTGGCGAGTTGCCAAGACATCAGCGATGTAACAGAAGAAAACAGCAGCAATGTAACTGCATACAAATGGAGCTCCGCTTAGAAAACCATTCTGAAATAACATTTCCATATAAATTTTTTAACATGCAAATTATTAGTAAGACTGATCATAAATATTTGATTAATACCTTTTGAATACTGAAACCAAGAACAGTCTTCATATACATTGGTCCTGGGATGATAAAAGTATAATGAACCCAAATTCTGCCGAATGTTGTGATGCCTATAGACCAGGCGGGCCATGATGTTAAGATTTGTTTCCAAGGTACTGGCATTCCCTAAAATTAAAAACATTAAAAGACTTTACAATAAGTAGAATGATATACTACAAATCCGCTCAGCTGTCATTCATTAGTGGGCCGATTCGGAAGTATGCCTTATTTGCTAATATGTTTGGTAATGATTGAATATGTTTGAATGAATGAATGGAAACATTGTTAGAAAAAATTCTGTGACTCGTGTCATACCAGCCGCTTGAGATTATATCTTCTAAAATGTGGGGGATTATACGACTACTTAGGGGTCGGCGGCCGGCGCGCTACACACATGAAGTGACCTATTTGTCAAGCAATCAATAATAAATTTGCCTTACTTTATATATATATTAATATTAAAAATGAAGAGGTTACCCATGGTCTAAGGGAACTGTAATTTTCTTAGTAATAATTATTAAATAATGGATATATAGATTTTAGAGGGTTATAATTACTTTGTCGCCGATAATGACAGTGTGACCAACATTAGCTTCAATGAATCGTCGTTCAGATTGAGATATTCTGGGATGTTTAGCAGGTGTGTCGAATGCTAGTAGATACCAAATGATACACCAGGCCATGCCGATGGTCCCCGTTGTGTAGAATACTATTCTCCATCCCCAATTGGCGATTATGAATCCGCAGATGAGATACGTTAGACCAATGCCAAAACTAAAACCTGGAACAAAAAAAAACAGATATTAAAAAAAAAATTGCTGCTAAATATGGTGTAGATAATAACCATTCTTTTGAAACTGTGTTTCTATGTGAGAAATGTTTATAAACTAACTGTATACGGAGTGTTGCAACATTTTATATCTAGATAAAGTTTTAGATACATTTTCAAATATACCAAAGTTCCAAACGTATCTAGATACATTATACGCTGGTGGAGACATATTAAATTACTTTCTTTCAATTAGTTTCTAAACGTTTAGTGGGATTTAAGTGAGCTCTCTTGTAAAGGAGAACCTACCAGCAATATATTTTCTGCTTTTATACTTTGAGTAATTCATTATTTCGAATATTTATTTTATATTACGAATTCAATTATAGATTGGCCGTATAAAGTCTTATAGAAATAAATACTTTTTTGATGTTCGTATTTCCACGAAATGAATAAATAGAATCATTAGTCTTTGATCTTATAATATTCTGCGTCTGCGACAGGTATCGCGTAGGTGTTAAAGACGAACGCTTCAGGCATCTTGAAGAACCCAGGTAGAAAATGTAACACTTTAATTAGTTCGAAGTAACCTAGCAAGTAAGTAGATTTTACATGAACATTAGTTCATGTTAGCTTGTGGCAAGTGTGTGGCAAAGACAATTTTCTACATGTGAAAGTGCATAAGTGCATTTTTCATTCACTCAACGTTGGTTCTTTCCAATGCTGGATCTTACCACCGACTACCTCCTACTTTGTTGGTAGGTTTATGGTGTCGAGGTCTCATAGATTTGTGACATGTATATAATTTTTAGAATCTATTAAAGTAAATAACCAAGCGTTGGTTCATGAATCGATTTTAAAGAAAGAGAAATTTGGAATTGTGCCATCTGCATACGTAGTAATATAATAATATTAAAGTAAAAGGTTTTATATGTATTTTACATTAATTTAATGATATTAGAGAAACTACGTTAAATTTCGCTAATAAAAATAACGTTTTATAAAGAGTAGCCTCTTTTATATGTAAATTCTCCTTCAAGTGCGTAAATGTTACCATCAGAGGCGTTAGTAGTCTTATTCCGCCACTGTTTAAATCATAAATTATAGAGTTTCTGGAAGTTATCCAAATAAGTCACCATTCTGCGTCATCACCACCCTTACTATAAAGAAAATACTCAAACCACACATTTTGTAGAGCTTCAATAGAATCTCAAAACGGGTTACTCGCCCCACTCTCCCCCTCTCACCACCCATTTTATAATCAGCGACTACAAGGCGACTCAATCTGGAGAAGAGATGAAGGACGAAAAAGGAGAGAGGGGAATTGAATAACCGCGTTGTGTTTTAGGGGTGGGATAAATAAAGTTGTGATGAAAAATTACCGTATGAGAGCAAGGTAACAGATTGAATAAATATCAAACACAGCCGAGAGGCGAGAATTGTGAAATAAAATATTTAACCTCACGAAATATTACAATATTTTCAGAAGTTCTCTGAGTTCTAAAATAGTGCCGAGACAGACGAGGTCGAGTGTGTACTCTCGCCTCGTTTTGGCTCGCGTTGATTTAGACACAAGTCAAAGGAAACGAGAGGCGAGACCAATAGCCATGTTTAGCCGAGAGTGAACTGCCGACATAGGAGTTACTGCAGCACAGATAAACCCACACCGTGTGACTGTATACGACTTACTGCAAAAAAAAATTTGTTTTCATTAGCCACTATCTTGCTCCGCTCCCATCACCTTCCGCTTTATGTTCACGAACCTATTGTTTATTTAGTTGGTACAAAGCTCGTCCTAAGGCAAAACAGTGATCATAAACTCATGAACTCCATAGATGACGTTGTGAAGAATAACACTGTTGATATTTGGAGTTGACAGAACTCACTGTGCACATTGTTAAGTTATTATAAAATTAGATAAAAAGAACTTTAAATGTAGTTTCTTTGATTTCAGGTAGGATAGTATGATTTAAGTTAAACAGTGTAATTATTATAATGTGTATGTAAATTACTAAAATAAAACTCTTTGATTTCAGAGCAACGCATAAGTTTGATTAAAAATTTAATTCCTAATAAAATTGGAGATATTGTCTTCTACAATTAGTGTTATTGTATTTTATTTATTTAAATAAAGTCCGCCTATTTCCGACGACCTCATACTTTGTTGGCGGTTTGATAATCTGAATCAACAATATAAGTTTCTACTAGTTCTTCCCCCGTCGCATAGCGACGTCTTTTTGGTGTGTATGAGTTGAATCCAATAAAATAATTCGTAATTACATTTCATATATAACTTATTTTTTAAATTTCAACTTTCTAGCACAATTTTTACTCTCGGCAAAAACTGCTCTATCTTTTCTATTTTTGAATTTCTAATTTTTAAAAAATATCAGCATTGGCCATTATAATACACATGCAAAATTTTACCTTTCAATCTTTTACGAATAAAAAGTAATACAGCAAAAAAGAGCCCAATTTTTTTTCAGTTTTTCCAAAATTACGGGATTCCAGGAAATTCAGGGACGCCAAAAGTCTTAGAATTTTTTTCTCTACGAAATAGGAATTTTCAAAAATATTGACGGAGCCGTTTTCGAGCTACCATACAAAATTCAGTACCAAACATATAAGAATATACAAATATAAACATACAGTTGGACCATTATAATATAGGATGATTATGTGATCACATAATTTAATTTTAATAACAACCAGAGCTAGAAAATATTGCGCTAGTCCGGGAATCGAACCCGAAAACACAGTTGTCTGACATCAAGCATAAATGCTCTCGACCACTGTGATATCGGCATTCAATAACAAATGTTAGTCATATATACATTGATAGATAAACGTTGATATATACTATATATATAAATATATATCAATAAGGTTACTGCGTCAAAAATTATATAACGATATAAAAACCTGTTAGTCATTGTACAATCTAATTAAAAAGTAAAATAAGCTGATAGTGTCAGATCATATGTAATAAAATCCATTAGGTTGTTAATAATATTTTGTTTTGCATAATTCATTTATTTAAAGTGTTTCGCATAATAAATATATTATCTACACATGAATAGCTAGCACAGTGGATTATTTATTAAAATTTTACTATACTCGTACATTGAAAACCTCAACAGGTGAAAGTAAGAATGACGTAGAAAGAGAACTGGTTGATGAAGACTCACTCTAGCTCATGGTTATCATGACTCATAGAAGGGGGAGGGGGAACCTTTTCGTTTGGAAATTTTAATTAAATACAGAATAATTATTTTATTTTTTGTCTTTTAAAATGAGGTAAAAACCATTTTCAAAAAGTAAATTGTCATATAAAATATGTTTATACTGTATACATATGAACACTGCCTACAGGGTGGATAACGTTTCTGTTAATGGGCTTGTGTCCTATGTCTAAATTTCTATAAAAGTGTACTATATATTGATAAAGTGGGATATTAGAACCTCAAATGTTCACTTATTTTTTAATAACTCCTTATATGTTAAGAGATATTAACAATTAAAAAAGTTATTTTGTCTCTTTAATTATTAAAGGGATTCAACGTTGTACACCTTCCAAGTGCATGTGACATCACAATCCTTGTGTAAGGTTACCAACCTTACAGCTCTTAAATCTCTGCTATATGTATTTATATATCAAAATATCAAAAATTGTTTACAGCTATTTCAAGGAACACTCAAATTTCAATATTATGTCTGCCGTAACAGGGTTAAATAAAATAAAAACTTATTATTCTTTGATTTTACTTGATAATTCGACTACCAACAGCTACAGAACATTACCACAGCACTGACCTACTCAACAAACCCCATTTGGAATTTAGTGAACTTGTTTGCTGCGATAAGCAGTCTTGGCATCATCCAGTAGCTGACAGTAGTAGGCTGCACCACCGTCCGTCAATCATGTAGATAGTCAATCATGAAGAAAGTCAATTATGTAGAAAGTCAATCAGCAATACATCTATTCAGTCCCAAAACACATTAACCAAAACTAGTCCAGCTAACAGCCGAGTCTTGGCTTTGAGTGTCTACTTAATTACGACCCTTTCGAAATGTATCTGCCCAAACACTTGGGTTTTACTCAGAGTAGCACCTCCGAAATGTGTTTGGAGTCTTTTTAAAATGTCTCTCAATTTCACAGCTTCGTTGGAGAGAAGATGAATAATATCGTGGCGGACGTAAGTGTGAGGGCCGTGTGCATAAATAATCTCTCTTCATTCTCCTACGGCGCACTGTGTTGTTATTTATGTCAATTGAACAAAATTCCGGTTTATATTTGAATGACCTTAATATTACTATGTCTTGGTGACTGTTGTGTGTAACAAGGAAACTATTGAGTTTCTTAAAGATCAAACAAGATATTGTGGATGGTAAACATTGAATAAACAATACTACGAATATACGAGTATCAATCAGTATGTACTTATAAGGTTTTCTTTGTCAACGATTTTGTATCACACAAAGGTAAACAGATGACAAAAATATAGACAGATGTTTGAATATGTCAATAAATGTAATACACAAAGTCTGTATGTTACAGACAGTATTTATTTACATAACTATATGTAAATATGCATTATTAAATAAAATAATACAAATCACCGAAACTTTAATATACGTACTTGTAAATATACATGCATATATGTAAATAATAATATATTATTGTTTTAGTGATTGTAGTATTACACTTACGAGGTCGGCTGATTGTATTTACAAGATAGGTATAGATTAGCTTGTAGCATGTATACGCTTGGTTAAAATTCGCTGAAATTCGGTTCCAATGTCAGAGTACGTAAAGCCCGTATTCGGACGGCTGTGTCGCTTGCAGTGTGCGAGAGTTCGTTACATTTACAGGGTTCGAATAGGTCGAAATTCGCTTAAATACGCTTGCAGTGTGCGACAGGCCTTATAAACCAGTAAAATAAGAATTTAACCTCGGAATGAGAAGTAATAAGCTAAGAAAAACCTTATTTCTTTTATTGTTTATTGTTAGGATTATTGTTATTGTATATTTTCTTCATGGTTATAAATTTTTAGTAATTATATAAAGCGTACTACGTATTGAATCCCATGCTTGAATTTTTGAAACTTGTAAACTACATTTACCTTATAAACAAATATTTTTTTTTTTTTTTGTATATTTAGCGCAATTTATCAGCTTTCATTTGTCGTAAAAATAATTAAAATATGTTAAGCGGTTCGTCAGATATCACAATTTATACGATCGTGGTGGCCGCCATTTTGAATCTTCTATAACATAGGGAAGGGGGAAATTGTAAGTGACGCCACATCTAAAAGTTATCTACTTATTAAACTCTTTCATTGTACCAAATTTACAAAAACAATTAAATCAACAAAATATTGCGTAATCTGTTTTGCGGCAAGTGTTCACAAAGTGACACGAATGCATACGAACTATAAAAGATGCCGGTGAAATAAGTTACACCAGTGTGTTGTACAACTTCTTCGCAGGTTTAAGTCGCACCAATGTGTACGAGGCATTGGAATGAAGAAATATTTTGTGTAGTTATTTAATATTGTGATATAATGAATAAACTTTTAATTTGTGTTGAACGTCATTTGTTTCATATTCTAGTGATAACATTGTGGTAGTATTATATTTTATTATTCTACATTTGATTTAAATACTACCATAAAAGTAAACTCAGTTCGAAATAAATAGTGCTTGTACTTTAATTTAAGCTCTTTTTAAATTCTACAAATATATACAGGGTGTCCCAAAATTCACCAGAAAAAAACTTGCCACAGTAGTGCTCATACTTTTGTTTTACACCATAATGAGTTAAAGTGGACTGAAAGTAAAAATCTTAAAAATTTTAGGAAAAAAAATAATTTTGATTGATTTTTGTGTAAAAACTACTAGCATTCTGGGAGTTTTAATGGTTGTGATGGATAGCAGTGCTATTTAGGTTGCCGATACAAAAAAAAAATCAGAAATATTTAAAAAATCGTGGTCATGGTAGTTAAAAACATCGTAAGGTGTTTCAATTTTCGAAAAAAAAATATTTTTTTTTCTAATTCCTAAACAAAATGAGATAATTTTTTTTTTCTTTTTTTCTTGTGTAGTCATGAGCAGGACCACCCTCTGGTGCCCGCTTATCGTTGAATTTTGGGACACCCTGTATATTTCTACATTTTTAAAATATTACAATAGAAAGCTTTGCGTAGCAAATCGAAGCTCGGGAAAAATTATAAACAGCTTAACATGTTTGAAAAGCATTATTCAATAAAAAGATTATTTCTGAGCACGAAACGGAACAGAAATTATTAGACTATAAATAAGCAAGTAATATTCTGCTGAGATATTTAGTTGTTGTAAGATGATACTCGACAACATGAACCCGTGTACCTCGTCCTCTTCTCTGTGAAGGGTAAGAGTTAAGTAAATACATACTCGTACTGTGATAGGTTTAACAGGAATATATCAACAATTTTATAAGTCCTTCCAAGAATTGGTATAAAGGACCTTCAGGAAGAGATTATTTCCTTGTCAATATCACGTGTACAGTTGGGTGAATAAAATATCAAATGAATATAAATATAAAACCTAATTGGATTCTTAGAGAGTCTATTTATATATTATTTTTAGATAACTGGGTATGATATCTTTAAATATTAATTACATCTTAAGCGATCGAATGAGAAGACCACACTTTTTCGATTTGTTTTTAAATTTTGCTTAAATTTCTACCTGTCACAGTTTCTTATTAGTGGATATTCATAAATTATGTTACATTCAGTGGGAGGAGGGTGATGGGGGGTGGTGTTAAGAAGCGTTGGGATATCACACCAGGGAAGGGGTTCACAAAATGTGAGAAGGACGGCTGTGAAGGGAGAGGGGTTATCAGAATGGCAGGAAATTTGTTTGAAGTAATTTATGTATGATCCCTTAAAACCGTAATATAGTTCCCGGATCTTGGATTTTTTCGAGGTGACGCAAAAACTTAAAATTGCCGCCCTTTTGAATACTTGCCGCTAAAGTCAAAGTTCTAGAGAATTTTATAATCTACAACTGACATACCTGACATATGACGGACAGAAAACAAGATATTTGATTTTTGATTCAAAAAATTGATTTTTGGACCTTTGACCACGAATATTTTGACTCGCGGGTGTGAGATTATATGAGACTTTTTAGCCAGTGTTCAGAACGTCAAAACAAAGGTCTATACAATTTCACCTTTGTAACTTTTATTCCGAGCTTTACCCTTTAATTCATCTTATTGTATTGTGGTTAACATTTGATTATTTATTGCAAAAAAAAAATCTTAATTAATTCAAATTTTTTATACTTATTGTTAATGCTATTTGGCCCATCGCTGTGACTTCAACCCAGTCCCGCCCAAGACATTGTGTAGAGGAACAGAGGTGCCTATTCACAGAATGCTGATGCAGATACTTGAATCATAGGACTCGTGCGTGAGGGAAATTGTTGGACACTAGGGGCACTTAGGGCGTTGCCATTATTAAGGAATTGATTAAGGAATAAACGATTGTTATATAAATATTGACTTTTCATTGAGGAAACCGTAACATATGTTAGGCCCGGTTTTATGGTTCGTCTTACTACCGAACTAAATAGCTAACTCCGGAATTAAACAAAAAATGGGTTTTATCATCAAGGGTTAACGCTAACTCGGAACTAAAATCACGGAGTAAGATATCCCGTCATAAATCAAGGTGTAAATATTTAACCCGGAGTAAGTGTGCAACAGAGATAAAATATCATTATTATAATATTTTAGGTTATAATATTAAATTATTGTTTATTATGAATTTTGTGAGTGACCATAATCAATTATCAATAACAGATGATGAGGAAGATCATCTATTATACAAATATAGTACTAAGTTGAGAAATCCGTCATTTTTAAAATGTTTTAAAACAATAATTAAACTGAATCTTGCATTCCCATGGGTTTACAACTGTAAACAAATATTCGAATTTTTTAAAATATGGTTTACGTCTCTACTAACTAACCCGGGATTAAATTTGGATGATAAAACCCGATACAAAAATAAGTACCGAACTAAGCTAACTCGGGGTTTCGTAACCCCGAAGTAAATAAAAAACCATAAAACCGGCCCTTAGTGATATTGCGCTCTAAGACTCTCAGTAGAAGCCAAAGTAGCACCAGGGTACTTTGGCTTCAGTCTTATCTTAACATAAACAACTCTGGATTGCATTGAACACCATTCGACCAACATTATATTCGGCTTATGATTTGTAATTAGTAAATCCTAATTATTCCTGACAAATTATTACAATTAATTAAAATTTATTGAATAATTCCCGCTAATAACCACGAACTCTATGAACTTGTGTATCGCATTTGAAAGTTGAAGACGAGTCAAATGTAACAACTAAAACAAACGAAACTATAACTTTCTATCAGACATAACGAAATTACTATTACAAAAGATATTATCAATTAAAAATTAATTAATAATTAAAGTATCTGCGAATTTCATGGCGATAAAATGATTCTGCGATGAAGTTGTTATGTACCAACATGAACGTACTGTACTATAACATATTTGTGGTAAGAGACATATTAAAATAATCGCAATGAGGTAAAGGAGTGGTTAGACAATTGTGGTTACACGATTCTGAGAGTTGTTTTCGTCATATGATTTATTTACATAACGTACAAGTTTACAAAAGGTGGAAACCGCATAGTGCACGCAAGGCCGTCCGCAGAGAGGGCAAACGGGTTTCTTCTATAAACCATAATAAAATATTAATTTTTCCCTGCATAAAATGACAACGATCATGATGAACAGATTATATAAATACCCAAATAACATTAGAAATTCCCTGTATATTCATATATGCTCCATATTAGCTGGGTTGCATAAGAAACATGAAGAGAGAGGAAGTACTAAAAGAGGCAGTGAAGGGAAGCAGGAGAAAGAAAGAAATAGCGAGGAAACAGTTAAACTTCAGTAAAGAAAAATAGAGGATTTGCAGAAAGGAGATAAGGACAAGAGGTGGATGACGGAGATAGACACAATAATAAAATAGTAAAGGAAGAGAGTCAAGAAGAAATAGTTAAGTAAGAGAGTCAAGAGGAAATAGTAAAGATAGATTGTTTATGCGTGTAATAGATATAAGTGGAGAAGTGAAAACGAAGAGAGAAGGCAGGAAGGATAGTGAAAAGATAATAGAGGGTTTGTCGAGAGGAGACAAGGAAGGCAAGAGGTGATAGATGAAGATACAAGCAATAAGAAAGGAGAAGCAGGGAACGGTGTGAATAAACGAGGAGTAGGGGACATGAAGAGAGAGGATCAAGAAAAGAAGAAACAGAAAGTACTATTCGAAGTAGTAATAGTCTAGAATAGTTTAAGTTTAGATTTAACTTTGAATTTATATGAAATGCAGTAAGAAATATAATAATGTAGATTGTAAAGCCGAAAGGCACACAATTAATATAATAAATAATAATAATATATGCTGCATAATGTGAAAATAATATTCTATATATACATTGCATATACATGAAATGAACATAAACATAACAGTAGATACTATGTATGTACATGCAGCAATGTTTAAATACGCACATTCTTTTGCACATGCATATGATATACAGTGTAGGTTTTTATCACAACAGCATATACATGGGATATGCAAAATACATGCATGTCTACACTTTGAATATAGTATGCATATCCAAATATTTTCTGAGTATCTACTAGTATACCCCTCGAATAATTTACTGTGGACGCTTATGAGTACTCGAATAAGCAATGAAAACTTGATGTGGGTAATTTAATAAACGGGAACTTAATAAAAATCATCATAAAGCTATACTAGGTATAAAATTTATTAAACCCTTATTAATTAATAAACTTCGTCTTCCTAATCGCTCATAAGAAATATTAGCTAAACAAAATAAACCTGAAGAACATAGCCCATGAGCAATTATCAAAGTATAAGAACCACAAAAACCTCAATAATTTATCGTCATTAAACCCCCTAAAACAATTCCTATATGAGCTACAGAAGAATAAGCAATTAAGGCCTTTAAATCAGTTTGACGTAAACAAATTAATCTTACTAAAACTCCTCCTACTAAACTAATACTAATTCAAATAAAATTAAATTTTAAACCTAAAATAGATAAACATCTAAAAACACGTAATAGCCCATAACCTCCTAATTTTAATAAAATCCCTGCTAAAATTATAGAGCCAGCTACTGGAGCTTCTACATGAGCTTTTGGTAATCATAAATGAACCAAAAATATTGGTATTTTTACTAAAAAAGCTATAATTATACATAAATATATTAAAAAATTTCTATAGTTTATTCCATTTAATATAAATATATTTAAAGAGCCTATTCTTTTATAAATATAAAAAATACCTAATAATAAAGGTAAAGAAGCTAATAAAGTATAAAATAAAAGATAAACTCCCGCTTGTAATCGTTCCGGTTGATAACCTCATCCAATAATTAAAAATAATGTAGGAATTAATCTTCCTTCAAAAAATAAATAAAATATAAATAAATTAACTCTTCTAAAAGTACAATAAAGTAAAATTAATAACAATAAAATTACTAAACTAAAATAATTTTTATAAAAATTAGTATAATTAATTGATTCTCTAGCGGTTAATATTAAAGTACAAATTCAAAATCTTAATAAAATTAAACCATAAGATAATATATCACATCCTATAAAATAACTTAAATTTCCTCAATAAGATATATAAAACCCAAACCCTATAAAAATAGAAGTAATAATAATTAAATTTTTCCGTACGCCATCCCAACCAAAACGTGGTTACATTCAGCTCTTGTGTATTTTCTCTCTGTGTTAGACTCTCGTAACTTCTCTAGTTCTATTTGTTTAACTTTGCAACAGTTCTCATACGCTTCAACAGCTTCAAAAGCATTCAAATAGTAACTTGATATACATATTTTGAAACGGAAGAGCTTCTAAAGTGGGAAGCCACTTACATCTTGGAGTAGATTGCTGGAGGGTATTGTTGATTGTTTTTGTGATGAACTGTAACATCTTATTACCCAACCATAGGGCAGTACTCTGCGGTAAGACCATAAATGTCAGGAAGGGGTCATCTATAAATTCGTCACACACATTTCATGATTTTTTAATAACCCACAACCAACCCATTGTCACGTCTTGTTACACATTATATCTTTCTGTTATGACGTTACATATTTGGAAAAAAAACTTATATTTGTTAAGTATTTGCTAGTAGAATTTTAGATTAGGTGTGGCGTCAAAACCTTATGATTCGCCCCCCTTATGAGACCCCTTTTTATATTTTGTATGTGACGTAATTAATGGATGGTTTCTAAGCTCTGGCAGAAAACACATTGCCAAATGAATGAAAACAAATTGATTAAGTTTTTTATTTCAGTTGAATTGCAAAAAAATTTATTGAAATTTGGACAGGACAACGTCTATCGTGTCAGGTAGTCAGTGATAGGTTTAAGTGAAAAATATGTTGATGTTTCTATGTTTGCTAATATACGAACAAAATAACGATCTAAGTACAAATATATTCGTTATACTCGTATAAAATTTCATAACAATAATATTTTATTATAAATTAAAGTTCACATCAGTTTAAACTCTAACAATTAATAAAACAAACAAAATTGTTATAAGAAATTCGATTACAAGATATTTATAACTTGATTCTAATAATCATAAATATAAATATTTAAAAATTATTCAAATAATATTAAATAAAAAGTAATAAGTTATAAAAAATATATATTTCCAGCAACACAACACAGTGGACGTCATATTTTCTAATTCCGGTTTCACATCAGAGAGACAGTTTTGTTATCAAAAAGCAAAACAAAATCATGATATGTTTTATTATAAAACAGTTCTGTTTTTCGAAAACAGACTGTTCGCACTGAACAGACTGATTTTGTTTTTAGTGTTTTTCTGTGCGTTCCATAAAAATTATAAACAACAACTGACAAGCGCAAACGTTCACAAAAAACAAAACTATCTGTTCAAACCAAACAGACTAAAAAACAACAACAAACGTGTTTTTCTTTGATCTCATCGACTCCAGATGGGAATGTGTTTTGTTTACTAAAATAGTTTTTAAAGACAAAAATGTTTTAAGAACTGTCTCTTTGGTGTAAATATTGGTGTTTTTGTTCGTGTTTTACTGAACTGTGTCTCTGGTGCTTGTTTGTTTATTAATAAACACATATTCAACACTAGTATAAGTTTCAATATCCAGTGGAAAGAGGCGAAACATATTACATTTCCTTCTATCTACAGACGCCAATGCTCATGACTTGATATTCTATCTCAATATTAAAATGTAATTAACATCGTTAAAATTATAGGAATTTAATAATTACAAAATTAAACATAGCTTAACATTAATATATTCCTTTAATTATTATTTTTACAGACAACGTCGTAAATTTCATTCATTAAACTTTAATCAATTCTCTTTATATTAATTAAAAAACTTTATGATGCGTTCCATTGGTACAACTAATGCTTGACGCACACTGGAAACAAAACTGTCTATAAAGAATCTGCATTCACAGCGATATAGATTACTTGTGACGTCCGATTTTTTCAGTAGGGTGTTTCGGATTTATATGCAATATAAATTCTCCAAGATATGCATCATACATTTAATGTAAGTCACAACTGAGCACTAAAAACAAACCTCTGCTTTACAAATCCATACTTAAACCGGTATGGTCATATGGTATTCAACTATGGGGTACTGCATCTACCTCCAATATTGAAATAATCCAAAGATTGCAGTCCAAAATGCTAAGGATTTTCACGAATGCACCATGGTTTATACCTAATAACATGTCTAGATATACCCACAGTTAATGAAGAAATAGTGCTTACAATCAAAGCATACAAAGAGAGAATACTTAAACATTCAAACAATTTAGCCAGCTATCTAATGTCAAATAATTTCGTACCTCAGGGCCTTTTAACTAACTAATGAGAAAGAAACTAACTAGAAAGACTGGAAGAAGAGGTAAAAGTAAAAGAGATACTTCCCGAGACACAAGCAGGCTTTAGAAAGGGACGAGGGACTTTAGACAATATATACGCACTGAACCATTTAGTTGAAAAAGAGCTAAGTGAAAAAGGAGGACAGATATATGCAATGTTCATCGACCTTAAAGCGGCGTTTGACATGGTCGACAGACAGAAATTGTGGAAGTACATGAGAAAGAAAAAAATAGATGAGGACATAATGAAATGTATTGAAGAAATTTACGAAGAAACAAGAATGAGAATAAGAGTTGGGGGTGAAGAATCAGAAGAATTCTGGACAGACAAGGGGTTGAGGCAAGGTTGTCCTCTGAGCCCCATTTTATTTGCGATATATACAGCAGACTTGGAGGGGGTAATGGAAAGAGGACAAGACGGGGGGGTGCTAATAGGAAGGCACTACAAGATATGGACTTTAGCATACGCTGACGATATAGTCTTGTTGGCAAAAAGGGAAGGAGAGCTGCAGGAGATGGCACACCGGCTAGGGAGGTATATAGACAGGAAAGGACTAGAGTTAAACGTGGAAAAGACAAAAATTATGGTATTTAAAAAAGGGGGTGGAAAAAGGAGACTTAAAAGGTGGAAATACAAGACAGAGGACATTGAGGAAGTTGAAGAATTTAAATATCTGGGCTACACTTTTAAAAAGAATAATGGAGAAGAGGCGCATATAAGGGAGGTGGCAAAGAAGGCAGAGCAAGCAATGCGACGGGTATGGGGACTAGGGGAAAAGGTATTTGGGGGGGACATACAAAAGAGAATATGGATATACGAGAGACTGATAGCCAGTATGATGTCGTATGGAGCAGAGGTTTGGGGGTGGAAGGAACAAGAAAAGTTGGAAAGAATACAGGTAAGATATATGAAATGGGTTCTAGGGCTGGACAGGTGCACGCCAGGATACATGGTGATGGAGGAGCTAAAGAGGGACAAGATAAGAATTAAAACAGGGGAAAGAGCGGTAAAATACGAGGAGAAATTGAACAGAGCGGAAAGCAAAATCTTAAAGAAAATAAGAGAGGATTACATAAAGAATGGGGGGAAAGGAGGTCCAAAAAAGAGAAAAGAATACTTTGAAAGGAATGGAATGGCGATCGAGGAGGCAGAGAGGAGAAGAGAAGGTGGCGCAAGTGTGGCAGAGGAGCTAAGGAGAAGGGATAAGGAGACACAACAGCAGGAGAGAATGGGAAAAATAGAAAAAAGTAACTACAATAAAAGATATAAGAGGTTATGGGAAAATAATGTGCCTCAGTACCTTATAGAAAAGGACATAAAACACATAAGAAGAACAGCAAGGTTTAGATTGGGAAATGAGGAAAAAGGAAACAGATACTGGGAAAAGAGTGAGGAAAGAAAGTGTAGAATGTGTGGAGCGGAGGACGAAACACTGGAGCACATTAAGTTTGAGTGTAAGGAAAAAGTAGCAAGCGAAAGGAATATTGGACAGCTATTAAAGGGAGGCAGTGAAGGAAAGAGGTGGATGGCGGAAATAGTAAGAAGAAAAGGAAAAACAGGAGAATAAATAATCTGGTGGAGAATAATAGAGAGGGTCAAAAGAAGAAGAAGCAGAAAGCACTTTTGGAAGTAGTAAAAGTCGAGAAGATTTTAAGTTTATTTTAAGTTTAGTTTTTAAGTTTGGAATGTATATAGGAATGAAATGTATTAGAAATATAATACTGTAGATTGTAAAGCCGAAAGGCATACACAATTAATATATAAATAAATAAATAAACTAACTAATGAGAATCTAGGATCTATTGAAATTGAGGGATGAGGCGTTGGATATATTCCGCGTAAGACACTTTATTATTTTTACATAACTATTACTGAATGTCCTCTAAACAGGACAGATTGTAATAATCTATAAAAATCATATAAAAAAAATGCATCATGATAAGTACAAGGGTAGTTTGATAACTCAGAGACTTTTTTTGATAAAAGATATTTTTGTCGGTAAAAAAGCGATTTATTCATCAACATAGTCTCCATAGTCTAAACTAAATCGTAATAAATTAATAAATCGAGTCATTAATATCTAAAATAAGACAATTAAATTATCACATCACTCAATAAGCTCGTTGGATGATATATAGTTCAAATTACGAGAGTTCGGCGGCGACTCATTCTTTAAACTAGGTCTGGGGTATAAACTGCCGATATAACTAAAAAGCAATACTCACTTATTTTTCTATAATGTGTATAGAAACGAATAAGATAAAATTCATTATCTTATTATAAATTTGTACCCCTCTTATAACCTCTTTTAAGTATAAGTCGCCGCCGAACTATCGTGATTGGGACTACATAAATGGCGCCACTATTAACAAATTAATATGATTTTTATATAGTACTAATCTTCAAACAATATGTATCAAAATTTCATGAAATTTCGACAGTTACAGTGATTTAATAACGCTTTTAGTACAGAGAGTTACAGTGATTTTAATAACGCTACTTTTGTAATTTTCAAAACAATAAAAAAATCTGAATGTCATATGTTGATAAAGCATTTCTTTTTAATTGGAAAAAATACTGTCCAAACTAAGCAATGACTTGACAAGTGTTATTCGGACTAAATCATGTTCCTAGTTACAAACTAATGCTAGTTATGGCTATAATTTATCTGATAATACATATTTATTGATATTCAAATCAATATTCATAACAATTCACAATCAATAGCAATTGCTTGACTGAGCATGACAATTTAATCGACTTACGAGTATATCGAAGACTAAGTCCATACCGGGCAACGGGCAAGCAACGGGTCAAGCTTATCTCACGTCACTGGCAACTAACAGCGCATAACTTCATTACGCTCATTATACATTTTGCGATATGTACTGCGACCTTGTCTTTCAAGTAAATATACAAATAGATAATCTATACTGGTATACCCGTACTATTCTACTCTATTCAGTGTCGTACGAAAAAATTTGAATGTTTGAAAATTTGATTTTGAAAAATTTGATTTGAATTCTGAAAATTTGGACAAATTTGGTTGAAGGACTTGTAGCAAAGATTGATATGGATGGTAATATTTCTAAATATAGTCCAAATCACGTTAGTTCGGCGGTGACTTATACTTAAAAGAGGTTATAAGAGCGGTATAAATCTATAATACGATAATGAATTTTATCCTATTCGTTTCTATATACGTTATAGAAAATAAGTGAGTCAGTGCTTTTTAGTTATATCGGCAGTTTATACCCTCCACCACAATGTACTAGATCTAAGGTGAAACGGTTTGAATTAGCTTGTAGAACACTAGAAAGTTCAATCTTGCACACTGCAATGCAATTTATATGTGAGAGGTAGAGAAAGAACCTTAGAATTAGCTTGTAGCAAGGTATTTTCTACCTGAATATACAATGACATACTTGTAAATTGCTTGTTGAGTATTGCGTGGATCGAAGTAAACAAACCACAGGTTTTTTATAAGACTTAACATTGCTTTTGTTATAAATTAATGAATTTTTTGTGATGAATTACAATTTAATGAATGAACTGGTACAGTTCCTACAGTCTATGCACTCCACTGCGAAATGACGTACACATATTTTAATACAAATACGTCTAAAGATATCAATTATTTGATTTACAATCGCTGATATAAAAAAAAATTAATTACTCGTACATTACCTTGAAACGACGACATGAATCGACTTCTTTCGGCCGTGGGGATCCAATGTCCAACAACTGCGTACATGGCAGGCCACGTTAGTCCCTGAAATACGGTCAGATATTTGGCGTTAATCGAGAATACAAATTGGAGTACTACGAGGGTCACTCAAATATAAACCGGTATATTTTAATACAGATTACCAGCAATAAGTGAATAATAAAAATACAAGAGTTTTTTGATGGGGAAAACAAGATGAGCCTGTTACACATGTAGTGTTCGACCGCAGCGTCGGCATAAAATTTTTTCAACTGGGTTTCACACCTTCGATGGCGAGAAAACATATAATATGCGTTGCGCAACAAACGCTGTTACTTTCTGTTCACTAATAGTGATACTGAAATGGCGGAAGAGAGTGTGAGGGCTGTGTGCACGGTAATATTCTCTCTATTCCTATATATCGTTAACGATATTATAGTCAGATGTAGTGCTAAAATTACCTATATTTATATAGCACAATGAGATTTTTAAATTATTTTAAACAAAGAATTAATAAAATTAAATTATATTAATTAAATTAAAACAATAAGAAAACTTTTTTTTTTCATATTATTTTAATGATAAATTTAATATCTATGAATGAGCAAGCAAGAACCACTTATAGTATAGTAAGATAACAAAAGAGATAATTCAATTTTAGGTCATTGAATTCATTCGATAGGTCAATTTTTGTCTCATAAAGGTTTTAATATTAAAAAGAAATCATCGAAATCGGAGTGGGATTGACGCAATACTTCTTACGTTTAAATTTTTTCCACTAGAGGAAACATAAAACGCTAGCATACATAAAACGATTGTTCAGTTCATTAGTGAGACAAAAATATGTAAAATTTTATCTTCTATCTGATTCAATACGCAGATAAACTTGTCGAATATCACTGGAATGCTTGAAACTCGAATGTTGTTTCAATATTTCAATTTTCGGAGAAGTCTCACTAATAAATTGGACGATCGAAAAGAAAAAGAGCAAAAGAATCACAAGAAGCAACACAGCGAGATTTAAAATGGGCAATGAGGAGATGGGCAGTAGATTTTAAGAAGAAAGAAAGGAAAGAGTCTGTAGAATGAATAAGGAAATAGAAGTGACATTAGAACACATGAGGATGGAATAGGAATTTAGGATAGAAGAGATTGTTGAAAAGAAGGCAGGTGCAGAGAAGAAGGAAAAAAAGCGAGAAAAGGAAGAAGAAGACGAGTAATTAGTTCAAGATTAACTGGTGAAAGATTGGAATGGTTTCACGTTTAATTCAAGAGAAAAATGATTTGTGATTTAGATGATTTAATGGAAATGAAGCATTCAGCAGCAGACCTTACATAAATGATTACAGTTCAACTTGAAAAATACAAGTTATTGACAATCCATACCTCTGGCAATAGTCGCTAATAGTTTAATTTATCAATAAAGTTAAGAAATCCAACTACTAATATTAATTAAACTATGTCATCAACTAATAAAAACAAATTATTTAATATTTTATAGGATTCTAAGTAGGACTGATTTAATAAATGAAAGTAGCTCTCACAGAAAATGATGTTCAAAGAATACAGTACATGACGTACCGAAGCAAATCCTTGAATTGATCTCAATGCAATTAATCCTCCATAATGAATTGTCGATACGTATGGTATTAATAAACTACATAAAGCTGTTACAAATTGTGACCATCCAAACACAATTTTGGTTCCAAATTTTTGCGTTGCAATACCTCCAACTATTTGAGATATAATATAGCTCCAATAAAATGAACTAAGAATAGCAGATTGTGTTGTCCTTGACCAATCAAATTCTCCACTTTCATAATTCTGAAACAAAAATTATTTATTGTTAGAAAAATAAGTAGTAAGTAGTCTGTAATGCGCTTAAGCGACTTCGTTCAAATATCTGGCTTCCAAATTGGTAGGAAATAAGAAAACTGAAAAACTGTGCTCAGAAGATTGGGGAAAAATTCATAATATTGTTATAAATGACACACGTTAGCATTAATTCACAGACAATGGGCAAACAAACATTTATAAAATTCTTTTTAGAGACTACACTTTTGATATCTATTTTGGCTTGGGTTTTCCCCCCCAGATCTAGGTTTATTTCCTAGAAGGTTAAAGTAGAAGGAATTCCTTGTTTCCCTTAGGAAAATATTTAATTATTTAGGTTTTTCGATAATATATCGATTAAGAGCTACTGTCCACGACAGCTTCATTTGTTAGTTGCATGCAAGCTGCAAATAAAGCCCGACGTATTCTGTATCTCAGTTCTGTCAACGTAACGTCATACAAGCTTCAGACAAGCTGCAAATAGTGTCATTTCTATGAAGATTAGCATTGAGAAAGCACGTTTCTTCATTGGGAAAATTCATTGGGTCAAGTGATGAAGAAGATGTGATTATAGCATACGCTTTTATTAGAGGACGACAAATCAGACGTAGAATGTATTGACTTCAGGCCTGCTTTTGTGGTAGGGCATGCGGGGATACTGCCGGGGCCTCCATAGGAAAGGGGCCCTTACAATAGAGATAAAAGAATTAATTTTTGAAAGACTTGAAGGAAGAGAATTGTTCCTTCGTTGCCCCAGGATCTCCACACCTCTAAATTCGGCACTGATTGGATTCATCCATATATCGAAAAGAACATTAATCGCAAATTGTTTGTTACTGCAAGAGAGTTATCAGATGATGATTTAATATTTCAATCAGTATACCGAATGACTATTGTTCAAAAATATGAACAAAATTCACTGCTAATCCCGTCATCCTTTAAAATGCCCACAAAGTTTTATGCGTCTGCTAATTAAGAAGAAGTAAAATAGGTCCCAAAACATTGTATATTAGATCAAATCGTTTACGTAACAGATAGCTTTAGTTTTCTTACATAAATTTAGCGAGGGATTCATATTTATTGATGATGAATCAGAAATAAGAAGATTCGATCGATCGATATCGTCTGTTTGCCCACCTCCAACAAAATCTATGTATTTAAATAAATTACAAGATAATTATAAACATAGGTACATACCGAACTAGTTGCGTTGTCCATCGCTGTCTCATTTTCCACTTCCATGGAAGGGTCGTAGCAATATAGGTCCTCTATTGCCGATGAGTTGGTATCCGACATTAGAGGATTAGGCGTTGGAAATTTAACCATTGCTACAATTGCTAAGTTGATATCCGACCTCATCATGAAAGACACCAGGAACCCAGACCATGATAGGAAGTACAGGACGACCCGGGCAGGAATCAATTCTGCATAAATTATAAACCCAATGAGTAATCTTTTCAATATATCAAACACGTTTAATACAAATATATGGCAAATCAACGTGAGTTTAAAGATATAATCAGGAATCAATAAATCCCAATATGATTTATACATATTTATATATGCAAACTCGTATAATTATTAACCTATGTGAAAACCAGTTTCAATGCTGTTTACTTATAAAGGACTAGAGTGTAGATAAAGCATGTTGAACTTGAAATAATAATTCAGCATGCTGAAGCGTACCAAGTAGTGGGTGGAGGAGCAGTCCGCTGTAAGCTTCAAAACCTTAATTTCTTTAGATGTTCGGACTTAATTTTGAAACATTTTTGTTTCATAAAAATACTACCTAGAATTTTTTAAAATAGCATAAGTAATGATTTTATTAGTGTCGCATGTTTATGTCGCACTAGTCTGTGCGTTAAAAGTATAGCACATTCAGTACACTCATGTCTAATAATGTCAACTTATGAATGAAAATATATAAATGTTAAATGTCGCAGCTATATGTACGAGGTATTACGTATCTTTTCCGACATTAAGGAAGGGCAAAGGACAAAATCTCAAAAAGAAAGAATGTCCTTTCCAAAGAAGAGTGGTTGGCAACCAATTCATAATAGGCTAAATTGTTTCAATATGAGTAACAAATATTTGTTGTTTTGAAAAGTAAAATTTAATTTGAATAAATTTAATTAAAAATAATAATAATTGTTTGTTTGTAAACTGCATTTCAAATAGTTTAATTTTTAAATTCTTTCTTTTTACATTTAAAAAAAAACAATAACAAATTAGTAAGTTGTTGCAAAACAACACTAAAATTTGTTATAATTAAATATTATTTGACTGACGTTTGTTTTCTTTCTTTAAATGCATAAATACTGAACTTTAGACTATGAGGTGCCATAACGACAGTTCCGCATTAAGGTCAGGTACAAAAGTACACATTACTCAATAAGTTCATAGGATGACATATAGATAGCGCCACTATTGACAAATGCATTTAATAGTACCAACCTTCAAACGATGTGTGTCAAAATTTCATGACATTCCGAACATTAGTTCAAGTATTAGGCACTATAATGTAGATTATTTCCACAAATTAAACGATAAAAATAAAAAAATTAAAAATTGACTCTCGAACAGAGATTATTTTCACCATCTAAACGAGAAACTACCAACACCAGAAAATATATCGATGATCCAGAAATCGGCCCGAAGACACAGCAGTCAGCATCTTAAACCACTTGTATTGTGCGATAACTAAGCGATGAATTGCATGATGATAAACTATATCATATATATATATGTAAAGAAAGTATATTTCTTTAGTTAGTACAAAGCTCGTCTGTCGGTAAAACAGTGACCACATACTCATGGACTCCATAGATGACGTTGTGAGGAATAACGGCCAACATAGTTAACAGAACTTATTGTGCATATTGTTAAGTTATTATAAAATTAGATAAAAAGGAATTGACAATTTAAATAATAAACTTTAAATGTCGCTTCTTTGATTTCAGGTAGGATAGTATGATTTAAGTTAAGCAGTGTAATTATTATAACGTGTATGTAAATTACTAAAATAAAAGTCTTTGATTTCAGAAGCAACACATAAGTTTGATTAAAAATTTACAATTCCTAATAAAATTGTCTTATATATAGCATAAATATAGTTTAGGTATACCTAAATACCAAAGAAAAGCTACATACCTTGAAGCCTGCATATTGAAAACGTCTTGTACACCGGCTCTTCCCGCAAAGTGTGAGTTTCCATTACTCAAAATATATCTGTAAAAGAAAGAAATAATTAGATGTTAATTAAAAATTACACATGTGAATGAAGTGATTTAATTATAACATTTCAAATTTGCGACCCGCTGTGGAGTGAGATACTTTGTATCAACGATATATCGAATCCTAAGAGGAACAAGAACGAATTATCGACGATTTCGAATTGATTCGATTTTTATTGACTTATAAATTACTGTTACAGTAATAATAACATAATACATTGATTCTTAAATTTTATGCAAATGTGAAAATGTAAATTTTATGTAAATATCTATCATTTTGTAAAAATATTAAGTGCATCTTTAAAAAAAATCTGAAATTGTAGTTTGTCTACATAAAAGTGTTACTTTATCCAATGCGTAAAATCAAAATATCGATATAAAATCTGACTAGTGATTCGATATGTAGAAGTAAAAATAACTTAGGCGAAATTTGCAAATGTGAATGGAAAAACTTTGACTTATCAAGTAATTCGATATTATCGAGTTCCATATATTAAGGTTGCACTGTTTCAATAATTAAAGTTTAGATATTTAACAAGCAGAAGGCCAAGGAAGTTTGAAAAAAGCATCATTTTAATTTCAACAATTTAAAAAAAACTGATATATAACCCGATTTTCGAATAATCTAGTACGATAAATTGGCAAAGTTAAATTTTTTGAAGGTTTCTGTTATATTTTTGTATCGTTGTAAACTTGGCTTAAATGCACTCGTATGTTATGAAAATTAACATACGGTATCTGAATTTTTCTGAAAGTAGCAAAAAAGTTTATATTTTTTAAGAGTGTAGTGAAGATAATATAAAATTATAAGAAATATGAATTGCATTACATGTGTTTGTCTTTGTAATAGATATGCTTTATGAGTTCCAATTAATATATCTATGCAATTTTAATGAATAGAAACTGGTCGTAAATTAGTATAATTATACCACTCAAAGACATGATAATACAAACTGCAGTTATGCACATAAACATAAGCTACTTTGCAGTGTCATCTAAATAAGGAAATATTAGAAAATATAGAAATATAGTTTATATAGTGCTAGGCTAGTTAGTTTATCATTGTAGCATTCATCGTTGCATATAGAATTCATCAATGACGCGTTACTCTATTGCAGAGGTTGTGAACCTTTTATGAACTTGACCCAAAATTTATGAAAAAATATTTTTGGAATTAGTGACGAGCCACAAATAAACTTTTCTTTAAGTCTTAAGTATCATTCCCACTCACTGCTTTAATTTTATTTTGTATTTTGTATTTAATTTAAATTGTTTAGCATATGGCAAGACGCGTAGTCATTCACAGTATCATTTTTAATTTAATTTATTTTTTTAATTTTCTTAGCTTTTTAGAACCTTACGTAATTAAGTTATTAATTAGTTTAATTATGTAATTAAATTAAGAAAAAATACATTATACTATAACCTCCAAAATGTGACCTCCAATCTGTCAAAATGAAGTACGATTTACTTTTAAAAAAAGTTTTTGTCAGTTTTTGAAAAATATAGTGAATATTATATATAAGTGAAAACAATTTCTATTAGTAATTGTTATTAAAAATAGCAATTTTATTTATTTCACAAACAATGTTATCAAAATTTATATTACTAACGATGCATACGCACCAACTAAATTAACTAAACTTAAATTAAAACACAAATGTGACATGGAATGCTTAAACGAAAACCTGAAATCTAGATTACAATATTAAATAAAAAAAAGTAAATTAAATATCAAAACAGTGAGTGGGAATGAGGCTTTACGCGAAATTAATTATATCTAATAACAATTAACATCAAATCTATCTTAAATGATCTTTTTTGTTAAGGTTCCATACGAAAACTATTGTATCTAGTCATGTGTAACTTCAAACGTATCTTAAATAACCTTTCTTTTTAAATCTCACGTGAAATCATTTCTATTGATTGATTGACAATAAAGTTGGCTGCCAGAGCCTTAAATTAAGTCGCGCTAACAAAAGCGGAAAAACTGAAATTCAAATTTTAAACAGCAATAGTTACCAATAATGTTTACAGTTTTGTTTATCAAACATTAAAAATACTAATCAAATAACTCAAAAACAAATTTCAAAACAGTGATTACAATATTTGGTATGTTCAAAGGTACACCAGCTGTAATTGGAAAGGTATATATAAAATGTAAAGAATGAATAATAATTTGGAAATTGAAAACATTAAACTTAGTAAATTCGGGGCCGTTTTTTAGGATTGGTGAGCTCCTGGTCACAAGCTATGATGCGGATTTTTCTTATTTTTTTTAAAATGTAGTTAAGAAAAGGAAGGTTAATTGTTTTCAAAAAATACGTGAGAGCTTTAAAAAAATCGCAGCCCCTATGCTTAAAAGAAGTGAAATAACGATAATTAATAACGCTCTTTTGCAATTTTAGCTATGATGTTGTAAAGGTAAAAAACACAATGATTAGAAAATAGAATGCCCGCTAAACTCAAAACATAGATAGTATCACAAATATGTGTAACATTTTACCCAAATGAAACATAGTAATATTGGATCTTAAAATAGGAAGTATAGTGGTGAACCGAACACTGTTCACCGGTGGCACGAGGGGTGCAATGTCAACGGATTTACCCTCATTCGCACCCATCAGCATCAAGCATTAATGCTCTCACCCACTGTGTTGTCAATAATTTATTTTTTAATATGTACAATTTTGTGAAAAAACATTATTTTTAATATAGCTCTAAGTGTATACTACTATAAGAATAGAGAATTTTGTCACTTCACCGAGTTTTAGTGTTAATTTAAGGTTTTAAAATGTAAGTTTCAACTTGTGTTGTTAAATAAAGATATTAATTATTACAAAAAATGTACAAAATTAAATTTAAGGCTAAAATCTTAAATTAAAACTAAAAACAGTGAGTGGGAATATGGGCTTTAATGGTTGGACCCTTACCAATTGAACAAATAAAAATATTTAAAGCGATATCGTGACCTCAAATATGTTAACTACATCGCTGTCTAATACATGTTTCGAGTATTATTATGTGAGCACCCCAGAAAATATAACTCTTAACCGAAAAGACAGATCGGAGAAAGAATTCAAACATAAATACTGTAGGCCATTATGCAGTTAAATTAATTAATGAAAAAATAAAACTACATATAAAAAAGTTACCTTACATATTATTAATTACTATCCAAGCAGCAATTTAAATCACCAAATAAATTTCACTAAGAATAATTAAATCGAATGTAAACAAATAAATATGTTGATTTTAATTATCGTAAGGTAATTAGAACTGAATAAAGCGAACAACTAAGTATCACACAAGTGGACGAGTGGACGAGTTGTACACGCGGAGTTTTAACGCGTTCTGTGTGCTTGCCTATAATTTTCTTTATATTGGTGATCAGTGTCAGCTGTTAGTGGTCGGGCATGGAGTCGATGTCCGCGAACTGTGCGCAGTTCAAGGGTTCCCTTTCTCACTTGGAAAACCCACAGTCGCGTGCCGCCGTGCAGCCCGTGTCGCCTGCAGGTGCTTGTCAAATTTAAGCGAAGAAGAAAGAACGGGCTTGTGAACCATGATTTAGGCCTATCGCACACTGTAAGCGAATTTAAACGAATCTTAAACGCGACTGGTTGCAAACCTTAGCCCCGAATCTACCCGAAGCAAATGTGATTACAACTGTTGTTAGTGAGAGATCGAACGTGTATGCGAGTGAGATAAAACAAGAGGAAAGGCGGATGAGTTGGCAGATTGCAAACTAAACGCGAAACGAAGTTTTCAACGAAAACGAGCACGAGTGTATCGTGACTCTATAGAATTTTTAACAATAGCAAAACAGGGGATTCTATTGTGTTATATTTGATTGTATGTATGTATTTAAATATTTTTCAATAGTATTCGTAAACATCTCTGTTGATGAAACCAACAATGCTCTGCGACCGAGAAATATAGTCGCTGAATATATGCTCAAAACCAGTTTAAAATCAGTTTAGTTACGTTCGTGCCGTGTGTTTTATCTCACTCGTAAACACGTTCGATCTATTACTAACAACACAGTTGTAATCACATTCGGTTCGGGCAGATTCGGGGCTAAGGTTTCTAACCAGTCGCCCCATGTGCGGACGCCCTTACCTATCCGAACCCTGTAAATGTAATGAACTCGCACACTGCAAGCGACAAAGCCGTTCGAATAGAGGCGTTACGTAGCTCTCATAGTGGAAGCATATATCAACGAATTTTAACCAAACGAATACATGGAGAGACCAAACGAATACTCTAGAAGGAGATATGAAAGAGAATACAATTTTCTCTACCTGCCTACATATGTTGTCGGACAAAGGAAACAAAGTGATAGACGTAAAAGGCGGGAGAAATGAAAATGAAGACAGAATGGAAGAAGTATAGTGAAAATATAATAGAGGGTTTGTCGAGAGGAGACAAAGAAGACAAGAGGTGAAGGAGGACTAGGGAAAATGAAGGGAGAGTGTCAAGAGAAGAAGAAGCAGAAAGTACTTTTGGAAATAGATAAGTCTAGAATTGTTTAATAAGTTTAATTTCAAGTTGAAATTCTCTGAAATGTATTAAGAATATAGATTGTAAAGCCGAAAGGCACACAATTAATATAATATAATAATAATAAATGGTGAACAAGACAAATTGACAACTGACGACACAGTTGGCGAAAACATTGTTGCTTGGCGCTGACTCCTTTGACATGAGTTATATTTTCTTTGTTTGGTTGCAGTTAAATTTAATTGATCATTTGCTAACATAACCATAGATATGGAAATATGATCACAAAGAAATATACGAAAAAATGAAATACATGAAAACAGAAAGAATTACAAAAGCAACGGAAAAGAAAAATAAAACAGATTTATAAAAGAGATAGATATGGTTGAAAGAATGAAAGTTCTGAAGTGGGAGGACGTAATTATCAGATGGACGGAATTATACGTTTCAAAAGAGGCAAGGAATGCAATGAGACATCGCAGTGGAAACTATTCCTGTATCATATCGTAATGCGGTTGTTGTTAAAGTGAAAACGAAAGAATCCATAAAGATACAAGGAAAAGGATGTTGGAAGATGGATGATGAGTGAATATAGGATGGAGGATGATAAATATAAGAGGAAGAAAAACTGAGAAATAGAAAAATTATAAATTGTAAAAGTTATGCATTATGAAATGTTTATAAATGTATATATTGATTTAAGTGCTAATAACCATCAATAGTTGATGCACTAAAAATAAATATTAAAAAAAAGATTGTCAAAAATATAGAACTAAAAACAATTTCTATTACTAATTGTTCTACATTTAATTTTGTCCAACTGTCGAACTGTTTAAATTATATTCCTAACTACGCATGCGCACCAAGTAAATTAACTAACCTCAAATTAAAACACAAATTTGACCAAGAATAAGAAATACCTAATCTGAAAACCTGAAATCTAGCTTAAAATATTAAATAAAAACATTCATTAAATATTAAGACAGTAAGTGGGAATGAGGCTTAACACGATACCTGCTAATATTTTTTTGTAAACTTTGTATGAAAAAGTTTTAAACGTTTTTAAGTATAAAAAGGTTTTTTTTTTATGATTCTAAGAAAAACACATAACTGTGTTTATCGAGTATAAGCAAAGCTAAATAGTTATACTTTCACAATATTATCATGTTGCGCCTTATCACAACCGTCGACAATCCACATAATTGTTTTGAAATTCTAATTTTTTTTGTCCGTCAATAATAGAGAACCTTGGCCTGAGGCCAAGGTCATTTTGTGCATAGATCCATACATTATACGATTATAGTTTTTGTATTAATTAATGTCTAACTGTTCTACGTATTACATAATATGTAATACTAATAAACAAATAGAGTAGGTAATATTACTTGCAAAAAAATAAATGAATATATTCCGCAAATATTTTGTTAACTGATTTTTCAGTAAGGCCTAGGTCCCACTGCGAAATAATTCCGCACTGTTTTAATTCCTTACACTAACACGCGAGGAATTACAATCGCAGTGATTCCATGTGTTACAGAATTGGTGTTTTTTACCGCCTGAAATTATTCCGCAGTTGGACCTAGGCCTAACTGTTTTTATATTTATTTTTTATAACATATAAACAAATGGATAACGCAATAAATATTATTTATAAATAATCATTTTAGTTACATGTGTACTCATATTTCTTCATACATACTTTTATTTATAGAATACTAGCTGTCCCGGCCACGCGTTGCTGTGACTAACGTTTTTGTCATATTACATTACATAGCGCCATCTATTGAATATTTACTCAATCTAGTCAACAGATGTCGCCATCTTTTACAATCGTTTGGAGCTAACAGATAATTAATAGACAAATAATTTGCAATAAGATAATATTGCAATCATAAATTGAGATGTAAGCTATCCTATCTTTCAAGTTGGATCAAACTGCACACGGTGTACAAATTTGATTAAAATCGGTTAAGTAGTTTAGGAGTCCATCGCGGACAAACACGGACAAACAACGTGACACGTAATTTATATATATTAATTAAAGATAAAACTTAACCATGGGCGTCCGCAAAAAGGGGCAAATAAAACAATGTATGGCAAGACAAGAATGGGGAGGGGGGTTAAAAGTCATGAAATTTGTATGACATATTTTATGGATACCGAACTTAAGGATGGATCGGAATTTTCTACCAAGATCTACACCGATGGCGGCTCCAGACAGTCTCACGACAAGACCCCACTTGCACCAACGACTGAGTATGTGCATAACGCTTCAGCGCCATCAATTTAGTATGGTATATCTAATACCATAATTAAGAGATTATATAAATAGTCTCTACACACACATCAGTGCCGTGCCGGTCAATCAGTGACGTTCAGTTTTGTCAGTATTTTTCCTAGTTAAGAGCTACACAGCCAATAACAATTATGCAATGAATGGATTCTGAGATACCCCTATCCCCCCCCCCCCTCTCAATCCCTCACTTTTTAATATAGATCAACATGTTTGTAGGTAAATTTTACACAACAAAAGCAGTTCACTTATAATTTAAGCCGGCACCAAACGATGCTACGAACACCTTCCAACGTATCGTGTGGCCGATGCTGGAACTAAGTGTATCCAATGTTCATGTTGGAAGAAGTTCGGACTGTTGTCGGTATTTTGACTCGCGTCAATACAAGTGCGTTATCTCACTAAGAACACAGTTGCATTCTTATTCGGCTCGGGCAGATTCGGGCTAAAGTTTGCAATCAATCGACCCATGTGCGGACGGCCTAACTCTATCAATTTCTTTGGTTAACAAACACAAATATTTTCACAAATAATATTCAATATTACATATATTTTCGGAGTTCAAATAATCGAGGATTACTACTGTACAAGTATGTATATGAAATTCAAAATATTTAAAACAATGTTATTCAATAAGTTACAACCCTTCTCTACATCCACCGCCCCTGCGGCTAATTGAAGCACCCACACCCTTGTATTATCAATACGTAAATGAATGTTTTATATGAAATACATACCTTATATTATAGTGGTTACATTGTGTAATAAATTTAATTTCATAAAGCAAGAGGCTGTCATCTGCAGACTACATGTTTCACGTTTACTTTGTTGATGAAAGAGAATATTAATTAAAAAAGGGTTTTTACAACCTTTAATTCATGTGAAATGGTAAATCATGTTCAAACAACCACGAACATTTAACAATGATGTTTTTTGTATTGTTTTAAACAATGGCATTTTAAATGTATCATAAAACATTGGTTGAACGGGGTCAAAGCATTGTGATTGAGAATAGCTATATTATAGAAATTAGTTAATGCAGTCAATTATGTTTAATTATTATTTACATATTGTAGAGGATATAATGGCGCCACGTATAAAGCCACGTCAATATAATGAGTTCCTACTAAAAGCGGCGGATTTAGTATCGTGTTATATCAAACAAATAAATAAGGTGTAAGGTAAAACCGATACAAAAAAAGCATATTTTCGATAATGTTTGTTGACGACACAGATAATATATAATTTTTTTTATAATTACTACATGATAAAATAATATTTAGAGAATACTTTGAGAAAATTTTCATAAATAAATATCAAAAAATGAGTTAATGACAGCGAATCTCCGCTGAGGTCAAAAAAAAAAGTTTTGTTGCGGTGTCCCGCATAACTCATAACTGAATTATCTGAATTCAGAAAAACCAAAATGATTTCTTTAGTTGATAAGTTTTTGCAGGTAACCCTGTCGTGATTTTTTTTATTGCTTTTTAAATATTTTACAGTGAAAATATCGATTTTTCTTGAAAAAAAACAGAAACTTCGTTATTTTAAAATACTACAAAATTTCAAAAGAATTGGTGCAGTAAATATTCAGCTAGAGAGGGCATCGACTCTGGAAAAGCTAAGTGTGAAAAAAAAGTTTCAAAAAAAGACGAAACCAGACCAGAGTGGTGAAGACTTAAAACTCTGTATCTCCGACAGTTTACCTCCAATCGACTTCAAATTTTCAGACAGTAAACATAATATGTTCTACATTAATATTAATAAATAAAAACAAGTTGAAACCTTAAACCAGCAACCCCCCCCCCAGGCAAAACTTATCGGCGATTTATGAGCGAGACCATTCATACTAGACTGCTATGACTTCGGCCGGACTAGAGTTATATTTTCTGGGTTTGGTTGTTATCAAGTTAAATTGATTATGTACATACATAATCATGAACTTATAAGGCAGCGGTGTAGCACACATATGTGAAGCTACGACACCACAAAAACTGACAAAATAGTTGGAGGTAGTCGATGATAGAACTCTGCATCGGAAATAGACCGACGTTAAATAAATAAATATTACCAATGTTTATGTTTAAAGTCTCATTATTGTTTTGTATTGTTATTTGAGAGTCTCGTACAATTTTACCACCTGGAGCCTTGACCTGTATTAATCCGCCTCTGATCGGTTATCATTTTTTGACACTCGATTAATTGCGTCAAACGTTGACTGAACTGCCAATGTTATCTGATCGATCAGAGTAGTTGTATTATTTTTTTACGATTTTACTTTACGACTAACTTTAAACAGTTAGTCGTAAGCTGTTATTTTATGATTTGAATTTACGAGCTATTATATGTACAATGTCATAAAAATCAGTAGCGGGGTAAGGCCTAAATTTGATGTGGGCAAGATAAATTTTACGAGGAATTTTACAAGAAGATGGATGTTATATAGAGAAAAAAAATTGAAACAAACCGTAGAGAAATAAAGAAACAGAAATTTCATAGTTTTAGCTTTATTTTTTTATTTAATTTATTTAACGTCGGCCTATTTCCGATGCTGAGTCCTATCACCGACGACCTCCTTCAATGTTGGCAGTATTTATGGTGTCGTGGCCTCATATATGTGGGCTACACCACTGCCTAATAAGTGTACGATTATGTATGACCATAATCAATATAAGTTCATAATAACCAAACCCAGAAAATATATATCTGGTCCGGGGATCGAACCCGAAGGCACAGCAGTCGGCGTCAAGCATCAATGCTCTCGCCCACTGTGTCGTCTGTTTTAGCTTTAGTGGACCCATTGACCCATTGTACTTCTTAAACCATTATAAATAAAAAATAAATAATTAAATGAAAAATATTACATTTTTTTATATATATTTCGAAACAAATCGAATTTTTTGGATTCAAACAATTTGGATCCCACTTTATATCCTAAATTATTATATACGAAACCTTATATATCACTGTAAAAGAAATTGGTTGAACCCAAAATTTAGTCCCCATCCTTGGGAAAGTGCCGCACTGCAAAAAAATCGCACAGCAAAAAAATTCAAAATTGTGTAACACATGAAATCATATAAACGTTCATGCACTGGCGATTTAAAACTCGCCAACAAAACCTGCAGTTTGATAAAAATTTATGGTGCAGATTATTTCCGCGAAAAAATTTTCACAATGCGGCTCTAGTTTAAGAAAGAGGCGTTTACAGTTTCTTTTACAACCTATTTCTTTTACAGTGTACATTTAAGATCCATGGTTTGTTTTCTGAACATAAATATGACTAATGGTAATATAATAGACGTTACATGATGAAACTTACGAATCTTATGACATGGCATAAAACAGAGCGACAGAATTTGCACGTCTGAGCTCAATATAATATACATATGTAGTTAGAGTCACTGCAATTGCATCATACCAATCCCTATTTCATTTCACTGGTAAATACCATAAATAATTAATTAAAAACGAAACAACAGAACTCAACATGTTGGAAACAAATTATTTTCTTTTATTTCTGTATCATTAACATTTACACATAGAGTGCACAGTTCATTAGTGAAACATCTCCAAATATTTAGCTTTGAAATAAAGACAAAAACAATATTCGGATGAGAGAAGTGTTTTTTTGAAATATATGTATTTCAAAAAAACACTAGGCAAACAAAACCATAGGCCTAGAATCGTTCCAATATTTAAAAGATATTGATAATAGTTTCAATTTACCTATAGGTAAAGACAATATTTTTAAAACATAACACTTATTTGCCAAGTTCTGCCCCAGTAGAACGTTCTTTTTTGTTTGGTGGAATGATAATAAAAAGTTATAAACAAGAAATGAAAGATAAATTGTTTTAACAAATAGTAGTATTAAAAATCGTGACATAAATAACATTAACATTAGTAATATAAAAAGTATTATATTTCTGTACATATTTTGCATTTTGTATTTAAATACTAATACAAAAATTATTTTGTACTTTGTATTCGAAATGGAAAAATAAAAAGTTATTTGTTATAAAGTTGTTAGTTATGCTATAATTTTATTTGTTTGTATTTATGAGTTATCTGAATATAAAATCATGTAGGGGGTACAAGTTTACATATAACTGCATATTGAAATAATATGGATGTACATAATCAATTTAACTTGATAACAACAAAGTGCAAAATACCGAAGGATCCGAGAATCGAACCCGAAGAGACAGTAGTCAGCGTCAAGTATCAATGCTCCCGCCCACTGTGTCCTCAAACTTCTGTTTTTATTTACATATAATTATAATTAATACTAGAGTATACTCCCGTCGTTTTCTTCGTGTATATGATTTGAATCCAATAAAATAATTCGTAATTTCATTTTAAATTTTAATTCTATTTTCAAATTGAAATATTTAACTCGCTCAATAATATAATAATTTTTCATGCAAATTGAGTAAAAAAAATATTTTTTTCAACAAAATAAAAAATATTTTCAATTTGTTCATTATTTGACCAATTTTTTTTTCGATTTGTAAATTAGATACGAAAGTTTGCCCATATATAAAATTTCAATTTACTAGTCCAATTTTTACCTTCGAGAAAAACCACACCCGTGCCCCCAAATAAAATTTTTGAATTTTCTTTTTCTTAATAACATATTTCATTATTAAATAATCAAAAATTTGAGTTTTCTCTAAAGTTTCCCACCGAGCCAACACTGAACACCGTAATACACAAATTTCATCTTTCTATCTTTTACGAATTAAAAGTTATGGAGCAAGAAGTAAAATATTTTTTTTTAGAGTTCTTTTCAAAATTACGGGTTTTCAGGAAATTTAGGGGAAAATCCGAGGACGCCAAAGGTCTTAGAATTTTCATAAAGATGCATGAAGCCGTTTTCGAGCCACCATACGAATCGCGTAAACATATAAACACATAAACAAATAAACATATAAACTTTCAGTTGGAACATTATAATATAGGATAATTAATATTTAAATTATAATCATTCAAACTATGTATACATTTTTTGGGACACCCTGTGTATATGTATATTTAACTATATTTGCACTAATAATAATGATTGCTACTATTAGTTTTATTGAAGAAACACGTTTATATTTAAATCGTCAATATGTAAATTATTTATACTCGTACATACTGAGTATCACAAAGAGAGAGAAACGGAGATGTAATAAATTGTAACTGATAACAAATGCGTTCTCTATGTTGACGGGGTTGAATTAACACTCGGCCCGGGCCTTATATTTCATTTAGAGAAGTCTTGCATATACGATATATACAAAATTTATCAATTTCGTCTATTATGAAACTTTTTATTTAATATTGTAAGAACACAGTAAACATTTTCAATTTATTCGTTATTTGACCACCTTTTTTTCAAAATTTGGGATTTTTTTTCGAAATGTAAATTAGGTACCAAAATTAGCCCATATATAAAATTTCAACTTTCTAGCACAATTTTTCACCTTGCCAAAAACTGCCCCCGTGCCCCCAAATAAAATTTTTGAATTTCTATTTAATAATAGAATTACAATTTGAAATGAAATTCAGTTCACATACAAAAGACAGTCGTCAGTCGCTTGCGACGGCGGCAAACACTAGTAAACATATAAACTTTCAGTTGGAACATTACAATATAATATATGTTATTTATAAAAGTTCCACCAGTGGAAACGATCCTTAATGTAATAGAAAAGATAAGCTATCAAGTAGTTCTGATAATTCTGATATATTTGATATTACTTTTATGGTCAATAGTTTTCTATTTGCTTTCGTCATTTTCATTTGTGGCCTTTATTGTCACTTGACCTAATTATAAAAGTTCAGTAGAAGTAGTAGTCATTATTTGATATATTATTGGAAAAAAACTTGAACAATATATTAGCTACAAAATATTATGAAAATCATCCATTTATATTTGACATATGATTTATATAAACAACACAAATGGGAATATAATAAAAGTAATATTATATTCGATAACACAATATGTCAAACTTCACAAGTTACACAAGGGCCGTCTCGGGTGTATGTAACGCCCCTAAAAACCAGTTAAGTTTGCTTAGTAAGTCGTCAAGCGATATTGTGCGTATTGGAATTCGCTACTCTACAAAACACGGGACTGAGCCCGAGTGAACTTTTTTTAAATCTTAGCGCCTCAAATCCTAAGGCCGACCCTGTGTATGACGTATGTATGTTAACATAGTTCTTTGTGTTGTAACTTTTACAAGGGGTAGTAGAATTGTTTGAGGGTGGTACGTAAGGGTGGTGTAGGCTTTGAAAGCATGCCGAAGGCATCATACATTGTTAATGAGATTGATAATAATGTTTCCGAGTATTTCATTTAAAAATAATGAAATTCATATTTATTTTCAAAAATTTCAGTACGAAATAAAAATTAATAATTAATTTATTCATGACTAAGTAAAATAGGAATTGGAAAATACATCTGTATTTCATTTTGAAAAATTAGTTATCTTGAAACTAAAATATTTTGATAAAATGCACATGTTTAAGAATTTCATTGCATATAAATCTGGATATATATGTAAAGAAATTATATTTCTTTAGTTGGTAACACTGACCAGAGATATTACAATTGCATTCTGGTTAGGTGAGCTAAAGGTATATATTAGTTACAGCTACTTTCATTGTAGTGTGTGTAGTGCAACGAGTAACTGCCTAGTCCGACTCCAACAAAGTAAGATGGTACAAAGCTTGTCTGTCTGTGACTCATGAACTCCATGGATAACGTTGCAAGGAATAACGGCTAACACAATTGATATTTGAATCTGACAGAACTCACTGTGCATAATGTTAAGTTATTGTAAAATTAGATGAAAGGAATTGACAATTTAAATAAAAGTCTTTGATTTCATAAGTTTGATTAAAAATTTACAATTCCTAATAAAATATCTTACTAAAAATGTATATACGCTTTATAATTCTTGCATAATTTTATAAAAAGCAATAAAATCTTTGTCAGCATGGGTTTATTGTCCCTCTGAAGTTTTACAAAACGTGGGCGGAGGTTTACCTGGGAATACCGGGCTACCTGGTTACTAAGGACCAGTTACAATGAAGGAAGACTTTCAATCATAACATATTGCAAATACTTACGACAAGGTGTTATTGAAAATAATTTTCTATTTTTGTATTGTGTTGTATTTTTAATACAAACAATATCAACTACGGGTAGAATTTTCATTATTAAGGAAATATCATGTTTACATTTATCTTATTTATAATGTCCCAGGTGTATGTTTATATGTTTGTTTGTTGCTGAAATTCGTATGGTAGAATGAAAACGACTTCGTCAATGTTTTTGAAAGTTTGGTATTCGTAGAGAAAACGGCTGCATCAATGTTTTTAGAAATTTCCTATTTCGTAGACAAACACTTTTGACGTTCCTCTTTTTGATTTTCCTATTTCGTAGAAAAATTCAAAGACTTTGTCGGGTTTTTCCTTGAATATACTGAGAAGAAATTTTAATATGGAAATTGAAATATTTAAAAATTGATAAAAGGGGCGTTGAGATTTCTAAGAAGCCCGGTAAAGAACTTTGAAAGAATATTCCAATTTTGGATTGTATAATTATTGAGTGTTTACCGCAGTTTTTTCAGTTGTGAAGAAATGTGTTAGAAAGTTGAAATTTTGTATATAACTTGGCTTTGCTAACTTTGGTACCAATTTACAAGTCCAATAAAAAACTCTTTCCCTACGCTTCTATTATGAAATCTACGTAACTTTTCGCTTGCAGTGTGTGAGGTTTTTTACATTTACAGGGTTTAGATAGGTAAAGCGTAGTAGCGTGTATACGTCCAGTCAAAATTCGCTTAAAAACACTTGCAGTGTGCAACAGGCATAATACGACATCGCAGACACTGCAATGTATATTGTATATCACTGTGCTCTGCGTTTCCAGTATATACGACATGCACGATTGCATATAACCTTACGCTCGTTACGAATATGTGCCCCGGGGTAACAGCCTCACTTGCCCCATCGGAAATAGACCAACGATAAATAACATTTTGTAACAATTTAGCAATATCAATATATACAATAAAATTCCGAATCAATAATTACACATATTTCGTAATCTTCGGTGAGTAATATCGAGAACAGGGTCACTATTGTACTCCACTCCATTCATTACATATTCTTGTATTTATTAATTAATTGTTTATCTGATTGTCATCTACAACTCAAAATGAAAGTAGCATAACCTTAACCCTCTTTTAAATTAAAATTTAAAATAAAAAAAAAACAATCCATTATTATATAGTTTATAAATTAAGTTGAATTGATATTAATTCTAATTGTAATTAATATATACACATTGTTTTAATTAAAATAATTTAAAATGATTTCATCGGACGTTGTAGAGTTCAAAGGTTCATTACATACAACAGAAATTTTCTATATATTTTATCTCTAATAAAATCTTTCGGTAAACATATGACAAGTCATGTTATGATAATTATAAAATTATAGATTAACATATTTAACATTTAATGCTTATGTCGTTTAATATGGATCCGAGCATTACAAGTATGTTTGTTAAATAATAATGAATTAATAATTAATATATATATTTTATTACTTTATAGAAACTCGTGATACAATGAGAGTGTAATTAGTCTGAGGCTTTTGGGAGTATTTACATGAAGTATTGCAACACTAAATAAGTTCGTAGGATGACATACACATGTAGAATATAAATGGTTGGACGCATCGTGTGGTCGATGTCATGTGTCCAACATTTATGTTGGAAGAAGTTCGGGCTGTTGTCGGTCTTTTGACCCGCGTCATAAGAGATTTTTCTACCCCCACTACACACTTGATCCACATGTCATGCAGTGCTGCACGAATCGTCTAACAAAAGAACGTTTTATACTTGAAGGCTTCTTTATTTACTTAAAAGTTTTTGTTAAACAGTGTCAGTGTCAATAATATCAATAATATCAACAAATTAATAAAATAAATAAATCATTCGGATCAAACATTCATTCCACCGTGTAGTAGGAAACTTGCCATGTCAATTTTCCAATATTATATCCAGAAGACAAACATTTGAATCAAAAGTTCACCGCATCGTCTGGAACCGGCTATACGCATGACATACACTATGGAGATGATTTTTGAATTTCCCGCGCAGTAACTTTAAATTTAGTTTGTGTTTGACAACCATTGAAACCATTGAGACAGCCTCGTGAATTTTAACGAAAATGGAAAAAATGAAGCGTTAATTTTTGCGTAAAAAAACCATCACCCAATCCAAGGAAAGGCTTGATAAATAGTATGGGGACTCTGCACCATCAATTTCAATAGTAAAGAAGTGGTTTACTTAGATCCGTTGTGGTCGTACCAGCACAAGTAACACTAAACGTTCGTCGGCGAAGTCGTCACGCCAGAAATAGTCGATAAAATCCTTGGAATGATATTGTTTTCGTTGTTATCTCAAAACTCAATATTCATAGTTGACTCAGTAATGAATTAGACGAACGATGTATAAAATTTTAAATATAATACGACGATAATTATTAATATTATACGTATATGTATGAAGGCTAGAGAGACATAATGTTAAAGTTAACTAAGAATTGCTGCTATCCTTGAACATGACACAGATGCAACATTTCCTTGAAATGTACCTTCCGGGCACCGTGTAGATGATTTCATCTTTGCATGTTGCTCTTATTGCATAACATCCCTTCTTCAACAGGTACTTGCATTGTAATCCATAAGGTACACCACGTCGTGTTGGATAATCTTTTATCTTTTATATAATATCATGACGCAAGGTAAAAGTATCTCAATTATATACCCGCTGCACACAGTTACGTGTATTTAATGTTATTTAATATTAATAAAAACCGTTCAAGCAAAGCAATGGCTTGACAAGTGTTAGTTGCACTCGGTTTAGGTATTTTAGGGATATGTGAGGTGCGGCTAATAAATAACGAGACTGACGCTGTAAAACATTTTATTTTAATTTCATACATATTTACTTATTATCACCTTCAATATACACCCCTCCTATAACACTACAACGCTCCATGCGAATGTTTCATTGTTCGAAACATCAAGAGGTAGTCAAGACTAACAATGTTAAAAAATGGAGAATTAAAAAAAATAAATAAACTGACGATATCTCGAAAACCATGCTACTTTTACTAAAGTCATATTAGGCTTATTCGATACCGGTGTCCGGTGTCAGTTTGACGTGCTACTTTTAAGACAAACTGTATAGGCTGTGTCATTTCATCCAACTAATCTATTTCCAAACCCATAATAAAAACTGTTCATAATAAAAAAAACATAACGTCACTTCCAAACGTCTGCATTTAATATTATATAGTTTCTTTGTTCTTTTTAAGCAAGTAAAAAGTCGATAAAATGCTAAAATGTATTACACAAAATAAAATTGTGGTAATTTGTTAAAAATACTTATTTATTATTTATGAGCTCTCGCCCCATTGGCCTGTTTCGACTGCTCTCGCCTCGCGTTGGCTTGCCTCGGTTGATTAACGGTCTTTTGTCACAAGTCAAAGGTAACGAGAGGTGAAACCAATAGCCAGGTTCATTCTCGGCACATTGACAAATGTTTTGACAAATGTCTCGCCGAACGTGAATTGCCGGCATGAAATATCTGTTTTGTTTAGCGGATATCCTACCTACTTTTAATCTACAAAAAACTTCCGTTTGCAACCCCTTACTAGTAACAGTTCGTGCCTAATCTATCATTCGAGTAACCTACTTAAAATAGGGTTGATTTATGTATGTCAACCACATACAGAAATGTTGCTTTACACATTTGTAATATGTACTTTGTAATATTATATATATATATATATATATATATATATATATATATATATATATATATATATATCAGTGATTTACTTTTTTTTTTAAAGTAATTAAAAATTGAAATAATTAAGTAAAAAGCTAACAAAAAAAAAGTCGTGGAAATACGTCGTTAGAAATAGATTAATGGTGTATATTTTTTCAGTCATATTTTTTTAAGCATATTTTCAATCAATTTCTTTTAGTACAATAATGTTTTACAACACTACTAGTGATCATTTTCGAACTTAACGCTAACATCAGTGATATCATATACAAATACGATAACAAATTTAGGACGGAGGGAGTACAAGTTATGAATTCCTAAAATGAGTCAGACATCTGTCAATTTGATTTAACGATGAGACAATCTTTGTTAGAAAAAAATATATCAAGATCATTACATTTAAAACAAATTACAACACGTCTGGATTCTAAAGCACATATTCTGCGGACAGTACTGCGGTCTGTACGAATCTATAGATCCGTACAGACTGGTACAACTTAAACATGCGAAATCCAACATTTGTTGCAAGAAGTTGTACAGCACGTCCACACTAGTGCTACATGCAACTAAATACGTCAGAAGCTTTCATATTTCAAACGAATTCCTTCAACCTGCTTTAGAAAAATTATGTTTATTTATTATCATTATTTATAAACATTGTTAAAAATATGTTTATATAAAAAAAATGTAATAAAATACAGTTCATTAACAATAGACAAGGGTCGACAAAGGTCTATTGTTTAGCACGGGTAAACAGAGAACCTATTGCAAGTGTATACAGAGGTATCTCCTTTTATAAAATTCAATGCTTGGCTGCAAAACAGAGATAATATTTTATTTAATTTATTGTTTTTAATATTGAATATAGAATCTTGTCATGTCACTAAAAAAAACTACTAAAGATTATAGTAGAAACTGAGTTCAAAATCGTCGCACATGCAACTTTTATAAACACCGACTTAGGATTGAAACATTTTTATTTCATAAAAATACTATCTAGAATTTTTTTAAAATAGCATAAGGAAGGGTTTTATTAGTGTCGCATGTTTATGTCGCACTAGTCTGTACGTTAAAATTATAACACATTTAAAACACTCATGTCTAAATAATGTCAACTTATGAATGAAAATATATAAATGTTGGATGTCGCAAGTTTATGTCGCACCAGTGTGTACGACACATACGATCATAACTCAGTTCTACTAATGAAAAATTCCTAACATTCCAATATTAATATCATACTCGTAGATTGAATATGTAATATAGAAACGAGAACGGGATCGGGGTACGTGATAACACTAAAAAGATAAAACTTTTATCTCAGTATTGAGAATGGTGATAAGGTATTAGTAGAACATGAATGAAGTAACGAATACGCGTAAGTAAATAATCGCATGTGATGACTCATCAAATATTATGCACTATAAGCATGAACGTGTACAAACAATAATTAATGTTAATCGATGTTATTAACAGTTCTTTAAACAATGGGTTAGGTCAATATTAATAACAAATTAGCACTTGTTCATGTCATGTGTCTTCAATTTATATTTTAAATCTGTGATTTGTTTGATTTAACATAAAAAATTAAGGAAAAAGCCAAAAATTTGAATAAAGAAAATTATTGTTTTGTAACATATGTATGTAAAAAAAATAATTCTTTAATTGGTAATACTGACCAGAGATATTAGAATTGTATACTGGTCAGGTGAACTAACGGTATATGTCATTGTAGTGTGTGCCAACGGCAAACACAGTTGATATTTGGATCTGACAGAACTCACTGTGTATAATGATAAGTTATTATAAAATTAGATAAAAAGGAATTGACAATTTAAATAATAAGCTTTCAATGTCGTTTCTTTGATTTCAGGTAAGATAGTATGATTTAAGTTAAACAGTGTAATTTTTATAATGTGTATGTAAATTACTAAAATAAAAGTCTTTGATTTCAGAAGCAACACATAAGTTTGATTAAAATTTTACAATTCCTAATATGTCTTTTATATGCATTATAAACATAAAGTATTGTGGGAATTAATTTAATAACTATTAATTACTTAATTAACTGTTCAAAATTTGTTTCTACTTTTGAATTAAATTTAAGTTGTATTGTTAGCGACTTTAACACTAAAATCTGAGATCTGAGAAAACAAAGACGGAGTTGTGATCTGATCTATGTTTGGAAAGACGAGGCTCAGATGTTTGTTTGCGATCAGATCACAGAAATCACGCCGATTTAAAAATGTGGCGATGTGACCGATCGCTCACAGTCAGTTCTCTTGAAAGTATGCTACAATCGATTTGTATAGCTGTCAGGCTAAGGCTACAGCAATAAGACAATGTATAATGCGAAATACAAGTACCGTTTGAACGGTCGCACTACGGCAATCTGAAGAGTAACAAAATCGAAATTGAGAAACTGATCTAAAACTGACTCACCACTTGACGACATCAGTATAATCTGGTTAGGAATTAAAACGAATTGTTTGAAAATAAATATATAAACAAAACTATTATAATAAAAAAAATTAAAGATAAAAGAACACAAGTGTGACTTTCCCAATGTTTTATGCATTATAAATAATAAATGCATAAGGATTTTCATATATGTAGTAATAATATGGTACGTTCTGCCTTGAAATAATTTTGTCACGAATTGAGAAGTCGTGAAAGCTTAGAAACTGGACTAAAAATCCCGAAGTGCTACAACTATGATATTAGCTTAAAAAATTGGTCTTCAATTATAGTTCTTTTAAGACTTAATCACAGTTAACTAACGAAAAATGTAACCCAGTTAAACTACAGTTATGTTCAATTTTAGAAAATAAACACTTTTTTTTTTAAAAATTAACCCTATCTAGAAAATTTTTAGTAAATACATAAATTGGAAATTGGAGAAATTTCTAAACACTAATTTTGTTATAAACACAATATACCTATCTTTCAATTATTAAGTTTACTGTATTCCATTAATTCATAATATTATGTATGGAATATCGCTCTTTTCTGCAATAATAATACCGTTTCAAGTTTATTTAATTTATCTAACGCCGGCCTATTTCCAATGCTGAGTCAGTTTCGCCGACGACCTCCTACAATGTTACCAGTTTTTGTGGTGTCAAACATCATACATCTGGACCTTATAAGATTTTATAAGCACATAATCAATTTAATTTGATTAAAACTAAACCCAAAATATAAAGCGTTGGTCCATGGATCGAATCCGAAGACAAAAGTATGATTTCAAGCATAAATGATGGTCACTGTGCCGTTTAAATATATTTATTACATATATTTTTACATAAACAAAAAATCAGAAGTTGTAGAATTTCATATTTCATATAAAAAACATATTTGCATAGAATTGCAATTTTATAAGTTTTTCAAACCTAATAACATACTAACTAGTTATGCAGCTGACATAGCTTGTTAAATAATTTATCTAATTTTATAATTTCATATATAATATGATCATCACATTGCAGTTATCAAATTGTACGAATTGCAGTTTTAAGTTGCATATGTATTGCATGATTAATTAAGAGATATTGATTTTAAATAATCTGCAATGTAAGCTATAGAAACACATAAATGTTTCAGTAACAACTGCATCATTTGTCAATATTTATAAAGCAAATTTTAATTTAAAGTAAATAAACTAATTTAAAAGCAGACTTTAAAAACAAAATATTTGCGGTGCACAGCACTGCAGTTTACTAAAAACATACACTGCACCATTTAATTATATGACTATAAATACACTACATAATCATGAAATATAGTATATCATAATAAAAAATCAACATATATAAATTTAAATCAAATTTGAAATGTAAGGAAATGTTTTTGAAATATAAACAATGTTGCCAGAATTAATTCTGAAGGGGTTAAAGTAACACAATGTTAAGATAAATGTTACAAATGAATTATAAATGAAATAACAATGCCAATATATTTAATAATTAAACTTACACAGATATTATCTCACTAAATATGTACAATTGATAACTTAATTTCACTTAATGCATCCGTATCGGACTCTAACCACGGACCACGCTAAAGAACTGACATTCAATTCCGCCATTTGTATTCTAGTGTTACCATTGGTCTTTTTAAATACAGAATTATTCACACATGCTCTATTTTGAAAGGGTTGCCTAATCAGAAATGTAGAAAAGTATACATCAATAATAAGAACACGTAAGAATATAACATATGTTATCATGCATTAAATCTCACACTATATCACCACCTACATATCAAGTTTAAACTATTACTGTGGTATTACAGAAATCTAACGATATTCTAAGCTCACAACCGGATTGATTCTTCTCTTGGTTGGTTTGCTTCCGTGGTAAAGACATAATTATAAATAAACTTTAAATATTAATCTGTTTATGATATTTAATGGCAAATACAGATATTCATCGTAGCTAAAATCGATAACTATTTCACACTGGCTCAACATTTACGAATTGACGAGTGATTGCGATGTATAAGAGTTCGGTTCGCGAAACAGCACAATATTTTCTAGGTTCAATTGTTATTATATAGTCTTAAACATAATAGGAGGTCGTCCACTGTAGCATAAAATACACAACTATTGCTGAAACTAACGTTAACACATATGTTTTACTTCATTAAACGATGTGTACTTTGCTGTGCGAACTTAAAAGAAAATAAATACAATGATGAATTAAGAGGAAATAAAAATACAATTTTGAATTCTTTTTACACTTCAAACACTATATAATTTTGGTATATGCATTAATTTATTTATGTTATTAATTTATCAGATTTACCTTCAATAATATTATTCAAACAATATTATAAAATTGTTTTACATTGGTATAAAGCTGACTTTCTATCACAATATTAGCAACATAGGTTAACAATTAAATTGTCATTTAGCGAGACAAGACAATGGACTTATGTCCTATCTCTTAATTTCTATAAAAGTGTACTATATATTGATAAAGTGGGTTACTAGAACCTCAAATGTCCAATTATTTGTTAATAACTCCTTATATGTTAGGAGATATTAACAATTAAAAAAGTCATTTTGTCTCTTTAATTATTAAAGACATTCAACGTTGTACACATTCCAAGTGCATATGACATCACAATCCTTGTGTAAGGTTACCAACCTTACAGCTCATAAATCTCTGCTATATGTATTTATATATAGCAATATTATTTACAGCTATTTCAAGGAACAATCAAATTTCAATATTATGTCTGCCGTAACAGGGTTAAATAAAATAAAAACTTATTATTCTTTGACTTGACTTGATTATTTCGACTACCAACAGATACAAAACATTACCAGAGCAATGACATACTCAACAAATAACTGACGTTAAAATGCATTTCACGTCATACAAATATGGCCGACCATTTCTAGCGCTTAAACTACAATTCAAATTTTTAATTGCTATCTCCGTTAACATTTAGATATTTAATAAAATAGACACACCAATACACATTTATTAACATTAATTTCAATCAACAATAGAAAAATCGACCACTAAAAAATGAGGACACAAGCCCATTTAAATTTCGTTTTACCACTTAAGGGGAGGATAAGGTTTCAACATTTTTAATTTTAATTTTTTTTTATTTATTATATTAATGTACAACATATTAAATTTATTGTGTGAAAATTTGAAATCGATTCGAGTAAAACTGTCGGAGATATGGAGTTTTAAGTCTTCACCTCTCTGGTCTAATTTTGTCTTACTTTGAAACTTTTAAACGCGTTTTTCTCACACATAGCTTTTTCAGAGTCGGTGCCCTCTTTAGCTCAAAATCTACTGGACTGATTCTTTTGAAATTGCACACTCTTTCTTTACATAAATGCCGAGGTAACGCTGTCGAGTTTTTTGTTGTTTTTTAATTTTAACGTATTTTAAAATAACAAAGTTTCTGATTTTTTTCATAAAAAATCGGTATTTTGACTTTTCAGTACTGTAAAAAATTGAAAAATCAATAAAAAAAACTCGACAGCATTACCTGCTGTCGAGTTTTTTACGGCTGAAACGACAATTCAAACTTTTAATTGCTATATCTCCGTCAATATTTAGATATTTAATAAAATACACACAATACACATTTATTAACATCAATTTCAATCAACAATTGAAAAAGCGACCACTAAAAAATGAGGACACATGCCCATTAAAGCAAGAAGAAACTTCAAAGAAATTAAAAATACATTTGACGTCAGTTGCATACCTACACTCATTATCATTCCATACTGCCCTCACCCTCTTATTGCGTTGTATCGGTATTCATAATAGACCACCAGAGATGAGATAATAATACGATACCTGTACTTGACTGTACCTGACTGTACCGACAGAATCATACAAAAGTAATAGAGTAAAATCCCAGAGCGATCTGACATAACTTATTTTCAAAAGCATAGAACTTTCGGTTCTAAGTAGTCTCTACATGTACTTTTAATACCTGCGTATTTGTGGAGTTCGCTCGGTGACACCTGGGCAGGTACCAGGTGAGAAAGGTAACTAAAAATCAGAGTTACTTTACTTAAATTTGTATGACTGATTTTTAAATATATTTTGTAGAATGTTATTCTGAAGTAAAATTAAAAGTGTCAGACGCTTTCCATGGGATAGAACTTTTGTCAGACGCTTTAAAGCTCTGTAAAACGAGTCACCATGGATGTCTCACTCGCTCTGATGCGCATAGTGCTCTCGCGCTCATACTCATGATTGCATAATTTAATTGTTTAGGGGATGTTTGGTCATTACAATTTATCTGACTGATTAAATATAACTTTGTAATAGTTATCTTAATAACATATTTAAAAATCAGACATTTAAAAATAAGTAAATAAATAAGTAAGTAAATAAGTAAAGTTAATTTATTTTTTACAGAGCCGAAAGATCTATGCTTTTGAAAATAAGTTATGTCAGATCGCTCTGGGATCTTGGACTATAATAACCAAAGTAACAGACGAATAACGTCAGAAACGGTTGTAGGAAGAGTGTCAACAAATGCGTAAAAATACAGACGGTGCACACGACAAACTACGTACCTGGGGCTGGGGCCCTATTCCTGAGTCTTGCGAAATATGGTCGAGATCAAACAGATCTGATTTATATGAGCGAACATTTTACGAATCACTTTTAAAAGAGTATTTTTGAACTATAACAATAAATAATAATATATTTCAGGAATAGTACAGGAATACTCTTTTAAAAGTGATTCATAAATTTTTTATCTTATGTAAGTGAGATCTGTTCCATCACGTTCATTGCTCGCAAGACTCAGGAAAACGGGCACTGGAGCAAATTCAACCTGGGCTACTGCAAGTGCAAAGTGCATTATATATTACAATAATATATATACAGGGTGTCCCAAAATTCAACGATAAGCCGGCACCAGAAGGTGGTCCTGCTCATGACTACACAAGACAAAAAGAAAAAAAAAAATTATCTCATTTTGTTTAGGAATTAGAAAAAAAAAATTTTTTTTTCGAAAATTGAAACACCTTAAGATGTTTTTAACTACCATGACCACAATTTTTCAAATATTTCTGAATTTTTTTTTGTATCGGCAACCTAAATAGCACTGCTATCCATCACAACCATTAAAACTCTCAGAATGCTAGTAGTTTTTACACAAAATTTAATCGAAATTATTTTTTTCCCTAAATTTTTTAAAGATTTTTACTTTCAGTCAACTTTAACTCATCGTGGTGTAAAAGACTACTATGGCAAGTTTTTTTAAAAATTGGCGCAACTCTTCAGGATTCCAAAATGGTATAATACTCCAGGAAAACTAGCAATAAAAAAAAATTATGCATACTATTTCTAAACAAGAACCAAATTTCATAAATTGTTGTTGCAAAAACTACTAGCATTCTGGGAGTTTTAATGGTTGTGGTGGATAGCAGTGCTATTTAGGTTGCCGATACAAAAAAAAAATCAGAAATATTTGAAAAATTGTGGTCATGGTAGTTAAAAACATCTTAAGGTGTTTCGACTTTCGAAAAAAAAATTTCTTTTTAAAAAATGAGATAAATTTTTTTTTCTTTTTTTCTTGTGTAGTCATGAGCAGGACCACCTTCCGGTGCCGGCTTATCGTTGAATTTTGGGACACCCTGTATATTAGCGTTTTTATTTATTTAAATATCCGTTTACTGAGTTATAGCTAGACTAGCGGTGCCCCGTCGCAAAGCGACGTCTGTTTTAGTGCGTATAAAATAATTTACTTCGAATTTTAATTCCAATTATAAATTGAAATATTTGGCTCGAATATAATTATGAACAGTTCAATATTAAAATAATGTTTCATATAAAATATCAGTAAAAAAAAATTTTTTTTCAAGAAAACAATGAATATTTTCAATTATTAAAATTTATGCGTTTGGCTAAGTTTTTTTCAAAATTGCACAGTATCGTAACAATAGCCTTGTGAAGGGGTTGTTCTTTATTTTTATTTTTTATTTAATTAAATTAAGGTCAAAACGATAAAAAAGCATATTTTCGATTTTGATTTTTGACAACACAGTAAATATATTATTTTTGTAATTACTACATGATAAAATGACATTTGAAGAATACTTTGTGAAATTTTCATAAATGAATTTCAAGAAAAGTGGCATTAACAGCGAATCTCCGCAGACGTCACAAAAAAAAGTAACATTGCGGTGCCACTCATAACTCATCACTGGATTTTCTGAAATTGAAAAACCAAAATGATTTCATTAGTTGATAAGTTTCTGCAGATAACGCTGTCGAGTTTTTTTTAATTGATTTTTCAATTTTTTACAGTACTGAAAAGTCAAAATACCGATTCTTTATGAAAAAAATCAGAAACTTTGTTATTTTAAAATACGTTAAAATTAAAAAACAACAAAAAACTCGACAGCGTTACCTCGGCATTTATGTAAAGGAAGAGTGTGCAATTTCAAAAAAATCAGTCCAGTAGATTTTGAGCTAGAGAGGGTACCGACTCTGAAAAAGCTATGTGTGAGAAAAACGCATTTAAAAGTTTCAAAGTAAGACGAAATTAGACCAGAGAGGTGAAGACTTAAAGCTCCATATCTCCGACAGTTTTACTCAAATCGATTTCAAATTTTCACACAATAAATTTAATATGTTGTACATTAATATAATAAATAAAAAGAAAACTAAAATTAAAAATGTTGAAACCTTATCCTCCCCTTAAGTGGTAAAACGAAATTTAAATGGGCTTGTGTCCTCATTTTTTAGTGGTTGATTTTTTAATTGTTGATTGAAATTAATGTTAATAAATGTGTATTAGCGTGTCTATTTTATTAAATATCTAAATGTTAACGGAGATATAGCAATTAAAAATTTGAATTGTAGTTTTAGCGCTAGAAATGGTCGGCCATATTTGTATGACGTGAAATGCATTTTAACATCAGTTATTTGTTGAGTAGGTCATTGCTGTAGTAATGTTTTGTAGCTGTTGGTAGTCGAAATAATCAAGTGAAGTCAAATAATAATAAGTTTTTATTTTATTTAACCCTGCTAAGGCAGACATAATATTAGAATTTTATTGTTCCTTGAAATAGCTGTAAATAATATTTGATATTTTGATATATAAATACTTATAGCAGAGATTTATGAGCTGTAAGGTTGGCAGCGGTTGTGATGTCACATGCATTTTAATAATTAAATAATCTTTAATAATTAAAGAGACAAAATACTCTTTTAATTGTTAATATCTCTTAACATATAAGAAGTTATTAAAAAATAATTGAACATTTGAGGTTCTAGTAACCCACTTTATCAATATATAGTACACTTTTGTAGAAATTAAGACATAGAATACAAGCCCATTATGAACACTTACATCTCCGTATTTTCGAGCATTCAATAAAATAACGTGAACAAGCGACACAAAAGCCGTAGCACATTCTGCCGCTATAAATTCGCTGTAGCTGGCTCCAGCCTTGAAAGGGATAATTTGCACAGCATCTGTGACTGTTTTCACACAGGAACTTGCCGATACCATTGTCCTGCGGGCTAGATGTCGGCCAGCACAACAACTACAACATATCTCACGGCAAGCAGCAGTATTACACATTTGGAGTCTGTTCACTGTTGTAACTACTGGACGTTTCCTTTGTTTGTATCATTTAATTAATTTTAATTGTGCTTAAAAGTGAATTGAATTATAAAGGTAAGTAAATTTCTTTATTATAGATTTACTATTTTATCATTATATAATATTTTAATAACAAGAAGTGCGTGTTTCTTATACAAGTAAAAAAAACGTGCTTTTACAGAAATGTATTAGCTACATAAATGTGTGTTTCGGTTTCTTTTGCGTATTGTTATTAAAATATTTATGTAATTTAATGTTTTTAAAAACGTAATATAAAATAAGTCACGGTTTTTATTTTAAATTGTTGTGATAGTAAAAGGGTATAGGTTAAAATGGATGTTTGGTTAGAATATTTTATAGTTTTGTTCATACACATTTTTAATTTCTTTTATGTTAGAAAATATTAACAATAAAACAAAATTACGCGCCTTCGTAAAGTTTAGTGTTTTTTTTGTCATTTGTAATTTGCAAACATCTCAGTAGCCAAGCGGCGATGCTTCGAAAACAAAAGAATCCATTTTATTAGACATTGTGAAATGAAACCTACTAGCTGAATACTAAAAAAATAAATCTAAATAATGTATTTTTGTTAATAATTTAAAATATATTTTAGTGTTTTTTGACACAACTTTTTTTAAAAACTGTTGATAATTATATTATGTATATGTATTACAATCTTTAAAATAAATGAATAATGAAATCGTAGTTGACTTAAAATAGCCGCTTGCATTGAAGAAAAGAAAGATCGAGAACATTTAATGTGGTTTTACAAGATCAGATACGATTTTAATTTTGCTTCAGATAAAGAAAAGTTGAATCTGTGTTTGTACACACATAAAATGTGTAACTGTAAAACTAATTAAAGTAATATTTAACTTTTCTTGAAGAAACTATTTATCTGAATTGTATCTGATTGATGCCTGTGTCTTCGGGTTCGATTCCCGGACCTAAATGCAAACTATGTCATTAATTTAAAATAAATTGTAAATTAAATTAACTTTCAGGATCTTAAATCAAAAAATAATTGCAATGTAATATATTGGCAGATAAACTAGTCACTTAAAGAGCTTTAATATATAAGGAGGTGATCAAAAAAGTTTAATTAGGGGGACAAAAATTAAAGAAATATGTCATGTCTGTTTTTATACTCCCCTCCATACTTAGATATTATTTTACTTATGGTAATAAAGTATTTTCTTAAAATTAATGTGGCGACACAGTGGGCTTTGGGTTCATTCTCCGAACCCTTTTGCGTTTTGTTGTTATCAAAATAATTTTATTATATACATAAATAATCGTAAACTTATTAGGCAGCAATGTAAGTTACATATATGAGGCCATAAATACTGCCAACATAGTAGGAAGTCGTCAGTGATAAGACTTAGTATTGGAAATAGGCCTACGTTAAGTAAATCAAATAAATTTTCTTTTTTATTATTTTTTTTTTATTTCTCCTATGGTTACAGCAATCTGCCTAAGTAGGCAATAAGCTTCTTACATGATTAAGTAATTATGACATGTAACAGAAACATTCCAGTGAATGTCATCTTGTTTTTATATACAATATACTAGTATAACATATGATACATTGAACACTATTCACTATCGGGGACCTAAAACTAAGTCTACTGGTTGATATCGCCTTAATCTGCGGGTGTACTAAAATAAAATTAAAGTAACATTTAATTTCAGCAAAAGGTTAATAAAGTTGGTTTTCCAACTTCGTAGTGTTAATAACTGTGGCTATGAGGTTTAATTTTATTTTCTAATTGCACAGAATGTCGAGGATGAACAAGCATGGAATCTATCGTTTTCGACACACCTCTCATTCGTGTTGCATTCAAGCAATGGAAGTGGAAGATACTCGTACAATACAAGATTTAGTGGATGCTACTGGTCACGTTTGTAATTCTTCTGAAGTTAAAAGTGGTACAATTTTATAAACATATATCTAGATATTCACTAATTTGTTATAATCCAAATCACGATAGTTCGGCGACGACTTATACTTAAAAGAGGTTATAAGAGCGGTATAAACTTATAATACGATAATGAATTTTATCCTATTCGTTTCTATATATATCATAGAAAAATAAGTGAGTGCTTTTTAGTTATACCCCACAACTTGTTTTAAGTATGAGTCACTGCCGAACTATACCTAATATTTGATAGATACCCATATTATCTTCCACTTCTTTGATCCAGTTATTTTCTATAAAACCAACTTATTGACTAATATTTTATGTCAAACCATTTCTTGAATACATTGTTTTAAGTTGTGTTTGCTTAGTATGCTATAAATTTAACCCTTTCTCCTCATACCACTAAAGAACCATGGGTGGGTACCTCTAAAAAGGCTGGCAAAACATCTAACACAGAATCGTAGATCTCTTCCTCAAATATTCTTTCAGTAGCTGATAATATATACAGCTCTCTTATGATAATCTGATAATTTCAGGTAAATATGTACCCGTTTCAAAGAAAGCGAAGAAACGAGCTGAAAAATTTGAAAGAATGGCTGCAAAGCTTACAGTAAGACGAAGGGGAAATTACTATAGAGTTATCCAGAAACCTGATGTAAATATGAAATGTACAGGAGCTATTAGGAAGCAACCTATAGCTTGTGAACATTCAACGGGACCAATCAGACCAATCCAACCAGTGAGCACACCAATCCAACCAGTGAGCACACCAATCCAACCAGAGAGCACACCAATCCAACCAGTGAAACCAACCAAATCAACTATTCCTCCCCGACCATACCAACTAGCCAGACCAATTATACCAATCAAACCTGTCCCAGTAACCGAATCAACTCTACCAGTTGAATCAAACATAAAAGCTGAACCAAACATAAAAGCTGAACCAACTCTACCAGCTGAACCAACTTTACCAGCTGAACCAACTCTACCAGCTGAACCAACTTTACCAGCTGAACCAACTCTACCAGCTGAACCAACTTTACCAGCTGAAGGAATCCAACCAGCTGAAGGAATCCAACCAACTGAAGGAATCCAACCAACTGAAGGAATCCAACCTTCCGAAAAAGCTGTACCTCTTGAACCAACTATTTACGACATCATGACCTCGTATGTACAAATTAAGATTACTCTCGAATTTATTTCTATCGCCACTCTTTTGTATTTATCTTATGTGAATTTAAAGCTTTCTTCCCTACAAACAATTTTGATCGAAATCCAATTAGATGCGAATCATATCACTCTGAATGGTGATTGGAATCCCATTAGACATTAGTGAGACTTTACATGAAGCTTTGGACAGCATGTCTGCACCGGCCGGAACGCTCCGTACCCCCTCTGATTGCCTTCCTAATACTTTCCAAACGAGGTTTGCCGAGGTGCAAGTCGTGGAACTACTCAGTACTATCAGTACTACTGTCTAGCGCTCTAATACGACAAATTGTTTGTAGGGTTTCCGTTTGAACTATATTATTCGTTTATTTTTGAAACAAACATGAATTTAGAAATATCAACGCAAAAGGAAAAGTCAAGCATTCAACTACTATAACTGATTCATTTAATAGTTTACGAATTATTTAGCCATGACTGAAAGATACCTTTAGAGGTAGATAGATTAAAGTGACTTTCTTTAGATAGATATGATTTTGTCGTAGCAAGATGAAGGCAACATAAAGATAATATTGTCAGAGGTACGAATACGAAAACTATCTGAAAATAATCATCACTAGTTTGTACCCAGTGTAAACGTTAAATGAATAATATATTTATAGCCATCAATTGGTAATCATGTCTAACAGGTTATTTCAATCTAAGACAAATATAACAAAATAGTTCTATTTTTATTATAATCCACAACTTATTTAATATTAATATGAGAGATATTTTATACTTCACTCACACTTATTTGATTACGATGAGTCTGAGTGACATATATTGCATGTTGATGTTGCTCTGGTCAGGACAAGTATCTATGAAATAATATTTTAATTTCGTTTGCAGAATTACTGTTCAAGAATCGTCATTGGATTTAATCAAATCAGAGCTAATTAAATTAAGAGGATGGTTAGAAAACAGAAAAGACACAAATAATAAATACACAACTGAAAATTTTACCAATTTTGAATCATTTTTAAATGACATTGAGAAAGAGTATAGTAACTCGGCTTTCTGTCCAGAATTGAGACAAACACCAGTTGACCATAGTACCCTAAGAACTGAGCTGGCAAAAGCAAAGCAGGAATATTCTAATTATCTTCAAAAACTTAAACAGTTTAGAATGATCCACAGCGAAGTGGTAGATAGCGTAAGTTAATAAAAACTATTTTGATTTATTGACATTGGTTTTTATAGCATTTTTGACGTTATTGTTTTTTTAATAAATAGATACATCGAGCCGGGGATTATGTATATATTTTGAAGGATTTATTGGAGAAAATGCAGCGACTAGTGTCGGACTATACATCTAGGTATGAAGATAATACAAAATCGGAGTGGTGCGCTAACATTTCAGCTAAACTTCGACCTGGAGAAAAATTATGTAGCAAGGTTTGAAAATAGAATATTTTTACTTATGTAGAATAATATTATAAAATCTACATTATATTATTAAATATATATACACATATATATATATATATATATATATATATATATATATATATATATATATATATATATATATATATTAATTAATAAAATTATTAATTATTAATTTAATTAACTATTAATTATTAATATTAATATATATATATATATATATATATATATATATATATATATATATATATATTTAACTTTCTTAATTCATCATATCACTTAATATACTGTGTCGGAAGTAACAAAAGTGCAAATCGATAGTAAAAATCTCCTTAATAGAATTATTTATTGGAAAGCAATAAAATTTATTATTTATGCATTTTTTTTATTTTAGAGTCCATTGTGCTCTTGTGAGTATAAATTCAACAATCAACAGACTTACAGTTTGTGCTACAAACCTTTCATTGGCGGAACTGTTGGTTCCTTATCTTGTGAGAAAAATGATACGGAAGATGCTATCGATAGATTTTTAAGGCAACATAAAGAGAATGCAAAAAAAATAGCCGAAAAAGCAAACAATCGACCATTTCAATTAAATATTCCACCAGGTAATTGATATTAATAAAATACTGTTTATTATTAATATAAGTATGTAATGAAAAAGAGTTGAAGTGTTTTATCCAAGATGTGACCTAATTCCTTTCACGGACATATTAGTACATTATCCCTTTGATTGTGAAGGAGCTATATTGTATATATTGTGTATTGTATTTAGCTCTTCCACAAATAAGTGAAGACCTATATATGAACCTTTTAGAATAACCAGCTACAGCAAAACTGTTCACTTAATATAGAATTTAACAGTACTCTAACTTTATGTAGTTTTTTTCAAAAAGTTGATTAATAAATGGGCAATACTTTACAAGAAATATAATTGGAAATGGTTGCGTGAGTCATTTACTGCACGCCTCTTGTTGAAAAAATATTAAACATCTTTCCGTATTTTAAAATATAAATGTTTGGTGCTGGAGACCTTTCTTAAATTCCGTTGCTTTTTTTATAGATGATGAAACGGCTGCTAGTGATAATGATGCAGAAGGTGCTACAGCTTTTAGTGATAGTGATGCAGATGTGAAAGATGCCAAAGACAATGATTCAGAAGAGGACAACTTTTTACAAAGTATGGACCAATCAAAACCTAATAATCTTCGTTCAGACAAATTTAAAATATACAGATCAGCTCAAGATAATGATTCAGAAGAAGAAAACAATCTTGTAAGAAGTGGAAATCAACCTAAACCCAAGTGTCCTAATTCACGTTGTAATTCAACTTGTGAATATGAGGACGACTACGTCTTAGACTGCCTGGGTAAGTAAAATTTTTTTAAATCTCCAAAAATAAATGCATTCTTCTATTCATCCTTGTATCGTTCTCGATTCTCTTTTTCATTCGTTCTTTCTTAAATTGTAACTTTACATGGAGAAAATACCTATATTTTTATTAGAAACACTTGGAAGAAATTGGTTTCAAGACTAACTCTTTTTGTCTGTTACTCTATTTCTCGCTCCTCTTCTTCTCCGTCATATACCTCCTTTCATCTCACAACAATTCTTCTATATTCTTTTCACTATATATCATAAATTCGTAATCCCTTCTTATATGTGTCTTCTCTTCTTCATGACACATTTTGCAGACTCTCCTTGCCCATTCTAATTCTCACTATTCTTCTTGCTTGTGACTAGAGTTTTATGTAAAATGTTCTATTTCGTCTAACGGGCGAAATTATAATTTGACAGTATATAAGCTTTTGTTACTTTGAAAAATCGTTTTTTAGTTTGCATTATCTATTATGACAATTCTTCTTATTAAAGAATATCTGTTAATCTATGCATTACACAGTTTATTTGATTTATACATTATACAATTAAATGTCAAACATATTGTCGTAATAACTAATATTAAATTTAAATTTTCAGAATCCTTGCACTTCACAATAGACCAATTTGATATGTCAGAATAATAATCGGGTAAGCGTATCACAGATATTTACCAAGATGTTTCATGTTACTTGTTACATGAAATTATTTTATATTATTCCCCTGGTAGATATGTTAAGCTTACCACAACTTAATTATACCTTTTAAGCGTTACCTTTTTTTTTAATCGTTAAAAATATATGGATTTAAATAATACTTTTGAAAGCAATAATTTCACATTAAATGTATTAACATACAGTATATTTAAAATGAAATTATTTATATATTAACAACATTATATATAATTTGTTATTGAGGAAGACGCAGATGGTCTCCTTTTATATTCGCATTTGTTTTTATATTTTTTTCTATTAATATTCTTTTTAAGTGTTATTTTAGTACCGATATTTCAATAGTCAGTTACCACAGTTATGAAATTAATTTCTAAACTATTTTTCTAGTCCTACCACAGTTAACTGACTATTGAAAAAGGCCCGTACTCTATTTAAAATGAAATTCTTTATATATCAGACTATTGGAGACACAGATGGTTTGAATCCTTGCTTTATATTTATAATTTTTTTAATATCATTTCTGATTTCTATATTTCCACATTTTTTGTAAGCATTTTAAATCGCTAGTAATATATGAATTATACTGAAGTACCTGTAACACATTTAAAATGAAATTATATTACATATATATTAATAGAGCCCACATTTAATGAAATAAAAATACTCTGTTAAACTAATTTTAAACTAAATAATGTTAAAAATGAAATGATACTTGATGCACAAAAAATGAAATATTTTACACAGGTATACGATATTTTTATATGAAATAAGAGAGATATATATACATATATATATGGAGAAGTTGTTATGTAATATGAAGTTTATTTTTGTAAATCGTTTTGCCCATGAAATATTTACAAATTTATCTTGGTGGCACTGTAGGACACTGTCGTACCAAAACTAATAGGGCTACTTTTCAGCCAATCTAGTCACAAGTGCCATAGGCCTATATTTGGCCGGGTGCAGAGTGAAAATTATTTTTGTTATGAATTAGGTAATTTCCATGAACACAAATTGTGGAGTTCAGTAACTTACTTAAATTTGTTATAGACTGTTGACTTGTTATGATAATATTAAATTTTTGTTTGTAATTTTTATTATAGTTATATTCGATGATGTGATAATAACTGAATAACTTTCTTATCTTCTTTAGATTTTTAGAGAATGTAATAACGGTAAAGGATTTTTTTGTTGGAAATGTTAACAAAGTTAAGAATGAAGCTAATATAAGTTAAGAAAGTTATACAGTTGAAAATATGAAATAATTATATTAGATATACTGGTTAAGAAAATGTATATTAGAAAAATAATTTGCGCTATTATTTCTTTCGTGTAGCGAATTATTTTAAGATTGCTCTCTTATTGAAACTGTATACAGACGTATCATTGATACCTATGTAGGTCCTTTTCGTGTTGACATGGTCAGAAAAGGACAGATGTAGACGTGGGGCAAAGATACGTGCGTATGTGAGCAATGTGAGAGTAGCCCAGGTCTCCTATTTATCACTCTTCCGAAAAATATTGTTTATAAACGCATACTCTGTGTTAAGTATGTATTATTGAACTTAATATATTGTGATTAACATTACATTTTGATACTGAAATTTTGTAACATTTCTTAGCATTAGTCTGTTACGTTTCGAGAATAATTACACGTTGTTTATGCATTGTTTAATGTTTGTAATGTTTAAATAAAGATTTAATTTTGTTCAAAATGTTTTTTTAATTTAAGCTGAATTTTTATTCTATAAAAATGATGTAATTTTAATTAATGTATCAATTTTCAGATTTGTCTTAAATTCAACTAAAGCAGTATTCAGTAATTCATGTTTTAAAAACTGCGTTAAAAATATGTTAAATATTTTCGCAGTATTTTTCAGATGTACTTATTCCTCCTGCGGTGGTAATGCCAGAAATGTTTCTTCATTCTTGAGAAAAAAGTTATACACTTATTAAAAATGATGAAATTGTTGTGTTTTTAATTTTAACAAATGTAAGATTTTCACTCATTTCTTGAGATGAAAGACTGTTATAGTTAGAAATAAGTGAGCAAAAAGGCTCTTGTTAAAATTGATGAATATTTTGTATTTTTAGTTTTAGCAAAAATAAGATTTTATAACTTTTTTTTTGAGATGAAAGAAAGTTGGTAGAAGGAAAGTAGGAATAGAATGTATTTTACAGCTTCGTAAATTATTTAAAATATAAAATCCATATTGATTAGTTGACAGATATTATGAGATATTAATAATTATTTTTCAAAAAGTTATTGTTTATCAATAATTTGTACATAAAATGCTCCATCTATTAAAAACAGTAGATATTACAGATAAAGTTAATCATTCGTTTCATAGATGGCGCTACTAGTTTATAAATTACTACGCCTTGTCAGTATGCAATCATATATACTTCTCTTAAATAAATAGTTGCAAGCTGATCAGGCGTTAAAACTATGATTTTTCTGTGATATTTGAGATAAAAGGTTATAAGAATGTCTTACATTTTTAATTTTAGCACCAATAAAGATTTTCTACATTTCTTGAGATGAAGGAAGGTTATACTCTTGTTAAAATTTATGAATAGTATTGGTATTTTTAATAGGAAACGCAAACAAATAAAATGTCAGATAAAAAAACTAGACCTCTTCACACAATACAAAACCTCTGACAGAACGAGTAATCTTTCCAAAGGAGAACTGTTACCAGCGCTAACTAATACTATTTTTCAGATTGACATTACCTAACATCCTGTATGTTGTGTGTATTTTGACAACTTATTAATTATTGCTTATTATAGTCTAACCTTGTTACATAATATAATTATGTGATATATAAAATTGATTACTTTAATTATTTAAAAATAATTCAGAATAAAATTCTTTGACCCTGCAATGTCATTTGCAGTGTATTAAACTAGTCCAGGGATGAGGAACCAGTACCGTTGTGAAGATTTCTTTGCGGCTTTATCATATACATAAAATAATTACATAATAAGGAAAGAATAATAATTCTTTCGAAAACGTGACGGCCTTTTTTTACCCTGACTATGTTTTTTTATCGTGACGGTACTTTTTTACCATGACGGTCTTTTATACAGTGACGATGTTTTTTTACCGTGACAATTAATATAACAATTAAAATAATATTTTTTGATTATATTTTACATTAACAATCAAAAATTAAAAATACCACCCCTAAAAAACGAGATCATAAACCCACAGTGTCAATGGTTAAGTAAAAGCTACGTTATTATTTACTGTTGCAAACAAACTGTTTCCTTACTTACGTTTTAAGACTACTTCAAGAAAGACGGTATAGTCGTGTCATTGGTAAAAAAGTTCTACACCCCTGAACTAGTCGTTGTTAATGTCGTTGTATAGAAACGTACAAATATTCACGACGACTGCATTAGCAGTCAGTTGTCGTCGATATTAGTTCTTTTGCTGATGCAATGAAACACACATCGTCTATGATGTCGATGCCGTCTACCCATGCTTACTTGCTTTAACACATTTATATTCTGTATGAATAAGATAGATTTCATTAGTCCAGGCTCTCGTCAGAAATCTTTCAGAACTTTCATTTGTCATGGGCTAATATTGAGCATACATGTAACGGTTTATCTGACAGGTTTGACTGTGAGGATTGCCTTGCCCTTAAAAAATAAAGATTTTTCCCAAATTTGGCATTGAAAGCTTACGTTATTACGAGTATAACGCAAGTTATCTCAAGTCTTTACGACGTTACGTTCAAAAGTTATAGTCATTTTAGTATTTAAAAAAAAAAAATTTTAAATTTCTTTCTTTCTTTTATGATGGATATGAATAGTTTACGTCCATACGAAATTAATGCAGTTCAAAATTTATCGGAATATTTGAGTTAAAAAATTTTTTTTCACAAAGTTACCTCAGAAAAAAATGTCACACTTTTTATATAAATTTATAAATTGCTTAACGTCACTTCACATTTAATCTGAAATTCAATTTGATGAAAGGAATAATATCAAAAGAAAATTCCTTTTTTCAAATGCATAACGTTTGACTTCAAAGGGTGCAAGATGGACGCCAATATGACTGTATTGACCATTGGAAACTAAACAGAAGTAATTAACTATATAAAAAATTGAAAAATTATGCATATATTTTTAGGACACCCTGTAAAAATGATAAAAAATTTAGAAACCAAATCTGTTTCAAGGGTTTTATGCTCCAATGAATTTGTTATCTGTGCTTGATAAGAATAAAACAAATCCAATTATATTTTAATAACGTGATAAATTCAAAAAATATGAATTAGTATACCGTTACTTCAATGATATACTACAGAATAAACAGACATCATTGAAATCAAAATGTTTGTAAAAGGAGAAAGAGAAAGTAAACCGATGAGGAAGAAAACAATAGGAATTGCAAAGCAGAGTGATAGAGACAGAGAACGTCCCCCAAAATTGTATACTACTATAAAAAACAGATGTAGAAAAATTAATTAATTATACAATAATTGTATTAAAGGAATGTGAAAAAGATATTTTATAACAAAAATTTATAAAACATTTGAGACAATTGAAAAAAAGGTTTTCTACTGCAGTATTCCAAAACACGAAGAAAATTTTCACCGTTTATATTACTTAATGCGACTATATAATTTAACAGATCTCATTCATCGAAATATAATAGGCTTTGTAAGAGAAAACCAGTGGCGTCACAATTGAGGGCGTATTTCCGGAAAAAGATGTGAGAAAGACCGCCATGCCTGCTACAGAATTAAGAACATTGCATTGTTTATTTATTTATTTGTTTATTTAACGTCGGCATGTTTTTACAACACAGTATTACTGAACTTTATTACTGTCTAAAAATTTGTGTATAATCAATTAAAGTTGATAACAATCAATTTCTAAAAATATAGCGCTAAGATAGTCATAAACAAAGTAATTCATTATATTAGTACGGCTAATTATTTCGCTTTTCATCATTATTTGTATAAAATTTAAAAGAAAATTTAAACTTTGAAGAATTTTTATTATACACAGTAGATCAACTGGTTCAATTTCACGTAATGCATCATCACTTTTATCTAATTTCGGCATTTTTGTCAGGTTGGCACTACTAACACAGTTATTTTTGCACCAAAATGTCTTCAAACAATTGCATTGTAAATAATTTATATTCACATTTATTTTCACTTAAAACATTCCTTTCTGTTTCGCTACAAAATGTTGTAAAAGACAAAATTATAAAATAAAATATTTAATAGATGTTTACCAGATTTTATATTTCGTAAATTTACGACCTAACCTTTTTTGTATTAAAAAAAGGTTGAACCTTTATGTTGCTGTTAGTTTATTTTTCTAGTAATTTTTTTTTAAAATAACGAGACCAGAAACGAGACTCAGGTCTCGCCGTATATGGTCTCGGTACCGTCTCAATAGTTTTCAGAAATGCCTCGACTCGTACCGTCTCACTTTTATGAGACGAGACGAGAAAAGTGTCGTGCTCGTGTGCAGCCCTACTGAAAACAAAAGTTCCATTGACAAATTTAATCTTACTTAACGGATAACGTTACCAAACGTTAAGAAAACGATTTAGAAAAAAATGAATAACAAAAACTACCAAAAATGAGTTGTGAGCAGTGCTAGATTAAGATATTGGAGGCTGCTAAGTTCAATTCAATTCTATTCATTCACTATATACTTTTCTGGAACTTTTAATCTACAGCTTAAAAGCGACTCTGATTGTAAGGAATATTGAAAATGTTGAACAAAAAAAATACTTTTAAGACTAATATATTTACCCTTCGACCTCTAAATCAGGTCAATCAGTAAAGATTTAATTAAAATCGGTAGGGCTTCCTAAAATCATTATGTCTGATCTATTTAGTCATAGTGACTAGCAAGCAGCAACTGTACCAGCCCGCCCATGCTTTCATTTTTCTCTCTAATGTTTTTATATACGATATCACGAGAAGCATTCTAACATGTGTGTGCGACGCGTAACGACGAATAAAGGATTAACATGTTGTCTCGTTTACTCTTCAATATACAAGCAACGACGCTCACGCTTACAGCCGGTGAAGGTGTCATTCAGAATTTAGTTACAATCCAAGTCTGAGGAAGTCAGGTTGTTCATTACGTTATTATTGCGTTATTATTTACAAACTCACATGGACCAATGATCTGATTACTAGAGGCTGGATTAATAACAAATATAAATATATTATTATACATGTCTAGTGCAGAATAGTGAATGTGTTATACTTTTACTTTATTGGCACAGAATATATGCGTAAAGAGAAAAATTCTCTTTCAAATAACTCTTCTTACATTGCTGTAATATATTTTTCTATTTATAAATTAAGAAACTCACGGTGAAACACGTGTATTAATTATTATAAAAGTGTAAAAAATGTCGCCGGCAAATGTTCCAAATGAAGACAAAAAGGATTTTCAGGTTCCGCCACTTAGGCTCGAAGATATCAAGAAATGTGCTAAGGTACGTGTTAATATAAAGTTTTGAATATTCAAACAGGTTTGTTTTGTGACTATACAAATGTAGCTTTTACGTTCTATTTATGTACCAAATACGTTAAATTTATAGAAGTTTAATGGTGCCTTCTCTAAATTTCTTTAAATATTAATGTCTGTGACAAGGGAGCCCCTAACTTATTGTTTGTAGATTCATTACTGTGGTAATAATATGGAAATTAAAATAGAGGGGTTCCCAAATTTAAATATGCACAACGATTTACAAAGATAAGGTGCCACTGAGTGTATCTTCATCTTAATTGATAATTGAGATTCATTTGATCTAACTACTGTAAATTATTTCTTATAATATAAAATCTTTCTTTTCTTTTATATACTTTTCACTACTAACCCTCTATAACCGACATTTCCAAACTAATTTTTTTTGTAGTTTTACAAATTATTTTGTAGTATTTTTTTCAAGGTTTTCGTAAATTTTGATTAAAAAAAAGAACTGAAACAACAAGACAACAGATACGACAGTATTATTTCGAAAATTCTATTTATAGTCGTCAACTAGTTTGCTAGCTAAAAAGTTAGTTTGAATTTATCTTATCTTAACTTAAGGTCAAGTACGTTGCAGACGCAGTTGTTTAAATTGAAAAATGTAAAAGTAATTTACAACGTCATAAAACTATAAAATTATATTGCGTGTAAAACATTTAACATACAAATGATATACATATTACTTATAAATATTTTCGAGGGCAAGTTTGTGGAGCGGTATATGGTAAACGTCAAATTGTTGTGCTTTCGAGTTCCATTTCCGAATCTGTGACAGTGCTGATATTTCGAATCTTTGATTCATCACACGATACGTTTTATGTGTAGCTTAGCATATATATTGGGTAGTAAATATATGACTATATCGGATCCCCTATTTTTCGGACCTACTAACACTTTGTCAAATACAATAATGGCGTTGGCCGAACCTTAATATCGAAATCAAAGATACAGCAGTCTGTTGTCAAGCATAAAATCTAGATAGCCATTGTGCCGTCAAAAGAAAGTAAATTTAATTGGTTTTATATATAATATATAACTTTTATTATCGACGCTTAAATGTCGTTTAAAATAATTTACAAAATATCATACATTGTATACTGAATATAAATATTCTAATTTTGAGAGTTCTAATTTTGTTGGTAGTTATCTATCTATAGAATGTGCAAGTATACTATATTCTAGCTCTACAGCCAAATGTCTGTGTATATTTATTATATACAGCTGGCTTAATCTCAAAGTGTGTTTACAAATGTATTATATAAATGAAATGAATTAGTATCAAGGGGCTCGTCTCGTTTTTGCGCATCTCGCATGCAAAGGTCAATTTGACAGGTATGGAAATGCATATCAAGAAATAGTACAGGCATGGGGAACCTGCGGCCTTATCATAATGTTATCTACTGCAATTAACAATAGCATATATTTCTAAAAAATTGAAAATTATATAGTATTTTATTTTCTGATTTTGAAGGATATACTCTTTCAATAAAATTCGCACTTGCACGTTCGCTTATTCGTGCTCTTTCCCGATTGTAAGAGACATGAATCTTTGCCCAGTGAACACAAATAAGCATAGAGGTATAAGAATAAAGTGCGTAAGAGACTGAATACTGCGATAAAAGCAAAGAGAGAGACAGCTTACGAGTGTCCTCTGTGTCTGTCTAGCCAAATAAGTTTGTAACCATGCGTGCTACGAATATTGAACATTTGTACTCGAATACGCATGTGTGGTCCAGGCTTAATGCGTCTTGCTAAATATTTGTGGACTATTAGAAAATTCCAATAAAATATTATACGAAGAAAATACATTTGAATGTTGAACCGCTGTTTATGTAAAGATTCTTGTTGGCTGCTTCGTTGCTTTGAAATCATTTCCGAATTACGTATTCCATATCCCACACAAATTAGCACTTTTTAAGTGGATGCCATTTTCCATGTTTTTGAATATATAACGGGCAAATTCTCGTCATTTCAGTAATTTTAATTGTTTTGAGTATGCCTTGTACGTGAGTTTTCAGTGTGACCCTCAAGAAACACACGTTGTTTTATGGAGTAGATTAACAGGGCAAGCAGGGCAACCGCCCGGGGCCTCGCATTTTCGTGCAACAACCCAAGTAGAAAAATTCATTACTATATATCTATTTGAATCTCGCGCTTCGCTCTTTAGAAATCCCACTGGAATCACTACCTCTTCTTCTAAGGTATTCATGTACCTTAGTTTTTTCATCATTAATATTTGTCGTCCTGCTGCCGCCCCTGCTTACAATGTATATTGCAAGTAATAGAATATGCCCTCTATATAATTCAATGATTGCTTTTTGTTCAAGGGTTATTAGGGCCGCAAAAAATATACACATATTAATTAGCGATAGATAATTAAAATTGAAAATGTTATTTTTTTCGAAAATATTTTTTTTTTTTCGCGCGGAAATATTATTCTTTCCTCGCAAATATCTGCTGTCCGGGGCCTCCCAATGGCTAAAGCCGCCCCTGTAGATTAAGTAATGATACGAATTGATTGATACATTTCTAAGTTGCGTGAAAACCGTGCCTCTAATCCCATAACCTGAAAACGATGTACAGCATTCGTATATGTTATACGGGTATGTACGTATGTGAGAAACGATATCAAACTGATAAGGTTATTGCGAAGGTCAATAAACAACTTGACAAGATCTGTCATCAAATAGTCATTTTTAATAAAAATTCTGTTAAATTTATTACATTTCATACGCAGTTCTTATCGCCAGAGCCATACTTTTGATCAGATGCAAGGGCTCAAGGTCATCGAAAAGACCGGGTCTCTAATTGTCCACTAAACACATTTTTTAGGTTAATAAAATACATATTACATATTAAAATATTGATGCTGGTGTAACCCAATACTGCCCACATAGTGCTCGGTGATAGCATCTGAAATAGGTCAACATTATACAAATTAAATAAAAAGATACAAAATACATAATAAGAAAGTATCTTTGTTGTAGATAATTTTTATGTTTCCTAACATATATTAAATTTTGCTAGATTATATATTATTTCATACTATATAATACTTGTATATTAGTAAAAGATTTTTAAAAGGAAATTATGTAAAAATATATTAAATTTCAGTAAATAATAAAACTTAATGTTGGGATTGCAATGAAGCGATGGATATTAGATTTGAGCCCATAAATCATTGTAGGATTACCAGCGTAGGTTAAACCTGTAGGAAAACTGCAAGGCCGTCCGCACATGGGGCGACTGATTGCAAACCTTAGCCCCGAATCTGCCCAAACCGAATGAGAATGGAACGGATAGATACATACATACAAATACCTCATAATACGACACAATAAAATCCCCTATTATGCTATTATTAAAAATTCTATAGAGTCACGAAACACCGCTAGATATGGCTCGTTTTTCGTTTTCCTTGGAAACTTCGTTGCGCGGCTGGTTTGCAATCAGTCGACACTTGTGCAGACAGCCTAAACCAACAGGTATAACTGTGGCAAGTTGACGTCGCAAAACTAAAAAAGAAACCAAATTAATTGCGTTGTGTATTGCATAATTTTTCATAACTAATTTCTCGTGTTTCTATTCTTTATATGTCAAATTTCACTTCTTTCCGGTCACTTATACAAAATGCCGGTAAATTAAAAATAGGTAATTGCTCCCACTCATATTTAAGCTACATACTATATTGGTTGATTCTAATACGAATATGAAATAATCTAAAAAGGTACACAAGTTATTTTAAATTTTAATTGCGAAAAAGTTCTTTATAATATAGCACTGTTAATCGCTGTTATCTCTGGATTTATTTATACATTCAATCAACTAAAAATGTTTCAACTGTAGGTCAATCCGATTGAATAGCGAATGTCGAGTGAATTGCGTGAGAGATACTCAACTAGGGGACACTCGTTTCTACTGCAGAATGAGAATGGGACGCAGTCAGTCAGTACCCATGTCTCTGTGAATCGCATGAAATTTTTTAGTACTTACTATACAATTTACATAATTTAAGAAGTAGGTCAATAATGAATGGTGTAGTAATTTAATATTTGAAAATAAAATATTTCGCGTTACATTATATAATTTAGCACAATCTATTAATTATACATTATGTTATTTTAACAAAAAACATTGACCATTACTATAATGACATAACCTTCAAATTATTGTTCAACACCTATACATAAAAATATAAATGTTTTCATAGTATGAAGATGTGCAATATGTTTACTAGTTAGTTTTACTACTTTTTGAAGTGAAACTTTTTCTATATGATACTGTAAATTTTAGTGGGCGGGAAATATTCATCTCTAGTTTAATTATAAGCAGTTTGAATAATGGTATTTTTGTTAAACTTTCTACATTCTACTAGCACCATACCCATATTATATTACGTTACAAAACAATTGTATACACAAGATAGACAAGTATAAACGTATGTGTATTTATTTGTATAATTTACATGAATATGAATTAAAAGTTTGTTTACGATCAAGAGGAGATAAAACTGAAGGTCAACATCGAGAATATTATGCAAAGTAATGTCTTTCTGCAAGTTCTATACAAATCTATACAATGTTTTGACTTAGGGACTGCACTGCACAATTAAGACAAGATTGTCGTAATATATTCTAGCATAGACCCCCCCTTCATTGAATCGATTGAAACTGGTTTTAAAATAAATATTTAAAATTTTGAAAATCGTTTGTATATTATAGATTTAACGTTGATTTAATTCGATATATTTAAAAAAGAGGTTTTTCGGAGGCCCTTATGATATTCTGCAATTATTTTTTTTTTAAATAATATTACCCTCCTTGTACAATTTTAATAAGCCTTCTACGCGTATAGGCATCATTTGTCACGTCATGTCACACATTGTGGAAAAAAAAAACAATTTTTGTAGCACCCACACAATATCACTTTTATCTAGTAGCAATTGACTTTTAGTCCATCTGATTTATGTATACATATATATATATATATATATATATATATATATATATATATATATATATATATATATATATATATATATATATATATAATCAAGTACCGGATTTATATTTTGTCTAGGGCCCGCTAGAGGCTAAGCCCGAGGCTGTTTAGTCTTATTTTATTTGGTCTAATCTTTTCTCTTTAGAAGTCTAATTTTTGATTAGATGTGCCGTCACAAACCTTATGACTTCTTGTCACATATTGTCACACTTTGTGAACCAGTTCCACTTTGCGTATGACGTAATCACTGAATGATCGCTTAGCGGGAATATTATAGAGGATATAAGCAATTACATTTAAAGGGACAAAAACCACATCATTCAGTGAAAACATAACGTTTTTTACAGTGCAATTCTAACAAATAAACAACATTTTTTATAATACATGAAATTATGCCATCACTTTTTTACATTATTATAAAAAAAATTAATAAAAGGTATAGATTAAAAATTACAAAACAAATGCGACACAATCCAGCTACAAGTAATGCTATTAATTATTATATAATTTAAACTTTTTGTTAAAAAAAATTTAGTGTTAATAAACGTGGCGGACATTCAATCAATCGTGCATTCGGACACATCGCCAAACCGACGTTAAATAAACGCAATAGCCCAAGAAACCCGGAGAGTAACAACTTTAAAACGAGTGTTTATTAATTCACTTTTAAATAACACAAAAAATCGACTTGTGCGCAGCGCATATACTATAACAATTCAAGAAACTCAACCTGGTGCATTTGTTCATCAACTAAGTTTATTTACTTACTTTTCAAACACTCCCATATCATAATTTATTGCTGATATTCATTAAAATGGCCGCTTTCTAGCCGTAAATTCACAGTTTCTTAGATAGAAGCAATACTATAGACTTCAGTTATTAACATTTCACAGACAAGGTCATTTTTATTGACATCTGAAGATCTAAGATTACTATCTGAAAACATACATTTAACATTTTATGTTAAAACATAAAATTAAAACTAAAACCAATAGCCGGAAATGGGGTTCTAGATTATTAAAAATGTAATTTTAATTATAAATATTTATTGTTGAATCCATTAATCAGCAACGTCTGTACATTGGTTATTTGAGAATGTAATTACAGCGCATATGCTGGTATGCGTATAGCGTACTTTGATAGTACAATGCAGGCACTGTGCTAATTATAGCTCATTTTAATTAACTATTCAATTATACATTGCTAAGCATCTGGTTAAACAGTACTTTGTTACATAATAATATATCATTCTTTATTGCGTTAATTAATAATTAACACTAATAAAAAATGATAATTATGAATAGAAATTATCTTATTAAATCTTTAATTGACGACACAGTGGGAATGATTGTGCCTTCGGGTTCGATCCACAGACCAGAGTTTTATTTTCTGGTATTGCTTGTTATCAAGTTAAGTTAATTATGTACATACACAATCATAAACTTATCCAGTCATTAGATCCATGATAAATTATGCTTCCTTATTTTTTAAATAAATTAATTTATAAAATTATTCTTATACTTAGAAGTGGGTTCTTATTTTCGTCTTCTGGATCTCAATATTTTAGGGCGAGTCTGCTACTGGTTCTAAAGCCCCATTTCCACTTACAGTTTTTAATTTTAATTTAAGGTTTTAACCTTAAATGTAATTTTAAACTAGTCAAATCATGCGTTAGTAATATACATTATTGTGTAATAATCAATATCTTTATTCTCAATTAAAGTATTTAATATAATTAATTTTATTTGTTAATATTTCACAAGCTGAAATTTACATTTTAAGTTAAAACCTTAAATTAACACTAAATATTAGTGAGTGGAAATGGGGCTTAAGTCTCCATGTAATAAAATGATTAGGCAGATTGCATGTGATTTAACCTTATTACTTTATTTGCGGTTTTCTTAAAAACAATGTACATGCTAATAATAACGCTTCAATGCTTTCTCAAATATAAAACCTGACGCTCTTCCGTGAAATAGCACCGGATTTATATGCAAAAGTCGGAGAAAAAATCGTCATCTGACGAAGAGTTTAGATAACTATTATATACTATAAATAAATGTTTTATTTCATAAATATTTCCCATGTTTTGCTTTCATAAAGAATATAAAGAATCTGAATTAATCCCGTTATTTAGTATTCTATTCAAAAAACAAAACAGTCATCCCCTATTGATACATCTTATATTATTATTTATTTATAAAGTTTTTGCCATTAAGCACTACATTCTTTCGCCTTAAATCATTATATTACATATCATTGTGTTTAATTACATTTTATGATCCTTATTCAATCTACCTATTCTCACTCCTTCCAAAAGAGAAAAGAAAAATAAAAACAAAACAAAAAAATTTAATCTTGTACTGCATCTCTCTTCCTGCTACTCTCCCTCTTGTTTCTAATCCGCTCTTGCTTTTCTTTCGTCGCTCCTTCTCTCAAACTACGCTATCTACCGCTTCCCTTCACTGCCACCCTTTAATAACTGCACAATCTTCTTTTCACTTTTTACTCTTTTCTCACTCTGATACATTTTATATAATATGTTTACGAATAAACATTGAAATGTGACGTACCGGTAAAATCTATTTTGAAAAATAAAAATAATTTGAAAAATAAATAGATATTTATTTTTTGTGGAATTATTTTCATGTTCTTTAACTATTATTTAACATCGTTCCCATTATTTCCTTCCGATTATTTGACATGCCATATTTAATGTTCACTACGGAGTAGAAATGCAAATGAAACTAGTTTTTATGCATTAAAAAAATAATCTGAATATATTTCCTTTTAAAAATACCTTGAAACTTAAATACATATGTACGAGTATAGATTGCAATGTCATGCGAAATGCCAAGAACTCTCACTTTTTGAATGTTAATTTAATTGTTTATTGTAGCTCTGTTAAAATAACAATTTCCTATATACGAATATAGTACATGTTACCAGTACGTCAATTTACGTCTACTTCCACAAGTGCACGAACACCAAATAATGTTCGCGTTCGTTAAAGACTATGAAATTTGTGAGACGTAATTTATGGATAACCTCTTATTGTCATTGTAATATTTATGATGTAATAAACATTAAAATTGTATTAAAAAAAAATTATTGTACGAATTCTACCACATTTATTTATTTTTTAGTTTTTTATGGTGTCGTTGCCTCATTTTGTGAGCTACACAACAGCCTAATAAGTTTTTTGAATTATGTGAGTACATAATCCATTTAATTATCATAATAATTAATCGCAGAAAATTTGGCGCTGGCCTGGGATCGATCCCGAAGACAGCAGTCTGGCGTCAAGCATAACTGCTCTCGACTACTGATTAATATAATAGATAGATAGAAGATAGACTTTGTATTGATAAATTATATATATATATATATATAATTATTTTCTTCTTCTTATGTTACTTTAATTAGAATAGAACATTTATAACATCCACAGTTTAAGAAACACTGGTGCTTTGATTATGGTAATTCGATTACAAGATTAATGCGTGTCCATAGAAAGTTTTGATAATTACTTCTGGTTTTAATATCCAAATGTATAAAGTCACGTATCGATTTTTACAAAAATTAACCTTGTTAAAGTAGGAACTGTCATTTTGCAATATAATGCCATTGTACTTTTGATGATTAAGATCATTTTACCGTTGACGTGGTCCACAACAAGGACTTTACCAGAATTTTTGAAGGACGTTACATTCCAAGAAAGAATAGTTTTTGACATTCATTCTCCTCTAGGGCAATCACCGATATTGGAGACCATTTTTTAAATGTATTTTTTACATAAGTAAGTGTTTCTAGTTTGTTGGAATGGGGAATCTTAATAACCGGTTGATAATATTTTGCAAATTAGCAGGGCTGGGCTTAGGAAACAGGGCCGCTATATACAGTGGTGCGTTATAGTTTATTGGGACTCTGGATAAATTTTATATTGTAGTTTTTGCTTACTAATCATAATTTATTTATAGCATAGTAGCCGAGAGCGATGATGCTTGATGTCAAACAACAGTGTCTTCGGGTTCGATCACCGGACCAGAGCTATATTTTCTGGGTCGGTTGTTGTCAAAGTTTAATGTGATGATGTGAGAGCTCACAAATGTGATAAACTTATTAGGCAGTAAAAACTGACAACAATAATATTAGGAGGCCGTCGGTGATAGAACTTAGCATCGGAAATAGGCCGACGTTAAATAAAATATTTAAAAAAAATATAACAGTCTGTTCATAGGTATTGGTTTCTCTTCGATCTGGATGGAGGAAACCCTCCATTTTTATAAAACAAAAATATTTCAATACGAAGTTGGAACATCTAAAGAAATTACGGTTTTGAATGTAATTTCGAAAGTTCCAGTATAATCTCATTGTGCGTTGACATTTTTTTTAGTTGTGTTTAGTAAAAAAATAAAAAATAATTGAATAAGGTGTTTAAATGGACAAATGAAATAGACCCTTGTCAAACCGTATTTGACGAAACCTTGTTAAATAACTGAGTTATATTACTTTTTTTTGTAAATATGTATTTTTTTGTAAATATATATATTTTTTTAAAGCAGGTTGAAGGAATTCGTTCGGAATATAAAAGCTTCCGACGTATTAAGTTGCATGTCGCACTAGTATGGACGTGTTGTACAACTTCTTACAACAAATGTTGGATGTCGCTTGTATGTGTACCATACTTAACTTTTCTTGTAACGCCACGTCGGCAGCCGATACTGCCTATTGGAATAAAATAAGTTCATAAATATGTATGAAGAATTTTATAATATCAGTACGAGCATGTGTGACTAGACTAGATTTGTAGTATATTTAATTAATTAGCTTTGTAATGCGTTGATTATGAAGGTCGAATAATATTCAAATATCCTATACGACTACAACAGGTCTGACGTACCGCGAAGGTATTATTTACGTCTTATTTTCATTTCTTTCTTCCAAATAAGCAATCAGTCTGAAAGAATAGGTGCTGGAATATTTTATAACTTTATGCTATGTTTTCGGGTTGGATTCCTGGATAACTGTTGATTTTTGTTAGGTTTGGTTATTATCTAATTTAATCAATTATGTGTTTACAGAATCATTAGCTTTAGTCTATATATACGAAGCCTTGTCACCTTAAATGTTGCCAACATAGTAGGAGATTATCTGTGATAAGAGTATCGGAAATAATCCGACGTTAAATAAATTAAATTTAAAAAAAATTAATAATAATCATAAGTTGTTATCTATAAAATGTCCACGATATTTTTAATCTGTTTGATCTTTAACATTTTCAGAGTTCACGATAATTTTTAAACACCGAAATCAAAAACACGTGTTAAATAAATGTTATTTTTTAAACAATTTATTTTAGCATTTTTGCAAAATAAATATTGATTATTTGACAAAAATGTAGACTTCTGCTCTAATTTTTAACAGATGATAAATACAGTAAATTTACTTCAACAAAAAATATTATATTTAAAAAATAATTTTAGGTTATGTTGCTGTGTGTTTTAAATGAGTTGATACTATTTAAAATCTAAATATTTTTTCAATAAGAAAATATTAACTAGTTAACTATTAATTAATAACTATTAACTAGTTAATAGTTATTAATTACAAAATTTCATATGTTTTGACCCGTTGTGAAGAAAGATATTAATAATTAAAGTGCTTAATTAGATTTGTTACACTAACAAATTTTATATCTATGAAAAATATTTTTATATTTTCAATTTTGTAGCAAATTACTAATAAATTGAAATATGAAATGATAAAACCATTACAGATATATTTTATGTAGTTAATGTTACGTACAGGTTAATTAATACTGATAAGAAGGGTAAATATTTTGAGCATGTAGTTCTGCATAAAATAGCTTAATTATTATTTTATCTTTCAAGTACCATGCTATTGACAGTAATATTGTTTTGGTTACAAAATTATTAATGGTATATTTCTTATTTATTGATTCATGAATTCTCCTTTATTAAATTGATTTATTGATTTAATAGAACAGGTTTTGTAAAAAATGTACAGCTACAGATATTCCACAGTAACAACAATTACTATTTCACCCATAAATAGTTTTATATTTTATCTAAAAATGAATTAAATTATCAGGGTATCAACAATGGCACGCGTGTTCAAATTTAGCTAAATAAAAGTATGATCTTTGAAAAAAAATTGTTTTTGTTTTTGCCCGTCAGGATTGTGTTGATCTTTTTTCACATGACGTAAATTATCAGGTTGCCTAACCTAATCTTATTTCTAACCTAACTTTAGTAAACTAGACAAAAATGTCAAGACAAAATATATTTTTCAACATAAAAATATACAGAAATTCGATTAAATGCTCCTATATTATAATGTTCCAAGTGAAAGTTTACATTTTTATTTGTTTGTTTGTCTATTTGTTTATATGCTTCAGCGATTTGTATGGTGGCTCGAAAACGGCTCCTCGCATTTTTTTGAAAATTTCTTATTTTGTAGAAAAAGAATTCTAAGACTTTTGGCGTCATCGGATTTTCTTCTGAATTGCCTGGAAACCCTTAGTTTTGGAAAAACTAAAAAAGAAATTGAAAAATTGGAAAAGGGAGCGTTGAGGAAATTCTGGCAGTCACGGTAAAAAAACATCCTTACGATAAAAAAACATTGTCCCGGAAAAAAAGATCGTCATGGTAAAAAACACCGTTACGGTAAAAAAGTACCGTTATAGTAAAAAGAACTTTGGCGATAGTTAAAAAAATATCGTTTTTATTGTAGTTCTTTTCTAAACATGCAAATCATGCAAATCAAAAAATGTTGGATGTCACATATTGGTGTTGCACTAGTTTGGACGATAAAATTTCAACAAATTAAGTACACTTATGTCTAAATAACGTTATCTTATGAATGTTGGAGTCGCACTAGTCTGTACCGGACTTAAGAAACAGCGCTTAGCTACTCAAAATACAAATAAAGCACAAGATTTGAAACAAATAAGTTATAAAATATGATAATGTGTTTCGATATCTATAAATTGGAACCTGCGCTATAGAAATAATCGAATCGGTGGCCGGTTATTATGAATGATCACTTTCTAAAGATAATTGAACGTAGTAGTCATAAGATAAACACGGTTTCACTACATGTCTATTATATCTTATATCAGATTAATAAAGATTAATAAACTAAAATCGCTAATTAATAAGGTCAGAGTTCGTAAATGAGATGAAGTGGCTCCATAATGGCATTAGATGACCTATAGCGACGACTGACCACTGACGACTGTCATCCATTCCAGACTGAACTAATTCAATAACAAATTTGTGACCCATTGACACACGGACAAATTATATGCAGAATTTTTATCATAAAAATATTAATTAGTTTAAGTTCATATTTTCTGTAATATTTCTTTTCTTTTTATATACATTACTTTATCGACAAATGTTTTGACAAATGTCTCGCCGAGAGTAAAGTGTCAGCATTGGTGTTTTAAATAATGATATTATAATATAAAAGTAACTTACGTTTTGTTTGACATTCTTCCAGATTATACTCGTACAGTCCAATGTTTCTTTTTGATATTGCTTAGCACTATAACTGATAACGTTAGTTTATTTTAGCAGTTATATAGTGTCGAGGTTACATATATGTAAACTACACTGCTGCGTATAAGTGTATACATCAAGTCCGTAGCTTACGCGGTTAATGGGCTTGTTCGTTGGTCATTTTTTAGAGGTCGATTTTTCAATTGTTGATTGAAATTGATGTTAATAAATGTGTATTGGCGTGTCTATTTTATTAAATATCTGAATGTTGACGGAGATATAGCAATTAAAAATTTGAATTGTAGTTTTAGCGCTAGCGATAGTCGGCCATCTGTATGACGTGAAATGCATTTTATACGTCAGTTATTTGTTGATTAGGTTAGTGCTGTGGTAATGTTTTGTAGCTGTTGGTAGTCGAAATAATCAAGTTAAGTCAAAGAATAATAAGTTTTTATTTTATTTAACCCTGTGACGGCAGACATAATATTGAACCCTTATTGTTCATCGAAATAGCAGTAAATAATATTTGATATTTAGATATATAAATACATATAGCAGATATTTATGAGCTGTAAGGTTGGTAACCTGTAAACTTGTTAGAGTTCTGTCAGGAATATATCTCTTTTACGATCTGTCGTATAAAAGAGATAGTAACTAGCTGTTGCGATGTCACATGCATTTGGAATGTTGTACTACGTTGAATTCCTTTAATAATTAAATTGGACATTTGAGGTTCTAGTAACCCACTTTATCAATATATAGGACATTTTTATAGAAATTAAGACATAGGACACAAGCCCATTTAGTAGATACCGCGAGAACGCTACTATTGAAAGTTTATTTATAAATTTATATAATAAAGCCACTATGTTTATCGAAAAATTTGAAAACAAACTTAATTTATTAATTATCCTACATATGTAAAATCATTTATAAGTAACTTATATCATTCGCTTCTAAGAATCCGCGTAAGTCAATGATTTACTGTACCTAAAAACACAGCAGTGTTTCTTCAACACTTTAATAATAACCACAATCTTGCATATACAATTACACTCATATTAAAAATTTCTAGAAAACATATTAATTCTTTTCGTTATAGATATACTTTTATATATCTATTAATACAATTCCAATATCACACACAGTCTTTAAAAAGAAATATTATTTTATTTATACACTTGAATTTAGAAGTATTGCACCACTACACAAAACACCAGCAATATTCGGCTTTACCGAAAACTCCCGAGCGAACTGACAACTCGAATTTATATTAATTCTAAAACGCAGTAATAATTAAAAAATTGTACACTGATTTTCAAAAGAATTACTACTTAAGGGTAATTAATGGCAATTTCAACACGTAATAACTAATTAATAATGTTTTTGTAACGTTTTAAAACTAATTTTATAGTTATTGAAAGCGAAATAATATTTTAATTATTTAATTTTTTTGCAATAACTTTTTTAGTATTACCCCCCGCGAAGGTTAATGTTAAACTAATAGGTATGTTGAACAATGACCCGATTGAAGATGAACCCGAATGATGACGTAAACAATCGAACTGCAATTTGCAATTTTATTTAATTAAAATACATATGTACTAGCTCTTCGCCCCATTGCCTGGCAATGGGTGTGTATTATACGTTTGTTATAGAAAGAGAAACTTCTAGAGCGATGAAAATTTGTTTGATAATGCTTATTTCTTATTTGTCTAATTTTCAATAGAGTAATATCCGCTACAAGTTGAATTGATAAACTGTTAAAGTAAAATTTAAAATTTAAAATATGTACGATTTTCTGTCTGTTTTGTAATCTTTTCTATATTTATAGGCTTTTTTCAAAAATAAAAGTTTATTTGTTTTTCATGGTCTGATGCAACAGCTTTATTACAATTTTAACATCAATTTTTTTAAGTGTTCTATGCGATCTTTTTTTAAATTCATGGACATTTTTTTCTGGAGAAACTTTAGTATCTTTTGATACAGTTATGTCCACTAAACTTTAAGAAGACGAACAATCTTAATAAATTTGAAATGTCTTAATATTTCTAGATTTTATAAGAGGTTCTAAAAATTCATGGACTTTTTTTCAGAAAGAAAAATTATTGATTTTTTAATATTTTTTAATGCAATTATATCCATTTATGTTTAAAAAGATGAACTGTATTAAAAATTTTAAAATATCTTAACTGTTTTGTATTTTATAAGGAGTTCTAAAAATTATTGGAAACTTTTTTAAAAAGGTAAATTATTGATTTCTTAATATTTTTTGATGCACTTATATACATTTATGTTTAAGAAGACGAACTGTGTTAAGAAAATTAAAATATCTCAACTAATTTGGTTTTTTTAAGGTGTTCTAAAAATTCATGAACTTTTTTTTTCAAAAAGAAAAATTATTAATTTCTTAATATTTTTTGATGCAGTTATATACATTTATATTTAAGAAGACGAACTGCGTTAAAATATTTGAAATATTCTAACTATTTTGGATTTTATGAGGGGTTCTAAAAATTCATGGACTTTTTTTTCAAAAAGAAAAATTATTGATTTCTTAATATTTTTTGATGCAATTGTATCCGTTTATATTAAAGAAGACAAACTGCGTAAGAAAAATTGAAATATATAAACTCTTTTGGATTTTATACGAAGTTCTAAAAATTCTTGGACTTTTTTTCAAAAAGAAAATTTTTTGATTTTTTAATATTTTTTGATGCAATTGCATCGATTTATGTTTAAGAAAACGAACTGTGTTAAAGCATTTGAAATATCTTAACTATTTTGGATTTTATAAGGGGTTCTAAAAATTCATGGACTTTTTTTTCAAAAAGAAAAATTATTGATTTCTTAATATTTTTTGATGCAATCGTATCCATTTATATTTAAGAAGACGAACTGCGCTAAAAAATTTTGAAATATCCTAACTATTTTGGATTTTATAAGGGGTTTTAAAAATTCATGGACTTTTTTTTCAAAAAAAAAAATTATTGATTTTTTAATATTGTTTGATGCAATTGTATCGATTTATATTTCAGAAGACGAACTGCGCTAAAAAATTTGAAATACCCTAACTATTTTGGATTTTATAAGGGGTTCTAAAAATTCATGGACTTTTTTTTCAAAAAGAAAAATTATTGATTTTTTAATATTTTTTGATGCAATTGTATCGATTTATATTTCAGAAGACGAACTGCGCTAAAAAACTTAAAATATCCTAACTATTTTGGATTTTATAAGGGGTTCTAAAAATTCATGGACTTTTTTTTCAAAAAGAAAAATTATTGATTTTTTAATATTTTTTGATGCAATTGTATCGATTTATGTTTAAGAAAACGAACTGCGTTAAAAAATTGAAAATATCTTAACTATTTTGGATTTTATAATGGGTTCTAAAAATTCATGGACTTTTTTTTTCAAAAAGAAAAATTATTGATTTCTTAATATTTTTTGATGCAGTTATATCCATTTATATTTCAAAAGACGAACTGTGGTAAAAAATTTAAAATATCTGAACTATTTTGGATTTTATAAGGAGTTCTAAAAATTCATGGACACGATTAGGAACCCCTTATAAAATCCAAAATAATTAAGATATTTTAAATTTTTGAAAGCAGTTCGTCTTCTTAAACATAAATGCATATAACTGCATCAAAAAACATTAAAAAAATCAATTTTTTTTTTTTTTAAAAAAGTCCATGAATTTTTAGAACCCTTTATAAAATCCAAAATAGTTAGGATATTTCAAATTTTTTAACGCAGTTCGTCTTCTTAGATATAAATAGATACAATTGCATCAAAAAATATTAAAAAATCAATAATTTTTCTTTTTGAAAAAAGAGTCCATGAATTTTTAGAACCCCTTATAAAATCCAAAATAGTTAGGATATTTCAAATTTTTTTAACGCAGTTCGTCTTCTTAGATATAAATGGATACAATTGCATCAAAAAATATTAAAAAATTAATAATTTTTCTTTTTGAAAAAAGAGTCCATGAATTTTTAGAACCCCTTATAAAACCCAAAATAGTTGAGATATTTTAAATGCTTTAACACAGTTCGTTTTCTTAAACATAAATGGATACAATTGCATCAAAAAATATTAAAAAATCAATAATTTTTCTTTTTGAAAAAAAGTCCATGAATTTTAAGAACCCCTTATAAAATCCAAAATAGTTAAGATATTTCAAATTTTTTAACACAGTTCGTTTTCTTAAACATAAATGGATACAATTGCATCAAAAAATATTAAAAAATTAATAATTTTTCTTTTTGAAAAAAGAGTCCATGAATTTTTAGAACCCCTTATAAAACCCAAAATAGTTGAGATATTTTAAATTTTTTAACGCAGTTCGTTTTCTTAAACATAAATGGCTATAACTGCATCAAAAAATATTAGGAAATTAATAATTTTTCTTTTTGAAAAAAAAGTCCATGAATTTTAAGAACCCCTTATAAAATCCAAAATAGTTAAGATATTTCAAATGCTTTAACACAGTTTGTTTTCTTAAACATAAATGGATACAATTGCATAAAAAAATATTAAAAAATCAATAATTTTTCTTTTTGAAAAAAAAGTCCATGAATTTTAAGAACCCCTTATAAAATCCAAAATAGTTAAGATATTTCAAATGCTTTAACACAGTTCGTCTTCTTAAACATAATTGAATATAACTGCATCAAAATATATTAAAAAATCAATAATTTTTCTTTTTGAAAAAAAAGTCCATGAATTTTTAGAACCCCTTATAAAATCCAAAAGCGTTAAGATATTTCAAATTTTTTAACGCAGTTCGTCTTCTTAAACATAATTGAATATAACTGCATTAAAAAATATTAACAAATCAATAATTTATCTTTTTGAAAAAAAGTCCATGAATTTTAAGAACCCCTTATAAAATCCAAAATAGTTAAGATATTTCAAATTTTTTAACGCAGTTCGTCTTCTTAAACATAAATGGATATAATTGCATCAAAGAATATGAATAAATATTAAGAGCTCTAGATATTATATAATATTTGAATAAACTTATGTACTGGGTGAATGAACTAGAAACAAATGGTAATGGTAAAATCTCTGACATTACACTACTTAAAAGTTAAAATAAATCGAGCTTGTGTGCATCGTTTTATTAACACAAAAGTAAATCACTAAATTGACAATGAGGTCATTCTTACTTCTGGTGACACACAGGATATTCCTCTTTAAAATATGTGTACATATAAATCTTCACTAATTTGTAAATTAATTAATTTTGTACTGAGACATAATAAATATATTTTGCAAGTTTGAAATATAGCGGTTAAATACTTCTATTCAAATTTTTTTTAAATAATTATCACAATTTTTTTAATATTTATTTAATAAAAACAAAATGCGCCAAACTCGATTGTATAAATCCCGCTAATCCCGGCATCTGTATGTCAGTGTGCCACGTTTAAAATTTGAATTTGCCGCTCAGTGAAATTATCGCACAAGCAGATTGCCTCATCATAACCGCCTCCATCCCCTCACCCTGCTCTCTTATATCCAGAATTACAGGTTCAGAATGTGCGTAAACATACATGCTTTTCCATTAAAAGTACTTTGCATTTTTATCTAGATTGATTTATCTTTGGTATTTCCCACTAACTAATTGCTACGCTACATTGCCAAAGTTTGCTAACGCGTAAGGCTGGGTTCACAGGGCATTGTACTGCACGTTTTTTTGCAGTACAAATATTATCGTATAAACAGCGGCGCATACATTTTATATGTGTTCGTTTTTGTGCAGTATAGTTCTATATAAAATGTATGCACCACTATTTATTCGATAATATGTATACAGCAAAAAAACGTGCAGTACAATGCCGTGTGAACTCTGCCTAAGTCGCGGTCTCGAGCGTGCTGGATTGAAGAAAGTCTATATAGACAACAGAACAGTCAAAACGCAATGTTTATGATTTTTTTATCTATTTAATCCATGCTGTTGGCATAAACTTGATAAAGAATGTTCTAGATATGATGTTTCGACTTGTCCTTCGTCGTATTTACATGACTGGGTTGACTTAAAAATGTATTATCTGTAACATTGAGCATTAAGAAATTAATAGTACATCTATGAACAAGGCCCTACTCATCTATCTAAATACAAGTGTAAATTATAAATAAAAATATTTTCAAAAGTAAAAGTATTTTAACGCAGGATCTGATTATTTATTTTAAATTAAGAAACGACGAAATCTGGAACAAAAATAGTAGGGCAAACCTCTTCGCCGATTCACCATTTATCATTACTCGTACTCCAGACTAGTGTATCTTCAATATATTGTACACTTTTATAGAAATTAAAACATAGGACTACCGCTACTGCCTCTAGTCTAGATGGTCGACCATGTAACAAAACCATCGTGAGTGAAATATAAAACATGTTAAAGCTGTTGTATAAGTTCAGGCGCTCTACTCAGTGCACATATTTAGTGAATTTAAAACCGCAAGTGTGTAATATTCATATATTCATTTTTTATGTAGTGTGCGTTAGGCTTTTTAAAATATGTTCTTGATGCATCTGTTCATATCTACAGTTCTAGTATTCTGTACAATCAATAATGAGTGTAAGAAACCAAACAACGTGCCTGTAAATATTTTCGCATCGTATTTGCAATAACATAGACTCGTACTCGTATCAAACACATGTTATTATTTCCAGTCTGCGTCTGTGACTGACTGTGACTACGATTCCTATATATATAGGACTAGGATTCCTATCTGTACCTGACCTTGAGCGACGCCAATATGCACAATGCACATACTCGTACTAGTAGTTAAACCTACTTCGTATGATAAACGCATATTACTTAATTAGCATTTGTTTAACATCAACAAGTATGCAACTACTCGTATATTCTGAAGCTATCAACAGCAATTAATAAGTTTATTGTTATTATTAAAGAAAACTTTTTTTATCATAAACATTGTTTTTATTTTATATATTGATCGAACACAATTGTATAATAACTAGAAGAAAACGTTAAATTGAATAACAGCTAGAATATAATATTGGTTAAAAATTAACATTCAAAAATTCAATTAACTGATATTATGCTTGCAAGAACTGCATAGTATAAATAACACAAAATTTGTAATATTTATTTAGTATCTGAACAAGGACACGCAGAGGCCGAGAGCATTTATGAATGGGCTTGTATCCTCATTTTTTAGTGGTTGATTTTTCAATTGTTGATTGTAATTGATGTTAACAAATGTGTTGTGGCGTGTCTATTTTATTAAATATCTACATAAATGTTGACGGAGATATAGCAATTTTAATTGTTGTTTTAGCGCTAGAAATGGTCGGCCATATTTGTATGAGGTCAGTGCTGTGGTAATGTTTTGTAGCTGTTGGTAGTCGAAATAACCAAGTCAAGTCAAAGAATAATAAGTTTTTATTTTATCTAACCCTGTTGCAGCAGACATAATATTGAAATTTTATTGTTCCTTGAAATAGCTGTAAATGATATTTGAATTATAAATACATATAGCAGAGATTTATGAACTGTAAGGTTGGTAACATGTAAACTTGCCAGAGTTTTTACGCTCTGTTGTATAAAAGAGATAGCAACTAGCGGCTGTGATGTCACATGCAGTTGGAATGTGTACAACGTTGAATCCCTTTAATTATCGGAATTTATACCATTATGTGCTCCTGATATTCAAACGCTTAAAGCAGCAATGTAGTACAGGCCACAACACTGTAAATACTGGGAACATGTAAAAAGTCGCCAGTAATAGAACTCAGTATCAGAAATACCACTTCTTATGTAAAATATTATGTAGCAATTGAACAAGAAAAAGTAACATGCATGTAATATTGTTATATAAATATAATGTTAAATAGAAATATATTTCATAGTGTAATTTTTATTTACATGGGCATATAATATTTACTTACTGAGCAATAAATAATTATAACTTTTTAATTGTTTAGCTGAAGCGCCTCTTCGAATTAACTTCACGATATATATATCGTAATCGTTTAAATTAATCGATATTTAATTTTTGTTCTAGGTGGAAAATTTATTAAAAGGTCTACGTTTAACTGAAGTTGAATTAAAACGAATGCAGGATGTTTTCCGATTGGAAATGGTACGAGGCATCTCAGAACAGGAATCTTCATTACAAATGGAAAACACATACATACCGGAACTTCCGGATGGAACAGGTAATTAATGTGATTATATTTTTATCTTCAACATACATTTCTATTTTAAAAATAAATAATAAGTTAAATCATCAAGTATCTATAATATCATAGCTATCACGATAATTAATCAAGAACTCATATACATATTTTTTTCCCTCTTTTTTTGGTATATTTGCTTGAGTGCATCAACTTTCGATAGTTATTAACACTTAAAACAATATATACATTTATAAACATTTTCAAAACATAATTTACAACTTATAGACACGAGTATGGGTATTTAAAATAAGGAGATGAAATTAGTTTTATTGATTTTAATAAGGTTTTTCAGACTTTCCCTACTTTCAAATATCTGTCTTTATTCCTCAAGAAAAGAACATACTTTATTTGGGAATATTCAATACTTACTTGTTTATTTAATTGGTTTAACGTCGGGCCTGTTTTCGATACTGTATCAAATCACCGACGACTTCCTACTATGTTTTGCCAGTTTTTATGCTGGTAAGGCTCATATATGTGTGTTTAACAAGTTTATGATTTTGTAAAGACATAAATCAAATAAAGTTGATAACTACCAAACCCAGAAAACATAGCGCCAGTCGTGGGATCGAACCCGAAAACACAGCTATCGGGCATGAGGCATCAACGCTCTCGGTCACGATGCTCTGTTTATATTTGTAATATAATAATAAATATCAATTATTGTATGAAGTATGGGCTGTTTTAAATGGAATAAACCTATTCGTAAGCATACCATTTGCATTGTACGCATTTCTGATTGCTTATAGAGTAACAGTAAGGCCCTCCGCACACGACGCGACTGGTTGCAAACCTTAGCCCCGAATCTACCCGAAGCGAATGTGATTACATCTGTTGTTAGTGAGAGATCGAGGTATGAGATATGAGATAAAACACGAGAAAAGCACACGAGTCGGCTGATTGCAAACTAAACGAAAAGCAGCACGAGCCATGTCAAGCCGTCTGTTTCGTGACTCTATAGAATTTTTAACAATAGCAAAACAGGGGATTCAGTTGTGTTATATTTAATTGTATGTATGTATTTAAATATTTTTCGTAAACATCTCTGTTGATAATGTCATCATGAAACCAACCAGAGCCCTGCGACCGAGAAATCTAGTCGCTGAATATATGCTCAAAACCAGTTTAAAATCAGTTTATTTACTATCGTGCCGTGTGTTTTATTTCACTCGTAAACACTTTCGTTATTTTAGTAACAACACAGTTGTCATGACATATTAAATGTTAAATATGTTTTTCTAAAGCAGGTTGAAGGAATTCGTTCGAAATATGAATGCTTCCGATGTATTAAGTTGCATGTCGCACTAGTGTGGACGTGTTGTACAACTTCTTACAACAAATGTTGTATGTCGCATCAGTCTGTACCATACATAAGATCCCAAAACATACAGACCTTTTATTTTCAGTCTGAGTACATATCTGAGGTTTTATGTAATATTATAATAATAATGATGTCAAGTTCAAATAAAATATGACATAAAACAATGATATGAATAAATCAATAACTGAAAAACAACCAAATGAAAAATAATCTAGTGTAATACGTTATACTCGTATATCAATGCCTATGCAACAAGTGACAACTCGCACTCAATAACAAAATGTGACGTCAACACGAGGAGAATGAATAGCAGATTGCAGTTGACATGCAAATGAATAGAATAACAAAACTATCGGATGCCGTGGCGCCTGCAACACTGCAATTAGTGCCGTTTACATTTCGAATGATTAAACATGCATTCATTGTTTTATTGCCTAGTTGTCTATGTTGTTTTGTATTTTAAAACAGTTTGTTTATTTGTAGTGCAAACCAGTGCAAACTATGTAAATATGATTTATGAATATTTTTATCGATAATATTTGATACTCTTTGTGTTTTGTAAATGTATCTCTATAAAATTATCTTTACACGTGTCACTTCATACGATCTAAAGACTTATTTACTTTTCTAGATGAATACTAATGAACTGAGATTATATTCTCTTTATTATAAAACTCGATATCTGGGATAAAAATTTAAAAAAAATAAAAAGAAAATATTTATAAATCTTGGATTTATTTATTTTCGACATTCGTAATTCACTATGGTGCAATAAATCACTGAATTCAAAATTTAAAAAAATCTTCATAATTTCTTGTTGAAGATACAATATAGACATGACATAGTCGGATCCGCCGGCCGTAGTTTGGGGATTCCTGTTCTACAGTAAGGAAACTGAATAGTAAGGAAACAGATAAACGTTGTCAGAATATTGACATCAATTGAAAATAATCAATTAAAATGACTACTATACAACTCAAAAAACTATTAGTATTGATTTTCTGAAGTTTTTTAAATTTATTATTTTTATATTGTAGGAATCATTTTTTTTAAATAGCGACTGAAATAAACTTTAATATAAGTACATTGGCGTTTTTATTTTTTTAAATATTCAAAAGTTAACAGAGTTATAGCTACATCAAATTTGAGTGTAACGTTTCAACTTTTTTTTATTGATTTATATTATTGAACAACATATTAAGTTTATTGTGTAAAAGTTTGAAGTCGATTGGAGTAAAACTGTCGGATATATAGAGTTTTAAGTCTTCACCTCTCTGGTTTGGTTTCGTCTTTCTTTAAAACTTCTCAATGCGGTTTCTCACACATAGCTTTTTCAGAGTCGGTGCCTTTGCTAGCTCAAAATCTACTGGCCCGATTCTTTTGAAATTTTGCACACTCTTTCTTTACATAAATGCCGAGGTAACGCTGTTGAGTTTTTTTTTATTTTTTAATTTTAACGTATTTTAAAATAATAAAGTTTCCGATTTTTTTCTCATGCAAAATCGGTATTTTGACTTTTAAGCGCTGTAAAAAAATTAAAAATCAATAAAAAAAGAAAAACTCGACGGCGTTACCTGCAGAAACTTATCAAGTAATGAAATCATTTTGGTTTTTCGATTTGAGAAAATCCAGTGATGACTTTTTTTGTGATGTCTGCGGAGATTCGCTGTCAATGCCCTATTTCTTGACATTTATTTATGAAAATTTCACAAAGTATTCTATAAATGGCATTTCATCATGTAGTAATTATAGAAATAATTATATATTAACTGTGTCGTCAAAAAACATTATCGAAAATATGTTTCTTTCTCATCGTTTTCACCTTAGTCGCCCCCCACTCCCCATAAGGTTCTGGTAAACATCTTTATCAATATATAGCCCATTCACTGCTGCATTCACTCCATTAATGTTACGGCAAAATATGTAGTCTTAAAGTTGATTTCTTATGACAGCAGCTAACAAACCATAAACTGTCTGTTGTACGTATTGTATAAATATTTTAATAACTACTCGACGGAGAATAATTATATGTTTGGACTTTGTCGAGAAAGTGTTATTCATTGTTTACATTTTTTTCTTTAAGTAAAACATAGTGACTTCTTGTGTGTAAGGTTTATTTAATGCAAGTTAATTGCAAACAAGTTAATTGAAGCGATATATTTCTACCTGTGCTACGTTTCGTTTAAATAAATTTTTATTATTTTAGGTTATATCCTTATGTATACCTATATGAATAGATAGATTTATGTGTAATATAAATATGTAATATTTAAGGTTAAATGTCATGTGTTTAATACAAACATTATGGATATATCTAAAAACCCGTGTAAAACTTCCGTTTCGTTTTAGCGCATTGTTTTCATGTTTTGAAGTGATTCTATTAAGGCATCATTTTTAACTTCTGTAATATGAAATATTACACATAATATTTATGGTTTTTAAGGTTTTTTTGTTTGGAGATAGTAATTTAGTCCAAACATATAGCCCGCCAAACACAGGTAATGTATGTAAAGTTTATCTAACCAATAAAAGTTACCTGCTACGTAAATTATGTTATCTATTATACAACGTTTTGATGCGACCCATGTTACTGGTTTTTATAAAATAAATCGTATCTTTTTGCGCTTTAGCATAATTATAACACTCTTAAGAAAACCTTTTTATGAATTATAAAATTTTAAGAAGTTTCAGGAATTAAAGGGTTACATAGTATCCAGTAAACATGTTGGAGTCACTTTGCCATTATATTGAAGATGCGTATGACTTTTTTAGTCATGAAAGAGTTCATTTACAGTTCTGTTTCTCACAGTCGTTCACATGAAATGTTTATTTTATCGGCTACAAATTGCGAAACCATTCCATCTGTTGAAATACAAATGAAGATAAAGTTGTTGCAAACTATAATTGAAGTGCAATTGTGATAGAAACGTCACAAAACAGGCCACTGGACCAAACTGTTTACTGGGTATTTTTGTAATCCGATATTAACCCTGCGTGTGTACACTGGGTCTTTTAAGGAACAGTTGAAATTTCAAACTCCTATTTCTCTTTCATAAGCACAGAGCGCGCTTCACCTATGCCCTCTAAAAAATCTAGGTAGTGGTAGGGACTTAAGGTCCCAGCAGCGTCCCGATCTGGGAGTTTACCGGCAAAGGCGAGCCAGTGAAACTTGCCTATGTTTCCTAAAAGGGTCAGTATACACACGACGTTAGTATTTTCCAATGTTAGTAAATGCACTTTTTTTTAGCTTTTCTCGTTGTTTTACAGTTTTTTACTACAATAAGTTTTTAAAGATGGATGACAATCCAAATGGTTGCGCACCGTAAATTCTCTTTTTAAAACTAATTATAATTAACTAATACTAAATATTATTTAATAAATTTTGTATTTTCATTAATAAAAACGTATTTTGTGCCGAATAATCACCGTTCCGTTTATTATGACATTCCTGAATCCGTAAAAACTTTCAGGTGCACAAATAATTCAACTTTTTGGAGCTCACACCAAAGACACTACATTCTTTCGAAAGCTTATAGTCTAAGATAAAAAAGTCTAAAATCGTTCTTCTTAATATTTGTTTGTTCTAAAGTTATGAATTGTTTAAGAATATTCCAATTTTTACACGTTTTTCACTATTTGTGAATTTTTATTAACAACGGTTTTGAACTTTGAACTTTTGCAACTTGTGGACCATGTAGTAGACACTTCAAGAAGTAATCCAGAATTTTTTGCCGATTCTTTGCAAGCTTAGAAAACTCTAAAAACTCAACTGTTCCCTCAAAGACCCAGTGTACACACCGTGTCTCGAAAAATAGGGTGTTCACACGCAGGGTTAACTTGGTTCATATTAATATTTTGTATTTAACCTTAACATGTACTTTATGTAAAGTACTTAAAGTTACAACTCGAAATGTAAGTTACGGAAAATTTTGTTGAATTTACACTGACAGTTTTTATTGTACAGAATTTATATTTTTAGATTTTGCTTTCTGACAAGACAGGAAAAACCAAATTATCTTCCAATACAGGAAGTAAATGTCTAAATATCGTCTATTGATTTTTATCTAACGAGCGACAGACGCGTGTGATTGTGATGACTGATAACTACGAGTCTAAGCGAACAATAGAGGAAAATCCAAATCATACTAGATAGTGTATTATGAAAAATGTTTTCCTATGATGATTGCTTATGAGAAAAGGTGGTGTTTTCCCGACTTTTTTGTTCTTGGAAACGGGAAAATTGAAAATTAAACTTTATGGAAATCCTACGAAAACTTATAATTAGTTTCAACAGAAAATATTACACCTTTTCGGAGCTTTACGCTGAATTAAAGTAACAAACAAAAATGAAAAGTATGATGAAGTTATCAATAAACCAGCATAATTAAAAAATCTCGTTTAAATGGCGATAATAGCTTCCACTTTTATTACCAATATTTACGTCTGTAATCGAATTGATAAAATCCGATATACACTTTAAGACAATAAAATCTCATGACAAATAATAACCCAGTAAACAATTTGGTGAAGTGTCCTATTTAGTGACGTTTCTATCACTATTTCACTTCAATTATAGTTCGCATCAACTTTATCTTCATTTGTATTCCGACAGGTGGAGTAATTGCGCCATTTGTAGCCGATAAAGTAGACAATTTATATGAAAGACTGTGAGAAACTGAACTATAAATGAACTCTTTCATGAAAGTGACTCCAAAATGTTTACTGGGAATTTAAAATTACAATAATTTATTATGAATAACGAAAATATAATATCTTACATCTGTGTTCTTGATTTATCATTTTCTAAAATGTTGTTAGTTTACTTAAACAATTTGACGGGTTACCTTTATTTATTTAGACAATTTGTTCCTAAAGGGTAATTCATAAATTACGCCACACAAATTTCGTGATTTTTAACCATCCCGTCCCCGTACCTTTGTTGTGACGTCTTCTTTTGCTTTTTGGTCTTATATTATTATTTTTAAGTCTAATTTTAGATTAGATGTGATATCACAAATTCAATGACTTATCCTTCCCCCCTTCCCCATGTCATATCTTGTCACGCTTTGAGGACCCCCCCCCCCCCTCCAGTCTGTGTATGACGTTATTAATGGATGGTTCCTAATTACATAAACTAGTAAATAAATTATTATGGTTTGTTTTGGTGTTTAGAAGAGGGTCTGTATCTCGCACTGGATCTGGGGGGCACAAACTTCCGAGTGATTCTTCTGGAGCTGTCAAAAGGAGACATCGTCAGAGAAGAAGTTAAACACTATCATATATCTGACGACATGAGAGTTGGATGTGGCATAGAGGTAAAATTTATTGTTACTTACTTTAACCATATTTTACAACATTTTTTTTGGCTCTAATCCGATTTTTTAATAGCCAGTTAAATTTCAGTTATTACATAACTAAGGTTTAACCTAAGTACTGGATTTTTTAATTCAGGATTTGTTAAGTAACGAAAAATATAACCTAGGTATATGTTATAACAAAAATGAGAAATGAGATACAAAAATATCAACCAATGTTTCTAATAAATTTAACTTAACCTTAAAATTTAACTTATCATGTAGAAGATACCTTTCATAAAAAATTAATTGTTTATAACGCAGTAAATAAATCTATTGACTGTACTATAAAATAAATTTATTAATTTGCATATTAATTCATTTTTTATCTTGCTAAATATAAAATATAACACAAATGTCACACAAGAATTAAACATGTCAAAAGTCATACAAAATTGTAAAGGCAGCATGTCTGTATGTGGTTATAGAACTCATTTTTTTAAGTTTTAATTAGTTTTAAATATAGTTTAGATAATATTTTATTATGAGAGAAAGTTTCTACTTTAATGGTCTAATTGGTTTGAATATTTTTAAACAAATGATTTATTTTCAAGTTATAAAATTTCAACAAGGATATTGTTCATATTCCAATACATTTTTTCCGTTGCTAGTTTCAGTGATAATAATAGAAAGAAAAACCTTAACATATTTTCATCATACATTTATTCTACTTCTTTTCCTCTCCTTAAAACTTCTCTGCTAGCCCTTTTCTCTCTTTCTAATTTCGTTTACTTCTCCTTAATACATTTTTCTTGCTATTTATTTCCTATAATTTTTTATTCATATTTTCTGTCAGCCAACACCGACCTTACCTCTTTTTCTCTCTGCTCTTCGATTCTTTCTAATTTATTCTTACATCCTACTCACTCTTTTTGTATTAATATCCACAAAAACCGGCACTCCTCATAAAAGAAATCCAACAAACTCTTATCTACTGATCGCTATGCTATCACTGTTGTTATTATCAATAAACCATCATTTCAATTTTTGATTTTATAAAATTTTCAGCTCTTTGACTATTTAGCTGAGTGTGTGAGTGATTTTGTAACTGGTCAAGGACTTTCTGGAGCAGCGTTGCCATTGGGTTTCACATTTTCCTTCCCAATGAAACAACACAGTCTTGACTCTGGATCTCTGGTAACTTGGACTAAATCTTTCAAATGTCCTTCTGTTGCTGGAAATGATGTCGTTCAAATGTTGAGGGACTCCCTGGTTCGATGTGGACAACGAAATATCGACGTCGTCGCACTGCTAAATGACACCACTGGTACATTGGTAGGTTAACTTAATTGAAAGTTTAGAAAAATTGACAACAAAAACACTTTTACAAATACTATATTTCTTTTTAATGAAATATCATGTTTTAGGATAACTGTATTCATTAATGATTTATTATTATTTAAGATTCAAGGAGCACGATTAGACCATCGAACAGGAATTGGTATGATACTTGGAACCGGAAGTAACGCATGCTATGTAGAAAAAGCTGATAAAGTTCAACATTGGGAAACTCAAAGACACGGTGAAAAAAGAGTTATAATTGATATTGAATGGGGAGCTTTCGGTGACAATGGTGCGCTCGACTTTATTCAAACGTCTTATGATGATGAAGTCGATAATCAATCACTTCTTGTAAACTCATTTACGTAAGTCACATTGTCAATTAGTCATAACTTGTTACCATAGATAACAATAATATTTATATAAAATTTCAAATTTCAAATAATTTCAGGTTTGAGAAAAAAATTGGAGGAAAATATCTAGGAGATGTTGTAAGAATAATTTTAGAATCTCTCATTAGTCATAAACTATTCTTGCAAAAAACTCCAAAAGATCTACTACAAGAGCAATGGGATTTTGGAACACATTATGTTTCTGAAATTGAAGAGTAAGTAACCAAAAATATTATCTTAGAAGAATTTTAAAGAGTTCGTTAAAGTTAAAAAATAACGAGAATAACAAAGAAGCGTTCATTTCAATCAGGAAAAGTACAGTGATAAAAGGTGATCAGGAATAATTTTGTAATCATTTGTGCACTCACCTCTTATAGTTTATCAAAATAAAATTAATATTTATACCTGTATTGCTGTAGTATATATTTCTGACAAAGCGTAAAAGCATAATTTAAATGTAGAAGTATAAATTCAGCATCTATATTATAAGTGTTACATACTACTTAATACTATACCATCTTATGTATTTTAAAGTTCAATAGCGTATGGGTAAACATTAGATCTTGAAATATTTCAAGAGACTACTGAATGCAAGCACGTGTATTTATAATATTATATAGCACTTATTTGTTTGTTGTTATGGTATTTCAAGGGCACGCGTTTATTTCGGCTATGATATTTTTTACTACTAAAACATTTGGCTTGAGTACAAATTCTAAAGCAAATTATTAATGTTAGAAGTGATGTATATATTTCAGGATGAAGATTATTGTTACTTAAGTTATAAGCTAGATTATTGTATTTAATCGTATATTTTATTATTTAGAGATGCTGTTGATGGAACATCAGTGCATACTTTAAAAGTTCTCGGAGAGCTAGGAATTAGAAACGCTAACTATTATGATGATGATGATATTAAAATAATGCAATATGTAACAGCAGTTGTATCTAACAGAGCCGCTCAACTGGTTTCAGTATGTAAGTATTAAAATCTAATTGTTTATAAAACGATATCTATAAGGAAAGTTTGTAGTAATAGTTATGCAGAGTGATGAGCTGGTCCACATAATTACATTTATTTTACTTCGTTTTAACCGACTGCCCAAGTTAGGGCCTCTATACACTATATAAAAGGACTCTAGTCCAAGAGATGGGATCAGAAAGAGCCCAAAGCGCACGTAATTATACGAAAAGACAGACATGCTCGGATAATAATGAGTTTTGAGAATATGTTACGCCTGATTTGATGGCAACCAAGCTAACCTATAAAGTACAGTCTAAGCGTTTTATGAAAATACTCTACACCTGATTTAATGGCAACAAACAGAACACCAAAAAAGTTTATAAATTAGTGGAGCAACTAAAAAGAGTGGTTCCTCTTCAAAATGTGGAGGCCATGCACAGGCACGTTAGATTGAACAGGAAGAAGACTCATTTGAGTATGAACGATTTACCTTTACCGGAAAAGTTTGTCGTTGAGAGGAGCTAAGTCCTGACTATTCAAGTTTTATTTCTAGTATTCAATATTGTCTTATCTACATACTAATATCCGTTATTTTCATTTGTTTAAGGTGTATCGACACTTTTAGATCGAATGGATGAAGATGACGTAACAGTTGCTGTTGATGGTTCCGTATATAAGCACCATCCCAGGCTAAAGAGTTGGATTGAAAAATATACTTCTCAACTTTCACCCAATAGAAAAGTAAAAATAGACTCATTGCCAAGTTAATTTATAATTACTTTTTGTTTGTTTCTTCCATTATAATATTCTCATGATTGTTACAGTTTCAACTACTTCTAGCAGAAGACGGCAGTGGGAAAGGTGCTGGATTAGTGGCAGCTATTGCTCTTAAACTTCGAAATAGAAACAATTAAGTTTTGATTACAAGTTAAACACATACCAAACAATGAAAAATTAAAAAAAATAATTAAAAGTACTGTACCTAATCTGTACGATATATATATTATACAATTTAATATTGTGATTGCCACGAGAGATTAAAGAAATAGCTAACTTCTCCAATACAAATTTTATTAGACTAAATCCAAAAGAAATAGCCTGATTTAACGTGGAATGATCAAACAATGGAGGGAAATAGTTTACTCCTAAGTAAACATAAGACCTCCATAGTGCTCCATTATAGAAATTTTAATGTAGGTTTACTCAATTTTAAATAAATTTAAGAAAGCAAACTTTATATTTGTAAATACAGAGATATAAATATTTTAGTAAATTACAATATATTTTTGTTACATACATAGCGTAAAATTCTTGGGTCTTAATATAAGTTTTAATATAAGTTTCAAATTCATATTAATGTATAGAAGCTCAAATTAACATTTAATTATTTTTTGTATAAGTTATTTTTACATTTATATATTAAATTAGTTAATATTTATAGCAAATCCATTAAACACGGAAGTACCATAACTGTTACTTGTGTTTATTTGGAAAGCTATTATAAATTGACATATTTGTTAAACAAATATTTGATGTTCATAGGGTTTTATTGACCACATCTATTGTATGTATATATGTTTTATAGAAATTTACATTTGGCAATCAGTTGTAAAACAACTGACAATATTTTTTTTATAAAAATGGATCTGTTTCACAGAATTAATTTAGCATTTAAAACATAATAGGTATATCTGTATCATTACGTAATAATTTCACATTTACATACTATTAAAATCAAATCTTTATAAGAGGCGATTTCTAATTGATAATTATTTTATGTATGTTGTAGGAGTATAAAATAAGAAACATTTTTTTCAAGGTGCCATCAATTTTTTATTATGACATTGTGTAAAACTAAACAAACAATTTACTAGAATAAACAAACAAAACCAGACTATTTATATTTATTCATTATATATATACTAACGTATAAATATAATGTGTTTTCAAATTAATAAAGTTGGTAAATGTGGAAACTATTCCAAGAAATCATGAAGGTAATAAATCATCGCCTAAATCTTGATTTTTAAAAGTGTCTGATATGCCTAACTTCATTACAGTTCTGGGACGATCTGGAGCAGGTCCAATAGGATCATCATATTCCAGGTTTCCAAGCATAATTCCATCTAGGGCATTATTCGTATAAGGAATTATACCATCCCCTCCACCCGATTCTATGCTATCTTGAACGAATATGTTTCTCAAAGCTTTGTTATTGATATTTCGAGACATACTCTTTGCACTTGTTCTTGGATTTAATGGACTAACGGGACTTTCCATTGAGAATCTATAGTTATCCGTGTTCGGGCTCATACCTTGTGAAGATAATCCACTGCTACTTCTACGTGAACCTATAAAATTGAAACGTTATTATTTTTTTATGTACTTATTATATAAAAAACAATTTACATGTGCTTATCATAGACATAAACCCAAGCCCCAAACATCAAACCTTATGATTCATTATAATGTTTTTTATTCAAGATATTATTAATCGTAAAATCACCTGGTCGTGCACTTCCAATCCTATCCCTTGCGTCTTTGCTTTTCTCAACCCTTTTAAGTTCAGCAGTATAATACTCAGCCTCTTTTAAACCCTGGTTATTACACATTTCAATAAGACATTTCAAACCTAAAATATATTTCCTTTAAAAAAACAACCTTATTAAATATAAAAATCATGTTATTAATTTCAAGGATTACATTCAATGTTTTCTGGAAACATCTTATGGACATCAGTGTATAATGCTAATGCTTTTTGATAATTTCCAGTTTTCCGATAACAACTAGCAGATAAGAGATACCACTTTGCATTTTTCGGAGACGCAATTGCAGCTCTTTCGAAGAAAGCATGCGCTTTTTCTGCTTGTTGCTGTTCGACATGAAATGAGCCCAACCAATTGATTATTGCAAAATTTGATGGATAAAAACGAAAACTCTAGAAAGAAAGGATATAATATTAATGATCCTGTAAATATATATACAATTCTGTTAAGTATTGTCACTATCGATGCTAAAAACGATTGTTAGAAACTTGTTTTGGAGAGCATGGTTGTTTGGTGAATATTCTTTAGTAACTTACATCTAGCATATAGGTGAATGCTTGGTGTTTGTCGTTATCTCTGGCATACATTTCTCCCATTTTTTGTAATATACTTGGGTCAGTAGGATCCAGCCCTATTACCTACAAAGCAAGAACAAATATTTATATATATATATATACCCAAAAGAGAAACATTTAGTGTAATGAAACATCAACTAACTTGCATATACCACTCATTGGCAGCATCGTAATCGCCTTTTAGTTCGTATAAATGAGCCAGCTGATACAATAGCTAAAAAGAAAAATATTTATGAAACCATATTCGTAATTATAAACTAACAAAAGCATATCTAAAATTGTTTATATTTTGACAAAAAAAAATTGTCACAAACTTTTATAAGACAAGAAAAAGAAATGTGTATATACTGCCCTGAATTAAGCCGAGATTAATAAATAGATAAATATAAGTTTGTCTGACTGTATATGTAACTATATTATTTACTAAAAAAATTTGTATGATTTTCTCTTTAAATAAATTATTTATACATTTCTAAAACATTATATTTTCGACGTTGTTCCTAGTGTCGAGGTTTGTAATAGTTACAATGAAACAGAGCAAATGAAATTGGATAAAATTATGAACTTACTGGTGGTATTAAATCCGTGCCATAAATCACTTCCAACTTCCGAAAACAGTCCAGAGAATCTTCATACTTGCCCTCGGCTTTGTGAACTAATCCTGAGAGTAAAAGAATAATTATTAGTAATTTATATAAGTTTATAATATATGCTGGAGACGTTGACTAACCTACACCTTGATTTGATCTTAAATGTAACTTCAGTTTGTGAAATATAAACTATAGCTATAAGATTAAAGACTAAACTATAAGTTAAGTATATTTCTGACGCATGCACACAAAGAACATTCAAAATAAAAATTAAAATTAAAACAGTATAACGATTTAACAATGGGCTTGTGTCCTATGTCTTAATTTCTATAAAAGTGTACTATATATTAATAAAGTTGGTTACTAGAACCTCAAATATTTAATTATTTTTTAATAACTCCTTATATGTTAAGAGATATTAGCAATTAAAAAAGTCATTTTGTCTCTTTAATTATTAAAGGGATTTAACGTTGTACACATTTCAAATGCATGTTACATCACAACCGCTGCTAACCTTACAGCTCATAAATCTCTGCTATATGTATTTATATATCAAAATATCAAATATTATTTACAGCTATTTCAAGGAACAATAAAATTTCAATATTATGTCTGCCTTACCAGGGTTAAATAAAATAAAAACTTATTATTCTTACACTTGACTTGATTATTTCGACTACCAACAACTACAAAACATTACCACAGCACTGACCTACTCAACAAATAACTGACGTTAAAATGCATTTCACGTCATACAAATATGGCCAACCAAATACAATTCAAACGTTTAATTGCTATATCTCCGTCAACATTTAGATGACACGCCAATACACATTTATTAACAATTTCATTCAACAATTGAAAAATCGACCACTAAAAAATGAGGACACAAGCCCATTTGCAGATTATCGTAGACACAAACCATCATTCCTGAGTATAAAGATAATAATAAAACATACCGAGGTTATAGATAGCTTCAATGCATGCTGCATCATTGGCTAACGCATTAACAAACTCATCTTTTGCTTTATTAAGATCTCCTTTAGCAATGCAACAAGCTCCAAGATTTACATATGCCGCAGGACTGTAAGAATCAAGTTTTTTTGCTTGCACTGAATATTTTTCAGCAGTGTCAAAATCTTCTTGCTGTTAAATTATTCAAATTAAAATTAAGTAAGTAAATTTACTTAGAAACATTTTTATTACTTAAGAACTTACCAAATAATAAATAAAAGATAAGTTCACCGAAGCCATATGAGCTATTTTATCTTCCTTCTTCTCAAACACTTTTAAAGTATCAATGGCTTGAACAATTTCGTTGCGTTTTAAGAATGCAATAGCATTATTCATTTCTAATTCGTTTGCTAATACACTGTAATATGAATCCTTTAAACAATCCACGCACCAATTATAACCTGAAGGGAAATTTAAATAATTTTAACATGTATTACATTACAAATAAGAATTACATAGCAGTTTAAAATAAATTGAAGTAATGGTTCATGTTATTATAATTAATACAAAACCTAAACAGCATGATTTTATAATCTAAGAGATTAAATAAAAGTATCAGCAATGTACTTTTATGTTTGTAAACATGGACAATTTTTAAACTCTTAGAAAATAATGACAATGTTTGCTTTCTTTTAATTAACAATTTACCCTCAACAAAAGATTCTTCAATAACAGGTGATATAAGTTTTGCAGCTAAAAGAATACACCTCTCTGCATCCCACTTTAATTTCTCTTCAATTTCACTCATGTCGTCAGAAAGTATAACTTCTTTAAGTATTGTTAGATCCGGATCAACCTATAAGATTGATATAATACTCGTAGTCATAATTATAAATGTATAATTATTATATAATGTGTCTTATAATTTACAATAGGATCTATATAACTATCTGTATCCAACATATCCAAATCAACGCTCAACAACTTTTTGAATGCAATTTTCATTTGGTCCACATCTTCCATGGCATAATAACATAAAACCAAACGTAATCCAGATTTAATATCACCCTTTTCTGACATAATATATTCAAAATTTGTACTCGCTTCTTGAAACTGTCCCATTGTTACAAACGTTGCAGCCAAGTTATGCATTATTTTGAGTCTGAAAATTGTAAAAATGTACAGTTAACATTTGTTCACAACATTTGTTTTTTTATTAATTAATTTAGCGTTGTCCAATTTCCGATACTAAGTCGTATCACCGACGACCTCCTACTATGTTGACAGTATTTATGGTGACTACACATCAATCTAATAAGTTTACGACAGTGGAATTTCTTCTTCTCAATGAAAGTTACTGAGTTAAGTTTTATTTATGTGCACTTGATTACCATCAAGACTTTCATTTTTACCCTAGGAGGTGAGTCAGACGCAACTCTTTGATAAATTATTTCCAGTTGTATTTGTGTACAGTAGACTCAAAATAGCTGCATAAGTTAAAAACACTCTTTTCAAAAATCCTAACTTTATATTATTGTTCCAGCAAAATGTTTACTGCTTTATCTGCTGCTTTCATTTGGTTTGAAGATTGGATACTTTTATAAATTATAGATTTCTATTTCTACGATGGTTCTGAGCTGATATAATTTAATTTACAGCTCAGCCCTGTTTGAATAAACTACCACATCAATTAGTCAATAATAACTTTCTGGATCTAGCTAATAAATCCAAAGAAACATATGCTTTGCGTTAAACAAAACATATTACTAAAATCTACTTAAAATTTATATAACCTGAGTTCTTTCTGTGTATTTGGGACTTGATCCAATGCCATATGATACATTTTAATCGCTTTTTTGTACTGCCCCATTTTGAAATAAATATTTCCCATATTTACTTTTAATCTGTTCGAATTTGAAAACAATTTATTCTTAGTCATGAGCATGTACGCGTTCAAAGCTTCATCATACATCTCATTAAACGTATATTGCATAGCCATGTTGTAAAGAACCTGTAAAATTGAAAGAATTATTGATTCTTTTTAATCTATTATAATATTATTGCTAAAAAATCCAGGGGGCAAATACATACCGCGTACGTTAAATCGAAGTTGTGATCTTTGTGTCCCGTTTCTTCCTGCATCCTTATTAGAGCTCGTTCAAGTGTTGAAGCCTCCCTTGCTTTTGCCAATGTAGCTGTATAATCAGGTGGAACTTTTGGTGTCGAATTAAATTGCATAAAATTTTCTCCAGGAGGTATTGCACAAGCAATGTAACATTCTTCTAAAAGACTGGTAATCTTCTTTTCCATATTTTTAAATTTCATTGAAGGTCTAAAATAATACAGCATTATAAATTGTGCTAAAGTTTACCCCCGTCGCAAGCGATGACTATCTTTTGTGTGTGAATTGAATTTCATTCCATTTTTAAATTAAAATATTTAACTCGTTCCATATTTATTTTTAATTTTTCATATACAATGACTAAAAAAATATATATATTTCAATTTGTTCATTCTTGGATCAACTTTTTTTCAAAATTTGTAATTTTTTTTTCGATTTGTAAATTAGATATCAGAGTTAGCCCATATATAAAATTTCAACTTTCTAGCCCATTTTTTGAATTTCGAATATATTTTTTTAATAACATATTTCATTATTAGGTATTCCAAAATTTGAGTTTTCTCCAAAGTTTCATACTGGGCCCTATAATTTTCTCAACGCCTCCTTTGCCAATTTTTAAATTTCTAATTTTCAAAAAATGTTAGCATTAAACACCGTAATACACACGCCAAATTTCAACTTTCTATCTTTTATGAATTAAAAGTTATAGAGCAAAGTGAAAGAATTTTTTTTTAGTTTTTCAAAAATTACGGATTTCTAGGAAATTCTTTTTCTACTAGGTAGCTATATTCTTATTCTAGGTATAAAAGGTATGTAAGTAAAAGGTATATATGTAAAAGGCATACATGTAAAAGGTATATAAATAAAAAAGGTATGTATATAAAAGAGGTATAAATGTAAGAAAAGGTATATATGTAAAAAAAGGTATATATATAATAACTTTTATATATTATAATAAAACTTACAATTCTTCTTTCCTTGCTTCTGAAAGTGATCCCAATACTTTTGGTCCTTTACTATACGGATCAAACGACCGACTATTAGATGAGTACCCAGCCCCCCGAATCGCCGTACTTGGTCGGACCGCTGAACCTGTATTTAGCCTCCCTGTTTTTGGTCGAAATCCCGTTCCCTGTCTCGAATACTATATTAAGAAAAAAAAAGATTGTACTAAAAACGTTATTGTCGTTCTTGGGACCTGTCAGGATCTGCTTAGATCAAGAAACTGTAAATTTGCACTACATATTTAAGTTATTTAAAGAGACAGTAACACGAAATTTATATATTGGTAGTATAATGACGTCACGATTTGAAATTCTACAACCAATCAGAGATAGATACCGCTACCACATGACTGAACTGTCATATAGATATTGAGTATCATATAAGGAATCAATAGTGATTTCAATTAGCTCAAGTTTCGTTTTTCAATTTACGTACACAATGTTTCAACAAGAACTTTCATTTTATATTTCGCGCCATTTTCTAACTGTCAACATACAACCGTCATTGCGGTAACATTTGACAGATATTGTGTTCCATTACCAACCTCAGAGTTTGTACTTTGAATTAAAAATAATGTAAAATGAATATACATACACCTGTTCCCAGTCGCCATGCTGTGCTAGGTGGTTTGGGGGTCACAGATCTTTTGCCCCATGTAACACTTTTGAGTGCTTCTTGAAATTCTTCATCTTCTGCAAGATCATTTAAGTTATACTCTGGTGGAACAGAGTCATATCCAGAATATATATCCTCTTCCGGTTCATTTATTTGTGTTGTTATTGGTTTATTTCTTGATTTCAATAAAGTGTCAACTTGAGACAATGACATTTTGACTTAATGATATAAAATTTACTAAAATTTCAAAACAAATATATATATATGAATAGATTAAATTAAAGAAATTCTTTTGTAACATCATTATATAAATGTTATAAAACTAGAAATTGTCAAAATGATATAACCAAAAAAAATATTTCATGTGAAACATGAACAATTGAATGACATACGTGGTTTTCACAATTGTAAACTAATGAATATTAATATTATTTAAATACGCTTCTAATTATACATTACCTTATCAAAAATATATTCAAAAATATTTTTTTAAACTAAATAACATAGAAATGACAGTATTCACAAAATTAATTTAATATAATTATAAATCCTGACTGAACTGGTATTTGACCAAGAATTATTTCCATGTTATTTCCCTACGCATTCATTAAAATTTGTTGTCAAGGCAACCCCAATTGTAAACAAACTAGCAATTCAATTGTGGCGCCTCTAGCGAATAAATTCTCAAACATCAGATACTACAGAATTCAATTAAATTACAAATTAAATTATATTATAAAATGTTATTTTTAATAGAAAATAATATTGCAATTATTACAAAGATTTAATAAAATATTCTTTATTTTTCTAACAAGTCTCTTTTGTATTTACTTGCAAAATAATCCTAAGTGAATTATTTATTTTAAGGATTACATTTCTAATACTTTACATATTACACAACATACTGCAACATAGAAGGAAAATATTTAAAAATATAATATATGTGTTCCTAATTTAGATGTGTTGTTTATGAATTTTAAGACAGGTTAAGATCGTTCTTAAATATATAACGATCGTTTTTATCCAAAGAAGCTTAAGGGCGAAAATCACTGGAAAAAATTGAAGTATGCCAATGCTTTTATGCCAAGTATTTATGCTTGAAGACATTGTATATTCCATACTGCCAACATTGTAGGAGGTCGTTGTTACAGGACGTAGGCATCTGAAATAGGCTGTAAAAAATTTAATAAATAAATCACATAGTTTTTGAAACGAATTGAAAAATATATGAAAACTGCGCCTGAATTACCGCAACTATTTTTACGTATAGTAGTACCAATAACAAGAGGATTCTCATTACGGCGAGATTTTTAAATGCCATCAATAAAAATTATAAATCAAATATTGTTTTAAATAGAAACTAATTAATGAACCGAATATTTTAAAAGAGGATTTACATATGGCTAAACTTCTAATAATAGTTAGTTCGTAATGTTCATTTTAATTAAAATATTCTAGCATGTCATAGCTTAATGATCTTGCAAACTTAATTTTAATAATTACGATTACAGTAATTTATAAAATTACATTTTTATGCGTTGTCAATTTTTGCCGTCATTAATTATTTTCTTTTGTTGTGCAGTTCCTAAGATTTCCTAAGCAAAGTATTTGTTTCAATTACTATTATTATGTTATATTATTCAATGTAAAATAAAAATATTAGCAACAAGTATTTTAAATTTCCCGCAAATTATTTTATTACATTTCTTCTGTTGTGGCACCACTTACTAGGTACCTACTATTAGCTGTCAGAGAGCAAATTTAAATAGTGAAATAACAATGTGGAAGTTGTAATGAATTTTTAAATATATTTTTGTGTTAGAAAATGTATTTTGTGAAATATACAAAGTGTTGATATATATAAATACGTATATAAGTATAATATGAAACATTTCTTTTCTCTAAAATTATTCTTACAATTAGAAAATGTGTGTATTTCTGACTTGTCAAAATGCACTCATTTTTAAGAATAAAATAATCTTAAAGTAAATAATTATATACTATTTCGGTATTAAATGAAATATGTGCAGTGAAATACTAATTATTGACTAATTTTAAACAATTATTAGTTAGATTTTGTACAATTAATTTTGTACCCTAACCTAACAAGTGAAGTGTAATTTAACGTTTTAAAAAAACAGACATTGAGTGTTCTGTGCCACAGATAAAACACTCAACCCTATACCGGAGACAAAAAAGGTAAGACATTTTTTAATTATTGCATGTTGATACTTTCCAATAGTTACATTGACATTAATAAAATATTGTATGAGATACAATAATAAATTGTAAATAGGAGCTAGGTTTTACACGGGTTTGCATCTGTTAGTAAACTAGTCCTCATTATTATTAAATATTTTACTAAAGTGTGTGACAAATTTGTATTAGATATATTGAAATCAGAAGTTTTCATTCGTAGCCATATAAACATCCATAAATAAATATAAGTAAGGATAGCCCGATTGACCCTGCAAAAAAGTGAACATTAATTAAAAAAGTTTGGTTGTACAATAATAAATAATTATAACAGTATGCAGTATAGTGACACATAGTGATATCATGTTGTGATTAGAATGCAATATCCGGCTCAGTGGTTAGCCCATTTCACCATTTAGTTATTAGCTTTATTATGTTACTTTAATACAAGATAATAATGATCATACACTTAACATTGAAAAATAACCAAACCTTTTGTAACCCGAGAAATGTTCTTTCAGAATTAAAAGAATGACAATCAGTTTTTGGCTTAGATTATTTTTTGTAACTTTTTGTAACTTATTAATGTATATATAGGCCCATTATGAAGTTGTACCACATTGATAATAGAAAATGATATAATATTATATTTAATTCCTAACCTTACTTTCTTGACAACCAATACTTTTAGACCTAGTTCGCAACTGATTATGTATATTTAAGGTTTATTTAACATAAAAAGGTATATCTTTTACATAAAAAGTAATATGTTTATGTGAGGTGAGATTATATAACAAGATAAAGAATTATCTTTGATATAAATTTAGATTGATCTTGATTACTGTATCTTCGGGTTTCGATTGAGAAACCCAGCGCTATATATCCCGATTTCCTGAGTCTGGTTGTTACCAAAGTTATATGGTCTTGTATCCTCATTTTTTAAGGGCTCGATTTTTCAATTGTTGATTGAAATTGATGTTAATAAATGTGTATTGGCGTGACTATTTTATTAAATATCTAAATGTTGACGAAGATATAGCAATTAAAAATTTGAATTGTAGTTTTAGCGCTAGAGATGGTCGGCCATTTGTATGACGTGAAATGCATTTTATACGTCAGTTTTTTGTCGATTAGGTCAGTGCTGTGGTAATGTTTTGCAGCTGTTGGTAGTCGAAATAATCAAGTCAACTCAAAGAATAATAAGTTTTTATTTTATTTAACCCTGTTACGGCAGACATAATATTGAAATTTTATTGTTTCTTGATGTTTTGATATATAAATACATATAGCAGAGATTTATGAGTTGTAAGGTTGATAACCTTTAAACTTGTAAGAATTCTGTCAAGAATATATCTCTTTTACACTCTGTTGTATAAAAGAGATGGCAACTAGTGGTTGTGAGATCACATGCATTTGGAATGTTGTACAACGTTGAATCCCTTTAATAATTAAAGAGACAAAATGACTTTTTTAATTGTTAATATCTCCTGAAATGTTAGGAGTTATTAAAAAATAATTGGACATACCCCAATAGCCATAGTAATATAGGACAGTTTTATAGAAATTAAGACATAGGACACAAGCCTATTATAAAAAACGTAAAGAAGGTTGTCGGAAATTGGACTCAAGCATTAGACCCAGGTTAAATAAATTAATTAAATATTTAGTTAAATAATGCATATTCTCCTTATATAATAAGTTTGAATACATTTTTTGTTTATCCTGTATCGGGTATATCCGTATATAATATCTTATTAAAAAACGGTCAAATCTCAGAACATGCGTGTCTTAATAAATAATATTATGTACGTACTTAACTCTTTAAATATAAATTTGTTGTAGTACGAGTAAAATGAAAAGTTTTCAAAGAAGAACCGAAAAATGTAAAAACTAAAATACTTTCGACTGCAAACAGCTCGAAGCGTTTAACCTACTTTACACGGATAGAGTTTATTGAAAACAAAAAACTATAATTTGTATTAAAAACATTTAATGATTAAGTATAACTCTTGCGTGCATGTAGGTTAATGTTTTTGATATATTTTCTGATCTACTTCATTTGAATTCATTCACGATTTAAACTAATCTATATTTTTATATCCAATTAAATATTTCGTTTTTATTCACATAAACTGTATAACTTAGTTATAACCATGGGCGTCAACAGAGGGGAGTCCAGTTAAATTTTTATTAGAGAGATTGTTATAACATTCAGTGGCGGATCATTACACAGACGCATTAAGCGCATACTTTGGGGCATTCGAAACTTAGGAAAAATTATAAACACATTCTGCATCACTCTCGCTGGAACAGGGGGCTCAATGTGATGGAAAACTAAGTATACACATTAATTAATAAATTCTGTAATTTTTAATGAGAAATTGTTTTGGCCCTCTTCTATTTGTAAAGACGGCACAGTAGACGGGAGCACTTACATTTTCCCTAGACTACTGCGTTTGGTTGTTATAAGAACTAATTTGATTGTTATCTAATAATCATAAAATGTATTGGACTATATTTATAAAGTCAAGACGTCACTAAAATTTTCAAATTAGTAGGAGGTTGTCGGTTATAACGCTCTCTTTAAATGCCCTCTAAAACTAGATCCCCACTGCGAAAGGAAATCGCGAAGTAAAAATCCGCACCGCAAATCTGTATTCGACCAATTTTTTTTACATATCCTATCATTCCTATCAAGGTTTATTTGTTTTATTATCGTTAGTCTAAAAATAATTAAGATTTTACATAATATCGCTCTTATAAATTGAATTTTATGTATATGGGTCATAAAATTCATGTGGTACAAAATGTATCGTCTAGATATATCGATGCTTTAGTTGCCTAATATATACACGCGATAGAAATGGAAATGAGTATACTTACATAAGATCTCTGAAATTTAATAATGCTCTTAAGCCCTCCGTACACGACGCGACTGGTTGCGACCTTAGCCCGAAGCGAATGTGATTACAACCATGTTGTTAGTGAAGGATCGAACTTGTATGCGAGTGAGATAAAAGACGAGGAAAGGCACTGGAGTCGGCTGATTGCAAACTAAACGAGAAACGAAAAAGATCACAAGCTATGTCGAGCCGTGTATCGTGACTTTATAGAATTTTTAACAATAGCAAAACAGGGGATTCTATTGTGTTATATTTGATTGTATGTATTTATTTAAATACTTTTCAATAGTATTCGTAAACATCTCTGTTGATGAAACCAGCAAAGCTTTGCGATTGAGAAATCCTAGTCGCTGAATATATGCTCAAAACCAGTTTCAATCAGTTTAGTTATGTTCGTGCCGTGTGTTTTATTTCACTCGTAAACACGTTCGCTCTTTTACTAACAACACAGATGTAATGACATTGGGTTCGGGCAGATTCGGGGCTAAGGTTTGCAACCAGTCGCGTCGTGTGCTGAGGGCATTAGTCCTCCATAAGCGTCATTTTATAATTTGAAATCTAACCTTACATCATAGAAGTGTTTGCACTAACTGTTAATATCTTTGCGTACGCCTATGGTTGTCTTCTATTATGACAGTATGACAGAAAAAGTGGAATTGTAGATTAAGTTACACTTGAGTGATCTGTAGACTTCAGTTTAGAATGTGTCAAATCAATACAAGACGTGAAAATCAAGGTTAACAAGCGTCAGCAGGCCACCAGGCCAGCAGATGTCTGTAGTTTGTAGTTTATAGATTACACGCTCTATCTGATAGATCTTAGTTCTTCGGTTTCCGTCTTTGTACTTACCAAAGTGTGACGAATTGAAGAGCCCTTCGTCAAGTTTGTTTTAAATAATATGAACTTTAAAATATAAATGTTACTAGGGTTGAAAGAATGCAACAGAAGTACGCTGGAACTCGAAGAATAAGATCAATACGTGCAATATTGTGACTGGATATAAATGAATTATACAACGTAACGAGTAATCACGATGATATTACTAATTAATAATTAATTGTTAAAGGCAGTTGCAGAAAATTATTAGCAGCTACTTGCGTTTTGGAGAGCGCACGGAAACATTTCTTCGAGCGAAAATAAGTTTTAAATAATTCGGCATAGAGATTAAGTCGATTCCTTGCAACTGTCTAAGTATAAAGTCAGTATGTAATTGGGGTATTATATGATATTTTGTTATTCTTTTTTTTTTCTTTTTCAAATTATAAATATTTGGTAGTGCAGCGCACTAGTGCACTTAAGTTTAGGTTAGATATAGTTATTAGTCCCAAAAAAAGCGATTTTTTGAAAAAAATTCCTGAGAAGACTATTAATTGTATTATTGTAAAAATTTGTAAAACATGTTATGGTGACTTTTAACTGTATTTAAATATTTTTATATTTGCAAAAATAATAATTTGGAAGCTGCAATAGCTGATCTCCAGGAGCTCCTCTTAAAAAATGTATCTTGCGGTGACCACTATAGGCTCTGGACTGGATCATCTAAAATTAAAAAATTAAACGGATTTCGTTAAAGTAATGTATAATCTAAAAATTAATCGAAGGATTAGGCAAAATTTTTGACCAAATTTTTGGCCTTAAATGGTTTATAAAAAAAAAAATTATCGATGAGATAAAACCCATTTATATTCTAAAAAATATAGTTAAGAAGCTTGCAGCAGTTTCCGAGTAATCTTGGCTATCGTTTTTGAAAACACCATTTTGAGAAAAACGCTATAATATATCGAAAGCACTATACATAGAGTACAAAATATTTTTTTTCAACTTATATAACATCAAAAATAATCGCCGGATTTACTAGAAATTTTCTGTGTGTGTACTTAAATATGTGTAAATTGAAATAAATAATATCGAAAATGAAATTAAAAAAATATTTTTTTTTTGAAAATACTATCTGTATATCTCCTTAAGGTGCAGCCACCCCTTCTCATTCTATACAGTGCTAATGTGACTGCATCTAGTCAGAAGTCACAAATAGATTGTTCCCGTGTGAGAGAACCCTAAAACAGTCGTTTGTCCATTGTGCGACCACTCTTACCGATATTTTACATTTTGTTTTACAAAGTGTCGATTTATGCGCACATTCATCGATTGTGTTAAGACTCATTTTAGTCTACTCTAGTAGAATATCAAAATATCAAATTTTGTCCGCTATAAATATCTCACTTTTTGCATTCTCGTTTAAATTAGTTTAATATAAGTTTATAGCTAGGTAAGCATTCCATAAATTCGTGGATATCATTTAAGAACCACTGACATAGATGATTAGGAAAAATACAGATGATTTCATATCACTTTCATTAGATGCATCGTCACTTTCTTGCAATTTCTAGCATTTACCGAACGAGAAAATGAATTAAATAGAATGAAATCTATTAAAGAAGTATAGAAGATAGCAAATGTGGTTTTAATAGTCATATAAACAACTATCTGATCACTAATTATTTACTACTATTTACATATTTATTTAAATTCCAACATTTTTTCTAAGTAAATTCTAACATATAAAAATGAGGTTTATAAAAAAATACAATAGAAAACTAAACTCTTCATTTAAAAAAAGCTACACCTAAATATTATTTAAATAATTAAAATTATTTGGTTATCAATTAGCATCTCTTAACGTCTAACCTCCTCTCCTGTCCGGTCTTCGATAAGTGCTATTGAATGCCGTTGCCCCCTTGGAAGTAGGCCGCGGGGCGACGTCTTGTGATGATGATGACACACTTGTGGACCATGGTCCGTGGAACAACTCATTCACATTCTTGAATTCTTCAATTTTGAATAATTTCCTTTTTATCACATCGGATCGAGTATCGTGTATGTATGTTTGACCTATTAAGATATTATTTTAAAAAAATCAATTGAACAGCTAATTGTAGGTTTGAAGGAGTTTGACTTTCAGTGTCAAAGTCATAAAAATTAATAAAAATAGAAATTAAAACATACTAACACACATTTTTTTATATTTTGTGAATAATTCTTTAAAAAATGTGGTCTTTGAAATTGTAAATACCGGAACTAATCCAGGGTTTCATTAAATAGCGGCAGGTGAAACTTAAAAAAAATATATTTAGGTCATCTAGAAGCACCTGTTCTTGGTGGAAATCAGTCGCGCGTTATCTTATGGGCAATGGGCTTGTGTCCTCATTTTTTAGTGGGCGATTTTTCAATTGTTGATTGAAATTAATGTTAATAAATGTGTATTGGCATGTCTATTTTATTAAATATCTAAATATTGACGGAGATATAGCAATTAAAAGTTTGAATTGTAGTTTTAGCGCTAGAAATGGTCGTCCATATTTGTATGACGTGAAATGCATTTTAACGTCAATTATTTGTTGAGTAGGTCAGTGCTGTGGTAATGTTCTGTAGCTGTTGGTAGTCAAGTCAAAGAATAATAAGTTTTTATTTTATTTAACCCGGCTACGGCAGACATAATATTGAAATTTGATTGTTCCTTGAAATACCTGTAAATAATATTTTATATTTTGATATATAACCTTACACAAGGATTGTGATGTCACATGCACTTGGAATGTGTACAACGTTGAATCCCTTTAATAATTAAAGAGACAAAATGACTTTTATAATTGTTAATATCTCTTAACATATAAGGAGTTATTAAAAAATAATTGAACATTTGAGGTTCTAGTTACCCACTTTATCAATATATAGTACACTTTTATAGCACAGGGTCTCCATCAAACCAATCTTTACCAAATATAACACATCACTTCAATCAATAAGTTCGTCGGCTGACATATGAATGGCGCCACCATTGACAAATCCATATGATTTTTAGATAGTATGAACCTTCAAAGTATATCTGTCAAAATTTCATTACATTCCGACTATTAGTTTACTATGTATAAAGTACAACTATGAGTTAGAATGGTTTTAGTGAGTCTGCTTTTGTAATTTTCAAAGCAATGGAATGCAATGGCTTCTTAATGGTAAAAGTTCTAGGGCCCGTATTCCTGAGTCTTGCGAACAATGATCGTGATCGAACAGTTCTGATTTACATGAGTGAAGCATTTTACGAATCACTTTTAAAAGAGGGGCGTAGGGCGCTAGTCGCTAATCAGGGGCGTAGCTACCGCCGTATCAATGATACGAGGCCCCAGGCTACAGGGGCCTCAAACGTGTGTAATCAAAAATTCGTATTATTAGATATATTAATTTTTCAAACTAAAAAGATTTTAGAGCCTCTGTGACCTAAGTAACATCTTAGAAGAATTACAACCGGAGAAACTCTTATCTTTTTCAAACGAAATAATAAAATAGTATGCCGGAAAACTGTCTGCTAAGTACAGTAAAATGAACAATTAATTGCTTTGAAATCATGCTTTAAATATGAAATTCAGAAAATTCATTCCATTAAGGAACTCCTGGAATTATTGCTGATAAAATTCAAGAGCCTTGTATCCAGTTTTCCGGAGGCAATTTAAAAACTTTACTCTTCCCGTTACAACAGCAACAGCTGAAAGAAGTTTTTCGAAATTAAAACTGATAAAAAATTATCTAAGAACTTCTATGGGGCAGGAAAGGCTATCAGACTTGTCTCTATTGTCTATAGAGGCAGAAAAATTAGCAAAACTGAAATTGTCTTCAGCTTGCCGAACAAAAGGCAAGAAAAATGTATATTTGATAGGAATTGTTTGGCTAATTTAGTTCCTAAGAGTATTAATTGTAAGTAATAACGTACAATCAATATATAATTATTTTAATTCAATTCGAGCGTTTTTGTTCTTTTTGTAAAAAATCTTTACCCATAATTTGGGCCCACAACAAATTTTGATACAGGGCCCGTCTATGGCACGCCTCGCCACTGTATCTAATGTCTATCTAATGTGACGTTACTGTGAAATTATTGGGTAAGCGTCGTCCATCGCAAGTGGTACAATCGGGCACATCGCCAAATGGACGTCAAATATACGCAAGAGTCGAAGAAACCGGACAATAACTTAGAATAAAACACCGCATACGACAGAACACGAGTGCTAACTAATTCACTTCACAACTGCACAACAAACTGACCCGTCCACACAAAGTGCACAACGTAAGTTACACTGGGTGGATTGAAATCTAGCTCTACTCTGGATATAAATGTAGCCTACATTTATTAAGATTGTTTCACGAAGCAATTTGAGATAAAACAAACAATAATAAATGATTTTGCAGTATTTATTAAATTTCAAAACAGGGTGTTGAGACATAATTTGTGGAAGCCGGAATTAACAGTGTGTGGTGCTAATTAGTTTCACAATATGACAATTTCAATTCATGCGTATGGCTCCGGATACGCAGGAAAAGAGAAAGAAGTATTAAAAGACAACAAAAATATAACATTAAGAACAGCATAACACAAAATATAGTATATAGTTATATGAAACGAAACAAACGGGAGTGTTTTAGCTTCAGGTTGTATGGGTTGTATGTAGTTGTAGTTGTGTTGTGGAGAAATGTTGAGAATGGACTAGAGAGGAAGTGGTCAGGACCGGTACTTTTCTGTTTTCTGTCTGCACCTTGGCAAGTCAAGTCAGCAAGTTATACCATACCACCTCTTCTGTAGATATTTGAGGTGAGACCCATTCTGCCATAACAGTCTGAAGACAGTGTTTGACTAGTACAGAGCAGAAGAGAACAGAAGAGAACGGTCTGTTGTTGCCGTTGTTACTGACTGTTACTTTTATGGACGTAGTGGAGTGCTAAGCGACCTTTCTAATATCAAAAATAACATTATTAAAACATTATCTTGTCTACTTGTGGAACTCTAGTGGAGTCTAGAGCGTTGTAGCTGCAACTTGCGGTATATCATTGTATATCGAATCTCTAAGTGTCACCTTCTAACTAAGCCATGTACCTTTGCATAGTGATTTCTAATATATAATATTATATCGGTGTTAAAAGTTATTATTATGTGTATGGTGTCATAACATTTAAAGGATACAGTGTTTTTTTTAGGATTATTTTATTTATTATTAAAAAGACCTTAAATAATAAAGGTGGTTTATGAAGATGTTGCAGCCAAGGATTGGGGCTGTCAGCCTCATAATAGGATGTCTTCTTATTACGCAATCTTTTTGTCAACTCTCAAAAGGTAACTTTTATAATTTATTATGTTTAATACGAACAGATGGCAATCATATAATATGCAGACATAAAATATTCTGAGTCTATATATTAATTATTTTAAATAAATCTGTTTGTGCTAGTTTTATAATTGATTAGTTTTTAGCTTCGGTTTCTAAGAAAGAAAGGCAAATTAAATAGCATGATGGTTACAGATCACCCGTTGAACACAGTTACGTGTATTTAAACTTTATTTAACATAAAAGAGTTTTTTTTACGTTTAAGTTACCTAATATACAACATTCTGCGACCTATTTTATTGCTATTATAACTTAAATTACCTTTTTCGGACTATCAGAATCAAAAACTTTGGATTACTATTACCTTTATATATTTTTTTTATCAAAATTTGTTTTTTTCTATAACTTCAGTGCCGCCCAATTCAATTCAATTTATTATAATATGTTTTGCTCTGTATCACAAATTTGAGCTTAAACTATCCTAAATACTATATACATAGAAACTTAAATAAAACCAAGACTAAGTTCTATCCTAACTACAAATTCTTTAACCCTTAAGTAACTACAAACCTATACAATTTTTCAAATAGCCATTTCTCATATTTTATTCTTTTGAGTTTTGACATTTTTGACTTTTTGTTGTTTTCATCGATAAATCCGATAATTAGAAAACGTTTTTTGTGGAAAAATTTGTTATGTAATTTATTTTACATAAATAAAACATTTAATATCTGTGACTGTGTTTAACGGGTATTTTAACGAAGTCTTATTTATACAAGTATTAATATATCTGGTATTTATATAATATTACTTTTCTGTGAAATATCTATATTTCTAATTCGAAATTATTTCCTTATAAAAGTCTCAAACTGACCTTATAAAATGTGTGTGTAAAACCCACAGCATCGTTGTGGTTTTAATAAAACTATCGAATTTAATTATATAATTTTTATCGATTTATGCAATTTTGTTGTGGGTGAGAATGAGATTTATATTTCTTTCTAGACAAAATAATCAAATGTGAAAGAACCCGCTAAACGCGTTTGTTTGCTACGTAAAGTTTTAAGGTGTAGAATATAACTTTCTTATATTTAAAACGAATAAAATAACGAAGATAAGTTTATGTTCTTAAATTATGTATATTATTAGCGAGGGTGCCCCACACTTTTATTATTAAAAGAATTTAAAAGAAATAAATTCGCTTGAATATTGATTATATAATATACGCGTTCGAAATACTATAGCTTTTAAAGTACAAAGTATCTATTAAAAATATAACAGGGTGTGTGTGAAAAATTTAAGCTAGATAGCTTATTGCAATGTTTTAATCATAGATACAAACTAGCAGCAAGTTAAATAATAGCTTAATAAATTAGGTTGAACTGATTTTTGGTCAATTGCATAATGATAAAGATAATTTGCGAAATGTGACAAAGTTTTAAACAAAAGATAGTTTACCAACAATAAAGGTGTTACCGTTATCAAACATATGGCAGTAACTTATTTTGTTAGTGTGGCACTGTGTTGCGTTTTGTGTTTTGTGTTTACGTTGGTGCACGTTCTAACACAGTTGACTTGCCGACTTGTGTCGTGACAGTAAACCGAGTGTCAGTGGTCGGGATTGAGAGGATTGTGATTTTGTCACCTTGTAAAAGTAATATGATATTAAAATATTGATTAAATATCACTAAAATCGAATATGTTGACGACATTTAAAACTAGAAAACCAGTTTATATTTAATTAGACAATATAATCAAGGAAAAAGTCATTAGTAATGTTCAAAATAAGTAACTGATCAAGGTGTTATTCTTTTTGAATAAGGTATCATGTAAGATTGTTCAGTAGGCGAATTTTAGTTTTTTACAATACAATGGGCTTGTGTCCTATGTCTTAATTCCTATAAAAGTGTACTATATATTGATAAAGTGGGTTACTAGAACCTCAAATGTTCAATTATTTTTTAATAACTCCTTAAGAGATATTAACAATTATAAAAGTCATTTTGTCTCTTTAATTATTAAAGGGATTCAACGTTGTACACATTCCAAGTGCATGTAACATCACAATCCTTGTGTAAGGTTACCAACCTTAAGCTCATAAATCTCTGCTATATGTATTTATATATCAAAATATCAGATATTATTTACAGCTATTTCAAGGAACAATCAAATTTCAATATTATGTCTGCCTTAGCAGAGTTAAATAAAATAAAAACTTATTATTCTTTGATTTGACTTGATTATTTGACTACCAACAGCTACAGAACATTATCACAGCACTGACATACTCAACAAATAACTGACGTTAAAATGCATTTCACGTCATACAAATATGGCCGACTATTTCTAGCGCTAAAACTAGAATTCAAACTTTTAATTGCTATATCTCCGTCAATATGTAGATATTTAATAAAATAGACACACCAATATACATTTATTAACATCAATTTCAATCAACAATTGAAAAATCGACCACTAAAAAATGAGGACACAAGCCCATTCCCTCGAACAACATAAATACTAAAGATACAACTGAACAACTTTAAATTAAATAAATACTAAAGCTATTAAATTAACAACAGATAGTATTTTGTATATTTTGCTTAAACTTGGTGTAACAATGTAATGCTGATAATAGCTTTATTGGAGATTGTGTAGATTATCTGTATCAGGTATTTCGTTATTGTTTTATCATATACCAATTTGTGATTAGCAAAAGTGCACTGTTAAAAATGTACTTAATTTTAATACAAATTTAGTAGACAAATGCGTATTAAAATTAAGAACCGATTATTAATTTTCTTTAAGATGAATTTTTATCCGAATTTGTTAAATAATTCTATTAAAATGCACTGCATTTGTTATGGAAATTAATATATTACTATCATCTGAGTTTTTTTCAATACCTTTACCCAATGTTTTAAAATTTATGAAGTTTTTTTCTAAAAGTGTGTTTTACCACCTTTTTTACAGTGTAGATCTGACACAACCGAAGGTTTTGTGAAGTATATTCAAACATACGAATGGACATACGAGTATATTTCTAATAGTTCATACATGTAACATGAGACATCCACATAAAAAACAAGAAAAATATCATTTTTTATTCATACCTTGTTGTTTTAAATATCAAAATATCATTATGTATTATCATATAGCATTTTGTAATTGCAAGCAAACCATCATACTCGTGTTATGTGAGTGAGTGTATTTGAAACAAAATTTATTTTATTTACTTTATTTATTTAATCGCTTTTTTCTTCTCACCATCGATTTTAATCTATAAAAAGATTACGCAATATAAGAGACAAATTGAATGGTAGTTACATGTAATAACATATACCTTGTTATATTGAAAAGTGATCAAAGACAAATATATTATTAAAATAATATTAATTAAAAATTAAAATACCTTTTATTATAAAAATCGAGCGGTTAATTTTACTTACTCGTGCACCTGGAGTCAAGTAAATGTGCCAGACTCTATTGTTGTATATCAGTTATTGCTTGTTATGTATTGTTGATTGACACATTATGTCTTAAGTAATAAATCTGAATAATTGGCCTGTAAAGAAATATAGATATTAATTAAATGTGAATTTTAGAAGTCTAAATTAATTTTTATTTAATCTATATATATTTTTGGTTATATATATTTTTGTAATAAATATTTTTTTATTGAAAATATAATTTTTTTTCTGTTGAAGTGAATTTCATAACCATAAAAAGATGCACATTAAAATCTATTAGAACCTTGTTATTTCTTTTGATTGAAAATGAGTAAAATTAGATTGAAGAGATAATAGGTTGAGACAACAAATTTTTTGTAACCACTACGCAACTAAATAAACTTAGAAATTTAGATTCTTGTAAAGTTTAAAAGTTATATATTGTAAGTGTGTGTGTGTTTTTATATATTACCGTTACTTACTTTTATAAATCGACGTTATTTATTATTTAAAGTGTTATGATGTTCATTTTATATTTAAAACTGACGTCATATTTTAAATAATTAATTTTTTGACTGTTATTAATTTTATGTGCTGTAAATACCAGCTAAACAAAAAAAGTTTATGTTACTTAAAATATAGCCAACATTTTATATAGGAAAATTTTAAGAAAACAGATGTTTTACATAATTTTATTTTTGCGTATGTAAAAGTGTCTATACCGATATTCAGAAGTTTCTATACCGATATTCAAGTCAATTGTATTCTTGTCTAACAATGTCTATGAGTAACGTGCGCCCGGCTCACTTTTTCGTGCTGCCTTGTTTCATGTGTTAATTTATGTTCATTTTATTAATAAAAAAAATGGGCTTGTATACCATGACTTAATTTCTATAAACTATACTATATATTGATTAAGGTGACAATCAGGACTTTAAATATCTAATTATTCTATAAAAAGTCGCTGTATTATAGAAGGCATTAGATACAAGATACGATATTAGATTTTTTTTTCTGTGACGTCATATGCAGAGTTAACACAAACGGCAAAATTGAAATTTAAAATTTTAATAACTATATTTCCGTCAATTTTGGATAATTAAATAAATAGATACGTCAACATATATATTATAATAACCTTTTGCAATCAAAAATTAAAAAAAAGACCCCTAAAGAATGAGTTGACAAGCTCATTTGTGTTTAACACCTACTTAGTTCTTATATTTTAATACGTTTCTTGTTTGCGGCTCGCATAACATTTTAAAATTTGTAGTTGGTAAATTAAAATCACAATTTACTTTTATATATTTGTAGTTTTAGTTCAACAGAGACATTATATTACTTTAAATAATTATTCATTCCTTTATCTATTGTTTGTAATTATTTAGTTTGATTTCTTTTTTGTTGTGCTTTATTATCCACTATGAAAACAGCTCTCGCACAATCAACATAAAAAATCAAAAAGTACAAAACAATTTGAAAAAATAAATTATAATCATATTTTGTACTACTCTGATTTTATTTAATAACTGAGTTATAATAGAAGTGCGTTTTGAAATATATCCAGAGCTGTTTCATTTACAAAAAATTTACCTAACCAAATTCGACGACCAATGTCTACAACAAAACACCGGTTGTAAAAAATTGTTTCAAATATATATTTTTAGTAATGCTGCCATTACTACTAAGTTATTAATTTTTATATTTTTAACTAGATAGATTTTACAGTGGTAAAAAGTTATATCTGTAAAATATACAAAAGTCTTAAAGCTATATATTGCAATATGCCTTTTACGTAAATATATGACCAGGGCAGTGTAGCCGGAGTCTGCAAATTTGTTGCGACTCCGACTCCGGTTCCAACTTAATCTTCCAATTTTATGGCTAAACAGTAGTTAAAAATGCCCCAGATTAATATGAGACAGACTAATGTTTAGAATTTATTTAATTATAATTGCTTAGGATTTGGATTTATAAGTAATTATAAGGATAATTGATTAATTTTAACTAGAAGGATTTTCAATAAGTAAAAGTAGTAAGTATAATAAGTATTGTCTCAAACTAAGTAATACTTTTTATATTAATATATTAAAGAAAATAATGATATCACCTTGTACCGTTAAAAATAAATGTAAAAAAAATAATTAATATATAATTTTCTGAAGTCAGAGTCGACCTTTTTTTTTACCGACTCCGCAGCCCTGTATATGACAATTACTAGAAATAAATGGAGTTTTAAAAATGCAAGTTGATATCATCATTTCTTTAATTCACAAAATAATAGCAGTTATGATAATGTATCTCTCAGCTACAAATCATAAACTAGCTTATACATATATACTTCATGTTGAAGTAAAAAATATTTCTCTTTCTTCGCTTATTAGCGTTGATGCGTAGGTAGGGAAAAGTTTACTTTCGAATATGTCTGAAATGTCAAAGATCATACAATACGTTTGAATTCACAAAATACATCTCACATTCACACATTCATATACTGAAACAATTTATTTACATCTGTTCTCATATCAGTAGCGTAGTTATTCACTAACAAATGCGAATTATTGATTTTTTGCAAATATAATGATAAAAGAAATTATTCTTCGAAAGTCTTCAAAGAATGATTCCTGTTTTTAATTAACAAACAACTCGGAGCAAATGTCTTAAGAATATTTTCTCCGTTCCGTAAAAAAAATTAAGATTAACTTTTCAAAATTTTATTTTGTTACTTTCACATCATATAATTAGATAAAATATAAGGCAAATACATACTTTTGTAAAAATTGATAGGCACCATATAATTAAAAAGAAGACATACTGAAAGTCATACTGAAAGTGTTTTATTTTAATTGTTTATTGTGCATTTCGATTTTTTCAAATTAAAAATGCCAAACTTTTAAAGTCAGATTTGAACGCGCTACCTTATGCATTGTAGGCCGTCACACTAACGACTACGCAACTTAAGAAGCTTAGATATATAGATGCTTTTAAGATATTTATATTGTGTGTTGTATATTTAAGTTCGTTACTTTTATAAAAATCGAGTCACCATAAAATATTACGGTTCTGGATTTATTTAAAAAAATTAAAAAAGAAAACAATTTAAACATCTTTTAAGAAAATTTCAAAATATTCAATAAATAAAATGCTCCAATTCTAATTGTGTATCACAAAGAACTTGATACCATAATGCATCCCATATAATAATTTAAATAATTGACGAATGTTGTTATATTTTAACTTTTAAATAGAATCAAAAAATCAATTTTGGTTTTAGTTATTTTAATTAAAGTCAGTTTGTCTCCGACACTGGTCCTGTCAGCTTCTATGGTGTTGTGGCATCATATATATATGAATAATGTCTGTCTAATTAGTCAACTATTATTACATTTTGTATATAAACGTTTTAAAATATATGCCAACTTTTTTTATTTGGCTCGCGTAGCTACCGCCGTATCAGCCGTATCAATGACACGGAGCCCCCCGGACTACAAGGGCCCCAAAAGTGTGTAAGCAAAAATTCGTAAAATGTTATCAACACTCTCACTTAAACTCTTAGGCCGTACTTAGCTTAGTTCCGGAGTATTAATTGTAAGTAATAACGTATAATCAATATATAATTATTTAAATTCAATGCGAGCGTTTTTGTTCCTAATGTGAAAATCTTTACCCATCATTTGGGCCCCTCAGCAAATTTTGATACAGGGCCCCTCTAAAGCACGCTACGTTACTGCTGATAACTATGTAAGAAAAGTATAAAGTGTCTTGTTTTTTTTGGATGTTGCAAGTATTCATACTAACTTAATATAGCGTATTTAAAAGATAAGATTTACTAAGACTAAATGACCCCCTCCAATATCTACTTCACTGTTTCATATGTTGTACTTGTGTATGTGTGTTAATAAGTAAAACCATTATTAAAATTTATAATAATCTCATTTGATTGTTGCGCCTGAAGCAAAATATTTAAAAATCAAACGGTATTTTTTAACAAATTTAAATAATTGTCACATTCTTAAACAAGTTTAACCTTAAATTAACGGATCATTGATGACCGCTATTTTGAAATTATTTATTTAACTTTGTTAAAAAAAAATATATAAACAATGGTTTTTTATTTGATATTATTAAATCATATAAGGTCTTAGGTGTCATCCGTAAATTACGTCACACGCGATGGTGAGGGAGGGGATTTAAAGCAGGGTGACATCACATGCAGCATGAAATATATAATTTTTAGTGTAAAGAAATATAGCTAAAGGAAGGGCAATATAAACAAGTTTCACTGAGATCTAAAGAAAAAGTGCAATATCAAGGGGAACCTACCCCGGTTCGGATACAGGAATTCCTAAAAACCCTTTCAATCTATATAAATTAAACAAAAACTCATCTATATGAGTAGAATTTTTTTTTTTTGTATTATTTAGGTTTTGTTTTTCGTAGAATAATATTAAGTCTATCCGGTTAGTCGCTTTTCTAAAAGCATAATTATAGTTTGATATAACAAATTCTTTACCTCCATTTTACAGAAATTACAGTATTAAATAATGTAATAAAACAAATTCTTTATACAGATCTAAACAAATAGAAATATTTTTATATTTATAGAAATTTATTTAAACGAAATTATTATCATTGCACTGTTGTTGCATATTATTATTTTATATTGAATTATACAATAAATTTAATTTTAAAGTTAACCTCAAATATTAACTTATTATCAAATTATATTTTGCAATGCGTTTACTTGATGATTTCATATAATGTCATAAAAATAAACATTCATTCGCCGCAAGTAATTTTCCAATCAAAATTAACTTTCAAATAGCAAACCGCATTTGTATTTAAAGTATAAAACTTAAAGAATATGCGAGTATTTAAATCAAATCGAAGAAAAAATAAAGAAAAATATTCTTCTATTTTTATTATCTAGTATTGTGCAACGTCAAAACATTTAGGAACTAATGCAGGCTCTTTTGACATTAAAGCAATACTGTTAAATGTGATTTTATTGTTAAAATGTTTTAATTTTTATTTAACATTATTTTGTAAATATATGAATATGGTAAAATTATCTAATTTAAAAATCAATAATTATATAACATTCATTTATTAATAATTAATTCAATTAATAATAATTAGTCAGGTTTCTTAACCGATCTGTATGTGTTGAAGTTCCGATGCTGAATCTCTAAGTGCTTTGTGTCCAATGTCCCGTGTTAAACTCTTCACTCGAAGTCTTCGTGTTCTCTGTATTCAAGAGATGTCAGTCAGACATGTGTCCTGAATCATAATTGGCCCGAAATGGTTAAATCAGCATCCCTGATGCCTAAGTACATCAGTAACTCTGCATGATGTAATCGCTAGGCTTCAGTTGAAATCTGGGAGCTGTAACAACTAAATAAATTTCGTTTTGATTGTTTTTCGAATCAGATAAAGTAAGTATAATATAAAGAAATGCTAAAGCAAGTCTCAAATTAATTTTTTACGATATTCTAATCTACCAAAGTACAAAACAGCTTCATTAATGCTCGACTTATTCACAGCGTATGCTCCTTTCATTATGCAATCTAAACATTCTAAAAATCTAAATATTCTCATATACTCACTTCATAGAAGAAAACATAACATTTTTGAATCATTTTTTATAATCTGCGCAAAAAGAATTTAGACCTCGTATATTAATTTTCATAACATACAAATGCATTTTAATAGAATTGTGTTGTAAAATTATATTAATTTAATAAATTCAGGCACAGCGCATTGATGCCTGGCGTTGACTGTGAGAAGACACCACAGAACAACATTTTCCAGATTTGGTTGTTATTAAATTAAATTGATTATGTATATACATAATCATAAACTTATTAGCCAGCGGTGTGGTCCACATATATAAGTCCACGACACCACAAAAACTGTTAAAATAAATAAATCAGTTTGTATTGTCATCCACAAAATTTGCAAAATTTAAGCACAATAGTAAATAGTTTTGACCATACCGAGAGACAAACAGCATGAGCGAGTTAAATAAACGCATATTTTCATATTCTTTGATTTTTTGACCTCCATTTTTCAATTAACAATTTTATGATAATACACAACCTTGATCAAACTAGATTTAATAATATTGAGTTGGAACGTAACTAATGAACGTCCTTCAGATTCTATGTAAATGGGATTGGAGACACTGGCATGGGCGTCCGCTATTAGGAATAAAAGACACACTTGCCCATAACCTTTCTCCGCCACTGGATTTTTAGTTTACCACTTGAATGAAATTAATTAAAACTAAAACATATTTAGTACACTCAAGTCTAAATAATGAATATTTATGTATGAAAATATATAAATGTTTTATGTCGCATGTTTATGTCGCACCTATCTGTACCATGCATAAGACACTGATTTTGCTCTTTCAATACAAAACATTTTGCGGACGCCCATGTTTGTCGCAAAACTTTTTGTTTTGTTTGAATAATGAAATGAGGTAGGAAAACTAGTTTATAACGTTTTAATTCGGATCTGATACATATTTTGCTTTCTTGTTTATTTTATAATTTATAGTGACGTCCCTTGTGTGGACCCTGGTGTGAATAAGAGAGCAAAATAAAATTAACTTTGATAATAACCAAACCCAGAAAATATTGCTCTCGTTTGGGGATCGAAACAGGGGCCCTATTCCTGAGTCTTGCGAACAATGGTCGTAATCGAACAGATATATTTTATATGAGTGAAATATTTTACGAATTACTTTTAAAAGGGTATTCCTAAACTATAATAATAATTAATAATACAATTCAGGAATAGTACAGGAATACTCTTTTAAAAGTATTTTGTAAAATGTTTCACTCATATAAATCATATCTGTTCGATTACGATCAGCATTCGCCCTGATCACACAGAAGTCAGTTGTCAAGTTTCGTAGTCGAATTCGTATGAAGTTCGTAACGAATTCATTTCATTCTATATAGGTATAGATATAGGTATAGATTACTATTTTGTATAACGAGTATATTATTATTTCAACATTTCTATTTATATTTCGTAATTGTTCTTGCTAGACCACTGAATACCTTATAAGTATAATTTTAGTGCTATATATTTACTTTTTAAAATTTCATATATTTAAATATTATAATATTTAATAATTATATGTACTTAAAGTATACTATCACCAAGTCTCATTATAATGTAATTTTAATACATAAATTATGACAATCATCTTATACAACTTATAATGAGACCTCAAAAGAAATTATATAAACGAAGTGAACAACACAGCCCAGCGCCATGATTACACATATACTCCTAGCGTCATGTAAATATTACATGTAATAAACTGTGAGAAATCTCTAGTTTGTTGAACCACTCAGTGTGAAATTCAAATAAGATTTCAATCAGGAAATAAAATAACTTCGTAAACTATTTAAAACCTTTATTTAACGAAAGACACAGTGACCGAGAATGTTGAGGCGTTAAGTCATCGACTGCGCTTTTGAAAATGTTCTTAAATGTATTACAAATTTAATGGACAAATGCATATAAGAAATAGGAATTGGATTATTAATTCTTTTTAAGATTCATTATCTTAAATTATTGTTTGATTTTATTAGAAGCAATATAATTATACAAAATAATTCTTTGAAAATGCACTTTATATGTATTATGAGAATTATTATACAGGATATCAATTTTTTCCAATAGACTGTGAAATGTTCCAAAATTTCATAGTTTTTTTTAACAGTGTGGGTTTGGTCTAAAGGATCATCCAGTAATTACTGCTGGGGGGGAGGGGGTTGATTATGTAGTCCTAAGCTTCGTGATGCCACATCTAATCTAAAATTCGTTTTACAACAAAAATAATAAAGGGGATAAAAAAATATTAAAAAGAAAATTTTAAATAAAGTATGTCTAAAATATGACGGGGATCGAACCTGAAAGAACAACAGTCATCGTCAATCAAATCAATGTATCAATGCTCTCGCCAACTTTGTTGTCTCAGTTTCGTTTCTGTTTATCTTAAAAACCATAACTCTAAACATATAGCTTTCAAAAATATACCTACAATGAAAAGTTATGACTAAATGATGTAGATAATGTCATTATCTGTTCTTTACAAAACTTCTCCTTTCCGAAATTTAACAAATATACTGATTATCCGCTTTAGCCCAGTTCCCAGAGCAAAAAAGGGCACTAGTTATTAGTTATATAATAGTTAAACATAAAGAAATAGAACCTAAAATTGAATTATTTTTAAATTTTCATTAAAGTGCCCTAGTTTGCAGTGACGTAGCTCCGTCCCTGTAAGACACACAAAAATATATTGTACACAAAACTTGAAGGGAATTGAGTCCTCTATAAGTTTGATAATAACTATTTTTATCATAGAACGCACTAGTAACGAGATATTGCCAATAAACCGTTTTTAGGAGCCATTTTTTCAAAATGGCGGCGCATGCCGACTTCGCCCACGTGGATACCTTGGAGTTTTCATTAACAGCATTAACTTTAAAACATATCCAAAAATTAGAACTACCGGCCCTCATGTTAGGTAAAAGTGTAAAGTTCCCGGGCTACTTATTTTCAAAATGGGAGAAGAAATGGGCAACTTCCACTTCAAAAATTTAAATCCAGGTGTAATCTTTCTATATGATATAATTTAAAAAATTGCTTCCTATTCAAAATGCACGATTTGCCTCTTCTTAATAACGGATTTGGCCGTCTACAATAATTAATTAATAATTATCATGTAACTAACCTATCAAATATTTCAATAATAAATTAGCGCTCACTAGTTGCTAATTTCTCATCTTCTCATTTCAAAATGAACATACACATAGATCTAATTATGTCTTACACAATTCCATTGTAATTCTTTAGATAATGCATATACTTTTACGGCATATTACACCATCTACTTGTACGATATATAATATGAGAGAACTATTTTCATTTCCATCTGCGAGTGTTTCTCTCTTGCTGTCTTGCTGTGACATCAGTGTAAAAGAAGCATTGTGAGTATAATTTACATTCAGTGGTTACATTACGTAAATTTCATTCAATTATATGCTATCTAATTAACATTAAAAAATTGCATCTTAAATTTATTGTTCTCTTATAAAATCTAGATTAAAAAATTTATTATGAAATTTCCGTCATTTATTCCCAACATTAAATATCATTAGAAGTTACAACATATTAGATAAATGTTTTTAAATTTGTCCACAACTATTTTACGAGTTTACTTAGAAACTTCAAGCCTCTAGGTATTTTGTTCAATGACATATTTGCAATTTTATAATAAGTAGAAATATTATAAAAAAATGGTATTCAAAGTATTCCGGTGTTTTTGCTCAATATATTTATATGTTATAATCATTAAGATAGTTAGAAGGATTTTCTAATAGAGTAAAACTCGTACGTGGCCAACAATAAATCCACTCTTTTTAGAAATGTTTGTGGACTAAATATTAAAGAAGCGTTCGGTCAATACCACCTGCGAGTGACGTCATCAAGGCAAGTCAAGCAAATTTAATTTTTTCGACATATGTTAATCGATTGCTGAACTCATAGTTGTAGGAAAAGTTAATCTTTAGGTTTAACACTTTAACTATCCATTTTAAACCAATTAAGCTATGACGTTTTTGTAATCTTGTTTCAATTTACCGTCGCTAGGTGAAGTCCTTAATTTATAATTTAACCTCGATCCTCGTGAGACCTCACAGGTGTACGTTACCCGTCACGTACATCGGCTAGAGCATTTACAGTATATGTTTAATCTACAACTGTGGCCGCCCTGTTGTCACAGCTAGACAAAAATGAATCAATCATTTTGTTCATCATTGTTTTTGTGTTCTGGTATTTCTATTTCTTGTTTCATTGTTTTCGTTATTGTTTGTGTTGCCAAATTCAAGGGTACCCTGATGTTGCGTTTTTTGTTTTATTTGTGCGGCTTGAATATTCTAGTTGATGGTTGAACATCTGTTTATTTTTCTGCTACGGGTTTATTTTATTCCTTCAACCCATATGAAGATTTGTAGCGTCAGTTGGTCCTCGGTATAGTCGAGGCAGTAGCTTTATATATAAAACACTTATTAACCATATTTAAAAAAATAAAAATGTCGTAATACATAATATATTATTTATTATATATATTATATCAAAAGTTAAAAACGACCCATTGAATTTGACATGAATTCGAATGAGAGGTATAAGAATAGAATGCGCAAGAGGTTGAATACTGCGATAAAAGCAAAGAGAGAGATAGCTGACGAGTGTTCTCTGTGTCTCTTTCTAGCCGAGCAGTGCGTCTGCTTGCTTGCTTACCCCTACCTCACCGCCAAACAGCCAGCCAGCAACAGCGGTTCGGCTAGAAAGAGAAAGATATGACAATCGGCAGCTATCTCTCTTTGCTTTTATCGGTTCCTCTTACACGCGGCCGTACCCTTCGCGTACTCTATACTTATGTCTCTATGGTCAATTCCGAGTAATGTCAAGTTAGTAATCTTTTACTGGATATAATAGAATTTAGTGACTTTATGATTTGAAGAAAAAATATGACTTCTTCTGGTATATGATTATATAATATAGTATATACTGCAAAATAAACGCTGCATATTCTACTCTATTAAGCTAAACAGGCATGAGGGTTTACCCTCCCCTCACCCCCTTTATAAAGAAATTTACACTAGATACAAGCAAATCGGTAATAAATTTATACTGGATAAAATCGCATATATTTATTTTGCCCAACCCTGTCAATTTTTGTACGGACACCCATGCCGACAGGATACCGTAATTTAACATTTCAACAGACCTGTACAGTTTAGTTTGTAATTGCACTTGTTTTTATTATTTCGTATAATTAAATACTAAGACAGTTGTACAAATGAAAGAAAAGAATACACTGTAACAGTTTTTTTTACTAGCATATTACTTGTATTTTACAACCAAATTAAGTTTTTAAATGATTATTTAACACATTCTTAAGTATAATCATTAAAATTTATTCTCAAAACATAACCTAGAAGCATATTTTTAACGTAATTGATTATATTATAACATTTAATTATTTATTATTTATCTAAATAAACAGTAAAATTAATTAAATTTGTATTTTTTATTAATCTATTAATATACTCGTCTATTAACCTAATAAAGTATTTCAGTAATCTTTAATTTTTAGTAGACACACGCTATTTAACCCATTTTGGACTTCTGTATCTTTCACCACACGGCTTTCTTTGACCAAATATTAAACATATTTAAAAGAAAATAATTAAATGATTATTGAACCTATTATTAGGTTTGGTACATTGCCAATACAAAAATATGTATTTTAGACAATTTTAACCTTTATACGGGTTCACCTGGGGCTGTTGAAAAAGTGTTCAAAAAATGCGTCTTTTTAATTAAAAAAATAAAAATAAATTCAATTATTTGTTATGGTGTGTGCTTGTAAAATATTAAAAATATTTTATGGCATCAAAATTACCAATTCCTACCACCAAGCATCGGCGAAAAGTGGCGTGTGATATACCACACGCTGGCTGGGACCCATAACACTATTTGTATAATGTGATTAAACCTGCCCTTATACTTGCTTAAATACTTACCATTTACAAAGAAAACAAACAAAATAATTTGTACTGAAAAAAAGGGTCTCACCGTATGATTGAACACACGGCAATTTTCCGGAAAACTACTTAACGAATTTTTATTATTTTTTACAGGAATGATTTCTAGCATAAAGTAAGACGTTCTTGAAAATTTTACCATTAAATACCAACTTTGAAAAATCCAAGTACTTAATGCTGCACTCGCCTATCATGTGTGATTGGGTGAGTAGCTTGCGTGCGAGTTACTACAAAAACAATTAGTTTTCACTGTCACTGACGACGTCATGACAGCTACTCATAATGCTGATCCTGGGATAACACACGCACTCTGGTATCAACCATAGGTACTGTCGATCACAGTACCGTCTAATTTTTTGTTAAAGACATACAAATAGAAAATAATATCAAAGTTTTTTAGTTTTAGAACGAGTTCCAAACACAATTAGTTCACGAGGTTATCTTCATACCTAGTACTGGAATCCGTGGCAGTGAAAGTTGGTCTCATTTGCTATTTACTTTTCTATAGGGGTTCATTATCTACTGGTAGTTTCAATTAAAAATATTGATAATGAAAGTGCATTTATTATTATTATTCGTATCTACAAAGAAAAATAATTTATTCTATATATTATTAAAATTTCTTATACAAATTACTTCCTATAGATACTTTAATTTAATTAACACCAGAAAATTACTATTATAATAATATAAAGGTATTTTTTTCTTAATAGAAAATATAAGAGTCATGAATTTTATTACTCTAGTAAAAGAAAATTATTAACTCCATTATTTTTAAATGAGACAAGTGTTTTTGTTAATTATATTATCTTTTATATAAAATATGTTATTTATTTTTTGTCCATTTAATACTATTTCAATGATATTAATAGTAGATTAATAACAGTTGAGTTATTATATATGTCATAGTAAATACATAAAATTCAGTAATTGAAACATTACGGTTGAAACGAGGTATTACTTTAATTGTATATAATTATTTGTACATTACAAATATCTTATTCTAGCCATCCCTTAAACTTTTAAATATTTATAACTGATATGTATTTTTATACTGCTTTCCTGTTTTTATATTTCTGAATTTCCTGGAAACCCGCAATTTTGGAAAAACAGAGAAAAAAATATACTGTTTTTCCTGTATAACTTTTCGTAAAAGATAGAAAGTTGAAATTTTGCATGTGTATTATTACGGTGTTCAATGCTGACATTTTTCAAAAATTAGAAATTAAAAAATATAAAAAGGATGCGTTGAAACAATTGAGCAAGTTCATATTCTGTATTGTAGAATAATTAAGTATATTATTAATAAAAAAAATTCAAAACTTCAAAATTTTATTTGGGGACAGGCGGGCAGTTTTTGCCGAGAGTAAAAATTGTGCTAGAAAGTTGAAATTTTGTATATTTGGTAAATTTATACAACAGAGAAGCATACGAGTATATGTTTAATACGTTATTTACTACTAACAGTCGGGTCTTGAATGCCATCAAATTTTACATTACGATTGTTGCGAAGAACGGCATAATAATCTCGTTTATTTCAATCTACTGAGACGTCATATGCAGAGCCATGACGCCATGAGCCATGTATATTAACTCATATTTCAATCAAAAATTAAAAAACATCCCCTAAAAATATTAATAATATCCATGTTTAAAATTAACCTTCTACATACATCAAGTGTGCCCAAGACACTGGTTAGGCTGCAGACTAGTTGGTAAATAGCATTTATTTACAATTTATTACGTTTAAATATTTAACTAACAGAAAAACAGTAATTATAATACGTATGTACAAAGATACATGTTTACGAGTATTGCGTTCAAACTGGTTAGCATAGACTCAGCCTTATAGCAGTCTTACGGTGCCCGGTAGTGTCCGGTGGTGCTCACTAGCGCTGGTCATAGGCGAGCATGTCTCTGATCACCTAAACGGCATTTCCCGTTACAAGCGAATACACAACCTATGTTGACAATATATAATTTCTACAATTTTATTTATTCAACATTATAATAATTACAATATAATTACATAGTATAAAATATTTTAACACTTTCATATTTTTCTACTTATTGTTATATATATATTTATTAATTAAATAATAAAGTAATAAAATAAACAAAACAATTGCATGTCAAAGTAAACTCGAAAGTGTTTTACCGGTTGATGATTGTCTCTGGTTTCTTTGATTCAATTACCATAATGGTTACTACTTACATATACTTGTATTTGATAATAAAATAAGTAAAAACTATTACCGCATTTTACACGCTCTTTTTACTTCAGGATTTCATTTATGATAATTACAGATTTAGTAAGCTTAACAAAGCATATAAAGTGATTTCTACTTATATGCATAGCACTGCTTTACTGCTGATATAATATTTATATTCAATTTATTACTTAATATAAAGAAATTGATTTTATATGAGCAACTTGGTTATTAATCAATGTCAGGATGTTATAAAATAATATTTTTTCAATACTTTCTCATTTTATTTGTCATTTTTCATTTCTTATAATGGGTAATACCGTTAACAGCAATGGGTTAGTGCAGCGGTTCTCAAACTTTTTACTTCGAGCCCCCCTGCATAATCCAGCTGTAAGCCGGGCCCCCCTACATGTAAGCGTACTATATATTATAAGGGAGTCGCATTTGATATTTTATAGTCAATTTTTATTTAAATAAGTTTTGCACATTCTATGCATACTCTAATGGGGCAATAGGTTTAATCGTAATCAAACAACAAATTCTATACAAACAATTACAATTTATTTAATTATTTTAGCAACTATACTACATAATTGTTATTTGTAACTCAAAGCAATAATAATAAAAAGAGCTTTACAAGTTTTATAAGAATAAGTGGTGGCGAATGGAGTGAGTATTTTCAATGCCCTTTCACTCAAAATTGGGTGTTCCTTTTGTACACTAATCCAGAAGGATGTGAGAGAAGATTCTTTAAACTTCATTTCAAGCCCAGTGTCACCTTGGAGGTCAATGACATTTTCTTTTTCCTTCATGTTGAGGGAGCACTGATGGTTTGAACAAGTTTTGAATCCATGCCAAACCATTCAAGTTCTCATTAAAATATTTTTTAAAACGAGATTTGAAGATTTCTAAGAGTTTAAACGCATTTTTTTGCATTGGTTGGTATAATTTTGAGATCCATTTCTTCAATCACTGCCATGCCACATTGTCACTTTTCAGACCGCCCTCGTACAAACTTAGTTTCCTTACAAAGCTTTTCACCTTTTCAGTCCATTGCAGCAGGTTTGCATCTTTTTCCTGTATTTTCTGATAAACTAAAAAAAATAAAATGTCCGGCACTCTTACGACGTTGACTAAAAACTATACACTTGTTGTAATTTTAAAAATTAAAAGTTTGCTTTATTATTTTGTAAGTAAATTTAATTAATTGTTCAAGCAAGCTTTGGGCACCCCCTGAGTCTTCATTGCGCCCCCCTTAGGGGTCGCGCCCCACACTTTGAGAACCGCTGGGTTAGTGAACTCATTTCTTAAGGGTTGATTTTTTTAATTTTTGATTGAAATATAGGGTAATATATGTGTATCGGCGTTTATTGGTTATTATTTTAAATATTCAAGATTTGATGAAGATATAGCTATTTAAAATTTAACTATTTTTAATTTTTAGCTATTTTTAATTTAGTGCTAAGACTGCGTATGACGTCAGAGAATTTTTTTTTTTCACTACAATCATAATATAAATCTTATAACGTCACGTAACAACTGTCGATTAATTATTGATATTAATAGATTTTATTTTTCTATGTTTACAAGCTTCATAATATCGAAACTTTATGTGAAATATAAGCCAATAAATTTTGATTACAATCAAACTCAGTAATAAATCGGTGGTTCGGGAATCGAACTCAAAGTCGCAGCAGTTTGCCGTCAAGCATATTAGCTCTGATTCAGTGTATTATATCATAGTTATTCTATACTAATATTTATAAACTAATAAGTAATTTGTTGAATGTTATTATTAGAACATACACGTACAGAGAAGCTATCAGTCTAGAAGTGCAGACGGATTTAAGTATTGTTAAATATATTGCCTAATTCTGTATACATGTGTACTACTGTAGTATATATACCATAAAAATACATAGGCGGGACTGAAATATAAAATGTGGGTCAGTCGCGTCTCAAATTATATACCAAAAAAAAACAATAATTATAATTATTAATAATTTTAATATAGTACATTTAGCACGCAACATAAAATCTTGGATTTTGAAATATGTTGTATCTTTAAAATATATTTTTTTAAACTCTTCATAAAAATTATATGTCTACATAAATATTATAAATATTCAATCTGCTCAAACTGCTTACGATCATTTATGAATAAAATATTCAACTTCACGTTCGGTTGTATGAATAATGACACAGTCAATCATTTTCATTTTTTTTTATACATACGAAAAAAATATCATCCTATTTTCAGTTGTTTTTATTAAAAATTGTATCGATTTGTTTTTTTATTAAAAGTAAAAAACTGGTAAAAAATTTGCTCCCTATGCAAATTTGAGAACCTTAAATATCGACTTCAAATTTTCAAGATAATTAGATAATGTGAATCTTCATTTTTCTTCATAACATGTTCTAATCTTAAGTCCCAATGTATAAAAGAATATAAAAGAAAAGAATTGTGTCTTTCGGTAGTCTGTATTTGATTTTGAAGGGTAAGTTGAAAAAATACATAAAATCACTTGTCAGCCATTGCTTTGCTTGAACGGTATTTTTCAACTAAAAAGCAATGTTTTATAAACACACGATTTTCATATTTTTCCATTGTTTTGAAAATTACAAAAGTAGCGTCAGGAAAACCACTGTAATTGATAAACTAATGTTCGAAATGTCATGAAATTTTGACACATATCGTTGAAAATTATGTCGATTTATCTATCAATACTGCCGCTATTTATATGTCATCCTACGAACTTATTGAGTGATGTGATAATTTTCGTGTCTTATATTAGGCCTGTCGCACACTGCAAGCGACAAAGCCGTCTGAATACGGGCGTTACGTAGCTCTTATACTGAAAGCGATATCAGCGAATTTTAACCAAGCGAATACATGCTACAACGCAAAACCCATCCGAACCTTGTAAATGTAATCAGCTGTCTCAGACTGTAAGGGATATAAAAGGGAATGCAATAATCTGTTTTATAACAGTGGTGTATCGATAAAAATTAAAGTAAAAGTTTTCTCTCATGATAAATTAATTATATTAGTACAAAGCAACTTCAATACACCCTACAGTACACAAGTTTGAGTTGGCGTCAACCAAGTCGCCGATTTTCGTCCTAATTCGTCCGTCGCGTAGTAGGCGACTGGTTTCAAACTCGTGCCCCGAATCTGCCCGAACCGAATGAGAATGCATCTGTGTTGTTAGTGAGAGAACGTACGTGTATGCGAGTGAGAGCAAACACACGATACGAATGAAAGAAAACTGATTTCAAACTGGTTTGAAAACTTTGGGCGACTGTGTTTCTATGTCGCAGGATATGCTTGGATGCATGCTTTTGAGTCGTAGCTCAAAATCGTAATTAAAAATTCTGTAGAGTCACGGAACACGGCTCGACATGGTTCGTTTTTCGTTTTCGTTAGAAACTCGCCTAGTTTGCAATCAGTCGACTCGTGTGCGACAGGCCTAATGCTACGATATTTTACTTACGCTTGCCTTAACACGACTACCTTAACCAGGAATACTTGCATATGCGTTTCTACATGAAATTATTTCCCAATAACTTTTATCCGGCGATGTACCTTTTCTCTTGGTGTTGTTACGTTAGATGCCATGGGCTCTAACTTAGGTCGGTACTTGGCGCAGTGCAGTTCATCGCGTCACACACTTTCTCTTGCTGCTTGTTTAGTTGTTGAGTTCTTTTGATGCCTCCCATAGGCCATAGAACACAAGCAAACATAGTTAATAAACAAAAAAATTAAAATATAATTTAGCTGTTCTTAATATACCTGCATTAAGACAATGTAATTTAGTAATGTATGTCTTCATATTATTAAGCCGCTCCTAAATCATTTTGAATATATTTGCATCTTAAGAATAATGTAAGACAAGACCGCAATGTAAATAGTACATAAATTGGCAATTGGTGAAATTTCTAAACACTAATTCTAACATGTTGTAAACAAAATATCTCTTTGAATTAATATTATTTTTGTAGTGTATTCATTCATAATATTATATATGGAATATTTGTACATTTAAAATATCATCTGAAGATTATTTAATTTATTTAACGAGCTCTATCACTAACGACCTCCTACAATATGGTCATATATGTGTAACTAAGTAATCAATTAAACTTGATAACAATAAACTTTACAAAATATAGCCCTGGTTTGAAGATCTAACCAGAATACATACCAGTCATTGCGAGGCCCCGGGATTACAGATCATTATGATTCTTTTTGTTATTTATGTAAATTGAAAGTAAGTATTTTTGATGATGATTGACGATAAATGCAAAAGTTATAAATAAATAAATAAAATTTTATATTGGAAGATTTATAAAAGTTAACAAATGCGATAAATATTAGTGATGATAAACTAAGATACATGAATGCCTTAAAAGATATACACAGCGATTCAAGTGGGTTTTCTAGAGTAGAAGGCGCGAGATTCAAATGTGTATATAGTAGTGACTTTTTCTACTTGTGTTCTTGCGGTTGCCCTCCTTGCTACCCCCTAAGGCCGCCACTACATCCTCATTCATGTTCCATTTCTTGGAAAATGTTTTACAGCTCGTTCAAACGTTAAAACATCACCATGCTTTGTTGGTACTACGAGTTCACTAATACAGTTTTATATAATTATAAAAAAATGTAATAGATTTACTATTAAAATTCAGATCAATTCATTAACATTTTGTTTTAGTTTACAAGAGAGAGGAAATATGTCATTTATTTAAATCTTTTTAGAGTTGAATTTGGAGTGTTTTTACGTCTCAAGTTTAGCTGGCGTCCGTTGACTTCTGACGTTTTTTTAAAAGTTTATATTTTCTAAATTAGGCTATTTATGCCCGCTCTAAGGTATGAGATCTACTTTGCTCTTTATTTAAGGTCCGTTGATAGTTTTGGGTAAACTTATTTAGCTTTAATATAGAAAATATCGGCCTTAAAAAATCGTCAGAAGTTAACGGACTACAGTTAAGGGTTTTATATATCATTTAGGATAATGCTAACGCAAATGCTGGTCTACATAGGATTGTGCATTTACCGACATGTAGTGGAATTATTTAAATAGACTAAAACACCCTAATGAAAGATTAACTTTTTAAAAATGTCATATATATATGTCGCATTGGTATGGACCATAAAAGTTCAACAACTCTAGTACACTCATGTCTAGAAAACAACTTATGTCAATCTATGAATGAACGAAATATATGTGTGCTGGATAAAACAAAATATTGGATAAAAATATAGTGTCTTTCAAAAAGAGGGGTCATTTTAAATCAATAGACAAACGCAATATTTCCGTTAAAGGTGGTGATATTTTTATTTTAATCCAAAGTACAAACTCTGAGGTTAGTAATGAAAAACAATATCTGCCAAATGTCACCGAAATATTGCGTTTTTTTATTTATTTAAAATGACCTTTATGGCTTTTATTGAAAGACTGTATATATTTATATATAGGATATATACTTTCTTTTATTTGCAAAATTTTATTTTGTTACTTTAATATAGTATAATATAATAATATAGATGTAAAGAAGCCTATATATTTCTTCATCCACAAACACTAATGTGTATTTTAATTGTTTACTGTGCATTTGGATTTTTTCCAAATTAAAAATGCCAATCTTTTAAAGTCAGATTTGAACGCGCTACCTTATGCGTTGTAGGCCGTCACACTAACGACTACGCAACTTAAGAAGCCTAGAGATATAGATGTTTTAAGATATTTATAGTGTTTGTTGTATATTTTAGTTCGTTACATACTTTTATAAAAATCGATAGTCATCATAAAATATTTCGATTCTGGATTCATTCAAATAGTAAAAAAAATGAATTTAAACATCTTTTAAGAAAATTTCAAAATATATAATAAATAAAATGCTCCAATTCCAATTGTTTATCACAAAGAAGTTGACACCACAATGCAATCCATATAATAATTTAATTAATTGACGAATGTTGTCATATTTTAACTTTTAAATAGAATAAAAAATCAATTTTGGTTTTAGTTATTTTCTTTAAAGTCAGTTTTTCTTTGATACTAGTCTTATGGTGTTGTGGCATCATATATATATATATATATATATATATATATATGTGTGTGTGAACTGTACTGGTGTTTAATTAGTTAATTATTATTTCATTGTTTCATTACTAACCTCATAGTTTTTACTATAAATTAAAATAAAAATATCACTACTTTTCACGGAAATATTGCGTTTTTCTATTGATTTAAAATGACACCTCTTGTTGAAATGTCCATAAACTTATCGCTTTTGTTGAAAGAGCCTAGACATCAATAGACATTAACTAATACATGAATTTATGTTTTTTGGTTTCCACGTAAGTTTCATCATTTTCAAATACTATTTCAATACTATTTCCGACAAGACATGTAATTAAAATAACATTTACTTTTCTGTAACTGGTTTAAATTAATGTTGATTACAATTTTAAATATCTTCTTAATACAATATTTTTATTAGTATAAAATGTATAATAGAACCCGCTGATTCTTTGATTACTTACTTTGTACGTTTATATTTCGAGTTCTTTTGACGAATGCAGAAAGACATTTGGTTCCACTAGCAGGTGGCATAGCTGTTAAGTCATGTACGAAAAAAGTAAAGAAAATAAAATAAATTACAGCATAGAATTACTTTATGTACAGTCAGGACGGGGTGAATGCTTGCGACGGTAACTATTTTCAGTGGGATGTATTGGAGTTATTTCGCATTAGCACACTTTATCATGAGAACAAACTACTTCTTTAATTGTAAGTTGGGTGGAGTATGTTTTAGTGTGAAATCAGTCTAAGATCAAGCCCGGTCACAGTTTGGATAGGTGAGCTAATGCACCCGTTCAGATTGTGATGGTATGCGAATGAGGGTAAATCCGTTGACATTGCACCCCTCGTGGCAACGGTGAACAGTGTTCGGTTCACCCATATACTTCCTTTCTCCCCCAGTCTTCCGTGTACTCATGCAGATGCAATTTCTGCGCAATATTTCGTGAGTTTATGGCCTATATAGGCTTGCATCGCAAAACTCTAGGAGTAGAGGAAAATCAAATTGAGATTTACTGCACACAGTGTAGTGTGTATAACTCGCACTCCGACTAAGATCAGAAACGTAACGTGAGAGGAAAGCAGGTGTTTTTTTTTTTTTTTTTTTTGGAAAATCGATAGTATCTTTTCATAAACATATCATTTCTCTTTTAGTAATTAATTATAATTAATAACTCAGAGATATGAATATTTATTGCCGATTTCCGTTTAATTTTCTTTTTATATACATACGAGAGTACCTAACTAGTATATAATTAACCATTGTATAAATAATTTAATTATATAAAATTGCTGTCGAAGTGTTAATAAACTAGTAATGTATATAGTGAATCTATCTAGATCAGTGATTATAGTTTTCAAGATAAAAAGAAATCTAATTGTACTTATGAGATGATAGCCAAAATGGGACGCCTCCACCCGAAAATTTAAATTTAAATCAGGTTTTATATTTTTACACTAATCAAAACTCTTTTATTGTTTCTGTTTATCAGTTATTGATACAGCTACAGACAATTCTGGTTGTTCCAATATAGCTCAGAGAAGGCTTTATAAAAATTAATAATATCGCTGTACATTATGGTAATTTAAAGAATAGTTCTAGGAGTAGCTTACTGGCAGAACTGTCTAATCATAGAGCTCTAGTCTCAAAGCGGTACTCGGTTCGAAACACAACCCAAACCATTACTAAATAATGTAAATAACAAATAAAACCATACTGCATTCACACAATCTAGAATATGAACTTGCTCCAAAGTTTGCTACCGGACCCCCTAATTTTTTTTATGGCCCCCTTTTTAATTTTTGAATTTTATTTTTTTTAAAAATGTCAGCATTGAACACCGTAATACACATGCAAAACTTCAACTTTCTATCTTTTACGAAATAAAAGTTATACAGGAAAAAGTGATTATTTTTTTTTTCTGTTTTCCAAAATTACAAATTTCCAGGAAATGTAGGGAAAAATTCGAGGATTCTAAAAGTCTTAGAATTTTTTTCTCTACGAAATAGCAAATTTTCAAAAACATTGATGGTGCCGTTTTCGAACTATACGAATCGCCTAAACATATAAGAAAGCAAGAATATAAACATACAGTTGGAACATTATAATATTGGACATGCTCAATTTCTTAAATTCACGGTACGTAGGCTTGAAATATAGCTAAAGTATAAAGACAACAACAAACGTAATTATTAAAACGAGAAACATATATATCCTTGATTAAAAAATGAACAAAACAACAATATTCAACTTTGACATTTTGATTTAAATTTCGAGCCAAAATTTATTTATAAATAATAAAAGGCCCTGAGAAATCTATTGTTGTAGGAGTGTACGACTATTTTTTTTATTGCTTATTTTACCAATAAATGTCTAGAAATTCCATAAAGATTAGCAGTTGTTGCTATTGTTATTGTTGCCTTCCTTACCTTCACTAGCGTGATAGGTCAGGCAACAGGCTTCTTGTTTCAACTCTAAAGGAAAAACATCATTACTTTTGAAATATGCAAAGATATTTTAAAACTGATTGAAGAAAATTTTATTTTATAAAAGAAACAATAGAATTGTTATTTTATAATAGATTCCATCAATCGAGTTCTTATGAAATAAAAGTTGATATCGACCGTTGACACAAGTATTTCTCAGTTAGGGTTGCCAACTTCCAGGAACAAATGAATTAAAAATAATCTTCCCGATAAAAGTTCAGCGGAACCAAAATATATCAATTATGGGATTGTCTGGAAAGAAAGTAAGGGCACAGGGTAAAACGACTGACAGAAGTACAGTTGGTAACCCTATTGCCATCCTTTTAACGTAATTAGATAGTTTGAAAAACTTTGTTAAAAGATAAGAATTTGTATAGGAAAACGGGGATTATTGCAGCCCTCCCTTTTCCGCCTCCTTAATTTAACTTTGAGAGTATCACTAGAGGGTTAAGAAATTGTGACAACATGTGACAAGAGGCGTGACATCACATGCAGCATAAAATATATTATATATTCTTGATGTAAAAAATATAGCTTAAAAAAATTAGAAATTTCCTTGAGATCCAAAAAAATGGTCATTCTTAGAGAACAGTAAATTATAAAAAAATAATTTATTAATTAAAATGTCTGACTAAATTGCAGGAAATTTGTCTGACGTAATTTATGGATGGCCGCTTATAATCTAATCAAACACTAAAATTATAAGCTATGAAATAATTTGAGCACTAAAACCAATAAAATCCAAATCTCCAATAAAATAACTTATGTATATTCCTAATAACAAAACTAAAATGAATTAAAAAAAAGTAGTATATTAAAAAGTGGATGACTCATTAATAAAAAAATAATTTATAATTTCATAATTTGAGGTGAGTGTACTTGACATTTAAGTGAATCATTTCTAGCGGATTCTTGTAGAGGTTAAAATTATAGATGCAAAAAACTTTGTAAATTCAATAGTTAGAAAAATAATAAAAATGAATGCATGCTGCTCTCTCGTCTGTCGAGGACAACCGTACTCGTATAGGTCGATCACGTTTTGTAGAATCTCGTATTATTATAATTAGTAGTTGTGTATACGAGATTACAGAGACATATACATATATGCAAGTTTCTGAAATGAGCTTGTTTTAATTTTAATTAAAACCATGTTTTAATTTCTATAAAACTGTACTGCAGCCCAGAATCTGCCCGAACCGAATGAGAATGGAACTGTGTTGTTAGTGAGAGAACGAACGTGTATACGAGTGAGAGAAAACACACAGCACGAACGAAACTAAACTGGTTTTGAGCACGTTTTCAGCGACTCTGTTTCTCGGTCGCAGGGCATGGTTAGTTGCATGCTTTTGATGGTGACATCATTAGCATAGATGTGCACAAATACTATTCAAAAGTATAAATACATACATACAAATATGACAATAAAATCTCCTATTATGCTATTGTTAAAAATTCTATAGAGTCACGAAAGACGTGCGGAGGGCCTAAAATTGATAAAGTAAAGATACATTTTTTAATAACTCGCTGTATTGTAGGAGATAGTAACAATTAAAATAGTCATTTTGTCTCTTTAATTATTAAAGGAATTCAACGTTATAGAAAATTTCAAGAAGATTCAAAATCACATAAAGTCTTATATTACGATAGTTGTGAAAAAGGAAACTTATTAAGCTGCGGTGATGTAAACATATATGGCACAATTGCGTGAAGTCCGCACAAATTTCGTGCTCGCAACTACAAAAGAATAAATAAATCAAAGCGTTACCATACCATAGAAATTCCCAACTTAATAGGAGGTCGTCGGTGATAAGACTCAACACAGAAAATAGCCCGACTTTAAATAAATTAATTTAAATTTAAAAAAGAAATTATTTACATTAGACTAATACTAATATATCCGTATTTTAAAATGTACCGATGTTTAATTTTTTGGTTGACTGGTCCAGAACTGTTACAGATAATTCTTAATCGAGTGTTTTATACCGATACAATTTTAGGTAAACATCTATTCCATAATAACAACAACTTAATTAAGTACGTCTACACAATAGTTCGACCTACTTGTGATCTGACTTATAAAAATTTTACCAAATTTACTAAGAAAAACAATTAAATCCGTTATTTTTTTTATAAAATAAATTTATAGTTATATATTACAAAAAAAATTTGTCAATTATTTAAAGAAAATAAACTTTAATTTTAGTTACATTGTTAAATTAAATTATATGAAAAATCTTTAACCGTAGAAAATTGCTTACCGTGAAATTAACTGGTTCAATTACAATATATAGCTCAATCAAATATACCTACACTTGAACCCAACAATTATGAGTAAATGTATCTATCCACTCGTTAACCGAATCCAAAACCGAAGCCGAAGCTGTGATTACCGGGGCACTTGCCTTGTAATGAAATACTTGCTAAACACAAAACGTAGCACATGGGCTGAAAAGTCCCGGGCCTAACACATAGATGGCGCTAGTTTTATTGCAATCACCTTTTTTGCAGTTAATACTAACCTTCAAAAGACATCTGTTAAAATTTCATGATATTCTATTCAGTAGTTTGTGAGTTATTGTGCTAAGAGTGACGCTACTTTTGTTATTTTCAAAACAATGGATCAAAAACAATTTCGTGTTTTAATTTTACACTGCTTCTTGATGGGAAAAAATACCGTTCAAGCGAAGCAATGGCTTGAAAAGTGTTATGGGGACTCCGCTCCATCAAAAACAACAATAAAACGTTGGTTTGCTGACTTCAAACGTGGTCGTAGAGACACCGATGATGCAGAACGCAGTGGACGTCCAAATGAGGAGGTAACACCAGAAAACATTAAAAAAATCCACAAAATCGTTTTGAATGATCGAAAAGTGAAGTTGCGTGAGATTAAACTGAGAATTAACTACATGTGTCTACTCTTGTTAATTCTTATTATTTCTATAAAATAATTATGTAAAATATATGTAGTTCTTCAGCGAGTAATAATTTATATTACTGTTTTTTTTTTGTAATTTACTGTTCTCCGAAGAAATTACCATTTTTTGTAGATCTCAGGGAAATTTATAATTTTTTTTAGTTATATTTTTTATTCCAAAAATATATAATATATTTTATGCTGCATATGACGTCACACCCCTTGTAATAATTTATATTTGAATGATAACTGTGTACCCACAATGTACTTTGTATATTACAAGTAAATGCGTTTGTAAGTAAAATATATTATTTACGCTTGACAGTACTTTTATAAATGATTTACATTTGACAGTTTAGTAGTGAATGGCTTATTATCTATTTCTATACAAATTCTAACCTAATATTACTACTTAACACATTGACTCATGCATGTCGTTGACATCAATTGTAATATTATTCTTAAAAAGTGTAAATAAATACTCGTATATTGTTAAAATAAAGAGGTCATTTTGTTATTAGCAAATCTCTTCAATAGTTTAAAGTTAATTTAATAAGTCAAGCTAAGTATTTACACAAACACGGAACACCTAAACAAATATTTTCATTTTAATTTGTATAATTATTAATTATAAATAACATAACCTATTATTTTTTTAAATATAATAAATTCTTTTACATAGTTGTCCTACTCAACAACAGGTGGAGCGCAAACACAATTTAGGACAAATGAATTACATACACATTCCATCAGGACACACCTTTTTTATTATGAATGTTTTGAAGGTTATGTCTTTCTTGTATATTCTTAAGTCTTTATATCTTACAATAAAGTGTTTTGGGAGTGCTCGGATGGCTTTATGATGACAGGTTGTACTTTAAATGAATTGTTTTCGATGTATAGTACGTATACATAAACCTTCGATGGTTTTAAATTCAGGTCATAAGTTTTTTTTATTCACTGTTCTAATTTTAGGTTAATTTTTCCGTTGAAGTTCCGCATCATGCGTAAAATAAATATTTTTTAAATTATAAAGAAATGCTTTAGGTTTTATATTTTAATTTTTGTTATTTATTGGTTTCTTACATATAAAAGTAATGGTTCAAAACAATAAAGAAAAACCGTTATATGTATATGATTATGAACTATGATTTTATCACTATTCTATAAATTTTAATTTGTCTTCTCTTGAGAGCCTTGGATTAACCCCTGGACTGACTAACCTGAAGCCACTACAGGTAAATAATTGTCTTGCAGTTCAGTTTCAAGTTTGCTAGCTTGCTACATGTTAATTCCAAGGTTAATAAAATATATGCATTTTTACCATGAAAGAGTTTATGTACAATTCCGTCGTTCATAAGAAATGTTGGTGTTATAGGGTATAAATGGCGATACCACTTCACCTTTCAAAATACAAACTATGAAAACATTTATGAACTACGGTAGTGTGCTTGTATTGCTGCCTAACTTATAAAGCGGTAAATTTGAATTTTTTATCATTAAATTGTTTACTGGGTAGAATTGTAAAATTCTGACTAGGGGGGTTATTTTGATTACAATTTCTAGCGATCTTATGTACGATCACTCTTTTAAAGAATAAAATGAACCGTAAGTACTCTTGCCATAAAATTCGTAGGTAATTTTTAAGACTGCTCTAGCGATGGGGACAAATCCAAATTACCCTCTAAAAACGAAACAGATGTTTGAAAATCGATAGAAACAGGGTTTGGCGTACGTAATTGCCCGATGAGCGGACCTTACTCCCCCTTGACTGTATTTATCCAACTTATAAAATTTAACAGTAAATTTAAACAATGTAACAGTGAAAATAAGAAACCCAAGGTCATTTAAAAGTTAATTGCAATTAAAATACTTGTTAAATAGTCAAAAAGGTTACTACTATCAAAAATGAAATTTTTATATTCATATAAAATTTAAATAATTTCGAACGCTATACGCAGCAGGTCATTTTAATTCAACACCTGTCCCCTTCCCTTCGTACCATACCAATGCCCTCCTCTCTTCCTTCTTCTTCTTCCACCCAGCTCCTTATTTTATAATGTATCGGCCGTTTTGCTCGGGGCAATCTTGTTGGCCTACAGACTACCGCTAACTTGTATGACCTATAGAGGAGACTGTTCAAAGATTCCAATTCCTATCAAAGGAGAGGCATGAGGTAGGAGGAGTGGAAGGTGGAAAGGGTGCCCGGAGTGAGTAAGTCGACCCGGAGATATGCAGAAAGTTGTCTTGTCTTAACTTAAAGATTGAATTGTGTTGTATACATATATGTGTATATATATTTGTATAAATACATATAATATTAATACTTTTTATATTTAAATTTTATATAATACACATAACATAAAAACGTGTTTTAATATGTATTATTAATTCGACGGAAGTTTTTTTTTTCTAATTTTGTTATTAGTTATATTTAATAACAATATAAATTTGATACATTTTACTATGCGAGAAATATACAGGATGTGACAAATATCAGTGTCAATTTTGAAACAATGTAAAAACGATAAAACCATTAGTAAAATTTTTTCTAATGCCGGTTTCACACTAGAGAGACAGTTCAATAAAACAAGAACAAAAACTTGTTTTTCTGAACAAAAACACAAATGTTTACACCAAAGAGACAGTTCTTAAAACATTTTTGTCTTTTGTTGCTGTTGTAGTAAACAAAACACATTCCCATCTGGAGTCAGTAAGATCAAAGAAAAACACGTTTGTTGTAGTTTTTTAGTCTGTTTGGTTTGAACACGCAGTTTTGTTTTTTGTGAAGATTTTCACTTGTCCGTTGTTGTTTATCTTACTTATAATTTTTATGAGACACACTAAAAATCAGTCTGTTCAGTGTGAACAGTCTGTTTTCGAAAAACAGAACTGTTTTGAAATAAAACAAAATATGTTTTTGTTCTGTTTTTTGACAACAAAACTGTTTCTCAGGTATGAAACCGAAATTATCAGATACAAATTAATAAACCATGACAAAACACTACTAACCTACAGAAACAAAAACAAAACCACCGGATACAAGTAAATAACTCTAAACAACATAACCTAAAAATACATATAAAAAAACTCGATAATTATATATTCACAAACATATTTGACATAATCTACATATGTATATGTCTATTGTATTTATAGTGAACCTGTAGTTATTTTTACATGTATATGTGTTACACATATTCAGTGTATTAAAAAAAAAGTAGTGTTTTGCTATTCTGTATTTAGTTGACCGAATGACTCCGTCAAGCCTACGATATCCGTCAGACAGACGCTTGGTGTATGAAGTCATCAAGGTATGTCAAGTATCTAGCGGCACGGCTCACCTCAGCTTAGCACCTGCAACTTGTGCTGGAGTTGCTGAATTCGTTGACTGGGTCCAAGGTGCGGTAGGATTGTCAACTTGTCGTGTTTTCTTGTAAATATTTACTCGCGGTAAATAGAGCCTCCGGGTCTAGGTTAATTCATCGCTAGCAACAAATTCATCGCAGAAATAATTGAGTAGTAGCGATCACTTTTTAAAAATAATATTTTGAAACATTATCAAAAGAATTATACCCGTTAAATGTATATACCGAGATACTTATATACAGTTATTAGTCCCAAAAAAAGCGATTTTTTCAAAAAAAATTCCTGAGAAGACTATTAATTGTATTAATATAAAAGTTTGTACACATGTTATGGTAACTTTTAACTGTATTTAAATATTTTTATATTTGCAAAATTAATAATTGGGTACCCTGCTATAGCTGATTTCCAGGAGCTCCTCTCAAAAAAGGTATCTTGCGGTGACCGCTATATCTTTAGACTGGATCATCTAAAATGAAAAAAACAAACGGATTTCGATAAAGTAATGTATAATCTAGAAATTAATCGAAGGATTAGGCAAAATAATATTTTTTGACAAAATGGCGGCTTCTCAAAAAAAAAACCGATTTTTGACCAAATTTTTTACTTGTTTAAATTGTTTATAAAAAGAAAAATAATTATCGGTGAGATAAAACCTTCGATTAATTTCTTAAAAATATACTTAAGGAGGTTGTGCTAAAATTTGAAACTGATCGGTTTAGCCGTTTCCGAGTAATCTTGGTCTTCGTTTTTGAAAACAACATTTTGAGAAAAACGCTTCTAAAGTTTCAAAAGCAGTGTTATATAATAGCACTGAACTTACATAACTTCAAAAATAATCTAAAATAATCATAAAAATTTTTTTTTTGAGAATATTAACTATTTATAGCCCATTAAACATTTCTGGGAAGTAGGAAATTAACTTGTAGCAAGCTAACGAAATTTGAATAGAAAAGGAGCAGAAAAAAACTGAATAATAAATGAAAATGATTTGTTTCAATTATTATAGTGATACTATAACATTTGTTCCATATTATACAGTGTTATAAAGGGTGTAACGTTTCCTCTCAAGGTCGCTAGAGGCTGGTTGCATGACATAAGATGAAGAGTTTATTCGTCGCTATCTAAACTGAGGTTCAGATTAACCGCGAGATGGTGAGATGGTGGTGTGATTTCATCTTATCTTTACAATTCGTTGTATTCGAGTATGGTTTACACGGTTTGAACTTTTTTATGGATTGTGTTCTCGGTAAACTAGCGGTTGATCATTTATATTCTGTAAAAGTAGGTCACTGCTGGATTGCAAATGCATTGGATCATACAGAACGATTATACAACGACCGAAGATCTGCAGGAAGACATAAGATCACATTATTATATAGAATTAATAAGATATTTTAATAAAAATGTTATGTTTGGAAATCAGTGGTGAAAGAATGTTAAATGTATAAAATCAGGCTCCAAATTAAGGCCAGAAAATGTAAATGTTAAATTAGTTTGTAGTAAGCTAGCAAGTGTGAATCACTTCGATGTAAAGTAAAAATAAATTAGCTTATGACAAGCCAGCAAATCTTCCACTGCAAGTAATTATACATTTAATATTTACGAAACATTATAATATTTTGTTAATTATATTTTCAAATTAAAATAATAAATCTAAGAACAAATAACGTTTTCTCTTTAAAAAACATTGTCGCCTTAGGATAAATTAGCTGATAGATGTTATTTTGAAGTTCTAAATGTGTTTACATGGATTAAACACTAATACTAATAAAATAGGCTTATGGATAATGGAAGTACATAAAGCTAAACGTTAAATCTCTTAATTAGGAATGTGTCAAAAATGAAATACGAATAATTTAAATGATTGACATCAACAAAATATAAATGACGTCATAATAGTGCGTATCATATAATTAATTTGTACAAAAAAATAAGAGAAAATTAAAACATGCTGATTAGATTGCGTTCATTTATTCTAAACTTTTAGTACCTTTTCTAAATTAGCAACATTGTGTGATCTATTTGCTTCTATCACCAAGATCTGCACCGATGGACCAAGATCCTTCTACTCATTGAGCATTCAGCAATAGCTTATCAGAAAATAATTTATAAATAGATCATAAAGTTTCGACCATAGCCACAAATAAACAGCATAACCGAGTAATAAGCTTATAAAAAAGTACTTTTTATTGAGTAAAGCAAATCTATAAAAACGAATGCATAACAAAAACGCATAAACCATTTTACGATAGTCATTAACAAGTATTTAAACTATGTTTTCACTTTTTAAATAAATTTATAGTGCTTTTTTTAACATAGAATAAATTAAAGAATGTATTACTGTTCAATTTCTGTTAGAAAAAATATAATTTTTGTGTAACTGAAAATGTTGTTGAAAATGTTTAATTTAAGTTGCAATTACTGTAATTGTAAAGTTACATCTACACTATAATGTAACATTCAACATTTTGCTGCAATATTAATATAAAAAATTTAATAAAAAATATTTGATTTGGATTCATATAATAATTTATTCAGTTTCTAACACGCGACAATTTGACAATTTTTGCAAAGTATTTTATCACAGAAATGTAAAGTGTTGTCGAAAGAAATTTGGCAAATATTCTGCTATGATATAATATATAAAATATCTCATCCATGAATGTAACCTTACATCCAGTTAATATTTAATAAACATTTAGGGCCTTATTCTGTAACTTTTAAAAAAATCGACCTTATTTTTTCAGCGGTGGAAATATTTAATTTTTTCACCGCTCGAATAGTCGCTGTATTTAAAATATCTAAAGTGGTATTCTGTATGCAAAATTTTCCATCGTCCTTATAATATACTGCGGTGAAAAAGTATAATCTAGTATTTTAAAAATATTTGACCAATCACGGCATTCAGAATATTCAAATATTTAAAAATTCAAACACTTGACAAGTACGAAACATGTCAATTAACTAGCAACATAACCTCACTTTCTGATATATTTATATTCATATGACTATACATATACTATGTATTAAAATTTGTACTGAAATTCAAATTATAATTCGAATTGTTTGACAGTTCTAAAAAGGTATTTCTTACAGAATACCAAATAAGAAATCATCGCTTTTGTGACGTCATTTTACAGCGATGACATTTTTTCAGCGGTGGATATACTTTACAGAATAAGGCCCTTAGTTTAAAATCGTTTTATATAGAGATTTTTTTAACTCTTATATTATTAAAAGTAGTTTTATGATTCAACATATAGAAAGGTAGATTCATTTTAAAAAAAGCAGTAAGACAAATAATTTTTTTAATATTAATTTATGCTTCAGCTTATTCATCCATCTTGCTAAAAATCATAAATATAAATGTTACATTATGTTATAATATGAAAACAGTTAATAAATACTTAAGCTTGTATTATATACAAATTAAATATAAAACATTTAATTTACCATAAAAACAAAACATAATATATAAGATTGAGCATTGTTTACGTAACAGGAAACTTTTGTTATGTTAGATAAACTCTAAATAAACGTAACTGTGTTTTACGGGTAATTAATTGAATAAACGAAAGATTTAAATAAATAAAAATAGAAATAAAAAATTAAACAAAAATGAATTAATAAAAAAGAGGTAAAAACGATTTGTTACATAGTTTACTACTAATAGAAGCGTAAGGCTTCGATTATTATTATACCTATTTCGATATTTAGGCGTCCACAATGTTTACGTTTTAACATAAGGTTTTAAATTTTATTACCAGATAATAAATATAAAGAATTTTAACGTTTTGAATTTAGATATATAGGGCCTTATTCTGTAAAGTATTTCCACCGGTGAAAAAATTTCATCGCTGTAAATTGGCGTCACAAAGGCGATGATTCTTTATTTGGTATTCTGCAAGAAATTTCCATCGATTTTAATTTTGTCGCTGGAAAGAAATCGACCAAATTATAAGGTCGCCTTTAGCGGTGACTTTAAAATTGTCCATCGCTGTATTTTTTAGAACTGTCAAACAATTTGAATTATAATTTGAATTTCAGTACACATTTTTTAATACACAGTATGTATAGTCATATGAATATACAAATATAAATATATCAGAGAGTGAGGTTATGTTGCTTGTAAATTAACTTGAGCAATTGACATGTATTCATACTTGTCAAGTGTTTGAATTTTTAAATATTTGAATATTCTGAATGCCGTGATTGGTCAAATATTTTTAAAATTGATGACGTCTTAAAATACGTCATCAATACCTGTTTATACTTTTAAAGGGAAAATTTTGCATACAGAATACCACTTTAGATATTTTAAATTTTGTGACTTTATTCGAGCGGTGAAAAAATTAAATATTTCCACCGCTGAAAAAATAAGGTCGATTTTTTGAAAAGTTACAGAATAAAGCCCATAGTGTATGGTGTATGTAGGCAAAAAAATATTTCTGTTTAAAATACCGTATCATTATTTTGTAATATCAAAATGTTAATTATTTTATAATATTACAAAGGTATAATACGAGTATGTTATATATAACTCTAAATCTCCCATAGTTCATTCTTTCGTAATACTCTTAATGTGCAACTCCGTGTGAAATATTACTAGCCAACTCTAATAATTATAAGTCTTAATTACATTATTATAATGTACCAGAAAACTTCCCGAAGAATTAGGTTTAAGACACCACGGGTCCAGTCTGCATTTAATATTTTTCAGCAATATTTTTTACGTTTCTGGGCGGAATATTTAGAAATACTTTTGTATGTGAAGTAACGGTTGTTATATTACTGCGAAGAAAAAATCAAATTAATCGAGTAAGATAACATATCGGTCGTTACATATAATTTTACTTGCTTGTTATTATATTTTTTTATAGATATTATCAATAAGTAAATTTCAAGAAATTTTCAAAGGCGGTTTAGATTTAGCCCCAAGTAGCTAGTTGACGTCAAAAACGAACAAAAAAAAACGCTAATTTGTTTTCGATAATAAATTTATATAACATAACTAAACCCGGCCACGTTTCACTGTGGCTCAGCCTGATATACATAAAATGAATGGAAAAGTAAATAAAAGACATACAGACAAAATATAGACGACGAACAACTGTAAAGAAACGAAAGAAATGATTTCAATTTGCATAAAAATTGTGTAGTGTTAAAATTTCATTTTTGTATAAAAGCACGTGTTCGAATGCAGCGTTGTGCCAAAATTTCAAGTCAATCGACCAACTACTTCTCGAGTTTTGCGAGCACAAACATACGCAGGTTGAATTTTTATACTATATAAAGATAACACAAAATAATAAATATATAAAAAAAAGATACATATAGATATATATAAAAAAGAATAAAGATTCTCTAAGTGCCTTCTTAAGTTTCTTACGATAATGTAAAGAAATTGAGAAGTACGAGTACATACATAAATATTTATATATAATATTAGTTTTAATCTAACAATAAGGTCTCTAGTTTTGTGTTACATAAAGCGGAAAAAAGTTTTTTCTTTCAGACTAGACTGTCAGACATTCACACCTGATAATGCAATATGCAAATTAGTTGAAGTAATTATGTTAAAGAATAAAGGTACTCATGATCGTTCATCTAAAAACAGCAGTAATTTAACCGGATACTTAAAACTGAAATTATTATTTCCGTTTTGGTTCAGATCAAAAATATATTTGGTTTTTATTCTCTTTTTGTTCTTTATTAATAAAAAAAACGTTTCTGTTTTCGTGTACTGTAATGGAATCCGGTAGAACTCTTTTTATATCATAAAAAATGTGTATCTTTCTAACCATACTACCATTCTACCTTAAATTTATGTAACACTTTACTTAAGTGAATTCTAGTAAATCTTAAGATTTCCTAAATTATATTGATCTACAAAACGGTCACATAAATAAACTTTACTAGTTTATTCTCATATTTTTACATATTATTAAACGATCATAAATGTAATATGAATTTATTTAACGTCGGCCTATTCGGCAGTTTGTTTCACCGTTGCTTAGTACGAGTATGTTAGCTACAGCGTTGGTTAATATGTGAACACATAATAAATTTGATTTTTATATTTTTTAATCAAATATAACTTTAACAAAATTTAGAAAATATAGCGCTGCTCCGGAGATACATATATTATATAAGCATGCGTCAATTTCGGCTAATACGTGGCACCAAATTATGATAAATTCTTAAATCAACTAGTCAAATTGATCCGAAGTTATGCATCATCAGCTCCAAATAAATAGGACAGTATATTTATAAATGAAATTCTTTTTCTTTCTAACTCTTCTATCTTATATTTGCTCTGGAGATCGAGCCTGAAGATACAGCGGTTTGACGTCAAACATAAATACTCTCAGCTACTGCGTCGTCTATTAAAAATGCTTAATCAATAAGTAAAATTCTACTTAATAAAACTGTGTGTAACATAAATACCATTTTCTACGGGAATTCTATTATGTTACACAAAAACCTATTAATTTAATTTAATATAGGGTAAAATAGTCAAATCTGTTTTTGATGGAAAATCAAAAACAATCAAAAGTAACTCATTTTCAACAAATTTTATAAAAAAAAAGAATACCATTTGCTGTAATTTTTTATGGGAGAATATTTGTCATATCAGAACTAATGATTCTAATTTTTTTAAAACAATCGTAAGAAAATTATCATTATTATATCAGAAAGCGTTCGTAAAGTAATATTAAAAAATATATATTAAAGTTTTCAAGATGATCGTAAGAAAAGTGATTTTCATGGGAACTTTCTTAAAAGTTCGTCACTTGGATGACATCGGGTAATCAAAGTAAGCAACGTGTGCAAATACCGCATGGCTTCGATGTCCATATAATGGTGCACAGACACGTGATTGCTAATTACACATACAATGTATTAGTGGGCGGTCAGCGGCAGCTCTTTATGCTAATCTTATGTTCCAAGCACCAAGCACCAGCTGTCGCTGATTGCTGATTTCGTGATTTCATTGCGGTAACTTTCTTTGCTCATCATCTATGTCCGTGTTTATTAATGATTGCTTGATTATATAAAATATGTACATGATTTTAAACGAAGGACAACGGGCTTGCAATTCAGAAAAGGAAAAAAAAAGAAAAAGAAAAAAACGAATGTTATAACCGTATGTAAAATGAATGTACAGTTTTATTGTTTATGTAACTTGTTACCTGTTTGATTAATATACTCGTATGAGTTCGCTCAATTAAAAGTCAATAATTATATAACATTAAATTATTAATAATCAATTTCAATCGAATATATATATACGTATTGTCAGGTCTCTTAACCGACCTATATGTGTCGAAGTTCTAATCACGTATCTCTAAGTGTTGTGTCGCCAATCAAAACTCCTAAGTCCAACAGTTGCTCTTACACGCACTTCCTATGGTCCAAGTTCCTCCATCAGCTCTGCTTTTATATAAGATGTCATGGTCAGGCCTGGGTTGAAGTAATAGCGACGTATCAGGACAATTCATACTGTCAAATAGCGCTAACATAATTGTTTATGATATTTATAATTGTTTATATGTTATGATGGTAAGGTCAAAACGATAAAAAAGAAGCATATTTTAATAATGTTTTTTGATGACACAGTTAATATATAATTATTTCTATAATTACTATATGATAAAATGACATTTGAAGAATACTTTGTAAAATAAATAAATTCATAAATAAATGTCAAGAAACGAGGCATTGACAGCGAATTTCCGCAGACGTCACAAAAGAAAGTAACATTGCGGTACCACTCATAACTCATCACTGAATTTTCTGAAATTGAAAAACCAAAATCATTTCATTAGTTGATAAGTTTCTGCAGGAGTTTTTCTTTTTTTATTGATTTTTGAATTTTTTACAGCACTTAAAAGTCAAAATAACGATTTTTTATGAAAAGAATCAGAAACTTTATTATTTTAAAATACGTTAAAATTAATAAAAAAAAACTCGACAGCGTTACCTCGGCATTTTTGTAAAAATTGAGTGTACAAAATTTTAAAAGAATCGGTCCATTAGATTTTGAGCTAGAGAGGTCACCGATTCCGAAAGATCTAAGTGTGAGAAACCGCATTTAAAAGTTTCAAAGTAATACTAAAGCAGACCAGAGAAGTGAAGACTTAAAACTCTATATCTCCGACAGTTTTACTCCAATCGACTTCAAATTTTTACACAATTAACTTAATATGTTGTACAATAATATAAAAATAAATAAAAAGAAAATGAAAAACAAAGTTGGAACCTTATCCCCCCTAAAGACATTAGACTTATTTAGAAGGATGTATTGTTTCTCATGTACACTTTATCATGAGATAAAGTTTATATTTTAATGGTTATTAATACACCACTGTTCTGAAATAATCCTCAGTTCATACGTTCATGTGAATTTTATTGTTTAAGGTCTAAACACAGTGAGACTTTTAACATATGTTACTAATTCTCTTCTTTCGAGATCAAATATTATGGTATTTTATTAGTAGAGGGGATACATTTACCGTACAAGGCAGTCTGATGTCTGTTCCAATGTTAGAGAGCCCTAATACTTATATTAAATATCAATCAATTTTATAGAAGCTTCTCTCTATGTATTTTCCTCCATTAAGGCAGCACTACGACCATGTCACATCTCTACTTCAGGCCGTGAGAGACTATGATATTCAATCTCTTTCCGTGGTCTCTTAACATCTTATTTATCTGGTTATATGTATTTGTTTAAATCTGTGTTGTTTATAAATGATACCCATGATCGACTCTGCGGACTTTGGAATGCGGATGCGGCAATGGTTGGGTTCAGGTGCAGGCAGGCAGGCAGGTTGCTTGATGCTGGTTCTACAGAAACTGCTGCTGGACTTGTTCCTTTCTGCAGCATTTCTTACGGCAAATTACTTATCATTGCGTTTTGATAAAGGTTCATATTGAATCAATAAAAATTAAAGTAATTATGATTTCTAAAACCACTTTTTCATGACTTGTAGACAAAAAATTTCCTCAACAATTTCTATAAGATCACAAATTGATTATTCATTCGTTTTTTACTTAATGACAAGTCTTTTGTGTGGGATTAACAGCAAACTTTCTTTAGAAACAGGAAATTTATTATTTTTGAAAAACAAATACTCCTTAAACAAAAGATGAACATTGAAGGAAATTTTACGACAAATAGAGAAAATGGAAGAAACATAATTTTTTTTAATGTACACTATTATATTTTATATTTAACATAATTGTGTTTAGTAAAGTTCAAATTACGAGAGTTTTGGGGTTATAAATATGTTATAAATCTGCGATACTCATATATACATTATAAGGAAATTAGTGAGGCATTGCTTTTTCATTGTATCCTAAATTTATACGGTATAACTTGTTTTAAGCATGAGTCACCCCCGAACTCAAGTATTTTTAAACTATAGACATGTACTTAATGTTTTAAAACAAGGAAACTCAGAGAATTTACAACTTTGATTATCACATAATATGAAAATTCATATGTAAAATATGAAAATTGTATCTTTCTCACAGTGTATAACGCAACTTTCCTATGTAATTTATTTCTTACGGAATTTAGCATTAGAATACGTTTTTTGAAGACCCAAGGCTTGGGAACCAATTTAGCAACTTATTTAAGGTTGGTTAACTTAATAGCTTTGGTTGTGAAGTTTACCCAAAAACACTCGAAATCGTTGAATAAACGTCTTGGTCTTCATAGTAAATTTTCTAAGAAATAACAAAAATAATTGACATTTTTCATAAAAAATATCATCACAGTCATCTGTTACATCCGCTGTTGAAAACACGTTGTAAGATTTGGCAACGTCACTTGCACAGTTAGTCGCCGCATGAATAACCTCGGATATAAGAAAGACATTTGACCTGTCTTCAGGTTATGTGCTCTAGCGGTGTTGTCAAATGTGCCTAAGCGAGTAACATATTTTTTTTAGTGAATTGAATGTTACTTGCTTGCTTACCCCCTACCTCACCGCCAATCAGTCAAGCCAGCAGCAGCGGTTCGGCTAGAAAGAGACGGATAGGACATTCGGCAGCTATCTCTCTCTTTGTCTTTATCGCTTCCTCTTACACGCGGCCGTACCCTTCGCGTACTCTATTCTTATATCTCTATGGAGATAACACCAGTCTCTTTTAATTTGAATACCATCTATTAAATAATGTCCATGGTACTTGAATACATGGTTAAGGTTAGTCATTTCATTCGTTATTAAGTTCGATAATCTATTAAGTGGAAAATCAGTGGACAGATCTTCTGATCACTGGACCAGAGATGTTATATAGAGACTGGTTACCTTGCTGTAAAACAAGTGTAAGACTTAAGGATTGAATGCAGAGTGCAAAAGAGTTGTCAAACCACCAGAACACCATCATGCCATGTTCTCTCTTATACCAGACCGCGCACCGCAGCGTACAGTTGATTAGAACATAGTCATTATGAAAATAAATATTATCGATATTATATACAGTTAGAAATGTTGAATTCGTATCATTCTTGATAAAGAATAAAAAATATATAGAATAAATAGTAATTGAATGTAGAGTAACTGTTGAAGTAAGAAGTTTTATTGCCTCTTGCTGCTGTACGAGTATTTCCTGTATCAACATTTAGTATTTGGTAAAAAATGCTATTACACATTCTACAACGTACTATTTTGAAGTATATACCTTAATCAGCTTTTACTTTACTTAAACATGTTAAACGTTATTTTAATTAAATTTTTCGTAATTGTTCTCTTTCACCAACGTATGAAGCAGTCTTCCGCTATATTTATTAGGTCCGCGCAGTGGGCTAGGAGGGCTGCATTAGCAATAAGTTTAGAGTCAAGATATTTTATTAGTCAAATGTTATTAAAATAATTAATTTTAATTACAATATGGGTATTCTAATGTATAGTGCCTAGCCTGAACCTAAATACTCATTGTCGATGTTTTGTATTACATTTTATCTTGTATATTTGTGTAGGAAAACGTAGTTAAAAGCCCTACTTTGCTATGGTGGAATTCTATATATAAAGAAATATGTATATATCTCTTATGTGCAGCATGCGCCTAGAGGAATGTGTTTTTGTCATGTATATTGCGTCAGTTTCTTCATGTAGACGTGTTGTACAGTAAAGCCCACCGCACACGAGGCGACTGGTTGCAAACCTTAGCCCCAAATCTGCCCGAATTGAATGAGAATGCAACTGTGTTGTTAGTGAGAGAACGAACGTGTATACGAGTGAAAGAAAATACACGGCACGAACGTAACTAAACTGATTTCAAACTGGTTTTGAGTACGTTTACAGCGAGTCTATTTCTCGGACGCAGAGCATCCTTGGTTGCATGGTTTGGATGCTGACATCAAATAAGAGATGTTCACGAATACTATTGAAAAGTCTTTAAACACATACATACAAACAAATACGACACAATAAATGCCCTATTATGCTATTGTTAAAAATTCTATAGAGACACGGAACACGGCTCGACTACCAGTTTAGTTTCATTCGTGCCGTGTCTTTTCTGTGTGCATTCACATTCGGTTCGGGCAGATTCGAGGGGTTTGCTACCAGGCACCTCGTGTACGGAGGGCCTAAGTTTAATAACGAGCAATCTAGATAGGTTCTGAAAGGTTATACTCGTAACACATCACCTAGTAAGTGCCACTATTGACAATTCCGCATGATTTTTAGATAGTACCAACCTTCGAAGAATATATGTCAAAATTACATGACATTCCGACTATTACGAGTTTAAGAGTTATAGGTTTTAATGACGCTACTTTTGTACTTTTCAAAACAGTGGAAAAATCTGATTTTTGTGTGTTGTTAAAGCATGGTTTTTTAATTAGGAAAATATTAAGTCTTAAATAACACTTATCAAGCCATTGCTTTGCTTGAACGATAGTGCCATGATACATACTTATATTTTTAAGAGTAATTCTAGGGGTTCCAGGCATAAGACACAAAAAAAGTTGAATTCAGTACGTTAAACATAAAAAATAAAACTTTACACAAGAAAAAATACAGTGTATTAGATGTGAAACCTAAAGGTTCAGTACCCAAAATAAAATTTCTGACAAGTAAAACACTACTGAAAATCGTTAGCAGAAAGTGAAATTTTACGGACTGTAGAACATGTGACTTCAACTATTGAGATCATATTCATATTTATAATCTACAATTAAATATATTATCGTTTATTTTTTATAAATATGAAATTATAGTTTCAAATCTTCTACCAACCAATATCTTTAAACGTAGTCCGCCACTGCATCCAAGAACGCTTAGATAATATTATCTTAAAAGGAAACATAAAAATTAGGAAAAAATCCGTAAGGAAGATATTATTTACGTAATTTGTATATAACAGTCGTAAAAAACTAATTAGAAAGTGGTAAATTAAATTAAGAAGAACAAAAAGGACGTTTATTTTAATTATCAATTGACTTTAAAATATATGTCAACAGAAATTATTTGTTTCTAATCTAAAAAACTTATGAAACTATTTTTTTATAAATTAGCAATTGCTTTTTTTTTATTTGAAAGAAAAAACTGTCAACGTAGTAGCTAGTTATCGAGAACGCCGCGCTATTATTTGCGAGGAATAATCAAGAAAGTGGAACGCAACAGTAGCTCTGATTATGCATAATTATATATGAATAGAAATATGTGTATACAATTATCTTATTGGAATTGAACCATAGAAGTGACAACTCAAACACTTAACATCTTGTTACAGAAAATATTAAAAGATTATTGTTGAAATTAAAAATATTATTTGAAATATGGATATATATCTCTAAACACAAAAAATTAATTTCAAATCAATGCTATCAGTTAAAAAATGAAATTATAGCAACAAAGGTTGTAGTTATTATCTATGTTTCACGTGGCAATAACTTTGGACTTTCGTCCTCTTCAAAGTTTGAATATATAATATTGTATGTACGTTTGAAAGACATTAATTATGTATTTAATTCTATTTATTAACTATTTATTAAATGGATACTTAATAGAAACTAAAATACATATTTCTGTAATATTCATATCATATTAACATTTTCAATAACTTTATTATGTAGGTAGCAAATATAAAACAAATTATTACTTTAAACCAGTGGTTCTTAACTAGTGTTCCGCGAACGTGTTCTATAAAATTTTGAAACTAGAATTAAGTGTAACTTAGTAAGTGATTTGTATAATGGACCAGCGGCGTTGCTATTCAATGGCCTTGCATCCAGTTTTCCGGAGGTAATAACAGCATCCTTTCTATTCTTGAATCTTCCGGTTACAAGTGCAACAGTTAAACGGAGTTTTTCGAAATTAAAACTGATAAAAAATGATCTAAACATTTCTATGGGACAGGAAAGGCTATCAGACTTGTCACTATTGTCTATACAGGCAAACAATTTGTAAAACTGAAATCGTCTTCAACTAGGAATGATTTAATGAATAAGTTCGCCGAACAAAAGCCAAAAAAATGTATATTTGATTTGAATTGTTTGGCTAGTTTAGTTCCTAGGAGTATTAATTGTAAGTAATAACGTACAAACAATATATAATTATTTTAATTCAATACGAGCGTTTTTGTTCCTTTTGTGAAATTTTTACCCATCATTTGGGCCCCTCTAAGGCAAGCTACGCCACTGTAATGGACTTAATTATAACTTAAATTTATAAAGAGTTCATGAGATCGTAAAGTTTAAGAACCACTGGCCTAAACTGTTAGTTTGTTGGAGTAGGAAAAACTTTCTGTTTGTAATTTAGTCAATGAGAAATAATGTTGACATTGGAAAATATTCTTGTATTTGCCATATTAAAAACTGGATCCGAGGACGTCATGTGAAAGTTTACCTGTAATCTCTTGTAAAAGCAACTTGTAAATATGATTCAATAAGTAAGGTCTTTAGTAATTGCAGGTAGTATTTGTTAATATTTTCCCTGTTTGATACTTTCTATGAATTGTATATAGCAAATCTATTTATCTGGTATTGCACTAAAAAATGTCATTTTTATATACTGTTTTGATTCCAAAATGCCGTGTTATTGCATGTTAGGAGTCATCTTCTAGGAAGCTAGAAGGGGGGGGGGGCTAGAAGGAGGCTACGTTGTTTTTTTCCTTTAGTTCATGTGGTTTTTTTTTAAGGGATAACCTTTTTCTGAGAATCACAAAAACATTATTACTTTTTTTTTATTTGTTTATTTTAAAATTTGTATCGATTTCAAAGACAAGGTTATGTTCGCCTGAAGTTATTTTATTTTAGTTAAATTTGATTTATTAAGTTTATATCAGTTAGGAATTCGAGCACTTTTTTAATTTCTTCTGGATTGTCTGAAAACATGACATTTTATTCACCACTGATGCTGTGTTTTGTTCGTTGAGTTTGATATTGTGGGCAGGTTACTAATAGATGATGGACTGTTATTTGCGTCTGATAGTTGGTGCACTGCGGAGCTGTTGTTTTACTCATTAAGTGTTGATGCATCAACCTCGTATGTCCTGTTCGTAGTCTGAAGATGGCTTTTCAAATTGTTTGTTGCTCTGATAAGAAGTTTCTCACATTTTTCTATTTTCCTTAATCATTCTCAATTTGTTGCTACTTATTTGCATTCATAAAACAAACAATATTACTAACAATATTTACATTTTAAAATATACAAAACTACATTAATGATGTCAAATTTGATGTGCTAATAAATACTAAAAATGTTATGCAAAAATTTGAAAAAGTCCAAAACTTGAGGATTTTATTTATTCGGATTCTTAGAAGCGATTTGTACCATTTTGATGTTTTTTTTTTACATATTCGCTTTAATTATTCGTACACGAACTCGTATATATAAACCCTATATAATAATAAGTAAGAAATCCCCACACACACAGCGATGTTGGATGTTGCCTAAATTGATCGTCCGACGGGACCATAAATATTATTATTTACTCGTACTTTCCTGAAACCAAGTGATTATGTTGCACGTACTGTGTACTGATGCTGATCTAATAAACCAATGTAAAAGATAAAGAAAAACTTGTTCTCGCAATCAAGAAACAACCGGAAGTGAATTTACTTCAACACCAATATAGTGAGTACCACGAAGTGCTACAAAGTCTACTAATAATAATAATCATTTCAGTTGTGAGAAACATTATTCTTTTCTTAATTTGTTTTAAATTATTGTTGGTTTATTATTATATTAAAATATTATAAATTAGTTTATATTTATTTTTAAATAATCAACTTTTATAATAGTTTGAATGACTTATCAGTTTCACTAATAGCTTGCACTTTCCGAAGTTTGATTAACCTGTGATTTTCAATTATAGAGTCCTTTTGAGATATCTATATTATGTTAAAATGATTCACACATATTTCCATTTCAGGACGTTCCCAAGAAGCAGTAATGATTCTAGTCTCACATGCGCAAAAATAAAAATAATATTGCATCGTTTTTTAGATCTGGCAACGTCGCATTTCTATTCTAACCATAGCACGACTGGTTTACTTTGCTCATAACTCACGACTCTTTACTTTGCTATGCTTTTAAACTTCCCGCGTAGTGCGACGTTGCCAAGTCGTAATCTTCTAATCACTACGCTATGTGAGAACGGTTGAAAATTATGAAAAGTAGCTAATTTAAAAAAAAAAACGAATGTATTTTTTTATAGTATAATATTTGTCATATTCTCAATTAATGTTTCTAAGTTTTTCAAAACAATCGTAAGAAATTTATCATTGTTATATTACAAAACATCCGTTTCAACATAGGTCGGTGTAGGATTCGTATGTAAAAATGCACTATTTAATATTCAATATCTAAAAATCTAGTACCGCAAGAGTTATTAAAACTTTTTCTACGTACAAAGGACACTAATAAATATATATTTTTATATTGTGTTATTTATTTATCAGTATCTCAATCCCTAAATATTTCTTTGGTTCAACGGTACTTTGATCAACGTACGTAAAAACTCTATTATGAATATGGACATATGAACTAGCACATATTAAAATTAGGAATCGAGTATATTAATTATTATTAAGATACAATACTTCGAATTTTTTTTCGAATTTATCAAGATATAAGTTTACAAATTCTCCGAGTATTAAAATGCACTATAATGTTATGAAAATTAATTTACGGGATCTGAATTCTTTTTCAAGGCACTAATTATAAAAAATATTTCACAAATGTTGGGTAATTTTTTTTCTTTTTGAGTGTAGCACAATGTAATAGCGACGTACATACGAGTATAATACATCGTAGACGGTAATGCTGCAGCACAGTTCGTGACCTCGGCAGTCACCATTCGTTTGTAAAAATGGGTAACGATAAAGTTGAGTGACAAGATCAGTATGATAGCAAGGTTACAAATTGAACGAGTTAAGTTAACATTGAGTTATAGGAAGTGAGTGAACAATTTGTCTAGTGCCATGGGCGCTAACGTCCAAATTTGCTACATATTTCTGTATAATATATATGTCAATGTTACTTGAACATGCATAGTTTTTTACTAATACGGTACACGAAGAAAAAAATATCGTCCTATTAAAATTTTTTGTTAAATAATTAGTATTAATTAAAACTCAAAGGTAAATCTAAACTCTAGACCTTTTTTATTATATTTAAATGCAAAGTTTGTTGCATGAGATAGAGGGAACACGAGGCATTTGCTTATGAAAATTATTATACTTGGGCAGCGTTTTGGATTTAAAACTATTGAACTAAAACTAAAACTATTGATATGACAGTAGGACGTTGCCTTTGATACAAATATTAGCAGCATGAAGCAATTTAAAAGGACATACTTGTAGACAATCGAAAAAAAATTAAAAAAGTGTTCGAGTTCCTATAAACTGATAAAATCAACTTATTGAATTAAATTTAATCAAATTAAAATAATAAAATTTTTGCTTATATTGAAAAAAAAATTTGGCGTTAGCTTTTTCAGTGTTCTTGCTAATGTATGTTATTTATAATATATGTTATATTTCTATATGTAATGTAGAGTACTCAACTTACTGATCTGTTTCAAGTGAAGAGTCTTCGTCTTAGTTAATATCAGGAACTAAAAACAAAAGAAATTATCGCTTTCAACTAATGAAAAACGAGCACAAATAATTAATAAATATTTTAAGCAGAAACGTGTTACAAAAACTTTATATAAATGAAAATAAAATTAAAAAATTAAATAATTAGGTTTGCAGAAAATCCCACGGTAATATTTTTGAAGAGACTAATTTTAAGACAGCTAATCTAAAATAGGTAAAAGCTTCCGGCAACTAACCATGTTAAGTTACGAAAACGTGTTTTTGTTATAAAAATTACTAATGTTTCTCTTAGAAAACAATAGAAACAACAACGTAGATTTCGTGAGATTAGTACTACGATAAGTAAAAAGTAGTAAATACGAGAAGAAAGAAATTCCATGAAGTAGGTGCTATAAGAAATGTAACACTAACGTTCTTCTAGTGTTTTACATCTACCAAATCGTAATTGCTCTATCATACACAGTACTGAATGAATTTAGACATTTTTTTTTGCAAATTACCTCTTTTTTGCTCCCGCGTCAAATTCATTTTTAGGGATCGTTGTTTTGAGGTTCGATCAAAATAAATATTAATACACATATGTATATTGGCGTTCTTATTTTTTTAAATATCCAAAAGTTGACGGCGGTATAGCTGTATCAAATTTGAATATCATGCATATGACGTCATAGAAAAAATAAGTAATCTAGACTATTTTTCCTTTTTCACAATCTTCGTAACATAACTCGTCATGAGATACACAATTCAGCTGTTAGTAGTAAATAGTGTATAACACATACACACGTCTCTGTTGTATAAAAACGATGGCAAATCGTCGGAAGTGACGTACCATCTATTCGAGTCTTCTATAACGTTGGCTCATTTTAACAATTACAGAGACAAAATGACTTTTTTAATTGGTAATATCTCCTAAATATAAGGAGTTATTAAAAACTAATTGAACATTGGAGGTTCTAGTAGCCAACTTTATCAATTTAGTTCTGTTTTATAGAAATTAAGTCATGGTTCATAAATCCATTGTGTCTTATTAGTCAGCAGTTACTGTTTTATAGAGGTGTCTAAGCTATAGTCCCTTTAGTTTAAGATACGATTCCAATTCAGATAAAGAATAATTCAAGAATAGTTGAATATTACATCAATCAGTTTTACAGTCACACAGTTCATGTGAACTTCAACTTGAAAAGACTATTTATCTGAATCGGAATCGAAATCGCATCTGATAGGTTTTCTGGAATGATGTTTGCATAGATATATAAACAGAATTTATATTATTATAGCATAATGGGATTATCAGAATATAACATTTCGTGTTTATAAACTTTATAAGCTTTTTAAACTATTTTTAATTTATATATTTTTTTTTTTTACAGGTAAGCAACTAATCAACCTATGTATATCGATTTGTCCTCTTGAAAGATACACAGCTCGTTGGAAGGCGAGTGATGGCATAATTAAAATGACAACTATTGTAAGTTATAATTCTAATAAACTAATCATAATATATTGATATAATTATTATTAACATACCCATCCAAAACCCAGAAAATATAGCTATGATTTGGAACCGGAGTAAGAACTTGACATTGACAAACTGCGAATTTTTCAACAAAAATATAAATATTTACTTTTTCATTGATGAAAAAAAAATATAGTCAATAAAAAAGTAACAAGTTAGTTTAGTTGTCCCTGACAATCTCCGTGAGAACTAAAAAAAAGGTAATCTTTAACAAATTAATTATTGCCCCAATTAACCCTCCTTCGCTCCCCCCGCTTTTAAATTATGGCGTCCAGGTGTGTCGTCTAATTTTATTATTTTAATTTTATTATTGCTAACCAAAAATGTAGTTCCTATAAATAAACCAAAAAACTCTCAAAAATAATTACTAACATTGACAACAGTCAACAGTAATTACATCGGGTAAAGCCATTTAGGCCAAAAATAAGCATTACCTACACCGTAAAAATGGTCCCAAGAAATGTTTAGGACGCGATTTCTAAATCAGCAGAGTGCCTGTACATTTATGTCTGCACTATTCCCTTTCGTAGTCAACCTTAGTCTAAGAAAGAGGCGTCTAAAGTATTGTATAGTATACCAATGCTACAGATCCGGCGGAATCTGGTAGTGCAAGTAGTGCACTGTGACGGTAGATTTAGAGGACAATAATCTAATAGTCGAATCCGGGTGGCATATTAGTCAAGGCGCGGCGCTGTCTGCGTTTATGTGATTTATTCCTCGGGACAAACATTTATTCCTTTAAACAGTTTGATGAACCGATTTAGCTCTCTACGCACAAAGTTATATAATTGCAGTCGGTTAATGAACAGTACTTAGTCTGGTACAAGTACGAGCACGAACATATCTACTTTTTGCTATCGACAGTCAGAAACCAGAAATAAACGGTAAAGGTTTTTGTATAAACTTTATTTATAGTAAACACAACTATCCAGAAATGTGTTTCTAAATCACTTGATACGGCAAATTGGCAGAGAAGCTGGTAAATAAACTTTGGCGACTAATTTAGGTGTGCTGATGTCGAATATTTTATCCATCAGTCTCCATTTTGATTATTTAGGTCTCCATCTTGAAAAAATGGCCGTTAAGTACGATTTCTTTTACTTACATGTACAAAGATGGATCAATAAGTACCCGTTTTGAGGACAAGTAGCTATGCTAATGGATGTTGACATTACCACCGTCTACTACCATCTTTCAAACGACACCATGCAAAATTTCAGCTTGATTCATACGTTAATTTAGATTTGACATAAATTTTTATAAAAAGTGTTTAGTGTTTCTCGATACAATGGAAAAAAACCAATATCGATCTGTTTATTCCAGCTTTTTCACTTTTGGATGGAAAAACGTAAGTAGGCAGACAACTGATGCCTATGAATCTATCTCGGTCGTAATTCGAAGACGTTTTTACTTACTTATTTAATTTTTAATTTAAAAATGTCGCCCTAATTAATTCATAAAATTTTTTTTCCGTGAGTTGGGAGTACTGTACTCAATGGGCTTGTGTCCTCATTTTTTAGTGGTCGATTTTTCAATTTTTGATTGAAATTGATGTTAATAAATGTGTATTGGCGTGTCTATTTTATTTTATAGCTAAATATTGATGAAGATATACCAATTAAAAGTTTGAATTGTAGTTTTAGCGCTAGAAATGGTCGACCATATTTGTATGACGTGAAATGCATTTTAACGTCAGTTATTTGTTGATTAGGTCAGTGCTGTGGTAATGTTTTGTAGCTGTTGGTAGTCAAATAATCAAGTCAAATCAAAGAATAATAAGTTTTTATTTTATTTAACCCTGCTAAGGCAGACATCATATTGAAATTTGATTGTTCCTTGAAATAGCTGTTTGATATATAAATACATATATCAGAGATTTATGATCTGTAAGGTTGGTAACCTTACACAAGGATTGTGATGTCACATGCACTTGGAATGTGTACAACGTTGAATCCCTTTAATAATTAAAGGGAAAAAATGACTTTTTTAATTGTTAATATCGCCTAACATATTAGAGTTATTAAAAAATAATTGAACATTTGAGGTTCTAGTAACCCACTTTATCAATATATAGTACACTTTTATAGAAATTAAGACATAGGACACAAGCCCATTACTATGCCAAATACAAACAAGATTGGTCTACTCGTTTGTTTACAGTAACTGGTTAAATCACTCCATTTCAGTAGTGCATGGCGATTCAAAAAATATATATTGTGACTTTATAAATTTTTATAAAATAATTTAAAAATTATTACCCCCATAAATTCCCGTAACTTTTTTATACACCTCGTATAGACGTTTAAATAATCCATTTAAATATTTTTGTTAAAATAAAATAGTTTTCTTATAATGGATTGGACAGATTAATAAATATAGTTCAAATTACGAGAGTTCGGTGGTGACTCATACTTAAAACAAGTTGTGGGGTATAAACTGCCGATATAACTAAAAAGCACTAACTCACTTATTTTTCTATAATGTCGTTTCTTTTAAGTATAAGTCGCCGCCGAACTCTCGTGATTTGGACTATAATCAACAACGTACAATATGGCGTTATGACGTATTATCGTTGTTTAGACATTCGTTGTAACAAAATATAAAACGTAAATTTAAATGTTCAAGGCCGGTGAGTTAATTTTAAAATCAGAACAGAAACTCCAAACTCTATGGTATATGGTAATTCAATACATTTAAATTCGTAAGTGACATAATGTAAATTGCGTAAAAATATCACTTGAACTGAATATAATTCAGTTCCTAGGTGAAAGTGAATATAAAATTATAAAATGTTGCACTTACTACTTACAAATCTTTGCAGTTTGACATATATATAAAGTAAGGTTGCCAACTGTACTGATTTAGCATAGAAAGTCGCAACATTGATTTAATTCTTTAGTTTTAAATTCCATAAAAAAATTTATTAATTGATAAATATCAGGACTTCTGGTATTTAATTATTTTGTATTACGTCAAATTGCAATTTAAAGAAATTTAGTGATAAAATTTAACAAGTAAATATTCTATAACATTTAGCAAAATTATTATACGTTATTGATGTGTATGGTAAGATTTTTAAACGTATAAAAAATTATTTGCATATCCACCAAAATATATAATAGAGGAAAATAAAAAATAGACGTATTTTCAATGAATCAAATTAAATTTATAAGTATTATAAGACACATTAATGTATAGGTGAAAAATGTACTAGACAATAGCATTTTTTAAATATCTGATATACGTAAGAGTATTACTTTTTTCTGATTCATAAATATTACGTTATTTTCTAAAAAATCGAAGAGTCTGTATTTAGATAACAAGTAATAAGGTGTTTTGCATTCTACTTGATTTAAATTTAAGACACTCTAAAACAATATTCAGTCAAATATCTCAACGCATTTAGGAGTAACGTAATAATACCACAATAATATTTTTTATTAAATATCTAGCTGACCCGACAGACGTTGTCCTGACGAAATTTCAATAAATTTTTTTTATAAAACTGAATTCATTTTTCGTCACTATTATCTTGATTCACAATTTGATAATCAGTTGTTAAACGACATTTGCATACATAGTATAAAAAATTCAATTCAAAAAGCAAATTTTCCAATCTTTCTTTCCCTAAAGCACTTATTCAGACTAATACGAACATTATCTATGATACATAAAATTTTAATGTGTCACCGTTTGAATAATTATTCCGAAATAAGGTTGGCAACCCGGTATTAAAAACATATTGAAAAATCCAACCTGAATATTCATCATACATTTTTATAGATAAAATACATTTTACGTAATCATTTCATCATAATTCATTGAATATCTCAGTAAATATATACAATATCTTCAATTAACGCATAAATTATTTAATGATTAATCTTGAATACTTTCTAAAACGATGAACCGGAAATTAAAATGTCACAGATGATCTCTCCAATCGAAATACTTAATCTGCACGAGTACGAATTTGAAGTGTATAAAAATCGGAAAGTAAGGTTATGATACTTACTTATTTATTACTAATTTGAATTTATTTCTTTAGCAAACTATTTTTATATGTCAAAATACGTTCTAATTTACATAATATGTTAAGTAATAACATGAGGTCGATTACCTACTGGTAGTATAACTAATGAAGTATTATATAGGTTCGAATGATAATGGGTCCAGTCCATTAGTCCAGTGGTTCTCAAAGTGTGGGGCGCGACCCCCAAGGGGGGCGCAATGAAGACTTAGGGGGGGCCCAAAGCTTGGTTGAAAATTAATTAAATTTACTTACAGAGTAATAAAGCAAACTTTTTATTTTTAAAATTACAACAAGTGTATAATTTTTAGTCAACGTCGTAAGAGTGCCGAACATTTTATTTTTTTTAGTTTATCAGAAAACACAGAAAAAGATTCAACCTTCTGCAATGGACTAATTTTGTACGAGGGCGGTCTGAAAAGTGACATTTTGGAGCTATTTCCTAATTTTAAAATTATGATTTAAGAAATGGATCTGAAAACTGTTCCAACCAATGCAAAGAAATGCTTTCTTAAACACTTAGAAATCCTCAAATCTCGTTTTGAAAAATATGTTAATGAGAACTTGGATGGTTTGGCATGGATTCAAAACCCGTTCAAACCATCAGTCCTCAGTGCTGCCTTAACATGAAGGAAAAAGAAAATCTCATTGACCTCCAAGGTGACACTGGGCTTGGAATGAAGTTTAAAGAATCTTACATCGTTCTGGATTGGTGTACAAAAGGAACACCCAATTTGAGTGAAAGGGCATTGAAAATACTCGCTCCATTCGCCACCACTTATTCTTGTGAAACTGGGTTTTCTGCTCTAGCTTCCATGAAGAGTAAATATCGCTTAAGACTGGATGTGATCAAGGAACTCAGAATAGCGTTATCAGAACTGACACTGCGTTTCAAGAAACTATGCGCAGAAAAAAACAAGCACATTCTTCGCACTAAAGCTCTTTTTATTATTATTGCTTTGAGGTACAAATAACAATTATGTACTATAGTAGCTCAAATAGTTGAATAAATTGTTATTCTTTGTATAGAATTTATTGTTTGATTACGATTAAACCTATTGCTCCATTAGAGTATGCATAGAATATGCAAAACTAAATAAAACTTGACTGTAAAATGTCAAATGCGACTCCCTTATAACATATAGTATGCTTACATGTAGGGGGGCCCGGCTTACAGCTGGATTATGCAGGGGGGCTCGAAGTAAAAAGTTTGAGAACCGCTGCATTAGTCTATTATTATACACAATTCTATGATAAGCATAAATAAGACGGCGGTATAGTAGCCAAGATCACAGAGCATAAACACTGCCAACACTTGTAAGTTCAATTCTTGATTAACTGTGTTGTACATCATTTTTTAGGGGTCGTTTTTTAAATTTTTGATTGAAATATAGTTTAATATATGTATATTGGTATTTCTTTTTATTGAAATATGCAAAAGTAGACGGAATATTTTTTACAGAATATTGTTAAAACCAACATTCACTATCCCGTGTACCCTATCTTCAGCCAGACGCTTTAAAGCTCTTGAGAATATTAGGTAAATTACGTCATAGCAGCGAGCTTAATTTTTAGACCTTACCTTACTTTAGTACCGTAGCTTACTTAATTTTTTAAAGAGCTTTAAAGCATCTGGCGGAAGTTAGGGCCCACGAGAGGGGTCTGCCAATAGCGAATGTTAATTTTTAACAATTATGCTATAGTGAGTATACTACTATACTTATAGTAGTACAGTAAAACATATATACTAAAAAAAAAGATACAAGGAACATAAGAAAAATAGCAAGATTTAGATTGGGAAACGAAGAGAAAGGCAGCAGTTATTTGGAAAATGAAGAGGAAAAGCTGCGCAAGGTGTGCTGGAGAGAGATAGAAACGCTGGAGCACATTAAGTATTCATGTGAGAACAGAGTAAAAAGTGAGAAGAAAATTGTGCAATTATTAAAGAGAGACAGTGAAGAGAACCGCTGGATAGCGAAGATAGAGAGAATGAAGGGATGAAAAGTAGAAACAGGAGGGAGAGTATCAGGAAGAGATGTTTTTATTAATTTTCTTTTTCGGAAGGAGTTTTTTGGAATGGGTACATTGAATAAGGATCACAAATAAAATGTAAAATTAAGCACAATGGTATGTAATTTAATTATTAAAGGCGGAAGAATGTAGTGCCTAATGGCAAAAACATTAAAATAATATAATTTAAAAAATATCTAAAAACCAGTACGTTTTTACGTATCTTTTTCACCTGCTACCTATAAAAGGGCCCCGCTTTCATGCTAGCAAGTATGCATACGTTCTTATTACATATTATACTATTTTTTCGCAAAATTTCAGCTTTGATTACACAACGTAGGACTGGGAACTCTGTGATCTTGGGCTATACAAAATGTCATCACAAATAAATTGCAGTAGAATCGGTTAATAATTTGTTTCTATAAATGCATATTTTTTATTTGATTATAGGTAACTGTATTTTGTATACATTAATGAATTATTTATAGAATTGTATTGATTACGTTTGTTTATAAATGGAATATGAAATTATTCATATATAAATATTGTAAATGTAAAACCATGAATATTTAACGTTGCACGTGTCAATGACAGTGTTCACTGTTCAGTGTTGATTCGCTGTGGCGTGTACCGTTGACATTTCACTGGATTTTATCCAGTTACAGACGCTGCCTTTCTGTCGCTACTGTGTACCACTGAATGTGCAGGACCACGTGGGCCACGTGGGCTAGCCATGTCACGGAAATCTCGCAACGACTGACAGCTGTCGACTACATAATGTAATAAGTTAAAATATTTTTGCATAAATGTTGGGATAGGTGCATGCATTACCGAACAGCAAAATAATTCACAAGGAGAGAGTTACATAAGTATAGGAAATTTTATATAAATACATACAATACACGGTAGATTGTAAAGCCGAAAAGCACACACAATTAACAATAAATAATATAATAATAAAATAATATATAAATACATATATTGATGTTTTGCTCTTAGACTCTCTCACACAGAAAGAGAATTAGAGAATTCTTGCGATGACGACTTTTTCAGTAGGGTCTATTTGCTAAGCAAGTATACAGGTCATTAGTGAGACAACTCCGAAATATTAGACATATAAAAATAAGACAATATCTTCAATTTTATTAGGAATTGTAAATTTTTAATCAAACTTATATGTTGTTCTAAGACTTTTATTTTAGTAATTTATATACACATTATAATAATTACATTGTTTACTTAAATGATACTTGAAATCAAAGAAACGACATTTTAAGTTTATTATTTAAAATGTCAATTCCTTTTTATCTAATTTTATTATAACTTAACAATAAGCACAGTGAGTTCTGTCAACTCAAAATATCAACTGAGTTTGCTGTTATTCATCACAACGTCATCTATAGAGCCCATGAGTATATGGTCACTGTTTTACCGACAGACAAGGTTCCTCCCAAGTACATACAGTTGTCAAATTTTATCCTCAATCAGATTTAAGATGCAGATATCTTAGATGAAAGTAACCAAACAAAATTATAGTGCAAATAAAGTTGTCGAATATTGTTGGAGTACAAAGCTCAATGTATAGCGAGTTATAGCGAATTTAGCAAAGTACACTAACCATTAAAAGAACATCCTTTATTAACACACAAAATTCAGATTTTTCCATTTTTTTTGTAAATTACAAAAGTAGCGTCACTAAAACCACTGTAACTCATATACTACTGGTCAGAATGTTCTGAAATTTTGACACATATTTGGCGCCATTTATATCTCATCCTACGAACTTATTGAGTGATGTGTTAAATAGAAAATAGGCTTATTTAGGTCAAACGATATTTTTCTTGCCCTTTATCCTCATAAAGTAATTACAGTATACGGTTTCTTCATATAAAAATGTTGTTAATAATTCACATTCACTCGCCGCTAGATTTATCCGATAGTAAATGTTTAATTTATGAGGAAGTCTTTCTCGTCTTCTACTAGAATATATGAATTTATTGAATGCTGTCAGCCTCGGCCCTCGACATTCAAGAGGAATGATCCATTGGCCATGCATAATAATGTACTCACAGCTAGTTTTTGTTCAAAATAAACGGAATATTTAAAATCAACATTACATCATAATATTACAGCTTTCAGTCATTTTATTTCTCTTTATAATTTACAATAAATAATTTAGTAAAATATATTAATTTTATTATTAATTATTTGTTACATATTTTAAATTATATTACTTTTAATTATTTGAAGAATTTATTATGTTGTAATTTATTCTGTGTTTAATAACGTGTAATCATTTGTTGTTACGTTAAACTTCACCTAAATAATGATTATTACTTTAGTTTTATTGATTCGATTTAATTGTGTCATTGAATTCCATCGTTTCTATGTTCAAGGTTTATATTTTAATATGTATTAATAAAATATGGGGTTTCCTAACCTCTAAATGTCAAAATTCCAAACGTATTGCATTTCGTGATAAAAATAATGAAATTTTAATTATGTTAGCCTTTTATTCTGAATTATGTATAGTTCAAATTTCGAGAGTTCGCGAGTGACTCATGATTAAGATGTGATGGTGAATTTTATTTTAATAGTTCCTATGTACATTATAAAAAATTAGGGAGACAATGCTTGTATCGTAGATTTATTTAAGCATGAGTAACTGCCGAACTCTTATATATATATTTTTTAATTAGAATTTGAGGCGGTTTCAACATCATGTTCTTGTTCAGCTGAAGTTATTTTATTTTGGTTAAATTTGATTTAAACAGTTTATATCATTTAGAAACTAGAACACTTTTTTATATTTTCACTAATGTAGTGTTTCGTTCGTTGAGCTTGATATTGTGGGCAAGTTACTAGGAGTCATTTGCGTCTGACAGTTGTTGCACGGTGGAGTTGTAGTTTTATTCATTAAATGTTCGTGCGTTAATTTCGTATGTCCAGTTCGTAGTCTGAAGACGGCTTTCATATTTTGATCTATACTTCTCTTAACGTCTTAACATTTATAGATGTTAAACGAGGATGCAATGTACATAAGGTTCATACACAAGACTCTTATATTATAAAATATAAATTTATTATAAACCTTGGTTGATACTTTTATATTGTAGCTATTATTTGTGTTCTAGTCGAACATAACTGTAGTTTAGCAAAGCAAAATATCTAGGTTATATTTCTCGTTGTCTAACTGTGGTCGATCTTTGACAAAATCAGAATTAAAACAACCATTTTTAGGTTAAACTTCAATGTGTATTGGTTCCATTTCTAGACCATAGATGTAATTTCGATCAATATGATTATATATAGAAAACATAACTATTAAGAATCCTACACCATAGTCAGTACAGTAGAATTCCTTCGTTGATAAGACTAGTATCAGAAATAAACCCACGTTAAATAATCGTATGCACGCATATTTAAGCGACGGCAAATTCGGACGTAAATCGGCGGCTTTGTTGAGCGACTCCTGTGTTCTTTGCATGTATTGTGTCACAAGGGTGTATTGGAGTTGTTTTGATTTGGAGTTTGATACACCACAGTTATGAAAGGACCATTGCATTCTCTTTCAGTCTGAGACGACTGATTGCATTTACAAGGTTCGGATAGGTTTAACGCTGCAGCATGTATTCGGTTGGTTAAAATAGGCCTCCATTATGAGACCTACGTAACACCCCTATAGTACGCGAAGGTTCATTACATTAACTGGGTTTGGATAGGTAAAGCGTAGTAGCGCGAATTTGCTTAAATACGCTAGCAGGGTGCGACAAGCCTAACACAGAATACGAGTGTTAATTAATAAATTTTAGTCAGCACCACAAACTAACCCGTGCACAAAAATGCACAGCGGATATACTATGAAAATATGTGCCATTTAAAACTAAGGCAAGAACCAAATATTTGCATTGTTAAATAATTTAATATCAGTGTTCAATAGATAAACGTAAAATGACATAACCTAGAACATGTACGAATAAATAAACCAACGTTATTCACACAAAATTAGTATTCTTTACGGCAAAGAAATACTGACACAAATTAGAAAATAAGTACAGAAGTTTAAATAAATGCATAATTTACCGGTAAACATTGTATTGTTTACGCACTAAACGGTGACATAAGTCATAATCCGATCGCATAACTAACAAACTCGTAACATAAGATAAGATATAAGAAACGTGCTGGAATACAAAGAACGTGAAACGGACAGTAATCAATCGGAAATCATTAAAATTCAAGTCATTCTTAAAGTATCTACATAAATAAAGTTACTTGCCAAATATGTCAAATGTGACTAAAATAGTAAACTAACAGTATAGTTAAATAACTTGTCCTATGCGAGAATGCATAATAAAAAATACAGTTAAACATTTTTTGGTATTGTTGTAAACTATTTTAAATTCTAGGTTATGTAATTTTTATACTTAACAGGTTTTACACCCAGATTTGACAAGTAGTTAACATAATGTTTGCAACTTTTAATTGAAAACCTCATTCTCACTCACTGAGATTTAATTTTAGGTTTTAAAATATATTTTTTCTATCTATAGTACCTCATAAATGTTTGCGAAAATTTTATACAAAATCCAGCCTGTTTGGATTCAAATACGCAACAAAAAAGGATTCATTGCGGTGCCACTCATAACTCATCACTGCATTATCTGAATTCAAAAAACCAAAATTATTTCATAAGTTTATAAGTTTCTGCAGGTAACCCTGTCGAGTTTTTTTTTTATTATTGATTTTTCAATTTTTTACAGCACTTAGAAGTCAAAATACCGATTTTTCATGAAAAAAATCAGAAACTTTGTTATTTTAAAATACGTTAATATAAAAAGAAAAAAACTCGACAGTGTTACCTCGGCATTTAGTTAAAGAAAGAGTGTGTAAAATTTCAAAAGGATCGGTGTAGTAGATTTTATGCTAGAGAGAGAAAAATTCTGAAAAATTTAAGTATGAGGAAAACGCGTTTAAAAGTTTCAAAGAAAGACAAAACTAGACCACAGGTGAAGATTTAAAACTATATATCTCCGACAGTTTTACGCCAATGGACTTCGAATTTTCACACAATAAACTTAATATGTTGTACATTAATATAAATATTAAAAAACTTGAAACTTTCACCCCCCACCCCTTAAGGGTTAAAAATATTAATTTATATTAAATAAAGATAACATGAAACGAAATGATAAAGATGCATTTAAAGTAAAAACCTAAAATACAAAGTAAAACTAAAACTCAGTAGCTAGAAATGGAGGTTTAACTGATACTGTAATAATCAAGCGAAATAGAAACAAGTAGTTCTTACGGAACAATCTTCAAAGTAGGTCAAAGTAAACATCTATTATTTTTTCTCTTTATAATCCTCTAACCACAAAACATGAATTTTACGATTATTCTAAGAAATCTGTCGGTAAAAAGAGGTTTACCGTGTATTTTGTGTAGACATCATGTAAAAGAATCTAGACTTAAATTTTAATTTTTGGGGAGGAGGGCGCTCCAAATGACGATAGAATAAAATTCCTAGATCCAGAGCTAAATTCTTTGATTGTGAAAATAAGTCTGCGTGTGATGTCACATCCGATGAATTGCTACTTACAGGTGGGTCGTGCATCTCATATAGTTTTATATTATAATTCTTGTGAAAAAAGAAAAACAATCTCGACTACTTATATTTTTTGTGACGTCATACACAGCGATAAAAATGAAACTCAAAATTTAATATTTGAATTGTTCTATAACCTATATTTCAATCAAAAATTGAAAAACCAACCCGTAAAAAATAAGTTCACAAAATCCGATTTCACTCTTACTCGGTGAATTCACTAATTATGAATTAAATCGTTTAATCACGATCGATTCATCTCTGTAGGAACTCATTGATTATATAACCAGATTCAGAAATAGGCTATCTTCAAATAAAAACTAATTAAAAATACACAAGCTGTTTCTTTAGTATATTTTTTTTTGCTTTTTTTGTTGCAGTGTGTTGCGTAATATGTTAATTACTAGACATTTATATCTGTTTGTAAGATGTTAATTCAAAAATGAATAAATCACTTGTAACTACGTTGTAGAGTCTTGCATATTTTATTAAGTTACTAACGTTAGAAAAATAAACACATGTCTTATTTAACAACGAACACAGTTATGTAAACTTTATATATGATTTACGGAAATATTTTGTTTATTCATTGTCGGCCTATTTCCAATGCTGGTGCTATCATTGATGACCTCCTAACATATATTGGCAGTTTTTATGAAACCTCATATAATGTGATCTACACTGCTACCTAATAAGTTTTTAAGGGGCTCCATAAATTGCATCACACAAATTTCCTGCTAGTCTGACAGCAATACAGTCCGGGAACCGAACCAGAACACAAAATAGTGTGAGCCCATGAAATCACAGCAGTTAGGGGCCAATGTTGTAACTGTTTACCTGACTTCTGTTAACTTCTGACGAGTTTTCAAAGCCCTATAATTTACAAATTAGGCTACTTATTCAAGTTCCAAAGGTATGGGATCCATTTTGCTCTTTATTTAAGGTCTTCTGATAGTTTTAGAATTTGATAGATTAGGATAAATTTTAACAATTCCGTTTTTGCACTTATATCTTCTTAATATATATAAATTACGTGTCACGTTTTTGTCCGCGATGGACTCCTAAACTACTTAACCGATTTTAATCAAATTTGTACACCGTGTGCAGTTTGATCCAACTGGAAAGATAGGATAGCTTACATCTCAATTTATGATTGCAATATTATCTTATTGCAAATTATTTGTCTAATTATCTGTTAGCTCCAAACGATTTTAAAAGATGGCGACATCTGTTGACTAGATTGAGTAAATATTCTGTTGACTAGATTGAGTAAATATTCAATAGATGGCGCTATGTAATGTAATATGACAAAAACGTTAGTCACAGCAACGCGTGGCCGGGACAGCTAGTAATTTTATATAAATTAGAATAAAATTAATGTTTTGGTAAAATAATTAATTAATCAAGCATTGTGCTATAGGCTGACTACTAACGATATTCTGAAAAATATTTGTTTTACCAGTCAGAAGTTCTCTATTATATAATATGATTCAATCTATTATTTCACTTTTGTATTGAATAACACATTTTTTGGCTCTTTCGTTCAAGTTCTATCCTTACAGTTAAAAGTTAATCAGGTGAGTCTCCTTCCAGGTCGTAACCCTAGAGTTCAGGCTCTTAAGTGTAATACGGGCCTGTGTATGCTTAAACTAAGAAAAAAAACAACCATATCTTGTATATGGATGTTTAAATATATTATATACAAAATGCTTTTAGTGAATCGTATGTTTCTTAGTTTTTAAAACCATTAACAAAGAATATACAACTCTGATAATATTTTTTATTTCGTGTTCAACGATAAAAAGTAACGAAGAATTTTTTTCTCCACTAAAATTAATGGTTTTGGTTTTGAATAATCAAATTTATTGACATCCGTTGCTAATGATTAGAGCAAATTATTGCCAAAAGGAATGTTGAATTTCAAGATGGAGTTCCAGACCAGCATTAAATTTTCAGGATTTAGTTGTTTATTTTGTCAAATAAAATCAAAATATTTATTCTTCCAACACCACAGTAAACAATTTGGTGAAGTGTCCCTTTTTGTGACGTTTCTATCACTATTGCACTTCAATTATAGTTCGCATCTACTGTATCTTTATTTGTATTCCGAGGTGGAGTGGTTTTGCCATTTGCAGCCGATTAAAATAGACATTTCATATGAACGACTGTGAGAAACTGAACTGTAAATGAACTCTTTCATGACAAAAGAATCATACGCATCTTCAATGTGATGGCAAAGTGACTCCAAAATGTTTAGTAGGACATAAAGGAGGTAGTCGATGATTATCGGTCATTATAAAAATTAAATAATTTTTTAATTATGTACTTCTGCATAATCAGTTAATAAAAACAACCAAGCAAATTCAGAAAATATAGCGCTGGTCTGAAAATTGAACCCAAAGTCACAATTGTCTGACGTCAATAACAAATGTACTCGACGACTGTGTTATCCCAATTTTTTTGATCAAAGTCTAATTTTAATCTCTAATTTTTAGTTGAGTTGAGTTATCACCTCAACACTGTGAGCCATTGTGCTCTGATTTGTTATTTACTTATATTAAATTTATCGAGTCATTTGTTGACCTAGATTCTTAACCCATACTCGTACATAACCTAAAAATCTTCGTTGTTTTGCTAACAGGTTATAATCATAATAAATGAAATTACCATAAAGCAAATAAAATAAATTAAAATATTATACATTTGTCGTTTTATTCACTATATAGAAGATATTTTCGTTTTTTGTTAATATCTATAATTATATATACAAGTATATATTTATTCGAGAAAGGTTAACTGCTATTGACTTCCTACTCGTACAATCCACAATTAACAATCAACGGAACGGATTCGACGATTTTGGATTCCACTACAAATCTACATGGGCCGTGGGCCGTGGCCAGTGGCCTTGACCACTAAACCTGATGATGTTCTCATGGATAAATAAGAACAAGTTTGCCTCATCCACACAACTCGTAAGAAATTAAATCGGTGTGCTAAATTCATTTTTAAGAGGCCACGGGATTTCTCTGTTTTCTTAAATTTAATTCAAACAACTTTGCTAAACAATTTTACGTGTATTTAACATAAAACGTTACCTCTGATATAAAAATGATATTATCTAATATACTATGAATTGACGTTCTGTGATCTATTTTATTATTAGAACTATTAGTTCCAAAATAAAGTTCTGCGAGGAATAGTTAATGCACCGTGGTCGATAGATAGAGACCTGAAGATTAACACAATCGAAGAAGAAATCAAATCTATTAAGCACGAATTAAGACTTTGTAACCACGAAAACATCGCCGTGACGCAAATGTTGCTTGATAGTAATGATGTTCGAAAACTAGGCAGGACTAAACCCTCGGACCTAGTAACCTAATCATGTAGAATTGTTCATTGGAGCAGTCTCTACCACACCGTGTAATTATTGAAATGTAAGGTACTAGATAAGTATATCTATACTTAGTTGTAGTATTCTAGAAAAATAAAAAATCTTTGCAAATTAATATAATAGTCAAACTTAATTTTTTGTATTAACAAAATATTAATGAGAGATTTTTAAGGATTATGGGATTATAAAGAATGAAATTGTAAACTGAAACGATTCAGATTACTTATTACCAACCGGGATTGAAGAAAACGACTCTTTTGGCAGATATCAATAGATAAACACCAAAGGGAGGGCCAAAAATTAACTCAATTTTCTGTATAACAATATATAGTTGTTAGTTGATTTAAATTTAAATTAAAATTATACTTTCTTGACTCGAAAGAGTAATCAAATTAAACAAAAATGTACAACCCTCTAATAGTCCTCTAAAATAGTGTTTGATACTAACTATCGTCGTAAGTAAGTTAGTTATAAATAAGGTTCAAAATCCTTTTTCTAAAATTATTTAATTTATTGTTAGATCACACAATAAAATGAATTTTGATAACAATCAAAACCCATAAAATATAGTGTTGGTCCAAGGATCGAAACCGAAGACGCAGTCGTTTTATGTCAATCATAAATGCTCTTGATCACTGTCCTGTCCCAATTGTTTATCAAATTTTATAAAGGTATTTTAAAAACAATCTAAAAGATATGTTACGTCTCTTGCGTTCTTAATTAAACATTAAATTTATTACGCACATGTAACACATGCCGATAATATAAAAGCCGCTACAGACAGGTAAAGGTAGACTAAACAAATCGGGACATCAAATGGCTGTAGGACCTAATAACCACCGGAAAACCATTATTTAAAATTGACTTCACTTCACTTTATTAACCAACCTGTAATTCAAGATATACCAGAAAATGATTAATTGCTAATATCAATATGTCAGTTTTTATTTCAGCTAGTTAATAATTTGATGGCAATAAATCCAAGAATTTTGAGGTTATGTTTTATGTTGTTAACTTCATTAATTATAAATTAAAATAACCTTCAAATTGAAAGCAAACAACGCACTTCTGGAAGATTTCCATTTAAAGAACGTGTCATCTTTATTTAGTGGCTTACCTGGTCGAATACATACGCCCCTCGTCTCCAGGGGGCCATCCATAACTTACATAACACGCGAAGGGGGAAGGAAGTGGTTAAAAGCGTTGTGACATAAAAATATAAAATTTTCAGAAACTTGGGAAAAAGTGTAAGAAAACGTAATATCCTAAAAAATTTGTCCATGAGATCTAAAAAAAAACTAAAGATCATTTATTCTAAGAACAATAAAATATTGCAAAAAAATATATTATTTGAAATGTGTGACAATACACATAGCACAATTGCAGAAAATTTGTGTGATGTTATTTATAGATGGTTCCTTATTGTTAATTTTAATTTAAAAAAAAACACACAAATTTTGGTTTTTATAAAATTCGTTAATTAATAAGTAAACAACAGAAAATAAAAATATAATTTTAATATAATTATTTTATAAAAAATTATCTAAAATACAAAAAAAAATATAGACATATTTTAAAGTAAGATTTGTCACGCTATGCAAATCATGACATTTTTGGAAATACTTATGTTTATTAAATAATTATTTTCCGCGATAAAAACTATTGCATTTAAATTATGTTTATTTTGTTGATAAAGAGATAATTTGTCTGTATTATAACCTAGAGTTCATATTTTAATACTTTGCTTATATGCGCCCCGCACAAAAATTTTAAATCTGTAGCTCTAAAGGTTGCTCATCTCTAATCTAGACCGTGTTTTTGAAATTATGTGATTTTTCTCACTTTACTTGACCTAGGGGTCTTAGCATGCGTTTGAGCATTGCGAACCATGGCTACACCATAGCTTCGAGTTTGTAATCTGGTTCATCGCAATGCAATTCATCGCAACTAAGAAATTTATTGAAGTGATTCATTACAAAAACAAACCATTTCTAACTCTGAGATCAAATATAATCCTCACCGCTTCATTGACGAAATAGTGCCACATTTATGTGCAAAGAGCATGGTTCATACTACTAAGTGAATTGTTACCTGTTGACTTAGGCAACCACTTGAACAATATTATATTTCATAAATAATTCCCATGTGTTAGCTTCACAAAACATTAAAAAAATCAGTTTTATTACAGATACTTCACTTCTTATTCACAAAATAAAACAATCATATCTTATTGATACAGTGTACATTTTTAATAAATATTTTTATTATAAAAAGTGTGACTTTGACTTACCATATACACTTATGAAATCGTGTCCATGGCCTACGAACTCTCGGACGATGAAGCCTTCTGTACGTTAGGTCATTTACAAAACGGGTATTAAGAGTGGGCTAAGCTAACTTGAGGAATGTGTGAACCGTACATCTCTTTGTTAAATTAATCGAAAATATTCATCATCTATACAAATACGAATAATTTAAATAAATATTTGAAATGAAGTGATTAGCATAAAAATATGAAAACAAATAAATTCTATATAATAAATTATTAGACGACACAGTGGGCGAGAGCATTGATGCTTGACGATGACTGCTGTGTCTTCGGATTCGATCCCCGGACCAGAGTTATATTTTTTGAGGTTCGTTATTATCAACCTGAGTTGATTATGTATATACATAATCATAAATTTATTAGACAGCGGTGTTATTGACATATATGAGGCCACGACACCACAGAAAGTGCTAGAACTCAGGTGATAGAACTCAGAATCGAAATAGGTCGGATAGAATCGAAATTAAACAAAAAATAATAACCTTTTTTATTACTTAGTGTTATATCAATTATATTATTATTATAAAAAAACAAAAACGCAACATTTGTACGTTCTTAACCTAAAATTTTGTTCGTTACCCTATTTGTTCGTAACTAGAGGCGTTCGTAACTCGAGGCATCGCTGTACAATAAAATGTATATACATCATTCAGTAGAAGAAGGTAAATAAATAAAAATAATTTGAATGCATTGGATACCAGAACATGTAAAAAGTAACAAATCTTAAGCTAATGATACAGATTTCAGATTTCTCTTTAAAAGAACCCCACTTATAATATTGTTAATCACAGTTTAATTCCCATGATGCATCAGAATATTTTAAAGACGATGTTCAATTACTACCTATAGAAATATTTACAAATAAGAATAACACTTTCGTAAAGTTGAAATTTGTGTCACAAAATACTGGTCAATGGGACAAGTTTTTAATTAATCTGCTAATTGTTGTTTTTCAACTAATAATAAATTAATCAAAACGATTAGGCTGTAATCAAAATAATTAATACTTCCGTTCTGCGTTAAAATAACTAAATCTGTTAAAGTCATAAAAATAACTTCAGAAAAGAAACTTAAAATAATGTAGTAAGATTATTTACACATGTAATTTGTAAGCGACCTTTACCAGCACAAAAGTTCAGGTATGATAGGATTTTAAAAATACGTCGCTACGAGACGGGAAAAACGCTGACTTGTATATAAATTATTTTCATCCTAAAATAAACAATAATTGTGTGAAAATCATTTCATAATTTCGTCAATGTTACCTAAACTTTGGTGTCAAGTTTCGCACTTTTATTTCTACCATGTAGTAATGTAGTATGCACATCAAATAGTTAGTTATTTAATGTAAAAGAAACTAACGAAGTAATTAAAATGTATTACATGTCTATGAGAAATATACAATGGCTGTGTAACATGTGAAATATTTTTTAAGTAAATATGCAAGTGAGAATTTGCTTTTTATGCTAAGCTGAAAAACAATGAGGTAGAACTATGCTAAAAAGTTTGGTATGGATTACTATTGGACAACTAGAATTTTCGAAAATTATTTAATTTATTTAACGTGTGTAATCCAATGCCGAGTAATATCACCTACAGCCTCGTATTATGTTGGCAGCTTTTATACTGTATTTGTTTTATTTAATTTATTTAACGTCGGCCTATTTCCGATGCTGAGTCCTATCACCGACGACCTCCTTCAATGTTGGCAGTATTTATGGTGTCGTGGCCTCATATATGTGGGCTACACCACTGCCTAATAACTGTATGATTATGTATGACCATAATCAATATAAGTTCATAATAACCAAACCCAGAAAATATATATCTGGCCCGGGGATCGAACACGAAGACACAGCAGTCGGCGTCAAGCATCAATGCTCTCGCCCACTGTGTCGTCTTTACTTTATTAAAAAGATGAATATGTAATAGAAAATTGGTTAGTTAGTATACTGCAGATAGAATTGTCTTTAGGCATGTTCAGTATTGCGTTGGTAGAAGCAAAACCTTTGTTACGCATTTTATATAGTTTGAATTGAACATTGAATATTTAACACTGTTTACATCACATTCAATTATTTAAATATTTCATTGTCATATTGAACCTTCTCCGCCTAAGAGAAAGGAAATTTTGTTATATTGTTATCCTCTTCCATTGTACATTGTACATTGGTTTAAAGTTAGATTTTTTGTTAGTTTTAGTGTTAAGTTATAGTTCTAAGATAAAAGTTGTATTTATAAGTTCATACGTTAAGAGTTTAAAATATATTGTAACAGCTTACATCCGTTATTTCCCCGATAGCGATTTTTTTTCTAATTCCTAAACAAAATGAGATACATTTTTTTTTTCTTGAGTAGTCATGAGCAGGACCACCTTCTGGTGCCGGCTTATCGTTGAATTTTGGGACACCCTGTATAATTAAATTACATAAAAAATACATAATAAATTCGCGCTCGATTAAGTTCTTACGCGAGTCCCTTATAGAAAACCAAAGGTCAACAAGCCTGTCTTGCCTTTCATCTAGTTCATAACCCACACTGCGGACAAATTTTTCCTAACTTAAAATCCAATTCAATAACGTTTACTTTTCATAAATTATTTACAAAATGGTTACAATTTTATAGTTTATTTCTAAATACCATATATATATTTATATAGAGCCGCTTTTAGGATCTGAACCATGGACTGCAGTCGTGGAGGCTCCCTCCTCACCCAATTAAGACTTTTTTTAAAAGAACCAAAAAAATCGCATCCCACATTAATAAAACGCTTACATATACAAAAAATATTTAAAAAATTTCTTTGGTTATCGAAATTTTTATTAAAAAATTGTTTATCTTTTTTTTATATTATGATTTCAATAACTTGCGAGGTTCTTACACTGTTTTCCCCTTATGCTCTTGTTTATGGCTATGAAGAATCACCTGGGCTCTTGGATTGTTTTGGTATAGTACGAATAAATAAGACGTGAGAATTCGTTTAGATATAACTGAATGAATCGGCGCAAGAACATATTCTAAACTCTATACGAATACCAGGTACAGTCCGAAAGAGATTTAATCATGTAGAATAATTAAAATTTATTAATATCAAAATTTTTTTTATTGCAGTTTATATATTTCATGATTTGTAGTTTATGTTTTTTGTTATATACTCGTACTTTATATATGCTGTAGGTTACGAGAATAATCTACATTGATGTAGTGTGATGTATATAAAACAAGACAAAGAATGACAGGGCGTGACTTGCGAATGTATTACAATAAATTTAATTATTATCGCCCATATTAAGCGACTGCGATATAAGTCATGAGATACTAATGACTGGGCTGATTTGGTACTTTCCTTAAACTTAGCGCACACTGGAAACACGACCATCTTAAGACAATTTTGTCTTTGTTGTAGAAAGGTGGAGACAACACTATATGGACACATTGAATAAACAAAGACAACGCTAATAATCTGTTAACACAGACTTGTCTTCCGTTAACGTTAAGTCTTAGACTGGGTAGACACGGCATTGTACTGCACGTTTTTTTGCAGTATAAATCTTATCGAATAAATAGTGGGGCATGCATTTTATAAATGTGTTCGTTTTTTAAGTAGTACAAACGGCGTGTGAAAAAACGTGCAGTACAAAGCCGTGTGAAGGTGAACCCAGCATTAGCCGACAGGTTTTAGACAGGCGAGATCGAGTATGTACAGTAGCTCTCGCCTGTCTCGAGTACTCTCTCCTTGCGTTGACTAGACACCTAAAGTATACTTCGTGTACTCTCTCAACAAATGAATCGGCCAAGAGACATTAGGCTTGAAAAAGTTTAGAATGAACTTGTCCAATTGGAGTGTCGGCGTATCGACAAATTTTTAGCCGAGACTAAATTGCCGGCATTAAATTTACAATTAAATTATATAAAGACTATTTACTGTTTGCTATTTAACCACGTTATTGTGAAATTATTGGGTCAACACCGTCGATCGCGAGTGGTGCTCTCGAACACATCGTCAAATGAACGTTAAATATATGAAAACCGGATAGACACTTAGAATTAGAATTAGTATGCCGCATAAAACAGTAACAAGTATTTATTAATGAATTTTAAGCAACATAGCAAAATGACCAGTGTGCACAGGTCGCACAACGTATATATTATAAAAGATGCTATTTAAACAGCATGAAATATATATGCAAGGGTTGTTACACTCGTTTCCGTAAATAAGAGATGCAAGGTATGTAATGAATACTTGTATATTCTGGTGATGGAATGTACCAGATAAAAATGTAACGCTGGAGTTTGCAGCACGCTAGCAAGTTGAATCTATAATTTCTGTATGAGGTGTAGAAAATGAACCTTGGAATTAGATTGTAGCAAGCTAACATGATATGTTTACCTAAAGGTCACAACTTTGGAATATGAATTCTTACTTACATAAGAAGTTTTTTACTAGGGCTTTATTATGAATTTTGTAATCTAAAAAAAATTAGGAAATACATGGTTGCTTTAAACAAAAAAACTTAATATTAATGTAGATAATTGCTCATGAAAAATTAATTAACACTTGTAATTAATAAAAAAAACAGTTACTCACGAGATTTATATTGTAATTAACACTTAATTACATCATAGACATTACCAGGGGCGTTCGCAGAAAGATTGGCAGAAGTGGGTTAAAATTTCGGATTACTTTTTATTTAATGTTAAATCCATTCTTTGAAGTATAACACGGAAAATTGTACGAAAGAAGAAGTGGGGCGAGGGTCGGACGCCCATGGTCATCACACAATCATATTAAAAAGAAATGAAATAATAATATTTGTAGCTCATTTTGTAACAAAATGCAAATTTGCTGACTTGACACTTTATTGTTATTAAATGAATATTTACTAGTGAAAACTGTCATTTTAATTTTATGTGTTAAAATATTACCAGATCATCAAAGCTCATCATTTATATAAGAATTCTGACGTAATTCAAATTTATGCCACATTTCATATTGAACATTAATTGTCTGGATCATAAATATATTTTAGATTATAAATCATTTTATTAAATAACAAATGAACGTTAAAAAACTAAGAAAGTGAAAGAATAAAAAGTAATCAATCGTCGTGATCAGATAACATTTAATCCAAGTCATAACATTGAGAAAAGAACTGAATTGAGAAAAAAAAATATTCAGAATGAAATGGGAATAGAAAAGTAAGTATACTTCTATAGAAGGGTCTAAGAGGAGAGGTATAAGCAAAGGGAAAAGTAAATCGGGAAATATGGGTATAACAAGAAAATAAAGGGGAAGTAATATAGAGGAAAAATAAGTCAAAGAATAGAAATAGGTAGCAGGCAGGTAATGAAGGGGGTGGATGCTACTCAGAAAACAGTTGGATATACATACTATATTTAAGGTATATTGCATATCCTATGTATATACAGTTGTGATGTAATGTACCTACAATGTATGTCATATGTATGTGCAAACACAACTAACGTGACGTGCCAGGGCCAATGGACTATGTCTCTTATGCTATTAACATTATGGTGTAGTCATATTCATAAAAAATGATCCTATATTATAATGTTCCAGGTGTATCTGACTTGTTTATATGTTAGGTACTGAATTTTGTATGGTAGCTCGAAAACGGCTCCGTCAATGTTTTTGAAAATTGCCTATTTCGTGGAGAAAAAAATTCTAAACTTTTGGCGTCCCCAGATTTTTCCCTGAATTTCCTAAAAACCCATAACTTTTGGAAAAACTGGAGAAAAGATGTGCTCTTTTTTGCGGTATAACTCTTTATTTGTAAAAGATAGAAAGGGGAAATTTTGCATATGTATTACGCTATTAAATGCAAACATGTTCTAAAATTTGGAAATTCAAAATATTATAAAAGGGGCGCCGAGAAAATTTGGGCAAAAAAAATTAACGAAAAAATTAAAAATATTTTATATTTTGTTGAAAAAATATATTTTTTTAGTCAGTTAATATGAAAAATTATTTGTTGTTATATATATAAAATTAATATACAACGAGTTAAATAATTCAATTTAAAAATGGAATTAAAATTTGAAATGAAATGCAATACACACAAAAGACAGTCGTCGCTTGCGACGGGGGTAAAAGCTAGTAGTTGTAAATAGTTTCAGTTGAATCGATTCTTAATATAACACAATTCAATAAATAAAAGAAATAGAAAAAGAATAGAAGCAGTACAATGGCCGAGAGTATTTATACTTAACACCAGACTACTGTGATTTCGGGTTCAATCCCCGCACCAGCACTGTATTTTATAGGTTTGGTCGTTTTTCAATTTAAATTGATTATGACTGACATAATTACATAAACTTATCATGTAGACACCATATATTCTGCCAACATAGTAACACATCGTCTGTGATAAAACCCATCATTGAAAATAGATTACTTTTAATAAATGAAACAAATAAATTATTCTATAAGTACTTTAAAAATATTAAATAATGCATTGTGATATATTGCATAAATATTTTAATTTTACTTTTATTAAAATGGCATTACATGTGTATTAATTAATTTCTTAAAACAAAATTTCTCTTATTTTTAGAAAGTTTCTTTTTAACTATACTTATACATAACATTTCAAGTATGTAGATAGATACATATGCTTCAAATGTATGAACATAATATAATCGTATTTATGATACAAGATTCCCATAACACGGGGAGTCAGGTGTTTTGCATGCGTTGGCTGGAAGAGGGGGAGAGGGGTGAGGAGGGAGTATATCATTCTCAAAGTATGATAGACACTCCCGCATATTAGACACTTCAGCTCTTTAACTTTTGGTTATTAAACACTCGCATTTAATGAGTTGGTAACGATTCTAAACGTACATTCTAATTCACAAAATTGATCGAATCAATCTCTTCACGGAAAATAGTATGTATGAGAATATATGAATTCATATAGCACCGATTTTTCAATAGTCTGTTAACTGTGGTTTATTATAAACCTTGTGTTTCTCAATTACAGAACACAATACGACTTGGTGTCGCACTATGCGGATGTTTAATTTGAACATGTTTTTAAATTTGTACCTTCATCTATACTTGTTTATTTTTAATCGCAATATGGATACATTTAGAACCGATTTTTCAATAGTCTGTTAACTGTGGTTTACTATAAACCTTGTGTTTCTTAACTCTGATATTTGCTGTAGCGCATGGGTGTTTTTCAATTACAGAGCACAATGCGACTTAGTTTCGCACTGTGTCGCACTATGAGGATGTTTAATTGGAACATACATTAGCTTTTAAATCTGTACCTTCATCCATTTAGAACCGATTTTTCAATAGTCTGTTAACTGTGGTTTATTATAAACCTTGTGTTTCTCAATTACAGAACACAATACGACTTGGTGTCGCACTATTAGGATGTTTAATTGGAACATACATTAGTTTTTAAATCTGTACCTTCATCTATACTTCTTTATTTTTATTCTCAAAAACTGTTTATTTTTTAACTCAATTTATAAATTTAATTTTACTCTTAATTTTATTTAATAATTTTTTTTATGATTTAAATAAAATTAGTTAGTAGTTAAATAAAGTAAGGATTATTATTAAAGATATTAAATTTCATACAATGGTATTGGAAACAGTAATCATTATAATTGTCAATTTCTACATTTTATGCTAATTAGTTGGTATTAATTGCGCATATTATGGGAGAACAAATCTTTTTAAAGTGCTCAACTGTGCAAGACGCTGCTATAGTTGGAATATGGCCGTTGTTGGAAATTACCCTATATAAGCAAAATACCTGAATTACATTTTTTGATAGGATACTATAATTGAAAAACCTAGTTTTTAGGTTAATATCATAACTATTGAAAAATCAGCTTTTAGTATTATATTATTAATATTACTTTCACTAACTATTACTCGTAACAGAATCCTTTAACTGATAAGATAAAAATCTTACTCATTATATAGTTAGAGATGTGGTCATAACCTAAAATTATTAATCGACTGTTAAAGTTAATTAATAAACTTTGTTCAAATTTAATAAAGTTATTTTTATTTATTACTTTATATATTGTCGACTTATATCCGATGCTGAGTTCAATCACCGATTATCACTCACTATGTTGACCGTTTTTAAGGTGCAGTGGCCTTTTAGCAATTTATCTTGGATAAAAAGAAAACCCTGAAAACTGGAATTTCAAAAAAATCTACAAATATTAAGTTTTAAGAAAACAATACAAATATTCCAGCGGTATTCCACAAGTTTGTCTCCATTATAAATTTGTTTGGTTGCATCTATGACTTAAGAAAGAAAGAAGAGTTAATATTTAAACATATTGCACTTTACAAAAATATTTATTAAAAAATACCTTTTCATTTGATTTCTTTAAAATTTTCATCCTTCGTAATATAGTAAAAAACGGCATAATTATAAATAAAATTGCGTTGTTGTAGAAAAAATATATTTTAATACATAGTTAATCCGGCTTGGCGTATAATAAAATTTAATAGTTAATAGACTAAATTTATTACTGTATAATTATAAGTAATTACTATTCGCGAAAGTGCATAGTTTTGTCAAACTTTAAAACTACATTTTTAAAATTCAAGCCTCAGGCATGTCGCCTTGACGTATTTCTTGTACTGCTTACATATAGTTCAGTGCAGGTTCTTTTTTGCTTTCTACATTTTTTATATAACTTCTAATGTATCAATATATATCAATAATAATGTATCAATATATATATATATATCAAATATAATGCATTTTTCAACGAGTAACAACAAATCGTATGACGTATAAAGTTTGACAATACTATGCACTTCGTATATATGGATATATATATACATATATATATATACATATATATATATATATATATATATATATATATATATATATATATATATATATAAATTATTGTGATAATTTAATTCACTGTATAATACAATATATAATCATATGAATATTTTAAAATACATAATAGTCGGTTATGGTCATAATTACAATTATATTTGTTTTATTAATAATAAAAAAATACTTGTACAAAGCTAACAGAGCTCAATTTCTCTTCACGCTAACGATTAGCAAGGTCAAGGTTCAAAACAAGAACACATTGATGAACGATACCATACAAACACAACCATCAAGGAATGAATATAGGAAATAAGTAGGACATACTAATATTGTATGAATTATCGTAAATATATGAGGAATGTAAATGTTCTATGTTCCAATCTATGTATTAAGTCCTTTTAGAAAGGTTTGGAGAAAGTACACGTCTAGATAATGCCAAAGATGGCCGTAATGATGCTGAACTGCTGAAATATTGCCACGGATGATGATATCTCGTGAGATACTATCCCGTATCCGCAAAGTGTGCTAACAATGAAGAATAGAAATAACTTTGATTTTAAGTAAAAAATGAGAATTAGAGATAAAGAATATTGTGAATAATGATGCATAGTGGCGGATTAAATTGAGTGGCGAGTAAGATATATGAAAATGTCTTTTCGAAAATGGATTTGAGTTTGCGGAAGAATTTTTTTACCTCAACTGTGTAGGAAAGTAATGAAGACAATATATATTACTTCAAAAATATTATATTCTTCAATATTCTAGTTTTAGTTATAATATCCAACGGCATAGTGGCCAAAAGCATTTATAGTTGTAGTCAAAGCTGTGTCTTTCCGGATCAAGGCTATATTTTCAGGGTTTTCAGGCAGATCAGAGATGTGCTGACTTAAAGACAGCATTAATACAAGGCAAGTTGCGCCAAATTGTATACAGTACATATATAAAGATTTATATGAAATAAGAATCCTTAAATATTCAAATAAAAAAACGAAAAATGAGAAATATAGAGAGAAAATCTAAATACTAGAAAAAGTAAAACCTGAAGACAATCCAGCTATGATCCTTATATGAATGAGTACCCGAGTCGAAATTTTAGACCTATCCTGATCCTAAAATGGATCTTTACTCCTCTTTTCATCCTAAATACAGAAAAGTAAACCTCGTCTCATCCTAAACATTATTATATGTCCCTCCCTTGATCCTAAACGAAATCATGATCCTCGTCTTATATGTAATTTAGACTCTGTAAACCTTTTTTAAAACCTTTTTTAAACCTAAGATGGTCAAAAGGAATGTTGTAAAATATCTTAAATTTATAAATTTAGAATAACAATTATAATTTAATATACTTACGTTGGTGATTCTGATTCTAATTTAGTTAGAGCATTATTAAAAATATCATATATTATAAAACGAGATTAAATATACACAAATGCTCTCATTGATTCATTTTGGCATAAATTCATATAAATCCAGGGCCCTAATAATAAATAATTAGGGCACCATTGTTAAGAATCTACTTGCACCGCCTATGAATAAATATGCCATCGATACTAGATAAAATTACTGTGCTAAAAGAAAAGAAAGTAACTAGATGACAAGCTAAAATTATTGAAGCAGAGAATAATACGATTAATTACTAGATAAAGATAAAAGAACAATTTCGTTGATCGTTTTTGTTAACACCTTGGTGAAATGGCAAAATATACTCCTAGTATAACAATCATTTCTTTAATAGTTTACTCTATAGACGCACAATCTTTGTTAAAGAACCGTAACCCACACAAATTGGAGCAGTAGCCTATAGAACGTTAGATACGGGATAATTGATTCTCTTTATTTGATTTACATTATGCTTTCATAGTAAATTAGTACACCACATCTTCTCTCTGATACGGAAGAATCATTTTCTACTTCTAATATTAATAACACCTTTACATATGCTACTTTAAAAAATTCTAGGTAGTATTTGTATGAAATAAAATTGTTTCAATCCTAAGTCGGAACTTCTAAAGGAATTACGGTTTTGAATGTTCTACTCAATTTCCAGTATAATCTCAGTGTGTGTTCACGTTCTTTTTAGTTTTGTTTAGTAAATAAATAAAAATAATTAAAAATGGTGTTTATTTCTAAGTATCAGGAGAATATCAAACTTTTGTAGTGCCTTCAACTTTGGTTCCACTGGAAAATTTTCTACTGGTGCTCGATTAGTTGATTAAAGTTTGTGTGTAGGGCCAATAAAGGTCTAAACACGGCCCTGTTTTTAACCATCAACTAGTATCCGTTACGTATCATAAAACAGCTGAAGTGATTTAACGGGAAATGAGCTGCTGATTTCATATTGATATTTAAACATTTATTTTATACGAGTATCTTTCTAAAGACGAGCGGCAGAGAACGTTTCCAGACTCGTTTTAAGTTTTTATAATCCTAACAACACATTAAATTGTCTGGTTAATAAATATTACATTGTAACGGCATATATGTGAAAATGTGAACACTAATTGTAAATAAAGTTACGCAAATTCCGATCCAAAGTAGTGCGACTCCAACATGCGACCCCAACATTCTTATATTTTCATTCACACTCATATTTAGTCATTTTCATAACAAGAATAATTGAACCAGAAAACTATAAAAACAAGACTTTGTAAAAAACGGAAGTTGTAAATACTATTAGAAAATTAATAGCTTGCTACACACCGTTTAAATTTTAATTCACATACTTTCTCGGTAATTGTTAATTAGTTATTTTACTTTAATGTTAAAAGAGACTTCCGAAATATTGTTGTACATATATTACACACTAACGCAGGAGTGGGGAACCTTTTTACCGTGGAAGGCCACTTCTAATAGGCTTGTAAACCATGTCTTAATTTCTGCAATCACCAGAATCTTAAATGTCTAACTACTTCTTAATAAATCCTTATATTTTTTCCCTTTAATTATTAAAGCAAATATGCCATCTCTTTCATACAACAGAGATGCATACGAATGTGTGTGTGATACGTCGTTTACTACTAACAGTTGTGTATCCCATAAAATATTATATAACGAGTATTTTCAACAACATTGATTATTTATTACTACTATCTCTTTGTAAATCAAGCAGCAAAACTGAAATTCATTGTTGATATAGATACTTCGTAAACATTTGGATATTTAAAAAATAAAAACGCCAAAATACTTTTATTAACATTTATTACAATCAAAAATTAAAAAACAACATTTAGGCCGTCCGCACATGGGTCGACTGATTGCAAACGCAAGCCCCGAATCTGCCCGAACCGAATTATGCAACTGTGTTCTTAGTGAGAGAACACACACGGCACAAACGAAACTAAACTGATTTCAAATTGGTTTTGACCACGTTTTGAGCGACTGTGTTTCTAGGTCGCAGGGTAATAACATTGCATGCTTTTGATAGTGAACATTATGAGCAGAGATGCACAAATACTATTCAAAAGTATTTAAATACATACAAATACCTCACAATACGACACAATAAAATACCCTTTTATAAAAAACCCTATTGTAAAAAAGTCACGAAACACGGCTCGACATGGCTCGTTTTTCGTTTTCGTTCGATAACTCAATTACGGTCGCTACACACTCAAAAACACAGAAAATGGCGATATAAAAAAGTTTGTTGATAACAGTAAAAAGTTCAACACCAACAAATCAGTTGACGATATGTACATAAATATAAGTATTCAAATGTATTTTTTCTATATTTTAATGGAACTATTTTTACCATCGAGTTATAAAGTAAATATGCTTGAAATCTTTCTTCAAGTAAATTCAGACAAATAAATTTTTATGCAAGTAATTTTGCAAGAAAGTTCGCAAGTAAATAGGTTCGCCATCCCTGCACTAACATATTAAGCTACGATTCTTTCCTTGACTTTTAGATCTTCCACAGATTACATTGTTATTCAACCCGTTTTCATGCTTTGTAATTGCAATAATTTATTTCTTAGCACGTTAATCACGTGTTGGCTTTATAACATTTGTATATTTCTGCACTGTCTAAGTTGTAAGATTTCTGGCGTCTTCAAAAATATTAATTTAGCGCCCATCTTTTTATTCTATTTTTGAGAACAAAGATGTTGTCACAATGACGTCATGAAGCAACGGATGCGTCACTTCCTGTCAGATAAGTTTCTGAAGTCTGGATAGAATGGATTTTCAGATATTGCAAAAACATAATCGGTTGAACGATATACAAATTTTCATTGGATATATTTGAATGAGAGACAAGAGGTCCGCAAGACCGGGAAAGTTCGCAACATGATTATAAATCGTATGTGAGGAAAACAGACGGTATTAAATTAGAAATATAACTTTCACACACTATGGTAATGGTATAAAAGTAAATAAATATTTTTTTTTGTTTTTTTGCAGGTATGGCATTTTTTTCAACCTCTAATTCAATTGGTATTGGTATGTATAAATAAAATTTTGTTTTAATGACTGTATGATGTTGATAGATCTGTGTGAATTTTTTGTTAGGGTAACATTGATATTGCTGTCCCCACCAACGTTCCAACGTTCTGTAGTTCATTGAAGATACATATATAAATGGCGATTTTTTCAATATCGAAAGATTTTACACTAAGTGATAGCCCCCAGCATGTACGTATTTTTACGTTTCCTTAAGGAGTTATATGCAGTCAGGAGGCCCAAAAATAGTGATTTTTAAAGATTTTTTTTCTGAGAAGATTTTCAAATGTTTTAATGTAAAAATTTGTACACATATTATAGTAACTCTTAACTGTATGTTAACATTTTTCTATTTGTAAAAATAATACTTTTAAAGCTGCTATAGCTGCTCTCAAAGAGCTTCTCTCAAAAAAGGCATCCTGCGGTGACCACGATATCTCTAGACTGGCTTATTTAAAATGAAAAAACCAAACGGATTTCGTTAAAGTAATGTATGATCTAGTAACTTATCGAAGGAATAAACAAAATAATATTTTTTGATTAAATGGCAGCTTCTTAAAAAAAGAATTCGATTTTGGCCTTAAATTGTTTATAAAAAAAAAAATATTTATCGGTGAAAAAAAACCTTTGATTAATTACTAAAAAAAATACTTAAAAACATTGTGTTAAAATTTGAGAATGATCGGTTCAGCCGTTTCCGAGAAATCTTGGTCGCCAACTTTAAAAACATAGTTTTCAGAAAAACGCATGTAAAGTTTCAAAACCACTTCACACAGAATAAAAAAAAAATTATTCAACTTATAACTTCGTAAATAGTCGCCGGATTGACTTGAAATTTTCTGTGTGTGTACTTAAATATATGCACAGTACGAAAATGAAATTTAAAAAAATGGTTTTTTTGTTAATTTTAACTGTATTTAACCCCTTAAGTTGAAACATTACTTCATGGGTATATAGTTAGATATAGATGGTAACATTGTACTAAAATGACAATCGATTTGCAACTTTATACGAGTACTCAATATTTTCAAATATAAAAACGTTATTAATAATATTAATAAACGTGTTACTCGCAACACATTACGCGCGTTATATAGGGGTCTCCTGTACTCATTTTCACTCTTCACCAAGAAAAAATGATATTTATCGTTTGAAGAATGTAGTTTCTAAAAAACATGTATATTGTATATGTATATCTTGCCATTACAATCAGAACTACCATATTAAGGAACAATGCGGGCAAACTATAACAACAATACGCTGTGACCTTCAAGAGCGTTGCACGTTGCACCATAAACAATACCAACGAAGAAATATTAAATTGTTGTATCACTAAAATGATTGTTATTCAGTTTATGAGTATGTTGTATAGAACAAGTATATGCTCGTACACTTTCACTCTTCGTTCAGTCGAAGACTGAAGAGCATTCACAGCTGGAATGTGTTGTTTTCTCAAGCGGTGTATAATCTTGACTATTATTATAGAAACTAATTATTAGTTATTAAACAAATATTGTAAATTAATTACAAGAACTTCATAAACATATTGCAGAAAAATAGAAACATGATCGTAAACATACGAATAAAATAAAGATTCTAAAACTTTTTATTAAATACAATCATAGACAAGTACAGACTGGTGCGACTTAAACATGCGACATCCAACATTTGTTGAAAGAAGTTGTACAACACGTCCACACTAGTGCGACATGCAACTTAATACGTCGGAAGCTTTCATATTTCGAATGAACTCCTTCAACCTGCTTTAGAAAAAAAAATATTTGGAAGAAAAAATAAGTAATAAAGCTCAGTTATTCAACAAGGTCTCTGCTAACTCGTGCCCTCGTTGTCCATTTAAACACCATTTTTAATTATTTTTGTTTATCTACTAAACAGAACTAAAAAAACATCTACCCACACTGAGATTATGAGACTGAGTAGGTAGTCGATCCTTTTGCTCTGGACCACATTCAAAATCGCCGCACATGCAAATTCTTCTATAAACACCGACTTCGGATTGAAACATTTTTGTTTGCATAAAAATACGACCCAGAATTTTTAAATATAGCGTAAGTAAGGGTTTTATTAGTGTTGCATGTTTATGCAGCACTAGTCTGTACGCTAAAAGTACAACATATTTAGTAAATTTATGTCTAAATAATGTCAACTTATGAATTAATATATATAAATGTTGAATGTCTCACGTTTATGTCGCACCAGCGTGTACGATACATACGGCCCGAATGTTGCAATGTTACCCAAATTGTTTAATACCGTAGAAAAATAGACAGTCCTGCATGGAATTGAACCACATATCTTTACGGATGGTACAATACTACTTTGACCTGTAAGCTAGTAGTGTCGTTTAATTTTAATTATCTATATATAATTATGTTAATATAATTATATATAATTAAATTAAAAACAGTAGTGGTTTAAGTTTATTAATTTCTTTTGAAGGAGAGAGAATGAGTAGATAGGGTAAGGAACACAAATGAAATGTAATTAATCACAATGATATGTAATTTAATGATTTAAGACGGAAGAGTGTAGTGCCTAATGGCAAAAACATTAAATAATAATAATAATAACTACGACCACATTTGAGAATCTTAGATACACTATAAGCGCAAATTTCAAGCCAGTAAGTACAAGTGATTACTAATTACACGCTATTTAAATTAATGACTATTTAATGTCTAATGTGTTAATTAAATTAAAAAGTTTATAAAGTGACAGATAAATTTTAATTAGACTTTTACTTTATAAATATTTTTTTTCGAAACATTTGATAAAAATTTATTATCAAAAGTAATTAATCAAACATAAAAGTTACTCATTATACTAATTCATACACTTGTCATAAAATATTTATAAAGAAATAGAGCAATTAATGTCATTAAATGTTAGAAAAATATTAGGAGTAGATACTATCAAAAATTGAACACAACTTTCACTAAATACTTTCGATTATGTTTTGATATATTTAATACAAAAAATTTCATATCAGTTGAAATCGATATCAGAAATTTATATTGTAACAAGTGAGAGTTAACATTTTTTGAATACCTCAAAACAAGGTTAATTTCATAAACAGGAATAAATGATGATTTGCTAACTTGAATTAAAACTGTTTAAAAATCATAAAATATTAAAGTCACTTTGGTTTTCTTTGATGTTGGAGAATATGTGTCACATTTTTTTGTTTTAACTTGATCTAGTAACCTTACGATTTACGGGTATGTTCACGCAATAAACACACAATCACGCATGCTTGTGTATCTCTTTTTTCTGTTTTCATCAAAGGAATAAATATTCCCTTTAAGACTTAATATTTAAAAAATGTTCAAATTTTAATTTTGTTTTTAGTTTTGTATTTAATTTAAATTGTATAGCATATGGAAATATGCTTAGTAATTCCCTGCACCATTTTTAATTTAGCATTTAATTTATATATTCTTTTAGAACCTTACAGGGTCCAATGTTTCTAAATTAACAATACTAAATTATATTATAACCTCCAAAATGTGACAATCTATCAAAATTCAGTAGAAATTATTTTTAAAAGAAGTTTAATGTCAGTTTGTCAAAATTAAAAAAACAAAAACAATTTCTATTATTAATTGTTATTAAAAACAGCAATTTTTATTATTCCATGTTCAATTATGCCCAACTGCGAACTGTCAAAATTTATATTACTAACATCGCATGCGCACCAACTAAATTAACTAAACTCAAATTAAAACATGAATGTGACAAGGAAACCCTGTTCTGAAAACCTGAAATCTACATTAAAATATTAAATAAAAATGTAAATTAAATATCAAAACAGTGAGTGGGAATAAGGCTTAAGTTTATTCACTTAATTCGTATTTGTTACTACCACCAAGATCTGTGGTGAATCCAGGCAGTATGACTCAGAGTAGCATCACCAAACTGTGCTTGGAGTCTCTTAAAAATTTTATTCGATTTTTTACGAAAACACGTATAATACGGCGTTACGCAACAGACGTTAATTTTTCGAGTCAAATAAACAAAATTCCGGTTTATATTTAAATGACCCTCGTACAATGGAAAAGCACTGTCTCTCATTTCACTATAATGGATATAGGAGCGAAAAGGATATAAAATTTATTATCGTGTAATAGATTTGTTCGACTCAACATTCTTTAAACATGAGTAACCGACGATCTTTCATAAATTAAACTATACTAAATACAACAATACAATGAAAGAAAGCACTTGAAAAAACAAAATAAAACACAATAACCTATTAACATCATGTTGTAAATAATAACAGTAATGCGAATAAAATGAATTAACACATACTAGCACAAGTTGTAACAATGTATACATATACACAAACTTGTATGCCTGTGTGCGTGTGTAACCTATATGAATGTATTTATATTGTATATGTGTGTCGAGTACTGAGCGGGTATAATTACTGTAAAATCTAGTACTGAAATAAAAAATAAACAAACAAAACATATGTTACATTAATGACTATAATTAAAGCCGGTTTTCTTTGAATTATATTCTGACATCTCACATCGAAACTTCATGAAAAAATAACATAGAAATATTTCCTATAAAATTGTACTATATATCACAACACTCAATAACTTCGTAGTATGACATATAGATGGCACCACTATCGATAAATCATTATAATTTAGATATTACCAACCTTCAAACAATTAGTGTCAAAATTTCATGATATTCAGACCATTAGTTTACGAGTTACAGTGCTTTTAGTGACGCAGGAAATTTGTGTGACGTAATTTATGGATGGCTCCTAACGTCAAGCATAAATACTTTTTTATTTTTTTGACATGTACTTTTAATACGTGTTTAATTTTAAAAAGTGAAATGAACAAGAATCTAAATTTGTTCGTGTCCTAATATGACGCAATGCCACTGTTGCGAGAACAACGTTTGCGAATTGCTGGCGCTGGAGGGTATAAACAGTATTAATGCAAAACGTAATTTACTTCATTTGGCACATGTTCTAACTACGCAGGTAGACTACGAAATGTGAAATACAATATTATAGTATGTTTGTACATTTCATTTAGTTCTGGAGGATTCATTTTTTGATTGATTATAAATTATCAATCAAATTATCAGTTATGTGGGCTATAACTCTACCACTATTCACGCTATTCGCACTGTTCGCACTATTCACACTATTTGCACTGTTCGCACTATTTGCACTATTCGCACTATTCGCAGTATTCGCACTATTTGCACTATTCGCACTATTAGGACTATTTGCACTATTCGCACTGTTCGCACTATTTGCACTATTCGCACTATTTGCACTGTTCGCACTATTCTTTTATTACTTTTCGCAGTGTAGCCTTAGCCTAATAAAAAAAAGGACGCCTCTGAGAAGCATTATTTTGATCAATTTTCACAGTGTTAGTTTAAACAACCTATTTTAAGAAGCACTGATTGCCACCCAAATACTGATGGTAAACATTATTGAACGCTGCTAGGGTAACCTCATGCGACCCTGGATATCTCATAGTAGGCTAATTTATGTAACCGATCGTAGATAAAGGAATTACAAGCACAGCGCATGCGTCAATAACGAGTTCTTGTTCTTTTTATTTGTATTACTATTTGACATATACTTGTAGTCCAAATATCACTGTTGTCATGTTTTGTATATTACTTTAATTGTTACACCACGATTGTTATTAATACTATCAACAATTCTATCAGTCTAATACGATTATAATGATATTCTAAATTGTACATTTACTTTTAACTACATACTACATAGATAGTTTAGGATAATTTCCCACGAGATATGATCTACATAAAAACATGAACTAATTGTTATTGAATAAAATAAAGATTTAACTAATTTAATAGCTAATGTGACGACACAATGTGCGAGACCATTGTGCTTGACGCTGACTACTCTGTCTTCGAGTTTGATCCTCGGACCAGACTTATATTTTCTGGGTTTCGTTGTTATTAAATTAAATTGATTATGTACATGCATAATCATATACTTATTAGTGCATTACAGATATAAGAGGCCACAAAAACTGTCAATATTGTACGTGGTCGTCGGTGATAGGACTCAGCATCGGAAATAACACTTGGTTAAATAATTAAAACTTAAAAATATGTTTTCAATATAACAGGGAAATATCTCACTAGCAAGAATCTAGTTTGAAACTAGGGTAGTTTGATATATCAGTGAATTTTTGAATTTCCCGCGCAGCTCCCGTCAACTGCCATCTATTAATAGACTATTGTCAAACTGCGTCATTAAGTTTCTGTTTGACAGCTATTAAAATCAGCTATCCGAGCGATGGATGCCGCGATTGCGATGTCCATAAATTAGGCTACGATTTGCTAATAAACATTTATAATAAATAATAACATTTAATTGAATCAAATCGCCTAATATTTTTAGCCGATAGACGAAGAAAGTTATGAGGCTTAGTTTATTTCACAAAATATGGTCTGTTTACTAGGTCTATCAGCACTCTGATAATACACCTCAGCGGCGTTAGCATTAGTTATACACCTAAGAGAAATTAAACTAGTTATTAAAACTGTTGTGATATTGCCACCAATATTCATTTAAGAGGGGGCAGTGGTCTAGAGCTCGAAAATTTAAGATATTTTGAGGATTGTTCTTTTATAATAAAAATATTGAAAAACGATATTTTAACTTTTTAGGCTTATTATTATTAAAGAAATTGAAAATTGGCAAAATGATACGCTTTGGAAATTGAAGTACTAAAAACCGGGTTTTTTTTATCAGTTATTTTTAATGAAAAAAATACGAAATTATTGAAATAAGAAAATGATTATAGTTCCAACGATATATATATTAATGTTGTGAATAACATATAAAAATTTCAGAAGATTCGGTTGAATTTTTTTTTTCTACAACATCCTACCGAAAAAAGTATATTTGAGATAAATGAGATTAAAGTTTTAAGTATGGATATTGCTATATGGTATATGCTATGGCTATATGGCTATTGATATATGCTAAAACGGCTGTAGAAACAACAATTATTAATACCCTTATTATTAATTATTAATATCCTGACAAAAATTTAACAGTATATTCTTAAAAGATTAGACCAACGTGAAATTCGTTTCAAACAATAGTTCTATTTAAAGGCTCAGAATAGGACTTTTCTGGACCCTAATAAAAATAATTCCATCTCAAACCATTACATACATTTTAAATCTTTTTTTTTAATTTGAGGCGATTTCAACGACAAGGTCATATTCGCCTGAAGTTATTTTATTTTAGTTAAATTTGATTTATTAAGTTTATATCAGTTAGCAATTCGAGTCCTTTAGTTCACGACTGATGCTGTGTTTTGTTCGTTGAGTTTTAAATCTTTAAATTAACATTTTGTTAATTAATTATAATTAATAATTGTTTCGTATTATTACACTAAAAGTTTAAATGAAACATAAATGTCTTTCAAGTTGACACCGGCCAACAATAATGCAATCGGATATAGTCCAAATGCAAGTATCGAAAATTTCCTGAGCGAATAGCCTCTGTAATTAACTTTTCAGCCCAGTCAACTGGCCACATTGAGCTAAGTACCGTGTCTGATTGGTACAGACAAGTACAGTTACAATAAAATTATCTTGAAAATGTCGAAACAGATTTTTTACTCATTTGTTCCTATATATTCAAGGACACAAATTCAGACTAATCAGATATAACCTTGTCTCTTCGCTGTTACCAGACTTAATAAATACGTAATTAAATGTAACTTTAATTTAACAATATTTTGTTAATTAGCAATTAGTTTCGTCTGTTTAACTATGACCGAAAGTGACGCGATGTTCGATATACCATACAACTTTATTTCGTTAAGAGAGTCGAACTCCAACTCGATTGTCGAATCAAATTGAATCGGTGTTTTGCGTTTAGCATTATGATCCGGTTTTCAAATCGCCTTCCACTGACTTTCACTTCAACTTCAACTCTTACGTCTTGCATCTTAGATGTTTGCTCTTTGGTTTGGCTTAATACATGTGATTGTTTTTAACAGTGCGTCATGAAATCCTGGTTCGGTTATTCATTATTTTGTAAATGACTAAGCCTTATTATATTTATACATTTTAAATTCTTTATGCATTAAATTACATACAGATATTAGACATTAAAAACATTAATATTGCATAAATATTATTATTGTATAGACTACACAGTGGGCGAGAACATTGATGCTTGACTCTGACTGCTGTGTATCCGGGTTCGATCCGGACCAGAGTTATATTTTCTGGGTTTGTTCGTTATCAAGTGAAATTGGATATATATATTCAATAGCAATAAGCAGCAGTACAGTTCACATATATGAGGCCACTGCTCAGCATCAGAAATAGGCCAATCTTAAATAAATTAATAATAAATTATTATGTTTAATGGTGTGAATTTTTTAGTTATTTTTAAGTTTTACTTTTAGGTTTTAATTTTTTTTTACTCTTATTTTACTAGTATGGGTTACCGTAGGCATATTACGTCCACCCATGTAAACAAAATTACTAAAGCTTCTTTTCTATTTAAATGTTAAATAAATCTAAATAGTGAATAATAATTAGCAGATTTTATAAATGGCAACGAACCTTTAAAAGTTATGCAACAGCCAATAGTTATTTTTGCAATTTATTGTTTATTCCTATCTTCTACAATTATAATAAATTTTTCTTAATGTTTATTTTATTACCCAAATAGAAAATGTAACGTAATATAATACTTTAAATAGTTTGTATAAAGTTAGCGAGTGTAAAACTCCACTGCAAGAAAATTTCTATAAGAGAAATACAAAATTAATGTTGGAATTAGCTTGTAGCAAGCTAAAAAATGTGAAACTGTAAGATAATTTTATACTTGTGCATCGGTTGAATTTGATAATTGTTTTATTTATTGCTGACATGACGCTTGTCTGCTTACAGGGTGAAGCGAATTACTCAATTAGCGCTTTTACACTGACGGTGTTTTGAAATCAATATCTGAAAATTTTATAAAAAATAAATCTATCAGTTTTCAAAATTTTAATTCACACTGAAATTTCATTCAAAGTGACCTACTTTTGAAATAGACATAACGTTGAAAGCAATTGTGACTGGATACAATAAATTTTGGAGAAGAGCAGTTTTGTTTTTAAGTCATTAGGTTATTTTTTTAGAGGTCATTATTTTGGCCGAGGGCAGCTGTAACTTAGTTAATGAAGCAATTCATTCATTCATCCTTCTTTCTTCTCCATTTTTCTATAAATCCTTCGCAATCAATTGCTGTACAATAAGTTGCTTCTGCGATGAATAACTTGCGATAAATTAGAATGTCATTAATTGACCCAAAATATCCCATAGGAAAAATGTTTAAACTAAATTTATATATCAATAGATTTAATGTCAATATTTTGTTCAATTTTTTATGTGTTCAGTTACTCTGAAACAAGTAGTATTCCAATGCACTTTTTTTTTATATATTTCCTTACATCCTTCCATTTCTCCTCTCTCCTAACTTAAGTTCCATTCATACTAATGCCCGTTTCACACCAGAGAGATAGTTTTGAAAACAGTTTTGTTGTCAAAAAACAAAACAAAAACATGTTTTGTTTTATTTCAAAACAGTTCCGTTTTTCGAAAACATACTGTTCACACTGAACATACTGATTTTGTTTTTAGTGTTTTGTCCCATAAAAATTATAAACATGATAAACAACAACCAACAAGCCCAAATATTAACAAAAAACAAAACTGCGTGTTCAAACCAAGCAGACTAAAAAATAACAACAAACGTGTCTTTGATCTTACTGACTCCAGATGGGAATGTGTTTTGTTTACTAAAACAGTTTTTAAAGACAAAAATGTTTAAAGAACTGTCTCTATGGTGTTTTTGTTCAGAAGAAGCAGTTTTTGTTCGTGTTTTATTGAACTGTCTCTCTGGTGTGAAACCGGCATAACAAAGCATGAAGTTGCCCTTATGCTCGTGTGTATGGCGTCTGTGAATTCTCATAGATACATTTTAATACATTGACATTTAGGTCACAGTGTACGTCAGTTTGGTACAAGCACATACCTGCAGTGAAACTGACCTCTTGATCTTAACTGACACCGGCGACCTACCGCGATTTACAGATTCTGAATTTACTAATTCAAAGCGCCAGTTTTATTCGAAATTTGTTTTGAAATTATATTGATTTTTAGTTCCCGTTTTCCAGGGAAAAAGCAAAATTTCTGTAATATATAAACATATAAATATACATATACTTTTATATATATATATATATATATATATATATATATATATATATATATATATATATATATATGTCAGTTCATTTAACAGTTAAGATTTAAAGATTCTGCGAAGTGGGTCACCGCCACCTAGGTGTATCGACCTTTATGATGCTGCTCAGCGTTGGCCGGTGTTTTATTCTATCTTTAGAACAAAGCTGTTCACAGTAAATTCATTCAACGCTATCTCGAAGCCGTAACATCATACTCTATACACTACTCAGCGCACAGATTGAAACTTAATAGATCTTCACTGCGCCTAAAGAACAGTCTACCACAATATCATCAAAATTATAAGTGTAAAATTTTATTGAGTCCCATTCAGTCACCGACAAACCTTATATGTTGTGCTACAACAGTACTTAATCAACATATTATAATGTAAGGACATAATCAAATAAGTTTAACCCTAATACGAATATAGTAATGACGTTATGGTTGGTATTAAAGTATGTAGACTAATAAGAAGTCAATTTATTTATTGTTGCATACAACCTTCATAATATCACTTTATGTGTGACCGAGACCGCTGTTAAACCAGCGCCGGTCGTAAATCAATCGAAATAAAGTTGTGACCAAATTGCCCGGTCGTTTACACCTTCATTTTTGTACTATTATTTCAAGCGAGTTTTTAAGAAGAGATTCAAAAAATTGCTTGTGAATATTTATACAATTAAATAAATTTATGCGAACATTTAATATAATTATTAATTTTTATTTTTGTACACAAATTGTTTATAATACATATTTTAAAATGGCGGCAAAAAATAACGCAGAACCTGAGCCAAAAAAAGTGTGGCGTCATTTAAAAAATTCGCATGCGCACTTATGTGATTTACAGCCTCCGCCAATCTTAGAATCATTCTAATAAGAGTGTATAATAGTATAATAATAATAAATTATTGTTATCATTAAACCATAAGTGCAGCTGTAGTTTTTATTCCCCTATCGCCAACATAAATAATTTAATAATGTAATTAACAATTTGCAATTAATTCGTGCAAGTACTCTATACATTTACGAAGTAATAACAATACGTTCCGTTCCATATTCAAGTCCAGACTTGTTTTTAAAAGTGAAATGTTACTTTGCCTATTGCCATGACTTTGTGTGTCTGTCCAAGTGCCCAAGCGCCAAGGTAATGCATGCAGCATGTTACGAAAATAAATACCAATGATTATACATTAAATATTATAGAATTTTAATAATATGTAATATATTTAAATTGGAGTTCATTCATTTCATCGTATTATTTTGCTACTTACTCGTATGTACAACAGTTTCTAGTGCTATTTGTAACAAAACAACTTTCCATTTCAATTCATTGTACTGTACGCAGCGATGCGCATGGAAAATTTTACGAAACTTTTTACTTAAAACTGCATACTGTAATTTAGGTGCTAGAAAATTACCTAAAATATTAAAGAAAGCAAGATCTATTATTTCATGTTTCCAACTTTAAGAGTACTGTAAAGTTTCATTATAAGATTGTCATAATTCAAAACTGTGTTCAAATGGTCTGGTCTTGTCTCAATCTTTTTACGCAAGACTGTCTACAAATAGTCTTGCCACCAATGTCTTCCGCAAAATGGGTAATTAAACAGGACATTCATAGTAGATATATTGGAGTGAATGACACTGTTTTGTGGCGCCATTAACAGGGACACGCTTAAGATTCCATGCGCTAAAGTGTGCGTGCATAAATCGCAATATATAAACATAATATGAATTGTTAATACGAACCATGATATGAAAATGAAAAACACGAACTTCATTCGAGTTCAAGTTCCTTAAATGTCAATTTCTATATAACTGAATTAACTATTTGGAATAAAATGTTTTGCTGAAGTCATTTGACAGTTGTCTGTGTTTATTTTTGTGTGACAGTTAACAGACTTTATTATGTAAAATCACTCACAATCTTTTATCCTATTATTATATTTAGTTGTATAAGAAGCTGTAATACAATATTTGACATTATATTAATTTAATCTATTTTTTTTGCAGATAATGAACAAATAAATATATCAAGGACGAAAAGACAAGATAATGCAGGTTAGATACATTATATATTAAACTTGCACATACATATGTATAAAAAGAGAATAATTTTGGAGAAATAGAGTAATATTTTAGCATTAAAAATATGAAACAATGCGCAGTGTTTACGTAACATTTATATAACATATTAATACGTATATGTAATGTTTACGTAAATACTACACTAACGTTTTGTTTATGTATAAAAACTAAATTACTGAGTTAGCAGAGAAACAAACCTATTTACTGATGATAAAATCAATTTCTTCTAAAAAGTGTTTGCAACTAAGATCGTACTTCGACTCCAAAATTGTACCTTTTATCATATAAATTGCAATCAACATTGCATGCTTGCAATAAAAAACACAATTTACCAATTCATTGAGGGTTGAATTTCAAAACTGGCTTAAACTTTATTCAGATCAATCTTAATTACAAATTACAATTATTCAAAGTTGAAACACATTTAAAGAATATTATTTTTTGTAAATAAGTTATTGAAAGTAAAATTTAAGTTACGATTGTGAAATGAGCCCTTAACCTTATGTACTTTATGAATTGTTAATTCGACCTGCCTTCACTTATCATGCTTTCGTAGCAATCGTAAGTCATGTCGAAAATCGAAATAATTATACATATAATATAACTCTATTAACTTGCAAGTACTTCAAAAAATGTTTCGAAATTAAAATTCGAATGAAATTATACACGTATTAAAAAATTACTTTGTTTAAATTCTTTTATTCTATTTTATTAATATATTTTCATTTCACAAAATCAGACTAACATTTCTAAACCAAAAATCTTATGTAAATAATGTTTTAAATATCGTCGAAGTTAACTCAGATATATTCAGACTTGTCAACACAAATAAGAGGACAAATTCTAATTTTGGGGCCGTCTAATTTTCTAAACACACGGATTGGTTAGGGTCCCCTTCTGGTATTGGTAACTCTAAATTATTATAAATGCACATAACCTCCAAATTATAGTGTTTTTGCAAAGTGACAGATTTCTTTTAATCTAGTAGTCTCGAGACAAATTGAGTTGTAGGCAGCTGCGTGTTCTAGTTCGATTTTTGTACCATGGCTGTAGTCTCTCAAATTGTATGCGTGTTTTTCATACATATTATTATCTATATCCATATTTATATTATTGTAATTAAGATGCCAAGCAATTTCGTTAGTATTTTGTATGAAATTTATGTATTCACTTATTTAGTTATTAAAATTTGTTATGAGTAATATTATTCGGTAGTTGTTAATGTTATTATTGTATAGATTAATAATTCGTTACGCTAATTTTATAGTAGTTTTTAACAAAATATTGGGCTTTTATATTTACGATATAAAGATTGCCGCTGTCTTTTTCCCTTAATCGCTGTCTCTCTCTGTCTGTCTTCGTATTCTATTGACTGCCGCCGCATACTGCGTATATGAAGCAACTTATTTCCGATTTCTTTAAGGCGTCTTTTGTTCTGTGACGTAATTCTTTTAAGATCTTTGTTCAGCCGTGTCGTAGATGAACAGGGTATTTGTGCAGTACCATCTATTGTATATAAGTATATAATAAGTGATCTAATTTATTTTTTGTTTTATATCACGACATTATATTGAAACATTATGAGTATGCATCAGCTGCCATAGCTGTAACGTTTAATTCTGCATCTCTTTTGCACTTCTCTTGTTCAACAGTGTTGATAAAGTTGGTAGTGGGGAAGAAGGTGAGGAAAGAATTACGTCAAGTCATTTTTACAAGTAAAAATTTATTTAAGGGGAAAATGTGACTATTTCAATCGTTAATACCTTCTGTGAATTGAATAAAAAAATTTATCAATTATACAGTGCACTTTTATATAAATCCAGTTATGGGTCACAACCCCAGTGTGGGGTGGCATTTGCCTTTTCGTAGATGTTACTAAAACGGTCAGGAATTAAAATAAAATAAAACTGTAATGTCAATTAAAATAAAAATTATATTCATATAAGAATCCATATCCTTATTTGAAATTCTCTTTTTGTGTTGATGTTTTCTTATGAAATTAACCTTATTATTGTTTTAGTAAATAAACAAATTATTTAAATGGTATTGGGAGCATTCTGGTACCCATGAAGTAAAAAAAAACTGGAATAAAATAACGTGAAAGTAGTGCGTTGATTTATTTCAAAAACGTGTTCGTTTAGGGACTATTATATCGTGTAACCATGTTGGACCAGTGTCTGGTACTCTGGTATCCACAGTGGCCTGTGGCCTGTGGGTACAACTTTCAAAATTCAAAATTATATATGCAAAACCTTGATTATATTTATATATATATATATATATATATATATATATATATATATATATATATATATATATATATATATATATATTATATATATTTTAAATAACGGCTGTTTTTAATTTATTCACCCTATTATTAATTGTTATTAATAAACTCAATATTCTATAGGTCTATTCGAGAATATTTGAAGTAGTTTGCTAATAATCTAATAACGTTTATATAACATTCGTTTTGACGTAAATTCTATGTAAACTGTTACATATTTGTTTTTAGTGTGTGTAGACCACATAATTTTACCTAAATCTACCTAAATTGCGCTGCGTTCTATATTTATTTTATAGAAAATTTTGAATCATTCTCTTCAATTTTTAAAAATTTTTACAATTACAATCTAGCCTTAACACTAATGAGTAATTTATATCTAGTATATTAATACATTTATTTAAGGATTTTATCTTCAGCATACCTTATTTTTATATTTCACGGTAAACAATTTGGTGAAGTGTACCCTTTTGTGACGTTTCTATCGCTATTGCACTTCAATTACAGTTCGCATCAATTTTGTCTTCATTTGTATTCCGACAGGTGGAGTGGTTTCGCCATTTGTAGTCGATAAAATATACATTTCATATAAACTACTGTGAGAAACTGAACTGAAAATGAACTCTTTCATGACAAAAAAGTCATACGCATCTTCAATATGATGTCAAAGTCACTCCAAAATGTTTACTGGGTTATTTTTATATTTATTACACAACATTTAACGTGTATTAGTTTTTGCACAATTTATTTTGCTGATATTAACTGAAAACGTTTAAGCCTTTTAACTAACTTTTGTTTGAATACGCAATTGCTGATCTAGGCAAGTCGCCTCGTGAAAACTTGAGCAATCTAGTATCAATCTTGATCAACTATCAATTGAGAGTTTGTGCTTACGACTTGCAGAGCTTCAGTAATATTAATAATTAAGATTAATAATTTATGGCCACTTTTCTAGTAAAAGATGTATTGATTGTTAAATTTGTCACTGAATTAAATTGTTATATTTTAATATTAATTATTTTTCATTAACATGTAAAACAAAATATTAGGTAATTATTCATCTTTCACACATTTCTCTTCTGAAATGGTCTAACTCAAGTCCTGCATGTAAATCATATGTAAACTACTCATACTTGCATTGTAACAACATGTGGCTTCCAAGACATTTGCTTTAATACATTAAGCTTTCAAGCAAAGTATGTCATTGTTTTTGCTATGTTTTAACTTCATCATAGCCTTTGCATGTCTAACAATTTATTTATGTATTTGAGTTCTAATTCATCCGAAATGTATTTAAAGTAACATTTAGTTACTTTAAAAATATATGGTAAAGATTAACTAGAACCAAATCTGACTATCTTATGTTATATATATTTGACATTTCTGAATCTGTATTGAGTATTTCTTTCTTTTGTTTCTTGACTCTGTTCTGCCTGTCAACCACACTCCGCTCGGATTAGATGTGACCACTGTCTTGTTGGTGGACAACAATAACCGAGCGGCTCACGGAAGATTCCTCAACGTCAAACCGGCCGTGGGTCTATTAACATCAACTGCCCGAACATTTATCCAAGAAGGCGTGACGACTGAATACGCGACACAAGTTCTAGGGACAACATTGGACAATGGACGACTTTACGCACAACTATTAACTAAAAGTTCACGTGTACTTTATGATAATAATGACGCTCTTCCTTCTTGGTCACATAATGATGTTGCCAATAAAAAATGGAACATTGACAATGACGTTTACAAACACAATCCTGTACAGTTTATTAAAAATACAGATTACATTTCTCCCAACAAAGCAGATACTTTCCTGGTATTTCCAACTACCAAATCCTATTATCGTGAAAATCCCGTTTCCTTTAGACTTTCGGAAAGAGACTTTATCCCAAAGTACAATCAGGACATGGAAATTGTAACTGCATCTTATATTCACGGAGAAGAACTACTAGTTGGTGAAAATACTGAAAAAACTCCATCGTTTGCTAGACTGACACAGGAAAAAGCGCATGTTGTTGACGAACCGATTTCATACACCAGAGAAAACAGATACTATGTCGGAAATAATGGTCAACATTCTTCTAGTAATATCAAAGTATTTCCAATTAACACTGGTAAACAAGGAAGTAATCAATTTATTAACTATATACAGACACAAGAAAATAATGTGTCACCTAAACGACAAGTCGAGAATAATGAAGTCAAACCAGCTAAAGTGAGACCAGATGGAAATTTGCCAACATTTACTGTTAGAAACGAATTTTCACCAAGTGGTTTCTCTTTCGAAGACTCTGTCGATGTAATTACAGAAAAGAATAAATTAACAACATTGGCAGATGCAAAACGGGGTAGTAAGATGCTTTTCCGTGGTGGTGTACCAGTACAACAGGATTTGAGAAGCTTGAGTACTGTTACCTATTTAGGTTTTGCCGATTTTACCACTATTGTGGGTGATACTGTAATTGTTTTCTCACCTAGTACTTCAGCAGCGGAACAACTGAATTTAGGACAAATTACTTCCATCTCTGGAGAAGCTACGCTTCATGGTTCAGGAGTACATAGTGATGATTTAACAGTAGTGACAAATGTAAAGACATTTATGTCTCACGAACCTGGAATGGTAACAAAAACAGTAACAGGGCATTCAATTAATATGGAAACATCATTGCCAACAATGTTGGTAGAACCAATACAAAAGCCTCGTCAAAGTAAAGCTGAATCATCAACAGAACAAGTGGAAACTGTAACTGAACTTGAAAAAGAAGATATTGAAGCAAAATCTTCAGTATTAGCACATGAACAAAACATGTCAAAATATGAGAGTGTAGTTACAATGGACGAAATTGAATCCTCTATTAACACATCAGAAATACAGGAAGATACAATAACTATGTCTCCTGATTTAATCGAACCTTCAGAAACAACAACTACTACTCAGATGTTGACAGTGCCAACTGACGAAGATATCGCTAAAATTTTCGCATCTTTGGCAGCAGCAGCTTCAAAGGCAACGGAACCTTTACTGCTGAGCACTTCAGAGTCTACACAAATACAAGATACTTTAATTACGGACACAGAAACGCAAGTCCTTGGAGGTGCAACTACAATATTCTTTGAAGATGAACCATATACTACTACTACGGAGGTTGCATCATCTGAAATAGTCAAAGATGTAACAGTTCCCAACGTGTTAACTACTTTCGAAACTACGACTGAAAACGCAAACGAAGAAACTACACCACAGCAATCACATGACACAACACTGGGAGTTGAAACTACAACAGATCACTTATCTACAAGCAATGATATTTTAACTACAATTGAAGATGAAATATCAACACTTCAGCAAGAAAACACAACACCAGAAATTATATTGTCTAATGAAGTTGAATTTGAAAAACAAGAAAAAGGCATTGAAAACTTCCACGAAAATAAACAAGAACTATGCACTGATGCAATAACTAAAATAAATCCTACTACCGTTTATAAGACATTTACATATCTGACGACTTTCTATATTCCTGTTGATGAAGATCTTACAACGACTTCAATAAAATCACATGAATTAGTTACTTCAGAAGTAAACCTTGAAACTGAAACGACTTGTAATTCTATCATTGAAAGCTCATCAGTACAAGAAGCTATTCCTGCGTCTTCAGTCACTGTCTTAGATGATTTAACTACTACAACATCAAAACCGACAACAGCAGTAACAACAGAAAATACGACACCAAAGCCAATAACAACTCCTGAAGTTCCCTCAACAACAGAAAAACTTTTAACAACAACTGAACAAGAAAAAACAACAGAAGAAACACCAGCGCCAATAACGTTACCCATGGAAATTGTCACAGAAAGAAAACATGTGACGGAATCTGTAACTGAACCTCTTCTAGACTCTGAAGAAGAAATTGAGTTAATCTTTAAAACATTATACACAACTTACACATATTTAACCACATTTTACCATGATTCTTCCACAAGCATATCAAGTCGTAAGGAAGTGATAACTAATGTAGTAACATCTACTTTAGATGACTCATTTTTACATACATCAAACTCGGCTTTAGCGGAACTTTTTGTTGATCAGGATAAAACGCAAAGTATAGATTATTCAACTAAAGTAGCTGAAGTCGATGAAATAGCTCCAACGAGTGTAGGAATTGGAAGACCAACTACGACTTACTCGATCCCAAATAGTGACCTTATAGAAGAATCTGAAACTAATTTCCAGAATTTGGAAACTCAGACTTTAAGCGACAATCAAATCCGAGATACAATAAATGCAATTAAAACCTATTATACCACATATACCTATTTTACCACAATATTTGTCGATGGAGACACAGAAATATCAAGTAGGACCGAAGTTTATACAAATTACGTAACTCCTTCTATTAGTAGTACAAGCAGTCAGGAATCAATTACTGCTAGTATCGCTCCTACAATTGACGAAAAAGATGATGAGCAGCTTGAAGCCCCAGTAATAGATATAGTAGAAAACGACATTGCCGTTAAGCCATTAAGTAAATATGATAGTACAATTTCAAGACCACATGTTACTACAACTGTTCAAGATTCAGAATCAAGTATTGATTTTGCAACACTTGAAAGTGACAAACTAGATAACAATATAATAACATCGGCAGCATCCGATATTGCAAGATTCTCATACAGTACCATGTCTCGCGATTCTAGTGAAAATACATCGTCCGCACCTGTTATTCCTTTCTTTGATGGAGAAGCTATTTCAACTATGGTTACAGATGTACGTAGCAGCAGCTCTAATGGCGAAACCCGCATTTTAGATGTTGTAGATAAAAGGGATGTATTTTTGGATGATCAAATTAGCTCTGAAAGTAATACTGATGAGATAATACCATCTCCAACTTTATTACTTCAGACAAGCTTTACCACTTTTACATATTTCACCACTATGTATATTGGTAGCACTGCTAGCAGTGTTGTAAGTAGACTTGAAACCGTTACTAATGTAGTCACAGAAACTTTAACTCCTACTAGAACTCTCAGTGCAGAAGATTCTAGTTTACCTATCACATTTTTCACTACGTATACTTACTGGACAACTTTATATAAAGATGGTTCAACAACAATTACAAGTAGAGAAGAAACAGTATCTAATATAGTAACACCTGTAGTATCTGGTAGTAATGAAATTATTACAACTACTGAAGCCATTCCCATAGAAATTACAAGCACCGCCGAAGATATATCACCCACTTCTACAGACTCAATTCTTGAACCTACAACATTTTATACAACATATACTTATTTCACAACATCTTACATTGGCAATGAAACTGTATTAAACAGCAGACTAGAAACTGTAACAAATGTTGTTAATAATACAGATGCAACAGGTAGAGCAATTGGAGCTGGGCCAGCTACTAAAAACTTGTTTGAAGAAGACGAAAAACCTGAAAAGACAAAATCAGTTGATTCTCCAGTATTACTCCCAACAGGATTACTATCCACTATACGTACAAGTGATGTCAACGATGGAACCACTACTTTGTTATCAACAGATATCTATGGTACATACATAGACGGATTATATGCTAAAGTATTGGAAAGCTCTACAGAAATTTTAACTCCAACTGCAACTGTTACTCCACCAATTGTAAATCTACAACCAACTGGTGTTGTTTCAATTAACCAAGGTAAAATTATTGACGCTGAAGGCATTAGTACTACTTACTACACAACTAAAGCTATAGGTACATATATTGATAACCTCTATGCACAAGTTGTAGAAAGTACTTCTTCTATAAATGTTGACGAAGTAAAGAAAAGTGCTCTTCCATCTGATGTAGAAACTGTACGACACAAAACTGGACTCGTACGGTTAATTGAGGGTTCAATTGCACAAAACCGAACAACAACATTATATCAATCAAAAGTGATTGGAACATTGATTGATGGTAGATATGCCCAGATTATTGAAAGCACATCTAGTTTCATTATTGAAACAACAACTGCTCCTAGCATTGCATCTAGTGTTGTTGAAATAAGTCCAACTGTCACAAAAGCACCAGATCAATTAATTAGTCCTACTAGTTCTTTAATCACTCCATCACCGGTAGTTGTGGAAAGTTCTTTAAGTGATGATCCTACTACTGACAATAATTCTGAAGAACAGCATGATGATGAAGGTGAAGAGGAAGATGAAGAAGAGGAAGAAGATGATGACGAAAACAATAGCAGTGGTAACAGCAGAGTCAAATCACGTTTAACATTTTCAACTCGAAAACGTACTTTTACACCTGTAATACGACCATTTGCATCTCGAAATAGACCCACATTTAATCCGAAAAGAAAAGGAGCTGGACCAAGTAGCGCCACAACAATAACTCGATCTGATTTTACACCAACAATAACTGCAACTCCTGCAATAAAATCTGAAAATTCCAGGGGTCGTTTTAGCAGTAGTAGACGACAAAGCTCAGCTGGAGGAGCATCTGCTTCAGGTTCCAGAAGATTTTCCAGAGTGCGTGGAAGTACATCAAATGCTGGCGCATTTTCAACTCAATCCACTTTCGCTGGTGGAAGTAGAGGAAGATCGTCTTCAGGTAGAATTCAACCAACAGCATCCGCAAATTTTGCATCTAGCTCACGACGTGGTGGATTCCGTAGCTCAGCTCGTGGAAGTTCGGAAGTACGAGGATCGAACTCATTATTCGCAAATAATTCACGATATAGAATAAGACCAACATTGTCATCGTCCGTGCAAAAATCTCCTAATTCAAATTCCTATACTACACCTTCAACTGATAGCACAGAAGAAGATTTCAATGATTTTACCACTTTAGTAACTGATGAACCAACACAGTTTACTGATGATGACCAAGACAATCCAACAAATCCTGCTACAACTACAACAGAAACCTCTTTTCGAAGAAGCTCAAATCCACTGTTACGCTTCCGCCGTCCTCCATTAAAATCCAATCCGACAACACCCCGACCATCTACAACAGTAGCTAGAAGAAATCCCACATTGCAAAGACCGAAATCTACAACAACTACAACTACTCCTAAACCTAAAGGTAGAACTAATTCTTTTAACAGACCATCACAAGCTTTATCCAGTCGAGCACGACCAACAAACAACTTGTTTCCTCCTAGAACTCTATTTAAACCAAGAACTCCCGTTCCTCAAGAACTAGAAGAAGATGAAAATAAAGAAGACGAGGAAGAAGGAGAAATTGAAGGGGATGAAGATAATGAGGATATTGATGAAGACAATGACTACGATAGCTCTAATACAGAAATTGAAACTATAACTCCTCCTAGTGAAATTGAAAAAAGACGCGGGAAAGCTTTAGTAGGTCCCATTAAACCTTTTGTTGGGTTCCGTCGAAGAACTCGTCGTGAAGCTGCAGAATATGGAACTCGGGGAAGTTTTTCTTCAAGATTTAGAAGGCCTGGTGCACGATCATCTCCAAAAGCCGAAGAGAAAATTGATACCGTTGAAGATACAGTGGAAGTAGACCCACCTAAACCTAAAGCGAACCGTTATAGTCCACGGCAACGACCAACAGCGTCAGCAAATACTGCAGCGTCAAATAAAAGAGTACGACCTACTAGTGCATCTGCTAACCACGGGAGAACTCAGTTTACATTACGTGAAAAAGACACAACAACTACAAGTTCTAGATCAAACTTCAGAAGACCCACAACTAATTCTAATTCTCAGCGTCGAAGTAAGCCTGCTACATCATCGATACCAACACGACCTAAGGCTCCAAGACTTAAAACCTACTCAAATAGTCAAACGACAGAATCTCCCAGTTACTCAAGAAATAATAACAGAGGAAGATCAAACAATAACAGTCGCAGACCAACAACAAGGTCGCGGCCGCGTAATCAAGAAGTTATCGATAATACATACGTGCAACCAAGTTTCGACGGTACTATTACAGTTACACATCATATTCCAACAGAAGTAACAATTCCCGTTGTAAATGGCCAGATTACTGAATATAAAAATATAGTTACTGCAAAATTGAGCACAGAAATATTAGGACCCAATCAGTACAGTACCGCCATTGGAAGAGATGGAAATCAAGTTATCGTACTGACAAGTGAGGCCAGTGGAATTGCAGAAAGTGGAGCAACTGAAGTGACACATTTTTATTTACACGAAACTCCTACAACCAGTGTTGTTTTTACTCCAACTATTATTAGAGGAAGAAAAACATCTTATTCTCATATTATACCCAGCACTGTTTATGATGTAGAGGCTGTAGTTTCAACTATACAACCAGCATTAGCAGCCAATGCTCCATTAGCAAATATATTACTATCTCAATTACTTCTTGGTAATTTAGGCTTACCACAACAAAATATTAATCCTCTTCTTGGTCTGCAACAAAACCAAATGCCTGCAACACCAACAACACAGTTTAAGACAAGATCAACTACTTACGTAACGACAGTAACAAACGCCAAATCTACTGTTGTACCTCTAACGTTCAGAGGAAAGGAAATATTAACAACTATTGTTGATAGTTCAGTAGATGTTATAACAGCAACTGAATTTATTACAGACACAATTGTTGTCACCCCAACTGCTGGTGCTCCAGGCAGCAATCAATTAAATAGTCTTTTGCTACCACTCTTACAGCAGCAATTGCAGCAGCAACAACAACCTTCAAATCCGTCATTACCTCAAGCCGGAATTACACAAAATGATCAATTTAATGCTCAAGCATTATTTCAAGATAATCCAGAAATAGTAAATCATCATCAATCAAATATAAATAACCGTCCGGATAATGAAGAAATTCGAGGCATTAGAGAATCTGAGGAGTATCTTGAGCAAGAATCTCCTTTTTATGAAGAAACTACGTCTTCTCCACGTAGAAGCAAAAGTTCTAGAAAGAAATCTAGAACTCACAAAGCTATAGAACCACCAGCGCCTCCAAAAGAAACCAGTGTTATAACATTGTATGTATCTGGTCGTCGCCCAGGTGAATTTAGTACTGTATTGTCAACTGTTGTAGTAGGAGAAGACAGCACGCTTAGAAAACGTGAAGCAGTTATGTACATCCCGGTAGAACCATCGCAAGTAGCAATAGCAGTTGCACCTTCTAACAATGACTTCATCAACCATTATTTAGCCCCTGCAAATAATGAAGTAAATCTAGAAGCTAGTGAATATAAAGAGGAGACTGAGAGTCTTGAAAGTATCATTGGAGATGTTGTTAAGCACATTACAACAAATACGCCAAGCTTATTCGATGTTGAAAATATAGCTTCATCATCAATTCTATCAGAGGATGATAATCCATCCATTGAACAAAACAATTATACAAATCATTTTTTAGTGTAAGTGGCCTTTGTGAGCCTGCCCCGCTCTTGCCAAAGGTCGAAACGAACAGAAATCTATTTCGGGGCATAGATATTCAAAAACAAAACATCAAAATTACCAAAAATTACGTTTCGAATTCAATTGGCATTCTAGATATAAATGAAAATTTTAATGTAGATTTAATATATGAAAATATCTTAAATAATTGTAATAACACAAAACGTGTTAAACGAAATACTAATGAAAATAACGAAGATATAAGTATAGCACCCCCTCGTAGAATAGTTAAAAAATTAATTAGAAGAAGACCTTTATCTTCAAATAGCTCTATTACTGATGACAATGTATTTTTGATGACAAGTCATCAAACAGAGCACCCTCGCCCACAAAGAAGACGAATAATTGTAACTAAAAGACGGCTTATTAAACCAACTTCAGCAATTATTCCTACTTATATTCAAGATTCCACTGTAAAATTAAAACCTACGAAAAGACGTAGACTAGTAATTGTGACTAAGAAACGTTTACTTCCTACAACCTCGCTTTTTGAATCACCCACTAGTACTTATGTGGAAGAACACAACAAAAATGAAGAAAATAGTAAGAAGATACATACTACATCAGAAACTGTTTCTACATCTGAAATCGGTAAAAGTCGAGAAGATATGAAGATCACAAAACTTATAGAGAAGACAAAAATTGAAGACAGTCATACAAGCTCTACAGCTAAATTTGATGTAATAAGTGAAGAGAAAACAAGCAAACCTAAATTACCAGAAATTACTATAAAACCGAATGCTGCTCCAGCTTCCCTTCTTCCATCAGACTACTTTCATAAAACTTCTACCACTCCTTTATACACAACATATGAATCTCTATCCCTTGAAACCATAACGAGTTTAAAAACAAGACATAGGACTTATACGTACGTAGTAACCAGGGTTCATGGAACTGAGCAACTTATAGCATCCACAACTTCTGTAAAAGATGACATCTTACCCGTAACGCTGACTGTAACACACACGCAGACTCTGACAAAGCCAATCACCTTCTCCGATGGTCCTACACTCTCCAATATACACTCTAAAGGTGAGTTTTAAATCACTACAAGTTAACAATATCCATCACCATCTATTACCGAATCCAACACTCAAGATATCACACTGTTAATTTAAAAAACTTGTAAAAAGTAAAAAATATCTTTTTTCAAACTTTCGATCTTATTACTAATTCCAAAAACAATATTCCTCCCTAATTATAAAGATAATATAAAACCGATTTTCTTCTTTTTTAAATAAAAATCTGTTTTTGTCCTTTACAGTTATTCCCAAAAATGAATATTTTCAAAATTTTGTAAATATAAATACTCATTCATTGTATAAATCGCATAATTTAATGTTTACCTTCTAAAATGTATACTTATTTTATTCTAAACAAAAAAGAATTAACTTGGTAAGAAACCACAAAAATAATTAAAAAAACCCATTATTAAGACGTATAAAGTAAAATGAGAAATTGCATGGAAATATTATTCAATAAGAAAATTAAAAAATCCTTTATTTCAGTGAGTTGTCTCTTTGACCTATCTCTTTAAAATTTCAAACTAATATGTTTCCACCTATTGCATGTTTCAACAGAATATGAAGATAATCAATATGGCACAGTATTAGGAATAGAGGAAGCACGATATAATTTAGCTACACGAATTATGTCTAATGGGGTAGAAGTTATCGTAGCAGGAGACAAAAATACTTTACATGGAGAACACGACGTTTTAAGATTACTTCCTAGCAGCAAGTACAAAGCAGTAACATTGGCACCTAGCACAATAACTAATCAAATGATGATGATTCTACCGCCAGATTCAGAACCTCAGGTATATTACCAATATCAATTTTGAACAATAATGATTGTCAATTTTCAGACACTATATTTTTAATCCTAATATTGAACAGGCGGAAATTTTATCATCTTCGTTACATCCAAATCAGTTTGTTACAAAAACATGTTTGACGACATACACATACCTTACCACATATCTACAGGATGGAACAACATCTGTCTCTAGTCATGAGAAGGTTATATCCAATATTGCTACTGAAGAACGCAACACTGCTAAAATTCTTCCAACTCCGACCGCTGGTATTACTTTGACACAGGTATTTTAAGTCAATAGTTTACATATATCCATATCCACAATCCAGTGCAAAAGTTCAATACTTTTTTTTACTTTTTAGAATGCAAATTTAGGAGTTGGTGTTTTTCATACGACATATACATATGTAAACACAATGCTGGATGGAGATGTAGCATTAGTTGTTTCTTCGAAGCACACAGTTACTAATACTGTAACTGCTCCAGATGACTACCTTTCACTTCTCCAACCATCTGAGCCAGCAACTACAGTCTACGATACAAATACTTATTACAGTACAGTTGCTTTGACAAAGACATTAATAGAAGGAACAATAGAAAAACTGATTAGTACAACAGATGTTCTTACTCAGGTTGTAATAACAGAATCAATTCCACCAAAAGTAACATCTGTTATGACTTCCTACATTGCCCTTGACGTAGAAGATTTGGAACCATCTGCAATGGAGTCTTTTAGTACAACAGATGTTGTTAAAACATATTTCGTTACATATACATACTTTAAAACATATTTAGAGGATGGTAGTACAGTAGTTCGCAGCAATGTATCCACTTCTTCTGATGTTGTTACTGAAAAACTGTACATAAATCCAAAAAAGACTCAAACTAATCTTGCTTCCGAAAGCCTCATAATAGCTGATCCAATAATAAATGGAACTAATTCTGACGAAGATAAATTGCACATATATGCAACAAAAACTTATCTAACGACGTTTACATACTTCACAACACTTTTGCAAGATACCAAACAAAATAAAACTTCTACCGTTATAAATTCTCATACACGAGTCGTAGAAAATGTGGTAACAGAATCTATCAAAAGCAATTTATTAAACCCGGATTATCTTAGAACATTAAAAAGTTCATTGGATTTAAATTCGAAGGAGATAACTAACATTGCTACTTTAGCTGATGGCCAAGAACTTGAAATAACTGCTGTGATAAAAAATATAAAACCAACAAAAGTGGAAGATATTAAATCCACTAAACCAATTGAATCGACCAAACTACAAACAGTCCAAGAAAAATTAACAACTCCAAGCGTTATTACAGGATCAACAATCATATTTTTTGATGAAGATGATCAAATTGATGATTTTTCTGAATCTAAAATGTCAACTAGTATAAAAATGACTTCCGTTGATGCTGAGGCAACATCAAATACCAAACAGAGTTCTGAAGAAACAAAGTTGCATATAACGCCTACTTCAGTGGCAACAATTGAACAAACAAAAGTCCTAAAAAACTTAACATCAACTGAAATTAATTCGGACGTCACAGAACTCATAGTTCAAAATGTAGAAAAAAATAATACAAGAAAACCAGATAAAAATGATCCATCGGTCTCAAATCTGCTGGGATTAGGTATTGACAGTCTCACAGCGCTTCGGCCTGTATTTAATGCTATGGCTGGATTAATTCAAAATAACTTACAGGCTAGCCGAAGGAATGATACTATATCTAATACGGGCACAAGTCAAAAACCAAAAATTCCATTTTTACCTGAACAAAAATCTGCTGCAACAATAAGACCGGTTGCTGAAACTCAAAATAGATCACCAATTTACATCCCGGTTGGTGGTTTAGCTGAAGAGGGTATAGATACAGCCGAAAGTCAAAATATTGCTCAAATAAATTATAATGCATTTATAAGGCCACCTGAAAAATGGGTTAACAATAATTTAAAAAATGAACATAAAACTCAAATTGTAATTGGAAAGCCTACCCACGAAACACCACTCCTCAATGGTGGCATTCCTATATCTCCTGGAGAGGTAATAACAGCCAATTCAGATGTTATTATTGGAAAACCAGCAATAATTGGACCAAGAATTCCATTTAATTCCCACAATCAAAATGTACATGAAGAGGAAGTTCCAATTGGCATGATTCCACCACCATTACCACCTTCTAAGTTACGTTGGCCAAACAGAGATTTGTCAGATCAATATTTAAGAGAAAAAGTGCCTCATTATAATGGTGGTTCTAATCCCATACCTATACATGCTCCAAATAGAGATGACTATTTTGGACCACCACCTCTAGCACCAAAACAAGACTATCATCGTTTACCTCTACGATCAGAACATGAACATTCTCAACAACATGGTTCTAAACAGCATAATAAAAACAATCACCAGCATAGGCCACTAAGGCCGGTGATTAATTCTCTAACGCCATTAAGCTATCAGGAAGTTCACAGGCACCATTCGCAACCAATTTCTAATTTAGACTTTAAGCTAAATGAATATGACAATAGGCATGATTCACCACACATAAATTATATTCCTAATATACGAGAAGGAACTCATATTTCTTCAGCTTCGAACAACAAAAATTTACACAGTCAAATAGTAGTGGAGCCCATTTTACTACCGGAAGTTGTAGAAAGATCTACAGGTCAGCCCTTGTTAGTCAATATTCAACCTTCACAAGTTGCAAATGTAATTATTCCACACGGAAGTACAACGGCTTTGATTTTCGGAGGGTCGACAGAACCACATAAGAATGGTCAATATTTCGATGATCCTTCTCCATATCCCGAACCTGAAACTGGGCCAGGTTTTGTAGGAATTGAAAACTATAGCAATGGAGTGCCACAGTTTGCATCTGTATATAATGGAAACAATGGAATACAGTCTTTCCCTCCTAAACAAAATATTATTATAAGCGGTACCCATTTAGACGTTCCACTTTCTCCAAGTAGAATAAATGTAGAAGATAGTAAAATTCAACCAAATAGACCTGTTACCTCTAATCAAGAAGTAAATATAGACCCACACGTTTTACATCAAGGCATTAATGTTAATGTCCCTCCTATTTCCTTTGGAACAGTTCAAGATGACAATCAACATACTCAGCAGTATATAGGAAATAATGCAAACAGAAATCATTATAATAATCCAGATTTATCTTCTGTAGTTGGAAATAAAGAAATTAACGACGTGATTATAATACCAGGCCAGCTAAGTGCTGAAGCTCATATATCATTTGGTAACCCAACTGCACAATCATCATCTTATGAAACCAAAGTTCAATCTGTAGATATCGGACCAAATAATTTGGGTGATATAAATGTAAATGTTTCTCCGCAACCATTAGGTGGTTTGAAAAATAATCATGTAGTTCATAATGGAATAGTGTTAAATGCTCCTTTGAATATTCATCAGGATGAAGTGAAATTAAAAGTATCCAGCTCAACGAAAAATCGCGTCAATAATAATTCTCCATATTCTCATCAATATCATCACATACCATTAAACTATCATAGCCTGGACAGTTATGAGAATGAAGAAACAGTCGATCCGACAATATTTATTCATAATTTACATCATCAGTCATTAAACCAAGATGAAACATTAAAATTGAAGCCTCCAATTAACTTTGATGGTTTAGAAAACGTACAAAATCATAAAAATGTACCAAATGATTTTAATTTGGGTAATCAACACCAATTACAAAATGATTGGACAATTCAACATCAAAGTACGGTCAATACCCATAAACAATACGACTCTGCAAATAATCAAAAAGTGCCAAATGAATCTAACATTTTCAAAGCACCGAATTTAGTATTTTCTCAAAGCTCACAAATAAAACCAAATGAGTATGATCAAGCATCGCAAAATATAGGTCCAAGTTCTTACGACACTCAAATTACTCAAGGAACAACGAAAATACAAATACCAGTACACGAAACTAAAGAATCAATTGAGCAGATATATGAACCTGGTAAAATATATGAAGAGAGCAATTCATATAGATTAGAAGTCACAAATAAACTACCAAATGTGCATCACACAGAAATATTACGGCCACCACCTATTACACATGAAGCAGATAAAACAATAAAAACAGAAATAATCCATGGAAATGTACATGACCAAAATGTTTATATCGATTCAAACTCTGGCTTAAATAATTTAAATGGAGCACGTCCATTTTTAACTCGTTATCAAAATCCACTTCTGGAATATATGACACCTCCTCTTCCAGTCAATAAAATCAATAACAGACCTGATCGATTCCCACGTCCTCAATCAATTCCTATCCATCACGAAATACATGCAGATATTCAATCTGCGTTTAATAATCGTCCAGTTATAAGCACGCACTCAGTTTCCTATGAGGGAAATAATTATGTTAATGTTAAACCACAAGATTATGAACCTATATTAGAAGACACAAATGTGGATCAACATAAAGATGATGATATCGAGAATGAAGAAGGAGAAGTTATTCAAGAATCAAACTCTAGACCATTATTACCCGGTCAAATCCCAGCTGAAATTGTCGCAGCAGCATCATCAACAACAACTCAAAGATCCACCACTCAGAGATCACCTACACCGCAAAGAACAACAACATTAAACACTCAAACAGAAGATATTGGATCTTTAGGTTTTACAAATAGACCTACCCTATTGCAATATAAAACTTCAAACAGTCCTCGTCCTTTCGGGCGTCCAAATATTTCTGGAAATAGAGATAGAAGACCCAGTGCACCTACTGGATCCAATGCATACATAGAATCTCAATTTTCGTACCCTATTATCGTTTACAATAATGCAAGTGTTAAACCAACCGATAACAAGTATGAGAACCCTGTAGATCACCATATTATGGCTCAACCAAAGCCATTTATTTCCAACAACCACAAGGATTACTTTAATTCCAGACCAATAAGTACTCAAATAGGAATTAAGCCTACTGTTATAAATACAGAGCTTCATATGCAAGATTCAAAGTATTCGTATCGGTTACCAGGCACGCACCAAACATCCTTGCCAATAAATAACATTTATACGGTAACGAAGAAACCTGCATACTTTGTTAACAACAATGTTGGATCACAAACTGAGGAACCATTTGACATGAAATATACAAAGTCGACAGATACTACTACAAATCCACCAGTCACACAAAAGCAAGATGCAAAAGTTACTCAGACTACAAAGCCTGGTACAGTAAAAATAAATTATAAACATGATATTACTCGAACAACTACCACACCAAGAACGACAACGGTGACTTCAAAGAAAATATCTACAACGACGCAGCAAATAATACAAATACCTTCGACAGCACAAGAAACAGATTCTGCAGATGTCTATAAATTAAATATAGGTGAAATTCCTTCATATAAACCAATGCAACAAGATGATTATGAAAAGGATACTTCGGAAATATTTGATTTCAAGGAAAGCACTCATCCTCATAATCTAGGATCTATCAAAACAACGGATACAAATAAAAACGAAACAACCAAAATACAATTTGACGAAATTGATAATTTGAAACCACCACCACCACCACTGCCGGTTGATACAATCTATGATAATCACAGACTTTCTGGAGTTACTGTCAATTCACCAGGCGCAATTCCTGCAAAACCGGGAAGCTATGATAACATAAAGAAACCAATTGATTTACAACCTGCTGCAAATACACCAAGACCTTACATTCCAAAACCATCAGAGGATATGAAGCCTCCTCCAATTATTGATTACCATTCTTCACAGGTACATCCTGAAGACGAAGTCATGGGTCTAAGTCCACCTCCACCAGCTGTTAATGTAAATAAAACTCCCGATTTCTTACAGAGACCAGGTCCAATATTACCAGAATCAACCCATCGTCCAATTTATGACGGAGAAAATATACATAAACGTCCTTATCTAGAAACTATTCTACCGCCAAAGCCTATGCCTCCATATACTTATGAAATGCCAACCAGTTCAGAGAGACCGGTACAAATCCTAGATAAGCGTCCAACCGGTCGTCCCACATATCCTCTACGACAACACATAACAAAAGCACCTACCATTCTGCGCATTACTGAAAAGTCAAACACTTCTTCTAAACCAACTCTTGCAACATCCACAACGAAAAAGCCAGCATTTAATAGAATTAAACCAGTAAAACCAATACTACAATATGGTTTCTCAGAGCCAATAAAGAATCAGACAACTACGAAACAGATTATAACACCTAGTAAATCTAGAGAAAACGCAACTGAAGCAATAACGCAAGATGGGCTAAAGATATCAACACAGAACATTGTAGGAACAGGAATATCAAGTTATCCAAAAGCATCTCCATCGAGTATCAAGTCAGCTATTCAACCAGCTATTCCAACTGTGCGTGATAAAGTAATACCAACTGAACTAAATAAACCTGTAATTAATGAAATGTACAGTAACATGAACAAACAGTACGCATGGAACACGAACACTATGGTACTTGGATCAGAAACGTCAATAGACATTACAAATATTCGCACTTCAAATCAGCAAACTCCATTTATTCGAGCTACTCAGGCGATAATAACTGAACCTACGAACACAAAGGTTTCCATGGCCAATAGTGGATCCGCTACAATTTATGGTAACTTGTTTACACGAGGAGAATCTGACGTTGAAAATAAGTATTCGCTTGATGTTCACCATGGTGGAAATGAAATTAAAATTCAAACTGAAGGAAAGATTCAAAATGAAGCAGGTTTACAAACAACAAGTAGTATTAAAGTACAAATAAAACCAACAAAAGTTGTTGTACCCACGCGATACGTAACACATACGCAAACATTAACAGTAACTACAACAGAAACAACAATAATAAAGAGTCAGGGAAGCCCACCGTCGACATTGACATTAGTTGTGACCAAAACACAGACTTCGACAATTGTAGACACAGTTACTCAAATACATACTTTAATTCAACCAACAAATGTTGTTGAGACAGTAACAACGACAGTTCACACTACTCATGAATCTTCTGGATCTTCATATTATCCCAATTATCCTGCGTTCCCAGTTCAAGCAACAGCAATACTACAACCTGGAGATATTCAAGGCAGCAGCATAACAGATGAACAGTTAGACGAATTCATCATAAATGATGATCTAAGTGAACAGGATTCTTTTAACAAAACGACTCTAGTAGATAAAATATCTGATAATGACAGCATATTCGTTGTGATGACCGACCAAAAACCAGGAGTTATAAATATTAAGAAAGACCTTCTTGACAAAGTAAAAGATGTAAATATTGTTAAAGAGCCAGATGATTATGAAATGGCAAATCGTGATGAAGAAGATATTAGCAATGAAGTAAATCGAGTGCTATTAGGAGGAGTTTTAATTGCGTCACCGCCGAGGTTGGAATCTCCAGATCTTGGACAACCTGGACGAAATAATGAATGCCGCCCAGATTGTAAAGCATCAAGAAATGAGCTTTGCCAACGTGTAGAGGGAATTATGCGATGTGTTTGCAGACCAGGATTTGCCAGAATGTTCCCAGATAGACCATGCAAACGTAAGTTAAGGTGATGGATATATTACCTTTTTGTTAAATAAGAAATTTAATTAATGTATGTTTTTTAGCAACCTATACATACAGTGTGCATTTGGGATTATCTCGACATGGCAAGGAGAAGCTGAGATACGAACCTGCACTTGCCGAACCAACGTCACCACAGTACACACGCCTTGCAGCAGCAACTCACGAGGGCTTAGACAGAATGGTAATGCAATCAGATTTAAGAGACGTCTATCATGGAGTCCTAGTAAACGGATTTGAACCAACGTCCAAAAACGACGGAGTTCTCAATCGATTTTATGTTCAAGTAAGATTTAATCTAAATAGTCCGCTAAACACCAAACATGGAAACATGTTTTACTGCAAATATCAATTTTGTTTTATAATTTAAAATTTTCTTTAGTTGTCAGATAATACAGATGAAGGACGTCTCAAGGAGATATTTATTAAATACCTGAGAAATAATAACTACAGTTTAGGTGGAACTGAACTATATGCAGCTAAAGAAATGGTTGATGAACTAACGGCTACAGGTTTGTTTCTTGGATTAATTATTCATTGGCTCATAATGTTCCTCAATGCCTAACTTGTTCTACGCATTTTTATTTTATGAAATTACAGATTTCGACGAATGCCTGAGTCCTCAATTCCATGATTGTTCTGAACACGCTCAATGCTTTAATTTACGTGGAACTTACACATGTAGTTGTCGAGAAGGATTTGCTGATCTTTCAGAAAACTCTTTATATCCTGGCCGCATATGCTCAGGTAAAACGTATGCGATTATATATTATTTTAAATTTTACGCCGATTTGTTTCCGACACTGATCATATCACTGACGATCTGTGGGTATAAATTTTCAACTAACTCACAATGAAAATGTGTTTACTGTTTATTATTTTAAAAATTAATTATAATATATAATACAATCTTTTAATATTTATTGCTGCATTCCATTATCTGTTTAGAATTTAAATGCTTAAAATTTAGTCGATACCAAATCTACACAAACTTTCTGAGCATTTTTAGTCAAAGAACAATTTCAAAATGTATGCGAAGCTGGACAAAAAATTAATATCATGAATGTAAATTTACCTTTATCATTTCAGCCGAATTAATTGGATGCGAGAAATGCCATTATCACGGAACTTGCTATTCAAGAGGAGATGAACAAATTCTTTGTGAATGCTTCCAGTGGTATGCAGGCGAAAGTTGCCATATTAATTTAAAAGGTAAACAAATTTCCTAAGCAATATACTCGCTAACACCTAAAAACAATCACAACATTCAAGTATTATTCAATGTAATACTTTTAAATGATATTAGGCAAAAATCTATATATTTTTACAATTAACTAATTTAAATTTAAAAATCCATTTAAATAAATCTAAAATACACTTAAAACTTGTTATTAATATATTACTAGTTTAATATACAACAATATATAATCTAAATTTATAGCAAATATAATTTTACTTTATATTAACAAAAGAAATTATGTAAAGAATAAGAAATTGAATCAATTGTAATGAGACGATCCGCTTAAACTAACTTTAAATACATGTAATTATGCCATTTAGCTGAGATTACCAATATGAAAGCGTATGTGACGTATTCTAACATTGTATTTTTATATTACAGTTTTGCTGATAGCGTTAGTTACGTTGGGTGCGATATTGTTCACACTCTTACTAGTTTGTATTATTCTCACATGTCTGAAACGAAGAGGTCCACGTGTCAACAACGTAGCAGCTGGTATTGGATTTCTACATCACAGAGCAGGTGGAGTCCATCATAAAGCCAGCGGCACTTTGGATAAGAGAGCTATGATTCAAGATACCAGCAGTGAAGGAAGCCAAACTGATACCAATACTCTACCTTATGTCAAGGTCAATATCTTGAAATAACTTCTAATAAAATAGTTAATTATTTGTTTCCCATAAGGAAAGTCAAATGTCTTTTAATAAGTTGTAATGTTATAGAAAATATTAACAATTAAAATAGTCATTTTTGTTCCTTTAATTAACGTCAGTTGATATCATATACATAACTACACTCTACCTCACCGATTACTGCCGTCTCTCTTTTCTACAACAGAAATTAGATTACTTGATTAATTTGACAGTCAATCATTTATATATATATTCGAAAATCAATAAGCATATAATTCAGTAAAGATTCAGTCTAAATTTCTATAAAATTGTACTTTTATTGATAAATCCACCTATCAGGATCTCAACCATAATTATTTTCTAATTAGTATCTATATTATAAAATACATTAGCAATTGTAATATCAGTTTATAGGAATTTGGTAATAAAAGCGACAAACTATACATCATCGTTGAAGTTCACTGGCGTCATGTTTTGATACTTCTACACTTGTTCTATTCTTCATAACCTATATGATAAATTATTTTATATATTTAAATAAATAAAAACTTATATTTGTTGAACTTTACTATGCCCTTAATGCAACTATATTATGTTCTTATTTTGTTATTTGTAGAAACCTAAGATCAGCGCAGCTTCCTCAAAGAAACAAGCCCACATAGTGGACGTTGAGCAAAGCGGATCATACGATCAACGAGATCGATCGTTAACCGTCATGATCCCTAGAGCAAAGTACCATCCAGCTCCTGCAACGTCACCGTTGTTAAATATGGAAGCCTTCGATAGAAGAAAAATATCCACATCTAGTGCAGAAGCAAAACTACTCAGTTATTTAGATGCGGGTCCTTCTCCAAACAAGGTAACCTTCTTAAAATATTTTACAATAGACACCAACAGCGGTGATTTGCTTGACACCAAGTTGCCATATTTTTGGGTTCGTTTCCCAAACCAGCACTATTTTTATTTTTTGTTTTAATGTTGTTATAGTCTTGCAAGCACTGTTCATTTATATCAATAGAAAGGGTTAATAATTTTAACACGAGTAAAATCTCTTTTTTTCTAGGAAAATGTAAGACGAAAAAGTTCTCCTGGAAACCAACCAAATTTAAAATCAACTGGAGCACATAAAACTTCAACAGGTATGCATTTCATGATACGGCAATAAATGGAATCTCGTCGACGTTCGAACGAATAATAAATATATTTTTATTTTGTTTAAGGTGCTCTGGTTTCTGCAGGATTTGAAGTCTCAGCAACAGTTGTCGGAACTGAAGCAGACCGAAGCGAAAATGCAACACTAATTCATAAAATCAGCACAGAATTTTTATCAAATAACAGTGGCGCACAATCGCAGTTTACGCTAAGAAAAGCCAGAAGGTATATTTTATTTAAAAAGTATTTTAGTTTATATAATAAAACTAGAGTTTACTCCCGTCCTAAGCGACGACTGTCTTTTGAGTTTGAATTGAATTTCATTTTAAATTTTAATTCCATTTTTCAATTGAAATATTTAACTCGTTCTTTATTAATTTTACATATAAAAACAAATAATTTTTCATATTTCGATTCGGAAATAAGTTACCAAAGTTAGCCTATATACAAAATTTCAACTTTCTAGCACAGTTTTTACTCTCGGCATAAACTGCCTCCGCGCCCCCAAATAAAATTTTGAAATTTTGATTTTTTCTTTTTTAACATGATATTAAATTATTACAAAATCCAAAATTTGAGCTTTTTCAAAAGTTTCCTACCGGGCCCCATAATTTTCCCAGCGAAATTTTGATTTTATTTAATTAATGCACATGCAAATTTTCACCTTTCTGTCTTTTACGAATAAAAAGTTATATAGCAAAAAGTGTCCATTTTTTTCCAATTTTTCCAAAATTACGGGTTTCCAGGAAATTCAGGAAAAAATCCGGGGACATCAAAAGTCTTAGAATTTTTTTCTCTACGAAATAGGCAATTTTCAAAAACATTGACTGAGCCGTTTTCGAGCCACCAGACAAAATTCACTACCAAACATATAAGACTATAAGAATATAAGATCATAAATATACACCTGGAACATTATAATATAGGATTTCAGTTCATATAAAAAAAAGTTATGTAAAATATCCAAACGGTATTCAAGAAATAAAATACAAAACGAGAACAATATTAACTAAAAACTAAATTTCCAACCCAACTAAGAATATGTTTTTGTAAATATTTAATAATTGGTAAATTTGTTTGCAGTCACGAAAATGTTATCGATCCTATGGCAGACTGGCTGGACGTTGCCCCTAGTGCGGGAGAACTGTGAGTATAAGACTCAGTGTTTTATAATAGTTAATTCTGTGCTTTAATTTCTATGCCACACAGTTTGTAAATAATAATAAATATTTATTACAGCACTGTATCGGAGGCCCGGTCATACGACGAAACTACAATTCAAGCGCCTACCAAAACGTTACGAAGTGTTTACGACTCGAAACCTTCTTCGCACCATTTAAATAATGATGTAAGTACAGTAAAAATCGTTACAAATAAAGAATATTGTGATTATTTCACTATTCAACATGAGATACAGACTTATGCTAAGAACCCAGTAAACATTTTGGAGTCACTTTGACATCATATTGAAGATGCGTCATGATTTTTTTGTCATGAAAGAGTTCATTTACAGTTCAGTTTCTCACAGTCTTTCATATAAAATGGCTACTTTATCGGCTACAAATGACGTAATTACTCGACCTGTCGGAATACAAATGAAGATAAAGTAGATGCGAACTATGATTGAAGTGAAATAGTGATAGAAACGTCACTAAATAGGACACTTTACCAAATTGTTTACTGGGAACCCCTTCTTACTATTTGTAAGACCAGAAATGTGCTGAACCAAGACACATCTTAAATGAACAAAATTTTGCATATACATAAATATAGTCAAAATCACGATAGATCGGCGGTGACTTATACTTAAAACAGGTTATAAGAGCGGTATAAATTTATAATACGATAATGAATTTTATCTTATTCGTTTCTATATACATTATAGAAAAATAAATGAGTCTGTGCATTTTAGTTATATCAGCAGTTTATACCCCACAACTTGTTTTAAATATGAGTCACCGCCGAACTCTCGTAACTTCAACCATATATAAAATTATGTTTAACATAAACTGTAAACTTTTACATAAACAAATATCATAGTTACCTAAAAGTTAGATGCAAATGTTACATAAATATCATATAGTAATTTTGCGAAATTATAATTTATAATTAGGCACATGTAAAATTAACGTTAATATTTAAATATATACTTGCAAATCTATACTAATAAGTACAAATATTTAATTTATTAAATAGTTTATATTTTTTATATATGTAATTAATATATTAATATTATATTAATTATCACTATTCACTTTTTGATACAATCCAGTGTAGTAAATTACCAATCCATGAAGCTACAGTTAAATATAATGAAAGAAATAACGTACTTTTTTGCTTACTTTTAGGAAGCCAACACGATGGCCGAGAGAGATCTGGGTTCCACATTCTTATTACCACACACTCACCTCTACAAACCAGATCGAGTAAGTATTAGAGTTTCTCTATTCGGTACGGTGTTTTTTCTTTCTTTCTTTCCAAATTAAACCATTTTTCTTAAACCTACTTTTATTCCTCTGTCTTCAATTCCGTTTCCCTGTTTTCCCTCTCTCTGCTTCTTTCTTCTTGTTTCTATTTCTTTCGTAAAATGTACTACTTATTCCTTTAGGTTCATATCCATTTCATGCCCCCATATCCTATAATTTATGTATTTATAACATTAATGAATTTCCAACCTTTTCGCGATTCCAGGGTAGCGATATATCTGGATTTGATTCACTCTGAAGTTGAGGCGAAAGAAGATCATCGACATCTACCAATAATGAAGAAGGAAGCTGACTGTACAGGATTTTTAATATTATTAAAGTTTTTGTAATGTTATATTTTATAATAGAGTTTATATAGTATACGTGTATATTTTCATATTTTTTTACAAATTTTATAAGAAAAAAAAACAAATTATTGAAAAAATATAGAGAATATTGAAAAAATGAATGAAAAATATAAGAAAGACTATGGTAGGGGACCTTTGTAAATATAATGTGTAAATTTTTAGAATCTGTAACGATTATTTATAATACTATTTTTAAGATATCTGGTCTTTAATAAATTTTAATGCAAGGGAGTTTTTTTAAGTTAATGGAATATGCTAAATATACGAGTACATATTTTAGCAAAGTGCCAAAACGTAAAAAAACACAGTATATATTTACTGTTGGGGGGAAAATTTAGTTATACTAAATTTAAATTAACAATCTGGATTAGTAATCAATAAAATAAATATCTACTAATTATCTAAATGTTATATTTGATATATAAACCAATGTTTATTAACCAATAATAGCCATAATTAATGATCAATAAGTTTAAAAGAAGGCATATTCAAATTATTAAATCTACATTGATCTATGAACATTTCAAGTCATTTAAGAAATTATTAGGTAATATTTTATATCACACACTGTTTATTTTATTTTTAAATATATAATTTAAAATTTACTTGTTGTTTTTTTTTTAAATTGGAAAGGTAGTTAATTTCTATATAATACTAATTAGCCAATGGTAAGATCAATTAACGCAAACGACCTAATTTTAATTTTATTGACAATTATTGTTGCATACTGTAAGTAAATGTATTTTCATCATTATATATCGTTCTTAAATTTCTAATCTTGCAGAAAAATACATTTCCGACTCCTGGTCAGTACGCAACTATATAAACCCGAAATATGTATATTTAGTTGCATAATGAGCAGGTGTTGTAACTAATGGAACTAATCGATAACGGTATTTGTTATATCTACTCTTTAATAGATAACACATTTTGTACTTAAATTATTGCTAAAGTAAAGCTAAAGTTAATTTTTGGTAAAATTAAAAATTCAATGTTTTTATCATTTTTAACAAGAGTATAACCTTCTTTCATCGCCTAGAAATACAGAAAAGTTAACTTTTGGTAAAACTAAAAATTCAATAATTTTTTTATTTTTAACAAGAGTATAACCTTCTTTCATTGCGTGAAAATGTAGAAAAGTTAATATTTGGTAAAATTAAAAATTCAAAGTTTTTATCATTTTTAACAAGAGTATAACCTTCTTTCATCGCCTAGAAATACAGAAAAGTTAATTTTTGGTAAAACTAAAAATTCAATGTTTTTATCATTTTTAACAAGAGTATAACCTTCTGTTATCTCAAGAAATGGAGAAAATCTAATTTTTGTTAAAGTTTAAAATTCAATGTTTTTATCAATATTAACAAGAGTATAACCTTCTTTCATCTCAAGAAATGCAGAAAATCAATATTAAAGGTATGTTTCTTATAATAGTTTATTAAGTTTTTCACTTTGTTGAGGTAACTATAAGATAGTATAGAATGACATAGGAGAATCAACTCAACTCTTTACCTTGTTGCCTTCTTCCATCTTAAATAATGCAGAAATTCTTATTTTCCACGCCTGATCAGCATGCAACTATAATAACACATAAAGTTTATATAGCTGCATACTGATCAGGCGTTGTTCCATCTGAAAAATCCAGAAAATATTAATTTTGTTATATTTAAAAATTCAACATTTTTACCAATTTTAACAGGAGTATAACCTTCTTTCATCCCAAGAAATACACAAAAACTAATTTTTGCTTAAGTTAAAAATTCAATGTTTTTATCATTTTTAACAAGAGTATAACCTTCTTTCATCGCCTAGAAATACAGAAAAGTTAATTTTTAGTAAATATAAAAATTCAATGTTTTTATCATTTTTAACAAGAGTATAACCTTCTTTCATTGCGTGAAAATGTAGAAATGTTAATATTTGGTAAAATTAAAAATTCAAAGTTTTTATCATTTTTAACAAGAGTATAACCTTCTTTCATCGCCTAGAAATACAGAAAAGTTAATTTTTGGTAAAACTAAAAATTCCATGATTTTTTTATTTTTAACAAGAGTATAACCTTCTTTCATCGCCTAGAAATACAGAAAAGTTAATTTTAGGTAAAACTAAAAATTCAATGTTTTTATTATTTTTAACAAGAGTATAACCTTCTTTCATCGCCTAGAAATAAAGAAAAGTTAATTTTTGGTAAATATAAAAATTCAATGTTTTATCATTTTTAACAAGAGTATAACCTTCTTTCATCGCCTAGAAATACAGAAAAGTTAATTTTTGGTAAATATAAAAATTCAATGTTTTATCATTTTTAACAAGAGTATAACCTTCTGTTATCTCAAGAAATGGAGAAAATCTAATTTTTGTTAAAGTTAAAAATTCAATGTTTTTATCAATTTTAACAAGAGTATAACCTTCAGTCATCTCAAGAAATGGAGAAAATCTAGTTTTTGTTAAAATTAAAAATTCAATGTTTTTATCAATTTTAACAAGAGTATAACCTTCTTTCATCCCGAGAAATACAGAAAAACTAATTTTTGTTAAAGTTAAAAATTCAATGTTTTTATCAATTTTAACAAAAGTATAACCTTCTTTCATCCCAAGAAATACACAAAAACTAATTTTTGCTTAAGTTAAAAATTCAATGTTTTTATCAATTTTAACAAGAGTATAACCTTCTTTCATCCCGAGAAATACAGAAAAACTAATTTTTGTTAAAATTAAAAATTCAATGTTTTTATCAATTTTAACAAAAGTATAACCTTCTTTCATCCCGAGAAATACAGAAAAACTAATTTTTGTTAAAGTTAAAAATTCAATGTTTTTATCAATTTTAACAAAAGTATAACCTTCTTTCATCCCAAGAAATACACAAAAACTAATTTTTGCTTAAGTTAAAAATTCAATGTTTTTATCAATTTTAACAAGAGTATAACTTTCTTTCATTGCGTGAAAATGTAGAAAAGTTAATATTTGGTAAAACTAAAAATTCAAAGTATTTATCATTTTTAACAAGGTATAACCTTCTTTCATCGCCTAGAAATACAGAAAAGTTAATTTTTGGTAAAACTAAAAATTCAATGTTTTTATCATTTTTAACAAGAGTATAACCTTCTTTCATTGCGTGAAAATGTAGAAAAGTTAATTTTTGGTAAAATTAAAAATTCAATGATTTTATCATTTTTAACAAAAGTATAACCTTCTTTCATTGCGTGAAAATGTAGAAAAGCTAATATTTGGTAAAATTAAAAATTCAATGTTTTTATCATTTTTAAACATTCTAACATTTGCTAAAATTAAAAATACAACATTTTTGGTACTTTTTAGAGGAGCCTTTTTTCGTTTTAAAAAATGAAGATAATTTTACTTTTGCTAAAATTGAAAGTACACTACGTTTTCATCATTATTTTATTTATGTTATTTTAATTGTTATGTATCCTTCTTTCATCTCCAATAATGCTGAATAATCTTAATTCCAACATCTGGTCAGTTAATCCTTTTTAGAGTATATTTGGTTGCATGTCAATCAGGAGTTATAATTATAAATTACAAGTGCCACCTGTGAAACAAATGCTTAACTTAGTCTGTTATATCTATTATTTAATAGATGGCGCAATTAAAAAATAAATCTATTAATTTTTATTCCTACAACACTTTTTTAACATCTTTGTTTTAAGTTTTACGGTTATATAGTAAAAAATCTGCAAATAAATTAAAGAAACATTTGAGATCATAGCCGTCTATACTCTATAATTTACTTGGATATCAGTTGCAACTTTTATTTTCCTTTTTTGATAAGGTTTCTTCAAGGAAAATTCGTTGAAGCTAATAAAAAGGGCAGCCAATTCTTTAGCGCGTTGCATTTAATGTTTCTTAACAAAATGCAATTGGGTCTTGAGATGTCTACAGCCTGTGGCCTATAGAACCATACGTAAACACACAAATTACTACAGATTGCGAGATCTGGCGTTAAAATGTATAGGACCCATAAATAGAGTTTATAAACACTTCAGTTCGAAAGAACTAGGGCTTCGGTATAAAAAAAAACTTTAGAACATACATAATATGTAATTATTATTTTTATTTCAAAACATTTCAATAAATTTTTGCTTATAACATCAAATATATAAAACGAAACTATAACAACTTAAAATATATTTCAAGTAGTGTAAAATTGGGTGGAGTTAACACTAATATAACTTAAATAGTGGTTCTCGGTTTCGTAAATAATATTGTTACATTTAATTAATCATAGATTATACACCACGAACAAACCAAAGACTGATTTAAGAACACTACCCCTTTCCAAGGCACCTATGGTTAATATAATTTGAAACTATATTTATTTTATTTCCTCATAAACTAATAAAACCAATAATAAATTGCACAGCATTTTTATTAGAAATAAATTCGAAGTATATAAAATTTTCTAATTTAGGTATTCTTGGTTAAAATGACCAAGTTAAAATAAAATTTAAGAAAATCATCGAATATTAAGTTATATAATATATATTCGTTTTTAATAACATTGCTCTAATATACATGATTAAAACTTTATAAAATTTTGTATAATGTATTTAATAGTTATGTAGCCAGTGAACTAAAATCTAATCAAAGGTCATCCTCAGGCCCGTTATCGGTGTCTTCTCCGTCAGCCTCATTATCATCGAGATCAGATAAGTTTTCTTCTTCATCGTCACTAACCTCTACGTCAGATTCCTTATCCTGGACAATTTTGACTGCACTATTCTGTCCCACGGAAGACCCCAATCGAACGTGTAATAGTTCCGCAGGGATGGATGGTGACGGTTTAGGTGGCATGAAAGGGACACTGGGATTACATTCTTCTACGTTAATAATTTCAGTAATGGGACTTTCTAAATAAATAATATCAGATCCACCTATAAATGTTATATATTATAATTACAAATATAATATCCTACTTATGAATTATCATTATTATAATTTATTACCTATCTCACTATCGACAGATGTGAAATCCGACGGGCTAATGATTCCGTTGACAATGCGCTCAGATTGATTGAATGATGTAACATATGCTCCTGATAATTCAGTCTTTTGTACATTAGATTGTGGAAAATCATATACTCCATTTATAGTGTCAGGTGATGGGGGAGGAGTTTCGCCAGCTGGTAAATTTCCACCATCACAAGGCTGTAGGAGAAATAGGGGTGGAGAACCAAGTGGTGCAGGTGGTGCTAATATATTTTCTTCACGTTCGCCATTAAGCACACTTCGACCAAATGATCTTTTTCCGATCTAAATTTGAAATGAAGAAATTATAAATGCTAGTAATATATTTAAATTATTCTTTGTTTGGTATTCATATTTTCTAATAAGTAAAGAAATATGTTGAGCATACAGAGCTTTAAAAGATAATAGCTCTTAAAATTCAAATAAATTATTGAAAATATATAGTCAAATTGTTGTTAAAATTAGTTATTTTCTATATATATTTCTTTTAGGTTTGAATGAGTGTCAACTTTTTGTTGTTTTTTATTGGCATTATATGGTAGCTTATTAGGATAAGGAGTAATTATGTTACTACAATTTTTGCCCAAATCAGATTGCTCCCAAATTTTCATTGCTCGAAAAATATGTCAATAATTTATTATCTCATGGAGAAATACAGTTCCATACTTCAACCATTACCTTTCTTTTTCTTTTCTTTCTAATTTTCTTTTCTGGAAGTTTTATTTCTTCAGATGGTGGAGGAGGTGGAGGAGGCGGCGAGGCCATTTCTTCACCTCCAGAGGGAGATGTACCTTCCCCTGGCAATATTCCATCAGCAAATTTAACACTCTTTTTATTAGTACAAGATGATCCAGCTGATCGCCTTAAAAAATTAAATATATTAAAACAACATATAATCAACAATATATTACTTTGGTAACATTAAAATAACAAGAATAAGTTGAAATCTTTATATTCTATTTATCAACATAATTTCTGTAAACTGTAAAAAGTTTTGTTTATTTTAGCAATAATTTAAAATTTTTTTTGGTTTAGTAACGTTTAGTTCTACTGCTATAACATGCATCAGGAAATAAGTAATATTTGAAAATATAATTACATTTTAAAAATGTTAAATAAGTATTGACAAAAATTTCTATATTGTAATAATTGTTAGCTAAAACAAATCATAAAATTATCATGCTGTATTTTTATGAAATGCTTAAGCCATAGTTAAAGTCATCTTATGTCTTTCATGGATTCTTCTATGTTGTACAAGTTATTTAGGAAGAGTGATGGTTAATGTAGTATGGCAACTTCCATCTTGTAAAAAAATTGAGCAAAATGTAGTTTACAAAAATAGAAATTATAAATGAATAAGAGATATTTAGGTTAGAATAATATATACCTAAATCCCACAAGAACCAAAATTCCTTTTCCTGGATTAGTTTTTTTTGTAATATTACACTGCATAGGTAATTCTTGCATTGAAGAAGCATTATCGTTACTGTCCTCTTTGCTTTGTGTTATATTTGGATAGCCTTCATCAAGTTCTTTCAATGTTGTCTAAAAGAATGTGTAATATTTTATAAAAGAACTGCTGTTAATCAGTAAATAAAGAACCAACAATTACTAACTACAAAATTTGTCACCTGAGTTTCAGTTGAAGCATTATCGTCTGTATTGTCAATGGCATGCATTATACGTCGTTCATTACGTCGGCGTGCTCTAAGGGCACGTCGCTGTTCACGCAGTTCTCTGGCTTCATGTCTACGCTTTTTATCTTCAGACCTTTTTTCTCTAGTTTCATTTCTTTTGAGTTCTTCGGCTTCTCTAAAGGACTGAATCTGAATAGCAACTGTGTCTGTGAATAAAAAAATTCAATTAAACTAATCATCTTATCATTATGAAAAATTAAAGCAAGTTTGTTTACCATCTAGGTTTGGTGGCGATGGTTCTGGAGAATCAATAGGAATATTAGATGGCATGACGTGTAGAACATTTCCAACCTGCACAATTTGCGATTTAGATTCATTATTAGATTTTTCAGGTAAAATTTGTTCCTTTTCGGTAGAATTTGTTGGAGTTGAAGAATCATTTACCACAATATTCACTAGATTATCCATTCGAATTCTAGGATTTGGTGCATGATTAACATAATTTTGATACATATTCTGGGATGTGTAATTATAATTTTGTACATTTGTAGGTATATTTGCGGGTGGTGCTGGTGGAGGCGGTGGATATGTTCCATAATTATTATATCCTGAATATGAAGGGTATGAGTTTCCACCAGTCTCATAGTTGCCTGTCCCATATTGATTTGATTGAAAATATTCACCATGATGCGTTTCCATAGATCTCTCTCCGGTGTTAGATTCTAAAACCTGATTTATTCTATCATCTAATGGAATTCGCTTTGGGGAAGTTGGAGGTTCTCTAGCCTCAAGATGAACGCCATAATTATTGACAGATAACTCGTTGTAATAGTTCACATTATAGTGATCATGCATACTTCCTGTAGAATTCTCACACTCCATATTCATTCTACCAGTAGGAAGAGGAATATGATCTGAACTCAAACTAAACTCATCAGTCCAGTGATCACGAGGTAAAGGAATGGTTTCAATATTTGATTCTACATTCTCCGAAGAAGGAACTAGGATTTGATGTTTTTCTATTTTATTGTAGGAATCATCAACAATGTCTGAGTATCGTCCTTGATCTCTTGAGGAATGTCTAGTTTCTCTACGATAGTCATCCATTCTAGATTTACGTCTATCTTCATAAGATTGTCTTTCAATATTACGACGTTTTGGATCTCTAGCTCTACGATCACGATCTCTATCCCAATCACGATCGCGGTCTCTTTCTCGATCTCTAAACCTGTCACGATCTCGATCTCTATCTCGTTCGTGGGAATAACGTTGGCCTTCCCGAATGCGTCTATATGATCTTCGAGAAGTTCTTTCATAGTCTCTCCGTTCTAAACTTAAAGATGTCTTACGGCTACTTCTATGATCATGAGAAATAGAGTTTGATTTATAAGGTCTTCTGGAAATGGAAGTAGATCTTGATTGTGAACGACTTCTGGACCTGGACTTTGATCTAGATTTAGTCGAATGATCTTTACAATATTTTTTGATATTATGATCAACTGGTTTATCTTCAGATTTAGTAATTGTCTGAGTTTTTGCCATTTTAGAAACTTCTTTTGCTGGATAATTCACATTGCTTAATTTCTTATCCAATTCATTTGTATTTACTTTGGGTGAGAGATAGTCAATCTTCTTTATGGTCTTAGGTTTATCATCAGTTGTTTCTAATTTTTCCTGAATATTATCATCTACATCAGATTTAGGCAACCGTGAAGCAGATGATAACTTGAACGAAATAAATTTTTGGGGTGAAATGGGTGACTGCATTTCTAATTCGTTTTTGTCTTTTGTTGGTGTTAGCGGTAGTTTTATTTTATTTAATTCAATAGCACAATTTTGGTCTCCTACTGAAGATGACTTTGTATTTGGTAGAGGAATATCTTCCAAATCCCCCATCGATTCATAACATTCACTCAAAATTGTGTATTCTGTCGAGCTCAAACTGTGATTATCTTTATTTAATTCTGAAATGCTTCTAACAATTGTAAGAGATTCAATGGAGGAGCTATTTTTACGATTCGAAACACGTTCCCTATTTGATTTCGATTCTTTTGTAGAATCTTCATGAGACGCCGATAAGGGAGATTCCTCCCAATCGATAACTCGGAAAGTTTCACCTTTATAATTAAGAAGTGAATTATTTATTCGTTCTGGACTTAGATTTGATTTTAAATCTGTCATTAAATTAACTTCTTTACGTGAATCATCTACTATTTTAGGATCACTACAATTGATGGGTACTTTAGATTGTACAGTTAGGTTCATTTTATCACTAGGAATATTTAGTGTAGTTGATATTAATTCCATTTCCAAATGAAGTATATCATTTGATTTTAAAGTGTCACAAATATTTTCATCGATTTTTTCTTCTTTGATAATACATTCTGGAGCAAATACTTTATCAATATCTTTACTATCGGATACTTCACCAGATGATAATTTTTCTCGTTTAATTACGAGTTCAGTTGCTTTTATTTTCTTCAGCAATTTTCTGTTAGAAATAGTTCCATGTTTGGTTGAATCATCATCACTATCCGAACTGGTTGAATCTTCAGATGAACTATTAGAGCTATTACTTGATTGACTTCTATTTTTCCGTTTATGTTTATCTCTCCTCCGTAAATAATTCTGTTTCAATTTTTTTTTAAGTATTTTCCTTTTCTGATTTGAATTGGAGCGAATTCTATCATGTTGGGAAGTAGAACTATCAGTTGATGAAGAAGAGCTTGTTGTTGAAGATTTAGAATCGGATGATGAAGAGTCTGATTCATTATCACTACTTGAGGATGATTTAGAGTGAGCAGAGCTAATCTCCCGTGATATTTTTAAAGGTATCATATCTTCATTACAGGATAAACTGTTCTCAGTTTTGTCTGTATTATCTTTCGATGGGGTATTATCTGTTGTGAAAGTTTTATTGTTACTAACGTCTAGTTCCTTTTCTGAATTTTGCAAGCTTTTCTTTGGTGTTATTGAAGGTTCTTGCTTTTCTGGCAAAGGTGTTTTTAATACATCTGGTAATGATGGAACAGTGGTTTCTTGAACCGTCACAGCTTTTATAAATTCTTCATACTCCATAGCCAAGTGTGTACATTCCTTGGTTTCTCCAAATGTTATAGGAGGTTCTACATTAATAATATTCATATCAGTTGGTGTAGGAGTTGCAGTGCAAATATCTGGTTGAATATCAAATGTATCGAAAGATTCTGGTACTAAAGAATTTTGTTCTTCGGTGTTAGAATTACTTGATTGATGTTTCGACAAATCCTGTTCAAACGAAGCAGATGATGTATTCATAACTGAAGAATCCAGTTTAAAACTTGATGCTGAATCAATGTGTGATGAACTTTCATTTTCACTTACAAAAAGAAACTTTTGATAATGCAAATACCACGGGCGATTAAATCTGTAAACAATAAATATCAAAAATAAAAATATTTACAGCAATTATATTGATCAAGACTTTAAAACTATTCAATTACTAACCGCATAAAGCATGATGGATTTTCAGAAAATGATAATTCCGGTTTAGTTCGTGTGTATCTGTAAAATGACGAAATTTAAATTTATATTATTACATTCATTCATTATTACATCATTTTATACCAATTTTTTGTAATATACGTACTTTTTTAAAGAAACCGGATATGAAGTAACGTTATTGTATTTATTTGTTATAGGATAAAATTGCTCAGTTGATTCTAATACTTCTGAAACTGGTTGACCATCCAGAAAATCACGATGCCTAAGATCAGAAAAAAATGTGAAATAAAATATAATACGGTAATGTAAAGCATAATTTTAGATCTTAAAAGTATTCTATACCCTCTCAGATATGTTTCTACTCCATAGGTAGAAGTCGCATTACATCTGTACATCATACTATTCTTTCTTTTATTTGATTCATCTCTAAAAGAATAACGAGTGCTGTAATTGGCAAACATTTGACCATAGTTATTTTTGCGTATAGTGTCTGGAGATGGACTTCTATTTCTGCTCATATTAATATCATCACTAACATCATCTATTTTGCTGTATTCATACTGGGTTCCGCTAGTTTCATTTGAAGCATTTGTTTTACGCATAATAAGGTTGTCTACACTATCGCTTTCGGTATAGGTATCACTTTTGCTCTCATAATTTTCAACTAATGAGCGCTTTAAACAAAATAGGTCCTCGCTGTCATTAGGTAAAAGTTCAATATTTTTATTTTCAAATATTAAATTATATTTAGTTTTATCCATCTCTTCATCATTCTTAGAAATTATTTTTTGTTTTGTTCCAGAATTATTAGCATATATTGTTTCTTTTTCATTGAGCCTATATGTTTCACACATATTTTGATTTTCATAGGAATGGGAATTCTCAAATTCAGTGTTAGTATCAGTTTGTACAGAAGTAACAACATTGACACTATGCCTGTTTCTTTCCTTAAATATGTCGTTACGCTCAACATTAATTATCGGATCTGATTTTCTTTTCTCAATTGATTTTTGAACATTTCGTGGTACTTTTAATGTATCTCCCTCGTTAACATGTTGCACATTTTGTGACTTAGAAGTATTTTGCAAATGTGACTCATTACTTGAACAGATTGATTCAGATCTTGAATTTATTGAGCGCTTAACTTGTGTATCAGATTTTGCAGTTGTATCAATTTTCATACTTGACTCGGATCTTTGTATAGATTCACTGCTCCTATTCGGTTCATATTTAGATATATTATCTTGACTAATAGTAGAACCCGACGCCCTTGAATTTAAATTTGTTTTAGAATACAAAGACCGTCTCTCATAGTCACCCCTACTGAATCTTTCTGACATTCTAGAAGAATTGTTAAACCAGTTTTGTCGTCTATCTCTGCTTCTACGAATACGAGGCCTATAATCATTTCTGCGTTGGTAGAATCTTTCATTTCTATCCCTATTGTAACCGTAGCCATTGTCGTTTGTTCTATTAAATCTATCTCTACGTACATCACGATCTTTTTCATTTCTTTCATCAGAATTTTTTCTTTGACGAATTCTTTCAGGACTTCTATATGTTGTTCCAGATCTTTCCCGATCTTTCTGTGATCTATTTCGGCTTTTTCGAATTACTGATGGTCTACCATTATCCACTTCATTAGATTTCCTATCCGGAGAATTATTTGCCATAGAGTTTAACTGTCCTGAATACTTTGTATCTGAAAACATAATTTTAACATTATTTGGAAATAAAGTTTTTATATAAAAATAACTTCTAGCAAAATTTCCTGATGTAAATAAAATTTTAATCGAACACAAAAAAAAAAAATAAAACAATGTTAGAAACAGAAGAATACTATAAATAATAAAATTTATAGTAGATATTCTTTTGTTTTTTAGCTTTTAAGCATGCTACTTTTTTCTTAACACAATACACTAATAATTAAAAAACCAAATTTGAAAGAAAAAACAATATACTACTATCTATACTAGTACTATCTATAAAATAAAACAACTTTGTAAACATTATCGAAACGAATTTGAGTGAAGCCAAGATAAGTCTTTACGTTGTACTGAATATACCTAACTCATTAAAGTCTCAGGTAAAATTTATAGAAATAAATAATAACTTAAAAGTAATAACAGTATTGGATGAATAACTTATCACTTTATATAAGAGCGGTTCTAGTACTTGGAGTAAAATATGCTTACTACTGTAACACTTGTTTTATTATTACTCATTACTCTTATAATCTAACAATTCTATATACATACTAACTATAGTAAAATAATAGCTATATTATCGATCTGAACAACCTTTACAAGTTAACTTTATATTTATTTATTTGTAAACCTTAAAAAAGCTAACTTAATTTATATATAAAATAAATAAGTTTTTAAGTTGACACTAATTGCAATCGTTAACAGATTCAGAATTGTAATTTATATACCAGAGCCTTCAAAATGTTCCAGTTGATCAACTATATGATGAAGAGTTACTTGGTTGCAACTTGCAGATGGATATTTCATTCCCTTTTCTGCTTGTTTCAGAGCTTCTATTTCAGAAACCGTTACTTTTGCTTTTTCATAAGGCGTAAGATCTAAAATTATTCCCATAACATACATAATGACGGATACACACATAATATATATCATCATACAAATATATACATCATTTATATTTCTCATTCTAATACTTACATTTTTTTGTACGTTTCTTGAATGGAGACTTTCCAGTAACTTTTTTTAAAACTGAAGGATTTAACATTAATGCATCAGTTTGTTTTGCTAATTTTAATTTTACCGGGGCTATAGAAGGTATTCTTTTCGTTTTATCCTTTTGAGATATATTGAGTAATATACTGCTACTTAAAGCTAATGGAACTGGATTGGACTTACTATTTGAGACTATCAGATTTGGAGATTTAGTTGCCTGAGACATATTTTTAGGGGATAAACTATTGTCCACGTTCATGGTGTATTGTAAAACTAAATCTATCTTCAACAAAATTGCTTTCAATGGGTATCTGAAAATACATTAATTTATTTGTTAGAGATTATAAGCAAACGTAACAAAATATAATCGTATAAAGAAATAAAAAATTAAATAAAAAGGAAAAAATACATTTAATTAAAGTCAATTATGAACAGAAACAATCAGTTGTTTACACTATAAACTGATTTTTTTTATTATTGCCATGATTATACGTATATGACTTGTTAGCCATACAACATAAGAATATTGATAATGACATATTATTAAGGTCGTTCAAATAAAGGCTAATTTTAAGCTTGCCTATTAAAAATTAAGAATCATTTAGAAAATGTGAAACTATTATTAAATATTATAGTCTAAAAAACAATACCAGCATTGCTATATGAAAACACTGTATATGATAAACATCTTGACAATATTAATTATTTAAAAACTAAAAGAAAAGAAAAAATATAATGTATAATACAAATAACCTAACCTTAGTATTTGTATTTGGTATGACACTTTATTTACAGTTGCCCCATTTTATAAACACTTTGGAATCACAGAATTTTTAATATTAAAAAAATTAACCTAAACTCTTTATACTTATAAAAACTTAAATATTAATTGCATATTACTCTACTCTGTAAATTTGTCCTTATTGTAATTATTATATATCAAAAAATTAAAAATAATTTAGATATTTTCATTTTTTCCGAACAATCAACTGTGTTTGATTGTATTATTCAATAATTAAATAATATGACTGAAAATTTGATCAACTTCAATTTTTGACGGTCTTTTAACCAGAGATGGGAGTCTTACCCAATGCGTATATTATTGGTTCAATATGGCCGACGTTTATAATTTTGACCAGTCTTTGGTTTGAAGCTTTTAAAATGTCATTTCCAAACAGTTCCCAATTTCTTATTTTTGGTTTGTTTTAGTTATCATTATTATCAGGAAAATTATTGTCAGTTTATAAAAGCTAAATTTATGTAAGAGTGAATTTGTTAAGTCTTGAGTAATTGGATCTGGCCAGTTTAGATATTTTGTTAGTGAGGTTATGTTAACTTTGTTTAATAATTAAGTAATGATTTTGACAAGACGGTTGACAAGCTTTTACATCTACTATGAATGAGTTTACTGAATATTCTTATTACAATTACTATGGACACAATTATGATGAAGATATGGATGTGGAGGAAATTGAAACGTATGAAGATGCCATTAGTTCTTGTGTGGTTCAATCTGTTTACGGGGTTGCATATACAGTTGGAATTTTATTCTTTTGGAATTTAGTATTTCGAGTTTTAACTCAGATAGGTATGACAATTTATATTCAATCATCTTATATATTTCATTGACAAATTCATATAACAAATCTTAGAGACATTATTATTTTTTTAACTTAATTCTAGATGTACTGAATGAATCGTTATTTTTTTGAAGATATTATGTATACTGTATTATTGTTTAAATATTTAATAAATATTTCTTTGTTACAGTTCGAATGAGTGAGTCCAAATGTGGTTTAGTTTCAGCAATATGTGGAAGTCTGGCGTTGTATACCACGCTAAATGTCGTTTGCTTATATGTTATTGCTATGAGCATAGGATCTTTTATGTGTTTATACATCGTATACAACGTCTTCAGAAGATTTAGACCTCAAGTTATTGCCATTTTAGGATTAGCTACCTTAACTATATGGTAAATTGTGTGCAGCACTTTTTGTTATTGATATAACACATATTCTCGTGTTACTAGATGAATTTTTGTTTTTTCAATACCTTTCACTTAAATTTCTGGAGTATTTTTAGTGAACTTTTGATAACAGATAAGAAGTCATGGCATCGTGTTCGTGGTATGCAAATGATAATTATCATGAAAATGATATCGTTAGCTTATGATATAAAGGACGAACGCATAACTACTGTGCCTCACATAGTAGAGTATTTGGGATACGTGCTTTGTCCGGCAAACGTACTTTTTGGTCCCTGGGTCCCTTTTAAGACACATATTTCAGTCTTCCATCAACCTATATGGGTAAAAATCGAATTATATTATTCCTTATATAAACACTTTATAAACTAAGTATGTTTTTCTTAATTTTCAGACTTGGTACTGGTTTCTACAAATGCTAATTAGTTACTCTTTTTCTGTGGCTTTTCTTTTATTATCAAATTGTGGTTGCTTTTATTTTATTCCCACTGGATCATGGAAGTAAGATATGATAGTTTTTTTTTGTACGGTTTTGATGTAATTTCTTTTTTAAATATTATTTTCTTTATAGGTGGTTGGAGGCATACAGGGATGCCCTGTCATTTAGAACCAGTACCTACTTTATATCATATCTTTCTGAGGCTTCTATGGTTACAGCAGGATACATGAATACAGGGTGGAAAAATTGGGGATTTCCTGTAACAAAACCAAGTTTCATTGAACTTCCCCGGTCTCTTGTTCAGGTCGTTGTTTATTGGAACATTCCCATTCACATGTGGCTGAAAATATGTAAATATTAATTAAATATGTGTATACTATTTTAACAGATATTCTATTCTTTATCATATTAAATAACATTTTTATTTCTTTAGATATATTTAGAGAAGCAAGGAAAGTCGGCATCTTCTGGGCAATAGTAATAACTTACGTTACTTCTGCATTGTTGCACGGATGTAACATTCAATTAGCAGCAGTATTGCTGTCAATCGGCATCTATACATACGTTGAATTTAACATCAGAAAGAAATTATCTCTTGCTTTCAGTGCATGTGTGGAAGTGCATAGTTGTAAATCCCCTTGCAATCATTTATATGGGTCCAGAAATATTTTTGTTGTGATTGTTAACATTACATTTGTAGTTCTTGCAATCATTCATCTGGCGTATTTGGGAGTTTTATTCGATACTGACGAAGAGCAGGAACTAGGTTATTCGCTTGCTCATACTATAGAGAAGTGGTCTCATTTAAATTTTCTAAGTCACTGGATAATTTTGATTTCTTATATAAGCTACATACTAATGTAAATGTGATATTTAATATTGTCTACGTATGGACAAATCAGAACTTAGTATTTTATTGAATACATTGAACTTATTAGTATTATATACTATTTCTAGTGTTTTATGATATATAAATAATGAAATGAAATATTTCTATGAGATCATTTTTATAATTTTCAATACAATAAAATTGCCATTATTATAGAACTATGTGCCAAAATTAAATTTATGTACTATATTACGAAATAATCGTTTCATTTTGAACTTTTAAATGGTTCAAATGAAATATAATTACTTTATGATAAGTCTGACATTATTTGATTTTAGCATTTCACTGTGTGATTACAATGAGAACTGTGATATATATATTTTTTGAATGATCTCTAGATTTCTTAAATTGTTTCTATTTCGTATGCCAGCTCTCTAATATCAAAGTAGTTTTTTATTATCTATATGTATAATCTCATTGTTGATTATCGAATTTTACTATTAATAATGTATGTATTATATATATATCAGTATTATGATCAATTTTTAATTTTACTTTTTAATATTTTTTGTAAATAAATATGATATGTGCAGCAGATTTACTAAATACTTAAGTTTCAAATATTACTATTTATGAATTTAATGTCATGCATTTTGAAAATAAATGAATAATTTACTTCAATGTAATTTTGTAATTACTATTATATGATGATTGGGGTGATTGTGACTATTGTGGTTATATTTCATAAGCTAACTAATTTTTGATGAAGAGATATGGAAAATTCCAATTATAAAGCCAGTCAAGTAATAAATACCGTTCCTTGGCAATGTCATGCTATATTTTAAGCTTAATAATAAAATAGGTTTACTTTATTTTGAACAGGAATCTACTTAAAATATATATTCAATCAAAATTTTACGTAAATGAAAGCATGTCTATAGAAATAGTAGGATTTATAAATTCTACTGTAAAGAAAAAATGCTAATGTGAAGAATAAACAAATTAATTCGATTACTTAAGTAACATTTTTTCTGACATACAATAAAAGTGATTCTCAGCAGCATATATATTTAAATTATTTAAGAGATAGTTTTATATGATTTACATATTATTCTAGTTCAAATTATTTATTTTACTCAATTTTACTTTAGTGTTTTAGGCTCATATACATGAATTACACTGCTGCCTGATAAGTTTATAATTATGTATGCACAAATACAATTTAACTTGATAACAACCAAACCAATAAAAGATAACTTTGGTTCAGTGATCGAACCCGAAGACAAAGCAGTCAGAGTGAAGCACCAATGTTCTCCCCCACTGCGTAGAAAAATGGATACTTTTATATTATATGCATTTAAATTATCGAGTATACCTATAATCAAATATCGATTTATAATTTTTTTGTGGTTTATAATTTTTCGTAAAATATTTATGTTTAGTTTAAATTACGATAGATCAGCGGTGGCGTACAGCTAAGAAATTTCTGTATCAAGAATAGATGAACGTATTTCGTGTATTATGCTGCAAAATATATTTTGTTGCAGTGCCATCTGTGAGTGTAATTATGAAATAATTTAAAAACTATATGTATGCTTAGAAATGATTCACATTGAAATAAATTATTTTTTATTAAATGAACTTATTTAAAAATTTGTATTTCTAAAAACTCTTGTCTTTCTTAGTTAGTATTTAAGCTTATTGATATTTTTCTAAAAAAAATAATTTTCATTATTTATGTTTCTTTATATAATATAATACGGCGTAAGCGCAATTATGTTTGACGTCAGAGTGCTTTGTCTTCTCGGAGGTCTTCGGAGGATTGGGCGATGTTAAATAACATTATTAATAAGTCCTATCTTTAATTACTATCATTATCAGAATCTTCTAAATGTATAATAAAAAGTTGCTCGGCTCGATAATGTTTTTTTAAAATTATTTCCACCATTGCAATATTACATTTTCGACGGACACGATTTAAAGATTCTTTCCACATGGAAAGCATTCCTGGAAGTCCATCCCTGTCAATATTTTTGTTATGAAATTCTTTACAATTAGCCCATACTATCTCAATCGCATTAAAATTGTACTGAAGATGCACCATTTTTTAAAGGAGGCTTAGCAATATTTCATTATGTGGGATATTAGTCGACTAATATCCCAAATAATAAATAATAATAAAAATTACCTACATAAGATCTTATGTAGGTAATTTATTAAATTGTCTTTCTTCCTTTAGCTTGGCCTTTGTAAATTGGGAATAAGCTGTTCCCACGTTCCACGGTCATATTATCATGGTAATTCAAAGTCTGACACTTTGTTGAAAAGATGAGTGACGCATTTTGCACAATCCCCTTTTTCTTCCAGCACTCGAAACAATGAACCTACAATTGTAGTCTTTCAGTCCCGATTTTTTTTTAAATATTGCTTCTAAGATATAATACTAACCGACATAAGAAGGATTGCCAGATTTAGATTGGGAAACGAGGAGAAAGGAAACAGATACTGGGTTAATAGCGAGGAAAGTTTTCATGTGAGGAAAAGGTAATAAGCAAAAAGAATATTGTGCAGTTATTAAAGGGAGGCAGTGAAGGGAAGAGATGGATGACGGAGATAGAGAAAAGGAACGAGGAAAGAGTTCGGCGGCAACTTATACTTAAAAAAGGTTATAAGAGCGGTATTAATCTATAACACGATAATGAATTTAATCTTATTCGTTTCTATATACATTATAGAAAAATAAGTGAGTCAGTGCTTTTTAGTTATATCGGTAGTTTATACCCCACAACTTGTTTTAAGTATGAGTCGCCGCCGAACTCTCGTAATTTGAACTATACTAACTGTTTTCTTTCTTCCTGTATCTTCCTCTTATGTATTTCATCTTCTTAATATATATAAATTACGTGTCACGTTGTAGGTCCGCGATGGACTCCTAAACTACTTAACCGATTTTAATCAAATTTGTACACCGTGTGCAGTTTGATCCAACTTGAAAGATAGGATAGCTTACATCTCAATTTATGATTGCAATATTATCTTATTGCAAATTATTTGTCTATTAATTATCTGACATCTGGCGACGATGATGGCGACATCTGTTGACTAGATTGAGTAAATATTCTGTTGACTAGATTGAGTAAATATTCAATAGATGGCGCTATGTAATGTAATATGACAAAAACGTTAGTCACAGCAACGCGTGACCGGGACAGCTAGTTATGTTATATATTTCATACACAAACCCTAGTGATTGTAATGGTTTTTAAAAGTTTCTAAACTTATTTATCCCTCTCTACACATAATTTACTGTAATAGGTTTGCTGTAATTAGATTGGAAATAATTAATATACTTTTATTTATTATTAATATAATTAAGTACTTTTTAGGTGCTTACCTTTAAATATGATCTTACATTGAAAATGTATCTCATAAATTGACCGCTTTACCGCATCGTTTGACGAATTCATCTACATCCTCTAACTTAGTGCTAGACCCCATGCGAATTCTGTAACATATGGAATCCTATGAATGGAAAAAAATCTGTAGATTTCTACAAAATTCAACGCGGCACAGACAGGTTTTTTCTTATCTTTTTTTTGTAGAAGATATAGTTGACTGAGGACACACGCACTACGGGATTAATTATTCAAAACCCACATGCTGTTGTCGGTGTATCTCTTGTTTATAATTTAACATTTGACAGTTCTATTAAAATAAAATATATTTGACTAATTTGAATTTGTATACAAAATAAAAATAGACATACTTAACATAGCATACAATTAGTGAATTTTATATCTCCTTCGCTCCTATATACATGATAGTAATATGAGTGATACAGTGCATGTTCATTACATCGTAGATTTATATAATTCACTTTTCTAAGTATCGTCTAACTATAGTAAAGTTAGAGAAACCAATATCTTCTGCTAATGGTTTAAGACCTTGATTTTTTTAATAATTTAAAGTGCCATCTATTTTACTTTTCCATAAATATTAATTTTAATTGTTTTGCATCTGTTAGACCTGGACCACACATGCGTGTTCGGGTACGAATGATCAATAATAGTGGTATCAATACGCATGTTCGTGCTCACAGGGCAAAGATTCATATATCCGTACACGAATATGACGGATAATACGGTTTGCTTTGATTAAATTTGTAAAAAAAAATACAAGCCTTTTTTATAATTAAATAATAAGTTAAGAGTGATTTTTGATTAATCAATAAAATCATGTATATATTATTTATTATAGAATAAAATAATTATAATTTCCAATATTTTTCATGTCCCAGCTTATAATAAATAATGAAAATAATTGTATAGTTGTATTTAAAAAAAAAAAATTGAATCTCGATTTTCGAGTGTTTGAGATCGATTCACGGATCGATCCATTGTTTAAAATCGATTAAAAAATCGATTCTTCGATTAATCGATCTCAGATCGCCATCCCTACCTGACACCACTGAGACTTATCTGAATTTTAAGATCATCATTTAACGATTCTCTGGCAGCTTTTGTCACCCGACATAAAACTAAATCTTTAAGACAATTTATTAAAACAAAGAAAGGGGCACCTCGCATTATCTTCCTTGTATTATCGTCAAATATTCTTCTTCAATGTAATACAGCAATTTAGATACATCCTTTGATCATCTTCGAATGCTTAAACTATGAATTATCTTAGAATCCTATACAGGGGCGGCCTTAGCCATTGCGAGGCCCCGGACAGCAGCATTTGTTCTTTGTATAATTTATGTAAATTGTAAGTAAGTATTTTTGATGATAATTGACGGGAAATAAAATTTTATATTGAAAGTTTTAAAAAAAGTTAACAAGCACAAAGATGACAAATAATAATGATGGTAAACTAAGGTACATGATTGCCTTAAAAGATACACGCAGTGATTCTAGTGAGATTCCTAAAGAGCGAGGCGCGAGATTCAAATACATATATAGTAATGAATTTTTTTACTTGGGTTGTTGCGCAAGAATGCGAGGCCCCGGGCGGTTGCCCTGCTTGCCACCCCCTAAGGCCGCCTCTGATGCTAGATCATACTGACTATCCTTTGTTAAGAAATTGTTTTTTAAATTTTTAAATAGATCTAGAGGATCTGGAATATAAATCACATATTACTTTTACACTTTTACTTTAAAAGATTGTTTCTTTGTGTCTAGCTCACTGCGCTACTCCCCCATAGCTTTAATAGATATCTATTGATACATATGTATATTGTAGATAACATTTATACAGTGCCGTACCAAGATTAATGGGGACCTAGTGCGGGGCTCAATATGGGGGTCTACCCAGTTTGGATAATTTATACAATACAATCATTTATATAAATATAAAGGTTAGTTGCTGTACTCATAACTTCCGGCCCACTGTCTCCATTAGGCCGTCTGCGCACGGGTCGACTGATTGCAAACTAGCTACGCAACGAAAACGAAAAACGAGCCATGTCGAGCCATGTTTTGTGACTCTATAGAATTTTTAACAATAGCATAATAGGGGATTGTATTGTGTCGTATTGTGAGGTATTTGTATGTATGTATGTATTTAAATACTTTTGAAAAGTATTTGTGTACATCTCTGCTCATGATGTCACCATCAAAAGCATGCAACGTAATTGCCTAGCTGCCCTGCGACCTAGAAACACAGTCGGTCAATACCAATTTCAAATCAGTTATTTTTCATTCGAGCTTGTGCGTTCTCTCGCAGTTGCATTCTCATTCGGTTCGGGCAGATTCGGGGCTCGCGTTTGCAATCAGTCAGCCCATGTGCGGACGGCCTAAATGTACAATAGCAATTTGCGACTCCACAAATTGTGAGAAGATGTGACAATGAGTGAGGAGACATAAGCGTTGTGACGTCACATACAATATAATATATAGAAGCTCTAAAGAATACCGTTTAAAAAGAAAGTATATAAAGAGTTAAAAAAAGGAAATTGCGAGAAGAAAGTATAAATTTTAATAGGACGTACAAACTTAAAAAATGTTATAAAAAAAAGATTTTAATTGAAATGTGTAGTAAAAAGAAATATAAGAAAAAAGGTAATTTCCTGAAAAAAGTATAGAGTAGAAGAGTAAGGGTAGAGTATATAGAAAAAGGAGGTCAGAATTGAAGGAAATTTGTGTGACGTAATTTATGGATGGCCAAATTTATAAATAAACTTTTATATATTTGTGGAGAGGACACCTTCTGTGCTTTCAGTTTTTGAAAAAAATTAAATTGCCAAGCAGAGTTTATATATATATTTGCTATCAATTCCAAAAAAAAGTGGATTTGGTGGTGGTCAAAATTTATAATTTATATGTAGTGTATTAGACAACTGTTGTAGTAAAAAAAATCAAACTTTGGCGAGATATACACTACAGTGTGTGTAATAAAATTTAAGTTTTTTAGGTTTTTCTCTAGGGGGTTTTAATTTCGTGTACTAAAACTTATCCGCACACACAGCGGATAAATTCATCTCATTTTATGCTGTACTTAGCTCGGCCAAGAACTGGTTTTATACTGTTGTATTTATACAGGGTGTCCCAATATTTGACTATAAGCGGGCACCAGAGGGTGGTCCTGCTCATGACTACACAAGAAAAAAAGAAAAAAATCATTTATCTCATTTTGTTTAGGAATTAGAAAAAAAATTTTTTTTTCGAAAATTGAAACACCTTAAGATGTTTTTAACTGACCACAATTTTTTAAATATTTCTGATTTTTTTTTGTGTCGACAACCTAAATAGCACTGCTATCTACCACAACCATTAAAAATCCCAGAGTGCTAGTAGTTTTTACACAAAAATCAATCGAAATTATTTTTTTTTCTAAAATGTTTAAAGATTTTTACTTTCTGTCCACTTTAACTCACCGTGGTGTAAAAAAAAAGTATGAACACTACCATGGCAAGTTTTTTTAAAAATTGGCGCAACTCTTCAGGATTCCAAAATGGTATAATACTCTAGGAAAATTAGCAATAAAAAAAGGCTATGCGGTGCTAGTATGTACTGACAATAAATTCGCGTAATTCGGAAATTGCATCTGTCTATGTTGAGGCGGCCACAAGTCACGACCCATGTCGAGTAGCCAGACTGGTTCAAGAAAATGAAATGTAAATGATCGTCTCACGTCGTAGAAATATGCGTTTAAGAGCGTCGCGCCTGCCTCAACTACAATTATAACAGCACACGATCGTCGTCGATCAGCGGCAGAGCGTTTACCTCTCTTCTGGGTTGGACCAATCCATATATATTTTGGTAAACCTCAGGTCATTCGCGAACGAGGAACGAGCTCAGGCGTCGATCTAGTCGAGCTGTTAAATACAAATAAAAGTTGGCAATTATCTAAATTTAATTAAAAAATCTGTTTTAATAAATTGTGTACAGTGATATAAATATATTATAAATAATTTTTTTTTTAAATTTAAATATATATAAATATATATATATATATAAAATCAGTGTTATTTCAGTTTTGAATAGAACTTTGTGTTAATTCTAAAGTTTTTTTTAAAGGAAAGGATATACTATCTTCGCTTAACATGACGCCGCAATCGTGGTGAGTAACACATCGAAAATATAACTACTTTAAAATATTAACTAAAATTATTTTAAGTATCTTAGAATTAAAATATTTAGGAAAAATAAAATGTTGGTTGGAGACTTGATGAATTTCCTGTTTTGAGTTTTATGCATTACTAATTGTAGTATCTTATTATGGTATTAGAAGTAATCTATATTCTACAAATACTCTAAAATTGAGCTCAAATTTTAGTTATAAAGCATTTACATATATAACATAATCGTATGCCGCTTTACTGTGAATTTACACCACGTGTTATAGGATTCTAAATCATCCGACAAAACACGTGTTCCAATGACAGGCCGTAATATTTCTTTTGCAATATTTTACACATTTTTCCTATGTTATATTTATATATAAATATATAAATAAATATACACTCTACATAATATGTATATATATATATATATTTAAAAAGAAATTCAAATAAAAATGCGAAAAGTATATAGGGGGTAGGGGGTTCCAAACAAATTTCTTTTTCATTTTCAAAAGTGTAACCCCTTTTTTTCCTTTTGGGTTAGTATATAACTGGTAATGTTTTTGAAAAGCTTACTGAAACTGAAACCAAACACGCATCCCAAAACAATTAACAATTTAATTTTTATTAAATAAAAAATTCCAAAATTTCTTTTTATACTTTTATGCGTATGTAATATTATATTAAATAAATGTTTAAATAAAAGAGATAGAACGTTCAAAGTACTTTTTAATTATGTATGATTTGTTTACATATTATAATGGGTTTGAGAAATAGCTCAATATCTCTCAAATATAGAAAAAATATTGCATACACAAATTGTTCGAAATTGAGTCCTCTAGTCTATCAGATTCATTATAACTATTTATATCTTAGGGTCCACTGGTAAGGAAATTTAAAAAAACCGTTTTTATTCACTGTTTTTTCAAGATGAAGGCCTAAATCCAACCAACACTGACTTTTTTCAATTTATCAATGCCCCAAAAATTTTCTTTATATTTATAAAAAGAATTATTTTTTTAATAAAAATTACGATAATTATATCCTTTGGCTCAGTATTTGTAAGTATGCGAATGATACCCTTTTCTCCTGAGGTTAGTTTTAGGTGTATGTAGATTAGCTCGTATAATTAATTAATAAGTATTAGTTGAAAAATAAGAACCACCCAAAGATGCATACGAGTGTGTATGTGATACGTGATTCACTATTAACAGCTGAGTTGTGTTCTCATGCAGTATATTACAAAGGCTGCGAAAAGGAAAAGGAAATTAAAAAAAAAACGACCCCTAAAAAAAATAGTTTACAAGCTTCAATGGTAGGCATTTCAAACATAGGCCACGTGTGCCAGTGTCAATGCGGCTCTTGGTCTTCTACATAACATTTAGCAAACTTTAGTTCCTTTTAGCTATGGAAAACATTGAATTCCATTCTATGCAATGTTAATTCGTATAAGTTCTAAGTGAAGACTTTTACACAAAATCTTAGGTTGTATCCTATACAGTGTAAGTTTGTTACATACTTGTTACATATTTTCTGACCTTTATCCTCGAATATCTTTAGACGCGAACACGAGATTATAAAATTTCTTATTCAGTTTTTAGAACATCAAAACATATGCTTATTATCTTTCATTCAAAGGTAAAATGCTAATTTGATTGAACTTAAAGGTATATGTGAAGGAAGTGAATAAAGAAAATTTAACCAGAACTAACGCAAACGCCGCACTGTGAATAAATTCGCATATCATATTTGTAACAGACTTAATTGTGAATTTAAAATCGTCAACGCGTCTACGGTCATATGATTCCATGCGTTACAGAATTGCGGATTTCGTTTCAAGTGATTTTATTTCACAGTACGGCCTTAGCCTAACACAGTAAACATGTTGGAGTCACATTACCATCATATTAAAGATGATTATGATTTTTTTGTCATGAAAGAGTTTATTTACAGTTCAGTTTCTCACAGTCGTTCATATGAAATGTCTATTTTATCGGCTACAAATGGCGAAACCATTCTACCTGTTGGAATACAAATGAAGATAAAGTTGATGCGAACTATAATTGAAGTACGATAGTGATAGAAACGTCATAAAACAGGACACTTCACCAAATTTTTTACTGTGAAGGAACAGACATAAATAAACATCGATATTTTTAATATGATGCTGAAAATGGTTCACAAATACAGGGTCAAGGCCGTTTCGGCGTACGATAATAAGCTTATGGTTGGAAGAGTTAAACTTATAGTACGAGATCCGGCCAAGTGACAAACGGCAATTCAAACTTTTTTACATATCTCTTTTTAAAATGTATTAATTTTATTTCTAAAGGAAATGTACTTAATTGTTTTAAAAAATTAATCAAATTCTAATTAAATGTGCTTATTTAAACATTGCTTCATGTACATAGTATGTACTGTCATGTTTATTAATTTCATGTATATGCAATATATATACTGGATATTACTTTCACATTATGAATATACAGAGAATATCTAATGTGTTGTGGGTTCCATGTCACGAAATTGTAATGGATAGCCACTTATAGTAATAGGAAGTATATTTAAATAAGAAATAGCGTATCGAGTGGGGTATGTATAGTTTCGTAGCACCCTAGTTGATATTAGAATTAGAATATATGTTTACTTTATTTTTAAATATTTCTGAAGTCAAATATCTAGAACACAATATCTGCTAACATACGTATTGATTTTTTACTTTGCATCATTTCTTCAAATCAATAGGAAAGTTTTTTATTTTCAGTTAAAATTTATGTTGCATATCATTTTGCCGTACTTGCTACATATAACTTACTTTCCAGTTTTCTGTGTTTCATAATATGAAATAGAAGTAGAGGACACAATGGGCATGAGCTTTGAAGGGTTGTGTACATAAACATACATAAAATGGGCTTGTGTGCTATGTCTTAATTTCTATAAAAGTGTACTATATATTCATAAAGTGGGTTACTAGAACCTCAAATGTTCAATTATTTTTTAATAACTCCTTATATGTTAAGAGATATTAACAATTAAAAAAGTAATTTTGACTCTTTAATTATTAAAGGGTTAAATAAAATAAAAACTTATTATTCTTTGACTTGACTTGATTATTTGACTGCCAACAGCTACAAAACATTACCACAGCACTGACCTACTCAACAAATAACTGACGTTAAAATGCATTTCTCGTCATACAAATATGGCCGACCATTTCTAGCGCTAAAACTACAATTCAAACTTTTAATTGCTATATCTCCGTCAACATTTAGATATTTCATAAAATAGACACGCCAATACACATTTATTAACATCAATTTCAATCAACATATAAAAAATCGACTACTAAAAAATGAGGACACAAGTCCATTGTAATAGGTTTTGTATCAAATATCATCAGTATTTTAAGTAATATAAATCTGTTATGAAGTTTTATTGGTTACATGACAGGTTTATAAATGAAATTGTTGACATTTGAAATGTTTGCATAATGTAACAGCCACCCATAACCTGATTTTGGTATTTTTACTAAATTAGCGTTTAATAAAATGTAAAGTAATAAATTTGTAAGCCATGGAATAAAACAATAAGCTGTAGCTATTTTACATCATTAACCAAAACGTTTGTCAGTGAGTAGGTTATTTTTATCATGTGAGACAACCTATTTCTATAACAAATCTGGGATTTGCTAAATGCTATCTTTTCGGTGCAAGCTCTCGTTCATTCGTTCGTCGAGCCGCCGTGTCGTCGAGTCGTCGCCTGACGTCGTACGGAGTGCGTTGTGCGTCGTGCGTTCTACGATCTGCGTTGTATGACTACATGCGTCGCGACAGCTGACGGCTGATGCTGATGACGCCTCATGCTAGACGCTACTTTAATTCAAGTGCATGGTTTTCAACTTCCGTATAAGTTGACTTTGGATTTTATTGACTTTGTATAATAAATAGACAGTAGCGGAACTAGATGCGTCGAGAGATGGCGCCAGAATAGGGGAAGAAATATGCAAGCCCCCTCCCCTTCTTCAATAAATAAAATAACATAGGGCGACGTTAACCCTATTTCTAATGCTGAGTCCTATCATCAACGATCTCTTACTATGTTGGCAGTTTTTGAGGTGTCGTTACTACACTACTGCCTAATAAGTTTATGAATATGTATGTCCATAATATTATTATTATATTATATTAATTGTTTGCATTTCAGCTTTACAATCTATATTCTTAATACATTTCATAGAACTTCAACTTGAAATTAAACTTAAAACTATTCTAGACCTTTCTATTTCCAAAAGTACTTTTCTGCTTCTTCTTCTCTGGATCCTTTCCCTTTATTTTTTCTAGTCCTCCTTCATCGTTTCCTCACCTCTTGTCTTCTTTGTCTCTTCGTCTCTTTGTCACTTCAGATTAAAATCGTATGTCCATAATAAATTTAACATAATAACAACCATATAACAAAAAGTATAACTCTGGTCGTAAGTGAACAGTAATGACGGTTTCTTAAACAGTAGAGACAGTTTAATTGTCAAAAAACAAAACAAAAACATGTTTTGTTTTATTTTAAAACAGTTCCGGTTTTGTTTTTTGTGTTTTTCTGTGTGTCCATAAAAAATATAAACATCATAAGCAACAACTGACAAGCACAAATGTTTACAAAAAACAAAACTGCGTGTTCAAACCAAGCAGACTAAAAACCAACAACAACAGACGTGTTTTCCTTTGATATTACGGACTCCAGATGGGAATGTGTTTTGTTTACTAAAACAGTTTTTAAAGACAAAAATGTTTTAAGAACTGTCTCTTTGGTATAAACATTGCTGCTTTTGTTCAGAAAAACAAGTTATTGTTCGTGTTTTAGTGAACTGTTTCTCTGGTGTGAAACCGGCATAAGACACTACAGTCACCGCCCACTGTGTCCTCAAAAGTAAGATTCTTTGATAAGTATATTGGTAGAGGGTGTCGGGCGGGAATTCCCGGGATAGATCTCCCGTGAAATTACACTGATCTTTAGTTCCCCTTTTCTGAGAAATTCCTGGAGTCAGATTATCTCTAAATAAATAAAGATCAATCAAATTATATATATTGTATGAAAAGTAAAAATATTTAGATGATTTTAAATTAACAAATTCTGAGAGAACATGTATTAGTCATAACCAGGGGGGCAGTAATATATTTTCATCACTTTTAATAAATAATTCTGTATTTTAATTTGCCATGAGAGTATTTTGTTGTTTTCAAATGTATACCAGATTTTAGAAAGCCGATTTCCAGCAAAGAGATTAGTAATTTGATTAGGGATTAAGGATTCAGTAATTGGCATAATAGCTATAATCTATTGACAAATAACCAGAAATTTTGCCGAGATATTTCCTCTACTTTGTGAGTATTGTGCTGTGGAATTACTCATACCATAAATATTACAGAAAGTACAATTACAGAAATATTAGAGATTCAGAAACTTTTGCTCTTTTCAGGTTAAAGTCGTTATTGTTATTTAAACTAGTTATTTGGTTGTGTCGGCTTTTGACATCTTAAGTATTGATAGAACCACATAAATGCACTTCTTAAAACTACATAAAATATAGTCATTTTGACAAAAAACTGCCTTTATATTTTGTTTTTATTATTTTATTGTAATGTTTTTACCATTAGTCACTATATTCTTCCGCCTTAAATCATAAAATTACATATCATTGTGTTTAATTACATATTATCTACCCATTCTCAGTCTTTCCAAAAGAATAAAGAAAAATACAAACAAAACCGATAAATTTAAATCCCTTCTGCTATTCTACCACCTGTTTCTTCCTGCCCTATTCTTGCTCCTTCTCGCTGTTTCCGTCATCCACCGCTTTGCTTTAATGTCTCCTTTTCGCTTCACTGCACAATCTTCTTTTCATTTTTTACTCTTTTCTCACATGAATACTTAATGTGCTCCAGCGTTTCTATCTCTCTCTCCCAAATCCTCTTGTATCTTTCATTATATTTGCTATTATGAATTTTTTCCATTCTTTCCTGCAGCTGTATCTTTTTGTCTCTGCTCCTTAGATCCTCTTCTACACTTGTGTCTTCTTTTATTCTTCTCTCTGCCTCTTCTGTCGCCATTCCGTTCCTTTCAAAGTACTCCTTTCTCCTTTTCGTTCCTCCTCTGTCACCCTCCTTTTATGTTTTGTTATTTTTTATTAATACTTAATGGATGTCTATGGGCATATATAATTTTACATTTTTATCGAAGTTGATCGAGTGGGTAACGAATACATATGTGCAACATCTGCAATAACAGCATATAACGAACGTTTAACAAACAAATTATAATTAGACTCCGTATTATATAGTATATATATATTTATTTTCAAATAAATAATTATGTTGTGATTGTTTTCGTTTTAAAATAGCAGTAAATTAACAAGAAAATGTTAAGGATATTGTGGTTGTGTATTACAACAATTCCTCGTTGAAAATAGACTGATGTTGAATCAGCAATATTCCAACGAATTTGTGGTGAATGCTGAATGCTGAATGTCGAATAGCCAACCAACTCTAGTCTGGCTTTTTTTACAACACGTTTCCGTCGTATTTGGAAAATGATAAATATTTATATGAGTCATATACTGCAAAATGTTTTTGAGTGGGTATGCTGAAATATATATGGATTTAAGAAGGATAGTCATTGATTTACTCGTAAATATATATATATATATATATATATATATATATATATATATATATATATATATATATATTTGCATTTTTTTTTAAATTTAATTTATAGAACGTTGGTTTATTTCCGATGCTGACTCCTATCATCGACGACCTTCTACTATGTTGGCAGTTTTTGTAAACTCAATAAGTTGGTAGGATGACATATAAATGGCGCCACTAATAAAAAATTGATAAGATTTTTAGTTAGTACCAGCCTTAAAACGATATGTGTCAAAATTTCATGATTTTCGAATTATTTTATAAGTTTTAGTGATTTGTAATTTTCAACACAATGGAAAATCTACATTTTGTGTGTTGATAAAAAGAAGATTAGAAAATACCGTAGTCCTAATAGCACTTGCTTGCTTGAATGCGTTTTCTTCCCATTTAAAGCAATGCTTTATGTGTTGCTAACACATGAAATTCAGATTTCCATTGTTTTGAAAATTACAAAAGTACCGTCACAAAAAACTCTGTAATTCATAAACCAATGGTCGGAAAGTCATAAAATTTTAACACATATCGTCTGAAGGTTGGTATTATCTAAAAATCATATGGATTTCGTGAATAGTGGCACCATTTATATGTAAAATCATATGGATTTCGTGAATAGTGGCACCATTTATATGTGCCTACGAACTTATTGAGTGACATGGTATGTGAATTACTCCACTGCCTAATAAGTTTCTGATTATGTGTGCAATTTACCTTGATAACAACCAAACCCAGAATATATCATTTCGGTCCTGGAATCGAACCAGAACACAGTGCGTCATGTTATAATAGCCTCACACACTGTGTCGTCATCTGTTTATTAAGTATGTTTATACGTATTTTTGTGATTGCAATAAACTTTTTTAAATAGTAATTAATTCCTTTTTTGTAATTATATTATTAAAAAATAAAACCGGCTTTACATAGGCTTTCAAAAACCCGGTTCATTCATGACTAAATGCAATTGATTTGTGAGTGAGTTAAGACTCATATTAAGTACCACCCTGGGCCCCCATGACTATCACTACGCCTCTGTCTATATTTATGTACGAGTACATAAGAGGTTTTATTTATAGCGATGCTGACGAAATTAATTATCTCTAGTACTGATACTGACTGAAACGCATCATAATATAGACACACCCATTTCAATTATTTTTTGGCTAGCTAATTAGTTTTAAAATTAAAATATTTTAGCTAGTTTCTGATAAATTTTTTATAATGGGCTTGTGAACTCATTTTTTAGGGGTCGGTTTTTAATTTTTGATTAAAATATAGGAAATTTACAATACAATATTTGTCATATTCTCAATTAATGATTCTAATTTTTTCAAATATATATAATATAATACTACGTAATAGCAAAATATAGCAAAATTTTAAAGAAAATAAAGGAGGAGAGTAGAAAGAAGGGGAGGGGGGGGGAGGTCCGAAAAAGAGAAAGTAGTATTTTGAAAGGAATGGAATGGCGATCGAGGAGGCAGAGAGAAGAAGAGAATGAGGCGCAAGTGTGGAAGAGGAGCTAAGGAGAAGGGACAAGGATATACAGCAACAGGAAAGAATGGAAAAAATCGAGAAGAGCAATTACAACACAAGATATAAAAGGATTTGGGCGACAGAGATTCCACAGTACTTAATGGAAAAAGACAATAAATAATCTCGTTATCTGGTTTGCATGGGGAACATGAAGAGTGAAGGGGCCAGATAAGAAGAAGCAGAAACACTTTTTGGAAGTACTAAAAGTCTAGAATAATTTTTTAGTTTTAATAAATAAATAAAGTTTAGTTTTAAGTAAATAATTAGTTTTAAATAAAATTAATAAAGTTTAGTTTTAAGGTTGAATTGTTAAGATAGGAATGAAATGTAATAAGAAATAGAATACGGTAGATTGTAAATCCGAAAGCCACACACAATTAATAATAAATAATAATAATAATAGTATATATATATAATACTAAATATAATAGTTCTGCAAGGAGTATTGAAACTTTTTCTACTTATAAAGGACATTTATAAATAAATATAAGGCAATATCTCCAATTTTATTAGGAATTGTAAATTTTTAATCAAACTTACTTAGTAATTTACATACACATTATAATAATTACACTGTTTCACTTAAATCATACTATCCTACTGAAATCAAAGAAACGACATTTAAAGTTTATTATTTAAATAATCAATTCCTTTTTATCTAATTTTATAATAACTTAACAATATGTACAGTGAGTTCTGTCAACTCCTAATAACAACTGTGTTGCCCGTTATTCCTCACAACATCCTCTATGGAGTCCATAAGTATATGGTCATTGTTTTACCGATTTTGTACCAACTAAAGAAATATAATTTCTTTACATATATTTATTAATATATAATTTTCAAGAAGGTCGCAAGAAAAGTGTTTTCTAGTGAACGTCTTCAATGCTAAATTATAAATTTAAGTTTAAATTTAAATTTATTTAATACATACTTCTAAAATTTGTAGGAGGTGATCTCAAAATATCGGAAATAAGTTGACGTTAAAAAAACAAAAAAAAAAAAAAATACGTGACTTGTCCGATACAATTTCATAGGAAGTGTTAACCCCTATTCTTTAAATTAAGGTTCATAAAAACCCCACTCTGAATAGAATTACCGACATTATGAATTCATTATATTTTCTAAAGAAGGTTATATATAGTATATGCTCTCCTTGAATAAATAAAAGCGGTTCAGGACCCTATACAGGAGCGCGGAGCGAGGGGGGTATTGTCTATTGGTAAACTAAGCATGTGTGTGCTCCAATGACTAAATAATAGACAATCAGTTGTTTCTTTATGTTACTTGTTTCTACGTGTGGGTGTATTTTATAGAACCTCCGAAAGATTTAAGACTCGGTCTCGGTCTTAAAACCATTGGAAATGTAATTTAGTTATGTTTAATAAACAAAGATTAAACTGTGGAATATAGCAGACCCCCGTAAAAGGTAAGCGTCTACATATCAGCCTGGCAGCCTTTGCACGAATCGCATTAAAGATATGCGTGCATATGTCAGTACTGTGCGCATCGTGTCAAATGGATTTTAGTACTATTTATTTAGATAGCCACATATTTCCACTGTACTGGGGCTATGCAAATGCCTTTGTCAGTAATGGAGATAGGTGATCTTCTTTGAAAAATTTTAGAGGCGTGTCTGTTTTTTTATTTCCTTTCCTCTTTTACCAATACACAAGAAAATAAAGCAAGGTCTTTGTTTTTTGCTCCTCGACAGCTAAAGATGTACGGATTTAATATCAGAATCAGCAGTGTATTTTCCGGCCCCGGTTCTCGAGGAGCGCCACTTCGGAAGGTAATTGAGACTAGATACAATTGATCTGGTCGATGAGCAATTGTGACTGGATAAATGAACTTTTTTTGTGAAAGAGCATGAAGGCCAATGAGGTCGTAAAAAGGTTATTTATGTCAGTGGAAGGCAATTGGGACTGGTTATAATTGATTTCAGCGAAAAGCAATTATGTCTAGATACAATGAGCTTGTGTCCTCATTTTTTAGTGGTCGATTTTATTAAATATTTAAATATTGACAGAGATATAGAAATTAAAAGTTTGAATTGTAGTTTTAGCGCTAGAAATGGTTGGCCATATTTGTATGACGTGAAATGCATTTTAACGTCAGTTATTTGTTGAGTAGGTCAGTGCTGTAGTAATGTTCTGTAGCTGTTGGTAGTCAAATAATCAAGTCAAGTCAAAGAATAATAAGTTTTTATTTTATTTAATCCGGCTAAGGCAGACATAATATTGAAATTATATTGTTCCTTGAAATAGATGTAAATAATATTTGATATTTTGATATATAAATACATATAGCAGAGATTTATGAGCTGTAAGGTTGGTAACCTTACACAAGGATTGTGATGTCACATGCACTTGGAATGTCTACAACGTTGAATCCCTTTAATAATTAAAGAGACAAAATGACTTTTAACTTTTAATATTTAATAAAATAGACACGCCAATACACATTTATTAACATCAATTTCAATCAACAGTTGAAAAATCGACCACTAAAAAATGAGGACACAAGCCCATTGCAGAAAAGTTTTCACTGCTTAGATTGAAGTCTGTGACAAGTATATATATACTGGATAGAATGGAATGTATAAAACAAAACATTTAGCGGGAAATTCAAACTTTATAAAATTCGTTACAGTTGTCTTTACCAGACTATGAAACTTTGTGTTCTCTTAAAAATGCTTTTGATAGTTAGGACTTGGACTAGGACTAGGACTAGGACTCATCCATCGTAACTAAAGAGTCCTGTAAAATGTACAATATAATGTTGTACTAGATCCTAGCGCAGAAGTTCACGGGGTCAGAAGGAGACTCTCAACTCTGTTAAAAAAGTGGTATGATGTAGAAATAAAGGGGGAAGAAGTAAGGGGAGTGAAAATTGTTAGAGAAGGGGAAAGGGGTAGTGATGTTACATACCGATGAATGTACACGTGCGCAACTACAGTCGAGTTCCGAGTATCCCGAACGTTCCGAACGTCCCGACGCCCGATCTGCCGCGAAGCGTCGGATAGTGAATTTGTAAACCTCAAGTCTTGCAGCCCAGGTTTTAGGCGTGTTGTGAGAGAAGTTGAAAGCCCGCTCGGCCACACGGACTGTCGTTCACACGTTTTTAAATAAATGTCTAATTCTACATTCGAATAGAATATATTTTTTATTTTTTGTGATTTAGAGACAGGGTGTGTCTCTTATATTATTTAATTATTTTTTAAATAATAATATTCAGAAGATTTTTAAATGTGAGTTTTTATTATTTTTTTTTTTCGGCATGATAGATCATTTACAATGATTTTAAACAATATTCTAAGTTTCACTTTTTGTGTCTGTGTCACTGGTGCTAACAATGGATCCATATTATTTCTCACCAGGTATGAGATTTTGTTATCTCTTAGAGTCATTTAGATATTTATTATTATTTTTAGTAGTTTTTGTTATATACTTTTATTGTAGTTATTGTCCATCAAACAAACTCGCCGGCTCTATTATTACGCCAATGACATATCTACACATGTTTTCTTCTAATTTCCTATCTATTTTCTTTCTACTTTCTACCGGTTTGCATGTGTTGGTAATAAACAAGATGTTACTTCATATTTTCCCACATTTTCTTTAATGCATTTTGTCATATTATTACTTTATAAATATTTTTTTACTGATCTTATAGAAACTTTAACTAAAATACTGGTACATATTCTATTATACTTATACAGCAAATTATATAGCATATATGTTAATACGACATAACTGTGTTTACTTCAACATATACCCAACTTTTAATAATAAAACTTCTTCAATTAGTAAATTACCTAATTAATATTAATAACCGTGTCACATTATTTTACATAATAAATAACTATCACAATTTAGTAAGTGATGTATTTTGTATTCATGCGAAATAAATGAAAAACTTGTAATGAAATATTTTAAAAACATTCTACATTCTACCATATTGAACTTCTTAGAAAATAGAGACTAGAAGGTTCTGTATAAAGATAAGTTATATAGCTTAAAACTAGTAAGATCTAGAATACGGGTCGGCAGACTAGACCCTGTAGGCCGAATATGGCTCGCCAAGGCTTTCAAATTGAGTTGAATTTACACTGGATAGAATTGAATTACTAATTGCTTCAAAAGTTTGAGTTTCACGTGATCTAGACTATATTGTTTACATGACACTAGTAACTTGGAACTTTCCTGAAAGTCTAACCTGATACAAACAAACTAAAACAATATGTTTGTGTTCATAAAACCAACTAACTAGCAACTACTCCGCAATATGTTTTACGTTATATGGTATACTTGTACACTGTAAGAAATACTATAAAAATTACTATGTGATAGTAGCGGATCTATTATTTTTTTGAATCGGGGCAAGAACTAGATTGTGGCGCCTACCCCCTACAGACTAAAAATTTTTCTAAATTTAAAAAAAAAAAAAATTCCGTTTTTATTTGGGAAAAAATAATTAAGTAAAAAATAATATAAATAAAGTAAAAAAAGTAAGCGAAAGTAAGTTTTTTTGTACACACAGTAATTTTCGGAAAACACCTAATTTTTAAAATATATGAATTTTGCGCCCCCATAAACAAATTGCTCGCTCAGGGGAAGTACCCCGGTTTCCCCCCTAAAACCGGGTCAGGTATTAGCGTGCCATAATAGTTTTATAATAAAATTTCCTATGGAATAAAAGAAAAATTACTATGCGACATAGCAATTTTTAATATTTACAAAGGAATTTTCATATGTCATAAAACTATTATAGCACCTTAGTACTATATCACACAGTAAATTTTACTATGTATTTCTCACAGTGTATGTTATCTCTATATCATACAGAGAAATAATATTATTAAGGGGTTATACCACGGTGATAGATAAAAATTGTTTATCTATATTATTTTCTTTTTTGCGTAAAATATTTTTAATGCTTATAAAAATAATATGCTAATTTGTTCAGCTAGATAATACACGCGAAAAGAGAAATTTAATCTATAGCAATGAAGTATCTCATAACACTGTAATATTTGTAAAAATAATTCAATTCCTAAACATAATAAGGCCTAGACCCAATAGAAGTATAATTCCCCGCGGTTTTCATTCTATATACTAAAATTTACTTAGTACATAGAGCGGAAAAATTCGGCGCAGTTTTTTCAATTTATATGCAGTATTTGCCTCGGCCAAGAACTGGTTTTATACTGTTGTAATGCATGTCCAAAGAGATATACCGCAAACAGCATATGGTTTTCCTGAATTAATTCTGTAGTGCGTGTGTCCACATTTAACTACATGCTGTACCAAGAAAAGAAGAGAATGAGATATTATTTTTCTTCCGCGTGAAATTATTCCTCAGCCGGAACATAGCCTAAGACGGTGTACACTCTAACTCCGGCATTTCCCACTAAATAGACTATGAAATTCCAGAATTGGGACTGAATCTAGTAAATTTATGGAAAATTAGTTGAGCTCTCTATCACTGTTTCCAGAATTGGGACTGAATCTAGTAAATTTATGGAAAATTAGTTGAGCTCTCTATCACATTGATGATCACTATTTTTATCTTAATACCCACCGGTAAGAGAATAAATCTACTATAAATCGTTTTTTGCTGGAATTTTTTTAAGATGAGGATATCAAAATTGAGACTGGCGAATAAAATACCAGTGATTTAGAAACACATTTCTTGATAGTTCTGCATAGACTAAAACGTGATAACATAACTATTGTTATGTTGGATAAACCTTAAATACACATAACTGCGTTTTGCAGGTTTTAATCGGATTACCGTGAAATGAAATGGAGAATATCTTTAGTATATCATAATCAATTCGTATGATTTTGCCTATATTTAAAGACATTGTTCAACATATTCAACATTTTAACAAAAAAGAGACGACGCAGTGGGTCAGAGCTAACTGCTGTGTCTTCCAGTTCGATTCCTATACCAGATTGTTAATTTTTTGGTTTGGTTGTTATCAAGTTAAATTAATTACGTACATATATAATCTCATTAGGTGTAGTTCGATCGTCGGTAATAGGACTCAGCATCGAAAATAGGCCGATGGATAAATTAAATAAAACAATTATTTTTAAAAACATCTAAAGACTACAGTACCTGTAGTGATGCAAAAATTTAATACCGGTTGTTTTTTGAGGTAGGCTACAAATTATGTTCCTTGACTAAAAACAATTCAAAAAATTTAAGGTGTCAGATTGGTTAGCGAGGGTATTTCCCCTTAAGGAAAGTTTAACGAACTTTGTGTATGTGCTATAAAAATGAAAATAAAGCAAATAATAAAAAGCAGTAATTATAAGTTTATTGCAGATTTCAAAATAGTGAATTTCATTAAATTACTGCATACATACACAAGCGGAAAGTTCAATACGCGGGATTGGAAACAATATTATAATGTAAATGTTTTTTTAAATTTATTTATTTAATGTCTGTGAACTCCTATTATGTTAGTAGTATTTATGGTGTCGTTACCTCATTTATATGGGCTACACCGTTTCTTAATAAGTTTACGATTAAGTAATGTACCATTTACATGGCGTTTGCGATTAATCCTACCCAAGTAGAAAATTGTCCTGCAGTACATCTGCGTCTCATTTACGCCTCTCTTGTTTAACAGCGATGGTAATGGTAGGCAAAGATGTCTATCAGTTGATTATTTTTTGTAAATGTTTATTCCTTTATTAAGGGATAAAAATGACTATTTCTTATGTAAATAATTATGTATAAAAATTATAGTATAAGAAATTTTTCAGTAATTTTTGTATGAGAAATATATTTACCCTCATTTAAATTATCAACAAAATCTTCGTTTACCTCAAAAGATAATTACGAACATCTTAAAGAGTGAAATCAAGATCATAGAGATCCTGTATCTCAAGACATTTATATGACGTTTTAAAAGCGGCGTTAAAACCACTTTAAAACATAAGGAGAGTTAACTTTACTTTGAACAATGTACAAGTATAAGCAGAGGGGAATTGGGGTTCAAGTTCTTAAACAAACTAAATTTAACATGTTATAGTGAACTTAATAATTGTTTATTTTAATGTTTTTTGTTGTTAGGCGTTACATTCTTTTACATAAATTCTATTATTTAATGTAACTTTTCTCTATTTTCATTTTCTCCCTCCTTCTTCTATGTACCTCTGCCATCCATATTCTTCTTTCCTTTTCTCTTCTCAGCAGGTATTTTACTGACATCCTTAATTTATTTACTGCTCCCCCCATTGTTACTCTCACTTTTCCTCTACTTTCTTCCTTCTTCTCTGTACTTACTCCATCTACCTCTTCTCTTCGTTGCATCATCATACTGCTCCTCTTGCCGCATCAATTCTTATTTTCCTTACTTTAAGCGAAGCATATGCATTGGTTAAGTCATTATTTGGATGCAACCCTAGATTATTAAGCCTTTCAAAATTTCTTCTAGATGCATGCGAAATCAATTGTATCTGATCACAATTGCTTGACGATAAATCAATTGTATCTAGTCTGACAATTTCAATCCAGTGTATGTGAAATGACATTCTTTTCCACGCGGAATCAACTGTATCTATTCACAAATGCTTTCTAACCTTTTTTTGAACTTTTTTTTATAGCTTTCACGCAAAATCAATTGTACGCAAAAACAGTTATACCAAGTCACAATTATTTGACGCAAAATTAAATGTATCTAGTTACAACTGGCTTATAATACATTTGCTTTACTTATTTATTGGGGAATCCGGGTTTCTCTTCTCATTTTGCTCGTTTTTTAATGTTTTTTAATGGTCTTTTTTGACTTTGGTGGTACCTAATATCGCCGCCAATTAGCTACGACCTTACGATATAAAACAACAGAATAAAACGATATCCTAGTCCTTAGAGAAATATCTGTAACCCAATTCACTTTTAGAGCTTTTCTAGTTCTTCCATTTGCTTTTATATTTTAACATATTAGCAACCATAATTAAAAAGCTAATTCAATTTCTCTAATAACAAAAGAGCACCGATTAAAATAATTAACATTATTTCATAATATGTGATCAAAGATAATCTCTGAAACAATCTATATAGTGTTACTACTTACCAAAATTAATTTAAGAAGCCTGAAGGCATAATTAATTTTAAGGTGTTTAAAGTAATAACTTCTGTTTCTGATAGATATGAAATATTAAATTTAATTACATAAATTTACATTCACTTATATATTTATTATAACTGGGAGAAAATCTGTTGTAAAGCTGTTATGTATATTTTATATATTTTTTAAATTTATTTAACGTCGGCTTATTTCCAATACTGAGTCCTCTATCACCGACGAGTTCTTAATATGTTGACAGTTTTTTTGATGTCGTGGCCTCATATATGTGAACTACACCGCTACCTAATAAGTTTATATATGTACATAATCAATTTATCTTGATAATAACCAAACCCAAAAAAAATAATTTTGGTTCTCGGCGATTACTTAATTCGGCGGAGAATTTGGTTCACTTATGTAAGGCGTTATCACAACGAACTGCCAATGTATGGTGAAGAGTCTGAGGATCTAGGAAGTCGTTCAAATCATTATTGAAAAAAGATTAAAGAATTTGTTTAAAATTGAAGTTTTATTAATAAAAATAAATTTACACAAATGCTCCAGTTCAATGGGAAGGACTTTATTTATTTATTTATTTCAAGTAGCTTATTTTTGAAAGTATTTAAAAATAAAATTTCTGAAACCATAAAAAACAAAATTTATACAAATATTCATATTTTAAAATTGCCCCAAATACATTCGTTTTTTTTTATCTGCGAAATCTTTTTTGGAGTAAAAGTTTTAATGGGGAGGTGTTACTTATTCAAATCGATTTTTTTTAGGTATTTCTAATGTACACTGTGTCTATTTATGTTCTATTGGTGCATAATGGCAAAGTTTAGGCTGCCATCCATAAATTATGTCACACAAATTTCCTGTTATTCTGAATCCACCACCCCCTCTCCTATTACACATTTCACATTTTAATTAATAATTTTCTTTGTCATATTTTAAAGTTTTTATATTTTATAATTTTAACTTACTTCAACTTTTAACTTACCATTTAATACAATTTCTTTTTTATATTCTCACTCACGGACTTTATACTTTTTTCACGAAATTACCTTTCTTTTTTAACTTTTTTACTATTTCTGACAACGCTTCTGCCCTACTTGTCACAATTTCTGGAAAACCCTACGACTTATCCCTATTGTACATTTTATTCTTTTTCTACCTTTAAACGTAAACGCCTACGTTCTACGCGTAATAAAAATGGTTACATATGTGGACTTTAAATATGTGACACGCAAAAAATAAGTAACCATAAAGGTAACGGTTATTGGGTAATTGCATCAAAACGGTCAGAAAACGGACTATTCATTCAGACATTTTGTCCGATTGGGCTCATTTGAAATTTGGCATTCCTGCCTAAAGCGTATGTAAACTATGCTTAAAAGCATCCCTGATTGTGCTATTAAATTGTCCAGCATAATATTATTTAACCAGGAATAATAACTTTTTATGCGGCCTTAATTAACTTCAAGGCGGCCCTGTCTATATTCAACCATTTACTATTTGAAATATCAATCGCAGTGAATATATTGGAAAACTGTTAAAACAATTATTAAACAACGTTCTATTCCCCTCTGGTCCCACAAAAGCGTTTTCCGATTGCCCCGGCATTAGAAACCCACTGTTTCCCCCCGTTTTCCCCGTTTACCATATTCTCCACATGATCCCTGGAGTTCAACGTACCATTTGTCCGAGGCTACATGTCTCCCATTCTGCTGCACCATGTTCAATTAAACGGCATTAATATTTCAAGTAGTTTTAGGGTTCGAAAATATTATATTGTAGATCAATTTTAGACGGCACAATGGCTGAAACCGTTTATACTTGACGCCAGGATCCCCGGACCAGTATTATATTTTCTGTGTTTGATAACTGCCTACATAGTAGAAGGTCGTCGGTGATAGGACTTAGCATTCATCCGATTGACGTTAAACAAATGAATAAATAGAATTTACAGAATTAGACTAACGTTGATTCATCTGTATGCTATCTATACGAATACGATACGAGTATGTTGTGAAAATATTTATATTATTTACCTCTGTAATATATTTATTGATAATAATATTTTTAGAATTGAATTTTGTGTTATATTCAATTTCTTTTTCAATATACGAAGCGATACACCTTTTTTTGGTGCTTTAAACATTGCAGTTGCAGATAAAGAGGGGGGAAATATTCGCGATTACATCTAAGCAGAAGGTATTCAAAAATTGAATGTAAAGTTGTTTATTGTGAAAGAGAAAGAGAGACGTGAAAAAGTGACAATAAGCTTGAGGCGCTGTAAACAAAACCCTACAACTATCTGCCAAAAATGACAAAAACACAAAAAAATAATAATGCATATAACTTATATAACCTATAACATATATATAATTAAAATAAAAGGTTTGTACATTTTTAATAATATTGTATGAACAATGGTAAGAACATTGACGCTGGCACATCTACTAAAACTTAGGTTAGAAATCGCAAGTATGTTCATGCGCGAACAGAACCAGACCGTCTTAACCTTTACTTTGTCAGACCTGTATGCAGGACTATAGTCTAGCCTGAATAGTTATGTATAGAATTGGTGATTGGCTATTTCAACATAACACTTTTTAGCCTGTACCTTCACAAAAACAAGTCTAAACTTTGATATGTTGTAATTTGTATTGGAGCATGCTTGTATATACGTAATATTGATCAGTTTGAGTAATTTGTATTTTATGCATCGAATGATTTATTTAATCAATAATGCTAAATACGTTGCAAGAAAATTTCTCAGAATGGCAGTTTAACATCAACTCTCTGCGATATTATGTCAAATTTTGTTCATATGCATACAGGTATACTCAATCGTATATAGTAATTTATACCAGGGAACATTCAAATATAAACCGGAATATTTTAATACAGATTTATAAAAATGCAAATGCAGTGCCTTATTTTTCGTCAAGATCGTTCCGTCGTTTTCAGACCTGTGTACAGGGTTAGACTCCCCTCTCTCTTTCACAATATTTAGATCCGATTAAATGTTTTGAATTTTCAACTTTCTTACAATCATTACGAAACTTCTGGATCCAATCAAACATTGAGTTCTACTCAGAGTAGCATCACTGAACTGTGCTTGGAGTCTCCTTAAAATTTCTCTCAATTTTGTGAGACAATGAATATTATTGATGCGTTGCGCAACGCTGGTTCTTTCTGTTCACTCGTAGACACAGTAAAAATGGTGGACATAAGTATAAGGGCCGTGTACATGGCTTTCTGTTATGCTAACACCGGTTATCTCCGGTGTTGGCATAACAGAACACACAATTCCGGTTTATATTTGGTCATATTAACATTATTTGCACGTTTGGTATTGAAATCTTAATCAGTTTGTAATTTTATCTCGTTAAAATAAATGTAAAACGGAGAAGTAATTATAAAATGTAATGAAATAATTTGGAACACTGCATGCGTACTTTCGCATGCTCTCGTACGCGGAGTACTTAAAATGGCTTATTATTGCGAGATTAACATACCTCCCTCTCCTTTACAATTGTACGTGGTGTGCAAGGCTAACGATATAGATTTTCTAAATTAATCAAACAACAGAACAAATATCACATTATATTTAAATTTTAAAATCAACCCATTTTTTTTGCTCATTTTGTACTTGTATCACACCACTCAATAAGTTCGTAGGATGACATATGAATGACATAACAATTTTTAAAGCATTGTTTTTTAATGGGAAAAAATAATTCGAACTCGGTATGATTTTTCCCATTGTTTCGAAAACTACAATAGTTGTGCCACTAAAACCAGTGTAACTCGTAAACTAATTGTCGGAATGTTATGAAATTTTGACATATATCGCTTGAAGGTTCGTACTATCTAAAAATTATATGTATTTGTCAATAGTAGCACCATTTATATGTCATCCTACAATTTTTATTGAGTCATGTAATATGTATATTTTTATTATTTTACTGTCTGCTTTTTTACGAGTACGAGTATTAGCTTCCGCGGCTAATCACCGACATCTATGATTGATTATATTTACGCACAATCAATGATATGAAACAAACATTCAGTTCCTGTTGTCCTAAATACAGCTAATCTGATATTTAGAGCATATTTTGACGTTGAATTTGATTTCAAATGTATATGTGGGGTACGGGTGAATGTTACTTTGATATAACATTTTTCCATCTAACGAATTCATTTACGTAACATATACAATGAAACTAATCCTTAACTTAAATGTTACTTTCGCATTTATTAAGGTATTGGGTTATTATTAGCATTCTGATTTAACTCGTGCAATTATTATTAATTCAAAATCAATTGATAAACAAATCTACAAAAACACATAATTATTATATTTCAATTCACTTTTTTTTTTGAATTAACCCACATAACATTAGATATTCCCTGTATATATATTGCATATACATGACGGTACATACTATGTACATGCACATACTTTTCCATTTGCACATACATATGACATACAGTGTATATTTTGCATCACAATAGCATGTATATAGAATATACTATATACATTAACGTATATACCTTGTATATAGTATGTATATCCAAATGTTTTCTACGAAGAAAGACCTATAATCTTCCATAAACAAACATTTTATTTGTATTTGATGGCAAATCATTCGAACCACTGGAATGATTATTTTTATGCCCAGTTGAATTTGAAAATGTTATGAGTATTTACTCTCTTTAGAGACCTTTGTAGATATACAGTTTTTAGTAGACTACAAATAATGTTTCTATACTAAGGAAATATTCTAACTTATTAATTTACTGCCTTTATTAGACAAAGACAAAGACAAAGAAAATGAAATTTCTATTTAATTAAGTTTTCTCTTCTTAGTATTTGCTTTGCCATGTACAAAGTTATTTGAAGGTTATAACTTCATCAGATTTATTTTTATAAAAGAAATTTAAACAATTACTGCTGTACATATATCTACCAAATAAAGCAGTCTGGCAATTAAAATTCTTCTTGTCTTGAATATTGTTATATGCAACTTTTGCGTACTTTAATAATAAATTAATCAATCGACGATACATGTTCTGGGTTGGGTTATGATAATATGATTATGTGTCCTCTTAAGGCCACAACATCATAAATACTGCCAACATAAGAAAAGGTCGTCTGTAATAGGACTTAGTATTGGACATAAGTTGACGTTAAATAAACTAAATTAAAAAAATTAATCAATCTATTTCTTTAAATATATTAGGTCACTATTTTTTATATCAAACATTGTGCTTTTAATCTAAAGTGCGCTTTATATATTTAACTATTATATGTATTTGCTCAAACACTCGTAATTAAATCCTAATTTAGTATTAATTACAAATGGACATGCTCGAAAAATGTTTATTTCCAAAAACAATATAAATTAAACCGTGTACAAATCAAATTAATGAAATCTGATACATAACCTAGAAAAGTTTTCTTTTAGATACGAACGGTATAGTCTTAGTGTTAGTGTTTGTATTAGTATTAGTAAAGACAATCTCTCGTGCAGACAATCTGTGTGACGTAGATGAACAAATCCACCCTTGACATTGCGTGTGAAATCGAAGACCACCGCCAATGAAAATCTTTTTAAGGTCAAGCTTTTATACAAGAACACTTAAGTATCATTCCCATCTACTGTTTTAGTTTTAATTGTATTTGTTCGTTGTAAGAATAAAATAGCAAAGATAATATTTTTAAAAGTAAACATACTCCATACTTTCTAATACTAACACATAAAACTTGACAGTTGGTGATAGTGCAGAGGTCTTATCGACCGAGTTAATAATAAACAATCTGTTATAAGTAAAATGAAGTTTCAACTTGTGAAAACAAAAAAATAGAAATAATTGAATTGTGAAATTATTTTTTATTAGTTAATAAACGTATATTCGCGTTTTTATTTTATTATAAATTCAATAATTGATGGATATATATCTATTTAAACTTTGAATTTTGTTTACTGCATAACATTCCGGTTCATATCCTAGTAGTTTATGACGTTACGATCTCGTTAGAATATAAGTAATGTTATTTATTTTTCGTTTTATATCACGACATTATATTGAAACTTTATGGATCGACGGACTAGCTGCTACAGCTTTGACGTTTAATACTGCATCTCTTTTGCACTTCTTTTGTTCAACAGTGATTGTAAAGGTTAGCAAATGGTAGTGGGGAAGAAGGTGAGGAAGCAATGACGTCATGAACCGAAGTCATTTTTTTGTAAAAAATAACTATTTCAATCGTTAATAACTGTTATAATATTGCGAATTGAATAAATATAATTGAATATTTGAGATTTTGATAGGAAACTTTATCAATACTTATACAGTTTTATATAAATTCAGCTATGGTTCACAACCCAATTGTATTATTACACACTGTTAAAAATATTCTTAAATTGAATAGACAAATTATATATTAAAATTAAGAACCGGATTAAGTATTTTATTAAGATGCATTATTTTGAATGATTGTTTGATTTTATTAGAAGTAATATAATTTTACAAAACAATTTTATTAAAATGCACTGGTATGTTATGAAAATTAATACACATTGGTTATAAAATATGATTCAGAAATGTTCTGAAATTTGTTCTAAGAGTTCAGTTAAATACGCTAAAGTTAAAGGGTTTTAAAGGTTTGCATAAATAATTTACAAAACCTTTCTTTTGATGATCTAAATGCTGGCTAAAAAGTATCGTATAATTTCGTGTTCCCGTCTTAAAATATTCGAGGTTAAAGGTCAGAAAAATCGTTTTCTTGCAAATATCTCGTTTCCTGTGCGTCATATATCATTAGAGATTATTACAAAATTTGTACATCATAAAATTCTTTATAATTTAGATCTTATACACTTTTATGTGAAATCAACCGTTCTCGCTCAGTCTTCTTTTTTTTAAAAATCTTTTTAACATGGGTCTATTTTCAATGCGACCTACTATTATGTTGGCAGTTGTGGTGACGTGGTCTAATATATGTGAACAACTCATATAAATACATAACAAATTAACTTAATTAGGTACATAATAAATTGAACTTAATAACAACAAAACCTAAAAAATATAAACCTACTCCACATATAGTAATACAATCACTTATACGCATATTCAGTTTTGTCACTAGAACATACATTTTAAGGTTGAAAATTAAAATTAGAACAGTATGTGGGAATGACCCTTTATTTAGCACTTTTGTATCACGTGATATTGGATATGTTAGGGTAGAAGTAAATACTGACAGAATATATTTATTTTAGCAAAAACTACACAATTGAATGTCTGCGTGTTGTTACTGTCATTTATTATATGGAACAATTGAATATGGCGATTAATAATTTCATATGTTTTATTTGGCTGACGTGTTAGGAATGACGTAGATACATTGTATAAAAATTGTACTACTTTCAGTTCATTACGGAGTCAACTCAAAAAAAAATCGAAATTTGAATTGAGTTAGCAGTTATATATAAAATTGTATCCTCTATCTGAGTCAGATGATTCATAAATGCCACCAAAGAAAATTATAGTGCAGGTAAACTTATCGATATTTGTTGGACCACATACCACGGGTATTTTAATATTATTCAATAATCAATATGTTGAGTTGTTTCGCTAATGAACTGGACAATTTATATATAATAGTTCCTTAAGTATATAGCCCAAGCTGCCCTAATTTTATTTATAGATTGGCATGAGCATTGAACCCTTAACCTTTTGCAATGTTACTGTGCAGTGTTACAGTATTACCGCCGACCTCCAACCTCTTGCCTGCCTGCCTGCTTGTCGGCTGTCACCCATTTCAACCTTACTGCCCATTACGTGATGGAAACTCAATTATTGACGTTTGTTTGTGATATCGGCGAACGGCAACGGCAAGCGGATGTGCAGTCATATCAAGTTACGAAGTGTCAAGTATAATACCCTTACGATATATTGTTCACACAAGTATATATTTATGAATTACTATTGGGATTAAGTACTCGTAGCTTTCCGGAGGCTTCATTCAAACATGTTATTACAACTGGTGATTTTGGTAGGGCTTCAATATACAACGAATAATTGCATTTATTCGAGGCGGGTCAAAAACGAAAATATCCACAAATAATTTTTGGTATTTTACATGCATTGATATTTTTCATTTATTACATACAATCAGTACCGGATCTACGATTTTTTCGAACTGGGGCGCATCCTACTGCGAATTTTTTGAAATTTTTCATTGATAAAAAAAGAAGGAAAAAGCAACGTGAGAAATAACAAGCAAACTTTTTTAATAAAGTTGCCTTTTGGAATTTAACGCCCCCGTGAATTATTGGCCGCCCGGGGCAAGTACTCCTGCATACAATAATTTCTTAATTAATTCATATTTTAAAATCCTTAAATAAGTTTTACAATATTTTTTAATATATTAATTAATTGTGCCGAGACGTCTCTCGGCACAATCATCGCCTCTTAGATTTTAGGCTGTCGTCATTAAAAATGATATAAAAGAACTCGGCGAATATGATGTAAGTTGTTAAAATCGCTGCAAAATAAAAGGCAAAATATCACATTTTGATTGAATTTTTACCGTTGCAAAAAAATTAGTGTACTTTCTTTCTAAGATTCACTTTACAATTAGAAATTAATTGTCTGTATATTTTTTGTCTTTGATAATCCATTTTTAATCAAAATTTCAAATTATGTAATTGCTCACTAAATAAATCGTAATATATAAAATGAGACATATGGCAACGGTTTTTTCGTTTTTACTGTTATAATGGAATTTAAACTTTATTGCTTATCATCCTTCTTTCCTAGCAGATCAAAATTAAATGGTAAAACGGTTGAAACTTTTGGTCTTGATAAAAAACAGTTTTATGCAAGACGGAAAAGAAGACATTGGCTACAGTTAGTACCGAGTATTTAGAAATAAAGAAGTAAACGTAATACTATTAATCCTTAAGTGCTGAATTGTTTGTAAAACTTTTTTTTGTTTCCGTTTGTTTTCTTTGTACTGTGTACGTGATTTTCACGGACCGATGCTCTCGGACGTTTAGAGAATCCGAAAGATTTTCTGACCGTGAAAAAGTATAAAAATCTATCTCTCTTTATTGGACAGCGGTGCAATTGACCGCAACTTTTAATCTTTGCTTTATGTTCTTCAACGTGAAGTCGATATTAATCCTGAGGCCATCATACTGATAGTAATAACTTCCGAACCTCTGCAGACCATCCATATCACATTATTGAGTTGAGTGAAGTAGTTCACAATGTAATTTCCGGCTTGCAGTGATAGGAACTAGGAAGCCATAGATATATCCCGAGTTACAAATAACCAATTACAAAATAAAATGTTTGGAAAGTTTTTATACTCTTTTGGAATTCATTTAATGGTACAGAATGCTATTATCTTGTGCTCTTGCAGAATGCTCTTTTACGGTCTATCGATTTTCTAAACAATATCTACTTTCTACAATTCTATATATCATATTAGCCCAATCAAATAAGTATTTATCCTCGGAATGAAAATTAGGAAGAGTTAGCATATGGGCTGAAAAGTCCCGGGCCTAACACATAGATGGCGCTAGTTTTATTGCAGTCACCTTTTTTTCAGTTAATACTAACCTTCAAAAGACAGCTGTTAAAATTTCATGATATTCTATTCAGTAGTTTGTGAGTTATTGTGCTAAGAGTGACGCTACTTTTGTTATTTTCAAAACAATGGATCAAAAACAATTTCGTGTTTTAATTTTACACTGCTTCTTGATGGGAAAAAATACCGTTCAAGCGAAGCAATGGCTTGAAAAGTGTTATGGGGACTCCGCTCCATCAGAAACAACAATAAAACGTTGGTTTGCTGACTTCAAACGTGGTCGTAAAGACACCGATGATGCAGAACGCAGTGGACGTCCAAATGAGGCGGTAACACCAGAAAACATAAAAAAATCCACAATATTGCTATATATAGCTATATAGTTACAATATTAGCTAAATTTTTGCATATACTTTTTTAACTTTCTAAATTCAATTCCAAGTTTACCCTTTATAATTCCTTATTCGATTGTATACTACATATACGAGTATTATCTACATATCTGCTTTTTGTTCCAAATGACTTTACGTTTTGCTTTACTGTCACATCAGATTCTATCTTATTCGTCACAAGGGATTTTTATTTTAGAAATTTTTAAATTGAATACTACTAGTAACCAAATTGAAAGTGATCATAGCATACAATATACTACGATCAGTGCCGAATTAAGGCAGCGCGGGGCCTCTAGCAAAAATATTATTGTAATTTTATTATATTTAGTCTTATTACAGCGAGTGCTTGTGCATAAAGCCTCATTCCTACTCACTGTTTTGATATTTAATTTACTGTTTTAATTTAATATTACAATCTAGATTACAGGCTCTCGTTTAAGCATTGCTTTTCACATTTGTGTTTTATTTTAAGTTTAGTTAATTTAATTGGTACGTATGCATATTAGTAATATACATTTTGACAGTTCGACAAAATTGTATTGAAATAATTAAAATTGAAATTTTTAATAAAAATTAGTAATAGAAATTGTTTTCTCTTCTATATTTTTCATAAACTGTCATTAAACTTCTTTTAAAAGTAAATCCTACTGCATTTTGACAGATTGTCACATTTTGGAGGTTATAATATAACATAGTTTTTCTTAATTTAAAACATTGGACCTTGCAAAGTTCGAAAAAAATTAAGATAACTTAAAAAATAAATTAAATTAAAAATGGTACTGTGAATGACTATGCGTATTGCCATATGATAAACAATTTAAATTAAATAGAAAATACAAAATTAAATTAAAGCAGTGAATGGGAATGATACTTTACAATTTCTAGATTTTCCTGTGGTTTCAATTTTTCATTTAAATAACGCAAATGTCAAAGAGTAATAATAAGTTTTAAAAGCAAGTACAAAACCGAATGTGATTGTGAAAACCGGAATCATGCTGTAGTTATGTTCAACTGGAATAAAAATTAGAGTCAAAATTAACTCAAAGTAATAAACGGCATAGACAGATAAAATGCAATTGAAAAACGAGACAAAATCCATTACTGAGAACTGAGATTATTAAGAAGATCCATATTTTACGCAGTTAACTGCCTTAAGAAATGTTCTTATTATAATTCGAAAAATAAAATATTTCTTAAAAATAGTAACTGGACGCAAAATTAATTTTATTTCCATTATGTGTATTTTTTAAGGTGTGGTTTTTAATATCCTTACTAAATAATAGATTTATTCGTATGTTAGAAAAACAAACAAAGAATTTTTTATATCATATTTTTAAGAACAAGTGTATTTAAAGAATTATTATTTGGAATTCAACATTTTGGAAGATTTGGCATATTTAAAATTAATAAAAATTACAGGAAATAAATGAAAACTACTTCTAAACAAATATTCCGAAGCAAACTTATAACTGACCCTTTTATTTTATTATTTTGGAATTCGTGTTACAACAAATAATTCGTGTAAACAGAGACTGTTTATTCTTTTTTATGAACAGTGCTATTCCGAATCTGTGTACAAGAAATCCAATACGCAGCAAACTATATTATATTTCCTAGCATTCCAGCATGTATTTATTGATACGACTAATATTGGAATGAATGTATGTATCCGATATTCAATTTTACTCTTTAGCTGATGTTTTTTTTATATAATTCAACATTTATAAATGAAAAGCCTTAAAATGTGCAGACCATTTTGAATAAATTACTCCTACGCTGAATTCTCTCTACAGTCGTCAGTGAAAAGAGAAAAAAAAAGAAAAAAAAAAGATGAAATATTAATACAGCAAAGAAGTACTGTAACAAGATGGAAATTATAAAAAACAAAAATTATAATGATATTTCTTACATTATAAAAAGCTTATATTCTATTAAATATTTAAAAGTTTTTTGCTATTTAAAGTTCATTATAAATAATTCCTAGCTCTTAATTAGCGCTCTTTAAAAAGGGTTATTTATACAATGGAAGTAACAATATTAAAATTTATTGTATTAATTAAGGGGTAATGCTACCGCTGTGACACCTCAATTTTTAAGGAATTTTTGGGATTTCTTTTAAACAAATCTACAACGCGTAGAGAAAATATATTTAGAATAGACTCTAGGCCTTAGACTGAAAATCGCTAAATCAATTGTACGAGGATAGTTCGATAATTCAAGAAATTCTTGTTTAAAAAAGCGTTTTATTCTCAATAAAAGATATTTTTTTCGCCACTTATTTATCAACATAGTCTCCTTTAAGCTTGACACATTCAGTACAGCGTTTTTCCAAATTTTTTATTTCTTTCAAATATAGGTTTTCTCAAGGCTGTCAAAATAAGCGTTTGTTTCTGTGATTTTAGTTAGACCCAAATCTCTTATCGTTCAGCCATTTCTTCAGGTTTGGAAACAGGAAATAATCGCAGGAGTCTATATCTGAAGAATATGCTGGATGGGGTAGCAGTCCAATTTATGAATTGTTGCCATGGTGACTACACATTTAATCGCAATCGCGTCATCCATCGCGCCTGGTTGTCTGTTCCCAATGGCTGTCAAGCACAAACTAAATGAAGCAGCTTGCTCAAAATTTGACAGTAGTCGTAAATTGAAAAAGTCACTGAATTGTGAAATTACCCTCGTAGCTAGTTAAAAATTTATTGGTCCCTGTTTGTGATGTGGGCCCATAGACTGTAGCATATATAATAATACTAGAACAATTGAATATTAAAATACTATCGAATATTGAAATTATTACTCAAAATCGATGTGAATGCTGTGATCACAAAATTGTTTCTCCTGTTGCTTTCTCAATTTTGTGCTGAAGAAGAGTAGTAGGAAAGTTTTCTAAGAAAACTTTACCAAAAGCTGACCTGGGTTTACGGTCGGGTCGGTGATGGTGTCTAGACTAGATGGAGTCTAAAATTTCGTTAGGTAACAAATACTCGAATTCCATTCTTAGCTAACATATAGTAACTTTTCTGGCAATCAAAAATAAAAATAATGAACACCAAAAAATGAGTTCACAAGGTTACATTATTACAAAGCACATTTTTAAATAGCGTATAAATTCTACGTACACTGTAGATTATGATATAGTCAAAAGGATTCCAAAATAGTAGACGTATACCTTTTTAGAAAAAGCTGTTTGTAGTATTAAACTAATTACGTTCTTCATAAGAGCTATAGTGCTGTGAGAATGCTCTCTGCAGTTGTAGCTCTAAATTAATTGACGTATACGTATATTATTGTAGTGAATTTTGTTCTGTCAAAGTGGTGTTACCCCTTAAAACGATTTTTAATTAATTTACATGAAAACGTTTGTATTGTAAGCGGGTTAGAGCTTGCGTGCTGCATGCACGACATGGCTGACAGTTATGTAAACTGTCGACAGTCACCGACTGATGGCTGTGTTTTAAACTGAATTAAGACATTAAAGTATACTTGTAGGTAAATGCCAAATTTAGTAAATCATGATTAGTCTCAATGACCAACTGCTTTTATAGAAATATGTATTTTACGAGTCTGTCTTGCATGCCAACCAGTCATAACTTAACTATCTCTATAAAAATAAAATGTTTCTTTTTGTTTTTACACGCGGAGTTATTTTTAAGTGAAATTTCTTTAGTACACGGTTTAATTTGACTTACAGTGCAAGCTTCACGCTTGTTAGCTTGCCACAATTTAATTCCAAGGTAATTAGTTATTTCTTATATTTGCATAACTGAATATCGCTTTAAATATATTTAACAACAATAATTCTGTATTATTTTTTGAGCATTTATTTATAAATAAAAATTGATAATAAAAAATGGTCTACCTTTATTCACAAAAGTTGCAGCCGCTTTCATATTGTAAACAAAACCACATTTCTTTGGTCATCTTCTTAGTACCCTGTAAATAAAAAATAAGATATCAAAATTCAAGGGAACATAGTAGAAGAGAGCATTTATGTTTAACGGTAAATCGCTGTAACTTCGCTTGTAATCACGGTGTCTTCAGATTCGATCCTCCAGCTCTATTCTTAGGATACATTTTTTTATTTTTAGCATATTCGCTGATCATTATTCTTTTTATAACTTTTAAATTGATAAGGCACGTTTCAATCAGAAACTCTCGAACTTCCGCGTATGTATTTTAATATTTAAATGGTTTATAGTCTCATATATATAAACTACATTACTGCCTAATAAATGAATTTTTATATTTGGCTAATTTTTTTTTCAAATTAATTTTAAATTTTCGTTTTAATTAAATGAGGGTTTTAGTAAAAGTAAAATCATAAAACTTACCCGTAGGTTTGGAAAATTCTGGAAAAATAAATCGTTTTACAGTTAATTGTCAAATTGTAAATCAATCTAATAGTGACAAAGAATTGATTGAGTTATTTATTTTCAATTGAATTATAAAAGAATTTATTGAAATTTGGACAGGGTAACGTTTGTCAAGTTAGCTAGTAATCCATTATATGAAACAACAATCAAACCCAGAAAATATTACGATGAATCGGGAATTAAACGTTAGTTAACGACATAATATTCTTAGTTTCTGTGTCGTTATTTTACAAGTCTGTATTGTCGCATCAGTCGCTTTCACGATTTCACAATTTTAGTCGTTTTGATTTCCGTGAAAAATATTTTACGTCGCATCGGTTTAAACGTGTATACTTATGTTGTATTATATATACTCGTATATATATATATATATATATATATATATATATATATATATATATATATATATATATATATATATATACATACATATATATATATATATATACATACATATATATATATATATATATATATATGCATTATTTACTCGGCAGATTGTGTTTAAGTTCTTTGTCTCCAGTCTACGTCTGAACAATAATAATAATAAAGCTCTTTGTGTACCTATCAAATTGTTTTCCATGGTGCGAATTGTCTTCAAAAGCTCAAGGCGGAAATTCTCAACTGCGTAAATAGATAAATAGAAGTCAGTCTTGTCAGCCTTGTCAGCCTCGTCAGCCTTGTAACCCCGCAAAGTTTAACGGCATAATATCATTTGTATAACATGGCAAGCCACGTAATTTGTACTTGTATATTATTTGCTGTATATTTTGTTACTGTATTCTCTGGAAATGTTTATCAACAATACAACATACGACATGATATTGAATGCAATTTCCCACAGTGGTGTTTCACCAATGGAGCAAGTGGAGCGGTTACTCCAAGACCAGAAACTTTGATGGGTGTGGCGAGACTTACGTGATTGTTTAGGAAGAATTTAGGATTGCACACCAAAATAAAGTACTAATTTAGGGACGCTGAATTCGACTATTTTGTCTGCCAGTCTCTATTTAAATAAATAAGGCCTCCATATTAAAAAAATGGCGGCTATGAAAACGTCTTTTTTGCAATATCTCCTTAGCAATGGGTCCTACAATAAATGTAGTTACCACCAATCTGGTAGAGAATTCAATTTTCTACAATTTGTGTATACATCATTTGTGTGTATATCTGATAGATATTAAGCTGTACCGTTGTAAAGATCACATCCAAAATTGAAAATTATATTTAACTTACTAGAGCTTACCCCCGTAATCCAATAAAATAATTCGTAATTACATTTCATATATAATTCTATTTTTAAATTGAAATAATAAACTCGCACAATAATAAAATAATTTTTCAATTTATCAAAGTAAAAAATATTTTCAATTTATGCGTTATTTGACCAACTTTTTTTTTAAAATTTGGGATTTTTTTTCTATTCGTAAATAAGTTACCAAGGTTAGCCTATATACAAAATTTCAACTTTCTAGCACAATTTTTACTCTCGGCAAATACTGCTCTCAAATAAAATTTTGAAATTTTGAATTTTTTTTTATTAATAATATACTTAATTATTCTAGAATCCAGAATATGAACTTTTTCCAAAGTTCCCTACCGGACGCCCGAATTTCTTCAACCCCTTCTTTTCAATTTTTGAATTTATAAGTTTTGAGAAATGTCAGCATTGAATACCTTAATACACATGCAAAATTTCAACTTTCTATCTTTTACGAATTAACAATAATACAGCAAAAAAGGGCTCACTGTTTTTCCAGTTTTTCTAAAATTACGGGTTTCCCGGAAATTCAGTGAAAAATCCCTGGACTCCAAAATCTTAGAATTTTTTTCTCTACGAAATAAGCAATTTTCAAAAACATTGACGGAGCCGTTTTCGCGCTGCCATACAAAATTCATTACCAAACATATAAGATCATAAGAATATAAGAATATAAGACTATAAGAATATAATACTATAAGAATATAAGATCATAAATATACACCTGGGACATTATAATTTTTTGAAAACCTAGAAAACTCTAAAGACTCAACTGGTCCCTCAAATACCCAGGGTTAATTTACCTTTTGTTAACAACCAAATCCAGAAAATCAGGGGATTCAACTTGAAGACACAGCAGTCTGACAGTAAGATTCAACGTTCTCCGTCACTATGGTGTCACTAATCGTTTATAAATGCATTATTGTAATAAGAACATCGAAATTAGAATTAAAGGGATTCAAAATTTAAATTTGCTCGGGGTAACATATAGCTATAACGCACGACTGATCGCCCTTATTAAAAAACCCTATTTATAGAACTACGTGTCACAATAGCAGAAGTCCTCAAAGAGGTCAGTTCGAGGGGTGATGAAAAAAGGAGGTAAAAAAATACGTAATATAATAAATAAATAGACGACACAGTGACAGAGAGCATTGATACTTGACGTTATGCACTGGATCAGCGCTATTTTCTCGCTTTAATTGTTATCAAGCTTATTTAGAAAAAAAACTATATTATAACCTCCAAAATGTGACAATCTGTCAAGGACAATGCAGTAGAATTTATTTTTAAAAGGAGTTTAATGCCACTTTGTCAAAAATAAAGAAATAAAAACAATTTCTGTTAATAATTGTTATTAAAAACAGCAATATTAATTATTCCACATTTAATTTTGTCCAACTGTTGAACTGTAAAAAATTATATTGCTAACGACGCATGCGCACCAACTAAATTAATTAAACTCAAATTAAAATACGAATGTTACAGTGAAAACCTGGAATCTATATTAAAATACGAGTATTAAATAAAAACGTAAATCAAATATCAAATCAGTGAGTGGGAATGAGGTTTGACCATATGCTATATAATTAAAATGATAGCTGGAATGATACTTTACTATTATCTATAAAGCTGATATCAGACAGTTCCCTTCATTGCATGTTCACACGCCACAGACGAAAATGAACATTCATTTGGTATTATACTTTACTATGTCATCAAGCGAAATTGTGCGTATTGAAATTAGATTGATTTGTGAACGAATGAACGTTCACTTTGTGTTCATCTTCATTTTTCGTTCATTCGCCATCTGCTGAGCGCGAGTGAACGTATTCAACATCGCTGGATCGGTTCACTAATGAATTCATTAGTAAACCGGCACTAGAGTTTTAACAATATAGACTTCTAACATACCCAAACGAATTATTTGAACATTCTCGGTTCCGTGCCTCGTGCGTGCTTAGCTTTATGTGAGTTTGTGTGGGACGGAGAGGGGGGGGGGGGGAAACTTCATCTTCGTACTATAGCTATTGACAAAATATTTCTAGAATCTTATAACAGTGCGAGTTTACATTGGCAGATAATAGTAAACACAAAACAGAATACAACTTCTTTCTACTTTAATAGATTTTCAAGGATATATTTATTTCTAGATTTTAGATGTGATTAAATTCTGTAATAAACATTATATATTTTGTAATTTTGATTGTAAAAAAAACTAAAATATAAGCATTTGTCTATTGTACAAAGTTAGATAAAGTTTTTTGTATTTGAAGTTAGCTCTGTCATCATGTTTATTATGTACAAAAAAATAACTCAGTTTAGGAAATTGTAAATTATTTTCATACTCGCTATGTACATATAGAGTTCCGAAGACGAAAAATACATAATCATAAACTTATTAGGCAGTGGTGCAGCACCAGCAAAACTATCAATATAGTAAGAGTTTGTCGGAGATAAGACTTAGTCGGAAATAGTCTTTTGTTAAATAAATTAAATGAAAAAATATACATATATAGAGTTTTTTTTATCAGTCTGTCAGACGTTAATAACCTATAAATCTTGCTAGTAAAACTACGTTTTCAAGATAGCAAGTACGTATACCAACCCACTAACAGTAAAGTATAATATTCTTCGATGCTCAAGGTACTCGTCGCACAGACAAGGCTGTAATATGCCTGAGGAATACAGGCAGATATTTGAAGGCAGGGATAGTCTGAAAAACCTTATTGACTTTATCAATAAAACAAACATCAAATAGACAACTCGTGTCTATAAGTTGTAAATTATATTGTAAGTGTTTAAAAATCTATATATTGTTAATTTCTTTTAATTGTTAATAACTATCGAAAGTTTATGCACTCAAAAAAATATTAAAAAAGAGAAACACTATTTATTCTCAGTCTTACTAAATTGAAGTAGGTTTGGGGGGGGGCTGTGCGATCTTAGACTATAACAATCTTGCTCTACAAACAATGTTGACAAGATTCGTATAGGCTTCGTGTTAGATTCGAACGGATTGAACCGAATCGCATTAGAATCGTATTAAATTCGGACAATATTTAGAGAAATTGTTTGTAGGGTTGATACCTAGACAGACTCAATCCAGCACTGGTTGTAAGGCTGTGGTTGCGTATTCAACCATCGATAATATAATATTGTTGATATTTTTGGTTTAAAGTTACCCACGTTCGTTTACTGTGCTACTTCCACATCAATTAACACTTCGACGTTGATTAGATTTCGGAACGTGAAAGAGCTACATAATCTTGATCTTGTTGAAAAGCACAACCTTATCTAGATTTATATTTATAACAGCTCTTTCACATAATTAGAATTCAGCAAAAATAAAATTAAATTTAAACGCGTGTTATCGTAAAGCCTCTTTCCCATTCACTGTTTTGATATATAATTTACGTTTTTATTTAATATTTTAATTTAGATTTCAGGTGTTCATTCTTTGTCACATTAATGTTTTAAGTTGAGTTTAGTTACTGTTTTGAAAAACAATCATTCATAGAAATTGTTTTTATTTCTTTATTTTTGACAAACTGACATTGAACTACTTTTAAAAATAAATCCTACTGCGTTTTGACAGATTGTCACATTTTGAAGGTTATAATATAATACAGTTTTTTTTTATTTAGTATTTTTAACTTCGAAACATTGGACAAACACAAATAAATTCTAAATTTAAAATGGTACAATTACTACGCGTATTTCCCTTTGTTATGCAATTTAAATTAAATACAAAATTAAAACATTAACGATTTATCGGACAGTTTTGAGGGAGCAGTCCACCTTACCCAGTAAACCGGAGCGTAAATATATGGAATAACTCAGTGCATTTGTGCTTGACACCAGATTACTGTATCTTCGGGTTCGATCTCCGTATTAGCACTATATTGTATGGGTTTAGTTATTAAAGTTAAAAATAAATTAAGGCAATAACACCATTAAAACTATCAGCATAGTAGAAGATCGTCGATGATAGGACTTAGTATCGAAAATAGGAAGTTAAATAAAAGTAGGGATGTTAAATAAAAAATAAATAAGCTGTGTTATCATTTTCTGCTAAATAAAACTTTAGAATATAATTAACGAACTATGTGGTCCTAAAAGTTTTAGAATTTATTATTCTAGTCGATAAAATGTAGTTTTACACGAGTTTCACTAAAGTCTGAACAGTTTAAGTAAATTGTTTCAAAGTTGACGTCAAATTCACTTAAGCGTGGAATCGCGGAGGCTATGTTCAGTGCCGCACTCAGGAGAATGCTAGAACACTCAAACTAAAATGATCATTAGATTTAGAAGCATGTATTGGCAGAAGAGAAAAAAAGAACATGTAGAAGGAGGAAGAATCGCTGCAGTATATAAAGAGTAGTTGTAGAGAATGGGTTGATAACGGAGTTAGTATAGAGGAATTGTTGCTAAGGAATAAGATGGATGGTGGCAGTATGAAGAAGAGAGAAAGGAAAGGATAGAAGGAAATGACGCAGAATAAGAGATGGAGAGAAGTAGTGAGGCAAGTGTAAAGAACACTGAGGAGACTCAAAGAAGGACTGAAGAATTAAAAGGAGAAGCACTAGTTTAAAAGTTAACTTATCAACCAAATTTGGTTGATTTTTTAAAAATATGTTACAGTAACGTTAAATAAAATGTAATATAGGTTGTAAAGCCTACATGCATACACGATTATTAACTATACGTGCAGTGCCGTAACTTAGGTTACCCGATGGAATATGAGCCTCTTAGGGGGTAAAGTAAACCATTGTCCACAAGCAAGATATTGCCTACATCCTACGTAAATGCGTCCGTCATGTGCACTCAAATATTGCGTTTGAGTCGCTAGTCAACTCGCGCGTGCAAAACGTTCGTTGTGAATACGGTCTAAGACAGTATTGAATGTATATTCATTGGACATTATGATATATGGTTTCCATGATCTTTGTCTTGAAGGAACTAACATTTTCAGCCCCAGTTCACCACTGGTTGTGTCTTTGGGAATTGTTTCAAAGTTATAGACATACTTGGTTTAGTTAATAATAGTAAAATAAAAGGTAACTTTGTGATATTCGATAAGGGAGTAAAAGGTAGAAGGTAGGGGAATATTCTGTTGTGAAATCGATATATAAATTGAATGTAAAACTAAACTTGACTTGTCGGTTAGGTATTACCACCATTCTATAAATTTGCAAACTTTAACGCAATCGATTGAAAAGTAACCGATGTCTTATACAAAAAAGCACACCATTTTCTAAGTGCCGGTTTTTTAATTTTTAGTGAATTTTAATTTGAAATATGAAATATGAATTTGGATATACTTGGTAGCAAGGTGCAAAGCGTTAAGAGGATATTTTTCTAGTTCTAACTCTAATTATATCTAGTTCTAACTCTAATTATGAGAATTGTTAAGATATCAGCTTAAATGATACCTTAAAAGAAAGGCCAATAACCGAGCATGTTTTTGGTTTGAACGATCGAGGCTATTTTATTTATTTTTTTAAATGCCTTAAACTGCAGCAGCTTTTTTTAATTTTAAAAGTTTTTACAACTTCAAAAGCGTCTAGTATTTATTTTAAATAACGCAGATACTTGAAATTTAGTTTATTAGATTAGGTACACATCTGACAAACGCCAAAAAATAAAACAATTAACATACCGACTTAAATTGGGCCACTGTTGTCATTTAAATGTCAGAAATTGTGTTTTTATAAAAATAACACAAAAATAGCAGTAAAAAAAAATAAACAGACTTCGGCTAAGACATATATGGCTCAAAATATTCTAAATGGTGTCAACTATCATCCCCTTAAAGCTTTACACCTTGCTACCAAACACCCTGTACATTTAAATTCAAAGTTTACATTTCTTCAATGCTTGGCTAGAATTATAATATTATTATATTACACAAAGTGTGTAATACTGTTGAAACATAACTTGAAAAAAAATTCACAATCTGACTGGGACTTGAACCACAGATCTTTATCTTATTATATATATATATATATATATATATATATATATATATATATATATATATATATGTGGGGCATTGAACTCAGGCTGCAGTATCTTTGAATTCGATTTCTTAGCTACTCTTTCAGATACATTAACACTGCGAATATAGTTACATATATCGATTATGTTAGTACTATATTCCAACCACCTTGTAGAAAAATATTTAATAAATGAAGTAAAGTTATTATACCGGTACGTTTCTTCAGTAAACTGGGCTCCAGCTCATAACTTAATTTAAATGGTATGAATAAATTATAAGCAGCACGCTTGCTCGATATCTGATACTATATTAAATTTCGTAATGATATCAATATGAAATATTCGTAGCTCTACCACAAGCATCTCTCCCTTTACTAACGCATTCAGTTTTGTAAAAGCTTACGGTATTAGAATTGACTAGACGAAAAGCTTAATACTTTATAATCTTATAAAAAGACGGTATAGTATATACTCATATATCAAAATATCTGAAATTCTTATATGAAATTTTCATTTTTTAAAAATATGTTCACGTTGTTATAAAGAATTCGTTGAAATATGTTAAAGAACGTTATTTTTTAAACGGGATTTTAAATTAGAATATATACCCCCCCCCCTGTCCTCCCACACCCAAGGGTGATTAGGTAACTGCTACAACAGACAACACTCGAAATCTGTTTATGTAAATCTTGATACGAATTTTATATATACATTTTCCTCATTTATTAATTCCCATAACACCTCCTGGGTTCCGCCCGTCTGTACTGCTTTGTCCAGTTCCTTTATCTCTCTTACTTCTTACATTTCAAAATTACATAATTATGTAATAATAAAAAATATAATTATTTTTTTTTTTTATCTAATTTGCTTCCTTTTCTTAGAATTATTTAAATCTTCAATGATCCTAATTTACTGTAATAAGCTGGTAAATATTTGCACGTCGTACATATAAAAACACAGTTAAAACCAGTAACAATACATATTATTTGACTTTTTTTCTTTTTTCTTTTAATTTAAAAGTTCATTTGATTCAATAAGTTTATATCAGTTAAAACTCGAGTAACTTTTTCTTGATTGTCTGCAAGTATGTCCTTTAGTTCACCACTGATGTTGTGTTTGATATTGTAGGCAGGTTACTAGGAGATGATGGACTGTCATTTGCGTCTGACAGTTGTTGCACTGATGCGTTAACTTCGTCTCGTTCAAATTGTCTGTTGATAAGTTTTTCACTTCTCTGTATTTTCTTTAATTAATTTTAATTTGAATTTGCTGCCTGCCCTTTTTATACCATTCAACAAAGTCTAAGTGTAATATAGCAGAAACTAAGTGTAATATATGGTTTTTCTTCTCTAGCAGTCAACTTAACGGCTTCATCCGCAGACTCGTTCCCCGATATTGTTTTCTTTTAAAATATGTAAATAATATTGAATATTTATAACTATACGGTTGATTTTAGTATTTCTATTATTCTATTATACCAAGTATTTTAATTTCATTTGTTTTCTTTGATAAATACGAAAATTCGGTTATTAAATAACAAGACTAACGTAGTAAAACATTTTATTTTGATTTCATACATATTTACTTATTATCACCTTCAATATACACCCCTCCTCTATTCCTACAACGCTCCATGCGAATCTTCCATTGTTCGAAACAGTGCTGGAATACTTCTACTGTCAGCTTCTTCAGATCGCGCACCGCTTTATTTTTCACAGTTTCAAAGGACTTAAATCTTGTTCCTTTTAATGAAAATTTGACTTCGGGAGATAGATAAAAATCACATGGTGCCAGGTTAGGCGAATAAGGCGAATAGTCTAACACTGGGATGTTATACTTTGCTAGAAACTTTTTCGATTGTGAGAATTTTCGGCACAATTTTTGCATGTTAAAATTGTTATGTAAAATTTTAAAAGTTTCCGTACGGTAGATCGAATTAGATTACCGATTTTATCATGCGTTTTTTGACGTGGATGGGCGTGAATCATCTTGAACGTCTTCTCGGCCATCTTGAAAACTCTTAAACCACGATAAATGATTCACGATAAACAGCTGTCGGCGCATACACACTTCTTCTGTAACAGCACCTCATATAATACTTGGGTTAAAATGTAAGTAATTACATTTTCGTTTCAATTATGTACATAATGCAATACCTTTGTTAGGCATACACTGTGTTTGTGTAACATATGAAACAGTTGCCTTGCATTTGAGAATATAAAACAAGAGAATATGATTTATTTTTATATAAATTTTCCTAATGTATAATTCGTGGAGAAACTGTTTTGTTTGCTACGGAAATGTACAAATATGAAGTAAACAAATATGATATGCACGATGTATTGTTGTAGAGTGTATGGAATAGGCAATAAGAGCAACCCACTTCTTCTCTCTCTTTCTTTCTCGCTTTTACATCCTCCACCCACTGTTCTCTACCAGCATATTGTTTTATCATCTTATTACTGTATTCAGATAGAGTCGTAGCCACGTAACCGTAGCTGTAGCCGTAGCCGTAGCCGTAGCATAAGCTACGAGTATACACTTTGATGTGTTGTAGAGGTATCTTAGCTTTAGGACTACATGAGAAGGGCGTAAAATATACGTATTAGAATACGACCAACGTATAGAAAATTTACTGAGAATTTAAACTAAGTTATTAGAATAAACATTTTACATTTATATATTAAATAACATGGGCGTTTTTAATTATGTAGTGACAAATAGAGTACGAATTATTGCATTCATGAAATCTACACTGGATAGAACGGAATATTATGATTTAATGTTTACTAATAAAATTCGAAGTTAGAGATTTTTAGACCGTTTAGAATTCGAGTTAATTAATAACAAAGTTAGCAATTTTTAGGCTCCACTTCCATTTGAAGCATGTAAAACTATCTGTTCGCCGAACTATTTTTTAATATACATGTAAGACAATATCTCCAGTTTTATTAGAAATTGAAAATTTTAAACAAACTCATATGTTGCTTCTGAAATTTCAAGTTTATTTTGGTAATTTACATACATTTTTTAATAATTACATTGTTTAACTTAAATCATAAATCATAATTAAACCTATTTTATGATAACCTCACAATATGCACTTAACTAACTAACTAAAAACGTGAGTTCTGTCGAGTCCAAATGAGTCCAAATATCAACTGTGTCGGACGTTATTTTTACAGCGATATCTATGGCGTTCATGAAAATATACTGTTTTACCGACAGGTGAGCAGTATACTTACGAAAGAAATATAATTTCTTCTAAACAAGAAATATTTTGATAGAATTTTGAAAAAATTTAAAAGAGTAACGAAACATGTTTTTTAAACAAGTTTAAAAAAAATTCAATGCTTTGACAGCTTTCCGTGCTGAACAATCGACGCTTACCCTTTGTCAAATTTTCTACAGACGCCTATGGAACTATGTATTAGATATTATTCAAACTACGAGTTATTTGTTCATGTATGTTAACTAACTTGGATGTTTAGTTTACAAATCCACGTACCTAATTCTAAAATCAGTAAACTTAGGATATTATGTAATAAGATGATGAGACTGAGATTATTGCAGCGTGTTATAGCAAAACTCGTAGATAGCAAATTCATATGTCAACTAAAATTTCAAATATTCATTTAACATACGCGTAATAACGGATTATATGACAAGCAAGAGTTGATCTTGTATTTTGTAAATTGATTTAGTCTACAAGCAAAGGGATGTAAGTGACAAATTTTGAAAATTTGAGATAACCAGCGCAAACGATAGAAGATGTACTAAACTGTTTAGTGGCTCAGAGATATAAGCAAAATCTTGGACAGATTTTACTATATACGGTAGCGTGAATTCTAAAACCTACTGAACGAAAACGCCTATACGATCTTAACTTTAAATTCGTTTGTTGAAAATTTTTACTTTTGTCTCTTACATCCTTTTGCATGTAAAGGCCTCATATATACTTGGTTACATTTCGGTCAGAATTATCTAATAATTTCCCGATGGAGCGTTATATGATATTTTCTTATTTGTTCGAGACAGTCTTCCGAACCGAAAACTAGTATACGGGTTATTTCGTATTACACTTTTTCATGGGAAGAATCTTAGATTTTAATGTTTATTATATGCCACTGTACTGTAATCTTAGTACTGTACTGTATATCTGCATCATCCTCTCCCTCCACCCCCTCTAAATTACATCCTATATTATCCCACTATGATCCGGATCTATGCGACTATGAGTAGGTCGAAGTACGACATATTATGAATATAAACGGACGTATGAAATACAACAGTGGTGTATTAATAAACATTAAAATAGAAACTTACTTCCATGATACTTACTTCCGTGGTAATGCGATTACATCGAAAGAAAATCGGTTGCAGTGTGAGAAAGCCTTTACGAGGATTTGACTAAGACCTAGTTGGGTTACCCCTGTTGAGGTATTCCTTGTCAGAGCCTTATCGGGCGCTCATAACATTTCTTCTCAGGTATAATCTAACTTTACTTATTAGAATGACATTTTTCATTGTTAATATTTCCTAAAATATAAGGAGTTATTAAAAAAGGTTCTCGTAACCAACTTTATCAATATATAGTACAGTTTTATAGAAATTAAATATGGCTTACAAGCCCACTGTGCTAAAACAATGTAAACTCTTTTAATTGGTTTAACCTATTAGACATTTCACATTACTAAGCAAGTAAAGAAGAAGTTTTAGACTTCAAAGCAAATTGGCTCCCTAGAAGACATACATTACCTTCATCGCCTACACTGTACCAGCAAACTCAATTGACTGCAGGCTGCAATCAACGCAGTGCGTTGGTAGCTTTACGGTGGGGTGGGGAGGCTAACTACTTTACCTCTATCATTAGAACGTAGCAAATTAAATTCATTATATCAAAGGGAGTACGAGTACTAGTAGATAAAATGGAAATATTATTACCTACTCCTATTATTTCCAGTATCTTCATTTTTCAGTTTCGTGAGTAATGGTTTGTGGATAATTTGACTACTTAATTAAATTAAATTTTCTTCTTTTGTACAAAAGAGTTTGCAGGTCGTAATTTGTGGCCCCTAGTCTAGAGATATATAATCGTTAAAGAGATCAAAGATTTCACAATAGTTAGATGCAATTTCTAAATAACAGATGTCGCTAGTTTATTGTGCGGTAAACTTATAAAACAACAATGTATGATTTTCATATTTTAAGTCCAGTTCTTAAGACATACTCGTATTTGCCGCGGTAAAGCAACCACTTTTGTCAAGATACTCGTATTATGTTAAATTATTCATAAGATGTAAAATATTGTATATTTCAACATAATTTATAGTTAGAGTGTAAAAGTATAATGATATCAAAGAATATGTTTTGTTAAAATTTCAGTTGTAAAATTTGTATCTTGTTGATGTTTCTGTAAACAATTGTGTAGCCTTTACGAAATTATACTTGAATATTTTATGAGGTTACCAAGCCCCAGAAGTCAAATTAAACTAGGTGTTGGCCCAAGGGCTACAAGAGCTACGAGAGCTACGAGGGGTACGAGGGCTACGAGGGTTTACGAGGGCAGTGAGAACAGCAGGACAACGAGAACTGAATGTTGTAAAATGTACGAATATACAAATACGAGTATACGAACATACGGTTATACGCAGCTATGCAAAATATAATCTTAATAGAAGTGCTGTTTTTTGTAACATAAATATTCCCTTAGGTGGGTTATATATGTATATACATATATAGAAATATGTATATATATATGTATATAAGTATATATGTATATATATACACAGGGATACATATACTCAAAATGCAAATACAAAATTGTAAATACCTACTTTCTATTTGGAAAATACAAAATACTTTTTTAATTTTTCTTACTTCATAGTGTTAATCAGTAAATATTATTTTTTGAATATAATCTTCAAAACCCCATTAACATTAGCACCATCTATAATCTAAAAGTATCTGCACAATTGTGTTAATACCTCCACTTGCGACATCCAACACATTTTTCATATATTTTTATTCATAAGTTGACATTATTTAGACATGAGTGTACTAAATGTGTTGTACTTTTAACGTACAGACTAGTGCGACATAAACGTGCGACAAAACAAAAAACGTACAAAACCCTTACTTTTGCTATTTTAAAAAGGTAGACAAAAGTGTTTCAAAACGAAGTTGGTCTCTATCAAAGAGAATTCTCATTGTTATTAAAAAAGAAAACCTTTATATTAGTAACATAAAGAGTATTCTATTTTCTCAAAAGTATTTTTAAAATACGTATTTTGTATTTAAATGCTAACATAAAATTTATTTTTTATTTTGTATTTGAAATAGGAAAATAACGAGTTATTTGCATTTTGTATTTAAATGCTTTTCAAAAGCATTTGTGCACCTCTCTGTATATATGCGTGTTAAGCATATCAAACGGACATATAGCCATTTGTGATATTCAAGTATTACTAGCAACATGTTAAAAACTAAAAAGAGATCCCCAGGCCAGAGTTATATTATCTGGGTTTGGTAACAATCAGATTTAATTGGTTATGTGCAACCATAACCATGAATATGAAAAAAAAGAAAGAAAACACGATAACAAAAAAGAAAAATTCGATAAAGAAAATTGACAGAGGAATAAAAGGAAAACAGCTTTATAAAAAGAAATGGATTATAGTTGAAAGAATAGAAGAGTAGAAGTATACAAATGGTAGACAAAGAAAAATGCTAATACAAGAAGGAATCATAGAATGCAATGGGTGTCAACATAGTGGAGGCGATGTATCAGATCGTGATGCAATTATAGTTGAAATAGAAAAAGATGGATAGGGGAAAGAAGCAACGATTGAAGAATTTTAAATAGATTGGTGAAAAAATAGAAAATTATAAATTGTATAGATTATGTTCTATAAAGTGTTGATAAAATGTAATATATATTAGTTTAATTGCTAATAACTATAAATAGTTGATGCACTATAAATAAATATAAAAAGAGAACATGGCTACATTGAAGTGGGGCTCAATTAAGTAAAAACGCTAAAATAACTGATTATCAGAGACACACAATTTTTTGGAACCGGGGAAAGAACTTGACATTGACACCCCACTAGCACCTACATACTAAGAATTTTTCGAAAAAAAAAAAACTATTTTCTTTTTTAATTAGTGAAAAAGAAGTCACATATTCAGTTGTTTGTAAACTAAAGGTCAAAAAAGGATCATTTCCTCCCAAGAAAAATGTGTTCTACTAAACTAACAGTGCTCGGAGTAAACAATCCCATGTCCTGTTTTTTTTATGGTGTTATGGTCTCGTATAAGTGGGTTACACCACTGCCTAATAAGTTTCCGATATTTGTGAGCTCTCATATCATCAATTAAACTTTGATAACAACCAAACCCAGAAAATATAGCTCTGGTCCCGGGATAGAACCCGAAAACACAGTGTTTGGCATCAAGCATCGACGCTCTCGGCCACTATGCTGTCACTGTGTTCTTTATATACCATTACGATAAGTCAGGCGGCCCCAATGATATATTCTATATAAACAACATTTATTCATTTAGTACCAACCAGTCCAGTCAGTGATATGAGCCATTCCATTGTATTTATTTTAATGTAGTGAATCTAGACAATATTTATAAATTATATTTGTGCATAGCATACTATTAATCAAAGGCGAAAATAGTCATATTTCGGCATTAAACAAAGTGTTCAATGATGTGTATAATTCAGATAAAGCCCTGGGTTCGCATCCCAGTTATTATGGCTGATATTTTCTGTACTCATCTCCAACCAACCAAAAATATTTCTCTGTAGATACTAGGTATATTGTACTTGTACATCGCCAAATAATATTATAATATACACTCTCAAAAAAAAAACGGTATAAATTTTAGAACAGGTTTTAAAGGATATTTTAGAATCAGGTATTATTAATTCAGTATTCAGATCCAGGTATATTACTTTTCAAATACAATGCATTTTCAAATATTTCTTTAACAAATTCAGATAAAAATGTATCTTAAAAAAATACGTATTTGTCTATTAAATTTAAAAACATAATTAACAGTGTAGAATTGATGTATTGGCTCTTGGAAACACAAAATCGAATATATATTATTTTATAATTATATATAAATAATTAGTAATAATTACTCATGTTGTAATACTAATGATAATAAATCTAATTCATTGTTTCAATACATTTTTGCAAATTTTACACAAAACGAAAATGTAAATCGAACAGTTTTGGTTTTGACTATCCGAGTAAATAATATCATGTAGTGATTTAATTTTATCACCTAGTGATTTAATTTTAACATATCCATTTTCTAGAAACTAATATTTTAAAAATTATTAAAGAAATCAAACATGTACTAAATGTTTAAGAAATATGTGGAAATTTTCAAGATACCTAACAACAGCTAATAAGTAACTAATATCGAATGTAACTCAATACACTCAATCTTAGTGTTATTGCGCAATTTAACGTTTATATAAGGTTTATTTTACATACAACAAATTACTTTTTAGGTAATTTTTTTTTATCTAATTTCAAACCTATTTTTATCCTATAAATTAAGTTTTTTTTATCGAAATAAATGATAACGATTGAAAGAAGTTAAAAAGGAATAAATAATGATTAAATAATTTTATATGTAATAGAAAATTTTGCCTTTTATTTGACAATATCTATATAAATATAGGGTTTTTGATCATGAGCGTTTTAAATCAACAGAATGAATTACGAATTATGAATTTGTAGTTTAATCCAAAGGTTACACAACATCTGCCAAATGTCACCGCAATAACGATATATGTATATTTGTAAGATTGTTAAGATTATTTAGGAAAAAGACGCCGAAATATTTAAGATATTTAATTTCAATTATATAATAAAAAATTTCAAAATTCTAACACATATAAAAGTTGGTTGTTAGATATTGTTGAGGATGACCGAAGCACCGGTCGAAAGAGCTATAATACAGTAAATTAAATATCTTAAATAATTCGGCGTGTTTCTCCTAAATAATCTTAAAATGATTATAGCAAACGTCTAACTTAAATATATAGACATAAACGGAAAGTGTGATTCAAGAAAATCGTATAATGACTTTAAATACGAGTATAAAGTAATGTTATTGCACTCCATTTCCTGCTTTATTAAAAATAATTCAATTAACAGACACAAGTCTGTTACTGAAAACTGTTACTACGGAAACCGGAAGTCATGTTCACAGGGAACAGGAAATACCTTTAATATTGGAGTTTATAAGTAAAATATAATATTAGTAAAGCGAATAATTATAAATAGAAATGTCTATTTTTCAATATATCCTTTAAGTTATTTATAGCACTTTTATACACACTTTTTGTAATGTCTTAATAGTTTGTACCGTGGCTTATAAATCTTATCGAAATAGAAATTTGTTTATTTTGAACTTTAAAAGAAAAATTATTGAACCCATTATTGCCTCCATCAGTGCCCACTGTTGTGCGGTACTACCCACTTTTTAAATTCGAAATGTGCAAATTTATTTTTCAATCACATGAGTCACTGGATAAGAGTAGACAAAAGGTTATATTACCAAAGCGCAGATTGTAGCACAATATAGCAAAAAGATTTATGGAAGAAATATTTACTAAATAATAGAACCGTTATTTATTTAAACCCTTTTTAAAATTCTCTTTTATAATACAGGCTTTTAAGCAAAATGAAATACTCAATTATAAAACCATTACCGAATATGATATGATTGTAAATCCTAAACATCATTAAGGGTTGAAGGTATAACAGGGGCATAGACGTCCGCAGGTAGGGGCAATTGGTACAATAACCCATAGATAAAATTGATTTTGCAATATATTGAAGAAAATAAAATATAGTTGTTTTACCCCCTCTGCGAAATTTTATGTGGACGGCAATGATTAAGGGTAAAATATCTATGAATAATTAAAATGGATTCCACAATAAAACGAACATTGAAATAGGGTTAAGTCAAAAGTCAAAAGCTTATACGAATACGTTGTCTCCTTCTAAAAGCTCAAAGCTCAAAGCACACAACACAACCCTAAATTTATTTGAAACAATGGACAAAGCTTAGCCAGGTTAGCTGCGCGTGCGAGTGCCATTGCCCGAAGGGACAAGGATTTCTATTTCGTATACCATACTATGTTGTGTTTTGTAGCTGTTGTAGAATTTCAACACTAAACAATAAATACCGACGCAGCACGTCGCGACGCCCGCTTACAATCCGACACCATATTATTATTGTGTTCTAATGTTGACTCATTTCAAGCATTATTACATAACCCTTTATATGTACATAATCATTTAACAGGTATAATACATTCAGCTACGTTGTTATTACATAAATATAATGTAGGATATCAGCGTTTAAAACTATTAGAACAAACTTCCTTCCTTTAGAAAAATAACGACACAGTTCATGGAAATTCGAAACGAATTTATTTTTATTCAATGACTTTTTCTTCTTTTTTGAAAAAGCGCTTTATTTCTCAACATAGTCTCCTTTAAGTTAGATGCATTTAGTGCAACGTTTTTCCAATTTTTTTTATTCCATTCAAATTTCTCAAGCCCCTCAAAATAGGCGTATATTTCAAAGATGACCTTTTTGTTAGATCCAAATCTCTTACCACGCAACCCAAGTTTGCCCAATTTATGAATTTTTTTCTCATGTCCAAATATTCATGTAGAATATGATATACCCGCTCAGTTGAGATGCTTACAGCCTCAGCCACCTCACACACTTTCATTCTCCGATAGTCCAATATCATTCCATGGATTTTATCGATTATTTCTGTCAAGTAAACAACTTCTTTACCATTGAAATTGATGGTGCAGAGATCCCATATTATTTATCAAGTCTTTCCTTGGTTTCGGTGATGGTTTTTTTACGCAAGAAATGACGCCGCTTGCTCAAAATTTGACAGTAGTCTTATCAATAGATGGCAGTTGACTGGAGCAGTGTTACATTTTAAGTTACTTCGCGGAAAATTCTAAGTCACCGATTTATTAAGCTCCCCTCGTATATTATAATGATACAGGTGTATGTTTGTATATTGGTGTATATATTTCGAACATAATTTTTACTAGAAAACGCATCCGTCAATGTTTTTGAAAGTTTCGTATTTTGTAGAGAAAAATATTCTACTTTTAAAAATAAACACTTTGTATATAACTTTTAATTCCTAAAAGATAGAAAGGTGAAATTTGGTATGAGTATTGCTCAAATTTTCCGCGTCTTTCTTTACATCTCTCTGCGTTTTTTACAGTTACTAACCTAAACAGTTCCGACTTCAGTCTCTTAATTCTTTTTCCGCTACACCCATTTTTCATTTATTTTCTTGTATATTTACAATAGCTAAAGTAAACGTTATCTAATATAGTCATGTCATGTCTATCAGTGAGTATATTAATTATTTATTCATTCTATTTCAAAATCTTTTTATAGCCTTTTTTCGACTGTTATTAAAGATGATTGAACTTTGACATATAAAAAATTGCTTTTCAGTTAAGACAGATCAGGAATTATATTCATTAGCTTAAAGAAACATTCATTACATTTATTTGCCTAAATTGGGATGTTATTACATGTAACATATAATTAGGTCGCAGCCAATCCTATACGAGTACTGCGAGGTCAGTAATGAAATTAGTAGGTTAATTGGATTGTAAATCGATATCCGGATAACGACGGACCACATATGGGAAGGTGTACATTAGAATATATATATATATATATATATATATATATATATATATATATATATGTTGGAATTACAATACATTCATTCTTAAATTAAATTACTGAAACTGGTTTTGTTTTTGTTTATATAAAACTATTATATTAAATTCAATTGTTTTATGTCTATAAGAAATCTTTTCGGATTTTTTTCTGTATAATTTTAGTCTGAGGACTTATGGATTAATAAAATATTTAATATATAACTGTGCATATAATATCTGCTTCAATAGGTTATGGGCCCAGGCAATTAATATGACGACATCAGTGAGTGCTACAAGATTTGAGCTGTTGAGTAAGGACAATTATGAAGCCTGGAAAATTCATGTTGAGGCGCTATTGATCAAAAATGATTTGTGGGAATATGTCAGTGGTGAAAAACCGATTCCTGTTGCTGCGGAAAATAATCAAGAAGAAAGAAATGGATGGATAAAAATTGATCGTAAAGCTAAGTCAGAAGTAATATTAGCAATTAGTTCAACGGAATTGCAGCATGTCCGAGGTTGTAATACTTCTCATGAAGTTTGGCAAAAACTTGCCTCAGTTTATGCTTCCAAAGGGCCTGCAAGAAAAGCTTTATTACTTAAGCAACTTATGCTTCACAAGATGTCTGAATGTGGTGATGTCAGGGATCATGTAAACAAGTTTTCGGATATAGTTGATCGACTTGGAGCTATGGATATTGAAGTGAATAAAGATTTATTGTCTGTAATGTTATTATATAGTCTACCAGATAGCTATGAAGGCTTTAAATGTGCTATGGAATCACGTGATGAACCCTTGGAGGTTGAAGCTCTTAAGGTTAAGATACTTGAGAAGAGTGAAATTGGTTCAAATTCAGTTGTTGAGTTAGCTGGAAATGTAAGGGCTGAAAATCAACCGAGTTACAAAAATATTTTTAAAGGATATTGTTTTAAATGTGGAAAACAAGGACATAAGTCTCCTGAATGTCCAACTCAATTGAAACCAAATTTCAGAAGAAATAGACCAGATAGACAGAATAGATACACACAAGAAAACCAATGTTCTCAAGCGGATGATGATACTTTTGCAGTATTTAATGTTGAATTTGCTGGTAGTGTTCCAAGTTGTCGACCTTGGATTCTATATAGTGGCTGTACAACACATTTATGTGGTGATAAACAATTATTTAAGTCTTTAAATGAAGAAATTAGTGGGAAAATAAATTTGGCTAATCAAGCAAATAGTGAAATCAAAGGAAAAGGTACTGTTAATTTGTCGATTAGTAATGGTAAACAGCTGAGGTCAGTAGATTTTTCAAACACATTATTTGTACCAGATTTAAGGTCAAATCTAGTATCAGTTGCTAAAATTACTAATAAGGATCATGAAATTCTATTTAAAAAAGATTCAGCTGTAATTATGGATATGACTGGAAATGTTAAATTTGTTGCTGAAAGGCGTGGTGATCTCTATTATTTACAAGAAGGTAATGAAGAAGCTTGTATTGGAGAAGATAAAGCTAATTCTGAGTTATTGATGTGGCATTGTCGTATGGGTCATTTAAATGCTAAGGATTTATTTCGGGTGATTAATCAGAATACTACAAGTAAAGTAACCTCTGAACAATTGAAATGTTTGTCAAGATGTGAAGTGTGTCTACGAGGCAAGATGACAGGGTTACCGTTTTCAAGAAGTGAACGACAGAGTGAAGAACTTCTTGAAATAGTTCATACAGATATTGTTGGACCGTTTAGGACACAATCAGTGAATGGAGCAAAATATTTTATTACATTTATTGATGATTATTCTCGATGGTGTGAAGTATACTTTCTTAAACAGAAGAGTGGTGCACTAGAAGCTTTCAAAATGTATCAAAATCAAGCTGAACGTATGACAGGGAAGAAGATTAAGTATCTTCAAAGTGATAATGGTAAAGAGTATTGTAATACTGAGATGGATTCTTTCCTGCGTAATCAAGGTATTCAACGTCGATTAAGTGTTGTAAGAACACCTCAGCAAAATGGTGTTGCTGAACGTTTAAATCGAACATTAGTTGAAATGGGACGATGTTTATTACTTCAATCAAATTTATCGGATATGTTTTGGACTGATGCTGTAGCTACAGCATGTCATTTGAGAAACAGATGTCCTTCAAGAAGTATTAATGGAGATACTCCTTATCAGAGATGGTTCAACAGGGATAAAGTTCATTTAAATTATTTACGAGCATTTGGATCAACTGTATATGTCTTAGATAAAGATCCAACAAAAGGCAAATTATCTGATAGATCAATGAAAGGAATTTTTGTAGGTTATCCACGTGAATCAAAAGGATACAGAATTTGGTTACCAGAAAAGAGAAAATTTATTGTTGCTCGTGATGTGAAATTTATTGAAGATAATGTTACTACAGTTTTAAAGAACCAAGAGATTAAACAGCTGATTATTAATGATTTTGAAAACAAGGATAAACCATGGATTGAATTGATAACAGGATTTAAAAATAGTAATGAGACAGAAACTTTAGATGGAATTCCAGAAGAAAATTTAGAAGATAATGAAGAAAATGAAAATTCATCTGGTATTCAATCATCTATTCAAGAAACTCCTAGAAGAAACTCAAGAGAATATACTAGAGAAGAAAGAAGAGGACCAGGAAGACCAAAATTAATTAAAACAGGTTTGAAAGGACGTCCCAGAAAATTATTTTCAAAAGTTAATAATTGTGAAGTTAAAGAAAGGATTGAATCTGATTCTAATGAAGATGATAATGATAATGATAATATATTTGTTGGAGTAGCTGAAGTTAAATTGGAAGATGCTATTAATTCTCAAGAGTGTGCTGAGTGGAAGAGAGCAATTAAATCAGAAGTCATAAGTTTATTAAAAAATGATACTTGGAATATTGTAAAATTACCTGAAGGTCAAAGTGTTGTGGGAAGTCGAATGATTTTAACAAATAAATTTGGATCAGATGGGCTTATTGAAAAAAGAAAAGCTCGTATTGTTGCAAAAGGTTATAGTCAAAAATATGGTATTGATTATGATCAAACTTTTGCTCCAGTTGCAAGAATGGAATCAATGAACTCGATTTATCATGCACGTACAAAACATATAGATATTCGTCATTATTTTGTTCGTGATGTAGTTGATGAAGGAATTATTAAATTACGTCATGTATCAACTAATGAAATGGTTGCAGATATTTTAACAAAAGCACTGCCAAGAGAGTTACATGAAAAATTCACTGAAGGATTGGGACTTCAAATTATTTAAATTGTTGAAATGAATGTCTTGAGGGGGTGTGTTGGAATTACAATACATTCATTCTTAAATTAAATTACTGAAACTGGTTTTGTTTTTGTTTATATAAAACTATTATATTAAATTCAATTGTTTTATGTCTATAAGAAATCTTTTCGGATTTTTTTCTGTATAATTTTAGTCTGAGGACTTATGGATTAATAAAATATTTAATATATAACTGTGCATATAATATCTGCTTCAATAATATATATATATATATATATTTATATATATATATATATATATATATATATATATATATATATATATATATGTGTGTCTCGGGGTGTTATACGCTTAAGGGCTTTCAACTTAGTAAATTATGACGAGATACAACTGGATCTAAGAGAGAAAAAATTAAAATAACATTTACAACCATAACCAACAACTTAGTAAATTATGACTGGATAAAATTTAGTTTTCGATTTGAAAGCGACGATATCAAAACGTGGTCTAATTCTATTATTTTTAGTCAATATTTCTAACTTTGCTATAAATAATCCTTTTTCTGTTCTCCTACGTTCAGTTCAATAGCATCTGAGAATTGTAGTTTACTAAGTTAAAGATACATAAAACAATAGTTCAAAATCTGACCAAAATTATGCTTGAACCAAGTAATTATATATAACAATATACCAGCACAGAGCACATATAAATTTTGATATTTGTATGTATATAAATGTTTGTATGTTGAAATTATTAAATGAACTAATTAATTAAAATCTTTCATTATTTCTTTAATCCTATGTCGTGAACCTTCTTTAGAACGATATTCTTCCTCGAGTATACAAAATCATTAAGAAATCGAAAAGCATTTAAATTCGAATATTTAAAAACTTATTCATAAAAAGAATATAATCGCTAATATAAAAATTGTGTATAATATTGGTTTTTATTTTATTTAATTGCAAGAAATGTGTAGTATGTGGCAATATGCGTAACCTATGTTTTACTTTAAATTGTAGTTTTATGTTTTAGTTGTAGGAGGAATATAATTGTTGACTTCTGAAATAAAATCGTCGAGCTAATCACTAAACCACTGACATTTTTGTAGTCTCGTCTCGTCTAATATATGATTATTTAACATGATAACAACCAAATGCAGAAATTATTACTCTGGACCGCTGATAAATCCCAAAGTACACCAGTCAGCGTCAAGCATCAATGCTCCCGCCCAATATGTCGTCAAATATAATTATATTAAGGCCCTTATTCTGTAACTTTTCAAAAAATCGAACTTATTTTTTCAGCGGTGGAAATATTTCATTTTTTCACGGCTCGAATAAAGTCGCTGTATTTAAAATATCTAAAGTGGTATTCTGTATTCAAAATTTTCCATCGCCCTTATAATATACAGTGATGAAAAAGTATAAACTGGTATTGATGACGTATTTTAAGACTTCATCAATTTTAAAAATATTTGACCAATCACGGCATTTAGAATATTCAAATATTTAAAAATTCAAACACTTAACAAGTACGAATACATGTCAATTGCTCAAGTCCATTGACAAGCAACATAACCTCACTTTCTGATATATTTATATTTGTATATTCATATGACTATATATATATATATATTGTGTATTATAAAATTTGCACTGAAATTCAAATTAAAATTCGAATTGTTAGACAGTTCTAAAAAATGCAGCGATGGAAAATTTTAAAGTCGACCAAAGGCGACCTTATAATTTGGTCGATTTCTTTCCAGCGGAAAAAATAAAATCAATGGAAATTTCTTACAGAATACCAAATAAAAAATCATCGCTTTTGTGACGTTATTTTACAGCGATGAAATTTTTTCACCGGTGGAAATACTTTACAGAATAAGGCCCTAAGTAAAGATATTAAATATAGGATATTATTTAAGCAAGCTACATGCGAACTAAGTACATACGAAATAAAATCTAAAAATTAAATCACAGCAAACTTTTACTTAACACACAATTTAAGGTTAACACATAAAGGTAAAGATGATAATTAAGAATCTTCAACTGTGTAAAATACTATTCCTTTTATTTTATTCAAAAACTTAAATTTTATGTATTTGTATGCGTATTATAGCTATGTAAAAGCTATATACCACTGTTTATTTTGAATAGCAACCACATAACCTAAAAATAATATATATTGTTACATAATACAGTTTATATAAAGTGTACGAGTATTTATCGTCTGACAAGGGATTACTTCCTCACTGACAGTTTCGCCGAAATATTTACACCATCTGCTGAGAAGGTTCTAAGCTTTGGTTAAACAGCTTTTGGTCGTTTAATTGACTTGTTGAAATTTCTACTGAAACGTATTTTGGAAGATTATTGTTTACGTAGAAATAACCCTCTCTGAAAGTCAGAATAATATGTTAGATTTACCGCAATATAATTAGTTCCATTAATTCCGAAGATATTCTATATTTTAGAATATGATTCGACGACATAGTGAGTCGACGACAAGATTCCTGGACTAGGATTACATTTTCTGGGTTTGGTTGTTTTCAAATCAAATTGATTATGTACATACATAATCATAAACTTATTAGGCAGCAGTGTAGTTCACATATACGAGCCACTACATCACAAAAACTTCCAACATAGTAGGAGGTTGTCGGTGATAGAACTCAGCACGACGTTAATTTAAATGTGTGTCGTCTAAAGCATTTTTCAACCAGTATTTTTCACAGTGTAGATAATATTCGTAAGTAAACACAAGTTCTCTGGAGAATGCTCTGGAAATTTTGATAAACGTAAATCAGGGCCGGATTTAGAGGTGCGGAGGCCCCTAATTATTTTCCGAATAAAAGGAGCAATTGTTTTCCGTTAAGCCTTTCAAAAATTTATTGCCTTTATCTCTATTGTGGAGGCCCCGGGGCAGTAGTCCTGCCTGCCCTACCTCTAATCTGGGCCTAATGTAAATGTATCCCTAATTAATATTAATGAATGTATCTCCTTTTGAATTAAAACTACTTTGAGTGCAGCAACCTAACAATCACAACCGGCGACAGATTAGGTTTGTGGGGAGCAGGTGACGTCACATGCAGTATAAAATATATTAAAACAAAAAGTCAAAAAAAAGGTAGTTTCGTGAAAAAAGTATAAATAACCATGAGATATAAATAAAGGCTAATTATTCAGGTAATTTATTCTAAAAATTATAAAATGAAAAATGTGCAAGGATGGGGCGGGGGGATTTCAGAATACCAGGAAATTTGTGTGACGTAATTTATGGATGCCCTCTAATATGGTAATCACAAACAAGAAATATATTTTAGAATCTTGACGAAGTACTCTAAATAACAAAATAAGGTCAATTACAATCTAATGAGCAAGTGTGTGCAATCATAGCATATATGTATATTTAATAATAGAATATTTATGTTTTATCATAGATTTGTAATAAACTGAATTTTAATAGTTAACATTAATGACAGACACAGAATGTACGGCACGTGTACGTTGTATGATAACTACATTGACCTTGATTATTTTAAAACCGTTTGATTTTGCATGCTTCGGAAATAATAGGAGTAGGTAATAATATTTTCCATTTTATCTACTAGTACTCGTACTCTCTTTGATATAATGAATTTAATTTGCTACGTTCTAAAGATAAGGTAAATTAGTTAGCCTCCCCACCCCACCGTAAAGCTACCTACACACTGCGTTGATTGCAGCCTGCAGTCAATTGCTTTGATCTCTGAAACTTTTCTTTACTTGCTTAGTAATATGAAATATCTAATAGGTTGAACGAATTAAAAATGTTTCACTCATATAAATCATATCTGTTCGATCACGAATACGGAATACGGGCACGGGTCAGTGATAGGACTCTGAATCGGAATAGTCATATAAAACACTTATTTCTTACACACGACACACATGTAACACATTTGCATGTATTTTACGGCGCTATTTCTGTTTCATTTTTATGTGTGTATACACTGCATATAATTTGTTCAGTTTAATGGAAAATTGTTGTAAAATAAATTTTATAACAAGCGATAAAACATAAATTAATGAAGATAATGAAACAAGTGTTTGTTTTTATGAGTATGAAAGCAAAATCAGTCAAAAGAAGAGTTCATAGTAAAGTTAATAGAAATTTATTTCACGCGTCAAATGAATTAGTAATAAATAAGTCATTAAGACATTGATCAATCTTGTGTCATCAGTTTTCTTCGTTCAAAGGCTACAATTTCTAATAGCCACATGTACCTATAACCATGGGCGCCCGTAGATGTGTTAGGGGGTTACAGTTATTAGTCCCAAAAAAGGCGATTTTTCAAAAAAAATTCCTGAGAAGACTATTAATTGTATTAATGTAAAAATTTGTATACATGTTATGGTAACGTTTAACTGTATTTAAATATTTCTATATTTGCAAAAATAATAATTGGGAATCTGCTACAGCTGATCTCCACGAGCTCCTCTCAAAAAAGGCATCTTGCGGTGACCGCATATCTTTAGACTGGATTATCTAAAATGAAAAAACCAAACGGATTTCGATAAAGTAATGTATGTTATAGTCTAATAATTAATCGGAGGATTAAGCAAAATAATTTTTTTTTGACTCTCTTAAAAAAGAAATCGATTTTTAACCAAATTTTTGGCATTAAATTGCTTATACAAAAAAATTATCGGCGAGATAAAACCTTCCATGAATTTCTTAGAAATATACTTAAGAAGTTTGTGTTAAAATTTGAGACTTATTGGTTCAGCCTTTTCCGAGTAATCTTGGTCACCGTTTTTGATAGCCAGAGAGAAAGAGAAATGTAAAGTTTCCAGTTCATATAGAGCAGATTGAAACATCCAGGCAGGGCTGGATTGAAACACCGATTGAAACATCCAGGCAGGGCTGGTGCAAGGGGCATCCGAAAGATGCCGTCGCATGGGACACCAGCTTAAGCTTAGCTGTATGCATTTACAAAGTAATAATTGATATATTTCGTTTCTACTATCGTTTAATTAGTCACGGTACTCAGATGGTCAGAGATGTGGAGCGCCATATTGTATTTCAGAGTAGGTTACTCTAAGAAGATGGGAAACAGTATGAAGAATCTTTTAAAAAGAGTGGGAGGTAGAATTGCTTTTAGAATCAGTGCTCCTCTATGCACAAGTCGTGGTGCAAGCCCCCTTCTCCTATACCCTGCGCGTTTTTCGTAAATATTTTTGAATTTTTTTAATAACGCTTCTTATACTTGTTCCAAAGAAAAAGGTAATTTCTTCCAAAAACTTAAAAATTGGTACTTTTGAAAAGATTTAATTATTCTAAAGCAAGTTCGTGCATGTGTTGCATATGTTTAACAGTGGTGCTGGAGGAAGAGGCGTCAAATCATCGTCTAGCATCTACATTAAATTTGTCGCAAACCGGCACTGTACAAGGGGAAGGCAAATACGGGCACCGTTTGCCCCTACTTCCGGGCACCTATGTCTATTACTGTAGATAGGTAGGTAATATAAAAGTAAAAGACATTAATTTTACTTTCCTTGTACTTTATTGCTGCGGTAGAAGAATAATGAAGTAAAATGTAAGAGAAGATAAATTAAGAAAGCTTTGTAAGTAATTGGTTAAAAAGATTGATTAAAATTCTTTTTACAGAAATGAATTCATAGAAATAAATTTGTAATTTTGTTCACCCTTCCCTCTCTCTCTCCTCTCTCACCACTCTGTAAAGAGCTGTGACACCCGCTGTAAATACTACTACACTTTTTTTTAAACATGGTAGATATTCAAGTACCGACCATTCGTCTAAACTCTTGAACATTCGAAATTAATAAAAAATCAATAAAAGACAATTTATTTGTTTACTACAATATAAATACTCGGCAATAATTATCAGTTATAGGCAATAAATGGCTTTGAAGGTCCTCGCATATGTGTACGGTATCTCCAACATGGCTAAATGAAAAATTAGTGTTTTTTGATGTGTTCTTTTTATCGCTACTAGAGCTTAAACGTTCGTGTTCGTGTGCCGAATGTTTGCCCTTAGATGCATTGCACTAACTAAGTGTCGAACATTCGTACACAACATTCGGCGTAATATGATTGAAAACTAATAGGTAATCAGAACCTTGGAGTAGGTTTTATCCATTAGAATGTCTAAACGTTATCTTAAGACGGAAGAACATTTTCATGAAATATTGGAAATGTAGAGAAGAAGATGTGATATTTCATGATGTGAATTTGAATGTTATTGTTAAAAAGAAATATTTCAAGAAAATAAATCTCCATTAAGTAAGATTTAAAATCCTTAAAACATCAAATTGCTTGACTAAAATTGGTTAAGTTCAATTATTTATAATTGACGGATTGATATAAACCAAATTTTATGAAGAATATAAGACATCATAAACATAAAAATTAAATTTATTATATATATATATATATATATATAATATATATATGTGGAAACGAGAGTACAATGCCACCTCTGATGTAGAAAACGAGAACTATCCAACTTCTTATGTGGAAAACAATAATCAATCCGCTAATCTGATGTGGAATCAAGGTACTCTTATTTAATTTAGGGCAAATGTCAATTCAATTAGTATGCAACTATGTAATATCTTAGTTGGTTTGTCAGGATGATAAAGAATCACATAATTGGTTTAATACATTTATTGAATAAAATAATAACGATGATAATAATAATGATAATAATACTAATACAATAAGGTTACAATATAAACGTTGATGTTTACTTTACAAATACAGAACAATGAATGCATAAACAACCTTAAATTCTAGTAAATATATACTCAGTTCTACATTAGTTTTCAGCTAGAGTTAATAGGTTTATTTATTGTTTCTAAGAACACGTTTCTTTTAATTTCAATAAGCACACACCCTCATGTATTCAATCAGTGGTTTAAAGTTTCACATATTATAATTGCTTTAACCTGTCACTTGGTTTCTGTTTAAATATATACCCTCATTAATCACACTATTTTACGACTTTCCTAGACCGGGTATTATAGTTACGCCTACTTTGCATGCTCGACTTATTTTTTCGTTTCACACGGCCATATGACTCCTCTTTGGCCTCCAAAGACGATACGTCACTGCGGTCATCGGTTTGCTGTTCGGCACCTGACACAACATTTCCAGTTTCGGAATCGCTGTCGTCTGAGAACACACCCCATGGCTTCATGTGGTTTACAGCTACAATGTCTCCGATTTTGTATGTCCTAGCTGGTTTCCTATTTCTATTGAAATTCCTGGGATTCTCTTCCTGTGTTTTCAATATTTGTTTCTGGGCGTTAACACGTAACTCTTGCAAATCGTCCTCACGCATTTCTCGATTACCTTCTTCTAACAGCTGAGAGATATGCGTCTCATCTTCAGTTTTCATTGTCACACCTGTTAACAACTTGGACAGTGTAGTATTTATGCTACGCTGATAAGTTTTGATTAATGTTTCCTCTTCGACCTTGCCGTCGTTCAACCAGGTTTCTACATGTTTCTCAACTTCTTCTTGTTCGCAGTAAACCATACGTCGCGAATTTTGAAAAACAGGAACCTCATCGGTCATGTATATTTCTGCTGCTTCAGTAACCCTTGTTACTTTTGGTTCATAAGTTTTAAGTAGTTCCTCAACTTTAGCCCTGGCACCTGGACTAATGTTGTTACCCATGACGATTTCGTCGTCGGCTACACTTAATATTTTATTTTGTTTTCTTTCCTTGTACTTTTTCCGCATGGTAATACCGTCTACACTTATTGTGGTTTCTACTTGATCTAGCAGAGGTTTACCAATTACAACACTATGTCTAGTTGTACTTGATGGAACTATTAAAAAGTTAGTACAGTACTGTTCATTGTCTACTTTCACTTGAGCACTAAATTCACCCAAAACTTTGATTTGAAATCCTCCGATTCCAGTCAATACAATATTATTTTCGCGCACAACCGCTTTATTACTTAATTTAATATAATCGTCAGCTCTAATCAAATTCTGATCACTTCCGGTATCAATCAGACATTTAAAACTGTTACTGTCTATGGTCATGTCTTTTGTCATATTACATGTTTTATTTGTGTTCACTAACAAAGCATCACTCGTTTTATTCGCGGTACAATTTCTCGAAATATGTCCCTCTTCGTGACATTTGAAACACTTTATTTTACTTTCACTCTTTATCTTTTCACTTGATTCGACTCTTTTATTCTCACTGTCTTGGTTACTTTTTCGGCACACGTTTTTCTTATGTCCGAGTTCATTACAATTAAAACATTTTATCGCGTTTGAGTCTTTTGTTCTGTCCTTACGTACACTAAAATTATTCCTTTCTTGCACTTGCAATAGTGTCGAATCATACCGTTTTACTTTTAACAACAAATCGGGCACTGTTTTAAAGTCACACATTGATAACACACTTATCAAGTCTTTGTTGTTTAGTCCGGCTATTATGTATTTTATCACGGCCTTTTCACTGATATTATCACTCTTACTGGCGATCGCTTTCACCGAGTATACATAATCTTCTATTGCTTCGTTTTTTTCTCGTTGTCTCTTCATTAGTTCCATGTGTACGTCAGATTCATCGTACTCCACTGGAAAATTCCTGATTAATTCGTATTTGAACGTCGTCCAATCCTTGACTACGTTCAAACTAGCATCAAACCAGTTTTTCGCGGCACACTGCAGCTTGTTGACACCTTGATGAAGCTTCACTTTATCACTCCATCCATAAATGTCTGCTATTTCATCCAATTTTCGCACCCAAGCTGTAGCCGTCAATACTGTGCTTGCTGGGTTAAACACAGGTATACATTCCAGGTTCTGTGTCGGCATAAACCCATGATGATTCATTCTCTGTTCCTGTATTGTACTATTCCCGATACTCAACTGCAATAGTTCTGTTCTAAGCCTCGTCAGCTCTGCTTGTACTCCCAACCAACTATCTTCATTAGATGTTGAGTTACCTGAGCGTCCAGCTAACAAACTATCTTCCACAGTAGTATCGTTCATGTTAACGTTATATGCCATTTTCAATTTTCTCCTCGTAAAACAGTTTACACACTTTTCTGATACAATTCACTTGCTAGTCCTATTATAAAGTCCGTCTTATAAATTCTCGACTATTCCGCTAATGAACTATCACTTGAAAGCACTGTTTGTAGAAAACTATCTTGTATTATTCTTCTCCGTATTATTCACTTGTGTATAACTCGTAGATAACTAATCCGCACTTAGTTCAATTCGCTATGAGTTACTAATCCGCACTTCTTTGTATTATTCACTTCGCGCACTTAGTTCAATTCGCTATGAGCTGCTAATCCGCACTTCTGATGTGGAAACGAGAGCTCAATCGCACTTCTGATGTGGAAACGAGAGTACAATGCCACCTCTGATGTAGAAAACGAGAACTATCCAACTTCTTATGTGGAAAACAATAATCAATCCGCTAATCTGATGTGGAATCAAGGTACTCTTATTTAATTTAGGGCAAATGTCAATTCAATTAGTATGCAACTATGTAATATCTTAGTTGGTTTGTCAGGATGATAAAGAATCACATAATTGGTTTAATACATTTATTGAATAAAATAATAACGATGATAATAATAATGATAATAATACTAATACAATAAGGTTACAATATAAACGTTGATGTTTACTTTACAAATACAGAACAATGAATGCATAAACAACCTTAAATTCTAGTAAATATATACTCAGTTCTACATTAGTTTTCAGCTAGAGTTAATAGGTTTATTTATTGTTTCTAAGAACACGTTTCTTTTAATTTCAATAAGCACACACCCTCATGTATTCAATCAGTGGTTTAAAGTTTCACATATTATAATTGCTTTAACCTGTCACTTGGTTTCTGTTTAAATATATACCCTCATTAATCACACTATTTTACGACTTTCCTAGACCGGGTATTATAGTTACGCCTACTTTGCATGCTCGACTTATTTTTTCGTTTCACATATATATAATATATATATATATAATATATTATTAAATTTTATTACAAAATTGAGATATCTATTGAAACAGATAGAAATATACAAATAACATTCTCCTGTGCGACTATATTAAAGGAAATAAATTTCAATAAAAATATTTGTGGTATATTGTTATTTTCTTTTGAGAGAAAGTAATTGAATTTATATTAATACAGACCCTTTGAAAAACAGAATAGAAATTGTCTTTATTTTTGTAAGAGACGTAAAAGGTGATGCTGATATAATCTTATGTACGTATTTATTTTCGATCTAAAAATAAAACATTTTATGTTATGTGGGTGATACAAATTGGTACTAAACATAAGGGTATAAAAAATATTTTCTCGTCACGCTATTTAAATAAAGAAAAAGTCATTTGCCAGTATTAGATTTGCTCCTACTCGTTCTCGTTCTCGTTCACTATTCGTATTGCTTGTTTGTAAAGTTGATTCTATTTAATGTTTCTCTTTGCGCCTAACTTCACAAGTGAAGGGACGAAAGGGGATGAAGAATGAGTAGTAAGTACATACAACCTACAACCTACCTCCTACTCCTCACACCCTGAAGTATAGACCATACGCCTAGTGACACAATGACGAGGTCGGGAAATAAGGAAATCGGAAAATGTGTCAACTAGACTTGTTATAATTAGAACGCCATTGTTTGATTGTATTAAGCACGATATCTGCTTCATTTTTTTACATGTCAAAGCACACACACATATGTAAATATTAATACAAATACAAATATATATTGTTTTTTTTTAATAAGGACCTTTTATTGGTTGAGTTAATAATATAAACACCAATACGTTCAATAACTACATTTCTTATGCCGGTTTTACACCAAAGAGACAGTTTTGAAAACATGATTTGTTTTATTTTAAAACAGTTCTGTTTTTCGAAAACAGACTGTTCACATTGAACAGACTGGTTTTGTTTTAAGTGTTTTTCTGTGTGTCCCATAAAAAGTTAGTATCTCACAAATTCACAAAAAATAAAACTGCGTGTTCAAACCAAGCAGAGTCTTGTTTACTAAAACAAGTTTTTAAAGACAAAAATGTTTTAAGAACTGTGTCTTTGGTGTAAAAATGAGTGTTTTTGTTCAGAAAAAAAGTTTTGTTGTTTTGTTTCTCTGGTGTGAAACTAGCATTAAACCATCAAAATTCATACACTAGCTCTGCTTTCAGCTTTCCCTATAAAGCTCTCCAGCATTTTAAAGAAAAGTTGTTAAATGCTACAGCGTCTTCATCGGCACCTAACTTAAATTGACAATGCATTGAATAACTACACGATATTTTTAAGAGTTATAAATTTCAGCTTTGGTAAAACTGCGTAGATCTTGGTGCTCTATAAGACAATATCTCCAATAATCAAATCCGTCAATTATAAATAATTGAACTTAACCAATTTTAGTCAAGCAATTTGATATTTTAAGGATTTTGAACCTAACTTGTTGGAGATTTATTTTCTTGAGATATTTTTTTTTTAACAATATCATTTAAATTCACATCATGAAATAAATTATCTTCTTCTCTACATTTCCAATATTTCATGAAAATGTTCTTCCGTCTTATGATAACGTCTTGTTTATATTATGTTGAACAGGGTTCTTGTCATCCAACAAATATTTATTTATTAAAAATTCTGAATATTTTAAATATATGAGTATATTACGTACTGCATATTAAATGTCTTATATTTTAAAATGATTGCACGTACAACTAACTACCTATTTATATTTAAATAGATGAAGCACGTACGAGTGCACCATGGTAAGGGTGTTTGGAACATCATCTACTTTTAAATACCATTCGTTTCCCGCCATATAAAAATACCCCCACCACTAGAATATTTGACTCCGCTTTCATCTCCCATAGAATTATTACTAGCCATACCATAGACTATTAGGGATCATCCATAAGTTACATCACAACATTTAATAATTTTTTTAGTCCGTTAATAACTTGGTCCGGCTCAGCTCTCGGTCACTGTATGTCTGACAAAAGAACTACCATGAAAGAAACTAATATTCTTTTATTAAAATAAATATAAAACATTTTAATGATATTAAAATGATTAAATATGATTGAAGCATTTATTGAAATTCTACTAGTACGCTTTCCAGCGTCGTTTTTTATTTTATTCGGTATTTTATATAAAGTACATTAAACTGAAATAGTAAATTCGAGGAAAAAGAATCATGAACTTCGTTCGCTGTAGCATACCTAGTAATTAAAACTTTATTTTACTCACATATATATATATATATATATATATATATATATATATATATATATATATATATATATATATGTATATATATATATATATATGTATGTATGTATGTATGTATGTATGTATGTATATAAATACGATGTTAGCCATCGGGTATAAAGTGGAAATTACAATTTAAAAAAAAATATATTACCGGTTTTCTATTATACTGAATCCTAATACCGATGACCTCTTACTACATTGGCAGTTCTTATGGTGTGTCATGGTTTTATACATATATGTAAATTACATTGTTGGCTCTATTGGCATTATGTAATTACATATTCTAAACTCTGTAAGAATCAAACCCAGAAAGTGTAGCGTTGTTTCAGGGATCAAACCGAAAGACGCAGACTTGCCTAAATAGTGACAGTAAGACGTTCTGCACACGGGTGGACTGATTGCAAACTAGCCGCAAACGAAGTTTCCAACGAAAACGAAAAACGAACCGTGACGTTTCGTGACTCTATAGGATTTTTAACAATAGCATAATAGGAGATTTTATTGTGTCGTATTCTGAGGTTTTTGTATGTATGTATGTATTTAAAAACTTTTGGAAAGTATTTGTGCACATCTCTGCTCATGATATCACTAGCAATAGTATGCAACGTAATTGCTCTGCGACCAAGAAACACAGTCGCTCAAACCGTGGTCAAAACCAATTTGAAATCAGTTTAGTTTTGTTCGTGTCATGTTTGTTCTCTCACTCGTATACACGTGCGTTCTCTCACTAATAACACAGTTGCATTCTCATTCGGTTCGTGCAGATTCGGGGCTCGCGTTTGCAATCAGTCCACCAATGTGCGGACGGCCTAAACATCATAAACCTAAAGAAAATCAGAAAAATATTTAAAATATGAGCGAAAAATTTCGTCACAAAACACATTTATACTCTCAGCTCTTCTTGAGTAGAATTTTGTACTAAATATTGCAAGGCACTGATAAGGTACTTGTCAGGCATGTCTCACGTCCTAATAAGAAAGTTTTTGGTAAGAAATATAACGTAGTTAGATTTCTCTTATGAGTATCTGTCTATGACCCTATCGGATACGCTCAGGCTAATCTCAGCAGTACCCGATTATGGTATTCATAACGCTTTATCGGGGCTACATGAATTTCGGGCTAAATTTCTAATCGGGTTCATAGCATATAGTTATGCTATTTCCGATCTATATAAATATTACAGTCAAAAAAAATACATACATGAAAGCAGAAAAAGAAAACAGCCCCTAAATAGTACGTACTGTATACATTTGCTAGTAGATAGCATTTTATCCAGAGTAGCATGATTTTGTGCTACTTACAAGCATATACAATATATCAGCATTTTAACATTAACAACAGTATATCTAGTTTTACAAAAACTCCAACTTCCACCTTTCTTCTTATAACCACCGCCTACACAAATGTATGTATTCTGCTCTCCTTCTTCTTTCTCTCCCTGTCCCATTCCCGACTCACTTCTTCCTACGCCTCTTTTCTGTGCCTTTCTTTTCTAAGGATTCTTAATCCGTTTTTTGACTACGCTTATATCGACTTGGTATTTTAATAGTATAATATTTTTGGGAAAGTATATACTTTTTATATAATTTTTAAATCATGATTTTGTGATTATCACGTTGTTGCAACATATAAACATCACTCTTAAAAAAATTTGATACATTTTAGACTATTTCTAAATCATATTTTGGACCAGGTATTGAAAGTGCATTTTAATAGAATTGTTTAATAAATTCAAACAAAAATTCATCTTAAAAATATTAATAACCGGTTTTTAATTTTAATACGCATTTGTCTATTAAATTTGTATTTAAATTAAGAACATTTTTACCAGTGGGATTCTAGATAATAGATAGTGAATAATCTGCAAACATATGGCAAAAAATCGACTTATGTCAGTTTTCCTCTATTGTATTTATAAAGAAACATATACACCTATATCTATATATACGAGAGTAATTCGATAATGCAGTGATTTTTAAAATTTCTTTAAAAAATATTTTTTTTCGGCAAAAAAAGAAAACCGCTTCATTCATCAACATAGTCTCCCTTTTCCAACGTTTTTACAATTTTTTTATTCCTTCCAAATAATAGGTTTTCTTAAGGCCCTCAAAATAGGCGCTTGTTTCAATGGTTCCAGTGATGACCTCATTGATTGTTAGATACTAATTTCTTACCGCCCCGCCATTTCTTCAAGTTTGGAAACAAGAAATAGTTGCAGGGGGCTAAATGTAGAGAATCATGCTGCTCACTATCGTGGCATCCATTGCGCGAATAGCTGCTGTCAAAAACAAATTAAATTGCGCAGTTTGCTCTAAATTTGATAGTAGTCTGTGGCAGTTGACGGGAGATATAGTAATTTACATACACATTACAATAATTACACTGTTTAACTTAAATCATACTATCTTACCAGAAATCAAAGAAACGACATTTAAAATTTATTATTTAAATTGTCAATTCCTTTTTATCTTATTTTATAATAACTTAACATTATGTACAGTGAGTTCTGTCGATTCCAAATAAATATATATATATATATATATATTAACATAATACCTACGTATATGTTCATAGCTAATGTTAGTTCATACGAGTATATAAGTTTTCACAGTTTATATGTCTCTACATTTATAAATTTATATGTACCATACATGTTATATAATATTAATTTCAATACACTAATTAATTTATGCTATGCATAATAAATTACTTACAGTAAACACGCAATTCCTAAATATACATGAGCTATACGTACTAGTGCTAGTATATGGTATAGCTTGCACTACCCCTCCACACACCACAATGTATATATGTATGGTATACTACATTATATTTATATCTATTACCCCTTATTATTATAGTTATAACTTAATTCTATAACATCCACTTACGTCAATCTTAATAACAATTTTAAATAATAATGAAGACGTTAAAACCGCTTAAAATAAAATAATATTTATTTTAAAATCACATGGGGTACAAAGTGGGACCACGCCCAAATCGATAACTTGACATATACATACATAGGTGACCGTATGTTTTAGATTTTTTAAACTTCATTAGATGTCATAGTCAACTTGGAGCCGATTTCATTTTAAAGAGTATAGATTTATTTGATTGAGAAGTGTTTTATCACAGAGTTCTCTGAGTAAAACCTGCAGGCATTTAGTCGTTCTGTTGCCCATTCATTCATCGTAGTCGGTGGGGGCGTCCCGACGCGTCGCGTCGCGTCGTTTCATTTTGATGGAACGTTTCAAACATTCCAACATTCATCTACCATTATTCTATATACCACGCTCTGCAAATATTTCTTCATTCCTCCCTAAATCTAGATGTGACAGTGACAGTTCAAATAACTTAATACTGATTTTATTTGCATTTGTGAAATAATATTTATTTTTTAAAGGCTTAAACTACTGTGACATCTCACATTTTAAAGTATTTTTGTGAATTCTTTTTTGTAAAATGACAATCCATATGGAAAATCTGTTTTGAGGTATTTATCATATATGTTTTAATCCTTAAATGCACACTTTTGTAATTTTGCAACAAACCTATTAAATGCTTAAGGAGCTTCTACAAATCACTAAATGGACAGACTAAATATTATATAAAATCGATAACAATCCATCCTAAACGTATAAAACATATATTGTCAGTAGATGACATTAATGAATAATTTGGCGTGGTTTCTGCGTGAGACACCAGAGAGACAATTTTGAAAACAGTTTTGTTGTCAAAAAACAAAACAAAAACATGTTTTGTTTTATTTTAAAACAGTTCTGTTTTTCGAAAACAGACTGGTTTTGTTTTTAATGTTTTTCTGTGTGTCCCATAGAAATTATAAACATGATAAACAACAACTGACAAGCGCAAATGTTCACAAAAAACAAAACTGCGTGTTCAAACCAAGCAGACTAAAAAACAACAATAAACGTGTTTTCCTTCGATCTTACCGAATCTAGATGGGAGTGTGTTTTGTTTACTAAAACAGCAACAAAACACAAAAATGTTTTAAGAACTGTCTCTTTGGTGTAAGCAATGGTGTTTTTGTTCAGAAAAACAAGTTTTTGTTCGTGTTTTATTGAACTGTGTCTCTGGTGTGAAACCAGCATAAGAATTTTCGAATCCATTTGTGTTCAGAAAAATATAATTCAACGGTTTAATATGTTAAAATATGCCTCAAAAAGAAAGGTTTAAGTTAAGATTGTCAAATGAACTTAGTTACTAATTTGTTTGCGCTTACATTGCATAATAGCTAGTTTTAATATATTCATTACGTAATTCTGGCATATGTAAACGCAACTCTACTCAGAAATTTTAAATTAAGCTATTGTTCAACTTAAATAAACCCAGAAATAAGATTCAGTATAGCTATCCTGGGCAAAAACTAATAGTATCTAGTTACAATTGCCTTCCAACATATCTAAAATTAGCTCTTTTTTAGCTTTAAGCGAATTTCACTCTGGTCATAATTGCCTTCCATCCTAATTTATATAGATAATTTCGCTATAATACCAAAAAATCAAAATTATGAGATATTTTCATAAAAAACCTATCCACCCATATAACAATAAAATAAACCCAGATCTGGGTGGAACAACTCAGAAGTGGGAGCACGGATAGTAATAGTTTAATCAGTATCTTGCAACATGCAATAAAGATAATCGTTTATGGTTTACACAGACTTTAATATCATCCAGCTTAAGATTAGATTATTGATAGCCTTCTCATTTCATGCAGCTTTTATTTATAAAAGTTCTGTTTCTTGAATTTATCCTTAATCTCTTCTATAGAAGAACAGAGCAGCTTTGCTAATATACCTACAGTTATAGCTACTTTCTTAATCCCGATGTTTGTTAGTCTCTTTAGAAAAAAGTATATAATGAAATAAGACGGTTTAAATCCCTTCTCTCGTCGTGTACACACGATATATGACTTACACCTTTTTAATCAATAAAAGACGGGATGAATAAGCGAAAATAAATTAAAAAAGGAATTCATTAATTAAAAGAGGAATCAGAAACACGGTTCTGAAATGCACACGAAACTCTTAACTAAAAAGTCTTTAAAAAAAACTTAATAAATTTTAGAACATTTCTAAAGCATATTAAAAGAAATCCAGATCTCAGTATATTAATTTTCATAATATATTCAGTGCATTTTAATAGAATTGTTTAACAAATTCAGACAAAAATTCATCTTAAAAAAATTAATAACCAGTTCTTAATTTGAATACGAATTTGTCTATTAAATTTGTATTAAAATTAAGAACATTTTGACCAGTGGAATTATAGATAATAAATAGTGATAAAGGTTCTGAAATGTTATTATTCACGAAAGAATGTCTAATCTAGGGGCTCCCAAACTACGGCCCGCCGAATCGTTTCATCCGCCCCGCGGACCTTGCCTAAAAACTGACGTTAAAAACTAGAAAATTAAATTCAGTCAGTATGTAGAGGCTGTAAAGGCATCCACAAAACTTGGAAAGCTGTAACGCTAATGAAAAATCTTATATTTGAAACCTCATATTATGTCAATTGCCTTCTTAAACAGTAAAATGTTTTTAAAGAATGGATTTGGATCGTCAGTTCAAAAGTTTTTAATACGTTGAGTTCAATGATTTATTGTACCATAATGATTTTCTTCTTTCATTTAATTTATTTAACATCGACCTATTTTCGATGCTGAGTTCTAACACCGTGTCGTGGCCTTATATATGAGTTAGTTGAAGTTTTTGTGAAACTGAGAAATATGCCAAAATGTTATTAAAAAATAACATCGCAATAAATCTTGAAACTTATTTATTATTCAGTTAAATATTACCCAATATTTAATTTTTCATTAACTAGTCAACTTGGATTCTGTACGACTCATATATGAACTACACCACTGCCTAATAAGTTTGTGATTATTTATGTACATAATCAATTTAACTTAATAACTAAACCCAGAGAATTTCGATACTTATAAAACATTTTGTTTAAATTCAATTTATTTCTCAGCATATTTTTCTTTTAATATAGTATATTTATTCCATTGGTTTTCCAGCTTTTTTTTAAATGTAATTTTAAAGTATGAGTTGTATTTTCAGTACATTATAATATTCTTTCAATCAGGCCCGCGTAATTTTTTCAATACCTCAATATGGCTCTCAGACTCCAAAAGTTTGAGGAGTTCAAATTCCCGGGGGCGGAAGCATTAGTTAGAAACATTATCCTAGAACTCTAGAAATTGCATCTATTGATAGGAATAAGACATTTGACAGCATATCATAACCTTACCTATTACTGAAACACCTATTATCATGTCGCAAAAACATTTACCAAAATTCTACATCAAAACTTATTATAAACGGTCATTTGACTAATGAGCTTCAATTACAAAAATTCGATTCCCGTTTGTCCTATCTGCGGACGCCCATGAACAAGACTGATAAAATACATGATAATTAATTATTGATTTATTCTTATAAATGTCTTTATATTTTCTTGTGACCTATGAACTATAACCCTGCAGATCTTATTACCAAACCAATTTCACAATGAGTGGGAGTTTCAATTTACTGACGTTATTCGAAGGCATAGGCGTCCACAAATAGCTTGAAGAGATTTTGGGAGCTAAATTATTAGAGACGTAACAATGATGAGCGATACTACTTGATTGCCGTGTGAACTCACTCACTGCTAGATCTTTCTGCGTTCTGTTGTTTCGTTCTACTGAGTATATACATTGTGTAATCAATCATACATTTATTAGGTAGATGTAAATGAAATGAAGTACCAAGTGCGAAAAAAGGACCGTGGTCTATTAAACTATTAAAAAAAACAAAATTTATTAGGTTTACATTTATGAGGCTATGACACCATCGGAAATAAGATGGCAAAAAATAAAAATAAACAATTCGATTCCATTTTATTCACTGTAAATTAACATATTCATCGATTCTGTACGATTTCCAGACCGACGTTCTGCCTACGTCTATGTGAGTAGAAACTCCTTTACAGTTTCACTATGAAAAAGCCAGTCATTTAATTATCCAATCAGTTGTAATACATCGTTAACTACCGCAAAATATTCATCCCTAAATTGTTTTTGTTATCCTGTTGAAATGAATTAATTCATGAAATTTGCATATACCTTTTAACACATTTACATAATTTTGTTAACATGCCCTTTTGCTTAACTGACGTGGTGTTATTTATAAACTGTTTTTTTTAAAATCAGGACAAGCCAAAAAACAAGTGCGTAATGGCCAGTGCCGCATTTACCCATGAGGCAGAGAACAATAAAAATTTACGTATAGATATTACGTATTGAAATCAAAATTAATTTATAATTACACGTCGTTCCGCGACGGTTCGAAGCACTTGTACATATTATACTCGTATATATATTACAGCAAACAAATACGTTTTAGAAAACTATAAAAACAATATTTGTTTACATTTGATTTCATGATAGTTGAGTTATATTGTATTAAAGTAATTGTTATGGATTCTTAAATACCAAACAATAAACATTTTAGCCATAAACAATTGATTTTATAAACAATGGTGTATTGTTTAACAATATTTTATAACAAATAATACATTTTATAAATTACATGACAGACAATCTGAAATAGAAGTGTTGTATTAATTATGTTTTGTTTCACTGTGAAACTGATGATTCTACTCAGTTAATGGTATAAGAATGTCATGTATTTGTTACTATCACAAAGATCTGCACCGATGGCGGCTCTAAACAAAACTTTATTGTCCCGCCTCTCGAACGAGAAAAATAGCGCTCCGCTACGACATTAACCGACTGAATGGCGCGCTTTTTAAAAAAGGAAGTTATGCTGCCGCACCCTTCATAATACAAACACAACTCAACATTGCATCACTAAAGTTTTCTTTTTTTTTTTTAAATATCTATAATCTCACGTTTTCAATCGAAACATATTTGTCAGTATACCCAACACAGCAAATTCATGTTCTTTCATGTCCTATTCAAAATATCCACACGAGTATTTTTAACCCCATGTTATTTATATGAAGGTTATGTTACTCCCTGAATCGTATCGGAAATTTGTAATTGTGTATTCAGTGAATTGACGACGCGTGTAGACTTTACTATACTACTCGTATATCTATGAGTTGAGTATACTTGTACCTGCACGTCTGAATATATGTCAATAACATTACTAAAAAACTCATAGCACAGTATGCTATTTGCTTGGTCCTTGAATAAGATATTTCACGCTATTTGAACAGTTATATCAAATTCTTATTGATTATGGGCTAGTTTATAGAAATATTTCTGTTCAGAAAAGTTATTGAATTGTAAATTATTATACAAATATATTAGTCAGATCTTTTGAAACCTTAGAAACTATAACACACACCTATATAAATATACACCCCAAATATACATATATATGTGTGCATTCAGGTGAATATTGAGCTATGTAATATTTAACCTCTTGTCAGGATGTTAAAGAATCACACAGTTTGAATATAAGCGTTGGTATTTACTTTTCGAATACAGAACAATGAATCAATCAATCAATCTATCTTAATGTTTAATAATTTTATACTGAGTTCTACGTAAGTTTTAATTGGTTTAGTTTGTCATACTTTTAGAATGCGTTTAGTCCGTAGTAGCTGGCAATTTTGGTAAAACAAATCTTTTACGTAATCAGTGTATTACTATTTATTACTATTACTATTAATTTTTAGTGTACATTATATTGGTTTGACCTGTGACTCGCTTTTCGGTCACGATATACATTAGTTAATACACTCTTTTACAGCCTGTTTTGTTTATAATAACGGTTGTAATAATTAATTCACTTAACAATAAAAAACCTCTTTTGGGTATTGTAAAAGTGATAACTATCAACAACAACAATTTATGAAATATGGTTCTTGTTTAGAAATAGTATGCATAATTTCTTTTTATTGCTAATTTTCTTGGAGTATTATACCGTTTTGAAATCCTGAAGAGTTGCGCCAATTTTTAAAGAAACTTGCCATAGTAGTGTTCATACTTTTTTTTTACACCACGATGAGTTAAAGTGGACTGAAAGTAACAATATTTAAAAAAATTATGGAAAAAAATAATTTGGATTGATTTTTGTGTAAAAACTAATAGCATTCTGGGATTTTTAATGGTTGTGGTGGATAGCAATGCTATTTAGGTTGCCGATACAAAAAAAAATTAAAAATATTTAAAAAATTGTGGTCATGGTAGTTAAAAACATCTTAAGGTGTTTCAATTTTCGAAAGATTTTTATTTTATGTTGTAATTTCATAGCAAAATGAGATAAATTTTTTTTTTCTTTTTTTCTCGTGTAGTCATGAGCAGGTCCACCCTCTGGTGCCCGCTTATCGTTGAATTTTGAGACACCCTGTATATACGAGGATAGATCAATAAGAAAGGATAGGCTAAGGAAAGTTGCCATTAGCATCGTCTACTAACATCTTTTAAACGACACCGTACAAAATTTCAGATTGTTTCATTGGTTAGTTTCGATTTGAAATCCATTTGTATTAAACTTTTTGATGTTTTTTGATACAATGGAAGAAGAGCAATGCCAATCCGTTTATTCAAACTTTAGGATGAAAAACGTGCGTAAACGACCGGGATAGGTACTTAGACATCAATTTACGAGACTACTCGCCTAATAAGACAGATATTATCTTTAATCTTATAAGATCTTATATTTAATAAGATTCTAATGGAATTTATTTACAAAGTTAATTATATCTTAAAAATCGACACAATATAAATCTGAAAACAAACATTTTTTATTTTTGAAAAAATACTATCAAATGCTCACGCGCATTTTGAAATACATGTATATCTTTATTAATAAATTACTCTACTAGATACAATAACATTTCGATTTCCGTCAAAACATAATCCATTTTTAAAAAGTATTGGACATATGTTTTACCCATATGTGACACCTTCATATAGTCTTGTATTACATACACTACATACACAATAATGATAAATCGCGCTTTTGATTAATCGTCTATACTCGTATATTCGTAATCCTCATCCGACTATTCCTTCCAGATTTTCATTATACGTAATAATGTCACTGAATCTAACACAGCGCAGCCTGTTACAACAATATCCGGTTCAGAGGCCGCATGCTTGACACACCTGATGTCTGTGTGTAACTGGCTATCTTGAATTGGCTAAGGGGAGTAGGGTGGAGGAGGGATATGCAAGTGGGATGAAAATCTGGGTTTAAATTGTCAAAGACTTCCTATAGTCTATGTCACAAAGACTATATGTGGTTACATTTGTAATATTAAAAAGACTATGTTATTTATTAGTATGCTAGGTATTACATCTAATTGTACTAGCGTTATTACTTTATGAGATAGAAAGGAAAGTAACGCTAATTAAGACAGAAAAGTAAAGACATTTTAAATGAAAAGTGGAAGAGAAAGCGTTTGTAAGAATGAGTATCTGTATTTGTATGTTTGCTCGGATATATACGTTCTGTCGGCATCGGAAGCTTATCAGATAGCCGATAGTTTGTTAGAGTGAACCTACATAGTTTTTTTCATTTTAAGAAAACGACATTTTTTCTTTTGCTCTATTTTTCTGGAATTTTTTTTTTTTTGAAAGAAATTACGTTCTACCTGTGGGCAGAGCCTATGGAAAAGCTGAGATAACCCACATAACGGAAGAGGGGTTCTAAAGAGCCCAAAATCAAATTACGTATTTTATAGACGACCCCTTATTCATTCAGACTTATTTATAGCAAATCTTATGCATGCGTTGTTTATAGTGAAATAATTGTTTTCTAAGATATTAAGAATATTAGAGAATTCAAAATAAATAGATAAATTAAGGATCATTCTCACTCACTGTTTTCATTTTATTTTGTATGTTGTACTTAATTTAAATTGTTTAGCATTTGGCATTATGCGTAGTCATTCCCAGATCCATTTTTAATTTATTTTGTTTTTAACTTTTGTTATATTGAACTTTACAAAGTCCAATGTTTCTAAATTAAAAATACTAAATTCAAAAAAACTATATTATATTATAACCTCCAAAATGTGACAATCTGTCAAAATGCAGTAGGATTTATATTTAAAAGAAGTTCAATGTCAGTTTGTCAAAAATAAAGAAATAAAAACAATTTCTGTTACAAATTGTTATTAAAAACACCATTTTTAATTATTCCACATTCAATGTTGTCCACCTATTGAACTGTTAAAATTTATATTACTAACGACGTATGCGCACCAACTAAATTACTAAATTCAAATTAATACACAAATGTGACAAGGAATGCCTATTCTGAAACCCTGTAATCTAGATTAAAATATTATATAAAAACATTGAGTGGGAATCAGGCTTTAGTAGAGAATGAAACTTTGTATTAATATATTGCGAGAAGGAAACTACCGAAATGAAGAAGAGACGAGTAAATATTGCACCAGGACAACACGCCAGCCCAAAATACAAGGTATTATGCTAGAGCAATTCTTAAAGATTCGGATTCTTAAAGATATGTAATCCAACGGCTTCCTAAAGATAAAATAAGTTCTTAAAAGAGGAAAGAAAGGAAAAAGAATGTATGTTAAATAAATAGCACCTCTCAGGCAAATTAGACTGTAACTTAAGACCTCGACCAAAAAGAGTAACAAATCTGAGTGAATTGATACTGGATAAAATGGAATTTATTGCGAGGAAAAACTGACATTCGGACTTTGGCCGGTAAAAGCTGATCTCATAAATTTATTAAATAGAATAGAACAGAAAGGGTTGCATGCACATTGTATTGCCTTGTATTCCATATTTAATATTTTGTCACTTACTCGATTGGACTTGTTTCATGATCGAAAACGTTTCTTTGATCGTTAAGGGAGGTGTTCTATTCACTCCCTTATTTAATATTGCTGGCTTAATATTAAATTGCTGGCTTGAATATTATGACATATCTTTATATAGCTATATTTTATTTAAAAAAAGTTTGATTTTATTGATTTTTATTATAAATATTTGATCATAGAACAGCTTTCAAGTAATCCCATGTCAAAGGTGAAATGTATTACTTATAGAAGCAAATATTGAGTATTAGAAACGAATGTTTGTAAACATATTTCTTGAAAAAGTGTCTATTGAGTTCAATGCAGCATAACATTAAATAAAATGTTTGAAAATATAATAAAAAATTCATGAACTTATTCTTGTCAAGAGATTTATAAAGATTCACTGAAAGTGAAATAGAAAAAGGGATAAATGTTTTTTTATATCCTATTTTCATTTTTCATCATACAATTTCTTTTAAATGTTATTTATATTATAAACTTGTGATAGCACAAACTGATGTCAAATTGCTGTAATTTCGAGTTCAGTTACCGGACTGGGTATGGTTATTATTAAAATTTAATCGATTATGTGTTCACATAATCGCACATACTTATTAGGCAGCTGCATAGTTAATGCCAAAATTTTGGTCAAAAATATATATTAGAAGCCGTTATTTTGTCAAAAAAATTTATATTACTTATTCCTTTGATTAAGTACAAGATTATACATTACTATAACGAAATCCGTTTTGTTTTTACATTTTACATGATCCAGTCCAGAGATATCGTGGTCACCGTAAGATGACTTTTTTGAGAGAAGCTCCTGGAGATCAGCTATACCAAAATGATCATTTTTACAAATACAAAAATGTTAAAAGACATCATAATATTTGTACAAATTTTTACATTAATAACCTTAAAAGTCTTCTCAGGAAAAATTCTTCCTGAGGCCTCCTGACTGTATATAACCCCTAAAATAAATTCAAAAGAAAATAAGAAAAACATTAATTCGCTTGATATTTTTCTTTTGATTTAATTGTTTTTTCTTCATTGTTTTTTGCGCAACTTAAATAATATCTTCAAATCTTACGAGTTCTCACTAGGTTCTTATTTCAACATATGAAGTAAGTTACTCAACCAAAGTTTTTTAATGCGCTTGATAGGAAATCTTTGATCATATTCAAAAACTGTTATTTCTGCAGTTTACTTCAGCTATGTTAAGCTGTTTATTTATAGAAAATGTCTTTCAATTTAGGAAATCACTCAGTTCATGATCAATACTTCCTGCTTCACAGCACAGTTTAGAATTATGGCGTAAAAAGTTTCCCGTTCTTTCCATTAAACGGCTTTTATGGATACATCTTTGAATCCAGGGAGAAAGCAAACCCTTCTAACAAAACTAACTGTGTGAAATGACCTTAATTCTCAACGAATTGGTGGTCTACCCGTCTCCATTTCACCGGAGAACTGAGAAGAGAGAACGGAGATTCGTAGACAGGGCCGTAACCACCACCGCAAAAGGGAAGCAAATATAATAGTAACGTTCTTAGAAAATTATTTGATTGTTTCTTTAAAGATGAATTCTTTGATGTACAATAATATCATCAATTCAATTTATTTAACCTATTTCCGTGCTGAGTTCGGGCCTCATATACGTAACTATACTGCTGCCTAATAAGTTTATGATTATGTTTGTAGATTATGAATTTAATTTAATAACAATCATAACCGTGCTCGATTAATCATACCGATTATTTGTAAATTTTTTTTTGTTCAGGTCTATTTTATTTGTGCGTTTAAACTTTAGAGCATATATATATGGAGAGAAAATGCTGGACCTGGACCTGGCATACGCATAGAGAACAAATAGGAACATATACCTTTCTCTCTCGCACACATTTTGGACACACTTTTAATCTATAGAAAACATGGGCTATTCACACTCCATATATATATGCTCTAAGATTTAAACACCATTTTCAATTACATTCAAAACCGTAATTTCTTTAAATGTTCTGACCTAATATTGAAACATTCTTGTTTCATAAAAATACTGATTAGAATTTTATTAAATAGTATAAGTAAAGGTTTTATTAGTGTAACAGACTTATGTCGCACTAGTCTGTACGTTAAAAGTACAACACTGTTAATACACTCATGTCTAAATAATGTCAACTTATGAATGAAAATATATAAATGTCGTATGTTTACGTCACACCAGTCTGTAAGCGCACCCGATTGGGCGCAGCGGTCCTGTACATACCACACAGATCAGTTTGTCTCAACTTGCAATTGAATGTTTCACGGAGCTTACCGCTTGCTATTCCCAGTTAACGCTCTCTGGTTTGGAATTGATTCCACTCTAGTTACGTTATCTGATTTAACACACGAGCATAATGCTTTTTCCATACAAATTTTGTCTCTAATACCATTACACTTACACGACATACTACTGTTGCCACAACAACGTGGATATATATTTTGAATATCATTTGAACAGTTTGTTCGTTATATTACATTTACGTCTCTTCATCTCTCAGCAGTTAGAACAGAATAGAATAGAGTCGTGTATTTTACATAATGAAATTGCTTTGAATACTTTTTACCAGGACCGCTGTGTCTTAAGAAAAACTGCCACCCACGTGCCACATTGCCGCCCAAAAACTTTTTGGAAATTTTGTTAACACGACGAATTGTGACGGGGAATTCACATTTGCGTGTTCGATTATTTGTGCTGTTTTCCAATTATTTAGGGTGGACGAGCAGGATTATTTGCCGAAACACCGTTTTTTTTGCCCAGTAAATAATTTGGTGAAGTGTCCGGCTTTGCGGCGCTTCTATCACTTCAATTATAGTTCGCACCAATTTTATCCTCATTTGTATTCCGACACGTGGAATGGTTTCGCCATTTGTATCCGATAAAATAGACATTTCATATGAACGACTGTGAGAAACTGAACTCTTTCATGATAAAAAATCATACTTCCATATAATGGTAAAGTGACTCCAAAATGTTTACTGGGAGGCTTAAAAATTTAACACTTAAAATAAAACAAATATATTGAAATCTATATAAATAAAAATTATATACTGTTCCTTAGTAAGCGCATCACTTGAGAACGGCTGAAAAATTTAGATTTTGTAAAAGTTTGTAATAGTTGGATTAAGATTTTTGGGGAAAGAAATATTTGAAAATAAAGGTAGAATTCCGGCAAAATGTAAGTGTTTTTTTATTTGCGATTTTTGGTACTATGTGCGCAAATGTCAAATTGTGAATCAGGCTAATGGTCATGAAAAATTAATTAATTTATTTTATGCATCGCATATATGTCCTTTCGCTACTGGTTATTAATAATTTTGTCGACAATAGACTTAAATAAAACAAGTACAGAGAAAACAGTTATTAGTTAATTTACATTTTTAATATTTACCACCCGTTCTGCGGCGGCCCTGCTTCTTACTATTTAGGGAGATAGAACTGAGAACTCATGAAATTCTCTAGACTTTCCGTCTATTTCAATGAATTTCATATTTCATAATGCATTATTAAACCTTAAACTTAAATGACGGCATAATGTTTCCATCTTTATTAAAAATACAACGGAAATCAATGTCTTGGCTTTGAAATTTAACAAATTCTCTGTTTTCACCCTAGTTGTTTATTGGAATGTAGCAGAACAGCTTCATCAACAAATATTTCGCGAATGGTGGCATGGAATCTATAGAGGAATTTGACAATGAAATTTATATTGAAACACTTGAATTAAGTAAAACGAGAAACCTCAAAAACCACTACGCTTTGAATTGATCCATTTTATGCGACACCATATACAAGAATGGAAGAGTAAATAATGCAAATTAAAGTTTAGACAAAAAGAAATTTACACCGCTGCCTAAAACATTTACGATTATGTATATGTAAAGTAATTATATTTCTGTAGTTGGTACAAGGCTCGTCTGTCAGTAAAACAGTGACCGTTCAGTGAAAACATATACTCATGGACGCCATAGCTGACGTTGTAGGAATAACGGCAAACATAATTGATACTTGGAGTCGACAGAACTCACTGTGCATATTGTTAAGTTACAATAAAATTAGATGAAAAGGAATTGGTAATTTAAATAATAAACTTATATAAATAATAATATATATTTGTATTGTATTTATTTAACGTTTTTGTCGTTAAACATTACATTCTTCAACATTAATTCTGCTAATTATATAGCATTTTTTAATTTTATTTTTATGTTAGTCTGTTATTAAGTTTTTATTTTCAAAAAAAGATGTATAATTATGAGTATATAATCAAATTTATTTAGGACCTAAACCAAACAAAGAAAATAAAGTTTTGGTCCAGGGCATCGAATCCTAAGATACAGTAGTTGGTTGTCAAATAGCTTTGGACCACTATACCGTCATATATGTTGTAATAAAAAAAATATTTTTATAGCTCTTTTTTTAGTGGATCGTAGAAATTTTAAATGTTCTCGCATTTTGAAATGTCAATGACTTTTCTCTCCTCGTTACATTCGGTTCAAAATGTTTTTAGTATCCATTGTGATGTGCTGAAGATGAGATCAATAAATATATATATATATATATATATATATATATATATATATATATATATATATATATATATATATATATATATATACGAGTATATGTTTAATAAGATATATGTGTGTGTGTGTTATATATTATGTACTATTATATATTGATATATATATATATATATATATATATATATATATATATATATATAACATATATACAGCGTGTTATGAAATACACAGGGAATGTCAGTTAACCCTTGATAATTTTGTTACATATACACAGGGCCGCATAGAGGGGCTAGGAGCCTCATATGGCTCTGGCCAAATTAATTTAAATTTCTTGACGAGTATAATAATTTTAAATTTTAATTAAATGATATGTGGGCTTCGGGAAATATTTTTGGTCCGGCCACATTGAAACTCTCTTAAATCCTGTATATACATATGTATAACAGACTAAGATGTATAGTGACGTTATTCAAAGACCCGTCGCACCAGAACCGCATTTGGAGGCGTGGAGGCCAGGGACAACTTTTTTCCGTTTAGTCTTTCAAAAATTTATTGCTTTTATCTGTATTGTGGAGGCCCTTCTTTTGTAGAGGCCCCGGAGAAGTAGCCAGGCTTGCCCTTCCTCAAATCTGGACCTGTGTCGCACACTGCAACCGCATTTCAGCGATGTTTAACCGAACGTATACGCGCTACTAAGCTTAATGTATCCGAACCTTATAAATGTAATGAACTCGCACACTGCAAGCGACAATGCCGTCCGAATACGGGCGTTTCGTACCCCTCATACTGAAAGCGTATTTCAACGAATTTTGACGAAACGAATACGTACTATAACTCTAAACCTATCCGAACTTTTGACCAGTAAAAACTAAATTTTATAATACATAGTTTTTAGTCTATAAATACGAGTATGTGTGTTTAAAATATAGAGATTAAATTAGATTCATTAATAAAGTCAATAAAGTTTTTTGGACTTTCTCTGTTTTCAAATATCTGGATATAGTCTTGAAGCATATTACAGTTTTGTCTGTGTTATGAGTACTTGGAGCATTAAAGAATAGTATGCTTTACAGTGGGCTGTTACGTTGTTCCCATATTGGTATTGATTTTTTTTTGAATAAGTAGGAATGGGTCTACGTATTACTACTTAGCCTTCTACGTTGACTACAAATTACATTTAGGTGTGCGGCAAATCCTGATTCGACATCTAGCTCTTGATTTGGCATTAGGTATAATTACTGAAGAAAAAGTAATGAGGAAATAAGAATGGAAACTTCTTAAATCGAAATTATCTTTTCCCGAAAACTTTTCCCTAATTAACATTCTCCAATTCTATCTTGCATCCTGTCATATATTTCATAATATAGGCTTTGAGTAGATGAAGAGGGGTGGGACGTAAGGGATGTATGATAATTAAAAGTAGATTATAATATTTATGCAAGTAATCACTGAAGCATGAAACGTGGTGTCAAAGCTTTATAAAATACCCCAACGGAGTAAGAGATTTTGTTATTTATATAAATCCAGTAAGTTGTTTTGTGTTATAAATAATGTAAATTATTGAACGATATAATGAAAAACCAGTCTGAAGTCTAAACAGTAAAACCCAGGATAACAAGATAATACCATAAGCTGGAACTTTGATGAATATAACATTACAGTCATTACAAACTTATGTTATAATAAATACATCACAGATTATATATTCTCTACAATCTCCAACTCCTATTTCCTCTTTATCTTCTTCTCCTTCTTCCTCTCAATTTCCACCACTCTCCTTTCTCTATTAGGATGTACAACATAAAATAGAAGAGCACATCCGCGGAGAAACATCGATGTTCGCTGAACACCAGTTTGAATTTGGATCAAAACAGTGGTTGGGGTAGTGGAGTAATATACCCCAAATAGGATAAAAATTAAAACCTTGGAGGTAATGAAAGCTTTTTTACAGAGGCGTAGCTGGAGATTTTATAAATCCGGGCGGTCTTTAAATTAGCATCTGAACTTCAAATTTTAAGGCACTTTTATTAATGAACAATAGGAAATTCGCATGAAGCCATGAAGGCATAGGGGAAGGGTGTATATTAAAGAAGATAGTTTGAAGATATTTTTCAATAAAAGTAATTTTTTATTTATCTACATAGTCTCCTTTAAGCTCGAGACATTTAGTCCAGCGTTTTTCCAGTTTTTTTATTCCTTTTTTATTCTAGGTTTATTTAAGGTCTTCAAAATAACCCCCCCTTTACTAGACCCAAATCTCTTAACGCCCAGCCATTTCTTCAGGTTTGGAAATAGGAAATAGTCGCAGGGGTGCTAAATCTAGAGAATATTCTGAATGAGGTAGCAGTTCGTAGCCTAATTTATGAATTTTTACCATGGTGACTACACACTCAATCGCAATCGCGGCTTCCATTGCGCGGATAACTACTTTTAATGAAGCAGAAGTTTTAGACGGCAGTTCACTGGAGCTGCGCGGGAAATTCAAAGTTACTGAATTATCAAATTCTTTACCTTAGTTGGTAAAAAACTCGTCTGTCGGTAAAACAGTGACCATATACGTTATGAGGAATAATGGCCAACGTAGTTGATATATGGAGTCGCCGGAACTCACTATGCATACTATTGAGTTATTATAAAATTAGATAAAAAGGAGTTGGCAATTTAAATAATAAACTTTAAATGTAGTTTCTCTGATTTCAGTAGGATAGTATGATTTAAGTTAAACAGTGTAATTATTATATTGTGTATGTAAATTACTAAAACAAAAGTCTTTCATTTCAGAGCAACACATAAGTTTGATTAAAAATGTACAGTTCCTAACAAAATTAGAGATATTGTCTTATACGTATTTTGTGTTTGAATTTCCCGCACAATAAACTACCAATCAGAACGATAGTTTACGTTCTGAACAGTATTTCAAGCACAAAACTTAATGCATAAGCTTTATTAGTTTGGTCCTTCTATTAAATACATTAAATATTCACGTTTGCTTGTACGATGGTATAGCTTGATTGTGTGTGTGGGTGTGTGGAGGGAGGGGGGGTATTTATCGTGAAGGTGTTGTTCGTAGATTGTGGGTGTTTAGGTATAATATGTCATAAATCATTATCCTTGGTTTTGCGTGTTTTCTATCGTTTTAAACAATAATCAACAATGAAATTCGTTGACAACAATTTATATAAATTACGATATTGAACCTTTTATATAAATATTAATTTTTTTCTTTTTAATAAAAAAAAAAATAAACAAATATTAATGGTTATTGCTATATAACAAAATTAATGTCAATAATCAATCATTTATAGTTTATTATTGAATAAATTATAAGATGTGACAAATAGTCAACACACGAGGTGTTTATGTATCTGATTCTGACAAGGCCTTGTCCTATATATTTAGTTATGTATACTCGTAGTTCAGAAACACATAGAAATATTACAGGTTATTTACAAAATTTAACAGCATAATATCTAACGGATAATTAATGTTTTGAAGTTGAATATCTTGAGAAGCGAACTTCTTAGCAAGTCTTTAGAACGTTGAGACAAATTCCGAAATTTATCCCTTTTTTCACCTTACGTAATTTTACTAATAATCTTATTTTTATTTAAATTAAAACTCTGATCTTAATAAGAGATCATTTATAAGATTTTTCTACCAGAACTTTGTTTTCTAAAACAATATAAAACAAAGTAAGAAATTTAGATGAAAACTATTCAAATTTTTATTGTATTAGGAAGAGTAAGGTTTGGCAATTATGATTGAAAAATGATATCGAACAAATGTGCATCACGACCAAACTGACAAATGTCGATTCTTTTATCAAAATTTTCAATCACTTTTTGATAAAATGGCGGGTCTATTTCGTAAATCGTGTAACAGAATTTGGGTTTTAAGGTTGCAATCGATTCGATTGGCTCCGTATAGACTATGTCTTTAACATAACACCACAAAAAATAATCCAGTGGTGTTAAATTATATAATCGGGCCGGCCACTTAACAGCTGAATTTCGTAAAATTCGTGATCAACCATTTCCATATTGGATTTTTATTATTTTAATGCAATGGGCTTGTGTCCTCATTTTTTCGTGGTCGATTTTTCAATTGTTGATTGAAATTGATGTTAATAAATGTGTATTGGCGTGTCTATTTTATTAAATATCTAAATATTGACGGAGATATAGCAATTAAAAGTTTGAATTGTAGTTTTAGCGCTAGAAATGGTCGGCCATATTTGTATGACGTGAAATGCATTTTAACGTCAGTTATTTGTTGAGTAGGTCATTGCTGTAGTAATGTTTTGTAGCTGTTGGTAGTCGAAATAATCAAGTCAAATTAAAGAATAATAAGTTTTCATTTTATTTAACCCTGCTAAGGCAGACATAATATTGGAATTTTATTGTTCCTTGAAATAGCTGTAAATAATATTTTATATTTTGATATATAAATACATATAGCAGAAATTTATGATCTGTAAGGTTGGTAACCTTACACAAGGATTGTGATGTCACATGCACTTGGAATGTGTACAACGTTGAATCCCTTTAATAATTAAAGAGACAAAATGACTTTTTTAATTGTTAATATCTCTTAACATATAAGGAGTTATTAAAAAATAATTGAACATTTGAGGTTCTAGTAACCCACTTTGTCAATATAGTACACTTTTATAGAAATTAAGACATAGGACACAAGTCCATTTCGAGCGAAATTGAATTCATTGTAACAATTGCCAAGGCATCTACTACTGATATGTCAAAAAACTAAATTAAAACTGTCAGTTTCTTGGCGTTGCCCCTATTGAAAAAATAAAATTCTTGTTAAAAAAACCGCAACACACATATTTCCTGCTATTCTGCTCTTTCCTCCACCCCTTTGTGTGATATTACACATTTAAAATAACAAATTTTTGACTTTATTTTTAAGCTTCTTTTTTAGCTCTCATGGAAATTCATACTTTTTTCACAATTATTTTTAAACCTACTCAATTTTTCAGGATTTCAATATTGCATGTGACGTCACAACGCTTCCTTATGTCGTACTATTTCATGTTATGTTTAAGGTTTCTCCACTGTTTTACAACTAATGTTTTATGCAATCGATGCAGCTTGTAACCGTTTAGTCGAACGCAAATAATTTACTTTCTTTACTGGCAGATCACGTGCTGTACAGTTACTATTCTCTCTTGAATAGCATTAATGCGTTCTACATCCTTCTTAGACGAGACTTTGTCGTAGTAATTGAGTACCAATCACCATCGCTATTAAATAACAACGTTGTAAACATATACGATGCTAAATGGACACCCTGTATAAAGTCAAATAAAGTATAAAGTTAGTTATACCAGAAGGTTTTGTTAAAATAACGATATGTTGTCGTATTAACAAGGGTCTGCAAGGGAAACTTTTGTTTGCTGATGTCTGATGTTATTTGGTTTTGTAAAATGACCCACATGTAAAAGGTCTTAACTGCTTAATGTTTCCAAAGTTTAAACTATTGTTACTTGAACTTGTTTATTATTCAACCAATAGTTGTTTTAGGCGGTTAAGCCTTTTGAAAATCAGCTACTGGTTTGTGTACGAATGTTATAACCATAGACAAACTGACACAAGTAATCTATGTTTGATCCAAGTTTCCGTTCTATTATAGATTTCTTAAACTGCTAAACATAGTAACGTATTTAACTTACAAAAGTTATAATCTACATACATTTTCCTTAGATTAATATATGGTGTGTATTATATTCTAAGTCGATATTTATTCTGTACATATCGATCGCCCAGTTCATTACTGAGATAACTCAAATAAATTTTGAGAAAACATTGAATTGGGTATGCAGTAATATGTAAATTTGTATCCTCTATCTAATTCAATACTAGTATAACTCATAAATGCACAGACAAAATAATGCAGATAAACTTGGCGAACCAAGTTGGCAAGAGGATGCATCCAAATGAGAAACGGTAGCTCAACCCATTAAAGGTCTTTCCATATCTTTTTTAGTGATGAATTGTTTATAAAAGTAAATGAAATTGTTTATAAAAAATTAATTAATTAAAAGTGTTTGCGGCCATATTTTGAATCTATTAATAATCTCTAAAAATAGTATTTTGATTGAAAAACAGATGGATGCGCAAACGAATCTTGTACTATACATGGGTGTCCACAGAAAATTTGAAAAAATATTCTTTTCATTCTACACACATTACATTAAACACACTTAAAATATAAACTACTAAGGTTGAAAGCAAGGTCATTTCAAGCCAACTCGTTCAAAGTATGTAAATGGGACTTTTCTACTATCAATTTTCTAAAAATAAAAATCTGTTCGGGTTAATTTGACCCCTAACTAACCCCCCCCCCAACCCCCTTCCCCTTATATACTGCGATTTCTCTATTTGTAATATTTTTCTTGAAGTAATTTCTTTTTTTGAAATATTATTTCGTGTGTGAAAAAAATAGTGTAAAGTATTTGTAAAAGCTAAAAAGAAAAAAAGGTAATTTCTTCAAATTTGTAAAAGAAAGCTCATTTTCCCTGAGAAGCTATTCATAAAATACTTCACACGCAAGGGGGAAAGAGGGTCCCCAAAATGTAACAAAGTGTGGGGGTGTCAGAAACTCAGTGACGTCACATGCAATATAAAATGTATAAGCCTTGAAGAATAGTGTACTTTTAAAAAAATTGTAAAATGAGTTAAAAATATTACATAAGAAATTATTATCATTAAATTAAATAGACGACACAGTGGGCGAGAGCATTGATGCTTGACGCCGACTGCTGTGTCTTCGGGTTCGATCCCCGGACCAGATATATATTTTCTGGGTTTGGTTATTATGAACTTATATTGATTATGGTCATACATAATCGTACAGTTATTAGGGAGTGGTGTAGCCCACATATATGAGGCCACGACACCATAAATACTGCCAACATTGAAGGAGGTCGTCGGTGATAGGACTCAACATCGGAAATAGGCCGACGTTAAATAAAAAAAAATAAAAAATTAAATATGTAAAATCAAAACAGGTGTGAGAGAAAGTTAAACAATTTTTTTTTGTGGTGTGGGCCCGCTCGTTCCCTTCTTACCTAAGTTTAAAACGAGTACATAACTTGAAAAAATATATATTCGTTGACAAGTTATATTGAAATAAAAATGATTTCCATTAAAGGGGATATTCGACAAGTTATTAAATTTAATTTCACATTGTATTGTACATTTCATAAGCAACGTGATATAGACCACAAAATCCTTATCATGAACTTTTTAAGTGAAACAACATTAAAGATACAGAATTAACACGTGGATGAAGTATGTTTATATATACTAGTACGTTCTCCTACATGTTCGTACATGTCATGTACATATACATCAAAGAAAATACATTATAAATAGATTATAAAGGGCTCCCCGAAATAAATTGACATCATTTTGTTTTAGCTGAGATTTAATATAGTATGGAGTATATAAATATATAATGTATATTTAGAATGTATATAGTATGAAATTTAAGTGGTATAAACATAGATGTAGGGGACATACAGGAGGCTATATAGTTTCCTGGGGCCCAGAGTAATTTCGAAATTAGAGGCCACTCAATTCTAATTTTGCTCTTCTTTCTACAGTAATTAGTTTATAAACCATTAGCACCCCTTCCCACCTTTTAATGGGAGGGCTCGAAAGTAATATCATAGATTCTATTATTACCACTATAAAATTCTATATTGACGGCACAGTGGCCCAGAGCTTTGTTTCTTGATGCCAGACAACTGTGTCTTCGGATTCAATTCACGAACCAGAGCTATATTTTCTGGGTTTACTTGTATCAAAGATGATGAAGTGAAAGCTCACAAATATCATAAAATTATTAGGCAGTGGCATCGGAAATACGACGATGTTAAATAAATGTATTTCTTTAAATCTCAGATTCCATTTAATCTAATGAAAATTTGTGAAATATTGTTTTGTGGGCTCCTTAATTAATGGTGCCTTTGTACAATGAGCTAGGGTCCTCATTTTTTGTCCACCACAACCACGCTGACAGATGTCGATTCTTTTATCAAAATTTTCAATCAATTTTTGGCAAAATGGCGGGTTTATTTCGTAAGTCACGTCACGGATTTTGAGTTTTAAGCCTGCAATCGATTCGTAGGCTCTAACTTTAACATAACCCGCCTGCCGGTCACTTAACAGCTGAATCTCGTGAAATTCGAGATCCACCATTTTCATAGTGGATTTTTATTATTTTAATTATATTTCGAGCGAAATTGAATTCATTGTAACAATTACTAAAGCATCTACTACTGATATGTCAAAACTGTCACGTTGTTGGTATTGCCCCTATTGAAAAAACAAAGTTCTTGTTGAAAAACCCTATATAATTCTATTTCATTGTCATTAACTAAATGCAAAAGACAATAACAACCTTGTAGTAATATATTACTTTAATATATAACTTTACCTAATCTTGCATAAAAAGCAAAGAAAATATAAATTAATGTCGAAAGATAATTCTTGTTATTCAACCTTACATTATGAGTATGTTAACCTGAAAATACCTAATGCCCACTAACAGTAAATCATATTATTCTTTAATTCTTCAAATACTCATCGCACAATAATATGCCTGAAGATTATAAGGAAATATTTGAAAACAGAGAAAGACTCGTATTTATAAATTATATATTACAAATGTATATATTGTTTTAAATGCTTATAACTATCGAAAATTGATACACTCAAATATATATTTAAAAAAAACCTCAAATATATGTAACTGTGTTAACGGGATACTACAAAGTTCTAAATACCGTTTCATTTAATAACCTTTTTATCACAAATTATTTGTTGGGAATGTCGTATATAACTAATCTATTCTAATCAGCAAAAAACACTCAAGCCTTATCAGTTACCTGTAATTTATATTAGCTTCATAAGTATCTATTGATATTATAATAATACTAGAACGAATGGATATGTAAAATATATATTTTATTTATAGATAAGGCGAATATAGCTGATAATATTATTTAATAAGAAGTGTCTTTTATTATATAATACGAAATGTGACTATAAAATACGAAACTGATGCTATGTATGACCGACAGCTGTGTTGTGTGAAACCTTCTCTTTCGAGTGTTACCTCTACCTTGTCTGTAGACATATTAGTCAGGTAGTGGCCTTTCGTTGTATAAGATCAAGTTTTTGTTACTAATAAGGTAAATTGTTCAGAAACTACTTAAACATTTAGTAGTCACTTTCCCATTATATTGAAGATGCGTATGATTTTTTTTGTCATGAAAGAGTTCATTTGCAGTTCAGTTTCTCACAGTCGTTCATATTAAATGTCTATTTTATCGCCTACAAATGGCGTAATCACTCAATCTGCCGGAATATAAAGGTGATGTGAACTATAATTGTAGTGGAATAGTGATAGAAACGTCAAAAAAAGCAACACTTTACAAAATTATTTACTAGGTTTGCTCTACTTCAGAAATTAAAATATTAAAATTAATATTAAATAAACTCTCAGGCTTCATAAGGCCCTTCTACTTCATATGCTTTATTCATAAGAAAAATCCAAAGCGTTTACGCGTCATACTGCTTTGTTAGCAGCGCCTCTAGTGTTACAATACATTACAATAATTTTCAACTAACCTACAAAATTAATTACAACAATCAATTTCTTGATGAATTTCTGAAAACATGAAAGTGAGAAATAATAGTGCAAATGCAAATATTTGTATAGATAATAGGACAAAACATGATAAATACTCTATTTCGCTTGAGAAGTTTAGAATTCTTGTTATCGGATCAACTAAAACCACACATCCTCTGGCGTTGGGATTCACCAGCAGGTAGTTAGGCCACTAGGATGAGTATTCATGGGCGTCCACATAAAATAATATAACATTGAGGGCTAGACTTCAAATTACATTTTCTTGTAAGGAATCATTCATTAAGTACGTCACACAAAAACGGATGAGGAGGAGGTTCACAAATTGTGGTAACAAGTGAGCAAGGTGGAGTAGGAGGTCATAGTCTTTGTGATATTACATTTAATTTACAATAATAAAACAACTTAAAAGTGCCATAACAAAATGAACATGATGACAATGAAAATCGTTTGTTTGTTAAATACTACTGTTAAAAAAAGAGTATTTGTCCTGGTAAAGACTAGGTTTTTTTGTTGAGAAATACTGAATTGTTTTTTGGGTTAAATTTTAAAATTTGAAATTAACGTACTAGGTTATTGATATTTATTCGAACCTGAATAAACAGTAAAGTGTCATTCCCACTCACTGCTTTAATTTAATTTTGTATTTTGTACTTAATTTAAATTATTTAGCATATGGCAATACGTGTAGTCATTTACAGTACTATTTGTAATTTAATTTATTTTTTAAGTTTTCTTAGTTTTTTTAGAACCTCACAAGGTCCAATGTTTTAAATTAAAAATATTAAATTAAGAAAAACTATATTATATTATAACCTCCAAAATGTGACAATCTGTCAAAATGCAGTAGGATTTACTTTTAAAAGAAGTTTAATATCAGTTTTTGAAAAATATAAAAGTGAAAACAATTTCTATTAGTAATTGTTATTAAAAACAGCAATTCTAATTATTTCACATACAATTTTGTCGAACTGTCAAAATTTATATTACTAACGACGCATATTAAATTTACTAAACTTAAATTAGAACACAAATGTGAAAAGGAATGCTTAAACGAGAACCTGAAATCTAGATTACAATATTAAATAAAAACAGTAAATTAAATATTAAAACAGTGAGTGGGAATGAGGCTTTAATCAGTTATCAGGGCAGAACTGATTATTAGATTCATTGTTTAAAATTTATTTGTTGTTATTCGAAGTTTACTTTTACTCTCATTTACTTAGTTTTGTTATTTTCGGATTGATTTTCTGAATGTCACAAAGTGTGACAAGTTGTGTCAAGCACGGGGGAGGGGCCTAAAATATAAAATAAGTGTGACCTAATTCCATTCTATCTAAAGTACCGAGGAACGCCTATGTTACCGTCCACCACATCAACACGTGACCATTGTTTCTCATATCAATCCCTTCATCCTCCCGCTCCCTCCACCTCAAACGGTGTTTGGTTAATACGGAGATAAACCGATCAACCCATACCGAAGGGTAACCATAGCTGGTAACCCTTTGATACTAGTACATGCAACAACAACATACCCTATTGGGTTTGATGTACAATGTTCAAAAGAACTCTGATTTGTGCAAAAAGTGTCTTTGGCTGTATATGGTTATCAAACCTTTGTCGGCAGTCCCACCAGTGTCAGTGTGCCCATCCTCTAACAGGGCCGGTAAATTGGTGGTTGGTTGTGTTTGGGGTGGTGGGCTGTTATGGCAATAATTGATGTTACGTGTTTGGTTTTTTTTTTGTATGTGTTTATCGATCGTCCAGTTCATTAGTAACACATCACTGAAAAATCGAAATTTGAAACAAATTTATAATGTAGGTAAATTTGCCGAATACCGCTGGAATGCTCAATATTTGGAGATGTCTCACCAAGGAAGTGGATGATCGATGTATGTATGTTCCACGTATTTATTACGCAGAGAACGTTTCTAAAGCCCTCATTCCCACTCACAGTTTTGATATTTAATTAACGTTTTTATTTAATATTTTAATCTAGATTTCAGGTATTCAGAGTATACATTCCTTGTCAAATTCATGTTAGTTTGAGTTTAGTTAATTTAGTTCGTGCGCATGCGTCGTTAGTAATATAAATTTTGATCGTTCGACAGTTGGACAAAATTGAATGTGGAATAATTAAAATTGCTTTTTTTAATAACAATTAATAATAGAAATAGTTTTTTATTTATAAAAATGTTAATAGTATTTATAAATTATGTATTACAAATGTTTACAAATGTATATATTGTTTTAAGTGCTAATAACTATCGAAAGTTGATTAAACTTAAATCAATATTTAAAAGAAATTACATTTCTAAAGTGGCACATTTGCCTCAATTGGCGATAAATTACTAAAAAAAATACTAAAAATTACAAAGATAAAAAATCACGTATTTTATAACTTTAAAATATAAATCTTAAACATCAAGGATATTATCTTCTTAAAAATCTGAATTATTTAAGGATGTATTGAAAAATACGACAAGAGAGCTTTTTCACCTCCCCTGAGGCAAAAGCAAAAGGATTCTTATGGGATTCTTTTCCAAATATATTCTACAAACTCCACGAATAAATATTTCTTTAAAATAAACTTTTTCTTGAGAATGTAATATTACCTCTAAAATATTCTTTTATTTTTGTATACTGTTGTAAAACTTATATTTCAAAAATGTAAAAAATAATATTATATAATAGAAGATTGTACATACTTTTTAGTATAAAATACAGGTTTCATTCGCTTTCATTTTAAAGTTTTTCTCCAAACATTTATAAAAAACCAAGGTGTATATAATAAAAACTAATAACGAAATAATTTTCTTCAGATTAAAAACAGATTAAAGATTTTTATTTTTCTTATTGTTTTTTTTTTTAATATTTACTTGAGTGCATCAACTTTCAAAAGGTATTAACACTTAAAAGAATATATACATTTATAAACATTTAACAACATATAGATATAAGTATGTGTACTTAAAATAATGTGATTAAATTTGTTTTATTGATAAAGTCAATATGGTTTTTCAAACTTTCCCTGCTTTCAAATATCTGCCTATATTCCTCAGACATATTACAGCCTGGTCTGTACGACGAGTACCTTGAGCATCGAAGAATAATATGCTTTACTGTTAGTTAAAAACCTTTTACTTTATTAAAATAGTAAATATGTAACACAAAATATAACATTTATATAGACCGTCTCTTGAAATGATACCATTGTAAATACTGTACTTTCGTCAGTTAGGAACCATCCATTAATTACGTCACATGCAAAGGGAGGAAGGGGAGGAGAGGGTTCTCAAAGTGTTTACAAAACACTTTAGTGACGTCACATCTAATCTAAAATTTGGCTTCCAAAAAAAGAGAAAAAGCAAGACTAATATAAAATTAAAAGTAAAGAGAAAGTTTTCAAATATCTGACGTCAGAACAGAGTTTAGTATTGCACAATGTGTGTAGTATATTGATAAACATTAAAGTAAAAACTTTGTCTTATGATAAAGCGAAACAAGTTTAATACACCCTGTCGTCTGTTCCAGTGTGAGAGAAGCCTTGCAAATAACATAGAAGTGTTGATAGAGAGTTAATAATAACTTCTTAGAAAGTTTCTCACACTGTTGTCAAAATGTACTCGCAGTTTGTTCAGAAAACAATGTGCTTATATTAGTATAGTTAAACCATAAGTACATGAAGTAACAGATGGAACAAGTTCACAAAAGTAGTACAATGATATGTGTATTATCAACTATATTCTCCTATTAAAATTGAATGTGAGAAGTGTTTCTCAGTCTCAGTTTATGAAACTTGAACAATAGGAAACATGTGAACATTGAAACAAAATGAAGTACATGTGTTTGATACTCATACGAGATGACAGATTTCAACCAGACAGAGAATAGAGTTATTTAATGAACTATGTGACAGCTAGGTTATATGTTTGTGGCATATTTTGTATAAAAGGGGTAACATTTTTTTTTTTTAATTTTTTTTTATTTATATATATTATTGTACATCATATTAAGTTTATTGTGTAAAAATTTGAAGTCGATTGGAGTAAAACTGTCGGCTTTAAGTCTTCACCTCTCTGGTCTGCTTTCATGTTACCTTGAAACTTTTAAATTCAATTTCTCACACATAGCTTTTTCAGAGTCGGTGCCCTCTCTAGCTCAAAATCTACTGGACCGATTCTTTTGAAATTTTGCACACTCTTTTTTACATAAATGCGAGGTACCGCTGTCGAGTTTTTTTTTTAATTTAACATATTTTAAAATAATAAAGTTTCTGATTTTTTTCATGAAAAATCGGTATTTTGACTTTAAAGTGCTATAAAAAATGGAAAAATTAATAAAAAAAAAAGAAAAACTCGACAGCGTTACCTGCAGAAACTTATCAACTAATAAAATCATTTTTAGTTTTTTGATTTCAGAAAATCCACCGCAATGTTACTTTTTTTTGTGACGTCTGTCAATGCCTCATTTCTTGATATTTATTTATGAAAATTTTACAAAGTATTCTTCAAATATCAATTTATCGTGTAGTAATTATAGAAATAATTATATATTAACTGTGTCGTCAAAAAACATTATCGAAAATATGCTTCTTTTTTATCAAAATGTTTAAGTTCTAACTCGGATGAAAGCCCATAACTCAGATTCTAATACACAACTTTTAAATTTTTATCGGTATTAAATATTTAAAAACCTATTGACGTAATATGTAAAATGAAGGCACATATAAATAATATTTGGACATTTACATTCGTCGTAGACACCTAAGACTTCAGGTTCGATCCCAAGACCTATCATTTTATTGAGATTGTTATCAGATTAAATTGATTGTGCACAAACATAATTACAAATAAATTTATTAAGACCATAGACCACAACACCACAAAAACTGCCAACACAGTAAGAGGACGTCGTTGATTAATAAATTAAATAAGGAGAAAAATAAATAAATAATATTCACATATAATTATTTTTTATGAATTATATTTGAATATGTTGAAATAATAACGTTATTTTCTCATTATAATTAGGATAAATACATAAGATATTTATTTATAAAGATCTACTAAAAGTTTGTGCAAGAAATGCCAAGTAGAAAATTTCCATTTAATATTGACCTACACTTTCTTCTGACGCAGATAGAGTCTTAAGACATCATGACCGTCATCAAAGGAAGCTCCATGGAGCGTGATCAATTCGCATTGCGGGGATGAGGAATGCGGGAGCAAAGCAATCTCCAACATAAATATATATTTTTTCTTAAATTTCTTTCATTAATCATACATACTTTTTTATTACATAACTTTTTACAATTTCGAAATAAAAAGTAGATTTTAGTTTCTCTTACATATTTAACTTGTGTAGAAAATTAACTTGTACATGTTATTTTTATGTTTTATTGACTGTAGTAAATGTATTTGTTTATTTAAATTTATTACTGACAACCTCCTACAATGCTGGCAGTATTTATGGTGTTGTGCACTCATATTTGTGAGATTATACAGATAGAAGTTTTACGAGTCTATTGATCCGAAAGAGTTCACACAAAACTTTATATATTTGGTAAAATTTTATACATAAAAAGTGAACTATTTTATGTTAAATAACCCACCCTTAAATACGCGTAAAATGTTCAGCGGAACGATACTATTGCTATTTAGTAATATTTAGTTGGATTAATACACATACATAATATTGTAGATATAGATACGTACCCAGTAAACATTTTGGAGTCACTTTGACATCATATTGAAGATGCGTATGATTTTTTTGTCATGAAACAATTCAATTTGATGTCAGTGATATGAACTACAAATGGCAAAATCACTTCACCTGGCCTCACTACCGTACCAGTATTGAATGAAATTGCAAATAAACTATTAAAGTGTAACAGAGACAGATATATCTTGTTTCTTTTTGTTTCTCTACTAAAATAAATATTTTCAAATGTAAAGGAGACAACAACAATATCTCTATTTAAATATAAGAATATTTTTATGAAAAATTTATGAATCTGAAATCTGAGTGAAAAAGAATTGATTTTCTTACTATTATGCTATTTTACCCAAATGTATACTGGGCAGTGAATTTTAAAATATCGTATACCGTATATTTGGGCATTATTTTGTAACTTATTTTCTGGCGTTATGCGTCATGAATTGGACAGTGTGATGCTCATTTTTTTATTAATATTGGCAAATATAATTGTAGTGAAAATGCAACTAGACATTAAGCTTTTATTTTCCAATATTAACAAAGAAATGAATTTAAGTTTAAGTAGGTAATAAGATGTATTTAGGTGTTTTAATATAAGGCCAGTATATACTCATACATAATATTAATAAATACGAAATGTACAGTATCTACAGTATCAGTTTTAACTTTCAAACATTTTCCTATGCTTTATATACGGTCCAGCAATTTCAATTTAAAAAAAGTAATACAATTTTCAGTAATATAAACCTCAAACAATATTTTTAATATGATTTGTTGAGGTTTTTTTGTGGACAATTTATTTATTAAAACCCGTCGGTTTTAAAAAAAAATTATTTTAAAGTATATAATTCACAAAGCATGTATCTATCTTTCAGAGGTAATTTCATTTTTTAACTTAAATAACGAGTTTTCTACATTTTTCTTTTCGGTTTCCTTTCTGTTTAGTAAATTATATTACAATTACAACACCACGAAAAAAAAGGTAACACAATATAATTAAAATAATATTATTTAGCAAACATTTAATAAAATTATGAATAAACAACAAAAAAAAAGGTACTTTTAGGTTCGTTATTTGTTAATAACGTCCCACGCAAAATGTTGAAACATTCCGGAAAAACATTCAATGTTCGTTTGCTCGGAGTATATATATATACGTATATACTATATAATAATTCAGATTGTTCTCCCCATTTGTCTTCTTTTTTATTTCTTGTTTTGTTTTCATTTCATTTCGTGAGTTGTACTTGTCGAGGGTCTCTCTAAACGCAGAGGTGGGTGGAGTTCTTACATCTAAAGCCTCCAGACAACAAATACCCTCTCCCCCACCGACCCTCCCTCCTTGTTCTTTAGCTAAAGCGGGTTCATGGATCCGTTTGTGTAACACAGTAACAGAACTCTATTGTTTCTTTAAAGGAGCTCGAAATTTGTTAAGAAAACGATGGCATTAAAAATATTCTCTGTTTATAAAACCAGGATTATCTGGACTGTAGGAATATAAGTATTGTAATTTAGAATGATTTGAGTTTATTTATACAGGGTCATCAACAGAGATTTTAATTCAATAATTTTTTTAATTTTATATATTGATATCGGAAAATAATTTCATGTAAATGAATTTTATGTAAATGAACAACAAGTGTATAGTCCTTAATGGGCTTGTGTCCTCATTTTTTAGTGGTCGATTTTTCAATTGTTGATTGAAATTGATGTTAATAAATGTGTATTGGCGTGTCTATTTTATTAAATATCTAAATATTGACGGAGATATAGCAATTAAAAGTTTGAATTGTAGTTTTAGCGCTAGAAATGGTCGGCCATATTTTTATGACGTGAAATGCATTTTAACATCAGTTATTTGTTGAGTAGGTCAGTGCAGTGGTAATGTTTTGTAGCTGTTGGTAATCAAATAATCAAGTCAAGTCAAAGAATAATAGGTTTTCATTTTATTTAACCCTGCTAAGGCAGCGATAATATAATAGATTAACAAACAAAAAACAAAGTAGTATATATAAGGCCATAACCTCTTTTCTGTTTCCTCAATGACTTTTTCAATAGTTGGTTTGGAAGTAACGTTTCTTGAACAAAGTAAGAGCTAACAATTTTGCTCTGAAGATTTTAACACACTTGAAAGTTTGTTTGGATCACTTGAGACTTTCCTAAAAGACGCGACAAGTGAGATAAATTGATTACTTCTTAGCAAAAGTATATTAACTTAAGTAGAAAACGATGCTAAAAATGATTTGCTTTGAAATATGTAAGTTTAAGTATTAGCATCAGTTCAGAAAACGGTTTCCAAATAATGGAATTAAACGAAATATTAACATAAATGAATCGATATACGAAAGCGAAATTCATGAACTGTCATTTGAATTTTTTTATTTTGAATTTGGCGCCTATATGTCTATAGAAGAAGCTGACGCAACACTTAAAATAATAAAACTGCATCTGGCTTCCATGCCCCTTACACCTCCCTTTTCCACAATATCAGAACCCATCCCACACACACACCTAGCAAATTTTAACAAATCTTTGCCGTTCAAGTTTCAACTTGCAAACGAATCAAATATTTTTCTAAATTACAATATATATGTAGTTGCTAGTTATTTTGTTAGATTGATCTGCAAACAATATTCATCTCTTTTCTTTAACATGCAATTATTAGGTAGTCAAACGAAATGCACTTCAAATCTCAACCTCGTCTTTATATGTAACACATCGACATAACTCTAACATTAAATTTCGTTATTTACTTTATAAATATTTTTGTAATAATATTGCTGTCTCTTTCTTTTACATATAAAAATCTTAAATAAAGCTATGCACTGCTCTAACACATTATAATAATTTTTCTCTAAAATGGACTAACCGCTCATTGATCTCGGCGCAGGTGTGCAAATATAAACAAAACAATAATGCGTGTTGCCATAGTTACATAATTAAAATTGAAGTAATGTTTAAATAAATTTACAATGTTGCACGATCAAAATATTTAAAGACAAATAATTTCAATAAATGTAATTAACAATAATTTTGATTCTAATATTAATGACTTATTCTTGCTTACAATAGAGTGCTATTGTGTAAAAAGATGACAATTCATAGAAGGGAAGAGGGTATGAAATAAGAAAGTTACTCATCATATTCAAGCATCTTTGCGATGTGTACTAGTATTGCATTTACAAATAACATTAAGAAAAAAATCGCAATAAGAATATGGAATCAGTTTGTTGCATAAAATTAAAACGCTGTTGGAAAAATCTCTGCTTCAGTCTTAAAACGGTGGAGGCTATTTAAATATCTAATTACCTAAAATTATACCTATTAACACTATTTACTTTTTATATATATTATAATGTCCGAGGTGTATGTTTGTTTTCTTATATTCTTATATGTTTATATGTTTATATGTTTATATTCTTATATTCTTATATGTTTACGCGATTCGTATGGTAGCTCGAAAACGACTCCATGGAAGTTTTTGAAAATTGCCTATTTCGTAGAGAAAAAAATTCTAAGACTTTTGGCGTCCCCGGATTTTTCCCTGAATTTCCTGGAAACCCAAAATTTTGGAAAAACTGGAAAAAAAGTGAGCCCTTTTTTGCTGTATTACTTTTAATTCGTAAAAGATAGACAGTTGAAATTTTGCATGTGTATTAAGGTATTCAATGCTGACATTTCTCAAAAATTAGAAATTCAAAAATTTAAAAAGGGGGCGTTGACGAAATTCGGGGGCCCGGTAGGGAACTTTGGGGAAAGTTTATACTCTGGATTCTAGAATAATTAAGTATATTATTAATAAAAAAAAATTCAAAATTTCCAAATTTTATTGGGGGGCACGGGGGCAGTATTTGCCGAGAGTAAAAATTGTGCTAGAAAGTTGAAATTTTGTATATAGGCTAACCTTGGTAACTTATTTACGAATCGAAAAAAAAAATTCCAAATTTTGAAAAAAAGTTGGTCAAATAACGCATAAATTGAAAATAATTTTTATTTTGATAAAAAAAATATATTTTTTTAGTCAATTTATATGTGTTAATGTATATGTTCGCGAGTTTATTTATTATTTCAATTTAAAAATAGAACAGTTAAATATGAAATTTAATTACGAATTATTTTATTGGATTCAAATGATACACGCCAAAAAGACGTCGCTTTGCGACGGGGGTAAACTATAGTAGAGTTAAATATGAATTGTAATTAGGAATTATTTTATTGGATTCAAATATACACGCCAAAAAGACGCTTTACGACGGGGGTAAACTCTGGTGGAATTAAAATTTTTACATGAAGTTCAAGCCACACACAAAAGACAGACGTCGCTTGCGACGGGGGTAAAAGCTAGTAGAATTAAATGTATCTTTAAACATATTTTATTTTAGGAGCTGTATTTTGAGCCCACATAATTTATGACGCCTCAGGCGCGTATCTCATGCGCCTTTATAAATATCAGCAACTGTCTAAACCAGAGTTAAATAATTTACTCATTTATTCAACGTTAATCAGCCAACGTTATTATAATAATAATAAAACAAAATAAAACATTAAAGATAGTAAAAAATCTGTTAATCAAAATAAAATGTAAATAAACCTACAGCATGTCCTAACTTGCAAAAACATGTTACGTATTTAAAACTGTGAAATATAGAGAAATTAAAAATCACTGACCTTGTTGAACAGGTGTCCTTTTGCAGAGCGGAAATTCAGTGCACATGTACTTTATTACTTTCATCTCCAAATTGTCTATCTCTTTCTTTCACATATTAAAAAATGTATTTATTTAACAAATGATTTCAAAATATTAATAAAGGATAAAGGAACTCGGAATATTTCGTTAATTTTCGCGCCAAGCTCGATCAGCTGATTTTATTGACCAATAGCGTACAAGCAAATAAAATAAAATGTCATCTTTAAAATATCATAAAAATTATTTCAATTGAATATATATATATATAAAAATGAATTGATTTAGGTTATTAAAATCTGTTAAATAATTAAATTTCATAAACACACACATACACACATTCACTATAAAAATATACGCATTATAATTTTAATAAAATTTTTGTTAATTTAGAAAGATGACAAATCTTTTTACAGAAAATGACACGACCTACTTCGTAAACGGGCAAAACGAGACTGATTTGAATTTCCGGGGAGGGGGAAATATAACAGCAAATTTAATGCATTCGCCAATAGTGTTTACCATATTTAAAAATGTTCGTTATTTTTATTATTTAAATTTAAAAAAAAGTCATATTTTAAAATAAATGTTTTTGTGTTTTGCATTGATTATACGAGTATTATGACTTTGTATATTCAAAATTCTCACTTTTTCGTAGTTTCATTTTATTAAATTAATAGAATAAGTAAATATGATTACATTTAATATATGTAATATTTATGTACCGATAAGGGAGATCTTAAGGGAACAGAACCTACTACTTTTCAGTATGGTGTATTCGAGTTGTTTCGTATTAGCACACTTGATCATATTGGGAAAGTTTCTACTTTAATGTTTATCAATATACCATTATATAAAAAATAATAAAAGTGCATATTATATATCTTTATCGTTTTCCCCTCTGAACGAAACGCTGTCAATATTAACGCAACCACTAATAGGACTGCGGGCGTTCTGTATGCAGTTGCATGAATCCGAAAAGTTGGGATATATACTCCTCCGTATAGAACCTCCAGCTGCACTTTAATCTACGTACGAATGAACGTAACGTTATGAGTACGAACATACAAAATACAGACTGTATACAGTGGTATTCTGATAAACATTAAAATACTCCCATAATTCCCTCTCATGATAAAGGCTTATGCGAAACAACCCTACTAATAGAGTCGGAGATCATACCTAGTGTATTATAGTACAAAAGAACAAAGTTTTATATATAAATATCCTTATTATTAAAAAAAATACTTTTTAACGTAAAATTAAATTAAATCACCGAGAAAAAAACTCCTGACGGCTAAAAAAATTGTTGATGTTATAAAAGCTAATTATGTTACAATAATGACTGTTAAAGTAAACGCGCCCCGGTAATTAGGAATTAACAAATAAATTAACTCCGACAACAATGCCTGAAGCCATGTACAAAACCAAAATAAATACGAAGAATATACTTAAATAGAAAAACGTGTTTTTGACAGCTCAAAACACCATTAAATATCTAATTTTTTTCAAAAAGAATTTAATGCTTATAGAAATATATTTTGTTTATATTATTTTATTTAAATTAATTAAATACAGAACATTATTAATATTGTTATATTAATATGTCACTGCCAGTCAGCGGCCATCTTTTTCACTAATTGTATTTAAATTGTAAAAAAATATTGAAACACGTGGGGTCCAACTGGCGCAGTCGTACAGGATCCTACGTACAAATTATAAAATGGTCACGAAATGGACGGGATGACCGGGAGACCTTTTTCCAGTCGATAACAAATAGTTTTTATATGCTAGGTCAATGATCATGGACGTGCAAAGAAATAAGTGAACGGTGAAATCCAAATTTACACTGGATAGAACGAAATCTAAGATTTGATAAATACGTTAGGCATTACATATTTACCATTTTTCTCTATGAAATTAAAGCACCATGCTTTACTAAGGATTATTACAATCTGTCCTGCCTATAGGATATTCAGTGATAGGTATGTCAAAATAAAATGTCTTGCGCGGGATGTGCCCATCGACTCATCCCTCAATTTTAATAGATCCAAGATTCTGTTTATTTGGCTAGTAGGTCCTGAGGTACCTTCTTTTTCAATATGCGTACTGTGGAAATATTGGACATTAGACACCTGGCCAAATGTTTTAGATGTTCTATTATTCTCTCCTTGTATACTTTGGTTCTAAGCACTATTTCTTCTTTTACTGTAGGTATATCCAGGTCTCGATGTATTATGTGATTAGGTATAAACCATGGTGCGTTCGTGACAATTCTTAGCATGAAACTGCCATTTAAGGTTAAATTAAATGTAAAAACTCACCGCCTTACAAATCACCGCCAAACCTGTTATAAAATGTAAACCAAGTATAAAGCTCTTCCGGACAGGCTTTTTATCAGTTTATACCTGGTATAAATTTTATAATAGGTTTATTTGTAAGGCGGTTAAAGTTTAAGTTAAAAATTTAAAATAAAACTAAAAACAGTGACTATGAATGATACTTTACTACGTACGCTTATGAACAAGGTCTTTTTCAATTGTTTACATTGCTCTTACATTCAGCATACGTCATCAGTATCGAACAAGGAACGGGGTACGGGGAACGGTAAAGGGAAGTGGAACGTATGAACACCCCGATTGACATTAAAAACACTTCGTAAACAAATTATAGACTACAAATCTACTTATTATATAACATACATATATACATATAATATCACTGGAAAGAATATATATAATACAGTTTGTCATTCTGACACCTTTACATAATCAATAGTTTCGACAGTACTCATAACATAAAACGTTTTTTTTTTGAATTTTCACTGAATATTTAAATATCTTTTGAGCTAATGTAATATGAATATATAGAGTTTGAAACTAAACAAGACCCGATATATATAAGGCCAGTCGTACACTGCAAGCGTATTTAAGCTACGGGGAATTCGGACGTAAATTGGCGGCTTGGTTGAGCAGCTAGAGCTCTCAAAGCAAGCCGACTTCTGTGTTCTTTGCATGTGTTGTGTCACAATACATACTTAGCACGTACCGATACGACAGTACGCCAAGTCAAACTTGTGTACTGTAGTGTGTATTGGAATTGTTTTTCACTAATATAATTTATCATGAGAGCAAACTTTTACTTTAATTTTTATCGATACACCACTGTTATGAAAGAGACAATTGCATTCCTTTCCAGTCTAAGACGGCGGATTGCATTTACAAGGTTGTAGCATGTATTCGTTTGGTTAAAATTCACTTAAATACGTGTTTTTGATATAACTGACTCACCCTTAGCATTTACTTGCATATTAAGCACCCTGCATATTAAGTTTGCAGCTCATTTTGTTTTTGTATGCTCTGTAACTAGCCCCTTTTGCTCCTGTCAAAAGCAACTAGTTACTGGTTTGTTGTTAAAATAAACATTTTATTTTTACAAAAAGTAATTTTTATTTCAGAATATTTTTAAAACAACTATAATTAGTACTTGAGTAGCTAGTTAAAAGTTCAATTTATTATCTATGGTTAGTTAAAAAAATAGTTGTTTTTTATTTGTCTTAAAATATTTATAGTTTTCTTATCAAAAAACCTTATTTACCATCATATAGAGCTCAGCCAGCTAAACACATTGGTATATCTAAATCAATTTTTAATTTTTCATCAACTAACCAACTTTGATCCTGGACGACTCATCTATATATGTATATATATTATAGCCCTTTTTTACCTGAGCTGAATATTCTACTATTCCATATAGTACATACATTTCAACCTTCAAAAACATTGACATACATCATGTCTCAAAGTTTCCAATTGTTTCCATATTCCGATTCTTGACCTTTTAAATATTATACATTTATAATTTAGAGGATTTGTATTACGCAACATCATATACTTTGTGAAATATATATGCCGCTGACACTCGCAGAAATTCGATTATAAATTCCTCCCCTCCCAACCTTTGTCGCACTTTATAGAATCCCCCATTGCGTGTGACGTAATTAATGGATGGCCACTTAAGGCCCTCCAAGAGCTTGATCCGCTACTGGATAAAATATATAAGGTGTACAGAAATATATATAAATCAAATAGATGGTTTATTTATTATTTATAGACAATGAACTGGAAAATCATTTTGAAAAAACAATATTGTCTAAATGACGAGCTTCACTCTACTTGCACTCCTCTAATCTCTAACGAAGATTGGTAACAACGCGTCGAAACATTACTTGCGGAACTGCCGCCACGTCACCTTACCTTACTTTTAAAATATCCCCATAAAATAATACAAAGAACTGAGGCTTCTGAGAGGTCAGTTGATAATGCCTCTTTGGGAAATCTCTTTGTGCGGGAATAATTCGTTTACCGCGGCTATTGGTAAGTAAGAAGTATGTCAAGTGGTCTTGGTGGAACCATGTTTGTGAGTTGTGATCTTAAAATTCTTGCAATTTTTGGGCTAAAGATCCACTTACTACCGCGTCGGTCTTCATGAAAATATGGGCCGATACCTCTATCAAACATAGCAGACCAGACTATAGCTTTGGACTGTGGAATAGTCGCTGATTTTTCTTTCTTGGATTCTCCTCTGCCCAATCGTGACATTTCTGTTTATTAACGTGTCCGTTCAGATGAAAATTAGCTTCATCGCTAAACAGAATGTTTTAAAAATTAGCGGACCTCTATAGCATTTCGTTTCTTTATTAGTTCTTAAACTAATTAGATATTTTAGACCTTTTAGATATAAATCTTTCTTCAAAATTACCTTCAAAGACTATTTCTTGATCCTACGTGCTTGACTATATTTGATACGAATTGATAACATTGGACCATAACCATGAAACATCCTAATCCTAATGCTATCGTCACTTGGTGCATTGCGAGAATGATATTCTGCATGATACAAACGATAAACACTAATTATGGAATTACCATTACGGTAACATGCTCGCACGCGGTTTGACTCCATTTCTACGGAATCCCCACGAAGTAGCCAGCAATTCAATTCACACTCCGCTCTCCCACACCGCCCCTTTACAATCCCAGTAAACAATTTGGTGAAGTGTCCCTTTTTGTGACGTTTCTCTCACTATTGCACTTCAATTATAGTTCGCATCAACTTTTATTTGTATTCCGACAGGTGGAGTGGTTTCGCCATTTGTAGCCGATAAAATAGATATTTCATATGAACGACTGCGAGAAACTGAACTCTTTCATGACAAAAAAGTGATGCGCATCTTCAATGTGATGGCGAAGTGACTCCAAAATGTTTACTGGGATGTAAGTCCAGAAACAAAACCCGCTACAATTTCTGGTCACCTTGTATTTCACTAAATACGTTGATTTAGGTAAATAGCGGTTTATACGTAGGAATTAATATTAATATTTATTTTATACATACTTCCGTTTTAAGCATGCTTATATAGCCGATTTACTTGTACTCGTAAATGGCAAATAATGAATATTTATAGCATTTTAGTAGCTCATTACTTAGCAAATATTAATCGTAAATTACTGTTGTGAACATAAATTAAAAAGCAAACAACGCTTTGCTGTGGCTCAGTATTCTAACTGATGTGGTGGAACTAAAGACTAAGGCAGGGGTGTTAACCTTACAGTATGCGGGCTTTTTTGAACTTTTAAATAATTATTAAAAATATAAAAACGATATGTATATGTTCAGTTAATGCTGATTGCCTTAATAGTATTGATTAAGGACGTTCACAATGAGCAGCCGTGATTAATTTAAGGGGTATATACAGTTAGGAGGCCCAAAAAAGGCGACTTTTAAGAATTTTTCCTGAGAAAACTTTTAAATGTATTAATGAAAAAATTTGACACATATTATGATAACTTTTAGCAAATATTAACTGTATTTTGTATTTGTAAAAATAATAATTTTAAAGTTGCTATAGCTGATCTCCCGGAGCTCCTATCAAAAAAGGCATTTTGCGGTACCCTCGATATCCACGATACTGAAACATCTAAAATGAAAAAACCAAACGGATTTCGTTAAAGTAATGTATAATCTAGTAATTAATCGAAGTAATAAGCAAAATATTCTTTTTGACAAAATGGCAGCTTCTTAAAAGAAAATCGATTTTTGACCAGAATTTACCTTAAATTGTTTATAAAAAAAATAGAGAATTATCGGTGAAATCTACTATTTACTAGGTTACGTGTGAAAAGTCGAAAACGATCAAAAGTCTCACTTTCAAAATATTTTATAATAAAACGATTACTACTTGCTGTAATGTTCTTTACAGGACAATATTTTTCATATTCACAATTAATAATTCTAATAAAGTTTTTCAAAACAAGAAAATTACAATTGTTCTATTCATCTCAACATAGGAATTAATAAATATAAAAGGATATTAATAAATATATGCATATTTAAATTTTCGAGATGATCGTAAGAAAAGGAATTGCCTTGTGAATGTAAGAAAATATTACTAGAAAAATAATGCACCCTAAATTAATTTTTCAATTACATTAACTTAGAAACGATCAATTTTAAATTACATTAGAACAGCTTCAATAATGATACATTTTTTTAAATTTTACAAGTCATCAAAAAAGTTTATGCTCCCCTAAACTATAGGGAGTGTTATGTTATTGAAAGGACTTCGTTTACCCTACTTTATATAAATCACATATGTAAATGTTGTACAATCCTTTACAAACACTAGAATTGACCTTTGACATTAACGACGTCCAAGAGATTCTGTGTGTCAGTCAGTCACTAACACAGCTACACTGGTAACCCCAATTCCGGATTCCGGACAGGATTAATAGAGGGAAGTGGGTATTGTCAAGTATTGGGTCAATGGTTGCACGGGTATACTCGAATTATGAAAACATGGGAATAGACATTTTTTAATAAATAAATATATATATAGTATATTCTCGTATTACGCGATTTACTATAACGCGGTAAAGATAACGATACTCATTATATAGAACGCGATTATCGTACAACACACTTTATAAAAAGCAGAGATCATATCCGGCAGGCAGGGATCTGTTACTATTGTTTTTCTTCCCTGTATTAGGTAGTTTATTTTTATTTTAATATTTTTTCCATATGTCGCTACATTCTTCTTAAATCATTTAATTATATATCATTGTCATTAATTATATTTCAGTTGTGTTCCTTATTCTATCTACTCATTAATATCACATTTTATACTTGCGTTAGTTTAAGAATCCTGAAGACTAAATCTACATTTTCTATTATTATTCAAACACCAGCGTTATTATTTTAACAAGACCTTTGAACATAATCCAATCACTCTTTTTAAAATACTTTATCAATAAATCTAATTTAATGTAAACATTTTTTTTTTATTTATTTATATTATTGTACAACATATTAAGTTTATTGTGTAAAAATTTGAAGTAAAACTGTCGGAGATATAGAGTTTCAAGTTTTCACCTCTCTGGTCTGCTTTCGTGTTACTTTAAAACTTTTAAATGCGGTTTCTCACACATAGCTTTTTCAGAGTTAGTGCCCTCTCTAGCTCAAAATCTACCGGAGTTTTATTTTATTTTTTAATTTTAACGTATTTTAAAATAACAAAGTTTCTAATTTTTTTCATGAAAAATCGGTATTTTGACTTTTAAGTGTAATTGAAAAATCAATAAAAAAAATTAAAAAACTCGACAGCGTTATTTGCAGAAACTTATCAACTAATGAAATCATTTTGGTTTATCGATTTCAGAAAATCTAGTGATGAGTTATGAGTGGCACCGCCATGTTACTTTTTTTTGTGACGTCTGCGGAGATTCGCTGTCAATGCCTCATCTTTTGATATTTATTTATGAAAATTTCACAAAGTATTTTTCAAATGTCATTTTATCATGTAGTAATTATAGAAATAATTATATATGAACTGTCTCGTCAAAAAACATTATCGAAAATACGATTCTTTTTTATCGTTTTGACCTTAAACCCCACTAATCTCAACATTTTACATATCCATACTCAAGTCGGACTAAATAGAAGGCTGGAAGTGGTAATATGTACTTATAACTACTTATTCCAAAGAGGACCACAACTAATATGTAAACAACGTAACAGCCCACTAATATTAAAGCATATTATTCTTCAATCCGCCAAGTTCCACTTGCACAGACAAAACTGTAATATGCCTGCAGACTATAAGCAGATACTTAAAAGCAGAGAAAGTCTAAAAACCCTTGTTGACTTTATCAATGAAACAAATTTAATCTCTTTATAAGTTTATAACTTTTTAATTATGTATTGCAAATGTTCATAAATGTGTACATGTTTTAAGTGCTAATAACTATCGAAAGTTGATGCATTCAAATAAATAAAAAATATGTATATATATATATATATATATATATATATATATATATATATATATATATATATATATATATATATCAGAATTGCTAAGAAGTGATTAGATAAGGATTTGATGCGTATGATGTTGCATTAGTTAATTCAACTTTGTGAGATTTATTACGTAGAAAAGGTCATGACTTATTAATTATAATTACTTGGCAAAAGTTTCATATCCAACTCAGTAATTTGTAATGTAATCTGGCGTTTCTTATTCGCGAGAACGACCTACGAAGAAGTACCAACTATGTAAGAGTAAACACATTAAGCAGCTCGTATAACGACGACATTAACCTTGAAAAAGTAAACTTACTCTTGGCTTACACCTTGTCATAAAACGTCACACGAATAAATTTTAATTAACGCGTAAAATCTTCATTTATATAAAATTACATAGCCTCAAAGTATTTTCAAATATTATATTTCAGTAAGGGGAAAAACCAGTAGCGTATCATCAATGAAAGCGGGTGAAACAACCGCTTCAGGACCCAAAACACACTCCACTACCCAGTAAACATTTTGGTGAAATGGTTCCAGTCAGATAGATGTCACCTACGAAACAAAAATTGTCAGAATCTTTTCATAAGATTATTCCTTCTCTTTCCAACACCATATACTTAAATGAAGATATATATGTTGTCTCTTTTACATTTGAAAATATTTATTTTAGTAGAAAAAGAAACACGATATATCTGTCTCTGTTACACTTTAATGGTTTATTTGCAACTTCATTCAACACTTTTATGGTAGTGAGGGCAGGTGAAGTGATTTTGCCATTTGTAGTTCATATCACTGACATTTCTCTTGAACGAGTGAAATCAAATTAAATTGTTTAATAACAAGAAAATCATACTCATCTTCAATATGATGTCAAAGTGACTCCAAAATGTTAGTCAATATTGTCAGATAGAAATTAAGTTTCTTTTTAGAAAATCGACTTTTCACGATGACCCATATTGTAAATGTACGTCACTGGCAAGGGATGATTATTATCTAAAAGAAAAAGTAAAAATGGTATAAGAAACTTGTTAATTATGATATTGCTGTTAGATATAAGGGTATGCTGACAAGATTTAAGAAATAAAAATCTAATTTAATTGATGAGAAAGTAATTAACAAAAGAAATGGGTCAACAGATTTAAAGACGCTTGGAAAGCACAGCTGCGGAAATAATCCTTTGTTTTAAAATGCTTTTAAATTAGAAATAACAATTATATGCTGATTACGGTACAGCCAGGGGTGGATTTAAAAGTAGACGAACAAAGCACGCGCGTGGGGCACCGAAAAATCAATTTAGGAAGCTATCTCTGAAGGTAAATGAGACTAGATACAATTGATTATACAGAAAGGAAATCATGACTACATTAGAAGAAAAATTGGTCTAAAAAATGCTTTAGTAATTCTGTAATACATTGGATCATGTAAATGTACTGCTGATTTAAAAGTTAAGCCTAGTTTAGGAAGCCTGTCTCTGAAGGTAACTGAGACTAGATACAATTGATTATATAGAAAGGAAATCATGACTACATTATAAGAAAAATTGGTCGAAGAAATGCTTTAGTAATTCTGTAATACATATATATGATCCAATGTATTACAGAATTACTAAAGCATTTTTTCGACCAATTTTTACACAGAAATTATTATTTATATTTTTTACTCATTTGCGGTGTAGCCTAAGATAGGAGCCTAAGAAAGAGGCGTCTAAAGCATTTTGTCAACTATTTTTTTAAAGGTATATACGCAATTGATTCCGGCAAAAAGCATATGCAGCTAAATACAATTGATTTCTCCAGGGAGAGTTGAGAAAAAAAAAATTCATTTAAGCTGGGGCTGAAGACAATTGTGATTAGATACAATTGATGTCGTCGAAAGAAATAGTAATTACAATGTTAAAACCACAATTAAGAACCACTTATTAATTTCTCTTAAGATACATTTTGGTCTGAATTTGTTAAGGAATTCTTTGAAAATTAACTGTATATGTTATGAAAATTAATATACCTGGATCTGAATTTTTTTAATACTTGGTTCTAAAATATGCTTAGAACTTGTTCTCAAATTTATACAGGTTTTTTTTTTGAGAATGTAGATGAAAAAAGAAATTTGAAATTTGTTTCGTTGATATATCATTTCTTGCTTACATTTTCTTTTGGTCTGGTTGCATCACGCTTTCATTAATGCGACACTGGCAATGGGCGGTGTGTATATACATTCAAGCTGTGTTAGCTAATTATTAATTAACATATGTTTCTGTTTTGCCCCGAAGTAGAAGTTAAACATCCCCGAAGCTTTGAAGCTTTTAGTTTCTTAAATACTACCTCATTAGTTAGCGCTAGTGTTGCTATAGTACTTACTGTTTTGCATATGATGAACAAATTAACAACGTTTTAATATTACTAGAATCTGAACAACTATATATTTCTTTTTATTTATTTATTTGTTGTAAATCAACTTTTTTTTAAATTATTAGCACATAATTTTACATAAATATTGAGATTTATCAAATTTTAAAATTAAAAAAAGTATATTAAAATAATTTTACGTCTCCACGACTTGCATTAGATAGATTTTTGTATCAAACGTGTAAGAAAAGGAAATTGAGAGGAAAGGTGTATGCAGCGACATATCAATCATACAATTGAATAGCAAAATATCTTCGAAAGATCTGATTTAATACTCAGACCTCTCAGAAATGTAACCAAACAAAATTATAATGCAAATAAACTTATTGAATACAACTGGAATGCATGTAGATGTCTGCCTAATGAACTGACAGATCGGTAAACAGGTATATAAATGTGTTATCATCAGCGTTCGTTGGCCTTGCTCATATTTAGTATAATAATTGAGTGAGTTAAGGCTTCACTGCCAATGACGCGTAAACAAATCCGCAATGGGCTTGTGTCCTCATTTTTTAGTGGTCGATTTTTCAATTTTTGATTGAAATTGATGTTAATAAATGTGTATTGGCTTGTCTACTTTATTAAATATCTAAATATTGACGGAGATATAGCAATTAAAAGTTTGAATTGTAGTTTTAGCGCTAGAAATGGACGGCCATATTTGTATGACGTGAAATGCATTTTAACGTCAATTATTTGTTGAGTAGGTCAGTGCTGTGGTAATGTTCTGTAACTGTTGGTAGTCAAATAATCAACTCAAGTCCAAGAATAATAAGTTTTTATTTTATTTAACCCTGCTAAGGCAAACATAATATTGAAATTTGATTGTTCCTTGAAATAGCTGTAAATAATATTTGATAATTTGATATATAAATACATATAGCAGAAATTTATGAGCTGTAAGGTTGGTAACCTTACACAAGGATTGTGATGTCACATGCACTTGGAATGTGTACAATGTTGAATTCCTTTAATAATTAAAGAGACAAAATGACTTTTTTAATTGTTAATATCTCTTAACATTCTGTAATACAATAAACATCGCCGCATCTAATGAGGGGGGTTGGGGATGGGCAAAGCGGAATACTTCGAATTTTCGAATATATGTCAAGTTTCTGCCTTGGGGCCCTATTCCTAACTCTTGCGAACAATGATCGTGATCGAACAGATATGATTTATATGAGTGAAACATTTTACGAATCACTTTATAGCTTTATATATAACAGTATTTCTGTACTATTCCTGAATGTTATTATTAATTATTATTATAATTCAGGAATACTCTTATAAAAGTGATTCGTAAAATGTTTCACTCATATAAATCAAATCTGTTCGATCCGATCATTGTTCTCTTGCGAACAATCTCAGGAATACGGGCTCTGGTTCGAAAAAATCGTAGCTTCGTGGTTGACATTGAATCATATTATTATTTATATTTTTATTATTATTATTTCTGCGCTATTCTTTTTCGCAATGCAGCCATAGCCTAAGAAAGAGGCGTCTAAAACATTTTGTCAATCAATTTCTTTTACAGTGTATATTTGCATATCCAATTCACGATATCTCACTAATGAACAGGACAATATATACAACCCTATTATACATACATATTGTAAACTTTCCAGCTGGACACCGTATTTGTATCTCCACTGTAGATCAATATGCAAATTCGTTTTAACTTGTACCGTTTTAGACGTCAACTTGTTACGTTTAACATTTTGAACGACGTGATGGTGGTGGTGATGGTGATGGTGATATTTCAACTCATTTCCGTTTCTCGTATTAGATTTGTATCGCGCTTTAATGTGTCAAAAAAATATAACTAGGGCTTATTATATCAGTATGAATACGAATATATTTGTATAACGAACGGATGTGAGCCATAAAGTAAAAACCATTTATTACAAATCATTTCACTCTCTGAAAACAACACGGCATTCATTATATCCATTAATTATGGAACAGTAAAGGGTTTAACCCGTTGAAAATCAACGCGTGCTTAATATATATGACTTGACATATTTAATTACATTTGACTTACTGGAGTAACTACCCAATTAATGACTACTCACACCTGTTGACTTTTAGGTTTAATTTTATATTTTAAGCTTAAATTTAAAAATCTTTTCTCAATCTCAAATGCTTTAAATGTAGAGAAATAAAAATAATAATAGACGCAGGGCGGCCTTAGCCATTGCGAGACCCGCAAAAAAAAAGATATTTTCATCGCGAAAAAAAATAATATTTCCGCCGCGAAGAAAATAACATTTTCAATTTTATTTCTATCGCTAATTAATATATGTATATTTTTTGCACCCCTAATGACCCTTGAACAAAAAGCAATCATTGGATTATAAAAAAGGACACATTCTATTACCTGCAATATATATTGTAAACAGGGGCGGCCTTAGCCATTTAATTAATGTAAATTGTAAGTAAGTATTTTTGATAATAATTGACGAGAAATAAAATTTTATATTGGAAGTTTTATAAAAAGTTAACAAGCACAAAGATGACAAATATTATTGTGAATCAAGTGGGATGCTTGACTCTGACTACTATGTCTCCGGGTTCGATTCCCAGCCAGAGTTATATTATCTGGGTTTGGTAACAATCAGATTTAATTGGTTATATGCAACCTGAAAACATGAATATAAAAAAAGAACACACGATAACAAAAGGAAAAATCGATAAAGAAATAAGACAGAGGATTAAAAAGGAAAAATTAAGAAAAACAGCTTTATAAAAAGAAATGTATTATAGCTGAAAGAATAGAAGAGAGAAGTATACAATTGGTATACAAAGAAGAATGCTAATAAAAGAAGGAACCAGAGAATGCAATGGGTGTCATTATAGTGGAGCGATGTATCAGATCGTGATACAGTTATAGTTGAAATAGAAAAAGACGGGTAATGGAAAAAAGCAACGATTGAAGAATTTGAACTAGAATGGTGAAATAAGCTGAAAAAATAGAAAATTAGAGATTGTATAGATTATGTCCTATAGAATATTGATAAAATGTAATAAATATTAGTTTAAGTGCTAATAACCAGGCCTTAGTCATTGCGAGGCCCCGGGGAGCAGATCTTTACCAGGCCCCGGGGCGGCAGATCTTAACGAGGTATTTGTTCTTTGTGTAATTTATGTAAATTTTAATTAAGTATTTTTTATGATAATTGACGAGAAATAAAATTTTATATTGCAAGATTTATAAAAGTAAACAAGCACAAAGACGACAAATATTAATGATGATAAACTAAGGTACATGAATGCTTTAAAAGATATACGTAGTGATTCGAATGGGATTTCTAAAGAGCGAGGCGCAAGATTCAAATGCATATATATAGTAATGAATTTTTCAACTTGGTTTGTTACGCGAGAATGCGAGGCCCTGGGCGGTTACCCTGCTTGCTATCCCCTAAGACCGCCTCTGCTAATAACTATCAATAGTTGATGATATAAATAAATATAAAAAATAAAAAAATAATAATAATATTAAATATAGTAATTCATATTATATAAAAAATATTAAATTTACAACATATTTGGAGGCTTGCAGCTCAAAAAATAACCTTTTCTTTTTTTCCGAACCCTTACGTCGCACAACCTCCCACCCCTCCCCTTGTAACATCTTGTCATAATTTCTGGATCCACCCTCACTCTTCGCATGTGACGTAATTTATGGATGGCCGCATATACATACATATATTAAAATATATTTCACCAGCCTATTGCAATACTCGTAAGCTCCTATACCAATAAGCAAAAAAACGCTTGCTGTTTTATACGCCTATAAATATAATTATAACATCAATTTAATTAAAGAAACAATTAAAATGATACAAATATAACTTACAATTAGACATTGTATGTTGGCACAGAGGAGAAATGTATTCTATCATTAAAGTATCGATTAACATTTACAACACCTAACATAAGATAGACGAGTAAAACCTTGAGACATTTATTTGAAATTCATTGTACTTTTAGCTTTTATTATCCCATTATTCAATTACTAGCAATTCCATGTTGGGGTAAGCGTTGCGTGTTATGCTGTCATGGAGCTTAATACAATATGAGCATGGGCGTCCGTAAATACGTTGTCAGAATCTTGAAATCATATTGAAGATTCATATGATAATTTTGTCATGAAACAATTCAATTTGATTTCACTCGTTCAAGGGAAATGTGAGTGATATAAACTACAAATGGTAAAATCACTTCGCCTGGCCTCACTACCGTACCAGTGTTGAATGAAATTACAAATAAACCATTAAAGTGTAACAGAGACAGATATATCTTGTTTCTTTTTCTATGATATTCGCGGAATTGTATATATACTATAGAAAACATTTTTAAATGTAAAAGAGACAACAACTATATCTCCATGTACATATATGATGTTGGAAAGAGAAAGAATATTCTTATGAAAAATTCTGGCAATTTTTGACAACTATCTAAAATCTGAGTGAAACAGAATTGTTTTTTTTTTACTGCAACTTTATTAGCTATACCATTTCACTCAAATGTTTACTGGGTAAGGACAAAAGAGGGGCTTGTTACTTTCTTCTATTTATTTTAAACTTTATTCACAAACCACGTGGTTCATGTAGCCCTACTTACTTCTTATCATAACCCCCCTCTCGCTCTCTTTCCTTGGGATAGAACGTAGTTCTTTTTCTCTATTAAGTCCAGAAGACAGTTTGTACTTTCTGTTAACGAAACTATTTCAAAATTATTGTGTAGAAAATGAACGAGACCGATATTTGTTATATATATTTTTTTATAGTTGCAAATATTTTGTCTGAAATAGTATTTTGTCTGTACTAGCCACTCCTGTAAGTTATGCATTACTGAGAAATATCTTTTTCAGTTACAGCTTAAGTATCCTTTTCTACTTGAGATCCTTGTTATAGTCCCTTCTTAACTGACGGTGGCGTATAACCAGTCAAGTTCAGAGTCTGTTATTTGAATCTATATCCGCTATACTATAGGAATGCTATCTTAACTTACATACGGCAGTGTAAGTATACAAGGCGTGACTATTAAATACTGAGACTGACGCTGCTACCATCTTATTCACTGAACCTTGCGGACTTCTATCTGTTTCCTAAGGTGAAATCTGCATTAAAAGGAACAAAATTTGAGTCCGTTGAAGCTGTGAAAAAGAAAGCGGCACGCGTTCTGAAGGAGTAGATAGAAGAAGAATTCCAGCACTGTTTCGAACAATTGAAGATTCGCATGGAACGTTGTAGGGATAGAAGTGGAATGTATATTGAAGGTGATAATAAGTAAATATGTATGAAATCAAAGTAAAATGTTTTACAGAGTCAGTCTCGTTATTTAATAGCAGCACCTCTTACAGCGTGCCTAAAATATAAGTAATCAAAATATAGAAATAATCCTGCATAGCTTTCATAGTCACATAAATCACCACCAAACTTGACGAAGTCAAGAGCTGACTCCTAGAATGATATCTGTGACAAGTATATAATATATACTATGTAATGTGAAGTTTTTCCTTCTCTTCCCCCTATTAAACTTTCTACGGACGCCCATGAATAGAAGCTATTAAAAGTGAACACAATCTACAAATTGATGAAAGGAAACCACGAGACAAGTCTTGTTTACTAAGTATTTGAAAATGAAAATGTAATCGTATTTGTATTTACTAATACCAATACCAACCGAACATAGCACAGTACCACTCGAAGTAAATTAGAAGAAAGATTACAATTTGTAGGATTAGTTTGTATGGAGCGTTAGTAGTACAAATACTAGAATATCAATATTAAAAAGGATGATGAAGCAAGTCAAATGGAAATTTGGTAATTAACCTCTAACTACTTTCAGTTGTGATAGGATACAATTAAACAACTCAAATGTATCTATTTAATCCCGCTAACATTTATAATCACTTTGCTATCATATGAAAGATGCGTATGATTTTTGTGTCATGAAAGCGTTCATTTACAACTCAGTTTCTCACAGTCGTTCATATGAAATATCTATTTTATCGGCTACAAATGGCGAAACCACTCCACCTGTCGGAATACAAATGAAGATAAAATTGATGCGAACTATAATTGTGCGAAGTGTAATAGTGATTGAAACGTCACAAGACAGGACACTTCACCAAATTGTTTACTGGACATACATACATACATATTACATATTGTTTGTGAATTATTTGATAGTTTTGAATATCAAATACATGATTCAATCTTACGTCCATGAAGAACCACTTTTACAGACATTGCAAGACATGCATTGTGAACACTAAATTAGGTGTTTATATTATGAATATTATTACTAATTTTAAAATATGAATAATTATGTTAAGTATCATTCCAACTCACTGCTTTAATTTATTTTGTATTTTGTATTTAATTTAAATTGTTTAGAATATGACAATACCCGTAGTCATTCACAGTACCATTATTAATTTAATTTATTTTATAAGTTTTCTTAGTTTTTTTAGAACCTTACAAGGTGCAATGTTTTAAATTAAAAATATTAAATTAGGAAAAACTATATTATATTATAACCTCCAAAATGTGACAATCTGTCAAAATGCAGTAGGATTTACTTTTAAAATAAGTTTAATGTCAGTTTCAGTGAGTCAGAAGAATATAGAAGTGAAAGCTATTTCTATTACTAATTGTTATTAAAAATAGCAATTTTAATTATTTCACATATTGTGGAACTGTCAAAATTAATATTACTAACGATGCATACGCACCAACTAAATTAACTAAACTTAAATTAAAACACAAATGTGAAAAGGAATGCTTAAACGAAAACCTAGATTACAATATTAAATAAAAACAGTAAATTAAATATCAAAACAGTGGGGAATGGGAATTAATTCTGTATTTTGTTATTTTTAATTTTGGAAGCAACACCTCTGGGCTGAGGTTGTTTGGGTCAATTTACCCGCTACCTCTTGCCCTAGATTCAGAACAAACAGTGATTCTAGTTTTCGTACTATTGGTAAATAAATAAACTAATTATCGAGGAGTCTCACCTCGATATGCAATTGTACTAAATACATCTGATTTAGCAGAAAGACAACTATGTCTAGATACAACTATTTTCGCTAAAAGACAATTGTGACCAGATACAATTGAATACATTACAAGGAATTGTTTTTTGCTGATGCTAATTGTGATTAGTTAAAATTGATTTCGCCAAATGCAATTATGAGTAGATACAAATGTTTTCAGCAAAATACAGTTATGCCTTTGATACAATTATGTTTGCAGCAAGACAATTTTGATAAAGAGAAAAAGAAGAATATAGCTAACACGTATTTTTATTTTCCCTGTAATTTTTTTAGTGGCAAAATTTCTTTTACGTCTGGAACCTCCATCGACCTAAATCCGTCACTGTCTATAAATACAAAATTATCCTCAAATTTTTATTTTATTTTATTACAATTTAAACTAAAGATATTTGTAAGCATTTTGCATTAAATTAGATATAGTTGGGAATGTTAGTATGAGTGCCATGATGAAATGTGTTGTGGCAGGGTATACCTTCGCCTTAACATACGGAGTGACAGTAACCAAAAAGTAGGGCAGGAGTTGTCTTGAGCATTCGAAGACCCTAATCATTCGAACAACATAAATGCTTTTCCTAGCTTGGGGATTTCAAAACTTTATACAAATTCCTTTGTGAATGAAATTGTACCACTTCTATTGTGAACAGCTTAATATTGATTGATATGTTAAACAGAAAGAGATAGATATATAACGATAAATAAAGATAGTAATAGTTTAACAATAAAATAACTTTATTTAAATGTTGAATCACAGAAAAATATATGTCACTTTAAATGTCAAAGTAACAGCTTTGTAAATAAAAAGATGAATGAAATATAAACTATAAACTGGAGACTAGTTCGACTCCAATATGAGGGGCATAACTTTCGTACCTTTAAAAATCGTTTAAAGAAATATTGGAGTACTAGCTAAACCCGACTTTGCTGTGGCTAAGTCTGATATGAAATTAATGGGAAAGTTAATAAGACACACAAACACAAACGACAGAATAGACTAGAAAGAAATGAATTCAATTTTCGAAAGCACGATTATGTCAACGTTTCATTTTACTATAAAAATATGGTCGTATTCGAATATGTACAACGTTGTGCCAATTTCAAGGGATTTGACCGACTACTTTTCGAGTTTTGCGAATACAAATATACGCTAACTGAATTCCGTAACTGCATCTTAGGTGAACACATACACTTTTCTTCAAAACAGGCCTGGAATATGATATCAGAAAACAAAAAACACATAGAACATGTCGTAATATTTCTCTATTATATTTTTTATTTTAATTTTTTAATGTTTTTGCCACTTGGCACTACATTCTTGTGCCTTAACTCATTTATATACATGTCATTGTGCTTAATTCAATTTTGATCCTTATTAAATCTAAACATTCTCATTTTTTTCAAACTTCATTTTAATAAAAATAAAAACAAAACTGCTACTGCTACTGCTTCGCTCCTCCTGCTACTGTCCCTCCTGTTTCTACTCTGCCATTCCTTCTCTTTCCTAGTTCTTTTTTCTCTATCTCCGCGATCCAAATCTTCCCTTCACTTTCGGCATTACATTCTTCTGCCTTAAAAAGATTTAAAAAGCTTCAGCCTTCCTTCTTCTAATTATTTCTCTATTATACAGGGTATCGAATAAGCCTAATCATGACCTTAGTAAAAGTCGCATGGTTTTCGAGATTACGTCAGTTTAGTTTTTGTAAAATTCTCCATTTTTTAACTTTGTTAGTGCCAGCGTTTTCTTGGATAGCTCTGTCTTTTAGTTTTTTTATTTCTACGCTATCGTGAATAGTTACTTAAGACGACACAAGCATTATTTTGTCAATGACTTATGTAAAATACGAAAAATGTCTAGTTTAATCTTGACTTAAATCACCAGAAAAAATATTAACTTCGTCTTTGACCAACTGCCGTGAAAAAAAATACTAGACACGAAATGATGAAATACCTTTAAAAACTTGCTTATGTTATGCCGATTCAGGAATGGTATAACACTTGTATCTTTTAGAGATAAAAAAGGAAATCCAGTTATCTTTTCTAAACAAAGACCAAAAGTCAAAACTAATTATTAAGCAAAAGAAAAGGTTGCTGCTTAGTAAAACGGATTATTCTTTTTGATAATGTTCAAATGTTTTGAGAAAGCATAAATAAGCTATTAAAACTTGAACTGCAAAACAATTTGTATGTATATTTAGTTTATTGTTTCAAAAATGATTTATGGAATTTCATTAGTTCATTAGTTTTCAATGAAATCATTAGTTTCACAATAGATTTACCTCTTTACAACCATTACGTACTGAGACATTTATTTTTGAAATCCATCACACTCTATTTTCTTAAAAAGTTCAACCGATTTAAAAAGACGAGGTCAATTGATACAATTATCTCAAAAGTTATTCATTCTTTAGCAACTATCGTCCTCTTTCTTTCTTCATCCATCACAACTTCCCCTCTCTTCGTCCCAATCCCCTTTCCTTTTCTTTAGCCGTTGGAATTGACGTGAATCCTTTATATGTAAATATAGATATAAGATATCGAATAAGATTTGAAATGTTCACAATACGTCAATGATATTACGTAATAAGGTTGGAATATGATATGGGTAATAAGCTAAGAGCATAAAATAAATATTGTTGTAAAGTATCCAATTCTGTAAAAAATCATTCATATAACAAGAACCGTCATTTCAAGGTTCTTTCAACAAGCGGTATCATTTTAAGAATCTTTCAACAAGAGGTGTCATTTTAAATCAACAGAAAAACGCAATATTTTCGTGAAAAGTAGTGATATTTTTATTTTAATCCAAAGTACAAACTCTAAGGTTAGTAATGGAACACAATATCTGCCAAATGTCACAGCAATAGCGATTGTATGTTGACATTTCAAAATGGTGTAAAATTTAAAATGACAGCTCTTGTTGAAAGACCTTGCACATTTATCACTCACAACCACAACACCATCCTAGACAAAAGTTGTTGTATTAACAAGAAAATACATGTATGTGTAAGGCGAAACGATCACTATTCAGCAAGGAAAGCAGTGGACGCTTTGGATTCTTCAATGAAACGTGGAAGAGCTGGAAACGGCAGGAAAGCGTGCTCAGGGGTACCTTGTATAAATGTGTTAATGTGTTAATGACGCACCTTTAGCATTACCACAAGGTTGCCAACTAACACTAAAACTAATACGAGTAAACAAACGACACCGCTTGCATACGACTGCTCTTCTCTGCTACGTTTTATTCATAAAATTTAAAGCGTTGACTGTTTTCCGCGTTCAACATTGTACGCTTACCATAATAAAGAGTTTGCCATATTAACCATGGCGCAAATGGGAAGCTTACCATTGAAATAGTCCTAACGTTACAGACAATTGTGACTTGATACAATCAATTTCGGCTACAATTAATTCACGGAAGACTTAAAAAAATATAATTTATTTTGTTCTTGCACCAAACCTTCAAAAAATTTATTTCCGCACTGGGTTTGATAAAGAGATCGCGCTAATATATTGAAAATGTTAATAGTGTCGCACGATTTCATTCTTCATACGTTTAAGTTCAAAGTTTCAAGTCAATATAATTTTTGCAATGTGTTTTGACAGCCAACATTTGCTGACAGTTGCTGAAATCAACGAACTTCAGGAGGACCAATGTAATAAGTGCATCGAACTGAAAAGAAAGTACCCAGTAAACAATTTGGTGAAGTGTCCTGTTTTGTGATGTTTCTATCTATTGCACTTCAATTATAGTTCCCATCAACTTTATCTTCATTTGTTGTCTGACAAGCGGCATAATTTCGCCATTTGTAGCGGATAAAATAGACATTGCATATGATCAACTGTGAGATACTGATAATGAACTCTTTCATGACAAAAAAATCTTTAATATGGTGTCAAAGTGACTCCAAAATGTTTACTGGGTATGTTGAAAAATGATTTAGAGGTCTCCAACATCCAAATGCGCTACTGCGTATAATACATTTATATAAAGTTATTTAATAAAAAGATATCAAATAGTTTAAACAGCGCTGAAAAAGCAATAACTTGTTAAAAATCGAATTCACCCTTTGTTATATTTATCTAATACGATTCAATATCAGCCGGTTTTTTTTATGCTCTATCTCTAACGTAAAATGAAGCTATACCCATAAACTATCATACGAGTATATAGATTTTGATGCCATTTGTTTGTGATAGATCGTAGATAACATGATATCATTGATGTAGTATAGTTTCAGTTTCAAGGTTATTTCAATGTTATTCGAGTATATGATTTAGAACTTTGAAAGATCTTGAAAGACCGCCCTTTAATTATTTTCTTTAAAATAACCTTAAGTTAAAAACAAAACATGCTGCTGCAAAAAACGGGTGGACCGATCTTACTCATCGATCCGCTTGGTCATTGGACATTGAGTTGTGAACCATAACTAAATTTATGTAAAACTGCACTGTATATGGATAAAATTGGCTATTAAAACCTCAATATGCAATTATTTTTATTCAATTCGCAATATTATTAAAGATATTAACGATTGAAATAGTTATTATTAATAACTTTAATAATTAAAGTGGTACAAAAAATTGATATTTACAAAAAATGACATCTCTTCACGACGTCATTGCTTCCTCATTTTCTTCCTCACTACCATTTGGCTACCTTTGCCATCGCGGTAAAAACAAGAGAAGAGTAAAAGAGATGCAAAATTAATCGTCACAACAATAGTAGGTGTAGTGGCAGCCCGTAAATTTGTCATGTAATGTCGCGGTGTATAATGGATGATCACTAAATATATTGAAAGATGAATTAAGAAAGTAAGCGTTGATTCATGCTGCTGAGACTTTTGGTGCAGTAATGATGCCCAAATAACTTTAAATGAGAATACTATTTTATTATTATATTATTAATCATATCAGTCTGTCTTTTGCTTTACAAATTTATACCTAAACCAATATGGTCATATGGTATCTAGCTATGGGGTACTGCATCTACCATTAATATTGAAATAATCCAAATATTCCTGTGTAAAAGGTTAAGGCTTGTCATGAATGCACCTTGGTTTGTACCTAATAATAAAATACGCCGCGATTTGGATATACCCACAATTAATGAAGAAATAGTGCTTCGAACCAAAGCCTACAAGGAGATAACACTTGAACATCGAAATAATTTTGCCAACTGTTCAATAATTCTGCATTACGCAGACTAAAAAAGAAATTACCTCAGGACCTATTAACCAACTAATCAGATTCTAGGATCTTTTGCAATTGACGTATGAGTCGATGATCCCACCCCGCGTAAGACACTTACTATTTACATACTTATCACTGAATGTCCTCTAAACAGGACAAATTGTAATAATCTCTGAAAACCAAATTTAAAAAAAATATCAGTCAGTGATAGGGCTAATATTGAAGGTAGAACGACATTAAATAAAATAAACAAAAAAGAATTCAACCCTTGACCACTTTTATTCAATTATCGTAGACACGTTTTCGTTTACTTCCGCTTGTAGGACATTCAAGATTAGAAAGAAAGAGATAAAGGGTATTATCATTTCTTTATCATCCCTTAACTGCAGTAATCCCCTTTATTAGTGTTAAGGATTTTGATATAAAAAAGGCAATTTGATTTAGCCTGAGGTTCTTTTATTAATCAAAAAAATATATAGTAGTTCTTGATCAATAACGGCTTATAAAAATTTGTAGAGAAAGTAAAAAAAAAACTATATTTATTGTACAGTAGGGTATATTATCCCCAATAATGGGAAGATCTGGAGGGTTAAACTTTAATCATATTAATGAACTTCATTGTTTTTATTATTTAATTTTTTTAACATCGGCCTATTATGTTTCTAAACATACAAAAACTGATTTAATGAATTCGCACGACCTATAAAGGATGCCGATGTAGACGTATTAATCGTTCTAATGTAGATGGCCCATTACTTATTGACTCTTTTTTTTCATTTCAGGAGTGAAGAAGCATGATTGCGACTCGGCAGACAGAGACAAACAGAGTAGGCCGCTTTTTGAGCGACGCTATTCACTTACCAGTGCATGGCAAACCACACTTAGTGCAACCACAGCTATGAGCACCGCTGCGGCGGCGCCAGTGGACGCGGAGGCCGGGGCACAAAAAGCGGCCCCGGCCCCAAAAAGACCCGTCAGAAGAAGTGGAAAAGCACAACCAGATCGACCTCAGAGAGTTTTGTTCTGTTTGCCAGTCAAAAATCCTGTTAGGAAGTTATGCATTGACGTAGTAGAATGGAAGTATCCTTTTCTATTTATATTTATATATTCAGTGTCGTCCTTAGAAGACATTGTGGGCGAGTGAGTGATGCTTGATGTCTTCGGCCATACCATGTTGAACACACCAGTTGTCCTTCGAACTGGTTCACTTGCGGGTTAAATTGCGATTGGTGGTATGCAAATGAGGGTATTTTCCGTGGATATTGCACCTCTCGTGCCAATGGTGAACAGTATTCGGTTCACTTCCATATTATTACTTTCCCCTTCCGGGAGAACACGCTTCAGTAATCATATTAGTTTGAGATGTTTCTTCCCCAGCTCACACCTTAAGTTCCAGCTTTCTTATACACATACAGATGCAATTTCTGCACAAACTTCGCGAGTTTAAGATGTATAAAGACTGGCATCGCACACCTCTAGGAGTAGAGGAAAAATTAACCATGATCTACTGCACACAGTGTAGTGTATAACTCGTACTCATAGGACCAAAGTTTTATTTTTTGGTTGTTATATTAATCATATACTTATTAGGAAGCGGTGTTGACAACATATATAAAGCCAAGACATCATAAAAAACGCCAACATAGTATGAGATCGTCGGTGATAGGACTCAACATCGAAAATAAACCGACGTTAAATAAATTAAATGAAAAAATAAAATATCATCATTATTATTTATTATGATAATAGATATTTCGGAAGCCTGGGGCAGCACACCCCTCTAACTTTCCCTTTGCATGAATACCGTCGATCTCTTTGAAATTGAAGCCTACTAACTAATTTAAGGAATTTGTATCGGATATAATTATAATAGACCAATACAAACCTCTATATTAATTTAGATTTAAAAAGATAGATTTATATTCATTTTAAATGAATCATTGAACAAAGGGAATCTACCTCCGACCATTAGTTTACAAGTTACAGTGGTAAATACGATTTAATTTGCTATGAACTTGTGTAAAAAATGCTATGTTCACATCTAGTGATAATATTTAACCTTAACAAAACTCCGTCAGACCATTCGAATACCTAATTTTGTTAACTATATTTGCCAATTGTGTGGCTCTGGCGGTCTACACGCCATATCCACAAAGTGATTCCAACAGCACGAATGCTGCCTTGGTACGTATTCGTATAAATATACACAGGGTCGCTTTTATTATCGGTGGGCCCCTAAGCACAACTTTTGGAGCGGCCCCTCTTCTTCATATGAATTTGAATTTGAATTTTTCGTGAATTTTATTTTTTAACGTGTTGAAATTTTTTTTACATATTTCTTCCAAAAACTAAATTACTAACTTTCTGAAAATAATTTATCAATTTGAAATTTTTTTTATTGTTGTTGTGCGGGCCACTATTTTGCCTATGCTTAAAAGCGGCCCTGAATGATAAGTTACAATTAAAAACAAATATTTACAAATAAAAATAATAAATAACTTAATGCATAAAATTATTTTTAATTATAGGAAAAAATAGAAATGATATTTTTAGTTATATTCACTGCAGAGTGTATCTTGAAGGTTATAGCGTATGGGTTTGTGCTCCATCCGGGGTCCTATCTACGAAACGGATGGAATTTATTAGATTTTACAATAGTTGTTATAGGGTAAGTAATATTATTTATTTTATTTAACATACATTCTTTTACAATAATTTTAGCAATTCCATTGCTTAAAACTAACCTTAACCCAATTTCAACTCACAAAATTTTTTATTATCTTGTCGTGTTGCTATTCTCCTCTTCTCTCTTTTAATCTTTCTCCCTCCTTTTTTCTGTACTTCTGCCATCCTCCTCCTTCCTTCTTTGTCACTTATCAGCAGCTCTTTTCACTGACATCCATAGTTTCTTTACTGCTCCTCCCACTACTCCTGCCTCTTCTTCTTCTACTTCTCTTCTTCTTCTCTCTACTTCCGTCATTCATCTTTTCCCTTCATTGCCTCTGTCATCAGTTCCCCTATCTTTTTCTCACTGTTTATTTTACAGTATCGTATAATTACTACAAATTTTAATTGAATTAAACGATTCTGTCTATAATTTAATTTTTTAAATAAGAACAAAGAATTTGTTAATTTTAATAATTAACTTATAATTTCATTTTCAGTATGATAAGTATGCTTATAACTTTATTAATGAAGGAAGAAGGTTTCGATGTGAAAGCGCTTCGAGCGTTTAGAGTGTTAAGGCCACTTCGGCTCGTTTCAGGAGTGCCAAGTAAGTGTTATTAGAATTATAGGCCCCCCTCGAAAATTCAAATATTGATTCTTCAAAACCCCAAATTTGGAAAATATATGCTTTTGAAGAATCACATTAGGGGTGCGTTCCTCTAAGTGTTCACTAAGTGTTCACAACAATCACGCTCACGATCGCAGTTTTTCCTGTTCCACTTACTTGCGAGCGTTGCTAGCATACACTCAAGTAGAATGGATTATGGAGCGTTTTAAATGGTTTTGAGCGTTGAAAAAATAAGGATTGCGACAGTTGATTAGCAAAAATTATATCTACAAACAAAATAAATTTTTCATAAAAGAAATATATTCTAAATGATAATGAACATTGCTTATTAATAAAATAAAATCCAATAAAATATATCTTTCCGAATCATATAAAGTATTTTTTTCTGTCATCGTCATCTTTAAGTTTTCCGTTATGTTTAAACATTTCGCCGAAATGCTCAACAACGACCACTACGACCCAACTCTTCAGATGGGTCGTTGTGAGCTTGGCGTGAGCGAAATTAATAAAGTCAGTAGTGACATTTTCGAATAGTTTTGACGTTGTGAACGCTTAGTAGAATGTTACAAAATAGGAATATAAGAGGGGAAAGTAATAGGTACCTGAATAATTTCAAAACTACCCAATCGGGGGTTTATACAATACATCTTTAGATGGGCAAGCGTTAAAAGTACCCGAATAGGATCCTGTCTCCAGGGCCGGTTCGAATGACATTTATTATGGATACGAGATGATAATTGGGCGTCGTTTCCCTGTTATTTCAAAGATTCACGATATTGCTTCCTTCCCACTTAGAATAGCCTGTTGTGAAATTAATTTTGCATTAGGCTCACCTTATATTTACGTCCAATTCGACCGCATCCTTTGCATAGGCCTCGAAACGATCTTGGGGAGTCAGAGTGGGCTTTGATAACGTCTGATCGGGGCCTCATGCGTTTCGGGCAAAATATGTACTACGATACAGATGTAGTAGTTACATCAAATATAACAAGAGTATCTAAATGATTAACGTATCTAGATACATCGTAATATTAATTATATCTTTTAACCGTTTTACTAATTCGTTATATTGTTCACAGGTCTTCAAGTCGTTTTAAATTCAATTCTACGAGCCATGGTGCCTTTACTACATATTGCTCTATTGGTGTTATTTGTTATTATAATTTATGCAATTATAGGATTGGAATTATTCCACGGTAAATTACATAAGACGTGTTTTAATAAAACGACAGGTGAGTTTTGTTTATTTTATATTAATTAATAAGTTTATAATCGTTTTCTTTCCACTGATTATGTTCATAAAATTTAAAAATGTTACTTATTCATCATTTATTACTCTAATTAATTATGTACGAACTCTATCACAGTGATGACTTATTATCTAATATTGAACTAGAATGCACATTTTTTACTAATCTTGCAACTTGAGTAAGATTTCTACCGAGTACTTAAAGACATTAAATCGTCATATTTTTTCTGCGCTTTTTTCTCTTTTGTTGTATTTTTTTGAAACCTGATTATAGCAAGAGCCAATATTTTCTTTAATAAAGAATTTCTTTTCTAATTAGTTAATAAAATTATTATATTTCTTTTCAGGAGCCATAATGGAAAGTCCTCATCCGTGTGGGGGGAGTTTTAAATGTGAAACAATATCCCCCACAATGGAATGCAGATTTTATTGGGAAGGGCCAAATAATGGTATTACCAATTTTGATAATTTTGGACTAGCCATGTTAACTGTTTTCCAATGTATTACTCTTGAAGGATGGACGGACGTTTTATATAATGTAAGTTGCAATCTTCCTTACATATTTCTTCCCACTTCCTCATAAATATTTATCCAAAACATAATAATATAACGTTTAATACTTGTACAGATTGAAGATGCAATGGGCAGTAGTTGGCAATGGACCTACTTTGTATCCATGGTGATCCTGGGCGCTTTTTTCGTTATGAACCTAATTCTTGGTGTGTTGTCGGGGTAAGTAAATAGCGCCAGAGAGCGTTGAGGCATGTACACATGACGGATGTTGAGGTTTTACCATTTTCGGGCATTCGGAGAGTAATGGAAGCTTAGGGTGATACTGAATATGTGGCCAATTGTTAGCTCCCACGCAAAATCAGTTTTATCTAGTCATAGTGAAAGTTTTTGGAAGGGTAAACTGGAACACCTCCTACGCCCGACCCTTAATACGTTTCTAATAAGTTGTGGGCTATGAAACTGAGTACACCTAACCTCCAATTTTAATACATTTTCGGATGTAAAGTGCTTTCCTAAGCCGTTAGTTAAAAAATTATATTCGGTGGTGAACTGTATTATTGTATTGTGCACTTTCTGCGTACAAAATGTAGATATAAGATACAGAGACCGAAGTCATGGCCATTCGTATTCCCTTCTTCGTACTCACATGTTCAATTTTCATTCGCTTGTCATGAGCACCGGCTAAAGCATTTACTGTTTAAATTAACGTCCAACTGTGGTGGCTACCGTTGGTGTATACGATTACAGTAGTTTTCTTTCGCTATGTTAATATTTCAGAAATTTCATCATTTTATTTTATTTAATATATCAAATTTAAAAACCAATAATTTTAACAAAGTTTCATACAAATTAATTAAGTTTAAAGTATTTAAATAAATATTAAATTAATGTACGTAATTATTTTGAATAATAATTAAGAATTAATCTTTATATTACAGAGAGTTTTCTAAAGAAAGAGAAAAAGCAAAAGCTCGTGGTGATTTCCATAAATTAAGAGAAAAACAACAAATTGAAGAAGATTTAAGAGGATATTTAGATTGGATAACACAAGCAGAAGATATAGAACCGGAAGGAGATGACCAAATGATGCAAGATGGAAAAGGTCCGTATCTATATTTTCTGCACAGTGAAATAGTTCTTATATACTCATACATAGCAAAACTTTGTTAATTTTATGTAATATTTGTGTAACAGTTTTACTCTTCTAAATCTTTGATAAAAACCACGAAATTTTTTCTTTTTTATTTAAATTATTTAAAGACCTATTTCCAATGCTGATTGCTATGTCTTTCGAGGTCGATCCCCGAAGAGTTTAGTTGTTATCAAGTTACATTGATTATATACATACTTAACCATAAACTTATTAGGCAACTGTGTAGTACACAAATGTAAAGCCACGATACCACAAAATATGCTAGGAAATAAGTCGACATTAAATAATTATAAAAAACTGACGTATCGCATACAATGTTACCGCAAGCAATTTTCATAAATAAACAAAAAATTATGAATTTAATAAACATATGTACTAAAATATTATATAAAATATATTTTTTTTTTTTTTTTTATATTTATTTTCTTATTTGCCTTGACTTTCTTTCGTCATAGCCACCATCAAATAATTTTTTTACATCTTTTATAATTTATAATTCAATTTTACACATTTCTAAATATTTCAATAATTCACTAATTAATTTTGAATCACTTAACAAAAATTTAGTATTAACAGGAAAAGTTTTAATCACATCTAATATACCACTATTCAATTTTAATATTTCTAAACTATAATTTATGCATTCAAATATAATATGATCCAAAGTTCCTTCTTCACCACATTGACATCTATCGTCAGATTTAATATTAATTTTGTACATGTGAGCTGGAGTTTTGCAATGATTACTTTTGATTCTGATTATAGTTGATATAATTTTGCGGGACTCATTTCTAAACCATCTCTTCTTACTTAAATTTGGATGCATATAATAATCTCTTCCTTTTAACTGACTTTTGTTAATAAAATATATGTAATAAAAACATATGTACTGCATCCCTCTATTTTATGTAAATTTGGTAACTTTATATAATGTAATATATATATATAGCTATGTTCACACATATGTAGTTCCAAAATCGAATGAAATAACTAAATCTAATTGAAGAAGTCGTAATTGATTTAATTTAAATTGCAGTAAAAGTGCCAAATGAAATGGATTCTTCGGATCAATTAGGTGAAGAAGGTGAATTTCAACAAGAATCTTGGTTTAAACAAAAAAAGAAAGACTTAGATAGAATGAATAGAAGACTGAGAAGAGGATGTAGAAAAGCTGTTAAATCACAGGCTTTTTATTGGTTGATTATTGTTTTGGTATTTTTAAACACAGCTGTTTTAGCGACAGAACATCATCACCAAAGCAAATGGCTTGATGAGTTCCAAGGTAAGGAAATTTTTCTAGTTTAGAAAAATTGAACATACTTATTTCTATCCAATTCTATTTGTGAATATAATGGGCTTGTGAACCTTGTCTTAATATCTATAAAACTGTACTGATACTGATACTGATAAAGTTGGTTACTAGAACCTCAAATGTCCAATTATTTTTTAATAACTCCCTATAATTTAGGAGATATTAACAATTAAAAAAGTCATTTTTTTCTTGAATTACTAAAGGGATCCAACGCTATAGGAATATATAATAGAGACACATACCACCAACGTTGTGTATGAAATATCATATACGAAGGTTGCGAACAAAGAAAAATAATCTCCATTACTTATTACTACTTATCTCTTTTAAAACAAGCGGCAAAACTAAAATTCAAATTTGATATAGCTATAACTCCGTTAACATTTGGATATTTAAAAAAAATTAACATTTATTTCAATCAATAATTTAAAAAACGACCCAAAAATTACTTCACAAACCCATTATTAAATTGTAAATAAGCATTTCAAGCCGTGTCATTGAAAATTTTATGAATTTATTTATTTTTGTTTTCAATTTTTACTACTTCTCTTCAACTATTTTAACTTACACTGGTCTAAATCTATTACTTCTTCTCAACATCCTTTCTGACCAAAGCGGATTATGAAAGAACAGTTCATTTGGTACTGCACCCAGTCAGAATTTGCCTATATTCCCAGCAAATGTCGTCTTAGACGAGCAAGGGTTGCCTATATAATGAATATAGTCCCAGATTTCTGACGATTACCATCTGACGAAGAATTTCTGATGGCTCCACTGATGAAACCTTTCAATACAAGTCCTTCAAACTTTTATCTCGGTTCCAAATTTGGACATATCTTTGTCAATAAACTTGAGAACCTGCTCATAAAACTCGTTTCTATATAAGCAGCACCGGTCCGATGAAATGTCTACTGTGAAATTAAATTACAGTGGAGTTCCTTCATTACAGTTTAGCGTTCTCCTTGTCTTAGCCCCCGATACGGCGCAGAATACACGTCAAATGTACTTACACGATTTGCTTAAACGCGAGTGAAATTCTCGATTCGGTGGTTAGAGAATCGCGTTACTAATCCCTTACTATTTTAAAGTTCATATAAAACTCGGGCGCAATAGAACAAAATCGTTAACCTGTATACATTCTTTCCAGGGGTGACCAACTATTTTTTCGTGAGTTTATTTACAATGGAAATGATGTTAAAAATGTATAGTTTAGGATTCCAGGTAATAATATAAATAAAATATTTAATTCAAATTAATTATCCTATAAAATATTTTTTATTAATAAATAATTTAAATTACAGGGATATTTTGTTTCGTTGTTTAATCGATTTGATTGTTTTGTTGTTATTGGAAGTATAGGAGAAATGATTTTAACAAGTACTAGCTGGATGACTCCACTAGGTGTCTCTGTGCTTCGTTGCGTTCGTCTTCTTCGAGTGTTCAAAGTTACAAAGTAAAACTAAATATAGAATTTTTCTTTAAGTGGGTAACTCTATCATTTATGTTTCATATTATCAACTAAGTACCCAGTTAACATGTTGGAGTCACTTTGACATCATATTTAAGATGCGCATGATTTTTTTGTCTTGTTCCTCTCAGATGTCACAAGTAGTTTGTTAAAGTATGAGAGGCATGTAACTATCTCAGAAAATGAAAAGAAATATTTTGGTTGATAGAGTTACCCACTTTATATTCCAAACAGTTTCATAATATATGTATTTTATTAAACAATAACATTCATTCCAGGTATTGGAGATCACTTTCCAATTTAGTAGCTTCTTTATTGAATTCAATACAGTCAATTGCATCTTTACTGCTGCTTCTATTTTTATTCATTGTTATATTTGCTCTATTGGGTATGCAAGTATTTGGTGGCAAATTTAATTCTGCAGAGCAGATGACAGATAAGGCACGTCACAACTTTGATAGTTTCTGGCAAAGTCTGCTAACTGTCTTTCAAGTAAGTTCACTTTACATACCATTTCCCTTACACAGTCCTGTATCAAGACATTAAAGTCTCATAGTTTCCGTATATTCTTTTAAAGATTATTAGGCAAATTCTATATTCAATTTTATTCAGACAGAACTAACTTTTCTCTCGACGGAACCCACTTCAATTTTGTACAGACTCTGTACTTCCTAGCGTTAATTTAGCACTGTTACAAATATTATTTTATTGATTTACTCACAAAGTCTAAGTGTTTGCTTTGAGCGAGTGACTAGTAGACTAACTGGCAGTGCAGACTATATGACGAAGAAAGCCTGGGGTCCTAGAAAGCTATCAAAATATATGAAATAAATTATACTCTTACTGATGAAAACTAAAAACATATTTCATGAAGTACTAATGTTCAGGAGCAGGATACATTTGAATTACATCACGTCCTAAAGTTCTTATTTTTGCATATGTTCCAAAGTTTGGGGTTCTAACGAAAATTTCAAACTTTTCCCATTGTCGAACATTCGGTTCTTATGCAATATCTCCTTACCTGTGGATCCTACGATAAAAATAGGTATTATCAATCTGATAGAGAACTTAATTCCCTACAATTTATGTTTACAACATTCTTTTGTATATCTAATAGATTATGAGTTGCACTGCTGCAAAGTAGCACACTAAACACTAGTAAAGGATCAAAACAGCGAATGACATAAATGACAAAGAGCTGCATGAGCTTACATTTTTACCCATATTTCTTAAACCCATTATAGTCAATATCATTTAAAAGGATATTCTGCAACTTTTTTAAAAATATTTTTTGGTTAAAATAAACACATTTGATATTTATCCTCCAAGACCAACCGTTATTTAACATAGAAAACTTCTAGATATTGACAGGTGAAGATTGGAACGCTGTGATGTACGACGGCATCGACGCTCTGGGCGGAGTAGATACATTTGGAGTTTTTGCCTGCATATATTTCATTATATTATTCATCTGCGGTAATTGTATCCTTTAGAAATATTTTCCGCTAAACACAGTTACATATATTTAAGGTTATGTTAGTAAGTTTCTTCTTTAAAATGACATTTCATAATAGAATCTTACTTAACTTGAGTAATAAAATTAAACAATTTCTGGAATTTTCAGATTGTATATTACTAGGTATCACTTAAGTAAAATATGACATAATTTTTTTTGTGAATATTCATGTTTTGTGTTTAGCGGGTTTACACTATGATAAACTAAAAACTTAGAACAATTTCCTTAATAAAAAATTAGACATTCTGTTAAACGTTTTCTTGGCTATCGCCGTCGATAATTTAGCCGATGCAGAATCACTCACTGCAATAGAAAAGGAAGAAGATGAAGACCAGGAGGTACATATATCACATAGTAAACAAATATTACCTTTCCATTAAATTTATATTAAAACTTCATTTCGTTTAACGTATTAATCGTTACTTTGTTGAAGGCAGAGAACTTGCAAAAATCACACAGCCCTACTCCAGTGCTTGAAGGTGATGAAGAAGATATGGAAGATCGAGATGACATGGATGAAAATATTTACGATACTGAAACGTAAGTATTCACTTTTTTGAAGGGCATCTATGTTGGTTTTTAACATTTGCAAATATTAGTATAGGCTTAGTGAAAATTATTTCTTAGTTTATATGAAGATTCACATTAAGATAAAGATATTTCAGTTCTGAGCAAGGAGATGAGACGGGTTCCCAAAGTAAAGAGCATCGAGATCATGATGAAGAGGATCCGGAGTATGAAGATCATATAGATGAACAAGGTTACTATACTACTATACTATTTATTAATGGTTTACTATTAAGAGAGGTGCTTAAAAATATTGTTATAAACTACATTACTGTTCTCCGCGTGGCCGAATTAGTCGAAGTCATTAACTATAGCAACCCTTTCACATAAGAATTAAATTTAATTCCCAATTATTATGTGTGTATTTGAATGTATTTATTAATGTCATTGTCGTTAGCCATTACATTCTTCTCGTTGAAACAACCATTTACATTTCATTTAATGTCCTGTAACAACTTTCTCTACTCTAAATCCCTCATCCGCTTCGCTTCTTTTCTGTCTCCTTCTCTGTACTTCAGTCCCGACCTCCATCCTTCCATGTCTCCGTTCAACAATTCATCTATCTTCCTCGTATTTACATTTTCTCTTCATAAGTTTCAACGTATCCTCTACTCCTTATACACTCTATAGACTCTTTCCTGCGCTTTTTCCCACGATCTCCATCTGTTCTCCTCATTGCAAATTTTGAATCTCGCTATTCTTTGTGTATCTCTTTTGTCATTTGCCTTTATGTATGCTGCTATCTCCGTATCCCAAATCCATTTGTATCTTCTGTTATATTTTGCTTGCCCTCCTTTACTTTTGCTGTACCTGTACCTCACTTTCCCCTAATTCAACCTGCACATTTCAAGCCTCTTCACTACTCCTCTCTGTCTCTTCTACTGTAAATGTGTAAATAAAGTCATGCGCATCTTCAATATTATATGAACGGTTCTTGTTTTGAAGCCCTGCAACTCTCTCTTTTTTTTCTCTTCAGAATTTTCAGGACATTCTCTTTAACACAAAGTATCTATATCCAGTAAACAATTTGGTAAAGTGTCCCTTTCTGTGACGTCAATTATAGTTTACAACAACTTTATCTTCATTTGTATTCCGACAGAAGAAACTGAACTGTAAATTAACTCTTTCATGACAAAGAAGTCATGCGCATCTTCAATATGATGGCGAAGTGACTTCAAAATGTTTAGTGGATACACGTAACAAAATATTTAATATCATAAATTTGTACATGTTTTAGATGACGAACATGAAGGTGAGATAGTAGAATCTGCGCGACCTCGACGGTTGTCAGATGTTAGCATCAAAAAGACCACCAAACCAATTCCCCTGGGCAGCGCGTTTTTTATATTTTCCAATACTAACAGGTATGCACAATACGGGTATCTCTGCAAACTGTGATGGCTGTTCCGCTGCAATAAATGTTTTACTTACCATATAAGTAGATTATTGTTAGATTAGATATGCACCTTAGCTTAATTACACCTTTAAATAATTTATATTTATTTTGTACTTTTAGTCAGTATTATTTGCCTTGAAGCAGCAAAGCCTTATACACAGTATTCAGAGATGCCCCGTTTAGGCATTAGCGTTGAAAAGTATTTATTTTGCAGACTTGAATTATATGGGAACTCCATCAGCACGTCCAAGACGCATGTCAGAGACAGAATTGGCTTCAAAAACGCAACCTATTCCTCCAGCTTCTTCGTTCTTCATTTTTTCTCCCTCCAACAGGTGATTGCCGCAATGTTAGCTGTGCACTGCCACATAGAGCGTGCTTCATAGAATGAAATAGTTGCCGCAATAATCCTCCCCTCCTCTAGTACCAACGAAGCACGAAAAGAACATATTTTAATTACCTGTAGTGGATTATTCATTTATATAATATAGTTTATAGGCGGTTGCAAAATACCATTTGTATTTGAACCAAAAATTTATTGGATATTTCAATAAGAGAGGTTGACTGACTTTAAAACAGCAAACTTAAGCTTACGAACTTTTTACAAAATTTAAACATATTATTAACGCCATCTCTATGTGAGGACATAAACTTTCCCAAGAAATAAGTAATTTTAAAGATGTCTTCTAAATCCATCAATGCTACGGTTGTTGTATATGCTAAGTTGTAGTACCATATAAAGAGATGATTTGTGAGAAGAATTTCATGCACAATCTTGATCTTATCTTAGACAAATGAATTCTGCAACCGTCTAAACCCGTAGATGCACCCATCTTAGAGCCCGCTGCACGCCGTCTTGATATTCAACAAGTTATATAGTAGTAGATACTCTTATTAATCAAAACTAACATCTGATCTTAGTGATTACTCCATAAACGATTTCAGCATACCCAATTAACCATTAAACATTTTACTTTCAGGACCCACTGGCCTATTATCCTACAACAAACATGTGATTGTGATTATTTTGCGATTGCAGCCATTGTATAAATATCTTGTATTATCAGATTATTTTTTATTTCTTTCAATAATTTTACACGATTTTATTTTCGTTTGTGAAAGTAGGCTTCTGCCATAAATCATGTAATCTAGGAACAGTGCCGGATTAACTTTTTTGACAGATTAGATCTAAAAATAAACTTTCCCCTAAATCAATTGTATCTGCTCACAATTACATTTCAACGAGATCAATTGTTTTTAGACCTTTCTGTGAAATCAAATGCGTCTATAGTCACAACTATTTCAAAGGTAGGACTGGCGCATGTACTGTCTACGCATGCGCACAAGCAATGACAACTTTAATTTCACGATTTAACTTGTGCAGATATAAAAAATTATGACAGTATGCTTTCATGAACGGAAACTTGGACCATGTCAATATAATTAAGAATCTGTAAATATTTCTTATATTAAAAACCGGTAAAAAGAACAATTTTCTCATTACCATATAATAATACATTAGTAACTGTCTTCATATTTAAAGTTAACATAAAGTTAACAATATTGTTGCCATACACAGGAATTTTCAATAATTTATTAAATAAAAGTTGACAAACTCTGGTAACATTTTTAACCGATAACAGCACAATCAGTAAATATATATTACAAGTTATTTTTCATGCATTTTACAGTCATTTGAAAAGTGTTTTATACAACTAACATTGAACTTATTGACAGCAACCTGAGTTATGCCAATTTCTGATACTTTACGACGTTCTGCAAAAATACATTTTCAATGGGCTTGTGTACTCATTTTTTATGAGTCAATTTTTTAATTGTAGTTTTTGCGGTACACATGTTGGCCATATTTATGACGCAACATGTCGCGTTATTAAGAAATAGGTCAGTTATTTTTTATGCTCTAAGAGATAGCAACTTAGCGGACCTGACGTCACTTATTTTGGAATTTTCTATAACGTTGGATCTCTTTAAAAATTAAAGGGACTTTTTTAATTGTTAATGTCTCCTAACATATAAAGAGTTATTAACAAAAAATTATACATTTCAGGTTCTAGTAACCAACTTTATCAAGATATAGTACAGTTTTATAGAAATTAAGACATGAGACACAAGCTCATTGTTAACTAACACAACGTTAGACAGTATCAGTATTTTGGAAAATTCTATTTTTTTCTAGTTTTAATGCATTGTTTCTGAAACATTCCTTTCATATAACTAAAGTAAAAGTTTTGCACTGTTTTAACCAGCTAATATTTATTTACAATTATATAGATTTCGAGTATTCTGTCACTGGTTCTGCAATCACAGTCACTTTTCGAACTTCATTCTATTTTGCATTATGTTTTCATCCGCTATGCTGGCCTGCGAAGATCCTTTAAGCGCAACTTCTGAATTGAACAGGGTAAACTACGAAACTTTCATTTTGTTTAAATTCTGTTCTTATTCTTTATTCGTTTTCTATTCTGTAGGAAAAAAGTTTTGCTCACTTTTTGCACTTTTATGCTAACTTTAATGTTCCATTTTACTTTACTATAAATTCAACTATCCTGCAGACGGCACATTGACCGAGAGCATTGATTGGCCCCATTAGCTGTATTTTCTGGATTTGGTTGTTAGGACCAGTGGCGTAGCTTGCCTTTGCGTGCCTTAGACGGTCCCCGTATCAAAATTTGTTGAAGGGCCCAAATGATGGGTAAAGATTATTTATTGATTATACGTTATTACTTACAATTAATACTCCTAAGAACAAATCTAAGTACGGCCTAAGAGTTTAAGTGAGATTGTAAATAAAATTTTACGAATTTTTGCTAACACACATTTGGGGCCCTTGCAGCCCGGGGCTCATTGATACGGCGGTAGCTACGCCACTGGTTAGGACAATTAATTTGATTATGTGCTCGTAATGACAAAACTTATGATATATATATATATATATATATATATATATATATATATATATATATATACGACACCATAAACATTGATAACATTGTAGGAGGTAATCGGTGATAGAACTCAGCATCGGAAGTAGGCCAATGTTGAATAAAATTAATTAAACGTTTTTGTGTACAAATAGATGTTATTGTTTAGTTTTAAAAAGTAAGTAATAAAATTGCAAATGCGTAAAAATATGTAGTACATATATAACGTCTAAATACAAAACGTAAACTCATGTATTATTTAACGTAATATTTTTTATAGAACGTTTTGTTATTTACCGATATATAACAGAATTAAATAAATGCAATAGACATTAAATATCTTCCACTTGCATAATAATTTAGTACGAATTATTATATTAGGCGACACGGGGTGAGAGCATTGATGCTTGACTCTGACTGATGAGTCTTCGGGTTCGATCCCAGGATCATCAAAGTTATATTTTCTGAGTTTGGTTGTTATTAAATTAAATAAAAAAATAAAATTTAAAGGATTTCTGGCATATAATGAAAATTTATGTCGAAAAATAATTTTTTTATATAACCTTTTATTATATTAACCTAATTTTTATATAACAGATACGAGTAAACTATTTTATGTTAAATAAACCTAAAATATATATAACTGAGCAGTTTACATCGAGTCTTCTTGGTGAGCGCACGTATTTACAATAAACAAAACAATAAAATAAATAGTGATCTTTTTTTTGCAAATTATTATATTTTTTTTTCGTGATTTATTTTTTTTTTAAATTATAATTTATATTATTATTAAGTGTTATTAATAAGAAGTGAAGTAACTTCTATTTAATTATCACTGGTTAATTAACAATATGGATATGGAGGTTGAACCTCCCGATAAAAATCCGATCAATAAAAACAACTCTGTGACTAACAAATCAATTCCTACAGATAAAACATCCAGTGATATAACAGAAAACTTAAATAACAATAGTGACAATGTTAAAAAAATATTTAATAATTTATACAACACAGAAACAAAATATGACTCGTATAAAGTAATGATAGTTAAAAATAATAGTGATGGAAATACATTTTTTAGTTCTCTTAAATTAGCAGAAATAATATGTAAAATTAGCAATAAATCTAATATAATAGAAATTAAAAAAGTGGGAAGAAATAGAGTAATAGTTCAATGTGCTAATGCAGTACTAGCTAACGAAATTACCAAATCAACATTGCTGAAAAACAATGGGTATGAAGCGTTTATCCCATTTTACTGGTGCACAAAAGTTGCTATTATAAAAGGTGTTGATATTGAATATTCGGAAGATACAATTTTAAATAATATAGAGTGTCCACCTTTTAAAGTAACGAGAGTGCAAAGGTTAAATCGAAAACTAAGAGTTGACGGAGCTATTAAATATGAACCCAGTACAACAGTGAAATTATTCTTTGAAGGACTTGCTATTCCTGCTTATGTTTACATGTGGAGAGTGAGACGAGCATGTGAACCATTTGTACAACAGACGATACAATGTTATAATTGTTTTAAATTTGGACATGCAGCCACAAAATGTAGAGCAAAAGTAGCAAAATGTAAATTCTGCGGAAGTGAAGATCATATACGTACTGCATGCACATCTCCTAATCCGACATGCATAAATTGTAAACTTAACCACGAGGCTACAGACAATGAATGTCCTGAAAAAAAAAGACAAATCAAGATAAAAGATCTCATGGCCCAACACAATCTCAGTTTTTATGAAGCAAAATTAGAATTAACAGAAAAAAATACAGACTATTTATACTCAGTAAGAACTCAAAACTCTTTTGAAGCTCTAAACTACAATGAGACTTTTCCCAATATAACTAATAAATACAATAGTATCAACATAATTCCAACATACAAACCAAACCCTTTAACCAGAAGAACTAATACCAGAGTGAATAAATCAAATACAGGTAACTCGTTACAAAGATCTTACAGTCAACCACAACCTACGACATCCACTAAAGAACCAATTCCAAAAAGAAGAAGAGAAGAAAAGAAACCTAACAATGAAGAAAGCGACACATACCTTAAGATAACTAATCAAGGAAAAAACAGAAAGCAAATCAACCAAGAGACACCTGATATTACAATGGAAAACAATGATAATGATACCTGCTATACATCAATATATAATAAAAATAATGATGACAAAATTAAAAATACAAACAAAGACCCAAATATTACATCCCAATCCCTTAGAAGCTACAAGAAACAAATATCTAGTGTACAATGGCCAAACTCGTAAGAAAACATCGATATATAAATTAAGTTTATTTTTTAAAAACCTATTCACATCACTAAACCTAATCGTTTAATAAATTTACTAAAATATTAAATCAACAATAATTATATAAACGGAGAGGAAAAAAAATAAAATAAAATATATAAATAAATCTAACAACAAGACCAAGGACAGATATAAAAATCAATAATTAATTAAAACAGTTAAAATGATAAATTTTATTCAATGGAATTGCAGAGGAGTCAGATATATTAAAGAGGAACTACAACATATGTTACAGAAGCATAACATACATATATGCATACTATCAGAAACGTTTTTAACAAAAAATATCAATTTCAACATCAAAGGTTATTTTATTGAAAGAGAAGATAGGATACAGAATACAAATTATAATCCCCACGGGGGTGTTGCTATCTTGATTCATAAATCTATAAAATACAAACGAGTAATGCTAAATAACCCATTTAATTCGGTCGAAATAGTTGGAATAATTTTAACACATAACGAAACTGATATAATATGTATTTTATCAATCTATGCTAAACCGAATCATAAACTATCTAATTCTAATTGGTCACAGATAAAACAACAAATAGATGTTCCTGTTATACTTGCTGGAGATTTTAACGCGACTAATCTTGCTTGGGATATAAATTGTCCAGGTAGTCAGTATGAAGGTAACGAATTGTTAGATTTCATAGAAAACGAAAATCTAAATATTATCAACGATGATAAACCAACTAGAGTAAGCAATCTCAGTACAAGGGACAGTATATTGGATCTCACATTGGTATCAATGACGTTAACACAACAAATTACTTCGTGGCAAGTTCTTGCAGATAGCTTAGGTAGTGATCACTACCCAATTTTTTTCTGTTTGAATAACTATAATAAAGACCGCTACCGTACATCTGAATATTTAACGAGGAGAAATTTCCGAAAAGCAGATTGGGAGAAATATAGCCTTGAAATAGAAAGCAGAATTTCAAACCTTAGCACAAATGGAATCACAAGTAATCCACAAGATGTTGAAAACAAATACAACCAATTTAGAGATGTTATTAATAATTCGGCAGACATACATATCCCATCTACCAGATTGTATAATATAACTCCTAATAAAATAAAACCGTCTTGGTGGGACACTGAGTGCAATAAAATGATAGCTCAAAGAAAATTAGCACTAACTATTTTTAATAAAAACATGACAATGGCGAATTATTTAAATTATAAAAAACATCAAGCTAAAACCAGACGATATTTTAGAGCCAGGAAAAAAATAGAATGGCAAAATTTCTGCGAGAATTTAAACCCAAACACAACAACCAACATTGTCTGGAATAATATAAGAAAAATTAACAATAAAAGCTATAGTACTAAAAGGATAAGTGATAATGAAAATTTAATAGAAGAATTCATTAAAAAAAAATTTCCACAGAACAACAATTTAAATATTACTAACACCACCATCGTAAAAGATAATTTTCTAGATAATAACATAAATAAAAATGAAGTAAAATTCGCGTTAAATCATAATAAAAACAGTAGCACAGGATTTGATAGAATAAATTACAAAATGATACAAAACTTACCTGACAATGCAATAAATCATCTTACACAAATATACAATCTGTCATTAAACACTGCTGATATACCATTAGACTGGAAAAAACATATCGTTGTTCCTATATTAAAAACAGGAAAAGATCCAAACAAAGAAGAATCATTCAGACCAATTACTTTACTATCATGTATGGGCAAAACTATGGAATCCATCATCAAAAACAGACTGGAGTGGTATCTCGAACATCATAAAAGATTACCTGAGTTACAATTTGCTTTTAGAAAAACAAGAAGTACACAGCATAACTTAAACATATTGAATATCGATATTCAAAGAACATACAGTAAAAATCATTATATGATAGCTGCTTTCATTGACATTGAAGCTGCTTATGACAATGTTAATCTAAAAATATTAAAAGAAAAAGTAGAAAACATAGGTATATCTTCCAAAATATCCAACTGGATTACAAACTACTTCCAAAATAGAGAAATAACAGTTAGATACAATAATAAGTTAACTGGTCCTATACTATGTAATCACGGAATTCCACAAGGCTCAATATTATCTCCCTTATTATTCAACATATACACAGAAAAGTTAACAACATTATCAGATAACAACACAACAGTACTGATGTATGCAGATGACATGGTTATTTATAGTATGGGCCATACACAAGATATAGCTCAAAACAGATTACAATCGAAATTAAGAAAACTAGATATTTTATTAAAGGAAATCAAATTAAATATATCGTCAGAAAAAAGTAAAATAGTTATATTTACAAGGCATAGAATAAACTGCAGTCCAAAAATAACCATCAGAAATAAAAATATAACTGTTAGTTCAAATACCAAATTTCTGGGTATATTCTTTGATACGAAAAGCACTTGGGCGAAAGAAATTGCACATATTATTAACAAATGTCAAAAAGGCTTAAATTTGATGCGATGTATAGCAGGATACAAATGGGGCGCACACCCAACAACCTTAATAAAAATATATAAAGCTATTGTTAGACCGCATATTGACTATTCTAGTACTATGATCTGCACCGCAAATAACTCAAGATTAAAAAAAATTGAAATTATACAAAACAAATGTTTAAGAATAATATTAGGTGCAATGGTTTCAACACCAATCCAAATCCTCAACTATCAAACTAATATTCCTCCGGTAAATATCAGAATACAACAAATATCAGACAGTTTCTTTTGTAAAAACAGACATAACTCATGTGGCCCCTTAAATACAAGATTATCTAAACTATATGTTCTTTATAATAAACCATATTGGACAACTCATAAAAAACCGGCACTTTTAACTAGTTTTGATAGATATAATAACTTGAACTTAGAGGTACACAACATTATACCTTTTTTCAAATTTCCATTAGAAATAAGCATGACAACAATACATACAGAAATAAATTTGTTCAAGAAGAATGACAGTAAGGAAATAACTTATCAAAAATATATGGAATATATAACAAAAGATGATATAAACTGGAGTATATGGTTTACCGATGGTTCATTCGAAAAAAACTCTAAAACTGGAGGAATTGGCATTTTCAATTATAATACAGATCAACAGTACAAATACAAACTTAACAACATCACAAATTCTTATAATACAGAAATAACAGCAATTATGAAATTACTAGAAATAATACAAAAAACTGACAATAAAAATATATTAATCTTCACAGATTCTCGTAGTGTTTGTGTATCTTTAAATAACAATAAATTCAAAAACAATAATAATAACAAAATATGTTCAATTAAAGAATATCTTTTAAAAATGAAAAAAAATGATATCAATGTTAAACTTATTTGGATTCCTGGACATGTAGGCATAAAAGGAAACGAAATGGCTGACAAACTGGCCAAAGAAGCTTGTGTAGATGGGGAAATAATCGAAATAAATTGGTCAATAAATGATTCCAAAAAAATAATTAAAGAAAATTGTATGGCAGAATGGCAGAATATATATAATGAGAAAAGTCAAAGTACTGGAAAAAATTTTTTTGCAGCGAATCAAAAAATTCCAACAACCACATGGTTTAATAAAAATCATTCACGGAGATATATTTCAACAAATTGTCGAATGAAATCTGGGCATTCTAGATGTCCAGCTCATCTATTCAAAATAAATATAAAAGACACACCAAATTGTAGATGTGGAGAAGAAGGGTCTTTGGACCATATAATTCTAGGGTGTCATCTTTTAAAATCAAAAATTGATAGACTTTTAAATGATTTATGTAATGTAACACAGTTCCCAGTCAATATGTCCTGTTTAATGACAAGTGAAGCAACGGCGGAAATATTAACAAACTTTGTGATAGAAAATAATATAGAAGTGTAATTTAAGTTAAAATATTTTATTTAGTATGTATTTAATTTTAAGTTTAATTTTTTAAAAGAATCAATTTGTTTTGTATTTATTAGAACAATTATAATTTATATGTAAATTTTTATATAATTTTACAAATAAAAGCAATGGCAAGAAGGCTGAATAAGCCAAAGCCTAAATTAAATATAAAAAAAAAAAATATATAACTGAGTTTAAATAAATGTAGGAAAAATTTGCATAACAAAAATAATTGTTACTTTTTTTGCAAAATGTAAAGAGCTGTACGAAGATTATAATATAGCTATGGCAAAAGTGTGAAAGGACTCTTAGTTACATTCCTTAAAGGCCCTAAAAAGGTTATGGACCAGTATTAGAGTTATAGTCCAAATCACGATAGTTCGGCGGTGACTTATACTTAAAAGAGGTTATAAGAGCGGTATAAATATATAATACGATCATGAATTTTATCTTATTCGTTTCTATATGCCTTATAGAAAAATAAGTGAGTCAGTGCTTTTTAGTTATATCGGCATTTTATACCCCACAACTTGTTTTAAGTCGCCGCCGAACTCTCTTAATTTGAACTATAATTGAACACTATTCCCTTCTTCTCACCTATAGCCAAGCAAAAATTGGGCAGAACTAAATTGAGAATAGAAAACGCCATTACTTTGAATCTATGTCTTATTCCAAAATATGTTTTTTTCAGATATTGAGCCATTTTGACTATTTCTTTACTTCTGTCTTCACAATTGAGCTTTCCCTTAAACTCATATCTTACGGATTTGTACTTCACGATGGAGCGTTTTGTCGATCCGCTTTCAATTTGCTCGATCTTCTCGTCGTCTGCGTTTCTATCATCTCGATGAGCAAGTTAGGGGGGTAGGTATACGTTACTTTCTATACAGGGTGTTTGTTGTTGTTTCGTAAAACATTTATGTTACTACTGATTCAAAACTATTTAGTTGAAATTATTTAGTTCGGATGAAACACAGACTTCCTGTTTTTGCTCTTTATAATTTAAATGATTTTTCACAAAATTTCCATTGCCCCGTGTAAATTTTTAAAATCAACAACAAAAGAATACAAATAATGAAATAAAAAAAAACAAGAAAAGAATAGAAATAATATAAAATAACGGTAAATAACGTATCTTTGGAAACCGTTGTATAGTGTAGCTGGATGCAGCACCCTATAAACATTAATCAATAATTAGTATTTCTAATCGATTCACGCGTTTTATTTACGGTATTCGTTCATTAATATTTCAGTACTAATAATGCTATTTCCGTGGTGAAGATTCTTCGAGTTCTTCGAGTTCTCCGACCGCTTCGCGCCATTAATCGTGCAAAAGGACTTAAGGTATGGTTCAGCTTTGCTCTAGCTTGTTTTGTCAAATAATGTAATTAGAAAATATTTTCTACACAAATAATTCTTTTCAGTTGTATTTTTATGATGAAAAACGTACTTATAATTTTGAATAACTAATTATTAAGATTTTCATCATAATATCTAAAATAAAATTGACGCTGCTCTTTTTTTTAAATATGACACTTAGGGCAGGGGCGGCTTGGCTAGCAGGGGCAGTGAACAATTTTAGTTTTATTTTAATTAAATCCCTAATTCTATCGTAGCATGTAGTCCAGTGCGTCGTAGTAGCTGTTAAAACTATCGGCAACATAGTGCTCGTCACCTGTCTGCTTCAGTTCATGTTTGCAGTAATTGGCGTACAGTTATTTAAGGTAGGCAATCAATCATCAACTAAATGTCTAAAACACAAATGCACCTTTGGGTCCTTTATAAATAATATGCAAATAAAAATATATTCAGAGCGTTGGAAAACGCCTTAACTCTTTCTTACCATACTACTTACTAGAAACCTATTGTTTTTCCCAGACGCTTCGCTCCCCGTTTGTTCATTTACGTAGTATGTTTACTTGTGTCTTATTTGACGCTTGGTCTTGGTTTTATCCTCATAATCTTATCCCCGTAACTTGATCCGTGACTTGCTGTGAATAACAAATCAATAACCAATCAGCCTCTATATTCCTGATTGTATAATAATAAAACAGTATGTAGCAACTTAGAACATACGAGTATCTTAATAAATGACAACTTTGTGTGCTTAAGTGTTACTTAACTATATTTGTAAACATATTTTGTTCCCTGCAGCGGCCATATAAAGTTTTGCAACTGCCATTATAGGTTAATGATATCGAATCCAGAATTTGTTCGTGAAGACTAGAACTGATGCTGTAACAAACATTCGTTCTATAACTAGCATGTCCATTTGTGAAATGTTCAAACCGTCCAGTATTGTATATTATCGTGTGTCTCTGAGTGTGCGTGTGCGTGTGTATGTGTGAGTTTTGTAAAAAACCCTATCATTCCTTTCTAACTCTATCCTATTTCGTTTCCTTGTATCACGTTCTGCTGCTTTAACTTCGTTTTCTTCATAGCATCCTCATCAGCATCAGCATCATCAGCATTACCATCACTTTTACGAGTTATTTCAAAAACAATAAAAACAAATCCGAGACTTGTAGTCATAAATCCATAATAGATGTTAAAAGTTGTGTGATACTCCGACCTCTGATACTTCACATATGTTGACAACCTGCAGGAATGAGGTAGGTTTGTTGAATTAACCCTTAACGAGCGATCCGAGGATCATGAGACGTCGCATCGCCTAATATTTCATCACAATAGCTAAGTGTTGCTTGCTAAATGCCTGCTTTCTTATTCCAATGTTGAAGTTGTTAACATCATTCACAGAACAAACTACTGACGACGGCATCCATACCCCAGCACTATGGACGTCCATATCCAATGTAAGTTCCTTATATTGTTTTTGATTTGTTTTTGCTACCCTTAGGTGCATTTGAAAGCTGAATCACTGTGGAGGGCAAGACAAAGAGTAAGACGGATGTTTGAAGTCCTACCTAATAGCATTTACCAAACCAATTACCAAATCAAAAACCAAAAAGTACCAAATGATGCCACCGAGCTAGCCCCGCCAATCCGCCACATAACATTTTACCAAAATACCCCTATAACATGTAAGATCTACTCAATACTGACACTGAAATGCCATTGTTTGTTCTTGTTCTGTTTCATCCCACCTGCTACTTCCTCATCGCTAGTATGTAGTGAAATGCGTGATAGTAGCCATTAAGACGATTGGCAATATCATGTTGGTAACATACCTCCTGCAGTTCATGTTTGCTGTCATAGGAGTGCAGCTATTTAAGGTAACTACCGGCCCTATCTTTCTATGAATTCAAAACTGGGTCTCTTCCACAGCTTTTACAACAATTACCACAGGCTAAACACATCCGATCACATCCAAAAATTATGAACTGTATTTACAATCACTTATTCAAAAGAAATAATAATTGGCTTAAATTAATGCTTTGTTATGGCCAAATATACAATTACATAAATAATCAAAGTGTAACAGACCCAGAAAGTTCACGCATAGACTCACTAACATTATTTTCATATCACAAATTTGATGTATTAGAAATATTATCCTAACGCATCCTTAGGTAATGGCTTCATATCCGCACTTTCCGTTTGTCTTCTTGGGGCTGAAGGGGCTGAAATGACTGAAACTGTTGCGCTGACAAACCGCTTTGAATGGCCGCTATCAAATGCACGAACTGCAATGCTTGTAAACACTGCACGATCCATCCAAATAACATGTCTACCCATCTTCAGATTTCAAATATTATTAATTAACTAAGTCCTATTTATACCGATTACCAAATACAAATACAGCAACATTACAAAGAAAACATTAAGCATACGTGATTGGCAAATCAATTTTATATCAAGACATGTTTTCTGGATCTGATGCTCCTTAATAAGGAACCAGTAATGATATATTTTTCTTTCTGAATTATTTTTGTTTGGGAACGATTTTAGTATACACTTTGTTAACATGTTAAGTTTGATACTGTTTATTATTATAATCAAAAACATTCAAAATTATCGATCAATTAGCAATCTATATCGTGAAGCATCTAGAATTGTTGTAGCTAGTATTACCATTAGTAATATATACCTATTTGAGGTGAATACTTGTCATGCATATGATAACTACCCATCTATCTGTCGTTATGACTACAAGTTGCCTGGTAGAATAGAAGAACACTATTAGTGAATAGAGAATTAGCACGTTGCATGTTTCCGTAAATATGTTTCGAATGCTGAAGGTAATATATACCATATTGGAAATGCATGAAGTAAAGCATTTAGTCATTATTTATTTCTATTACTTAGTTTCTACACTATTTATTACAAAACAACGCTTTACACAATTCTGCTTTTCTTCAGGGAAAATTTCACTACTGTTCAGATGCTTCAAAAATGGAAGAAGACGACTGCCAGTAAGTATCACAACGATGTTACTGGCATAAATACATTACAATTTCAGTATAAATAAGCTATTGAGGTGACACATTTGTCTTTATTTTCTAATGTATTTCAAATATTTTAAAGTTTTTCTCTATTTCATCAGATGTCGCTTCAATAGCTTATGAAGCTATCTTATAACATGTATATCATTTACTTCTAGAGGTACTTTTCTTCAATATGAGGAAGACAAACCCGTTTTAAAAGAGAGACAATGGAATCAACATCGTTTTCATTTTGATAACGTAGCTAAAGCTATGTTAACGCTGTTTACAGTGTCGACGTTCGAAGGATGGCCATCGTAAGTGGCAAACGGTTTCAAAACTTTCCTCTTAAATGTACAGTGATTTATATTGATTGTATGTTTCGTTTTCAGATTATTGTATAATTCAATTGATTCCAATTTGGAAGATAGAGGACCAATTCACAACAACCGCCCAATTGTAGCAGCATATTATATAATATACATCATTATCATAGCATTTTTTATGGTTAACATATTCGTAGGTTTCGTTATTGTTACATTTCAAAATGAAGGTGAACAAGAATATAAAAATTGTGAATTAGATAAAAATCAAAGGAATTGCATAGAATTTGCATTAAAAGCGAAACCTGTTAGAAGATATATTCCAAAACATAGAATTCAGTACAAAGTATGGTGGTTTGTGACGTCACAACCATTTGAATATACTATATTTATTTTGATTATGATAAACACAATTACTTTAGCTATGAAATTTTGGCGTCAACCTGATATTTACAGCCAGGCACTCGATATATTGAACATGATATTCACAGCTGTTTTTGCACTGGAATTTGTCTTCAAACTAGCAGCATTCAGATTTAAAGTAATAAATAACATGAATATAAAATAAGTTCTAAATAAAATATTATCCAGCTAAACACAGTTACATATATTTAAGGAGGTACAGGACGTACCGTCAATGCAAAAAGTTTATCTCTTGGTAATACGAAATGCGAAATACGAAGTACATGAGGGACGAGCAAATATTGCGACTGTATCTTTGTAAATGAATTTTTCAATTCCCTATTAAACTGCTATTTGCTAGTTAAAATAATTTTTTATGCATATAATAGTTTAATAAATGAAAAATTACCTATAATTAATATCAAATTTATATTAATTCAATTTAAATTCAAATTAAATATTTTGAAAAAGGAATAATAAATTTGGCAACGCAGTAAATTTACGTGTGTTAACGCATGCGTGATTTGGTTCTTCGACAAATAAATTGTTATATTTTATATAATATTTATTCAGATTTTGAATTTCCCGCTCAAATTGGCATTTGCAACGTTGCCGGCTTATAACCTACATTTACTGTTTCTTAAAGGTTTTATTTAAATATTTTCGTAAATAGGTATCCTTTTGATAATTTTCTTTTTGCAATAGTTACAGAAAAGATTATTTTTTATACACCGTTTTTGAAAGCCGTGTCACCATTTTTTTATAGTTAAAAGTTATATTATGTGGTAAAATTGAGCTAAAAATTATGATTTGTATGGAAAATGACTATTTTTAATCATGTATAAAAAGAAAACTGTGAACCCTAGGTCTCTAAAATTTTGAGACAGCATGTATTTTAACTATTTATATCGACCCTCCAAATTTCACAACGTTTTCATCATTTACGTTAACGTCCTGTACCTCCTTAACATTACAAAAGTTACCTTTTATGTAGAAAAGAAAAACTACTAAACTACTAAAACTGACAGTGGCCTGAACATATTGGTATATATATATATATATATATATATATATATATATATATATATATATATATATATATATATATATCCGTATCCCACGTTTCCTTTTACCTAACCTCGTATAATAAAAAGCGAGAAATCCCGATTTGTTATAGTCGACATGTCAAAATTTCTATCAATATGTACTATATTCAATTACCTTATAATAAGTCGCAATATTATAGGAGATCTTAATTGTTAAGATTAGTCATAACTTTTTAATCATTAAAAAAAAGTTATAAAAATAGTGTCTGATATCACATCCGATTATTTGCTATCTCTTTTACACACCATACTGTAAAAGAAAAACATGCTAGTGTATGTGTGTGATACGTTAGTTGTTACTTACAGCTGCAAAATTTATTCCCTGTATATTCATATATGCTCCATAATGTGAAAATAATATCCTGCATATACATGAAATGAATAAACATGACAATACATACTATGTACATGCAACAACGTTTAAATATGCATTTGCATATACAGTATTGGTCTTACATCACAACAGCATATACATAGGATATGCAATATACGTGGATATTATATATATTTGATAGATATTGTATATACTTTGAATATTGAAATGTTTTCTGGGTACTAGGTTTAATTTCAGTGGTAAAATAATACTAATATTTATGTTTTGTGTTTAGCTGGATAAGTCATAACAATATATCAATATATAGTATAATTTGAATTTGATATTTTTTTAAATATTTTAATATCTTTCAGAATTATTTCGGAGACGCGTGGAACGTCTTTGATTTCATAATCGTATTAGGAAGTTTTATTGATATTGTATATTCTGAAGTCAACGTAAGCATTGGAAAGGTTGGCTCACAGATACGATTCGTAAAAACTATACCGTTTTAAGCTACTAATAAAACTAGTAAACCGTATACTGGATTTACACGAGCAGTTTTTTCAGCGTGCAAATCTACTCGTATAAATGCAGTAATATAAAATGAAATGGAATTAAATAGATTTCATGATGAATCAAAAATGAATTCATGATGAACTCCGTATGAATTCAAGTTCATTTGAAATAATATGGTTTATTGTGAGAGTTTATTTTTGCGTGATTCCAATTAACATTCCAAATAACATACGATTCGTTCTTTGAATACTAACCACTGTGTGTTTTGTTATATTTTTCAAAATCAATTTACTATTTATATATTCAAAATATTTTCAGCCTGGTTCCGGTATTATTCCAATAAACTTTTTCCGGTTATTTCGTGTTATGCGACTTGTAAAACTTCTTAGTAGGGGTGAAGGTATTAGGACTCTACTTTGGACTTTCATAAAATCCTTCCAGGCGCTTCCATATGTAGCCTTACTTATAGTTATGTTGTTTTTCATATACGCAGTCATAGGAATGCAAGTAAGTATTGTCTTGTACTCAGTGGCGTAACATCAATAGTAGGTCCCATCCATTAAAGACGTTCCCAAGGCAATCACTTTTCGAATCCTACACTGACCTATGTTGAAACGGATGTTTTGTGATATACCATTGGTAATTTTCTTACGATTATTTTGAAAAACTTAGAATCATTAATTGAGAATATGACAAATATTGCACTGTAATAAAATTATAGTAACCGAGTTTAAAGTGAGCTACTTTTTATAATTTTCAACCGTTTACACATAACCTTGTGACTACGATCACGACGTGGCAACATCGCACTAAGCGCCGCTTAAAATACCGTAAAAATAAAGAGTAGTGAGTCAAGAGTGAAGTAAACAAGTTGTGTTTTGGTCAGTATAAGAATGCAACGTTGCCAAATCTAAGAAACGGCGCAGTACGATTTTTTTTTCATTGCTGCGCATGTAAGACTAGTTAAAAGAGAGCAGCCATCAACTTATTTTATAATGTACACAGGTTATGAACAGGTTAGTTTACATAGTTAGATATTACATTAGTTGACCATGAATGCCCCTTGGAAACGATTTTAAGGTTAAGAGCATACTCAACTCGCTTTACGGATGATACGCCTCTGCTTGTAAAGTCTACAGAAAAAACAAGAATAAATGATATTAAAATTATTATAATTATTATTAATGTTTCTTCTTCAGATTTTTGGAAAAATTGCATTAACTGAGGGAACTGCAATACATCGTAACAATCATTTTCAAACATTTCCACAAGCAGTTCTAGTCCTGTTCAGATCGGCAACTGGTATGTTTCAAGAAGAACTGTTATTTTCGAATTCTTTTGATAGAGTTCTTTTTTACCACATCAGCTTTGCATATGTGAACTAAACCATTATCTAATACATATATAGCATATACTAACGTAACCATAATAACGCGTAAACTCTTGTTTTGTGAACAATGATCGTAATCGAACAGATATGATTTCTATGAGTGAAACATTTTACGAATCACTGTTAAAAGCAATAAAATACTCGTAAGAATTCGAAAATGACATTCACAAATATTCGTAAATTATTGAATCATTTTACAATACGAGTACAATGTTAATGCAAGATTATCTTTAACAGGTGAAGCGTGGCAAGATATTATGCTTGATTGCTCTTTCAGACCATTGTATGTAAGATGTGATGAAAATTCTGATGATCGTGATCTTGCAGAAGGTTGCGGATCTAGTATAGCCTTTCCATATTTCATATCATTTTACGTTTTATGTTCGTTCTTAGTAAGTATAACATAAATGACATTAGATTAACCTGAAAAACATCAACAACCAATTGAAATGTTGTTCCAGATCATCAACTTATTCGTTGCGGTTATCATGGACAACTTTGATTACCTTACAAGAGATTGGTCCATTTTGGGACCACATCATCTTGATGAGTTTATTAGATTATGGAGTGAATATGACCCAGATGCAAAAGGTCGTATAAAACATTTAGATGTTGTTACACTGTTGCGAAAGATATCTCCGCCTCTAGGGTTTGGTAAACTTTGTCCACACCGAGTAGCGTGCAAACGACTGGTTTCCATGAATATGCCTTTGAATAGTGATGGCACAGTGTTATTTAATGCTACTCTGTTCGCTGTAGTCCGTACCTCTCTGAAAATCAAAACAGATGGAAATATTGATGATGCAAATACTGAATTACGAGCGGTTATCAAAAAAATTTGGAAAAGAACAAGTCCTAAATTACTGGATCAAGTAGTTCCTCCACCTGGTGTGGATGATGAAGTTACAGTTGGTAAATTTTATGCCACTTTCCTTATACAGGATTACTTTAGAAGATTTAAGAAAAGAAAGGAACAAGAATTAAAAGACGGAGATAAAGAATCACAGAATACGGTAACGCTGCAAGCTGGTCTTAGAACATTACATGAAGCTGGTCCTGAACTGAAACGAGCAATTTCTGGAAACTTAGAAGAATTAATAGATGATAATCCAGAGCCAATGCATAGGGTAATTATCAGCCATATCTACGAAATCGGTTTAGAACTCCAGTTCATTATTATAATCTCTTATTTTCATACAGCGAAATCACACTCTCTTTGGTAGCGTATGGTCTTCCATGCGCAAAGGTCATGGAGGAGACAACGGGGGCTTAAACCGACCAAGATCTCTAAAGGTCAACGCAACGCACATTAAAGTTTCTCCTGCATCCTCTATTGACTACCTTCCCTACAACTCTCTTCAACGTGCTGTTACAGACGGCATGAATCATATCACTAAAAATGTTGCACAGAATATGATAAGCGCTAGTTCGCTTGGAACTGAGAACCAATATGCCCAAGAAGATATTCCACTCCGATCGCTCATGTTTAACGGCGATGCTGACAGAAGCTTGTAAGTAAACTCCATTAACTAAACTAATTAAACTCATTATTGAATGTTTGATGTTTATTATAATTGTTAATGTGGCGCGATTCACTCATCATTTGTTGTATTGACATTAGACAGTAAAGTTTGCATGTGATCGTAATAAAAAAAATAAAATACGAGATCTGCTAATCCTCCACCACATTGATGGCTATGAAAGTACGACTTGCAGTATAGGTTCCTGCAGTTTAGGACAGATATCATCATCCGTACTCGTACTCGTACCTATACTATACTCGTAAATCGTAAATCATGTCAGTTGCTTCAGCTAATGCGGAGCTATTGGTATATTTAATGGCCGATGTTCTTATTTACTTTTCAGCAAAACAACTAGGGGGGCTTTCCTGCATCCAAACTACAATGGTAAGCAGGATCATTTAGTACGTGGCACGAGGCCGTTTTAGGCCTGTTGACATTTTTGATACCAAATTTGTGTTGATCCCAATTCAATGACGTGTTTTTATTTTGTGTTTAGTGGTTGTTCCATTTCTTAACCAACTAACAGAGCAACATATTGTTAAAGCAATGCTACAGGGCTGTGCAGATGTGCGGCTGTTTGTATGTTTCCATATTGACAAATAAATGATGTTTTCGATTGGGCATTGCAGTTCCCATTACCTATGCACCTATATCTATCTAAGAGATGACTGTATTTTGTATGTCATTATGTAACCCCCATTATTCGGGGTGATTCCATTTATTATTTAATACCGAAATGGAATTATCCTGAACTGGAGTCCGCCTGACTGTTATGCCAGTAATATCTGCCCAATCGAAAACCTCATGTTGAGTTCCTTACCGCTTCAGCCTGCAGGGAGGACATCAGTCCGAGTTGATGCCCCCCACTCCTCCGCCTCGCCGTTTGGGACGGGGTCGTTTGGTCCTGTACGGCATAGGGGCCGCCGCAGGTGTGGGTCTGGGAGGCTCGGTTGGCTCGGTCGGCTGTGGAGTTCTTGGGGGCTTAAGGGACAGTTGCATGACAACTCACACAACGTCCAGTTCCCGGCCCATCTCCCGTCGCATAGAAAGCGGGCTCAAACTGGCACAAACACAGGCTATGGCAGTTGCAGGCTTTTTACCCGACTCTGAAGACCGCTCCGGACAGCCAGACCAGAAGCATTTTCGGCATACTCGTTGCTCCCTAATAAATCACAGGGCTTCCTTCCATGGCAGAGGTCAGGCCCCTCATTCAATCTAATAACATTTGTATAAATGCATCTGTAACTTCTGTTATTTCTCAATGTATAATTTTTTTCTCAACAAACAATTTTTAAATGTTCTCAAAAAGTATTAATTGTCATAAGACTCCTAACAGAAGTGACAGTCACATGAAAAATCGCCGCAAATTCCTTAAAAGCATTACCATATACCTCCTCAAACAGTTCCTTGCTTAACATTACATTCTGCGACAAAATGTTTGAATAAACACTGTATACAACCGACACTTGTTCCCACAAAACGAAGGTAAATCATACATTATTAGCAACCCATATGCTCATAGCAACACTTACCCGTTGGGGAGATTTAGACAAATCACTTATTCGTAGTATAACCAACACAGGCACCAACTATACACATATCAATGAGATTCATTTAGCAGCAATTTCACAATTCTCTTATATTGACCATTCGCTACACTTGAACACATAACCTCAATCATTACACACATATTCATCTAGGTGCTCAGATGCTAGATCTTAACGCACGATGTTTCTTAGAAAATTTAAAGCTACAAACACAAACACCTACATGACAGTATCATACTCACTTTCAGTTTTCGCGATACAAGATGTCACTGCATTCATCATTCACTATGTAATTACTCACTCACCTGTCAATAAACAAAACATATTTTTAGGTTATAAATGTCACTAAATTAAATAATAAAATTAGTTATCGTTTGTTATTGGGACATTCTTTCAACAGTACACAAATAATGAAGCACAATACTTAGAAATATAAGATATATACATCTAATACTGTAGCACAGTAAAATAAATGCTAAACCTTGTGTTTTCAAAGTACTTAACCTTTAAAGATCAGTCAGCGTGAAAACATGATTTGGTTGAAACAGACGTCAAAGAGGCCAATATAGAAAACAGAGACAAATATATCGCACTAAACACAAAATGTGTACATATAACATAACCAAATAAATTTTATGATTCTAATGTTAAATATATAATAAATACATATAAATGTCTTTGGCGGGACGCATGTCTTAAAACATATATTTTTTGAATGCGATATGTATGGCATTAAATACGTTAGCATAAAGTTGACTATTTTCGGTACATTATATTGGACTTGCTTCGCACAAGAACACTTTATCATGAGAGCAAGTTTCTAATTTTATGTTTATCAACACTTTACACCACTGTATTGATTCGTCCATAGTTATTCCTTTGATTGCAAAAAGTTTTTACAGATGAAACATAAAAACATTAAACAGATATCTTTCTTTTGAGATACTTTAACTCTAACGCTGAACTAGATTTTAAGGCTATCCGCACATTAGAGACGAGACTGCTTTTAGATGGTTTTTATATTTTGCACGAGCCATGAAAATTTAAGAAGTCGCGTATAAGATTGTCATTAAGTAAAATGCCGATTAATAGATTTTTAATTAAAATATATACTAATATATACGAATATGTATTTTGGTTTTCTTATTTGTTAAATATTCAAATTTGAATTTCTGTTTTACTGCTAAATATTGGGTCATATTTTTGACATCACAAAATTAGTATCCCAGTAAACATTTTGGAGTCACTTTGACATCATATTGAAGATGCGTCATGATTTTTTTGTCATAAAAGAGTTCATTTATAGTTCAGTTTCTCACATTTTTTTATATAAAATGTCTACTTTATCGGCTACAGATGGCCAAATTACTCCACCTGTCGGAATACAAATGAAGGTAAAGTTGATGCGAACTATAATTGAAGTGAAATAGTGAGAGAAACGTCACTAAATAGGGCACTTCACCAAATTGTTTACTGGGATTGCAGTCTGTACAAGAATAAGTAATCGATTTTATTTATCCTTGTTTATAAGGGGTCAACCGTAAATTACGTATACAGAAATTTCATGGTTATTTACACTCGTTATAGTCACGTCTTGTTACACATTATACTCTCCTCCCCTGTTGTGACGTCACACATTGTAAAGAACTTTTCTTGTATCTTATTTTGTTTTTGGTCTTGCTTTTTTTTCAAACCCGAACTTTAGATGAGATGTGACGCCACGAAGCTTATAACATCTTACTCCACCCCCCCTCTTGTCAAACTGTGGGTACATTTGCGTATGACGTAATTAATGAGTGACTTGCTCGAATGGAATTGGTTCTACTCTACAACGGCAAAAGTAAATCTGCCTAAAGATAGTCTTATCTGTAGTGTGCGTCTAAGCTAGTGGTTATGTACTGTGAAAACTGTTCGACATACAAAATAAAAATATGGCAGGCTGTATGCTATATTAACCAATATGAACATTTGAGATATTTTGGGCACATCACTCGGCCCTATCATCATTCTTAATATCATTCATTATCAAAAATTTGGAAAATTTAACTAATAAAAGCATTTCTTTTAATTGTGGGCAACAAAGTATTATTAACCAGTGTTTCATTGTCAACTTATGCACGATACGATAATTTCACCATCTACGCATGATCGATCTCCAGCATGCAGTGTTATATTTATTTTTATATAATTTGCAGTTAAGAAAAAACACACATTGTTTTAATTCATTTAAATATTAACCGCTTTACAAATAAACCTGTTATAAAATTTATACCAGGTATTAAGTCCGTCCGGATAGGCTTATTCTCAGTTTATACCTGGTATAAATTTTATAACAGGTTTATTTCTAAGGCGGGTAATGTTTTTATTTTAAAGTAAATAATCACAAATATACTGCAGTTGCAAGAATGAAAACAAGAATTTTGACCTTCTTCGTGGTGAGATCGAGTGTGTACTCTAGCATGTCTCGAGTGATTTTGTTAGCTTGCCTCGCTTCATGAGCGGTATTTTGACACAAATCAAATGAAACGAGAGACTAGACGCAAGAGTATACTTCGCACCACTCACAATTACTTGCTCTATCGGCAAATATATCGCCCGAGGGATATTGAGCGAGCGAAAGTGAATTTGTCCAATCGGGGTCTCGGAAAATCGTCAAATGTTTTGACAAATGTCTCGCCGAGAGTGAACTGCCGGCATACCAATTATCGACAACACTCTTTGAGTTAGATCCCTGGACCAGCGCTTTATTATTTGGGTTTTGATTGTTATCAAAATGGACTTGTGAACTCATTTTTAGCAATCGATTTTTTAATTGTTTTAATAGTTTTGTCTTAGGCGTTTTAATTATATTAAATATCTAAATGTTAACCGAGATATAGCAATTTGCATTGTACTTTTAGCGGTACAGATGTCGGCCATATTTATGACGTAACATGTCGCACTATTAAGAGATAGGTCAGTTATTTGGTATATGAAAGACTCTTTATTCAAGTTATGCATTACCATAAAGGCAGAGGTGATGTAGCAAATTGATCTGATTGGAGGAATAGGAGCCCAACAGGATGAGCCTGTTCAGTGAGCTAACCAGAAATGCTTCAAAATGCATAAAAATTGTTAATCTGAAAATTCTGACTCTGTACTAAAACTAAATCAAAGTTATGTGATTATATGAAGAATCGATGAACCGTCTGTTTATCTCATGCTAAGGTGTACTAATGCGAAAAGACTTTATTACTCCCTACTCAGAAAGCCGTCGTCACATGTAGTAGACTGCAGTGTGACACTTACGTTATAATCTTAGCATATATATATATATATATATATATATATATATATATATATAGAGAGAGAGTGAATAGCCTATATTTCCTATAGATGTGTGCGAGAGAGAAAGGTTAATGTTCCTATTTTTTCTCTATGCGCATGCGTCGAAAGTGACAGCTGTCTAGAAATAATAAATATTAAATATATAATTAAATTATATTTCTTTAGTTGGTACAAAGCTCGTTTGTCGGTAAAAGAGTGAGCGTTCAGTAAAAACATATACTCATGAACGTCATAGATTTCGCTGTAGGGATAACGGCCAACACAGTTAATATTTAGAGTGGACAGATCTCACGTTTTTAGTTATATTTATACATATCTACATTATTCTACATCAATATAATGTCATATTTAACAACTGTCACGTATTATATCTAGACAGCTTTGACTTGACAGCTGTCACTTTCGACGCATGCGCATAGAGAACAAAGAGAAACATATACCTATCTCTCTCGCACACATTTTGGACACACTTTCAGGTTTTGCATTCTCTCTCCATATATATATGCTCTAAGGTTATGATACAGTCTTCTACGCATTTTGTATATACTCGTATGTTTTTATAATCAATGAAATACCATTTTTATTACAGATTCTGCAGAGCTTGTTTATTTTATTTTTTTTACCTTTTCTGCATCTGCAAATGCTTATCTTAGCAGTCTGCTTCAATAGTGAAATAATCGTTTTTCTCACAAACCTGAATGCAAAAAACATTTAAAACGATTATTTCAAGAGCATAATAGTCCTAACCAACATAGTATAGAACTATAACATTGCCATTTCGCAGTATTGTTTGTTGGTCATACATTGGTATAACCAAACCTATAAAACTGTATATAATAATTAATTATATTTGTAAAACTAATATTATTTTATGTATTTATTACATAATTTGCATTATTGTAACTATCACTAGAATTAATTTAGTAAATTAAAAGTTATAGAAAGTCAAGAAGCTCACGTGATCTGAGATATCCTGCAAAATGGTAATGAAGTTCTTTGTTTGATTTATTTTTACTAAATTAAAAATATTTGTATTTTTTTCCAGCATCGGTAATTGGCGGCGAGCCCAATGGCAGCACCGGAAATGAACGATTAGTTCATTCTATGCCGGGAAGTCCTGCGGACAGAAGGCCGAACTCCTTTGAAGTTATCGGCTCTGCTGAAAGTCTCGTAGGCAGAGTAAGTATATATATTATGTGTCGTACACACTGGTGCGACTTAAACATGCGACATTCAACATTTGTTGAAAGAAGTTGTACAACACGCCCACATTAGTGTGACATGCAACTTAATACGTTTAAAAGAAATTAATAAACTCAGTTATTTAACAAGGTCTCTGCTAACTCGTACTTACCCAGTAAACATTTTGGAGTAAATTCGACTTAATTTCTATTACGTATCATGAATTTTTTGTCTGGAACGTGTTCGTTTTCTATTCAGTCGTTCAAAGGAAAGGTCCTTTTTATGAGCTACAGACATTGCAACGACGGTTCCCTGCTGAATTAAAAGCGGAGTAGGTTTATGATTTATGACCGGATAATAAAAATATACCCATGTGGGAAAGAAACAGAAATACTTAATGAATGATGTTGGAAAAAGAAAGAATAATATTATGAAAAACTAACACAAAATCTGTGACAGGTAGAGAACTTGTAAAGCGTTAGAATAGAATTGTACGAGTGACTCGAACTTCACCAAATAGGACACTTCACCAAATTGTTTACTGGGTACCCTTGTGAAACACAGTATCTCATATAAATAACGTAATGGGCTTGTGTCCTCATTTTTTAGTGGTCGATTTTGCAATTGTTGATTGAAATTGATGTTAATAAATGAGTATTGGCGTGTCTATTTTATTAAATATCTAAATGTTGACAGAGATATAGAGAGTTGACTCAATTCACTTATTCACTTCAGTTATTTGTTGAGTAGGTCAGTGCTGTGGTAATGTTTTGTAGTTGTTGGTAGTCGAAATAATTAAGACAAGTTAAAGAATAATAAGTTTTTATTTTATTTAACCCTGTTACGGCAGACATAATATTGAAATTTTATTGTTCCTTGAAATAGCTGTAAATAATATTTGATATTTTGATATATAAATACATGTAGCAGAGATTTATGAGCTGTAAGGTTGGTAACTTGTAAACTTGTCAGAGTTCTGTCAAGAATATATCTCTTTTACGCTCTGTAGTATAAACTAGCTGTTGCGAGGTTACATGCATTTGGAATGTTGTACAACGTTGAATCCCTTTAATAATTAAAGAGACAAAATTACTTTTTTAATTGGTAATATCTCCTAACATATAACGAGTTATTAAAAATAATTGAACATTTGAGGTTCCAGTAACCAAGTTTATCAATATATAGTACACTTTTATAGAAATTATGACATAGGACACAAGCCCATAACGTAATACCGATTTTAATTTGGTTCAGGTCCTAGCTGAGCAAGGACTCGGCAAATACTGCGATCCTGACTTCGTCCGCTACACGTCCCGTGAGATGCAAGAAGCCCTCGACATGACAAGAGAAGAGATGGATCTAGCTGCCCATCAACTGTTACAACAAGAACGACGAGACCGAATGATGAGTGCTATTTCTGGTACTGCAAGTATAATTGGAATGCAGGGATCCGGTGTTGCAGATAATGGCCCCAAATTATAGCAGCGTCTACAACCCCGTGACCCAGTACGTCACTTTCTACGGTCGCCAGCATAAATTTCCAATCTCTTTGAGTTTCGACCAACTAAATATGGGATATAAAGACCGAAATGAACCGAGTCCTTCCCTCTTGGCGAACACCGTGCCCTGGTATGTTGGTACTGAGGCTTTCAAATAGTATCCTGATCTCCCGGCACTCTTGTTACTATGGTGCTCCTGTTGGTGCTCCTGCTAGTGCTCCTATATACAATACTTCAGTGCCCTGGTTTCGGCTCTCGCTGTTCTCGGCTGTCACAAGGTGTCCTGCAACCTCGGCACTTTGTTACTCACACTGACACTGACACTGACACTGACAGTGACAGTGGCACTGATGATCGAACTGCTGCTCATGGTATGGTAGATCCTCCCCTACAGCAGTTCGGAAACCAGTGTCCATAGCTTATAGCCGTAGTAGCCTAGTGTCGTGGTACTGCAGAATACCTGTACTACGGGTAAGGGAATACTCTACCAAGTGCCTCAATTACTTCTTCTGGTCCAAAGAAGACTTTCTTAATTATTATATTGTGTAGTTTTTTAACCTGGCTTTTACTTAAGGATTGTTGTTTCTCCAGTTACAAAAATCTCAATATACAGGGTGTGAGAACAAAAAAATATTCAACTAAATGCAATTTTGTAATCATCAAAAATGTGTCAAAAATATATATAAAAAAAACTGTTTTAATGCTAAAAAAGTGTCTCTAGTTAGTTTGTATGAATAAATTATATTTATATGTTTCACACATTGATTCGAAAGTGTTTTTTGAATATACATGGAATAAATATGTATCTAGCATATTGGTCACATAAATTGGCTATTTCGTATTTAAATAAATTAATTCATATTATTTTATAACGCGTATTTAAATGAATGAAAATAATCAGATTCGTCTGACGACAATAGTCGCGTCAATAAAGACGTAAAACAGGCAAAATAAGGAAGTCCTCAGAAACAGCTCCGATTTTGATAAAATAAATTTTAAAAGTTTTGTTTTTTTATATTATTTAAAATCAGAAACCTTTTGAAGCGGGGAAATAATAATTATTTATATTGTTTAAACAATATGTATGACATTTATATAAAGAAATCAGTTTTTCATACAATACTTATTAATATACGAAAGTAAATTAGAAAATGATTATGAATTGTGGATTATTTATTATTTTATTTGGACATTTATAAAAAAAAAAAAAAATTGTTCATCAATACTTGTAGGGAATAATAGATCAAAACAATTACGTCCACTTAATATGTTGTTTTACTGTATCCTCTGTCGGAGGTAACGAACTGAGTTGTACGCTCTTGTTCTTTGACGCGAATGTTATAAAACGTTTGTAACGAAGTTCATTCAAATTTGTGGCAGTTTTGGCACCATATATTGTGAAAATACAATTAATACCTTCATTAAATAATATTTTTTCACATTCAAAAGTATTGTTCTTCAACCAGGAAAGTTTCAGCTGCTGTTGTACGTAACTTCTTATCATTATTAAAAAATTTAACCAAATTATATTTCCCTTTATTGTAAAAAGCGGATTTAGCGGGATTTAGTAACACCATTAACATCCGTTTCACATTGGTCAAAAATATCATATAGTGTTGATTTCATCGTTTTCTTCATTCCAGCGTTATCAAAAAACGAAAGATGATAAGAGGCCAGCTCGTAGATAAAATATTGGCTAAGTTCGTCATTATATACTTTTCTCAAAAAGCATAAATGTAGAAAAATTAGATTCGGATCTACGGCAACGTCAATTTTATTTACTTTCAATAAAATAATTCATAATTACATTTCATATTTAACTCTATTTTTAAATTTAAATAATAAACTCGCTCAATAAAAATAATTTTTCATATAAATTGAATAAAAAAATATATTTCTTTTTTATCAAAATAAAAAATATTTTCAATTTATGCGTTATTTGACCAACTTTTTTTCAAAATTTGGGATTTTCTTTTTCGATTCGTAAATAAGTTACCAAGGTTAGCCTATATACAAAATTTCAACTTTCTAGCACAATTTTTACTCTCGGCAAATACTGCCCCCGTGCCCCCAAATAAAATTTTTAAATTTTGAATTTTCTTTTAATATTAATATACTTAATTATGCTATAATCCAAAATATGAACTTTCTCCAAACTTCTCTACTGGGCCCCCGATTTTTTTAAACCTCCCTTTTTCAATTTTTGAATATTTAATTTTTGAAAAATGTCATCGTTGAATACCTTAATACACATACAAATTTTTAGCTTTCTATCTTTTACGAATTAAAAGTAATACAGCAAAAAAGGGCTCTTTTTTTTCCAGTTTTTTTCAAAATTACAGGTTTCCAGGAAATTCAGGGAAAAATCCAGGGACGCCAAAAGTTTTAGAATTTTCTTCTCTGTTTGAATTTTCAAAAACATTGACGTAGCCGTTTTCGAACCACCATACAAAATTCACTACCAAACATATAAGATCATAAGAATATAAGAATATAAGACTATAAGAATATAAGATCTTAAATATACACCTGGGTCATTATAATATATGATATTTATTGATATATTGTTATATGACATATTGTTTAAATAATATTAATATTTATTTCCCCGCTTCAAAAGGTTTCTGATTTTAAATATTATAAAAAAACATAGCTTCTAAAAAGAAATTTATCAAAATCGGAGCTGTTTCTGAGGACTTCGAACAAACAGGCTTCATTGACGCGACTACAAGGCGACTAAATATTATAAAATTCTCGTAATTATTCACTTTCACTGTCGCCATGAATGGCCATTATCCATTATGGCACTGAACTGCATGCAATCTGGAACCTCAAAAACTTCTCAACTCCGTAACACAGGCAACCTTTACAACATTTACAACGTTGTACGGTGTGTTATTTACTATACATAGACCAATTATATTGCATATTATATTGCATTTTTACGCTTTAATAAAAATAAACTTATAAATCTCGATTTATTAATAATAACAATTTCTACAAAATGATTTATTTATTTGAATAAATTTTCTTAATAAGATCAATAAACAGTGAGACTACATTTAATTTTCTAATAATATATTTATGCATTTTTAAATAGTTTATAGTTCATTTTATTTGTAAATTGAATCCACACTCAGATGCGCATACATTATTTGATAAATACTCAGTAAAAACGAAATATAGTCCAAATCACTTGTGACTTATACTTAAAAGAGGCTATAAGAGCGGTATAAATATATAATACGATAATGAATTTTATCTTATTCGTTTCTATAAACATTACAGAAAAATAAGTGAGTCAGTGCTTTTTAGTTATATCGGCAGTTTATACCCCACAACTTGTTTTAAGTATGAGTCGTCGTCGATCTCTCGTAATTTGAACTATAACATTTATGTAGCATATACGTTTTGGAGTATCCGTTATATAAATGTATTTACAGAGTATTTATCTACATTTCAACAGACATACAGACAGAGCTGTATTAACCATCATGCATATGGCACACTTGCCTGCGTTTGAAATAGGCCTACCGTTAAAGGCAATTGTGACTAGTTGCAATTGAAGCTAGCAAAAAGTTAATATGGCACTGCATACAGACGCATATTATATAAACCCAGTACACCATATCGTTTCAATAGGTTTGTGTCCTCGTGTTTTAGTGGTCAATTTTTCAATTGTTGATTGAAATTGATGTTAATAAATGTGTATTGACGTGTCTATTTTATTAAATATCTAAATGTTGATGGAGATATAGCAACTAAAAGTTTGAATTGTAGTTTTAGCGCTAGAAATGGTCGGCCATATTTGTATGACGTGAAATGCATTTTAACGTCAGTTATTTGTTGAGTAGATCATCGCTGTGGTAATGTTTCGTAGCTGTTGGTAGTCGAAATAATCAAGTCAAGTCAAAGAATAATAAGTTTTTATTTTATTTAACCCTGCTAAGGCAGACATAATATTGAAATTTGATTGTTCCTTTAAATAGCTGTAAATAATATTAGATATTTTGATATATAAATACATATAGCAGAGATTTATGAGCTGTAAAGTTGGTAACCTTACACAAGGATTGTGATGTCACATGCACTTGGAATGTGTACAACGTTGAATCCCTTTAATAATTAAAGAGACAAAATGGCTTTTTTAATTGTTAATATCTCTTAACATATAAGGAGTTATTAAAAAATAATTGAACATTTGAGGTTCTAGTAACCCACTTTATCAATATATAGTACACTTTTATAGAAATTAAGATATAGGACACAAACCCATTAAAGAGCAAACCCATTAATGAACATTTAGCGAACTAGAATTCATTTATAGTTCGTAATAAATTCAAGCAACGAACTTGACTTTACGATAAATTCACTACTAGTTCATCAAAGAGCACATTTAATTTTATGGTTTACTGGGTAAATACATATCACAATCCGAAAAATTTTACGTAAATGCTACATTTATAAAATGGGTACTTCGTTTAAATATCTGCAAAATACAGAGGATCTTGTACTTTGAATCACAGGGTAATTTATAGGTTTCTTATGGTGGCCCTTGCCTATTATAACCATATTTACATCAGCTTGCTAATTTATGCATAACACAATGTGGGAGTGTTCGTGCAGTGCAACAAGTGAATAATAAATATTTCTACAGGCGCAGATGTTCTTCGGAAGTTTCAACATTCAGTTTTACTCAATACATAACTGTTAAACTACAGACATACGCAAATGAGTGAATCAACTATTACGAAATCATCACTAAAGCAATGGATATGTAGTGATTAAAATGTATATTGATTATCTCGGACGTTTAGCATAACACAAATTCCAATGTGAAAATATTTGAGGTTAGGTAGGTTCCGAAATATAATAAGATATTGGACTAATGGTCTACTACAGAGGTCGGTCAAATTTTCTGATTACTGTAAGTTTTCAAAAACTATATACTTATAATATATTTAATTTACACTAAATTAAAAGAGATGATTTTATTCTTACTTTCTACAAAACCCGATCACAAAAAGCATATAAATTAAAAAGAGTTTATATAATACAGTCATAAATATTAAAAGTATGTATTATGAAGAGTAAATAAACACAGAAATAATAGATTTAATAAATATCTCATTTTGAAACTAAATAAATTTTAATGTATTCTCAGATAGAAATCATAACTCTAATGTAACAATTTAATTAGCTTTTAGTAAGCTAGTAAATGTGAAAGTTGCACTGCAAGACAACTGCAAGATAAGAAATAGAGAATGAACTCTGAAATTAGCTTGTGGCAAACTAGCAAGTGCGAAACTGTACTACAAAATAATTTCTATCTGAATAGCATTGGTTGTTAAGGAAATTTTAAAAATATTTTTCTTGATTATCCTTAAATTTTTCATGCTACTTAGCCGACCTCTGCTGTACTAGAACAATGAGACCTGTGTTATACCAATATTTATATTTTTTCCGTTATTAATTTCTAATCATTTAAAAATACTGTTACCTATGGTATTATACAATGGATTTAGGAGGAGAGGGGGAACTTATTCATGGGGCATTATTTGAAAAAGCACAAAAAAAATTGTTTACTAAACAATTTTTTTTTTAAATTACCGATCATGAAAGCGGCAGTGTCAAATTCTTGCCCTGGTTTTGAAAACAATCTTAGATTCGGTACTGGTATTATACATAGGTCTAAAAATAAATCTTTACTTTTGTGGTGGGACTTCAGTAAATATAAAAATATGTGCAAATAATAATAAAGATAAGAAATTTAAAAATTAGTGAAAATAGACAATTTTTAACAAAAGCAATTTTCTTAATTTTATATATGCATATATAAATTGGTAAGTAAATTTAACTATTTTATTACATTCAATTTTTTATTAAAACATAATGGTAAGTTACCTAAAAATATGCAAAGTTACAATCCTGCCATCTTTGATTGTATAGTAGAACAAGCATGAGTAAGATATGAATCCTAGTAAACCAATAGGGTAGTGAAATACTTTTTATGTTTAGATTTTTGAAATTTCTGAAATTATTGAAATATTTAGAACTTGTTTATAATTATTATAAAACCTAATCGTTAAACTACCCGAAGCCGCCATCAGAGCAGGTCTTGATGGTAGTAGCAATTAGTTTTTTTGTTAATTTATTAAATATTCAAAAGTCGACCGAGATATGGCTATTTAAAACTTGAATTTCTATTTAATTTTCTGTCATATTTTTGACGAAGGCTGGAAGGTAGGAAGCGGACATGACTTTAAAGAATTAATGATTTGCTATAAATTTTGATCCTTTCCTATACCGACTTAATATAATAATGAAAATAATTAGACATTTGGGGTGCCGATAGCTAGCTTTAGTAATATATAGTTAATTTATGGACAATGTAGATGTGCCCAATACTTGTATCATGTTGGGAATAATATCCAAGAAAAATCAACGTCACAAATTTTATTTATGACCTGCCATCTATAATTGGAGAGTGGAACAATAAATAAGTATAACATTCTTTCAAGTAAATATGTTCTGAAATGAGGCATTTGCTCTATGAATAGTATACCCACTCTATATGTACATATATACCATACCATATATACATACAATTGTCCCCCTTTTTTATTTTAGGTCTCTCCGTCTCAGTAAATTGTAAACTTTTCGTTTTTATGAACAAGTCCAAAACATTAATTATTTTACATTTTCTCTGAGAGTTCATATGATAAATTTAATCTAGATAAAATGGAGTACTTCATAAATTTAACATGATAAAGTTGAGTTTATCGAAAATTTACACTGGATAAATTTTCTGTGGGCTCCAAATCTACATGTTTATCACTTTTAAAGTAATTTCAAAGGTTCAAAAAATGTAAAATAAAGTAAATATATTAAAGTAGTTTTAATAAACATTATATATGTATATTATTAGTTAGTGAGGCATTATATTTATTTACGCAATGTTATATTATTCAAAAATATACATATAACGTTATATATTAAAAGTTTATCAAAGAGCTAATTGCAATCAATGATATAACATTATTTAATATATATCTACACACATTGTTCGAGCATCGTAATATCGTAATGAATCATATGTGTAGGTGTGTGTGTACCGCTTATACTGCTTCCGACTCCAGAATTCAATACATTGCTTTGATGTACGGCGACTGCGTGGTACGCGTGGACATCATAAAGCGAACTTCGGAGTAGTTGTCAATAGCGTCGTCAAACATATTTCTACCGATTATTTGTGTGTGATTCTATGGTTAAGCACAGAGCCAGGAGCAGCCTGGAATTAAAAATTAGGTGTAGTTTCGAGCAATAGTGATTAATTTTTGTAGTAAATTAAATAAAAGTATTTGGTGTAAGTAAGGCCGTTAAATAGCGCGGCGGGAGTATTTTAAAGGCGTGCCACTATTCTTAAACAGTCTTAAGTCACAGCCATAAGGCAATAACAGGTAGGCGATTGGATAATATATTAAATAACATTTATTATCTCAGATTATCGACTAAATTGGCTCATATTTAACCTATGTTTACTGATTAATTGTTATCACACTAAAAACTAATGATGTATTTTTAAGTACCACTACGTGTTTCTATAGAATCTAGACTAACAACTATTTTAAATGTGAAGTTTATGTATAGATTTCTGGCGTTGACCGGACAATTTATAAATGGTTTATTTTTTAAACCAATAATAACCAATGGTATTTGACATTTACACTGTGAAAAAAATAAACAAAAAGTAAAAGAATTTCTATTCAATTTATTTCAGTGAATCAAAATGATGTACAATCTTGCTGTTTTTCAAGAACCCCGAGGGGTTATGCGTATTATACAATTTGTAAGTGTATCCTCATATATATTTCTATATTACTTGTTATAGGTTATAATGACATTTCTTAACAACTAAACTTTTACTTATTAAATAACTTATTTTACTTATTTAGATTTATAATTTAAATTTGAATAGCTGATTATCCAAGTTAGTTTAAACAATTATTTATTTTAATGACAGATTTTCTCAATATGTGCATTTGCAACTACAACAAGCTTTACGGCAATATTAACTGTTATGTGTCAAGACGGAAAGGCTAGCACATATGACATATCATATCCATTCAATCTCAAATTACAACTATGCCAGGCAACTACTACAAACTTACAGGGAAACTATTCTTCGGACGCTCAATTCTTCGTAGCAACAGGCGTCTTATCTTTCCTATACTGCATATTTGCAGTGATTCTCTACGTCTGCTTTGATGAAATATACAAGAGTAAACACCAAATTCCATTGACTGTTAGTGCAAACAATTTTCTCAATTTATAATATAACACTTCAAATATTTTGATAATATACTTATTTTTTAATAACTATGTTTTAGGACTTTATATTAACTGTTATTCTTGCTGTATTCTGGCTTTCTGGTAGTGCTGCTTGGGCTAATGGATTAACTGGGCTTAAATCTGTAACAGACTCAGAGTCAGTGAAGAGTGGATGCACACCCACACTTTGTACATCATCAGATATATCCAGTTTCTCTGGGTTGAACATATCAGTGGTAAGCTTATTGGCAAGAATTACTGTTCAAAAGTGAATGCATATAATATTTTGGTTGTCATGTAATTTATTTTGTAGATATTAGGATTTCTGAACTTCTTTTTGTGGGCATCTGATTTGTGGTTCCTATATAAAGAAACCCCATGGTTCCAATTAAAGACTGCAGCGGCTAGTGGACCTATCACTCCTACTGTTTAATGTTAAAAATATGGTTGTTGGCGTATGACAGTTGTTAATTCCATTCGATATTTGGTTTTGTTTTCTTTTAAAGAGTAATTCATATGTAGCTAACGTGAACTAGTCACCCAAAGCACTTTGTGTCAAACAGTAACATTACATAAATATATATATACAAAAATTTAATTTTTAGGTAAAAAGTTTAACATTTTTTTTTACTATTTAATATTTAAAAAGTATTTATAAAGTGTTCCAATTAGGAATCATGTAAAACGTAACAAAGGTAGCAAGTAGCTGATCCTTAATGTAAAGCAATAAAATTATTCTAAATGTATTGTTCAACTGTACAAGAAAAATTCTTAATTTTATTTTTACTTAATATTGAAAAATATTTGATTATTGTGATACGCAATTTTTACCTTAATTTTTTTTTTGTTACTTAAATAAAACCCTTTCCTGGTGTGACATTATATTCCACCATGTTAAAACAAGCAAAATTGTCAAACATTACTGTTTTTAAGAATTTTTTTTTATACTTGTAAATATTTGTACGCTGATATATTTGAGTATATATATACATATCTTATATAAATTTTGATATACCAAATAATATATGCCATATTTATCCTAAAAACATAAATTTAGAACTAATTTTACAAAAGCAATTATAATTCGATAATCTTGTAAATATTGATTATCGTTTGATGTTTATTTACTTTAATTAAAACTTAAGAAATACCAGTTATTTTCTATATAACAATCAATTATTTTTAATTTTATAGTTATATATTTATGTATTTATATATACTCTTATATTAATAATTATATATATATTGAAAAGAAATATAATACAATAATGACCAACATTCATATCACAGTTTACTAATATTGAATTTGTTTGTTTATTATATTTAATAAAAAATTATTTAACTAAACAAATCTTTCAATAATTTTACACATAAATAATTATAATTTACATTAGCAATTTTTAACACAGGATGTTATTGCAGGACATCTCTGTTATAATAGTTATAAAGATTTACGAGAGATTTCTCTATTTATTAAAATATCTTGCTTGCTTAAATTCAATTTTTTTTTTTTGAAAACTTGGTTTTTGCATCTACGCAATTAAAATTTATTAAAATGAAACAACTTAGCAATTTGTTGAAATATATATTTCTTACCATAAATCAGTGAAATTTCAAGTATTGTCTTTTCACTCTCACGTTCAATCAGACGGCAACTGAAGAAACCTAACGAATCATATATTATACGTTTAGTCTGGATTGTTGCTGATTTGAAATATAATAATACAAAATACATAAATACAGTCTGTACATGAAGTGTTTTATTGAAGCTCTATAAGCATTTAAATGGTTTGTTGCAAATTTTCAACACTGACTTTCAGGGTTATAAATACTTACAATCTCGGAAGGTTTCGATTGGACCAGATTAGGAGAGTTCTCTTAAAAATTATTCCTGTTATTACGTTGACCTTGGAGGAAACTTAGTTCTTAGAAAGACGCGGTTAAAGTTTGAACTTTGTATTGATTTCGTTTGCGCGTGCGGTCTAAAATACTTCCATATCTTTCTTAATAATTATGTTTTGCTTTTATGGTTTTAACCCACATAAGAGATTATAATGTTTCGATTTTCTTAGAAAGATATCTATTTTGAAAAAGTATGTAAATATCTCTCGGTAATATAGCTTTCCACTGGCGATATTCCAAGATAAATATTTCTGATGTTACTCAAAGTTCAATTCTATCCAGTCAACATATTTATAAATATAAATAAATAAATTGTATATAAATTAAAAGCATCATTTGAATATTAAAGAACAAAGTTTCCCGGAAAATTATTATTTTTTAACGACTTAGAAAAACTATCATTAATATTACCAATGTCCAAAAGTTAGGTAGATGTATAGATTCAAAATAATTACAATTCAATAATCGTCTTCCAATACAATAAAAAAGTTACATTTTTGTTATAATATTTATATTTATACAAATATTTTAATGTGACTAACAGCTTATCTTCTGAATTTTTTTAAAGATAATTTACATGAATAAATTCTTATTATTATATTTTATATTTCAAACGCTCGCATAAACATAACATCCGTGAAAATGTAGCAGAGATTAAATCTTAAGTATGTAAAAACTCAAAACTGTGTAGGAATTACTTCCTGGTGCAGATACCAACTGGCGGCATCTATTAAAAAGCAGCATAAAAAATACAGTTCAGTACACATTCAATAAATGATACATCAATTTCGTTGCGCCGAAATAGTATGCAACCCAATTAACACTGACAACTAAAAAAATAAGTTAATAAGCATTATTTAAATTTAATTTTCTTTTATAAAATCTTAAAATCAATGAAAAACCTAATAATTTCACTTTTTCTTCTCCTGTTTTGTAGTTCTTTTTAATAATAGAAACATATGATTTCTAAAAAATCACCAGTAAGTTTAAATTTACATTGTATTCATAAATTCAATCGCTTCCTGTTTTTTAACGATTTTGCTAAAACATCTTTGGTAGTTTCAACTTTAATAAGAAACAATATCTCTTAACAAATTCTTTGAAATCATATTTGTTATTAACAAATTAAGACTTTATAATCTTGTTAAGACAGCACAGTGGGCGAAAGCATTGACGCTGAATGTTGTGTCTTCAGGTTCGATCACCCTACCGGAGTTATACTTTCTGGGCGTTATCAAGATAATGAAATAAATAATTATGTGCATACATAATCATAAACTTATTAGGCAGCAGAGTAGTTACATTTGTTAGATCACAACACTAAAAAAGATACCAACGCAAATAGTATTCAAAATATGATTATATTTTATCACAATATCTAACATATATAAAAGTAAACTAATTATTAATTTTTATATGATATCCATGGTTATGATATGATATGCTTGACGAAACTTAAAAAGACACGTTATAGCAAATACAGTGATTAATAGCAATCCTATTATTAAACTTTTAATATTTAAATGTGAAGAAAATGAGCAAATCACTTATGAGTAAGAAAAACCATCAAAACAATTTTACATTTAAAAGATTATTATCTAACAATAATTTTTGAAATGCTGTAAACATTTTTAAGCAGAAAAATTAAATTATTAAAGTTTTAAATCAATAGATAAATCTGTTTCAAACTTGCTGCAAAATATAATAAACCAAATACATTGGCTGTTGCCAACATGACGAAGTGTTTTAGTTAGTTCCTGTTCAATCAGTTACATTGTGTGTTTGTGTTTTTCTCTTCTAGTGTTCGTGTTAGTTGCGGCATTGTATACGTGTTTGCAAAAGATATGTCTGTAAATTAAAAAGAGATTTTGTATTTAAAATTGCAATATTTAAATGAACCGATAAAATATTATACTGTGACAGAAGGGTATACTAATTATAATGCCGGGTACTTTGTTAACATTGTTTTTATTGTGCGTTGTAGGTGTGTTTGCGGACGAACATAACCATATAGTACGTATTTAAGATATTAGTCGATGTGTCAGTAAATAAATGTAATATTAAGATAATGTATTTATTGAGATTTTTTTTATATGAAGGGTTTTAATACTTTCAGTACTAAATTACGGTTTCGTTCTGTCAAAATATTTTTGTGCATGTGTCAAACTTCATTTTGACAAGTCAAATATTTCAGAATCGGATTGCTTTATGTATTTAATTTGTTTTTCTAAATTCTATATAGGGACTTCATAATTTCAAATTCATGTTTGCCTTTTCATTTTATATTTGTTTAATTGTAATTGTGAACAATTATATAATTGCTCATATTTTTTTTTAATAATATTGAAGTTTTATTTATATCTAAATGTTGAGGCTAGAGTATAAGTTTCTGCACCTTAAATTTTTCTATCTCTATATTGTTATGTGTTTAACTTGGAAACCCTCATACCAAAAGTCAATTATGTCAAGAATTTATAACAATAATTATGTCAGTCATTACTAAAATATTTTGATAACAAATTACTTACTTTCACAAACTAATGATGAGCAAGTTAATAATTGTTTTTTTCACCTGTGTACATATTTAACTTGTGCATTCATAAATTACACGTTTTGTAGATACAGCTAGTCTAAGTGCAATATTTGTTGCAAAGCTTTTTTTTATATTTCGTATTTTAAGTGATCTACTAATTAAATAACTACTTTTAAATATAATCTTAATAATGTCCACAGTATGAAAATAATGATGAGGTTGTATTATGGATGAACACAGTAGGACCATACCATAATAGACAAGAGACCTATGCCTATTTTTCTCTTCCATTTTGCGTTGGTAGTAAACCTAGTATTAGCCATTATCATGAAACACTTAGTGAGGCACTACAAGGAGTGGAGCTGGAATTTAGTGGCTTCGATATTGATTTTAAAGGTTAGGCTAATTACAACTGCAATGGTTCAAATATTATGTACTAATGATAATATATTTTTTAGCTAATATATCAACAACAGAAACATGTAGTGTTCAGCTTTCAGAAGAACAACAAAAGGCTTTTGTTTATGCTGTAAAGAATCAGTACTGGTACCAGATGTATATAGATGATTTGCCTATTTGGGGTGTCGTAGGAAAAGAGGAAGATAAAGAATATTACATTTATACTCATAAGAAATTTGATATTGGATACAATGGAAAGCAAATAGTTGATGTAAATCTTTCATCTCATAGACAAAAACCTTTGAAAGTTGGTGCTGTTATTAAATTTACATATGAGGTTATCTGGAAACCTAGCAATACTAAATTTGAGGATAGATTTGACAAATATTTGGATCCAAATTTCTTTCAACATAGGGTAATTTTAGAACTTATATATTAGAGTATTTCATCGGTTTTTGTAGTTTCTTAATTTAATTTATCATAAATTTACAGATTCATTGGTTCAGCATCTTTAATAGTTTTATGATGGTGATATTCTTAGTAGGACTAGTGTCTATGATTTTAATGAGAACCCTCCGTAAAGATTATGCACGTTATAGCAAAGACGAGGAGATGGATGACATGGTAATTTTGAATAAAGTCATTTTTTTTCACATTTTTAGTAAAGTTGCAATGCAATACATATTTTATTTTATTGATTAGGAACGGGACTTAGGGGATGAATATGGTTGGAAACAAGTTCATGGTGATGTTTTCCGACGCGCTTCATATTCAATGTTCTTCTCCGCTATGGTGGGAGTAGGTTATCAACTAACTACAGTGGTCCTCAGCGTTATTGTCTTTGCAATTCTTGGAGAATTATACACAGAGTATATATATGCAATTCTTGTTAAATATCACTAAATAATATGCAATATTTTATTTAAATATTATGTCATTGCAGACGTGGCTCATTATTATCGACTGCAATTTTTGTGTACGCTGTAACATCACCAGTTAATGGTTATTTTGGAGGTTCATTATACGCGCGAATGGGAGGTAAAGTTTGGATTAGACAGATGCTTTTATCGGCTTTTCTATTACCGGCCCTTGTTTGTGGAACTGCATTCTGTATAAATTTTATTGCCATTTATTATCACGCTTCTAGAGCTATTCCATTTGGTACAATGGTAAGCTTCTAAAGATTTAAACTAAATTAATATTTTTCAAGAATATTTTTGTGATTACATTTCATTCTATTTTTCCCCCCAAAGGTGGCAGTAACCTGTATTTGCATTTTTGTAATTTTACCATTGACGTTGGTGGGAACAGTCCTAGGCCGAAATCTCGCAGGACAGCCAGACTTTCCATGTCGGGTTAATGCAGTGCCTAGACCAATTCCAGAGAAAAAATGGTTTATGGAACCAGCTGTTATTGTACTTTTAGGTGGTGTTTTACCATTTGGATCCATTTTTATTGAAATGTAATTATGGTCATTATATCTTTTTAAAATAGTGTTATATTTTATATTATTTGTTTTAAAATATCTTTTATTTTGTAGGTACTTCATTTTTACTTCTTTTTGGGCTTACAAAATATATTACGTCTACGGATTTATGCTACTAGTTTTCATTATTTTGATGATTGTGACGGTGTGTGTTACTATTGTATGCACTTACTTTTTGCTGAACGCAGAAGATTATAGGTGGCAATGGACAAGTTTTCTTGCAGCAGCTTCTACTAGTGTTTATGTCTATATGTATTCGTTCTACTACTTTTTCTTCAAAACTAAGTAAGTAACTTTACATATCGTAATTTCGTGTTAAAGGTATTAACATATGGTCTTGATAACGTCAAGTTTTAATAGATTATTTTTCAATCACGGGTCTACAATTTAAAATAAACAATTACTTTTTATTTACTACGGTGTGGTATTAAATTAGTAGTATTTTTTCTCTTCCACTCATTTCGATTTAATTTTATATCCTTTTCACGATATATACATCTCTCTCCGTTTCAGTCTCTCTCTTTTTGTGATGCTAAACTTATTTACAATTTTCTCGCATCTGTATCTTTTATTCTACGAGTAAAATGGTACATAAATATTATGTCTCATAAAGTGTAACTTATCTTTTATTTGTTTCAGAATGTTTGGGCTTTTCCAGACTGCCTTTTATTTTGGATACATGGCTCTTTTTAGTATGGCGCTAGGTATAATGTGTGGCACCGTGGGTTACATTGGCACTAGCATATTTGTGCGCAAAATATATTCCACAGTTAAAATAGACTAAATAATTATAAACTGAACCATATAACTTAAATATAAATTAGTAAGTAATATTGTACTTTTTGTTTCCTCTTATATTTTTGTTATATTTGGATGTATTTTCAAATTACGAGTGTGTAAGTAATATTTTTAATTAGATAAATTACTTTTGTAATTAATCATAATGAGACTTAAATTATTTTCATTGGTATGTAAATTTCAAAGTCAAAGTTAAAAATGATCGTATTTAACAAATCGTATTAAATATATTTCCTTACAATAAAGTGTTTTATTTAGGATAAATAAAATAAACAAACTTAAAATTGCTTCAAGTGCCATTTACCAATGATTAAAAATATTTTTGTTCGCGTTTTTTTGGTTGGAACAAAATAATGTTTTATATAAGACTTTAAAACTGTCCTTTTTTTAGGTACAGTATAGTTTCCATTCGAAGTTAAATACGTCTCACTTTAAACTTCATAATTCCTTTTTGTTAAAACTCCAATTTATATTGTATATTACAAGTTTAGATATACAGGTAGTTAGTTATATTTGTACACATCTGAAATAGTAATAAGAATTTAAATGTATTGCTATATCTATATCTAAAAAATACATAACGGTAACGCACGAAGAGTTACTATATAATTTATTTGTAGCTTCATTTTTTCGCCACGTTTAATATTTGCTAGATAAACGTGGTATTTACTATCAGTTTAAATATTCATTGGCTATTGATAATAATTAACAACGTCTATTGCAATTTAATTTTGGCCAAGTGATCAAACGGACAGGAAATAGCTATCATGAGTGTAGTTGCAGTGACACTGCAGGTCGGAGCAATAATATGTGCTCAATACGTTTAAATAACGTTTGCAACCATTTCCAGAAGGTGTTAATGAATATATTTATATATTTTCCTGTAGAATGTTAATGCCCTATCATAATTTAAAAAAATTATAGTGTGTGTTAAGTAACAACTAAAGTAGATTGAAATAAAAATGAATGAATATGTACTTACATTTTTCACTACGTTTATATGAAATGAATGTGGTAATTTCTACTGCAACAGCAAAAATGGGTACTATTTAAATTATCGAAATATTGGAATGTATTAAATTTGTGATAGTATATTGTATAAATAGTAATATAATTTAGTAAGTTAGAGCACAAGGATTTAGGCGAGTACCTAATCTTATATATAATGTTTTATGGCTGTTACCAATGTCAAGTATTTGGAGCTACAATAGTAATTTCACACTTGATATTTGAAAATACACAATTGGTTGTATAAACTATTTATTATTGATAACTCTTTAAACATATTGATGTATGGTTGTATGACTTAAAGAAATTACATATATATATATAAATAATAAATTTAGCTTATAAATAAATTCAACATATTATTTAAAATTTTAGATTTGGAAATTACATTGAATATATACTTTATTGATACCTACTAAAAATTTAGTTGATAATTGTTTTAAATTTTACGATGTAAATAAAGAATTTTGGTATGTCAATGATGGTTTTATTTTCTTCTTCCGATTTTTTTTAAAATTTTTATTCTAATTAACTATTTTTATTTCTTCCTTTTTCTCTTGGGGCATTTTATTTCAGGTCGTTCTTCACTGTACAATTCTGTATGTATACCAGCATTTATAATAAACTTCTTACGATCTCTCTTAAACTCTTCGGCTAGATCTCTGCGCAATGCGTTGTCAGTGTCTGGATCATTGACCATAGCTACAAGAGCCTGTATCACTTGATCAGCAGTAGTAGCTGGTTTCCAGTTATCCGCATGTATTATAGGTAAACATATTTCTCCTTTTTCATTAATATTAGGGTGATATATTTTTGTTAGAAATTTTATTTTAGGTGGTTTGAATGGATATTCAGGTGGAAAAACAATTCGTATCCGAAACGCACCCTCACTATATGGTGAAGATGGATGCGGTAGAACCAGGCCTGTCCAAATTAAAACACTGTAGTCATCTTGTGTAACGGTAACGAAGAACGAACAATATATTCTTGGATTTTCGTTGATCGAATCTAACTCTCTCTTCACTCTTTTATGGGTTATAATCCTTTTAGTTGGATCCAATACTTTCTCTTCTTGTTGTTGAGCCATTATATTTGAATTAGAAAATAATAAATTAGAATTTCTTTTATATTTTTTTTTTATTTATTTTGTGTTTTTTTGCTAATTACAGCATTTTGATTTCAATTGTAATAATCCATTTCTAAAATTTGTGTTGTATGTTTCAATTGTTTACAAATAATTTTTCTAATCGCGGAGTCAATGTGATACTTTTGTTTAGTAGCTTGTTGAGCTACACTTGATATAATAATTATTACATTTGAAACCCATCATTCTATAATTGTTTTTAAAGTATATTATTTTCTGGTTCATAATGACTACCAAGAACAACTACTATACTCATCCCATGATTGATGATTTATATCGTCATATGATCTTGGCCCGTAAGCAAGAAAAACGGATTCAAGAAGCTCTACGATCAGGAACCTCTGAAGATGATCTTAAGGATGAACGCGCCCTTTATCATTACTATTCCAAAATATTTTATTGGTACTGTAATGAAGTTATTGATAAAAAGACTAATATGTTCAAGCAGGAATTTTGCAATTATGATCCTTCCGATCAATCCGAAAATTAAGTGGAAACACCACCTCTAGGTAATTTTATCTAATTATTACTAACATTAAATTATTATAATAATCATAGTTCAGGCAATGTTTTATTATTGCCTTAGATTGACTTAATATTAGAATAATTATATATATTTTCAGATTTTTTGGGAAATTCATCTGAATTTCCAAAGTTTCTTTTAGCAAGCTGCACCAATTAATTGCTTAGGTTAATTTGAAAAAGAAAAGATAATTTTTTATTTCAATATCATTTTATTGTGATTTTAATAAAATGTTGTAATTTTGTTAATTAAATTGAATAAGTGTTATTAATACATTAAAGACGTTACTTTGAAATATAATAAAAATATATTTAAACTTTGTTTTATATTGTAATTTTAATTTAAAGTTAGTTATCACGGAATAACGAAATACTACGCTCCATAAGTTATGAATGCTTTTCTCGCAGTCGACTGTGTTATAAGGGGTTATTATTATTGCTTTAAATTCAGGCGTATTATTCACATGTCTATAGTACTTATTGAATATTTATTGCTTTCATTTTTATTCATATTGTTTATTTTATTAGTAGTAACTATATAGAATTCTATACTCTCTAAAACAATCAGAATTTCTATAGAGTTCTAAGTAGTAATTGACTGAATTTACAAGTGCATAGCACCTGGTATATAGTTTACACCACTACCAGTAACAGTGTACCGCGGGAAATTTGAATCTTCTATTTTTTGTGACCACAGTGACTAGTATCTTACAGTAATAATAATCGAAAAGACATATAAGATGTGCTATAAACAAACGGATCGGAATTGTATTGTATAAAAACCTGTAAAGGTTATCAAACATTTACTGTATATATTTCTTATGTATATATTTTAAAGATTCCTAAATATACAAAAAAAAATTGTAGTGCGAGTGAGTCTAATGTACTATACCGTTGAATTTGAAAACTAATGTATGTACCAATTAAACATCCGTACAATGCGACACAGTGCGGCACTAAGTCGTATTGTGCTCTGTAATGGGCTTGTGTCCTCATTTTTTAGTGGTCGATTTTTCAATTTTTGATTGAAATTAATATTAATAAATGTGTCTTGGCGTGTCTGTTTTATTAAATATCTAAATATTGACGAAGATATAGCAATTAAAAGTTTGAATTGTAGTTTTAGCGCTAGAAATGGTCGGCCATATTTTTATGACGTGAAATGCATTTTAACCTCAGTTTTGTAGCTGTTGGTAATCAAATAATCAAGTCAAGTTAAAGAATAATAGGTTTTTATTTTATTTAACCCTGCTAAGGCAGACATAATATTGAAATTTTATTGTTCCTTGAAATAGTCGTAAATAATATTTGATATTTTGATATATAAATACATATAGCAGAGAATTATGAGCTGTAAGGTTGGCAGCGATTGTGATGTCACATGCATTTGGAATTTGTACAACGTTGAATCCCTTTAATAATTAAAGAGACAAAATGACTTTTTTAATTGGTAATATCTCTTAACATATAAGGAGTTATTAAAAAATAATTGAACATTTGGGGTTCTAGTATCCCACTTTATCAATATATAGTACACTTCTATAGAAATTAAGACATAGGACACAAGCCCATTGAAAAACATCCTTGATTGCGTGCTACCTACTAGTATATGTATAAACACTTACAACATAGAGATAGTAGCACCATCTATTGGCAGATAGAGATGCAGTGAGACAAAAACAAGACTGTTAGAATTCTATTAGAAGATCTACGCCTGAACTATTGGCAACACAACTTTCAATTATATTTGTCGATATAGTACTTGACGTATATTAACGTTTTTATTTTATTAAATATTCAAAAATTGACGGATATACATATTTATTTAAAGTTTGAATTTTATTTTACTCTGTAATATTCTGGTTATTATACTAGTAGTTGATGACGGCACTTATTCGTTAGAATATAATAGGTAATGTTATTTATTTTTATATCCCGACTTTATATTTAAACATTATGGGTAGACGAAACAGTTGTAATGGCATTGACATTTAATACTGCATCTCTTTTGCACTTCTCTTGTTTTACAATGATTGTAAAGTTTGGTAAATGTTTTATCAATATACAGTTTTATATAAAATATTATTGTTCACAACCCCACAATTGGAAAATACCTATGATTGCGTGCTAATTATCAGCTTTTGTATCGACAGATCTATTGGCAGATAGTGATACAGTAAGACAAAAATAAGACTGTCAGCATTTTTAAAAATATTATATATTTTATTAGAAAATCTACGCCTGAACTAGTGGCAACACAACTTTCAACTATCGTGTTACCTATTTTATTGGTTTCTATTCTATTTATTCTATTATTTTAATTTGTTTAGACATAAATGTATCATTTATAAGAATTTGTTTTTATCTGAATATGCTACACTTTTTAAAATTAACCGGTGTGTTTCTAAGCTAATCTTGATTAAATAATACGTATTTTACTCAAGAGGTGGCTGTAGTATTTATCTATCATAATGTAGAAAAGTTTTATAGTGATATGATTGGTATAGAAATATGCACAATATATTTCAGGGCATAAGAATTACACGATATACAATTGAATTTAAAGTGAGCCAAAAACAGTTCATTTTAAGAAAATCGATAGTATAAAAAGGACCTATTTGCACATTATAACTCTCATATTTTAAAATTACAGATTTTAATCATGATTGGTTTTATATATCAGTCATTAAAATCATTGACATCTTTTCAAAGCTGTATATTGTATTGTATATATTTCAGGCGCACAAAGTCTGATCATTTCATATATTTATCGTTTTGAAGGGTTTTTGGTTCCATTTGTTTGACCTAGTGACCTATACTGTGATTTCAGTACATTATGACTTCTTGTTTAGAAGTTGATCTATTTTTTAATAAATAAATTTGATGGGAGGACAGTGGTCACTCCTCGCACTGTAGTGTTGACATATCAAGGCTCTTATTAAATCAGTTATCACTTTAACTCTAGATACATAAGGTAGCAAACAGGCGCATGGAGATTTGTAATTATAATTATTACTATTGAAAAAGTGAATGCTGTTTTAATTTGGCCTGAATGCGTTACGAAGTGCACGACAACTGAAAGCAAAAGTGGATCGCAACAACTGTAAATCATTAAATGCATATCAAATCTATAAGTATGATGTCATTTCTTTGAATTCAGTTATTACTTAAAATAATTAGGTTAAATTGAGCACATGATATGACAAAATTCTATGAAACAGATGATTGTTACATTTTTTTCCGTTAAGTCTTTCAATTTTTTTTTGATTTTATCTCTATTGTGGGGGCCCTTCTCTTGTGGAGGTTTCGGAGCAATAGCTCAGCCTGCCCTCCGTCAAATCCAGGCCTGTATTACGGCACAGTGGTCTGTGACCGAGAACATTTATACTGTGTCTTCGGGTTCGATCTCCGTAGCAGTGCTGTATTCTCTGAGGTTGGTTGATATTAAAATTAATTTGATTATGTGTTCAAGATCACAAAACTTTTAACTTTTTTTTCGATTTATAAATTAGGTACCAAAGTAGCCTATATACAAAATTTCATCTTTCCAGCACAATTTTTACCGTCGGCAAAAACTTTTCTAAGCGCCCCTTTTTTAAAATTTGGAATTTCTAAATTTTGAAATATGTTTGCAATAAATAGAGTTAAACACATGCAAAATTTCAACTTTTACGAAATAAAAGTTATACGGGAAAGAGTGATTCTTTTTTTCTAGTTTATCTAAAATTACATGAAATTTAGGGGAAAATCGGAGGACGTCAAAAGTCTTAGAATTTTTTTCAAAAACATCGCAGAGCTGTTTTCGTTTTACCATTCGAATTTCAGCCACATATAAGAATATAAACATACACCTGGGATATTATAATATATAATGATGGTGATAAAAAATATAATATAAAAATACAAAATTTAAAAAATTAAACATTTGTAGTTTATTAAATTTTGCGATTGTATCAAATTTTATGCTACGTGGCTATGTTTCCTGGTAAAATAAATAGGTATAAAAAGAATTTGATCTGATTAAAATTAGTTTCGCCCTTGGTTCGTTCATAGGAAGGTCGTGATATAAATGCGCTATCAAGGAATCTAAAACCCACACATTTACACCTGCTAAAGGAAGGTAGAAAGTATTTGGAACCGGTGGAAGTAGATGAAGGCAGTGGCGTACTCAGCACCGGTCTAATATTTTACCCGTCCATAAATTGTATGGACTGCCACTTGTGCCATATGTGTTAATAAATAAATAAATGTAAATCAGTGATTCTAAAATACAGTAACTACTACATCTCTTCTCTCTTTATTATATAAATAGAAATTGTATTATAGAAAAAAATAATTATAATTCCCAATATTTCATGTCCAAGCTTATAATATATAATGTAAATAATTGTATACTTGCATTTTTACAAAAAAAGAATCGAATATCGATTTTCAAGTGTTTGAGATCGATTCACGGGATCGATCCATTACTTAAAATCGATTAAAAAAATCGATTTTTTAACCTCAAAACATCGACTCTTCGATTTCAGATCGCCACCCTAATATATAGTATATTCAAAGCATATACATTCATGTACATTACATATCCTATGAATATGCTGTAATGATGTAAAAACTACACTGCATGTCCTATGTATGTGCAAATAAGGTATGTGCATATTTAAACAGTGCTGTAGGTACAAAGTATGTACTGTCTTATTTATTCATTTCATGTATATGCAATCCTATTATTTTTTAATAAGTAACAATTATTTTATTATTTGCCTTATTTCTATAATTATTATATTCTTATTTTGCCTCTTTAATTATTAAAGGGATTCAACGTTATAGAAAATTCCGAAAAAACAGAGAAGCAAAGCACTAAGCACACACTAACAGCTAGATTGTGTATGCCATCAAGTTTTATATTATGATGGTTGTGAAAAATAATTAATAGTAATACTGTAAAACATGAAGTGCTAGTACAAAGCTGTAAATCGATTGTCATTTTAGTACACTGTTGTCATCTATATCTAACTATATAACCATGAGGTATATTTCACCTTAAAGAAAAATTGAAAAAAAAACTTCTAAAAATGAGTTCACAAGCCCAATGGCTAATGCCGTGGAGAACTCCCGTGTCGTAGTAAGTAACTAACTTACATAAAAGATTTCTTGGAATCTTTGTAATATATTAAAAATAATTATCGACAAAAAAACCTATTTTTATAATTTCAGATAGATATGGTAAAAGAAAAATTACAATAAACATATGTGGTTTCCTGTTCTAATAAAATAATATTTAGTTTAATCATGGATTTCTAAAAAACCGGAAGTACTTGACGGCAATATCCAATGTCCTTCCAATATCTTATTCTTTTTGGATTTGTCACGCTGTGAAATGGTAATTTGCAGTGGGACTGCTATGGACACTGGACGCTGGATATTTTACTTTAGCCATGGAATATATTTTGAAATATTTTCTAGGTTATGAGACGGTATAAGTCCCATGGTTACATGGTTGATGTTTTGTGCAATTAGCGATTGCTGATACGCGCTTAATAGTTGATTCCATATCACCGATTATAAAAGATTTAGCGTTAAATTATTGAATGTTTTAATATTATGTCAAGGATATGCAAATGCAAAAACTAAATACAATTGTTATGGTGTTCGTCCATTGCAAAAAAATTCTATTTCCGTTTATAAACGTCCGTTAAAAAACTGTTCTTTTGTAAGTTTATTGTGTCACTTAGATGTCTATAAATTAGCACGGTCTGTATCAATATTTGGGACTTATGGCAACCCTATACATTCTTAGACTAAATAGGTACCGTGCGTGAAACATAGACACTACACTGCTGTCTAAGGTGGCGCGTTCAGTGTTTTATTTTTAGAACTAAATAGATATAATAAATATAAATCTTTTTACTGCAATCATAGAGCTATAGGAATAGAGTGAGCGAAGGGTAAGGCCGCGTGTAAGAGGAAGCGATACAGTCAAAGAGAGAGATAGCTGCCGAGTGTCCAATCTGTCTCTTTCTAGCCGACCCGCAGCTGGCTTAGCTGATTGGCGGTGATGTGTGGGCAGTGCTTGGCTAGGCAACTCGGCAACTATCTCTCTCTTTGCCTTCTTTATTCTTATACCTCTATGACTACAATAGCTTACGAAAGATATTTTTTAAAATGGAAATAATTATTAACTATGGGTTCCAGCCAGTAATAAATAATTCCCATTAAACATTTTGGAGTCACTTCGCCATCATATTGAAGATGTGCATGACTTTTTTGTCAGGAAAGAGTTCATTTACAGTTCAGTGTCTGACAGTCGTTCATATAAAATGTTTATTTCATCGGCTACAAATGACGAAAACACTCCATCTATCGGAATACAAATAAAGATAAAGTTGATGCGAACTATAATGGGCTTGTGTCCTCATTTTTTAGAAGTCGATTTTTCAATTGTTGATTGAAATTGATGATAAAAAATGTGTATTGGCGTGTCTATTTTATTAAATATCTAAATGTTGACGGAGATATAGCAATTAAAAGTTTGAATTGTACTTTAAGCGCTAAAAATGGTCGGCCATATTTTTATGACGTGAAATGCATTTTAACGTCAGTTATTTGTTGAGTAGGTCAGTGCTGTGGCAATGTTTTGTAGCTGTTGATAGTCGAAATAATCAAGTCAAGTCAAAGAATAATAAGTTTTTATTTTATTTAATCCTGCTAAGGCAGACATAATATTGAAATTTTATTGTTCCTTGAAATAGGTGTAAATAATATTTTGATATATAAATATATATAGCAGAGATTTATGAGCTGTGAGGTTGGTAGCGGGTATGTTGTCACATGGATTTGGAATATGTACAACGTTGAATTTCTTTAATAATTAAAGAGACAAAATGACTTTTTTAATTGTTAATATCTCTTAACATATAAGGAGTTATTAAAAAATAATTAAACATTTGAGGTTCTAGTAACCCACTTTATCAATATATAGTACATTTTTATAGAATTTAAGACATAGGACACAAGCCCATTGAAGTGAAATAGCGATAGAAACGTCACAAAAAGGGACACTCCACCAAATTGTGTACAGGGTCGTATACATAGTTAGAATGATTTCAAAGGAGCGAAATTATTTAAATTTGGTCATGTATATAATGTTGTGGAAAAATATTTAAATGAGCAAGTGATGTAAGTGACTGTAAAGTTGTACCACAAACAAGTCAAACAAATAAATATCGGTATTGAATTAAAATTAAAAATGTAACAATTAAATTTAGAAATATATAAATGAATAAATCAGATTGAGAATAATATTATAAATATTCTTTTCAACTTAATGTTAATCGAAATGTAAGGTGTGCTGAATGCACTCTATGTATGTTTACACATAATTTTTTACTGCATTTATCTACTTCATACCTTTAGTAATGGGCTTGTAACGTATTTATGACGTAACATGTCTGTATTATTAATGGTAGGTCAGTTATTTTTTCTATGAATAAGAGTTCTGTGTTGAATATGCTATCTCTTTTATGCTTTGTTGTATAAAAGAGATAGATAACTTAGCGGACGTGATGCCACATGTCTTGGAATATTCTATAACGTTGAACTCATTTAATAATTAAAGGAACTAAATGACTTTTTTATTTTTTAATATCTCCCAACATTTGAGGTTCTAGTAATCAACTTTATAAATATATAAAACAGTTTTAGAGAAATTAAAACGTAGGACACAGGTGCATTTTTCATACTTACCATAATTTCACTAACGAGTCAAATCTACGGATGCAACAAACTTTTTTCAATAATGATATTACGAAAATAATTTGAATTTATTCAATCAATAAGTACTAAAGAATAAATGTCATATCATGACAGTTGATGACAGTTTAATAAATTATCAATAAAGTAAACATTTTTACCACCAGTTGGCTTTAATCCATATTGAGATACCTGTTCTACGATTAAATGAAGTACAGGTAGAACTTATGTTATTATTATTTAAATAAAGACATATCTGCATCATCGGTGTCTCTACGACTACGTTTGAAGTCAGCAAACCAACGTTTTATTGTTGTTTCTGATGGAGCGGAGTCTCCATAACACTTTTCAAGCCATTGCTTCGCTTGAACGGTATTTTTTCCCATCAAGAAGCAGTGTAAAATTAAAACACGAAATTGTTTTTGATCCATTGTTTTGAAAATAACAAAAGTAGCGTCACTCTTAGCACAATAACTCACAAACTACTGAATATAATATCATGAAATTTTAACAGCTGTCTTTTGAAGATTAGTATTAACTGAAAAAAGGTGACTGCAATAAAACTAGCGCCATCTATGTGTTAGGCCCGGGACTTTTCAGCCCATGTGCTATATAACTGGAAAAATGTAAATTCTTAATATATAAATGATTTAAAGAGTTGGTTTGTTAATTGTTTTAATGGTTGATTTACAAGTATATAACAAAATAAGGGAATTGCTCCTTAGAGCATTTTCTAAAATTATCTTGAATAATTAATAAGCAAAATATATTAAGTTATACTATTAAGTAGATAAGCACAAATTAATCAAACCTGCACAGCATAGTTGTAAGTTGAATAAAAAAATTAAAGAAAATAAGTTCTAATAAATAAAGGGTCTCATATTTTGGTTGACTGATATGTTAACCGGAAGTAACCGCTCTTTCAAAATTTCAAAATCAACAATCAAAATAATTGGATCATTTGCTACACAAACGCAAATAAGTAGCTAGTGACAAAGTTTGTGATACATGTGAAAAGCTATTTCATTTCGTATTACGTATATTGAATGAAGAAATTGCACGAAGCTGATGACTTTATCTTGAAATGGATAAGCTTTGTTGTTAAGGAAGGATGCAATTCTGAAGAGTTTTCTTTTTGCTTTGGTATCCACGAGGTTGTTGAAGTCGTCAACTAGCTCACCTACGCGCTCTTCTAAAACCAATGCTTTGAAATAGAGTGTTTCAAGCTGCCCAGTAAGCTTCCTTGCCCTGCGGCAACCGCGACACCTTTTCTAGATAAATTCAAAACTTCTTTGTTATTAAAATTGTTTTTAAAGTTATACGTACACAAGAGACATGGCTAGAATCATCTGTAAGAAAAGTTATAAAAATAATTAAAATTGTGGTACAAAAATATTAATATTTAAACCTGTAAAACCATTTAAATGATCGACACAAAACCTGAAAATGGCTTGTCGAGAGCAGTGACGTAAGTGTGCTTGTCAAAAGAAATCGTAATAATATCGTAAGTAATGTTACCAGTTAAATAAGGCCAAAATTTTGACCAAATATCCCGATCTCATAATTTCATGAAATTCAGCTGTTAAATGATTTTGTGGGGTTATGTTAAAGATATAGTCTATACGGAGCCAATCGAATCGAACGCAGCGAACTCAAAATCCGTGACGCGATTTACGAAACAGACCCGCCATTTTGCCAAAAATTGATTGAAAATTTTGATAATAGAACCGATATCTGTCAGCGTGGTCGTGGTGGGCATTTGTCCGATATCATTTTTCATTCATAATTGCCAAACTTTACTCTTTCAATTGAATTTGAATGATTTTCATCTAAATTTCTTGTTTTATTTTGTTTTAAAAAATAAAGTTCTTGATGAAAAATCTGATAGTAAGTTTTCTTAAAACGGCTAATCGCATTTTCTTGAAAATTGTCTGTATCGTAGAGAAAAAAATTCTAAGACTTTTGGCGTCCTCGAATTTTTCCTTGAATTTCCTGGAAACCCGTAATTTTGGAAAAACTAAAAAAATTTTTTTACTAACTTTTAATTCGTAAAAGATAGAAAGTTGAAATTTGGCATGTGTATTACGGTGTTCAAAGCAAACATTTTTTGAAAATTAGAAATTGAAAAATTGAAAAAAGCTGCGTTGAGAATGTTAGGGGGTCCGGTAGGAAACTTAGTAGAAAACTCAAATTTTAGATTAAATAATAACGAAATATGTTATTATAAAAAAAAAATTCAAAAATTTGACTTGGGGGCACGGCGGAGATTTTTGCCGAGAGTAAAAATTGGGCTAGAAAGTTAAAATTTGGTATATAGGCAAACCTTGGTAATTTATTTACGAATCGAAAAAAAAAACCCAAATTTTGAAAAAAAGTTGGTCAAATAACGCATAAATTGAAAATATTTTCTATTTTGTTAAAAAAAATATATTTTTTAGTCAGTTTATATGAAAAATAATTTGTTTTTTATGTAAAATAAATATTAGAGTTAAATATTTCAATTGAAAAATGGAATTAAAAGTTAAAATGAAATTCAATTCACACACAAAAGACAGTCGTCGCTTGCGACGCGGGTAAACTCTAGTTGAAAATATTTTTATAAATAATGAATATTTTAGTCATTTGTTTAACATTATTTGCTCATTACGTTGTAGATAAAATTATTTCAATATGATAAATAGCTTATTATTAGGTGTCAATTACTTGTGTACATACAAATAATTAACGTTTTGTTTATTAATTAGTAGTTATTTTAATGGATTAAAAGATAAGTGAAAAACTGAGAAACTCTAATAACTTTTAAAACTGTTTCAAGAAACCTTAATGTTCTTTAAATGTTATAAGTAGTATTTGTTTACCAATACCAATGCGTCACGTGCAGTTATTTCGTTCATAATTTATCAAATTAATATTATCTAAACCACATCCCATGATATGACTGTAATTGTTAGATCAAATTGAAGACGTAATTAGGCTAAAAGTTATAATGAAATCTTAGGTTTGGTAAATTATATTTTCCAGAAACAGAAATGGCACAAAATGGTAATAAAACCTTAAGTTACAATCAGAACTTTTCGTTATAAATTATAAAAGTAATGATGGTTAGAAATAACTTTTACCCGCTAAACACAAAATTTAAATTCTTGTAAAATTGTGATCTATTGCAACGACTTATTATTTATCGTAGTTTAAAACAAAAAAGAAAAATTGGGCGCAGGAAACTTAACCGATAAATATTACCGGAAACAACGGTGCAAAACAAGGATAAATTTTGTAAGTATGTGTACTGGATTAATTTTTTTCTTTTGACGAAAAATATTATAAATATTTCACAATCCGTTAAACTTTAAAATCTACTTCTTAAGATTTTAAAATGATTGTTTCAAAATCGTTTTTATGATTATGTGAATAACAGATAAATTTATTTTACAAAATGCAGTATAATAGGGCGGCAAACGTTGTATTTTAAACAATATAAACAATATGAACAATATGCATGTAACTTTTGTTATGTTGATAAACCTTAAAGAGCCATTACAGCAAAAAGTTAATCTCTAGGTAATACGAATTACAAATTACAAAATACGAAATATATGAGGGACGAACAAATATTAAGACTAAATGAATTTTTTAATTAGCCTGTTGAAATGATTTTTTGATTCATATAATAGTTTAATAATTAAAATATTAACTATAAAAAATGTCAAATTTATATTAGTTCAATTCAAAAAGTAATAATAAATTTGTCAACGTTGTCAAAAGAAATGTATGATTTATTCATTCTCGTTCTCGTTTTAATTTGAACTTTTCTCTCGATTTGCAATGTTGCCAGCTCATTTACTGTTTCTTATTGCTTTTTTCCTTTTTTAATAGTTTTAAAAAAGATTCTTTTATATAAACGTAGTTTTTGAAAGCCGTGTCGCCATTTTTTATAGTTAAAAGTTAGGTTATGTGGTAAAAATGGCTGTTTTCAATCATTGGAGAAAAGAAAACTATGCACCCTAGGTCACTGAAATTTTGAGACAGCATGTATTTTAACTATTTTTATCGACCCTCCAAATTTCACGACATTTTCATCATTTACGTGTGTTGCGGATAAATTATATTTTCAAATTTAAAAAAGAGGTAAAAGTAACGTTTATTGAAACAGGTTTCAGTTAATAAATTAAAATAATAGTTGATAAAAAAAATGAGGACCCACCTTTATTTTTGACATTTTTTCTTATTGGTTTACTTCCGAGAGGCCTTATAATTAGTAATCAGTAAAATAAATGTAGAATACTTGGTAGATCTTAGTTTACTTAGATTGTGAAGCTGAATAAAAGCGAGCGTTCTTTTGTTCTTAATGCAGTTGTACTTCAATATGGAAGAAACTATTTATTCTTTCATGGAAATATTATAATTTAGAGTTTATTGAATTATGCATACTACAATAAATGTAGAAGCGCGATGTTTAAAAAAATAATGGACATATTGAGTATTTTCCAATTACGGCACTAGAGTGCATTATGCTCAGCATAGAATGTTCCAACTACAGCAGCGCCTCGCACAGTTGAGCACTTTAAAAAGTTCTGCTCTGACTAGAAATTCTTGATATTGTTAACAATTACTATTGATTACTATTTCCAATACCATTGTATGCAATGATTTAATACCCTTAATAATAATCCTTATTTATAAAATTAATAGTAAAATTAAATTTATAAAATTGAGTTAAAAAATATAAACAGTTTTTCAGAATAAAGACTAAAGGATGTAGGATGAAGGTACTGATTTAAAAACTAATGTATGTTCCAATTAAATATCCGCACAATGCGATACAGTGCGGTACTAAGTCGCATTTTGCTCAGTAATTCGAAAACACCCATTGTCTTGTTTAACTTATTAAGCATAAATCTTGTTTCTTACCAATTTAAAATTTTGTTCCATCTGAGAAACATAGCTCGGCTGTCATCTTGAATATACGATGACATTTGATGGGACAGTTGTTGTCATAACCGCACATCAACTGTCATCGTGAAGATAAATTCACAGCCACTGTCGCACTATCCCAAACACGATGACAGTTGCTACCATGGCAGCAGCTATTTCTGAAATTCTCATCGTTGCTTAATTAAAACATAAATTTACTTGTATATATTTGTAGTTTTAGTTATAGTTTATAACTTTAAATAATTATTCATTCCTTTATCTATTGTTTGTCTTTTAGTTTGATTTCTTCTTTGTTGTGCTTCATTACCGCAAGGATTGAATATTCTCTTGTCAATTCAAGCCACTCTTAACAAAGCTCTCAGACAATCAACATCAAAAATAACAAATCGAAAACAAGTTTAATAAATAAATTATAAACAATAGTTAAATAAATGAATAATTATTTAAAATAATATAATATTTGTAACGGGAGGGGAAGATTTTTGGAACCGATGTAAAAAAGGGTATGGTTGTTCGATAGATTGGCAAAAGAATTGGAAATAGTGGAGAAAGAAGCAGTACAAGAAAAATATATAAAATGGCTTCTTGGGGTGGATAAGTATACTCCCGGTTGCTTGGTAATGAAGGAAGTAAAAAGGAATACCTGAGAATAGAGGCAGGGATGAGGGCGATGAGATGGGAAAAGAAAAGCAAGAACGCAGTGAACGGAATTGTGAGAGTGGTGGCGAAGCAAATAAGGAAGGAAGGGAAAACAGGATAGGAGAAGGTATTATGAAGGAAGAGGGATAGCAGCGTCGTAAGTGGAAAGACTAAGGGCAGAGGGAAGAGAGGTAAGAAGCGTGATAAAAAAACAGACGTAAAGATCCAACAACAGGAGAGGATGAAGAAGATTGCTACAGTACCTGGAAAAGAAAAGGCGAAAGGATGTGAAAATGATTGTGAATAGGTATTGGGGATCAGGAAGAGGAAAAATTAGAACATATTAATTATAGTTGTCAGGATAAAGCAAAAATAAATTAAACCTGGAGAAGTTATTCCAAGGAAAGACGAAAAGAAGAGTATGGATGAAGGACGTAAGGAGAAAGAGAAGAGAGAAGGGGGAGAAACTTTGTGAGCAGAGGGAGTCGTGAGGAACAATTGCAAAAGAAGAGAAGAAAGTTAGGTGGTGGAAGTAAGAAGAAGGCAGTGGAGGAAGATGATTTTAGGAAAGCTGTTTTTCTTTTATGATTTTCTTTTTAGTCTTGTTTCTTAATATTCATGGACGTTTTTGTTCCAGAAGCGGTAAATCAAAACGTACGAATCTGACAATCGATAAAGAACACGAATAGGCGAGCACGCAAGTTGAAGTGTTTATTGCTAACGATCTCTGCTACTACACAGACACAATAAGATTACAGTAAAATATTTTGATAGACTATTGAAGAGGCTGTAATAAAACTTCTCACATTTAAATTAAAAACAATCATTGAGACATGAATGTCAAGGAGATGAACTTTATTTTTAATATTGTATATAACACTTCAAGAAATTATAATTAAGGAACTGTTCTTTAGTTAATTATTGTTATTTTTGCATAAATATGTCTTAGAAATTAACTGCTTTCTTCAAGTGTGAAGGAGTAATTTGATTCTACCTTTATATTACTTTATTGTACTTTAAGCAGAAGTCCATTAATTACAATTATAATTTGTTCTTTATGTAAAAATTCATTTTAATCAATTTCCACGCAAAATACAAAACATGTATAATACCATATTGCAAGTAATATTTTACTTGTTAATATAAATTTACTTGGTAATACAAATGTTTTACTTTTCTACATATTTTTCTTCGTCAGAAATTCATCGTCATATCGTGAATCGGTATGCATTATATACCTGTATAATATGACATTAACATAAATGTTTCATGATAAATATTACTTACATAGTATTTATGTAGCAGATACATTTCGACATCAATTATATCTAAGTACTGTGTATACCTAATTAATCTATTTAAATTAGTAGGGAAAGTTTGACGCAGAAAATTCTAAATTTTCATATTTTTTAACCGGTATAAAGTATCATTTTCACTTCTGTTTTCATTTAAAGTTGAATGTTTTAGCCACAGAAGAAAATTCAAGATTCTAGCAGGTTTAACTAACAATATTAGCTAAACCCGGCCACGCTTTGTTGTAGCTCATGAAATGAATGGGAAAGTAAATAAAGCACTTGCACACACATAAACACAACCTACAAATAACTGGAAAGAAATGATTTCAATTTTTGAAAACACGCGCGTGTTAAACTGAAAATTTTTATCAAAATTTAAAGTTAATCAACGGGCAACTTTTCGAGTTTGCGAACACAAAGATAAGCAGACTGAATTTTTCAATATAAAATGATTGATTTAATATAGTCCAAATAATGATAGTTCGGCGGCGACTTATACTTGAAAGAGGTGATAAGAGCGGTATAAGTCTATAATACGATAATGTATTTTATCTTATTCGTTTCTATATACATTAGAAAAATAAGTGAGTCAGTGCTTTTTAGTTATATCGGCAGTTTATACCCCACAACTTGTTTTAAGTATGAGTCGCCGCCGAACTCTCGTAATTTGAAGTATATAAATTATTAATTTTAATATAATTACTCTTATTTCTTATTTTTCACAAGGCGAAATTAATTTTAGCAATGACAGATTGTGGTTTGTAAACACGATCGATAAAAGAAACCAAGTTTTAGATTTTAGAGAAGTTTTAGTTTTAGTCATATGCTATTCTTGCAAATAAAAAAAATAAATATAAAACTTAAAGAGTAGGTGGGAATGCTATTTTGCGGAGCTAAGAAAAGGCAAATCAACAGTCCCCTCTGTTTATTTAGGAACCCTTTTGGTTTTTCAGCATTAATTCCCAAATAACTTCTGTCCTGGCTGTATTTTATGAAATTAGAATTACTGCGTTAGCAATCAAAGGTTTTGTAAACAAGTAGCTACTTTAGCTGATGGATTTACTCTCATTTCAGCTTTTAATTAACATTTATGCTCTTTTCAAATATGGGTTAAATATTGATTTATATACGTTCATTAAAATTAAGGTGAACCTCGTAATTAGTTACTATTATACAATTAACATCCTTGAGTAATAGAATAGCCAAGTAGTCGTTCGGCGGCGTTCTATGCCTTGCTGTTCTGTGCTGTTGCAATATGCACGATACGTCAAACTCTCAAGCTCTATGAAATAACCGAATCTTATTAGTAATGGATTTTTAATATGAATGGTAGTTCGTTTTTTTTAGTTGGTTTTAGTTCCGGGGAGTAGGAAGTTTGAGTCATGTGGTCTGGCGTTTGGCGGCCGATGATTTTCAACGCGTTCACTATATAACAGAGAATGGCAAAATCTAAAGTTAAACCCTATGCAAACATATAATACATAGTGACCTCCAGTTCCGATAGCTTGAGACAGTAGTCAGTAGTCAGTAGTCTCAACACAGCGTTGGTATCCAATATAAAGAGGGCCTCATTAAGCGACTGGCTCAGTGTTAATTCTCTTGCAGAAGTGTGAGGATTTCCTTCGGGTTAGCCTTAACGAAAACGATATTAATGTATTCAAATTATTTATAATAATTATTTTTAAAATAATTTATTTAATTTATAAGTAATTGTGTTTTAAGTTTATTAAATTTATATTTGGAATAATGCCACCACAAGAGAACATGACCGCTACAACAGGAAACAGTTCACCTCCTCAAAGCCCTCGCCAACTTCCTCCGTTACCTGAATCTCGTGATATGGATCAAAATAGTAATTCCAAAGACGTTGGGTACGTTAACAAAGCCTTCCAAAAGGAATGTGAATCTGTACTTAGTGTTCCACCATCCAAAGGATCACCTGAAGAAGATAAACTATTGGATTTTGATGACATGCTGCCACATATTGGTGAATTTGGTATTTACCAAAAGATTTTATTCCTGTTGATGATTCCTTTTGCTTTCTTTGTGTCGTTCGTCTACTTTACACAAATTTTTATCTCACTGGTTCCTGAACAACATTGGTGCAACGTTCCGGAGCTTGCGCATCTAACACTGGAAGAACGGTAAGCATCCATTTACTCTTATTTTCTTCACTGATCTTCTGTCAACTCGTACACCGTACACAGCGCGGTAGTTACAAGTTTCGACAGACTGCTCCTGCATTATTTAATGTTATATTTGTTACTGAACATTTTTACATTACATATCATTAAGTAAATGTAAAATATACTTAAAATCTTTGACTACACATACACTGTGAGAAATACGATAAAACAGTAAAAATTACTTTGTGAGCATAGTATATAGGTGCACACTAGTTTTATGACCAAAGTTTCTATGTAAAATATAAAAATTACTAAACCTATTGTAATTTTTCTTTGATGCTATAGGAATGTTTATTATAAAACCATTACAGCACCCGGGTACTGCGTCACATAGTCATTTTTATTGTGTGTTTATCACAATGTATGTTTTAATAGTGAAATGCATATTAAAATTAACAATCGGATATATTCATTATTTTTAAGATACGTTATTTTAAATGTCTGTTGGAATTTGTTAAAATTAATATGATTTTACAAAAACAATAAGTTTTCAAAATTAATATATGATATCTGATTTATTTATTTATACATTTCTGTTTTTATGGAAAAGTTATGGAAAAAGATACATATTCATGTAGTACTGCGCAAATGTCTGTAATGTGCGATTACGTGTATTTGTTATTCCGAATTCATTTAAATATTTAAATAGTTACTATTAGGAAAAATATTAGAATTATATTTAATTGACCCACGGTTGTTTATGAAATATAAATCAGTTACATTTTTCAACATGAAGTTATCTTTTACGTAAAAATGTTTCCCAATTGACCTCATCTTGGATTATTATTATTAAACGACTCTTTTTGGATGATAAAATCACAAACATACCTTTTTAAGTACTAATAGAGCCTTAAAAAAACTTTTTCATATTTTTGTATCTTTAAAAAAAAATCCAACGTAATTTTAAATAAATGTTTAGTTTAAGTAAAATATTACCAGTATTTAAGGCAATAATTACATTTTGTGTTTGTCTATTTTATTATAACTGTTCTGAAATAAAATTGCTTATTTCATGAACTATGTTGTGGACTTATTAGAAGTGTGCAAATATACATTAAAAATTTATGCTTGATGTCAGATTACTGTGTCTTCAGGCTCGTTCCCTGAACCAGCGCTATATTCTGGATTTGATTGTTATCAAAATTATTTGATGATGTGTTCCCAGAATTATAAAACTTATTTTAACATCATAGAAGGTTGTTGGTGATAGGACTCAGCATCGGAAATAGGCTTGACTTAACGTCTTAATATAAATTAAACAAATAAAATTTAAAACTAATGTGACAACTTATTCTTGTCTGCGGGAGTTCCTTCTATTTCGTCTGCGGGAGTTCCTCCTAGTATCGAACTTACTCTTGGAATATTTTTTTTAATTTCAATGATTTATGGCAGAAGCCTACTTTCAAACACATGTTCCGAAATTTTTCTTAGTATATTTTATAGAAAGATGAAACATTTAACTTCGGAACTTTTCTGTTATACAATTATTAGAATCGTATGTTTATTGCTATGGTCAAAATTTTGCAATTCATTTTATAAATATTATTGCTCAAAATTTGCACCGCAATGTTGACGATACAATGATGAGAGTAAGAGCATTGATGCTTGTCGCCGATGCTTGATGCTATACGTTCTTCTTTTTCTTTGCTCTCACGCCAAATTTCACTTTTCATATTAGGTCTTGGTCTATCACATCACTCAATAAGTTCGTAGGATGACATATAATTGGTGCAACTGTTGACAAATCCATATGATTTTTAGATAGCACCAACCTTTAAACGATATATGTCAAAATTTCATGACATTGAAATTATTGGTTTACGAGCTACAGTGGTTTTAGTGACGCTTTCTATAACCTATTCCAATCTGAGTCCTATCACCAATGACCTCTTACAATGTTGACTGTATTTACGATAACGTAGCCTCATTTATATGTGATCTGCACCGCCGCCTTATAAGGTTTATGAATCTGATAACATAATCAAATTAATTTTAATAGCAACAAAAAAAAAATGAAGCGTTGGTCCGGGAATCGAACCCGAATACAAATCAGTGTGGTTAGCATAAAACGCTCATTAACTGTGCCTGTATTACCTTTTTCATATATTATTACCTATAAAAACAATCAGAAATTTGTTTATAATAAAAACATAAAATCAGAGGTAATTAATCTTTGTTTATAACTAATTAAAATATTTGATACCCATTAATATATAGTGCAATAACATATCAGTAAACATAAAAAGGTGTTATGACCTTCCGGTGATATTAAACATCACTGGAACATCACAAGTAAATTTTGTGAATTTAAGTATATTGTTTAAGGTAAATAATTTGAGTCGATTAAATTCGTAGGTTCATAACCAACCTCGCTCTAATTTATATTGAAAATGTATGCAATATAATCATCTATTTATAAAGTAGTTATCAGGTATATGTACCTAAGGTTTTAGAACTATAAAACTAGCGAACGTAGTAGGAGGTCACCGGTAATAGAAATAATATCGAAAATTGGCCGACTTAAAATAGAAATTATGAACTAATAATTCTAAATGGTCGAATTATTTTTTGTTGTTTTATTTTGTTTATCTTCGTTACTTTTCTAGTAGATTAAAGATCATAAAATATAGTGCAATTCGGGAATACAAATCAAGGATAGAACAGTCTGTCGTTTACTACTAAACGCCCTCAGCCACTGTACCATGTAATAAGAAAGATTAAATAATTCTAAAATATACAATAGATCTCGAAAATCCGGAAAAATAATAAATAAATTCATAGCCCGGATATTCCGGGATAAAATTGAAAAGATACAGTTAAAATAATAAGTGTGTAATAAGTTTATGATTATATCATATATGCAATATGATCAATATGGTCTTGCACTTCTTTTTTATAGTTCGAATTTTGTTTTGCTTTTATTTTTTTGATATATCTCATAGTTGATGGAGATATAGCTATTTAAAATTTGAAATTATGTTTTACTATTTAATTTACAGCTAATACAATATGAATGTTGAAGTATGTAGAACAATAAGTAATCAATTTTATTTATTTTTGTTTATTACCAACTTGACGTTTCACTACAAACAATTTTGACAGGGATCGTATAAGATTCCTACTAATTGAAACTAATCTTATCAGAATCGAGTAAGAAACGCATAAGATTCGTACGATTCTTAGAAAAACTGATTGTACGGTTGAATATGCACTCTTCTGTTCTGTTTTACGATCTGTTGTACAACTGAGATAGCAATTAATAGGAATTAAAATTTTAATTATTAATTTATCAATATTTACTATAGTTTTCTAGAAATTAAGCTATTAACGCAATCAAATTAAACGAAACAGTGCAAATACCCAGAAAATATAGCGCTGGTTCAGGAATCTAACTCTAAGTAACTGCAGTTATGCGACAATGTCTTAATGCTCTCAACGAAAGAGCCGTCCTTGTTCAGAACATTACTTAATGCATTTATTGCATAATTTGTAAACAATAGACACCCTGTAATGACTTTGGACACCCTGTGGTATCTTTTCTTAACGTTTTCGTACTGCAGTCTGCGGTAATGATACGAGTACGAGTATATCACAATTTACAATACTATTACGATTGACCTTCCCAGCTTTGTAATAACATCAAATGGTCCCGATTTCTACAACTTTCTATGCTGGTTATTTTAATTTACAATAAACTGGAAACGCTATTACGGGAGAACTACGTGTGATTTATTAAGAACGCACGGGACAAAAACGTTACTGACTTCATGTTATATATTTTTAAAATTTTCAGTATTTTAAATAATTTATTGTTACGACAATTTAGTCTACTTGTCTATATAAATTACATATAGATACATATTTATTATAATATATTAATATTTATAATAATATATTAATATTTATAGATATTTAGAATTTTTTAGTCATTTCACTTTTTCAATTCCGTAATCAAACACAGCACGATCAATAGTAATTCCATTTAGTGTCGCTTTTTGAATCATCACTTTAAATAAAGAAAAGGATTTTTCATTATCTAAGGAAAAATGTAACCAAGGAATTTTTCTTGGTAACAGTTATGTTTGACTGAAACAAAAATGATAGTTGAGAATCAAATAAACAGCAAAACTTTATAATAACTTTATGTTAACTAAAAATTGAAAAATGGGCATCTAATAATGTATCTATTTATCCTGAAATATATAACTGAGTATCTTTTAAAAAAGAAAAAAAAAAAAAGAGTTGTTTCTACATTAGTTACCGAAAATTATTGATATTTCGTGACTATGTTTATGTTCCAGAAATTTGAGTATAGTTGTTCTTTACTAGTATTTTTTTAACCGTTGCGTATTTAAAAGAGGTTTTATTTTGATTATGCAATATTTATTGAATTTGTCTTATATCCTAGACAAGCTGTTGATTTAATGTTATAATTAGATCTAATAAACACAGTTACATGTATTAAAAGTTTTATTTAAAATAAAAAAGGTAACCTAAAAGTTTATAGATTAATACAATGTTAGATTACTTAAAATAAAATTTTCTTTCCCATAAATTGCTTTGGCGTCTCGGTAATGGTCGTGTTACATATCAATAACTAGCTATTAATTATTAATTATGCCATAAAGATTCAAATTACTTCAGTGTAATTTTTAAAATTGAACTAAAAATAAATTTCGTTATCGTTTCGTTTTCATTATGTTAAAATTTCGGTAAATATCACTGCTCTTAATAAAGTATAGTTGGACTACTGAATTCATTTTTACTTTCATTTAAATGATAATAAGCTTTTTGAGGCCCTGGTAGCTGACTTCATCAATATATAGCACAGTTTATAGAAATTAAGACCTCTATTTTGCAACTGATGAAACACAAGCCTATATTTTATAAATTAGGTTATGTAAGTTTACCCAAAATTATCAGTCGACCTGAAATAAACACTAAAATAAATCCTAAACCTTGGAGTGGGTATAAGTAGAAGTGAAAATACAGGCCTTTAAAAAAACGTCAGAAATTAACGCACGCCAGTTGATTCACAACTCTATTACACGTCGACTCCGTGTGACCTTAAAGGCATTATATTGGGTTAGTTATTTCACATTGCATGTAAACAAAGACTTAATACGAGTGTTTGCAATTACATTGCTTACCACTTGTCAGTTATCAGATAAGTCAGAACAGTTGGTCCAGTGAATGTAAAATTATTAGCAGTGCAGTGAATACAGATTGTACGTCATTAATCAGTCAGTCAAACCCATTCATAAGATTTAATTTACAATAATTATGATAGAGGCGTCAAGACTCAAGACTGACGCATGGAAATTCCTATGCTCACTTGTTTCATAACACTTGTGTGCTTGTTCTTATCTAACCACATTAGCAGCAAACTTCCCCATGTACGATAACAATTGCGTTTGTTATTGTTACAACATTATAAGTGTGTTTTTAATATGTAATACTACTTGACACTAATATAAATAATCACAGATGGTGATCAGATTTAGGTTTAGATCCCATTGAGGAATAACGCGAATTCTGTAACACATGGAATTATATGAACATGCACACACCACAGGTTTTAATTGTGCGCGGTAAAGAATTTGTAGATTTTTACAAAAATCAATGGGGACACACGCACTAAGGAATTAATTTTGCAAAACCATAGGCTGTTGTCGTACACTCGGACACAGTGTCAAATGGGCGTTACGTATACGCAAGAGCCCAAGAAAATCGGATAGTAATTTAGAATTAGATACTGAATAAAACGAAATACGAGTGCTTATTAATTAACTTAAGACAGTACAGCAAATCGACTCGTGCGCAGCGAATATACTACCCAGTAAACAATTTGGTGAAGTGTCCTATTTGGTGAAGTTCGAGTAACTCGTACAATTCTATTCTAACGCTTTACAAGTTCTCTACCTGTCACAGATTTTGTGTTAGTTTTTCATAATAATATTCTTTCTTTTTCCAACATCATTCATTAAGTATTTCTGTTTCTTTCCCACATGGGTATATTTTTATTATCCGGTCATAAATCATAAACCTACTCCGCTTTTAATTCAGCAGTGAACCGTCGTTGCAATGTCTGTAGCTCATAAAAAGGACCTTTCCTTTGAACGACTGAATAGAAAACGAACACGTTCCAGACAAAAAATTCATGATACGTAATAGAAATTAAGTAGAATTTACTCCAAAATGTTTACTGGGTATGACAATAAGAACTTATTACATAATACAACATGGTCTTGAATAGCGTCTGTAATAGAGATGTTTTTTAAACGCATACAACGCAATTTCGAAAAGCACGCAAATCAGGGCGTTAAAAAAAATCACTTGTTTCTGACCAGTTGCTCAATGGCATTTGCGTATATTTAACGTCCATTTAGTGGAGCGCCCTATTGTACCACCCGCAATGGACGGTTTTATGCTTAAATTATATTACGAGCACATTTTGTTTGGACAAGGATACACAAAACCATACTTTTACCAAAGTAAAAATTTATTTGAAATATAAATTTCTCAAGTTATTTATTTTAGATTAATTACGGTAAATTAGTATAATTTCACTTGTGTACAAATGACATTCTTTCACTTTCTTTCGTTGTAATTCAATAATAAATCTAAATTTAATTTTATATAATTTTTTTTGTAAATGTTTTTTTAAAGTTGATTCTCATTTCTCATTTCTTAGGGGTCATTTTTTAATTGTTTATTAAAATATAATAAAATTAGCGCTTCTATTTTCTTTTAAATATAAAATACGTTTACGAGATACAGATATTTAAAATTCAATGTCTTTTTTTCAAAATTTGAGACGATTTCAGCATCAAGGTCATGTTCGCCTGAAGTTATTTTATTTTACTTAAATTTGATTCAATAAATTTATATCAGTTAGGAACTCGAACACTTTTTTATTTCTTTTCTTAATGCATGTAATTTCAGTTTTGCTCCTCCAATTTTTGGACAATAGTATTACTAAGACTAGAAATCACTAGTATTTGTTTCACATTACATCACGTGGTCATTCATCTATCCAACACGTGTTGCTTCATTTTAAGAAGTCTACTTGACCGTGATTCTATTTTCTAACAAATTATTATTCAATTTAGTTAATATTTAGCAACATCATTTTTATTATTCAATTAGGAAATGTTGTATAATTTAAAAGTTAAATACTAAAACCAGACAAATACTGTGCAAACAAACAAACAATACGTCGTACGATTAGCTACAATATAAGTGACAGTACCACGAGGTGTCTAAACCATGTTTTAATGTGTCAATAACAACATTTTAATTATCTAAATAATGAATATCAACCATTATTTCTCTATAAGGGATTTCATCACTAAACAATAAGTATTTTTGTTTAAACAATTTTGCTATGGTGCTGCACTTGCATTACAAAATTTACGCGACCGTTGTCTTTCAACGTATATTTTATAAGGTCATTGCAACTAGAAGGGCATTATTCTATTGTATCATATACTATATGTCTTTCTTTATATGATTACGCTTTTTGTATTTTGCTTTGAAAACGATTCCTGCCATCTTTTAAAAACTGCATATTTCGCAGAGAAAATAATTGCTTGATTATTCCTTAAAATCAGTAATTTTCGAAAAACTGAAAAAAGGCACTTTTTGCTCTATAAGTTTTAATTCGTAATAGATAGAAAGTGTATGCATGTAAATATTTCGAAATTTAGAAATGAAAAAAGACATTGAGAAAATTAGTGGGTCATTAGTGGTAAAATTTGAAAAAGGGGCACGAAAGCAGTTTCTGTTAAAATAAAAATTGTACTAGGAAGTTGAAATTTTGTATGTAGCTTAACTTTGATACCTAGTTGGTGAAATAATGCATAGATTATGAAAATTGAAAATGTTTTTAATTTTGTTGAAATAATAAAAAGAAAGACTTTTTAAGATTGCACCTGTTGTTAAGAATACATTCTGCAAAAAGCTATATTCAAGTAAAATATTACAATTATATTCATGTCTAATATTTTAATTTAAACTTTGAAATTAAATTATAAATTATTTTACTGAATTTACATCATACATATAAAACAGACGTCGAATAAACGCTAGTACTATATAATTTTATGTAAAATATGATAATTTATATTTTCTGTATTATATACAGCGTTATAAACCACTATAAGGATTAAAATTGATATTAAATTATTAAGATTATTATACTCCTAGGTACGTTTATTATATAAAACTATTAAATTTAAATTAACTTTTTATTATATTGATGGACAATAAAATATAAATATTATATAAACTTGAATAGCGCTCGGAATTGATCAGAGCAAGTTGGTTGAGTGCTAAAATTATTAACCGCTAATGGCGCGTCACTACTGTCGCATAAAATCAACTTTTAACGACAATAATTGATGTATCATTTCATATTTGTGCAATGAGACTTTTATTTTATACATTTTTATATAAGAAACAAGCTTTCTACTCCTCATTGTTTTTCTCCATTTTACTATTTCTCCTTGGCTATCTTCCTTTACTATTTCTATTTCCTTCTTGGCTCTATCTTCGCCATCCACCTCTTGTCTTTCTTATCTCCTCTCCGTAAATCGTCTATTTCCTGAACTGAAGTTTAACTGTTTCTACTCTACCCTTCCTTCTCTTTCCTCGCTCTTTCTCTCTATCTCCGCCATCCACTGCTTCCTTTTAATAGCTGCATAATCTTCTTTTAACTTAATGTACTCCACGGTCCATAATTTCCTTTTTTTATACATACGCAAATAGCATCTATCTATTTTCAGATATTTTATTGGAAAATACATCGATTTTTTCTTTTATTACGTCAAATGTATTTGTCTCTTATTAACTCTCAGGCCTGTCTCAGTATGGGACCGTATTTAAGCGAATTTCTGCCGGACGTATACGGGCTACTACGCTTTACCTATCCGAACCATGTAAATGTAATGAGATCGCTCTGGAGCTCTCAGACTGCACGCTACAAAGCAGTCCGAATACGGGCGGCACTACCTCGCACATTAGAAGCGTATAAAGGCGAATTTTATCCAAGCGTTACCAATACTACAACGATACCCTATATGAACCTTTGTAAATGCAAAAAGCCGCGTCAGACTGGAGGGGATACCTAAGATCGCCTTTTGTTACGCTGCAATACGCGGTCAAATGAAATCTATCGGCGACATGGGTATGTTCTGCATGCAATTTATGTTTGTATTTCAGTGAATCATGGGCACGGATGCCCATACCAATAGGATAGAACTAAATTTAAATTCACGCCCACCAGAACTCAGATATATAATAAATGCTAAAGTCCCTTTAATACCAGTAGTGTATCGATAAAAATTAAAGTTAAAGTTTGCTCTCATGATAAATTATATAAGTGTTAAAGAACTCCAATACACCCCCTAATACACGACTACAGACATCTGTGCCACACATAGGCGGTTTGCTTTGTAGCTCATTCAAACCGCCGATTTACGTCCGAATACGCCGTCGCTTAAATACGGTCCTATACTGAGACAGGCCTCATTGTTCTCTAAGCAAATGGTTCGAACTTTGATTAAATTTATCTGGAGTCCGAAACGGTAAATCGTCTTCAAATTTTAGGATAATTAGATAATGATATTCTGTATAATTATACAAAACTTTATAACACTCTACCGATGAAGGTTACAGCTTAAGAAGAATATTGCCACAGACTTTATCAACATCATGAAGTCCCTTTCTCGCTGTCACTTCTGATTTACGTATTTGTTTCAACATCACGTGGCAATCCATCTAGTCAACACGTGTTGCTTCATTTTAAGAAGTCTAGTTGACCGTGATTCTATTTTCTAACAAATTATTATTTAATTTAGTGAATATTTTTAGCAACATCATTTTTATAATCCAATTAGAGAATGCTAAGTGAGACAAATACGTCTTACCCTATGTCCTCACATGCGCTTCTTACGTTTTGATGTGTTTTACATATATACCGTTATTGTTCGTGTACGAACACATGAATCTTTGTCCTGTGAACACGAACTATATGTGCAACTATGCATATTCATACTACTAATATTGAACATTCGAACTAGAACATGTATGTGTGGAAGTAGGGTTAGAATTAGTTTCAATATAACTGACAACACCACGAGGTGTCTGAACCATAACTTAAGTCAATAACAAATATTAATTATGTAAGTAATGAACTACTATTTCTGAATAAATGATCTCACCAATGACTGTATGTCTATTTTTAACATAAATTGATACATTTCTGAAAATAGTTTCTATTTCTTGTGTGTTGCTATCCCAGAAATTTGAAATATATCCAATAGCCATTCAGAAAAGTTACGCAATATTGCATATCATGTGATACATCCTTATAAGGTATTATTTCATTTGTAAAGATGGTGGCATCTTTCCAGTTTTGACTAGTTTTTGTTATTTGTCTCTGGATAAGAGATTTAGAACTTAATTTTTAATTTTTAGCACATATTCATCACTAGAAGTTTTCTGCTAATTAAATTCAGTCAAAATTTAATTAGGTGTTATAAATTTAATAGAATAGATTTTATTTGTGCTCTTAAAAAATAATTCAAACACTTCTGAATCATATTTTATAACCAGTGTTTTGAAAAAGGATTAATGTATTAATTTTTACAACATTGTAAAAATATATTATTTTTAATAAATTCAAAATATAGTCAAAAATAATTCTTAACTTTAATATGCATATGTATATTAAATTTGTACTAAATTGAAAACATTTTTAACAGTGTATATAGGAAAAGGTATCACTACATTTCCAAATCCAATATCAATCATATTTTGGAAATATAGAACACATGAATATTTTAGACTGCTAGGTTTTTATGTCTAGACTAGCTATCAGTCACGCCGCGTGGTTTAAACAATTAAACTGCTCTCACACTAAAGCAGACTACTTTTTCAGTAGGGTGCACTGTAGTTGCTTCGCTTAAACGCGCTTGAGAGTATCATAGAAATCAATTTAACTTGATAATAATAACCAAACCCAGAAAATATAACTCTGATCCGGGGATCGAACCTGAAGACACAGCAGTCGAAGACTGTGTCGTCTACTAGAATATTGCAATAATGATACTACTAATAAAACTTTAAGCATATAGATAGATTTGTCTGTATTTTACGAAAATAAACCATTAAAATAATATTACATGTTTAGTATGTAAAAATGCATACATATTTTAAGAAATTAATTGAAGATTTAATTTGGTGTTTTCATAAATAAACGAAAGTTTATATAAAATGTAAAAGCAACATTTATGCTTGGCCACAGAGTGCTAGGGGTCTCAAGGATCGATCTCAGGACGGTATATTTGTCATTTGGGTATGGTTGTCATCGAAATTATTTTCCCGCATGTATGAGGTCACGACACTATAAATCGTCGCATGATGGCGACTGAACTGTGTCGAGACAAAACTTTATTGTCCCGCCTCTAGAACGAGACCACTAGAGCTCCGCAACGACATCAACCCACTGAATAGCGCCCTTTTTAAAAAAGTAAGTTATGCTGCCGCACCATATATAAAATAGTAGAAGCTCGAAGGTGATAAACCAACGTTAAATAAATTAAACAAATATATATATTTATCAAGATAACCTATAATATTCTTTATGTAAATTATGTCTGACATATATATATACATAACTGTACTAGCAAATTAATATGCAAATGTTATTTTTGCATTACTTTCAATTAAATTGTCAATAACTGTAATGAAATTGCATAATCAGATTTTTATATTGCTTACGAACTACTGTTTTTATATTTTATTCTCTATAAAGTAAGATTTATTCACTATTTTAGCAGCTTGTTATTTATAAATAGGTCGGTAATAACATTATAGAGTTAATAAAATACCAATACGGTTTTATCACAAAATAAATAATTATATTTCTAACAAGAAGAACTTTTTTCCAATTCCAATAGATGTGATAACAACAAGACTACTAAAGTAATTCATATTATCAAATAAAAATCTTTGTATTTGATTTTATTTATTATTATTTTAAAGAAATAACAAATTCCATTTTTATATTTGTACAACCAGTAGTTGTTTTGTGAGTTTGTTTTTTTTAATATTGTTGCTGTCCTACCTCAATACAAATTAAATTGGTGTAGCGTCAGTCATCGTGCGAACCGGTTGGGAACGACTTGAGACGACTGACCGAAAACGTAAATAAAACAAAGATTGCTTTACGCGACCTGCATGTCTTAAGACCGCACGGTACCGATATATTGCTGTACACATTTTTTGATAAATATTTTAATACCTGGAGTCTTACTCCTGAATCTTACGAGAATGGTGATCGAACGAATTTATTTTAAAAGAGTATTCCTGTACTATTCTTGAATTTTATTATTAATTATTATTATAGTTCAGAAATACTCTTTTAAAAGTGTTTCGAAAAATGTTTCACTTATATAAATCATATCTGATCAGCACAGACCTCTGGTTATAAAAGGTCTTACTAAATTAACCTTTAAGTAACATTCTAAATAATGACATTTCTGACGTTGTTTTTTTAGAACCTTAAAACTAAGAGAAAGAGACATTTTTAAAATTTATAGTAGATAGAATTATATTAAAAAAAAGCAATTGCTAACAAGTTATTTAAATGTATACCAGATAGAATAAAATTTAGACGGGAGCACAAAAGAAATATTATACAAATTTTCTTAGATGACCTCAGCGTTATCGAGGTAGTTGAGGTATTGACTGCAATTATCTTTTACGGCTAGCGTCAATACCCAATGGTATATATTCATTAAGTAACTAGAAGTAACATGCCCATGATTTCAAATATTAAAAGAATTCATCGAAACATTAAAAGAAGTAATATTGTGTATAGTTAATGCAGAAATAATTTGTGAATGATAGGGAATTCTTCGTGATGTTGCCATACGTAGTAGTTTAGTAATTTATCTGACATGTTGGTACCACAAACTGCCAATGTGTGCCGAAAAAAGATCTGTAAATCTAGATTTCCTTAGAATTAAAGTTGGAGCTTTTATTACACTAATAAATTTTTCTCTTGGCTTCACAAAACTTACAACCATGTTTGATTTAAAAATCTTATATTATTAATATTTGAAACTTAATATAAAGTTCATTTTATAATAATATTTATTTTACCGCACAAAAGAATGCTGGGATTTGCAAATCAGAATAGGGATGATCTTTAAATATTACTTTTTATGATTACATTTATTTTTAAAGTATTGATTCTATATTATGTATCTCCTGGTATACTAATATACCGATCATATAATTCACTAACGGGACATCTCGTGCATGCATACAACTCGAATATTGTAAAGATATCTCATTGATGAACTGGACGATTGATATCCAGACGGCCTCTGTGCGGCCTTAAAACTAGTCTATTTGCAAAACAGGAACTGTTGAACTGTATTCTGGGTGATTAATTTTTAACACGTCATTCGTAATCGCGGGAGTTTTCCAGTTTTAAATTTTAATGCATTAGTTACGATGATTACCCATTTTGTTGGTGTGATTTGTGTTTTTTATAATTATTAAATAGATATTAAATAGATACACTTCCTAGGAAATACCCACGAACAATACAATATAATATAATTTTTTTATAATAAATTATATTAAGAATACTTTTTATTCTACAGACGTCAAATAGTGACAGACGACAATAGTTTTAACGACGAAAATAGATTTAATATTTTAAATAGCCTTATCTCTGTCAACTTATGGATATTAAAACTAAAGTTAGAAAAACTGGTAGATACATTTTTTTTATTAATTCACTTATTTATAGCTGCTAGGTTTTGATTGTTTTTAAGATATATTTTTTGCTTATCGAAGCTACGATATAATAAGTACTTAAAGTGGGTCTGACATTTTGATACGTGCAAATAAACCAAACCATTCCTTCATTTAACTTGAATTATCTAAAAAATAAACATGAGCGATTTAATATAACTTTAAAGAATTAATTGAAAGAAATTATTATTCAAGTAATTAGAATAATAACAATGAGTTGGGATTTTACTAACGCTAGATGTAATTTATGTTAAATTATTCGTAAAAGATGTTATTTAAGAATATCTTAATAGCAATAAAATATTTTTGTTGATTTAATTTTAGATAATAATGATATATTTGATTACTGTAATTAACACGTCAAATTATTCACATCCTGGATTAGAATCGACGCGCTTTATTGATACTAAACAGGCGCTGCACGAGGCGCGGCTATAAAATAGGGCCTTAGGCCTGTCGCAGTATGGCACCGTATTTAAGGGACGGCGAATTCGGACGTAAATCGGCGGGTTGGATGAGCGGCTTCTATTATCAAAGAAACCGACTGTGTGTGTCACAATACACACATACCCCTTGCTGATACGATAGTACTCCAAGAACTTGTGTACTGTAGGGGGTGTATTGGAGTTCTTCTGCACTAATATAATTTATCATCAGAGCCAACTTTTACTTCAATTTTTATCCATACACCATTTGCAGTTTGCATTTACAAAGGTTCGGATATGTTAACGTTGTGGTGGTGGTAACGCTTGGATAAAATTCGCTGTTACACGGTTCTAAAGTGAGAGGTAGGTATCGCCCGTATTCGGCCGGCTTTGTAGCTTGCAGTGTGAGAGGTCTGATTACATTTACAGGGTTCGGATAGCTAAAGCGTAGTGCCGCGTATACGTCCGGCCGAAATTCGTCGAATTACGATGCCATACTGAGACAGGCCTAACGAGTCTGACGTAAAACATTTTATTTTGATTTCATACATATTTACTTATTATCACCTTCAATATACACCCCCTTCTCTAACCTTAGAACGCTCCATGCGAATCTTTTATTGTTCGAAACAGTGCTGGAAGTCTTTTTCTGTCACCTTCTTTAGGACAAGCGCCGCAATTTTTCACAGCTTCAACGGACTCAAATCTTGTTCCTTTTCTTAAAATTAATTTTTTAAATTATTATTAAATAAAAACGTAAATTAAATATCAAAACAGTGAGTGGGAATGAAGCGTCACCCTTCTCCTCATTTTTCATTCTAAATCTTGCTATTCTCCTATTTAAAAAAAGACTTATTGTTTTCATGGTAGAAAAAAAAAACTATATAATATGCTGGCCTTGGCTCTATTTGTGAGCCTAGTGAGCAATGATCGTGATCGAACAGATCTGATTTATATGAGTGAAACATTTTACGAATCACTTATAATCGAACAGTATGAGCATCGTTCGCAAGACTCAGGAATAGGGTACCAAGTCCGAATAAAATTTCCAGTAGATGCGAAATGAAAATTGCCGCCTCCTATCTGTGAATAGTCTACCGTGAATTTAAATTACATCTTTTGAATTTATTTATTTAATTTATTTAACGTCGGGCTATTTCCGATGCAGAGTCCTATCACAGACGACATCCTACTTATGTTTGCAGCATTTATGCTATCATGGCCTCATATATATGGGGTATAGAGTTTTATGATTATGAGTATATAATCCAATTTACTCTGATCAAATACAGCAAATATAGCGCTGGTGTTGGGATTGAACCCGAGGACCCAGCAGTCAGCTCAAGCAGTCAAGTATTAATACTCTCGCCCACTGAGTAACCACAAATATTTAAATTTTTTAAAACATTGTATAAAAGTGGTTTTACTAGTGAGCTATGGTAAAAATAAAAATTATTTTTCATCTTCCATGTACACAATATTTTAAATTTTTAGGCATTGGTGCAGCACTCTATGTACTCCAGAGTGGCCCTTATTTTCAAAGTTAAATTTTTTTTTGCGGCACCTTCCCATTTGGTGCCAATGCCTAAAAAAATGATCTGTATAAAATTTTAGGTAAATCGGATAACGGGAAAACGTGCCCCAAGAGCCTCGAAAATTCTTATATCTTGAGAAATATTAATTTTATGCAAAAACTTATTACGCAAAAGTTGTAGATCTAATAAAAATACATATTTAATCATCTATTACTTTTTCTCGTATAACTAACAATTTTCGAGAAATACGTGAAAATCAGTTCCTTTACTATAAATCCACGAGAATCGAAAAATTACAAAATCACGATTTTATATATTTATTTTACAAAATATTTATTATACACAGAAAAGTGTATAATAAAATAATATAATTAAATAATATAGTACGAGTATAATGTATTTAATTATTATTTCGCAAAATAAATAAATTTTTTAAAAAATGTATGGGATTTTATAATTTTCCGGGCTCTTGGGGCACCTTTTCCCATTATCCGATTGATCTGAAATTTTACACCTATTATTTTTTCATGCAATGGAACCAAACTGAGGGGTGCCGCAATAAAAAATCTCAAAAATAATTTTCACCAAGAGTAAATAAGGGGCACTCTAAATTGTACTCTCTATGACATTGTCAGTGATTGCACTAATCATCGAAAATAGGCCGTTAAATGAATTAAAAAAATATAAGTAACTGTATGCATTAAATTATGAATGACTAATCATTACTGCACAAGTATTTGACTATTAATTAAATTAATTATGAAATAGGTGCACCTGAGTCATAGCTCGAGGTGATTATTTTGACAAATGGTCCCGACATTAGGCAATATGCCACCTCCTAACTATATACTGGTACTGACCTCGAGTTAAACTACTTTTTTAAAATACTCACACTATTAGTAAACTACCATTCTCACCTACTAAGGTGTATGATTAATCTTAAATGTAAGTTTCTGCTAATATAATATAAACAAGTCAAAATAATAATATATATATTATTTTTTAGTCAATTTATTTAACATCGGTTAAATTCCGATGACTACCTACTATGTTAACAGAAAAAGAAACAAGATATATCTGTCTCTGTTACACTTTAATGGTTTATTTGCAACATTATTCAATTTCGATTGTGGCATTTGTAGTTCATATAATTGACATTTCCTTTGAACAAAAATATCATACACGTTTTCAATACGATGTCAAAGTGACTCCAAAATGTTTACTGGATTACTATAGTATATTTTATTAAGCGATAATATTCAAATGTATGTAGTATATTCGAATAGAACACAAAAGAGGAACATTACAACATTTTGATTTTGGAAAATAAATCAGCGCCGCCGGCGTGTTCTAGAGCAGTTGCACCGGTTGAATTGTACCGACTCTTGTAATGTATATTAAAAAAAGTATTAAGTACGTTCAAAATGAATACTAAAATACGAGGTGGGAATAGAGCTTAACAGTATTTAAAAAGTATGATACGATTGAGTATATAGTTTTAAATAATTGTAACCTTATAAAAATAGGACAATTTTTATGCCATCTCATGGGAAATTCTATTAATAAACTTCAATGCCATCCTTGGTAGCTGACACTCCGTTAATCTTCCTTTGTAAGAGATTATTGATTTTACGTTTGGCTCACTTTTTTTGTTGTAGTATCTAATGGTCTAAGGTGTTTCACTTTTTACGCCAATACTTCACACACGAGTTAGACCTGTCGCACACTGCAAGCGTATTTAAGCGATGGCGAATTTGGACGTAAATCGGCGGCTTGGTTGAGCGGCTAGAACTCTCAAAAATAAAGAATTTAGCTTAAAAGATACTTTATATGTTAAATAAACTTACTTATATACAAATTAACTTTACAATTAAATACAAAATATATTATAATTGATAAATCAATATAAAAAGATATATTTGAATTCATGGTCAATCGTTATAGTTCAAGGTCGTTCATTGTCTGCATGATTCGATACACTTTTCTTCAGAGCTCGTGCGTTCTGAGTCCGACGTTCTCGGAAGATCTTACCTTCACGTGATCGATAAATTACGTGAAAGAGTTTGTCATTTTTTGTGAATTTTTACCCATTTATTTATTAAGGAGGTACAGGACGTACCGTCAATTCAAAAAGATTATCTCTTGGTAATACAAAATGCAAAATATGAAGTACATGAGGGAAGAGCAAATATTGGGACTGTACCTTTAAAAATGAATTTTTCAATTCCCTATTAAACTGCTTTTTGCTTGTTAAAATGATTTTTTTATGCATATAATAGTTTAATATATTAAAAATTACCTATAATTAATATCAAATTTATATTAATTAAATTTAAATTCAAATTAAATATTTTGAAAAATTAATAAAAAATTTGGCAACGCTGTAAATTTACGTGTGTTGACGCATGCGTGATTTGGTTCTTTGACCAATAAATTGTTATATTTTATATAACATTTATTTCGATTTTGAATTTCCCGCTCAAATTGGCATTTGCAACGTTGCCGGATTATTACCTACATTTACTATTTCTTAAAGGTTTTATTTAAATATTTTCGTATATAGGTATCCTTTTGATAATTTTCTTTTTGCAATAGTTACAGAAAAGATTATTTTATATACACCTAGTTTTTGAAAGCCGTGTCACCATTTTTTTATAGTTAAAAGTTATATTATGTGGTGAAATTGAGCTAAAAATTATGATTTGTATGGAAAATGACTATTTTTAATCATGTATAAAAAGAAAACTATGAACTCTAAAATTTTGTACTATGAACTTAAAAATTTCCATGGTCTCTAAAATTTTGAGACAGCATGTATTTTAACTATTTGTATCGACCCTCCAAATTTCACCACGTTTTCATCATTTACGTTTACGTCCTGTACCTCCTTAAAGGGTCAAAAATGACTACTTCAATAGTTAAGAACTTCACCGGTAAAAATGTTCTTAATTTTAATGCAAATTAAATAGACAATTGCGCATTGAAATTAGGAACCGGTTATTAATATTTTTTAGATGAATTGGTGTCTTTAATTTGTTAAACAATTCTATGAAAATGCACTGTATATGTTATGAAAATTAATATTCTGGGATCTGATTTTTTTAATACCTAGTTTTAAAATATGCTTCAACACTGTTAAAAATTTATAAAAAAATTTGAAATTGAATAAAAATAAATGAACATTTGAGGCTGTGCAAAACATAGTTAATAAAAATCTAAAATGAAAAATAAGTTTATAGTAACTTATTTGCTTATTTAGTTTCTTTAACATGAGCCGGACCTATTTCGATGCTAAGTTCTATTGCTAATGACTTTCTACTATGATGATCGTTGTTTTGGTGTTCTTGTTTCATATAAAACTACACCACTGCCTAATAATTTTATATAATTATGTGAGCACATAAACAATTACATTTTGATAACAACCAAACCCAGACAATATGAGCTGGTTTGGGAATCGAACCCGAAGATACAGCATTCTGAAGTCAAGCATAACTGCTTTCGACTACTGTACCACGATTATATAAAAGTAAACTAGAGTTTACTCCCGTCGCAAGCGACGACTGTCTTTTGTCTGTGAATTAAATTTCATTTCAAATTTTATTTCCATTTTTAAATTGAAATATTTAATTCGTTCTATATTAATTTTACATATAACAATAAATAATTTTTCATATAAATTGACTAAAAAAATATATTTTTTTCAACAAAATGAAAAATATTTTCAAATTATTCGTTAAACGACCAACTTTTTATCAAAATTTGGGATTTTTTTTTGATTTGTAAATTAGGTACTAAAGTTAGCCCATATACAATATTTCAACTTTCTAGCACAATTTTTACCCTCGGCAAAAACCGCCCCCAAATAAAATTTTGAAATTTTAGGTTTTTAAATATGTTTAAATAGCGTAATAAACATGTAAAATTACACCTTTCTATCTTTTAGGAATACAAAGTTATATAGGAAAAAGGGCCCACTTTATTTCCAGTTTTTCCAAAATTACGGGTTTCAAGGAAATTCAGGGAAAAATTCGGGGGCGCCAAAAGTCTTAGAATTATACTTCCCTGGATCCGTTTTCAATCTACCATACAAAATCGAACCAAACATATAAGAATATAAACATATAAATATACACTTGGAAAATTATAATATAGGATACATTTTTAAAGTTAGTCAATCAAATTCCTTTCACTGAATAACTATCTAATAATAAGGAAATATATCATTAGAATATTGCAAATATATGTACAATGTCACCTGTGTACCTTGAAGGCCACACAGGTGTAACTTATCAATACAATGTAGTATGTAATTTGTGTAATATAAAAAATACATAATAATAGTGTAATGATACAAGTAAATGAAAGTATGTAATATACCTTGTAGAATAGGTATTGTCGTATCCTGTATTCCTAAACATATGGTTTCATATAAAGTAGAAACACGCCTGATATATAGGGTGTTTTATTTAGTATCTTGTCATATAAAACACATTGATACAACTTATATGGATATACAGGGTGTTTGTTTTATATGAGAGGATACAAAATCTGGCACAGTAAAGATCTGCCGGTACAGATTCTTTTGTGTTAGTTACCCTTATACATATATCGATCATCCAGTTTATTAGTAAGATATTTCCAAATATTGAGTTTTGAGATAACACCGAAAATTATATTCGAGTTACTAATTTAATTTGATTGAGATAAACCTAAATAATCAAACAAGTAAAACAAAATAATAAGTAAACAAAATATTTGGAATCAGCACAACCAAATTAGTCCAAAATTTTCTGATCCCTTAAAAATGCTTGCTATTTTTAGAACTATTTTTTCTGTTCCAGCATTTTCTTATCATTGCTCCAGAAATGTTTGTAGTATTTATAATTTTTTTTTATAGAAAAAATAATATTCACACACTCTAGTCCACTATTTCAAATTATGTGATTGACCCAATTTTTATCGGTTTTTTGATTAATTTTTTTAATAAAGGTTTTTATAATTTGGTAATTAAACGTCCAAATACTTCGTGTCGTAATTTGCATCCTCACGTTGATTCTTGCATCTGATTTAATGTTGTTAAGCATTGCTTGCAAGTGGATACGTGGGGAAGGAGAAATATATCATTTGCTAAAGACTCCAACATGCGACATCCAACGTTCATATATTTTCATTCATAAGTGCACATTATTTTGACATGAGTGTACGAAATGTGTTGTACTTTTAACGTATATCCTAGTACGACACTAACTCATAAAACTCGACGAGATTTGTTATGTCCATTTACCTTCTTTCGGTCGGTAATAAGCAAAATCCTTTGTATACTAGAACGAAACTATTATTTGCTTTTGTATTATCGTACACTGTATATTAGACTGAAACTTGAAAAATAAAATAAATATAATGTACCGTGTGACATCACAGTGGGCGAGAGCATTGATGCTTGATGCTGACTGCTGTGTTTTCGAGTTCGATCCTCGGACCAGAGTTATATTTTCTGGGTTAGGTTGTTGCCAAGTTAAATTGTTATGATTATGTACATACATAATAAATTTGTTAGACAGTGATGCAGTTCACATATATGAGATCGTGACATCATAGAAAAAACTGCTAACATAGTAGGAGGACTTATCTTCGGTAATAAATTAAATAAAGAAATATAAGCACATTTACCCAATTTATATATATATATATATATATATATATATATATATATATATATATATATATATATATATATATAAAAAGGTCTGGTTAGTTCAAAAAGGACAGTAACATATATATTTATATATATATCTCTCCTTTATGAACCAACCAGACCTTTTTTTATTAAGGCGCTCGTCTCCTCAGAGAGTAACTTAAAATAAACAAAGCATTTTAAGAAGTGTAGAAGGGAAAGACGAGTGCGTAGGCGTGGCTAAAAAGTCTTATCTCAGGGATAAAAACTATTTGTAAGCGTAATTAAGATTTCCAGTGTTGCACAACATTAAAATAACTAAGAATAAATAAAAATATAACAACTTAATTAAATTATATTATAATATAATTAAAAATAACAAATAAAATTTAATGTAACAATTTTTAATAATTTTAATATTCTAAAATTATACATATATAAATATATGTACTTTTATAACCTATTAATTTGATAAAAACTAAACATAAAACTGTGGTTTCTTGATTATAAATTATCCATTACGATCTGGATTTCGAATAGGCATATTTCGAAGGTTTCGAGAGTCTACTATCTCGGGAAGTAAGCATTCGTTATAAAAAAATAATAATTTGGATTTCATTTCTTCTTCCCAAAATCTCTCATTTCTTTCAATTCTCTCATAGAGAATATTGATTGGTTTTTCAACAGGAGTCCAAAACACAAACAAACAATATTTGCGTTGTGTAACTTGTAGCTGCCTTTGTATTTGATAGTAAAAATCATGATTTTTTTTTAATTTAAACAAGCCATTTGCAATTGTTCCAAATGTCGCAATTGCCGCAATTGGTGTTAACATACTTGCCGAAGCTGGACATTTAATTTCTATTAAACCATCTTCTCCTATTAGTCCATCAGGACTAGCTGCAAGAAATGGATAGTTTTTGTCAATAAATAAACCTGCATCTGCTATTTCTAAATTTAGTAACTTCGATACATCATTTTTAGCCACAGGTTCTTTTTCTATACCATATCTTGTTGCTTTATTTCCAGCAAATGTGCTATAAAGATGGTTTTTGACTAAATTTGCACAAGATGTCTTCTTTCTCATTTTACAAACTTTACCAAATGAAGATGATGTTAGTCGCTTCTATCTTTCTAGTTCCACAAGATATTGCGACTTTGCTCTTTTGTATTCTTTTCAAGCTCAATTATCTCCACTGAGGTTTTACAAAGTGATTTTTTAAATTGTTCTTGTTATTATATATATTAATTGTGTGTGCCTTTCGGCTTTACAATCTACAGTATTATATTTCTAATACATTTCATTCCTATATACATTCAAACTTAAAACTAAACTTAAAATATTCTAGACTTTTACTACTTCCAAAAGTGCTTTCTGCTTCTTCTTCTTTTGACCCTCTCTATTATTCTCCACCAGCTTATTTATTCTCCTGTTTTTCCTTTCCTTCTTACTATTTCCGCCATCCACCTGTTTTCTTCACTGCCTCCCTTTAATAGCTGGCCAATATTCCTTTCGCTCGCTACTTTTTCCTTACACTCAAACTTAATGTGCTCCAGTGTTTCGTCCTCCGCTCCGCACATTCTACACTTTCTTTCCTCACTCTTTTCCCAGTATCTGTTTCCTTTTTCCTCATTTCCCAATCTAAACCTTGCTGTTCTTCTTATGTGTTTTTATGTCTTTTTCTATAAGGTACTGAGGCACATTATTTTCCCATAACCTTTTATATCTTTTATTGTAGTTACTTTTTTCTATTTTTCCCATTCTCTCCTGCTGTTGTATCTTCTTCTCCCTTCTCCTTAGCTCCTCTTCCACACTTGCGCCACCTTCTCTTCTCCTCTCTGCCTCCTCGATCACCATTCCATTCCTTTCAAAGTACTCCTTTCTCTTTTTTGGACCTCCTCCCCCCCATTCTTTATGCTATCCTCTCTTATTTTCTTTAAAATTTTGCTTTCCGCGAATATTAAGCGTCTTCGTTCTATATTTTTATTTTCTCTAAATTTTCTACTTGAACATTTCTGCGTATACTTTTCTGGACAGTTTTTCATCAAGTAGTGCCTTATGCAATGACCAGTGCAGCTCTTTTCCTTTGTCGTAAGATGAAACAGCTATATTATACCTCGCTTCATAAGATCCACGAAGTGTATTATTTACTCTTGTTTGGTAAATTAAAAACGACAATTTACTTATATTACCATTTTAAATCATTAAGAAAAACCATATTTTGTACCATATAGATTCTGTTACTTAATTATATGGGTAATATAAGTGTGTTAAAATAAAATACTAGATCTAAGTCAACCAAATTCGGAGAAGTATTTTTAAACGAACTACAAATCTACAACGAAACACTTGAATCTCTATGTATTTTGCAACAATAGGATTAAAATATTCGGCAGCATTTCCACCAGTAGATTAGGACCAAAAGGTTATGTTTAAATATTCGGTATATGACACTACGTCGTTGCCACCAATTAATCTGTTATATTTTGGTCCATGCATTTCTACACTACGGCTAAAACCTTCTGCAATAATGTCAGCTTTTATAGACTTAGCAGATTGATCCCAATTTTTATATCAAACGAATCATGATTCATTACAGATTGTAACTAGTTTTATAACCGAGTTGTAACTAGTAGTATTTTATTCATAACAGAGTTGTAACTAGGTTTGTAAGACCTCTTCGCCCAAGCACCATCAGCGACCACCGTTATTAAAGTCTGTGTCCACACTAACTTCAGATATTGCCAGTTTAGCTTCTCTTGGTCAGCTTCTTTCATCGATTTCCGTCTTTAATTGCTATCCTTGACCTGTGCATATTGTACTTCGAACCATGTTCAAATTTATGTTACAAGAATTGTTATTGTTCTCTATACATAATACATAGGTTTTATTATAGTTTTTACTAAGGTTTTACATTTGAAATCGAAAGAAAAATTCCTAAATTTTGAAAAAAAAAAGTTTGTCAAAAAACGCGTAAGTTTGAAACAAAATAAAACAAATGAAACAAATAAATTGAAACAAATATTTTTTTTTATATTTAGGTTATATGAAAAAATATTTTTAATATTGAACGCCTCTTCATTATTATATCCAAATATTTCAGTTTAACGATGGAATAAAAATTTGAAATGAAATTACGAGTTATTACATTGTATTCAACTCAACAATATAGAACAGTCGTCGCTTTGCGACATGGTGAACGCTAGTATGTTAAAATGAATCAGAGATGTGGGCTATTCAATTTCTTAAATAACTTAGAACGACACCAGCTTTAGAGCCTGTAAATGTTATTGATAAATTAGAGAGATAACATACAGCATAGCATACTCCAGATAAGCTACACGCATACTACACAAAATCTTCATACGCACAAACAGTATGCACACATGCATAGAAATCAGCAGCTTTAACCTGTCTGTGAAATTACCCCCACCATTTCCCCTCTGCCCGATTCCTCACCGCATCTGAATGTAGGCAAGTGATTTTATTGAATAAAATAATTCAAAAACATGACTTACTAAAATACATTTCCTACTTGGTATTCTGAGTCGAAAATTATCAAAGATAATAAAGTATTAAAGGGTAAGGTTAAACCTAAGAGTTAATAAGTTCAAATTTTTAATATTCTAACCTTAAGGGCAAAATAAAGCACCTTAAACATTGCAAAAATTGGTACTTTTTAGCAATTAATTTATACTAGTTCTATACGAATTTTTAAAATTTTTTCATTATTAAATCATTTATTCATCTTTATTTAATACATTTCACCAAAAAAATATTTTCTAAACAGTAAATATTTGATAGAAAATGGATCTAATGAACACACGATTTAGATTAAATATCACCTAGGAGACGATCCCCTTAAATTTATTTTATTAAATAAATATTATTTATTAATTTTTTTTTCTAAACATACAAAACTGGTTAAATGAATTTGTACGTTCTACAAAGGATTTCGATGCATTAAGTACACATGTTGAAGTCGCACTAGACTGTACCCTGCATTAGAATGCAGTGTCTTCTGTGAACACGTCATTAAGCCTGTCATAAAATAAAGTCACCTTCCCTGTAAGTATGTAAATACACTTCTTTGTCGTAACCTAGTTACGCTGTCAGGTGTAACGTCCGTTGAAGGTTGAACAACTACTTCTGCTGTACAGCAGCTCCAATTCATTATTAACAGAACTTGTCTTTTGTAATAAATATAATTAAACCTTTTAATTATCCGGTTAAATATTGACATAGCTAAACATGCTTACATTGAAATTAATTTTTATTAACTTATATAATTAACAACTTATTATTTTTAATTAAGTGTCATTTGTAACTAAAGCTTGAGTCCCACTCACTGTTTTGATATTAAATTTACGTTCGATTTCAGGTTTTCGGAATAGGCATTCGTGTTTTAATTTGAGGTTAGTTACTTTAGTAAGTGCGCATGCGTCGTTTGTAATATCAATTTTGACAGTTGGATAAAATTGAATGTAAAATAATTAAAATTGCTGTTTTTAATAACAATTAATAATAGAAATTGTTTATACTTCTTTGTATTGACAAACTGCCACTGAATTTCTTTTGAAAATAAATCATACTACATTTTGAAAGACTATCACATTTTGAAGGTTATAATATAATATAGTTTTTTTTAATTTAAAAGCATTGTACCTCCTAAGATTCTAAGAAAACAATGAAAACGTAAATTAAATTCTAAATTAAAAATGGTGGAGCGAATAAAATATGTAACTAAATTAAAAACAGGTAACAAATTATAGCAATAATTTTATTCTGAAATAGATTTCGTTTTGTGTTTATATATCATACAATGTCCAAGGTAGAAAATGTTAAGCAATGTAACACTCCAGAAATTAAACGTTGGTATTGAAATTAGCTTGCAGTATGCTAGCAAATATAACTGCTTAACTTTTAAATAAAACTTTTATAAATAAGAATACAAAGATTTCTCTAGAATATAAATTTAATTTTTCTTTCTTTTACAGTCTTGCTCTCGCAATTCCGCTGGCTGCTCCAGGTGAGGGAGAAGGCCTCTACACATACAGCAGATGTTCCATGTATGATGTGAACTTCACAGAAATTATTGCTAATGGAACTAAAACTGCAGATCCTTCTTGGCCATTAAAATCCTGTAAAAATGGTTGGGAATTTAATCATACTGAAATTCCATATGCATCAATTGCTGAAGAGGTATTTAAATACTTTAATAATTTTTTATTGATCAATGTAAAAGGTATATCAATATGATCTAAATGTTTTAAATTTACCGCCATTTTAAGTGACATTTGAAATTTGACTAATTCTTGGCGAATTAGTTATTAGTTATGTAAATATCGAAATTCATTGCTAGAATAAATAAGTTGTATTTGTTATGTTTTTCGTTATTTATATAGGGTCTTTCAACAAGAGCGTTCATTTTAGGAATGTTTCAACAAGAGTGGCCATTTTAGATATGTTTCAACAAGAGCGGTCATTTTTAATTAATAGAAAAACGTAATATTTTCGTGAAAAATGTGGTGATATTTTTATTTTCATCCAAAGTACAAACTCTGAAGTTAATAATGAAACTCAATATCTGCCAAATATCACCGAAATATTACGTTTTTCTATTAACTTATAAAGACCGCTCTTGTTGAAAAATCCGTTTGTGATTTTATTAACAGTAAAGTCTATTAAATGTGTGTTTCATTTTATAATTGAAGAAAAATTAGAAATGTAAATGAATGATGTAATATATTACAAAACCGGAGATTGGGAAAATTAGGAAAATTTTTAATTTTTGGTCGTATTAAAACGAAAGTAAAATACAAACAATAATTAAATATTATTTTTTCCTGAGTGAAATTTTTTTTTTAACTAAATTCAAAATCATATTTAATATTATAATAAACACATATAAAGTTTTCAATTGAGTCTATAGCACGTTAAAAATGAAATAAAAATATTTATATTTATTTATTTATTATCAGTGACTTACAATTTATATAATACTAGCTGTCCCGGCCACGCGTTGCTGTGGCTTGTCCCGGCCACGCGTTGCTGTGGCTAACGTTTTTGTCATATTACATTACATAGCGCCATCTATTGAATATTTACTCAATCTAGTCAACAGATGTCGCCATATTTTAAAATCGTTTGGAGCTAACAGATAATTAGACAAATAATTTGCAATAAGATAATATTGCAATCATAAATTGAGATGTAAGCTATCCTATCTTTCCAGTTGGATCAAACTGCACACGGTGTACAAATTTGATTATAATCGGTTAAGTAGTTTAGGAGTCCATCGCGGACAAACAACGTGACACGTAATTTATATATATTAAGATTATTAGGTTGATAGGGTAAAAATTCTAATAGTTAATTCAAATGTATTTATATAAGAATAAAATTATTTTCAAATAATTGTTTAAACCTGGAGAATACATCAAAAAGTTTCAAAAACCGTAGTCCATAAACAATTTCCATATATTAGTTTCACATTGCAATAAAAATATCGAAAATATTTTTATTATTTTACATTTTATTTAAAAAATAAAACAGTCACCTTCTATTGATAAAGCCTACATATAAAAAAGTAGTTTTCGAATTTGCCTTGGAAAAATTATAGCACTTTTAACTATATCCCAAGGTAATTTATAAATATTTAATTATTTTGTTCTTGTAATTAAAATAGTGATTTTTATATTTACAAATCAATGTCAATCAGCTCGTATATTATTAGCTCGTGTAAAATATTTGTTTATTTAATTTATTTAAAGTCGGCCTATTTCCAATGCTGACTTCTATCACAACGCTGACAGTTTATATGGTGTCTAGGTCACTTATATGTAAACTATACCACTGCCTAATAAATTTAAGATAATGTAAGGACATAATCAAATAAATTTAATAGGAACCGTTTAATAGGAGTCCGGGAATCGAACCCGAAAACACAGCAGTCAGTAATCATGCATTAATACACTCTGCCACTATGCTGCTTGATATTTTTACAAATAAACAAATACTTCATATTATTTTTCAGCTCGAATGGGTTTGTGAAGATGCAGCTCTTCCTACAATTGCACAAGCTATCTTCTTCTGTGGGGCAATCGCTGGAGGATTAATTTTTGGATGGGTTGCTGATAGATATGGACGTATTCCAGCTCTTGCGGGAACAAATTTAGTTGGTTTTGCTGGAGGAATAGCGACTGCTTTTGTTACTAACTTCTGGCAATTCAGTCTTTGCCGTTTTCTAGTTGGACTTGCTTTTGATAATTGCTTCACAATGATGTATATTCTTGGTAAGTAACTTTAGAATAAACTGATAATTGCTAAAATTATTTCCCAAAATGATCTTATGAAAATTAGATTTGAAATGATTTTGCGGTCAAATTGAAAAAATTTGAGATCAGATGTCACTAAAATCGTTTTTTTGCAATATCTCGATTTCTATGTGTCATACGTTGTTAGAAGTTATTATAAAACTTGTAGATAATAAAATTCTCTATAAGTTTGATCTGGTATATTTTTTCGTATGATCTACCGTTCCAGAGATATAGCGCAGAGAGTGGATCAAATATCCAGCTTTCTGAATTTAATTCCAAGTTTTACTCTTTACTTCACCTTATTTAACTTGACTATTAGATATTTCTTAATAGGACATTACATTCAAGTCAACGTGTGTTGAATAAATTAAGATATTTTCATAATACCACACGTGTATTATTTATACATGTATATAAATGTAACAAAATGTCAGTCCGCAGCTCTAAATTGGCATTATGTAATATCAGATATTGAAATACTATATCGAGAACAGGACCGGTTTAGATTTTACAATCCCCCTTCACCCGCAACTAAAAATAATTAAAACATAACTGTATTTAAATTCCTCTTAAATAATCTCAAAAAATCTTTATTCAAAACTTCTTCTTCTTTTCTTATTTTTTTCGCTTGCTTTTTTCCTTCTCTTTTATGCTCTTTTCTTTTAACCATGATCTTTATGATGTATCGGTTATACTGTTTCTTTTCCTCTTATTGTACGCACCGATTAGTTAGCTGCTTCATAATTTATTGTATAAAGATAGAAGAGAAGGGAAGCTGAGAAGAAAACAAAGGAGTTCGGCTATCCGAGGTCTAGTTGCTTTCTGAAACAACTATCTTAGTAATCCGGTTGATGCTGGCAGGAAGACATTTACACGAGTAAACGGACAGATACCGCTAGTCCTTGCTGTATAACGTTCTGCTTCACAACTAAAAAATTCAATGCATTGGCTGCTTTCCGATGTGCACTTTTACCCTCATCACATTTGCCTTTCTAACATTATTGCTTTCATGCAAACTTAAGATAGTTTACCTCCATTTCTCAGACAATCTCTACTTTTAAAATAAATATGTTTTGTTTTATTTTAAAACAGTTCTGTTTTTCGAAAACAGACTGTTCAGATGTCCTATAAAAGTTCCACAAATTATTGGGTTGGCGATACATTTCTATTAAATTGTTTATCTTTTGTCCATCGCATTCTGCACTTATTTATTACTGCTCTTGGAACAAGTTGCTAGCAAAATGATTAACAACAACTGACAAGCGCAAATGTTTACAAAGAACAAAAGTGCATATTCAAACCAAGCAGACTAAAAATCAACAACAAACGTGTTTTCATTGTTCTTAAAGACTCTATATAAGAATGTGTTTTATTTACTAAAACAGTTTTTAAAGACTAAAATGTTTTAAGAACTGTGTAGTTGTTTCACTGGTGTAAAACCGGCATTAAACATTTGTAAAAAATAATGTTTTAGTCTTATTTTGCTTTGTGGTCTTGTGTTTTTCTACTTCTTTTTAAGTCAAATAATATATTACATGTGATGTCATAAAGCTTATGATTATCTCCCTCCCCCCTTGGTCACGTCTTGTTACACTTTAAGTTCTCCCGTAGCGTGTGACGTAATTAATAGATGCCCCTTAAAACTATCCATGCGGACCTGTTCAGATTGACATATTATAGTTATTTGATACATTGACAAATTGACAGGCCTTTTGGTTCCATGGTTTCGAGTTCCCTTCCTTCGCTCTGTCAGTTAAAGAGCTAGAGCAGGAAGTAGATAACAATTCAATTAATAAATTGAAATAAAAATATTAAAGACTAAAAAAAACTTCGACTACAATGATATTGAAATATCCTATTAATAATGACCTTCATTTTTTACAAGTGGTTCTATTGTGATTTTGATTTAAGTTTGATTATTGAGCAATGTGATGTTATGATGGTTTTTTTTTTATTGATAATTGATATTAAAAATAATATTCAACCTTCAATTTTTAATAATATTACTTTCATTCTCACACGATCTACATTCTATGTATAATTAATTTTTTTTAATTTTATTTAAATATTTTAATGTTTTGTAATTAGCTAATGCAGCGGTTCCTAAGCCGAGGGCATTATAAAGTTATGCAAATTGGTGTTAAATTTTGTTGGTGTTAATACAGTAGGCCCTTATAACATAGTTGGTTATTATGTTTATAACTAGGTTTGGTTGTTAACAAATTTCAATTAATTGTATGTTCTCACATATTTATAATTGCATTAGACAACGGTGTAGTTCACAAGTATAAGACAACAACATCATAAAATTTAATAACATAGAACTCAACGTCGGAAATAGGCATAAAACAATAAAATAAACATATAAAAGAGATTTTAGGAATTGTAAATTTTAATTCAAACTTATGCTTCTGGAATCAAAGAAACGACATTTAAAGTTTATCATTTAAATTGTCAATTCCTTTTTATCTAATTTTATAATAACTTAACGTTATGCACAGTGAGTTCTGTCGACTCCAAATATCAGACGAAGGGTCTGGTCGTGAGACTGCCTGGTAGTAGAAAATTCGTTGGCATACATTACAATGAAAGTAGCTATAACTAATATATACCATTAGCTGATCTGACCAGAATGCAGTTGTAATATCTCTGGTCAAATTCTATTCTGCTCAGATGTAATTTCTTTACATATATTTAAAAAAAAGAATTTTGACTGCATACAATTGAATCTCGCCTGAGACTAAGGGCGTCCGCACATGGGTCAACTGGTTGCAAACTCGAGACCCGAATCTGCCCGAACCGAATGAGAATGCAACTGTGTTCCCAGTAAACAATTTGGTGAAGTGTCCTATTTGGTGAAGTTCGAGTCACTCGTACAATTCTATTCTAACGCTTTACAAGTTCTCTACCTGTCACAGATTTTGTGTTAGTTTTTCATAATAATATTCTTTCTTTTTCCAACATCATTCATTAAGTATTTCTGTTTCTTTCCCACATGGGTATATTTTTATTATCCGGTCATAAATCATAAACCTACTCCGCTTTTAATTCAGCAGTGAACTGTCGTTGCAATGTCTGTAGCTCATAAAAAGGACCTTTCCTTTGAACGACTGAATAGAAAACGAACACGTTCCAGACAAAAAATTCATGATACGTAATAAAAATTAAGTAGAATTTACTCCAAAATGTTTACTGGGTTGTTAGTAGGAGAACGCACGTGTATACGAGAGAGAGAAATCACACGGCACGAATGAAAGAAAACTGATTTTAAACTGGTTTTGAGCACGTTTTGGACGACTATGTTTCTATGTTGCAGGACAAGCTTGGTTGCATGCTTTTGATGGTGACATCATGAGCAGAGATGTGCGCAGATACTATCCAAAAGTATTTAAATACATACATACATACAAATACGACACAATAACATTATTTATTGTGCTATTGTTAAAAATTCTATAGAGTTACGAAACATGGCTCGACATGGTTCGTTTTTCGTTTTCGTTGGAAACTTCGTTGCGCGTCTAGTTTGCAATCAGTCGACCCGTGTGCGGAGGAGGTGCAGAAAAAGATCTCTGGGAACACTACTCACAAAAGAGCGATTAATACTCTAAGAATCAATAGTAAAGGACCTCATTCAATTTTTCAATTTAGACGTCTCAACCACACCAAAGTAAATATAACAGTAATTCAAAGGTATCGATTTCTCAGTTACAAGTCTTACCATGTACCGTGGTGCTGGTTTTACTTCGTAACTTCTTACACAATAAGCATACTTCAACAATCCACAATCCACGCTCCACACTCCATACTACATAGCCAAGTGAACTAGGAGTCCACTGACATAGATCAATTGTGTTCACGGCCGCAGTAAATGCTTATGAAGCCGCGCGGAGATATGCAGTGTGACAACTGGAACACTAGACCGAGCCAAGCAGTCAAGGTCCGCGAAGAAATGAATGAATGTTGATTTGAAATCACTGTGACTGAATTGTCACAGAACAAAAAACGAAATAATTGTACGATAACCTTTTTGAACATAATACCATTTGTGAAGCACTTTTTTTTTGAATATTTTACATCTTTATTAATATATACATATCTCCATAAATTTTAAAAATTTTACGGTACATAAATCGTAAAGAATTTGTATAATATTCCAGTAAACATTTTGGAACAATATACCATCTGAACTTTTAAAGGTCGATGAACCAGAGCTTATTAGGGCCTTACACAAAATTATGGTTAAAATATGGAAAACGGAGAATATGCCCCTTGGGCGGAAGGCTCCATGTGCCCCATATTCAAAAAAGGAGACCAACTTGAATGTCTTAACTATAGGGGCATCACACTCCTCAACACAGCATATAAAATGTTCTCCAACCTGCTTTTTGCAAGACTTCAACCATATACTGAAAAAGTAATCGGAAGTTACCAATGTGGGTTCAGAGCCCAAAAATCTACTGTAGACCAAATCCATAGTCTGATACAAATCCTAGAATCAAATCAGCTAATAAATATTTTCTTAGGACTAAAAAAACAATTAAGGTCTAAATTTATCAACAGAAAATCTAAACTGAGGCTATACAAGACACTTATACTACCCGTGCTGCTGTATGCTAGCGAAACCTAGATATTAAACCTAGACACCCAGCGAGCTCTGGAAAATTTTGAAAGAAAAGTATTAAGAACTATATTCGGGCCTGTTAAAGAACAAGGGTGCTAGCGAACCAGACATAATTTTGAATTATATGGAGTTTATAAACAACCTCAAGTTACACAGGTCATCCGAAGCAACCCCGATCCCATGAAGACAACCTTACTAGAATATACACCTTTAACAACCCTACGGGATCCTGTATCCGAGGACGATCACCAACAAGATGGCTGGATGACACAGTAGAGGATGACGAACAGTAAATGTATCCCCTCTACTAATAAAATACCATAATACTTGATCTCAAAAGAAGAGGAGTGTATTAAGATAATACTGTGTGTAAACCTTAATATAGCGACCGAATGTTTTCCGGTTCTTACAGTCTTAATTGGGGCTAAGCAGCATAGTAACTTCCAAGACTATAGGAAGTCGTTAGTGATTGAACAAGTATCGAAAATAGGCCAACCTTAGATAAATGAATAAATGAAAAAAAGCCAGCCTTGTCAAACTAATTTAACATATTTTTTTATAAAATCAAACATGGGATGTTACTAAATCTTGTAATGCAATTTTGCAATTTCTTTGTTAAGTTTTCCTGTAAAACTGGTTGAAACCAGTTTGATCCAATTACTTCTTTATCAGGTGTTAATGCAAATTGTACAGTAAGTACACACCTACATGGCATGATCGGCATGGCAACAGAACTGCGCACGTTTTACTTCATGGTCGATAACTATAACATGATACGGATTTGCTGATTATGTGCAAGTACTGCCAGAAGCATGGGCGTCTTAAACTAAATGGAATGGAAACTGCTACGAATTTACATTATACAGAGTACGAAGAAACAGAGAAAACTGTTGTTTTAAAATTGTTTGTTGATAAGAATTAATTCGCAAAGAATCAAATTTTTATTCGTTAAAAATACGTCCGTTGCGCCGACAACATTCCCCGAATCTCAGATGTAGGTTTCAAGTAAAAACTTTCTGAAGAAAAGGTTTGTAAATTTACGCAATTTTTTCTGAGAAGTTTGTCGTCAACTCCGCTAAAGTTTGGAGAGCATTATCGTATACAGTTGACTTAAGGTAACCTCAAAGAAAAAAGTTGTTCTAGGGTACAATTCAACAGTGCTTCCATCGAGTTGTTAGTTGTAGAGGACGTGGTTCCAATTTGCTGAAACAAAGCCTCTCGGTTGTATGGCATGAAAGCAATTAAAAATTCTCGAGCTACGCTAACTAACGCTGTCTATTCTTTCCACTCTCGTGGTATCGCATCGTCTCGTTCGAATTTGAAATAGTTGGATCTTTATATCATGAAATATATGATTTAATGCCTGCTTCCCAGCGGAAACAGACGCCAATGGCTACAATTATGTATGTTAAGCTGCAGCTAGTGAATCTCAATAATTCTAGTATTTGACAGAAGGGATTTATTAACCATAGAACTCATGTATGGGATCAGTCGCATCCCACTCTCGGCCACTGTGCCGTCCAGTTTAATATAAAGTTATCACTATTTCTTGAAATAATGAAACCATCAAACTTTTATTTCAATAAATCTGTTGTTTCACTAGATATATGGTTCAGATTTGAAGAAACCAGATGTTGGTTACACCCACGCCATGTAATCCATGTCTATAGAAATCGGTTATCATCTTTTGGTATAAGCCTTCACTTAGGGGCTTATTTTGTAACTGCTTACCTGAGATCTATAATTTACAAATTAGGCTACTTATGCCAGTTTCTAGGTATGGGATCCATTTTGCTCATTATTTAAAGTCTAATAGTTTTGTGTAAACTTACATAGCTTAGTTTAGAAAATATAGGCCTTAGAAAATCGTCAGAAGTTAACTGACGTCAGGTAAGCAGTTACAAAATAGGCCCCTTAGTGTGAAAACTTTTAATACTGAAAAAACCGCTTTTAGCGACATCACACAGAGATGTATCTGAACGAATCTTCTATGAACTAAAAATACTTGGGGACTCAACATAATAAGGGAATGAGGGGGTAGGAGGGAGAGGGAGGAATTCATGAACCGCTTTTAGCGACACCGTTTATGTATGTAACTTCTATGAACTAAAATTAGTCGGTGACTTTTTGAGCGTACGTCGGATAAGGACTGTGTGCTTATAATTAAAATATATTATAAAGTATTATGTAATAACTTATAATTATATATTAACTTATACTCTGCACTGATAACAAAAATAACAACGGCGTTCGTTTGTTATGTCGCCGAGTAGTTTTAGTTCATAGAAGATAAATCTATATATTCTTCTTTCAACATCGAAAGATTTTATACTAAGTGAAGGTCCCATGTTCTAGGATCTTTTGCAATTAAGGGATGAGTGGATGGGTATACCCCACGCAAGTGCTTACAATTTACATACTTATCACTGAATGTCCTCTAAACACGATAGATTGTTATAATATCTGGAAATCAAATTAAAAAAAAAATTAATAATGTCTACTTACATACGTATAGGACGTTAACGTAAATGATGAAAACGTTGTGAAATTTGGAGGGTCAATACAAATAGTAAAAATACATGCTGGCCCAAGATTTTAGAGATCTAGGGTTCCTAGTTTTCTTTTTATACATGATTAAAAATAGTCATTTTCCATAGAAATCATAATTTTTAGCTCAATTTCACCACATAATATAACTTTTAACTATGAAAAAATGGTGACACGGCTTTCAAAAACTAGGTATATATAAAAGAATCTTTTCTGTAACTTTTGCAAAAATAAAATTATCAAAGGGATACCTATATACGAAAATATTTAAATAAAACCAGTAAGAAACAGTAAGTGTAGGTTATAAGCCGGCAACGTTGCAAATCCCAATTTGAGCGGGAAATTTAAAATCGGAATAAATATTTTATAAAATATAACAATTTATTGGTCAAAGAACCAAATCACGCATGCGTCAACACACATAAATTTACAGCGTTGCCGTAAATTCATTTTCAAAGATACAGTCCCAATATTTGCTCGTCCTTCATGTACTTCGTATTTTGCATTTCGTATTACCGAGAGATAAACTTTTTGCATTGACGGTACGTCCTGTACCTCCTTAATAAATCATAAGAAACAAGATAATGTAACTTTAATAATTACAGTATTAGTTACCAATTTCTCTGAAGACTAAAGTTAAATGTAAACTGTACTTTATTTTACAATTCGCCGTATATTAGATTCAAGGCTAATCTTATTACGCAAAAGACTTTCATTTATGGGTTTAGAGCAGATTAGTTAATTGTACATAGAGGTAAATTAAGTATTAATAAAGAATTTCAACGGAACAATATGGTTTCAATTCATCATTTTTTTTAAATAACTTTCGTAACTCTTTTCGATTAATCATGCTGATTACTCGAGGTCGAGTGGGCGTGCATGATCAAATTTTGGCCTCATATATGCTTGACGCTAAATTGCAGTGTCTTCGGGTTCAAATTAAATTGATTATGTAACTACATAATTGTACGCTGTGTAGTACACATATATGAGGCCACGACACTATAAAAACTGCCATCATAATAAAAGGTAATACATGTCGATGAGGCATAGATATGTTTGCATAAGAATCTGATTTCATATTTCATGTTTTGAAAAATGTAACAATTTGAAAGGAAAGAATAACATTGGCACAAATATAATGTGAAAAATGTAAAATAAAGGTTGTTCTTATTTGTGTCATAGATCCCACAATTAAGACGTCTGTTTAATTAGTAGAACTGATTAAAAGATTCTGTCCATGATAGAATAATTAAAATATCGGAGCATTTAATTGCTCTAAATAAACAAGTAACGAATAGTCAAGGTTAAAAATTATAACAACACTAACAAGTAGCTAATTTATTATTTATTTATGCAAATACCAATTCTAATCAAGTACACATCTAGTATTTGATAAATAAATGATTGCTTGTTGCACACAGTTGGTGTTAGACCAGTATCCGTTTTAGATGTTGTGAAATACTTGTAATATGTAAATAATTTATGTTAAATTAATTAACAAGGTTTATTTTTTAACATATCCTTATTTAGTTAATATCTCTGAATGGTGATCAATTATTATGCTGAAGTTACCCCTGATTTACAACGAAAGCAAGGTCTCTTGGATTTGATATTGTAAGAAGATATAGTTCACTCTATTTATTAGTTAAATTTAAAACACTGGAAATACAATTAATTATTTCTTATATCTAAACATATTTTAATTAGATCAACAATAGATTACTAGGTTATATACTCTGAGCGTGTTTTTTTATAATTTGTCAATGCCGTGAAGAAACTAAGTATTTTAGTCTACAGAGAGGTGAACTGATCAAAAGAGAGAAATAGTTACTATAATTTAGAGGTATTTACCAACAGATTGAGGGGGTGGGTGGGTGGTGTTTAGATCAAAACGATAAAAAAAGTATATTTTCGATAATGTTTCTTGACGACACAGTTAATATATAATTATTTATATAACTACTACATAATAAAATGACATTTGAAGAATACTTTGTGTAATTTTCATAAATAAATGTCAAGAAATGAGGCATTGACAGCGAATCCTCGCAGACATAACAAAATAAAGTAACATTGCGGTGCCACTCTTAACTCGCCACTGAATTTTCCGAAATCGATAAACCAAAATGATTTCATTAGTTGATAAATTCCTGCGGGTAACGCAGTCGACTTTTTTTTTTTTGATTTTAACACTTAAAAGTCAAAATACCGATTTTTCCTGAAAATAATCAGAAACTTTGTTATTTTAAAATATGTTAAAATAAAAAAATTAAAAAAAGATAGCGTTACCTCGGCATTTATGTAAAGAAAGAGTGTGCAAAATTTCAAAAGAATCGTTCCAATAGATTTTGACCTAGAGAGGGCACCGACTCTAAACAAAAGCTATGTGTGAGAAACCGCATTTAAAATTTTCAAAGAAAGACGAAATCAGACCAAAAAGGTTTTACACCAATCGATTTCAAATTTTCACACAATAAACTTGTACATTAATATAAAAATAAATAAAAAATATGAAGAAAAAAGTTGAAACCTTACTGCCCCCCGTTAAATCTCAAATAGTTTTGCTTGGCTAGCCTATATAGAGCATGTATATTACCAGCATTCGATTTGATGACGTCACTGCCAGAATGATAGTACGACGCCGTATGATATGACAAAGAATACTTGAAGAAGAAACGGCGTGCTTGCCATGCCTTCCTTGTGATATGTGGACGCGTACCTTTACATATCCGTTATGTTTCGTTTCGTTCCGTTCCGTTAACGTCGGCGTCCGTAGTGCTCAGCTTTAATCTTTATCCTGCGGCTGCGAATGACATTGAGATTTTGACAGATGACAAATGACGGTATGCTCTCATATTCGCACTAGATTCACGAGCCTGATTTATGAACACGTAATTAGAAATAATGATTACAAAATATTTTAATGAGCAATCAGTTTTACTTTTTAAAGTTACATTTAATATCCGGTTCTGTATTTTATGGATACACTTAGCAGTTGTCAGCGACAATGAAAATTCAATCTGATTGACCTACATCAGTGGTTGGCAACCTATAGCTCTATTCGCATGAAAGAAAATAAATAATGCGGTTCTTTCAGTATCGAAAGATTTTACACTAAGTATAGGTCCCCTGATAAAAAGTACAATATGAGGTTTGAAATTAGCTAGTGGTAACCTAGACTACCTGTCCATTATGTCTCGTACGAGGGGATTCTCCCTTGTGACGGCCTGTTTTTAAGCATTTTTTGAGAATCTTTTTTGACGTCTAATGAAAAGATAGAACTTTGAGATTTTTATCAGTTATTTATTACTATTTCAAGATTATGTAAAACAAATTTCATGTCAAAATTTTCATTAGAACGTATTCATTGCCGTACCGCTCTGAAGACACCTGCTTCAAAAAAGGGGGCGCTGACTTTCTCCACGATTTCAGCTAATTGGCTTATCAGAAAGAGAGAAAAAAAATGGTGTCTTTATCTATAGACCCAAATGCATGGAACGAACTAGAAACATTTGAAAATATTGAAAATTAGGATTTTCTTAGACTTCTGAAAAAAAAGTTTCAAATTTCATGACTTTTTGTCACTTTTTCGTTTCGAAATAATTAGTAAAATTTTAGTTCATTCCTGTTCATGCGTCTATATGTGCTGAGTCTATCCTATAAATTTTAAGTGAATCGGTCAAACCGTTCTCGAGATATGATGGAGGAAACTTTGAAAAACCCAGTTTTCAGAAACACGCGTTTAAAGTTCCTACCACTCCGCGCTCCGAACATCTGCTATATCATCTATATATTTATAAAGCCTTTGTATTTAAAAATATCACTTTACCAGCATAATTCTACAAATGTTAAGGAATAAATTTATGCAAAAAAGAAATAATCAATCAACGGGAGAACCCCCTTAATAAGTAATTAGGTTGATGCATTGAAACATAAATTTAAAAAAAGTTAAAAAAACCACTGAACATTTTATTTTTCTCTTATTGCAGTGTTGGAGTACGTGGGACCCAAATGGCGTACATTCGTTGCCAATATGTCCATTGCAATTTTCTTCACCGCTGGATCCTGTATGCTCCCCTGGTTGGCTTATTACATTGCTGATTGGAGGCTGCTCTGTTTTGCTACTTCTACTCCTCTATTATTAGCTATCTTGACTCCTTGGGCTGTTCCAGAATCTGCGAGGTTAGTATTCTGCTTTATTATGTTTCCTTTTCCTTATTTGTACAGTATACTCGTATACCATAAGCAACGATCAACAGTTAAATGATATAGATATAAAGATTATATTTAATAAATATGTGTAAGAAACATCCCGTAAATTAGTAAGGGTTCTATGGATATTATCATTAGGGTCTAATGTTGCTTATCAGTCTTCCTCTACAGGAAGTGATGGTACGAAATCTATTATTATTTTATACCCTTGCGGTTTCGTGTAATAATATAATACATTATACTAAGACCAGATTTTATCCGTTAAGTATTTCCACTTATTGCTTTAGTTTTGTATTTACTTTAAATTGTATAGCATATAGAAATATGCATCCTGCACCATTTTTAATTCAGAATTTAATTTACGTTTTCTTTGTTTTTTTAGAACCTTAAAAGGTCCAATGTTTCTAAATTAAAAATACTATATTATATTATAACCTTCAAAATGTGACAATCTGTCAAAATGCAGTAGGATTTATTTTTAAAAGAAGTTTAATGTCAGTTAGTAATTAAAACAGCAATTTTAAGTATTCCACATTCAATTTTGTTCAACTGTCGAACTGTAAAAATTTATATTCCAAATTATATTTGCAATATATATTATATTTATATTATAAAATATTAAATAAAAAGGTAAATTAAATATTAAAACAGTAAGTGGGAATCAGGCTTTAAACACAGTAACGGGTTTATGTAGCATAAAGAAAACGCCCTTACATAAATAATGTTTCCTAACATACATAGTTTTTTGAAAAATAAATCTAAAATTTTCGGATTTACAGATTAATACAACTTGTTTAGAAGACTTTTTCAATGATTAATTTTAGATTGAATTTTACTAAGTTTCGTGTATTTAAGTTACTAATAGGAATAGGAAATATACTAATTTAATAATAACTAAATTCATAACGAAAACACAAAATATTTAACAAAATTCAACATTTAACAAAACTCAACATTTAACAAAACTCACAACATTTAACAAAACTCACAACATTTAACAAAACACTTTTTTGTTGTTACGTTGCAATCCCTGCATCAATACAGTTTGTTATTAAACATAATTTAATAACAATTAATTTATATTCATTGCGTTGGTATTTCATTATACAAGTTGATTAATTATACGTTTTAATAAAAAAAGTTTTGTCATTTGTTCTAGATCTATGAGTAGATAATACAAATAATAAATTATGCATTATTCAACAACATTATCAAAGTGTTAATCATTCAATTACTATGTTTAATCAAACAATTTACAAAGCAACATAAAGAGTTATTTATAATTATGCGAGTATACGTTTATAGCACGGGACCAAACTGCGTGGTGAGTATTGTTAAAGATACATAAGAGCGAGAGATAGTTAGCGGACCGCAACGTCTATCAGACAAGGACGCAGCTATATTTTGATAGGCAACCCGACAGAACTGTATTTCTAAGCGAAGACGCTTATGATTTTTATGTCATGAAACAATTCAATTTGATTCACTCGTTTAAGGAAAATGTCAGTGATATGAACTACAAATGGTAAAATCATTTCACTTGGCCTCACTGTCGTACCAGTATAGAATTAAGTTGCAAATAAACCATTAAAGTATAACAGAGGCAGATATATCTTGTTTCTTTTTCTATGATTTTCTCGTGAAATGCTTGTGGAATTTTATCTCGACTAAATAAATATTTTCAAATTATAAATCCAAATTATATCTCCATTTAATTGTATGATGTTGAAAAGAGAAACAAAATTCTTATGAAAAGAATTTGACAATTTCATATAAGACATTTATCGGAAATAGGAGTGAAAAAGAATTGCTTTTATTTTACTAGAACTTTAATTATACTGGAGTTACGCTATTTTACCTAAGGTATACCACATGTTATAACAAAAAAAAATTACTTTTACAACATCACTGACTACATTTTTCTTGTACAGAAAGTTGAACTTTACATACGCTCATAGAGTCACTGAGAATTTTATTTCATAGAAGATTCAGTGGTGTCACTAAAATCGTTTTTTTTAAATGTACCCTTTCCGTTTCATACCCTTCTTATGTTGAGTCGCCGAGAATTTTAGTTCATAGAAGATAGAGGATCTGGAAAGGTCGCTAAAAGCGATTTTTTCCTTTCAAGGAATTTTATTCTAAGTGAGTGTCTGTGTGATGCGTACTTGGAGCGCATGCGCCACTTACAGAGTTAGTTATAAACTTTGTTCTATCGCCCACATGTTCATGTTACGCCACTGCATTTATTTCTTATTACCTACAAACTAATATTATGTTCTTTGTTCTCACTACTCTGTATTTGTATCATAAATAATATACTTAATATCCCCGCAGGTGGTTGGTTTCCCAAGGACGTGTTGCCAAGGCCATTGGAATCATGAAGAAGTTCGAGAAGATCAATCGCGTTAAAGTCGACCCTCAGATTTACAATGACTTTCAAGTAAGTTCTTGTGTTACGTAATTCATGATAATGACATAAAAGTTGTTATATATGCAATTAAAGTAAGATTATTAGTGACAAGGTTGAAATATGCAGTTTACTATGCAGTGTTAGAATATTGGGACTGCACTAGATTTTTATTGCAATGAAACAATGTCAATGCAATATTTATAATTAGATACTAACTTATCACGATCACACTTATGATAATTACTGGCTTATTAATGATGATGGTAAACTAATTAATATATCAGGTTGACAAGTAAGTTATTGCATAGATTTAGAAAAAAATCTTCAAGATTCTATGCTATTACACGTTATGAAGCGTCAATCACAATTTTTCTTTTGGTTTTGTGACCTTATTTTGTATCTTTTCTCTGACGTTATGCGTCCTGAATTGTATTAGTGTGATATTCATTTACTTATTCATTAATAATATGTATAAAAAAACATCTTAAAAAAAATATGAATATGATACATATTTTGAAAGGTCAACAAATACGTACTTTTTCGAATTTTCATAATGGAACACGAAAACAAAAATGTATATTTCAAAATAAAAAAGAGAGCAACAATGAGACAGACAGTGGTATACTTATCTGGAAGATACTAAGAAATCTTTACAGTTACAAGAAATACAGGACCTTTTCTTTCTTATACAATTTTATCTTTATTAATTATTGCTCAAATTGCTTTATTAATTGCTGCTTGAATGCACTGCTGCTATTATTCAATCTTACGTTTTGCACGTTTATGAACTTTATATTATACCATATTACATACTATATATAAGGATACATACTATATTCAAGGTATATACCTTCATGTATATCCTATGTATATCCTGTTGTGATGTAAAACCTACACTGTATGTCATATGTATTATCAAATGCAAAGGTATGTTAAGTGCATATTTAAACATTGCTGCATGTACATAGTATGTACTGTCATGTTTATTCATTTCATGTATGTACATTATATATACAGGATATTACTTTTACATTATGGAGCGTATATGAATATACATGGAATATCTAATGCTATGTGGGTAGTTTTAATAGTTTTAATGATAAATAAAGAGAACTGATTATAACCTTATTTTTACCGTATAATGGGTGCGGTGCGCTTAGAACTCTGAAAACTGAAATTTATATAGATTTATATTATGATGATGAAATAAAATTTAATTTTTGGTTCGAAAGTAATTTTGGATTTCTTTTGTATGCTGCTTCCAAAAATACCTGTTTTTTTTCCGTAAATATCGTGTTTCAAGGAAAACAATACCTAATCAATGATTCATTTTTCAATCATGATGTACTTGACAATTAAAGGTCAATTTTAGTCAAGAGGAACTTGTTATAAAAAGACAAAAAAATTTGCATGTACACTTTACTGCCCAAAGAAGAAATTCATTATTTTAATCAAATTAAGCAAATCAAGTAGTCTGTATATCAAAAACAGGATCTGATATACCAAGCTATTTGAGATTCTGGACCCAAAAGTTAGTTAGTAACAGAAAAATATAACAGGCACCAAATTTTGTTTACCAGTGTAATCAATTAAGTTTATTTGCCGCAAAGAGCAATTCTCCTCGCGGCTATTGATCTTGAATTCAGACAATGGTTTCGCAAGTTGTTGAACTGCAAGTTCTCGTACTCTCGAGACTTGAGCAACAACACTCAATCCGGTGTGACTACTGACTACTGACAACTGACATTGAGTCATTGCACACATAGTTTAGTGGTTTAGCAACATTTAATAAATGACACTATAATAGTGCTAAACGTGACTAAACATTTTTATTATTATTTATTTTTGTATTTTTTTTTTTTTTTGCAAAACGTGTTCTAAATATAATTCGTTGCATTGCATTTGCCAAAATAAAATATTAATAACTTTCACTTTTATTTTAAAATTATTATTAAGTATTAAAATACTTAAGCGGTAAGAAAACGTTATATTATGTACTTGACTATAAAAAAAACTATTTATGCAATTTATAATAAGCTATGTTTATAGTCCAAGAATTAAATAAATATATATATGCACTGCGTTATCAGGAATAGCAAATACTTTTGATAATGTAATGAAATATACAAGTAGGAATCATCCTGAGTAAAGTTTTGCCGTAGATGGTTGGTTGCCTGTCGGAACTACCCGATCGGTTTTACATTACGAATGCCTGACTAATAAGTCATGCCCTGTCGGGGCCTGACGGGGACCTCATGGATCTCGGGTAATATTTCTACTAAAGATAAGCAACAATTAAAAAGACCGCAGTAGCGTGTGTAGAGGGGTCGGATGACAAACTGTCTTTAGGTGCTATCGGTGTAGATTTTGGTGATAGTAGAAAATTGTAATGTACACCTGATCTACATAATAATTATGAAATAAAGAGGGATGGACCAGCATTTCATTCTCTTAAATTTATTAGAGATCCTGCTAAACACAGCTATTAATATTTTAAGTTTAGGTATCTAACACAACAAAAGATACTTTTTACTTTTGTGTTCGATCCGCGAAACAGCGCTATACTTTTTGGTTTTATATGATGAAAGTTAAGTTGATTATGGTACACTTAGTTATAAAACTTATGACGCAGTTGCATATACATATCTATGTATTGAAGTCAACGAAAATGGCACGTTTCAAGCATTTTGGCAGTATCTGGCATGTTCAAGTCAAATGTCGATAATCGATATACCGAATTTTATCAAAATATCATATCTAATTAGATGAGGAAGATATATTGTGCAAAGTATGGAGAGTTAAATAAATAAAAACAAAATTAAATTATCAATATTTGTTCAGTAGATTCTTCTTGAATATTATAATAAAGATGTACTTATTAAATTATTCATATTTACAGGATAGCTGTGCAAAACTCCAAAAAGAAGAAGAAGCCGATAAGAAATATTCAGTGCTTGATTTATTCAGAACACCTCGTCTTCGTAATATTACCATCCTTCTGATTGTAATATGGATGGCCATTTCTCTTGTATTTGATGGACACGTACGTAACGTGGGTTCGTTAGGACTTAACATCTTCTTGACATTTACAATTGCCAGTGCCACAGAACTTCCTGCAGATACTTTCCTTACCGTTGTCTTAGACAGATGGGGAAGAAGGTGGTTAGCTTTTGGTTCTATGGTTCTTAGTGGTCTATTCAGTTTAGCAGCCACCGTTGCTCCATCAGGTAAGACAAGAACATCAAACTGTTGTGTAAATATCTTTGTAAATATTTGTCCTTACTTGTAACTAACCTTAGACAATTTGTCTTTGTCTTAAGGTTGAGATTATTGTCTTATTGAAATATGCGCTTCCAACTGATCTAATCAATAGTTCAGTTAAAGATTATTTGTTTGGTGATTTGAACTATTTTAGAACGTGGTAAAGACAAAATATTACAGTTAAGGTACTGGACATGTATCATTTTAGATTAGTAATGTTCTACTAGTAAAATATTTGATTTCCCTGTGCAATTCCTTAGTTTATTTCGATCTGACTATTCGATCTAAAATGCTATCGAAATGCTATTCGTTTTAGCAGAATATTTCATAACTCGTTTTTAGTAATTTACCTTTTTCTTAACTTATAGAGTAGGAATATAGTAACGATACTATAAATAATAAATATATTGGTATAATCAACGTGCCCATCGCCTCTGCCACTCGTATAAATTGCAACTTGTTTGAATCGATTCTGTTTACGTGTTTGTTAACGCAGTTTATATTTTTTTATTATGACTTTTTGAAATATCTTCTTCTTTGTATGTTAGATAGTTTCCAATTATTGGCGCACCCAGTCTCTACTACCAATAACTCATCATGTGAAGGTCGTCAATAAATACGTGACTCAGTTAATAAGTATATTATGTAGTAGCAACATATTTATATACTTGCATAATTACCATAAAGCAACCATAATTTTCTTTACGTAGGGTGTTCCTATAAAGAGCATAGTATGCTTTATTATTTTATTGTAAGAAAAAATTAAAATACGAACAAAATAGATAAATGTAAACCCATACTGCTTCTCTCTTCCTGCTACTCTCCCTCCTGTTTGTATTCTTCTGCCCTTCCTTTTCTTTCCTCGCTCCTTCTCTCTATTGCCGTCATCCACCTCTTCCCTTCACAGCCTCCTTTTAATAACTGTACACTCTTCTTTGCCCTTTTTACTCTTTTCTCATATGGATACTTAATGTGCTCCAGCGTTTCTATCTCTCGTCAGTACACCTTACACATTCTTTCCTATCTATTTTCTCAGTATATGCTCTCTGCTCTTTTCTCGTATGTATTCTGGTATCTCTCTCTCCCAAATTCTTTTTTATCTTTCATTATAGTTTTACCGCCATAACTATACATAACTTTTCATGACTCAAAAAACATATCATTGACTAATATTTTCTTCTAGGAATATATTCTGCAACTTTGGCTATCATGGGCAGATTTAGTGTAAACATATCTTATAACATTGGTCTTCAATATGCAGCGGAACTTCTACCAACTGTTGTCCGCGCTCAGGGTGTCGCATTTATCCATATTATGGGATATGTTGCCAGTATCATTGCTCCATTTGTTGTTTATTTGGTAAGATTTGAATATTAATGATTATATTTATTACTGTCATATAATTACTATTATCTAAATATTTTAAATTTATTATTTACAGGCTAATATTAGTACAGCACTTCCTCTTCTCATTTTGGGAGTACTAGGAATCCTTGGAGGAATATTATGTCTATTTTTACCCGAAACTCTCAATCATGAATTACCTCAAACACTTCAAGATGGAGAAGATTTTGGAAAATCACAAAAGTTCTGGGAGTTCCCTTGTATTTCAAAGTAAGTCAAAGTTTTTTCTTATTTTATTCGAAATTGAATAGAAAAATCTAATATAGAAACGTACAAGTTTATAATATAGACTTTAAAGTATAATGAAATAGAGTAGGACATCACTAATTCGAACCTTGATAATTCGAACACCCGAAATATACGAGTATGATAGCGAGGGTAAATATTGACAAGGTTATAAAATGTAATAACACCTTAGACAAATTATAAATTTCAATGCACAATTATCCTTATTATCATATATTTTAATATTAGCAATTCGACCTTACTCGATCAAACGAGAGACCTTACTCTTTTTGTTTTTTAAAGAATATTATGATAAGATATCAATATATATAAAATAATCCCAAACGGAATACTAGAACAATTGAATATTAAAATAACATTGATTATTGAAATTATTACTTAAAATCGATGTGATTACTGCGATCACAAAATTGTTTCTCCCGTTGCTTTCCCAATTTTGTGCTGAAGAGGCCATCGTTCGATAACTCCCGAGTTTCCTCGGATGCTCGCAAGAGGTAGTAGGAAAGTTTTCCAAGAAAACTTTACCTCATGCTGAGCTGGGTTTAGGGTCGGGTCGGTGATGGTGTCTAGATTAAATGGATTCTACAATTTCGTTAGGTAACAAATTACCGATTTCCATTCTTCGCTAACAAGTACCCTATGTAACTTTTTCATTTCAAATTGTTACATTCTTCAAAGCATGAAATATTTCATGCAAACATATCTATGTTTTAACTAGTTGAAACAGATATTCTAGTTTATATCAAGTGAAATTAAATTAGTTTTAGATAAGAACAATAGGATTCCTATAAAATAGCTGGCTTAATTAATTCAATGATATCAAAGAAATCAAAGACAATATGTTTTGTAATACATGAATAATAGCCTTTTGTCCACACATACGTGTTCGAGTACGAATGTCTTTATTCAAGGTACAAAAACCCGTAATTGCACACATAGTTCGTGTTCACAGGGCATATATCATGTATCCGTACACGAATACGAACGTTTGTGCTCTAGTAGCGTTAAATAATACTATATAACAATAAAAAAATTCCAGATACATTTTGAATATTTCATTATTAGAAACAATTCAACAATTAATTTTCATAAAATAATGAAGTAGCTTTACTAAATACCTTTTATGTTTTCCAGGAAACATGATGATGCTGTAGAAGAGATCCCTTCGTACTTCAGAAGAACCGCATCATCCCGTGGAAATATGGGGGCATCCCTAAGGGCGTCCACTCGTGGGGAATTACGTTCTAGTATGCTTAGGCGCTCAGTCAGATCTCATGGGATTCCAGGACAAGCCTAGAGTCTTGTTACTTCCTATATTTAATTGAGTGTCCTCATAGTTATACTAGTCAGCGCTCTTCCTGTACGCGTGTATGTGATTGAATGAGTGATTTCTATTTATTGTTGTCCTTTGAATGTTTGATGTTTTTTATTTGCATTAGTGATAATATTTTAGTTAATTTATAACTACATGAATTAGGATCTCGGCGCATTTACCGCTTGGTTTAATTAGCTGGGATATAAACCTCATATTTTTACATGTTCTTTTGACTTTGAAGTGAAATTGAAGTATTTAATTCTTTCTCAATTAAATACTCTATTTGACTCTAGAATTTTGGTTATATTTTATTATACGAGTATATCGTGATTATACTCTATATGTTTATACATTTAGCTATGTAGAAAAATTTGTTAAAATTATTTCAGTATCCTTTCATCCTCTAAGGATTACCTGATGATTTCTTTTAAAAATTACATGTAAAAAATTAATATAATAAAGAATATATTATACATATAGATATGTTTTTCATTATCCAACCCATTAGCGAAAAACTATCAAATTATTGTTTGTTCTTTAAATTTAATTTATTTAACGGCGGCACAATTTATGATGTCGTGGTCTTATTGTATATGAACTTCACCACTGCCTAATAAGTTTATGATAATGTATATACTTAATCAATTTAATTTAATAATAAACAAGCCCAGGAAATATGAATCTGGTCTGGGGATCGAACCCGAAGACGTAGCAGTCTAGCGTAAAGTATCAATGCCTCAACATCCAAATTGTAAGACCTTGTTTAATCTAAAGTATCATTCCCACTCACTGCTTTAATTTAATTTTATATTTAATTTAAATTGTTTAGCATATGACAATACGCGTAGTCATTTACAGTACCATTTTTTGTTTAATTTATTTTTTTAATTTTTTTTAGTTTTTTTAGAACCTTAAAAGGCCCAATGTTTTAAATTAAATATATTAAATTAAGAAAAACTATATTATATTATACAAAATGCGACAATCTATCACAATGCAGTAGGATTTACTTTTAAAAGAAGTTTAATGTCAGTTTTTGAAAAATATAGAAGAGGAAACAATTTCCTTTACTAATTGTTAATAAAAATAACAATTATAATTATTTCACATACAATTTTGTCGAACTGTCAAAATTTATATTACTAACGATTCATACGCACCAACTAAATTAACTAAACTTAAATTAAAACACAAATGTGAAAAGGAATGCTTAAACGAGAACAAGAAATCTAGATTACAATATTAAATAAAAACAGTTAAATATGAAAACAGTGATTGGGAATGAGGCTTTATAGTAAGAGTAATAAAGTATTTTTAGAATTGTGAAAATTATTTTAAGAAACACTTAAATATTGTTAGATTAAATATTACTAGGTCTCGTTAAAATAAAATAATAAATGCATATATACTAAACATGAATATTACCTTAAATATTCATGTTTAGTCTCGAGAAAATTTTTTCGAAAAATTTTTGTCTGGCTGAATTCTGATGCTTGTTTAGATGTTGTTGGTATCTTTGGCTGAATTTTTTAATTTCTTCTTTAACAGTTTTAATGCCGAAGTCATGGTTTATGCATTTATTGCTTAAGTACCGGGGGATATCTATAATGGTCCTTACTGTCCCTGACTGAAATTTTTCCAGTATTTATATGTCTGAAACACTACTTGTTCCCCAAAATTCAATGCCGTAAGTCGAAACAGGTTTCAGTGTCGTATAAAACAGTAAAATAGATCACAACACGTAGTATATGAGGTAGAATCGATAAATATAGGTATATAGTAGCATTTGCAATACGTATTTTATACATATTTCGTTGTATCTGAAATGGTAATACTATGAAAGAAAAATAAGATAAGATTTATGGTTAAAATAAAACAGCGATATATTTTATTTATCTAATTATATATTTATTTATGATATATCTTACACAACAATGATGTGTTGAACTACTCTGTCGTATACAACAAATGATTATACGCTTATTAAACTATTTAACATGTCGATACATATAGAATATGGTATGTCACATTTATAGGTTATACATAGTGAAACATTTATACTCTGGAGAGGCAAAGTGTGCATGGTTCAATCGCCTTCTAATTGTTTACGTATGTTAAATCGTAATTAATTAGATGATGTGTGACAACTACTAGGGTTAAACATACGTCACAAATTCCCCTTAAATATCTGATAGTTTTATTGTTAGGGGGCTGGGGAGGGGTGAATTTAAGGTTAAAACGATAAAAGAAGAATATTTTCGATGTTTTTTGACGACACAGTTAATATATAATTACTACATGATAAAATGACATTTGAAGAATATTTTGTGAAATTTTCATAAATAAATATCAAGAAATGAGTCATTGACAGCGAATCTCCCCAGACGTTTCAAAAAAAAGTAATATTGCGGTACCACTCATACCTCATCACTGGATTTTCTGAAATCGAAAAACCAAAAAGATTTCATTAGTTGATTAGTTTCTGCAGGTAACGCTGTCAAGTTTTTATTTCTTTATTGCTTTTTCAATTTTTTACAGCCGAAAATACCGATTTTTCATGAGAAATATCAGAAACTTTGTTATTTTAAAGTACGTTTAAATTGAAAAATAAAAAACACTAGACAGCGTTACCTCGGCATTTATGTAAAGAAAAAGTGTGCAAAATTTCAAAAGAATCGGTCTAGTAGATTTGGAGCTAGAGAGGGCACCGACTCTGAAAAAGCTATGTGTGAGAAACCGCATTTAAAAGTTTCAAAGTAACACGAAAGCAGTTCAGAGAGGTAAAGACTTAAAACTCTATATCTCCGACAGTTTAACTCCAATTGACTTCAAATTTTTACATAATAAACTTAATATGCTGTACAATAATATGCAATGTATCTTCCTGTTCCTTTGGTGATAGTTGTGGTTGTAAGTAACCAAGAGTTTATACGTTTCTTGTTTGTTCTAAATAACTAATAAGTCTTCTCCCCTCAAAACACCAAACACGAATAACAGAAATGGTACAAGATTCTTAATAATATTAATACAACTTCTACTAATAAGACAAACAACGAATGAAAGTTATTTGCATTGCATATGATTAAAGGAAACCAAGAAGTAAATTCGGCAAAGCTTAAAGTTACGCAAAAGGTTTTCGGTAACAGTTGTGGTTTAGAAAGTTTCAAAGTTTTCCTCTAATGATTTCCACATTGTTGTGAAAGGCGTAAAGGCGTAAGGGCGTGGATATGGTGTAAGGATGTTTGGGTTAGATAGTTATACAAATATAATAGCCGTATAAACTGCAGATGCCTTATACTTGTACAAGTATATTTGTGTATTTAGAAAACTCTCCCAGGGAATAGAGCTTTGAACATTTAGGACCTGTCATAGAACCAAAAGAACAAGTTCAACCCATACTTGTTTATTTACGACTGCCAACTTTGTTTGAGTAGTGACAACTCTGTGTTAATATCTAAGTTTGTTTTTGGTTGTGTTAAATGGAACTTGCTTGTTTGATTAGTAGAAAAAGATACAAAGTGTTAAAGAATGTCATTATCATCTTAACCTTAAAAATTATGAATTTAAGGTTATGTTAACATTCGTAAACAATTCAGAAAGCTTTTGAATTAAATACTATTTAGTTGTTGGCAACCTGTAAGTGAATTATTTTATTCTGTTATGTTTCTCTTCCTGTTGTAATCTTTTATTATGGTTGATTATTTATATTTTTTTTCAGTTATAAAATTTGGAATAATTTAAAAAATATCACATATTGTTAATTAATATAATTGTTTGCTTGTTAATATCACAATTAGTCAACAAAATATATAAGTATAAATAATAATTATTGGGAAGTTTAACAAAAATAAAAAAATTATCACAACCATATCTGTAAACACAAACGTAGCACTTACGTATTTATTTGGCAGATTCGTTTACATGTATATTATACGTAAGCGCTACGTAACTGTTTAAGTTGAATTATTTTATTTATGCGGTGTTTAGAAGTTGTGATTTTTATGATGATATCTAACAGATGTGATTGTCTATGTAGATCATTTTTACTGCTAAGTAGTAACTGATAGTCTTTATAAGACAGTAAGGTCTTTCTCACAGTGAAACCGATTACAAGCAACATTACAAGACATCATAAAAAAAGTAACATTGCCTTGCCACTCATAACTCATCACTGAATTTTCTGAAATGAAAAACCAAAATGATTTCATTAATTATTAAGTTTCTGCAAATAACACTGTTAAATTTTTTTGTTTTTATAGATTTTTCAATTTTTTACAGCACTTAGAAGTCGAAATAGCGCCTCTCTGATAATAAGTTAGATAGATGTATTCTCTTAAAATAATTCGGTACCCAAAGAAGTGAAGACATAAAACTCTATATCTCCGACAGTTTTACTACAATCGAGTTTAAGTTTTCACACAATAAACTTAATATGTTGTACATTAATATAAATAAATTAAGAAAAATATTTAACACACTTTATCATGAGAAAAAGTTTAAAAAAATCGAAGTAGGTCGAAGTACCGCCTTCAGATTATATGAGTGTTGCATATTTCCCAGCAAATCTGAGATAAAGCGACATTTTGTTCTTTATACGTACGTCGGATGTCGCAAGTAGTCGGTTTCATTGTCGATCAGTGTAGATCACTTGATCTCTAATTTGTGCTTATTAATGGCCAAAATTTTATTTGTGCTTAATCACTTTGTACTTTGAAAATCACAGCATCTAAACAATACATTTTGTGTATTATTTCAAATGAACATAAACTTAATTCTCCTTTAATAATGATTTTTTTCGTTACTTTGTTTTACTGTAAATTCGCTTGATATACCCTGCTATTTGTGATAATTTGAACATTTAACATCAAACACCAAAAGTTTTGTTACACAAGACAAATAAATAGTTTTGTTTGTTAGATACGAGTAGCTGAAGTTAGCAGTCTATGTTCTGATTTATAGTATGGTATATGGGTAACAATACTAAATATTTTGTTGTGTATTTTTATTATTTGACCTTTAGTTGAACTTAAAATTGGATTTATGAAACCATTTCTCTATTGCTTGATTTTTATTTTAATAATTAGCGCCTCTCTGATAATAAGTTAGATAGATGTATTCTCTCGAAATAATTCGGTACCCATAATGCTTCCTGTGTATTTAAATATAATTGTTAGCGTTCACTGCACTGTTTTGAACGAAAAATTTGGAAGACCAGTTGAGTGAAGATGCACCATCGAGTTGATTTGCTTTTTAAAAATGATTGACGTCATAAAAATAAGTTTATCTCAACTACAGGCGAGTAGAATAGAGTACGCGAAGTGTACGGCCGCGTGTAAGGAAGCGATAGAGGCAAAGAGAGAGATATCCTACCGAGAGTTCTATCTGTTTCTTCCTAGCCGAACCGCTGCTGATGGCTTGGTTGATTGGCGGTATGGTAGAGGGTAAACAAGCAAGCAGACGCTATAGTTAAAATAAAAATAAAGATAAAAATATTTGTAAATAGTTAGTGTAGCATACAGTACATTTTAAATAATATATACAAAGCATTTTAACGTCCAGATAATGAATAAAGACACCGACAGCCCTCAACTCTGACGCAACGTGACTCGTGGTTAGCGCGGCTGTCAATCACAGTACTCAGCTCAAAAGAGACACAGAGGACACTCCTCAGCTATCTCTTTCTTGGCATATATTACAGTATTCAGCCTCTTGTGCACTCTATTCTCATATCTCTATGATTTAACACGAAACGCATAAGTTTTGAATGCCTGCTAACACTTACCTTAAGAGATGTTTCTATTATTTTGTATTTGCAAGTTAATTGCCAATTGGTGTAATAAGGAATGTATGAAAAATGATTAATAAGTTTATGAGCAAATTCAACTTTTAAAAATGGATCAGAAATCTAACCTCTAATATTTTTATAATGTTGATCAAATGGTGACGAGAGTACTACTATCTATCTAACAAATGTTTATATAATTTTGAACTTTATTTTATTTATTTTTATTATTTATTTTATTTCATTTTTAAATATTTCTTATATCCTGGAAACTTAGATCGTAGAATTTATTTTAAAATCTAACAGTTAACAGCAATATATATTATTTATTTCATAGTGCGCAATGACATATTTTATTTAGAAATGCAAGAAAACGAGAAATTTTGATTACGATATAAAATTGATTGATAGTAACAAAAATCTAGGAATAAATAAGAAAAAAGAAGGAAATTGTTGTTCTCGTTCAAGATTGATAAGGTAATGAATAGTTCTACTCAAAACTTATAACAAATATGTAAGAGAACATTCAAGGCTAATACTTATTAAGTTTTTCGTAACTTTTTTGTAATCAAAGTCAAAATTTTACATACTTTAATAAACTTTTTTTCTTGCTTTAATGTTACTAGTTCACAACAAAAATTCGTATTGATTATTTAATATTTATTACAGATGGCTAGAAATATGGGATTTAAGTCTCACCCGCTAAACAGTGTAAATGTTTTTCGACTTACTTCTCGGCGTTTTGAAAAAATGCCTTCGTTTTTAAGCCTTTAAAAGATCTGATTAAGTACTGCAGAATTTAAGATCACCTTCTTGGGTATTACAGGCTTTTCAAAGAGGTATAAATAATAAAATAAAACCCTTTTAGATTACATAATACTAGATTTTCTTTAAGTAAAATATTAAATGAATGTAAGGTTTAGCGGGTGTTAAATTTTGGCTAACGAAACTAAAAACGAAATATCAGTTTTTCAGAACAAAAGCATACAAAATAAAGTGTCTGATTATGACAACTGACTATTTACGTATATCATTTAAATTAATAGCTTTACTTTCAATGAAAGAATTTTAGGTTCCTCATAGTTATACTAGTCAGCGCTCTTCCTGTACGCGTGTATGTGATTGAATGAGTGATTTCTATTTATTGTTGTCCTTTGAATGTTTGATGTTTTTTATTTGCATTAGTGATAATATTTTAGTTAATTTATAACTACATGAATTAGGATCTCGGCGCATTTACCGCTTGGTTTAATTAGCTGGGATATAAACCTCATATTTTTACATGTTCTTTTGACTTTGAAGTGAAATTGAAGTATTTAATTCTTTCTCAATTAAATACTCTATTTGACTCTAGAATTTTGGTTATATTTTATTATACGAGTATATCGTGATTATACTCTATATGTTTATACATTTAGCTATGTAGAAAAATTTGTTAAAATTATTTCAGTATCCTTTCATCCTCTAAGGATTACCTGATGATTTCTTTTAAAAATTACATGTAAAAAATTAATATAATAAAGAATATATTATACATATAGATATGTTTTTCATTATCCAACCCATTAGCGAAAAACTATCAAATTATTGTTTGTTCTTTAAATTTAATTTATTTAACGGCGGCACAATTTATGATGTCGTGGTCTTATTGTATATGAACTTCACCACTGCCTAATAAGTTTATGATAATGTATATACTTAATCAATTTAATTTAATAATAAACAAGCCCAGGAAATATGAATCTGGTCTGGGGATCGAACCCGAAGACGTAGCAGTCTAGCGTAAAGTATCAATGCCTCAACATCCAAATTGTAAGACCTTGTTTAATCTAAAGTATCATTCCCACTCACTGCTTTAATTTAATTTTATATTTAATTTAAATTGTTTAGCATATGACAATACGCGTAGTCATTTACAGTACCATTTTTTGTTTAATTTATTTTTTTAATTTTTTTTAGTTTTTTTAGAACCTTAAAAGGCCCAATGTTTTAAATTAAATATATTAAATTAAGAAAAACTATATTATATTATACAAAATGCGACAATCTATCACAATGCAGTAGGATTTACTTTTAAAAGAAGTTTAATGTCAGTTTTTGAAAAATATAGAAGAGGAAACAATTTCCTTTACTAATTGTTAATAAAAATAACAATTATAATTATTTCACATACAATTTTGTCGAACTGTCAAAATTTATATTACTAACGATTCATACGCACCAACTAAATTAACTAAACTTAAATTAAAACACAAATGTGAAAAGGAATGCTTAAACGAGAACAAGAAATCTAGATTACAATATTAAATAAAAACAGTTAAATATGAAAACAGTGATTGGGAATGAGGCTTTATAGTAAGAGTAATAAAGTATTTTTAGAATTGTGAAAATTATTTTAAGAAACACTTAAATATTGTTAGATTAAATATTACTAGGTCTCGTTAAAATAAAATAATAAATGCATATATACTAAACATGAATATTACCTTAAATATTCATGTTTAGTCTCGAGAAAATTTTTTCGAAAAATTTTTGTCTGGCTGAATTCTGATGCTTGTTTAGATGTTGTTGGTATCTTTGGCTGAATTTTTTAATTTCTTCTTTAACAGTTTTAATGCCGAAGTCATGGTTTATGCATTTATTGCTTAAGTACCGGGGGATATCTATAATGGTCCTTACTGTCCCTGACTGAAATTTTTCCAGTATTTATATGTCTGAAACACTACTTGTTCCCCAAAATTCAATGCCGTAAGTCGAAACAGGTTTCAGTGTCGTATAAAACAGTAAAATAGATCACAACACGTAGTATATGAGGTAGAATCGATAAATATAGGTATATAGTAGCATTTGCAATACGTATTTTATACATATTTCGTTGTATCTGAAATGGTAATACTATGAAAGAAAAATAAGATAAGATTTATGGTTAAAATAAAACAGCGATATATTTTATTTATCTAATTATATATTTATTTATGATATATCTTACACAACAATGATGTGTTGAACTACTCTGTCGTATACAACAAATGATTATACGCTTATTAAACTATTTAACATGTCGATACATATAGAATATGGTATGTCACATTTATAGGTTATACATAGTGAAACATTTATACTCTGGAGAGGCAAAGTGTGCATGGTTCAATCGCCTTCTAATTGTTTACGTATGTTAAATCGTAATTAATTAGATGATGTGTGACAACTACTAGGGTTAAACATACGTCACAAATTCCCCTTAAATATCTGATAGTTTTATTGTTAGGGGGCTGGGGAGGGGTGAATTTAAGGTTAAAACGATAAAAGAAGAATATTTTCGATGTTTTTTGACGACACAGTTAATATATAATTACTACATGATAAAATGACATTTGAAGAATATTTTGTGAAATTTTCATAAATAAATATCAAGAAATGAGTCATTGACAGCGAATCTCCCCAGACGTTTCAAAAAAAAGTAATATTGCGGTACCACTCATACCTCATCACTGGATTTTCTGAAATCGAAAAACCAAAAAGATTTCATTAGTTGATTAGTTTCTGCAGGTAACGCTGTCAAGTTTTTATTTCTTTATTGCTTTTTCAATTTTTTACAGCCGAAAATACCGATTTTTCATGAGAAATATCAGAAACTTTGTTATTTTAAAGTACGTTTAAATTGAAAAATAAAAAACACTAGACAGCGTTACCTCGGCATTTATGTAAAGAAAAAGTGTGCAAAATTTCAAAAGAATCGGTCTAGTAGATTTGGAGCTAGAGAGGGCACCGACTCTGAAAAAGCTATGTGTGAGAAACCGCATTTAAAAGTTTCAAAGTAACACGAAAGCAGTTCAGAGAGGTAAAGACTTAAAACTCTATATCTCCGACAGTTTAACTCCAATTGACTTCAAATTTTTACATAATAAACTTAATATGCTGTACAATAATATGCAATGTATCTTCCTGTTCCTTTGGTGATAGTTGTGGTTGTAAGTAACCAAGAGTTTATACGTTTCTTGTTTGTTCTAAATAACTAATAAGTCTTCTCCCCTCAAAACACCAAACACGAATAACAGAAATGGTACAAGATTCTTAATAATATTAATACAACTTCTACTAATAAGACAAACAACGAATGAAAGTTATTTGCATTGCATATGATTAAAGGAAACCAAGAAGTAAATTCGGCAAAGCTTAAAGTTACGCAAAAGGTTTTCGGTAACAGTTGTGGTTTAGAAAGTTTCAAAGTTTTCCTCTAATGATTTCCACATTGTTGTGAAAGGCGTAAAGGCGTAAGGGCGTGGATATGGTGTAAGGATGTTTGGGTTAGATAGTTATACAAATATAATAGCCGTATAAACTGCAGATGCCTTATACTTGTACAAGTATATTTGTGTATTTAGAAAACTCTCCCAGGGAATAGAGCTTTGAACATTTAGGACCTGTCATAGAACCAAAAGAACAAGTTCAACCCATACTTGTTTATTTACGACTGCCAACTTTGTTTGAGTAGTGACAACTCTGTGTTAATATCTAAGTTTGTTTTTGGTTGTGTTAAATGGAACTTGCTTGTTTGATTAGTAGAAAAAGATACAAAGTGTTAAAGAATGTCATTATCATCTTAACCTTAAAAATTATGAATTTAAGGTTATGTTAACATTCGTAAACAATTCAGAAAGCTTTTGAATTAAATACTATTTAGTTGTTGGCAACCTGTAAGTGAATTATTTTATTCTGTTATGTTTCTCTTCCTGTTGTAATCTTTTATTATGGTTGATTATTTATATTTTTTTTCAGTTATAAAATTTGGAATAATTTAAAAAATATCACATATTGTTAATTAATATAATTGTTTGCTTGTTAATATCACAATTAGTCAACAAAATATATAAGTATAAATAATAATTATTGGGAAGTTTAACAAAAATAAAAAAATTATCACAACCATATCTGTAAACACAAACGTAGCACTTACGTATTTATTTGGCAGATTCGTTTACATGTATATTATACGTAAGCGCTACGTAACTGTTTAAGTTGAATTATTTTATTTATGCGGTGTTTAGAAGTTGTGATTTTTATGATGATATCTAACAGATGTGATTGTCTATGTAGATCATTTTTACTGCTAAGTAGTAACTGATAGTCTTTATAAGACAGTAAGGTCTTTCTCACAGTGAAACCGATTACAAGCAACATTACAAGACATCATAAAAAAAGTAACATTGCCTTGCCACTCATAACTCATCACTGAATTTTCTGAAATGAAAAACCAAAATGATTTCATTAATTATTAAGTTTCTGCAAATAACACTGTTAAATTTTTTTGTTTTTATAGATTTTTCAATTTTTTACAGCACTTAGAAGTCGAAATAGCGCCTCTCTGATAATAAGTTAGATAGATGTATTCTCTTAAAATAATTCGGTACCCAAAGAAGTGAAGACATAAAACTCTATATCTCCGACAGTTTTACTACAATCGAGTTTAAGTTTTCACACAATAAACTTAATATGTTGTACATTAATATAAATAAATTAAGAAAAATATTTAACACACTTTATCATGAGAAAAAGTTTAAAAAAATCGAAGTAGGTCGAAGTACCGCCTTCAGATTATATGAGTGTTGCATATTTCCCAGCAAATCTGAGATAAAGCGACATTTTGTTCTTTATACGTACGTCGGATGTCGCAAGTAGTCGGTTTCATTGTCGATCAGTGTAGATCACTTGATCTCTAATTTGTGCTTATTAATGGCCAAAATTTTATTTGTGCTTAATCACTTTGTACTTTGAAAATCACAGCATCTAAACAATACATTTTGTGTATTATTTCAAATGAACATAAACTTAATTCTCCTTTAATAATGATTTTTTTCGTTACTTTGTTTTACTGTAAATTCGCTTGATATACCCTGCTATTTGTGATAATTTGAACATTTAACATCAAACACCAAAAGTTTTGTTACACAAGACAAATAAATAGTTTTGTTTGTTAGATACGAGTAGCTGAAGTTAGCAGTCTATGTTCTGATTTATAGTATGGTATATGGGTAACAATACTAAATATTTTGTTGTGTATTTTTATTATTTGACCTTTAGTTGAACTTAAAATTGGATTTATGAAACCATTTCTCTATTGCTTGATTTTTATTTTAATAATTAGCGCCTCTCTGATAATAAGTTAGATAGATGTATTCTCTCGAAATAATTCGGTACCCATAATGCTTCCTGTGTATTTAAATATAATTGTTAGCGTTCACTGCACTGTTTTGAACGAAAAATTTGGAAGACCAGTTGAGTGAAGATGCACCATCGAGTTGATTTGCTTTTTAAAAATGATTGACGTCATAAAAATAAGTTTATCTCAACTACAGGCGAGTAGAATAGAGTACGCGAAGTGTACGGCCGCGTGTAAGGAAGCGATAGAGGCAAAGAGAGAGATATCCTACCGAGAGTTCTATCTGTTTCTTCCTAGCCGAACCGCTGCTGATGGCTTGGTTGATTGGCGGTATGGTAGAGGGTAAACAAGCAAGCAGACGCTATAGTTAAAATAAAAATAAAGATAAAAATATTTGTAAATAGTTAGTGTAGCATACAGTACATTTTAAATAATATATACAAAGCATTTTAACGTCCAGATAATGAATAAAGACACCGACAGCCCTCAACTCTGACGCAACGTGACTCGTGGTTAGCGCGGCTGTCAATCACAGTACTCAGCTCAAAAGAGACACAGAGGACACTCCTCAGCTATCTCTTTCTTGGCATATATTACAGTATTCAGCCTCTTGTGCACTCTATTCTCATATCTCTATGATTTAACACGAAACGCATAAGTTTTGAATGCCTGCTAACACTTACCTTAAGAGATGTTTCTATTATTTTGTATTTGCAAGTTAATTGCCAATTGGTGTAATAAGGAATGTATGAAAAATGATTAATAAGTTTATGAGCAAATTCAACTTTTAAAAATGGATCAGAAATCTAACCTCTAATATTTTTATAATGTTGATCAAATGGTGACGAGAGTACTACTATCTATCTAACAAATGTTTATATAATTTTGAACTTTATTTTATTTATTTTTATTATTTATTTTATTTCATTTTTAAATATTTCTTATATCCTGGAAACTTAGATCGTAGAATTTATTTTAAAATCTAACAGTTAACAGCAATATATATTATTTATTTCATAGTGCGCAATGACATATTTTATTTAGAAATGCAAGAAAACGAGAAATTTTGATTACGATATAAAATTGATTGATAGTAACAAAAATCTAGGAATAAATAAGAAAAAAGAAGGAAATTGTTGTTCTCGTTCAAGATTGATAAGGTAATGAATAGTTCTACTCAAAACTTATAACAAATATGTAAGAGAACATTCAAGGCTAATACTTATTAAGTTTTTCGTAACTTTTTTGTAATCAAAGTCAAAATTTTACATACTTTAATAAACTTTTTTTCTTGCTTTAATGTTACTAGTTCACAACAAAAATTCGTATTGATTATTTAATATTTATTACAGATGGCTAGAAATATGGGATTTAAGTCTCACCCGCTAAACAGTGTAAATGTTTTTCGACTTACTTCTCGGCGTTTTGAAAAAATGCCTTCGTTTTTAAGCCTTTAAAAGATCTGATTAAGTACTGCAGAATTTAAGATCACCTTCTTGGGTATTACAGGCTTTTCAAAGAGGTATAAATAATAAAATAAAACCCTTTTAGATTACATAATACTAGATTTTCTTTAAGTAAAATATTAAATGAATGTAAGGTTTAGCGGGTGTTAAATTTTGGCTAACGAAACTAAAAACGAAATATCAGTTTTTCAGAACAAAAGCATACAAAATAAAGTGTCTGATTATGACAACTGACTATTTACGTATATCATTTAAATTAATAGCTTTACTTTCAATGAAAGAATTTTAGGTTAGAAAAAATATGACAAGTAAATATTATCAAGTTGTATTTAAATTAATGTAAATAAAACTTGTAGTTTATGTAAAGACAAGAATAAACGTTGTACCTTTAGTATTACGTCCATAACGTAATAATTTCTGCTATTGTTTCATTAAAATACATTATATTGAAATGAGGTTATGTTTACATTGGTTACGTCACATGCCGCTAGGGGTACTTGCTGTATGTTAGGTAGAATATTTAATTAGCTTTTAGAAAGGTTATTAATGTACTAATGCTCTTACCTGATACTTGTATATTCTATTTGATGGAATTTCGTACAAAGTTTCTCGTTCTCTTGCATTCATGTCCTAAATTCTACAGGCGTTTCCGTCTCCTACTGAGTGAGACAAATCTACACATAGGTTATGTTAAATAAATATGGAGCATCTTAATTTGTTTTGTGTATGTTTTACCTTAAGGGTGTGCTACTTGAGCTCCCTACAAATCTATTTAAATTTCTTTTAAATATTATTATTTAGCTTATCATAACTAGTGTTCTTTTAGGCCTGGTATTTATGTATTCATCTATTCTTGATCTAGTTTAGTTTTTATATCTTGCTTTTTGCACTATGAAATTTTAAATTGTTTTTATTTTTATATACTATATTATTCTGGTGTAACACTTAACATATATTTTGATTTAGATCACAAGGATTGGATATTTTTCTTTATCTATTTCACAACAACTATATTCTTTAAAATCATTTTATCAATAATACTTTATTCAAATAATATAATTATTCTTTCCTCAGTCTGATTGTATGCGACTTTTTCAGTATGATGCCGAGAAAACATTTGGATATATATACTATATTCAAGGTATATACATTGCATATCCGATGTATATGCTTTTGTGATGTAAAATCTACACTGTGTGTGATATGTATGTGTAAATGCATATTTAAATATTCCTGCATGTTCATAGCATATACTGTCACGTTTTTTCATTTTATGTATATGCAATATACAAATATACACCATATTTTTTCTACATTGTGGAGCATATATGAATATACAGGGAATACCTAATGTTATGCGGGTGTAAACAGATTAGCACACTTTATCATGAGATGAAGTTTATATTATATATACAGTAGAAGCCAATATTGAATATTATTACCTTCGGTAGTGTGGTGTATTAAAAAATTAAAACATTATCTAATGGTAAAGTGTGCTAATCGAAACAACTTATATTACACCACACTGAAAAAGACTGGTTGCAGTGAGAGAGTAGTTTAAAACTCAAAATACTGAGAGAGGTGTGAGAGAGTACTGATATAGAAAACTGATAAACAAATGGGTTGCGTTGACACAGGAGGCTTTTCAAATCAAAATACAGATTACCGTAACCTGTGATTTAGAACCCAAGTACAAAATGTAACGCAATGTAACTCTTGAATTAGCTTATAGTAATCTAGCAAGTACAGTGTAAGACAATTTTCTACCTGGGAACTATACAAGATATAAGCGAAAATCGAAATAATATCATATATATGATATATATTTTTACAGAGGAAAAGGTTAATTTTCAATGAAACGTTAGTTGTGTAGTAAAGTTGAGCATGTGGATCACTATGCGACAGAATACCTTCCATACACTGAGTTTATTATTATTAGTATTAGTATTTGAATAAAAGTAATAATAGATAAAATATTTTCTAATTTTACATTAAATTTTGTTGGATTAATAGATTTCTTCTCATACAATTAATGAATCTTTTGTTTTTGAGGCATGCAACATTTAAACAATGTTAAACACCAAAGATTTACTTGATCTGTGAGTACTAATAATAAATGTATGTACCTAAATATGAGTGAAATAAAAACATAAATTAAAAAATAGTAGCAAACTAAATATCATGAAATTAGGTATAAATAGGTACATATATTTATTCGAATTTCATTAAAAATTTATCAGACATGTACATTATATTTAAATATGTATATTAGTTTTTGTTTTTGGTGTCAAACCAATCTAAAACATAATTTAAAATATCAAACCATTAGTTCCGGCCTGGTTGCAATATATTTTGTAGTAATTTATTATTTACTGCATTGGAATCACAGAATATATAGCAGGTATGTAAATCTTACGTAAATATTAATTTAATGTTACTGGGTGATTCTTCAAATTAAAATGATTTTATATAGTAGCACCTTGTATCTTTGTTAAAAACAGATCACAAAAACAGAAATGTGTTTTTTTAATGAAGAATAAAAAAGCAAATACGCAGGGTTTGAGTCTCTGTATTTAAGTGATCTTTTGTAATGAATTAGGATACCAGTATGTGCGCAGTGGACTAAATGCTGAGATCTAATTTGAACCACAACCTGGTTATTTCTAAAGAGTTTTGTTCTAACATTACCAGGACCTTACCAGTTTGTAAATTTGAATGATAGCATCGTACCAATAAAAAATTTATAAAATATAATATTTTGGAACTAATGGTTGGATGTTAAATTATATTTCTAATCATTTATTTTAAAATTTTTAAAATTCCGTTGCGGGTCGTCGTTGAACCCATTCAGCGATAGTCGGCAGCTCAAATACTCTAGTTTTTAAGGCCTTCAGTGCAGGATATTTTTCCAGAGAATTCTTACCAAAAATTGCTTCAAAATTTTCCAATGAAACCGCAAATACAAAATCGCACCATGTTATCTGAAATGAATATTACCAACAAGTTTGACCCACTCAAAATATCAATTAAAGAAAGACATATTAGAGGAGGTCTAGAGGTAGCAGAAAACAAAAACGAAGAGGAACAGAAATGACGACAGAAGAGACAGAGAAGATAAGAAGAGAGAAGAGAAGACGAGAAGTGAGAAAGAGTAGGTAAGGAGCAGAGACAGAGAGATGCAGCAGCAGGAAAGAATGAAAAAATATCATAGTAGCAAATATAATGAAAGATACGAGAGGATTTGGGAGAGAGAGATACCAAAATACTCTTGAGAAAAAGAGACAAGGAACATAAGAAAAATGGCATGATTTAGATTAGAAAACGAAGGACAATGGAGAGAAAAGGATGTGTAAGGTGTGCTGGAGACAGATCGAAACGCTGGACCACATTAAGTATTCATGGCAGCAAGGAGTAAAAAGTGAAAATGGAGGCAGTAAAGGGAAGCTGTGGATGACGGAGATAGAGAGAAGGAGCGAGGAAAAAGAAAAAAGGGCAGAGTAAAACCAAGAAAGGGAAGCAGTAGGAGTTTAAATTTATCTGTTTTGTTTGTATATTTATTTTATCTTTTGCAAGGAGTGAGAATGGGTAGATAGTATGTAATTAAGTGAAATAATATGAAATTTAAGGATTTTAGGCAGAAGAATGTAATCCCTAATGGAAAATACATTACAATGAAATAATAATAATACAGAAACAGTCAGTGCATAAGGGAAAACACTGTTTTAAGCACAGGAAATTTTAAAAACGTTGGACGCGATTGGTGAATACTCAGCTTAATAAAAAAATATTTCTAACTTACGTCATCGCCAACTGAAAATCCTTTATTATCTGCTACGACTTTTTCAAACTTAGCGAGATAGAAAGGAATAGTTTCTTTCATTAATTTGGCTTTCTTTTCTTCCTTTTTGATGGGGTCTGCTTCCGTTCTGTATTGCCAAAGCACTGAAATTAAAATTTACATAATATATTAATAAGTTCATTTCGTATTATTGAATATTACATAAGAAATTAAACTCAAGCTTAAAATTAAACGTTGCTCAAAGTCCCATTCGGTTCACTGACTTTTAGAGTTTATTTAAGGTTTTAACCTACAGTTTGTGAAATATAAAGTAATAAAATTAATTATATTAAATACAATAATTTATATTAAATAAAGATCGTAATTATTACAAAATAATGTATATTTTTGACGCATGATTTCACAAGTTTAAAATTACATTTAAGGTTAAAACCTTAACTTAAAACTAAATCCAGTGAATGGGAATGGGACTTCATTTCTCACTGTTGCTACAACCATTTGTATTCCAAGATAGTAATTAAATATCTTAAGACAGTAAATTGTCTTGTAGTGCAACTTTAACGCTTGATAGCTTATCACAAGCTAATTACAATGTATTTTCAACTTTTAATCATAATTATTTATTTAAAACTATATTCAATATGCACGATCCTTAAAAAAGATTTTGGCGTATATAATTCCATTGTTCAAAAGATATCCAAACATTTATTTTTATTAAGCTATTTCGCTTTTAATCTACTTTATACTTTTTAAATGTTCACACGCAAACGAAGGTTTAATATTTTAAATCAGGAAACTGGGTAAATAAAATCCTGGACAGTAATCTAAAAAGCACAAACGATCCTCCCAAGAGGATCCTTTACGCTTTACTACCTGAAGTTGAGCTTTCGTAACACATAAAATACAGTTTGCTGCTAGCTACAGAGATTTATCACAGTAATAAATAGGTTTGCCAACCATCCGCTTTTCGAAAGAGACCATCGATAAATTACGTCACAGAAATTTCCTGCTACTCTGTCATCACACCCCCTCCCCCCCCCGTCCTTGTCACACATTTCAACACATTAATACAATATTTTAAAGTATTTAGAATAAATAATCTTTTTCTTTATTTTTAGGTCACTTGGAAATTTATACCGTTTTTAGGAAATTACCTTTTCTTTAAATTTCTTTTGAACTTACCAATTACAATTACTTTAAAATTTTTTTTGATATTGCCTCTCATGGAAATTTATACTTTTTTCAAATTTTTCTACATTTTATATTACATGTGACATCACAATGCTTCCGACTTCTCCCTCTCCCTTATATGTGACGAAAATTATAGATGGCCCCAAAAGATAGGCTTCCTTCTTGATCTGTGAAACTTTGTTTTCTACATTTGTCCAATATTAACCCAGTAAACAATTTGGAGTCACTTTTCCATCACATTGAAGATGCGTATGATTCTTTTGCCATGAAAGAGTTCATTTACATTTCATTTTCTCATTGTCGTTCATATGAAATGTCTATTTTATCGACTGCAAATGGCGAAGCCACGCAGATAAAGTTGATGCGAACTATAATTGAAGTGCAACAGTGATAGAAACGTCACAAAACAGAACAGTTCACCAAATTGTTTACTGGGTAGAGACACTGGCATAATTATTTTTTATAGGTGGTTTAATTTTTTTGTATATAATTCTTTACTCAATGTCCTTCCTTTATTCAAAAGTTGGCAACCCTACCAGTAAATGTGTTGTCTCCGTTTGCTAAAGAACTCAAAAACGAATTCAATTTTATTTGCGTTGAGTTCGTAGTTTTTTTTTTTTTTTAATTTAATAAATTTTGTTATAAACTTACTTTGTTTCAAATCCCCCAAAGTATCGACTAAAACATCACATTGTAGAGCTTCTGCGCTCGTTTTCCCAGCAAGACCAAACTCCCGGGCCAAGTGTCTGGCGATGGCGTTACTTTGTCCGACGATCTCTCCGTCTATCTCTAGTGCAGGCAGCATCCCGAACGGCATAGCTGAATATACAACATTATTGTAAGAAAAAGGGTTAAACGCGGAATATATTTTAGGGCAATTAAATGAACTTGTAAATAAATTCGACTTAGGAGTTTATGGTGATTTGTTATTTCTACAGGCTTTATGTTTAGATGGCTCTTATCCTTTATTCTTATAGTCTTATATTCTTAAATGTTTGGTGCTTTTCCCTGAATTTCCTGGAAACCCGTAATTTTGGAAAAAGTAGGCTCTTTTTTGCTGTATAACTTTGTATTCGTAAAAGATAGAAAAATGAAATTTTGCATGTGCATTACGCTATTAAGTTCAAACATATTTGAAAACATAGAAATTCAAAATTTGATAGAAGGGGTACTGAGAAAATTAAGGGGCCCGGTAGGAAACTTTAGTGAAAGCTCAAATTTTGAATTGTGTGATAATTGAATATAATATTAAAAAAAAAGAAGTTCAAAATTTGAAAATTTTATTTGGGGGCACGGGTGCAGTTTTTGCCGAGGGTAAAAATTGTGCTAGAAAATTGAAATTTTTTATGTAGGCTAACTTTGGTACCTAATTTACAAATCAATCAAATTTATATAGTTATTTATATATTTATAGAACGAGTTAAATATTTCAATTTAAAAATGGAATTCAATTCACACATAAAACACAGTCTTCGCTTGCGACGGGGGTAAACTCTAGTAATTTATAAATTTAATCTTAAGCATACCTGCTATAAAACACTTATAATTTATATAAAAGCGTTTGAGCAACCTTAAGTCTTTAAGTATTGTTATTTAAATAAAACAATCAATGAAGCTTAAGCAATAATTTGAAAATTTTATGTTGATATTCAGTACCGTCCTTGGCTACTGCTATGTAATAAAAATAAATAATTAAGTTTGATTGATCAATCTCTTTTAAAAAGTAATAAAGCTTTATGACGTTTCATTATTTTTATAGTTCGTTTTATAGTACATAAAATTGTTAAAGTTGTTAATTATTCATTAATATCTCGTTAAACACAAAACGTAAATAATACATACAATATTTTATGTAAATAACCATATTACATATTACTTATTTAAAACATGAACATTTCTTTACGTAAAACTTGACTAGATAGACCACACGACCTTCACATTTTTCTTGATGTTCTAAAAGAGATTGTGTTCATAGTTTTATTATATTTAAATTTTAAAACGGATCTATATAAAAATTTAATATCAAAATAAACTGTGCAAATATATTTATATTACAGTTTATGATAGTAGTATATTTTTGTATAAGCGTATAGTAGAATTTTATGGGAGCTAAAAAAAAAGTTATTTGAAACAAGAAGAGAAGTAAAAGAAAAAGGCACCTAAGCGAAGAAGCGTACAATGGGCTTGTGAACTCTTTTCTTAGGGTTCGTTTTTTAATTTTCGATTGAAACAAATTTTAATATATGTTATATTCATAATATGTCACAGAAGAAATAAGTAATCGAAATTATTTTTCTAAATTAATATAATAGAATACTCAACCCAGCACATACACTAGAATTGTCTATAACGTTGAATCACTTTAATAATTAAAGAGACAAAACTACTTTTTTAATTGTTAATATCTCCTAAAGAAAAGGAGTTATTAAAAAAAAAACCTGGACATTTGAGGTTCTGATAGCCAATTTTATCAATATATAGTTCCGTTTTATAGAAATTAAGTCATGGTGCACAAGCCCATTGCATTAATAAATCGTACACAAATATATATTAAACTATAAAACTTGAATTTTAATATAAAACATATAATGGATGGCAACGGAGTGGAGAAAACAAAATATAAAAATACAACATGAAATGTTAATTCTATTTGTATAACAGGAGAAATGGTAAATCAAGAAAAATAAATTAGGTATAAATGAAATTTTATATTAACAAATATTTTATGTTTATATTTATCAAAATATTTCATACTCACTGCGTTTGACCTCAGCCCATTTATCTCTGGCAATTCTTTCATCTTCATATTCAACTCCAGCGTATGCAAATATAAATCGGATATGCTCTGCACGGCCTCTGGCGTTGAAGTATATTAGTTTGTAATTGGGTGACATCTTAATTTATTCTGTAACAAAAGCTCGTGTTCAATATCACTTTACACTATATACTAACTAGCTAAGTACTATATAATCTGTAACCCTAAACCACTCGAGGTAACCCCAGTTGATGGTACAGTTGTGTCAACCATTTTCATTTCACTGTTTTCATTTTGTTGTTAATTAAGTATTCAATTGAAATTGTATTGTAAGTTTAGTTATTCCCAGCATTATTTTTAATTTAGAGTTTATTTTATATTTTCTTTGTTTTCTAGAACTTTACAACGTCCAATGTTTATAAATTAAAAATACTATAACCTCCAAAATGTACCAATCTGTCAAAATGCAGCAGGAGTTATTTTTAAAAGAAGTTCAATATCAATTTGTCAAAAATAAGGAATTAAAAACAATTTCTACTACTTATTGTATTAAAAACAGCAATTTTATTTATTCCACGTTAAATTTTGTCCAACTGTTGAACTGTCAAAATTTATGTTACAAACGACGCATGCGCACCAACTAAATTATCTAAACTCAAATTAAGACACGAATGTGGCAATTCTGAAAACCTGACATCTAGATTAAAATAGCAAATAAACACGTAAATTAAATATCAAAACAGTGAGAGGGTAGCTTTAATGTTAAATAGAGTTGCACAAATTTTTATCAGATAGAACAGAATTTTGATTTACAATAATCTAGGTAAACAATAAAACATTTTTTTCTGCAGCATCCCTTCCACGCTTTATACATTTATTTCCAATATAATAGTAAGATTCACTGTAAACTAAAACTAACATTTATCTAAAGAAGATATTTTCTATTTTTGACTAGACAGTCGATATAACTATTAATACAATAACGATATCAAATTGAAATAAGCATTTGAAATATAAAATATCAAAACCACAAACTTATACGTAATCAAATCATGAAAATTATAAATTTCATTTTTTATCCGCTGTCTTGAGGGCCTCTTCACCTCAGAGGGTTCTGGCATTGCTCCGGTTGCCCAGCCTAATTACGCCACTGAAACTGTGGTGGCTAAGTAATCACTCCATCCAATAAAATGAATAACTGAGTTTGTATTTCCATTACAGTACTCAGGTACTTGTTGTAAGCAAGCAAGTGTAAGACTTGCATTGCAAGACAATTTCTATATGAAAAGTATAAAACGAACCTTGCAATTAGGTTGTATCAAGCTAGCAAATGTAGAACTTGTACCATTTTTATTGCATATATATATATATAATTTTATTTACACCATAGTTAATGAATTTCGTAGTAATCACCGTTACATTGTTACCGTTATACATAAAAAATCCAAAAATAATTATATTAGTAATATCCACAACGAATTAAATCCTGTGAATAATTATTGGTAGCTATCTTGTGTTGTTAATCTTGCGTCAACATTAATCAGTAAGCTTACAACACATTGCGATAAAACAGTTAGCTTGCTACAAGGTATATCGGAAAATATAATTGATTATATTTAATTAATAAAGATGTAATTTTACATGTACCAACTTTCATTATTAAACCTTTAATAGTTTCTTTGCAAAAAGAGATTCTTGAAACTGCTTATATTTTATACCTATCAAACACCTACCTAACTTCCTTAAAGTCTGTTTATTCTCAAAGTAAACACCCTATTCTCGATTTCTGCTAATAGGGATGAAATATTTAGTAATATATCTAGGTTAGAGAGGGATTTTACCACCGCTTGTAGATTAACGGGGTGAATTAGTGGCGTAATTAGTGGGTAGAACAACAATATAATTACTAGGAATTAGGATATAAGTAGCTACAGTGCCGGAAAACTAAACTGTTTTCGTTTACACAGAATTTTTCAAACCGTTACAGACGTATGCATCCCATAATACCGTCTAATTGACATTTCGAATGTAATCCGCCTGGTCACTATGCAACACAACTAACACTTGACTGAATCTTGTAAGTGCCCTTACTAGCGAATACAATAGAGAGGTATATCAAAGATTCAGAGATATTTATAAAGAATATTTAGAATTATTTAGATTATTAAAACTTGATAATGTATAATCAAATAACAACAAAAATTAACCTCAAATTATATAAGGTCGCATAACTGCCAGAAAATCGTAGATATTTTAAATGTAATGACGCCGTTCTTTATTTATAACATAGCGAGCATAACTGCATCAAAAAATATCAAAGAAATGTACATTTTTATATAGAAAAATGTCCTAAAATTCAAATGCAGAAGCAATATAGCCAATATAAGTGTTATCGTATTAGCGTGAGGATCAGGCGCTTTTAAACATGTAATATTTTAAGAACTTCTTTAAAATCATGTATTAGGTGTAACCTATTATTAAATTGGTTTTTAAAAATTTCAAAGCTATTTGTGAGATTTGCAATCTGAAGTTTGTTCATCATAGCCTTACTATATATTAAACATACATATTCAATACTATTACATATTTTTATAGATGTTTTTTATTTTTTTAACCGTTATAAGTTGATGTAGGTACATATTTACATCAAACGTCAGTATTTATCGTGTCACTCTTCCAACATCAGTAGCAGAACATCCCTCTCCCGCCTCCATCAAATGAAGCTTGACAACTTGACATTGATATCTATCGCAAAGGGAACGTGAAAATAAACTTTTAAATAATTTCCTCCCTATTTGATTCTCGTGACTTTATTTGATTTTTTGTCAACATGCTTCAATAAATTTATTTATTATTCAATAATAATATGTTTTTCTCAAAGTATGTAGTTTCTCATGTAGATCATTCCCCTTTCAGACCAATCGCACACGGGTCGGAAGGGCGTCTGCACATGAGGCGACTGGTTGCAAACCTTAGCCCCGAATCTGCCCGAACCGAATGGGAATGGAACTGTATAGTGTATAGAAAACTTAAACTGGTTTTGAGCAAATATTCAGCGACTCTATTTCTCGGTCGCCGGGTATCCTTGGTTGCATGCTTTTGATAGTGACATCATGAACAGAGATGTGGACAACTACTATTCAAAAGTATTTAAATACATACATCCATACAAATACGACACAATAGAATTCCCTATTATGCTATTGTTAACACAGCTCGACTAGTGTTTTCTCTCACTCGTATACACGTGCGATCTCTCACTATCAAACCAGGTCCATTCTCATTCAGTTTGGGCAGATTCGGGGCTAAGGTTTGCAACCTGTCGCCTCATATGCGGAATCCCTAAGTATCAAGCAAAAATTACGCTCGGTATGCGTCCCATATGTCGATCGGTTGCATTAAGATCGCACACGGGTCGGTGCGGTAGGGGTGCGACGCGACTTGTACGCGTGCAGCAATCACAGTCAGCGGAGGCTCGACATTTGTAAGATGCAGACTGATTTTGTTGTCACATACAAGATAAATAGACAAAATAGAGGAATATCGTTTAATATATAACTTTAAATTGACAGATTATTCAAATAAATTTTTAGCTGAAAAAGCGTGGAATAATGATGCATATATTATTATAATGTGTAAATATTGTTTTGTTGTAGTATTGTAGTTTGAAATAAATTTGGTTGACAAGTGCACTCCACGCTTTTATTATTTTAATATAGTATAAATTAGTTTTCTCATTTTAGGGCATAAATATTTTATGCATGTTAAAATTTATTTTATAGAGTTATATTTGAAATTGCTTATTATTAAATTTAATTGATTATGTACATACATAATCATAAATTTATTAGGCAGCGATGTTGAAGGCATATATAATATAACATTACTGCCTCAAAAACTGTCAACAGTAGGAGGTAGTCGGTGATCAGATTCAGCATCAGAAATAGACGACGTTAAATAAATTAATTAATTAATTCGAATGTCGCAAATTTTGTTTTTATTATTTATTTTCTCTATTTGGTTGCTATCAAAGTTAAATTGACTATGTACATAAATATACAATTTCTAAGGCAGCGGTGTTGTACACGTACATGGGGCTACCCCACACGGTGAGATCTAGTGCGCGCCACTGGCTATATGATACCTAAACCACCGTACGAAACAAATCGGTCTGTATGGTCTCGGCTTAACAAATATTTATTTAATCAACAAACTCTGTGTTAGTTATTTTAATTTTGTTGATGCTGCAACAACTACCATCATTGTTGTTTTTTACTTTAATGATGATAATCAAAGTTACGAATTATCAATATATCAAATCATATTCAAAATGTACTTTACAAAAGCCTTTATCACCTTTAAAAACTACTTTTAGTAGAAATGTTTATATGTAGTTTCTACAAATAAATTTTCTATATTGCAAACCACTTTAAAGTATGAATAATAAGCGCAGAGTAGTCTATCGCTCTTTAATTTCAAAATATGAATTAAATAGCGGTATTATCCGGAAAGCTTGAATGTACCAGTATATAAATAAAGGAAAAATCGTGTTATTACGGGATATTTCTTGTTATTATGTCTATACAATATATTTGTATACAGGTAAATTGTTACTTAGATATTATGTAGGAGTAACGTATCATTCCCAGTTACTGTTTTAATTTTAATGGGCTTGTGTCCTATATCTTAATTTCTATAAAAGTGTACTATATATTGATAAAGTGGGTTACTAGAACCTCAAATGTTCAATTATTTTTTAATAACTCCTTATATGTTAAGAGATATTAACAATTAAAAAAGTCATTTTGTCTCTTTAATTATTAAAGGGAATCAACGTTGCACACATTCCAACTGCATGTAACCTCACAACTGCTAGTTACTATCTCTTTTATACAACAGAGCGTAAAAGAGATATATTCTTGATAGAACTCTGACAAGTTTACAGGTATGCTATATGTATTTATATATCAAAATATCAAATATAATTAACAGCTATTTCAAGGAAAAATAAAATTTTAATATTATGTCTGCCGTAACAGGGTTAAATAAAATAAAAACTTATTATTCTTTGACTTGACTTGGTTATTTCGACTACCAACAGCTACAAAATATTACCACAGCACTGAGCTACTCAACAAATAACTGACTTATAAAATGCATTTCGCGTCATATAAATGGCCAACCATCTCTAGCGCTAAAACTACAATTCAAAATTTTAATTGCTATATCTCCGTCTACATTTAGATATTTAATGAAATAGACACGCGAATACACATTTATTAACATCAATTTCAATCAACAATTGAAAAATCGACCACAAAAAAATGAGGACACAAGCCCATTGAAATTAGACTATGGCATATGGCATTAGATATGTGCAACCATGCCCTGCACATGTTTTGATTTACGTTTTAATATGTTTTTAGATAAATGCAGTAGAATTCTATCCTGGATGTTGTTAGAATCGCGATGAATATAGTGTAAGGATAGTGATAAGGTATAGTAGGGATGGTAACGCTAGTTCCTGACGAGGGTTTTAATCGGGCGAAACTTGTTGGGTTCTAGTCTACGGTAAAATTTATTAATACAATTAAAAATAAAATATAATAGAGATGGTTCTCTTATACCAACTAATAAGGCATCATACTCGGGATACTTTTAAATTAAAGAATTAACCTATACATAAATATCATATTTGTATTATAACCTACAAACTATGAATATCTGTATAAATATATATATATGTGTATAAAGTATTGGCTCTATAAATACTACAAAAGAGGCTGAAATTTATGATGATAAATTTAAATAATATGTGAACAGTAATCATGGAGGTGTATCATAACAAGACAAAATGTTTATTTCTTTCATGCGAAGATTATTATTAATAAACTAAGTTCAAATTTATAAAATGTATATTACTCAGGCTATTCTGAAAGCATTCTATTTAGAATTGAATCATTAAATAAACACAAAAGTAAAAATGAAAAAACCTAATTTCAACTAACCACTATTTTAAATATCGCGCTCTTTTTAATCTGTCAAAGTTAGAACCGCCATATTTGACACTCGCTGTATTATCTCAGCTGATCTAAGCTCACTAGTTATTGAACAGTGATAAAGATATACGAATATATTTGAATGACACATTGAAATTGTGAAAATGTGTTAATTGAGAATGAACTGTAATATTCTTAAGAATATTAAAATAAAACAATAAGAGTTATATCGTTTGTGTTTTAAATACGTATTAATCAAGATTATTCTCGAAATCTTGTATTTACTATATGTATTCTGTAATAATTTTATGATATATTTTTCGAATTTGATTTTTTGCCAAGAGTAACACTTGTATTAGAAAGTTGCATAAAATTTGAAATTGAGAATATTTTTAAATTTAAATAACTAATACGGAATCTTCACATTAAATTGTTTATGTATTGTAATTGTTTTCCATAATATAAAGGAAATGTTATAGACACATTTCTATGTAAAATTCTAAATATACAAACATTAATATTTTTATGTAAAAAATTCGTAAACTTGTTTAGTGGCTTACGGTTTCCAAAAACTAAATGAAAGATAATGCAGTGGAAGCAGTGGAAGCAACTTTAGAAACAAAACACAGTGACTGAGTGACCCCACTTTGACACCAGATTACTTGGTTGCTTTGTTATTATAAGTTCAACATGGCATTATTTGGTGATTTCTTGTTGTAAAGTTGAACTGAGTGAAGTAAGCAATATATTACTTTAATCTAGTTGCATGAGTTATTACAAATCTAGTAACTGCACAACAAACAAAATTACACCACCGTTTCATTACTAACAACATCTTCAAAATTTTCAAAATTCAAAGTCTTCTGTAACACAAATAACTATAAACAAAAATTAGTAAAATATTCAAAATTTTCAAGTACTAATTAATAATAAATAAAAATGTTGCTGTTTTATCACTTGCGTAGAAAATTATTGGGAGATAAAAATGAAAATACAAACGAGCCTTCAGCGGCAAGACAATTAGTCCAATCTCGATCAAGACCACGCCGTAGATCCAGAGCAGAATATAACAGACGTGCAATAGTAAATAAATTTCTTAATTACATAATAATATATAGAAATATAAATAAAATTAACATGTTTAATATTTCTAGCGACTTCTGCAATCAACATCAACAGAATCGACAACATCCGAAGAAAGTTTCATTACAACAAGGGGAGACAATTCTTCAAATTTGGAAAGCGAATATGAAATAGAAAGTTTCAAACCCGCAATAATTCCAACTGACACCCGAAAGCCTGTTTACCGTCCTGGCGTAATTAAACCCACAGCAACAATGAACATGTTAGCCTCAACATTTACCCCATCAACTCACTCAATAAACATCACAAATGACTCACAGCCTAGTACAAGCGGACTCCAATCAAAACCTTCAATAAACCGGCGTAATATTCAATCCTGTAACCTATTCAAACTTGTATCCACCCCCACCGTAAGTTCCAAATCAAGTTCTAATAAAATTAATGACAATAGTAGCAATAGTAACACACCAGATCACATTTACCGTACAATTGGAGTCAACTTAGGAAAAAGCAGCACAAATGAGAACACAGAAGTCCCTGATATCTACAGGAAATTTATGACATATGAGTTAAACACCAGCAGTAAGACTTTTAAAGCCACATTCATGAGTGAGGTGATAATATCACAACAAGTTATTGATAAAGAACCAGAACAGTCAATCAATGAGGTATTTGAAGAGCAAAACGATGAAAGTCCGTCCCAACAGCATAAGGTTGAAGAGGTATACTTTGAAGAACATGTATATAACAACATAGAAGGACAAGCTACGGAGAAGGGTAATTTCAAGCACGAAACTCATCATACTAAAGAGAAACACCAAGCATTAAATACTACAAAGGGTCTAAAATTAAATAAGATAAAGGTCAGAGATCAAATACTACACTCGAAACATAAGTCTGAAATGCAAAGATCTAAGCAAAAAACTAAAAAGCGTAACTTGTTACAAAAGAAAACAAGAATCAGACGAAAGCAGAATACCCATAACCCTGTTCAAGTGGAACGACAGCTACAAACAGAAAGCAGTGGTGATGAAGCTAGAGTACAAATTAAAACTTGGACAGGTGTTGATAGGTATAGTCAAACATTAGATCCATTACAAAATGTAGACGAACAGTTACAAACAGACAATAGTTCGAATAAAGTTGACAATAGTACCCATACAGAATCCTGCGAACTTAAGAAAAAGATTTTATTGGTATCTCAAAGCACTTCCTCAAGTAGAGTGGTTCAGACGGTACCCACAGAAGACTACCAAGCGTTAAAATTACCATTAGCTTTGAATAACACAGGGACTCAGTTATCTAAAAAAGAGTTTATGAATGTCAGTATTTCTACTATGTTAAGTAACTGTCTATGGTCTGACAATGTGTTATCGTTTCTCCCCAAAACATTTTCTGCTTTACCCCCAACATCTACAAGTCGAGTAAAAGAAAATAAAAATATCCTGATTACGAAAAATACTACAATATCCTTAAAGAATAGTACAAATCATTCTAAATATGAATCGTTTAACAGATCTCTGACTTCTACTAATAATAACAAACGTATTCAAGAACAAACGTTGAACAAATCTCGAACTTCAGCCAAAGAAGAGGAAAGTAAGATTAAGAAACGTATTCAAGATCAATTGTTAAACAAATCTCAGACTTTAGCAAAAAAAGAGGAAAGTAAGAATAATAAATATATTCAAGAACAATCATTGAACAAATTTCAGACTCCAAACAAAGAAGAGGAAAGTAAGATTACCAATTGCATTCAAGATCCATCATTGAACAAATTTCAGGCTTCAAACAAAGAAGAGGAAAGTAAGATTACCAATTATATTCAAGATCAATCATTGAACATATCTCAGACTTCAGCAAAAGAAGAGGAAAGTAAGATTAAGAAACGTATTCAAGATCAATTGTTAAACAAATCTCAGACTTCAGCCAAAGAACAGGAAAGTAATAATAAAAAACGTGTTCAAGATCAATCGTTGAACAAATCTCAGACTTCAGCCAAAGAAGAGGAAAGTAAGATTAAAAAACGTATTCAAGATCAATTGTTAAACAAATCTCAGACTTCAGCAAAAGAAGAGGAAAGTAAGATTAAGAAATGTATTCAAGATCAATCATTGAACAAATTTCAGGCTTCAGCAAAAGAAGAAGAAAGTTATATTAACAAACGTATTCAAGAACAATTGTTAAAGATATCTCAGATTTTAGCAAAAGAAGAGGAAAGTAATAATAATAAACGTATTCAAGATCAATCGTTGAACAAACCTCAGACTTCAACCAAAGAAGAGGATAATAAAACTAAGAAAAATGCTGAAGAACATGGAATCGTACATGCTTTCCAATCAACAAGTGATATAAAAAAGCCAAAATCTCCAAAAAGCCCTTCTCGAATATCACGTAACACTAACCAATACGATTTCTTTCTAAATAATAATACGAACAATCAAGAGGAAGTTAGGAGTCAAAACAAAGAGGAAATGATGTTACCGATTAGAAACTACGTTCTGGATACAACAAAGAAAGTGACAAATAATTTAACTTCTAATCTTTTACCCGAAAAAGACATAAACGTAATTACAAAGCTGAAAATGTTAAATATACCAACTACTCCTTATAAAAAATTAGATGGCCCTGTTAAAGTAGGAGTCAAGCCCTACATAGTAAACGACGCAGAACTAATTCCATGTGAGTGTAAAAAATGTATTTGTGAACAAAAAACATTAAACGAATGTAATCCCACTAAAGAAGAGAAGTCATGCAATCTATTGGATTCTTATAAACAACTGGAGATGAATTACTCTCAAAAGAAACCTAAAAACAGTCCAAGTCTCTTATTATCAGAAGAAATATCACAGTATTCTACGGATCCAGTTTCTATGAATACTTATAAAAGTATCTGGGAAAATCGGGGCAGCCTTTATTTTGATTTGGAAGTTCACTATCCAAGTAGATGCGAAATTAATAATGAACTAGAGAAGAAGGAGAAACACACATCGCTTATAAATGCATCAATTTTAGACCAATCGTTGTCATCTGAGGAATTAGCTGAATCGTATATTGGGAAGCCATTAAGCAGAACGAAGAAGATTCCAAACTTAGTAGCAGACGTTAAATGTAAAACAAAGAGTTTGTTGTTTAAAAACAACGAAAACAATGAACCTTAAAGTGGCTCACTTGTAGTTACTCCCAGTAAATTTGTTATATTAGTCGTTCTCGAAAATATGTTCATAGAATTAACGTTGATTGATTTTTATTATGTTTGATTTCAAGGAGGACTATGATCTAAAACTCAGACACTAAACAGTGAATTTAAAAGTAATCTTAGTACTAAGAAATAAAGAAAGCAACGTATTAAAATGAAAAGGAATAGAACAAGAATAATTAACTAAACATTTTACTATTATCTACGCAAGACCATCATTTCTTAAACGCAATTACAACTAAAAAAATGAATCACGCAAGTTATAAATTAAAAATTATCCTAAAAAAAGGAAATAAACACCACAAAGAAAAAATGATATGTAAGAAAGATTCTCGCAAAGACCTTGTAATGTTTTATCAAAAAAAAACTAAACTAAGAAAGATAAGTAATTAAACAATTTTAAGAAAGATATGGAACCACAAGGTAAATTTGTTACAATTCTAAATACAGTAAAATAAATATTTGTTACGGTATAATTTTAATTTTAATCTTTTATTTGTCTAGTTAATATAAGACCATTATAAGGTTTGATAAGGGCCATGAGTCGTTTGGAGCGCGTGTATTAAAAGTTACTATCTATATTGCTGATATTAGATATTTACCTAAACAATATTATACTGAAATATTGATATCAATGTAGATTCTAGTTTATTTAATTATTACACCGGGTTATTAGAGAATGTAGATCTTTAAAATATCAAAACAACGGAAATCATTTTTAATAATTATTTTTAATTATTATATTTTATTAAACTATTTAATTAATGTCATTTATCTAATACCTCAAATGCATGATCTATCAGAAAGCGAGAAAAAATATGCTATTGGCCTAAAATCAATAAAAACCACAATTTGATTAAGTTAACCAAATATTGAATAAATCGAAGTTAATCCATTAAACATGTTTATATATCATGAACGTATTATTTATGTAACGTACGTTTAGGTATATTTCATATTATTTCAACTTTAATATTTATCAAAGAATTTATTTAAAAAGTTACGTGTTCTTTAATTTGTAAGAATCAATGCAAGTATAAATTATTATATAATATTTATTTTGTAACTCTATATTATTCCATCTAATTCTAATCAATACTCTTCAATTTACAGCTTCTTTAATCAAAGAACTTCATCAATATTCTAAACAGTAAATAGAAATTCTTCTAGGATTTCCTGAATTTAGCAATTACAATAATGGATTAAACAATAACTGCATCATATGCTGAACCATATGCCCTCGATCAACGTTGGAGTCTTATCAGCAATAGAACTGTATGAGCTCGATCTGGAGAATCATCTTTACTCTACTTTGGAAGAAACTTTGAGAGTAAGGTGAACATTAAGCTATTGATACCTAAGAGAATAAAGAGAATTTTAAAAAAATATCTGCCACACTAAACATTTTTTATTTAGAAAAGCAGAGGTCTACTAAATATTCAAGTTAGCTTTCTTTAACGAAGTATATTTTGGCACAAAATCAGAAGGCACTTCTGTCTCAATTCGATTGCTTCTTGAAACGCTGATTATAAAAATCAAATATTTAAATATAGCATATTTACCACAAGTAAACCTGAAAGTATTATTTGGGTAGCACATTTAATTGTAATTGTCTACTCCAATCCGTGTTTACTGGTTTGATAATTGTTGCAAATTGTTTTTAGCTGCAAGCAAATCCTTGGGTAATGATTCAAACAACCAAGACAGAGAATTGGGATGAGACGATGTGCAGAAATGCGTTACACGACCAAATTGAAAATAAAGAAAACCACAACCCTCTACTGAGGAAAATATCAAGATTCTAGATTGCGCTGATTAGTCTTCTTTGAGAATTTCTGTTTTGAACAATAAAGTAAGTAAATTTTCTTTGTAATAATGAAAGTACAAAGATGATTTTATCAAATGAAGAAGAAGAAACATTGACTCATAGCTTGATTTTAATAAATTTCGAAGCAATAGGATCATCACAGAAAATATACGAGCATAATAAGCTCCAATTCGATAGTTCTTCAATTTGCTGAGAAGTCGCTGAGGGAAATATGGCTTAACACGTGTTGTGTTTGGGTGAGTATCAGTAAAAATATATTTGCTGTGAAATTATCAAATGGTAAAATAAGTTTATCATTCGCGTTTTGAAAAGCCAAATCCTTAATGCTGGTGAAGATTTAACAAGCTGTATATCTTCATATTTATTTTAAATGTAGTCATGGAAAGTAAACTTACCAACTTACTTATTGGTGATAAATCTCTTGTTAAATAAATTAGTTGCTTATCATGTATATATAAACGCATCGGTAGTATTTAGCAAAACTTAATCTTATGTGAGATTCCAAATGAAGTAAACGAAGATTTTTCAGGATTTCCACTTTTCGATCATATCCTGGTAGAACGCTTTAATTAGTTAGCACTGCGTTACAATTTTCTACATGCCAAGTAGAAAATGAACGTTGGAATTAGCTGTGGCATGACTAATCTAGCATGTTTGAAACTGTTAGACAATTTTCTGGGTATTTATTTATTTTATTTAACTTTAGATACTAGCTACTTAGTACCGGCGATCAACTGCTGATTTTGGCAGTTTTTATATAGTGTCCAGACCTCATATAAATATACTACATAACTATCTAATAAATGTTTGATTGGACTTCTAATATAATCAAATTAATTGCACAATACGTACCTAGACCGAGATAAAATATTGCGCTCGTTCGATAATCGTTTTATTGTGTATCATTAATAGCACACCATTAATAAAATGCTTTATATTTTATAGTCTGAGGACATCACACTGATTACTTCTTCATGTACGGCAGTGGTCCGCAACCGATAGTAACGAGACAAATCGCGGAGCGCTGTAGTGAAATGAGTCCAAGGAAGAAAAGAGTATTGCTACAATAAAAATCACTGGTGTTACAATTAATAACTGGGAATATAATTAGAATTAAAATCCTATTGTCAAAAATTTGTCGGACACCAAAAGTGAAATATTTTCGAAAGTGCAGTTAAGACAAAACTCCTCGATATATTTACGATAGACTGTCTCATTTTCTTCTTGATCAATCTTAAGTTCTGCATGAAAAAATTACAGGTGCTAAACTTTAGGAGTAAGAATGCTCTAATAAGTCTGTTACAAGAATATCTTAACTTCAATTATATGTAGTGTCAACTTTTCTTTTGTAATAATTCAAGCTTTCTTTTTTCATTTTCAATTATATTCTTAGAATTTTCCTTATGCAATCGCGGGCCGGACAGTGGGGCAAATAGAACGGTAGAAAAGTAATAAGGAAAAAGTTGTTCTAGTTTTTCAAATAAATTATGAAATAATAGATCTGCGATGCAGGTTAATTACTTATAATACAAGAAAAAATGAAGTGTTTCTTTGTTAGTATATAGTCTAGTTAGTTAAAGAAAGCTTAATTGGAATGAGTTGTATGCAGCGAATGTAATTAAAAATGTAATGTCAAAAGAAATGGAATAGAGAAATAAATTAATAAATACATATAACTGTGTAATGCATTTTCTTATTATGTTACGTAATGAACAAATTATTTTGATTTGCATATTTCAGCCATCTTATATGATATAAACAGTGCCAGATTAAACCAGCCTGTAGCAAATATAATATTATAATATATATTACATTACTAAATAATCCAAAATTTTGAGTTTTCTACAAAGTTTCATACCGGGCTCCTTACTTTCTCAACGCGCCCTTTTCCAATTTTTTAATATCTAATTTTAAAAAAATGTTAGCATTGAACACCGTAATACACATGCCAAATTTCAACTTTCTATCTTTTATGAATTAAAAGTTATAGACAAAAAGGTAAAAATTTTTTTTTTAGTTTTTCCAAAAAACGGGTTTCCAGAAAATTCAAGGGAAAATTCGAAGACGCCAGAAGTTTTAGAATTTTGTTCTCTACGCAATACCAAACTTTCAAAAACATTGATGGAGCCGTTTTCATTCTACCATACGAATTTCAGCAAGAAACACACATAAACATACACCTGGGACATTATAAATAAGATAAACGTTGTTTATAAGCTATCAATTTTATGATAGGTTTGTTTTACTTAAAATAAGACGCATTCCACAATTGTGTCGAAGTAATTTCATACATATTAGTATTCAGTAGTAGTATTCATACATACAGTCAATTGGAAATTTTGCTAAAAAAAATAGTAAATTTATTGACACTTTACACATTACTGATGCTCTTTGAAGGAAGTATTTGTTTGAGTTGTTTGAAAATGTCATTTAATGACTTTTGCTTAAACATACACTATTTGACAACATAGAATCAAATTTTTTGAGTTCTTTGAAGGAGAAAAGGTTGTATAGCCCTATATATTTTATGCATTTAATGCTTGGTTTTATGCACATCCCACAATATGCCTTTGTGTATTGTTTTCTGTTTAATTACCCATCTCTTGGATGGAATACGGATGCAGTTCCTCACATCGTGAGAAGAGAAGAAATAGAGAAGCAGCTTAGTAATTACATAGTTGTAAACAAAACATAAAAATATGAATTTTATCCCGGGATATTGCATTAGCTTGGCTATGGCTATTATTTTAATAACACAAGTAATAGTCATTTTCATTTTAATGACAGACATTAGTATGTGAAGTAGTAGTGAAGTTGTACTTTAAAAGTTGCATTAAGATAGAGCAGATGTAGGACTACGAGTTATAGACTAACAAGACTAATATGCATTAAGTTTAGATTTTATGTAAATAAAGATATTCCTGATAGAAATGCAATGCTTGAGTTAGCTTGTTACACGCTAGTAAGTTGTATTTTACACACGTTGCACGCTTGAAACTTATACTGCAAGACACGCTCATTCAATCCACTCTAAATTCTCCCATTTACTCCCGCCACTGGATCTAGTTTTGTTATTCTAAACATCGAAACAATATTTTTATCTTTAATCAGACTTTTTTTAAATACCGGTTTCTCAGAAAACTCACTGACAATTTTGAGGACGCCAATATTTTTAGTAAAGTTATCTCTATTGATAGGTTTCAGCTATTGTTAAAACCAAATGATGAAAAAACATTAAGGTTGCAAAAATACATTTTTAAACATAAAAATAAACTCTCACAAAAACTTGCAAAAAAAACATTATTTTAATTCTTTGTTTCTTGCCTTTAATTTTACAGCAGTGGCGTACGGAACCTAAGACAGTCCTCTTTATTGGGGCATTTACCTTATTTCATTAGCTTCCACGTGAAATCTAGTCACAAATTGAAAACTACATTATTGGAAAATACCAGTTCTTTTAGCTCACTTGCGAATTAAATTGCATCTGTTCTAAAAATCTAAAAATACCTTTTTTAGCTCTTTTGTGAAGTCAATAGTATCTGGCGAAATTACTTTAACTAACAACCACGTGATTTTTTGAGAACTGAGGCGGTTCGCCACCTCCGTCCCTCCCCTTGGCATTATTCTGCTTTACAGTTATATATTTTCATTTTCAACTGGAGTGGATAATATTGTAAACACTTGTGATTTTGAGTGTTTGCTATCAGTTTTATAAGAAAATGATTTTTCAATTTATTTCTTGCTAATATTAAGTACTCGTATTTTATTTTACCAAGAATCAAATAAAAGAATCTTGAAAAACACTTAGCAGTATCATGTTTCATTTAATAATATGGTAACATTGAATTCTATTATAACATATTTGACTGTAATACATCTAAGATTATAAACAGGCAAATATTATTCGCAATATATACGTATGTAAATAAATAAATATGAATGTAGAACACTGAAGAAACACACAGTAAACATGGGCGTACACAGAGGGTGTCATTTGTCACCCTTATAGAAATACAAATTTACACTGAAGGAACTGAGATATTGCAAATCATCATTGCTTGAAGAATATACAAGTACTTGAGTTTACCCCCGTCGCAAAGCGACTTATTTTTAATGTGTATGATCTGAATTTCAAATGTATGTAAGTATCAGCCAAATTTTAACTTTTACGATTTAAAAGTAAAATTTTTTTTTTTAGTTTCTCCAAAATTACGGATTTCCAGAAAATTCAGGTGAAAATCCGAGGATGCCAAAAGTCTCAGAATTTGTTTCTCTACGAAATAGGCAATTTTCAAGAAAATGTGCGGAGTCGTTTTCGAGCCACCATACGAATCGCGCACACATATAAACTTTCACTTGGAACATTATGATACTTCGACTATATTAAATTACATATGTTTTTAAATGTATATATTATTTTAAGTGCTAATGGGTGTCTTCCAATTACAAGAACAAATTTAAGGTTTAATTTTTTTAAATTTATTTATATTAATGAAGAACATATTAACTTTATTGTGTGAAAATTTGAAGTCGATTGGAGCAAAACTGTCGGAGATATAGAGTTTTAAATCTTCACCTCTTTGGTTTGGTTTCGTCTTTCTTTGAAACTTTTAAACGCGTTTTTCTCACACATAGCTTTTACAGAGTCTTTTGATTTCAAATAATCCAGTCATGAGTTATATGAGACTCTTTTTGTGACGTCTGCAGAGATTCGCTGTCAATGCCTTATTTCTTAAAATTTATTTATAAAAATAAATTAAAACAAATTATTCTTTAAATGTTATTTTATCATGTAGTAATTATGGAATTAATTATGTATTGTAAGGAAATACCATTAACAGTGAATATTATATAGCGTTATTGGAGCGTTTGAAGGCCGAAATTGCAAAGAAACGACCGCATATGGCAAAGAAAAATTTTTTGTTTCATCAAGACAACGCACCGTGTCACAAGTCAATCAAAACAATGGCAAAACTACATGAATTGAACTTCGAATTGCTCCCACATCCACCGTATTCGCCAGATTTGGCTCCCAGCCACTACTACCTGTTCGCAGACCTGAAAAAAATGCTCGCCGGTAAGAAATTTCGCACGAATGAAGAGGTTATCGCTGAAACTGAGGCCTATTTTGAGGCAAAAGATAAATCGTTCTACAAAAGTGGTATTGAAATGTTAGAGCGGCGCTGGAATGATTGCGTTGCTCTTGATGGAGATTACGTTGATGAATAAAGCTAATTTTGAACCAAAAAAATTGTGTTTTCTTTGTTAGGCCCGGGACTTTTCAGCCCATGTGTTATGTGTCGTCAAAAAACATTATCGAAAATATGTTTTTTTGTCTCGATTTGACCTTTGAAAAAAATTGCTCTCTGAAAATTTATTTGAGTACGCCCATGGCAGTAAGACTGCTGTACCAGTCCATGAAACAAGGTTTGAAGACGAAAACATTTTCATAAAACCCCAAAACAAGCCACCGGTTGTTATAAGTGTCTCAACGTTTAAAATACACAAAACCATGCCTACGGAAATAAAGCTTATAAAATGATTCATATATTTCTTTATATTCTTTTCTAAATCCTCACCCTTCTTTCTTTTTATTTTTAGTTTTCCGTTTACAAAATTCCTGTCTGTCTGTCTCATTTCCTGTCTCTTTTTAACTCAATATTTCACATACAAAATTACAAATGCATGAATTGACATTTATATTTTCATTTGAGTTTATAAATCAGAAATATTGATTTGTTATCACTCAAATGTAAAATACAAAGAGAACGAGAGCGAGAGCGAGAGCGAGAGGGGAGATATACAAATCGAAAGATAATAACTTGTAACAGAAATAAAAGAATTTTACGTTTTATACTAATAATTTAATAATTATGTTATAAATATTATACACGGTGTCCAGAAAGGTATCGGGTATTTGTTTTCGCGCCATATTCGAAACGGGGCGTCTAAAGGGTGCGGGGAGGGGTTCGTGGCGTCCGCCATTCTGTGGAGTTTTAGTCACGATGGAACAGTACTCGGGGATGCATCGCGCATTATGCGTACGAGCGTATTATCGTAATGGTGATTCAATAGTGACTGCTCAACGTCTCTATCGTGCGGAATATCGTACACGCCACGCGCCAAGTGACGATAGCATTAGGAAATGGATCAGGATGTTCGAGAATACAGGTGCGACAGTTAAAATTCAAAACTCTGGTCGTCCTCGTTCAGTTCGCGATGAAAAAACAATTGAAGAAGTTGAGGCGTCGGTTCGTCAAAATCCGTCTGTATCCATCCGAAAGCGAAGCCAAGCGTTGAACATCAAAAAATCGTCTTTACATTACATTTTAAAGAAAGACTTACATCTAAAAGCCTATAAAATTCAATTGGTTCAAGAATTGAAGGATACGGACTATGCTAATCGACTGAATTTTGCGAACGAAGTGCTGCAGCGATTTGACAACTTTAACAACATACTGTTCAGTGACGAAGCAAATTTTCACCTGAATGGTCATGTTAATAAGCAGAATAGTCGGTACTGGGCAGTGGAGAATCCGAGACGAAAGCATGAACGACCCCTGCATAGCCCGAAGGTCGTTGTTTGGGCCGCTATGTCTGCTAAAGGCATAATTGGTCCTTATTTTCATGAAGATCAACGAGGCCGAGCAATTAATGTGAATAGTGACCGGTATTGCGATATGTTGCGAAACTTTTTGGTCCCAGAGTTGCAGGAGTTTGCAGGTTTCAACTCAAGAACGTGGTTCCAGCAAGATGGGGCCACTTGCCATACCTCAAATAACTCAATGGAAGTTGTTAACGAGTTATTCCCTAATAAAGTCATTTCGCGAAGGGGTAACATCAACTGGCCTCCCAGAAGCCCCGACCTTAGCCCGCTTGACTATTTTGCATGGGGATACCTTAAAAGTAAGGTTTATCAAAACAATTCGACGAATCTAACCCAGTTAAAGCAAAACATCAGATCAGAAATGGCAGCAATATCGATAGCTATGTGTCAACGTGTTATCGCCAATCTTCGTTTCCGTTTAGAAGAGTGCCAGCAACGTAACGGTCATCATTTGGATAACGTCATCTTTTCCAAATAATTCTCCAATTCATATGCTAATAATAAACAATAAACTTTTTTATTGCATACAAATAATTTTTGTTTCATTGAACTTACAAATACCCGATACCCTTTCTGGACACCTTGTATTACCGTTACCATAGTTTCATTTTTACGAAACGAGATTACTTGTGAAAAAGAATTTGTGGTGCTGCGACGTTTTTTAATCAGTCTTCTATAGTACAGTAGTATAACTCATAATTTACGTCACACAAATTGTCACTTCTTGTCACACATTGCGGAACACACATCCCCCACGTCGCGACGTTACACAATTGAAAAACAATCTTACTCTTATTTTGTTTTTAGGTTATGTGCTTATCACATGACTCAATAAGTTCATAGAATAACATATAGATGGCGCCACTATTGACAAAGCCATATCATTTTTAGATAGTACCCACCTTCAAACGATATGTGTTCCATTGTTTTGAAAATTACAAAAGTGATGTTACTTAAACCACTGTAGCTCATAAATTAATGGTCCAAATGTTATGAAATTTTGACACATATCGTTTGAAGCTTGCCTGTTTCTAAAAATCATACGGATTTATCAATAGTACCATCTAGCACATGGGCTGAAAAGTTCCGGGCCTAACACATAGATGGCGCTAGTTTTATTGCAGTCACCTTTTTTTCAGTTAATACTAAGCTTCAAAAGACAGCTGTTTAAATTCCAAAGCGCCCGAAAGCACAACAATCGGCTGGAAAGGTTATGGCCTCGGTATTTTGGAATGTGCGTGGTGTAATATTCATCGACTATCTTGAGAAAGGAAATACCATTAACAGTGAATATTATATAGCGTTATTGGAGCGTTTGACCGAAATTGCAAAGAAACGACCGTACATGGCAAAAAAAAAAATTTTGTTTCATCAAGACAACGCACCGTGTCACAAGTCAATCAAAACAATGGCAAAACTACATGAATTGAACTTCAAATTGCTCCCACATCCACCGTATTCGCCAGATTTGGCTCCTAGCGACTACTGCCTGTTCGCAGACCTGAAAAATGCTCGCCCGCACGAATGAAGAGGTTATCGCTGAAACTGAGGCCTATTTTGAGGCAAAAGATAAATCGTTCTACAAAAGTGGTATTGAAATGTTAGAGCGGCGCTGGAATGATTGCGTTGCTCTTGATGGAGATTACGTTGATGAATAAAGCTAATTTTGAACCAAAAAAACTGTGTTTTCTTTGTTAGGCCCGGGACTTTTCAGCCCATGTGTTGTTATATGTTGTTATATGTTGCGAATAATATTTGCCTGTTAATATTTGCTTGTTATATGTCATCCTACGAACTATTGAGTGAAGTGTGATTTTTCTGAAGTCGAACTTTAGATTATATAGGACATTATGAGGATATAAGGACTCTTTCCCTGCTTACGTATGAATATTACATTATATTTATGTAATATTTTACTTTAGGTGAAACGATACTTGGCCATTTTTTCTCGCGAATATAGATGGCAATAATACAGCGGGTTAAATATTATCAAAAAAAAACATGTTTTTTTATGTTTAAATCGTTTTATGTAAGTAACTATAAACGCGAATCAAAATATTAAGCTGCAATTAGTTAGATGAATAACGTATCTACATTTTAAGCTTTCTTCCAATGACTTTTAATGAGTTGGAACCAAACTTTTGAAAATTAATATTGCTATATTTTCTAGTTAAATTCCAATTTTTATATGATTGGTAACATTTCTAAGGGTTTGTCATAAATTTTATAAATTCATTATGGTTCTCAAACTTACGCTTAAGACTTAAAAATATATAGAGTATAAAAATAGATTAGATTTTGATCGCGTTTTTTTGATAATATTTAACCTGCTGTATAGTATCGCCATCTATATTTCGCGAGAAAAAATGTACAAGTATCGTTTCACCTTAAGCAGTACCTAGTAATATTTAATCTACAACGATATCATTTTATAACTATTCTAAAAGCTATTAATTCTCAAATTGGGGGGCGTCCATAAATTACGTGAGATGTTTAAGGGGGGGAGGGGGTCGAGTCAAATCTCATCTAATCTTCCGTTGGAGAGAGGGGGGGTCTCGGCAAATAAATTTAACAGAAAATTTAAAAAAACACCTCACGTAATTTATGGAACTTCTTAATATTTTATAATCCTTAAAAAATGTTCTTAAGAGTTTTATGACTATAGTAATGCACAAAAGGGTAGATTTATTTTTCAAAAAGTAGTAAAATCTTAAAGCAGTGTCATCTAAAAGTATGTTTAAATGTGGAAAATGTTTTATTGAGTTTCATAAATGAGGTTACCTTACAACAACGCCATTTCTATTGATTTGATCAGAAATAAAAAATAAAATTCGATTTATTTAGGGAAGTAAATTGAATCTGGCTTACGAGACACTACGCATTAAAGCTGCTTTTGTCATTTGATGATAACTTGAAGGGCTCAATTTGTACACTGTAGAGTTTGTTCGAAACTGATATTAAGGATATAGAATAAAATAGAATTGGCATATCTAATTTTAAGTAAGAAACCAACCTAGTAATATATAACGTATTATTGAAATAATGAAATAATTTATGAAAAAGGTTTTTCAAAAAGATCACACATTTTACAAAAAGATCCATTACATAAAGTATTTTACTTAAATATTAGAATTTCGTTCAGTTCGTAAAATTAATTAATGAGCTCCTGTTATTCTTAAGTTCTATGTTACTTCAGTTGTTTATGGCATTTGCGTATATTTAACGTCTATTTAGTGGTGAGTCCTACTACACCACCAGCAATGAATGGTACGTGAGTTTTACCAGTGGACCAGAGTGAATAACCAGTGGCATATCGAGACAATGCCAAATAAATTGTATTTAGTAACATTTATTTTCCAGGATATCTGAAATTAATTTCTTTTTTAGCTTTCACCAAAAATAAATTGTATCCAGTCGTAATTGAACTTTTAATAATTGAATTTTCTGAATATAAGTAACAAGAGTTTAATTTTAATTCTCGTGGAGCCTTCTGTCAGCTGTATCCAGGTTCAGATCTAAGGGGAGGGCAAACCGGGCTAATTGCCCCGGGCGGAAAATAATTCATGAAGGCGCTAAATTTCCCCAATAAAATTATTTAATTTTAATTAAAATTTAAAATTTAATTTTAGGTTTTTTAAAAATATATGTTGTTGGGAAATGATCTATTTCTTCTCTTTCTTTTAGTCCTCACGAAGATTGTTCCTGTTAATTTTTTTTTTCATCACTGAAAAAGCAAAAATTTTATAAAAATTGTTAATAATTCGCAATATGTAGGGCACCACGTTCATGCCTCGTTTCGAAAAAATCGTAGATCGGTTACTGGTTGTATCTAGTCATAATTGAACTTTGAATAATTGAATTTTCATGGACATAATTAAACCAATCTCCAATCGTATAGCAATTAAGTTCTAGATCCATAAATTGGTTTATATTCAATCAAAAAAGTTCTTCTTGTTTTGGCGCCTTTATATAATTCAGCACCTATAGGGAGTGCTGTATCACTTTATGTACTATGTACGTACTACATATATGTATACACTTATGCATATAATATTCAACAACGCGTATTCTTTCACATTTGTATTCTTAAGATACCATCTACCACAAGTTCTATATCTTCGTTCTTTAATGATTATATATAGCTAAAGCACTCTAGAACTGACAACGCAAATGTATCATCCATAATAAGAGGCAAAAATATAGTACATTGCTGATAAAATATTTACTGAAATAAAAAACAGGAAAAACACTAGAGAGAAAAAGGCAGTGGCAGCCCGTGACAAATTGAATTAAAATATATATATACATCAGTAGCTAAAAATGCACAATTTTGATTGAACAGAGAAAATAAATTTTTGAATCTGAATTAAACAACCAGAGCGAAATTAGGGCAGCGCGGAGACTGTAGCAAATGCCACTAAGGTTTCTTTATGATAATAAAATAAAACATAATTTTTACAAACTTAAGCTCAATCACTTAGGTAGCCATTCCAATGTTAGTACAGGAATCACTTCTTCGGTGACGGTAGTGTATAATAAGTCGCGTTCACAGTCTGTTATTGGTCATATACTCGTATGTCCCAATTAACGCTCATGCGCACGGATAATGCCCTGTCGCTTACTCATAGCGAAAAATTGAGTTTTTGAGATTTTTGGCCCCTTGGATCGGTCTGTCTTCTTCTAAAACGTTTTAAAACTGTTGTCTCGCTAACATATATAAAAATAGACCATCAGACTATAAGTGAGTTTAAGTAATTTTTTGTCAGCTTTAAAGCGTCTGCAAGGTAATACTGACGACGGGACGAGTTTACGAGTGGATTGATGACAAATCAGCAATCAGAATTTAAGTGAGATCAGTAGCGTTTTTACGTACCTTGATTACCTGATACCGTGAAAATGGCCGCCTGATCAAGCTAGCAGGTAGGCATACGATTATAGTACATACTAACACTACTCAAAATCTTACACATTTTGTTTGTTGAGAAAATTAGTGATGTCTGAACTGGTGGCCCTGGTATCTTGCTCTGTAATAAGTTTATGATTATGTATGTACGTATAGTCCAAATCACGATGGTTCGGCGGCGACTTATACTTAAACGAGGTTATAAGAGCGGTATAAATCTATAATACGATAATGAATTTTATCTAATTCGTTTCTATATACATTATAGAAAAATAAGAGAGTCAGTCCTTTTTAGTTATATCGGCAGTTTATACCCCAAAACTTGTTTTAAGTATGAGTCGCCGCCGAACTCTCGTAATTTGAACTATACATAATCATTTTAACTTGATAGCAAACCAAACCCAGACAATATAAGTCTGATCCGGGGATTCTGAACCTCAGGACACAGCAGTCAGTGTAAATAATCAGTGCTCTCGCCCACTACGTCCTTTTTGATGATTTATGAATTGTTTTAATTTACTGAATTTTTTGCTGAAAATGTAATGTAAGAAGTATTGAATGCGTATCAGGGGTTCAGTACTTATTTAACTTTTTTCAGTACTTTGCGTGCTTCATTGTGTTCACATGTTCTTAGATATATAACTTTTATGAATATATAACAATACAGAATATATTTTAAGAATGTGCGTGTACGCTGATGTTGTTTAGAGCTGCCACTGTAACTTGACGGCAGATAGGTGCCTGTCGGAGAAAACAAAACAACGAGCTTTGTTGAAAATTGTATATGAAACAAACACTTTTTATGTGACAATGATATATTTTTCTTACAATGTCATTTGATACCCTTCTTCAAAACAATAGAAAATAATCTATAAAATATGACTTTTTTGAATAACTTACCAGTGGTACACAAAATTCGGTTCAGATTGTTTATTATATTTATTTAACGTTGATCTATTTCCGATGCTGCCCAGTAAACAATTTGGTGAAGTGTCCTATTTTGTGACGTATCTATCACAATTGCAATTCAATTATAATTCGCATCAACTTTATCTATATTTGTATTCTGACAGATGGAGTGGTTTCGCCATTTGTAGCCAATAAAATAGAAATTTCATATGAACGACTGTGAGAAACTGAACTGTAAAAGAACTCTTTCATGACAAAAAAATATGATGTCAAAGTGACTCCAAAATGTTTACTGAGTTTTATGATGTTGTGGCCTTATTTATGAGTTCTACACTGTAAGCACTAATCAATTTAATTTTAAAGACACATAAGACTGACGTTAAGCATCCTTACTCTCGGCTATTATCCCGTCATTTAGTTTAGAGTTCAAATAAAGAGGAGCAATCATAGACAAAAGCACAGTCGGATATTAAGTTCAAACGTTAGATACACTCAGTATACTATTTTTTTGAATACTGTACACAATAACCTTCGCTGTAGCTATATACTTTTATCCTATATTATAATGTTCCAACAGTATGTTTATTTTCATATATTCTTATTTTCTTATATGTTTACGCGATTCGTGTGGTAGCTCGAAAACGGTTCCGTCAATGTTTCTGAAAAGTTCCTATTTCGTAGAGAAAAATATTCAAAGACCTTTGGCGTCCCCGGATTTTTCCCTGAATTTCCTGGAAACCCGTAATTTTGGAAAAACGAAAAAAAAATTGGTTACTTTTTGCTTTATAACTCTTAATTAATTTTAACAAAAACGGTTAAATTTAATTGCTGATTGGTGAATAAAAAACGTATAAGAATGTAATATTTCTTCCGCCTTCAATTATTTGTTACATTTAGTCTGTAAATATTGTCAGAATTAGCAAAATACATGTTTTTCTTCTACTGTAAATTTTACATGTAAGTAATGTTGCCGCTCTGTCAGGCGCAATACTGTCTAAGTTTTATTAAATTCATGGACTTTTTTTGTAATTTTTTTTTTTCATTCTTTGAAATATTTTGATACAGTTATGATCTTTATGATCTAAAATAAAAAAAACTGCATTATTAGAATATAAATACCTACGCGATTTTGGTTTTTATGCAATCTTTTTTATTTTTATGGACATTTTTTTCTAAAAGTTTTTTTTGTTTCTTAGAATAATTTGATGCAGTCATATTCGTTATGCTCTAAAATAAAAAACTGCTTCATTATATTTTAAATATCTACGCGATTCTGGCTTTTACGCGACGTTTTTTAAATTCATGGACTTTTTTTCTAAAATATTTTTTTGGGTTTCTTGAAATTTTTCAATGCAGTTATGTTCGTTAGGCTTTAAATTAAATAACTGCTTAATTACATTTTAAATATCTACGCGGTACTGGCTTTTAAGCGACCTTTTTTAAATTAATGGAGCTTTTTTTCTAAAATTTTATTTTTATTTCTTGAAATTTTTTGATGCATTTATGTACGTTAGGTTTTAAATTAAATAACTGCTTCATTACATTGTAAATATCTACGTGATTCTGGCTTTTACGCGACCTTTTTTAAATTCATGGACTTTTTTTGTCTAAATTTTTTTTTTTTTGATTTTTTGAAATTTTTTGATGCAGTTATGTTCGTCAGGCTTTAAAATAAAGAACTGCTTCATTAGATTTTAAATATCTACGCAGATACTAAAAAAATTGCATTGCTGTTAAAATCATAAAAGCGAACCTTTTCATCATTTTTAACAAGATTATAGTCTTCTTTCATTGCATATTCCTATAAAGAAATTTAATATATTGATATATCATAAACTCTTTTACTAAAAATTGAAGAAAATATATGTCATTTTATTACGGATTTTAACTTAATTTTGAATGCTGATTTCAAATTTATAATTCATTTTTAAATAAGTATTTTAGTTTATGATATATCAATATATTAAATCTCTTTATCGGAGTATGCAATGAAAGAAGACTATAATCTTGTTAAAAATGATGAAAAGGTTCACTTTTATGATTTTAAGAGCAATGCAATTTTTTGAATATCTGCGTAGATATTTAAAATCTAATGAAGCAATTCTTTGTTTTAAAGTCTAACGAACATAACTGCATCAAAAAATTTCAATAAATCCAAAAAAAAATTTTAGAAAAAAAAGTCCATGAATTTAAAAGAGGTCGCGTAAAAGACAGAATCGCGTAGATATTTAAAATGTAATGAAGCAGTTATTTAATTTAAAGCCTAAAGAACATAACTGCATCAAAAAATTTAAAGAAATCCAAAAAAAAATTTTGAAATAAAAAGTCCATGAATTTAAAAGAGGTCGCATAAAAACCAAAATCGCGGAGATATATAAAATTTAATGAATCAGTTCTTTATTTTAGAGCATACCGAGCATACCGAACATATCTGCTTCAACATTTTTCAAATAATCCAAAAAAAAACTCTTTTCACAAAATTGTCCATGAATTTAAAAAAGGTTGTATAAGAAACAGACACGCTTAGTTATTTAAAATTTAATCAAGGATTTCTTTGTAAGTCTTCCAATTAAAGTGTAGCGGATATAGATCAATTAAAAAATTAAACACATTTGAAATATTAATTATTTAAAAAAAATACATGTCACACTCGTTGTCTTGCGACGGGCCGAACAGCTAGTATACATATATACACTAAATACAATCACACTGTTGAGAATTATGGCAACGCTGACCACTGCAACGCAAATCGCAATCATTGTAGTATTATGTACGTTAATTTACTACGTTGTTCAGTTGCGGAAAAAAAAACATCAACTTTAATCCTTTATTAAGTGTGAAAACAAATTTAAAACCATTCAAAACTTTCCTAATTTATTTCTTTACAATCTGTAGAACCGTTCCCAAGATAAACGTTAAAACAATTCCTTTTTTATTCTTTGTAGGCGTCCTGCATGTTAAATATGCGTACTATAATAATTAATACTTCGCTTTTATCAAATTAAAGACATTTATTAATATTCATTAATTACCTTCTACCTCATTATCATTCATGCCTTGTGCTTAGATAACTGGAATATATATTTACATTTCTAATTTTAGTCAAATATTAAACTAAAAATAATAAAATAACATTGTGGAACAAACACATGTATTTTTTCAATTGCTTTAATGTTATGTTCTACAAACTACAAGTTTATTGACAACATAAAACAGGCTTATAACATCCAGTCAGGACTCATTGTACAGCAGCGGGTACCACTGACTATCAGTGTACCAAGCTGAGACTGGGATATGACCTTTGACACTCAAGTGTCTTGCAAGGTAACACACTGTTGCCAGTTCTCTAGCAGTCTCTATACTTGTTCTGTGATAATAAACATTACTATGTATGTTATTAATACTTTCACAAATTATAATGTAAATATGATTGACTGCTTTTCAGGGGCTATACATCATATTGTGTTTTTGTGATTTTGCATAAGCAATTTCTTATTAATTATATTATTTTTTAAATATAAATGTATTACGTAGCACTTTGTTTTATTTATTTTAACCAGAGGCGAATTAAAAAAAAATAGAGGACGTTCTGCTGTTGATTTATTTAGGATCTCATTATAAATTTAATTGTTTCCTGGCCAATAAGGGTCTTCCAATAAGGGCTGGTCGATTTAGTATCATCTCATATAAAACACCTTGATACTACTTATATGAATATGCAGGGTGTTTGTTTTATATGAAATGATACAAATCGACGTTAACGAATCCAATGCTGGTTATAAAAATATGTACTAAGCCCCTGATACGCTATCAATACTTCTTACATTACATTAGTTATCCAATTAGTTATAGTAGCAAAACACGAATCTGGTCCTAATGTTATTGGTGTTATTTGTTCGTGTTTAATTTATTTTGAATTTAATAAAAGTATCTATTCAATTTGTCGAATACCTCATACTTTTTATACAATACATCATCTATTTATAAAAAAATCAACTTATATTACTCTAATATTTTATATTCATAGCACGCAAATTAATTTTTAATAATATATAAGAGTTGAAATATTTTTATAATACCAATCTCATGTAAAAATAAAGTAGCGTTAAGATAATTTATTTCTTTTTCACACACACATACACATATATACAGTGTGGTATAGCAGTTATATAATTTTTCATACTAATGCTTTTATTCAAAAGTTTATTCATATGTGTGAAAGTCTAAATGGAATGTACTCGTATGAATATGAGCCACAAATGACTAGAGGGAAAATATTCGTGTTCGTGAACAAATACGGAATTTTACACTGTGATTTACGCTTGTGTAAATAGTGCACGAATACGAATGTGCGGTTCCGAAAGTACACATTTTTTTTGTTTAAATTCATACTTTTTATTTAATGTTGGTCAATTTGCGATACTAGCCCTATCACTGAGAACTTTTGCTATGTATGCAGCTTATATGGTGCCAAGGTCTTATACACATGTGATATACCTCGCTGCCTAGTTAGTTTATGATTATATATTGCTTATAAACATAACGCTGATCCGGGAACCGAATCCGAAGATACGCCTGAATGTTTGGGATCACTATGTTGTCTGTTTTCGTGGTATTTTGTCTTTAATTCACCGTCTGTTAAGTTTTATAAAAAACCTTTGGTTTTCTATAAGGGACGTCGCGTAAGAACTTAATCGAGCGCGAATTATTATTTACAATGGAAGAGGATAACAATATAACAAAAATTCCTTTCTCTTAGGCGGAGAAGGTTCAATATAACAATAAAATATTTAAATAATTGAATGTGATGTAAACAGTGTTAAATATTCAATGTTCAATTCAAACTATATAAAATGCGTAATATTGGTTTTGCTTCTACCAACGCAATACTGAACACAGTCAATTAATTAAATTAAATAATCTCTTATACACATAACATGAATATTTCCATAAATACTGATTACATTTTATTTAAATAAAATCTAGTAATATTTAATTAAAAAAGGCCAAAATTTTGTATAAAATTGTTTTACTTTGTGATTGTAAAGTTATAAACATATTTTTATTTTTATAAATGTTTTTGATATTGTTCTTTATACAGTGTACAACTGGGACACTCGCATGCCGCTGGGGGCAAGAACTGTCGCGCGCGGTAAATTTGTGGCATACAAGCGTCCCATTTTCCATAGGTTTGTTAGGAAAACGTACGAACCAACGCTCACTGGGTAAGGCCAGCCGTGCGTATTTTTGAAGCAAATGCAATTCGCGTATAAAAAACGCCGCCACCAGCGGGCGAAAAACACCACAACAGTGGGTGATGCTTCTAAACCAACGTACCTCGATGTCAGTCAAATTAATGTTAGGATAACAACCAAAAGGATATTCACTTTTCTTATACTAGAATTTGTGTTACTCTTTCTATACCTAAAACACAGCAAACCACGTGAACCACTCTGTAGCCATTAAAGTTGAATCCGTCAATAATGTTTTGTGCTCGGTGCTTCGTGTGGAATCGTTGTATGTGTGTGCGTGTGCCACCCCAACCTAACAACATTCTACCTATATAATTATATTACTCTTAAAAATAATTTTAATACAATTTATATTAAAATTTAGATGTCGTGTCCGCACTTGATTAATGAGGATTCACTGAACGAACCGAAACGAAACATGAAACGAAATCTCTTTGAGGTTCACTCATGAAGAGATGAAAAATCGGAAATACAAAATATGTGTATTTTTAAATTATAACATATTTAATTGAATTAATTAAGTGAAACTACTTTTGGAAATTGCTGGCTTTCCATTAAGATGAAAATGTTACTTTTTATCTTTCGATATATTTTAAGGATTAAGATTTTTAATGCTTTTTAGGTAGGAGAATTATAAAATCCTATAAATGAACTAAGCTTGTTTTTATAATAAAAATAATGAAAAACGGTATTTTAACTTTTTAGGCTTATTATTACGCTTCAGCTACACACTTGTCGATGTTGCCCATTTTGGCTCTTTTATTTATCTCAAAAATAAAAAGTAAGAAAATTATTAATTAGTATGAGTATATAGTTATGGTCGGGACTAGAGAAAAAAAAATTGAAAACTGGCGCGCTTTTGAAATTCAAATCTAAAAATCGCGTTTTTTTGACAGTTATTCAATGAAAAAAATATTACTTAATATTATATAATATTAACATTATAGCTTCAACGATAGCTATTGATGTTATGAATAACATATTAAAATTTTAGACGATTCGGATGAATAGTTTCTTTTTTCTTCAACATCATGCCGAAAAAAGTAATTTTTAGATAAATGAGATTAAAGTTTTAAGTATGGATATTACTATATGGTATTTGCTATATATATACGGCCGTAGAAACGAAAATACTGTCAATATCCTTACTAACGGTATATTCTTAAAGACTATACTTTCGAAGTATCAAAAAAAAAATCTATTAGATATTTATCACCTGCCATTGTTGTTCTCCCCCTGTAGGCTTTAGTTCTAAGCATATCACGCTGTATTATATTATTAGGTACAAACCATGGTGCATTCGTGACAATCCTTAGCATTTTAGACTAGAATCTTTGTATTATTTCAATATTAGAGGTAAGTGCAGTACCCCATATTTGGATACTATGTGACTATATTGGTACGTATGGATTTGTAAAGAAGGAATTTGTTTTCATTAGTTCTTTATTGGTTCATATTCTTCCTCAACAATCAACAATGGCAAATAAAATATAATTTATGCTTGAACCGATGTCTTCAATATGCGAAGCAAACCACATCTACTTCAACTTCAACCACGCATCATAGAATTTATGAAAAATGAAATCAATAGTGCGGAAATGGTTTCAATAACAGTACAATATATAAATCAGGTTATGTTCCCAGGGAATTCATAACACTTCAACCGCTCTTATGCTCTTATGTCCCCACTGTATCATTTTAAATTGAGGTTATAAGCAAAAATGCTTTGTCCTAATCCTGTTTGACCGTCATTGCATTATCCACAGATCATTTTGTACCCATTTCCTTTCGTTATATTCAAATAAAAACCCTACAACATAACTTTCAAGTAAAATAAGCAATATACAGTAGATCCCTTTACAGAGAAGGATTTATGTTAGGTGGCGCCCAAGGACAATTCCGATATGGCGTCTTTCTTATTTTGTATTTAATAATGGTATATATATATATATACAGTGGTACCTCAGATTATGAACACTTGCCGCCTCCGCCACATTTCAGCATTTCTGAAACACGGTGAACCAATAATTTCATAGTAACACGTAGTGGTGTGCGATCTAGGCCAGCTGGAGTATTCTTCTAATTTATTTTAAAGTACAATCTTTAGCGTATTTAGGTCTTAAGCAAATTTAAATAAACAGCAAAATTTTCCGGCTAGGCCAAAGTTCATCACTGCTCCTAGCCCTCTATACTGCGGTATAGTAACGTTGTAACTGTCGTATATTTTACTTCTACATTTACCATCCTTATTTTAATATTCTCTTTGTGTTCACCTTTTAGTTTTTCCAGTAACTTCCTTTGCTTTACTTTAATAAAATATTCTTCAATATACTAGTATTCTGTTTCAACGATATCATTTCATTTTATTTCTATTTATTTTATTTTATTTTCACGGGCGGATTACTGCAGCTTACTCCTAGCTCAAATTTATTTGTTGTAAATCCTTTAATGGGATTAAATTCTATTTACAGTCAACTTAAAATGAAAAAAACCATCGAAATAAATTGCATTTTATAGTATTGCATCGTTTGAAAGCTATTTTAAATATATTTTTTGATCACAACAATATAAAATTGAAATTGCTTTATTATTTAAATTACAATACTTAAATTAAATTGTATTTGGAATCGAATAATTCGACTAACTTTATGTACTTGTACAGTGTGGCAGTAAATTGAAAAGTACTTGTATCAGAGGTGCTCCTATCCCATCAACAGAAGGGCCCCAAGTATTGACGTGTAAACAGGAGTGGATTTAATAGAAAGATGCCACACCTGCGGATCCACAAAGTTTACGATTTTACTAGCCAAAGCGGTTAGACCAAGTTGAAAACTTTTTTGTAAGAATAGTCTCATTGCTTTGTATGTATTTCTACACACACATCCATAGTAACACAGAAATAATTGTGGCAACAACGCTAACTGTTAAACGTCGTAATACATTTCAAACATAACCAAATACCGCGCTTATTTCGTTGCAATATGAAAGCGCTGTTGCCACATCACTACTACTGTTCGATTCATCTCTCAAGTTAATTGAAAAATTCCACGTTATCTCGATAACGACGTGGTCAACAATTTTCATTTCTTTTTATGAGGTATGTGGCTACGATATTAATAACATATCAAATTTTCATAAATTTGAAAAGCCCGTGTTAAAATTACAAAATTTTGATTTCGTTTTTTATAAAAACAGCTTGGTCAATTTTAAAATATTTAGCATTGTATTTAATAAAAGAATAATTAAGAAATGTTTTATTAAAATCCTGCATTAAATGCATCCAGTGACTACCTTAATAAGTGCGTTATTTTCTAATATCTAATACAAATGGAAATTTAAAAGGGAAATGTCTTCTTCGTAATCCATTGTACCATGTTATGACTTTGTAATATGTCTTCAGATTTATTTTGTTTTGATGTTTAAAATAATTGAACTTCCTCAAAGATGTGAGGAAGCGAAGAAGTTAAAACCAAAAAAGAAAAACTCATTAAAGACATTTTCATAAGTTATTTCTAGATGATTAAAAAATGACAGCAGAAAAGATGAGATGAAAATTTAAGAGGAAAATGAAATAATATTGTAGATTCTTGTTATTTTCCTGTTTCTTAAAATTTCATGTTCTTAGCATCAAAACCGCTCTTTGATTAGATTGAGTGAATGCCTAATAGAAATTTCTATTGATTTTCAGCTTGCAATCCCCATGCTAAGCCAGAGCTAAAATAACTTTTGAAAGCGATAACGCCATAACTTTTGAATGTTACGTAGTTAAGAACTTTGAAAAATTGAGTGAAACTCGTAAGGACATAAATTATCAATGGCAGTCATAAGAAAAAATTAATTTTTTTTTAATTTTCCAGAGAAATTTACAAAGAAAAACTTTTTCTTAAAAAGCACAAATATTGCGATAACTTTTGAACGTGAAGGCGTAAAGACCTGGGATAACTTGTGTTAAACTCATAAGGATCAATAGCAGTTTTCAAAATTAATTACATTTTTTTAACTCTCTAGGGACATTGCAAAAAAAAAAATTTAAAAAAAAAACACAAATGCTTCTGAAGATCGAAATTAAGCCGATGTTAAACATAATAAAACTTGACATATAAACTGTACTTCTTTATTTTTAGTTTTTGTAAAATATGGTGTATTGAAGGAGGCAATTTAATACAGCTCTGACTTGGTACAATGTGATTTGTGACTAGATACAATTAAGTTTTGTATTTTAAGAGGACTCATACTTTTTATAACAGCAGCAGACTTTTAAGCAACCTGATTACTGTCCCTAAAATAAATGTGACATTTCATTTCCTCAAGATCGTCAAGTTTATTTCAAGTTACTTACTTAAGTATCATTAGTAAGCATTTTGTATTTAATTTAAATTGTTTAGCATATGGCAATAGGCGTAGTCATTCACAGTACCATTTTTCATTTAACTTATTTTTTAAGTTTTCTTAGTTTTTTTAGAACCTTACAAGGTCCAATGTTTTAAATTAAAAATATTAAATTAAGAAAAACTATATTATATTGAAACCTCTAAAATGTAGTAGGTTTTACTTTTACAAGAAGTTTAACGTAAGTTTTTGAAAAATATAGAAGTGGTATCACATACTATTTTATCGAACAGTCAAAATTTATATTACTAAAGATGCATACGCACCAACTAAATTAACTAAACTTAAATTAAAACACAAATGTGAAAAGGAATCCATAAAGGAAAACCTGAAATCTAGATTACAATATTAAATAAAAACAGTAAATTAAATATCAAAACAGTAAGTGGGAATGAGGCTTTATAACCTGATCTAAGCACTTGGAAACCCAAAATTGAATCTTGTGTTATGTAGAGATTTACTTTTAAATAATTAATTAATATTTACCAGTTAATAAATGATATTGAAATTCCATAGTATGTTATACAGAGAAATTTTATCCCTTTAATCTTTTACGTTTACGTTTACGTTTATGTTTACCCTACCGTATTTCCCTATTCTTACTAAACCGCGCACAAAACCCTGTACACGCGATACGCTGTGCGCATACATTCTATCCACTGTACCATATATACAATAAGAGCGTAAGAGCGCATGCAAATACCGTTCACGCTTAATTAAACTTTCTACATCTCATTTCTACATCTGTTTAGAATTATAATAATATTCAAAATTCTTTGTTATGAAAAGCGAGTTTTCTCTGTGGTTAACATCGTATACCTCAGAACATCTATTTTTAGCTGATGATTTTATATAATATACTCGTATATATAAGACTTTTGGCGTTCCCGAATCTTTTCCTGAATTTCCTGGAAACCGATAATTTTATAAAAACTGGAAAAAAGTGGGCTCTTTCTAGCTGTATAACTTTTTATTCGTAAACGATAGAAAGGTGAAATTTTGCATGTGTATAACGCTATTCAATGCAAACTTATTTCAAAATTTAGAAATTCAAAATTTGAAAAAAGGACCCCGAGAAAATTAGGTGGTCTGGTAGGAAACTTTGGAGAAAGCTTAAATTTTGGATTGTGTAATAACTTTTAATTATATTAAAAAAAAAATTATATAAATCTAAAAATTTTATTAGGGGGCAGTTATTGCCGAGGGTAAAAATTGTGCTAGAAATTTAAAATTGTGTATATGTGCTAACTTTGGTAATTAATTTTTGAATCGAAAAAAAAAATTCAAATTTTGAAAATAAAGTTGGTCAATTTCCGAATAAATGAAAATATTTTACATTTTCTTGAAACAAATATATATTTTTAGTCAGTTTATATGAAAAATGATTTGTTCCTTTATATGTAAAATTAATATAAAACGAGTTAAATATTTCAATTTAAAAATGGAATTAAAATTTGAAATGAAATTCAATTCACATACAAAAGACAGTCGTCGGGGTAAACTCTAGTAGCTTAAAACCTCGTTATAAAAATTAATCAAAAATGATTTCAGTTTTTCTTCCGATGTCCTAGAGATATTTTCTCCTTAATGGATATTGTAATAGGTACAAGTATATATATAAGCTTGTCTCTGCCTTCCTCTAATCCCCAAGAGAGAAAGAGAGGGATGGAAAGGTAAGGGCTACGAGAATAATATTTTTGTCACGTCAATTCTGAAGTAAATTTTCTATAAATATTAAAATAGAAATGTCCACATCAGTTTCAAGTTTAGTTGTTTGACATATTTTGAATCAAATTACCACACGAATATGTTAGAAATGATAGATAAATCTTTTTATTTTTGTTTGGTATTCAAGTTATTTTTGTCATTTAAGTCAGCTTGGATTTTATTTGATAAATTTCTGTTCTCTTTTCTTCATCATTCGTTTTGTTTTTATTGATACATTTTTTATAATGTGAATTTTTTCTTTACGAATATGAAGTAATAATTGAACCAATTAAATAGAAGGACGTTGTTTTATTTGTTGTTAAATATTGTGTCAAACTTACAAATTTAAGAGGAGGGGGAGAGATAAGATTCTTGTGCAACTTATTAAGTTTATTGTGTGAAAATTTGAAATGGATTGGAGTAAAACTGTTGGAGATATAGAGTTTTAAGTCTTCACCTCTCTAGTCTGGTTTCGTCTTTATTTGAAACTTTTAAATGCGTTTTTCTTACACATAGCTTTTTCAGAGTCGATGTCCTCTAGTTCAAAATCTACTGAACCGATTCTTTTGAAATTTTGCACACTCTTTCCTTACATAAACTCCGAGGTAACGCTGTCAAGTTATTTTTTTAATTTTTCAATTTTAACGTATTTTAAACTAACAAAGTTTCTGATTTTTTTCATGAAAAATCGATATTTTGATTTTTAAGTGCTGTGAAAAATTAAGAAATCAATAATAAAAAAAAACTCGACCGAGTTACCTGCAGAAACTTATCAACTAATGAAATCAGTTTGGTTTTTCGATTTAAAAAAATCCAGTGATGAGTTATGAGTGGCACGGCTATGTTACTTCTTTTTGTGACGTCTGCGGAGATTTGCTGTCAATGCCTCAATTCTTGACATTTATTCATGAAAATTTCACAAAGTATTCTCCAAATGTCGTTTTATTATGTAGTAATTAGAGAAACAATTATATATTAACTGTGTCGTCAAAAAATATTATCGAAAATACTTTTCACATGTAATACGTGAGTTTTAAAAATATTTTAAATAAACTGAAATATACTCCAAATCACGATAGTTCGGCGGCGACTTATAATTAAAAGAGGTTATAAGAGTGGTATAAATCTATAATACGATAATGAATTTTATCTTATACATTTCTATATACATTATAGAAAAATTAAGTGAGTCAATGCTTTTTAGTTACATCGGTAATTTATACTCCACAACTTGTTTTAAGTATGAATCGCCGCCGAATTCTCGTAATTTGAACTATAGATAAAATTTAATAAATGTTATAAATATTGTTGACATGAGGTGTTGCACGAGAAAATAATTTAACCAAAGAAATCGCCACAATAATCACAAATATTAAAATAATCGCGTTGTATGAATTATCATTAGAGAAACTCGTGTTATAGGGGAACCTAGAGCATTTCTGTAAAACATTTTTGTTAAAAAAAACTTATCTGAATTTTAGATTATCTCACGTTCACGTTTATAAGTAAACTTTTTATTGAAATAACATAACATCACAACTTGAACATCTTTGTAACTGGAGTAAAGTTATGAAATCTCTTTAACTTCTTCAGCCAATCAAAACCATTCACTTAATACTGCTGAGAAACTTTTAGAACAAAGTCATCATCGACATCCCTAAAGCAATCAATGTCGTATTAAACTCGTTCCTGTTTAAGTTCAAATGGTTAATTATTACTCCTATATACAAAATGTAAAGTTTTCAGATGGAGAGATAGAGACAGAAATATTACTTTCGTAAAGGAATACATGATACAGCAGAGATACATTCTCTTTAAGTAAAATTGTTTAACGAAACATTTTCGTTGTAAAATCGAATTACATTTATCGAATTTATTTTTTTATTAGTCGTTGTTTAATTTTAGTACTCTGTTGGCAGATGAGCTCTTCTATTATTGTGGTATTTGTGTGTGTGTGTTTCTAACATGTGACTACAGCATCACATAATAAATGTTTAAATATGTTTATATTTATGTTGTCAAAATACTATACAAATATATCATATCACCTAAACATTTTAATAAACGATATAACGTTATAACAGTGTCAGAACATTTAAATACCCTTACTATTAATAGATAGCAATCATTTTTACACGTTGGATTGCGTGACAAACTGCATTTATCTACTTGAGTCACCATTTTAATATATACTAGAGTTTACCCCCGTCGCAAGCGACGACTGTCTTTTGTGTGTGAATTGAATTTCATTTCAAATTTTAATTCCATTTTTAAATTGGAATATTTAACTCGTTCTATATAAATTTTACATATAAAAACAAATAATTTTTCATATAAACTGACGAAATAAATTTTTTTAACAAAATATAAAATATTTTCAATTTATTCGGAATTTTCAAAATAAAACTTTTTTTTTTTTGATTCATAAATTAGGTACCAAAGTTAACCCATATACAAAATTTCAACTTTTTAACACAATTTTTACTCTCGGTAAAAAGCACCTTCGTGCCCCTAAATAAAATTTTTGAATTACTTTTTTTTTAATAACATATTTCGTTATTGAGTAACCCAAAATATTAGTTTTCTCCAAAGTTTCCTAACAAGCCCCCTAATTTTCTCATGGCCCCCTTTTCCAATTTTTCAATTTACAATTTTCAACATTCAAGCATTGAACACTGTAATGCACATGCCAAAATTTAACTTTCTATTTTTTATGAATTAAAAGTTATAGAGCAAAAAGTAAAAAAAAAATTTTTGTGTTTCCAAAATTATGGGTTTCCAAGAAATTCGGGGAAAAATCTGAGGACACCAAAAGTCTTAGAATTTTTTTCTCTACAAAATAGACGATTTTCAAGAAAATGCGCTGAGCGGTTTTCGAGCCACCATACGAATCACGTAAACATATAAACTCTTACATGAAATATTATAATATAGGAGGATATATAGTAAAAATTACGAAAGTTCGGCGGCGACTCAGACTTAAAACAAGTTGTGAGGTATAAACTGGTGATACAACTAAAAAGCACTGACTCACTTATTTTTCTATAATGTATATAGAAACGAATAAGATAAAATTTATTATTGTATTATAGATTTATACCGCTGTTATAACCTCTTTTAGGTTTAAGTCACCGCCGAACTATCGTGATTTGGACTATATAAATATGTATATATATACAAGTTTGGTGTTTTATTTGGTGGTAGAATATGTATTACGAAAAAGTTATCTTCATTCATGAGACTAATGGCAATAATACTAGATTAATAACAAAATACATAAAACAATTGCTAGAAGATGTTATTAGTAACACATAAAGAGAATTATAATCCCTGTCCGTAATGAGAGAGAGAGAGAGAGAGAGAGAGAATAATCGTAAGATTACTTTGAAAATATTAATCCTTCAGGCTTCAGCAAATGACAGTGACAGTGACAGTGCGAGTGAATCTTCACTTGTACAAAGCAGCGCAAAGACTCGAAGCAAAAAATATGTCAAGGACGCGTTATTTGGATCACGTGCTTCAGGGGCTTAGTGCTTATGTCATTCTTTTGTTGTATTTTTCTTCATGTCACGTCCTGACATGTTGATAAGATAAGGTTTTAATATTGTTTATCATCACAAGAATTCAATTTGGTACTGGATCAAAACAGTTACAAATTATATGAGATATTATCTCATAAAGAAATATTAATTTCATGAACATGAGTTGTTGTACACACAGCTGTTGTACGAGTAGTAGCAGTTTATCAGGCGTAAACCGTCCAAACATTTTTCGCTTTGCTGTTAGGTCGTCCACACATGGGTCGACAGAGAAAACACACGGCACGAATGAAAGAAAACTGATTTCAAACTAGTTTTGAGCACGTTTTGGGCGACTGTCTTTCTATGTCGCAGGGCAAGCTTGGTTGCATGCTTTTGATAGTGACATCATGAATAAGAAGTGCACAAATACTATTCCAAAGTATTTAAATGCATACAAATACGCCACAATAAAATCCCCTTGTTAAAAATTCTATAGAGTCACGAAACACGGCTCGTTTTTCGTTTTCGTTGGAAACTTCGTTGTTCGGCTAGTTTGCAATCAGTCGACTCGTGTGCGGAGGACCTTAAGAAACGTTTACTTTTACACTGTAATATATATTTAAAACGTAATTAATTAAAAATATTAACACAATATACAGACATAGATTTGGAGAATGAAACAAATCACATTACAAAAGGAACTCACTTATTCTGATAATTAGGACCAAGGGTAGTCTGGATACGAGAAAATTCGGTTATATATATACATTACAGATATGTTTGTATAGAATTGTATTATGTATTTCATGTTTTGAAAAAAGTAATATTTTCAATAGAAAATTTTACTCTACTCTGCCAAACTTTCTGTATATGCGTAAACATATTTCTTATTTGTGGATTTTTCTATTCGCTGAGTACTATGTCACATAGCAAATTTTTTCTATATGTCTCACAGTGTAGAAATACGAGGTAGTATAATATAAATACTACAAGAGAAACCAGCAAAAGCAATTTATTGGCCTTTATTGTAATTTAACACATACAAATATATATTTAAGATGTCAAAAAGTAAAGCTTTGCACCTAAAAAGTGAGTTTTTCACCCCTGGTCTAAGATATCAAATTACTTTATGAAATGTGATATTATTTAGCTAGATTCGACTAATAAATTATTTTATCGTAACATTGCAGAAAATTACGCGACATTATATTGATACATAACGAATATAACACAATGGAGTAACAATGATATCGCTCCAACAAGTAGATCCTTAAAAATATTCGGAGCAACAAGTCCCGTAAAATTCCTCCGAATTATACTTCACCATTTTGTCATTTTAAAAGTATCCTTTTATAACTACAATGATATAGTAAATAGCTTTTTGAAGGATTAAGTTCGGTACAGACTAACGCGGTTTCAACATGCGACATTCAACATTCCTATATTTTCATTTATAAGTTAACGTAACGGGCTTGTGTCCTCATTTTTTAGTGGACGATTTTTCAATTGTTGATTAAAATTGATGTTAATAAATGTGTATTGGCGTGTTTATTTTATTAAATATCTAAATATTGACGGAGATATAGCAATTAAAAGTTTGAATTGTAGTTCTAGCGCTAGAAATGGTCGGCCATATTTGTATAACGTGAAATGCATTTTAACGTCAGTTATTTGTTGAGGTCAGTGCTGTGGTAATGTTCTGTAGCTGTTGGTAGTCAAATAATCAAGTCTAATCAAAGAATAATAAGTTTTTATTTTATTTAACCCTGCTAAGGCAGACATAATATTGAAATTTGATTGTTCCTTGAATAGCTGTAAATAATATTTGATATTTTGATATATAAATACATATAGCAGGGATTTATGATCTGTAAGGTTGGTAACCTTACACAAGGATTGTGATGTCACATGCACTTGGAATGTGTATAACGTTGAATCCCTTTAATAATTAAAGAGACAAAATGACTTTTTTAATTGTTAATATCTCTTGAAATATAAGGAGTTATTAAAAAATAATTGAACATTTGAGGTTCTATTAACCCATTTTATCAATATATAGTACACTTTTATAGAAATTAAGACATAGGACACAAGCCCATTTAGATATCAGTGTACTATACTTTCTGAAATGTTATCGTCCAGACTAGTGCGGCTACAACATGCGATATTCATAAAACTGTATCAGAGACATCAGAGTATTTTTCATATTTTCTTTGCTATATCCATTTAACGTCTTTAACGCAGTAGAAAGCAAAATTCTTGTAGACTAGAATACTGAGACTGTAGCTTGAACATTAGTATAAAAACTATTTATTACTTTTTTTTTTTAAACATACAAAACTGGTTGAATAAACTCGTACGTATTACAGACGATGCTGATGTATTCAGTTACGTGTTGTACAACTTCTTCCAGCAAATGTTGGATGTCGCATGTTGGAGTCGCACTAGTGTGTACGGAACATTAGATATAAAAGCATAAAGACAGTAATTATTTTCTTTTATATACAATTTTTTTTATAAGAAAAGCCTTTTGTTACTTATATCCCAAGGCTCTATATTAAAATTTCTTGGAATAACATTTTTATGAATGAAAAAAGTAATCTCTTATTTATTATTTTATTCTTTACCAAATTTAATTTACATTTATTATCATTCTTAATGGAATATCTGTTAACATACATTATACTTCCCTAACAATCATCAACTCGACACAATGGGATCGGGACTCTCCTTGTCAGTGTCATCCTGTCGTCATCACCATGGAAAACATTTAAGTTAATCAAGATTATTCGCTCTCCCGACCCGCGGACTCCACATCCCAATGGCCTGAAACCTTTGCCCTGAAGTGTATTACAAACAAGAAACAAGACAAGAGGTTTGGTTGCCTTTGTTGAATATTCCTAGAACCGAGGACTGTCCTGAGGACAGGACTAAAAGGACTACAGGGACGACGCCAACAGAAGATAATCAATGATAAGAGAACCATTTGGGAAGGTGCGGTATTCAGAACGACTGTTTAAAGGGTTATAGGGTTACAACGTTCTTGATATTTAAAGAAAAACTGTTTGATGTTAGTACGTGCTTCGATTCTGACCGGTAAAGGTATCAACGAAAATTACGACACCAAAGAAATCGTGGTTATATCTCGTACTATAAATAACGATCAAGTGATTCTCATTTTATTGATTTTGTGTGCGTGCAAAGATGCAGCTCATAAACAAGTGAAATAATAATACTTTAAAATAAACTAAACCAAAAGCAATACAATGAATGTAAAAGCACGTTACAAGTATGGAAAGAATAAAAGCAGGTAGAGTCTGGAAGAACTGTTGATAGAAAAGAAAGAGGTTGCGTGACAAAGAAGGAGGAAGAGAGAAAAGTAAAAGAAGAGAACCGAGAAACATTAACACGAAGAGAAAGAATTTAATTTTTAGCTTTGTTATTTCAGAAATGATATGTAAAATAAATATATGAAGTTTGTAACGCCGTGATGGCAATACAATATTAAATATATACGTAAAAGCCTGCGAATATACTTTTATGCCTACACCCTATTGAGGAATAATTCCGTGAGGTTTTTCTGAGGTTTTTTCTGTGAAATTTATCTGAGTTTATATGCAGTACTGAACTCGGCAAAGAACTGGTTTTATACTGTTGTAGTTATATATCTTGTCAATATTTAATAGTCAATGGATGTGTAAAGATATGAAGGGACGATGGCATACTGCTCCATAGAGATATGCTGCCAACAGCATACAGGTTTTGAAGAATTAATTCCGTAGTGCGTGCGTCCACATTCAACCATATGTTCTACTAAAAGAGAACCTCTGTGTGATGCGGTGAATTTTGTAGAAATCTAGAGATTTGTTTTCCGTGTAGAATTAAAACCTGTGGTGTGTGCATGTTCATATTATTCCATGTGTCAATGTAGTCTAGGCCTTAGTTACGATAAGATCATTACATTAGTAATAAGCCTAAAGCCAACTCATATCTAATGTTCTATATATTAATGTTTTTATTTTAAGATAAGAAAATAAGATAAATGAAGTTATATTTTGTAAATGTTGTATTAGTGATTAGCTAATATTTAAACAGAATTATTTTTAATGTAGGCACTTTATATTTTTAATGCTATTAGTAAAGATACTCATAACTGTAGATTGTGTAATTTATTTGCAAGTCACAAAATATTATCAAATGCATGCCATAATTCTACTTTATTGAAAATGGTAAAAGTGATACTGTAAGTGAATATTTCTTTATATATTGTATTGTATTTTCTCTTCTTTCTTTTTAAAGTTCGTCTCCCTTGTTATCTTTCTCCTCTTAGTTTTCCTTTTAGTTACACCACCTATCTAATTTCTTCTCTTCATTTGCAATCGTTCTTCACGACTCCCCCTGAATAGAAAGTCTCTCCTTCTTCTCTTTTCTATTTCACCTTACCTCTATCATCGATACCCCTCCTTCCCTCTTTCTTTGCAATAACTCCTATGTGTTCTAATTTTTCCTCTTCCTTCTCGCATATGCGCATAATTTCTCTTCTACTGTTCCGCAATACCTACAGTCTCTCTCTTTATTCCCCAGCCTGAATCTAACAATCATTTTCACATCCATTAAAAGCTAAAGGCTATATAATAAACATTAGACAAGGGACCCTTAAAATTTTCAAAAAAATTTATGGTTTGTCAGACTACACTAAACTAATAAACCAAGTTCCAAGCATAATAAAAAATATGATATTTTCGCCGCGAAAAAAATTATATTTTCAATTTTAATTCTATCGGTTATTAATATATGTATATATTTTGCGGCCCTAATGACCCTTGAACAAAAAGCAATCATCTTAATATATATAAATTACGTGTCACTGTGTTGTCCGCTATGGACTCCTAAACTACTTAACCGATTTTAATGAAATTTGTACACCGTGTGCAGTTTGACCCAACTTGAAAGATAGGATAGCTTGCATCTCAATTTATTTATCTTATTGCTAATTATTTGTCTATTAATTATCTGTATATGACATATGACATCGGGCGACGATGATGGCGACATCTGTTGACTAGATTGAGTAAATATTCTGTTGAGTAAATCGAAATCTGTTGACTAGATTGAGTAAATATTCAATAGATGGCGCTTTGTAATGTAATATGACAAAAACGTTAGGCAACGCGTGGCCGGGACAGCTAGTTGGATTATATAGAGTGCATATTCTATTACCTGCAATATACTGTAACTCATTCAGTATACATAATGTATTGAACTTAATATCGGGATATACTTTATCTTACGACTACGAATACAACAAACCTACATATTGAATTAAAATAACAAATTTCATATCGAATGTACTTTATAACTAATGTATCCCATGTTAAACTACAGTGTACAGTGTGCAGCTCACGATACGGGAACATTTTGCGTGCTTGTATTTCGTTTTAGCAACTTCCAATGAATAACATGAATGAATTAATGAACCTTATTCCTTGAGGGAAATTCTCCTTCTTGCTTTGCCATCAATAACAATTTTCTGATAAAATATACAACAATTTACATATGTTTTGAAACCTACTTGTATTTCCCTTATAACAACTTATTATAATTTTAAAATAAAGTTTGACGTCAATGCATATATCTTCATGAAGGTCTTACTGGATGGGATATGAAATTTTATTGAATAAATGTACAAATATATAACCTTACTCGGTATACAGCCACTTTGAAAATTGGCTTCAATTCCGCTTGCAAGTTATGATGGGAATTCCATTTCTATAGTAGTATCCATTTGTCTCAATTTTGTTTTTTTTTATTTGTTTCAATTTCTTATTTAACGTCGGCTTATTTCCGACGTTGCATCGTATCACCGACGACTTCCTACTATGTTAATAGTTTATGGTGTCGTGGGCTCTTATATATAAACTATATCGCTGCCTAATAAGTTTATGATCATGCATGTACATAATCAATTTAACTTAATAACTAAATATAATGAATAAGGTTTCAACTTTTTTTTTTTAATTTTTTTTTAAATTTATTTATTAATGTACAACATATTATGTTTATTATGTGAAAATTTGAAGTACATTAGAGTATAACTGTCGTGGATATAGAGTTTTAAGTCTTCACCTCTCTGGTCTGGTTTCGTCTTTCTTTGAAATTTTTAAACGCGTTTTTCTCACACATAGCTTTTTTAGAGTCGGTGCCCTCTCTAGTTCAAAATCTACTTCACCGATCCGTGAAGATCCGAAATTTTGTACACTCTTTCTTTCCATAAATGCCGAAGTAACGGTGTCGAGTTACTTAATTTTAACGTATTTTAAAATAACAAAGTTTCTGATTTTTTCATGAAAAATCAATATTTTGATTGTAAAAAATTTAGAAAAACTCGACAGGCTTACCTGCAGAAACTTATCAATTAATGAAATCATTTTGATTATTCGATTTCAGAAAATTTAGTGATGAGTTATGTTACTTTCTTTTGTGACATCTGCGGAAATTCGGTGCTAATGCCTCATTTCTTGATATTTATTTATGAACATTTCACAAAGTGTTCTTCAAATGTTATTTTATCATGTAAAAAATAATTATATATTAACTGTGACGTCATAAAACATTATCGAAAATATTCTTTTTTTATCGATTTGATCTATAGGTGTACGAGATGTAACTTTTACAGATTCACCATTTATTTTTGTAGTGGATTTTTATTGTGAAAAATATGTATGTCAAAAAACTAAACTGTCATGTTGTTGGTGTTGCCCCGATATATATATATATATATATATATATATATATATATATATATATATATATATATATATATAATATATATATATATATATATAATATATATATATATATATATATATATATATATATATTTTTTTTTTCATAAACAAAATGAGACAAATTTTTTTTTTCTTTTTTTCTTGTGTAGTCATTAGCAGGACCACCCTCTGGTGTCTGCTTATCGTTGAATATTTGGACACCCTGTATCTATATAAATAAAATATACATGTGTGTCTGGCTGTGTGTGTGTGTATATGTGTATTATGTGCATAAGCATTTTCAACACATCCATATTATATGAAATTAATTAAAATGCGGATGAATGATATCTACTAGCACCACTTAATATAAATATTTGCACATTCAAAGGAAATTCATTGATTGAATTTAAGCGCAACACGAAACAACTCGACTATCCCTTTTAAGCCCCAACTGTAGGCTAAAGCCCACCACTGTAGGTTGTGGGCTTGTGGCCTATATACTACGCTATACCTAATATTTCCCCAAAGTAACCCCTCTGGATTTCCTATTATATTTAGTTACGTTTACGTTCTGTTGTGTACTGTTTTCTCCCGCAACATCCCTATCCCCATCCCCATCCTCATCCCCATTCCTGTCACCATTTGACGTTGCCAAAGCAGGTAAATTTTGTAATCCCATTAGGCGCTCGCACTTCAACAGAATTGAAACGGAGCAAACACAAAACCGATCAATAATATAAAAAACTACATTTAGCGTTAAAGTGTTCGATTGTTCATTTACTGTTTACCGTTTACTAGATAATGCGAACATTAATGTTATAATGAACTTTATCTGTTAATTTGAAATTTGATGTGACATTTATCTCAGGTACATAGAATAATCCATAGAATATCACGATATAAACGTGTTCACATTATACATACGTCTTCATAATTAATTAGGGTATTTGAACCGCTATGTTGGTTAGGTTCCTATAGCCTAAAAACAAGAACAAATACTATCAGCATATGAAACTCTTTTAGAAAACATCTTTTATTTGTCAAAACAAAAAATTGATTTTTTATCAAATTTTTTAAGGTTATACTCTTGTTAATTTCATAAAAATTCAACTTCTTATTTTGTTTATTTTTTAATGGTTCTTATTGCATGGTTTTTTACGCTGATTTCAAATCTGCAATTCAATTTTAGGTAAGTGTTCCGGTTTTCGAGATATCGGCATGTTTAGGCATAAATAATAGAGATATTTAAAAATGGATTTCATTTTTGAAATCAGCATAGAAAACTACGTTCGAATACATCGTTTCGTAAATGTTGAAAATTAATTTTTGTTGGTCCACGTTTTTTCACGTTTTTTCATAAAATTATATGAAAAGTGTTTTTTTTTCTAATGTATAAATATGTTTAAAACAATAAGTTTTACAACTTGTAGAACAAACAACGTGGACTTTTTGATTTTGTCGCCTAGTTATGGTCAAAAAACGTGAGGTCAAAAACAGAAAAACACAAAAACTATGGTAAAATATTTTTTTTAAATTTTTAAAATAGTACGGCTAGATGCGCATTTAAATTCTCTACAATTTATCTAACTTGCATTTTTTCCGTACGGTTAAAAAATTTATACTAAACCATATACTTGTGTATCACAACGTCACTGTTTGGATTATCATTATTTTTACCACATTTTATCAAATGTCCAGCTTGCAGAATTTTTTCTGCATTTCTAACAATTTTCTGAGCTGGATTTGATCCAACCCAGTGAAAAAGTTGGTTTAAAGAAAACATAAATAATTAAAATTCATGACACTAATTCAATGTAAACTTATGGTTAATTCTTTGGTTGCACACCAGCAGTAGCCATGTTTTTTAAGCCCCGCCTACTGGTCCGTTGTCAATAAATTTATATAAAACGAGTTAAATATTTCAATTTAAAAATGGAATTGAAATTTGAAATGAAATTTAATGCACATACAAAAGACAGTCGTCGCTTGCGACGGGGGTATACTCTAGTAAATATATAAAGAGGGTGTGTCAAAAGTAGCACGTCAAACTGACACCGGAGGTAGACCTGTCTCAGTCGCATCGAATAAACAAAACATGACTGTTCAGTACAAAATTAGCACAGAACATAAAATGTGTCTCTGTTGACATTCTAGTTTAATATTGTATTGTTGTCTCTGGTAGAAATCTTACTCAGGGCAACACAGCGACGTGTTGGGCAACACAACGACGACTGCTGTGCACGCTACAGCCGTATGGCATTCGAGTCACTCGTGTTTTGGCTTTTGCACTGTCGTAGCATGTTTCGCAACCATTTTATATTACAAGAATTTGTGGTTAAATTTATATTAAAAAGTGTAAAATTATTTTATCATTAAACAATTGAATAATTATTCAATCTACAAATACTCGCATGGTTTTATTTCGTACATGCGAAGCTGGTCCTTCGATGCCTTACAAAGCCGATCCTTCGAGTTTATTAACCGCGTGTATTTTACATTGTGTTTTTGGCGTTTTTTTACATTTGCCCCTTGGTGATTGCCATTGCATGGGTAATTGGGACGCTCTATTTTGGCGGATTCACGGAGGATTTGGATTTTACAACTACATTTCAAGAAGGTTTTAATTCGTAAATGCGAAGCTGGTCCTTCGAGAATTAAAACAAATTTGGTCTTACAAACCATTATTAACCGCGTGTGAATTCGTGGTGTTTTGAGGTTACATCTGTGTAGTAATCGGCACATGTGCAAGCTATTTCTTTACATTTACCCTATGGCGGCCTGGCAAGTCATCAATTGACATTGATTGGGTAATGTAACGCTTGATTTAAGCGGATTCACATATATTTTGGATACTACATGTTCACATTTCAAGAAAAATTGTTCAAGAAATTTATTATACGGAAAGGGGTGCAAGGAACCTAGAAGAGAGTAAAATACCTTTTTACTCATCAAGGTACAATTCTATTATCATTATCTACAAGTACCGATTTATTAAAAAATTGCTAAATTCCTGGATTAAGCTGGATTAGTTTTCTCATCCACGTTTCATCTAACATACGAGTACGAGTTTATCATCTAAGCAAGATGGAGGGGTTGAAGAGGCTTAAAACGGCGCGGACGACTGCAAAAGGTTCGATTTCAAGAATGGACAATTATGTCAGCGACGCAAGGGCCCTCGAATCCGGTACGGTAGAGCTGCTGGAGGCGAAGAAAGAAAAGTTGATGGCTACCTATCACACGTACGAGCTCACGCAATCCAGTATTTTAGAAATTGATGAACAGGATGATGAAGACATCGAGGATGTAGAAGAAAAATACTTTAATATTTTAGCTAAGTTAAATGCCAGCATCACCAAGTTAAAAGAAGTTAATAGGCCTACTTGTCCTAGCTTAGTGGCATCCAAGCTTCCAGCGGTGGAAATTCCAACCTTCGATGGCAAGGATATAACCAGGTTTAGGCCCTTTTATGAGCTCTTCCAAGCAGTTGTTCACAATAATGCATCACTGTCCGATGTACAGAGACTTTTTTATTTAAGAAAGTATCTCCTTGACGAGGCTCTCTCAATAATTATAAATTTGCCGCTTGTGAACAGCTCATATAAAGAGGCTCTTGATTTATTGTTAGCGCGGTATGAAAATAAGGCGCGATTAATTACTAATCATATAAATATATTACTTGATATTCCAAACATGCAGAAGGGTACTGCAATGGCTATAAGGGCTTTTTTATGTCAAGTTAAACAGCAATTACAAGCTTTAAAAAATCTTGATGAGCCTGTAGACAAATGGGATATGATTCTAATCTCAATATTATGTAGAAAGCTAGATTTATTAACTAGTCGCAATTTCCATATGGAAAGAAATGTAGACAAGCTGCCTACTATGGCAGAATTTATATCATTTTTAGAAAAACGTGCGATTGCACTTGAGGATAGCTCACCATATAAAAGTATGTCAAATGATAAAAATTATAAAGAGTATTCGTACTCGAGAGTTTCCAATGTCACTACTCGCTACAATTTAGCATGTAGATATTGTAATATGGACCATCCCATTTTTAGATGTCCAAAATTTAAAATGGCTCCTTTAGAGTCGCGTAATTCATTTGTTCAAGAACATAAATTATGTTCGCTATGTTTAAAAGCCCATAGTGGCAGGTGCTCCCTTGAGAATAATTATAAATGTCATAAATGTAAAGGCATGCATAGCAAATTGTTATGTGATAAAACAGATGCTGGTTCGCTGGCTGGCAAGACAACTGAATCTCCAGTTGTAATGTGCTGTAGCAATGATAGCTTGGGGGGTACCATATTGCTGCCTACTATGAAGGTAAAAATTGTTGACAATTTTGGTCGCGAGTTTCTAGTTCGTGCATTGCTCGATAGCGGTAGTCAAGCATCATTAGTGACTGCTGAACTCTTAAAAGAATTGCGTTTACGCACAAACACTCATCCTAGTAAAATAATTGGCATAGGCAATAAAGCCACAAAATTATATCACTCAGCAATTATAAACATACAGTCTAATTACGACAGAAATATTAATCACAAAGTGAATTGTCATGTAGTTGAATCTATCACTACGCATTTGCCTCAAATTTTTATTGACACATCCAAAGTTATTTTTCCCAAAAATATTAAGCTAGCTGATGAGCAGTATAATGTACCCTCGAAAATATCATTGCTATTGGGTGCGGATGTATATTTTGCCATTCTATTAGGTGGCTGTATTAAATTAAATAATGGCTCAGTTTTACAGAACACTACATTTGGATATGTAGTTGCAGGTAAACTGCATAATCAATTTAATTATAATGTTATTAATGAGCCAAAAATGTTTCAAAATCAAAATAATTATTCAAGTAATATTATAGTATCTAATTTTGCCATTTCTGACCATACAACCCTTGAGAATGTTATGGGGCAATTTTGGATGACTGAGAAGGTCCCAGAAAAGACAGACAAGTTTACTGAGGAATATTTAAAGGCTGAACATATTTTTAAAAATTCAGTACTACTTGAAAATAATACTTTTACTGTAGATTTGCCATTAGTCAGCCCAGTAAATGAACTAGAATTGGGGGATTCTTTCTCAGTCGCCCTGCAAAGATTCTATGTGTTAGAAAACAGATTTAAACGAAATCCTTCACTATTGAAGGTGTATAAAAAATTCATTGATCAGTATATAGAGATGGGACATGCCAGGGAAATAGACATAAATTCTTATGATGTTTATAATACTCCTAATTATTTTTTAGCGCATCATGCAGTTACAAACGATGATAGCAAAACTACTAAATTGCGTGTGGTCTTTGATGGAAGCATGCGTTCTAAAAATAAGATTTCTCTCAACGATGTTATGCTGAATGGTCCTGTGGTTCAAGGCGAGCTCTTCGATATTCTCCTACTGTTTAGAACTTATGTGTACACAATTGTCTGTGACATAGAAAAAATGTTCCGCTGTATTCTCACAAATGACACTTACAATGTCTTACAAAATATCTTATGGAGAGATGATCCAGGTAAGCCCATCAGTTGTTTGCAATTAAAAACTGTAACATATGGACTCAAATCTTCTACCTTTTTGGCCACACGATGTCTCATAGAACTTGCCCATCGCTACAAACATAAATATCCTCTCGCAGCGAGAGCAATGTGCCATAATACGTATGTTGATGATGTCATAGTTGGGTGCGATGACGTGGAAGAGTTATCTGAATTAAAGTCTCAATTAATTGGTTTGTTACAATTAGGTAATTTTAAATTACACAAATGGTCTTCCAATCATCCCCCAGTGCTCTACGACATCTCTAGTGATAAAAAATATATCAATGAATTGGATTTAAATAAATCAGCCATTATTAAAACATTAGGTCTAAAATACAATGTTATTTTGGATACATTTACTTTTAAATGTCCTAACACGAATAGTAACAATTTGAATACTAAAAGAAAAGTGCTTAGTTTTATTGGGACTTTATTTGACCCGTTAGGATTGATTGGCCCTATAATTGTAGTTGCCAAGTTAATCATGCAAGAGCTTTGGTTTTTGAAAATAGATTGGGACGCACCGCTGCCTGACAAACAATTACAGATGTGGGAAAAGTTCCTTAATGGTCTAAAGATAGCAGACAGCATTTCAATAGATCGACTTATAAAGGAGGAAAATTTTGTCACTGCAGAATTAATAGGCTATGCAGACGCATCTATGAAGGCGTACGGGTGCTGCCTATATTTAAGAACCGTTACAGCAAATGACAACGTAAAAACAAAATTAATTTGTGCCAAGTCTCGTGTGGCTCCACTAGGTAAGGTACTTACAATACCCCAACTAGAGCTAAATAGTGCAGTTTTGTTGGCACAACTTGCGGTTAGAGTTAGTAATTTACTCAAAACTAGATTGGAACATAGAGTTTTCTTTTATTGTGATTCCAAAATAGTCCTTGCTTGGATTCAAGCGGACAAATTAAAAACCAATATCTATGTTAATAACAGAGTAAAGAAAATAACAGAGCTCACAGATAAATTCTCTTGGTACTATGTAAAATCAGCTGATAACCCAGCTGATATAATTTCTCGTGGTATAGAACCACAACACTTAAAAAATCAAAATCTTTGGTGGAACGGTCCCCAGTATCTATCCAATTCTCATTTTAAACATGATCATTATTTTGATTTAAATACAGTACTTCTATCAGACGATGAAGATAAAAACTGTAATGTTTGTAACATTGAAGTCGAACAAGCACCGTTAATGCTAGACTTGTTTAAAAAATTCTCCAATATCAATAAGCTACAGCGTGTATTAGCTTATGTGTATAGATTCTTTAATAATTGTAAAAAGGCAGTACACAGTTCAATTTGTTCTTATCTTACTATTTCTAAAAATAATATTTGTGGACATTTATCTCCACAAGAACTTCATAATTCTTTATTAATTATCATTCGCTCAGTTCAAAGGCAAATATTTTTTAAAGAAATAAAATGTCTCCTAGGTGGTATCATTATCAAGACCGGTATAGGTAATCTCCACCCTTTCATAGACAGCACTGGTTTAATTCGTGTTGGTGGCAGATTGCAAAATGCAGGCATTGCAAAAGATAAAATGCACCCAGTCATACTGCCAAAGGACAACAATATCACTTCTATCATAATCAAAAATGAGCACTTACGTTTGCTCCATGCTGGTGCTAGATTAGTACTCAGCTCCTTGTCTCAAAAGTTCTGGATTATCAATGGCATACGGGAGGTCAAAAAGGTACTATACAAATGTGTTATATGTTCACGATTGAAGGCTGAATCTGCTAAACAATTGATGGGTTCTTTGCCAGCTGACAGAGTTACAGCTACAAGACCATTTCAGCATGTAGGTGTAGATTTTTGTGGACCTTTTAACATAAAGATAGCTCGCATACGTAAACCATTGATTACAAAAGGTTACATTTCATTGTTTGTTTGCTTTTCTACAAAGGCCATACACATGGAAGTGGTTTCTGATTTAAGAACTGAAACATTCTTGGCATGTCTCAATCGTTTTATTTCTAGACGAGGCATGCCTACTAAAATTTATTGTGACAATGCTAAAACATTCAAGGGTGCTGCTAATGAATTAAAAGAGTTGTATAATTTACAGACTAATAAGTCTCATAGAAATAATGTTATAAGTTTTTGTAATAATCTATATATAAAATTTATGTTTATACCCAGTTATGCTCCTGAATTTGGTGGTATATGGGAAGCAGGGGTCAAAAGTGTGAAGCACCACCTTAAGAGAGTAGTGGGTAATTTGGCCTTAACTTATGAAGAATTAAATTCAGTTGTCATACAGATTGAAGGTGTGCTAAACTCAAGACCACTGCTTCCACTAAGCCCAAATGAATATAAGTATTTGACTCCAGCACATTTTCTAATTGGCACTGCTCTGATTGAATACCCTGAAGTTAATTTAACAGAGGTACCAGTCAATCGTCTTAAGTTTTGGAATATTGTTAAAAAACTAAAACAAGACTTTTGGCAAGCTTGGTCTAAGGATTATCTCACACAGCTTCAGAGCCGTCCCAAGTGGAAATATGCTAATGAGAACCTGAAAGAAGGTGATTTAGTTATTGTAAAGAATCTAAACTCACCCCCATTAAATTGGCCAATGGCCAGAATCACAAAGGTCTTTTTTGGTAAAGATGGAAAGGTGAGAGTGGCGGAAATAAAAATTGGTGATAAGATCTACAACAGACCCATCACAAAATTGTGTAGATTACCACTGAATTGATTGTTGTGTACATTATGCAAATGATAATGTATGCTAAAATGTTAATTACGTTTTCTGTTATCTTTGGAATAATTGTTATTTTGTTTTATTTTATATTATTCTCATACAATTATGTAGACTATCATAGATTTAAGAAGTTTGTAAATTTATGTAGCTCTATGTATTAATGTATTTTTATATATATTTTAAGTTGGTTGTGGGATCAGCTACGTTCTGCTGGCTGGTAATTTATGTTCAGTACAAAATTAGCACAGAACATAAAATGTGTCTCTGTTGACATTCTAGTTTAATATTGTATTGTTGTCTCTGGTAGAAATCTTACTCAGGGCAACACAGCGACGTGTTGGGCAACACAACGACGACTGCTGTGCACGCTACAGCCGTATGGCATTCGAGTCACTCGTGTTTTGGCTTTTGCACTGTCGTAGCATGTTTCGCAACCATTTTATATTACAAGAATTTGTGGTTAAATTTATATTAAAAAGTGTAAAATTATTTTATCATTAAACAATTGAATAATTATTCAATCTACAAATACTCGCATGGTTTTATTTCGTACAATGACCTTAGTAAAGTCTCATGTTTTTCGAGATATCGTCAGTTTAAAGTTTTTTTTAATTTCTTCAATTTTTAACATTATTAATGTCAGCGTATTTTGGATAGCTCTCGTGAATACTGACGTCAGACGACAGAAGCAATATTTTGTCGATAAAATAAAAATATTAAGGTCATCTTTGACCAGCTGCCGTGAAAAACAAAATACTAGACACGAAATGAACAAATTACTTTAAAAACTTGCTTATGTTAAGCCGGTTCAGGAATGGTATGATTACTTGTATCTTTCTTACATAAAAAAGGAAATCCAGTTACCTTTTCTAAACTTCGGTTTATTAAAAAAGTTAGGCTACATTAAGTGCTCCAACTGTCTCCCTCTCGTATCCCCACCCCTTGTTCTTCTTTCAAGTCTGCATTTGCATATGACGTAGATTTGCTTAACATAGTAGGAGGTCTTTCCTACGGCAATCAACTAGATGAAATCTGATATAATTTTTGAGGCGATTTCAACATCAAATTCATGTTTGCCTGAAGTTATTTTATTTTTGTTAAATTTGATTCAATAAGTTTATATCAATTAGGAACTCAGGCACTTTTTAAATTTTTTCTTTGTTTTCTACAAACATGTCCTTAAGTCACCAATGTGTTTGGTTTGTTGAGTTTGATAGATATAAATGTGAAAACAATAAATTTTTACGACACATTATATTGCAGAATTAAAACTTTACACCATTATGTGCAACGATAACAAAAGAAACAAAATGCTATTAGTTTTTCAACTGTTTCTCATCTTTTAACAAGGAAGTAGACACATAAACAATAAAGAATAAGCAAACAAAGAGAAAGATAAACGATGTTATTTTGTTTCATTAGATTATTTCCTTGCTTGTTTGATGCACAAGCTACATATGTGTTGTACAAGTATGATACAATGGATTGTATTCAGCTTTATAATGACCCGATTCAATTTTATGTATTAGTCAACATTGCAATACATCCACTTTAACTGACCATTATGATATTATCCTGCCACAACCCCCTCTGTTCGTTGATGTCCACCCACAACTCGGCCATCCTGGAATTCAAACAGCCACCAAACAGTGGTGGAAAATCTTTTATGCTTACGTACCAGAAATATTCATCATATTTATGAAGTTGGTGATTTTCCCTGCAGAATTTAATAGATGAACAGAAATAGAAAATGAGTTATTGAGTTATATACAAATCAATCAAGAATAATTTCCACTATTCCCAATTACGGTTATTAATCAATTACGTCAAATTTCGTACAAAAAGTACGCACAAATTTCATGGTTTCTCCGTCTGTTCGTCTGTTTATGCGATTGGTGAAATTGTATGAATTAACAAAGAATGCGTAAGGAAAATTTTATATAAGAATTCTCACAATCAAAGATGTGGTGTTTTCTAGTAATGTAAAACATCCCAGTGTTAAACCATCCGCCTTATTCGCTAGCATTGACACCATGTTACTTTTATCTATTCTCAAAAGTCAAATCTGCATTATAAAGAATTATTAAAGTTTAAACCAATAGAGCTGTAAAAAAAAAACGGCACTCGTCATGAACGAACTCAAAGAAGAAGACTTCCAGCACAGTTTCCAACTAAGGAAAATGCACATTGAGCAATGTAAGGATAAAGGTGAACGTATATTGAAGGGGATAATAATTAAATATGTAATAATTAAAAATAAAAAGATTTACAAAATCAGTCTCGTTTAAAAATATATTTTTCAGAAAATTAATACTTTAGGCCTCGTTTACAGATTTGCTGCAGACTCTAATGATGTTACGCAACATCATAAATTTTTGGTAATATTCTTTTTTACAAAATTAATTTCGAAAAATAATGACTTACAAGTAGATAAGAGTATATGTAGGTAAAATTTTATCTAATTTACTGTTCAATCTCATCCGCCGTGAAATTATCCCAATTCCCTTGCTCTAATTCTTCTCTTTCACTTCCTATTATTGTCTCTGCATCTCTTCTTCTTCTTACTTCATCATTCTTCAATAGCATTTTTCTAGTTTCAAAAATCTCTTTCGCATACTCATTATAATATCGATACCTAATCTCTTCATTTACTAGATACTCTAGACTTCCAATTTCTCTGACCTTCATTCTATCTTGAAATTTTACTCTCGCTTCATAGTAGTCTGGGCATTCTTTTAATATATGCATCAGTGTTTCCCGTTCACCACATCTGCACCTATCATTACTCTCAACTCCAAGCTATGTAGGTAACAAACATTTTCAATTATTTTCACAAATCCTGAAAAGCTTTAACTGAAAATTGATAAATTGCATTCAAATCTATACCTTCCAAGTTTAGCCACTCGAAATTATTCAAATTAATTTCATCTAAAGCGAAATCATTTCGATTATCGTCCAAATAACTATTAAAAACTTTAACACACATAAACTAAATCTAGTTTTGCATCTGCAATCAATACGAGTTAGTAGTTTGATAAATGAGTTACTTTTTGAATTTCCTGCGCAGTTTTAGTCAACTGTCATTTATTAATAGACTACTATCAAATTTTGGGCAAGCTACTTCATTTGCCATTGTCACAGCCATTGAAAGCAAACAACCAGTCATTAAAAGCAGTTATCCGCGCGATGGATACCGCGATTGCGATTGAGTGTGTATTCACCATGCCAAAAATCCATAAATTTGGATACGAATTGCTACTCCATCCAGCATATTCTACAAACCTGAAGAAATGGTGATAAGAGATTTGGGTCTAACTTTTGAAGCCGTTGGGAAAATCTATTATTTGGAAGGAATAGGTAAAATTGGAAAAACGCTGGATGTACATGCCATCCCAAGTACGCATGCCATAAGTTCGCAATCACTGTACTAAACCAGTGTTTGCCATTAGCCATTCGCCATTCGCCATCTGCTAGCTATCGGCACGTCCGCATATGTACACCATCAATGCTAAGAGCAATCGGCAGTCAGCTAGCACCCTTGAATGTAAATTTATTCTGGTATCTCTCCACTGTTTCCACTTCTCGTACAAAGAGGGATGATGGGGGATGATTTAACAACCCGAAAATCCCTCTTTTGCTTCGTCACTGATTATAATTCGCAATTCTATTCTCTGATTAGTCTTTTTGTGTACAGAAGAGATGAAATGGCTAAACAAAAATAGCTCACTACTAATATAACTTTAATTGGTCTTTTAAAAGACTTTGATTACACTTTTGAAAGTAAAAGAAAATTAATTTTCTTAGATTACTTCGTTTGTTTGTTTGCTGTCTGGCTTTTGAATATAATTTTATTAGGATTTAAAAAAAACTTTGATATAACATCCCTGCGGTCAGATATGATTTGGCTGCAAGCAAGGGCGTAAGACTAATGGCGGCCTTAGCCATTGCGAGCAGATCTTTGCGAGGCCCCGGGCGGCAGAACTTTGCGAGGCTCCGGGGTGGCAGATCTTTGCTAGGTCCCGGGGTGGCAGATCTATGCGAGACACTTGTTCTTTATATAATTTATGTAAATTGTAAGTAAGTATTTGTGATGATAATTGACGAGAATTAAAATTTTATATTGGAAGATTTATAAAAGTTAACAAGCATAAAGACGACAAATATTAATGATGATAAACTAAGGTACATGAGTGCCTAAAAGATATACGCAGTGATTCTAGTGGGATTTCTAAAGAGCGAGGCGCGAAATTCTAATACATATATAGTAATGAATTTTCCTAGATGGGTTGTTGCGCGAGAATGCGAGGTTCCTACAAGAGCGATACCCCGGGCGGTTGCTGTATTTTCCATCCCCTAAGGCCGCTTCTGTGTAAGACATTTGACAGGCAAAATTTCACTCATTTCAACACATGATTTAGAATGGAGTCGAAATTGTTTAATGAAAGGCTTTAAACTATCTAATGCAGATTTGACATAGATTCCATTTAATCCAACGCAAATTTATCACAGACTCTATTTTATCCAATTTAATTGTTTTTCAATATCAGGAAGGCGAAGAATACAGCATGGTAATAATCAATTGTTGAAGTATTCTGCATTTAAGCTTTTGTTAAACTTTCCGTCCAGGAAAGAGATGATTGAACATTGGATTATACTATAAAATTATATATCTTTCTAATTTCCGTCTTATTATTAAGGTGTTTAAAAGTATTAAATAGTTTGTCAATGTAGACAAATAAGTAGAAATACTGTGAACGTTATTATCAGTTACTGTAATGGAATAAAGAATTAATAAACCTCAAGAGTTTGCTGATAAATAACAACAGACGCCTGGAACTATTATTATCCATAAAAGTTATTTACGGCGACACCACACGATAAAACAAAGTTCAACCATCAAAGACTTATAAATATTGTACATCTAACATTTTAATCAAAACTTTTAATTTTTTTTAAAATCATTTGTTTATTATTTTCGATGCATTTACTCGTATTTATCATACTCAGCTACAGCTACACTGTAAAAAATAATTGGTAGAAACAATGCTTGAAAAGTCTCTTCCTTAGACTAAGGCTAAGGCTACGAAAAAGAATAGTGCTAAAATAAATCCATACTTTTGTAATACATTGAATCACATAAATGTACATACACTCTGCTGGTTTAAAAGCCGCACGCAAATTATTATTTATGTTATATTTTCATTATTATTATTTTCGCGGTTTTCTTTTTTGCAGTGCAGCCTTAGCCTAAGAATGAAGAGTCTAAAGCATTTTTCAACCATTTTTTTCATAGTGTACATAAAAAGTGGGATTCAAAAAATTAAAGTCAAAATTATTACCGTTATTGTGGTTTAGATAAATTGTTTCTTCAAGAAAAAGTTAAAATAATACATTCGATGTATGGTTTATATTTATCCTGCTTATAATGGGCTTGTGTCCTATGTCTTAATTACTATAAAAGTATACTATATATTGATAAAGTGGGTTACTAGAACCTCAAATGTTCAATTATTTTTTAATAACTCCTTATATGTTAAGAGATATTAACAATTAAAAAAGTCATTTTGTCTCTTTAATTATTAAAGGGATTTAACGTTGTACACACTCCAAGTGCATGTGACATCACAATCCTTGTGTAAGGTTACCAACCTTACAGCTCATAAAGCTCTGCTATATGTATTTATAAATCAAAATATCAAATATTATTTATGTTACAGCTATTTCAAGGAGCAATCTAATTTCAATATTATGTCTGCCTTAGCAGGGTTAAATAAAATAAAAACTTATTATTCTTTGATTTGACTTGATTATTTAACTACCAACAGCTACAGAACATTACCACAGCACTGACCTACTCAACAAATAACTGAAGTTAAAATGCATTTCACGTCATACAAATATGGCCGACCATTTCTAGCGCTAAAACTACAATTCAAACTTTTAATTGCAACGTAATTGCCCTGCGACCTAGAAACACAGTCTCTCAAAACCAATTTCAAATCAGTTTTTTTTCACTCGTATACACGTGCGTATACACGTGTCGACCCATGTGCGTACGGCCTTACTTGAATTACGTATGGAATTTAAACAAAAATATATATATTTTCCATAAGAGCCCGTGTTAAAATTGAAAAATTTTGAATTCATTTTTCATAATGTGTATAAAAATAGATAATTTTAAAATAATTAGGCTCATACGATTTGTATTTCATCAAAGAAAAGTTTTATTAATATCCTGCATCTATTAAGCAACTACCTTAAGATAAACTCGTTGTGTTCTCAGTGTACCCTAACGCTTAGATTGCCCGCTGAATACGTTGTTGTACAAGGCAGTAAGGCACCTAATAAAATATATTTCATGTCTGGGAATATGGTATATGCTGATTAGATTTGTTCATACCGTATTCAAGCGATATTATTATGTTGTTCCAGTCTCCCAAGAGATGGCAGATGTTGTGTGATTAAATAAAAGATGTTTTTTAAAAATTACTTTGTGGCTGGCGAAAACACATATATAACATTTTTCTGAATAGAATATGATTATATTAATAATAAAAATGAATGCTTGAAATATTAATATTTAAATAAAAATTTTGTAGATTATTATTAGATTTGTATATGATAAAAGAGAGTCCTACTAAAACTCAAGTTGCCAAAAATTGGTCGTGCTTAGCGCTTCTATATTTTAGATTGCATTTGACGTCACAACACTTCTAACTGAATCTCGGTAGAATCAGCGCTAGAATCTCATTAAATTAAAACGCTGCTCATTTTAAATCAGTTTTAAGGAATTTTACGATTTTACAGTATTATTGATTAAATAGTACGGTAATCTAAAATGCAAATTAATTCACAAGCTATTCAAGAGAATAAAACTTTTAAGAAATAATTTCGTCTTTGCATACTTCATTAAAGCAAGTCTGACGGCGAGGGTTCAACGGAAATATTTCAAGTACCAAGGTAGTCATTAAAAGTCGGTTAATTTCGATGAATGGGATTTTGTCATTTAAGAAAATGTTTAATGAATAAAAGTTGAATATTTTCTATAAATATATAATACACTTGCTTGATAAAATAGAAGTGATATAAGAGGATTGAATGACAGATGAGATATCAAATTCTTTTCAGAGGTTATACTACTTTTAGATTAACTTTCAGCTTAAGAACGTTCCCACGAAACTCACACTTTTACTACCATTTTGAACATTAAAAAATATATATTTAATAATGTAAGGGACAAAATAATAATAGAAGCAGGAAGGAGAGCAGTCAAGTTCGAAAATTCCATAAGGAAAATTAGGGAGGAGAGTAGAAAGGAGGGTAGGGGAGGAGACCCGAAAAAGAGAGAGGAGTATTTTGAAAGAAATGGAATGGCAACAGAGTAGGCAGAGAGAAGAAGCCACAAGTGTGGAAGAGGAGCTAAGGAGAAGAGACAGGGAGATATAACAACAGGAAAGAATGGAAAGAAGTTAGAAGAGCAATTATAACAAAAGATATAAAAGGATTTGGGAGAAAGAGATACCAGAATACTTAAAAGAAAAAGACACAAAAAATATAAGAAGGATTCCCAGATTCAGATTAGGAAACGAGGAGAAAGAAAACAAATACTCCGCAAATAGCGAGAAAAGGATGTACTGGGTGTGAGGAACGGATGTAGAAACATTGGAGCACATTAAGTTTTCATGTGATAAAAAGGTAATAAACGAAAAGAATATTGGGTAGTTATTAAAGGGAGACAGTGAAGGGAAGAGGTGGATTGCGGAGATAGAAACAATGAGCGAGGAAAGAGAAGGAATAGCAGAGTAGAAACAGAAGGGAAAGTAGCAGGAGGAGCGAAGCAGTAACAGTAGCAGTATGGTTTCTATTTTTATAAGGATTTTATTATTATTTGGTTTTTTTTTTTTAACGAATGGAATTTTACGAGCTTTTTTCGACGAAAAGTTTGTTTTACTAATAAACCAAGTTTCAAGCATAATAAAAAATATAATATTTCCGCCGCGAAAAAAAAATACCTTAAAAGTAATGATTCAAGTCCGATTTCTAAAGAGCGATGCGCGAGATTAAAATAGATATATAGTAATGAATTTTTCTATTTGGGTTGTTGCACGAGAATGCAAGGCCCCTACAAGAGAGAGGCCTCGGGCCCTGTTTGCCAACCCCTAAGACCGCCTCTGCTTGTGGAGGTCCCGGGGTAATGGCCCCATACCGTGAACACACTGTATATTCATATAAGTTGTAGCAAAGTATTTTATTTGAGATATTACTAAATCGATCAACCTATTTGGAAAACCCTGTATATTAAAAATGTTATTCAAAATAAACCAACCACAATGTCGACAATTCCATAAATAACATCACACAAATTTCATGGTTTTTAAACCGTCCCCTCCCCTCTCATGTCACATATTGTGATCCCCACGCTCGTTGTAACGTCACTCATTCGTAAAAAATAAATTTCTAATCTTATTTTTTTCTTGAATGCCGTATATTATATTTATATGTGGATCACCCTCCTCTTCTTTTGCGTGTAACGTAATCGATAAAAATATAAATTTTAAAATTGTGTTGCATTTAAATGTTATCGGCCTGGAACATAAAACGCACGCATTTTACAAATTGGTTTTCGCCGAGGAAACGGCCACTCTCTCTATGGGCCTTATTCTGTAACTTTTTCTTGACCTTATTTTTTCAGCGGTGGATATATTTAATTTTTTCACCGCTCGAATAAAGTCGCTGTATTTAAAATATCTAAAGTGGTATTCTGTATGCAAAATTTTCCATCGCCCTATAATAGATTTATAGTTTAAATTTTGAGACGTCATCAATTTTAAAAATATTTGACCAATCACGGCATTCAGAATATTCAAATATTTAAAAATTCAAACACTTGACAAGTACGAATACATGTCAATTGCTCAAGTCAATTGGCAAGCAACATAACCTCACTTTCTGATATATTTATATTTGTATATTCATATGACTATACATATACTGTGTATTAAAAAATTTGTACTGAAATTCAAATTATAATTCGAATTGTTTGACAGTTCTAAAAAATACAGCGATCACCGCTAGAGGCGACCTTATAATTTGGTCGATTTTTTTCCAGCGACAAAAATAAAATCGATGGAAATTTCTTACAGAATACCAAATAAAAAATCATCGCTTTTGTGACGTCATTTTACAGCGATGAAATCTTTTCACCGGTGGAAATACTTTCCAGAATAAGGCCCTAAGACTCATAAAGATAAAATATAATTCACAATTCATTACACAAATGTATTTGTTCAGAAGTTAAGAACTGTCGGTCGATGACAGACGACGTATAATGACGATAATGAGAAGCTTAATACTTTTATAACAATTGTCAATATTTAACGAAATATAAATATATATATTTTTTTTTTTTTTGACGACTTTTTAATGGTACAATTATTATACAATATTGCAAACATAAAAAAATGTTTTTATTCATATTTAATTGCCCTTGCGTTGCGACACGCTTCAGAATATAACTCATTCTTTTCAACTTATTTTCTTACAAATAAATATACTACTCCTATTATATAATATTTTAAAATAAATATCATTAAAACTCTTGTCAAATATAGCCTCATTCCCACTCACTGTCTTGATATTTAATTTACTGTATTTTTTTGAATATTGTAATCTAGATTTCAGGTTTTCGTTTAAGCATTCCTTTTCATATTTGCGTTTTAATTTAAGTTTAGTTAATTTAGTTGATGCGTATGCATTGTTAGTAATATAAATTATAAAAGTTTGACAAAATTGTATGTGAAATAATTAAAATTGCTATTTTAATTAACAATTAGTAATAGAAATTGTTTTCACTTCTATATTTTTCAAAAACTGACATTAAACTTCTTTTAAAAGTAAATCCTACTGCATTTTGACAGATTGTCACATTTTAGAGGTTATAATATAATATAGTTTTTCTTAATTTAATATTTTTAATTTAAAACATTGGACCTTGTAAGGTTCTAAAAAAAACTAAGAAAACTTAAATTATAAATTAAATTAAAAATATGCTGAACAATTTAAATTAAAGTAATGAGTGGGAATACTTAAAACTGATAAAAAGTTAAGAATATCTGATGTTATTAAAACAGTTTGGAGTTGGTTGGTAGTTTTTATAATGTCGAGGCCTGTTGTGTCGATACTTACTTATATATAACTATACTTTTATACATAACTCTACATACATACTTAATATATATATATATATATATGTATTACACTTACTTATGGACAACAAAAAAGAAGTTCCGTTTCAAAAGCATTTTAGCTTGCGAGAGTTAGTGCATCATTCAATAAGTTTGTAGGATGATATATAAATGGCGCCACTAATGACAAATCCATATGATTTTAAAATAGTACGAACCTTTACACGATATGTGTCAAAATTTCATAACATTTTGACTATTAGTTTTCGAGTTAACGTGGTTTTAGAGACGTTACTTTTGTAATTTTCGAAACAATGGAAAAACTTGAATTTCGTGTTTTGATAAAGCAGTACTTTTTAATGTGAAATAACACTTGTCCAGCACTTGCTTTATGTGGGCCTATCATCAAAGTTAATTCCATTCATTTACAATTGCCTTGAACGGTGACCTATTTATCATTTTTGGGTGCCTATACTTGTGGCTGCAGCGGGCTTGTCCCACTCGGTATGCTTCCAATTCTTCCATCATTTAAATCGTCATATATATTAAACATCCGTTCCTTCCCTTTTTTTCTCTCTACCATCCGGAAGCAGTATTCATTGTGGCAGTGGTTGAGTACTATATATTGCGTACAATAAAAGCAGAATATAAATATTAAATATAAATTGTGAACGACAATTCTATTCTAACCATCTAAGCTACAATATGTAACAAAAGTTTTATAAAACAATTTTATAAAAGTAAACGAATTCATAAATTTTAAAAAATATGTTAGCAACCTTGAACTTGAACAATTGCCATTGTACCGACAGTGTTGACACTTCGTGGTCCGCAGCGGAACCTAATTGCATGTTCAACAGAAGGAAGTATGTACAACGTTTAACCTTAGTGTTTAGATACGTATGGGATGGTATGTGCGATCCATAAGTCAGAGATTCTCAAGTTTCCTATGAATGATTGGGAGATTTTATTAGTAAGTCAAGTTATCGTACAAAGACACGTCTCTTTTGTTTGAATGAAATAGAAACTGTTATTTCCGTGTTTCAGTTAAACAATTAGAACCCGAAGCGTATAAAAGTTGAATACGATATTGCAGAACTCGACCTAGTATAGGAATCGACATTTGGGCGATATAGGGTCACTTATGAACAACAAAAAATAAATAGTAACCGTTTCGAAGGCATTTCGGATCAAAAACGGAGGGGAAAGTTTAAGAATCAAAATCCCCACAGCTTAAGCTTTAAAATACGAAATTTCTTTTCCTGAACATACCCAAATATATATTTCTACTTGTGGCTTAGAACTTCGAAAATTTTTACACAAATTGTAATCAGGCTATTCGACATTACTACGATACGAAAAATGTTTGTAGGGTTATTTTATAATCGTTTAACTGGCGTCAATTAACGGTTCTTATATTGTCTATATTAGGTTACTTCTATCCGGTCCAAGATATAGAATTTATTTCGACCTATATTTTAGGTTGACGGATAGTTTTGGATAAACTTACATAGTCTTAACAAGTTATTAAACAACCGATACGCGATGTCCTTCTTCAGTCACACCCAGCTTACAGTACAGATTTATCCAGAGGCGGATTTATGTTAGATGGCGCCATAGACCCACTCCGATAAGGCGCACTCTCAAGGGGTAGGTGGATTTCGAAGGCTAAAGAAAACCATATTTTCTTTTAATTTTTTCTAATATAATAAATCAAATACTTTATTCAAACTCTTTAACATATTAAAGATAATTATTAGACAAATATTTTGTGACATTTTCATTGCAAAATATAGAAAATTCAGCCATATGGTTTCGAAGGCTAAAGAAAACCATATTTTCTTTTAATTTTTTCTAATATAATAAATTAAATATTTTATTCAAACTCTTCAACATATCAAAGATAAACATTTGACAAATATTTTGTGAAATTTTCATTTTAAAATATTGAAAATTCAGCCATTGGGACGTCATTTCCTGTGACCCCTTAGAATTGGTTTTGTCAGAATAGCATAAATCATGATAGATTCATCTGATATTAAGAAACCAAATTATTTCTGTTAGTAGATAAATATAGCCCGTGCTTTATGTTTACCAATTTATCTTAAATTTCGTCCAAATTCATTTATTTTCTTTATTTATTGCTTTATTTTTAGTGCTTTATTTATCCCAATTTATCCTTTATTTTTTTCCAAATTTTCGACTCATATTTTGAGAGTCATTACTCTACACATCGACTACAAATATGTATTACAACATTTGTAATCCCCGTCCACACATTCGTGTTGGTCAACAAATGTTTAAAGCGAATATCCTTGCACAAACCGCCAATGTCTGCGTTCTAGTAGTTTTTGAACAAGTACCATATATTTGGCTGTGAGGAAAAATATTTTCCTTGTGAGCTTGTGCAAGTACATTCGCATTCGCTTCAGAGTTCAGACACACCAGCACGATGTGTGGACTGGGTAACACTCGTCGTCGTTGCGTCGTACAGGTCGTACGTCGCGGTGTTGTGGCTACACATTACACTACATGGTACTTCACACATTTTATGACGAGGGGAGGTACGGGGAGGGGTTGGGAGTTTTTTGTTTCTCACACATTATCTTGCGTGCAATAGACACATACTCGTACTCGTATTTATACACTAACACATTTTACTAACATATTTAACATTCTTTTTACCTTCACGTATGGTTTTTACAACATTCTCGTATTTTATACCTGATACTAATCTATAAATAGCGTATAACAACAAACAATTCATTAAATTATCGCTTTTATGTAATTTACATATAGATAACGCTATTTTGATCTTATTGTTTCTCTATTTATAGTTTTGTATAGCATATATACTGATATTTTAGCAATAGTAGTTTACATAGGCGTCCACAGAAAGTTTGATAAGGTAACACACTGCGATTAGAACTTCATCGATTTTTTCTGATGGCTTTGTAACACAAAGAAAATTAAAAACTCGTGGTGTGTGCATGCTCATATGATTCCATGTGTTACAAAACTACGCAGAAAATATCGCTGAGGTTTAAATCACAGTGTGTTCAAGACCTAAAGAGTGGTAAAGCACACAAATTTATAATATGTACAGAAGGGTATCTTCACTTAGTGTAAAATCTTTCGATACTGAAAAACAATTCAGATATAGTATATAGTATAGGAATCGACATTTGGGCGATATAGGGTCACTTATGAACAACAAAAAATAAATAGTAACCGTTTCGAAGGCATTTCGGATCAAAAACGGAGGGGAAAGTTTAAGAATCAAAATCCCCACAGCTTAAGCTTTAAAATACGAAATTTCTTTTCCTGAACATACCCAAATATATATTTCTACTTGTGGCTTAGAACTTCGAAAATTTTTACACAAATTGTAATCAGGCTATTCGACATTACTACGATACGAAAAATGTTTGTAGGGTTATTTTATAATCGTTTAACTGGCGTCAATTAACGGTTCTTATATTGTCTATATTAGGTTACTTCTATCCGGTCCAAGATATAGAATTTATTTCGACCTATATTTTAGGTTGACGGATAGTTTTGGATAAACTTACATAGTCTTAACAAGTTATTAAACAACCGATACGCGATGTCCTTCTTCAGTCACACCCAGCTTACAGTACAGATTTATCCAGAGGCGGATTTATGTTAGATGGCGCCATAGACCCACTCCGATAAGGCGCACTCTCAAGGGGTAGGTGGATTTCGAAGGCTAAAGAAAACCATATTTTCTTTTAATTTCTTCTAATATAATAAATCAAATACTTTATTCAAACTCTTTAACATATTAAAGATAATTATTAGACAAATATTTTGTGACATTTTCATTGCAAAATATAGAAAATTCAGCCATATGGTTTCGAAGGCTAAAGAAAACCATATTTTCTTTTAATTTTTTCTAATATAATAAATTAAATATTTTATTCAAACTCTTCAACATATCAAAGATAAACATTTGACAAATATTTTGTGAAATTTTCATTTTAAAATATTGAAAATTCAGCCATTGGGACGTCATTTCCTGTGACCCCTTAGAATTGGTTTTGTCAGAATAGCATAAATCATGATAGATTCATCTGATATTAAGAAACCAAATTATTTCTGTTAGTAGATAAATATAGCCCGTGCTTTATGTTTACCAATTTATCTTAAATTTCGTCCAAATTCATTTATTTTCTTTATTTATTGCTTTATTTTTAGTGCTTTATTTATCCCAATTTATCCTTTATTTTTTTCCAAATTTTCGACTCATATTTTGAGAGTCATTACTCTACACATCGACTACAAATATGTATTACAACATTTGTAATCCCCGTCCACACATTCGTGTTGGTCAACAAATGTTTAAAGCGAATATCCTTGCACAAACCGCCAATGTCTGCGTTCTAGTAGTTTTTGAACAAGTACCATATATTTGCCTGTGAGGAAAAATATTTTCCTTGTGAGCTTGTGCAAGTACATTCGCATTCGCTTCAGAGTTCAGACACAGCAGCGCGATGTGTGGACTGGGTAACACTCGTCGTCGTTGCGTCGTACAGGTCGTACGTCGCGGTGTTGTGGCTACATATTACACTACATGGTACTTCACACATTTTATGACGAGGGGAGGTACGGGGAGGGGTTGGGAGTTTTTTGTTTCTCACACATTATCTTGCGTGCAATAGAGACACATACTTGTACTCGTATTTATACACTAACACATTTTACAAACATATTTAACATTCTTTTTACCTCCACGTATGGTTTTTACAACATTCTCGTATTTTATACCTGATACTAATCTATAAATAGCGTATAACAACAAACAATTCATTAAATTATCGCTTTTATGTAATTTACATATAGATAACGCTATTTTGATCTTATTGTTTCTCTATTTATAGTTTTGTATATATATATATACTGATATTTTAGCAATAGTAGTTTACATAGGCGTCCACAGAAAGTTTGATAAGGTCTTGAACACACTTGATTTAAACTTCAGCGATTTTTTCTGGTGGCTTTGTAACACAAAGAAAATTAAAAACCCGTGGTGTGTGCATGCTCATATGATTCCATGTGTTACAAAACTACGCAGAAAAATCGCTGAGGTTTAAATCGCAGTGTGTTCAACACCTAAAGAGTGATAAAGCACACAAATTTATAATATGTACAGAAGGGTAAAATCTTTCGATACTAAAAATCCCGCTTTTAGCGACATCATTATAGATGTATCTGCAATGGTCTTCTACCCAGTAAACAATTTGGCGAAGTGTCCTAGTTTGTGACGTTTCTATCACTATTTCACTCCAATTATAGTTCGCATCAACTTTATCTTTGTTTGTCTTCCGACAGATGGTGTGGTTTCGCCATTTGTAGCCGATAAAATAGACCTTTCATATGAACGACTGTGAGAAACTGAACTTTAATTGAATTTTTTTATGACAAAAAAATAATACGTATCTTCAATATGATGTCATAGTGACTCCAAAATGTTTACTGGGTATGAACCTAAATTACTCGGCGACTCAATATAAAAAGGGAAAGAGGGGGGTGACACCATTCATGTAAATGGTGTCGCTAAAAGCATTCTTGAAGTGCACCCTCTCTCCCCCTCATTCCCTTCTTATGTTGAGTCGTCGAGTAATATTAGTTCATAGAAAATAAATCAATATATGATGTCGGTAAAAGCGTTTTTTCTGTGTCAAAAGATTTTACACTAAGTGAAGGTCTCCTGATCTACAGTGTAAATTTATCTTAGTTTCTATTATTTTGTTGTATTGCAAGTGCATCATTTGCCCCTACCTACGGACGCCCATGGCAGGTTATATAAGTACAATGACCGCGGAAGTTAGACTGTAATTGTGTTAAACCTTTATGCACATTTGCAATAAATAAGTACAATGGTGGCAGAATAATTAGGTTATACTTAAGAGGTTACGTCATACCACTCCCCTCCCCATTGTCACTTCCTGTCACTCATTGAGACACGCTTCCTCATCTTGTGATACTCACTTATTTAAAAAAATAATAAAATACTATTCTTCATACGAGGGTCGATCCATAAGTCCCCGTATTTGAGGACAAGTTTACTATTCATACCGTCTTTCAAACGACACCATACAAAATATCAGATTGATTTATACGTTAGTTTTGATTTGGTATCCATTTGGTGATAAATTACGTCACACAAATTTCATGATTATTTAACCGCTCCGTTCTCATTGTCCCGCTTTGTCACACATTGCGTTGTGACGTCACACATTTGAAAAAAAATTATTATTTTTTATATATAAGAAAAGAGTTTTCTTTTGACTTTTGGTTTTAATATTATTTCTTCATAAGTCTAATTTTACTAATCTCTATCACAAATCCAATGACTCCTCCTCCCACCATGTCACATCGTGTCACACTTTGAGGACTCCCTCCCCTCTGGTCACCGTGTGACATAATTAATGATAGCCCCTTTATATAAAACATGTTTTTAGTGTTTTTCGATCTGTTTATTCGAGCTTATTACTTTTGGATAAAACTATGGAATTTTTAAAAATCGCAACTCAAGCGGTGTCACAAACAATATTTTACCAAAGAATTCCAAATTAACAATAATTCGGCAACTATAAATTCTAGCAGTACAAATCTAACAACAATACCTTCGCTTCAAAGTCCGAACTCTATTGATTCTTTCTATTCAATATTAATTAAAGTAATAAAACTTAAATAATACCCATATCAAACAACGGTTTTTTTTTTACTTATCTTAAACATATTGCAAATTACATTTTAGTACATTTATTTTGCTGTATGAAAACTGCGGCTATACGATTTTACTAATAAAAATTTACAGTGTGAATATCCCGCTGATTATACGTTTAAAATCGCCTTACCGTACTAATCGCCAGCCTTACTAATATACCTAACTGACGTACTAATAAGAAATCGTTGCTGATTTGTTCAATATTCTTAAGTTCTAAGTTACTTCAGTGGTTTAACGGCATTTGCATATATTTAACGTCCATTTAGAAGTGCGCCCTACTACACCACCCGCAATGGACGACACACCTAACTAAATTACTTGAACAAAGTTATTAACAACAAAATCAAAACTAAAAATAGTATTAAAAAAGTTTTATAAATCATAGCACGAAACATAAATATTTTTTCTTTATTGTTTATTTATTCGATTACTGTCCCAAATGAAAAGCCAATATTTAATTCATCTTTTCATTTAGTAAAGTAAATATATTATTTGTTCCTCATATCTAATACAGTACTAACAACAACGCTACGACTGCTGTAGCTGTAGCTGAAGCTGATCCAACACCATTTGAAAAGATTCGTAAAAAAAAAAGTTCTGAAGCACTTTGTTGAAAAACTTCTATCCCAGGTTATTTTTATTTCTAAGTATGTAGGCATTTAGAAGTGGAAACAGAAACTCATTAAATATTGAAGGAGAGGCAGAGGCATAAAGATTTACAAGATCTTAGCAAATATTGGAACTAACTACTTTATACAAGCAATCTAAATTCAAAAAGTTATATAAATAAAGATAAGTATATATAAGGGCTATATATAATTATTTTGTAAACAATCTATTTATTTGTACATAGAATGTTTTTTTACAGGTTTTATATATACAGTTCGTATATACGTTATCGTAGATGGCAACTGACACAGTGGTCGGGCTAGAGTGTTTTCGAGTTCGATTCCTAGACCAGTGCTATTGATTATAGCACATTGATTATGTTGTATATAAATATATACAATGAATATACATATAAATACTCAATAAATATATATAAGGGCATTTAACAAAAATAGTAATTTTAAATTTCGCACCATTTTTTAACTGTCAACATACAACCGTCATTGCGGTGACATATGGTAAATACTTTTTTTTAATGGGCTTGTTTCCTATGTCTTAATTTCTATAAAAGTGTACTATATATTGATAAAGTGGGTTACTAGAACCTCAAATGTCCAATTATTTTTTAATAACTCCTTATATGTTAAGAGATAATAACAATTAAAAAAGTCATTTTGTCTCTTTAATTATTAAAGGGATATAACGTTGTACACATTCCAAGTGCATGTGACATCACAATCCTTGTGTAAGATTACCAACCTTACAGATCATAAATCTCTGCTATATGTATTAATATATCATAATATCAAATATTATTTACAGCTATTTCAAGGAACAATCAAATTTCAATATTATGTCTACCTTAGCAGGGTTAAATGAAATAAAAACTTATTATTCCTTGATTTGACTTGATTATTTGACTACCAACAACTACAGAACATTACCACAGCACTGACCTACTTAACAAATAACTGACGTTAAAATGCATTTCACGTCATACAAATATGGCCGACCATTTCTAGCGCTAAAACTATAATTCAAACTTTTAATTGCTATATCTCCGTCAATATTTAGATATTTAATAAAATAGACACGCCAATACACATTTATTAACATCAATTTCAATCAAAGTTTGTATTTTCGATTAAAATAAAAGGTGTTCTTCACTGATCCATTATTTAATATATTATTTTTAAATTAATTTAAAATAAAAAAATTGTTGTAGTAAGTGTATTAAAATTTGGCTGTTGTTTGCTTGGTTATACCATCAACGAAAATAATCAAATCTTTCATGGAAGGGAGAGTTTGTTGTTAATAGCTATCTGAGTTGTATATATGTCTGCAAGTAGGGACTTGCCTCATTGTAAATAAAGAAATTTGAACTAGATAGAATAGAGTGTTAAATGTATACTAGATATAATGTGGACTAGATGTGAGTGTGGTACAATACACTAAATCAATACTATGAGTAGAGAAAATAATGTAAAATACGTGCGCTATTTAAGACACTATTCTATATGTCGAAAGTATATGGTATCAATTCCTCGCATAAAAGCATATATATATATATATTTATCTATGTGAAAATTTACGTATTACCTACGGTATAACAAACACAAATATTCTGTCCCAGCTACAACACAATCGGACTGAGATTTAAATTGAGACTAATCGCTGCTTTAACAGTAGAATATAAATTTCCAATCTAAAATTATTGGCTTTTGGGTTCGACTTCCGAACCAATACAATATTTTACATACAGGTTTAGAACATATTAAAAACTGTAAGCATATTAAGACGTAGGCTGAATTTAGACATAGGCTACAGAAGCTACGGCCAATGAGCCCTTACCACAAAGGGGCCCACTTCACAAATGGTTTGTGACTTGATACATCAGTCTACGGCCCTCTGGATACAAAATGCGGCTCTGTTAAGAGGTGATACAACTACAAATTTTTTAGTAATTTTACGAATACATATTTCGATTGAGTATTTACATATTGTAGGTCACAAATATTTTCCTACAAATGTTTTAACATCAAATTTTCAACATTAAAAATTATATAGTTCAAATTACGAGATTTCGGCGGTGACTCATGCTTAAAAAAAGTTGTACCGTATAAATCTGCGATATAATGAAAAAGTACAATTGCGCTAAATTTTTTATAATGTGTATAGGAACGAATATGATCAAATCCACCATCGCATCGTAGATTTATATGGTTCTTATAACCTGCCGAACTCAAGTAATTTGAACTATACATATAAATTTGTTGTGTAAAAGTAATTTCAGTTTTAAAATTCGGTCTATTAATAATTTTTACATTTGTTTAAATTTGTTTTTTAGTTAATTTATCTTAATTTAAAAGAAGAACATAATTTTAACTTAATACAATAAAATCCAATTTACATTTTAAATAATAAATAAAGTTTTCAGTCAGGGAAATATTCGTATATTTTATCTTATATTCGTATAGGGTGCCACAAGGGCTAAACTCTAAGCTTTAGATTAAACATTTCCCCCGAAGGGATTTTGTGACCAGGATCGCAATATCCCAAAAGTTAGTAAAAACTTAAACATCCTTCCCAAATATCCCATATGCTAAAGGACCAAACTAACCAACAACATGGGAATACCTCAAAAAATATTAAAAAAAAAAAAAATAACTCAAAAGCAAACATTTAAATTTATAAAAATAAACTTACCCAATGTTTGTCTCTGGAAATCGAAAAACTGTTTTTTTTTTTAAGAATTTATTTTGGAGTTATTTTTATTCCGACAAATATTTTTCTCTTAATATGCGAAGATATATCGTGAGATAAAAATGATATGCTTTTGTTTAAGTACAAAAGTGATGGTGATAGTACCAAGTCTTCTTCTAAACTAACCCAGTGTCAGTAAAGCCCGCGGCTACTCTTTCGTGTCATTCTCTTCGCAACCCTCTCCTCGATTTGCCTTCACCTTCCTCCACCACCACCCGAACGCCGCACACCGCACAACCCGAGAGATCATAGTCCGGCGCTTTGGCACCATGAGGAATGCTATTCCGTAAGATTCGAACTAGCCTTACTTTAAAGGGTGGTGGAATAAGAACTAAGAACTGGAGGATTCTTTACGCAATAGTGCTGTGTTATGTGAGGTTCAAATTCTCGTTACGAGTTATATTATCAATTTTGTGAGCAATAAAATGTCGTTCAGAAACTGGATTCGATCCCAGATCTTCTGTTTAGTACACAGACGATTTTCAAATAAGCTACCTCTGACCGAAACAGTATACTCATTTTTAATCGAAGACATGAACTCGTTTCATTGTTTCATTAGTACTGTCTAATCGTACCTACAACAATAGAACCTAAAATATTTGATATAGTCCAAATCACGGTAGTTTGGCGACGACTTATACTTAAAAGAGGTTATAAGAGCGGTATAAATCTATAATACGATAATGAATTTTATCTTATTCGTTTCTATATACATTATAGAAAAATAAGTGAATCAGTGCTTTTAAGTTATATCGGCAGGTTCTATCCCACAACTTGTTTTAAGTATGAGTCGCCGCCGAACTCTCGTAATTTGAACTATAGTTTAATAGTTTCTATGCAGGTATAATATTTATGTAATACAATATATGACCAATGACCTTCTTGCGTAATCTTTCTTAAAACTATAAGATAAAAATCTTTAAAACTACCTTAAGAATCAAATTGTGACTACGTAACACAAATTTCATGGTTTTTCCATCGTGTCCATTGTCACGTCTTGTCACACGTGGCGGACAACCCCCCTTCCACCCCCCCCCCCCCCCCGTTTATTCTGACGTCACATATTTCCTTTAATTTAATTTTGTTTTTGGTCTTCTTTCTTTTTGGGAACCATATTATAGATTAATTGTGACGCCACGAAGCATAAGACTGCCATGGATTGTAATGGATTTTCTTGCCTTGCCTTCTATACCTCGATATACGGCCGCTCCTTATACGGCATTTCGCTTTAACGTCCTTTATTAATTATGGCACTTGTTCGAGTTACGCCCCTATTGTTTCGTTATACGGCCAAAAATATGCAGTACTGTTAGCGACTTTCTGAGAATCTGTTACAGATAGCGTCAACAGCAGTTAGCGTCAAGCATAAATGCTCTCACAAAAATTAAATATTCATGCAGTCAAAAAAATTCGCATTAATAAAGAATAAATAAAAATTGAAATGAAAATTTAATTACAAACAATAATAATGGTCGATATTTTGTGACACATATCTTGTAACTATTCTCCTAATGTTACAGGATCGCTCCACTCCCCACGTCCCCACTCCCCAATTTCCCCATTCCCCCACTCCTCAAAGGATCAGCGGGGGTTGTAACTGCGCAGGTACACACACAACACCTACATCACCCCGTACATTCCATCAAAAACACCATAATTATGTAATCGTTAAAATTGGTAAATTGTTAAAATTTTAATACTCCTAATACCACAATCTTGTTGCTTATCCCATATTGTTATTGCCACGACTGTCACAACTGTCAGTTCTTTGTTCAATGCAACTTTATGTGGGCAGAGCTTGATTTTATTTTATATTATACTTTTAATAAATATAAAATATAAAAACTTTTTGAAGGATAATAAAATATAAAAAATTCAAATTAAATATTTCAAAGAGAATCCCGAAAGGGTATTTGTAAATTCCTTTCAAAAATTGAGTCATCTTTTATCTTTAGTCTTCAGAATAAATATATATAAAGAGAAACTTTTCTGAACCATTTTAAAATAGTTTAAGGGTGCTCTCACACTGAAACTAACTGTTTGTGATCTCCGACTTTTTCAGTAGTGTGTATTAGACTTGTTTCTCATTAACATGAGAGGACTTTTCTACTTTAATGTTTATCTACATACCACTGTATCGAAAAAGTATGTATTTCGTATGATATGATTCATACGTAGATCGAAGTACCACACTACGTTCAATTCGGAATCGTATATTTCCGAACTCTCTGATATAGATGCAACTTAGTACACCTAGGGGTACAAGGGGTGAGTCACGAACACCGGCTAGAGCATTTACATTGTACAGAACGACCACGGTTTTCTTCGTGAATCGTTAATAGTGGAATTCGATTATGTATCCTATATTATAATGTTCCAGGTGTATATTTATGATCTTATATGTTTAGTAGTGAATTTTGTATGGTAGCTCAAAAACGGCTCCGGAGAAGTTTTTGAAAATTTCCTATTTCATAGAGACAAAAATTCTAAGACTTTTTGCGTCCCTGGATTTTTCCTGAATTTCCTGGAAACCCGTAACTTTGGAAAAACTGGAAAAAAAAGTAGGCCCTGTTTTGCTGTATGACTTTGTATTCGTAAAAGATAGAAATGTGAAATATTGCATGGGTTACACTATTGAATGCGAACATATTTCAATACTTAGAAATTCAAAACTTTAAAAAAGGGGCGCTGAGAAAATTAGCGTTCCTGTTGAAGTGGAAAGAAAGGGCAATGTTCCTGAGGAAACATTGGAGAAAGCTCAAATTCTAGATTGTGTAATAATTGAACATGATGTTCATTAAAAAAAAAATTATAAACTCGCGATTTTGGTATAAAAAAAAGCGTGGAAACATTTTATTTGCTAGAAAGTTGAAATTTTGTATATGAGCTAACTTTGGTACCTAATTTATGGATCGAAAAAAAAAATCCCAAATTTTGAAAAAAAGTTGGTCAAATGGAAAATATTTTATATTTTTCAGTCAGTTTATATGAAAAATTATTTGTTTTTATATGTAAAATTAATAAAGAACGAAGAATAAAGAATTTAATATTTCCATTTAAAAATGGAATTCAATTCACACACAAAAGACATTCGTCGCTTACGACGGGGGTAAACTCTAGTTAACATAAACTCGAATACATTATACTAAAAAAGTCTGCTTTGCAAATAGTAGTGTGTCAGTGTTAGAGCAGCCTAAGGTTATTGTTGTGCTATAGTCTCAACCATAGAATGTTAGACATTTTTGTAGAATTCTTAAAGAATACCATTATCTAATTATGATGAAAATTTAAAGTCGATAGACCGTTTATAATTCGAAAAAAATGTCATAAAACTTCGATTTTTTCCGTTTGCAGTGGGAGACAAGTGCATTTATATGTTTTATAAAAAAATCGTATACTTACAGAAGGATACTTCTTTTTTGTGTATGCATAAAATAATGAAAATGATTGACCAAAACGGTATTCAAATAAAAGACTATAAAGTTGAATATTTTATTAATAAATGATGTAGTTATATCACTCCACACTTTAGGCCTGTCTAACACTGTAAACAGTGCCGGATTTAGATGTGTGGAGGCCATAGGGCAACGAAGGACCGGAGGCCTCTAATTATTTTCCGAATAAAAGAAAGAATTTTTTTCTGTCAAATTTCTTTCAAACGGTTAAAATTCTTTCAAAAACTTATTGCTTTTATCTATAGTGTGGAGGCCCCTCTCTTGTATTGGTCCCGAAGCAGTAGCCCCGCCTGCCCTCCCTCAAATCCGGGTCTGACTGCAAGCATATTTAAGCGACTGCGAATTCGGACGTAAATCTGTGACTTGGTTGAGCACCAACTACAACTTTCAAAGCAAGCCGACTCCTGTGTTCTTCGCATGTGTGTGTAACAATCAATACATACCACGTACCGATACGACAGCACGCCAAGTCAAACTTGTGTACTATAGCGTGTACTATTGGAGTTATTTTGCACTAACATAATTTATCATGAGAGCAAACTTTAATTTTTATCGATACAAAACTGTTATGAAAGAGACTATTGCATTCCGTTGTTATCTATGTTAGCTATGCTTTAAAGCGGCTCTGTGCAAAGCACACGTTTCACACCTAGGGAACTACCCGATTTCATAGATTAAATATTCATAGAAAGCTTTTAATGCCATTGAGAGGTGAAACATTCAACGAAGCGAATGCTAGTAGCGAATGCAAACATCCATTTATTAAATAAATATTTCAAAATTGAAAATATTATATTTTCAATTAAATATTCAATTACATTTATCCTTGTTCTCGTATTTCCTGTTATTTTTTGTAAACCTGAGTAAATTCCAATGCACATCGTAAATAAAATTGGTTAAAATAACTTTACTACAATAACTACTTTAAAATAACTTTAAAATAAAAATCGATACAAAAAAGCAATCTTTTCGATAATGTTTTTTGACGATTCCGTTAATATATAATTATTTCTATAATTACTACGTGATAAAATAACATTTAAAGAATACTAATGTGAAATTTTCATAAATAACTATCAAGAAATGAGACTTTTCATGAAAATCTCCGCAGACATCACAAAAAAAAGTTTCATTGTGGTGTCCTTCATAACTCATCACTTGATTATTAGAAATCAAAAAATCAAAATGATTTCATTAGTTGATAAGTTTCTGCAGGTAACCCTGTCGAGTTTTTTTTTTTAATATCTTACAGCACTTAGAAGTCAAAATATTGGTTTTTCATGAAAAAAATCAAAAAAATTGTTATTTTAAAATACGTTAAAAGTAAAAAACAAAAAATCTCGACAGGACTACCTCGGCATTTATATAAAGAAAGAGTATGCAACATTTCAAAAGGATCGTTCCACTAGATTTTGAGCTAGAGAGGGCATCGCCTCTGAAAAATTTTAGTGTGAAAAAAACGCATTTAAAAGTTTCAAAGAAAGACGAATCCAGACCAGATAGGTTGAAGACTTAGAACTCTCTATCTCCGATAGTTTTACTACAATCGACTTTAAATTTTTACACAATAAACTTAATATGTTGTACATTAATATAAATAAATTTAAAAAAAAGTTGAAGCCTTACAACCCCCACTCTAACCCTTAATGCACCCATTGTTTAATTTATATGCGATAGAAATTCTTAAATATGTGTATATAATATAGGACTAATCATCGGAGATGAGATAGCGTTAAATAAATTAAATTTAAAAAATATATACATTAATAAATTAATTCTGTGTTCCCTATATTACAAAACTGTACACCTCGCCGCTGCATTCAATGAAGATTTTGCAACAAGCTTCCTGTTGGTTTTTATTTTTAAGTCAAATTTCATTTAAAGCATTCATTTTCAGCCATCGCAGTTAATAACAAACATTAAATAAAGCTGTATTATTATTAAATAAAGTAAATATTAAAATGAAATTGAAAAATGTATTCATATCAAAACTAATCCCACAGGCCGTAGCTATATACTGTTACTGCCTTCTTGGCTTTGGTTAGGTTTCTAAAGAATTACTTTTTTTACAATTTGTTTTTTTCTCTTTTTTCTTTTTCATAATGGATTTAAATAAGATTAGGTTATAATTTTTACACTTTTCTTATTTCTTTAAAACATTAGACAACTATTATAATCAAGAAATGATTTTTGCATAACAGTTTCACACAAACTGCTAGTATTTTGTTAGGTTTAAATTCAAATCCCAATTTGAAGTTGTCCACAGTATCTAACGTATTTTAACTATCTGTTTTTATTCAAAATACAATTTCTATAGATAATTATTAATAAAGAAATACGGCTCTTTCCGACTTGCCTATCAAAATATGATCACAAGTATTTTTAATTGAATTTAATTCATTCATTTTTTTAAACAATTTCGTTAACTTGTTTTGAAGATAAAATATAATTCATTTAAAAAATAGATATGTAAACAACTTAACAAGTTTGTTACTTTTGCAACTAGGTGTAAACAATAGGCGGAAATTACACTTTATTAATAGCCTGCAGTATTGATTAAGACTATTAGTTGCAGTATTAGGCCGGTCTTATAATGGAGCAGACTACATCCGACCTCCGACTTTCACATTTACAGATTTTAATGTTTGAAGAATTGCAAGATTCAGTAATGAAGAGTATCGAAAAATAGAGGAGAAAAGATAAGAAAGAATTTGCAAAATGCGCAAGAAAGTGATAAAAACGTTGGAACACATTAAAGAGATATGTGATTGCAAAATAAAAAATGAAAAAAAAAAATAGAAGAGCTGATGGGAGGATAAAACGAAGGGAAGAGATAGTACAGAAAAGAAAGAATGAAGTACAAGAAAAAGCAGAGTAGCAGTGGGGAGGAGCAGTAAATAAATTAAGGAGGTTAGGAAAATAGCTACTAAGAGACATGGAAGGAAGGAGATGGATGGCAGAGATACACAAAATAAGGAAGGACAAAGGGGAAAAGGGAAAAGAAAAAGAGAGAACATGTTTTTAATAATCTTTCAATCTTACTCAAAACATTTGAACATTATCAATAAAAAAGTGGTCCTTCTTACCAACCTTTTCTTTTGTTTAATATGGTTTAATAATTAGTTTTGTCTTTTGGTCTTTGTTTAGAAAAGGTAACTGGACTTCCTTTTTTATATTAGTAAGATACAAGTACTATACCATTCCTGAATCGGCATTACATGAGCAAGTTCTTAAAGTAATTTGCTCATTTCGTGTCTAGTATTTTTCTCATTTCGTGTCTAGTATTTTTCTTTCACGGCAACTGGTCAAAAACAAAGTTAATGTTTTTGCTGAGGATTTAAGTCAAGATTAAACCAGAAATTTTTCGTATTTTGCATTAATCATCGACAAAATAACGCTTGTGTCGATTGAACGCTAAGTAACTATTCAGGATAACGTAGAAATAAAAAAAAGCTAAAATAAAGTGCTTTCCAAGAAACTGACGATATCTTGAAAACCATGCGACTTTTACTAAGGTCATGTGGGTTTATTCAATGCGTCTGAGGCAGGTCTACCTCCGGTGTCCTTAGTGTGACGTGCTACTTTTGAGACATTCTGTAGAGTACAATTTATGTAAAATAACGTAATGCCTAACGGCAAAAAACATTGTAATAAACAATACAATACAAATACATTTTGCATATTCACTCGTGTCTATAAGTTGTAAATTATATTGTTTTAAGTACTAATAAGTATTGAAAGTTGATGCACTCAAATAATCAAAAGTTATTTTAAAGAAGAAGCATTTAAGGGGCCGTGTTTGGAAGACTTGCATCAATCTGAGAAAATCTATGGCACGGCACTGCTGAGGACGTTAGATAAATAGAAAATGATGTATCTGTAATTTCTGTATTTATACAACAACATTACAGTAGCAGATTATATGCAATGAGTATAACTTGCTTGCGGGTTTAATTTTAATATGCAAATTATATTTGTGTGTATATATGTATATATATATACGTATCCTTTGAAGGGGTTGAAGTAGGACTGACTACATATGAAAGGTTTACAAGCCGGCTTAAATTTTAAGTATCTCTATTCCACTTGTTCTATGTATGTTTAAAATCACTTGAACCCTCAGGCATAAAATTGCCGCTTCTATGTGGTGTACCATCAAGCCTCATTTCGAGATCCGAAAATCCAAAAGAGTACTCAAACCTCATCCCGACTCATGGAACGAAATTCATACTGCGTAAGGGTTTCCAGGGGAAGTCGGAAGGAAGGTGGTGATGTGGCAAACATGGTGAACGTGGTCATGTGAGAGCTGTCCTGAATAGTTGACAAACAAAATTTTATAGCAGCGGATGGTTGTTGATTTAATTCAAAAAAAAGGGTAAAATTAAACACCTCTTGTTTGTTTTTCTAAGGTTTACTCTAAACTGTCTCCGTCATTTGTGAGCCAACATCAAAAGAACATTTATTATTAGAAGTCATTTATTTTTAAGATTCAGTTCTGCTTTTTGAAATTAAAGCAGAACTAATTCGTGAGTACATCCTCTCTACAGTTTATAGTTTCTAGTTTTACTTATTGGATTTTTTTATCGGCTATTACTTTAATTTTTTGTGATGTTTTGTCCATTTAAGACTTTGCGCACACTAGATGCAACAAAAATATGAAGTAAAGAAGTAACAGTAGTATCAGCAGGGAACTCATTGTTGGACTCCAAAACAGAAAAGCCAAAAATCCTAAAAACAACAACAGTGGAAACACAAAAACCGATGAAGAGTTTGACAAAGTTCGTGTTACTTTTTTATATTATATAAATTTTTTCCCCCTTATTTTCATATTATGTTTATTTGTTTAATTTATTTAACGTCGACCTATTTCCGGTGCTGAATCCTATCATGGATGACCTCCCACGATATAGGCAGGTTTTGTGATATCGAGCATGTGTATTACTTTGCTGCCTAATAAGTTTATGATTATTTATATATATAATCAATTAAACTTGATAACAACCAAACCCGGAAAATATTTTCTTAAAATTATTAGTACAGACCTTTTCAAACTACAAATTCCCATTACTTCTTGACAGTATAAGGGTAGTTTGATATTTCTGTGACTTTTTGAATTTCCTGTCAACTGCTATCTACTAATACACTACAGTTAAATTTTGAGCGTTTAATTTGTGCTTGACACACATTGAAAGCAGCTATCTGTGCGATTGAGTGTGTAGACACCATGTCAAAAATCCATAAATTGGGCTTCGAACTGCTACCCAATCCAGCAGGTTTTCCAGATTAAGCCCACTGCGACTATTTCCTGTTTCCAAACCTAAGAAATTGGCTGCGCGGTAAGAGATTTCGGTCTAACAAAGAGGTCATCAATGAAATTACTGAAACAAATGCCTATTTTGAGTGCCTTGAGAAAACCTATTATTTGGAAGGAAAAATTGAAAAAATGCTGGTCTAAATGTATCGACCTATGTTAATAAATAAAGCGCTTTTTTGGCGAAGAAAATATCTCTTATAGAGAAATTAGGTGCTCTTTTTAAAATGAAAGTTATTGCAATATCAAACTACCCTCGTGCAATAAATAAATTTACTCCAAACTAATTAATAGTTAATAGTGTGAGCCAATTAAAGGGTGCTTTTTAAAGTTCGGGTGAGGTTGCTGTATAATAACGATCCATTAAAATGTATAGGAAATACGGTAATAACGATCGATAACGGCTTGTGGAACATAATCTTTAACCTTCTATTTTTGTTTGTTATTAAATTGGTAATTAAAATGAAGTAACCTTAATTAAAACTAATTTAGAAAATGAAATTAATTCTTATATTAAAGTAATTAGGTGAAACCATCGTATCCTAGTTTTAATTAATGTGGTGTATATCAGAATTTTCAACATCCACTCGCACTCGTACGAATCTGGTAACACTTCCTTGCCATTTACCATTTACCGTTTACGGGTATGCTTGAGTAGATGTCGATAGGACTCTAGGAGCCTACAAGATCCTTTCGTGCTGAGCCTGTCATGCCGTGCCCACCGTGTCACATTGTTCAGTGATGCGTATCTCTAATTAATTACTATTACATTGATTTGTTTAGGGCGTTATTAGACCTTGTAACCCGCGTGTCTCAAGAGAATGATTCTCTACGACAATTACTCAAGCGTTATTCTCTTGAAACTGTTTGGTAGTGGTATACTCGTGTTATGTAATTTTCTTACTATATTGTAAAATGTAGTGTACTGTCATAAGACTCAAATGTATATAATTAGAGAGTGCGCTCAGGTAGAAAATGTAACGGAGCGTAACACTTTAATTAGCTTGTGGTAAGCTAGCAAATGCGAATGTTGCAATGCAAGATAATTTTTTTATGAAAAAAGAAAAATGAATCTTGGAATTAGCTTGTGACAAATAGCAAGTATGAATTATTTTCCTAGTACCAACTCAATGTTCGGACAAAAGAAACAGAGTGATAGACGTAAAAGACGGTAGAAGTGAAAAGGAAGACAGAGGGGAAGAAGTATAGTGAATATATAATAGAGGTTTGTCAAAAGGAGACAAAGAAGACAAGAAGTGAGGAAACGAAGATAATGAAGGAGGGCTAGGGAAAATGAATGAAAGAGGGTCAAGAGAAGAAGAAGCAGAAAGTACTTTTGGAAATAGAAAGGTCTAGAATAACCTAAGTTTAATTTCAAGTTGAAGTTCTATGAAATGTATTAAGAATGTAGATTGTAAAGCCGAAAGGCACATAATTAATATAATAATAATAATAATAACTAGCAAGTATGAATCTTATAGTGAAAGAGAATTTTCTACATGGGCGTCTGTCTTTTGTCTGTAAATTGAATTTTATTTCAAATTTTAACTTAAAATATTTAACTCGTTCTATATTAATTTTACATATAACAACAAATAATTTTTCATATAAACTGACTAAAGAAATATTTCTTCTTTCAACAAAATATAAAATATTTTCAATTTATTCGCGACCACCTTCTTTCAAAATTTGGTTTTTCTTTACGATTTGTAAATTAGGTACCAAAATTAGCCCAAATATAAAATTTTAACTTTCTATCACAACTTTACCTTCGACAAAAATCACCCCCGTGACCCAAATAAAATATTTGAATTCTTTTTTTTAATAAGATAATAAATTAATGCACAATCCAAAATTTTAGCTTTCTCCAAAGTTTTTTACCGAGCCCCCTAATTTTCTCAACACCCCTTTTATAAATTTTTGAATTTCTAAATTTTGAAATATGTTCGAATTCAATAGCGTAATACACATGCAAAATTTCAACTTTCTATCTTTTACGAATAAAAAGTTATACAGAAAAAAGTGCACATGCCACATTGAGACTCAAGTAGGTCCAGATGTATATTAAGGGCAATCTCAGTGAAATTTCTAGTGGGGATAATATAACTATCAATTACAATTTATAATTTCGAAACCAATGTACTTATTAAAGTTAGGAATCCCACCAGTCCTATTTCCCTCTTAACTTATAATAAGCCTTAATTTGAAGAAACCACCAAAAACTAAATGGTGGAGAATTGAAATCGTAATCTCTTGTAGAATACCTTATACTCGTATTACAAAGTACGTCTATTTCACGCTTCACGTCTCCACATGTATCAACTTGTTGAGACTTACTTTTTATAAGTAACCATACAGCGAATTCATATATGTATTGATTAGGTTCTCATCCGCTAGTAAAGGTGCTAGTATCGTTTTTATCAGATTATCGAGTACACAATTTGGAGAAGTGGTTTGCTATTTGTTTAAGTCAATTGTAGTTCGCATCAACGTTTTCGTCGCTTAGAGTCTGAACGTTGAAGTGGTTTCGCCAACAGATCACACAGACTGAAAGACTGAGAGATTAGAACGTCTGAGGTAGACTCAGATCCACTTTTAAGCATAGGAGTGTGCAAGTTACAATTCACATGCTGAGAACCTTTATCATAATATAGTTTAGTAAGAACATAGATTAGAGATATACTAAGTATTACAATATAAAACCCCGAATCCCATCGAATTAGTTTAAAAACAAACAACAACAAGAATTACAAAGAACAGCAAACTAGTATTACGTACTTAGAATTATTAATAATTAACCAGTGTAAAAGTAATTTGATTTAAATAAGGACTAAAAGTGCCATTTTGAATTAAAACAAATAAACGTTCTTTTAAAATCTTAACTCGGCCGACACAAAAGTTAACCAGCACCACAAAAAGGTCCGAGTCACAAAAAAAATTGTTGAACTTATTAATTTATTTTTTAATAGTAACAATTTTTTACTTTTTAAGGGAAACGGTTTTTTTTTCTTTTTTAAGATCTGGCGAAGATTTTCAGAAACAAGTAGGAGCTTGTACTACAAGTTGTGCTTAAATTTTTGCATATGTTAGATTTTAATAAATATGTATTTTATTTCGAATGATAACTGGATGTCTTGTACAATTAAATTGTACACTATATCTTAATTTCTATAACATTGTACTAAACAGATACCGTTAGCCACCAAGATCACAAACATAAAATTAGTTTGATTTAATTAGTCACAATATTAAAAAATGAATCAACAATTAAAATAGTCATTTTTGTGTTTTGCAATTATAAAAGTGTTATAACTTAAAAAAAATAAAAGGGAAACATTAATGGTATATTCTGCCTTAAATCTTCCCCGCAGACTATTGTCGTGTCTCTTCTGCAACAGAACTAATTTGTAATTATAACACATGTGTTACCTAAAACATCTGATAAATGTATCTTTATATATGTATAAAAATTCAGCCTGTGTATGTTTGTGCCCGCAAGACTCAAAAAGTAGTCGGTCGGTTGATAATTGTAATTTTGATACAAGTTACATTTGAATATGCGCGTGTTAATTTCTTTCGTTTCTTTCCAGTTGATCTTTGTCTGTATATCTCTGTGTGTATTTTATTTACTTCCGCATTCATTTCATATCAGACTAGTATTAAATAAAAGTTAAAAGTTATTAAAATATGATACCGTGATCTCGATTATGAATACACTGATATTCTTTTAAGTTCGAGGCTGTAGATGACATAGTCAGCCTACGAATTAGTCTAGAGCAGTTGTTGCACTTGAATAAAATTTCTGTCGAAATAAGCCTATCCACATTTGAACATCATCTCCCCTACTACATTATATTTACTTTTAAGAAAGAACTTTGACAAGCACTGTTCCATAATCCCTTTTCCCCCTTGCTACCAAAATAGAATATGCTTATTAAGTTGTATAACTGGGCATTGGATCACTTGTAAGGTTATTTCATTAAAATTCTGCACATTTGGCACATCACAAGAATCAGAATCAGAAGCAGGAAGATACAACACATGAAAGGGACCAATATACACAGCCCTTATATAAAAGTGTGAATATTTATGGGTGCTTATGTGGGTGTTTAAAGGAAATAGATTTAACGTCGAACCACTAAAATAGACAGAGAAAACTTTAAAGAGAAAATGATAATATGAACTAAATCTATGGCGTCATACATAGCCTTATGTCTGGAGCTACATACTGCCTCTTATTGTATTTTACATATATTCTCACATAGAAATTATCATATATTATTACATATATAATTGCAGAACACTTTCAAGCTTGCTAATTTACGACAAGCTAATTTCCAGGTTTCTTTTACCTCTCACATAGAAATTACGCAGGATTCAACTTGCTTGTGTGTTATAAGCTTATTCAAGAGAGTTACCGGTCGGACTAAATAGAAGGCATACAAATCTCACTCATACTAAAGAACTAATAAAAGCATTACATTTGTATCTGTCTTAATTTTTACAACCTCCTTACATTTATTTCCATTTAATTTTCTAAATTAACAAAAATCAATTTATTCGTTTCGTTTCAGTGTTACTCATTCTTTTGACCTTCTTTTCTCTTCTCTTCCTTCCTACTTCCGTCATCCATCTTCTTCTTTCTGTTCTTCTTTACTTCGTATGCACCACCAGTGACTTTCCGCCTATATATTCTTTTCCGTTTCTCTTAATCTTTCCTATACATGACTCCACCACACTTAAATACTATATTTTGACGACACAATGGACGCTGAGTACCGTGTCTTCGGGACCAGAGGTATATTTTATGGATTTGGTAGTTATAAAATTAAATTGATTATGTAAATACATAATCATAACATTACTAGGCAGTGGTGTAGTACAGATAGACGTGGCCACTACACCACAAATCTGCCAAGATACTAAGAGGTTGGCGATAGAGCTCAGCATCGTAAATAGGTTGACGTTAAATAATCTAAAATCTGTATAATGGATTTATTCACATTGGCTTCTGAAAGGCCCGTATAATACTATGAAATCAATTCAGCTGTGACGTAAAAGAACCAACAATCATGGGCGTCCGCAGAAAATGAAACTCTTTATCCAGGATGAAACAGTACTCCACTTACTTCGCCTTGTGGACTTCCATGCAAATAGTACAATAAATTGTCTCGTTAATTCATCGTTTTCCTTCGTAACTGACAGATTGTCGAATACAAAGACTTGACCACCAGCTGTTAGCAAAATGACTTCCTGTTGTACAATATCCTCCACATCCCCGTATATACTCCATTGTATATTCTCCTTTATTTTCAATTTGTTTCATGTGGTTTTATTTTGCCTGCGGGCTTTGCATTTTCTTGACGTTAATAGTAAATGTTTTTGATATCAACTCTCTGACGTCGTTCACCATTCCACTATGGTGGTACTATGGCTAGTATGACTATAAGACTATCTTTCAACGTGATCTGACAAAGGCACCCGTAATACAAACACACTGTATTGTTTTCTTTAGAATTTCAATTACAGTACTTTTATTATCCAGACAAGAATGGTTTAGGCAGAGCTGCATTCAATGTGGTTCTGACCAAGGCTACGCGAACTGGTAGTGCACTATACTAGCCTATAGAGTATTACTTTACCAACTTATTGAGAATTTACACTTTTGTTTTTAATTAGGAAATGGCCTAGGCGGTCCAGCTGATTTTATGTCCACTTTGTTATGAAAAGTTTTATTATTGTTTTTAATATAATCAATATTAAAGTATTATGACCTGCATTTTTAATTTCAACATTTTATCTATTATAGTTCATGAGATAATGTACTTGGCAATGTGAGTGCGACACTTACCGCGCAGATTACTGAACGCAGCAATGCTTAAAGGCTAAATAATAACCGGATAAATCGATTTGAAAATGGCTTCCAGATTTTAAATCAGTACGAAATCAGTGCGAAAAAATTTCGCCTCCGCGACGATCTTTAATAATAAATAATAAACGGATGGACTGATTTGAAAATAACTTTCGAATTTGGAATCAACGGGAAATTCTACGTACAAATACTTTTTAAAAAAAAAATTTCGCTTATGCGACAATCTTCTTTCGATCAGCGAAAATTGGTCTAAATAATAAACGGATGGACCGATTTAAAAATACCTCTCACGTTTGGAATCAGCAGGAAATTCTACGCACAAAATAGATTAAAATAGAAATAAAATAGCAACCTAACTCGGTCACTGTGTCAACGTATTTCAAAAAGCAAACTAATCCTATGACTGTTGGATTTACAGTGAGGATCTGGTGACCTTGACCACTTATATTCGTAAATTGCTAGAGCTAGGAGCAGCATACAAAATGAAATTATTTGATTAAATTGTTCTTTTATTATAACCTGCTCAAATAAATAAATTGTACAAGTGGTGGGTACATTCAACCAATTTAAAAGCCAGAAATATTTCATAGTCATTTATTCCACGTCGGTGAACAAGTACTTTTCAAATTAGTGTCAAGAAAAATACAAAAATGGAAAATCATTTTTATGAAGACGCACTCTAATCAGTTCACTGCTAGATCGTATGAGAATATTATTATTAAATTTTATTTATATTTTTTGATTTTGGGGTACATTAGTTCCCTACAAACAATTTGGTTCTGAAGCGTGTAAAATTCAAATACGATATTCTAGAACTCGACTTAGTATAGGAATTGACATTTAGGCAATATAGAAAGATACAAGTATTATACCATTCCAAAATCGGCATAACATGAGCAAGATTTTAAAATGATTTGTTCATTTCGTGTCTAGTATTTTAAATTCACGGCAGCTGGTCAAAGACGGATTTAAGTCAAGATTTAACCAGAAAATTTTTGAAAATTGACAGAATAACACTTGTATCGTCTTAAGTAACTATTCACGATAGGGTAAACATAAAAAAGAACTGCGGGTAAACTCATTAAACTCGTATGGACATAAACTATCCATATCTGTCATAAAAAGAAAAATTTAAATTTAAAATTTTTGTTTATTGAACTCCTTAAGTAGTTAATTAATTTTAATTTGGAAAAACTTATTTTCTTCAAACTACAAAACCAAAATGAGTAATAATAAAATTCTCACAGCTAAAATATTCGTATACAAATTAATTAAGTTATTTTGGTAGAAATAAAATAGAAAATATTATTTTTTTCGCGGCAAAAATATTATTTTTTTCGAGGTGGAAATATTATTTTTTTATTATGCTTGGAACTTGTTTTATTAGTTTAGTTACACGTCTGAGAAACCATAATTTTTTTTTTTAATTTTAAAGGTCCCTTGTCTAATGTTTTATATAGCTTTTACCCGTTGCAATGTTCAGTAATCCGACGGTTTATATACTACAAAGTATACTTTACTACAAAATACTACATTAAAAGGTTTGTCAACACTGCAGTATACGATACTAAAGTGCAGCAAATAACTATATGTATTGATTACTATATACATAGATTGAAAAATACTCTCTTATGTTTATATTATATACATTGTCATGTGATTCGCTTCATGCAAAATGGTATCTAAGAGCTTTTTATCTTCAATAGTTCAATAGTTTTATGGTGATTTTAACTACTTATTCTTATTCTAATTTACATTTTCCATCGATATTATGTTATGTCAAAATTTAGAAATTAAGAAATTATAAAAGAGGGCGTAATGAAAATTGGATAAAGTGAACTTTGGAGAAAGTTCTAATTTTGGATTGTGTAATAATAGAATATCTTATAAAATCGTATCCACGATATTGTACCCACGATATCGTACCAATGATATCAAATCGTAGTCACGATACCTTGCATTGCAAGTCAATTTCTATATGAGAAGTATAAAATGAATCTTGGAATTACCGTATGATAAGCTAACCAGTGAGAATCTTGCACTAATAATATCTCTCGACACTATTGGTAGTATTATTATTTATTTTAAATGTTTTTTTTCCATTATGCACTACATTCTTCTGCCTTAACTCATTGAAATACATATCATTGTGCTTAATTCATTTCTGATCCTTATTATATCTAAACATTCTCACTCCTTTCAAAAGAAATTTAAAAAAATAACCTTATAAAAATAAAAAAAACTACTGCTACTGTTTTGCTCCTCCTGCTACTTTCCCTCCTGTTTCTACTGTGCCATTCCTTCTCTTTTCTCTATCTTCACCATCCACCTCTTCCCTTCAATAATTGCACTATATTCTTTTCGCTTTTTACCTTTTTGTTATGTGAAAAGTTAATGTGCTCCAATATTTCTATCTCCGTTAAACACACGCTGCATCTGTTTCCTTTCTCCTCGTTTCCCAATCTGAATCTGGCAATCCTTCTCATGTTTTTGTGTCTTTTTCTCTTAAGTATTCTGGTATCTCTCTCTCCCAAATCCTTTTATATATTTTGTTATAATTGCTCTTCTCAATTCTTTTCATTCTTTTCTGTTGTTGTTCATCCTGTCTCTTGTCCTTAGCTCCTCTTCCACACTTGTGGCTTCTTCTCTCCTTCTCTCTGCCTCTTCTGTCGCCATTCCATCCATTGGTAGTATTAAGCACTATTTTGGATGCGAATATAAATTCTCCATTCAATAAAATTTTATTAATTTCAAAATTTTAGTGCGATTCTCTGGGTCTGAGCCTAATTTATAGTATTCGTCATTAAATGTCTGTATATTCATCTATAACAATTATTAAAGTCACGTAAAGTCACGAAGTACCCTGCTCACAAGACAAGGGGGCTTCCTCGATAAGATATTACTAACAATTATTAATATTTTACCTTTATTCATTCGCTTAAATAATTAATAACGATAAAAAACCAATACATAAAAAAAAATTCATTCATTTCATCATTAAAAATTTCTTTTAAAAACAAAGCCTTATTAGAAACAAAGAAACATACTTTTCATATTTTTTATTTCAGAAGTATTTAGTTCTTTACAATTTTAAAATGTTTTGTATTTTATGTTTATTAGTACTTCTTTGTTATTTGTATAAAAAAATTTAAATTGTTTTCAAAATGAAAAGAAATGGAGAAATTCTAATTATGATCAGCAATTAATTATAAGTAGAATTAAGTAGAAAATTAATTGTTTATCTTATTTTTACAGCCTGTTAATATCCACGAATTTATTAATTAATGTTTCATTATATTGTGACCGTTACCCAGTAAACATTTTGGAGTCACTTTGACATCATATTGAAGATGCGTCATGATTTTTTTGTCATAAAAGAGTTCATTTATAGTTCAGTTTCTCACATTTTTTCATATAAAATGTCTACTTTATCGGCTAGAATTGGCGAAATTACTCCACCTGTCGGAACATAAATGAAGATAAAGTTGATGCGAACTATAATTGAAGTGAAATAGTGATAGAAACGTCACTAAATAGGACACTTCACCAAATTGTTTACTGGGTTAGTTTAGAAGTAGAAGGTTTTAGTGGCGCAACTTTCGTGTGTTCATAAAGCATTACTTATCGGAAAAAATACCATTCAAGCAAAGCAATGGCTTGACATGAAAGAGGTATTCGAACAAAGTATTTTTCAGAATTTAATTTATTTACTGTTTTTATTTATATGGGCCTCGTAGTCTACAGAATCGACCCTGAACATATTTAATGAGGCATTTCAAAAAAAAATAAAACAGAAAAATAGTAATGTCAAATAACAAAGAGCGCACTCAGTGTGTCATATTAAATTACGAATACCAACTGCAAGAGAATGTAGCGAATTTATAAATAGAGCTTTGTTTGTTCCAATAATATTTCAAATATTGATTCCTCGTTAAATATTCATAAACAAAAATAACAAACAGACTGGAATTTGATAGTTATTTTAAAACAAAAACTATACTAAAATTTTCCATTATTTTAAATGTATTTTTAATTCTAGTATTGCATTCGTTTAAGTGTTGTTTTATGCAAGTGGAATTTGTATCATAACCATTGTAGGTCAGTTTTCTGCTTGAAAGATATTTAATGTAAATAAAACAAAATAAGTCAAAATAAGTTTAGTAAAGTAGAGAACAAGGCTGGACACCATACTGTTGTGTCTTGGTAATTTCGTTGACATTGTACCCCTCGTGTCACGGCGAAGAATGTTCGGTTCACCTTTATACTTCCTTTATACAATATATAGGCTGGCATCACATAATGTTCTAAGAGTAGAGGAAAGTCAAATTTAGATTCACTGCACATAGTGTAGTGTATAATTCGTACTCGTTGTGTCTTGGGTTTAGATCCCTGAACAGCGCTATATTTTCTGGGTTTCACTGTTATCAAGTTTTAATGATTATAAACTTATATGGGGTGGTGTAGTGCACTTATATGAGGCCTTGACACCATAAAACCTTGCAACAACTAGAAGGTCCATTGGTGATATGACTTAGCATCGGAAATAGGTGAACGTTAAATAAATCAAATAGAATTCTTAATAATAATAACATGGTATTAATTAGTTTACCACGCTTTTTATGGTAAATAAAATCTAATGGTAAACGTTCACTGGTCCGTATGGAAGTCATTCCATGATGTCATATTGTTTAAAACGTGAAAAAGAAAAAGAAGTGGGTGGAATTGTGTATGTTTAGGCCGTCGCATATGGGGCGACTGATTGCAAACGCGAGCCCCGAAGGTGCTCGAACCGAATGAGAATGCAACTGTGTTGTTAATGAGAGAACGCACGTGTATACGAGTGAGAGAACACACACGGCACGAACGAAACTAAACTGATTTGATATTGGTTCTGAGTGACGATGTTTCTTGGTAGCAGTGCAATTACGTTGCATGCTTTTGATGGTGACATGTACAAATACAATTCAAAAGACCTCGTAATACGACACAATAAAATCCCCTATTAGGCTATTGTTAAAAATTCTATAGAGTCATGAAACACGGCTCGACATGGCTCGTTTTTCGTTTTCGTTAGGGCATCCGCATATGGGGCGACTGGTTGCAAACCTTAGTTCGAAGCTGCCCGAACCGAATGACAAAGGAACTGTGTTGTTAGTGAGAGAACGAACGTGTATACGAGTGAGAGAAAACAGGGCACGAATGAAACTAAACTGGTAGTCGAGCCGTGTTCCGTGACTCTATAAATTTTTTAACAATAGCATAATAATGGATTTTATTGTGTCGTATTAGGAGGTATTTGTATGTATGTATGTATTTAAATACTTTTGAATAGTATTTATGCACATCTCTGTCATGATGTCATCATCAAAAGCATGAAACCAACCATGCCCTGCGACCGAGAAATAGACTGCAAACGTACTCAAAACCAGTTTGAAATCAGTTTAGTTACGTTCGTCCCGTGTGTTTTCTCTCACTGGTATACACGTTCGTTCTCTCACTAATAACACAGTTGCATTCTCATTCGGTTCGGGCAGATTCGGGGCTAAGGTTTGCAACCAGTCGACCCATGTTCGGACGCCCTTAGTTTGCAGTTCGACTGATTGCAAACTAGCCGCGCAACGAAGTTTCCAACGAAGACGAAAAACGAGCCATGCGATCCGTGTTTCGTGACTCTATAGAATTTTCAGTATCTCTATGAGCGAACATATAGTACCAGAGTCTGTTGCGCAACGCAATCTTTAATTGGATCAAAAAGTTTCAAAATGGTTGTAGTAAAATAAAAATTCAAGACCAAGACACTTCTGTCAAAAAGTTTCATACAATTTAAGAAATTTAAATAGATTTTTTATTTAATTTGACGTGGAACGTTCCATACGTCAGAGATACTCGTATATTATTCTTATATTTTTGATATTCGAACGGTATCTAATCAGGCATGTGATTGAAAGGTCCCGCACCCCGAATTGTCAGTTGCTTGAACAAGCATTAGCTCACACTCTAATGAATGTTATCTGCATGGCAATAACAGCTTTGTTGTATTCCAGTGTTCTATATCTATTGATATCAAATTTGATTGAACCTGGATAAGTGTATATTATGTAAATGCGTCAAACTAACCAAAGTTATTAATGTGTGTTGCCAAGTGGAATAGAATACGAAACAGGGGTAAAGCAGCAGGGAGCGAAGGGAAATTCAACAAATTTATTCTTCATAATTTTAATTTTGCAAGAGGTATTTTTAAAATCTATTATTTTGTAATTATGATTATTTACTATCAAAATACGAGTATTAAGTTAAATAATTATTTGTAAATATTAAGGCGCTATTCCCCCCTACTTTTTTCTACTATTCTTTATCTTATTCTAGCTGACACAGTTATGTAGATTTATGGTTATGACTATGGTTGTGGTGTGTCTTCGGGTTCGATCACCGGACTAGAACTGCATTTTCTGGGTTTAGTTATTATCAGAATGAATTTGATTATAAAACTTAGCGCCACTTTTATGATCGATGCTTCTATGCTCAGCTTGTGGTACGAGTGTTACCCCCTCCCCCCCACTCTCCATACATACTGCGAAGTTTTTGTAACTTTTTAATTTTTTTTTTTTAATTAACCCTAGAATTTCTTCTCAAAAGTCTACATGAGACCTTATAAAAAAGGGTAATTTCTTCCAAAAACTTAAAAACCCTTAAACTATGTCTCTTTCACACTAACAGCGCACACCTAGTACGATCAAACAACGAATTAAATATTATCTTAAATTCGAATGAGTATGTAGTTGCTAGTTATTTTGTTAGATTTATCTGGAAACTATATTCATCTCTTTTCTTCAACAGGTAATCATTAGGCAGTCGCACAGAATGTCTCATGCCCGTCTTTATCTATAACACATTCACCGACATAATACTAATTCAGTTATTTACTTTATAAATATTTTTAAAACAATATTGCTGTCTCTTTCTTGTACATATAAAAATCTTAAATAAAACTATGTACTGCTCTATCACGTTGTAATAATTTTACTCTAAAAAACAACATTGCTAAATATTAATAGAACTTGATATGACTTACCGGTCATTGATCTCGATGCAGGTGTGCAAATATAAACAAAATAGTGATGCGTTGTTGCCATAGTTACATAATTCACATTAAAGTAATGTTTTAATAAATTTACAATGTTGCACGATCGAAATATTTAAAGATAAATAATTACTATAAATTTAATTAACAATAATTTTGATTCTAATTAATATTAATTTTTCTTTTAAAAAATGTACTTATCATATTCAGGCGTTCTTGTGCGAAATAAATTCGCAATAAGAACATTTAATTAGTTCGTTGTATAAAATCAATTGTTGCAGATTTGTTGTTATAATTATGTGTTTCACTGTTAAAGGATTATTACACCGAGCACTCCAACGTATTTTCAACATTGTCAACAATTTTGAGGCTTCTGACTTTATTTATTCATTTCTATGCAAATCTGCCACTATGTGTATTTCTATTTCACAATTCATGCGCTGTATTGGGACACTGCACATTTTTTCTTAACACCATTCATTAAATAGAATGGAATCTGAAATTTTGTAATGGATAGAATGGAATTTGAGAATTAGAATCTTTGACAATTACAATGAAATGAAGTGACTTAAATGTTTTGGGAAGTAATAGTGCTAAGATTTAACTACATGAAAGGGAGGTGCGGCAAACTCAAGGACATCTCCGGGCGACAAAAGCTGTAGCTCCTCCATTGATGTGAAAGCAACGCACAGGGGATTTAAAAACAATCAGGTCCATAAGAACGCGGTTTTCAAGGAGCTTATGAAACCGTGATATTTCCAAAGAAGCTTTTCTCCGATTGTTACAAAAAACCGTAGATTTTGTGAAGCTTAAATGGTTATTTTTGTTTGATTTTATATTATTTTTTCATTTTATAACATTTCTATAAATAACTTTCTTTCATAAAAACTGGCTTAAGTTTATTGCTTTCCACATTTTGTAATTTCCATAGATATTTTATAGAAAAAATATAAAGAAAATGTACAGGAATTAATGTGCAGGGTCGCATTAGGTAAAAGATGTGGACGACCTTTTGTACTATAAAAATTAGTTTTAGTTTAAATTTTTTTTATTAAATAACGACATAATGCGTCTATGAAGACGTAATGTAGAAAAAGAACGTCCGATAGAAAAATAATACTAACTAGATTAGACTAATTAGGGTTTCGCAGATAGAAAATTGTTTTGCAGTTCAAGTGGCAGTTTTGTGGCAAGGTTCACTCGCCACACTCGCTTCTAGCTTGGCATAACCTTATTTCAAGAGTCATTTCTACTTGTCATATAAAAATTGTATTGAAGTGCAAAGTGCACACTTCCTAGCTTGCCACAAGCTAATTCCAAGTTTCGCTTTCGACCTGGGATTTTCTTTTTAGTCTATAAAATATTTTCTTAGGATTCATTAAGTCTGAAGTGTTGGTTTACATGGTTTTCTATATTCGAATTGGTTTATGTACCCCATAGTTGAATTCCATAAGACCAGATAGTCTTCAGGATCTGATGCGGCTGTACCTTAAGTGCACTCGTGCGCTGCACTACCAAATATTTGTATCTTGAAAATGAAAAAAGAATCAAGAATTACAGACTTTATACTTAATAAGTTACCAAGAAATCAACTTAATCTCTATGCCGAATTAATTAAAACTTATTTTCGTTCAAAGAAATTTTCCACGTGGGCTCTCCACAGCGCACGTAGCTGCTCAATATAACTACTATGAAATATGAGATACATCGCCTAGCGCGTGAGACAGAAGATACACAGTGTAAACTATATGAAGAATAAGGTGTTGACCGTACGCCGCACGAGACTGAAGATTAGCGGGGCTTGTTGAAATAACATGACCATTGACCATTGCGCGATATCGGGAATTCCCGGGACATATTTTTTTTTATTTCCCATTTCTTCAACCTGTACAGTTCTTAATAAGTACTTAAGGACTAATGATTAGTATATCCTTCCTAGGCGCTTAAGATATTTACTAAACACAGTACTCAAATGGCGCGATTTACACGCGATTCCAATAGCACGCTGCCCCTCGCTCGTATCGCAGGTATAAAACGCGTGTAAATCGCGCCATATCAAAACGGTTTAACTTTAACTTTTATTTTAAATTAAATATAAGATAAGATAATTTAATTTGTTTTGAAAGTTAAATATAAATACTTATTTAACCACTTGATAAACATACAGGCGTGACTGTATTATGCAAGTAATTAAATAATTAACAATACGTTGACTCCAACTCTACTAAGGCCTTATCAATGATACCTTATCAGCGATGATTGTTCATTTACTATATTTTACAGTTATCAGTCATACTCGTACATTTTATTTATTGATTTATGATAGCAGTTTCAAGACCTAATCATCTAAGTTGTTTACATGTTTTTAAAGAAATGAACAACGTTGGCAGAACCGCTTGGAAGTTTTCCACTATTAATGAGAATCGCAAAATCGTAGGGGACACTTATCTAGCACAGGATTCGGCAGTAGAGGTATAGGGAATGGGGCAAGAAGGGGGTGTGTTAAGTTCAGCATTTTTTGGATCGTTATGCAATCAATTTTGACATTTTTAGTCACAATGACTTGACATATTAAAGATGTTTGGTAGTTTAATCTCGCCAAACCTAAATCTATTAAAGAACAGTCTTGTGTCATGCGTACGCTTAGAGCTAAAATACAAATAGGCTTGTGTCTTCATTTTTTAGTGATCGATTTTTCAATTGTTGATTGAAATTGATGTTAATAAATGTGTATTGGCGTGTCTATTTTATAAAATATCTAAATGTTGACGGAGATATAGCAATTAAAAATTTGAAATGTAGTTTTAGCGTTAGATATGGTCGGCCATATTTGTATGACGTGAAATGCATTTTAACGTCAGTTATTTGTTGAGTAGGTCAGTGCTGTGGTAATGTTCTGTAGCTGTTGGTAGTCGAAATAATCAAGTCAAATCAAAGAATAATAAGTTGTTATTTTATTTAACCCTGTTACAGCAGACAATATTGAAATTTTATTGTTCCTGGAAATAGCTGTAAATAATATTTGATATTTTGATATGTAAATACATATAGCAGAGATTTATGAGCTGAAAGGTTGATAACCTGTAAACTTGCCAGAGTTCTATCTTGAATATGCTGTATCTTTAACGCTCTGTTGTATAAAAGAGATAACAAATAGCGGCTGTGATGTCACATGCAGTTGGAATGTTGTCCAACGTTGAATCCCTTTAATAATTAAAGAGAAAAAATGACTTTTTTAATGTTAATATCTCCTGAAATATAAGGAGGTATTAAAAAATAATTGGATATTTGAGGTTCTAGTAACCCACTTTATCAATATATAGTACCGTTTTATAGAAATTAAGACATAGGACACAAGCCCATTATTGTAAGGATTCTTTTTTGTCTTAACAGTACTCAGAATATGTATTTATTTTTCACCTCTCCGCAGATGTATGTATGTAGCAAGGTTTAAAACCAGTGTACTAGATGTCAAATGTCAATGTCATTACCAAATGCTTATGCGTACCGTGGTGTCCTTCAACCTAAATAAAATACTACCAATGGCCGGTAGTTCTATTTACTGTATACCCAGTTAATGTGTGCACCAACCCAGAGATAATACACCAACCAAGCAATGAAATAAAATGGCTACAACCGAATTGACTTCTGATTTGAAATGCAAATCATTGGTTTCAAAATCCTACGAGCACTTGCTGTAACTTGTATTAGTATTATCAAAAAAAAACTATTATTCCTACAATCAAACGTTTAAAATTCCAATCACACAATTGTAATTACAGTTGCCCGGAAATTAATTAAAACGTAACACAATTATTTTCGATTTTAAATGGAACTTACTGATTAGTACTGAAATAGATGCATTATCAAAAACATCACAAAATCAGGCGATACGTTTACTAAAGGTTCTAGAAGATTCCCATTCCAGAAATAAACGTGTGTGTACTGTCAGAATAAAAAATTATCATAAAAATCTTGGACAAAAACAATTCTCTTACATAAATCAATCTTCTATTCCACTGATTATTAATATGTAGTAAAATTTATACATATAATATGAATAAATGTATTTGTAAATGCAATAGGAATTAAATAATATGAAACAGTATTTGAATGAAGTAACATTACGCAATATTAACTTTTTTATTTATTATAAACAGTGACTGTACAAACTATTTGAAGGTCCAGCATGTTCGTTCAAAATACGCTGACACTGGCTTTCCTTTTCTAACCAATGCATAAGTGAGACAAATATATAACACGATAATCTATCTTTGACAAATAAAACTCGAATTCATTTTGCCGGCTGTGTTGAACCGGTTGAATCTGAGTTGAATTCACTTCGAGTTGGAGTGTTCTCTGAGTTAGTTGAATTGTCTACGTCGTTGTCTTTCTGGTAAGTTTCATTAAAATTAAATGTAATTTTTGTATTTAAGATCTATTTCTTCGAATGTAATGTTACTAATTACTTAATAATATATTTTATTAACAATTATTTTAACAGCCCCTAATTTTTATTTAGTTTAGAATATTTGTGATGTTCATATTTTCAACATAGTGGTTCGCTCTTTAATTATTTTAATGGCTACAAGAATGTTATTTTAGGTTATATCGGAAATAATACATAAATAACATTAACCTTGAAGTTTAATGCTTTACTAATTAAAATTTGTATTATTTCATACAAATTTCTATATAGTAAGCTGAAGAGGTTTACATATTACACTAAGAAATGTTAATTAATTAATGAATATGCCAGATTATTATTATATTAAAACAATTTTCATCAAAAATATCATCCTAATTAATTGTTTACTGAATTGTTGTATATCATGATAGAGCGGTATCTTTTTGATAATTTGTTATAAACTACTGTTTTTTTTTTTATCTTCGCGATCAACAATATTTTAAATTCAAACTAGTTTTACGCATATTCAAACGCAACAGTTTAGTAAACTTATAATTGTACACATATTAAATGACTTTATAATATTACCATATTATACAGATTGTACAGATTATACACTTGTTTTTATTGCAATAAATAATTTGGTTTTATTAATTTCGGGCCGGATAAATGGGAACATCTGGATAAAGACATTAGCCCAGAGCTCCAAATATTACTATTTTTTAGTTGCATTGCATATAAAATTTCTAATTAATATGTTTGGTCGTTTACTGACAATATTTGTAAAAACTGGAAAAAGTCTGGACGGTTTCGTAGTGATTTACCCGATCTATATTTAAAAAAGAAATTTGATTGCTTGTTCAAATATTTATTTAAAAACATTTTCGTTAGAAACCTTATTGTAGTCATGAACCATTGACTAAATGCAGTGCTTTTATAGTATACATGTTCTGATGTATTTACTAAACAAAATCAATTTTTTTTAAAGGAATTTCTCAAAATGGTTGCTTACAAGTTAACTTACTTCAACGTTAAGGCCCTTGGTGAGCCAATTCGTTATATCCTCTCTTATGCCGGTGCTGATTTCACTGATGACCGTCTAGGAGATGATTGGCCCGGTAGAAAAGGAGGTAAGAATAAGTATTCGAAAGGAAAACAAATGTTTCTTTCTAGTTATGAAATATAAATTAATTTATCAATACTATACTACTAATTTTTGTTCTACAATATTTTCAGAATTTCCCTTTGGTCAAGTGCCCGTTCTAGAAATCCATGGAAAGCAAGCCCATCAAAGTATTGCCATTTGCCGCTATTTGGCTAGACAACACGGATTGGCTGGTTCCAATGACTGGGAAAACCTCCAGATCGATATGATTGTGGACACAATTAATGACCTCAGAGCAAGTATGTACACCAATATATCACTGTACTTTCTATGTTAGCTTTATTATATCGATTGTCCAAGTCATTAGTAACCCTTCCCCAAATATTGAGTTTTGAGATATCGACTAAAGCAATATTCGACTTTCATGTATTATAATTATGTTTTGTTACATTTGTAAATTATCTGAATTACTCGTTATTATAGAACTGGCTGTCGCCCATTACGAAGCCGATGAAGCAGTTAAGGAGAAGAAGTTCAAGGCTTTGGAAGCCGAGACTATTCCTTATTATTTGGACAAACTAGATGCCATCGTTAAGGCTAATGATGGTCACTTTGCCCTCAGCAAGGTAAGCTTCCTGCTATATATTTAGTGTCTACATCAACTTAGCTTCAAAATAATGTCACAATAGTAATTCAAGAGGAAGAGCAATTCATTAAGAGGTTGATTTCTTATCTTCTAGCTCACCTGGGCTGATCTACTTTTCGCCGGCCTGATCGATTACGTAAATGCTATGGCACGTCGTGATATCACTGCTAACCATGCAAATCTCAAAGGCGTTGTTACTCTCGTCAATGACTTACCTGCCATCAAGGATTGGATCGCTAAGCGTCCAGTGACTGAATACTAATCAATATATTATCATTCACAACAACCTTATATTCTGGCGCATGGCAAGATATGGACCAAGAATTCTGATAATTATATTAATCGAATATTAAGTTTCATTTTCACTGAAAATATTAAGTGTTATTTTTGTTATTCTATATGTAATTCAGCGCACTAATAAAACTGTTTCAGAAAATTAATATATTATGTTTTCCTTTAGTCTAAATAGTATTAAAGTTTAACTCAAACCATCTAGCGATCTTCTAAATAATTTGTTACCTTTGTAATTTTAAACATTATTTAATAATTTACTTAGCAATAAGATAAGAAAATAAGATTTGTATTAGAAAAGAAAATTAAGCAGCAGTGTAACCCTCACAAAAAGAACTTGAAATATTTTTGAATTTTTAATTGTTTACCATTGATAAATATCAGAATGTGGATTTAGAATTCTTTATAATTAACAAGTGGTCAACACAAGGCCTAACTCTTTCATAAAATCGGACTGCTTAACCTATTTTAGCAAAAATTTAAATTTTTAAACACTTCAGACAATCTCTGTATTCAGTACAATCCATGGAAACACCTTTGAAGCAGAACTGTCTTTTTACAATTTATTTATGCGTGTATCACGCTCGTGTCTTACTACCGAATGTTTGCTCTATAAGCACGAATATTTTTATTATAAGTTTGTAACCGCATATTCGTTTTAACCATTCGTACACGTATGTGTGCTGGTAATTTAAATTCTGTTTGTTAAATCTTTTTAAATGGTGTTATCTCAACCTTTCTACGGCAAAACAAATCTCAAAGACATTTTATAAAATATTTTACACATAATAACTTTTATTGTTGTCCAAGCGGTTCGCAACATTTTTATTTTATCTCATACCGTGGTAATATATGTATGTGTATGTCATAAAAGTACATGTTATTACTAACAATGACTAGATAAGTGTGATGGGACTTGTAAATCAATCATTTGCATTTCAAATCAGTAATAATTTTCAAAAAATCTCAAAATCTAGTCATTTTGCTTCATTAGCTGGAAGTTACAACATTGACATTTATGTATGCATACAGCGTATCCAGTAAAAAGAACAGTCAGCGTTTGATAATGTTTTACTTCATGTTTGAACGATAATACGGTTTCGTAATATTTAATCATTTATTTATTATAAACACGACTGTACACACAAATTTGAAGGCATGTTCGTGAAAATACGCCGGATACTTCCTTCTCTTTCCAACCAATACCTAAGTGAGACAAATATATAACACGATAATTTATCTTTGACAAATATAACTTCTATTTCTTTTGCCGGCCGGGTTGAATCTGACTTCAATTCACTTCGTGTTGTAGTGTTCTCTGAGTTACATTGTTTTTTCTACATCGTTGTGTTTTTGGTAAGTTTAGTTAAAATTAAATATTTATAAGATTATTTAAGATATGTTTACTGTTTTTTCGAATAATATTAAATAATTAAAAATATATTATCTAGTCTTAACTGCCATAAGAATGTAAATTTCGTAATCTCATTTTAGGATATATTGTATATATTCAGTAAATGAAGAAGTACATTTAGAAGTGTCCATGAAGTATGATATAAATATTGGTTTATTGCGTTACTAATTGATATTTACATGATTTTAACTTCATAGTAAACTGAGCAGGCTTACATATTAAACTAATAGATTTTAATTAACGAATAATATATATTAAATTATTTATTTAAATGAAAAAAAAATTGTTGCGTCATTTTTTAACAGAAATATCATCCAAATTAATTGATGACGCAATTGTTATTATATATCATGACGGTGTGCTATTTTTTGATAAACTGTTATAAGCTACATGATATATTATTACTTTATGTTTGCGATTAACTATATTTTAAATTCTAAGTAGTCTTAAGAAAATTTAAATCCAACGGTTTTGATAAACTTATAAAACATCAGAAACTTGATAATACTATTTATTTATATGTATAATTTGTTGTAATTTGTTTTTAAATAAATACCAGTAGTCGGTAAATTGTTTTAACACTTGCTTTAACTGAAGAAATCATTTTGTGTTAATAATTTTCGGACTGGAAATAGGGGAACCTCTAGATAAAGCTCAACATTTGCGCAAAGGTCCAAATATTACAATAAATCAAAAACATAGTCGAAGTGTTTGGAATTCAAATTTTTTGATTCCATACAAAAATTCTAATTAATATTTCGGTCGTTTACTGTTTCCGTCGTTTGCCTATCAGCCTAAGAAAACTTCTTTCCTGTTATTCATTTATTTATTGGATATCCATATTATTGGATATATTATCAATTGACTAAACAAGTTGTATTTTTTTAGGAATTTCTCAAAATGGTTGCTTACAAATTGACATACTTCAACGGTAGGGCCCTTGGTGAACCAATTCGTTACATTCTTCATTATGCCGGTGTTGAATTCGTTGATGATCGCATCGAAATTGAAGATTGGCCCGCAAGGAAGCAGCGTAAGAATACAAATATGAAATACTGAATGGAAAACAATCATATAAAACCTTCCAGTACTCAACATGTTTTAGTATAAATACATTTTTTAGTGTATTATTAATTTATCTTTTACAATATTTTCAGAATTTCCATTCGGCCAAGTACCCGTTTTAGAAGTCAATGGAAAGCAAATCTGTCAAAGCAGTGCTATCTGCCGCTATTTGGCTAGGCAACACGGATTGGCTGGATCCAATGACTGGGAAAACCTCCAGATCGACATGATCGTGGATACAATCAATGACTTTAGAGCAAGTATGTACACCAGTATGCCACTGTAGTATCTGTAACAGCTTTTTTATAAAATTTTTATCAATATTTTGTACTATGTTTGGTTTCTAGTTACAGTTAAACAGTTGTTAGTTACAGTTAATTAGTTGTTACTAATTAATTCACTCATGCTCTTTTTTTGTGTGTCACTATACTTTAATTCTCTGTTTCAATCGATATATTTCTAGTTATTTCTGTTTACCTTCTCCTTCCGGTATATTGAAACATTTGTGTCAATATTTTAACAATATTGTGTGTTCTTTAGTCAAGTCTATTCAGTACTAAGGGGTTATTCTGATATTCTGAATTTTCAACGTTCGCTCTTATAAATTTCTTATGAGTCTTATGATCGATATGCATTCTCCTTATGTTACGTTATTATTCAGTAATAAAATAAGTTCGCTTGAAAGTTAACAGAAAAAAGGCTTTAGTTTTATAAACATATTACAAAAATAGTTTTAATCCACATGTGTAGTACACGTTAACACAGTTCTGGATTTAACACGTAATAAATATTAAAATTCATTATTTAGTTTATAAATTATAAATGTAATTATAATTTAGTATTATAAACTTTCATAGTCTATTGTGTTCAATATAACTTAAAATCCAATCAGTATTTGCCGATCGATCAGAACAGTTAACGAAAGTCAAACAATTTTATTGGATGCAGTGCCTGAAATATCTATGTAAACAGATTTTAAAATGCTGCTTATGATGTATCAGTATTGTAGGATCAATTTATTTATTTAAATTGGTTAAATTCAGATATATACTTTGAAACTATATTATAGGTTTTCATAGGTTTGTAACTTTACTAATGCATATATAATGTGCGTTCAAGCACATCTTCCACACTGAAATAATTGTACTTAGGCTGAAAAATATATGATCACATGACTCTTAAATACGTACACATTTAGATTTTAATAAAATCAACGTAGTAATTAGGTAGACTTTCTAAACTGAATTAATAAACTGCAAGGTTATATATAACAACTAAACGTTGATAAAAAATAAGTAATTAAAACTTAAAAAAAATTAAGTCTTACGAACGGCGTTAATGTTGAAAGATAACACAACAATTCTCAGAATAGAAATCAGAACAAGTCGTGGACTAGTCGTACTAGATTATACAACAACATTAATTTTATTACATATATGGCTGATAACTTGAAACATAAAATACACTAGGTGTACAAAATTATAGCTTAATTGTTTTCGTTTTTATTTAAACACATTCTTCCGCTAGACACTGTTATGTGTAGTTAGGGTTTATCTAACATAACAAAATTTTCATGTTACGTGAATAATTTTACCTATATACAACGTTTTGTGACATTATTTATTCCTTTTTTTTAAATTAATCTACTCTTTTGCGCATTAGTACACTTAGAAGTTTTAGAAGATTTTTAAGTCATATGAAATCCTTTCTAAGGATTAAAGGCTTTTAGAATAGCTATAAAATAATAAAACTAAACTTTTTTAGATTAAACATTACTAGGTGTTGTTTAACTAAATATGTATGGCAACATTTATGATTCGTGTTTTGCGGGTACTTTTTGTACCGATAAAAAATTTATGTAAACGTATTAATATTTATTATTTGTTGTAATATTTTTTACCAGTAATATCTAAAATGCATTTCACTTATATATATTTCTCATGATTAAAGAGCTGGCTGTTTCCCATTATGAAGACGATGCAGCCGTCAAGGAAAAGAAGTTCAAGGTTTTGGAAGCCGAGACTATTCCTTATTATTTGGACAAACTAGATGCCATCGTTAAGGCTAATGATGGTCACTTTGCCCTAAGCAAGGTAATATTTCTGCTATATTTAGCTTCATAACAATGTCGCAATAGTAATTCGGAAGGTGAATGTTTCATTTATGTTTCATATACTTTTTACCTTCTAGCTCACCTGGGCTGATTTGATTTTCGCCGCCTCGGTTGATTACGTCAGCTCCATGGCACGTCGTGACATCACTGCTAACCATCCAAATCTCAAAGCCGTTGTTACTCTCGTCAATGACTTGCCCGCCATCAAGGAATGGATCGCTAGACGACCAGTGACTCCATTCTAATCGATATATACTCGTTTTATCAAACACAACAAGCTTATCTGGCACATAGCAAGATATGGACCAAGCTTTCTGATAATTACATTAATCGAATATTAATTTTCATATTCACTGAAAGTATTATTTGTTATTTTTCTTATTCTAATATGTAATTATGCGCACTAATAAAACTGTTTCAGAAAACTAATGTGATGTGTTTCCTTTAATCTTAATAGTATTGTAGTGCAACGAAAAAGATCCAGGAATCTGTTTCCAAATAATTTGTTTTATTTAATCATTAAAATCGAAAAAGAGAAATGAAAATTAAACAGCATTGTTGTACATCAGGAAAAAGAACTTCCAAATATATTTGGTGAATTTTTATTTGTTATTGTATAATGCCAGGATTTGGAAATTTAGAAGATCTTGAATTGAATTCTATATAATGGACGGTGATGATACAAGTCACTACTCTCTCATGAGATAAAATATGACCTTAGCTAATTTTCCAACCACTTCTATCTAGTTTTATTTTGTTTTTTTCTAGTCTAGTTAGTTATCTCGAACACTGTACAGCAAGAAATTTAATTTAATTAAAATGTTTTGTGATATTTCACTTACACTGACATCTTATGCGAAGTAGCAGAATTATTTTAATTATTAGGCATCGTTTTATTTAAAAAATTAAAAGTCAAACTCAAATTAGGAAATAGGCTGACATTAAATCAATAATAAGAAAACAATTGTTTGCAAAACTTTATTATGTAATGTTTAATTGTTATTATTTTAATACAGATATCTGCTTGAATATTATTAATATAGTAATTAATTTCTTTCATTATCATAGCTACAATGAAATATATTTTTAACTATAGATTTGTTTAAACATTAAAATAATACATACAATTTTTCGGGATTTAAACACATATATGCGCCTGGATCAACTGCAACCTAAGTTGCACCACTCAAGTTATGTATATTGCTTCTGTATAATTACTGTATTATGCTACGTCCAAGTAATGCGATTTGCACAATGTAAGATTCGTATGCTTTGATGCGTATTATCTACCGCTATTACAGCGAAAACGTTCGTGAATGTGTGTGTACAAATACCTGATTCTTGCTTTGCGAACACGAACTATGTTTGCAATCATGCTGTCGTATCATAAATATTGAACATTTGCACCCGAACATGCATATATATGTGGACGTAGAGTTAGAAATTCACACGAAGTTTAAATTTTAAATTTCCCGCGGTTCGAATCAACAAATGTTAGATCTAGAGTGCGCTTTACTTTATCGATGGTGGAAAAATAGAATTTTTTATGAAATTAATGGAAGATTAGATTAATTGTTTTAGACTAATTAAATCAGGAATATACCGAAAGGTTTTCTGGAGCTGCGGAGTAAAACCACATTCATATTTTGAGTCATTCGATCAATAAGACGTTATCTATATTCTTTGAGCGCCTGATCCTCACGCTAATACTATAACACATAGATTTACATAATGTGTATGAATACAAAGAATTGCTTCATTCCAACCTTATTTTTTACGTTTCTTTTGCTTACGACTTTATGGAAAATTTTTCTACAACAAAATTTTACATTTCTTTGATATTTTTTGTTGCAGTTATGTTCGTTATGTTAGAAAATAAAAGATTGCGTCATAACATTTTAAATATCTACGATTTTCTGGAATTTGTTCGACCTTTTATAAAGTCATGGACATTTTTTTCCTAAAACAAAAATTACATTTTCTTGATATTTTTTGATGCAGTTATGTTCGTTATGCTATAAAATGAAGAAATACATCATTACATTTTAAATATCTACGATTTCCTATAATTTATGCGACTTTTTGAAAATTCATGGACATTTTTTTCCTAAAAATTTTTTGCATTTTCTTGATATTTGTTGATGCACTTATATTCGTTATGCTATAAAATAAGGAACTGCGTCATTTCATTTTAAATATCCACGAGTTTCTGGAATTTACGCGACCTTTTAAAAATCAATGGACTTTTTTTTCATAAAAAAAAGTTTACGTTTCTTTTATATTTTTTGATGCAGTTATGTTCGTTATGCTATAAAATAAAAAATTGCGTCATTATATTTTAAATATCTACGATTTTCTGGAATTTACGCGATCTTTTAAAAATTCATGGACTCTTTTTTTATAAAAAAAATTTACGTTTCTTTTATAATTTTTGATGCAGTTATGTTCGTTATGCTACAAAATAAAAAATTGCGTCATTACATTTTAAATATCTACGATTTTCTGGAATTTATGCGACCTTTTGAAAATTCATGGACATTTTTTTCCTAAAAAAAAATTTACATTTCTTTGATATTTTTTGATGCAGTTATGTTCGTTATGCTATAAAATAAAAAATTGCGTCATTACATTATAAATATCTACGATTTTCTGGAATTTTACTTTTAGAAAAAAAGTCCATGAATTTAAAGAAAGTTCCATAAAATCTGGAAATGCATAAATATTTTAAAACCAATTAAATACTTAATCAATTAAAGGTGTAGCGAACATAACCCCATCAAAAAATTTAAAATATTTACAAAATTTACTTTCAGAAAAAAAGTCCATGAATTTAAAAAAAATTCCATAAAATCTGGAAATGTGTAAATATTTTAAATTTAATTGCATAGTTCATTAATTAAACGAAAAGCGGACATAAACCGATTAAAAAATTTCAAAAATTAAAATATTATTGTTTTAGAAAAAGAGTCCATGAATTTAAAGAAAGATCCATAAAATCTGGAAATGCATACATATTTTAAAACCAATTCAATACTTCATCAATTAAAGGTGTAGCGGACATCAAATTTTTTTTAAATATTTACAAAGTTTACTTTTAGAAAAAAAGCTGGAAATGAGTAAATATTTTAAATTGAATTAAACAGTTCATCAATTTAACGTACGCCAGACATGACTCCATTAAATAATTTGAAAAATATATAAATTTAAGTATTACCTTAAATAATCATAACTTAATATTAAATAACGTAATTTAGGTTGCCTGCTTTTCAGGCTTAAAAATTTACCATATATTTATTTAAACCATGTGCGCCATCTATTAAGCAGTAGTACATAATGAAATGGTTTATAATTTACTTGTTAGGTATCAGCTTGCCTTGCCGTTCATAAGCGTCTAAAACGCAGTGCCGCAATAAGCCAACGATAATCTGTAGCAAATAGTTTCATTATATTTGTAGCAGTTACGCGTACCTACAGAAACGCGAAACCCGTAGCATTTGCTACTTCTGATATATGACAAATGCAGCACGGACGTGTAAAGGACATAAAAACAACAAATACTAATAAATTGTGAAAAGTTATATTTTAGAAAAAAAAATTCCAAATCATTTTAATGTTTAATAGATGTAATTTTTTAAACAAATAATAATATTAATACTGTTATATGTATTGCTACTAAATCAGGCGCTCTGTATTCCCATAAATCAGGCTTTTAATCATCTAAAATTAAATTTCTAAAATTATTTATGTTTGTTCGGAAATCGAACTCAAAGACACAAGTAGTCTGGTGTAAAGTAGAAATACTCTTGGTCATCGTGTCGCTATTATAATTATGTTTTTTTTCTCTTATCTAATACTTAATTAATTACTATTATTAATTGCCAAAACATGCTATCTGTTGAACAATAGATTAAATATTTTAGCGGAGATTTAAACAAGACTTTGATGTTTTATGTAAGTATAGTTGCATATAGCAGGCGCTATTTAAAACAAATATTGTAGTGTTTAAAATAAATTTTCTTAAATTAACCACATTTAAATAAAAATAAAAATAAAAATATATCAACTTGAAGGTATGAATATTTAAAAATATTGTCAAGAAATTAATATATTATATTTTTTAGTTTATAGTATATAGTATAGATTCATTGTGGGACTGCCTGGAGTTGCCATCGGTGCAGATCTTGGTGTTAGTAGTAGTAGTATCATAACGACTAAATCCATGAAATACAGCGATGGTTCAGGAACCACCCCGAACACATATTAGCTTGACGTTAAGTCTGAACATTCACGGCCTCTGTGCCGTCGGTAATTAATTTCTTGGATTAGTGTACTAAGTGCATATAATTAAATTGTATGAAACAGTAAACACAGTAAGCTATCATCGTAAACAAATATAATTTTATTTCTATCAAAATTAATTTATTAATTGATTGGTATTTAATTAGGCATATATTTTTGTTACCAAGCACGTTTTAATTATTTATTTTAAATTAAATACGAATGAAACTTGCTGACATCTATTGTTGAAAGGTAACACTACATGTACGAAACGTAAAGTTGTTCATTTCATTTGAATCTTAGATATAATGATATGAATCTTAGCTATTATTATAAATTAAAGCCTTTATTTATCATTTAAGATTAAAATTATTCGTTTACTATATATATAAGATTTAAGTATTTCTAAAACATTACCATTGTTCTAAACTAAAACATTACGCTTCTTTCGCGATCTCTAAAATATAGTAAAAATTTTAATTTGAATTTATTTATTAAAATGAATATTTCTTAACTATTTAAACTGTAAATTTAAAAGTAAAGCAGTAAGTGGTAAAAATAGTAAAATTTAAAATAAAGTATTAATGAATTTAAAACGTAAATAAGCTTTATTGAATAATTAAAGGTATCAAATAACACATCTGTATGAAAATTCAGTACGGCGATTTTTAAGAGATGGCAGTGTAACACCGATTTAATTAAACAATCGAAGGTTAGAAGTTGGCTGCAAATTAAAATAAGGTTAGGATTATGTATAATATTTTAAGACTGCACAGTTTGTGATATAATTAGAAAAGCGAAAAAATGATTCTGCTGGTATAGTTGTTAAATAATTTTATTTTCCATAGTGTGACATTGTGTTACGCTTATATAATTCGGCAGAGTAGAGTGCTGAAGCGCAGTAGGCACGTTGTTTTAATCCACGTTAGAGTATTGTTAGTATGTCACAACTAAATGTTTTGACGTATTTGATTAATATATTTTTATATTCGACTTGTGAGCTAACTTCGGTGTGGTGATAGAACTCAAGACCAAACTCGTACAAGTCTTATTAGATGCCTCTGCGCATATTTTAGTGCGCAACTCAGTGCGCAGATACTTGTACACTCCGCTGGCATCTCACTTTTTCAGCGTCTGTCCTCGACCATTTTGTGAGTAGAAGTTAGTTGTGAACCAAGAGTTGTATTAGTGGTATACCTATCAAATGTTTATTGTGTGAAGTGCTTTGAAAAAATAAGAAAAAAATGTCTTCGAACACTCCTAAGCCATCTACAACGTCACGGATGATTCAATGTAAGTCATTTGTTTATTTAATATTTTATATTTTTATAAATGTATGAACGTTCTTGTTTCTACGAGAGATTGATTTTCCAAGGCGCCATGACTATTGATTTAAAGAATATTGTGATAAATTTAATATTAAATCGTAATGTTTTAAGTATTTTTACTGACCAGTGGTCCCCGCGCTTTATGGGGCTATCATATATTGTGTAACACTTTATCGTTCAGCCGGTGTCACTTACTGACGGCTGCATATTCCGCATGCTCTTTTCAAAAACACCCCGTGTTATGTGATCTGTCAGCACCCTTAGGGCATCTGTTCAAATTGTTCTTATTCATTTGATTATTATCAGCAAATGTAATCCAAAATGTGGTATTCATGAGCAGTGATAACAATGTAAACAACACATTGACAACATCTCACGAAATAGGTTTGGGTAGTGCCCCATGCTATCTATTTATATGTTTTTTTTAGCTTTGTAACCTAGTTAGCTTGTGTTTCTATGTAATTAGTAAAATACTGCACTATTGAGACTTCACATGTTATTATCACATTCACATATTTGTATTGACGCGTTCAACTTCTGACCTGGGGTTGAAAATGAGGCCTGAGTCAGTCCCGGTTGGTGGTCCTCAAGTCGTGCTTATTTTGCTTGATTTTTTATTGTTTTTATTGTACTGTTTTTGTTTATTTTGTAATATGGTAAGTGTGTTACACTTACAACTGTCACTTTCATCCACATTGCACTTTATGTAACGATTGTTATTGTTTCGATTGAATACCTTGTCTGGTCTGGTTTGGTCTGGTCTGGTGGTTTACCGCTCACCACGGTCACCGTTCACGCAATATGATAACGAATCGATCTGTTTTATATCTTTTAAAACTTATCAAAACAAATGTTTCACATGCCTCAGCAGAACAAAACTTGCTGTCAACTAAGACGGAATGACGGAATGACATACTGACATGTGTTGAACGTCTGTCACGTGGTCTGGTCTGGTCTGGTCTGGTCATTTACGAGTACCAGTGATGACTTCAGTTTCATTGCTCATTGCTTATTGCTGAGATAATACTTCTAGATCATTTAAAGAATGCATGAATTTGTCAAGAACATCGAAAAGTAGTCGATTACTCGATGCAACGTTTCGTGTGATTTTTTTAAAATGTACATTTATAATACATAAGTTCCAATAATCTTGTGCTGTATCAAATGTCTATCTGCACAGTACGTTGTTATATTTTGCTGATGTTCATTTAAACATATTCTTTTAAGTTATTTTTCCAATGTCTTCTTATTTCCTTTTTAATAGTCTATACAATCCCTGGCTTGAGAAAGTGATAATATGCTTACACCTATGTATGAATTTAATCTCTTTTATTTGTGGAAACGTGTTTAAATAATATTTTAGTGTTCTCACCCTCAAGCACCTGAGGCAACGTATAAAATGCCGCCCTTTTGACAGGTGCTTTTGTTACCCTAAGCTTAACCTAGTATTAAAAAGCCCTTCGTATTAGTCTTTATTGTAGGGTGCACAGAAATCATGAACCCCAATTAAATTCATTCATAGAATTTATCTTAAATGGATTTGTGGAGCGAAACATAATTTTTTTTACAAATTCAACAGTTTTCAATTGAATAATATAGAAATGGGTTAAAGTAGAAAACATTTGGAGTGCTGAAGTATGCATATAAATAAACTATATATCATGTTGAGATTTTCATTAACTTTATCTACTGTGTTATTTTGAAAGTTTGTTTATAGTATACTCGTACAATATGTAGTTTTCATATTTGACTGCATTTTACATACAAATAGATTCAATTGTTTACAAATACAAAACAATTGCTCGTATCATCTATATAGGTAAAATACATAGACGTAAAACTTTTTATGCATAAAAAATATCTCTTACTCATGTTTTACAGATTACTCACATATGTTAAGTATATTAAGATTAAGTTCCTTTAATAAGTGGTTATTTTGTGAGATCACTATTTTATTGACCTAACAACACAATAATAGTAAAAATACTTAAAACATTACTATTAAGTTCATTAATATAAATCATACGAAGTACACTTCTCAAAGTATTCACCTGTATTTCGTTTACCAAATGTAATATCACTTTAAAACGAATAGTACTTCGATTTCAAATTCATAGAGAATCCAGATCGAGAAGGAGAAACGAAAGCTACATAAATCTTATGTAAATCTTTAAATAATTGTCTTGATTTCTTATATCTTCAATACTATTAACGACTATGTTACGAGTATGATATATATCAATGATATGTTACATTCATGTAATTTTTGTACTTAAATAAAACCTAATATTATTTAAGCTAAAACAGGTATGTTTTATTATTGTATAGCTATTTTTAAAGGATGTATAATCTTTAAATGAATCTTATCAAAAAGTTTTATGATTATATTAATGTGTAATAAGATTCTTGGAGATCTATTTTTAAAAATAGGTTGAAAAGCTTTGTATATTAGAGAAAATTGTTTACGTGGTGTCCTTAAAAAGTTTTATAATTATGTAAAGCGTAAAAAGGTAGATTTATTTTAAAAATAGCTGTAAAATAGGTTACAAAACAATGCATATTTGGTAAAATCATTATGTAACTTTTGTTATATTAGATAAACCTTAAATACACAAATCTGTGTTTAGCGGATATATATTTCTTTTTCTTTTACACACAGCCCAAAATGTATTAGTATTTAATTTGGTTAGACTCAGAGCAGGAGCCCTGATATTAAAACTACGTTTGTTTAAAAATATATTTTCCTAATACGACATACATATTTATTGTACTAACTTCTAAATCCCATTGAATTTTTATTAGATTTCTAATCTGTGTTTCATAAATATCAATCGAACTTCATTTCAGATTGTAAATCTGTTTTTAATAAAACCAAATCAAAACAAAACCTGATAACCAACCAACCTGTGCGGTGCAACAAATTCAATGCTCGTACATATTATAACACACACACATACACATATATACTTTTACAATGTAGTGTTCATATTGGTTTATATAATATTTTTCGTGCTAAAGTAATTGTAATATATTCCAAGCATATTGCCTAACTGATTCTCATTTACATTTATTATAATATTTAATAAAAATCGTTTTTGTTACAGAATATGAAATTCTTCATATTTACTTAGTATTTTTAATTATATAAATGTTATAGTTTTATTACTTTTAATAAAATAATACTTATCAATGTTTATATTTTAAATTTGGCCTTTGTCGTAATATTTTATTGTCGATAATTTTTTATTTAACTTAATTTATTTAACGTCAGCCTAAGTTCTTTCGCCAAGGACCTGCTATTATGTTGACAGTATTTATGGTGTCGTAGTGAATTACTAAAAAGCTGCCTAATACGTACATAATCAATTTAATTTGATAACAACTGAACCCAGAAAATATAACTCTTGTCTGGGGATCAAACCCGAAGACACAGCAGTCTGCATCAAGCATCAATGCTTTCGCCCTATAATCAGATAAAGCTATTTAATTAACCGATTAATTTTAATTTAATCTTGAATATTATTCTTTGTAACATTAATCTGTTAAATAACAAACAAATTCAAAAAATATAATACTGTCCCGGGAATTGAAGTAGTGCTCTTGGCTACAGTACCGTTTTTCTGTTGATTATTGTGTCAGTTTTTCTAGAGCAAAACCTTTGATAAGTCTTAATAAAAGCTATATGATTATTTATTGTAAATAAGATTTATTTTGATTCAAAATATTTATGTAGAAACCACCAAATCATCGACGATATCTTTCGCTGTCTACTTATACATAATTAAAATATTTCGGATCAGGTTTCATCAATAACCTGTTTTGGTTCTTTCTAAGCTTGTTTTACATAAATAAATATAAAAAAGTTGTTGATCGTTGGAACAATAAATGTGATGTGATATACCAAATGGTTTTGAAAATATTACGAAAATATTACTTGCGTTTGCATTGTCGCACATGGTATATGAAAAAAAAAGTAAACAATTAATCTGACTTTTATTACAAATGTTAGATGTCGCATGTTGAAACATGATTGTACTACACATTAGAACGCAGAAAGATTTTTTTTCTAATTTTGAATTTTTGTTATACTGTTTTTTCTTAAATGAAATAAATATTATTGCATTAATTATGACACTTCCCTTTTGCAATTCAATTTCATGTCGCTATTTACAAGTAATTTAATCGACAAATTAATGTTGAATATTCTTTGATTCTAATGGATAGTAAATTAAATTATAAATTGAGTGTAAAAATGATAACCCTCTTCAATAGATACTGTAGATAAATTTTCCAGAAACACATTTAAATACAAAGACGGGGCAACGTTGTTTACAATATTACGCGATAAAATCAGAAATATTTTGCAATAATTTTGCCAGTTTTAACATCGTATATTATAATGTTCCAACTGAAAGTTTATATGTTTATTTGTTTATATGTGACCGTGATTTATATGGTGGCTCGAAAACAGCTTCGCGTATTTTCTTTAAAATTGACTATTTCGTAGAGAAAAAAATTCTAAGACAATTGGCGTCCTCGTCAATAACTAAAAAATTTTTTTAAACTTTTTGCTCTGTAACTTTTTATTCGTAAAAGATAGAAAGTTGAAATTTGGCATGTGTATTACGGTGTTCAATGCTAACTTTTTTTGAAAATTAGAAATTGAAAAATTGGAAAACGGGGCCCGGTAGCAAACTTTGGAGAAAATTCAAATTTCGTATTACCTAATAATAAAATATGTTATTACAAAAAAAAAAATTTTAAATTCAAAAACTTTATTTGGGGGCGGTTTTTGTTGAGGTGAAAAATTGGGCTAGAAAGTTGAAATTTTATATATAGGCTAACTTTAGTACCTAATTTACGAATCGAAAAAAAAATCCCAAATTTTGAAAAAAAGTTGGTCAAATAACGAATAAATTGATAATATTTTTTATCTTGATAAAAAAATATATTTTTTTAGTCAATTCATATGAAAAATTATTTTAATATTAAAGAGTTAAATATTTCAATTTGAAATGGAATTACGAATTATTTTGTTGGTTCAAATCGAACACACGGGGATACACTCTAGTTTAAGTATATTGACTGGACGGATAGGACCACAGATTTCCATATTCGCTGTTCACCTTAACCAAGATTTCTGCAGAAACATTATGATGATGTTCATTATATTTTTTATTAACTAACTGCTATTCTATTCTTGTCGTATTAATAATTAACTTATTTATCTACTATATGATGTAAGAGAAATTAAGATTCACCCTATGTATATTGTACTAAAGTGTATAACATTGGTAACGGTCTTATTATTATTCCAGATCTTTGGACTTTCTGAAGGTCTCTCCAGGGACCTATATCTTTTACCCTTTCTACTATTTCCTTTAACTTAACCAAGTAACATCCGTTAACTTCTGTTACATATATATTATACATTAACTACGTATTAAGAGCATAAATAATGTAAACTTTATGTGTTAAAACATTCTTTCATTGTGCGGTTATATTTCTATGTTACGTGTATTAACTGAGCTGAATATATACGCCCAGAGACAATATAATATTATTTATACCACAGACAGGCAACTTAGAATAAACTTCTATTGCATGCATGTTCTACTGCAGCGACTTGTAGCGCCGTTGATTGAAATTAAACAGATTAACCGCGAAATTTAAATTCAATTTCAAAAATTTGTATGGATTTGATTTTCTTTTCGATTTTATATTTATACACATTTTGTACGCCTAATTAGTTGTCACATACGATTTTAAGATCAGTTTTATTTCGCATTTTTTTTACTTTGTAGTACGGTAACATTTTTATATTGTAAAATTAATGTTAAGGTAGAAACTTTAATGTAATGTAACGCTTGAATTAGCTTGCAGTAAGGTAGCAAGTTTGAAGCTTGCATTGTAAGACAATATCTATATGAAGAATAGAATAGAGTTTGATGAGTGTAGCTTGTTTGATTTTAATTTTATTATATAATGTTATCGTCTCATATTAAAGAAAATACTGTCCTTTGTATCTAGAGATCAAAAAGAAGTGCAAAATCAAGGCAACATTTATTTTATTACAAATTTAGTTAATAATAGTTAATTATGTCTTACTGTAATTACATATTATGAAAGTAAAAACAATAATATGAATTGTACAATCACTATAATTAGAAGTGATTTATTAATCAATTAAAATTGTAGTAAGGCTAGTCTATTTAAAGATGGAGTCATAGATACTCGTAATATAAAGCAGCTGTGTTTTTGTTTACGAGAGAGGAATTCTTCATTCTATTGTTTCTGGTAAAAATTTGTCGTATGTAGTCAATGTTTTAGTAAATATGCCGTGTTGACACCGGGAGGGGTCCCGAAGGTAAGGAAGCCCCCAAAACAGGGGATAAATAATGATAATAAATGGTTTACAGTCAATGGAATACATAAATCGAATATCTTTTTGTTTTAATGGGAACAAATTTATGACTCTCTAGAAAAATATATTCCATTTTTTACCAAGGGTGTCCAATGTGAGTCATCGCCCGGGATCCCTAAATGCCTAATTACGGCGCTGTCTAAATTTAAGTGGAAGTTGAACGTCTATAGGCAGGGTGACAACAAAACTGATCATCTAGACGCCCCTTTAGTCTACTATGCATCAAAGAGGGGAAAAGGGTGATGCAGGGGGCAAAATGTCTTTGGTGTTTTCTTTGGATAATATACTTATCAGAGTTACTCCTTTGCTAAGTTGACGTTCATTTAATAAATTCAATCTTCACTCAAAGTTATGCGAATTGGTTATACACAGTTTATTTATTCCCCTTGTTAGTGGAACACCAATGGCATCCGCAAAGAGGGGGGTCCTATCACAAATGAAATAACGTTTCAGTAAATCCATTGGTTATAACCTTTGAACCTCATGTTTTAATTCGCGCCTGAGTAACAATATAAGATGTCGTCAACATTTGACGACATCTAAAATGTATTTTAGAAGTCGTCAAATGTTGACGACATCTAAAACGACGTCAAATACATTTTAACAATAACAAATTATTTATTCTAAATTACTAACAAAATCAACATTAAATAATTGAATTACAACTAAAATATTATATTTAAATTGTAATTTATTATTATAATTGTACAAATTTATTGAAAATGTCTATATTTTCATTGTTTAGACATATGCATCTAAATACTTGTGTTTAAATTATGTGCATAAATCTGAATGAATATTAGTCAGTATGCTCTATTTCATATTTCATATTTCATATAACCTGCTTTGGAGGAATTCCCCATCCTCCTCACGAGGTTTTAGCTGCAGAGTAACTCTCATACCCCCTGTCAACCCCCACTGGGAACATTTATTCCGTCGACTGTCATAGCCTTCATTGTAAATAGAACATATAAACACGTATACACCCTTCGCTGACATCGTGTCATTTATATTTTAATGAAATTACTGGATTCTGCTACATTGCTGTAGTACAACAGGGTGGACCAGAATTAACTTAACTATGGCAGCGCTGGCCAACGTCTCATGGTAAAGCTAATATTATTCTAATATTAGGCGGATCACAAAGTGGAAACAAACATGTTAATAGACAAAATTGTTAGCATTTTCTCTGTTTGCTCAATTCTTTCCAATCTTGTCTAGCCTAAGTCTACCTAAATTGAATTTCTAATGTATGTGAAAGAAAGTATTATTCCAAGTGTTAATTTTAATTGTTATGTTTTAAGCATAAAATATCATTCCCACTCACACTTTTAATTTTGTATTTAATTTAAATTGTGTAGTATATGGTTATATACGTAGCCATTCCCTGTACAATTTTTAATTCAAAATTTAATTTACGTTTTCTTTGTTTTTTTAGAACCTTATGTACCTAGAATGTTTCTAAATTAAAATAACTATATTATATTATAACCTCCAAAATGTGACAATCTGCCAAAATGCAGTAGTATTTATTTTTAAAAGAAGTTCAATGTCAGTTTGTCAAAAATAAAGAAGTAAAAACAATTTACATTACTTATTGTTATTAAAAACAGCAGTTTTAATTATTCCACATTCAGTTTTGCTCAACTGTCGAAGTGTCAAAATTGATATTACTAACGACAACTAAATTAACTAAGTTCCATTTAAAACACGAATGTGACAAGGAATGCTTATTCTGAAAACCTGAGATTAAAATATTAAATAAAAACTTAAATTAAATATCAAAACAGTGAGTGGGATTAAGGCTTAAATGTAATATAATTACTATAGTAATATAAATTGTTATATTTAATATAATTATATTTATTTCTTTATATTCCCCGATATAGCTAGGAATGAGGCTTTAGGCTGGGGCTTAAATCTCTAAACTATTAAAAATGACGTAACTCTCTATCTTAATTCAATTCTATTCGTATAATTCTCAATTCTGTTTAACTCTATTTTACTAAAGAGAGTTGTGTGGACCTCATGTGACTCCAGGGCCCATAGTTGGACTACACTGAAGTATGAGATTCATTTAATATATCATTTTTTAATTATAATTTTATAGTGTTTCACAACGATGGCATTATTTATTTTGTGACTAAAAAATGCCATGAGAGTACCAGCTCTAAATCAATCATTGAAGTTAACTAACCTATAGTTCAAATTACGAGAGTTCGGCGGTATCTCATGCTTAAGACAAGTTGTAGAAAGTCTCATTAATATTTTTATTATGTGTATAGAAACGAATAAGATAAAATTACTTTCAAACATGACTCGTTATTGATCTCTCGTAATTTGAACTATATCTGAGAACTTGGATAAATGACCGCCTGGTAACATTGCTTACCGTTTATAAAAATGATACTAGAAAAGCAATACATTCGAATCAAGTCATATACCTGGTCACACATGCGTGTTTGTGTACGAACATTGAATGTTTGCCTTGTGACTTTGTGTAATTACGGGTATATTCGCTTTTTAATTCGTACACGAACACAGATGTGTGAATCACGCGTTCTTGCGTTTTTCTTGTAATCTAAAACACAGCTTAGCAGTGAAACAACGCTGTCTTAAACGATCTCGATTAATTTTAATATTTCTAACGAACCATTTAAATACTTAGTTGAAAATAATTGGTCCCGTGCTCACTTATCTTATCTCATTTTTTTGTCGAATTATTCTTTCGCAACTTGTAACCGACTTGTTTTTTTTTCATTTAATTAATATGATTATTGTTGTATTTATCAATTGCGATATAAACTATTTAAAAAGTAGAAATACGTTTAACACAAAACTATTCATTAAATATATGTACATGTTTTTTTTTTTATATTTTTTTTTCCTTTCTAAGATTTTTTTCTTTGATTCATAAAACCACACCCATTTCCTATACTGATTAAATTCTGGTTATATTTAGATATCATTTTTATATTTTTAAAATAGTTATTTTAAGGAATATTAGTTTGCATTTATTTTAAACTACAAGATGTATCATGAACACCATGCGTTCTGAGTTGTAGATTATATTTTAGTTACTGCATACTGCAACGTATCTGTTATATAAATGTTACTTTCGAGATTACTGCGAATATATTAACTTTACATAAGTTATATATTAATTACCTTGCAGTATGCTAGCAAGAGTGAAATTGCACTGCAAGGCAATGTTCTATTTGAGTGTGTTTTTTTAATGAATGGCAGATATGCACTAGTTGCTTAATAGTTAGTAATGGGGAATTTTGTCGGCTCAATGGAATAACATAATTTGAGTGTTCGGCTCGGTTCTGTTAAAAGTATGAATTTAATATACCTGGATTACTGAACCGATGTAGAGGGCCTCGTAACTCTCTTTAAATCCACAAAGCCTTGGTATAAACCAGTAGTTCCTTTTGTAATAAGAAATAGAGTCACACCTTAAGCCGCCGCCAAACGATGCTACGTACACCACGTACGCCAACGTTGTGTCCAACGTTCATGTTGAAGAAGTTCGGGCTGTTGTCTGTCTTTTGACCCGCGTCAAAAGGGATTTGTCTATCCCCACCACACACTTGATCCACATGTCATGCACTGTTGCACGAATCGTCCAATATTGGAAGGTTTTATACTTGAAAGTTTCTTTATTTACTTGAAAGTTTTTGTTAAACAGTATCAGTGTCAATAATATCAACACCTTATTAAAATTAATAAATCATTCGGATCAAATATTCGTTCCACCGTGTAGTAGGAAACTTGACATGTCAATCTTCCAATATTTGACTCACACGTTAAATCAAATGTTCATTGTATCGTTTGGTGCTTGCTTTAGTAAGCAACCAATTTCAATTTTTGTTTTAAAATTACTCTGTTTATTTTCAATTATAAATCAATATTGATTATATGCATTAAATGAATAAATTATAGTATTTGAACATAGGTATAAATGTATAATGTAGTATATAATATAATAATTATATAAATATATAAAATGTATAATGTATGCAGTATAATCTATAATCATTATATGCAACTAGTATTACAGAATATAGGGTATTCAGAAGGAAAGTTGAAATTTTATTTAAAAATAAAATTAATAGTATTTTACACAAAGTATGTTTTTTTAATTATAATTTAATTGAGGTGACAGAATGCGGGTTTTAATGAGCATTACGTATACGGAAGTGCCATTGCAATCACAAGCGGAAATTTATTAAAACTTTACTATATAGTTTAACTTTATATTATTTATCGTTTTACTGATAAAATATAATGCCTTCAAATTATTTTTCGATTGTAAAACTGCTGGTATGAAGAACTAGAAAAAGTCATTAAATAAATATAACTCATAAATTTAATATATAAAACACAATTATACACCTAATATTTAAATTATTTTTGAATACATATCATTTAGAGGGGTGCGCACGTGCCATTGTGCCCCTTAGGGTTTTCTATCACTTCCATTTACGTATCACTACCCCTCTTATTATATCCTTTTAAACGCCTATTTAAGTGCATTGCCCCAATTGTTGTGGTATCTCAATGAGAAAAAAAATCCCCTATTGTATTGTTAATTCAAAAGTAATTTCGACGCAGTGGTCGAGAGCATTTAATGTTGAGGCCAGGTTGCTCTGTCTTCAAATTCAATCACCGGAGCAGCGCTATATTTTCTGGGTTTGGTTATAAGTATTCACCTAACCATAAATCTTAGCGGTGTAGTACACATATATGAGACAACGACACCATTAAAACTGTTAACATAGTACGGATGCAATTTTTCGTTTAATCCGAAATAAATTTAGAGAAGTAATTGCTTTAGTTTTCTCTATTGCTAACGGAAACAGACCGACACTAAGTAAATTAAACAAATAAATGATGATACGGAATAAAATGAATGGCGTTGCATACTGTCTATTGGTAATATATTTTATATAATAATAACATATAAGCAGCGTACATGAGGGTACGACACTATAACATATTAAAACGTGTTATGCCGGTTTTACACCAAAGAGACAGTTTTGTTTTCAAAAAAGAAAACAAAAACATGATTTGTACTGTTCACATTGAACTGAACGGTTTTGTTTTTAGTGTTTTTCTGTGTTTCCCATAAAAATTTAGTATTCCACAAATTATTGTGTTGCGATACATTTCTATGGAAATAGTTGCTAGTCAAATGATAAACAACAACTGACAACCGCAAATGTTCACAAAAAACAAAACTGCGTGTTCAAAGCAAGCAGACTAAAAAACAACAACAACAAACGTGTTTTCCTTTGATCTTATCGACTCCAGATGGGAATGTGTTTTGTTTACTAAAATAGTTTTTAAAGACAAAAATGTTTTAAGAACTGTCTCTTTCGTGTAAACATTGGTGTTTTTGTTCAGAAAAACAAGTTTTTGTTCGTGTTTTATTGAACTGTCTCTCTGGTGTGAAATCGGCATAAGAATGCAGGTTTTCTTTACATAATTTTAAACATGATAATTCCATTATGTAGACATATTTATTTACTGAGGAACATTATTCCTAATCGAATATAACCTGATATATTATTTCCCACGTCCCACGGAATACGGTACACGGTATACGGCCGGGCATTACTATGTTTAACATTCATATTAAATGTACATACAAAACATTTATCAGTAATGTTTTGTAATATGATATTTTTATAATACAATGGCGCGATGTAATTGAGTCAGCCTGCGGTCATAAATGCACTCTGAATCATTTCAATTAAGGGGATCTGTTGCTAAATATTGTAGGGGCCAGAGGGTCAGCAAAGAAGAACATTAAGTGAATGTTGATGTATTGCTAGTATACCGATCCCGAGATGATCATTTACATAAATTATTTTAGACATAATGATGGCGTTAACCATTAAATATAATTAAAAAAAAACAATAGATTTGTATCTTTTAACGTAATATTTTTTTAAATATTTGTTCGTAAAATGATGATCCTTTGGCTGACGATTTCACATTACCTAAATAATTTTATAGAGAATAGTTTAGTTATCGACATTCTGTTGTAATGACCGTTACATTTTTTTATTTGCTTAAAAACTTTTTTAAGTAGAACATTATCTTACAGTGCAGCTTTAAAATTACTAGCTTGTTTCACGCTAATTCCTACCTTCATTTTCTACCTATCATAAAATTATAACTTTCTAATTTGCTATAAACTAATTCCATAATTCATTACCTGCTTAGTTTAATTTGTATATTTATAAATTAAATGAATCAAATTATGTGAAAAACTAGAATTTGGTTGTATGTTCTAGTTTTGCTACTATGTTTGAAGGATTCGTTTGTTTATTTATTTTTTAAAGTTTATTGTACCGATGCTAACTGTATCACCGACGACATTCTGATGTTGATATTTTTAAGAGTGTCGTGGCATCATATATGTGAACTGCATCGCTGCCTAATAACTCAATAATTATGAGAGCACATAATCAATTTAATTCAAATTCAGAAAATATGAGCGCCGATCCGGGGATCGAACCAGAAGACACAGCAGTCTAGAGTTCGTCCTATATTAATTTAATCTTTCAGACAATGTCATAAAATATTTTTTTTAAATTAAATAATTAAAAAAAAATTTAAATTTTTATTATAATTTACATTTAGCAGATACTTAGTGTACACTATAAGAAAAATTGGTTAAAAAAAACTTAAGTTTTTTTTCTGTGTATACCAAAATCCATCATTTTCAATCTGATTCATTTCATCAGATCAGATAATCAGACATACAGTTTTAAAATATTGTATTAAGAAAGAGGCATTTATAGCCTTTTCTCCCATTTTTTTACAGTGTAGTATTGCTTTACTTAACCCACAAAATCTAATATGAATGAAATGGAAATAACACAAACAATAACGGGAAGTATTGACATTTTGTGACTGTTGTAGCTGTAAGGTTAATAATAAACAAAAAGCTGTTTGTATATAGTTAGCCTTGTTGTCTTCGGTTCATGTACAAATGAATACATTCATCAGGGATGGACAAACTTTCTTCCGCGAGCATATTCAATGTCTTATTAATTTTATTTTTAGTTGTATTTTTACTTCCACAATAATTAATTGAAATAAATTTGCAACTGTATTGAGTGCAGCATATTCTCAGCTTGAAACAGATATTTTACACGTAGGTTGTAGCCTATTATATATATTATAAGCCAAAAATTAACGCTCTATTCAGGACATTAGTAAACATTCGAAAAATTAAAATGATATACCTGTCTCATTCATTCTCATACTTTATGTACATAAGTACTTCTCGTTTACTCATTCATAGATACTAAATTTAACATTAATATAATATGAAACAAAAAAGTTTACTTATTATTTTAATGAAAATAAATTAAACAAAATAATTTGGAGGTCACAGTCTGCGGTACTTTTTTATTATTAACAGATAGTTTTAATTGGAAAGAAAATTGTTTTTTATATGTAAACAATGTCGAAGATAAGAAAAAAAAGAAGTCGTTCATTACTGCACTATATGACCATTAAATTATTTATTTATATGAGAAGACGTATTTGTTTATTTTATTTACCGTTATTATATTTTACATATATATGAAAACCGCACCTTATTAATAAGTTTATTATTATATATTGTATATAGCTAACTAAATGACAACTAAACTCAGAAAATAAAAACGCTGGTTCGGGGATCGAACGGAGTACGAGTTATACATTACACTGTGTGCAGTAAATCAAGTTTGGTTTCCCTCTCCTCCTAGATATGTGCCATGCCAGTCTTTATAGACCATAAACTCTCGTAGTTTGAACAGAATGAGGAAGCTGGAACTTAAGATATGGGCTGGGGGATAAACTTCCCAAACTAATATGATCACTGAAGCGTGTTCGTTTGGAAGGGAAGTGTAGTATATGGAATGTGTTCACTGTTCACCATTGCCACGAGGTGTGCAATGTCTACGGAAAATACCCTCATACGCGTGTGTTATAGGATCAACCTTCTCGACCACTGTGCCGTATTTTTATTTGTAAATTTAATTGTATGGATATCTTATATTTATTTTTAAACATTACTTTAGATTTGATGGTAATTAAATTTATAGGTCAGAATTTTTTGACAGATTGCTACCAATTCACTTAACCACTTATTTATGAGATACAGATCTTGTTTATCTTTTATGCTAGTAATACATACTCTTATCAGTTTATATAATTGATAACAGAATGAATTTAAAATGCTATTAAACAGTTATTACAATAAAATTTCTTTAAAATATTTTTAAGATTATAAGAAGTCCAACAATAGAATATGTATTTATTTCAACGTTTTACAAAGCGTCTCAGATTATACTAAAGACGCTTGCAGTATGCGATAGGCCTTAAGTAAAAAATTCAGCACATGATAAAGTGTATTATTGCGAAACAACTGTACTGAACCAGCGGACATCGTAAGTAGTCACAACAACGAAACGCAAGATATTAAAAAGTTTCTTGTTTTGAAAATATAAAACACTCATCCTAGTTGGTATCGTAATAATGGCTTTTAAAATATAAAATCATTAATTGACAAAGTTCGCCTACCGCAGTGCGCCATGTGTTGCAGAATTAGAGTTTTTTCCACAGTGCGCGCTAGGCTTTAAAAGATGTTCATTGTTTATCTTCCTGTTTTACAGAATTACCTAAATTTGACACATAAAATATTCGATTAAACGGTAATCTAATCTATATATCATGACATGTCAATAACGTAATAGTTTTTTAACATTTTCCGTGTATTTATTCCGTGAGTTTATTTATCAACAGGACTGTACATTCGTTTTCATATGGACCTGACCAACTATTTTACAATTTATATTCGTATTGTATTCGTATATTTATTTTCGGGGATGAGAAATTAAAAAAAAAAAAGGTTTTAAAAAGTTAAACCTTATATAGTGTATCACTAAAGTAAAACAATATTGAATTTACATAATTATTACATAAATTAATAGTGAAATATACAGTATTCATCTAGTTGGTTTACTAATTGAGGATAAAAACACTTATCATGAGCGTAGTGATAATCTTTTTTAGGAGGGATTGTAAAAGTAATTTTGTATATTTTAAAATAATGTAAAAAAAAAGAAACCGAGATTTATTTTCTTATTTACTAAAAAAATCATCATTAAAATTATATCGCGCTTCCGTGACCAATCGTTATCGATTAGTTTAGCGTTGGATTGATTGGTTTTTCATTTAAATATTGCAATTATATTAGGAACATAAATTTTTTTTTATAATAGTTTCTTTTTATCGATAATTTTGCAATATTTGTAATATAAATATTATGTAATTTAAGATTTTATTGAATTTCAAACTTTTATAGCTTATTGCTTGTATATTGATAATGCGGTTTGGTTATAATTCTTAAAGGTTGTGTGAATTGAATTTGCATTTTATTTTGTAAAATATAATTAAATTACTGTAAATGAAAATTATTGTACATTTGAATGAATAAAAATTCGAATTATTGAGTATTTTTTTTCTAGTAGTATACCCATTAATTACATCATACCCAAAATGGGGGGGCCAAGGTAAATTAAGACCAAAAAGCAAAATAAGAATAAAAAGAATTACTTTTTTCAAATGTATGACATGACAAAAGGGGGAACGGGTTCGTAATATGTGACTAGACATAATTGACGCGCTCAAGTGCGGCCCCGGTAATCTTCGGTCTCGTGCGGCGCACGGGTCAGCGCGAGATTCTTCTTATAGTTTGCACTGAGTATCTTCTGTCTCACGCGCTATGTGATGTATCGCATATTTCTTAGTAGTTGTATTAAGCAGCTACGTGCACTGTGAAGAGCGCACGAGGAATATTTCTTCGAGCGAAAATAAGTTTTAATTAACTCGGCATAGAGATATTCGGCTTTCTAAATATAAAGTCAGTATGTAATTGGGTTTTATATGATATTTTGTGATTCTTTTTTCTTTTTCAAGTTATAAAAATTTGGTAGAGGGGTTAAAAAATCATGAAATCTGTGTAACGTAATTTATAAATGACCCCTTAACTTGCTTTTCATACGCTACTGTGTGCCACCTGTTATATTCATGTACATTGTACATGTGTCCAGTGTCTACCAATAATTTATATAGCTGCAGCGGCACAAACCACGCACTGCGTCCTTGCCAACAAACTAGTAATTGTAAGCACGGGGATATATGCAATGCACACCGAACGAACAGCGGGCTAGGGGGAGCGGGGCGATGTGCGGCAAATGTCAACCGATTAACAAAGCCGTGAACCAAAAATCTCACAAACTAGTACAAGTGTATAAAAACCATTTGTATGAGTATAATATGGTACAATATCTACATTTACATTATAATCTATACTAGCGTTCATCCCCGTCGCAAAGCGACGTCTGTCTTTTGTTTGTGAATTAAATTTCATCTCAAATTTTAATTTCCTTTTTAAATTCAAATATTTATCTCATTTTTTAAGTCACGATAAAAGTCGTAGTCACGATATAAAAACATCGTGACAATATTTTCTTCCCTAATCATTACCAAAGCGGTCCCGATGCTATGAGATACCTTTTAATATATAATTAATTTATAATATAACTAGTAATTACATATAACAATTAATACAAGTATATAATTAAATTGTGGGTCTGTTTTCTCCGTTTTTCTTTTGATCTAGAATTGACCATACACTTTATATAAATCAATGCCAATCTTTGAAACCCTCTAAAGAAAACTTCAAACGCACCTGACGTAAAAAAAATCTTTAATTTCAACTGTTTCTCTCACATTTCGCAGACACTTAAACTGACAGTCGAAACTACTAAAAATTGTTATTAGGTAAGACATGACTGCTGTTTAGAAGAAGTAGTTAAAATCAACTATATATAAACTAATGGTTGTAGAACATTTCTATAGTTTTAAACACAGGGTATTTCAAAATAAATGACCGCAATTAACAAGTAAAAGTTTAAAAAAAAGTTAGTTACATATAAATTTCTTAAATTTTGTAAGACCTCGGAAAATCGGGTTTTTTTTTCTCACGGTTTTAATTCTGTATATTTTTTTTTTTTTTTTTTATTTAACGTCGGCCTATTTCCGATGCTGAGTCCTATCACCGACGACCTCCTTCAATGTTGGCAGTATTTATGGTGTCGTGGCCTCATATATGTGGGCTACACCACTACCTAATAACTGTATGATTATGTATGACCATAATCAATATAAGTTCATAATAACCAAACCCAGAAAATATATATCTGGTCCGGGGATCGAACCCGAAGACACAGCAGTTGGCGTCAAGCATCAATGCTCTCGCCCACTGTGTCGTCTTAATTCTGTATACTAAAACTTACCTAGTGACACTATTTGACACGGTCAAGAACAGTTTTATACTGTTGTATTTATATATCTTGCCATGTTGATGCATGTTTAAAGAGATGCAGTGACAGACTTACATACTGCTTCCCAAGAGATATGCCGACAAGAGCATATGGCATTTTCAGAAATAATTCCTCAGTGCGTGTGTCCATATTCAACTATATGTTCCACAAAAGATAGATATAAAAAAACCTCTCTATGCTGCGATAATTTTTGTAGAAATTTAGAGATTTCTTTTCGCGCTGAATTAAAACCGGTGGTGTGTGGACGTTCCATGTGTTACAGAAAAAGTCAATGTCGTAAGTAGATTATTTGTGAAAATATTAGTTTTCGATAAAGTCTTTAATAGGTAAGGTAAAGTAGGGGATCCCTGTTGTAAATTATACTAATTATACAGTAATTTAAATATGTTACCCCATAAATAATTAAAAAATGACAATTCGTGTTTTTAAGGGATTATATATATTTTCTTTCTTTTTTGAAAATATGTTTTTTTTAAATATGATTTTAACATGCAATGGGTGAATGGGGGTTTTTGGGGATATGTAACCAATGACAGCAATATAGCGGTCTTATTAGTCAGTTTGCTACCTCGGAATTACAGCTTTACATGTGCTATGGATATATCATCAGGAATGTGTACGACAGTAATTAACCAAACCTTCTGATATTCTAATTATCAGAATGATTAACGCAAATAGGAATATGTCGTTCTACTTGTTATTTACTCGAACTGGTATATAGAGATATTTGGTAGAGAATGCGGGAATACCTTAGTTTAGGACTATATGCTGACTCCATGGTATGTTACGTAATGAACATTTATATTTGCTTAACATGATCATTGGTTTATTATGGCTATATCGTATACCTACTAATTTCAAAGTAATGTTGATTAAAATGTCATAATACTTATTTTATATAAATAATGAACTAACAAATATCTTAGGGGACTATTCTGATTTGCAATTTTCAAGGTCTTCAAGGTATAAGATCTTGTAAGTTGTAAAATAACCTTTATGTATACCTGTCATAAGACTCATAAGTTTTATAATCTGTCGTCTTATCGAGGAATATTAGACGATCTTATCATCGGTCTCATTAAAACTGAAATTACAAAACCGTGCATAAAGCCTCATTCCCACTCACTGTTTTGAAATGTAATTTACTGTTTATATTTAATATTGTAATCTAGGTTTCAGGTTCTCGTTTAAGCATTCCTTTTCACATTTGTGTTTTAATTTAGTTAGCGCGTATGCATCGTTAGTAATATAAATCTTGACAATTCGACAAAATTGTGTGTGAAATAATTAGAATTACTGTTTTTAATAACAATTAGTAATAGAAATTGTTTTCTCTTCTATATTGTTCAAAAACTGACATTAAACTTCTTTTAAAAGTAAATATTACTGTATTTTGACAAATTGTCACCTTTTGGGGGTTATAATATAACCACATCATATGCACATACGAAAATGTATTGAAATTTGAAAATTGTTCTTAGGTAGAATTGAAGTTGCTCCTCAACAACTGTGTGTAATTTCTTCTGGCTCAATGTCCCATAAGTTTGGCAACCCCTGCTATAGATATAAGAAACATCTAATTTTAAACCTTGTTTACATAAACCCTTTAAGTTAATTACACATTTTACTTTGATATTTTAATATCTGTATCTGTATATTATAAATAATTAAATAGAGTAAACTAGCTTTATCAAAGTAAAGTAAACCAATTTATATTGTTTAAAATATATAAATATTTTAGAATTTAATTAGATTTTTGTAAAGCATGGAAATTCATAACACCTTGATGTAATGATATAATACTTAGGTATTAAGAATTTAGATTAAGAATAAAGAGTGAAGACGCTAGCTTGAAGATGGTAGCTTTTAATATACAAGTACATATACCTCGCTTTGTACATTCTGGGTAGAGGTTTTAGAAATAATAAAATTACAGGGTGTGCCAGTGATCTCTTTATAGACGGTCGTATTTATAGGGTGGCCACCTCGAAATTAATAAAACGTTATCAAAAGGAACCTATGTGATACTATATTTATGAAAAGTGTCACGGTATTTTTGCAAATACAGAGATTACTATAGGTTTAGCAGAGACTGCTACAAGAGTCATCAGAGCCGCTTTTAGGATTTGTGGACCACTAGGCACAACCTCCGGTGCAGAGTGTCACCTTCCATCAACGCGTGAAAAAGAAATGTAGTTAAAAAAAGAGGAAGAACTTGGTTACGTGACAAAAATAGTACTGGGCCTCCAATACAATTGAATTAGACTAGAATCGATCATTTGATAAATCTCATAAGTCAAGATGACGTTTAATTATGGTTTTAATTCCATAAGCTAGACACTTTTATGTTTTTATTTCAATTAAAAATTTGAGTGAAAGTTAAATAATCGATTATACAAAAGTTAATAACATTAAATTCAATCAAACTGCATATAAAACACATTTATGACAATACTTTTTCTTTCATTGATAAGTTTTTTTTTATCACTTGTAAAGTTAGCCCGAGATTACTTATGATATTGCTCAATATAACTAGTATGGAATATGCTATACATCGCCTAGCGCGTGAGACAGAAAATACTCAATGCAAACTATATGAAGAATCTGGCGTTGACCGTGCGCCCCATGAGAATAAAGATTACCTGGGTTTGCTAAAATAACATGACATGAGCAGGTTAGCTGCACTTGTGATGCGTCAGTTATTGTAAGATTGACTTTGAATGACTTTTTATACTTTAACTAGAAACACTATGTCCCAGGATAGACTAAATGCACTTTCTGTGCTAAGCATTGTAAGATAATTCACGTCATAGACCAATTCGTTGCGGATAACAATCGTCGGATTGATTTATTATATAAAAAATAACTTCAAGTTATAATTCTATATAAGCTAGTATAGTGCACTACCAGTTCTCGTAGCCAGCAGCCGCCCCTGCTTTTAATAATACCATATACTATTAAACTTGCCTAATAATAACCTGTTTCAAAATTGATTCCTACGAGTTCGTACCGAACACCCTGTTACTAGCATACATATGTTGAATAATTTTATGAATCCCTCTGACAAGAAGATAATACGAAAAAATACAATACATATCTTGTTGTCTCTTTCTACTCAACTACATATAATATATATCTGTCCTTCTCTCTAAATGTATGTCATCAGAGTAAAATGAGTATACACAGGAAAAATAGGATACGTTTATTTCATTATAGATAGAGGAAGAAAAAAAAAACTAAAACCTTTTAAGGAATATTAACTTTCTCTTTCTATCAAATGTTTAAGTGGTATGTTTCTCTTTGTCTTATTGTAGTAAAGATGTGCTTTTTTATATATAATATAAAAGAAACACAACAACTTAGTATTATATAATACTAAGAAGCAAGTGCTTCTAAAATTGTACCCTTTGTTCTCATTGTATGGGGTTCTAACAGGATAAATTTCGGATCAAACCAATCGGCCTACCTTATACTAGGGATCTTCTACCATAGATATTATTAAATATTCAGCATCAACCTTTTTATGTTCGATGTTTTTACAAATACATATTTTAACAAAGAATCACAAAATATTTTTTTTTTTTTTGCTTCGTATATTTTTATATTATTTTTAAAGGTTCTGTGCCAAAACTTGTCACAGATAATCCATAAATTGTTATACTCGGATTCTTATATCAAGCCGACGAAATATTATGTAAATGCTAAGATATGTATGTATGCATATATACTCAAACGTACATATAAAAAACATATATCTATGATTTCAAGATTTGTTTTATTCACAGACTATATTTTAATAAGCTGCTGTATGTACTTTACATGGTGGATGCAAAGTTTCTTTTATATAACTTAACACGTTGACTGCCATGGGAATAACACCATTTTGATCCTCACTATATACTCATCACAATATTCTTGTGGATTCTTTGTGTTTTAACAGGTTTATAAATATTAAAACATTTTGCAAATTTGGCACGTACCATGGAAATATATTTATAGTCGAAATTACATTTAAAAGGGGTTATAGAGCCGTATAAATCTATGATATGAAGGTGAATTAATTATCTTATTCGTTCCCACATGCATTATAGAAACATTAGTGAGACAGTGATGTTGCATTGTATCATAGAATTACATTGTATCATAGAATACAGCACAATTTGTTTTAAGCGTGAATTACCGCCGAATTCTCGTAATTAGAACTTAAAGTTGTTAGCGTTATCTCTATTTGTTCAACGTCTTTATATAGTGTTCTCTCTGTCTTTCAAGGTATATGTGGGAGACAGTTCAATAAAACACGAACAAAATGTTTTCGAAAAACAGAACTGTTTTAAAATAAAACAATAATTGTTTTTGTTAGTCAAAACGATGAAAAAGAAGCATATTTTCGATAATGTTTTTTGACGACACAGTTAATATATAATTATTTCTATAATTACAAGACGTTACAAAAAAAAGTAACATTGCGGTGCCAGTAATAACTCATCACTGGATTTTCTGAAATCAAAAAACCAAAATGATTTCATTAGTTAATAAGTTTCTGCAGGTAATGCAGTCGAGTTTTTAATTTTTATTGATTTTTCAATTTTCTGCAGCAAAAAAATCATAAACTTTGTTATTTTAAAATACGTTAAAATTAAAAAATTAAAAAAAAACTCGACAGCGTTAACTCGGCATTTATGTAAAGAAAGAGTGTGCAAAATTTCAAAAGAATGGGTCTAGTACATTTAGAGCTAGAGAGGGCACCGACTCTGAAAAAGCTATGTGTGAGAAACCGCATTTAAAAGTTTCAAAGTAACACGAAAGCAGACCAGAGAGTTGAAGACTTAAAGCTCAATATCTCCGACAGTTTTACTCCAATCGACTTCAAATTTTTACACAATAAACTTAATACACACATAATACACAATAATATAAATAAATAAAAAAAAATGAAAAAATAAAAAAGTTGAAACCTTACCCCCCCTCGTGCGTGAACTATCATTGAATATACTGTATTACGATAAACTAATCCAATACCTAATTTTTCAAGCTAATAAACATATATTTCAAGTAATTAACATTTAAAAATGATCAATCCTTTTTTAATCACCCTGTATTTCTATTTACCTATCTTCCTTATTATTTTCTATAAAAAAATTGTATGCTTTTGACCCGCCAGGTCACTAGAGCAGTGTCATATTACATAACCAAAGACTCCCACCTACTACCGAGTAGAGAAAAGTTTTTCTTTTTACATAACAGTCAATGTAAAGCTATTATAAACCTATATACTTACTTATATACACATATACATTATATAACGCATATGTTTGTATTGCTTTTGTGTGTATATCTTGTGATCTTATTCACCTTTTCATTTATAAGGTATAAGAGAATTTACTGTATACGTATTTTAGTGGTGCTCATACGCATGTAGAAGCGATTTAAATGTAACATCGTCGTGTATCGAGTTTGTTTCTTTGAAATATATATTTAAGTAACTTAGTTAACTTCTAATATATAATTAGTATTTGAGCTGAAATTACGCTATTGTGCAATCCAAGTGCGTTATGAGCTGTAAATTTTGACTGGTTAGAATTAATTTGACGTAAGAGTTAAAGAAAGGTTATTTGCATTCAGTATACTTTAAGGCCGTCCAAATTTGCCCGAACCGAATCAGAATGCAACTGTATTGTTAGTGAGAGAACACACGTGTATACGAGTGGAAGAACGCACAAGCTCGAACGAAAAAAACTGATTTGAAATTGGTTTTGAGCGACTGTGTTTCTTGGTCGCAGGACAATTACGTTGCATGCTATTGATGGTGACATCATGAGCAGAGACGTGAACAAATACTTTTCAAATGTATTTAAATACGTACATACAAATACCTCCGAATACGACACAATAAAATCCCCTATTATGCTATTATTAAAAATTCTAGAGTCATGAAACACGGCTCGACATGGTTCGTTTTTTGTTTTCGTTGGAAACTTCGTTGCGCGGCTACTTTGCACTCAGTCGACCCGTGTGCAGACGGCCTAAGTTACGATATGGTGACAACTCACATTTAAAACTACTTGTGCCGCAAAATTTTTCGAAAAAATGAAATAGCACTATCTCACTAATATTGTTATAATGTATATAAGAACGAATTATGTGGAATTTAACTTCGTATCGTAGATTTATATGCCTCTTAGAACCTCTATAATATATAGATTAGAATCGATTATTTGTCTCATATAATCTTAAACGTATTAGGCAGCATTATAGTTCAGTTACAAGAGACTTCGACACAATAAGAACTGTCGACTAGTAAGGGATTGTCCATGATAGTCGTTGTATCGGAAATTGGCCGACTTAATTGAATAAACAGAGAAAAATAATGACATAATGTGATGCTTAAATAAATTTGAAATTATATTTTGATTTGATATGTTAACAATTTTGACGTTAATTTAGTGATTATTAAATGTATTTATGAATAGGAGTGTACCACAGTTTCCCTTCTATAAATAATTTGAGTTAGCGCGGAAAATCCATAACTGACTTGGTAAGTAGGTACACCAAGTGTGAACTTATAATAATTAAAATCACGTGCTTCACACACAGTTCATACACACTATTATTATGTACCACTATATATACATAGATACATACATATATATCATTCTTCATTCTTTGGTACAGCTTCACTGTAAAAGGAGTCATTTTGTGTTAATTCTGATTTGCAATGTTTTAACGACGACACCAATATTGCCGATTTTCCCGTTTTCCATTTCGTAGACGCCACAACTGTCATTTAAAATATTTTATATTTTTTCTATTTAATACTTTGTAGTGATTGGTCAAATATCATCAATACCAGTTTATACTCTTTCATCGCTGTATATTATAAGGGCGGTGGAAAATTTTGCATACCGAATACCACTTTAGCTATTTTATTCGAACGGTGAAAAAATTAAATATTTCCACCGCTGAAAAAATAAGGTCGATTTTTTGAAAAGTTGCAGAATAAGGCCCTAAATTACCACGAATGTTAACAATATGTTTTCTAATACAAAAAAAATTATTTTGATTTATGCAGTTTTAAGCGTTATAGTGCCTTTAGTATTAGTAAGTTTATTTTACTTTGAAATATGAAGCTTATGCATCATTTATCACAAAAAATGTTAGACACAGTAAAGCTAGTGCCTCAGGCTTCTGTCCAGAACCTAGGGTGTATCGACTGTACCCTTTATACTTTCATCTCTAAAACAAAGATGTGTTTTCAAGTTGTTTATTCCCTTTCTGCTTTCGCAGAGATAAAAAACCGTCTCATCTTGATTTTTTTTTTCTCCTTTTTTACATTTTGCATTATTTTTTATTCATATAGAGCTTTTTATGTACAGTTGTAGCATAGCATAGTAATGTGTTTTACTCTTATACCTATACACTGTTTGAGTACCTAGAGACAGCGGACTTGAAAGTATATATATAACTTGTATGTATATTTTAGAGTCTGTGACAAATGTATACCAGATACAATCGAATCATAATTTACGATAAAGATAAAAATATTTTAAAAAAACATTTTATTTCACATAAAAATATTTTTTAGTTATTTAATATATGTAATGATAACCTGTTGATTGGATTCATCTTTTTATATTTTAAGTGAAATTTTTTAATGCGAATGTACTCATTTAATTACATAGTTAAACGAAACCAGAAACAGACGCAAATATGCAAGTTATCAATTGATTAAAAATTAATAGCATTTGATAATAATGTAATCACCATAAAAATACTAGATTTTGGATTAGAATCTTATAATATTTTTAACAAATTAATTTTTTTCTCTCTTATCAAATCTCTTATGTTTGCCTTAAAAGAGAAGTTTAAGATACCACTAGTAATTTGAAGTGTACTGCTGATTCTTTTGATTCGATACTCATACCAGCGCTATATTTTCTGGGTTTGGTTTCATAAAGGCGCATGAGGTGCGCTTCTTAGGTCTCATAAATTCAGGACCCTCAAAATTGTTGACAATGTTGAAAATGCATTAAGGTGATTGATGTAATAACCCTTTAATAGTGAAACACATAATTACTAAAGACAAATCTGCAACATCTGAAACGTTTAATTGATTATTTAATTTTCTTATTGCGAATTTATTTTTAATATTATTTGTATATACAATACCACCACGCACAAGGGCGTTAAAATATGGTAGCCACCTTTTTTTTTTGATTATTTCCTACTCTCTTCCCTTCTATGAATTGCCATCTTTATATCTATACAACATAGTGTAAACAAGAATAATTATTTATTAATTAGAATTAATTGCTATTAATTAATAATTTTTAATTAAATTTATTGCAATTATTTATCTTTAAATATATTTATCGTCCAACATTGTAAATTTATATAAACATTATTTCAATTTTAAATATGTAACTATGGCAACCACGCATTATTGTTTTGTTTATTTGTACACCTGCACCGAGATCAATGACCGGTAAGTCATATTAACATTTTGCAATGTTTCTTTTTAGAGAAAAGTTATTATAATGTGTTAGAGCAGTATTTTTTTCATTTAATTTTTTTTTTATGTAACTGAAAGAGACAGCAACAGTAATAACAAATATTTATTAAGTAAAGAATTTAATTTAATGTTAGAATTATTTTGTAAAACAGTTTTGTTATAGGTAAAGACATATGATATAATAGTTGAAGAAAAGAGATGGCTATAGTTTTCAGTTCGATCAAACAAAATTATTTACAAATAATATTCATTTTGCAGGTTAAAACTTGCATCAAACATCAAAAATATGTGGTGTGAATAGATATTGTGGAAGGGGAGGGGATGAAGAGTATGTGGAATTATTAAACTACTCGTATATGAAACTAAATTATTTTTCTCTTTTTAGTGCATAAATATTTTAAATATATAATTTCTTTCTTCAATTTTATATTGCCAAAAAGCCAATGTAAGAGTATTTATATTCTAGCGTCTATAAACGCAAACGAATATTTGCTGCTAGACAAATGTCAGTCTCATTTAATCGAATTGGTTAAAAATAGAAATAAATTATAAAATATATCACTCTCATACTAATAATCATACGAAAGTGACGTATTAAAAACAAATGTTTAATCTTGTTTACTATCAGTTCAAAAATATTTTGTGACTTCACGTTAAAAAAACTACGATAGCGTCATAGTTCTTAATTAATCTTTCATTCAGTTCTTATAAAATCATATGCATTATAATTACTTGTATGTATATGATTTTTAAGATCTTTTTTATATTCTAGTTTATATACTTCTTCAAATATTACAAATGTATGTTTAGATAACATTGTGTTATGAACTAGATAAGTAAAAAAACAGGCTATTATGTATTCATCTTTACATATGATGTCAGTGGTAAACAAATATTTTAATATTATATATTAACAAATTTATTAATAATTTTTTTATTTAGAAGAAAATTGAGTTAATAATATATTTATTAATTATTTCAAAAAATATTTTAATAAGAGTGTACCAAATGAAAATGATTGAATCCTATTGGTTGTTAATTTTATTGTTTTTAACATCTGAGTTCCTGAGCGGACAAGTTTAAACTTGTTAAAAATACTTGCAATATTTAGTAACTTTATTTTTTAGCGTTGTATATATTTTTTAACTTTAATAAAACAATATTTTAAAAAACGAACGTACCTCTTCGAGTTGTTTCGTAAATATTCGGGATTGTAATAGATCAGTTTAATATTGTCAGTCGAGAGGGTAGATGTAATTAAAATTGCTATTGAAATATTTAAATGAAAATAATATTAAATCATTAAGTTAAATGTAGAATATGTGTTAAAACGTGCAAAAAACTATATTAATTACTTTGTGAATGTTTAAATTACAATTAGTGATCGGTAAATAAATATTTTCTTCGCTAAATAAATATAACCTTAAATTTTTTGGTTATGTTTACTGCGATACGCTGACATTAAACATTTGACTTTGCAAAGAAATACATTAACAATATATTAAATTGCATTTCAAAAAATATTTGGTTATTTAATATTATTTAAAAATAATGTCAGTATTTGATAAAAGTAGAGTTAGTTAAATTTTATCATAATTAGTGCATATGTAATTAGATACTGTTAACTGAGTGAAATATTTTTATTACAATTTAACTTTTAATAAAATTTAATTAGAATAATTAATTAGTGTGAAGTGTGGGATGTTCCTCTATGTGACAAATGTCAAATCTACAAATGTAAGCTATTTTTTATTTCAGTACATATACATTTTTCGTATTTCTCATGTATCAAAATTATTAATCCCAATTTATATTTTTGGTATTAATTTGATTAGTTTTTTTTTTTTAACTAATGACACAATATTATTATTAAAAAGTTATCTTCTTTCATAAAATAGTGAATTTTAATTTGCGGGTTGAACGTAAATATCATAAAATTAAGACCGGGAAATTTGGACTTGAAAATCGTTAGACGTCATTGTGCTGTCTAGGCAGTATTTTTAATGGTATTAAGCAGCAATGCACTGGCTTACTTTGTCGTCAAATCAGAGAGTTTAATGGACTTGTGTCCTATGTCTTAATTTCTATAAAAGTGTACTATATATATATTGATAAAGTGGGTTACTAGAACCTCAAATGTTCAATTATTTTTTAATAACTCCTCATATGTTAAGAGATATTAACAATTAAAAAAGTCATTTTGCCTCTTTAATTATTAAAGGGATTCAACGTTTACATATTCCAAATGCATGTGACATCACAACCGCTGTCAACCTTACAGCTCATAAATCTCTAAGTCAAACTTCAAACTTTTTTAAAGTAAAATAAAACATACTATTTAACACGTCTTTACACCATGGTAGAGCGTAATGTTTTCTCTGCTTTGACGTAGTACTACTAGCAGTCTCTCGTTCCACTCCTAGCCGGTAGGCAGCAGTAGTTAGTGTTGCATGAGTTGATATTTCTAACCATAGAATTATGGCGGTTATTTGTAACATGCTTTAACATTTTTAATATGAGGATTAAGTGTTACCTGAAATTGCCTATGTCGTCTTATTATTTATGAGCAATATTATACGGAATATTTACTTGTTCTTTTAGGATATATTCAGTTATTGAACCGAAGTTTATTTATCACTGATCTAGATGAACATTATATATGTGCATAAAATTTATCCATTATTTAAATTATAAACTTATTATAAATGTATATAATCGGGTTACACAATATCTTGTATAACACCAAAGTGAGCTAACGCGTAATAAGAACACCTTACTCTTTTGCTAGACCCATGCTTTGTTTTTACTGTATATTTATTGTGAAATAAATACATACCACCACGCACAAGACACCTGAATATGATTTTTTTACTTTCATTATTTCTAACCCTCTTCCGTTAATGAACTGCTATCTCTTTCATACAATAGAGTGTAAACAAGAATAATTCATTATAAATTAGAATCAAAATAATTGTTAATTAAACTATTTATTTTTAAATATTTTGATCGTGCAACGTTGTAAATTCATTTAAATATTTTAGCCCATTTTATTTTTCATTATGTAAATATGGCAACAACGCATTATTGTTTTGTTTATATTTGTACATCTGCACCGAGATCAACGACCAGAAAGTTATAACAAGTTTTATTAATTTTTTGAAATGTTCTTTTTAGAGAAAAATTATTACAATGTGTTAGAGCAGTGCATAGTTTTATTTAGGATTTTTATATGTAAAAGAAAGAGACAGTAATATTATACAAATATTTATAAAGTAAACAATTGAATTTTATGTTAGAGTTATGTCGGTGGATGTGTTATAGATAAAGACGAGCTTGAGACATTTCGTTCGATTGGTTAGTAATGTGCTGTTGAAAAAAAGAGATGAATATAGTTTCCCGATAAATTAAATAAAATAACCGCCAACTACGTATTGATAAAAAACAATGCTTTATTAACACACGCTATTTAGATTTTCTTATTGTTTTGATAGTTAAACAAGCAGTGTCATTAAAACCACTGTAACTCGTAAACTAATAATCGGAATGTTATGAAATTTTAGCAAATATTGTTTGAAGGTTAGTGCTACCTAAAAATCATATAGGAATTTCTAACAGTATTTATAATTTAGTAATTACACATCCATAAATTCATTTTATGATATATGCCGTATGGTGTAATACAAAATAGTAACTAAACTCTATTGCTTTTCGTTTGGGTTGTCGTTCGTCCGAAAGCCGAACGTCGTCTTTATGAATGAGCGTCTCGTCTCGTTGAATCGATATTTCTGAACGGTGTCGTCGGTAACGGCGTAAAGTTAGTATCGCGATGTGAAACTTTGTACATTTTTTTTGCAGATGTTTATACCACACAAATCCTATTATTGTGGAGGCTCTAAGCCGATCAATCGTTATACTTTTTGATGGTTAATAAATCTGATTATCTTTTTCTAGTCACATTTAGATAAAATGTTATTGAGAGAAAACAAAAAGAACAAAAAAACGTGTAACGTCTTGATCTATTTAGTGAGTAATCTGTTATTAGTAGATTTATATAGATTATATACAGTAGAACCTAAATATAACGGACGTTGCTTATTATACACTGTTCTACAAAAATTGTAACACATAATAAAGAAAGTAAATTATTTTTTTAACAAGGATCATAACACCATTTTTCAAGATTGATACATTGTTTTATTTTTTGTTGTTTATGTATATATATATATTCACACTTTTTATAACTAAATGTTGTTCTTTTATTGACGTGCCCTCCTACAATAGTTTTAGGCTGTTCTCACACTAGAACAACTTGTGAATCTGAATAGAATCGGCATGGTTGTGCTATCGACATTTGCGCGTAGTCTGTTAAAGTATAACAAAATCCGGAATACCGATTATATACCGAAATTTTATTAATACGGACAACCTAGAAACTCTATTAGTCCGTTATAATAAGGATCTCTGAGTATCTTCTGTCTCAGGCGCTAGGCGATGTATCGCATGTTCCATAGTAGTTATATTGAGCAGCTACGTGCGCTGTGGAGAGCGCACGGGGAATATTTCTTCGAGCGAAAATAAGTTTTAATTAATTCGGCCTAGAGATTAAGTTGATTCCTTGCAACTTCCTAAGTATATAATTGGGGTATTATATGATATTTTGTGAGTCTTTTTTTTTTTTCAAGTTATAAATATTTCAGGTACATTTTTTATGTAACATAAATATTTTCATTACCAAGTAAAGACTCTAATTAGGTAATAATCAACTTTTACTGCAACTGTCATTAAAATGTTATTTATATGTATGTTTAATTCATTAGCAACTTGTTTTTATATACCTTCAATTATATAAGACATTTTTATTATCATAATTTGATTCTACATTATGCATTTAATTATTTTTTTAACGTTATTTATTTAAAGAACAGATGCTAATTATACTAATAAAATATGGCGGAAAATTAAAATTTGATTCAATATGTTTTAAATTTATTTGAGTTGTTATTAGAATATCTTCTAAGAAAAGAATAGGGGAAATGAAAAATTTGTAGCCCTTTTGCTTTTTTAATTTTATTTTGGTGTCATCCATAAATTAAATCAAACAAATTACGTTTTTTTTTGATACATTTTTTTTAGTCAAACGTAAGTTTTCTTGGTTTTGTTTTCTTTTATTTATTTTTTTGGAAGTTGAATTTTAGATTAAATATAACGTCATGAGGCATATGAAGCCCTCCTTCTTGTCACACTTTTGCGATTCTCTCCCCCCTTTGTGTGTGACATAATTAATGAATAACAATTTTTCCTTTTCGAAAACGTATAATACATATTCTAATTTTGCTATTCGTGGGTTCTTTGCGGAAATGTTTCTTTAGGTACCCTTTATTTGGTTATTTATTGAGTCGTGGGCCCACTGTGTATTCCGTCTCTGTTGTTTCGTTTCTAATTTTCAGATAAGATCTGTTATTAGCAGTTTGATTTGTGTGTGCTTCGCATTTTTGATTCTTCAACGTTCATTCTATAAAATTTTCCATTGTTAAATAAGAGAAGAGGGGATAATCTTACCAGGTTTAATAACCTCTGGAGTCACTTAACAACCCGCCATTTTAATCACCCTGTATTAGAATAATACAAAACCTACGTGACAATACCAACCAATACCAACCAGTAAGATTTAACGAAAATGCAATGTTAATCTAGGGGAGAAGAAAGCGGAGGGTTTGCTTCCTAATACAAATTACTTCAAAAGTTTTGTTGTATTTGAAATTATTTTAGAAGTTTTGACAGTGATCGAATTATCAGGGGATCAGAGTTATTTCTTAATTCGTTGGATACAGGAAGGAATATTTGATTGAAAACTTTAAATTCACATAATTATGTAATCTTAATTAAATTGTATATAAGTTTTGTTTTCGTAATTAATTAAACATCATAGTTATTAAAACTAATTTTGTTATATAGAGATAAACTGGTCAGTAATCTCATAAATCTTTTAGACTGTACTAACACTCCAGACAAGACTGTCTTTAGACTGGCTATGTATTCAGTACGGTAATAGAAATACATAGAAACATTTGTGATTATAATAATTTATATCTACTTATTCATCGTTTTTATCTATCTACGACAAAGCTCTGTGCAAAAACACTTTCGTCTTTTGTTGCGCATAAGTTCATTCTATTCAATACCATAATTTACCATTTAGCACTACATTCTTCCGCTTTAACTCGTTAAAGTACATATCATTGTGCTTAATTACATTTTATTTGTGATCCTTATTCTATCTACCCTATTATTTTGCTTGTCATATAGAATTTAACTTGCAGTGTAAAGTTTCAGCCTTGCTAGCTTACTACAAGCTAACCAAACTGTTACATTGCGTCAGATTCTACCTGGTTAATTCATTATGTTCAGTGACAATTCTCATTTGGAAATAATTTCCTTTTTCTTAAAAATATGTTATGTTTTTTTTGGGGTTCCTCTTTTAAATTAGTAACCTGCAAATTATTCGACAGGATAAATAATCTAATGCCGGTTTCACACCAGAGAGACAGTTTAATAAAACACGAACAAAAACTAGTTTTTCTGAACAGAAACACCAATGTTTACACCAAAGAGACAGTTCTTAAAACATTTTTGTCTTTTGTTGCTGTTTTAGTAAACAAAACACATTCCCATCTGGAGTCGGTAAATACAAAGGAAAACACGTTTGTTGTTGTTTTTTAGTTTGGTTGGTTTGAACACGTAGTTTTGTTTTTTGTGAATATTTGCGCTTATCAGTTTATCATGTTTATAATTTTTATGGGACACACAGAAAAACACAAAAAACAAAATCGGTATGTTTAGTGTGAACAGTCTGTTTACGAAAAACAGAACTGCTTTAAAATAAAACAAAACATTTTGTTTTGTTTTTCGACAACAAAACTGTTTTCAAAACTGTCTTTCTGGTGTGAAACCGACATAAGAAGTTTTAAAAAGTAATTCATAAATTGTAACCAGTTTCAAAATGTCGCTTGTGCTGTTAATATCATGTTTCAAATGATGCATATTAATTATTCATTTATATTAAGAAAATAAATAACTTGTCATAGATAAAATATGCAGGTGCGAGATACTAATTTTTCAAACAGCGTATCCGATGATTTTTTTTTTAGTTTATTCGACAATTAGCATTCCAGCGAATAATTTTTTTTATCGTACAAATGTATTACGTCTAGAGTTGGTGCGTTGGAATGTTGTTAGTGCGCCTCTACTGTTATTTGCATTGTATGATTATTTATTTAAATATACGCGGTACCTCTACAACGCTGTAGCACGGTAACACTACTGGTACACCTGAGCTTCTAATGTATTATTTATTTAGTATATATTTGTTTTTGAATATTATATGCACTTTACATTAAAAGCTAATAAAGGTTTAAAATTTTAGTCAGTTATTTAATTTATTTTATGTTTTACTTTTTGAAACACATTTGTTTAATTAACATTTTGAATTTAATATAATAATGTATAACATTTTTTATTTTATAATGTACTAATTAATATACATGTACCACATTTGTTGTCATGTACAATATTTGTTTGAATTGTAACGATAGAAATATTTTATTTATTTTAACAAATATGTATACGAGATGTGGGTATAAAATAATGAGACGATTTTGTAAAACTTTTTTTTTAATTAATGCATGTTTAATTAGTATTCCCTTCAATATACATCCCATTTCTATCACTACATTGCTCTATCAAAACAGTTCAAAACTGATGCTAATTATACTAATAAAATAAGCCGCAAAATATCGAAAATTAAACATTTATTTATTTATGGTTCAATTTGTAATAAACCACTCCCTCTTCCTTGTCACACTTTGGATTGACTAATAAAAATACGATAATTTATTGCTCTATTAAAACGACACAATATTTTTCCGGCAAGACTAATACGCCTATAGACACGGGAAGCCGGCAATTATAAGAGAAGGGTAACGGTACACAACGGTCGGTCATCCGACTTTGACACATGCTTATTCGCCTGTAGTAGCATCAGTCTCGCGTAGAAATAGCCACACCTTGTAAAAAACATTAATATTCATGAATTAACATACATTCATTTATCATGCTTATTTATCGGTATTGGAAGTCGTTCCTGTTTTGTATAATCGATTATATGTTAGATATAATCTTTTTAATTTTACCTATAATTCGTTAACAAATGTTAGACGTACACATAACGAAGTAATAATTACTAACTTTCTAAAGTAGCGCCGGCTATAATCTGTTTTCAACGTAGAAAAAGACCTTCATTCATAATTTTAATAATTTTTATCCAGGTGGAAAATTGTTTTGTAGTGTAGTTTCACACTTGCTAGCTTGCCACAATATAATGTCACTAGCGTTTACCACCGTCAAAAAGCGACGTCTTTTTAGTGTGTCACTTCAAATTTTAATTCCGCTTTGAAATTGAAATATTTAACTCGTTTAATATTAAAATAATTTATCATATAAACTGACTAAAAATAAAATATTTTTTTTCACAAAATATAATTTTTTGGAAATGTATCAAATATAATTTATCAAAACACAATTTTTACTGTCACCGTGCCCCCAAATAAATTTTTTAAAGTTTGATTTTTTTTTTTATTAATAATTAGATACTAAATTATTAACAAATTCAAAATTTTAACTTTTTCCAAAGTTCCCTAAGGGGCTCTAATTTTCTCAACGCCCCTTTTATAAATTATCCAATTTCTAAAGTTCGAAATATGTTAGCATGGATTACCTTAATACACATGCAAAATTTTAACTTTCTATCTTTTACGAATTACAAGTTATACAGTAAAAAGCAAAAAAAATATGGCTTTCCCGAAAACACAGCAGTCATTATCATGTAGCAATGCTTTCGTCTATTGTGTTGTCGTCCCTGTTATTTTAATCATGGCATTCTGACGTTTACCTTAGGCATCTTGGCGATAAATAATTGTTAATAAGTGTGAATGCAAAAAGTTTCTACACTACAAAAAATATATAAAGTTGTACAACATGGAATAATGGCTGACAGCGTTAATACCAGACTGCGATGTTTTGAACTAAATAAAAAAAAAACCCAAATATTAACATGTATTTTGTAATGTAGATAATACAATTACATTATATTTCTGAAATATGCATTTATAAATTGCAAAATATGCAATTTCATAGTTTTTAATTCAATTAAATTGTTATTCTTAAGATTTCCTAACGATTCTTTGTTTGAATGAGACAAAATTAATAGAAGGGTGTACCTCGACTTTAATACAGAGCATAAAGTTTCAGGGAGTGCTGGATTTTGTAGGGTTCTATGAGTATGTATAGTTAGGGTTGGTTTTAGGAGAGGGTTGAGAAACGTGGTGGTCTCGTGGCTCGTGCACTGCGCTATACTATGCTACTATGAACCATGCAAGTTTTACAATAGTTTACACAAATAAACTAGATCGCTTCTTCTGAATATTCTTGTCTGGATACGTGTCAAATAGTAAAAGAGCACTAACATGGTAACCCAATTCCGTTTTATAGTTTGAACTGTAGACATTCTAAATTTATTATATAATATGTATACACGTACACACATATGTCTATATATATGCTCACATACACACACACACATATATAGATATATATATATATATATTTTTTTTTCTCTCTTTTTTCTCTCTTTTTTCTACAGCTTCACAGTAGCAGGAGTCATTTTGTGGTAATTCTGACTTTAAATGTTTTAACGTGGTGACCAATATTGATAAGGGAATAGTGTGCCAGTAGAGAGTGTAATTTTATAATTTGTTTTACCTGTAGATGACGTCGCATGGGGGGTCGCAAGCTACTAGTATCTTTTTATAATAAAGTTTAGTTTTCTATGACAAAAGGGTTGTTTTATTGAACATATATCTAGTAATTTAATGGTGATTTTAAATCCGTACCTAGAATTATTATATTTATGTATATATATATAACATATCATTCAAAAATTTGCACCATTATTGTACCAACCTTGCAACGATGTGGCTGAAAATTTCATAACATTTGGACCATTTGTTTATGAGTTTTTCAAAACAATGGAAAAATCTAAATTTCGTCTGCCATGCTTTGCTTGAACCGTATTTTTTACCATTAAGAAAACAAGTGTCTTTCTTTCCGACGAATTGTCCTGTTTCTAAAGATCGGGAAGGTCATTTGTAATATATATAACTAAAGTTAAACAAACATCTTTAAGTATTTTAACACATTTGAATCAAGCATTTTATTTGATACTGTCTTGTTTCCAACGTTCCGATGCTGGAACGAAGTGTGTTCAACGTGAAGAGAACTTAAATAAAAATGTTATTAGGCCCGGTTTTATGGTTCGTCTTACTACCGAACTAAATAGCTAACTCCCGAATTAAACGAAAAATGGGTTTTATCATCAAGGGTTAACGCTAACTCGGAACTAAAATCGCGGAGTAAGATATCCCGTCATAAATCAAGGTTTAAATATTTAACCCGGAGTAAGTGTGCAACAGAGATAAAATATCATGCTATCTCAGCCAGTTTAGCTATCATTATTATAATATTTTAGGTTATAATATTAAATTATTGTTTATTATGAATTTTGTGAGTGACCATAATCAATTATCAATAACAGATGATGAGGAAGATCATCTATTATGCAAATATAGTACTAAGTTGAGAAATCCGTCATTTTTAAAATGTTTTAAAACAATAATTAAACTGAATCTTGCATTCCCATGGGTTTACAACTGTAAACAAATATTCGAATTTCTTAAAATATGGTTTACGTCTCTACTAACTAACCCGGGATTAAATTTGGATGATAAAACCCGATACAAAAATAAGTACCGAACTAAACTAACTCGGGGTTTCGTAACCCCGAAGTAAATAAAAAACCATAAAACCGGCCCTTAGAAGTACAAAACATAAATACAATTAAATGTATCGTAATCCTACGTCCGCATATACTTGATCAAATACGAATGTTTATTATTCATGGTTTGAAAATCCATGATTGCACACATAGTTCGAGTTTACAGGGCAAACAAATTAAGGCCGTCCGTACCTGGGTCGATTGATTGCAAACGCGAACCCCGAATTTGCTCGAACCGAATGAGAATGCAACTGTGTTGTTAGTGAGAAAATGCACGTCTATACGAGTGAGGAAACACATACGACACATACACGAACGAAACTAAACTGATTTCAAATTGGTTTTGACCACGTTTTGTGCGATTGCGATTCTTAGTCGCAAGGCTTTACGTTTTATGCAATTGACGGTGACATCATGAGCAGAGATGTGCAGAAATACTATTTAAAAGTATTTAAATACATACAAATACCTCAGAATACGACTTAATAAAATACTTTATTATGCTATTGTTAAAAATTCTATAGAGTCACGAAACACGGCTCGCTTTTCATTTTCGTTGGAAACTTTGTTGCGCGGCTAGTTTGCAATCAGACGGCCTAACTAAACGTACACGAACTTAAACGTGTTCGCTCTAGTAGCGGTAAATAAAACGCATAGGAATCTAAGGAATCGGCAAAGTAAGATCAAACCAAGCTTCTACAGTTTATTTCTTTTGTTTATCATGTAAATATTCTATATCCGGTCTTTCTTTGTGTATATAGCACAAACCCCTTAGCCTGAACACTTTGCCAAAATGGGATGGTGTAGCTGTGATAAAACAGGGGTTGGAGTGGTAGTGGGGGTGGGGCGATCTCTATGCTTTTGTACAGTTTCAATCTATATGTACGTATATCACTATAAGAGTACGAGTACGAGTGTAAGGATAGGCAAGGCAAGGCATACGCTTTCATTTGAGTTATTCTTACTCTCCCCCCCAGCTTTATTCGCTTTATTCGCTTTATATGGTTAATAGCATTCGGCGTTTCAAAACTAAGGATAAGCTGCAGTAAGCCTGGACTACAAGCGCCTCATAATATATCGACCGCTGAGGGATCAAGTGACGACAACAACTAGTCAAGTGAAGAAATGGAAGAGGAATATATTTTAAGGGTGATGAAATGAGTGTGAAAGAGATGAAAATGAAAACTGACTCTTCAAAGAGTGTATACTGTATACAACACAGCACTGAATATTGTGTGAGTAGATGCCATAAAATGTAACACTAGTTTGAGACATAAAAGTCACTGAAGTTATAATAAGAATGCCTTTGATATCTGAATCAAAGATAGGGTGAAAAGAAGGGGGTTGACAATTTTTGCCACTATGAAATTATTACATAAGGCAGAATGCTAAGGCAAAGAAGAATAAGAAAGATGATAAAATATTAACGCAGGGGATAATGTGATTGACCGAAAATATGAAAATATCGATGTTATCAAAGAATGATGTATCTCTTTCATATCTTCTGTAATCTGTGGTTATATTGTCATTTGATATTTGTTCGGGTTTATAAAATCAAAAAGTTTATCGTAGGGGAAATGAACTTCTAATATTGGGTAATAAGATTGCGTGGTCTTAACTTTTTTTTAGAACCTATTATGTTGTCATATTATATTTAAGCGCATTAGTTGTTAATTGGAAAATAAACGAAATTGAAAAATGAAATGCAAAGTTGTTATTCGTCGGACGAACTTATAATTGCTTTAGTGTTATGTCCATCTATACATCAACCACTTGTACAACACGTTCAAACCGAAGTAATATGTAACTTAATACAACGTCATCAGGCATTCAGTTTTCTATGTTTATAAAAAAGTAGTTATTAATTCAGTAATAAAAATCAAGTCAATTCTTTAACATTTGGGTCTAGGCATAGAGGTATAAGAATAAAGTGCTCAAGAGGCTAAATACTGCGATAAAGGCAAAGAGAGAGAGAGAGAGATAGTTGTCGAGTGTCCTCTGTCTCTCTTTCTAACCGAGAACTGCGTCTGCTTGCTTGCTTACCCCTACCTCACCGCCAGTCAGCCAAGCCAGCAGCAGCGGTTCAGCTAGAAAGAGACAGATACGACACTCGGCAGCTATCTCTCTCTTTGCTTTTATCGCTTCCTCTTACACGCGGTCGTACCCTTCGCGCACTCTATTCTTATATTTCTATGTGTCTAGGTCTTCAAAGGAAACAGAATAATTTATTTATTTAATTTTTTTCAAGTCTCATCTACAAAGAATTGTGCGTTTTACCGATAGGCAGTCAGTCAGGCAGAATGTAATACTCTGATGTTTTCGTAGTTTTATATAAAGCATATATCTATATTTTGCTATATTGGTTTGAAGTATAAAAGATAAACAAATTTAGTATACTCATGTCTAAAAAACGTCAGCTTTAGAATGAAAACATATGAATGTTGCATGTCGCATGTTGGAGTCGCCATGATGTGTCCTGTGGGTTAGTTAAGGCAAGGGACATTTCTTCCTGCGTTGCGTTTGTCTCAGCTCTGTTATTTATTGCACATTATCTATCCAGCACATTTTTGTGGTATCTTTCACCAAGTATATTTTTTTCTCTCCTTCAAATTCTAGATAATTGTCGTTGTTGTATAGTTTACTATTTGTGAAGAAATTTCGTTTAATATGGCTTCCTTAGACCACTGTCTCTCGCCATTAGATAAGAAAGGAAGGAATCCCTTATATTGTAATTAAATTCAACTACCAGTGAAGGCATACGGACCATATTGACTTTACCACTAAAGTGGATTCTCGATTTATTCTTTTGTTTTCGAACTTCCATTGATCTTATGATCTATTCTAAAATATAATAATGTTACTATACTAATATTATCGCTTGACACAGTAACGTACATAATAAAGTTTATCGTAACATAATGTAAGATTACATAACATAAGTTATCTTTCAATAAAAAAAAATGTTTTCTGTCGTTATTTAAGCTTTTTATTCACAATTATATAATGTTACGTATCAAATTAATATATCAGTAAAATATATATAATATAAATAAATTACCATAATTTTTAATAATATTTTCTTTCTTTTTCAGGTGAGTAAAACCAATCTCTTCATCCTCATGACACAGATATACATAGGTGACACACAGCGATATTTGGATATTATAAAGTAAATATAGATTTTATAATTATAATAGATATAGAGCAATTATAACATATTCATGAAATTCTTGTAGAAAGACACACCCCAAATATATTTAATTATTTATTAAGTTATTGTACTTTAGGATAAAGTATTATTCATTTAAGTCTGACAGGTTTTTTCTTTAAGTAAAAAGATTTATTTGCCCTTTGGAGAATTCTGGTATGTTTCACTCACATTCATTGAAAAACAAAGTAAGTGTGAGTGAAATAGAAATAGTTTAGAGAAATATAGCACGCGTAGGTATTCTCCATTACGTTATAGCCGTAACAGCAGGTTCTAATTTAATTTTAATGAAAAATGCAATAGAACAGAAATTATGAAGTTTGAAGTTTTATCGCATAAGAAATACGTGAAAGCACTAAATATATTGGGACTATTGTTTTCATACAACGCGAGTTTCTTGTAAACCGCTCTTACAACTGGAAAACTGTAGCTTGCTATACGTATTTCTACACTACAAATGTGTAAATGTTTTGTCTGCACGATTTCTATGCAATGCGTCATATTAACCGCATTATGCTGCCGTCCTAAGAAAGACTCATGCCCATTTTCCCAAAATTTTCAGGAGAAGCAAATTTCAGAATTAATCGCCAGTGGCTTCCATTTTAACAACAAAACCATGATATGAGTGTTTCTGGGTAATATTATTTGTATCTAAGCACCCGAAATAATAAAGAGGATTATTTTGTAATTTATTAATTAATATACAAATGTTAGTCTCTTGACCGTGTTAAACTTAAAAAGAAGTACTTGAGTCCTTTAAAACTAGCTGGTTGAAAAACAATCAAAGTAAAAAACTCATGTCCAAAACAACTGGATTTGATGAGTTCTTTTAAATAAGGCTAAAGCTAACATCAGACAGATGATTTGCCTTTCATTCGAAATGAACCGTCTGAACACAAAATGAATCAAAAATGCCGAATGAATTCATTAGTGAACCGATCAGCAATGTTGGATACGTTCATTCTGCATCGTTCACTCGCGCTTCGCAAATAGCGTATGAACGAAAAATGAAACATCGGTACACAAAGTGAACGTTCACTAGGGCTCAGTCTTTGTAGTGTAACGAATTCCAATACGCAGAACATCGCTTGACGACATATCGAATGAATGTTCATTTTCGTCAGTGGTGTGTGAACATGATCTGATATCAGCTTAAGCTACATAATTCGTTCTTGCTTAGCAAAAGATGACGTATTTGGACTATCTAGGGCATGAGTATTTTTGTTTGCAAAATTAATAAAATTTCTCGAATTTTGACGAATTTTTCGATCACATTAGAAGATGGAGAATGTCACAAACTATCGGAATAAACATTAAAAAAAATCTTAATATTTGGACATGGGTCCTTCTTTCTTAGGACGTCAGTATAGGAGTACAATTTTTGTGCTTAACTTTTTTTTAGAATTCTGTATAGAAAACGTCCCAAATAAATATATATCGCAAGCTACAATATAAACTGTTTTACATTTTAAAAAACTGTTGTTACGAATTTATTATTAAATACATTTAATCGTTAAATTTATTACAACTTTCTATTGCCAACATGGATTATTTTATCGTATGTCATTTATTTAATGTAATATATTTATTGCATTTTTGTGATAAAATAATATTTCATTTCTACTTTATTTTGTATCACGCGAACTATACGACTATACTCATAGAGGCGGCGCGATGCCAAAGCCAATAACAACTGCTGCAGTTCTCCGGGTACTGAATTGTGTTGTGTTCACTATTTGTTTTGTGTGACTATAGTTAAAGCTACAAAGAAGGAAACAACCTATATTATGTATTAAGCACATTCATATAAAATTCTCTTTTGACGATAATAGGGCAGTTTACCTATACATGCATAACCATTAAAGTCAAAGTATTCACATTTTATGCTTTATACAAATGGAAGTTTTTCTGGGTCATAATGTTAACAGTCATTGAACGCAGTCCTCGATTTACACAGATTCAAGTTACGCGGATTCTGAGAAATCGATGTTTGAAAACGCTTAACAAATAAGTATCTTTTCACAACATTAAAACTTTAACTACTTTTAACCTTTATATATAAAAAAAATATCCTGCGTATGTTTGTGCTCATAAAACTCGAAAAGTAGTAAATCGTTATTTCTTTAGATGTTCCGACTTAGCTTTGAAACATTTTTGTTTCATAAAAATACTACTTAGAATTTAAAAAAATAGCATAAGTAAGGGTTTTATTAGCGCCGCATGTTTACGTCGCTCTAGACGTACGTTAAAAGTATATAAACGATGACTGGTCGTTGCTTGTCGTATTACTAAACGTTTAACTATATTTAATTACTTTCTACTTAGTGTACGAGTAAATCCATGAGATTAAATCTTTTATTCCCGTTGAGTCGTTAAGACGGCATAGCGATTTATTTACATGCATCACAGAGTTATCACTAGCCCTAACAGTCAAGCAAACTATCTAACAGAGAATATTCTAGATATTCCACATAAAAAGAATAAACACAGAATGTCCCAGAAAATGTAAACACACTTTGAATAGTTATAACTTAAGTTTTTTTTCAGATATAATTAATATTTAAATTTGAAAAATAATTTTTGATAAAATGATTTGAACGATTTTAAAATGTATACTAATTGTCATTTACAGTGATACTTGTCACTTAGCGACTGTCCCTCGTCTAGTTATATTCATAATTGTACATAATAAGGTGTATTAAAAAACCTTTTTTTTGAAAATTCAATATTATAAGTTAATAGAAATTTATCTCTGTGTCACACATACCACAAAAGAATTAGACCTAATTTTAGGAATCAATAATAATTTTATAATCTAATTTTATTTATTTTATCTAACGTGGGTCTATTTCTAATGCTGAGTCCAAACACAGACGACCTTCCTACACTATAGTCTGGCGTTTATCATAAGCGTTCTCGATCACTGTGCCCTTACAGATTGTCACGTTAAGTGAAACGAAAGTTAGGTTAGGTTATTGTAAGAAAGTCATTACGTACATTCTAAGGACTTTTTAGATGGAACCACAGTTTACCCCGTCGCAAAGCGACGTCTTTTTGGCGTATATGATTTGAATCCAATAAAATAATTCGTAATTACATTTCATATTTAACTCTATTTTTAAATTGAAATAAGGAACTCGCTCAATAATAAAATAATTTTTCTTATAAATCAAAATAAAAAATATTTTCAATTTGTGCGTTATTTGACCAACTTTTTTTCAAAATTTGGGATTTTTTTTTTCGATTCGTAAATAAGTTACCAAGGTTAGCCTATATACAAAATTTCAACTTTCTAGCACAATTTTTACTCTCAATAAAAACTGCCCCCAAATAAAATATTAAAATTTTGAATTTTCTTTTAATAATAATATACTTAATTAGTCTAGAATCCAGAATATGAACTTTCTCCAAAGTTCCCTACCGGGCCCCCGAATTTCTTCAACCCTCCCTTTTTCAATTTTTGAAAAATGTCAGCATTGAATACCTTAATACACATGCAAAATTTCAACTTTCTATCTTTTACGAATTAAAAGTAATACAGCAAAAAAGGGCTCACTTTTTTCTAGTTTTTCCAAAATTACGGGTTTCCAGGTAATTCAGGGAAAAATCCGGGGACGCCAAAAGTCTTAGAATTTTTTTTTCTACGAATAGGCAATTTTCAGAAACATTGACGGAGCCGTTTTCGAGCCACCATACGAATAGCGTAAACATATAAGAAAACAAACATATAAGAATATAAACATACAGTTGGAACATTACAATATACTAGCGTTTACCCCCGTCACAAAGCGACGTCTTTTTGGCGTGCATGATTTGAATCCAATAAAATAATTCGTAATAACATTTCATATTTAATTCTATTTTTAAATTGAAATATGTTTTATATTAAAAATTAAAGTAGTAGCTGGGAATGGTACTTTATATTAGCAGTCAAAAGGCCTGCAAGTCACAGGATGTCTTCTGCGGTTTCACTGAAACTCACTGAACACTTCGACACAATCGACCACATTTCGTCTTGTTGTGTTATTCCTTGCTTACGGTTTCGATGTTGAAATACACATAATGTTTATGAGTATTAGATGCCATTTCATAGACAAAGACGCCTGAACATTATACTCGTACAATCCCAAGATAAAATTTACAAATGACTAACAAAATCCCGTGTCTGTTGTATAATTATACAAGTAAACGAGTTAAAACTGAATTGTTTATAGAGCTATAAATTTCATAGCTTTTCGCTTTGTATATTAGCCATTGGGTAACAAAACAGTAACAGTAGAACATTTACGACTCCTTAGTTCGTGTGAAATACATATTTATAAAAAGGAAGGTTCAAAAATAAATTTCATCACACATCAATCTTTTAACATTTCTACAAATTTTAGATACGATCAGTGGTGGAGTAAGGTCGGTTGCAGTAGAAATTTTGGGCCTCCTCATATTAATTTTTTTTTTTTATATATTTTAGATATTTATGTACTATTAAACTATATATATAATTTTTTTAAAATGTTATCCTTTAGCTCTAGGCGGATAATATAACAATTGACTCCAGTCTATTCTTTTTAGCTCCCCCGCGAAATCCATTATATCTAGATTTTTTTGTATACTTGCACCAAAGCAAAGTGGATGGCATTAAAAGTAAATGTAAAGTAAGTTGAGACCACAGTAACGTCCTTTGTGCACCTTCAGTTGAATCCGTCACTGAACACAACCTACAAATATACAAATAAAGATTATTAGTTCATTTCTAAAAAGCTTATTATATAAAATCAATTAACACAGTGGCCGATAGCATTTACGCTTGACTTCTGAGTGTTCGGGTTTGATCTCAGGACTAGCGCCATATTTTCTGATTTGGTTGTTATCAAAGTTAAAGTTATTATACTCGTACTATATATAGGCAGAGGCGTAGCGTACACATATGAGACCACGACACCATACATAACTACCAACATATTAGGAGGCCGTCGGTAATAACACAGCATCGGAAATAAACCGACGTCAAATAAGAAACATATACAAATTTTATTGCACTTGTTTGAATTCTTATTGTTAAATCGTGTAAGAAAACATTTGTACATCAAATTTAATTTTATGTTAATGTTATGAAATGTTAATTTCAATAAAACCACTTGTTTTTTGATAGCTGGAATTTAATTAGAAAGTTAATTTAAAAGATTCACCTTTTTTTTAAAGTGATAGCTAAATAATTATACAATTCTAATAATTATACAATTAACAATTTTTTAATAGCACATAGTAAAATTGGAAGATTATTATTAAAAGTCCAAAATTACAGAGCCTGCAGACCAGAGTTGACAGCTTGAAAGCAGTGTCCTTTTAGGTAGCAGGTGCAAAAGTTACGTAAAAACCTCACTCACCCACATGAAAGTAAGATGGCTGGTTTTTAGATATGTTTTACAGAATATTTTTAAAAAGTAAAGCTTCTTAAAGAATTAGGAAAGCTAAAAATGTACGCTTGCTACTATGATGTTAGGGTCGATAGTATAAATAGTGCTAGAAAGTTGAAATTCGGATAACATTGGCACTTAATTTACAAATCGAAAAGAAAATCTCAAATTTTGTAAAAAATAACGCATAAATTTTGAAAATTGAAAATATTTTAAATATTGAACACCTGTTTATAATTATATTCCAGTCATATTTATATCGAGTCAAATAAAATTTGAAATGAAATTTATAATAATATTAATGAATTCAATTCATACACAAAAAACAGACATCGCTTTGCGACCGTGTAAACGCTAGTATATTTAAATTGTCATAACTTTTCAAACTGCTTGTACGTACATCCTTGGAATTACATATAAATTTATTTTAAAACACTCTTTTTCTGTTTGTGCATAATGTAATTACTTTTTTTTTGTTAACAATAATATTTTTTGTTATCAAATTTAATAGAAATAGAATTTCAGAAACAGATTTATTTTTATGACTCTGTTTATGCTTAGGCTTGTTCATCATTTATGAGTCTTAAGTATTTATCAAATAATTATTAGTTTTACGACTGTATAATTTAATAAAACACATAAATACAAGTAGTAAAATATTTTTAATTTGTTTCTAATTGTTATTAATTATTTAAAAAAAAGTGTACATGGTTTCTAATATTTATTAATGAAATTAAGAGAAATATATTTGTATATGGTTTTTCAACAAGAACTTTGTTTTTTCAATACAACAACAACATGACAGTTTTGACATTTAGGTTTTTTGATATATCAGTAGTAGATGCTTTGGCAATTGTAACAATGAATTCAATTTCGCTTGAAAATCCACTATGAAAATGGTGGATATGTAAAAGTTACATTAGTAAAATTCGTGATATTTTCAGGCAAAGCCTATTTTCATTTGTCAGAATACGTCAACAAGCAAAATTGCCGCATTAGGGCTTCTGAAAATCTAACAGAAATTGTTGAGAAACCTTTGCATGCTCAACGTGTCAGTGTTTGGTGCGCTATGTGGTCTGGAGGCGTGATTGGTCCGTTTTGTTGATTGTGACAAACGCTTAATTGAAAAAACCTATTATTTGGAAGGGATAAGAAAATTAGTAATACGCTGAACTAAATGTATCTAGCTTAAAGTAGACTATGTTGAAAAATAAAGCACTTTTTTGCCGTTTTCAAAAAAATATATAAGAAAACAGTGTCACTGAATTATAATACTACCCTCGTATTATGACAAAGTCAGAGACAATTTGTTTCTTAAAGTTAATAAAAAAAATATTGAAAAAAAAACAATGCTTGTTTTTAATTAATAATTTCCACAAAGACAAAGTGATGTTTTATTCGTTAAACTAATATTAATGCATGTTTCTTTGTATTGTAAGGTCTGTAAATGGTACTTGTAAGTGTATGAAACAACCTGACAATTACACTTTCCTCTTGTCTTTGAATAGTGGTGATATCTTTGAAATGCTTTCGGCGTTTATAAGTTATGCAAATGTCTTGTTCTGTATGCAAAATATGAGAGCTTTTAACAGTAACAAAACTATTTGCTTTATAGTCAGTAACATACCGAATACTCAACACCAATAACCATCACCACTACCACTACCATTACAACGCTTTCTTGTGGTACATTATTAGTTTAAACTGAACTATTACGAAATGACAAAACGTTTCCGTCGAAAATTACTGTCCTTTCGTGGGTTCAAAGATATTTTAACAAAGTTTGCTAGTAAAATATAATATAGTATTCAGACCTAAAGAAATTACCATAGCCACGTGATATTATGCCGGTTGCACACCAGAGAGACAGTTTTGTTGTCAAAAAACAAAACAAAAACATGTTTTGTTTTATTTTAAAACAGTTCTGTTTTTCGAAAACAGATTGTTCACACTGAACAGACTGGTTTTGTTTTTAGTGTTTTTCTGTGTGTCCCATAAAAATTATAAACATGATAAACAACAACTGACGACCGCAAATGTTTACAAAAAAACAAAAACTAGACTAAAGGACAACAACAAACGTGTTTTCCTTTGATCTTACCGACTCCAGATGGGAATGTGTTTTGTTTACTAAAAGAGTTTTTAAAGACAAACATGTTTTAAGAACTGTCTCTTTGGTGTAAATCTTGGTCTTTTTGTTCAGAGAAACAAGTTTTTGTTCGTGTTTTATTGAAATCGTGTTCGTCATTCATTAAAGGAGTTAGATATGTTCCTAGTCTTCCATTCTATTAAATTTATTTATATTTTACTTTATTTATAGTTATGTATATGTATTGATAAAGATTGTCAGCAGGACCTAAGGTGTAAATTATTTCTTAATTAATCGTAATATTGTAGTTTATATAACACTAGGTTATCCTGTGACGTCAATATTTTAAAGTTTCTACTATAGTGTAGTGTCAGAAATTCTCGGAAATTTTTATTTGGCGTTTCTTTATACTACATTTCATACCTACCTACAAGCTAATTTCAAGATAAATTATTTCCTTCTCATACAGAATATGTCTTGCTGTGCAAAATTCATTATTACTACCTTATTTCAAGCTAAATAAATAAAGTGTTACAATGCGTTTCATTTTCTAGCTGAGTAACTTGCTGAAAACAAATTCCAACATTTATTTTCAAACTTGGTTATTGAAAATTAATTAGAAAATATTGTTTAATTATAAATAGAGCCTCAAAGAGCAGGTCCTGTAACAAAATGGTGTGTTTTGCTTATAAACTACTCTGGAATATTTACTAAAGTCAATTACTGCAGGATTTAAAGCCAGTAGGATAATTGCAGCTTCGAAACTTTGTTACAATCTGATTTTGGAGGTCATAAAAATCTAAAATAGATTTTAAACATTTAAAGAATACTCATTTTGGGTTCGAACGAAGAATTGTGGTAGAAAACTTAGATAAATTTTCGTCAATCTTTACGTTTAGGATGTATTTATTATATCTTCATAATAGTTTTTCATAATTGGTTGTTTATATAAGTCCACCACATAATAGTTATTATCACTATACTCGTACAATAATAATTTATTAGAGAATTATGAAATGATCTAAGAAAATTTCATTTCAATCTCATTCCGATGGGTTTATTTCGTAAGTAATAATTTATTTCACTTCGAAGTTGTATATCTTTGAATATCACTTAAATTCACTTACTAAAACAAAGAATTAAATAAAACGATAATTTCAAGTTGTTTGGTAAGATAAATAAAAATAAAATGCCTTTTTATTTTAAAGATAAAGAGGCAATAATGGCACTTCAGGGCTTGAAAAGAGATCTGTCTTATTTGCATTGTACTTAAAAAATAACATAACAACGTTTAAAATAAAATGTAAATATAGACTAATTGATAAATCTCTTACTTTCTTTTGACTATGCCTGAGTCAAAATTTAGGTCATCAATTGAAATACTGGCTGCACTAATCCCCGGGGCATCCCCGGTAACCTATGGGTAGTAGGACTATATTACATCTAATAAAGTCAGTTGCAGTATTTGTGAGAGTCGAAATGTCGACCGATTAAGTTAAAACATTCAAAAACACCAATGAAATATTTACTGAAGAAGTCTGAGATCTTGACGAATAAATAGGTCAAAAAGCATTGTAAAAAACATAAAATTGTTTACGTGATCTCTTACGTCATCATCATTAAAAAGACATGGTTTTATTTGTTTACTTTATTTAACGTCGGCCTATTTCCGATATATAGTAAATACTATCACCGTCGGCCTCCTAGTATAATGAATACTACACTAGTGCTTAATAATATTATATTATGATTACGTGAACACATAAATCTTTTTAACTTTATCAACAAGCAATCCCAGAAAATATAGCGCTGGATCCGGGGATCGAACTCGAAGACATAGTAGTCTGATGTCAAGCATTAATGCTCTCGGTCACTATGCCTTTGTTTTTTAAAATAAAGAAATTATAATTTATTATAAAAATGACTCAATTCAATTCAATTTAGTAAGAAACAAGCTGTTTGCCAGTTTAAATATTTCTGTTATCTGTTTCTCCTCAAATAATTGTACTAATGTAATGTACTAATTGTAATATTTACTCCTGGTTATATTACACGTATTACAGGTGAATCGGTGTAACAAGTTGTACATGTAATACTGAGCACAACGTGTTATAGCATGTCAGACTTTTATTTATAATACTTTTAATTAATTATTTAATTAATTTTATTATGCATGTATTTATAATATTAATAAAGGTGTGTGTAAATGTTATAATGCTCATTAAGATATATTAATTAACTAACTGAATGTTAGTTTGATCGTAGATTAGTAGTTGATGGTTCGTTAATTCGCTTAATCTAATAATATTTGAGATAAAATCGATATAATTAACAGTATATTTTCTCTTGACATTTGTATTGCTGTTTTATTATATGAATTATTAGTAAAGGTAATTGCATCTGTCATTAATTAACAAAGTTTTTAATACTCTAATAATATCTGTTTGTATGTTTAAAATATTTCACTTAATAAACCTATTTAAAAGTGTTCTCTTCTTTTGTGATTTTGTGTAATTCATTTAGGTAATTTTTTTAAATATTCGTCATATTTGTTTTACGATTTTTTCTATTAGAAATCAATAAATACGTTAACATCCATTTATTAATAATCAAATTCAATCGATTATGTATATGGTCAATTATATTAACCGATTTGTATTGTCCCGTGTCCAATGCGAACTCTGAACCCGAAATTCACATACACACGTGACTACGAATTTATAATCATGAGTTACATATAGTCAAAATCACGATAGATCGGCGGTGACTTATACTTAAAAGAGGTTATAAGAGCGGTATAAATTTATAATACGATAATGAATTTTGTCTTATTCGTTTCTATATACATTATAGAAAAATAAATGAGTCAGTGCTTTTTAGTTATATCAGCAGTTTATACCCCACAACTTGTTTTAAATATGAGTCACCGCCGAACTCTCGTAACTTCAACCATAGCTAGAAACTCTGAATGAATTGGCCTTTTTAGCCCTGAATGATGTCATTATTATGTACAAATATCTCTAATATAATAAGATTTCAATACAATCGCCCAAAATTTCGAATATTTAATTTTCAGCTTAGATTTCATTTCAGTATTTTTAGAGTTTAATTGTGAAGAACGCCGGATGATGTCACTGTTTTAATTATAATTTAACACATGCAAGCAATTTGGTGAATAGAACACAATGTCAAATGTTAAACGTCTACAAATATGTCTAGTTCGAGTCGTTCGAATCTGTTTTAAATTTGGAATCACACAAAACTTAACGAATTGTTTTTCTGGTAACCCCGAGTGAGTCATATGTCTTAAAATAGGTGCACCAACGTGCATTTGATATTTAAACTAATTCATAATTGAATCAAATAGTTTTTTTTTTACCAAAATTTTATCTGTATGGGTTTCTTCGCACTCTGGTATATAAAGATAGACTATATATCAAGTAAAATAATTTGTAACATTATTGTTAAGTATTATACATTTCTTTAACATTCTTAATTACCGCCATCGGGAATCGAATCCGATTCATGCGTACTTGAGAATAATTTAATGGGCCCATAACCTGTAAGAGTTTAACCTGACTACAGAGGGACAAGTCATCTAGTTGTCACAACATATTGTGTCATGAGTTTTTGTAAATCCTAGCTAGATAATATAATGCAATGTAACAAATTAATTAGTTTGTAGTAAGCTAACAAGTATGAAACTTCCAACAAAATACAATTTCTATATGTAATCGATAATATTATAATACTCTTTCAATTTCTTTTTAAAGTCATTGAAATTTTTGTATCAGTGGTAGGACGTTGTAGCATCTACTGCTCTTATATATGAGTCCAATAAAGGTGAATTCTCTCACAAGTAAAGCACACGACTTCTTACAATATACATTTGAGACATTTTATTAGGAATTGTAAATTTTAAATCAAACTTATATGTTGCTTGTGAAATCAAAGACTTTTATTTTAGTAATTTACATACACATTATAATAATTACACTCTTTAACTTAAATCATACTATCTTACCTGAAATCAAAGAAACGACATTTAAAGTTTATTATTTAAATTGTTAATTCCTTTTTATCTAATTTTATAATAACTTCACATTATGCAAAGTGAGTTCTGTCAACTCCAAATATCAACTGTGATTCCTTACAACGTTACTCGTTGTACTACACACACTGCAATGAAAGTAGATATAACTAATATATACCGTTAGCTCACCTGACCAGAATGCAATGGGCTTGTGTCCTCATTTTTTAGTGGGCGATTTTTCAATTGTTGATTGAAATTAATGTAATTAAAAAAAATTGAAAAGTCACATTTTTATTTGTTTACTTTATTTAACGTCGGCCTATTTCCGATATATAGTAAATACTATCACCGTCGGCCTTCTAGTATAATGAATACTACACTGGTGCTTAATAATATTATATTATGATTACGTGAACACATAAATCTTTTTAACTTTATCAACAAGCAATCCCAGAAAATATAGCGCTGGATCCGGGGATCGAACTCGAAGACATAGTAGTCTGATGTCAAGCATTAATGCTCTCGGTCACTATGCCTTTGTTTTTTAAAATAAAGAAATAATAATTTATTATAAAAATGACTCAATTCAATTCAATTTAGTATGAAACAAGCTGTTTGCAAGTTTAAATATTTCTGTTGTCTGTTTCTCCTCAAATAATTGTATGAATGTAAGATTGATGTACTAGTACTATATTGAAATTAATGTTAATAAATGTAATTAAAGTTAAGCAATTAAAAGTTTGAATTGTAGTTTTAGCGCTAGAAATGGTCGGCCATATTTGTATGGCGTGAAATGCATTCAGTGCTGTGATAATGTTCTGTAGCTGTTGGTAGTCAAATAATCAAGTCAAATCAAAGAATAATAAGTTTTTATTTTATTTAACCCTGTTACGTCAGAAATAATATTAAAATTTGATTGTTCCTTGAAATAGCTGTAAATAATATTTGATATTTTGATATATAAATACATATAGCAGAGATTTATGAGCTGTAAGGTTGGTAACCTTACACAAGAATTGTGATGTCACATGCACTTGGAATGTGTACAACGCTGAATCTTTTTAATAATTGAAGAGACAAAATGACTTTTTTAATTGTTAATATCTCTTAACATATAAGGAGTTATTAAGAAATAATTGAACATTTGAGGTTCTAGTAACCCACTTTAGCAATATAATAGTGCACTTTTATAGAAATTAAGACATAGGACACAAGCCCATTGCACGCGGCTTGTACAAAAGTAAGGTAATTTACGTAAGTCGCAGATGTATTCACACATTTTATGATTTACAGCTTAGTGAAAGTGTTTATGTGGTTGATGGCTTTTTAATTAATATCAGGAAAATTCGTCAGCTGATTGGTATTATATAAATTTTATTTATTAGTGATAACATTTACTAAACCATTTATCCCTTTAATTCGCTGTTAGCTTTACGGTTATCACATTTGGTATTGTAGTTTTTACTTTAAAAGATAAATATATTTTTGTATTAGATTATTTTTAATATTCATCAAATATAACTAATAAGGAAGCCTTTAAAATGGAAAAAAGTTTAGGGTAATCGGACCTTTATAAGCGATTCTAAAGTCAGTTCAATTAAATAATAAACATACGTATGAAATTAAAACAAAACGCAATATACAACAGTACCATATACTCGTACGCACGAGAATATATCATACAGAAAATACACCAGACACAGTGAGCGCTGAAGCAAAGCGTCTTAGTCGTAGTCGTCTTAGCTGTTCTTGCACATGCCGGTTCACCGTTAGAGTCTCTTGTATCGAATACAAAAAATAAATACATTTTATAGAAACAGGTCGTAGCCGGAGATTTCCACAATTTGTATACTCTGTTAGTTAATAGGTTAGGTATAGGAATTTATTTTTTTGTTTTCATTTTTATGTCTTATTAAAAAATTGTATTTAATAGTAATTAAATGTAAGTGCCTGCATAGATATTGGCTAGAAGATTTGTCTACATACAAGCGAATAATTTACGTGTTTGTATCTTTTTAATACTTTAAGTTAAAACGGATTAAAAACGAATGAATAGTACTACTATATACCAACCAACCACTTACCAAATAAAGTTATTAATAGAAATCGAAACCCAGTAAATATTTTGGAGTCACTTCGCCATCATATTGAGGAATTCTTATTATTATTCTTCAGTTTCTTACAGTCGTTCATATGAAATGTCTATTTAATCGACTACAAATGGCGAAACCAATTTACCTGTCGAAATACACATGAAGATAAAGTTGATGCGGACTATAATTGAAGTGCAATGAAGTGCACCAAATTGTTTACTGGGCAATAAGACACGATAACATTCACGAGAGTCAAACAAAATAACTGTATTAATTTATAGTTAAGAAATAAATGCAAAACGAGTGCATCATTTGAATAAAAAATGTCATTAAATTATTTTATTGGTTTTTAGAAATCTCTCTTTCGTAAAATCGGGTAAAAGCAAAAATGGATTAGAACTTGAACTATTTTAATAAAGGCAAAGGGGGACTCCGTGGCTGAAAGCATTTGTGCTTAATGCCAAACTAAGCGATTATATATTAAAAATACAAAATAAAATTAAAGCAGTGAATGGGAATGATATTTAACATAGCTATTTAATTATGATACACAAAAACATATCTTTTTTTTCTATAAAAGAGGACAATTAGAGTCATAATAAAACCTATTTTTGATCTGAATAAAGCGAACAAAATAATTTCGGTTTTAAATTCCTGATTTTTATTAGCACATAATCTGCTTACCGAATTTTCGACTATAGCGAATCATGCTTGTCATGTTCTCCCCCTCCTCACAAAATATACAAGTATGTCACGCTTAAAGTGATCGTGAAAAAGTTGATAGGTTTAAAAGGATTGAGTTTAAAAAGGGCCGTCGATATAACAAAAAGAAAGATTGACGCTCTATTCACCCTTCCTTTCCCTTTAAAGAATCAGTCACGTTTACTATGTCTCCCCTACCCTTTAACTGCATGGGGTTGTATATAAACAGCCTCTTACCATAAGCCACAACTTGTATATTTTACAGAAGGTGAACAATATATTATACTATTAAATCACAATTGCAAAATTGCTGAATATAGTAGGGGTGGGGTTTTCCGTTTCCCTATCGAAGACAAGTTTATCTTTCAGGGGCTGTAAGCTTGAACTAGGCTTAAAGCTTGGCCCTTGAATTTGGTGAGACTCTTCTAGTATCTTTTTCTATACCTTTTTTCACCCTGAGTATAAATCTTTTCAATCAAATTTCTCTTCTTGTTCGAGTTCTGTTTTAGCACTTATCCCGAATCAATTCTTTTCTTTGGGAAATACATGTGAATCTTCAATTCATTAATATCCAGTTATATTTCTATCGATGAAGGGCTCTAACTGGGATCAGGGTCTTAAGCTTTAGCCTAGTTAGCCTCAGGGTAAATCCCGAGCGGTTCCTCACCTAAATACTCGTAATTTGGATGGTAGAAGGCTTCTTGACTTCTATTGTTTTATTTTCTACTATTTATTTGTATTTCTGCGTTTTAATCGTTTATTTTTATCGTTTTAATATAAAAATGACTATGTTAATTATATATATGCTTATTGTGTTGATGTACGAGGTGCGCCAAACTTGTATGATCGACTTCTATGTAGCGTGAACCCTTCTGTATGTATGTTGATGGCTAGGAACCCTCAAGGACGCAGAGTTTGTTAACTAAAAGTCTGAAAACATAAGTGCAAGTACATTATACTTTTACTTTCATTAAATAAATATTTTATTTACTTTCGACATGTTTGTCATATTTGTTTGTTTTTCTTTTTTTGAAAATATAGAAAACCGAATTTTAGATATAAGACTTAACAACCTGATGAAGTACGTTATCATTTGACATGAAACCGCTTCCAGCACAACCATATCGTAGAACCTAATGAACTAAATATGTAATGTAATATTTAGTAAATTAAAATTTAAAAACATGTGATCTAATCCTAAACTTCGTAACGCTTTCAGAATGTTGTCTACCGACTATTTTTTTAATATTTTTTTTGAGAGATAAAATATTTATATTTAATATAAAGAATGTGTTTTAAGAAATAGATACTTTCTTACTTAAATACTCGTATATAACAATAATAAATAAAAAATATTTTCAAAAAAATAACTTTCAACTTTAAGAAACAAAATAAAGAAAGTAAATATACTTTTAAAAATAAATAAAAAATGCTCAGATCTTATTCTTTGTTTTGTAAATAATCACGGATAAACTGCAGATAACTTCAACCATCAATACGGAAAGAAAACTCCATTAATAACAACTTTATTTCTTAACTCTTCTATTGAAGTATTTGCTTAAAGGTTATTGAATCTTGAAATATATTTTATTATAAATTTTTTACAAAAAACATAATATAGCATTTGTAAGCAGAATCGTTTCACGCAATCAAATCAGACTTAAGGGTCTATTTTGTAACTGCTTACCTGACGTCTGTTAATTTCTAACGATTTTCCAAGCCTCATAATTTACAAATTTTCCATTTTGGTCTTTATTTAAGGTCTTCTGATACCATTCTAAAATTTATTTTATTTTATTAGTGAGACATTTTTGAATATTTAGAATAATATTCGAGTTTCAAACATTCCAACGGTATTCGACAAGTTTATCTGGCTTATATAACATTCTAGAGTTATCTGAGTATTGCATACAATTTTACATATGAGTGCATACTCAACTCAATTTAGATTTTTCGGATATATCGCACTAAGAAAATGGTCGATCGATATTTGAAACCTTGACATCATGAGACGGCCAACATTTATAGGAGGTTGTCGCGAATAGGCCAACGTAATAATAAAAATACTAAGTCTAACTACTTATACAAATAATACAAAATACTTATCAAAATCTGTACATTTTTCCATAAACGTATTTTGCGCCATCATTAATTGAGGATACAACTATTCTATCCATTATCTAAGTGCATACTGCTTATTTATTGTATAATAAAATTGTAAGACAAATTTATTACCGGTCTTAAAGTCAACTTGTTGTAATACTTTGTACCAAATACAACATTTAAGATTTTATGATTGCAAATAATCCTATACTCGTATAGTTCCAGCTTAATTGATTCAAGATATAAAATTTAATTCCCCTAGAGAGTCATTGTAATAGGAGAAATGTGAAATATATATTGCGATTCAAAAAAAAGTGGGCACATGTTTAAAATGACCAACTGTTTTTTTTGTACAAACGGAGTACGACTGGAACTTCATTGATTAGGGGAGAACGGGAAGAGTGATTGATTGAAATTGTAAAAAAAAATGTTGACTAAATATTTTTAAATTAATAGTTATTTTTCTTTTACTAATATTTTAGATTTATATATTTATTATAGTGTCTAGTTTTTAGGATCAGCCAGTAAAAATGATTTGACAGTTTTTGCGGTTAGAATATTTTGCATAAGTAGAATATTGAATATTTTAAACTGAAAATATGAATATTTCAATGTTATTGTTTTATTTTAGCTGTTTACGACTCGATTTATTTATTTATTAAATTTATTTTTAGAAGTTTACTTCACGTTTACGCTTTAACTCGATTTAGTTTTTGTTTAAGATAAAATAATAAATAATTGTAACAAAAACTTTATGTTTTGTATTTAGCGCGTAAAGATCATATCTCCATCAAATTGATATGTTTTACCGTGCCTGTAAGAAACCTCGATTCTCTTGTCTATTTTATAATATCTTACGATATGGTAATAAATAATATGTATATTTATTTTTATATACAAAACTCTTTTAAAAATGTATTTTAACAGTATAAATATTTCTATACGGGGCGTTTAAACTGTCTATCGTATGATATTATTTTGACACTTTTCTGTTGTCTTCAGTTTTTATCTTTTCTTTCTGTAAACAAGAATTTCAATCTACTCGTAATTTGCGAATCATGAGTTGTGACCCAAGCTACACCCCCACGTAATACTCCGTTTCGAGGCTATGATAGACATTTGGCAAGTGTCCACATTTTTCCCACACATTCGTTCTGTCCTCAAAGTCACACGACTGTGCTGTGTTAACAATTATTTACACTTTTATAAAATCAAAAAACACTGTCTGATTTTGTAATAATTAAATATTGATATAATATTATTTAAATAATACTTATAATTACTATATCAATATTTTTTGTATGAATTTTAAAGTATAATTATTTATAGGTGTTGTAGGCTAAATTAATTTTACATTACAATTTTCAGGTTATGCGATTCTTTATTTGTAATAACAAGTTTTAGTAAATTATGCATAATAGAAAACACTTGAACTATGAGTAAGAAACATTTACAGATTGTGTTTTAAAATAGTACTAATTGTTATTTCAAATACACTTATTATACCATTGCAAACACAATAAATATATTGGGTCATTTTAAAATTTAATTGCATAGTTCCCGTTTGTAAATTGTGCCTTATTACACTAGTCAATATGATTCAATTTGCAATTCATTAACTTTTATCTTTTCAACTGACATATTATACTTATGATCTTTCTAAGCGATGGTTTTCTAATAGGGTATATTAGTGAGGCAATGTTAGCTACTCCACTGCTTAATATATGAAATATCATTGTCATTTTATAGTATCAATTGTATGACACAGGTTCTTGTCTCCGCTACAACGATTGGTTTGACATTTCATCTCGATTTACCAAACTTTTGCATTGTGACATCGCTATTTTCGTTATAACCAATAGTTATTTTTGTTTAATAACATATCCGTTTATTAACAAAATGTAAATGTATACTTTATGTATTACTGCTAACATTGCGATGGAGATGGTCAGGAATATGAATAAGCATCGAAAGTAGCCCTACGTTAAATAAAATTAATTTAAAAAAAAACCCTAATAATAAAAATTTAATAAATAAAATCTTTTAAACAGAATTAATCATGAACTTACTGTTTATGTTTCACGAGTATATTAGTAACACATTGAATTTAACTTGAACACATTTATTGTACGCTAAGTATATTTAACGTCGGCCTATTTACTTTGTTGAATCCTATCACCGACGACCTTCTATTATGTTGGCAGTTTTTGTGGCGCCTTGATCTCATGTATATGAGACTACACCACTGCCTGGATAAGTTTATGATAATGTATTTACATAATCAATTTAAATTGATAATAATTAAACCCAGAAAATATAACTCTGGTCCGGGATCGAACCCGAATACACAACAATCAGCGTCAAGCATCAATGCTCTCGCCCATAGTGTATAGTCCTATAAACTAACAATATGAACTGTTGATAAATCAGTCCATATTCAATTTTGATTTCAGTTTTGGTACTAGTGACTACTAGTCTAACGCCTAAATATTTGACACGAGTTTGACTTCTTATTTTTTAACATCTATAACCAATAAAAGTTTGCAGCTTTGAATATAAATTGCACTACAATTTATATGAATTGTGCATTCTGATCACGAACGCGCCATACAATATAACGGTTAAATATCCTTGCGTATATTGTTTTACGTACTGGTTTAAACCAGTGGAAGTATTAAGTTAATATCGATACCTATTCTTATTTAATATATAAATCAAATGTAATTAAATTAAATACATTGAATTAAAAGAAATTTCAGACTACAGTAGTTGAGAGTGATTATGCTTGACACCAGATTGGTGTGTCTTTAGGTTCGATCTTCGGACCAGTGCTATTTCCTGTATCTCATCTTTTTTTTTTTATAAATAAGTAAGGCCATTCAAATATAAACCGGAATATTTTAATATAAATTTATTAATGATTTCTAAAAATACAAGTGCCGGACCTTTTTTTTTTCTCAACATAGTTTCCTTCAACAAAAATACATTTTCTCCATCTTTTAGGAGGCCTTTCGATTCATTTATTCAAAAGAAGATGGGGACTGCATAGTCATTATCTAATCTTTCATCTCTTAATAACTCCAATAACTAAACAATAACATATTTTGTTTTATTTTAAAACACTTCTGTTTTTCGAAAACAGAGTGTTCACAGTGTGAACGGACTAGTTTTGTTTTTATTGGTTTTCTGTGTGTCCCATAAAAATTTGGTATCCCATAAATTATTGTGTTGGCGATACATTTCTATTAAATGTCTGGTCTTATCTTTTGTCCACTTGCACGTATTTATAACTGCTCTTGGAACTAGTAGCACAAGCGCAAATGTTCACAAAAAACAAAACTGCTTGTTCAAACCAAGCAGACTAAAAAACAACAACAAACGTGTTTTCCTTTGATCTTATCGACTCCATATGGAAATGTGTTTTGTTTACTAAAACAGTTTTTAAAGACAAAAATGTATTAAGAATTGTTCAGTTTTTAAAAAACATTAGTGTTTTTGTTCGTATTTTAATGTTTTGTCTCTCTGGTGTAAAACCGGTATTAGAGCTGCTGTATAGAGAATCAGTTGCCAGCGTCGTTTGTTACGATAAGGCCTTATCCAACAGCTGATAGTAGTAATTCGCATACACTATCCGTCGGTCATGTATGAAATTGGCAGCATTATCAGTAGTACTCACCTCAATACCGTTGTTTTGTTAATTTCTAAAAGATAATAAACTGTATATACTTAGTGAGTAACTTCACCATTATCAATATGCGCATTATTTGATAAATACTAGTATTTTCCATATACTTATTGAGAGACACATAAACATTATTTTCTGCGTCATGAGATTTTTACGAGTAACATTCATTTTATATGTTTTTGAATTCTTATGAATATTTCTTTTATTTTTCTGACATTTGACATGTTACTACGCAATTTTCCTTTCGATCATACAATGGGGTTATTTTGTGCTTTTCAAGCTGTCTCTGTTCTGCTAGATATGTTTTATATACTGGTAATATGTACTAGTATCATTTTCTACAACTTTTAAATGTATGATGATAGACTTCTAGACGGTTTTTTGCTGATGCTGGAGCCTAGAATACATTCATATCTACTATACGGCATTCCATATACATATATATCATTATATGTATAGTATACATTTTTTTTTAATACAATATGCGTGCTAGTATATTCACCCGCATATATTTTGGTAATAATATTAGAAGATAAGTCCGTGGCCGCCCAAGAATCAGGCCCGGATTTGAGGGAGGGCAGGCGGGGCTACTGCCCCGGGCAGTAGATACACTAAACAATACACTTCTAGTATCAGAGCTACGTAACGCTCGTATTCGGTCGCTTGCAGTGTGCGAGGGTTTATTACATTTGCATGGTTCGGATAGGTAAAGCGTAGTAGCGCGTATACGTCCGAGGAAAATTCGTTTAAATACGCTTGCAGTGTGCGACATGCCTTAGAGAACAGTTAACCCCATGTTATATGGCGTGATATACGCGCTATCGACTCATAAGTGCAAGCGAGAGGCATTGTGTTCTCATAACGCGTTGTCCTACTCGCACGCGTGCAAATCGCGTCATATGAACACGGTTTAAGTCTTGACGTTTAAAAACAGCGAACTCAGGTTCGATGCTTCAGTCGAAATATATTTTATAGACTGAATCATTTAAAATAATAGTTTTAATAAAGAAATAGGAGGAACGAGTATATTAAATAAATAAATAAAAAGGTCAGAGCGTGTTCGTCTTAGAAACGTTTAAATTCTATTGTTATTGGTACATAAGTTAATCTTATGAGCATTTTTTTTGTTTTTATTTTTTACCAAGCGGCGTTGTTCCCTAATCTTATTATAACTTAATTTAAAATATTCTTGCCCTAACATTAGTATTCCCGTCAAGGTATATAATATATTTTATGCTTCATTATTCAACATAATATTTTCAAAATTAAATTATGCTTTAAATTTAATCATAAAAGTTATTTTCTTGTGGTTAGTTTGACTTTGATGTACAATCATGTACATGCCATCTTTCAGAAAGTTTTTGGGGTACACTTATGTACATGAGAGCTACATAACATTATGTTACAATTGTTTAACCTTTGTTTATATAACGAGGAAGTTCAGAAGTTAACCCTCCGTGTGAACACTATATTTTTCGAGTCATGGTGTGTACACTAGGTCTTTGAAAGAACTGTTGAGTTTCTCAAGTTTTCTAAGCTTTCAAAAAATCTGAAAAAATTCTGGATTACTTCTTGAAGTGTTTACTACATGGTCTAGAAGTTGCCAGAGTCCAAAGTTTAAAACCATTGTTAATATAATATTAAAAATCGCAAATAGTAAAAATCGCGGAAAAAACGGAATATTGTTAATAAATTCGTAACTTTATAACAAACAAATATTAAGAAAAACGGTGATAGACTTTTTTACCTTAGACTATAAGATTTCGAAAGAAAGTAGTGTCTTTGGCATGGACTCCAAAAAATGGAATTATTTGTGCACCTGAAAGTGGGGAATATACACGATACACAAAAATATATTGTTTTCTGTTTTCCAAGTGCAAAGAAAACATCGTTTTCGCTTTTCTAGTTTACCCGTTGTGATGGTCACCCATCTTCAAAAACTTATTGTAGTAAAAAGATGAACTAATACAGTAAAAATCTATAGATGTAATCTAAGAAATAATATATTAAATTACATAAAACATTTCTTTAACCATGAAAAAACTGTAAAACAACGAGAAAAACAAAAAAAGAGCATTTACTAACATTGGAAAATACTAACGTCGCTTGTACACTGACCCTTTTAGGGAAGTTTCACTGGCTCGCCTTTGCCGGTAAACTGCCAGATCCGGACGTTGTTGGAACCTTAAGTCCCTACCACTAATTAGACTTTTTAGGGGGCATAGGTGAAGCGCGCTCTGCAATCATGAGAGAGAAGTAGTTTGAAATTTCAATTGTCCCTTAATAGACCCAGTATACACACGCAAGGGTTAATATACTATGTCGATTTTAATAAAATATAAATATATAAATAAATGTTACATAAATGTTATGTTCAATGTTTACAATTCGTATGATATTTTACATATTGTGTTTCGTGTTAAATGGATTGCCTACCATGTAGGATGAAATACACTACATAAGGGAAACAACATGGGGTTATGTAAGTGTGATGATATTATTGTCATTTTGTGACAGATTGATGCACATGCATATTATTCTGCTTCACTGAATATTCGCACGAGTATAGTCAGTCGTGTATTGTTAAATGTTTCAGCAAGAACGAACTGAATCACTGGACCAAATATTTATACAATATCAGTTATTGTTTACTATTAAATATTATTCCCACTCACTAATTTAATTTTGTTTTTAATTTTGTATTAAATTTAAATTTTATAGCATATGCATATTAATTTACGTTTTCTATGTTTTTTACCTTAACCTTAGAAGGTCCAATGTTTCTAAATTAAAAATAATATATTTAAAAAAAAAGCTATATTTTATTATAACCTCCAAAATGTGATAATCTGTCAAAATGCAGTAGGATTTATTTTTAAAAGAACTTTAATGTGGGTTTGTCAAAAGTAAATAAATATAAACAACTAGCATTTACCCCGTCGCAAGCGACGTCTGTTTTTTGTGTGTGGATTGAATTTCATGTGAAATTTTTCAACTTTCTAGCACAATTTACTCTCGACAAAATCCGCCTCCGTGCACCCAAATAAAATTTTGAAATTTTTTTTTTATTAATAATATACTTAATTATTTTACAAACCAAAATACGAACTTTTTCCTAAGTTCCTTACCGGGCCCTCTAATTTTTTCAACCCCACCTTTTCAATTTTTGAAATTTTAATTCTTTAAAAATGTTGACATTGAACACCGTAATGCACATGCAAAATTTTAACCTTTTATCTTTTACGACTTTACGAGTTTTACAGGAAAAAGGGCCCACTTCTTTTTTTAGTTTTTCCAAAATTGCGGGTTTCCAGAAAATTCAAGGGAAAATCTGGGGACGCCAAAAGTCTTTTTTTTCTCTATAAAATAAGCAATTTTCAAAAACATTGACGTAGCCGTTTTTGAGCTACTATACAATATTCACTACCGAACATATAAGATCATAAATATACACCTGGAACATTATAATATAGGAATTCTTATTAAAAACATCAGTTTTAATTATTCCACATTCATGCGCACCAACTAAATTAACTAAACTCAAATTAAAAAACGAATGTGAAAAGCAATGTCTATTCTGAAAACCTGAAATCTAGATTAAAATATTATTATTAATTGTTTATTGTTCGCCTTTCGGCTTTACAATCTACATTCTTAAATACATTTCATATACTTCAACTTACAATTAAATTTACATTATTCTAAACCTTTTTATTTCCAAAAGTACTTTCTGCTTCTTCTTCTCTTGACCCTCTTCATTCATTTTCCCTAGTCTTCCTTCTGTACTGGTCTATTCCCTAGTCTATTTTTCTGGGCTGAAGTTTAACTGTTTCCTCGCTACTTCTTTCTTTCTCCTGCTTCCCTTCACTGCCTCTTTTAGTACTTCCTTTCTCTTCCTGTTCCTTGTGCAACCCAGCCACCAGCTTATTTATTCTCCTGTTCTTCCTTTCCTTCTTACTATTTCCGCCATCCACCTCTTTCCTTCACTGCCTCCCTTTAATAGCTGGCCAATATTCCTTTCGCTCGCTACTTTTTCCTTACACTCAAACTTAATGTGCTCCAGTGTTTCGTCCTCCGCTCCACACATTCTACACTTTCTTTCCTCACTCTTTTCCCAGTATCTGTTTCCTTTTTCCTCATTTCCCAATCTAAACCTTGCTGTTCTTCTTATGTGTTTTATGTCTTTTTCTATAAGGTACTGAGGTACATTATTTTCCCATAACCTCTTATATCTTTTATTGTAGTTACTTTTTTTTTAATTTTTAAACAATTAATAATAATAATAATAATTAAAATATTAAATAAAAACGTAAATTAAATATCAAAACAGTGGGTGGAAATGAGGCTTATCAATATGTTTTACATATTTTTTCAACTTTTATGCAGTTTCAGGTCAAATATTTTAAAAACAGATATAATATGCGAAGAACTGTTCAGCTACTAAGTCCTATGCGATTTGTTTACAGAGTACCGTCGGAAAATAATTTCATTTCTATTTTACGTTTCTTTAGCCTCTCTTTAATAATCCCTTCAGTTGCCGGTTTTGTTTAAATACACATAGTTATGACTAATACATCCGTCATAAGCTCTTAAGAGGTTTATTTATTCGCTAACACAGTTACGTATATTTAAGGTTAATAAAATAGTTTTTTTTTTTACCTTTATAACTTTGTTTAGCAAAAAAATAATCCTCTGCAGCTCTTATGACAGATGTATTATTCATAACTATATGTATTTCAACAGAAAGTGTAATTAGAAACTGTTAAAGCAAAAAAAGCAGAAAATGGAATTAAAATTATTTCCCGGGAATTCCCGACGACACCAACATATCATACGGGATCATTACGTCACACTCAAAGGGGAAATGAGAGATCTACAATGTGTGATAAGGAAGGGGGAGTTACACCTTATCAAAAATTTGACTTGCAAAAAAAGAAAGAGTAATACCAAAAATGAAATTTGACCTGTATGGTGTTTTGGTTGCCCAAAGACTGTCTTGTTGTCAGTTGGAGCCATAATAATTCTTTTCGAAAATATCTGTCGTTAAGTACTAGCACGGTTCGTGTGTCAGTTATGGATCTAAACACGCTGATAGAAAGAAGTAGAAAAATCACAAAGTCAGAAACTTCGTGTTACGTTTATTGTCTGAACTTGAAAGGGTTAGCAATGTATTTCTTTATTTTTTTTTATTGCAAAGTCTATAAAGTCATAAAGATATCGAGGACGTATGTGTGTCATAATATTCTAGTGTTTAACATGCAATGTTCATAAAGTTTAAAATAGGTTATGTAAGGGTTGCCACTGTATTGTAACACATTGTGTTTCCTTTTTTACTGTTTACAATGATATTTAATCATGTGTCTATTCTCCTTTTGAGATTCCAGTCAAAATATCTTCATATAATTACTGACGCACTAATATGAATTGAAAACCATCGAAAGCAGCTAGCTTCAGGCTCAATGAATCATAAGAAAATATTTCATCGACTAAAAAGAAAAACTCCACAAGATCTAATTATTGTATACAAACATGTCTCTTCATTAAACATCCCTCTGATATTAAATCTGAGTTCAGAAATCATTGCTATGTCTTGTATTGAGATATCACTATAGATTAATTTTTTTTTTTAGAAGACCATAACAAAGTAAATCACATAATCTCAGTGGACAATTAATTTTATCCAAATGATATATATAGGATAAAATCATTTTATTTATAAATTTTAACAATTTGAATGCGTTCCTTAATTAATCGCTTATTTCTGTACTGTATATGTCAAATTTTAGTAATCAAAATGGCATCTATGCAGTACATTTAGCCCCGTCGCACACTGCAAGCGTATTTAAGTGACGGTGAATTTGGGCGTAAATCGGCGGCTTGGTTGAGCGGCCCCGTACCGCTACGACAGTACGCCAAGTCAAACTTGTGTACTGTAGGGTGTATTAAAGTTGTTTTGTACTAACATAATTTATCATGAGAGCAAACTTTTACTTAAATTTTTATCGATACACCACTATTATGAAAGAGACTATTGCATTCTCTTCTATGCATTCGTTTGGTTAAAATTCGCTGGTATAGTTCAAATTACGAGAGTACGAAGGCGACTCATACTTAAAACAAGTTGTGGGGTATAAACTGCCGATATAACTAAAAAGCACTGACTCACTTATTTTTCTATAATGTATATAGAAAATTTCAATATCGTATTATAGATTTATACCGCTCTTATAAACTTTTTTAAGTATAAGTCGCCGCCGAACTATCGTGATTTTGACTATACATGCTTCCAGTATGACAGCTACGTAACGCCCGTATTCGGACGGCTTTATCGCTTGCAGTGTGCGAGGTTCATTACATTTACAGGGTTCGTATAGGTAAAGCGTATACGTCCGGTCAAAATTTGTTTAAATACGCTTGCAGTGTGCGACATGCTTAGAGAACAGTTAATCCCGTGTTATATGGCGTGATGTACGTGCTCTGGTCAAAAGTCGCTTAAATACGCTTGCAGTGTGCGACATGCCTTAAGACCAAGTTCACTAAGTAGGTCTCACGCGCGACACGCGACACACGTGCCACCGCTTTGAAACTGTAGATCAGATTCAAACTATCTGAAGCTGAAAGCGTTCGTTATCTTCAAACGTTCGTCCTTCTCTACGAATTTAAAAATGTTTCCCGAATGAGCATGAACTTTGTATCTACACATAAGCCGAATATTCGGATCCGAACATGCACATGTGATCCATACATTGGTATCAATGGTGAGTTGTAGCCCTCTTAACCTATTGACCCAGAACTTATAATCCATAGGTGATAATCGTCAGGGTCATGACATTATTAACGCAATGACCTTGAAGTTGATACTCTGGAAGCTGTGTTGTGTGGCTTCCTATTACAACAAGTTGTCTTTGTTTCAATTAATTTCAATTAATTTAAATTTAAATGATATAAATTATATTCATTGGCAGTGGCAGTTTGCCATCTTCAAGGTTATTGTACAAGAAGTTCATGACAACAACAGTTTTACTTGTGTAAATTACTAAAGAACCCATTCAGGGCCGGATTGAACTTGAAGTGGGGGCCGTAGAAAGCGAAAATAAAAAGCCAATGATGTCCAAGATAAATTGTAAACTTAATTTTTGGTCACCCTGTATTTATGTAGTTTAATAGCTGCAATGTATACTACAAATAATTTAATTCTGAAATAATTTCAAGTTTATTTCATTTAAATTGTGATTTTATTTATTTTCGTTTAACTTGGTAATCCTTGATTTGCATATTTAAAATTGATGATATAGTTTTATATGCAGAAACTGTAGTTATAAAGTTGAAAACATTATTTCTTTAGTTTAATAGTAAATATACATTTTACATTATATTATGAGTTGTCATTTTGAGTATAATATATTTATGAGTATAACCTATATTTTTTGTTTACAAATTTGGTGTTTATTTCAATACGCTACAAACATTTTTTTGTATCGTAGTAATGTCGAATAGTCTGATTACAATTTGAGTAAGATTTTTCAAAGCATCTTCTAAGCCACAAGTGAAAATATATTTGGGTACGTTCAAGAAAAAAATTTGAATTCTAAAGCTTAAGTTTATGCACAAACAATTTGGATGGGAAGCGTATAAAATTTTAATTCGAAATTCTAGAATTCGACCTAGTATAGGAATCGACATTTGGGCAATATAGGGTCCTTTTCGAAGGCATGTTGGGTCAAAAAACGGAGGCGAATTTTGTGATGTTGTGGCCTCATATATGTAACCCATAAGTTTATGATTATATGTATACATAATCAATTTAACTTCATAACAATCAAACCCAGAAATTATAACAATGGGCCGAGGGTCAAACCTGAAGACACAGCTCAATTCTCTGTGCCGGGTGTGTGGTCTTCAATTTAATTTGCCAAGAGTAAAAATAGACTGCGAATAAAAATCGCTCCTAAATAAATCTGCAATATTTTTCCCATGTGAATTTAAAATCGCAAATTGTGTTACAAAATTTCGTATATTTTACTGCCACGTTTTTATTCGCAGTCCTGCCTAAATTGTAAAACAGCCGCTACTAAATTTTAGTATTTTTTGTTGGCTCTCAAAGTTTGGGAACCCGTGATCTAATGAGAAACAAGTTTTTATTAATTAGTTTAAAAATATTTACTATGACATAATCGTTAATTATGCTGAACTCCCGTTATTGAATTAATGCTGTTGTTATAGATAATTAAAAACGAAAACACTCAATGAATGTATTACATAGAATAATAAGAAAGTATATAGCCAAGTATATAAGATAATTATAATTAAAAAAATGATAGTTCAATATTTTAATTTATATGTCAACAAATCAACACGCGATATTAATAAAATAAGAATAAATATTTGCTAAAAATGACAAATTTGAATAAATGGCATAATGATTGAGGACGTTAATGCCAGGTTGCAGTGTTTTTAGTTTGATTCACCAAATTTGAACTAGTAACTAGTAGGAACATGTGTAATGTTCGCATATGAAAGACATTTTAAGTGCGTTTCAATTATTGCGTGTGATATACTTAACCTTTCTACAATCTCTCGCAGTTATGTCATGATCCGATTCAATTACAACTTTGATTTGGTCAAGTAATAATATTTGTTACATGACAAGTCAAAAGGATCGAACACTTTTAAAATGTTTACTACTACTTTGATAATGTTGTGAATATTTGAATTTCCCGCGCAATTCACGTCAACTCCCATCTATTGAAAGGAGGTATCCGCGGGATGGATACCGCGATTGCAATTGAGTGTGTAGTCACTAAGCAAAAATCCATAAATTGGGCAGATTTAGCCCCTTGCGACTATTTCATGTTTCCAAACCTAAAGAAATGGCTGAGCCGTAAGAGATTTCGGTCTAACAAAGAGGTCATCACTGAAACAATGAAACAAATGCTTATTTTGAGAGCCTTGAGAAAATCTATTATTTGGAAGGAATAAAGTTATTGAAAAAACGCTGGACTAAATATATCGAACTTAAAGGTAATAAATAAAGCGCTTTTTTGCCTAAAAATGTCTTCTCCGATTTCGGCACTGTACTAGAGATCTTACTTATCACTCAATCCTCGTAACTTTGCCAAGTATATATTTCATATATATGGCAGATTTAGTTTTTGAAACATTTTACTACAATGTATACGTTTTTTTTTTTTTTTTTTTTAAATTTGAAGGTTCGGTTTATTTTATTATCTATTCCAAGCCTGTGTCTACCCATTCTATATGGGTGAATTAAAGGAACTACATGTGAATTGAAGATCGTAAATGTTCCGGACTTTGTATTCCGGTATGCGGAACACGTAGCAATATAAAGTTATAACAGAACGTAGTCGGAGTACAGTCTAAAACAAATTTGAAGATTCGGTTATATTTGTGTGTCTTTGTTTTTAATGTCTGAGTTTTCTAAAGACTGTCTTGTCTCTAGTGTGCGCCCAGTCTAAGGTATTCTTGTACATAACACACTATCATACCCACCAGCAGTTTTAAATACGAGTATGAGACACAACATGAGTAATAGCCCCACACTTATAATCGTGTCTGGAGAATTACTTTTTCAATGTTGTTATTTTTTTTTTTTCACATAAACTTTTGTTTTTGTTTGAATTTAATTAGAATGATAAACATTTACGTCTTTATGTCACGGAATATGGAAAACAAGTGTGTAGTTTATGGCGTCTGTCAAGACATAACATCATATTATATTATCAAATGACACTGAACAGGAATTTTATATTACTGAATATTAATAAAAAGAAATAATACTGTTAGATATATATTACTTAGTATGGGATTTGTGACATTAAAGAGAGAAGGGAGGGAGAGGGGTATCGTTATTGTATTTTAGAGCTTGCATTGTCGTTATGTTCTACTCTATTTTTTTTTACAGCTAAACTAATTGGTTGCTTTATATTCCCGTTTAGTAACACTTAGTAGTTTTGTGTTTCAGTTTTTTTCTATCCATAAATTACGTCACATGCGTCAGAAGCGTTGTGACGTCACATGCAGTATGAAATATTTAAAAAAAATTGCAGTTAATAAAAGATAATGTCGGAAATCAAAAAAACTAAAAGTATGGGGAACAAAATTAAATACCTACTAGTTAATTTTGACGGCTCAGTGATCGCGAGCATTGATGTTTAATTCCATGCTGCTGTGTCTTCGAGTTCGCCTCTCGAACCACTGATATATTATTCTTGATTTGGTTGTTATCGAAGTTAAATTGATTATGTGCTTACGTGATTATGGAATATTATTTCAACCTGTTGTATACCACATTTATGAAGTCGTTATACGTAAATTTTCAAAATGGTAGAAGATTATCAGCAATTGAATTAGCACCGGAAATAGGCCGTTATTAAATAAATCCAATAAAAGAAAGTATTGACAAACTTCGGGATATGTTTTTAATTTCTTGTAAGGTTTTTTTTTTTGTAAGGATCAGTAACATTTTTTTAGAACTACAATTGAAAAAGTTTGTGCGGGTTGCATATATCAGATATATTATCCTATGAACACCTATATAACACCATATATAAAAAAATTAACATAATTCTTTGCGATAATTTATAATAATAATTTCAATTGTAATTTAATTGCATTTTTTCTGATAGCCAACTTTAGCAATATATAAATAGTTCAAATTTTTAGAAATTTCGACATGCACGGTTGAATATATTCTTAAATTTAATACAAATTCACGACTTCATATTAAAATTAAGAACCTGATACATTCTTAATTTTTAAGATGCATTATTTTAAATTTTTGTTTTGAATTTATTAAACTATAATTTTACAAAATATTTCTATTAAAATGCATTGTATGATATGATAAATTAATATACCAATGCACTGACTATAAAATATGCTTCAGAAATGTTATGAAGTACTTTTAAGGGTGTGGTACAAAACCGACACCCCTGGGTGTAATCCCTTTAGAAATAATATCTAAAACTACATACATATACTCAGATTGTTCTTCGTAGAAATACATATCTTTACTGATCGCGACTCCAAACAGAAGTTTACATATAAAGTTTGTCAAAAACTACGTGATTTCAAGAAATGTTGTAGCTTCCTATTTTTACATACAGTAGTTATCGTATTCCACATTATATGACTCAGGGAGGGGAAAATTAATGGAAGGATTATATGGAACGAGATAAGCTGCTTGTATTTGTATATAAATTTGTATGGTAAACAGCTATAAGGTAGTGTACTGTACTGTATGTACAAGCAACAGCAAAAATGGCTAACAACAGTATTCTCTAAGGATATATTTCTCCCCTGAATTGTTTCATTAATTAAACATAGAACATACAAGACACGAATGTTTATAATAGTCTAGCTGTTCCTGGTGTAATATGCGACTATTTCTGATGTGCTTATTATTAAACAGAATATTTGTAAAAGCATGAGATTTAAATTTGATTCTTAATAACTCTAGTTTGTAATATAATTATAATTAATTGCCCGTATTTGTTCTTCTATTTTCCTCTTTTAAATTACTTCATAATCTAAAATATTTATTGTTAGACAGAGTAGTATATGAGACCGATGTTCTAAGATTAATTAAAATCGTTTTTGTTTATAGTTACATTTAGGGTTTTCAAAAATTTAAGTTATGAAAATCCATCGATTCCGGACTCAATATTTTGAAAACTCGATGAATTGTCAAGTGTTTATCACAATTGATTTATTATATATCTTAGCCCGTTAGCTCTTTTATAATGATATTTAGAGAACATCAAAGCATTAAAAGACTTTTTCTCAATTCCGATCCACATTTGGTGCAAATATTTGCAAACAGGGAATGTTTTTTCGTAACCGTTAAAGTAGGTTTCACTGCCAAATTGTAAATTTTTTACCTTTTACAAAATTAGCGACCATTTCTTGATGTTTTGCAGCATTTTTTGACTATTCCAATCCGAAATTCTCTTCTTTATATAATTCAGTGCGATGTCGAGTTAAGCCATTAAGTGTCAATTTGGCAGGTTCGAGTATATATTCATTAGGTTTTTGAATACTTCAATATCTGCTGAACCCTAACATTTATCAGCACATGCTCGTTTTAAAAACGCAAATGCATTTTTATCTTTAAAATATTTAATTTTTAAATCATAAAATACATAATCGGATTCCATGCAAATATATTTATGTTTTAGCCAAAGTTGAAACCAACATTCCACTTTATGTCAATTAAATTTAAATAATATACTCGTATATACCAAGACACGCTGGGTTTTTTAATCCAGATCCGGCGGGTTCCAGTCTGGATCGAGTCGGGTACACAAACAATCTTGTTAAAATTTTGAAAAATTACTTTATTTAGTGACCGTTAAAGATTAGTTTTCAGTCCCAGATTTGTGCTCTTTTTTCGCTAAAGAACTAATTTCATTGTCTCTTTATATATTCTCATTTTTAAATTACTTCATTCATCGGTGATAAGACTTACCAGCGGAAATAGGCCGACATTAAATAAATTAAAAAAAAAATTACCTTATGAACTAAAATATAGGCAAAAGTGTATTTTATATTACTGTAACGACGTCAGCGTTTAAATATAAATGCCTGTGATTAATGTAAATGTTCTCGTCCAGTGACTTAATTTTCTACAAATGTCATTTTTGTAATTACGACACCTATAAAGTCACTTTAAAATATTCACACATGTTCAACCCTCACACTTCTCCCTATCTTTTTTATCCCCTCTTTTTTTTAACTTCCTGTTAATGTAAAGTAAAGTTACTAACGAGGCACACAAATGACACAATTGTACCCCAGTTTCAGCTACTTTTTTTTAACGTTTTCTGTCCAAGCGTTGCGTTTGAAATCAATGTTGTCTTTGCTGCAGCCAAGCGCATGCGGATTGAAAATGGTTACAGTCTAGATTGCAAGAGTTTTATTTAAAATTATGCATTCAATATTCACGTTCATAAAATAGTAGCTATCTAATATAATGTATCTAATTTACATATAGATACATTTAAAACTTTCCTTTATGTTGTTTTTACTTGTTGTATATACCCTATGGGCAAAACAGTAAAATTTAAGGGGCGCTTTATCTTATAAGCTCATTACCGTAGTAAGAATATCGAATTTTAAATTAGAGGATCCCAAATTGAGTTGTATACCACAACTGAATGTATATAAAACTGATAAATATTGATAAAGTTGCTTATCAAAATCTCAAATGTTTAATTATTTATATTCAAATTGCAATATTTTAGAAGTTATTAACGCTTGTAAGACATTTTGGAACGTTTAATAATTGGTAAAAAAATTGGTAAAAATTACAACTTTTTAAACGTAAAACGCAATTGGAATTTAGAAAAAGCTAAAACCGGCAATAAAAAACAACCTCTAAGACCTTAGTTCACAACCTCATTCAAATTTGCTTGGGGTCATATGACGCTATATTGAGCCACTGTATAAATTTCCGTATCAAAAGCCAATAACAATAATGGCGGTGATGGTAATTAAAGTAGTTATATAGTTAACTATTGATTATCATAAAGTAGAATTTACCACCCAAATTTATAGCTTAATTGTCGTTTTGGAGTCGTTGACTTTACGCGCACACTAAGTTAATAAATATAAAAACACGATGCCTCATAAAGATCCAACTATTTCATGTGTGAATGAGACGGTACGATACCGCGAGAGTGGAAAGACGAGCGCAACGTTAGGTAGCGTGGTTCGAGAATTTTTGTGGAATTTACTTAGTGTCAGACCTTACTTAAAAGTCAAATGTGTACAATAATGCCCCACAAACTTTAGCGGAGTTGAGGACAAACATCACAAAAAGAATTTCGTCGATTTCTAGACCTCTTCTTCACAAAGTATGTAAAAACATCTGAGATTCAACCAAAAAATTAAAATTTGTTTCTTTGATAATTAATTCTTACTAATAAACAATTTTAAATATACTGTTTCTCTGTTTTTTGGTATCTTGAAACAGTTTGGTCTTTATGAGACTTAACCATACCTTGCCTAAAAACTTTAAACAATAATATATTAAATAAAAGCAAACAACACCGCTGCCATAGTAAAATTTACTATGTGACATAGTACCTGAGTGCTATAATAGTTTTATGACTAAAATTTTTTCTGTGTTGTTCTAATAAAATACTACGACACATCAGCCTGTGGTGTAAGAAAATGTTTTAAAAGTGTATTAAACAAAGTTTGAGAATACATGGTCTCATAGTTCACTTTTGATACAACCATTATGTAAACGGAGGACGAAGAAGGATCGTATCCGGTGCCATGATAAAACATCCTTCTCACTCTCATCGTAACTAATGGTCGAATCAAGAAACGTGGATCCTGAATGCTGAATCCTGAAAGAAGGATGAGCAGGAGGAGAAGAGTGAGGAAGAGGATGGGATCCTGGAAAACCGACTCCGACTCCGACTCGGCTTATTGCTTTCGATTTATGTATATTTATTCCCTTTAAGTTTTATACTCACTTTCTGATATGCTTCATCATATATTATATCTGTCTAACATCTTTAGTAATTTTCAATTAAAATTGCTTCAGAGTTTGTAATTTATTAATAATATACGAGTATTTCGTGTTACATAGACACGTTAATTAATTACGGCCTTCGTACTGAGATTCTAATTTCTAAGGAATTTGTGTAAATCTTTTAACACTGTTTATTTATAATATTTATTTATTTTAAATATTTATTTAAGCAAATAAATAAATTATGAATGTTTACATTTTTTTTTATATCTAATTAAATTATAATTGATGTCATAAACCATCAGTTTAATTCGTTTAATTAACATAATAATAATACCTATTATTATTATCATAATATATTTTATATTATTTATATATTTTATTTAAATTGTTAGTTAAAATTACATGCAATTTGATATAGAATTCGTGGTATTATTACTTGTATATTGTCCGTGATATATAATATTTAGTAAAATAAATTTCCTCTGCACTTAATTAAATGTCATTTATTTTATATTTTTGGTGCGATTATTGATACAACTAAAAAAAACATTTAAAATATCCAAATAATAAATAACTGTTTTTAAACAATGAAAGACAACACAGTGGGCGAGAGCATTGATGTTTGACGCTGACTGCCATGTCTGTGGGTTCGATCCTAGCACGATTCTATTTTCCGAATTTGGTTGTTCTCAAGTTAGGACTCATCATCGGAAATATTAATTGATGTTAAATAAATAAAAGAAAAATAAAATAAACAATGAAAATCATTCAAGTTGTGGTTACTTTTTTTTTTCGGAAACTACTCAGTGCATATTAGCTTTTATATACATATATAGACTAAATACAATCACACTGTTAAGGAATATAGCAACAGCATGCTCACAAAGAGTAACAACATATGACGCGTCTAGAAGCACAAAGTTATAAGAGACAAATTTTGAAAACTTGAGATAACCAGCGCAAACGATAGAAGATGTAGTAAACTATTTAGTGACACAGAGATATAAACGGACACTTGGACAGATTTTACTATACAGCGTGAATTCTAAAAGCTACTGAACGAAAACGCATATACGATCTTACCTTAATTAATTATTAATATTTTGCTCTTCACACCTGGTCAATACCACTTAACCCAATAACACTTCCAACAACATCATATTCAAACTCAGTAGAAAAGTTATTTTTCTAATGAACTAGCTTAATTTAATTGTATTTAAATTGTATTAAATATTCAATGCCGTTTATAGTTCTTGCATCAGTTTAAAACAGTTCAGACTAACATATCAGACTATAAGTGAGTATAAGTAATTTTTTTGTCAGCTGTAAAGCGTCTGCAAGGTAATACAAGGTATTACAAGACAACTGTTTTAAAACGTTTTACAAGAGTACAGGCCGATCCATGGGGCCAAACATCCCCTTGACCCAATTTTAATTCAGGTATGAGTAGGAGCGAGAGGGCATTATCCGTGCGCATGATAGTGAGTGAGACATATACCTTGATTACCTGATACCTGGAAAATGGCCGCCTGGTCAAGCTAACACTACTCAATCTTACCCATTTTGTTCATCAGAAAATAAGTGATGTCTGGTGGTCCTGGGATCTTGGACTATTAATATTTTCATCAAATTTTTGAATGTACTCTCGATAAATTCGATGTTGTTTTCATCATTTATTATCGAGAGTGTTGTTGTCTATTTAGTTTCCATAGGTTTTCGTCTGATTGAATAAACGTTATGATCGATAGCGATAGACTATTTGTTTTCGGTTAATGGCACATGTTAAAGATTAAAATAGGTTTACAACTTTTGTTTCCAAAAATAGATTTATTACTTTGTATAATACGTTCTTTGTTTTCTCTATAAATATAACGATTAAATTGACTTATATAGCGCTTGTATCATATAAAATTGACGGTCTGATATATTTGAGCCACTGATGCCTTATTATCATAATCACATATTCTATGGCAGCGGACTCCCAAACTACGAGCCGCGAACTGTTGATTTGATGCCATTTTCCGCTTTATATTTGAAATCAAGATTTAGTCACAAAGGGTTAAATCTGGAGAATAGGGTGCATGTGGATCTAATTCATAGCGTAATTGATTAATTTGCTGTTGTAATTACATTTGATTGAGATTGTGCTTTTGATTAAGTGTCATACGCAAGTATAACTTTCTTTTATACTACCTACTTTTTTACTTTCTTTTATACTTATTCTGCAAAATATGAAATACAGTTTTCAGTTATGTTAAGTTTCAGCATAAGTCACGTGTCCAGGAGTTGTTGATAGTCATTTGTTGATAAATTACCTCGCCTGAACGGTTAAAATGGTCACTATCATTTCCCAGTAACTTTGAGTCACTTCGCCATCATATTGAAGATGCGCATGACTTTTTTCTCATGAAAGAGTTTATTTAGGCCGTCCGAACATGGGTCGACTGATTGCAAACGCGAGCCGCGAATCTGCCCGAACCGAATGAGAATGCAACTGAGAGAACGCACAGGCTCAAACGAAAAAAAGTAATTTGAAATTGGTTTTGAGCGACTATGTTTCTTGGTCGCAGGGCATTTACGTTGGATGCTATTGATGGTGACATCATAAGCAGAGATGTTCACAAATACTTTTCAAAATTATTTAAATACATATATACATACAAATACCTCAGATTATTGCTAAAAATTCTATAGAGTCACGAAACACGGCTCGTTTTCGTTTTCGTTGAAAACTTCGTTGCGCGACTAGTTTGCAATCAGTGTGCAGTTTAGTTTGTTACAGTCGTTCATATGAAATGTCTATTTTATCGGTTACAAATGGCGAAACCACTACATTTGTCAGAATACAAATGAAGTTAAAGTTGATGCAAACTGTAATTGAAGTGCAATAGTGATAGAAACGTTACAAAAAAAGGACGCTTCACCAAATTGTTTACTGGGTTGTGTTAGTACGAGCACAACGAAATGCAGTAAAGCACTTGTTTCCATAATGCTTTCAAGCTCTTCTTCAGTGTCACTAACAGTTTTTCATTCTAATAATAGTCCAACACAAGCGCGCAAAATTTATGTCACACACTGCCAAGCTTTGACTAATTAAGAAGAATATTTAAATAAAAAATCACTTATCAAATCATCCTCGTAAAGTGGCTTAATCGGGAAATTTGTATAGAAACGATTTTTTCTTAGATTGCTTTGCATATTATTTCCAATACCCCAATGCGGCCCGTAGAAGAGCGGCCTAAAAGTTTAGGGATCACAGTTCTAGGAGTAAGCAGGGACGGGGACATAGAACTAGAACACAGGGAAACTGTGTATAATGTCTAAAAATACTACCTTTTAAATTCGTCGTTGGGCGTCGTTTTATAATAACTACTCAACCGTGAAACAGGCTTTGTTTTTATTATCATGTGAAAACAAGCCCTTCGGTAAAATAAATATTTCTCAAAACTAAAATAATACATTTTTCATGTTTTTTTTTTCTCTTCATATTTTCCTTTTCTCCTAAGTTCTGGAATATGTAATCTTAGTTTATACAGCGGCTATTAGACAGGAACGGATCGTAACGTTTTGCGATATAATAGAGGAACAGAGTAGGGATGGTGATTCTTCTTAGAAAAGATCAGAAGTCTAGAAGATCGATTTCTCAAAAATCGATTTTTCGGTTATTATATAAAAAAAGAAAATAAAACGATCTTTTATCGATTTTTTTTTTTTTTTAAATTTGTAAAAAAATATAAGCCATTCTTAAAATTAAGTGTAGTGAAGAGTGATTTTTGATTAATCAATAAAATCATGTACGTTATATATTATAGAATAAAATAATTATAATACCCAATATTTCATGTCCAAGTTTATTAATAAATAATGTAAATAATTGTATAGTTGCATTCTTACAGCGATCGATTTTTTAGACTTCGCTTAATCGATCTCAGATTGCCATCCCTAGAGCAGAGTATTTTGCCTTACATCGTGTTCGGTAGTTCTAATTTTTGGATATATTTTAAAGGTTAGGGTCCTAACAAAAATTTCAAAGTTTTTCCATAGTTGTACATAAGTACGTGGGCACTGCCATCTTGAAAAAAATGGCGGGTAAAATGTATTAAACAATTTATATGTAATATCTTCTCATTAGTGATCCCACAATAAAAATAGTTAATATCAATTTGATACTGGACACAATTGCCTACCGGGTACCACCGGGTTAAGGACGGTGCCCATGGAAATCGGAATCCGCTAAGGAGTGTGTAACAACTCACCTGCCGAAGCAACTAGCCCTGAAAACGGATGGCGCTGAAGCGTTATGCCTATACTCAGCCGTTGGAGCAAGTGAAGTATTTATAACTTTGTTATAATTATTATAAAGCGGAGAAAGATCTGGTCGTGAGACTGCCTGGAGCCACCATCGGTGCAGATCTTGGTGGTAGTAAAAAATTTGTGTACACCACATTTTTTTTTGTATATCTGAGGTGCACCACTGCAAAGTAAAAATTTGTAGCGATCCAAACAGCGGATGGCGTTGAATTCATTATAGTATATAAATTTATTATATATCATCAAAAAAATATTTAACGTTTGTAACACGTTTAATATAAATATTTTTTAAACCGGAGAGCACAGGATTCACTATGAGTACTAATGTTTTAAATGAATCGATACTGTTTGTGTTTAAAATATCTCTTTAACAGCAGGCAATACAGTGGCCGAGAGCATTGATGCTTACGGTAGACTGTTGTGTTTTAGGGTTCGATCCCCGGACCAGAGTTATATTTTCTGGGTTTGTTTGTTATCAAATTAAATTGATTATGTATGTATTATAATATATATGTATATATATATTATAAAATTTAAAGTAGAAAACATATCTCTCTTAAGGACGTTACTAAGGAGCAGTCGTCCTCAACCTAGGGAAAAGATTCCCCTATGTAAACTAACATGTTTATAACATGTGTAAAATAAGCAAATAAATTGTTGTGTTCAATACCCTTTGTACCCAACTTTTTCTACGTATGAAGAATATTTGTAAGAAAAGCGTTTTTTTTTTTTGAATGTCATTAAATTTTGTTGCTAAGATATATAAAATAATTAATATACCTTATCTTATTAACGGTAATTGAGCAATATCTCGAGGAACTAAGTTTTAAATTAACTATAAATAACATTTCATAGGTTACTAACATATTACATAAATTGATAGGTTCCTGGTTTACATGATAGAGCTAATAGAAAATCATAGCACTAATTTTCAACTAGCGTTAAACGGTTCAGAGGCAGCTATCGTTGTAATTGACTTATTTAAGAATTAAAGTTCCTCCACTCTGATTCCTCCACTAAACCTCCAGTCCCACCCCTCTTCTCTGAACTAATCATACTCTCATTCTCCTATCTATTTAGTATTTAACACAAGTACTTTCTGCTTCATCATTTGCTACGATATTCACCCACATCCCTGGTTCATCAGTAAACTGCTTTTAACTATGCATCAATCTAGAATCCTACTCGTAGCTACAACGTTTAACTACTTTAACAGAATTGACATGAGAAGAGATCAGTTCACTAATCTGTGATGAACACGGGAATTAAGCAATAGTTATTATCTATATCCGTTTAACGAAGTATTTGGTTTCAAATAATTGCATATACTTTATCAATGTAAATAGTACGAGTTTATATATATCATGATCTCTTTAAGGCCTGTCGCACACTGCGAGCGTATTTAAGCGAATTTGGAATGAAGTGGTGAAGGAAGTAGAAAATTAAAATCTTAAAAAAATTATAACAATTCTGTTACTTTAAATAACTTTAGAGTAGGAGAAAAAGTGAAATTTTATACAAAAAATAAGTTTTTACATACAAATTTATCGTTAAAAGTTAGTAAATAATTTATTTTTTTATTTTAACATGCATATTTGTTCTCACAAGTGCTGCCATATATAATATGAAATTGAAATTATTATTTCCTTTAATATTTTTTATACTTGCAGTAGTACCAACTGTGTCTTTTTCACTCTAATATATTGGTAAAGGAAGTAGAAAATTTAAATTAAAAAAAAATGAGAACGTATACGCGCTACTACGCTTTACCTATTTGAACCCTGTAAATGTAATGAACCTCGCACACTGTAAGCAACAAAGCCGTCCGAATACCTGCGTTACGTAGCTGTTATGCTGAAAGCGTATATCAACGAATTTTAACCAAACGAATACAAGCTACAACGCTACATCTATCGAACCTTGTAAATGCAATCAGCCGTCTTAGACTGGTATGTTAAATTATGTTAGTGCAAGGCATGAGCTGACGTGTTATGTATGTATTGTGACACAACACATACAAAGAACACCGGATTTGATTTGAGAGTTCATGCCGCAGATTTACGTCCGAAATCGCCGTCTCTTAAATACGCTTGCAGTGTGCGGCAGGCCTAAGGGGTTGTAGGGATAATTAATGACCTATAAAACTATGGGTTAAAAGTGTATTATTTTCAGAGAGTAAAGTGATATCAGACGACACTTAACTAGTAATGTAGTTAAAATTAATTATGAAGACTCAGTAGTCTGTCGTAAAGCATCATAAAACATTTAAAAAATAATATTTAGTATTAGCCAATGTCTATTAATAAACATAATTGTTTTTTTATGTTTTGACATTTTAAAGTGTCATATCAAATTGAATTGTTGTATATTTAAAGAATTATGTTCTGCACTGACAGATATTTTACAAGTAGGTTGATCTATATGAATATTTATTATGCTTTGTATTTACGAACCTAATGTTAAATTTGAATGTCACGGCTTCACTAAATGTTTTATTTAAACAATGTTCAAACATTTATATGAACTGCAAGATATTTTATATATGAGAATTAGATATTTAACAAGACCTGCCAAAATTTTATTTAAAATTGGTTTTTTGTGTATTTTTTATAGTAGACCTTTTATCAATAATATACGTCTGCAGTTTTTATTTTGTTGAGACCTCTTTTATGTCGGCTATACCACTGTGTTTTGATTATCCTATATTATAACTGTATATTTATATTCTTATATTCCTATATGTTTGGTACTGAATTTTGAATGGTAGCTCGAACGGCTTCATCAATGTTTCCTAAATTCCAAAATTTCCTATTTCGTAGAGAAAAAAATTCTGAGACGCTTTCCTGGAAACCCGTAATTTTGGAAAAACTGAAAAAAAGTTGGGCTCTTTCTTGCTGTATTACTTTTCATTCATAAAAGATAAAAAAGTGAAATTTTGCATGTGTATGACAATGGTCATAAGTATATTATTAATTAAAAAATCAAATTCAATCAAAATTTTAAAATTTTATTTGGGGGCATGGGAGCAGTTTTTGCTGAGAGCAAAAATTATGCTAGAAAGTTGAAATTTTGTATATAGGCTAACCTTGGTAAATTATTTACGAATCGAAAAAAAAAAATCCCAAATTTTGAAAAAAAGTTTGTCAACTAACGCATAAATTGAAAATATTTTTTATTTTGATAAAAAAAAAAATGTTTTTTTAATTACTTTATATGAAAAATTATTTCTTTTTATATGTAAAATTTATATAGAATGACTTAAATATTTCAATTTAAAAATGGAATTAAAATTTGAAATGAAATTACGAATTATTTTATTAAATTCAAATCATACTCACTAAAAAGACGTCGCCGGGAGTAATCTCTAGTAAATATATACATTTATGACTATAGCTTATTTTTAATACACGAAAGAACGTATTTTCCAGGTTTAATAGTTCTTTCGTTTATATTCTAAAATATTATCATAAACCTATTATGCAGTAGTGTTGTTTACGTATGTTCATCCAGTTCACTAGAGAGACAACTTCGAAAATGTTGAGACAACGACGAAAATATGTTCGAGTTTCTAGTATTCATCGATATTCGACAAGTTTATCTACATTATAATTTTTTTTATTTGCATTTATTAGTAATAAGTGTATTAGATCTGATGGCGGGTATAATTTTATACATAACTAACAAACATAACTCAAATTTTTACTTTTCGAAGGCATTAATAAAATATTTCGATTTGTTTCTTTCTCACACTCATTTTGTTTCAACGAGTGTAAGTGAAACACAAAATGTGTTGTATTAGATTTAGGATTTAAAACTCGTATAATGCCGTACACATAACACTTTTAATAATAAAATTTTAAATAAATTTCAGACAAATTTAGCAATATTGCAGTTTCAATAATGTCATTAAAAAATTTGCGATTTTATATAACTAAGGGAGTTGCTAGAATGTAATTGCCTCTTCAAACGTGTAACAATGTATGCCTCCCAAACAGTTGAATACTATTTTCTCGTTTAATATCGTTTATTGTCGTGTTTATCCGTTAGATTCATTATTCAGATGTATTGATTTGTTACATGAATAAAGATTACATGTTGATTTGTGTATTAATTTGGAAATAATTACAGGCACGTAATTGAATATGTCAACTATATAATTGTACTTACATATACTAGTATGGTATTACGCTCGTAATTTTAGTAAATTTAAACTAGCAATTTGTTCACTCAATTACAAATGACTTATTTGCGTCAAATGTTAATGAATTTAGTTTTTTAATTTTATTATCACTTGAGCATTTTGTAATTTATACGATATTTCACGTTTGTAACAGTTTAATTAGCTAGCAAGTGTAATACTGCACTGCTGGACGATTTATATATATATATATAGTCGTGGAGTATATATATATATATATATATATACATATATATATATATATATATATATATATGAGAAGTAGAAAGTGAACCTTGGAATTACCTTGTGGTAAGCTAGCAAATATGAAACTGCACTAGAAGACATTAACAATTGGTTTGTAATTGGTTACTTTGGTTCTATTGCGACGTTGTTTTATAGAACGCCATTCTCCAACAATGTACTACTGCCCGCTAAACCCAAAACGTAAATATTTTTTACGTAACGTTACATTTTCTTATTTACCGAAGTTTAATATAATTATGTTACATTTTTATTAAATACACGTGAAAAACATTAAAAACTAGTGCATTAGTATAGTACATAATACTATTTAGTATATAACTCTATTGCTATGTAATCTTATCTTATATTAACATAAAAAATATATGTAAAAGGTTAACTTTTTTTTGTTAAATTCACCTTACATACGCAAAGAAATTATATTTCTTTAGTTGGTAACACTGACCAGAGATATTACAATTGCATTCTGGTCAGATGAGGTAACGGTATATATTAGTTATAGCTATTTTTATTGTAGTGTGTGCTTACGGCCAACACAGTTGATATTTGCAGTGGACTCACTGTGAATAATGTAAAGTTATTATAAAATTAGATAAAAAGGAATTGACAATTTAAATAATAAACTTTAAATGTCGTTTCTTTGATTTCAAGTAAGATAGTATGATTTATGCTAAACAGTGTAATTATTATAATGTGTGTGTAAATTATTAAAATAAAAGTCTTTGATTTCAGGAGCAACACATAAGTTTGATTAAAAATTTACAATTCCTAAATGTCTTATACACTGTGTATACCAAATTAAAAACATTTTCGCAAAATAAATTGGAAAAATCTTTTTGTCACTATTTTCTATAGCACGTATCATATTAACCGCGTTATAGTAAGGTCGACTATATAACAGTACCTTGCATATAAAATATGTAATATATATATATATATATAACATGTTCGGAATTCCAAAGGTGTTCAAATCAAATTCCAATTATGGTGTTCGCATCATATACTGAATCTAATACCAACATTCCTGGTCTAATTATTGAAAATAAACTCAAAATGTTGCATAATTTATTAGCAAATTAAATATCAAAAATATTTGGGGGTAATTTTTAACAAACTTGAAATTCCTTTTAGTGCTGATCAAACGAATGATAACTGCTATAGGCGCCAGGTGAAATTTTGAGTGACTTTTTTCTTTTTTTTTAATTCGTGCGCTGCACTACCAAATATTTATAACTTGAAAAGGAAAAGAGAATCACAAAATATCATATAATATCCCAATTACATACTGACTTTATACTTAGGAAGTTGTAAGGAATCAACTTAATCTCTATGCCGAATTAATTAAAACGTATTTTCGCTCGAAGAAATATTCCCCATGCGCTCTCCACCGCGCACGTATCTGCTTAATATAACTACTATGGAATTGTAATACATCGCCTTGCGTGTGAGACAGAAGATACTCATATAAAGTCGTCGGATTGATTTAACCTATAAAAAATAAAATTAAAAATAAGAAAATGTGGTTTTATTGCAACTTTAGGTCATAATTCTCTATAACCTGGTAAAGTGCACTACTAGTGTAAGCATCAACGTTGTCGCCTAGTGTGCCTATTAAAATAATTATATAATATACAATTAGTAAGCAATTTTGCTCGGTGAAATATGACTTAACTAGTTAAAATCACCGTAATAAAATAATAAATAAAATAATTTATGTAAGTGTTTATAATATGAGTATGTAGATGTTTGCTAAATATATATATATATATATATATATATATATATATATATATATATACATACATATGTAAGACTAAATTTCATACAATGTCTAGTTACATAAAACTATCATTTACCGAACAACGTCGCGCACAGTTCTAGTCGGTAGTAACATCGGTTAACTCCGGTAACAGGTAAATAATACATCAATTTTATGATACAATAATGTTGCCTTATAATAATAATAGAATCAAAACGAGCACGTGCATTTATAGAATCATTTGTTTTATTGAACTATTTGATGTCGAATATAAAAAGTTTTGTTGTAGTAGTTGTGTACTCGTAATGCTACGGACAGACATACGAGTAAAAGCATTTGTGCAATAGAACTGTCAGAATTATTTACTCATTTCGTAGCACCGTGTTACAATGTTTGTACACTGCAGTGATAGTCAACGTTAGGTTTTCTATAACATATTTAATAAATAAACATTTGTAAATGTATTTTTATGTTGTAAACATAAATATTTGCTACATAGTTATTATGTAAATGTATTTAATGTTTGGAAATATTGCGGATGTTAAAAATATACATGGTTTACGAGGCTTTGATACCATACCCTTTAATAATATACATAACAGGTCTGGGAGTTTATAGAAAAAGCTATTTGGAAATATGTGTTTAGTGAATATTTTTTATCTGTCCGCTGGCTTTATAATATCGAATAAGTTTTCTTTTTATAATTACCAATATAAAATAAAATCTCATAATATAAAGAAAAAATTATCTTATTTTAGCCGTTCTTTAACTCATTTTTATTTATTTGTATTTGCCTTTTCTTTTAGGTTTTTTTCCTTTGCGTTTGCCTGAGGCCTATTTCTTTTTTATTTATTTTAATTTAATTTATATAAATTCAGTCAATTTCGAATGCTCGGTCATATTACCAACGACTTTCTACTATGTTGCAGGTTTTATGATATCATGGCCTCATATATGTGGGCTACACTGATCCATGATAAGTTTTGCGATTATGCGAGCACATCTTCGAATTTACACGAGTAGTTCAATATAATACTCGTATACACAGAAAGCGGTACTTTTATCTACCTACGTATGAATTATATTAGGAGTACGGACGTATGAACTGCGGATTATTTCATAACCACTCTTAAGTGGTGTATGGATAAACCATAAAATAGAAATTTATTCTCATAATTAAGTGTGCTAATGTCAAACAACTCCTTTACACCGTATTGAAAATACTCAGCGTCGCAAATAGTTTTGAAAGTGCGACTCGTGTATATTATCAGAATAATTGTTTATTGAAATATTTCTTAAATTTAAATTTAGAGAAAATCTAGCTCAGAAACTATGAGCTCCTTAGGTTAAAGAAAATCAGACAGTAACATAGAATTAAATACTGCATAAAGCAGAACGAATCAACTTCTGCACAGCGCGTAAACAAAAGCACTTATATAAGTATATATAAAATTATTTTTCAAGTAAATAGTATTTTAATTTCGTTTTCTCGCTGTTTTTAAAGACCAATGGAGTCCAACACGCACTGATATATATTTGTTTAACTTTTGTAATTATTACAGTGCATTCATTCAAAAACATTAAACGTACTCGTATAACATATTACCAATTTAACAACTTTTAACACAATACCTCGTGAAATGAATCCTCTATTATACATGTTATTTTTATAGTAGTGAAGTTTGAAACAATCGTGTAGATAAAAGACAAAGGAAAAAGTAAACAAAAAAAGAAATAATATAAAGTTTGGTTGTTTGTTGTTTTTACCTCTTTGTATCGTAATAAAAAGTCGATGACCAACGCTTTGAAGCGCCTGCTGTATTCTCGCATAGTCTCGCTGGGCCAATTAGTAACACCATCAGATTGAATGTAGCGCTGGCACCTATTGTGTTGTTAAGTTTTTTTTATTTCTCTATGCGTTATTCGCACAGGAAAAGCTCTTCTAGCCTTTTTTTTTTAGTTATATAAAGCCGATGGGAGTTATGCTGCTGAGTTTTTGTTATCAGGATTATACTCGTATGTGTTGTATTGTAGATGTAGAGAACTTTTCTTTTATATATACCAAGGTATTCCTCTCTCTAGAATGTTTCAAATAATTCTTTGTTATATTTTTATTTTTTTTTCTAAATTATATGTTGAATAGAATTTTTTAATGATTAGGGAAATATTTTTGATTTAATTGTAAAAATGATTTATTCAAACGACACATTGGCCGAGAGCATTGATGCTTCACACTGACTGTTGTGTTTTCGGGTTCGATCTCCGAGCCGTATCTATATTTTTTGGGTTTGATTGTTATCTAGTTAAATTGATTATGTACATTAGCAGAAATTAAAATAAAAAGAAAATAATTAGTGAAATATTTTTTGATTCAATTGTAAACATTAATTTTAGATTTTATTTTAAGTTCGTTAGCGGCCGTTTGTGACACTAATCATTAAAACAAAAAAAATATTTAGACTTGCTCTTATCCCAGTAAACAATTTGGTAAAATGTCCTATTTTGTGACGTTTCTATCACTATTGCACTTCAATTATAGTTCGCATCAACTTTATCTTCATTTGTATTCCGACAGGAGGAGTGGTTTCGCTATTTGTAGCCGATAAAATAGACATTTTATATAAACGACTGTGAGAAACTGAACTTTAAAAACTCTTTCATGACAAAAAAATCATACGCATCTTCAATATGATGGCAAAGTTACTCCAAATGTCTACTGCGATCAGACGATTTTGTGTAAATACACGTTACTGTAAATTAATTTGGTCAGCGCCGTCCATCGCGGGCAGTGGCACTTGAAAACATATACGTTTAATATACGCAGGAGACCAAGAAAAGCAGTTAGTACAAACAACTTAGAATTAGACAGAATACAAGTATTTATTAATTCACTTTAGACAGGACAACAAACTGATCCGTGCAGATAGAGTGCAGAGTGTAAATGATCAAAAAAAGGTTTTGTTTTCTTATGTCAAATTTTAGATTAGGTGTGATGTCATAAAATTTATTCTCCACTCGTCACTTGTTATTCTTGGAACAGTTTATGGAATCCTCTCCGTATGACGTATTTAGTGGACAACTCGGTTCATACGGCATTGTACTGCACGTTTTTTTGCAGTATAAATATTATCGAATAAACCGTGGCGCATACATTTTATATAGAACCATTCACACGACGTCTGTACTGCAAAAAAACGTACACAGCTAAACACGTTTATCGAATACTCACCGGACTTGTCAAGTATCGAATGAACTTTTCACATTTTGTCACAAATTACTGCCCCACTCTGCGTGTTACGTAATTTATGTATGGATTTATGGTAAAGTTACTACATCTATGCAATGTATGAATATAATAGTATATAGTTCCAATTACGAAATTTCGGCGGTGACTCATGCTTAAAATAAGTTGCATCGTATAAATCTGCGATACAATGAAATATGACTGTTTCATTTAATTTACACGAGCGAATACGATACGGCTACGGCTCTTTTAACATGAGTTGCAGCCGAACTCGAGATTATGCAACCCTACAAGTTACAGAAGCACCCATATTGCATTGCGCATCTAGTTAACAACATCAACATCCACTTTCTCTAATTAATATATCAGAATTAATTTGTTTGTTTATCAAAATCATAAATATCAAACATAATAAAGCTTTACATATATTGCGTATAGAATAATCGTGATCATATTGCGAATATAATTAATCCAATTAGCTAATAAGTTATAATTATAACAGTGTATGAGTTAATTAACAAATATTAAATTAGTTATCCGTAATTAACAGTTAAATTACATATATTAATTTATTAAATGTTAAGGGTTGCAGTTTACGCCCTTACCATGGGTGGATCTAGGTTTCGAATTACAAGGGGACGTCAAAATGCATTAAAATGATTAATAGAATAATTTTTTTTGATAACTAGGGAATAAAACTAAAGTTGAATAAGAAATACATAAATTGAGGACTATAAGAATTGTGCGTAGACAGAATTTAATTTAAAAATGAGAACTACAAATAAAGAGGGTCAAACGGCGCCAACCGGGAAATATACCCCACCCTTAAATCAAGCCAGAGTTGTCACCGACCCTTATGTTATTTTTTAAAATGTAGTAAAAGTTTTGTTTTTTATTATCTGCTTTTTTAATTAATTAAAATTTTAGTTAATTAATCTGAAATTCAAAACATATTCTCCCCACAAAAGTGAAGTTTCACGCTAGTAATTACAAACACACTTTTTCATCAATTTTCATTCTCATAAAATAACCACTGAGCCTTATGAAATTTCTTTATGTTTAATGACATTAGAGCAATTTTTAATTAAAAGATTTTTTTAAATTTAATTCATATCACATCACTTAATTAGTTTGTAGAATGACACATAGATGGCGCTACTATTACGAAATCCATATGACTTTTAGATAGTACCAATCTTCAAACGATATGTGTCAAAATTTCATCACAGTGGTTTTAGTGACGTTTATAATTTTCTAAAAAGTGTAAAAATCTGAATTGCCTCTAAAGTAACTTGAAAGTGCTTCTAAAGTAACTGATACCACTTGTGAAGCCATTGCTTTTCTTGAATGGTGTATTTTTCTATTTAAAACCAATGCTTTATCAATACACGAAATTCAGATTTTTTCATTGTTTTAAAAATTACAAATCTAGCGTCACTGAAGCCACGGCAACTCGTAAACTATCGGAATGTCATGAAATTTTGACATATATTGTTTGAAGGTTGGTACTATTTAAAAAACATATGGATTTGTCAATAGTGGCGCCATCTATATGTAATCCTACGAACTTATTTAAATTTATTTAACGTTTGTCTATTTCCGATGCTGAGTCTAATCAACAACGACCTTCTAGTATGTTGATAGTTTTTATGGTGTCGGGGTCTCATATATGTGAGCTAAACTGCTACCTAGTAAGATTATATATGTACATAATCAATTTTACTTGATAACAATCAAACCCTGAAATTATATTCTTATTTTTTTTAATGTTAAGTTATCACTAATTAATAACAATAATAGTCGTATTTCTGAAAATACTCAATAGGTAATTATTCAATATAGCTGCACCTTTTGTTTTGAATCTTATAAAAAAAACTACTGCATTTTTGTATATTTTATGGCATTTGTTGTATTCTAAAAACATGTACAAATCTTACGTAATATACATTATACCATTTTTTATTTAGGAAAAGACAATATTAATGGTTAAAGTAAAAATTTCAAATTTGAGATTAGAAATAATATGACATTGTTCCATATATAAATGAAAATGGCGTCATATTTCACATTAATTGGTCAACTTTAAGCATAAATTCTATCTATTTTTTAATAAAAAATGGTATAATGTATATTACGTAGTGATTTGTACATGTTTTTACTATATTAAAAGCGCCAGAAAATATACGAAAGTGCAATAGTTTTTTTATAAGATTCAAAACAAAAGGTGTAGCTTTATCAAATAATTACCACTCTTTGTTTTATTTCGTCTCCAGCTATCCGTGTAAGCGTGCTCGTTCCTAACTCTATTTTTCATTTGTATATTATGTCTTACTTTCCGGTTATACGGCATACATATATTACATTTTCACAACTCACTATGACGTCATTTCATAACTGTAGTAACAGCTGATGTGTGGGAGTCCCTCAATTTCAGCGGGTGGTGGGAGGGTAAATATCGGAAAGGAACGCGCTGCTGTCAGTCAAGTTATTCTGCAATTGGCAGCTACTCGTCACGTAAATTTCAACTATGATTTGTTTAATGTTTTTTTCTTTAAATATCAATCAAATTATTTTCATTTTTTACTTGTATTTATAAATATCATTTTTACAATTGTTATTTAAAAATTTAAACAACTGTAATTAATAATTATACTGTATATATGTATACTTTGTTATCTTCACTATTTATTCAGATTGTTAAATATTAGTTCCTTGCTTACGTCTTATACTCCGAAACTGTTTCTTTATAAACAATTAATATTTTACATTGAATTATATTTATACATTTTTATTGTTAAAGTTTGAATGGTTTTTCTAAGTCTCTAGTAACGCAATTCTTTAATTATGACATATGCAAGGAATGGGGGGGGGGAGGGGTCCACCTAAAGTGTGACAAGACGTGACATGAGAGGGGGGAAATGTTATAAGCTTCATGCCGTTACATATAATCTAAAGTTCGACTTAAAAATAAATAAAAACAAAATAAGACTAAAAAATATATTTCTTTTTCCAATGTTACACCATTTGCGTAGTGTGCACAATGTATGACAAGACGTGACAATGGAAGCCGAAGGGGTTAATAAAACCATAAAATTTATATGAAGTAATTTATGGATGATCCCTAAACGTTAATGACTAATGTATAGGTACCCATTTTTGCAAAATATATGTTTTTTTTTTTTTTTTTAATAATTTACGAGATTCGAATTTGAGGCAACGAGAGTATATATATATATATATATATCTTAATATATATAAATTACGTGTCACTGTGTTGTCCGCTATGGACTCCTAAACTACTTAACCGATTTTAATGAAATTTGTACACCGTGTGCAGTTTGACCCAACTTGAAAGATAGGATAGCTTACATCTCAATTTATTTATCTTATTGCTAATTATTTGTCTATTAATTATCTGTATATGACATATGACATCGGGCGACGATGATGGCGACATCTGTTGACTAGATTGAGTAAATATTCTGTTGAGTAAATCGAAATCTGTTGACTAAATTGAGTAAATATTCAATAGATGGCGCTACGTTAGGCACAGCAACGCGTGGCCGGGACAGCTAGTATATATATATATGTGTGTGTGTAGGGTTCAGTTATAAATAAAGTTAGGTAACGCGCAACAGACGTTACTTTTGCGATATCAACAAGATCTACAGGTTAAATTAAATAGAAAGCAAGAATTCATTATTGTTTCGGGTAGCGGATTAAGCTGACTGCGGTTATGGGTTCTGCTCATAAAATGGGACTCTTGGGTAATGTTTCACGTCAAATTTAATTGTATTTAGTCAAAACTGACTTTTGAATCTTTTTTTTAAATTTAATTTGTTTAATATCTGCCTATTTCCGATATAGAGCCCTATCACCGACGATCTCCTACTATGTATCAATTTACCTTGATAACAACCAAACCCAGAAAACACAGCTCTGAACCTGAAGACACAGCAGTCAGCGTCAAGCACAAATGCTCTTGCCTAATATGTCGTCTTTGAACATTTACAAACGCTATTGTCTCAACGTTTTTACGACACACAGACCACCTGACACAGGATATAAGATAAATTTATTTTTAATTTAAACTTCGATGATCACTCTAAATTTTTAATTAAACTGCATCAATTTAGATTAGTTATTATCGTCTTAATACGTTAGTAGTATAGAGCGCTATGGTCGGTCCTTGTGTCCATTATACTTTAGTTTTACAAACAAGTAACTTGCATAATTTCTTTTTACGAGTATCTTAAGCTCATAATATCTTGGACAAATATTGGTAAATTACAAAGTTTATAATTAAAAAAGTTGCTTATAAGTCGTTGTTTATATACGACTTAAAGAAATTTTATTTCAAGTTAATTAAGTAAATTATTCTTGAGAGAGATTAATGAGAATTGCAGTAGTATTAGATGTTACTGAATGTCGAATTGTATAGTTCTCCACTTTATGGGTGTACTCAGAATCTAATGTTTCAACTACAGCAGTGCCTCGCACAGTTGAGCACTTGCTCAAGTTTTGCTCTCGCATTATGTGGACAATTGATAGCAACTAATTATAATATTGTAGACTATTGATTACTATTCCTAATACCATTGCATGAAATGATTTAATACCTTTAATAATAATTTTTATTTAATTAAAAAAAAAAAAAAAAATTAAAAGTAAAATTAAATTTATAAAATTGAGGTAAAAATTTTAAACAGTTTTTGAGAATATATACTAAACAAGTATGGATGAAGGTACAAATTTAAAAACTAATGTATGTTTCAATTAAACATCCGCACAATGCGACACAATACGGAACTAAGTCGCATTGTGCTCTGTAATTGGAAAACACCAATATATTCTGTGTTATATTTCCAGAAAAACGTGAAACGTGTTTTACGTAGAAACGTTTTCAGCATGGTAGCTAGTTTTGATAGCTGTACGACTGAGGGCTATTTTTTCAATAGTCAGTTAACTGAGGTTTATACTTTTGTTTCTCTGCTCTGATTTTAGCTAGCGTTGAACATTACCTTAACGAAGTATATTCCTTACATTTTTCGTTAGTTACCCATATTTAGGTTAATATCATAACTGCACTGTAAAAATAATTGGCCAAACTGCAAAAGAAAATGGAGTGGAAAAAATACGCACTGCAAATTTGTATTACATTGCAGATTTTTGCGCGACTTTTAAATCAACAGAGCAATATATTTTATATATTATCTGCATTGTACATTTATATAATTCAATGTATTAAAGAATTACGGATTTATTTTCGCGCTATTCTTTTTCGCAGTGCAGACTTAGTCTAGAAAAGACGGTTTTTTTGACCAATCTTTTTTTACAGTGTGTAATTTAACTGACTATTGAAAAATCTTATATTGCGTATCCTGTTACGTATTTATCCTCGTAAACATTAGTATTTTGAATCACCTTGTATTTCTTATACCAAAATATTTCATGGTCTTTTACATATATACATATAACATAGGGTGTATATTGTATACAATATCAAAAGTATGTATTTGCAAGGATTCAGTATGAATGGCTCAATTTTGTTGTCGAGTTTTTGTATACTAGTAGTTGACTTCAAAGGACTTGTAACTTACATCTAAAGAAATTGGAAAATCACTTATTTTGTATTTAGGGCAAGATCTCAGGGCTCCCAGACCTATGTCGATTTAGCAAAGCTGAAATTTTGAGAATAAATAGTGCAATAAGTAATTAAGAACGTATATATATATATAACTAGAATATTGTTGTAATTAGTGCATCAATTTTCAACAGGTATTAACACTTAAAAAAATATATACATTTATAAACAGTTACAATACATAATTTACATCTTATAGACACGAGCATGGGTATTTAAAATAAAGAGTATAAATTAGTTTTAGTATCAAATTTTGTAGTATTTATGAATGTTTAAATGTTTGTATTTAATATTGGTAAAGATTAACCACTTTTTTGCTACATTAAACAATAAACGTATTTACTACATAAATGTGACGTATCACCGTATATGCTACTAATTTGATCCTATTCCAATCAATTTTTTTATTTATTTGTACTCAGTGCTGTACCATATATAAGGGATACCATACAAGGGAAAACCTCCCTTTTGCGGTCTGAAAATAATTTAAACAAAATAAACAACAAAATAGATACCATACATTTCCTTTATAAAATCTGTATTTTTAACAGTATTGTATTATCTAGGGATTTCCATTTTTTTTATTTTATTTTTACGTGTTTTTATTTACCCCATTGCAACACGTTTTTTTGTGGAAGTTTTTACCACGTAAATTGAGAGATCGGTGTAATCAATAACATCAAATAACAAACAATTTCAGTTAAAATACGCCAGTGGAATTTAGATATACGGTAGTGTGGTGTCAATATCTCAATTGTCTCCGTTACCATGCCTACCTTCCCCTTCTATTATTGCTTTTGTATTGGAAGTAAATGATTTACCATATCCCTGTACTTTGTATAGAAATACACGAGACGAGTAAAGTTAAATTACGAGTATAGCTAATAATTGTACTAAACTATTTTTGGTCTCTACTAGTGTACTACAAATTATTCGTAATAAAATCTGGTGTATAAATATAAGTATTAGTACCGAATGGTTAAGTTTTCTGTGTGACGGAAAATAATACTTCGAGTAAATACAGGGTGTTTTCAAAGACAACACACTTTTGTTAACAGTTTTTCTTTTTTTCATCAATTTTCGACAGTTATTAGCACTTAAAACAACACATTTCAAAACATTTGTAATACTTAATTAACAACTTATAATATTTAAAATAAGGAGATTAAATTTGTTTCATTAAAGTCAATAAAGTTTTTTTTTTTTCGACTTTCTCTACTTTCAAATCTCTGCTTAATTTTTCTAATTTTTTTATTAAGTATACGGTTCTCAGAGTTCAAAATTGACAGTTGTGTGGTGCAAGGTTTTACAATTTGTTAATTCTACATCTATGGAAAATTATTATTAAATCATTATGAGATATTTTAGGAATGAGCTTGTGACTTATTTTTTAGGTGTCGTTTCTATATTTTTCGATTGAAATAAATTTTAATATATGGAGAACCTATTGGCGTTTTTTTTTTAAGATCCTAAGTTCACGAACGGTTTAGATATGCATAATACGTCATAGAAGAAATAAGTAATCAAGATCCTTCCTTGTTCACAACTCTCGTAATTTAATACTTAATGGAACACACAACCAGTTGTTAGTAGTAAATAACGTATAACACACACGCACACACTCGTATGCGTCTCTGTTATATAAAAGAGATGGTTAATCTGAACACGTGACGTAATATGCTTTGGAATTTTGTATAACGCTGGAATTCTTTATTATTAATTATATATAGAGACAAAATGCGTTTTTAATTGTTAATATCTCTTAAAATATAAAGAGTTAAAAAAATATTATATTTAATATTATTCTGAAACCAGCAACGTTCAACAGAGTGATCAGAGTGAAATTTTATTTTATTTTGGTTTCTGATTAAGGAAACCGCAAAATTCCGATTTAATTACTTCGTATCAGAGACTGTTCTAAGGAAAATTTCAGTCTTATTTTATGAATTATATCCAAATCGATGCAATATATTAATACGAGTAGCTTATTTATGCTATAGATTCCCTATGCGATGGAAAAATGTAACCGTAAATATGAAGAAAAAAGTAGTTTTAAAAAGTATTTAAATAGAGAAATAGAGTTAATAAAATATATTTAAAAAATCATTTTGTTTGAATTAAATTCTTCTAGTTTGAAACACCCTGTATATATACAAAGTCAAGTTATTTGATATTATATGTTAAATACATTTGTCATAGAGAGATTCAATATGTCAACTAAACTAATACAAAGTATTTTGGCCTTTCTCCAACTTTTCAAAATTCAAAATCGTCATAAACACATTGTATGTATAGTATTGTATGTACAATCAGTCACAGCATCTTCCAATCACTCACAAATATTATTCTTCAAGGACTTAGATACCATCCACAGGTGTTTGAAGTTTTTGAAATACATTTGTTTACATTGTGATATCTTCTGTTATGGAAAATGATAATGACTGTAGTAATTATCACATATTATTTAAATATTTTTTTATCATCCCATATTTACATTATTGCAGAAATATATTCAACTACAAATATTTTTGATATTTATTTTTAATGAGTGTCGCATAAATGGTAATTTATTTAATCTTATTACTACATACTACAATGTTACATAATTCCTTAAATTTAAAATTAAATATGTATTTTATATGTTGATTTCTGTCTTTGTTATGCCAATTTTCCTATGTGTCTGATTTCTGTACTATACCATTCGCACCATATTTATTAATCGAAGACCATGAGTTCGATTTCAATTCCCTTAAAAGGTTTTCTAAATTGTCTGTTAGATAGTTTAGAAGTTGTTCTTGATCCACGGAAACTATTTCTTTAATACCCACCCGTTGTAGTCGATCTACACCATATTTTTAATTTATCAGGGCTTAATTTAAAGGGCCTCACTATTAACCTTAACTCAATTAGCCACCCAAAACTTATCACCTCGATCTATCGCCAAATTTGACATTAAATATTGAAGAATGATATTTCGTTGTTCATTTCTATTTTACGGACTTTTGAATTTATCCAGTCTTTTGATCTTCCATACATCCTTTTCCTTCCAATTATGAGGTTTAAGTTGGGGATATATTGTAGTTTGATTTCGTATGGAAGCCATCCATCTGAACAATTAGGAGTGGTATTGATTTATTTTCAGTTAACGGAGCATTCCGTTTCCTTGTCAATGTTTATTAGTGTTGTGGAACATTTCTGGAAATCGATCAATATTTTTTGCATCGAGTAATTGCATTTATAGTGACGGATTGATGTAGAAATTGTTTCTGAGACTACTAGTGCATTATTAAGATCAGAAATTGTGTTGGCTTATGTACATGCTGTGCTATTTTAATGCTTATACCTTGACTAATAAAACTATGGTCTATTAACATCAAAGCAAATATAGCACCAAAATATTGGTGTACTACATAGATATATTGTAGTATTAGTTGCTAATTTGAGATACAGATAAGTTCCAATTTTAAATGTTAATATAAAAATAATAAATAAAAACGATTGGCGTATATTATATAGACCAGCTGACGTATATTATATAGACACCATGATTTTAATCTTTACTTCGACTGACGTCGAGTTTCTTCGACTAATCTCGAGTTACTTCGACTGACCCTGAATAAGGCCGACAAAATCTGAGTTATCTCGAATTATTACGAATTGTATATGCCTTTATGGCGTTACTAACTGCTTACATTTATTTGACATTCCATTTCTGAATTAACAAAACTTCAAATTAAAATCTTTCCTTCTGTTTCAATGTTCCAGCCAGTCTTCTCGTTCTTTTCTCCTCCTCTTTAACTTCCGCCATCCACCTTCTTCCTTCAGTTTCTCCTCTCATCAAATCCTCTATCTTCTTTTCATTAAAAATTCTGAATTTGTTAGCAGTTATTTTGCTGCTGCGCAATTATAAAATTTGCACCGAAATTATTGCCAAAAATTGCTGTTTAAGGAGGTACAGGATCTTTACGTAAATGATGAAAATGTCATGAAATTTGGAGGATCAATAAAAATAGTTAAAATACATGCTGCCTCAAATTTTTTTAACTATGAAAAAATGGTTGAAATATGAAATTTTAATAATCTTAATTTTAGGTCGTGTAGGACACGACAGGCAAACCAAGCCCAGCTAGGTGTTCCATTCCCTATTCCACTAATATAAAGCCTAAAGCTTTATAGTCTAAACAAAATTTTAGACTGCCTAAATACCTGTTCAAAATTCTTCGTTGTTTTTAAAATGGTTAAACCATTTAAAACTTGACCAATAGATTTCCATATTAATAAACGAGTCTTTTATTAATGTTTATATAACACCGGCCTGTCACCGACGACCACCTACAATATTGACCGTATTTATGGACGATGCCTTAATAACTAAAACGTGATGCACCCTTAATAATAATAGACAAGACCTATTAAGAAAATTTACAAATAATTTAAAAAAAATTATTTTTATTTTCAAATTGTTCAAATAAGCTACGACAATATTTCTTACTTTATCAACGGTAAAATGTAATGAAAATAGTTCAACAAACTTAATAAAGTTATAATACTGTTTTGAAATACTCTTTTATAGCGTATATCGTTCATTTCATGAGATATTGTGTAAATGATGAATAAAACATCTAAAGTAATGAAAACTGTACTAACTTGATGAGTAATATGGTTCAAAGTATTCAAAATTATTTATTACCGTAAAAGCTAGTTAAACTATTTTACTTTTATTACCTGTTTAATAATAATAAACATGAAAATATACTGCTTAATAGTATCTACTTCCTTCCTAGTAATAGACCATTATTGTAACATTACTCGTAAACATTACTTGTAAACGTTAAAATACAAATAACTGGTTTCAATATTGCCATGCGCACAAACTAATACTAGAGTAGGTATTACCTTTTAATACCGAGAGCATTTATACTTGATAATAGCGGATCAGCGCTATATTTTCTGGGTATATATTTGTAAATAATTGATCTATTTATTAATGATCTATTTATAAACAAAGCTTGGGCATTTATCTGACTCCTAATGTTTATATGGTTTAAATAGCTCAATCGTGTGTAAAGTTATTAACGTTTGTAAACATGGAGTTCTAATACATTTTAGTACACTGTTGCCATCTATATTTAACTATATAACCATGAAGTAATTTTTCACCTTAAATAAAATAAAATAAAAAATAATTTTTGTTAAAATATTACGGGTGTGCTTGTACTTAAACTTTTTTTATCAAGGAAATATATAAAAATTAATAATAATTTCCTTTTTAAAATGATAACGCAAACGATATTTAGTACCTTTAAGAAGGAAATGAAAAAATGTATGTCTTACGAAGGATCTAGATATCAACGTGACGTAGCCAGGTGTCGTAATTAATTCAAAATTAAATTAAAAATAATTTGTAATTTCCGTTATACTTATGGTTAAATTATTTTATATTTAATATTATTTTATAAAAGATTATTAAAAAAATATATAAAAGTTTTTTTTTTTACCATCTTCTAACAGCTGTTGTCATCTCCTGGTTTATTCCCTAACATAATCATTCAAATGAGTTTTAACGTCGTATTTATGATTCTGAGCTCCAACAAGACTTTACCTTACTTTAAAGCAGCACTGAAATTTAATAGTGTTTCAAGAAGCGTTTTATGCTTTGCATAAACTTTTTATTTTATAAAAGGTTTTTGTTATGTAATAGTTTTTTTTTTTTTTTATTAATTTTTAAATAAATTTTAATTTAAAGTTTTAAAGAGCAATAATTAACTTGTTAAATACTTGTTGTTTACAATTTAGTTTTATAATTCCTTTTTTATATATTTATTTAATTTAAGTCATATATATTTTTCTTTTCATGTAATGTGGAATAATGTTAATCATTATTCAGAAAGTTAATATATATTTTTTAATTTAATTAATTAATTGGTCTATTGCTGATGCGAGTTTTCTCACCGAGGATCTTCTACTATGTTGGTAGTTTTTGTGAACAACACCGTTGCCTAATAAATGTATGATTATGTATATACATAATTAACTTACCTTGCTCCGAGGGTAGTTTGATAATTCAGTCACTTTTTTTTGGAATCGCGCTTTATTTATCATTAAAATATATTTTTTTCGGCAAAAAGCACTTTATTTATCAACATAGTCTGCTTTAACCTCAATACATTTAGTCCAGCATTTTTCTAATTCAATCAAACACAAACTAATAGACGTAGCCTGCTTAAGATTTAACAGCAGTCTGATAATTGGCAGTTGACAGCAGCTGCGCGGAAAATTCAAAAATTTACGAAGTTATCGAATATTCGTCCGAATTATGTAATTTTTAAATGTGTAATCTTTGTAAGTCGTCCGACAGCTGTAAGTGAGCTTCAGTAGTCTAACTTTCTTAAGAAAGTACTTGAAAATTTTTCTAATTTGTCATATTTAAATTACGTCTAACAAATTATGAAAACTAACATGCACACAATAAAATATAGTTTACAGTATATTATAGTTTATCACGTGGCTAAAGTCGAAAATGACCAAAAGTAGCTGAAATATTTTATAAAAACACGTAATTTTCTTTATAGGACAATTTTGTATTCTCAATTAATGATTCTAGAGTTTCAATACAATCTTAAGATAATTAATTATTGTTACATCACAAAACATTCGTTTCAACATAGGAACCCTATGTCAAAATCTAAAAATTTAGCAAGGAGTATTGAAACTTTTTCTCCGTGTGATTTACATCAGTAGAGTGCTTGTATAATTTATATGGTTCAATGTATTAAATAATTACGAATTTATATCTACGCCTTTTTCGCAGTGCATATTTCGACTAATTTTTCTCACATACATATATTTTTCTTTTTATCTACAATTTATATATCTACATTTCTATCTTCATTTTATTTTAACCAGATGTTTATTTTCAATGATGGTTTCATGAATGAAAGTAATCTTCAATGAAATTGTATCCGTATCCGTGTGTGCATTGACAAGCATTACGTTGTCTTTGTCATATGGCACAGAGAACTCGATTCTAAGAAAATCTCCCACGCGGTTTTTGTGTAGTAAATCATTCAAAGAGAAGCTGCGGCATCAAAAGATTCCAACACAATTATAGTAGAAGTTTACGATACTCAATTATCTTTCGTACTCGTACGCCAATAAGTCAATTACGATTTATTTGTTGAATGAAATAATAGGGAAAGGTTACTGTCTTTTTAGTCCAAGATCCTAGCATTTTAGCAAAGATGAAATTTTGAGAATAAATAGTGTAATATGTAGTTGAAAAATCTACGGCTTGAAATAGTACCCTAAGCAACATGTATACAGTTTAGGCTTGATACTATATAATGCTAATTATCTAATAATCTGGTGACCGGGGGGGAGGGGGGGGGGGGTGGAATGTAGTTTCTGATATATAAGTAAATCTTAGTTCTTAACAATATTCTGTAGAACATACATAAAAACCAGCCACGCATTTCAAGCAGGTGAGTGAGGTTTCTATGTACCTTTTGTATCTGCTATCTGTATAAAGGGGGGTTGTGACTTAAGCTAGCAAGTGCGCATACGTTCAACTACATATTCCACAATTATTCTCAAAATATAAGCTTTGCTAAATTGGCGAAGGTCTGGTGTCTTTGACTTTGACGGTGAAAAAAAAAATTTAACGAAACTTATTTCCGATGCTGAGTTCTATCACCGACAACCTCCTAATATGTTATCAGTATTTGTGCTGTCGTGGCCTCATTTATGTGAACTATACTGATTTCTATTTAGCGTACGATCATGAATGTACTTAATCAATTTAACTTGGCAACAACCTAATCCAGAATAAATGTATCTGGTCTGCAGATCGAACCGAGTGACACAGCAGTTTGCTAGCCCACTTTACTTGTATATTTATCTAAATATCATATTAAACATTAAATTAAAATATCTATTACAGAATTATATATATAAGACAATATTTCCAGTTTTATTAGGCATTGTAAATTTTAAACAAAGTCATGTATTGCGTCTAAAATTTAAAGTTTATTTTGGTAATTTACATACACATTTTAATAATTAAATTGTTAATTTAAATCATACTATCATACCTGAAATTTATTTTATTATTTACCATAAATTGTCAATTCTTTTCTATCTAATTTTATTATAACCTTGCCAATATGCACTAATTAACTAGCTAAAAACGTGAGTTCTACGGATTCCAAATATTAACTGTGTTGCCCGTTAATAATATAGCGCAATCTATGGCGTTCGTGAGTATATGTTTTCACTGGACGGTCACTGTTTTACCGACAGACGAGCTTTGTACTAACTAAAGAAATATAATAATTAGGAAATGTTATCATAAGTATTTACAAAAAGTAACGAAAAAGAAATAAATGAAGAAGAAATTTTATACGATTCTATACGTGTTACCAGTTATAAGTGATAAACTGATTTTTATTTGTTTTTGTTTTTGTTTTTTTTTTTTTGTTTTTTGTTTTACCTTACTGTTATTTGTTGATCAAACAAAAGGTTATGTCAACAGAACAATTATTCCATTTCCTTTTTCATCTATACTTCTATAAACAGTATTTCTTTTCTTTAGCAATTTTCTTTATAATTGCATATCTACCTTTAAATCCAAGTTTAATGACCTCTATTCATCAAATTATAATTTCCTCCGGATATATTTTCCCTTTAAAATATTGAAGCTCTCATATTGGTTCCTGGTTATAACGTATCAACACGTGAAATCGTCTTTCTGGTTGCCTTTATATTCATGCACACGTTGTTGGTTACGACGTTGGCTACGGTTCTACGGTTCTACGGCTCTACGGTGCTACGAGCTACGTAGAACATGTTGGGTTATGGCCACATGGACCACCCAGCTATCTGCCTCTGCATGCCATTCATTCGGTCGTACTTATAAAGCCGCACGGTTCCAGTGGGTTATTATTCCTTCCTGTCATTCAAAGTTAAAGAGTACCAGATTCTCAGAAAGATACGAGTAAATAAAGATTAAAAAGGAAAAGCGGTTTTCTTTTATATGTACATATTTTTATATTACGTAGATTAATATGTATATATAAAAAAGTGTAGTATACTATTTATTATGAAACTGTTATGTTTTTTAAAACGTAAACAAAGTGGGTTCAATTACCTCACATAGGGGTAAAGAAAGTTCAATATACATATATTTATAAAATATGCTATAGTTCAAATTATAAGAGTTCGGCGGTGACTCATGTTTAAAATAGGTTATAAGAGTTGTATAAATCTACGATACGATGGTGAATTTTATCTTATTCGTTCTTATATACATTATAAAAATAGTAGTGAGACAGTAGTTTTTGATTTGTACGAAACAATTCATTTTAGGCCTGAACTTTCATAATTTGAGGTACACCTAATAAGAATTTTGCGACTTTTCTGAAGGTCTGTATCTTTTAAACGCCCGCTCCAAGATATGAGACCTATGTTGCTTCTTATTGCAGGTCAGTTGAGAGCTCTAGGTAAGCTTAAGTGGTCTAAATTAGGCAGTTAAGGTCTCTAAAATATTGCATTTAGCTACGTCCTTATAAAATTACAAAATATTTATCTCTCACTGATTCACAATTCACTCTCACAATTTCACATTGAGACTTTTCTTAATTTTATCTGCTATATTTTCATCTACGAATATATTTTTTATACAAATACGCAGATTCAATAAACCTTTAAGATCAAATTCTCAATTGGCAAGATATCGTTGTAAATATATAGTCCAAATCATGATTGTTCGTTGGCGACTTATACTTAAAAGAGGTTATAAGAGCGGTATAAATCTACAATACAATAATGAATTTTTATCTTATTCGTTTCTATATACATTATAGAAGAATAAGTGAGTCAGTGCTTTTTAGTTATATCGGCAGTTTATACCCCACAACTTGTTTTAAGTATGAGTCTCCGCCGAACTCTCGTAATTTGAACTATATTTTAGGGTCATAACGTTATACACGTTTATTTCGAGATAACACTGAAGCACGCAAATTTTTAAAGCAAGCCATGTATACTTTCTGTTCTGCAAAATTTGATCATACAAGCCTATTACTTATTCACGTAATTAAATTCATTTTACTGTTAGAAATATAACAATTTATAAATGTTTTAGATAACTATTTTTAAATATTTAAGCGGGAAAATGTACCGATTGTTCGTATGTACAGTACATATCCGGTTGCTGAACTCATAGTTATCGCAAAAGCTTGCTTACAGTACCGATAAAATTGGTACAACAGAATTTCGACTAAGTAAAATTTCTGAATTTCAAAAATTTAATTTTCAAGAATTTAATTAAAAGTTCTTATTTTTATTATTATTTATTTACTTTATTCACTCTATGCTCATTACAAGGCATCATAAATTTGCACAATACCGCTACTTATATATATACCCAAAAAAATTACCGCTGGTCCGAAAGTCAAATCGGAACGTACGACAGTGTGGTGTCAAGGTCTCAGCGCCTCAGCGGCTCAGCGGTCTCGACTACTGTGGCAACTGTTTCATAAAACCAAGAAGTCGGGGTGTTGTTCCCACTTAAATTCCAAGCTGCGACCCCGATGGCCAATACGATACCATAAAGTGAGTCGGGTAAGAACCCGAGCGGCTGTTGGATCAATATATACGAACAGCCGACAAACAACGAGTGAAACCTATAAAAATATAGTACGTTAGAACATTGACTGCATAAGTACGAGTATCACCCTCTACTCCTAGAACTTGTCTTATTTGTATAACCATTATAACAGAGGGCACGGGCCACGAGCTATGGGCCGCGGGCCGCATCTACAACCACGGGGCTTAACTGAACTCTGCTAGATGGTTAAATACAAGCCGACGTGACTAGCATACGAAAATAAGATCCTCAATCGTTTAGAAATATGTATGCATAATATTAATTTAATATCATTCCTGACGAATAAATATATATACATACTAGCGTTTACCCCCGTCGCAGAGCGACGTCTGTCTTCTGTGTGCGAATTGAATTTCATTTCAAATTTTAATTTAAACATTTAACTCGCTCAATATTAATTTTACTTACAACAAATAATTTTTTATATAAACCGACTAAAAAAATATATTTTTGTCAACAAAATACAAATGTTTTTCAATTTATTCCCAACATTTTTCAAAAATTTTGGATTTTTTTTCGATTTGTAAATCAGACTTCAAAGTTACTAAATATACAAAATTTTATCTTTCTAGCACAATTTTTACTCTCGCCCTCGTGCCCCTAAATAAAATTTTGAATAATTTTTTTTCAGATATTATTTAAGATATTCAACTATTACACAATTCAAAATTTGAGCATTCTCCAAAGTTTCATACTTAATATTTTCAGCGGCCCTTTATAAAATTTTGAAATATGTTCGCATTCCATAGCGTAATACACATGCAAAATATTACCTTCCTATCTTTTATGAATTTTTTTTATATTATTTAGTTATATAGCAAAAAGTGCCCATTTTTTTCAAATTTTTCCAAAATTATGCAATTTAAGGAAATTCAGGAAAGAATCGAAAACTTAGAATTTTTCTTTCTGCGAAATAGGAAATTTTCAAAAGCTTCCCTGGAGCCGTTTTCGAGCCACCATACAAAATTTAGTTCCAAACATATAACAATATACACACACACTTCATCAGAACAGCTCCGAAATTGCGGGTCCTAGACATTTGTCTTATTTATCTTTTCGTAAGTGCGGACCTGGTCCTAACGTTAACCGACCACTGGAAGACGTGGGATGAAATAATTTCAACAACTTGCAAAGAGATAGTACGCCACTGTATCTCTTACTGTTATATACGTCCGTACATAACGTTAAGAATTAAATTAATATACTCGTAGTATAGAAAAATAATTATATTTAATTTTTTAATTAAAAAATGAAACCTGCAGTAAAGTTTCTGTGAACATGAGGTTTTACTGAAATTTTTGAAACAATATTTTATTAATTTACTGTTAAATTTATTTTATAATTTTTTTTAACGGTGTTTTTTCAAGGTCTCTATATATTTTTTATTGTTATATGTGGTCAGTTTGTGGTGGGAGTACAATAGCTCACACTTCTACCTTATAAATATTTATCTATAATAATATTTACATATTATCAATGGAACGACGCAACCACTCTCAGTCTGAGATCTGAATTGAGGGAAACCGCAATCAAACATTCACAGAGACTCGTTGAAAGGTTAGAATAGTCAGTTTTGTAAAGGCCTAGGTCGCACAGCGTAATAATTTCACGCGTGTTAGTATATGGAAATAAATCAACGCGGAAAAACGCGCACTTAACGGGATTTTGGTATCCGATCGAGATACTCATACATGTATCCGATCGGGCCAATTTTTATCACGAATTTCAATAATAACAAATTTAAATTTATTAAAAATTTTATAGCCTACATAAATTATGACATCGTTGACTAATTGTTTTTTTATATTTTTAACATTATTAAAAATGGAACGACGACACAGTAAGCTAGCAATGATGCTTGACGCTGACTGCTGTGTCTTCTCGGGTTCGATTTCTACACCAGAGTTATATTTTCTGGGTTTGGTTAAATTGCTTCATTATAACTTTTCGAGCCACTATACAAAATTTAGTATCAAACATATAAACATACACTAGGATCATTATACTATTTGAATAACAATATTTAGATCGTGGACTATACTTTGCCTCTATGAACTTTCTTGATTGTATAATATATTAAAATATTTAAAAAAAATTAAAATTTACATATTTTTCTGTTATTAATTTGTTTGCTTATAATTAATATATTATATTAGAAATATGCAATTAGCGTAAGCAAATATTTGTTCTTCTAAAGAACATATTTGTTGATTTTTGAAAATTATATATTTTAATTATGAAACGGGATATTTAACTATTCGAATAATATTAAGATGATTTATTTAGACATCTAGATAATAGAGTAAGGGTTATAATAATTTTGCAAAACGCGTGGCTCCCGTTCTCCCGTTCTCGTTAAATATTAAGCTTCGGGCGTTCATTACAACAAGCTTGTAGTTTTTGACGACCCTTTATTTGGTTCATATTAGAATTTGCTTTGTAAGATTTTCAAGGGTGGTTTTACCATTAGGGTAGGTGAACTTCTTATGAAATTAATTATATGAAATAAGTCTATTATTCAACAGGGATGCGTACACAGAATCACGGGTAGATGGGGGTTGAAATATATTTGATTTGCTATTGGAGTGTCGAGGATGGGTAACATATTAATATAATATAAATATATTTTATGTATTTCTTGTAATTGTTTTTGCCTTTCGGCGTTACAATCTCCATCATATTTCATCTATCCTTATTGTAACAATTTAAAGTAAACTGAGTCTTGTTTTATGGCGTGCATTTTAGGTGCACTATTCAATATTTTGTGTTGCCTAAAATTAATTAAGAAACACTCGTCTTCTGTTTTATTCGGTATCTAATTCGTAGATACTAAATTATCTTGCAATCCCAAGGTTCATTTTCTAATTCTTTTATATACCTTGTCTTGCAGCACTTGCTAGCTTACTAAAAGCTAATTCATGTGTAATTCAAGCTCCTTGGGCTCTTGCTTATATTTAACATCCATTTGGTAATTTGCTCGAGTTTAAAGTAAACTTAGCGTATAACACATCTAACCCTCTTAAAATACGATATAAATTTGTAAAAAATATTTCAATTTTTACGTCTGACAATTTTTTTTTTTTATTTTATATTATGGGATTGTAATAAAGTAGTCAAAATTTTTGAAAGTCAGCTGTAATTGATCACGCCTAATAATGAGGATTAAAGTATGTTTTTTTCAAGATATTTGTTTAAGATTATATTCCATTTGTTGTCTGGAATTGTTATTAATTTTAAGTGTGCGTAATTTTCCAAAATATCATATATATGAAGCCAATGCTATTGTGCAATCGATCTCTAATAAAAGAAAGGCAACACCAGATGATGTTAATAATGAAAGTAATGTAGGTCAATTAAAATAAACTTTTTATTTCTAATTGGAATTATGTTTTTTTATGTACATGCTTATGGACTAAAATGTGTATTTTTTCTTCTAATAAAAATATGATAAAATATGTAAACATATTTTGTGGACTTTTTAAATTATGGGTTTTAATTTATTTTTTGCTCGTTTTTTAGAACAAAAATAGTTTTTTTATAGTTGTGGAACGCATCCTCAATTTTACAATATGAATTTTTTTACACGATTTCTTTTTACGCAGATTTCGTTGGTACGTATCTACCATGTAAAATGTAACTAATACAGTGATTTCTTTAGTCCTCCACTACGTCTAACAGATTTTAATTTAATTTATTTAATATGTAATTTATAAAGCGCATTTATCAGGATTAACAATTCAGGACCGATTTTTCAGGGTCGTTTTTTTTTTCTTCGTGAATCGTTACGTCTTGATTCTAAACGTAGTAACGAGCAACACCGGGTAATTATTCTGTCATTTAATATGAACTCATTAAAAGAATATTCTTTTTGTAGATATTTACTTGGTGACAAACGAAATGGTAATAGTTAAACACATTTTTAGAGTGACAGCATTATGTCAATAGCATTTGTTTGTGTAACATTTCCGTCAGCGAGGGGTGAGGAAATGAAAAGTAGGGGGGTGGGGATTGGGGGGAAGATGAGAAAATACTGTATATATAATTTCATTTTATGTGATATTTTAACGTTTCTTCGTTCTTTTAACAAATAAACTCACTAATACGAGTACTTAACGTTAACTGTTAAAACTGTTTTAATATTTATAACTTGTTTCACATTTTTATAAATGACATAAATGATCAGAACTATGCGATGAAAAGTTATGCATACATAGTTAAATCTATAAAAAATTAACTGTCACATGGTATTTACAATGTTGAATTATATTTAAGCTTTGCTAGTGCTGAGTAAACAGATGAGCCTTAACAACTTTAAAGCTCTATATTTAGGGGTAGTGGAACTGGGGTAAATTAATCGAACGTGTATAAAATAGAAAACGTAATGGGTAATGAAGTCTCAGTAAATATATAAATAACATTTATGTAGAAACAATTTATTATTTCATTTGATTTGTGGGGGTAGGTCACTAGTACAACCGTTGCGTATACACCATATAGAATAGTATTTTCTTTTCTTCAGAGACTGCACTCAATACATGTAAGCTTTTGTATACGTACGAGTATACAGACTAAATACAATCACACTATTTACGTAACGCTTTTGCCGTTAGACATTACACTCTTCTACATTTTTTCTACAAATTACATTTTCTCTATTACTTAAATTTAACTGACATATACAAAAATTAAACCAATTTAAAATTCCAATGTTTATTGTTCTTCCCATATCGCTCTTCTCCTTGTGGACGTCTGTATTGTCAAGTTTGCAACATTCCCATGGTGTTCTCATTTTTCCTCTTTCTCTCTTCTTCTTCTCTTTACCTCTGCCATCCACTTCCTTCCTTTCTTGTCTCTCTCAGCAGTTTCTCTATCCTCTTTTTCCTGGCAATGTTGTAGTATATATTAAGTACGTATAGCAGGGGTACGAGCGCAAAGTATGTATATACAAAGTAAGTATATATATACAACGTTGGCAAGTTGTAATATAGGTTATGCGCCTTACAAATAAACCTGTTATAAAATTTATACTAGGTATAAACTGATAATAACCCTGTCCGAACGGGTTTTATACCTGGTATAAATTTTATAACAGGTTTATTTGTAAGGCAGTATAGAACTATAGAATTATAATACTAGGCGTATACTAGTGAGTATAGAAAAGTAACAACTTTATATTTTTAGCATAGTTTACGTAACAGGTAACTTTTGTTATATTACGCAGGTAAAGACGGAATTATCTGTGCAGGTAAACCGGAATGTGTATGTGATAGAACTGTAGGAATAACTGTATTAATTTACCATATACTTGTACAGGTTATCTAAACCTGTTAGGTAAACCTGTGAGGTAAACCGTTATATGTATGGCGTGCATTAGATACATGAAGCTGTGTTTAGCGAAGGTATACTATACGAGTTATCTAGTTATAGAATATAGAATCGATCACCGAAACGGCAGGGGCTTTGCCAATATTAATCATTATTACATAATATTTCGTTCTATAATGAAACTTATTTCATAAAATGAGTAATAATTATAGTTTTATTAAAGTTTATATTGCATAATTTATATTACCAAGTAATTTGTGTTTAAAAGCGGCTTTAGAAAAGCCACAACATGTCGACATGACATTCTAGAAAACTTCCCAGAATACCAAAAGACTTTATTATTAAGATAGTTTAAATTCAAGTATCAAGGGTATACGAACAAGGAAGAAACTACGAGTAAGAACGTGCGATGATGCAAACTTAAGTCTCTGGTAATTCTCTGGTACCAGTACCAGTACCAGTACCAGCGTTGGTGGTCGTTAAAAGCTATAGTCGTTAAGAGAACCACGTTATCTTATTGTCACGGTAATTATTCTGGAAGAGATTGTTCTAGATAAAAACTAATATATGAACGAAAAGTTTAAGCATGTGCAACACATCTTTATTCTAGGATTAATTTTTCTGGAACACATTAACTAGATATTTTTTGTATGCAGATGCATGTTAATTTTATGTAGGGTTTTTTATATTCATTTTATACATATGTTACGTATATTTCTCGTATACTCGCTGCATCGGTTATCTTAAGCCTGACTGATATATACACTGAATTGTATGTTTCTTTTCTGAACAATTGTTAGCAAATAATATTATAGAATGGGCTTGTGTCCTCACTTTTTAGTGGTCGATTTTTCAATTGTTTATTGAAATTGATGTTAATAAATGTGTATTGACGTGTCTATTTTATTAAATATCTAAATATTGACGGAGATATAGCAATTAAGAATTTGAATTGTAGTTTTAGCGCTAGAAATGGTCGACCATATTTGTATGACGTGAAATGCATTTTAACGTCAGTTATTTGTTAAGTAGGTCAGTGCTGTGGTAATGTTTTGTAGCTGTTGGTAGTCGAATAATCAAGTCAAATCAAAGAATAATAAGTTTTTATTTAATTTAACCCTGCTAAGGCACACATAATATTGAAATTTGATTGTTCCATGAAATAGCTGTAAATAATATTTGATATTTTGATATATTAATACATATAGCAGAGATTTATGAGCTGTAAGGTTGGTAATCTTACACAAGAATTGTGATGTCACATGCACTTGAAATGTGTACAACGCTGAATCTCTTTAATAATTAAAGAGACAAAATGACTTTTTTAATTGTTGATATCTCTTAACATATAAGGAGCTATTAAAAAATAATAGAACATTTGAGGTTTTAGTAACCCACTTTATCAATATATAGGACAATTTTATAGAAATGAAGACATAGGACACAAGCCCATTATTTGAGGAGAAACAGATAACAGAAATATTTAAACTGGCAAACAGCTTGTTTCTTACTAAATTGAATTGAATTGAGTCATTTTTATAATAAATTATTATTTCTTTATTTTAAAAAACAAAGGCATAGTGACCGAGAGCATTTATGCTTGACATCAGACTACTATGTCCTCGAGTTCGATCCCCGGATCCAGCGCTATATTTTCTGGGATTGCTTGTTGATAAAGTTTAAAAGAATTATGTATTCACGTAATCATAATATAATATTATTAAGCACTAGTGTAGTATTCATTATACTAGGAGGCCGACGGTAATAGTATTTACTATATATCGGAAATAGGCCGACGTTAAATAAAGTAAACAAATAAAACTGACGTGCTTTTTATGAGAATGTGGGTTTATTGATTTTTCATTACCAATGCCTTCTTCTAAACACTTAACCATTGTGCAAATTCAATGGGCTTGTGTCCTTATTTTTTAGTGGTCGATTTTTCAATTGTTGATTGAAATTGATGTTAATAAATGTGTATTGGCGTGTCTATTTTATTAAATATCTAAATGTTGACGGAGATATAGCAATTAAAAGTTTGAATTGTAGTTTTAGCGCTAGAAATGGTCGGCCATATTTGTATGACGTGAAATGCATTTTAACGTCAGTTATTTGTTGAGTAGTTCAGTGCTGTGGTAATGTTCTATAGCTGTTGGTAGTCAAATAATCAAGTCAAATCAAAGAATAATAAGTTTTTATTTTATTTAACCCTGCTAAGGCAGACATAATATTGAAATTTGATTGTTCCTTGAAATAACTGTAAATAATATTTGATATTTTAATACATATAAATACATATAGCACAGATTTATGATCTGTAAGGTTGGTAACCTTACACAATGATTGTGATGTCACATGCACTAGAAATGTGTACAACGTTGAATACCTTTAATAATTAAAGAGACAAAATGACTTTTTTAATTTTTAATATCTCTTAACATATAAGGAGTTATTAAACAATTATTGAAATTAAGACATAGGACACAAGCCCATTGTTTTGGCATTCCACTTAGGCTGAGTGTGTGTGTGTTAATGAATGTGAAACTGACGATAATGGAATATAAAAATGTATTGTTAATGAATATATAAAAGTTTAAAGCATCCAAAGTGTGTGGCTTTTGTATGATTACTTGAAAATATTAGAGATAATCGTGTGGATTAAAAAGGTTTAGCATATAGAGCTGGGATTAAAAATGAATTTAAAAGAGAGGCAGGTAGGTAACTCAACCACGTAAAGAATTTCCAGCGGAACCGCGACTGCCGCCAGTACTTAATGTTTCAATCCAATTTGCAACGGAGTGAAGTTTTGCTCTGAAACCATGAAACCTTACAAAGTATACGTAATATTATTTAATTATCTACAATAAACGTAAACATTTAACTAAATTATAAAATTACTCGTAACATTTATTTGGGTATCATTTTTACTAATTATACGGTACAGCTAATGGAAATGTGCTACACTGTGAGAAATATACTGTCAAAATTACTATATAACATAGTATGTTTTTGTGACAACAATATCTATACATTTAAACAGAAATTACTATGATCATGGTCATTTAAAAATTCACATTGGATTTTTTATCATAACACCATTGTAGCGCCCCGATACTATGTTTACATAATAACTTTTACTATGTGTTTCTGACAGAGAACTGTGTTGTTAGTGAGAGAACGCACGTGTATACGAGTGAGGGAAAAACACACGGCACGAACGAAACTAAACTGGTTTTCAACAAGTTTTGAGAGATTCTGTTTCTCGGTGTCGCAGGCCATTGTTGGTTGCATGCTTTTGATGGTGACATAATGTACAGAGATGTGCACAAATTCTATTCAAAAGTATTTAAATACATACCAATATATAAATACGACACAATAAAATCCCCTATTATGCTATTGTTAAAAATTCTATAGAGTCACGAAACACGGCTCGACTAGTTTGCAATCAGTCGCCTTATGTGCGGTGGGTCTTAATAAAGAAATAGTATCTACTAGATACAGTTAAATTAAAGTTTATTTTACATAAATAGTTATCTGTTTTGTAAAAAATTGTATCCAATTGTATTGCTCTTTATTGTAAGACGCACTAGCATCTAAACATCGAGGTTGCGCAAAGGTTTTTTGCTTTATATATAGGGTTTGCAAGAAAATTACAAATTAAAATATAAAATATTAATAAATAGGGAATTTTTCACTTAAGTAAAATCTAGTAATATTTATCCAAAATGGGTCTTATTTTATAGCTATTCTAAAAACCTTCACTTCTATTTTCTGTTCAAGATGTTATAATCCTTAAAAAAAGTGTTGCTAAGAAGTTTTATGAGAATGCTAATAAAGAATATATTTATTTAAAAAAAACCAATAAAATAGGCTACAAAACGTCGTACATTAAGTAAAATTGTTTACGTAACAGGTAACTATTATCATGTTTGTTAAACCTTAAATACACGTAACTATGTTTAACAGACAGAGATTGTGATGCATAAAAAGCAGGGTTTGCCTAAATATAATAATTTCTAGCTTTTTTCATTCAAGATAACAAATATTGACGAAACATTTGAATCGTATTGCGGATCAATTTGATCAAATAGCTATCTATGATCTTTAAAAAATGGTTATATGCCAAGTGTTCCATAAACACTATTGATATTTTAACGATATCACCAAACGAACTATTCAACTACATTAAAATTGAATCATGTATATACAGGTAATACTATACACTGCAAATATTTCCGTTATATCGGAATAATATCGTACGCTTTCGCTAATATAGAGAAAAACTCAGATCGGTAACCGAGTTGTTTCTATACTAAATATTGAAGCCAGGAGCTTGGAAGCTTGGGATACCGAAGGCGAAGGTTTGAACGAGGAATTAAGAGGGATCTAGTGGGGTTATGATGTTGAATCAAAAAGTGTGGAGTGGGGGTTACACAGAACACAAAACATAGAACACAGGTCTGGAGACATTCAGGATTCACATCATAGTATGGTTGGTTACTAGTCAGTAAATCGTTTTGGTCGGTCTATCGGTCGATGGGTCGATGGGTCGATGGGTCGGTGGGTCGGTTGGTCGGTATGCTATTTCAGGCTGCTAGCTAAAATGGGTCGCTACTCTCTATACGAATATCTTGACTCTACCTCTACCTCTATTTTGTGTAATCTGTTACAATACTGTAGTGTGTTCAACATTTTAATTTACCTTGCGATATATACATATACTACTGTATTACTTTTATTATATATATATTTATATATATATATATATATATATATATATATATATATATATATATATATATATATATATATATATATATATATATATATTGTTTTGCTTTTGCATGTAAAGTAAACAATAACATCATTTAGTATCTGTCTGTCAACTGTCTGGCAAAGTTAAAGTTAAGGTGTTAATACAATTTGACTAGTTTTGTTTTCATACTATCTGTGTTTAACTTGTGTTAGGGTTCTCTCAATTAAAAATCAATACTTATGTAACATTCATTTATTAATAATCAATTCCAATTGAATATATATATATATATATATATATATATATATATATATATATATATATATATATATATATATATATATATATTGCCAGGCCTCTTAACCGATTTGCATGTGTCCAATTTCCAAGTGTTGTGTATCTAATCTCTGATGATGACATGATCAGGCCTAAATTGAAGTCATTACTGTCACACAGTCATTGTTTTACAGATTTAGTTCTTAAATAATCAAAAAAAAATTAGTATATTAAATTTATCATGATGATAACTTTAGCGTGAATGAATGCATACTTGTATAATGGTATTTTGTTTTGCACTTTTTGAAAATGTTTTCCTTTCTTTCATGCTGTAACTAAAAAATAGAAAATAACTACAGCTATAGTTTATACTTAAAATTATTCGTTACTAATTAAAATCGACGTCACAGTGGCCTAAAGCATTTACGCTTGTCGCCAAATTCAGGTGTTCGGGAGCGATTCAAGAACCAGCGTTATATTTTGTAGATGTGGTTGTTATCAAAGCTCATATTTATTATGTATACTTTTTTTTAATATCTATTTAACTGCGTTACCTTTAGCATTGCAAATAGCACTGATATATAAATAACAAAAACTTATTATGCACTATAAAACTTATCAACATAATAAAAGATTGTCGGTGATAGGATTTAGCATCGAAAATAGATCGCCGTTTTTTAAATTGAATATTGATACATATTAAATAAATACAGCAGTGACATTTTTTGTATTTATTTAATGACAATGTAATACAATTAAGTTAAATTTCGGTAAATAATAAAACATAATGTAAAATAATCATGAATTTACGTTTTGTATTTAACGAGTAACGTACTTTCCTTTTGTTGAGAATGAGGCAATAACCATAACCACATTTTAACACAGAGTAACATCTTTTCCAATAGAAAAAATACCGGAAGTTTAAAGGAAGTATAAAAAGAGGAATAGTCGTACATTTTTTCTTAATAGAAAACGCTTTAAAATAAGTTATAAAACAACTTTTGCTATTATCTTAATCGAGACGCGCGGTGGTATTTTAATTTATTTAAAAAAAAACTGATTTCACATCGAATCCCACAAAATGAAAATCTTTAAAGTTTGAAAGTTATATCGTTTAGAAATACGTATAAATAAATGGTCTTCGAATGAGAAGTTTACATATTTAAATTAAATATTGCTGTGGCTTCCTATTCGATTCCTGACCAGAGTTATATTTTCTGGATTTGTTTGTTATCAAACTATCAAACATATAATAAACTTATTAGGCAGGGTATAGTTCAAATATATAAATTCATTACACAACATTAAAAGCTACCACCATATAATACGAGATCATCGTTGTTTGAACTCAGCATAGGAAATACGCTGACGATAAATAAATTTCAAAATAAAATATTACAAACAGATTCATAATAATACTATTTGAAAATAATTTCAAGCATGTGAATTTTCTTTTTTTATATAGCTGTATATTTGTTATTTGACTAACTAGAATATCCCTGATTTTTTTTTTTTTTGAGAAATTCATTCTTGGCTTCTATTGCAAAAAATGGAGAAGTTAAGATAAGATTTAAATATAACTATGGTATTGTAAAAAGACTAAAATAATATTTACAGTAAGAATGGCGGCATTTAACCGGCTGATGTGTGATATTTGTTTATCTAACGTTTAAATATTAATTAGAATTTTTATTACGGTTATATTTTTTATTATTTAAATATTTATACAGATATAAACAACAGAGGAATAAGATTAACACAAATACTTTAATACCCGAAGCAAACCCTGAAATCTACTAGAGTGTGATGCTGTGGCAGTCTAGCGCCGTCCCCCGCCGACGCCACCGCCGCCGCCGACGACAACGACGCTGATCCTAAAACAAAGACACAAGACCCTAGCCTAGACCGAACGTGGTTTATTCTCAGACTCTGTTTTTCTCCTACATTACTCGTCTGTATGCAGTGATTTTGAAACTGTGAACCGTATAACTTTTATAAAAAAAATTTGAGTTTCTTTTCTAAGAAGTACTTAGCGAAATGAAGTGATCACTTCATAAAATAAGGTGTACTATTTGAACTAGATTTTCAGCTATTGAATTGGATTTTTATTAAAAAGTTTATGAAAGAAATTCAAAATTAATAGAACTTTTTAAATTTTGAAAATATCTTATCCCGATCAAACATTACCAATTGGTAATTTCTCTCTGTGAGAATGATGCAAAAGATCGATGACATCAGGCGAATAGTAATTTAAGGGGGGGTAAGGTTAAAACGATAAAAAAGAAGCATATTTTCGATAATGTTTTTTGACGACACAGTTAATATATAATTATTTCTATAATTACTACATGATAAAATGAAATTTGAAGAATACTTTGTGAAATTTTCATAAAGAATTGTCAAGAAATGAGGCATTGACAGCGAATCTCCCCAGACGCGACAGAAAAAATAACATTGCGGTGCCACTCATAATTTATCACTGGATTTTCTGAAATCGAAAAAGCAAAATGATTTCATTAGTTGATAAGTTTTGCAGGTAACGCCGTCGAGTTTTTCTTTTTTTTAATTAATTTTTCCATTTTTTATAGCACTTTAAAGTCAAAATACCGATTTTTCATGAAAAAAATCAGAAACTTTGTTATTTTAAAATATGTTAAATTAAAAAATTTTAAAAAACTCGACAGCGTAACCTCGGCATTTATGTAAAAAAAGAGTGTGCAAAATTTCAAAAGAATCTGCACCGACTCTGAAAAAGTTATGTTATTGCTATGAAATATTTCGTTTCTGTATTGATTTAAAATGACCGCTCTTGTTGAAAGACCCTATATTGTCTGTACAGTCTATAGACCCTGTACTGATATTTGACAATGACGTGTAATGTAAACGTATAATCAATTAAACTTTTAAAAAACGCACAAGAATTATACATGAAGGAAATAAGTAAAGCTTTTAGCATCGCTGGTATTGTCACGATGGAATCTCCGCCGCATCTCTTTGCATAGCATATTTTAGGATCACATATATCTGACTGCAGTAATATTTCTTTCGCTTAGTGACCGTTACTATTATTATAACATTGAGATATTGTTCGTATTCCATCTTCATATACACGTTCCAGTCTTATATGTTTTTTTTTTAATCTTATTTATTCCTTCTTTAAAAAATTACTCACATAAATCTTCTTGTATAAAGTAATGTAGTCAACAGCAAGTCAACACAGAGGAGTAGTATTGCAATATTTTGTATCTGTGAGTACTTACATATTCAGATAGAGATACATCTTTTATTATATTATATTTTTTATACTCGTATATATTTTATTTTTAGTTGTATATTTTTAATAGGTTGTCATAAATATAACCCTATAAGGTTGGCCGTGAACAAAATCATATCAGACCAGTAAGGTCCTAGTGTCTCATCAGGATCCTTTAGGGCCCCTTTCACGTATACCAAAAGTATTTAAATTCGAAATGTATCTAGTACTTATTTACATATACGATTAACCAACATCTTCTAAATTATCTAGATCTGATCTGGAAATATTTATAAACTGTGGAAAAATCTTTGGTTGTAAAATAGACAAGTTCTTAATCATTCAAAGTTTCTTTTAAAACAGCTTCTGTATAAAATATATTATTTTCATAATTTGTTGAATAGCAAAAAAAAGGCCACTATCACCAGCCATATCATATTAATAGGTTATTCATACACATGACAAACTTTTTTTCTGCATCATCATCAATATATCGTTTCATTGCTTTGTTTAACTAATTTCGATGCTAATTCGTACACCAACGACCTCCTACTATTTTGGCAGTTTTTGTGGTATTATGACATCATATACATGATCTACATCGTAGTGATGATTTCATATCAGCACATAATCAAATCAACTTTGATAACAAATAAACCCAGAAAATATAGTACTGTTACGGGGATTGAACCCGAGAACACAGCAGTCTAACGTCAAGCATAAATGCTCTTGGCCACTTCGACAACTGGTATCTAATCTATTTTACAAGTTATTTAAGATTTACCAATGCATCTACTAATACTGGGAGATTATTTACAGAAAATAATTATAAATAGATAATTAAAACTTTATAAAATGTTTTAAAAACTATTCCGTTTTTCTACAACATTGTGAAGTTTGAAACTGAACAGTGAATAGTGAATAGCCCAGCCACCCATTCATGTATACTGGTCATTAACCTACATTTCAAATATATTGACCGGATGCCTAGACTTAGTGGAGAAATTGTGAAAATAATTACATAATAAAATCTTTTTATATTTTTTAAATTCTTAAGTTGGTACTTCTATTTTAAATTAAACTTATATAATAATAACTTATAGTCATAGATGAAATATGATGAGAAATAATTTAAAACACCTTGTATAGTTTTATATTTTGTAAATATATAGAAAAGCTCAAATTTGCGATAATACTGTTTTCAAACAATTTGTTCAGTCTTTTCATATTGGAGTGTTACAATCTTTCAATGACAAATTTATGTTCTAACGTCCCATTTTTATAATATCTTATGACGACCACATGTTATTAGAACCATTTGTATTTAACAAAGAATTATGTATTTACATTTTTTTGTTTCTTTTTTTTTTTAGGAATTTATTTAACTTTTTTCCCCCAGCTTATATATTTTTAAGCCTTAAATGCTGTGTAAGTACTACTTAGACCTTCTTAGAATACTCACCTAAGAAAATATCCTTCTTTATTTACAAGTATTACCGTCGAAGCACTTTTTTCTCTAAATATTTTAAATTTACTTAATTTCTTTAAGATTCGTGTATTAACTTATTGATAACCTTACTTTTATTGTTTTATTTATTTTATTTTCAATGTTAGACTTATCAGTAATGACCCTCTGTCAAATATAAATATTAAAATAATAAAATTGTTTTTTTAAAAAGTTTTAATTTTTATTTAACTCGTTTGAAGTAATTGAACTCAAATTTTGTACTTTAATTCACCAAATGATAAATAAATAAAAAATAAAGTAATATACCAACCATATAAATAAACAAATCTACAAGGACACAATTATTATATTACAATTAATGCGAGACATCACCTAACTGTTGAAATCGTAGTAATATAATAAAATTTAAAAAAAAAATGGCTTCCAAATTAGCTTTGTAAATATCAGTGAAATATTGTGTAATAATATTTTGTTATAAATAAATTTTAATGTATAATTTGTGGTTCAAAATATATAATATTTTATAAAAGAGAATTAAAAAAAAAAGTTTCAAAGAGTTAAAGTTTCAAATGTATAAGTTCCTCCACTTTTTCGGCTTTGTATGATTTTTTTTTAATTTGAGGCGATTTAAACGACAAGGTCATGCTCGCTTGAAGTTATTTTAGTTCAATTTGATTTAATAAGTTACTAATGCTGTGTTTTGTTCGTTGAGTTTGATATTGTGGGCAGGTTACTAGTAGATGATGGACTGTTTTTTGCGTCTGTCAGTTGCTGCACTGCGGAATTGTTGTTTTATTCATTAAGTGTTGATGCGTTAACCTCGTATGTCCTGTTCTCAATTTGAATATGATTCTTTCAAATTGTCTGCTTCTCTGATAAGAAGTTTCACACTTTTTTGTGTTTTCCTTAATTAATCTCAATTTGTTGCTACTTATTACATGGATTTTCATATTAAACTTATTGTTAGTTACCAAAATATTACTTTTTCCTCTATAAAAACCTCATAATTTATAGGACCTACAAAATACCTAGGTACAGCTCTATCAATATGGTGTATGGTGTTATTTTGGAGTGGCAACATGGACGTTTTTTGTGAATTGCATAGGGAATTCCTACTTTGCAAATGGTATGTTAGCCACAGCACTTGCTATAATGAATTCCGAGCTTATTAATTATGAAAGTAGGGCGTGTGCGAGTATACTTTAAATCGGACTTCACGCGATTTTCAATTACAAAGTGCATATTGCTTTTTTCCTTAAAACACCGGCGACACAGGATTGAACGAAATGCAAATACTGACATTTTGCAAACATTTCATTACTCATTCTATACTCTCTCTTTAAGTCAGAAGGACCCGTACAAATTTGTTGTTGTCGGACAGTTCATGGTCCATCCAGCCAATTTCTATGCTTTTCTGATTTTCTTGAGATGACGAACGATGGTCGAATGGTTGTCAAGCTTCCACGGCTTCCAAAGTACCTAAATGTCGAACTACCCTTAAAACAAAATCAAATTTAGTTAAATAATATGCACTATATCAAACTAATAACGTATATACGAAATAGATATTCAGTGCTAGATAAATATTCTTTATAATATCATTTCATTCACTTCAGTTATCAATATCAACTGCACCGGAAATGAAAAATCGTCGAGTAGTTGAAACAGGAAACTCATTAATTCAATTATTCATGATTATTGATTTTAATTTTAAATTAATATGAAAAATATTATTCTGATATAAACATTAAATTATGAAACCAATTGACCCAAATTTATAATTATATAATGATATTACTATTCTCGACAGTTCAGAATCAATAAAAGGGTGTTGACCTTTTAAATATCAGATATTTCATTAGATTGTAATATTCAGAATTATTTTCAACGTTGTAGACTTGTGGTATATTTTAAATGATTATTTAAAATAAATTGTTTTAATTAAATTAAGGTACTAAACTATATATATATATATATATATATATATATATATATATATATATATATATATATATATATAAATAATATATTTACATTTTGTATAATTAATTGTTATTTTATTTTGATGGAAATATTTTTATTTGGGTTTAGTAAATTTCTATTATTTACGTAATAAAAGTTGATAAACACATATAAGAATGCAATAGAAATACCCTAATATTACTATTAATATCTTTTATACCATTGCAAAGCGACGTCTGTTTTTTATATTTAACTTAAATTTAAAAAAGTTATTTTTATTTTCATTTTCAAATTAAAATATTAAGGTTGCATACAATATAATTTTTAGCATTTTAATATTTATTTACTTGTTCAATAAATATTAAAGAATATTTTCTAATTTCAAAATGTACGCGTTATACCTACTTATTCGATTTGGTGGAAAAGTTAGCCTACATACCAAATCTATACTCTTTCTAGCACAAATTTTACCCTGCCAACAACTGACACCGTCCCACCAAAGGAAATGTTTCAAATAGAGTGCACTTTTATATCCTTTTACGCAAATATATTGAATTATAAATATTTTGCACACTAATGCATTTACATTGTGTATTTTATATTTTTAGTAAAATATTAAATTACTTTATTATTTTTAAAAATTCGTTATTGTACTAGTTTTATGCATTTAGCCAGAAATAGAAAAGCATATCCTGTATCTACGCACGAGTATATGTATATAATACAGCGTATATTTTCTTCCTAGTTCTATATTATAATGTTCCAGGTGTATATTTATATGTTTGGTTTGAATTTTGTATGATAACTCGAAAACGGCTCTAGTGAAGTATTTGAACATTTCCTATTTCCTAGAGAAAAGAATTCTAACACTGTTGGTGTCCCCGGATTTTTCCCTGAATTTCCTAGAAACCCTTAATTTTGTAAAAAGTGAGCCCTTTTTTGCTGTATAACTTTGTGTATTGCGCTATTGAATGCGAACATATTTCAAAATTTAGAAATTCAAAATTTTATAAAAGGGGCGCCGAGAAAATTAGGGCCCGCTAGGAAACTTTAGAGAAAGCTCAAATAATGGATTGTGTAATAATTGAATATCATATTAAAAAAAAATACAAATTTCTAATTTTTATTTGGGTGCACGGGGGCAGTTTTTGCCAAGGGTAAAAATTGTGTTAGAAAGTTGAAATTTTGTATATAGACTAACTTCGGTACCTAATTTACAAATCTAAAAAAATAATAACAAATTTAAAAAAAAACGTTTTTCTTTAGTCAATTCGTATAAAAAATTATTTGGTATTATTTGTAAAATTAATATAGAACGAGAAATATTTCATTTTAAAAATGAAACGAAAATTTGAAATGAAATTCAATTCACACACAAAATACAGTCGTCACTAGTTATTTATATTTTTGTTTGCACACTTGTGGTTTATATATGGAAATGCATTTCTATTATAAATTTAAACTACAATTTACATTAAGCTTAACACTGACCAACATCAAACCAACCATATTGACAGAAAACTCGATTTCCTTCTGTCAACATTTACACTCAGCAGTCAAACCTTGGTGTCAGAAGAAGGCGGTGTCAGTATACCGGAGACTGGAGTCCGGAATAACGAAATACCGGAATACTATGCTGTCCAAGTCTACAAGTCCGCAAGTCCGCAATTCCAATATTCTGTTAAAAGATCGAAGCCTTTCGACTTTAAGTGATCGTATTTACGAACACTGCGGGTGTTGAACCGTGAAGCGACTCCGCAAGTGACGTATTCAATTCGCCCCCTCCCCCCGCTCTCCCCCTCACCACTTAAGCACCCAAACCACCACTGTTTGGTTTGGGTGCTTCTATTTGTAGGGATTCAGTATTTCGATTTACTCAGCATCGAACACAATAGTAGAATATGGTTGTATGATAGTATGGTGTGGGGTGTGATGGGGGGGGGGGTAGCGAAGGACACACCAACCACCGACTCTCGTTGTTTATTTGTTCTGTAAATCCAACAAAGTTGAAAGGGGAAACCTAAAGTTACTTTTTAGGGCTTTTGATATTATAACTTTGAAATATTGAAGAGCATGAAGATTGTATTGTAGTCTTCAAGTAATAAAATAAATAAATATAGAATTAATATTATTTTATACGATATTTCCGGAATCTAAAGCAAAAATTCAAGGCTTGTCAACGTTTGTTTGGAAATTCTAAATATGGTTATGAAATATGGGTTTCCAAATCAAAGATTCTTGAACAGGGGTATAAGAATGCTTTTCTGACGGAGTCAGTCTTAAGAATTGGAGTAAATTACCACTGATAGGATAATAAAGTAAACTACAAAATGAAACGGTGCTCTTATATAAACAAACTTATCTTTGTCATAGAAAGATTTAAATAGATTAAATAAAGAATATTGTCTTCTATCTAAATAGTGTTGTCTCTAGTGTGTGCCCATTCTTATAAATTTTTAATTAAACATAATTTTTTCAACATTCAATCTCAGAAAAACACCGCCTTGGGGATCGACCTTATGTCAAGCGTACTTGAGGACAATTATTAACAATTTCGGATACGAACTCAAAATACGTACTCATTATTCTTTATACTAGCATTGTTTCCTTTGAATTACATCTTTCCTTTTTTTGGGAAATAATCCGGCTTATAATATCTTTACAAAAAACATGCCTCAGGCTATTTACTTTGAATTGCATAAATATAATACAGTGGTTGAAAATAAATATATCTAATTAACATATTATTCAATTATTGTTTCCCTGGTGGTATTACAAATGAGCTTTTTCTTGATATTCTCCATTCCTTATTCCATTGGTTGAAAATGGTTAGAAGTGGTTGGTTCCAGACTGCCTGAGGGGATGGCCTTGTTACTTGGTCCTTTTGGGATTATTTGAGACCCGTTTTGTGTTTGTTGAACTCAATGAATAATATTAAAGCTAACAATAAGCTTTTTGAAAGTAAAGTTACATGTCAACGGATTATTTCATATATTTCACAATTGTTTGAATATTTTGTTAAGGGTAGTTTTAAGGGACGTGTGGATATGTACCAGAACATCATATTGTAACATTGTCTACATTTTCGAAAACAATTCATCAGTTCTTGTTTTCCAACATCGTCTCGAAGAAGTGAATACACATCCACTGATAATACAACTTTCCTGACTAATTGGAGTACAGTTATTGCGAATATTTGGTGTACCACAAGCTTCTATATCTTCAATAAATGGCGGTTAAAAACGATTTCTTTGCAATATCTTCCTAACAGTGGATCTTAACCCTGCGTGTGTACACTGGGTCTTTTAAGGAACAGTTGAAATTTCAAACTCCTATTTCTCTCTCATGAGTACAGAGCGCGCTTCACCTATGTCGCCTAAAAAATCTAGATAGTGGTAGGGACTTAATGTTCCAGCAGAATACGGATCTGGCAGTTTACCGGCAAAGGCGAGCCAGTGAAACTTGCCTCTATTTTCCAATGTTAGTAAATGCACTTTTTTTTGCTTTTCTCGTTGTTTTACAATTTTTTAATAGTTAAAATAAATATTTTATGTAATTCAATATATTATTTCTTAGATTATATATACATAGATTTTCTTTTATTAGTTCATCTTTTTACTACAATAAGTTTTTGAAGATGGATGACAATTCAACGGTTGCACACCATAAATTCTCTTTTTGACACTAATTATTATTAACTAATATTAATTATTTTTTCATAATTTTTGTATTTTCAACAATATAAACTTATTTTGTACCGAATAATCACCGTTCCGTTTGTTATGACATTTCTGAATCCGTAAAATATTCTCCACTTTCAGGTGCACAAATAATTCATTTAAATTTTTTTTTATGAGGCGTAAATATAGGTTAACAAATGACGTTTCGTCGCGACCTGCACAACGCATCTACCCGTGAACATTTAATGTTTACTTACTGTAAGCGACATGCCTGTGTATTACTTTTACAATCAACAACTTCTATTGTAAATAATAAATGATATTCCTCAATATTTTTTATTTTATTTTCTTAAAGGATTTATTTTCAAAGTATTTTTGATTACTGTCTAAGCTTTTTAGTTATTTTTTTTTTTTTTAAATATTCAATACGTAATAATTCTATACAAAAGCCGTTGATGTAGTATATTTTATTATTTTATTCTGAAATTCATTCTAGTTAAGCTTACATCTTGAATGGGATCTAAAATTCATATTATTTTTATTTATAGGCTTAAATAATTTGAGGTTAAATCTTATTCAAACATTTTGCTTTTTCTCAATTGTTTTTTTTTAATTTTCCTTTTTTTAAAGTCGTGATTTATTTTTATTTTTTTGTGATTTCAATTAAATTTCTGTTGTTGATTTCTGCAACCCACAATAATTTCATTCTTTATTGAGTAATATAATTGTATAGGAGACCATTCTATAACACGAGTTTCTATAACACGCTAAAGTAGTTGCTGTGACCTTGTTGTATTCTGTGCCGAATGTTTGCATAATATTATTGCTACATACGATTTCCAGTAAAGCGAATTCGTACTGTATTTATAATATAAATTCATTCTGTTTATGTCATATTTTAATTGAAATGTAACGGCACAATGGCCGAGAGCATTTATGCTTGATGGCAGGCTGTTGTGTCTTCGGGTTCGATCCCCGGACTAGTGATATATTTTCTGGGTTTATTACTAAAGTTAATTTGATTATGTGCACTCATAATCATAAAATTTAATATGAGGCGACCATAAAAATTGCCAACATTGTAAGAGATTGTCGGTGATAGGATTCAGCATCGGAAACAGAGCGGCTTTTAATAAATAAATATTTGAAATTTGTATAATATATGGAACTTGTAATAGAATAATTGAAGTAGGATTACGTAACAGTCCACCTTTTTTGTTAATGCAAACTAATTTGTTCACGTCCACTTATTTATCTTCATCACAAATTTCATATAATACAGCTCAATTTTAATTTACTCCAGAAACCGTGTTGTTACACTACTGAACTCTTTTTTCAGTATATTTAACCAACTTTCTTTTTTAGTTTCAAGTTTAGGCTATGTCATCTATGATAACGGTATCGGTACGTGATAATATTTTACAGTTCACCTTCAACAGACTGTTGTTACCAGAGGCGGCCTTAGGGGGTGGCAAGCAGAGCAACCGCCCGTGGCCTTGCTCTTGTAGGGGCTTCGCATCCTCGCGGAACAACCCAAGTTGACAAATTCATTCATTCATATATGTATTTCAATCTCCACTTTAGAAATCACTTGTGAATCCATGCGTATATCTTTTAAGGCATTCATGTGCCTTAGTTTATCATTATTAATATTTGTCGTCTTTGTGCTTGTTAACTTTTATAAACCTTCCAATATTAAATTTAAAACTCTACATTTATTTATAACTTTTGCATTTCTCGTCAATCATCATCAAAAATACTTACTATCAATTTACATAAATTACACAAAGAACAAGTGTCTCGCAAAGATCTGCCACTCCGAGGCCTCGCAAATATCTGCCGCACAGGGCCTTATAAAGTTCTGCTACCCGGGGCCTCGCAATGGCTAAGGCCGCCTCTGGTTGTTACAATGTTTAATGTTTTACAGTTGTTAAAATGAAAACATAACCTACTTTTTTCTTATGCTGATTCATTGTCAACGTACTTTTATGCGTTTTTCCTTTTATTAATGGCAAGTATAATTGGTGTAAACAAACCGAGATAATTGTTCAACAATTACCGATATTTTCCGGTAAAGTGGTCGTACATAACTACAGCATATTATAGAGAGTAAAAATGTTTACTTTCAGCGGACAAAAATAAAAATATTGAAAGTTTAACCTTATCTTTCATAACATTTTCGAGTCGTGTGCGAATTGCAATAGTAAACACAGTTCGAACGCTACACGAAACAAAACATAACTGCCTGCCTGCCTGCTTGCCTGCCTGCAACTGGGCTAGAAACCCAGAAACATAAGAGTTAAACAAACAGATGGAGACATAGAAGTTTAAAATAGAACTTTCCATTTCAATGAATACTTATTTACTTTACGTTTTAAAGATTGTCTTAACAATCAAATTATCTTTCGAATATGTCGATCTATTCAAAATAAAATATATATTTAAAACTCAAGGTTTTGAGTTTTATAAGTTTTGGTTATAATAATATTTTTGTTTAGTTTTAAAGACAATAGCCCAGGACAGATGTTTCTTGTTTGAAATATAAATAACAGCAAAATCATTAAACAAAGGAATCTTTTATAATCAAATATCTATTCAATTGCAAAATAGTTTTTATGTTTTAAAATATTATAATTACATTCAATACAAATTTGTTTGTACAAATTGTTAAAATAGGTTTACTTTTTTTGTCATTTTATTCTTGCGAAAATTTCAACAAGATTGTATTCAAAAGTGTACTGAGACCCAGTTCAACATATGCTCGCAAAAACTCGGTTTAATTATGATTAGATACAATTGATTTTGCGAAAGAAAGCCCCATATTGAGTTCATTAGTTCCGCTACGCCACTGATTGTATTTACTTTTATTGGGACCCTCCGTTAACATTTGATTTTGTCTTTCTTTTTTTTAGGTTCTTCATTTCTGTAATAGGTAAATTCTCATAATTATAAAATGAGATATTTTAACGGTATAGTATAAGGTGTAGCAGCAGTGTATACATTTCCTATTAAAATAACGGGATGCTTAGCAACCCCCATCTATAACTTTCACCTTTAACACTGATTCTTGCTAAGGGTTGTTAAAAAGACGTAATTATAATAATTTTTTTTTTTTTATGAGAATTTTTTTAATCAAAAATATTTCATGATACAAACCTACCTCCTTAAATATACGGAGTGGTTAATTGGTTGGTTCAACTTTTAACTATATCTAAATATATTTGTTCCACAAATATATATGTTATATCAATAAAAAATAAAGTGAAAATTTTACAAATGTTGAATTAATTTTGTTTAAAATGTATTAGTATTTCAACTAATGAACTTTATTTTATTTAAATGAAATAAAAAGTTTAAATAATTTAAAAAAAATTCATTTTATTTAATGTTGTTTTTGATACTAGCGTGTGGTATCGAGGGCACTTATGTGAACTACAATCAGGGATGCTAGACGTTCTGAAATAAGCGGGATTATCCCGCATTTAAATGTCCTCAAGTAAAAGATTAACAGATTTTGACTGTAAAATTGTAAAATAATGCACAAAATAATAAATTCTTGAATAAAATAATATCATGAAGTTTAAAATTCATACAAATATTAACATTTTAAATTTGCTCTAAGTACAAATTATACTTACCAGTGTCCTTTTCTATTCTATTGGCATTTTTGTACATTTTATTATCTTTCTAATATTAAACGTAAACGTCTACGTTCTACGCCTAATAACAAGATCCTAGAAGATCATAGAAGACAAGAACATAGAAATTGTTACCTATATAATTGGAACTTAAATTTTGCGGTAACCAAAACGGTCAGACTAAATACAACGGATTTCTTGCGAAAAATGTTTTTTTTTTGTTTCGCTTGAGCTCAATTAGAATCTGGCATCCCGCAACTGCAACGTTTCCTAATAAATGTTTAATTAAAGACCTAAACTCAAAATATTCTAACTCTAAAACATAAGAGCCTAATAAAGTTGATGTCACACCAAAATATAAACAAATAGTTGTTTCTCGAAACATTTATGTTACACTTTTAATATCCTCTAATAACTTAAACAAATAGAAGCTTCATTAAATATTTATTTACTTCATTAGCCTTATTAGAACAAACTTGTGATGAACGTATTTGTTATTTATAATTTGTTCAACACGATTAAATCTTAGTTAACTTAGTTAATTATTTTGTGAAGGATTTCATCAAATACTCAATAATTTACAAGATGTTTCAAAACTAATACTAGTATACCATATTTAAAGTCAAAGAATCTCTCAGAATAAATAACTTCATCACCTTTCATTAATTCTTCTCAAGTGATTACTAGTGTTGAAATTGTGGGTTTACATTTGTATATTTAACACTTCTAAATATGGAATTGTAAAATTATATTTCATTTATAATTGTAGACTACAGTTAAGGGTTGTGTTGTTTAAATAAAACTCTTTTAAAATGGAATAAAAATATATCACGTCTTCACTCTATAAAGTTCTCCTTATATTTTTAACTACATATTCTAGTTAAACAAACAATCAATAGGTGACAGCAGTAGTTGACAGAGTGGACAGTACCATAAGTACACGAACATATATTTTAAATAAAACCAGAAATCTGTTTTAAAAAAAAATTTGGTCTTAAATCCCTTATTTACACATTTATTTATTTTATCTTCGTAGTTATCTATCTACTTGTTCTGTAGTTTTCTTTTCTCCCCCAGCTGATGGGATTAACTTAGTAATATCTCTAAATCCGTTATTGTCACTGGGGAAAATAAATACGTTTCCAATAGCTTTGAGTTCAGTACGAACAAATATGCGTCTGTGAAGTTTAATACGTTGATGATTAAACTTTACAAACTAAATGCAAAGCTTTTGAATAATATCTTATTGTTAATAATATAATTGTAGAATAATTCATGTTTATTATGTACGAGGGTTGGTTAAGTAAGACCTTCAACTCTCTAAAATAAGTTTCAGACAAGATTAAATACTTTAAAAGTTATATCAGAATGAAGTCGATATGATTCTCTATCAAACTTGTTTGTTATTCAATACTAGTTAAACCCAATAAAGTAAAAAAACACACACATGAAGATCATCTGGAATAAAAGGAAAGAAATTTATTTGATTTCCGAAAACACGCGCGAATGCAACGTTGTGTCAAAATTTCAAGTCAATCGAGGGACTACTTTTCGAGTTTTACTGATACAAACATACATAGTCTGAATGTTAATATATAAAGAAGAAGATAACAGCGGCTGAAATCATTTATGCTTGATGTCAGATTTCTGGTTTTGGATCAGGATTAATTTGATTATATGCTTCTTACTATACTTTTATTTATGACTTTTTGTTATTACTTTTATAATTAAAACATTTGGTTTTAATATTAAAAACGCTCATAATATGATGCACCTAGATAAAATGTGTAACACGTTTACTATTCGTTATCATAAGGTAGGCTAGATTACGGTACAAGAGTGGATGCAGATGACGATCATGGTTCATTAAGGAGTGTGCTCAATATGCGAGATCAAGCGTAATCAGAGAAATTAATCAGCATTACTGTAATCGATAGACATCTCTACTGACACCTAATAATATCTCTTAATATTCCCAATATCTATCTCTATGTTATGTTATCTTCATACAAATTCCTACTGGCAAACAGATCAACACGTGCCAACATCACACGTTGGAATGTCTTCCTTTGTGGGACACCACTATGAGTCAGTTTGGAATTGACTGCTACTCACCCTATATCTGTGCATAATCACTTGACATATGTCTATTTGTTCTGTCAACCCTTGCCCTTACGGATTCCCATAGTGGAACTTAATCCGTTACTTCCCAACTTTTTTCTCCAAGAATTTTGTGCAGATTTTTCTCATGAAATGAATCATCTCTGTTAATAATTTTATAGTACATTAATAAAAGAACTCAACACTTAAGGACTGTGAGTTTCTTCTTATCTTGTTTACACAGATTTTTATACAGATGCTTCTACAATACACTATTAACAACTTGGCATATTTTCATTTTGAATGAGAGTCACCTGTGTAAACATAGTTTCTTAGAACAAATGTTTCTCAAATTGCATGGCATGGTATGTTCCTTTTAAATATTCATCGTTTTCAACAGTCGTGCACTTGCAACAATAATAGTCCTCCACTAGGTTGAAAAATGTTACATACAGAAGAAATTTACTACCTTTAAAGGAGAACATAATCTTATTTTGCCGTGTTATTTTATCCTGAATATGAGAGAGTACGAGAATACGAGTGTATCTCCATTATTGTTATTTGTAGGATAAGTAATATGCAGTCTTTTAGCATTCATTTTCTGTGTAGATAAAATGCAAGGAACTAGTTACGTAAACCACATTTTTTATATTGAAATTTTGGAAAAAGTAAATTGTCTTTTGTATTTTGTACCTCAGCCTTGTCGACCATTTACCGTAGACTTTGTATGCCTAATCAGGCTCATATAAGGTAGCGTAGAGCCTTGTTTTAGGGGTCTTATATTACGAGTATTATATATTAAAACCTCGTTAATTCGGACTGTCCGGATTTGCCAATTTAGCGAATGCCATTATAGTTTTGATGGTATATTAATGATAAATGTTAACGATTAATATGTATTTTCTCTTATTCTGAATTTGTGCATCGATTTAAATCCACTTTAAAGAATATTGAGGAAACCGGCTCAGTTATGCCGAATTTTTTTTTTTAGTTAGCTTGAAACTACTTTTAGAACTACTCGTCAAGATATCTCGAGAACGCCTTATCCGATTTTATTAAAAATAACACTATATCTTCTTTATAATATTATTTATCGAGTAGCACAGATAGATTTTTCTAATCAGATGCTTTCTTTATGCTATTTTTATAGTGTTTTAACATTAAAAGAAAATGTTTACAAGAAAATAGTCTAATTTTTTTTTATATAGGACGTTTTCTGAAGATGCTTCGTAGAACATCCAGATATCTCGTCCATTTTTAATATTTTTTAATACATTTTATGTTGATATAGTCACAAATGTATATTCTATTTAAAGATAATTAATAAATATATACATTTGAAGATCGCATAAAATAAAATTTACGGCATAATTTGTGCCACTTTTCCGAGCTCCGGAATTGGCTAACCCCCTAAAGAACGTCGTAATATTTCGGTTGAATGATACAGAGCGATGTAATAGAACCTATACAACATAGCTATTAAAACTATTAACAAAGATAAACAGAATTATCATTCATTCATTTTAGACGGTAATAATGATGACCATTGGTTCCATGGTCAATTTTGAAATGTTTCAGGATTGGTAAGGGATAATTGCTATCCTCATTTTTAATTCATTTGAACGTATAGAGTCGGATTAAAATATGCTTCGCTAAATGAATATTTATTGATTAACAATTAGTGAGATATCCGGGAAAAGGGTTGTAAGGGTAAAGGGGTTCAAGGGGTCTTCTTGGTGGGCGCACAGATGATAATATATTTAATATCTTTATAATCGATGGTACGACGCTAAAAGTCGTTAGAGAAATGATTTCCTGATAAATAAACGCGTTGAATAAGCGTTATACGAGACGAGACGAGACGAGACGAGGAATCTGATGAGTCTTTAATGCATTAGAACTGTCTACACAGCTGAATCATTTTCAGCTGGATCTTTCTTGTCCCGACGAGTCATTATACTCTATTTTTTGTGTAATACATTCGGAATGTTTCCATAAGGAAATACGCTATTAAGTTTTGTCGTATACTTTTACTGCTTGATGGTTTCCTACGTATTGAGAATTGAGAAAGATACGATGAACTAACAAAAGTAGATCTATCAGTTTTTATTTCTTAGGGATAATTTGTAAGTCAACCAAGTTATATAATGTTATTTAATGTTTACCCTTCTCTGTATATTGCGTTTTGTATTTCATGTTATTTCAAAACAATTCATTATACCCTAGATACAAGCATATGAACAGTATATTTTTGTATTTAGTTCGTATACAGTAGACCTCCGTTAACGCGGGTAATGTATTAGGCTGCTCCAATACTAGAACAGATTGCGTGTAACCAATTCTCTGTTATGTCACACTTTCGAAATCCCCCGAACTTACATGACATAATTACTAAATGCCCCTCTAGCAAAAATTTATTTAGTTTCTACTGTTTATCAATATACTGCTGTGAAGTAAAAATTTAAAGTATATATTATATTTCTGTTCTATTTCTCTTTCTCTTCGCCTTCGTCCTCTTTTCCTCCCTTCTCTCTCGCTTACCCTTTCTGCCTCTCCTCCCTCTCTCTATCCCTGTCTTCCTATTTCTGTTTCTCTCTTCCTCTTTTTATCTTTCTCTTTCACTTTCTCTCGCTTTCTCTTTCTTTCCTCCCCCTCTCTTTCTCTCTCCAAACCTCTGTCCATGAACACGTACGCGAAACTTTGCGGAGTAGCACACTGTAAAAAGATTGGTCGGAAGAAACTTTAGACTAGACATAAACTTGCAAACTATCTTTTTGCTGGAGAAGCACTGCAAAGAAACTCGTTTAAAAAATTTTGGCCACGGAAATTACAGAGGAAACATACAGATACTAGTAATCCTTGATGCATACGGGTTCCCTACTGCTTGGCTTCTCTTCCACGTTTCATTCACAAAGCCAATGTATTTAGTCTAAAAATGAAATGGGTTCTGAATATCAAATTTACTGAGAGATTTTGGATATTCAATGTACGATTTTTTGTATTGGTAATGCTCTATTATGCATGTGACATTGATGGACTAATCAATGTAGGACAATGTAAGGTAAACATCGTACCCATATCTGTGATATACAAATAGTTACGTCATACTCAATACTCAGAGCATCGCATAATTACAAGGTCCGTCCCATCCTTTAGAGACTGCATATCACAAGAAACAGCTGTTGTACACTGTAGAAGAAATTGATTGAAAGAAACAATTAACAACTTTTGCATAATGCAGCATTTTTTCCAAATTAACAATAATTTACAAGTTAATTATTTTTCAACCGATTTTTTTTTACAGTGTAGCTACTACAAATGCGAATATCTGTAGTAGGGGATTAATATAATATTGGTGGGATCACGTGACCTCTCAGTGGGGCTCAGTTTATTTCAGTGGACACACATGCCCTTCTTAAGGGGCCATCCATAAATTACGTCATACAAATTTCATGGTTTATAACCCCTCTGCTCTTCGTCCCCATTGTCACATCTTGTCGCACATTGTGCATCCGCTCCCCTGCTATGACATATTTGAGACATTTTTTTTAGTCTTATTTTCTTTTTGGAATTTAGATTAGATGTGACGTGTCGTTCTTGTTCCCGCACCCAATGTTAAGTCTTGTCACACTTTTGGGATATCTCTCCTCGCTTCTATTGCATTAAATGTCGAACAAAAGGTTACAATTGCGTGTTATACAAATTTATACTGGATAAAATGTAATCGGTATTTATTACCAAAACTGTATTTCTGTTTTCTTATTATACTTTAATAACATTTGTTTTTTCTTAAATTAAAAAAGTGATGTATGCAATCAGGATTATCTTATCACTTATTCATTATATGAAGATACAGACTGTATCTTAATATAAGTTGTATCAAGGTGTTTTATATGAGATTATATTAAATCGACCCGCCTATATTGGAAACCCCTATATTATGAAACGCAATTTAAAATACACAATAAAATACAAAAATACTAGGAACAACACAAATCAAATATTTTTTAAATATTCTTTTGTTTTGGTGCTCTTTGTTTTACAACTATAAAATATTTAGTAAGTACAATCAATTTAAGAAAAATACTGATTCATGATACAATAATGTAACGTTGTATACAGAGACGCATTAAACTTCGGGCGCGTGGAAAGGCCCTTCAAAAAGTAAATTGCGACTAGAACAATTTAATTTACTCCGAGATACAAAAAAAAAAATTATTTGTAAGAGGCTTTTTTCATTTATAACGCACGCAGTTTAATTCGCCCCTGTTATAGACATTTTCTGATTTAATCAATGTGATATTAACTCAAGATATACCTAACGTTTGCTAGGGAAAATAATTTCCCATTGAATAACTCTCGTTGCTTTTCTGAATGTAATTGAACTGGCATCGAACTGGAGTTTTGAAACGCACGTGTCTACTACAGGTGGGAGAGGGGAGGGGATGAGGGTTGTTGGCTCATGCTCGGCTCGTTTCTGTCAGAAAAGTGTATCGGTCCTTGCTTTGTTTTGTTGGCTTTGAAAATAGATGCAGAGATTTCATTCGGTTGCTGTTTGTTAACGAGTGCGCATCAAATTCAGATCATTGTGATTTAATACCAGGACAATAGCGATTGGGATTTAGGATTTATTATTTATAAAAAGTGATTTATTAAATAAATTAATTGTAATTAAAATTAACTAGTGTAGAACACAATGGAATGTAATGGAAGAGGTAATCATTATTTAAATTTTAATAATATTGCGTTTATATAAATATAATTTGATTTGATTGATTTTGAATTACTTGATTCTTTATCGTTCCTGCTATCAAGGGGTCTACACTACAGATATTTTTACTAGAATATTTTTAATAACAGTCTATACCTTAATCGTTAACAATTGAGTTGTATTTATTGTTGTATTTTGTGTTTTTTTATTAGTTTTTAATTACTCAAGAAATTCAAAGAATTTTTTGTAGGCTGCTGGATGACAAATCTCGGTATGGTTGAATTCTATTAAAAACGTTTCATTATTTAGCAACCATTTTGTAATTTTATAATATATCCGTTACATACCATTACGTATGTATAAGGTTTACTTTACATAAAAAAATTACTTTTTAAACAAATATTGTTATTTTAATATAATTCAAGATTATATAACAAACGTTATATTTTGACATAAATATTATGTAAATTACATAAGATTACATATTATATTATTTATATATATATTTTTTTATTAAATAAGGAGATAATGCAATTTGTCTGTGAATACAATAATTAAATGTTTTTGTTTTTTATTGAAGTAATCTAATGTTTTGAATTTCGGACTCGAACTCGTAGCCAACTCGAACACCATCTAAAACTACGATTACTATATTATTAAAAGATTTTTAATGTCTTTTGCATTTATTTAATAACAATATAACAAAATTATATTAAACCTCGGTAAATAATAAAACTTAACATTCGGTGATAATTATTACGTAAAATAAATACACGAGTTTACGTTTCGTGTTTAGCAAGTAGGGTTTATTTTGTGGTTAAAAATATATTAAACATTTTTAATCACCCAATAATGTATATTATATTGTTGTCTATATAGTAATTAGGTAAATATTATCTTTGTTTTCGAGCCCACTACGCGTGCCATGCACGTGTGCGACCGATTTTAAGAACCAGCCCTCATGGTCTTAATTGTTTCACAATATTATTTTAGCTTCCTAGTGGTTTTTGTTTCATATTTCAAGGGCCAGGTTATTTGGTCACTGTTGATGCCTCGGGGTTGCTATTGCTACAGACTCTGGATTACTTTATCCCCATCATTCCCATACACCGTTTTAATTTTGTTGTTAATTTTAATTTTAATTGTATAAGAATAGCTAAATTTAATTTTAGTTTTAGGTGCGTTTTGGAATCTTGCAAGGTTCAAGCTATCACAAAATAAAATCGGATTCACTAATTGATTCTAAATTATAAATTTGGTTACGCATCAATAGGTTATGGGCCCAGTACGCTTCCACTGCAATAAATGAGAACTATATCAAATTACAGAACTAACGATGCATGTGCATCAACTAAATTAAAACCATTATTAAAACACATAAAATATTGAATTAAATAATAAAACAGTCAGTATGATTGAGGCTGAACAGTTCACCAAGGAGCAACCGTTTTCTGCCTCTTACAATCTCTTATGTTCACCGATAAATAATATCTATAGTTGAAGTTACGAGAGTTCGGCGGCGACTCATGGTAAAACAGGTTGTGCCGTTTAAATCTGCGATACAACAGAAATACACTTTCTTACATATTTTTTTATAATGCATATTGTAACTAAATAAAATTCACCATCGTATCACCTATTATAACCTCTTTCAAGTATAAGTCACCGCCGAACTCTCGCAATTTTGACTATACGATGAATTACTTCTTTGACAAACTTACCTAGAACTTTGAAGTTTATCTGAACAACTACTACATATTTATATTATACTTTAATTACACATTAATTTGATATTAATTATTGTCTTTTATTATTTACAGCCGTCCCTTTTCCACCAAGAAATAAATTAACAATATCTGAAGTGTTCGACTCACGCACTGATAAACCGCGACCTGAAGTACTTAAAGATCATTTTATTAGAGAAGGGCGAATTGATGAAGCAGCTGCTCTTAGAATTATTCAAGATGGCGCGACACTATTACGATCAGAAAAAACTATGATAGATATTGAAGCACCTGTAACAGGTAAGAAATGTATTTAATATTTGTAATATAGTCTGAAAAACTGTCTGAAAGAATGCACCCAATTTTTATATAAAGATTTTTTATTTTTTTTTAACTATGAGCTTGTTAAAATTTTGTTTGGTTTGGTTCACTACGTCATGGATGTGTAACTTGTTGGATGTTAATACGTTGTTGAAACATTCACTGGTTTTGACACATTTTTTAATAAATCCGCTTATAAAAGTTATGACATGTTTCATCTGAGTTACAAAATTGTTTAGTTTATCATATTTTATAGTTTCTGTACAATATAAAGTTGTTTTTATCGGAGTTAATTAGTATTCATACAAAAGTCTGTATACTATTTTTGATAACGTAATAGGGTAATTCAATAAGAGCTTCGGTTTTAGTATCATCTCATATGAAACAAACATCCTGTATATCCATATAAGTTGTATCAAAGTGTTTTTTATGAGACGATACTAAATCTAGCACTCTTATTGATAGACTCTGGATACAAACAGTGCAAGGATTCACATTTAAAATTTTTTCTCGGCCTTTTTATAAATTTGTCAACTTCTGTAATTATCAATTGTAATAGGAGAAACAGATAAAGCTGCTAAATAAATTTTACTATTTATAAACAAGACTTTTATTAATTAATCAGAATAATTAACCGACATTGTGAGTATGATGTCATACAGTTAGTGAATCCTAAATTCAGGATTAATTAAACTATTTAATCAATAAAAATGCAGGAACAAACAAACAAATACTTTGTTATTTATTATAATAGTCATTTTCTATTAATCGGTTAAGTTAAGTACGGTTAAGAATGTCGTATTGATTTCGACAACTTTTCAGTCACTTGTGGTGAAGCTAATTGTAGTGTCAATTCATTGATCAGGATTTATTTAAAATTGATATTAAAACGATAAGTTAATTAAAACATATAATATAATTAAAATATGTTACATGAATAACATGTCAAATATTAGTTATTTTCTTTACTTAAATTTTACAAATTATGGGTTATGAAGTCCTTTCTTAGAGTTCGCTTTTAGAGGACTTTTTTTTAATTAAATATTACTTGGTTTCGCTTGTCGCTAATCAACAATAGTGAAATAATTTCATGTTTTGTGTTTTGCGGGCATAAATGTTATTTTTGTAATAATTTCTAATAATAAGAAAAACTCTTTAGTAAAATAGAAAATTAATAACATGTTCATAGATCATATAATTGAAAAAACAGACTTTTACATTATTACTGATTTTAATGATAAACTTGATGAGTTTTTTTTTTTTTTTTTTTTTTTAAAGAGAATTGGGTACATTCACCATCGGACAGTTGTTCAATTTATGTGATGTTATAAAATGATACTTGTGGATTAAATAATGAAGAATTTTGGTATTCCACTTGTATTTGTATTTTATAAATTTATGTACAAAAATATGTAAATTTTCAGGATTGAATTGCTTTAATATGTCAAAATTTATTCGTTTTTATTCAAATGACTTCGTGATTTGTGTAGTAATATTTGACCTTCTCAAATTCATATAAAATTCAAATTCCTGTCATACCTGTGGGTTGTGATTATTCTATATAACACAACCTTTAACCGTTTGTTGTAATTTTAACTTATAAGTTTTGAATAGAACTGTTAACAGTATTTTTATACTAAATATTAGTAATGTCTTCCACTAATTAAGTAACTAAAATGTATCACACTTAATTAGGTAGAATAATTTAATAAAAGTTATATTTAAATCTGCATGTGACACAGCTTATTATTAGACTAGACATTAGCCATATTTATAGACAAATTTTGTATTCAATATTCTAATTGATGCTATCTAGAGGCAATCTTAGGTTAAAATAATATCCTTGTAAACAAAAAACGTAAATATTTCAGAAAACATATAATTAACTTTTACGTAATGAAATCAAACACTATTTTACGTATATTTATGTAACATTTTATTTAGTATGTTTCATTTTATTATTAACCTATTACATATGAAACGTAAATATTTATTTACATAAATAAGACAAAATCTTTTATAGAAAATGTATTATTTGTTTATATAAAATATACGTAACTAATTTAACAGGATATAAGTTTCGTTCATTTCCGACCCTAAGGGAGGGTCTGCCCTGTGGGTTAAAGCTTAGAATCCAAGTACATTTAATCACCGACTAAAACTTTTGATCTTCGTTTATATTTGCTTAATTACATACGAGGGTAGTTTGATAATTCAGTGATTTTTTTTAAATCGCTTTATTTATCAACATAGTCTCCTTTAAGCTCGCTATATTGGGTCCAACGTTTATCCAATTCTTTTATTCCTGCCTAATAATAGGTTTTCTCAAGGCCCTCAAAATAGGCGTTTGTTTCAGTAATGACTTTTTTGTTAGACTCAAATCTTTTACCGCCAAGCTATTTCTTCGGTTTTGGAAATAGGAAATAGTCGCAGGAGGCTAAATCCGAAAAATATACTGAATGGGTAACAGTTCGTAGCCCAATTTATGGATTTTTGCCATGGTGACTACACACTCAATCGCAATCGCGGAAGCCATAGCGCGGATAGTTGCTTTCAATGGCTGTCAAACACAAATTAAATGCCCCGCAGCTTGTTCAAAATTTGACAGTAGTCTATTAATAGATAATAGTTATCGGGAGCTGCGCGCGAAATTCAAAGTCACTGAATTATTAAACTACTGATTATATTGTTAAAATTTGTATGGAAATTTGTTGCTTAATCTTAAAGTCATTCGTTTTCTTAGTTCACTGTATTGTTGAGAGTCTGCGTAAACTGTGTACTTGGAAAAATCAACGGATTCGATAAATATATTATTTGTAAGAGAAACATCAACGTTATTTTACACTAATTTAAACACAGAAAATGAAATTCATTTTCTCAAACTTAAAAACACAAATTCTGTCTAATAATTAGTTTGTTTGTTTTGTTACTGCTGTAGATTTATTTTGTGTATGCGGCAACGTATCAAAAAGGAACATATCTAATTTAATTTATACTAACTAAACTGAGAACAATACAATTATCTTTATAGGAATTGAATTACTCTACTTTAGTTCACCTGTAAAAACAACGAGAAATGTTATTAGGGTTGCGTTTCATTGAACACAGGCGCTTTAAGTAAATTACTGTTCTACTAATATAAAGAAAGTATTCGTTGTTTTCTCATTTAATCACATTCAAAATGACATCCGTATAACGTTATTTCAACTTTCCTAAGTTAATTCAACAATATAATATTAATGTTCAGTAATAATTACGAAGTTTTAATGGATTATTAAATAACTTCGAAAATAATATTATTATTACTTTATACAATTTTTATTACAACCCATTGTGTAACCTAAAATAATATTTATATTATAATACAATATCTTAATTTAATTTTAATTGCCGTAACTAATTTGCAAAACTAGTATTATTTAAAATTATTTTTTGTTGTTTTACAATTTATAATAGAAAAATTGTTTAAATCAATATGTTGCAAGCAGTAACTATACTACACTAGCTCTAAAAACTTTTATTGTCTAATAAATCTCTCGATTTATTATCGTATAATGGAATTTACATACAAGCGTTACTTATTGCCGTTACACAACTTGTACGGGCGTTACATGTTCAGTTATCAAACTGAAAAACTGTAAAACAAATATGAACAATTTCAGTAATAAGATTTTTTTTTAAATTTTACAATATACAGGAGTACCTCGAGTTACGAACTACGTTCGCAAGTCGACATGTTCGCAAACCGAAATAATTTTTCCATTGAAATTAATGTTAATCCAATTAATCCGTTCCATCACTCCATTAACACCACTTCCCTTCTCACCTTCTCGCACTAGCAAACTGAATTTCATGAGCCCAAACGAACAATAACATTTCTACTTCTTCTATCTACTCCTTTCGCCAAATCAATTGTCCTTAGCGTAACTAGTTTCTTTACATAGTACAGATCGTAGATTTAACATCATTTTCACGTTTAGTTATTATTTCCTTTATTGTTTCTATTGTAATACGCTTAGGCTTCTTTACACGACTGTCTCTAACACTTTTCACTTTCTATGAAGCCTTATATACATAACTACGTACTGCATATAGCAGTTAAGTAGTACTCATGTATATATAAAACAAACATAAATAGTATGATGAAAGACGAATGTAACATTTGTGTGTTCGTAACCCGTAAAATTGTACGCAAGTCGAGTCAATTTTTTCGTCTAAAATAGTGTTCGTAATCAATGGTAAGCACTGTATGTGAATATAGGTCCTCCGCACATGAGAATAGAACTGTGTTGTTAGTGAGAGAACGAACGTGTATACGAGTGAGAGAAAACACACGACACGAACAAAACTAAACTAGTCTTGAGCACGTTTTCAGCGACTGTATTTTTCGGTCGCAGGGCATGCTTTTGGTGGTGACATCATGAGCAGAGATGTGCACAAATACTATTCAAAAGTATTTAAATAAAAGAAATTCCCTATTATGATATTGTTTAAAATTCTATAGAGTTACGAATCACGGCTCGACATGGCTCGTTTTTCGTTTTCGTGGTTCGGCTAGTTTGCAACCAGTCGACTCGTTTGCTGAGGGCCTTATTCTCTACATTCAAACTACTGATTGTGTCAGCCTGTAGCACCCTTGCAATGACAACACCCTATTCCATATAGTTACAAATTTGTACACACTGAATGCGTTTACAGTACCATGACAAAAGGCGGTATTTCCTTTGTAGTATGAAACGTATCACTTTAATCTTTCGAATGATTAAACACAGCAGCCTAGGTACACAAGTTACTCATTCCTCTCGTAAATTGAATGCTATCCTATCAAGTACCAATGGAGGAATGGAAATATTCTTACTTACATTGTTAATGGAAGTCCGCTTCCTCTAGATATTTTTTCATTAATGTGATATCATATTTTTTTTTTAATACTTTTTATTTAATTATTCTTATTAAATGAAATGAAATCTACGTGACAGAAAAATGTAATTAATAATGAAAATAATTATGTATGAAACAGATACTAAACGTTTGATCTACATTTGATATAATTAAAATTGTGTAGATTTTATTTCCATTTGAGCGGAAGGGAAAGAGATTTTACACTAAGTGTTGAATAGAGAGAGGAAAAACATCGATGTTATTTTATATCGATATATATTTTATTTCAATATAAAATTCGAGAAAAGTTATCGAGATAATTTATGAGGTTATGTAATATTTAATATTATATTGTAATTTTTAATTTAATTGAATCACGGAGCCCTTTTATAACCCAAGCTTTTTCCATTAACAGTTTCGTCTATTTTATTTTCATCCCAATTTCAATTGTTTTTAGTACAATTTTGTTTTAGATATCAAGGACACTTTGTTATACCCCTTATTTTTAAATTGCGAAATACTGATTGGAAACCTTGTTATTGGTAACATGGGTAGGGTTTAAATTTAGTCGATGTTTTATGAAAATATACACCGATTTTTTAAAAGTCAATGTATGGAATTATATGTGCTACTTTCAGAGTTTTAGAGGCTGTTTTTAGGGTCAGTTGGTTTTCGATGTAAATTTCTTTACTTGCATATTTCCCAAAAATAATTAAGACATATTTAAGGATTTTATTTAAGGAGTGACATTAATCTAAGAAATGGGTTTTTCATTTCAAGTTTTATAGTTACTTAATGAAAAATATAATCCAGTTATTTTACTGGGTTAAACAGTAGTTATGTTCGGCTCGAATAAAAAACAGAGCTGAGAAACAAAAGTATCAAGGTTTATAATAAACCACGGTTTAATTTCTATTCAGAAATCGGGAAGTACACAGTTTACTTTAACTTCATTTACTGATCCCGATCATTTACTGAAGTAATTGAAACGAAGCTGTACCAACATTTAATAGGAACTAGTTTACCATTCGACTGAGATCTATTTAAAATCTACTTTTACGTGTTTTAAGTAGACAAAAAGCAAATATAGTTCAACTATTTGCGAAATCACTGTCAGCAAAAGACTTGAAATTATAAAAACCTTCTGATTGCTGTTTAGATAATCGAATACTTTCGACTTAATTAATCATTTAGAGCTTTAATTTTGACTGTTTGAATTTTCTATAAATTGAATTCTAGTTTTCAAATATCATAACGAGTATTAAAATATATGAGCCTTACATTATTTGAAAGGAAACCTGCAAAAATATGATTATCGATATTTTTTCGATCTTTCTTTTTCTTAGTATGAACACCACTAATTGATGAGTATTCAACTTATAACTAAGTAATTAAATAATGAAATGTTTTATCACAGAATATTCGAAAATGTAAATTTATTTCATCTTGTATTCACATTAAAAATAATTATTTTTACTTCTCAGTTAATTAAATAAAATGGTAATATTAATGCCTCCAGATATTTAAAGAAGTAAAAAATTATCTCAAATTATATAGTAATTACAACAATTAGTAAATAAAAGCTGATATTTCACAAAAATTGTATTTAAATAAATATTTTTTTTTACATTTATACATTTAACATATTAACACTAAATTACGTGAAACTAAGTTTTAATAATTTAATTTAAAATACTATAGAGTAGAGTATTAAACACTTTTATGTAAGTATTTTGAATGTAATTAAGTTTGCTCCACTTGACCTCGTTAGCACCAGTACTAGAATGTTCTATTCAGGTGTATTTTTTGTATAAATTAATATTTTAACACAAAAACAAATTAGTATATATATAATTGTTAATACGGTCGAGGAAGTTGAGCGAATATGTTTTAACATTTAGATTTTAACATACATCATGGACTCGCATAATTGAAAAGTTACAGAAGGTCTAAAGAAAATGTATAGATTTTATCAACATATAGTCTTCTTTAAGCTCAATACATTTAATTCAGCGTTTTTCCAAAAAAAATTATTCTTATCAAATAAGAGGTTTTCGCAAGGCCCTCAAAATAGGCGTTTGTTTCACTGATGACCTATTTGTTAGACCCAAATCTCTTACCGCCTAGCCATTTCTTTGGGTTCGGAAATAGTCGCAGTGAGTATATCTGGAGAATATGCTGGATGGGATAGGAATTCATAGTCTAATCGCAATCGCACCCATGGCACAAAGAGTTTTTCATGTCCAAATATTCATGTAAAATAATATGATGTACCCACTCTGTTGAGATGCCTAAAGCCTAAGCCACCTCACACACTTTCATTCTCCGATCTTCCAATATCATTCAATGGATTTTATCGACTATTTCTGGCGTGACGACCTCTTTTGGGTGGGCATTATTTGGTTAACCTACCTTATTAAAATTTACGTAGATCATAATCAAATTATTCGTCGCCACTGTTCTTTTTACGTATTATTCTTACGCAAATTTCTTATTATTTGTTACCAGTGAGGATCTCCAGTTTGCTCGTTGGAAGATCCCAATGGTGAAATATTAACTGGATACAATACAGTTTCTCTTCTAATCAATTGTCGCCTGACAATTATTGTTTACAGACCCAGTTCGCCACTGTCATACTTAGTACCTACAAACGCTGAATCAATACTCCCAAATAGCAGTTTTCCATTGTAGATTTTAAGTGAATTATGCGTTTAATTTCAAATTTGAAATATACTGATGTAACTTTAGAAGAAATATTTGCTCCTACAAAATTCCCATTTAATACATCCGGTTCCGCTGTTGGTGCTGGTTCTAGGTCTGGGTTCTAAAACGATTTTCCTGATTTGAAAATAATTGGATTAAAAGGGATAACATAGAATAATAGTAAAACATTCGGGAATAAATCATCAAGGCTATTAACGTCACAATAACGAACTATAAATCCAATAGTCTACAACAAACAACACAAAACACAACACAACACATCAGAGCAAAACACAATTTAACCTGAATTTTTAATGTTTTTCAAAACTATTTTTAATGTCCACTCATTGCCAAGACATATTTTGATAAGTCTACATTTTGTGGTTTTTTATTGTTGTATTTCTTTAATATTCACGTGATTCTGTTGATTTAAATCAGTCGTTGGCAAACTACGGCCCACCGTCTACTTTTAATCCGCCCCGCTGGTTTTTACAACAGTGGCTTTTTAATAAATATTATTTTAAATATAATTTCTGATTTTTGCTTGATTTTAGTTGTTTTCAAAAAACGATATAAAAACATGTTTTGTTGTATTTTAAAACAGTTCTGTTTTTCGAAAACAGACTGTTCACATTGAACAAACTGGTTTTGTTTTTAGTGTTTTTCTGTGTGTCCCATAAAAATTTAGTATCCCACAAAATATTGTGTTGGCGATACATTTCCATTAAGTTGCTGGTCTTATCTTTTGTCCACTGCATTCTGTACTTATGTATAACTGCTCTTAGAACTAGTTGCTAGCCAAATGATAAACAACAACTGACAAGCGTAAATGTTCAGAAAAAACAAAACTGCGTGTTTAAACCAAACAGACTAAAAAACAACAACAAACGATCTTACCGACTTTAATTTTTAAAGACAAACATGTTTTAAGGACTGTCTCTTTGGTGTAAACATTGGTGTTTTTGTTCAGAAAACAGTTTTTGTTCATCTTTTGTTGTTTTGAATATGTTGAAATTGTTCTGTTTTGTTGCTGTGTGAGTTCACGTAAAACCATCTTAGAGCTAACTATCTGCCAACCTGTCGAACGTAATAATTTTACGATCTGGCTCTTTCAAAAGAAAAGTTTGCTGACATGTGATATGGAGAATAAGATATTTATAAAGTATATTTGTCTCTTTCTTTACCTGTGTCTATTCTGTCTCTCTTGGATTATAGTCAAGAACTAAAAGCGATTAAAACGGAGCGAAAAGTGGTGATCAAATAATGTTATTTGCTGGTTATTTATAAGAAGAGTATTATAGGCGTGAGACGAAACGTATACAAGCTACATCTATTACACAAAACATTAATTGAAGTTGTAGAATGAGGATAAAACTGTTGCCGGCTCTGTACGTACACATAAAAGGGTTCTCCATCCTTGGTAGATAAACTATAAGAAACTGCTTTTGGCAAAACAAAATTCCCGTACTATTCAATGTTTGTGTTAATATGTTAAATTATATTTTGAATAGAACAAATTTGAACATTACATTATATTATATTATAATTTTAAACTTCTGCTATGTATTATACGAGTATATTCGTAGCAGTAATAATCCTTAGAAGTCCTTTTCGGGGATGTAGGATGTAGAAGTATGATATACGGTATATGGTTTACCCCTAAGAGTTAATATAAGTATAACTTGCTATTAAGACTGTGTACAGATCGCTTCAGGCATTCACATGTTAATTATTAATACTCTATATTTGTCTTCATTTGGTGGGTTGCATGCTTCTAAATTCCATACATAAAAGATCTTGTTTATATATGAAATGTGATTATTTATTTACTAGGTGTATACAATCATGGCATTAGTGCAATTTTCATCATTATAATTGTGCTGTTACCTATTGTCTTTGATTATGAATGAGTGACAATAGGGACAATGATTAGATCGTTATTATTATATCCTATAGTCAGTGACGTTTGGTCAGAGCGGGGGTTGAAGGGCAAACAGTACTCTAAAGCTGAGTATTCACATTCAAGCGAACATAACGTTATAAGGTGTTACCAAACTATTTGCAGTGAATACGAGAATAATGTGAATCTAGTAATATCAGGCGTTGTTATAATAGCGATGGTGGTTAACACTTCACGAATACGACAATGACACATTGTAATATTACTTGGCTGGAAGTCCTTAAACTTTAAGATGATAAGACCTATGAATCTTATGTTAAGTCTAGCGGAGGTTTAGTTTATAGTAATATGAGTGATCTTTCTAAAAATCCAAAGTTATTAGTACACATACTTCGTAATCATGAGAGCGATAATTATACTTCTCTGATTGGAAAGAATGATTTCGAATCGATTCGATTTCTGTATCGAGTTCGAGTCTGCTACTTGAAAGGGAAGACTAAAAATTCAGAAAGTAATTCCATACATTAATACGCTTATCACTTCTTGCAATTTCCAGAGATATTTTGTGAGGTAGAACGAATCCCGTTAAACACAAAACATGAATGTTACCGTACATTCATGTATTATTTAACTTGAAGAAAACCTAGTATTACGTAGTCTACTAGTAATTTAAAACTCTAAAGCCTCATTCCCACTCACTGTTTTGATATTTAATTTACTGTTTTTACTTTATATTTTAATCTAGATTTTTTAGGTTTTCAGAATAGGCATTCCTAGTCACATTTCTGTTTTAATTTGAGATTAGTTAATTTAGTTGATGCGCATGCGTCTTTTGTAATATAAATTTTGACAGTTCGACAGTTGAACAAAATTGAAGGTGAAACCATTAAAATTGCTGTTTTTAATAACAATTAGTAATAGAAATTGTTTTTATTTCTTAATTTTTGACAAACTGACATTAAACTTCTTTTAAATATAAATTCTACTGCATTTTGACAGATTGTCACATTTTAAGAGGTTATAATATAATATAGTTTTTCTTAATTTAATATTTCTAATTTAAAACATTGTACCTTGTAAGGTTCTAAAAATACTAAGAAAATTTAAGAAATAGAATTAATTAATGGTACTGTGAATGACTACGCGTATTGCCATATGCTAAACAATTTAAATTAAATACAAAATACAAAATAAATTAAAGCAGTGAGTGGGAATGATACTTAATCTTTAAAACAATCTTTTTAAGAAGTTGTATGGGCAAAGAAAGTAGACTTATTTTTCAAAAAGCCGAAAGAAAGATCATAAAACGTTGTATATTAAGTAAAATTGTTTACGTAATAAGTAACATTGGTTATTTTATATAATCTTTAAATACACATAACTTTGTTTGGAGTGATATTATCGTAAATTTTACCTTATTGGATATCATACACTATTATCTACAAATTGATGAGTCTTATGACAAAAATTCATACATAGTTTTATTTTAATATAATATTCATATCACCCCACATAAAACATTACAAGTTAGAATGCGGTTCTACATGTATTGATCTCGATTCCGCTGAGAAATACTATCCCTTCTCACTCATTCTATATAGAAAGTGTCAACCCTAGATATATATAATATTTATAAATAAATGTATGTATGGAAATGAACCTCACTCCCGCTATCATTTTATTTATTTACGAGTAATACATGAGTTACTCACATTATGGATTCTTATATTACACTTCTACGGATGAGACGCCACTGGGTCTCTGTGCGCATTGTCTAGTGGTATGTACTCGATCTATGTTTTATATATGCTCTATGCTCTTACTCTGTGAAAATGTACGAGTATAACGGGCTTAACTCATTGTACATGAATTGCCATGAAACGTGAATCCGTTTGATGGTAGTGATGGTATTAATGCCAGTGACACATCAACAACAATTTAATCACTTTAACGCTATTGTTGTCAAATCAATGAATGATTTGTTGTACACGAAATCATTCTGTTGAGATGAATTATTTATCCGCTTATTTTGATTACTACTTATAATAGTGTTTAGTGTATAGTGTATTCATAGATTATCACTATCACTAAATTGTATATAATTCCTATTGTCCTTTAATAACTAGGACAATAGGAATAATATTTACTGTGTTATAGACAGGTTAAGATTGCTTAAAAACGTTGTATTATGATTGTACTTTAAGAAAGTTTTGTTCATCGTAATCAGTGACGCATAAAGTCGACGATGCTGGAACTAAGGCCGTCTGCACACGGGTCGACTGATTGCAAACAAGCCGCGTACGAAGTTTCCAACGAAAACGAACCATATCGAGCCGTGTTTCGTGACTCTATAGAATTTTTAACAATAGCATAATAGAGGATTTTATTGTGTCGTATTATGAGGTATTTGTATGTATTTAAATACTTTGGAATAGTATTTGTGCACATCTCTGCTCATTATGTCACCATCAAAACCATGCCCTGTGACCAAGAAACACAGTCGCTCAAAACGTGCTCGAAACCAATTTGAAATCAGTTTAGTTTCGTTCGTGCCGTGTGCGTTCTCTCACTAACAACACAGTTGCATTCTCATTCGGTTAGTGCTTGCAATCCGTTGCATGCGTGTCCAACGTGAAACTTTATTTATTTGCTTGAAAGTTTTTGTTAAACAGTGTCAGTGTCTATAATATCTACAAATTATTAAAATAAATAAATCATTCGGATCAAAAATTCATTCCACCCTTTAGCAGGAAACTTGCCATGTCAATCTTCCAATATTTGACTCACACGTTGGATGCAAACATTTGAATCAAACGTTCACTGCATAATCTGGAGTCGGATTTAATCATATAGCTAAATTCTCGAGGCACAGTAAAATTTTAAATATTTTTTCTTAAAATTAAAATTAGCATTATAGCAACACATTGAGAAATATCATACTTAATCACATTCGGTTTTGTACTTAATTTTTAACTTAACTTATTATTATTCTTTGACATTTGCGTTAATAAAAAATAACCTTTAAGCATAGTAAAAACTGTTCAATTTTACGAAATATGATGAAATTCACCTATATTACAAAAATACCACGCGGTTCTGATAAATTTTATGAGTATAAACTGCAATGTTATAAATTATAAGAGTAATGCAGAAGCACTCGCTGTATCAAGGCAGCTACAAATATAATGAAATTACCATAATGTTTTTGCTAGAGGCTTCGCGGTGGCTACTATTTAATATTTGCTACAAGCCCCGCGCTTAATTAATTGAGCACTGATCCTTATGATAATGTACTCATGCGAAATCAATGAAGAGGTATTTTCATAAAATCTGTTAATTTTTTAGCTTAGATTTATTACCTATACTATTAAGAGTTTACTAATCTATACTAATAATCCGAATATTACTTAAGTTATAGCAGTTTGAATACTTCAGTACTTCTATTTTTTTTGATTTATCTCGAAATTTCTTTTGTTCAAATGGTTGCTAAGATATCTCGAGAACACCGTCGTTTTCACAAAAGAAAATTTAAATTTTACATATTTTTTTTACCTACGACAATCCTCTCTACAAACGTGTTTCGCGGAACAGCTTGTATCTCCACAGTTTTTAATATTTTTTAATTTCAAAGTAAAATCATTTCATTTTATTTTATTATTTAATTTGTTTACCGTTGGTCTATTTCCGGTGCTGTCCTATCACACTAAAAGATTGAATTAGGCATCCAATCGCATCCAAAAATCCTCTGTTACTCGACAAGGAAGATATAGTATAATTTTAAATTAAAATTGGATGAGGTGTGGCGATCATATCAAAAAAATTGTGTCGAGATTAAAAGCTAAAGAAAAAAAAGGGGTGTTAGTATATACAAATTGTTATAACTCAGATAATATTCGTAATATTGGCATGGAAAAACTCTTAAAATATTCTTAAAAATATTATTGATAAATCCAAAATAAAAAACTCAACTCAACTTACATAAGTCACCATCTTTAACATTAATTTTCAACAAAAATAATATATCCCATGTAAATTCAGTGTTTTAATAAAAAACATGAAATAGAAAACTCTTATTATAAAACCTTATCCTTTCTTTATGATACGTTAAAAAAAAAAATGTAAAATGATAGGAGTTTTTTTTTCTTATTACTCTAAATAGAAGATCCGATATCATCGATTCCAGAAATTTTAAATTACTCGAATAAATACAAGTATAAAATTACCTACGTTCTATTATTCAGTATCTTGTGATAATCATAATAAAATGAATAAAGCAGATGCACGCTGTACCACCAGTACCAGCATCACTAGCATCACCTAGTTCAAGTAATCATAATCATAAAATAATATAATCAAATAACCGCAGTGACCTCAGAGGTATAATATAGTTTAAGTAATAATTAATTTAACATTATGATCAAAGGATATTACCATAAGGATAGCATTAAAACATTATTGTATAACTGCAAATGTTCATGTGCAAACGTAAACAAGTCGTAACGTTGCACGAATACTTAACGAACGGCGTTATTAAATATTTATACTTCTACGTTCTAGACAGACTATAGACAAATTTACATATGCATTTTGATGGTTTGAAGGTATTTTTATTACTAAAAAATTACCATTAAGAAGCAATGCTTTATCAACACAGGAAATTCAGCATTTTCCATTGTTTTAAACATTATCTAAGTAGTGTGACGAAAATCACTGTAACTCGTAAACTAATAGTAAGAATGTCATGAAAGTTTGACACTAATCATTTGAAAGTTGGTACTACCTAAAAATCTATGAATTTGTGAATAGTGGCGCCATCTATATGTCATGCTACGACAAATGATGTGTTACATTATATACATAATTTTATTTTATTAATAATTAATTCAGATAAGCTGGAAGGCAACAAACTAGATACAATTAATTTCTCGCAGGAGCTAAAATACAGATAACAGACGTAGACTGGACTAGATACAATTGAATTCGCGTGGAACCTAAGAAACAAGCTTCCCTTTTAAATAAATATATGTGTGAGTACTTCTTGCGTGGCCTATCTTGATTGAACACAAGAGTCTTAATTGCTTTCTGTTTAATACAATTGTAAGATCCTATTTTTTAATTGATATTTTACATTCTTTCATTTTGTCAAGGGCGTACAAGCCTTTTTGAAATTGTATTGCATTCTATTGTTTCTGCCTTTACGGTTTTACAACGACATTTACATTTTACATTTCCTTTGCAAATTATTAATATTTTTTAAATTCTCTTCTTCTTCTTCAAAGTTCGTCTCCCTTTTTATCTTCCTCCTCCTTATTTGTACCACCTATCTACTTTCTCCTCTTCTCCTGCCATCGCTCCTCACGACTCCTTCTGCTTACAAAGTTTCTCCTCCTCTCTTCTCTTTCTTCTTTCCTCCGTCATCCTTCCATCTTTCCTGGCTATCCTGACACCTATACATAAGGTTTTTTTTTTATTAACTATAATACTACAACTTAGAGGCCTATTCTGTAAAGTATTTCCACCGGTGAAAAAATTTCATCGCTGTAAAATGACGTCACAAAAGCGATGATTTTTTATTTGGTATTCTGTAAGAAACTTCCATCGATTTTATTTTTGTCCCTGGAAAAAAATCGACCAATTTATAAGGTCGCCTTTAGCGGTGACTTTAAAATTTTCCATCACTGTATTTTTTAGAACCGTCAACAACTCGAATTATAATTCGAATTTCAGTACAAATTTAATACACAGTATATGTAGGTGAGGTTATGTTGCTTGTCAATTGACATGTATTCGTACTTGTCAAGTGTTTGAATTTTTAAATATTTGAATATTCTGAATGCCGTGATTGGTCAAATATTTTAAAAATTGATGACGTCTTAAAATACGTCACTATACTCGTACTTTTTCATCGCTGTATATTATAAGGGCGATGGAATATTTTGCATACAGAATACCACTTTAGATATTTTAAATACAGCGACTTTATTCGAGCGGTGAAAAAATTAAATATTTCCACCGCTGAAAAAATAAGGTCGATTTTTTGAAAACTTACAGAATAAGGCCCTGAGTATAGATATACTTATCTAGTGGCTTACATTTCTATAATTACACGGTGCAGTAGAGATTGCTCCAATGAACAATTCTACCCGAGTAGTTTACTAGCTCCGAGGATTTTCGATCACCGGATCAGAGTTATATTTTTTGGGTTTGGTTGTTATCAAATTAAATTGTTCTTATTAGGTAACAGTGTTATACACATATCTAAGGTCACGATACCATAAATACTACTAACATAGTTGAGAATCATAGTCCGTAATAGGACTTAACATCGGAAATAGGTCGACGTTAAATAAAACAATTAAAAAAACATATTTTGTTGTAAACGTAAAAACATTTATTTCGATCGAAGAATTCAAATCTTTATCTTTACAAAATATTCATAACTTATTCTTTTTTGTAAATTTGCATACAACCAAAGTATTATCATCTTGGCTACTTCAATATTGTTTGAAAAATAAAGTGCTTCTTTATATTTGCTTTAAGGGCTTTCACAATATACTTTGTCTGCAGTTCAAAAGAAAACCTAAATCTAGTAATGTAATGTACAAGCTCTATACGTTATTGTATCACAGGATGATGTACATGAGAAGTTTCGTACTAAATACATTTTCGATTGAAAATTCTATTTACCTGTTTTGTTCTCTCAAAGGACTTGTAAAGAATATCGTATTTATATTGGCTTTTGAGAATGTCTTCAGATAAACTTTTAAATCGAATGTTTTCAATATCAAACATTCATTGAAAGACATAAATAAGGGGTTTAGGAGATATACGTGTATCACTCTAAGAAACTTAAATAGAAGACGATTTTATTTGAATATTTGTAAACAAATTAATGCCCATTCTTTATTTATGTTTCTTATCTACATTTACAATTTAACATATAATTTTTTAATTTAAAAAGAACTTAATTTTAACTTTAGGAGGTATAGGACCTTAACGTAAATGATGAAAACGTTGTGAAATTTGGAGGGATCAAAATTAATTATATCGGAATAAATATTATATAAAATATAAAAATTTATTTGTCAAAAAATCAAATCACGCATGCGTCAACACACGTAAATTTACAGCGTTGCCAAATTTATTATTCCTTTCTCAAAATATGATACAGTCCCAATATTTGCTCGTCCCCATGTACTTCGTATTTTGCATTTCGTATTACCGAGAGATAAACTTTTAGTATTGACGGTACGTCCTGTACCTCCTTAAATGGTTTTATATAAAATGTATGCGTCACTGTTTATTCGATAATATTATTACTGCAAAAAAACGTGCAGTACAATGCCGTGTGAACCCAGGCTTACGAACATGACATTGCACCTTACGGCTGCTGACTGATAACATCGTAAAACAATTGTAACGTATTGTTAGGTAAATATATAATTTAATTTTTTTATATATATATAAATAATATAAACATAGAAAAAAATAACACGTTATGAAACAAATATTGATTTTGTACTTTTGATTTGATTGATTTTGTAAATTATTAAAAAAGGAAAAAATAACCCTTGAATATCATAAACAATAAGCATTAACTACAATTGCGTGTGGGTGTGACTAATAACACGTTTAAGGTAAAGAGAACTGACTATATAGGTATAGGTTTTTAATTTTCCGCCATTTTGAAAATGGCAGTAGCTTGAAAACTATTGATACTTAAAAAAAATTTTTTTTTGTCTCTTTCTGATGCTGAGTTCTATCACCTTTTACAATGTTGACAGTATTTATGATGTAGTGGTCTTTTGTATGTGATCAATTTATAATAATCAAATTAGTTTTGATAGAAACCAAAGCTATAAAATATAGCACTAGTCCGAAGATTAATCCCAAAAATACAGCAGCTGTCATACATAATATTACGCCGGTTTCACACCAGAGAGACAGTTTAATAAAACACGAACAAAATTTGTTTTTCTGAACAAAAACACCAAAGAGACAGTTTTTAAAACATTTTTGTCTTTTGTTGCTGTTTTAGTAAGCAAAATACATTCTCATCTGGAGTCAGTAAGATCAACGGAAAACACGTTTGTCGTTGTTTTTTAGTCTTCTTGGTTTGAACACGCAGTTTTGTTTTTTGTGAACATATGCGCTTGTCAGTTGTTGTTTATCATGTTCATAACTTTTATGGGACACACAGAAAAACACTAAAAACAAAACCAGTCCGTTTTCGAAAAACAGAACTGTTTTAAAATAAAACAAAACATGTTTTTGTTTTGTTTTTTGACAACAAAACTGTCTCTCTGGTGTGAAACCGGCGTTAGTTTACATAGGGAGATTGGGTTTGTTAAATAGTATGTATAATGTACATATTAATGAATGTGATTTTTATTGATTTTACTATCGATATTGTACCATATAATATAATTTATTTTACGACCAAACAAAATATCTCTGTGTGTAACCTAAGTGACTTTATTCATAGTCCTGTCTATAGTGTCAGAGGTCAAAGAGCCAACCAACTATGCCAACTTTGCTATTGACTTGTTCAACTTTTGCATCACGTCGGTAACGTTTTGTTTGACCTGCTATTTCTCTCTGGCTATAAAATTATTACAGCCGTGTTACTGCCGCATTATTATTCATTGAAGCGAACTGCTTTTATGTTCTGGGCTTGACGACTGCATTTAGCGACGACTAGTGATGTAAATCGAGTTTTCGATAGTCGCGTTTTTACCTATATATATCGGATGTTTTTAATTTGATCTTTCTTGTACATTGTTGCTATGCAGTTAATACTGTAACGGTAGAGAGCTGTAAATTGGGAATTGGCGTAAATTGACGTTGACTTCAACTCTGTGTGACACTACACTCAAATAGTTTATAAATACCCCAGCTTTCGAGAGGCTTGGATAGCAACTAGGTACAAATAATTAAGCTGAAAGGCAATAGATAAAAGCACCTTTGTTGTTGTTTCTTAGTCTGCTTGGTTTGAACACGCAGTTTTGTTTTTTGTGAACATTTGCGCTTGTCAGTTGTTGTTTATTATGTTCATAATTTTTATGGGACACACTAAAAACAAAACCAGTCTGTTTTTGAAAAACAGAACTGTTTTAAACTAAAACAAAACATGTCTTTGTTCTGTTTTTTGACAACAAAACTGTCTCTCTTTCTAACTGAGATCTTTCTATACTATTCAATTCGGTTTATTGAATAGTACGTAAAATGTACATATATGCTTAAAAAGTTACGGGAATTTGTAGATGGTTAATAGCGCCATACTGAGTATTTAAAAAAGAAATATTAAAATTTCCGTAAGTTAGTACCACGGTAGTCAATAACTATGCCAAATATGAACAAGATCGATCAACTCATTTGTTTACAGCAGGAATTAGGCTGAGCTCACACGACATTGTACTGCCGTACACGTTTTTTTGCAGTATAAATATTATCGAATACATAGTGACGCATCTGAGAAAAAATATACTGAATTTGTTCTTTTAATTTGCATTTCTTTTGACTATATTCTTAATGATTAATAGTGACTATAATGTTGTAACTAATTAATATGGTTTTAAAATATATAACTAAGGCAACAACCCAATCCCTACATTATTAGTTTAGACATAATAAACAATATTCTATAACATATTTATATTGTTCACAGACATATTGATCGTAAAATGGGTTGGTTAATAGACCTTCATAAAAATTCTATAAGATATATTTTTATGATTATTATATTAATATGAATTCATATTATGGAAAATTAAATTGCTTATTACAAATAGAGAGACAATTTTCAGTTCGTTCATGTGGGACGAATGAATTTTATGTGAATTTATCGCATAAGGCCTGTTGCATACTGCAATCGTATTTCGACGGCTTGGTAAAATTCTTAAAGCAAGCAAGTTGTGTCACAATACATAAATACCACGTACCGATACGACAGTACGCCAAGTCAAACTTGTGTTGTTTTAAACTAACATAATTTATCATGACAGCAAACTTTTACTTTAATTTTTATCGATACACCACTGTTATGAAAAAGACTATTATAATATTCTCTTTCATATCACTTCCAGTGTATTCGTTTGGTTAAAATTGGTTGATATATGCTTCCAGTATGAAAGCAACGTAACGACCGTATAATTAAGACCGTAGCTTCGTCGCTTGCAGTATGCGAGTTTCATTACATTTACAGGGTTCGGATCCGCAAAATTCGCTTAAATACGCTTGCAGTGTGCGACAGGCCTAAGAGTTTGACCTTTTATAACATGACTTTAATTTAATGTAAAGTTTTCATGATTTTGATTTTATTCTTAATTTCATGGCTTTCTTCATTGCACAAATTGACCAATGCAGATTTTCCAGATCGGCAACATTCGTAATAAAAACCGCAAAAAGAAATCCCGATTTTATATCGAAATGTAAACTTTAAAATCTGATTAAGATTACGATGTATTATCTTACAATACATTCGATTATCGTAAATTTATTTTCAACATTTTTACATCACTACTAGCAAACAATTCGTTGCAGACTGCAGTTAAGTAAATATTTATAAAGATTCATCTCTAGCGTGTGACGTAAGAGGATGTAGTCGAGCAATTAAAATTGAAGTAGTAACTCTAGATAATAAGGAACACATTATAAGGCATTCAGAATATACTCGTACCTAAGAAAAAGTTGCATTCTAGTTTTTGTATGTATGTTTTAAATTAAGATATTTGTATAACATGGTAAAGGGATAGTTCATCTTCGAACCAGTTCTTTTTTTTTTGTTTGGTACTTACGGGATATCCATATATTACGTCACATGCAAGGGGGGGATGAGTGAGTAATATTCAGAAATTATAACAAGATGGGATTAAAGCAAGGGGGATCAGAAGCGTTGTGACGTCACATGCAGTATAAAATTTATAAAAAAAAAATAGTCATTTCCTGAAAAACGTATAATGTCCTTGAGATCTAAAAAAAATTAAAAGGAATATAAAATATTACAAAAAAGAACAAAAATACTACAAAAGAATATTTCAGAAAAGCACGAAAATTTAAATTATGTATGGTCCCTAATTAAACTGAAAATGATTATGTGTTTCCATAATCATGTAGTTATTTAGACAGCGGTGTAGTTCGCATATATAAGGTTATGACGTCAGATGCACTACCAATATAGTAGACTGTCGTCGATGTCGAAACGTTAAATAAACTAACTATTTAAAAGAAAATAGTCTTTTAAATTCCTAATTATCAAATTTCCTATTGATAAATTAGTAATGGAAATCTATTGCATTTTAAAAAACATTTCAGCAAAATCTTATAGTTTATTTTAACAGATTCAATTTTATCCAATGTTAATTTGTGTTTCTTTTTCTAATACTCCTTTACCGGAGTATTAGTAAACCTTTGTTGTTGTTATTTATTATCTATAATTTTCAGTGATCTTACGTAAGGTCGCACCTATAAGTTACAAAATAACTCTTATGTATAGTTGTCATAAGACTCATAAGTTGCATAATTGCACTCAGCAAGCAATCTAACTCAGCAGCCTGAAATAATGATATTATGCATACTTTTTTATAGATACCACTTATACTAAAATATAGATAACCTATTTAAGGAGGTATAGGACGTTAACGTAAATGATGAAAACGTTGTGAAATTTGGAGGGTCGATACAAATAGTAAAAATACATGCTGTCTCAAAATTTTAGAGATCTAGGGTTCCTAGTTTTCTTTTTATCCATGATTAAAAATAGTCATTTTCTATACAAATCATAATTTTTAGCTCAATTTCACCACATAATATAACTTTTAACTATGAAAAAATGGTGACACGGCTTTCAAAAACTAGGTGTATATAAAAGAATCTTTTCTGTAACTATTGCAAAAAGAAAATTATCAAAAGGATACCTATTTACGAAAATATTTAAATAAAACCAGTAAGAAACAGTAAGTGTAGGTTATAAGCCGGCAACGTTGAGCAATTTGAGCGGGAAATTCAAACTCGGAATAAATATTTTATAAAATATAACAATTTATTTTTTATTTACAACACGTAAATTTACAGTGTTGCCAAATTTATTACTCCTTTTTCAAAATATTTAATTTGAATTTAAATTGAATTAATATAAATTTGATATTAATTATAGGTAATTTTTCATTTATTTAACTATTATATGCATTAAAAAATCATTTTAACAGGCAAATAGAAGTTTAGTAGGGAATTGAAAAATTCATTTTCAAAGATACAGTCCCAATATTTGTTCGTCCCTCATGTACTTCGTATTTTGCATTTCGTATTACCGAGAAATAAACTTTTTGCATTGACGGTATGTCCTGTACCTCCTTAAGCGCTATTCATGCGCTAAATTGTAAATAGGGCGTCAAATAAACTTAGGTCGTATCTTTAGAATAACAAAGGAAATGAGAACCTAAATGTCCTATTACTGCGCTAAATTTCTACTAGGGTGGTCAACCATGCTCATATTTATAAAATACAATATATAATGAAGATTATTTGTACATATGTAAAAACCACAATATTCGAAAGCACCTGTCACATAATAATTTATTTCTCATAAATATCTTAAAAATAATACAGTTTATAAAACTGGTGTCATCATGTTTAACCTATATTGACCTAACCTATAAATGACGTTGATTCAGTTTATTTTTATAAATATCTAAACTATTCAATTGCATCACATTTTTTCATAGAGATATTAAAAGCTATTGCATGCCTATCGCATTTTCTACTCATATAAGAAGAAAAAAAACAACAACGTCATATTAATCTTTAATGACTGCACCACGAACACACAAGTGGAGCAGCTTATGCATTATTTATAAACTTGGGAAAGGGAATATATATATATATATATATAATAAAAAAAAGTCTGTAAACATCGTGCATTAGTATGTGATATATTATATTATATACGTATATATTATACAGTACAATATACAACGAACGCAATACAACAGCATTCTCGTTATAACGCTTCTACAGGTAATGTTCAACATCGTTAGAAATATTGGGAAAACTATGACAGCTTTATTTATGTTATTATACATTATACAAGCGTAATGTAATACATACCGTGGAGAGCAGACGATTTGTAGTGTTCGCAGTTATACTACATTATGAATTTACTATAGGAATTGTGATACAAAGTTGCAGGAGAAACATCGATGTATCTATACCTCGACTCATCGACACATCGATTATTGTAAATATTATCGATATTGATGAAATATACTTCTTTGGAAAGTTATATTCTATAATTATAAAACTGTTCTACATATTACAAGTTTCGTTGATATATATCTTCTTGCTTGTTTAAATTTACATTAGTAAACGAATTTTGCTTTTCGTAGTGCTATTTAACATTAAGTAGTCTGAAATATTTTACACACTATATATGTATATATATATATCTAACCCGTCGCAAAGCGACGTTTATTAGGTATTGCACCTGCTATTAAATAGTATTACACTCTGTAGAAAACCATATTTTGTGAAATATTAAAATTATATTCAAACTAAATATTTTAATTTAAAAATAGAACTAAAATGTGAAAATTTTTTTTTACGCGATTTAAGTAGGGACCAAAGTTAGCCTATGTAGAAATTTTCAACTTTCTATTTCTAATTTTTTCTGTACGAAACAGGGAGTTAAAAATATTGACGGAGTCGTTTTCAAGACTATTAGTAATTAATACATTTTTAGGAGCCTCAAAATTATCTGTTGCTCTGGGTCTCATAATTTATTTGAGAAGCCCTGTATATAATATACCTAAGTATGCACCTAATTTTTCTTCTTCCGTAATTACATTTTCTAAGTAGTTGGTGTTAACTTCACCGAGAACATTTTGATGTCGTATTTAAGAAATTCATTTTAAAATAGTATTAAGTTTTCATCGTTTTTTTTTCTTTCTACTTTCTTAATATTACTTACGTTTTTCCGTTTCGTATCTTTCATCTATTTCTATTAAAACACTTAATCACTTAAGATATTTTTATTAATATCCTCGACTTTATTTTAATTTAACTATTATATGTCTTTAAGATTCTTAAACTAATCTCCAATAAAGTATTTATATTTTGATCATCCAGTTCATTAGTAGGACAATTTCATACATTGAATTTTGAGATAATGAGGAGTATAGAATATTCGAGTTGTGTGCGTTCCAGCGTTATTCGACAAGGTTATCTACATTATAGTTTTGTTTAGGTTCCATTTGTGAATTATCTGAGTATTGAATCAGATTTTAACTATATGCTAAACATAAATTTCAATTTTTTTGTGAATGTCTTACTTATGAACTGGACGATCCGTATACGTATATTTATAAGTAATAACAAAACTATTATTTAGTTTCATAATTTATTTACTTATATTTTATCTTTTTTGCATTGCGTCTGCATTTAAGTGTGATTTAGGGGCGGTATATTATTCTACAATTGGTTTTTTAATACGTACGTTTTCTATTTCCAATCATTGCCCTAACCAGCCGACATCTGCCAATGCACCTAAATGCACAATTCAATTTAAATATCTATGGTAGTAATTAAAAAAAATTAACTTATTTTTATTCATAGTCGAAAAAAGGACAAAACGAATGCAAAACTGTCAACGAAACACAATTTATGAATATATAACTTTTATTTTAGTTAAATTACCTATATTAAATTAAAAATTAACAAATCGTGGTAAGTTTCCTTTTTCACATCACTATTATCATACATGCGGTAATTTTCTCAAACGTATTTTGTGTAAAATATTTTTTTCTTTTCTTAATCCAAATTGGAATTTTGCTGCTGCCCACCCTATACATACATATGTATATATGAATTAGATTTCTTTCGTCTTCATAAGAAATTTTCAGATATATTGCGAGACATATTTTCTTTTATATTTTAAACGCTTTATTGTTGCTCTTTTTTCTCAGATAAAGAGTTTTTTTTTCTGAATATCTGATAAATGGACAACGTAACTACATATTGAAGATCTAAAACGAAATGACGATATGTAATTTGGAAGCGAGGGAGATGGCGAGGATCTTCCACATGGGATTTACCCTGGTCCCTATCCCTAGCCCCTACCCCTAGCCCCGGGTCATTCACCCTAGATAAGTCGTTTTTCTTCTATTCTTTGTTTTCATATTCGTATATTTTTGTTGTACTCATAGCTATCTTTATTGCTTGGGAAAACTAAATTACATTATAATTGTTGCCGTTATTCTAACTCAAAGCTATTATATAATGACATTAATTTTAAGCGTTCAACGGCAAGCAATTTATTTAAGTGATAAGGCCCATGATTCTAATTATATTAATTAAAATTTTTAAAAAAGATCATTTTATTTATTTATTTTTTTTATCCAGGGCTATATTCAGAATTCATTCATTCGTTCGTTCTGCGTAGATAAATTGAAGTAGTCGGTCGGGTCGGATGAATCGTTTTATTTTTATAAAAATAACTAAATTTATTTGGCTCGTTTGATTTATCTATCTCTGGTAAAGGAATGTTGAATACGTCGGACTCGTCACACTTTGCAAAGAAAAACAAATTGAAACATCATTTATTATTTAGTCTCTTTATGCTTATTATGTTTTTGTTAAAAATATAAACTAACTAAACGTAAAACATTTAAAGTAATCATATAATGCAATTTCTCGATACATTATTATGCAATTTTCTTTACGTAAATGAATTAATATCATATTTGATTTTTTTAATAAAATATATTGATAAAATCGATGAAGTAATAGTTTTCGATATTGTTTTTGATGACACAGTTAATATATAATTATTTCCATAATTACTACATGATAAAATAACATTTGAAGAATACTTTGTGAAACTGTTATAAATAAATATCATGAAATGAGGCCTTGAAAGCGAATCTCCGCAGATGTCACAAAAAAAAGTTTCATCCCTCATAACTCATCACTGGAATATTTGAATTATTTAAAAAAAATAACAAATATTTTAGAATACGTTAAAATTAAAAAAGAACATTATAAAAAAACTCGACAGCATTACCTCAGCATTTATGTAAAGAAAGAGTGTGCAAAATTTCAAAAGGATCGGTGCAGTAGATTTTGAGCTAGAGAGGACACCGTCTCTGAAAAAACTAAGTGTGAGAAAAACGCGTCTAAAAGTTTCAAAGAAAGATGAAACCAGACCAGAGATATGAAGACTTAAAACTCTATATATCTCCGACAGTTTTACTCCAATCGATTTCAAATTTTCACACAATAAGCTTCTATGTTGTACATTTATATAAATACATTTAAAATTGATCTCATAAAGAAATTCATCACAGAAAGAATTAATCGTAAATCAATTTAACACGAAAAGAAAGTGTAAAGGAATAAAGTGATGATGAAGGTACTGCGTGGATAAGAGGACAGATGCACAACAAATTGTATTGCAATGAATTTCTTTTGCGATGAATTAGTCGGCTGCCTCCTACTATGTGTATGGGTGGGGAAATACTTATTTTCTTGTACTTTTGCAAAGGTCATTTACTTGTACATTTAAACACACGCAATTGTGACGAGACTTGAAAAAAAAATAACATGACATTTGATTTACTGAGCCACCCCTGCCCTAATACAAATTTTTACATTCATTCATTGACAGCCGTTAGGTTTGTTTCACTTTTAAAAGTTTTTCTGATAACATTTACTTCAATATACATTTTATATTCAAGAACATAACTTTCAGGGAGTTTTTTTTTTACGTCACGCATGTTTTTATTTTAAAGTCAATTATTTAGTAACCAGTGTGTTTCAATAGGAAACTTTTTTCAAAAATTACTTCATCTTATCCAAAAAAAAAAAAAAAGAAAAAACTTTAAAATTTTCCCTTATCGATAATTCATTCGATACCAATCCATCAAACAACCTTTCCTTTAATTTATTTACAGGTTATATTGTAAGTTTTATTTATTGCCACGTTACGGTATACGTTATGCACAGGACTGCATTCAGGCGTATCCTGAACTGGTTGCAAGAAAGTCAAAGCTACTTCCATTTGAATTATTTTTATTTTTGCAAATCTGTTTTCAGTGTTTAAAATATTTGCGAACATTTGCTTATTACACTCACTGTAAAAGAAATTGGTCGATAAAATAGTTTAGACGTCTTTCTTAGGCTAAGGCTACACTGCCAAAAATAATTGGTTTAATCCTCATATGACTAGATTATAACCCCTTAAAGAGTAACATAATTCTTTCATCGATTACAGATTTTTGTAATTTCAGTAATTCTTATAATCCGGTGAAGACATTGAGGACGTTTTTAAGTGACTAACACATAAAATGTTCATCCAATACAAAATTATGCCTCTTCATTGATCCAACCCTTCATATAAGAGACAGTGAGCTTGTCGTTTCATTCCAATTTCAAAATGTAGGTATAGAATCTAACATAACACTGAAAGCAAGAGCATATGATAAAATATTTTGGATACTGTTATGAAAAGATAAATTCCTCCTTTTGAAATCGTTTGCTTTAAGACATGCTGCATTCTTGAGCTCCAAATATCTCTGCGAAGCAACTTTAAAACATCAAATAAAAATGATGAAGCATCAAATTGGAATTGTATAACATAAATTGCTTTGCTAACTTTTTAAAGCCAAAAAGTATTATGCAGTGATCTCGGTAGTCATTACCTCAGATCTCGAAACGGAGGAGTACTTTTATTACTTTTAAGTTCCCCAGAGGCGGCCATAGGGGATGGCAAGCAGAGCAACCGCCCGGGGCCTCGCATTCTCGCGCAACAACCCAAGTAGAAAAATTCATTACTATATATGTATTTGAATTTCGCGCCTCGCTGTTTAGAAATCCCACTAAAATCACTGCGTATATCATGAATGCCTTCATGTACCTTAGTTTATCATCATTAATATTTGCCGTCTTTGTGTTTGTTAACTTTTATAACACTTCCAATATAAAATTTTATTTCTTGTCAGTTATCATTAAAAATACTTACTTACAGTTTACAAATTATATAAATAACAAGTGCCTCGCAAAGATCTGCCACCCCGGGGCCTCGCATAGATCTGCCACCCCGGATTGAAGAATTTTCCACTGATAAAAGGTTCCTCACCTCTGGCTTATGCACTTTTATAATTTCAACCGTTCTAAATCTGGCAGTAAGTTTACTGTATAAAAAAAAAAATACGGAGGGTTCAACAAAAACAAAGTGGTTTCATAATTCATATTTAAAAATATTTAGAAATTGTTAATTATATAATGTACAAGAATTTATACGTATTTTACGAGTAGGAAGCTCGAAAGCAAAAAAGGAATTTTAGGTATTTTTAGGGTTAAAGTCATGGGCATAGTTATGAACCGCAGAGCTAGCTATACGCACAATAAACATAATGATTATGTAACTTCCTCGGTTTTGGGGTGATTTTTAACACGATTATGTCATTGATTGTTGAAACGCACTAAGCCCGAAATATTGGTTTTAGAAATATTAACAAAGAGTTAATTAATTTTAATTACTACTTAAAATTAGAAAAGTAAATCTTAAGCCTCATTCCCGTTCACTCTTTTGATATTTAATTTAATGTTTTTATCTAATATTTTAATTTAGATTTCAAGTTTTCAGAATAGGCATTCCTAGTTACATTCGTGTTTTAATTTGAGTTTAGTTAATTTAGTTGGTGCACATGCGTCCTTAGTAATATAAATTTTGACAGTTCGACAGTTGAACAAAATTAAAGAAATTGAACAATTAGTAATAGAAATTGTTTTTAGTTCTTTATTTTTGACAAACTGACATTAAACTTCTTTTAAAAGTAAATCTTACTGTATTTTGACAGATTGTCACATTTTGGCGGTTATAATATAATATTAGTTTTTTTAAATTTAAGACATTAGACCTTGTAAGGTTCTAAAAAAAACTAAGCAAACTTAAAAAATAAATTAAATTAAAAATGGTACTGTGAATAACTACGCGTATTTCCATATGCTAAACAATTTAAATTAAATACAAAATACAAAATTAAATTAAAGCAGTGAGTGGGAATGATACTTTACTCAGTGAGGCTGAAGATGTCGTCCATAGGCTTAACGTCAGGCGATGCAGATTTATGTGTTTTGTGAAATCGTCTATTGAAAATAGAACAATAGTGACCAAAGTAAAGTTTTATTAATTTTTATATTATGGTAATTATTTCAAATATACTCGGAAACTATTTTTCATAAAAAAGCTATTACAATTATTCCACGAAAATGCTTATAATTACTATTAAAAAAAAACCATTTTAATCTTATCATCTAAAGTCATTATACGATACCACAATACTCGTATATACAAAGTACGTACTTTCTTTTAACACAAAATATATTATTAAAATAAAAACGACGTTTTTTTTTAAATAATATGTACATACAATGTACTAGAAAATATTTAAAAGAAAAGAATAAAAAAAAAAAACAATAAAATAAATTCTCTGTGTATATTATTTTACTGTATGGAAACTGTCGCGTGAACAGATTATCAATGTAAAAAGGTAGATTAAACGGACATTCGTGTAAATTGCCCTGCGCTACCTGAGAGCCACCCTGTGGCGACCCACCTAATAGGGGTGGCACTCTAATTCGCCCGCATCCCGCGTCTAATCACGAATGTCATTGAATTTATAAGGATATCTAAAAATAATAAAACTGATACGATTATCTTGTGACTTGTACTTGCTACCAGATATTAAATTGAATTTAATACATGTCATAAGTTTTGCTGCTGCGTGGGGGTCCCTGTTTTTCTACGCCTAAAATCGAGAATTGAGACTAAATGCGGGAAAACTGATAAACAAATTTTTATAACTAACTTAACCCGATCTCACTTCATCTCTATGGCTTATTCTGATATAAAATGAATAGTAAAGTAAATAAAAGACTCAATTAATAATCAACTGTAAAGAAACGAAACAAATGAATTCGTTTTCGAAAACACGCGCGTATTCGGATGCAACGTTGTGTCAAAATTTCAAGTCGATCGACCGACTACTTTTTGAGTTTTGCGAGCACAAAGAAACGCAGGCTGAATTTGTCTATACAAACTAGTTTACTAGCTTCAATTTTATTGATTTTTTTTTAATATTTACTTGAGTGCATCAACTTTCGATAGTTATTAGCACCTATAACAATATATTCATTTTTAAACATTTACAATGCATAATTTACAACTTATAGACACGAGTAAAGAGATTGAATTAGTTTTATCGATAAAGTCAATAAGGTTTTTCAGACTTTCACTGGTTTGATGATTTGACCTCCATCTTTAAAAAATGGTGGCTAAAGACTTTTTTTTTGCATTATCTACCATCTACCAGATTGTTAATAACAATTTTTATCTTCGGACCCGAAATTCGGTAAGAAGATTTTTTCAAGATGGAAGTCTAAGTTATCAAAATTTAGACTAGTAAACAAAATATTCGAAATCAGTACATCTAAATCATACAAAAAAGTTAATTTACCAGTTTATTCGCCAATTTGCCACATTAACAAAAGCTGGTACCAAACCATGGGGTAAACCGCCTCTAGCGGGTAAGTCAAATATTAGAAGATTGATATGGCAAGTTTCCTACTACACGGTGGAATGAATGTTTGGTCACACTGACGCTGTTCAACAAAAACTTTCAAGTAAATAAAAAAACCTTCAAGTTTAAAACCTTTTTTTGTTGTGTGGATCAAGTGTGTGGTGGGGGTAGAAAATCCCTTTTGACGCGGGTCAAAAGACCGACAACAGCCCGAACTTCTTCCAACGTGAACATTGAACACAGATATTGGACACACTTAGTTCTAGCATCCACACGATGCGTCCAACCATCAAGCGTTCAACGTTGGAAGGTGTTCGTAGCATCGTTTGGTACCGGCCTAATTTAAAGACACACTTCTCGATAGTTGCAGGTTGTGCACTATATTACAAAAACAGGGAAAACACTGGGGGGGGGAGGGGGATTTGTTTTCACCATCTATACATAAATGCGACTCTGGCACTGAATTCAACTTTGTCTTGCCTATCTTCGAATTGTATTATGCTTTTATCTTTAGAGTATGGTATAGATGTCATCTCTGCTTCGTTAAAGTCATTCATCACTGATAATATAGTTATGTAATACAGAATTAAGTTAGCTTTAGCTTAGAGGAAACTTGGGAGCATTAGATAACGGTAGACACTGCCGTTCAATTTTACTGACAAAAAACGAATACATGGATTAAGATAGTTGGGCTATACTATACGTCTTATAGATAGAAGGTTATAAATTTTTATTATACAATTATAAAGGATATCATTATTTAATTATCCTGGAAATTTGAAGTCGATTGACTGTTTTGAACTTGAGATAAATTTAATCAAAGTTCAAATTATTTTCACTGGGAGCAATTTGAGTGATTGAAAACTCAATACAATTTACGTTCAGTTACACCACTTTTTTATATTTAATAAGAAAACAAATTGATCTATTTTCTAATAAAAGTTACCTGAAAATAAATCGAAAAATTAAAGGAGCTTTATATCTTGGTATTAGAATATTGTGGGCTATTGATAAAAATCCTTACTAAATTAACCTAATTTTAGACGGGTTTTAGTTATTTTCTGTTACATCTACTTACGTTTCAGCAAAATTGCATCAAAGTTCAGCAATTTTCAAAAAAATTGACATCAAAATCACATCAACCTGTATTGCAATAATGTGAAAAGAGCCTTCATTAGTTCCTAAATTATTTGGCGCTACCATCGTGGTCCCAATAAGACTTTGCATAGTCCGTCACTTTGATTGATAGGCGAGTATATGTACTCGTGTACAAGTATTAAAATGAATCCTCGTGTAAGTGCGGCGCACGCAACAACAGATAGTGCTATCATGAATATGTCTAATTCATAGTCAATGTCATTACTATCTTAAGCTGATATCAGACGGTTCACTTTTTATTCATTTCTGCTTTTCATTCGAAATGAACCGTCTGAACACGAAATGAATCAAAAATGCCGAATGAATTCATTAGTGAACCGATCCAGCGATGTTGAATATGTTCATTCGCGTCCGGAAGATGGCGAACGTTCACTCGGGCTCATTCTTTTTATCTCGTGTTCTGTAGTGTAGCGAATTCCATTACGCACAACATCGCTTGACGACATAGTAGAGTATAATGCCGAATGAATGTTCATTTTCGTCTGTGGCTTGTGAACATGCAATGAAAGAAAAATGAACGGTTCACTCGATTGTACAACAAAAGAAAAAATAAAACAATATACTCAACCTAATCATACATGTTAGGATTCTTTAATTTTTTTTTTTTTTATTACTAAAGATTATTACAATCTGTCCTGCTTAGAGAACATTCAGAGATAGGTATATCAAAATAAAGTGTCTTGCGCGGGATGTGCCCATCGACTCATCCCTCAATTTTAGTAGGTCCTAGATTCTGTTGAGTTGGCTAGTAGGTCCTGAAGTACTTTTTTTTTTAGTCTGTGTACTGTGGAATTATTGGACATCAGACAGCTGGCCAAATTGTTTGGATGTTCAAGTATTCTCTCCTTATATGCTTTGGTGATTCGTTAAAATGACGTTTTTTACGTTAAATTGTAGCAAACCAATTACTTAAATACTTGATGTAATGCTATAAGCTATCCACAAAGTGTAACAAGACGTATGAAGAGGGGGGATGGTGTCTTAATCGTCCTGACGTTACACCTAATTTAAACTTCGCAAAAGAAAAAAGCAAGCTTAAAATTAAAAATTAGCACTAAAAAAAATTATCTTTTTACGACGTTTTTTAGTGACATAAAAATATGGGGGAGTGTCTACAATGTGTGACAAGACCTTACATTTAGGATGAGGATGATAAAAGAAATGATATTTAAATTCATGGGGACACAACCTACGACGTATCATACACACATTTATATGCGTCTCTGTTATATAAAAGGTAAATGGTAAATCAGCGGACGTGATATACCATGCATTGGAATTTTCCATAACGTTGGAATCCTTTAATAATTAAAGAGACAAAATGAATATTTCAATTGTTAATATCTCCTAAAATATAAGCCATTTTTAAAAAGTAATAAAAGATTTTGACAACTAACTTTATCAATATATAGTACAGTTATATAGAAATTAAGACATGGTTTACAAGCTCTTTGTCTAACCATTAAATTTTTTAGCATTTTCGTCTATTTTTTAAAAAGCATTTTAGATGTTTTATCACATAGTAAGCCATCGATTTAGTATCATTTGTTATTTGTATATTCAGATGCCCTCCGTTTAGTTTAACATATTAATTATTTAAGTTGTTCACCGCTAGTGTTTCCAACAGGTCTGCATATATGTATTTTTTGTCTGTGCATAGTCTCGCACGTTCCTTGTAATATTTTCTGACTCTGAGATAAATATACGAGTATTTTTATACAGCAAACCTATTATTAGAATGGAGAAGGGCTTGAGTAAGAGAAAGATCTGTGAGACTGTGTGTGTGTGTGCGGCTACGTGTCTGTGTGCATTCATTTAATACCACTCAACATTCATTACGACATCAATTCTTTTTTTAGTAGATCAAATAGTAATAGTCCAAGATCTCAGGGCCGCCAGACATCATTTCTTTTTTGATGAACAAAATGTGTAAGATTGAGTAGTGAATGATCGTATGCCTACCTGCTAACTTGACCAGGCGGCCATTTTCCAGGTATGTAATCAAGGTTTATGTCTCACTCATAGCGGAATTAAAATTGGGTTTAGGGGATGTTTGGCCCCTTGGATAAATCTGTTCTCAAAACGTTTTAAAACAGTTGTCTTGTAATACCTTGTGGACGCTTTAAAGCTAACAAAATTACAAGCTAATTACTTAAACTTACTTATAGTCTGATGGTCCATTTTTATATATGTTGGCGAGACAACTATTTTGAAACGTTTTACAAGAGGATAGACCGATCCAAGGGGCCAAACATTCCCTAGACCCAATTTTAATTCCGCTATTAGAAGGAGCGAGAGGGCATTATCCGTGCGCATGAGAGTGAGTGAGACATAAACCTTGATTACCTGATACCTGTAAAATGGCCGCCTGGTCAAGTTAGCAGGTAGGCATACGATCATTGTACATATAACACTACTCAATCTTACACATTTTGTTCATCAGAAAATAAGTGATGTCCGACGGCCCTGGGATCTTGCTCCGTAAGGTTTCTTTCAAGATACGGCTATTTCATCAGAGATTATTAGAACAATATTTTTGTTTTCTTATTTTATCTGATGAGTGTACCCAATAAATCTCTTCAGGGAATATTGATGGTGGGTAGACGACAAGGAAGTGGGGAGATGGGGGCTGGGGCTTGGGGTTGATACAGAAGTTTTGGGATTATGTAATCAATCCATTAGCAACAGGATTATTTGTGGTAAACGCGGCCGCGGGGAAACGACGTGTTGAAAATTAATTTTATTTGTATTTCCGAATATTTTTACTTCGATATTAAAAATTTGGTGTTGTTCTGTAAAAGATATCTTTTTCTAATAGTGGCCGAGAGCATTGATACTTGGTTCCAGACAGCTGTGTCTTTAGGTTCGATCCCGTATCAGTGCTATGTTTTCTGAATTGGTTTTTTGGTTGTTAACAAAATTAAATTGATTATATGTGATTACATTATCATACAACGTTATTAGGCAGCGGTGTATTGGTGTGTATATGAGGCTACAACATCATGAAAACTGTCAACATAGTTGGAGGGTCGTCATTAAAATCGAAAATAGTCAGACGTTAAATAAATAAATAAATAATAGCATTGATATTTATTTGTTGATTCATTATATAAAATATTTTTTTTGTTAATTATTTCTTATAGTTTTCACTTCCTAAAGTGCTCTGTTTTGTGACGTTTCTATCATTATTGCACTTCAATTATAGTTAACGCATCAACTTTATCTTCATTTGTATTCCGACAGGTGGAGTGGTTTAGCCATTTGTAACCAATAAAATAGACATTTTATATGAACGACTATGAGAAAGTAAACTTTAATTAATTTCTTTCATGACAAAAAATCATACGCGTATTCAATATGATGCCAAAGTGAATCCAAAATGTTAACTGGGTTAGGAATCATCACGGTCGTCGGTCATAGGAATCAGCATCGGAAATAGAGTGATGTTAAATAAATTTAGTAAATAAAAAATAATATTTAATTTACATTTTTTAATAATTATTACAATTTTTTTTTAAATATATTATATAAAAACAAAATACCCATGCTCGGATTTGTATAAATCCCGCTAATAATATAGAACTCCATTTCGTTTTGTCACGCATGAAACGTAAATTTCATGTTCCCCCTCCCTACTTCTCCCTGGATTCTAGGCTTGTTAGACATCTTATAGATTTAATTCGAAAATCATACGAACTTTGTTACAATTCGTAGATGTCAAATTTCTCAGCTTCATTGCTGCTTCACTCGCTACGCAATCCCTTGTCGCTGCGACACTTGTATCAAGCAACATGCAACACTGTATAAACTTAGATTCTTGTATAAGACATTACGTCCATTATCAGACAATGTTTGGTATACATTTTCCCAAAAGACACACAATATTTAAGAAATTGACATTTTGTTATTTGGCATACATACAAAAAATTGGATGTAATCGTTATTTTCAATGAAATTTTTATCTATCTCAGGTAGAAATGTTACGCTTGTGTTAACTTATAACAAGCAAGTGAGTTGAATCATGCACACTGCGTTAGATCAAAAAGTAATCTTGAAATTAGGTTGTACCAAGCTAGATTTCTGCGTTGTACGTACAATTTCTACGTTGAATGTATTTCACATTTTAACTATACTCCTATATATATAAATATTACCCTTTCGACACTACTTCACAATTATCACACGCTGCATTGCAATTAATAGAGTGTTTGCTAGCAATTAAGAATTTTGCTTTGTTTACTTGTTTATGTTAGAAGATTGTACCTTCAATATGATGCTTCATGACTATACTAGGCTGATTTAAATACTGCTAGCGCCGCTCCACGTTCACACTGCAGACTAGTTTATTAGTCGCGTAAATACAATTGTTACTCGCATAATTAAACAAGTTCTGTCATGATTGTAAACAATATTTGATTACAAAATGCTTTTGACGGAGATCATATTCAACTCCATTGATAATTAGTTTCTGGATGTCATGTAACTTGTCGCGTAACTTATATTTCGGGGCTGGTCAACCTTTTTGTTTTAATTTATTCGATATATTTTTTTTAGAATGGAGCTAAAATATAGTAATAGATAATAATGATTTAAACTAGGATGTTCCGATATGTTCCGATCTTTTGCCTCGGATCTTAGACTTTTTCAAGGCAAAGCATAATCTTAAGATTGGCGCTCTTTCTAATAATTGCCGCAAGTAATTTTACTTCCTCTACTTGTTGATACCATGTCTAATTGACTGTATGTTAGGATCATTCTTTATACACCACCTATTTGCTTGAAACCTTTCAATAATCATACTAGAAAAATTGTATATGTATATATTATTTCAAAATTAGAAGGCATAAATCATCGTGGGTTATGCTTTTAAAGCTTGAATTCTTATTGGTATCTCTCGCCCATATCTTTTCCGTTTCATAGTGAAATTTCACTATCTCAATGCATTGTAGGAGATCGATAGTTTATCGATATACAGGGTGTCAGGTTGTATCGGCAACCTAAATAGCACTGCTATCCACCACAACCATTAAAAGTCCCAGAATCCCAGAAGTTTTTACACAAAAATCAGTCGAAATTATTTTTTTAAGTAAGCACAGTAAAGATTTTTACTTTCTGTCCACTTTAACTCATCGTGGCTGGTGTTTCAATTTTCAAAAAAATATTTTTTTTTTTCTAATTTCTAAACAAAATGACATAATTTTTTTGTTCTTTTTTTCTCGTGTAGTCATGACAACCCTCTGGTGCCCGCTTATCGTTTAATATTGGGACACCCTGTATATCTGGAAACCTCATAATTTTTACTTGTTAAATGTTATCGCAATAACAGTTGTATGTTTACTCTTCAAAAAATGGATTAAGTTTAGAATGACACCTCTTGTTGAAAGACCTTTTATAAGGAAACAATCCATCTACTAAACAAATTAAACCATGAAATTATAAAAGTATACTGTTTTACGGATATAACGGAATGTAACTTTATAACACTATATATTTTTGTAATAGTTTATATAAAAAGTGTAATTTAATTAATTGCACTGACTAATTCATCTGCTATCTTCTTCATCCACTCATTTTTATTCATACTCACTGTTTGTTCACTTATATACCTCGGTTTATTTTCCAATTCTTACTAATTCTCCTCTCTTAGCTTATCTTAACTTACACTAGTCTAAATCTATTTTTTCTGACCAAAGCGGATTATGAAAGAACAGTTCTTTTGGTAAATCAGTGGTTGCTGATTTGTTGAATATAGGCTCAGGTTTCTGACGTGTAACATCTGAGGATGCCCCCGGGGGTAGAGACTTTATAATGGCTCCACTAATTGAATATGTTCATAATATTGAATTGAATTTAAGGTTGCGCACCTCTGCAACGTTTTGTTCACAAGATTTATATGCATGCAATTCTAATATCCAATATATACGATAATCAAAATGAAATCGAACTAATAAACTATGTTATAGTTTACAATAGCTTAACGCATAGTTTAATGTTTTGCTTTAGCATTTACTACATCATAATATTTATGTTTTAAACAATTAAAAGTATAAATTGCGTTTGTTATATTTATATTGTTGGTTTATGTTTCTACAATAATATGAATACATTGTCAAATTTATTAATTTGCGGAAATGTTATTAAATGTTATTCATATCAAATTTATTTCCATTCATCAAAATATTTTGAATTATTTGAATTTTATTTGAAGTTTTATTATTAATACATTTCTAGAGGTTGTAATATTTGACAAATGTTGTTTTGACAAATTTTGTTGACTAAATAATGGTTCGTTCGACTTTCTTACACTCTACTCAGTAATAATATAGTAGAAGACAAGCAAAAACAAAAGCACTGTCTCAATAATTCTTTTGTAACGTATATAGGAACGAATAAGATGAAATTCACAATCGTATAGTAGGTTTATACACCGTTTGTACTTTTAACCATTAGTTACCGCCGAATTCTTTTAATTTGAGCTATATTATATTCGATATGTATATGTGAAGTAGATTATTGCCATAGCCCTTATTTCTATAAAATTGTACAATAATATATCTACGTTAGATGTTCAATTGTTTTTATTAAGTGGCAATATTTAAAATTGCAATTTAAGTACACTGTTTGAAATGATCTTAATTTTAATACAAATGAAATAGACCATTTTTTTTTAATTTTTTTATTCAGTTTTCGATGAATTTTGGTCTGAATTTGTTAAAAAATTCTGTATGTTATGAAAATTAATATTTTGGGATCTGAATTTTATTTTATACCTGGTTCTAAAATATGCTTTAGTTTTAATAAGTTTTTTTTTTGAGAATGTAGAAATTAAATGCATTTGTACATTATGAGAAAAAACTATTATATGACATAGTACCACGGTGTTATAATAATTTTATGTCAAAAATTACTATAGTATCAAATAATAATTAATAGTCATACTAATTTTTATATTATACTTATCAATTTTTGTCCAGCAACCAGGTACTATAATTTGTACTGTGTATATCTTACAGTATATTCAACGTCATCCTATTATGTAATGTTAGTTGTTGAATTGGCAACGCATTTTACATATTTATTGCTAATTTAGCACGGTATGCTAATTATTCTTTATTATTAATTGAATTTACTAATGAAATATTCAACGGAAGTTGTTCCAGTATTACAGTGGCGCGCGTTTAAACATTGTTTGTAAATATCACAGGACGTCCTCCTCACTGATCCTATTTTTCATGATATATTAAAGATATTCTTGATTCTAATCCACGAATAAATCATCTTACACAGGTTAGGTACACACATGATAGCCTAGCTTTTAAAACCAAATACAGACTACCAAAACACATAATTCTCTCGGCACACACATTTTTTAAATATTTATATGAGTTGATTACATTTACAATACATAATTTATAATCTATAAATACGAGTATGTGTATTCAAAATATAGAGATTAAATTAGTTTTATTGATAAAGTTATAAGTTTTTTCCCTTTCCACAACCACTCGCTCACTCTGATTCTATCTCAGATATATTTAATTCATTTATAACAGATTTATTCAATTGTTACTCAAATTTACACTAGTATAAAAATTAACATAATTTTGTTAGTATAAATTTGGTTTACTACTAAATTTGACCCAAAATCTTTTTGAAGAAAATTAGTCAATTTTGAGTAAATGAAGTAGTTGTAGTTTGACTTTGATTTACCCCTTTTAATTAGTGCCAATATTAATCAAATTTACGAAAGTCCTGAATAATAAAACTAGTTCAGGCAAGTCAAAACCCTTGCTACAAGTAGTTTCCCCTCGCTAACTAATACAACCCTTGCCCTTACTCTTACCCTTGACTATTAATGTGGGTTAAAGGTTGCGTTAGTTAAATCAGAGCACGTACGCAACATTATTTTGGATACACAAATTTCAGAGAATTAAATGCATATATACTACGAGTAGGTACAGAGTGTTCACAAAGTGTTTTTACAAGTTATTATAAGCAGAACTGATGAAATATTCGTAATTAGAGACAACCTCTGGGTGGCGGACGTAGTTAGGTTGTATACTATGGGTGTTTTCCAATTACGACACTAGAGTGTATTTAGGCGGCGGTTTGGTTAAACGGCTAGAACTCTCAGAGCAAGCAGACTCCTGTGTTCTTTGCATGTGTTGTGTCATAATACATATATACCACGTACCGATACGACTGTACGCCAAGTCAAACTTGTGTACTGTAGGGTGTATTGGAGTTGTTTTGTACTAACATAATTTATCATGAAAGCAAACTTTTACTTTAATTTTTATTGATACACCGCTGTTGTGAAAGAGACTCTTGCATTCTCTTTCATATCCTCTTCCAGTATATTCGTTTGATTAAAAATTCGCTGATATACGCTTCCACTATGAGACGTACATAACGCTCGTATTCGGACGGCTTTGTCGCTTGCAGTGTGCGAGGGTTCGAATAGGTAAAGCGTAGTAGCGCGTATACGTCCGTCTAAAATTCGTTTAAATACAGGCCTAATTTTTAGCGTTCACACCACATTACTGCTAGTACGACTCCAATTAAACTAATTTTTGGATACAAGTATTTTCTTTAATCAACACCGCACGTATGCGATCTGTGGACGTCTGCCTTAATATTCCGCAGTAGAAAGAGGATCCAAAATTCACAAAGACAGGTGTGCGGGCCACTATATGTTATTGATAATTTTATTTACCATCAATACCACAATGAGAAATGACAAACCAAAATGCGTGGGATGCTTTATTACACACTAGATACAATAGAATTTGTTTTTTTTTAAAAGTTCTTCATTAATAATTTACAGACATTTATTATTGGTATAATGTTTTGTCAAATCAATCATTATAGATTCCTGTTGATAGATAACCGTTTTGTAATTGTGGTAAGAATATTGAAATTAGATTTGAGAGGATTCTCACATAAGAGTTATTGTTATGCATGTCAAACTGCATATCTTAAGAATATGTTTTATTTAGTACTCGTATATTCTTCCATTAAAATATTAATTCATCTGTATTTATTTTTTGCAGTGTGTGGTGATATTCACGGTCAGTTCTATGACTTGATGAAACTTTTTGAGGTGGGAGGTTCCCCATCTTGTACGAAGTACCTCTTCCTAGGTGATTATGTCGATAGAGGATACTTTAGTATAGAGGTAAGTGTCGTTTAATTGATGTATATATACATAACCTATAATCTTATAGAAACTGCGCGAAATTTAAATCCGATAATCTTATTTATACGTCGTTTATTTAAGCGGGATTCTCACTCAGCGATTTTAGTGATTCAGTAATTGTGTATTCATACAAAAGTTGAATACTACCTGACACAAATTTAAAGACACACATTTCATGAGTGTACTAAAACAGATTCAGGTATTTAACTTTAAAATCGCCCTGTGAGATGCCTGAACGTTGATCTATTTTCAAGTTTGAGTTCTAACACCCCACAATGTTCTATTAGCCTTCTCTCACACTGGGACCAACTACTAGAAGCCTTCGACATTTTCAGTAGGGTGTAGTCGCATTGGTACACTTTATTATGAGAGATGAGACATCAAAATTTTACTTTAAAGAGGTACAGGACGTAAACGTAAATGATGAAACCGTCGTAAAATTTGGAGGGTCGATGCAAATAGTTAAAATACATGCTGTCTCAAAATTTTAGAGACCTAGGGTGGATAGTTTTCTTTTTATACATGATTAAAAATAGTCATTTTCCATACAAATCATAATTTTTAGCTCAATTTCACCGCATAATATAACTTTTAACTATGAAAAAATGGTGACACGTCTTTCAAAAACTAGGTGTATATAAAAGAATCTTTTCTGTAACTATTGCAAAAAGAAAATTATCAAAAGGATACCTATATACGAAAATATTTAAATAAAACCAGTAAGAAACAGTAAGTGTAGGTTATAAGCCGGCAATGTTGCAAATGCCAATTTGAGCGGGAAATTCAAAATCTGAATAAATATTATATAAAATAAATATAATAAAAATATTATAGACCTAGTGATTTGTATGGTACCCTGGTACACTATATCCCTATACTTTTTTTTACTGTGTATACAACAATGATTTCTTACTCATAAATATAATATTTTTCATCCCTTAACAAAGGGTGATGTTGCACCTTTCGTGGCTTAAGTAATAATTTCAAAGTGCGATGCGAAGATTCCTCCGATTATAATTATATTCTTTTCACAGATTAAATTTTCCTTCATTATCATCAAAGTAGATTCCATTATACAAAATATCTACCTCTGCTTCAGGGAAAATGTAAAAAATATTTATACATGATCAAAAGTATTTTTCATTAACGTAACATTACTCCTCCACTCTTTTTAGTTGTAACTAATTAGCATTATAATTAATACAGTAATAAGGCTGTCAAAACCATAAATAAGATTAAAACCATAATGTAAACGTTCTAGTTAATATAAATCAAAGAGGATATAACTGAACATTGAACAAGGTAGTTTCCCTGAAGATAATTTGCTTATTGAAGATTAAAATTACATAAGCTTTTATCTTTGAGAAGCTATCGCTGCAGGGATGGTTGATTGCCTGGCTCCTTGACTTCTTGAGTAGGGTGTATTCTAGTTGTTTCGCATTAATACACTTTATCATCATATGAGCCATTCCATGTTTATTAATACATCACTTTTTTGTCATTCTTGTGTATACGAGGTCTGTTCAAAAAATAAGGTGAATTTTCAAATTTCGCGGGCTACGTACATTCGATTATCGATTTTTTTATTTTATGTTAGTACACTCGTCTCGAACATATGTTCACAGTTTTAGCTATATAGCACATTTAGTTTGTTTGTAAGAGGCATAAAAGTTAGAAGTGTTTTGCGTGTTCTGCTGTCGAAAAACATGGATCAAAGAGTTTGCATTAAATTTTGTGTGAAAAATGGAAATGAACAGAGATGCGTTTTCCCCTCTTACCGTTTCGCTCCTAATGAAATAATAAACACAAACGATATCATTGGCACTACTCACGTTATTTACGGATATGCATGCATTCAAGATTGTTCAGAATTCGACGACATGTACCATAGTCAATTTGATATCGAAACATATGAACCGTATTATGAATACGAACATATGAAATTCGTATAGGTGTGTGTTAATAAATCGGTGTATGTATCGTTATTAAATGTAACTGATATATTAAATAACTGATGTATTTGTTATGTAGAAATAATAACCATTGTATGACTATAATGTAAAAAACGAAGTTTAATATATTACGTGATTACAAAATAATCATAAACTTATTAGGCGATAAACGACACACTGGGCCAGAGCAACGATACTTGACACTGACTGCTGTGTCTTTGGTTTCGATTCTCGGATCAGAGTTATATTGTCCAGGTTATTATAATCACAAACTTATTAGGCAGTGGTGGAGTAACATATTTGAGAGCATAACACTGCAAAATTTGACAACATTGTAGGAGATCGCTAGGAATAGAATTCAGCATCGAAAGTTAGGGGGGGGTATGTTTAATAAATAAATAAAAGAATCTATTGATTGCATTTTACTTTTTTAGAAATGTGACAAAGGATAAAATTTACACACCAAAATGTGACAAGTAAAGTATCATTCCCTCTCACTGTTTTTATTTTGTTTTTAATTGTAAATATGCGTAGTCACTTCCTACAGCATTTTTAATTTAAAGCCTTAGAATGTTTCTAAATTAAAAATACTAAGTAAGTAATACTGTATTATATTATAACCTCCAAAATGTGACAATCTGTCAAAATTGAAGTTCAGAATTTCAAAGTTGAAGTTCAAGAATTGAAGAATTGAAAAGCAGAACATTTCTATTACTAATTGTTATTAAGCAATTTTAATTATTCCACATTCAATTTTGTCCAACTGTCGAACTGTCAAAAGTTATATTACTAACGATGCATGCGCACCAACTAAATTAACTAACCTCAAATTAAAACACGAATGTGACAACGAATACCTATTCTGAAAACCTGAAATCTGGATTAAAATATTAAATGAAAACGTAAATTAAATATCGAAACAGTGAGTGGGAATAAACTTTAAATCAGAACAGAATGAATATTTATTTTCATATGCATTTTCAGAACATATGAACTTGCCTCTTCACTTTCACCGCTTATGTTATATACATATATACATCGGGTTTTCTACAAACTACGAAATTTAGTTCTGTGTTCATATCCCACGTTTTGTATTGTTCGGTAAATATTGGATATTAACTTATTAACGGCTGATTTCGAGATTTAAGTAATTAGCTTCATTTTGAATTTACAATTAATTAATTAAAGCCGTATCATAGTGATTCTGACATTTCAAGTGTTTGCTTATCTCCTTGGCGAAGGCACCACAATGGTTTCTTGGTTATAATAAATATTTGATTTAGATAAGGATTAGATGATTTACATAGATTATATTCATGTCTACAACAATGACGTCACGTCAGGAATAATTATATAAGTAGTGACGTATCATTAATACGTTTTAATATTTTTTTATTTATTTATAAAACGTCAGAATGTTGAAAAAATATTTCTGATCCGGATATCGAATCTCAACTATATATTAAACAAATTATTTGGACAATATTATAACATGAATGTTCTGTAAACTTATTATAATTATTAAACAGGCTATTAAAGTTAATTTTAAATAAAGGTACACCAACAGTGCGGTTTTTTAACATTTCACTATCCAAATGTAAACGAATGTGTCTCTCTTATTAAAATATATTATAATTACAATCTACGTACTACATATCTGTCTTCTAACAAGAAAATAAGACAATTATATGCATAAAACGAGGCATCAGGGACCGTTATATCAACAAAACACTTCATGTATAATATAAAAATATATTTCTATGTAGACTGTACTTCTTAATAATAATATATATCTTTTTAATTTCAGTGTGTATTGTACCTGTGGGCTTTAAAACTTTGTTACCCCACAACGCTGTATCTTCTACGTGGTAACCATGAGTGCCGCCATCTAACAGAATATTTCACTTTTAAACAAGAATGTAAGTTGTTCAAATTTATTGTTATTTATTCTAACAGATGTCTCTGCATGTTCTATAGTTTATCTCTACTAGTTTTTTGATGTGACAGTAGTTTTAATTATATATATTATTGTTAGTAGTTGTAGTTTTTACACATGTTGTTATTAATTATATGATTGTTTGCATAAACATTAACGGAGTACAACAGATATGACAAGTTACTTGTGAGTTTAGTTTTTTGGTTTGGATATTTATTAAGGCTTGTTTATATTCTATTAAAGTGCGTAGTTGCCAAAAATTGTTCTGTGCATATATAATACATAATTGTTGTTAATGTAAGTTGTTGATTTTATAGCTATTTACGTGTTATTATGTTAACCACGATAATTAAATATGTATGTATATTTCTTGTCAACCCACTAATTAGAAATTTACTTATTGCTTATTTGACATTTCACTTTTAAGGTTATGAAAATGAATGTCTTAAAAGTCAGGTTTTGTACTATACTTGACTGTGTGAATTATGTAAATACATATTTATATTAAGTGTTTTACAAGAATTGCCTAATTATAAATACGTTTTTACCCACTACCCTTTGAAACATAGCATTTTATTATACCTATGTACCTAAAATGCAAATTTGGTTTGTGTAGTTGCTAGATAAAACGATGTATAAAAATGTGTTTTTAAATGCTTTATTTTGAACCGAGCTGTGGAACTAAAGAAGTATGTTACATGTTGACATAAACAAGGTACCGATAGATACTGTGTGACTATAAATTTTTCTAATTAACATTAATAACTTCTTCTTCAAAACAGTTAAGCCCTAACTTTTGGTTCTAAATCTGTACGGTTACGGTTTTCTGTGTGATAGTCTTTATTACTTATTTTGTTTTTAATTATATTTTATCTGTCAAAGTATAAGTTTATAACAACTCTACAAAATATTTAATTTTTACTTTAACTTAAATAATCTGCATAATTTATAATATACCTAACATCGATTGTGCATTAAAAAGCCAAGAAAAGGAAGGTATTGTGACAGTTTTTATAATTTATTTATATAGTGCCTGAAATGCAATTTTTATGTATTTGTCAACACCGATAACAAAGAAATATGGTCAGACTAATAAACATATTTCAGTCTCTTGCCGGTCATAAAATTGTGTGAAGAAAATTCTTATATTCTATACAATTCAGTAGAAAATAATGAAAAATAGTTCTGATGTTTTATGACTTGGGTTCTGTTTAAAACCGTCCTGGTTTTATAAGTGTACTATAAGCGTATATATTTATTGTGCATAAGGTTTTTTGACGACGCTGACCGCTGTGTCTCGATCCCCGGACCAGAATTATATTTTCTGGGTTTGGTTGTTATTAACATTGATTATGTCCATACTTAATCATAAACGTACTGGGCAGGGGTGTTGTCCACATATATGAGGCCATGACACCAGAAAAAGTTTTAACATGTAGAACGTCGTCGGTGATAGGACTCAGCATCTGAAATAGGCTGATGTTAAATTAATTAAATACTAAAAAAGAGAAACTAAAGTATCATTCCCACTTACAGCTTTAATTTTATTTTGTATTTAATTTAAATTGTTTAGCATATGGCAATACGCGTAGTCATTCACAGTACCATTTTTAATTTAATTTTTTTTTAAAGTTTTCTTGGTTTTTTTAGAACCTTACAAGGTCTAATGTCTTAAATTAAAAATATTAAATTAAAAAAACTAATATTATATTATAACCTCCAAAATGTGACAATCTGTCAAAATGCAGTAGGATTTACTTTTAAAATAAGTTTAATGTCAGTTTTTGAAAAATATTGAGGTGAAAACAATTTATATTACTAATTATTATTAAAAATAGCAATTTTAATTATTTCACATACAATTTTGTCGAACTGACAAAATTTATATTACTAACGATGCATGCGCACCAACTAAATTAACTATACTTAAATTAAAACACAAATGTGAAAAGGAATGCTTAAACTAAAACCTGAAATCTACATTAAAATATTAAATAAAAACAGTAAATTAAATATCAAAACAGTGAGTGGGAATTAAATTTTAAATTTTTTTCTTAACAATTAAATTTTGCAAATAAGTTAATTTGATTGAAACAATGTTACTAATTTTGTTTGTTTAAAAATTTAAATAAATTGAATTGAATTCCTTTTTCCTACTATATTGTTTTTATCTATAGCATTTTAAAATAATATCGGCTCAGTGGCCGAGAGCATTGATGCTTGGTGCCAGACTGTTATGTCTTATGGTTCAATCTCCGGGACAACACTATGTTTGGTTGGTAGATATGGTTGCAACCATATTTAATGCATTATATTAGATTTATGATGCAACAGTGTAATTAACATACATATATGTAGCTTCGACACCATAAAAGTTGCAAACATAGTAGAAGGTCGTCGTTAAATTAATTAAATAAATAAAACAAGGAATTCGTTGTTAATTTATAAACTTATTCGTTATAAGTTATGCATTTTTCAGAAAGTATATATATATTTTTTAATGTTTGTCTTTTTTCTTCGTCCTGTTCTTAACCTGGTTAAAAAAGTCAGTAGCTTCTTCCTTTTTCATGGCACTACCGTAACATTATTTAAATTTTTCAATTTCTACAAAATATTATCTTTATAAAAACGAGGTATTCAATTAAAAAATATTTCTTTTTATCTTGAAACAATGTTTTCTTTAAAAAAAAAAACATAAATGAAAACCTAGAAAAAATATTTCATGAACACGTTTTAGCCCTGTTTTTTTTATTTTTTGTTATGTGTGCGTAGCTCATGATTGTACTCGTACGTAGTACGTACCCAAATGCGTGACTATCTGACTCTTGTGATCTACCCTGATCTCCATGTCACCTTTTGACCCCCGGCGACAGCCCTTCACCCTTTTACTATGTAAACCTGTCCGGTTCAGTCCAGCCCAGCCAGTTACTTGTTCTACAAATGGAAAATTACATTAATTTGTACACTCAACATAAATATTATGATATTTTGATATTAATTACATACTTTTTAAGGTATAATTATGTAAATTTTAATACTATAATGTTTTTTAATTTATTTTTTCTTGTATTATTGTTAGATCTGTTTGTTAACTGTATATTCAGACGAAGCAGTAGTCGAGAGCATTTATGCTTGACACAAACTTCTGTCTTTTCGGGTTCGATCCTCGATCAGTGAGTTTATCTGGTATCAAAGTTATTTTAATTGTGTGCTATGATAATCATAAAACTTATGTAGCGGCAGTATTACCCACATATATGAAGTCACTAGACTATTAATATCACCAACATTGTTGGAGGTTGTCGGAAATAGGACTCTCAGCATTGCATATAAATAAAAGTTAAATAAACAAAAAAATTGGTAATACTTTTGAAATATGTTTTTTTTTTTGCAAATGTTTGACGTCATCATAGGGGTGGGGAGGTAAACAGAATGAAATTTTAATTTTTAATTTAATTTATTAGAAGTATTATTAATTTTTATATTGCTTTAAAAATATATAGTCAAATACTTAGTAAGCTTTTTTCTTTGTTCTTTAAGATACTACCCATTACTAGCCAATTTTCCAATTTCTAATTTTAAAAAGAAGTTAGCATTGAACACCGTAATACACATGCCAAATTTCAACTTTTTATCTTTTACGAATTAAAAGTTATATTTCAAGAAAATGCGCGGAGTCGTTTTCGAGCCACCATACAAATCGCTGGAGCATATAAACAAATAAACACTTGCAACATTATAATATAGGATATATTTCATATAAACCGCTAAGAAATTGTATTAAGAATGTTTGTGAGTTCGTATCCCGAAGCATTGTACACAACTCGAGTAAAACTATATTCGTAACCCGAGGTACCACTCTACTTACAAATTGAGTCCAATAAAATATAAATTTTTGCTATACTAGCGGCATATCTATCATCTGTCATACTGTATACAACATTATTATTTCCTAAATAAATAATAAAAAAAAAATACCTCAAAACAAACTTTTCTTATATATTTTCCGTATCCGTTTATATTTATATAATTTATTCTTTTCCCGTTTCTGAAGTTTGACGCTTTCCCATGTAACGTCAATATTTTTAGATTTCTGTGTCATTTAAATTTTATAGGTCTTCCTTTATTTTACATTTACCTAGTATATTGCTTTCACGAGGAGATATAAAATTTATACAATATGCAAATATTCACATCGATTTTATACATGAAAATGTTTTCTAGTCTATAAACGAGTTGCATATAAATTTTGATTCTCTGAGGTTCATCAAGTATTCACTTGTTGCTTTTAAACTAAGGGAACATTCTATGGAGGTTGTGATTTACTTTACCGTATTGAATAATATTAAGCTTTCTTGTTTTTGTCGAGTGTATCGGCGTTTCTAGTCTATTGTTTAATTATTCATATTATAACTAAAACTCAGACAGCATGTAACTTTTTCTTAGGCATGTAGGTTGTGTTCACACTTGTGTGTTTTAGTAATTGTGCTATTTGCCGAATATTAAATTTGCCTTAAAGTAAAAATATTAAATTAAAAAAAACTAAAATTATATTATAACCTCCAAAATGTGACAATCTGTCAAAATGCAGTAGGATTTACTTTTAAAAGAAGTTTAATGTCAGTTTTTGAAAAATATAAAAATGGAAACAATTTCTATTACTAATTAAATTAAAAATAGCAATTTTAATTATTTCACATACAATTTTGTCGAACTGTCAAAATTTATATTACTAACGATGCATAAGCACCAACTAAATTAACTAAGCTTAAATTAAAACACAAATGTGAAAAGGAATGCTAAACATTACAATATTAACAATACAATATTAAATAAAAACAGTAAATTAAATATCAAAACAGTGAGTGAGAATGAGGCTTAACAATTAAATTTTGTAAATTTTGCAAATAAATGAAACAAGGAATTCAGTGGAATGTATATCTTTTTTTTTTAATGTTCGTGTTTTTTCTTCGTCCTGTTCTTAACCTGGTTAAAAAAGTCAGTAGCTTCTTCCTTTTCCATGACATTATCGTAACATTGTTTATATTTTTTAATTTCTACAAAATATTACCTTTATAAAAACGAGGTATTCAATTAAAAAAAATTTCTTTTTATCTTGAAACAATGTTTTCTTTAAAAAAAGAAACATAAATGAAAACCTTTTCTTAGGCATGTAGGTTGTGTTCACACTTGTGTGTTTCAATAATAGTGCTATTTGCCGAATATTCGAGATCGAGTGAGTGTGCACGATCATTCGGCGAACCATTTGTCCACACTTGTTTTTAAAATATGGCAAATATTCAACACCTCAATATTCGCCTAAACTTTTGACGCATTTGTTTAAATAAAATATCAGAGTTTAACCATTAATAACATCACACGAAAGAGAGGGGGGGGGGGTTCTAAAAGTGTGACAAGATGAAACATGAAGGGAGAGGAGGTCATCAGCTTTGTGACGTCACATCTAATCTAAGGCTCGACTTGAAAAAAGAAATAGAAACAATACAAAAATACAAAATAAGACTAAATGTGTGACAATGGAGATGGTAGGGTTAAAAAATCATGCAATTTGTGTGACGTGGTTTATGGATGACCCCTTATTACAATCACTTGATTACTATAACATAATATAATTGTAAATTATGTGTAATAAAAGTTATGATACGTCTTACTGAGCATTGTAGGTTATGTTTTAATATCATCCCAGTAAACATTTTGGATTTACTTTGACATCATATTGAAGATGCTTATCATTTTTTTGTCATGAAACAATTCAATTTGATTTCACTCGTTCAATGTCAGTGATATGAACTACAAATGGCAAAATCATTTCACCTGCCCTTAATCCAATATCAATATTGAATGAAGTGTCAAATAAATCATTCAAGTGTAAGAGAGACAGATATATTTTATTTCTTTTTCTAGAATATTCCATGATACGATATTTTTATGAAATGAATGTGGATTCAAAATAAATATTTTCAAATGTAAAAGGGCCAACAACTATATCTCCATGAAATTGTATGATGCTGGAAAGGGAAAGAATATTCTTATGAAAAAATTTGGATAATTTTTATCATTCAATATCATTTTTCACCGGCACGGCACTAATAATCACAAATAACAATAATAATAGGGACAAATATACTATACATGTTGAATATTTTACCATAGCTAGGAATATCTGCACAACTTCCCAGTAAACAATTTGGTGAAGTGCCCTATTTAGTGACGTTTCTATCACTATTTCACTTCAATTATAGTTCGCATCAACTTTATCTTCATTTGTATTCCGATAGGTGGAGTAATTTCGCCATCTGTAGCCGATAAAGTAGACATTTTATATGAAAAAATGTGAGAAACTGAACTATAAATGAACTCTTTTATGACAAAAAAATCATGACGCATCTTCAATATGATGTCAAAGTGACTCCAAAATGTTTACTGGGTTGTGACAATTATTTTCTTAATTTAATTCATTTTGCCGTAATTATCTTTCCCTTTTTAACTTGACTTTTAAATTGACCTACGTAATAGCTGTCTACGTAAAAATTGATTATATATGTATAACATATATTTTTTTTTATTTTAGGTAAAATAAAATACTCGGAACGCGTTTATGATGCCTGCATGGACGCTTTCGATTGTCTACCTCTAGCAGCACTCATGAATCAACAATTTTTATGTGTACACGGCGGCCTCTCCCCAGAAATTCACAATCTGGAAGATATCAGACGGGTGAGTTTTTTTCTACTTCATCTTTTTTTATTCTGAATTTATTTTTCCTCCTCAAAATTCTTTAGTCCCGTAAAAAATCTGCTACCATAATTTTGTAAAATTTTTGTAAGGATTACGTTGACACATATTTGAATACATCATACTCATATTTTAAGATTTCTCTTCGTTTAATTATTAAAGGGTATTTTAAGTCAGATTACGTAGAGGCTTAACTGTTTATTAATAAACCAGGGTATTAAACCGGATATACTTGTACAATATCATTTGTACTACGGAAATTGAATGAGAATTGAAATTTAATATTTATTAATATGTTTAAATATGTATCTTATCGTATTAAGTTATTAATCTTAACATGTTAGTTACACAGAAATTGAATATAATCCAATAAGACGAGTGCAGCTTATAATCTGCTTTAATTTTGTTTTTAACTCGTAACTTTTATACCTAAATTAACTGTTATAAGTAGCGTTTTAGTATATCTAGTTACCTTATGTATCTAGATACATTCAATGTATTTCGAAAAGTAACTAGGACATTATATTTGATAAGATAATACACGGTGTCCAGAAAGGGTATCGGGTATTTGTAAGTTCAATGAAACAAAAATTATTTGTATGCAATAAAAAAGTTTATTGTTTATTATTAGCATATGAATTGGAGAATTATTTGGAAAAGATGACGTTATCCAAATGATGACCGTTACGTTGCTGGCACTCTTCTAAACGGAAACGAAGATTGGCGATAACACGTTGACACATAGCTATCGATATTGCTGCCATTTCTGACCTGATGTTTTGCTTTAACTGGGTTAGATTCGTCGGATTGTTTTGATAAACCTTACTTTTAAGGTATCCCCATGCAAAATAGTCAAGCGGGCTAAGGTCGGGGCTTCTGGGAGGCCAGTTGATGTTACCCCTTCGCGAAATGACTTTATTAGGGAATAACTCGTTAACAACTTCCATTGAGTTATTTGAGGTATGGCAAGTGGCCCCATCTTGCTGGAACCACGTTCTTGAGTTGAAACCTGCAAACTCCTGCAACTCTGGGACAAAAAATTTCGCCTCCTAGGTCTTTAGTTAACGTTGTAAGCATGCTATGTCATTGTTGAATGTAACTTATCTTCTGCAACCCATTGAATGCATGGCTCTAGTGTGGCCCCCTTAAGGCTCCTAATAAAAACGTTATATAAATTTTATAAAGGAGTGTCTAGACTATCTCATATTAAAATTTAAGCCTCCTAGGTCTTTATTGTACCTTACAGTTAACGTTGTTAACTTTGAATCACCATTACGATAATACGCTCGTACGCAAAATGCGCGATGCATCCCCGAGTACTGTTCCATCGTGACTAAAACTCCACAGAATGGCGGACGCCACGAACCCCTCCCCGCACCCTTTAGACGCCCCGTTTCGAATATGGCGCGAAAACAAATACCCGATACCCTTTCTGGACACCCTGTAGTTAATTCATTTTTTAGTTATGTTCGTTCTTTGAATTTGTACGATCTCTATTTGAATTCGTTACGATCTCTGTTCGAATTCGCGCTTCGTTCGTTATATCTGTAACTACAATGTCAAAAAAATTTGTTTAAAAAAACGCCATTTTCGTAATGCAGCATTTTATGAAGTGGTAATGTCATTAAACGAATCTTGTTAAGATAATCTGAAATATTTTTTCTTGAGCGTCATAAAATTGTATAAATAGAGTATAGTATCATTCCCATTTACTGTTTTAATTTTGTATTTAATTTAAATTGTATAGCATATGGGAATATGTGTTTTGACAATCTGTCAAAATGCAGAAGAATTTATTTTTAAAAGAAGTCCAATGTCAGCTTGTTAAATATAAAGAAGTAAAAACAATTTTTACTACTACTTGTTATTAAGGAGCGACAGGATGTTAACGTAAATGATGAAAACGTTGTGAAGTTGGAGGGTCAATACAAATAGTTAAAATACATGCAGTCTCAAAATTTTAGAGACCTAGGGTTTATAGTTTTCTTTTTATACATGATTAAAAATAGTCATTTTCCATACAAATCATAATTTTTAGTTCAATTTCACCACATTATATAACTTAACTATAAAATGGTGACACGGCTTTCAAAAACTAAGTGTATATAAAAGAATCTTTTCTGTAACTATTGCAAGAAGAAAATTATCAAAAGGATACCTACATACGAATTCGTACACATACGTGTCAAAAAACCAAATCACGCATGCGTCAACACACGTAAATTTACAGCGTTGCCAAATTTATTATTCCTTTTTCAAAATATTTAAATTGAATTAATATAAATTTGATATTAATTATAGGTAATTTTTAATTTATTAAACTATTATATGCATAAAAAAATCATTTTAACAAGCAAAAAGCAGTTTAATAGGAAATTGAAAAATTCATTTTCAAAGGTACAGTCCCAATATTTGCTCGTCCCTCATGTACTTTGTATTTTGCATTTCGTATTACCGAGAGATAAGCTTTTAGTATTGACGGTACGTCCTTAAAAAGAGCTATTTTAATAAGCTTAAAATATTAAATAAAAGCGTAAATTAAATATCTAAACAGTGAGTGGGAATGAGGCTTATCTTGTAACAAACTCATGTTTGTCAATTTATTATTAAAATGTCGGCAATAAATGTTTGCATTAAGATAAAGTATTGTCAGTTTTCCTCCATAAATATAAAATATAATTTTTTTTTATAATGAGAAATATAATGAGCACTAATTGTTAAGTGATAAAAATATAAAAGTCGACCTCGGACCGGTTCTGTTTGTACGTAAAATACATTAAGAATTAATTGTGTCTCTGTTTTCTACAAAGTATAGGAAATGAAATATGGTTTAAAAATAAAAAATAAAAATGCAAAATGTTGTATTGTGCAATTACAAAGTAAATCAACAAAACCGAAGCATCATAAAAATATGAGCAAAAAATGAATGCACGTCAAAATCCAACAGACGAGAAACTGTTGATTGGGTTGGAGCACACACAGAGAGAGTGAAAGAGAGAGAGAGAGATAGATGACATATAAAAACGTTCAAACCAACGTTATAAATTCATGATTTAATTAACCACAACTAGAATAGCACGTATGCAAAATTACATTTTAGATGAAAGAGTACAAGTACGAACTTAACACAAAAAAAATATTATCACTGCAAAAACAAAACTACTTTTTTATTTTTGTTGAAAAATATAAAAAAATGATAAAAAATATCAAGTTATTTATTAGGTTGGTCTCATGCTACAGTCTACTACTTGCGAATCTTTGATAGTTTTTTCTTGGAGGAAATAAAATTGTGTAAATATTCTCGTAGTATTTTGTAACAAACTTGCCAATTTATTATTAAAATGTTGGCAATATATATTTCCGTTAAAATAAAGTATTGTCGGTTTTTCTCAATAACATATACTTGTTGAGTAGGGTGTATTCGAGTTATTTCGCAGTAGTACACCTTATCATAAATGATGTTCATGTATTTCACTTTGTACAAGTATTTGTATTTATACGAGGTAGGGCTATTACAAGACACTGTAAAACATTTTATTTTGTTTTTATACATATTTAGCTATTATCACCTTCAATGTGATGCGATAATACGTGCCGCTTTCTTTTTCACAGCTTCAACAGACCCAATTATTGTTCCTTTTAATGCAGATTTCACCTTAGGAAACAGATAGAAATCGATAGGAGTTTGGGTAATTTTTAATGACATTCGAAGTGTCAGTGCAAACATTGTTGCGAGCTTTTTGTTCTTCAAATGTGTGAATTTTAGGTACCATTTTGGCACACTTTTTGCATGTTAAAATTGTTATGTAAAATTTTCTGTACGGATTCTTTATCAATTCCTACAGTTTCACCAATCGTACAAATACTTAACCCACGGTCAGATTGAGTTAGTTTACCGATTTTTTTCTGATATTGTCATGCGTTTTTGGCGTGGAAGAGCGACCCGGGCGTGAATCATCTTGAACATCTTAGATCTTGGATAACTTGAATACGCTTAAATAATTCAAAATCACGTGCACACGATAAACATTCATTGCCATACACTTCTTTCAATACATTATAAGTTTCAGAAGCGGTTTTTTTATGTTTCATGTGATATTTCACAACAATTTGTTGCTCTATTGTTACACTTAACATTTTTCTGGCGAAATAAAAAAAAGCAACTCTAATGCGAACGCAGGCTACGTCTGTACTGATTTGTTTACAGAAACGAGTGGCACTGCATTCGAAAGAGAAGACTTCACAATAAACAGCTGTCGGTCGCGAGTGTTTTCTTCTGTAGCAACGTCAGTCTTGTTATTTAATAGCCGCACCTCGTATTTTAATTTCTAATCAAACACTGATGACTTCCTCACTACTCTATATTATTACAAAGTACCTACCCTTGCTTGATTATCATTTAACCCTATATCCAGCATTATGAAAAATGTAAATAAACTTGTATCTATTCAATAATATTCCTTTGAAATTCATGCCATATAGAAATAACATGAAAAGAAAAATGATCCGCTTATGAGATCAAATATATACAAAATCTTTTCAATATAAAAAAAATATTATTTCGAAATTTTATTAAATAGAAAATATAGTTCCAGGTTTTAAAAGTTTTTTTTTTATATTTTAAAAATATGAAATGCATTTTTAATATACATGGTGAAATATTACTTGAATATTTGTTACAGAAAAGTAGAAAGAATTTGAAACTGTTTTTTATTCAATATTATCAAAAAATGATATGCATACGTGTTGCTTTATAATTATGTGTAAACGTGTAAAATATTTGCTATGTAAATGTTACTGCAAAAGTATTAAACTTCTACTAATGTACTAAGAGTTTAGATGGAAAATGTACCGTTATGAAGGCTTTAATTAGCTTGTAGTAAGACAATTATCTACTTCAATATACTCGTATGCTACGTTAATATAAATTTAATTACAATCAATCAATAATAGGCTTCTGTAAGGTTTAGCAAGAAATTACTGTTTTATTTAACATCGACAATTGTTTCAGATACCACTCCTATCACAAAGAACTTCTTTTATATTAGCTGTTTTTATGGTGTCAAGACCTTATATATATTTGGGTTATATCTGTGATTTATAAATTTATGATCAGATATTGCATATTCCCAATTACACATTTTTAATCAAACTTATGTGTTGCTTCTGAAATCAAAGACTTTTATTTTAGTAATTTACATACACAATATAATCATTACACTGCTTAACTAAAATCATACTCTCCTACCTGAAATCATAGAAACTACATTTAAAATTTAATATTTAAATTGTCAATTCCTTTTTATCTAATTTTATAATAACTTAACATTATGCACAGTGAGTTCTGTCAGCTCCATATCAACGGTGTTGGCCGTTATTCCTTACTCTGTTGGACAATGAAAGTAGCTATAACTAATATATACCGTTAGCTCACCGGACCAGAATGCAATTGTAATATATCTGGTCAGTGTCACCAACTAAAGAAATATAATTTCTTTACATATATAAATAGGATTTGAACTCAAAAATACATCAGTCTGACGTTAACGTAATATGTATAGTATGAAGATATTTGTACAATAAAAGTTATCAAACATTTGTAATTAGTAATTAGTATATGTAGTTTACAATAATAGTAATTTTTTTGTGTTTTTTACGTAAAATATTTTCTATAAAGAATTTCATGTTAAATGTTTGTATCATTTTTTTTTTAACAATTTTATTTAATACCCAGTAAACAGAGTTACATATATTTAAGTTTCTTTTTTAAAATATAAACCTGTTACATCACATTTCTTATGTTAATATAATATAAGGTTACATACATAATATGTATTTTCTGACAGTAATAAAGCTTTTAATGCAAAAGTATATAATGTTACATATTAAATTAAATAGCAATGTAACAGAATTGAATTTGACAAAACGTAACATTCGGTGAAAAATATTACATTAAATAATACATAAGTTTACGTTTTCAGGTTAGGGGCTATCCATAAATTATCATCGTCTCACGCGATGGGGATGGGGGGGGGGGGGTTATGGAGAGGAGTCAAAAAATTTTGATAAGGGGAAAGGGAAAGGTCTGAAGTGACGTTTATAAATTTCACAATTAACTAAAATGTGTTACGTCACACCAAGCGTAAGGGGGTTCGTAAAATGTGACAAGAGCGCTTAGAGGGGGGGAGGTATTCTAAATGGCAGGAAATTTGTGTGACGTATATTATGGATGGCCTCTTATTGATGACAGTATGTTAAATTCTTTTTTTACATTATATATTGTGCGTCAACTAGATACTCGTACAAAATAGACCTGCGTTATTTATAAAATGTAGTTATGAAAACTCCATATATAATAGTACATTATAAACTGATTTCTCAAGGAAGTATAAAATCAAAATCACAAAATCACAAGCAAATTGTAACATTTTTTCACCAGTATACAAGTCAATTAAGCACGCGCGAGTATTTATCTGCGGTATATATTCCAGCATTATGACAGTCATTACGTCACCCTTGTCATCGTCAGAGTAATTACATTGTGCACTGGGGAAAGCAGGGTAGTCAGGAAAGCCAGGAAACACCCCTGTTTGGCTCTAAGGGGAAAGTTTATTGACAAAATTGAAAATATTATTTTTCACTCTCATTTTTGTGCTTTCATTATTCCTTTGTTTGCTTATTTTACGCAATAATATTTAGGTTAATAATGTTCAGATATTGAAAGGACATTTATATTAAATATAACTTGAAATATAAATATTTCTACAATTTATTATAGGAGTATTTTCTACCGCTTGAATGTATACCATTAAGGGGTAACACTATTTCCTAGTACAAAACTTAAATGTAGGTGGCAGCACTGTTTTAAAATTTAAATGTATTTACAAAATCGTACTGGTAAACCGTGTTTTCTTACACAATTTTTAAAGTTTATGCGTTATTTGAACATATTTTAATTTTACGCTTCTTGTTCCAAAAAACTTCTTATTTTGAATACAATTCAATCGCAATTGGAGAACCTGACGACGACGTTAAAAAGACGTCGCTTTGTGACGGGGGTAAACGCTAGTAAACGATATAAATTTTTAACAAATGATTTGCACCTTTATACTGGTTAGGGCGCACCACAATATCGAAATGTGGCATAATCATACATTGCTATGCAATTGTTGTGCTTCTATAAGCTAGAGCAAGCGTGACTAACCTAGCGGAGGTGCAAGCAGGGTGACAAGTGTCGCTCTTTATCTGGGGTTCCCACACGCGTAATAAATAGTACACACGACATACGAGTACGCACTCCCTGTCACTGCTCTATTCTGGTCTTTCACGTAGATTTAACCAATAAAAGGGTGCGTTATAAAAACTGTTTGGTTGCCAATTTTCGTACATCATAAAATAGGGGTTGATATGAATATGACAAATATAACAAAGAAAAAGTGTAATAGCGTGAAAATGGCAATGTAATGCACGTACTGTGTTATACACATTAAAGTTTATATGTATAGGTACCATATACATACACTTATATCATTTACATGTGTTGAAAACATCGGAAGGGTGAAGGGTCACAGTTCAAAATATATACGCGTCAACTGTAATTCATAAATCAATTTTACGTAGTCAAATCTCAAACCGGGGTTCTATTTCCGCTTTTGCCACCGTTCTAACAGTTCAATCATGCAGTAAAATCCTATAATAATAAAGTATGGTATGGTTTTCTATGGTTACTGGTAAAATGGTAAAAACCCGCAAGCCATTTTAAACTTATCATATTTAACACGTTTTGATTTTTATAATAATTGTACATTTAAAGTGTAGGAATTAAAACAACCAAAGTTAATTACCACGATTTATTTTAATTCTGAAATCATTTTGTACCATTTTTTTAATTTTTATTTCTCTGTATTTCTATTCTCTTAAGTCTTATTCACACTCACTGTTTTGTTATTTAATTTACTGTGTTTTTTTTCTAATGTTTTAATCTAGATTTCAGTTTTCAGAATAGGCATTCCTAGTTGCATTCGTGTTTTAATTTGAGGTTAGGTAATTTAGTTGGTGCGCATGCGTCTTTAGTAATATAAATTTCGACAGTTCGACAAAATTGAAGGTGAAATAATTAAAATTGCTGTTTTTAATAACAATTAATAATAGAAATTCTTTTTATTTCTTTATTTTTAATAAACTGACATTAAACTTCTTTTAAATATAAATTCTACTGCATTTTGACAGATTGTCACATTTTGGAGGTTATAATATAATATAGTTTTTTTTAATTTAAAACATTGGACCTTGTAAGGTTCTAAAAAAACTAAGAAACTATGAATAGAATACATAAATCGAATATTACTCTTATTGTTTTATTGGAATCCAATTTATGAATCGTGCGAAAAGAGGCCCCTAAATAATATGTTTTATTATTTAAATAGGGTGCCTAATTTGCGTCCTTGCCTCAGGACCTTTAAATGTCTAGTTACCTATGTCTAGAACACCTCCTTTGTTAAAATATCTTAATCAATAAGTTCATGTCTTCGATTAATAATGAGTATGAAGAATCGATCCGGGGTAGCTTTACTGATAAAGCATCTATGCACTAAATAGAATATGATGGTTCGAATCCACTTCTGAGTTGACATTTTATTACTTATGTAATATTGAAACATGGACTATAACGAGAATAATGAACTCTCGCTATCTCGTCATAACATTTACTTTAAACATAACATTCAGAAGGATTCAAAGAATATATTTCTGCAGGTTCCGTGCCTAATTAAAATATACTTCCTGCTGAATCGATATTCTAGTGCTGAAGGAAATATAAATTAATTTGCTGTGAAATTTTATCTTTGATATTTAACGAGAAACATGCATGATTAAATATATTTCTAATTATAAAATATCCTTTGTCCAAAGGAGTATTACGAATGACAATTAAGGGGTGTTTTCTGATAGAATAAAATTCTTTAAATTCGATCGTATCTTTACAAAATTAATCGACCTAACTCAGACCTTATTCAGAATTATACAGCCTCATTCCCACTCACTGTTTTGATATTTAATTTATGTTTTTTTAAATATTTTAATCTAGATTTCATGTTTGCAGAATAGGCATTCCTTGTCACATTCGTGTTTTAATTTGAGTTTTAGTAATTGAGTTGGTGCGCATGCATCGGTAGTAATATAACAGATGGTAAAAATTGAATTAATTTTAATAACAATTAGTAATAAAAATGGTTTTTACTTCTTTATTTTTGACAAACTACATTGAATTTCTTTTAAAAATAAATCCTACTGCATTTTGGCAGATTTTTACATTTTGGAGATTATAATATGACATAATTTTTTTTCAATTCAATATTTTTAATTTAGAAATATGGGAACTTATAAGGTTCTAAAAAAAAACGAAAAAGTAAATTAAATTCCAATTTAAAAATGGTGCAAAGAATGACTACGCATATTCCCAATGTTATACATTTTAAATTAAACACAAAATAAAAAATAAAATTAAAACAGTGACTGGGAATGCGAACGTAAAACGAACGTTATGACGAACATGGAGATATTTTGTTATTCACACCTAAACATTTCATTTTATATTTAATAAAAGCTCTAGAAATTGCAAGTTGTCCTCTAGATGGCATCCTCATAGTGTAGAAAGAGAGCAGAACTAAATAGTGTAAAGAAAACATCATAAAATATTTCTTTTTTTTTTATAAAAAATATTATACTAATTTGAGAATTGTATTAAAAATATAGAACTTTAGTATTCTAGTAGAATAACATTATCCACATTTTCTATAAAACACAGAACGGCGTATTTGAATCCATTATTACAATATTACAAACATGTTTTGCAGTCATTTTTATTCGACAAGTTTCATAAATGTAAAATTTTACGATGTAAATGAAATAAAATAAAGTTTTTCTTTTATATTTTCACAAAATTTTTATATTTATTTAATGGTTTTGACACTAACTTTATTTATGTTTCTGTACAACTGACTATTACGTTTAATATCTGTTTCAATAAAACTAGCTAAATTCATACATATATGCACTACATTATAAAGTCAAACTGGAACACTAAGGGCCTTATTTTGTAACTTGTTCTCTGATATCATGCGTCATGAATTGAACTAATCTTATATTCATTTGTTTGTTAATATTGGTAAATAAAAGCTTAATTCCAAGTTCAATTTCCACTACAATTTTATTTACCAACATTAACAAAATAATGGAGTATCACACTCAGGGCCGGATTTAGAGGTGTGGAGGCTCTGGGACAACGAAGAAGTGGAGGCCCTTAATTATTTTCCGAATAAAAGGAAGAATTTCTTTTCGTCAAGTCTTCCAAAAAATTAATTGCTTTTCTCTCTATTGTGGAGGCCCCGGGGCAGTAGCCCCGCGTGTCCTTCCTTAAATCCAGGCCTGATCACACTAACCAATAACATTATATATTCCCTATGAAAATATATCCTGTGTGTATTGCATATACATGCAGCAATATTTAAAAATACACATACATATGACATACAGTGTACGTTTTACATCAAAATACAAGCATATACATGGGATATGTAATATACATGAATGTATATACCTTGAATATAGTATGTATATCCATCATTTTCTGGGTAGTTTAAGTTATGACGTAAGGCATCGGAGAAAAAGTAAGAAAATAAGGCTCTAAGGGTAACTTGCAGGTACTAGTATAATTTATCGCATATATCATTCCCTTTCCGTCTTTGGTATTGAATAGCTTTGCGATAAACGAGCCTAGACACAATCACTAAACAATGTCACAGATTTTATTATATCAACCATAAATTTCTGTAATTTTCAAATTATGATCTATTTATAAAATACCAGATTCCATTTTAAGTATCTGTATATTATAATCTAAATTTATCACATGTTATATAATATCGAAGTATACATTTATTAAATGTGCCTATTGATGGGTGGCCTACGCTATTGCCCTGAGAATAACACGTTACTGGCACTGGACACATTACAATTAAAAAAATGATTCAGTTTTTACAACTAAAGGAAAAATCGCCTAATGGAATAAATTATCCAAACTGGGATAAAAATGACATTTTATTGATAACGAAAGCTTGATCATATATGAATAAAATATCTTATAACTTTCAATTTAAAAAAACCCTCATCCCTTAAAGCACAAATATTTAATTAATAAAACCTCACCTCCATAGCGTAACAGCTGTCAAACGTAAATGACAGTCCATCATCTGGGTAACCTGCCCACAATATCAAACCCAACATCATTGACGAACTAAGGGATATGCTTACAGATGATCAGAAAACAACACAAAAAGTTTTGCTACACAACAGTTGCTAAGTGAAATAAATATAATGAACCAAATTTATCTAATACAAAATAACTTCAGGCGAATATGACCATGCTGTTGAAATTACCTCAAACTCTAAATAAAAACAAAATTCAATTAGCAATTTTATATTCCACAAAAAAAAAATATTATATATATTATTATATATATATATTATAATTTATTTAACGTCGACCTATTTCCGATGGTAGTTCCTATGAACGTCGACTTCCTGCAATGTTGGCAATTGTAATTATGGTGTTGTGGCCTTATATATATGAGCACCTGCATACCTGCTTTATAACTTTTACTAGAGTTTACCCCCGTCGCAAGCGACGACTCTGTGTGAATTGAATTTCATTTTAAATTATAATTCCATTTTTAAATTGAAATGTTTAATTCGTTCAATATTAATTTTACATACAATAAACAAATAATTTTTCATATAACCTGACTAAACAAATATATTTCTTTTAACAAAATAAAAAATATTTTCAATTTGTTCGGAATTTGACCAACTTTCGGAATTAGGGAATTTTTTGTTCGATTTGTAAATAAGGTACGAAAGTTAGTCTATATACAAAACTTCAACTTTTTAGCACAATTTTTACCCACCCTCCGTAAAAACCGACCCCGTGCCCCTAAATAAAATTTTTGAATTGAATGTGATGATATTCAATTATTATACAATTCAAAATTTGAGCTTTCTCCAAAGTTTCCTACCCTAAATTTTGAAATATGTTCGCATTCAAAAGCGTAATGCACATGCAAAATTTCACCATTCTATCTCGTACGAATAAAAAGTTATACAGCACAAAGTGCCCATTTTTTTTACCAGTTTTTCCAAAATTACGGGTTTCCAGGTAATTTAGGGAAAAATCTGAGGTCGCCAAAAGTCTTTGAATTTTTTTCTCTACGTAATAGGCAATTTTTTGAAAACATTGACGTAGCCGATTTCGCGCTGCCATACATAATTCACTACCAAACATAAGAATATAAGATCATAAATATACACCGGGAACATTATAGTATTGGATGATTATGACAGCACATAATCAATTTAACTTTGATAACCTGAAGCATAAATGCTCTCGGCCACTGTGTTGTTTGTAATATACAAGTATATTCATTTTGGTTGTTATCTTTGATGTTTGTGATGTGTTTTTCAAGTTAATTTATCTTATATTTTTTATTTTAACGGCTGTGTTCTCCATACAAGTAGATTCAATAAACGATAATTTAAGAAAAAAATTCTCTCTTTTATCCAGAGTGAGAAAGAGGGAGTTAGTATCTTTGTAAACACATATATACATATTTTGGAGAACACCCTTAAAAAAGTGATACAATCCCTGAACTAAAATATTTACTCTATTAGTAATCGTACAATTTATTTTGATTTTAAATTTAGTATAGAAAATCATGTACATATATATATTCATTCATGAAGTTAATTCAGTAAACTTTATACTTGTATACACTCAACTTAAATCTCTGGAACATATTATTTAATATCTTAACTTAAAAGCAGAACATATTCATTAGGCTAGCGAGATGCGAGTATAAAATACGTGTGCCGCTACCGTGTGCCGAGTAGCGAGTAGCGAGACCTCTATATCGTATCTGTAGCCGTTAGGTCCACTGAACTGTAAATACACACCTAATACGGATGTGATGTAGCTGAAAGCGTTGATATTTTCACGTTCAGTAGACATTGCTAAACTTAATTTTATTTTATACACGAAGCAGAACTGACGGGCTCGTTTTCCGTGTCGATATACGAGCATGCTATATGTGAGCATGTGATTCTCGGGTAGGAACAATCTCAGCAGTTACTATGATCTTCCTTACAAACAATTTGTCGTATCTTAGCAATCTCGTATCAGAGAGCGCTAAGACAGTAGTCACACAGTGTACTGGGTAGTACCACGACTTCCACCTCGGCAAACCTCGTTTGGAAAGTATTAGGAAGGCAATCAGAGGGGGTACGGAGCGTTCCGGCCGGTGCAGACATGCTGTCCAAAGCTTCATGTAATGTCTCACTAATGTCTAATTGGATTCCAATCACCATTCAGAGTGATACGATTCTCATCTAATTGGATTCCGATCAAAATTGTTTGTAGGGTTGTTTTTTGCTATTAAATTTAACTGCAACAATGCGTTTTAGTAGTTTGGCTAATTTTTCATTTCCACTTCATTTTCATTTCATTTTCATTTAGAATATATTTCTTTTATGAAAAATTTATTTTGTTTGTAGATATAGCTTTTGCACAGAGCTATTTAATCAACTATCAACTATCCTTAGTTTTTCAACGCTCGCAAGCAAGTGGAACGGGAAAACTGCGGTCGTGATTGTTGTGAACGCTTAGTAGAACGCATTTTCTATTTCAATAATCTAAATTAGTTCAAGTATTGTCCGTTTAACATCTAACTACGCATTATATTTCCTTTTCAAGACATATCTGTCATATCTTACACAAAACATAACCTAAAAATATTACGCATAAGTTTTTGACATTTTTTTCTCATTGAAAACAAAACAAAAAATGACAATATTTTTTTTTACCAAGGTCTAAGTTTATTTATTTTTTTCTTTTTTTTTTTCATCCATCACATAATTTAAAATTTATATTCTCTTGAGGAATACGTAGTTCTGACTTATCTATCGAGGGCTTTCACACATCAAATTGTTCGCGACCCACTCACTCCTCCTCCCACTTTTCCTTCATGTAGTTGTACAGCAGATACCCAATATGTTCCTGGCTCGTATGGTCCGGAAGATGTGATTTGTGTTCTTAGCACTCTCTTGCGTATTTATATATGTATATGTTCGTTTCTTTGGATGTATATGTATCTATCTTATGTTTGGTTTAATACATATATGTGTATTATGTCCATACTCGTACATACATATATATATATATATATATATATATTCATATATAAATTTCTCACAAAATGTTTAGACTAGGTCCATTGGTTTTCATCCCCGTCCCTTTATATTGATATATATATATATATATATATATATATATATATATATATATATATATATATATATATATACATATATATACATATATATATACGCTGTAATTCAACGTTAATAAACTTGCCAAACAACTTTTCACGTAGTTATATGAACATAGTTTAAATTAAAAAGTTTCAGGTAATGAAAACACTTTTTTTTATAACTAGTTTTTGTTTACAAAACAAAACTTTTTTCTTATATTGAAATTAATGTACAAAACAAATAGGAGGGAGGGGTGGCGAGGGGTAGATATACTGTTTAACCAGAAAGCACAGTTAACGTTTTCTTGAATTCTTTAAGGGTATTCATCACTAAGTGATTTCGTAATAAAAAAACTCTATAAATTTACATTAACATCGATTGTATCAGTATACCATTAAGGCTTTATATAAAAGGGGTTGTTCGAGCTTTAAGGGGTTGCACACTCCCCTCATTTAACGTTCAAAAAGAATTTATTGGTGTTAAAATAATTCGGCAGTAAGTAAATAATGAAATGTTAAATATATGGGGTAAATACATTTATAAAAAATGTACTTATGAATATAATAGATAAAATGTAACATATAACTTGTGGGCTAATGCACGCACGCTCCCACGTCATGTATGCAGGCGACTTTTTGCACTTACAAGAGATTTAGAAGTTATTTTTATATAAGTTATGGTTTGTTGAATTACTTTTTAAATTCACAGACTTTTTTTTGTCATATTCTATTCGTAATATTCTATATGATATTCAATTATTACACAATCCAAAATTTGACTTTTCTCCAAAATTTCCTACAGGGCCCACTAATTTTCTCACCTCTTTTTCAATTTCTAATTTTCGTAAAATGTTAGCATTGTAATACACATGCCAAATTTGAACTGTCTATCTTTTACAATTAAAAGGTTTGTAGATTTGGAGGTTGCATAATTAAGGCGTTAGTTTTAGTCTTCCTTGAGAGGATCTCTTTGTTAGACCTAAATCTCTTACCGCCCAGTCATTTCTTCAGGTTTGGAAACAGGAAATAGTCGCAGGGAGAATATGCTGAATGGGGTAGTAGTTCGTAGCACAACTTATGCAATTCAATTATTCTTATTTATATGTATTCACCTTTAACTTAGAAATCCATATAAGTAATCATTATTTCTTGAAAAGTTTTTAATTAATTTTCTTGTATTATATACACAAATCCGCAGACTTCCACTTCAAGGATAATATCTTCTTCCAGGAATAAATCTTGCGCCGGATTATAAAGGGATTTAAATTTTCTAAGAAATATTCTACGATATTAAAATTGTACAATGGTATGAATCGCAGACCATATTATATGTCTGATGTTTAATTTGTAACTACGCAATAATTCATTGTCTGCTTAGACTTTTAAAAGTAATGTTTGTCTAGACCAGAAACCCTTGAAGCGCTTCTTGAATGAAATATTATATAAATAGTCTTATCAAAAATTTTAAAATCTACAGACTAGAGTTATATTTTCTGTGTTTGGTTAGTCGTTCGCAAGCGACGACTGCCTTTTATGTGTGAATTGAATTTCATTTCAAATTTTAATTCCATTTTTAAATTGAAATATTTAACTCGTTCTATATTAGTTTTACATATAACAACAAATAATTTTTCATATAAACTGACTACAAAAATATATTTTTTCCAACAAAATATAAAATATTTTCAATTTATTCGGAATTCGATCACCTTTTTTTCAAAATTTGGAATTTTCTTTTTCAATTCATAAATTAGGTACCAAAGTAGCCTATATACAAAATTTCAACTTTGTAGCACAATTTTTACTCTCGGCAAAAACCGCACCCGTGCCCCCAAATAAAATATTTGAGTTTTGAATTTTTTTTTAATATGTTATTTAATTATTACACAATCCAAAATTTGAGCTTTCTCCAAAGTTTCATATCAGGCCTCTCCTTTAGAATTTTTGAATTTCTAAATTTTGAAATATGTTCGCATTAAATAGCATAATACGAATTAAAAGTAATACAGGAAAAAGTGATTATTTTTTTTCAAGGTTTTCCAAAATTACGGGTTTCCAGGAAATTCAAGGGAAAATCCAAAGACGCCAAAAGTCTTAGAATTTTTTTCTGTACGAAGTAGGAACTTTTTAAAAACATCACCGGAGCCGTTTTCGAGCTACCATACGAATACGACTCAGTATCGGGAAATAGGCCGACGTTAAATAAATCAAATAAGGAAAAATAAAAATTTGAATGCTCTTTGAAAAAATGCTGATATGAAATCGTATCTCAATTCCACCACAAAGAAAATTGAAATACATTACACTTTTCATATTATTTGTGATTTTACATTATTCCCCTCTTATATATATATATATATATATATATATATATATATATATATATATATATATATATATATATATATATATATATATGTATATATATGTCTACATAGCATGTATTTATTTATTTATTTATATAAATAAAACAGTGTTCAAACGAATATACAAGTAAACTTGAGAAAACCATATTAAAGTTATTTGAAATCATAAAATAGTTAAGATTATGTTTCATAACCTCAAGCAATTTACTTTCGCAGTGTGAATACATCAAAAGAAACTACAAGACTTATGACTTACTGAAATTACTTTTGCAAATATAAATCAACTTATTTATCTTCTGAAACAACTTGATAATTTGATACTCAAACTTATTATAAACTAAATTACATTTCTTTCTATTTTTATATTATAAAATATATTTGATGTTGAGAAATATTTTGTATTTGTAAATAATATATATACTTCAAAATGATTCAAGTATTTTACAAGATTTATTATAGGTGATATCAATATACGCAGGGGTGATTTTTGTAAATACGGGGCTTGATTTTCATTATTTTACCCTTCACTGAGTATTGATAATTATTTTTGCATGAGAAATCAAGATAACCTAACATTTTGAAAGATGCACAGCTATATGCAATATCCGTACCTGATTTGTCAGTTGAAAGCAATTTATTGAATTTTTATAATACTCGTATTTTGAAAAATATCAAATTAAGAGTAGCACATTATTATTCAAACTAAACTCTAGTCTAAATATAATGCATTCCACTAAGACATATTAAAATTACATTCATTAAAAAATATACTACAAAACAAATTATAATGTTAAACAAGACAAATATTAAATAAAGTACAATAAATACGATTATTTTAATCACGGTAAAATCTAGCGACTGATAATATAGAAATATACTTGTGCTCGTATTTATAACTTAAATAAATGCCTTCAGTTAATGGCAGATCTAAAACCTTAAACGAAGAGCGTGTTGTGCAAATATTTGATGCGGCACTGTTTACATTATCCTCATAAGTAAACCCTCCTCATACCACCCTCACCATACCACCTCAACCTCAGCTACAACCATACCCACACCCCCGTCGTGCTATTTTGTATGTACAATAAAATAACAGCTTTAGGCAATATCTCGACAATAGTATCAGACAAGATTTAAACTTTTAATACATTTTACGAAAGTTTTTAATTGCTTATTATATCAATTATATACTCGTACGATTTCTTGCACACACTTTCCGAAATTTCGTTAATCAGTGATGAGCAAATATCGCTGTATAGCGCTGGTATTTTACATGCCTATAAAAGAGCTTTAAAATTTTCATAAATTTTTGGTTATCCCATATGGAATTGCAATGTAACACTTAAATTAGCTTGTAGTAAGCTAGCAAGTGTGAGTTTTGCATTACAAGACAATTTTCTACCTGGAATGTAATCTATAGATAAAAATAATGTATATATCAGGGCTGCGGAGTCGACAAAATTGTACCGACTTCGACTCCGGCTTGAACTACGTACAGTGAAAATATTAAATTTCTATAATATAAATTAAAAAATAATTATAGTACAAATTACGACAGTTCGGCGGCGACTCATAGTTAAAACAAGTTGTGGGGTATAAACTGCCGATATAACTAAAAAGTACTGATTCACTTATTTTTCTATAATGTATATAGAAACGAATAAGATAAAATTCATTATCGTATTATAGATTAATACCGCTTTTGTAACTACTTTTAAGTATAAGTCGCCGCCGAACTGTCGTGATTTGGACTATATCACAGATGTGTTAATTATATATGAGTATAAGAATGGGACAAGGTAAAAATATTTCTTTACCATTTTAGAGAGTTTTGCCCTTTTAATTATTCTGTTCTTTTAATGACTGTTTTAATTGTTATTATCTTCAATAATATTGCGACTATTTAATGAAATTACACCTGAGATCCTAATAGTTATCTTTATTACTATATATATTATATATTTCTTGAATTTAAGATATGGTTCAGAGTCCAAATTAAAGTGTAAAAATGGATAATTGTATGCATTATCAGTAACAGATAAATTTTGACTGAAAAAAATAACATCTAAAATAAATAAAATTAACAAATTCGCTCTGGATAAAATGGAATCTTAATATATAATGGTTTTTAATAAAGGTAAAATTTAGATTCATTTCAATTTTATTTTCAACTCAAACCCACTGAACATAAAATATGAACTTTACATTACATTACCTAGTAATATTTGATCTAAAACTAGTCTTATTTTATAGCTTATTTAAAAACTTGTGTTTTTAAAGTTTTATGAATTTAAAAAAATCTGCTTTAATAGTTGATGAATGATAATGTTAATGAGCAAGAAGGAAAAGTTTAAAATACGAAAAATATGTCAGAGGGTATTGAAGAACGTAAAATTGTTTACGTGATCTCCTTAAGAAGTTTTGTGAGTATGGAAATGCGCAAAAAGGATAGATTTACTTCTCAAAAGTAGGTCACAAAACATTGCATACTAGGTAAAATGATTTAAGTAACCGATAACATTTTTTGTGTTAGATAAACCTAAACTGTGTTTAGCGGGTATATTTTATAAATACTTTCTTTTAATATTACACACACCCCAAGATGTCTTAGTATTTAATTTGGTCCTAGTCGAAGTTGAATATTTTTTTACCGATTTCGCAGCCCTGGTATTTATTCTCTGATATAACACTCCTTTAAAATAAAATACATATATATTTACATTTAGGAGAAAACCTGCGCATTGTACCGCTAAAATAAATATGGAATAAATAATTATCTGTTGTGCTTGAGATCTTGAACGAGTAGTCGTAGTACTTTACCCTCTTAAGACATAATTGATTTTATATTGTCGATATCTGACTCTAGGAAAATGATGTTTGCATCAAACTTCTGCAGTTGTGTCGACTCCGTTCAAACGGAATAACGCAATCTTTTCCGCTACTTATTGAATTTCCTACCCAGAATATAACTTCCTAGTATTCGAATCAATAAGCAGAGCTGATAATATTATATTATAGTTCATCTTCATTTCTCAATGCAATTGTCAGATCAATTGAAATTCCGTTTATAGGTTTTATTATTCCGTATTGTTGTTGGTCTATCTATATCTTATTTTGTCTATAAAGTTTTTTTTTCTCTTGTTTTTACAAGAGGAGTTTTAGGGTTGCCAACTTTCCCGAAACGATAAGACTTATATATTCAGAATTGTTTTGAAATAATGTCTTGATAATTTAAAACAACATGTGAGAAATTATTATTACTCATTATAAACACATGGAATGTTACCTTTCATTCATGTAATATATTACTTAAGCAAAACCTAGTTATATTTAATGTAGAAGATATGTTTTTGTTGCTTTTATTTCATTATTTTAGAGGTATTCTAAAAACGCTTGTATCCTTAAAATGCGACAGGGCAATCTCAGTTTGGTCCCCATTAAATCCCGATTGGGATAGTCTTATTGGGCATATTACTTTGGGACCCAATTCCAGACATATCTTAACGACAATCTCAAGGAAATTTCTAGTCGGATGTATTAAAATTCCACACATTGTAGAATCTTCACAAATTATCTAAAAAGAGTTATTTAGTTCAAATTACGAGAGTTCGGCTGCGACTCATACTTAAAACAAGTTGTGGGGTATAAACTGCCGATATAACTAAAAAGCACTGACTCACTTATTTTTCTATAATATACATATAGAAACGAATAAGATAAAATTCATTATCGTATTACAGATTTATAACGCTCTTATAACTTGTTTTAAGTATAAGTCGCTGCCGAACTATCGTGATTTGGACTATAGTTCCATGTCTTGAATAACTTCATAATTCAATTTATTATTTTACTAGCTGACCCGGCGAACTTCGTACCGCCTAACAGTCAATGAATGTCGTGTTACCTTTTAGCTGAACTAATTTAGGCTTTGTTGAACGTAATACAATGATACAAAATAATATTAATATAGACAGAAACATAAAAGTATTTTATTATGATGAATGATGATGAAAACATACAGAATGAGAATAAAAATTAAAAAAATAATAATAATTAAGTAATTCAAACTCATGTCAGAAAAAAATGATTGAAAACTATGTTGTGCAGATTGGAATACACTCGGATTAATTCATTAATGGGATTTTCATTCAAGCACCTTGTGGTAAACGACATTCTTTGTTTTTTGGTCAGGCGCAAGAACAAATAAAGCGAATGGTTTGCCGACACGTGAGCATGCCACGTACAATTGACCATGAGAAAAACATGCATTTTCTAGATTGAGGCCACAAATAGTCAAGGATTGGCCCTGTGAATTGTTGATCGTCATGGCGAAGGCAAGACGAATCGGGAATTGAATTCGTTTAAACTCAAATGGCATATCCGTTGGGATCATCGGAATCCTTGGAATAAGAACTTCCTCATCTTTAATTTTTCCTTTAAGTATCGACGCGTGAATCACATTGCTCATCAGTTTTTTTATCACCAAACGCGTTCCATTGCACAGTTTTGAATTAAATTTCTAAGCATGATGACTACCGAGCCAACCTTAAGTTTTAAATTGTGCGGTGGTAAACCAGGCACATCCAAGGAGTTTAAAAATTCACTTGGATAATTAGTGGCTTCTTCTTCGTTTGTTACACAGTCGATAGATTTGAATGAATACAGAGTACCTACGATTTGATTTTGAATTATAAAATTGAGGTCATCTACATCTTTATTTTTAGCGGCCAAAATTGCTCCCTCACTTAACCATTTAGTATTTTTGTGGTTAGCAATGATATCCGGGAATACTTTGTTGATAAGCTCGTCTTTTGATGATTCAAAATTGCAAACATTTGGAGGAAATGAAATCAAATTGCTCGATTTGTCAACAGGAACACGGCCATTACCGATAGTCAGCAATTGCTTCGAGAAATCATCAGCAGATAGATCGTTCAACAATGCAACTCTCATATTTACAGACAGTTGAAGTTTCTTTACATATCGCCACAGATTTGATGCTTTGAGGCAAGCGTTTATTTCGTCGGCAGCAGTAGATCTTGGAATGACTGGTAGTGTTTGTCGGAAATCGCCAGATAATAAAATCATTGCACCACCAAAACATCTCGAGTCATTGCGCATATCTTTTAATGTTCGGTCTAGTGCTTCCAATGCGCGTTTGTGCGCCATTGTGCATTCGTCCCATATGATGATTTTTGATGCTACTAATACTTTGGCCATTGCGGAGTGTTTCGAAATGTTACATGTCGGTTGTTCAGTAGTTTGAAGGTTTAATGGCAATTTTGACGCTGAGTGACGGCATCCAAAAACGTCTCCGTCGGCATCCGTCTAACAATGTGGCCGCTATTCCAGAAGAAGCAATTGCTACCGCAATTTCGGATCTCGCACGTACAGTGGCCAAAATCAATGACATGAGAAATGTCTTCCCAGTTCCACCGGGGGCATCCAAAAAAAATAAGCCGCCATTTCCATCATCAATTGCATTAATCAGTGTATCATAGACTTCCCTCTGCTTAGGATTCAACAGAGGTACATTCGTTTGGACTGATTGGATTAGTTCATGTGGATCAGATTCACGTTCACGTTCACGTTCCAATTCTCTATTAAATGCGTCATTCATTCCGCGATCTGGCGCTGGCATTCCTAACCTAACTAACAAACTGCCGCAAACTGCCGCAAACTGCCGCAAGCAGTTCATAATTTTAAATTTTTGTAATATCCATTCAACGCCTGATTAGTAGGCAACAATACAAACAGGATTTAATGTAACACATATCTTCGGTCAAAAGCAAAGTTTTCATTGTTTATAAGATGTATTATGCTATTCGGGGCGGAGACAAATCCAACGAATAAATAACCATGAATATTGGATCAGCAGATCTCGAGTTATAAGTGTTGCAACAAACCCGTCTTTCTTTTATATATATAGATTAAATAAATTGCTTCCTGTATTGAACACTCAAACATTAAGAATTAGTTAGAAAGGCAAATTGTTACATGTATGAAGTAGTGTTCTATACCCAGGTAAAAAGTTGTATTGCAACGCTACCTTGCCAAATGCTTATTCTAAGATTTACTTTTTATTTTTCATATAGAAAATTGTCTTGCAATGTAAGTTTTTCTATTGTTAGCTCACTACAAGCAAAGTCAAGTGTTTCATTATCGACTTGGGTATTATTGCAATAACAGGGCATACCTAAATTTTAAAACACTATAGAGACTACCTATAAATGTGGTAATAAGAAAAGTAACAAATTGTACGTATGTGAATTAAGTTATAACTCTGGAAAATTTTAATTAGGTACCTAGTTTTCTTTCTGTTATTTGTATATCGTGAAATTTTTAGTTATGCATTTATCTTTCGTTTATCAACATCGGTACTGGGTTACTTCAAATTTGAAACTAAATTCTCATGCATCTGACGTCATATTATAGTGTTTAAACAACAGCATAACATTTTGCTATACTTAATATTTTCGTCACGTGATCGAATGATGTTTTGATATCTAACTTCATAAGTAGTACTATTTTAATAGATCAACACAACATTTGGGTCCAGGGAACTGAAATAAATATGGTTTCCAAGTTATTAAATGTATACAAAGTAGATCGTGACTGTCGGAATACAATCCGGATGTTCTGACGTAACCACGATCGTTGGCATCTGGTTTAATTCCGGGATTGTCTCGTCCCGTTCAAACCAGGGTGGTTGGCAACCCTTTTAACAATGCGACCTGAATTGTTTATGTATTTCGTTTAACTCCACCACCCACACTGCCACGCAGGAATATTACTGGTTGCTTCGTTTCGTAACTTCTCGTCATTCTTCACCAACACAACATCAACATACGCGAGAAGAACTTTAGAAAAGCTAATATCTATTTTAATATGAGTGTACCACAACCTCAAACCCCAACTTTAACCCCTACCCTCCAAACCCTTTCTTTTATGAATTTCGCAGGCCTGGAAGAGGATTCAACAAGTGTAGCAATAGAGTTATAGCCACAGAAATGGGGTTTCTTCGTAGCGTGAATAGAGACTGAGAAAGGGAAGGGGACTTGCCACTTTATGTGTCTTCTCTCAAATATCTATGCGGTTTAAAAAGTATCCAAAATTTATTTTGAACGAGAAAAAAAAAATGGAATCACCTGTATACTATATATAATATTACATTGAATAAACTTTTTCTTTTTTTCGTGTTCTTTTTTAAATGTACACTTCCTTTTCTAACATTACGACCTTTGTATAAATATTTGATTTTAGATGCTCTATATGTTTGGGTAACCCACACACTCTTACCTCTCCCCCATGTCCCCCTTGTCCCCATGTGAACACCAATGTAAGATAATGCGATTGAGTATAAAAGCGACCACCACCTCCGCCACCACGGCTCTTTTCTTGTAGAAAACTGAGCTGAATATTTCTGAGCGTAAATATGATTTTTGAACAATACTGTTTTCAACAGAACCCTACAGTCCATGATTTTGAATAAGCTTATTTCTTAGTATACTATACAACATATTATTTTATAATAAATTTATATAAATATAGTTTTAAGCCTATTAAACCTTTGTAAGCCTTAAACTTTTGTCTAACGCAATCATTGTATGTGTACGAATTGCGTTTCCAAAACACACATTTACAATTTGATACTTCTTCGGATGCTATGTTAAACAATATTCGAGATTCAACCATTCAAGTAGTATTTGACAAGTTTATATGCATTATAATCTTGTTTGATTGCATTTATAAGAAAAATATATAATCCTTTAAATCTTCTTTAAGGCCCTCCGCACACGAGGGAATCTACCCGAAGCGAATGTGATTACAACTGTTGTTAATGATAGATCGAGATATGAGATAAAACACGAGAAAGGCACACGAAGCGGCTGATTGGATTGCAAACTAAACGCGATACGAAGTTTTCAACGAAAACGAGCATGAGCCATGTCGAGCCGTGTATCGTGACTCTATAGAATTTTTAACAATAGCAAAACAGGGGATTCTATTGTCTTATTTTTGATTGTATGTATGTATTTAAATACTGTTTGTAAACATCTCTGTTGATGATGTCATCATGAAACCAACAGTGCCATGCGACCGAGAAATCTAATCGTTGAATATATGCTCAAAACCAGATTAAAATCAGTTTAGTTACGTTCGTGCCGTGTGTTTTATGTCACTCGTAAACACGTTCGTTCTTTTACTAACAACACAGTTGTAATGACATTCGGTTCGGGCAGATTCGGGGCTAAGGTTTGCAAGGGCCTAAATCTAACTAACCTGTAAAAAAGTTTAACTACTTCTCAACATATCTTAAGAAACTAATAACATAACCAGTTTTTGTCATTGCATTTTTCCTTTTCTTCCTTCTATTTTCTTGTATTGTTCCTTTTTTAATTTTCTCCTTCAATTCCTTCCTTCTTCATCTCACATTAATTCTCTTTCTCCTAAAAGTATTTTTAGTTAAACATATTCGTATATAATTGATTAGAATTTTTAAATGAAAAAATATTTAGAAATTTTTCTTTTTTTCTATTTGAAGTTTATTTCATTCAATTTAAATATATTTGACCTACACAATTTGAATACCTCTATAGTAAGTATTTATTTCTATCTACGACTCGTAGTTATTTTTTTAATATTCACAAATTGCACCTAGATACGAGTACGTAATGAAAATCCTATTCATTCAAAACAAGTACTTGTAGTCCGCAATCCGCAATATGCATTAATTAGTGCTGTTTATAATACGATGTTTTTCGATATAACATCGATACTTTTCAACTCGATATATATATATTTGGTTTAACTGAATAATATAATAAGTGGATAAGGATTGCTTTTGTTTTATGTTGACCATGGTACCATTTCTTAGCTTTGTGAGCAATTGTTACCTTTTTTTTAGCATGCTATGAACTCTTTATAATTACCTTTTAAATCCGTAATACTCCAAGATCCACCAGACGTTTTGGTATAAAAAAAAAGAAAAAGCGCGGATCACTTTTTTTCTGATGAACAAAATATGTAAAATTGAGTAGTGTTAGTATGTACAAAGATCGTATGCCTACCTGCTAACTTGACCAGGCGGCCATTTTCCAGGTATTAGGTAATCCAGGTATACGTCTCACTCACTCTCATGCACACGGATAATGCTCTCTCGCTCTAACTCATAGCGTAATTAAAATTGGGTCTCTTGTAAAACGTTTTAAAAAAGTCTTTTACAACTTATGTTAGTGCCACTCCCCTTTGAAGATCTAGCATTATGGTATTTTATTAATGAGAGTGAAAACTAACTGACTTTCATGCTAGTAATATATTTACGTTTGCTAATTTCATTTGTTATTCTATATATGTATGTATCACACTATATATGAACATATCGAAGGTGGGGCCTTCTGTATGGGGACCCGAGAATCGTTTTAAAACGCCAGGTAGAACCATACCTTTATGCGATATACTAATTCCAAGTAACTATCATGTTTTCTTGTGCACTTGTGTAAATTTAACATCCATTTGGCACCACCCGTGATGGACAGCGCTGGTATATTAATTTCACAGTAACGTGTCTGGATAGAATTGGTACATCAACCATCGATACATTTTGGAATACAATATTAACTCCCATTGGCAGCACTATATCACTCTTGGATCACCGCATCTTCGTTTCGGTCTACTCATCCAATCTATCGGACCATTGCTTCACTCTGCTGCGTTCAATGCAGTTAGTTATCTCCTTCCCCAATCCTCAATCCTCAATCCTCAATCCCCAGTCCCTAGTCCCCAATCCACATGCAAATGGAACACAAGCACAACCCATATGAATATTCAATCTGTATAATGTTAGTACTCCCCTACTTGTACGTTGTACCTTGTACTTGCACGAGTACCTAACCTAACCTATCTTACTGATACGATTTCAGTAATTAATTAAGTTTATGATTAAATTCATACGAATTGATGATAACATTGATTTCACTTATTATCCGTTATAAGAGTATCTATCTAGCATTGATTTTATTAAAATAACAATATGCGTTTTTAGATCCCGATTAAAATATTGTGTAGATTGCGACCCTTCTACTATCGATTTTAAAAAAGAACAGCAAGGTGAATTAGTGATTAGCACTGTCGGTTAAATAAAATAACAGTTAAAATCTTCTCCTTTATATATAAATATTCACGGTGTATATTTGTGCTCGCAAAACTCGAAAAGTAGTCCCTCGATTGACTTGAAATTTTAAAGCAACGTTGCATTTGAATACGCGCGTGTTTTTGAAAATCGAATTTATTTCTTTCGATTATTTCCAGTTGATCATTGCCTGTTTGTGCCTCTTTCATTGACTTTCCTATTTATTTTTTCATATCAAACAGAGCCACAGCGAATAGAGGCCGGATCTAGCTAGTTAATTATAAAAAAGCTAGAGTTTTGGGGGTATGTATGATTTGAATTCAATAAAATAATTCGTAATTACATTTCATATTTAACTCTATTTTTAAATTAAAATAATAAACTCGCTCAATAATAAAATAATTTTTCATATAAATTGACTAAAAAAATATATTTTTTTTATCAAAATAAAAAATATTTTTAATTTATGCGTTATTTGACCAACTTTTTTTCAAAATTTGGGATTTTTTTTTCGATTCGTAAATAAGTTACCAAGGTTAGCCTATATACAATCAAGGCTTCTTTCAACTTTCTAGCACAATTTTTACTCTCGGAAAATACTGCCCCCATGCCCCCAAATAAAATTTTGAAATTTAGAATTTTCTTTTATTAAGAATATACCTAATTATTCTAGAATCCAGAATATGAACTTTCCCCAAAGTTCCCTACCGGGCCCCCGAATTTCTTCAACCCCCCCCCCCTTTTTCAATTTTTGAATTTATAATTTTTGAGAAATGTCAGCATTGAATACCTTAATACACATGTAAAATTTCAACTTTCTATCTTTTACGAAGACAAAGTTATACAGCAAAAAAGAGCCCACTTTTTTTTTGCAGTTTTTCGAAAATTACGGGTTTCCAGGAAATTCAGGGAAAAATCCGGGGACGCCAAAAGTCTTAGAATAGAAACATATAAGAATATAAATATACAGTTGGAACATTGTAATATAGGATATTATTTTTAACACAAAACTGGTAAAATTTGTTTAAAACTTCCTATTCCATATACTGGTGTATTCCTATTCCAGGTGCTAGTTTGAGTATAACCCACATGTATATGAGGCCACTACACCATAAAAACTCATGGCAGGTCTCAGCATTGGAAATATGCCGACGTAGAAATAATTTGAATGTTAAAATAATACATTAACAAATAAATCGTCTGTCCAGGCAAATAGATAGCAATGCAGTCAGTCTATACTTTTTTCTTGAAATCTTGCATCTAAAAATCTTTTAGAACATGCTACGTATATGGATGTTGAGTATCTTTTATAGAATGTAAGTAGTCACGTATAAAGGAATCTGCAACAAATCTAAGTCAGATGCATTTTTATATTCAAAGCTTCCATCAGTCAAATATTCACAGCACATAAGTTCAAATACATGTTTGTTTAACTATGCAAACTTAGAAATTCTTTAAAGTATTTTTCCATTTTCAGTGTAAATGTAAAATATTGCAATTTACAAAAAGAAAGAAGACATTTCTAGTTTTCATACATTATAAAACGTAATACATATATCAAATGCTGCCGAATGAAAAAATACGGGGTCTGAATAACACTTGTCCAGCCGTTGTTTCTTTGAACGGTATTTCTTCCCATTAAAAAGCAATGCAACACATGAAATTAATATTTTTCCATTGTTTTGAAAATTACTAAAGTAGCGTCACTAAAACCGCTGTAACTCGTAAGCTAATGGTTGAAATATCATAAAATTTGGACACATTGTTTTAAAATTGGTACTATCTAAAAATTTGTCAATAGTGGCTCCATCTATATATAATGTCACAAGTATATCGGATATGTATTGTTCTTAGTAACACCTTAAAATATGACTCATGTCATTTTTCTTCGTCGTCGACCATGGACAACTAACTATATTCATGTCGCGTGATATTTTTGCTTACAATACACATGTAACGGTTTATCCAACAGGTTTTACTGTGTCGGTTGCATTTGCAGGTAAGCCAAAGCGTGATTGTATGGAATAACGTACAGTTTTATCACATACATGCTCCGGTTTACCTGTAAAGGTAATCTGTTCAGGTAAAACTGTCAGATAAACCGTCCGTGATATTTGTAGAAATCTTTATAACAAATACGGAGAATGAAAACCTATGTTTGTTTTTATTTCCCCCAAGAATATGGTTTTGTTATCTAGATTAGTCTTTCATTAATTTGTGTTAATATATATACATGAAAATTTATATAACATTATATCCATTATATTTATTACAATAAAATATTTACTTAGAAAACTTTACGTTTTGTCTAGTGATTACTTAGTAAAACTTAAAACTTGCAACGTATATATTTTTGTTGCCATTTTCTCCAAGTACTTGAACATTTTAGTTTCTTTGCTTCTCTCGACATGATTTCAGTATTCAGTACTTTATCCATATATATTTATACTAGCATCAGAATTTCTTGCTTTTGAACGTAATGTATATATGTACTACGTTTTAGTGTATATTGCTATAGTCTCTATGCTGCAAATATATATGTATATACATGTCCTCATCAACAGGGTACCTAAGAAACAATACCTTCTCAAAATACGTGATTTAAACTTATTTGTATACCGGTTTCTTTTAATGTATCAACGCGAATTTGTTGTTGGTACAATTAACAGTATCAGGATGCTATATGTAGTGATTTTTGACAAAACGTAACTAATGGTGCATAGAATCGAATATGACCTGCGCCAATACCACTTACATTAAAGTATCATCCATGTTCTGTCTTCGCACGAGCACGAGATTTTTCACGTTTCGTCTCGTCTCGCTTTCTGAAAGACCTTTCTGAAAATTATTGAGACGGTTCCGAGACCATATACGGCGAAACCAGAGAGTCTCGTCGAGGTTTTTTAAAAAAAAAAAATTCCTGGAAAAATAAACTAACAGCAACATAAACGTTCTGCCTTTTTTTATTACAAAAAAGGTTAGGTCGTAAATTTACGAAATATAAAATCTGGTAAACAAACATCTGTTTAATATTGTATTTTATAATTTTGTCTTTTGGAAACGAATGTTTTAAGGGAAAATAGATGTGAATATAAATTATTTACATTGCGATTGTTTGAAGACATTTTAGACTTTAGTTGCCGCAAAAATGTCATTGAGTGTAGCTGTTAGTAGTGTCAACCTGACAAAAGGGCCGAGATTAAATAAAAGTGATGATGGATGCATTAAGTGAAATTGAACCAGTTGGTCAAATTTCTTTTAAATTTGATGCAATTAATGGTGAGAAAAAAGCGATATGCTTAACGCGTGAAAAATTTGGAATAAAAAAATTAAGTAGCCGAAATAATATAATGAATTACTTTTTTTAGGACTATCTTAGGAGTAAGTTCTCATAAAAACGAGATGTGACGAGACGAGACGGGAACGAGACTAAAACGATACCTATTTTTTCTAAAGTAACGATTTTTTTAAACTCTCGCCTCATCTCGTCTCGTGTGAAACCCTACTCAAGGTGCTTTACTTTCAACCGTTAACAAAAAAAAGTTTCACTTCTCGCGCGCATATGATATTTGTTTTATTTTACTATGTAACCAACAGAAACACCTTGTAAGGACCACCTTGTATAACTTGGATATTTAGGAGCAGCGTAGAATGATCCGTAGGATCGTAACGGACCGTAGACCCGTAGAGCCGTAGAGCGTTATAGCAGGATACGTGTCGGTGTTCGGTATTCGTTGTAGTACACTCTACGTAACGTAACGTATATCGTAGCAAGAGAACTACCGTAGCATTGAGAACAGGAACAGGGTCTACGGGACTCTACTATATATACCTGTATTGATCCAAAAGTAGGGGTTTGTAACAGTGGTTATAAAGAGTGGTTCGAGTTTTGAAAGCCCTAAAAAGCTTCAGTACATTATTCCATGTGCCTACAAATACTATTCCTGTAGTATAATTTTATATAGACTGTACCATTAGTGGTCCGAGAGAAGTGTGTGTGTGTACAGTTTTATATATTCAAGATTCATGTTTTGATTTATATTTATGTATATAATATCACTATTTCTTGGTAAAGTAGGCGGCGTAGGCATCGTAGCACCAGCGTAGCACGTTGTAGATGATCCCATTTAGATTTCGGGTTACGGGTCTCTGTTTTATTAAACTGCATTGCATTTATTATTATTGTTTTGGTAGAAGATATTGAAAAATATTTAAATTTATTTATTTATAACTAGATATGGATTCAAATCGTTAGATATTTGTAATGTTGAAGTATGTTTGACAGTGATTCAATTAAATTAGATGCTAGAAATTCTGTTTTCATTTGTACTGTATTTTTCTTCGTCTAGATGCTTTTTCGCTTCACTTTTTAACTCATTTTTAGCATGATTATATGAATGTGTGCATTTATTTGTAAGGTGCCATTCATAAATTACGAACCACGCGAGGAGGGCGGTAGGTCAAGAACTTGCGTCAACATGTGACAAAGGGGAGGGATCTGAAGCGTTGTGACGTCACACGCAGCATAAAATATAGTTAAACGTAAAAACGTATTTTTTTTTTGAAAAAATATAAACCTCTGAAAAATGTCAACATACGGAAATATTCTTTTTGAAAGAAAGGGTTAAAAAAAACTCACGGTAAAAAAACACCGGTACTTTAAAGCAAGACCGTCACGATAAAGAAACACCGTTATGGTAAAAAAAACACCGTTACAGTAATAAAAAAAAATACCGTCACGATAAAAAAAGACCGTCACAGTAAAAAAACACCGTTACAGACTTATAGAATGTGATAAATATTTGAATTCAAAAAGGAAATTAAAATTTGAGATGAAATTCAATTCACACATAAAAGACGTCGCTTTGCGACGGGGATGAACGCTAGTATATATATATATATATATATATATATATATATATATATATATATATATATATAATCACAATTACTATTATTGTAATTATCACCATTTATTTATATCTTTCACAATCCACCAGATATCAAAGGACGTTAATTACAAGTTTAAAATTCTAATTTATTTGAGTTAGAATTCCTTCATTCTTTAAAACTTTTAATGCTGGGGAGAAGGATGCGTAAATATTTTAACTCGTAATGCGTAAACCTTTTATCTCTTTCTTGCAAAAGAAAATATTTAACAAAAAGATTATATTAGAATCTTAAGATGTCTTAAAGAGAGGCAAGTTAAATGTTGTGCAATTAAAATTATTTCTAATCGAATAAAATTTAGCCTTATAAAGACAGCAGCACAGTGGCAGAATGCTTTAGGATACTGACGACCAGCGCTATATTTCTGAGTTGTACCGTTTAATTTATTATATATAATTATAAATAATTGCAGCGTCACCACTGTAACTCGTAAATAAATGGTCTGAACGTCATGAAATTTTGACACATATCGTCTGAAGGTTGGTACTATCTAAAAATCAATGGATTTGTTAATAATGGCGCCATTTATATGTCATCCTACGAACTTATTGAGTGATGTCTTACCATACCAAATTTATTTTATTCCTTGCAAAGATGTAGTTTGTTAAAATAATTTATCAATTGTAAAAAGTTTAACTTTATATTTTTTTGTAAATTTAACTCGTATTTTGTATATACATATACTCGTACAATTGACTTAATACACCGTCCCCTAATCTCTTCAGCTTTGATAGTATGCGTAATAAGTGAAATACAAGGTATTTAAATTAGATGATACCATTTGTAATGAAAATATGCTTTTAATTAAAAAATAAAATTAATTATTTTTTTCTATACTTTATTAACTCAATTCATAACATTATTTATACGACTTCGTTTCTTCTTGTTTACGAATTTCTCAAGTTATGCTAACTACAGTGCTGAATTAGGACATTGGGCAATGCAAGTGGTACTCTAATATCACTGTGATAACAGTGTTAGTTCTCTTTTAAAATAATTGATGTTTTCAAATTCGACAATTGTTTATTTATCCGAAACAACGTGATGTAATTTTCTTAAATTCCCCGGGAAACTGTTGCTCACTCCTCTCTCTTTCACATGATTGCTTTCGTGTCAAAAGGTTAGTTTAAAGCCTCATTCCCAGTCATTGTTTTGATATTAATTTACGTTTTTATTTTAATTTTAATCTAGATTCCAGGTTTTCGGAATAGGTATTCGTGTTTTAATTTGAGTTTAGTTAATTTAGTTGGTGCGCATGTGTCATAAGTAATATAAATTTTGACAGTTCGACAGTTGGACATAATTGAATGCGAAATAATTAAAATTACTGTTTTTAATAACAATTAGTAAAAGAAATTGTTTTTACTTTTTTATTTTGGGTAAACTGACATTGAACTGCTTTTAAAAATTGATTGAAACAGATTATAATATTTTGGAGGTTATAATATAATATACTTTTTTAATTTAGAATCGATTGGATCTTGTAATGAAGGTCCTATGACAACAAAGAAAATGCATATTAAATTTTAAATTAAAAAATAGTGCGGAGAATTACTACGCATATCTTATTAAATACAAAATTAGAAACAAAATTAGTGGGAACGATACTTAAGTCTCAAAAAGGAAAATTATGTGAGGTAATTAAATAAATGCAATTAGGTCTCTGTGGTCCTGTCCCTTAAACATATTGATGTATCTTGTTTGCTAGCAATCAACACCATAAAGAGTTTGTTTGTTGGGTTCATTAAACTGCTTATTTATTTTGGGGGATTGTTTCGATTGGTTCGAACAAATTGTGAACATTTATATATATTTATATGATTGTGACATATATATAATAAATATCACATCATTCAATAAGTTCGTAGTATGACATACAGATGGTGCCACTCTTAACAAATCCATATATTTGTTTCAAACATTATGTATCAAAATTTCTTGACAATACAACCATTACTGTACGAGTTACTGTGATATTAGGGAGGCTACTTCTATAATAGAAAAATCTGAATTTCGTGTGTTGATAAAGCATTGCTTTTTAATCAGAAAAAATACCGTTTAAGCAAAGCAATGTTTTGACAAGTGTTATTCGGTCTATGATATTTTTTCACATTAAAAGCATTTCACATCAATGCATTACCAACACACGAAATTCAAATTTTTTCATGTTTTGAAAATAGAAAAAGTAGCGTCATTAAAACTACTGTAACTTTTAAACTAATAGTCGGAATGTCATGAAACTTCTGGTACTATCTAAAAGTCATATGGATTTGTCAATAATTTTTCCATCTTTATGTTATCCTACGAACTTATTGAGTTATGTGTTAAATATGTTGTTAAAATAATTTTAAATAAAAACTTTCAATACAATCTTTCAAACTTTCCTCATGTGGAATTTTGACATTGATATCGTAGTATTTCTAACTATTAAATAAATAAGAGACATGCTACGTATACTACGTAATAAATAAGTACATGCTAATGTTTCAATTATTGAGAAATGATGTTAATAATCAAAATTGATAAGTTTATGAAATACGAAGCACTCATCGCCGAGGATATTCCCCTTTACAAGCCAATAGAATTCCCGTTTTCTTTGAAGCGAGAGTTCAGAAACTGTTAGTACCGGAGATACGTGTAAACTGAAACCTGGAGAAGGTCTTTCATCACTCTAGTGGATAATTTTAGTAAAGGGAAGGAAGTAGTAGTAGAAGGAACCGAAACTAATGCCGAGTAATAAATGTGAAGTAATAAATAAACCCAAGGACTTCTTTCAGTTGATAAAAAGTCCAACAGAGACCCGTCCGTTGGTAGTGGGTGGTGGGTAGTGGGAATGGGAGTGGGGTTGTGGGTAGTCAGCGGTGTAATCGTATATGCCATATGATCCGTTGTCCTCCATCGCTCCATTCAGAGAGAAATCTACAGTTCATGAAATTTATTTCGTTAAATGTTGGATGTAATTTAATTATAGGCTTTTAAATTTTCTTCTTTTTATTTTATTTTCTTTTTAAATTGAATCAACTGAATATACTTGTACTCCGAACTTAATACAGAGCCATTCTTTTTAAGGATGAGGTAATCAGTTAGGTTTATTAGATGGATTTGTATTTACGCATTAATATGGCGTTCTTTAAAAAGTGGGGATAAATCATAAAAAGTATTGCATTTGGAGTAGTATGATCCCGAAATAATCCCATTAGGAAACATACAGTGTTTTATATACATTTACTATAACACGTATTACATTTGCTTGTTTATAAATGTAACGCAATGTAAAACTTTGATTAGCTTCTAATCAGCAGAAAAATCGTTTTTTCTCAATTTACTTGCTTAAGGTGGCGTTAAAGTGGATTAAGGTTTCAATTTTTTTTTATATATTTATATTAATGTAGAACACATTAAGTTTATTGTGTGAAAATTTGAAGTGGATTGAAGTAAAACTGTCGGAGATATAGTTTTAAGTCTTCACCTCTCTGGTCTGGCTTCTTGTTTCTTTGAAACTTTTAAATGCGTTTTTCTCACACTTTGCTTTTTATTAGTCGGTGTCCTCTCTAGCTCAAAATCTACTACACCGATCCTTTTAAAATTTTGCGCACTTTTCCTTTACATAAATGCCGAGGTAACGCTGTCGAGTTTTTTTTTTTTTTAATTTTACAATATTTTAAAATAATTAACTTTATGATCTTTTTCATGAAAAATTTATATTTTCACTTCTAAGTACTGTAAAAATTGAAAAATTAATAATAAAAAAAAAACACGACAGGGTTACCTGCAGAAACTTATCAACTAGTAAAATCATTTTGGTTTTTTGATTTCAAATAATCCAGTGATGAGTTATGAGGGACACCGCAATGAGACTTTTTCGGAGATTCGCTGTCATTAACTCATTTCTTGATATTTATTTATGAAAATTTCACTAAATATTCTATAAATGTTATTTTATCATGTAGTAATTATTGAAATAATTTTATATTATCTGTGTCGTCAAAAAACATTATCGAAAATATGATTCTTTTTTTGTATCGATTTGATCATAACCGTCCCTTACATAAAGCATCTCTTCTAAGCATTGTCTTTATAGCATTCCTAACTCTATTCATTTGCTGCCCAGCCATACCTACAACAATAGTTTTCGATATTTACAAATCTTTTTTGTCTTCAAACGCTCACCAATTTAATCAAAATAAATGTTTTTAAAAATGGCTAAATACAGTAGATGAAATAATACAAAAATCAAAAGATTATCTTTTTGTGTTAATTTTAACCAACCAATTTGTCAGAAATTAAAACAATAAACATTAAACAAATTTGTAAATAAGCCGTAAAAATCATAAATAGACCAACGTTAAATAAATAAAATTTTAAAAATATTCTGAGTTCTTCAGCCGAACCGAGTGGTTGAGTTTATAACAGAGCTGCAAATAAACAAAAAGAAAATAATTGACTTGAAAGAACAATAAGAAAGTGTGACGTATAAATAGTATTCAGTGAGTGTTCGTAGGAAAAAAATGGAAACTAAGCCTATTGATAAAGTTTGTAGCAAAAAGAAGCCGCAGCTGCGGCTGATTAATAATAAAATGAAGGAGACGCTGGAAGAGCTGAGAAATATGTTGAAGGAGACACAAGAAAAAATGGATAAGTTGGCGGAGCAGTTAAGGGTAATTGAAGAAGATAGAAAGGAGGAGCGAATGAAAATGAAGGGGAAAAGAAGAATGAAAAGGGAGAAAGAAGAAAAGATGAAAGAAGAAAAGGAGAAAGAAGAAAAGAAGAAAGAAGAAAAGGAGAAAAAAGAAGGGAAGAAAGAAGAAAAGAAGGAAGAAGAAAAGGAGAAAGAAGAAAAGAAGAAAGAAGAAAAGAAGAAAGAAGAAAAGAAAGGAGAAGAAAAGAAGAAAGAAGAAAAGAAGGGAGAAGAAAAGGAGAAAGGAGAAAAGAAGGAAGAAGAAAAGAAAAAAGAAGAAAAGAAGGGAGAAGACGAATTTAAAAAGTTAACTTAAAATTTAAGATGTCGCCGTAAATATAAATTTCATCTTATGAAATATAAAGAAAGAAAAATAATTTATATTAAATAAGTACCTTCAAAATAAAAGTTAAAAGAACTAAAATTCTACTTGGAACTGATGTTTAATAGTTGAATACAGAGTTCTGATTTTATAAATTTAATTTATTGTATGTTTTATTCATTTCTATTTATAAATATAATAACTTAACAATACAATTTTCTTCTTGAATCTTTTACACAAAGTACTCGTTTTTTTTTTGTACAATAAAATATTTTACAGCAGCGCATCAACTTGGTACTGCTGTGTCTTTGAATTTAATTTATGTAAAACACTTCTTCCATAGCATTGTATGGGACGAGTCTATACTTGTAGGTATATAGTCGTCGTACGTATGTATTGGTGTGATGGTTTCTTAGTTTAGAATAAAGTATTTAATACCACAACGCTTTCTATGTTAATGAGTTGTTCCAATACATTAATAAAGTACATGACACTAAGGTATTAAGGGAACACCCACTTCTTTTTATAACTTTAAATAGAGCCTTGACCGAATAAGCACTAACCTTTGTACTAGCAACTGCTTAGAAAGGAGCTTTTTGCAAGTCAAATCGATAAAAAATAGCATATTTTCGATAATGTTTTTTTATGACACAGTTAATATATAATTATTTCAATAATTACTACATTATAAAATAACATCTGAAGAATATTTTTTGAGTTTTTTATAAATAAATGTCAAGAAATGAGGCATTGATAGCGAATCTCTGTAGACGTTACAAGAAAAACTAACATTCATAACTCATCACTGGATTTTCTGAAATCGAAAAACCAAAATGATTTTATTAGTTAATAAGTTTCTGCAGATAACCCTGTCGAGTTTTCTTTTAATTGATTTTTCAATTTTGTACAGCACTTAGAAGTCAAAATACCGATTTTTCATAAAAAGACATTATAAACTTTGTTATAGAAGCTTAAGGCTCTATATCTCCGACAGTTTTACTCCAATCGAGTTCAAATATTCACACAATAAACTTAATATCTTGTAACATATAAAATGATTTTTGAAGTTGAAACCTTACCTCCCTCTTAAATACTCGAAACTGTATACCTCTTGTTGACATGTCAATCTAATAAATCAATACAATCTCTTAAATAAAACAATCAATATCAACAATAATCCAACTAACAAAATAAAAAGACAATTTAAATTACTCCATATCACTATATCTATAAACCGAGCGACGCCGGGTACTAACAACTTAATAAAATTCAATATGTAGTGCATGTTCCATCTAATTTCAATAGTAACAAATTTCTCACTGATTGCGGGCAGCTATTAATGCTAGAGTATAGTTGCTGTTGCAATAGACACGTATACCAGTATGAAAGAATGAAATCGATATATATATTGCTATCTCATTTTAATTATTTTTAATGGTTGTATGGATGGCTATCTACCGTACCGTAGACCGTCGACCGACCGCAATCCACATAAAACCTAACCTAACAAATGGATTGGCTTTGACATAAAATGTTGTGATACAAATGTAAGCAGTAATGTTGAAAAATAAAATATTTCAATTATTTATACTTATATAAATATTCATGTTGAGTTATTGGATTAATATATTAAAGATTTTGATATAAGATACTTCGGATGCATTTTACTTAAGATAGTAAAACTACTTTTCTACAGAATTTTGTAAAATGTAAAGTATTATTCAAAGTTACTGCTTTAATTTAATTTTGTATTTAATTTAAATTATTTAGCATATGGCAATACGCATAGTCATTCACAGTACCATTTTTAATTTAATTTATTTTTTGAATTTTATTAGTTTTTTAGAACCTTACAAGGTCCAACGTTTAAATTAAAAATATTAACTGAAGAAAACTATATTATATACCTCCAAAATGTGACAATCTGTCAAAATGCAGTAGAATTTATATTTAAAAAATGTTTAATATCAGTTTGTCAAAACTTCTATTACTAATTGTTATTAAAAACAGCAATTGTAATTATTTCACCTTCAGTTTTATCCAACTATCGAACTGTCAAAATTTATATTACTAAAGACTCAAACTCAAATTAAAACACGAATGTGACTAGAAATCTATCTGATATGTATCTCGAGAAAGGTTCTTCTGATTTCGGAAAAAGTAGTGGTATGTTATAGAGAAATATATTAGGAAAGTTTTGGCTAGTTTTGAGATTGTTTGACCTGTTAGTAAAAAAGATGCATAGGTTTAAAGTTGATATATTTTCATACGCGTAATGTTTCAACTTGGCAACGTTGTATGGCTCACTAGTAAACTTTAGTACTTAAAGCGAAACCTGGTAATGTTTTATCTAGAAGGATTATAATACGAACTATCAAATCACTCAACAAATTTAAACAATTTATTAAAGCATTGCTACAAGTTTTTTTTTCGTAAATAGTTATTTGAGTGCAGCAACTTTCGATAGTTATTAGCACTTAAACTAATACATACGTTTATAAATATTTTATAATACATAATTTATACAATATATAATTTCTTTTTATTTTTTAGCTTTTTCCATTATATTTTAAGCTACAAGTATTATTTTTTTCCCATTAGAAACCAATGCTTTATCAACACACGTAATTCAGATTATTCCATTGTTTTAAAAATTACAAAAGTAACGGCACTATAATCACTGTATCTCGTAAATTAATGGCCGGAATGTCATGAAATTTTGACACTTATCGTTTGAAGGTTGGTTCTGTCACATAGATTTATAATCACATGGATTTGTCAATAGTGACGCCCTTTATATGCCACCCTACGAACTTATTGAGTCATGTGTTATGCTATACGTCTTAAGAGAATATAAAACAACTTCAAAATGTAGATAATCAAATCAAAACAATAAAAATCTCAATATTCTTACGTCAACAACATATTCCTTGATTGTTTCACTGAGTCAGCACTCGAAACAATGGATTTCTTTAAGATTTTCTTCTAATTTTATTTTCGTATTTTTCGAATGGCACGAAGTGGTGACTAATTAGATAAAAAATAAGAGCAAAGGAATATCTAAGAAATGTCTTCAAGAAACATAAAGAAGACACGTTGAAGAGAATTATTAGCTGAACGGATATCAAGTACTCTAGAAGTGTTCAAAGGAAAAGGGGTTCTTATCTCAGTGAAGTAATAAAAGTCCAGTAAGATGAGTGTTAAAACAAAGAATATAACTTCAAGTAAATACAAGTATTCCAGATTGATTCAAGATTTGAACAAGTTTAGACGGTGTATTTATTGATATAGGATATAAAATATATAGATTTTAGAGATAGAATTTATATCTTGTATTTATTTTTATTGAAATCATTCTATCTTAGAAATCAAGTTAAATGTTTAGTTAAGAATTGTGCATTTCGTATTACTTTTTCATCCTAGACGAAACAGTAGCTAGCGGTATATTTTCTGACTTTATTTCACATAATAATTTTTTGTACCTAGCGAGTATATATATACGTAATTTTCTTATTGGGGGTAATCCATAAATTACGTCACATATATTTCATTCTATTCTTAACCCCCGCCCCCTCTTCCTCTGTCCTTGTCACATTTTGCGGAAATTGTAATACTTTATAGTTTTTTTTAGGTTAGGAATAAGTTATCCTTTTTTTCAATAATTATATCTAATACTGCATATGACGTCAGAACGCTTCTCACAGATAGCTTCAGTACCCTTAATTATAATAATCATACAATAACGTAACAAGTAAATATATTTGAATATTTTTAGTTTCTGAGTTAAACGAATATAAATATAGTTCGATGATTGTAACATAGAGTTTTTTTATTCGTATAAAAACCCTGAATAATTAGATTTATCCTTTTTTTATAACTTGTATAATTATTTTATATTCGGATTGGTTTCCAACTCGTAACTTGACATATTTGCGGTGTCCTTTAGCCAGACCGCCATACGTTCCCATATCACTGTCACTTTAGTTTTTAGGTTACCTAAATGATTCAGCCCTAGGGATAAGTAATATTGATTTACGGTTACATCATGAGATTACAGGGGTCAAAGGCCACAGCTAAGATTGTAGGCTGTTCAATAAGATCATTACAGCATTACACCATGTACGAGTACGTTGTTCAATATGCTGTAACTGGCCAAGTACAGTTCGTGTATGACATGGAAACTGAATATATACTATACTACACTGTAATAAAATGCTGGTTGAAAAAATACTCTTTCTTAGTCCGCACATGGGTCGACTGATTGCAAACGCGAGCCCCGAATCTGCCCGAACCGAATGAAAATGTTTTGTTAGTGAGAGAACGCACACGGCCTGAATGAAAAAAAAACTGATTTGAAATAGATTTTGAGCGACTGTGTTTCTAGGTCACAGGGCAATTACGTTGCATGCTATTGACGATGACTTAATGAGCAGAGATACTTTTCAAAAGTATTTTAATACATACATACAAATTCCTCAGAATACGACACAATAAAATCCCATATTGTGCTATTGTTCAAAATTCTATAGATTCTCGAACCATAGCTCGACATGGCTCGTTTTTCGTTTTCGTTGACTTCGTGTGCAGACCGGCTTAGCATAGAACCAACCACAATGCACTTAATGAAAATCACGTGTTAATAAATCCGCACCGCAAATTTGTTTCAAACTTTTAGCAGATTTAAATCAGCAGAAAGCGTGTTCAATTATGTGATTCAATGTATAGAGACGTCTAAAGCATTTTTACAGAGTATATATTACATATCTGAATGATCATCCTACAAAAACTATTGTATTACTCTTAAAATGAAATGAATTACTCTTGAAATGGTAAATGTTTCTTTTTTTTTAAAACAAGATGTCCAGCACAAAGCAATATTTAAATATTCATTTATGTATGGTAACTGTGTTGTATATTTACCGAATAAGTTCATATTATGACATATAGATAGCGCCAGTATTGACAAATCCATGTTAAAATTTCATGACATTCCTATTATTAGTTTACGAGTAGTATTTTTAGTGACGCTCTTGCAATTTTTTAAAACAACGGAAAAATCTGAATTTCGTTTGTTGATGAAGCATTGTTTTTTTAATGAAAAAGAAAACTGTTCAAGCGAAGCATGACTTGACAAGTGTTACTTTGACTCGGTATATCATCCTACGAAGTTATTGAGTGATATCATAATTATCTAATCATTGCTAGTAAAATTTCAAACACTACGAAATATTTTGCAACATAATGGAACATAAGAGTTATTTTTTTTACTCAACCTTTGAAACCATTTATCAATTACCGAATATTTTAGAACCATTAATTTATTTAAAATCGGCAGGACCGATCCAATCTGAACTTTTTCTTATTAAGTAACTACCCTCTTTTTCTTCCACCCCTTTATCAATCCCAGCTCGTTAACATTTAGCTCTTGTCAACTAGTTATCGTTACTGTTTTCGTTTTTTTTTGTTTTATATCCACTGTGTTATATGTCTTCCAATAAAATTTAAATGTCATTTCAGACATTTTGGTAATAATCCCTAAGGTCCTTGAATAAGTATCATCCCTTATTTATAGCCTTTGTATACAAACCCTTAACACTTTATGTATGTTGAAGTATAATTTCAATCTTAAGTAAAAACATCTACATTAAGCAAAGATCTTACTCTCTGAGATTATGATCATACCCGGCTTCTATCATTAGCTGAAATAGTGGTTCTCAATCGGTGTGACATACAAATTTTAAGAAAAATTCTTTATTAATTTAGAGATTTATGCGTGAAATATTTTAATGAATAATTCCTTACAAAAATATTGTGGATCGTTAGAAAGTAGATATTGTTAATATGCAGTTTGAATATTTGAACAAAACAGTACATTCTTAAATAAATTCATAAGACATCTCTTAATTTCGTTTACTACATCGTATTTTATATGAAATTTAATTTCTATGTTATTTCTGTAATAATTTTTTTTTAATTTATACAAATTTGTTTATTACTTTTATGTGAAATTTAATATACAAATTTTTAAAATTTAAGACAAATTTGGGTATTACTTTTATGTGAAATTTATTATACGAATTTTGAAAAACTAAGAGGCATAGGTATAAATTCATAAATTACATTATTAAGTTTGAATTACATTCAAATATTCTACTGCATCAAATATATTAATTAATTGTATTAAAATAAATAATTAATTTCTTCTTTTGTTGCTTTGTAAATTCTGTAACATATCTTTCAATTTTCTATGTTGTCTTCTTTAAACGAAATTTCCTTCCAAAAAAATTTGATGCTCAAGAGAGTTAAAAAAAGGAAAGGTAATTCTCTTCAAAAATTACATAATTGACAAAAGCTACGCGATTTTACTCTAAGTTCCTCTCAGCCCGCGTAGCCCTGCATAACTTTCTACCGAAACCCTCCCATCCTAACCGAGCTACGTAGTTTATGAACAACCCCTAATCTGTAATTTACAATTTTTAATAAAACGCATGTTCATGCATATTTTGTCTGTAATTTTCTTAAGAATTAGTGATGGTTTCTAGAATCTTCACATAATCCACAGGAAATACTTTTTCTTTAATGTTAGGCCTACTCAGAGGCATTCAGAAATATCATCAGGCCTGGAGAAAATAATTACATAAGCTGTATGGAAAACAAACAGGGCTAAGAAATTTAAAACCTCATCCTTCTTTTTCTTTACCCTTTCGACGGCAATGTATGTACTTGATAGATTCTCCATTTATGCCGGTTACCAGGGAAACAGTTTTGTTGTCAAAAAACAAAACAAAAAACTGTTTTGTTTTATTTTAAAATAGTTCTGTTTTTCGAAAACAGACTGTTCACACTGAACAGACTGGTTTTATTTTTAGTGTTTTTCTGTGTGTCCCATAAAAATTATAAACATGATAACAACTGACAAGTGTAAATAAACAAAACCAAGCAGACTAAAAAACAACAACAAACGTGTTTTCCTTTGATCTTACCGACTCCAGATGGAAATGTGTTTTGTTTATTAAAACAATTTGTAAAGACAAAAGATTTTTTGGTGTAAACATTGGTGTTTTTGTTCGTGTTTTATTGAACTGTCTCTCTGGTGCTAAACCGGCATTAGGTTTCATGATTTATAAAACATTGAGAAGCACTGGGTCAAGCTAGAGCATGGAATACTAAGAGGTAGAATCCTGTTTTACGACGTATACTCTTAGGTTGTAACATCCCTTGGTGTCGTTTATTATTCATCCGCTCGCTTACACCGTTCATCCGTTCATTCGTTCATTCGTTAAACAAACCTAACCCAACTTAGGTTTATTTGACGTGAGATACGATGTATTTCAAGTCTTCCTATTAGAGATTCACTTGTATACTCGTATAATTCCAGGATCCACTTAAGTGCGGCTCATTAATACTTTATTATTCATTAAAATTTTAAGATGTCATTTTTGGATAATTTATGTGTTTATCATTTTATAACATACCAAAATTAATTCTTGAATGAGATGAGCTTGGGTTCAATTCCGGAGAATCAGAATGTATTGGATGCACTCTAAATGTTAAGTTTTATAAAATACCTTTGGTTTTCTATAAGGGACGTCGCGTAAGAACTTAATCGAGCGCGAATTTATTATGTATTTTTTATGTAATTTAATTAAATACGAGGCGTGTTTTTTAAGTAAGTACCGTTTTGGAATTAAAAAAGACGTGCAAAGATATCGCAATAATTTTATTTTTACATGAAAGCCTGTACCTTAATCTACTTTTCTACATAATTTCCGTGAATATTGAGGCACTTGTCATAACGTGGCACCAGTTTTTGAATACCCTCCTCATAAAATTCTGCCGCCTGACTTGTTAACCACTGTATCACAACTGCCCACTCCGTTCTTCATCATGCACATTTGTGCGGCCATCTTTAAATGCTCTCACCCATTTCCTTACCATTCCATCACTCATAATGTTTTGTCCGTAAACTTCACAGATCTCACGATGAATATCGATCGGTTTTACGCCTTTAGCACTAAGAAATCGTATAACAGCCCGTACTTCACAATCGGCGGGACTCACGATTCTCGGACTCGGAGGCATCTTAAACACTCAGTAAACAACGTATACAATGAAGAATCAGACTGTAATAGCGTCAGTGCGTAGACAAGAGATGTAGGTACCCAGCACGCATGCAGGTAACGCCGACCGTAGCGCTGCAAAGGCGGAATCGCAAAACGGTACTTACTTAAAAAACATGCCTCGTATATTTTAATCTATAAATCGCTATCGGGGTGTAGTGATTTATTGGTGAAGAAATTAACGGATGTAAGCTGTTACAATATATTTTAAACTCTTAACGTATGAACTTATAAATACAACCTTTATCTTAGAACTATAACTTAACACTAACTAAAAATCTAACTTTAAATCAATGTACAATGTACAATGGAAGAGGATAACAATATAACAAAAATTCCTTTCTCTTAGGCGGAGAAGGTTCAATATGATAATGAAATATTTAGATAATTGAATATGATGTAAACAGTGTTAAATATTTAATGTTCAATTCAAACTATATAAAATGCGTAACAATGGTTTTGATTCTACCAACGCAATACTGAACACTAAATGTATTACTGCCCAGTAAACATTTTGGTGAAATAAAATTGAAAAACAAATTTCTTAAAAGTAGTCTTTCTCTTTCCAACATCATACAATTAAATGGAGATGTAGTTGTTGTCTCTTTCACATTTGAAAATCTTTATTTTAGAATAGATAAAATTTCACATTAATTTCACCAGAAAATCACAGGAAAAGAAACAAGATATATCTGTTTCTGTTACACTTTAATGGTTTATTTGCAACTTCATTCAAAACTGGTACGGTACTGAGGCCAGGTGAAGTAATTTTGTCATTTGTAGTTCATATCACTGACATTTCCCTTGAACGGGTGAAATCAAATTGAATTGTTTCATGACAAAAAAATCATACGCATCTTCAATATGATTGGAGTCAAAGTAACTTCAATATGTTTACTGGGTGTATATATTGAAACTTTATTAAAAATTATTTGACGAGTAGTGGGCGAGAGCATTGATGCTTGACGCTGACTGCTGTATCTTTCGGTTCGTTCGCTGACCAGAGGTTTTTTTCTGGGTTTGGTTGTTACCAACTTAAATTGATTATGTACATACATAATAGTAAACTTACTAAGCACGAAACGGTTTGGATCGGAAATAGTCCGACGTTAAATAAATTAAATAAAAAAAAAATTAATTCTGAAAAGTACCAAACATAGAGTCTATAGGGTAGAAGATATTTAAAATTTAAAGGTACGAGTATGTTACTCCATCAATAGTTATTTGGCATCGTTTCTCATAATGATTTGCTTTGGTGGTTGTAGAAACTGAAATCGTGACGTCATTGAGCAATATCATAATATTGTCTCTTTAAATCGCTGCTTTAATAAGTAATATCTTCTATAATTTTGTGACTAGTTTAAAGGTAATCGCGCGTTTAGGCTCCTAATCAATTCTTCTAATCAAACACAACAATTTTAAAGCATTTAGAACTAAATTGAGTTTAAGAAGCTTTTGAAATTATTTACTCGTAATAATATTCTCTAAAACGAGAACTACTTTTCAAAACTGAATTTCTATTGAAACATCTAAATTTTTTTCTTTACTTTATTAACTTATATACACATACGAACACAATAGAAAGTTCGAGTTCTAAACTTTCTTCCTCATAAAATTTATTATAAAATATATTTTATCGGAAAAGTAATTGTTGCAAGAGGCAACAATAGAGAAATTGTGGGCGTTTCCTCGCGATGGGAGGAGTGCATTTATTTGGAGAATGAAAATGACCTGTCATGTAAAGAAAAAGTTAAATAGAAAATTACATTATCTGTTTAGAGTACGAGAACAAGTATATAACATACCAGGGATGGTGAACCTTTTTATGTGTTCTTCCAAATATGTATAAATAATATTTATAGAATTACTGATGTGACAATCTCTCATTTGTGACGTGTAAAGTTTGTGTATCAGCCGTGCGATAGGTGTTACCCTTGCGAAAGGTTCACCATCTCTGTATACCTTACGATTTCGTAATGCAGAAACCCCATATAGTCAGATAGTCTCATGCTGAGACATTGTAAGCCATGTAGAAAGAATATGAATAGAATTATATGAATAAATTTTCTGCATTTAAACGAAATAACAATATTTATATATAATGCGAATATAATAGGTTGTTCATGATCTGAATATAATAGAAGAAAGATGGGGAAAATCTTATTTATATTATTTAAATGTTAAAATACGTGATGCTACTCTAACTTAGACAGATTAAAAATCTTTTTTTGACAGAAATCAAAGAATAAGACATCACTTTATTCAATTGTTACAATCTCACTCTTTATGTGCATTGATTCTATTTCTAAATGATAAATAAATTATTCTATAAAGTTAATGCAACGTCGATCTATTTATCGTGAACGCTTGAAATGTCTTCTAATAGTAACTGCATTGCAAGACAATTTCAATATGAAAAGTAGAAAATGAACTTTATAATTAGCTAGTGGTAAGCTTTACTCTGCAAGTCATTTTTCTACCTGGATATAATAAATATATATTTATTTATTGTTTATGCCTTTCGGCTTTACAATTTCCTTTAATTTACATTTATTCTTACTATGTACTTCTTTCATCATATTTTTATTCTTACTAAAACTAAGTGACCTATTTTGTAACTGTTTACCTGATGTCTGTTAACTTCTGACGATTTTTCAAAAACCTATAATTTACAAATTAGGCTACTTGTACCAGTTTCATGGTTTGGAATCCATTTTGCTCTTTATTTTAAGTCTTCTGATAGTTTTGTGTAAACTTACATAGTTTAGAAAAGTTTAGAAAATATGTCGGAATCTGCCTTTGAAAAATCGTCGCAACTTAACAGACGTTAGGTAAGCAGTTCTAAAATAGGCCCCTTAAACTGGACAGTTCCCTCGTTATAACGTTCTCTCTTCTTTCTTCCGTATCGTTACCATCCATCTCTAGGATCGTTGTTCCTTTACCTCATTTTCTCGTCTTCCCGCCCGCATTTTGTCTTGCTATCTTCTAGTCTTCTTCTACACCTTTATCCTCTTCAGTTTCTATCTTCTTCTTTTTCTGTCGTTCTGATTCCGTAGTACCGCCTTTGTCACTCCATCTGTACTTCGTCGGTATTCTTTTTTCTGTTTCTCCTAATCTTTTTGTTTCGCCCCCGCCTTCACCATAATTTTCATTACCTTTCTTCTTCTATTCTTTCTCTTTCTTCCATCGTTTCCATGCACCGTCTTGCTTGTACTATACTATGATTATAAGTTATGATAACCCAGTTAAAACATAGCACTGGTCCAGGAATAACACTCAAATGCATAGTAACCTAGTGTCAAACCTCACTAGTAAGGTACGCGTCAGCATGGCTCAACGTAGAAGGCCGCTGCGGGTTCTATAAGACAATAACTGAGACTGACTATCCTTATGACGTCATCGATATACGCTGTGAGAGTTGCTGATTGACGATTGAACAATGGACGATAACACATTTGTTTGCCTAAGCATAGAAATAATACTAATATCTGTAGCGACCGTTGTATACACCTTCCCACTCGCTGCAAATTGCACTATGTCGTCTACAATTTTGTTTATAACCTTACTTTTGTGTATTTATAATCTTTGCCACTATAAAGTGTTTATTCTTTGTGTCTTTTTCATTCTTGACTCATTTACTAAATGACAGCACATGGTCTTAGTGGTCACCACTAATATTTATTGCACTTACAAGTTAACTTCAATTTGGACTAATAAGATATTCCTGCAACATAACGTCTTATATCAGTAAGGAAGAAAAACTTTTGAGGTTATTTATTAGAACGCATTACAAGAAATTCCTTAGGGATATTTGTGATATGTTTTCTGCACACTAGTTACCCAATTTAGTACTCTGAACAGTAAATACTATTTTAAGGAAGTTTTTGTCACTTTAACACAAGTGGTATACATTATCTTTAGTTACATCTAAACTTTTATTCTAGTTAAACTTTTATTAAATAGGGAATTGAACAACCGGTACTTTATTTCATTTTGTTTTACACGCGATAAAAAGTTGGGTTCTCAATAAGTTCTCTAAAGAAATATGTGGTCCATTGAAGCTATATTTAGAGTACTTATTCGACTAGGTGTAATTCAGTAATCAGATTGAAATATATTGACCAATTTGTAACAATTGTGATTGTAATATAGATATAGTGAATTTTTTACATAACATTCTATGAAATTGGTATTGATATTTCATTAATATCAAGTGCGGTTTTACACAAAAAACACGACACCCTTAAAATAGGTCAATAATAAAATCACTTTTTTACAGAATTTGACAAAATTTAAATATTACATTAATATAAGTGTCCTTAATTTAATTACAATATTTCAAATATTTTGATCAGCTGTGAAGCGAGATAATTAATACATAGTATATAAAAAGGACATCATTTTAGGTATATCTGAAGAACGTTTTAAGAAAACAACTTAAATATTCTATAGAAATAATTGAGGAACTTTTTCACTGTTTTTTAAGTTGCTTCATCAGTTAGTAAAAAATATACTAAGGTTCCTCACTATTATAGCTTTACCATATTTCTCAACAGTATGATTGTATTTATTCTGTACATATAAGTGCTAAAATGTTATTCTGTAAGAAGTGTGCATATCGTTTTTACTAAATATCCTACTATACTTTTAGCCACCTTAAAACTCTAACTCAATTGATTTTTTATTGTGTATAAAAATTCACATAACAAAAAAAGGAATATCAATTTATTTTCTGTATAGTATTGATTCTAAATAGAATTAAGAATGCAGTTAAGAATAATTGAAACAAGATGAAAAGTAAGTAAATAAGTCAATTACTATAATAACTACACGTTACATTACAACAGGATAAAGCCTTAACTTAGCAACGTAATGGGACTGGACAAATAGATTGCAGAGCTATTGCTCAGGAATATCAACAAGTATTGCCGTTATGCTATTTCCTATAGATTTGCTATTGCCAAATTTTGGAATCTATTATTTTTGGTATAAAGATACCTAAGGTGGAGATGAGCAGATGCTTTTAAAGTTGTTTTAAGAATTTGTTGTTATTTTTGTCCAGAACATTCTTATTCAATTTTTCTGAGTGCTTCATAGCAGCGTAATCTTATATTAAGATATATAAGAACCCTACAAGAGTAATCTAACTATTTTATTTTTTATTATTATATTAATTGTGTGCCTTTCGGCTTTACAATCTACATTATTATATTTCTTATTACATTTCATAGAACTTCAGCTAAAAATTAAACTTAAACTATTCTAGACTTTTCTACTTCCAAAAGTAATTTCTGCTTCATTTTCTCTTGACCCTCTCCCTTTATGTTCCCTACACCTCCTTCCTTCTCACCATTTCCTGTTTCTACTTTCTTTTTGCTTGTACCTTCGTCTCTCACTTTTTGCCTTCCTTGCCCCTCTCGAATCCTCTGGTTTTTCACTTTCTCCTTTTAATTACTTCTGCCATCAATCTGTTCCCTTCCATTCCCCCTCATTTAGTAGCCTAATTCGAACTTTATCATGTTTGCCCGATTCCCTACTAGCGTCTTATTGGGAAGTAAGGTCCTTATAAGGTCCTCATCAGGGGTTTGCAAAATTCTACTCTGGTATTATTCAGCATTACCAACAAAACTTACTTCATATTTATACATACAAGTATTTCTCCACTATTACAGAATCCATGTACTTGTAAGGAATATTCGTATAAGTTTATTAATATTTGCCATTAATTAAAATAAATTGGGTGACTTAGAACATTAGCAAATATTCTAATAGTTCAAGCTTAGTATATGATACCTTTTAGCATACATTATAATTATATTTAAGCTTTAATAACACTCGCAGCCCAAGTAATGTTATACAAACACTGCATGTCCTAATTTAGAGCCCTGTATTTGGTCTTTGACTCAACTTACTATATTCTCACCCTTACTTGGCTCCAGTTACTGCATCCCCTCACATGATACTTTAATGTTCTTGAATATAATAACTACGGTGTAGAATATCAGTAACCTAAATTGACTGTAGCTTCTTGATCGATAATGAAACAGGAAATAAATCTTATGGTTCGAAGTTATGTGGTTGTAACCATGATATGTATGGTGCTCAGCTCCGGGTTAGCCAGATACGATACGAGTAGTTTGATGAATTTCTCATGCAGCTACCGTCAACTGCCATCTATTAATACAGGGCTGTCAAATTTTGAACAAGCTGTTTACATTAGGTTTGTGTTTGACAGCATTGAAAGCAACTACTCGCGCGATTGCGATTTAGTATGTAGACACCATGGCAAAAATCCATAAATTCAGCGTATTCTCCAGATTTAGGCTCTCAGCACACGAATCTGCCCGAACCGAATGTCATTACAACTGTGTTGTTAGTAAAAGAGCGAAAGTGTTTACGAGTGAGATAAAACACACGGCACGAACGTAACTAAACTGATTTTATTCAGCGACTAGATTTCTCGGTCGCAGGGCACTGTTGGTTTCATGATGACATCATCAACAGAGATGTTTACGAAAAGTATTTAAATACATACATACATTAAAATATAAAACAATAAAAATTCTATAGAGTCACGATACACGGCTCGACATGGCTCGTGTTCATTTTCGTTGAAAACTTCGTTTCGCGTTTAGTTTGCAATCAGCCGACTCGTGTGCCTTTCTCGTGTTTCATCTGATATCTCGATCTCTCATTAACAACAGTTGTAATCACATTTGCTTCGGGTAGATTCGGGGCTAAGGTTGGTTGCAAACCTTATGTCGTGTGGGGCCTCGCATTCCCGCGCAACAACCCAAGTAGAAAAATTCATTACTATATATGTATTAGAATCTCGCGCCTCGCTCTTTAAAAATCCCTCTAGAATCACTGTGTATATCTTTTAAGGCATTCATGTTTATCATTATGCCTTAGATTATCATTATTAATATTTGTCGTCTTTGTGCTTGTTCACTTTTAGAAATCTTCTAATATAAAATTTTATTTCTCATCAAAAATACTTACAATTTACATAAATTATACAAAGAACAGATACCTCGCAAAGATCAGCCGCCCCGGGGTCTCGCAAAGATCTGCCACCTTGGGGCCTCGTCTGGTTAATGCCGCCCCTGTTTATATATTACCTCCGTATACTCTTTATTCGAGAATGCTCTATTTTCTCATTCTAATATTTTGTCTGATTTTCTCAACATCCAAACAAACCATCGAATGCCGAAATCCTTATACATCTTTTCTCATCTGCAGCGGAAGTAGTTTCAAATAAGGTATTTATCTCGCGGATATCAGTTGCAGAGGATACTTGAGGCCGGACCTGAGCGAGCTTTAACGTAGATATCTCCCTTTTCTCATCGATTCTTTCATCTAATTAAATTACATTGCATTTGAATGAGTTTATAGAAGAGACAATCCAATCATAATTAAATTCAGGATTGCAGATATCCTCCGTCGTATAGATATTAATAATCGAAGAGAAAACTTATTTACTGAGGAATAAAAGAGAGATTTTAACTGAACTATTCAAAATATAATACAGGGTACGTATTGTATTCCAGGTATATGTTTGTTTATATTGTTTTTTTTTACCGTATGCCGATGCTAAGTATATGGTATGACGCCAGTATATGTACAGTATAAACAAACATCGAAATGGACCATAATGCCGGTTTCAGACCAGAAATACAGTTTTTAACAGTTTTGTTTTCAAAAAGCATGTTTTGTTTTATTTTAAAACGGTTCTGTTTTTCGAAAACAGACTGGTTTTGGTTTTAGTGTTTTTCTGTGTGTCCCATAAAAATTATAAACATGATAAACAACAACTGTCAATCGCAAATATTCACAAAAAACAAAATTGCTTGTTCAAACCAAGCAGACTAAAAAACAACAACACCAAACGTGTTTTCTTTTGTTTTTACAGACTACAGATGGAAATGTGTTTTGTTTACTAAAAGAACTTTGTTTTAAGAACTGTCTCTCTGGTGTGAAACGGGCATAACACACACTCTGTGTTTGGAAAGTTTAAGCCCGGATATAAGATGCCACAACATCGGGAATAGATTTAACCGAAGACGCGTTCGAAAATTGTCCAATGTTGTGACTAGATATAATTTATTTTGACAAAGAACGACATAGAATATAAGCATGGGCTAAAACTTAGTGATTATTATTTATTCAAACAGGTGGTTAACATGCATTAATAATGTTTTTTTTAATGTTTATTATACCTTGATTACATGCATTAATTACGTCACATTTGAAAGGGGGCTCTCTAAAGTCGTGACAAGGGAAGTGGGGCGTTTTGTTACGTTACATCTAATCTAAAATTTTACTTACAAGAAAGAAACCAAAAAGGAAAATAGTATTAAAAATATTTTTGGTGTCCACAATGTGTGACAAGATATGACAATTGGAGAAGGGGGTTAAAATATATGAAATTTTTATTACGTAAAAAATTTCTGAAAGTTTTTATGTTCTGCATTCAACACAGTAGACACCTCTTACAAAATGTGACGTCATTTTTCTAAGTACAATCACACTGCAGCAGGATTGTGACGATAAAACCATTCTTTGTTATCTCAATGTTATTGAATGATCAATAATTCAAAGCATCTTTTTAAACTTCATTCACTTTCAAAAATATTTGATGTTTTCTTGCAAAAACTTTAGAATTCCAAAGAAACATTACCGTAAGTTTTTTAGATAAATTTTCCGGAACTATACCGCCACTCCACTTCCAGTACAGTGCTATTTAGTGGTTGAATTTTATAAACCTTTTAACGAGACTAACTTCACTGAAAGTTTGAGCAGTTTAACAGGATAGAGAAGCAAGGGGAGAAGTAAGTGAGTCGGAAGAAAAGTAAAACAAATTGTGTAAGGAGGGAAGGAGAAGAGCGTTAAGCAGATGGCGCTGCTGAGCTTTAATTTATATATATTTATTATTATATAAATACATGTAAATATTTATTTGTATTTGTTTAAACCACTTTATTTAATTGAATTCAGTACAGGACATTATAACTATTTTATAAAACAAATGTTAGGTTATGTTTGTAACTGATGTGTCAATGCAATCGGCGGCCATATTGTAAACTATATTCGTTGCACTAGAAGTTGAAATCAAAGTTATGATTCATACATTGTAATTATGGTTTTTTTTTATAAAAACTAACTTTAATTCAAGTTGATTAAATAATATATTTTTTATATATATGTAATTGTTTTGAATATTTGATTTGTCTTTGAATGTTAAAAGTATAATTTTCCAAATTTGTAGCATCGGAAATAAGTCGGTGTTAATAAATTAAATAAATTCTATAGAAATATTCTCTTAAAATGCTGTTTCTATTTATTAAACGTTACGATCTAAAGCCAAATTTTAAACATAACTTCATTAAAACATTTTATTAGGGTAGTTTGATAAGTTTGATAAATATTGTTTTTTTTAATTCATGAATTTTCCAATGTATGTTATGAATATTCTAATACTCTGAACTTAAGATCATAGGCGTAGTCGCACACTAAAGACAAGACAATATGTTTACAAACTGCTTTTTATCGCATAAAAATTTACATCGAATAAATAGAGACAACATCAATAATCTTCTCAAAAGTGTTCGCATTTACTCATGTTTTCTTTACCTCACTAATAACCTCACTTTGACTAATAAAAAATAAAATAATTATTACTATAAGATTTAAAGAAAAATAAAAAATGAAACCTCTAAAACAATTTCAGCAAATAAGGTTTGCCTTTTCAGTACAGATTTATCAACTTTCGAATAATTTCTTAAACATTATACCATCTTTTCTAAAATCGAGTCCATTGTATTCCTAAACACAGTCGTTACATCTAACGAAACTTCTGGAGTTTTTAAAATGGTATTTCTTTTATTTATTGCCTTTTTGAACGCTACGGAGAGAGTACAGATGCACTTAACTTCATTGATCGAGTTGTGTATCTTTTTCATTCTCTTGTTTATACCACAATAAACGTTCGAATTGAAACTACATTTCTTCATAAATATAGTGAATAGTTTAACTGTTATGATCAATTAATTTTATGTCCTAAGTAGTAAATTCGCCATAAACTGCAGTCTGTAGAGACTGCATTAATGCATTATTCAACATCACGATACTGTTGTAATGTTTTTAAATTTATGACTCATTTAAATGTTTAAATTATTTATCAGTAAGAAGTTTCTCTTCGTGTTTGATTCACAGCGATATATTTTATGGATTGATTATTTGTTTACATTATCGTAAACTTATTAGGCACCGATGTGGTATCCGTTAAAAATAGTTACTTATATGTAAGGTTTATTTAACATAAAAGTTCTACCTTTTACTTAATTTCTTTTAGGAATGTTCTAAAAATATTAGTATTTAATACAACAAAGAATTAGGAATAATATGATATGAATAATATGAAATAATATAATGTAAGATTACGTAATAAAAGTTATATTTCAGCATAAATTTATATTATTTAATATTAGTAAAAAAAATTATGCAAGATTATATATTAAGCGAATATATTAATAAAATATGCATTTATTTAATGAATTGTTTTGTAAAATGATATTAGTTTTAATAAACTTAAAATAATTTATCCTATTAATATTTTAGTTATCCGGTTCTTAAGGTAGTTTGCTCGTGACAATCGGAGAGAAATAGTAGACAGTCAATACGAAAACTTAATGGCAGACTAATTTATTTTTGTCGGAGACTATTCGATCTATAGAAACTTTCATATGCAGACACACACAAAACAATCACACTTTAAATATTTAGATCTTTTCAACAAATCATTAAAAAAAAAATGATTTTCATTTTTAAATTTTCCTAATTCTTTCTTTTATTTAATAATAATTTTTTAGAGCATTCCTAAGAATTGTTTTACAGATATACATGAAATTATGTCTTTTCTTTTTATACTTTATCGGCCAGTTGCATGTTAGTTATGTGCACTTTAATTATAAATCTCTGGCTTCACAATCGATGGAAAAATTTCATTTTCCACATAAAAGTGGATTTACGGCCAAACTACCTTAATTTTAATATGCGTTTGTATATTAAATTTAAAAACATTTTAGCAACAGTGTAGTGTCGTTCTGTTCCAATAAGATATGATCCAAACGTAGGAGTTTTTAACTTATAAAGCACAAATTGTTCCAAAACACATAAAAAGATCATTATTTTCACAAATAACAATTAATTTTTATGTCCTGCAATACAATTGTAATAGCCTTATATTACGGTGTAGGTGTATTCCTCCGAGCTAAGGCACAGTAGCAACTAAGATTTTATTATTGTATCTTGATGAACTTAATTGAATCTTTCTGTTAAAGATATTGGATATTGTCAAATTAGCCCTCTTCTGTAAATGTATACATTGGAGTTGGAGCAGAACATGAATACTTCTAATGATACATTATTTCGTAGTGAATAGAAACGCCTTAATTATCCGATAAAATCAGGTTAAAGGTTGCCACAGAGCCCCGTTTTACTATAGCGGTTTGTTTATTAGAATGGCTTGCTTTGTTCGGTGTCTATATTTTATGTGTAAATTACCAGTGGCGAATTCGACTTTGGCAATACTTCCTAAATATCCCAAACTTTATTCCAGGTCCACACATTCGTGTTCGTGTACGAATAGCTAAAGCAAATATACGTACATAAGCTCACAGGAAAATGAGAAACAATCCATATTGCAACACGAGCACGAATGCACAGTTTTTTTTCGTTATTTGGTAGCACTATAATCAATGGGCTTGTGTCCTCATTTTTTAGTGGTCGATTTTTCAATTGTTGATTAAAATAGATATTAATAAATGTGTATTGGCGTGTCTATTTTATTAAATATCTAAATATTGACAGAGATATAGCAATTAAAAGTTTGAATTGTAGTTTTAGCGCTAGAAATGGTCGGCCATATTTGTATGACGTCAGTTATTTGTTGAGTAGGTCAGTGCTGTGGTAATGTTTTGTAGCTGTTGGTAGTCAAATAATCAAGTCAAATCAAAGAATAATAAGTTTTTATTTTATTTAACTCTGTTAAGGCAGACATAACATTGAAATTTTATTGTTCCATAAAATAGCTGTAAATAATATTTGATAATATAATATATTAATACATATAGCAGAGATTTATGAGCTGTAAGGTTGGTAACCTTATACAAGGATTGTGATGTCACATGCACTTGGAATGTGTACAACGTTGAATCCCTTTAATAATTAAAGAGACAAAATTACTTTTTTAATTGTTAATATCTCTTAACATATATGGAGTTATTAACAAATAATTGAACATTTGAGGTTCTAGTAACCCACTTTATCAATATATAGTACACTTTTATAGAAATTAAGACATAGGACACAAGCCATTGCTATACTATGAGGAAAATCGGTTTAAGACTTCTTTATGTTCCCGAAACTAAAACAACCGCTTCGGAGTATCCATTTTAACTCTATTAAATCCACAAAATTAAAAATTAAAAGTAAAAATCGCCATGCTGGTGGAGCTGGTGTAAATAAGCGGATTAAGCTATCTTGCTCATAGTTGGCATAGAAATTATGTATAATGCTACGAACTCACGGAATTAGCGCGGAACTTATTAAACGAAAAAATTGCCGTTATTTTTGAACACACCTCGTATAACGTTTTCATCAGCTAACTAATCCGCCTCTGGTTTTATTCGTAATTGTTGTAATAATTACTAGTTGGACACTTTCTATTAAAGGGCCTTCATTATTTTCTAGAAGGGATGTAATATAAGTAATTACGGAACAATTTCACCACCATTTGACTCCTCTGAATGTCATCTTACACCCCTAGAAATATCGACGTAGCAAAATATAATATAGATGTTTATATTATATAGTCAGATTTAACTAATCCCAAAAATAATTAATATACAGAGTGTTTCAGAGCTTAGTGAGAATTGTGCTTGATTTTCTTCTTTAAGGGCTCCAATGTGGAATACTTTGTAGCAGGGTGTTCCTACTAGTATGTTTTCGTACAACAGAATGAGTTTTAATGAAACATTAAAAAAATTATAGAGAAATGTTTTACTATGCTCTTCAAAAAAAACTTTATAAATTTTAGGATATTTCTAAAGCATGTTTGAAGGTTTTGAAAGAAAATCAGATTCCAGCATATTAATTTTTATAAGATATGCAGATTATTTTAATAGAATTGTTTAACAAATTCATTAAACAAATTATTAACCGGTTCCTAATTTTAAGAGGTACAAAACCTTTACGAAAATGATGAAAATGTCGTGAAATTTAGAGGAACATTAAAAATAGTTAAAATACATGCTGACTCAAAATTGTTGTGACCTGTGGTTTATAGTTTTTGTTCAGTACAAAATTAGTACAGAACATAAGAAGATGTCTCTGTTGGCATTCCAACATTATAATGTATTGTTGTCTCTAATAGAAGTAATGCGCATGACTACAATACGACGACTGCTGTACGCTACAGCGATATGGCATTCGTGTCAGTTGTGTTTTGGGCTTCTACACTGTCAAGATCATAATTCCCAACCATCTTGTTATTATAAGAATGTTGGTTCAAAGTTATTAAAAAGTGTAAAATTATTTTATCATTAAACAATTGAATAATTATTCAATCTACAAATACTCGCATGGTTTTATTTCGTACATGCGAAGCTGGTCCTTCGAGCCGGATATGAACCAGCGACCTATTTAAGCGGATTCGCATATAATTTGGATTACTACACGTTTATATTTTAAGAAAAATTATTCATTACGGAAGAGGATACATGGATGCTGGAGGAGAGTAAAATACTTCTTTACTCATGAAGGTACAAAGTTATTATTACTATCTGCAAGTACCAATCTATTAAAAACTTCTCATGTTGCTGGATTAACCTGGATTAGTTTGTCATCCACGTTTCATCTATCATATAAGTACGAATCTATCACCTAAGCAAGATGGAGGGATTGAAAAGGCTTAGATCGGCGCGGACGGCTGCAAAAAGTGCAATATCACGGATGGACAATTACGTCAGCGACCCAAGGGCTCTCGACTCCGCTACAGTGGAGGTGCTGCAGGTGAAAAAAGAAAAGATGATGACTACATTCCAATCGTACGAGCTCACGCAGTACAGCATTTTAGAAATTGATGATCAAGATGAGGAAGACATTGAAGAAGTTGAAGAGAAGTATTTTAACATTATTGCAAAATTAAATGCTAGCATCAATAAGTTAAAAGAAGTTAATAGGCCTGAATTAGTTCCATTGAAGCTCCCAGCGGTGGAAATTCCAACCTTCGATGGCAAGGATATAACCAGGTTTAAGCCCTTTTATGAGCTCTTCCAAGCAGTGGTTCACAATAATGCATCATTGTCCGATGTTCAAAGACTTTTTTATTTGAGAAAGTATCTCGTTGATGAGGCTCTCTCAATAATTATAAATCTGCCGCTTGTGAACAGTTCATACAAAGAGGCTATTGATTTATTGTTAGCGCGGTATGAAAATAAGGCAAGATTAATCTTTTATCACATTAATATAATACTTGATATTCCCAACATGCAGAAAGGTACTGCAGTCGATATAAGGGCTTTTTTATGTCAAGTAAAACAGCAATTACAAGCGTTAAAAAATCTTGATGAGCCTGTAGACAAGTGGGATATGATTTTAATCTCGGCCTTAAGTAGAAAATTAGATATCGTTACTAACCGCACTTTCCACATGGAAAGAAATTTAGAAGAACTGCCTACTATGGCAGAATTTATTTCATTTTTAGAAAGACGTGCAATTGCAATTGAGTATAGTTTAGATTATAAAAATATGTCACATGACAATAATAATAAAGAAAAGTTTATTGATCCACAAAACACATTTGGAAATGTGGTTCCAAGAAAATTGTATAATAAAAATAAGTATTCACATAATAATATTGTATGTAATCTTGCTATTTGTGAATATACAAACCTTGAGAATGTTATGAAACAATCTTGGACAACTGAGAAAGTCCCAGAGGAATCAGATAAGTTTTCTGAGGATTACTTAAAGGCTGAACATAAATTTCAAAATTCAGTAGCACTTAAAAATAATTTAACTGTTGATTTGCCATTACTCAGCCTAGTAAATAAAATAGAATTGGAGGATTCTTTCTCAGTTGCCCCGCAAAGATTTAATGTGTTGGAAAAAAGATTTAGACACAATCCTTCATTATTGGAGGTTTATAAAACATTATTAAACAGATCAACCAGTATTATGACATTAGGTTTAAAACACAATATTATTTTTATAAATATTAAAATAAAAACAAATTTAATTTGCTACAAGTCCAGTGTAGCTCCATCAAGTAAGGTACTTACAATACCCCAGCTTGAGATTATTAGCGCAGTGTTGCTGGTGCGAATCAAACAAGCAACAAATAAAATTTTTGATTCAAATACAATACTTCCATCAGATATTAATTGCAATGTTTACAACATTGATGTAAAACAAACATCTGTACTGTTGGAATTGTTAAAAGATAATTGTTTCAATAACATTGTAACTATTGAGTTGATGATTGTTGTGTACATTATGCAATTGATAATGTATGCTACATTGATAATTATGGTTTCTGTTATATTTAGGATAGTAATTAATTTGTTTTATATTATTTTCACAAAATTATGTAGACTACCATAGAGTTAAGAAGTTTATGTTATTTTGTGTAATTTTGTTTATAATAGTTTTAAGAAGTTCACATTATTTTTTGTAAATTGGTTTATAATAATTTTATGTAACATTGTATAATTTGATATTGGTTGTGAGCTTATCTACTTCTGCTGGCTGGCAATTTATGTTCAGTACAAAATTAGTACAGAACATAAGAAGATGTCTCTGTTGGCATTCCAACATTATAATGTATTGTTGTCTCTAATAGAAGTAATGCGCATGACTACAATACGACGACTGCTGTACGCTACAGCGATATGGCATTCGTGTCAGTTGTGTTTTGGGCTTCTACACTGTCAAGATCATAATTCCCAACCATCTTGTTATTATAAGAATGTTGGTTCAAAGTTATTAAAAAGTGTAAAATTATTTTATCATTAAACAATTGAATAATTATTCAATCTACAAATACTCGCATGGTTTTATTTCGTACAGTTTTCTTTTTAGAAATGGTTTAAAACAGCCAATTTCTATATACTAATTTTTAGCTCAATTTCACCACATAACATAACTTTTAACTATGAAAAAATGATGACACCGTTTTCAAAAACTACATGAAACTATTGAAAATATAAAATTAACAAAAGGATACCCATTTACGAAAATAATTAAATAAAACAGTAAGAAACGGTAACGTTGCAAATGGCAAATCGAGAGAAACTTTCAAATTAAAACGAGATTATACTCCAACAAATCAATAAATCATTTATTTCTTTTGACAACATTTTTTTATTTATTATTACTTTTTTACAAATATTTATTTTTAATTGAATTAATATAAATTTGGCATTAATTATAGGTAATATTTTAGTTGTTAAACTATTATGTGAATCAAAAAAGCATTTTAACAGGCAAAAGCCATTTAAATGGGAATTGAGAAATTCATTTTCGAAGATACAGTCTCAATATTTGTACGTCCGTCATATATTTCGTATTACCGAAATTACCTGTACCTCCTTAATACGCATTTGTCTGTTAAATTTATATCTTTGTTGCGCTTTTTTTTAGTAATGTGGGCATTCAAGCATTCGGATCTCATACTATTCTACCGATGAGGTTTATAGCACAATCTGATAACTACCTTTAAGGTGTTGATACACATGCTATTTAAAGAGCATGCTCTGATCCATACAAATAGCATACTTAAGAAACATACACATTTAAACACAGAAAATAATGCAGCCACTAAATAGCACGTACTGTAATAGATAGGATTTTCTCCAGATTTTTATCGCCACCTCAAGACAATAAAGTCAGTGTTGTCTCTATTTGTTAAATACATATAGTGTTGCCATATCTTCAGCATGCAACCTACCCAATTGAACATTGTAACAAATGTAGCAGTAATAGTCAAACACGATAAAATGAGTCATAGGAGAAATAAGTTAAAACAGTTTCAAGTTATTACTTCGAACCTTTAAAAAGCACCTGAGCAAACTCGTCATATAATTTAATGTACCATTTATGTTGTAATAAAGTTTGTATTCAAGATGTGTTCGTTTTAACATTTACTCGCACTTTTTAAATTGTAGCTCTATACACACACACACACAAACTATAAAATTACGCCATATTATACACATACACATGTACATAAAACAAATATTATTTTATCAGTTAGTGTTTGTTACCCAGGAAACAGTAATTTTAGGTTAGATTGAATGCAGAAGAATCATTAAAATTAAATAGAGCAATAATGTTTGGTTCAGATGTACGAGTAGTATACCCATTCAGTTGTTTTTCATGAAATCTTATTTAAATACTATATAGAATCTTTATTTTATCAATTAGAAGTTTATCCTATATTATAATGTTTTAGGTGTATATTTATTATATTCTTATATTTTTATATGTTTGGTTCGAATTTTGTATGGTAGCTCGAAAACGCTTCAGGGAAATTTTTGAAAATTTCCTATTTCGTAGAGAATAAAATTCTAAGACTTTTGGCGTCCTTAGATTTTTCACTGAATTTCCTGGAAACCCGTAATTTTGAAAAAAAAAGTAGGCCTTTTTTGCTGTATAACTCTGTATTCGTAAAAGATAGAAAGGAGAAATCTTACATGTGTATTACGCTATTAATTGCGAACATATTTCACAATTTAAAAATTCAAAATTTTATAAAAGGGGCGCCGAGAAAATTAGGGTCCCGGTAGAAAACTTTGGAGAAAGCTCAAATTTTGGATTTTGTAATGATTGATTATCGGGTTTGATTTGGGGGCACGGAGTTCACATACAAAGGACAGTCGTCGCTTGCAACGGGAGTAAACTCTAGTTTAATTATCATTTTCCTTAGCTACAAACCCACACTCGTCTTTACTCCATGACAGACAAACTAATAAGAGAGAATGATTCCAGAAGCATTAGGTTTTTATACTCTATTGAAAATTCTTTCCACTATTTAGTAATTAGTATTACTCAAATAAATCCGTTAGACATTAGGCATTCCGATCTAGAGATTAGTCTGGCCCACATTAAAGCTGTTTCCACCTACTATTTAAACCCTTTTATCCTTATCTGGAGGATAAATACCTTACCTTATAGGTAGGATTTAACAAATATTAAACCGATGGTAGAAATACCAAGGTTCAATGTTGGTCAGACTATTGTCTATACATAACTATTGCAATTATTTGGTTAATGAAATTGTTAAGGGAACTGTTATGTATAATCCGAATTAGTGATCAATTTTAAGTGGAAATAATTTTCAATAAGCTTTATTGATTTTATCAATGAAACACATTTAATCGCTTTATTTTAAATACCTATGCTCATGTCTGTAAGTTATAAATTATGTATTGTAAATGTTTGCAAATGTATATATTGTTTTAAGTGCTAATAACTCTCAAACTTGATACACTCAAATTAATATTAAAGAAATAAATTCAATATTGTATAAAAACATAACGACCCTTGAATCGTTCTCTTGTAAGTTTGTCTGTTATAGAGTACAGTCGTGTTATTCTAGCTACGAAAAATCATAATTTAATAAACAAACGTTTACTTGGTAAAGTTATTTTAATTCTACATCTAATTAAGATAGTATCCATATTTTATGCTTAGTGATTTCAGATAAAAAAATGTGTAAAATTATAACTATTTACTCATGAATGTTGAATTTAATCTAATTACGGGTTAAATTATATAAATGGTACAGCGTTGTCATACTTGTATGTTATAAGCCGCTATGAATATTGATTAAGCACACAATAAAATGGAATCATATTGAATTGAACTTATTTGAATGAGGTGTTAAATCCATAATTCAATGCAGGCGTTGGGGAGGGGTTTAAATACAAGTGGTATAAAGCTACCACAATGTATAGGTCAGGGTAGGCGGTTGTGGGTGGAGGTGGCGAGCTAATTCGAATGTCAATATATGCACGGTTTGTTTAACGTGGTAAATATAAAAGTTAATCACTTGGATGAACAAGATCTAAAGCCAATTAAGCAACTAGAATAGTCATGAATAAATAACGGAAAAATATTGTGAAACAATGGAAATTCTGAATATGTTTTTTTTACTACATATAAGAGTTATCTCATACTGGAAGCGACCTGTGTAGTCACATTAACACATTTTATCATGAGAGAAAAATTTCCTGCAATACTGATAGACCTCTCTCGCCCCACTTGGCCCTTAAAAAACATTAAGCTTTCGATTTAAATAATAAAAATAATATGTTTCCGAAGATATAATAACATTAATTAACATTTTTTATAATAAATATCATCACAATCATCCGTTACTTACGCTGTTCAAAACACGATGTAAGATTTGGCAACGTTCGCCGCATGAGTAACCGCGAATATTCGAAAGGCATTAATTGTATCGTGGTCCGCTACGACCCATTTCTTTTTTTAAGGATTGGTCATAAACGATCTTTCATAAATTGAACTAGATCTAAATATATTCTTTATATGGTATATGTATTATATTATGAGAAAGAAGAAAATTCAATATGAAAACTAAACATTTAATACTTAATAATATTATGTCATATGAAACTATAAGACAAGATGAGAACAAGAAAACTTCGTTATCGGCGCAACGAAAACTAGGTCACCATCGTCTATCCGCTATCCTCTATCGGATAGGATACAAGTAGCAAAGTCAACACGTTTAAAGCTTCTGCTCTTGCTCCTTCTCTTGCTCTTCCCCCTACAATACCACAGTCCCAGTCGCAGTCGGTTTGTCATAACATTCACAAAGTGAATTCAGTTCTGAATAAGTTTAAGTTCATCGTATACGCGTACATCTTTATCTTAATGACGTAAATATTATTCCAATTAGTATGCACTGTACTGGGTCATCAGCAAAGATGACTTATTCCATTGAAAGTAGATTTTTGTTCATAAATTTGGTTGCACCGTAAAGAAAATTTATCTTCCTTAAGAGGAAAATGAAGATACCCAAAGTGTGACAAGTGGTGGGAGAATCATAACTTTAAAAGTAGGGGGAGGTGTCACAAGAAGGGTATACTATACTTAAGACTACTGTCCACGACAGCTTCATTTGGAGGTTGCATGCAAGCTGCAAATTGAAATTTTTGTGACGTTATTTATGGATGACCCCTAAGAGACATCTAAAAAGAATTTACAATTATTTTTTTTACAGTGTAAATAAAAGATTTTTGTTAACATAAACTCTAAATTTATTTTTATAATTCATTAATTAATTTTTTAAGTTGTGGAGAGTTATTTCTATTTTTAATATTATAAATACAATACATGGAAAAATACGAGTATTACTGCTTCACACTTACTTTCTTTTTGCACTGAAATAACTTGCTTGACAGGGATGGTTGTTCTCTTGTTTTGACAGATGACAGAAAATTGCCCTAAATTCACTTTAAGGGTTCATAAAAGAGGGTGTTTCCTTTGATCTATGAAATAAACAAGTCAAACAAACATGTCATAAAGATAGATAATATATTTTTTTAAATAAATGTTATATATATATAACATGTATATACATATACATATTTATCATGTTTATACAATTTGTCATTTTAAAATTCCATGATAAATAAATAAAGCTTTTATTATATTTATACCAAAATATGGATCAGCTGCTAATACTGTCAAAAATATAATAAATTTTGTAATTATCTACAAAAATGTATATTTATTTACATTTATATAGTATAGCGTATATATACCACTATTTTAATAGGTCATTTTAATAAACAATTGCCGTTATTGACTTTATCAATAAATCTAATTAAATCTCTATATTTTAAACACAGTTTATAAATTATGTATTACAAATGTTTATAAATGTATATCTTGTTTTAAGTGCTAATAACTAGCAAAAGTTGATACGCTCAAATAAATATTACAAAAAAAATTGTCTCCTTATTTCTTTTGATTTCTCCTCAAGAGGCGGCTTTAGGGGATGGCAAGCAGGGCAACCGCCCGGGGCCCCGCATTCTTGCGCAACAACCCAAGTAGAAAAATTCATTACTATATATCTAATTGAATCTCGCGCCTCGCTCTTTAGAAAACCCACTTGAATCACTGCGTCTTCTTTTAAGGTATTCATGTACCTTAGTTTATCATCATTAATATTTGTCATCTTTGTGGTTGTTAACTTTTATAAAACTTCCAATATAAAATTTTATTTCTCGTCAATTATCATCAAAAATATTTACCTACAATTTACATAAATTATATAATGAACAAGTGGCTCGCAAAGATCTGCCGCCCCGGGGCCTCGCGAAGATTTGCCACCCCGGGGCCTCGCAATGGCTGAAGCCGCCCCTGTTCCACACCACAGTAAAATATTTATTCATTTTTCCTTTAAACCCACCAACCCTTCAATTATAATGTCCATGCATCCACTGTACTAATATTCTGACAAAACAAACGTCTCTAGATGTATCTTCTACGTATATTTCACAATGTTTTTTTTAAACGTTGACTTTATATATATTTTCTTGTTGCAGCTCGACAGGTTCAAGGAGCCTCCCGCCTATGGACCGATGTGTGATCTCTTATGGTCTGATCCCCTTGAGGATTTTGGAAATGAGAGAAACGCTGAACATTTTTCGCATAATTCAGTACGGGGTTGCTCCTATTTTTACAGGTAAGTTTTTCAATATATCTACTAGAATATTTTAAAGGTAACATGTTTGTATTTCTACTACACCTTCATTTATACATTCTTAATCAGCCTTATGTTTCCAAAGTCCTGAGGCATATTACCTTTACATTGAAAGTAATCATGGCTCTGTATTATCTTCTGTAATGTACTTTAAGCATAAAACCCGTAAGAACACCATCATAACCTAAAATAAAACCGTATTTCAAATTCAACAGTGTTGTATACTCGCAGTATATCGTATACTGTATCTAGTTAACCTCTTTAAGGAGATCCTAGTATCACCGCAGCATAAATAATTTACGTAACAATATTATATTACTTATAACTTTTTTCATACATATGAAAAATTATTTTAAAATTTATAGATTATATGTTACTATGCTATAAATTTAAAAAAAATGAATTACTGGAGATTTATAAACATTCAATTGACTAAAAAAAATAAAGTACTCTAAATAGGTTAGGCACCTTATACCGCTAGCATAGCTACATAACCTGATAACTTAAACCTAATGCCTTTAGAATATTCGCAGTTGCTCATGCACCGTTTAACTGTGCAAGCTACGTTGCCAAATTTTACATCTTGTTTTGAACAGCGGCAATGACGGATGATTATGATGATATTTTTTATAAAAACGTTAATTATTTTTGTTATTTCTTAGGAAACATTCTATTTTTATTATTTTAATCGAAATCTTGATGTTTTCTGAACCATATTCAATTGAAATAATATTTTTTTCGATTGGAAACTTACATGAAATTTTCAATCAAATGCATGAGGTAATGGAATCCCTATATACTTGTACGTGAAATTTCCATTTTTTAAAACTCATTATTTCCTTAAAAGTTCCGGAAACTACCCTTCTTTAATTTTTGAGTATCGTAGAACAAATTTACTAAGTTTCAGCAAGTTCTCCATTCTTTACTACTTCACAAGGATCTCTTTAAAAATACATTCTATCTCAGTTATGGATCTCAAATGTTGCACCTTAAAGTAATTTCAGTGCGAAATTTTAGTTTATACGCTTAGAATAACGTTCAAAATCAGAGATAATTAATAACAAAATTAGAAATTTCAAAGCTCACCTCCCATTTGAAGTTAATCAAACTTCCTGCCCAGCCAACTATTTTCTATTATAAACAAGAAATTTATCGATAAAATTGTGAAAAAAATCAGGTGAGTTAAGAAAAATGCTTTTTAAACTATTTAAAAAACTGTTTTTAATTCATCGTTTTTTATTGGAGTTATAATAATTTAAAATATATTTTTTTGTAAATTCCAACACGTGTGTTAGACCAGGGTCGAAGCCTTTTCTGAAAATTTTTTCCATAGTAATGTATATTTTTTTTTACACCATCAGAAAATAGAGATTTCAACGAACAAAAAGCCCACCGACTTTTTTGAAAAATCAGATATTTTGACGTGAGAATTTTCGATTGAAAATTAGGGTGCTTTTTCGATATCGAGTCAAAATAGGGTGAAAAAATTAATATTTTAAATATTCAAAATTCCAGTGTGTTTGGGACATAAAGAGGTAAGTTTTCACCAAATATCATGAAAAAAAAAATTTTTTTGTAAAAAATAAAAATAAAAAATCAAAAATGTGATTTTTTAGATTTTTCACATTAATTTTGAGGTTTTGGAGAAAAAGTATAGATACAAAAGCTGTTGATCTTTTTATTATCTACAACTTTGCCATTTAACTTTTTTCGATAGGACTTGTAGTTTTGCCGGAAATCGAGATTTACCGATTTTTACCCTTAAAAACTTACCATCTACCCCTTCCCAACCGCAGATCGCCCGTAATTCATTTTTCCTTTCATTTTAGTGGTATTGCCTTCATTTTCCAATAGGTTTCATCCTACTTTAAATTTTTTCGTTTCTAAAATTATCGACCCTGGTCTATTATGTAGAGGTTTTAAAATTATGTTCTGACTATTCTATACCACGCTGGAACGTCGGTTAACGATTTTGGTTTAGTTCATTTACTTATGTAGTATTTACATCTATTCAAATGTAACCTACTTATACTGCTTACTTACTGATGAGTTTTTTGTACAGCATATTTTTAAAATAAATTCAATGTATCTCACAAGCTAATAATCCATTTATAGGTAATGTTTTTTTAAATTAAATTAAAAAAAATATATTGTAATATAATACAGGAATAAAAACTTCGCATAAAAAACACATGAAAAACGACTATTTGTACTAAGTTAAAATATATCACATTTCTTATTAAATTAAGGAGACCCTTAAAAAGACGTATACTCTATACAAGGTGTCTCAAAAGTAGCACGTTACACTTGACGCCGGTTGTAGACCTACTTCAAACGCATCGAAAAGCGTAACATGACATCAATAAAAATCGCTTGGTTTTCGAGATATCGTCAGTTAAAATTTTTTAATTTAAACATGTTTTTAATTATCTTTGAACCTTTCTCAATACATTTGATCATTATCAATAAAAGACTAGTCCGATTTACTAAACAACATCTTTTTCTTTTGCTTAATAAATAGTTTTAATTTTTGGTTTTTGTTTAGAAAAGGTAACTAGATTTCCTTTTTTATGTCAGTAAGATACAAGTATAATACCATTCCTGAACCGGCATAACATAAGCAAGTTTTTAAAGCGATTTGCTCATTTTGTGTCTAGTATTTGTTTTTCACGGCAGCTGGTCAAAGATGACGTTAATGTTTTGTTGAAGATTTAATTCAAGATTAAACTAGCAATTTTTCGTATTTTACATAAGTCATCGACAGAATAATGCTTGTGTCGTCTTAAGTAACTACTCACGATAGCGTAGACAGAGAGATATCGAAGAAGACGCTGGCACTAACTAAACTGAAGATATCTCGAAAACCTGACTTATACTAAGGTCATGTTATGCTTATTCTACTACGACTTTTGAGACACCCTGTATATGTTGATGTAGTACCTCAATGTAATTATTTTGTATGTTTTGATTACGTGAATCTTAAGTATAAAGTTGCTTTATGGATGTAAATATTAAATTATAGATAAGATAACATAAAATTATTAAAATTTAATGTTAAAAGTCATAAATTTTAAAGCAATCGTATTTATTCACTCGGGCATGTACCAACATGCGTAGAATTTGTAAGTGCCTATAAATTTATTTTAATATGTTAATTCAACGCTCTAAATAATTTCCATTGCAATATCTTTACTTAGTATTATCATAAATACGATTTTATTATTAAAATATTCTCAAAATATGCATATATAATATATATATATATAAATGAATATATATACCTATAAACACAGAACATGAATGTTACCTTACATAGTGTTTTACTTTCGTGAAACATAGTAAGAACCCAGTAAACATTTGTAAAAAAAAATGTATTCTTTTTCACTTAGATTTCAGATAGATGTCACCTATGAAAAATAAATTGCCTGTTTTTTTTATAAGAATATTTTTTCTCTCTCCAACATCATACACTTTTGACACATCACATCATTACATTTGAAAATATTTATTTTAGTATAGAAAAAATACCACATTCATTTCACCAAAATATCACAGAAAAAAAAAACAAGATATATCTGTCTCTGTTACACTTCATTTCATACTTGTACGGTAGTTAAGCCAGGTGAAGTGATTTGCCATTTGTAGTTCATATCACTGACATTTCCTTTGAACGGGTGAAATCAAACTCAATTGTGTCATGATATAAAAATCATACACATCTTCAATACAATGTCAAAGTAACTTCACGTTGATACTGTGATACGATAAACATTCCAGCTAGTAATTCAACAGAAATATTCTAATATTAACCTACTGTATGCATACATTATGGTATTACTTAACTATTGGGTTTATTACTTAGTTTATGTAGTTTGTTAGTTTTGTAAGCTGTTTACCGATAGTTAAACTGAAGCATTTGTAATTATCATTAATGCCTACATGATAATTAACGGTAACTAATTATAATAAAACAGTGACAATTGATATTTAAGGTATTACTAAAGCTATATAATCTATAAATAGAATTGTCGGAATGTTGACTATTATCATTACGTTTTAATAGTATTGATGAAATTCTCAGCTAGTCGACACTAAATTATCAATAAATAATGTGAAACATGACGACGGATAATTAACGTTTTTTTTAACTAAATGTTTTGTATCTGTTACTTTAATTTTAAAATCCCTGACACCATTATATTCAAATTTTAATTCTATTTTCAAATTGAAATATTTAACTCGGTCAATAATAATAAAAAACAATTTTTCATATAAATTAACTAAGAAAATATATTTTTTCAACAATTTTATTATTTATTTTATTTTTTTTATTTTTTTTTCAATTTATTTATTATTTAATTTATTATTTATTTGAGCAATTTTTTTCAAAATTTTAGTATTTTTCTTTTCGATTTGTACATTAGGTACTTAAGTTAGCCCATATATAAAATTTCAACTTTCTAGCCAAATTTTTACCCTCGATAAAACCGCACCCGTGCCCCGAAATAAAATTTTTCATTTTTTAATTCTTTTTTTTAATAATATATTTCATTATTAAGTAATCCAAAATTTGAGATTTCTGCAGAGTTTCTTATCGGTGTTTCTCAACGCCCCTTTTTTCAATTTCTAATTTTCAAAAAATATTAACAATGAACACCGTAATATACATACCAAATTTTAAGTTTCTATCTTTTACGAATTAGTTATAGAGCAGAATGTAAAAAATTTTTTTTTAGTTTTTCAAAATTACGGGTTTGCAGGAAATTCAGGGAAAAATCCGAGAACACCAAAAGTCTTAGATTTTTTTCTCTACGAAATAGACAATTTTCAAGAAAATGCTCGGAGCCGTTTTCGAGCCACCATACAAATCGCTGGACAAATGCATTTTTTTTTAAATTATTATTTTATGTTACGGAATTTTACTTGTTCTTTTTTGAGGCATATGCATTTCTTAATAAATACAAGTTATAATTTTTTCACTCTTTTGTATATTTCTTTTCTTTAGTTTTCTATTTCCGACTACTCTTGGTCGCAATTGATCCGCAAAATTGAAGTCTACTATAGTATATTTTATGTGATTACGATTATACTAAACTTACCCAATTAACAAGTCACACAATTCCAGCCATTTGTCACATTTTTCATTCTTTTAAAGCGAGTCATGTCATATTACTACAACACCATTCATTATTGTCAAAGTATTCTAAATAATGTAGTAAAAGTAATATTTTAAATATATTTCCTTCTTTGTTTAATTGTGAATAAATTAAAAAATGTATTCTTAATATTAACCGTTACGAAACAAAGCTTATCATGTATGTACCCTTATCACATAGCTGATAAAACTTAGTTTATGCTTGCATGTCGTTTAAAACGCAAAATTTTATGTAACACGACATTAAAGTGCGAGACATTGTGGCTAGAGCATTATTAATTTTATCAGATTTAAAAATATGTGGTTTGAAATGTAAAGGGGCGATAGTAGCGCTATTGCACGGCGGTTTTATGAACTCAAATTTCTTGCATGAGTGTACGGGTATACATAATTTAAAAAAATAATGCCAGGAAGAATCTTTTTTTGGCTTAGAATTTTAATCATACAAGTGAAATAGAAAATATCTTTATCTAATCAGTGAGAACTATATCATACAGGGCTGGTCCAAGAAAAATGTATTGTATGCTAGCGTTTACCACCGTAATTTTAATTCCATTTCTAAATTGAATATAATTGTAGTTCAATAATAATTTTACATATAACAGCCAATAATGTTTCATATACACTGACTAAATAAATTATATTTTTCGATTTGTAAATTAAGTATCAAAGTTAGCCCATATACTAAATTTCAATTTTGTAGCGCAAGCTTCACCCTCGACAAAAACCGCCCCCGTGCCCAAATAAAATTTTTGATTTTCTTTTTAATGAGATTTTTCAAAGTTTCCTAACGGACCCCCAAATTTTCTAAGCGTGTCTTTTTAAAAAAATTTTAATTTATAAATTTTGAAATATGTTTGCATTCAATAGCGTAATACACATGCAAAATTTCACCTTTCTATCTTTTACGAATAAAAAGTTATACAGCAAAAAGTGCCCACTTTTTCCAAAATTATGGGATTCAGGGAAAAATTCGAGGACGCCAAAAGTTTTAGAATTTTTTTCTCTACGAAACAGGAAATCGCTATATCATTTTTGCGAAACACGTATTCCATTATTTCATGCATTTGCAATGCGTCTGCCAAATTAAAAAAAAATGTAGTGTCCAAATTATTAGACAGTATATGGAGCTTCTACTGAATGAATAAAAACAAGGACAAACCTTGATTCCTAGCCCAGATAGAAAAACAAACTTGGAAATAGCTTATTGCAAACTAGAAAGTTTGAACCTTGCACTATAAGGCAATTTATATATGAAAAGTAGAGAATACACAGTTGAGAATTAGCTTGTGGGAAACTGTACACTGCAAGATAATGTTGTACCTAGTATTTATAGTAGTCTACAATAATCTTAAAGACAATTCTCTTCAATGCATTGGTAAATTGAAGAAAGATTCTTCATAATGAAAGGAATTAAATAGGCATAATACACATACAATTATCATCCCCTTGAAATCCTCTATTTAGGATCCAACATAAAAGATGTAATTTTAAACTTACGGACGTTATTGTCTAAAAGGAGGAAATAAGAGAATTGTATTCTAAGATTACAACTAATCTCAAAAATAATCTAATAACAAGTGAAATGAACACGACGAAGGACTTACTTTCTAACGGTGTGTGTTAAACTGGTATCTGCATTAGATTTGAAGACATTTTGCATTTATATGCGAACCTTAGTTTATTTAGTATTACTCCATTTTCTTTATCTGGGGATAATGGAGAACCTAATTTTAAAATAAAACAGTTCTTAGTAAATATATCTGTCTCTCTCTCTCTTTTAATTAAATAACTACATTGTATCTGATATGTAAATTTGTGTCCAACGACGACACAATGGGTGACAACATTGATACTTGACGTAAGACTGCTGTGTCTTCGCGTACGATGCACGCGTGTACACCGCGACCATAATCTACATCTTACATCTTAAATAAATTGTGACAATATATAATTTCCAAGAAGTAGTATTCTAAAATTCTAACTGACAAAAGCAGCTAATGTTCACAAAATCAATACTAAATGGTCCAACTGTTTATAACTGAATCTTTCCATTAACTATGCATTACACATGCATTCTATTTTGTTGAATGATTTTTGGGCACTGAATTACTAATTAAATATTTGATGAACCACATCTGTAAAACCGTGTATCCCATCATCTGTGTTTGATTCCTACATTGGTGACCGCAGGAAGGCCCGATAGCCACAAACGGACAATCGGTATCCAGGTTGAACATATTGAAATCAAATCCCCGTGTAAACACAGCGTGCAGTATTAAGCAGGGATATAGAATATTTGGTCACTGTACCGTCTATGAAATTTATAGTTTTTTTTAAATTTCTTTTTATTTGATGTCTGCCTCTTTCTCTTATCACTGATGACATCCGACTATATTTACAACTTTCTTTAAGAGGTATATTGCCCTGAAGAAGCAAACTCTCTTAAATGACAACTGATAGCAAATGCTATAGAAAATATAACCTACAAAGCATTGCAGATATTATGAGATCTTGAAACTGTTCTTGTGAAGAAGATGTAACAATTGACCATATTATATTAGATTCCACAAATAGGAATACACTATCTTTTTCAAATACTCGTAAAATGTAAATCGTAAATATACGATTTTTCGTGCATTGATGAATTCGTGAATTGTTTTAGTGTATTATACATTTTTATTGAATTTAAATTGTAACTTTTTTAATTTTGTTTCTCAATTGTCATAGATGTAGCAAACGAAGCAAAACAGATGGGTTACATTTCTCCTTTTCCTATTTACAGAACTAGATTTTAAAAACCTATTTTTTAATTGAAACTTCACTTATGAGTAAACTATCTTAAGCGTGTGGTGAATTTTTTAAGTTATAACAAAATACTAGAAATTTAAATAAGAAACAAAGTGTACGAGTGCTATCATTATTGTAATTTAATTTATAAATAACCTGAACTAAAGCTAAAATAGATTTTAACAAAGAAGTTTTTTACAGTTCGACAGTTAGACAAATTGAATGTGGCATAATTAACATTACTGTTTTTAATAACAATTAGTAATAGAAATTATTTTTACTTTTTTATTTTTGACAGACTGACATTGAATTTCTTCTAAAAGTAAATCGTACTGCATTTCGACAGATTGATTGTCACATTTTGGAGGCTATAATATACCTTGTTTTAAATCAGCAAATAAAACGTAAATTAATTCTAACGTAAAAATGGTGCAGGGAATGACTATGTATATTATCATATGCTATATAAATTAAATTAAAAGCAAAATAAAACAATGAGTGATGCAAGAATGATACTTAAAACCTAAAGATACGAAAAAACAGTTACCTTTTTTTGTTGCTTGATAGTAATGATGTTCGAGGACTTCGCAAGAGTAAACTCTCGGACCAAGTAATCTAATCATGTAGAATTGTTATTGGAGCAATCTCTACCACACCGTGTAATTATACTTAGTTGTGGTATTATTGAAATTAAAAAAAATTAAAACAATAAACTTTATTTTTTGGTATATTTATATATGAAACCTTATAAAAAGCACTTACCTTTCGTAAATAAGGGATATTTATATTTGTCTATTTCACATAACACAAGTTTGTACTACCCTGAATCATAAGTATGATTGCATTGTGTTTACTAATTTTACATTTTTAAATAATATATATATACTCGTATAGTCATCCTGTATGTAAATTTTATTCAATTGTATTTTAGCAATTTAAAACTTTTAACATCAAAGCTGTTGCTATCAAACAAACAAAAATTAAATATCATTTGAAAATTATCCAACATCAATCCCACGAATCTAAATGACACAAAATAACTGTAGGCCATTTATAGAAACTGTGCATATATACATATATACAGTATACATTTGTATAGTGTACATAAAAACAATATCAAGCAATCAACGCGTTAAATAGTGAAGGCATGACGAAGAACAAATATTTGAAGAGTTTGTTTGTCGACGCCGAGGGTTGTTTTAATCAAACAGAACTGCATTTGTTTGAATTAAACAAAGTACGGGTATTGGAGTCGGCTTAATTATTACGTTATCTGTCGTTTTCGTACATAAAAAATGATCATTTGATGTATTTAGTGTAGCTATATATATATATTAAAACATGCACTAGTTAAATGGAGAAGCATAACCAATGACGTAATGGAGGGGTCTGCGCGGAATTCAACACAGGGACCGTTTTTTAGCTTTCACGCGAAATCAGTTTTATCTAGTTACAATTGAACCGAGTTTTGTGGGCTTATGTGGGGCACTCCAGCTTACCTAAAATTACATTTTTTTCAGCTAATACATTAAATCAATTCTATTTAGTCATACTTGCCTTCCAGTCTATCTGAAATTTATTTTTCTTTGAGTTGTGCAATTGTATCTTGTTAAAATTACCTTCCAGCATATTTGAAATTATGTTTTTCTTTAGCTCTCAAGCTAAATCAATTGTATCTAGTCACAACTAAACCTAGTTTTGTGGGCGTATATTAGGCCTTGCAGCTTACCTGAAATGACGTTCTTTTTTAGCTACTACACGAAATCAATTATAAGCAAAAATAACTTTCAGTGTAGTTAAAATTACCTTCCTCTTTAATTCTCAATCTCAATCACTTGTATCTAGTTACAATTGAAACGTTTTTGGGGGTTATTTTCAGCCTTGCAGCTTACGATAAATTACGTTTTTTTAAGCTCCTACTCGAAATTCATTATATCTAGTCATAATTGTCTCCTTGTCTATCTGAAATTCTCCTTTTTAAGTTTCTATATGAAATCAAGTGTATCTTGTCAAAACTGCCTTTCACTCTATTTGAAATTACCTTCTTTTTTAGCTCCCAATGCCTGCCTGAAATTACTTTTTTTAGTTAACTAAACGTGCTGGTACGGACAAAATATTTGATTTGGTTTGAAGATTTATTATTATATTGAAGTATAAAAACATTTTTTTTTTTTTTTTAATTTATAATTTAATTGGTATCTAATTTATTGTTAACATTTCTTTTAAAATATATTATAAGAATGTCAAGAAAAGATGTTTGTAACCGAAATAAGCAGTAACGAAACAATCTGCCCGCGGCTTTTTCTGACATTTACCGACACATGTATGTAAAACGAAATAGCATACTTCTAAGTATATATTTATTAAATGTTATACATTGACAGTCTATTTTCTTTTTATCAATTTACTTTTTTTACGTTTGCTTACTGAATAATTGTAATACTTTATATAAGAAAGCATTTTTTCTACCACAACGCAATTTTATTTTTAATTATGCCGTTTTTACTATATTACAAAGGTTGAAAATTTGAAAATATATACGTATATTTTTATTAAATCTTTTTGTTAAGTACAATATGCTTAAATATACTCTTCCATATTTTTTAAATACAAAATCGTTTAAAATATCTTGAAATTTAAGTTTAAAAAATCTTTTCCAATATATCACTTTCATTCGTCATTATTAATTTAAACGGTTCTAAGACATTGATGAACGAAGACAGTTTTTGATCAGGTTTAATTTCGAAAAGTTAACGTAACTTAACGTAACACCCGTGAACCCGTGAGAAAAGTCGAAAACGATCAAAAGTATCACTTTTAACATTTTTTATAGAAAAACTAATACCGCTTGCTTTAATTTTCATTACAGGACAATATTTGTTATATTGTCAAGTTTTACAAAATAATCGTAAGAAAATTACCATCGCAATATTACAAAACATTCATTAAAAGTGTTTTGTTGTAAATGTTTAGTTTAAGGAAATACCTTTTCTGAATTTAGTTGGGTTTGGTTTTAGTAAGTGAAATGGCACTGGTTACATTTTTACACACTTATATTACACACAATTAAAATAACAGAATACATATATAATACAAAAGGTAATTATTCTTAACTTATTTGAGGTTGCTCTTATTTTGTTGTTTTCAAATAATCAAATCAAATAGTCAATCAAATAAGTGAAAATAACATTATATTCCTGTTAAACTAAAAAATACAAAAATATATTAAATTAAAGGGGGATTTTGCTTTACCAAAAAGCATAAAGGACATTAACAAATATATATATTTTTAATTTTCAAGATTATCGTATGAAAAGTGATTTTCTTGGTGTAGTTTTTAATTCGCGCGATTCATGTATAGACTAGGAATGTAACAAATATTCGCATTCGAGATTCGAATTTTTTTGGAAATGTATTTGGCAACGAAAAGTGAAAATAATTTATATAATAACAGTGCAACTGATTCGGTTTACAATATTTTTATTTTAGTTACTACTTAACCTTGCAATATAAAATAACAGTTGTATAATAAATAAAATAAACTTTCAACTTTTTAATCACATATTAGTGCTAAGTTAATTTCCAAATTTTTAAGTAAACTAAACTACTTTAATGATATATTTACTGAGAATACAAATGATAGGATTTATATTATATTATTAAGTAAAGCATTTAGTAATTAAATTGGAGGAAAAGAATATTAAGCTTCCGAAATAAAAGTATTGATGCCATATGCCAAGATTTGGCGCCATATTTAAAAAACCGATATTCGCATTCGCGAATATAGGAAATCGAACATTTGTTACTTCGTTATTCGAATATTATCATTTCTGTTTTTAGTTGTTATCAAGTTAAATTGATTATATACATACAATATCAACTTATTAGGCAGCGGTGTAGTGACATATATGATACCACAAAAACTGTAATACAGTAGGAAGTCGGCGGTGATAGGACACAATCTCGAAAACAGGCCGACGTTTAATAAATTAAATAACAAATGAAAAATAATCCAAAAATTAGAATATTATATAATCATAAACGCAGAGAAAAATTTCAGAATAATTTTAATCCATTAGCTAAGATATACGGCCCTGAGTGTGATGTAAGCGGTCAAGGATTTTAAATTTGACATCAGAAAAAAAAATCTGATTATTAGCTACTTTGATAGACATAAGATAAATGCTCAAGATTATTTTTATAACTGCATACAAGCCACTATACATCTATACCCGCATTATATACTTACGATACGATATATTGTTGTTGTTTTGTATATTTTCAAGATATTGTGCAAGTGGCAAGTGGCATGTGGCATGTGGCACGGCACGGTTAGACGAGTTCGCATGACGACGAACACACATCTAACGAAGAAAATCAATACAAAGTTCGTGAAACCAAAGTGTGTTTAACATTTACACTGAAAGTACATTGTTTTGAAATAATTGTTTAATATATAATTATAATTTAAGTACTAGCAATTAAAACACAAAAGGAACATTCCCAGTGAACATTTTGGAATCACTTTAACATCATATATCTACGGTTGAATAACAATTCAATTTGATTTCACTCGTTCAATGGATATGTCAGTGATATGAACTACAAATAGTAAAATCACTTCACCTGGCCTTACTACCGTACCAGTATTGAATGAAGTTGCAAATAAACCATTAAAGTGTAACAGAGACAGTTATATCTTGTTTCTTTTTCTACGATATTCCGATGAGTTTAATATGAAATTTTATCTCTACTAAAATACATATTCTCAAATGTAAAAGAGACAGCATCTATATCTCCATTTAATTGTGAAAAAATTCTGACAGTTTTTCTTCATCTAGTTATGCCATTCTCCCCAAATTTTTATTGGGTTACCTTTCTTGTAAATGCATACAATTCCTAGGTACAGATATCTGTAAAAATACTAGTACATACAGATCATTTATGATTTAGTTTAACCGTTCGCAAAGAATTAATTGAAGCATGTTTAAAACAATTATTTTTTATGGTTTCTAAATGAATTTGTTTTATTACTATGGTAAACCAACGCTCCAAGTCACGTACTCATAATTCTAATTAATATTTAAACTATTTTGAAAGTTACGGACAAGTCCATTTTAATATCCTAAAATAAAAGTTGGTGCAAACGGAGAAATTTACTTTACCCAGTAAATAATTTAAACTTCTTTTGAAATAATATTTATTAAATCTATGAGTTTTTGTCAGGAAAGAGTCTTTCATATGAAAATTCTCTGTTATGAGCTGCAAATGGCGTAACTACTTCACCGGTCAAAATCCAAGCGACGAAAAAGTTGATGCGAACTACAGTTGAAAAGGCAGATATTTCATGACAGTGTTATATTGACCCTACTGAAAATATACTGCTCCACTGTGTCCACGGAAGTCCGCCTCCGGAATTTGAAACACTAGAATCATAAATGAATAACATAAATCAAACAATTACCGAAATTTAATTATGGTTTTGTATGAACCATGAAGCGAAAATAAAAATTTAGTTAATCAGTAATAAAACATAGGTTATGTCGTTGTCGTGCTAGGTTTATATCCGCTGTGCACTTTTTGCGCACGTGTCTATTATTTGTGTTGCCTAAAATTACTTACTATAAATCCAGACGATGCGGTGAACATGTGAGTCAAATATTGAATGATTGACATGACAAATTTTCTACTACACGGTAGAACGATTATTAATTTGTTGATATTAACACTGACACTGTTTATCGAAAACTCAAGTAAATAATGAAACTTTCAAAGATAAAACCTTCCAATGTTGAACGATTCGTGCAGCAGTGCATGACATGTGAATCGAGTGTGTAGTGGGAGTAGAAAAATCTCTTTTGGCGAGGGTCAAAGACCGATAACAGCCCGAACTTCTTCCAACATGAACGTTGGACACACTCAGTTCCAGCATCGGTCATACGATGCGTCCAAGTTTAAAAGGTGTTGTACCAATTCTAGGTTATTATCTGATTGTCAAGTATTTTTACGTATATTTCGTCCGTTGAGCGATGTGCCCAAATGCATCACCCGCAATGGAAGACGCTAGCGCAATACCCTCACAGTCGTGTCCGACAAGCTAGAAAGCATATAAGAAAAAAATTCTAAAATGAATAATAAACCTACTATTGATCTCATTTGCTTCTTGTTGGATGACAGGGGGTTTCGAAACTGTTCTATAACCTTCAATATTGCGTTTTATTAACTTTCTGTCTCCCTTTATTCCACAATAATTATTTATTCATCAATATATAACATCCCTTGTAAATTTCCTATATCTTTTATACTAATCTCTTGTAAATTCTTACACTTCATTAATTTTAGTTTACAATATGCAAATTTCTCTCAACCAATGAAAAATAAATTACAATAAAAAAAATGGATAGAATCATTATTAGGGTTGTATTTATTTTTAGATAAATGGAAATAAAAATTCTTCTAAACAAATTATTTTTTAATAATAATCTTCTTCAGTTTATTGTTTGAAGTATCATTGATTTTTGTTAATATACTAAAAATGAGTAATTTATTATTCTAAATGTTAACGCTTAATGCTGCTTAACGCTGACTGCTGTGTCTTCGGGTACGGAAGCATAGGAGCCGTGTATACATGCAGATGCAATTTCTGCACAATATTTCGCGAGTTTAGTGCCAATATAGGCTGGCATCGCAAAACTCTAAGAGTAGAGGGAAATCAAATCATGATTTCTGCACACAGTGTAGTGTATAACTCGTACTCCCGGACCAGGCTTATATTTTTATAATCTGACATAATAATTTTATGATAAAAATTTCTCTAGCATCAATTAAAAATTATTATGTTCATGTATAATTATAATTTTTATATTTAACATAGGAGTTTTTATCATAAAATTATAATACACTGGTACTATACCCTCTGTCCCAAAATAAGCCGAAATAGCCATACCATAGAACACGTAGCGGACATGACTTAGTTCTTTAGTGATCATCTGTTGATTGATGTGGAACAAACTTCAATTTCAGTTTCCGTAGACCAATTTATTCAGTTCAAATGCGATGAATTATTGTTTTAGATATACCTAGTTACATTTCCATGAATCTCACCTAAGATTTCTCGTATTCTTTTACTAAATCACGTTCTTTTTCAATGTTTTCTTCAATAAATGACTTCACTTGGTCGACCTGGATGTTCATCATCATTAACATCTTCCCTACCTTCTTTGAATCTTCGATACCACTCAAAAACTTGTGTTTTGGATAAACAATTATCACCATAACCGACTTAAAGCGTTTCCTGTAGCTGTTTTATTCTTTGTTTTTTATACATTTTTCAACCGAACCACAAAAACAGCTGTCACTATATGTGTTGTATTTTCGTTTATACTGAAGGTAATGTCATGTCATTTTTACAGTTTGTTAAGGAAGGTTCACAGAATATAATGACTAAAAAGACTAAGAGAAGGCGCCACGTATTCTGTGGTTTACATTGCCATTCCGATTTATTTTGACACAGAGGGTGTATGTTCACATAGTAATTTTTTCTATGTATTTCTCATAGTATATAATTTACTATTGTAGGTTCATCATAGAGATACGAAAGTTCCCCTTTCTTTTTAACATGCTTTGTCAACTTTGAGAATTTTCTTTTTACCCTCTGAGTAGAATATTTTTGGTCGAAAGTTGAGACAGGTATGCACCGACTTTCGTCTCCTTGATGTGGTGATCTGGACAAATATTTTACCTTTCTAAGTTATTTTGTATGACCGTAATGGTGGTAGGTGGAAATACAAGATCTTGTCAGTTTTACGGATGTTTAAGTATCTCAAATTTCAACTTGTGAATAGTTTGTTTAATAGAAGATAGAGTAATATGTTATAAAATAGAAGGTCAGAAGAAAGTTCTTTTGGAATTCTCTTAGAGGTATGAGGTGTTGGGGTATTACCCCACTCCTTTCTCCTCTTACTGCGTATATTTGTAATTTAAAAAAAAAATTAATTTGTCCATTTAATGGCATTTTTCGCTTCAACAGAAAAGGTCACAAAGAGCTATATCTGTAAAACAGGTGAATGTAGAAGAAGTATATTAACTAATTTTGTGGTTTCAGTTACATATTTTACATTATTAATAATTACATTATGTATTTTTTTGAATCCGGCATACATACTACTTTCAATGCGGCCCCCATATTCCAAAAGTTTGATAGCCCCTGGTAAATATGAACTAAAGAATTATTCCGCAATGTCCATACGAAAATAATCCACAAAAAAGATTAAAGATGAATGTAATCTACTATTGGGTATAAGGAAAGCCATCTTAGATTACTCATATTTTCTTGTTTTTTGTAATATCAAATCTCATCATCTGTGATCTCGGTATCAAAGCTTTATTCTTAGTAATCCAAATCCTTAGAGATTACGCTCAAGAGTTTCGGACATCTTTGTCTATTAAAACAAACAATTTCTTCTCTTTGATCTCTAAAAAACATCTCCTAATAACACTATGTAGCTATGATACTCATATTACAAAGAACTGTTCAATTGCTTGGACGAAATTTCATTTAAAAGATAATGAGATGTAGATGTAGGTAATGTCAAACATCATTAATAAATCAAAGAATAATAAAATGCAATAAAATAAATATCATGTAACATTATTTATAAAATACTTGTCAATATGACTTTTACTTTTAAATAAACGACATCTTCTTAGTGTGTATGATTTGAATTCAATAATATAATTCGTAATATTATTTCAAATTTTAATTACATTTTCAATTTTTTTCGATTTGTAAATTAGGTATTAAAGTTGTTAGCCCGTATAAAATTTATTAACTTTGTAGCACAATTGTTACCTCGGCAAAAAACGCGTATGTGCCCCCAAATTAAATTTTGAAATTCTTTTTTGTTAGTTAGACGCTCAATTATTGCACAGAGCAAAATTTTAAATTTCTCCAAAGTTTCCCACCAATTTACCTAAATCAATTTTGAAATTTCTAGTTTTCGGAATATATTGAATTGCGCATTGAATAGCGCAATACATATACAAAATTTCATCTTTCTATCTTCTACGGATTAACAGTTATACAGCAAAAAGTACCCGAAGTTTACCGAAATTACAGGTTTCCAGAATATTCAGAGGAAAATCCAAGGACGCCAAAAGTTTTAGAATTTTTTTTCTCTACGAAATAGAAAATTTTCAATTCAGTACCAAACATATAAAGTTACACCTGGAACATAATATTATTAAATAAATTATTAAACATTTTAGACGATAGAGTTGCGAAAGTAATGATACTTGACGCTAAACTGCTGTATCTTCGGTTATATTTTCTGGGTTTAGTTGTAACCAAATTTAATTGATTATTTACATATATAATCATACTCTTATTAGGCAGTAGTGTAGTTACATTTATTAAGTTACGACACCATAAAAACTGCCAACATAGTAGCAGACCGTTGGTGGTAGGACTCACCATCGCAAATAGGCCGTCGTTAGATAAATTTAATACTAAAATTCATATGTTGCGTATTTTCTATTCCCATATTGATCATATTACAATATTAAAATTATTAAGAAATACTTTTTTTTATAAATTAAAAAATTTACACAAATAAAATTATAATGCAGATAAACTTGTCGAATACCATTGGAACGTTTGTAACTCGAGTATTATTTTCGTCGTTATCAATAATCGTTGATGTTTCACTAATGAATCGGGCGATCACCATACTGGAAATAAAATTGTTTTTTAACAAACTTCTAGAATGTTGGAGACTACTCTAAGTAAAGTACATATTAAAACAACATATAACTTATGCTAAAATAATCGCATAAGTTTTATTTTTTTGAATAATTTATAGAAAACTTGTGTCTAACATCTTCAAGACAAAAATGATACTGTCAACTCCTTCTTAGAGAACCCTTGACCTTCTCAACGCTTTCTTATGTATTAATAAATCTTTTTTTTTCTATCGGGCCTTCTTGCATAATGCTGAACAAGCATTTTATGTTAAAGTTAAAATACAGACAGAAATTTCATTTGAGTTTTTATTTCGAAGACACATTGTCGACACTATTTTTTTCCTGCATTTATAAATTTTCCGTTTAGAAATAAAAAAGTCACCCCTCCATGCCACTCATATCTATTAATTTAAGGATTAGATATTTGATTAAACTGAGATAATGCAGAGTCCTGATGGACTATCAATAACAAACATATAGACTCTTAATAGAATAGAAATTTTAATAGAATTCTTTAATAAATTCAAGAGAATGCATCTTGAAAAAATTATTACCCCGTTCTTAATTTTAATACGCCCTAAATTATTAAATTTCTATTAAAATTAATAGTAATAGCGTAATAAAATCAGCCTTTCGCTCCGTCGCAAAATCCTTTATTTCATTGCAAAATTTGAACTGACTATAAAAAAATATATTTTATTCAAATATAAAATATTTTTAAGTTATTTGTGACCAACTATTTTGAGACTTTTTTTTTTATATGTAAAGTAGGTACTAAAGTAAGTCTATATACAAAATTTAAACTTCCTAACACAACTTTTTCCTCTCTGCAAAAAGCGTATCTCAAGCAAAATTTCTAAATTTTGATTTATTTTCTATTAGATACTCGATTCGTAACGAATTTTCACAACTTGCTTTATCAATTTTTGAATTTCTAAATTTCTAAATATATTAGCATTTAATATCGTAATACACGTACACCTGGAACATTATAATAGTAGAAAATGTAATTAAATTAATCACTTTAATATAATCTAATTTTTGGTTTTGTTTTTCAGCTACGCTGCCTGTTGCGATTTTCTACATAATAACAATTTACTTTCGATTATTCGGGCGCATGAAGCACAAGACGCAGGGTAAGTTCTATATTTTCTTAATATAACCTTGTACTCGTTTTGCAAACACGTGCAACAATACAGTACGTTTCATTCACACTCATTTTCTTGCAATGAGTGCGAGTGAAACATAAAACATAATGCAATATCTATTTGATATAATAGTTATAAATTCTAGAGACGACACAGTGGCCGAGAGCAATTATTCTTGAAGCCAGACAGCTGTGTCTTCGGGTTCGATTCCTGGACTAGAGCTATATTTTCTTAGTTTGATTGTTATCAAAGTTATAGTGATTAGATGCGCTCGCATAATCATATAGACTTATTAGGCAGCGGTGCTGTTTGCATATGAGGAGGTCGTCAGTAATAGTACTGAAAAACACCGATAAATTAAATGAAATCTTGTTGTCGTTTCTTTACATAGAACATTAGACATACAAAAGGAAATTTTTAAAGTAATTAATCGAATAATAACATATGTTTGTTATTGTTTTAAAATAAAAAATTTCTTCCCTGATAGATCCTGCACCACAGGTTTAACCTGTGAGTCTACTACTCCTAAATGCGGACCTGGTTAGGATACTATAATAGATGTTAACAATTCAATCGATATGAAAATTGAACTAAAAAACAGTGTGTCGATTTTAAAGTCCTCTGACATCACAGATTAATTTTCTTTAATTTTTTATTACAACCACTTTCGCATTTTTAATTAGTGTTTTTACAGAGGCAATTTTTACTAGATAAATTAATTTTTTCGAAAGGCAATTGTGACTATATAAAACCCATTTCGCGGCGTGATCGCTAAAAAATATATTAAGGAATACTCGTTTGCATAACATATATTTTGTATCGATGGACGGCGGTAATTTTAAATCGTTATCTTATCTTCTTAATATATATAAATTACGTGTCACGTTGTCTCTCCGGGATGGACTCCTAAACTACTTAACCGATTTTAATCAAATTTGTACACCGTGTGCAGTTTGATCCAACTTGAAAGATAGGATAGCTTACATCTCAATTTATGATTGCAATATTATCTTATTGCAAATTATTTGTCTATTAATTATCTGTATATGACATATGACATCTGGCGACGATGATGGCGACATCTGTTGACTAGATTGAGTAAATATTCAATAGATGGTGCTAAACGTTAGTCACAGCAACGCGTGGCCGGGACAGCTAGTAATTTATATTTTTCACCGTCCATTGCAGTAGTAGTAGTATGAAGTAACTTAGAACTTAAGAATACTGAACAAATCAGCAACGAGTGCTCAATAATTAATTTTTGGTGGCACAAACAAATGACCAACGTATAGAAAATATGCAGCGCATACTCGACTTTAAAACATTTCTATTTTCCTGTATTTTTTTTTTATATTTATTTACTTATTTGCCTTGACTTTCTTTCGTCATAGCCACCATCAAACATTTTTTATACATTTTTTATAATTTATAATTCAATTTTACAAATTTCTAAATATTTCAATAATTCATTAATTAGTTTTGAATCACTTAACAAAAATTTAGTATTAAAAGTTTTAATCACATATAATATATCACTATTCAATTTTGATCTTTCTAAACTATAATTTATGCATTCAAATATAATATGATCCAAAGTTCCTTCTTCACCACATTGACATCTATCGTCAGATTTAATATTAATTTTGTACAGGTGAGCTGGAGTTTTGCAATGATTACTTTTGATTATGATTATAGTTGATATAATTTTGCGAGACTCATTTCTAAACCATCTCATCTTACTTAAATTTGGATGTAACATATAATAATCTCTTCCTTTTAACTGACTTTTGTTAATGAAATCTGTGTTTCTCAAATTGAAGTTTAATTTTTTGATTATATTAAAAATTTCATATGAAGGTAATTTCACTTTCATCTCAATTTCTAAATTTATTGATTCCTTTGCCAATTTATCTTATTATTCTTGTATTATTCTTATTTATTATATTGAAATACATCTCCTTAATTTTTCATGTCAAAATATCATTATTTGATTTTCCTGTATTAATTTTATTGAGGGGAGACTCACAAAATTATTTCTACGTCTGGGTTTTCACCGACCCTAATTCGCCACTGATTATAGATTTCATTCTATCCACTGTAAATGTTTAAAGCTGATTTTAACTCTTAATGGCAACCATTTTGAATTTAAAGCTTCATCCATTTTATATAATGCAGAATACTGCACATAAAATAGTGTTTATTAACACTATTATTGTTAATATAATTATCGACGACTATGTAACAGTACATTTATATAATGTGAAACATAATTATACTCATATCTATAATATGCGTTTAATATTTACGTCAGTAACATAATTAATGAACTTATAGACAGTAATTAGAAACCCTGGTATACCACAATACAATTATTAAAGTTATTGCTATATACTAGTGGTTTCATTATTTTGTGTTATATGTTTAAAGCCTATTATCGTAGATAATCTACTTTTCATACTTATGACTGTATTGCGCATACAAATAGAGTAAACCTCCTCCTAAGTGTTTTGTAGTAGAAAGATTAAAATGATTATAAATCAATATATTTGTAGGTAAATCACAAGAATGTTTCGCCATATCTGTATAAGACACATATCGATAGTACAGTTACTTTATTAGCTCGAAGTTTGAATTGAATATTAAGTTATATGTAAAATTATACCCTCTATCTCATTCAATACTTAGAGAGTGTCATACAGGGCTATCTAAAAAGCGGATTTAATAATAATTTTTTATTTTTTCTTAGTTTTTTTTAGGTCCAATGTTTTAAATTGAAAATATTAAATTAAGAAAAACTATATTATATTATAACCTCCAAAATATTACAATCTGTCCAAATGCAGTAGGATTTACTTTTAAAAGAAGTTTAATGCCAGCTTTTGAAAAATATAGAAGTGAAAACAATTTCTATTACTAATTGTTATTAAAAATAGCAATTTTAATTATTTCACATATAGTGCAGGCGCTATAGGTAGTTGAGTATGCAAAATGTGAGGACCGGCAACTATGGTCGGATTCTTATACCTGAGACCCCTAATAATAACAAAACACATCTTGCCACCAGCTGTGATGGTCCCTTCCCGCTCCCTTCACATCCCCTCTCCAGGGATGTGAATTTATAATCTTTTTTATTAATATATATATATATATATAATTATGTATATATATATATATATATATATATATATATATATATATATATATATATATATATATATATATATATATATATATATATATATATATATATATATATATATATATATATATATATATATATATATATAATCTTTTTTATTAATAAAAAAGATTTTATTACTTTTATTTTTTTCATTTAACAATCCATCCTCACTTTCACCATTAGAAAAAAGTATAAATTATTACTGAAATAATCATTAAAATGATTTTATAGATTGTACTCAATACATTTCCCTTACAAATAAGAGTAGAGGGGTAAAAAAAAATGGACCAAATATTTGACCGGCAAGATCCGCATTAATAATTTTTTACCTTTCCTTAACTTAAATCCATTGGTGGAATTCGGTCCTCACATTTTGCATACTCACTTATCTTTAGCGCCCGGGTCTAATACAATTTTGTCGAACTTTCAAAATTACGCACCAACTAAATTAACTAAACTTAAATTAAAACACAAATGTGAAAAGGTATGCTTAAACGAAAACCTGAAATAAAAACAGTAAATTAAATATCAAAGCAGTGAGTGAGTTTTACCTCTCGCAGAAATTTTTAATAATTTTATATTTTTTCAAATAAATTACCTTTTTCTTAACAAATTTTTTGTGACATCACAGAGCTTTTGACACGTCCTTGTCCTTCGCGGTATATAAACTATGTTAATCTGTGTATTCATATAAAAATTTCATCACAAAATTAAGAAAAATAACCGCTGTAATAATTACATGATATAGAGCAATAATTTCATTAAATATTTATGTAAAAATGTTTTATGAATACTGTTACGACTAGCGATATTAATGGCCCCATTTATAGGCGATTAATCGACTGCTTTTTATCATTATTGGATGCTGCGAATTGGTCATAATGCTATTAATTAAATATAAAGAACACGGACGGTATCAGTTTTATGAACCATTTCCTTCGGCCTTCAACTTTCCAGCCATTCAATTTATTTTAGTGCACAATATAAATAATTGTATATATTTTTATTGTTTTCGTTTTATCCTGTAAATAGTCATTAAAATTGCTGTTTTACTTTTATCTACAATTGATCTACAAGTTCCGGTTTTGCTCGGTAAAAACTCTGTTAACATGAACATGTGCACGCGGTGCACGCAGAACATTTTCCCGTTTCTGGATATTGAATAAATTTTACATTTGGTAAAATGAAACCTCTTCTAATTTTGCACTAGATGGAATCGATTAAAATATAAGCGTATATTAAAAAAATACATACGTAATTGTATTCAGCAGCTAAAAAGCTTCTGTTTTAATTTTTAATTTTAGTTTTAATTTAGTGATTTAATTCTAAATTATTTCTTTTCAGAATAGACATTGCTTGTTACATTTTATCGTATTTTACTTGTATTTATTAATTTAACATATAGTTCGTTAGGCATTACATTCTTCTTCTTAAATCCACAGACTACATTTCATTTTATTACAAAAACCATTTGACCTGTCGCACACTGAAAGCGAATTTAAGCGAATTTATACGCGGACGTATACGCGCTACTGCGCTTTACTTATTCGAATCCTTAGGCCTGTCTCAGTATGGGACCGTATTTAAGCGACGGCGTATTCGGACGTAAATCGGCGGTTTGAATGAGCTACAAAGCAAACCGCCCTATGTGTGTCACAGATGTCTGTAGTCGTGTATTAGAGGGTGTATTGGAGTTCTTTAACACTTATATAATTTATCATGAGAGCAAACTTTAACTTTAATTTTTATCGATACACTACTGGTATTAAAGGGACTTTAGCATTTATTATATATCTGAGTTCTGGTGGGCGTGAATTTAAATTTAGTTCTATCCTATTGGTATGGGCATCCGTGCCCATGATTCACTGAAATACAAACATAAATTGCATGCAGAACATACCCATGTCGCCGATAGATTTCATTTGACCGCGTATTGCAGCGTAACAAAAGGCGATCTTAGGTATCCCCTCCAGTCTGACGCGGCTTTTTGCATTTACAAAGGTTCATATAGGGTATCGTTGTAGTAGTGGTAACGCTTGGATAATATTCGCCTTTATACGCTTCTAATGTGCGAGGTAGTGCCGCCCGTATTCGGACTGCTTTGTAGCGTGCAGTCTGAGAGCTCCAGAGCGATCGCATTACATTTACATGGTTCGGATAGGTAAAGCGTAGTAGCCCGTATACGTCCGGCAGAAATTCGCTTAAATACGGTCCCATACTGAGACAGGCCTTATACTGCAAATGACAAAGCCGTCCGAATACGGGCGTTGTGTAACTCTCATACTGGGAGTGTATATCAGCAAATTTTAACCAAGCGAATACATGCTACAACGCTAAACCTATCCGAACCTTGTAAATGCAATCAGCCATCTCAGGCTGGAAGTGATATGCAGTAATCTCTTTCATTACAGTGGTTTACCGATAAAAGTTAAAGTAAAAGTTTGCTTCATGATAAATGATGTTAGTGCAAAACAACCTACAGTACACAAGTTTAACATAACGTACTGTCGTATCGGTACGTGGTATGTATGTATGTAATGGACAGGAGTCCATTTGTTTTGAGCTTAAATACGCTAGCAGTGTGTGACGGACCTTTTACATTCTCAAGCCTACATACATTTATGTATCGAGGAAGATTATTTACTAATTACTGATTTTCTTTGTTTCAGATATCGTATGTATAGGAAAAGTCAAACCACTGGTTTCCCATCGCTTATAACTATATTTTCAGCCCCCAACTATTTGGATGTATATAACAATAAGGTAATTTGTTTGTGAATGATACAAATAAAGTAATTAATATTTATTATGTATAAATAATTAGCCGACACAGTGAGCGAGAGCATTTAGTCTTCTAGTTTCTATATTTTCTGAGTTTGGATTTTATTGAGTTTAATTGATTATGTACATACATAATCGTACACGTATTAGGCAGCGGTGTAACCCACATATATGAGGGCACGACATCGTAAACACTATCAAGATTCTACAATCTTGATACTTATACTGTCGGTGATGGTATCGACGAATATCAAAAATAGGCTGACGTTAAACAAATAAAATATTAAATAAAATGTTTCAGTAAAAATAAATTTTGCCTACCTGTAGTAAGTACCATATATCTACCAGAAAAGCAGTTTTAACTTTTACTTATTCATGTATTTATTATAAGAAGGCTTTTGCTTTTCCTAAAACAAATAATAATATTTTATCCGATTCGAAATATTTTATTTCGTTATACACAAGTGATTATTCTTATTGCAAGAAATGGGCTTGTGAAACAAGACGTGATTATGAGCAAGGAAATGCAATCTGGATTACTTATTTCTTCTGTGACGTATTATGCATGTCTAAGACATGCGGAAAACTGAAACTCAAATTTGATATAGCTATAAAATTTATTTTAATTGGAAATTTGAAAAACGATCCTTAAAGAAAGGATACACATTCCCATTGCCCATTCATGTTGGACTCTTGTCTAAACAAGCAAGTCGTGTAATACTCGTGTATAACTTTGATTATTTCTAGTTAATACTATCTAGAAATATTGAATGAATAATTTCAGGCCGCCGTATTGAAATATGAGAACAATGTTATGAATATCAGACAATTTAATTGTTCTCCTCACCCGTACTGGCTTCCCAATTTTATGGACGTGTTCACGTGGTCCTTGCCTTTCGTTGGTGAGAAAGTCACAGAGATGCTAGTGAACGTTCTCAGCATTTGCTCAGACGACGAGCTCATGTCTGATGGAGACGACGCCTTAGAAGAAGGTATGTATTATATTATAACCAAATATTCGAAAATCATTAGTAGGCAAGTTAATCATAACTCAAAAACAGGATATGAGATAAATACGAGTAGGTCAGTTTCATTAAATGCACTAAACTTGAAATCAAGATCTAGCACTAATTCAAAGTTCATTTTCATATTTACTTACTAAGTATTAATGCGAGTAATATGCAGGATAATCGTAATAATTCGTTTGCAATTTGTTGCTTGGAGGCCGCTGCATCAGCTGCTATCATTTCTAATCAGCCTCGGATGCAGTGGTCCTCCTGTATATAGCTTCAATTTGACTTTAGTTTAACTTAGGCCGTGCAGGAGTTCGCCCTGCCAGTCCAAGCTCAGCTTATTTTATTTAAAGCAATGATAATAAACTTCTTTGAAGTAGGCTTGTGTAGGTAATTTACAATAATATCAAAATAATGTTTAACACATTTTATTTTACTTGTTTCTAACCTTGCTCTGGAATAGCTGACGGTAAGAGAATTTATCTAGTTATTATAGGCCTCTCAATATCTGTGGTAGCCTTGTAGAACCTGCTTGATTAAATAATATTTTTTTTATATTATAGATTTTTTTCGCATTGGGTAATTATAATTTAGTGTTAATTTCTTTGGCGGGGATCCATTTTCCTTATTTATTCTATGAGCACTATTTCAAAATAAAAATAATATTACCAATATATCTGTTCTTTTTTTTTATTCTCTATCTACACTTATGGATTGGTCTACCAATATTTTCAGTGCACTTAAAAAGTAAAAATTCGCATAAGATAGTTTCATATCCTAAGCCCCTCAGGATTATTTTATATTTGGTATGTTATATTTTTTCAATTGAATGATTGCACCGTTTTTCTGACACACTATTTCACTATTTCTCTATATTTGCATTGGACTACCCTGGTGCGTTCTCAGCAAAACAGGCAAAAATAATTATTAAAAGGAATGGTAAGTCCACATATATGCAAAGAGTGCAAGCTTTGTTTTACTGTCTCGCCTACACTCACACAAGCCATGTACATGTGACAAGTAATCAAGTAATCAAGTAATACAAGTAAACGCAAGACCACTCAAACGCAAACCAATGAAACCACTTGAAGATCCACCACTAATCGCGTGTTTTCCGTTTTTGGCGGTTTGGCGTTTTGTCAATATGCGATTTGCAATTTTATTGTCAAATTGCTAGTATGTCGGTTTGGAATTTACTTTACCAGTGTCGTTTGTCGCCATTTGTCGCCGTTTTAACCGTTTGTCGTCAATGTCGAATGTCCGAATGTCGTTTGTGCCCGAATGTCTTGTGTGCCCATGCGTGTTTTCGTTTCCTTTCGTCGATACTTTTGTTTCGTTTGTTGATTCTATTATGTGCACACACTAGCAATTCTAGCAATTCTTGCAATTCTAGCAATTCTTGCAATTCATTAGCTATGACAGTGTAAATAAAACCAATAGTCGAACATTCGACCATGCTAACTGATAATTCAAGCTAATTCAAACATCGCAGCACGCGTTTTGGATGTTCCATTTTTAATTTCGGTGGGGATCTGTACCTACTACAAGACCCCCCCGATAATATTTTGAACAGATTTAACGAGTTCAAAATTAACTTGTTTTTGATTTGGTTTAATAATCAATAATCAATAATAAATTTAAAAACATCAACTAAATTACTAACACACAAGCGATGCATTTCATCTCAGGTTTGTTTTTGTTTCCTTTCTGTCAGAATTCATCTAAATTTTTGGTTCACTCTTTGCAACTTTTAAATTTGAATGCAATTTTCTTAAATTATGATTAATTTTTTCTGGTTTTCCTTACTACGTTTGTTTAGGTTCCTAAAGGGCCGATTCAAATTTATTTTTCGTACTTTTGTCACCAGTAATTGCTTGGGGGTACTATACAGCATTTACAGCATGCCACCTGATAGATTTAGCCGGGTTTTGTTACCTTACCATATGTTTGATTCTGTGACTGTGATTATGTTATTCTGACGATTGTAACACTTGTCCTGTAGATTAGTCAACAAAATGTTTATTTCACTAAACGAGTCACGAGTGACGAGTCTTATTTCTGTGACAAGTTATTTGTAACGAGAACTCGTATTTTTATAACCTGTAGGATTGTAAGCTAGTCAATTGAGCACAGCTACCGTTTATAGAGAGTACTTTATATGCATCACTTATTTGAATTACAATTTCGAATATTTATAATTATTACATTAACTGCTACGTTGTTTTAGAGATTGAGGCTTTTTTTTTGTTCAAGATAATGTTTTGCTTTTTATTTTAGTATAATTCATGTGTGACACGAGTGTTTTATTTTTTATTTTTTTTTGTTTTATTCCTAATGTTTGTTTAACAACGTGTGGCCGTTACTGAGGCTAAATATTTGAATTGCTAATTTTCGTTGTTTTGAAACATACCGATATCCTAGTGGTTCCTGTTTCTAAATAACTTGTGTTACAGATGAATAAGCTTAATAATAATACTTTTATCAAGACATGTACCTACATGCACTTTTCATTTATTTTCTATACTCAACTATTGGTCTCATCGTGGACTGCTATTGCTCAATGTGGTTGCTGATTTTGTGCTCTCAAATCTGACTTGAACATCGATGATGATGCTGCCAATGTATCTGATGATGATCTGATGACTTATTCAACGTGTCCATACACGTGACTTGATATATTCGTCATGGTTGGGTGAGTTTTGTTAGTTTCAGGTGTCATCTTCTCCCTGACCTCGTATGACCTGTTTGACCTGTATGACCTCCATGTGACACCCATATGACCTGTGTTCCCGTAGAGTTGTGGGCTGCTGATATGTGCTCTTCACTGTATTTGTAATTGTAAACTAACGTCTGTCACATGCTACTAGAGCAGAAATATCTTCGATCCTTCGAATATTCAGGGAAATATCACTTCTACAAATTGCATTTAATTCGGATTACCGGATTTTGCAACGTTGGAGTATGTTGTATATTGTATATTGTATTATACAACCTCCTTACATTCATTTAACATGTTTTAAATTCTCTTCTTCCTTTTCAATGTTCGTCTTCCTTGTTATCTTTCTCCACTACCTCCTCCTTCCTACCTCTTCTGTTGTAATCGTTCTTCCCGACTCCTTCCATAATCTTCTGTATCATCCTGTATATGTTGTATCTTCGTTCGTCCATCTTCCTCATTTCCTGTTGTTGAATTTCCACGTGTCTTTCTTTTCTCATGCTTCTTAGCTCCCTTATTTCTCTGTGCCCTCAGTCTATCCACTTCCGACGCTGGTATCCCTCTTCCTTCATAATGTCTTCTCCTTTCCTTCATATGGAGAATGTTAATACAAGTAATGACACTAAGCCTTTCAGGCCTGAATTTTATATTTTAAATTTGTTTAAATTTAAAAATATTTTTAAAATCATTTATTATTTTTAATTATTTTTCAATAAAGTTGTGAAAATTATTCATACTTAACTATGGAAGAAGAAGAAGAAGTAAATTGAGTTACTAATCTTAAATAAATAAATAATATGATTAATTCACATAATGAAAATCAAATTGTTCACAACTTTTGCAGTATCACTTCTATTTTAACTCAAAAATTTTGTTGAAGTTTTATTATTAAGGGAAATTTTATTTCTAAGTACAAAAGTATTTAGTTATGTATATTTTATGGATATTTTACTTATCTATATTTATGTAAAATTCACCAAAAATTTGACAACATATTTCTTATAAAAAATTTGTACTTAAAAATTTTTTATAATTTTTTTTTATATAAAAGGAATTTTTGCATAAAGGTTTTTGTACTATACCTGTCTCAAGAAAAAATGATTTATAGAAAGTATGTAGGAATGACGTACGAAGGATCGAATATAGCTGAACCTAGTAACTTGTTAAAAACGAAAAGTGAATAAATTTACATGTTGTCTTCCAAATAAGGAATGCATCTTTCTTTTTTTTTTTCAAAACATCGATATTCTGAAACATTTGACATAAGTTATTTAACAAATATTTTTGGGTAGATTTAAGGCTATATTCTTTGGGTTCGATTCCTATTCTCATTTTTTATATAAAACTCCGTTAACGCAGACTTTTAAATCAGCAGATTGCATGTATTACAGAATTGTGGATTTATTTCCGCGCTAGCCTAAGAAAGAGGCGTCTAAATTTATTTTTCAATCAATATTTTTGCAGTGTAGTTTTAGTGCAATAAAATATCGAAAAAAAAAAGATTTGAATGGAGAAGATTGTATTGTCAAAAAATGTGTCAGATTCCATAATTAATAAATTAATTGTTGTGTAATGGTTCGTTAAATATAACAACTCGTTTAAGATGATAGCATATAATTGTTTGTTGAAACATGTAAATTCGTTCACATTCTTATAAACACAATTCAAATTATTATGTAATTGTAAATTTTCCCCTCTGTTAATCAAATAAGATTAGCGATTGTGGTGTGTTCGATTAGTTCGATTCGAATACTGCTAGCACTGTTCAATCGATAAATTGTCGATTCTGACAAACATACTCGTACTAAGAAATATAAAGATAATTCTTAAATATTACGTATTTTAATGAAATATCACCTAATTATAAAACACGTACTTCTTTGGAGAATATTTACCAGTTTTGATAAAGAAAGTTTAAGTTAGAAATATGATTTAGTTTATTTTATATTCATTTTGATTTTATATTATTAACACTTTTATATTTTAGAGAAATTGTAACTGTTTTCATCAAACTTTTCACTAAACAAAAACAGTTTTTAATTTCATATATTAATTATATTTATTATATACATTATTTTGAGGTTAAAAAATAAACTAAATAATAATTAATATTACTAATAAAATAAAGTTTCAAATATTTATATTTAGTTTTGTGAGATTTTCTCTATTTTAGTTGAACATTATATTCGGTCGATATATTAGTTTCTCAAAACCGATGTTGTTTGATCTCTGCACTTTATTGTCAGCGTTGACTCTTTATGGCGTCGCAGCGCAAGCAGAAAATTCGACCACACCATTATCTTTAACTATCACTGTATTTTTGTAGATGTTTAATTTTGCAGTGCCGCAACTAAGTGTTTTCACAATAGATAAATGTGTGTTTCCTCCGTTATGTTTCATCATTTAGGAAATAATTTGTATATGTTATTTAATATAAAAACGAATTTACCTAAATCTTAAATATTATTTATCTGCAGAAATAATAAATATCACTTCCTGGTAGATTCGTTTCTCTATTTGAATCCTAACCAGTAAACCATATTATTTCAAATAGAATTCACGGTTACTTCAATTAAATAAAAATTAGCATTTAGCATAATCGAATTCGAGTGGAGTTCATAATGAGCTCAGAGAACGAACTTGAGTTCTATTTCATTTTATGATTTACTGGGTTATAACAATGTTGTCTTCCACCTTCATGTTGATTATTTCAGAATAATATTTGTACATTTTATTTTAATGATAAAGCCATTTCCCTAATAGAGTATACAGATTTCTTTTAATTGCCGTAAGCTCGGTTGTGTTTTGTGGAGAACCATAAAATATGACGATCTTACAAATAATAAATATAGGTATTGTTGCACTTTTTACCTAATGAGTATACCTCACCTCGCCTGTCACTACTATAAACCCTTCTTCATAAGTACAGTAAGTAACCTGCATGAACAACAACACGTTTTTAACGAAATGGCTTTTTTCACATTCTTTTTGAATACTTTCTATATTTGAACAATATTCATTATTTTATATTTTTCCTTTTAAGTTAAACATACTCGTATATTGTCAAAAGTATATTGTACATATTGTTGTAAAGTTGCTTATGCATTTCAGTGGCATGTCTAAATGATAAAATTGTTTAATATAAAGTTATCACATATATATTTTTAACATTATAATATATTATTCTAAAATGAAATCCTGTCATTCCCATCCTTTGTTTAATTTCTATTTTATTAATAATCAACGTAGATTTTCATATTTATGCTAACTTCAGTATCTGTTGTATTGGAAATAATTATTTGTTATTTGTTATCCCCATGTTGACCATTATCTAATTGGCGTTAAATTATTTATTTTTCGTTTCTATACTTAGAAGTATAATGGCGTTACAACCAAATACTAATTCATGTCGTATTCACAGGTTCTGCAGCCAATCTTCGTAAGGAAGTCATTCGTAATAAGATTCGCGCAATTGGTAAAATGGCCCGAGTATTCTCAGTGCTAAGGTACATAATTCAAGCACTTGCATATGCATAAGTTGTTCAATTTGCTAACAATTATGAAAATCTTATTTCAGGGAAGAAAGTGAGTCTGTATTGCAACTTAAAGGGCTTACTCCTACTGGAGCGCTACCGTTAGGAGCACTATCTGGAGGCAGAACTTCATTAAGAAATGGTAAATACATTATTTAAATTATTATTGAAGGAATTTAGGTTTGGAAGCCTTCTGATAATATTTTATTTATTTTAGCACTCCAAGGTTTCTCACCAAATCATAAGATAACTTCATTTGCTGAAGCAAAAGGTCTTGATGCAATTAACGAACGTATGCCGCCCCGTAAAGATGCACCCAGCACACCAGGGGGTACCTCACCCGCAGATACCAATCAGAATTCAACTCCTGTCGCGAAAGCTGGCACTAGCGGTGCAGCTGGCGCGCGATCGTGAGCACCCCATCCTGACCCCCACCCACTACCTCGCCCAAACTAGCATACGGCGGGATCAGGTGGGTTCAAATTTTGAAAATTTTCAAGTTTGAACAGTTTGAAATATATCGAACGTTGTTGTCGTATACTAATCCTAACCGATTCGTTGCAGGTAGCCCATGTTAATGTTTCCTGTGTGACCCTATCATCTGCTGTGCACTGCTTCATATTTGAAGAATTCATCATTATGCCGAGCTGAAATCGTGTAATATGTTACATTCGATAAGAACATTCGGTTTTATCAAACGGCTAGTTATTATCTGGCAACACTGTAACAGCCACATTCTTAGATAAAGTTGTCACTCTTGACACTGATATATTGTGTTATAATTTTACATATCGCCTTAATTTTTTCTCGTGAATTGCAGGCAGCAGGACTGCTTGTATACTGATAGCCTATAAGTTACACGAGTTATGTGCAAAACCGAGTTATGCATCACGGCACAAATGCCCACATCACTCCAGACCCCATAAAATACTTTATTGCCAGATTAACCAGTCATTTAATATTAAAAATATGAGGAATAAGCATCAGCGGAGACTTAAACCAGTTCTCAATCGCCCACCGACTGGTCACAGATCGTCTGCCGTTTGTCGTTTGCCAAGTGTGTGGGTGGCCCTGCAAACGTTGAACTTTAAATTGTGCCATTTGCCTAAACCTACCTACCTAATTGGCATTGCGGCAACAATACCAGTAAGATTGATATACTGAAATTTCACTACATGACTACCAATCACTAGATATACGGTCACGTCACATCATCAATTTAGAATCAGATTTAATCTACTATTGCGTTTACGACTTGATACATTAAAACATAAACATAAAACATAAATCCACATAAAATAACCGTTTTAACTTAAAATATCTAATCTATTAAAATATCGAAGCTAACTCTCTAAACCTAAATAAAAAAAATTATTTAATAAACACCTTTGCTACGAGTTGTACTTATTCGTTTTATTGTACAAATATGTTACATATAAATCTAATATTAATACTATTTCTAAGATAATTTAGGAAGAGTGAATGCGTTTTGCGTGTTTGGGCGTTATAATAATACATTTATATATGGTCACATTTCTTGGTCCTAGGCGGTCCTAGGGATGACAAGTTTATTCTTCAAGTGCAATAGTCGTGACGCAGGCCAGTGCAAAGTTTTTGCAAAATTCTGTAAAGCATCCAACTTTACACTGGTTTGCGCTACCGCGAAATGTGGCCTACTTCGGGCTAGTCCGTTCAGCCCCAGAACTTACTGTGTTAATTTAATTGTTGTATATTATATTTTATATTTATTATAGCATATTTCTTTAGAGTGTTAAAAATACTCTTAGGTTTTAACGTCAGGTTAAATTTAAATGAATGACTAGTTAAACTGCGTGGATGGTGTGTGCATGCGCGCGTGTGGAATCAACATCCAAATATCTTATCTATATGCTTGCTACCATCTACTTTAACTACATTTAATATTCTTCAAGTACGATTCGCCAGGTGACTTACTCAAAGCAATTTTTATAAAGCTGCAAATAAAATTATAAGCTATCTACTATACTGCATGTCATAATTGCCATTCGTTTTCGGTAAATAAAACAACTCATATGTGGCCGAGTGTCCAGGTGTCAGTTTTCAAACTTCAAACGCGTTTCAAACAGTCTACTATGCATTTTTATGCAATATTCTATTCTAATTCTTGCGACCAGGAGTTGGAATATATTTTATGTGATTTTCTTAAGCCTTCTACATGCAAAAGAGTATCTCGAGTATTGACTTTGCCCTACCTACTAAGTAATGAATAATAAGAATAAGATTGTTGTTGCAAGTGTCTGGGTCTCTCGTCATAGCTAAACATTTATAAACCTTAATAATAATAATGATAATACACACCGTAAATGAATACCACTCACAAGTAACAAGTAAATGCAAACTACTTCTATAATATTAAATTGGATTAAAAGTGTGTGATTCGCTGGCGTATGTATGCATGTGTATCCATATCCATTACCTGAAATAAACATAATATCGATACAGATGCAGACACGTTGTTAAATTTAAATGTTAAACATATATGAAATAATATTTCCCTTTACTTATAAAGACATGAAATAATGATTTATGGATAAATACATGAACATAATATTAATCTATGCCTTCATACTTCCTACACTGATACATAAGTCTAGTGAATTTATAAAGGGTCGCGTCGGCTGACCGTAACGTTTTTAAACTATCCTATATAATATAAACTTATTTAGATTGGTGTTTTAATATATAAATCGACTCACAATCATAGATAGACAAGTTTTCTTACCTACACGTTGCGGTTTTTTGGCATATGTATATTTATTATATACGATCGGCTTAATTATCTAACAAATTAAAGTGTCCAGGCGCCCGGACCGTTGCCGGGGCACCAGAGAGGAACCCACTTCAAAGGGTCCACGGTGTTCAATTGTTTCGCGTTTGTAAGATTTTCCCGTGTTTGTCACTCACTCTTTCAGTAATACTTTTTTGAAAATAAATTACTTGGCACATTTAATATTTCGTCTACAGAATGAAACTTTGTATATGTATTGACGAGTGTCTGCTCTCATAACCGGAACTTAAAGCAAATTTAGACAACCTAGACATCCTAGACATTAGACTATCGTCTACCGTCTCTTGTTGTAGTAGCGCATCACTCTCATAGAAATACAGTAAATTACGTAATAGTATAATTCTTACATATATTATAAGTTTATTGAAATAATAAAGTTTTCTTCGTGTGTTATTAATAAAATAAATCTCATTTTGTCTACCTAAGGGCCCTATTTTATTATAAATTTTGTTTAGAAGTGGACACCCTCTGTATGTATATTGTAAATGTTTCAAATTTTTGAAATTTCCAGAATAAACATTATTTCGTATTAACTATATATTTTATGTTTATATATTTTATCATTATTTTCTAACTTATTATTAAATGTATTATTTTTGTTTGGTGTAGCAGTTTACATTTAGGGTTTATCAAATACATCATTGTTTGCTACATATTTTTAATGAGAAGTATATCAAAGAAGGTGCTAATCAGTTAGCATAATTGTGTGGATCGTGTTTAGGTTGTCTCATTCTTTCAGGAACTACACCGTTATAATTTAATAAAAATGGCAGAGATCTGCATGCCAGTAGCAATTATTGTTTTTCTTTCTTTCTTTTTTTTCTGTTTTTTTTTTTTTTTTTTTTTTGAATGAGACTCCCTAAAAATAATACTTTTCTGTGGCGTCCAAATGAGTGTTACTTAGTTAAATATTTTATTGGTTGGTATATTGCGCTCCGATGTGATTTATTAACTAAATCCTTGTTTGCGCAATCAGTATATGGCTAATTACATTGAGTATTTGCCACTATTGAATTGTATAAAGAACAATAGATCAAAAAATTCTTTATACAATTATCGATCTAATCGTCTTCTAACAATTCAAGCGTGGCTGAAACCATTCGTGTTCTTCCAGTTAGTTTCAATAGCCGATTAAAGAAACCATGTCCCTCTTTGAGGAAATCATACTTTAACTAGTCAAATAAAAGTTGTCACACATTTATATATCCTATTGTTCATATTTTGTCTCGAATAAAAATTTACTTACTGTTTACTGGTAGTTTACTGGAAATCATTTTCTTACACGAATTCAACTAGTCTTTATTGTTACTAATAAATTTCAATACTACCACATCATCCAAAGTGCATGTACTGTCCTGGGCCTCTCCCTCCATAAAAGAAACCTAAGCTATTTAAGTGTCAAATTGTTTTTGTACTATACACTTTTAAAATCACTTACGTATTGCATAATAAACTATTGCGTATTGCATATAAAAACTAATAATAAAAATAACAAAATTATTATAATTAAATAATAAATAAATAAATTAATAATAATAATAATAATTAATAATATATTATAATAATGCTATTTGTGACTCATTCTGTACACACGAGATGTGCATTATTATATCATAGTTGAATTATTTCGCAAAAGCTCAGTCGTGTGTACAATGGAGTCCGTTTTAACATAAACCAAACTTAAATTAATTGATATATATATATATATATATACATATATATATAAAATACATTTACCTTCTTGTACATACATATGATGTGGATATAAAACATTATTAAATAATATATTGTTTGTGCCATTAGTTGGTCCTGGGCTGTCCGGAAACACCCGGAAATACCCGGAGACGCTTGGAGCGCCCGGAGGCCATCCGATGTTTTCTTCATAACTCCACAATATACGTATTTGTTTTGTTTATTATGTAAATCTACCTTATAAATTTTAGGAGATAATTCTGATTTGTTTCCTGTTTGTTCATGTGAATGTTTGCATTGTTTATGAGATTCAGATATTCTAAATAATAAAACTGTATGATTTCCATGTCTATATATGTGTTTTTTATTTTATTTTAATGTTTAATTTTTATTTATTTATTGTAATCTATCTGTTCAAGTGAATTTTTGCAAAACGTAATTTATATATGTTCATTGAATATTATATACTTCCAATTTACTGTCCGTAAAATAAGTATTGAATAGTTTAATGTTTATTCATTACGTATTACTTTTATACGAAATATATATTTATATATAATTAAATATATAAATATATATAAACAGGGGCATACGTTGTTGATATAGACTATGCTGTAAATTGTGAGAGATGTATAATACAACCTTATTATAAAATATAATGTAACTTTAATTTATTAGTGAGTGCAATAAGTAAATGTAACATTTGTACGATGACACGATTGTTTGCCAGCTATATGCATGTATAATATGTGATGTGGAATCTCAATCCCCTGCTTTGCCTGCTTTAAACAAATGCAGACCCATAATAGGGCCGCATTTTCAATTTCATATTTTGTTCTTACACAGTATCGTGGGGTAAATTAAATGATCGCCTTGACTGTTCTATTCGTTCACTGCGAACATTTGTACAATATTATTTTATATAACTGTGTATTTGCATTTAATAAATGTGTCATATGTGGCAGATTAATGTAAAAATTATCTATCTGCAAGATTATGTTCAGTGTTTAAGAATGATATGATTTTCCTCTCATTTTTTTTAATAGGGATGAGGGATAAAATAATTATTTTAGGTTGTATTTATTGACCTAAGATCTATTTCTAATATCGATCTAAGTTCAACAATAATAAAATAGTCATAATTGTCATGCTATTGCTTTTCGAAAAGAAATATTGCAATGGTTAAACTATGTATTTTTCATCATTTGCTTAGCGAAAGTTAATCTTATCTGTGGCACAAATGAAATTGTTATTTTTTTCCAGCTGAATGTGTATTATGCCAAGCGAGGAAGAAACTACACTCTTTCTTGACTCTGCCGCACTTACATCTTTAAATATCACACTCTCTTATTCACTACACTGAGGAAAAATAGACCGTCAATCAGTAGCTGATGAAAATATTCTTCTTGTCATCCTTCGCACCTTGTCCTTCTGTTCTTTCACAATTTACGGCTCTCCTGTAAATACCCTCTGATAAGATTTATTCAGTGAACTCGAAAGTAATATTTATGTAATACAGAATATGCATATAAATGTTAATAAGTATAATTTCTGTAGGACTTTGGAATTTTTATTCTAAAAGATGGATACAGTTATTTTTCATTTTGTTTTCCTTGGTCAAATTGATTATCCAAATGAGATATAGTGTCTTATTAATCTAACAGAAATTATAAAAATCAATATTTATCAAAATACTCGTACCATTAACATAAGTATTAAAATATTTTAATTCATAGCTTCAGCAGTATAAAATTATGTTAATCCTCTATTGTTTTGAAAATTGAAAGTGGTAAGTACACATTGAGACTGGCGCACAGTGAAGACAAGACAAATAATGAATACGGCAACGCTACAGTAGAGTACACAAACAAAGCTAACATATATGCTGGAGTTTTGATCCTTACTAGTAATCGGTTGAGAACTTGGGTAATGACAGTTTAAAATATATCTCATTTACAATATCTAAGCTAATTATATGGCATTCTAGATAAAAGATTAATTAAGTATTTTATTTATTATTATTACATAATACTTTCTAAAATATTTATCTATAAATTTGTGTAGAGGAAATGTGCTAATACGATAAAATTGTAAAACTATGTGACACGCTCGTTTATATCAAAAAAATCGTCTACTGTAGGTTTCTAACTTAGATTAATATTAAAAAACTTATTAAAACTTAAACGCACAGTTGTATTAATAGATGGAGAATTAGTTAGACTCAAGAATTAATTAGAGACATTAAAATCTATAGTAAATTCTTACGATTATACATTAAAAATATTGAACTTGCTAGCGCCATCTATAAAACAGAAGTTCCAAGAAATACATATCTCCATCATTTGTTCAACAGATGGCAGGTCAATTTCATTTCACCTAATGTATATGCAACACAAGTTACTGTGGTACAAAACGTCCTTAGAACATTGGAATATTCAAATATAATCATTCAAGTATATTCTTCTTTTATATTTAACTAATAATTATATTTTATATTTAAATTTCCTGCCATACAATTCGTTATATAATTTAGGAGAAAGATAATGTTAAACTAAACAACGTAGAACAGAATCGTAGTGAACAGAATAACATTACCTATAATGAAAAAAATACAAGAAATTATAGAAACTAAATATTTAACAATTTAATCATTGTTAACATGATTATTTTTAACAAGAGTATAAACCTTATTTCATTGTGTGAAAATGCAGAAAAGTTAATTTCAGGTAATATTCAAAATTTAATGTTTTTATCATTTTTAACAAGAGTATAACCTTCTTTCATCACCTAGAAATGCAAAAAAGTTAATTTTAGGTAAAATTAAAAATTCAATGTTTTTATCATTTTTAACAAGAGTATAACCTTCAGTCATCTCAAGAAATGGAGAAAATCTAGTTTTTGTTAAAATAAAAATTCAATGTTTTTATCAATTTTAATAATAGTATAATCTTCTTTCATCCCAAGAAATACAGAAAATCAATATTAAAGGTATGTTTCTTATAATAGTTTATCAAGTTTTTCACTTCGTTGAGATAACTATGAGATAGTATAGAATGACATAGGAGAATCAACTCAACTCTTTACCTTGTTGCCTTCTTCCATCTTAAATAATGCAGAAATTCTTATTTTCCACGCCTGATCAGCATGCAACTATAATAACACATAAAGTATCATACTGATCAGGCGTTGTTCCATCTGAAAAATCCAGAAATTCTTAATTTTGTTATATTTAAAAATTCAACATTTTTATCAATTTTAACAGGAGTATAACCTTCTTTCATCCCAAGAAATACAGAAAAACTAATTTTTGTTAAAGTTAAAAATTCAATGTTTTTATCAATTTTAACAAGAGTATAACCTTCAGTCATCTCAAGAAATGGAGAAAATCTAGTTTTTGTTAAAATTAAAAATTCAATGTTTTTATCATTTTTAACAAGAGTATAACCTTCTTTCATTGCGTGGAAATACAGAAAAGTTAATTTTAGATAAAATTCAAAATTCATTGTTTTTATCATTTTTAAGAAGAGTATAACCTTCTTTCATTGCGTGGAAATACAGAAAAGTTAATTTTAGATAAAATTCAAAATACAATGTTTTTATCATTTTTAACAAGAGTATAACCTTCTTTCTTCGCCTAGAAATACAGAAAAGTTTATTTTAGGTAAAATTAAAAATTCAATGTTTTTATCATTTTTAACAAGAGTATAACCTTCTTTCATTGCGTGGAAATACAGAAAAGTTAATTTTAGGTAAAACTAAAAATTCAATGTTTCTATCATTTTTAACAAGAGTATAACCTTCTTTCATCGCCTAGAAATACTGAAAAGTTAATTTTAGGTAAAATTCAAAATACAATATTTTTATCATTTATAAGAAGAGTATAACCTTCTTTCATCGCCTAGAAATACAGAAAAGTTAATTTTAGGTAAAACTAAAAATTCAATGTTTTTATCAATTTTAACAAGAGTATAACCTTCAGTCATCTCAAGAAATGGAGAAAATCTAGTTTTTGTTAAAATTAAAAATTCAATGTTTTTATCATTTTTAACAAGAGTATAACCTTCTTTCATCGCCTAGAAATACAGAAAAGTTTATTTTAGGTAAAATTAAAAATTCAATGTTTTTATCATTTTTAACAAGAGTATAACCTTCTTTCATTGCGTGGAAATACAGAAAAGTTAATTTTAGGTAAAACTAAAAATTCAATGTTTCTATCATTTTTAACAAGAGTATAACCTTCTTTCATCGCCTAGAAATACTGAAAAGTTAATTTTAGGTAAAATTCAAAATACAATATTTTTATCATTTATAAGAAGAGTATAACCTTCTTTCATCGCCTAGAAATACAGAAAAGTTAATTTTAGGTAAAACTAAAAATTCAATGTTTTTATCAATTTTAACAAGAGTATAACCTTCAGTCATCTCAAGAAATGGAGAAAATCTAGTTTTTGTTAAAATTAAAAATTCAATGTTTTTATCATTTTTAAGAAGAGTATAACCTTCTTTCATCGCCTAGAAATACAGAAAAGTTAATTTTAGGTAAAACTAAAAATTCAATGTTTTTATCAATTTTAACAAGAGTATAACCTTCAGTCATCTCAAGAAATGGAGAAAATCTAGTTTTTGTTAAAATTAAAAATTCAATGTTTTTATCATTTTTAAGAAGAGTATAACCTTCTTTCATCGCCTAGAAATACAGAAAAGTTAATTTTAGGTAAAACTAAAAATTCAATGTTTTTATCAATTTTAACAAGAGTATAACCTTCAGTCATCTCAAGAAATGGAGAAAATCTAGTTTTTGTTAAAATTAAAAATTCAATGTTTTTATCATTTTTAAGAAGAGTATAACCTTCTTTCATCGCCTAGAAATACAGAAAAGTTAATTTTAGGTAAAATTAAAAATTCAATGTTTTTATCAATTTTAACAAGAGTATAACCTTCAGTCATCTCAAGAAATGGAGAAAATCTAGTTTTTGTTAAAATTAAAAATTCAATGTTTTTATCATTTTTAAGAAGAGTATAACCTTCTTTCATCGCCTAGAAATACAGAAAAGTTAATTTTAGGTAAAACTAAAAATTCAATGTTTTTATCAATTTTAACAAGAGTATAACCTTCAGTCATCTCAAGAAATGGAGAAAATCTAGTTTTTGTTAAAATTAAAAATTCAATGTTTTTATCATTTTTAAGAAGAGTATAACCTTCTTTCATCGCCTAGAAATACAGAAAAGTTAATTTTAGGTAAAATTAAAAATTCAATGTTTTTATCATTTTTAACAAGAGTATAACCTTCTTTTTTTCGCCTAGAAATACAGAAAAGTTAATTTTAGGTAAAATTAAAAATTCAATGTTTTTATCATTTTTAACAAGAGTATAACCTTCTTTCATTGCCTAGAAAAACAGAAAAGTTAATTTTAGGTAAAATTAAAAATTCAAAGTTTTTATCATTTTTAACAAGAGTATAAACCTTCTTTCATCGCCTAGAAATACAGAAAAGTTAATTTTAGGTAAAACTAAAAATTCAATGTTTTTATCATTTTTAAGAAGAGTATAACCTTCTTTCATCGCCTAGAAATACAGAAAAGTTAATTTTAGGTAAAATTAAAAATTCAAAGTTTTTATCATTTTTAACAAGAGTATAAACCTTCTTTCATCGCCTAGAAATACAGAAAAGTTAATTTTAGGTAAAATTAAAAATTCAATGTTTTTATCATTTTTAACAAGAGTATAACCTTCTTTCATTGCGTGGAAATACAGAAAAGTTAATTTTAGGTAAAACTAAAAATTCAATGTTTTTATCATTTTTAAGAAGAGTATAACCTTCTTTCATCGCCTAGAAATACAGAAAAGTTAATTTTAGGTAAAATTAAAAATTCAAAGTTTTTATCATTTTTAACAAGAGTATAAACCTTCTTTCATCGCCTAGAAATACAGAAAAGTTAATTTTAGGTAAAATTAAAAATTCAAAGTTTTTATCATTTTTAACAAGAGTATAAACCTTCTTTCATCGCCTAGAAATACAGAAAAGTTAATTTTAGATAAAATTCAAAATTCATTGTTTTTATCATTTTTAAGAAGAGTATAACCTTCTTTCATCGCCTAGAAATACAGAAAAGTTAATTTTAGGTAAAATTAAAAATTCAATGTTTTTATCATTTTTAACAAGAGTATAACCTTCTTTCATTGCCTAGAAAAACAGAAAAGTTAATTTTAGGTAAAATTAAAAATTCAAAGTTTTTATCATTTTTAACAAGAGTATAAACCTTCTTTCATCGCCTAGAAATACAGAAAAGTTAATTTTAGGTAAAACTAAAAATTCAATGTTTTTATCATTTTTAAGAAGAGTATAACCTTCTTTCATCGCCTAGAAATACAGAAAAGTTAATTTTAGGTAAAATTAAAAATTCAAAGTTTTTATCATTTTTAACAAGAGTATAAACCTTCTTTCATCGCCTAGAAATACAGAAAAGTTAATTTTAGGTAAAATTAAAAATTCAATGTTTTTATCATTTTTAACAAGAGTATAACCTTCTTTCATTGCGTGGAAATACAGAAAAGTTAATTTTAGATAAACTTCAAAATACAATGTTTTTATCATTTTTAACAAGAGTATAACCTTCTTTCATTGCGTGGAAATACAGAAAAGTTAATTTTAGGTAAAATTCAAAATTCAATGTTTTTATCATTTTTAACAAGAGTATAACCTTCTTTCATTGCGTGGAAATACAGAAAAGTTAATTTTAGGTAAAATTCAAAATTCAATGTTTTTATCATTTTGAACAAGAGTATAACCTTCTTTCATTGCGTGGAAATACAGAAAAGTTAATTTTAGATAAAATTCAAAATACAATGTTTTTATCATTTAACAAGAGTATAACCTTCTTTCATTGCGTGGAAATACAGAAAAGTTAATTTTAGATAAAATTCAAAATTCAATGTTTTTATCATTTTTAACAAGAGTATAACCTTCTTTCATCGCCTAGAAATACAAAAAAGTTAATTTTAGGTAAAATTAAAAATTCAAAGTTTTTATCATTTTTAACAAGAGTATAACCTTCTCTCATTCCGTGAAACATATATTATTTTGTTATTTATCCTATGTCTTTCAAAAGTTACCGATATATTTGCATTTTCTTAAAAAAGAATTATTTTCGCAAATATCACTGACGCTAGTATCCCAAGTTTCAAATTGTTAAAAATTGATAACATAACTAAAAATATTAAGAGGAAGAGGAATTGAGAGACACCTGGTTATTATGCAAGACTTTTTGTTTGTTATTTAATTAGAACACAGCTTGAATTAAATACTGAGATTTATAATTAAATACTGAGATTAATATAATTATAATTAAATAATATTTTTCTAATAATTTAATAATTAGACAGAGTAATAATAATTTTATTTATTTTGCTTTAAATATCTAAGAACAATTTCTTATTTTATCTTTATTAATAAGTTTTTATTATTAATTTTTGAAGAAATTGTAATTTAGCAAAGAATTAAAATGCGTCATCTATTAAACAGTAGATAAAGCAGAAACAGTTTAGTGTTAAGTTCACAGATGGCAACAGTAAATGTAAATTAAAACGCCTGGTCCGCAGGTTACTATATATACACAAGTAAATATACTAGCCATGCCAAAATTTGATAATGTTGGTTAGTAAAAAATTATTTTAAAAAAATAATTAAGTTGAATAAAAAAAATTTATTTTATTTTTAATAATTTAATACAAAACATTGAAATTTTTTAAATATAGTCAAATGACATACATAATGACTATGTATGTATGAATGTAGAATTATTTATGAATTATTATTGATATCTGCGTTGCATGATCTTCCTAGATCTTGGCATTTTGCACACACTGACATTATGAAGAGTGCTGTCTGTGCCTGGCTGTTCTAATCTCACGAATTGCTGCGCCCTTACCTAAAACGAAATTATAATTTAAATAAAACCCTTGAACGTAAACCCTTACGTTGAACGTAAATTATAGGTAAATGTTATGCCAATATTACCCTGAGAGAATTTAATTAAGAAAATGTATAAATGAGAGATTACCTCAGCTCGATTCAGTAGAATTTTCTTCTCCTTAGATGGGAGAGGGGAATCTTCGCAGTCAACACATCTGGAAGGAAGGAAATATGAATTAAGCTTCTTACAGCAAGCCACTTTGTGTCGCAATATGTGTTAATACAAGATCAAGGAAATTATCCCTCACGTATACTCACAGTGGGCATGGTTGGCTCACAACCATTTTTTCGAGTGGAAGAGGTTTGAGGTTAGGTTTTGGATTTTGACGGATCGTTTTCTTAATATTTGGATCGACTTGTTCTGTACTAGGCCCGGGTTGGTCTTCCTTTTCAGTATCTTCATCGGTGTTTTTCATGTTTAATTTTTTCTCAGAAACGATTTTTTTAGCCTCTCTGCATTCTCTTTCTCTTTATTTACACGGTGCTCGATTATTCCTAAATACAATTTGACATTGATGGTTGTTACTGTAATAGAACTGTTTAGACGATTGTGCAACAATATTTTCCGATAATCAACAAGAATTTGTATATACATATTTTTTAATTACAGATTTTCAGTTTTATATTCTTAAATAATTTAAAATACATCTTCTGTGTATTATTGAATATATTGGGTGTTTTACAATTATGGAACTAGAGATGATTGAATATCTTTAATAATAATCTTTATTTAATTTAAATCATTAAAATATTTTTAAATAAAATTAAAATTATAAAATTGAGGTAAAAAGAATAAACAATTTTTGAGAATAAAATGTTGCATTGTACTCCCCATTACTTACTTTTTCTTTATTTCAAATCGTCCTATTTCCAATAGGGAAGTCACAACGATGGAATGTTTTGTGTTGGTCCATTCAAAGAACAAGAAAAAAAGGCAAATAAAAAAACATTTCTTTTTTTATAAAAATATAAATTTATTTAAATTATAAGTTGCATTGCCAATATTCACTTATAATGTCTTTGGTATTATTTATTTAATTTAAATGAATAAGTTATATACATACAATATTATTGTCTAATATTTTAAATTGTGATTTAAAATAACCTGCGATGTAAAACGTTTTGAATTGTTTATTTTCAAATTGACGCAATTCTATTTATGATATAAGTTAAATGTCTATGCAAATGCAAGGAAATTTTAAGTAATTTTTATCTTCTTTATAATAATACGTTTGCTGTTTCTGCCAGATGTAGAGAAATAATTTTTAATTGGACATGAATCTTAAAGAATTCAAAGAATGAACTTTAATTTCCTGTGAATCCACTATTTCATCATTGAAACCTTAGTTTTGTTTCATCGTTTCGGAGCAGTTTTGTAGGTTAAAGTTGTATTAGATTTATTTTAACCTGATTCTTTATTTACTACTGCTACTACTTTGTTATTTTCGTTTATTATTGTAATATAAGACGGTTTTATTAGTATACTATAAAACTTAAGCTAGGGTCACATTGCAAATAAATATCACGAAGAAATTATAAATTTTCCCGCACAAATTTTAAATTGCCAATGCGTGTATGTTTATATGATTCAATGTGTTACAGAATAGGTTTGTGTCCTATGTCTTAATTTCTATAAAACTGTACTATATATTGATAAAGTGGGTTACTAGAACCTCAAATGTACAATTATTTTTTAATAACTCCTTATATGTTAAGAGATATTAACAATTAAAAACACATTTCAAGTGTATGTGACATCACAATCCTTGTGTAAGGTTACCGACCTTACAGCTCATAAATCTCTGCTATTTGTATTTATATATCTAAATATTAAATATTATTTACAGCTATTTCAAAGAATAATAAAATTAAAATATTATGTCTGCCTTAGCAGGGTTAAATAAAATAAAAACTTATTATTCTTTGATTTGGCTTGATTATTTGATTACTAACAGCTACAGAACATTACCACAGCACTGACCTACTCAACAAATAACTGACGTTAAAATGCATTTCACGTCATAGAAATATGGTCGACCATTTCTGACGCTAAAACTACAATTCAAACTTTTAATTGCTATATCTCCGTCAATATTTAGATATTTAATAAAATAGACACCTCAAAACACATTTATTAACATCAATTTCAATCAACAATTGAAAAATCGATCACTAAAAATGAGGACACAAGCCCATTTCTTTACAAGGGTGTTTCACTTGGCTGAAAATAATAGTCTAGTAGAAAATAATACTATTATATTTTTGAAGAGAAAAATATTCATAATGTCATAATCTCAAAATGAATTAAGAATGGTTATTACGTCAAATTGAACTATTTTATTATTTATTTAGTAACTGCACCGTTGGCTTAGCTTTTATAAATCATATATACTTAAGTCTACTGGCTAATTCTAAAATGCTGACTAGAGCCGATATATACATTAAATTTATATATTTCTTATACTAACTTAATTAAAATCTTACTAAATAATAATACTTAGGTATTATTATATTCTTATTAGACAACCTTTAAAAAAAGTACTATATTAATTACTAAATATTACAAATTACTGGAGTTTTATTATTGTCGTTATCTTTACTTAAAGTTAGACTGCTCTAACACTGGAACAGGCTACTTGTTGTTTCGCTTTAGCACACTTTATCAGTCAGTCTTGTTTCCAGTGTAAGCCCAACCTTAGCATTGGAATATGCTCTTTTTTTGGTGATAAAGATCGTTTTAATTTCTATAAATACTTTCAAAAAATAATTTACTATATTATAAGTACAAAGGGGCTACAATTAGTCAATGTAGCATTTTATAGTTAAAATATATTAATCACACATTAAAAACTGAGCTGGTTTAAACCGATTATTTACATATTTATACAATTTACTAAAGTAAAATTCATTTTTTGCATATTAGTATTTACAGAAAGTGTAAATCCTAGATGATGATCTTTTTTAGAATTACCCAAGATTTCAACTATTGCCAATTCTTCATGTATTTGAAACATAGATGTCACTGGCGGAAGATATGAAGACATTATTAAGTACTACGTTAACTATTCAAATCTGAAATATAAGAAAATATAGAAAATATTTATTTTTGGAGAAGAATAGACAAATTTTTATAAAAAAATATCATAAATATTATTAATGAATTACTACTTTTGTCAAGTCACTGTCATATATCAACGTATAGCGCATTTTAATATATTTTCCACAATTGTGCTTTGATTTTAATTTTGTTTTTGACTTTTATTTGTAACTTGTGTTATTGTAGTCAAGACAGATCCTTGTGAATTTGAAATATATTTCACAAAAAGATTATACATACGCCTTTACAAAATATCAAAATGTAAATGACCACAATCAGTCCAATTTTGAATTATTTCTGATTGTATTCATATAAATATTATATTTCGTATCATTCTTATTTGTTTATTAATATTATTTTTATTATTTTATGTCGGCTAATTCCGATGATACTGTGTCCTATCACTAATGATCTCCTACAACGTGGCGGTATTTATAGTGACGCCACGTATACGTGTGCTATACCCTACCTCATAAGTTTTATGATTATAAGCATTTAATCAAATTATTTCTGATTACAACAACCAAACCCAGAAAATATAGCGCTGCTCCGGGGATCGTACCACTCACTACCGTCTCATTTTTATTTACATCTTAAATTTTTTAGGTAAAATTTTACCAGTAACGAAAACCTAACCATAAATATGCAGACTTTCTTTGAGAAAATATGAGACATGGGGCAACTAATATTTTTCAATTATTTCCAGTTAAAATTTACAGCAATTTATAAATTGGAGGCCCATTAAGAGCGAGAAGGTGGTAAGAAATACATCAGAAATTCGTCAGAGTTTAAACAAGCGAAATTAAACCAATTTTATATTTTACTTAGTACATTACATACTTATTTTTATCGTCTGTAACAATTAGACTTTTTGGAATAAGTTTAGAACTAAGATAGTGTCAAAGTAATTTTGAATTTTAGATTAATTTTACCATTAGCTAAAATTAATTATATTTAAAAGGTTTATATATATATATATATATTTGTAATATGTGTTTCCAAAATATTTCTTTCGTGATTCTTTAATGAACCGAATACACTTATTTCACTGTACCCACTTGGTTCCTCTTCTAGAATAATTAGTTGATTAAAATTCTTACCATTGTCAGCGACCAGAATTCAGCAAATCGTCAAGCGCCGCAATGTAACTCTGCGCCATTTGTAAGGTCTCATATTTGGAAAGTTTATGATCAGCTCCCAAATTAGGAATGACATCTCGTAATCGATCAAACGCTTCATTTAATCCATTCATTCGTCGTCTTTCTCTAGCATTTGCAGCCAACCTTCTTTTCTTAACAACTCCAGGGGAAGGAGTTTGATCCCGGACAACACTTCCTTTCTTTCTTCCTCTTGTACTTCGAACTTTAATCTTATCTGGCAAGTTTATTGTATTCGTATTTTCTCCTTTGTTAAGTAATTTTTGATCTGATTTTAAATCATCTTGGTAGTACAATAAACCTGTGGAAGAAACCTCCGCAGTTTCCCAAGGGCGGTTGTGAGGGATATGCGGGGTGTATACGTTGTTGTTGTTGTATGAAGGGGTTGTTAATTCGAAGTACGCGTTTTTGTAGGACTCCTGGGGTGGACTTAACATGTCGTCGGTATTTCCCGGCGAATATAATCTTCTGGTGGTGTCCTCAGGCGAACTACAACAATTTCCTTCATAGGAATGTGATTCGTTTACATAGAAGGATCCAACTAGAGATTGGGAATGACAATTTGATAAAAAATCCATTTCTACGGCACTAATAACTCCTCACAAATGAAACACACTTCACTACTACACTATTCCACACACTTCCTAAGACTATTCCTATCCAACAACTTCCTACAACTAAAATGTACAAATTCGAAGTTACTTCTACTATGAGGCAAACTAATATACTAAATATTTCAATTAATTTTTATAGATGAACAACAACATGTGGCTATTTCTCCATTCGATGTTTTTTGGTAGGGGTAATGTATATTATATACATTCACACATACATATGTAACAAATACACCCCTCGTAAGTTTTTAACTTAGACATTGAACGTATGCATCATTTTCACAGATCTCTAACCACCTGACGTATCATTTATCCCCTCCCTTACAATTTAAATATCCCTTCCTTTATGTAATAGACTCCCAGGTCGTAGCAGTCTGGTAACTTCTTCAGCCTTCTTCGGAGACGTATGTTAAATGTCATTGGGTTCATTAAGTTCACTAAGTGTGCACTTAAATATTTTGTGGTTTCCACGTATGGGCTATTAATTCATTATGATTGCAGTGTTTCTCTTATCAATGTTTCATTTTGCGACCTTTCTAACCTCTTAGTCAAAATCTACTTTATGCTAATTTTAATACAAATTCAATAGACAAATGCGTATTAAAATTAAGAACCAGTTATTTGTCTTGTATGTTATGAAAATTAATATTCTGGGTTCTGAATTTTTTTTAATACCTGGTTATAATGCCGGTTTCACACCAGAGAGACAATTCAATAAAACACGAACAAAAACTTGTTTTTTTGAACAAGAACACCAATGTTTGGTGTAACCAAAGAGACAGGTCTTAAACCATATTTGTCTTTTGTTGCTGTTTTAGTAAACAAAACACATTCCCATCTGGAGTCAGCAAGATCAAAGGAAAACACGTTTATTGTTGTTTTTTAGTCTGCTTGGTTTGAACACGCAGTTTTGTTTTTTGTGCACATTTGCGCTTGTCAGTTGTTGTTTATCATGTTTATAATTTTTATGGGATACACAGAAAAACACTAAAAACAAAACCAGTCTGTTCAGTGTCTGTTTCCCGAAAAACAGAACTGTTTTAAAATAAAACAAAACATGATTTTATTTTGTTTTTTGACAACAAAACTGTTTTCAAAATTATCTCTCTGGTGTGAAACCAGCATAAAAAATGCTTTAGAATTGTTCTAAAATTTATACAGTTTTTTTGAGAGAACTCACTAAACGTATATATTACATAAGCAATTTTACGTTATATTTTTATGACTTAACTTTTATTCCATACTCAAATAAAACAGTCTTTTTACACAACATTGCTTAAGTAGTATAATTTATGTTAGAAAAACAAAAATATTGTATACAAAAGATGACGTGACCAAAACAGAATATTACACAAGTTATTAGTGTTAATTATAATATTATTTACCTATAATAGATCGAGAAAGTTAAACTTTTGTGTTTTCGGGTTCAATCCCCGGATCACTGCTATATTTTTTGGGGCTGAAAGTTATTAAAATTTATTTGATTATGTTCTCACATAAATAAAAACTTATTGGGCTGCGGTGTAAGTCACATATATAAGGTTTTCGGTGATAGGACTCAACATCGGTAATAGGCCGACGTTAAATACTCTAAATAAAAAAAGCAGTGGTTACAAACGACTTTATTTATTTACCGTCGGTCTAATACTTTTGTTGGCAGTTTTTATGGTGTTGAGGCCTCGTATATGCATGTAATCTACACGACTGCCTAATAAGCTTTATGATATTTGTGAGCTCTCACATTTTCAATTAAACTTTGACAACCAAATTCAGGAAATGAAACTCTGGTCCGGGGATCGAACCCGAAGACACAGTTGTCTGGCATCAAGCATCAATGCTCTCGACCACTGTGCTGTCTATATTTGCAGTCTACTGCTCACTGGATCAATTTACGTATTTAAAGATTTCTGGAGAGGATTAAATTTGTTTTCAAAATTTAAGGGGTGTTAAGAAAAACAAATATCCTATATTATAATGTTCCAAGTGTATATTATATGTTTTATGTTATATACTATGTGTTTGTTTCTATGTTTACGCGATTCGTATGGTGGTTCGAAAACGGCTACGCGCATTTTTCTGAAAATTGTCTATTTCGTAGGGAAAATAATTCTAAGACTTTTGGCGTCCTCGGATTTTCCCCTGAATTTCCTGGAAACTCGTAATTTTGGAAAAACTGCAATTTTTTTTTACTCTTTGCTCTATAGTTTTTAATTTGTAAAAGATAGAAAGTTGAAATTTGGCATGTATATTACGGTGTTCAGAGGAATTCAAGACATTCATCGAAGAATCGCGCAAGGAAAGGGAAGATCTGATGAGGAGGTTGGAAAAAGAGAAGGAAGAGGAAAAAGAAGAAAAGAAAGAAGAAGAAAAGAAAAAGGAAGAAACAGAGAAAGAAGTTAGAGAAAAGGTGGAGGAGCTGGAAAAAGAACAGGAAATGGCCAGGAAGCGCGAGAAGAGGGAGAACATAGTTATAAGGGGTGTAAAGACAAGCAAAATGGGCGCGGAACTGAGGAAAGAAGTGGAAGAGTGGATACAAAAAGAATTGAAGGAAGAAGTAAGAATAACAAAAGCGTTCACAGTGGGAAAAGAAAAGGGAATAGTGATAGCGAGATGTGAGGGGGAAGAAAAGAAGAGAAAGATAATGGAAAAAAAAGTACACTGAGGGGCACGGATGTGTACATAGAGGACGACTTGACGTACAAGGAGAGAGAGGTGCAGTGGCAATTGAGACAATGGGCAAAAAAGAAAAGAGAGGAGGGGAAAAAGGATGTGAAGGTCGGGTACAAAAAAGTATGGTGTGAAGGAACGCAGTATATATGGAATGAAAAAAACAAAGAACTGGAAAAGGGGGAATTTCGAAAACATGGTGAAGGAGTTGGGGGAAAGTAAAGAGAGGGGTAAAAGTGGGAGAGAGGAAAGAAGAGAAATAAAAAAGAGGATAAAGATAGGTTTCTGGAACGTGGCGGGTATAAAAAGAAAAGATAAGGATTTCTGGAGATACATCAAAGGTTGGGATGTGATTGGGATGGTGGAAACATGGCTGGAAAGCAAAGATTGGGAAGAATGGGAAGACAAACTACCGAAAAACTACAGATGGGTGTGCCAAGGTGCTGTTAGGGAGCATAAGAAAGGGAGAGCGAGAGGTGGAATTATAATGGGGGTACGTAGGGAGCTAGAAGAGGAGAAGGTACCAGACAGAAGAGAAACAGCAGTAAGGAGGACGATAAAACTGGAAGAAGAGACATGGGAAATTGTAACAATATACAGTAAAGGCAATATAAAAGAAACAATGAAAGAAATAAAAGAAATAATTAAGGATGAGAAACAGGAAAACCTATTAATTGGAGGGGATTTCAACGCGAGAATTGGGGAGTTGGGAGAGGTGGACGAAATATGGGGGAATAGAAAAAAGAAAAGAACAACGAAAGACAAAACAATAAACGCCGAGGGAAAAGAACTAATGGAAATGCTAGAAGAACAAGGATGGATAGTACTAAATGGGAACAAAGAAGGAGATGAAGAAGGAGAATATACCTATGTGGGAAGCAGAGGGGAGACAGTAATCGACTACGTGGTGACAACGCTGGGAGGAGGACAGAAGGTAGAAAGAATGAAAGTGGAAGAGAGGGTGGACTCGGATCACCTACCGCTAGTGGTGGAGTTGGAAGCGAGGAGAGGTGAAAGAAAAGGAAACGAATGGAAAGAGGGCAGCGATTGGACAGAGGAAGGAAGGAAGAAGTTTATGGAGGAATTGGAACGGAGATACGAGGAAGAAGGAGAAACGGAGGAGATGGAGGAAATTGAAGAGAGGATGAAGGAAGCCACCCAAAGTAAAAGGTGGAGAATATCTGATAGAACGGGAGAAAACAAATGGTGGGATAAAGAATGTAAAGAATGGAAAAAAGAGGTAAAAAGGGAACTAAAGAGATGGAAGAAAGGAGAATCAAGTAAAGAAGACTTCAAGAGGAAGCAAAGGGAGTATAACGAAAGGATAAAAGATAAAAAGAATGAGTTCAAAATAGGAATAGAAAAAGAAATTAGAGATATAACAACGGAGAGGCAGGCATGGGATTACATAAATAGGGAGAAAAAGCGAAGGAAGGAGCCAAGCAAGGAAATAAAAATGGAAGAGTGGACGAAACACTTTATGGGAGTACTAGGAGGAAAGAAAAGAAACGAGAAAACAAAGAAGGGGATAAAAGAGAAGGAGAAAGTAAACGATATAAAAGTAGGTGAAATAAAAACACAGATTCAAAAACTCAAGGAAAAGAAAGCACCAGGTAGAGATGGACTAAAGAACGAGGCGTGGAAAGCTGGGCAAGAAAGGATAGAGAAAGGATTACTGACAGCGATGAACAAGATATGGAAAGGAGGAAACCTGCCGGACAGCTGGAGAGAAGGGGTAATAACGCCGATATATAAAAAGGGAAATAGACATGAAGCCAAAAATTACAGGGGTATCACACTACTGAACACAGGGTACAGGATTTATGCAGGGATTGTTAGAGAAAGACTGGAAGAAGAGGTAAAAGTAAAAGAGATACTTCCCGAGACACAAGCAGGCTTTAGAAAGGGACGAGGGACTTTAGACAATATATACGCACTGAACCATTTAGTTGAAAAAGAGCTAAGTGAAAAAGGAGGACAGATATATGCAATGTTCATCGACCTTAAAGCGGCGTTTGACATGGTCGACAGACAGAAATTGTGGAAGTACATGAGAAAGAAAAAAATAGATGAGGACATAATGAAATGTATTGAAGAAATTTACGAAGAAACAAGAATGAGAATAAGAGTTGGGGGTGAAGAATCAGAAGAATTCTGGACAGACAAGGGGTTGAGGCAAGGTTGTCCTCTGAGCCCCATTTTATTTGCGATATATACAGCAGACTTGGAGGGGGTAATGGAAAGAGGACAAGACGGGGGGGTGCTAATAGGAAGGCACTACAAGATATGGACTTTAGCATACGCTGACGATATAGTCCTGTTGGCAAAAAGGGAAGGAGAGCTGCAGGAGATGGCACACCGGCTAGGGAGGTATATAGACAGGAAAGGACTAGAGTTAAACGTGGAAAAGACAAAAATTATGGTATTTAAAAAAGGGGGTGGAAAAAGGAGACTTAAAAGGTGGAAATACAAGACAGAGGACATTGAGGAAGTTGAAGAATTTAAATATCTGGGCTACACTTTTAAAAAGAATAATGGAGAAGAGGCGCATATAAGGGAGGTGGCAAAGAAGGCAGAGCAAGCAATGCGACGGGTATGGGGACTAGGGGAAAAGGTATTTGGGGGGGACATACAAAAGAGAATATGGATATACGAGAGACTGATAGCCAGTATGATGTCGTATGGAGCAGAGGTTTGGGGGTGGAAGGAACAAGAAAAGTTGGAAAGAATACAGGTAAGATATATGAAATGGGTTCTAGGGCTGGACAGGTGCACGCCAGGATACATGGTGATGGAGGAGCTAAAGAGGGACAAGATAAGAATTAAAACAGGGGAAAGAGCGGTAAAATACGAGGAGAAATTGAACAGAGCGGAAAGCAAAATCTTAAAGAAAATAAGAGAGGATTACATAAAGAATGGGGGGAAAGGAGGTCCAAAAAAGAGAAAAGAATACTTTGAAAGGAATGGAATGGCGATCGAGGAGGCAGAGAGGAGAAGAGAAGGTGGCGCAAGTGTGGCAGAGGAGCTAAGGAGAAGGGATAAGGAGACACAACAGCAGGAGAGAATGGGAAAAATAGAAAAAAGTAACTACAATAAAAGATATAAGAGGTTATGGGAAAATAATGTGCCTCAGTACCTTATAGAAAAGGACATAAAACACATAAGAAGAACAGCAAGGTTTAGATTGGGAAATGAGGAAAAAGGAAACAGATACTGGGAAAAGAGTGAGGAAAGAAAGTGTAGAATGTGTGGAGCGGAGGACGAAACACTGGAGCACATTAAGTTTGAGTGTAAGGAAAAAGTAGCAAGCGAAAGGAATATTGGACAGCTATTAAAGGGAGGCAGTGAAGGAAAGAGGTGGATGGCGGAAATAGTAAGAAGAAAAGGAAAAACAGGAGAATAAATAATCTGGTGGAGAATAATAGAGAGGGTCAAAAGAAGAAGAAGCAGAAAGCACTTTTGGAAGTAGTAAAAGTCGAGAAGATTTTAAGTTTATTTTAAGTTTAGTTTTTAAGTTTGGAATGTATATAGGAATGAAATGTATTAGAAATATAATACTGTAGATTGTAAAGCCGAAAGGCATACACAATTAATATATAAATAAATAAAATAATATTACGGTGTTCAATCGTAACATTTTTTGAAAATTAGAAATTGAAAAATTGGAAAAGGGGGGCGTTGAGAAAATTAGGAGGCGCGGTAGGAATCTTTGGAGAAGACACAGATTTTGGATTACTTAATAATAAAATATGTTATTAAAACGAAAAATTCAAAAATTTTATTTGGGGGCACGGAGGCGATTTTTGTCGAGGGTAAAAATTGGGTTAGAAAGTTGAAATTTAAAATATGTTCTAACTTTGTAACGTAATTTAAAAGTAAAGGAAAAATTCCCAAATTTTGAAAAAAAGTTGGTCAAATAAATTGAAAATATTGTATATTTTGTTGAAAACAAAAACAATTTTTAGTTTATTTATATGAAAAAATATTTATTATTGAACGAGTTAATTATTTCAATTTGAAAATAGAATTGAAATTTCAAAATAAATTATGAATTATTGGATTCAAATCATACACACTAAAAAAACGGCGCTTTGCGACGGTGGTAAACTCTAGTTTCTTTAAATAATTAGAGTGATCTAAAACGTTAATTTCTTCAACTGCAGACGCTGTGTGGTGGTATTAATGTACCATGTATGTATGCGCGCATTCAGCCTTGTCCTAATGACCCTTTGCTTAGACAGCGCCACCGTGAGTTCAGGTGCTCCGTTCTTGGTGCAGGAGTCGGCGATCGCCAGTCGACGGCTGGTCGTCCTCCGCGGTCGTTTGTCACGTGCCGACAGTCGTACAAACCGACAAACCGACACCCGGCATACACGCGTCCTCTTCTCCTATCAGATTAAAAAATTACACTTATTTTATTTAATGCTTTATTCATATTCGTTAGGTGATTAATATTTACGTAATTAAAAGAGTCTCAAATACGTAACATAAGGCCCTCCACACACGAGTCGACTGATTGGAAACTAGTCGAGCCGTGTTTCGTGACTCTATAGAATTTTTAACAATAGCAAAATAGGGGATTTTATTGCGTAGTATTTGTATGTATGGAAGTATTTAAATACTTTTGAATAGTATTTGTGCACATCTCTGCCCATGATGTCACCATCAAAAGCATGCGACCCAGAAACACAGTCGCTCAAAACGAGCTCAAAACCATATTGAAATCAGTTTAGTTTCGTTCGTGTCGTGTGTTTTCTCTCACTCATATACACGTGCGTTCTCTTACTAAGAACACAGTTCCATTCTCATTCGGTTCGGGCAGATCGGTTTGCAATCAGTCGACCCTCGCACACTGGAACAGACTACTTGTGATGCTGATTTTTTTCAGTAGGGTGTATTCAGTAGGAGTTGTTTCGCATTTATAAAATTGTATGCTCAATCTCATTCAATACTGAGATATCTGATAAATGCAACAAATCAAAATAATAATGTTGTCATATCACTGGTAATAACATTTTATCGTTCTTCTTAGTGTGTATGATTTGAATCCTACAAACTATAATAATTTGTAATTTCATTTCAAATTTTGGTTCCATTTTCAAATTGAAATATTTAACTCGTTCTTTATTAATATAATTTTTCATTTTATTCGTTTTTTTCGTTTTATTATAAATTTATGCGTTATTTGAACAACTTATTCTTAAAATATGGGAATCTTTTTCGATTTCTAATGAGGTACCAAAGTTAATCTATATATAAAATTTCAACTTTTTAACACAATTTTTACCCTTGGAAAAATTATATAATTTTTTGAAATTTTGATATATTTTATATTAACTAGATACTAAATAATTATGAAATCCAAAATTTTAACTTTCCCCAAAGTTCCCTAGCGGGCCCCCCAATTTTCAAAATATGTTAACATTGGTAAATTAAAAGTTATACAGTAAAAAGTAAATTTTTTTTTTCGGTTTTTCCAAAACATTCAATGAAAAATTGGAGAACGCTAAAAGTCTTATAATTTTTTTAATTGTTTTAATACAGAAGGATATAAAAATTCTATTTAGAACGTTGAGTACATCTCTGCAGAGTACCAGCGATTGCGAGTTGGTTTCTGTTCAACAAAGTTCTTTGTTCATCAATCATAAATTGTTTTACTAATAGTTCGACCGCATTTTTTGATTTATACAATTTATAAATAAAATTTCCTTTAAAATAAGAACATTATTCTTAAATTTATTATGCCTTAATTCAAACTTCTTATTAACTTTGATCATTGCAATCAGTTTATTATAAATATACAAATTTTTGCTTAAAACGTAGTCTTATTATTATATGTTTACATAGGTTTCTGACGTAGTTTCTTGTATAATACTATGGTACAAATCGCTTTGTTATTTGAATTCTAAGCGTTAAAGGCCAATTTCTTTGGGCATAGATATAACAAAACAATTCTTAGATTTACTGACAGTACAATATTGTTATTTTTTTAAAAGGTTTATTTTTATTTAAGTATAACACAATCATTTTTAATTTCTATACTGAGTTATCAATTTAAATATATTAAAAATGGCAAATATTGTTTTTGTTGCTGAATACTTAATATTCGGAGATGCCTCACTAATGAACTGGGCTATCGATATGTATTTTCTAGAGCATCACTTCAAAATATATGTATTGATTAAAATATTACTGATTCTAATTGAAAGTGAAATTTCTTTTCCTAAGTTTCACAGAATATTTTAGTATATCAAGACAGAAAATTGAAGACGTTGTTCAGACTAGAAAACAAAATTAAAAATGTAATAAATTGTTCATGGTAGGAAGATGGGACAAAGAAGCTGATAATAAATTAAGGGCAGTAAAGCCACCAATTTGTACCAGTCTAATTAAAAAGAAACCTGAAAGTAGTAGTAATATATATATACGAGTATATATATATATATATTCTATATTATAATGTTCCAACTGTATGTATATATTCTTATATGTTTGTTTTCTTATATGTTTACGCGATTCGTATGGTGGCTCGAAAACGACTCCGTCAATGTTTCTGAAAATTTCCTATTTCGTAGAGAAAAAAATTCAAAGATTTTTTCCTCGGATTTTCCCCTGAATTTTGGAAAAACTAAGAAAAAAAATTTTTACTTTTTGCTCAACAACTTTTAATTCGTAAAAGATAGAAACTTGAAATTTGGCATGTGTATTACGGTGTTCAATGCTAACATATTAGAAATCGAAAAATTGAAAAAGAGGGCATTGAGAATATTAGGGGACCCGATAGGAAACTTGGGAAAACACTCAAATTTTGGATTATTTAATAATGATATATGTTACTAATAAAAAAAAATTCAAAACTCAAAAATTTTATTTGGAGGCACGGGGGCAGTTTTTGCCAATTTTGTATATAGGCTAACTTTGGTACCTAATATACAAATCGAAAAGAAAATCCCAAATTTTGGAAAAAATTGGTCCAATAACGAATAAATTGAAAATAAAAAATGAAAACTCTTGTGTATTATTTATTTTTTAATTGTATTTGTTTATTTACTTCCACAAATGTATTCAACTTATACTCGTAGGCACTGAGCAATTACTTTTGAATCTAACTGCAAGAGAACAATTACGTAATATATGTATAAGTTTTTAACCGACTTTTTTCTAGGAGACGTCCATTTCTAGATCATCCCACTTGTTTATTTACTATTGGAAAATAATCCAGATTTAGGGTCAGGCTCGAACCCGCTACCTTACATATTGTTACTAGTTATGCAAACAACTACGCCATCTAAGACATTTATAAAATGCATTTTTTTACTTTATTTGTATATTCGAAACAGTGTTATATTTTCTGGGATTGGTTGTATCAAATTTAATTGAGTAAACGCATTCATGATCATAGATTTATTGGCCTCGAGACCATATAAGATACCATCATTAACTAAATCAAATGCTGCTTAGGATTCTATAATGGTATCTGCGCAAGTTGACGATTAGTGTAACACTTTTTTCTTTAATTGTGGACACATCCGAATGATAAAATAATTTGTAACTGCAACCGGTGTATTTTGTTGTCGGAGTTGAATAAAGTTTAAACCAACAGCTTTAGCGTAAGGCAATATTACGTGACGGAAAAACTCTGCTCTGTTCATAGCGTTTAAATTGAATTAAGAAAATGATGAGAGGTAGAAAAGAAATGGGGTGAAACTGTGTATGCGATGTTGGGGCCAAGAGGCGGTAAAGAGCTATGCGTTGTATTGAATTACTTCTGCGTTTAATGTACCGTACACACTGGTGCGACATCCAACATCTGTTGTAAGAGGTTGTACAACACGTCCATACTAATGCGACATGCAACTTAATACGTCGGAAGCTTTCATATTAGGGATGACGATCTGAGATCGATTAATCGAAGAATCGATTTTTTGAGTCGAAAAAATCGATTTTAAACAATGGATCGATCCCGTAAAGATTGAGATTCGATTTTTTTTGTTGTAAGAATGCCACTATACTATTATTTACATTATTTATTATAAGCTTGGACATGGAATAATATGAATTATAATTATAATAGATATGAATTATAATTATTTTATTCTATAATAAATAACGTGAACCACTAAAAACACACGTAAAAACAACTGTGTACTTTTTAATTATAAGAACCCAGTAAACAATTTGGTGAAGTGCCCTATTTAGTGACGTTTCTATCACTATTTCACTTCAATTATAGTTCGCATCAACTTTATCTTCATTTGTACTCCGACAGGTGGAGTAATTTCGCCATTTGTAGCCGATAAAGTAGACATTTTATATGAAAAAATGTGAGAAACTGAACTATAAATGAACTCTTTAATGACAAAAAAATCATGACGCATCTTCAATATGATGTCAAAGTGACTCCAAAATGTTTACTGGGAAAGGCTTGTATATTTTTTTATAAAGATCGTTTTCGTTTTTTTTTTTTTGGGTTAGTGTCTTTTTTATATAAAAACTCAAAAAGAATCGAAAAATCGATTTTTAAGAAATCGGTCTTCTAGACTTCGATTTTTTTCTGAATCGATTAAAAAAATCGATCTTTTTTATATGTCATATTACAAAAAAATATTTCCAAAAAAAGTTATAAAACTCAGTTATTGTGGGGTCTATTGTGCAGGTCTATTTCATTTGTCCATTTTCAATTATTTTTATTAAATCGTCAACGCACAATGAGATTTGTACTGGAGACTGAGTAGGTAATCGACCCTTTTGTTCGAGATCATATTCAAAACCGTAATTTCTTTAGATGTTCCGATTTCGCTTGGAAACATTTTTGCTTAATAAAAACACTACCTAGAATTTAAAAAAAAACATAAGTAAGGGTTTTATTAGTGTCGCATGTAGCATGTTAGCATGTTAGCATGTTTATGTCGCACTAGTCTGTACGTTAAAAGTACAACTCATTTAATAAACTCATATCTAAATAATGTTACATAAAATAAATTTAAAAGCCGTAATAACATAAAATTCGTTGTGTTATATGGCTTACACATACGAAGAGTGTTATCACGGATCTAGGTTGAGTGTTTCACCTGTACAGAACAGGGACATGTACTCACAGAGCCCTTACTTACCTTACTTTTGACTCTTCTCTGGCACGGGGCATGCAGTAAAGGGTGCAGGGAACAGACAAGGGCACTAGGCACGAGCGTTGCTTACTTTAGGGTTAGAGAACCCTTCGAACTACCAGCAGGGAGCCTGAACAAAAACACATGAAGAATTGTTTGAATAATATGTTAAGGATTGATTATCATAAATGAGTTCTCAGCTGCTGATTCTCATCTCTTTATTATCTTTAATTTTATTAATTACTTGCTTTGACCTTCTTGACAATTAAATTATGTTTTTTTTTACAAATTAAAACATTGTCTATTTTTTGTATATTTTTAATATTTTATATTTTTTAATAAAATGACAGAAGTACTGGATAATTCGATAATACTTATTCTTAATATTTAATGTATGGCACTGTCGTATATACAGATCTAACAACGGTCCTTTATAAGTGACTTCTACACTGTGAGAAATACACAGTAGAAATTATTATTTGACATGACCCATGGTGCCATAATGGTTTGATGACAAAAATTACAAAAACATCAAATAAATATTACCTTTGTTTGTTACTATTTGTTTTAGTTTCAAATATAAACCGGAATAGTTGAATACAGATTTATTTGTGATTTATAAAAAGACAAATGGAGTGTCTTATTTTTCTATTTAAACACGATATTTTTTAATTCTGAAAACAATTAACGAATTAATAGCAGTTTGTGTAGGAGGCCTCTGATATTCCTGCAAGTCCTGTAAGAACCGGGAACAGAATTAACTCGTTAATATTCCTGTCACAAAACCTGGTCTGAATATAAACGTCACATTACCTGGAGTTGCAACTCACTCGTCATTTGTCTTCGTCAAAGAGTTGTAAATCTTAAGTCGCGTATCCATAAAAGAAGGCATATAATACATTCGACTTCTTATCCTTCAAAAGAAAATTTTCTTACGTCTCGGTGGTCAAGGTAGTTAGGTCATAAACTCTAACACTCAGCTATGCTTGGTATGCACATAGGGGTTTCCGTTGGCATTGCACTTCCCCGTTAACCCAAGTAGTGTATCGCGCAAGATCTATCCTGAATTGAAAGTCGTCCAATGGGGCCATATTTCAGATCAGTGGATAGCAGTCAATTTCCCCAGCTTGACTTATCTCGGCAAAAACCGCCCCCGTGCCCCCAAATAAAATTTTTGAATTTTTATTTTTTAATAACATATTTTATTATTAAGTAATCCGAAATTCGAGTTTTCTCCAAAGCTTCCTACCGGGCCCCCTAATTTTCTAAACGCTACTGTTTCCAATTTTTAAATTTCAAATTTTCGAAAAATATTAGCATTGAACACCGTAATACAAAGGCCAAATTTCAACTTTCTATCTTTTATGAATCTTTTTTTTTAGTTTTTCTAAAATTACGGATTTCCAGAAAATTCAGGGGAAAATTTGAGAACGCCAAAACTCTTAGAATTTTGTTCTCTACGAAATAGACAATTTTCAAGAAAATGCGCCGAGCCGTTTTCGAACCACCATACGAATCGCGTAAACATATAAACAAAAAATCTTTCACTTGGAACATTATAATATAGGAGGAGGAGGATTAATGCGAGATATTACCCAGCAGTTATAATCGTAGTAATATAATAAAGAAAAACTAAAAAAATAACATTACATAACAAAACATTCATTAACATATTTACGTAAATAGTACATTTAGTGATTACTAGGTTATGCTTATTTACTATTAAAGAAACCGATTTTTTACTAGTTTTAAATTATGATACACGAAAACAAAAACGAATTATTTTAATAAATGAAAAAAAAGTGAAAAAAAAAACTAAAAACAACCGTTTTTAATTTTTTGATAAATACGAGACTTTAGACTCATAAATTAAAATGAATAAAACCAGTCCCAATACAAAAAATGTTTTTTTTGAATGATGTCTCAAATAAAGATATCATTCGCTGAGATATTTGCTGATCTAAAATATAGATTAAGTTAATACGTCTGGTTGCTTGTTTTCATTTTTGATTCGGTTAAAATACTGAGTCCGTCGACTGCAACTTACTCTTCGTACTTCGAGGAGAGATGATTTTCTTACATTTACGTCTTACGAAGCCACCGGACATTATCGGATATATCCATTCCTCAGCTACTTCACTGCTAATTTCAAACGATTTCTATCATACACTATTATGTTTATAAAAAAAACTGTTATTCATTGTACACTACGACAATTAAATTATGCAAGCAGAATTTACGAGAAATTAATAAATACGCCACATAATATTAGATATTCAATGTATGTATATGCTTCATAAGTTAAAAAATATCCTATATATATATTACATATACATGAAGTGAATAAACATGACAGTATATACTATGTGCATGCAGTAATGTTTAAATATGCATATACAAATGACATACAGTGTCTACATCACAATAATATTAAAATATAAAAAATAATACATAACATACATTAAGTTTGCTTGTCAGGAAAAAGTAGTGAGCGAGAAGAATATTGTGAAAGCTATTAAAAGGAGGCAGTGAAGGAAAGAGGTGGATGGCGAAAATAGAAAAAAGGAACGAAAAACAGTACAATAAATAATCTCGTTATCTGGTTTGCATGGGGAACATGAAGAGAGAGGGTCAAGAGAAGAAGAAGCAGAAAGCACTATTGGAAGTAGTAAAAGTCTAGAATAATTTTTTTAGTTTAATAAATTTTAATTCATAAATAAATAAAGTTTAGTTTTAAGTAAATAATTAGTTTTAAATAAAATGAATAAAGTTTAGTTTTAAGTTTGAATTGTTAAGATAGGAATGAAATGTATTAAGAAATAGAATTAATAATAAATAAATAAAAAATAAAAAATAAAAAAACATAACATACCATTTTTATGAATTAAAATGGCGGTAACTTTTTAAGTGTTGGAAGACATACATCTCTCCGGTAAACATCCTAATTCCCTGTAAATGTAAGATATAATATAAAATATCAAACAATATCTTAAAAATTAAGTTATAGTTGTAATATGTCAAGTTCACTTTTAAATTTTTTTAAAAATAACGAAATTAAGTCATCCATAGAAGTACCAAAAACCATATTTTAAATTCGAATTTCTAAAAAAATGCGCCTCTTGACTTTAGACAACTTATTTCTGTAATGGTGTTGCTCGATTTCATTCTTCATAAGCCTAAGTTTTACGTTTCAAGTCATTTAAAATCATATCCCTACGTATACTAGCCACATAAATGTTATTTCCATGTTTACTTAAGGTTCCTGGGCTATATCTAGAAATTAAGAAGCGTCTCGCAACACAACCGTTACAGGTCTACTGAAACAACAACTCAGATCGAATATCTGATATTACCAATAGCATATTTGTGCAACTAAACTTACAGATATCCCAAATATCCCAGATATACCAAAAACCGTAGTGGTCGCAGCATAGGTCTTCCCTCCCGCTTCTCTTCTCTTTCATGTTTGTTGAACAAATTCAATGCATTTCACACAAGCCATGCGGACGCTCAACTTAAAGTGATGGTATTTGTTGCAACATCTAGAAAAGGAAAGAGCAGTCATTTGTAAGTATATTTACGAGATATTTGTGCCAGTGTACATGTTGGGAGAGAATCTGAGTGGATAACAAAACCGCGGACGTGATGCCTTATCGATTCTTATCTAACTACCTGATTACTATTATAAATTGCTCTGGTTATACACTCACTTTACTTATATACCTTAACATTTTTATCAAAATAACTTACATTTAAACTAGACTAAGGCTATATATTTTAACAATGTAAGAAGGAATAGTCGAACAGTTAATCCTTGATAGAAAACTATTTATATTACTACCATCCATTTAGAAGTTATTCATTAAATATTACTGTGATAGAATATATAACATATACCAAAGCATACATGTTGAAAACAAGTTCTATAAATTTTATTCAAATAAGTATAACCATCATTTTTTATATGCACGTTCTACCGAATTGCAAATATGAAAAACTTCTTACCCTATGTAGGGGTGGCGATCTGAGATCGATTAAACGAAGGATCGATTTTTTGAGCCGAAAAAAATCGATTTCTTTAAATCGGTTTTAAATAATGGATCGATCTCAAACACTCGAAAATCGAAATTCGATTTTCTTTTTACGAATGCAACTATACAATTATTTACATTATTTATTATAAGCTTGGACATGAAATATTGGGAATTATAATTATTTTGTTCTATAATAAATAACATGCATGATTTTATTGATTAATCAAAAATCACTTTTCACTTATTCTTTAATTATAAGAAAGGCTTGTATTTTTTTACAAATTTAATAAAAATAAAATCGGTTAGTGTCTTTTTTTATATAAAAACTCAAAAAGAGTCGAAAATCGATTTTTGAATTTTTTTTCCTGAATCGATTCTTTAGACTTCGATTCGAATTGATTAAAAAATCGATCTTTTTCCAAAACGAGTTCCCAACCAGTTTTTAATAAACTAAAAATAAACAATTTTATTTTTGTGTACGCAGTACCTTTCGGAATTCACCTAGGTTTTCAAATATATGAATTTGACGCCCGCATAAATTGTCCGACCGTGGTAAGTATTCGCCTATTCGTGCTCTTTGTCGATTGCCAGATTCCTACGCTTTGATATGTTTTACTTAACGCTACTAGAGCGAAAACGTTCGTGGTCGTGTACGAACTTTCGTACCCGAACACGCATTTGTGGAACTAGGGTTACTGAATGAATATTTTGAATCCTAATACTGTGACATTGTTCGTGATTATTCGTGTTGTTTGCCAATTATTCGAAGTCGTATGGAACTGTACGATTATTCCACCACATGCTTTAAAAATCTTAACTATTAACACATTCGTTTAAATAAAATAAAAGTAAGGTTATTAAATTTACTTGACAAAAAATTAGTGATTAATAAACGTTCTGATACGTTTATACTGAGCATTGTAGGTTATGTTTTAATGTCATAGTCGTCAACACATGGCTGAACGAAATATTTTTAGTGCTACTTTTGTTTTTTAGGAGGTACAGGACGTACCGTCAATGCAAAAAGTTTATCTCTCGGTAATACGAAACGCAAAATACGAAGTACATGAGGGACGAGCAAATATTGGGACTGTACCCTTGAAAATGAATTTTTCAATTTCCTATTAAACTGCTTTTTGCTTGTTAAAATTATTTTTTATGCATATAATAGTTTAATAAATTAAAAATTACCAATAATTAATATCAAATTTATATTAATTCAATTTAAATACAAATTAAATATTTTGAAAAAGGAATAATAAATTTTGCAACGCTGCAAATTTACGTGTATTGACGCATGCGTGATTTGGTTCTTTGACCAATAAATTATTATATTTTATATAACATTTATTCCGATTTTGAATTTCCCGCTCAAATTGGCATTTGCAACGTTGCCGGCTCATAACCCACATTTACTGTTTCTTAAAGGTTTTATTTAAATATTTTCGTATATAGGTATCCTTTTGATAATTTTCTTTTTGCAATAGTTACAGAAAAGATGACTATTTTTAATCATGTATAAAAAGAAAACTATGAACCGTAGGTCTCTAAAATTTTGAGACAGCATGTATTTTAACTATTTGTATCGATCCTCCAAATTTCACAACGTTTTCATCATCTACGTTAACGTCCTGTACCTCCTTAATGGTGATACAATCATAAAAAGTTTACTCTTTTTTATAACAACAATAAAAAATTACGTCACACAAATTTCATGGTATTTGAAGTAAGTAATGGATGGTCCCTTATTGCAATAAATATTCAAGTTATTAGTAAATAAAGACAATCATCTATAACCATAAAGACAGTCAAGATCAAGTCTATGTGATAGCCTCTTCATAATCGGCATCTAAAGTGAAACTCGAAATCCACAAGCAACAAAACGTGTAATTCGAAATGAGTGGTTGAGTGAAATTAATAATTATTTTATTGATAATTCGGGGGATTTGAGGTTCCCTTTTATTAAAAGTGCATTAGTGGCACAGATCGATTTAAACCATGTCTCCGACGGCACGGAAGACAGCGGAAAGCAAAGGTGGAAACTGGAAAGTAATCCGCAAGTTCTCACTCTAAATTCTACAGAGTGAGTTATTGAAATTGTATGGCCAAGTCTGTTTGGAAGATTACATTTTTTTAATAGACAATAAAATTATATAAAAAGGCGGTCGCACACTGAAGATATTTTTCTTAAATATATGTTTACATATCTCCAGCGGTGTTTTCCAATTACGGCACTAGAGCGCATAATGCGCCAGTTCAAAAAGTTCTACTCTCGCATGATGTGTGCAATTGACACCAACTAATTAGCATTAAATATAGAAATTCTTTATATTGTTAACAATTACTATAGATTACTATTTCTAATAACTTTAACAATAATATTTATTTTGTTAAAATTAAAAAAAAATAAGTTAAATAAAATTTATAAAATTGAATTAGAACATAAAATTTTTTTGAGAATAAAAATAAGTCATAGAACAAATAAGTAATCGAGATTATTTTTTTTCTTTTTCGGAACTTTCGTAATATCATACTCGTATGCGTCTCGATTGTATAAAAGGGATTGTATGTGACGTATCATGCATTAATAATTTATTTAACGTTAAGACAAAATTACTTCTTTAATTGTTAATATCTCCTAAAATATATAATTCGACATTTGAGGTTCTGGTAGCCAACTTTATCAATATATAGTTCTGTTTTATAAAAATTAAGACATGGTTAATGTTAAAAATTAAAAACCCGGTATATTCATTATTTTAAATTTTTCTTTGAATTTATTTTTTTAAATTAAAGTAATTTTACAAAAGAATTCTATTGAAATGCACTAAGTGACGCTGACAGTTTTGTCTTCGTGTTTGATCCTTGGACCACGGTTATATTTTCAGGGTTTGGTTGTTATTACACTGATTATGTATTTACATAATCATAACCTTATTACGCAGCGGTGTAATTCACGACATAACAAAGACACAGCATTGGAAATACGCCGACGTTAAATAAATTAATAATTACAAGTATGTGCAAGAAAAAATTATAAGTATCTCCATTACAACTTCATAGTTTTGAAAACATCATACAATGTAACAAATGATTTAAAATCGTTGTAATAAAAAAAATGTATGTAATAAGAAAAATGAAAAATGTAGCACTCGACACGCGCACGACACACTAAGAAGCAACACAAAAAATTCCAACAATAAAATCTGATAACGGATTTGTCATTGCGAAGATAATACATTAGTTTGCTATGTTATCATTTTACTTTTTCCTATAAAAACTTTTTAATTTCAAAATAGTTTTTATGAAGCTTGTTTTAATGTATATCGGTGATTTAAATTTATAATAACACCAATTAGATCTGATGAGTGATATGTTATCAGATCTAAAAAGTTAAGAAATTCAAAAAGTGATCGTCTTTATGTTTATTATCTGTTTCCTCCTCAAGAGTTGTTATTATAGGTGCTTTGCTTCTTAAATGTTTATGAAAAAAATTAATTTTTGTTTCTTGTAGCGAAAAAGTAAAAACTGATTTTAGATATATTTTATATGCTGATTACAAAAATTCCGCAGTACATTTCTCATAATTAAAGGGCAGTTTAAGTCAACCCAGTGCTGATACCTAGGGACTATCCATAACTTACGTCCTACCCTCCGTCCTTGTCCCATTTTGCGCCCCTCCCCCTCTCTTCAGTTTGTGTAATGTCAAACAGAGGAAACAAAAGAAGAACAAAGTACAATGTGAGAAGAAGATTGTGTAGTTATTAAAGGGAGGTAGCGATGGAAAAGGTGGATGACAGATATAAAGAGAAGGACCGAGGAAAGAGAAGGAATGGCAGTGTAGAAACAGAAGGGAGAGAGTAAAAGAAAGATAGAAGCAGAAGAGGTTTCAGTTTATTTATTTTTTAAATTTTTTTTTTGGAAGAAAACAGAATGAGTAGATAGAATAAGGAATACAAAAGAAATGTAATTAATCACAATGATATGTAACCTAATGATTTAAGACGGAAGAATGTAGTCCATAATGGGAAAACATTAAAATAAAAATAATAACAAAATAATAATAATATACAAATAGTACTTTAAAAGATTATAGAAAAAAACACTTTCTTTAGCTAATATAAAAATTATATTTAATTTAGAAAATGACTTTCCTTTAGATCTATCGGAAGTTTTCTTGAAAATTACACATTGCTTCTTCTATATTTTATTTCTTCTATATTTTTTTTCTTCTATATTTAAAAAGCAACTTTGTTTGTTCACTCAGCTGCCCAACGGGGAAGTTGACTCTACATTTTTATCAAATTAACCTGTATTTAAAATAATAGATCTTATGCAAAAATTTAATGTGTATTTGGGATGTAAAAAATGTAATGCCCAACGGCACAGATTAATGAATACAATACAATAAGAAATCGAACAGAATTTATCACATTTTTATTTTAAAAAATTCTTTTGCTGCACGCTTACGCATTTATTTACTTATTTATATAATTGTTGAATGAAGCATTGTTATTAAAGAACGATAATTTTAATTTCTAACATTCTTTCTTAGTCCCGGAATTAAACGCGGTACTGGAAATGACTGTATGTAATTATACACAAATTTGTCTCATTTAGGTCCCATCAAATTTCAGGTAAATTTTGACACTTGCACTTCCGATTTGCTAATAAATTGGAATTGTTTATACTAGTTATTAAAATCAAATCACACTTATTTTTCGGTCAATACGTGACAAACATTAGCTCGATCTGGAGGTCTCATAGAATCTGTAAACAGCTATTAACTAACTTCCGGTAACGCCCATATTGAATACTAGGTGACGAGTCGGCTTCACACATTTTTCTTTTACTTCAAAATAAAATAAAAGCAGTAATTGACGCTGCGTGAGTTCGGATAATTATTTGGTAATATTTAGGACGTCAAAACAATATTTGTCCTGTTGGCAGGGGTGTCACAAAGTGAAGCGACGTCTGTCTTTTGTGTATGAATTGAATTTCATTTCAAATTTTCGATCCATTTTCAAATTGAAATATTTAACTCGTTCAATATTTATTTTACATATAACAACAAATAATTTTTCATATAACTGACTAAAAAAATATATTTTTTTCAACAAAGTATAAAATATTTTTAATGTAATCGTTATTTGATCAACTTTCTTTCAAAATTTTGCACATGTATAAATTTTTAATTGTCTAGTACAATTTTTACTCTCGACAAAAACCTTGTATAAATTTTAACAATTATTACGCCATCCAAAATTTGGGTTTTCTCCAAAGTTTCCAAACCAACGTCTCCTTTTCCATTTTTTAATTTCTATTTGTTGAAAAATGTTAGCATTGAGCACCGTAACACACATGCAAAATTTCAACCTTCTATCTTTTACGGATTAACAGTTATACAGCAAAAAGTGCCCATATTTTTCCAGTTTCCAAAATTTAGGAATTCCAGGAAATTTAGGGAAAAATTCAAACGCCAAAGTCTTTATTTTTTATATTTTTTTGTCCACGAAATAGGAAATTTTCAAAAATCTCCTTGGAGTCGTTTTCGAGCTACTATACAAAATTCACCATCAAACATATAAACATACATTTGGAACGTTATATATTTACTAAAATTAATAAACAATATCTATAACTTATAGATTAACAGGTAGAAGCTGAGAAACATTACAGATTTATTATAACTGAAGTAAATATAATTATTCATACTTCCTTATAGCAGATAATTATTATTATACAATAAAATAAATTAATCCATAATTAAAATAGTTAATGAGGTAATTAGTTATAAGAATGAATATATAATGAATATATAGTGTTAGAAATTTTAAAGATTTATAAATTAACCTTTACCCTCTTTGTATATGGTATAATACTACGTTATTTAGAATAACACTAACCTCCTAATTGTAAGATTGCGGTATTTGTATTCTGTAATTAATATCATGTTCAGTATTCTTAATATTTAAGTTGTAACGCTTGGAGCATACAGTATAGTAGAGGTGTGAATCCGAAGGAAATGCTGGATATCACACTGTGTGATTGATATGTACACTGTTATTACGGTCTTCAATACTACCTTTTTTCGAAAATTAGAAATTCAATAAATTGAAAAATGGGGCGTTGAAAAAATTAGGGGGCTCGGTAGGAACTTTGGAGAAAGTTCATATCTTGGATTGAATAATAATTAAGTATATTATTAAAAGAAAAAAAAAATTTCAAAATTTTTTCCGACGGTAAAAATTGTGCTAGAAAAAAGAAATTTTGTATATAGGCTAACTTTAGTACCTTCTTTACAAATCGAAAAATAAATTTGAAATTTTGAATAAAAGTTGGTCAAATAATGAATAAATTATGAATATTAAAAAAAAAATTACATTTTGATGAAAAAAGAATTATTTTTAGTCAGTTTATATGTAATTTTTTTTTAATATTTAACGAGTTAAATATCTCAATTTAAAAATGGAACTAAAATTTGAAATAAAGTTATTCAAATTAATATTGTAGTATCATATTGTCAATATTGACGCCATCTATGTCATCCTACGAACTTATTGAATGATGTATATAAAACATGCATGTATATCAACAAAAACATCGATGGGTCAATATAAAACTATATGTGTAGTATATCGATATTTCTGATATATCAGATGCCCATCTCTACTCAGCATCCAAGTAGCCGACAGCGATCTGATTTGCGTCAGTGAACATTACCTGTTACCAGGTTAGCAGTGGCGTCACATCGGTGGCATAACTGCCTTTAATTAGTGAAGTATAGAATACCATTTTTAAGATAGCTATATCCCTGAAGTACGTCTCTTAATAGAATATTTAAATTTTTAGTAGATGCCATGAATGTACAATCATTTGTAATGCAACGAAGCCTCGACGCCACTGCTCCATACGTGCTAGAAGTCATTACTAGAACAGCAAGACCATGTGAAAACTATTAAAACGTTTGATAACGATGATATGAGCTCATCAAACTGGAAAACCATCTTCCCATAGTAATTTAGCCAGTAGTAGTTAAATATACAATCATGAATTTTTGTTTGAATAATTGAAATCCAAAAAATAAATGAAAACTAAAAAACGAAAAAAAAAAAACTGAAACTACAAATTTGTTTACAAAAGTAAAAAATGTGCGAGATCGCAAAGGTTTTGTGGGGGAGAGGGGCGAATCCACAATGTGTAACAAGACGTACAAATGAAGACGCAAGAGGGGTTACTAAAAAACCATACAATTTGTGTCATTCAATTTACGGATGTATTCTTATACGGATCTGTTAACTAGTAAATATTACAAATTTACTTAAAATATTTTTAATTTAGTTTCAGTTTGAATGATGTTTCTCACATTTTGTTCTCACTATTTCTCGCAGTTAGGAGGACTAAAAAAAGCGATTTTTTAAGAATATTTCCTGGGGAGAATGTATTATTGTAAAAATTTGTAAACATATTACGGTCATTTTTAACTGTATTTTAACATTTTTGTATTTGTAAAATAATGATTTTAAAGCTGCTATAGCTGATCTCTAGAAGCTACTATCAAAAAAGGCATCTTGCGGTAACCTGCCGGGCCCCATAATATTCTCAACGCCCCCTCTTTCAATTTTTCAATTTCTAAATTTCAAAATATGTTAACATTAAACACCGTAATACACATGCCAAATTTCAACTTTCATCTTTTTCGAATTAAAAGTTGTAGAGCAAAAAGGAAAATTTTTTTTTTTTACTTTTTCCAAAAGTACGGGTTTTCAGGACATTCAGGGGAAAATCCTAGGACGCCAAAAGTCTTAGAATTTTATTCTCTACGAAATGGACAATTTTCATAACGATGCATGGAGCCGTTTTTGAGCTACTATACGAATCGCATAAACATATAAACTTTCACTTGAAACATTATAATATAGGAGGATTTAAATTAAAAAAAATATTCTATAGTTTAAAATTGATTTTGTGATGTCAAAAATATGTCTAAAAAATAAGCGGTATTTTTGGGATATTTAAAAAAATAATAAGACCAACTTTAAATAAGTAATTCACAAGCCCATTCAGTGGAACCTGCAATTATTTCAGTCTACTCCTGATCCTGTCAGTAGTCTGTCAGTAAGGTGCGTTGATTTGCAGGCTGACACCTAACGAGGTGACACATTTCACAGCTTGACTCTTTTCAACGTCAACAACAGAATCTGATTAACTGATCGTTATCGCATGTCATCCTCAAAGAAATATTAGAACAGAAACAATGTTATTTTTAACAAAAAAATACTTCTCATCATTTAAGAATTGAATGGTAAATGTTGAAAGTGCCAACCGATAACCTGTAAATGTAATTACCGTTAAATTTAAAAGTTAATATATCAGGTAACATAAACGGCACCTTTTAAATATTTAGAAAAGCAATAAATTCTATTTCAAAACAATTACTGTTTTTGAACACAATTTATTTCTGTTTGCTTTTAAAATTATTATTGACAATGTTAAACAATTTAGTAATTAAGATGGCAATAACATAAATATTCCTTCTTTTCAACGAATTGAAATAAAAACATTGGAACAAAATTGGGTGATTTAGCTTCTGCAGTTAATTTGAAATTAAGGCTCGCTGCAACTGTTTTCTTGCGACTTTTTCAGTAGGGTATAGTCGCATAAAATTCAATACACCGAAAATATATCGAAATCACGATTTATACTTAAAAGAGGTTATAAGAGCGGTATAAATCTATAATACGGTAATGAAATTTATCTTTTTCATTTCTATATACATTATAGAAAAATAAGTGAGTCAGTGCTTTTTAGTTATATCGGCAGTTTATACCCCACAAATTGTTTTAAGTATGAGTCGCCGCCGAACTCTCGTAATTTGAACTATATATTATTTATCGTAATATTTTTTTACAAAAACCATTTCTTACAAAAAAAAAAATTATACATACATATTTATTTAGTGAAGAAAGATCTGTGGACCAAGGAAGCCATTCAAATCATTATAAAAAAATAAACTAACTGTATATGGGAAGATGGGGGAATGGCGGTCAGTGGATAATGCCGGTCACATCGAAATCTAAAACTTCCAAAAACATTTCGCTAACGCTACTAGTACCGCCGTCTAGTATACTTATTTCCCAAACACGAGTTGGACAGCTGTGTAATAGTAAGGACGTGTTTTGTTATAAAAAAAAATTAAAAATTCGATGAAGGTAAAAAGAAGTGATTTATACCAATCAATATCTTTCTAAGTGTCAATTATTTCCCACATATTAGTGTATTCTATGGGCTTGTTGGATTTCATGAAAGTTCTGTACGTTTTTAGTGATCAATCAAAAAAACCATTATCGATTTTTGGGTAATGGCAGTCATTCTTAGCGGGTAATAGCGGTCACTGAATCTATGCGATTATTGTGAGAGCAAAGGAAGAGTTCTTAGGCGTCTTGATCTTTAGGTAATTTTCATAGTACCAATATAAAAATAATATGTTTGGTTTATTATAAAAAAAGAATGTTTTGGTTAAAATATAAAAAATAAAGAACATGTATGGTTAAAATAAAAAAAAAGTTATTTTATTTTATTAATTACTTTATTTTAGAAATAAAGCTGTGTCAATTTACTACCTAAACATATCTTACTACTAATTGTAACTATGCAATAAAGTATTAAGGATTGAGTAATTTCGAATGAACAGTAATACCCCAATAGTTGACCGCCATCACCCGCAGGTTGCGGAAAATGGCGGTCAACGAAGGGTTTTAAAAAACGATACAAAAATGACAAACGCTTAATAGATTGATAATGTGTATCGTATTTATCTAAAGTCCACTAAATAAGCTCCGTAAAAAGTCAGTTACTTTTACCCTAAGTCCCTAAAATAAGAAAATATTTCGATTACTGCTTAAGTGATCGCTATTCTCTCATCTTCCCCTGTACCCCTATGTTAACTAGGAAATATCGATATATTACTCTTTGAAATAACGCAAAAAAGTAACTGTAGAAAAATCCTTAGGACAGTACTCTTAAATCGCAGGACAAACTGAGCAATCAGAAATCATTCTTTAGCAGATATGGTCTTCTCGTTCAATTCCTCGATTCCTCGATTCCTCATTCCTGATTGTGCATTCTCAATTCAGCTCCTGGAGTGTGAACTTGATTAATGCAATAAAGTTGGTAATCATTAGGCATTAATACAAGTAGCGCCAAGCGGCCTTCGCTGGGATGCCTCACGCAGAGTTCCCCAGACATGGTTCATGGATCATTTATCACTGAAGATGTATAGTTACGATCTCATCGGATTATTGTTCTAACTAGGGGCCCTATTCCTGAGTCTTGCGGGCAATGATCGTGATCGAACAGATCTGATTTATATTAGTGAAACATTTTACGAATCACTTTTAAAAGAGTATTCCTGTACTATTCCTAAATTTTAATAATAATTATTATTATAGTTCAGAAATACTTTTTTAAAAGTGATCTGTTCCATCACGATCATTGTTCGCAAGTTCGCAAGGAATAGGGCTCCTGAAACTAAATACGAAAACACATAAGGAAAAATGTGATCAAATTTTACAAAAAGAGCAAAGAGAAATACTAGATAGAGATAATAGAAAGAGATAAATAATCGAACCCGAGGACATAGCCGTCGAACGTCAAATACAAATGCTCTTGACTACTGTGTGGAGGTTAGAAATTAAAAAAAATATAATAATTTTAAGATTAAAATAAAATGTTTAAATATAGTCTCATAAATATGTCTATATAAGAAAATAATTTGTAACATCACAAACAATAACAATAAAAAATACGCTAAATGTAAACTATTTTGCGATTTATTTTAAACGGAACATTAAAATCGCAAAATAGTTTACATTTCTTCTTCTTTTGACTAAATTCCATACGATTTTTTGAAAAAGAAAAAGAATTTCATTGCCTCACTAACAAGCGAAAATCAGGAATCGGCCCACGGTCAGCCAGAGAGAAGAGATTTATAGTAGATGCTATAATGAAGTTAATTTTCAGTGCGTGTACCTATTTTGCAGTTTGACCCACCCTTTAAATTGGCGCCCAAATGAGAAGCTGAGAAACAAAAATATCAACCAAGGTTTATAATAAACCACGATTAATTTAAGAAATTAGGGAAACTTGTCTTCAATATACGCTCGCACTAAGGTAGATACAAATTTTCTACAAAATTTTTCCTTATAACTTCATTGAATTTCTAAGATACTTATGATCTATAGTGCCGCCGCTTTTTGTTCTAAAATTATTTAAAGAAAATTAAAAAGTAACAAACAAATTAACAAACGCTCAAATTAGTTTTCTGAGTGGAAATGATGTGTACTAAAAACTCGAATACAAGGTAATATCAATTCTTATAATAAAATTGTGTAAATTGTATTGTGCATAGTTCTCTTTCTTCAATTCAACCAAGAAAATAGCATCGAATTATTAAGGCATTTACTTTCTTTCATTCTTAAAAAAATCGTCTAAATCAAAGTATGCAGCCAGGAGCGTCGAAATAAGGCGCTTGGCCAAGTGATAGAATTTCGGATACTATTCAGTGGATAACTAATGGAGTAGCTAGAGTATAGATAAGCTATAATAAGAAATATCTAAATTAGCCTAAAAAAATACAATTAAGGTAGGTTAACCAAATAAGGGTTTTTTATTTAATATTTCAACAAAGGTTAATAGTGGAATGAAAACTATGAATACTTTTAATAAAGCATATATATTTCTATTAAAAAATCGAGTTTGGATTAACAAAATTGCTAAATTTACCAATTTATTATAAAAGAAAAAGAAACTAGTTAGGATACTAGTATTAGGCACCATTGAGCCACGGACTAAAATAATCAAAAAAATAACATTAAATGAAACCATTTTCCAAAATAAATCGAAGTAATAAACATTTTCATGAAATATAATTAGTTGCAGCCTCAATTGCAACCACACACAGTTCATGATCATTTTTGGGCTCTTGCCGGATTCAACATTTGAGCCTGCATATTTCGGAATACCTTTTTAAAAAGAATTTTAGCTACTTTCGACCTGCCATTTCGTTTTTTCTATTAAGCTATATTATGATGCAGGATATTATTGGCATTGCAGAATTTATATGCTTGGAACCATACAATATTGGGAGATAATGGCAGGCCTATATCAGTATATTGCATAATACGACACAAAATCTATTTCTAATTCTGGCGAAAAGACAGATTTGCGACCCAAACGTTTATTCAAGGCGCGCGGCGGAGCCCATTTTTCTCGTTGGTATATTGTATGTTGCTGCAGCCTCTCTCTGAGAAACTGTGTTTCACATCCTTCAAAGCTGCAACGAGATGCTCCTCTGTCCATCCTTGACAATATCTTAAACAAAGGAAACATAAATTCATACAATATTTTATGTGATCCCAATAACGCCCACTACACGTGTAATATGGGCGTTATTGGGCACAACTCCACTATATGTTCACACATTTGTGCTAAATAATTTACCCTAAATACAATGGATTTGTTTTAAATAAATTATGAAATATAAACACATTTCCTTTTTTTAAACAATTAAATAAAGAGTTGGTGCACAACTTTGCAAATAGCTTAGCTTTCAACTTATTACCTAATAATAAAATCACAACGCGCGTCACTTCCACTTCTTATATTGCACCTGATTAAACTAACGCATAGCCGGAAACAGCAGCAAATGTAACAAATGACTACTTACTCTGTCTTCTACTATCCACCGCGTTCAGCGGTTTCTAGCTTTTATTTGTATCTAGTTAGCGTCAGATGGGCGTTATTTGGGTAATCTACCTTATGTACAACTAGCCATTATTATGTAATGTATATAACATTTTTCTGGTATCAAGATCTGTTTATGTAAGTAAACAATCAAATAAATTTGATAATACCCAAGCTCAAAAAATATTTCGCTTGTTCAAGAATCAAGCCATAAGACACAATGCTGTCGGCGATTGTGCTGTCGAATTTTAATTAATATTATCAGTTTAAAAACACTTTTTTATAATTTTGAAATTATTATTTGTTTTCTACAGCATCAATACCCCAGGGACGTACAAAAAATTAACTGTGAACTGCCTGCAGGGCGCACAAGCCGCTATCTTAGCTCTGATTAATCACAATTGAACGCGTAAGTAATAGACAAATAAATAGGTTATTTTTCATATTCAAAACATCGATCGAAGACATAAATCTCCTAAAATCTGTCTGAGTGAGCGTATGTCTATGACGTGCAGACGTTGATCCGGTAAACGGACGATGTTACGCAGGATGATGTTACAAAAACTGTAGAAATTAATCTTAGTGTATTTAAATAAATGGATTTTTAAGAAAAGAACAAATCTTTAGTCTATTATAAACAGTTTAATCGTACACCTGCGTTTACCTACCTCATTAATTTTAGAAATTAAAATAAATAAATTAACAAGCAGCATATGTTTTTAAGTACCAAGTTGTCACAGATACCGCAATTGTTATGATTTAAGGGGAAAGACAAGTTTTGGATTTAGGGCCCAACCATAAATTATGTCACACAAATTTTCTTCAATTCTGACCCTCACTTTTAAATTATATTGCTCTCGTGAATATGTTTAAAAAAATTATGTTTCTTAATGTGACGTCACAACTCTTCTAACCCCCCTGTCATAATCTATTTAACTTAGTAACAATCAAACCTAGAATATATAACTCTGACCCGACGATCAAACCCGAAAACACAGTAGTCAGCGTCAAGCGTCACTGTGTCGTCACTATACAATTTACAATATAAACAATGTTAACAATCTTCCTTCTGACAACATGTTTATCTTTAACAAAAAACCTTCTAAGAATTCAGTTAAGAAGTCAATTCCTTTCCATTCAATTTTCAGATAGATGTCCTATGAAACAACCTATGAAAAAAAATGTCAGAATCTTTTCATAAGAATATTCTTTCTCTTCGTTGTTCTCTCTTTTACAATTGAAAATATTTATTTTAGTGAAGATAAAATTCCACATTCGTTTCACCAGAATATCATAGAAAAAACAAGATATATCTGTCTCTGTTACACTTTAATGATTTATTTGCAATTTTCATTTAATACTAGCCATTTGTAGTATATATCATTGAACGAGTGAAATCAAATTGAATTATTTCATGACAAAAAATCATATGCATTTCCAATAAGATGTATAATAAAAAGAAAGTAAACATACCAGTATATCACGTTCTCGGCTAGAATGCCCCCTTAACTAGCTAGAGGTAATGATCGATATACTAAAAATGTAGGCAAGATGTCTATAGCTGTAGGCCAATATTTTTCTTAATATAAAAAAGCAGACAAGATGAAACCTGCTTAAACTGTTTTTTTTTTATGATTTCATTTTAATTAATTTTATAAAACCAATAAATAAAATTAAATTAACACTTTTTCTCAAGCCACACAAAGATTTTTTTTATTTTTGTATCGTCACTTAATATCTGCTTCCGTGTAGGTTCTGACCTTTAAACTCTTGAAATATTTCGGTCAATCATCTGTTCTTATATAGATACAGTAGATTACAGTAATATTGAAATTGTTTTTGATACGTAGTCGTAGATCCCTCTCCTAGACCTAGACGATCTACGTATGAGTATGAGTAGAAGTTCGCGTGAGAATATTTTATCAAGATGATGATACTGTATACGAGTATATAGCTTAATGTATCGGATGCTGAGATGATGGGATGATGGAATGATGGAATGGCCGTGGATCGTTGATTCACGTACTCAGTTGCTTGGTCATCTCATCTTGTGAATGATTAATGATTATTTCTTATAATAATTTATTTTATTAGTTGTGATGAGATCGCCGTGATCTAACACCAAAACTATCATTTATAACTTAATACTATGAAATACAAATATATTGCGTTTTATAGTCGTATCTTATTAATACTAGATACTAGAAGCGTTTGAACTTTGAGAATTTTTCACTACAGTACCGATTCAAACATTTTTTCAGCAATCGAATTGCAAAAGTAATCTCTAGCCCACGATTTACTGTTAAGGTGAAATATTACTTCATGGTTCTACAGTTACATATAGATACCAACAGTGTATTAACATAACAATCGATTTGCAACTTTGTACTGACACACCGTGTTTTCTAATACGTTAATAACTTTGCACATGATTGAGATATTTAAACCAAATGAAAACTATGTTTTACAGAAATGTTCAAGCTTTGTTTATAAATAGATCATTAAATAGTATATCAATTATCTAAATGACATATGCTATGTTGAAAATAAAATTTGTTTTTTTGTTAATATTTTGATACCTGCGTTGTCAGATATGCGTTTCATTTAAATTTAAGAAGAGTCGCTTAAGATGTTATATACAGTTAATATTTTCGAGAAACATATATTTAAGTACACACACAGAAAATTTCAAGTCTATATTTTCTCAAAATGTTGTTTTCAAAAACGGTGACCAAGATTTCTCGGAAACGGCCGAACCGATCAGTCTCAAATTTTAACATAAGCTTCTTAAGTATATCTTTTAGAAATTAATCGAAGGTTTTATATCACTGATAATTATTTTTTTATATATAAACAATTTAAGGCCAAAAATTTGGTCAAAAATCGATTTTTTTTTTGAGAAGCAGCCATTTTGTCAAAAAATATTATTTTGCCTAATCCTTCGATTAATTTCTAGATTATACATTACTTTAACGTAGTCCGTTTGGTTTTTTCATTTAAGATGATCCAGTCTAGAAATATCGTGGTCACCGCAAGATACCTTTTTTGAGAGGAGCTCCTGGAGATCAGCTATAGCAGCTTCCAAATTATTATTTTTGCGAATATAAAAATATTTAAATACAGTTAAAAGTTACCATAACATGTGTGCAAATTTTTACATTAATACAATTAATAGTCTTCTCAGGAAAAATTCTTTTTGAAAAATCGCTTTTTTTGGGACTAATAACTGTATATAACCCCTTAATGTAAATTTTTTACAAGCGACGAACACACAAACGCATTAGCAAAGATCATTCTCAGATATTTTATTTTATTTTGTAAAAAATACTGAAATTTGACCTAAAACCGAGTGTGAATGACACTTGTTCCATCACTTTGCTTGAACGGTATTTATTTCTCATTAAAATGCTCTATCAACACACGAAATTCAGATCATTCCATTGTTTTGAAACCACTGTAACTCCTAAACAAATGGTTGGAATGTCATGAAATTTGGACACATCGTTTAAAGGATTTGTCAATAGTGGCATCATATATGTCATCCTACGTATATATAAACACGTTAAAAAATGTAGCGTACCATAAATGACCCACAATATTATTTTAGGTAAACCTAAAAGTAAAAGCTATATCATATTTCATATTAAAATCTCACATCTTACGGTGAAGCTACTATTAGTAATTTGATATTTCGTTCCGGTGGCGTTCTACGTAGTGTTGTTTTTCTATACTGGTATTTTTTTCTAACGATATACCCGTTCCAGCTCGTTGGTGCCTAATCGAGAAACACACAAATGTATTAAAGTGTAAACAAATAGGATGATTAAATATTTGTGCATCGTAATGTCTAAAGAAAACGAAAACAAATTATATTAATAATCGGTTATGCACGGTGCATCTCAGACTACTGTAGCTATGGCAAGTTTGAGAAAAAATCTATTTCCGGATTGAATATTTTTAACTGGGCTAATATAAGCCAGGTATCAGAGGATCTGACGAGAGCGGAAGATAATGGGGTCAAAAACAAGGTTCGTAATCCACTTGAGTACAAACAGAGAATAACATTTAATTGTTGTTTCCTAGGTTCACAGAACCTCTTCTTCTAGTTAGTGGTAATAACACCTCACTACTGCCAATGTCAAAAGCACAAAACTGAAAATACGAAGATACACAGACTAAATTTTGTATCCTATATTATCATGTTCCAGGTGTATATTTGTAAGTTTATATTCTTGTAATCTTACATTCTTATATGTTTGGTAGTAAATTTTGTATGGTAGCTCGAAAACGACTACAGGGAAGTTTTTGAAAATTCCCTATTTCGTAGCGAAAAACATTCGAAGAGTTTTGGCGTCACCAGATTTTCCCCTGAATTTCCTGGAAGCCCGTAATTTTGGAAAAACTAGAAAAAAAAGTGGGTTCTTTTCTGCTGTGTAACTTTGTATTCGTAAAAGGTAAAAAGGGGAAATTTTGCATGTGTATTCCGCTATTGAACGCGAACATATTTTAAACTTTAGAAATGCAAAATTTTATAAAAGTAGGAAACTTTGGAGAAAGCTCAAATTTTCGATTTTGTAATAATTGTAATTCATAATGTCAAAATTTTATTTGGGGGCACGGGGGCGATTCTTGCCGATGCTAAAAATTGCGCTAGAAAGTTGAAATTTTGCATATGGACTATTGGGTACCTAATTTACAAATCGAAAAAAAAATCCTAAATATTGAAAAAAAGTTTGTCAAATAACGAATAAATTCAACATATTATTTATTTTGTTGAAAAAAATATATTTTTTACATGAAAAATTATTTGTTTTTATAAGGAAAAATTTATATAAAACGAGTTAAATATTTCAATTTAAAAATGGAATTGAAATTTACAATGATTAATTTCATTAAAACACAAAAGACAGTCGTCGCTTGCGACGGGGGTAAACTCTAGTATAATATATTGTAGCAAAGCAGTTCTTCATTTTTTAAATAGCCAATGCATATTCACTATTAAAATTGAATTATCAGGTTAGGAGCAGGAGCGGTGGGGGCCGTTGTTAAAATAATTCAGTGCGTTTGTCTGTTTTAATCCGAATTCGCTACTAATGTAACGTTGAAAATATCACTAATTAATGTTTTAAGTAGATATTTGTTTGAACAAACGAAGACAACACTATATCGTATATCGTCCAATTTCCATTGAAATGCAATTGGAAAATTACTACTATGGCAACCAAAAATTGACAGACAAGCAGGTTTGCTAGAAACGCTCCAATTAAACAATGAGCAACTACTTTCTGAGGTTCGAGTGCGCTATAGATGCTAAAATCTTTAGAAGTGCTGACATCATGGCAATTTATTTTAAATAAAAGGTAATAATCATCCCCATATAACCGTCTGGTGTCTTCGGGCACGGGACAAGGGTATCGGGGAAGGGGAGGGGGTTTTATATATGAGTATAATATAGTTTGCCATATGACGCCAAGTCAAAACCACCAGGGTTACCTGTTTAGTGAAACTTATAAATACAACAGGATATCAACAACAAAAACAAGGTCATTATACAGACCCTTTATTAGATACTCGTACCTAGGTTTAGTTGAGGGAGGATTCAATCAACCCTTATAATTGACGCCAATCTGTAGAGCTAGGCTGACATTGACCCCTGCCCCAGGATACCGTCAACCTGGGGTACGATATTTGAGTGATCTATTGTTTTGTTTGTTTTGATCTTGTTTATACAGTACCAGGTTATGACAGATTAATAAATTATGTAGTTTTATCATTTTTAATGTAACACAAAAGTCTATTATCGTGTGAATTAGAGAAGGGGTACGATAAGTATGTTGTATACGAGTATGCTACACAACGTATGGTGCTGTTACGGAATTCGGTACGTTCAACCACAGCAGCAGTTGGACCGTTCAATACAAAATGTAAATGCCCAAGCCGATGAGCGTACTCTTCAAAAAAACCAACATGATTGAAAAGAGCTGTTTTCTTGTAAGACGCAAAATATAAATACCCTAAAACGGAAAGAAATCGAAGGAAAATAAAATTAATATAGTCCAAATTACGAGAGGTCGGGGCGACTCATACTTAAAACAAGTTGTGCCGTATAGACTACTGATACAACGAAATAGCACTGACTCACTTATTTTTCTGTAATGTATATAGGAACGAATAATATAAAATTCATACGATTTATACGGCTCTTTTAACCTCCTTTAAGTATGAGTTGCCGCCGAACTCTCGTAATTTGAACTATAGTAGTAATATTTTTAGTAAAATATTATATAATTAAGAAGTAAGCAAACTAGCTAATTAAAGAAATACTTCAATTCCAAGTCATACTACTTTTTTTGGTGATTTTTCATAGACTTTGACCAAAACCGCTGTAGACTGCGTGATGTGCAGATCAGATACCACTGTCGATTGTGGAGCCTTGAGAAAAAGGGCTGTTGCGACTAGATACAATTAAATTTCACTTAAAAGACAAAAGAAGAATAACATTAGAAATAAGAAGTAAAAGTACCTAGAATTCGGAACTGAGAGTGATTGACTTATGGCGCAGACATATATATTAGGTATCGAAGAGAAAGGAATTTCAAATGAGTCCCACAAAATCTAAAACTTAAGAAATAGCAGAAAATTGACAGAAATGAAATGAATTATTTTCGCTCGAAGCAATATTCCCCGTGCGCTCTCCACAGCGCACGTAGTTGCTCAATATAACTACTATAAAATATGCGCTACATCGCCTAGCGCGTCAGACAGGAGATACTCAGTGCAAACTATATGAAGAATCTGGCGTTGACCGTGCGCAGAACGAGACTGAAGAATACCGGGGCTTCCTGAAATAACTGACATGACCATTGACCAGCAGCCGTCACAACTTGCATGCTCTTTGACCTAAACTTATTTCCAGTTTTAGTAAAATTTATTCAATAAAACTAAAGAATAGGTACTTTACTTTTCATTTACCTACTTGCCAATCAACCAGACATCAAATTACATATTACGTTTCAGTTTACGCCACAATTATTAGAGGACGTGTTATGCAACCTTAGGACACGAACTTTATGGTTATGCTGAAGGCTCACCTTGTTTACGAGTCAATTTTTTTTTCTTTTTTTTTCAAGAACAGGCTACCGTATGGTCCGTATACATATTGTTTATTTCATATACAACACATACCCGTCGTACTTTACAATTCCATTTAACCGTATCATTTCACTTTTTTTTTATAACCTAAAATAGTTTCCCGGCACGCGAGCGGTTGACCATCTGTACCCCCTGAACGCTGAACGGGCAACAGACTACACAGTCCTTACAATACTCGTTGAACGGACACCAACGGAATATATCTGCAGTCGTTATCACAACTACAATTCTAGAACAGTGTTGCTACTAAAAGTACGACTATATATAACTTTAAATCTGTACCAACAAATAATAGTTTTTCATGGCAGGAAGAATGGAACCATAGATATTTGAAAGCAGAGATCAAATTTAATATTTATATTTAAAATAGCCATACTCGTATTTATAAACTATAAATTATGTAGTACAAATGTATATATTATTAAATGCTAATAACTATCGAAAGTTGATGCAAAAAATATATATTTCATTAAGCACTAGTAACTTAAATTTTTCTGAATTTTTGCAATTTTTTTTTTTTTTTGACAAATTTAATATGGCATTAAATTATTTAGCAGCTTCTATAATTAGTTACGTTAAAACGTATGATAAAAGAAGTTTTAAAGAACTGAATCAACTTCTTTTAACTTTTCTAAGCAAGTGCACTTAAAAAATAGTTTATCAGGTAATTATACTAATTCTGAATAAACTAATTAATCACATATTATTTTAATTATGAACGCTTTTAAATCTTTGTAACTGTGCATTAGCTATATATGCAAATATTTTTACTACATTTGCAACAAAATGGACAATTGTTCAGGGGAAAAAATGAAATATTTGAGAAATTTATAAGGAAAAAATTGGTTGGATTTGATTATAGAAATTGAATGGGAATGAAGAAATATTGATATTATAATTGAAAGGTCGTTTAACATAAGCTAAGGTAACGTAACGTAACGTAAGAACCCCTGTGTTCAACACTTTAATAATAGAAACAAAAATGTCTTTTCTTTCTTGAGTTTTCTGTTTTTTGATTAACTTATACATTAAGAAACTTCTTATACCTACTCTTAAGGATTCCTAACTTGATAAGTTCATTTTGGAAAATAAATTCAATGCTCGTTTCTAATTTTTAGTAAATAATTTTTCTATACGTAAAATCATAAAAGACTATAAAGTTAGACGAGACAATGACCGAGAACATTGATGCTTGATGCTAGACTGTTGTGTCTCTGGGTTTCGTTTTCATCAAAATTAATTTGATTATGTGTTTACATAATCATAAAACTTATAAAGCAGTGGTGTGGTACACATATATGACGCCACGACACTATAAACACTACCAATATTATAGGAAGTCGTCGGTGATCGAACTCAGAATAGAAAATAGGCTGACGTTAAATGAATTAAATAAAGTATTATTGATATCTGAAATAAATTGCATTACTCAAATTATTACGAAAAAATTTTTTTTTCATAACTAGCAAGTAAATATAAAACGGCTTGTTTTCAACAGAAACTAAACGTGTGATAACGTCCTTATACAACTCATCCTTTACAAATACGTATACAAAAGCCCTATTGTACACAAAATGTATTATTAAGTTTTGTTCCTCTACTTATTAAAAACTTATTATAAGGTAATTTATGCCAATAATGCATACGATCTTTTTTATAATAATATGAATTTATTGAAAATATATTTAAAAGTTAAGAAAATGTATACAATAAGAATTTAATAATAGTTGTCCGATTTCCGATACTCATGTGTACTTCGACCTGGTGCATAAAATGCGATTCTCTTTTGAAATTATAAGTCAGTTGAAGTCACTGCCACTGTCATATTCTATATTGGTTAATATCTAATTTATTGACTAGATTACTAGCTGAATTAGAATCAGAAGCATTACTTTAAATGCATTCGTGCACTGCACTACCAAATATTTATAACTTGAAAAAGAAAAAGGAATCAACTTAAGGAGGTACAGGACGTTATCGTAAATGATGAAAACGTTGAAATTTGGAGGATCGATACAAATAGTTAAAATACATGCTGTCTCAAAATTTTAGAGACCTAGGGCTCATAGTTTTCTTTTTATACATGATTAAAAATAGTCATTTTCCATACAAATCATAATTTTTAGCTCAATTTCACCACATAATATAACTTTTAACTATAAAAAAATGGTGACACGGCTTTCAAAAACTAGGTGTATATAAAATAATCTTTTCTGTAACTATTGCAAAAAGAAAATTATCAAAAGGATACCTATATACGAAAATATTTAAATAAAACCATTAAGAAACAGTAAATGTAGGTTATAGTTATAAGCCGGCAACGTTGCAAATGCCAATTTGAGCGGGAAATTCAAAATCGGAATAAATGTTTTATAAAATACAACAATTTATTTGTCAAAAAACCAAATTACGCATGCATTAACACACGTAAATTTGCAGCGTTGCAAAATTTATTATTCCTTTTTCAAAATATTTAATTTGTATTTAAATTGAATTAATATAAAATTGATATTAATTATAGGTAATTTTTAATTTATTAAACTATAATATGCATAAAAAATCATTTTAACAAGCAAAAAGCAGTTTAACAGGGAATTCAAAAATTCATTTTCAAAGGTACAGTCCCAATATTTGCTCGTCTCTCATGTATTTCGTATTTTGCGTTTCGTATTACCGAGAGATAAACTTTTTGCATTGACGGTACGTTCTGTACCTCCTTAATCTCTATGCCGAAATAATTAAAATTTATTTTCGCTCGAAGAAATATTCCCCGTGCGCTCTCCACAACGCACGTAGCTGCTCAATAAAAATACTATGGAATATGCGATACATTGCCTAGCGCGTAAGACAGAAGATACTCACTGAATCTGATACTCACATATGAAGAATCTGGCGTTGACCGTGCACCGCACGAGACTGAAGATTACCTGATTTAATTAAATCTTTTTAGTGTTTTTTTTAATTAAGAACAAAAACAGAAAGAAATCACTTTTTGATCTTAGAGGAATAATTTCGATTTCGAGTTCCTGATGAAAATAATAATGAAGAATGAATATAACTCTAAGGTAAATCGACCATATGCCGTGTCGCTTATTCCTTGGAAATCAATTACCAATGAACATGTATCGATGTAATAGAATTATTCTATTACAAATTATAGGCGTTGTAGAACATCACGCTTATTGGCTAGGGCGCTCGGTCAGTTCGTTTCTGCCCTCCTTTAACGCTCTTTACTCTTGACTGCCCTCTCACTCCACTCCACAAGGACTGTGTGGACGGCACGCGCCAACCATATCATATGCACACATCATTTGGGGTCGTTCCAGTTAGTTACCTACCATAAATACCCCATGAATCAACACAGTATGACCCACTCCTGATATCCTCCTGACTTGGTTTTAAGCTAGTCAGTTATTTTGTTGATGTGCATATTTTATTTGTAATATATTATACTGCCAATTAATATCCTATATTTATAACATTACAAATCTATTAAACTTAGCAAATTCTGTAACACATAAAATCATTGGAATATAGATACACTTGCGATTTTATATTCACATAGAGTTTACCCCCGTCGCAAGCGACGACTGTCTTTTGTGTATGAATTGAATTTCATTTCAAATTTTAATTCCATTTTCAAATTGAAATATTTACCTCGGTCTTTATAAATTTTACCTATAAAAACAAATAATTTTGACTGACAAAAAAATTAAATATATTTTCAATTTATTCGTTATTTGACCAACTTTTTTTCAAAATTTGGGATTTTTTCGAGCTACCATACAAAATTCAGTACCAAACATATAAGACTATAAGAATATAAGATCATAAATATAGATCTGGAACATTATAATATAGGATAGAAAAAAAGCTAAACTAAAGCTTTTCACTCGGATTTTAGATAGATGTTACCTAGGAAAAAAAAATTGTGCACATTTTGTCATAAGAATATTTTTTCTCTTTCTAGCATCATACAATTAAATAGAGATATAGCTGCTGTCTCTTTTACATTTGAAAATATTTATTTTAATAGAAATAAAATTTCACATTCATTTCATCAGAATATTATAGAAAAAGAAAGATATATTAGTCTCTGTTATACTTTAATGGTTTTAAAGGCTTCTAAAGGTTGCAACTTCTTTTAATACTGGTACGGTAGTGAGGCCAGGTGAAGCGATTTTGCCATTTGTAGTTCATATCACTGACATTTCCCTTGAACGAGTGATTTTTTAAATATTTAAAAAGCAATCGACGTTATTCAATTTATTAATAAATATTATTATAAATAAACAAAAAATGAGCAATAAGTACCGAATTTATGCTCTGGCGAATTATTGGTAATGATTATCTGTGCCGACAGAACATGTGTCTCAAAATTGTCATCAAATTGTCATTTTACTTATGTGAGCGCCATCTTGCTTACAAACTGAATGTAAACTGTAATATTTGTGTACATAAATTATACATAACTGTATTTAGCCGGTATATATTGCATGTCTTCATGCAGTTAAAGTAGAAGCAACGTTAAGCTGGCACCAGACGATGCGGTGAACGTTTGATTCAAATGTTTACCTTCAACGTGTGAGTCGAATATCGGAAGAGTGAGATGGCAAGTTTCCTGCTACACGGTGGAACGAATGTTTAATACGAATGACTTATTTTTTTTACTAATTTGTTGATATTATTGACACTGACAATGTTTAACAAAAACTTTCAAGTAAATAAAGAAACTTTCAAGTCTAAAACCTTCCTTTGTTAGACGATTCGTGCAGCAGTGCATGAATTGTGGATCAAGTGTGCGGTGGGGGTAGAAAAATCCCTTTTGGCACGGAGCAAAAGATCGACAACAGCCGGAACTTCTTCCAACGTGAAAGTTGAATACACTTAGTTCCAGCATCGACCACACGATGCGTCGAACCATCAAACAAATGTTGAATGTCGCATATTAGAGTCGCACTAGTCTGTACCAAGTATTACAAATACATAAAAAAAATCAGCAAATTTGTATGAAGATTAAAGTTGTATGCGTAGTTTAAATGAACTTATTCAAATGACTATACCTACAAATAGATTGATGATATCATTATAAAATCATTGGGGTAACTCATAGGGTAGTTGACCAAATGACATTCTGTTATGTTGTATATGGGGTTGCCCCATTCCAATGCTTTTTAAAGTACTTCACTCACATTGCTAGTAATGGATCTGAATGCTCCTAATGTTACACTTGGTCACCCATCCATGACGTCACGGGAATTCTGAACGCATGCTGCATTTAGCAAACGCGTGCTTACTCTTTGAACATCAGACTATCGGTATGTAAAACTGCGTGACAGAGCCGGAGGAAGTAATTTTATAATTCATAATTTCAGGGCCTCGCTTTCAAGCTAGCAAGTACCAATTAGCTACCGATTACAATATTTGCTCTCAGTATTTCAGCTTTGCTAAAACGACACACGTTTAGGTGCTTTTGGATCTTACTCTATATATTAGAGCTATTTGATCAAATGATTATCTTGATGTTACTAATCTTTTTGTAATCTTTTAAGTAACAATAATTTTGGCCAACTAAGAGCCCCTATTAAATCCTGGGCTATAGTGAATAATAAAAGGATAGATGCTGGTCTGGCCGAGGTTAGTTCCGCTTTACCATATTGAAACTTCTGTAAAATTTTACAAACAAAAATACATTTAATTTTTTGTCTAGCCCCCCTTCCCCTTTTGACTGAAGCTTCTGCCCCAGAGACCATGCAGTCCAAAGCATTAATCCGGTACTGATAGACTTAATTATAACCACATTACTATATAAGTTAAATTGATTTTATGGGTCAAAGGCTTCCATATGTTATAACTATAAATGCAAGTCATGGCTTATTGAAAAATTGTAGATATTTTGACATATTTTGACTATGCTTCAATATTTAAAAAGAAAAAGGAGATACCCAAACTAACTTAAGTTAAATATTATGACAAATGACTAACCGGTAATTTTAATAAAACCATAATTAAAAATTTCTTTGTATAGAAATAATTAAAAAGTGCTTAAAATTCTATCGAAAGATTTTTATAACCTTAAGATAGTCGTGTTATAGGAAAGTGAAGAGTCAAACAAATTTAGGTTCGCAAGAAAATGTTGTCTTAATGGGGTGCTAAGGCTAAAACGATAAAAAAGAAGCATATTTTCTATAATGTTTATTGACGACACAGTTAATATATAATTATTTCTATAATTACTACATCATAAAATGACATTGGAAGAATACTTTGTTAAAATTTCATAAATAAATATCAAGAAATCGGACATTGACTGCGAATCTTCGCAGACGTCACAAAAAAAAGTCTCATTGCGGTGCCAAATACAGATTTTTCATGAAAAAAATCAGAAATTTTGTTATTTTAAAATACGTTAAAATTAAAACATAAAATAAAAACTCGACAGCGTTACCTTGACTATTATGTAAAGAAAGAGTGTGCAAAATTTCAAAAGAATCGGTCCAGTAGATTTTGAGCTAGAGAGAGCACCGACTCTGAAAAAGCGATATGTAAGAAACCGCATTTAAAAGTTTCAAAGTAACACGAAAACAGAGATGAAGACTTAAAACTCTATATCTCCGACAGTTTAACTCCAATCGACTTCAAATTTTTACACTTATTAAATAAATATTAAAAAAAAAAAGTTTCAAAATAAAAAAAAAAAAACACTGTCATTTCATTTCTAACCTTAAATTTGAAACTTCAACTTTAATCATTAATATTGTATATTTCTAAATATATACTGATATAAGGAATCTTACGTAATGATTTGTATATCTTTTTAGCATAGAACAAGCTCCATGAAAAATACAAAAATGCGGTAGTCTTGTTACAAGTTTCAAAATAAAAAATGTAGGTATATCGAATAATTATCAAAATTTCAATTAGACCAACCAGATACAATTTCAATTAAGCTGGTAGTGAATTGTGACTAGAAAACAAGAACCGGATTAGGATTTATATTACCAGCCTGAATTCGGTACTGCCTAGTACGCTACTACCCGCAACCCTTAAAATTAACCCTCAACAGTACCAAACATGAAAATTAAATAATTTTTCTATGCAAATTATTTGTGTTGCTATTACATATAAAATTTAAATAATACCCTATTTAAATAACGACATGAAATTCCACAGAAATGTATCTACTCGTAATGCATACATACATACATACATGTAGTTTGTTATAATAATGCAGATGTGCATCCCGCGCCCGCCAAATGCGTCTGTTGCCATCAGATCGAAACTCGAAGTTCGAAGCGGCATGGCAGCCCCAGACGCACACCAACGGATATTCCTTATCTGGGGCGCATCAAAAGATGGGTGATAAAAGACACATAATTAGTTTTTATTTGAAAACTAGTTCCAAAGTAACGGTGCTGGAATGGAGCTGAAATGGTGCACGATGCTTCTACTGCGAACAACATTATGTCTTTATTGTCATTATTAATTCATTATTCATTTTTTAATTTAATTTATTTAACGTCGGTCTATTTCCGATACTGGGTATTATCACAGGTATTTGTGGTATCGTGGTCTCACATATATGAACAACACCGTTGCCTAATAAGTTTTTTTTTATAATACTATAACTAAGGCCGTCTGCACACTAATTGCAAACTAATCGCGCAACGAAGTTTCCAACGAAAACGAAAAACGAGCCATATCGAGCCGTGTTTCGTGACTCTATAGAATTTTTAAGAATAGCATAACGGGATTTTATTGTGTCGTATTCTGATGTATTTCAATACTTTTGAATAGTATTTGTGCACATCTCTGTTCATGATGTCACTATCAAAAGCATACAACGTAATTGCCCTGCGACCAAGAAACATAGTCGCTCAAAACCAATATCTAATCAGTTTAGTTTCGTTTGTGCCGTGTGTGTTATCTCACTTGTATACACGTGCGTTCTCTCACTAACAACACAGTTGCATTCTCATTCGGTTCGGGCAGATTCGGGGCTAAGGATTGCAATCAGTCGACCCATGTTCGGACGGCCTAAGTATAGATATACTTTTCTAGTGGCTTACATTTACGGTGTGGTAGAGATTGCTCCAATGAACAATTCTACATGATTAGATTACTAGGTCCGAGGGTTTCCTCCGAAGCCTTCGAACATCATTACTATCAAGCAACATTTGCGTCACGGCGATGTTTTCGTGGTTACTCGTTGCTTTGCTGCTATAGATTTGATTTCTTCTCCGACTGTTTAATCATCAGGTATCTATGTATGTCGTCATTACGGATATACCACGGCGCATTAACTATTCCTCGCAGAACTTTATTTCGGAACGTTCATGTTCGATTTCTTGATGCAATCCCAGAGTTGCACTCCATACGTCCACACTGGTTTTAGCACTTGTTTATATATAAGCAACTTGAATGTTTAGTCCAGAGCGTCGCCCAATTAGCTAATACATATTCCTTTATTTTATGTACGATTATGTATGTACGTATAACATAATCAATATAGCTTGATAACAAGCAAACCCAGAAAATACAACTCTGGTATGGGCATCGAACTCGAAGACACAGCAGTCAATAAACTAATTTTTTTTTAAATGAGAAAATTAAGAAAAATCAAAGATATTTGATATAATAGTTAAAATACATGCTGTCTCAAAATTTTAGAGACCTAGGGTTCATAGTTTTCTTTTTATACATGATTAAAAATAGTCATTTTCCATACAAATCATAATTTTTAGCTCAATTTCACCACATAATATAACTTTTAACTATAAAATAATGGTGACACGGCTTTCAAAAACTAGGTGTATATAAAATATTCTTTTCTGTAACTATTGCAAAAAGAAAATTATCAAAAGGATACCTATATACAAAAATATTTAAATAAAACCTTAAAGAAACAGTAACCAAATCACGCATGCGTCAACACACGTAAATTTGCAGCGTTGCAAAATTTATTATTCCTTTTTCAAAATATTTAATTTGTATTTAAATTGAATTAATATAAATTTGATATTAATTATAGGTAATTTTTAATTTATGAAACTATTATATGCATAAAAAATCATTTTAACAAGCAAAAAGCAGTTTAATAGGAAATTGAAAAATTCATTTCAATTCATATTTCGTATTTTGCATTTCGTATTACCGAGAGATGAACTTTTTGCATTGACGGTACGTCCTGTACCTTCTTAATTTTTATATCACTGATTACCTCCCACATGTATGGGCTACACCGCTGCATAGTAAATTTTTATTGAAGTGCATCGACTTTCGATAGTTATTAGCACTTAAAACAATATGTACATTTATAAACATTTGTATTACATAATTTACAGTTTATAAATACAAGTATGGGTATTAAAATATAGAGAATATGTTAGATACATTGTTAAAGTCAAGAAGGTTTTTTAGACTTTCTCTGCTTTGAAATATTCGCTTATAGTCTTCACTCTTCAAGAATATTACAGTTTTGCATGATTGATGACTACTTGAAGCATTGAAGAATAATATACTTTACTGTTAGTGAGCTATTACATTTTCATCAGAGATTGGTTGAATTTCTCCTAAGATTATAATTATGTGAGCCAGCTAATCCAAACACTACCAGCCAGCTATCATAATTTCCATTTGAACATTATAATATTTCGCTATCACCCTTCAAAGCACAGTTTTTGATAATTTTAAAAAACAGCTTCAATAATATTCAAATAATCTTTATCTTCAATACGAAATACCAGTAATTTAATCCATTGTCGACACGTGACTAGGAAGTATTTATACTTAAAAAAAACTAAATGTAAATGAGGCATCAGATTAGAAGCACAAGGTAATAACACTTTAATAGCTTACAAGAAAGCAGGTGTAAATAAACACTGGACAACAAACGGAACATCTCTAAAGAAACAAAGGGGAGGCCCCTTGACCCCCTCACCTTAATATGATTCTATACATAAATAACTAACTGAAAATAAATGCACTTGAAAATTTAAAATTCAAATACAAATTTTAACTATTTTTGATCAAGAAATAATAAATTTAACGAACATAATAAAATACCCTAATGAATTAAAAATTCAAGATGCAATCGTTTTAGAAGAAGAAGAAATATACACGTAGATTATATGTGATACTATATGAATACTTTAATATCTGCATATTACGTATAATTAATACCTGCTAAACACAATGCTATGCAATGTAATACTTTAATTAGCTTGTATTAAGCTAGCAAGTGTGGAATTGCAAGTGAGATTTACATTGACACAAATCTTTTTAAGGTAATAAAATGTCGAAATACTAAAAAAATATGTAGTTATAGTTATATTTAATTTTCTATATAAAAAAACGTTTTTTGCAAGACTATTTTATGGTATTTACCAACAATATTAATTTAAAATTATTCAGATAAAATTTTAAGTGTATTTTTCATTTCTTTCATGGTATTGCAACAATATATTACCTATCAGTAAAAAATAAAATGTAAAGACAGTGACCTTGACGTCAGACTGTTGTGTCTTCCAGTTCGACTCCAAACCAGCACTAATTTGCAGGGTTTGGTTGTTATCAAAGTTTAATGGATTATGTACTCACAGCCTACTCACACCATAAACTAATTATGCATAAATCATCCATAAATTACGTCATACAAATTTCATGTGTTTCTCTCACTAACAACATGCATTCTCATTCGACCAATGTGCGGACGGTCTAAGTCTTCAATGTTCAGGATCATACATCATAACATTTCTTCAAATGATGGTCAATATATTTTATGAACATCTATCTATAAGACGTATCGGCCTGTATAAATTGACAATGAACTAAACAGTCTAGAAGAAGTTTGGATCAAAAATTCCTTGTCTATAAAATGTTAAATAAAAAACTACTGGAATATTTATCATTGAAAATTGATGTATCAATTTATTTATCAGCTGAATTGATTAAGACATTACCTTTTTGAGTCTAACATGTCAATATATAACCAAAAATCCTGTCCTGTAGTGATTCAATACAATAACCGTTGAAATAATCAATTAATTAACCAGTCCTGGCTATTCCCCGAATTGAAACAAGTCCCACAAGAAACAAAAGCCTGACTTACACAAGTCATATTGTAAAAACAGTAAAAAAAAACTATTTATTTATGGTTACTAAAAACAGGTTTTATAAATTGTAATTTTAATAGGAAAATGTATTGATTATTTAGGGCTGGCTCAGACGTCATATTTTATGGGCCCCAAAACCAAACCGATGCCCTCCCATCGGAGATGTGCTGTACTTTAAAATTTTCTTTTTTCAAATTCCTAGAGGACAAGGATCATTTTTAACATGTTAGCAGTTTGTACAGTAGATTTTGTGAAACTCAGTGGCATACCAAAATTAATAGGGGCCTGAAATCATACTTTCCTTTTAGCTCTCACACAAAATCAATTCTATCTAATCACAATAGGGTTATAACTTATTTTTTATGGGTTATTTTTTTAATTCCTTATTGAAATATTGGTTATTAAACGTATATTGAAGGTTCATTTTATTAAATATCCCAAAATTGACTATTTTATTCGAAGTTCTAACTATCTAAAAAAGAATCTAAGAATCTATTTAAAGTTTAAACTTTTTTTACTGCGTATATTCCTTAGTAGTTTATGATATCACAAACTGTTTTTTATTTTTCGTTTTACATCACGACATTATATTGAAACATTATGGATCGACGCAACAGCTGCTATAGCTTTGACGTTTAATACTGCATCTCATTTGCACTTTTCTTGTTTAACAGTGATTGTAAGGGTTGGCAAATAGTAGTGAGGAAGCAATGACGTCGTAGACTGAAATCATTTTTAATAAATTTTTACCCCTTCAATTGTCAAAGGGAGAAATTTACTATTTCAATCGTTAATATCATCTATAATAATGCGAATTGGATAAAAATAATTATATATTTGAGGTTTTATAGCAACTTTATCATTATACAGTGAATTTTATATAAATTTAGTTATAGTTCACAACCCAAGTAACCTGAATTTAGATTTTAGTTCGATAAAAGTGGGGGGGGGGCTCATACTAGCGGGACATTGTTCTGACGTATTTTATGGATGGCCCCTTACGAGTTAAATTCTTAAATTTTCAAAACTTCAATATTTAAGGTCTTTCAAAAGAAATAAATATAATTCCCCTCATGTAATACTGGCTCCTAATGTCAAATTACGATATTTCAATCACGCCAATTCGATTTTGGGCAATCGATGCACTTGACTTGAATACTAATAGATTGTTTACAGATTTTGTTAATGTTTTCATAATGAAGAAAGAGACAGACAATATTTCTGCCTTCTTTTTTCAGCATGGGAATACCATCCGACTAAATCTTCAACTTCCATCACCAAGAGTTTCAATTCTTAATGTGTCTAATTGACCATTACGTCAGAGACTGCAAATAAATTCTTCTCTTTAAATTAATCACTATTTTATTTAAACACTTGTATTGATTATAATATTTTGCACTTAATTACATTACGGTTTTTTATTCTGTTTCTTTTTCTTCTTTTCTTTTCTTTTGTAATGAATCATTTCAACGCGTCTGCGTAAATTACCACAGTTGTGCGCCACCGCGATGGGTTTGTTATCAGAGGTGTCCGTCTTGATTCTAGTGTTGCGTGTATCTAAAACTAAGGACGGTGAATGTTATATCTCGTCCACGTAGGTGCGTCTCCAATATGCGACATTCAACATTTCCTAGAAGAAATTGTAGTACAAGAAAGCAGAGCCCACGAATCTATGTCATATTAGGTAAACTAGCTTGAAAGCGGGGCTGTTTCACAAGTACCTAAAAACCTTACTCACTTGCATGAAAGTATGATTGCTGGTTTTTATATATGTTTTAAATATTATTGTTAAAAACTATCAATCACTTTTGCCAGACCTCTCTTTTAGGTCCTACGATACGAGTGCGGAATCGAAGGTGACATGTGCACTTGCACGTGTGTGAGAGCACTTCGGGCGGCTCATGAGCACGGGGACTTCTAGTTCAGAGTTAAACACGGGACATTGGACACGGAACACTTGGATCTTTATATACACATCGGTTAAGAGAATTGTTGAATCAATTAATGAATATTAATGTCTTTATTTCATTTTAATTGAGAGAACCCTTACAATTACATTATCATTTTTCATGTAACATTTCTTCGGTAAATTAATGTTAGTTTTATATATACTTTTTATTTTAAACATTGCAGAATATTACAAATCGAATTATTTTAATGTCAAATTTGAAGATTTATTGATATTTTTCAAGTGTCAAGTTTGTTATTGTCATTATGTTGTCATTATTAATTAAAAATAATATTTATTTAGATCAATTAAATCTTGATGATTTAATATAATAACAATGGCAGACAGATATTGGGTAATTAAAAATATCTTAAGAAATATCAACATGCAATGGAATGCTCATACTATGCGGTCCTTTAATTAACCCGCCAGTATAGACAATAACTGTAGGAAGAAACGTGGAGAGGGGATAGAAGGAGGGAGGAGCTGTATTTTGCAATTAATAATGTGCAAAGTAATAAATATTAAACGTATGCCTCCAAAGAAGTTTAAAAGATCATCCATAAATGACGTTACCCCATTGTCACATCTTGACACACATTGTCTACCACTCCCCCCTCCCCTCATGTTGTGTCACACATTTGAAAAAAAAACAACATTTTTTTAGTCTTCTTCTTTTTTGAAATACCACTTTGGGGTCAAAATAAAACAATATTATACTCCAAGAAATGAATATTTTTTTTCATTTCTTTCGGCAGTGATGTCAAATTTATTATTATTTTTTAAAAATATTAAATTTTTATTTGAATTGAATTAATATAAATTTGTTATTAATTATATGTAATCTTTTAATTATTAGGCTGTTATATTCATTAAAATCATTATAACAGCAAAAAGCCATTTAATTGGGAATTGAAAAATTCAATTACAAAGGTACAGTCTCAATATTTTTTCATCCTTGATATATTTTGTATTTCGTATATTGTATTACCGAGAGAAACTTTTTACATTAACGGTACGTCCATTACCTCCTTAAGGAGATCCACGTGAAGTAGTAAAAAATGGAGAACTTGGAGGATGAGGATTTATTAGCTTATGCAATTGATTGAAAATTTCATGTAAATATCTAATGGAGAAAATTATTATTTCAATTGAATATGGTTCAGAAAACATCAAACTTAATATGATGAAACATCATCATAGTATGTTTCCGAAGAAATAACAAAGATAATTGATATTTTTATAAAAAATATCATCACAACCATCCGTTACTTCACTTGTTAGAAAAGACGTATAAGATTTGGCAACGTCGCTTGTACGGTAAGTCACCGCACAAGTAACCGCGAATATTCAATTAGGTCTAAGTTTTCAGGTTATGTACTCTGGCGGTGTTGTCAAATGTGCCCAAGCCATTTAGAGTACCTTATTTTTTTACTCAATTGAATGTTTACAAAATTTTAGTAATTAAATTTTTTTTAAATTTATGGTGTAATATTATCTATAAATTTTAAAATTATTTTTCATATGCATGAAATAAGTAATAAGTAATATAATATTGTTATGGAAATTATTTACACTACAGTGGTACTAGGATCTCCTCAAGAAATTATTGCATATTTGAGATTCTCATAGTCAACTTTATCAATATTTATATACACGAATTTAGTACATGATGGCTATAACTTTTAATATAGTTGTCTAATTTATTTAATTACCTACAATAATTTATATCTATTTCAAACCAATTGTTAGATTCTCTTTAACAATAGGACAAGTAGCGGTTTTGAGATAACTTATTACAGAAGTTCTTACTATTACAATTACGAACATCATTTTTATATAACGGTGCTTTTTTCTATTCCCTGAAGAGTGACGTCTTAGGATATTCAATCAAAATGTATACAGTACATATGTATACATATACATATATAGACTTGTATATAGTAAAAACAATTAATCATATAGTAATTTATTTTAAAATAATTTGTTTTCCTTTTTAAATCATAGTATCATGTATATACATTTCATAAATATGAACTTTATATATGAAAATTAAATATCAATTTTTTTTAATAAAAATATTTCACAATAAATATCTATTACATTATAATAAAGGCTCGTCTCTACTGATACAGTATTTGTCTTCAACATTTTTTATGTTTCACTCGAGCGACGTATTAATTTGCGAACAATTTTGTATCACTATATTTTGTTTAGAAGCTTGACTCACGAACAGCGTTCTCTGTCTAGATGCAGTCAAGATAGCACTCTTTGAATAATAAATAAAATAAGGAAAACCAAATAGCTGGACCGAATGGAATCCGAGAGCTGAAATTTTATCCGAGATTTTCACTCTCTATCGTTATCAGCCGTTGGAGCAAGTGAAGTACATAAGGCTAATAGAAAGATTTAAAATGGGAAATGTAGAGGAGGATAGAAAAAATTGGGAAGAAAGTGATTATATAAGAGGAGAATGGGAGTTCAGGATGGTCAATCACCAGGAGGTACTGAGAGGAGACAAGGAAGGAAGGAGGTAAATGGCCTTGGATGACGGAGATACAGAGAAGAAGAAAAGGGAGAAAATCAAGGAGTTTAAATGGTTAAAGAGAGGAGAAGAGAACAGAAAGAGTGACACAGGGAGGAAAAGGAAGATATGATAGTAATTTTACGATTAGGATTAAGCCAATTGAATATAAAGTTGAACGTCACGCATTAAAAATAAATATACAGTGGCATTTCGGGTTACGAACTCATCCAGTTACAAGCACAATTTCCGAAAAAAAATAACTCGAGTTGCGTAGTGTGCTTCGGGATACTAACTTGCAAACACGGGTTTGACGCCTCCGTAATATTTCAGCATTGCTGGTGTTTATGTTTCTGATCTCACCAAAGAGTACGACTTGGCTAAAACTACGTACTATCTTAAAGAAAAAAGATGCGCTAAGGAAATTGGATGTAGCTGAAGGAATGAATATATTATCGAAGTAAAGATCTCAAGTGTTAGAAGAAGTAGAAAAATTATTGTTAGTTTAGATTAATGAATAATAGCTTGCTGGAGACTTTACTTTTGCAGTGATTCGACATGTATATTAATATCAAAGAGAAAAACTCTTTCGGGTTACGAACGTTTCGAGTTATGAACGTAGTCAAAGAACGAATTAAGTTCGTAGCCCGAGGTATCACAATACAATATTGCATTGAATGGAATTAGAAAATTTAAAATAACGTTCCCACACTTGAAGGTTATACAAATTCAATCGTTCATATTTTTTTGTAGTAATTTTGTAGTACTCTCACAATAGAAAGTTGGTACAAAATTTGTTTTGGTAAATCATAGATTTTACTACAATAATAAAATGATACATTATTTATAGATCACAATTTCCTACAAATCTATAAATTTTTGTTAATTTAAAATAAAAGTGATGATTTGATACAACTATATTAGAAAATTCTATTTAAGACTTAATACGATTAGTAAAGTATTTCCGGTGTTTGTTTATTAGTATGGTCGTACCGTATACACAACACAAACAGTTTGGATGACGTGGCACAAATTACGTACGAAAAGTAACGCAACAGGTAGAACGTGAAACGTATTCATACAACAAGAGTGCAATCTCAGTTCCTTGTTGTAATTGCCCCAATTTGTGGCTTTTAAAGCAATAGCTAATAGACTATAGGCGATATCCCCTTTTAGACTTAAATTATTTGTACGGTTTCCTCCATTTTAATGGCTTGGGATTCTTATTGAGAATAACAGCGAACTGTCGAACATGAGTTGTATTTTTGTATTTGCCATGCAGGAAGGAAGTTCTAGGAAAGTTTAGTATTAGTTGATTAATACATACAACATGCCACGGTACATATATGCAGCTTAGCTATATGTTTAGAATCCTAAGCTAATAACAGTATTAAAAGAGTTTTAATGGTTTACGAATTTAAATTGTATTGCAAATTGTAAAAAAAAATGTATTTTGAAAGTAAAAAAGCGTCTTCCCGTTAGTAATAGACAAGCTGCGGTTTCTCCAATATATGATACCAGTTAATATTTCTATTTGGGGTAACCTATATTATAATTTTGGAAAAACTGGAAAAAAAAAGTGGGTACACTTTTTGCGGTATAACTTTTAATTCGTAAAAGATAGAAAATTGAAATTTTGCATGTGTATTCAATGCTATATATTTCAAAATTCAGAAATAAAAAAATTCAAGAAAGGGGCGTTGTGACAATTGAAGGGAGGAAACTTTGGAGAAAATTCTAATTTTGTATTGTGTAATAATATCTAATCGTATCTACGATATCGTATCCGATCACGATAAAATATACATATATATATCGGCCATACCGTGGTCAAGATAAAATCGTAAAAAAAATATTTTTTCGTAATTTTATCGTGTTAACGATTTTATCGTGACTGATCGTGGATACGATATCATATACCGGAAAAATGCCTTTTCTCAGTTTTTCCAAAATTACGGATTTCCAGGCAATTCAGGGAATATCCAAGAACGGCAAAAGTCTTAGAATTTTTTTCTCTACAAAATAGGACATTTTCAAAAATTTTCGAGCCAGCATACGAATCGCGTAAACATATAAACAAATAAACATATAAACTTACACTTGAAACATTATAATTATTGAAATATTATAGGGTACTTCAACAAGAGCTGGTATTTTAAATTTAGCATCATTTTAAAACTGTTAACATAAAACCGTCATTGCGATACATTTGGCATATGTTGTGTTCCATTAGTAACCTCAAAGTTTGTACTTTTGATTAAAATAAAAATATCTTAACATTTCACGTAAATATTGCGTTTTTCTGTTCAAAGACCCTTAAGATGACAGCTTCTGTTAAAAGACCCACTACATATAACCAGGTAAACAAAGGTACTACATCTAACGTTTAAGGTTTATCTAACATAAAAATGTAAAGTTATTTCACCTATTTTCTTAAGATTAGAATCAAACGCTTACTTACAGATAAGTAAGACATAACTTTCAAAAAGTAATAAAATAGATCACGAACCATTGTACATTATCTGACATATTTACGTAAAGAATAATGTTTTTGTATTAAATAATTCTTAAATAGACTTAATAGACTGTGTTAAGCGGGATATAGTCGTATTGATTTGTATAAGTCAAGATCTTTGCAGGACCCAAACTTCGCAGTAAAAATAGTAACTGGATAGAATAGAATCAAAAAAGATGAGGAAAGTCTTTACTTAAAAAAAAGTACTGAATATCGATAGTAAAAGTGGTTCATCAATAGGCTTAGACCAATCGCCCACTGACGCGGCATGCCGCTCGCGGCAGGAATTGTATGGATATATATGAAGCGCCCACTGAGTGCGACGCAGCAAGTTTGTGGTCGCGCCGTATACGCGGCATCACCACCCCCACTCTACTCTCCACCACCATTTATCAAAGGTTTTTAGGAAAACATATGAACAAACGCTCACTGGGTGCAGTCAGCCGTGCGCAGTCTGTGTCGCGTGAAAGAATTCGCGTATAAAAAGCGCGCGCAATCAACAGAGCACTACAGACATCAGTGCCACTGAAACACTAAAAGCCCATTGCTTTTTATCTAATGTTTGTACAAAGTGAGAATTTTGTGTTCTCACGAAAACCTCACTTACATGTAGTCACAAGTTACTTATTTTCAAGTCTCCCTCCCCTGTCCAAATCTCTTTAGTTCTTAACCTTAATTTGGTACTGTTCATCATTTACCACTCTTTAGAAGAACATCAAATTAAAACAATCAGTCAAAATTAATTATGTGATTTGAATAAAGTTCATTGAACGAAAATTGGTTCTTTTAGGAAACATGATTGAAATTAAACCAATTAAGCTATTATTCATATTTTAAAATCATAAGGCTTTTAAACTATAATATAAATTTAAATAATATTTCATTTAGTAAAAAAGAATTCTAATCGTAACATTAAACATTTATCATGTAACAAATATCTTGAAATTTTAAATAAAATGTATAGAAATTAAATACTTAAAACTTAATTAAGGTGTTAGGCTATATAAGACTATAATTAGTATTGTAATAGTATCAATGTATCAATGTAACACATTAGAGATCATGATTTGTTAGAAGAAATAAGTACTTTCTCACACCTATTATTAATTACCGCAATATATAATGCTTATATCATGAATTTTGCTTACAATTAGTTAGAAGTACTAGCTAGTACTAGTGCTAGAAGTATGTACGAGTATATTATAAGTCTTTCAAATTGGCTGTAAATCGCTATTTTATTAAGGATAATAAATCTAATAATCATAAAGGATGTCTTAATATATAATTCAAATATAATTACATCAAGTTTCAAAACATTGCATAAAACAAATGTAATTATACTTCAAAGTAGTGTATTGGAAATAGTTATGTAGAAGACGTTTAAAAATATTCGTTACATAATTGTGTTTAGTATGGAAGTACTGAAAAGCAGCTTAGAAAATAAATTAACCTTCTTTCGAATTAGCATACTCTTAAAAAAATTTAATTCCTTTTTAAGATACCTTTTTAAAGATTATAATTAACCCAGCGTGTGAACACTCTATTTTTTTAGACATGGTGTGTACACTGGGTCTTTGAGGGAACAGTTGAATTTTTCGAGTTTTCTAAGCTTTCAAAGAATCTGAAAAAAATCTGGATTACTTCTTGAAGTGTCTACAACATGGTCCAGAAGTTGCCAAAGTCCAAAGTTTAAAACTGTTCTGAATAAAAATTCACAAATAGTGAAAAACGCATAAAAAACGGAATATTGTTAAAAAATTCATAACTTTAGAACAAACAAATATTAAGAAGAACGGTTTTAGACTTTTTTATCTTAGACTATAAGCTTTCGAAAGAATGTAGTGTCTTTGGCGTGGGCTCAAAAAAGTTGTATTATTTGTGCACCTGAAAGTGGGGAATATTTTACGGGTTCACGCATGTCATAATAAACGGAACTGTGATTAATCGGCACAAAATAAGTTTTTATTGCTGAAAAAACAAAAGTTATGAAATAATAATTAATATTAGTTAATTATAATTAGTTTCAAAAAGAAAATTTACGGTGCGAAGTCATCCATCTTCAAAAACTTATTGTAGTAAAAGGATGAAGTAATAAAAAAGAATCTATATATATCATCTAAGAAATAATATATTAAATTACATAAAACATTTATTTTGACCATGAAAAAACTGTAAAACAACGAGAAAAGCAAAAAAAGTGCATTTACTACACTGACCCGTCATGTGACTGAACAGAGTCAAGTTTCACTGGCTCGCCTTTGCCGGTAAACTCCCAGATCCGGACGCTGCTGGAACCTTAAGCCCTACCACTACCTAGATTTTTTAGGGAGCATAGGTGAAGCGCGCTCTGTTCTCATGAGACCTTAATTTATTTAACGCCAGCCTATTTCCGATACTAAATCCTATCACTGACGACATCCTACTATGTTGGCAAATGGAAAGACATAAAGACATAGTTACGTGTATATCTGAAAAACCGTTTTTCAGTTTGTTGAAAAGATGTAAATATTTAAAGTTGTGTAATTGTATTACCTGGATTAGTATGATTGCACAGTGTTTGTGAAAAGTGTCATTGTATGGTGTCAGCATATGAAAATTTCTATGTATCGAGTACAGTCTCGGACAAAAATAAATTAGTCTGCCATTAAGTATTTTAAAGTTTTCGTATCGACAGTCGGACTATACTTCTGTCTCTGATTGTAACGGTAAAACATAATATATAAATGTATATATCTTATATATAAATGGTATAAATTAAAAGTTAACAAATAAGCACCGAGACTACTAAGATCTTAGACAAATCCCCCACACTACCACAAACGAAGGCACCGCCTTTCTCCTTCTTCGCGGCACTCCCGCTCTCTTATTAATTTCTAAACTAATAGATGAAATTACGTAGACACTGATTTTGCTTTGAAACATAAGTATAATGACATGATACTTCGACATACCTATGACATAGCTGGATTGAACTTTCAGTTTCAACAACATATAAAAATATTTTAATCTCTGAATTATTATCTTTCGACAGAACTAACTCATGAAGCGATAAATAGAAATGTAATCCTATATTATAATGTTCCAAGTGTATATTTATCATTTATCATATATTATAATGTCCCAGGTGTATGTTTATATTCTTATGATCTTATAATCTTATATTCTAATATTTTTATATACTCTTATATGTGGCTGAAATTCGTATGGTAAAACGATAAATTTTTATTTGTAAAAGATAAAAAGGTGAAATTTTGCATGTATATTACGCTATTGAATGCAAACATATTTCAAAATTTAAAAATTCCAAATTTTATAAAAAAAAGCGCCGAGAAAATTGAGAAGCCTGGTAGAAAACTTTACGCTCAAATTTTTGAATGTGTAATAATTAAATATCATATAAAAAAAATAATTTAAAAAGTTTACTTGGGGGTGTATAGTGCGAACCGTGCGAATAGTGCAAATAGTGCGAACAGTGCAAATAGTGCAAAAAGTGCAAATAGTGCTAATAGTGCGAACTGTGCAAATTATGCAAATAGTGCGAATAGTGCGAAAAGTGCAAAAGGTGTGAATAGTGCGAACAGTGCGAATAGTGCGAACCGTGCGAATAGTGCAAACCGTGCGAATAGTGCAAATAGTGCGAACAGTGCGAATAGTGCAAATAGTGCGAATAGTGCGAACTGTGCAAATTATGCAAATAGTGCGAATAGTGCGAAAAGTGCAAAAGGTGTGAATAGTGCGAACAGTGCGAATAGTGCGAACCGTGCGAATAGTGCAAATAGTGCGAACAGTGTATTCTCTTTCGAAGACAAAAGACAAAAATTATTTTTTTAATTGTCAATATCTTATTAAAAAGTTATTGGACATTTGAGGTTCTGGTAGCCAACTTCATCAATATATAGTTCCGTTTTATAGAAATTAAATCATGATTCTCAAGTCCGTTATCGTTTATTTTTGTGCTGAAAATTGTTAAGAAGGTCATCGACCACATACAAATACTAACTGATGTAAGCAATGACATGTCGATGTTGTAAACAATCACATTAGTAAATAATGTGAAACAATTAATTCTTAATTGTTTAAAATACAATTAAAAACATTTAAATAACGCAGTTGAGTTATTGTCACAAATTGACACCAATGAGTTTTGTTTATCTGCAGTAAAATATTTTAATTAAAGTCTGGTTTACATTGGTATTTAACCAGAGCGAGTATTCTCAGACTATCTAGCTATATTGAGTGATTTATTGATTGTTTACTATGTAAGTATGAATATATTAGGCGGCAATGTAGTTACATACAGTGAGTGCCCTTCTAGAGGAAGCATTAGGCGCGGATTGATTCAAACAACTGCTGACCAATCTGACAACGAGTTGACCAATCTTGCTCATATTTGGCATACTATTTGAGTACAGTGCTAATAACCTACAAAAAAACATTTTTATAAAATAATTACCGCGGGCCTTTTTCAATTACAAACTCCCATTAATAATTGTACAATCTTCTTTTCACTTTTGACTCTTTTCTCACATGAATACTTAATGTAATCCAACGTTTCTATCACTCTACAACACACCTTGCACATCCTTTCCTCTCTACTTTCCAAGTATCTGCTGCCTTTCTCTTCGTTTTCCAATGTAAATCTTGTGATTCTTCTTATGTTCCTTCCCTCTTTTTGTCGTTTGTATCCCGGTATCTCTCTCTCCCAAATCCTCTTGTATCTTTCATTCTATTTGCTATTATGAATTTTTTCCATTATTTCCTGCTGCTCTATCTCTCTGTCCCTGCTCCTTAGCTCCTCTTCCACACTTGTGCCTTCTTATCTCTGCCTTATTTTATAATGCTTATTTTATCTTCTGCTTATTTTAAGATCTTCTTCAGAAATTTTATAATTTTATTCATTCCATTATGGCAGGAATAAAATAGGTCACAAAAAACATTTTTTACGTAACAGATAACATTTATTATGTTAGATAAACCTAAAATACACGTAACTGAATTCACCGGGTCATAATCTAGAAAGTTGTAAATTCAATATTATTAAATCTTGATATAAACTATATTTAATCTTTAAAGAGTTTCATTGTCGTCCAAGAGAGATCTCAGATCCGATGCTCGAAATTGGAATTTTGCAAACAAGTATAGCTATTAGCCGAGTATGTGAGACAACGAACTCAAGAAGTTTACTGTGCGGTGTATTTGTAGAATAACTCCAGGAGTCCGTGAAGAGTCTGTGAAGTGCGGACATTCAACAAGTAAATGTAATTCGCAATGTGACTACCTACTGGTCAAGCAGTGAGTACGCAGTAAGACAAGTACGAGTAAGTGAAGACCGATTCAAATTCAAATAAAATTCACCCGATAAATTATCTTCGTTAGTTTAAATTTTAAATGAAAGTACAGTCAGCACTGGAATATATTTTTAAGATTAAGTATAATTTAGTTTATTTTAAATTTAGAATTTGTTGTGTATTTAATTTTATATTATCTAAAGTGATACTTTGCAGTTTAATTTTTTTTAAATAACATCGTTGAGGTGACGTCTATTGCGTTGATAACATTATTCGAATCTCATATGTATTTTTCTAAAAACCTTCTAAAGAAAAGGTCTGGAAATTGACGCAATTTCTGCGATGTCAACTCTGAGCAAATCATTCGATCCTTTTTGAGGGGTACGAACGTTCTAAGACGTGAGACATAAAACACGAAATAGATATACTTTTATCTCTTTCAACTCAAACAACCATTTTGACGCCATATTATAACCTAAAAATATTACTATTTTACATGCTTTGACATGAGTATATCTCCGTAGTATATGTGTACAGTTTGTGTATTTAATTGTTTATGATTTATTTTGATATATTTTTATAAATATGTTTCAATAAATCTTCTTTCGATTTGCATCTTATATTAACAAAGCAGTTAATAATATATAAGACCGGTATGTGGCAAAGATAATATGTTAACTGCATTTGTATGCAGATGAAATCTATTCTAAATATGTAAGTGCCATAACTATAATTCTTAATATCAAGTACTTATCTAGTATTAACTTAATTTTTATTTTCAGATTTGAAGTATTATGCAAGCAAGTGACTTATATTTTATTATTTATTTATTTTTAATTTATTATTGTAATAATTTTTTATTTTTGTCCAATTTATCATTTTATTCTTTTCTCTATTAATATTATTAATAAAAAATACAATAAACTGTTTTATTTATGAAAAATTTAATATAATAATTGAAGTGTGATTTGCGGGTTGCATGATATATGATACAGGCGCATCTTGTAATCCCCTGACGTCCCAGACTGAAATTTGTGCTGAGTTAACAGACTGTGTGGTTTGTGGATGTTTGTCCTCCACTCCGCTAAAGTTTGTGGTGCATTATCATACACATTTAACACAAGGTAACTCCAAAGAAGGTCTTTATGCGACACCCTGTACTTAACAAGACATTATGTTGATAATTGTTAAATATTTTATATATAAAAACTATTGTTTACACAACAATTATTTATTGTACTTATTTAAACAAAATTATGTATTATGTTAAATAGAATTGAAATTAAATTTACATTTTTTTGATAAAACATCACTTAAAATCACATTATGAATTATATTACAGGAGTAATCGAATTTAAAAAAGGTTTATTGTTGAACCCTTTTTACGTTAACAATAGCCTTATTTTAATAGATTCATATTAATTCATTTCGGCTCAAAATAAACTTGTTAAACGTTTATCCAAGTTTTATATTTCTTCATCAAATTATCATTAGCTGGTGAAACGATTCAGTTTTTTTTTTATAACAGTCAATTTTTTTCTTTATTCATTATTCAGGTTAAATTTATTCGTCCAGTTAAATTTTTTATTAATTTAGATATATTTTATAATAAATTACCAACTTTATCGCATTCTCACGTTGGTAATTAAAATTAGAAAGAGCTCGAAATTAGAAATTGTAACATAAAAGTGATTAGGTCAATTGATTTTTTTTCTTCTTTTTTAATTTCATGTTACTTTATCAACCGTCTATCTCTTTGTGATGTTAGTTATGCCTATAACCGGCGACCTCCTACAATGTTGACAATTTCTTCTTTTAAATGCGATATTACTAAGAGGCCATCCATAAATTACGTCAAACAAATTTCTATGCTATGCTATTCCTACACCTCCCACCAAAAATTGTCGTAAGAGCTAAACAAAAGGTTATTTCTAAAAACTTAAAAAATACTATGCTGCTCCCCAATTATCACATCTTGTCATAATTTGGGGACACCTTCCCCCTCTCCTCTTTGCGTGTGACGTAATTAATAGATGGTCCCTACGTGCAATATTTATGTTTTTGAAATGGAACTAAAATCTTCAGCATGGTAATTTGTTTAAATTACGTAGAAGCAAATTTTGCAAAAAATTAATTAACTCTAATTCTTCCAACTACATATATGGGTATTCCAAATATGGGTATTTTGCGGGGTCTAAATATTGGTTTTCGTAACAATAGTTGAAAGAACAGAGTCGTCTTCTAAGTTAATAAGACTTAGTTATTTGTGAACTTATAAATTAATTATGGTCTTATAAACGGGGCTGTATCGAGGTGATCCTTTTGCCAGGGCCGCTTTTAAACGTAGGCTGCATAGGTTGCAGGCTAAAGTTCAGTACCACAAAAAAACTTAATTTTCAAATCAGTGCATATCATTAGAGTCAACTTCAGACGAAGATATTTAAAGGAACATTGCCCCGAGGGGTGCCCCTTAAATCCGATAAATTAGAGCTAAAATTAAAAAGTGCATTCCTTAAAAAGTCTTTGCTGTTTATTGTGACGAATAAAATATATGAAGCAAATTATGTACCTTCACTCAAACACCCCCCCCCCCCCCTTCCCCTAACCATTTATGGATGACCCATCGTTGCAAAAATTACTTAGATAAATTTGCCTAAGATACTTTACCAGGGCCATAACGTTGAAATTAAAAAATATTGAATTAAAAAAAGCTAAAAGGAACCTATATCAAAAATGGGGAGGAGTGCACAACCGATTTAGCATAGGGGCCCACATATACGGAAATGCGACCCTGAATCCGATTTATAATAACTTGAAAAATGTGTATGTAAAAGGTAAAATGTTTTATGTTAATAAACCAAAATGAGAAATCTCCAAAAGAAAGTCAAAGCAAAAGTCTAGTTCTAGCAAGGAGAGTTCAAGTCTAATTCAAGTAAGAAAGCCACAGATGTAGTTTTACTTTATTTATTGAAAAAACCCGCATTACCTATTAATAACTATCTAATAAATATAAATGTAAGCATGAATAACATCCGATAAATCACCTATTGAATGGCTGCATAAATTAACATTGATTTTAATTAAATTGTAATTAATATCTAATTACGTGGTAAAATATTAATGTGTGTATGTTGTTAATATGTTTATAGAAGATAACTGTGATTTTCATAATGATCTCACAGAAATGTATTAATTAAGCGAAAGTATATGAAACTTTTAATTCATAATAATATTTTGTTGATGGTCTTGTAACACATGTCATAATTTCTATAAAACTGTACTATATATTGATAAAGTTGGTCACCAGAACCTCAAATGTCCAATTACTTTTTTTAAACTCGCTATATTTTAAGAGATATTAACAATTAAAAAAGTCATTTTTTCCCTTTAATTATTATAGAAAATTCTAATACATGATACGTTACATGTAACCAATATACCATCTCTTTTATACAACAGAGGTGCATACGAGTGTGTGTGTGTGATACATCGTTTACTACTAACAGCTGGGTTGGAACAACGAAAAATAATCTCGATTACTTATTACTACTTATTTCTTGTAAAACATGCGGCTGAACTGAAATTCAAATTTGATGTAACTATAACTCCGTAAACATTTATATATATTAACCAATATACATATAATTACCCTTAAAAAAGTTCACAAGCCCATCAAATCGTAAACCACATCGAAATGTTACTAACATCTCCTCTTAAACCTCTCAATTGAAATGGTATGTTCGTTTTGCTCATTACTTGATGTGGAGGCTGTGTCAATAATCTTTTAATATCCCAACTCTATTTAACACCTTAAAATTCACTGGCTTTTCAATCATTTCCTTTTTTTATCATTCACTCCCGATTTAGCTTTTAATTAATATTTCGTTGATTAATGCATAAAATTATTGTGACTGGCAAGCCGCTTTTAAAATCGGTAGGCCCCTAGACACAACCCTGTGGGCCGCACGACCGATTACATTAAGCCGATTAATATAATGGGTTGAAAATGTCAACATAACAAGTAGTTCTTAGTAGCATTTTTTTAACATATTTTATTAAAACTTTACGATAATGACAGTTCCTTAAACAACATGCAAAATTAAAGGTAATTAAATTTCTAACCTGAATGTACAGCATTGTATAGGTTGCAGTGCCACTATTTTCACAGACCTTGAACTGTCACAACACTATTTTAAGCAGTACTAATCTCAACAATACAAACACTTTTAATGAAAAACTAATAGCTATAAATGAATCTTTAAATATTTATAAACAAGCAGAATCACATTTTTTATTTGACACTTTAGTTATATACTAACAGTTTACAAAGTTAACTCGAAAGATATTTCTGAGGTTATGTCAAACATTTCTTACAACATATTTTTGTGTTAATAAAAATATGTTTAGAAATAAAAGAACACCTATATGTTTAACGATAACACTTAACAACTACTTTTACGATTTTGAAAAGCACTTTGTTTTTATAAAATTACTTTTTCTAGTTAGAGCTATACAGACACTGTTGACATATCAAACTGCACACCTGCATACGCAACATGAATGCCGCGCAATGCATTATGGATAGCAATAGCTAATAGAGCTACCAACTTCTGATATATTAAAATAATTATGTTGAACTAAACATACAAAAAAATAAAATAAGTACATGATTCAAATATTCACATTATTTACAATTTTCATAACCATGTAACATAATTTTGAATATTAACCATTTAAAGAATGTGAGCCAGATATATACTTTTTAAATAAATTGTTTGACATTGTATAATTATTGATTGAGTGACTTTTGTTAGAATATTTCAAACTATTACTTAGTTTTTGTATATTTCTCTTGCTATATTAAACTTATATTAACTGGATATAATTTAATTGAATGAAGTAAAATCGATAACAAATAGATCATTACCGAGGATCTTTTTATGTGTAACTGTCAGTGCTCCCAAGCTACTTAATCCGGAATTCCGAAATAAACTATTCTTTATTATGTTATATAAAATAGTTCTATGTTTTATAGGAATAAATATTGATGGTAACGTTTGCCTAGTCTGCCAGCAATCTCATATCTAATGCATGGTAAAAATCGTGCATAAATTTATTAAAAAAATGGTTTTTGAATTGATTTTTAATGATACAATCATTTTTGACTATCGCTATTATTGCAACACATCTTTTTAATACATATAGTTTTAAAGACTTATAGTCGTACTAAGCTAAAAAGGGTGCCGCGATTTTGATGAAATGGTGCTGAAGTTCCAGTAAAGCTGAAGTTAAACATAAATGGATATAATTGCATCAAAAAATATTAACAAAACAATAATTCTTCTTTTTGAAAAAAAAGTCCATGAATTTTTAGAAGTTAAAAGTTAAGATATTTCAAATTTCTTAATGCAGTTCGTCTTGTTAAATATAAATGGATATAACTGCATCAAAAATAATTAAAAAATCAATAATTTTACTTTTTGAAAAAAAAGTCCATAAATTTTTAGAACCCCTTATAAAATCCAAAATAGTTAAGATATTTCAAATTTTTTAACGCAATTCGTCTTATTAATTATAAATGGATATAATTGCATTATTAAAATATAAGAAATCAATAATTTTACTTTTTAAAGAAAAGTCCATGAATTTTTAGAACCCCTTATAAAATCCAAAATAGTTAATATATTTCAAATTTTCTAACGTAGTTCGTCTTCTTAAATATAAATGGATATAATTGCATCAAAAAATATTAGGAAATCAATAATTTTTCTTTTTAAAAAAAAGTCCATGAATTTTTAGAACTCTTAATAAAATCCAAAATAGTTAAGATATCTTAAATTTTTTAACGCAGTTCATCTTCTTAAACTTAAATGGATATAATTGCATTAAAAAAGATTAAAAATCAATAATTTCTCTATTTGAAAAAAAGTCCATAAAATCCAAAAAAATTAAGATATTTCAAATTTTTTTAATGCTAGTATTATTGTATTACTTCTTGAGTAATATACACACATTTTATTAACCAGAGATATATTTTCTATATTCGGTTGTTATTAAGTTAAATTTTTTGATGTACAATTGTACATACATAATCATAAACTTATTAGGCAGCCCACATATCGAGGATAAGACTCAGCATCGGAAATAGGCCAACGTTAAATAAAATTAATATTAATTATAATATAGCGCTGATCCAAGGATCGAACCCGAAAGCGCAGCAGTCTGGGATAAGCATCAATGCTCTCGGTCACTGTACTGTCTGTTAGACCTCATAAAAATACATATTTGAATAAGATTTAGTGCAGCGGTAACCGTTTGAAAGATAATACTTTAATTATTACAGTATTTCAAATAATAAACTTTTTTATATTGTAAACCAAGGTACCTGTAAGCTATCAGTATCTACACCAATATACGAAGTCGGACGTAACAATTCAATTTATTACAAAATCTCAATTTTCACACAAAAAAAATAAATTATGGGTGGTATATAAAATGTTGCATGATACGATAATACTCGCATAATCAGCATCCCATAGCATCCCGCAAAGTACCGTTAATCGAACATCCAATAAATGATTTCATCTCATAAATCAAATATATTAATATAACAATTACTTTTCAATAATAAAAGAAATACAGTAGTTGAATTTTCAATAACCTAAATTTATTTTATTTTCTTTGTATTCCTTTTAAATAAATATTTCCTGTAAATTTGTTACAGATACAAAAAAAAACACGTATAAAAAAATTGACCGCTATTTTAAAAAAAACCACAAATTGGATTGTTTCCTTTTTTTGTAAAAAATCTTTTTAATAAAAGGATGTGTATCGTTCTCTGAATTATTTAAAATCTGTTTCATTTAGTGAGTCTCAGCTAAAGTCAAGGCTTGGGTAATGTCTTTACCCTTAAATTATATAAAATATTGTCGGGCAGTAATATTGTCATTTTTATTATCTTGGAATTCTCTTGAAATCTTTGTATTGTCATGAAATCATATATGTCAGCTAGACCCGCAGTAAATATTTTGGAGTCACTTGTTCATCACATTGAAGATACGTATGATTTTTTTGTCACCTCGTCTTGACACAAGTCAAAGGAAGCGAGAGACTAGAGGCAAGTCTACTTCTCACCACTCAGTTACTTGCTTTCTCGGCAAATGCATCACCCGAGGGACATTGGGCGAGCGAAAGTCGACAGTGAAATTCAATTGAAGTCCAATCGGACCAATGTTGACCAATGTCTCGCCGATAGTGAACTGCCGGTATTAGGTTATGTATTAGGTTATTGTGACCACCGATTCTGTTTGCGAAATGATCGAGATCAGTGTTCCCAGATCTGGGCTTTTCGATTGTCATCTGGGTGGATATGTTTTCTTTATGAAACTATCTCATTATCTGAATTTTTCAGTAATTTTTTCGATTGAAGTTGACAATTCAACAACAATTCATGCGGTGCATCTAACACAAGTGGACGGTAATTTTAGGTGGTGCTAGGTTCTTTATTAATTTATTTAAGTTCCAATCTACGTTTATTTGGAATCTGTGAGTGGAACTATGCAACAGTGTTAACATTATCAGTGATTTATATCGAATATAAATTCTATCTCTAATACGTCTCTATGATAGTTGAACGCCTTCTGCTGCAATATATTTGTACTAGGTGTTGTATATGTACGAGTATGTTTAAATTGAATTCGCAAAAAAGTTTGGTTAGAAATATATTATTTTAACCTATAAAAAAATATACCATACTTCTATAGTATTAATTTCATAACGTAAATAATATCTAAATAATAAATATAGGTGAAATGCGGTTTTGTGGATAGTTGTTTTTTATAATTTTGCAATTTCTTTTATATAAATAAAAGGTATTAATAATTATGTGTTGTAAAAAGGTATATCAGCTTGTATAACGGAATGAAATTATACAATAGATATTTTTAAAAGATAAATTGTTACTTCTAAGATATAATAATTAAGTTCTCGTTGGTATAGCAGGCAGGGGGGCAGTACCAGTAATGGTAAATGGTAGTATAGTACCCTATGCGGAATGGACAGTGGTCTAGCACTTGGCAATTGTACTTGAAAGGGCTTCGGTTCTCTTTGCGTCCAGGTGCTAGCTAGTCCAAGTCGTAGTATGGACATTGCGGAAAGTACTTTATCTTATTAGTCCAAGGGTATTTCACAATTACAAGCAAAAATTGTTTTTTAGATTCCACGACCTTTTTCACTATATGTAGGCTTGCCAAAATTGCAAAGCATAAATACAGTGCTAAATAAGTAAAAAATGAAAAAGTTGGTACGTGATAATTTATTTTGCATTGATAAAAAGTCAAATGTACAAATAGAATAATAAAAGGATGCATTTGCTATTCCTTTTTCCCTCAGTCATATTTTAAAGTCAATTTCTTCTTTCACATAATTATAAAATGGGGCACATGTCATTTTAACAACTTATTTTTTTCATCTAACCATTGAATTGATATTAGGAAAAAAAATTCTTTACACATTTGCATTTGTGGGATGCAAAAAATTCAGCCATTTCTCTTCCATACTAAGGAAAACGGGACAAATAGTATTACGGGACTGAATAGTGAAATATAGTGACAGTCTCGTATATACAGGGCGTATGGCAACCCTAACTATATGAAAGCAAGTTGAAACATGCTAGTCAACCGCTATATTTTCTATATCATGTTAATTCAATTATGTAAAAATTAAACAGCAATGTAGTTCACTTATATGAGACCGCGACCTTACTGTCAACATAGTAGGAGATAGGACCCAAATGTAAATAATTAAAATCTGACTTTCGTTGCTAAATTTATTACTTTTTTTTCTAAACCGGTTGAGTAAATTTGTACGAATTACATATGATGCCGATGTGTTGCAATATGTTCAATATGTACAAATTATTCCATCAAATGTTGAATGTCGCACCAGTCTTGGATTCGAGAAAAAATATGTTCATTTCAATATGTTCAAAACATTTTAAGGAATACTAGAAATTACTGAATAAAATTGTTTTTGTGATCTTATTATTCTTAAAAGCTATATAAATAACCAAACATCTTAAATCTTTCTGCATAGTACTCTACAGGCCCTTGGACTGTGTACTCATTATACAACGAATCCGAGGCTACCAACGCCAGCAAGTAATGTCTTACTCGTATGGTCTTGTATTTGGTTGCTTGTTATTCCGCCCATGCCCCGAGCTATTTGTATTATCTATCGACATCTATATTTTATCTGCCTGAGGTGTAGATCACCAACAAGTACTCTCGACTCCTTCGTTCAAGAAACATTGCAGTATTTCATTTCAAAATTTAAAATATTTATTAAACATTGAAATAAATTGTTGAAGTAGTTTTTAATAACATTCCGTACAGCACACAAAAAAATTGATCTGAGTATTTTAAATGGCTTGCCGTAGCCTGCAGTGTCTTCGGGTTCGATCACCATACCATGTTGAACACACCAGTTCTCGTGGGCTAAGCACCAGCTGGCAGGGTCACAGTTTGGATTGCTGAGATCAGGCATCCGTTTAAATTGCGATAGTGGTAGTATGCATATGAGAGTATTTTCCGTTGACATTGCACCCCTCGTGCCAATGGTGAACAGTGTTCGGTTCACTTCCATAAACTTCAGTGATCATATTAGTTTAGTATGTTTCTCTTAAGTTCCAGCTTCCCCGTACACATACAGATGCAATTTCTCCACAAACTTCGAGAGTTTAGGGTCCATAAAAACTGGCATCGCACACCTCTAGGAGTTGAGGAAAAATCAATTGAGATTTACTGCACATAGTGTAGTACTCCGTTTCTGGGTTTGGCTGTTATTACACTAAATTGATTATGTTACTTATATAAGTGTATAATCAGAATCATATCAGGCATCTGAGTACTATATGTATATGAGACCACGACACATCAAAAACTGTCAACATAGTATGAGGTCGTCAGTGATGGGTCAGTAAATAAAATTAAAAAATATAGAAATTGTTGACAGTAATTTTTATTTAATACTATACGATTTTTTGTCACAAAACCAATGTTATTTTTACTGTGTTTTCTCACAGTGTACTGCTACCACAGAGTATAAACTAAACTCTTAGGGCAATCACATTAGCTGTGAGATTAGACTATGCTGAGATGTATGGTAGACCTGTGGTGCTAATGGATTTATAATCACCCTTTTGTGTTTTTTAAAGAAATTGTATATACTCATACATTTCTATAATAATTAAATTATTTATTAAATTTGAATATTCTAATAATTAATATATTATATTTTGATAATCTTGCAGAGTCATGTGAGAGAGATCTTAATCAATTTTGAATTTTGATTATTCATAGTCTTATGCCGTTTTATTGTTATTATATTTATGTATATACATGCGAGTATTTCTATTTTGCGAAATACATGTGTGACTTACACATTTAAAGGTACGCGCACATCAAAATAAACCAGGACCACCGGGAATCACACTTGACCCTTGTAACCTTGTACATATTGGTGCGACTTAAACATACGACATTAGACATTTGTTGGAAGAAGTTGTACAACACAACACTGGTTTAACCTATCCTATATTATAATGTTCCAAGTGTTTATTTATATTCTTATATTTTTATGTGTTTGGTTCGAATTTTGTATGGCATCTCGAAAACGGCTCCATGAAAGTTTTTGAAAATTTCCTATTTCGTAGAGAAAAAAATTCTAATTTTTAAGAAAAAAATTTTCCCTGAATTTCCTGGAAACCCGTAATTTTGGAAAAACTGGAAATAAAGTGAGCCCTTTTTTGCTGTATTACTTTTAATTCGTAAAAGATATAAAGTTGAAATTTTGCATGTGTATTAAGGTATTTAATGCTGACATTTCTCAAAAATTGAAAAAGGGGGGGTTGAAGAAATTCGGGGGCCCGGTAGGGAACTTTGGAGGAAGTTCATATTCTGAATTCTAGAATAATTAAGTATATTATTAATAAAAAAAAATTCAAAATTTTATTTGGGGGCAGTATTTGCCGAGAGTAAGAATTGTGCTAGAAAGTTGAAATCTTGTATATAGGCTAACCGTGGTAACTTATTTACGAATCGAAAAAAAAAATCCCAAATTTTGAAAAAGAGTTGGTCAAATAACGCATAAATTGAAAATATTTTTTATTTTGAAAAAATGAAAAATTATTTTATTATTGTGCGAGTTTATTATTTCAATTTGAAAATAGAATTAAATATGAAATGTAATTACGAATTATTTTATTGAATTCAAATCATACACGCCAAAAATACGTCGCATTGCGACGGGGGTAAAAGCTGGTATAGTTATAGTTCTTACGAATTCATTCAATCAGTTTTGTTTCTTTACCAAAAAAAGTAGTAAAAGTCAGTTCTTTAACTATAGGGACAGCAGTGGAACGTCTTCAAAGCGTATGCAGCGGTATCTTCTTTTATTGAATTGAATGCATTGGCTGCTTTTCGTGTAGGTGGTCACTTGTGAACACTTACCGCAAAATACAGATAATATTTTATTTAATTAATTGTGTTTGATATTGGATTGGGAGCCTTGTCGAAAAGCTAAGTTTTATATACCACGTGCGATAATGAAAATGTTCATAGGTACAATGGGCTTGTGTCCTCATTTTTTAGTGGTCGATTTTTCAATTGTTATCAATAGCAATTAAAAGTTTGAATTGTAGATTTAACGTCAGTTATTTGTTGAGTACGTCAGTGCTGTGGTAATGTTTTGTAGCTATTGGTAGTCAAATAATGAAGAGAAGTCAAAGAATAATAAGTTTTTATTTTATTTAACCCTGCTAAGGCAGACATAATATTGGAATTTGAGTGTTCCTTGAAATAGATGTAAATAATATTTGACATTTTGGTATATAAATACATATAGCAGAGATTTATGAGCTGTAAGGTTGGTAACCTTACACAAGGATTGTGATGTCATATGCATTTGGAATATGTACAACGTTGAATCCCTTTAATAATTAAAGAGACAAAATGACTTAAAATATAAGGAGTTATTAAAAAATAATTGAACATTTGAGGTTCTAGTAACCCACTTTATCAATATATAGTACAGTTTTGTAGAAATTAAGCCCATTGCAAAATACAGAGCAACACTGTGACAGTGTTGCATTCACACGGTGTAAAATCAAAAAGCAAGATTAGTCATTTAAAATCTGATGCACTATTATTTAGTATATTCACTATAACTCTTTGTTAATATTTGTTAAATCAAAAAAAACACTAAATTATTGATTTTATTAACTAAAGGAAACGGATACCATAAGGGGAACTTCCGCTTACAGATTTCGTGTGTAACAATGATAATTATAGGGCTTTCCTCCTCCAAATCCTTTTATATAATTTAAGTACATAACTAAACGCAATCATTTCATTTCTTTGTAAATATGGTAAATATGATAATTAAGAAAAACACAATGGAAGTGAATTTGGTATTTAGTAGTTTCTTTACTTTCTTCGTTACTACTTATTAAAAACAAGAGAGAGCTGAGCTGTATTCTTTAGATTTATAAAAATATGTGTATCTTTAAATATTGATAATTAGTATTTGTATTTTAATGTAGGTACATCATATAATATTTCTTAATAAATAATGGTACATTGATGCACACATGCAATTGTCGTTCGATGTCAGTGGTTCTCAAATATTACGTGTTTTTCTACATGGCACAATTGAAACTAAACCCAACTATTTTGTATTAAGGAGGTATAGGACGTTAACGTAAATGATGAAAACGTTGTGAAATTTGGAGGGTCGATACAAATAGTTAAAATACATGCTGTCTCAAAATTTTATAGACCTAGGGTTCATAGTTTTCTTTTTATACATGATTAAAAATAGTCATTTACCATACAAATCATAATTTTTAGCTCAATTTCACCACATAATATAACTTTTAACTATAAAAAAATGGTGACACGGCTTTCAAAAACTAAGTGTATATAAAAGAATCTTTTCTGGAACTATTGCAAAAAGAAAATTATCAAAAGGATACCTATATACGAAAATATTTAAATAAAACCAGTAAGAAACAGTAAATGTAGGTTATAAGCTGGCAACGTTGCAAATGCCAATTTGAGCGGGAAATTCAAAATCGGAATAAATATTATATAAAATATAACAATTTATTTGTCAAAAAACCAAATCACGCATGCGTCAACACACGTAAATTTACAGCGTTGCCAAATTTATTATTCCTTTTTCAAAATATTTAATTTGAATTTAAATTGAATTAATATAAATTTGATATTAATTATAGTTAATTTTTAACCTTATTTTAACAAGCAAAATGCAGCTTAATAGGGAATTGAAAAATTCATTTTCAAAGGTACAGTCCCAATATTTGCTCGTCCCTCATGTACTTCGTATTTTGCATTTCGTATTACCGAGAGATAAACTTTTAGTATTGACGGTACGTCCTGTACCTCCTTAAGAGGGTCTTCTGCTTTGGTCGTTATAAATAATGACGCTTTTTACGAATTTCTTATAATGAAACAATTAAGACAGAATAATTAAACTTGATATGTGAAAACTCACAAAGAATATACAAAAATTATCAGAAAGGCAGTAGCGGAAATTATAAATTTAGGAGCCTGAGAATTGTTGACAATGTTGAAAATGCATTAAGGTGATCGATGTAATAATCCGTAACACAATATTTTCTTATATTATAACTATTACAATCTAGTCTATTAGACTAATATGCAATTTAACGTTAACGTAATATAAACATTAAAGGTTTTCCTCTTCAGCATACCTTATTGTATGATATGAAATATGTAACACAAACATGTATTACGTTTTGCACGATTACATTTAATTACACTAACACAAATGGTTTACCCTTTTCAGTCTTCTATTTGTTTCTCCATCGTTGTTCAGTAGGTGTGTTACCTCGTCATTAATATGTAGTTGGAATCTTTCCAGGTCACTCTTGGCAAATTTCCTTATTGTAATGTCCACAGTTTCCATCTTTAAGTCCCGGTGAAGATCACTGTTTCTAATATATCAGGTTCTGCTTCCACGATGTTAATTAATAACAACGCAAAAAAAAATTAATATCTAAAGACAAATAATTAAAATGAATTTACTTAACAATAATTTTGATTCTAATTCATAATGAATCATTCTTGTTTACACTCTGTAGTATAAAAGAGATGGCAATTCATAGAAGGGAGTAGGGAAGGAAATAATCATAGTTTATTTAATTTTTCTTTTAGAAAAGGTGGCCATCACATTGAGGCGCACTTATTCGTGGTAGTGATATACTATCAATAACAAATAAATTCGCAATAAGAACATTAAAAAGTTTGTTGCATAATTGCAAATTTCTCTCACTCATACCTACTTATTTAAAAGAGAACTACAACCAATAAACAATGTGAACAATGTTACAGCCTACTAACGGTAAAGCATGTTATTCATCGAAGGTACTCGTTGCACAGACAAGACTGTAATATGCCAGAGGAATATAGGCAGATATTTGAAAGCACTCTGAAAAACCTTATTGGGTTTTTAATAAAACTAATTCTCTTAATTTTAAGTGCCATACTCGTGTCTATAAGTTGTAAATTATGTATTGTAAGTGTTTATAAATGTATATATTGTTTTTAATTGCTTAATAACAGTTGAAAGTTGATTCACTCAAACATATATTTAAAAAAAAAATTGTTACCAATTTCTTGTTAATTATATGTTTCACTATTAAATTATTATTACATCGATCACCTCAATGTATTTTTAACATTGTTAACAATGTTTAGACTCCCGAATTTATGAAACCTCATGCGCCTTTATGAAAATCCGCCAGAGTTCATAACCAAAATATATAGAATTTCTTAAAATAAGTCTTAAATATATTACGAACAGATGGAACAGTTTGAGAACCTGTGTTATATGTGTAGAGCATGTGACGAGACTGGAACCTCTTTTATGTTTTGTTGTATTCACTATTGCCATTCTTATTCTTATTATAATATTAATCTGAAACATGGTTATTATCGCAAGAAAACGAAATCAAAAGATAAAAACCGCTACAGGTGTTTAAAAAAAACATTATGTGATACGAGTATTGAGTAAAATAATTTTAACTCGAAAATGTGGTAAAAAGTTTGGTTAACATTCAGGGCAACGTTGTCCACGCAGTGGTACCAGCTCCGCCCTACCGGTAGTTAATGGAACCAAACAATACTCTTACTAATACTATCAATACTTCAATTGCCGACAAATTACAGTTCACAATAAAGAAGGTATTGTTAAACATGGGCTATGTACACTTTTAACCTTTGAACCAATTCAATATTCTGTTTCTGCTATAGTTGCCTTTTGCCTTTCGTGTTGTTCATTGGTGTTATATTCAGAGCTTACTTTTTACTTAATAAAGTCAAATAAAAAAATTACCTTGAATTGATTTTGTAAATGAAAACAATTTATTATTTGTTAAAAGATAAGTGGCATCCTGTGTCTTCATCTTCAGGGTTTTCTAAAAGAGCAGATCGAATAATTCTCAACTTAGCTTACATGTAACAAAGTGAAAATTATGTCCGAGGTTATACTCCTGCTTTGTGAAGTACACCCATTTGTATGTGTACTTAAAATGAGTCAAAATAAAGATCAAGTAAAGGCGAACGTGTTAAGAGCGTTAACGCTTAAAACTGATTTTGACAACTATTGTACTAGTAACATAACGTCAAACTTCCTTTTATGCCAACTGAAAATATTTTGTTCTTTGTAAGGAATTCTAGATCTGAAAGTGTCACGAGTCCTATCCCTAGTCGAAGTTTTAGATCTATCTAAACCCTAAAAGAGACCTATACTCCTCTTTTCATACTAAATAAAGTAAAGTAAACCTCTTCTCATCATAAACATTATTATATGACCCTGCCTTAGTCATAAACAAAATTATGATCCTATCGTTTTATGTAATTCAAACTTTGTAAACCTTTTTAAACTTAAGAAGCTATTATATAATTTGTTATCCATTTGTAATAAAATATGAGAATGATACATATTTTGCAAGGTATAAGAAGAACGTTTCTTTCGGTTTACAAAAACGGTTTTTTCATCTGAACAATAATCTCGGTTTTGAGTCCGTAGTTCCCAATAAACTTCTTTAAAATTTCGTTAAATAATTGTTTATCCTGTGAATACAGATTACTTTTGAAAAACTATCTAATCCTAATTAATATATAATTTAACATCTCAATAATTACGTCACACACAAACCAGGGGAAAGAGGGTCCTCAAAGTGTGGCAAGATGTGACATGGGGGAAGAGGAGTCATTGGATTTGTGATGTCACATCTTTTTCAATCAATTTGATTAAAAAAGTAGTAATATTAAGACCAAAGAGAACTAAAAAGTTAAATTTAAAAATTAAATTTTTTTTTCAAAAGTACGACGTCACAACAGGGGGACGGGAAGTTTAAAAACTCATGAAATTTGCGCGACGTAATTTATGGATGATCCCTAATTCACAAACTGAAAGAATTTAGACTTCGTGTAATTTGCACAAAAAATACGACCACAAGATTTTAAAATACATATATAATTTTCTAAAAATAAAATATAAAATAAAATTGGGCTAACGGCAATTCGACAGCGTGGGAGTCTAATGTAAAACTAAATGAATATTATTATGTACATTAAAGTTAGACCATGCTTTGTTTTAAAATAAAATAGCAAGAATTTAAAATATTTAACATATTTAAGAAGACAGTAATATTGCACTTGAAATTTATACTAAGAGTCCATTAGACTTGTCTGCCACGAGCGCCCCCCAAGCGTAGTCTCGTACACCGACACGCGGACCGATGGACCGATGGACCGATAGATGGATGAACTCCCTCACCAGGACCAGGAGTCGGTATTTGGTAGTTGGCATTAGGCTTTCGTTTTTCGATCTACCCACGATATAAACATGATCCTCATGATATCTTCGTAGCCTGACGTTTGTGGATGAGTCGTATGGTGCCCTTAGCTTACTGATTACAATTTGTGAATTGAAAGAAATTTAGGAAATCGTTTTAAAAAACGTATTAATTTTTTAAATTCTACTCATGTTGAATCTTTGCAGCTTAGGGCGTCCGCACATGGGGCGACTGGTTGCAAACCTTAGCCCCGAATCTGCCAGATCTAAATGAGAATGGAACTGTGTTGTTAGTGAGAGAACGAACGAGAATCAACGTTACCCAGTAAACATTTTGGAGTAAATTCTATTTCATTTCTATTACTTTTCATGAGTTTTCGTCGTGAACGGTTTTGTGTTCTATTCAGTCATTTATAAGGAATGTCTTTTTTATGAGCTACAGACGGCGCAACGGCTGCTCACTGTTGAATAAAAGCGACTCCTGTGACAGGTAGGGAATCAATTTGAACTAAAATTGATTTTCTGTGTTGTTGCTCCAACTTGTAAAACGTTAGAATTGAAATGTACGAGTGACTAGAACTTCACTTAGCCATTCTATTTCACCAAATGTTTTCTGGGTAATGTCACAACCAAAACCGTAAATATAGCGCTACTCCGAAGATCCAACACAAATCCAAGCAACAGCTGTTTAGCGTCAAGCATCAATTTATTTAGTTTTAGCTGTATCCATACAATAACTATCTACCTTTTCTATTAATTCAAGAATCGTTTAAACATTCTCTTTCAGACCTATCTTTCACGTAACTATAACATAAAAAGTACAACAGATTATAAACGTAACATCCTTCCTAACGACGAGCGTTACCCTAGTATTCATAATGCGTTTCCATTTCGCTACTTTAAGTTGCAATGACTACTGCTGCAGGGGTTGCAAATATTTAATTTCCAAAAAGAAGTAAACATGAAATTCCAAAATGAAACTTTAATATGAAACGTTATTATTTAAATAAGTCTGTTCACTATAAGTTTTATTAGATAATGGGTCAATATTCTTTGTTCTTATTTATTAGGTGATTCACCTTAGTTCAAAAATGTGAGGATATTGATTTATTCAGAATCCTTAAACGTTGAATTATAATACATACAAGTATTATCAACAGTGGAAACCAATTTTGTTTTCTTAGAGCTCTCTCACACTATATATGTGTATATATATATATATATATATATATATATATATATATATATATATATATATATATATATATATATATATATACAGGGTGTCCCAAAATTCAACGATAAGCCGGCACCAGAAGGTAGTCCTGCTCATTACTACACAAGAAAAAAAGAAAAAAAGTTTTTATCTCATTTTTTAAAAAGAAATTTTTTTTTCGAAAATCGAAACACCTTAAGATGTTTTTAACTACCATGACCACAATTTTTCGAATATTTCTGATTTTTTTTGTATCGACAACCTAAGCACTGCTATCCACCACAACCATTAAAACTCCCAGAATGCTAGTAGTTTTTGCAACAACAATTTATGAAATTTGGTTCTTGTTTAGAAATAGAACGCATAATTTTTTTTTATTGCTAGTTTTCCTGGAGTATTATACCATTTTGGAATCCTGAAGAGTTGCGCCAATTTTTTAAAAAACTTGCCATAGTAGTCTTCATACTTTTTTTTTATACCACGATGAGTTAAAGTTGACTGAAAGTAAAAATCTTTAAAAAATTTAGGGAAAAAAATAATTTCGATTAAATTTTGTGTAAAAACTACTAGTATTCTTTGACTTTTAATGGTTGTGATGGATAGCAGTGCTATTTAGGTTGCCGATACAAAAAGAAATTCAGAAATATTTGAAAAATTGTGGTCATGGTAGTTAAAAACATCTTAAGGTGTTTCAATTTTCGAAAAAAAGTTTTTTTTTTTTCTAATTCCTAAACAAAATGAGATAAAATTTTTTTTCTTTTTTTCTTGTGTAGTCATGAGCAGGACCACCTTCTGGTGCCGGCTTATCGTTGAATTTTGGGACACCCTGTATATAGTCTGCTCGACTATTTGCGACATCTGACTATTTCAGAAGGGAGTAGTCGGATATTAGCACACTTTATCATGATAGGAAGTTTTTATTTTGATTATTATCAAAGATTTACAAAAATTCAGCAAGTTCTTCATTCTTTACTACTTCGCGAGGATCTCCTTAAACAATCATAAATAAAAATGTATCTTTAGAATATGTATTATATACAATTGTATATGAATATGTATATTCATAGGAATTGAATATGTATATTGTACAATTAGTAAACCCGAAGCCCCATTTCCACTCACTGTTTTTAGTTTTAATTTAAGGATTCAACCTTAAATGTAATTCTGAGCGTCATGCGACTATCTTTATTAAATATATAAATTATTGTAATTAATATAATTAATTTTATTTCTTTAAATTTCACAAGCTGAAACTTACATTTTATGTTAAAACCTTAAATTAACACTAAAATTCAGTGAGTGGGACCTTATTTAATTTTCTAAGTTAACAAATGTTAAAAATGTTATTCAATTCATTTCTTTATGTATACATAGCAATTTACAATTAAAAACTACCTCTCGTTTATCTTCCTTCTCTCAACTCTTTCTTCTTACTTCCGCCGGCCACACTCTTCCTTCCGCCTTTCTTTGCAATATCTCCTCCAGGCCTACTCTATTTTTCACTTTCTCCTGACCCCTATTCTTAATGTACTCTAATAGTCGATAGTATCTTTATAATAATAAAATAAAATAGGTTGACACAGTGGGCGAGAGCATTGATACTCGATGTGACTGCTGTGTCTTCGGGTTCGATCCACGGACCAGGAATGCATTTTCTGGGTTTTAGTTCTTATTAAGTTAAATTGATTATGCACATACATAATCATTAACTAGTTAGGCAGCAATGTGGTTCACATATATGAGTCCACTACGCCACAAAAACTGCCGACATTGTAGAATGTCGACGTTAAATAAAATAAATAATTTTTAAAAAAGCCTTGATCATAGAATTAAAAAAATCCTTTTAGAGACATTTTTTTTTACGTTATATTACTTTTACGTAAAATTTTGCATGTATTTAATGTGATATCCCGTCCCAAATCATCTCGCTTTAGAGATCCAGCCCGTTGTCCTGAAGATTTTAATCCTGTTTTAGAAACGTTTTGCAAGTGATGGCATGTATTTTTTTGTTTTAATCTTTTATACTAATTCCATTTTAAAACACAAATTTTGAATAAACCTAGATCGCAACTTACATAAACCCAGCACACTGTACTTGCCTTTCTCGGTTATAAATTATCTTACCATTGTTTTAAAGCAACCTATTGTATATAGTAACAATTCCTTCCCAACCTATCTGAAAATGAATGTGTTTTAGCTCTCACCACGCGAATTTAATTGTTGAAATGTCATTTTGAATCGATAAATTATCGAATAACCCATTTTTCATTAAGAAGTGGTTAGATCTGGGTGAAAAAAGCCATACTTCATCGCTACCTTAAATTTTATAATGGGCTTTGTCCTCATTTTTTAGAGGTCGATTTTTCATTTGAAGATTGAAATTGATGTTAATAAATGTGTATTGTCGTGTCTATTATAATAAATATCTAAATGCAGAAATGCATTTTATTGTCAGTTATTTGTTGAGTAGGTCAGTGCTGTGGTAATGTTCTGTAGCTGTTGGTAGTCAAATAATCAAGTTAAGTCAAAGAATAATAAGTTTTTATTTTATTTAACCCTGTTAAGGCAGACATAATATTGAAATTTGATTGTTCCTTGAAATAGCTGTAAATAATATTTGATATTTTGATATATAAATACATATAGCAGAGATTTATGAGCTGTAAGGTTGGTAACCTTACACAAGGATTGTGATGTCACATGCACTTGGAATGTGTACAACGTTGAATCCCTTTAATAATTAAAGAGACAAAATGACTTTTTTAATTGTTAATATCTCTTAACATATAAGGAGTTATTAAAAAATAATTGAAAATTTGAGGTTCTAGTAACCCACTTTATCAATATATAGTACACTTTTATAGAAATTAAGACATAGGACACTAGCCCATTGTGTGAGCGCATTATCACTTTAACTTTGATAACAGCAAATCCATATATTAGAGCGCTGCTCTGGGCATCTAACACGGGGACACAGCACCCAGTAAACATTTTGGAGTCACTTTGCCATCATATTGAAGGTGCGTATGAATTTTTTGTCACGAGAGAGTTCATTTACAGTTCAGTTTCTCACAGTCGTTCATATGAAATGTCTATTTTATAGGCTAAAATGGCGAAACAACTCCACCTGTTGGAATACAAATGAAGATAAAGTTGATGCGAACTATAATTGAAGTGTAATAGTAATAGAAACGTTACAAAACAGTATAATTGCTCTCGGTCATTGTGTCGTCTATTTGTTAATCCTATATAAATATAATTGAATGTAGAACTTATTGAGGTTTCAACAAATAAGAGCAAGGGGCTAATTTAAGCGGTCTTATCGTTGGTATTGTTCTACAACACAATCAATTTATGCGTAGTGTGTGTTAATGGCCTGGAGCAGCTCTTCTGCTCTTCCGAACCCAGCGCAACCAATAAGCATATGATTTATAAATCGCGACGATCTGTAACCACTGCAAGCATCCCGCGAACTGAACTGAGTGAGCAGCCGATCACGCCAACGTCCAGGACACCTCCAGCCATCATGCAACCTACCTACCTGCCTACCTGCCTGCCTGCCTACTGCTTTTATTATAATTTCATAGAATTAATTACCGCTAGAACAGATTCTTTCTTTCAGATACATTCTTTAAGCTAGAATGAATAAACTGCAATTCAAATTTCATATTTTTAAATACTGTAGAACCTCGATAACTAGAACCTTCGTAATCTGAACTTTCAATAATCCTGACGTATGTAAATATATGTGTGTATGTACCTTTCAGCTTTACAGTTTACTTAAATTTAGTTTCATAATTCATTCGTTATGTAATATAACTACAAATGCCAAATTACCAAAAATCTACAAATTTTCTTATCTGTCTCTGCTATGGGCTACAAATAACGAAACCACTTCACCTGTCAGCATCCAAGCAACGAAAAAGTTAATGCGAACCAGAAACGGAAACGCATCATAGCGAGTCATTTCATATAATATGTAATTTCATTGTAATAACTTATATAACACTAGCTGTCCCGGCCACGCGTTGCTGTGACTAACGTTTAGCGCCATCTATTGAATATTTACTCAATCTAGTCAACAGAATATTTACTCAATCTAGTCAACAGATGTCGCCATCATCGTCGCCAGATGTCATATGTCATATACAGATAATTAATAGACAAATAATTTGCAATAAGATAATATTGCAATCATAAATTGAGATGTAAGCTATCCTATCTTTCAAGTTGGATCAAACTGCACACGGTGTACAAATTTGATTAAAATCGGTTAAGTAGTTTAGGAGTCCATCGCGGAGACACAACGTGACACGTAATTTATATATATTAAGATAACTAACACTAAAATAACTCTTTCTTAATTCTTCTAAGGTTACTTATTTAAATTAAATTATAGTGACTATCCTAACGGTGATCTTCTTTTATTTATATCCCAGTAAATAATTTGGTAAAGTGTCCCTTTTTGTGACGTTTCTATCACTATTTCACTTCAATTATAGTTCGCATCAACTTTATCTTCATTTGTATTCCGACAAGTGGAGTAGTTTCGCCATTTGTAGCCGATAAAATAGACATTTTATATGAACGACTGTGAGAAACTGAACTGTAATTGAACTCTTTCATGACAAAAAATGACACGCATCTTCAATATGATCGCAAACTGACTCCAAAATGTTTTGTGGGATATCTCTCCGTTTTCGTCATAATCCATCTACTAAAATTCTCTACTCTTCCATTTTTGTTACTTTCTTTCTTCTCCGTTCTATCAGCTCACTTCCGATTCTACTTTGACCATCATATATCACACTCCACTTTTTTGATCCATTTTTTCTTGTCCTTCCATATCTATAGTTTCGCTTTTATCTGCAATTTTGTATCCTAACCTATTTCAAAAATTCTTTTACATTTCTATTCTCCACCTATTTGTCAATTTTTTTTCTTGTATTTACGCCCGTAGTTCTGAAAACCCTAAATGTTTGTATATTATTCGTAAAAACATTGGTAGAAGTCCTATTCATAATACTACAAGCACTACAACTCTGACATCACTGGATAACGTAAAGCCCCTCCCCCCACCCCTGATCAAATTATCACGTCTTGTCACACATTGGGGACCCTCTCTTCTGTTGAAACAATATTTTTAGACTTAATTTATTTTTTCGTCTTGTTTTTCTTTGAAAGTCGAGTTATAAATAATATTTGATGTGACTCTTCCTTCTTTCTCCATCTTACCACGTCTCCTCATACTTTGGGGCATCCCTTCCCGCACCCCTTCTTTGCGTGTACCATAATTAATGCATTTAACTACCTACGAGTTTAATTACTAAAACCTTTTCTACTACTACTGCAAAGTAAGAAATAATTTCTTATTTGACAATTTTATAAAATTTAGGAATAACGAATCTTCCTAATTGCCCATAACTAATTATGTTCAAGTCTATCTGCTTTTGGCTTGAACTGTTGAACGTAATAAATTAAATTTAAAAACAGAAGATTGCAAATGAAGACATATTATATCCAAGTAATAACAAGAAAAGTTTAAATCTGATAAGAGTTCTTATTGATGAAATTAACCTCTTCGTTAACCTTGATTATGCGTTAGTTGTTCTGGTCAGATATATTCAACACATTTTTATTTTATTTTTATTATGTTTTTGTTTCATTTAAAATGTAAAAGTACCGCGTAATAAAATTGCGCATTACGAGTATAAAGATCGCTGCTAAATCATGGCAAGACACAAGACTGCATGACTCCAAGACTGAGTTATTTGCGATGTGTTCTGATAATTAGGATCTTATAAAAAATATAAGAAACCAGGCTCATTCGATAAGAGTCAGTATTCAGTAACAATTCCGCGAGGTTGCGACATTCTACCACATGCAGTCTGCAAGTTTACGATTAGACCGAGAGCCAGTGAATGTTCTTTCTTAATCGGGTTCTTAAATTAATTTTAAGGAGTAAAAAGTTTATGTGGAATTATTTAAAAATCTTAAAAAGATATTCTCTCGATAACTTTCCCAGAAACATTTTGAAGTCAATTTGACTTCATATTGAAGATGCGTATGATTTTTTTGTCATGAAACAATTCAATTTGATTTCACTCGTTCAAGGGAAATGTCAGTGATATGAACTACAAATAACAAAATCACTTCATCTGACCTCATTACCGTAACAGTATTGAATGAAGTTGCAAATAAACCATTAAAGAGTAACAGAGACAGATATATCTTGTTTCTTTTTCTATGATGTTCTGGAGACACAACTATATCTTTATTTAATTGTATGATGTTTGAAAGAGAAAGAATACTCTTATGAAAAGATTGTGACAATTTATTTTCATAGGTGACATCTATCTGAAATCTGAGTGAAATAGAATTAATTTTGACTAGAACTTCACCTAGCTGTGCCATTACATCATAATGTTTACTGGGTTTAATCTATATTAGATACGAAGTTGAAATTTTGAATTTTTGCGCACAACGGCTTTGACACACTATGACATTTTCATTTTTCGTGCTTCAGTGCATTTTTCAGTCTTCATGCACTGCGGTTTTTAACAAACAAATTAGAAAGTGTAATAATGACGCTAAGCCTTAAAATTCAAAATTTCAACTATTTATCAATTATCTATTAAAATGTGTAAAAAAAATTTAGTGGTGTAGCTACCGCCGTATCAATGATACGGGGCCCCCAAACTACAGGGGCCCCAAACGTGTGTAAGCAAACATTCGTAAAATGTTATCCACAATCTCACATAAACTCTTAGGCCGTACTTAGCTTAGTTCCCAGGAGTATTAATTGTAAGTAATAACGTATAATCAATATATAATTATTTTAAATCAATGCGAGCGTTTTTGTTTCTTTTGTGAAAAATCTTTACCCATCATTTGGGCCCCTCAACAAATTTTGATACAGGGCCCGCTACGTTACTGAAAAAATTCTACAATACCGATTTTTTTTCTTATATGTTTGATTTGATTGAAATTGTCATCTACTATTTGTAGATGGAAAGGACAGTAAGTATTCTTGAGTCCGTACTTGTAGCTGTTTAAAAAATTGATATAACATAAGAACAATAAGTTGCAATGAACGATTTAATAATTCCATTTGCCTCAACCTACAAAAGACTTTGTTTCTAACCTATAAAATGTACGAGAAATGTCAATTTTCATTTCGTTTTTACAACTCGAAGTGTAACATCAAATTGAAGTATTTCATATAACCTTAAAGCTAAAATTATAACTCTATAATAAAATAATTAAAATAACAAATAATAAATTGCAAACAAATGCATAATCATACTTAGAAATTTGATTCACAATATGAATGTAATGTTTATTTAAATATTAAGAATGCATTTATCTCCTCCGCTTCGTTCTTGATTACTTTTTTCAGACTCATAACTCGTACGGTGCAATCTTATGCTTCCGTGACTAATGATGTACAAGAAATGAACTAAACACTAGACTTCTTTAAAACTGCTGTAGCTAAGAGAATTTCTCACGTAAGAAATGCAATAATCAATGAAGATTACGTTTGTTTATTTTATTTTTCTTTTTTAACATTAGGTTATGTATTATTAACACTACTTGAAACACCGAAGACCTCCCGATAATGATGTTAGTAAACCTAGTGGCATAACATCAACATCTTAAGCTCCGGTAAAGAAGACTCTTAAACACAGAATAAAATTTAAACTAAATAGTAGCACGTCGCTCTCACAGCGAAAATTTTACTTCAATGTTTGTCATTACATCACTATTGTGAAATAATTCTCAATTCTCACATGTAGATCAAATGGCTCCTTTTCTTTAAGGAGTATTGTATATTTTCCAACCTTTCTAAACAACTAACAGTTGAACAATTTGAAATCGATTGTCATTAAAAAATTTAAACGTTCTGCGTAGATGTTAACTCATATTTCAAAATAATAATTATGATTTTCATTTGGATTTATGAAGTAGAACTCAGAAGTTACTAGCACTAAAACTATGTTACATCGCGTAATTTGCGATTTTTTCCTGCGCGAAATTTTTCCGCAGTTGGACCTAGGTCTTACATTTCTTATTTCAAATAGTAAATAAATTTAATTTGTTTAACGTCGCTCTATTTCCGATGCATCTTCCTATCACTCGATGTATTGGCAGTTTTTGTGGTGTCCTACATGTATTTGAACTGCACTGCTGCCTAATAAGATAATTATGTATATAAAGTGGATTATGTATGTTTAGTTCAAATTACGAGAGTTCGGCGGCGACTCATACTTAAAAGAAGTTGTGGGGTATAAACTGCCGATATAACTAAAAGGCACTGACGCACTTATTTTTCTATGATGTATATAGAAACGAATAAGATAAATTTCATTATCGTATTATAGATTTATACCGCTCTTATAACCTCTTTTAAGTATAAGTCGCCGCCGAACTATCGTGATTTAGACTATACCTAATCAATTTAACTTAATCCCAGACAATATAACTCTGATCGGGGATGGAAATCAAAGACACAGCAGTTTGGCTTAAGCATAAATGCTCTCGACCACTGTCATTATAGCTAATTTAATAATTAGGTATTTATTACTAAACACAAAACATGGATATTACGTTGAATACATTTACCTTACTTTATGCTAATAACATTTTACTTAAGCAATACAAATTATATTTCATTAAGAAAGTTCGAAATTTTTCTAATATTATTTGTAATCCTTTAATTCTTATAAAGGTCTTCTTGTGATTTTAGTAATCCAAAAAATAATATTTTCCAATTCTACTAATTCTAAAAAAGATATTTATATGGTTGTAATAGCAATAAAATAGGTCACAGAACGCAAGTAACAGGTAAAAAAAAATTTACGTAAAAAGTAATTTTTTTTTTTTAATTAGTGCTAATGTAATTTGAAACGCAATATTTAAATAGAATTTCGCTGCTATAAGAAACTACGAGAATATTATTTAATTCGGTAAAACACTGCAATGCAGAAATAAAGAATAACACATTTTTTTATAAACAATTGTATTGCACATAAACTTCTTACAAAATAAACTTAATATAATTTTAATTACAGCGAAGTAATACTAATTATAAACTTCCTTTATTATGTCTAAAAATATACACGATCGGAATTAAATAAATTATTTTAATTTAACAATATTCCAGAAATTTCATAAATACCTGTATAATTTTAGCGATAAATTCTACGAAGCAAAAATGTATATCTTATACGTTTAAACATATTAACTACATACATAAATGTAATTTTTTTTCAATTTTGTTCTAAATTTTGAAACAATTAATTTGTAAGAAATAAATATAACCGCTACTTTTTGTATTCAGATTAAATATAGAAATAGACAACAAAATACTACCCAGTACAGGGGCCGACATCGTTGGGACATTGATACCAGGCCGCTGTGGTCTCTAGTTCGATTCCCAGGCTAAATGTATAAATTCTGGGTTTCGGTTACTGGAAATATAACTCAGGATCGAAAATAACATAATAATATTTACGTTAAAAGTAATACATATGTAGCACATATGGAATTTTATTTGTCAATTTAATTAAAATGACAAAGTATTTTAAATTTATTTCAAAAAGACTCTTATTCATTTTTAAATTTCATTTCAATTTAAAGATCTCTTTTTATATAATATTTACATAAATTAAATAGTTTGACAATGTTAGCTATAGAAACCATAACATGATTTCTATTTTATTGAAAAAAATATAAATATCGGTAGAAAAACATCAAATTTGTTATTAAAATATGCGATATTTTCTTTTTTGACAATCTGTACAATTATTAGAAAGTTCAATTTAATGTCATTTTTTTATTTAAATAAATATGTAACAGTTACCAAAACTATCGAACAGTTAGAGATCTTTTTAGGTAATTTTAAGAAATTCAATATAAGAGCATTAAAGGAAATACACTACAATTTATAATAACAATTATAATATAACTCTTCTCCTACATAAAAACGTAAATCTTACATAAAATATTTACGAAATATTTTACTTACTATTTGTGCAAAATATTTTATACAAATTTTAGAATTCTTCTACTCGTATATTCACAAAATAAACATGATGTGCTGTAATTTCTTTTTTTAATTTGTTAAAACACAAATAAAAATTTCATATAAAGGTTTTGTACAATTTAAAATAATACAGTAAGAGAAATAATTTAAAACTACAGCCTACACTTAATCCTAAATAGATAATATACATATGAAACCAGGAACTTTCGGTCTGAGGATTAGCTCATAAAAATCACAACCATTTAAATTAGCACTACTTATAGCTACAAGGCTTAAGTTCTGTACTCGGTTTAACTTAAAATCACTAAACACATTTCATTTATTCAACAGGTGCTCAATTTACACAACATATTATTTATTTAATGTACAAAACAGTTTTCCTCCGAGTCACTGATAGAAGATGCCACTGTCATCAATCCCGCTGGAGAAGTTCATTTAACGCTGATATGTAGGTCTGTGCCATTTGGAGAGTTTCAAATTTAGATAATTTCCTATCGTTACCTAGGGAAGGTACTACATCTCTTAATCTATCAAAAGCATCGTTCAGACAATTCATCCTTCGACGTTCTCTAGCATTAGCTGCTAATCTTCTCTTCTTTATAACTTCCCCAGTTCCTCCGACGCGATTTCTGGGTATTCCTGGTACTTTGATTTGTGTGTTTACTTTGTTGGGTGATTTAGTAGTTGATTCAACGTCATAATGTACACCAGGTTCGCTTATGTCACTTATTTTATTCTGGAAGTGGTCATTAGGGTAATAAGAATACTGCATATAACTTTCTGAATTATCACAATTATTCCCTTTAAATTTTTGTTGATTATATAAACAATTTCTAGATTGGTGCACTTCTGTTGGGCTTTGTGCTACAGTATAATAGCTGTCAGGACTTGAAATGGGGCTGTGGTATCCATCCGAAGATCCTTCATTGTAACCCACACGATTTGTAGGCATCCTGTCGTATATTGGGTTCAAATAATACGGCGAACTCATTATTAATACAAAAGAAAACAAAAGCACGTGTTTATTTTTTTGACAGTTCTACACTCGACTAACCTTGCTTTGCACACAACCACTGGATCACTGGACCACTGCTGTTGAAATGTTAAATAATAACTGAGCGAGATCAACAGATCGAGTGACTGCAGCTGGAGCTGGAGCTACGTCTGTGCGTAATGGAATCAGTGGCCAGGTTCCGATATGAGATGAATTCAGATTGTTACTCAGGTTCATGTTCTCATGTTGTTAGGTAATCAAAGGGAGGGGGGGCATAAATCAGTAGCTGGTACAAGTGTATCTGATAAATTCTCCCCTCCACCCGAACAAGGTTGATCATACCAACTAATCACAGCTCGGGACGATTGGCACGTGGTAAGAAAGGACTGCCCAGATCTCAGGTAGAAGTAATTTGAACTTTACGTACATTGGATATCACCTGAAAATCGTAAAAGCTGGGGATACTTGTAAAAATAATATACGAGCAATAATTCAATATGTGTCAATAACATTATTATTATTTAATATCCAATAAATGATTTACAATCAATATGATATTGACCGTGAATACCAATGGTACCCAAATTTATAAAACCTATCATAGTTTTAAATTTTATTCTGTTTATATAGTTTAAATTACGAGAGATCGGCGGTGATTCATGCTTAAATCAAGTTGTGCCGCATAAATTTACGATACAATTAAAAATCACAATAACAAATAAGATAAAAGTCACCATCGACCTTAGATTTATACAGCTCTTACAAGCATGAGTTACCGTCGACCTCTCATAGTTGTAACTATAGTTAGTTACATTAAAATTACAACAAACGTCAACGTCAATATTGTTATCAATTTTCAATAATTTATGTAATAAAAGTTATTGAAAGTCTCTATTAGTTATCAATGAGTTGAGTGAGGACAGCTACTGTGAATCGAACTCTGTATCAACGTCAACGGAGTACAAGCTATACACTACACTGTGTGCAGTAAATCATGATTTGATTTCCCTCTACTCCTAGAGTTGTGCGATGCCAGCCTATATTGGCTATAAACTCGCGTTGTGGTAAACGTCTCAACCGCTTCGACCGCGCTGAACATTATTTTATGAGTAAAAATATATTTTAATTAATTTTCATAAATTAAACTTTCATTTTAATGTATAAAGTAATTATTGCACTAAAAAGAGAAAATTTATTTATCATACACTTTAATAATAAAAGCGTGGGGAGCCTAAATTATCTTTTTAAATTTTGTATATTATTTTCAAGTGTGTCCTATGTGAACTCCATATCTCTTTAACTACAAATTATATCTTAAAATGTATTTGACTTAATATTATTGCACCACATTGAATTATCATCTAAAAATAAGTGTGTCCAAAATCACAAAAAAAGTTTTGATCGTAGAACAAATTATAACAAAACAACATTTCAATAGTCTATTTATTTCCAAGGTAGAAAATTGTCTTGCAGTGCAAGATTCACTTTACATAGCTGTTACAAACTAATACCAATATTCATTTTCCAGTTGTCATATATTAAATGTCTAGCAGTTTAGTTTCATAAGCTAATTCAGTACAAGCTAATTTAAGTATTACATTTTCTATCTGGGTTGGATTACTCCATTTAAATGAACTAATATATCGCATTTTCTGCCACAATAGTAGACTGGATAATGCCCAGTATCAAAGCTTATTCAAATAACTCCATTAAAATATCTGGAGTCATCAAATTCGGTGATCTTGGTTTTTAATCTGATAAAAACATCACACAAATCTCTGAATATTTGTTAAACGTTATGATTACGGTTCCTCTAATTTAAAACTCGCTCTTAAATTGTACTCGATATAATTCCATTAACCCGATATTGCTCTACGTAGGACACCAATTTAGATTGGTAGGATTTAAAGAATTTACAAATAGCAACTGAATAGGAAAGAATTACAAAACGCATAAATTGAACTACAAATATTTAGGTTGTCATTAACCTTAAATTTTGTAAAGTTAGTTTCTCAGAACCACGGAAAGATTCTTAAAAATTATGAAAATGTGTAATTTTTAGCAAAACTAGTACTTAAAAACCAAGAAATATCTTATTCATTATATCATTCTACACTAATATTGATATAAAAATGTTGTCTAGTTTACATTAAATAATGAAACTACTAGTGACATCTATTTAATGAATCATATAATTAAAATTGCAGGTTATTTGTGTTGCCATCGATTCTGGCGCAAAACTTGCTAAATAACCTATTTATTTATATTAATTACTTTAGTTGATCTGACTTTGTAGTCGCAAAAAAATATAATTAAAATAATCATAAACAAAGTACATAATTTTTATTAAAATGTAAGATGCACGTATTTTATAATAAATTTTTCAATAATTTTACAAGTTTTCTCAAACATATCTTACTGAAATTCTGATTAAATATTACATCAATTTACAATAATTTCTTAAACTATAACTTGATTTTTCATAATTTTATTATTATTTTATTACATTTTTCCGTTAACAATTAAAATTATTGAATCATGTACGCCTGATTGCATGCAACCACTTTTACTCTGTACAAATAAATATGTAGGGGGTTATTTTATGCACAAATTTTAATGTGTTCTAACTAAGTCTTTGATATTACACCGAATTAAGATTAAATTTTTGAAGTTTTTTGAATCAAAAATAAATGAATCTTTAATTCTTTTACATCCAATCAAACTTCTACCACCGAAGGACCTCTTACTTAAGGTTGGAGCCATGTTACTGGATAACAATATTGATTTATAGATGGCAGCAATAGCCAAGCAAAGACGCACTCTATTCATGAAATTCGAGATACCTTCTACTAACAGAATAGATCATCCGCTAAAAAGTGTTGCCTACATTTGTCAATATTGAATGCAATCACATGCAATACTTTGATGCAATATAAGATATAAAAATATTTATGATTTAGAAACTAAATAAACATGAACTGTAATAAATAGAAACAAAATAATTTCACAATTCGCAATATATTACTAACGATATTATTGACACAACTTTTTCAGAAGATGGTCTTTAAAATATTTTTACGTACATTTGTCACCACAAATTATAGGTTAAGTAAAACTATACCAAATAATTTAAAAGGTAAAAAACATAGCTCTCAAGAATGGATAACAAGACAACTCTCAGACCCATACGTAGAAAAGGCAAAAATGCAAAATTATAGGTACTTTTTAGTTATAGTAATTCAAAATTTATTCAAATTATTATGTTATATTAATCACTCTATATTTCCAGATGCCGGTCCGCATTCAAATTGATTGAAATGGATGATCGGTTACATTTTTTAAGACCTGGTCAAGTAGTAATTGATTGTGGAGCTGCTCCTGGTTCGTGGACCCAAGTAGCATTAGAAAGAGTTAAACCAAAAAATAATAAGAATACAAAAGGTGTTGTAATTAGCATAGATCGACTGGCAGTATATCCAATTGAGGTATTTTTTACGTTAATAACAATATTGGAGTTGATATGTTAGAATGAAATTATAAGCAATGTTCATAATTATTGTAGGGAGCGCATATTATTAGTAATACAGACTTCACAACAGAAGAAGCTCAAAATAAAATTAAAGAAATCTTAAATGGACGAAAAGTTGATATGATTTTGTCAGATATGGCACCAAGTGCAACAGGAATTAGGGAAATGGATCATGACAATATTATTTCTTTATGTTACTCTGTGTTCAGATTTGCAGCTCAAGTTTCAAATGAAAATGCTGGATTATTAGTAAAAGTATGGGACGGAAAGGAAGTACCAATTATAGAAACTGATTTAGGTATTATTACAGAATTTAGTACTCTTTGCAAATTAAGGGAAAATGTTTTCATATTAATAGACTATTTTTTTTTAAGCTAAATTTTACAAAAATATTCGTGCCGTGAAGCCAAGTGCCAGTAGATCGGATTCAGCAGAAAAATTTATACTAGCCAGGGGTTTTAAAGGACTAAAAACAACCAAAAATATGGACGAAACGAACTTATAATAAATATATTGGCAATAAAGATTATACAAATAGGTGTGCGTTATTATTTATTGGCTAGAATTTGTTAATTAGTCTTATTTAATTAATGAAAATGAAGAAAGTAACCAACCAACCTTGACGTTCTTTTTTTTCGACTAGAACTATTACAACAAATTTCATAAGATGAACTAAAATATTTAGTAAAAATCATTACTTTACAATAACGAACGCTGAAATAATCGATCAAGAAAGGCAGAGGCCTCTATCAATATATGTTCATTATTTTCAAAATAAAAACAAATCATTTATTAACTTTTTTTTTAATTTGCGAAATTTATATAATTTTACAATTGACTCCTACTTTATTACATATATTGTTCAATAGGAATACATATTAATTTATAGATTACACATGTAATTGTGACATGGTCTAAGTCTTATTTATAGAGATTTTAAAATTGTCATGTTAAAATTAAGAGATACGTATTTTTAACTTTAAAATGCATAAACTGCTTTCAGAAATGTGCATTTACACTGCTGTAGCAAAACCTACTCTGTTATTGCCCATATCAAATTCAGTGTAGAATTTGCCGATAAATACATCACCCAAAATCCATAGTGGGCCATGTGGTGGTGGAATATCAATACCCATAAATCCGGACAAGCAAATTGTCTTGCCCATCTGCGCAATCTGAAAATGAAAGTAATGATATAATACTAATGCATAAAACAATAAATTAAGATATTATGTTCACTTACACGTAAAATGTAGTCAGTGCCTTCAAGTTTAAAACTAGTTCCACCAACAACGAATTCAATTATTGGTAATGATGGAATCAGAGAACAATCTACCATATATTCGCCATTGAAAATTGGTGTGGCACCAATAGCCTTATTTAAAGCATTTACTTCTTCAGTAGGCCCGGCAATTAGGCTAGTACCAGTATCAGCAATTGCTTCGCAACCTGTCAGGATATTGCATTAGAAAAATGTATATTTCTTAGTTCTAAATAGTTAAATCTTTCTATACTATTTATTACCTTGTTGACAGAATGTTTTTCCTCCAACTTTGACTGAATCCATCTTAAATTGCCAATATGTTTCCTTGTCTACTGGTACGTAGGTAAAATCACCTGTATAATGATCAGGATCGGAACCTCCTAAGATTATTTCACCACCTACCTTCGCAGCGGGGTCCCTAATTTAACACAAATTATTAATGTTAAATTTAAAAAAAAAATTTTAACTATAAGAACTTGTTATACTTTGGAATGGTTTAACTTAAGTTAATCTTAAATTTGACAATTTCGTCAATACTTTAATCTTGCACATTGCACTAAAACAATAATTGGCTCAAACATGTTGAATACGCTGAATAATGAACCGGAGTAACTCAGTTTATAAACTTACCTGTTGAGATAAAATGAAAATATTGGACTTGCTACAAGGCCTTGTTCAAACATATTATAGAACACTGGAACAACTCCATCAACAGATATAGAACTGTAGGCCATTCCTAGAATTCCATCAAACTTAGCAGCTACAAAGGCAAGTCCCGGTTCCGCCAATGCTTCCGCAAATGTTTGATTCACAACATCCAACCCACCAACCTAAAACATTAGTTTATTCAACAGTTAATAACAATAACTTTTTTCATTTTTGATGTATGATTTAATAATATGAAATAACTAACAAATGATATCGAAACTAGTCTTTTGACTGGTATATTCCTACTTAATGTTTAACTAACATAACAAAAGTTATCTATTATAAAAAAAGTTTCCTTTTTGAAAAATAAAATTATTCTTTTGGCATATTAGCATATAAAAAAAAACTTCTTAAGTATACCTTTTTAAGGATTATAACATCTTAAGAAATATTTATTAAGTATTAAAGGCTTTAAGAATAACTATAAAATAAGACCCTTTTAAATTTAATATTACTAGGTTTTGTTATGTAAGACAGTCATGTAGATTCATTTAAGATGTAAGGTAACATCAATGTTTTCTGTTTTACGGGATAATATATAAAATATATAGATTATGAAAAATAAGTATCTAGCGAAACTTGAAAATTTAAAATGTATTAAATTAATTTTTATATCATTCCTCCTCATAGTCTATTAACATTTCATTCTACTACATTCATAAGAAACATATTCATAAAGTATCAAGTTTTAAAAAAGTATTTGAACCGAGAAGTGAAGCCACATCAAAGACAAAAATAACGATGACGCGATGAATCATGCGACAACATTATAATTAAAAATAAAATTTGCAGCTTAATTAAAGTGTTAATTTCAATGTGTGTGTATGTATATATATATTGTGAATGTATGTCTATCACCAAGTGAACTTTAACTCACGATAACATTTGTGATATTAAATAAAAATGTAATCAACAAAAACATTTCACAATTTCATGCAGAAAAACTCAAATTTAATCTTCTAATTTATATTAGAAACTAACTTTTCCAGTCGTAAAATAAATATTCTATAACACTTACATTAACGGTATCAGTAGATAAGAAACCAGACAGACTTCCCGAACCGTATCGAATTTCAAATTCTGTTCCATTTTTCTGGTATGAAGCCGACTTGGAGCTGTCATATTTGTTGTGGAGCACTACCAATATTAACAATCAATACATAAGTACATTGAATAAAATGTTGACTTACATTTAAGTGCAAAGCATTCATAAACAAAACTTACAGCAGGCAATGTTTGTCATGTGACATTTCTTGGAAGGAACCCACAAGTTGGACGAACCAGTATCAAATACTACCTTGAATACCTGTGGGGGATTCCCAATAGAAATGGGTCCATAATATTGAGCCTAGATAAATAAAAACACATGTTATTTAAAAATTATAGGTCTTCTAATTGTACTAACTAAAAATCAATAAACTTACATCCAAATAGTTAGACAAAGGCTCCGGAGTAGGACCTCCATAACGTAGTCGAACTTGACTTAAATCGGTTCCTACATTGTGGAAATGTTCACGAGCTGAAGGTATTTTCGTTAAAGGAATTCTGCATTAAAAGAACAGTTCAAGGTTAAAACGAATTAAATTATTTCACAAAAACATAATACTAAAATCTAAATAATTATATTATTAACCTTATAAGATTCCCAACTCCAAAAGCCGCTAAGCCTATTAGTAAAGTCAGACTAATTATTTTAGTCATTTTTTAATATGTTAATGACAATAATGCATATGCCAAAAACACCCTTGAGCAGCAGAATTAAAAGAGCAGAATCAGCGTTTTAACAGATTAAAATTGACTAGAATAATGATTTACTTGAATTCTTACTTTGAAAATGAAATATAATCTGTCAAGAATTTGAAAACAAAATCATACGAGTAGTGGGGGTAATAACTATATTAATTCATGGTCGGGGAATGCGGGGTGTCGACCTTACTTTACCAGAATGACAAAGCAACATATATTCTCCGTATGAACTTAACTGCATACATTGCCTATGGTGGTCTGTTCGCTTGAACTTAGGTGCATATCGTAGCAGATTACATACATATATTTTCTATGTTCTGCCTATATCTAATAGACGTAATATTATTTAGTTTTCGTTAAGATTTTCTGTAGTGGTGGCGGTAACTTAAAATTCATAGTGCGACCGCCATTACCTTTATGCTGACTAGGTTGAAGCAGGTTGAAGCTTACTGCCCTTCTCGCGGTAGAAATTGTGACTGGATACAAGTGAATTGCAGTTTTATGTATTTATGACTAAAAGAATGAAACTTGGGATGTAATCAAAAAAGAGAAGCGAGATAAACATCAGGCAAAGAAAAACTTGAATTCTGTTCATAGAATTGAATTCTCGCATAGAATTGCAATTGCAATGCGAGATGATACGTGGGTCAACAGAAATAACCAAACCATCTGACTGACAACTCAAAATACTAATTAGTATTTTGAGTTGTCAGTCATATATATGTATCTTAAGATAACATAAACTTTTATGATAAATAATATTGTAAAGTAAAACATAATTTTGTTAACATAATTTATTTTTTAAATATATTTCATTTTATAAATAACATAGATGACTACAAAAATAGATTTTTTGTTGTTAATTATTTTTATAGAATCAATCTACAAATAAACTTTACACAGTACATTATATATTTCTGTTTTATAATATTTATAAGTAATTAAACCAGACCAAGTCGCAGTATAAATCTGTTATTAAAGCTTAGGTTTAAAAAAAAATATTTAAAAATCGTTAGTTTATGATACAGTTTAAAATTGATATAGAAGGCCTCTTTAAACATCACTTAATATTTTATATTAAAAAGAAATAAAAGAATAAGAGTGGAATGTTGAAAACTGTGGTTTATAAAACTTTAACTCTAACATTAAAGTTATTGAACGCTATATACATTTTCTCTTTTCTTTATATTTGTGACACGTGAGTTAGAGAATATTCATGAGTTCCGTATTGAAACGAGTATATTTTCTTGAGAATTCTACGAATAATATTTACATATAAACTATCAAATATAAGTAACAATATAAAAAAAAAGAAGATTAATTTATTGTCCAAACATTAGACTGGCATTTAAGGTTCTATATATTTTAAAACTAAATCTAGACCGCATTAGATATATTTTTAGTATTCCAATCACATGTTGTATTATTCAGACTACAAAAGTTTACGGTGGAGCTTCATTGTATCCATATTTTAGAAGTACGCACAATACAAGTTAAATATATTTTCTTTCTGGAACGTAACGAGAGTAAATTTTAACTGAAAAGCGCAGAAAGATAAATAGAATAATTATTTTCTTGCATTAATTCCTTGAATATTAACAATTAGAAAAGCCGTTTTTCATAAGAGAAAAGCCCATGTACATTTCCCTCATTCTGAGCTGATAGTGTCCGCTTCATAAACCGAAGGTTACCTTTAAAAAGCATGTTCCTGAAACAAATAGAAATAATTTGTTTTTATTATTATAATAGCATATTGAAGTATAATATTACTACTACAGATATTTCCATTCGCCAAATGCATTTTAAATTCCTTATATTTTTTACGAATTCTAAATTTCACCAGATTTATATTTAACTATATTTAAAATACTGGAATACCCAAATTTCTCACTTTTAAAGTAATTAATAAAATATGTTAAACCAAAAATGTTTACCTCAGATTTTTGACTGAGGTAGCACCATACTCTTGAAAACTGCATCGCAGCCCGCACTGTAAGTGAGGAACAAACAGCAAAGCAGAACCTTTATCAACAATGCTCCCACTTACACCTTGAGCAACACGGTGTTTATCCATTTCACTAAAAAGCAAATATACATATATATAATAACTAACAATTATTATGATATGTTAGGTTTTCCTTTGATTTACTTATGATAATATCTGCTCATCGCAGAACCCTTTGCATCTTTACGTTCCATAGCTTCAAGACTTCCCATTCCTCGATATTTCTTTAAACGAACTCCATCAGAAAAGAAATATTCACCAGGTGCTTCAGATGTACCCGCCAAAAGAGAACCCATCATAACTACAAGATACAAAAAATAATATATACATATATATACAAGTTTGGATGTTGAAACAAACTATTTTATTAAAATCTGGCAAACATTTTAGTAATATATAAGTTATTTTATTAATTTACACGATAATTATTGTACTCTTATACTCGCTAAACGCAAACCATACATAATACATAAAACACATATTATTTATGTAATATAACATGCAAGTTAAGTTACAAATATTTTTACGTATCGTTGTAATGTAATAAATATATTTGATAAATATGTGGTTAAGTTTAGGAAAAGAAATTTCGAATTTTAAAGTTTAACTTCATAAATGGGGAGTGACCTATTTACACGATTTGAAATATCTCCGAGATAGAGGTTTAAACATTTCCGACTTGACTTCAGCTGAAGTTCCAGCTTGACATGTAGAGAACTATGTAATAACTTATTGGTTGTAATCTGAGTAGGCGTGGGTAATGTTCGATCAGAAACACCGTCGAAACGATCATGCTTGTCTGAGAACATCGTATTCGAATTTTATACGCTTCTGATCCATATTGTTGTAGGTAACGGATTGTAAAATATATATATTTTACAATTTATAATAAATATATATAATTTTTATTAACACAGTGTCAAAGTCTCATGAAAACGCTACATATCGTTTACATAACATTTTTATGTAAAAACAAGACTTTCTGTTTACCTGTTGATGCACCCAGTGCTAAGGCTTTCGCAATATGTCCTGTATTCTGTACACCGCCATCTGCAATGATCGGGACATTATAATTTCTAGCATATTCCGCTACTTGATAAACTGCTGTTCCTTGTGGACACCCGCAAGCCATGACTTCTTGTGTTATACAAATGGATCCACTTCCCATACCAACACGTAATCCATCAACTCCAGCATCGATAAGATTTTTTGCTTGTTTTCTGGTAACAACTAAATAAATATGTAAATTAAAATGATTTAAAATTTTAAAAAATCTTTACCGTTTAAAATATTTACCGTTTCCTCCAATAACTTGAAGTCCCGGATATTTTTCTTTGATATATTTTATCATTTGAATTTGGTAAATAGAATTTCCTTGGGACGAATCCAGCACTACAACATCAACCCCATTTTGTACTAATAACTGCAATCTGTTTGAAAAAGAAAATTTATTTAGAACTAAGTATCTTATTTTCTCATAAAAAAAACTTTCAGAAAATATTTGAGCTTTCAAGTATAATAAACATATGATAAACAGTAAATGCCCATTATTTATCGTAAGATGTTGTGGGAATGAGAGTCGTCACACTTTCTTTCTCACCTAGACTTATCTTCTGGTCTTGTTCCAATAGCTGCTCCGACCAGAAGCTGTTTGTTTGAATCTTTTGAAGCATTGGGATAATTCCTAGCTTTCTTTAAATCAGTTCTCGCTATTAATGCAACGAGCTCTCCTTGATCGTTAATAATAGGTAACTTTCCTTTTTTACTGTTTTCTAAAATGTGATTTGCTTCTTGTAATGTCACTCCGGAGGGGGCAGTGATCATTGAGTCCATGGTGGTCATTACCTGATGTAAATTGAAATAAGCATGACATTTTAAATTTATAACATATTAGCGCATCAATATTGATAAATTGTGGTATAGATTTACTCACTTTTCCTAGTTTTAACTGTAAATTATCTTCTCTAAAATCTATATCGCGAGATGTCACAATTCCAACTAATTTTCCACCTAATTTACCATTTTCTGTTATTGGTATGCCAGTAAAACCGTTGTCTTTTTTAGCATCTAAAACATCTCCAACCTAGCAATGAAATTTAGTTACATATTGATATTTTAAAATGGATACTGACATAAATATATTTTTTTTATTAAATATAAAATTCATTACGGATTGATCAGGGCTCATGACAACAGGATCCCGAATAAAACCATGCTTGTACTTTTTTACTTTGTGAACTTCGTTAGCTTGATATTCAGGTGAACAATTGTGATGTATTATACCAATACCACCACATAGCTAAAATAAATTGTAGATTAAATTAAATTCAGCATTTTCATATAATACACCCACCTTTGTGCGACTTTTTACTTACAGCCATCGCAATTGCCATATCAGCTTCTGTTACTGTATCCATTGGGGAAGATACTAACGGTGCTTTCAATGTTATTCCTTTAGTTAATTGGGAAGAAATATCCACATCTTCGGCAGAGAAATCAATGTATCCCGGAAGTATGATAAAATCGCTATAACATTTTTGTATTTAAGACTAGGGTTCAGAATAAAATCGCAACACGATATAATTTTTTGAATTTCTGAACAAAATAGTCATACGATTCTACTGAGTTCGAACTCATTTGTGACACATATATGTTTGATACAACAATTTTGAATAAGTCGAAATTATAATACATAACTTTAAAACACATATACAAAATAACGTGAGAGTTCTAAATAATCCACTAATTGCAATACAAATCAAGAAACCCATTAAAATAATGGAAGTATGTACAGATAATTTCCTGTACTGGTAATTATTTATGCAGTAGTTTTTTATTTTAATTATTACATTATCTCTGATATCTCAATATCAGTGTCTCAGTGTTTTAGATTTCTAAATGATTCGGTGTACTCATTCAAAGCTAAAACGGTATAGAGCAAATAAATGAGCTTCTATAAGTAGAATCATAAGCAGATAACAATTGTTCTGACTATTATTTCCGGAATATAAGTATGGGTTTTAATTTAAAACCAATCAAAACAAAGCAATGCATCCGCCAAAAATAATAGTTACGATAACAATGGTTAGAGGTCGCTGTTTTAATTTCGCAACATTAAATATATTTCGAAAGTTATTATGTTTAATCGAAAATGGCATTTGTTAAGAAGTTACAACAGTTTGTAGATTAAATGTTCTGCTATCGGACACTATCGGAACAAAACCTTGACATTTTCTTAGAAAAGACATAATTTAAAATAAAAAAAATTAGGAGATACTTGTTTTAAATGAAACTATTAAATTTATCAATGGCAAAACAGATTTAATATTCAAATGATGAAACTTTATAAAACAGTATTTAAGCAATGTCAATTACTATAATATGCGCATGAGGCTATACAAAATCGGGACTTACTTGTAGGTTAAGCCATCACCACCAGCAAAAAGTTCTTTAGCTGATAAGCCATCCTCAAGACACTCTAGATATTCTTCAACATGGTTTTGCATGGTGATCTTTAAAAAAAACTTAATATATATTTTTTAAATAAAATAAACAAATTTACCGAACATGTGCGCTTTTCTGTTAATGTTATTATAACTTACATATCTTACGTATGTATGCAAACGAAATATAAATATGCAAATATTTAACTATTTAATTATTAAAATAATTTCTTTAGATATAAATTTAAATTTTAATCAAACTTTAAATTAATTATTAATATAATTCGATAATGTGCAGTTCCGTGCAATTGGAAATGTTCGCCATTACACTTTGTAAATGATTCGTATAGTTTCGTAATATAACACGTGATCAAGTTAGTACCAATTTTGAATTAAAGATATATAAATTGAAATAAAACGATTATTTCCTTGCAAAAGTGTATGCAATAAAATATAGAACTGAAATAAGAGATATTATGAGATTTGTTCAAAGAAAAAATATTCACATGAGCATATTCTGTTCATTCAAATTAATGTATTTTGCAAGTACTATATGTTATTCAAACAGTGCCGTAAAAACCATTGACAAACTTTGAATTTTTGGAGTGTGAACACGATCCTTATTAGAAAGTATAAAATAAGTTTAACAATATTTTGTTACTCAAATCAAAAAGTTTCTTGAGATTTTAAACAATCCTACCTTCCAGGAATTTTCAAAAATAAAGAATATGCTATACCTACAAATGAAAGCCTCACAAGGTGGGAAGTATAAGGGTATCTTAGCAGAATCAAACTTTATGTACATATTACTATTAAGAAGCGTAATACAAATACAAATACGTTAACTATATTGTAAAAATCCTGGATGGCCAGTGAATAGTACACTGTACTAATCTTCGTAGTTTCTGATCTTTGAAAGTTAAACCCACTGCAATCTAAGTTGCGTATTACAGATTAAAAAAAAGAAAAGTCAAATTATGAAATGTATATTAAAATCGAATAATACAATGATAATTATTATATAACGATTTAATAGAAACAACGGATAAGTTATTTTCAATAATTTTACTAAAATTTTTCATAAATATTCTTCATTTACACGTCTCAATTTCCAGTCATTTATTTTTTGAACATTCCACTAATTTTAGTGAAATACATTCCCTGAAAAAATGTTTTGATTATTTATAATTCAAATAAATAAAAATATGAAATTGGTAAATATTATATAATTTTCTTACTCTTCAACGAGTGCCTCGAAATTTAAAACAGTATCCTTTTTAAGATTCGTGAAAGTGAACTAAAATGTAAGAAAATAAATATTAAATAAAAATAATTGTAACATCAAATAAGAGACATTAGCAATAACATTACTTTCAGATACATTACCTTTCCTAAAATTTTGTTGGATTCTTTTTCTATAGCGGTAAAACTAATATCTTTTGATCCATTAGATACAGTATGGGAAAATGTATTTTTGGTAGGAATAGCACTATGTTCTGGGAATAGGCATAATTCTTCCAGAGATTGATCTTCTACGATTGAAATAGAATGAGTAATAACATTAACTTCAATATTTAATTTTGAACATTCTTTGTCCCAAGGTTGAGCTAAAAGTGAAGCCTGTCGGGCACATCCCTCTGCAATGACTTCATCTGGTGAAATTCGACTTAAAATTTCAGCATCCGGAAACATGGCTGCTATGGTTGATTGAAGTTTTGGAATTTTCATACTGCCACCACAAAATATTACCTAAAATGTATACAATTAAATAATTGACACTGAACAAGTTATAAAGCATATTGAAGTTATTCAAATAATTTACCTTGTGAATGTTATTCATCTGAGCTTTTTCTAATGCTTCATTAACAGCTTCAGCATATGACTGAAGTTTCGGTGAAATAAGGCTTTCAAAACGTGCTCTTGTAATATTCTGGCTCCAGTCGACACCGTCAATTAAGGACTCAACGAAAACATGTGAAGACGCCAATGTAGATAGGACATGTTTACAATTCTCTGCATGTTGCATTAACTTGCTCATTGATCTGCGGCTCTCTTGGGGATCTAATTTCCATTTTCTTTAAAAAAAAAAACTTTAATTTATAAAAGCATTTTCATATCGGTAACTTCAATAAAAAGAAATATTATCGTTAATATATTAAATCCAAATAAGATATTACTAGATCAAATTATATTACTTACTGACGAAATTCGCCTGCTAAATAATTTGCTAACTCCTTTGTAAAGCATTTTCCTCCTAAATCAGATCTATGAACAGTGCTGCTTACACTATACAGCCCTCCTGAAACGCTAATGACGCTAACATCACAACTTGATCCACCAACTCTATAAACTAGCACGTTGTAACTGTTATTTTCTATTTCATCAGCATAAGCTAAAACAGCTGCGGATGGTTCGCTTATAAGCTGCAACACTGTAAATCCAGCATCTTCTGCTGCTTGGGCGACTCTCTTACGACTGCTCTGCGAAAAATATAGTGGCACTGCTAGCACAGCACGTAGATCAGTATCTCGACTAGCTGTACTTGCTATGGTGAACATCTTTTTGTAAATCCATTTAGCAACTTCATCAGGAGTAACAGAGGCGGAATTTTCTCCATGTTGAAGCTCATAAAGTATACTACAATTGTCTTTAGTTATTTTGCACGGACTTGAGCTAATTGCAGCGTCTAAATCTTCTTCTTGAAGATCATTATTTAGAAATCGTTTGTTGTTTATAACTGTTGCACCTCCATTCCTCGCTAAGCCAGTTTTCGCCGCCAACCCAACAATTTTCTCTGAATCGTTTATAGCAACCACAGCAGGAGTCACCCTATCACCTGCATCATTAGCAATTACTTCTACTTTATTATCCTGTAAAAATATGAATTAACTTATTACAGAATTACAAATCTAAGATTTCCGTTATTGTAGGTTAAGTCTATATAAAATACCTTGAAAATCGCCAAACATGTTGAACTATTGCCTAAATGAATTCCAAAGGATGCCATTATTTATTTTGTTATATTATCGTTATAAATAAAAATTCACTAGATTTTATAAAATATTAACATATTAACCAAAACACTATTAACCACACTTCTGCTAGTTCTGTCACCACATTTTTGCTTCACATGGCATCCAGAGATAATAATGGCTTCATAGAAGTATTATCTCTGCATAGAAGGTGCTACAATACAGTGCTACCAGCTACACTACGCGAAAAATAAATGAAATCTTTTGGCGGGGTTTTTATGCGAATATGAATTATATCTTTAAAAACTTATCATTGAAAGTTTATATAAAGTTTAATATGATAAACTAAAACTGGACATAATGGAAATTGAGAAAAATTATTACTAATTATAGTTAAACCTCATAAAATATATTCTTAAAAGTTTGGGGATATATGCTTTTTGCGCACACCATTGTGACCCTCCTACTCATTATAATAATTATAACGCAAGTTATAAATACTTCATTTGCCCCAACGGCTGAGTATAGGTATACCACTTCAGCGCCATCCATTTACAGAACTAGTTGTTATATATTTATATATATTATTTATTGTATATATTATATTTATATATATATATATATATATCAGTGTGTCTGTGAAACTATGGAGATTCTCTTAGGTAATTTAATTAATGAACAATTTTATTATTTATTTAAAAACTATATTATGCATTTATCAAATATAACAATTTGAAAACAGTTTTTAACCTTTGGTTTGAATAAATCTGTTAATAAAACTAATAACAAAGAGAACGACATACCAAACATTAACTTACTCTAAATTACAAAACCAGTAACGCCGTTTTAATAACTATAATTACTCAAATTTTTGAGAACTTTCCACTTACGAGTATATTTTCAAAATATATGTTACTTATTTAAGTATCATTATACATTTTATACATTACGACTATAACAAAAAAAAATTCCTAATTAGCAGCACACATTATGGTCTTCGAAATTATTAAATATTTAGTAAAAAACAATTGCTGTTCATATTTCTTCATTATCTAAGACAGACCACTTGTCGATGGCTACATAAGCCATGACCCTTTCACAACGAAGTGGTCTATTTAGTAGAGGTCGAAGTTCCATTAGAATTTGGGGCTGAAGTCGAACGCGTCTGTGCAAAGGACCTTTATCTGCATAAAGACCTACGATCAATGATGCTATGCAACTTCGACCCTGAAAATTGAAAAACGATTTAGTACATTCATGTTGTATAATTATTAATAAAAATAAAATGTTTAGTGTCAAATAAAAATAATAAAAGTTTTATTCAATTATATTATTAGAAAAAATTTAGAAATGACAAATATTATATCATAATATATTAAAATTTATAAAATTACCCCAAGTGTTATTTTCTTTGCAAAATCTAGTAATTTTGGTAAAAATGATTCCATTTCAATAATCAGCAATTCCAGTGCTGATCCTGGCGGCATTAAAAATATTTTAATCATTACATCTAGCAGTAATTTAATAACACGATCATCATTAGTTAACGTCGCTTGCTTAAGACTGGTGACTACCTAAAATAGAACATTAGCTATTATTACAAAAACGTAATTATAGTTATATTACAATTTAACTAGAACAATATTTACCAGCTCATTATTCATATCCAATACAGATGGTGGAAGCAATTTGAATACTCGATTAAATATAATCACCTTTCGCAAGTTATCGATTTTATTGAAGTTTAATGATTTTACTATTGATAACAAATGCTGTTTATATAAAAGGCGTATGTTTCCATCAGACAAAATGAAATCGCAGCATAAAATAGACATTACACTGAATAAATAACTAATATCGTGATCTAAAGTTCGAAGTATCAACTGAAAAAAATGAAAATTGATTTAATAAACGTGAATAATTATTATATTCAAATTATAACTATATACTAAAATTAAAGTCGAACATCAATTCAGAAGATATTCGATGTTGAAAAATATTCCACTTTTAAAAAAGGTTTATATATATAGAATATATTTCTATAGCAATTATTAACATTACGAAAAATGAAATACAAACTTTATTAATCCATTCAGAAGTTCGTTTATGGCCTCGTAAAAGCAATGCTTTTCCTACCCACGCGGAGAGCAGAATTGATTTAGTATATTTTTCCTCGGATAAAGAAACGGGTTCTATTTTCAAATCAATGTTTTGAAGAATATTCTGAAGTGTACCATCATCTGTAGTCTTATTAATTAAAACAAAGATAATTTGGTTCGCCCGATTAATTTTCTCTTGACGCCATTCCAAGCTGCAAGTAACTGCCGCATTTACTATTTCTTCTAATTTAGGTATAGCAATTGTACGTTTCAGTTTAAGTACTTTTGTCAGCGCTATAGTCACATTTCTTTCTCCCCAATTTAAAAAATTTTGTTTTTCTATAAAGGTTTGTAATTGATCATCCGAAAGCTGTACGGTTATATTAGATAAAATGTCAACAGCAACATTTAATATTTTATCATCGCATTCTTCATATTGATTTTCGATCCAAGCAATTAATCGACCATGTAAGTTAAATGTTTGTATCAGCATAAGCATCCATTTGTCCCAATTTTTTTGTTCTGGTAATAGTATGTAGTTCCGAAGAGTATGCAGTGTTATATATGATATATCATGATTGGAATGTAAAGCAAAATATATTAAAAGTGATAAACATTCTTCCATAAAATTGTCAGCAAATGACATTTTGCAAATAACAGCTAAGTTTTGCTCTAATTGTTTTATCGGCATATCCTCTTTTGGAATAATAAAAGATAAAATATCTTCTCTAACTTTTTTAGACATTGTGTTTGCAAGAACTCCAATACAAGAAATACAGCCTTGTTTCATTGCATATGATGTCATTTGTGTTAAAGGAGACAAAATTGCTTCGTATAAAGAAATGTTACCTGGAATATCACCAAATCCACTGAGTAATGTTAATATAGCAATTCCTTCATTAGATTTATTATGATCAAATGTATTGAAAACGTTATTCAACATGTTAATAATGCCATCCTTAATTTCAGTATTTAAATTACTTTTATTATCTGCTAAAGATAGAAGTAGGCATTTAATAGATAGTAGCGTAGCATGTGTCGTTGGTTGGAGCAGTATTTTATTTAATACTTTATTCACAATATATGAGCAATGTACAGAATCTGTTCTAGACATAACCAGCAAAATATTTATTGCATTTTGAAATGCTGAAATCTCTGAGTTACTAATATATGAGTAAGATGCATTTAAAGCTGTGTCAATGAATTTCGTATCTTTGATAGATAAGCTTTTCGTAAGATGATACAAAACTATAAGAGCTTTTGTTCGAACTTTTTTTGATGACCACATAGCATCCTGCTGCAGAGCCAAAAATAATGTATTGTAGTATGGTGCATAATCCTCAGGTGCAAAAGTTTTGATGCTATAATCCTGAAATAAATTAAAGATATAAATGTTTTAGTTGAATATTTTAAAATTAATGTAATTAAAATACTGATCATCCTACAAGAAGATCTAGGGAATCTAGTTTGGCAGTTTCATGGTCCGAATCCAGTTTTTCAATTAAGAGAGGCAGAGCGTATTTTGTAAATTTTGGCGTAAGAGTTAAACAAACTTTCAAGAGGTTGGACAATCCATTACGAGTATATGGCATGCCCTCTGCAACATGAGCTGAGAAATCAATAGGAAAATAAGCTGCAAAAATCTGCAAATAACAATGCGTAAAATAATAATATTAAGAAATAAAAGTTTGTCCTAAATATTTTAAATCTAACCTCAAACAATTCTTCTGTAAAATGCTCCTCAGATATTAAAGGCCTCATATCACAAAACATTTTAAATATAACAACTAAGCATTTTGGATCCCGTTCTCCCTGAACACTATCCATAAAGCCAAGAAGGAACTCATATTCCATTTTCTTCACATCTGAAATGGAGTAGTTATAAGAGTCTACGTTTATTGAACAATCGCATCAAAACAACATCTCATTATATACATACCACTAGGACGACATTTTAATAACATCCACATTAAAGAATAAAGCACAAGACGATCCTTTTGTACCTGTTGCTGACATTGGACATTACTAAATATGCCACGCAAAAAGTTTTTAACTGAAGATTCAGGCAGGTGTACCATATCTATTAAGGCGAATATTCCTGCCAAAACAGTGGAAAAGAGGCTATGATGATCATTAAGACGTAAAACATAATAACTAGAAATATGGGTAAGTTCCTCTGAAGTAAATAAATTGCGTGGTGATAACTGTAAAATCTTCGTTATTATCTGTATTCCTTTAATTCTATGTTCATTATTAGAACTAGTTAAAATTAGCTCCAAGTCTTCGACAATATGAAGTATTGTAGTAGCACCCTTCTTTAAATCTGTTGAAAATAGAGACCATTAACAAAATAATTGCACGTGTTATGTAAATAAATCTATTACTTACCCTGTATTATTAAAGTAACATTTGCCAAAACAGATCCATCAAGAATTGTTGTTACTGTTATTTTGTTTTCCATTATATATTTAAAGATTATGTAGTCCCTGAGAAAATGATATAAAATTGCATTTGAAATCTTAACCAGCCAAATGTCATCAAATGTCACGCACGTTCTTTTATTTTGATTGAATGTAGCTAATGAATTATCACGAACTTCACAACATAATTTTTTTTTTTATTCATATAACAGCGCGTGGTTCAAATTACAATTTCTCTATGTTGAATTCTTACAAAGAATTTGCATTTAATAAAATAAATTAAAGAAAGATTATTAAGTAAAAGTGTTGAATATCTTAATCTTGTTTATTACAAAATATTTAGTTAAATTTAATATTTTGCACAAGCAATGGGTAATGTTATTTTTGGTTATATTATAATTTAAAAAATATAATATAATAAAAATAAAACAAATACAGAAGCAACTACGAATGCTAAACTTAATTTCTTCCTTAAATTGAAGGCCTCTTTATAACAACTGACGGTTTGCATTTATTGCTGCCAAACTTCAGAAATTTCAGCCGTAGATATTTTAGTAAGTATATATACGTAGTTTAGAAAATATATATTATATTATAATTATCTAGATTTACACATTTATACGTTAGTGTGCGATACCGAAATAGTATTACAAGATTTAAAATTACTCAAAAACCACGTACGTAAATACCGTACGTCTACTGTTTATCTCTGATATAAATTTGAGAAGTAAGTCGACTTACTTACTTAAGTGAATATATGTTATATGAATATATGTAACTGAATACAAAAACCATTTGTCACAGATAAAATATCAGCAAGTTAGTTATTCTGTCGAGAAACCGTACTCTAAAAATGATTTAACTCAATTTGCAAAAGCGCAATAATTTCCTTTCAGTTCCTAAAATCTACATTAATCAAAATAACTGAAAAATATGAAAGAATTACTAATTATACAAAGGCAGTTTAGTTAATAAAATAGTATATTCTGTAATAATATACTGCTGGAATCTAAAAATACAGATATTTACACATATCCCATTGAAGTTAATTTCAAAAATTTTCACACCTGTATCGAGTATTTTAGTTACAGTCCTTATTAATTTATTATTATGTAAACAGTAACCAGCACTGGTTAGAATGAGATTACCAATTTGGGTCGAATTCAGTGACAATTGCCATAATCTTCAATTATATTATAACACATCACAATTACATCGTGGTATATATTTCCTTTGTTTCTACTCAAGGATAGAGCGGTTAATTATATTCAAGGGAATTTATTTTGGGAATAAAGAGAAGATTGCGGCTGGATATAAATGAACTAGATATAGCAGAAATTCAGACTTAATAAAATTGGAATAAGAAGTAGACCAAGAAAAAGCTGCGTCCGACTGGGAATCAGTAGATGAACACTAATCGTAATGCAGATATTTAATACATATTTGTTAATTTCAAATCCAAAAGTAATTTTGTGAATTTCGCACTTTTAACTTTGTACAAGTTATACATAAAATAGTAAATTTAATTGTGTCGAATTTTTTTGTTACTTAAAACTCTCAAAAATAAAAATATCTATACTAAGAAATTCGGTTTGTTGTTTAAAAAAGAAATTAACTAAATTACATTTTGAACTGATTTTACGAGTTTATTTTTCAATGAAACCATTTGCATTTTGAATTATGAAACTGAAGAATATTAAAATCGAGATACAATACTTTTTATAGTTAATTATAGTACATATAAAAAATACTTAAATATTTAGTTTCATCGCATGAATTCAAATATATTTTCTTATTTTGTAAAAATATATACAATATTCGGTTAAAATCTTACAAACTGAGATTACATGGCATTTATAGGAATTAAAAGAATAAATTTCTTCAATATAGTTTATTGAAAATTTTGTTTACATTTACATTCCAATTAAGCCACTAGAGCTGATGCTGTGCTGGACTCATATTTCCAGTTAGGGGCGAGAATACTTTTTGTTTTATAATATCGTGCCAAACGGTGAATTCTTGATTCAACAAGAATAAGACGGAACTTGCTATCCTTATCCTTCCTATTACGTTCAAGATGTTTACGGATTGCAACAGCTTTTTTGATTAGATAATATAAATCTTCCGGTAGATCAGGAGCGAGTCCCATAGCTTTCATAATGCGGAGAATTTTATTTCCGGTCACAAATCGAACTTGTGCAACACCGTGAGAATCTCGAAGAATGACACCTATAATTAAAAATGTTTTAAAAAAACTAACACAATTATGTATATACTATTACTAAAGAAACTAAACAACTTTTAAAAAAAAACTAATTGGTTTCATATGCCATTTTGTATATATTTTTTTATATGTCACCAAATAATAATTATTTCTTTTTTCAAATTTGTTTAATCAAATGACTTATTTAAATTGAGAATTTGTCAAGTATTTTGTTAACTAGCTATATTCATCAGTGATTGAAATCAGTGAATAATGTAAACTAACCTATTTGAGATGGCGTCAGGCCCTTTTTGCCAAGTTTAAATATTTGATCTTTCACATCCTCAGGATTTAGCTTTAACCATGTGGGAACTGTGCGACGATATGGAAGTGCTGATTGGGAAATACCCTTACTGAAATAATAAAAAAATTGTTATGGTATAGAATAATGCATAATATATAGAATTCTACAACGCCGTCAAGCCACGAGGTTCTAAAAATATTAACAGAAAAAAACTACACTATATTATCACAATCACTAATAAAACATTTATTAAGTTTTAACACAATCACTAATAATTATAATCATATTTTATTTAAGTTTAAAGCCACAATAAATACTTTAATTATCAAAATAATTACCCAGGTGCGTGCATACGACCCATATTGGCTGTCGGAGTTTACAGAAAAGAGCAGTTCGGTCAAAATGAGAATATAAGACTTGATTGTGAATTACTCAATCAACAATCTTCACATTAATGACACGGGGCAAGGAAGCACGCTACCAACTTATTCAACTCTCTTGAATTTACTATGAAGTTAACAGAAAGCTGCATTTTCATTTAAGCTACATGAATTTGAACGCCGTTCGTCTTTCAGGGATGCGTTCATAGCATTTTATATTTTGTAGAAAATGTTTTAATGAATAATAAATATTTTATATTTACAAAGTTTCTGCATTATGTCCTTTGATATTTATACATATAAACTATATTCATGGAAATATCATACAAGTACCATTTAATACAAGATTAATAGAAAATTATTGCCTCTTAAATATTGCAAAAAAAAATACGCATGCGCATATTTTTAGATACTATTGTGTAAATGTCCAGTTTAATATTTATTTTAATAATAATTCCTATCTGTCATTAATTAATATATAACTGAAGCATAGAGGTATTATTCTAAATTAAACAAATAATTTGAAAGTCATAAATTAATGCGCTAATTACTTACTTCCCATTTTAGAATTTTATGAATGTGTATGTACTTTTTGATTTGAACGGGTGGTAGTGAACGCCTTAGGTCTACGTTTCTATTCATTTTTATTATAAATATTATGATATAAAATTATATTGGAATGTAAATTGGTTTAAATATTTTTAAGTAATTTAAGTTATAATATAAAATTATTTTGTAAGTGATTATTTTATTTTGGAACAAGAAATGTACTGTTTAAAGTAATTATATCCGCCATCATGATATATTATCTCTGATCATGCCAAGTGAACTAGGAAATAAAAATGGCTGGCAGTCTGCGAATCTGGAGGGCGGCTTGGCTGTCAGAATAAATGTTTAATACTTATACAAATATTGGGTTAATACAAGATTCACATATTGAAATGAGACCAAATGGTGATGAAATAAGTGTTCCATAAAACTATTAGCTAATATTTAACGTCAGTGCTTTTATTTATTGAAATATTTGTGACATAGGTTCGTACGATTATTAGTTCTTATGTTTATAATAATGTTTGTACTAAAGTGTTTACAAGAATCACAACATTTGTACCGAAAAAATATTTTTGTATTTGAATCTTATCGGTAACGTGGGTTTATCAGTGATAATAATATATTATTACATACTTTAAATAATTTACTGCACAAATGTCAATATATGTGCTGTTTTTTAATTTGACTCGTTCTAGTTACATTAGAAAAATGTGTATAACTTTATGTGTAGTACTTAATTCAAATTAGTAACATATTTTGTGTTAAAGATTTCGCCTGCAATGGGTGATGATAGCGAAGATTCTCCTTTGCATGCAAATCGGAATGGCAAAAGAAGAAGAGCAAATTATTTAATGGATTCTGATAGTAGTGACAGTGACAGTTCCTTAGATGTACAACGAAAAGGAAAAAGAATCTTTGTGAGTTAGTTTAACCATCATATACATTAACTTATTGTGAATTAATACTAATATATATTTTTTCCACAATATAGAAAATTGCTGCAAGCGGTAATTCCAGTGACAGTGATGAGCCCATTTCTAGCATATCAAAAAATAAAACAGTTTTTAGCGATGAATCGACTTCATCGGATAGTGACATGGAGAGCGCTAATGAAGAAAATACGGTTGACGTTTCATCATCAGCGTGGGAATCCGATTGGGCCAGTGAATCGCAAGACGAGGATGAAATTAACATAAAGCCGAACGTAGTATTACCGACAGAAACTGCAATTCCAAGCAGCTCAAAAGCGCCTGCATGGATGTCCGATAGTAGTGATGGTCAATCCGATAAATGTCCAATTTGCCTTTTATCGTTTACCAAACAAGAAGTTGGTACTCCAGAGTCTTGTGATCATAGTTTTTGTGCCGATTGTTTGCAGGAATGGTCCAGAAATGTTAACACATGTCCTGTGGATAGACAGGAATTTACATTAATATTGGTACGTAAAAGAGTTGACGGAAAAGTTATTAGACAGGTTCCTGTTGAGGTACGACGACCAAGTGAAGATGATATGGTAGAGGAAGACCCAACACATTGTGAAGTATGTGGGCAATGTGATAGAGAGGATCGAATGCTATTATGTGATGGTTGTGATGCGGGTTATCATATGGAATGTTTAAACCCTCCAATGGAAGAAGTGCCTCTCGGACAATGGTATTGTTCTGAATGTGTTGATCGAAATGGTGCTGTGACAGATGAAATAGCTGATGATGAGGTTCATGGTGTACGAGAAGAAACACGTCGTCCATCTGGTCTGTCTGTTCGACGACGACTGGATCAACGAATTATACCTCGCACAAGCCAAAGTGAAAGAGTTCGTGCAACTATTCAAACGCATCGCGTTAATCAGCGAATGGTAACAAACGTTGAACAATTTGATTCAGAACAGCCATCAACGTCATCTGGATTTGAATCACTTTTGGAGGCTGGTACGTCAAGGCCACGTGGCTCTATAAGCAGAGCTTCGATATCAAAAACCAAAACGAGGACAAAGAGGAAATACAAAGTCGGCAAAAGGAAGACTAGAAAAAATGCAAAACACACAGTGGAATATGAAATATGCCAAAAGACAGGAAAAAAGAGACAAATTAATAAGAATATTGCAAAAAGAAAATGTAAAAAAATTAAGCGAAGAAATCCTATGAAAATTGTAAAACCAAAAACTGTTAAAAAACGTTTGGCAGATCATCTGGGAATGTGTCCTCCTAGAAAGCCGGGACAGTCGTTGCCAGATGTTAAAGTTAGGCAGGTACCTGGTGGAATTGGTTTTCAACGAAGTCAAGCAGGTATTCCAACTCTACATTTATTCGGGCAAAGAGATGATTTAGATTACTTTTCAGACAATGAATCAGATATAGAAATTTCATCAGGAACCGGAAACAGCAGTGTTGCTGTTGTAGCTCATAGAAATACAATGTCTCATATAGCAGCTGCTCGGCGAACAAGTCGGCAAAAATTAAGAGTGTTGGAGCCTGCGCCTATGCCTACCAATCAAATTAATTTATTAGATAGTATATTGGAGAGCCAAGAGCAATGGCATTCTAGAAAGTCCAAAGTAACAGTGAACATTGATGGTAGTTTAAACATTCAACTTGATAAGTCTAAAGGCATTATTAAAGAAGATAATGTTGCTAAAAACAACAATAATAATGCTACGGATATTGGTAACTCTGACTCTAAGAAAGTTGATGTTAATCAGAATGTAGATTCAAAAGATGTTTCCAAAGTTCCCATGTATCCAGGGCATGGAGGTGGTAATAATAGGGCACCATATAATTTTCAAAATCGTGGCGGTGGGTCATATCGGGGTAGCAACAATTATCGTGGATCGCAGGATTATGTAGGCTATCAAGGGAGTGGAAATAATAATCATAATAACCAGTACGGGTCTAATCGTGGTCCTGATCAATGGGGTAATAGATCAGGGTTTCCAGATTACTCGTATCATCATCCAGGACCACAGAGACCTAGAGACTCTCAGGAATATCGATCACGCAACAACTCAAGGTTTCCTAGAAGACAAAATATGCCTTCTAGCTCGTCGGATGAACAACCTCATTCAATTGAATTGTCCGAAAATATTAATAATCTACCTGCACAATCTTCTCATCAGTCTTATAAGGAGGACAGTGAATTTGATATTTATAGTGATATTGAACCTGCCGAACAAAATGAAGAAGAACAAAATATTACTCCCATTGTAAACAATATTACAACTCTTTTACCCCCCATAATTCAATCTACTGTAACACAGGAATCATGTGCAATAATGATTTGCGAATCTAAAAATCCAAATGACAGTGAAGCTAAAGATGATGTGTCTAATAATTATGATCCTGCTGAACCATCTCCAGATTCAGATGATGAAAATGTCTCCACTGATGTGCCTACAATTTCTGAAGTAGATAATATAAGCTATGAAGACTCAACCATCTTGGAAAATGAAATATATAATTGTCGTACATTAGTTTCAAATGATGAATCTAATTCAAGAGAAATGGACAACACAACTCACACAACAGAATCCACAATCGAAAGCACGTTACCTGATGTCAATGAATCGCCCGAAAAATCAAGAATAGATAATTCAACTGAAAATGATAACAACACTACGTCAGTTATTCCAGATAATAATGTAATAACTGATGTTACATTGTCGGTAGATGAAATAAAAAAAATAAAAACAGATACTGATAATGACCAAACTGTTTCAGAAATGATTGAAACTGAAGTAAATAAAACTCTTGCGAACTCCGATTCCGATGGGGATGGTTGTCCGAATTTTTCAATATATTCAGCTACTAGCATGGACATTGCTCGACCTGATGATATTTTAAATGATCCTAATGCACCTCATGAAATTGAGGAAGATCTAGTGCAGCTAACTGGCGAATTAGAAGAAAATCAAAATGCAAATCCTGTAAGTGATATTTCTACAACTAACGCCTCTGAACCAACCACAGTGTGTATTAATGCGTCTTCTACTCCTCCTGAAGAGGAATCGAACACAGAAAATGAGCCTGCTGTAGTAATGATTCCAGAATTAAAAGTAATACATGAATTAAAAATTGAAGTAGATGAAACCAATAATGATGCTGTTGTTCCACATGTTCTTCCTGTTGTGAGTGATATACTAAAATTGGAGACTGTTGAATTAAAAACACCTCCACCAAAAGTTTTGAATTTGACACCATCAACAGTAAAATCTTCAGGTCGTAGTCAGAGGTTTCCACCCAGTAAAAAAAGTGTTCTAGAACTGTACGACGATAGCGACTGGGAGGAATGGAATAATGAAAAAACCGACGAGGAAAAAACTTTAACTAAACCACCATCAACACTCGCTGGCATTGAGAAATTGACTGAGTCTATAAGTGATGTAGAAGATGAACGAAGTTATACACCTTGTTTGGATGAAAACAAAGCGAAAGTTAGACCCCCTGCACAAGACATATTTGCATCAGATGAAGAATTTCCACAACCAACAACGGGAATAGGAGGCTTGGATACGGAATTAATTTCAGATGAAGAGAATATGTTCGTGGATGATTCCAATGTAAAACATACTACCGAAAATAAAGATAAAGTAGTAGATGATATTGAAATTAACAAATTAAAAACTGATGATTACGAAGAAGGAGAAATTGTTGAACGTGTTATAAAATCAATATCAAAAAATAAATCATCTGATGATGACAGTGACAGTGCTAAAAAGAAGAAAAACAAGAGTAGTAAATCTGATAAAAACGCTAAAGATAAAGAACGGGGCAAAAAGTCAGAGGGTTTTAAAAAGTTAAATAAAAGCGGAAAAGATCGGAATTATAGAGACAAGGACAAAAATGATTTAACTAAAAATCGAGATCGCAGCAAAACACAAGATAAAGAAAATGAGAAGGAAAACAAAAGTAAAACTAAAGAACCTAAAAAGCGAGAAAAACGTAAAGATATTGAAAGGTATGATGTTAGACAAATTGTGTCAGAACGTCCAAGGAAACAAAAAGATAAATATGGAAGAGATACTTCAAGACAAAGATCTATGTCACGCAGTAGATCAAGGAGTGTTCTTGGTCGTTCTAAAACAAGACGGTCCCGAAGTAGAAGAAACTTATCTCGGCGTAGATCTACATCAAGGGTTCATAAGTCAAGATCCAGACAACGCTCCAGGTCTAGACGCAGATCACGTTCTCCTAGACATAGATTTAGTACACATTCAAAATCTAGATCGCGATCAGTAAATAGAAGCAAAATTCGACCGAAGAAGGTGCGAAATATTAAGAGAAGGCGCTCCCGAACCAGAAGTGGCAGTGTTCATAGAAATATTCCAAGAAAAGTGGGATTGTCCGAATCAAAACAACAAAAATATAAGAATAGATCTCGTTCCAAATCAGTAAACAAGAAAAGTAAATGGAATGCTAATAAGAGGCGAAAGCGTAGCAGATCTTTATCCAAAGATTGGTCTGAATCTTGGTCGTCACGTTCACAAAGTCCTAAATCACCTACGCGGGGTGTTTCTCCTTCTTGGACACCTCCAGTGAAGGAGAATACCACTCATAATGCAGAGAATCTCACTGTTATATTAAAGAATAAAGAAGCCAATAAATCTAAGAAAAAAGAAAAGAAAAAGAAATCAGATAAAAAAACAAAGGATGCGTCTCTGGATAAATATAATAAAAAGCGAAAGCGTGATCGATCAGAACCACAGCCATCTAAGGAAGTATTTGCTTCAGGTGATAACATTCTTGTAAGTGTAAGTTTTAATAAAAAACAATCTGGTGAAGATACTTCAAGCACTACATCTCCTTCCAAAGAGCCACTATCAACGAAAAGAAAACACAAAGGCGATGAGCAGGAATCTGCAAAGAAAAGTAAAAATAATAAATCACGAGATAAAAGCAGTAAACAAAGTGGTACGAAGAAAACTAGACGTAGTCGAATAGATACTACCAATAGTAAACCAGTAGCCATAATTGATCTAGATAAATCGCCCTTCAAAGAACTGACTCCTTCTCCAAAAGCTGTAATTGTCTTAAGTGATAGTGACAAAGAAGAAGAAAGGCAGTCTATGTTACGAAGAGATATAATGGAAATTGGTTCAATTCAGGGTGATTCGCAGCCACAGAGTCCAACAAATGAAAGGGATAGTTTTATGAATAGTACAGGTCCTAAAACACCTCCTGAACCTCAAATAAAGTTCTGCATTCCATTAAAACCTCAAGCAAAATTAAGATCAATAAATCCTTTACATGATACAGAAGATGATGGTAATGAAATTATTGAAGACGTGCAGGACAATATGCGTTTACCTGAAGTGGTTCATAAGGGTCCAAACACACCCCCCGAACCTCCTGCATCACCTCCTAGTTCACCAGATGCCTACGATCCATTTGAACCAACAAAGTCGGGATCACAATCTCCGGAAGATCAAATTATTACACAATCAGTAGATTCTCAAAAAAATCACACCTCTATTGAAGGAAACTTGGACATTTCCCATGTGCAATCCGTTGGACTAAATATAAATAATGGAGATAACATTTCCCGTGAACCCGATAATGAGTTAGTTTTAAATAGTAATACAGTTGAGCAAGTAATAACACTTTTAACGAAAAAGTATAGTAAATCACCAGAAAGAAATCCTATTCCTAATACATCACCTCATGAATCAAATAGTTCGAGAGCAAATTCGGAATCAGGAACATGTGCACAAAAATCAGCGACTTCTCAATCTCCAGATTTATCTAAAACCGGTGTAACTATTTTAAGCAATGTATTGTTTCAACCTGCAATGCTACCAGCGGTAATAAAACCAATTGCACCAAAGTCATCTGAATCTACACTAGTTTATTCTTCAGTAGCACCAATAACTTCTACGCCAATTGTGTCTAACATGGGTGCACCTAGAGTAAATATATTTAATACTCCATCAGGAAGTATTCCTCCACGAAATATTGCAACAGCATTGCCACAACGAGTTGTTCTACCAACACCTCTTAAAAACAGTCCTAATAAATCACAATCGCGACCTTCACCTATCAAGTCTTCTCCAATTAAGCCAATGTTATCAAAGACAATAATTAGCAAACTACCCATGCCGGGACAAAAGCAATATATACCCACGAAAAAGTCTTTGAAACATATGCGATCAAGTCAGCTAAATGGAAGTGATGTTATCGATGTTGATATGGATATTGAGTCTCCATATTCACCAGGTTCAGACGACTATGATGATCTATTTGAGCCACCTCAAATGGATTCAAAGTCGTCTCAGAGAAATATGTCACAAAACAAACATAATACAAAGAGTCCTGGAAAGAACAAGTCTGGTGACGCTTTCGATACATTGTTTGGAGGTTCCTCTCCTGTATATAAAAATAAATCTTCAAGCAATAAGAAACCTTATAATAAGACAGTCAAATATAAAAAGACTCCGACGAAGGGTATGTCATTATAACATTATAAAAACCTATTACTTAATATAGAATTAATACGTTTTTTGTCCTTTAGGTACTAAAACTCAGGTTGGTGTCAAGATGGATGACGATCAACTTAAGATATTAGAAGACCTACCAAGTTCTGCCGTAGAGATGCAAGTTAAGGACAAGGTAGTCAGTCGCGCTGTATGTTATCAATATCACTATAAGCATGTTGCATGATTGTAAAAGAAGTAAATTACATGATGGCATACATACGAGGCATACACATTTGTATATATATCATCTTAAGCATATTTACTTACAAAACACATATAATCTCAATTTCTCAGTTCCGTAAAATATTCGTGACTAATTAAATATATTACGTAAATTATATTTTCATTAGTATTATTCAACTCGATAAATTACATAGCATATAATTTTAAAGTACAATTGGTGTTATTTAAGTATTATGCTATAATGTACTCGTATATATGTAGAACTTATGAGTGGACAAAAAATATAAGAAATTTTTTGTTTCATTTCCATTCTGAATATTTCTAATTTAGTAATATTGTACAAGATTCTTCTTTTATTGTCCTATCATGCAACAAAAGTTATCAATTGAAATATTATTTATTTAAAAAATGTGTTATTTTTCATTGGTTATAATTGCAGTTTTTGAAAAAATTAAATCGACAAGAAAGAGTAGTGGAGGAGGTTAAACTTGTTCTTAAACCACATTATAATAAAAAGCATATATCTAAGGAGCAGTATAAAGATGTATTAAGGCGAGCCGTACCTAAGGTAACTCTTGAATAAAGTTTATTATTCATTTATTTTATATTTAAAATATTGGTTCTTTTATTTACCGAAAACTATCTAGATTATCATTCAAATATAAACTAAAATTACTGAGAAGATTATTTTGAATTGATCCACAAACTTTCTCATCCTAATAATTTTGTTAGTTTCTTTGAAAAAATTTTTTGTATTAACTTTTATTTTAATTGCTCATGTCAACTTTCTGATATCTGCTTTTTTTTTTGTTGAATAAATGCATATATTAAAGAAAGATAACATTTTCAGATATGTCACAACAAATCTGGGGAAATAAATCCACAGAAAATACAATCGCTTATAGAAGCTTATGTGAAGAAAATTCGTCAAAATAAGAAAAATGCGAAACAGTAACACAAATCTTGACGAGAAAAAGTGATGCTATATGCCCAACAGAGTCAAATAATTTAACATTGAAAGTTAAATAATAGGCAGATTGATTTTTAAATTTAGTTTTTAGGTATAATAAATATTTAGCGTAATTATTTTTAATATTTTTAGTATATTTAAAATTATATTTATATTTGAAATGTTTGATTTTTTGATGACATTAACTGATTTATTTGAATGTATAAACAATATTTTAATTATAGGAGGATATTTTAAGTTATGTTTTATGCACTGTTCCATGCATATTGTGACTCAATACTATTTGTAATTATGAATTTTCATTTAGAGAAGTAAGTTTTATTTTCTATTAAAATTAATTTTCAAAATTATCCGTGAAGACGTAAATATATTTTTGGACATGCAATTAATTGAAGTTGAAACTTAGTGTATATTTGATATATCTTTAATCCTTTTGTTTTGCTGTTTTTTTTTTATAAATATAATGAAATTATGTGTTAATCAAAAGTTTTATTTTTACGTGCAAAGCGACTTAAGATGAAATGGTGTTCAGGTCCGAAAACTAACAAACATGAAATTAATAAAAACGCATTGATTACCAATCATGAAGTATTTAGGTGTATTTTATAAAATTATTTATGTATATTATACTTTGTCTTGACAGTTAGGATTAAAGATAATGCAACAAAATCTCAAATTTTGTTTTGTTTTCCACTTCCCTACTTTTTTAATTTAATTTTCAGATTATGCCTGTGTTCTAGCATATCTCACAGGTTGCACTTTAAAAAGGTTGAGTTTGAAGAGTAGCTTCCAATAGATGTTTTAAGTAACTGATTTCAAAACAATATAATATCTCTGGTTTGGAGTATATAAATATCCGGGCTGAAAATATTTCATAATAATGTAAATATTGAGGGTCATGTGATTATACATTTTGCAATATATGGCTAATTTTTTTAGTCTAAGCTTAAAGTCTGAGAGATATTTTGTGGCTCAAACACAAGGTACTATGTTGCAGATTATTAACTCTGTAGATATCACGCAACAATTCTGATTATAACAAAAATTGCGGAGCACCAAAACCATAAGGCATATAACATCATTAACTCTATAAGGTTATACACAAAAATAGGGATGAACGAGACCTTTAATAAAAATTAATGTAGATTACATTATTGTAAATATATCATATTCATTGAAATTGTAACTAATTTGTTTATAAGAATGAAATTTTTCAAAACAATTGTAATTTGGCTTTTGCAGATTTCAGCATAATTCACGTCTGTGAGAAGCTTCCCTGTTTTATCGACCCCCTATCGGGTCCCCGAGTTATTTAATCCGGCAAAGAGTCGATCTTTGTAAAAAAGTAGGAATTACAATTTAATGAAGAACACTGTTTGCTGTTCAATTTTTTTATTTGAAACTTGTCATGTCTATATATTGTTTTTACAAAAGGAAATTATATTCAAAGAAGTCTTTTAAAATATTGAGATCGGCGAGTTATTGTATCATAGTGGATGACGAGGGATATACGACAAGTCGGTGATTTAAAAAAAAAATTAAATTAAATTAATTTTTTCAATAATTGGTTTTATACCTTTTTTATGCCCTACAAATTTCAACAATGAATGGTCTGCTCATTTGTAGATATTTTTCGCTTCATGTTCGGAAGCAAAAAATGGTCACAAGTAGCTAATTCTTTATAACAGGTCATTGTAGAAGTAATTTGCAGCGTGATTTAACTAATTTTACGCATTTATTAATTACATTATATATTTTTTTCAATTCGACTCGCGTATTTCTACAGTTTGTGAACCTCTGAACAGCCTTGTCCGTGTTTTAATGTTGAGAAACTGACCTAACATAAATATGGTGTTGAAAATTATATTAAAATTGTCAATGAACTTGTGGACGGAGCTGTATTTACAAATGCATATATAATAAGTCAGTGGTTGCGAACCTTTTTATGAATACGTGACAAAAATATACATATAAATAATATCATGTTTGTGGAATTGCTGGAGAGCCAGAAACTCTTTGAAATGACTTTTTTATAGGTCCCACGCGAAATTTATTGTACCTAATCGCAATTGCCTTAAAGGTTCTCTTAAATGATTCTTTTTTAGGCACCACGTTGCATTATGTCGCGTTTAACTCTTATGCCACTAACATTCCCTACAAACAATTTTTCTAAGAGTTTTACGAAAGTTTTTCGATTCTCCTCAAAATTGTTTATAGGGGTTCTTGTTGCATGTATCTGAGCAACCTTGGGAAACAGAATTCTAGTACAAAGAGAAGGCGGCACTTTGATCTGCAAACGTATGAACTATAAAATGAAAACGAACATATAAAATGAGGCTTATTTAATAACAGTATAAAACTGGGATAGAAAATGATAAAGTGTGCTAATATGCGTTACCTCCTACTCAAAAAGTCAGAAGTAGTGTGAGAGGCCTTAAAATTTTGTAGCATTTATTACAAATGATGGGGATGATACACATATATTATACTTATTTATATTATATATATACTTATTTACTGATTACATTTCTGTCTCAGAAACGCCTGCACATATATGCAATTATAACTACATTTAAAATGATTTTAAAATATTTTTATATTTAGACGATGCTGTTTTTATGTTAGACGAAGACATATATGAAGTAGTCGTTCATAAGGTTAAGTGCTATTTTTCAATTCTCAGTTAAACTAATTTATGGTTATGGTATAACTAAAGTTTAACCTAAAAAAAAAGTTTTTCAATTCTAGGTTTATGAAAAACCGACCACAGTTAACTAATGCTTCACTAACATATAACTATAACTTAGGATAGTATTTGTACATTAGCTACAGACCAAGACAGCTTAAAAGCAAGAGTTACTAATAAGCAAAAGTTAGGAATAGAACCCCTGAAGGGATCATTAAGCTTCTTTGGTTATTCATGATAGTTGATATTAGAAGAAGAATATACAACAAACTGCAATAAATGATTATATTTGAAGAATTATACCGCTTATGTTCAGTGTAATGGTTCTATAGAATTTTTATATATAATATCTGGAATAAGTAATGTACCAAAAATATAGAATGCTATATATTCTTTTTGCACAAATGTTAAATATTCCAAGGATACTTAATATCCAATAGCTATACGATAAAAATAAGGGGGCTTAAGGATATTTAATATGTAATATAAAATATGTTCATACAATGTTTTTGCGAATAAAAACTCAACGATTTACAATTAAATTAAGGTGTTATATTAACATATCCTCACCACAGCTATAAATTATATCATAATCAAAAGATATTAAATAGAACAAAAAGTGTATGATTGTGAGAGTGGTCGAATTCTGGAAACACGATTGTCTTAAGGCAGTTTTGTCTTAGTAAAATAAGATTTAACATAATTTGAACAAACACAGAAAACGCTAATAATTTTGTCTTAACACTTTAGTTGTGTCTGATCGCCCTAAAAATAAAATAACTTATGATATAGGATATATAAGATAAAGAGCATTTATGCTTGGTAGACTACTTTCATCGGGATCAATCCACGGATGGGCGTTATTGTACTCACTTATTAGTGCCTAATGTATACTGTGATATACATATATAATACCCCGACACCAAGAAAACCTGTTGACAAGGTACGGAGTTTGTAGGCGTAGGAATAGGCATCGAAAATACGTATTAAATAAATTGATTAAATAAAAACTTACATTTTTACTTAATCCATTGCAATACTCTGATCTCCACGCAATATTCTTTATCCGAGGATTTGTTTGAATCTCCGTAATCTGTCATATACGAATCGAAACTTCTCGTTTCAATTTCTAAGTCAGTTGGGACTTATCAAGGTTTTCAGTGGGAGTATCCAGACGGAACTGTAACCAAAGACACTATAGGTAATATGTTCGAATAGTTGATGATTTGACACAGATACTTTTTAAAATAAAAAAATTCTGAGATAAAAGCAGGACGTCTCTAATATCTAAAAGCTAAAGGTAAGCTGTCTAAAGAAAATTAAATATATGTAAACACAGCTTTATTATTTATTTAAAAAGTGCAATATTGCTGAAATGAAACTAATGTTTCGTCTCAACCAATACGACTCCAACATGCGACATCCAACATTCATAAGTTGAGAGTTTTTAAACATGAGAGTACTAAATTTGTTGAAGTTTTATGCTAAACAAATACAATATTCGCATAGTATATTTAATATTTAAATCTCTAGAAAGGCATAAGTGTATTTTTATTATAGTCTTCATTACCGAGTGCAGATCGGTAAAAGGCACAATCCTTATAGACGAGAACTAATAGATAGCGGAGGCCTTAGAGGGTGGCAAGCAGGGCAACCACCCGGGGCCTCGAATTCTCGCGCAACAACCCAAGTACAAAAATTCATTACTATATATGTATTTGAATCTCGCGCCTCGCTCTTTAGAAATCCCACTTGAATCACTGCGTATATCTTTTAAGGCATTCATGTACCTTAGTTTATCATCATTAATATTTATCGTCTTTGTGCTTGTTAAGTTTTATAACACTTCCAATATAAAATTTTATTTCTCGTCAATTATCATCAAAAATACTTACTTACAATTTACATAAATTATACACAGAACAAGTGCCTCGCAAAGGTCTGCCGCCCAGAGGCCTCGCAATGGCTAAGGCTGCCTCTGCTAATAGAGTTTAGTAATTTTTTTATAAAAATATAATAGATGTATTAATTTAAATGTTACTTCGGTTTGTACGTGCTGCACAATTTGTTCCAACAAATATTGAATGTGACATCTGATTTGGACGACGCATAACGCAAAATAAAAAAGGCAGCATAAGATATCTCAGATATATATTTCTTAATTGACACGTTTTTATTCGAAATATTTTGAAATAATTCTTGAAGAATTTTAAATTTTTGTTACAAGCAAATTTTTATGAAACACTAATTTGTACAACGATTTTCTTTTGTTTATAGTTTCTTGGGCTGCCTAGATAAATAGCCTTTTGTCGTCCTATATAGTACTAAGGGTTGTATTTGAATTGTTGGTACCTGTTTACACTTAACCCTCGTTTTACAGGGATTTTTTGTACACGGATTCGAATAACACGGTTTAGACGAATCATTTTCTACGATTTTTTTTTTCAAGAATTTCAAAATAATTTTACTGTATAAAGTCAGAGTTAGTTATAATTGATGAGGATTAAATTATGTTTGCTTCTGCGATATTTGTTTAGGATTAGATTTCATGTGTTCTCTGAAACTGTTATTAATTTTAAGCATGAGAAATTTTCCAAAATGTCGTATATATGTAAAGCGGATTTATTGTGGAATCGATCTCTAATAATAAAAAAGGCAGCACTAGAGGATGTTATTAATGAAAGTAATGTAAGTCTAGTCAGTAATTAACGAGAGGGCCTTACAAACTCGTCAAAATAAACTTTTTATTTCTAATTGAAATTATGATATTTGCGTTTTTTGTGTACGTATTTAAGGACTAAAATGTGCATATCTTATTTTAATACTTATGGATAAAACTTGTATAAATATTTGCCCGGTTTTTAGAATAGTTGTGGAACATACCGTCAATTTTACCATATACAGAATGTTTATTTTACACGATTTCTTTTTACGCGGATTTCTTTTTACGCGGATTTCTTTTTATACGGATTTCTTTTTACGCGGATTTCTTTGGAAAGTATCTACCGTGTAAATCGAGGTTTAGGTGTGTAACCTACCTACGCCATCTGTGAACCCATCAATAAACTTGTCAGTGCGATTGTTTAAAACTTAATTTAAATAATTTTCCGATCAACACAGTTATATATATTTTAGGTATATTTTACACAAAATTTATTTATCGGCTTATTTCTGATGCTGTATCCTTTCATCGGCAACCTACTACTATATTGACAGTTTTTATGGCGTAGAAGCCTCATATATGAGAGCTACATCATTGCTTATTAAGTTTATGATTATGTAAAGAAATAATCAACTAAGCCTGATAAAAACCAATGACCGAGAATAGCGTCGCTTCAATCACATCAAGTACCAATGTCGTTTAGAATTAATAGCACAATATCAAGACACAGAAAGTTAAAAGACTTGTTCGGCTGTCGAATCTGAAACATAGCAGAATCCGAAACATAACACAAATAATTCAATACTCTCGGCAATGGGCTTGTGTCCTATGTCTTAATTTCTATAAAAGTGTACTATATATTGATAAAGTGGGTTACTAGAACCTCAAATGTTCAATTATTTTTTAATAACTCCTTATATGTTAAGAGATATTAACAATTAAAAAAGTCATTTTGTCTCTTTAATTATTAAAGGGATTCAACGTTGTACAAATTCCAAGTGCATGTGACATCACAATTCTTGTGTAAGGTTACCAACCTTACAGATCATAAATCTCTGCTATATGTATTTATATATCAAAATATCAAATATTATTTACATATATTTCAAAGAACAATCAAATTTCAATATTATGTCTGCCTAAGCAGGGTTAAATAAAATAAAAACTTATTATTCTTTGACTTGACTTGATTATTTAACTACCAACAACTACAGAACATTACCACAGCACTGACCTACTCAACAAATAACTGACGTTAAAATGCATTTCATGTCATACAAATATGGCCGATCATTTCTAGCGCTAAAACTACAATTCAAATTTTTAATTGCTATATCTCCGTCAACATTTAGATATTTAATAAAATAGACACGCCAATACACATTTATTAACATCAATTTCAATCAACAATTGAAAAATCGACCACTAAAAAATGAGGACACAAGCCCATTTTGTTGTCTGTTTCAGATTTGATTTAAATATACGAGTTATATTGAATATCTCTTAATATAGTTTATTGCTTTGTTACTTAGTTTTTTGTAATACAATTCCCTCGCAATTGCAAAACCCTCAGTTCTTTCCGTCACAGCAACGCCAGCACACAAACTCTTACTTGCGATGAATGGGCTTGTGTCCTCAATTTTTAGTGGTCGATTTTTCAATTGTTAATTGAAATTGATGTTAATAAATGTGTATTGGCGTGTCTATTTTATTAAATATCTAAATATTGACGGAGATATAGCAATTAAAAGTTTGAATTGTAGTTTTAGCGCTAGAAATGGTCGGCCATATTTGTATGACATGAAATGCATTTTAACGTCAGTTATTTGTTGAGTAGGTCAGTGCTGTGGTAATGTTCTGTAGCTGTTGGTAGTCAAATAATCAAGTCAAATCAAAGAAAAATAAGTTTCTATTTTATTTAACCCTGTTAAGGCAGACATAATATTGAAATTTGATTGTTCCTTGAAATAGCTGTAAATAATATTTGATATTTTGACATATATATATTCATATAGCAGAGATTTATGAGCTGTAAGGTTGGTAACCTTACACAAGGATTGTGATGTCACATGCACTTGGAATGTTTACAACGTTGAAACCCTTTAATAATTAAAGAGATAAAATGACTTTTTTAATTGTTAATATCTCCTAACATATAAGGAGTTATTAAAAAATAATTGGACATTGAGGTTCTAGTAACCCACTTTATCAATATATAGTACATTTTTATAGAAATTAAGACATAGGACACAAGCCCATTGCATTGCGATACATTAACATAAAACCATTAAGTTATCTGTGCGGACAAAAATTGTTTGTTGACAGAATTATTTAATATTTAATTCAAATACTTTTGATGTACTTACAATTTAAATAAACGTACTTTTCTTGAGAAAACAAGGCAACAGATTATTAAAAACATTTTTTTAATCATTTATAAAAAAAATTTAGTTATATAAAAAGCATTTTAAAGAACTGCATCAAATGCACTAACCGGATAATAAAATGTATTTAAAAATGGCATTAATATAATCTACATCAATACTAGACCAAAGAATAAAAGATAAAACAAAAACAAAATGTTTTTGGTTATGTAGTTGTAGTTTGTTATTTTAGTCATTACAATACAAAATGCTTTATAAAATGTATTCAGACTCATAATTAATCATATAAAAAAAGTTAAAATCGTAAAAATGAATGTGTGAAATGAACGCCAAAATTTTAACCTTATCGTAAATAAAAGTACATCAAAATAATATTTACCCTAAACACTGTTGTAAAATTGAAAACTAATTATTCACACTAAATAATTCGTTTTATTTAAAATGAATTTTATTAGAAAATCATGTTAGAAACTCGCGCGTAGATCTGATTCCAGCTGAATGGTTCTGTTCACTGGCGTAGCTAGGTATGGGCCAGTCAGTGCTGGGCACCGGGGCCCTCAAGCTCAGGGGGCCCTCCGACCCTGACCAGCGAACCTCGTATTGTACTAGCTAAAAGTTCTCCCACCTTTGGAATGTAAATAAAATAGGTTGCAACACGACTTTAAGGTAGTACTGTCGGTCAGAGAATTACCGTTTAATATTTTCTAAAATTTGGCATATTAGTAGATTATAATAAGATAACAATCTCGTTAAATTTTAGAAAAACTGTAGTAAAAATAAAAAAAAAAATATAATGAATTTTTTAATTTAACATTGAGACTTATGAGAAATCACAGTTTTTATTTCATTTTATAAAAAGAACACGTTGGATTTAGATTTATCGAAGATAGACCGATTAGTAATAACCGGTGGCCGTATTCCTGAGTCTTGCGAACAATGATCGTGATCGAACAGATCTGTTTTACATGAGTGAAACATTTTATGAATTACTCTTATATATATGCGACTTGATAAAACCTAAACAGTTTAGTTAGGGCCCCAGATTCTTTTTGCACCGGGGCCTTTGGTTACCTAGCTACGCCACTGGTTCTGTTGGTGCATAAACTAATTTATGTTAGCGGTATTATTTAAAATGTAAAATATAAACAAATGTAATTAAATAAAATTATTATGAAATTGTTTACCCGATTCTTAAGAAACGATATTTACACATATCTTTAACTTTTTAATGTGTTTTGTTTGTAGATTTTTTAAACTATTTTACTCAAAACAAATTCTGCATGTTTACAGAACAAACAACGTACATACGAGTATAACAAATGCGTAGCGCACACGTCGATTAAATTGAGTAAAGCATTTGCTTTCCAATTATTTTTGGAGTGGCTTTTATAAAACTGTTTAAATGAAAATATTACTACATTTTTTTACGAATTCAGAAAGCACATGTAGCAAGTACATAAAATTCACCATTAATGGGGGCTTCTAATTAAACGGTAAAACAAAATTAAAATTTTAAATAGCTATATCTCCGTTAAATTTTATATATTTAATCAAATAATGTCAATAACATATTATTAGTATATATTTTAATAATAAATTTAAAAACCATTCCTGAAAAATTATTTTACGACCCAATTCCTTGCAACGGGATGTAAAGATAGTTATTTATAAATATATATATATATTTCATATTTATGACTGTATTCTCCATACAAGTAGTTTGAAGAAACTACAATATTTTTTGTATACGTAAATAATCTTTAATAATTCCCTCTTTCAACTGGACTCTTCTTTTCTCTATCTTTCTTTTGTTATTATTTTGTGGTATTAGGTAGAAACTGACCTGAACTAAACTGAAAGCTATGGGTCGGACTTTGAAGAACTCTATCGGAGTAGTTTGAAGTTTACTGCAAACAAAAACTAAATTGAATAGAAAATATTTTTAGGAAAATCAGTATAAGAAGGCCTTATCAAATATTTTAGGTTTATCAACGATTATTTCGGCTCTGGGTGAATTTTGAATGGGTAATTTTTTCAAAAGAAAATTGAATTAAAATTTTTCATGCCATTATTAGCCCAACTAGATTTAGAACCATCGGCTATTTGTGCCCCATGCTCGGGACAAGAATTGTATGGCTGTATATGGAATACCGCCTACTGGTGCGACGCGGTAATCCGGTCACGTGCGGCAAATTAACAAGCGGTGTACAGGCGACACAGAAGTCGCGCGCGACTCCGCGCTTGCCCATTTACCATAGGTTTGTTAGGAAAACGTCAGTACGGAGATTACTGACTCTATTTCTTGCCGCAACCTGTGCTGCGTGAAACAATTCGCGTATAAAAAAGCGTGCGGCATGCCGTACCAGTGGACGATGACTCTACGCTACGTTTACACATACGCGTGTTCGGGTATCCTATGTATCCGTACACGAACACGAATGTTTTCGCACTAGTAGCTGCATATAAAACACATCAAAGAGTAGGAATCTGACAATCGGGAAAGGGCACAAATAGGCAAACACGCATAGGGTTATACTTATGATATATAATACGCACACTTTAAGTAATTTAAAAAATGTTTTGTTTACTTGCTTACTTATTAAGAGCATCCGTTGTCACCTAATATACTTCATTGTATTGTATGGACAAACACAATTATTGTAAAATGCGGGCGGAAGATATCTGGTACAGTTAGGGCTAGGGTTAGTAGGAAATACTCGCTAAATACAATTGCGTGTATTTAATTCTTATGTTGTGTAAAAAAATAATCTGCTAAGCACTGCTAAGTAAATAATACATTAGCAGATTAAGGTGGGCACTAAACTGAAGTGATGACTACTCGTTACCACTTTTTACGTCTTGAATTTTATATTTTTGGTCCAACAAAGGTTAAGCTGTTCTATCGCCGTAGGATCTCACCAGCGCTCTTATGATTCACGAGTGACGGCTGTGGCATTTACAGTTTACATTTAAGTCCAACTGTAGTAGCCCTTCTTATACATTAGATTTTAGGACAGTACCGTAGCGTGCCTTAGAGGGGCCAAATGATGGGTAAAGATATTTCACAAAAGGAACAAAAACGCTCGAATGGGCTTGCGTCCTCATTTTTTAGTAGTCGATTTTCAATTGTTAATTGAAATTGATGTTAATAAATGTGTATTGGCGTGTCTGTTTTATTAAATATCTAAATATTGACGGAGATATAGCAATTAAAAGTTTGAATTGTAGTTTTAGCACTAGAAATGGTCGGCCATATATGACGTGAAATGCATTTTAACGTCAGTTATTTGTTGAGTAGGTCAGTGCTGTGGTAATATTCTGTAGCTGTTGGTAGTCAAATAATCAAGTCAAGTCAAAGAATAATAAGTTTTTATTTTATTTAACCCTGCTAAGGCAGACATATTATTGAAATTTGATTGTTCCTTGAAATAGCTGTAAATAATATTTGATATTTTGATATCGAAATACATATAGCAGAGATTTATGATCTGTAAGGTTGGTAACCTTACACAAGGATATTGTGATGTCACATGCACTTGGATTGTGTACAACGTTGAATCCCTTTAATAATTAAAGAGACAAATGACTTTTTTAATTGTTAATATCTCTTAACATATAAGGAATTATTAAAAAATAATTGAACATTTGAGATTCTAGTAACCCATTTAATCAATATATAGTACACTTTTATAGATATTAAGACATAGGACACAAGCCCATTGAATTAAAATAATTATATATTGATTATACGTTATTACTTACAATTAATACCTCTAGAAACTAAGCTAAGTACGGCTTAAGAGTTTAAGTGAGATTGTGGATAACATTTTATGAATGTTTGCTTACACGTTTGGGGCCCCTGTAGCCTGGGGGGTCCGTATCATTGATACGGCGGATACGGCGGTAGCTACGTCACTGTTTTAGGATCTAGTTTATTGTAATAATATTTGTAATCCAGATAATATTAGGACGACCCGAAAGAAATTCTGGCGGAAATAAACTTCTACAGACAGTATCTAGATGATTTTAGTGTATCTGAAGACAATCTTATCCTTGTCGTACAAATGATTAAGACTAGGCTAAGAATTTTGTCTTCAGACCAAGTTATCACACAGCCTATTTATTATTGCAATATCAAAGAATAATATTCCGTAATAATCTTTTCTTTCAAATATTTTGTAATTTATAATAGCCCTTAAAATGGATGGTGCTGAAGCGTTATGCCTATACTCAGCCGTTGGGGTTTATAATTATTATAAAGCCTCAATAAGTTGGAAGGTCACCGTGGTGTGCGCGGGAGGATCTGGCTGTGAAACTGCCTAGAATCACCATTGGTGCAGATCTTGGTAGTCGTAGAAAATATATATCCATTATAGTCCATATAGAAAATAAATATCTATTTGCTATTTTTATATGGTATTTGCACTGCTTTTAAGATGGAGTTTTGGATAATAAGGATTTTCTGATCAGTCTGAAGGCCGAACCTTATACATATATACCTACCTATACTTCGATTTCTTTTATTTACCGCTACTAGAGCGAAAATGTTCGTATTCGTGTACTGATACAAGAATTGCATTTGTTGCACTGTGAACTCGAACTATGTGTGTAACCATGCATACTCACAGAGGCGGATTAACCATGTTGGGGCCCTTGGCAATACGTCTCGGTACGTACCGTATTCAAATATATTTTTTCTACCACAACGCAATTTTATTTATAATTATACCGCTTTTTACTATATTACGAAGGTTGAAAATTTGAAAGAAATGAAATGAAAATATACGTATTTTTTTTATTAAATCTTATCTAATCTTAAATCTATTTAAACGGGTCTGAGAAATTGATGAATGAAGACAGTTTTTGATAGTGGCGTTTGTAATCATCAGACTTCTATATATTTGCAATGCTGTCATTACATTCGAGAAAATTTATTGTACCATTCTACCAAAAATTAGTTTATACGATTCCTTAGCAGGTATTTTCTCTAATGGATAATGCGGCCCTGCGTATTCATACCACTAATGCTGAGTATTCATAACTAAACATGCATATGCAGACCCGAATTTGAGGGAAGGCAGGCGGGGCTACTGCCCCGGGGCCTCCACAAGAGAAGGACCCCACAATAGAGATAAAAGCAAGCCCCCAGTACCTCCACACCCCTAAATTCGACCCTGCGCATATGTGAACCTAGGTTAAGGTGGCAGTAAAAGGTGAAAGTAAAAATCTTTAACAATTTTAGGGAAAAAAATTATTTCGATTGATTTTTTTGTAAAAACTACTAGTATTCTGGGATTTTTAATGGTTGTGGTGGATAGCAGTGCTATTTAGGTTGCCGATACAAAAAAAAATCAGAAATATTTGAAAAATTGTGGTCATGGTAGTTAAAAACATCTTAAGGTGTTTCAATTTTCGAAAAAAAATTAATTTTTTTTCTAATTCCGAAACAAAATGAGATATATTTTTTTCTTCTTCTTTTCTTGTGTAGTCATGAGCAGGACCACCCTTTGGTGCCCGCTTATCGTTGAATATTGGGACACCCTGTATGTATTTTTTTCTGTTATTAAACACAGCAATAAAATGTCTTTATATTTTTAGGTCAGAACCGGAGCTGGAATGGAATCGGTCTACTAAAATTTACCGAACTCCTATGTTTATTACACAGTGGCGTGCTAAGCCTTTCAAGAGACTCAACCATAGCTGTTAAGGTAAGGTAATACATATATATTTCTAATATTGTAATGTATCTAGTTGCGTTATCCAGATACAATTTTTTAAATATCCAGGCTGTGTTGGAAAGAGCTTTAAATAGAGTAAGGCCGTCTGCACACTGGTCGACTGATTGCAAACTAGCCGAGCAACGAAGTTTCCAACGAAAACGAAAAACGAGCCATGTCGAGCCGTGTTTCGTGACTTTATAGAATTTTTAACAATAGCATAATAGGGGATTTTATTGTGTCGTATTATGAGGTATTTGTATGTATGTATGTATTTAAATACTTGATGGGTTTGTGTCCTATGTCTTAATTTCTATAAAAGTGTACTATATATTGATAAAGTGGGTTACTAGAACCTCAAATGTTCAATTATTTTTTAATAACTCCTTATATGTTAGGAGATATTAACAATTAAAAAATTAATTTGGTTCTTTTATTATTAAAGGGATTCAACGTTGTACACATTCCAAGTGGAAGGTTACCAACCTTACAGCTCATAAATCTCTGCTATATGTATTTATATATCAAAATATCAAATATTATTTACAGCTGTTTCAAGGAACAATCAAATTTCAATATTATGTCTGCCTTAGCAGGGTTAAATAAAATAAAAACTTATTATTGTTTTGATTTGACTTAATTATTTGACTACCAACATCTACAGAACATTACCACAGCATTGACCTACTCAACAAATAACTGACGTTAAAATGCAGTTCACGTCATACAAATATGGCCGACCATTTCTAGCGCTAATACTACAATTCAAATTTTGAATTGCTATATCTCCGTCAACATTTAGATATTTAATAAAATTAACACGTTTAAATAATTAACACGCCAATACACATTTATTAACATCAATTTCAATCAACAATTGAAAAATCGACCACTAAAAAATGAGGACACAAGCCCATTGCCCAGCGACCAAGAAACATAGTCGCTCAAAACGTGCTCAAAACCAATTTCAATCAGTTTAGTTTCGTTCGTGCCGTGTGTTTTCTCTCACTCTCATAGTTGCATTCTTATTTGGTTCTGGCAGATCCTAGGCTCGCGTTTGCAATCAGTCGACCCACGTGCGGACGACCTAATGCTAAATGGAAGTTTGACTTAATTTTTCAGTTAATTTTTTTTTAATTTAAAATATTCTTTGCGTCTAGTATTTTTAGTTAGTTCTCGCTAGTGCCTAATGAAAATGGAGTAGTAAGAAGGATAAGGGCTGTAACCCTCCTGCAAAAAATAATATAACCCCATAACATTTTGTATCATTTATTTTTTTATGTGCTGTGTGGATAGTATACTCAGCATTAGGGCTGTATTCAGTGCAGTCTGCAGCATCCATTCAAAAAAGATTATTTGATGGGAATAAAGTAGTGTGGGTAACCAAGTAACTAAACCCAGCTCAGCACAGCAGATTTTATGATAAACTTAATAAGTAAATTATATATACAGTATTGTTATCGAAATGGTACGCCACTGGTTAAAATTAGAATAGGATGAGATACTTTCTTAGTATCGAAGCACATAAAATAAAGATCGAATAATAAGATGTAAAAATATCTTTTTCATGACTTATAATATTTATAGAAGTAAAAAATCTAGATCCTCTACTGTTTCTATAGTTGCAAACTTTATTGAAATGTTAATAATTATGCGTAACGAATTAGGCTCAAATATTCACGAGATAATAACATGTGATATGTAATTTTCGAGTTTTATTAAAAACTATTTTTATATAACATTAGACTATATAAAAATATAGTTTTACGAGATCCAGCCAGACATGAGCTTGAGAACAATACTACTATTTTCTTCTCATTTTAACTTATGTATATATATATAGCCTTCTCTTCTCTCCAAGTAAGTACTAATACCTCAAAGCGTGAAAAACATCTAGCCATGTTTATAAGTTACACCGACCCAACCGGCGCGGCGTTCGATATATCAAATGTTAGTGTTCCCTGCAATGCATATTCACTGATTCATGTACATAATGGTATACGGTATACGGCATAATGCCAGGGCGTTTCAATATACAGTATTACTATTAACGCATATTTTGGATTAATTTCAACAGCTGTCTCTTACATGACGTCACATAATTACAAAATCGATTTTAATATAACTATATATATTATAGAATTGTATATAATTTATTGCTTAACCTGAAATTAGAATAAGCATGGGAAAAAATGTCAGATATAGAATGGAATATCGACAATTTCATTGGACGAGTGATTCGGAAATGGTCAAACGTGTAATTTGTAGAGATATATGACACTGAGTTTATAGCAGTCAACAAAGAATACTACTTGTATAATAATTTATTAGTCAATAAAGTATTGTTATCTGAGAGCATATGTAAACAAAAAAAAGGAATCTACTTTGAATCCTACTAAGCTATTATACATTAGTAGTAAAATAATATCTAGCTTTATCGCGGAATAAGAATTTGTAATGAGAAAGTTAAAATATTAACATGCACCTTTTAAGGAATAACAGAAATTGTTTTTCTAATTATGTTTACTTTAACTAAATATTCTCTTTCTATATTACGTGTCAAAGAAATATCAGTAATCCAATTAATTTTAAATACAATATATTCTTAAAATATTTATTCTACTTCTTTAAAAGACATGTTTTTTCCTGAATATTCAGTATCATTGTTTGAGTTTAGATCGGGTTTCAGGTAGGCTGTCACATTTTTTGTTATAAATTATTGATAGCATTAGTAATAAATTAGTACGTTTGATAATCGGAGTACGCGATCATAAGCGACAACGACAACCGCTTACGAATGAGGATTGAGTTGAGTAGAGGACTAGAGGGACTAGAGGTGCCCCCGGCCCTGGGCCATACAAAGAGGATGGGGACAGAAGAGGAGGGCACGACAATGTGATTCTCCGGGACACGGCAACGGCAACGGCAAACGTTTGCTATTACTTCGACTATACACCAAGCATCGTTTATATTGATTTTAGTGGCCTGTGTTGTTATATTATGACTATGCATCTTCTGACCGTTTTACATTACTTAGATATTTGAGTTATTACAGCGTTATACCATTTTAAAGTTTAAGATCATAAATATAAACTTAATTTAACAATACAACAGTTAAATAACCAAATTATCTATCTACTTTAGTATAGCTATTATACTTTTATGTTATAAATGCATACTTTATACAATTATATGTAATTATTTACACATAGCACTCAGATATCTTTGCTCTATTAATATCATATCAAAGATGCCAATTAATATAATATATTTTCCATCATATTTAAATATATTTTGTAAAGAAAATATCCAATAATATAGTTTATTTTACGATGAATAATACCTGCAGGTATCATTTGGTTTAACAAGAGTGGTACAATGCTAGGAATGCGACCGGTTAGTCTGCAGCGTTGTATCACCGTAAGTCAACGCAAACAATCATTTATTTTGTAAAGCAGTCAGCGTATATAAAAATAAATGCTACTATCGCATTCCTTGTTGAATTTTACCCCAAACTTATGTGCCATACGTCCACATTTCGTTCTGTTTCTGTTGTTTTAAGAAATAACGGAGATTGCTCTTCATACTGTTTTTCTTGGTGAATTGCATACGCGTCTTAAAACCGTCCTAACGCTAAAACAGCACGGAACTGTTCGGTTTTGACTACGGGATCGATTTAAGCGTGTAATTCTACCCCGATGTTATGTATAATAGTATATGTTTCTTTAAAAGAAATGTATTAGAAATACAAAGAGAGTGTAAGACATCTGCTAGTTTTATTGTTTACATTAAATTTACATGCTTGGCCTGTTTAGTATCGCACAATTGACATGATAGGAGCTGTACAATGAATTAGGACTTTCTCAAAATGAGTAAAGATCATCGAGACATTAATTTGTTAATCATAATTTGTTGAATCATCCTATTTCTCGCATTTATCGACTGGGGCAGTCCATTTTCCGTGTGAGATCGCAACATTCGGCCAGATAGTTGGATTGGTTTTGTGTTCGCGCGCGGAAAGGGGTTCGGTCTGTCAGTTGTTTGAGCGTTGCCCCCTTCCCTCCCCCACCTTTCCCTTTATCATGGTACTCTGCTTGGTGCTCGCTGCCTGGACACTATTCAATGCGGAGTGCGGGGAGCAACGAGCCACAATCACACTGTATTTCGAATATTTACGTATTCATTTTAATTATTACGTGTGTTTTAGCGTTAAATTAATCAAGTAAAATTGATTATTTTTGCAATATATAGGAATATTTTATAATATAATATTGTATTTATATATTTGTTATATATATTAAATGGTTCTTTTATATATAAGAACAAGAAGAAATATAAAAAATATACAATACAAAAGTATTTACCAGGTGAAAACTTCCGTTACGCTAGAATAAATTTGTGAACTGAGTTGTTACATACTTTATGCTAATTTAAATTTATTTTAAATGTAAAATAAAGTAGAGGTGATAGGTGGGATTTAAACCCCAAGCAATTTTTAAACATTACTTGCTACAGCAAATACTTATAACAAATCGGTTTAAGTTTAATAACTTTACTTGCTGTTCATGCTCAAACACGGGCTTAATAACTCAGGTATGTATTTATTAAAAGCACAATATTTTATAAAATCTAATCAAGAATATGCCAAATAACTTATTGTAAGTCTGCTGTACGCAATATTCTTTAAAAGTAAACCGTTAGAAACGAGTTAAAAACAGTATACCAACAGATACATCCCATTGATTGAAATGTGAATACAAAATGTGACAAAAAGGAATGGCTATTTATAAGCACACCAACTATTATATTATAAATAATTTGATTCATTTATATCTATTTACAGTTAAATTTATTTGTAATTCAATCACAAACTAGAAATATATTTTTTCTAAATTACATTTTAATTTGTTACGTACTCTTAAGAATTGAATTATTATGAAAATTAAAAAGTGTAATGCAAATTAAATTTATTTGTGCAATGTTTTTTATTTAACATTATTTTTCTAGATCAGTTGGATTAAGGGATGAATAATTTAACATAATTTTTGGCTGTGTGAACCTAACTTTGCCACCGCACACTTCGACACAAAGCACACTCCATACTCACACAAACACTGTTACACGACTCGACTACACGGCGCTCAGAGACAGCGAGTGCCGACCCTATGATCGTAGGAGCAGGGTTTGCGGGACGGGGATATACAAGGGGGAACTAACTGACACCCGTAGCCCAAGCCTTTGGTATCTCGCTCGCCCATAGACCCGAGTCTCTCTTTCTCTCGCTTAAACGCTCTCGCATTATATAGGATATCGAAGCCATCTTGACTTGAGCCTCCGTTTGCTCTGCGACACGAATTTTCACATTTTTATGTCATAATTACGTAAATTAATTACTTTTTGATGCAGTCGAATCATCATTTTAGTTAGCCGGTACGGTTTCATTTAGGTTATATACAGTTCGGTCACGTGGTGTACTTATTTTATTAAATTGTTGTCATAAACGATATTTTTGACGTAGTCTGAATACAGGCTGTGCTTTGCCATTTCTGTTTGTGCAGGGCCGGGCATTGCGCTAAACGCACTGCAATAGTGAATAACCTCATCTTGATGCGAGTGGCGGACATTTTGTTAGTAATACAATAATAAAAGATCAGTGCCAATTAAGACGTTGTTTGTGTTACATGTGAATGGTCAGTTAATACAGTTTCATGTGAATCTTGTGAGTGACATTAATTGTGTTTGGTTTTATACTTGTTTGTTAACTCCAATTTAAAATACTGTCTATACAACAATCTATTCTTACGGTTGTCGTTTTTTAAAACATCTCAGTGACCCTTGCCGTGTTGTCGTGTTTGTGATCAGTGCTGAGTAGTACTATTGGTACTATCTTTTGTTTGGGCGTCATAGGACGCTATTGTTTCCTTGTTTATAACAAAACAAAATATATATAATCAGAATTCTGTAATGATAACAATAACCTAATGAGTCCGTAAGTGACAAGATAATGTCAAGCCCCGGCACGACAGGACGGGCTCTGGCCTTAAGATGTGAGTTGTGGGTATTGTGAACTCACACCTGATCTTGTGACGTGTGTAGTGTTCCAGAGAATTTGTCGATTAAGATAGTCGAGAGGATTGTTGGTGCCATCTGAAACTCAGGGCATGGAGAAAGAAAATGGGGATTCTGGTGGTGACGGAAAGAATGGTGGAGCTCCTCAAGGAGCACCCCAGGGAACTTCAGATCAAAACGCACTACTTGACGCCGCTTCCCTCTTTGGAGGTAAGACTTTCATTTTTCACTTAGAAGTATTTTGCATTCTTTTAAATTACTGTTGTATACCCTTTTGTCTTCAAGATCTAACAAATTTCTCCATCATGATTTTTGTTTATAAACAATACTTCTACAGATACAATTTGCGGATCTGTAACTCTCATGATCATATTTTTGTCTTCTAAATATATGCCCACAAATGTTGTTTATAATACTATGTTTATAAACATAACCTAACTCAACTTTATAGTAAAAGCGCAAAATATCATTACATTGTAGTATTCTGTTGTCTATATGTTTATATTTAATAATATTATTTCTGTTATACGTAGTTCCTTTAAATTTGAATCTTTAAACAAATTATTGGAAAATTGTAAAAGAGTACAGTCACGTTAAAGTGACACCGCATATTTCTTTAATATCTAAAACAAGCACACAGAAATGGTATGTTGTACAATCCTACAATTCTACAATCCTACAATATGCCAGGAGTGGCAGAAGCATTCGTGCATCGTATTTCAATGACTGGCATAGACTGTACTTGTCGAGCAACGATCGCACAAGCATCTGAATTGGTTGAGTGTGTTTAAATTATATGAATATGAAAAAAATGGGAAAGCAGTTTCGGTAAATTTACCCGCGACACATCATTTATATAAGTCGTAGTACAGTAATAACATTTACAGCAAAGATATAATTAACGAATACAGTACAGTCGTCAGATATATTAAAGTACTGATTGCATTAACGACCGGACGAAATTACTACGTAAACTAGATTGTCTATATATTTATTATATGTAATATATGTATTACCTATAATAAATATATATGCATATATACATGTAGAACAATTTGATGTAAATCAGAAGTCTACAGAATATTGTTCAATTAAGAGTATAATGTTTCAAGTACAATACAACAAATCTGCTGTTCTGACTAATTTTAATAAACCATCAATAACCATTGTCACAATCACAAGAATTCGTTTCATGAAAAATTACTTTGAAATTCGTATTCTTGAAACACGGCATTTCATTATTCAACCAATTTCAATCAGTATCAATCAAAGGTATTTAATAATAAGCCAACTATCTATCAAATTTTCTTTATTTAATTCCTCATATTATTAGTTGCGAGAGAACAAATATGAATTATTTAAATAAATGAAATACTTTAATATATTTATAGCGTCTGATAAATGATTGCTTTTGTTGTGATTCGTATTAAAAAATTTAATACTTTAAAGATGCATTAAATGATAGTTACATATTTATAATCAATAGAGGAATTCATGCACGATTTCTGCTATCGTTGTGATTATATTTATGTTAGAATGTACCCACTAAGTTATGCACAATGAAATTTGCAGTGCAGGCTCGTTTATAAGGATAAACAATAGCTAGTAACTCTGTTTTTAAATTGCTCCCATATCAATCTAAAAAGCGTTATTTTTTCGTTTTTAATACATTAACATTCGTTGCATTTTTTATTTTACCACTGTAATGATGCTTTTAATGCAGCCCGCACAATTTATACAAATGTTCCTAGTTCGTGGGGTAACCTTAATGGGGGTAATGCGTGACTTATGTGCAATTTCGGCTGTATTGTATTGTTTGGTATATCTTTTTTTGATCGTTTTCGAATAGTCGTTACGAGTATGTACTATACAGCTCATAAATAATATATATACAGCTTAATGCCACAACTTCCTCGAGCCGCCACTGGCAGTATGAAATATGTCATTAAAAACAATAAGATTATACATTATCTCATCTTTAGATTAAAATATTCATAAACAATAATGATTTTATGATTCTTGCGTGTTAGTAATGTTAGTATGTTAATTGTACATTACGTCTTATTATTAAATTCTACACGTAAATATTTTATTATGAGATTTTTTTTTAATCTTATTTATTTTTACATTTTGTATGTTAAACAAATTTTATTGATAAGGATTAATAAATAATTAATTACGCATTTCTTTGTATATTAATGCTTTAATAACATAGAAAATATTTGAGTTAACTAAAATTCAAAAATATTAAGACTAATTTCTGATAAGAACTATCTTTTCATACCATCTAATTAAATTTACAAACAAAATCATATGCTGAAATTTTATAAAAATAGTATATAACTTTTAAGTATATGACCTTTTTTTGAAACTAAAGAAACTAACCTCTTTTACTTAAAAATTGTAAATAACCAAGAATACCAATATAAAGAAATTAGTTTTTTATTGGTTTTTCAGCTTGTATGAAATAACGCAGAAATTACTTTTATAAAACACCCTTAAATTTGGCAGCATCAACGCATGTGGCCAATAGTCTAAAGGTATATCCAATTTTATAAATGTTTCTTTTAAGAACAATATTTTTTTTTATTGGACTATATTTTCGTACTAAAGTTTTAAATCAAATTCTGTAAAAAATTATTAATACATTTATTCTTATTCTTATTACAACCTAGCTCTTAATTTAACTTATTAGTCATTAAAATACTTGTCTAATTATATTAATTTAACAAATTTAGTTAAAGAGATAAATGTATTGTATAATATCATCTACATATATATTCTATATCTATACATAGAACAATTATTGTATAACCTATTTTTAATGCTAAATAAATATTATTGTTTGTATGTATTTGTTTATAACCAGTATTGCAGTTTCAAAATGTTATATAACATAAAAAGTTATGTCACATAATAAAAATACATTTTTTTATTCCATAGACTTTAAAAATTAATAAACCTAATAAGGCTGGGCCGGGTAAAATTATCAAGTATGCGAATATATTTCAATTAAATAGATGGCAATGTGTTCTATAACAATTCTACAAAATGTTTTATTTTTAATTAAAACACAGTTTGTTGTCCGATATGCATTTGTACTTCAGTTACAAGAAATAAAAATATAAATATTCTATATATCATTTCTGTAAGTTGAAATCTTGCAAGACAAGATTCGTAACAAGTTCTGGTATAAGTAAGAAAAATATTTATTATTTGGCTGTTAAAAAAACCATTGAAAACGCGAAATATTGTTCTACTTACTTATTGATTTGTATATTTGACTTTCATAAGAGTATGGTATATATATAAAATTGCATTCATAATAGTCCATCATAATTAAAATGCTTTTTAGACATCCACACCAATTAAATATATTAATTTAAAAGTTAAAAATACAAAGTGGAAATAGTCGAAAGTTTCCAGTTAAATTTAAATTCTATTTAAAATTAAAAGAAATTTATTAAAATTTTCCCGCCTAGTCACAGTGATAGTAAAAATACACAGATAATAAATATACTGTTCGAATAGTTGGAACCAGTTAGTTTAAAGTTCAGAATTGCAAAAGAGCGATATCTGCTAAAGTCTAAAAATATTGTTGTGTTAATCTGCTATTATTTATATATGCTTCCATTTCATTCGGATGTGATATGTCATAGGTTATTAAAAAGTTAACAATTCTAAGCATTAATGGTTAATCAAAGGGTGGGTCATATTCATTCTCTTAACACTTATTAATTTGCTGCTTTTAAATAATAATAAAATTAATATTTTGAAATTCTTTAGGATGTATGAACTGAAAAAATCTAGTAGTAATACAAGATAAATAAAAACAAACATCAGTAAACAAAGAAGTGTTTAACAGACCATTGTTTAAAGAAGAGGGGAAGTTATATTGTTTAATTTTGTAGACAATGGCTTTATATTATTTGTTGATATTATTTGTTGATATTATTTGTCTCATTGTATAATTTCTACAAAATTTTAAATAATATAAAATTAATATGAATATAATTGTTCTATTCTTTTGTTTTATTTTGAGAATCTATTAGAAAAATGTTCAGATGATAAAAATCTAGGTTTTTTTCAAATTTATTTATAAGATAATTTTTACAAAATGAATGTTATAATATTTTATTGCGTTGACACTTGATTGCTGTGGTTTCGGATCAATTTCCGAGAACAGGGGTGTTAGCCAGATATATGAGAGCTCGACACCGTATAAAACTGTCACATAGTAAGAGGTAAGGTCGATGATAAGGCTAATATCGAAAATAGACTGACGTTAACAAAGTAAATTAAATAAATAAATCAAACCATCAGGTAATGATATATGTTTTCTCAACTTTTTAAATGTATTTTATAATTTAAAAGTATTAATAATTGACACAGATATAGCAGATGTTTAAAATTTGAAATTATCTCTTCCCACCAATCGCGTCTCTTCTCTTCTTGACTGCTACGATATCTGGTAGTCTTTAATTCATAATGCCAATATAAAACAGAGTGTAACATTATACCGAATATTGAAAGATATTTTGTTAGTATTTAGTTTTAGATCTTTTATAGCTAAATTATAGCTGACAAAACGAACAGTATGATTTAATTGACATTGAATACATTGTACTTTTATTTGTTTCAATTGTCGTTACTCGTAGTCGTTATTGAGCTGTATGTATGTATAATATTTTGCGTTATACATAATGTATTGCAGAAATGTAACGACATGGTGTATAGAAAATGTTTATGCAGTATAATATACGATACTTCAAATCTATGTATATATCGGTGTAGTTTTCAGTGTATGTTGTCGATGATATTCGGAAATGAATCGAGCTGTTTTTCTTGTTTTTTTTGGGAAATTCTAAAAATGGACGAGGTAAGGTAATGTTTTTAACTCCAATTTAGCGTATACTCAAATATTTTCAAAATTAATGAAGTATTTATGTCTATTAGCATGTAAAAATTAAAGAAAAAAGTACGTTATTAGGAATGTGATAAAAAAAATGGTTTGCTGTTAAAAAAAATGTTTTTTTTTAAATTTTTTTTTTTTGAACTATAAATTGATGCTGTACTTCATCAATTCTAAGACTATCGCATACATGCACTAAATCTTCTTAGTGTTTTCAAAATAATCGAAGGTGTCTTAGATTTGGTGAAATAAAGTAATTTATATTTGAGCCGTTTATTTTGAAAGTGAGGAAACCTACTTTTTTGTCATTTGCGATATATTTAGGTGTATTTTAATAAAATAAGATAATGTAAATTTACTAATCATAAACATATATCGCAGAAGAAAATACAATAGGTTACATAAATATATTTGTCTCACTCACAAAATTAACCCAAGATTACAGATAAAAATATTATATATAGTTTCTATATTTTTATAATATTTATATAATAATAGTTTTATTTTTGACCCGCTTTCAAAATAATCGGTACTTATTTAATAATGCTCCATTCGCCATCGGATACATGAAATTTGACTGACGGCACCACATTCGGCGCAATAGTTTGCTCTTTTGAAATTAAATTAGCTATTGAAATCAGGGTGAAGTTTAATTTTTTTAATTTTTGCTCACCATTTCAGGTTAAAACGAATTATTTATATTTTCTTTATAAATTACTAGTAATATTTGTCAATTATTTTTATCATTTGATGTTATTAATATTTAAGCGGTGTGCAGTTAAAGTTTATATAGCTACCTATTATAAGTAATTATCATCTTGATTGATTTCAGGTATTTTGTAATCGAATTTTATTATTATACTCCATGCTCAAATTATGTTTACTTTTTGACAACAAATGTAGGGAATTTCTATAGATTCGTAGTAGAATACCTCAAAATTGATAAATTGAACATATTATAAAATTTATACATAGCGGGAAACTAAATCATACAAAAATATTTAGTTGACAGTACTCGGTTGACATTATATTAAAAAAATTAAAAAGAAAAATTTAAACGTAATCTATTTGTTTTTTTTTTCAAATTCCAAGTAACTAAGTTTGTAAATACTATAGTTATAAACTTTTGTATGTATTTAAATAATAACAGTAAATATTAATGAATTGTTTTAATTTTTTTTCATTGTTTTATTCCTATAAATCATTAAATAACATATACTTACTGATTGTGAACACAATTGATAATAATAGATTCCGATATAATTAAAAAGTAAACAACTTAAAGGAAATATTTATAAAGCTGGATTTGTAAAAACATTATGAAAATAATAAAAATGTTTTTGAAACTGAACGTTATTAAGAAATAGGATAATAGAAATAGCGGGAAAATGCCAATGGATCGCGATAAACAGTAGGTTATATGTTTGTAAAATAATTTTTCTGTATATTTCGAAACTATTTTAGATACGTATTCTTGTTTCATCATATTCTCTATGTAAATAATGCACTTACTTTAATAATTATGTTAACTAATGTTCACTGTTTTATCTTTTGTAGTTGTATAAAAAAATTATTATTGGTTTTTTACTGTTATGTCGAAAATTGCGTGAACTTGACCTAACTACATTAACATTTTATGACATATACGTATAATGCATTTTACCACTAATTTCAAATTTAGATTATTTCCTGCCATTAGACAATTAGAATATAAGTAATTTCAAAAATATTTTTTCCACGTTTTTAATAGTTCATTCATCTAATGTATTTTTTCTAGAAAATATACAGACTTATAATCAATAATGAGTATGTATACATAAAAATAAATAAATTTGCATGTCTTTTAAAACTAATAGTACAGACATTCCATAGTAAAGACCGTTACTTTGTCACGCTTAAAAATAGTTATATTTGTGTCAAATAAAATTATGTGAATATTTGGAATTGGCTTTTGGAAATACAATTTATTTATGTCCGATTAGATTGTGTAATAAAATTAAATTTGATGTAACACTAATATCAGGGTGGCCACAGACCTGGAAAACATGGAAATCCGGGAATTATCAGGGAATTTAATGCAACCTGGAAATATCATGGAATTTGAGGAAATTTCAGAAAATTTCCAAAAATATCAGGGATTTTGATTGCGGCAACTATTTCATGTATAGTATATTATATTTCATTTAAAATTCAAAATGAAATGAATCAGAAAATTTAAAAAGGAAACGTGTAAGCTAATTAAAAAAAAATTTTTAGCGGAAATTCAAGTTATTGATGATCAATTTAAAAATCTGTAATAATTTTATCTGTTAAATATTAAGAGTTAATTTGTTCTAGTTTATACTAGTCATTAGTTAATTTTTGTGTTACTTAATTTAAGTTACTTTTTATTAACGATTAATAAATCGTATTTAATTAGTTATTAAACGCCAAGTAAGGCAATGAGATAAAAATAAATCAGAAATAAATATTTTTTTTTTAGTTTAATACCAGATTTAATTATTGGTAATTACAATGTAATCAAAACTTCAATGTAATCAAATATTTAAGTGATACGAATAAAATTTCTATATCAGGGAAAAGTTTGAAAAACTATACTGGAAAACCTGGAATTATCAGGGAAATTTGAAATTATTTTTTTGTAGCCACCCTGAATTAATATTCTGTGCCTGTAGGTACATGTGTCAAACTGATTTTTGTGCAAAATTGCGGTAAATTTAAAATAATCACTTCATATTTCAGTTTGCTTTATTCTTCCTAGTAACCTTTGGTATATGAACTGCTCTACTTTCTTTTTAGTCAAATGATATTGCTACATTCATTGATTTGTGCATGTGAACTAGTTTAGTTGCAGCCTTTTGGAAATAAATATGAAATAATTATTTTATTCATATCACCGCTTTACCATATTTTTCCTTTTTAATATTTTCATAATTTCTACGTAATGTAATCTTGTCCTTGTAAATAGTTTTATGACATTTTTTATTACAAGTTTAGATAGATGATGATCGTTACGTAAATTGTAAAATGGATTTTATATTAACAAAGCATAAGTTTACATAATTAGTTAATATTTATCCTCATGCTTCTAGTTATAAATAATTCAAGTTTGTTAAAGATTATGTATTAAGCCAGATGGATGCTCGTTTAATAATATTCAAATAAAATAAGGAAATTCACAATAAAAATTGTCTATGCTTCTACCAGTAGAGGATATGAAACGAGTTTTTTTGTTTATCTGATTGTGACTTGTTTTTAATATCTATTGTGAAATCAGTAACCGGATAGTTTATCGTATGGAAATTCATCACATCGTAATTTCATAGCATAGCCCTCCTTCGTTTGCTCCTTTTCGTTTGCTTTCCCTCCACCAGTCAATTTCAGACATTTTATGAGGGTTGGTGTACTAAAATAAGCTAAACCTATCATAAATAAAGATGTCGTTATTAATATTATATATTGATTCATATATACATTTTTAAATTTAATAAGAAATTTATTGAGCTATTATTTTATTAGTTCTTCTTTCTTACAGATTAGATCCTAATTCGGATACAGTATTTAGTATGTATATACATTTATTTTTATTTATTTTTATGAATTATAAATGTAAATGTAAGTTAAAATAATTTGTGCTACACTGTTACAAATGTTAGTTTATTATTGGTCATTATAAGCAGAAAGGAATACTTTAATATATTCAATTTAGATTGCTTTGAAAAATCAATAAAGGGAAGTCTGTCATAAAATTAGAAGTAATAAAATAAACAACTACATAATCCTTGACAATAAAGTTGCACAGAAGTTTGAGTGCTGTTTAAATTTGATGACAAATGTTGTTTTCAATTATCTTTTTATGACAGACTTTCGTTTATGAAGAACTGTGTGTATTTTGCCAAATGACATATTTCTGTAATGGCCATTCTTGTATGCTTTTGTTGTTATTTTGTCTACTGTGTGCGCTTTTGAAGGTTGCTGCAGACTACAGACAATCTTATCATCTGTCTTAATCTGTCACATAATCTGCTTTAAAGAAATTGAGTCAAAACAATTAGAAAAGACTGAACAAAAAAAAATAACTAGCGGCTAAATTGTTATACTGTTTAAACTGACCCTGAACTACTGAAGCACACACCAGACAGCATCTCTAGTATGCATCTCGCCTTACATGAAACTAAAAAGATAATCTCCGTCCTTATCCTTATGGTATTATAATCCTGTAGTTTATGGTTACAATTCTTTTGTAGTCCAAATGTTCAAATATTTTGCAAATTATGTATGATTTAAACTTGCGCATAATTTACGAGTATTTATATCTATTTTGTTCATAATGACCGTATAGCAATAAATATTTATTTACCTCAAATGTCATTATACACATGAATGAGACCACTATAATTATTAGTTTTAACCTTGGCCGACCTTAGCCGTGATATTAATTCTACAATAGATAAGTGAAAGTTTAAAGTTCAAATGTTGTTCGTTAAATTCGAATTATTATTTATATTACTAAATATTTCATAAATGATAAACGTTAATAATATTCAATTTATTTACAATAAAACAAAATTTTAATTAGAAGTGTTATCTTATTTAAAATGGTAGTTTTATGAAATTAATGAGATAATTTGACTTAATGCATTTATGAGACATGTATGCTGTATAAATGTTACGTAAATGCTACATTGGTCTTTATTATAAATTCTCCTCGAAAAGATAGGTTGTCATACAGACTTCTGTTTTTTTTTTTTAATATTAAAATAAATTATTTTAATATTTTAAACAGAATGTGAAAACGTAGTTTGAAATTACTATAATTTACCGTTAATCCGATAGCGTTATTATTGTGATTGTTCCAATGTTCAATTGTTCTATTTCTCTCATTCTATTCAATTAGACGGTTTTATAAAACTCGAATTTTTATTGACTTTATATGATTAAGGAGGAACGGATCAAGCTGTTATCATCACTTTTTATTAAAAGATGTTTTTATAATGTTAAAAAATATGGTTAAACGGTCATTAGAATGAAATCATATTCTTTAAATAATTTCTATGTATTAGTTCCACAAGAAATTGAATCGGAAATATTACCGTTATTCCGTTTAATACACCCTACAGTAAAAATAAAATAAAATTCGTCTTCAAGAATATATTTTAAACTTGCTTAGTAGGTTCAAACTAGATTCATTAGACATGACAAATACTACCTACAATATACCTTAAAGAAACCTTTTTTGAAATACCGGTTATATTACCTGTGAAGTAGTACCAATTACTTTCGATTAAAGTTTTGTAAAATCTGTCACACCGCGCCCCCAAAAACTTTTAAAACTTATGATCATAAATATTCTACAAAGTTTGTTTAGTTTACGTAAATAAGATTCTTGAATTCTAAACTAAGATATAAGTTTCGTGGAAATCATTAAGAGTGGAAAATGTTTTTCTTTTGAGGAGTATATCTCTATGTACCATATACGTTTATCTTACAATTTTTTTAATGTGAATCTATAACAATTTCAAATGAGCCGAGACAATTAAAATACTTAATGAAGAGATTAAAATATATTTACAATTTATCAGTCTGCTTTATAGCTTGAGGGATAATTAAACTGTATAATTATTATTATAAATGGAGCATTAAGGAACAAATGATTGCCTACTATTCAAACTCAACTTTAAAAATGATATATATTTTCTTCTAAAGCCTATGACATGACTGATGTTTCTACTGGTCCTGTTCCCCCTAAATAAATAAATATTCTTGTAATAAACATGGTATGAAAGTATAAACGATATATACACTTTTAAAAGAATTATGTGCTGAACTGACTGTACCAAATTCAACGTTTTAGGTATCTGCTGTGTGTACACTGACTTGTGCTGGGGATCATTTTTTTTAAAGTAATAAAAAAAGAGAGAGGGAAGTGTTTCTGTAAAAATAATCAATAAAGTAAGTGTTACGTACAATGTACGTATCATATATAACATATAGTACACTGTATATTTTCCTACTTCACAATATTCTTATTTAACATAGTTTTTATGTTAATTTTAGATTATTTGTTTGAGTAATTAAGCTTGATAATGAGGTCCGTTCATTAGTCATTAGGTTATCTGTTTCAAATTTTATGTTATAGTAATATATATAATAAATAAATATATATTCACTTTGTTCGAAATATTAAAAAAAAGTAAGTTTAAAAAATATGTGGTAGAAATTTCATGTCAAAACTTGTTAAATTGACAGAGCTGTTAAGTGGTTCTTCCGGTGGAATTATGAGGCTATAAAAACGTTAACATCATTTTTCAATTTCATGATTTTTCTCCTTCTCTACGATTCGTAATTTTGCAATTATTATATCACAGACTAGAATAATTAAGAAAACATAGAAAATTTTTTTTTAGTAAGTTTTTGCCCACACAAGAATGTCTATTAGAGTGGCCCTTATTTACTCTTGGTGAAAATTATTTTTGAGATTTTTTATTGCGGCACCCCTCAGTTTGGTTTCATTGCATGAAAAAATAATAGGTGTACAATTTCAGATCAATCGGATAATGGGAAAGGGTGCCCCAAGAGCCCGGAAAATTATAAAATCCCATACATTTTTTAAAAAATTTATTTATTTTGCGAAATAATAATTAAATACATTATACTATATTATTTAATTATATTATTTTATTATACACTTTTCTGTGTATAATAAATATTTTGTAAAATAAATATATAAAATCGTAATTTTGTAATTTTTCGATTCTCGTGGATTTATAGTAAAGGAACTGATTTTCACGTATTTCTCGAAAATTGTTAGTTATACGAGAAAAAGTAATAGATGATTAAATATGTATTTTTATTAGATCTACAACTTTTGCGTAATAAGTTTTTGCATAAAATTAATATTTCTCAAGATATAAGAATATTAAAAGAAAAATCTGTGATTTTTCAATTTTCGAGGCTCTTGGGGCACGTTTTCCCGTTATCCGATTGATCTAAAATTTTACACAGATCATTTTTTTAGGCATTGGCACCAAATGGGAGGGTGCCGCAAAAAAAATTTTAACTTTGAAAATAAGGTCTATATATAATATAAAATAATGTCTATATATAATTTTGATGTGTCGGAAACTCTTGTTCTACTATAATACAAATCCAAAAAGAATACGCATACTGAGTTGAATTAGAAATCAATATTGTTACGGTTATTTTTCAATTAACTGAAACAGTGTATTCTATTGATTATACATAAATTGGTTAATATACAGGCAATATAATGTATAAGAAGTAAAAACACTATTAAATACGTTGTTGACATAATATATGAAATATTCTAGATACTGTAACTTCCTGTATTTCATGTGAAATATTATAATTAACGTTGTATAGTTGTAGTTACGAGTATATCGATGCTATATGCGTACAAGGAGGTACTGACTATCGTGTAAGATACACGTGTAAGTTGTTGTTTGTGTTTGAATAATGTGAGCAAGTATTCAACTGCGACGAATATCACCTTTTACCGTTGAGTTTCATTTTAATTTCAATACAGCATTGTATAAAATGTGTTCTAATTATAATAAACTTGTAATTTGTTAACTAAATAAAAAAAAAACAAATCAAGGTTCATTGCCCTTTACATTACGTTAGTAAAAGTTAGAATATTTTACATTATATAAATGAACATACATTTTAATTGTTTATTTAAACCAGATTAATTTCTCAATAAACTTTATAGTTGCTTGTTTCAATCTAAAATCTCAAAATCTCTTTTCTCTTTCCACACTTTAAATACTCGTACATCACATATAATCTTGACGCTTAGATCATTCATAGTTTATATTTAATTGTTTTAACCTTAACCATTTAAGAAGACACGGGACCAATTTTTCGAATTATAAATTTTTTTTTTTTAGTGATGCACAAATAATTTACAATGTATCTGCATAAAATATTTAGTAAGTGTACTAGCTTAAATGGTAGGTAGAAGTCTGCTCACCAAAATACTTCTTATTCTTAACTCTAGTGGGTAAGTCGAAGTAAGCTTCTTAGCTTCTCCGACAAGTTGGTTTAATGCTAAATGATTTAATCTGCAGATAACATTATTAAATTTATTAGAATTACAATTTTAAATTAAATGACAAGTCTAAATCAACAGAGTGTATACTCGACACATTTGTTTACATATTGCTTAAAATAAATTATAATATTTAGTGCTTAAAAGAAATTGAGTGAAAATAATACTGAATATAGATCATTCAACATATTTCAGATCTGTACTTAAGATGTTTTCATAAATATTTGAAATACAGTCGACTTGACTGTATTTCAAATATTCAATTTCTTCAGCGGTCTTCGCAAAGTCGTATAGTATTAGTTTTTAAGTTCTATGTAGTATATAATTATTAATAAGTAATTTTGAGTTCTATGATTTTTGGAAAAATACTCTATTTCGTAAGCATTTTCAAACATTGATTCGCGTAAGTCAACGACTCACTGTAAGACTGAAAATGAAATCTAAATAAGTAATAATATTTTGATTGCTACGTATATTTTGTTTTTCTTTAACTGTTAATATTTTAACGTGTACGTTGTGTGTGTTTTTGTCAGTATCTTTCTGATTCGTTTATTTCCGATCACCATATCTCAGACAGTTTCGTGCCCTCTTAATAATTCGTTTATAAATAGTACTGCAATGGAATCGAAGCTGATGTACTATCCGTTCAGTATTGTTACTCTTCGCTATTGACATTGTTTGTGAAAATAAAAACAGATGTATCCAAACAAGTTCTATAAATAAACTTTACTAAATAACATCACATATCGATATTATATTTTTTATTTATTGTGTCCTTAATAAAATAGGTGATATGAATTAAATTGATTATTTTTGCATAATAAAATGAACGCTGCGATAGTGCTGGTTTATAGCCATAATAACCATTGATTGTTTTCTTGCTTTACAGTTGTTATTGAAAAATATGATACAATTATAATAAAATTATTTATTAATCTATTGATAAGACAATATATTTGCCATTAAATTATTTTTTTTGAGTGGATACTTATAAACCATTTATACAATGTAATATACATGCTTAATAATATATGTCAACCTTATATAAGAGTTACTTTGTGTTTACAAATGAATTCATGGTTATTTGGAATAGCTGTAATTTGTGCTGCTTTGTTTTGATCTCTATGTATTTATGTTAGTTAAATGCCATGATTGCTGACCATTGTTACGCATTTGACGATAATTAACGATATTACGCGAATTATTTCATCTTAAAAAATTGCATTTCATTATTCTCTTTGTGATTTAGATTTCCTTGATCAATAACTCAAGATCATGTTGCAAATGTTTGTTTTGTGAAAAAATTTGTGCATTTTTTATTATATTATTATTACATATTATTATTATTGTTTGTATTCTTTTTGTTTAGTTGTATGCTTACGCTCGTGGGTTGTAGTTCGTGCGATTTGGAAAAACAATGCACATGTCAGGTTTTTGACCTCGGCTAGTTAAAGTTAATGAATCATTTTTTTGTTAACCAATTATAAACAAAGTAATATTATTTATAATTAATATGTAATACATACCTGTCCTTATTATAAACCTCTTGTCGTCTATGCAAAATATACGTTTTTTACAGAAAGTTTAACATAGGTAAACAAGATTTAAATACAAAACAATTGTCCATTATTTTTTATGAAGTATAAAATGCGACGTTAAATAAACTTTAAAGAACAAATCGGGATGTAGTGTTTATTCCTTTAAACAACTTTATAAATAGAAACTACCCAATTCTGTATTTAATAATTGTTTATAAGCGATAATAATAGATGTCACAATTATCCGAATCTATCTCTAATGTATTAATAAATTACAACTTCACAAACTTCTATTTTAATTATATATATATTACAGCTTGTACCTTTTTAAATACCCTGTGTGCATTACATTATAATACTTGATGCTTGATTAAATTATAGTATGCTTATGCTATGGTTGTTATTATATAAAATAGTATATACAATTTACTGTCAAGTTGATTGCAAGAGCGAGACGGAGTATGAAATCAATAGTTTGTATATATGTATTAGAAAATACAATACGATAATATACATTTCATAATTATCTTCATCCTTGTCTAATAATATCTCTTCCTATTTACATACTGACAATTTTCTGTTTTACTCGTAAAGTTTATTTCTAGATAGATTTACGTAATAGGAAATACCGATCTATAAAGATTTAATACCTTGTACTTGTATTGTAGCAACCGTGCGTTGTACGTTATTTGAAGAAAAATACTCGCGCTGTACTTATACATGACATTGTGTTACGATAATTATTTAGACAAATGTTTAGGGCTATAAATATAATATGTGGACTAAATTTACAATATTTTTTCGGGCAAGCGCTGTAATTTTTGTATTTGCTTTCTTTTATTATATGATTTGATTATAATTGATTTAGGTGGAATATTTTTTCTAAACTAATTAGGTTATGATGGTTTCTATGTTATAGAGTAAGATCCCAGAGTGATCTGACATAACTTATTTTCAAAAGCATAGAACTTTCGGTTCTAAGTAGTCTCTACATGTACTTTTAATACCTGCGTATTTGTGGAGTTCGCTCGGTGACACCTGTGCAGGTACCAGGTGAGAAAGGTAACTAAAAATCAGAGTTACTTTACTTAAATTTGTATGACTGATTTTTAAATATATTTTGTAGAATGTTATTCTGAAGTAAAATTAAAAGTGTCAGACGCTTTCCATGGGCCAGAACTATATAACTGACAAAAACATGTTAGTGGTCTCATAAACACAACTACACTGTATACTATATACTGTATATAATACGGTGTGCGCAATAGTATATACGCATCCACAATAGACTGAAACAGATTGTGAGTTTAAGAAGGGGAAAATAAGTAAAGTTAATTTATTTTTTACAGAGCTTTAAAGCGTCTGACAAAAGTTCTGGCCCATGGAAAGCGTCTGACACTTTTAATTCTACTTCAGAATAACATTCTACAAAATATATTTAAAAATCAGTCATACAAATTTAAGTAAAGTAACTTTGATTTTTAGTTACCTTTCTCACCTGGTACCTGCCCAGGTGTCATCGAGCGAACTCCACAAATACGCAGGTATTAAAAGTACATGTAGAGACTACTTAGAACCGAAAGTTCTATGCTTTTGAAAATAAGTTATGTCAGATCGCTCTGGGATCTTGGACTATTAGGCATCGATACATTGATCGACGTTCAGTTAAATGAATTAAAAGAAAATAGTTTTAGCATATTAATGTCGAACTTCTTATATAATTGATAGAAGCTTCATTCTAAGGCAACGTTTTTGTAATATATTATGTTTTATTACTAATTTTATTTTACTAATATTTTTATTAAAGGAAGAGAGTGTAGGAGAATGAGCGGGGATATGTAGAAGCGGCGATATGATGAATAGTAGTACTAAGAACTCCGTCATCCATAATTATTTTTGCGATCGTGATGTCAAACATAGACTAGCACTAACAAAGTTTAAAGAAATTGACCTATATTCTACTCATATTTCTCAATGTGGCGTTAAGCCTTAAGAAATAGCATCAAATTGCCCAATGCTAAATTTATTCAATATGTGCTTATTTTATAAGAGCCAATATAATCAGCTGAGTTGTTTAAGTCTTGTAAACAGTTCTCCTTTCCGGATATTCAACCGTAAGACGCCTTAGTCCTTCACCCTCCTTTAAAACGTCGTTTTCTCAGCGATGTCGTAGTTATCGATTTTCTAGAGCTTTGCTAACTGCTCGTTATTGTGAATGTTCTGTTTCGGTTTTTGTGTTTGCATCAACCATACTTTTGATTATATCAAGTACAGTAAGTGTAGTTGGGATTGGTCGGTGTTCGGATGTGTGGATGTCTACTAAACAACTATTTGCAAATACTAATAGCTCTATGATCATTTATGTTTAATAAAAATACACGCAAAAATGTATACTATACTAAAAAAATGTACAATGTAGCTTCCCGCTAAATACAAAACATGAATCCTTAAATGTAACCTAGTATTGTTTAATCTAAATCTTTTAATCCTTAAAATATTCTTCTTAAGAAGTTAATAATGTTATTAATACGAAAAGAGATAATTTTACGATTGTAATTACAATAAAATAGGTCACAAAACGTTATATATTAGATAATAAGTTTTACGTAACAGGTAACTTACTTTATGTTAGATACACTTTAAAAACACGTAATTGTGTTTAGCGGTTTTGTATCATTTAAACAGAACTGGTCGTTACCTCTATGTTATAATATCATAGCTAGTTAAATAATCATCATACATCACAGATAATTTTTGTCTATTTTTTTACGCAATGAATATCATATTTTTTATACGATTACCCGAAAGGAGTGTCTGTATTTTATATTGAAATAAAACAAAAAACTATTTGACGTTTTATTAATTTTTTAAATTTTAAATAAACATTTTAATTACATTATAATTTTCGCTTTCTATCAATTTAAATTCTTGCCACCCTTTCAGAAAACTGGGGTAATATTTCGTCAATGTTGCGGGCAATGTAAATATTGAATGTTTCAATAGATTCAAACTTGTTCGTATAGTTTAATGATTTGAAGTTATTCTACACAAAAAATCTAATTACGCTAAATTGAATGATTGTGTACGCTTGTTGACTGTATGATTTCCTGAAATATTATAGCCAATTTTATTCTCAATAAATTTATTGATTCGTTACCGTAACGCCATCTTGTTAGAGCCACATACCGTCTGGTAAAACAAAATCCCTCCTTAATTTCATATATTTTGTATTTTTTAGTTTAAATGAAACATTATATTATTTTTGATTATTCATTCATTTTCTTTATGTATTGTTATTAAATATTATTTCGATTTGCTCTTTTTGTTTTATCTTCAAAAGATTTGAACGTTCTGTTGCTGGTTAAATCACTCTTAATACGGCTCTCAAACCAGCAACCAAAACAACAAAATAAGAGCAACCTCAAATAAGTTAAGAATAATTACCTTTTGTATTATATATGTATTCTGTTATTTTAATTGTGTGTAATATAAGTGTGTAAAAATGTAACCAGTGCCATTTCAGGTATTGTATTGTGCCAGAACATTTACAACAAAACACCGTCTGTATCCATATTATTAATTCTCTCGAAGGAATTATCTCTTAGCATGGCTGTTTAGCGTACTTCGTTAACAATTACACGTTGGCACGATTGCACTAAATGCGCATCAAATAATCACCGGATATAATAAGCACAACTGTTCTTAGACTATCTGCTGCCCAAATGCGGCTGATGGTTTAAGTATCCGTTTTACCCGAAATATGAATTTTTGTTGCGGATTTTGTAACAATTTTGTATTATTTGAAAGCGTTGCTTATGCGTCAAACACTCCATCATTCAAACCTTTCGCCTATAATTCTATATCGTTAAATAAATTAAATTAAAAAAAGAGCATATAGTACAATTTGGAAAATATAAAAAATATGTAGATCTATAATTAAAACTAAATTATAGTTGTAACTTAAACAAACGTAGTAAAATAGTTTATATGTATTTTAACATTTATTTACATAGGTGTCACGACCCATACATTGCGCACCACTGATCAAATCCATGAGTTTTCATTAATAGAAAATATTCCAAATTATAAATCATATACACCTACATATACATTGTATATTTGTTAATATTTACTACAGTAATTTATTTTATTAATATTACATTCATGTAAATGTACACAAAAATAGTTTTGTTTGGTAGAGATTTATTATTTTCTGTCTCATTTTAATTTCTGTGATATCTCATTCTAGCATGACGTCATGTACGATACCCTCCATTCATGTTATCAATGGTTGTATTTAGATAAAGTGGAAGGAGTAAATTATATGATATGAACCGCCAACGTAGTATCGTAACTGCACATGCTCGTAGAGTTCAATAACGTAAAAATAATTTCAAACAATTTTCATGTAAATATTATTACATAATTTAATAATATTTTTATAGTAAATATTATTTTACTTTATTAATAGTTTTTTATTTTAGAATTTATTGGAAATATAAGAGTTTTTTTAATTTTATTTTTTGTATTATATTTGTCTTAACAGTTGAAAATGGTTTAAACGGCTTATTCGCACAGCTATATGAAATTCATAAATTTACTCTAACATTTTCAAGTCGTGAATTAACGCCCTAAGACCTGTCAGTATCTGTCATTTGCAGCAGAGCTTTCTGCACAGCAGGTTGATCAAAATCCATGACATTGAACTTGTCATAATAATATGCATAACTTCGAAATTTGGTTGTAGGTGTATTTAAAAATAACTATGTCTGAAATATCATATTCTATAGATACGAGATGTATTGATGCGATTTATATTAACTTGATCATCTGAGAGGATGGATTAAAGACCAATATTTTATATTTGTTATTTAATTTATAAATATTTGAATCTTGCTTTTATTTTAAAATCGGAAAATGTGTAAAATTTGATAAATGTGTAACAACTTGGTGTTACAGTTATTAACGGAAATTGTTTGAATTTTAATCGAGTGAACAATTTATTTAAGAAATAGCATTCCAATTTAATACCTGGCTAGTTTATTGCAAAGCAAATCATCATAAGTTCATGATTCATAATTCATCGCGGTGATGAAACAATTCCCACATTTTAGTTCCCATTTTTCCATCACTTTTGTCTCTATCTACATTCTTCGCTCAATGTCACCATCATGCCTACCTCTCCTGCTCCTTCTTGAGCATTATGCCAAACTATCTCACTTCCTCTAATTTTCGTGCTATATTCGTCTCCTGCCTACTTCCTTCATTCCAAACTTCATTTCCTTTCTTGCTTTCTTCTTTCTTTTTCAACCCATCCTTCCTTCCCTGCTTTTGTTTACTTTTATTGTTTCTTTCAACAAATATTCTATTTATTTATATTCTTCCTTTCTTCTCTCATACCTATTCCTTTACTCTATTTCCTTGTTCCTGCTTATTTGTTTTCATCTCTTCGATTCCAAATCCTTTCTGGTGTATATATTCCTTATAGCGATTCTTATAATAAGAGCTTACATCAATTGCATATTATATGATAACATATTATATGTTAGCCAACGGTCATACCATGTTTAAAAACACCAGTTCCCATTTGAACACTGAAGTTAAACGACATTGGGCGTAGTTAGTACTGCGACGGGTGACCACCTGGGAATACTGCGTACTGTTGGCTTTTATAGTGGTGTGGTGCTCATAAATGAGGTTTCGTGAAACATTTTATCCCTCCCACCTCCACCCTGTAATCTCTGCTTTATTTGTTTAAGTAAAGATTAAAAATAATTACTTGTAAATTAAGTAGTTTTATCATCAATTCTATCACCGATGGCTTCGGAAATTTTTCTCGTATCGAGTATATTTGAACACATCGATACGTAACTACTACTGTTCATATAATCTCATATAATCAGTTAAATAAGATGCAATAACCAAACACAGATAATAAAACATGTGTCTTGGAATCAAACTATGACATAGTTGAAGTTCTCGAACGCTGTGTGCTGTTGGGATATTATCTACAGTTAAACATGTTGAATTTTAATGAGATGACTCAGTTTTCCATATCTCAAAATAGTTTAAAATATACTTGTAATATTTTTATCATTACACTTCACCGGACAAAAGGAATCAGATTTCTGTAATATTAAATTACACATTTTAACTTGTTTTTGTTGTGTCTCTGTGGACGGAAATTTCTGTTTTGTTATCCCATTAAAACTTATGCCTTAGTCAAACATAGGTAGATGGTGATACGAATATATTTGTTCAACATTACATTCTCCCAAACATTTGGAACACTCGAATGATGGAAAGTGATAGTACACCATCATTAACAATTATTTCAATTATATTGTGTGGCATTAAGATTGACAATGTCTAATCTTAGGCCTACTGTCCACGTAGCGTCACTTCATACGCACAATTTCTTCATTCATCTTTGACCACAGTGGTGGTGGTTTCAGTTGTGCAAAATGGGGGTCGTGAATGATCCTAACTGCTAAAGTGAGAACACTACGGAATTCGGCTTCTGTTGCTCTTTTTATGATTAGAAAACTTAATCCAAAAAACTTGTACGGGTCAATACATCTGCTATTAAGGATAAACCACTTATATTGACGACCCTTGATTGCTCAAGGATCCAACTTATTTGATTAAACCTTTTACTTTTTTAGGGCATCATAAATAGCACACAAGACTGGCCATATCATTTCTTCTGGCATCTTCTCCTTGCCATAAGTATTATTGAAAGCCGTTATCACTGATGCCGTTAACTCTTCGGATATATCAATAGATGTAATATTAACCTAACTCGTTCTAATTTTGCTTTCAACCATGCTGCAGTAAAGTTGCCATTCTTCGTCAAAGATGAACGACGTTGTACCCTTTCTTGTAGCTTGCATTTAAACAAATGATTCTCTGTTCACGGAGCTGCAACGTCGAATTTGCTTAGCGACAAGCAACCTGGACTGCAAAATATTTCAGTTCTAGCGTACTGCATGACGCAAATACGTAATCTTCTTTTAAAAATGACGGGCTCGACTAAGTGAGTATAAAATACATGTTATTAGAAAATAATTTTTCAAGAACATTCTTTATTGTATTAAACTTTGCTCAAAGTTTTTCAATCTGGTTTATCTATGGCGATGTTGTCTTATAGATATACGTCTTAAATAACATTTTATTTATAATTTCTTAATTGTTCGCTCCTTAATTGTGACCTCGTTCAATACATTGTAATACTCACATCTTCTAGTTGAGGAGTACTTCTATGCAACTGATGTAATAATATAATCACCTTAATCGATACTTTCGATTCTAATGTTTGATGACTTTATTGTAGTCATGAAACTAACTAGCTAATATCTTGAAAATACTTCTTGACGACATTTTGAGCTAGTTACAGTCCTGCAATATCCAAAGCTTAAAACTAAAATAATTAAAATTCTTCCATTTTGTGAATATTTAAAAAAATATTAATGAGGTAAGATATATCTACACAATATGTTATTGTCGTTGATAATTTATTGCTTACAGTCCAAGACGAATGTATAGCTTCCTGATGCTCCGCGAAAACTTTGGTAAATCTTAACACATCTTTTGTTGTAAAAATAGAAATATGTATCAATAAAATATGTACGTATTGTTAATGTTAGTATATATTTAACCCACATCCAAATATAATAAAATCCAGATATATCCAAAGATATACGCTTGGAAAATGTTTGCAGAAGTTCCTTATTGGAACTTCTTTTCTTTTGAATTTAAATCACAGATTTGTGACGTTTAATGATATATTTCTAGACAATATGCCATCGACGTTAAATAACTTGTTGATATTTTCACTAGGAATTTACAGCTTCTTGATGGTTGAGTCAAATTTACTCACTCGTAACACATATTTACTTGTGAATTTTCCTTTTTTTTATACGTCTAAGACGAATTTATGGCTTCCTGGTGCTCCGTGAAAACTTTGCGCATCTTCTCTTGTAAAAATTGAAGAAACGTAAAGTCCTGTTAACTGTTGGTTAGTTGGATTATGATGATAAAAGAGTTTGGTAATTTTTTATTGGTCTATGTTTTTATGGTCCAGGCATGCGCACGCAGATACGTTTGGCTTGTTGCTCGCAGGTCTATACGCCACTTAAGGCGAATTTATGGCTTCCTGATGCTCCGTGAAAACTTTAGTAAATTTTAACACATCTTCTCTTGTACTAATGTTAGTATATTTCTAATTCACATCCGAATATATTAAAATTCAGATATATCGGAAAATATATACTTGGGAATTTATTTTAAAAGTTCCCTATTAGCCTCTGTTTCTGTATTTCTTAGAATGTTCCTTTTTTGTGAACTTATTTTCTTTTGAAATTTAATCACAGTTTTGTGATTTTTAATGAAACATCTATACAATATGTCATTGAATGTTGATAACTTGTTTGATATATGTTCAAGACGAATTTATGGCTTCCTGGTGCTCCGTGCAAACTTTGCTAAATCTTAACGCATGGAATCTAGCATAGGTTATTCGAGTACATCTTTATTTCCAAGCCATTCGACGTATTCTGTATAACCTCCTCTCTAGATAAAGTCTTTTGAGGTGAACAATGTTTTCAAGATGTCGTTTTTCTGAATTTCCAGAAAAATATCAGATGCAAATAACGTTTTATTTGTAACTTCTGTTATTGTATCAAAATAACAACATTGGCACGGTACTTCCAGTGTCCAGTTATTTTAAAGTTTACGCAAGTACTCAACAATCGTATATGCTCCTAAGGTACTTTCTGTAACTATCTTCTTTTCCTGAATAATATCTCCAATTTTAACGGAGTTATCATTGTTTTCTATTTTGAGAACCATATTTCTATTAAATTTCTACACTGTTCTGTAGTAAAATACAGACCACCCTAGACAATATGTCTTCTAATTTGACTTGGTCGTCCAAGCTAAATTAATTATCTCTTAGTGTCTAATATCGATCCAAATGAACGTTGTAGTCATGAAACTAACTAGCAAATATCTTGAAAATATTTCTTGACGACATTTTGAGCTAGTTTCAGGCCTGTAATATCCAAAGCTTAAAACTAAAATAATTAAAATTCTTCCATCTTGTGAATATTTAAAAAAATATTAATGAGGTAAGATATATCTAGACAATATGTTATTGTCGTTATACACGTCCAAGACGAATGTATAGCTTCCTGATGCTCCGTAAAAACTTTGGTAAATCTTAACACGATTTGAAAAGTAACGTTTGGATATTTTCAATAGACATGATGGAAGATTAATTTCAATGTTCCTGTTATTGTTTTAAATTTATACACAGGTTTATGTTTTCTATTAAGACATATCTAATCAATATGTCTTTTACAAATGATCACCCGATACAAATGATTCTTTTGGTAGATTTAAATAAATCTCTAATCTTGTTCAATAATAATTACCAGCTACCTGGTTATGATAAAATTTGGAAGAATGGAACTTCGTTGATAGTTCGATTAAAGTAACGTAAGAACTCACTGAGGATAGCTTCGCCTCAGTTTTATTCCCAGGACTTCTAACAAGGATAATTACGCGCAATAACACCTGAAATTTACTTCGACTTCTCTTCGTGGACTTCGTCTTCTGAACTTCGGTTTCCGCTATGGTTGCAGTAGTCTTTTCGACGTCTGGAGAATATATAATCGGCATTTATCATATGTTTCTTCGATCAACAAGAATGAACAGCCTCCTGCCGGTCACTCCAGTAAAGCTGAATCAACAAAATATTGTAGGTGTTAATTTTTACAATCGAAATAGTAAAGGTTTAAACCAAAAGAACAAGTTATTAATTTACAATTAATTTCAGCTTCTTCCTGTTCATTTAATCTTCTTGTGAACTTCACTTCTTTAAAATATCGACACCGTTCTGTGATTTGTGTTAAAATATATCAATGACATTGATCACATTTATTCGTCCAAGAGGTATTAACAAGTCTTCTATTTTCTTTTGTTGTATCTGGAAGAATAATTAGTTATTTCTCTGAGCTAATTACTTTCTCTTATGTGACTTCAACAACTGAACTGACGCGGTAAAATAAGAGAACAATATATCCGTGTACTCTAATATTTTAAAATACAACTAATGTTAAAAAAGAAATTGTAATAAGTTATAATATGAAAATACGCGCTTGTTTATATGTTTAAACATGATAGCTACATGAACGCTATTTCAGCTACATGGCATCTTTAATTTAATCAAATATAGTTACTAAATATCTTGATACATTTTGATTAAGATATACATGTAATTGTAACTGGTCACAAATTGTATTAAATATATCTAAGGCTCACTGTAAAAAAAAACCGCGCGGTGAAAATTCGGCTGTTTTTTTTTATGTGAATTAAATATCGCAAATGATTATGATTCCATCCGCGCGGTTTTTTTTCCGCAATGCGCGCTAGGCTTAAATACTATCTAAATTAAAATAATATGTAACTGTTACAATAAAGCATGAGAATAACAATGTAAATTCTACTGTGTAGAAATTTATTAAAATAATACTACTGACTATAATATTTTAATAAGAATTCAGAAAAGTATGAATTCTTAATTAAATATTACGTTTAATATAACACACATAATGCACTTAAACGATCAGTAAGTAGATTTTACAAAATTTAGAAAATCAGTTGTTAAATTTGTTATTTTTATTAATATTAAATTATCGCACTGAATATTTGAAAAAAACGTACAAATTACTAAAGTATATAAATATTTTTCACAAAGATTTTGTTAAAACCATTTGTAGATAATATAATTTCAGTTTTTCAAATCACTAGTAACTGCAAACGCTCTAGAGAATAATATAAGCTAAATAAAATGATGCTCTAAAATAAGAAACATCATAGATTATTAGTCTTTGTTACTGTTTTAAGGAAATATAATCTAGTATCTATAAACACTAATAATTGAATAATTTAATTATTCAATGAGAACAGAATGTAATAAAATTTGAATATGTAAATTCAATATTCGTATAAGATATTGTACAGTGTGTCTCAGAAATAAGCTATCTATGCGTAAATATAGGTATTTATTTACGTGACGTTTAACTTTAAACGTATTGGCTATATAAATGCTACATTTATGTTTATAGGAAATCATGTTTAATAAATGTAGATATTTCTAAATTGAATAAAAGGAATTTTACTGAAGACAAGACCATATTACATATTAAAAATAAAAATATTGTATCTATTTGTTCAACCTTTTCAAATAACACTTTTTGACAAAGACAAGTCTGTTTCAGAACTGTCTCATATCACTCTGATGTATTTTATACCTAACAGATTTGTCTTAAATAGATAACCAACTCTGAGACACCCTACGTTATAGCAGTTGTGTTTATAGATAAAATAATTTTAATTAAGCTATATCTTTTATGATTATGCATATGTACTACGTATCTTAAACAGTGACGAGCGAAGCAGATATTTTCTGTGTCTTTACATGTCTTACCATACTTAAATTGCATTTGTATCCACGTTTACAACATTTTATTAATATATATTTACATATTTTGATTGTTTGGTTAAAACGTTGACGTAATATTATTTCCTGTCTTTATATTATAACGGTTTACGATTCTCTAGCTTATAAAATAATGCCGGGTATTCAATAGTGAACAATGTTGTGAAACATTGTTTCAGATACAAGAATCTGAGTGTATACACTGATACTTCTCGCATAATACATGAATCAGAGCACTTACGAATATATAAAACAAAAACGAAGATATTAACAGCAGTGGCGATGCGTGGTTTTACACAAAATACATTTAAGTATATATTCGCTCGGACGACATATTCGCAACGACTAAGTGACGTTGCTAAGGTGGTTGAGTCATTGACTGCAAAGCTGTGTTCATGTTGAGATCAAAGTCAGCGTATATTTAAAATGTAAATGCAAATGACTTACACAGGTCCTATTTGCACACCGAAGGTAATCAACAGTGCGTGCGCTGTTGGCATAGGCAATTGATATCATAAACTGCAAATTATTTGCATTTATTATGCAAAAAGTAGAAACCTATATTAAATCATTAAACAAAAATTATTGTATCGTGAAACAATTATATGAATACTGCGCAACATTGTTTCCCTGTGGATACGAGACCTAATTTTATACCGTGTTGTTTTAGTATACAACTGCATAGTTTCATTGAAAAAGAATTTGTTTATGAATACTTTAATATCATAATTATAAATTATAATATAAAGAGACGTAAATAATTATTACTCTAGAATGAGTCATTATATTTCTTCTAGTAAATAATATAATATAATCTTTCGAAACCAGTTTTAAAGTTTCAATTTCAATTAAGTAAAAATGAATGCACATGTAACTTGATATGTATGTTTGCCATGTAAAGATATTGTAATAAAGTGTATTACGTAGAAATCTAATTGGGTTGTTACCCCATTGAATATATTTTGAAACTTTATCAAAAGTGATATACTATACATTTCAAATAAATTTAAAAAAAAGGAAAAAAAACAAAGTAACTGCCTGGTATGATGTTTACAAATTAAACAAATCACTTCAATTCACTTCACTTTAATTACTTTTTCTTTTATATTATTCATAATTTTAATACATACTTAGTAAATTATATTAAACATTTGTTAAAATTAAGTTGTGTTAGATCACGGATGAGCAACCTTTTTTTTTAAACGAACCAATTACAAATGTAAAAATTTTAAAGAGATAAAACACAAATTATCTCTTTATTAACAAATTACACAAATCTAACACAAATAAAACATATGATAGAAATACTAAAATAAAGAAACAACAAAAGATAATTATTATTTAAATATTTTTTTGTGTTTTAACGCGTATTAAATTATATTATAAATATATATTTAAAAAGTATAAAAGTAAAGCTTGCTCATCCCTTGTATCAGATCATACTTACCGAAACATTACATTGTCAATTCTTTAAAATAAATTATTTACTTTAAATAAGTGAAATTAATTGTGAAATTATAAACTGAAACACTTGTATATTCGTAAATTAAAATAAATAATATCTGAACACTTAAATTAACCTTCTTTATGTTTATTATCATATATAATAAGTCTTATATGTATATTAAGTCTCAAGTAAAAATGTGACATCACGGAGTGTACTGCTTTTTCTTTGTGTTTGTCTTTAAATTGCACCTTTAGTTCATAATATACTAATAATAATTAAAAAAAGATTGATATGTGGATTTTCATAAATAACTTTATTAATGTTTAGTACAATATTTTTTGAATATGAAGGTAGCATAGAGGAAACTATCTAGTTATTTTAATTCATATCTGAATAAACATCTTTCAATTCTGATCAGTTTTTATGAGTTTTGTACTAGTACCTGACATCGCCGCTATGCGTCTGTCGCTGTTACCTCATTCTTTGGTTATGAGATATACATCTCTAGATATAGAACCTAACGTATAAGGTGACCAAACACCCCGGTTTGAACAGGATTGCATGGTTGCATAGGTGCCGGTCACGAAGTCCGCCTGAAACATTTCGAACGACGTTTTGTCCTGTTCTAGAATATTTGGTTCCAGTTTAAGAAAACTGTTAATATTGAGAGCTTCTTTTTTGTCATTTTTTTTTTTGGTTTGTCTGATTCTTCCCGGGTAGATATAATATTTATTTGTTATATACTTAATTGTTTAGTGTAATTTTATATCTGGTGCCATGTAAATATTAGAATATAAAAATGATCACCTTAATTTTAATCACAGCGGGTTCACATTCATTTTGAAAAGACGATTTTAAGAAGTGTTATCCTTATTACCAGAATGAAAGACTAAGTATAACCCAAAACCATATCGATTAATCGTTTATTAGTAAACCAACTTATAATATTTACTTATTTATTTTATTTTTTAAGCCTCATTCCCATTCTCTGTTTTGATATTTAATTTACTCTTTTTATCTAATATCTTAATCTAGATTTCAGGTTTTCAGAATAGGCATTCCTAGTCTCATTCGTGTTTTAATTTGAGTTTAGTTAATTTAGTTGGTGCGCATGCGTCTTTAGTAATATAAAATTTGACAGTTCGACAAAATTGAAAGAGAAGTAATTAAAATTGCTGTTTTTAATAACAATTAGTAATAGAAATTGTTTTTGCTTCTTTATTTTTGACAAACTAACATTAAACTTCTTTAAATATAAATACTACTCCATTTTGACAGATTGTCACATTTTGGAGGTTATAATCTAATATAGTTTTTCTTAATTTAATATTTTTAATTTAAAACGTTAGGTTCTAAAAAAATTAAGAAAACTTAAAAAATAAATTAAATTAAAAATGATGAATGACTGATTAAATTAAAAATATGAGGCGACTGATTGCAAACCTTAGCCCCGAATCTGCCCAAACCGAATGAGAATGGAACTGTGTTGCTGTGTTGTTAGTGAGAGATTGCACGTGTACACGAGTGAGAGAAAACACACCGCACGAATAACAGAAAACTGATTTCAAATTGGTTTTGAGGATGTTTTGAGCGACTGTGTTTGTATGTCGCTGTGCATGCTTTTGATGGTGACATCATGAGCACAGATGTTCACAAATACTATTCAAAAGTATTTAAATACATACATACAAATACGACACAATAAAATCCCCTGTTATGCTATTGTTAAAAATTCTATAATCACGAAACACGGCTCTACTACCAGTTTAGTTACGTTCGTGTGTTTTCTCTCACTGGTATACACGTTCGTTCTCTCACTAACAACACAGTTTTATTCTCATTTCGTTTGGGCAGATTCGGGGCTAAGGTTTGCAATCAGTCGTCTCATGTGCGGAGAGCCTTAATTTGATTTGCTTTTTCCTAAAGTTTGAGGACCATTGAGTCATTAATTTAATCAATAGAGAATTATTTAATTAATGTTAATAAATAAAAGCGACGATAAATGTAGCTTCTCTTAAGAAACATACGTTTTGTGCAACGAAATGTAAAATTAGTAAATTGACTGCACAGCGTCTTTAGCACGTGAAGCCGACGCTCCATGACCTGTCGGCAGTCGGGAGACCTGTCATTTGCAAGTAAAATCTCTGAACACCAAGTTCAAGTCAAAACATATTGGTGGCATTGAACTTCGCGTAATAATATTGCATAACTTCAATAGGTTATTTATAGATATTATCTGGAAAATCTGTTCAAGATATTATGATGTGATTTGGTTATATATTAAGCAACGGAAATGATAGGTCAATTAGAAATACAGGGTGTTTTGAAAGTGAAATAATATTATTTATTATTACTTTTTTTTCATTTATTTTTTTTTCTTTATGAACTCAATTCAATTGTTATTGTCCTCTGACAGAGGGTCCCATTTTTCATTACTTTGTCCTGTAGTTATTAATAGCTACATGAATTTGTGTGGAATTATTTATAAGGATGTTTTAAAGAGGTGGACTGCAAAAATAAGTTGCAACTATCAATGGCTTATAGGATAATTATTTGGGATCTATACTCCACCTCGTTTGAAATATCCACCTTAAAACTTATCTGGTGATCTTGTCGATTAGTCAATATTCTAATTCAACTAATTTTGGTGCTAAAAAGGTTTGCAACATGATCAACTTTAGTAATATAATAATCATTTTCCATACATGAAATAATCTGTTGAATTCTGTGACACATTGAGACTTGGAGACCGATAGAAGCGCCCCTTAACTCTAAGTTTATGTGTCATTCAGTATCAATTTGTAATTTCTTTGTCAAGTGGCATTTTAAGGTGGAATAGGGTAGCAATTCAAAATTATTTTTTATTGTGTCTAATCACACGATCTTAATTGGCAGGTTTTTTGATCTACAAGACATACATTGTAAAATGTGAACTGTTCATTCACACACAAAAAAAGATGAACAAATGTGATGAATTACATAAACCTGAGAAAACAAGAAACGTCAAACACCTAGAAATTTATTTATGACAGCTTATTTCCAATTCTACTTCTTTTATGGTACTATATTTAAAGATATGTACTGCATTACCTTAGGGAGACAATTGTTCTGCATTCCAAGGTTCGTTTTCTATTTCTTGTCTTGCATTGCATTTTCACACTTACTAGCTTACTACAACCTAATTCAAATGTAAAAATTGCGTTACATTTTCTACATTGGCACTTGTCTAAAAAGTATCAATTAGTAATAAACAAGCCCAGAAGATATAACACTGTTCCGGGACGTCACAACGCTCTCGGCAACTAGATTTTACTAGATTTATATTATTTCGAAATATTTGTACTTACAGTGTTTGGTGTATTAACAAATTACAAAGAATAGCTGTAAACAAAATGAAGAGGGGAGACGACACAGTGGGTGAGAGCATTGATGCTTGATGTCAGACTGTTGTGTCTTTGTGTTCGATCCCGATCCCCGGATCAGAGATTTATTTTCTGGGTTTGGTTGTTATCAAATTAAATTGATTACGTATATACATAATCGTAAACGTATTAGGCAGTGGTGTAATGTACGTATATGACGCTACGACTCCATAAATACTGCCAACATAGTAGGAGCTTGTCGATGAGGAGTTGGCATTGCAAATATGCCAACATTAAACAAATAAATTATATATAAATTACGTGGCACGTGGTATAATTACTAAACCAGAATTTTCAGTACACGATAATTTTTGCATTTTCTTTGTGTTAGTTTTTTCACGTTCAAAATAAAGCGTAAATTTTATATAAATATGATTTCAATATTTTGTTTTCATAAGAGATTTAAATTTTATAAAGGTTTTATGTGCTCCTAAAAAAATTTATGAGTACGTATATATTAGGCTCAATTTATGAACTGTTGTCATGACGTTAAAACCAGGATGATAGCATTCTAGAGAAGTGTGTTTACTGGTGCAACATTGTACTATAGTTATAATGAGTTTTTTTTAGTTGTTTCAAATATATTGTATGTTAGCTATATATATTATATACAAACTTTACCTTTGCTGTAATGGTACTATGTTGTGACTTTATTCATGTTTCGACTTGTAAAATGATGATCAAATTGTTAAATAATAATTAATCTATTAAAAAAAAAAAACAATCATTTAATTAATATTATATCATAGTTAAAATACAGCCCAGAAAGTATAAATCCCGCGGAGTAGAGAGATAGGGCTTGAAAAATTGAAAAAATAGATAGAAAAATAGGCATACGCAACATCTTCCCCTTCTCCTCTATGATGCTGCTTAATAACTTCAAGTGGAGATGATAAATTATCACCGGATGGAATTTACAATGAATCTCATAAGCATTTTCAAGAATGTTTAAATAATACCTTTTCTCGAAAAACAAATCCTGGGTCTAGCACAACCGGATCAGGGAGAGTTTACTGTACCTCACAATCTATAATCTTACTTTTTATTTACGTATTCGCTTTTTTTTTTGTTAAACACCGATCCATAACCATAAGATATGCAAAGCTGGATCAGGAAGAGTTTACTGTACTTAATCTTATTTTTTATATACTTGTTCAATCATTGTTAAACACTGGATAAGTTCAAAAACCATCTTACTCAATTTCGTCTTATTATATGTCTTCATATAAATATTTGCTTTACCATGAAAATACTAACACAAGGAATTATTGACATTGAACTTTGACCTTGACCTAGTATTACTTGCTATCTACTGAATCTTACTGATCTACGACAATATGTATAAAGTTGCGTGTTAAATACAATGATTAGGAATGTTATCACAGTTTATTTTCAGATACATGTGGTAGTATTAGAAATAAAAAATAATAATTTAAACAGATTGATATTTGAAATTGAATTTTAATTTAAATTTTAAATTTAATTGTTTTTAATTAGTAAATTTCTTTTTTATATTATTTATGTGCATAAATATTTTATAGATGCGTTCGCTCTTTTTTCCTTACTTCTATTCACTGTGCAGTTTTTTTGTTTGTTAGAGCTATATTTTAAATACATTTAATATTTCAAAAAAATTAATAATACATTTTGGTATTTGGATAAGTTAAATAAATAATAGATAAATTATGATGCCGTTAGTGGAGTAAAAACTGAAGTTTATTTGGGAACCGATCAAGAACACACAAGTCAAAAATTGACCCTCAAATTATAAAAACTCGAAAAATTAAAATTATAAACCTGTCTCCTTTGTTCTTATATTACGCATATATAAGTGCTTCTCGCTTACTCCTTCATTGATATTAAATTTAACATTAAAATTACATGAAAAAGAAGTAGTAGGCATAGAGTACCATTCGTAGTAGTACCACCTAAAGTATGACTCATTTAGTATCTTAAATCAGAGGATACGATATGAATCCGCTATTTCGGTATTACTTAATTTAATTATTAATTACAATTAATTTTTTTCATTTATTTTGCTAATAGTTTAGTCATAGAGGGTTTTTACAGCAGGGTGGACCCGATAGGTCCTCATAAACACCTATATGTAGGTATCTAGTGTGAGAGTGGTCTCAGAAGTGGTAAGCTTCGTGCTAAAGAATTTCCTATTTCGTAAAATATACATCCTAATCGATAACGACATATAAATAGCCAAAGAATACATATAGATACCTACATATAGGTGTTTATGATCTATCGGGCCCACCACTTCTGGGACCAACCTTGTATATAGGCTATGTTTATCGTATTGATTAGGATGTATATTTTTACGAAATAGAAAATTGTTTTGGTATATGCTACCTCTTCCGAGACCACAATTGTATATTTTGCACATATCATCTTAGCATTGCCACTTATGTAATTTTTTTTCGTAATCGTCGATCAATTTCCTTCTTAAAATGGAACATGTCTTATTTTTACGTCTTACAAGTGATAGATAGTTCCTTCTAACCCCGCTAGCCGTAAGGAGGACGACAATTATCATAATTAACAATGATATAACGTCGTCTCAAAGATCATTGACCATAGATGAGTTCATGGGCGTCCGCAGGTAGGGGCGAATGGAACATTTGACCCCACTCTTTCCTCTATAACGAAGATTTACACTAGATAGAATAAAATGTGTGATAAAACGTTTACTTATTTTTTTTAATTTAATTTATTTAAAGCCGGTCTATTTCCGATGCTAACTTCTATCACTGACGATCTCCTACTATGTTAACAATATTCGTGGCATCGTGGTCTTAATATCGTGACTCTATAGAATTGGTAACAATAACAGGGGATTTTATTGTGTCGTATTTGTATGTATGTATGTATTTAAATATTTTTTAATAGTATTTGTGCACATCTCTTCTCATGATGTCACCATCATGCCTGCGACCAGCATGTCCTGCGACATAGAAACATAGTCGCCCAAAACCAGTTTGAAATCAGTTTTCTTTCATTCGTGCCGTGTGTTTTCTCTCACTCGTATACACGTGCGTTCTCTCACTAACAACATAGTTGCATTCTCATTCGGTTCGGGCAGATTCGGGGCTCGAGTTTGCAACCAGTCGAATTGCTTTTAATTCTTGTGCCATTATTATAAACGTAATGAATATCATTTTCGGCTATTTAGCTGTTGCATTCTTCTTAGCTTCACTTAAATTCTACTGCATATACACCACCTTTGTCCACAAGTCTTAAATCGGATGATATTATACAACGCGTGAATAAATCTACGACTTACGCAAATACGTCCGTCACATGCATTCAAACAATTTGCTTGTGCAGGCGTAAGTCGAGTAAAATTCCCTGGCACATCTCGTAAAACATTCATGTGAACACGGGTTATATAGACGATGTTTTAATATTAAGTGAGATAATAATTGTTTTAGTATTCAAATGATATGTAAGAAATTGTTACGTTTAGTAGAAAATAATTTGAATGAACTTGTTGTTCGTCTAAATGTACTTCGTCAAATGTGACTGCTGCAACACATTTTACCGACACATTTTATTTGTTATGTAACGTTAAATAAACAATGTGTTTCCAAAAATAATGGATTGGCCGAAGTGGCTGCGTCGACTCAAATGCAGATTATAATTTAATCACATGCGTCAGAAGGTTTTAAACGAATTTTAGACGGCACAGTGATCGAGAGCATTTAATCTTGCTTATATTTCCTTGTGTTAATCTTGTGCTATATTTTCTGGGTTTGATACACGGTTCTACAAAGTAATTAGATTATGTACTCTCATAATCGTAAAACTTATACTGTAAATACTCCCAACATTGTAGGATGTTGTTGGAAATAAGCTGGCTTTTAATAACATTTAATTTTTTTAATTAAATAAAATTTAAACTAGCACATATTTTAGAAAATAAATTTAAAAAATGAAATTTATTATCACGTGGTGCAAATAATTGCAGAGTTCATTCATTAATCTTATACTTTCAGTTTCGACAGTGAGATCAAGCTTGTGAAACTCGTTTAACGAGTTATGCACGTATTAGATAAATGCATTCAGTAGAATGGTTTCAAGTTGCAATAACTGTTTGTTCAAATTATATATGCATTCAGACAAGACTATTTTTTATATAGTTTTAGTTATTTCAATCTTTTCAAATGAATTTATCTTTATATTTTAAGGATAAGTTTAGCCTTAGACTATCAAAGTCTTCACTTTATGTAAAGTTGATCGTAAAACACACGTTGTTTGTCAAGTTAACAGCGTTAATGTCTATTTATGTAAAGAATATTTCTATATTAAATGTCGTTTTTGTATTGAATTATATTTCACAGATTTTTGCCAAAGACCACTTACGTCATATGTTTGTATTATATGCAATATGCCGTTGTAGGAACTCCCGTTATTGGAGTACTATATAATTTTAATAAACTAGTTCTATTTCAACACAAACACAGTAGCCTATTGATTAGTTGCTTAAAAGTATTAGACAAGATCCGCAGTGTCAGTTCCACACTATCAACAGAAATTAGATAAAACGGACGTGATATATTTTGCATATAGATTTATCGTACAAGATTTAACTCAAACAGAAGCCGGCAGACTTTTTACAACAAAAGTTTGTCATTCAGTAAAAAAACAGCATCAATTATTTAATAATTTAGAGTAAATATTGCAAGCACTAAGAATGACTACATACAAGTATTTGCATAATTAACAATTTTGCTCTATTTTTAAAAAGAAAATGGACATTTGGCATTTGACCTTTAAGTTAAATATCCAAAAAAATGTTATCTTTCCACATAAAAATTATGCATTACGGAAAATACGTTAAGAGAAAAATTCAGTTTTCTTATAATACGCCTAGCTGTAAGCAACCATTATTACAATTCATATTATAAAAATAAGTGCTGATATTAAGTGGCTCATTATATAGTACAGCAATTATGTAGATAATTTAGATTTCTTAAATAACAAAATAAAATATTTATAATAGACTTAACTTAGTCTAATTTAAATTATTAATATCAATTATTAATAATAAAAGTAATTATAGTTCAAATTACGAGAGTTAGGCGGCGACTCATACTTAATACAAGTTGAGGGGTATAAACTGCCGATAATGTGTATAGAAACGAATAAGACAAAATTCATTATCGTATTATAGAGTTATACCGCTTTTATAACATCTTTTAAATATAAGTCACCGCCGAACAATCGTGATTTGGATTATACTTAATATAGGTAAATCCCATATCTCTAGACTACATAATAACTAAATTTTATATGTAATATTGGCACTTATGAAGAATGGCGGCAAATATCAAACACTTAGTTCTAATTTTAATTGTGGTAATCACTGTTGGGTACTTAGCCGGCCAAGTACAATTTGCATTTTTAAGAGAAGCCCTTCCTATAAATAAAATTCTGTTTACTGCGAGAGTGATTCTGAATTAGCACTACTGTAGATCCAGGCACTGCGCTGCAACCACGGTGGTCTTTTAAGAGTTGCAATTATACTCGTACTTTCAACTATTTTCCTAGGAATAATAACATTTTAAAAGGTTTTATATTTAATGTCTTAATTATGTCAATTACCTTTATTGTTTAAGACAATAATTCCAAATCAATCTCATGTGTCAATTCTTTGTTTCATTACAAACAATTTATGTCCAGCTGTATATTTGCTTTTCTATACCGTAGTGGCGTATCTAATTAATTAATCAAATAACCTGAATGTGTTATGCTTTATTAATAAACATGGAAAATCCATTTACTCCGTATATGAGTACAAGTCAATTAAATTAATATTATTCGGGTTTATTGTTTTTATGTCCGATACTAATTTTATTACATAGTAAATATACTTGTATAGGAATATCTATCTACCAATTCTCATCATATATCATTAAATTAATGTACCATGTACATAAGGCGTGCGCGTTTGTATATTAATATAGTATATAATATGCGTTATTATATGTTCTTATCAATTGGAATTTAAACTAAAATGACAAACAATTTTTCTTATTTTAATATAAATTATATCCCGCGCATATATCGATTGTCTATCTTCGAAAAATCAAAATTTGAGTTATGTAGGCAGTTATATGTAAAAGTGTACTCCTCATTCAATACTGAGGTAACTCGTAAATGCAACCAAACAAAATTAAAATACAGAACTTAATATTGAAAGATGTCTACCAATGATGTGGATTATATCAAAATGAACAAAAATTTACTTAGTGTTATATACTTGTAGATTAAAAATTGTCTACAGAATTTAGATGTAAAAACATTAAGCATATTTCATTCAAAATATTAGTTATTTCTTTAGGTTTTTTAATATAGCATTATTATTTTTTATTAATTTATTTAACGTCAGCCTATTTCCGATGTTGGTAGTTTTTCTGAAGTCGTGGCTTCATATATGTAAACAATACCGTTGCCTGATAAATATATGAATAAGTATGTATATAATCAAATTAACTTGATAACAACCAAACCCAGAAAATATAGGTGTATCAAACCCAAAGACGTCAGGTATTAATGCCCTCGTCCACTGTGTCGTCATTTTAGTTATTAGTAGGTAGATTTTTATGCATTTTGCATATTTTTTTGACATAATACAGGGACAATGCATATTAATCTCGTTTTTACATATTTTTGTTACGTATTTTAATTTAATTGTTTTATTTTAGCTGTAAACGATTCGATTTTACTTGCGTATTTTGTTTTTAGTATTAGTTATTATACTTGTTTATGCAATATCATATATACCATTATACCATATGCATGTATTTAATTAAATGTGTGATTGTCCAAGACATTGTAGTAGCACATTAAATTATATACTCACTGACTCATTTTTGCGAACGTTAGCAAACTATGCGTGTGTGTGTCGACTGAACTAAATAAATGTTTGAAAAGAAGAATCGGTATGTGAATATTACAAGCTGCGCAGCAAAAGGTTCCGAGAAGAAACTTGTCTTGTAATAATGTGCGATTTGATAGAGCAAAAAAGCAGTTTGTATTTTAAGTAGTAAAACTTGTGCAAGTTTATTAATTGCAGACATATATCACAGTAGTATTCCGTAATGTTGGATTATTAAAACAAATTCATTTTAAAATTAGGTGGTTTAATTTCACAGCTTAAAAAATAAATTTTATCACATGAAATAATTAAATACAATAACCTCACACCTCGTCTCTTGAGTTAAGCCCTCAGCACACGACGCGACTGGTTGCAAACCTTAACCCCGAATCTGGCCGAACCGAATGTGATTAGAACTGTGTTGTTAGTAAAAGAACGAACGTGTTAACGTGTTTAGTGAGATAAAACACACTGCACGAACATAACTAAACTGATTTCAGACTGGTTTTGAGCATATATTCAGCGACTAGATTTCTCGGTCGCAATGCATTGTTATTTTCATGCTTTTGATGATGACATCATCAACAGAGATGTTTACGAATACTATTGAAAAGTATTTAAATACATACATACAATCAAATAAAACACAATAGAATCCCCTGTTTTGCTATTGTTAAAAATTCTATAGAGTCACGATACACGGCTCGACATGGCTCGTGCTCGTTTTCGTTTAAAACTTCGTTTCGCGTTTAGTTTGCAATCAGCCGACTCGTGTGCCTTTCCTCGTGTTTTATCTCACTCGCATACACGTTCGATCTCTCACTAACAACACAATTTCATTCTCATTCAGTTCGGGCAGATTCGGGGCTAAGGTTTGCAACCAGTCGCCTCGTGTGCGGAGGGCCTTAATAATATATAATGTTTTTGTTACCGGAAAGAATAGAACCAACAGCGAACGTTAGTTATAGTTTAAATTACGAGAGTTCGGCGGCGACTCATACTTAAAACAAGTTGTGGGGTATAAACTGCCCATATAACTAAGAAGCACTCACTCACTTACTTTTTTATAACGTATATAGAAACAAATAAGATAAAATTCATTATCGTATTATAGATTTGTACCGCTCTTATAACGTCTTTTAAGTATAAGTCGCCGTCGAACTCTCGTGATTTAAACTATACCGTACTTACATATTTACATTAGAATGGGCTTGTGAACTCTTTTTTTTAGGGGTCGGTCTTTGAAATGAAATTTGAATTTCAGTTTTGCCGTATGTTTTAGGTATGTATAATACGTCACAGAAGAAAGAAGTAATCGAGATTATTTTTCTGTTTTCACAACAATCATAATGTAATACTTCATGTGATTCACATTCTTGCTAGTTACTACTTCCCTTCTATTTTAACTAAGTCTATTACTTCTTCTCACCTTACTATTACCTTCTGACCAATGCGGATTATGAAAGAAAGAACAATTCTTTTAGTACTGCACCTAGTCAGAATTTGTTTATATTCCCAGCCATTGGTGGTTGCCCATATGATGAATTTAGGCCCAAATTTCTGACGATTAACATCTGACGAAGCCCCCCCAGGGGGCAGGGTTTCTGATGGCTCCACTGATGGGATACACAATCAGCTGTTAGTAGTAAATAACGTATCACACATTCAATCGTATGGGTCTCTTTTGTATAAAATAAATAACAACCGTCGGATGTGACGTATCATGTATTGAAATTATCTGTCTTTAATAATTAAAGAGATAAAAATGACTTTTTTAATTGTAAATGTCTCCTAAAATATAGCGAGTTATTAAAAAATAGTAGACATCTTTATCAACATATTATAGATCCATTTTATAGAAATTAAAACATGATTTACAAACAAGCCCATTCAGTTTACTAATTGTAGGCATTATATTTCTAACAAATATATTATTGATTTCTATATAGGTGTATGTTTTGTTATATGTACGGGTATACAACATTAGATTACTCGTATCTGTAGCATGTGTTGTCAAAATACAAATTTAATACAAGTTGGCACTTTGCCATACTAACAAAATCAGTGGTGGAATAATAAATTGATTTTGTAATTAATGTAAAGTAATATCGGTCAAAATAAGGATACATTTACTATTTCCCATTGCATTTGCAATTATTATTAGTTTTGTGATTAATTAGTAGAAATATAAATCTTATACACAAATCATTAATTTAATCAACTCGACGTTACAGAAATTAATTGTTGAATAATACATGAATGAAAATTATTGCCTAAAGACCCATTCTTAAATTTTGTTTTAATTTTTGTTTCATATTAATGATTTAATTTAATCTAAAATAGGCATTCTTTGGTTCATTTGGACGTATTTTAATTTAGTTAATAAATTATTTAGTGCCTATACTTCGTGCATCAGTATGTGCATCACTTCGTTTAGTTCGACTTTGGTTGTTATAGTCAGAAAAAATGGCGAAAAGTAACTTTACATTTCAAAAACATGATTTTTATGTATGTGGTTGATAACATGGATAAAGTTTTACTTTTTTAATTTAGAAGGATGTAGTATATCTAAGAAGACACCTAAAACTAAAATCAAAGCTTATGCAGAAAAATTATACAATGCTATATAGTTTTAATTAAAAAATAGTAAAGAAGCAATTATACGAGAATCGAGAATAACTAAAGCACAGAGGCTAGAGTACTGGTTTAAGTTCGGGTTCGGTCTAAGAAAAAGAAAGCGCTATAAACATAATTTTACGTTACTAAACTGCATAAATATCCCCTGAATTGTTGAATCAATATTTATTTTATTTCTATTTGAAATCAGTATGAAAAACTAATTAAAATAAATATTTCTAATGTTCTAAATCCATCAAAGTTTTATTTTTTCAAGTAATTTTTAAATTAGCGTCAAATTCTGTCTAAACTAAGAGGCCTATTTTGTATATGAGCAGTTACAAAATAGGCCCCTAAACCTTAACAAAGATGAAGTGCATTATGTTATAATAATGTGCGGTCTCATATTTCAGATAAATCTGTTAAATAATTTTAAAATACATGGAAATTGTAAAACAATTTTGCTGAATCTCGTACGAATCTTATACTAATCCAATACGATTATGATACGATTCGTTTCAATTCGTTCGAATCTGATCCGATTCTGGTCAATATTGTTTGTAGGATAGAAGCAGTAAATTTTTAAATGCGAATAACCACAAACAATAAATCATAAAATTACAATAAGCCATTTCAATTTTGATAGCTTATTTATAATAACATTATTAATTACTTTACCTACAAATGGTACTATTAATTCAACTACTTTTAATTACTAATTATTAGATTTTCTGTTATAATTTTGATCTGTGTAATGTAAAGTGTTTGAAAGTTCTAATTAATGTTTTATATCTTATGAATATTCACAGCGTTAATCCAGCAAAAGGCAGTTTTTGTGGTATTTCTAGCGCTATTTCTATTTGTTTAACTTTTGTCTCAATTTATGTACCCCAAAGACAATTCTGTATGAAGACAGTTTTGTCTCTAGTATGCATCAACTTATTTATGTGCTTAAATCATTAAATTTGAAAGTGCGGTAAATTCAATGTTAACAAATATTAAGTTCAAAATTAGAGGGTATCGTCAGGAATTCTCGGAAAATTATTTTATTTTACTTAGTCCTTTTCAGTTGCATGTTTTGTTGAAATACGTATATAATAGGTTTATACTCGTATATTCGCTAAATACAGTTACATGAATTTAAGGTTAATAAATTTTTTTTTTTGCCACACCTTCACAATAATGATTGATAGAATTTTTCTTTTGGTAGATCTTTTCTTTTATTAACAACCCATAATTAAAATAAGTCAAAATACATACTACTTGAGCAATAATAGTTATTATGATTAACGACGTAACAAACATGTTCGTATCTGAATGAATTATAATATAGTATTTTCTTCAACTGTCACTGATAAACATTATTGAATAATAAATACATTACATTATCTCATACCGCAAAATACATAAATATTATCTAATATGTCTTACTAACAACACTTTCAAAATAACCGTCTCTTATTTATTTATTTCTTTTTTGACATATATTGCGTATTACAAATAAAAAGGTATTTATTGTATTTTAATATAACATATTTAACGTAAAATATATTTTTTTTATTCTAAATAAACGTTAAATACTCTTAACTACGTTTGTGGTTTCAGTTGTTAGAGCGCGAGTTTCGTAAAATACGAATTTTATAAACTAACGACAGATTGTGGTAAGCGGTTAAATATGAGTATTTTGGGAAGTTGGAATTGGCAATCATTAACTGTTTTAAGCTATATTACACATTTAGCTTATTATTATAAATGTTAGAGTATTCATTTTTTATCTAAATATGTACCAGACTACTTTGTGTTTATAATATATTTGTTATATACATTTTCAATTTATCAGTGTGTTTTAAAAAAATAATGTTTCTTCACTATCGTTCTTTAAGATAACCACAAATACTATAGAAGTAATATAAGAAGTTGTACAGACCTTTCTACAATTATTTATACATTATTTTTTGACTTAAGTACAAGCAGCCTTTTTCAGAGCTTTATGTTTTTACAATTTTCAATATTTACGCTTTTATTAGCCACGGACGTTATGTGGATATATGTGAAAAACATCGCTGCCTAATAAATGTTTACAAAATCATTTTATATATCGGTTTTTCTATACGTAATAACATTTCGTTCCCTTTTATTGATACGTTAAAACTTGGGTAAAATACCAGTTTAAGGAACGTTTCAAGTTAATGCAACATTTATGAGATTACTGATCCAAAATGTAACTGAGAAGTATTGCTTGATTTAACTACGATTTTAATGAACTATTAAGATAAACCTATGTAACAAGAGAATTATAGTTTTTGATTTTGTAGTGTGAAAAGCAACGTTGATAAGATTAATTTGTTACTTTAATCCGTTAAATATTTTGTTGATATATCAGTTATTCTATGAATCACAATATACTCGTATTTTTATTATGATATCGCTTATCTTTTTGTGTAAATATCTAAACATGTGCATTGAATTTTGTTATGTTTTATAATTATATCGTGTATACAATATCAGTAATGAAAAACATTTGTTTCTGACAAGACATCATGGTATGTTTGTAAGCATTGTAGCATTATAACATAAGTTACATTATACAGTACAGTTACCTACATAATTTGTAGCTAGTTATTTTTACATAAACTTTTAATATTCCAGTAATAAAAAGCAAGTACAAGTTACTGTCAGAATGTATCTAGATATTGACAAAATAAAAACTCTTTAAGGTTTATGTCAATCCCAAATAACAAATAATAAACATAACCTCGAAAAGGTGTAACGCAGCTGTCACATTGGAACAGTATGCACACATATTATTGACATGTAAGTCTTTGCTGCCTAGGCGGTTCTTGTCGAATTGAAAGGTCAGAAAAGAACAGCATAGTTGTGCAACAAAGATACGCGCTTATACAGTTCCAATGCAGAAAAGCCTAGAACAATTCAACCGCACGCTGGGCGATTTGCAATATTCTAAACGTATGGTTTTCTAAATTTTTGTTTATTTGCATATGAATTCTCAAACATTTAATTTTTAATCCCCATATATTCCCTCCTAATATTTATTTTTATTAATGACATAAATGTAACTTTTGCGTTTACTAGTATATGCTCGCTATTTTAATAACGAGAAAAGTTTGCTTGTTATAAAAACGAACAAAGCCTGAACAAACTCTGTTTTTGATCAATAAATAATTAAATTCTATTGGTCCACTACTTTTGAAATCACTCTCATACCTAGTTACTTTAATTATCAACTATATAGTAAACATAGGTGCACTGGTATAGTCAAATAAATTTTGAATATAGACTCAACAAACATTTTTAGTTCATTGAACTAGTAACTGAAAATAACCCCTGAACTACTGAACGCTGATTAAAGATTATTTCTATCCCCATTACAGCTCGTTCATCTCAAGAAATTTACCTTAGAGTCAAGTCACTATAATTCCGTTGTACTGCGATAAATTTATTGTTTGTGATGAACTATAAGGGTGGTTTTAGAAGTGGGGTTCGATAGGTTCACTTAAACACCTATATACTCTTATACTTATACATAGGACTCATAAAATATAGATATCCATATACATATATATGCTATCGATTAGGATGTATTCTTTTTTATCAAAGTCGATTAAAGAGTAGGAGATATTCTTCTTTAGAATATGCGAAAGTGAATAGAATCCACCAGTTTTGAAACCACATTGTAGGTTAGAACTGACTTATCATTATCCATGTATCATCATGTAAATGAATATTGCTTATAGTTTTGTAAACTATAATATTTTTAAATATACATACTTGTGTTTGGCAAGTATATAGCATTTTATAAAGATTGGTAATCAATTCGTTTGTTCGTTGTGTTTTCCGGATAATAGTACTCTCATAGTTATGAAAAATGTATTAATTTCCATTAAAATTTTATTATATCTTCCTAATGGCAATTACATACTTAACACTTATTGATTTTAAGCTGAAAGACAGTATGTACTACTCTATTTTCTACGAACCGGTACTATTTATGTCCCAGTATATGAATCTGTGGTTACAAAACGAAACGAAACACTGCAATGGTGTGTTTTATATCGTTTTGGTTTAGATGCAGAGTCAGTGGACATACTTGTACGTAGTATGTACGTGTACGTGGGAATAATAAAGATACACGTATACACAGCCAGACAGAGGTAGACTAAAATCAATATGAACGAAATTACATTCGTACTTTGAAGCAGCGTAACTCAAAAGATTCTAAAGACGTAAAACAATTTTTATGACTGTACATTGTACTGTTAAACTGTCCTGCTCTGTTGGTGTCATATACAATTATTTTCTCGATTATATTTTGCACCATACATTGACTAAAAGTAAATACATATAATTTAATTATATATAATATGTAGAAGTTTGTTAATATATATATATATATATATATACTTATGTTTGAACGTTCCATAAGTTTTCACAGATCGAATTAAATACAAAGACTACGTAAAGACGTAAAAAAAGACTTCATTGTAGTCTAGCGTCGTCCTCAACGTAATCGATATATTTGAGCTGTTAATTACATCATTCCGTTCATATTAAGACTGGATTTAATTTTCGGTTAATTGTTAGTGTAGTAATACTGAAGGAATACTCAAGACTGAATTTAAGTAATACTCTGCTGTGTGATATTGGTAATATTGTTCATTTATGTGCGGTGTTGTTTACACGAATTTCCAATATATGACACCAAAAGACATATCGAGAAAGTAAATTAAACTTAGTTTATATTCTTTGATTGACCAAAGATATTCATCAGGTTCTGTTATAAAATCCCCCTTTATTGCAGTCGGATTATTGTTAAAAAAATTAATACAAAAGAATACATAATATTAAAATGAATTCAAATGGTACATACATAACTTTTTTTGTGGCCAATATCTTTATGTAAAATATACATAGCTGTATTTATCGGAATAGGGTAAAGAGATATTTTTCTCCGAAAATTTTATGAAATAAGATTATCCATTGCATAAATAAAATAATTGAGTGTGGTAAAATAGCTTTTTTTAACCACTGCGTACTTTATTCTGCAACAACAATGAATAAACAAGATGACATAGATCGGGCTAAGCGACGATCTTTGTCAATAAATCGACTTCGTCGAATTCAATCAAGTGAACCTTCTGAATGTCATTTTATTAACGAGGTCTTTTACTTTGTTGCATCTATTTTGTTGTTGTATCGATTTAAGTTTCGATTTTGAAATTCAGAAATTTTTTTAATAAAAGAAATTTCTTATTGTTGCCTAAAAACATGTTGTTTCTTTCACTGTGGAAACATGTCAAGATTACAAATTATAAATCTGATAGATTTCTTTAGTTTTAAATCATTTTTTTTTGAACAAAAACACTTGGCTCTATAAAGTAAACTAAAATAATAACATCGAAAACTTATTTAAATAAATAAAAAAGACTATACTACTTTTTGGGGGGGTTTTTTTTTTTTTTAAATTTACGTATACACTCATTTCATTTATATTTCATTCTACTATCTTTAATGGTTTCTTTCCAAATAAATTTAAAAATTGATTGTTTTATATTCAACAATTACAACTGAAATAGAAATCCATTTTTTACAGCTAAAAACTATGGCATATATTTTATTGTTATTAAAAATACACTTTTAATTTTTTAAATTTTTAGGAATAAAGCTTAAGTGATATTATAACACATAACGTTTTTATAAGAAATATATTGTTTGTTGTAATCAATAATTTGTAAGATATTTCTTTGTTATATGAAACAATCAAATATTTACTGTTTATCTCATGTAACTATTTAATAACAAGTATATTTGTATTTAAATAACAGAACAATGCTATAAATATTTAAAATTATTTAGTAGTACTTTTCCATGCTAAAAAATAACATCAGGTGTAACTGAAAATAAGAAATTGGCAGTAATAACTTTGGAAATTGACTTATCTTAGTCTAAAGTTATAAAGATAATACTTAAAATAATATGAATTTTCTGTCTTTTTAATATTTTGTGGAATACTTCCTTTAACATTGTTACCTAACTATGCATTTAAAACTAAACATTAGAAAGTTCAAAAATAACACTTAAAATAATGAATTTCAACAGATTTTTAAATACATTTATAGCGTTAATAAAACAAGAATGATGCATAACAATTTTTTTTAATTTTGTTTGATATCAGACAGCTTTGTCTTGGGATTTGCTTCCCGAATTATATATTTTTTCAGTTCAATTGTTAACAAAGGTTTACATACGTATAAACTTTTAGTTAGAGATGTACCATCGACACCTCATAAAGTTGCTAATATATTATAGTGTGTGATAGTGTTTCCTCTTTTCTGTTATGAGAGTTTAACTAATATATTATTTTTTTTATTTTAGCGTACTGGCCACGTGATGGGTCGGCTAGTAGTCTTTTCCCTGGAGGTTTTCATACTGGTTTAGGTGCATTTGGCTTACCTCCAGCTAGGAACGCACAATTTCCAAGTGCCCCACATCCTCATCCAAGCACAATGGCAGTTGCAGCTTCGCAAGCGGCAAGTCTCGGAATGCATCCCGCAGCAAGTAATAATATATTCATTTATATCAAACTTCATACGAAAAGAATATATTGTTATTTAGAGAATAATCGCTGTTTTACTGACTGCCAGTAACTAATCGATCTAATTGATCAATATGGTTTTTGGATAAAAATTAAATAAAGACCAAACCATTAATAGAAAAATATCTTGAGTCAGTTTAGGTTTTACATATGTGTGTTTTTATGTTTATTGTCACGTGAAAATATTCTGTATCATTGGTGTTTTTTCCTAGGTGCAGCTTGGTGGTCAATGGCGTCTCACCTAGCAGCTCAAGATTATTTATCAAGGCTACAAGCCTCAGGCATTGGATTTACTCCACCTGATTTACAATATCCATTATTAACTGCCCCTCCAGCTCCTAAGTCATCTTCAAAATCATCAAAATCATCAAAAAATCAAAAAGAAAAATCAAGTGCTAGTCCTAACTTAGTTCCCACATCTTCAACAAGTTCCAGTTATCAAAAACAAGCAATAACGACAGCGTACAATTCCCATAAAAATTATTCTTCTTCCATGAGTGCTGCTGTAAATAGTTTATCATCATCTTCAGCGAGTTCTAGATCTGAAAGAACTGTATGTTCGCCTTCTACATTAAGTGTTACAAATAAAGGTAAAATGACACCTAAGGCTTCAACTCCAGTTAAAGAAGACCCTCTTCCAGCATCTCATACAAAAATTCAATCTTCTCCCAGACCAAGAGATCCTGTACCACCACCTGCAACTATGAGTCTTCTGAGGTAATTGTTGTTATAGTATTAAACCAGAATCGACCATTGTGTCCGTATTGTGATTAACAAATAATTTATAGCAATTCATAGCAGTTATATGCAATTTATTTTCAATTTCAAAGCCAAATGCTGTATATTTAGCCTGCATATTTAGATTAAAATATAGACACAAAATCTGATTCTGAAACCGAAGGTTTTTTTATAATAATTATCTAATACTGGTTTTATTTACTTTTCTAGTGCGGCCTTGGAAGGAGGGTAAATATAAAGAAGATTGTCATGTGATTTACATATACATAATTAAAGTTCAACTAAACATATTAGCTTTATAATATATAATTTTGAAAATAACTCATATAATTTTCATTGGTATTTTTGTCATTGAAATGTTACAAATTTAATGCATTATATTATCTTCTTCAACAGCGATCCATCTGCCATACTTGGTGTTCGTTTACCTCCCGATACTGAAATTATCAAATATACTAGCAGTATTGTCGGCCCAAAAATTCCCGGAACGACAAATAGAGGTCGTAAAAAAACCATATCTTTAGACCCGCCAAGCGTTAGTTTAACTGCCACTATGTCCAGTACAGGGATTCCACTACATAAAATGAAACGAGCAAGAATGGTAAGTGCTATTCAAGCAAAATGACTGAAAAAGTTTGATATGAACTCGTTTAGCATGGGCAAAGAAGCAGCACATTTGAATAAATAAATGAATTCAATAATTCAAATTTTTACAGGATTCGGATTATTCGAATTTACAAAATGCTCATCAGAACGATAGGGTTGAAGTTATTAAGCTTCCTCCTTCGTTGTCTACACCGAATGGTGGTCCACCAAATCCTCCATTAATTCATAAACATATGATTAGTCTTCTCACAAAACCGTTATCAGATCCCGATCATCGTAATTTATTGTCAGAGACATCGAATGAATCTGGTTTAAATTTAACTGTTACAAGTGGATTGGGTGACAAAGATGATGCTCCATTAAATTTGTCACTAAAACCCCAATCCGAAGTTAACAGCAGTCTGAATAGTTTAAGTAATATTACGGCAGCAGTTGGAAACAGTTCTGGAAATAGCTCTGGAGACCGTGTTTGTAAGTTTTCAGCATACTTTTAATTTGTTGGAAACTACTAATTGTAGAATTCAGTAATATTTTTCTTGTCGTCTAAATTGTCTAGCAAGAAGAAAACCTGGTGCCAAACCTCGAAGAGTTATTCAAGAACCCTTAGCCCCTCCAAGTGGTGTATCTGTGATGTCTACGATGTCTCCTATTGCATCTATTACCCCAGAGCCTACTCGAGCCATGGCTAGTTTATCAGAATCTCCTAGACCATCTAGTGGAAGCGAAGAAAACGATATACATTCTGTCGCTGGTATTGTTAAATTTTATTTTATTTTGTTGCTTCTATAAATTACTTTTCTAATGTAGTATAAATGCTTGTTTAAATGAATAATGAAACTACTTTTATAGCTCATTCAAAAGAAGGAAGACCTCGTAATCTGGGTCGTGGTGTTTCGAAACCGAAGAAGAATACTGTAGCTTCATTACTCGCCCAAAGTAGGGCATTGGGGATTAAACCAATGTTAGCAACACAATATTTAGCTGATGACCTAGTAAGAATGACTCTTTTGAAAAATGTCTGAATATTTATTATTGCCTTTTTCTATTCTTTCTTTTTTTTAACTACACCCTCTTTGTACTACATCTTTTATCTCTTCTCTTTTTTTTTTTTTTGTTCTCTCATGACACGCCCGTTCATTTTCTTCTATCCGTAATTTTTCTCACTCTGTGAATTCTCTATTCTTTTTTCAAATTCTCATTTTTTCTTGTTAATTTCACCTCCAATCCTCATACAACAGCATACTTCTTTAGCGAGCTCAAAGTGTACCATTCATGTTCCATTTTCGTCAAATACACACCCTTTAAATTCTCAATTAGCCTTTGTTGTTGTTTCCTTTTCTGTGCTACTTCTCCAATGTTCCTCTTTAACTTGTAATTCGGATTTTTAAAATGTTCTACCTCTTCTATCACCTTTCTTTCTCATTCCCAATCGCTCTTTTCTTCTTTCTTTTCCGTTTTAGAAGATTACTTATATCAGATATTATAAAATAATCTTATTTTAAATTTCAGGAGAAACTTCGACAAGCACTCGGAGAATCTGCGGGAACTCTAGATGCAAGCACAGATAGTGAGGGACCAGCAGATGGAGATGGGGAAAGTGAAGGAGAAGATCCATCTCCGCAATTGTTAGAAATGTTACGATTTCCATTAGAACGTGGCTGGAAGCGAGAAACTATAATTCGTGGATTGACAAGAAATGGAGGCATTCGTGGAGAAGTTACATATTACGCTCCAGCGTCAACGACGAAATTAAAGCACATGTCTCAAGTTACACCTGTGAGTGTAAATGTTTAATAATATTTGAAGTTTATGATTTTTATCTAATTTCAAATTTGTTATAGTTATTGGACCATACGGGTTTTACACGGGATCATTTTAGCTTCAGTTCTCGACCTATTGTAGGCTGGTTTCTGCAACCTGCTCCTCCACATCTGGCAACCGATGGTGAATTTATTAGAATGAGCGAGGAAACCGTTCTAAGAAGGTAAATACTCTGCTATTTATATTTAAATTTAACAAAACATTGTTTTATGTAACTTTCATCTTTAGTATCTCCGAGTATGAACAGTGAACTTATAAGAGAAATAATATATTATTTTAGATTAGAAGAATTGAAAGCATTAGCTCGTCATGGTATGCCAACTTTGAATGTTGATCACAGAATTGAGTTAGCTAGACAACAGCAGGCGCTTCGGGATGCTAAGAAACAAGCGCGGGAAGATCTTGCACGATCAAAAGAAATGGTATAAAATTGTATAAAAGAATAAACAATGTGCCCAAACATATCTATAATCTTTGCCTTATGATATAGAACTTAATCGAGATAGATCTGTTCAGATTATGTTACTTAGAACTTAGACATTTATAAATTATGTAACATAAGTATATATCCCGATATTTTGTTTCCCTTTAAAAATAATTTTTATGACCTATATCCCGATAAATTTAATTACTATTTTATATATAAAATATAAACGGACTACTATACTGCTTTTTTCTAAAATATTAGATTACAAGCATGTTTTCAATATACTAAATATATTAATTTTTTTTATGATTTTTAGTTTTGTGTACATATTATAAATTAAAAGTTATAAGATGGTAAACAGGTGATTTTATTTTTAATGTTGAAGTATAACAATATAAATTTTGTGAATGTGTAATGGGAAATTCTACAACTTTTTTTAAGTTTTTATTTTAGGCAAGCAAATCGGTATTATACACAGATTTTAATGATAAACTACTCAAATAAAATAAAGTGATATTTATTTATATTTAAGGCAAGAAATGCTCGGGAACAAGAAAGAACTGAACGCCTTGAAACACAAAGAAAAGAAAGGGAACTTAGAAATCAACAAGTTATAGAGGTTAGACTATTTTAAAAATTAGCTTAATCAAACACTAACTGTTTCATTCCCATCGTTTTATTTTGATGTTGTAATTTCATTTAATGTCCTTATAATTTTATTATTATCGGAATGTCTAACTATCACAACGCGTTTTCGTGTATTATTCAGCGTCTTCTTGTCAGTCGGTATATAAGATAAAATTTGTAACGACAGTATCTTAACCGTCGTTAATATAACTGATAATAAATTTATTATTATTAGCATAATTAACTTGATCACGATCACGTGTTTTTATGTAGAATGCACAGTCTTAATACCTTTGGCAACTGTGATTTAAGGTGTGTTATCTAATAAGGTACACATGCAGAACAAAAGTAACATGTCAAACATTAGATTTCTTTTACAATACAGTTAACTGTAAAAACACAAAACAGTTTTTGTTAAAATTTTTGATCACAGACTATTCTTTATCTCAGCAGGCTTTTTTAAAAATCGTTTTGTTAATTACATATAATAATGAGCCCCTATTAACTAAGAGAAAAGATGATCATTATTAGAACAGTACAAACATACAAATTTAAATATAAATAATTTTTATTTTATTACATAGCGGCCTATATATTATTTTTTTAATTTATTTGTTTGAAATGTTGTCTTGTTGTGCATGTAGGCCCGCAAGAAACGGCAAGACGAACTTGATAAGCAAAGATTGGAAGAACAGCAACGTAAACAACAGGTAAAGAACACTTGATGTTTTATTTCTAAATATTATTTATATTAAATTAGAAATAATTTACTTTATTCCACTTTTTAATTAGTTGCTCATAGATACAATAATATTTCATAACAATACCCACATATATATAGTAAGTGAATAAGCAATATACAGCAACTTAAACTACATTCCTTGTTTATTAAAAATATATTTATCCTTTATTATTATTTTTTTTTTTTTTATTTATTTAACGTCGGCCTACTTATCCTTTATTATAAAATATCAAATTTAAATACTAAAATTACTATTTTTTCTATATGAACGTCAATGCCAATTCATTTTAATTTTTTATTAAATTGAAGTTTTCATTTATTTAAATAATCATTTGTTTATATTAATTTACAAATATCAACTTAATTTTGACAATCTTGCAATTAGCGAATTTTATTCCAACCCAAATTTGATCATAGGTTGGGTTTACTCAAATTCATTAGTTTCCAAATACTAATATTTAAATTTAACTGTAAATATTTGGAGAGGTAATTTTATCCTTGTAAACACAGTAACACAGTAACTGCTATATTACTGTACATTATAGATTATATAATAAGGACGTATAATATACAAGTATGTTTCATGAAATTCATTTATGTAAAAAGTTTACATACACATTACTTTAATGTTGTATATATTTCACTAAAATATCAACTATAGCTATTATTATTATTTTAATTATATGTAATATAGAAATACGTCATATAAGCCATTTGATAAATATTGTTGGTTTGGAATGTAATATTTATGCATTGGGTTGTAACTTGTGTTAAAAATATAGTATTAAAAAGGAAGCTAGTCTGGCAGATTATTGCGTATAGTTCACTTTTAGTAGATCACCTAAACTCTAAAGAAGTTTTTAATATTAATATTCAGAAATACTTGCTTATCTATTCCATTCAAAAATAATGTATTTTTTAAGTATCATCACTAACAATCTTTTTATAAAATCTGCTTCGAATAATGAACACTACATATTTTGTTTGTCACAGGAAAGGGAACTGAAGCGTCAACAATCTGTTATGCTTAAGGAACAGGTATTTGAATAACTTTTATTTGCAATGAAATTTTTCTGTGTAATGCTGTAGAATTATTGTTGATTTCTTATTATAAAATTTGAGTTTCAATAAAATATTTGATTGATTTGTTTGAAGTAGTATATTTTTTACCTCATCAAGTTTTATACCTCTTAAACAAATAAAATTGCAAAATAATTTGGATAAAGCAGAATAACATAATTTAAATTTTTTATGATTTAGTTTAAATAATTATTTGTAGAACCTTTGATATCTGCTCTTTAATTTAATTTTTCTAAATGCATAATATAGATAAAACGCGAAATAATTTAATAAATATTTGAAAGCATATGATTGATTAACTTCTTGGTGGTAGTTAATAATATTTGTGGTTGTGATTGTTGCTGTTTTACATTATTATTAGTTGAAATTGTTTTTGTTATTTTATTTTAATATTTTATTTTATTTTTTGTTTTGTTATCAAGTGTGTTGATTTTTTTTTTATTAAACAGTGGCGTGGTTTTAAGCAATAATGTTAATTTTTTTGCCATCTTGTATTATTATTATCATATCAATGCACAATGGATTTTTCAACATTTAAGTATTATAACAATGCTTGAGATTCTAGGTTCAAATCCTGGTGTTTAGTCTCAGCCCTTGTGTAAAATATTTTTTTATCTTAAAAGTTCTATATGAGTTCTCATAAAATAATACATAAATTTAATAAACTAAACTATATGCTCAAGGTATGTAATAGTTTTTTTTAAATAGATGTTTTATATAATTTTCTTTAACGACATTCATTTAGATGTCTATGTGTTAATTACTTAATATTTTTAATTGAATGTTAATAATATAGCATCCACGGCTGTGAGGTCGATTTACAGACACCGCTGGATTCGCTGCAAAGTAGAAGACAATTTATTTTATATTTTACATACAAGATGGCCTTTTGTAGTTAGTCTCATGGTTTGCTAGTTCCTTTAATATAGGCATAAGAAATTAGTAATATGAATATAACGCACAACTAAATAAAAAATTGTAAACAGCAAATAATATTTAAATTAACATTTTTTTGTGTGTTATTTTCAATTACCTTAAATTTACAGTTATATTCAAAAAGGTTTATACGTGCATGCATGGAATAGAATTTCTTTTAGGATACAAAGAAATTTCAGTTTAAGCTTTCTTTTTAAAACTTTCTTTTATTTACTTAAAAGATGGTATTTTGGAAGCACTTTTATATAATAAGCTATGATCAATTCTATTTCAACTTAGTCTCTTATTTATATTAATTGTACTGTTTTTTCTTTGCACAGTAAACACATATGCGGTGCATTTAAATAGAAATGCTAGGGTAAATGATATATAAATGTGTTGTTTACTAGATTGATAAATTTGTACCAGCAGCATGAAATAATACACAAATGATTATGATATTCTTTTCAATCAAACATAAACAAAAGAGTGTGCTTAGTATTTGGTCACAAATAGTTTGTTCTTTTATTTATTCAATATTCAAGCTTATTTTAAGCTGTTGAACAAGTATATTAATAGTGAATTAAACGAAACAAGTGCAGTAATTGTAACGCGAACAATCCTAAAAATATTTTCAACTATTGACTGATAATTTTATATGTTACTTAGGGGTTTAGACTCTATAAATTTTTTAAACGTATTTTACAATCAATCAATCGGACTAACTACTAGAACAGTACGTGGAAAAGTATAATATAATAACAGTATGATATATAAATTTTTATTTAGAGATATATACTAATATTTATTGTTTGATTTAACAAAAATTGTAATAAACTGAAATTTTTTAAATTTTTTTTATAAATGTTACTTAAAATACAACATTATTTGTTTATCTAAAATATACTTAATTGTGTTTAACGGGTAAATTCTTTCTAAAGTAACAAATATACATAATGATCAATTATGACGAAACTCATTTATTTTGACGTATACGTATGTATGTATAAATTTGAATTACTTTTTTTTTTTTAAATATGTTTAAAAATGTATCACTTCCTTTTATATATTCAGTATGCCTCCTTTAATTTATAAAAAAGTATGGCAATGTTTTCCATACAATAATTTACTTATATTTAGAATTCATGATACAGTTCAATGGGGAGTCCAGGATTAAACTAACGGAAGTAGCAAATAGAGTTCATCAGAAGCAAATATACAGTGCGCTTAAATTGGAAGTAATCTATGGCAGTCTCTAATTATTTTCAAATATATTTGTCTTTTATTATAATGCTTTGGCTTAATCATCATTATCACTTTTCTTCTGCAAATTCTGTTTACTTCTTTATATATTTGATATGACGGACGTCAAAAGTATACGATAATGATTTGCTTCAATTACACAGTTCCACAAGTAATTACATTTTTCAAACATTGGTATATTTATCTTAATAATATGATGATCTTAAATAGTAGGGGTAATAGTAGTTAAATGTATAGCCTCTCAGTAAAAAAGAAAATGACCTTTATGTAACAGAAAGTTTATTGAAAAATATACGTAATTGCTATTTTCATATTTACTGGGCCATATGTATCACGTATAATACATTTTTAGAATATGATAGTAATATATTTCTTTAATTATAGTAACGATATATTTTCTTATTTAGATGTATTTGCAAGAACTCAACAAGCAGAAGGAATTGTTATACACTGTAGAACTGGTAATTGTTTTTAAAAAATGTTATATTTATACACTCCTGTTATTATTTTATTCAAAGTAAGAAACACGTTATTTTTTTTCTAATTGCTCTACATTATTATTTAGGCTTACATTATTAAAATATTTATGTATGAAATGTTAACATTTCTGAACTAAATTAATTAAACATAAGTTATTAAACTAAGGTCTGATATTTGATTTATTGTACAGGTAATATTAAGAAAGAAACTTGAAATAGTTTTCTAAATAACAGACCATAAAAATAATTTATGTCATTTTTCATACATACGTAGCTTCTGCTCTTTCTTACAGATTTTATAACATTTGTATCAACTCAATTTTTATTTTTGCAGCAGAGTGTATGATTTATAAATATTTTTCTTTGGTGCTAGCATCTCGTTTGTCTTGACGAATCATTTTGTGATTACTTTAATCACATCGTTTGCATTACTGTTAATAATAAAATAATTTTTAATAATCTTATATTTAAATATATTAACCATATCAATGAATAATATATAATATATAAACATATAATACGTCAGTAAAATTTGTTTCATAAATTTTATTATCTGTGTTTATTACACTATTACAGTTTTAAATGATTGTATGTTATTATCAACAAATGAGATGCTAATGTATATATACTCGTAGTTTGTTATAATTTGTTCCTTTTTGCTTGCATTTTTTAATTTTTAATTTACTATAGTATTAAATTTTAATAATAGAATTATCGAGTCTATTAATTACACAAATGGAATGAACCTTTCCTGTTAAACCATTCTATCTAATATTAAAGCCGATTATAAATTTGTGAAATCATTAACGATTTGTTTATAACTAATTACGATTGGTTGTTATATTATTAATCATTTATTAGAATGTCATGTGCCGATAAGAATATACTTTGCAGGATATTATAAACTTAGTCAACAACCAAAAATTACAGAAATTAACGAAAAAAATTAAATGTAGTTTAATTTTTGAAGCTAAGAATCATTTTTCATAATTATCATACCTAAATAATAATCTAATTTTGTATACATTTTTCTTAATTTTATTGCATGCATTATTAATTACTAATCAGTTTCTAACTTTTATAGCTAACTTTCCAGTCTATTTAGATTCTGGTATATTTTCTATATATTGTTTACAAGAAGAACTACATCAAAATATTTAAATTAAAAAATAATATAGATATAGCATTGGCATTTATTATTAGATATTCTTAACAAGTTGTTAAGCTTTAAAAATTATTAATATAAGAGTCGCTTAATTTTTTTTTGCTTGTATATATGAAGCTTTGATTCTGTTTTTAGTAGAATAATAATTTTGAAATGTGTAACTTATTTTTCTGTTTGTAATTTATTTTAAAACTTTAATGCAGGAACGAGAACGACGACGACAACACATGGCGCATGTAAAGTCATTAGAAACTAGACGAAAATATGAGGATCGAGAAAAACGTAAACATCAAGGCGTATTAGACAAACTTTTAAATCGAGAGAAACGACTTGCTGCTCAAAGAAAAGATGCTGAAATTCTTGGGGAACTAAGGTTCGATAAATTCAAATTTTCTTAAGTACATATATCAAAAATATTTTTTTAATCAATCTATAATTCTCTCAATTAGAAAACCAATGGAGGATTCAGAGTTACCATTTCAAACACAACTGCCAGAATTATCACGCGTAAGCGGTCTACGAATTTGTGGACAAGCACTAGGGGATTTATTAATGGTATTCGAATTTTTACACAATTTTGGAGAAACCTTAGGATTCGGTATGTGAAATTTTTTACAGAAAAAATAATAATCAAATATTTTTAATATCTAGTATCGTTCATATAGATATGGAGTCCTTACCCACGCTTCATAATTTACAATTGGCCTTAGAAGGAGATTGTGGTACTGAACCAGAAGAAGAATTACTGTCTGTAATGACTCATCTTTTGGTTTGTGCTATAGGTGAGCTTATAATAGATTTCTTTATTTGTTACAATTATATTTCTGTAATTTGAATTCATTAATTTTGTCGATCACACAGAGGATCCAGGTATTCCAAATCCTGCTAGACACACAACTATTCTGGGCCAGTCATTGAGACAAGCTGACATAACTCATTCTAATTTATCGGAAATTTTAAGAATATATCTTTACGCCAATGCAACAGGGGAAGTTAAGGCACTTACCGGTAAGTAGAAATTCAGAAGATTATTATCTTATTTTAATATAATTTTACATTTTTAATATCTTGCACAGGTGTAAACTTTGAACGTGATCGAGAAAAACGTGTTGCAGATCATTTACAAAATGATTCGGAAATGGTTCAAACTACTACTGGTAAAAATGCCCAATTTTATGAGCATCTTCATGAAAACAGTACGTGGAAGTTATCAGAGAGTTTGAAAGATTGTCCATTCTTGGCTCTTAGTCCAACAGTTAAGGCGCAAATTTTAGCATTTATATGTAATGAACTGCTTCAAAATAAAGCTGTTCTTAGACAAATAGAAGGCAGTTTAGAATCTGTCGCACAACTGAAAAAGGAGAAGTATTTATTAGATGGTAAAATTAGAAAGTATAAATCATTGCATTCGAGAAAATTAAGATTAGAAACACATGAAAAGGCACAAGCTCTTGCAGCTGAGAAGGCCCAAGCATTAAGAAATGAGGTAAGAAACATTTAAAAATAGCATAAATTACTTTATATCTGTAAGATAATATTAATCGTGTCGTTATAGTCATTAGAGGGTGTGACTGCCTCCGACCGACCGATGCCTCCTCCGACACCTGAAGCTACGCCTCTACCTACTCCTTCGGCACCATCAGAAGGTTTCGAGGAAGAACCATTATCAGATGTAGAAAGTGAAGTGACGCAACCAGAAGAGGTAGCTTAGAGTTTAAAATTATTTCTAAAATTGTAAAATTTCAATTTTTATGAATGCATTTTCTCTTAAGGACGAAGATAAGAATATGAGTGCCGAAGAACTTGCACGTAAGTTGGAAAGATTACAACGTTCCTCTAGCACACAGTCCAAGGGTTTGCAGAGTTCTTGTAAACAGTTAAGAGCAACCTGTCATGGTCAGGACAGGTAAGCTAATGTTTATTTTTGTGTTCTTTGATGGGTACTAGATATAACTAAATAACTTTTCTTAGATATTGGCGTCGGTATTGGTCGCTACCTACATGTGGTAGCGTTTGGATAGAGGCAATGGAATCAGCTCAACCAGAAATTATGGAATATCATAGTACATTAGAGGGCGGCATCAAACGAGAAGCAGATGATGAGGAGGATGAAATTCCAAAAAAAAGAGGTCGGAAGAAAGGTAACACATATATTTTTTTTGTTTAACATTTCATTTTATTTAATTTCCAATACGTAATTTATATTTCTACCGTCTGATTTTTATTTAGGTAGTACTAAGGGAGATAAATCGAAATGTGAGACAGATGCAAAACCTAGCTTAACAGCAGATCAAATTCAATCAGAACTGGAATTGCAATCAATAAAATCTTCTCTGAATTTAAGTGATCATACTCAAATTATAAAATATGAACCGAATATAAAACCGGGCCCAAAAGAAGAGGGACCAATAAAAATGGAAGAGAAGTATATTCAACATAAAAAAGAAGAAACATCAGATATGTTGGATATAGAAGACTCTATTCCCACAGCATTCCTCGTTCAGAAGCCCAACTCGAATAAACATATGTTTTTAGACGAAATGATGGCCAAGAACGAAAATAATATTAAACTGATGGAAGCAAAAACTGTCGATAGTAATGTTAAAATGGAAACAGATATAAAATCTGAAGATGTGAAGTCAGGGTTAATGTCAGGTCCTGATTTAACATATATTAAGATTGATGACGTCAAACTAGAATTAAATAATGAAAACGAGATTAATTTGGGAGAAATTAAAAACTGTGATACAGTCAAGGATGCCAATTCGAACGAACAAAAAGTAATTGATACCATTGATAAATTAATCAAAAAACCTGAAGATCCTATTAAAGTTGAGGAGAAAAGTTTGTTTGAGCAAAAATGGTTCTCTCTTCTACAAAAGGAAATACCTTTAGTTCAAAGTGAAGGTGGATCGATTAACCAACAGGCAATTGTAAATTCCTTAAATGTAACTTGCGATGAAGTTCACAACGTGGCTGGTAATCGATGGGACATTTCCAATAACTTACAGTTCTTTAATCTATCTGGAATTAATGGTAGTTCAAGCACTGTAACTGTTCCAGTATTTACAGGGGTTAATTTAGATTCTAGTTTAAGTTTATCAGGATTAGATGATAGTTTAATTGATAGTGTTATAAATAAAATTAGTTTACCACAAACTGAGGATCCAACTCCTATGGAGTCAGAACAAGAGCCAGTGGACCAGAAAGATTTGAAAAGCGCTTCCCCACATTCTGTTCTGGATGATTCAAATGCTACTGTAAATAGCTCAAATACAACATTAACACAGGCACCTACAATCAACGTACCTAGTTTTGTAAATTTGAGTCTTAGCAGTTTAAGTGCTTACGTTCAGTGTGATAGTCCTTCACCGTTACAAATGACAGCGGAAGAGCAAAAACAATTGGAAAGTGTAAAAGCAAACGGTCTACCTAAAAAAATAGAAAGAAATTTTGTATCGAGAGAATATAGGTACGTCTTATATGTTTTTAATTTATAAGTTATGTATAAAAAATAAGATTACTGTTATTTTATATTTTTAAAACAGACATGGTTGGTGGCGTATTAGCGATGCAAATAAATTAAGAGAACTTGTTGATCGGTTACATCCACGAGGTGTACGTGAACGTGAACTTCGGAGTGGTTTACTGTCAACGGTTGAAGAAAACGGAGAGGTATCAAATATATATATTTTTTGTTACATTGTTGCAAAAATACTTGCAATTACTAATTTAAAAGTAATATAATAGCTTCACATTGATCTGGGTGAGCAGAGTACTTACTGTCTTGGTTCTTCTGGCAAACATAACACAAACTCTCTGGGATATATTCATCCAGATATTCCTGGTTCAAAAAATCCGTCCATTGCTCAAAGAGTTGACCTTTTGTTATTGGAACAGGTAATTACTAAATAAGTTCTAATCATAATAAAGTGCTGAAAAGGTTGTATTAATGCATTAAATAAAATTATGCCACACCTCCGTACTTTTGTTCATTCCTTACAATTAATTTTATTATAAATAATAATAAATAATCATGTAATTGTTCTATCTTTTAGGTAGAAGCATTAGAGGATAAAGTTGCGAATGCAAGTATGCAGATTAAGGGATGGTGTGTACCTGGCCGGGACGAACATGGGTCGGAATGTGTATCGGCATTAAGAGAACGATTATTAGGTTTGGAAGGTGCGATAGAGCGACGTTATTTAAAACCACCTCTTGGCGCAAAGTGAGTTTGTAATTACAATATTATAGTCATTTATAGGGGAAATATATGTATTATGGTGAACTGTAGTGATTATTTTAAAATTTGTAATAATATTTTTAGTACCGGTGATCCTAATTTAGCGGCTATTACTCAAGAAACTACTGGTGTAAGCAGTTGTAATATAAATGATCCAGAGGCTATACCTAAGGGTCTAGTTGGCTGGCGAGAGGCGGTGACTCGATGTCATACCAGTGCTCAACTTGCTATGTGCCTATATATGTTGGAAGCTTGCGTAGCATGGGACAAGAGCATCATGAGGGCTGTGAGTACAAATGCCATCATCAATGTTAGTAACAATTTTCTTCTTTACTTTATTGCTATTGTTTTTTCATGTGCATTTTCATTTTCTTCATTTTATTACTAACAAGATTGAGGTTTTAAATAGTCTTTTATTCACTGAATGAAACATACGTTTCAAATGATTTGAAACTTTATTTGATTCAGCCTTGCACTAATAAAAGTCGATTTGAATATATGCCTTATCATTTCTTTGGTTCTGTGTCCATCCTTCTTTCTTTTACTGCAACAGAATCATATTCATTGTTTGTTTGTAACGCACATTAACATTTTAAACTAACACTAACACTTGCATTTGAAGCTATAGTTATGCTAATAAATATTATTGCAGAATTGTCAATTTTGCCACTCTGGAGATTCGGAAGACCAATTACTATTATGTGATGGGTGCGATAAAGGATATCACACGTATTGCTTTAAACCGAAAATGGATCGAATTCCTGATGGAGATTGGTATGATCATCACTTTTTTAATATTTGGCTCACAATAGTTTCTTGTTTAAACTAATTTTATAATTTGTGCTTATAGGTATTGTTTTGAATGTTTAAATAAAGCTACCGGAGAAAGAAATTGTATAGTATGTGGAGGACGACGAAGTTCTGGAGAGATTCCTCAACCTGGAAGAGTTCTTCTATGTGAACTTTGTCCGAGAGCATATCACCAAGATTGTCATATACCTCCTTTGCTAAAAGTAATATGATTTAAAAATATATTTAAATCGAGTTCAAATGTCTAATAACAATTACCTATGTAGTCTTCTTCAAAATACGTCAATTTTTATACAAGTATAAAACATAAACTCTTTCATAAATCTTTCATAGTACATAAGAAAAGTATCTATTTAGTTAAGACATTCAAGCACGTGATATTTAATGTTTTTTCATGTATGTAAAAAAAAGTTTCAAATCTTTGTATTAGGCTCCGCGTGGAAAATGGTACTGCAGCGGTTGCATTAGTAAAGCGCCGCCGGGAAAGAAACGAAAAAGTCGAGTGACGAAGCCGGCTGATATTATTGTTCATGAACCTCCCCCAAGGTGAGTTTATTTAAATAATTAAAATTAAATAGACATTTTATACCATAATGTTTTTCTATTATATTACCAATATTTTCTTGCCACTTATGCATTAGTATATTTTGCTTGATTTGAATAATATAATAATATATTATCTTTAACATCGGAACTATTTACATTTAAAACATTGTTTTAGCCCAGCCCTCTCCTACGCGTCAACCTCTTATGAGGATCCTCAATTAAATGATCATAATCAACAAGCCGCAACAACAACAATAATTACAAAATCTCCAAGTCCTTCTGAGAATGCATCAATTCCAGCATCCACACCAATTCCGCTGTTACCTCCAATAAAAGCAGAAAAACCAGATAAAGCGGAAATTAGAAAAGAAAGGCAACAAATTAAAAAAATAACGAAAGAGTTAGCTTCTTGTAAAATATTATTAGAAGAAATGGAAACACATGAAGATTCCTGGCCATTTTTGTTACCTGTAAATACTAAACAGTTTCCGACTTATAAAAAAATTATCAAAGCACCCATGGATCTATCAACAATAAAAAAACGATTGACCGACCTAGTGTGAGTTTTTTTTTACGGACAATATATTAATCCCAATATGTTTAACATTTACGTAAACAATTTTATTTTCAGATATAAATCCCGTGACGATTTTGTGAATGATGTTCGTCAAATTTTTAATAATTGTGAAGTATTTAACGAAGATGACAGTCCCGTAGGAAAGGCCGGCCACGGTATGCGCCGTTTTTTCGAGGAGCGGTGGACAGAGCTGTGCCCAGACAAGAGTTGATGGTACCAGCGGTAAGCGAGAACACGGCGCCGGGAAAACAGGGTGGCTTTAGATTGCCAAGCAAATAATTTTCTTTAAAATAATAGACTGATAGTGACATCATCTATGACTTATTTGATAGACAATGGCCACAAGGCTTTAAGGCAACAATAATTAGTTTAAACTCACAATCAACAAATCGAATCAATCATTGAAAGGTGGTCTGTTGTACATAAAAATGAACAGAATGTCTGCTGTGTTTAAATTATATTTTTTTATTTTTGGCATAATCTTATTTTATAAATCTTATGATATGTATTATTTAAACAGAGAGCAGCTGCATTTCTTGTGATTAATTAGTAAAATCAATAATAATTTTGCTTAAATTATTATTATGAAAAGATACTATTCTTAGATCTCTGTTAATCAATTTTGTATTGCTATGCAATTTTTGAATCTGGTCAGAAATTCTTTTTTGGTATTACATTTCGGTATTATTATTATTATTTAATTTTTTTAAATATTTATTATATAAATTTATCTTGTAAAGAGTAAATAGCATTCCGTGGGTGAATTTCCTTTTTAAAGATTTTTTTGCATTATTTATTTTAATTCGTCTTAACTATTTTTAAATTATACTCGTATATGTATGTTTATTTTTTTATTAATTTGGACTGTGCTTAATAGAACATATAATTATTTTTGAAATAATAAAAATATAAGAAAAACGAAGGAACAATTGAAATAAAAAATATATAAAGAGGAACCTTTTATAAACAAAACTATATTTTGATTGTATAGTTTAACTTTTTTTATTTCTATAATATGATCTTCATGGTATTTTGAGTGTAAAAATATATAAAATTAAACGATGACTTTACCTACCCCGTGAACTCTGTGTAAGATATGTACTGTAGATTACAATAATTAATGAATTAATAATATTTAAATATATTTAGATGCAAAATAGAATTATAAATTGTACTGCTTAAATATGAATAAAAAACCTGTTGCAACATATAATAATTGCAAACATTTTCATCGTTATTAAATAAATATGTCTTACCATATATAGTGTTTTTTTTTTTGAAATTTTTGTTATATTTAAAATTGCTTAGCTTTCTCAACTCGACAGGACTGTACAACACAAGCAAACACAAGACTGTACAGCAATAGACTATAACACACGGAGCAGATCAGTTAAAAATGTATGATGTTAATAATAAATTACTTATATAAGTTACTTATAAATTATTATTACATCAGTTTCTCTATTGAACTGATAACTATTAAATATTCAAAAATATTACCATTTTGTAGCTGATAAATAAGAGATACTTTCAATAATTATTTGCTCTGTTTCTAATAAAAATTCGAATATGTAATATGATGTAATAATAGATGCAGCATATCAGGCAAGGTAAAATACCGTTAAACTAAATTCGCCATCTAGTAAACACCGCTTGAAATATAAACAGTTTAGAAATTGTCTAGTAGATGGTATAAGAAATATTAGTAGAATATCAAACCTCGCCTGATTTGTATGCTTTTATATAATAAAATTAGTTGCGCCTCTTTAAAATCAAAATAATTAAATAATAAATGTTCCTTTTAATCTAGTAGCACTGATAAAGCTTATCAATAACATTTATCAAGCACGGTTTGACTTTAAGCTGTTCTTTGCAATCGCTATAAATTATTATATAAATTTTAATTAAACCAATCTATTGAAGAAATAATTAACCGTATAAAATTTAAAGTTACTTTTTAGAGGATAGTATAGTTTTATTATATTAGAAGTCAGCACAATCTATGGGCGAGGTGACTGTGCTCATTAACTGTTGTGTCATGTTGTGAATAATATCCGTATGAATCATCAACGTTGAGTTCATGCTCTGAAACTGAATCTGTAGCTACACTGGATGCTCACAATCCTTTGGTAATTAACGAAACCAAATTTACCAATTTAGAAAAATGTTAGTTTATCTCTGAATTGGTTCGTTTCTTGGATATTTAAAATGAGGTACCACAAATCTCCAACTACTAACGACTTTTATTAGGGATTTGAGTTGTAAAATTTTTCGTAAAATAATGAAATACATTAACATTACGAAAATACTACGCGGTCGTGAGAAATGTTGTGAGTATAAATTTCAGTTTTATAAATTGTAACAGTAATGCAAAAGTACTCGTTTTTTACAAGACAATAATATTTTAGCTAGAGACAGGTCTGGTTTAATATCTGTTAAAAAAATCATTGCTTAATAGATGGCGCATTCGGTTTAAATAAATACATGCTAAGTATTTAAGCCTGGAGAGCAGGCAACCTAAATTACGTTGTTTAAAATCAAATTTGCAGCTTATGCAAATTACGAATATTTTTTCTTAAAAGTACAATTTCCATATTTTTTCCAATTCCATATTCAAATCTAAATTTCTTGATGGGGTTATGTCTGGCATACGCTAAATTACTATAAAAACGTTACATTGCTGAACTAATTCAATCATTTTAAAATATATATAACATTTCTGGCTTTGTGGAATCATTTTTAAATTCTTAGGCTTTTAGTCCAATAAATATAAGATAATAATAAGATAAATCTTCAGATTATAATTTTAAATTGTCTCATTTTGTTATATTTATAATTAAATACAAAGGAACTAGGTCTCGGACTTTTCTTTTCTATGCTAGATGTCACCATCATTTATTCAAGATTGAAACCTGTTCAAAATTGAAGGTTTTTAAATATGATAAATCAATAGTTAAAAGTCAATCACCAATCAATATGATATTACATAACATAAAGTTTATTCAAAATATTTGTTCGCCTCGGATGATGAGAGGAAAAGTGTGTCGTTGCAAAAAGAAGATGCAATTTACTAGATACGGATGGCCATCTATTAGTTGAATCCGTAACTATTATTCGAAAGTATGCATGCAAAACTAGATTTCATAAAATACTTTATCACCCCCCAGGTGATTTGAAAAAGTTAAAACTTAAATAATTTTTATATTAGATTTTTTATAGCTGTCAAAACTATGAATTTAACGAGATAAACAAGCACTCTTATTTAAAACGCGGCTGATGCAATTAGATTGTAACCCAAATATAAACCATCTTATTAAATATATTATAAGTACGGTGAAAGAATTGACAGATTCAAATAAAACCAGCCACTTTATTTTACATATATATAACATATTCTTATACTTTTAAAAGCCATTTACATAAGATTTTCAATTGTCAATAAAAGTCAATGTTACTATAATTGCATATAATTCAGGCTGCTCCATTGCTTTTAAAATGTAGCGTTTACAAAATTATCTATAAGTTCCTGTTTAAACTAAACTAAAGAATGTTCAGATAATTTTTGTGATATTTTGTGGATTTTATTTAGTGTCAAGACTTGTTGTGTCTTCGGGTTCTATCGCCGGACCAACGCAAGATTGCTTATGAGCTAAAAATAAGTGGTTGTCGGAAAAACCGATGTTAAATAAATTAAACAAGTTAATAAAAAAATCTTGTTTTGAATTTCACTTGTTTATTTGTGTGCATCAACTTTGGATATCAATTAGCTTCAAAACAATACCTAGGTAGAATATATCTTGCAGTGCATTTTTACACTCATTAGCTTGCTACAAGCAAAATAAATCGTAGCGGTGTACTTTATGCGTACCTCCCCTTTATGCTTTGCAGTAATTCCCAAAATAGATAGACCCTATTTTAGCACGATGCTTTAATCAATTTAAAGGTGAAACCATTTCCTTTTCTTAACTAGTTTTCCTGAGGGTAATTATTCAAGAAATGACTGCAATAAACTTGTTACTGCAACTTGTGAATTCATCAAACGTTTTCTGTTTATTTACGTGTACGTGTATCTTTTGAGTGTCTCATTTCTTTTTACAATGTTTCTCTTTCTGGGAATACTAATTACTGTCTTATGGTGGATAATTCAGATGGGAATGTCGAGTTACTTCACTACTTCAGCCTTAAGATGACTTTGCAATTTAGCTGTTCAGTAACTCGGTTCGGCACACGGTACACGGTACTCGGTACTCGGTTACGTTCACTTTTAACTCATGGGTAAATAATTAAAAGTAAAAACTTCTTTTCTTCTTTTCATTATTTTAATTTATCTCGCGATTTTTAACTTAACTTCATGAGCTTTGTACAGTCACTGATAGAATTTCAATAAATGTAAATGTAATAGACCAGTGGCAGTACCAGAGATATCTTTGTGAGGGGAACTAAGTTGAAAAGTTTTATGGGGCTCTGTTACTGACAATCACAATTTACTAAAGTCGGTGGGGTGACAAGGGGCTTCCAAATTAGGCTAATTCGAGCACAGGGTTACGAGAAACGTTTTATTTCTCAAGCTAGTCTCCTTTAAGCTCGACATATTTAGTTACAATTTTTTTATTCATTCCAAATAATAGATTTCTAGTGATTTATGTGATGACCTCTTTGTTAGACCCACTTTCTTTTACCGCCCAGTTAACAGGAAATAGTCGCAGGTGTCTAAATCAGGAGAATATGCCGGATGGGGTAGCAGTTCGTAGCCCAGTTTATGAATTTTTGCCATGGTGACTACACACTCAATCGCAATCGCGGTATCCACCGCGTGGATAGCTGCTTTCAATGACTGTCAAGCACAAAACTAAATGCCGCAGCTTGTTCAAAATTTGACAGTAGTCTATTAATAGATGGCAGTTGACGGGAGCTGCGCGGAATATACGCTGAATTGTCAAATTATTCTCGTAATAAATCCTCCTTTAAAATTCCACTATATTTAATGATTCTAGCTTAACCACCTAATCATGAATTCTACATTACTAACCTTGCTTAGTTCACGAAGCACATCCGCCATATTGGCAATGCTGTCAATTTTCTTACTAAGCAAGAATTTTACTAATAGAAATACTGTAAAAGAAACAATCATGTAAGCGTCTTTTTATCAATTGACCTATTATACGTTATTACTATTTAAGTAATGGGATTGTGTCCTATGTCTTAATTTCTATAAAAGTGTACTATATATTGATAAAGTTGGTTACTAGAACCTCAAATGTCCAATTACTTTTTAATAATTCCTTATATGTTAAGAGATATTAACAATTAAAAAAGTCATTTTGTCTCTTTAATTATTAAAGGGTTGTACACATGACTTGACTTGATTATTTAGACTACCAACAGCTACAAAATATTACCACAGCACTGACCTACTGACGTTAAATTGCATTTCACGTCATACAAATATGGCCGACCATTTCTAGCGCTAAAACTACAATTCAAATTTTTAATTGCTATATCTCCGTCAATATTTAGATATTTAATAAAATAGACACGCCAATACACATTTATTAACATCAATTTCAATCAACAATTGAAAAATCGACCACTAAAAAATGAGGACACAAGCCCATTGTAACAGTAGAGGAAAAACCATTATAAATTTACGTGCATCATCGTACACTTTTTAAATCAACGACTGTATAGTTCTCGAATTGACCAAGAGATGGCACTACTATGATTATTTCAATAATATATTTTAGTAAAGCATTATAACATGTAAACTGTGAAAACATGTAAAATATGTTTTATAAGTATCACTGGATATAAATTCAGAATAAGAACGATATTAAATCGATGTAGTTAAACTTTGGATGTGATAAAAACAAGTTCTCAGGTAGTTGATAGTATCAGAGATTGCATTAAAGAATTATTTTTTTTACTAACGTTTGCTACATTGTGCGTTTGTACATAATTTTGTTACATTGTCATTAACTAAATCCAAGAGTGATTAAAAATCTTTTAGTAATATATTAGTTTAATATGTAACATTAAATAATCTTGCATAAAATGCTTTATTAACATCAAGAGATGTAAATTTATGTCAAGAGATGAATTTTGTGTTCTAACCTTGATTAATTAAAATAAAAAAAATGTATATAACAGGTAATTTTTTTATGTTAAATAATAATTAAATCAGGTTTAGTTGAAAGCTGTACCACCCTGTACTATGTAAACTCTAGTATACTACAATTTATTTACACTGTACACTGTATACATATATGATGGAATTCGTTACGTTTTGTTCAGCTGTCAAATTTTCTGCGGACGCTCATGTATCTAGGTATACCATTACAAAATATAAACTAAAATAAATGAATTTTATAATAAGAATTCTTAAAATTATTTAATGATTGATTTTCAAAGGGAAAACTTAAATTATAAAAACGTGAAAGTTTTTGGGTTCTATTTCACCGCCACGAAGTAAGATAAGACGAAGGACGGGGTAAGGGGTTTACTAGATCAATCCATTTGCACACTTAATTTATACCAACCATGAAGTAAAGAAAAAAAAAAACAAATTGAAAATTCTTTTCATAATACAATGAGAGTCTTTTTTAATTTATCAAGACGATTTCTCCCCTTCAATTCTCCCCCAGTTCTTTCGACGCTATTAAAACCCTTTCCCTGTTTTCTTGCACCTCCATTTCACCCTCTACTTTGAGTTAAAGTGATCTCTCTTCCTTGCTCCTTTCTCCTTTTACCCTTATACATCTCTTTCTCCCTTTTGATGTTAACCCATCAATGCGCGGTGAAATTATCTGGTTATACTCCCCCAGCGCCCCCACCCACCCTTTGTAAGCCACTGTGGCGTGGTGGAGGCGGTGGCACCCGCTGATACACCAAAATAAATAGAGCATCATGCGTACCATGCTTCAAATTTATTGAAGCAATTATGGGTCTCTTATTTATTACATTACTATTTTCTCTGGGTGATTGTCTGCCCAATTTCTGGAAAAACTACACGTGGTGTTTATTAGATGTGAAAATAGATTGGGAACTATCGCTTGCACAGCTGCCAGGCGTTGATTTCTGGGATCATCAATTCTAGATTATCAATAACAAATTAATTCTGAAGAATTCATTTAGAAAAAGAAACATTTGTTAGATAAAAATTGAAACTTATATTACAGAGTTTAATGAAGTATGATCGCACGTAACACAGATGCATATGCAATATACAGATGCCATAATATCAGATTTGTTTAATGTAAATGTATATTCTATGTTAACTCTTCTTTATTAAATTTCAAACTCAATTCTGACCATGACCAAATAATACCGAAAATCATCGAGGAGTAATGGGTGGAGGAGACCTGATCACCAAACTAACTGATTCTGCAAAATCGAAATGTTTTCATTTTCTTTTATTTTAAAAGGTTTAGGAATTTGCATTTGGCCCAGCTTTTACTTGAGACGGCCACGATTATTGACTCCTTACACAATTCCGACAAGACAGTCGGATGAATCTTTCAAATAGTTGAAATCCTAATATTGTCATGGCTCGTTTTGAACACACTGAGTCTCTAAAAATAGTTTTCTGGCTTGTTATAAAAATATGAAACATCTTTACAAATAGGACCTTAATTTTGTAACTTGTTCGCTGAAGTCGTCGGTCACCTTAAGGTCTTCAAGTTACTAATTATTATTAGTAAACCAATGAATACCACACTAGTCAGGGCCGGATTTAGAGGTGTGGAGGCCCTGGGGCAACGAAGAAGCGCTAATTATTTTCCGAATAAAAGGAACATTTTCTTTCCTTCAAGTCTTTCAAAAATGTAGTGCATTGATCTCTATTGCGGAGGCCCCTTTCTTGTGGAGGCCTCGGGACAGTTGCCCCGCCTACCCTCCCTCAAATCCGGGCCTAACACTAGTTCAATTTATGACGCACGATGCAAGAGAATAAGTTACAAAATAAGATCCAATAGATTATTTATGGCAGGAAGAATGGAACGGAGAAACTGATAACAAATTAAAGGAAAGTAAAGCCATTTGTAAACAAGAGTTACCGGTCGGACTCAATAGAATGCTGGAAGTAGTAGTACGTAGACTCATGATAGCTCATATAAATACTACTCATACCTACTTATTTAAAAGAGAATAACAACCAATATGTGAACAATGTAATAGCTCACTAACAGTAAAGCATATTATTGTTCATTGCTGCAAGTAGTCATCACACAGACAAAACTGTGATATGCCTGAAGACTATTAGCAGAGAAAGTCTGAATTTCATTTAATCTAAACTAAACGCGAAACGAAGTTTTAAACGAAAACGAGCACGAGCCATGTCGAGCCGTGTATCGTGACTCTATAGAACAGCAAAACAGGGGATTCTATTGTGTTATATTTGATTGTATGTATGTATTTAAATACTTTTCAATAGTATTCGTAAACATCTCTGTTGATGATGTCATCATGAAACCAACAAAGCCCTGCGACCGAGCAATATAGTCGCTGAATATATGCTCAAAACCAGTTTAAAATCAGTTTAGTCACGTTCGTGCCGTGTGTTTTATCTTACTCGTAAACACGTTCGTTCTTTTACTAACAACACAGTTGTAATCACATTCGGTTCGGGCAGATTCGGGGCTAAGGTTTGCAACCAGTTGATGCTCTCAAATAAATATTAAAGAAAGATCCAATAATGTAACGAAACGTTGCACCAATGGGGACGCTCCTTTAGGAATCATGTCAGGTAGCACGTCTAGCGGTTGTAATATTAAGTGACTATACTTGTACAATGTACAGCGGATAAAAGATCAAACAAACAATATCTCCATTTCCAAAATAAATAAATGTGAGTATAATGGTATTAAATAATCGAAAAACTCACCTTATATTTAAAATAAATTTGTTTTGTTGAGTGTAACACATCGGAATGTTGGTAATATACGTCTCGTATTTGCCCGGACTTGGTACTTCGAAACGGAGTTGATCCGGGTGAATCGGGTGGGTTGGATGAGAGAGGGGTAAGTGGGGATAGTAGAGAGGTGTTAGTGGGTAGAACACTGGAAATGTGGAACTTCAAATGGGTGCAAGTTGAAGGAATGAGTGATCTACCCATCTACGTAGTAGGAAAGAGCGATGAGGGAGTAAGCTATGGATCAGAGCACCAAGATTCAATTTAATTTAAGGGCCTTAAATAAATTGAACTATTTACTGAAGCGAGATTATTACGTCACGTTCTACAACTCTACAACTCCGTTTTACAGAACGGTGCGCCATGCCAAGTGCCAAGTGGCAAGTGCCGTGTGCCTTGTGCCGTGTTCGCCAAAACAATGAACCAACGAAAGGCGAAAATCCATGCAAAGAACATCGCTGAATTAGACAAGTAATACAAACAGACAGAAGCGGACTAGTTAGATTGGGGGTCCTAGAAGTAAATTTATAGTGGCTTTATTTAATTAGGCTTTGAAATTTAAGTGGTTCTTCTTGTCACACACTAAGTTTATTTAATATTTAGATATAAATTTGCGTTACAGTGCAGATTCGCACTTGCTAGCTTGTCACAAGCTAATGTTTATGTTACAGTCTCACACTAGTTAAAGTGGCTTTATTTAATTAAGCTTTGAAATTTAAGGGGTCCTCCTTATCACAAGCTAAGTTATTTAGTATTCAGATATAAAATTGCGTTACAGTGCAAATTCACACTTGCTAGCTTGCCACCAGGTAATGTTTATGTTACAGTCTCACACTAGTTAAAGTGGCTTTATTTAATTAGGCAACAGGTCAAGTTAAATTCTTTTTCAGATATAAAATTAAGTTGCACTGCAAATTCATACTTGCTAGCTTGCCACAAACTAATTCCAAAGTTCATTTTTCAGTCTCACACCAGTTCAATTCATTCCAAGTCACTATGCAGGCTTAACTGACTACTTTACGGAGTCCGAGGCGATCGTTTCCTCCGCTTATGGTTAATCCACCACTGTTTACAAAAGTCTTTTGTGGGTGAGGGAGGTAAATGAAGATTCCTTCACAATCTTGCAGTCTTTTTCCAATTTAATTCTGAAACATTTGAATGAAAAATGGTGAAGCTTAAGAAATATTATTAGAATATAGCTCATTATTACGTTTTAATTGTCTAATTAGAGGTAGTTATTCCAATGTCTAATTGACAACATTATAACTACCTCAGTCCCCTATCTGCTGGTTAGAGCTACTCTCATTATCCTCTAAACCAGGGATGAGCAACTTTTTTTACAACGGTCAACTACAAATTCAAAACTTTTGCGCGGGCTGCAAATAAGAAATGTATTAAACTATATACACTATGTGATTATCTCCTTGGTAACGAAATTAACATAACCCTACAAAAAAAAAGGAAAAAATATCAGTAAATATATAATAGAAGTACTAAGAAAAAATAGCAATTTGATGGCCCTTTTCTAATTTAACACATAGAATAAACATCAGTTACTTGAATTAAGGGCTTGATATGAAAAAAATGATTTTTTTATAGAAATTACATGTTCATATGATAATAACAAAACCCAGAAAGTATAGCATTGGTTCAGCTTTCGAGCCCGAAATCACGCAATCGTTTCATTCTATGATACATAAAAAAAATTCTTTGCTATAAAATTAAAATTTCTTAAGAACATAAAACTATTTATGCAAGTATATAAAAAATAAATACAGACGACACAGTGGACGAGAGCATTGATGCCTGATGTCAAATTGCTGTATCTTCGGGTTCAATTCCAGGATCACTACTGAAATTTCTGAGTTTGCTTGTTATCAAATTTGAGTGATTGCTGTGCACTGTGCTGATAGGACTCAGCATCGGAAATAAATAATATAATAAAATACGTTATCAAAATCAATATACGAAATTTGAATTTTTTATCAGTGGTTATGGAAAATACCCAATGAAGTTCTTTTTAATAGTGCGCATTATTCCTTTTCTTAAAAACTAGCTAAGTGTTGATAATTAAATATAAAAAAAAGGAAATGAAGCCTCATTTTCACTCACTGTTTTTATATTTAATTTACGTTTTTATTAAATATTTTCGTCTTACATTTCTGTTTTAATTTGAGTTTTATTAATTTAGTTGGTGCGCTTGCGTTGTTATTAATATAAATTTTGGCAGTTCGACAGTTGGACAAAATTGAATGTGGAGTAATTAAAATTGCTGTTTTTAATAACAATTAGTAATAAAAATTGTTTCTACTTCCTTATTTTTGACAAACTGACATTGCACTTCTTTTAAAAATAAATCCTACTGCATTTTGACAGATTGTCACATTTTAGAGGTTATAATAAACAGTTTTGTTTAATTTTTAATTTAAAACATTAGACTTTGTAAGGTTCCAAAAAAACAAAGAAATCGTAAATTAAATTCTATATTAGTACTATATTAGTACAGGGAATTACATTAAATTAAATACAAATTTAAAAACAAAATTGAAACAGTAGTACTTATGAATTTGTATGCACATGAAAAGATATTGTGATTATTAAAAATAATAAAATTGATTATAAATTATTGGAAACTTGCGACTTGTTGCTCCATTTGTTTAAGCACAAATTTTGGTTCAATCGATCAACACAATTATTTATTATTAATTAGATGCCATTTCCAAAATCAATTATCGTTATCATTATTAAACCTTTTACAACACTGCATAATTAATATGTTCTATGATGATACCTGCATGTAATCAACAAGCCAAAGACCTCCTTATACATTGAGTCCCTCCATTTTGATCATATATATGTTTTAATAATCGCAGATCTTAAACGAGGCATCTGTAATCAATCAAATGCCTTGAGATGTTCGCTTTAAAAGCTTTTTGCTGTATTTCAAAGCAAATGTAATTATTTAATTATTAATTGGATCAGTCAGACGGAATTTAAAAAAGAAAACTATATAATATACATGTAGAACCATTTCAGACAAGTAACAAATCTCAAATGAACAAAAAAAAAAATTCATGACTTGTTCAAAAATAAAAAAAAAGTGCACTAGAAATAATAATTTCATTCGGCTAAACCTGAAGGCTGAAGAATAAGAAGAAGGGATTGATTAATAAAACTGTACTCAACCGCCTTAAACCAAAACGAAAACAGAAAACCAAAGCTCCATAATAACATAATCATCATAAATAATAAATATATCAAACCGGCCGACAAATAATAAGCATAATGAAATCCAAGTCACGGTTAAAGTAAATGCAAAGCACAGAGTAGATAGCACGGTGGCTGTGGGGTACGGGACCGCGGGACCACGGGACTAGGTCTACAAACGCACACATGCAAGGAGGGTTATAGTCCAATGAGGTTGCCGCAATCCACACCCGACCTTGTCATGGTGCAAGATTAAATAATACTCATTGGAGTTGGTAAGACCACGCCTATGAAGGAGGGTTTAGTAATCCCGCCTATCCACACCCCCCAACAGATTGTAGCCCAGAAGAGAACCAGTCCTAACCGAACGCTTCTGAAGGAAAGACAACAAATCTGAGAACTCCTTGACGGTTCTTTGACAGTGGTTCCAAAAGGCACCAAAAATGCAGGCATCAGTGAATTAAATAAACTAATTCTAATTGTAAACCTAAGTGCGGTAAATAAGTGCGACAGTGTTTGTAAACAATGCTAATTAATCTGTTCCAATTAATAATGTTGTCAACGAATTGTACATGTATATAATTTGTGTGTTGATGTTGTGCTTTTATTTAAATTATTATTATTTTTAAGGCTTGCGAACTGAGACTTATACTTAGACAGTTCAAAAGGCCACCATTATTTTAAAGACTATGTCATAAACCTTAAATATGTTTGTTTAAAAGAATTGTTGTTAAATTTCTAATAAAAATGTTGAGCATGTCTGTGGAGAGTCCACACAGTGCTCCAGGCTCGCCTTCTGAGTCGCAGCCAAGTCCTAGACTATCTGCTACGTCCAGCAGTGCTGCCAACTCCAGCAGTGTGGACGATAAAGTGAATTTCGTTGATAAAGATTCAGTTGACGAAGAAAAACTTAGTGGTGGTTCGTTTGAAGAACGTTTTCGAAGTTTCGAAGCTGTAACTCAGAAACCATTCCTTAAATTTGATCTCCCAAGTTCGTTTACTAGTTACGATGACACCTCGCGGGGACTTCATGATCGCAGTGATCGGAGCGACGGTAGTGAACGTCATCCTGTGCAATCGGAAGATATGGACAGTTGCTGCAGCGATGAAACAGTGCTGTCAGTTGGCCAGGAGTCGCCTTCTCCTTTGAGGGAGAGCCAAGGACGTCTCCGAGTGCGTTCCCCAAGTCGAGAGACGTCCACATTGCACCCAGCACTCCACCCAGCGTTGCCGTTAACTTCATTTAGAGGAATTCATTCCCATTTGAATGCCATTTCACAAATAACACATGGACTTAGTCTGGGCACGTTGCGGCCGTCGCTAGTTCCTCCGGGATTGTTCCTGGGACATAGGCAACCGCAATCATCTCCCGACGAGCGGCTTTCACCGCCTAGTCTTCAGGGATCGCCTGGATCTCCAAGTTCACCGAATTCACCAACTTGCAGTGTATCTCCGGGACACACTCAGTCGCCGAATTCCTCCTCGATGCCGCTGCACCACGCTATCAGCAACTCCTTGTCCCCAGCAGCTCCTCATCACAATAATAATCATGATCACTCTAATAATCTCAATGACAATAATAATCTAAAGTTCAGTATTGACAATATATTAAAAGCGGATTTCGGAAGAAGAATTACCGACCCTTTAAAACGAAGTTCTAAGAGTTCGAAATCTAAGTCAATTGCTTCGGCTGCCAAGATTCCTCCACGGGAAGTCAGGGAAGAAGAAGCCAGAGATAAGAGTTGTGATAACCAGGAGGCACCCGCAACGGCCGCGGGGAGTGATTCGGGGCCCATGGTTTGGCCGGCATGGGTCTATTGCACGAGATACAGCGACCGTCCTAGCTCAGGTATTTCTAAAACTATTTCATCTTATAAATATAAGAAGTGAACGCAGATTTCTTTCGGGCATATTCCAATTCAAAGTTGAACGACAAAAAGCTAAGAAAATCGACACTGTAAATAAGTTGTTACAAGTTTAACAATAATTATTAAATCGATGTAAGTTGTAGGGAAAAATTAGGTTTGTTACACTAGTTAGAATACTATGCATCAGACTAAATAGAAGACTTCTCAATTATTGATAACAATATAATAATTGAAATATCCACTTATCAATAAAAAATTCACCAGTACTGAAAATCATCCTGGAAGATGTTTATGATGTCCAAAATGAAATGTCTTGCCGAATGAATCGACAATCATTCCTTTGATAGTAGATTGGGTAATTAATGTAGCAGTAGGTATTACTCACCTCGCTACAATATCCGCGTGTCCGCCCGTTCAACTAATTGATCCTAAATGTCTAATAAACGTTGCTTAAGTAAGTGCTAATTATGAAAATATAAGGTGTGACGTTAATTATTGTTAGTTAATGAATGTGACGAGACAATTAATGGAAATATGGAAGAAGATAACGAAACCCATTATTTCCTATTTTATAATTATAAAATTTTATCATAAATCGTTTATTTATCATTAAAAAAAAATTACTCGAAAATGTAATTTATTTTTAATAAAAACCTGTAAAAAGATGTCAGGTTCATCGCTATCATCGCATCAATTCATCGCTAAAATTGCTTTGTGATGAAAGGCTATAGACACATATCATTCTCCATTGTGTTTAAGTAAATCATATAGTTGCACATTTAATCTTAATTGCTTCTCTTGTCTTTTACATCTCATATAGATTGTCTTGCAGTGCAAGGTTTACTGTTGTTAGCTTACTACAAGCTAATTACATGGCGTTACATTTTCTACTTGGGTATTTAAAATAGATTATTTACTTCTGCTCTTTCTGTTTGTCATTACAAAAACATATTTTCTATTTTCATGTACTATAATAGAAAATCGGTTAAAACATATTTCTTGTACCATTGAAAATACCTTAATGCTAGTTTGTATGTGACAGCTTTTGTAACTTTAAAGCTATCGATTTTAAGATTTTTACCTTTAACGTCCGTCCTACTAACAGTTACTGATTTTTTAGCGTTAAACTTTTTTTTTGAAAATTAATTAGTATTAAATGAGCTTACCTGTACACAAGATAAGAACAAACTTAACATTTCTAATGAATCCTTTATTACACTGAGTGATTTCTTTATAATATCCCTGAAGTTTCCCTAAAAAGGAATTTCAATCAATATTAGAAACATTAAAAAAAGAAAACAACTTACAAAAATATTTCTAACTCTCATCATTTGAGAGAATTAGTTCCACTTTTATCTAGTCTAATATTTTATCCCGTAAACACATTATTTTTATTTTACATCAACTATAAATAATTTAATAAACAATACCTCTTTTATTAAAATTATTATTTATTATAAATTATTATATTATTATTATTATTATATAAAAAATAAATGCATATTTTATAAATTTGAGGCATTCAACATCACACATTCACATTCACAAAACTGTCAATGTTATTTTTAAGATTAGCTGACCTTAAATGAATTGAAAAATAATAATTGTGCAATTGTTACACTAATTCAGTGACACCTAGTAGTATTTAATCTAAATGGACTAAGTTTTGCTTAAAATCTAATTATAGAGACACTGCAATCATTTAATCCTTAAAAAAGATTTTACATTTTCTTCTCTTAACAAATTTTATGATTTTGTTAATCCGGAAAAAGGTAGATTTATTTTAAAATACCACTAAAATAGGTTAGAAAACGTTGTATATTATTTAATATTTTTTACGTGATTGGTAACTTTTCTTATGTCTTTAGCGGGTTCATATTTAAAAATTTAAACTGTTATATTAACAATATGTATCGTAAAAATAATTTTATATATTCTTGTCTGTAGCATTTAGCTGGTTATCTTGTAATTCTAGAAATGCAATTAATTGATCGATTAGTTTCTCAATCAATTTTCATAGCTTATACAATTATATAAATCCTACTTTAATTGGCTTTCTTTTTTTAATAACAATGACTAATAAACATCAAATTAATTAACAATTATTTCATATTTTTATGACTTAGGGAATTTAATTATTCTGATAAGATTTAAATAATTTTAACAAGACGTACGATAGTACGAGTATACTAGTATACCAATAAAATTACTTAGATGAAAACGTAGTTTTTTTGATTATAAATTGCTTTATAAATTTTATTTTAAATATTTATTCCTTTTTTCTTAATTTAATTTTATTTAATGTTGACCTCTTGTGTTGGGTTTCATTTATTTGGGGTGCACCACTACACCAGAAAATATAGAGTACGGGGATCGAACCCAAAGACACAACAGTTAGGCATCAGGCTTATAAATCATATTTACACATAAGATCACATCTTTTATGAAAATGATTAGCAAAAAAAATTATATAATAAAAAAATATTATGTAAAATTTCCATTTTATTAACGTAGAAATGAGTTGTATAAAATTTTCAGTTTATTTATATAAAAAAATTTACATAAAAATTTTAAGTAACATATACGTTTTGTGTTTACAGGGTAATTATAAAATGTTCATAATTAAGAATTCAAATGCAATTAAATATTTATTTGTTAATTGAAATTACTCAGTTGTCACAACAAAGAAACCATTATCTAATTACTATGAACTCCCTAAATAATTAACAATAATTTACATATTAGCGGTCATGTTCATCGTCATTAATAAATTCTGTTATTAAAATAAACAATTAAGAAAATTAAATACAAAAAAAGAAATGATTAATTATAAAAACATATTTAAATATTATAATATACTCGTATTTATTAATAATTCTTTTTTTCCTCATTAGAAGAAAAGCTAATAGTACTAAGTTCACAGTAAATATTTTGGAATCACTTTGCCATCATGAAAGAGTTCATTTACATTTCAGTTTCTCACAGTCATTCATATGAAATGTCTATTTTATCAGCTACAAATTTCGAAACCACTCCACCTGTCGCAATACAAATGAAGATAAAGTTGATGCGAATTATAATTGAAGTGCATTAGTGATAGAAACGTCACAAAACAGGACACTTCTTCCAATTGTTTACTGGGTTATAATCACTAATTTGAAAGACCTTGTAGGATTTTCTTAGATTATGTATTCCGTCGGACAGTTGTGTAATTATGTTAAATTATATAAAAAAGAATAATAAAAAAACCAAATGTTTTTATAAAACATTTTATGTAAAAATCAGAAATATGATATTCAAATTTTATGTAAAAATTATCTTAAAAGATCGGGAACAAGTAGGCCCCCCTCGAAAACAGATACTCAAACATTTTAGAGTAAATCATAACTAAGTAAAATTGATTTTGCGTTAGATCTAAAAAAAGATAACGACATTACTGCCTCATAAGTTTTTTATTTTTGAGAGCACGTATATACCAGTGAAATATACAATTGGTACAGTGATCGAACCCGAAGACACAGCAGTCAAGTGTCAAGTATAAATATTCTTGACCACTGTGCCGATTTCTAAAATCTATAATACGAGAATATTAATATCGGTCGTCTATTTCATTTAGCGAGAGAACTCGAAAAATCGAAATTTGAATTGATTGTGCAGTTATACTTAAAATTGTTTCCTCTATCTGATTCAGTACTCAGATAATTAATAAATGCAATCAACCAAAATGTTGCTGATAAATTTCAAACTCAATATTCCGAGATTTCTCAGTAACGAACTAGACGATCGATTTATGTTTGATAAATAAAATTGGTAAATGTTAAAAAAAATCGGTCGGAAAATGATTTAGACGCTGAAATTTGAATCAGAATTTTGATTTTTCTTAGGATAAGGCTGCACAGCGAAAAAGAATAGCGCGGAAATAATAATAACAAAAATATAAATAATAAAATTCCGTGCGACTTAAATGTATTACAGAATTACATATTTATTTTAAGCTAATCTGTTACTATACTTTTTGTAGTACGTCTATAAAATCGCAATATATCATAAAAAATATAAATATATCGATGTTTTGTTATTAAACAATCAATGATAAGATGTGATTACGACCTTACGATTTATTTTAATAATTCTATTGTTTAAAGTATATAAAGTTATCAACACATCGTTATAGGTAAATAATCCAATTTTAGAACTAATAAACTATTATTTATATAATAACTTATTTAATTGCATAAACAAAATAAAAATAAAAAATAATTATTATTTATCATTGCGAAATCACAGTTTAATATTAATTACTTTTTCCAACAAATATATACAGGGTGTTTGGTAGCAAGGTGTAAAGCTTTAAGGGGATGATACTTGACACCATTAAGAATATTTTGAGCCATACATATCTCAGCCGAAGTCTGCTTATTTATTTTTTACTGCTATTTTTATGTAATTTTTATAAAAACACAATTTCTGACATTTAAATTTTAACATACGACAAAGAAATATTTATTTGTTTATTGTATTTATTCAATATCAGCCTATTTACTATAGTAGTTTCAGTACGGATGGTCTCCTACTAATATCGGCGGTTCTTATGGTACGGAGGCCTCGTACATATGCTTACAACACCTCTGCCTAATAGATGTGTTTAGTTATATTTGAAATATAATTTCAAAGAGTAAACAACAACTAAGTAAGCCCATAAAATATAGCGCTGGTCCGGGAATCGAACACGAAAACACAGCAGTCTTCAGTAAAGCCTCAACTCCATCGACCACTATGCCTCTACATAAAATATCAACTTTAATATTTATTTACATTAAATTTATCAAATTATCATAAATTTTACAATCATTATATTATTCAAAAATAAATTTATATTCAAAAACAATTTTAGTCAAATCATAAAAAAACAATTGAGTTTTTATCATTTGTTTATTATTTTTGTTATTATAATAAAATAAATATTAACATTAAAGTAATCCATTACTTTATTTTGTAATGATTTTCAATCTTCCATATATTTCTGCTATAAAAGTAAAAAGTAAGAGAAGTATTGCCATTTATATTCCAGTTGATCGAGAAATTTGAGAATCTAATAAAAGTGGCGCTTCCAAAGTTGTGGCATTTTTAATATTGTTCTCTAATATACTCGTGGTAAAGTACTAAAGAATGGAGAACTTGCTGAAACTTTGTTCTACGATAGTCAATAATTAATTAAAAAATTAAATAAGGGTAGGTTTCCGAAATATTTATGTAAATAATAAGTTTAAAAAAATAGAAATTGCACGTACAAGTATAAATGGGGATTCATTAACTTGTGCATTTTATTTAAAATTTCATGTAAAATTTCAAAAAATTATTATTTCAATTCAATATGGTTCAGAAAACATCAAGCTTTCGATTAAAATATTAAAAATAGTGTGTTTTTGAAGAAATAACAAAAATAATTGACATTTTTATAAAAATCACAATCATGCGTCATTTCCACTGTTCAAAACACGATATAAGATTTGGCAACGTCGCTTGCGCAGTTAATCGACGCATATATTCGCGAATATACGCATGTAACCGCGAATATTCGAAAAGTATTAGGTCTAAGATTTCAGGTTATGTACTCTAGCGGTGTTGTCAAATTTCCCTAAGGTATTTAGAGTACCTTTTTTTTAGTCAATTGTATGTTTATATATTTTTAACATTAACACACGTAAACTATAAAAGAGGTTAGAAATCGCTAGCTAGCTCATTTACGAAATTTCTGAACTCCATCGAACCGATCCTGGAGGCTAGAACATGAATGGCACGATTAAAACCAATATTATAGAAGATAACAGAGTCAAACAAAATGGTGCCCATTTATAAAAAATATCTTATATTCCAATAAAATAATATTTTTGAAACTATATACATATATGTATTGGTTGTAATGGTATTTGGAGCTTAAATGTTAGGGATTCAATTTCCGGTGACTGGACATCATATAATATGACATGATGATGCACAACCGGCTACTGTATTTTTTTCACACATAATACATAAATATTAATAGAGCTTGGATATTTTTATGTTTTTTAAAGAATGTTGTAACATTTTTATATCAAATGACAGACGGTTGGTGGACGTTTTCTTATTTAAAAAATAAAAAATATACATGTAGTACCAACCTAACACTTATATATACTACAATAATTAATAAATAATAATTATATATTATCAAACTTTTTGTTTCTTTTTTCAATACTTATTCAAGACGATCCTGTTATCAGAACACTATCTTTGCGTTATCCTACGGGATTCTATCAGCAGGATTTGGTATCACTGAAATATTAAAGAAATGTAAAGTTGACGCAATGAAATCTATGATGATTTTTTGAGCCATCAAACAATCAAGGCAGTAATTATAACAAACTTGGGGGGGAACGGGGGGGGGCACAAAGTTAAAATTCAAAATATACTGTGAATAGTTTAGGTTTGTATCAAACTGTTAACTCAAACTTAAGATTTCTATTGAAAGCAATAAAGTTCTCAATCTATCTAAACAAAGTTGTTCGGAAATTTTGCTATAAAATGCGTTATTCTTGGAATTTCTTTTCTGAGAAAAATTGGGGGCCGACTTCATTAAACTATACGAAAATTTAAGCAAAAAATATTGAATCAATTTTCAAATATACTGATTTTAAGGGTGCATAAAAGTAGATAATTTGTAACACATTCACTGACATAATACTAATATTACATTCAATTATTTACTTTATAAATATTTTTATAATAATATTGCAGTCTCTTTCTTTTACATATAAATATCTTAAATAAAGCTATGCACTGCTCTAACACATTATTATAATTTTTCTTTAAAAATAAACATTGCAAAAAAATTAATAGAACTTGATATGACTTACCGGTCAGGTGTTAAAAAATAAATATTGTAAATATTGATGCGTTGTTGCCATATTTATATAATTAAAATTAAAGTAATGTTTAAATAAATTTAGACGACACAGTGGGCGAGAGCATTTATGCTTGACGCTCACTGCTGTGTCTTCGGGTTCGATCCCCGGACCAGATATATATTTTCTGGGTTTGGTTGTGATCAATATATATTGATTATGTACACACATAATCGTACACTTATTAGGCAGCACATATTTGAGGCCATGACACCACAAATACTGTCAACATTGAAGGCGGTCGTCGGTGATAGGACTCAGCATTGAAAAAGGCCGACGTTAAATAAATTAAATAAAGACATAAATAAAGTAAATAAATGCTTAATGTTGAACGATTCAAATATTTAAAGAAAAATAGTTCCAATAAATTTAATTAATAATAATTTTTAGCTTCTTTTGATTTTAGGGGTGCATAAAAATGGTCTTTTAAAAAATATAAAATATTTGACTAGATTTTTAGGACAGCCCACTTAATTATTTAAAATAAGTAAAAATTAAATATTTTAATATTCAATTATAAATAATTGGTTCTTGATGCCATTCAGAGATGGCGCAGTGGTTGTGAATATTATTACAACTATTCATAATCGATTATTATTTTGATTTTTTTAATTAATTTCTATAGCTGATTTATATTTAAGTATTTTTAATTGGTTATTTCTATATATTTCTATTTCTATAACCATAACTAGTAGATTTCAAATTAGTTAGTTCTATATATTTTTGATGAAATAATAAATATAGGCTGTGATGCTTGATGACAAATTTCTGTGTTTTCGGGTTCGATTCCTGGACAAACGATATATATCGTAGATACTCTTAAAAGGAATAACAAATTTATCTGGTAGCAGTGTGATCAATATAAACCGTTGTGAAGAAATTAGTTGAAAGTACACTATTCTTAAAATATTCTTAAATTTAATAGACAAAAGCATATTAATATTAAGAACCGGGTTATTCAATTTTTTTAAGATCTTAAATTTTTGTTTGAATTTACTAAAATTAATAAAATTAAAAAAAAAAAATTCTATTAAAATGCACTTGTATGTTATAAAAATTAATACGCGAGATCTGAATTTTGTTTTCAAATTATGTTCTCACATAATCATAGTATAGGTAGCATAGGCTGCGGTGTAGTTCATGTAATGAGACTTTGACACCATATAAGCTGTTAACATAATAGGAGGTCGTTGGTGATAGAAGTCGTCATCGGACATAGGTCGATGATCATTACGAGTATATTTAAACTATATTTTTAGTAAAGCCTGCGTAGTGTTAAATAAAAATACTAAATTTATAAATTCCTTTTTGTATTTTTTTGCGGTAACGTTGGCAACGAATCTCTTGTCCTTGAATTTTATTTTTATTTTCAACTTATTTTAAAAAATAACTTGTTGAATATATTTTAATCTGTGTACATCAAAAGTAACAATATCGTCTGACACAATATAAAATTAATAATATTTTTATTTAAAACAATAAAATATAATTTATTATTATTAAGTAAAATTGTTTCACATAAGTTTTAAATAATTTTTAGGTTATGATACAGATATGCAAGAAAATGTATGGATTATGTATTACATATATTTCGAATACATAAAATAAGGAATGCCATATGCCACACGTTTACGTCTATTACTGAAATTATAAGGTCCTTTAAAACGCTTTTCGATTCTTTTTTAGGGGTCGTCTTTTTAATTATTGATTGAAATAAATTTTAATATATTTATATGGTCGTTTTTATAATAACACGGAGTTCTAGCTAGTCCAAAAGTTCACGGAGTTATAGCTAAATCAAAGTTGAGTTTCAGTTTTGTAGCATTTTTTCACACTATCAAAACATACCCAACCTAGTACGTTCAAGTTTCAACTTGCAAACGCATCAAATATTTTCTTAAATTCAGATGAATATGTAGTTGCTCTTTTCTTTAACAGGCAATCATTAGACAGTCGCTCAAATTGTCTCAAGATCGTCTTTATCTGTAACACATTCACCAACATATTAAATTCAATTATTTACTTTATAAATATTTTTATAATAATACTGTTGTCTCTTTCTTTACAATAATTTTGATTCTAATTTATATTGAATTATTCTTGTTTACACTCTATTTTCTTGTACTTGAGTAAATTAGAAAAATAAAATAATACATAATTTTTTTTTCTACAATTTCATTGACGCATTAGAATATGGATGTGCGTAAATATGCAATTTTATATTCTCATATAGAAAGCCTTGACCGCCGTGAATTAGTATTACCTATATAAATTTATAAATTTTATTAGATAATAAAAATATAATAAATATTCTGTTATGGAATTATCGATAATAATAAATTATTCTGTTAAAAAAAGTAAATGCACTGAAAGAGTAGTATAAGAAAGAAAGTAATATATGTACATGCAATGTAGTAGTGACTGCCGTATATGTATATGCCGGCAATCAGGTCCGCTTTTAAGCATAGGGGCCCGCGCCACAAAAGAAATCTGTTTCCGAATGAATAAATTTCTTTTCGATTTTTTTTTTAGAACTAGAATTTGTAATATTTTGAGGTGATTTGTGGAAACAAACTTTCTTTTTTTTCACGTGTTAGTAAATTTCAGCAAATTCCAAATATTCTAAGTGGCCCACCGATCCTAAATGCGGCCCTGCCGGCAATATGACTGTAACGTGTAGGCAGAATAGAATTACATCACTGTATTTTTGAGGTTGTGACGAAAATAACGGGAATTAGAGGGGGTGGGGGGGGGCTAAAGTTACGATTGAAAGCTTTACAAATATTCTGCCCAATTTATTATCACAAATTAAACGAAATTAGAATTTCAGGCTTCTCTCACACTTAAACAGAATATGTCCGACCGTCTACCATGACGACTATTGTCAGTTGAGTGTATTGGAGTTGCTTCGCATTACCATTAGCATCCTCTTGTGTGTACGAGATCATGGACAGAGGAGAATGAAAAACGATACAGATGTATTATATGCACTTTTAGCACAGTGGTGTATTGATAAACATTAATGTAAAAGCATTTTGTCATGATAAAGTGTAGTAATGCGAAACAACTAGAATAAACCTTGACGATAATCGACGTTGCACGTTGTCCATGTTTAAGTTGATCAAAAAAAAAAAAAATTAATCAAATTTATTTAATGTTTGCCTTTTTCCGATGTTGAACACTATCACCGACGATTTCCTACTATGTTGGTAGTTTTTGTGGTGTCGTGACATCGTATATGTGTATTACATCGTTATCCATTCAGTGTGTGTTTATATACGAGAAATATATACCCAGAAAATGTAACCCTGGTCCAAGGATCGAATCCGTTCGAAATCGAGTATAACGTAATAATTGAAATTCACACGCTAGCAAATTTTCTTCAGAAAACAAAATATAGGTAATTTACTTTGAAAATGTGTTAGGTAAAATTCATTTGATTACAATATTTTTTTCTCTTATTTTTTATATATGTCCTTCTCTTTCTACATACATACAAGTATAATTTCGGAGTCACTTTACCGATTGCATGGAAACACGCGTTATTTTATCCTTCTTCTATATATTTTCTAGGTTATAGTGTTATACAATGTGTAGACAAAGTCGTGTTAGTTCATGTACTATTTAATTCACGATTACGTACTGTATATCATTCACTTTGTCCGCTGTGTTATTAAATTAAGAAGGAACGGGACAAGTAGCTTAAAACGCTTGTGTTATATTTTCAATTTCTATAAGGCAGCACCCGCTTTAGGGTCCCAAACGCAAGCGTTACTCTAGATATGTAATTGAATTTTCTATTGCGTCCTTAATAATATGTCCTGACTCTTGAAGTTCCGCAAAATGTCCTGTCAGACTCGGTAATATCCCATTCCTTCGCATGTATAGATAATTTTTCAATATATAATAATTTTTCCTTTATCAACTTTAACTATATTCACTTAGATTCAGGGGCGGCCTTAGCCATTGCGAGGCCCCGGGGCGGCAGATATTTGCGAGGCACTTGCTCTTTGTATAATTTATGTAAATTGTAAGTAAGTATTTTTGATGATATTTACGAGAAATAAAATTTTATATTGGAAGATTTATAAAAGTTAACAAGCACAAAGACGACAAATATTAATGATGATAAACTGGGGTACATGAGTGCCTTAAAATATATACGCAGTGGTTCTAGTGGAATTTCTGAAGAACGAAACGCGAGTATCAAATACGTATATAGTATTGAATTTTTTTACTTGGGTTGTTGTGGGAATGCGAGGCCTCGGGCGGTTGCCCTGCTTGCCACCACCAAAGGCCGCTTCTGCTTATATTTAAAAAGTAAATTTAAGAAATATTACGCCCAGCAATATGTCCCGAGCGCCATTAATATTCTGACTATATACTTACAATATCATTTTATAATGCTTATAAAGTTTGTTTTCATATTAACCAACGGTTATCTAGACACTTAAACTACCGCAGTGCTGCCACCCGTGCCATAACATTAAACTATAAACTAAACTATGTAGCTGAAGTTGAATATAATAAAATTTAGTTTTTATTTTGGAATTATTTATAGGGAAATTTAGTAAAATTTTTTTTTTCTTTTACATATTATTTATTATTAATAAGATTTTTAGTTTATTAATGCATACTTAGTTTGTTGAAAGCTCTTTTAATGGATAAAATTTATTTGCTCCTTTTAGTGCATAAATAATATTTATAATATATATTAATAAATACGGCACAGTGGCTGAGAGAATTTATCCTTAACCACAGTGTCTTTGGGTTCGATTCTTCTACACGCGGTATATTTTCTTTGTTATCAAATTTATTTGATTATGTCCTTACATAAGTGTTAGTTTATTAGGTATTGAGATAACACAGTGGGCGAGGAGAGCATTGATCCTGGCTGGTTGTCTGCTGTGTTCTTCTTGTTCAGTGCAGCCTTAGCCTAAGTAGGAGGCGTCTAAAGCATTTTTTCGTCCAATTTTTTACATTGTCGTTATAATAGGCTTGTGAACTCTTGTTGAACTTGTTTTTAGGGGTCTAGGGGTTTAGGGGATTGATATAGATGTTAATAAATGTATACTGGCGTTTTTATTTTATTAAATATATAAATATTGACAGAGACATAGCAATTAACAATTTGAATTGTTGTTTTAGCGCTACAGATATCGGCCATATTTATGACGTAATATGTCGCACTATTAAGGGATAGGTCAGTAACTTGTTATGTGTATATATGTATATATATATATATATATATATATATATATATATATATATTTATATATCTATATCTATATATATATATATATATATATATATATATATATATATATATATATATATATATATATATATATATATTGAATAAGAGTTTTGTGTTAAGTATGCTATCTCTTACACGCTCTGTTGTATAAAATATATGGCAACTTAGCGGACGTGACGTTTTATGTATTGGAATTTTCTATAACGTTGGATCCTTTAATAATTAAAGTAAAAAAATGATTATTTTAATTGTTAATATCTCCTAAAATATAGCTAGTTATTAAACAATTGGACATTTGAGGTTCTGGTAACTTTATCAATATACGGCACAGCTTTATAGAAATTAAGACATATTTGACAAGCCCATTGAAGAGAATTTTTGGTACGCCTCTGTTAATATTAAATATTTCCCGCATCGCATACAAATTGCAGATATTTTTCGCATAAGCATGGGCAAAATCTCTGGAACTCATATAGCTTTTAAAACAACGTTTTACATTGCGATGTAATTGTAGTTGTTACCGTAATTGTTCATGTTAATCATGATTAATTCACAATGCCGGTAATTTCATAATCTTTGCCCTCTTGACTCCAACATTAACACCAGTAACATTACTTTACTACTACCAGTCTCTTCGTACTGTGTTTTGTTGTGTTGTGCAGAAGTCCATCTGCTTTGATAGCGAAACCATCGCGACCACGTTCATAATGAAGTTAAACAATAAATTTGCTACCAAATGTCAACTTCTGCAGCTGTATTTTACGGTAAACTTAAAACCGCAACTTTTACAACTGCATACCACACTTTGTTGGTTGTCTTTCTTGTCTTTCTTGTCTGGTCTTGACCATATTTGAAAATGGGGGCTTGGAATTCATTTCGCAGGGCTGCACTGTCAAATAGATCTGTGGTCGCTAAATAAATTTATTAATTAAGTATCATTCCACTCACTGCTTTAATTTTATTTTGTATTTTGTATTTAATTTAAATTGTTTAGAATATGGCAATACGCGTAGTCATTCACAGTACCACTTTTAATTTAATTTATTTTTTCTTTTCTTTTAAGTTTTCTTAGTTTTTTTAGAACCTTACAAGATCCATTGTTTTAAATTAAAAATATTAAATTAAGAAAAACTAAATTATATTATAACCTCCAAAATGTGATAATCTTTCAAAATGCAGTAGAATTTATATTTAAAAGAAGTTTAATGTCAGTTTGTCAAAAATAAAAACAATTTCTATTACTAATTGTTATTAAAAACAGCAATTTTAATTATTTCATTTTCAATTTTGTCCAACTGTTGAAATGTCAAAATAGCATATATATAACTATGCGCACCAACTAAATTAACTAAACTGAAATTAAAAACGAATGTGACTAGGAATGCCTATTCTGAAAACCTGATATCTAGATAAAAATATTAGATAAAAACAGTAAATTAAATATCAAAACAGTGAGTGGGAATGAGCCTTTAGTTTCTTATACGCAACTTGAGCCTTTAGTTTCTAATTACGCAACTTGTCTAAAGCATTTATATAAATATGTAATTTTAAGGTTATAATGCAACTTGTGTTTTAAATAGTGGTATGCAAGGTATGCCATCGCATAGGGGTATTTAGATATTCGTTTGAACTAGATATACATATTTAAACTTTAAACTGAAATAGGATAATATTTCACCATTAGGTCCTGTCTCTTATCAATATTTTCTATGAACTACGCCTAGTAGTAAATTATGTTTGTTTCAGAACATTTGTTTAGGACTAGATTTCACTTGTTTGAAATTGTTATTAATTTTAAGTATGAAGAATTTTCCAAAATATCTTATTATATATTATTATAGAATCGATCTCTAATAAAAGGAAAGGCAACACCAGATGATGTTAATAATGAAAGTATTTTGAAAGAAAGTATGAAAGGATTTTGTATGCTTCTGTATGTACTTGTGGACTAAAATATCAATTTCTTTTTTTAATAAAAATATGAATAAAATTTGTAAATATATTTATAAAATATGGGTGTTCATTATTTATTTGCACGGTTTTTAGAACAAAATACAGTTTTTCTTAATTCTACGCGATTTTTTTTATAGTTGTGGATCGCATCCACATGATTTTTTTTTACGCCGATTTCATTGGAACGTATCTATCGTGTAAATCGAGGTTTAGGTGTATTAGGGCTACGACCTCAACTACTACCAACATAGTAGGAGGTCGTCAGTGAAGGATTCCGTATCGGAAGTAGACCGACGTTAAATAAAATAAATTAAAAATAGAGATTTCGGTACAAAATATGAAATAAAAAATACAGAAATTGTTTAATACATTAGGGTGCATGTTCTTGCATATATCAGTAAAATAATTTCTTTTTTATATTTTATAGCTGTAAAATTATAGCCTTTTTACAAAGCATTGTTTCAGTAATTTTATTTACATATTTAAATATATTTTTAATGATTTTTTTCATATAGTCCCATTAGTAAATGTAGTACATTAAATAATACTAATGTTTACCCCGTCGCAAAGCGACGGCTGTATTATATTTATAGTTTGAATTCATTAATATAATTGGTATAGGTGTTCAATATTTAAAATATTCAAAATTTGGAAAAATATTTTTCGATTTGTGAATAAGGTACCAAAGTTAGCCTAGATTCAAAATTTCAACTTTCTAATGCGTTTTTTATCCTCTACAAAAATTAATTATTATTTAAAAAAACATACCTTTTAATTATTATATAACAGATATAATTTATATTTCTATAAATACTCGTACTCGTATATACAAAAAAAGGTGTGAAATGAAAGTAATTTATTTTTTCCTAACATTTAAATATCTTTCCCAGTCCAGGAGACAGGAGGCAGGATTCCAGTCCTGTCTACGCTGTCTGGATGGTGACATACTGCCACACACGCATATAAGCAAAATGTATATTAGAGAAGAGAGTAAAAAATAAAATATCGATGTCGAACATCGGTGCTAAAATTAAATAATCGATTCTGCATAACTATAATTAACTGCCTTTGGAGATATTATCCTTTTTTTATATATTTATTTTATTTAGTGCTAATAGTTTTATGCATTGACTTACGCTAGGTCTGTAAAGACTTTTTGGTAATGCACTGTCATGGACGCTGGGAGGGAGTGCAAGGGGTGCATATGTATTGCCTGCCATGAAAGCCAATGTTTGACTAAAAATTGATAACGTCTAAATTGTTATTCCTCTCAATACTGAGCATGTACCTTATTAATGCATATGCACCTCCCTGAAAGAAATTCTGCGACGCCCATGTGTATTATACTTAACCAATTAAGCGAAACAACATGCAAATTCAGAAAATTGGGAATCGAACTCTAAAGCCCTCCGCACACGAGTCGACTGATTCCAAACTAGCCGAGTAACGAAGTTTCCAACGAAAACGAAAAACGAGCCATGTTGAGCCGTGTTTCGTGACTCTATAGAATTTTTATAATACCATAATAGGGGATTTTATTGTGTCGTATTTGTATGTATGTATTTAAATACTTTTGAGTAGTATTTGTGCACATCTCAGCTCATGATGTCACCATCAAAAGCATACCACTAAGCATGTCCTGTGACATAGAAATCCAGTCACCTAAAACATGCTTAAAACCAGTTTGAAATCAGTTTTCTTTCATTCGTCATTCGGTTCGGGCATATTCGGGGCTCGAGTTTGCAACCAGTCGACCAAGCAAAGACAAGCAACCTGACAGAAACGTATCAATACTCCCTGCCACAATGTGACGGTACCAAGAAGTGCCTGCAGAATCTTATAAATTAAATTTTAAGTTGTGAATATTGGTTTATATTTAAAAAAATAATTTTATTTAAAATCGGCTTATTTCCGATACTAAGACCTTCTACTATGTGCATCGTGGTCTAATATGTTGATCACACCGCTGGCTAATAAGTTTTATGATTATGAGCACATATTTAAATAATTTCTGATAGTAACCTAACCCAGAAATAAGGCGTTTTTGTGAGTATTGAATCAGAAGATACAGCAGTGTGGCGAAAATTTAATCATCGGTTTATAATCGAAAATTCGATGTGTTTGTCTTTTTGACATCACTAATACATATGCATAGATAACATTCATGAATGTTTGGGTAATGGAGAGTGCTTGTTTGCGCATTCCTGTACCCCAGAATAATGTATGCTTTGAAATAAATACGGAATTACACTCTATTTGTGAGCCCTTAGGTACTTTAGGTAAATTTATAGATCCCTAATTCATAGGGGTATTTAGGAAATACAGTCATGTTGTTAACCATTTTCGTAATTATTTAAATAGATTACAAAATGTTTATACTATACAATTTGTACGTTTGCATAATGCCAATACAATAGGCAATCTAAATTATAGAAAAAAATACATTTTTTATTCGTACTGTTTAACATTTCAGTTATTGTATATAAAAATAAGATATAAAACTAAAATTATTAACTGTTTACTTGGTGTAGTGGTTCTAACTGATGCTTACAACACTTAAGGAAGCGGGTTCAAATCTGATCTAATTCTTAAGACTTCAGAGTTCTCTTTCAACTATTTCTAAATTCGAGCAATTCGTACGAATTGCACAAATAGGTTCACAACTTTTCTTGGAAACATAAAATCAGCTTACAAATAAACAATAAAATAAAATGCTGCATTATTTGTTATTTATGAGATTGTGACTTACGGACAAAAAAAAAGCGTGTTCGTTTCGGCGGTGTTTCTGATCGGAAACCGAGTCGGAAGTTTCAAAAGACTATAAAATTTTGAACTTTTTTTTTAAATATGATATTCAATTATTACAAAATCAAAAAATTTGGCTTTCTCCAAAGTTTCCTACCGGGTTTTCTCGGCGCCCCTTTTATAAAATTTTGGTTTTCGAAATTTTGAAATATGTTCACATTCAATAACGAAATACACATGCAAATTTTCACCTTTCTATCTTTTATGAATACAAAGTTATACAGCAAAAAAGGGACCACTTTTTTCCTAAATTACGGGTTTCCGCATAATGCCATATGCTAAACAATTTAAATTAAATACAAAATACAAAATAAAATTAAAACAGTGAGTGGGAATGATACGTTAATAAATACTATCCCTATTTATATATATGTACTAATAACAATAAATTTTACATATTTTTTGGAAAAAATATTGAGAAGTGTAATGGGTTAATAAAAATTGTGAATCAATTTTAAATTATTTTTCATCTAATTGTACAAAAAACACTTACAAGAGTGTCTGAACTTATCTGCAGGACGATCAGCGGGATATTTCCTTTTAAACGTCAGATAATGTCATAATATTATGCCAAACAAACAAACAAACAAACAAACAAAACAAGTCAGTGAAACTGTCAAAAAATAAAGGTGTATGCCAGTTAAAATGACCATAAGGTAAATAACAAAGCCGGTTGTATTTTTAGTGTATTGTTAATATGTTGTAAAGTAATCAACACATTGAAAATGTGACTGCTTTATACTTGACTGACTTTTACTATAGTACCACACACATTGAATAATTTTTAGTTAAATAATGAATGTCATATCAAATATAAAAGTAAAATAAACCAAATAAAAATTGTTTGTGGTATTTCAGAAATATAATCGAAAATTATTAGATGGATTATGATTGTAGATTACGGAATAATGTCAATGATGGCGCGATAATATTGTTGTTGTTACAGGTTTAGGGGCTGTCTAAAAACGATAGACATTTGACAGGTTCTGGTACACATTACATGAATTTATATTTTTGGATGAGATCTTTTATATGGTGTCAAAGCTTCATATAATAGATTACCTAATAAGTTCGTAGAATCGCACTAAATTAAAAAATTAATAAAAATTTACTAAATTAAATTGAAAAAAGACCGGTATTAGTGCTTAGCTTTGAAAAACGTAATGTAAGGGGCCATCCATAAATTATGTCACACGGCAAAGGGGGGGGGGGGGGAGGGGGTAGTAGCGTATAGTAATATAGTAAAGGAAAACGTCATTTATTTAAAGAACTGTAAAATTTTATAACAGATTTTATTAATTGAAATGTGTAGTCATACCAAGGGGGAAGGGGGCCGATTCCGAAAAATGTGACAAGGACAAAGGGGAAGGGGGTCAGAATAGCAGCAAATTTGTGTGACGTAATTTATGAATAGTTCCTAAAAAGCGAACAATAGTAGAAAAAGAAGTAGAATTGCCTCTGAATTGAAAATTTCACACAACCAAAACAATACATGCGACAAAGTAAAGAGCAAAAAAAAGTCAAAAGACTAGAACAGTGAAAGTGCATGCAGGTAGCCAAATTTTAAGTGTGCCCTTGGTGGCATTCAATTTACATTTTGAACTTAGTGGTTTTTTTTTTTGAACAAAATAAAGTGTGGCTTATCTAGTAGTGTATATATAAAGGGACTTTGTGATGATGTAAATTTACACTAGTTAGAATTGAAGAACCCAGTGGTCCTTAAAGACCATTAAGAAATATGTGTGTTTCCAATTTTGATTAAAAAAAATCGTAATTAGAATTCATGAACTAAAATATTATCGTGCGTTGAAAATAGATTTTTGGGGCATCGAGAGACATTACCAAGTTCTACAATATGAACAAATTGTGGGATGATATCAGGGCTTCTGTAAATCTAGGGCATAGAGGAATTTCTCTTTTCTCATCCCTTTTAAATACATGACTTTCTTTCTAGTGGCGTATTAACCCAGAAAACAATTTGGGGAAGTATCCTGTTCTTTGACGTTTCTGTCACTATTGTACTTTAATTATATTTCGCATCAACTTTATCTTCATTTGTATTCCGATAGGTGGAGTGGTTCCGCCATTTGTAGCCTATAAAATAGACATTTCATATGAACGACTGCGAGAAACTGAATTGTAAATGAACTCTTTCATGACAAAAAAATCATACGCATCTTCAATATGATGGCAAAGTGACTTCAAAATGTTTACCGAGAAGTTAGTACTATTAGTTTTTCTTCTAATGAGGAAAAAAGAGAATAATTAATAAAGACGAGTATATTATAATATTTAAATATGTTTTTATAATTAATCATTTCTTTTTTTGTATTTAATTTTCTAAATAGTTTATTTTAATAACAGAATTTATTAATGACGATGAACATGACCGCTAACATGTAAATTATTGTTAATTAGATAATGGTTAATTAGATAATTAGATAATGGTTTCATTTCACCTGAATATCATAGAAAGAGAAACAAGATATATCTGTCTCTGTTACACTATAATGGTTTATTTGCAACTGCATTCAATACTGGTACGGTAGTGAGGCCAGAGAAGTGATTTTGCCATTTGTAGTTCATATTACTGACATTTCCCTTGAACGAGTGAAATCAAATTGTATTGTTTCATGACAAAAACATTATACGCATCTTCAATATGATGTCAGATTCCAAAATGTTTACTGGAAAACTGCCTGCGCGAATCCATCATTTTATTCGTCTCTGGAAACACCCAAATCAAAACTTAATCTTTAGTTAAAGTGCCATATTAGTCATGGTTCTAAAGCCCATCCTCCTCCAACGTTTTTTCTTCTTAATCTTTTTTGACAACTATTTTGCATATCCAAATTTAATGTTTATATTAACTTTTTAAGTCGTAAATTGAATTAGTCACATAAATTTTCTATAAATTACTACATGTCAATACAAATGTATTGAGTGTTAAAATTTTCGCAATGTGTGTTCGTTCCCTGGGGTCCAGAATAACGCGTTGTAAGTCACAGGATAGTGATGTATTATTTATTATACATGTATTATCTCTCTATAGGTTATAAAATGACAAATGTTTATGTTTATGCTTATGTTCAGACGTAGATAGATATAATACAATGTTTACGGTTTTAAAATACCAAATAGAATTGTCAAAGTGACGGATTTTATTGATATTTATTTTTATATAAATTTAGGTAACATTTAGCTATTACAACAGATTCTTAAACTGTGTTTATTTATATTCCGTTTGAAATTTTTTTTTAATGGGCTTGTGTCCTATGTCTTAATTTCTATAAAAGTGTACTATATATTGATAAAGTGGGTTACTAGAATCTCAAATGTCCAAATATTTTTTAATAACTCCTTATATGTTAAGAGATATTCCCAATTAAAAAAGTCATTTTGTCTCTTTAATTATTAAAGAGATTCAACGTTGTACACATTCCAAATGCATGTGACATCACAATCGCTGCCAACCTTACAGCTCATAAATCTCTGCTATATGTATTTATATATCAAAATATCAAATATTATTTACAGCTATTTCAAGGAACAATAAAATTTCAATATTATGTCTGCCTTAGCAGGGTTAAATAAAATAAAAACTTATTATTCTTTGACTTGACTTGATTATTTGACTACAAACAGCTACAGAACATTACCACAGCACTGACCTACTCAACAAATAACTGACGTTAAAATGCATTTCACGTCATAAAAATATGGCCGACCATTTCTAGCGCTAAAACTATAATTCAAACTTTTAATTGCTATATCTCCGTCAACATTTAGATATTCAATAAAATAGACACGCCAATACACATTATTAACATCAATTTCAATCAACAATTGAAAAATCTACCACTAAAAAATGAGGACACAAGCCCATTTGTGTTTGGGTTCGCTCATTTAAAAGTCAATAATTATGTAACTTTTATTCTATATAACAATAGCTTTGACGTTCAATATTGGACACAAGCCCATTTGTGTTTGGGTTCGCTCATTTAAAAGTCAATAATTATGTAACTTTTATTCTATATAACAATAGCTTTGACGTTCAATATTGCATTTCTTTTGAATTTCGCTTGTTTAACAGTGTTTGTAAGGCCTAGATCCCACTGCGGAATATTTCCTCACAGTTCTATTTCTATATACTAATACGTGCGGAATTGGAACCGCAGTAGGTGTATGTTTATATGATTCCATGTGTTACAGAATTCCCTTAGTCTTAAATGTTTCAAGGCTTAAATATTGTCAAATGGTAGTGGGGAAGAAGCTGAGGAAGCAATGACGTCGTGAACTCGGTCATTTTTTGTAAATTTTTACCCCTTTAATTATTAAAGGGAAATAAATTACTATTGCAATCGTTATTCAAATCATAGTTCATAGTTATTGCAATCATAGTTCAAATTACGAGAGTTCGGCGGCGACTCATACTTAAAACAAGTTGTGGGGTATAAACTGCCGATATAACTAAAAAGTATTGACTCATCTATTTTTCTATAATGTATGTAGAAACGAATAAGATAAGATTCATTATCGTATTATAGATTTATACCGCTCTGATAACCTCTTTTAAGTAAAAGTCGCCGACGAACTATCGTGATTTGGATATATTCTATAATAATGCAAATTGAATAAAAATAATTGCTTTTTAGGCTTTTCATAGCTAATTTTGTTAATATACAGGGCTGTTAGCGCTATTTGGCATTCCATCCGGACTTGACCCATTACATCATACAAGGGAACATAAGTGGCTATTTCCACAATGATAAATATACGTAGACTTCTGGACACGAGGAACACTTAGGCCTATCGCACACTGCAAGCGTATTTAACCGACGGCGTTGTGTCACAATACATACATACATACATACCACGTACCGATACGACAGTACGCCAAGTCAAACTTGTCTACAGTAGAGTGTATTGGAGTTGTTTTGCACTAACATAATTTATCATGAGATCAAACTTTTACTTTTATATCCTTTCCAGTGTATTAGTTTGGTTAAAATTCATTGATATACGCTTTCAGTATGAGACTTACGTAACGCCTGTATTTGGACGGCTTTGTCGCTTACAACTTGCGAGGGTTCATTACATTTACAGGGTTCGGATAGGTAAAACGAAGTAGCGCGTATACGTCCGGTCAAAATTCGCTTAAGGACGCTTGCAGTGTGCTATAGGCTTTAGGATTTTGCCGACACAAAACCACGAATTCGGTATGGGACTTTCGACACATACAAATTGACATATTCAAGACTGTGCAGTTTTATATAAATTCACTTTATATTCTTCACAATCCAATTTGACACCCATAAAAGTTTCTACTCTGTATGCTGTGAAAACATGTTGAGAGTCATAGCATATTGACCACTTAAAATCCTCTTTTTCAATATTTAGCCAATGAATAGGATCTATCTATTATATTAGTTCTATTGTTCAGGTTTTACTTTGGTATCTCTATTCTTCTTTACATTAGAAATGAAAATAATAGAAGTCAAAACCTCAATTGTAGTAAAATAAATATTTTTCATATAAACACTTCTGTGTGTTCTGTTTTGCTAGGAGTACATCCATTTGTTATGGAACTGTCCGCTTGTTGACAACTGTCAAATTTAACGGTTGACTTAATTAAGATTTTAAAATTGAAACGGGTTCGTTTCGTATTAAAACAGGTTTTATAATTTATAGAAGTAAAGGCGTACACCGCGCAGACGGATTCGAGATGATTAAATAGGACGCCAAATATCACTTAAGTATTGTAGTGAACTTAAGTACAATAGGCATTGCTATAACGCGTATTCTACAATGCGAATTCGTAAAATTCGTACCATAAAATACGAAGAATTGGATTGTGAATCTGAATTTGTGTAATTTGATAAAGTTGAATCAGAACCTGAAATGTCCAATTATTTTTATTCAATTCGCAGTACTATAGAAGTAATTAACGACCGAAATAGTAATTTTTGACCCTTTAATCATTAGTGATAAAAATTTAAAAAACCTAAATTTAACGTCACAATAGCATAACAGAGGATTTTATTATGTCGTATTTGTATGTATGTATGCATTTAAATACTTTTGAATAGTATTTGTGCACATCTCTGCTCATGATGTCACCACCAAAAGCATGCAACCAAGCGACCAAGAAACAGTCGCTGAAAACGTACTCAAAACCAGTTTAGTTTCGTTCGTGCCGTGTGTTTTTCCTCACTCGTATACACGTTGGTTCTCACACTAACAACACAGTTCCATTTTCATTCGGTTCGGGCAGATTCGGAGCGAAGGTTTGCAATCAGTCGCCTCATGTGCGGAGGGCTTTAGGCTAACACTGAAAGTGTATTCAAGAGTACTAATCAGAAACTATTGCGTCTGCAAAACACAAATATGTTACTTTATTATATTATTTTTATATAAAATATGTTACATAAATAATTCATAAAATATTTGTATGTTTTTACCTATTTTTTTTAATGAATGCATACATACACATATATCAATAGTCCCCTTATTATATTTCAATAGTAAAATCAATTTTGTTTTGATGTTGATATATTAATTTTTAATTCTATAAAAATCAATTCAATATTTTTTGACCTCTGTAACATTTGAATGTTTGCCCTCCCCCAAAAGGAGGGAAGGGTTTAATCTTTGATGTGATTGTTGAAATAATACGTCAGTTTATAGAGAAAGGTAAAAATATTATGATTCAGCTTAATTCTTTCTTCCTTTAATGCTGGTATTTCAAATCAAAATCAAAATCACTATAACTTTTTACATTTAAACGTTATTTTTTATTGTTATGATATTTTAAGAATGTGTCGACAGAGTCTTTGCCTTCAAATTTTAAAAATTTAAATACATACAACAAAATATGAACGATTTCTGTCAAATTCTTGAGTATTTTTCAACAACATCGCGGGGTAAAGGGCAAGTAAACATTCTTACGTCATTAATAATAATATTGTGAAACTGTTTCTTTCAGAGGTTGGTAACCTTAAATTCAAGTTTAAATAAAAGTGATTTTCTATAATTGTGAATTTCAACAGAAGTATATAACTAAATTTCTTAATGTATTATGGACAGGAAACTTTTAAATTGCAAATTGCAATTAAAAATCTAATTTGAATTACTATCATAAAATGTTTATTGAATTTAAAGTTTAAATGTATATATACAACCGTATATTGTGAGTAATATTATATTGTCATGTATTGATAAAGATCAACATATTTTAATAAACGTCACGTTCTATGTTCTATGCAAAAGTGTAAAACGCAGGTAAAAACTATTACAATGCTACTACTTCACGCTGCAAAAAGAAGGCAGAACTGAAACGTGAAATAAAAGCACCATAAGATGACATTTGCGTATCTATTAGATTTTTCTGTTAAGAAACATTCAGGTAAACATAGTTACGTGTATTTAAGGTTTGTTTTACATAAAAAATTACCTTTTATGTAAACAATGTTACCTAACATATAACGATGTATGACCCATTATATAGTTCTTACAACCATTTTAGTTAGACCTATACTTACCTTTTGGGATTAGTCTAATCGATGTTTCGCTGTATTACTCCCAGTACAACCCTGGATGTCTGGTGGTACGAAGGATAATTTCTAATTATCACTGAATAGGGTAATCTGACGCTTTCAACCCTTCGGTGAACCTGAGTTTGGATCAGTAGCATCTTCAGACATTGATTTCATAACAGTTGCTGAAACTAGTCTCATTTTGAATTGTATTTGTTTCTATCTTTCTTAATAACTAGACGACACAGTGGGCAAAAGTATTAATGGTTGACACTATGGTATGGAATGGTAGTTTCCGTTGACATTGCACTCTCGTAAAGCCAATGGTTAACAGTGTTCGGTTTGCTCACTGATGTGTTTTTAGGTGTTATCAAGTTAAATTGATTATGTACATAGAATACACATATACGAGCCCATTATACCACACATAACTGCCAATATAATAAGAGATTGTCGGTGATTCGGTGTCGAGGACACAGTATCAAACATAGGCCGACGTTAAATAAATTAAATAAAAGAAAAATTAATAAATAATAATGGTAATTAATAAATAGTAAATCTTATTTATGCCTGACAATTATATATCTTTAACATTGCAAAATTGAGACGTTTTTGGATGAAATAGATCTGTTAAGTTAACGTTTTGTGTTTAGCAAAAACTTCTTTCTCCTTTTTAATTTCTTTACATTCATTTATATTTATTTAATAATTAGAAAAATATTATTGTAGACAATATGCAATATTATAATAAGAAACATAATGATTTAATTAAATAAATAGAAATAAAACAAATATTTATTATACAATATAGGTTTAGTATACCTGATTCCTGTGGTTTAAGGTTTTAACCGTTTTAGATACGGCTTAGGCACGAGCCGAGCAATGAAACTCATTCATAAGTCTTCAAAAACCTCTCCGACTCCGACTCCGACTCCGGTCTCCATCTCCCTTTCCATCTTCATCATCGTCTGAAGCAACTATAAGCTAATATACGGACCTAACCTCTCTTTTCAAATCTTAACAGATAGCGAAAGATCTTCTCAAGTTTGTTCTTGGGTGGTCCAGAGATCTCTTAGCTTCTACCACTAAGAGTGCACAGAGTGCGAGCTGAAACGCGACTCTAAAATACTAATACAAATAAAGATCTAAACTGTTGTGTATATATATTATAATTATTTATTTGTATTAGTTTATGTGTGTGAATAACTTGAACTATGCCATTATATAATTATACTTCTTGCTATTACAACTTACTTTATTTATTAAGAATAGTTCATAAAAAGAAATCGTATAAATACGAATAATGACATTGATGTGTAATTAAATAATGTTAAATTACTCGTACATTCAGCGAAAATGAATGTTTTTGTATGGTTTTGTATGTATTAGTGCTGTAAAATACGCTATCATAAAATTAATTACAAAGTCAAAGTTAATTAAAAGAGTAAGTCAAGTTTAAGGTCTTATTTTATAGTTAATGTTTCGTATTATAGCCAGTCACTTTGATATCATATTGAAGATGCGTATGATTTTTTTGTCATTTACAATTCAATTTGAAGTTGAAGAGAAATGTCAGTCATATGAACTACAAACATAGAGATGTAAGACTAGAGTGCGCAAGACGCTGCATACTGTAATATAGGCAAAGAGAGAGAGAGATAGCCACGAAAGTCGTCTGTGTCTCTTTCGAGCCGAGTACTGTGATTGACTGCCGCGCTAACGAAAATATAGCTATAATAGTTGGGGGCTGTCGGTGTCTTTATTCATTTTCTGGACGTTAAAATGCCTTGTATATATTATTTAAAATTTACTGTATGCTATACTAACTATTTACAAATATTTTTATCTTTATTTTAATTTTAACAATAGCGTCTGCTTGCTTGTTTACCCTCTACCATACCACCAATCAAACAAATCGGCAGCAGCGGTTCTGCTAGGAAGAAACAGATAGGACACTCGGTAGGCTATCTCTCGTTTTGCATCTATCGCTTCCTCTTACACGCGGCCGTACACTTCGCGTACTCTATTCTTATAGCTCTATGACTACAAATGGTAAATGCACTTTACGTGGAATCACTACCGTACCAGTATTGAATGAAGTTGCAAATAAACCATTAAAGTGTAACAAAGACAGACATATCTTGTTTCTTTTTCTATGATATTCTGGTAAAATGAATGTGGAATATTATCTGTACTAAAATATATATTTACAAATGTAAAAGAGACAACTATATCTCCATTTAAATGTATGACGTTGGAAAGGCATTTGAAATCATATAACATCATATTAAAATTTTATCAAGTTCTATAAAAAAGTGATTTTACTAGTAAACTAGCTTAAAATAATCTATATATATAAAAGAAAGTCGTGTTAGTTACACTATTTATAACTCAAGAACGGCTGAACCGATTTGGCTGAAAATTGGTGGGGAGGTAGCTTAGAACCAGGAGACGGACATAGGATACTTTTTATCCCGTTCCCGTGGGACGTGGACGAGGTGATGATTGATATTTGGGGGCGGGAAACTTGACATTGTTCAATACAGTGCTTAATTAGGAAAAATTAAAATTTTAGAACAAAATAAAGGAACATAAATTTAAAAAATATATATTATATACACGTCGCTTTGCGACGGGGCGAAGCGCTAGTTTTTCATAAAAATAAAAACAAATCAGTGATAGTTCAACAACATGATCATAAAATATGTAAGAAAATTTTGGCTGTTTGTCAAAATATTCTGTGTTGTTGATACAAATGCAATTACGTTTATATATATATCTGTACCTTTTATGTATTTTGCATATTTCATGTGAATTCATCATGCATCTATACTTATAACGTTATCATTATAAACTTTTTTACGGTATTGTCAACTTTAATGATTGTTTCCCGCCCACTAAAACAACTAAAACGGTATCCGCCCTATAAAAACAATTTTTTGGACATTTTGTTTTTACTTTTACGTAAATTATTCCTTTTTATGTTATTCAATTAATCCACCCTTTTGTAACTTTTTCCACACACTGTTACCAAGTCCTTCCTCCTATGCACCCACTGTTTGTTGTTTGGGGGGAGGGGAACCATTGGGGGTTTATATTCCATATTTTAATATCTAATTCTTTGTCATATGTTACTTCCCAGTTTTCTTTTTTTTTTTGGTTTGTTTGAATTTCTTTTAATATCAATTTGAATTATTTTTATTTATATGAAATTTTCTAAGAGAATTCTTAATTTTAACTGAGGAACAGTAATGTTCTTTAAGGTTTCTTGGTAAGAACGCCATCTTTAAGCGGTCTAATTTGGAAGGCTCTAATTTGTACTATGTCATGAAAGAGATTTTATAAAATGCTTTATATCTGGGAATTATTTAGTTATTTTCCATATGAAACAAAACTTTCAAAGAAACTAATTGAAAATAAAGTAAAATAAAGTAAAATAAATCAGTAATGTTCTGTTTAGAGAATAAATGGAAATAAATTGTTTAGTTTCAAATATATATGGTTTCGTATATGCACAGGTAAAATAAGCTGAGATTCAGTTTTTTTTTATTTTAGAATTTAAGGCGATTTCAACGACAAGATCTTATTCGCCTGAAGTTATTTTATTTTAGTTAAATTTGATTTATTAAGTTTATATCAGTTAAGAATTCTAACACTTTTAGAATGTTTTCTCGATTGTCTGAAAGCATGTCCACCACTGATGCTGTGTTTTGTCTGTTGAGTTTGATATTGTGGGCAGGTTACTAGTAGATGATGGACTCCTTATTTGCGTCTGATAGTTGCTGCACTGCAGAGCTATTGTTTTACTCATTAAGTGTTGATGCGTCAACCTTGTATGTCCTGTTCGTAGTCTGAAGATGGCTTTTTTAAATTGTCTGTTGCTCTGATAAGAAGGTTACCACTTTTTTGTATTTTCCTTAATCAATCTCAATTTGTTGCTACTTATTTGGATCCAGCTAGTTTATACCGTTCTATTAAGTCTTAGTGTAATATCAGATACTGAAAATTTGGTATAGAAATTGACTGGAATTCAAATTTGATATTGGTATAAATCCGTCAACTGTTGGATATTTAATAAAATGAAAACGTCAATTTATATATACTCGTATTATTCTTTATTTAAGTTAAAAATTAAAAAAATACTCATAAAAATATAGTATATATATTATATATACAGTATATTCCGTACAACTTATTTATTATAAAAGTGAGAACAAAAAGTTATTAATAAAAGTTATAGATAACACGTTTATCTATCAAAATTGGCCAAGGAATCAATAAATTTAGAAATTGAGATGAAAGTGAAATTACCTTTATATGAAATTTTTAATATAATCAAAAAATTAAACTTCAATTTAAGAAACACAGATTTCATTAACAAAAGTCAGTTAAAAGGAAGAGATTATTATAAGTTACATCTAAATTTAAGTAAGAAGAGATGGTTTAGAAATAAGTCCCGCAAAATTATATCAACTATAATCAGAATCAAAAGTAATCATTGCAAAACTCCAGCACATCTGTACAAAATTAATATTAAATCTGACGATAGATGTCAATGTGGTGAAGAAGGAACTTTGGATCATATTATATTTGAATGCACAAATTATAGTTTAGAAAGATCAAAATTGAATAATGATATATTAGATGTGATTAAAACTTTTCCTGTTAATACTAAATTTTTGTTAAGTGATTCAAAATTAATTAGTGAATTATTGAAATATTTAGAAATTTGTAAAATTGAATTATAAATTATAAAAGATGTATAAAAAATGTTTGATAGTGTGGCTATGACGAAAGAAAGTCAATGCAAATAAGTAAATAAATATAAAAAAATATCAAAAGGCTACTTCAACATTTTAATGGGAGTTGTAGTTTTCAACATAACCAAAAAGAACTGAATAAAATGTTTTCCAAAAATTCAAAATTAAATTCTATAGAATTTATTTTTAGAGTTAAACTATAGTTTAACTTACTTTTATGATAAAAACAAAAAATGGACAGTTTGTGACGGATTTCTCTGGCTAGGTCTAAAGGTATTTGAGAATATTAGCTATAATTATAGGGAATTACTCTGCGTCTCCATTTAAATGCCTGTGTCATTATTTTATACTCGTATTTGTTATGTAAAAGACCAGATTTATAATTTTATTTGCATTTAAAATTGATTTTGTTTTTATTATTTAAATCGATTTAATAATTGACTTCATTATATTACATTTAAATAATGTTTAAGTAGTAATAATTAAAGTAAACAATATTGTTTTCTAATTCATTGATTTCCTAATCAATTGTAATTGAGTTCGTGATGTTTTCATCAACATTCGATTAATAAATCGCGGTCAAATGTTAGTACCCGTACTATAAACAGTGTCGGATTTATGAATAGGCTAATATTTGGGGCACTGCTTTACCATTGTTTATGCTCTGTGGGCACTTTGTGGACACTGCTCGTTAATTTGTGACTGCTAAAGTGAATTAATTTGCACCCGTGTGGTGCCTTTTTGAGATTTTTGAAACTCCAGTTCACTCTCGCGTAGCTTTCGCCTCGTGTTGGCCTGTCTCGCGTGGTCTTGGGTGCCTCGCCCAGATCGAGTATGTATTGTAGTTCTCGCCTCGTTTTGGTCTGTCTCGAGTACTCTCGCATCGCGTTGGCTTGCCTCAGTTGATGAGTCAAAGGAAACGAGAGATGTTACCAATAGCCATGTTCATACTCGACACATCGACAAATGTTTTGACAAATGTCTCGCCGAGAGTGAATTGCCGGCATTACAATCGAAATCTTAATTGTATCTAGGTGGAGAAGTGGGTCGAAGGGAAGGAAGAGGACTTGACGTCACATCTAATTTAAAATTTGACTTGCAAAGAACTTAGAAAATAAGACCAAAAAACAAAATAACACTAAAAAATCTAAATAAATAAATATATTGTAGTAAAAAAAAAATAAATATATTGTAGAAATAGTATTTTATTGTTTATTATTTTTTAACCGTCGACGTATTTTCGATATTAGGTCTGTTGGTGTCAACTTGCTACTATATCGACAGCATTGATGGTGCTTCATATATGTGAATTACACCGCTCAATAAATCAATTAATTGATTTCAAAAAACCCAGCAATTGAAGCGTTGGTCGAAGAATCGAATCCGAGACATAGCACTCTGGCACCCGACTCAACACTGTGCCCTGTCAAATTGTTTTGGTTATAAAGAATTTGAATGAAATCGTCGTCGTCATCATCTATCGTTTATTACGCCTTAATAACTGAGTGCGACACTGTCGGACTGTAATCGGAATGCCTTGCTAATACAGTAGAATTGGACTGTTTAGTGGTGAGGCCTCTCATACCTCTGTTTATTTATGGATATGCAAATTTGTCGGGCAGCGCTTTATGTACTAGTATTATGATTCCTTGTTATATTTTCTCCGTGTCGTTTTTTAGGCAGTGCGTGATATTTTCTCTGATTTGCAAATTTACAACTTGATATACTTATGAAACTGTATCATTAATGTAACACGGTGTTTTTTTTAAAATCTATTTGCTATAATATAGCCATTACGTAACCTTTGTGACATGTAAAGTACACTGTTAAAAATTAAAACTGTAAGGCCCTCCACACACAAGTCGACTGATTGCAAACTAGTCGAGCCGTGTTTCCGAGACTCTATAGAATTTTTAACATTAGCATAATAGGGGATTTTTTTATGTCGTATTTGTATGTATTTAAACACTTTTGAATATTATTTGTGCACATCTCTGCTCATGATGTCACCATCAAAACATGCAACCAAGTATGCCCTGCGACCGAGCCACATAGTCGCTCAAAACCAATTTAGTTTCGTTCGTGGCGTGTGTTTTCTCTCACTCGTATACACGTGTGTTCTCTTACTAACGACACAGTTCCATTCTCATTCGGTTCGGGCAGATCGGTATGCAATCAATCGACCCGTGTGGTGGCCTGACTATAGAATTTTTAACAATAACATAATAGGAGATTTTATTGTGTCGTATTTGTATTTTTGAATAGTATTATATATTATAACACACCGCTGCCTAATAAATTTATGATTATGTTTGCACATAATCAATTAAACTTGATTACAACCAACCCCAGAGAATATAGCGCTGCTCCGGAGATCAAACACAAATGCATAATAACCTGGCGTCAAACATTAATGCCGTCTTTCATTTTTCGATTTATTCGATTTCCGAACCAGCGCTCTGATTTTTCGGTTTGGCTGATGTCAAGTTTAGCCCACATGTATGAGGCCTCGACACCATAAAAACAGTAAATATAATAGGAGGTCGTTGATAATAAGACTTAGCATCGTAAATAGGTCGACGTTAAATAAATTAAATAAATCTTAAACGAGTTAAAACGACTTGAACAATCTTTATTTTAAATAATTTCTTATAACATTGTAAATAACAATAGATTATATAAAATGATTAGTATTTTGTATTAAAAGAGTATTTTAAATGGTAATTAGGAGATTTTAAATGATAAATATGTTTATGCTATTATATTTAAATCTTGCAATCTGTATTGACTAAACCTTAAACAAATAAAAAAGCAATATTTCATTTATAAAGACAATAGGAAAAGAAATATGTACAAGATTCATTTAATAAATAATCATTGAAATCTTAGATTAAGATAACTAATTAAACATTTAATTATGTTAATTAAAACAAAAGGATTCTAATTATAAAGACATAGTTTTGTTCTCCAATCAACAGATAGCTGATAACATATTTATTTCATTAGGTTTTTTTCTGAGCTAGAAGGTTTTCTGTTTTTACTTAATTTTTAGATATATTTATAGATAATGACAAGGGTGAATTTTAATATTAATATGGGAATGTTGCAAACGTTGTAGCGCATTTCTGTGCGGTTTGAAGTGTTTTTAGATACAATTTACTTATATTTAGGCTGTACCAATAGGTACTGACTGTTTTAGTTTTTGAATATAATTTAAAATAGTGGGAATATTTTTCCATTTTTATATGTATTATAACAGTAATACATGGGAATTATTATTGGAATACAATAAAGTTCAAATTACCGATCTGGCTACTCCGATTTTAACTATTCTTTTGGTCATGTTTATCCTAACTTTTGCATTATTGACTATTTCGCAAGATGTTATGCTTGAACTGAGGAACCGTGGTAAGGAAAATGCTGAATTAAGACTCTTTTTACTTTTCTATTTCTTCTTTGAAAGAGTTCTTTTCTGTCCTTACGTCATATTTAATTATAAGTTGCTATTTATTTTTTCGATTTTCTTTTATGTATATTCTAAACAAAGAAATGATTTTGTAATAAATTACTTGTGCTAATCTTATATATCTATAACTAATCTCCCATGTGTATAGACTACATATGTAAAATTTCAAATCTCAAAATGACACTGATAAAAAGTAGCTACAATTTTAAAACAGTCACTTCCTATTGATACAGTTTTGATAATTACATCTATGTATTCGTATATATATAACATTATTAATTTTTTAAATCTTAAACGCTTCTGCTTCTTTTGACTTCGCTACTGTTATTTCTATCAATCTAATCACAGTTGTATATCTTTATTGATATTAAATAAATATATAAGTTTCCTAATACATCGTTAATTGAAAATAGCGAGAAAAGGCTTATAACCTCAATAAAGATTATATAAAACAAACAAAGAAAGTTGCATTATAATGTTGAAAAACACAATCAGTGATATATGGGTGTCCTGCTCACACTAACGGATTACTATTGCTAAAGATGAAGTAATGCGATTTCTTGTGAGTTTGTTAATAAAATTTAATATTGTATAAAACCAACATTGTGAGAATCACTTAACCTACCATTAGATGCGGAATTAGGAGTCAATTATAATTATATGTTATTAAAGTATTATTATCTATATAATAACATATTTAGTATGTAAACACACTCACACAAATGTATATATATACAAATAATATATAACATATGTATATACATATGTAATGTATATAGATGATGTATATACATATATGTATATACATCATCAGTGGCGGCTTTAGCACTTGAGAGGCCCGAGGCGCAATTCAAATTTGAGCACCTATAAAAACATATAGAAATCTTAAATAAAACTATGCACTGCTCTAACACATTTTAATAATTTTTCTCTAAAAAGAAATATTGCATAATAATTAACAGAACTTGACATCGGTCATTGATCTCAATGCAGGTGTTTAAATATAAACAAAACACTAAGGCGTTGTTGCCATATTTACATAATTTAAATTAGAAAATTAAATTAAAGACAAATAATTGCAATAATTTTGATTTTTGTTTACAACTCATAAAATTGAAGAGGGTAGGAAATGATTATAGGGTTATTTAATTTTTCTTTTAAAGAAGATGCTTATCATATTCAGGCGCCCTTGTACTTGGTGGTATTGCATTTACAAATAACATGAATAAATTAATTCGCAATAAGAACATTGTTGCATAAAATAAAATAAAAGTTTCAATTATTGCAGATTTGTCGTTAATAATTATGTGTTTTACTGTTAAAGGATTATAACATCGGTCACTTTAATGTGTGTTCAACATTGTCAACAATTTTGAGGACCTTGAATTTATAAGAGTAGAGGCGCGCGCCTTTATTTATGAGGCATCATGCGTCTTCAAGAAAATACGCCACTAGATCTCATTAAACTTGAAAAATATATGCAACCATCCGAGAAGAATCATAACAGCCAGGATCCCATCAAGAATTAAATAATTTGTAACTTTCAATGATAAATTATTTAACAATTTTATCTACAATCAATTTGTTAATAATATTTTTAAATTCTCTCTTTCAACTGGATAGATTAATATCGGTAGTACAGTGAGACTTCTTTGAAAAATGTAATTTTGGTTTATGTAAAATTATATCGTGTATCTAATTTAATTCTCAGATAACTCATAAATACAATCCAACAAAATTATAATGCATATAAACAGTCAAACTGTTTTAGTTATTTCCCACGTAACATTAGATATTCCCCGTATTTTTATATATGCCCCATAATGTAAAAATAATATTCTGTATATATATTGCATATACATGACAGTACATACTATGTATATGCAACAATGTTTAAATAGGCACATACATAAGAAATCTTATAAATATTAGGTACAATATTATAGAATTTGCTGCTAAGAATTTAATTCAAAGTTTCTGAATTTACTCCGAATTTCGAATGTCGTCAGAGCTGGTATTAACGACTTCATGCTATTAAAGTGCTCTTATAAATCTTACGAATTAAGCGAAACATATCAACACATACACACACACACACAGACACACATCGATGTCAAGTCCAAGTACAAGTAGTAAAGTAAAACACTAACTTAATAAGTTACAAGTGGCAATTGAGAAATGTTGGTGTCATCGCATTTCGTTTTTCGCGACTGCGTCGACAGAAACTACGGCCTGTGGCTTAAGGGGGCTTAAGGGGAGCTTAAGGGGGCCTCAGGGTCTCCTCTAGACTGTTCAGTCTCCGTCTTTATGTCGGATGTGTTCGCGAGACTCTCCGAGCATATGGTCTTATTTTAAACGCGAGACTTTTAAATCCATAGCTATAATAAAACAAGCAACTAAATATATTATATGGATATACATATATACACTCTTAAAGTATATGTATATGTATATACAGAAGATCTATGGCCCACCCACCACGATTTTTGTTGTCAGTATTCAAACATAGATTACTATAGAATTTTATTTTTTATTTTTATTTTTTTTATTTAAACATTAAAAATGTTGTTAATGACTAAATAATTGATGTTAATTCTTTAACATTAAAAAATATTTTAATTTTTATTTAAATACTATAAACTCCATGTTATGATTGTTTATTTGTTATTTGTTATTCGTTATTTGTACTTCGACATAAAACTGTAATGAGTTCTTTGATAGTGATATCCAGTGATGGACTTTATCTAAATAAATAGAACCTCAATAATATCTATCAGGCAAGGTGACACCCTTGCAGTTCGCCACTGTCGATACTGATGAGTGTTACTTCTTAAATGTTGTGTTAAATTGACTATTAACGTTATTTATTTAATAAAATAAATATTACTAGTTATATTACACTCTTAGTTTGTTTTTTTGGACATTTGACAAGTGTTTGGACTGGTGTTAATATTTTATATAAATTAACACAAGGAGATAATATCTATTTTGTTGCTTATACCGTATACAACTTCTGTATGCGAACCTGCAAGCAAGGACATTACTTTCAAGGTTATGATTATATTTAAGGGGGCAGTTTAAAGTAACAAAGAAGCTAACGTCACCTTTGATTGTCGATTGTCGACGTGATAACGTTCCAATGGTTGACTGCGTTATCATTGCGCTAAAATCTAAGATTCGTCGCGTTTTACTGCGACTGGGTGTTGTAGCTTTGATTGTATGTTAATAGATGGTTTTGACACCATTAAACTGTCAATTTTACCATGGTGGAGAATCGTGAATAGTGGACTTAGAATAGTTATAACATTATTATGTTTTTATCTGCACCGATAGTAGCCCCAGACAGTCTTACGAACAAATCCTTGTGCGCACTCCATCGTTGCAGTATTAGAATTATTTTACACCTACAAATAATTGGACAATAATAATAATTCGACATTGTTGTAACTTCACATTTGCATTATTTTTTGTAAATTTAAATTACTTGTATGCCGCCACGTGAGTTGCTACTGCCTTAGCGCCTCAACACGAGGCGACTGGTTGCAAACCTTAGCCCCGAATCTGCCCGAACCGAATGTGAATGCAACTGTGTTGTTAGTGAGATAACGAACGTGTATACAAGTGAGAGAACACACAAGGCACTCTATATCAGACACGGAATTTTCAAGTGATTTTCCTGTATATTCTAAATTTAATATATTTTGTATCTAACCTTATTTTGAGGTTATTTCTGATAAACTATTGAAACAAATTATTTTCTCATGTGGAATTAAAGTTTTATCACAACCATCAAATATTCAACGAAACTAAATCCATGACGTGTGCAACAACCTATAATTATTATACATTTCACTAAATAAAATAATAATAAATTCTTTTCGAAAAAATGACATAAAACATAATTTTTCTTGATTTTTATATCACGATTATGTAGATTATTGTAAAGTGTTGACGGGCTAATAAATTTACTTGCTTGGAGCATAGAGTACGTCAAAAACTAGTGATGGGAATCAGGAGAAAAATATCGATGTATCGAACATTTCATATTTGTTTTTTCTATCTAAATCATCAGGATAATAATATCGCAAGTAATAAAGACTAAAGAAATAAGTTGTAAAAATATTATTATAATTTAATTTAATAGCGGTTGTATTTATAACTACACAACGTATTTAAAAGTGAAAAATATTCTTGTGTTGCTACTATGTAAATTATATCAAATATTAATTACTTTAAAAAAATATCCGGCCAAACCCGCGTAAAGCTATATCTTTCGATGCAATAGACTTAACAAGCGGAAATGGAACCAAATTTATTAAAAGTTCATAAAGTAAGTTTAACTGCTAGTTATTTATGGCTCCAAACTATTTACAACTATTATTAACTGTCTATTGTTAATGAAGGTTCAAACTACTTTCGAACTTTTATTCTTTACCAATTTAATTGATCGTAAATTATAGGAGTATAAACTTTACTTAAAATGCAAATTAACGTAAGTTTGTATCTAAGTACTTTTAGAACATCTATAATGTTTTTTCTTGGCCTTTTTCGCGGAATATTAAAGAAATATCGTAAATCGTTTATTTTTCATAATGATTAATTTCTCAGGATTGTATGTAAAGGGTACTTATCGCGATCGTAATTTCTTTCAAAGGGGTACTGCTCTGCAAGTTTGCTAGGGCTTTTCTATTATTAATTTTCTATGAGGTAATCGAAGTGATTTTAGGGTTTCTCTCATGCAGATTGTCGTACTTGCAATTAAAAGAAATCTAAATACATCTAAATTTCGGGAAGTAGAATGCTCTCCCAGAAGTTTTCTATTTACTTTTATCCAGCCTTGATTCTGATAAAGTGTTTGGATTCTACAAAATTGCTAGTAATTAAATTTGCAAGATTTGAAAGAAAAGTCTACAATGGTTAGGACATGTAGAACGAATGGACGGAAATAGAACCGTTAAGAAACTTGTGCAAGGTAATTTAGAGAGTTCAAGAGTACGAAGAAGTTCACTAAAGAAAAAAGTTTAAGGAATTGAAAGATAAAACCGGCTAATAGTAAGAAGTGGAAAAAATCTTAAAGAAAAACTCTACAAACTTAATTGATGTTCTGTTGCTTATGATTAGAAGTACAGTTTTCATTTTAAAATAATGAATCAAATAGCTTAAAAATTGTTTTGTAAAATTCATATATTCATAACAATTTCGATATATCAGTCATCTTCGATATATCATTTTCAACATTTTAACAGCACTATTAATATACTAAATAATTAAAGTAAACATTCAGCTTGATGAAGCACTGGTGTTTAGACTGAGTTGTGACTGATAAAAAATAACAACCTATGTATGTCAAAAAATAATAAATGTATTACATTTATCAAACCGATTCAGAATGGCTGAGTCTATTGCAGCCATGAAGTACGACTACGGGTACAAATCAATAAAAGAACCGCCTTTGAACTCCATTAAATGTAATTTATTTGTTTTTAACATTTACCATTTATAGTATTAAAGTATTACTTGAAGTTTCTTTTTTCAAGGAAGAATTGTAATGCGATAATTTACATATATATTGATTGAGTGGATTTTATTTGTATTATTGGTTGTCATTTGATCATTTTTATAAATAGTAAACTTTAGGTTGAAAGGTTGGCTACTTAGGGTCAGGCTCGACGGCATAGGGTCAGTGCTGTAACAAGGCATTTAGAGTCCCTGGAGCAAGGACACAAATTAGGCCCACCGTGTAAAAATTTAAACATATTTTTTTGGAACCTCTTCTCAAACACTTCATAAATTTGTTCCCAATAAAACAAAAACAGTAAGATATTCGATTTATGAATTCTGTTCACTGTCAACTAAAATTTCATCCAAAGAAGGTATTTTATTTTTCTAACAATACAGTTGATTTTAATACAGTTACAATATTAAATTGAAATAAGCATTTGTAATGTAAAATATCAGAACCATAATTTTATATTTAATTTGATCATTTTTTACCCCTTGTCTTCAGCTATTTTCAACTCGCCGTCGTTGAACTTAATAAAACATCCTTCCACATATTACAGTAATTTTGGCAAAAAGAATGATGTCGCGAATATCCGAGATGGCTTGTTTATGTTCAAGCAGGGCTACCTCCCGGGGCCTCGCATTCTCGCGCAACAACCCAAGTAGAAAAATTCATTACTATATATGTATTTGAATCTCGCGCCTCGCTCTTTAGAAATCACACTAGAATCACTGCGTTTTCGTTCAAGGCGTTCATGTGCCTTCGTTTATCATTAATAATATTTGTCGTCTTTGAGCTTGTTTACTTTTATAAAACTTTCAATATAAAATTTTATTTCTCGTCAATTATCATCAAAAATACTTACTTACAATTTACATAAATTATACAAAGAACAAGTGCCTCGCAAAGATCTGCTACTCTGAGGCCTCGCAAAGTTCTGCCACCTTGAGGACTCGCAAAGCTTTGCCGCCCGGGGCCTCGCAAAGATCCGCCCCTGTCTAATTTAATCTATATATATATATATATATATATATATATATATATATATATATATATATATATATATATATATATATATATATATATATATATGTATATCGTCATCTCATGATAAACCGTACTGTGAGAGAGGAACTATATGAACAACTGTGAACTAGCACAATACTCTTATAATGAAGCCTACATTTCTAATAAGTTAATAATTAAGATACTGTTCTCAACTAAAAATAGAAGATTGACACAATGACCTTGAGTTGTAAGTACAATTTTACGTCACGTAGACGTAGACAGAGAGAATAACACAACAAGGAGATAAAAATATATTTGTTTATTTACGTATTGTACAATACAATCTTTACGCAGATATAATTTATATATTGAATTTATTAAATTTCGGCCTATTTCCGGCCTATACTGAGTTCCTATTAAAATAGTTTCTTTATTTTTAAGATATTCAAATTACATTACTTGTGTACAAGACCATGCAAAGGACCCACCTGATTCTTTTACATTTTCAAAAATTTACATTATAATCTACGAGTATACTTTGTAAAGCATTGCCATTTAAAAAAACGGTAAATAAAGTAATTCAATTTTTAGTCACATTTTTATTTTCATTCTTACACATATATTTATTACAATACATATTAATACACTGAATAATTATATATAAGATAATTATAATTTATATACAATCAAAGAAAGTGACACGAACCTCCTTAAACTCTGCTTATTTTTTGATGTGTTGTAGTCGCGACTGTTTTTATTACAAACGTCTCACATCAAAAATATGTTTGCATTTCATATAAATTGTTTGGTTATCTAAATAAACGGTCATCAAATGAGAAATATTATACATACACAATAAGTTAATTTTAGGGTTTTAACCTAAAATGTAAGTTTCAGCTTGTAAAATAAAAAAAACTAAAATTAATTATATTAAATACAATAATTTATATTAAATAAGGTAGTAATTATTACAAAATAATGTATATTACTGACGCATGTCGCAAGATTTCACAAATCCAAAATTACATTTAAGGTTAAAACCTTCAATTAATACTAAAAACAGTGAACAGGAATCGCTACTTGCCTTATCACCGACGACCTGCTACTAAGTTAGCATAAAACTTATTTTTCTACTAAGTGAACATACCCGTACACTTTATTATTTCACATTTCCTATTTTTTCCCATTGCTTTATCAACACACGAAATTCAGATTTCTCCATTGTTTTGAAAATTAGAAAAGTAACGCCACTAAAGCCACTGTAACTTGTAAACTAATGATCTGAATGTCATGAATATGTTCACATATATCATTTGAAGGTCGGTACTATCTAAATATATATATATATATATATATATATATATATATATATATATATATATATATATATATATATATACATCATTCTATCATTGTAGCGTCCATCAATTGACCATTTTCATCAATTGTTGCGACCGCTGAATTATGGGGTCCGAATATCGGACGCAGTAATGTAAACCAATTTACTTCATAAGTTTACTACTCTTAAACATATTTTACCAAATTCTCTCTATACCTATCTGATAGTGTATTTAGTTGGCTATTTGCAACTATCTGTTTAAGTCGGAAAATATTTGAAATGAAGTAGATATACCAGTAAATGTAAAAAAACAGCGGAGCTGATAATTGATTTGGATGAATGGATAATATTCATTCTTAGTTCAGACAAATTCCGCTTGATCAATATACAGCGCCTTTGTAATTATGTATAATATGAATAATATCGCGTCCATGGTATCGGCATCCTCGCATATTCACAGATGCATGGCTGTTGATGTATGAGTGTATGTGTGTATGAGTGTATGTGTATGACGATGAGTCATATCGAGAACAGTAGATCTCTGAACAGTAGTTCTCAGAACGAGTTTTTATTATCATTATTTGATATACAGTTTCACAGTACAGTGGTGTTTTTTAAATATATTAAGTGTATAACAGTTAAATATGAATCCTGCTTCCAGAGCTTACAAAATACTATCAAGTATTAATCAAAATATTCCAGGTAAGTTATTTATAGTATTTAATTTATCATATTATGTTTGTAAAAATATGTTTGTGAAATATGTGTAATCATGTTGGCGCCAAAATTTTCTTAGTTAATAAATACTATTATTATAGTATTTATTTTATTTTTATTATAATGTTCAATTGTTTAATTGTATTATTACTACATCAAAATTAAAATTAATAATAATAATTAATCAAAAAAAATTACGTATTTTATTTTAGCGCCAAATACTACTTTTTTTTAGATAATGTGTTTTAAAGCTATTGGTTACTTAAAAAGAATTTTTTTTATATTAAAAAAGTACCTCGTAAGAAATGGGATATGGAAATAAATGCTTTTTTACAAAAAAAAATATTTAAAAAAAATTCCTCTTCGAAGGCTCGAACGCTAGTCCTCTTGGGTCAGATGCATGTGTTTTACCGACTAGACTATATAGTACTATTAACAAAAGTATCAATTATTCTATATTTCTAAATACATACTTACTTATTGAAAAAATTATGAAACTTTTATTTTTTCTATAAGAAAAAATGTTAATATTATAATATTTTTTCCTTAATAAGTGTGAAAGTTATTACGTTATATTTATTTCAGAAAAGGGAACAGAAATAAATTCTTGTGGCAAATGTTTTCAAGACGCATTCCAAACAAACATTCCAAAGGAAAATAAGCAAACGGCTCCAGTAACTATTATTACAGTTAATAGTTACAATTGTAATATTGTAAAGGCTTCCCAAAATTTGCAAAATATTAACGGACAAGGATTAAAGCAAAACGAATTACTAAGAGACGTGAGTAATATTAAATATGACAGACCTCTTTAATTTGGTAATCTTAATAATACATAACTTTCTATTATAATATATAATATTAATAATAAATTCCTTTTATGAGATATTTTTCTTTAATATAATTCATACATTTTTAACAATGGAAAATTTTTAGGAAAATGATTGTTTAACATCCTCTGAGGAAGAGCCATTTCCAGCTTCTGATGAAGACTAACTTTACGTACCGAGTGATGAAGAGATAGAACAGGAAGCAGAAAATATTGTAAATGCTTCATATATATTATTTTTTTAAATTTGTTGAGCAGTTTGATTCATATGCCTTTTTAAAAGACATGAGATTTTTACTAAACACTAATAAAATTATGTCCGTAATATTTTTAGGATACTTATGTAGCAAATTATGAAGAGGAAATACAAAAACCAGTAAGTCCTGTGAGTCCTTCACATATATCCCCAATATACCATGCAAGTGATAACCAACCTGAGCCCATAAATCTGGAAAATATTCTAACTACTAAAACAGGAGCCTCTCAGAAGAAAAACACTTATAAAAGAAAGCCAGACTTTTGTTATTTTTTTGAAGAAGAGGTTCAAAACTTTGCACGACATATACGAAGAAATCATCCACTTGAAATTGATGTTGTGGAAATATTTTCAAAACCAATAAATAGCAAAGAGAGAAAAGATTTGATTACTATATTGAGAAGAAAAGGAAATTATTTGAAAAATGATAATATAGGGATTAAACCTGTTAGAGAGTCATTATTGCCGGGGCAGTCTCTTATACCCTGTGAAAATTGTCTTGGATTTTTTTCAAGTAAGTTGCTTTATCGTCACAGAAAAAAATGTGGGAAAAATTTAAGTAAAGAAAATTCATGTAAACTGTATGGATTTATAAAAGTCGATCAAAGATTGAGAGAAGAGGTTTTCCCTACAATGAGAAATGATAAAATATCGTTAGTTGTCAAAAAGGATATCCTAATATGTGCTTTTGGAGCACGATATTTGAAAATTCACAGAGAAAAACATTTTATTAATGTAACTTCACGTAAAATGAGAGAACTTGGACGGCTATTCATTGAAATTAAAAAACTTGATCCCACGGTACAAAACTTATTCCATGTCTTACAACCAAAAAATTTTGATCTCTTAGTTCAGGCTTGTAAAGCAGTAGCTAACTATGATGCCGAAAAGGATACTTTTGGCTCTCCTACATTTGCTATGAATATTGCAACATCTTTAAAGCAGTGCTGCGATATTGGTATTACATATGTTTTAAAAAAAAAAATTAATTACGGGACTATTTCGTCAGCTGAGGCCGAAGCCGATTTAAAAACAATGAGTCATTTGCTCACAGCTAACTGGAGATTTGAAATTTCAGCTCAAGCAGCAAGTAATCTTGATCTAAACAAATGGAATAAAGTTACGATAGTGCCATTAGCTAGTGATTTAAAACTGTTTAGACAATATTTATTAAAAATAGCAGATAATTCCCTTGCCATATTAACAAAAGATGAAAATAATGTTCAAGCATATTGTACTTTGTTAGAGTCCATTTATTGCCGGGTTATTTTACTGAATCGGAAGCGGCCTGGTGAACTTCAAAGAATGCAGCTGCATACATTCCTGTCATCAAATAATGAGAAAAAAAGTTACGAGGAATTTAATGACACGATTTCCTGCACAGAAAAGATTCTACTACAAAAATTAAAGAGAGTAGTAATAAGAGGCAAAAGAGGTAGAGGTGTTCCCGTATTATTCAGTGAAGATATCCAGGAGCATATAAACTTATTGCTGAAACTAAGGTCTAATTTTATATCAGAAAATAACAGTTATTTATTTGGTAATCCTAATACAAATACTCCCATAACTGGGTACAAAGTGCTACAAAGGCATGCTGTTGCATGTGGAGCTAAAGATCCGTTTGCCATTACCGCTACTCGTCTGAGAAAACATTTAGCGACACTAAGCCAAGTTTTCAACATGACGGAAAACGAATTAGAACAACTGGCAACTTTTATGGGTCATACACCGGGTGTCCATAAAAACTCATACCGTCTACCTGATGATATTTATCAAACGGCTAAAATATCAAAAATACTTTTATTAATGGAAAATGGAGATGCTGGTAAATATAAAGGAAAAATGTTAGATGATATTAATATTGACATGGAAAAAAATTTGTTGGAAGAAGAATATGTTGAAGATGACGAAGCCGAGACAATCGATAATGAAGATAGTTATCCATTAGATAAAGATACCAGTGCTACATCTCTAGATACAGATACAATTACTATCAAAACTATCGATGGAAGTAAAAATAAAATACAAAAAAAGCGGCACCTTGTTCCTTGGACAAGTGAACAAAAACAAACAGTTAAATTATTTTTTAAAAACCATATACAACAAATGAAACCCCCTAAAAGGGGAGAATGTGAAGAGCTAATTAAGCGTTATCCAGACATATTTAAAAATAAAAATTGGCTTAAAATTAAAGTTTTTATCCAAAATGAATATAAAAAGAAAATTATTTAAATATGAATTGAAACGTTAAACAACAGTCTTCAGACTTTTGTGTTTATATTTTAACTATAATATTAATTACTTATATTTTAAATTTTTATTACTTTTTATGAATATTTATCCTATTGTTAATTGCACTTTTTGTTTTTCATATACCTATATTTCATGTATTTGTTCAAATAAATTTTAAAAGACATTTTTATAAAACTGTATTTTCAATATATATTTTATTCTAATAAAGCAAATCGTATTCAACGAATGAACACCAAAAACCTGGCAACGTTGCACGGATGCAGTATTGTTAATACGGACGTAAAAATGTATGGTGGACATAAAAAAATATACAACTAGATGCAGCAATATTATGAACATGAAAGGAGCTGGTAATGTGCGTGGCTGCCTGAGAAATTGAATATCTAAATATCAACGTAGAAACAAGCGAAATAGTGGAACGTGACGCTGGAACCATAGAGAGTAATATATATGCCCAAGTTTCAGTATATCTATAGTATTTCTGGTAGACGCAATAAAGGCGGTTTCGTACGCGGATGCGACAATGTTTCAAGATGTATATATATATATATATATATATATCAATATTTTATAAATAAAAAAACATAAGAATTATATCAAGATAAATGAACGCATTGTTTGTGCGTTCGAATCAAAACTTTTGTTCGTAACCCGAGGTAAAACTGTAGTTATAAACCACAGGTTATACTTTTTATTCAGTAAATCTTAAATATACAATTTAACGTATTCATATAGTTTAACTAAAATAACTATTTTTTGCGAGAAATGAAACAGAAGATAGCTTGACAACAAAACAATATCTAAAGGCCAGATAATATTACAGAATGATGTCATAGACATACTCACTAAAAAAAATTCTTTCTTTAATTTAGGACTGTTACCGTTTAGTGCTGTTATACTTGAATACAATAAATCTAAAAAAAGTACCTCGATTTTATCATTATCAATAGATTTACATTACAGTGGTACATACAAAGCTATACTCAGATATTGTATAACTTCATTGATATGAAAGAAATCAGCAAAGATATAAAAATACAGACTTCAATTATGTCACTACGTCCTTCAAATATTTTACATGTAATTTTATTTTAAAATGAAGTATACATTTTTACAATTTTATCTTTATTTATATTTAAATTATAATGAACTATTTTACAACATTTTTGTACCTTACTTTCACACTAACTATTATATATTAAAAACTATTTGAATTTTTATTTTTTTGTAAGTTTGTAAATATTTGAACTTTTGTAGTACTTTGTTCCGCACGGTTTATTTTAAGTATCGTGTAATATGTAAAACATGAATTTTGTTTGAATTGCATTAAGAAGGAACGGTAACTTCTATTTAAAGTATTGACACTAGAGCCAGTTTAAATTGTTACTAATATTACTGAAATTCGGTAAACTTCAGATTATATAAAACTTTTCAAAAACTTAAAATACAAATAATTATATTTGGACACTTAAGGGTCGTCTTATCACACATTATGAACAGTCTTGTCACACATTTGAAAAGAGATACATTTTTTAGTTTTATTTTGTTTTTTTCTCTTTTTTGGAAGCCAGAATTTTAGATTAGATGTGATGTCACAATACAAGTGACTCCCCTCCCCCTCTTGTTATGTTCTGTCATATTTTGTGGTCATCCTCCTCCCCCCTTTGCATGTGCCGTAATTATTGGATGCCCCTTATTTTCTGGTTAGATGCCTATGCGACAGATGCGGTTGCATCGGGCGCTAATATCAGGGCACCAAATTCTAAAATGAAGAAGTCCCATCACTGCCAAATTATTTTACCTTATTAAAAATAAGAGCAATATGGTAAATCTTTAAAATAGAGGGTATCTTTAAAATAAATTTCTCTCGAATCAGTCCTGACCGTAAATGAAATAAATAAGTACCCGCTAAATATCAAATATGAATAATAATTTAAATACTGCTAATACTTGATCTAAAAAGATTTAAATCGTACCTAAATTCGTTTTTCTTCGACAGGTCTTCTTGTGATTTTAGTTATTAAAAAAAAAAAAGGTTTTTTGAATCTCTTAATCCAAGAAGATCTTTTTATGATTCTAATCAAAAAACAGTACGTTATATTTAGTTAAAAAAAAATTGTTTAATCAGATTGACGTTAATTTGCAAAAAAATATACCGTTCTTTATATCTAATAATTAATAATTATTCAATCAAAAAAATCGAACATATTATTTTTAATTATTAAACATCATAGAAACTATTATACATACGAGTGTATAATTTTTTTAAAACAAAATTCATTAAAGAAATAATAATTAATAATAAAAGTTTCTCTAAATTTTTGATATAAATGTGCATGTATATATTATATTATACACTTACGTATGTTTGTTCTTAGTTGTTTTTTTATTATGAATATTTTTCTAACTCACCAATCGCTCGGGCGACTGTTCAGGACCACACATGCACTCAATAGGCCCAATTAAGAATGTTCACAGTATTAATTCACTACTGCTGTAAAGGAACATGTCCGTCACATTATCACCATACAACGATGAATTTTAAATAATTCTAAGAATAAAATCAAACAGACTAGGTGAACTAGTTTATTATTTTGTTCTATTTGTATAGAGTAGATGATTTGATTTGAATATTTTAAGATAAACTTGATTTCCTCTTGATGGTGAGAGTAAGATGCTGATTGACCTCTGTCGAACCGACTGTAAGATAAAGTCAATTCATTTATAATTAATGATGACAGAATTAGGGACATAATTAAGATGAAAGCGCTAAATTGCCATAACTGATAGCACGTCATAAAACAGACGATGAAGTTATTAAGAGGAATGTCAGAGGAATTTAAATTTCAATGTCTCAGTTGTACCCAGTAAAAAAAATTATACCGAAATTATATTATTAGTCGATATACTATTTATTTAAAATTTATTTTGGCTTTACCGTTTTTAGCCTAAGTATGTAAATTATAAAATATGTTACATTTCTTTATGTAATGTATCATATAATTAAAACTTATCTTATGTAAATAATTATACTATATATTAAAATAATAAAAAAAAGAAACATTACACATAAATGTATGTATAGTTCAAATTACGAGAGTTCGGCGGCGACTCATACTTAAAACAAGTTGTAGGGTATAAACTGCCGATATAACTAAAAAGCACTGACTGACTGATTTTTCTATAATGTATATAGAAACTAATAAGATTTAATTCATTATCGTATTATAGATTTATACCGCTCTTATAACCTCTATCGAACTATCATGATTTTGACTATAGTACACTTTTTACTAAGTTTAACTTATATTTCTATTGCTTGGTCCATTATAAATTGCAAAATACATTTAATGAAATCACTTCTCACATCTGAAATCAAAAATAAACCATCAGCTTTTGTCAACGAAAAAATCATAAAAATGGACGTAAGATTGCGTAAATTTTAAATATAGCTCGAATGTTATAGATTTTGTAATCATTTCTTTAATGATGTTTTTAATAATTTTTAATATTTTTAAATATTTTCTAAGAATTAAATTAATTATGTGTTCATAATCATAAAGATTATGAGACAGCAGTGTATTACACATATATGGGGCACGACACCATAAATACAGTCAACATTATACAGTAATAGGACTCAACATCAGGCCAAATAGGCCTATGTTTAATAAAATTAAATAAAAATATACAATATTTAAATTATGTTTACAATTTTGTAAAATAAATATGAAACAGATTATAACTTAATAATGTACCACCCAAACCGCGAAAACAGGTTAAAGTGAAACGGACTTTAATCCCATATTACAACAGCATATTGCTAAAACAAACATTATATACAGTTTTAAAATATATGAATTTAAATAATTAAGATATTAAACAACATTATTGTTCAAGTTTTTTTTTATCTATAAAAAAAACTTTTATAAGTTAATTCACATGGATGTAGTTTTTATATCAAAATTTTTTAAGTGTTTTTTTTTTACTATTTTGTTTAAAGGCGGCTATATTTGGTTCTATACGCTTATAGTATAAAAGCTTAAGGAATAGTGAGTCATTTTTTTATTACGTCTATACATAGATCAGCCTGAATAAAGGGTCAATTTTACGAAACTTTCTACCCTCCCTTCCCCAGCCCTACGAAGCTTTACGTAGCTTTCTATCGAACTTACCCCCTTCCCCTGTATATTTATTAGGCGTCAGTAATTTGAATTTTTTTTAATATTCCAATTGAACTCGATTGTATATAGTCACAATTGCTTTACAGCATAACTGAAAATGTAATTTTTTTCATATACTCGTATACTTATATATATTTTATTCCGTGGATTTGGTTTAGTCTTATTTATTTCTTTTCTTCTAATTCGAATTTTAATGTATATGTTACGTCACGAAACTTAAGACTTTCCCCTCCCCCTTGTCAGGTTTTGTCACATTTTATGAACCTTCCTCTCACTTTCCGTGTTAAGTATTTAGTGGATGACTTCTTATATAGGGTCTTTCAAAAAGAGCGGTCATTTTAAATCAATAGGAGAACACAATATTTCGGTGACATTAGGCAGATATTGTGTTTCATTACTAACCTCAGAGTTTGTACTTTAGATTAAAATTCTCTTAAAATGCTCTTGTTGAAACACACTATAATCCGTTGACAGTGACGAATTGTGTTCCGATGAGATTCGTCTATTGCAGAACAATTATCTCTGGCTAGTCCGCCACTGACGAATACAATTACAAATAGTAAATTGCTAGTAATGCATTTAGGCCTAGACCCGTGAGGCTCGAGCCAGGGGCGTTACAATTTCAAGAGCGACAACATATTAAACATGACTATAATTCAAAATCTTCGTCGACTGTAAGAACAAATTAAGAGTTTACGCGATAGGGGCGTCACAATTCGGTGGGCCTAGGGTGCCATCTAACTTCAATCCGCCACTGTAAATAACGTATAATTTCGATATTGACCCTGTCCCAAAAATAAAACTAAACTATCTGCTACTCACAGTTTGAGCATATTTTTGCTAAGTAATAATCCTTCAAGTAACTGTAAAACATGTTTAGAATATTTTCAAAAACCTCAATTAATTAAAATTCATTTAAATGTGTCTGTGTGTATGAAATAAATATTTAAATAATTGTAATTAGTATTTATTTTAATTTAGTAAATCATAAATATTGTTTATGAATATCATATAAAAAGTTTATTAAGCTATCGCTTTAATTGGTTAAACATCTGTTAAATTCCAAGAGAACCTAACCTGTCTTAAAATTATCTTATAAAGGCTAAGCTTTAACTTTTAACTATTTTTTTTTGTTTAGGGAATTTTGTTTTTTTTTTGTTTGTATAGTATTATAGTATATCTAACCAAAATAAAAAAAAATGTTATAAAAAGTATAAAGTTACACAAACATTAAGGCAACCGAATTTTTTTTAAAGTGTTTTTATTTATCACCTTAAATTATAACTATTATTTACTAATTTAAAATGAAAAATTATGCAATAGTTTTTATTTTAGGTAAATTAAGACAAATACAGTGCAATCCGTCACTCACGTTTAAAAGGGCAGAGACCACCTGCGCGCTTGTAAAATTTAAAACATACATCTGTCAGACAAAAAGATAATAAAAACTAGGTTTTGCTATGATAAAACAAACACTTGCTTCTTATTTTATTAATTTATGTACGCATATAAAACAAATACAACTAATTGATAATAAAAATTTAATTTTTTTTATAAATAATGTGTATGGTTATGATAGGTGTAGCTTAAGAAGGAGGTAAGGTCAAAACGATACAAAAAGAGCATATTTTCGATAATGTTTTTTGACGACACAGTTATTATATAATTATTTCTATAATTACTACATGATAAAATAACATTTGAAGAATACTTTGTGAAATTTTCATAAATTAATATCAAATGAGCCATTGACAGCGAATCTCCGCTTACGTCCGATTTTTTATGAAAAAAATCAGAAATTTTGTTATTTTAAAATACGTTAAAATTAATTTTTTTTTTTAAATTCGACAGCGTTACCTCGACATTTATGTAAAGAAAGAGTGTGCAAAATTTGAAAAGAATCGGTCTAGTAGCTTTTCAGCTAGAGACGGCACCGACTCTGAAAAACATAAGTGTGAGAAAGCGCGTTTAAAAGTTTCAATGTAACACGAAACCAGACCAGATAGGTGAAGACTTAAAACTATATCTCCGACAGTTTTAGTCCAATCGACTTCAAATTTACACACAATAAACTTAATATGTTGTGCATTAATATAAACAAATAAAATGAAAAAAAAAACTTGAAACCTTTCCGCCCCCTTAAGAATGAAGGAAGACAATCTACAGTTGTGCGTCATTGTAAGATGGGGAATTTGTTATCTCAGTATAAATATTATCGAATAAATAGTGGCGTATACATTTTATATATGTGTTCGTTTTTTTGCAGTACAAACGTGGTGTGAATAGTTCTATATACTGCAAAAAAACGTTTAGTACAATGCCGTGTGAACCCAGCGTTAGTCTTAAAATACATGTTATAGTTCATTATATAAGTTTATTAATAAACCATGTTTTTCACAGAAAACTAATTACATTATTTCCTAAAATCGAAAGAGTACTTTCAATTAAATATAACTGTTTTTCTTTGTATTTGCATCGCATTATTTCGCTGTAAAATTACTTTTGTTGTAGAAGAAAAGCAAAGTGCGACACAGTACAGAGCACGTTTCCGCGGCAGCTGTTTTACATTATTGTAGCTCCAAGAGTCTGAGTCTGAGTCTAACGAGAGAAACATGCCATAAGTACACTTTGTATTTTGTAGTCATTTTTATTGTTTACTGTATGTATACTGTTCAGTATTCTCTTTCAACAGATTATTAAATCATCGTCATGCAATAAATTGGAAGCATAAATTACAATGTCAGATTTTACGACAATATGAAAAATATTCAAGTACGCGTATGGTATGTTCAGAAGTACGGTGTTATTTTGACTGATATATTGAGGAGACAATTTAATGTATGACATTATCTGTTATATTTTCGTTCAACTGTTGTACGTTAATTGCGTTGCCATTAGTAAAGTATCATTCTCAGCTTTCTCAGTCTTAATTTTAATTTTAATTAATTCTAAATTAAAAAGTAAAATTTTGTGCAAATAATAGCAACATTTAAACGATAAATGTCAAAATTTCAGGACATCCCGATCATTAACTTAAGAGCTACAGTGATTTCAGTGATGCTACTTTGAAATTTCGAAAACAATGGAAAAATTTGAATTTCGTGTATTGATAAAGCATTGCATTTTAATGGGCTTGTGTCCTCATTTTTTAGTGGTTGATTTTTCAATTTTTGATTGAAATTGATGTTAATAAATGTGTATTGGCGTGTTTATTTTATTAAATATCTAAATATTGACGGAGACATAGCAATTAAAAGTTTGAATTGTAGTTTCAGCGCTAAAAGTTTAACGTCAGTTATTTTTTGAGTAGGTCAGTGCTGTGGTAATGTTCTGTAGCTGTTGGTAGTCGAATAATCAAGTCAAATCAAAGAATAATAAGTTTTTATTTTATTTAACCTTGCTAAGGCAGACAGTGTTGAAATTTTATTGTTCCTTGAAATAGCTGTAAATAATATTTGATATTTTGATATATAAATTCATATAGCAGAGATTTATGAGCTGTAAGGTTGGTAACCTTACACAAGGATTGTGATGTCACATGCACTTGGAATGTGTACAACGTTGAATCCCTTTAATAATTGAAGAGACAAAATGCCTTTTTTAATTGTTAATATCTCTTAACATATAAGGAGTTATTAAAATATAATTGAACATTTGAGGTTCTAGTAACCCACTTTATCAATATATAGTACAGTTTTGTAGAAATTAAGACATAGGACACAAGCCCACAACAGTTACTTGAACTCGGTGTTCTTCCTAATAAAAATCAATGCTTTATCAACACACGAAATTCAGTTTTTTTGCATTTTTTGAAAATTACGAAAGTAGCGTCACAAAATCCAGTGTATCTCGTAAAGTATTGATTAGAATATCATGAAATTTTGACACATATCGCTTGAATGTTGGTACTATCTAAAAATCATATGGATTTGTCAATAGTGCTGCCATTTATTTGTGATCCTACTTATTCAGTGGTGTGATAGATAGCATGCTTATTATATTGTAAAGGTACAAATTGTCAAACTGAATATTACTGACGCTCGACGCATGGGCACTAACTACTGTATATTCTCTTATATGTGTAATTGACTTGTCAATACATTTTTTAGATATTTTTTAAATTTTTGACGACCATAGCTGACAAAGATATAGTTATTAAAAATTGAATTTCATTTTCACCGCTTGTATGACATCACAGAAAAATTAAGTAATCGATACTGTAAGTAGTAACACATACAACCGTATGCATCTCCTTTACTCTCTGTTGTATAAAAGACATCACACGCATACTTATTTTATATAACTTTGGGTCCCTTTAATGATTTGTTAATATCTCCTATAATATTAGTCGTGACATTTGAAGTCATTATAGCCAGCTTCATTAATATTTAGTACAGTTTTATAGAAATTAGGACATGCTTCACAAGCCAAGATAATTCTCATTGTTTAAAACTTATTGTTTTTAACCCAAATTGATAAAAGAAACAAACACAATAAAGCGTCTTTACTAGTACAACATTTTTTTAAACATTCACTTAACGTGAGTGATATAAAAATGTTGTACCAGTAGAAACGCTCCTTAACATCTCATTATTTAATTGATATGTGAATGTTCAAGTACAATGTCTGATGCACCAAGCCAGTGATGCATCCGTAAGATATTCCAGTATCAACATCTGACGCAGCATAGTCAATGACTTAGTGTCAAGCCTTTTTTGATATTTGTACAACCTCTTTCACATGTTTTTCGCTTAGAATCACCAGGGGATCGACGGATTGCACTGTGTATCCATCCATAAGATGAGTACATGCGTTTAAGCACCACGCGTCCATCAAATAATGTCTGACATTTATATATTTTATGTATTAAATATTTGTAGTTTGCATTTTTACATTTACATATTATGTTTTTATTTATGGAGATATATTTATTAAGATTAAAAAACAGACAATAAAGATAAATGTCAGAAAAGAAGAATATATTTATTATGGTATATTATAAATTGTTAAATATTTTAAAGATTTTAATAACCTTAAATAAACAGAAGTTATTAAAGTTGAACTCTTAAATCACTTTTTTGTTGTTAAATAGTTGTATGTAATATATCATATGCTCAGCATTTGGTATGCTGAAATGCTACACTAGAATAAATATTTTAAATAGGTATAAATTGCAGGGGGACGTTCATTTTCAAAATGAGAATTGAGAGATCAAAAGATAAAATTCACAATCAAAATTCAATCCGTTAAAGAAAAATTTTCGTATCGTAATAATGTCGAATAGCCTGATTATAATTTGAGTAAGATTTTTCAAAGCACGTTCTAACCCAGAGTATCCGTTTCGAAGTCATTTTGGATCAAAAACGGAAGCGAAAGTTTTAGAAGCAGAAGGATACTCCTCTTTTCTTTGCTGTTTATAAGTATTTGGAATGCTGAAATTCTACACTAGAATAAATATTTTAAATAGGTATAAATTGCAGGGGGACGTTCATTTTCAAAATGAGAATTAAGAGATCAAAAGATAAAATTCACAATCAAAATTCAATCCGTTACAAAAAAAATTTCGTATCGTAGTAATGTCGAATAGCCTGATTACAATTTGTGTAAGATTTTTCGAAGCATCTTCTAAGCCACAGGTAGAAAACATATTTGGGTTAGCTCAGGAAAAGAAATTTCGTGGTTTAAAGCTTAAGTTTATGCGATGGGGTCCCTACAAACAATTTAGATTCGAAGCGTATAAAATTCGAATACGATATTCTAGAACCCGACCTAGTATAGGAATCGACATTTGGGCGATATAGAGTGACTAAAAAGAGTATCCGTTTCGAGGGCATTTTGGATAAAAAATGGAGGCAAACGTTTTAGAACCAAAGTATATTTAAGCTTAAAAATACTAAATTTTTTTCCCCTAAACGTACCCAAATATATTATATCACTATGTAAGACCCTATTGCCTCTTTCTCTCTCTCTCTCTTCTTCTCTGAAAGTAGCTGGACTATGGTGTACGATTTTATATAAAGTGTTACGGTTTTCAAGATGTTAGTGCTTGTGTAATTTAAATAACCTGGTAAGGAATTGGTTTGCAATGCAGTTTCACACTTGCTGGCTTACTACGATCTAATTAAAATGTTATATTGCGTTTAATTTCTATCTGGGGTCATAGTATTTCCTTTTTTATAATTATTTGAATGACTTCTTGGATCCACATATCTTTTTTCTAACACAAGTACCTACTCATATTTAAAAAAGTCCATAACTTAAAAAAATATTGAGATTTTCAACTTAAAATACGTACCAGGATAAACAGTAATTCATCGCAAAGCCTTTTTGGAACAGTTACGAAAAGACTCTATTTGATTTTTATCATAATACCTTACTAACTTCTGCATTTAATTATACAAATTATATCCCTTATTAATAAACGATTTAACTCATTTTTAATTAATTTAAGACGATTAAAACTCATATAAATACAAATTAAAAACTTATATCAAAAGTATACCGACCAATTAAATTTGTGTTCGATTAAATAAAATCAACGATTTTATATAACCTTCATTTAAGCCCGCACTGCACCAAATAGATAATTGCTGTGTTTTTCATATATTTGTTTAATACATATATTTGTATCTAGTCCGTGTGTTCTTAATACAGTTACAGTATAATGTTACAATATCTTTATTGGAAAGTGTGGACCACTCAAAGAGTTCCGATGTAGTGCCATCATTGTATCCTCTAGTTCTTCTGGAGCTAGTCAAGTCAGTGTTCAGGGAATTAGATGACACGGCCCGTGGATGGTCCACCGCGTATTGTAGACTGAAGACTGTAGTCCGCGGCCGAGAAGTCAGTCCTACGATAATGTACCACGGAATTCAATTCTGTTCAAGTTTAGGTTTACTTCAGTTTAGTTATAAAGTCATTTTTCAGTTTCTGTGCCCATCTTATGTTAAAACCACATAAGAAAGACCACACACGAAGAATTCCAGGTTCTGGTATATGTAATATACATTTATATATATATATATATATATATATATATATATATATATATATATATATATATATATATATATGTACAGTTCTCTGTATTTAAAGTTTGTTTAACATAAAAAAAAAGTTTTGCGTAATAATTGTTATCAACTGTGTGTTACGTGTGATAGATATTATTGTTTATTTAATTTTGTTTTTTTTTCTTTACTTTACTTTACTTTTAACTACACTGCTGTCTAAAAAGTTTATGATGAGGCATGTACCTAATCAATTTAACTTAATAACAACCAAACCGAGGAAATATAACTTTGTTCGAAGGGATTGAACACGGGTACGAGTTATACACTACACTGTGTGCAGTAAATCATGATTTGATTTCTCTCTACTCCTAGAGTTTTGCGATACCAGCCTATATTGGCCATAAACTCGCTAAATATTGTGCAGAAATTGCATCTGCATGTGTACACGAAAGATGGAACTTAGGTATGGAGCATGGAGAGATACATCCCAAACTAATATGGATATCACTGAAGTGTCTTCGTCCTGGGAAATGAAAGAAGTAGAGTAGTGAACTAAACACTGTTCGCCGATGGCATGAGAGGTGTAATGTCAACGGATGTATCCTCATTCGCATACCACCACAATCACAATCTGAACAGGTATCCTAGCAAGCATCATTGCTCTTCAGGTTTGGAAACGGGAAATAGTCGCACGGGGCTAAATCTGATGAATATGCCAGATGGGTTAGCAGTTCATAGCCCAATTTACGGATTTTTGCCATGACGACTACACAGTCAATCGCAATGGCGGCATCCATCCAACTAAACTTAATGGCGGGAAATTCAAATCAAATTACCCTCGCTTAAAAGGCCTCAACACCATAAAAACGTGGTCGGTAACAGTTAATAATAACTGATTTGAGACATTGAAGAAAAGAAAACAATATTTTAATCAGTTTTTATAGTAACAAGATTAATTGGTAATGATTGCTAGTCGGGTAATTAATTACATATTTTGTAAGTATTTACACAATGTAAACTTCTAATCATTATAATTAATTTAAAAATTTCTTAATTAGTAATCATTCAGTGAAATTATCTAAGTAACTTTTTGCTAATTATGTAACATGATAAGTTTTACTCATTCTACAAAAATACCCGCATACATACCCGTACGCCTTGCGTTTTGAATAATATTATTAAATATGTATATGAATATGACTCGGCAAGACATTACAATTGCAGTAGGCCTATGCCTGTGCGTGCATAATATTAATTATTTTATATTAATCAGCTTGTTTAATAATTACTATATCAATTGATATATTACTTAGAAATTTGCATTTCTACTTGACAGCTGGCATAGATTTACATAATAAAAAGCATGCAATTTAAATAAAACATAAATTTTATAAATATTAAACATAATTATTATAAACTTGTCAGCTTAAATTACGACTTTGATTTTTTAAATACTTAAGAAAAGAATTCGTAGCAAAACTGACGTAATACGTGAGACGTAATAATAAGGTGGGCACACACTTCTCAACATCCACTACCGAGCTGTATCTATCACTTCCTTAGAGCATATAAAATATATAGGGAGAGTGAATAGCCTGTTTCCTATAGATTAAAAGTATGTCCAAAATGTGTGCGAGAGAGAAAGGTATATGTTAATATTTGTGCTCTATGCGCATGCGTCGAAAGTCAGAGCTTTTTAGATAGTACTAACCTTCAAAATTTCATAACATTCCGACTATTACTTTACGAATAACAGTAGTTTTAGTGATGTTACTTTTTAATGTTCAAAACAATAGAAAAATCTGAATTTCATGTGTTAATAAAGCAGTACTTTTAATTGGGAAAAAATACTGTTCAAGCAAAGAAATAGCTTGATAAGTGTTATTCGGACTCGATATTTTTTTCACTATGTAAAAATCATATGAAGCTTTTCAAAAGTAGCGCAAAATGTCAGTATGTCTTGCAATAGAAGTTTCACATTTGCTAGCTAAGTACAAGCTAATTCTAATGTTACATTATTCACTTGGGGTGTCTGATATTATTAATTATATTAATATTTTTTAAGTTAAATAGATGCTTCCGTTTATTATTTTACCATCCGTTTCTTAAGTGTTTATTTATATAACATTAACTTATTTTAGCCAGTTTGTGGTTTCTTTACCAATAATAGATCTTGCCTTAACATTTTGACTGATTATACCTTATTTACCTGCAACAGTTTTAAATATTTTTGCAATCATTCTACTCTATACTTCTTTTATTTTGTTATTTAAGTTTTATATTCTGACATAACCTATCATTTATACATTCTAATGATAATATAAGTATAGTAATTATATAACAAACAAAAAATTAAAAACATAATGAATAGTTTGGTTAATCGTTCATTGTATATTGTGGTTATATTTTTGTTTAAATTGATACAAAGTAGTTGTTAAATAAATTTTGGTTGTTGACATATGCGGGTCTGTCCGTCAAATATGCGACATGTGCGACACCTGTAATACAAATCTAGAACTAATTTCATTTATGTCATTGACTTTACTTTTTTTTTAGGTTAAATATTGCAGATAGATATAACAATGAATATAGTCACTATATAATTGGTAGCATAATATCAATATACAGACTTTAGTAATATTTTGTGGCTCCATTAATTACGTTACATTTAAAGGGGAGGGGGTAAGGACTCATAACCTACACATGACGTCACATCTAACCTAAAAATATACCTTTTAGAAAAAACAACATCAGAAAAATTAATAATACAAAATATTATTTTAAATTATTGTCGTCAAATAAGTGATGTCACAATAGGAGGGGAGGGGGGGGGGCAAAGTGTGACAAGATGTGACATGTGGGAAGACAGAGATATAAAACTACGAAGTTTGTGCGTTGTAATAATTTAAAAAGATAGAAACTGAGCTGATCAGAAGAGAATTAAAAATTTAAAGAGAATGTAATTGCCTTGAGTTCTGATCTAAATTAGTAGTGTTTGGTCTCAGATTAAGCTGTGGACTTAAACACGGAAGAGTGACACTAGGGTGTCACTTCTGACTTATGACAATGGAAGGTGATATGAGGTTAAATACAAAAATGGGCCATTAATTTTCACCTAGAAAACCATGACTACATATCAATTAAGCCCTCAAAACAACGTAATCTGTCAATATTTGAATGTATTAAATTTAAGATTAGTTAACTAAGGTTTGTGATTAGGTCAAAGGTTGGATAATTTTGCCTAATAGTACACGAAGAACACAAACTCGACGTGAGAACTAACCAAGATTTTCTGAATTGAAAGTAGACTATCAGGACTTCAAATGTCCAATTATTACTTAATAACTCGGTATATTTAAGTAGATATTAACAATTAAAGTAGTCATTATTTCTCTTTTAATTATTAAAGGGATCCAACGTTATAGAAAATTAAAATACATGTACCGGTACGTCCGCTAAGTTGTCATCTCTTTTATACAACAGAGCGTAAAAGATATATACACCAAATTACGTTAGTTCGGCTGTGACTCAAACTTGAAAGAGGTTATAAGAGCGGTATAAATCTATAATACGATAATGAATTTAGAATTCACATTATAGAAAAATAAGTGAGTCAGTTTTTAGTTATATCGGCAGGTTATACCGCACAACTTGTTTTAAGTATGAGTCGCCGCCTAACTCTCGTAATTTGAATTATATCATACTTAACACAGAACTCTTATAGTTACACTTTAATAGTGCGACATGTTACGTCATAAAAATGGCCGACTTATATAGCGCTAAAAATACAATTCTAATTTTTAATTGCAGTATCTCGTTCAACATTTTTATATTTAATAAAATAAAAACGCCAATATACATTTATTAACATCTATTTCAATCAACAATTAAAAAATCGACCCCTAAAAACTAAGTGCACAAGCCCATTATGAGACAGTTTAAGTGAGTTCTTTTTTTTATTTTAAAAAAGAAAGCAAAACAGTTCACCTTGTAGGTGGTCTAATAAATCATGAACAAGGACAACATTTGATATCAACTTCAGAGTAATTAAGAAATAAATCAATTGAACCGTGCAAATAATAAATGAAACAAATAAATAACATAACTAATACACCAACATCAAAATAAAAAAAAACCCCTGATACTAACCCTTCATCTTTCATTCCTCTTTAGTTGATTTAAATATAATATTATGTTTTATTGACCCTTTTTACTTATTTTTTGTTTCTCAATAAACACATATAGTATAACAAATATACAAGCATAGCAAATTCAACATTTAATTAAATTCAACTCCAAATGTCATCCGGTGTAGCGATTGTCCTCCTCTCTATCCCCACCCTTTCACCTCTTGTTCGTCTCAGTTACACTCATTCAGACCAGTCAACCCCTCCCCAGACTTGACGTATCAATGTCCTCCCCCCTTCTCACGCCAATGATTCCCCTGCTAGCCCCTCACCGTGCGTATGCTTCGACGCAGTGAACCGTTACTAGGAGGTAGACACGCCAGTCGCGCTGCGCGCAAACTACATAAACCTGAAGACAACTTTAGCAAGTTTTCATTGTTTTAATGTTTGAATTACTGAAATACACACATACATACATACAGAGATTTCTTGAGATCTTAGACATATCATTTCTGTGTTATATGATACATAAAGGTAATTATGATGTTTATATAATGTGCTTCTAATCTCTTTGTTTAAAGATGTTTTTGTTTATTTTAAAAAGTCTGTTAATTTGGGTGTTTCATCTTTGTTATTGAGAGATATGCAGCTAATAAAAATTTGAAACCTTTTTTTGCGTAGAAAAATTGGTTGGCGTCATTTTACCATATGTTGGGATAAGTATTTGACAGTTGTCCATGGTTGAAATTTTTTATATTCAAGTTTTATTAAAAGTAAGGCTGTCCGCACATGAGTCGACTGATTGCAAACGCAAGCCCCGAATCTGCCCGAACCGAATGAGAATACAACTGTGTTGTTAGTGAGAGAACGCACGTGTATACGAGTGAGAGAAAACACACAGGGCACGAACGAAACTAAACTGGTTTTGAGCACGTTTTGAGCGACTCTGTTTCTCGGTCGCAGGACATGCTTGGTTGCATGCTTTTGATGGTGACATCATGATATGTACACCCATACAAATACGACACATTAAAATCCCCTATTATGCTATTGTTAAAATTCTATAATGTCACGAAACATGGCTCGACTAGCAGATTATTTCAAACTATGTGTAACAAGACGTGACAACAAGGACGATATAATATTATTATTAAACTAGTATATAACTAAAAGATTTTTAATGTCTTTTGCATTGACCTTAGGTAAAAAGTATTACATTAAATAATACGAGAATTAACGTTTTGTGTTTATCCTGTAAAATTTTCTCTGCGATAGCCGCATAAATGAGACATGCCTCTTAATCATTGTGTAATTGAATATTTACGAATCGTCACTCAATGTACCAATCAAATATTCGTGCCTAAAAGTCATTAGTATTATAATTACTATTGTTAAACTATGCCAACATCGTTATATCCTTGTTATCCACCAAATTCCAACAACATGGTAACCGCTGTATTTAAATTATGATTGACATCGTGTTGAGTTGAAGTACCTGATACTTTTTTTTCAATAAACCCAATTGAAATTTAAATACACAACACAAACATTATGATTTTACTTTGAAGATCATTTTACGCTGACACATTAACGATTTGCCGCGGGCGTACAAAACCTAATTTTAAAATTTCAATGATCGGTTTTCAACATGTTGGCACTGGCAGAGACTTGTACAGATACAAGTATCGTACAGGTATTTTGATTAAATTATATTTGTATGTAATAGATATTTACGTTATTAGATATATAAACGTTTAAAGCCTAGACACGATGATTTTAATATTATTAGTTTTTATTCAAAACCTCTTCAAGCTATATATGGGTAATTTGACACGAAAATACATGCATACTATATATAAGAACTCTGACGTCATAGTAGAATAAATATGACGTCATCATAGTACCTGTGAACATTACATTATGGTAGTTGTTGACTCACAGGCTGATTCAAAAGTATAGTGTAGTGCACACAGAATATAAGATAGAATCGTGACAACAACGCTGACTGTTAATCGTTGTAACACATTGCAGACATAACCAAATACCGCGGTTATTTCATAGCAATATGAAAGCGCTGTTGCCACATCACTACTACTGAGACGACTGGTTCCAACCTTAACCCCGAATCTGCCCGAAACAAATTAGAATGGAACTGTGTTGTTAGTGAGAGAACGAACATGTATACGACTGAGATAAAAAGCAACGTTGCCAGAGTACGCCATTACCTAATTAAGCATACTTAACACACTACAATGACAATAGATACAGGGCCTATTAGAAATTTCAACAATGTTGCCTAAGGTTTATGTTTTACTTTTGGAAACTATTCGATTTAGCCACACCTTTTGTTTTGAATCTTACAAAAAAACTACTGCATTTTTGTATGTTTCTATACGATTCCTCTATACTTAAAACATGTACAAATTACCACGTGATACTCATTATATCACTTGTTTTTTAGAAATAGATAATATTAATGGTTAAAGTTAAAACTTACAATTTGAGGTTAGAAATAAAATGACATATATAAGTGAACATGAAGTCACATTTATTGGTCAAATTTAACCTATAAATACGTCTATTTTTTAATAGACAGTGGTATAATGCAGCGGTTCTCAAACTTTTTACTTCGAGCCCCCTTGCATAATCCAGCTGTAAGCCGGGCCCCCCTACATGTAAGCGTACTATTTATTATAAGGGAGTCGCATTTGACATTTTACAGTCAATTTTTATTTAGTTAAGTTTTGCACATTCTAAGGTTTAATCGTAATCAAACAACAAATTCTGTACAAAGAATTACAATTTATTTAATTATTTTAGCTACTATAGTACATAATTGTTATTTGTAACTCAAAGCAATAATAGTAAAAAGAGCTTCAGTGTAAAGGATGTGCTTGTTTTTTCTGCGCATAGTTTCTTGAAACGCGGTGTCAGTTCTGATAACGCTATACTCTGAGTTCCTTGATCACATCCAGTCTTGAGCGATATTTACTCTTCATGGCAGCTAAAGCAGAAAACCCAGTTTCACAAGAGTGAGTGAGTATTTTCAATGCCCTTTCACTCAAAATTGGATGTTCCTTTTGAACACCAATCCAGAACGATGTGAGAGAAGATTCTTAAAACTTCATTTTAAGCCCAGTGTCACCTTGGAGGTCAATGAGATTTTCTTTTTCCTTCATGTTGAGGAAGACACTCATCAACTGATGGTTTGAACGGGTTTTGAATCCATGCCAAACCGTCCAAGTTCTCATTAAAATATTTTTCCAAACAAGATTTGAGGATTTCTAAGTGTTTAAGAAAGCATAGTTGGAAGTAAAGTAAATTTAATTAATTTTTTAACCAAGATTTGGGCCCCCCCTGAGCCTTCATGGCGCCCCCCTTAGGGGTCGCGCCCCACACTTTGAGAACCGCTGGTATAATGAATATCACATACTGATTTGTACATGTTCTGACTATATTAAAAGCGTCGTAAAACATTATAAAATGCAGTAGTTTTTTTCTAAGATTCAAAACAAATCGAATACTTACCTTACTTTTTATCATGTCGACTACTTATGATCGGTTTATATTTCACCCTCACACAAGGATATGGTACATGATATTTGTACTCCTTCATATGGTGTTTCATTTAATGCCTTGTTTATTTGTCCGTTTAATCTCTTTAACTGTAGCTGCTCATAAGGGTTGATGTGGGTACTTTCACTTGTAATAAATTTAGATGAATCTCATTTATCTAACTGTATTTGTAACAATGTACTCGTCGTACCATAGTAAGTGATAAGCGGTGAGTCGGTGACCCTAATCTACTGTTATATTGTTATTGTAAGCTCTAACAAAATCGAGGGTTAGTAAAGTGCTTCCACCACTTTTTATAACAGGGATGTATAACCTTAAATCTGTACACTAGCTTGGGCATTTCTGAAAATTTGATAAAACTCACATAACATTAGATATTCACTGTATATTCATATATCAGATGTTTTATAATATCCTGTATATATATATAGCACATACATAAATGAATATATATAACAGTACATACTATGTACATGCAGAAATATTTAAATATGCACATACCCTTGCATTTGCACATACATATGATATACAGTGTAGATTTAACATCACAACAGCATATACATAGGATATGCAATGTACATAAATGAATATAGTTTGTATATCCAAATGTTTTCTGGGAATGTTTATAGTAGAAATAACTTATTTAAAAGATGATGTTCTTACAACTCTTTATAAACATATTCCTCTTGTGATCTTCTTTGTCTGTCCTTCATATTTATACCTCCTTTTTCTCTTCCTGTTAATTATTATTAAATAACCAATATTAAACAAGCATGCAGGTGTTCAATTTATTATAATATTTACATCGATTATTAATTTTGAACATACATCCAGAAGTTCCATCAAAAAATCAATTCTATTTCACTCAGATTTTAGATAGATGTCACTAATGAAAAAAAAATTGTCACCATTTTTTCATAAGAATATTCTTTGTCTTTCCAACATTATACATTTAAATAAAGATATAGTTGTTGTCTCTTTTACACTTGAAAATATACATAGAAAAAGAAACAAGATATATCAGTCTCTGTTTCACTTTAATGGTTTATTTGCAACTTCATTCAATACTAATACGGTAGTGAGGCCAAGTGAAGTGATTTTGCTATTTGTAGTTCATATCACTGACATTTCCTTTAAACGAGTGAAATCAAATTGAATCGTTTTATGACGAACAAATCATACGTATCTTCAATATAATGTCAAGGGAACTCAAATAAATGTTTACTGGGTTTGTTGTTGATTGCCTGAGAATTGTATTAAGAGTGGCTTGAACCGTAACAGAACGGTTCAGTCTTTGTGGTAATGAAAAACAACAAAGAAAAATAAAACTAAGTAATTACAAACAATAGACAAATAATCATTTAGGTAAGATAATATTTTTTGTATATTAAAATTATCATGGAAAAAGAAACAAGATATATTTCCCTCTGTTACACTTTAATCGTTTATTTGCAACTTCATTTGGTACGGTAGTAAGGCCAGGTAAAGTGTGATTTTTCTATTTGTAGATTGAATTGTTTCAATCTGATGATTCCAAAATGTTTACTGGGTAGCTTCTAATGACAAAATGACTTGTCTTCAGTCAATTCAAAAAGTTTCTGCTCCTCTGTCTCACCACCCTACAGCTTCAGTAGTCTTAAGGGTTGTTTTATTTTGCCACTTGTTGTTTAAGTAATTACATTATTCAGTGACACTATAGTAAAGGGTAATTCAGTCACTGTGACGTATTGTTTTTGTTTTATTTCATTGCCATACAAAATGTAACAGCTATTTGAATTTTGTAATCAAATATCTAATGTTGTTGATTTGAAATTGACGCGGATAATATAAATGAAACTACAAGGGATTTTGTTGTGAATTTCAGCAGAATAAAACATTCAAAAGAATGATATTTTATTTCTTAATTTCTATTTATTATACAATATAATTCATTTTGTTAATTGATAATCAATGATTGATAGTTGATGGTAATAAAAGTTGTAAATAATCTTATTTTATAATTAAGGTTTATTAATTTATTAATTAAGTGCCAATAAATGACAGTTACAAGTTTTTAAATAACCTAATCTCACTTTAAGTTATCAATTGACATTTTGTTATTAATGTATAATTGACAGCTTATGAAAAATATATATATTGGTAATCAAATCATTACTTTTCTATTCACGGTAATTAAAATTATATTTATTGAACTATTCTAACGTTCAAAGTCATAATATTTCTATTTAGTTTTCTTAGTTATATATTTAATTCGTCTAGAAACTAGAACAATATAAATATAAGACAGCTCAGTGACAATTATACTTGACGTAAGACTGCTGCGTCTTCGGGTTCGATCCCCATACCAGCGATGTATTTTCTGGGGCTGGTTGTTGTCAAGTTTATATTATTATATTCCTACATAATGATACACTTATTAGACAGTAGTGCAGTCCATATATATGAAGCCACATTACATAATCTGCCAATATAGCAGGAGGTCGGCATTAATAGGACTGAGTATTCGTACATAAGCAATTATAAGCATAAACAAAACAATTTAATATATAATATTGAATATAAAATTAATTTCATTTCTTTATATTTTAAAAGCGGAAAGTTACATTTTTGGTTAAGGGAGGGGTTAGGGTTGTCACTTTCAAATCCATTTTTTTTTTGTCTTATCTTATTGTTTAACATTTCAAGAATATGTCCTTAAAATTTTAAGCCGATCTAAGCAATATTCTTAAAGTTATTGTCTATTGTCTGAAGGTATTGTCTGTATTGACAATACACCCTGTATAAGTTCAAAAACTTTAGACGCGTTTTTCTAAAAACTACTTTTTCAAAGTCCGTGTTCACGACAATTTAAAAACTAATTGACCGATTCACTTCAAACTTCGTACACATTTTCTACATATAAAATACCTCACCCCAACGTTTAGATAAAAACATTTTTTTTACATTAAGAGTGTTTCCCACCCACAAAATGGCGGAATTTTTCGTGGAAAATAACAGTTTACACTTTAGATGGCCACCAAAAATTTTTAAATGAAAAAAAAAAATTATCAGAGGCCGTAGGGGTTAGTATTTGATTATAATTTAACTAAATTTTAATGGTTTTTCATTTTCAAATAATTTCCGGCCAAGTTATTGTGAACACCGCAATTGTCTTTTTTCCCAAGACCTTCTGGAGAAAGCTCTGTTACCGGCTTATGCTTTAATATTGCTGCATGATAAAATTATACAACATAGACAAAAGTATGCTTAATAATGTACAAAAGGTTCAAATAAAATTGCTCAATCTATACTTGAGAAAAAAAATCGCAAAGAAAGTGTTTTTTTTTACGCTGAAAACCTAACCCCTCCCTTAAAAACGTTTTAGTTTTTTCAAGGTACAGATCACAGTCATAGTCGGGGTCGGTCCGAGAGATATTTATAGTAGATGCGAGATATTGATTAAGCGCCCTTGTTCTACTGTGAAATTAAATTACAGTAGGCGCCCCTTTCTTACAGTTTGTCCCGTCATTTATCTTGCCACTCAGTGCAACTGCATGCTCCTCTAACCGGCTCTGGTCACAGTATCAAACAAAAATTTAAATTTCAATTATTAAAAAAATCGATTTAGTTGCAATATCGCTTCAATGGTGATATCAATTTGCTCTTCAGTAAAGCCAAGAAATAAGATCAAATTGGGGATAGAATATCACAAGTGTTAATAGTAACCAAGGGGAGACATAGAGAACATAGAGAAGGGTCAGAGTTTAAAAAATAAAGTGCTAAAGTGGGAACATTTATTGCCCGCACTATTCTCTAAGTGCGAAGACTAACACTGAATTCAAAAATACCGAAAGAAATAACTTCGTCTTTTACACTGTTATTTTAATTGTTAATTTTATATTGATTTTACATTTTCATGCTCTATTTATTATTTTGTGGTTCTTTCTCATTGTTAGTTCAGTGTCAGTGTACTCTTTTAAAAGTGATTCGTAAAATGTTTCACTCATATAAATCAGATTTGTTGGATCATGATCATTGTTCGCAAGACTCAGGAATACGGACTCTGATTCCAAAATATGCTTTAGTACTCTTCTAAAATTTATACAGTTTCTTTTGACAGTGTAGGTATGAGTGAGATTTGTATGATCTCTCATGAGTAGTTTAGTACTTTGTGATTCAATACTTTTACGTACTTACTTACAACAGTGTTATATTAGAACTTTAGAAAAACTTCATTGCCATTTTTAAAATTAAGTTAAAAAATATATATAATTTAATAACAGTGTATATATCATATATATCTATATACAAATTACATAATATAATACAGTGTGTAGTCAAAGTAAACTACCATGACTGGTAACACGAGATAAGCCCTTAACCAAACAGATTCCTTTATTTCCCCCACAAAACAACACACAAAATTTATCCGAAAATCTCTTTTATACTCCCAACATGTGTAATCTTGTCGGTGTGGGACTTGACACTCAACCGTGGGTGGGAAACCGGGATTAGGAGGGGGAGGAAGTGTTAGACCTGTCAACGGCTTATACAAGGCGAAGGAGACACACTGGGGAAATAGATGGGATGTGAAATCCCTTTTCACCCTGTTCCTGTTGGTATCCAGTTGGAAAATAGACTAAATAGCAGAAAGGGATCGACCCCTACTGTTGAAAATTCTGTTTTCTTTCTTTGAATTGAATAAAAGAAGAAAAACATAAGTTCTGAACCATTAAATAAATCATAGGGGATGAATTTGGAGTTGAGATTGAAAGTTTACTATTTGAAAATAATCATCTAGAGAGTCCTCTGCACGGCGTGGTTGATAACGTTTAGCCATTGGTTGTGACGCATTTTAAATTAATTAAAAAACGCAATATTTCGGTGATATTTGGCAGATATTGTGTTTCATTACTAACCTCAGAGTTTATACTTTAGCTTAAAATTAAAATATCACCACTTTTCACGGAAATATTGCGTTTTATTGTTGATTTAAAATGACCGCTCTTGTTGAAGCATCCATAAATTGACCGCATTTGTTGAAGGACCCTATATTTATCTCCCGTATGGATATTATTCTATTACAACTTAGAATAATGATTAGCAATGTTAATAATAAATGTGTATTAGCCTAATGTAAGAAAAACTATATTATATTATAACCTTTAAAATGAGACAATCTATCAAAATGCAGTAGAATTTATATTTAAAAGAAGTTTAATGTCAGTTTGTTAAAAATAAGTAAATAAAAACAATTTTTATTACTAGTTGTTATTAATAACAGCAATTTTAATTATTTCACCTTCAATTTTGTCCAACTGTCGAACTGTCAAAATGTATATAACTAAAGACACATGCGCACCAACTAAATTAACTAAACTCAAATTAAAATACGACTGCCTATTCTAAAAACCTGAAATCTAGATTAAAATATTAGTTAAAAATAGTAAATTAAATATCAAAACAGTGAGTGGGAATGAGGCTTTACATATCAAAAAGCCATCAAATGTAACTTTTATTATAGGTACTTAAATGAGCTAGCAAGTTTAATCTTGCATACTGCATTACAATTTGTATGCAGGAGGTAAAAAATAACTATGAAATTAACTTGTAGTAAGCTTGAAACTTACATTCCCACAATTTTCTCTTTGGGTATTTGTATGTAAATAACCCGCTAAACGTAAATTCATGTATTACTTAACGTAATAATTTTTATGTACGTCGTTACCTACACTTAACATTGAATAAGTGGAAAATTCTTTCACAAATATATTAGTTTAATATGTAATTATATAAATCTTGCATAGAAAGCATTATTAACGTCTTAAAATATACATTTATGTCGGAAGATAACTTTCGTTATGTAATCTTACATTATATTAACCTAATATTTTTTATGTAAAACGTACACCATTTTATGTTAAATGAACCTTACATGTAAGTGTTAATAATCTTATAAAAGTAGTCATAACCTTACTGTGTCTAGCGGAAATATTATCCGTTAGAAAATGCCGTCTTCTAAAAATAGAACTAGGGCTAATTCTTGCACCCCATTAACTAATCTTGATTTAACATGGATATGAATTCACCCCTGTAAACACTTGTCTGTCGTTTATTTGATAAACCCATTGCGCAATATTTGTAAATTAAATTTGAACTTATCACCCTAATTCCACTCCCTTAGATATTTCAGAGGGGTTTCAACAAATAATGTTAATAAAACAGTTTACATTTTACAGTTTTCATTTAATATCATCATTATTTGACAACTTCGTCACGGATTTTATAGCCTACATTGTAATTTTCTTCCCTTTCAAATCACTGTTGCGAAATGTGCTTTTGTCCCCGTTCTCTTTGGCGTAAACTTCTACCAAAGAACGTTAGACCACGTTAGATGTTTCTTTTGGTCTTTTATAATAGTAATGTATTAATAAGAATTAAAATAAAACTTTTAATTCATGATAAAGTATGTTAATGAGATTAATCTACACTCTACTAAATATAGTCGACGTCGCAAGTAGTTCTTTCCAATATGAGATCAACCCTATAGTCTACCACCTAAATACTTTGGCCACCCAAATAACATATAACTAACACTCGGGGTGTAACTAGGCTGGGGTAACCGGGGTAATTCCCCAGGGCTCCCGAGATAAGGGGGTCCCCAAGGCATGGGGTAAAAGTGAGAAATAAAGAAGTTACATAACATAACTATTAGACTTCTATTTCTTTCATTATCCCTATAATTTCCATAATCTATTAGGTATAAGACTGTGCTTATGATATTCATTGATTTCTGATGTTCTATTATTTTTTATTAATAGTTACGTCGACTGTATTTATTATTTTTTGGATAAATGATAATTTCAGTTTACAGTGAATAGAATGCATCAATCGAACATCTTACTGTTTTATTTGGAACAAATTTTTGAAGTGTGAGTGAGGAAGCTCCAAAAAATATGTTTCATTATTTATTTAGGGTGCCAATTTACGTCGTTGTCACAGGAAAAGTTACGGCTCTGGTCTAATAAGTAATTTAAGAGAGTAATCTTAGGATAAGAGTAGGAATTGTAAATCAGAAAAACTCCTCTTACCTCATCAACTGCTTGATAAATAGCTTAAACTATATACGAGGATAATTTGATATTTCAGTGAGTTTTTGAATTTCCCGCGCAACTCCCGTCAAATGCCATCTATTAATAGACTATTGTCAAATTTTTAGCAACTTGTGTCTCTTCCTTTGTGTTTGGCAGTCATTGAAAACAGCTATTCGCGCGATTGCGATTGAGTGTGTAGTCACCATGGCACAAATCCATAAATTAGGATACGAACTGCTACCCCATCCAGCATATTCTCCAGATTTAACCCCGTGCGACTATTACCTGTTTCCAAACCTAAAGAAATAGCCGTGCGATAAGATATTTGAATTTAACAAAGAGGTCTTCATTGAAACGCTTATTTTGAGGGTCTTAAGAAACTTAACTCTTTAAAAGTTTCAAAGAAAGACGAAACCAGAACAGAGAGGTGGGGATTTAAAACTCTATATCTCCGACAGTTTTACTCCAATCGACTTAAAATTTACACACAATAAACCTAATATGTTGTACATTAATATAAATAAACAAAATAAAATTGCAACTTATCACCCTCCCTTAAAGGAGACTATATTGATAAATATAGCGTTTTTTTTTTAAATTCTCTGAATTATCAAACTACCCTCGTATTATACAAGCAACGTTTTACGGCAAATTACTGATATAACAGTGACCATGTTCCATATGTCAAGGTAAAAGAAAAATACAGTTATTATGGTTGTTGACATATCTTGATGTGGTAATAATTGATGTACTAGGGTGGGTGGAACTAGTAGGAAGGTTCTTACTTCTATTGTTCATATTTTAACATACTTTATTCTTGTCTTCGTTTAGTAAAATCATTGTCAAATAATTAATTTTTTATAATTCATTACTACTGTCTTCAATGTATACATTTTGTTCTTTTTATGTAAAAATTTCTTTATTCTTTAAATTCTTTGTAGCTACCGCATCATAATTGTTGTCTTAAACTTTAAACTGAGCTAACTTATACAATAGGTTTTTTAATATAAATTATATGTTGAAGAAATGTTATATATCACGTGACAACTGTCATTTTTATTTCTCTAAACAATAACCCATGAAAAATTACAGTTGTCTCAAAAGATCTTGAAATTTATTAAGTCGCTTTTCTTTGTAGATTTCCGTACCTATTGTACGACGGATTCTGAGGAAATTTAAGAATACAGTTTTAGTGAAGATCTGAAAAATGTTATTACACTTGTAATTATAAGAAATGTGTTGGTTGCATTTATACGGATGATATATCAAATTTTTTATCAGATTACCTCAAATAAATATTAAAAACTACACTTAATTTGTTGTATCTAAGAAATAACCAAAGAAATGAGAACGTAGATGTTCTCTTGTTGTGCTAAATTTCAACTCAGGATAGCATACTACTTAAAATATTATTTACAGCTGTCTCGAACAACACATCAAGGTTATATATTATGAAATTGTAAACGTTAAATAAATAACGCAATATAAACGTGACGTCAGCAATAGAAATAAAATTTTAAATAGCTATAATCGAATATACGATTTAATAAAACCGATATATATATATATATATATATATATATATATGTATATATATATATATATATATATATATATATATATATATATATATATATATATTATCTATTGGTTTAGTCAATTCTAACTTTGCAATGCAATGGGGAATCGATATTGATAAGGGAATAGTGTGTCAGTAGTAGAGAGTGTAATTTTTTAATTTGTTTTACCTGAAAATGACTTCGCATGGGGGCTCGAAAGCTACTAGTATCTTTTTATAATAATGTTATGTGTTCTATAATAAAAGCGTTGTTTTATTGAACATGTACCTAGTAATTGGATGGCGATTCTAAATCCTTATCTAGAATTATATATATATATATATATATATATATATATATATATATATATATATATATATATATCTGCATATATATTTGCATATATTACAAAATATCCTAACTATAAACCAACTAAAAATAAATATAAAAAAATAATTCTTAATTTCTCATTTCTTTTAAAATATATTTCGATTCTATTCGTTCTATGTTTATAATATTGTATTGTTGATATGAATTATTAAATTATGTAATCTAATTTGTTTTATTTTCTTTTTGTTTCAGGAAGAAGTAAGTAAACCGTGACCATCAAAACCACTTCTAGAAATGATAAGGAACCAAAACATAGAGTGAGATAAAAATTTATATTTTATAAAAATAAAGAAAAAAAAAATAATTAATAAATAATTAGTAAACATTATGTATAGTATAATAAACAGATAATTAGACAAGTTTACTTAATAATTGGTCGACTGACAAATTTATTTTAAATATTTATCTTACAGACCACACAAGATTTGTGTTTTTTTCTGTAAATTTGTCAATTATAAAAATAGCAGAGTTACTTCATAATTACATTTTAATTTGTATTAATTATATGAAGCAATAATTTGATCATTTATTTATCGGCATACTGGCTGAATGCGTTGAGGCGTTGATGCTATGCCTTCGGGTTCGATTCCCGGACCAAAGCTATATTTTCTGGCTTTGATTGTTGTTATATTTAATTGATTATTTGCAAGATATAATCGATACACTTTATATATATATATATATATAAATTTATACGTATATGAAGCTCTAACACCATATAAACTCTCAAAATAGTAGGACGTTGTTGGTGATAGGTCATAAAAATTAATAATAAATAAATCTTATCCAACATTTAACGTGTTTTGATCTCTGATTCTAGCAGGCCCGGATTTGAGGAAGGGCTACTGCCGACCTACTCTGAATCCGGCCCTGGATTCTAGTCTTAAGAAAGTAGTGCCTAACGGCCACAAATATTATATTACGTAAAATAATTAATAAACAAATAAAATGAATTTACCGTAGCGTTTCAAGGCTTTCAAGGCTTTCAAGGGTGTCTTATTTTTATGTTGCGTTTGTTTTATATGTTGAATTTTAGATTAGATGTAACGTCACGGAGCTTATGACCAATTACCCCTGTCACGTCTTGTCACACTTTCTAGATATCCCCTCATTTCCCTATTACTTATATAATAACTTAAGTTCTAAAGTTTTCATAAAAATATTGCATTAATAATCTAAAAGAAATTACAAATGATGTACGTAACGTTCACTTTATATTGATATTCGTTTTACCCCACATTAGAATACTTGAATTGAGTGAACACAGTAGGCGAGAGTATTCATGATTGACTGCAGACCAGTTTTCTAGGTTTGGTTGTTATTAAATTAAATAGATTGTGTATATACATAATCGTCAAATTATTAGGCAGCGATGTAGTTAACATGTATAAGTCCGCAACACCATAAATACTGCCAACATAGTAAGAGGTCGTGGGTGATACGACTTACCCAGTAAGTCACTTTGCCATCATGAAGATGCGTATAATTTTTTTGTTCATTTACAGTTCAGATTTTCACAGTCGTTCATATGAACTGTCTATTTTATCGGCTATAAATGGCGAAACCATTCCACCTGTCGCAATACAAATAAAGATAAAGTTGATGCTAACTATAATTGAAATGAAATAGTGATAAAAATCGTCACAAAACAGGACACTTCACCAAATTGTTTACTGGGTAGCAACGAAAATAGACCGACGTTAAATACATAATAAAAATAAAAAATGACAATGCCCACTTACTATATATTTAAGCGTTGTTATACTAGTATAAAATTGTCTTAAGATTCATTAGTTTAAATCTTATACGACTTTGGATGTAATTTGGAATCGATACCATCAATGAAGAAATTTATGACTCTTATGACAGGAATACTTAAGGTTCATTTTATAAGTGTTTGTAATCGTTAACAAACGTTTCAAACATTTAATACTTTTTACACCCTACTTTTTGCTTTGCACTTGGTTTTAAAACTAACTTTGCTGCACTACTTCTTCAATAGTGCATTCCAGTCAATTACTTAATATTTCTGTTGATTCATTTAACTACGAACCAACTGAACAACCCTATCTAAGTCTAAGCACCCTTTCTCACCCTCACCATCACCCTCTTGAAGTTTTCATTTACAATAATGAGAGTTGGAGAATATGAAGAAATGTTAAGGTAGAGAGGAAAGAGGGTGTCGTGGCAAAAGAGGTTTGTTGAAGAGGTTAAACAACCCTACTCTCTCACCCTTAACATATATTTGTACAGTGGCAAGTCTTAATTGCTTTCTTAAGTAACATCTGACTGGAGAGTGGAGGGAAAACCTTTACAAGTCTAAACTTGAAGTCAGTCTTAGAACTTGATTAATGATTGCCGTTAAGTGTTTCACTTCTGCTAATTTCAAACATTTACCATCTCAAGAACTGAATAGTTAAACAATATTATTTAAACAGGGATACTGTTTTCTTATTTTGAGAAAACAGGTTTAGAATAAGAAATACTTTAATCAGTTGGGATTAGAATTTTAATGCGCTTGCAGTTGGGTTCACTTGACTTCAGTCGTAGCTAGAATGTTTGTCGCTTTGAACGGTCTCCAATTTGCCGCCCTTTTCTAAATCAATCAATTGATGGTTTTTATAAATTAATAAACATAAATACATAATTGTAATTGAGACAAACTATAGGTGGGAAACTCTTTTACCATTGGATGCCTTATTTTAAATTTTAAAAGTCTTAGAATGTTTTTCTCTGTGCAAAGATGCATGAAGTCGTTTTCGAGCCACCATACGAATTACGTGAGCAAATAAACAAATAAATATATAAACATACACTTGGAACATTATAATATTGAATAATTTCATTTGGATAAACAAACAAATTGTACACATATGTGTATGTAAACATATTTACATATTTATATATTTACTATTCTAACTTACATAGAAAAATCGTGTATAATGCTCTCAACATGTATATTATTTGTAATATCTCGTTCTATATACAATATTGCAAGATTTTGTAGTCCTAAATCACTCATTGTGGAACGAAAATAATTTTGAAACAACTTCAATTTGGAGAAGCTTCTTTCGCTACTAGCGAAACTGATTGCAATTGTAAAGCACGGAGTAGTACATAGAACTTATATCCGTCTGTATCCGAGCAAAATTTTTAGAGGTAATATTTCCAACCCTAGATTAACTTGATGATGAGGAAAAATATTCGAAATCATATAGTAATTTATAATTCGTAGAAATATAATAGTAAACTTATGATGTGAACAGGTTGTTTTTTATAATTAAAACTAAATAAAAAATGCCCCCTTGCGCTGACTACATATTTTCAAAATTTCAAGCTAAGAACTCCTTTAAATACAAGTAAGTTCCTTCTTGAATAACTCCATTTGCGTTTATTTCTATCTATATTCTACAACTATCAATTTGTTAAATATTAATGTTGTCGTCATCAATCGATATGTGAAATACACTCGGACTGCACCTATCTTAAATATATAATAAGTTAAAATAAATCAAATTAATAATTTAATGCATATCTTTAGCCTTTACAATTCATATAAAATCAATATTTTGAAGTACCATATAGATACCGGTATTCGTGACAATCGAAGTGTCCCTAGGCCTTTAAGAGGGTTTGAACGCCCTACATGGTCTTACGCACCCTGCGTGAGGCATCTAGTTAATTAAGTGCTTATTAAGTGACCAACAACGGTTATATACTCGTACTTTTATAATTACCTATTTTATAGCTTATTAAGTAAAATTCTATAGAAAATAACTGATGTTATATCATTTATAAAAGAAGCTATCTCACTTTTTTTACCTTTATATACGTCAATTGTTACTAATTTGTTTTATTAATTCAAAAACATATGTACATAATTATTTAATAGAGTTTTTAAATATTCCATTACAGAAATATGTGATTTAATATTCTTTGCTATAACCTTTTGGTCACTTTGTGCCTGAAATATTACAAAAAGGACCTTTTTATAATTCTAATAGCAATGATATATGTAAAAGAATGTTACTTTTATGACCGTTATTGCACAATTAAAAAATATGCTCTTGTAACTTTAGAACAATAGATGGTTAATTAGTAGCTTAGATTTTTTCAAAATAGAAATGTATAATGGAATATTATACTATGGATTTTTCCGCGCAAATTTTAAGTAGCCATTGCTATTAATTTTTCACACGTGATCTTTTCTCGCAGTGAGGTCATAGCCTAAGTAAGAGACGTCTAAAATTTGTTTCGACCAATTTTTTTTATAGTGCAACAAAGAAATCATTTAAAAATTGTTTAAGATGGTACAGTGCTATGTTTTCTGTGGTCCGATAACTATAAAACTTATCTGGCAGCGGTATAGTGACATATACGAGGCCACGATACCATATATACTGCTAACATTGTAGCAGGCCGTCTGTGATATGACTCAGCATCGGAAATAGGTCGAAGAGATTTAATTAAAAAGAAATTGTATAAAAAAAATATATTTTATTGTTTATTTAAAAGTTTATGATCGGAAATAAATTGCATCAAACGTAAAATAGGGGAGGGGGTTCGAAACGTTGTGACTTGTGACGTCACATGCAGTATAAAATATATGAAATTTCCATGAAATCTAAAAAAAACAAAAGTCCGCAAAATGTGACCAGGTGTGACGAGGACGGGGGAAAGAGGTCAAAATAGCAGAAAATGTGTATGTCATAACTTATGAATGGCCCCTAAAAAATAAAAATAATATAAGAAGTATACCACAAAACAATATTTTGTTTCCCTGTTGAAAACTTTGTCATATAGAGTGTTAATACTTAGATAGGTAGATAAAGGTCACTGTAACACTCTAAAAGAAAACAAAGACAGTTTGTGACTATTAATAATTAAGGGGAAGGAAGGGTATATAGAGTACATAAATTAATTAACTCATAAAATTACCAGAAACTTAAAACACACTCTTAGAATAATTGCTTAGTAACTATCAAATTAATATTCATAGTTATAAGTAAAACTAATAAATATTTTAAATTCAAATCAGTTAATTATTTGTATCTTCCTATCCTTATTACTAATGCACTTGTACTAAAGGAGGGCGAGGAGGGGGGGGGGGGTAGTATGCGTATACCACGAGAGTTGTCCAATCACAGAACAGATTTAAATCACCAAGGCTCTCAATTATATATACAAGTTCGTCATATCATTTTAAATGGCCCCTGACATTTTTAAATATATATTTCAATTAAATACAAATATAAATTGTATATTGCCTTAACGATTGCATTAAGAATTTATTATTGGTTGGTTAATGAATGAATAATATAAAGTACTTGTTCGTTTAAATGTATAAATGATGAGTGGAAAACAGCCATATGTCCCGCGCGTCAGGCGTCAGTCGTCGGTCGTCAAACGGGTCAAGAGGGCACAGGTCAATCTGGGTCCAACCTGCTGCATGACAAAAGTACTTCAGTAACGCCTGAATATGATATTTCTGTTGAATGGATAATAATAATTTATTGAGTAAGACTTATAATATGTGTAATATAAGGGCAGCTTGACTTTTTGAATTTCCCGCGCAGTAACTTTAAGGGCGTCCCCACATGAGGTGACTGGTTGCAAACCTTAGCCCCGAATCTGCCCGAACTGAATGAGAATAGAACTGTGTTGTTAATACAACATTTGTGGTTATAAAATTGCAATTTTTATAACCTATTTATAAAAAAATAATTTCAATAGATTCATTTTTAGATTTTTAAGCTTCTTATGAGTTGCCGCACAGATATGAAATAGAGCTGTACATGGTTTCACTAAATTGTACTTTTTGATGAAAATAAGAATAAGTTACGGCTGAAATTTTGTAATTACCTAAGAGACATATTAGTTAACCTATTTATAAAAAAATAATTTTATTAAATAATGAGGTTTTTTAGATTTTTAAGCTTCTTATGAGTTGCCGTACAGATATGGAACCGAGCTGTCATTATACATGGTTTCACTAAATTGCAATTTTTGAAGAAAATAAGAATAAGTTACGCCTGTGAGGATAATGAGGTTTTAGATGTTCGTTTGCGTTTTATTTTCCTATATTAAAACAGCATTATAAAACACAAATTGGTGAATTTATATATTATGTAATAATATTTAAGTTACTTAATACTTCTACAGTCTATTATCACTTAAATATTTGCTTAAATGTTCCGATTAGCCATGTAATTTAAAGTTCGATCTAACACCGAATTAATTTTGATTTACCCACTAGTTCGAATCGACTGCTATCGAATCGGCTGCGTACTTCATCGACGTTAATATTTTTGCTAATATTAAGCTAGTACTAAGTACAAGAGATGAAATAATAGGTACTCAATATAAATGAAATTGGGCATTCATCAATTAAATATTAAAAAATTTAAAACCAGTAACAAAAATGTAAAATATTCTTAGAATTTGAAAAGGTCGTTTTCTTATTTGTGAGTCAAGTCAACCTCATCGAGATAAATAAAACATTAGTCAAGCGTTTGAATAATTCACGATATTGATTTATTTATTCGTTGATGTTGACTATGAACTATTGAGGGGAGGGAGTTAAAAAAACAATGAATCAGTAAGGACAATGTCTGATCTTTTCAGGTCCGAGGTCAAGACGTCCAAAGAAAGCTCCAGGAGAAAAACCAACCCAAGGAGCTGTCACTGCAGAAGAAAAACGGCCACGAACAGCATTCAGCGGCCCGCAACTAGCACGACTAAAGGTTGGTTTACTACTTTTATATTATTATTTATATTATATTTAAATTCTAGAGTAAATCCAGTTGTGTATTGTGTAACAGCAATTGTTATTCTTTAGTTTTTATTTGTTATGATAGTCAAGAAATTTTATGAAATTGACCACATTTGGACTTTCTATAATTTTTAGACCTATCCTGATCCTAAAATGGATTTTTACTCCTCTTTTCATCCTTAAAAGAGTAAAGTGAACTTCGTCTCATCCTAAACGTTACTATATGACCCTCGCCGGATCCTAAATGAAATCATGATCCTCGTCTCATTTTAACTCAAACCTGTAACCCTCATTTGAACCTCAGATGGTTAAAAGGAATGTTGTGAAATGTACATACTTCTACTACGTCTACTTAAAAATTAGAATGTTGCTCTAGTTGCTGCAAGGTCCTGATGAGGTTCTTGAGAGACATGCCTCACGTCTTGCTAAGTCGTTGATAAGGAATGTAACTAAGTTGGGCAAGCCTTATGATTACTATTACTTGACTATAACGCTGTCGGACATGCATTACTCCGGTTAATCAAAACCTTAAACGGTATATCCTTAGTAGAGGAAGCTTTGTGACTACTCGATTATGATTCTGTAGGGCTAACCGAGCTCCCAGTTGTTTGTAAATCTGTGTATATGTATTCGTATTCCACAATACATGCGGAACCTCAGTGTTAACATGTCTTTCTCTACTCGAATACATGTGCAAGCATTAATCTACCCCCCTCCCCCCCTAGGTATAGTGGTAATTCACCTAAATATACGTACTAAGTACAGTCACGAAAAAAATATATTAATACTCATGTATTATTTACGTAACATTTTGTATTTAATATACTCCATAGTGAAACACGATATGGTGACGTAGTACAAGCTGTAATAAGTAGATACCTTAGAAAGGCTTACCTTGTTGTTGGAGTATCGTCTTATCGGGACCTCATGTATGTCGGGAAAAAAATTTACTCAGGTTGAATCGTTATAACTGCTTAAGATTATTAAATGACGAACACTGAGTCTTTTTTAAGATGATGCTTACGTTATGTTTATAATTAATGGATTACTCCTTATTAAACAGTCACGAAATATTCTTTCGGATGACGTAGCAAAATCAGTGAACTCATACAGTCAAATTTATTTCTTGTAATTACATTTCAATCGTAATGGATAGTTGTATTTATTTTGAAACATTATAAAATAGACTACTTGTGATGTCGACTCTTTGTAATTTGTGTATTGGAGTTGTTTCGCATTAGCAAACTTTACCATAAGCTGATGTTTCTCCTTTAATGTTTATAATACACCATTTTTTTTCAAATGTGTGATGTCACATCAGGGATTCCCCAATGTGTGACAAGTCGTGATAATGAGGGATAAGCGAGGACGGCAAAACGTCTCTCAAAAAACATTATTTGTTATTAATTATCTCGAAAAAGTAAAAAATTCAGAAACTTCGGGATTTATTAGTAAACTTTATTCTTATAGTAATTTAATAGTGATTAGTAATTAAATAGTAATTTATTTGTTTTTTTTTTTCTATTTAATGTCGGCCTATTTCCCATGCTTAGACCTATCATCGAAATCCTCCTACTATTTTGACAGCTTATATAGTGTCGAGGCCTCATATAAGTGGGTAAAGACCACTGTTTTTTAAATTACACAATGTGTATAATCGAAACGAAACAACAAGTCAACCCAGAAATCTGGCGCTGGCCTGTGAATCGAACCCGAATACGCAGGCACCAGACGTCAAGCATCGCTACTCTCGGCCACTGTACCTACAAAAGTTATTTGTAAAGGATGGTACTTTACAGCTACTCATTAACTGATATTTAATATACTAGTTAATAAATATTGAACAGCCAAATAATTAATATAATTGAATAGTATATCGGTTTATCACAATGGGTTTCCTTTATATATAGTTATTAAAGTATTTTCATATTTTATAGCCTTAATTATTTATTTATAATTCAAATTAAATATCTTCATTCGAGAAAAATCAAAGCAATTAAGGTGGACCTGGTGTTTTAGTCCACCGCCGTTCTTCGACTCGCTATGTGTGGGGTGGGATTCCTCGGGACAGCCAGACGCCGTTTTGGGGGTGGGATGTTTATAAATTCATGATCCAGCTATACCCTGCTTGATGGGGGGAGGTTTTAGAACACTTAGAAATTGTATACGTTCAGATAATTGTTATAATATTGATAATATTGAAATATTGAAAAACTATAAATATCACTTAAAAAATTGCTGTAATTAGATTGTTAATAACTTATTTGAATTCGTAAAATAAATCAATAAATAACTTATTTTAGTTTGTGATTAGAAGAAAGCGTAGTTATTTTAACTGTAGTTTAACTGTAGCGTTGGTGGCACAATCATTTCTGTATTAGTTTGGATGTGCATGAAAATTACCCGCCAAATATTCTTTTTAATTTTTACTAGAGAGTTTCAATTGTGTCAGTCACAATTGCCTTCCAGACCATTTTTAAGCTTTTGATTTAAGGACGACACGATTTAAGGCTCCAGGGAAGTTTTTTAAAATTTCCTATTTCGTAGAGAAATAAATTCTAATACTTTTTGCGCCCCCGGATTTTCTCTTGAATTTCCTGGAAACCCGTAATTTTTGGAATAACTCTTTGCTATATAACTTTGTATTCGTAAAAGATAGAAAGGTGAAAACTTGCATGTGTATTACGCTATTGAATGCGAGCATATTTCAAAATTTAGAAATTCAAAATTTTATAAAAGGGGGGCTGAGAAAATTAGGGGGCCTGGTAGGAAACTTTGGAGAAAGCTCAAATTTTGGATTTTCTAATAATTATATATCATATGAAAAAAAAAAATCAAAATTTTATTTGGGGACACGGGACCAGTTGTTGCCGATGGTAACGCTTGGTCACGCTTTGTCACACATGGCGTACCCCGTAAAATAGTTTCTTTTTATGTTTTCTTTTGCTTTTTGGTTTTAATATTATTATTTTTTAAGTCTATTTTTAAATTATCACAAATCCAATGACTACTCCTCTCTCCATGTCACATCTTTGTGTTTTGCGAATTTTACAGATGGCCTAATCTTTCTGCTATTCTGCCCCTCTCCCCATTTGGCGTGATGTTACACATATCTTTTATACCTTTTTCAGGAAATTACGCTTTTCTTTAACTATTTTTTTACAATTTTTTACTAGGGCTTCTACATTTTATATTCTATGTGACCCCAAAACGCTTCTGAATCCATACTTCCCCCCTGCCTCTCCTCTATGCGTGTGACGTAATTTATAGATGGTCACTAATATGTTTTCTGATTCAATAGACAACACAACTCATGAAATGCACATCAAAATTGTATTTTAATACTCGCAGTGTTTTTTCCCATTTCCAGAACAGATAGTTACACATTCAGAAATCGACAGTTACCGTATTTTTTTCTTCTTATATCACAAGTATTTTATTTTATGCTAAAACGATGTTCACGTCAATTAAATTAAATAAAATAACAAATATTTTATCCAATACACAATAAGAAAAGATACTGAACTTACTGAAGCACTCGTAACATAAGTGGAAACGACATACAATTAGAGTAGGATGTCCCCAAATCTAAATTACAAGTGTTAACATATGTTTGTACTCGCTGAACAGGTTTCGGTTCATGCTACATTGCCACACAAAGTTAAATTATCACAATTCCATGTTCTTTTATCTGTATTTACAATTCAACCTGAGGAATAATCGCGCGCGTTGAGTCGCCATCATTATTTCCTACATTTCCACTGAACTTGAATAGTGATAATGGAGATTATATGAATTTTAGTAAACCCTTCTATAACGCGAGGTTCTACTTTGTAATTTTGTACAGCGCGGAAAATATTGTGATATACCTTGTTATTATAACACGATTCTCTCGAACAACATTTTATATAATCAAATAAAGATAATCATGATTAATTTAAATCAATCAGCAACATTAACATGCAATGTTTTTTATGTGTTACATATACTCAATGTAAAATATGAGAGTGTATATATAACGTGGTTTTGCATAACGCGTAACATATTACCCGCGTTAAAGGAGGATCTTCACTAAAATATTTTGTAATTTTCAATGAACTTTCTTTAATTTTTTTAAGTTTATTTTATTCAATGTTTTTGCCGTTACATATTACATTCTTTTACATTAATTCTACCAACTACATTGCCTTTATTACTTAAATTTAACTAACATGAAACAAAATTTAACCCAAGTTCACCTTCCAAAAATGTTTATTCTTCTTCTAGTATCGCTCAACATTTCAAACTCCTTGGTTTTCTCTCTTTACCTCTTTCTTCCTCATACTTTATTTCTTTATTGCTACTCTCTGTTTTCCTCTACTTACTTGTTTCTTTTCTGTATTTCCGCCATCTTCCTCTTCTCTTTGGTGCCTTCTCTCTCTTCTTTTCACTCTTCATTTTACCCTCGCATGTATTTTTTATGTGCTCCTTTCCTTTCTTTTTCCCAATTACTACTGCCTTTCTCTTCATTTTCCATTTTCCAACTTTTTTATATTAAATATAATTTAAGTTTTCTAGATTCTATATAATTTAAGGAAATATAAAATCAAATCGAACTAAAGAATCATTCCATTCACTGCTTTAATTTAATTTTGTATTTAATTTAAATTGTTTAGCATATGGCAATACGCGTAGTCACAGTACCATTTTTAATATAATTTATTTTTTAACTTTCCTTATTTTTTTTAGAACCTTACAAAGTCCAATGTTTTAAATTAAAAATATTAAATTAAGAAAAAGTCAAAATGAAATAGGATTTATTTTTAAAAGAAGTTTAATGTCAGTTTTTGGGAAAAATGGAAGAGAAAACAATTTCTATTACTAATTGTTATTAAAAGTAGCAATTTTAATTATTTCACATACAATTTTGTCGAACTGTCAAAATTTATATTACCAACGACGCATACGCACCAACTAAATGAACTAAACTTAAATTAAAACACAAATGTGAAAAGGAATGCTTAAACGAAAACCTGAAATCTAGATTAAAATAGTAAATAAAAACAGTAAATTAAATATCAAAACAGTGAGTGGGAATGAGGCTTAAGTATTTACTATTATCGCTTAAATAACGACTGTTTTTTTTTATTTTCAGCACGAATTCGCGGAAAATCGTTACCTGACAGAACGAAGGCGTCAACAACTCAGCGCTGAACTAGGATTAAATGAAGCTCAAATTAAAATATGGTTCCAAAATAAAAGGGCGAAAATCAAAAAAGCATCTGGACATAAAAATCCACTAGCTCTTCAACTGATGGCTCAAGGGTTGTATAACCACTCTACGGTACCGCTAACTAGAGAAGAAGAAGAACTACAAGAAATGCAAAATTCGTAGTGACTTAATTAATATAAAATACATAAAACGAACTTAAAGTTGTGAAAATAAAAAAAAAAAAAAAAAAAACAAAGTGTTTTGCTGAAATTAGTAAGAAGACTAAGAAAATTAAGAGCTAGTTATTTAAAGTGATTTTAATGAGGTCTCTTCTAAGTTAACAGTGATTTCAAAAGCAATAAGACTGTTCGTTTTGTATGCATAAATGTGATTGTAGCTTCCGTTAAGGAATGTTTATTATTAGTTTTGATTATCGTTTAAAAAACTGTGACATCGTGTAATTTGCTATTTAATTGTATATAATATTATCAAATAGAAATCGTTCTTCCGATACTAAAAACAACGAATTTTTATTTGAAATGATGTGAAGTTTGTGTTTGTTTAAATAATAAAAAACAAATTGACATTCCAGTGTAAATATTCTCCGTAAATGATTACAAATAAAGTGAAGTGATGCTATTTAAAAATATATATCTCTAAGAATAACAAAGTATTCTTTAAATAAGAAACAGAACGATAAAGAAAGTATTCTAAGTATGAAGAAAATAATTACTGTAAAAATAAAAGAACTTTGTACAGACGTACACATACTTAATTCTAGAGCATTATTAAGACATACTATGCCAACGCCTTTTACTCGTATTGTAAGATCTACTATCTAGATACAGTTGCAGTTACTAAAAAAAGATACATTTCAGATACAATAAATGTATATGGTGTTTCAATAAGAGCTCCGGATTTAGTATCATCTCATATAAAACAAATACCCTGTATATCCATATAAGTTGTATCAAAGTGTTTTATATGAGATGATTCTAAATTAAAAAAAAATTTACTTACTTATAGCTAGATACGTTACAATACAGACTATGCTATGTATTGTAAAATTATTTGAACTATTTGCCAAATTAGTAATACAGAAAATTACTTTTTTATGTTAATATTTAAAAAAAAAATGTGTTCTCTCACCATGCCCTTTCATAAATCGCGTTCGGTTTTTTAACAAATTAACACTTAGTAAGTTATTTTGTCTGTACAATGAAATTGTCATCATTGTGTTTTCAAATCGAAGTATAAATAAGTATGTGTGTTTAGGTCTAATAAAGTTCACTCCCACTAAATTTATTTGTTAATATTTTATAATAGCCAACCCAGAAAATATATCTCTGGTCCGGGAATCGAACCCGAAGACACAGCAATCTTACGTTAAGCATCATTACATTCGGTCACTGCGCCGTCCAAATTCTTTGTTTTAATAATTTATATAAAATGAAGTTAATGTTTCACTATTGTTTTATTGCGTGTAGCAGTTTTCGGTACATCGCTGCGAGCTCTGTGGTAGCTCAGTGGTTAAAGCACAGACACTATATTTATACCAAACTTTTTTTGATGGCTGCATAAACATTTGTTTAATAAAGTGCAACAGCAAAATACGATTCACAAACATGTATATATAAATACAGAGTGTTGTAGTGGTACTGGCTTAGACTGTGTTCACACGGCAATATACTGCACGTTTTTTTACAGTATTCGATTAAACGTATAATCAGCGGGATGCTCACACGGTAATTTTTTATTAGTAAAAACGTATAGCCATAGTTTTCATACGGCAAAATAAATGTACCAAAATGAAATTTGTTATATGTTTAAAGTAATTAAAGAAATAAAAAAACGCTGTTTTATTAACGTCATTAATTTTGATCAATAGAGTTCGGACTTTGAGGCGAAGGTATTGTTGTTAGATTTGTACAACTAGAATTTATAATAGTAGAATTATTGTTGATTTGGAATTCTTGAATTGAATATTGTCTGTGACACCGCTTGAGTTGCAACGCGATTTTTATATAATTCCATAATTTTATCCCACAAAACGGGCTTTTGTTCCACCAAAGAAATCAATAAATCATTATCTATAAAAGATTCCGTGGACATTTTCTAGTAATAAACTTGAAACACGTGCAAATGATACTTCAGCACTAAACACTTGTTCGGTTACTATTCGATAAAAGTCACGCCGTGTGAAAGATACCGTATAATACTATGCGCCACTAAAAGCCGAATTCGTTAAAGTTCATTCGATTTGCTTGACAAGTCCGGTGAGTATTCGATAAACGTGTTTAGCTGTGTGCGTTTTTTTGCAGTACAAACGACATATGAATGGTTCTATTGCGTCATTGTTTATTCGATAAAATTTATACTGCAAAAGAACGTGCACTACAATGTCGTGTGAACCTAGCCTTACGCGCGTAAACACTATCAACTTAAGAAAGCATCAACTTTATTATCGTATTAATAATATGGCAAATAATTTATAATAAATAAAATGAGATATAGAAAAATCAGCATATATATTGTTTTGTGCAATATACTATTGTAGTAGAACACACGAGAGATAAATTGTGAAATATATAAAGGACTAAACTATCTCTAATGAATACTACTATATCTGTAACGTCGTTTTGTACAATAAACGCTAAAATATAAATGATGCGTCAATTAAACTTTTGTTTAGTTTGCATGAAATATTTTTAAATATTATAAATATAAATATTAAATAAAATAAAATTTGTATAAATATATAATTTCCTAAATATATAACGAACATTATACACTGTAAAATAAAACAAGTAAATATTTATAATAAAAATAAAATTCGAAATAGTTAGAAATTAATTATGAACTGAATGTCATTGTTGTTTAAAATTCATTAAAGTTATACGTATTTAAATAAAAATTAATATGTTTTTTGTTTAATTACAATTTTTTTTTATAATAAAAAAATTATTTAAGATATCAAGTTGGAAATTACAATTAATACGTTTTTATACTATGAATTTAAATATAGAAACCTGAAAAACTTCAAGCACTATCATCTTTGTCCCGCAATAAGACATAAAACATCTCTCAATAAGTTCATAGAATGACGTCCATATTATTTTCAGATAATACCAACTTTCAAACGATATGTGTCAAAATTTCATGACATTCTAACAATTAGTTTACAAGTTACAGTGGGTTTAGTGACGCTACTTTTGTACTTTTAAAAACATAAAGCATTGCTTTTTGAAGGAAATACTCGTAAATAACGTTCACGTTCATTTTTGAACAGTGTTATTGAGTATTTTGACACATATCTATTTGTCAATAGTGTTGCCATCTATATGTCATCCTATGAACTTATTGAGTGACGTGATATATACATTAATTTTATAGTACATGGTATTTTTTACGAAAAGACACCATATTTTGTTAAATTGAAAACACCTTATACCTTTTTATGCGCTACATTACCCTGTAAATACAAACATATAGCATTTACGTAATATTTATATAACTGATGTAAAATATACGTAAATACTAACAATCTGTGTTTAGTGGGTATGGAGTCTGGTACTGAAATATATAAGGTGCGGTTTTTGTAATAGCCCTATTTGCATTTTGTTTAAAATTTCTTTGTAGTGCAGTTATTTGTTTGTTATATTATAAAATGAGTGTTGCCCTTTCAATATTGTGTTCTGTTAAAGAATATGTTGCACTGTGTACGACAAAACAGCTCTATTACATAAATAACACCTTATACATAATATCTAACAAAATTAATTTATTGAAATAATTAAAATAATATCAAATTAAAGAAAGTATAAATATATAAGCTATAATTTAAATAATATTTTATAGAAGCTGAAATACAAAAAATTAAAGGTTCCTTCTTTCACTTACTGTTAATTAGTATTAAAAATTCTGATTGAAACACTCAATTTAAGTGGTGAGTACGAAAATAAATGTGATCCTCCATTTTTCTGTAGCTTTGGCTTTTATAGTTGTTTATGTGGATTTATCGGGCTCAACACTTCTGAAATCACCATATGAATGGTATTATACATTTTTGTGTTAAAATTCGAAATATATTCAGGAGAACAACTTAAAGTTTTAAAAAATATGTAATTTTTAACCTATTAAAAAATATTCGTAACCACAGCAAAAGAAAATTGATATCTGTTATATAGAAAATTGCACAAACGTAATTTTGTTACTTTTTACTATTACGTACAGCTGCTACCCAAAAAAACACGAGAGTAACTGCGCTTTTTTCCGAATTTTTTCAATTTCTAATTATGTTTTACAGTGTGAGACTTACCGTAAAACATAAGAAATGGTTAAGAGAATAGTTATGCCAGTAACTACGTTCTGTAACATTTATGTAGCAGACATGTTTAAAGTAATATTTATATGACAAGTACATTTCGTGTTTACTGGGTAAATTAAAAATTTGCTTGCGTTATAAAATAATATTTTTGCATTAATTATTAAAGTGTCAATTTAAAAATAATATTGAAATATTTAAATGTTGGTAACTAGTTTTCTTGGGGTATTATATAAATCTGCGGTACAGGTATAACACATCACTCAATAAGTTCGTAGGATGATATATAAATGTCTATGATTTTTAGATTGTACCAACCTACAAACGATGTGTGTTAAATTTTTTTCAGTGACACTACTTTAGTAATTTTCAAAACAATAGTAGTATCTGAATTCTCATTAGAATCATGATTTCGGAGCGAGAGCTAAAAAAGAATATATATTTATATACTTCAGAGAAAAACCATAATAATTTTTTTTAAGAACTCCTCAACGCTAAGTACGGCTCTATGTATATTAGTCTATTATTAATTTACGAAACAATTTAATGGTTAATGAGATTTTAATAATGCTTAAGAGAATAGTACAAAGACACGCCCCTCGTGTTTGACGCCCTCGTAAATGTCCGATATTAAGTTTTCTCCAACATTGTCTGTGTGTAATATTATTACTTAACTTTACACCTGCGTTATTTTATATATTTAAATGATCATCAATTCGTCGATTGTGCACAGAAACACGGCTCCATTTTTATGCTATTGTTGTAAAAAATTTTTCATAAGAATATTCTTTCTCTTTTCAACATTCTACAATTGAACAGAGATATAATTTTTATCTCTTTTACATTTGAAAATATTTATGTTAGTAGAGATAAAATTCCACATTTATTTCACCAGAATATAATAGAAAATATCATAGAAAAAGAAACAAGTTATATCTGTATCTGTTACACTTTAATTGTATATTTGCAACTTCATTCAATTCTGATACGGTAGTAAATCCAGGTGAAGAGATTTTACCATCTGTAGTTCATATCACTGAAATTTCCCTTAACGTGTGAGATCAAATTGAATTATTTACTGACAAAACAATCATACGCATCTTCAATATGATGTCAAGGTGACTCCAAAATGTGTAAATTTAATTTCGACAAATTGATGGTAAAAAAATTAAATATTTAAGGGGGCTTTGAGGGGGGAGTGAGTTGTTACGTACGCTACTGTTTGTGACCATAAGAACTAGTTACATCAATATGGTGATACATATTATATACCGTTCATTTAAAGCAGTATTAACTAATATAATAAATAATCTTAGACAAGGATTCTCCCACTTCTGATATTATAACATTTTTAAAATATTAACCTTTAAAATATAAATATATATATATATATATATATATATATATATATATATATATATATATATATATATATATAACTCGTATATATGTATAAACTCTTTTAGAATAATGAATAAAAAATATTAAAATCTATAAAGAAATTAAAAATACTTAATTATGAAATAGTCAGCTTTCGTAGCCATGCAAGGTACGCCATCAGTCCCAAGTGATCTATAGGTCTATAAATTTCTATTCTATTATTATTATTTTAATATACAAAGAAAGAAAACATTATTTAGATTTTAAAAATACAAAACTAGTCGTATAGAGGTATGAAATGATAAAAAATACGATATTTAAATATTTACATTAAATTTAATTATTTATGCATCATGGTTTTATCACTAATAAAGTATAATTATGCAGGTTAATAAAATAGAAAAGACATCTAACAGTAAGGTTAGGGGACATTAGACTTACGTTTATTAATTTAAATTTTCTTTGTTTTTTACACTCAACACAGTCAGAAGTATTACAACTTTGTTATTTAAATTTTTGTTTAATGTCAGCCTACTTCCGATGCTGTCAGAATTTATGGTGTAGTGGCCTAACATATATGGACAACACCGCTGCCACACGAGTTTGATGATTATGAAGTAATTATATAATCCAATTAATTTTGACAAAACAAACCCAGAAAACAGTGCTGGCCGAGGATTCGAACCTAAAGACACAGTAGTCTGACGTCATGCAAGTTTTACTTGCATGTTTAATTTATGTTTTTCACAAAGCATTATTACGAAAAAGTACTACACGGGAATCGTAGATGTGATAGGACTATCCCAAGTTATAGTTATTATTGAAAAATGTATACCCAGTATGATAAAATAGAAATCACCAATAGCTATAGCTCACTGATGCGGCACGTCGTATGCGGTTTTTACATACAGCTTTCTGTGAGCGTTACTTCAAATTCAGCCATATAGATCTTGCAGTATACGTCATACCGCATGCGGCAAGCAGTACTCAGTGTGCTATGGCTGTCAACATCAGTTCTGAGACATTATTTGAAGGGTCATTTGCTCTCGATGCTGTTTCTTATTTTCTTTAAATCTCATTTTATTAAATACTATTTAATATCCAAAGGTTAACACTAATAAATTAAAGTTTTTGATCTTACTCTAACCAACGTATATAAACGTATATCACCTTTATGGGGCCCATAACATCGCTACTTCTTTCGTTGAATCCAGTATGAAGTCCATATGAATTCGCATTTCCTTAATGTCCACTACGTTTAACAGAAGCTACTATAAATTCTATTTGAAATATATATATATATATATATATATATATATATATATATATATATATATATATATATATATATATATATATACATATAAGCATCAAATAATTGCAAAGTGGTATTCAGATGTTGTTACCGACTGCTAATTAGCGACACCGGCATTTTTGAGTTTTATTTTAATGTCACAATAAATAATACATTTTCTATAATAAACGAACTTATATAATTATATTTTATATGCAGTAATTAAAGTAGAAAAGAAACAAATTAGCAGTACCTATGCAGGAAACCATTAGTAATAACTACTTAAATTTAAATAAATTAACTTTTGAAAAAATCGGAATAAGAATCTCTAATTAAAGAAGCGGTTTTTTTTTTCTAACTAAAAATATTTTATGTTAATATTTAATAATCAATTTAGGTAATTAAATTAGACATTATTCAATTTTAATTACAATTTATTTTATAATACAGAATTTTACTTCCTTTGTTGTTGATATTTTTTCTAAATTTATTTTTATTTGGTACAATTTTTTTTATTAATATTTATTGTGAATTGGCAAAATTTAATTTATTGTTATGGCAAAATTTTTATTGGAACAGATTCAATTTGTAAGCAAAATTTTTTGCAAATTTTCATATTTCATTTTATCTAGTGTAAATTTGTAACAATTTCCATTCTTCTCGTCTAAATTTATCGCGAATTTCGAACAAGACGAAGTGATTAAGGAAAGAGGTTGATGGAGCAAGTGCTACATTACACATTTTTTAACACTGAGAGCTTGGTGCCCCAAAAACTCGTAACCTTCTGTGTCGTCTTAGATTTATACCCCTATAAGATCTATTAATAAGTATTTCTAATTTTTAGCTGTACCCTGCGTAATGTACAACGCATTACATTATTCCAAATAAAATTTCTATCACATTACTTTCGCATTAGTTGCTGCACGATGTATATTCAGGGCCGGTTTTAGAGGTGTGGAGTCCCTGGGGCAACGAAGGAGTGGAGTTATTATTTTCCGAATAAAAGGAACAATTTTTTTTTGTCAAGTCTTTCAAAAATTTATTACTTTTACCTCTATTGTGGAGGCCCCGGACCAGTAGCCCTCCCTCAAATCCGAGCCTGTGTATATTACTCCGGGTACATCTTGTTGTTCCTAGCAAAGCATTTCTTTACTTGCACCTGGCTATTAACTCATTTATCAACACCGTCTCTTAGGATAGGCGCACACTATACATAAGACTATCTTTGCGGCATTCAAGATGTAACAAGGGAGACAATCTCATAGGCAGAGCGATGTTTCTGTTTGAGATATTAATGATATTGTTTAAATACTTCAGTGTGCGCTTGCTCTTAAATGCTGCATAGAACTAAAATCTTCGTATATAAATATCGTATTTTTTAAAATACAAGAAAATTAAATATGAATATAGGTAGTCCTCCACCTACGACAGTTCGCAGTTACTAACTTAGCTAATTTTATATTTGGGTACGGGTTCGATCCCAGAAGTGGGAGAAATTTATTCCATGACTGGTGGTGAAATAACTCACCAAATAAAAAACAAAATTATCAATTGACAAATACACTACTAAAACTAGTAGCTGAAATCGCAATAAAATAATAATAAAAAAAATTCTCTATTCATTCTTTCTTGTACAAAACTCGACTTACGAACGCCTCTCGGTCGTAAATCGAGGACTACCTATATATTTAAGTTTAAGCTAGTAAAATAATATCTTTTTCAAGTAATATTAAAAATGAAATAAATAAATAATAATAAAATAAAATATTAGATTAAATAAAAAAACATATTTCTTCATATTATACTTAAATCTTGTAATTACATTTATAGCATCAGAATATGTATGTGTTGTGTTCGTATATTTAAATGTGAAGTTACTATTTATAAGTAATTAATAAACTAATTAATAGAAACAATTGTATAGATAAAATAATTAAAAACACTGTAAATTATTGTACACTTTATGTCTAAAGAGATGAAAAATATAACAAAACGAAAACGTTTAAAAGATTATATATTTGTTTTATTTCAAATTTTGATTTATGTTATCTTTAAATGTACTTTTTTCTCTAGTTTTTTACAAATGATTTAACCCAGTAAGCAATTTAGTGAAGTTTTCTTTTTATTGACGTTTCTATTACTATTGCACTTCAATTATAGTTCGCATCAACTTTATCTTCATTTGTATGTGGTTTTGCCATTTGTAGCTAATAAAATAGATATTTCATATGAACGACTGTGAGAAACTGAATTGTAAATGAACTCTTTCATGACAAAACAATCAATTTAGTGAAGTTTTCTTTTTATTGACGTTTCTATTACTATTGCACTTCAATTATAGTTCGCATCAACTTTATCTTCATTTGTATGTGGTTTTGCCATTTGTAGCTAATAAAATAGATATTTCATATGAACGACTGTGAGAAACTGAATTGTAAATGAACTCTTTCATGACAAAACAATCAATTTAGTGAAGTTTTCTTTTTATTGACGTTTCTATTACTATTGCACTTCAATTATAGTTCGCATCAACTTTATCTTCATTTGTATGTGGTTTTGCCATTTGTAGCTAATAAAATAGATATTTCATATGAACGACTGTGAGAAACTGAATTGTAAATGAACTCTTTCATGACAAAACAATCATACGCATTTACTGGGAAGACCTATGCACACTAATAGCCATACATACTATCAAATATTTTCAAATGCATTAGTACCATCGACAATTTAAAATTCCCGCTCTTTATTCTGCACTACTGGAGACAATTTTGCGCGCAGCGTTGCCGGATCACTATTGACATATTTATGATATATATTGAATATATATCATTTCAAATATATATCATGATATATATTTGAAATTTCTATATCTATAATACAAAATGGTGAAGTGCTATTTTCTTCTTTGAATTTGTTCAAAACACATTTTTCTACTCTTCTTCTTTTCACATCTTACTCTTCTAATTCTTTAAAAAAATTTATCGAGAGATTTTTTGTGTATAGTGAAAATAGTTGGGCGTACAAAACGTACAAAACATACTTCAAATTTTCGAAGTAACCAAAATAATGCTAAAAATTTAGTTGGTTTAAGCAATAGAAAATTCTTTCAACATCTTTCGCCTTGAACATTTTTACTATTAGCCCAAAATATATGAGTTGAAAATAAATATCTAATAATCGACCTTTAGCGTAATAAAGTCATTTATTTGTACACTGTTCTTGTATTATGGGTGCCACTAGACAGTAATTTTTTGCAAAATTGTTTTTTAAAAATAACTAATTTTTACATAACCTACAAATTGTATGATACTGACACAAGCATTCAAAGTATATCTGAAGCACGCACGTTACAACAACCTATCAATTTTTCTTGAAGTGATTTGAGATACGCTTCTGCTTTCAGGCACGTGATCCAGACGAAGACATATTTCACATCCAAGCTTTTACATTTACTTTTGTAAAAAAAATTTACAAATTTAGAAATGATGAACAAACCGTATATTTATGGAAAGTGTATAATTTTGTTTGCTATAAGAATTTAATTTGTTTATCAGAAATTCATATCACATTAAATGAATTTGAATAGAAATGTGTTAGATTCTATCAACAATAAGAGATTAGAATTTAGATAAAAATGAAATCTCATTATTTACAAATTTTGTTCAAAAATAATAAAAGCACCGTTCTATAAAAATATAATTAAACTATTATATATAAATTAAATGTTTGTTATTGGTTCTATCAACAACCAAATCATCAATATCAAAATGTATTGATTGCAAACTCCAAATACCATGGACTTTGGATGAAATTATAAATTAAAATATTAATGAACAGCATTCGTAAACTATAGTCGATACTACTCGCTAGAATAACATATAAGTAGGTCTATAAATGACAGGGCCTGATTAGGTTTTAATAGGCCCATGCACTAGCGGATTCTTTACTAATTTTGATATTCTTAGTACGAAAATGTGTTTGAGGGTAGTCCATAAACTACGTAGCTTGGTTAGAGAGGAGTGGGGGGGGAAGGAAGAAGAGGTTAGAGTAAAGCTATGTGTTCTTTTCAATTTATTTTACTTGGCATAATTTTTTCTCTATTCAAAACCCTTTTTTAACTTTCCTTGAACAGGTACAAAATAAATCTTGTCGCAAACTATCTATTGTGAACCTGCAAAATAATTTCTATATAAAGAATAGAAAATTAACATTAGAATTAGCTTGTAACAAGCACCTGGAATAGGAATACTTAGGTTTTAAACAAATATTATAACTTATGTGTTATGTATAATTAAAATATGTGTTTTTACAAAGAATAATAATTATTAATAGTTAAATTTTACCAATATTTTGTTATACCAACCAATATCTGCACTGTGAGAAAAACACCGTAAAAATTACTATGTTAACATAGGACGTAGGTCGTATAATAGTTTGATGACTAAAATTCCTAGGTAAATATTGAAAATTATTATGGCTGTAGTCATTTTTATTTATATTTATAAGAATTATTGTAAGAAAACCATTATAGCACTCTGAAAGTGCCAAATATTAAATAGTAGCCATCGCGGGGGCCTTTGGCAAAATATTATTGTAATGTTGGTGTATTTCATTACTCTACAAAAAATAATGCAGTTTTTACTGCAATAACGCAATTATCAAAGAGTAAAGCCCACTCACTGAGTTTTAGTGTTAATTTAAGGTTTTAACTTAAAATGTAAGTAAGAAATATTATTAATTATATGAAATACAATAATTTATATTAAATAAAGATAGTAATTATTACAAAATAATGTATATTACAGACGCTTGCCGCATGATTTCACAAGTTCAAAATTATATTTAAGGTTAAAACCTTGAATTAAAATTAAAAACAGTGAGTAGGATTGGAGCTTAATAATAAGTTTTACAAATTAAATACAAAACCGGATGTGATTGTAAAAACCGTAACGATTAAGGATGGTATTACCCAGTATCTCACGCGTTTGTGCTGCTCTAATGCTAGATCTAAAGAAAAATATTTAAACTAAAATTTTACAAGCTGAATATTTTCTGTTGTAGTCGCGGGGCGTCCAGACACACGGGGCCTCTAGCATTTGCTAATTCTGCTATATGGGTAATTCGGCACTGCACCCTGGTACTATGTCCACATCGTACTTTTTACTGTGTCTTTGTCACACTGTATATTCTCGTATAACAACATAATTTACTTGATTAAGGGGTTATATACAGTTATTATTCCCAAGAAAAGCGATTTTTCAAAAACAATTCCTGAGAAGACTATTAATTGTATTAATGTAAAAATTTGTACACATGTTATGGTAACTTTTAACTGTATTTAAATATTTTTATATTTGCAAAAATATTAATTTGGAAGCTGCTTTAGCTGATCTCCAGGAGCTCTTCTCATAGAAAAGAAAAAATGCATCTTGCGGTGACTACTATATCTCTGGACTGGATCGTTTAAAATGAAAAAACCAAACGGATTTTGTTAAAGTAATGTATAATCTATAAATTAATCGACGGGTTAGGCAAAATAATTTTTTTTTTGACAAAATGGCGGCTTCTCAAAAAAATCATTTTTGACCAAATTTTTGGCCTTAAATTGTTTATAAAAAAGAAAGAATTATCAGTGAGATAAAACCATCGATTAATTTCTAAAAAATATTCTTAAGAAAGCTTGTGTTAAAATTTGAGAGTTCAGCCGTTTCCGAGTAATCTTGGTCACCGTTTTTGAAAACACCATTTTGAGAAAACCGCTTTTAAAGTTTCAAAAGCACTATACATAGAGTACAAAATAATTTTTTCTCAACTTACATAACTTCGGATAATTATTAATTCCCGAATTTACTTGAAATTTTCTGTGTGTGTACATAAATATATGTACATTACGAAAATGAAATAATAACTGTATATAACCCCTTAAGTTGCAGTTATGACAACTGAGAAACAAAATTATCAAAGCTACAATTTAAATCCTCAGATAACTGAGAATTGTAAAAATCAGGTTTTCCAATATATTGTCTTGTAGTTTAATATTAATAAGTAATGCCATAAGTTTTCCGTGGCTTTATATTCAGCCCCGGGTGCACCACACCCAGGTTTTTGAGACACCCTTGTAATAAGTAAATGTGGTGTCGATAATGGCGTGACGCGACCGCCTCAATATACTAAATTAATAAAAAAGAAATCCCCCTCTATATGAATTTATCACGAAAAATGTAACACCAGGAGTCGTTCTGGAGTTCTCTTAATGAATGAACGCGGACCGCGCAGTTACCGACTATGGGGCACAGACTTCGACATGAGCTTTCTGGTTACTAGCCTCTAAATTAGGGATGCCAATAAATACTATTGTAGTTTTTAAGTATCGATGTACGAGTTATTTTGGAAATGTACTTTTATTTGTGTGCCAGGATTCTTTTGTGTTTTTATATTTCAATTTTTGTTTTTCAAATTTATAGATAACCCAGTAAACATTTTGGAGTCCTTTTGCCATCACATTGAAGAAACGTATGATTTTTTTGTCATGAAAGGTTCAATTACTGTTCAGTTTCTCACAATAGTTCATATGAAATGGCCAATTTATTGGCTACAAATGGAACAGCCTGTCGGAATACAAATGAAGATAAAGTTGATGCGAGCTGTAATTGAAGTGCAATAGTGATAGAAACATCACAAAAGAGGACACTTTACCAAATTGTTTACTGGGTATTAAATTAATTTTTTTTTAATTATTCAAGTTCAAATTGCGAGAGTTCGGCGGCGACTCATACTTAGAACAAGTTGTGAGGTATAAACTGTCGATATAACTAAAAAGCACTGACTCACTTATTCTTCTATACGAAAATCATTATCGTATTTTAGATTTATACCGCTCTTATAACTTCTTTTAAGTATAAGTCGCCGTCAAACTATCGTGATGTGGACTATACCCACTAAACACAATTATGTGTATTTATAGTGTTTCTATCATTGCAAGAGTGACTTGTTACGTAAACAATTTTAGCTAATTAAATGTTGTATACTTTTGTGATCTATTTTCAATTTTTTGAATAGTAATTCTACCTTTCTGCCTATTAACATAATCATAAAATTTATAGTAACAGTAAAGCATATTATTCTTCAATTCTGTACAAAACTGTAATATGCCTGAAGACTAAAAGCAGATATTTGAAAGCAAAGAAAGTCTAAAAAACTAATGTCTATATTTTAAATATCAATTCTCGTATTTATACACTATAAATATGTATTACAAATGTATAATATATTGTTTTAAGTGCTAATAATTATCGAAAGTTGATATATATTTCAATATATATTTAAAAAAAGGATTATAAAATCTGAAGAACACTCTTTTAAGGATTAAAGGTTTAGCTATAATAGCAACAATAATAATAAAATATTACCCTTTCACATTAAATATTACTAAGTTTTGGTTTTCTTATCGATAAAAATTGCCGATATTATGGATAAACAGATTGACGTAGTAATCTTGGACAAATAGTTACTGTACTTTGTCATCGTTATTAAGAAGTACTAAACGATATAAAATATCGATATTTAGTGCTATCGATTCTTTTATAAAAGATTGGTTTCTAGTCCCAGCACCATATTAGATTCGCCGTTACGATTTCGTGGACGGTCGACCGGACTAACTTGCCCTATTTTTAGATCGTTATCACACTTATTTTATTGCTATTGTAAAATTCATTTTTATTGGATTTTATGTTTTATTTGACGCTATATACGAGCATTTATATACATATATACATTATTTTATTTATTTTGATAATATTTCTTTCATTGTATTATATATTAAATACAGTAACTTAAATTTAATTGGCTATTACCAAAAAAAATATAATTATTAAAAAGCAACCTTAATGATTTTACTAATAGGGGAGATAAGTAGAATATTTATTTATGGTAATGCATGTATTGCATAAGGTTGGCTCAAATGAAACCATGGTTTCCGAAAACAGATATTTACTTATTATTATTATTATTCTTTTTATTGTATATTATTGCACCTTAAATCATGAAATTACATACTATTGTGCTTATTTACATTTTGTGATCCTTATTCTATGTACCAATTTTCAAAAAATAGAAATACAAACAAAACAGATAAATTTAAGCCCGTGCTGATTCTCTCTTCCTGCTACTTTCCCTCCTGTTTCTACTCTGTCCTTCCTTCTCTTTCCATATCAATATCTACAATATGCTACATTACAAAAATATCTTAAAACTTAAATCCCGCAACGCTCCATATCCTGTTAATAATCAAGCACGTAAGGTTTATAAGCAGACTAGACATACTGCGAATTTTTCGAATAGAAGATTATTTTTCTTTTTCATTGATGAAAAAAAAAGTCAAAGAACAGAATAAGTTATTTGTACCACACAATATCCGTGAGGAGTAAAAGGGAAAAAAATCATTTCTCCAAAAGAAATATTTTACAACAAACTAAAACTAGCTTCTTTTTAACAATCTAAATGTGTATGTAGAGCCTTTTGGAGTTAGCACCTCTATGCATTAGTGTCGGTCTCGGGCAAATAACCCCCCTCCCCCCACCCTCTTCATTCGCCACTAAATCCGATCCTGTAAGTGACAACACTCTTTTCGAACTATGAGTTTTCATCACCAACGATGTCTATGTCACTTTCTTCGATACTTTTTCTTCGATCTAAGGAAAAGGAAAAGGAAAATAAAGACAGTGATAGTAAGTTTTTCTTCGTTAATAAAATTGGAAAGTTTATGTTGGAAGAACTATTGCAAGGAAAGAGGGAAGGAAGAGTATGTACGGCGGAAGTAAAGAGGAAGAGAAGAGAAAAGAAAGAGAAACGAGGGCAAGATGAATTTAATTTTTGGCAAATGACGAAAGAGTGTAGATAAGAGTGACAAGCGAGGATGATATTAATAGAGAGTAAGAAATTTTAGTAAGGAATAGAGGAACTGTAATCAAAGAATGTAAGGCCTAACGGCAAGAAATATTAAATAAATACATACATACATGATATAAAATGTTATTCAAAATGTGACAAGTTGCGAAAAAGATGAGATAGGCAGATATCAGAATAGCCAACAAGACGCACTGATATACAAGCCTCTTATTATGTTCTTTTACTAATAAAACTTTTTCAAAATTATTGATATTACTTTTAATAATACAAATTATAAGAACGAAATATTGTAAGTAATAGTTTTAATATTTGTTTATAAAATAATAATTGGTTTTTATTTCTTTTAGAATTTTTACACTTAATTTTGTAGTGGTCATTTAAAATGATTGATTGAGTTGATTTAATATTCCACGAAACTCTTTTAATAATTGTTTTTTAAGAAGTAATGTGAACTTAATTACATATCTTAAGTTAATGGCTATTTTATTTCTATGGAAACAAACTTTTTATCTATATTAGTACATTGAATAGAAAAAAAATAAGTTCATATTTTTTCCCATAAGACACTTGAATTAATAAACAGGATTTTCAAACATTTTGACAATAATTGTTCATTAAGCAGGAGTGGCTTAAAGACTAATAATTATAATAATTGCTTTTATATTTAATAGAAGTAAGAAAATTTATAAAATAGATATATACAGACTGCAGAAGAAACTAAAGAGCCTGTTAACAAGAGGTGTTATTTTAGATCAATAGCAAAACGCAATATTATTTTAATCTAAAGTACAAACTTTGAGGTTAGTAGTGAAACATAATATTTGCCAAATGTCACCAAAATTTGGGTTTTTCTATTAATTTAAAATGACCGCTCTTGATGAAAGACTTTATCCATGCAGTGCCAGAGTCGCTTTTGGCATGGCGAACATTAACTTTTTTATTTGAATTTTTTTTCGCGCATTAAAAAATATAAATTTAGAATATATTAAAAATTTATATAAACTAAACAATAAAGGAAAATTATCTAATTACATAAATGTTCATTTTAAACTTTAAAAGACACAAATTATTATGATAGTAAAGGAAACACACTAATGTAACGTATTAATACGGTAAGTAAATTATACTACAAAACAATTCCTATGTGAAAAGTAGAAAATTAACCTTACAATTAATGTGTGGCAAGTGTGAAACTGCTCTAAAAGAAAATTATTTATCTGAGTAACAATAAGACCTTTATTAAGTAAGAAACATTGACTAACATTTGACACTAGTTAGTTACTTTCACGTAGAATTTATGTAACATTTATGTTACAAAAAGAATTGAAAAAAAAAGATTATTTTATGTGCAAAAATAAAACGTTAAAAAAAAATGAGATCTAAAAGAAAACTTTGTTGAAAAAACCGTCCGCAAAATGTGTAAAGAAATGGGGGGGGGGGGGAAGGGTGTCGTTATTAATGTATGGCCCCTAAATCCGACTCTTATAGATTATTAAATCATAATTATCCAAACTTAAAGTCTTATTATGATATAAATACATATATTCTAATGAGGCAGTTGTTGTGAAAGTATCAAATGCCAAGATAATAAAAAATATGAATAAATAATAAAATCATTCATAAAGACAACTTCGTTAAACAGATAATTATGTCACTTCTTATATTATCTGTTTAAAGATAATTTTAAACTTTGTTATCTCTAATTTATCAGCTTAACTCACAAGAAGAGTGTTGACAGGACATCGGAAATGTCACACCATTTTTTGAAAATATTTTTTAAATATACGAGATCATACTAAAAGAATATACTGGGTGTTAAGTTATAAGTACATCGATTTTAAGTTTAATAGGACTATGGAGGGGGTCAGATGGAATATATTTAGTAATATATCGACAGCGTGATTCTCAGAATATGACGTAAGCGCAAATGTTTAGTAGGACGTAAAAAACCATTCCATTTTTTTGTTCCAAATTTCGTTTAATTAATTCGGTGTTTTCTTAATAATATTTTTGTATAAACTATTTCGATTATTGAGAACTGTAGATTACACACAGGGTTTTAGATTCGTAAGGAATTTCAGATCAGTGAAGTCGGAAAAATGTACCGACTTCGGCTTGAACTCCGTACAGTGAAAAAATTACATTTCTATTTAACTTTACTAAAATATTTAAATAAAATAATAATAAACTAAGGTCTGGAGTGTAAGGATGGACATGATATTAAGTCGTTTTTTCAACTCTCAGTTAAACTTCAGTTATAAATTACAAATTTCAGGCATACCTTTTTTACGTTCCAAGTTCATTTCTATTTAGTCAAACTCTACTTTTACAGTTAAATTTACCATTAAATAATCATAGCAATTCAGAATAAGAAGTAGAGGTCACACAGTGGTACAGTAGTTATCTCAAATATCCTAATCAATGTCAATATACCGCAGGCTGACCATGTAAGGTACCTGGGAATACACCTAGATAGGAGGATTACTTGGAAGAAGCACATATTTACTAAAAGAAAGCAACTAGGTCTACAACTGCAGAAGATGCTCTACAAATCAACTCCTGGCTGATAGGAAAACAAACTCCTGCTCTACAAAACCATATTTAAACCGGTATGGTCATATGGTATACAACTATGGGGTACTGAATCTACTGGTAATATTGAGATAATCCAAAGATTTCAGTCCAAAATGCTAAGGATTGTCACGAATGCACCATGGTTTATACCTAATCACATAATACATCGGGACCTGGATATACCTACAGTAAAAGAAGAAATTGTGCTTAGAACCAAAGTATACAAGGAGAGAATACTTGAACATCCAAACAATTTGGCCAGCTGTCTAATGTCCAATATTACCGCAGTACGCAGACTGAAAAGACTGAGAAAGAAGCCAAATAAACAGAATCTAGGATCTATTAAAATTGAGGGATGAGTCGATGGGCACATCCCGCGCAAGACACTTTATTTTGACATACCTATCACTGAATGTCCTCTAAGCAGGACAGATTGTAATAATCTTTAGTAATCAAAAAAAATATATATATATATATATATATCCTAATACGGTACAGGCAACACGAATTACCAAGGTTACCCAGTAAACAATTTGGTGAAGAGTCCCTTTTTGTTACGTTTCTATCACTATTGCACTTCAATTATAGTTCAACTTTATCTTTATTTGTATTCCGATAGGTGGAGTGGTTTCGCCATTTGTAGCCGATAAAATAGACATTAAATATGGACGAGTGTGAGAAACTGAACTGTAAATGAATTCTTTCATGACAAAAAAGTCATGCGCATCTTCAATATGATGGCAAAGTGATTCCAAAATATTTACTGGGTATCTTACTGTATGTAGAAGTAAGTTAACAAAGTCTCTAAGAGTCTATGCCTTGTTACCTATGGACAAAATGGACTATAGTATATATCTTAACATACAAGAGTTACCTTTTACATAAAAAATATGACTCAAGAAATAACTTCTAATAATAAATAATAAAACTTCGGAAGAAGACCTTTTCATGGATTAGAAAGTCTTTATAAGATCTCTAGAAAAAAAGGAAAAAGATTATAAGGTGTCGATTTCAGGAAATGACCTGTTTAAATTAAATACTCGGATTATTAGATTTTGTTAAGTAAAGTAAATTTCATACTTAAAATTCAGTGTCTCTTAAATTCAAATTAATAAAAATGTTGTTTAGTCATGACAACACGTCATGTTGGGTCATTTAATTAGTGTGTCCCTTTAAACTGCACTTTTAATTGATAATATATTTTTTAATAAATTGTGTCTAATGATATATTTATTATAATGTTCCTTAATTCTGTCTGTTAATTTTTTTATTTATTTATTTTATTTAACGTTGGCCTATTTCCGATACTGAGCCCTATTCACCGACAACCTCCTTCAATGTTGGCAGTAATTGTGGTGTTGTGGCGTCATATATGTAAACAACACCGCTGCCTAATAAATGTACGATTATCTATGACCATAATCAATATAAGTTGATAACAACCAAACCCAGAAAATATATAGCTGGTCCGGGGATCGAACCCGAAGACACAGCAGTCAGCGTCAAGCATCATTGCCCTCGCCCACTGTGTCGTCTTTTTGCTTGTTGAATTATTAGGATTCTCTCAATAAGAAGTCAATAATTAATTTAGCATTGATTTATTTATTAATCAATTCCAGTTCAATATGTATATTGTCAGGTTCTTAACCGATCTGTATGTGTCTTAACCAAATGTTGCGTAAAATGTCCCGTGTTGAACTCTCAACTCGAAGTCCCCGTGTTCCCCGTGTGAACACGTCATAAGTCCCAAAGCAGTCGAATTTACAACGCTGAATGACTGGACATGTTAGTACCTCTGCATGATATCATCGCTAGGACCGGGTTGAAGTCACAGTGATGTACTGGAAGTATTCATAGTACCAAATAGCGTGACGTGTGACGAAAGAATATACAAATATTTGGCACATCACTAACGAAATCTCTACGCATAATTTAACGCACATTCGGCTAACAATGCCATGCACTAAATGTGCTAGTCATTAAAATCTTTATATGAATTTACGAGTATATGTGTGGTACGCATAAAAACATTTACCTAACTCCAAATTCCAATATAAAAAAAAGAAATAAAATTATAAGAACAAAACTATCTGTTTCTACTATTTCCATGTTAATTAACTAATTAATTTGTTTTATTAGATCATTGAGTCGAATAAGAATCTAATAAGTTTGACATTTAAGTAAAATATGTGTGACTTTTACTATTCTTCTATTATATTTAAAAGTTAATATGCAAATAAAAATAGAGTCTTAGCTGTCACCCAGTCTGAGTCAGTTTTTTTAAGTATTGCATATATATAAAATGCATATGTATATGTATTTTTTTTATCTATGTATATGTATAACTCTTAGGAGTGTTTAATATGTTCTCCGTCCGAACGAGCGCTTCTCTTGGGTGGTCCGCCATGTCAAAATACTAACTGATTCGAAAATATCGTCCTGAGAAAAGACAGTATCACAAGACACAATAAAAATATTTTAAATATTTTGTCATTGAAAAAAAAAAAAATTGTAAACATGACTTGTGTAATTTACATATCTTTCTCTAATATTATTGAAACAACTGCAAAGATTTATTATTTTAATATCCTAATTAAAAATATAATTTTTTAATGTAAATTTTTGTACTGCATAATTTTCATAGCAGTTTTCTAACATTAGAGAAATAATTATGTTTATGTACTAGTTAACTTATGATCTCATTCTTAACGGGTGTATTTTTTAGTTCTATATTGAAATATTGGCTAATGAACGTATATTGGCGTTTTTATTTTATTAAATATTCAAAAATTGATGGATATATATCAGCTTAAAGTTTGAAGTTTGTTTTACTGCGTAATATATCCTAGTAGTTGATGACGTCACGAACTGAATAGAATATAATAAGTAATGTTATATATTTTTTGTGTTATATAACGATATTATTTTTAAACATTTGGGTCTACGGACCTGCTGCTTTAGCTTCGACGTTTAATACTGCATCTCTTTTGCACTTCTCTTGTTTAACAGTGATTGTAAAGGTTGACAAATGGTAGTGGAGAAGGAGGTGAGGAACTAATGACGTCGAGAACCGAAGGAATTTCTTATACATTTTTACCCTTACAATTATTAAAGTTGAAAAGATGACAGGAAATTCTATAATATTGCGAATTGAATAAAAATAATAGGATATTAGAGGATTTAATAATTCTCATTATTCTTTTATAAGTTAAAACCTCAATTGATAATTAACAAATATACGGTATAGTGAAGGAAAGCGTTGATTCGATTTCTGAATCAACACCATATTTCTGGGTATAGTTGTTCATTTATTTAATTAATTTTCATCAAAAGATAATAATAAACTTGTTCTCCACCTAGTCACCATATATCCGGCGCAAGCTATAAAAATTTGTCAACATATTAGATGATATTACTAACTACTTAATCCTTTTTTTGCATGGGATTAGGTAAAATAATAATTTCTAAGCGACTTGTTAAGAAAACATAGAATATATTAGTTCTCTCTTCTGGGCAAGTGGTTTGGTCAGTGTGAACTTGCCCATCCTGTAGCGGCCAAGGTATTATATTGGTCTATAGAGCATCATGTGTGGTCCGGCATAGTCGGTCCCACTGTAGTACCAGAGACCATATGATATTATACTATTGACTATATAAATACATATATATATATATATATATATATATATATATATATATATATATATATATATATACATGTGTGTATTTTATATATAATATTGTAATACATATGCATATGTAATACAAATAAATAAATATTGTATCTTACGTACATACCTTAAATATCGAGATGGATGATTGGTTTCTTTTTTTAATTATTGTTTGCTAAATTAGTGTCATGTTAACATATAAAAGTCATTGCACTGTTTAAACAATTAAAGCGTAATTGTTTAAGATTAAAGATAGCGTAGCGAGATTATTGACATCAATTAAGTGTTTGATTCAGGTGTTAGTGTTCTCTCAATTTTTTTTTATTATATTTCTACGATTTCAACAGCTAAATGATATCTCGCATTAATTATAGTATAATAATTGTGTGTTTTTGTAGATTTGTTTATTTATATGGTTGGTATATTTCTTTATTTTTGATTTGTTATCATTTGTTAAAGTTAATTCTTTGCCAGTTATGGAATATGTTTATTTCATTTCCGGGAACCGAACCCGGACCTGTACCTCAGTGTTAGAGCCTATGACCTAACTACCTCCGTCACATAGAGGACGTGTTCTCTCATATAAGAGTCAATAATTATCTATAAGTCTTGATGAAACACTAAATGTACTAATTGTCCAACAGTTGCCCAAAGGTACGCATCCTGTAGTCCATAAGTGATGAATGCCACTTCTGTACCTCTGCATGATGTCACCGCCAGACCTGGGTTGAAAACAGAGATATCCTACGATATCACGACATGTACTGTGATATTACGACAGATATTACATTACAGCTGTCTCAAGCTACACAAGAATAAATAATATCGATTAATTATTATTTTACAAATTTAAATAATAATTATATGATGTACAAAAGATAGCTACATAATAAGGATATTTAGGAAAATGAAAAAGCCAATATTCAATAGCCAATTGATGTTCCAGTTCATTAATGAGACAATTCCGAATATATTCAAGTCGTATGCATTCCAGTCACGACTGAGACACTATCTGAAATCGGCTGCAATCCAAACAACATCATCCTGTACTTTTTATAAAAAAAATTCTAAATTTTCCTTTGAGAATTTTTTCAAGAATTTTTACTATCCTTTTATTCTAAATTATGTTGTTATTTCCAGACACAATTCGTTTTTTTAAATTTATTTGCATAATTACTAACTACTTGTACTAACCCACTAACAGTTTATCCATAGCTAAAACATATCACATATTGTATTATGGTTGTCGAGTCATGAATCATGTATGTTCGGTCATAATTTTACTGAATTGTGTCAACAAACTTCAAGTGTCTATATCTCATAAACGGCACAACATAAAAACCTAAAAAAATTGCGCTTGCAAAATGAATCGGTTAACATTAAAAGTTAAAATTAATTAGAAATTAAGTTTTATTATAAAATAAATTTGAAATCAAAGATTCACATATATTAAACTATAATTATAGTTTTCAATAATCATGCTGAACATTAATTACATTTCTGTAAAACAAAAACAGTAATTATTAATTAAAAACATTTCCGATTGACGTTTTAAATCGGCATAATATAAAAAGCGAATGTGCGTCTCTCTCTAACTTTAGTAAGTTGATTGACATGACAGAGACAACTAAATAAAAATAAAGAGCAAATATATTTAAATGTTTACTTGTTTAACGTATTCAATTCTTGTAAGGATAAATAGATTTATTTGAAGAGCATAAGGAAAGAAGGCACGGTGCCAGACAAATTTTTATGAACTTTTTTTTATATAAAACAAGGATCAAGATATTTAAGATTACAATCATATATCAATCAAAGATCATTTAAATTTAGATACTATTTATAAAACAAATATATAAGAAACCAAAGTAAAAAAAATATCACCATGAAAATATGGCACAAATTACGAGAGATCTGTGATTATCCATACTTAAAACAAATTATGGCAAATAAATCTACGATAGAATGAAAGAACACTCAAGTAGTCTCAATACCTTTTTTTCAATGTGTATAAGAACGAGTAAGATAAAATTCACTATCGCATTGTAGATTTATACGACTCCTATAACCTTTTCCAAGCATAATTCGCCACTGATCTCTCGAAATTGAAAATATAAATAATTTCTCATGGTTTGTCCTCCCTTTTTTAGGTTGACTCTGTTTTCCACACAGGCTTTTTATTGCCAATTGAGTGAATAGATTTCTTTCATGAAAATATCCCATTATCTGGGTTTTTCAGCAATTTATTGAAAAAGAGGTCATTTCAAATAACCTGAAAGACAATTAATTCCTTATAGTTTATTGGAATCTAATAAATTAGGCAAGATACTTCAATTAAAGAACTTAAAAAAAGTGAAAAACAGATGCATAAGAGTGCATATCTAACGTCAGATATTAATTATTGTTTTAATATTAAAAAGGTGGCAAACAAGAATAAATAATATTGATTACCCATTATTTTACAAACTTAAATATTAATTATATGACGTCCAAAATATAGCTACATATTAAGTGGTAAAACAACGTCAATTTTTGGATATTTAAGAAACTTAAAAAGTCAATAACCAATAGCCAATTAATGCTTCAGTTCATTAGTGAGACAACTTTGAATATATTCAAGCTGTATGCATTCCAGCGATATTCGACAAGTTTACATATATTCGACAAATATCTGAGTAATGAATCAGGTAGAAAATATAATTTTACATATAACTGCTTACTCAGATCAAATTTAGATTTTGGACTTTCCGAGTTGTCTTAATCATGGAGTGAATGATAATTATATTAGCACATATTTCAATAAAAATTACATAAAATAGTAATTTGTAACCCAATTAAAACAGTCCTTTTAAAAACAGTCGTTGCGAAAATAAACGCAAATAAACAGTAGTTTTTTCCGCAGAGCGTTCTGGCACTTTACATGCCGTATCTTGTTATGACAAGTGCGTTAGTTACGTGTGTAGTGCCTCCTTAACATTGCTTCTTACGCCTACTTTAAAAAAACTTAACATTATTATCTTTTTAAAATATGCGATTAAGATAATAAACATAAATGTCTTTTAAAATCTTTTCGAATTTGAAAGGAATTTGTAATATTTAAATAAATTTAACATATTAATAGGGAGTAATTAAGTTTTATAAATATTATTTAATGGTTGATGTTTTTCGAGTTTAACCAAATACTTTGCGTTTGTTCTTTATATTTTAATTGATTATTCTTTTAATTGAAAGAGTACAAAACCATTTTTGTATAACAGTATAGATGTAAATATAAACATACTTTTACAATTTTATATTTGACGGCACAGTGACAGAGCATTTATATTCACACGACATTGTACTGCACGTTTTTTTCAGTATAAATATTATCGAATAAACAGTGACGGATACATTTTATATATGTGTACGTTTTTTAGCAGTTCAAACGTCGTGTGAATAGTTCTGTAGTGCAAATTACGAGAGTTCGGCGGCGACACATACTTAAAACAAGTTGTGGAGTATAAACTACCGATACAATTAAAAAGCATTGGCTCACTTATTTTTCTATGGTGTATATAGAATCGAATAAGATAAAATTCATTATCGCATTATAGATTTATACCGCTCTTATAACCTCCTTCAAGTATAAGTCGCCGCCAAACTATCGTGACTTGGAATATATATAAAATGTATGCGCCACTATTTATTCGATAATATTTATCCTGCAAAAAAACGTGCAGTACAATGCCGTGTGAACCCAGCCTTAGAGTTTAATCTCATACATCCTCCGAAAGTTGACAATAACTGTAATCAAAATAACTGGGTTACATTATTTGCAGCAATAAAATTTAAAACTCCATTTTTTAGATTAATGTCATAATTTTAGTTTAACTGGCTATTGAAAAATCGGCCTTTAGGGCCTTATTCTGTAACTTTTCAAAAAAACGACCTTATTTTTTCAGCGGTGCAAATATTTAATTTTTTCATCGATAGAATAAGGTTGCTGTATTTAAAATATCTAAAGTGGTATTCTGTATGCAATATTTTCCACCACCCATATAATGTACAGCGGCGAAAGAGTATAAACTGGTATTGATGATGTATTTATATATTCATATCTATGGATAGGTTGTAATATTGTAATGGGATGTCAATAAAAAAATAAAAAATGTATGTATACATATAAATACTAACTTATTTCCTATTTTTTCGTAGAATCCTCCAACTAGAGCTAATTATTGTTCAAATTGTTTGACAGTTCTCAAAAATACAGCGATAAAAAATTTTAGTCACCGCTGAAGGCGACCTTATAATTTGGTCGATTTTTTTCCAGCGACAAAAATAAAATCGATGGAAATTTCTTACAGAATACCAAATAAAAAATCATCGCTTTTGTGACATCATTTTACAGCAATGAAATTTTTTCACCGGTGGAAATACTTTACAAAATAAGGCCCTTAGTCTATCATGATTAATGGGAAGAAATGTTACATCAAATCGCTGGTAATAGATTTTCATTATAAGTAAAAGAATATTTTCTGATTTAAAATACGAGTAACTAATAAACGAAACATCCGCTGGATATAAGGTTGTCACAATTCAACAACATGTTTACTTTAATTATTAATTAATCTTTCTGGTTGCCACCCATTTGCTAGCAATCTTGTGCAAATATTATGAGTATTAATTCTCCGCTTGTAGGTTATACTTGTATTTTAGAACACACGTAAACAATTCTAATTAAAAGATTTCTATTTATGTAACAATTTAACTACCACATTTCCGATTGATTTGCATATACTCGTATCGTAGTATACTAATGGAAACAGTAATGAATAGTTTTAATTTACGAGTATAGCAAATTAGTAAGAGTATATTACTCTGCTCTGATCTATAATCACTTCAATAAGTTATTGTTTTTCTGCGAGTATATTAATGCCATGTGGTATCCTTCCACCTATATATATTATAATGTTCCAAGTGCATGTTTATATGTTTACGCGATTGTATGGTACTCAAAACGAATTCATGTATCTCTATGAAAATTATGGCGTCCTCGAATTTTCCCCTGAATTTCCTGGAAACACGTAATTTTGGAAAAACTAAAAAGAAATTTTTTACTTTTTGCTTTATAACTTTTATTTCGTAAAATATAGAAAGTTGAAATTTTGCATGTGTATTAGGTTATTCAATGCAGAGGCGGCCTTAAAGGGTGGCGTGGTCTTCTCCATTACCTTGTGCCAACCTTTACAATCACTGTTAAACAAGAGAAGTGCAAAAAGATGCAGTATTAAACGTTTATCCATAGTGTACGCTAAGCTTAACAAAGGTTAAAAGACAAGAAACCCGTAATTTTGCATAATAACTTTTATTTCGGAAAATACAGAAAGTTGATATTTTGCATGTTAATTAGGTTATTCAATGCAGAGGCGGCCTTAGGGGGTGGCAAACGGGGCAACTGCCCGGAGCCTAGCTCTTGTTCATTCATGTGCCTTAGTTTATCATCATTAATATTTATCGTCTTTGTGCTTGTTAACTGTTATCCTTCAATAAAAAATGTTAAAACTCTACATCTAAAACCCGTCAATCATCGTCAAAAATACTTACTCTTAATTTACATAAATTACACAAAGAACAAGGGCATTGCAAAGATCTTCCGCCCCGGGTCCACGCAAATATCTGCCGCTCAGGGGCCTTGCAAATATCTGCCGCCCAGGGGCCTCGCAATGGCTAAGGCCGTCACTGATTCAATGCTAATATATTTCAAACAATAGAAATTTAAAAATTGATAAAAAGAGCGTTGAAAGAATGGGGGAAAGTTAAAATTTTGGTTTGTGTAAAAATTGAGTATCTAATTAATAAGAAAAAATTCAAAATATAAAAATTTTATTTGAGAGCACGGGGACGGTTTTTGCAGAAGGTAGAAAGTTGTACATGGGCTAACTTTGGTACTTAATTTACAAATCAAAAAAGAAATCTAAAATTTTGAAAAAAGTTGATTAAATAACGAATAAATTGGCAGATGTAAGTGGTAATGTCGTTTGACTTTAATGATTAAAGTGATATTGTTAATATCTGCTATAATATTACGATTGTGACTTATTAAAAAATATTTGGATATTTGAGGACTTGATAGACAACTTTATTAATATATGGTACAGTTTTATAGAAATTAGAACATGGTTCAGAAGTCCTTAGCAAACCCAATTTCGGTCTGCCTAAATTTGATAAGATTGTCCACTTACAACACAGTGGCGACATCTTTAATGTATCAAATATTTTAAAAATGTTTTATGTTTTTTTCTTCTTAAATAGTCTTCGCGATTTTTCAAAAGGGACAGTTTTATGTCATATTTACTTTTGATTTATATCGGTGTTATTTTTTCACTTTTGTTAAAATAAAAAAAATTTAATAGATCTGTCAAAATAAAACAAACCGACAAAACAATCCCTTAAAATCTAAATGACCGTTTTACCTACTACAAATAATGACGAGCTTTAATATATGGTTGTCATTAGATGGACATAACCTTCCTTTACAAGAAACTTGTCTCAGTAAATCAAAACGGCATCAAAAAACGTTCGACTGACGTGACCGTAACGCGCGTCGTACGGTAGTCTGGAACTCTGGACGCAGCAAGACGTTGCTGAAGAATCTGAAGACGCACTTCTACTTATAGCACAGTCATTACTTTAAAATAAGATAAGATGTTACTGATAAACGCATTTTGTGGAATCATAACGCAGGGGCCTGTCTTTGAAATACCGTTTTAATACCTACCGTTGAAAGCAATTGCGACTGGATACAACTTATTTCGTTGGTAGGCAATTGTAAAAAATGCAAAGAAAACAAATTGTGACTAGATGAAATAAATAAATTGCCGTTTGAATACCTACCGTTGAAAGCAATTGCGACTGGATACAACTTATTTCGCTGGTAGGCAAAAAAAATGCAAAGAAAATAAATTGTGACTAGATAAAATAAATAAATTGCCGGATTTGATGACGTTATAAAATTCATCGAATAGCGCGATTCATCATAAAAGTTGCTTAAGATGAACTGGTGAACTGAATAGAAATGAGTCAATCAAAATTATGTCGAATAAAATTAATAGGTCTCAAAAGACTTTCTTACTCGTACTAATTTAAAAAAACTAAAATTAATATGTAACTACACAACAATGAAACACGTTTCAATATAAGTTTTTCAATATTTGTAATGTTAAGTAATGTTTCTTGACATTAGGCCTTACATTCTCTGATTACATTTCTTTTACTCTTTACTTACTAATATGAAAATACAGAAAACCAAAACATTTCATTCTATTACTGTCTTCTTCCTTGTCTTTCTTTACTACTTGATTTCGTCCTGCATTGTTTGCAATGTTCTACGCACTTCTGTGATGCCGGTTTGACACCAGAGAGACAGTTTTGTTTTCAAAAAACTAAACAAAAACGTGTTTTATTTTATTTTAAAACAGTTCTGTTTTTTGAAAACAGACTAATTTTGTTTTTAGTGTTTTTCTGTGTGTCCCATAAAAATTATAAACATGATAAACAACAACAGACAAGCACTAAAAACAACAACAAACGTGTTTTCCTTTGAACTTACCGAATCCAGATGGGAATGTGTTTTGTTTATTAAAACAAGTTTTTATAGACAAAAATGTTTTAAGAACTGTAAACATTGGTGTTTTATTGAACTGTCTCTCTGGTGTGAAACGAGCATAACTCTTACTCTCTAAGCATTCTACTTATTTCTGCTATCCATCTTCTTCATTCAGTCTTTCCTAGCAAACGTTCCCTCACGCTTCTTCTACTTTCCCTTTACAGGGAGATCTTTCCATTATATGTTCCAGCGTTTTCTCTTCTTCTCCGCACACCCTGCATACTCCCTCTTTTTCCTCCATCATTTACTGATTTCTATATCTTCATTCTCCAGCATGAACCTTGTGATCATCCTGATATTCCAATTTCCAAGTTTCACAATCTTTTATGCCTCTTACTATATCATACTTAAGGATTGTCACGAATGCACCATGGTTTATACCTAATCACATAATTCATCGAGACCTGGATATACCTACAGTAAAAGAAGAAATAGTGCTTAGAACCAAACTATACAAGGAGAGAATAATGGAACATCCAAACAACTTGGCTAGCTGTCTAATGTCCAATATTTCCGCAGTACGCAGACTGAAAAAGAAGTTACCTCAGGACCTACTAGCAGATCTATAAATCCATAAATAAATAGAATCTAGGATCTATTAAAATTAAGGGATAAGTCGATGGGCATATCCCGCGCAAGACATTTTTATTTATTCTTTTTGACAATCCTATCACTGAATGTCCTATAGGCAGGACAGATTGTAATAATATTTAGCAATATAAAAAAAAAAAAAAAAAAAATACTTACGCAATTTTCTGCATTCTTTCCTGCTGTTGTACTTCTATAACCAGTTCCCTTATCCACAATATCTTTCCTTTCTTATGGCATTATTTTATTCAAGAGTTTCACATTTAGTGGCATTATTTTATTACTTTACAGTCAAAATCTGGTAATTCTTTTGCGGGACTTTTAAATGATTATGCGGGACAAATCACTCTTGAGCGGGATATCCTTGCTCGTTTTTGATATATCGTAACAAAACGTAATAAACAGATAAGCTAATTTTGTAAGACATTTTATCATAAATCTAATAATATACCACTAATAAAATGTAAAACATTTATATGATTTAATTTATGCCTAACGAATGAAATTATGCGAAATATTAATATTATGTACGATATAAAGTTAATTGGCTTGAATAACGATTTAAATGAAATAGTTTTGATTGTATTGAGCGAACACAACATGCTATTTATATTCATATTTTACTGCTACGAGTATAATACAAGTATGCCCACTATAAAATTATTTATTGCTAATATGATATAACAGCCGTTAAAATGCAGAAAATTGCGCCTCATATAAATGTATAAGTTACTGAAAATATAACTAAGTAAAAGGATTTTGACAGTTTCATTTTTGATAAGGTAATTGATTTATAAAAAGTTTTGATCCCTGATTTGCACTTTTTCTTTAATTCATATTGTGTCATAGAGCTAATTTTTCTGCACTGTAGCCACTTTAGTTGAGCCATGGAAAGGTAGTGTCCTTGTGAAAAAAGATTCCCTTGAGCCCTCAAATATCCTGAAAAAATAATAATTATTAAATTCTCTTCTATTAAAATTGTGCTTCTGAATTCGACGGTAATTCATGCTTAAAAGAGGTTATAAGAGCCGTATAAATATATACGATGCGATGGTGAATTCATTCATATTGAGTGAAATTATCCCTTTTCATTGTATCGTAAATTTATATGGTACTGCTTGTTCTAAGTATTAGTCAACTCCGATCTCTCGTAATTTCAACTATATTAAATGAGAAGATATGGAAAAGGAGCCATTACTACCCAAATCAAAAGATATTTTGTACCTTTATTACAGAAATGGATGTGGGTGGAAAATACATCCTTTTTAATTCTCTTTAACTGAACCTAGGGTTCCTGACCCTTCTAAACACAAATCGTAAAGTTATGTATTATTTAGAGTAAGGGGCCATCCAATAATTATGTCACACACAAAGGTGGGGCGAGGGGTGTTAAAAGTGTGGCAAGACATGACAAGGAGTCCCCGGCCTACAGCATTGATACTTCAGACCAGTCTACTATGTCTTAGGGTTAGATAGGTCTGGTTTTACCAAAATTATTATTATTATTATTTCCTCTCGATACAATAAAGTTCATAAGGCAGCGATGTGCCTAAATATATAATGCTACGACATCATAAATACTGACAATATTCTAGGAGATGGTCGGAAATAGGACACAGCATTAGAAGTAGACGTTAAATAAATTAAACTAAAAAAAGGATAAGATTTTTCTATGGAAAAACAATTATGCCAACATTTTTTTATGATTAGCATATGTTTGAAATGTCTAGTAGGATATGTATTACAACTTCGAAATAAATAAGTAAGACACCAGTGTTGCGTTGTCATATGCACAAAGAGAGTAATCGACAGGATGCTACCAATAGAAGGACTAACAGAATTGAATTTATTATAAACTAATTAATGCAAATTTGAATTTGATATTCTAATGATGTGATTGATGTGGACTCAAAACCTATCTTCCAGAATTTTCACCGAAAAATTTCACCAAAACAAAAATGTCCAAAATTATACCAAATTGAAATATGCAACAACAAAAAAAGTAATAATCTTTTATAACTCTGTTACTCAGATTTCCATGAGTAATATGATGAACATTTATTTTTTTATTTAATTTATTTAACGTCGGCCTATTTCCGATGCTGAGTCCTATCACCGACGGCCTCCTTCAATGTTGGCAGTATTTATGGTGTCGTGGCCTCATATATGTGGGCTACACCACTGCCTAATAACTGTATGATTATGTATGACCATAATCAATATAAGTTCACAATAACCAAACCCAGAAAATATATATCTGGTCCGGGGATCGAACCCGAAGACACAGCAGTCGGCGTCAAGCATCAATGCTCTCGCCCACTGTGCCGTCCATGAGTTTTTATCTTAGAATAATCACCGCAATATTTATTTCAAAGAGTAATTTCTAAAACATGAGATCTAATATTTCCAAAAAGAATATGTCTTTGAGAAACTGGAACAAAACACGCAATACATATATATATATATATATATATATATATATATATATATATATATATATATATATATATATATATATCGTTATGATGTTCTGTTTTAAGTTCATCCATGATGGAGTGTGGTGGTAAAATGAAATAACCTAACAACAGTAGCAACTTAAAAAAAGGGATAAATAAATGTCTCCAACTCCAGAAATATTAGTTGCGTGACTGTCGACCGAGACCGATTAAATGATAGGAATTTGTCATCCACTGGGCTGCAACCCCTTACGTTCCTGGGGTTAGGGATGGGCAGTGGAGAGAACTATCGTTGTATCGATATCGAAGGTAAACATCGTTAAAACAAGAAATATCGTTTGCCCTCATCAAACAAGTGTTTAATAGTTATAGCTATTTAAGTTTGCTTTAGGATTCACGAAAGAATAACAGCGGAAATAAAAATATACATAGAGACTAAAGTGTATTAACAGTGACTTATAAACTTATGACAGTAGTAACTATATAGAAATTTGAATTGAAGCCCTCTATTTCTTAGATATCACTAACACAGGAAAAAATATATAAAGTAACAAGAACACATAAGGACAAATGTGACAAATTAAATCAACATTTATTTCAAAGTGTAATTTCTAAAACATGAAATCTTATATTTCCAAAAAGAATATGTCTTTGAGAAACTGGAACAAAACACGCAATATATATATATATATATATATATATATATATATATATATATATATATATATATATATATATATATATATATATATATATATCGTTATGATGTTCTGTTTTAAGTTCATCAGTAAACAATTTGGTGAAGTGCTTCTTTTTGTGACGTTTCTATCACTATTTCACTTCAATTATATTTCGCATCAACGATATTTTCATTTGTATTCCGACAGATGGAGTGGTTTCGCCATTTGTAGCCAATAAAATAGACATTTCATATGAACGAATATGAGAAACTGAACTGTACATGAACTCTTTCATGACAAAAAAGTCATGGGCATCTTCAATATGATGGCAAAGTGACTCCAAAATGTTTACTGGGGAAAAACGAAATATTCCTGTGATGTGCTGATATTTTTATTTTAATCCTAACTGCAAACTCTGAGGTTAGAAATGAAACACAATATATGCCAAATGTCATCGAAATATTGTGTTTTTCTATTGATTTAAAATGTCTGCTTTTTTGAAAACCCTATAGTTGGAACTACCTTTCAAATATCTATATTTATTTTATGAGACAATCTTATTTAGATTAAAATTTGGTTGTATATGCAGTTGAGTATGAAAAAGTGTCTCTATATAATTTAACTATCTGACAAAATTATAATGTCATACAACTGGAATATTTTTTTCGTCGTTATCTCAAAACTCAAAATTCGGTGTTGTCTCATTAACAAAAAGTATGTACGATAGATTTATCCAAATAAATAATTTTCTATTTAAACATCGATATTTATGTATAGTCACTATTTTCTACCCAGCTATACCCCTACTTCATTCTTGAGTCCATACATCTCCGTTACCCCCTCCATTATTTCAATCATCAATTAAGATTGATTCCTAAGTTTAATGTTCGTTCTTTTAAATGTCCATAATGTAGAAAACACACGATAATGGCAGGTTATTGATGTCAGTATAATTCTTCTAAGCTATTTCCATCTTAACTCATTTATTAATGCTGCATTTTAAATTCTATTGTATACTTGATATATATCTTATTGTAATAATATGCTAATAGTTGTGACGTCACGCTCTCTGTATTATGCATCAGTGACGTCATAATCTATTGTCAATCAGAGGGTAAATGATAAGTATATTTCCTGATTTAAAAATCAAGAACGACAGGTAAATTAGGCATAACTATAAAAGTAACGGTATTTTGCAAATAAAAATTGTTTTTGGTGCAAAAAATAAATAGACAAACATTACGTCATATTGAGAGTATGTCGTAGAAAGGCAATGTAGAACACATTAAGCGGCTTTTATTATATTGTATTGAATTATTGAAACTATACAAACCATAAAAGTTTATCAGGTGTTTTAATATACAGAATTTATATTCTTGTGTAAGTTCTACTAATTTTAATTTTAATTGTATATTTAAGAAATAGATTTAAGAAATTATTTGTAATATAAAAAAATCATATTTCTTTATATTATTGAAAATTGTTTCCCAATTTTAGATTGGAAATATAGTCACAATTATCTTTCGGCGAAAATGCAGTGTCCAGTCACAATTGCATTCCGAAGTAGACCCAAATTTTTGTTGTAGATTTGCAGTTAGAAAATGTTCCGTCGAAATTTTTTTGCTTAGGGTTTAGGAAGTGAAATAGCTTTGGATTTATTTAAAAACACACTTACATTCTAGCACACAATTACTTAATGGAATCAATATAGTACAAAATATGGTTTTTAATTTATTTATTTGAAGACATAATGGGCGAGTGTATTGATGCTTGACGCTAGACAGCTGTGTCTTCGGGTTCGATCATCGGACCGGAGTTATATATTCTGGGGTTCTTATCAAGTTAAATTGATTATGTATATACATAATCGTACACTTGTTAGGCAACGATATATATATGAGGCCGCGATACCATAGATACTGTCAATACAGTCTTAGGATCGGAAATAGGCCGACGTTAAATAAACTAAATAAAATTCATAATATTTACTGCATTATCAATAAACATTTTGGTGAAATGGCATAGATAGGTGAAGTTCCAGTAATAAAATCAATTTCTTTTTACTTAGATTTCAGATAGATGTTACTTATGAAAGAAATTGTCATAATTTTTTGGTAGTCGAAATAATCAAGTCAAAGAATAATAAGTTTTTATTTTATTTAACCCTGTTACGGCAGACATAATATTGTAATTTTATTGTTCCTTGAAATAGCTGTAAATAATATTTGATATTTTGATATATAAATAAATATAGCAGAGATTTATGAGCACAACGTTGAATACCTGTAATAATTAAAGAGACAAAATGACTTCTTTAATTGTTAATATCTCTTAACATATAAGGAGTTATTAAAAATTAATTGAAAATTTGAGGTTCTAGTAACCCACTTTATCAATATATAGTACACTTTTATAGAAATTAAGACATAGGACACAAGCCACAACTAAAAGAAATCAAACTAAATAATTGCAAACAATAGACAAATAATCATTTAAGTGAGGTGATATTTTTGGTACATTTAACACTAAAATAGATAACATTATATTACTGTTTTCATTTTAACAGCCTCCTCAAATTGATTTTGCGAGATCCCTTGATAACTAGAGCCCCAGGCACACATTTTTTGCATCCCTTCACCAAACCGGTATACTTAATTTTTTTGTAAAAATAGAAAAGATCTTTTGGTCATCTATTCCAAAACTTAAAAATTCTTCGTATAAATTTTTTTTTATTAATTAATGGACCAATTTATTTTTGTGTTGCGGGCCCCTTAGCACGTGCCTATAAGCGGCCCTGCTGAAAACCTATTAAGAAAAATTGAATGGGTAATAATTAATATTTAACCGCTAAAAGTAAGTAGGACTTATCTTTGTAACCCGACTTAATCTTGTTAAATGCTTGACATTAGACACTCCGGCTTTAAATGTGACTGTGGCATGCAGTAACTAGCTATTCTCGTAGTATTAGTACTGACACCAAGACCCGCTTAGCAGGGGTTAGGATTTAGTATGTTTAGACACTTAATGTTGTCTAACAAAGTTAATCTATCACTAATCCTATACGTACCTTAAACGGCTGCCCGCCTTCTTGTTATAATATGACGAAAATTTATACTGAAAATATTTTGACAGTAATTTTAAACATTTTTGACATTTGTAACGCCTTTTTAAATAAATTCTTAAAATAGGTGTATTTAGGCAAAACAAAAATTAATATATGTATTTATGAAATATAATATGTCAGTTTTAAATAAATTAAAAAAAATATATTTTTAAATAATTTTAAATTTAAATAATTACTTCAAAAATATTAATAGAATTTTTTTATATAAATAAAAGAATTATAAAATAGTGATTAATTTATTTGTTTATATTAAATAGAGCACTGTACCCGAAAAAGACAAAAGAGTATTTTGAAAGGAATGAAATGGCGTATAACAAAAGAGGCAAAGAGAAGAAGGCACAAGTGTGGAAGAGGAGCTAAGGAGAAGAAACAGGGAGATACAACAACAAGAAAGAATGGAAAAAATTGAAAAGAGCAATTATAACAAAAGATATAAAAGGATTTGAAAGGAGATACCAGAATACTTAAGAGAAAAAGGCACAAAAAACATGAGAAGGACTGCCAGATTCAGATTCGGAAACGAGGAGAAAGGAAACAGATACTGGGAAAATAGCGAGAAAGGATGTGGAGAGTGCGAAACGAAGATAGAAACATTGGAGCACATGAAGTTTCCATGTGAAAAAAAAGTAATAAGTGAAAAGAATATTGTGCAGTTATTAAAGCGAGGCAGTAAAGGGAAGAAGAGAATGGCGGAGATAGAGAAGGAACGGCAGAGTAGAAACAGGAGGCAGAGTTGCTAGAGGAGCGAAGCAGTAACAGTAGCAGATTTGTTTTTATTTTTATAAGGATATTTTTTTTTTGGAAGGACTGAGAATGTTTAGATATAATAAGGATATATATATACATACAAAGTTTCACTTCTACTAGGATCAGACTAGGACACAATGAATTACGTCATCGCATTGTTGTCTTTTGAATGTCTTTTGAACAACAACTTTGTTTTTTAAAACAAAATAAAATAAGAAATTTAGATGAAAATGATTCAAATTGTATTAGAAAGAGTAAGATTTGGGAATTATGGATGAAAAATGATATCGGACAAATATCTACCACAACCACGTTGATAGATGTCGATTCTTTTATCAAAATTTTTATCACTTTTTGGCAAAATGGCCGAATCACGCCTCCAGACCACATAGTGCTCCTGAATTTTTATTATTTAATAATGCAATTTTTGAATGAAATTAAATTCATTGTAACAATTGCCATAGCGTCTAGTAGTGGTATATCAAAAAACTAAATGTCAAAACTGTCATGTCGTTGGTGTTGCCCCTATTGAAAAAAAAGTTCTTGTTGAAGAACCCTATATATTTCACAATACGCATTTCATTCACGTAGTCATTCACAGTACCATTTTTAATTTAATTTATTTTTAAGTTTTCTTAGTTTTTTTAGAACTTTACAAGATCCAATGTTTTAAATTAAAAATATTAAATTAAGAAAAACTATATTATATTATAACCTCCAAAATGTGACAATCTGTCAAAATGCAGTAGGATTTACTTTTAAAAGAAGTTTAATGTTTTTGAAAAATATAGAAGAGAAAACAATTTCTATTAGTAATTGTTATTAAAAATAGGAATTTTAATTATTTCACATACAATTTTGGCGAACTGTCAAAATTTATATTACTAACGATGCATACGCTGCAACTAAATTAACTAAACTTAAGTTAAAACACAAATGTGACAACGAATACCTATTCTGAAAACCTGAAATCTAGATTAAAATATTAAATAAAAACAGTAAATTAAATATCAAAACAGTGAGTGGGAATACGGCTTTACTATTGACTTCAAATCAACTCAAATACTATAATATGAAGGATTAAACAAAGTTGTCTTTGGTCTCCTAATCTTTCATAGATGTTTAGTATTCCTTTTGGTATTTTTATTATAGCATTGTTAGTCTAATAAGTGTTTTAACACGTTCTACGTTAATAGAAAGGAGATCTTTTAATAGATCTCTCTCCCTCTTATCTTTCTACGGTCGTAACTCTTGTTGCTACCTCCCTTCTCTCTCCATTCTTTTTGCCTGCTCCAGTACGTGGGTTGTTAACATTATCTCATTTGTATTTAGCGAATTACACTAATTATTTTACCGTTTTCACTAATTACTTTGCATAATATTAACTTATTTAAATTTTTTGATATGTAACACAGGGTACTGTCAGGGTCATATTCTTTTATAAGAGAATTACGTGTTTAATATAAAATACCATTACAGGTTTCTGATAAAATGCTAAAAAGAATTATAATTTTAGATATTTTTTGTTGATTCTTTCCATGTTAACCTATATTTGCTTGTATTTTTGGTTTTAAAAATGTCTCAATTATTATTGGGCAACATTTAATCATCCTGAGAGGTGTACATTTTACCATCGTTTTACGCGGATTCGAAATAACACGGTTTACTAAGAAGAGCAAACAGTCTTTTTTGTACGAATTATTTGTTTTAACACGAATACCAAAAAGATTTTACTGTACAAAAATGTTCTTTTATTTTGTGTTTAATTGATCACGCTTAGTAATGAGGATTAATTATGTTTATTTCGAGATATATGTTTAGAATTAGGTTTCATTTGTTATCTGTAATTGTTATTAATTTTAAGTATGAGAAATTTTCAAAAATATCGGTAATAAAGTGGATGTTATTGTGGAATCGATCGATGGAAAAAAATTTAAAAATAATTAATAAATTATCCAATATCCAATAAGATATCCAATCAATAATAAACGTGCAACGTCTATAAACTCGTTAAAATAACCTAAAATGTCTATGTCTTCTTTTAATAAAAATTTGTAAACATATATAGTAGATAATCAGAATCAAAAGTAATCATTGCAAAACTCCAGCTCACCTGTACAAAATGAATATTAAATCTGACGATAGATGTCAATATATTGATATTTGAATGCATAAATTACAGTTAAGAAAGATCAAAATTGAATAGTGATATATTTGATGTGATTAAAACTTTTCCTGTTAATACTAAATTTTTGTTAAGTGATTCAAAATTAATTAGTGAATTATTGAAATATTTAGAAATTTGTAAAATTGAATTGTAAATTATAAAAGATGTATAAAAAATGTTTGATGGTGGCTATGACGAAAGAAAGTCAAGGCAAATAAGTAAATAAATATAAAAAAAAAATATATAGTAGAAGTTATATTTTATTGATTTTGCTCTATTTTTCTTTGCATGGTTTTTAGAACAAAATATAGTTATTTTTTTAATCTTACACGCTTTTTTATAGTTGTGGGACACATCCTCAGTTTTACCATACGCTGCATATTCTTTTTTTACACGATTTCTTTTTACGCGGAACGTATCTATATATATATATATATATATATATATATATATATATATATATATATATATATATATATATATGTATGTGTGTGTGTGTGTATAATCTTTATATCAAATCTTAAAATTACCACAGGGCAAAGGTTAATGTATATAACTAGGATCCCTAGTAAATGTTAAATGAAACCGTTTCTAAATTATGTAGTAACATAAAATGGGGGACCATTAAAACAGATAATTGGATTTATGGCAGAGTTAAATCTTCGATGTCACTTCTGTGACAGATGGAGCAATATATTATTTTTTGAAATTATACATATAAACTTTTTTAACTTAAGTTACAAGAATTTATTAAAATATTGAGATATTGAAATCTAATAGACAGCGCTGTGGTCGAATGCATTGATATTTGACGGTGACTGGTGATCCCCGGACCAGAGTTATATTTTCTGGGTTTGGTTGTTACCAACCCAATTGACCAATTACCAATTGAATATCTACATACATTATCGTAAACTTATTAGGCAGCACTGTGGTTCACATATATAAAAAATTGTACAAACCTTCACTTTATCGTTTAGTACTTTCACCAGTGCAGTACATACTTCGGGTATTATTGCTGAGACCCTGTCAACCTTCGCCAAGAAGGATCTACTGTTAAATAATTAGTTCGAGTTAAAGGAATTCGTTCGAAAATAAAAGCTTCCGACGTATTAAATTGTATGTCGTACTAGTGTGGATGTGTTGTAAAACTTATTACAACAAATGTTTTATGTCGCATGTTTATGTCGCACCAGTGTATACATGGTTTAAGGCCACAACACCATATATACTGTAAACAATTAAATAAAAAGGTACATATATTGTTAACGAAAGAACGAATGTACATTCATCTGACTACAACGTTGTCATTTTTAAACTAATTATTACTACACTGGTCTTACATACATCAGATACCCCACAACTGTAGAAATAATACCCAACCTACAATTTATGACCTGCAATAATTGCAAACCTTTTTTTACAAAATGTTTATATAAGCTAAACAGGTAAAGAATACTTCAGATTTAGTCTGAGTACTCAGTAAGAAAGAATCTGTAATTACAATAACTACTTCTCTCTTTTGATCTGTTCACTTCTCTGAAGACTAACGTACTTATAAGTACGTATACTATAGTTTACGGCACTGACAAATAATAAAAAAACCACACTTAGAGTATATAAGCTAGTAGTCTATTGTCAAACAAATTCAAATAAGTTTAGATATAAGAAAGTAATTGTAATTCCAGTATTTTAAATTCAACTAATAAATACCTAATGCCTACTCAGTGAACAATTTGGTGAAGTATTCCTTTTTGTGACGTTTCTATCACTATTGCACTTTAATTATAGTTCGCATCAACTTTATCTTCATTTGTATTTTGACAGGCCTAGTGGTTTCGTCATTTGTAGCCGATAAAATAGAAATTTCGTATGTGCGACTGTGATAAACTGAACTGTAACTCTTTCATGACAAAAAAATCATACGCATCTTCATGTGATTCCAAAATGTTTACCGGGTACGTTAATTAATAAAGTTAACTATATATAATATTTTATCAATAACATATTTTGTAATTAATACAATTTTTTATTAACTTTGTAACGTAATCTGTTAATAATTTTATAATGCGATAACTTTGAAGTATTTAAAGGGTACCAACCCTATAAGGTTTGTTTAATACCTAACCCTCAACCTCCAACCCTCAACACTCACCCATACTCATCGTCCACCCCAAAGTGAATTTTATTTAATTAAAAAAAACATCCCGCAATACAATTGAAACGGGTTTTTTATTATTACCTCTAAATTTGATATAATTAATTACCGGGAAACACTGAACTGTTGTATTTGATGAAGTGTAATAAAAAGTTAAAAAAAAGAAGCGTTCGCTTAAATTTTTAATTATAAAACTTTTTTTTTAAATTGTCGCACGTTGTGAATTGTCGTTTATTATACTATGGATGCTGATGCTGATGCTGATGCTATGGAATACTCGTGCCGGTAAAATACTCGTAACGTTTACAGAGAAAATAAAAAAATATATAACTTAAAAATACTTTAATTAAAAAAAAAAAACATTATAATTGACGAGAATGTCTTTGCAGTCCTTTATGTCTGCTTTATAGCATGAAATGACTTTGTTTTACATTAAAGATCATCCATAAATTACGTCACACAAATTTCATACTATTCTGACACCCTCCTTCCTCACCCTTTACTTGGTATGACGTTACACGTTTTCAAAATTCTTCTTGTGAAATTTTTGTGGTTTTTTTTCTCAAGAGGTATGTAGTACCGAAAGTCCTTCTATATGGAAATTACCTTTTTTTAGCTCTCCCGGACGTTTGCAGTATGTAGGCATGTGATGTCACAAATCTTCTGACCCCCTCAACATAATTTATGACATAATTAATGGATTCTCCCTTACGGCTGTTTCTAACGTATTATATTCGTACATATATTACTGCAAAAACGGCACAATGGCCTAAGGAGTCATTTCATGAATTTTGTCACACTTTGTCACATATTGCGTACCTCGTCTACATGTTGTGACGTCACATTTGAAAAGAAAAGTCCTTCTAGTCTTCTTTTGCCTTTTGGTCTTAATATTTTAATTTTTTTTAAAGTCTAATTACTAGTGACATCACAAATCCAATGATTTAAAAAATTAATTGTGTAATTTTCTGTGACCTATCACAAGAAACACTCAAAGATATCTTCACGTTTTCCAAATCCTCTTCTTTAAAATATATTTTTTTAATTTTTAGTATGGTTGTACCAGTTTAACTAGTAGGGTGGAAAAGTTAATAAAAATAACTTTGAAATCAAATTTATTTAGTGTATGTAATAAAGTTTGAACTTTCTCCCCCCGCACACCTCTTCCCTCCCTCACTTCTTTCAACCGCTGCAGCTTTACCCTCTCAATTCGTGTATCGCTTTTTCCTCGTTCTGATTCGCTTCGCGCTTCAATTTTTTCATGATGTCAACTTTAAAACTGTATCGAACCTAAAACAAATCGCTACCTCTGTTGTAAAAATACTGGAATACTTAAATGCTGTAACTGCATATGTCAGTGGCTGCAATTCGATTATATATGTATATATATATATACATATATATAAAACATTTAACCTAAATACCTTTTAAATATTAATCTCTAAGAAAATATTTAATCAAATTTGTATTCATATGTAATCAATATTCGTATAACAATACTATATATTTATAGAAAAGATATTTTTATTATTAACTTTAATAAAAAGTGAATAGAATATAGAGTAGTTTATGAGAGGATGCAACAAAGATGTGGAGGAAGAGGTGGATGACGGAAGTACAAAGTAGAAGGAAGGAAGTAGAGGAAAAGGGAGAGTAGAAATTGTGGGAAGAGAGCAGTAAAGAAATTTAGGATGACAGGAAAATAGTTGCTGAGAAGAGACAAGAGAAGGAAGATAATCGATGGCAGAGGTATAGGGAAAAAGGAGGGAGAAAGAAGAAAGGACAATTATATAGGAGAATTTATGTAAAAAAATTTACTGCTGAACGGAAAAAACATTAAAATAAATAAAATATAATAGACTCTCAAAATATAAAAATTGGCCGATTAACAACCGATTTTTCATGTTGATGCTTTTTGTAATATTTATTTTGAATGCATCAACTTTTAATAGTTATTAGCACTTAAATCAATATAAACATATAGAAATCATAATTTTTATAATTGATAACTTATCCTATTTCTCAGTTTTTCCCATTCTATTCCAAACTCTTCCATCGTTGCTTCCTTAACAATTTCATTATCTATCTTCTAACATCCCTTTTCTTGCATTTTTATGGATTCTTCCATTTTCACTATTGTAAGTCTTTCTGTTTTCTTGTAATTAATTTTTTATTATTTTTCTTTGAGATTATATTTTTATGTTTATGATTATGTTAGCGCATAGCCAATTAAATTTCATTACAACCAATCCAAGAAAATATAAGACACCTTGAAGAGACAGGATGCACAGATTGTACATCGATGTATAGAGAATATGCAGGATAAGTGTGGAGAAGGAGGAAAAACCTATACCATGTAACGAGCAGGTGTAAGGAGAGAGTTGAAAACTGGAAGTCTGGATGATCTGTTGTTAAGGAAGAGAGAAGGAAGAAAATGGAAAGATAGCAAACAGCGAGGAGCATTAAAACGAAAGAAAAGAATTCAAAATTTTAACCTTTTTTAAGAGAGATGTGCATAAATAGTTTTCAAAAGTATTTAAATACAAAATAGACCAGCCTCCCAGAGGAGTTTCGCTCGCAAACAGTTTACGGTCTGCATAGTTTGCAAAGAAACTCGTCAGGGAGCCTGGAGGCAAACAAACCTACCCTTCACAAAACCTAGAAGGACCGTAAAGGCATATACAATAAATATAAATATATACATGCATACATATTTAAATATAATTTAAATCAGAAACCAATGTCACCTGATATACATTAGTATAGTACTGTATGCCGTATTCTCCAGCGAAAAGTTGCACGCTCTATAGTTCAAACAGTTAATGACAAAATATTAATGAATTATTTGATATATTAGATTGTCATTTAATGTAAAATCAAACTAAAAATAAACATTAAATAATTTTCAAAAAATTTCATGCATTGACCTTGATTGATGTTTTGATTAATGTACAACAAAATTATATTTTCATAAATGGCATTTAAATAATGTTAACAAATGGTTTAAATAGTTTCTCACTCTTCAAGTTATGTAGCACGTTTATTATGTGTTATCAAGTTGTTAATCTATTTAATTTATTGATATAAAAAATCGTACAAACAAACCGCATTTTTGGAAGCCAAACCTCTCACTATAGCTAAATACAAATACTTATTATATTAGCTCTATAAAATGAATTAAAGTTTAAAGTAAATAAACTGACATAATCAATAGTTTCTTAAGCACTTGACACAAAACTGTCTTTGGACAAACTTGGATTTGTTTTAAAACGCATAAGACATACCTTTTGGAAAGGTTGAAGAAATTTTCCGGTAAACATTTTGGAGTCACTTTGACATCATATTAAAGATGCGTATGATTTGTTTGTCATGAAACAATTCAATTTGATTTCACTCGTTACAAGGAAATGTCAGTAATATGAACTACAAATGGCAAAATCACTTCACCATTTAGAATCAAAGTGATATCACTTTATAATTTATTACCGGTTATACAATAGTATAATATGAAAATATTTGCAAATAAACCATTAAACAGAGTTAGATATACCTTGTATATAGATATATCTTGTTTTTTTTTCTGTGATATTCTGGTGAAATGAATGTGGAATTTTATCTTTACTAAAGTAAACATTTTCAAACGTAAAAGAGACAACAACTATATTACCATTTAAATGTATGATGTTGGAAAGAGAAAGAATTCTTTTTATAGAATTTAAAAAAAAATTCATAAAAGGAATAGAATAGAAAACGTCATGCCAGCGCCTTCGTCATAGAACTACATTCTAAGAAAAATTCATATTAAAATGCTAGTTATTTTCTTGTATATTATTATTTTAACAACAAAAAATATTAAAATATAATATCTTAATAAACAGTTGTAAGAAAAATATTTTTTGCCCTGAGATTGTAACCGCAGAATTGCAGTTTACGATATGTATAGTAAATGATATACAAAATAAGAGCAGTGTACATTTATGATATGCGGTATAATTATGATTATGTAGTAATATCGAATAAACAAGTATAGTCGGCTTATTAAATTTAGTATTTAATGAAAAATAATATTTGTTTAAAAATGTTGTTATTTCTATTATTTGTGTTTAAAATTAAAAATTCAATTACCTAAGAACAAATTACAAGAAACTGAATGAAGTTCGTTAAGACTCATTTAGAACTTACTAATTACTACATTTAACTTATTTTGTGGGTTTACTTTGTAATTAACAACATTACGAACCAGGAAACATTTTGATGAAATGGCTTTGCTAGGTGAAGTTCCAGTGAAAAAATCAATTCAAATAGATAGAAATACTCAGATTTCAGATAGATGTCAGCTATGAAAAAAATAGTCAACAATTGTGCAAATCAAATGACCTACGTGTGTTTTACCACACGGCTATCTTTGACCAAATATTAAACATATTTAAAAGAAAATAATTAAATGATTATTGAACTTATTATTAGCAAATACAAAAATACATATTTTGGACATTTTTTTCTTTATACGAGTTCACCTGGGCCTTTTGAAAAAGTGTCAAAAAAAATCCTCTTTTTGATTGAAAAAATAATTAAATAAAAATTAAATTATTTGTTTTGGCGTGCGTTACCAAAGTCCAAATATAATTTTAAAAATATTTTATGGCATCAAAGTTACCAATCCCTACCACCAGGTATCGGCGAAAAATGGAGTGTGATATACCACACGCTAGCTGGGACCCATAACACAATTTGTATAATGTGATTGAACCTGTCCTTATACCTACCTATATATATATATATATATATATATATATATATATATAGAGTGCGAATATCCTGAGAGTGAATAGAGTGAGAATAATATATGTTTCCTATAAATTAAAAGTGTGTCTAAAATGTGTCTGAGAGAGAAAGGTTGTTCTCTATGTTCATGCGTCGAAAGTGAGACCTTTCTCTCTCGCACACATTTTAGACACACTTTCAGGTCCAGCATTCTCTCTCCATTTACGAAAAAAAAAACAAAAGAATTTGTACTGAAAAATATATGGCTGTACGATAGGTAAGTATATGGCAATTTTCTGGAAAAGTACTTAACGATTTTTTTTTATTTTTTGCAGTAATGATAGATTCTAGCATAAAATAAGACATTGCTGAAAATTTCACCATTATATTCCAACGTTGAGAAGTCCTAGGACTTATTGGTTAACCCAATGCTTTGCTTAAACTCTTTACTTTCCTAATATTTTGATTTATTAATCAAAGATTTGACAGATACGACTGGCGGTACTAATTACTATTATTTCGCAGCTAATAATGAGATATTTCCTGTTCCTGTCCATCTCGACTGCTGTGTGCTGTCGCTAGTCTTGTTTAACGTTTTGCATTTAACAGTCTTCCTTTTAATGTATCATTATCATTTTTTTGATTGTTTTCTGACGTATTATTATTTATTCAAACATTTGCTACATTTTCATCAACAATATTTGTTTTTTTTATTCTTTATGTTAACAATACAATTTTACTTTAATTACTGTTATTACGGTAACTGTTTACTTATTATAGCTTATTTGCATATTCTGATTGCACTCTGCGACATCTGTGGCGACTAAACCATAACAATTACTGTAGTAATAATTTGGCTGCTAACAGTTGGTATCGGATTCGGTACATTTTGAGGCACTTACCCAACTGGGTGTTCATTAAAAGATGATTCACTGTTCACAGCTCACTGTTGGAATTTCGTTTTCAATTTTATATTTAACTTAAATTGTATGGCATATTTAATTTATTTTTTAGAATTTCTTTACGTTTATTTTTTTAGAACCTTACAAAGTCCAATGTTTCAAAATTAAAAATATTAAATTAAAAATTAAAAAATAAAGAAAACTATGTTATATATTAATCTCCAAAATGTGACAATCTGTCAAAATGCAGTTGAATTTACTTTTAAAAGAAATACAAAAAGTAGTAAAAACACTGTTATTAAAAACAGCATTTTTAATTATTCCACATTCAATTTTGTTTGAATTGTAGTTTTAGCGCTAGAAATGGTCGGTCATATTTGTATAACGTGAAATGCATTTTAACGTCAGTTAGTTGTTGAGTAGGTCAGTGCTGTGGTAATGTTCTGTAGCTGTTGGTAGTCAAATAATCAAGTCAAATCAAAGAATAATAAGTTTTTATTTTACTTAACCCTGCTAAGGCAGACATAATATTGAAATTTTATTGTTCCTTGAAATAGCTGTAAATAATATTTGATATTTTGATATATAAATACATATAGCAGAGATTTATGAGCTGTAAGCTTGGCAGCGGTTGTGATGTCACATACATTTGAAATGTGTACAACGTTGAATCGCTTTAATAATTAAAGAGACAAAATGACTTTTTTAATTGTTAATATCTCTTAACATATAAGGAGTTATTAAAAAATAATTGGACATTTGAGGTTCTAGTAACCCACTTTATCAATATATAGTACAGTTTTATAGAAATTAAGACATAGAACACAAGCCCATTGTTTTTACGATCTCAACCGCTTTGGCGATATAACTTGTCACATTTTCTGAAGCACCCTGTATTTTATTATGTATTGAACAACCTTTCTCAATTATATACATTAAATAAATTCGATGACATTTGTCTGTTTTGCAAAACGTTTTATTATAAGTAGTGGTATCTGCATACAATGAATAAATAATTCCTCTTATAACTTAAAGTATACATTACAAAAGGATAAAAAAAGAGTAAACAAAATTACATACATGTACTTCCATTATATATTTAATAAAAGCTGTTTAATAATATTAATTATTATATGAAAAATTAATAGCGGTATGATCTTAAAAATATTTAGAAGTAAAAAAAATAAATAAAATAAAAACAAAAATATTCAGCAGTGAGAAATACCTCAAGTCATAAGCAATACAGAGGCAATTTATTAACGCGACCTCAACCATCAATAATATCATTTGCTACCGGAGCACGTTACAGTCAAAGAAACGTGGACGCGCCGCGCTGCTCAGTGGCAGACTCAACCACCTCAGCCACCTCAACCACCACCTCTAGGATGTTAGATCTTAGAAAAGTACTAAGATAAGCGTAATCAATCTTATGAAATCTTACAAAACTATAAATGTCATTGATTTTTTTTTCTTTATATTTTCGGCTTTTAAAAGGTTATAGAAATATTTAATAGCTCCTTCAGATAATCGGACATTAAATAAAAACAAGTTTTTAACAGCACTTAGAGAATAAAAAGACAAAATATATTTATTATATATTTTGTTGCATAGAAAAGTGTCCTTGCATAATGATATTAAAAAAAAAACTCTGAAGTTTAAAATTAATAGACTGATGACACATTGAAATGTGCTTGTGAACTTATTTTTTAGGGGTCGTTTTTTAAAACAATTACTTTTCTATTAATGAAAGTTTACCAAAATAAAATTAAAATTTTAGTTTTGCCGCCTATTTTAGCTCAGCATATGACGTCATAAACGACATAAGTAATCAAGATTATTTTTTCGCAGCTTAATATAAAACTTGATGGGATACACAACTCCAGTTGGTTAGTAGTAAATGGCGTATCACACACACACTCGTAAGCATCGCTGTTGCACAAAAAAGGTGGAAAATCATCGGACATCACATCACACACAGTTTTCTTTTTTATAACTTTGGATTCATTTATGATTAAATTGTCAAAATGCATATAAATAAAAATTAAATGCTGTTCTTTGGTAAGCGCATCACTGAGAACGGCTGGATTGATTTGTCTAATTCTTTGTGTGAAATGTTCGTATTAGTCTGAATATGGTTTAAGGAGGGGGGTAAGGTCTCAACTTTCTTTTTTATTTCTTTATATTAATGCAGCGGTTCTCAAACTTTTTACTTCGAGCCCCCCCTGTATAATCCAGCTGTAAGCCAGGCCCCCCTACATGTAACCGTACTATATATTATAAGGGAGTCGCATTTGACATTTTACAGTCAATTTTTATTTAGTTAAATTTTGCACATTCTATGCATACTCTAATGGGGCAATAGGTTTAATCGTAATCAAACAACAAATTCTATACAAAGAATTACTGTTTAATTAATTATTTTAGCTACTACAGTACATAATTGTTATTTGTAACTAACTCAAAGCAATAATAATAAAAAGAGCGTTTTTACAAGAATAAGTGGTGGCGAATGGAGTGAGTTCACTCAAAATTGGGTGTTTCCTTTGTACACCAATTCAGAAGGACGTGAGAGAAGATTCTTTAAACTTCATTTCAAGCTTAGTGTCACCTTGGAGGTCAATGAGATTTTCGTTTCCTTCATGTTGAGGGAGCACTCATCGAATGATGGTTTGAACGGGTTTTGAATCCATGCCAAACCATCCAAGTTCCCATTAAAATATTTTTCAAAACGAGATCTGAGGATTTCTAAGTGTTTAAGAAAGCATTTCTTTACATTGGTTGGAATAGTTTCTTTAATCATAATTTTAAGAATAGGAAATAGCTCCAAATTGTCACTTTACAGACCGCCTTCGTACAAACTTAGTTTCCTTACAAAGCTTTTCACCTTTTCAGTCCATTGCAGAAGGTTTGCATCTGTTTTCTGTATTTTCTGATAAACTAAAAAAAAAAATGTTAGGCACTCTTACGTCGTTGACTTAAAATTATACATTTGTTGTAATTTTAAAAATAAAAAGTTTGCTTTATTATTTTGTAAGTAAATTTAATTAATTTTTCAACCAAGCATTGGGCCCCCCCTGAGCCTTAATTGCGCCCCCCTTTGGGGTCGCGCCCCACACTTTGAGAACCGCTGTATTAATGTATAACATATTAAGTTTATTGTGTGAAATTTTGAAGTCGATTGGCGTAAAACTGTCAAAGATATAGAGTTTTAAGTCTTTACCTCTTTGGTTTCGTCTTACTTTTAAACTTTTAAATGCGTTTTTCTCATAAACACCTTTTTCAAAGTCAGTGCCCTCTCGAGCTCAAAATCTACTGGACCGATTCTTTTGAAACTTTACATACTCTTTCTTTACATAAATACCGAGGTTTTTAATTTTATAATTTTAATGTATTTTAAAATAACAAAGTTTCTGATTTCTTTCATGAAAATTGGTATTTTGGTTTTTGTCATGAAATATCAATAAAAAAACTCAACAACATTACCTGCAGAAACTTATTAACTAATGAAATCATTTCAGATTTTCGAATTCAGATAATCCAGTGATGAGTTATGAGTGGCACCGCAATGTTATCTTTTTTGTGACGTCTGCGGAGATTCGCTGCGGAGACGATAAAAAATAAGCATATTTTCGATAATATTTTGACAACTCAGTTAATATATAATTATTTCTATAATTACTACATGATAAAATAACATTTGAAAAATACTTTGTGAAATTTTCATAAATAAATATCAAGAAATCGTTTATCGTCTCCGTTCTTGATATTTATTTATGAAAATTTCACAAAGTATTCTTCAAATGTTATTTTATCATGTAATAATTATAGAAATAATTATATATTATCTGTGTTGTCAAAATATTATCGAAAATATGCTTAATTTTATCGTTTTGACCTTTGACCGAAAAGATGGAAAATTCTGAAAAAACTAAAAGTGCTTTTTTATTTGCGCTACTATGTGCGCAAATGTCATATAACAGCTGATAATTGTGAATCAAACTAATAATGACGAAAAATTGATTCAGTTGCTTATTTTCAGTTGAATTGTGAACAAAATTATTAAAATTTGGAAAGGACAACGTCTGTCGGGTCAGTTAGTTATTAATATATAGAATACTTATATAGCCAATTTTATCAATATATAGTACAGTTTTATAGAAATTAACTCATTGTTCACAAGCCCATGAAAGCATAATTTCAAATATGTATATTAGCATCATATTTTTATATTTTTGAAGTTCACTTGAAAATGAAGTTGCGTGTGGTGTCAGGTGTGGTGCCGATGTCATAATTCATAAATCAATATGTTAAGGGTTATACTTATTAAACTTCTTTTATTTGTGATTAATGAAAAGTTAAATCATTTCTATCATTAATCATATGAGTAATTCTTTGTATTTCTTATATTTATTTGCTTCAGCTCCTGAATTCCTGCTTACCTTTAGACATTTTGACAACATAACCTCACTTACTATAGCATTATGGATATTTGCTTTATACATTAACGTCAAATGCTACAAGTAATGACAAATTATACTTATGAAAAGGAATCAGTTACAAGTGTGTTACTTACATTCGTACTGAACTTGGTATATGGTAAACAGATATTTAATCATGTGAAATTATTGGATATTTTTAATCTTTGACGAGTAGCTGTTCGGAACTGATACTATAGAAGGTCCGGGACCCTTAATATATGGAGTGACTAATTACCTTACTTCATTACTTTTATTACTTATTACTTTTTTTCTAATTTCTGAAATTTGTTATTTTGATTCTTTGAAAATAAAACAATTAACATACCAACATAAATTGCACCACTGTTGGAATTTAAATATCAGAAATTCTGGTTTTATAAAAAAGCATAAAAATAGGTTTTGCACCTTGCTACCAAACACCCTGTATATATATATATATATATATATATATATATATATATATATATATATATATATATATATATATATATATATATATATATATATATATTATATATATATATATATATATATATATATATATATATATATATATATATATACCCTATATAATAATGTCCCAGGTGTATATTTATATTCTTATATGTTTATATGTTTGGTTCGAATTTAGTATGGTAGATCGAAAACGGCGGTAGAGAAAAAAATTCTAAGACTTTTGGCGTCCCTGGATTTTTCCCTGAAATTCCTGGAAACCCGTAATTTTGGAAAAACTGGAAAAAAAAGTGTTCGTAAAAGATAAAAATGTGAAATTTTGCGTGTGTATTACGCTATTAAATGCGAACATATTTCAAAACATCGAAATTGAAAATTTAATAAAAGGGGCCCTGAGAAAGTTTGGAGAAAGCTTAAATTTTGGAATGTGTAATAATTGAATATAATATTTAAACTGAAAACAGTAAGCTGGAATGGTGCTTTATTTGTAATTTTGAACTATATGAAATCCTAGCTTATTCCTAGCTCCAAATAGCCTAATTTAGTACGGTAATAAATTTTAAGAGTATTACAGAATGTTGAAAACTAAAAATTGAAACAAAATGTTTTCTCTAATCTGCTACATAAAGATACATCATATAAAATGAATATATCTTTTCACTATTATATCAAGTTACAGATTTCATCTAATTTATGGTCCAGACTGCAATAATATGTTTTATCTATCCTCTTGGGGGTTGACACTTGTAGCTTTCCAGCATCACTGATCACGGACTTGTTTAACCCTTGGCTCCTGAGAAATACGAGTAGATAATAGTCCGTCATACTATGCTAACAACCTAAATTTATAGCACCACATTATTCATTTAGATAATTTAAACTCAGGGATGAACAACATTAAGTCAATGGGTGTGATTAATTTTCGTATATTTAATGGAGCAAAATATCATATTCGATAATGTTTTTTGACGACACAGTTAATGTATAATTATTTCTATAATAACTGCATGATAGAATAACATTTAAATAACATTTTGTGAAATTTTCGTAAATAAATATCAAGAAATGAAGCATTTACATCGAATCTCCGTCATGTCACAAAAAAAAGTTTCATTGCGGGGTCCCTCATAACTTATTTATTATTTCAAATCAAAAAACCAAAATGATTTTATTAGTTGATACACAATCAAAAAAATCAGAAACTTTGTTATGTTAAAATACGTTAAAATTAAAAAAAAAACTTGACAGCGTTACCTCGGCAATTATGTGAAGAAAGGGTGTGCAAAATTTCAAAAAGGATCGGTGCAGTAGATTTTGAGCTAGAGGATGCACCGACTCTGAAAAAGCTAGGTGTGAGAAAAACGAGTTTTAAAGTTTCAAGGAAAGACGAAACCAGACCAGAGAGAGGAAGACTTAAAACTCTATATCTCCGACAGTTTTACTCCAATCGACTTCAAATTTTCACACAATAAATTTAATGTGTTGTACAGTAATATAAATAACGCTTCTAAAGATTAAAAGAAACTGGTATATTTTGGGGGAATATATTAGATAAATTTTGAATGTAATTAAGATTGGTAAGGTTTAAAGTGGGGGGTACTGGGGGTAGCTATCATAACTTGGCAACATTGTATATTGTCATGCTTTGCGCGGCAGCATGCGAAGTACATACGTTACCGCTCTGGGGCTGACGATAAACTACTTGGCTCTATTTTAGGTTCTATTATTACAATTTCTTGTAATTATTTTAAATCGCCTGTTAATTACTAATCAACTAATAATTATAGTGAAACAATATCTGCGTTAATTAATAAAGTTAACTAAATACTCGGTATAATAACATTTCAACATATTTTTGAAGACCGGTTCCAAAACATAAAAATGTAAATGTGTCATAATATGAGACAACTATTAAATAATTTGTTTGTCAAATGAAAAGTTGTTATCAGATGTTGGTGGCTATTAATAGGATTCAGATTATAAGTAACCATTAAACTGAAGCTGATAATAATTCGTAACTAGATCCCTCAAAAACATGGATGCAAGATATTGGCTAAGCAAGCATGTATGTCATGTCATATGATACATTTTAAATTAAGTTTATCATTTTAAATTTAAACAATTTTTTTTTATCTTTATTTAAGCATTAAATATCTTGCTAAAAATCAAAAATATAAATGTTATTTTACAATCCAAAATATAAAATTAGTAACAAATAATTACATTATTAATACATGTTAAATACAAAACAAGTAATATACAATATATATATTTATAAGTAATATATATATACTCGTATATACAATATAATATAATATATATAAAAGTAAAATAATCCTATATTATAATGTTCCAAGTGTATATTTATTATCTTATATTCTTATATGTTTCGTAGTGAATTTTGTATGGTAGCTCGAAAACGGCTAACTCTATGTTTTTGAAAATCGCCTATTTTGTAGAGAAAAAAGTACATTGTACAAAAATCTCGTCACGATAAAAACCGCGATTGAGTGTGTAGCCACCTTGGTAAAAATTCATAAATTGGGCATATGCTACAGATTTAGCCCACTGCGTCTATTTCCTATTTCCAAACTTAAAGAAATGGTTATGCGGTTAGAGATTTGGGTCTATCAAAGTGACCATTTTAAAGAGGACTGAAACAAACACCTATTTTGAGGACCTTGAGAAAACCTATTATTTGGAAGGAATAGAAAAATTGGACAAAACGTTGGACTAAATGTACCGAGCTTAAAGGAGACTATGTTGATAAATAAAGCGCTTTTTGGCGAAAAATTCTTTTACTAAGAAATAATGTGCTTTAAAAAATATTATATATATATTTAAATATATATACGAGTATATAGTTTTATTATGTTATAATTTATTTTGAAATGCAATCCTTATCAAATTGATTTAAACTTGAGCAATGTTTTAAAATAGGACGTCTCAGACGCCGCGATGTGTGATTTTTGTTCAGTTCAGAGGGCGATGTGGGAAGCTACTACCACGAGTAGGAGACTCAGTTGGTGACAGGGGAGGGGGGAGGGCTCTCGTGTAAACAGTAAAGCCACCTTGTGTAATCTGAACACAATTATGGAATCGTTATTGTTTTTATATGTCACCGACGCGAGTAGTAAAAGGTTCCGTCTAACGTAAGCTGTGTAGCCGTACAGGCGTATAGGCGTACAGGCGGTTGAGGCTGAGGCTGAGGCAATCCACGGCTATATGGGTGGTCCAGCTATAACCGTTTCTGGTATTTTAAATAATTCCATTCTATATATTGTTGAAACGAATCATCTGATTTAACCCTTATACAATAAAAATAAAAGAAATAAACAATCTGACACGTGTATTTGAATATTTCTTAACTTGTTAAAACGAAAGTCAATTTAAATTTTTCTCTTGAGTTATGCATTGAATTAAATAAGTTTTTATTATCTATGTAATATTTTTGCCATTAGGCTCTACATTTTTCCGCCTTGAATAATGAAATTACATATCATTGTGATTAATTACATTTCATTTGTGTTCCCTATTCTACCTTAAAACAACTTTAACCCCTGCTGATTCTCTCCTCTTGCTACTGTCCCTCCCGTTTCTACTCTGCCATTCCTTCCTCCTTCTCTCTACCTCCGCCATCCACCTCTATCCTTTACTACCAAATTTAATTAACTGCACAATCTTCTTTTCACTCTTCACTCTTTGCTCACATGAATACTTAATGTGCTCCAGCGTTTCTATCTCTCTCCCGCATACTTTGTACATTCTTTCCTCTCTATTTTCACAGTATACGCTATTAAATAAGTTGTTAATAGGTATCTTTTGTATTCTGGCAAGAAATATTTTGGGCCCAGTCCGTCACTGACCGTATTTAAGAGCAATACATTTAATGGACTTTCTTATAACGCGGGATGTTGATTTGCAAATTATTACAAAGCGTAAGTTATATTGAAACGGTTTTTCCTTATATATATGGGATCCTTCAACAAGAGGTGCCATTTTAAATCAAGAGGAATCGCAATATTTTCGTGAAAAGTAGTGAAATTTGTTTATAATAATCCAAAGTACAAACACCAAGGTAATCAATGGTAAGCATCCACGGTTCAGTACGGAAAGCAGTCAGCAAATTGGAAACTTTAGAAAGCAACGAGCCCTGATGTGAATGGCACTGATGCGTTATGCAGTAGTGAAACTAGGCATTTAGAAGGTTCTGTGTCAGAATGGGAATTGGGCCCCATGTGTAAATAATGAAAAATATTATTATACCCAATAAAACAGTAAGATATTCGATTAATGGCATTTTATTCACTAGAATCTAAAATTACCATTTATCTAAAGAAAGTAGATATAACTACTAGTAAAGTTACAAGCATTTGAAATGGAAATATCAGAATTACAATTTTATACCTAGTAAGGTCATCGATTTCATTTTTCATTTCATTGACTTGTCTTGGGGGCGCTGGGGTATTGCCCCCAGTTGCACCAAGGCCTGTACTTAACGTTGGGGCAAATGAAACATTTATAGCTTGTTTATAATCATAATAAAGCCTCAACGAGTAGAAGGATCACGATGGCGTTCTTAGAATGGTGTGGTCGCGAGAATACCTGGAGCCTCCATCGGTGCCAATCGTAATGATTGTATTATATTTACTTATAACACCACCATCAGCATTAACACAAGGGTTGTTTTGAACCAACCTATTAACCTGAAACACGGCTGGTGACTAACAGAACATATCGAAAGTAAATCTTTGGTTGATTTTCCCCCACTCCTGGAGATTTGCGATGCCAGTCTTTTTGACCATAAGCTCGTGAAGTGTTGTCCAGAAATTGTCTTGTGAATGTGTAAAGCTGGAACTTAACTATGTAGCTGGGGGAGAAACATTGAAGTGTGTTCATCCAGGAATTGTAGTAAGTGGTTAATCACGGAGTGTGCAATGTCAACGGATTATATCACAATATGAACTTACTAAATCCTTCTTTTAGTAAATCCAATGCGTTTACTACTTTCAGTGGTGAATAGTGGACGTTTACCATTAGATTTCTGCTGCTTCACACACATCGACTATATATTTGAAACGTAGTCATTTAAATATAAAATATATCCACCTCCTTCGATGCCAAACATCTCCAAGACGTCATTAATCAAACGAAACATATTATATAGTTAATTGAAATTAAACTCCGCGCGGTCCTAATGTGACTTGATCTTTAACATTAGTTTTATTTGATAAAAAAATATATATCAAGAAACACAGAAGGTTTATCTTATTAGGCAAGCGCAACGAACAGTTTGCCTTTGTCACTAATTGCCCCTGGTTTTAGGAATACATTAACGCGTGATTTAGGGCTTGTCCTGAATGTTGCGGGTATATGGCATCTGGAATTTGCTACTGGGTCGGGTGACAATTTATAGCTGAATCCATTCAGAATATTTTATAAATATACTAACCGTATTCCACGGTTTTTTAGGAATCTGGTACCGATATTTCTAATTTGTATTTCTATCTATACTCTAAAAGTAATTTGCCAATTTTAAGGTTATCTTAAGTGTCAGATTAGCATGTGGAAAAAACAATTTTAAAGACAACTGTTTTAACACGTTTTTCAAGAGGGCAGAAACATCCCCTAGACCCAATTTTAATTCCGCTATGAGTATGAGCGGGAGGGCATTATCTATGCGCATGAGAGTGAGTGAGACATAAACCTTGACTACCTGATACCTGGAAAATGGCCGCCTGGTCAAGTTAGCAGGTAGGCATACGATCATTGTACGAGTACATACTAATACTACTCAATCTTACACATTTTGTTCATCAGAAAATAAGTGATGTCTGCCGGTCCTGGGATCTTGGAATATAGCTAAATTAAAACGAACAGCATAATTTAGGTTTTGAAATCCTGGTCAGAACATTTCAATTGACAACGTATAAAAGATAATAGTTACGTGTGTGAATACATTAAAGTAGCTAGATAATTACCTATTACTGATTGATAAATAATAAGGAAACTAGAATATTTGTGTGAATATTCTTTTAAAATAAGTGTTGAGATGTAAAGAGGTTAAGAGAAAGATAAGCAACATAAGGAGTAAATTGAATAGATTAAGAAACGAAAGGTACGATTTACATCTGGTGTGGATACCAGTTCACCGAGGAATCAAAGGTCATGAGAAAGCCAATGATGTAGCAAAAAAAGTAACTAGAGATGCAACGAGTACAGGAATACTGCATAAGGTTGATCTGGTGGCAGGGTGTAAAGAAGAAGTGACAGAGGAATGGCAGAAGAGGTGGGATAGCTCGGAAAAAGAAAGGAAATTTTATTCCTTACAGCCGCTGGTAGGTAAGCGGCCTTGGTGGTGGAAAGCCCAAGGACCGAGAAGAGTGATTTCTCTGTACGGCACAAACATTTCATGCTATTCTGAAGGGAGGATGGCCCTTTGGAGCAACGTTGGAGCCCTTTTTCAATGAATACTATTTTGTTTTGCGAAAGTAAAGTATTCAATAGCACTTTTTAAGTTTTTGGAAGAGATGACCCTTCTCTTTAGCTCTCACAGACGTTCGCCTTAGGTGGTGGCATACAGAGGCGGCCTTAGGTGGTGGCAAACGGGGCAACCGCCCGGGGCCTCGCACCCTCGCGCTACCGAAGTAGATAAAGTCATTACAATATATGTATTTGAATCTTGCGCTTTAGAAAACCCACTTGAATCACTGAGTATATCTTTTAAGACATATACCTTACTTTATCATCATTAATATTAGTTGTCTTTGTGCTTGTTAACTTTTATAAATTCTCAAATATAAATTTTTTAAACTCTACATCTAAAACTCGTCAATCATCATCAAAACTCCTTACTTTTCATTTATATAAATTACAGAAAGAACAAGGGCCTCGCAAAGATCTGCCGCCCCGGGATTTCAAAAGGCTAACATCGCCTCACAACCCCTCTCCCCCATTGTCACACCTTGTCACAATTTGTAGAGAAAACAATAAGAACTTAAAAGCAAAATGAGTATGTACGGAAATCGAATCAGCAACTAAAGTAGCGTGTCAGTGACGTCTCAAGCTAGCCGTATAACATCTAACCTTCATAACATGGAAACTTGCTAAGAATTTTAAAAGAAATTCAAGTTTATCTGGGAAGTAAACATGAACAAATAACCACACATTTTCTTGAGCAAGGACAAAAGTTTTAACATAATTGTACATTACCTTTTTTACGCCTAATTAAGGTTTACTAGTTACCTGCACAGTAAACCGTCTACTAGTGTGTACGTCTTTTGCATTTGTTCTGTTTATGCTTTAATTTCTAATAATATAATTTTAATAGGCGTAGTATTGTATTCGTTATGCGATTTGAATATGCACATAGCACTAGTTCCAGATGAGATCCCCTTTGTTTAATATTTCCAGCTCTAAAGACATTTTTATTTCACTTAATATATTGGCATTAAAATAGGCATATATGTATGATTAACGACGCACTCGTAGTGCTTTATTTTCTATTGTACTATTTGTTCCCAATTTAAAATAAATATAGATTCTAACACTATCTCGCTCACTCATAATATACTGACTTATAGTGTACTAGAAAGAGACAGAAAAGAATATTTTTATTAAATAAATAAACATCATTCAGTTTGAGGTTAGGTAAGCTATATGCGTAGTAAACGATTTGGTGAAATACCTACGTACTACTAATAAATTACGTCAGACAAATTTAATGCTTTTTGCACTCCTTCTCCGTGCTTGTCCCACTTTTTGAATTCCGTACCTTTGAAAATTTTGATTTTGAAATTTAAATTTTAGATCTTTAAAAACAACACATGTGCGAATAGTGCAAATAGTGCGAATAGTGCAAATAGAGCGAATACTGCGAATAGTGCGAATGGTGCGAATAGTGCAAATAGTGCAAACAGTGCTCTGTTCAAATATAGCGCTAAGCCATACGGACCATTGGTCGCTTACATCAATAAGGAAGAACATAATGGAGAATGATATTAAAAATATATAATGTGCATAATAAAGCTAATTATTTTATTAATTAAAATAATAAAAATATCATTGCTATTAATTAGCGTTAATAAACACTTTAGACAATAATTATTCAAGTAACGGGATGTCCGTTGTAAATATATTCGTATACATGTGTATGTAAATATTTTTTTTTTGTTATTAGTGTTGCCAGAGTTGATCTTTGAGACTTTTACAAGCCATTTGGGTTTTCATCTTAAGTTTAACGATATTCTAATTCATCATATCGCTTAATGGTTGACTTAAGTCACGGAACATTTAGCTATTTAACACATGTTTTCTTTAAAGAATTACGACTAATCACAGCTGAGATACATGTACTTGTACTTATAGCAGACGATTCTCGTTCAACGCGTTTACCCGCAATTAATTAGCGGCAATATGCATTCCGCGGTAACGAGCTCATCAAAGGACCGCCCAGTTCCCTGAGTCTTCTTTCTTACTTCCTTCCAAAGATCTAACGACTCTTAAGTCTCAGATACTCGGATATTATAGACTATAGTATATCCATTACACCATCGAGGTCGGTATTCTATGATCGCTTTTGAGATTCTGTTGACTACAGTTCAGTGGTGCCAAAATATTTCAAAAGTACACTAATATGTACTTTTTGTTAAGTAAATTATGAGAAATTATGATATAAAATATCTCTTTCCGCATCATATAAAGTAATTTTTTCTGTCATCGTCATCTTTAAGTTTTGCGTTATGACGTAACGCTGAAACGCACCAATACTTTAAGTATTAAGAGTAGGAGTGGGGTAGTTGTTTTAAAATTTATGGTCGAGTAAGTGGAAAAGCTGACTATATGGCGAAAATAGAACTGGAGTTCTGGGAAGCTATTGGAATTAGTAGAAAAAAAATCATAAACTAATTAGGCAATTAGTTCACATAGAACAAAAACTGCTTTCATAATTGTAGGTCATACGTGATAGGACTCAGCATCGCAAATATGTCAATGTCAAATTAATTAAATAAAAAAACATGTATATATATTATTTGAAGAAATCATGAATCACAGATTGAAAATCACTGGACTAAACAACTTCACACATATTTATAATTGAGCTTAAGGCTTTAGGATAAGATTGGTTAGATAAGTTGTGATTCGCTTTGGATGTAACATGAAAACATTCTGCATTAAATATCAGGCGTGCATCATGTCCACTCAGGGCCGGCCCAAACAAAGTTGACAAAGAAGCAGAATGAAGCGATTTTATTTTGCAAAATTCAGTGGCTCGGGGCTTAGTGCGTTTATACCACTTGCACCCCCTTGAACCAGCCCTTCTGTATTTCATACAGGTAAAGGTACAAGTAGCTGAAGGACGTTATATTCATGTGTATAACATGAATCAAACGTAATAGGATTGCATAAAAATAAAACATGGAACAATTGAAAAACATGGAACTGAGGAACAAATTAATATAAATGGCGACTGCTATTCCTCTAACAATTTTTTATTCCTCTAAGAATTCGTGAATTTACCAATATTTTTTTTTTTTTGTTTATAAAATGAAATATTTTTTTTGAAACTTGATATTTTAGCATTTTATAATTTTAAACTAGAGTTCTAGATCCAATAAAATAATTCGTAATTACATTTAATATTTAATTCTATTTTTAAATTGAAATAATAAACTCGCACAATAATAAAATAATTTTTCAATTTATCAAAATAAAAAATATTTTCAATTTATGCGATATTTGACCAACTTTCTTTCAAAATTTGGGATTTTTTTTTCGATTCGTAAATAAGTTACCAAGATTAGCCTATATACAAAATTTCAACTTTCTAGCACAATTTTTACTCTTGGAAAATACTGCCCCCGTGCCCCCAAATTATATTTTGAAATATTGAATTTTTTTTATTAATAACATACTTAATTATTCTAGAATCCAGAATATGAACTTTCTCCAGTTCCCTACCGGGCATCCGAATTTCTTCAACCCCCCCTTTTTCAATTTTTGAGAAATGTCAGCATTGAATACCTTAATACACATGCAAAATTTCAACTTTCTATCTTTTACGAATTAAAAGTAATACAGCAATAAAGAGCTCACTTTTTTCCAGTTTTTCCAAAATTACGGGTTTTCAGGAAATTCAGGGAAAAATCCGGTGACGACAAAAGTCTTAGTATTTTTTTCTTTAAGAAATAGGCAATTTTCAAAAACATTGATAAAGCCGTTTTCGCGCTGCTATACAAAATTCACTACCAAACATATAAGATCATAAGAATATAAGATCTTAAATATACACCTGTGACATTATAAATAAGATAAACAGAAGCGGTTCTTCGTGAAGGAGAAGGAAACCCAGTAAACTTTTTGGAATCACTTTGACATCATATTGAATATGTGTATAATTTATTTGTCATGAAAGAATTCAACTTGATTTCACTCATTCAGGCGAAATGTCAGTGATATGAACTACAAATGACAAAATCACTTCACCTGGACTTACAGTATTGAATGAAGTTGCATATAAACCATTCAAGTGTAACAGAGACAGATATATCTTGTTTCTTTTTCTATTATGTTCTGTTGAAATTAATGTAGAATTCTATCCCTACTAAAATAAATATTTTCAAATGTAAAAGAGATAATAACCATATCTCCATTTAATTTTATAATGTTGGAAAGAAAAAGAATATTCTTATCAAAAGATTCTGACAATTTTGTTTTTAATTAGTGACATCTATCTGAAATCTGACTGAAAAAGAATTGATTTATTGACTGAAACTTCACCTAGCTATGCCATTTAACAAATAATAGTCCATTATCTACTAGTATCCTGCACATAATATTAAACTTAACGAACAAAACACATCATCAGACATGCTTTCACACAATCCAGAAGAAATTCAAAAAGTGCTCGAATTCCTAACTGATATAAACTTAATAAATCAAATTTAACCAAATTAAAATAACTGCAGGCGAACATGATCTTGTTGTTGCAATCGCCTCAAATTCTAAAATTAAAAATGTTGAGGAGGGGGGGGGGGGAGTGTAAAGAGGGATAGGAGGAAAAGGTAAAGTTAGTTAAATGGAGTGAACTATGCATGATATTAATTGTATCGCAATAAACAGTGCGATAAACTAGTTGGGCACTTGTTTACCCACTCCGATATTTATATCACTGATTATAACAAGAGTTTCTGACCACCATGCACTTCTCCTGTTAGTTATGCAGCGTGTTTAACTTTTTAAGACGTGCTATATCGAACTGCATTGTGTTTCATTAGCTTCGCTTTTAATTTGTTATTACCAACGACCAACAACCAACAACCGGCGACTGGCAACCTGCAACCATCAACCAACACTAAACGACAACCGAATGAGAAATACAAATTGATACGAATGTATATAAGGCGCAAAACAATGCATATCGGAATTCGTTATAATTCTCATTTAAATTTCCTGACTTTAACAAAAGGTATATATTATATGTTTATAAACAAAATTTCATAAACATAATTAAAATTTGTACTATTACTTTGAATGTTTACTGGCTTGTTTGCTCGGTATTAATACTTCTTTGTTCTATGTTCTACCATTATTTTTAGTAATGTGCGGTTGTTTGTTTTTAGTTTCCACACCTTTAGGACGGTTGCACATTGAAGACACGATTGTGAACTATGATATATATTGTGTCCGTACATGATAAGAATATAATTTTGACAAGAATCGTATTAGAATCATACAAAACAAAACGAATCGTATTAAAATCGTATTATAATCGTATAAGAATCGTATTAGATTCGAATAGCTTGTAGGATACTAACGACATAAACGTTTTCAATAGGGTGACCCAAGTTGTTTCAGATAGGACACTTATCATAACATGAAGTTACTACTTTAATGTTTATCAATGAAGGTAAAAAAATGCAAATTTTATATCTGTTAGATTTCGTCCCTTAACGCTTTGCTGGAATAAAAAAATAGTACTGTACACGTTATGTACGTACAGTTTCCCTTTACAGATTCTTCGGGTTAGAATCCCGGACCAGTACTATATTTTCTGGACTTGATTGCAGTTTTGTAAAACTGATTATTTACATTACATAATCAAGAATGTATAAGGCAGTGGTGTCGTTCACATATATAAGATTCGACATCATATAAATTACTATCATTGTAGGAAAACATCTAAGTTAATACGCAATACCGACAAAGCATGCCGATGTATTAAGTTACATGTTACTTCGATACAATTTCTTCCTAAAAATATAGGATGATACGTTTTTAGACTGGTTATATAGACCTTCCTGTTCCTATTTAAATCTATAAGAAAGTTATCTCCTATATTATAATTTTCCAAATGAAAGTTTATCTGTTTATAAGATTACTCAATTCGTATGGTGCCTTATGGATTTAAAAATTGCCTATTTCGTAGAAAAAAATATTCTAAGACTTTTGGCATCCTCAGATTTTCCCCTGAATTTTCTGGAAATCCGTAGTTTTGGGAAAACTAAAATACATTTTCTTTACTTTTTACTGTATAACTTTTAATTCATAAAAGATAGAAAGTTGAAATTTGCATGTGTATTAAGGTATTCAATGCTAACAAATTTCGAACTTTAGAAATTCAAAAATTGATTAAAGAGGCGTTGAGAAAATTGGGAGCCCACTAGGGAACTTTGGAGATAGTTCAAATTTTTGATTATGTAATAATTGAATATCTAATTAATAAGTCAAATAAAAAAAAAAAAATGGGGGCACAGAGGCGGTTTTTGCTACGGTAAAAATTGTGCTAGAAAATTGAAATTTTGTATATAGGCTAACTTTAAATTAACAAATCAAAGAAAGTTGATTAAACAATGAATAAATTGAAAGAATTAATCATATTTTGTTAAAAAAAAATTTTTATAGTCAGTTTATATGAAAAATTATTACATTATTGAACGAGGTAAATATTTGAATATTTTATTGAATTCAAATCATACACACAAAAAAGAAGACTTCGCTTTGTGACGTTGGTAAACGCTAGTACTAATTATAATTGTGTACGCATGTAGTTTCTAATGATTGTGAACTATTGCTTAACTTTTGAAGGTTTCGCAACATTTACTATACAGTAAATCAAACACATTTTTGGTCGTCATAATTCAAAGTTGTCCCATTACTACCGTTTCTGGCTCCGCCTTGCTCTTTAGCGATTTTATATTTGAGTAATGACTCTGTAGCCTACTTCAAAAGAATAACGGGTGCTCTGCGTCTACGTTTCATATAGACTGCTATTTATTTGATTGTAAGTGTTGTGCACATACACTAACCAGCATGATTGTAGGACTGCAGTAGTGATTCTATTTTTATTTGTTTTTGTTTGCTTAAAATTAGACGTTTCGTTCAGATGTTTAGTATGTTATTAATATAAATAACCTTCTAGTTAATAGTTAAACTCCAGTTAGGCTTAAATACCACCTCTGTCAGTAATGTCACCGTCACTAGTTGCAGCAAATTAATGAGACTACAGATCAACAGGAGTGGACCTTAAATATTACTCTTACTTTATTATTACTGTTATTATTATTATTATTTATTTATTTAATGTTTTACCTTTCGGCATTACATTCTTCTACCTTAGTACAATACATTTTAATCCTTAAATATATATATATATATATATATATATATATATATATATATATATATATATATATATATATATATATATATATATCTCATAAACCTCAATTCTCCTAATATCTACAAGAAAATAAATGGTTTTGCACATTTTAAAAAGATTTAAATAGCTTCAGCTTTCCTTCTTCTAATTATTTTTGCCATCCATCTGTTCCCTTCCTTGCCCCCTTTTAAGAGCTGCCCAATCACTCCCTACTTTTTCCTTACAATCAAACTTAATGTGCTCCAGTGTTTCGTCCTCCGTTCCGCACACTCTACACATTCTTTCCTCTCTACTTTACCAGTATCTGTTTCCTTTTTCCTCATTTCCCAATCTAAACCTTGCTGTCCTTCTTATGTTTTTAATGTCTTTTTCTATTAAGTACTGATATATATTACTTTCCCAAATCCTTTTATATCTTGTATTGTAATTGCTTTCTCGATTTTTTGCATTCTTTCCTGTTGCTGTATCTCCTTATCCCTTCTCCTTAGCTCCTCTTCCATACTTGCGCCTCTTTCTTTTCTTCTCTCTGCCTCCTCGACCGCCATTCCATTCTTTTCAAAATACTCCTTTTTCTTTCTCGGGACTCCTCTCCCCTCCCCCCTTCTTTATACTTTCCTCCCTTATTTTCTTTAAAATTTTGCTTTCAGCACTGCTCATTTTCTCCTAATATTTTATTGCTCTTTCACCTGCTTTAATTCTTATCTTGTTCCTTTTTAGCTCCTTCATGATCATGTATCCTGGCGTGCACCTGTCCAGCCCTAGTATCCATTTAATGTATATCTCTTGCTCCTTCCACCCCCATATCTCTAATATATATTCCATATCTCTATACTCTTATATATGTTTGTAATATACATTAATACATTGTATTGTATTTGTATTGAATAGAATATATATAAGATATTTTAAGAATAGGCTTGTGTCCTTTGTGTTAATTTCTATAAAATTATCCTATATATTGATAAAGTTGGTTACTAGAACCTCAAATGTCCAATTATATGTATTTATATATCAAAATATTAAATATTATTTACAGATATTTCAAGGAACAATATAATTTCAATATCATGTCTGCCGTAACAGGGTTAAATAAAATAAAAACTTATTATTCTTTGACTTTACTTGATTATTTCGACTACCAACAGCTACAAAACATTACCACAGCACTGACCTACTCAACAAATAACTGACGTTAAAATGCATTTCACGTCATACAAATATGGCCGACCATTTCTAGCGCTAAAACTACAATTCAAATTTTTAATTGCTATATCTCCGTCAACAATTAGATACTTAATAAAATGGACACGCCAATACATGTTTATTAACATCAATTTCAATCGACAATTGAAAAATCAACTACTAAGAAATGAGGACACAATTCCATTGTAAATTTTTAAACAAACTCTTGTGAAAGACTTTTATTTTAGTAATTTACATACACATTATAATAATTACACTGCTTAACTTAAATCATACTATCTTATCCATATTATTTATCTAATTTTATAACAACTTTACATTACGCACGGTGAGTTCTGTCGCAGTTTATTCTTATACCTGTATGGGTACTTTCGGGTACAGCAAGAAATTCATATATAAATAATATAGAAGTAATCAATCAATAAATATAAAATTAAACAAGCATGGTAAAGTACTCGTATTTTCCAGTCAATTCTTACACAAGAATAGTAAAATAAATTCAGTAATTTCTGTAACAAACGCAAAAATAATTGTAAAAATAAATGACTCACAATTCACACATTGTAACGTTACACCGTTGGTTAATTTTTCAATTTAAAGTTTATAATTGAAAAAGTCAATAAAAGTTATTAAATAAAAACATCAATTACTTTATTTTATAAACAACAAACACACACTTCTGTGTAATACGAGTATTAACAAAGCAGTGGCTTAACAACAGGTAAGACCCCTGGAACATTTTCATCTTTAAAATATTTAACTTAAAAATAATTATTTATTCATTCAATTTCTTAACCATAGTGTATTTAGCAAGAGCAAAATTTTATTTTGTTTAACTATTAAAAACCGGAGAAATCCGTGTACAAAGTGTGGTTGAACTACGCATGCACCAAAGTTGTATGACCGACTTCTGCGTAGCATAAACCCTTCCTATTCGTTTGCCGACCCTCCCGTGTCTGTGGACGTACTAGTCTGGTAGCAGCATTTGTTTGTATAATATCTACAATTTTGTTTTGTCGGAAAAATGATAAGTGTTTTAATAGAGACTGTGATAATTATCTTTTATTAAAAGTGGCAGTGAATGTTTATCATGTGCGCGGTTTTTTGAGTGGATTAAGTGTTTTCAGGATGTTTGAGAAGATGTAGAAGATGATGTACGCCCGGGATACTTTTGCACGTCATAAACGGTCAAAAATATTGAAAAAAGCTGTAATCTAATCAGATCTGATCATCGGCTCGTCTGTTTATGCGATTGGTGAAATTGGCAAGGAATGCGTAATACAAATTTTACATAAGAATTTTAACATGCATGAGTGTGTGCGAAAATGGTGACGAAAATTTTCACAATCAAAGACTTTTCTAGCATAGTATAATATTAGACCATTCATGCCTTATTCGCTTGAGCTGACATCATGTGACTTTTACCAATTCCCAAAGGTCAAATCTGCATTAAAACAATTAGAGTTCAGACCATTGCAGCTGTAAAGAGAAAACGGCACTCTTCTTGAACGAGCTCTCAAAAGAAGACTTCCAGCACAGTTTCCAACCAAGGAAAATGCTCATGGAGCAATGTAGGGATGGAGTATTTAAATATGTACTAATTAAAAATAAAAAGTTTTACAAAATCAGCACACGTCGTATATAAAAGGGTAAAACTTGAATTTATATTTTAATTTTCAGTTTAGAGAGCGCCCGCCATCTTAAAAGTAATAATGTAATCAGTTTTTATTTTGTATCTTGAAAACTATTTATCCAACATAAATTTTGCGAAGAGCTATTTTGTAGATGCTATTCTGTAATAACAATAATAAAATCAGATATCCTTAAAGTAAAAGGCAAATTTAAAATGAAAAATTTGAAATTATGTTGGTAAAATTTTAGAGTACAATTCCCAAAAGTTGTACTACTTATTGCTCCGCGCCCTCCACTGCTTCGTTGTGGTCACGCAGTGAGTAAAACTAATGCAAAATATAATGATTTTCCCAAAAAATATCATTGTTAAAAATGTGGTAAATTTTATATATTTATTTTGATGCTAAGTTAATCATATACAACCGACAACCTCGTACTATATTAGCAGCTTTTATAGAGGCGTGGCTTCATCTACGATTGACAACACTCAATACTCAGAAAATATAAGTATGAACTGTGGATCGAACCCGAGATCACTTGAGCCAGCATCAAGCATCAATGCTCTCGCCCACTGTGTCGTCTAATTTTATTTAAATGAATTTGATAGCAAGGGTAAATATTGACAAAGTAATAAAATATAATAACAAAAGACAAATTATGAGTTCCAATGCACATTTATCCAATATTAGCCATTCGACCTTACTCGATCATACTAGAGACCTGACTCCTTTTTTTGGTTTTCAAAACAATATTATGATAAGATATAAAAATCAAACCAAACAGAATACTAGAACAATTGAATATTAAAATAACATCGAATATTGAAATTATTATCCTGTTGCTTTCCCAATTTTCTGCTAAACAAGCCACCGTTCGATAGTTCCCGAGTTTCCTCCGAGTCTGGGTCGGGTCGGTGATGGTGTCTAGACTAGATGGAGTCTACAATTTCGTTAGGTAACAAATTCCCGAATTTCATTCTTCGCTAACATATTAATATTTAACTATATCTAAATAGCTTTGTAAATGGATAAACATATTTAGCTATAAGGATTTTACATAATATTTTGGGGAGCATAATCTCTTGCTACGCTACTGATTTTACCATTTTACCATGGTAGAGTGATTCTGTTTTGTTTCACACATTATACCGAATAACAATTTTAATGACATTTTTTAAAAAATAAAATACATTTTAAATTTAAATTTGATTTTCATAATTTATTAATAAAAATTTTATTACCTTTATTACGTAATATTGAAAGGTAATAAATTGAAATTGATTCATTGAATTTCTAATCTTAACTTGTATTTATTATTAATTTAATTGACACAATTACTGTAATCAGTGTGAACATTTATTCGATAAAGATATATATATATATATATATATATATATATATATATATATATATATATATATATATATACATACATACAACATTACAAACATTTTTTCCTATCGTAGTAATATCAAATAGCCTGATTATAATTAGAGTAAGATTTTTCGAGACACGTTCTAAGCCATAGGTAGAAAAATATATTTGGGTACGTTCAGGAAAAGAAATTTCGTATTTTATAGTTTAAGTTTATGATTTGTCGTAATGAATTTTGCTTCTGAAACTTTCGCCTCTGTTTTTGATCCAAAGAATCTTTTTTGGTCGAAAACAGGACCAAAAAAGACAGGACTAAATTTTTTTTATTGTTTAAAGAAAGTGACGTCAAATAAGGAGGGTGCTCTATAATATGTGCTAAGAGAAAAGTAGGAGAGAAAACCATAAAATTTGTGTGACGTAATTTATGGTTGACCCGTTATAGAAACATTATAATTTAATAATTAGCACAAAAAGAGGTAAAAAAATGTTTAAATTACGTTAATGCTGTACGCCAGACTGCTTTGTGTTTGTGTTCCATCCTAGTACCAGCTCTGTTTGTGCTGAGCTTTGTTATTATCATAATTAAGTGATTATATGCTTACAGAATCATAAAAACTTATTAGGCAGCAGTGTGGACCACTAATACGAATTCACGGCACTATAACAACTGCGAACATACTCGTATAGTAGGAGATGGTCGATGATAGGACTCAGTATTGGAAATAAGCCTACATCAAATTAAACAAATAAACATTTTGTTTTATCTTTACCTTTTTTCAGTTTTGTTTTTTGTTTGTAAGAGGACCTTTCTAAAGATTAAACAACTCGTAAAACATCTTTAGACTTGTATGTAAAATGATTTCAACAAAAATTCTTAATCAAGATTAACCTTATTGTAGACACACGTATTTTTTGCATTGTTTGTTCGACAAATCCGTGAACCTACATTACCTTTGTTTTTACTATATTTGTTTAAATTTTGATCAATTGTTAAGACTAAACAACTGATTAAGAAATGAGTGATTTTGAAATGTTTTATAACTAAATTACGCTTTACAAATCGGAAAATCAGATTTCTAAATTGTTTCTTTCAACATGTCAACATAAAGTATGCAACATACAAATTAATGCACGTGAACACAGTAGCGGATCTTGTGCTAACAATTAAATTAAATATCATTATTTATTTAACGTAAATCTTGCAACATCAAACGTTTCGGGGCCCATCTGAGGTCAGGGCCGCTTGGTACATCTGTTACTACATCCCCCACTATCTTCATGTGAAAACCGGGATTTTTCAAACCCGAAAATTCATTCTGTATCCTTCCTATATTATAATGTTCCAAGTGTTTATTTATATTCCTATATGTTTGGTTCGAATTTTGTATGGCATCTCGAAAACGGCTTCAGGGAAGTTTTTGAAAATTTCCTATTTCGTAGATTTTTCCCTGAATTTCCTGGAAACCCGTAATTTTGGAAAAACTGGAAACAAAGTGAGCCTTTTTGCTGTATTACTTTTAATTCGTAAAAGATAGAAAGTTCAAATTTTGCATGTGTAGTAAGGCTGACATTTGTCAGAAATTAGAAATTCAAAAATTGAAAAATTGGTAGGGAACTATGGAGAAAGTTCATATTCTGGATTCTAGAATAATTAAGTACATTATTAATAAAAAAAATTCAAAATTTAAAAATTTTATTTGAAAAACTAATTTATTATTACGCGAGTTTATTATTTCAATTTAAAATTAGAATTAAATATGAAATGTAATTACGAATTATTTTATTGGACTCAAATCATACACGCCAAAAGACGTTGCATTGCGACGGGGGTAAATTAGTACTTTATAAATTTAAACAATAATAATATTGAATAAAAAATATAAATATTATTTCCATTATGTTGAAATTAATAAGAAATCTTTATAACCAATTTTTTTAGATTTGTTTATATAATACTCATAGCTAATAACTAAGTATATGTTTCTTGCTATGTAAATCCGAATGAAATGACCCAAGTTTTTTCAGACATCTTGTTATGTTAGGTAGAAATGTGTGCAATGTATCCAATCAATATGATTCGATATTTGATTCGAGGTATCAATATAAAAATAATATCGATTTGAAAGCAACGTGTGAATGAATATACCTTATGAGACTTTACTTTTTATAATTGGTTGCCACGTATAAGATTTACGTTCGATATAATTGAAAAAAAATCTATAAATTTTATTAATTTATTTCTTTCATATCTAGGTTAGCAGACATTTTTTTGTAATATGAGTTCGATTTAAAAATCAATTCTTAACAGATGTGGTGGTGACAAGTTAAAGAAATGTTACGAAAAGGTACGTTTGCTGTAAATATTAATAGTAAGGGAAATCTTTTAGCGGACCATTTTCGGTAGGCAGCAATTTTATTTTCACCATGTAAAAGAGATCATCCTGAACACCCTGTGTACATTCACTAAACATTATTTTACTGGCCTTACAGACAACAAGTACCCTCACAACTGTGGGAAAAATACCCAACTTGCTCTCTGAAGACTAACGTATTTAGTTTCTTCACGGAACTGGCAAATTATAAAAACCACACAATCGAATCAATTAATAAAAATAAGTTAAGATATTAGAAAATAATTGTATTGTACTAGAAGTGTTTTAAATTTAACTAATAAATATTTTGAAACAATAACAATACCTACGTTAATTAATAAAGTTAATAGCCGCGTTTAAAGTTTGTAACTGCGTTACAAGGCGTATTTAGAAGTATTTAGATTTAGTGATTTAAAATTGTAAAAATATAATAACAAGTTTGTTGCTATTGTTGTTTTAAAATATTTTTTTGTTATATGATATTATATGTGCAAGAAATTCAAGTGAAAAATCAGTTGTTTACATAATGTAATTTGATTACAACCAAACTCAGAAAATATAATTCTGGTCCGAAGATCGAACTCGAGAACACAGCAGTATAGCGTCAAGCATCTATACTCTCGCCTACTGAGTCGACAATATTTCTAAAAACATAACAAGAATTATAATTAAAATAAAATATTGCTTTCAATGTTTTAAACTCTTATATAAACCCGTTGTCACTGTAACTTGATTTTCTAAAAAAATAAAAATAAAACAATTATTTAAATAATATCACAATAAGCTTTTTTATTCTGGCATAAAAATACACAAAAAAGAAATAATATACAACAAAACATAAAATAACAATTACAATAGAATTTTACACATTATTAGTTATATCGTAAACTTTGTCTCCATAAATTTACGATTTTACATATAACTACAATATTTACAATATTCAAAGTACTCGTACTAAAATAGTGCGCATTTATATAAAAATGTATGTATTCTAAGTCAAATAGGACCTAAGTATATAAGAAATGAGTATATATAACATGTATTGTATATGTATTTAATATATCTATTCTAATTGCACTATTAACTCCAAGTTAAAGCTCGGAAAATATACTATGATACATTAAATATGTATTTTCTTAAAATGTTTATATTTACAATAACAAAAATGACATTAAAAAATAATTCTTATTGTAATAATAATACGACCCAGTAAACATTTTGGAGTCATTTTGACTTCATATTAAAGATGCGTATGATTTTTTTGTCATGAAACAATTCAATTTGATTTCACTCGTTCAAGGAAATGTCAGTGATATGAACTACAAATGGCAAAATCACTTCACCTGGCCTCACTACCGTACCAGTATTGAATGAAGTTGCAAATAAAGTATTAAAGTGTAACAGAGACAGATATATCTTGTTTCTTTTTCAATGATATAGTAAAATTAATGTAAAATTTCCCTACTAAAATAAATATTTTCACCTAATTGTACTCTTATAAAAAGATTCTTACAATTTCTTTTTCCTAGGTGACATCTAATTAAAATCTGAGTGAAAAAGTATTGATTTCTTGACTGGAACTTCACCAAAATGTTTACTGGAAATTAGTTTAAAAAAATAATCATTGCAATTACAGTACATTGTAGAATTGATTATATTTTATAAATAACTTTCATTTGACGTTATTTTCGTCAATGAGCAATATTTTTAAATTCGTGTAAATATGCAAATTCTAATTATTATTGAAACTTACGATTTACATATATTATAAGGAACATACTGGTTTTCTTTTAACAACTATTAGTTGAATTCACCTTTACACATTAATTAACCTTGCAAAGCAAGGCAATAATTACCTATATTAATATTTACAATATTTACAATCCAAGGTCTTCAATAAATTCATCACCAAGTCAATCTCTAATAAAATATGGTATAAAATAAATACAAAGTATGCAAACGAAGGCTTATGATTTCGTTAGTACATTATGAACAAATTCTTTGTAGAATATGAAATCCTAATCAGTAACACAGAGATCTTCTTCATCGCAGCTCACGGTAGAGTGATTGTACAATCCCTGTGCCATCAATTGCAAAGCCAATGGGTTTTTATGGCCAGAAGCTTTTTTGATTTTAGCTCGTTTATTTTGGAACCATATTTTAATTTGAGCTTCATTGAGACCAAGTTCGGAACTAAGTTGCTGGCGTCTTCGTTCTGTCAGATAACGATTTTCGGAAAATTCTTGTTTTAGTCTTGCAAGCTGAGGACTACTAAATGCTGTTCGAGGTCGTTTTTCTTCATTTGATATTGAAGCTTTTGGAGTTGGTACTTTTTTCTGTCGTCTGGATCTTGGACCTGAAAAATAAAAGATTTTGTGAGACTTCTATAAACATAAATTACGTCACACAAATTTCCTACTATTTCCTTCCCCCTTCCCCTACCCCTCGTCCTTCGCAGATTTTCAAAAGTTAATAGAACAATTGACGGTAACTTCATATAGCGAGCCATTTTTCCAAATTGTTTACTGTTAAGCTGTTTCAAAAACCATTATTTAAGGAAAATATAACTAGATAGAATAAAATTTCTTTCTATTGATTACACTGGATGTTCTTGAATATTAGGAGAATTCATTAAATCAGAAATAGGGTTAATATTTTATAATCGTGTATGCGAGAAAAGTAGACACTGGAGCATAGAAGGGGATTGCGAGTTTAAGAAAAAAGATTTGTGAGAGGAGACAGCAAAGGAAGGAGGTAGATAGCGGAGGTACAGAGAAGAAGGAAGCAAAAAGAGGAAAGAGGGAGAAACATGAAGTTAAAAGCGAAAGTGTGAAATGAAAAAACGTTGAGTAACTCGATGTCACTCAGAGAGAATAAGGGGGAGGTATAAACGGATAGATGGAAAGTTGAGATAAGTAGGAGGAAGAGGGTTTTTTATTTTTGTCATTACTTTTTATTTTATCATAGGTTTAAGTGGATGTAATTACATTTTATAAATGAAGAAGTAGAATAGAAAACTGAACAGTAAGAGTAGGTTGTCCTGCAAACTTGCTACAGTCTAACTCCAAGGTTCATTTTCTACTTAGGGTGGAATATCAAATTACCTAAATACAATGTAATATAGGAAAAACGACTTACACTGGTTTTCAATTATGGTACACGAAAATAGAAAAGTTTTTGTATATTGAAGAACAATAAGAACGAAACAGTAAATCTGATTTCGATTTTAGCAAAAACAAAGCGAATAATTATGGTTTGAAAAAAATATTTAAATACTTTAAAAATGTCTGCCCTATAAGCTCTTGATTTGCCATCAATTTAAAAAGAAGTATACTAGAAAAAGTCCAACAAATTACTAAACAAATGGAGTGATTCAAATGGAATAAAAGTAGGTGTGTCACTAAAATAGATAAATTGCTAGTTCTAACTATTTGATTCACGTGATGACAACTAGTGATTCCTGATTATAAAAGTATTGTACGAATACAAAAAAAATTACACCACCCCTGTTATATGAATACATATATAAATTAAATGTAATTACTATCATTAATAATTTTGAGAATGTTTAACTAACTAGTACGTATTTTTTATATTAAATTTTAAAAAGCTGTAAAACAATCACGAAATAAAAATCAAATCAACAATTCAACTACCAGTATATGGTAATATGCATACACGTTTATAAGTACGTTGAGTACACCATATAATTAGTTTGCATGCAATGCCGTAACGACATCTGTAGTTTAGTATAACAGTTACACGCATTTTGTATCTGGTTACTCATCCCAGGGGTGAGGTGAATACGAAATATGTACTGGTAGGGAATATGCAATCAAAATCAATATTATTCATTTGGTAACGAGATTCTAACACCGAAATAATTATACTCGTATTATCAAACTTATCAGTATCAAAATTATTAGTATTTTTAAATTTAGAAATTACATCTTATACTAAACAAAAGTAAAAATAGGAAATTTTTGTAAACTTATTTGCAAAGATATTCATAAGAATCAACTTCGATTTCACTTTTTGAAGGTGTATCCCCTTACCTCATTAAAGAGGGGGGGGGGGCTTAGTGGTTAAGTTCAAAACGATAAAAAAGGCATATTTTCGATAATGTTTTTTGACGACATAGTTAATATATAATAATTTCTATAATTACTACATGATAAAATAACATTTGAGGAACACTTTGAAAAATTTTCATGAAAAAATGTCAAGAAATGAGGCATTGACAGCGAATCTCCGCAGACTTCACAAAGAAAAGTAACATTGCGGTGCCATTCATAACTGAGCACTGGATTTTTTTAAATCAAAAAACTAAAATGATTTCATTAGTTGATAAGTTTCTGCAGGTAATGCTGACAAGTTTTTTGTTTATTGATTTTTCAATTTTTTACACCACTTAAAAGTCAAAATTGCGATTTTTCATGAAAAAAATCAGAAACTTTGTTATTTTAAAATACGTTAAAATTTAAAAATGCTCGACAGTGTTACCTCGGCATTTATGTAAAGAAAGAGTGTGCAAAATTTCAAAAGAATCGGTCCAGTAGATTTTGAACTAGAGAGGGCACCGACTCTGAAAAAGCTACGTGTGTTTAAACGCATTTAAAAGTTTCAAAGTAAGACGGAATCAGACCAGAGAGGTGAAGATTCATGCCCCTTAAAATAGTCCTGTCTACAGTGTACGACAGCACTATATCTATATCTCCATATCTATATCTCCTGACAGTTTTACTCCAATCGATTTCCAATTTTCACACAATAACCTTAATATGTTGTACAATAATATAAATAAATAAAAAAAAGGTGAAACATTACTCTCCCCTTAAATTCATATCTACCACTACCCTATAGAAACAATAGCCACAAACTGCGCGGCTAACTCAGACACATGAATGACTCAAAACAAACAGACGGAAAGCAAAATAAGCAATCCAATAATAATTAAAATATGAAAACAGTAGAATAACGTGAAAACTTAATTATAGAGATAATTATACAATCGAATGGTATTAAAACAAAGTTGCCATATCGTAATAACAGGGGATGAAATAATACTACGTGTAGTAGTCGATGGGGATGTTCTAGCCGCCTAATTTTCTGGCAAAACATGCGAAAAAGGCAGGGTTAGTCGTTGAATAAGATGCAACTATGTCATAACGTGTAAACTGATTTAAAATTCACGCAAAGTGTAATGCAAATGCTAATTATTATCGTGCTACTGAATTGAATGAAAATTTAACACGTACTTAGGGATCATGCATAAATTTACACAACACAAATTCAACCTGTAAACAAATGGGTTGATCAAACTTGCTCATACTTTGTATAGGCATTGAATACAGAACTACCAACTTACGGGGAAAATATTTTTATAAAATAACGTATCATTCCTACTTACTATTTTAATTTTGTATTTAATTTAAATTTTATAGCATATAGGAATATGCATACGCATTCCCTGCACCAATCCTAATTTAGAATTTACGTTTTCTTTGTTTCTCTAGAACGTTATAAGTTCCAGTGTTTCTAAATTAAAAGAATCTATATAATATTACAACCTCCAAAATGTGATAATCTGTCAAAATGCAGTACGATTTATTTTTAAAAGAAGTTCAATGCCAGTTTGTTAAAAATAAAGAAGTAGAAACAATTTCTATTACTAATTGTTATTAAAAAGAGCAATTTTAATTATTCCACATTCAATTTTGTCCAACTGTTAAACTATCAAAATTTATATTACTAACGACGCATGTGCACCAACTAAATTAACTAAACTCAAATTAAGACACGAATATGACAAGGAAAACCTAAAATCTAGATTAAAATGTTAAATAAAAACGTAAATTAGGTATGAAAACAGTGAGTGGGAATAAAGCCTTTCGACCCTCTACAAATGCACGTTACTTTTTGAACAAAGCTCCTTAATTCCTAATACGATTCAATTTATTCTAAAATCTATTCCAGTTATTAGAATAAATAGTAAAATGCATTCATTTACAAGTCTATTTTTTGTATAACAGAAAATATCAGCGATTCAATTTTTAAGGCGGTCCTGTCTGACCCTGCTTTCAAATAACATGTAATATAAAGGAAAAAGAAGAGTGAGAGAGAAATGGTAGGGGTGAGAGAGAAACATGTCGACATACGTACACTACGGACCATGTTATTACATAAAAATTGCATAATGCATTATATCATTATATACTACTACTCAACCAGAGTATTTTCCCCCGAGTTCTAGGATTCCTATAACTGCTAATTGGAATATTACAGAGCTTCTCATGTCTCACGCCGAGGGCCAACCCTCACCCACTCACCCCAATAAGGCCCCCCTCCCCCTTCCTCACGGCCCAGGTCCGCGGTATACGATAATTCGATAACAACATATTAAGTATAGACTTGTATCTATCATAAAAAAATATACAAGTACACTATATACAAGTATATAGGGGAAGGAGTAATATTCAAATCGATTTATTAAAAAAAAAACATAAAACAAAACGTTTTTATTATGAAATATATAATATGCGGTAACAAACTCGTATGTGGTAATAGATATCACAAATTTATGACCCTATTGTTGACAACTATGACAGTTTTATGAGAAGACTACCGGTGTTTAAAATAATATTTATAATTAGATTTTTAATAATATATTTTACAGCGGTTGCTTGATAAATTTAATGTAATTGCTATTTAAAAATAGATAAGATTTTTATGCAAAATTATGACGTCATCTTGCAGATATTTACTAAGAAACATATGTAACCGCAAGTATTCTAAATTTAGTAAATCACAAATTCAATATAGAAAACACTAAACCACCCAGTAAACATTTTGGAGTCACTTTGACATCATATTGGAGATGCGTATGATTTTCTTGTCATGAAAGAATTCATTTATAGTTCAGTTTCTCACAATCGTTCATATGAAATGTCTGTTTTATCGGCTACAGATGAGGGAACCACTCCACATGTCGAAATACAAATGTATATATTAGTGTATGTAAATTAGTAAAAAAAAAGCCTTTGATTTCAGAGCAAGACATAAGTTTGATTAAAAATTTACAGTTCCTAATAAAATTGGAGATATTGTCTTACATATATTTGAAAATGTAACTAGTACCCTGTGTCTGTATCAAAATAGAAGAGAAGACACCGCTGCGGTCGAACAGTACGTCTGCAATTAGCTACTGGATCAGCCATTTATTTCTTCCATGAAGTGATTTAAAAAAATCTATCCGATGGAGAAAATGTATTACTGTTGAAATTGTAACAACACTAAATATTAGTGTATGTGTTTTTGTATGCATGTATTGTTTAATTACTTGAACAATCCGAATAATAAGTAATAAATCAAATTTAATAAGTTTATATTCAATTGTTTGTATTATAAATTATGACACATGTTATTTTTAAATTTGTATAACGAATGATTGTAGTATAATTACGATATAATCAGTAGTACGGGCTGCACCAATGCCTCCTGGGATCTCATTCCACAGTCTAGAAGGGCATGTTCACCCTTCTATTTCATAATGTACACAGAAATAACATGAACCAAATTGTTACAATATTTGACCTCTTTAAATAGTCAGAGTTCATAAAATAAAATGATTTACGAGCTTCAGAATTATTAGGGTCTATTGAAAAACAAATCTATAAGCTTGTAACCCCATAAAGTCATAAAGCCCTCGTAAATAATAAAACGGGATAAAAATTGACAAGTCGAATTACTTTAACGTTGTAGTCAATGTACCCGGTACCCGTACCCGGCCCGTTTTTCGCCTCCATCAACAAAGATATTTCATTTTATCGTTTACACAAGACATCAACCACAGCAGCTCTCAGCAGCGGTTTATATTGCTGTTGCCGTTTCTAGATGGACGGCCACAACCGCGCACCACAGCCGCGTACCACAGCCGCGGATCGTGGATGCTGACAATACAATATAAATTACTATACTTATATATAGAACTATATAAAAATAGTTTACTTGTTTTTTAATATTTCAATTTAGCAATGGTATGTTACCCCTTAGATATATAAACGAGAGCCATTCAAATATAAACCGGAATTGAGTTCATTTGACTTGAGCAGGGCAGCGCGCCGGGAAACCACTGCTGGAGAATGAAGAAGAGATAGCTATATACACGACCCTCACATCTGATATTTCGGTATCGCTATGAGCAGATATATGCGTTTTTCCATTACCTATACTCAAAATGAAAATACAAAAAAGTAAATACCTATTTTCTGTTTTGTATTTAAATATCTTTTAAGAGTACAGAATTTTATATTTTATTTGAAAACTTTTACAAACCTATTTCCTATTTGGAAAATACAAAATACTTTTATCATTTTTGTTACTTCACAGTGTAGTGTAAATATTATTTTTTGAACATAAACTTAAAACCACAACAATATTAGCACCATCTATGATCTAAAAGTATCTGCACAATTGTCTTAATACCCCAGTAAACAGATTGGTGATTGGGACTATTTCACTTCAATTATAGTTCGCATGAACTTTATCTTCATTTGTATTCCGACAGTCACTATTTCTAGCCGATAAGATAGACATTTCATAAGAACAACTGTGAGAAACTGAACTGTAAAAGAATTCTTTCATGACAAAAAAATCAGTCATATCTTCACTATGATGGCAACGTGACTTCAAAATATTTACAGGATGGTGTCCAATAGAAAGCGATCGCCGCATTATTGCATCATAGGCTTATCGCAATAAACGACGCCAGTTCCCGATTCACGTAATTCTCTTTCTCCAGGACAACGTTGGCAACCTCCTGAACACTCCCTTTGCAGTCTAGACTTTTCCTCAAGTGCATTTGTTCCACCAAAGATCCATTTGGAGAAAAGAGTTTTGAAGATGATGCTGCGGTCGAGCAGGCACCTTAATGTTTCCATGACGTAATAAAAAGACTTCCTATCTGATGCAGAAAATATATTTCTGTTAAAGGAAACTATTATTAAAATATTCCGGTTTATATTTGAATGCCTCTTTTATACTTTTTAGGCCTACTTAAGTATTAATATCTCGCTTCACAGCTGGTAAAATATTTGAAACTTAGTTTACATTACATTAACATCAAATTTTATTAAATTCTGTAGAAATGTGGTTTTACAAGTGAATTCGTCTCCGCTTAGGTTTTAAGTTAAAAACAATTTATGACCCACTCTCCTAGAAACATTTTCTTGAACTTTAAATTTGAAGATACTCTAAAGTACTTAAAGATAATTTACAAAACAAGACAAGATGATTATATACACAATAACATTTATTCCCATTCATTTACAAACAATTATATTTTACAGAAATAAAAAAAATTATATACTTTTTGAAGTAACAAAGTAACCGTAGAACATTAAACATAAATGGCGTACCAAGTATCAAATTGATATGGTGATGAATGTACCTACTCTTACTGGCATATGTAAATGTTCGAGTACAGTCAGTAATCAGTAAGTTAGTTCTCTTTTGATAAGCTGCAATTTTCTCATTGAAGACACAACAATTGCTTTAATAATATGCATTAATGAAGTTGCAACAATAGAAACACGCGAGCAAAACTAAATGTCGTTAAACATATTCAATTTGAAATTAACAATGTAAAATGTACGATAGTTTACAGTGTTAGTATAAGCGCACATTATAGACAAGACTGTCTTTGGAATCATCTGTAAATTATGGCAAACAAATTTCTTGATTTTTTATTTCTTAATCTCCCGTCGCATTGTCACGTCTTGTTACACATTGCGGGTTACTCCCCGCTGCAATGTTATCACACAATTAAAAACAATTTTTTTTTGCAATATTTTTTTTTTTTTATGGATAGTTTTGAATGAGATGTGACGTGACAAAGTTTATGACTCCTAATTAATAAAAGACTATATTGCTAGCGCTTTATTTCTTCAATATGGTATAGTCTCAAAATTTCTACGATATACAGACATTAGACTACATAAATATTTTTCAGTAACTCTAGGCTAGAACTATTAGTCCCCTCATGAGGAGAGAAACTCTAATTCGATCTTTAACAAATTTATAGATAGTATAATAAAATCAACGACATTATTTTGGAGTATCTAACAATAGTGATTCAAAATCAATAGTTTATTAATTTATTACTGTAGGAAGAATATAGTGGCCCCCCAATTCAAATTTGATCCGGGCAGAATAGACAGAAATAAAACTCAGCATTTTTCAAGTGCCTGTGAACTTTATATCACATCACTCAAATAATTCGTGGGTTGACATATGACGCTGTTGACAAATATTAACCATATAAGCCATTGCTTTGTTTGAACGGTATTTCCACAATAAAAAGCAATGCTTAATCAACATACGAAAATCAGATTTTTTCATTGGTTTGAAAATTAAAAAAGTAGTGTCACTATGTAACTCGTAAGCTAATGGTCGGAATGTCATGAAATTTTGACCCCCCATAAAAAAAATTATATACGATATGTATTATACGTGGTTAGCATTTTGGTTATTATAAATTATTTTTATTTAAATGTTGGTAATTGGTTCTAACAATAGGTCTTTAAATAATATAACTATATGACAATAAGTAGGTAAGCCTGGTTTACAGGTGCGGGACATTGCGAATGATTACCGATATCCATATAATTGTAAATGGATACATAGACATTCATAAAAACTTCATTACAGGGGCCGGGCAGACTTACAAAATATCTTAATACTTGAAAATTTCAACTTTCTATCTTTTACGAACTAAAAGTTATAAAGCAAAAAGTAAATTTCATTTTTCACTTTTCCAAAATTACGGATTTTCAGAAAATTCACAGGAATATCCTATGACGTCAAAAGTAAATAGGAAATTTTTAAAGAGTTCGCTGGAGCTATACGAATCATGTAAACATATAAACAAATAAACATACCCCTGGGACATTATAATATATGAGGATTCTATTAAGCAAATCCTTTTTTTTTTTTTTTTTTTTAATTTAGCTATCACCGACAATATCTTACTATGTTGGCTGTTTAGTGGTGTCGTGGCCTCACATATGAGTACTTTAACTAGTTATATTATTCACTATAAGGACTCCATTAAACACGATATATAAAATTCTTGGTTTTGTTTCTAATTTATGCAGTATTTTTCTTTAACACTGCTTATTTTTCAAAATCAGATTTTTACTATTTCAAGATACGCTGACCAGACTGTATTTGGCGGCAAATTTTATGGTATTTCTAAATTACATTTTATTCCTTTTTAAAGTTCGGAACTCTTTATTTTCTGTTATTACATTCAAGAAACATACTCCCTCACAAACGAAACTGCGAAAAAGAATCGCGTTTCTGTTAAGGTACCTACTACCGAAAAAGGAATCCTTTGGAAAGTTGATCAGGGTATACTAAAAAAAAAAGGACAGAAACATATAGTACCAGTGTTTGCCCCAGTACAAAGCGACGCTTTATATATTTTATTTAAATTTAACACATTTATTTTTAAATTAAAATATTTTTCTTGAATATAATTTATTTTAAAAAAGAAAAAAATTTTTTATTTTAATCTTAAAATAAAGAGATTAAATTAGTTTTATTGATAAACTGAATAAGGTTTTTTAGACTTTTCCTGCTTTCAAAAATCTGCCTATATTCCTTAGACATATTATTACAACCTTGCTTGTGCGACAAGTACCTTGAGCATCGAAGAATTGTTCACAATTAATTTTTTTAAATTTAACATTTGTGTTTTAGAGACCTGAAAAATGGACCTATATAGCGTAATAACACATACAAATCTTGCTGATATATTTACGTAATAATAATTGTTTTACGTATGTCCGAGTATGAAGAACACCCCCTTGTGCACGCCACTGTCACGTTTCTTGACGATTTTAAATATTTGATGACCTGTCGATAATCCCATGCATTACTACTGTAGAGTCGAGCATGCTTCATTTAATTCATAAGTATACGTTTGATAAAAACGAAACTATGAATATCAAATTAGAGGAAATAACATACTTCTTATTGATAGGCTTGTACATTTAAAAATAAGTAGAATAACGAATAAGAAACGACATTAAAAAAATTGTGGTAATATTCACATTATTAGTTGGTAAATTATTTATTTAATTTAAAAAAATTAAAGGTCAATATACAGAAATTTGATAAATTACTAATTCGAATTTTCTCATTAACAAACAATTTTAATTATTAGCTTCAAGTAGCTTACGTAAAGGGTGGAACATATTTTCGATAATGTTTTTTGACGACACAGTTAATATATAATTTTTTTTATAGTCACTACATGATAAAATAACATTTATAGAATACTTTGTTAAATTTTCATAATTAATTATCAAGATATGAGGCATTGACAGCGAATATTCCCAGACGTTACAAAAAGAAATTTCATAACTATATATATATAAAATACCAAAATGATTTCATTAGTATATAAGTTTCAGCAGGTAACCCTGTCGAGTTTTTTCTTTTTTCTTGATTTTTCAATATTTTTAAAGAACTTAGAAATCCAAATACCGATTTTTCATGAAAGAAATCAGAAACTTTGTTGTTTTAAAATTTATGTAAAGAAAGAGTGTGCAAAATTTCAAAAGGATCTTTGCAGTACATTTTGAGCTAGAGAGTGCACCGACTCTGAAAATGCTAAGTATGAGAAACATGCGTTTAAAAGTTTGAAAGACCAGAGAGGTGAAGACTTAAAACTCTATATCGCCGACAGTTTTACTTAAATCGACTTCATACTTTCACACAATAAACTTAATATGCTGTACATTAATATAAATAAATTGAAACCCCTTTTAAATTGAACTCACAAAAAGATCCAAGACGTAAAATGTTAACAGAAAATTAAAATTACAAAAATAACAAAACAAGCAGTAAGATTGTACAGTGTGGAGTTAGCATATGTTTAAAAATGTTAAAACTAAGGGTGATGACTAAAAACTTTTAAAATAATCTGTCATCATATAAAAGAAAAAACTTAAGCCATAAGTGTAAGTTAAAAGGATACTTTGAAAGATTTATAGATAAAATTTCATTTAAAATAATATAAATATATTCAGTTATCATTTTAACTTTAATCTTAAAATATGAAATGTATATTTAAATATATATTATTTTAACATAAATAAAAATATATATTATATAGGCTATAGTCTATAGTTGTTGCTTGAATGTTGAGTTGTTTCCACTCACTAAATTTGTCTCCACTCTGAATAATATAGCAACAGGGTGTGCCCAAAAATCATTGAGGAATGATGATTGATATTGTAAACAATCTACAGTTAAATTATTTATGTAATCATAATGAAGCAATTATTTATATTTATAGTCCTCTCTATTTTGGTATAACACAAGAAATTAGAGGTGTTATAATTTGTGTTTTAGTTTTTAATTAATCAAATCGAAAAGAGTTAACATTTTCTTAAAGATTTAGGCTTGTCGCACACTGCAAGCGTATTTAAGAGACGGCGAATTAGGCGCAAATCGGCTGCTAGGCCGCTCAAAGGAACAAAGTAAACTATTTGGTGAAGTGTCCTTTTTTGTGACGTCTATCACTATTTCACTTCAATTATAGTTCGCATCAACTTTATCTTCATTTGTATTCCGACAGATGGAGTGGTTTCGTCATTTGTTGCCGATAAAATATACATTTCATATGACCGACTGTGAGAAACTGAACTGTAAATGAACTCTTTCATTACAAAAAAGTCATGTGCATCTTCAATATGATGGCAAAGTGACTCCAAAATGATAATGATTCCTGTGTTCTTTGCATGTGTTGTGTCAAAATACATACATACTACGTACCGATTCGACAGTACACCAAGTCAAACTTATGTACTGTAGGGTGTATTGGAGTTGTTTAGCACTAACATAATTTATCATGAGAGTAAACTTTTACTTTAATTTTTATCGTTACACCACTGTTATGAAAGAGACTATTGCATTCCGTTCCATATCACTTCCAGCCTGAGACGGCTGATTGCATTTACAATTCGCTAGGTTAAAATTCGCTAATATTCGGTTCCAATGTGAGAAGTACGTAACGCCCGTATTCGGACGGCTTTGTCGCTTGCAGTGTGTGAGAGTTCATTACATTTACAGGGTTCGGATAGGTAAAGCGTAGTAGTGCGTATACGTCCGGCCAAAATTCGTTTAAATACGCTTGCAGTGTGCGACAGGCCTCAACATTTTAAGTGGGGAGCAGTATTGAGTAGAATTATACAAGCTATAAAAGCGGTTACTCAAAATCACGTTTTGTAAGTTATAAACGTTTTTAATGCTTTACAAATTTGGCTTTTTTAATAAGGAAAAACTACATTAATTCCTAATTAACGTTGTTTATTAGTTTTTAACATTAATCACTAATTAAACGCTAATTATTACTTACTAATTAACAACGTAAACACTACACTCTCGACTTGTTTTTTGACTTTTTGTAAATTCAAACAAAAATGCATATTTTGTATTTTTGTTGTAGACTTGTTAATATTTCCATATTATAAACATGATTTTTTGTTTCAGACAATTTTCGGACGACCTAGAAAATATCTATATACCTAATATGAGGTAGATACCTTGGAATTAACTTGTGGCAAGCTAGTTTGTCTGAACCTTGCAGTGCAAGACAACTTTCTATGTAGAACATAGTTAATCTATTCAGGTGTCTCCTATATATATAGAAAATTGCTTGTACTAGTATATATGTTCATATATAGTACATTATATAATACACTTATTTATAAAGTAAGTGTAATAATAATACCCATATGAAATTGGAATATTATACTATTTATGAATGTTATCAATAGCGAGTGTGTTAAATAATACATGTAAATTATACGTCATTAGATGTATCTCATTTAGTAATTCATTTAATTAAATACTGGTTGTTAGATAATGAGTAGTATAATATTAATACGCGACAGTTTAATAACCAAGTTGGTATGCTTACCAGTTAGCACGCTAGAGCTGCGAGTATGTGTAGTTAGTAGTTAGAAGACCGCGACACAACCAAGCACGTGATTTCATTGACTGTAACACAGCTTCTGTAGTTAAATAAACTAATACCATAATATGTACAATTATATAACATTTGTTGCAAAGAACTAATTTGTAAGATATGTAATTTAAAAGTATAAAAGATTCACGCATGAAATCATGCGGTTAATTATGAAATTAGTTTACTTTATAGGTTATAGTTTTACATATATACTAAAGATATAAATTGTATTTTAATAAGATGTTAGCGGAGAATGGAATTTGGGAATTGTAGACTTCATCTACTCTAGACACCATGACTGACTCGACCCTAAACCCAGATCAGCTTTAGGTAAAGTTTCTTTGGGTAACTTTCCTACTACCTCCAGCGAGCATCCGAGGAAACTCGGGAACTATCGAACGAAGGCTTCTTCAGCATAAAATTGGGAAAGCAACGAAAGAAACAATTTTATGATTGCAGAAACCATCGATTTTAAGTAATAATAAGCAATTCTAAATTGTTCTATTAATATGTTTGGTTTTATTTTATATATCTAGATATCTCATCAAAATATTGTTTAAAAACAAAAAGGGTCAGGTCTCTTGTACGACCTAGGAAGGTCAAATATGTATTTATTGATTATTAAAAAACTAATAACATTTTTAAGAAAAAACATTATTTTACATGCAATTATCTTCCGGTTTTTAGCTAAATTTTAGAATATATGCATGTTTCGTAATCAATACAGCATTCCCTTCCCATTTTCCTCTTTCAAAAATGTATCTTTATAAGGTTTTTATTTAAAATATATTATGATATTTATGTTTTTATGAAAATATTGAGGAAAGTAACTTTATCCCTTATATACTTTTGTTTAAGGCAATCACTAACGCAACATGTATTGTATTTGTAGCAGAAAGATAGAGCCAGCACTATATAAACACATTAAACAAACAGAGACAGCGATAGCAAACTTGTCGTTGTTTTGCGAGTTATCATAAAAAAACATTAAAATATGAGGAATGTCTATTAGAATTCACTAGTTCGTACTTGAATGGAAGGAATTTGTAGTTATGATTTAACGTTACTTACTTGATCTTACATTAGAATAGTTCAAGCTGAATTTTGTGATATACAGTAATAACAATAAATAATAAATTGAATAGAAATGGGCGACACTTTTATTAAAAATAATATAGTTATAAAAACAAATTGTATTTTGTCTTCAAAAAGAAGTATAATTAAATCAATTTAGAATACAATTCTAGCGAAAACAAAAATTAGGAACTTTTGGGTTGTGTCACTATTGCAATAAGATTGTCTACCAATTTAACTATTTTGAGAAAAATAAAACAAAAAAATGTGAATTATTGACTAAAACCACATTCCCACTCACTGAGTTTTAGTGTTAATTTAAGGTTTTAACCTAAAATGTAAGTTTCAGCTTGTGAAATATAAAAAAACAAAATTAATTATATTGAATACAATAATTTATTACATAAAGATAGTAATTATTAAAAAATAATGTATATTACTGACACATTACAAAGACATCAATTTTTGTGCGAATTTTATTTATTCATTTCTATTTTTATTTACTGTCTGCCTAGTAAGTGTATGATTATGTATGTACATAATCAATTTAACTTGATAACACCCAAACTCAGAAAATATAACTCTGGTACGGGGATCGAACCGGAATAAACAGTAGTTTGCGTCAAGCATAAATGCTCTCGCCTACCGTAGTCCTTACTTATTTTCAAAGATAAAACCTTTAATATCCGTCATACAAATATTACCGCTTGGTTATTTAAACTACAAAATAATTAGGTATATTTGAAAGAGTTGATGACAGAAAATTGTGCTATATTACACTCTAATTAGACAAATTACATTGATGAAATATTTAGTATCGACTTTTGTAATACGCCCATGTGTTTAATACTAGAAATAATTGCACATACATGCAATTAAGTATACTCGTTCTTAATGATATAAGGAGTTCAAATATTTAAGCAGGAGTAAATATTTAAAAAGAAAATACTCAGGTAGAAAATGAACCTTGCACTGTAAGACAATTTCTATGTGAAAAACAGAACCTTGAAATTAGCTTGTAGTAAGCTAACATATTGTGATATTTTTAAAACTATTTCAAACCACTTTGGATAGTATAAAATAAAATATGATACAAAACAATAAATAAGAAAAATCTAGGTCATGTAAACATTTTCTTGCAAAGTAACTACTCTCTTACTTATTGAATGAAATTAATTTTACGCCCTAGGGGGTCAATATATACAGGTTGGGAGCCACTGACCTACACACATACACTCACATATTGACTATATATTTCTTTCTACAAATATCTCATAATAAAGCAATTATTTGACGTTTTTTTATTTAACCGGATAAAGAGTTAATGACACGTAAAACGTTTAGGCTAATTTGAGACCACCCATGTACTGACAATCATTTGTGAAGGTATGCGTTCATTTTAGCAGTGTATGTTTCTGAATTAAGACCGCACGGGTTCACAAAAATACTCGCGTACTCGTATATGTTAGCAACGAATGGAATTCGGGAATTTGTTACCAAACGAAATTGTATCTAGTCTATGTAGATGGCATTACCGAACCGACTTCAAACCACATCGCTTTTAAGTAATAATTTCAATATTATATGAAATTTTAATGTTCAACGGTTTCTAGTATTCTGTTTGGTTTTATTTTTAATATTTAGATACCTTATCATAATATTGTTTTGAAAAACAAAAACTGACTCCTTTTTGTCTATCGTATGATCAAGTAATAATATTACTTGTACTACTTACTACAAATACTACTTACTTGGCTAATATTGGGTAAATGTGCATTGGAACTCATAATTTGTCTAAGGTATTTTTAATTATATTTTATTAATTTGTCAATATTTACACTCGCTATAATATATATCTTGTAAGAATAATTCTGAGTAAACTTTAAATTTAAAATTGGTAATAGCATTTTGTTAAAAAGAATTTATATTAAATAGTCGTTGATACTATGTGCACTTTTTAGATAGGCAAAGAGGCACTTTTTAGGAGAGGAGAATTATGTGCCGATTCTAAATCCTTACCTAGAATTATGTCTACAGAGTTACACTCTTTGATTTGACACAAATTTAATTAATGCATAATCAAATGCATGTTTTAAGTTTTTTTAAGAGTGTACCTGATAAATATTTGCTGATACCAAAGTTATTGACGTCACATATAATCTAAAGTTCGATACATTCATTAAAAGAAAATAATACAAGACCATAACAGAAAATTAGACTAAAAATTTATTTTTCAAAAGAGTGACGGTAGAAGCCAGTAAATAATTTGGTGAAGTGTCCTGTTTGGTGACGTTTCTATTACTACTGCACTTCAATTATAGTTCGCATCATCTTTATCTTCGTTTTTATTCCGACAGGTGGAGTGGTTTAGCCATGTGAAGCCGATAAAATAATCTGAACTGCAAATGTACTCTTCCATGACAAAAAAATCATACGCATCTTCAATATTATGGCAAAGGGTCTTTAAAATGTTTACTGGAAATAGACAAATGGAGACTACACAAGGTGTGACAAGACAAGATAGAATATACAAGACACATGAATTTGTGTGACGTAACTCAAAGATGACGCCTTAGGTAAAAATATGATGAAAGATAAATATGTAAGGGTGAAAACAGAATTTCTGAATTTCAGCATTGCTTTCATAAAAATACAGTGTGTAAAATTACACACGATTGAAAATTTACTCTTATTGAAAAAAATACTTTCTTTTTTTTTTATCCAATATTAAAAGCCGTTAAAAAATGTCTCGTGGTGCCGTGTAGACTTAAGAATATACTATGCCAATAAATTTGGTACTTGTCGATTTTTATTATGTATTAAAATACCTGGTAGGCGATAAAGATTCTAATAACTTATTACTGATGTATAGATTTTGATAAAAGATTTGAAAACTTGATTAGCTATTTCCTAAACAATTGTAACTGTATTTTTTTCTTGATCATTTAAACTGATATCAAAAAATTACAAAATTGAACAATTGTTGACTTGAATTTTGACAATAATCAAAACGTATTAGACAGTGGTGTACGTCACAAGAAAATCAACAATATAATAGGAGCTCGTCGGTGATAGGACTCAAGTTAAATAAATGAATTAAATAAATACATAATTAAATTAAGTTAAAATAGTTCAATTTGTTGAATGTCTATCATTATGTAATTAATATTAATTAATTACAAAATGCTTAAAGCTAATATATTCCATACGGCATACAGCATATGTTGTTGATCAAACTAAACTAAGGCAAATTCTACCGCAGCCATATACGAGACCGAATAGTTTTTGCTAGGTAATCAAACTGATCATATTAATTAAGACCTAAAAATGTAACGAGGCGAGTTTTCAATTTCACGACCATTTTTGGTTGTTGACGGTAAATACAATCTTACATTAGTCGATTAAGTAGATACACCACTATGAAAGTTATATGTAAAAATAATGTGACTTTAAACGGTCCCTCTGAACCATGGAAAAGAGGCGACCGCATCAGGCGGCTCCAAAAAAGGACGGAAAAACACCTATACTCTGCTGCCTAATAATTTTACGATTATGTATGTACATAATCAATTTAAGTTGATAACAAAGAAATCCAGAAAATATACTTCTGATCCGGAGATCGAGCCGTTGACACAGCAGTCTGGTCTCAAGCTTCACTATTCTCTCCCACTGTGTCATTCAAGATTTATGTTTAATTTTTTTTTTTTTTAATTTATGTTTAATTTTTTACGTTAAAAGAACTTTAACATTTATGTAAAATTCTTAACGTTAATTATGAAGAAATTATTAAAGATTTTTTTAATGGAATAATATGAAAGTAATTGATCATTGATAGTTTTTTATAAGTACATATTAGTTTGTATTTTTGGTGTTGTATTCCCTTAAGTACTGAGTACAAGTACACCGCATGAACAAGTACAACGAATACCTTATTCGTGTTGAATTATTTAACAAAATTACAATAGATTTAAGGTGAAAATTATAATTAAAATGGATTAATTACTATATTACAAATCAGTCGGTAATTAAGTGCATTATGTCGGCTTGTACAAGTCCCAAAATAGGAAAAAAAAGTTGAACAGATAAAGGCGAGGTTGGATGCTGATTATTGTGGGACAATATGTTGAGAAATGTAGTTATATTAATACATATACACTTATAAATATACATATATATATATATATATATATATATATATATATATATATATATATATATATATATATATATATATACATATACAAATACAAAGACTATCTAAACACAGTCTTTTCATTAATATATTTTAATTCTAATACCGAAAAATATTAATTTTAGTTTTGTTTGTTCCTAGGTAGAAATTGTAAGTGCAAAGTAACGCTTTAATTAGTTTACAGTAACCTACTAAGTCTGAAAATGCAATGCAAGACCATTTTCTATATAAAAACTAGAAAATTAACCTTGACATTAGGTTATGGCAAGGTAACAAGTTTAAAACTGCACTGCGACACTTTTTTATGTAGATTAGAAAAAAATTTTAATGTTGCGAGTACAATAGTCGCTCTAAGGTCCAGTATTTTTTTAAGTGCCCATTTCGCAATAAGAACAGTGATTTGATATAAACATATTTTTGTTTTATGCAAAAAAAAATGGAATTGTAGACGTGAGACGCATAAAAAAACGGTTTCTACTAAACGGCAGGTGTTACACCACTGACTGTAATATACACTGTACTGTACATATTTATATAATATATGTATCTATGAACAATTTACGTTTATATATTGATGTTCAAAATAAAAAGTAATTAATGAATAATTAAATATTCTCTGTAAATACTCGGAAGCTCTAATAACACATATATATATATATATATATCCTTGCAATTTTCTACTCATATCATTTAAATAAGCATTTACCTCGATATACAAAAGCACGGGAAATTTATAAGTGATTTCGATTAATAACAAGTTTAATTATGTTTTCTTGATTCTTAATATGATTCTCGTTTAACAACGCTTCATAGGTAATTACCAACAACAGCGCTCAAGTGTCATTTAGCGTAACTATTCATTATGTAGTATATCGAGAGTTCAGAAGTGGGATTGTACGAGTATTTGAAAAACGTAATAAAACTGCATGATACGTACAAACGTATTGTTAGAAAAGCAAACGAATCAAATTATATGGTATTAATATTTCCTTGTGTAATACGCGATTTGTTTAGAGTAGGTATAATGATATGCTTATAAGTGTATCGTATATGTATATGCATGTACACATAGAATATGAAACATAAATAGTAATGGAATAGAAAACAATCATTATGTAAAAATCGTATATTGTCTTACTCATAGTATATAAGTTTCAACTGTATTGGATAATTTATACGTGGTATATATAGATATTGTTAAATTTAAAAATACAAGGATTAGCCCCTTAATGCAGTCAACAAAACTTACACGGTTTAACGAATTTATATTATAGAAACGGCATATTTTTATGATACCTAGTTTTAAATCGTACCTATATTTCAGCCAATAATAATTTGGACCTACTGTTTAAATCTATTCTTTACTCTTATAATTATTTTTAACAATACTTGCAATTGTTTATATTTTGTGTTATTATTCATTCAACAATTTCCCGCAAATTGTTTGCCGACATATGAGACCAATTTTTAAAAGTTTAAGATAGTATAATAAGTTCTTCTGAGACGGTTCGGAGGCCGAGATTGTTAAGGTATATATTCTACGTTAAATTCGACAGTCATGTAATATATGTAAATAAAATATAAGGAAGAATAAGAAGATGCCTCTTCGCACATAACCTTAAAAATTAATCTGTCAAAGTTTGGTTATGTGCAAAACCCAAGTGACAGTGACATCGAAAATAAAGTAGTAGATGGTAAGTAAATAAATTTACTGTGTATCCTACAAACCCTACAGGGACATAGGGGCGCTATATATTCTAAAGCTGGCCCTATTATAAAGAAAATATCATACGCTGAAACTTATGCAAAAGCAGTTCCGATGTAAACGAAAATTGGAACATTTAAAAGTATGATTCATGTTGCATTTATTTTTCAATAGGCGTAAAATTATTAAAAATAAATTATGTTTCAAAATAAAAAAATGTATTTGTATGTATGCATGTAAAATATACTTTACTGTGTGCAGTTTCTTTAAGTATATGTTTGGAGTAACTAAAGATCTCTATGTTAAATGGTATATAAACATAATATATTTTCAAGATCTCTGCCCTTTAGAGGAATTATAATTTTTGATACATACACATGGCCTTAACCCCAAAGTCGCAGACGTTTTCTCCGGTAGGGAGACCATGATAATGTGCAAATCACGACGATATTAAAATTCAGAATAATAAAAACAAAATGTTGGCGATGCATACCTGAGCTGGGACGATCACTGTATCTGGTGCAGTAGACCCAAGCTGGCCAAAGTGCAGGGCCCTTCGAAGAGTCGCCTTGGCTGCTAGTCGGACTGTCCGGTATATCTTCCAAGGATGACTCCTTCTCTGCTTGTGATTTACTTAAAGGACTCAATGGCAGTCTTACTGAACTTTGAATTTCTGATTTTTGAAGTCCAATTTGCGATACAGTTTGGCACAAACTTCCGAGTGGAGGAATTCCATGCGCATCATTTGAATTTTCCAAATTCGTAGAAGATTTTACAACCAAATTTCTTGGAAAGTCAGTGTCGAATTTACTTTTCTGCGATGATCGAACTTCATAAGGTTTGTAAAGTATACTGTGTGTCGGCCCCCCAGATCTGGGCCCTTCGATCTTTTTCGTTCGAACAGCGCTTTGTCCGAATTCAGGTCGGAGGATATTTGATATTGAGTATGTGAGATTTGTGGGAGGGGCAGGAGAGGCATTGATGTGAAAAGGGAATGGTTGTTGAAATGGTTTAATATCGGGAGGAGACGAAGGGGAATCCCTAATTTGCACATCCGAGCAAGGAGAGGCAGGTGATTGTGGGTAGCTGTAGGATCCAATTAGTGCAGGTGCTCTGGGAATCATCATTTGACCTAGTGACCTTAGCGGTATCAACGGGATCATACTAAAGGTCGGTGAAGTACATGGGGAAACAGATGGAGATGAATGTGTCGATTGTGTCTTCTGCACTACCCGTTCTGCACCACCCGGCGAATTGGGAGAACCACTCAAGGGACTGCTCGCAGCGCTCGGACTACAACGGTCTTCCAGAGCCATCTCTGTTTCACTATCACAACTAAATAACAATATCACACCACTAACAGTTTCAAAACTTCAATAACTTTTGAATATAACCGTCTTTATTAATTAATGAAACATCATTTCGTATAATTGTCTATAATAACACTTCACCACACTAATGTTAAAAGAGCGAATGACATAAGAAGAATGCCCACTTAGAGAAATTGCAGTCCGTTTTATACAAAACTTGAAATCAATAAGGTTCAAATTGACGATAAGACGTTTGCGTGTTCTGTATTAACCCTTTGAAGACATCACTAGCAGACTTCAGACCACTTCGTTCAAGTAGCGTTATAAGACAATCAGCAAACGAGTTAGGCGACCACAAGTACAAGACTTCTCTTCTACACCTGCGTGGTTTGTCTTGCGTACATGTAAGGCATTAAAAGCCTTCTTTATGGTTACGTATGGGAATGTATGTGTGAAAGTTTGCTTATAATAATGTGTGTGTCAACTCTAGAAGTGACGTATAGTGACTGACTGACTGACTGTTGTGTGATCTTTATTAGTGAGATGTCCACTATAAGATTTTACTAGCTCCTCCTACACAAAATACAAAACAAACATATCGATCTCTGTTACTCTCATTGGATATACTATCACTTTAAATACAGTGAAGATATACAAAAGTCAATATTTCTATTTTTATAGCCTGAATAAACAGGTTCCCTTTTCCCATAAAGACATCTTTTACTCACTCACTCTGAATTTAGGGATTCACGATTTTAAATAACTACTGTTATATACTTTGATGTCCTGCTCTTATTTATGATTTACTTACGAGTAAGAGGAGAGCAACTATATAAAAGGTAATATAGGGCTAAGTGTTACCTTTAGAGAAAGAGACGCAACTAGTATTTTATATAAAGTGCACATCCAATCAAAAGCCCTGAGGCGGGGCTAACGTGATCGTCATTGGTCCTAATACTGGGAGAGAGAGTTATAGATTGAGTTGTAATGTTATTTGTTTAATCTTGATTGTATTGAGAGTCAAGGAAAGCATATAGAAATTACTTGATCTTTGTATGTATTTGTGTAACACACATCGGCATCGGGTCGGTATCGGTATCGGCTCGGCTGCGGCGTCAAGCGTCAGGCGTCATCATGTGTATTCGGCTGATAGAGCCTTCTGTGAGGCGTTATAAAAATGTTCAATTCCGATATTATGTTGTTAATACTGAGGATTAGATTCTTCACTACTCTGTCAAATCGTCTGTATAGGATACTGTTACCTTCCTGTTAGCTGTTATACCGATACAGTATTTGATTTTGAATTGAATAGTTTTATATAATATGACGTCAGACGAAAACATATGAGTAATCATATGGTACATATTGTTACGTGCTCCGACTACCCTGTTAAGATTGAAACGTAATATAATTAACATATTACATTAATAAACAAACTGCGAGGTTAGTTTGATAATTCAGTTACTTTTATTTTTGTAAAAGGTCTGGAAACGGGAAATAGTCTCAGGGGGCTAAATCTGGAGAATATGATGGGTGCAATAGCAGTTCGTAACTCAATTTATTGATTTTAGCCATGGTGAGTACACACTCGTGGAACCCATTGCGTGAATAGCTTTTTCATGTAATATTTATGTAATATATGATGTACCCGCTCAATTGAGATGTCTATAGCCTCAGCCACCTCACGCACTTTCATTCTCCGATCGTACAATATCCTTCCATGGATTTTATCGACTATTTCTGGCGTGACGACCTCTTTTGTACGATCAGCATTGCTTGTGCTGGTACGACCACAATGGAACTCAGTGTACCACTTCTTTCCAGAGTCCTTATAATATTTTCCTTGGTTTCGGTGATGGTTTTTGTACACAAACTAAATGACGTAACTTGCTCAAAATTTGACAGTAGTCAATTAATAGTTGGCAATTGACGGGAGCAGTTTTGCATTTAAAGTTACGGCGCGGGAAATTTAAAAAGTCACTGACTTATTAAACTGCCCTCGTCTATTTTCACTAATAGATAGGACCACTAATTATGCTCTAATTATTTATTCTTTAAATCCATTACCATATTAACATTATTCTCATTATTATTCAATAATCCGAACCAAATTTACTTAATTGAACTTCTAATGACCATTCTACAAATTACAGAATGTGATTATATCTATATTATTAAATATACATAACAGACATTCTATAATGTAACGGTTGTGACAATTTCAAACACAAAATTAAATTTGTGAATAATTAAAATGTTTCAGGTTTTGCTGAAAAAGAATTTGTAATGAGTTTGTACAATAAGTTACAGTAGTCGAGAGCATTTATGCTCGACACCAGACGGTCATGGTGATATGCGTATGAGGATATTTTCCGTGGACATTGCACCCCTCGTGCCAATGGTGAACAGTGTTCGGTTCACTTCCATATACTTCTGGACGAATACGCTTCAGTGATCATATTAGTTTTCTATAAAATTAGCTTTATATAAAATATTATCAGTATATACTTATTCAAAAGAGAACCTCAACCAATATGTGAACAATATAACAGCCCACTAATGGTAAAGCATATTATTCTGCGATACTCAAGGTACTCATCGCACAGACAAAACTGTAATATGCTTCAGAAATATAGGCAGATATTTGAAAGCAGAGAAAGTCTGAAAAACCTGATTGAATTTATTAATAAGACTAATTTATATCTTTGTTTTAAGTACCTATACACGTGTCTATAAGTTGTAAATTATGTATTGTAAATGTTTATAAATGTATATATTGTTTTAAGTGATAATAACTTTTAAAAGTTGATGCACTCAAATAAATATTAAAAAAATAAATTATCAGTATATAATATAATATGTACATTTTGTGTTTATCGGGATATATAAGTTACATCTGATATATTTTTATTAATTTTTGTTACTGTGGAATAATTTTATATTACGGTTTTTAGGTATTATTTATTTAAATAACAGAATTGTATTAATATAAATATATAGCTTGTAAAAACTATAATTAATCTAACTTAATTAACATTTTATAATATAATAAATACTCCCATTCCGAGTTCGTTTACTTAATAATTACAATTGTTAGCTGTAATTCCTGTAATTAAAAAAATACACAGGAATTTTACATCAAAGTGCGGTCTTATATGATGTTACAGTTGGAAATGAAAGAATTAGTTGCTAACGAACTAATTAACCAGCTATAAATTAATCGAGATATGTTGATAACAGTCAATTAATAAATAAATATAAATATAGTGACCATTACATAATATGGTTGACTTAAAAATTCAAGAAAGCGAATTGGAACCATGCATTACAAAAAAATTCACACGAGAGTTTCAAAAATCTCGCTCTCGTTAGTTTAGAAAAAAAGAGGTATCCTTTAGTCTCGTATCGTAATGGTTTGTCTTGTCTCGTCTCGTCGCATCTCGTTTTTGTGAGAACTTACTCCTAAGATAGTCTTAAACAAAGTAATTGATTATATTATTTCGGCTAATTATTGTTTTTATTCTAAATTTTCACACACTAAGCATATTACCATTAGCTGTATCAAATTTTTAAAAAAAATTTAAACTTTGAAGAATTTTTGTTATACACAGTTGAACAACTGGTTCAATTTCAGTTAATGCATTATCACTTTCATATAATCTCCGCCTTTTTGTCAGGTTGACACTACTAACACCTACACTCAACAACATTTTTGCTGCAACTAAAGCCTAAAATGTCTTCAAACAATCACATTGTAAATAATTTATATTCACATTTATTTTCACTTAAAACATTCGTTTCCGTTCGGCTACAAAATGTTGTAAAAGACAAAATTATAAAATAAAATATTTAACAGATGTTTGTTTACCAGATTTTGTATTTCGTAAATGTACGACCTAACCTTTGTATATTGCTTGTTAGTTTATTTTTCTCGGAATTTCTTTTTGAAATAACGTCAACGAGACCTGAAACAAGACTCTCGGGTCTAGCCTGTATGTATGTGGTCTCGGTACCGTCTTAATAGTTTTCAATAATTTACGAGACGAGACGAGAAAAGTCTCATGCTCGTGTGAAGCCCTATTCAACCCAGTAAACATATTGGAGTCACTTTGCCATCATATTGAAGATAACATTCACAGTTCATTTATAGTTCAGTCTCTCACAGTCTTTCATATAAAATGTCTGCTTTATCGGCTACAAATGGCGAAATTACTCCACCTGTCGGAATACAAATGAAGATAAAGTTGATGCGAACTATAATTGAAGTGAAATAGTGATAGAAACGTCACTAAATAGGACACTTCACCAAATTGTTTACTGGGAAAGTGTCATCATTCAAAATCTACTACAGGGTTGAATCTGAAATTTTGACTTTTTCACTCTGAGAGTACGTAAGGTTTAAATAACCGTAAGTGAGCCAAAAGAGAGTGAGTTCAAAATTCATTCTCAAATTGTGAGGTTAAAATTTTCTATTTATAGAGTCTAAACCCTAGATTTTATTAAAAATTGTTCCTTAGATTTATTGCATTTTTTGCTACTGTAATAATTTGACCATTGTACAAAACATGGTCATTGTAAATTTAAGTTCTCGTATAAACATTATACCCGTCATAAATAACACAAATCCTCTTATAATAAAAACATACTTTTGACTTCTGTGTAACAATAGATTTATAAAGATTTTATTGTTTTACAATGTGTCATATTTTAAATTTAAACAGGTGTTTATTGAAGGTGTATCATTCATTTAGAGAGCAATACTGTCACAAATATAATTTACGGTATAAAAACATCAATGTTATAATAATACAACGAAACTACAGGAAACAACCCAGTAAATATTTTCGAGTCACTGTGACATCACATTGAAGATGCGTATGATTTTTTGTCATGAACAATTCAATTTGATTTCACTCGTCAATTAATGTCAGTGATATGAACTACAAATGGTGAAATCACTTCCCCTGGTCTCACTACCGTACCAGTATTGAATGAAGTTGCAAATAAACCATTAAAGTGTAGCAGAGACAGATATATCTTGTTTCTTTTTCTGTGATATACTAGTAAATTTATGTAGAATTTTATCTCTATTAAAATATATATATTCAATGGCCTTGTGTCCTATGTCTTAATTTCTATAAAAGTGTACTATATATTGATAAAGTGGGTTACTAGAAACTCAAATGTTCAATTATTTTTTAATAACTTCTTATATGTTAAGAGATATTATCAATTAAAATAGTCATTTTGTCTCTTTAATTATTAAAGGGATTCAACGTTGTACACATTCCAAGTGCATGTGACATCACAATCCTTGTGTAAGGTTACCAACCTTACAGGTCATAAATCTCTGCTATATGTATTTATATATCAAAATATCTAATATTATTTACAGCTATTTCAAGGAACAATCATATTTCAATACTATGTCTGCCTTAGCAGGGTTAAATAAAATAAAAACTTATTATTCTTTGATTTGACTTGATTATTTGATTACCAACAGCTACAGAACATTACCACAGCACTGACCTACTCAACAAATAACTGACGTTAAAAATGCATTTCACGTCATACAAATAACCGACCATTTCTAGCGCTAAAACTACAATTCAAACTTTCAATTACTATATTTCCGTCAATATTTAGATATTTAATAAAATAAACTCAATAAATAAATAAAATAGTTCGCATCAACTTTATCTTAAGTTGTATTACGACAGGTGGAGTGATTTCGCCATTTGTAGCCGACAAAATAGACATTTCATATGAACCACTGTAAGAAACTAAACTGTAAATGAACTGTGAGTGTTATCTTCAATATGATGGCAAAGTGACCCCATAATGTTTACTTGGATGTTGGAATAAGAATGATTGTTCTTATGAAAAAATTCTGGCAACATTTTTCATAGGTGACATCTGTCTGAAACCTGAATAAGAATTGATTTCTTGACTGGAACTTCAACTAGGTATACAATTTTTTAGGTTATATTAAGCTTAGATACAAGTTTATTTAATACGTAATATTTTCATACGAATTTGATAAATATTAAAAAAAAGTAACTGTTCAATTTCATGTAATCAGTAATCAGAGGGGGTCTACCGCAACATCTACAACCCTCCCATCCCCCCTTTTATACAATAATCCTGAAGCATTATTCATTGGTTTTATTTACTTAATTTATTTAGAATATTTAATTCTCCTATCATGTTCGCAGTATTTATGGTGACTTGGTCTCATATATTAGGGCTACACCGTAGTCTTATAAGTTTTATGATTATGAGAGCAAATAATCAAATAATTTTGATAACCACCATACCTTAATAATTTAGTACTCGTCCGAGTATGAAACCTGAGAACACAGCTGTCTAATCAAGCATCAATGCTCTCACCCACTGAGTCGTCATATACGAGGTCTGTTCAAAAAATAAGGTGAATTTTCAAATTTCGCGGGCTACGTACATTCGATTATCGATTTTTTTATTTTGTTATGTTGGTACACTCGTCTCGAACATATGTTCACAGTTTTAGTTAGCACGTTTTAGTTTGTTTGTGAGAGGCATAAAAGTTGCTGTCGAAAAACATGGATCAAAGAGTTTGCATTAAATTTTGTGTGAAAAATGGAATCAAGTGCTCCAAAACACTTGAAATGATGAAAGTGGCATACGATGAGTCTACTTTAAGCCAAAAAAATGTTTACAAGTGATACAAGCTTTTCACAGAAGGTCGAGAAGATGTGAATGACGACGCTCGCCCTGGATATATATAATATTATTTATTTATTTAATGATATTTTACACTAAAAATAAATTGTTTAATGTAATAAATAAACTTATTAGGCAGCGGTGTAATTCACATACAGCCAATATAGTAGAAATAGGCCGATCTTAAATAAATTAAATAAAAAAAATAATTGATAGTTGAACGAGAAAAAAAATATTATAATTAAGTACTTGATGTTACACCTTACTAACATTTCAAACTAAAAAAGAGATAATAGTAAGAAAAAATCAATACGAAAACAATGTTAATAAACCATGAACCATGAAAATTTATACAAATATTTAGTATCAACAGTAGAAAGAAAATAAGATCCGGCAGTAGAAGTACCATAGAGGTGGAATATGATGCAACTATACAATTCGTTGTTTCTTATTGTACGCACAGACTAGTACCTGTTCGACCTCCATTGTAACAATTGTTGTATTTACCACATTATAAAAATCTATAGAGAACTATAACAACACCCTGGTGGACATCCTGGTGAAGCAATACATCTACCTAACAGTTTTATGTATTTTTATCGTTTCTTTTAATCAACCGTATCGACACTAACTTAAATACCTTATATAATTTTTTTTTCACCTTTTGAATTTTACATATTATATACGGTTCTCTATTTAGTAATAGTTTTTTATGCATTTTTAAAATAAATATTTCAATTTGAATATTTGCAAGTTGACATTTTTTTACTGTTAGTTCAGATTTTTTTATTATTGATTTTTGTCTTAAAGACCTTGTTTAATGACAGTAAGTTTTTAACATGCCTCAGTTAAGAAGTTCGAAGTTAATGGACTTGAAATATTGCTTGTAATAGCATTGGTTGTAGGTTTGATCGCAGAAGTAATTTGTCGTATATAGAGGGTGCTATCGGAAATTCTCGGGACCTCTTCAGTGAGCTAACTATTAGACATAGGTACGTGTATAGGGGCCCCTGTAACAAAAGGAAAGAATAAACAGGACAATAAATAAGCTCGTAGCTGGGTTGCATAAGGAACATGAAGAAAGAGGAAGTACTAAAAGAGGCAGTGAAGGGAAGCAGGAGAAAGAAAGAAGTAGCGAGGAAACAGTTAAACTTCAGTTCAAAAAAATAGAGGATTTTCGGAAAGGAGATAAGGACAAGAGGTGGATGACGGAGATAGAGATAAAGAAATAGTAAAGTAAGAGAGTCAAGAGGAAATAGTAAAGATAGAGCGTTTATGCCTGTAATAGACATAAATGGAGAAGTAAAAACAAAGAGAGAAGGCAGGAAGGATAGTGAAAAGATAATAGAGGGTTTGTCGAGAGGAGACAAGGAAGGCAAGAGGTGATAGATGAAGATACAGGCAATAAGGAAGGACAAGCAGTAAACGGTGTAAATAAAGGAGGAGTAGGGGACATGAAGAGAGAGGATCAAGAAAAGAAGAAACAGAAAGTACTATTCGAAGTAGTAATAGTCTAGAATAGTTTAAGTTTAGTTTTTAACTTTGAATTTATATGAAATGCATTAAGGAATATAGTAATGTAGATTTTAAAGCCGAAAGGCACACAATTAATATAATAAATAATACTTAAAAATAATAATAATATAATAATAATAATAAAAAAGAAACAAACTATTTATAATTAATGTTTTTTTTTGTCATAATTCACATAGAGAGTTTCGGGGATAACTGCCCTTTTGATTTCTTTTTCACATTAAAAAAAATTACGAAATAATTCGTAGTACATGGGAAGAAGAAAGGGACCTGCACCACAAGTTGAGCTTGGAGGCCTAGAGTCCTACAACCGGCCCTGTATATTTTACCGTGCTACACAAATATTACGAAAATAATACATTTATATTTATCGGGTTTACCTCAGGTAGAAATGTGTGAAATACATGCTAGCTTGTCATAAGCAAATTCCAATGATCATTATCTTCTTCTCATATAAGAATTGTCTTGCAGTGCAGTTTCACACTTGCTAGCTTACTAAAAGCTAATTCCCAAGATCATTTTCTACTTCTCATATAAAAATTGTCTTGTAGTACAGTTTTACATTTGCAAGCTTGCCATGAGCTAATTCATAAGATCATTTCCTACTTCTCATAAAACGTATTGCAGTTCACACTTGCAAGCTTTAGTATTGTTATCAATCGCTACAGTTGTAGATCACTGGTCTCCTTTAAGATTTGTTTCTTTCTATTCACCGCTTTTATCTGCCAATTCTTCGCACCTATATTATTTAGTTCCTTCTCTCCCGTGGACTTGCTATCTTCTACATGCTAATTCTCAGCATCATTTTTTACTTCTCATATAAGAATTGTCTTGCAGTACAGTTTTACACTTGCTAGCTTGTCACGAGATGATTCCCAAGTTTTTTTTCTACTTTTCATACAGGAATTTTCTTGAAGTACAGTTTTACACTTGCTAGCTTACTACAAGCTAATTAAGGTGATACACTTCGTTACAATTTCTACGTGAGACATGAACTAACTTTCTTTTTATTTCTTTTGTTTCATGTGTAAAAGCATCATAAAACACATAGAATTAATTTGTAATCTTATATTACCTTTTCATTATTAGGTTTAGGACAAATGTAATGAATAGTAAAAAACTATTTACTATATAAAATATAGAAGACCATTTCTATTTTCTCTTTGAAGTTTCGAAAAAAACGATTTAAAAATTTCTTATTTCAATTTGATTGCAGGTTGAAATAAATATTAGAAAAAAGCAAATTGACTTACTATAAATAACACAAAAGTATGTCCTTCCTTTAATCACCTTTGTCCCGCTTTACCCCTCGACCCTTTTCCCACGTAAACCATTTCTAGTGACACAAAGACTTCCGATTATACATTAATAGCATAGCACTTTTTGAAACTTTGATGTGTGAAAGATATATTTTGTAGTAGGAGTCGTTGGTGGTCTGACTTTGACTCTTTGCTATCTTTTTAATCTTTTCTTCTTTTTTGAAAGAAAATAAAATCTATTGATATATATATATATATATATATATATATATATATATATATATATATATATATATATATTAAACCTAAACGTTACGTTGATTGAGACTTTTGAGGAAAACAATACCGGGCCAACCTTTAGGGCCAGGGACGTACTTAGTGTCTCAAGGCCAATGCAGAGTCACATACAAAGCTAAGGAGTGATAAATAGAGTAGTGACACAAGTTGTCAGATTGGGTAAAAATTAATTTAAGAAAATAATACAGTGAAATGAATAGAATATAGAATTAAACTAGAAATATTCAACGAGCACATTCTCGCGCAACAACCCAAGTAGAAAAATTCATTACTATATATGTATTTGAATATCGCGCCTCGCTCTTTAGAAAACCCACTAGAATCACTGCCTCTATCTTTTAAGGCATTCATGTACCTTAGTTCATCATTATTAATATTTGTGCTTGTTAACTTTTATAAATCTTCCAATACGAAATTTTATTTTTCGTCAATTATCATCAAAAATACTTATTTACAATTTACATAAATTATACAAAGAACAAGGGCCTCGAAAAGATCTGCCGCCCGGGGCCGCACAATGGTTAAGGCTGCTCTGTCAACGAGTATTAGAAGACAATTCAAATGATTTCTAAAAACCTTTTGATTTCACTTATTCGAATAACTTTATTGTAAATTTTTTTGGAAAAACGTTGATTACGTAAAATTTCTAAATAATTCACTAAATTTATAGTGTTTTTGAGGTCTCTATGTTCAAGGCTATAGAATATTTAAGCGGGATTGATTAATATTATTAAAGTAGTTTGGCCGTAAGCCCACTTTTCTTAAGATTTTGATAAAATTAAAATATAGTGTTAATCTAAGTGTATTTAATTTATTAAAAAATAATGAAATTTTTCCACCGATTGTGAAGCGAGATATTTTTAATTAAAGTGTACATAATTCGCATGCAAAGGGCCGATAAAATATAAAAGGAGAAGGCAAAGTTTCGTGTATATCTGAAAATCCGTCTTAGGAATGCTGTAGAAAACTAATATTTAATAAAACAAAGAATTGGGAAGATTTTGAAATGAAAATCATTTTTTTAAATTGAACTGAAATTAAAAAAAAAAAATGTATTAGTACCATGTAGTATGATTGTATAGGGATGTGAAAGTTTCTATGTGTCCGAGTACATTTTAATGTTTTCGTATTGACGAGAAAACTACCTTAAAAGAAAATATTCATGGCTTGAAAGAAAAAGTAAAATATTGACTAAAAATAAATTATGTATTCAATAAAATTGCAATTGCAAGGCTTGGATGTAGTGATAAAGTTTCTCAATTCTGAAGTTGGACTTAATTTATTTTGAAAACTAAAAAAAAATTATTATCAATTTTGAAATATTTTTTTTTTATATAAGCAACAGTGCGGCCCTTTGGATACTTACCTTTAAGCCACAACATAAGGATAAATGAGATGTTTTAAATCTATTAAATAACTGAAACTTTTGCAGGTTTTGTTGTATGAGTAAATGCGAACGTGACATTAAACAGATTCCACTCTGGCCATTAAATTACCTCGGATTTCAGATGGTCCGGTTAACAAATAATATAATTTAAATAATAACAAAAATAAATTTAACCTCATTCTTATCATAGTTATTGTTCCCTACTATTATATTTCAATGTTTGTCTTTATATTTAGCATACAAAAATATATTATTATATAAATAAATAAAATCTTTCTTTCTAATTTGATTCAAACATTTTATTCCATAAGCTCATTTTAAATAGATGTGCAAATACTATAAAAAGCATCATCCGTGATACGGAATTAAAATAGAAAATTATATTTTTATCTATACAAGACAATACGACAGCCACAAGGATATTTGAATTATAAATACACCTTCCTTATGACTTATTACGAATACGAATAATTGAATAATATATTATCTTTTTTTCTATTTTAATAAAAATAAATTATTTTTTCTTTAAAAAGTAATTACCAATAAATAGTTTTACAAGTTCTTTGAAAAGGAAATCTATTTTACATGCTTCAATATTTTAGGGAGCAAAACTTTTGTAATATTCAAACGGAATTTTTTATTATATCAATACGGTAGTATCATAGGCGTCCAGAGAAAATATAACACAATCAGACTTTTTTTTTATATATATAACTATTGATAGTTATTAGAACTTAAACTAATATATTTTACATTTATCAACATTTTATAGGACATAATCTATACAATTTATAATTTTCTATTTTTTCAGTTTCTTTCAAACATTCTAACTCAAATTCTTTAATCGTTGTTTCTTTTACATTATCCATCTTTTTTCTATTTCAACTATAACTGCATCAAGATCTGATACATCGCCTTCTCTCTTTTTCTGCCAATTGCATACTTCTACTCTTCTATTCTTTCAAATATAATCTATTTCTATTTATAAAGCAGTTTTTCCTTCTTTTTCATTTTAATCTTCTGTCTATTTCCTTTATCGAATTTTTCTTTTTGTTATTAGGTTTTTCTTTTTTTCATATTCATGATTATGATTGCACATAACCAATTAACAATAAGGCTTTATTTAATTTGTTTAATTAATTAAACGTCTATTTTTAAACGTTCCGATGCTGAGTTACAAACAATTTGTGGCCGCCAATGCGAGTCTACATACTCTTCAATTCGGAAATAAAATTGTTTTCAATAAAGAAACAGCACCTAGATTACCAGTACACTTATCATTGGATTCGTAATACGATATTCGTGACATTATTTTTAGAGTTCTTAACTTGTAATATATTATTTACGTATCAGACACGTCGTTTATATTCTGTAGGAAGTTAAATGGTAAATATCTTTGTTATTTGTTTTAGAACAAATGAACTTAACTTAAAAACTTGATATTAAATCTATCGAAAATACAAAAAAAAATTGAAGACAATTAATTTTAATACGCCTTGTCTATTAGAAGATTTTTAATAGTGTATTTCGCATATACTACTAACAGCTGTCTCGACCAACACATTAAATTTAGATATAATGAATAGGGCTTCACGAGACGAGATAAGGCGACAGTTTCAAAGATCTTGCTTCGTTCCCGTTCTCGTTCCCGTCTCGTAATCGTTCGTCTCGTCTCGTCTCGTCACATCTCGTTATTGTGAGAACCTATTCCTAAGATAGTCCTAAACAAAGTAATTCATTATATTATTTCGGCTAATTATTTTTTTTATTCTAAATTTTCACACACTAAGCATATCGCTTTTTTCTCACCATTAATTGCATCAAATTTAAAAGAAAATTTAAACTTTGATGAATTTTTTTATGCACAATTGATCAACTGGTTCAACTTCACTTAATGCATCATCACTTTCATCTAATCTCGCCCTTTTTCTCAGGTTGCCACTACTACTACACTGCAGACACTACACAGCAACTCTTTAAACAATCGCATTGTAAATAAACACATTTATTTTCACATTTATTTTCCCTTAAAACATTCGTTCCCGTTCGGCTACAAAATGTTGTAAAAGACAAAATTATGAAAATAAAATATTTAACAGATGTTTGTTTACCTTTTTTGTAATGAAAAAGTTGTTAGTTTATTTTTCTAGCAATTTTTTTTTAAATAACATCTACGCTTTTACGAGACGAGAAGCGAGACGAGACGAGAAAAGTCTACCGTAATAATGAAGGTTGTAAACAAATTACATTAAGTTATCTTTAACTACAGTTATTACTTAGACGTCAAAGATATAGGTAAAAGTTAATTGTGATTAAATACGCCACCTTTTGAATATTTAAAGAAATAAAAAAGCTTATTTAAAGTTTAGAGTTTAAAAAATGTGCCTACAAGTTCATTTGTATTCCAAAGATAACTGTTTTTATATTAAATAAACTTTAAAGACACGTTACTGTGTTTAGCGGATTCTACTACTCTTTTTAGTTTCCCTTTTTGTCCCATTTACAAACAGATTTAACAAAACATTTGCTAAAACCTAATCTCTGTAAATACTAAGATTTTAAAGTCATTATTTCCAGTAAATTTAATAAAGCTATACGCATATCTAAACCTGTAAATATTTTGAAAACATTTTGTGTATTTCTTTAAAAAGAAACACCCAAAAGCATTGACAGTACCTAATTAAATTACCCGTATCCTGATTTTGAAAATATGATTAACAAAAAAATCAAAATATTTTTACACTTAAAAAGTAAAGTCAAAGGTAGGGTCAAGAACTATGGCAGTGCAACAAATTCCGTAACAAATCGGAAAGGTAACAATTAACGAAAGCAAAATGGTAAATACTAAATGGTACCTGTATCTGTTGTCTGTGTTGTGTCTCCTTTCACAACTACCTGCCTCTCTCACCTGGTTCGTGGTCAAGACATGGAGGATTAGTTCATTGTGTATCAAAGTAAAAACAAGCTAATTTCATTTGATACAACAATGGAGGCACAGGCCAGGTTGCTATTTTGATCATCTACCTATTATAATGTTCGTAGTTGTCAAAATGTTCCACCGTTTATATGAAAAACCCATAAGAACGTGTGTTTATATATATATATATATATTAATTGTGTGTCTGTCGGCTTTACAATCTACATTATTATATTTCCTAATGCATTTCATATAAATTCAAAGTTAAAACTAAACTTAAACTATTCTAGACTATTACTACTTCGAATAGTACTTTCTGTTTCTTCTTTTCTTGATCCTCTCTCTTCATGTCCCCTACTCCTCCTTTATTCACACCGTTTTCTGCGTCTCCTTCCTTATTGCCTGTATCTTCATCTATCACCTCTGGCCTTCCTTGTCTCCTCTCGACAAACCCTCTATTATCTTTTCACTATTCTTCCTGCCTTCTCCCTTCGTTTTCACTTCTCCACTTATGTCTATTACAGGCATAATCGCTTTATTTTTACTATTTCCTCTAGACTCTCTTACTTTACTATTTCTTCTTGACTCTCTTCCTTTACTATTTTATTATTGTCTCTATCTCCGTCATCCACCTCTTGTCCTTATCTCCTTTCCGCAGATCCTAGATTTTGTTCTGTTGGTTAATAGGTCCTGAGGTACTTTCTTTTTCAGTCTGCGTACTGCGGAAATATTGGACATTAGACAGCTTGCCAAATTGTTTGGATGTTCTCTCAAGTATTCTCTCCTTGTATGCTTTGGTTCTAAGCACTATTTCTTCATTTACTGTAGGTATATCCAGATCCCGATGTATTATGTGATTAGGAACAAATCATGGCGCATTCGTGACAGTCCTTATCATTTTGGACTGAAATCTTTGGATTATTTCAATATTAGATGTAGATGCAGCACCCCATAGTTGGATACCATATCACCATACCGGTTTAAGTATGTATGTCAAGTAAGATCCTTCGTTATATAAATATGTTTTTATTTTCCAAATATTCAAAGACTGATTTGTATTTAATCTATTGAACTAAGACTCCAAAACCAAAAATATTATAGCGCTGGTTATGAACTAAAAGCAGAGTGCTGTTCTCCGGAATAATTTTTATAAATAAATTTATTCATCATCACAGGCATCACAGACAACACCTTCCTATGTTGCTAATTTTTATGGTATAGTATGTGGTCTCAAATATATGTTATGTAAGAACATAATAACAAATAATATAGCAACTAATCGCTGAAATTATAGCGCTGGTCCTGGTATCGAACTCGAAGACATAGCAGTCTGGTGTAAAGTATCAATTGTCTCGGCCGTACGTCATCTATAGTAGATAATTAATAATATATTTACTAATATAAATAAATTATTTATTTAAATAAGTTATTACGAGTATAAATTATTTAAACCTCCCATTTTAAGATATTTCTGTATTAAACACACTATTTAAAAAATAGCAAGTAAAAAAATAGCAATACAGGTAAAAATATAAATAGAAATAGGAATACAATGGTTTAGAAAATATAAATATTTTGAAAATAGCCTTTGACATGCTAGTTTAACGTTTAGGGAAATATTTAGTTTCGGTCGGTGCTTAATTACAGAGGGGATGAATGTAAAATACCATGAAAAGTGCATGTCTGGGGGAGGTCACTTATTGTTGTATGTTTTGACAAACAGCTTTTATCTGTAAATCCTATTAAATAAATTGTCATTTAGGAAATAGTGACATATTTGACGTTGAGTTTAATATTTATATAATATTTTTTTCTTGTTTTACGGCGATTTCTAATACTGAGGTCATATTCGTCAAGACTCGTACAGTCTCGCATTTTTTCTGTATTTTGCTTGGATGATAATTTTTACGGCGCATTAGCCGAGAGACAATTGTGAGTTAAGATAGCACTTCCCCGTATTTATACTGGTTATACTCTATCACCACATAGGAAGAGATTTCTGCACTTACATCGGAATGTCTCTCTTTCTAATCGGCTTTGGAGCACGCCACAACGCAATGCAGTCTTTCGGATCAAAATATCAGTTTTGATGACACAGTTGGCGAGAGCATTGGTGCTTGACTCGGACTGCAGTGTCTTCGAGATAGATCCCCGGAACAGAGTTTTATTTTTTGGTATTGGTTGTTATTAAGTTTAATTGATTGTGTTTATACATAATCAAAAACTTATTAAGCAACGGTGTAGTCCACATTAACAAACTGCCAACATTATAGAAGGTCAAGCATCAAAGCTCTCACCCACTTAGTGTAATTACTAAACTAACAAACTATTTTTCATATAATATTAACAGTTAACTAAATCATGAAATATTTTAAAATGATGTACCAAAATCAACACAAATAAATCAAAATGAATCAATATTATATTGGTAAAACGAATAAAGGTATTGCTTAAATTAAAGTGTAAAGTAAAATAAGAGATTAACGTAATTAATTAATTAATTAACATAATGAAACACGTTTATTTAATCAACGTAATCAATAAATGTGTAGCACATTTATCAGAACGTTTTGATACGGGTCTTCACCGAGGACCAATGCAGGTTCTTACGCCGTGTCTGTCCAAGCAGATGCCATGGATGCATAATGAGTACTACAAAGTTGTTTGCTGTTGGAAACAAGCTCCAATGGGCCAGTAATCTCCAGGGTTAAATGGGCTTGTGTCCTCATTTTTTAGTGATCGATTTTTCAATTGTTGATTGAAATTGATGTTAATAAATGTGTATTGGCGTGTCTATTTCATTAAATATCTAAATATTGACGGAGATATAGCAATTAAAAGTTTGAATTGTAGTTTTAGCGCTAGAAATGATCGGCCATATTTGTATGACGTGAAATGCATTTTAACGTCAGTTATGTGTTGAGTAGGTCAGTGCTGTGGTAATGATCTGTAGCTGTTGGTAGTCAAATAATCAAGTCAAAGAATAATAAGTTTTTATTTTATTTAACCCTGCTAAGGCTGACATAATACTGAAATTTGATTGCTCCTTGAAATAGCTGTAAATAATATTTGATATTTTGATATATAAATACATATAGCAGAGATTTATGATCTGTAACCTTACACAAGGATTGTGATGTCACATGCACTTGGAATGTGTACAAAGTTAAATCCCTTTAATAATTAAAGAGACAAAATGACTTTTTTAATTGTTAATATCTCTTAACATATAAGGAGTTATTAAAAAATAATTGAACATTTGAGGTTCTAGTAACCCACTTTATCAATATATAGTACACTTTTATAGAAATTAGGACATAGGACACAAGCACATTATTCCTGACAGATATTATTTTAAGTTCATCAAAGTCCTTAGGTCGCCTTTGAGAGGTCTTAGCGATAATAGAATAATTTTTTTTTTTAATTTATCGATTTTAGAGTCAACATAATATGTTTATATAGACAAAAAGAAACATTCACAAAATGTGAGTTAATAATAAACAGTTTTTCATCATATCTTTCTAACATAAATGATTTCTATGTCCGTCCAACCGTTCAACAGATCCAGAGTGCCGAGAGTCAGAGTGCCGAGTTAACGACGAACCGACCGACATGACACGACCTCATATCAGCTTAACTTAATGGGGCAATTAATGATCACGTATTCATCACATTAAATCGAACTATTTAACAAACGATATAAACATAAAACTAAACCTACTCGTCATACAAGTGCATATATACATATATATGTGTATTAAGAGTTTAGATTGAATTTGGATATATAATATCATATACAACTTTCGAGTGTTTATGTATGTGTATGTGATAACAGTTTTGAATCGTTAGTGGTATAAATGTGTAAGGTATAAAGGGCCTCTCTATAGTTTACCGGGATGAAGCGGGATGCGGGACAGATTGGACCAGCAGAGAGCAGACGATGTGGCTCTGGCCATGGACCACACACGTCGTCGAGCCGACAGTGCTGCAACTAACACGATTCTTGTACCGCCGTTCACAGATATCACCGGTCATGTGTGTATTCGAGGATCAAATTTCAATTAAATATTTAAATACCTTAACAAGGTGTTAGATACACCGATGGCAATCGTTAACTAGATAACAGAAATGATGAAAAGAAGTAAATTTAATACTACTAGATTTTCTATGTTATAATTGTTGTAATTTAATGCAAGAGTCTCTGATGTATACGTATTACTATGCTAATACGAGGTCTGTATTTAACCTGCTACCAACTAGGTGCTTCAAGGTCTGTAAATAGTTTCTATTATTTTCATTTGTATATTTATTTATCCGTTTATGCATTTCGACTTCACAATTTTCTTTAATTTACATTTGCTCCCAGTGCTATTACATTTCAATCTATATTGAATCACTTCAAAACTAAATCAAATCTCTCTAATATAACTCTTATCTGTACCTAAACTGGACAGTCCCCTCCTTATCACGTGTTCTTTTCTTTGTTCCGTTGTCTTTTTCCCATTCCAGCTTTGTCATACATTCTTACGGTAGTTTGCACTCGTATTCTTCCTTGTTTTTCTACAACTTTCTTACTTCCTTTTGACTCATCTTCCTCTTCATTCATCTCTTTCTATATTCGTTCTTTCTCCATTTTTTTTTCAATTCTCGTATACAGTTATTTTCTTTTGTGAACTGAAATTAATTATACATTAACTAACAACCATTGCTCGTCTCACGTGAAATTAAATCGTATTCAGACAATATTTCCATCTCGCTTTGTAAATAATTAACTTTTAATTAGTCAACTATTCAATTAGTATTATATGTTTGAGAAGTCATAAAACTTTGTTGGTGATGCAGTTATATTTCTTAAAAACTAGAAAATTATATATTTCAATCATTTCAATATTTAAAATGATTGAATTAGATTGTACAAACGTCAAACTTTGTCCTGACGCTCCATATATTTTCAAATTAGTGCAATCAAGCGATTAATTTCAAATAGTTGCAACACACATTAACCATAAAACACTCATAACTGTTTATTTGTTATGCCTATTAATTATATCTTTGATTTCAATATGTTCCAATTATTTGTTTTCTATAAATTGGTGAGAGAACAAATCAGGAAAGAGGGGGATAGGAAATATGTAAAGGAAAGGAGAAGATACTACGAAGGAAGAGGGAAAACATTATGGAAGACAGAAAGAATAAGAGAGGAGGAAAGAGCGTTACAAGGCCTTAAGAAAAAGGGATATAGGGGAGCAGCAACAGGATAGTATGAAGAAGATGAATAAAACAAAGTACAATATGAAATACAGACCGTTGCGGATAAGGGAGATGGCAGAGTACGTGAAAAAACAGGAAAGCAAGGAAACGAGAATGATCGCAAGGTTTAGATTAGGTAACCACGAAAAAGAAAAAGTATTGGGGAAGACAGGACGAGAAAACATTCAAAGCGTGTGAGATAAAGGAGGAGAAATTGGAGTACATTCAGATTAGTTGGCAAGAGAAGGTGGAAAGTGGTGCATCCCTGGAGGAGATAAGAAGAAAGAGAAAAGAGGAGAAGGACAAGCTACAGGAAGGTATACTTTAAATGTAAATTAGATTAAGTTTAGTTTAAATGGAATTATATATGGTAACACATTTGTAAGAAACACAAATACACCATCAGTTAGACATATATCATTTTTTAAATAATTAGACAATTTGACATATATTCGAAAACTAATAAAATCTGTAATGTCGACTACTGCTACACCCCTGTCAGTAGCTGTGTTGTGGCAAGCTCGTTATCTGTTTAATGCCTAATAAATGTGCGAGCGTGCTAGAGTATATTATACACCATACAAACAGTTAAACAGTGAATCTCACATCCCACGGGCCACGGAAACTGATCTCGCGATTCCTCATCTCGAGGAACGTATAACGTATAGTCACTGGTCCACAAGTCCACAGGCCCAAAGATCTACAGATCTAGAGATCCACACAGCACACAGACACCCAGAGTATCATTACTCCCATCCCAGACTCAAAGTTATGTAGCGAGGCGGTAATTACCACATAACTTAATATTACTCCAGATATTATTACACATTACGACCACATTTAATAATTACCTTTTATTTATTTTTAATGTGTATGTGTCAATTAAAATCTATTCAAAATTTATTTGTTATTTGTTTATCGTCGATATAGTTAACTTTATTAATTAACGTAGATATTATTATTGTTCGGAATATTTATTGGTTGAATATTAAAAATACAATTATTCTCTTATATCTAAACTTATTTTTATTCGTTTGAAAATAGACCACTAGCTTATATATTCTTAACGTGGTTTATTATAATTTGTCATAGAGTGAGATTCCAGAGCCGGCAGACATCACTTATTTTCTGATGAACAAAATGTGTAAGATTGAGTAGTATTAGTATGTACAATGATCGTATGCCTACCTGCTAAATTGACCAGGCAGCCATTTTCCAGGTATCAGGTAATCAAGGTTTATGTCTCACTCTCTCTCATGCGCACGGATAATGCCCTCTCGGTCCTACTCATAGCTGAATTAAAATTGGGTTTAGGGGATGTCTGGCCACTTGGATCGGTCTGTCCTCTTGTAAAACGTTTTAAAACAGTTGTCTTGCTAACATATATCATCCTCAGAAAATAAGTAAGTTTAAGTAATTTTTTTGTCAGCTTTAAAGCATCTGCAAGATATTACAAGACAACTGTTTTAAAACGTTATTATGTGCTCATAATCATAAAACCTATTAGGCAACGGTGTAGTTCACATATTTGAGAACATGACACCATAAATACTGTCAATAACAGATTGTCCATAATAGGACTTAGCATCGAAAGAACGCCGATTATAAATAACTAAAGCAAATAAAAAAGAACGCCGTATATTATATCTGGAAAATATTTTTATCGTTTTCATTAATCATATGGCAGGAAATCGCATTGAAGAATATCTATAGTAAATTTGTCATAGTTAATTTTTCAAGTACCTATGCAGTCCTTGACCTAGCGAATGGGCTTGTAATCTCATTTTTTAGGGGTCGATTTTTTAATTGTTAATTGAAATAGACGTTAATAAATGTATATATGCGTTTTTATTTTATTAAATATTTAAACGTTTTCGAAGATATAACAATTAAACATTTGAATGGTTCTTTTAGCGCTACAAATGTCAGCCATATTTATGACGTAACATGTCGCACTATTAAGGGATAGGTCAGTTATTTGTTATATGTATAAGAGTTCCGTGTTTATTATGCTATCCCTTTTACGCTCTGTTGTATAAAAGAGATAACAACTTAGTAGACGTGACGTTACATGTATTGGAATTTTAATATTGTTACTATCTCCAAAAATTTAGCTAGTTATTACGAAATAATTGGACATTTCCTGGTAGCCAACTTTATCAATATATTTTACAGTTTTATAGAAATTAGGGCATGGTTCACACTTCATGTTATCCCCCCCTCTCCCTTTTATCAGGCTTGCCTATATCATATGCTCCTATTTGCGTGAAATTATACTATAAAATAATGAATAGATGTATTCTTCTACAAACACAAAATTCACTTACTGCACAAGATTATTAACTATCCTATCGTTATGTAATCTCATCACCACATCGACTCTAGAGGTTAGCATCCTCTTAAATACATTTTAACAAGTACATACATGAAAGGTGTTGACTGTTGAGGAAATATAAGACGCTTACGCCAAAGGACAAAGAAACTAAAACACAAACACCACAAAGTACGAGTAAAATACTTGTTACCATGTTGGAAAACTAAACACGCTATTAAATCTCTGTTAACCTAAAACGCCGAACTATCAAATATCCCACTTATTTACAAAATGGCTTACCCAAAATTATAACACTTGTGGAACAACAGATTAAATAATTTTTTTTTTTTTTAAATCTTTGTTAAATATTATTACATTCTAACAACCGTGAGAATTTCTTAAGAAACATTTTGTAACCTAATTCTTAATAATTGTAATTTTCTTGCATTTATTCTTTTATATGATTTGGTTTTAAGATATTAGAGCACGTGTAATTTATTTTAGATTTTGAGGTTAATTATTTGTGGATGTACAAAGATTTTTGGGGTTGTGTAAAGTTTGAAATAAATGGTAATAACAATAGTACATCCGCTTTGGTTTCAATACAAACCAGGAAGTTTTTGAGTTCAATTGAAAAGCTTTTTAATTCGGTAAGGAGCTGAATTTATATTTTATAATACGGTATTATCAGAGGCGTATTAATGCAAGGTGTTAACATAACATTTGGTTAAGTTGCAAACCAATATCCAGGTAGAAAATGAACCATTTTAATAAGCCTGAAGCAAGCTAGTTGGAGCGAAACTTGCACTGCAAGACAATTTCTATATAAGAAATGAAAAATTCTACTTGGGTAATTGCAATTTTGATAATGGGCTTGTGTCCTCATTTTTTAGTGGTCGCTTTTTCAATTGTTGATTGAAATTGATGTTAATAAATGTGTCTATTTTATTAAATATCTAAATATTGACGGAGATATAGCAATTAAAAGTTTGAATTGTAGTTTTAGCGCTAGAAATGGTCGGCCATATTATTTGTTGAGAGTGCTGTGGTAATGTTCTGTAGCTGTTGGTAGTCAAATAATCAAGTCAAGTCAAAGAATAATAGGTTTTTATTTTATTTAACCCTGCTAAGGCAGACATAATATTGAAATTTATTGTTCCTTGAAATAGCTGAAATAATATTTGATATTTTGATATCTAAATACATATAGCAGAGATTTATGAGCTGTAAGGTTGGCAGCGGTTGTGATGTCACATACAATTTGAATGTGTACAACGATGAATCCCTTTAATAATTAAAGAGACAAAACGACTTTTTTAGTTGTTAATATCTCTTAACATATAAGGAGTTATTAAAAAATAATTGGACATTTGAGGTTATAGTAACCCACTTTATCAATATATAGTACACTTTTATTGAAATTAAGACATAGGACACAAGCCCATTTGCAATTAATGTAACTACAAACAGAGACTCGCAGGTTTGGAAGTCTTCCAATTTAGTAAACTGTGACATTAGATAAAAAAAAATTTACGATTTTATAAAAAATAGGTACAAAGAAGAGAATGGACTTTTTGAGAAAAGAAACTAAGTGGCCCTTATTCAACATTCTGAAGAGAACAAATAAGTAGAATTGTGTGAAATAATTGAACTGAGGGCTACAAAATATCAGAGACAAATGTTGCTTTTTATTTTACCAAATTAACCTTGGATTAAAATTTTTGGAAAGTGAATGTGGTCCTGGATAGAAGGTAGCATACATAACACATTAAATAATTGATAAAACCACATTAATTTTGTTAGGTAATAGTTCCTATTATTATGATTATCCATACATAATTGGTAAATATGGCAGAACGTCGTGAGCGCACAATTAAATGGCGTCTGATATAACTTCTAGCGTTATATAAGATGTAAACCACAATATTTAAAGACGTAAATGATTATTTTTTCAGTACTTAGGTTATTTTGCTGAAAGCCGAACAGTTTAGTCAATTATAAGAATAATTGTAAAATAAAATTTTTCTTTTGTATTCCATTATTACATTACACTTATTGTAAGAAGTTTAGTATAACAAGAAGCATGTTAGTGCCAGAATAAAATTAATAATTCGATAAACACGGTTAAGGAGGTACCATTTTTTACGTAAATGAAGAAAATGTCATAAATTTGGAGGGTCGATAAAAATAGTTAAAATACATGTTTTCTCAAAATTTTAGTGACCTAGGGTTCATAGTTTTCTTTTTAGAAATTAAATATTAGATATTGTAAGTTTTAGCTTAAATTCACCATATTTTACAAATTTTAACTTTGAAAAATGGTGACACGGATTTCAAAAACTACGTGTATATAAAAAAATATTTTTTGAAACTATTATAAAAAGACAATTATCACAAGGATGCCCATTTACGAAAATAGAGAAGGTTGACTTAATTAGTACTCGCCATCCATGTCCATGGGTGTATACCTAACCTAAAAATCTTATTCTACTTTAAAAATACTCCATAAACCCCGATGTGTTTTATGTTTGGTATAACCTTGTTTTTTAAATTTATTTTTTCGGTGCCTACAATATGCAGATATCAGATAAAGCCCATTAGTGGCCGCATAAGACTGCATAAGGCTCCTTATGGACAGTCTGGTTATTTATTTGGTTTACACTTCAGTTAACACTGTTTCTTTACTTGTACAGCAGTAACTAACTAAATTACTGTACTGTACCAGTGTACTATACCAGTATAGCATCATTTACGTGCTAACAACTTTAGTTAGATATATAAATACTAGTGTAAATAAACAAGTTCTTATCTACATACTTTGGACATACCCAGTTGCGTACTTGGCCTTTCAAAGATCAGAGCCGGTATTGAAATTAGAGGTAGTTGAAGAGAGTAGAGCAGATACTCCAGGATCCAGGGTTTTTCGCTGTAGAAACTGTAACTAAATAAACATTAATTTAAAACAATTTTTGTCTTTCTCGTAGAAAGTCAAATCGATAAAAGAAGCATATTTTCGATAATGTTTTTTGACGAAACAGTTAATATATAATTATTTCTCTAATTACTACATGATAAAATAACACTTCAATACTTTGTAAAATTTTCATAAATAAATATCAAGAAATGAGGCATTAATAGCGAATCTCCGCAGACGTCACAAAAAAAAGTAACATTGCGATGTCACTCATAACTCATCACTGGATTTTCTGAAATTGAAAAACCAAAATGATTTCATTAGTTGATAAGTTTCTGCAGGTAACCCCGTTGAGTTTCACTTATTATTGATTTTTCAATTTTTTTACAGCACTTAAAAGTCAAAATATCGATTTCTCATGATAAAAGTCAGAAACTTTATTATCGGCATTTATGTAAAGAAAGAGTGTGCAAAGTCAAACTCAAAAGAATCGGTCCAGTAGATTTTGAGCTAGAGAGGGCATCGACTCTGAAAAAGCTATGTGTGAGAAAAACGCATTTAGAAATTTCAAAGAAAGACAAGGTCAGACCAGAGAGGTGAAGATTCATCCCCCTTAAAATAGTCCTGTCTACAGTGTGCGACAGCACTTATGTAATCGTGACTGAAAGGAATAGAATTTATCATAAACCCATTATAGCACGCAGGTACTATGTTCATATAGTAACTTTTACGGTGTGCTCTCACACAGTGATTATTTTCAAGTCTGTGTATCACTAAATAAAACTAATACACTAATTCTAAGAAAAACTCACAGTTTATGACATCTTCTTTCAGATTTAAAATACTTTGATGGTTGTGGTGTTTGAAGAGTGAAAGAAAAAATTAAAAACATCTCTATATAAAAATAATAAACAAAAAAAGAAATGTGACTGAAAAACGAAAGATAATATTGCTGTTTGAGATAAACAAAAAAAAAATCGTCTGGATGACACACAAAGTAACATGCCTTAAAAAGTAGCAGACATTGACAAGTAAAAAGATTGCTTGATACTCGTACCAGTTCAGTCTTCAGCTTCAGTCTCCAGTCAATCAACGTGAAGCCATTTGTATAAAAATAGAAAAAAACTAACAGTTCTGTTAAGTACAGGAACAGAAAACGATATGTGCGCTTTGCTCTTACAGAATTATGTACGTAGTAGAGCAAGGATGAACAAGATTCTAATAAGATGGCTTAGTTAATAACATTATTCAAATTAGGGTACATATGAAAGTGTGACAAGAACGAAATTACTGGAGCAGTACACAACAATTCCGATTAACGGTTTCATAAACCGTTATTTTTTAAAAATTTTATTCAAAATTCAGTTTGTTTTTATTCTAAAAAGTCGGTTTCAAAACCCAATTTTCCAAGGCACCTTTGCTTTAATTAGTGAAAAAATTTCAACTTAGAACAAAGAAATATGTTTTTCTTAGTAATATATTCGTATGCTAAAGGTATGGACGGTGTATGAAAAATTTAAAAATACTGTTTTCTCGAAAATATATAGACAAGTAATGCAATATATTTATTGAAGAGAAATAGATAATCAATATATAAAGTACACTTATTTCTAATGGTTTAATAAGTACATTTATCCATAAACTCCATTTTGGGTGCTTTAAGTTTACTCTCCTTCCCATGTGGCCTACCGTAGATTTACCATGAAGAAGTGAAGCATAGTTTATTTCCTTGCAATAAAAATCAGAAAAATCTGGTGTTCCTATAAAGAAAGAACGAAACGGTCATTCTTAAAAAAATTATGTGTCCAGGAAAGCTGAAGAAAAATAAATTCTCTTAAAAAGAAAAAAAATTCTATTAATTGCGCCAAATAAAGTAAATGACAAAAACTACGTAGCTCTATTATAACTCACCTCCTTCACCACCACCGAAATTCTGATATATAAATACATATAGCATAGATTTATGAGCTGTAAGGTTGGTAACCTGTAAACTTGTCAGGAATATATCTCTTTTACTCTCTGTTGTATAAAAGAGATAGCAACATGAGGTCACATGTCTTGGAATTTTCTACAAATTACTAATTTTTTCTATGTACTTTTTTAATTGTTAATATCTCCTAACATATAAGGAGTTATTAAAAAATAATTGGACATTTGAGGTTCTAGTAACCCACTTTATCAATATATAGTACACTTTAATAGAAATTAATTCACAGAACACAATTTTTGAACAATATTCTTCTCTTTTGCACTAGACCGACGCTTTTTCATCACTGCAACAAATACAAACAGTGAAAATCCTGTTCAGTTAATATCTGTCCATGGTCCGGCTTACAGTCAGTATAATGTCGTCTGACTTGTAATATGTTGCAGTATGTGAGTATACCATATTCCATCTTAGTATAGATCTTATTATTGGGACATATAAGTATAACAATGTAACTGGTTAACTGTAAGCTGTATGGGTAAACCCACACTGTACAACAACACAGAATTCCACGAACAGTTTTTACTTCATTTAAAAACGGCACTTAACATTTCAATACGCGATTGTGATGACACCCGATGACAGGTTACTCTGACACATGATTATTTTTTTGTCCCTTGATCCCTTGACTTGGGTAAATATATTAGGGCGAACTTGGTTTAAAATCCACTTTATTTTGGTTATAATAAATAGAAATAAGTTATTTAAATAAATTAATAATATTAATAATTTTTAAAAACTGTTGTACTTTTACTACATGGAATCATATTATTTTCAACAGTGATGGTTCAAATCCTCTTTACATTTTGATTTTGTGTGATTACATGTGGTTATATTTATGTTAATGTATGCCGTTAGGCTTTATATTCTTCCACATAACCCTTAATTATATTTAATAAATTTTAATTAAACCTAAAAATTAATGATATCTTTTCCTATTTGTCCTCGTGTCACTTCCTCTGTCCTCTACTTCCCCATTCTAAACTCCATGTTTCTCCTCCTTTTTGTTCTTCTCTGTATCCCCGTCATTCACCTTCTCTCTTCTCTTTCTCCTCTCATCAGTTTCACTATCCTCTTTTCCCTGAGAAACTAAGCATTATCTATATATCTCCTTCCTTTCCTCTTCTTCGCAGTTATTTCCTTAATGTACATACTTTCTTTTCTGGTCCTCCTTCTTCTCACTGCTAAACTCTCTTTTCCTCTACTTCCTTCCTTTCCCTCTCATTAACACCTCTATCTTCTTCTCACTTTGTATTTTGCAATCGCATGTCTCTTTAATGTGCTCCAACGTTTCTATTTCTTTCCTGCAAATTCTGCATACCCTTTCCTTTCTATTTTCCATATACTTTTGGTATATGTATGCATTTCTTTTATTTAATTTTCTCTCGGCGTTTCAATCTTATAGTACAATTCAATTCTTCCTCCTACAATTCGTTTCATAATATCAATTCCTTCCATAGAATGTAGACAAAATTTAAATGAATCAAAATAATATATGACTAAATCTATTAATTTAATTTCTGTGTCCCCCTGTATTTCTTAGATATCTAATATCTCTTCTTAGTTCTGATCTCGTCTCTATTCTGCCTCCATTCTTATTTCCCTGCCTCCTTTCAACGATTCCTGTATCTTCTTTTTGGTGTCTACCTTGCTGGCACATTACCTTTCATATGCTCTAGCGTTTCCTCTGCTCCCTTACACAATTTACTGGATTTCCCTCAATGTCTTCTCTTTCTTTTCCTTTTTCATTCTAAATTTAGAAATTCTTCTTGTTTCTTTATTTGTCTCTTCACTTAAATAGCCTGGTATCTCCCTTTCCCATATCTTCTTGTATCTCGGATTGTGTTTGATTTCTTCAATTTTTCCATCCTTTACTGCTGCTGAACCCACACTCGAGTCCTTCAGTTCTACCTCCATATTTCTGCCATATTTCCGCATTCTCTATATCTCTTTGTTCTCTTTCTCTCCTTTGTGCCATCCTCTATCTTAATTTCCTCCCTTACATTTTTAATACATATTTCATGCATACTATTTATTATCTTAATATTTTCTCATCTTTAACTTAGTATACCTAGTATGAGACCATATTAGGTCAGAGTCTAATTGACTATAGTTCACATTACGAGAGTTTGGCGGCGACTCATACTTAAAAGAAGTTGTGGGGTATAAACTGCCAATATAACTAAAAAGCACTGACTCACTTATTTTTCTATAATGTGTATAGAAACGAATAAGATAAAATTCATTCATTTCATAGATTTATACCGCTCTTATAACCTCTTTTAACTATCGTGATTTGGACTATATATGGAATTTTCTAGTTGAAGGTAAATCAATCATTTTGTTTTCTGGCTTTATAACAAATTCTATTCAATCGAAAGAAATTATCTATTTTTACACTCGAATTATATAACAGATTCCAATATCAAAAGTAACCTAGTACAACTCTGTATAAACCAGTACAGGGATGACGAAAGTATAGTACGCGTACACAATTGACACGTTAATAAATTTTGTTCAAAATTTCAATTAAAGCCAATGGTTTGAAGTCTATTATGACTATATGCAATTTATTTCGCGTGGACATATAGCAAGAAATTTTAAAACAGTTGATGATACGCCAGCAAATCCAAAATATATTTATATATTTTTTACAAAATATACATAAAATATTTTTGGCACGCATTCATAAAACCGTTCGCCACCCCTGCTCTAGTACATAATATCTATGTTTAAGATGTTGCAAGTCGTGGGATAAATATTTATAACCAAGCGTCATTTTTGTTTTGTTTAAAAAATCATAATTCTATTTAAATTTATTATGGATCATAATAATTTATGTGAGTAAAATTTCATGCTTAATTACCTTAGATGTTTATTACTGAATTTATTCATAAATTATTAATAATTGTTTTTTTTATAACTATTTTGTCAATTTATAGTAAATTAATATTTTATTAAATTCTTTTAAATTCCCATAAAACTAGAACCGAGAGCAAGTGTTGCACGTTAAATCGAACTAATATTAAATACAAATTTCTTTACAGTGTAAGACAACACAATGATCGAGAGCGATTAGTTTAACTCCAGACTACTGTGTGTCTTTGAGTTCGAACCCCGAACCAGCGTTGTCTGGGTTTGGTCGTTATCAAGTCAAATTATCAAGATATATAGATAACGTGTTCTCACATAATTATTAAAATTTATTAGGCAGCGGTGTGTCGATACAGCACCATAAAAACTGCCTACAGAGTGCAAGGTCGCTTGTGAATAGGACTCAGTATCAAGATAAATTAAAAAAAAACTATATTATATTATAACCTCCAAAATGTCAGTCAATTCAATGTCAGTTTGTCAAAAAGAAAGTAGTAAAAACAATTTCTATTACTAATTGTTATTAAGACAGTAATTTTAATTATTCCACATTCAATTTTGTCCAACTGTCGAACTGTCAAAATTTATATTAATGCGCAACAATTAAATTAACTAAATTCAAATTAGAACACGAATGTCACTAGGTATACAAATTCTAAACCCTTGAAATCCCGATTAAAATATTAAATAAAAACTTAAATTAATTATCAAAACTGTGAGCGAGAATGAGGCTTGAAGCTACGTAATTTTTAGAATAAGATTTTTGTTACGTTTTTTAGGATCTATTTTGAAGACTTATTATCATTTTATTTCTTTTACATGAACACCCCAAATTGTTTATTTTTTGTCAGGAAAGGAATAGAGATATTCAAAGGCCAAATATTAAGCTAGAATTAATTATTTAACATTTCTGTTTAAAATATTAAATACAAACGTTTTAAAACTGCAATACAGCAGAACTTGGATAATTCGCTATTCGATAATCCGCCAACGATTGAGTCGCTTTCCCAATTTTCTTCATTAATTTTTTCTTGCTGTAGAATAGTTTTAGAGTGGATTTAAATGGACAAAATGATATTCAATAAAATAAATATTCAATTTAGTTTTGTTTTCGTATGTTCTTCTTTAAACTCTGCACTTTCTATAAGAACGAAATACTCGGATCGGATATTTATGTCGTCTAATAAATGTAACCTGATCTCAAGCTTGCTACAATCTAATTTCAGGGATCATATTTTACCTCTCAAATAGATATTGTAACACAGTATGCAAGATTCAACTTACATCATGCTACAAACTAACTCAAGCATTAAATTTCTACTCAGAAGTTATTGATTTTGATAAACTGAAATAAAGATGACAAATATTTGTTTTTGTCTATGGTAACCACCTCTTTATTTTCATTTGTGCTATCGTGTATACTGCCCAGTCCGCCACTATACAACAATTCATGCAGATGTGTAGGCGTCAATTCTTTGAAATTGATTTATTGACTATATATTTAGTATATATTCGTACAAGTATATATTTATTTTAAATTATGAATTTACTATCACATTTTATTATTGAATTACAATCACCAATAATCTGCAATGTAAATATAATATAATATATGAAAAATAAAATCATATTATACCTAGACTTGATTTATAATAGGTATAGTTAATTCGGAAAAAATACGTCACTTTTAATAAATATAATATGCATTTAAAATAAGTGGGCGACTGTTTGTTAGTTTTTGTTTTTGAATGTGAAGAACTAACAGCGTTTTCTATTCTCGCTTTAATTCCGCCCCCTTTTGCATTGTTATAGTCAAACACGGCCACAATTTTGCACCCGTTTTGTTCTCTTTTAGACTTCAAGATTCAATAAACAGAAAGATTTCAGATCTGGTTAGAATCAGATTTGGTTTAAGTGCGCCGCGAGCTAAAATATTTGACAGATGAATTATCTGTCAAAATAACCTGTAACCCAGAAAACATTTTGGAGTCATTTTGCCATCATATTGAAGCTGCGTATGATTTCTTTGTCATAAAAGAGTTCATTTACAATTTAGTTTTCCACAGTCGTTCATATAAAATGTCTATTTTATCGGCTACAAATGGTGAAACCCTATCCCAATGTTGAAACCCAATGGTGAAACTCTATCTGGCAAAATACAAATGAAGATAAAGTTGATGTGAACTATAATCGAAGTGCAATAGTGATAGAAACTGGGAATGGGCTAAAGTTGGCTATCAGGTTTTCAAATATACAATTATTCATTAATAACTCGCTATATTTTAGGATATATTAACAATTAAAATAGTCATTTATTCGCATTCATTATTAAATCAATCCAACGATATAGAAAAGTTTCCATCTCTTTTATATAACAGAACGTAAAAGAAATAGCATACTTAACACAGAACTCTTATTCTTATAACAAATAACTGAACCCTTAATAGCGTGACATATTACGTCATAAATATGGCCGACATCTGTAGCGCTAAAAGTGCAATTTTAATTTCTAATTGCTGTATCTCCGTCAACATTTAGATATTTAGTAAAATAAAAATGCCAATATACATTTATTAATATCTACTTCAATGAACAATTAAAGAATCGTTTACAAAAAAATGATGCTACTTTCTGTTTTTAATAGATGTTGTACTCTTCCCTGGTAGTATTGTGTTGTAGTGTAGGGCAAACAATGTATATTTTTTAATGACGTCGTAATATTGTGTATTCGGTTTCGTTTCTAGGAGCTGCACTATATTTTGTGAGTTTTGTTGTTATCAAAGATATATTAATTATGTGCTCCCATAATCAGAGATAGGGGCAGTTCACGCTCGGGGCAAGTGAGGTCACGATACCATAGAAAATATAAACATAGTAGGAGGTCGTTTGTAGTAGGAGATATCAGCATCAGACATTAAATAAATTAAATCTAGTATAAATTTCTCATAAAATCCATTCGGTCTAATATTAATTCGTAATAGATATTTTTAGGGCACTGAACTATTGTTTATTTTGTCATATAATAGTGCGCAAGTGATAGAATACTCAATTCTGTTCCCTGAAGAAAGTTTTCTACGTGAGCAGCCCTTTATTCCCTAAGCACTTTCCACGGTCTGAAAGTCGTGTCTTATCAACAGCTATAACTCTCCTACGTTGAGTGATAAGAACGAAGGAGAATTATTGTATTCAGTTCCGGTTATTACCCTTATTTTAAAACTTAAGAAGATCTGTTATTTAAACAGAAGGCTGCAGATTATACGAGTATAAATTACGGACCTATTTAAGATAATAATATATTTGTTTCTTTTTGTAAATTATGATTTATTTTATTTAGTTTTAAATACCTTAAATATCTAATTATTTATATTATATTATATTAATTGTGTGTTCTTGATCCTATCTCTTCATGTCCCCTACTTCTCCTTTATTCACACCGTTTCCTGCTTCTCTTTCCTTATTACCTGTATCTTCATCTATCACCTCTTGCCTTCCTTGTCTCCTCTCGACAAACCCTCTATTATCTTTTCACTATCCTTCTTGCCTTCTCTCTTCGTTTTCACTTCTCCACTTATGTCTATTACAGGCATAGACACTCTATCTTTACTATTTCCTCTTAACTCTCTTACTTTACTCTTTCTTCTTGACTCTCTACCTTTACTACGTTATTATTGTCTCTATCTTCGTCATCTACCTCTTGTCCTTATCTCCTTTCCGAAAATCCTCTGGAAATTTTTCTGGACTGAAGTTTAACTGTTTCCTCGCTACTTCTTTCTTTATAATAATATAATATAATAATAATATATAATAACATTATAATATCTAATTACTTTTATTCAATTCGAAATAATATAGAAGGAGAACGATTGAAATAATTACTTTTTCCCTTTATTAATTTACAAAAAATTATTTCAATTTCTGACGTCATTGTTTTCTCACCTTCTTTCCCGCTACCATTTGCCAACCCTTACTATCACTGTTCAACAAAAGAAGTGCAAAAGAGATGCACTATTAGACGTCAAAGCTGATCCGTCGACCGATAATATTTTAATATAATGTCGTGATATAAAACGTAAAATAAATAACATTATTTATTATATTCTTTTCAATTCGTGACGTCATCAACTTTTAGGATTACAACCGGAATATTACACTGTAAAACAAAATTCAAACTTTAAATAAACTTGGTTATATTGTAAATGGATATATGCTTTTTAAGTGCTAATAACTTTTAAAAGTTGATTCACAAAAAAAAACTTGTTTATGTTATTTTTTGCTTAGTTTTGATTTGATCAACTTATGTCAGGCTTACTTACTATATGCCTCGTTTGTCCGTATCTGCCGACGCCTCTGTAGCTACCTTTACTACGCCACTGTCAACTTAAATAGGCAATAAAGTAAACGGAGGACTGTGGACATTTGTATTACCAAATCCAATCAAAAACAATGGCTAAAATTATATAGCGCTCTTCGCCGTTGACAGCATATTGGAAATTGATTAAAAATATTATATGTTGTATAATGAAATTCAATTCGAATTAATGAGGATATAAATAAATTATATAAAAGTAGCATAGAAAATTAAATATACGAGTATATTGAAAAAAATTAATTCTATTCTAGCTTATTCAGGTCTCTGCATTTAAGATCATAAACACTGTGACAGAGTAGAATTAAATTCATTGCCAATTTGAATTGCGTTTGGTACTAAAAAACAGGTCTTATGCCTCATACACTACTCTCGCCACGTTCTACTACTTTCCGTGCTGAACAATAGACTCTTGTAAAACAACACTATTGTTTAAGAACAAGTTAAATGAATTCGTTCGAACTATAAAAGATGTCGACGTATTAAATTACAAGTCAGCAGTGTGGACGTGTTGTGCAACTTCTTCCAACAAATGTTGGATGTCGAATGTTTAAGTCGCTTCAATGTGTACGATGCATTACAAGCAGAGACGCATCAAGGTCACTTTTTTAATTAGGGGATATTCATAAATTACGTCACACAAATTTAATGGCTTTTGAATCTGGACTTTGATTTATCAAGAAATTCGATAATATTGAGGTTCCATATATAGAGCAACTCGAAATCGAAATATTAAAAATGCAACTTTGAAATTACTAGATATTTTTAACGACTCACATCGGGGCACTGGTTTGATTGGTTGTATTGTTTTCTATAGTTAGTGGTATTCCTACTAATATTTTTATTTTTTATGTAACTTAATATTAAAAGCTACTTTATTCCATGAAATGTATACATTGCTACCGTGGCTAGTTACACGTTTTTTTTTAAATATCATATTTTTTGATTAATTTATTAGTAAATATAAATTAATATCAGCACTAAAGCTTAGCTTTCTATAACCTAGATAATAGGTAGAATTAAAATATAATTTTTTTGAAATCTGACTGGATAGAAAATATTTTTGAAGAACGTGTTAGTGCTAGGACCATATTTTTTTTTCATTTAACTAACGTAATGACGTGAAAAACGCAATAGTTCTGGAGAATTTATGGCGCCCAGTAAACAATTTGGTGAAGTGTCCTGTTTTGTGACGTTTCTATCACTATTGCAGTTAAGTTATTGTCGCATAAACTTTATCTTCATTTGAATTTCAACAGGTGGAGTGGTTTCGTTGACATTTCGTATGAACTACTATGAGTAAATGAACTCTTTCATGACAAAAAAATCATACGCATCTACAATATGATGACAAAGTGACTCCAAAATGTTTTTTTCCATTTTCCTTTTGTATGTTTATAAATCACAAATAAATCTGTATTCAAATTTTCCGGTTTATATACATATATATCATTCTTTGATACAGCTTCACTGTAACAGGAGTCAATTTGTGTTAATTCTGACTTGCAATGTTTTAATGTGAGGACCAATATTGATAAGGGAATACTGTGCAAGGGGAAAGTGTAATTTTATAATTTGTTTTACATGAAGATGAACTCGGATGGAGGATCGAAAGCAGCTAGTATCTTTTTAGAATAAAATTAATTTTTCTATGATAGAAGAGTTGCTTTATTGAACATATACCTAGTAATTGGATGGCGATTTTAAATCCTTAAATATTTTATATATATATATATTATTTAAATTCATATATTAAATACAGTTTTTCTCTAATTTAAATATTTAAAAAAAAACACACGTGGCTCTATTAATTAAACAAATTACAGCTATTTAATATTTGATATAAAAAGTATTTTTGACATTCACAAGGTTTTAACAATATATTTTTATAAATCCAAGAAATATAACAAGTTGAAACAAAGAAAACAACATGGACGTCTATTATTAACAAATAATGATTGAAATTATTGAAATATATTTTGAATATTTCTTAATTTTATATTAATAATAAATTAGTTTGAATATATAAATCCCCTACAATTATTTTAATAGTGGCATACCTCCATTATGGTTTTTTTCTTCTATTTTATAAAATATATAAATATGGCGGACATTGGAGTTAAAGTAATTGTTTTTATATTATATTTAATATAATACATATTAAATTAAATTTTAACCTCCTTATAGGGCTATTACAACCCCTCACACATTAGAGGGAGGAATGTAGATGTCAATGCAGGAAATTATTATGTACTATAAACCTTTTATATGTAAAAAAAAACACACAAATATGCCGAGAAAAGGCCTGCGTTAAATGATATCCTTGTAGGTCAGTGGCACAGTGCCACGAAGCTATAAAGTTACTAGAAAATTGGTTGTGAGGCAAAAAGAGAGTCATCCAAAGCATTTTCCATGTGTAGCGCATAAGACACACAACACCCTCATCCGTGAGCCAGGTGCCCATTTCGATATAGCGTCCTTCTTATATTGCAATTGCATATATATATATATATATATGTAAAGAAATTATATTTCTTTACTTGGTACAAAGTTTGTCTGTCGGTAAAAAAGTTACCGTTCAGTGAAAACATATATTCATGAACGCCATAGATGACACTGTATGAATAACGGCCAACACAGTTTATATTTGGAGTCTACAGAACTCACACTTAAGGTCTTATTCTGTAACATTTCAAAAAATCGACTTTATTTTTTCAGCGTTGGAAATATTTATTTTTTTCACCGCTCGAATAAAGTCGCTGTGTTTAAAATAGCTAAAGTGGTATTCTGTATGCAAAATTTTCCATCGCCCTTATAATATACAGCGGTGAAAAAGTATACACTGGTATTGATGACGTATCAATTTTTAAAATATTTGACCAATTACGGTATTCAGAATATTCAAATATTTAAAAACTCAAACACTTGACAAATACGAATACATGTCAATTGCTCAAGTCAATTGACAAGCAACATAACCTCACTTTCTGATATATTTATATGACTATACATATACTGTGTATTAAAAAATTTGTACTGAAATTCAAATTATAATTCGAATTGTTTGACAGTTCTAAAAAAAACAGCGATGGAAAATTTTAAAGTCACCGCTAAAGGCGACCTTATAATTTGGTCGATTTTTTTCCAGCGACAAAAATATAATCGATGGAAATTTCTTACAGAATACCAAATAAAAAATCATCGCTTTTGTGACGTCATTTTACAGCGATAAAATTTTTTCACCGGTGGAAATACTTTACAGAATAAGGCACTTAGTTAGTGCATATTGTTAGGTTATAATAAAATTAAATAAAAAGAAATTGACAAATTAGATAATAAACATTAAATGTCGTTTCTTTAAATTTCAGGTATGATAGCATGATTTAAGTTAAACAATGTAATTATTATAATATGTATGTAAATTACTAAAATAATCTTTAAATTTCAGAAACAACACATGAGTTTGATTAAAAATGTACAATTCCAAATAAAACTGGAATTAGACAATATCGTCTAATATATTAATTGTATTCAGTTACAAATGGTTTTGATTAAAATCCATTATGCCCAGGCACAATTTTCAAAATTTCATTTCAAAATCAATTATCTTTTTCTTTAACCCGCGAAAAATCAATTGTATCTAATCACTCTTGTCTTTGCCTGAAATTAGCTATTAATCCTTAATGTCTTCTTGATATTTTGTAATACGATAAATGAAGTTTTATGATTATATTTATCTGAAAAAGGGTATTTAATCATAATTATAACAATAAAATAGGTCACAGAACGTTATTTATTAGGTAACATGTTGAACGTAAAGAAACATATTTTTAAATTTAGCAGTAGCCATTGGTGAGACAACGCAGTGTGCGGGAGCATTGGTACCTGACGCTGACTGCTGTGTTTTCGGGTATGATCACCGTACTAGAGTTATATATTCTGGGTTTGGTTGTTTTCAAGTTAAATTGAATATGTATATACATAATCATAAACTTATCCAGCAGCGGTGTTGTCCACATATATGAGACCATAACACTAAAAAGCTGCTAACATAGTAGGAGGAGTCGTCCGTGACATTAAATACAATATTATAAATATAATAAATAATATAGCAATATTCATTTTGAAAGCTTATTTTTGCGCTTCCAAACTCATTAAAAGTCAGTGGAAGAAAGCTTAAAATGTAGATACGTTATTCATCTAACTAATTGCAACTTTAGATTTTGATTCGTGTTAATAGTTACTTACATAAACCGATTTTAACATAAAAAAACATGTTTTTTTTGATAATATTTAACCAGCGTTATAGTGTAGTAGTTATATAGCCTAGTATTAAAAATAGACCAATATTTCCAGTGACAATTTACTTTTATTTTTTAAAACATCCTAGTCTTACAAGGTAAGTTGACCGCTAGCTTAATATTCTCATATAAAAATTAAATAATCTAAACGAGCTCCTACACCTACATATATCCTGCTAATTATTATTAAATATCATAAAATATTAATTACATATCAAATAATGCATAAAGTTTTAGACCATAACATATTTTCATACCTCTAATTACTTTTATTGTTAAAACGCGAATAAAATAATATATAATTATACTCCCACAATTTCAATGAAACCAATTTGGCCAGTTTACCGAAAAACACCGACCGCACCCGATTATTTCCGATTCTTATACTATGCATAATCATTCGTGTAGTTTTTTAGTATATAGTATTTGTTACCGAATCAATTCAATATAAGTCTCGGTCTGCGAAGACCACCCAAGAAGAAATGTGAGTTCACAATTATTTTAATGTTTTGTTTGTTTATGTGCTTATTACAATAAAAAAAACATATTGAACAAATATTATTATACATATGTTATATATGTATTTATATTATATTGAAACTTTATTTTAAAAAGTTTACGACTACATAAGCAGATAATAGTTAGTTTTGTTTTTTTTTTTAAGAAAATAAGACGACAGTTATATATTACATTATTTTTTTTCTATTTTCCGATGATAGTGACAATCATAAATATTTTTCTTGAAGCGTGATTCGATATGATAGACTAAATAACGAATGCCTTGCCAAAATATTGTTACAACATGAAGCTAGATATGAAAGAGGAAAAAGAACACACTTTATGATTGAAAAAGAAATTAAATAGGTTTAAACTGTGTCGAAATATTATAAAACATCAACTCACAACGACCTTGATGTCTACACTTCTAAAGAAGACCACGATATCGGTGGTGTTTCTCGATTATGTGCGAACAACAAAGCTGCTTAACAAATATATGATAAAATTTGATATACATACTACATAATTTGTTAAATGAAACATTCAAATACAGTTAAAATGCAGTATGGGAATCTGCATCGAAAGCATAGCACTCTAGTACCAACACTTCCAGTAGATGAAACTCTATGAGAACACTCGACTGAATAGTATAATGGGATCATTCATAGCCGCGATCTTTTTCTATTAGTTACCAGATTTCATATTTCTACATTTTTTGTTCTCCATTACAAAAAAACAGTTTCTATTTTGGTTTCCATGGTGATAAGCTGCAAAACCCGTTTTCCCGGTACCATTGAGCATATGTATCATGAACATATTTTATTTCCAAAAAAGAGTTACAAAGTAAATGGCTTCTTCTAATGATCACTGCCAAAATTTCATTCTATCTCGTGTCTAAATTGAGATCAAACTTCATTCTTGTCTCTATTTTTGACAGTTGGAGAAATGGATACCCGGAATTATTTCGTTTTCAAATGGAAAGTATTCAGCTCTTGCTATTTAGAGTAAATTTGTCACATTGCATCCACTGCAAATTTGTGTTTTAATCTTATTTTCGGGGAAATGCCAGTTAAAAGTACTGATCCGTATTTATTTCACCTACAATTCCAAATTATCAGAATTATACTTTATTTTCTAAAAACCAATTTGGTGAAGTGTCCTGTTTTGTGCCGTTTCTACACTATTGCACTTCAATTATAGTTCCCATCAACTTTATCTTTATTTGTATTCCGACAGACAGAGTGGTTTCACTATTTGTAGCCGATAAAATAAACATTTCATATGAACGACTGTGAGAAACTGAACTGTAAATGAACTTGTTCATGACATAAAAATCATATGCATCTGTAATAGGATGTCAAGGTGACTCCAAAATATTTACTGAATTCCCAGTAAGCATTTGGTGAAGTGCCCTATTTTGTGACGTTTCTATCACTATTTCACTTCAATTATAGTTCGCATCAACTTTGTCTTCATTTGTATTCCGACAGGTGGAGTGGTTCCGTTATCTGTAGCCGATAAAACAGACATTTCATATGAACGATTGTGAGAAACTGAACTATAAATGAAATCTTTCATGACATAAAAATCATACGCATCTCCAATATGATGTCAAAGTAACTCCAAAATGCTCCAAAATGTTTACTGGGTTCTTATATTTATATATTTAACGTCGGTCTATTTTCCGTGGTAAATCCTAACACATCACATCTACTGTGTTAGCAGTTTTTAACGTACCATGAAATCATATATGTATGCCTACTGCCTAAGAAGTTTGATAACAACCAAACGCAGAAAATATAATTCTGGTGGTACATATAAATAAATCTACAATACATATTATCTCCACGAAGTAGGCCTTTTGATTTCAGCGTAGTTAGCCTAAGGGTTAGCCCAAGGGCTGAATATCTAAAAATAACCTAAAAATATAACACTCAAGTTGACAATGGGCATAGCCACATAGTGACCGCCATGTTTTTTTTGTTAACAGTTGACATGCTTCACTAAGTCATGAGGGGCCTTCATAATACATATTAATTAGGAAGGTCATATGTTTATAGGGCACTAAAACATGGCGGATGGCGGTCTAGACATTTAGTAGGTCATAAATTTATAAACTATTGTTATATAAACCTTCAAATTATAAACAAGAAGCATTAAATTTTAATTCATAATTTAAAATAAGTTACTTATTATGTTTTAAGTACTAAGATAAGTTTGAGTATTAGATTCAATTAATAGTTTGATCTATATTTGTTGTATTATTTGTATTGAAATAGAACGAAATGTTTACTCAGACTTTTTAATGGATGTTATATTTCAAATTTCTTTTTCTTTTCTTTTTAATATTTATTTGAGTACATCAACTTTCCATAGTTATTAGCACTTAAACCATATATACATTTGTAATACATAATTTATTATTTATAAATACTAATATGATAAAGTCAATAAGGTTTTTTAAACTCTTTCAGCTTTCAAATACTCCGTACAATATTCAGATATATTACACTTTTGTCTGTGTGATCTTGGAGCATTGAAGAATAATATGCTTTACTGTTAGTGGGCTATTCTATTGTTCACAGATTGGTTGTGTATAAAAATTATTTAAGATTAAAAGAACAAAACGTTTCTTAAACACGATACAACAAGATAAAAGATGATTAGGTCGCTCAGAGCTAATCTCTTGCGCTCTTTACATGTATATAATTTCAGATTATAATCAACAATTGTGCTAGCTTGTAATTATCAACACCAGATGGCAAGAGATTATAAAAAAACGTTAATTACACATAATTGCAATTAAAATTATCTGCTTTAAACGTTGAATATCATAAAAGAGATTCTCGTTAAAATATATATATTTTCTATTAAAAGTAATTTAAATTAATTTTATTTTTAATAAAATATTTTAATATAAGTTATTATTACTGTTTCGTTAAATAATTGGTTTTAACCGTGTACTTGCCATTAGTCGTTTTAATACAAATGGACTATTACTATGTCATGACATGGACGGTCCCACAGACACCCCCCCCCCACACCCCTCGCCACCTCTGTCGCTGTGTAACTATGCTCAAACCAGCAATCGGATGGAATCATCCGCGAGAATCCAGGTGGAGCTCATCTGAATGTAATAGGTGTATGCAGGACATATTCAAAATGTTTTTATTCAATATTTTGATTTTGTATTAAAAATTTAAGTATGTTGTTTTTCCAAAAAATTCAATTTCTTTTTCAATTGATACCGCCAAGTTTTTTTGTTCATTTTTGTGTAGAACAGAAATTGTTATTTTGTTTTATTCCTTCCTGTAGAAAATGTAACGCAATATAACAATTTAATTAGCTTGTAGTAAGCTAGCAAGTGTCAATTTTTATATGAGAAATGGGTAATGAACCTTGGATTTAGCTAGCGTGAACCGCAAGGAAATGGTTCATTGGGTTTTTTGAAAAGGTTTTATTCTCATATACCGTAATTAAATATAGTCAAAAAGAATATTTTTGAATATTAGATGGTACTGTGGATTAAACCGAGAACGCTTGATGCCAGAGAGCAGTATGTTCCGTTATATATTATGAGCGAGCTGCATCATTTAGTTTGTGTTTGACAGCAATGAGCGCGATGGATGCCGCGATTGCGATTGAGTGTGTAGTCACCATGGCAAAAATCCTTAAGTTCTGCTACGAAGTGCTACCCATTCCAGCATAATCACCAGCTTTAGCCTCCTGCGACTATTTCCTGTTTCCAAACCTGAAGAAATGGCTGAGCGGTAAGAGATTTAGATCTAACAAGGAGGTGATCTAATATATCACTCTAACAAAGAATGGAAAAATTAAGAGGAACAATTACAACAAAAGATATAAAGGGATTTGGGAGAGAGAGTTACCACAATACTTAAGAGAAGAAGACACAAAAAACATGAGAAAGATTGCCAGATTCAGATTGGGAAACGAAGAAAAGCAAACAGATACTGAGAAATAGCAAGGAAAGGATGTACAGGGTGTGCAGAACGGATATAGAAGCGTTGGAGCACATTAAGTTTCCATGAGAGAAAAAGGTAATAAGCGAAAAGAATATTGGGAAGGGAGGAGGTGGATGGCGGAGATAGAGAAAAGGAACGAGGAAAGAGAAGGAATGGCAGAGTAGAAACAGGAGGAGTGAAGCAGTAGCAGTAGCAGTTTTGTTTTTATTTTTATGAGGATAATTTTATTTTTTATTCGTTTGGAAGGAGTGAGAATGTTTAGATTTAATAAGAATCAAAATTGAATTAAGCACAATGATATGTAAATAAATGAGTTAAAGCACAAGAATGTAGTTCAAAATGGCAAAAACATTAAAAAATAAAAAGAAATTTAAAAAATATATCACTGAAACAAACGTCTATTTTGAGTGCCTTGAGAAAACCTATTATTTAGAATGAATACACAAATTGGAAAAACGCTGGTCTAAATGTATCGAGCTTAAAGGAATCGATGTTAAGAAAAATATCGATGATATAAATAATTAAATATCGATGTTAAGAAAAAAAGCGCTTTTTGCAGAAAAAGATATCTTTTATTGAGAAATAAAGCGCTTTTTCAAAAAAAATCTATCGTCTAAAATATATCTATTAAATTGTGGCTCCTTTTAAATCCATCATTGCCCACTGTCTTTTAAATATATAGTTATGTCTGAACATAACGAATTAAACTTCATAGCTACCCAGAAAATAAAACAGTGGTCCGAGGATTGAACCCGAAGATATAGCAGTGTGACGTCAGGCATTAATGCACTCGACCGCTGTGTCGTGAAATTATTTTATTTAATATGTAAGAACTTTCCAATTATTTAAAACAATAGGAACTATTAATTAAATTAAAAAAACTGCATTTATGATAATACGATAATATAATATTAAAGTGCAGACACCGCATTGTGATAAATTATTATTTACATTCGTTTTACATTTCAAAATGAAATCAATTTTTTAAATCGATAATATTACAAAAACCACAAACGGATATCAGTGGCGGAACTAGAAATATGCGCAAAATTCTAAAATAATAAATGCAAAAGTTTTGGCCACTCTCTGACTTTCCCCCTTCTTGCTGAACGGTAGTTGCGCCACTGCTTATATCAAATATAACTTTTAAAATTAACCTTGTGCTGCCATCTATATTTGAAGAGTATTACTAAGCTCCACCCCTAATGATTTACTTATTTGGAGGGGATAATTTTTAAACCAATCAGAAGATCAATTGGGAGTAACCAGGTGCTGGAAATGTTTTTTAAATTGTTTTTTTACTTTTATTCTATTTAAAATATTTTAAAATTTAAAACTCTACAGAGATAGGTGAGTGTGATAATAAAACAGATTCTGTACTTGTCTGTCTCTAGAATTGAGAATTCAGTCTCTGACTCAAGACTCTGTGTTATTTTACTTCTATATTTACGTATAAATGAATTGTTAAATTCTAAAAACAACAATGGCAGCCTACATTTATAGAGTTGTTGTTGTATAATGGTAATGATTTTGTTCTTTTGTAAACTGATGTCAAAATTACTTGGTGAAATATCACGTTGTATTTAAGTATTTCAGATAGTATTTTTATTACCTTTTTATTAAAGCAAAGATTCAAACCATTTTGTAAATAAACAGATGTTACACGTTTTAGGTTATGTATGTATTTCTGTTGTCAAATAATATTATGTTTCTTTGTTCATTTTTTTGTGAAAAATAAAAGACATCTGTAGTAGGATATATAATAGGTTTTATGTAATGTACTGAGTCTGTCACAGGGAAGCATTAATCATTTTAAGGGGTCTTAAGTTGCCAAAATTTGGTAGAACTTCTATTATATAGACTTCCTGTAAAGTATTGGAGTCTAAACTTCAACTTCTTGCTCGAAATGAATGATCTACTTATTTGTGCTTTCCTTAAAACAACTATTTTCCTTGGCGTAGACAGATCGAAATGACGTTAACGTTGGCTTGTCGGAAGTTGCGCATTCTTTTATGTTACCCATGGCCTTAAAATTCAATAGTACTCAATACGTATGCTTAGGCGAATTGAACACTGAACCAGTTGAAGTGGGGATTTATTCAATCTTAATCAAACTTATTTGAGTAGGGACCAGTAAAGTAGCGTGCCTTAGACGGGCCCCGTATCAAAATTTATTGGGGGCCCAAATGATGGGTAAAGATTTTTCACAAATGGAACAATAACGCTCGCATTGAATTAAAGTTACAATTAATACTCGTAAGAACTTAAGCGAGATTGTGGATAACATTTTTCGAATTTTTGCTTACACACTTTTGGGGCCCTTTAGCCCCGTATCACTGATACGGCAGATACGGCGGTAGCTACGCCAATGGTAGGGATAGACAAGTAAACAAGAGGAGCGTAAGGTCAAAGAAATAATTGTACGGTACTACTATACAGCGCATATATTGTGGAACACGAATACACATATACAGATATTCATGAACTTAGTGCTGGGAGCTGGGTACTCGAATTGGATACGGGATAGGTTCGGTTGAAGGTCACAGGGCCACACAATCAGAGCTGTAGTGCCATATCGGGCGCCTAGTTATTTTTACAGTATTCTATTTTAAGTGGCACGTAAAATAATACGACGAATATTTAGAATAAGTTGTAAATAGGGGCCCTTAACATCCCGCATCCAGGGGCGGCTGTACCTTAAGTTTACTCGGGCGCTGCACTACCAAATATTTATAACTTGAAAAAGAAAAAATAATCACAAAATATCATATATGGTAATACCCCCATTACATACTGACTTTATACTTAGAAAGTTGCAAGGAATCTCTATGCCGAATTTATTAAAACTTATTTTCGCTCGAAGAAATATTTCCCGTGCGCTCTCCACAACGCACGTAGCTGCTCAATGTAGATAGAAGATACTCAGTGCAAACTATATGAAAAATCTAGACTCACTTGACCGTGAGTCGCACAAGACCGAAGATTACCGGAGCTTGCTGAAATAACTTGACATGACCACTGTCCATTTCGGATTGATGTAATATATAAAAAATTAAATTATTAATAAGAAAATGTCGTTTTATTGTAACTTCAAGTCTTAAAGTATTAAAATGCACACTAGAGCTAGTTAAGTGTACTATAATAATTTCTTTAAATGTATTTAACCATTAGCTAATATTTACCAGAGTTTCGATTAAAGTTAATAGATCAAAAGGATTAACTCATGATTTCCTAATCTTTGAGTTCTGTGCATTTCAGGCCTATCGAGGCATGGACCCTCTATTTATTAATTGCTTAACATGCGTCCGTTAATTTTTGACGATTTTTCCAATGATTTGATATTTTTTAAATTAGGCTGCAATTTTGTAGAGGGTGTACCCTAAGGTTTCACAGTTATGTGACCGGATTTAGGCAGTCCCCACACGGATCGACTGATTGCAAACCGTTCTGCACGAACCAAATGAAAATGGAACTGTGTTGTTAGTAAGAGAACGAACGTGTATACGAGTGAGAGAAAACACACGGCACGAACGAAACTAAAATAGTTTTGAGCACGTTTTGAGCGACTATGTTTCTCGGTCGTAGGACATGCTTTTGATGGTGACATCGAGAGCAGAGATGTGCACAAATACTATTCAAAAGTATTTAAATACATACAGACATACAAATACGACGCAATAAAATTTATGCTATTGTTAAAAATTCTATAGAGTCACGAAACACGGCTCGACTAGTTTGCAATCAGTCGACTCGTCTGCGGAGAGCCATACTTTTGAAAATAGCTAGAATCCGAAACAATATTACACTGGATAGAATGGAAAATGGTTGTTTTATCAACTCCTGCTTCGCTTATGAAAGATACACTGTTAACACTGCAATGATATTTTAATTCATTTGTGTATTCAAAAAATTGTAAGTCCAAATTAAATCTGAAGTTCCATTTATACATTTACACCTGTACCAATTATTGGCAACATGATGTTCGTGAGGAATCCGAGCGTGCTACGTTTTGTTTGACTGTGGATCATGCCTCTCCATTACCTGACCGGCAGAGTCAAATGGAGTTGCAGATGAAGTTGATGATTATTATGAAGACTTGCCTTTTTTGTGAACTATATTTTGCGCAAATATTACGAACCTTTTTTATTTATTACTGCAATTTTAGCAGCTATGTTCTACATCTCACATTAATGGTAATGGTAATGTAATAATAATGATTTATTTGTAGTAGTTGATTTTGTGATTTGTAAGTCATTTGTTGAATTATTTCTTTGCCAGTCTTGGAATAAATTTATTCTATCTTCGGGAATCGAAGCCGAACCTAAGCATGGCTGAATGTTAGAACCTGCTAACTTGGTCATCCAGAAGACTAGTTTCCAGTGCCGAATTAAGCTAGCGCGGGGCCTGTAGCAACGGGCTTGTGTCCTCATTTTTTAGTGGTCGATTTTTCAATTGTTGATTGAAATTGATGTTAATAAATGTGTATTGGCGTGTCTATTTTATTAAATATCTAAATATTGACGGAGATATAGCAATTAAAAATTTGAATTGTAGTTTTAGCGCTAGAAATGGTCGGCCATATTTGTATTACGTGAAATTCATTTTAACGTCAGTTATTTGTTGAGTAGGTCAGTGCTGTGGTAATGTTTTGTCAAATAATCAAGTCAAGTCAAAGAATAATAAGTTTTTACTTTATTTAACCCTGCTAAGGCAGACATAATATTCAAATTTGATTGTTTCTTTAAATAGCTGTAAATAATATTTGATATTTTGATATATAAATACATATAGCAGAGATTTATGAGCTGTAAGGTTGGTAACCTTACACAAGGATTGTGATGTCACATGCACTTGGAATGTGTACAACGTTGAATCCCTTTAATAATTAAAGAGACAAAATGACTTTTTTATTTGTTAATATCTCCTAACATATAAGGAGTTATTAAAAAATAATTGGACATTTGAGGTTCTAGTAACCCACTTTATCAATATATAGTACAGTTTTATAGAAATTAAGACATTGGACACAAGCCCATTGCAACAAATTTTAATGCATATTTAAAATTAAATTAATTAAAATTTAAAATATTAAAATTTGTGACTAATCGGTTCTGCCGTTTCCGAGAAATTACAATAAATATTTCTCTCTTTTGATTAGTTCACCTCTCTGAAGATTAACGTACTTAGTTTCTTCACGGTAGTAACAAGTTATAAGAAAACTCGCGTAGAATATATAAGCAAGTGTCTATTTTAAAATAAATAAAAATAAATTTAGATATAAGAGAATAATTGTATTTCCAATATTCAATTAATAAACATTTAGAACAATAATAATATCTACATTAATTAATAAAGTTAACTTATTACACAGAATGCATAAATGTATGTGTAAGGCAATGTCAACACATATTAGTATAATTGTATAAAATTAATTGTAAATCATTAGATGAAAATGTCAAAGGATATTGCGTATATATATATATATATATATGGATATATGTGGATATATATATATATATATATATATATATATATATGTAAGTATATTCGTATATCTCCAAGAGATCATTATAAATTTATAACTTAAACCTTTGAGAAAACAAGAAAAATAAAAAAATAATAATATAACGGCGTTATAAAAAATCAAAGCATTTTTTTATTCGCGTGCAATTAGCTCGAAGAAACAGATTTACGGTAACCTTTCCAATAAACAGTGTATTCTCGAGCGGACCACCCAAGTTGAAATTCACATATACACTTGCATGCTCATATGTATTATATATTTATGTATGTTTATATAGAAATGAATATAGGGCGTTTCTCAATATTGAATTTTGTAATAATTAAAAATATTGAAAAACATTTTGTATTCATGATTCAACCATTTCTGATATTATTAGGTACTCGTATTATGAGAGTGACATTAAGATTTCTGTTTCTTTAGTAGTCTATTTTCGATTGAAACAAATTTTATTATATGTATATTGGCAATGGTTGGCCGAGTTATAGCCTTATCCAATTTTAACTTCAATTTCGCTGCATGTTTTAGATATGCATAATACGTCACAGAAGAAATAAGTAATCGAGATTATTTTTCCTTTATCAACCATCATAATATAGTACTACAAGGGATACACAACTCAGCTGTTTCTATTATACAAAAGTCGTCGCACATTGTCGGATGTGATGTACCATGCATTGAAATGTTCTATAACGTTGGATCCCTTTATTAATTAAAGAGACAAAATATTTTTTTTTATTGTTAATTTCTTATAAAATACAAATAGGTATTTAAAAAGTCATGTGATATTTGAGGTTCTGGTAACCGCAACTTTAACAATATCTAATGTTTTTGTTTTTTATTTCATTTATTTAACTGAGTCCTATCACCCCCGAATGTTGGCAGTATTTGGGGTACGGTCGCGTGTTAGAGAAAGCGATAAATGCAAAGAGGGAGATAGCTGCCGAGTGACCTATCTGTCTTGGCTTTTGGCTTGGCTGATTGGCGGTGAGGTGGGAGTAAGCAAGCAAGCAGACACTATGCTCGATTAGAAGGAGACACAAAGGACACTCGGCAGATATCTCTTTCTTTGCCTTTATCGCAGTATTCAGCTTCTTGCGCACTCTATTCTTATATCTCTATGGGGACAAGAGTATAAGAAGTACAAAAATGCTAGAATAGATTTAAGTATAATTTACTAATGAAATGTAATTACGTGATCTATATTGAAAAAATGTAATAGAACACATTATCTAATAAATACATAAAACGCGTTATTTTTTGAACACTCTAGTTTATTAACAACACATAAAAATTATATCATTATTTTCTTGTCAGTTTGTTTTGAATCGTTTGGATAACGCCGATGTTAAATTTGAATGCTGCCTTTTAACTTTTAACATGCAGAAGTACGAGTATATGATGAATTGATTTAAAAAATGGAAACAAGAACATAGAAAAAAGTGGGGAACGTGTACAAAGGATATACTCGTGTATATATATATTTCAAAACTGTGGTTAATGCGTGATAAATCACAAGTCATTGGACGCCATTTTGAGAAATTTTAAATTATTATAAAGGATTGTTTTAGTATTTAAAATTTGAATTACTCTTTTTAGAAAAATTATATTTATAAATATGTTATTTGCGAATGAATATATTGTAGTGTCGTATTCATATAATACCGATATTTGGCTAAGAGGTTCCAAAGAGAAAAATGGAAGATCATTTGGAGAATTTATAGGTAAAAAGTTTTAATCTTATATTAATGTTTCTAATGATAATTTTCATGTTTTATTTTGCTGATCGCTGGTTCAGAGATTGGACCCCAAGACACAACAGTAGGACGGCAAGCATATTTAGCGTATTTAAATAAGAGCACCGCATTTAATATCATCTCATATAAAACAAACACACTGTATATCCATATAAGTTATACCAAGGTGTTTAATATGAGATGATACTAAATCTGACACTCTTCGAAAGATCTATATAGAAGATGTGACGGCACAGTAGCTGAGAGAAATAATGCTTGACGTCTTCGGGTTCGATCTCTGTATTTGAGTTTTTATACCTCCAACTCGGTATACTCTTGTTGGTTACCAGGCCCGAACGGATGCAAGCGCAAAGGCGTAATACAACTGACTAATATTGCGAAATATAAATGGGTTAATTTTTATGTTTTTGTTTTTCCTTTCCTTTGCATTGGTGCTTACTTATATTGAAGCAAGCACTACTAGCAACAATTTTTTGTAGTAAACTTTGACTAGATAGAAATAAATATTTTCTTTTAAATACATCGCTTCCTTGTGTGCCCCATTTAAATCATGCTAAGAAGTATTTTTCCCTATTCGTTGATAAATAAACATGCGTCAAAATTTCTTTATAAACCATACACCCACCCACATGCGTAAACTCATAAATAGAAGGATTAAAGTTACAGTGGTGCAAGTCACTTTTATCAAAAAATAAACATAGATAATTAAACACGAAAATCAGATTGTAAAAAAATTACTAAGTTAGAATAAAAGGTTAATTGAAATGATAAAGCTGCTCTGTAAAAAAAATTAGTAGCAAAATGCTTTAGAAGCCTCTTTCTTATACTAAGGCTACACTGCGAAAAAGAATAACACTGAAATGAATCCGTAATTTTATATTACATTGAATCACATAAATGTACACGCACTCTGCTGATTAAAAAATCACGCGGAAGTTTTTATTTATATTTTCCGTGCTATTTTATTTCACAGTGTTTTATGATTTAAGAACGCATTTATTTTCTTGTCTCTTTGATAAAGCACAACTACATATAATATAGACACATGGTGAAATGCGACGTAGCTTGTAGAGTCGTTATCATTCACGACGTCGTTATAATCGCGATGTTTCGTTAGCACTTTATAGATACGACAATGGAGGATTATATTATTACTTGCCTGGAAGGCCTCTACATGTCGATAGTTAGCTCAAATAAGATACCAACTGCTAGGTACTGACAGTCAGCGATTATTCTGTGATTCAGGAGACCTTCACTTAGTGTTAAAATTTTCGATACTGAAAAACCCGCTAAAAAAGGAACTACAATTACTTGGCGACTCAAGAAACGAAGGGAATTGGTTGAGCTCCGTTGTTATTTTTGTTACTAGTGCAGTGTATAAAAGAAGTTATTACATAATACTGTTTAATATATTTTATTTACAAACGCACAGTCCTTATTTAGTCCTTATCTGACATACGCTCAAAGAGTCACCGAGTAATTTTAGTTCATAGGTGATACATACATAAATGGTGTCGCAAAAAGTGGTTCTTGAAATGTACTCTCTTCCTGCTCATGCCCTTCTTATGTTGAGTAGCCGAGTAATTTTATGTTGAATCGCGTCAGAGTTCTATCCAAGGACAGACGTTTTAGAGCGAGAAAGTGCATTCATGATAGAAGAGTACTACGAACACGCTAGCTGTCATAATTGCAGTAGGCGTTGGACTAAACGTATACAAGTTACATCTACTGCACAAAACATACAATGACTTTCGTATAAATAAATATGTGGTTCGTTAAATAATAAATTAGATAATTGCAACGAAAGATGCATAGCTTATACCGATCAATTATTAATCACAGTACTTGATATGTCTAATCTGTTTCTTAAGTTAATTTCTAGACAGCAAACGAAATATTACTTACACCACTGTAACTCTAAGCCGTCCATATATTGTACCTTGTTTACACTTTGCTATTATACTTGTAAGTTCTCTTTACATTATTGAACTAAATGAGAAATTAATTCTGGCTTTTATATAGAAACAATATTTCAAAACTATAATTAAAATTCTGTCCTAATCATTCTATTTAGAGTTCAATTAAGTAAAGTGTACACGTTTTTTAAAAAATAAATAATGATTCAATATTTTCTTTTTTTTTCATAATTATATGTTTAAAATTTAAGAAGTAATTTTGTTTTAATTACTTTTCATTATTAGACCTTGTAAATGTAAATAATGAAGTACGTATTTGTCACATAATTTATAACTTACATGTGTACTATTATTTTCTAGTTATGTAATCTACAATTGAATCTATTATTCTATTGATTATTATTGTTTTTCTATTGATTATTAAATTACGCAATAGAACCATTATTTCCTTTGTATATTTAATGGCCTATATTGTAGAATCTTATGGCTTATTTATTGCATTGACCTCTCTCACTGCAACCGTCTTGGAACTTGCGATTCTTTCAGTATGACGTACCCAGTAAACATTTTGGAGTCACTTTGACATCATATTGAAGATGCATATGATTTTTTTCTCATGAAAGAGTTTATTTACAGTTCAGTTTCTCACAGTCGTTCATATGAAATGTCTATTTTATCGGCTACACATAAAGAAATCACTCCACCTGTCGGAATACAAATCAAGATAAAGTTGATGCGAACTATAATTGAAGTGCAATAGTGATAGGAACGTCACAAACAAAACAGGATAATTAACCAAATTGTTTACTAGATAGTCGTATTAGCATACTTTATCATGATAAGAAGTTATTAGAGCAGCACTCTATGAATTTTATACAAAATATGGTTCCTTCATGTCCGCATCAAAGATCTGCAAAGAGAACTACTTTATGTCGCATAGATCCGAACAACCTTTGATGAATGCATATCCGTTTGTGGTGATAGTGGAAACAATACAGAAATACAGCAGATGACCCGTCGGTTCTGCAATATGCGAGTATTCTAAAAGTGAAAAAGCCTATTACATCTCTGCTTTTATAAACATCTTACAAAATGAGAAATTAATGGGATTTGGACATAAAACTTTTAAAACGAATACCAATTTCCTAAACCAAGAAATATTGGTTTGCTATTTATTTGACGGTGAATTTTCTATGTATAAAAATTCAATTATGTCCAAATTTTAATTATATCCTCACTAGCACAAAAAATATTTGAAAAGCTGATGACTATATAATATTCATTATATCAAATTGCTTTATATTTTCATCAAAAATGTAATAACAACTAAAACCTTATTATTATATCATAGGTAGTATCATTATTTTTTTGTATGTTGGCTGGGGTAATAATTTAGTAATCTGCTACACTCTTGTAACACGGTCAGTGCCGTTGTTGTGCGTGTATGAACAGACGGCCCAGTGGCGTGCCATTTGGGAACACTCTAAATAAAATAAAATGTTTGAATAAGTATGTTTTCACCATAATCCTTAATCTATTATTGTGTATTAAAAGAAATACATATTCTTGCACATTTTCGATGACCTATTGTTATGGAACACTGAACTGAGTCCAAACACACAGTCTTTGCTCAATGAATGTATTCAAAGCGTTCATATATTCAGCTATAACTTAAAAATAACTACTAAATACAATAGCCAATAACTAGAGAACCACGTACTAAGTGAGAGATCTAAGTTCGCACCCATTTCCAATCGATATTTATATATCTTGGATGCATATTGTTGACATGAACATCAAAGGGATAGACAGATTCTTATTCTTAACACTATTTTCGATACTGATCCTATCGTCGACCACCTCTTTTTAATATTGAAGTGTTTATAATATCCAAGTCTCATTCTTGTGCCTCATAAATTTATAATGACAGTTGTTTGTTGAAATGATGGATTGAAAGATCCAAAATGTTTGTGTAATTTTATCTGGGTTGCAGAATCGAAAATGCGTTCGTAGATATTATTCTTAAACACTAATTAATTCTGTCCATGGGAAATTTACTTAAGATGCGAAACTACGTATTAGCTCCCTCCTTCAAATTTCATCTTATTAAAATACAGCAAGCTTATATGTGAACAGCTTCGGTAATAAAAACAAAATGACATATTTTTTCCAAAATGTAGCCTTAGATAGATTTTTTCAAGTAATAAATAAGCTTTATTATGTATTATCTATAATTTTAGATAGGTTTATTATATACTGTGTGTAATGTAAATAAACTACCCGGGATTTTAGCAATTTTGCAAAATTTACTGTATATTTTATTATTTTTAACATAACATATTTCAATGATTTCAACATGTTTTCAGTATGATTTGTAATGTTACATGTGACCAAAATATTTTATTTTTTATATCTGTTAGTCGGACGTATAGAACAGGCTCGGATGTAAGGGAGAGCAGGCAAGGCTACTGCCCCAGGGCCTCCACAATAGAGATCAAAGCACTAAATTTTTGAAAGACTTGGCGGAAAAGAAATGTTTCTTTTATTCGGAAAATAATTAGGGGCCTACGCTCCTTCGTTGCCCCAGGGCCTCCACACCTCTAAATCCGGCCCTTGTATAGAATATTATGTCACATTTACTATATTTTACAGGAGATAAGATTTAAGATTACTTTAAGTAAAGGTGGACTTAATGTTATTTAAAAGCACCGTAATTCCGCCAATTTTTTATGTAGGACAAAGTTTTGTATACCTGTCGGTAGAGGACAAGAAACCCATATGATTGTGCCATTTTTACAAAAATGGACCGACTCACACATATATAACAAATTGTATTCGATTCCAATGATTATTGTTCGAAAACCCGAATATGGTATTTAAAAATATCTAACGTGTTCGTCCTTAGAGTGAAATCAAACCACAAGTTTGACGTTCCAGCTTCGAACTTTGTGTGTAATATATTAAATTAATTTACATAAGCGAACAAGTGACCCTCACCATAACATTTTTAAGTACGCTACTGAACACCTGCTCCACCATAGTATATAATAGAGAAGACTCCTTATGTCGGAATTATAGATTAGCCTTTTGTTATGTGTTATAACTTTGTATACGCCTCATTTTTATATATTAATTTTTTATTATTTGAAAATGAAAATCAAAGGTTATTTGACAGTTAAAAAAACAAAATGTAATATTTCTTCATTAAAATTTTAAAATAAAATGTGATTAATCTCAAAGATTTTTTTTTCATTTTTGACTTATAAATAAAATTGTAATTACGTTTTTAAATAATAAATCTAGTAATCAAAAATATGAAGAAAATAATCATTATCTAAAAATATTTTTCTTTTTCAAAATGGCTACTTCAAAAATAAAAGAAATTTTAATTAATATATATATATGTATGTGAATGTATATATAAATGAACAATGTGTCAAAAGTTTCCGGCCTAAGTATATTCCAGATGAAAATGAATTAAAACGACAATAACCTTAGATAGTAGAGCGCCATTTATGAGTATTATAACACCATTTAGCGTTAGTTACACTGTAAAGATAATTGGTCGAAAAAATGCTTTAAACGCCTCTTTCTCAGGCTAAGACTGCACTTACGAATTTTTCTTTTGTGATCATGTTTTTTTAAATATTTATGATTATGGTTGCACATAACCAATAAATTCTGATTGTAACCAAAGCCAGAAAATATAACTCTGGCCCGGGGATCTAACCCGGAGACACAGTAGTCCTGTAAACTCCTCAGTCCTCAGTAAACAGTTTGATGAAGTGTCCGGTTTTGTGACGTTTCTATCACTATTGCACTTCAATTATAGTTCGCATCAACTTTATCATCATTTGTATTCCGACAGGTGAAGTGGCTTCGCTATTTGTAGCCGAAAAAATAGATATTTCATATGAACGGCTGTAGAAACTAAACTGTAAATGAACTCTTTCATGATAAAACAATCATACGCATCTTCAATATGATGTCAAAGTGACTCCAAAATGTTTACTGGGTCAAGCATCAAGCGCAGTGTGTCTTAGAAACACTACTATTCTGAGCAAATGTACACTGTAACGGAATTTAAGATTCTGCAAAAAAAAAACCTTAAATAAAAGTTTACTGAACAAACCCAGTCGCGGAATAAATATATCAGAATCAACATCAACACAATTAAAAATGTTGGTGTCATAACAATCTGGGATCTGTGAGAACTTTTTAAATTATTGACAGCATAATTTGTATTGTATTTATATATTAATTGTGTATGCCTTTCGGCTTTACAATCTACAGTATTATATTTCTAATACATTTCATTCCTATATACATTCCAAACTTAAAAACTAAACTTAAAATAAACTTAAAATCTTCTCGACTTTTACTACTTCCAAAAGTGCTTTCTGCTTCTTCTTCTTTTGACCCTCTCTATTATTCTCCACCAGATTATTTATTCTCCTGTTTTTCCTTTTCTTCTTACTATTTCCGCCATCCACCTCTTTCCTTCACTGCCTCCCTTTAATAGCTGTCCAATATTCCTTTCGCTTGCTACTTTTTCCTTACACTCAAACTTAATGTGCTCCAGTGTTTCGTCCTCCGCTCCACACATTCTACACTTTCTTTCCTCACTCTTTTCCCAGTATCTGTTTCCTTTTTCCTCATTTCCCAATCTAAACCTTGCTGTTCTTCTTATGTGTTTTATGTCCTTTTCTATAAGGTACTGAGGCACATTATTTTCCCATAACCTCTTATATCTTTTATTGTAGTTACTTTTTTCTATTTTTCCCATTCTCTCCTGCTGTTGTGTCTCCTTATCCCTTCTCCTTAGCTTCTCTGCCACACTTGCGCCACCTTCTCTTCTCCTCTCTGCCTCCTCGATCGCCATTCCATTCCTTTCAAAGTATTCTTTTCTCTTTTTTGGACCTCCTTTCCCCCCATTCTTTATGTAATCCTCTCTTATTTTCTTTAAGATTTTGCTTTCCGCTCTGTTCAATTTCTCCTCGTATTTTACCGCTCTTTCCCCTGTTTTAATTCGTATCTTGTCCCTCTTTAGCTCCTCCATCACCATGTATCCTGGCGTGCACCTGTCCAGCCCTAGTACCCATTTCATATATCTTACCTGTATTCTTTCCAACTTTTCTTGTTCCTTCCACCCCCAAACCTCTGCTCCATACGACATCATACTGGCTATCAGTCTCTCATATATCCATATTCTCTTTTGTATGTCCCCCCAAATACCTTTTCCCCTAGTCCCCATACCCGTCGCATTGCTTGCTCTGCCTTCTTTGCCACCTCCCTTATATGCGCCTCTTCTCCATTATTCTTTTTAAAAGTGTAGCCCAGATATTTAAATTCTTCAACTTCCTCAATGTCCTCTGTCTTGTATTTCCACCTTTTCTATTTCTTTGTGTTCGTCGTTTTTTTAAAGATAATATACTAATTTACATAATGTTGTACATACGAGTATTATGTATGTATTATATTATATATACATATATATATATATATATATATATATATATATATATATATATATATATATATATATATGGCGTAATTTTTTATAATGTTGGGGCTGTAATTATGTTGTGCCTCCTATAGAGAAAAAATGAAAAGAGATGAGCCTGAAACAAAACAGAGAACAGGGAATAGAGAATGTGGCGATGTGGCATCTGGGATGATGGGGCAAACAGGAGAGGTGGCACGAAGGAGTCTGTGTTTTCGGGTTCCTGCAGAGAAAGAGCGATGAAGAGGAGAAGGGGGATCATAATATAGCGGCTGTAAAAAAACCTCCTATACGGCAGATGTTTCCAGAAGTGGACCAATGAAAATCACGAGAATGGAGAACAGTCGTAACTTGACTTTTTGGGAGTTTAACTTTTTGATATTTTAGGTTGAAAATATTTTAAACATCTATTAGTTCTATACATACATATTTGTAGAATTTTTTTATAAAAACTTTGTGAAAAATAACTTTGTATTGGTACGAGTATATCAGGTGTTTTAAACCTTTTTAGAATTGTTTTTGTAGGAGTATATGTATGTTTAAATAAATGTTTTTGAAGACACAGTGGGTGAGAGTATTGATACTTGACGCTGACTGCTGTGTCTTCGGTTCGATCCCAGGACCACAGTTATATTTTCTGGATTTGGTTACTATCAAGTTATATTAATTATGTAGATATATAATCGTACACTTATTAGACAGCGGTGTAGTTCACATATATGAGGCAACTACACCACAAATACTGCCAACATATTACGAGGTCATCGGTGATAGTGTTTAGTATCGGAAATAGACTGACGTTAAATAAATTAAATTAAATAAATAAATATTTCTCAACACTAAAAACACTGAACGCTAAACATCATCTAGCTGAGAATTGACTAGATCAAAATACATCTGACTTAAAACACTAGTTTGTTAAATCTACCACAACTTTTTTAGCTGTCACTGGACAATTATTTCTGATCTAGGACAATTTCATAATTAGCATAGGTACTTATGTTTATATTTTTTTTATTAATATTTATTTGAGTGCATCAATTTTCAACAGTTTTTAGCACTTAGAACAATATATACATTTATAAACATTTACAATACATAATTTACAACTTATAGACACGAGAATGGTTATTTAAAATAGAGAGATTTAATTAGTTTTATTGATAAAGTGAATAAAGTTTAACAGACTTTCGCTGCTTTCAAATAACTGCCTATATTCCTCTGACATATTACATTTGTCTTGTCTGTGCGACGAGTACCTGGAGCATCGAAGAATAATATGCTTTAATGTTAGTGGGCTGTTACATTGTTCACTGATTGTTTGTGGTGTTCATACTTATATTAAAAATTAAAAATTAAAAAAATAATATTAAATGCTATAAAATAATATTGCACGTGGACAAATGGTTAAATTTATTGATTAAAAAAACATTAAGAAATACATTTTTTAAATACAAAAATAAATAAATCTAAAGGAGTTAATAACAAATATATTTTATTTAAGTTTTTTTTATTCAAATAAAAAGATTATGAATGTTTATAATAAGTTTTCATTTCGTTTCTGTCTTTGTTCAAATAAAAAAGTAATTTATAAACCAATTTTTAAATATAATTGTCTAAATTTGAGGTTTAAACGAATAACTTTGAATGCCCCCAGGTGTTTTTAGGTTTTTAAATAATAATAAAAATAATTAATGTATTTGAAAATTATACTCTTGGTATCATCATGGGCGTCGGAATGAGGGTGCAAAGGGGCGCAGTTTCACTCCCCCCTATTGAAAGAAAATACATAGAAAAAAATTAAGAATAAATAAATTTTAAATTATGAAAGTCACAGTTTGTATAAAAATAAAAGTTTGTATCGATGTGAATCTGCTTGTACCTAAAATAAATATCTTGTACCTAAATATATTTAAAATTATACATATACATTCAAAGTCTGTCAGTTTTTATATTGATACCTCAAAGTTGAAATACTATATATTTATATTTATATATATATATCTTCAATATACAGTCAGCAAATGTAATTAAACCATCAAATCAACTTGTCTAAAACATTTTACACGAATGATACGAAGACATAAAACACACACACACACACAAATAAATAAATAAATATATATATATATATATATATATATATATATATATATATATATATATATATATATATATATATAAATATACGAGAGTATACCCCCGTCGCAAGCGACGACTGTCTTTTGTATGTGCATTAAATTTCATTTCAAATTTTAATTCCATTTTTAAATTTAAATATTTAACTCGTTCTATATAAATTTATATATAAAAACAAATAATTTTTCATATAAACTGACTAAAAAAATTATATATATTTTTTTCAGTTTTTCCAAAAAACAGGTTTCCAGGAAATTCCGGGGACGCCAAAAGTCTTAGAATTTTTTTCTCTACTAAATAGGATATTTTCAAATACTTCCCTGGAGCCGTTTTCGAGCTACCATACAAAATTCGAACCAAACATATAAACATATAAGAATATAAGATTATAAGAATATAAATATACATAATTCATAGTGATTGTATATCTTTGATTGGCCTAATATTGTTTATGATGTCACTAAAATCATCTTATACATATATTATTATTAATAACACTGGTCCGGATTTATATACAATACAAATATAATTTAAAACAATAAAATATGCATATAATATGCACAAAATACTTTAGTACAATTGAGTCGTGAACCCTCAAAAATGAAGCTATGTTGGCTGTGTTTATGGTGTCGTGACCTCATATTTATTGTCTCTCACACATAATCAATTAAATTTCATAAGAATCAAACGGAGTTATACACTACACTGTGTGCAGTAAATCATGATTTGATTTCCCTCTACTTCTAGATTATTGCGATGCCAGCCTATATTGGTCATAAACTCGCGAAATATTGTGCAGAAATTGCATCTGCATGTGTACAAGGGAGACGGAACTTAAGCTATGCAGCATTGTGAAATATGGATATCACTGAAGTGTGTTCGTCCTGGGAAGGGAAGGAAGTATAGTGGTGAACCGAACACTGTTCACCGATGGCACGAGGAGTGCAATGTCCACGGATTTACCCTGATTCGCATACCATCGCTCGAACGGGTACCCATAGACGCTAGAACCGTAAGGCGTAAAACTCTAGCATCAAGCATCAATGCTGTCGCTCACTGTGTCGTCAATATTTTACTTAAAATTTAGAACGAGATATATATGCAGACAACATAAGGCGCAAAAACATCTGTTTATCTAAGAAGCAATTAAACTTTTATAAAAATTATAAAATGTACTTAGAAAGATAGTTAATGGGTGGTGCAGTAGTCGAGAGCATTTATGCTTGATACCAGATGTCTGTGTCTTCGGGTTCTATCCCCGGACCAGCGCTATATTTCTGGATTTGGTTTTATCAAATTATGTATGACATATTAGGCCACTACATTAAGTAAGTAAGGAGGTCTACAAATTAATTTAAAGTAAATAACAAATAATTCCCATAGTTGTTTGCGTTTCTTTATTCGCTTACATGGACATTACATGATTCATAAAACAATAACTCTCCACTTTTTTTTGTATTTTTTTTGTAACTTTTCACATGTGATAATAATGTATCACATTTAGCACATTATCACTAATAATAAAAAATATTAGAAGGTGTTACGCCCTTCTGAAGGGGTCGCATTTCCCTAAGGGATGCTCAGTAACGGGATTCACCCCAGAGATAGTTCCGCTATTCGTTTACCAGAGAACACGAACCAACTACTACCGCAAATAGATAGTCGTTAACCACATTTGCTACCACGGAAAACCGTTAAGATGGTCGACCAAGGAACATACTGCTAAGTAATATAACAAAACGTATTTGTGAGAACAATTTCACCAATATTATAACATTCATTTTAGTTACGTAACATGTACGAGTATTACTAGAGTTTCTTATTATATTTGTCCATGTGGTGTTTTTTTATATTAAAAATAAATTGCTATAAATTGACTTATTTTCTATATTAGAAAGATTAGATTACCCCATGTATAAAACTGCTAAAGTCTAAACATATTGTTTGTCATTATAAATAAAGTTACTACTAGAAGTTTGTACTTATTTCTCCGAAAGTTTTAGTTAGACAAACTTAATATAGGGTAAACGGTAAAGTTCTAATTTTAATTAAAAATAAAACAAAAAAGTATTTGTTTTATGTGTTTTACTATTATCTATACATAGTTCAATTTACGAGAGATCGCCGTTGATTTATATAGGGGTTATCAACACTATTCAGGTGAGAAAAGAGTAAAAACTGAAAAGAAGATTGTGCAGTTATTAAAAGGAGGCAGTGAAGAGAAGCGGTGGATGGCGGAGATAGAGAAAAGGAGCGAGGAAAGAGAAGGAAGGGTAGAGTAGACACAGGTAAACGTCAGTTCAAAAAATAGAGGATTTGCGGAGAGGAGATAAGGAAGACAAGAGGTGTACGACGGAGAAGAAAATAGTAAACGAAATAAAAATAGTAAAGGAAGAGAGCCAAGAAGAAATAGTAAACTAGTAATAGGAATCAAGAAAATATAAGAACAAGAGTATGAAAATCAAACATTGCTGTTTAATTATTAAAAATGTTAGAATAGTTTTAAGTTTAGGTTGGCAATGAGATGTAATTACGTGATTTAAGATTGAAAGAATGTAAAGTCTAACAACACACACATTAAAGTAATAAAAAAAAAACTTTGTTTCTTAAAACAAAATAAAATAAGAAATTTAAATGAAAATGATTCAAATGAAAAAGAAGTTGAGACATAAATGTACGATATTATGATAAATTTTATATCTTTAAGTCTCTATTATGCCGGTTTCACACCAGAAAGACAGTTCAATAAAACACGAACAAAAACTCGTTTTTCTGAACAACAACACCAGTTCTTAAAACATTTTTGTCTTTAAAAACTGTTTTAGTAAACAAAACACATTCCCATCTGAAGTCAGTAAGATCAAAGGAAAACACATTTGTTGTTGTTTTTTAGTCTACTTGGTTTGAACACGCTGTTTTGTTTTTTGTGAATATTTGCGCTTGTCAGTTGTTGTTTATCATATTTATAATTTTTATGGAACACACAGAAAAACACTAAAAACAAAAACATTCTCTTCAGTGTGAACGCTGTTCAGTCTGTTTTCGAAAAACAGAACTATTGGTGTGATTATCTCTCTGTTGTGAAACCGGTATTATAATGAAATTTATATTGTACGAAATAAAACCATGCGAGTATTTGTAGATTGAATAATTATTCAATTGTTTAATGATAAAATAATTTTACACTTTTTAATATAAATTTAACCACAAATTCTAATGATATAAAATGGTTGCGAAACATGCTACGACAGTGCAAAAGCCAAAACACGAGTGACTCGAATGCCATACGGCTGTAGCGTGCACAGCAGTCGTCGTTGTGTTGCCCAACACGTCGCTGTGTTGCCCTGAGTAAGATTTCTACCAGAGACAACAATACAATATTAAACTAGAATGTCAACAGAGACACATTTTATGTTCTGTGCTAATTTTGTACTGAACATAAATTACCAGCCAGCAGAACGTAGCTGATCCCACAACCAACTTAAAATATATATAAAAATACATTAATACATAGAGCTACATAAATTTACAAACTTCTTAAATCTATGATAGTCTACATAATTGTATGAGAATAATATAAAATAAAACAAAATAACAATTATTCTAAAGATAACAGAAAACGTAATTAACATTTTAGCATACATTATCAATTGCATAATGTACACAACAATCAATTCAGTGGTAATCTACACAATTTTGTGATGGGTCTGTTGTAGATCTTATCACCAATTTTTATTTCCGCCACTCTCACCTTTCCATCTTTACCAAAAAAGACCTTTGTGATTCTGGCCATTGGCCAATTTAATGGGGGTGAATTTAGATTCTTTACAATAACTAAATCACCTTCTTTCAGGTTCTCATTAGCATATTTCCACTTGGGACGGCTCTGAAGCTGTGTGAGATAATCCTTAGACCAAGCTTGCCAAAAGTCTTGTTTTAGTTTTTTAACAATATTCCAAAACTTAAGACGATTGACTGGTACCTCTGTTAAATTAACTTCAGGGTATTCAATCAGAGCAGTGCCAATTAGAAAATGTGCTGGAGTCAAATACTTATATTCATTTGGGCTTAGTGGAAGCAGTGGTCTTGAGTTTAGCACACCTTCAATCTGTATGACAACTGAATTTAATTCTTCATAAGTTAGGGCCAAATTACCAACTACTCTCTTAAGGTGGTGCTTCGCACTTTTGACCCCTGCTTCCCATATGCCACCAAATTCAGGAGCATAACTGGGTATAAACATAAATTTTATATATAAATTATTACAAAAACTTATAACATTATTTCTATGAGACTTATTAGTCTGTAAATTATACAATTCTTTTAATTCATTAGCAGCACCCTTGAATGTTTTAGCATTGTCACAATAAATTTTAGTAGGCATGCCTCGTCTAGAAATAAAACGATTGAGACATGCCAAGAATGTTTCAGTTCTTAAATCAGAAACCACTTCCATGTGTATGGCCTTTGTAGAAAAGCAAACAAACAATGAAATGTAACCTTTTGTAATCAATGGTTTACGTATGCGAGCTATCTTTATGTTAAAAGGTCCACAAAAATCTACACCTACATGCTGAAATGGTCTTGTAGCTGTAACTCTGTCAGCTGGCAAAGAACCCATCAATTGTTTAGCAGATTCAGCCTTCAATCGTGAACATATAACACATTTGTATAGTACCTTTTTGACCTCCCGTATGCCATTGATAATCCAGAACTTTTGAGACAAGGAGCTGAGTACTAATCTAGCACCAGCATGGAGCAAACGTAAGTGCTCATTTTTGATTATGATAGAAGTGATATTGTTGTCCTTTGGCAGTATGACTGGGTGCATGTTATCTTTTGCAATGCCTGCATTTTGCAATCTGCCACCAACACGAATTAAACCAGTGCTGTCTATGAAAGGGTGGAGATTACCTATACCGGTCTTGATAATGATACCACCTAAGAGACATTTTATTTCTTTAAAAAATATTTGCCTTTGAACTGAGCGAATGATAATTAATAAAGAATTATGAAGTTCTTGTGGAGATAAATGTCCACAAATATTATTTTTAGAAATAGTAAGATAAGAACAAATTGAACTGTGTACTGCCTTTTTACAATTATTAAAGAATCTATACACATAAGCTAATACACGCTGTAGCTTATTGATATTGGAGAATTTTTTAAACAAGTCTAGCATTAACGGTGCTTGTTCGACTTCAATGTTACAAACATTACAGTTTTTATCTTCATCGTCTGATAGAAGTACTGTATTTAAATCAAAATAATGATCATGTTTAAAATGAGAATTGGATAGATACTGGGGACCGTTCCACCAAAGATTTTGATTTTTTAAGTGTTGTGGTTCTATACCACGAGAAATTATATCAGCTGGGTTATCAGCTGATTTTACATAGTACCAAGAGAATTTGTCTGTGAGCTCTGTTATTTTCTTTACTCTGTTATTAACATAGATATTGGTTTTTAATTTGTCCGCTTGAATCCAAGCAAGGACTATTTTGGAATCACAATAAAGGAAAAGTCTATGTTCCAATCTAGTTTTGAGTAAATTACTAACTCTAACCGCAAGTTGTGCCAACAAAACTGCACTATTTAGCTCTAGTTGGGGTATTGTAAGTACCTTACCTAGTGGAGCCACACGAGACTTGGCACAAATTAATTTTGTTTTTACGTTGTCATTTGCTGTAACGGTTCTTAAATATAGGCAGCACCCGTACGCCTTTATAGATGCATCTGCATAGCCTATTAACTCTGCAGTGACAAAATTTTCCTCCTTTATAAGTCGATCTATTGAAATGCTGTCTGCTATCTTTAGACCATTAAGGAACTTTTCCCACATCTGTAATTGTTTGTCAGGCAGCGGTGCGTCCCAATCTATTTTCAAAAACCAAAGCTCTTGCATGATTAACTTGGCAACTACAATTATAGGGCCAATCAATCCTAACGGGTCAAATAAAGTCCCAATAAAACTAAGCACTTTTCTTTTAGTATTCAAATTGTTACTATTCGTGTTAGGACATTTAAAAGTAAATGTATCCAAAATAACATTGTATTTTAGACCTAATGTTTTAATAATGGCTGATTTATTCAAATCTAATTCATTGATATATTTTTTATCACTAGAGATGTCGTCGAGCACTGGGGGATGATTGGAAGACCATTTGTGTAATTTAAAATTACCTAATTGTAACAAACCAATTAATTGAGACTTTAATTCAGATAACTCTTCCACGTCATCGCACCCAACTATGACATCATCAACATACGTATTATGGCACATTGCTCTCGCTGCGAGAGGATATTTATGTTTGTAGCGATGGGCAAGTTCTATGAGACATCGTGTGGCCAAAAAGGTAGAAGATTTGAGTCCATATGTTACAGTTTTTAATTGCAAACAACTGATGGGCTTACCTGGATCATCTCTCCATAAAATATTTTGTAAGACATTGTAAGTGTCATTTGTGAGAATACAGCGGAACATTTTTTCTATGTCACAGACAATTGTGTACACATAATTTCTAAACAGTAGGAGAATATCGAAGAGCTCGCCTTGAACCACAGGACCATTCAGCATAACATCGTTGAGAGAAACTTTATTTTTGGAACGCATACTTCCATCAAAGACCACACGCAATTTAGTAGTTTTGCTATCATCATTTGTAACTGCATGATGTGCTAAAAAATAATTAGGAGTATTATAAACATCATAAGAATTTATGTCTATTTCCCTGGCATGTCCCATCTCTATATACTGATCAATGAATTTTTTATACACCTTCAATAGTGAAGGATTTCGTTTAAATTTGTTTTCTAACACACAGAATCTTTGCAGGGCGACTGAGAAAGAATCCCCCAATTCTAGTTCATTTACTGGGCTGACTAATGGCAAATCTACAGTAAAAGTATTATTTTCAAGTAGTACTGAATTTTTAAAAATATGTTCAGCCTTTAAATATTCCTCAGTAAACTTATCTGTCTTTTCTGGGACTTTCTCAGTCATCCAAAATTGCCCCATAACATTCTCAAGGGTTGTATGGTCAGAAATGGCAAAATTAGATACTATAATATTACTTGAATAATTATTTTGATTTTGAAACATTTTTGGCTCATTAATAACATTATAATTAAATTGATTATGCAGTTTACCTGCAACTACATATCCAAATGTAGTGTTCTGTAAAACTGAGCCATTATTTAATTTAATACAGCCACCTAATAGAATGGCAAAATATACATCCGCACCCAATAGCAATGATATTTTCGAGGGTACATTATACTGCTCATCAGCTAGCTTAATATTTTTGGGAAAAATAACTTTGGATGTGTCAATAAAAATTTGAGGCAAATGCGTAGTGATAGATTCAACTACATGACAATTCACTTTGTGATTAATATTTCTGTTGTAATTAGACTGTATGTTTATAATTGCTGAGTGATATAATTTTGTGGCTTTATTGCCTATACCAATAATTTTACTAGGTTGAGTGTTTGTGCGTAAACGCAATTCTTTTAAGAGTTCAGCAGTCACTAAAGATGCTTGACTACCGCTATCAAGCAATGCACGAACTAGAAACTCGCGACCAAAATTGTCAATAATTTTTACCTTCATAGTAGGCAGCAATATGGTACCCCCCAAGCTATCATTGCTACAGCACATTACAACTGGAGATTCAGTTGTCTTGCCAGCCAGCGAACCAGCGTCTGTTTTATCACATAACAATTTGCTATGCATGCCTTTACATTTATGACATTTATAATTATTCTCAAGGGAGCACCTGCCACTATGGGCTTTTAAACATAGCGAACATAATTTATGTTCTTGAACAAATGAATTACGCGACTCCAAAGGAGCCATTTTAAATTTTGGACATCTAAAAATGGGATGGTCCATATTACAATATCTACATGCTAAATTGTAGCGAGTAGTGACATTGGAAACTCTCGAGTACGAATACTCTTTATAATTTTTGTCATTTGACATACTTTTATACGGTGAGCTATCCTCAAGTGCAATCGCACGTTTTTCTAAAAATGATATAAATTCTGCCATAGTAGGCAGTTTGTCTACATTTCTTTCCATATGGAAATTGCGACTAGTTAATAAATCTAGCTTTCTACATAATATTGAGATTAGAATCATATCCCATTTGTCTACAGGCTCATCAAGATTTTTTAAAGCTTGTAATTGCTGTTTAACTTGACATAAAAAAGCCCTTATAGCCATTGCAGTACCCTTCTGCATGTTTGGAATATCAAGTAATATATTTATATGATTAGTAATTAATCGCGCCTTATTTTCATACCGCGCTAACAATAAATCAAGAGCCTCTTTATATGAGCTGTTCACAAGCGGCAAATTTATGATAATTGAAAGAGCCTCATCAAGGAGATACTTCCTCAAATAAAAAAGTCTCTGTACATCGGACAGTGATGCATTATTGTGAACGACCGCTTGGAAGAGCTCATAAAAGGGCCTAAACCTGGTTATATCCTTGCCATCGAAGGTTGGAATTTCCACCGCTGGAAGCTTGGATGCCACTAAGCTAGGACAAGTAGGCCTATTAACTTCTTTCAACTTGGTGATGCTGGCATTTAACTTAGCTAAAATATTAAAGTATTTTTCTTCTACATCCTCGATGTCTTCATCATCCTGTTCATCAATTTCTAAAATACTGGATTGCGTGAGCTCGTACGTGTGATAGGTAGCCATCAACTTTTCTTTTTTCGCCTCCAGCAGCTCCACCGTACCGGATTCGAGGGCCCTTGCGTCGCTGACATAATTGTCCATTCTTGAAATCGAACCTTTTGCAGTCGTCCGCGCCGTTTTAAGCCTCTTCAACCCCTCCATCTTGCTTAGATGATAAACTCGTACTTGTATGTTAGATGAAACGTGGATGAGAAAACTAATCCAGCTTAATCCAGGAATTTAGCAATTTTTTAATAAATCGGTACTTGTAGATAATGATAATAGAATTGTACCTTGATGAGTAAAAAAGTATTTTACTCTCTTCTAGGTTCCTTGCACCCCTTTCCGTATAATAAATTTCTTGAACAATTTTTCTTGAAATGTGAACATGTGGTATCCAAAATATATGTGAATCCGCTTAAATCAAGCGTTACATTACCCAATCAATGTCAATTGATGACTTGCCAGGCCGCCATAGGGTAAATGTAAAGAAATAGCTTGCACATGTGCCGATTACTACACAGACGTAACCTCAAAACACCACGAATTCACACGCGGTTAATAATGGTTTGTAAGACCAAATTTGTTTTAATTCTCGAAGGACCAGCTTCGCATTTACGAATTAAAACCTTCTTGAAATGTAGTTGTAAAATCCAAATCCTCCGTGAATCCGCCAAAATAGAGCGTCCCAATTACCCATTCAATGGCAATCACCAAGGGGCAAATGTAAAAAAACGCCAAAAACACAATGTAAAACACACGCGGTTAATAAACTCGAAGGATCAGCTTTGTAAGGCTTCGAAGGACCAGCTTCGCATGTACGAAATAAAACCATGCGAGTATTTGTAGATTGAATAATTATTCAATTGTTTAATGATAAAATAATTTTACACTTTTTAATATAAATTTAACCACAAATTCTAATGATATAAAATGGTTGCGAAACATGCTACGACAGTGCAAAAGCCAAAACACGAGTGACTCGAATGCCATACGGCTGTAGCGTGCACAGCAGTCGTCGTTGTGTTGCCCAACACGTCGCTGTGTTGCCCTGAGTAAGATTTCTACCAGAGACAACAATACAATATTAAACTAGAATGTCAACAGAGACACATTTTATGTTCTGTGCTAATTTTGTACTGAACATATATTATTTTCGATTTAATCATTTAGTTTTTACCACTGATAGAAAACGGCTTAGATAGTTACAACGACAAGATACAAAGAAAAATAACTTTTACCTAATTATTTGGTTCAAAATTTAAAGAGAATATAATTTTTATAGTATATGTAACAATATACTCGTACATTATTTAAATACTTTTAGTACACTTATAAAAGTAACTAATTAGTTTTGTTTCCAGTAAATGTATCTGAAACCATAATAATGTAACTGTTGACAACTAGGCTAAATTTTATTCTAATGTTTAGTTTTTATTTGGGAAGTTTGATTCATACATTTATCTACTCCTGGTGCAATTAAGGTAGACGTAAAAGTGAAAAAAGAGATTTCAAAAATATTAGGTGCTGTGGACTTCGCAATTTATCTGAAAGCTTACGATTACAACACGTATTACACACAATTACAGAAATTCTTTTCAGATTCGAAATATTAATTTCCTCGTATTTGATAACTAACTTCTTATACCAGAACCAGTTAATTAACTTTTTCACCAATTTGGGTAGTTAGTTAACTATAAGTAAAAACTATTAGTTGACTATTTTGTATAAAATATTTAAAATACTAGCACAAGGCTATTTTCAGCGCATAAATGGTTTCATCGTGTGTTTAGTAATTAGTACTTTTATAATTAAGTTTAATTAAGAGAAATCTGTAATAACATTTGATGAATACATGAAATAAAAATGAACAGACAGAGCTACGGTTTAAAGTTGTCAATCATTTTTACTATGTTTGGATTATTTTTAATTTTGAACTAGATTACTTTCATTAAAATTATGTATGCACTAATCTAGAAGCGTATCATGAAGGGAGGTGAAGGGAATTCTATCCTAGAAAAAATAGGCCTCGAAAAACTTGGTTTAATTGTGACTGGATATTATTAACTAAGAAAAGCAATATCAGATAAATTGGAAGGCAATTGTGTCTAGTAACAATTGATTTTGCGAGAGAGCTAAAAGAAAAAGTCATTTTAGACAGGCTGGAACAGTTATTCGGAATTAACTATATTCTATATATATTACTTTATTTAAAATTTGGACTATTTCCAATTCTGAGTTGTATCACATGCGACCTTCTATTGTGCTGTCAGTTTATATAATTCTGTGGCCTCGTATATGTATAGTAAACTGCTCTTTATAATCACCGAATCCTGGACAAGCGCTATATGTTCTGAGTTTGGTTGCTATTAAAATTAATTTGATTATATGCTCTCATAATGATCAAACTTATAAAGCAGCGGTGTTGTTTACATATATGTGGCCATAACACCATAAATATTGTTAATATTGTAGAAGTTCGATGGTGATACGTCTCAGCAAACAGTTGATGGGTAATACTCCTACTTTCAGGAAGTCTGGTGTAACGAGACCACAAAATACTATTCAGTATTGAATAGTAGTTTGCGTGGATCTAAGCAAACATATTTTTATATAGTTTTTAATTTAAATGTTTATCATTGACTTGCGGACAACTTCAATACCGGTTTTATTGAATTGATACTGTTTTAACACTGTTTACTTAATTTTTATAATTGTTCGCAAGAGAAAAGAAATTCTTGTCTATTGATATTGTTATCCTCTTCCATTGTTTTAAAAGTTAAATTATTAGTTAGTTTTTAGTTTGAATTAGATGAGTTCTAAAATAAGAGTTGTAATTATACGTTCATACGGTAAACGTTTAAAATATATTGTATTAAGCTTACATCCGTTATATTCTTCACAAATAAATCACTACCCCCAGATAGAGATTTATAAAATAAAAAATATATAATTAAATTAAATAAAAAATCAAGTAATAAATTTGCGCTCGATTAGTTCTTACGCGACGTCCCTTATAGAAAACCATAGGTTTTTTATAATACTTAACAAATTCTAAGTATTAAATTACCATCTCTTTTAGTTCTTACATGAAATCAATGATCTTGTGAACCATGTCTTAATTTCTGTAACTCTGCAATAAATTGATAAAGTTGGCTACCAGGACCTCAAATATTCATTTATGTTTTGATAACTCGCTATATTTTAGGATATATTAACAATTAAAACAGTAATTTTTTTAATTTTTTTGTATAACAAGGCGTAAAAGTAGATAGCATACTTAACACAGAACTCTTATACATATAACAATTAACTGACCTATTCCTTAATAGCGCGACATGTTACGTAATAAATATGGCCGACATCTGGAGCGCTAAAACTACAATTCAAATTTTGAATTGCTATATCTCCGGTGACATTTTATATATTAATAAAATAAAAACGCCAATATACATTTATTAACATCTATTTCAATCACCAATTAAAATATCGACCCCCTAAAATATGAGTTCACAATCACATTTTCATTCAATGGTAGGTCTATTTTGAAGGTAGGCTAGGTTAATACGTCACTGATACTACTACATATTCATAGTAAAGTTATATGAAATGGAGCATACACAGCGGGTGTCGCAGCAAATGTCAACAAAAATATAAAAAGTGACTTATACCTAGCCTTATAAGATTAACAAGTTGCAGACGCATTTCCATCATTTGTAAGATTTGTAGACACCGATAGACGGTATTTAGGCTTTAGAGAGTTTCTTACCTACAAATTGGTATTATAGTTTCTTTTATAAAACAGTCTATATTATCATAAATGGTCAATATAATTTATTATTAATACACTAGTTTTTTTATTGAATAATATTAATCTATCTAACAGAGTGAGATCCCAGAGTCGACAGACATCACTAATTTTCTGATGAACAAAATGTGTAAGATTGAGTAGTGTTCGTATGTACAATGATCGTATGTCTAGCTGGTAACTTGACCAGGCGGCCATATTCCAGGTATCAGTTAATTAAGGTTTATGTCTCACTCACTCTCATGCGCACGGATAATGCCCTCTCGGTCCTACTCATAGCGGAATTAAAATTGGGTCTAGGGGATGTTTGTAACGATCATTGTGCATACTAACACTACTCAATCTTACACATTTTGTTCATCAGAAAATAAGTGATGTCTGCGGGTCCTGGGATCTTGGACTATAACATTACGAGATATGGATAAATTGCATGATTTCTATAATACTACTTCATAGTTATTTTTTTTCTTATCAGTGATCATGTAGATAAACAATTTATATTACTCAATTAAATAATTATTTAATTATATTATTTATAACAAACATTAGTTTTGTTCGTTTTATGGTACGAGTACAAAACATCTTTATAATAAACCAGATACATATTTATATGTATAACCTCAAAGTATGACAGCACAGTGGTCGAGAGCAATAATGCTTGATATCACGCTACTGTCTCTTCGGGTTCAATCCCCGGCGCTAAATTTTCTGGATTTGTTTGTTATTAGAATTAGTTGTGTAGTGTCATGTGGATTCATAACCATAAAATGTATTAGGCAGCGGTGCTGTTCACATACATGAAGCCCACGACGTACCATACATACTGAGAACAAACTATCTAGAAGGTCGTCGGTGATAGGAGTGAAGAGATCCGATATAGACCGACGTTAAGTAAATAAATAAATGTGAATAATACACTGGCAGTACTTCCAAGATATTAGCTTCAGTGTGACAGTTTCATTTTCTCATTTCAGAAAAAATGGCGAAATACTTGATGGGTTGTCACATAATGCAAGTTAGAACAAAGCCGGATTTAAAGATGTAGAGGCCCTGGGGCAAAGATGGAGTGGTAGCCCCTAATTATTTTCTAAATAAAAAGAACATTTTTTTTCCGTCAAGGCTTTCAAAAATGTAATAGAGGCCCCGAGACAATAGCCCCGCCTGCCCTCCCTCATCCGGGCCTGGGTTAGAATATAATAACCATGGTATTTATGTATGTCATTATAAACATCGATAAACCTTTATTTTATATGGAGTACACATATATCTAAAACAAAAACTAAAATTAAAAATAAAACTTGAGCGTGGAATGATTATACATATATCCATATACTATATAATTAAAATTAAAACACTAATTTCCTATGACATTTTACTTAAAAATAATTTATGAAATACAGCAAGTTCTATATAGAAAATAAAATAGATTTTTGTCGTAGCATATATTCTACATGTTTAATGCAGGCCCGGATCTAGGAGGTGGGCAAACAGGAGTATTTGCTCCAGGCAACGAATAATTTATAGATGCGCTAAATTCCGTAAGTCGTTGCGTACACTTTTACTTTGTTAAAAAAAAAATATTTTTTGTTTAGTACAAAAAAATCCTTTTTGGGGAAATTATCTTTTCTTTTTAGTCCTCACAGTGATTAGGCAAGTCTAGAGACAACTACTTATTCTGTTACTTTTTTTCTATAGAAATATACAGATTTTTTTCCGCGCATAATTAAAACCGGTGGTGTGTGTATGTTCATATGAGAATAGATAATTTTAAATTGACATCATGATTTACTTTTATGATGAATTTCAATTCTCTAATACTGCATTAGATTTTATGAACAATATCTTAAAACGTTCAAAAATTTCTCTCACGAAGGTAGGAATACAACTCGTTACTAGTAACTAGTCTTGCATTTGTTGTACGTAAGTTAAGTAAAAATTATTCATTATAAACTTTTTCTATATATTCCCACTAAGGATAAGGGAATAAGCGAATAAACGAATAAGCCATAACTAATTAAAACATAATTCTGTAATTTGATTCAATATTAAAGTTTTATTATTATTTCGCCGACATTGTTTATTTTTCATTTAACTTTCTGTACAGATCTCTGTACCCAGAGCTAGTGTATATAGTATGTTATATTTAAATGATTTGGCTTCGGCGGTAATTGAACAACTATTTTATTCAAAAATATATATTCAGTTTGAATGAAATGCAATTCAAAGTTAATAATATATTTATTATATTAATTGTGTGCCTTTCGGCTTCACAATCTATATTATTATATTTCTTAATGCATTTCATATAAATTCAAAGTTAAAACTAAACTTAAACTATTCTAGACTATTACTACTTCGAATAGTACTTTCTGTTTCTTGATCCTCTCTCTTCATGTCTCCTACTCCTCCTTTATTCACACCGTTTCCTGTTTCTCCTTCCTTATTGCCTGTATCTTCATCTATCACCTCTTGCCTTCCTTGTCTCCTCTCGACAAACCCTCTATTATCTTTTCACTATCCTTCCTTCCTTCTCTCTTCGTTTTCACTCCTCCACTTATGTCTCCACTTGTCAATAATAATGTAGATTGTAAAGCCGAAAGGCACACAATTAACATAATAAATATATAAAAGATTTAAGATACAAACGTTTACAAATTTACTTTATATTAATACCTACTGATATTATTAAAGTTTAATTTATTTAAATTACATTGATGCTTTACACTGAGTGCTGTGTTTTCGGTTTCGATTCACGGACCAGGGTTATATTTTCTGGGTTTGGTTGTTATCAAGTTAACTTGATTATATACATACATAATCATAAACTTATTAGGCAGCAGTGTCTATAAAATATCTCGTAAAGCCTATATGATAAACTAATACATACAAACTTCATCCGAAGCTGCTATATTAAACGTATCCGTCACAACGCAGTATTTCATCGATCTACTCGTACTCACATATTTATTTCGATTTCCACAGCTTAATGTGTTAACTTTAGAATTGAGTTTATTAAAATGCTCCTGTTATTCATACCGCTTTTGTGTAAAAATTTGAAATGAGAATTTTTTTAATTTGATGAAGTACATGGAGCATGGAAGGGCTTGAACAGGCATGGCCGGGCATCGACGGGCTTCGACGGGCTTGGACGGTCAGCCAACAAAGCATGGTTAATTTTTTGATTACTTTTGTACTTTGCCCATTTGCTGTTTAGCAGCTTAAGCTGAAGTAAATACTGGTACTTGTATAGTAAACTCTACCAATTAATGATTTCTTTGCAATGAGCTTTACTAATTTTAAAGTAATGCCGCGGATCTATCTGAAAATTTGTAGAAAAAACTATATTTGTTATAGATACTTTATTAAAATTATATGTAGCATCACTATAATCCAACACTCTGCAGTAGACTTTAGTAAAAATTACTTGCTAGCTTAACTAAAGCTAATTCTAACATATTTTGCATGGGAATCAATACGGTCTATCGATAACCTGCGTATATCGCTTTTGCAACTAAATTAACCTTATGCAATGTTTTTTTTACATAATTAAAAAATCTTAGATAGAAAATAAGTCTTAGAATTAGCTTGTAGCAAGTGAGTAATTTTAGACTTACTGCGTTACAATTTTATTAAATGAAATATCGAAAATGAACCTTGGAATTAGCTTGTGCATCAAATTTGAAACTTGCATTTAACGAACGCATTATGCTCAGTTATGAATATTCCAATTGCAGCAGTACCTCGCACAGTTGAGCACTTTAAAAAGTTCTGCTCTCACATGATGTGTGCAATTGATACCAACTAATTAGCATAAAATGTTGAAATTCTTGATATTACTGACAATTATATTAATTACGTTTTCCAATACCATTGTATGTAATGATTTAATACCTTTAGTAATTATCCTTATTTTATTTGAACCATAGACATCTTCTTTTAAATAAATAAAAGTAAAATTAAATTTATAAAATTGAGTTAAAATGTATAAATAATTTTTGAGATACAAGCTATAAAAGGATTTGGGAAAGTAATATACCTCAGTACTTAATAGAAAAAGACATAAAAACATAAGAAGGACAGCAAGGTTTAGATTGGGAAATGAGGAAAAAGGAAACAGATACTGGGAAAGTAGAGAGGAAAGAATGTGTAGAGTGTGCGGAACAGAGGACGAAACACTGGAGCACATTAAGTTTGATTGTAAAGAAAAAGTAGGGAGTGAGATGAATATTGGGCAACTCTAAAAAGGGGGCAAGGAAGGGAACAGTTGGATGGCAGAAATAACTAGAAGAAGGAAGGCTGAAGCTAATTAAATCTTTTAAAAGTGTGCAAAACCATTTATTTTCTTGTAGATATTAGGAGAATTGAGGTTTTTGTTTAAGGTTCTGGTAGAGGGAAATATATATATATATATATATATATATATATATATATATATATATATATATATATATATAATATATATATATATATATATATATATATATATATATATTATTGTATTGCGCAAACCCCTCCCCTCCCATGTTATTAAGTTTTACACCAGATAAAATGGAATCTGTGACATACTGGTATCAGATATTACAAATAATGATGTTTCGAATAAGTATGTTTTACTATACTTTCCTTAGAACTTGAGGGGTAAATGGTTGCATTTTATAATCTCCTAGACTTATCAAACGCAGTAAAACTAGCTGCTAGTTTAGCTGTTCAAACTGTTCAATTATAATATGAATTTTGTAATCACTGTAAACGCGTTAAAATGAACACTCCTTTACATGATTTTAAAAGTAATTAAAATAAAAGTAAATTTTATTTAAGTTTACTGAAAATTAAACAATCCTATAATATTTTATATTGTTTTACGTGGTTTCATTTCAAATAAATTTTAACGACGGCTGTTGATTGTTGAACAAGTACAAACAAGATGGAAGCAGAGAATATTTCATTGGAATTCCAAATAAATAAATAAATAATGAAGGAAATTAATAAATAAATAATTACGTGCCTTAATAGACGTAATTAATCTCAATTACGTAAATTAGTATGCATGGAATAGTATCTCCTTACATACATATAAAAATATATACATTATTTTATAGTTGTAAGACGTTAGGTACTTTGAAGTTAATCTTGAATGGTACGGTTAGAGATGGGCTTGTGTCCTCATTTTTTAGTGATCGATTTTTCAATTGTTGATTGAAGTTGATGTTAATAAATGTGTATTGGCGTGTCTATTTTATTAAATATCTAAATATTGACGGAGATATAGCATTTAAAAGTTTAAATTGTAGTTTTAGCGCTAACAATGGTCGGCCATATTTGTATGACGTGAAATGCATTTTAACGTCAGTTATTTTTTGAGTAGGACAGTACTGTGGTAATGTTCTGTAGCTGTTGGTAGTCAAATAATCAAGTCAAATCAAAGAATAATAAGTTTATATTTTATTTAACCCTGCTAAGGCAGACATAATATTGAAATTTGAGTTTTCCTTGAAATAGCTGTAAATAATATTTGATATTTTGATATATAAATACATATAGCAGAGATTTATGAGCTGTAAGGTTAGTAGCCTTATACAAGGATTGTGATGTCACATGCACTTGGAATGTGTGCAACGTTGAATCTCTTTAATAATTAAAGAGACAAAATAACTTTTTTAATTGTTAATATCTCTTAACATATAAGAAGTTATTAAAAAATAATAGAACATTTGAGGTTCTAGTAACCCACTTTATCAATATATAGTACACTTTTATAGAAATTAAGACATAGGACACAAGCCCATTAGATGTGTGTACTTGGCGTAAGAGCAAAAAATACCATTTGAAACAAGAAATGAATACAAAGTACATGAGTCTATAATATTTGAATGCGGCCTTGAATAGGGCCACCTTAACTCTTACAGAACGAGGACTGTCAAATATGTTACAGTGTATATAATAAAAGTTGACAAATTGATACTAAATGTGAATAAAGTTACCTTGCGTAGTACTATTACAGCCTGTCTGAACATTTTTATATGAAAGTGTAACGTTTTTCGATATATCGGTGTTCATGCAAGCTATTTTTAAAATCTAATTACTTTAAGCGCTTCTCGAGGACTCCTAATACTCAATCCCGAATAATATAACCTCACATTCGTAACTGTCATTACATTTGGATGTTGTATGTGATAAGGCTAGTATCACAAATGAACCTATGTTAAAATATATAACCAACTTTTCAATAATTGCATACAGTGGGAATTAAAGGAGGACGGTGGTCTAGAGCTCGAAAATTTAAGGTATTTTGAGGATTGTTTTTCTATAATAAAAATATTGAAAACGATATTTTAACTTTTTAGGCTTATTATTACACTTATTCTACATACAAAAAATCTTTTTCGAAATTTAAAAATATTGTTAATTATGTTAAAAATGGCGCTGAAGTAGACCCTGTCAAAAAATTGGACCTGGACGGTGTTGCCGATTTTAGCTCTTCTATTTATCTGAGAAATGCAAACCAAGAAAATTATTAATTAGAATGAGTACAGCTATGGTCGGAACTAGAGAGAGAAAAAATATTGGAAATTGACAAAATGGCACGCTTTTGTAATTGAATTTTTAAAAACTGGGTTTTTTTTACCTGTTATTTAATGAAAAAAATACGAAATTATTGAAATAAAAAAATGATTCTTGTTCCAACGATAGCTATTGATGTTGTGAATAACTTGAATAATTTTTTTTTCTACAACACCATGCCGAAAAAAATAGTTTTGAAATAAATAAGATTAAAGTTTTAAGTATGCTATGGCTATATATGCTAAAACAGCTGTAGAAACGAAACTATTGGCAATAACTTTACAAAAATTTAACAGTATATTCTTAAAAGACTATACTTTCGAAATATCAAAAAAAATAAATAGAACACTTAAAAAATCCCCCCCTTAAGAGATGCGTGGCACTTCCTCTATGAGTAATGTACACCTTATTTTAGATTTACTTCATCAAAGTATTTAAATTTCCGATCATAATTTTGATGATAATCAACAAACTCGTATTATGTTAGATTCACTTTAAAGATATATTTACAACGGCCTATATCAGAACACGGCAATCGTATTCTTGCATCCATCCGACGCTTCCCATTCCCGCTGCACTAAGGTGTTCGCCATCACCTCCGTCGGCAACTGCAGCGTGTAGACCGTTTGCACTTTACAAAATGCTAAAGATTTGAAAATCGTGATTGAACGCTCACTTTTTAGAAGTCGTTTTGCAAGTCGTTAGCATTCAAACGTTTATACTATATCATTAGTTTAACGCAATTTATGAGTATGGATAGAACGCAAACTATTTAATTGTAAATAATTTAACTGGAAAGAAGTTAAAACAAAAATCATTTAAGTAACATTTAGTCATGTAGGTTTGTTTGTTTAGAATAAGATATTTTATTACAATGCTACGCTACTAGTACGTCGACTGTTGTATGTTGTATGTTCTATGCTATAATGTTTACTGTGGTGTGGTATGTCAATCACCGTGTTAACAGAACAAGAAGTAATTGGACGGTTCAATTGTTCAATTTACCGCAACGTTACAAAAACCCTACCTACATGTAAATTAAAAAAAAAAAAAATTAATTCATGTTTTAAAAATGTGGTGAAAGACGAAAAGACTATATTTTACGAAAACAATGTAAATATAAATATGTATATAAGTAAAATATAAACATTTCAGTTACATTACCCTAAATAATACCATCCAGAAAACAATTCAATTGTATAGAAGTAATAATAACCTCAATTCAAACAAAAACCCTCCGCAATAAAAAAATGTAAATAGATAATTTAAACATTAACCAAAGTAATAATACATTTACTGTATAATCTAATACACAGTGAATTTAAATATTTAGTTTATAAGTATGGTACAACATCCCTTCCTAAAAACAACCCCATATCCCTACATTATTGTATTATCAATTACCATTATACATGAAATAATAAAACTATTTAGATTTTCAGGTCCTAGACTAAAACCTAACCTAAAATAGGGGAAGTAAACGTGCGTGAAAAACAAAATGGCCGACTGTTTTTTGTTTTTTTTTTAACTAATAACTAGATCCTGTCGATGGTTTAGAATTAAATTAACACTATTATGTTTGGGAGAAATAGGGACAAGGGCTGCAGCAGCTGCAACTCTAGTTTATGAAATGAACATTTATTGTTATAAATTTTGTATGAGCCTGATTGGGGAGGGGTAGGGGCATGGATTGTCAAATGCTGAAGTAAACATAAATATGACGTCTAATTACAAAATGGTGGACTAAATAATTGAACGATATTATGTTATAACTGAATGCAGAATAAATTTGGTTCGGTTGTTTGTTCGAATTATGGTTTATTGTGTTGGTCATATTTATGGTTATCGCATTACCATTCTATGTATTTATGGTTTGGAGCTATTGTCAATTTTCATCTGTTGAAATAGATGGAGTTTAACATTTTTGTTAATTTCATTTCTATTCTTAATAGACATATAACAAAAAGAAAAAATATGTGATAGATTTCAAAATTAGTTAATGCGCTAGAAAATGATATTAGTGCAACCAGTGCGACTAGTCCAGGCCGTCGAAACTCAAACTTCGCTGTAGCAATTCTGACGGAATTTAAATGAATTGGAAATTTACCATAAGACAATTTTTATTTTTTATTTACACATGATTTTTTTTTTAGTTTGCTTTATTAATTTATTGATATTTATATTATTACTTTATTTATTAATATGTTTGTGGAGTGATAAATTCTTGTTTATATATTTTTTAAATTATAATTGGATGGACTTCTTAATTATTACAATAACATTAGTATTTACAAGATTGCACTTAATTTTTCTCATTATTTATTTCGACCTCTTCTGCTTTCTCATCCTTATTCAAATTCGTTTCAACCTTTCTTTTTCTTTCTGTATTTCCGTTCTGAAACTACGCCTCAAGTACCGTCTTTCTGCTATTCTCTTTCCTTACTCTTACTACTCTTTGTTTCGTTGTCTATCCCTCTTCGTCATCATCTTTACCTTCCTCTTCATTTTCTTCACGCCTTCCTCATAATAAATTCTTTTACATAAAAATTATGTTCAGTGATTAAACTCACAGGAGTTTTTACTAAAGGAAAAGTAGAATATTGACTAGTTACAATAGAATGTTTAATATCGATGGTAAAAAGAGAATATATAGCAATTCCAATAAACACAATGGTCTTACAGTTATATCTAAATATATCTGCTGCATAAATGCTACAGTGATTGATATATTACTCCAAGCAAAAGTTAACAAAACAATTAAAAAAATACAGGTTGATGTATGTATCTTCGGCTTCAATTTCTGAACTAGTACTATATATTCCGAGATAGTTTGTTTCTCTTAAGTTTGTGCAATATACAGTGGCCTACATTGTACCTGAAAGAAAATATTCCAAATGGAATTTGTTCATCGTGAACATTCGATGCCATCATCCGCGCCAAAGCTATGACAAGCTTCGAACAGTGAAATTTAGTTTGATGTTAATATTGTTTGAATATATCAAATAAAAATATTCGTAATTAATGAAACTAGGGGAATGAAAATTAGTGTTGCTTCCAGTGATCATGAGTTGATTACACAGTGGCGAATATTTACTGAAATATAGAATAATATAACTGTACCAGAGACGTCGAGAAGGTATAATCTCGAGCCTTAACATCACTTCTTATTTTGACCCAAACTTTTCTCTTGCACTGCCCTGCGCCGTTTTCAATACCTTAAACTGATCCCATGCTACCTCTATCTACTTCCATCTCTCTCTCTCTCTCTCTCTCTCTCTCTCTCTTAACTGATAATAATTTCTCTCTCTTATATTTATACTGTTCTCTAATTAATCAATAAATCAAAGACATTATTTATTTGTTTACTAATTTTGCAACTGATTTAATGAGTTCAAGGAAGTTATTGATGTGAAATTGCCTTTTGAGGAAGCGCGAAGGTAAAATGCCTCCGTTAAGATTGAAATCTGCATCGAAACTAATGTATTTATCAAGTTGTGTGTAATTATCATTAATGAGCACCAACGGGATTACAGCGTGTGCAGTGTACAGTGTGCACTCGTTTATGTACAAGAACGTATGTACCAGATCTGAATACCTGAAATTATTTCCAGTATTTAATGGTTTTGATTTTAAAATTGGATTAAAACATAAATTTAAAATCAACACCATTATTAAGAGAGCTGTAATGAAAAATAAGTCATAAACTGCGTGTTTTTTTTTGAATAAATTAATTAACAGCCAAATGTTATTTAAACTTATGCAAGTTAAGTATCATTCTCACTCACTGTTTTAGTTTTGTATTTAATTTAAGTTGTATATCATATGGGAATATGCGTGATTATTCCCCGCACCATTTTTAATTTAGAACTTAATTTACGTTTTCTTAGAACCTTACAAGGTTTAATGTTTCTAAATTAAAAAAAAACTGTATTATATTATAACCTTCAAAATGTGACAATTTCTAAAAATGCAGGATTAGGATTTATTTTGAAAAGAAGTTAAATGTATATTTGTCAAAAATAAAAAAGCAAAAATAATATTTATTACTAATTGTTAGTAGAAACAACAATTTTAATTATTCCGCATTATTAACATAATAAACCTAAAAAATGTTATTTAACCGGTAAACTAAATAAATCTTAAATATATGTAACTATGTTTAGCGAGAGATTAAAGATTTCGCAATTATACCTTAATATGGTATTCCAGAAATACGAAGAGTTTGACTAAATGTGTTGTTCAATTTATAATGCACCAATAAATAGAATTATAAGTTAACCATATTTAATAGTGTAGATTTTCATTTACGTGTAACGTTTCTTTTTAATTTGTTGCTTTATTGTGTAGTATAATTATTTAGATAAGATAATTTTTAATTATATGAAACACTGAAACAATTATATGATTACGTAAATAAATGTAACATATTTTGTAATTGGCATTCTTAAGGGGTTAAATACTGTTAATATTTTTAAAAGAATTTTTTTTATTTCATTTTCGTAATATACATGTATTTATGTACACACACAGAAAATTTCACGTCAATCCGGTGAATGTTTTCGAAGTTATGTAAGTCGAAAAATTTGTTTGTATAGTACTTTTGAAACTTTAAATGCGTTTTTCTGAAAACTGTGTTTTTAGTCGGTGAGAAAGATTTCTCAGAAACGGCTGAACCGATCAGTCTCAAATTTTAACACAAGTTTCTTAAGTATATTTTTTAGTAATTAATAAAAGGTTTTTTCTCACCGATAAATATTTTTTTTTATAAACAATTTAAGGTCAATATTTTGGTCAAAAATCGTTTTTTTTTTTAATTTTGTCAAAAAAATATATTTTGCATATTCCTTCGATTAATTACTAGATTATACATTACTTTAACGAAATTCGTTCATTTTTTCATTTTAGATGATTCAGTCCAGAGATATCGTGGTCACCGCAAGATGCCTTTTTTGAGAGGAGCTCAAGGAGATCAGCTATAGCATCTTTCAAAATGTTAAAATACTGTTAGAAGTTGCCACATAATATTTGTACAAATTTTTACATTAATACATTTAAAAGTCTTTTCAGGAAAAATTCTTTAAAAAATCGCTTTTTTTGGGCCTAATAACTAAAATATAACCCCTGTGGATAGCAGTGCTATTTAGGTTGCCGATACAAAAAAAAAATCAGAAATATTTGAAAAATTGTGATCATGTTAGTTAAAAACATCTTAAGGTGTTTCAATTTTCCAAAAAAAAATTTTTTTTTTCTAATTCGTAAACAAAATGAGATTAATTTTTTTTCTTCTTTTTTTCTTGTGTAGTCATGAGCAGGACCATCCTCTGGTGCCCGCTTATCGTTGAATATTGGGACACCCTGTATATTAACCAAAATTTGTTAGAGGGTTTTAATTGAAAAGTTTGATTAACATAAATTTTAAACGAGAAACGTTATTAAATCATTATTGAGTCAACCCTGTCTAAAAATCTTTTTCTGTGTTCAACAATCAACAGATGCATGTAATTGAGGCTTGCGATCTACACCTATTAATAAAAAGGCCAGGTGTTTGTACTTAAGTTATTATAGGCTGTACGTGTCTTTATTATTTAATCTAGCAAATAATATAAATTCTAACTGACAATAAGTAAAGTTATATTTAACAAAATGTAAATACATACAAAATAAAGTAAGTAATAGGTTTTAAAAGTTACTACAAATCTAAATATTGCGTTTTCTAACAATAAGAAGATTCTATTCACCTTTTATGTATTCATTTGTAATAAATATGTAAGGAAATATAAAATAACAATAGATTTTTTTCGAATGACTATTTGTCCTTGTTGATGGGCCGATGGGCTGATGGGCTGATATCCCTGTTTGACTGTTGACGGTTTGTGAACACCGAACATGAGGTTTGTCATGTCATGTTCTCCATTGGGACGGAATTAACTATATTATTACAAAATGGTGTGGTGCTTCAAACAATTTTTGTAGCAGCATATTATTACCGACTTTACAGCGATGTATATTTAACTACTTGAATTATTGACAGTAGCGTACAATTATTAACACTTTGTATTTTTTTAAAACTAAAACATTTGATTAGAAAAATTGTTTTAACTGTGTTAGTTTTGTGTACCGAATTAAGGTTTATTTAACATAACAAAAGTTACCTGTTATGTTAATAATTTTACTTGATATGTAATGTTTTGTAGCGTATATTTCACCTTTTAAGAAATAAATCCAATGTGACCATTTAGCATAATCTTAAACCCAGTACATAATTTGGTGATGTGTCCCTTTTTGTGACGTTTCTATGACTATTGCACTCCAATTATAGTTCGCATCAACTTTATCTTCATTTGTATTCCGACAGGTGGAGTAATTTCGCCATTTATAGCCGATAAAATAGACATTTCATATGAACGACTGTGAGAAACTGAACTATAAATAAACTCTTTCATGACAAAATAGTCATGCGCATTTTACTGAGAAAGTTCTTAAATTCCGCTTTAAAGATTATAGAATCTTTAGAACGCCCCTTTTTACGATTAAATGCTTATAAAGTAACTATATGGTAAAGTGATAAAATGAGACCTTTTGGATTAAATATTAATAGGTTACATACTTCATGTTTTGTGTTTAGTTGGCAAACTCTTTTTAATAGAAGTATGTTTCATACTGTCAGCTCTAGATTAACCATTATGGCCTCTCACACTGGAACTGATTACTTGCGACATCCGAATTAAGTATTAAGTATGGTGTATGAAGTATGGTTAGTAACATTAAAGTAGAAACTTTAGCTCATCTTTTCCCAAACGCGAAACAACACCAATAGCCGGTTGCAGCCCACAATTCAGTAGAAGGACTCATTATATTTTTTCATCACCCCACTAAATTGGGATTGATAGGACTCTACCCTAGATGCCAACGTAGATAAAATAGAAACTCACAGTTTGCCAAATGATCATCATTTGAAAAATATAAAAATTTTAGATTTACCGAATGGGGTCACAAACATTTTGATTTGCAGGATTTTATTAATAAGACCACCTCTTCTTCACTGCTAATCAAAATTCAATTTCTACATAAGGTTTTAGAGGTGTGGATTCCAGTGGTTTCTTTTATATATTTAAATGTAAATTAAAGTTTCCAAAGGGGTCGACACCAAATTTTGTTATAATTCTGAAATTATCCTCTAAACATTTGGGTGAAATGGCATAGCTAGATAAAGTTCCAGTAAAGAAATCAATTCTTTTTCACTCATTTCAGATAGATGTCACCTATGAAAAGAAATAACATCTTTCATAAGAATATTCTTTCTCTTTCCATCATTTAAAAGAGGTTATAAGAGCCGCATAAATGGTGATACAATAGTGAACTTTATCTCATTAGTTACAATATGCATTATAAAACAATGTGTGAGATAGTGCTTTTTCATTGTATTGCAGATTTATACGGCACAACCTGTTTTAACCATGAGTCGCCGGCGAACTCTCGTAATTTAAACTATAGTTGTTGTCTCTTTTACGTTTGAAACTATTTATTTTATTTCACCAGTACATTATAGAAAAAGAAACAAGATATATCTGTCTCTGCTGGTCTTTAATGGTTTATTTGCAACTTCATTCAATACTGGTACGGTGGTGAGGTCAGGTGATGTGATTTTGCTATTTGTAGTTCATATTACTGACATTTCCTTGAAATTAATTTCCCTCAAATTATATTGCAAATTAAAAATACACTACAACTTCATATATTTGTACAACCTCACATATTTAAGCATGAGTATCGATAAATAAATGTTAAATTCTCTGAGGTCGATGGTAAATGAAGTTTGAAGATCCCTGCTATACTTCTACGCTACTGACTAGACACATAACGTTACAAGTATTTAGTTAGTTATTCGGTAGAACAAACACAACACATTTTTTAAGGTTATGTCACACGGTCACACCTCATTGTTTGTTTACATTTACATAGTCATTGGTTATTAGCCAAAGCTAAATACATCAGGTATTCCACATAATTAGGTGTAAATAAATTATTTTGTAACGGATATTGCAGGTTAGAATCATTTTTTGTTTGTTATATTACTAAAACAGTTCGATAGGTTTAAATGAACCAGAAGCTGTGAAAGCAGAGAATATGTTTTTTTACAAAAATTCAATTTACATTGTCATGTACAAATATAGAGAAGATTATATATAGAGATTCTCTCTCTCTCTCTCTCATAAGTTGAAATTTTATCCAAAAATGATTAAAATGATTAGCCTTTTTCTTAGACTAAAGCCACACTGCGAAAGAAAATCACGTGGAAAAAAATCCGCAGCTCAAATTTATATAAAAAAATCACTAGAGTGCGTTTACATTTATAATATATATTTATCATATTTATTTTTGAAGTGCAACCTTAGTCTAAGAAAGATGCGTCTAAAGCATTTTTTTAATTAATTTCTTTTACAATGCACTCAAATGGATCTCTGACAAAATGTGATTCTTGTGAATAGATTACAATATCCTATGTGCAAAATGTTAAATAATTCGATTGATTAATAATAATACACGTACACAAGTTTCGACGCCTCTGAAATAAATAAATTTGCGGTATTGAATTTGCACTAAATGGTTGTATTTTGTAAACACCAAACCAGCTGTTAGTAATGTCAAGTCCAGGGATGGCAAACCGCAATTACAGCAAATAATTATTAACAAATACTAAAAATTTATCTGATTTAGAAGAACATAACTCATAATAAAATTAAATCACTAGCTACCTAACCGTAAAGCCTCATTCCCACTCACTGTTTTGATATTTTTTTAGGTTCTTATTTAATATTTTAATCTAGGTTTCAGGTTTTCAGAATTGGCATTCATTGTCACATTGGTGATTTAATTTGAGTTTAGTTCATTTAATTGGTGCGCATGCGTCGTTAGGTAATTGTACAGTTGTATAAAATTGAATGTGGAATAATTAAAATAGCTGTTTTTGATAACAATTAGTAATAGAAATTGTTTTTGTTTTAATTTAACAAACTGAGATTAAACATCTTTTAAAAATAAATCTTACTGCATTTTCAGATTGTCACATTTTGGAGGTTATAATATAATATAGTTTTTTTAAATTTAGTATTTATAAATAGCTTAGAAACATTAAATTTTGGAAGGTTCTAAAAAAACAAAGAGAAACGTAAATTAAAAATTGTGTAAGGATTCCCATATGCTTTACAATTCAAGTTAAATACAAAATTAAAAACAAAATTAACAGTGAGTAGGAATGATATTTAAAGCACATTATTCTTTAATGCTCTAAAAAGTTATCGCACAGACAAAACTGTAATATGCGTGAAGACTACAAGCATCCTTATGAACTTTAAATTATACATTACAAATATTTATAAATGTATATATTATTTTAAGTGCTAAAAACTATCAAAAGTTGATGCACTCAAATAAATATTAAAAAAGAAAAAGAATTCGATCATATCTGAATGAAAGCTCACAGTAACAGTATTTTTTTAAAAGCCATTTACTGTGTTTTTGAACGTTTAGCAAAAAAATTATTTGTCGCATGTCTTCAATTGCAGGCTGTTTACCATGGTAAAATGGTTCCTCACTCCTGGTAAAGTCAAATCTGAACAAAAGAGAACAGAAGAAGACTTTGTGTTCAATCCAAAGTTTCAGTACACATACCCACACGGGCGGCGGGAGAGGAAACAGGGGGGAGGGGGGGGCACCCGATATCAATGGATCGCTTCACATTTAACATTGTCAACCATAATCGTTACAAGCGTCAATGTCAAATAATACATGTGTTTACACCAAAGAGGATCAAAGAATTCGTGCAAAAGAAAAAAAAAATCCAATCAAAGAAAGAAAACAAGAAAAATATGTATTAGTATTGTATATCTATATATTGGTAATTGTTGGATGGTTATAGACATAATTGTGTTTGTAGTTTGCTGTTTCTAGGATAGTTTTGGTATTCCGTAAGTTATTATGTGGTGTTATAGTCGCCACAGATGGTAAAAAGACATTAGGTAACAAGAACAGCTGTGAAAGTCGCTTTGAAACTTGAGAATTAGCTCGAGCTGTTTCGTTTTATAAATATATATACACCTATTAGAATCTGATCAATGATAACATTGCACTACTTAAGTTTACCGCATTAAGAGGAACTAGTACAGATGAACTCAATCCTTATATAGATTATCCTCATCACTGTAAACGTCTTTACTAGTGATAGCGTATCTTCATTAGTACTAATAATTACTTCGGCAGTTAGAGAAACCGCGCATTAAAGACACGACTTTCTTAAAACAGTTTTGTTACTAGCTTCAGACCCAGTAAACATTTCGGTGAAGTGTTCCTTCTTTTTTACTCAGATTTCAGATAAATGTCACCTATTAAAGAAAGAGTTGTCAGAATTTGTTCGTAAGAATATTCTTTCACTTTCCAAGATCATACAATTAAATGGAGATACACTTGTTATCTCTTTTACATACTTATTTTAGCAGAGATAAAATTCCACATTCTTTTCACCAGAAAAAGAAACAAGATATATCTGCCTCTGTTACACTTCAATGTTTTATATGCAACTTCATTCAATACTGATCAGGTGAAGTGATTTTACTATTTGTAGTTCATATCACTGACATTTCCCTTGCACGAGTAAAATCAAATTAAATTGTTTCATGACAAAAAATTATAGGCATCTTCAATATTATGCCAAAGAGTCCCTACAATGTTTCCTGGGTAGATTCTAGGCATAATTGACTTTAAGCTTATTTTAAATGACCTTTTATTTTTTTACAATTCTATGTGCAGATTTGAATCAAGTCTGTATTAAAACAATTTTGTTAAATATGATGTTTGACGACACAGTGGCCTTAAGCATTGAAAAATTAAAGTACTTATAGTCCATGGGCCCACAATCTTCTAATACGTCACTGTTTATGACACCAGTATGAAAAAATGAAGTCATTTTCAACGGGGAGCATATTGTTTACTTCTCATTGTGATTATACATATTATTATGTGCATGTTACGGTAATACTCACAGACGATCGTGGTTAAGCGACGGTAAAGAATTAGTTAAGGCACAACCATCTAGAAATGTATATCTTAATGGGGCTAATTGGCAGATTGTTTATTTTATCAAAAAAAATATTAAATAAAAATAATAACAAAAAAAAATTGTAAAAGGATAAAAATATTTTAATGTGATATATAACAAGTGCTTTTTTTAACATTTCTTTGAGTGCATCAACTTTTGATAGTTATTAGCGCTTAGAATAAATACATTTGTATGGTTTCACTAAATTGTAATTTTTGGTGAAAATAAGAATAAGTTACGGCTGAAATTTTGTAATTGCCTAAGGGACAAATAAGTTAATCTATTTATCAAAAAATAATTTCATTAAATAGTGAGGTTTTAGATATTCGTTTGCGTTTTATTTTCCTATATTAAAACAGCAATATAAGACACTAATTGGTGAATTTATATATTATATAATAATATTTAAGTTACTTAATACTTCTACAGTCTATTATCACTTAAATATTTGCTTAAATATTATGCCGATGAGCCATGTAATTTAAAGTTCGATTCAACACCGAATTAATTTTGATTTATCCAACTAGTCCGAATCGACTTATAAATAGGCCACGATATCACAAAAACTGTTACTGAGGTCACTGATGATAAGACTCAGCATCGGAAAAAGAACAACGTTAAATAAATATAAAAAATACCTTTTAAATTTTGTAGAAAATCAGATTTATTTTGAAAATTTATTCGTGTCTTACACGAAACGGTTTACCTTACAGATTACCATACAGGTAAACCGAAGCATGTATGTGATAAATCTTTACAGTTCCCAGATATACCTATCAGATAAATCGTTAGAAGTATATCCTGCATTATGATATAAACCTCTTCAATAAATAAATATATTTCTTTTTAATGAACGTAATAGGTTTACAATATAAAATTAAACAATGTAATATTGTTATTAAATAGAAAAAAAGAAACAACAATAAAAATATATCAAATACAAGTACATTCATACAAAACAAGTCATAAAAATAGAACAATTGAATTGAGATTTCTTGAAAACAATTATTTCTAATCTATTAGTGAAATAAAAATTTATTGTATAAAGTTGTTATTTATAATGACACTAAAATAACCAATATATTTATACCAATAAAATAATACACAACTCGTTGGTGTATATTATACCATGATTCTATGTTAAAATCACTTAAAAATTAATAACAATTTAGAATTAGGTTTTGTATTAAATGTTAGTTAAAATTCGAATAAAATAGTAGTAATTATATATATATATATATATATATATATATATATATATATATATATATATATACTAGCTGTCCCGGCCACGCGTTGCTGTGCCTAACGTTTTTGTCATATTACATTACATAGCGCCATCTATTGAATATTTACTCAATCTAGTCAACAGAATATTTACTCAATCTAGTCAACAGATGTCGCCATCATCGTCGCCAGATGTCATCGTTTGGAGCTAACAGATAATTAATAGACAAATAATTTGCAATAAGATAATATTGCAATCATAAATTGAGATGTAAGCTATCCTATCTTTCCAGTTGGATCAAACTGCACACGGTGTACAAATTTGATTAAAATCGGTTAAGTAGTTTAGGAGTCCATCGCGGACAAACACGGACAAACAACGTGACACGTAATTTATATATATTAAGATATATATATATAGCGCCACTATTAACAAATTCATATAAGTTTTAGATAGTATCTAGTTTGAAAGTAGATAAGCGTTAAAATTTCGCGACATTTCAACCGTTAGTTTACTAGTTACAATAGTCTTAGTAAAGGTACATTTGTAATTTTCAAAACAGTGGAAAAATCTTAATTTCGTTTGTTTTTAAGCATTGCTACTATTTGTCTCCACGGAGCAAAGTCCGTATAACGCTTGGCAAGCCATTGACTTGCTTGAACGATATTTTCTTATTCAAAATCAATGCTTTATCAGTACACAAGATTCAGATGTTTCCATTGTTTAGAAAATTACAAAAGTAGTGTCACTAAATCCACTGTTATTCGTAAACTGATAGTCCGAATATCCTGAAATTTAACTAATTAAAAATCATATGGATTTGTCAATAGTTGCGCCATCTATATGTTATCCTTGGAACTTATTAGGTGTTGTGATACAGATAATTATAGAAAGTGATTTGGTAATTACTGTTTTTAGCCACTTTTGTAATGGGCTTGTGTCCTATGTCTTAGTTTCTATAAAAGTGTACTATATATTGATAAAGTGGGTTACTAGAACCTCAAATGTCCAATTATTTTTTAATAACTCCTTATATGGTAAGAGATATTAACAATTAAAAAAGGCATTTTGTCTCTTTAATTATTAAAGGGATTCAACGTTGTACACATTCTAAGTGCATGTGACATCACAATCCTTGTGTAAGCTAACCAACCTTACAGCTCATAAATCTCTGCTATATGTATTTATATATCAAAATATTAAATATTATTTACAGCTATTTCAAGGAACAATCAAATTTCAATATTATGTCTGCCTTAGCAGGGTTAAATAAAATAAAAACTTATTATTCTTTGATTTGACTTGATTATTTGACTACCAACAGCTACAGAACATTACCACAGCACTGACCTACTCAACAAATAACTGACGTTAAAATGCATTTCACGTCATACAAATACGGCCGACCATTTCTAGCGCTAAAACTACAATTCAAACTTTTAATTGCTATATCTCCGTCAATATTTAGATATTTAATAAAATAGACACGCCAATACACATTTATTAACATCAATTTTTCAAATGAGGACACAAGCCCATTGGATTGCTTTTTAAACATATATCGCACTTATAGAGAATAATGTGCCTTACAAATCAAAGAACGCGAACAAATCAAAATAATGTATGAACTACATCACCATTAAGAAAATATGAAAAACAAATATTCTTGATGTATTGACTTGAAAAGAAACACAATGTGTTCATAAGAATTTTTATTTTATTTTTCAATATTTTAACTTAATTTGTGTATATTTATGGAGCAACAAATTAACGGCAAAATCCAGTGGTTTTACTTTTTCAAAAATAATTTTTCGACCGCTTTCTGATATCTTGACAGTCAAGTTGGCAAATTTGAAGATAACTCCTAAACGACAAGACTGACAGTTTCATTAATGCGGCAACTAATTATCAGCAAATTATCGATGGGATTACATTGAACATATATAAAATTACCAGACCAACTTGACGAATGTCGAACCATGTGTGATTGGCATTTTCACTGAAAATACATCGACTTTGCAATTGTCATCTTTAGTAACATTTAAATCTGTATGAATTTACTATTTCGCGAGTTCCGAGACTATGCAAATCTGTATTAACATATGAAATATTTTACCCATTACTAGCATTGTTTTTTAATTCTATTTACAATATAACTATAAGTAGTCCGCCAAAAATAGCGTGCTATTCTTTAAAAAACAACGAAACTAAAATATAACAATAACCGTTTTTTTGGCTTAGGAAGAATAGGAAGATAGAAGCCGACTAATTAAAGCGTAAGATTGCCCACATGTGTCCATCGGTGGCCAACCGTCTGGTCTAGCTCTTAGCTGCAAATACAGCAGCTTCAGGCCTTCTTTGCTGTCGTCACCGCAAACAGTCCATGAAATGATTCACCTCACTAATTTAATAAATGTTAAAACACGGATATCGCAATTTATATAATGAGTTTCGTAAAATACCCAGAAATAATTTTGCAGTACTTACCATAATGTTTATATCAAGTAACAGGAAGAGATCCAAAGTCCAAGGAACTGTCCTAATGTGATGTGGTTAGATGTTTCCTGAGCCCAGGGCTAAAAACCCTTAGCTAAATCGATCCGCCCTGAAACTGCGCTCGCCATATTGCAGGAAGACAATTAGGTACCTATAAATTGTGAAGTGCACCCTAATTCAAAATGGCTGACTTTTTAATAGGTGTAGAATGAAATAAAAAAAATAAATAACTTCAAGAATCCTCCATAATGAAAATAGGTTACGTCATTTTGATAAAGAATTTAATATTTATTGATGAAAAAAAAATCATTCCGACGTTTTAAATAGAGGTTTTGCGGTTTACATTGTATGCAACTGCGGTGAATTTTTGTTACAAAGTAAATCTTTGACAGTAACCGCCTTTTTATATTTTTTTATTAAAAAAATTTCTATCTCTTTTACACTTAATGACTTTCCATTTTAAATAATAGAATAGATGTTTTGGTTCTTTGACAAAAATTACCTTTTTTAGTGAAAGAATATAGTGGTATAATTTACTGCTCAACTGTTTTTTATTTATGAGTGCAAATTCGTACCGCCAAGATTGGCTCAGCATGGCGCATCTATTACCGATGCAGGTAGATCTGAGAACGGTAGATCGTAGATCTTAGAACGGAGATGGTCTATCTTTGGGTCATAGTTTCCTATACGAATCCTTTTTGAACATGTTTTACCTGTTTTGACTGCTGTCGATTTTCCTGGGGCGATACAATGGCCTAAACTCCTGACTCCTGGGGATCAACATTGGTGTTCCCTTACCTTTTCTAAGACATGTAATTTCCGCTTTTGTTCATTGTTCTTTTGTCATTAGTTTACAATTACTGAGTTTGTAGTCAAAACATTATGTGTTGAAATGAAATAGAAACAAATATAATGGGATTAGGTTTTTGTTTTTTAAACTACGTCAATGCCATTAATTTATATTAAAGAAATTATTTTGGAAATTAATAAACACAAATCCTTAATATTTATATATTTTATTTTATTTAACTTCGGCCAATTTCTAATACTGCTCTTATAATCAATGCCCTCCTACTATAAATGAAATAACAATATTTATTTTATTATTACTTTTCATTTGATTTCTTTTCATTCTTCTAATATTTTTCTAACTTGTATTTTAATAATACACACACAACATTTGGTATTCCCTGTACGAGTATATTCACATATGCTCCATAATGTGAAATTGGTATCCTGTAACATAACAGTACATACTATGTATATGCAGCAATGTTTAAATATGCAATTACACATATATATGACATACAGTGGAGGTTCTATATCACAACAGCATATACATAGGATATGCAATATGCACGAATGTATATACCCCGAATATAGTATGTATATTCAAATGTTTTCTGGGTACATTTCCAGGTAATCCGCTACGTAAATCCACCTCTGTAACATGAACCAATTTATTGCCAGATTACATTCTATATTGCTGTTATTTTTAAAATAACATTTCTCTATGAATATAAGATTCAATTATATTCAATTATCTTTGAATAAGAAGCTATCATTGTGGAAATTTCCTTCTATAGCATGGTGTTCAACTTCCCTAAATCCAATAAATTTAATACTCGTATTTCAGGGTTGAAAGTTAAAATACTAAAGAAATAGAACCTGAATAGAGGAAGAAGATCTCACGGTAGATAAAAAATGTCAAAAAACAGAAATTCAAAAGAGTCGGTAAAACTCAAAAAGACTATCAGTTGACAAAAATAAACTTTTTATTCTTTTTAAATTTAAAAGGTAAAATAAAATCGCTCCGGGATAGTGGACAATTTTTTATTATCAATATGTTTTAAAAATAAACCAATATACTACGTTATATACAATCTCTATTTTAAATGTGTTTTTTTTCTATATATATTTAATCTATTAGAAAATTGAATTTAATTTTATTGTATGTATTGAATTAAATGATGATTTCGTTACTAATTTTAAAAATTACTTTTTTTTCAAATTCATTTATAGATACCGGTGAATTACTATAAATTTATCAATTTCTGTTGATGCATAAAATTACTGATCGTGATTTACAATTACTGTGGAAAAAAGTTTGGAGAAAAATGTCATTGTACTAATTCTATTAAGAGTTAACTAAACTTTTGTATGCTTCTAAATGCTCCGTTAAATAAATCTCAATTACAAGTCAAAATTTATTTTAAGAGCTGTTTGCAAATATATAAAGTTTCTGAGAAAAAGTACAAGCATGGGCGTCCGTAGATAGAGGCAAACGTGGCATTTGCGTAGATAGAATGGAAGTCACAGTTTCATCCTCCTCTTTCAAATTTACTGAGTACCCTGACTAGAATTTTTTTGCAAACCCAATAGGTGCCAGCGATACGCCGGCAGCAAATGCCAAAACGTGTAGTGTTATCCAGTTTCTAACGTAGATCACTTTCGATTGTTAAAATCAATTATCAATTTATCTCCGCCAGTTAAACTAATTAGTTTTAGCTATTCTTCAAATTCTTAAACGTTTCTTTCTTTAAATAATTTTTAAATTTATGCAAAATGACAATTGATAATACAGATATGTTTTTATGTTCATTTTATTAGTTCTTGCAAGTTACGAGTTATCTGCATGAGTTCCCAGAGAGATCCAATGAGCAAAACTGACATTAGTCTATTAATTTTGACGTCGGTTTATGCCAGTTGGGTCTCCATTAGGTCTCGATTATGATGGGCTTACTGGGCATGCCATATTGAAACCCAATTAGATCCAGAAATGACAATCTCAGTGAAATTTCTAGTCGGGACGTACATGCATACAACTGAGGAGCTTTTCTTAAGTTAACGATGTTGTTGCCAGATGTAGAACTTTTCAATAATTTGCAGTATAAAAGTTACAAGTTGCAAAAACCCTATAATTTACTAGCCAGTTTGCAAAAACTTTATAGTCAGCTAGCATGTAGAAAATTGCATCGCAAGACAATTTGTATATTAGAAAAACCTTAGAATTAGCTTGTGCAAACATAGCAAGTGTGAAACTATGCAGGCCATTAAACCTTAGAATATATATTTTAGTATATAAATGTATGAAATAAACTCTCATAAGAAATATTTTATTATATAAATAGAAACTCGATTAATTTTTTTTATATAACATTATTGTGTAACAATAAATGAGTTTGCCGTATCTAAGGGCACGCATTACCACTTTTCGACAACCTGTTCCTTACTTTGTTATTATGGTAAGTGAATATCGCGTCACATTGCACATTACGTCCAATGGCGTGAACTTAAACATTCTGCGCATGGTTTTATGATATCTTTATTGATCAGGGCTAATTAACTTTTAACCAGTAGCGGATTTTGCCTTAATGGAATCAAGGTGCTAGTACAAGACATGAAGATCATTACCAGAATGGTGCTGAAACAGAAAGAAGTGCGAACATGCATAGAAATTATCCAATATTAAAAGGAAGCAAAGGAACTAGTAGGATTAAGAGTGTATCTGAAAGAAGCGGAGATTGTAGATCATACGAGGCTTCTAGATACAAAGGGATGTAAGTGACAAAAGTAAAATTCTTCACAAAACGAGTTTAAAGTTAAGATCGTATAGGCGTTTTCGTTCAGTATGTTTTAGAATTCACGCTATATAGTAAAATCTGTCCAATTTTTCACTTACATCTTCTGCGCTGGTTATTTCAAATTTTCAAAATTTGTCACTTACTTTCCTTTGCTTAGACGCTTCATATGTCGATCCTTTTTAGATTAGCCGAAATCACTCCACCTGTCGGAATACAAATGAAGATAAAATTGATGCGAACTATAATTGAAATGCGATAGTGATATAAACGTCACAAAACAAGACACTTCACCAAATTGTTCACTGGGCCTCTTTTTGCTTAATAAATTGTCCAGTCGTGTGTGGGCTACAGGCAAACCCGTCACTGCTTGCACCTTATTTTTATATTCCAATTATAAAATAATTTCAAATATACGATTATGCTGGCAACGTATAAACGTATAACTGGTGCTATTGCATAATGAAATTAATAAACTGCGGTTTTTAAAACCAAATATTCTTATAAAATGTAGAATTACCACTAAAGTAAAGTGATCTTTGCTGTTCGCTGTAAATTAGCGACTCAGCCAGGTGGAATTATTTGAACGTATACTTTGTTGCACACCATGTACATTAGTTAATTAAATGTTATAAAAACACTTAAGATGATGCTTTAAAAGCATTTTGCAGACGACTTGGTGTTACGCATATGTGTAGTAGTCAACTTGTTTATTATCATTTAAATTATAGTACACTTTGTACGATTTTCTTATCATTTTAATTTAAAGCAACAATATTAACAGGAAACAGAAACATTTTATAAAAGTGGGGTCGTTTGAACATTTGTAGGACTCACATCGAAATGGTAGTAATATACGAGTATTAATATTTTCAATGGTGTTATGCGATCTCATCCTTCATAAGCTTAACTTTTACGTTTCAAACCGATACGTTGTTTGTAATTGGAATTGGAATATTTTAAATGAAATTCAAAAAAGTTTTCTTTTTTAGGTCTTTAGGGGTCATCCATTAATTGCACAATACGCAAGGGGGGGGGGGGTATATGTCTCCAAAATGTGACAAGAGATGACTACGAGAGGAGCAATCAAAACTAATTTAATCTGAAATTTGACAGACTACTGTATCTAGTCATACCATAGTCCTTTAGTTTATTCGATAAAAGTTGAATATTTACAGTTTGATATTAATTCACCATTTAATTTTGTTGAACAAACTATAATCGTATCATGCAGATGGGGTCATGTAAAACGACGCTTATAATTTTCGAAGTACTGAGCAACAAACATAAGTAAAATTGTTAGCGATATTGCGCTCTAAGGCTCCAAATACACTTCTGGTGCAAGTCTTGACCCGTCTAGACCTTATCTCATGGCTCTGGGACCATTTAGAACATTCATTATATAATCGTTCATTGTGTTAGATCTTTCTTTGTATACAGTTCTTTTATTTGTTAATAAATAATATTGTACCAATATTATATCCGGCTTATGATTAGAGCTTCACACGAGCACGAGACTCGTTTCGTAAAATCGAGACGAGACATTTCTGAAAACTATTGAGACGTTACCGAGATCACATACGAAGAGACCTGAGAGTCTCGTTTCTGGTCTCATTGACGATATTTCAAAAAAAAATCCTAGAAAAATAAAGTAACAGCAACATAAACGTTCAACCTTTATTACAAATGATGAGGTCGTACATTTACGAAATACAAAATCTGGTAAACAAACATCTGTTAAATATTTTATTTTATAATTTTGTCTTTTACAACATTTTGTAGCCGAACGGAAACGAATGTTTTAAGGAAAAATAAATGTGAATATAACTTATTTACAATGCGATTGTTTGAAGACATTTTAGTCTTTAATTGCCGCAAAAATGTCGCTGAGCGTAGGTGTTAGTAGTGTCAACCTCAGAAAAAGGCCGAGATTAGATGAAAGTGATGATGCATTAAATGTAATTGAACCAGTTGGTCAACTGTGCATAAAAAAAAATTCTTCAAAGTTTACATTTGATACAATTAATAGTGAGAAAAAAAGCGATATGCTTAGTGTGTGGAAAATTTAGAATAAAAAAAATAATTAACCGAAATAATATAATGAATTACTTTGTTTAGGAGTAAGTTCTCACTAAAACGAGATGTGACGAGACGACACGAGACAAACGATTACGATACTAAAACGATACCTATTTTTTTCTAAACTAACGAGAACGAGGCGAGTTTTTTGAAACTCTCGCCTTATCTCGTCTCGTGTGAAGCCATACTTACGATTTGTAATTAGTAAATCCTAATTATTCCTAGCAAAATAATACATAAAACGATAAAAAGCAAGTTGTAGATAGGACTATTATGTAGGTTCTTGATAAGTGTTACACTAGTGGGGACGAATCTTTATATTATACTCATGTCCCACAAAGCCTTGGTTATTGGTTTATTGGTTATGTGTTTCGTTCTTTCTTAAGTAAATGAATGCATTCTTCTCCTATCTCTTGCTGGTAGCAGTTAACGAATAACAATTTACGCTTTGATCCTCCATTTAGAAAAATAAACGGGCTCCCAACATGTTTTTAACATTCGAAACCCAAAACGTTTATTTGTAAGCACATTATTTACAGTAATCTGTATTACTGAAAGAATCTCCGTAAATCTTTTGATATCTTTTAATCTGCACCGAAATTCAGTGTTCTTGTTCACTGTTGAAGTGTCGAGACCCCAAATATATAAATGTCTCTTGTCTGAGAAAAAGGAATCTTACATTAGGAAGGATGGAGCGATCCCTAAACTAGCTGTAAATAAAGTAAAATTCTTGGAAAAAATAAATATTTTCCCGAAACACTTTTAGAGATATTCATAATACAAAATGCTTACGCTTTTATTTAATTTTAGCCTATTTCCGATGTTGAGTACTACCACCGACGACTAGTCTTATATAAATAAACTACACCGCTGTATGATTAGTTTATTATTATGTAGGTACATAATCAATTTAACTAGATAACAACAATTAAGCCCAGAAAATATAACAACTGCCCGGGGATAGGAGTACGAGTTATACACTACACTGCGTGCAGTAAATCATGGTTGATTTTCCTCCACTCTTAGAGGTGTGCGATGCCAGTCTTTACACTCTAAACTAGCAGAAATTGCATCAATTATTTTTTTAAATATTTATTTGAGTGCATCAACTTTCAATAGTTATTAGTACTTAAAACAAAATATACACATTTTTAAACATTTAAAATACATAATTTGCAACTTATAGACACGAGTATGGGTACTTAATATAAAGAGATTAAATTAGTTTTATTGATAAATCAATAACGTTTTTAGACTATCCGTGCTTTCAAATATTTGCCTATATTTCTCAGGCATAAGTTCTAAATTCTTTTACCCCTTTCAGAATTGTAATTACTTTCCAATTTAGGTAATGCTGATTCAATTACCATTAAAGGGTAATTTCTTCACCGTGCAATTAATATTTTAATAAATGTACTAGGGAGAGAGTAAAATAAATAAACCTTTTGAAGTGAGAAGTGGTGGTTAAAATTTAATTACATAATTTATCGACAATCCCTAATCTAAACATTATTTATATAAAGGGTTACTTTGATATGTGATAAATCTCTGGCTACGAGTATCATGTCCCACTTGGCACACCCACTCCCGTAGTCTCACGTTTTGGAGTGCATTTGATAATGTTTGTAAATAACACAAGGGGGTCACGAGAGAGGGTTGAATTAGACATCGCGGTTCCTAAAATCACAGCTAGTTGGATGTTGGATCATTGGATAGGGATAGGGTAAGGGAGGTTATTATCGTGATGAGAACAGCACCAGATTTACTAAGTGGTTCTGCTCGTAAGCACGGGGGCCGAGGGGTGTCTATTGGTTCAATGATTGTGTGTAAACTGTAAACGGTTTCTCGAAAGGAAACAGAGTCGGATTAGTGGGCCTAGTTATTCATCAACTATACAAAAGGATTGTTCTTCTTAAGTTGTACCCTCTACTTCCTAGACTTATGTATCAAAGGAATGTAACATTTAGTTCTAAGTAACTGACCCGACAGATGTTGCTCTGTTCAAATTTCAATACTTTTTCTCAATTTTTTGTCACTATTAGCTTGGTTCACAATATGGCAATCAGCTGGCAAATTTAGCAACATTTCTTTTCTAAAAACCTTATCCAGACTATTAGGAATACTAAAAGCAAAAATTAGCTAAATCGGTTAAGCCGCTAGCAACTTACCATCTCTTGTCTTTCCTTCTATAAAACTAGTTGAATAACAGGTCTTTTCTAAAAGAAACTTTATTTAATCAAAATTGAACTTTTCTCGTGGTATAACCGTTTTCAAGCAGAAGTTAGATATTGTAGACCTCTATTATATTGCCACTACTCAAGTAGAAAATGTAACAAAATTTTGCTTGTGGTAAACAGGCAAATATGACACTCCACTGCAAGACAATTTCTATCACCTTCAAGTAAAAAATCAAATTTGGAATTAGCTTGTAGGAATCTAGTAGGTGGTAAACACTTCTCTTGGATAACACTTTTAATTTTTACATTAGTTTTATTCACAAATTTAGTTCTTCACAACCAAAGTTCAATTCTTCTAAGTGTCCTATTTCATAGGCGCTTATTAGGACGGCCGAACACTGGACAAACAACTGTCTTATGACAATATTTGTCTGTGTTTTGGAACGATAAGACAAACATAGACAACACTAGAAGATTTTTCTTAACACAATCGTGTGTTAAGTGCTCGATGCAAACGTCGAGAAAGGAAGCCACGCTCTGAAGAAGTGGAAGAAGCGGAAGAAGCAGTTGCAAAATGTCCCTTTTGAATCCTTATTATATTTATGCAATAATAAATACACAAGTAGGAATAAAACGCTGGATAAGTTTGTAGCTCCCTTCCAGGTAAAATTTGCACAATTTCAGTGCGAGAGATAGAAAATGGACCTTCAAATTAGGTTGTAGCAAACTAGCAAACTTGTAACAACTTTCTATCTAAGTAGTTTTGTTTTATTATGGATTTTACTGAACTAATATATTATTAATTAAAAATATGTTCTATTTTTACTCAAAAATTAAAGTAGTAATATATTTATTAATTACTAAAAGGAAAATGAATTTATTAACATTTCGATTGATAATATTACGTGGCGATACATTATTTCCTCAATCAAAGTTGCTGAGCAGTTCAACACGCGCCCCAGTTCGTCCGCCATACCAATTCCTGGAACATCCTTCTATGTATGTTTTCGCTTGTCAGTTTTTCGTTTATAACAAGGGTGGGGGAAACGGGGATGATGATATTTATTTGTTAACCGTGTGAAATTCTGCACATATCTATGAATAGCAGTTATATTATATATAGTACACAATATGTATATATATATATATATATATATATATATATATATATATATATATATATATATATATATATATATAACACACATTATTTGTTAAATGTATTATCATCTATCATATTATTACATAGTTTGTATAAGGGATCCGCGGAAAGAGCGCAACGGTGGGACTGCTCGCTACGCTAACCCTCATCCCTTGCTCATACCAATGCTCAATAACCATCCCTACAGTTTATTACTATTTCCATTTTGAAGGGTGAATATCATTTATTATTGGGTGTGTGAATGTACCACTTATCTCAACCCAACAACCATGTTTTCATGAAATTTAGGCAACCCCTGATTCTGATTCTGATTCTCTTTCTATCTTTATTAACTGTAGAGGGATGGTCAGAATATCGTTTTCAATAAGTTTTTCTTATGCAGAATTAATGGCAGATTTATGTTGACATTATTACATTTTTTTTATATTTAGAGTATATGGTATAAACTTTTACTATTCCAACAGACATCTTCTTTTTTTATTGGAGGGATATATTAAGGATGTAAATATTTAAACGTATCAATTACTTATTTAATATTTCAGTTATTTTTAAAGTGTAGTATGACCATTAGATAAAAACCACGTGGTACATACTTAAATATTATTTTTTTACTATCTGGGTCAATTTATAATCTATTATATTAATGATATTAAGTAAATCTTTTGATAATAGGCTACTGTTTTGCAAGTAGTGGATCCAATGACCAGTTCCTCCTAACGTATCTGTTAATTTATTGTTATTACTGTGGGTGCACGTCTCTCTAATCTATTGCCTTTTTAGGAGTTCAGCAAACTGGTGATAAGTATGAGACGACGTCAGAGACGTAAATACAGATACATAAATTTGAGTCAATACATTTTGTATATTTTAAATGATACCACTTCATATATCCTCCTATATTATAATGTTCCAACTGAAAGTTATATGTTTATATATTTATTTGTCTATTTCTTTGTTTGTTTATATGTTTACGCGATTCGTATGGTGGCTCGAAAACGGCTCCGCGCATTTTTCTGCAAATGCCTATTTCGTAGAGAAAGAAATTCTAAGCCTTTTTGTGTCCTCAGATTTGCCCCTGAATTTCCTGAAAACGCGTAATTTTGGAAAAACTAAAAAAAAAATTTTTACTTTTTGCTCTATAACTTTTAATTCATAAAAGATAGAAAGTTGAAATTTGGCAGGTGTATAACGGTGTTCAATGCTAATATTTTTTGAAAATTATTGTGTTTAAAGTTTAACCACTTAACCATTTTTTCTTTAAATTTCTTTCCGGGAAAAATTTTATCTGCGATGAACTGCTAGACAATAATTTGTTTTACGATAATATGCTTCGCTGAGCTACAACCTAGCTTAATATGTTAACAACATTATAACTGGAACATAAAACGTCAAAAATTATATAACTTCAAATTCTTTAACTAATTTTAGTAATTGGTAAACCAAAACTAATTAGCTAGAAGCTAATTAACAAGGAGCTATAATTGATCAAATAAACGCACTTGAATATTGATATAAAATATTTTAACTATCTACAAAACATTAACTATATAATTTAGCATAAAATTGATACACCAAACAATTTATATCATAAATATACGTTTAATGTCTTTTCTTAAGTATTTAGTTACAAGTTACGGCGCTGTGGAACGCCAGCTGTAGGTTGACAATCTTATAATAAAATCAACCATAAGAAAAGAAAAAAAATTATAATTTGGTAACTTAAGCTGCAATTTAAGATCTCATAAATAAGTAATTGGCGGACTCATTTTCGTTATAAGAGAAAAGAAAAAACAAAGATAAATTTATGGAACATCACCTCATAAAAGTAGCGTGCTTTAGGGCCATTGAAATTGCAAATTGCTTCTGACAGATTTTCTGTAAATATATTTATTTTAACGTTTTCATTGTTTATGAATACATATCTATATATGGATATGAAGCAGTATGCTTGGACTTATAAAGGAGGCTGGAAACTTAAGTTATGAGCTGTAAGAAAACATCCCAAATATGATCACTAAAGCGTGTTCGTCCGGAAGGGGAAAAGAACCGATCACTGTTCACCGTTGGCACGAGGTGTGCAATGTCCACGGATACACCCTCATTCGCATACCATCACAATCACAATCTGAACGGGTACCTTAGCTCAGTAGTCGGATGTCAAGCATAAATGCTTTCGACTACTGTGCCGTCTTTTATAATTTTATTATACCGTAGTTGTGAAGCTGATAATGACTAAATGCTGGACCCTTAGCCCTTTACTGATACAGCGATACCCTAAATCCATCCTCTAATACCCCCCACCCCCTCCATCATCTAGGCTCTAGGAAACATAACCGCATAGTACACAAACAAGCCGTAATGAAAATATACGCTCATTAAATTAGGGAGAGATTGTTTGAAAGATTTGAATTTCCCTAGTATATTAATAATAAGTTATATAGTATACTATTCGTATTATATCTACATGGCGTAATAGTTATATATAAGCTGCGAAGTTCAGGGTTCAACTCCCTCTATTTTTGGATAATAAATTCATGAGCACGTTTTAAATACACTTTACCACAATATTACATAACAAAATATTCCAGAGATTGAAGCTGGGGTGGGGCTAATTCACGCTCAGTAGTGGTGTGAATCTGTAGTCACTTTATGTTTGATTATACGTATCTCAGGTAGAAAATGTAACGTAATATAATTCTTTAATTAGCTAGTAGTAAGCTAGGAACTACATAGCAAGACAACTTTTGTATGAAAATTAGAAAATAAACTTTCAACTTAGGTTGTAAAAAGTTAGCAGGTGTACATCAGTGACCTAATTCCTGAGTCTTCCGAGCAATGGTCGTGTTCGAACAGATATGATTTATATGAGTGAAAAATTTTTCACTTTTAAAAAAGTATTTCTAAACTATAATAACAATTAATAATAAAATTCAGAAATAGTACAGGACAACTGTTTTAAAAGTAATTAGTAAAATGTTTTACTCAAATAAATCAGATTTATTCGATTGTCGTACCATTGCTCAGAAGGCTCAGGAATACGGCCCCAGTGTCGACACATAACCATCAGTGTCAGTGAAATATAATATTGTTCCTTACATTTTGTACGATCCAATTTGAACTTGTCAATTTCCGTGACGTTCAGTGGTGTCAGTATTTCTGATCATCACTGACATCACGTGTCGGCACTGATATGTGCGTCAGTCACTTGGCAGCACCATTTTAATGGGCTTGTGTCCTATGTCTTAATTTCTATAAAAGTGTACTATATATTGATAAAGTGGGTTACTAGAACCTCAAATGTCCAATTATTTTTTAATAACTCCTTATATGTTAAGAGATATTAACAATTAAAAAAGTCATTTTGTCTCTTTAATTATTAAAGGGATTCAACGTTGTACACATTCCAAGTGCATGTGACATCACAATCCTTGTGTAAGGTTACCAACCTTACAGCTCATAAATCTCTGCTATATGTACTTTTATATCAAATATTATTTACAGCTATTTCAAGGAACAATAAAATTTCAATATTATATCTGCCTTAGCAGGGTTAAATAAAATAAAAACTTATTATTCTTTGATTTGACTTGATTGATTTGCTATATCTCCGTCAACATTTAGATATTTAATAAAATAGACACGCCAATACACATTTAATAAAATCGACCCATTTTGAATGTGTATAACGTATAATAATTCTATTCAACATAATTTTCAATTTTCGAAATCACATTAAATTCTGTGAACCCCACTAATATACAGCAGGAGCAGAGGCAGGGGCTTTGTTCCCTATTACCATAGCACTAAATATAATGAACCGTGTATGGCTGAGTGCTATAATAGTAAGATAACCAAGAATTATATATCAGTTATAAATTTATATATTCAAAAACCACACCCCAAGGACTGGAAATCAATTCGTTGAACGTAGTCAGAAAAATAAACAACAAGAAAAAAAAATAACATTTAACAAAATCTATTTATTAAACATCCGAAAATTATAAATTAAAATTCGGTTAAAATATTACAAAATTTAATCTAATGTTTACAAAAAATAATAAAAATCAATCATTTTTGAAAATGATTTTTACCTTTTAGATAAAATCTTTTTTTGTTTTTTTTTTTTATGATATTAATATATAAACGATGATTTTTATTTTACATCATTTAATGTTCTTGTCAGTTCATGATTTACATTAAAACAAAATGGTTTCTTGATAGAGATCTCTAGCGGTTCCAGTTCCTAATGGAGCCTATTACATTGGTTCTGGAATAGTTCATCGTATAACAATTCATCGCAGGGCCGGATTAACCAATGGAAATGTAAGACGAATGTCTAAGGGACCGAAGTTACAATGTGCATGTGAACTCATTTTTTAGGGGTCTTTTTTAATTGAAATATATATTAATATTGGCGTTTTATTTTTTTAAATATCCAAATGTTTATGGAGTTATAGCTATAACAAATTTAAATTTAAGTTTTGCCGCATGATCTAGAAGTAATAAGTAGTGAAAAGTAATCGGTGTTATTTCTACTTGTTAGCAACCTGCGTTATATAATACTTCATTGGATTCACAATTCAGCACAATTCGTATGCGTCTTAGTTGTATAGAAGAGATGACATATTTGTTTCATGTGACGTGCAATGCATTAGAATTTTCTATAACGTTAAAATCCTTTAATAATTTAAGTGAATAGTAAAGTTTTAAAGACATGGTTCACAAGCCCATTAAACAGTATGATTTCATTGATATTGATACGAAACAAATTCATGAAAATTAAAATTTCACATTTTGAAACTTTTTTTAATACAATTTTTTACACTTATACAATTTTAACTAATATACTAATTTTAACAATACTTACAAAATTTTATAGAGTTGTATTTTGCGTAGATTTTGAATATTGTTTACGGTGAATACAGGGCTATTTGATCGTAATGTAATTTATCGAGTAGGAAAGAAAGAACAGCGTAACCCTATTTCTCACCCACTAAACAATTTAGTGAAGTGTTCTGTTTTGTGACGTTTGTATTACTATTGCACTTCAATTATAGTTCGCATCAACTTTATCTTCATTTGTATTCCGACAGATGGAGTGATTTCGCTATTTGTAGTCGATAAAATAGACATTTTATATGAACGACTGTGAATAGGTGAACTGTAAAAAACTCTTTCATAAACAAAAAAATCATACGCATCATCAATATGATGACAAAGTGACTCCAAAATGTTTACATGGCAGTTATTTAATATATAATTGAGAGCACGATAAATTACATGCGACACAATTCTTGCGATGAATTGCTGATAGACGAAGAATTGTTCTTACGATGAACTAACCAGATACCCATTTCATTTGCATTTAAATACATGAAAACTTTACGATTGAATTTAAATAATTAGTGGCTTAACCGAACACTGAGCACTGAGCACTGAACCAACCTACTCTTTGACCTTAAAGCAATCATTTCATTTCGTTTCGTTTATAGCATTTCTTGTAATTTGATATTTATACAGTATAATTTATTGAAAAAAATTCTTTTTGGTAAAACATCAATAAAGAGAAAAGAAAACTTCAGAAGTTTAAATGATAAATAAATAAATTAACATAAACGAAAAGATCTTAATTAAAACCATATGATGATTACATCAATATTAGCAGTGTGTCATTTTAGATGATATAAGTACGAACATGTGACAAGACCGTTTACTTAATTATAAGAAAATATTGAAACTTGGTTAGTTGAAGTTCGTTAATTTCTGACGATTCTAAAAGCCTTATATTTTCTAAATTATGGTCGAGTTAGTAAGTTGATGTCAGTGGCGTAGCTACCGCCGTATCTGCCGTATCAATGGGGCCTACAGGGGCCCCAAATGTGTATAAGCAAAAATTCTTTCTTGATTATTTGAAATCCTGTTTCTAAAGCTCTACAGCATGAAATTAATGACTTACAGAAAGCTAGCATTTTGCTAAGTAATCTTTTGAATAGGCTGAGCGAAATAAGAAATCAAAATAATTCCATGGTTTGCTGAACGAGTACAGAGATCTAGCAAAGGAGTAGGAAGTAACAACTGTCTTCAAAAATTAAAGAGAAAAGGTAACGAAGCGTTATTTTGATGAGCTTTCAGAAGATGAGAGAATTTCAGACCCGGAGTCAATGTGTATTATTGCTAAAGATTTCAGAGCCTCTGTGACCGAAGTAATATGTTCGAAGCATTACAACCGGAGAAACTCATATCTTTTTCAAACGAATAATAAAAAAGTATGCCGAAAAACTCTCTGCTTAATACAGTAAAGACATGTCAGTTGATCTTTATGAACAATTAATTGCTTAAAATCTGAAATTCAGAAAATTCATTCCATTAAGGAAGTCATGGAATTATTGCTGATAAAATTCAATAGCCTTGCATCCAGTTTTCCGTATGTAATAACAGCATGCTTTCTATTCTTGACTCTTCCTGTTACAACTGCAATAGCTGAAAGAAGTTTTTTTAAATTAAAACTTTTAAAAAATTATCTAAGGGCCTCTATAGAACAGGAAAGACTATCACACTTGTCACTATTGTCTATAGAAGCAGAAAATTTAGAAAATCTTCTTGCGCTATGAATGATTTAATAAATAAGTTCGCCGATCAAAAGACAAGAAAAGTGAATATTTGATTTGAATTGTTTGGAGTAACGTATAATGAATAAATAACTATTTTAATTTAATGCGAGTGTTTTGTTCCTTTTGTGAAAAATCTTTTTCCTCAACAAATTTTGATACAGGGCCCGTCTAACGCACGTTACGCCACTGGTTGATGTATCAGTATTCACTTGTGGACCATGGTTAAGACGCTTAGATGGAATATAAAGTATTGTAATAGAGGGTTATCTTGCAGTGCAAGATTCACACGTGCTAGCTTGCCACAAGCTAGATAAAAGTATTTTTTTCTACCTGTGCAGTAATTTAATAGTAGTTCGTTATTTTCTTGCTTTTTTCTTACTATAATCCTGTTGTTTCATCCTAAGAAGAGGACTTATTTCTAGGATTTCTATATTTTTTAATAATTCCAAAAGGTACTTTCGATTTCATTTATTAAAATGTATATAAATAAAAATGTATTACTTTGAAACAGGTTTAAACGAATATTTTAATGGATGAACATGGCACCATTTTGTTTGCAAATTATACAAATTATATTATATATAACCAAACCACTCTCCAATGGTCTGATACTATCAACATCTGAATTCAGAAGTTTTTATTGTACAGGTATATATTACAGATGTTATGTTCCTTAAGACAGCTAAATTTTATGATGGAAATAAAAAATGTTGTTTATCACTAACAATTTTTTTAAATATTTTAATATTGCTTAATTCTGTTTCAGAATTTGTATTAAATTGAATATCATAAATATTTCAACATTGATTTTAAAAAAGAACCAATATCCAAGATATTCGAGATATATTTTCTAAATAACCCATGAAAATTTGTCCTCAAATTTAAAATATTGTAGAAAATAATGACTTTGATTTTTATGACTGACTTTGACTTTGAAAAATAGAAAATGATCTTTGTAATTAGCTTGTAACAAGCTAGCCAGTGTGAAACTTGCATTGTAAAACTATTTGATACAAGATATATACCATTTGAATTTTGATCTTTTCTGCTAGACATTATTAGGGACTTATTGCAATTGCATTTAACAGCATCTTATATTCCTAGGTGATTTACAATATTATAAAACATATATAATAATAAAATTGTGCTTTCTCGCTGAATAACTGAAAGTTATGAATGAAAATCAATAAAAGGGACTCGTATGTGTATTCAATGATGAATAGAAATACAAAAGTGTGTTAGTCTCAAGGGTACCATTAAAATTTAAAAAATCTTATATCTCAAACTTTCAATTATTCATTGAATTCGAAAGCGTAATCTCCAAAGGCTCCATTACTCCATAACATCCAACACCATTACTCTTTTCTCCAGTGAATTCATGCAGTTTTTAGTTTTTAGTTGACTCTATCTGCATGAATTCACTCAATTTGACTGTGTGTTTATCTTTTGCCGACCTTTTACATCGATTTCAATGTATAAACGTATAATATATTAGCATTACCGATACCGGTATGAGGTATGGGGTATGCCCGAGAGTAATATATATTGTATCGATGTAACCTATAATAATAATTCGCTTGTTTGATGCATCAAGCCATGTTGTGTAGCACTATATCAAAGTTTGGACAACAAAAGATTATTTATTGTACCAGAAGTTTACAATAAATAAAGTTCAAATACTCGTGCATTCTTATATAATGTATATAAGGCCTATCGCACACTGCAAGCGTATTTAAGCGACGGCGAATTCGAGCGTAAATCGGCGGTTTGGTTTGAGCGGCTAGAACCCTGAGTTATTTGCATGTGGTGTGTCACAAAAAATGCATACCACGTACCGATACGACAGTACTCCAAGTAAAACTTGTGGATTGTAGGGTTGTTTTGCACTAATATAATTTATCATGAGAGCAACCTTTTACTTTAATTTTTATCAATACTGTTATGAAAGAGACTATTGTATTCCCTTCCAGTCTGAGACAGGTGATTGCATTTAAAAGATTTGGATAGGTTAAGCGTTGTAGCATGTATTCGTTTGGTTAAAATTCGTTTAAATACGGCTGCAGTGTGCGACAGACCTTATAAGAAAATTTTATTTATAAATATTAATATAGACCGCTAAACAAAATGAGATAAAAATTTTTTTCTTTTTTTTTCGTGTAGTCATGAGCAAGACCACCCTCTGGTGCCCGCTTATCGTTGAATATTGGGACACCCTGTATATTTTGCAAGATATCATTAGATTTTATACTGTTATTCGACTGTGATATCATAGAGCTGTTTAGTTCTTACGGCGTTGCAAGTTTTTATAACGATTAGCGAAGTATAATTTAGACATTAGATATTTAGAAACGCCTACGATTAATCCTTACTTGTTAGAAATAGCTTAAGTGCAAATAAATAAATTTAAATAAATGTTTCTAAATGAGTTGAACATAAATAAGTTTCTGTCAATTATTTATTTAAACGGTTATCAATAATTTATTGAAATTGTAGATTAATAGAAAACTGAAATTATAGAATATAAATAGAAACTAAAACGAGGTAGTTGAGTCGTTAGTCGTCACGTTTCAGATTGTGACTGTGGTGGTATGCGAATGAGAGTAGAATCCGTTTACATTGCACTTCTCGTGCCAACGGTGAACAGTGTTCAGTTCATTACTATTACTTCCTCCCAGGATGAACACACTTCACTGATCAATATTAGTTTGAGATGTATCTCCCCATACTGCATACCTAAAGTTCCGTCTTCCATGTACACATGCAGATGCAATTTATAGCACATTTAGGCTGGCATCGCTAAATTCTAGGAGTAGAGGGAAATCAAATCATGATTTACGGCACACGGTGTAGTGTATAAAACGTTGTCAAGTTGAGGCTGGGTTCGATTCTTAGAATCTGCATATATTTATTCCGAGACTGTAACACAATGCTACCATTGATTGACATAGGCAGGAAACTAAGTAAACAAATTTTAAATGGACTCGCTTTTATGTTAATAACATTAAGAATAATCTATTTTTTATTATATTCAAGAATACCCGTACACCAATAAATTTGCACATTTATAAAATGAAAATCATGAACGTGATGCGCTTTCATTTGCCCTAATATTTATGACTGTTCCGATTGTTCAGACTGTTCCTGTATCTTATATATCAGGTATTGCGATCTGAATGAACCTGAATATTCATTCCATTCCTATCCTCTTACCTACAGCATCGATGTAGTCTATTAGAATGTTAAAAGATTACGTTGAACAATATATCTCAAATATGTTTTGAAATGTTTTGTATAATGTAAGGTATTATCTTCTCTCCTAAAAATGTCCTGTTGTCCATAAGTCATGTTTAAGCTTTGTTACTTTGTCCGCAAAGACTTACCGCTTTTAAATATATGACCACAAAATATATAACAAATATTCTTTGAGTATTCGAAATTTAGTGTAAAATATACTTTTTTTTACTTTGTATTTTCGATGTAGGAAGGTAATTTTATAATCCTGTGATATTTTGTTTTTGAAAATGCAATTTATTTTTTAATAAAATATATTTTTTTTGGCAAAAAAGCACTTTAGTCATCAACATAGTCTCCTTTAAACTCGATACATTTAGTACAGCGTTTTTCAAATTTTATTATTCCTTCCAAATAATAGGTTTTCTCAAAATAGGCGATTGTTACAATTGTTTCAGTGATGACCTCTTTGTTAGACCCAACTTTCTTACGGCTAAGCCATTTCTTTAGGTTTGGAAACAGGAAAAAGTCGCAGGGGTTAAATCTGGATAATTTGGTGGATGCAGTAGCAGTTCTTAGCAAAATTTATTAATTTTTGGCATGGTGACTATACGCAATCGCGCGGATAGCTGTCAAACATGAAGTAAATGATGCAGCTTGCTCAAAATTTGACAGTAGTCTATTTATTAAAAGATGGCAGTTGACGAGGGCTGCGCGGGAAATTTAAAAATTCACTGAATTAAAAAATATAAGTCTGTGTAAGAAATACGAACAAAACAAGGCTGAAAAATCTAAAGCCAAAAATATTATTTATTTTAAATTATAGAAATAAAAGAGAAAGAGTGAGACATAAGAGTTTTCTTAAAAAAATATTTAGTTGCTGCCCAGTAAACATTTCGGAGTCACTTTGACATCATATTGAAGATGCGTATGATGCGTTCAGCTTCTCACAGTCTTTCATATGAAAAGTCTATTTTATTGGCTACAAATGGCAAAACCACTCCACCTGTCGGACTACAAATGAAAATAAAGTTGATGCGAACTATAATTGAAGTCCAATAGTGATAGGAACGTCACAAAACAGGACACTTCACCAAATTGTTTATTGGGTAGGGACATAAACAAATTTTAGAATAGGTAAATATATGCCTTATCCAAATCCGCTACAGCATGACTATAAATATTACACTTGAACATTTATTATGTTTATATCCTCATCAGCGAGTCTGGTTCATCAAGTTTTTGTTTTGTCTACCAGATTAACAAAGACATGTAAATAATTAATTTACTTTCAACAATATTTTAATATACCTGTCAAATATTTCTGATGGTTAACTAAATAATCTTCCTTTAATTCCGGTATTTCGGAGAATAGCTATAAATAACCCATATCATTCTTCTAGATTATCCTATCCCAGGAAAGGCGAACCTACGGCATGTGTGTCAAGGCCGATTTACTGCCAAACAAACGTTGCTAGCAACGGTCTTAAAAAAGGTCAGTACGGAGAGATTACCACTCCAACGTCCTACTTTGTAAATTTTAGGAGCACACATATAAAAAGGTTTCCCAACCCTATCCAACCTTTACTTATAACTATAGCTACAGCAATTTATTCAAGCAATATCAATATTTATTTTATTTTGTATCGAAGACAGTGAAGAAATTATAAATTAAAAAAAACAGGTTTAATAAACTAACTACATAAAAAATATGTTAAATATGGTCGGGGTCGGTAATAAAATGGCTGCGACCGTCGATTCGGTTGCAGGAGCGGGAACGGGAACGAGAGGGGCAGCGGGGCTACGGCTGCCTAATTATGAATCTTAAATCGAAAATAATCTTGACTAATGGAGGATTCCCAGTAGGAGAGAAAATAGATGATTAACTTGATAGGGTTTAAAAAGGGTATTTTATGTAATAAAACAAGGGAAGCTTATTATTAGTTACAGGTATATATTTATATGTATATATAAATATATATATATATATATATATATATATATATATATATATATATATATATATATATATATATATGTAGTGGGAGTTGGGAATGTTTTAAACTTAACGCATTCCTAATTTTGTATTACAAAAATATAAATGAATATTGTACAGTAAGCAATGAAGTTAGATTATAAATTAATTTTTAAATATATAAGTGTCACGGTTTTCGAAATATTGGAGTTGGTGTTGCCACAGTTTAAAACTTCTAAATGCAAAAAAAAAAAATTTTTTGCGTAGCCTGAACTTGTTTTGTTTTTAGGCCTTTCTAAAAATGTATAATCGTTCCAGTCTTAATACTGGGCTCGTCATCGACAAGCTCCTACTATGTTGGCAGTTGTTATAGTATCGAGGACTTATATATATACGTACTACACATCTGCCTAAAAAGAGGTGTATAATCAATTATTGGCACAGCAGAAAATTGTCCTGCAATGCAAGTTTTAAGCTGCAAGCTAATTCTAAGTTTCACATAGAAATTGAAGCGCAGATTTAATTTGCTAATGCGCTTCAAGCTAATTCAAACGTTACATTTCTGTCCGTCTCTTGCTCTAACGCTTTTACTAATCAATGATAAATTTTGAACAACCTTTTAATGAAACCTTATCTGCAAACAAAACACTTACGTCACTGTGGGCGGGAGCATTGATGCTTGACGCTGACTGCTGTGTCTTCGAGTTCGATCCCCGGACAAGCGCTATATTTTCTGGGATTGGTTACATACATAATCATAAACTTATCAAGCAGGCCACAATATCGCAAAAGCGGCCAACATAGTAGGGGACTCAGCATCGGAAATGGGTTGGAGTTAAATATATAAACAGCATTCTGGTCAGATGAACTAACGGTATATATAGCTGGCTATAACTAGTTACTTTTATTGTAGTGTATTCCAACGGCCAATACAGTTAATATTTGGAGTCGACAGAACTCACTGTGTATAATGGTAAGTTATTATAAAATTAGATAAAAAAGAATTGACAATGTAATAATAAACTTTAAATGTCTTTTCTTTTAATTCAGATAAGGTAATTATTATAATGTGTATGTAAATTACTAAAATAAACATCTTTGGCATCAGAAGCAACACATAAATGTTTTATTAAAAATTTACAATTCCTAAAGTTTCTTATATATGTTAAAACGATATAAAAAATACCGTATAAAAAAAAGTCGAAATTAAAAAAATATTTGTTACACCCCATCTCTATGTGATGTCATGTCATGAACCGTGAACCGTAAACCGTAAACCGTTCAGCCTCTAGTGAAGACTGTTATCTGAAATACCTCCCAGGTGCAGACCGTAATATTATGACTTTTAGTGTCAAAGCAATGTATTTAGTTAAAAGTAACGCGGTAAGATGAAAGATTTAAAAAAGATGGGTAACAAACAACAAGAAGAATTAAGAATCAAGGAACAAGGTCGTATTGAATAAACCCATCTATTTTGCACCGCATTTTGTTCTTTTGTTCATTTATTTGACATTTTATCTTAAATATTTTGACTTTTTAAGGGTGTCATTACCTGACTACACAATTATGTACACTCACCTTAGTTTTGTATAATATAATTTATCACATATCTTGACATGATTTTTACCTTTTTTTCAATGTTGTTCATTTATTTTGGATATTGGAATAGGAACATGTAACTTTCCTTGTGGTCAGGTATGACGGTGCAATACTGTTTACACCGTCCATGCTGTTTTGTCGGCTGTTTGAGTTAGCCGACTTTTTTTGTTCAATTATTTGTATACAACATATTAGTGATGTTTTATAAACAAGCTGATTCAGTATGTACGAGTAAAATGGAAACTAGTCCAAGTGCACTAATTGTTTGAAATCCACAACAAAAACCTGGGGAAAAAGACCACGTGCAGTTAGGACATCCAGAGATTGGGAATACACACATACAGACAATAAACCTGTCGCAAAGTTTTGTTAGATGTTTATGTCGTTTGCTATATGATTGCTGTAGAAGGACATCAATGGTTTTTATATAACATACAACATTCTGTGAGAATACATCGATATTTTCATTGTCATATGGATCACAAATATGCTTTAATGATGCCTTCTAACAACTGGACGGACTAATTAAACGTATTCAAGGGATTACAGGAGCGGAGGAAGATTATATCCACAACCAGATGTGATGGGGCTCTTCTATATCTGTTCGATTCGATCGATTTCTAAAATTAAATTAATGTTAATTAGTTTTTGTTTTGACATTTTGTTTTAAACTCCGAGGGTTTAAAAAATAATACGACACTAGCTATTGAATTACCAAGTGTGAAACAGCAATAAAAGACAATTTATATCTAGCTTATGGGAAGCTTACAAAGATGAATCTTGCCCTCGAAGACAATTTTGATGATCTGTGTTTAATTAACAGATTTTGTAAATCTCTCCTCAAAATGTTCAATATCTGACTTGGAATTTTGGCGCACTCTAATCAAGGCTTGATTAAGTTTTGAGTGGGTCTTACGCTGAAATTTCATTTGGCCGTTTAACAAAATCCTATTGCTTTGTCTGGTAAACCTCTTTTTTAATCTTCTGTTAATTTCTATTCTCATTAACCCAATCGAGGTAGAAGCTCCAGGTTTCAAGTTAAGGAACTTCTTTGCAAAATTCGGCTACTTAATTCGCCCAAAGTTGAAAAAATAACTTAATAACTAACTTTGAGTAAGGAGGCAAGGAATGGAACAGATGGATGGCAGAAATAATTAGAAGAAGGAAAGCTGAAGCTAGTTAAATATAATTAAATGGGCAGAACCAAATGGTTTGTCTTATATAAAGTAATAGAGGAAAAAGGCAGAAGAAGTGAAAATGAAGACTGAAGGGAGTAAGTATAATGAAAAGATAATAGAGGGTTTGTCGAGAGGAGACAAGGAAGACAAGAGCTGAGAGACGAAGGTAAAGGCAAGAAGGAAGGAGAAGCAGAAAACGATGAGAATGAAGGAGGAGTAGGAAACATGAAGAGAGAGGATCAAGAGAAGAAGAAACATAAAGCACTTTTAGAATTAGTAAAAGCCTATAATAAGTTTAGTTTTAAATTTTAATTTATATGAAGTATTAGGAAGTATAATAATATAGATTTTAAAGACGAAAGGCACACAATTAATATAATAAATAAAAAACTAACTTCGAGTAAACTTAACTAACATTAATGGACGTACCGTCAATGCAAAAAGTTTATCTCTCGGTAATACGAAATGCAAAATACGAAGTACATGAAGGACGAGTAAATATTGGGACTGTATCTTTGAAAATGAATTTTTCAATTCCCTATTAAACTGCTTTTTGCTTGGTAAAATGATTTTTTTATGCATATAATAGTTTAATAAATGAAAAATTACCTATAATTAATATCAAATTTATATTAATTCAATTTAAATTCAAATTAAATATTTTGAAAAAGGAATAATAAATTTGGCAACGCTGTAAATTTACGTGTGTTGACGCATACGTGATTTGCTTCTTTGACAAATAAATTGTTACATTTTATAAAATATTTATTCCGATTTTGAATTTCCCGCTCAAATTGGGATTTGCAACGTTGCCGGCTTATAACCTACACTTACTGTTTCTTACTGCTTTTATTTAAATATTTTCGTATGCAATAGTTACAGAAAAGATTCATTTATATACACCTAGTTTTTGAAAGCCGTGTCACCATTTTTTCATAGTTAAAAGTTATATTATGTTGTGAAATTGAGCTAAAAATTATGATTTGTATGGAAAATGACTATTTTTAATCATGTATAAAAAGAAAACTAGGAACCTTAGATCTCTAAAATTTTGAGACAGCATGTATTTTAACTATTTGTATCGACCCTCCAAATTTCACAACGTTTTCATCATACGTTACGTTAACGTCCTATACCTCCTTAATATGTATCTTTTCAATGACAATTTCATAACTTTTCATAAAATTAGGCTACTTATGTTCAATCAAAACTATTGGCAGACCATAAAGAAGTTACAAAATAGGGCCGAATTTTATTAAATAAAGTCCTTCATATGCAGTACCCCATAGTTGTATACCATATGACCATACCGGTTTAAGTATGGTTTTGTAGAGCAGGAGTTTGTTTTCTGTACTAAGTTGTGCTTTCCGTCCTATCAGCCAGTACATCTTCCGCAGTTGTAGACCTAGTTGCTTTCTTTTAGTAAATATGTGCTTCTTCCAAGTAAGCCTCCTATCTAGGTGTATTCCCAGGTACCTCACATGGTCAGCCTGCGATGCATTGACATAGCAATATTATATAACGAAGCTCTAATGAGTAATGAGTCGAATTAAATAATTAAGGCGACGAACATACTCATACAATCTGGAATTATAATTACTAATTTGATTTATTTATAAAAAAAATTCAATTAGTTATAGTTATAGTACATTTAGGTAAAAGAAAATAATTGAAAATAATATGAAGTCTATTATAAACCCACCAATACATGTAAAGGAATACGAGTATGCAGTAAGTACAAGCAAGACTATGCAATGAATTTAATTATGCAATATGGCTCAAATGTGGTGAGAATTAATTAATTGTTAGGTGCGGGAATGATTTAGGGCCATTGATGCGATAAGTATAAAGTGTGTTCATGTGGGCTATTACAGAACACCGTTTCTTAAACTATGGGTCGCATTATATAAATTCAACAAAAATATTATGAAAATTAATTTTTTTTTTTTAGGTATTGGAAAAGAAATTTTATCTTGCATATTATAAATTCTAGTCACAGCAATATAAATTATATACATCTAACTTAATTTTATTCCGAAGGGGGACTTACCCCTTCTCATCAAAGGCTTCAGCTTCAGTAACTTAAAAATCAATTAATTTTCAGGCTTCTATTTTGCTCTAATAAATGAACAGCACTTTGAATAACAAGAATGTCGTTATGTCTAAGTGTATATTATATAGCAACTGTGAAACTTGCATTGAAATTAGCGTATGACAAGCTAGCACATGTAAATCTTTTACTGCAAGACAATTTTTTAAAGAAAAATTAAAAATAATTAAATTTGTACTACTTTCAAGGTCGCATTTTTCTTTTATCCATTGTGCGGTTAATTAGTGAGACATCTCAATTGTATACCCTATCTGATTCAATACTCAGATAACTCATAAATGCAACCAAACAAAATTATAATGCAGATAAACTTGTCGAATATCGCTAGAATGCTTAAAACTCGAAAGTTTCACAAATGAACTGGACGGTCGATGTGTGCAGTTGGCCCTAAGTTACTTCCAAGCAATTCCTTCTAACTTTCTAAACATTTTTGCTTGCCACATTTGTCCCATTTAATTACAGGTCACACTGTCCAATTTGCTTCTACCTCTAGATCTGCACTGATGACTTTATAATATTTATAACACAAATTATAAATAGTTTACTTGCCCCAACGGCTGAGTATAGGCGTAACACTTCAGCGGCGCTCATTTTCAAGGCTAGCTGCTTATCAAACTGCACTGCGCACACTTTGGTTTTTGTAGCGCTCTTTCCCCAACATAGGTAAAAGTCATTTATTTAGTTTCAATTATTCCCGTCACTGTTCCATCTTGAGTGACGTTTCCATGCAGCTTGTAACTTGGTCGTATCATTTTAAGTATAGCTCCTTGTCTAGTTTAATCATAAGAAAGGATCCAAATAATTTGTTGCTATTCATTACATAGAGGAGCTTTGTTATAATTAATGATATACAACAATTGCCACAACTGTTCACATTGAATTCGATTCATTGTTCCTGCAGAACCAAAAGAAAGCAAAACAATCGTACTCGTACTAGCACATGGGCGGCCGGTGGAGAATGCTAGAAGGTGCGTTAGCACCCCCCCTGCATGAAAGAAAATATGTACACATATAAAATGAGAAATGCTGAAGGCGAGATCCTAAGGAAAATAAGGGAGGAGAGTAGAAAAGAGGGTGGAAGAGGATGAACGAAAAGAAGAGGAACGGAATGGCGACAGAAGAGGTAAAAATAGCTTGTTACACAAAGTGGTTCATCAGCTAGTCAATGAATTCAGTGTCTTCCTCTACTATTTTCCTATGCACACTCAGCTTACGCCTCCCTGAATGTAATTCTGCCGGCGCCCATGTACTCCTACATCCATTTTGTAACAATAAACGTTAACTCATTTTTATTTTTACTATGAATTGTACCACTGTACCGACTGTGCATTTCTTTTTACAGTTAAAATTTATTTGTTCACACAATTTCATACTGGACATTTGTGATAACAGTATATTTATCTCTTTGCTAGTAGAAAACGACCATATACAAACAGTGCCGGCTTTAGGTGCTTTTTAACGCCTTGTAAGAAACTACAGTAAATAGTAAAAAGTATTACTTTTTAATGTGAAAACACAACGTAGTTCGAATAACACTTGCCAAACTATTGCTTTGCTAGAACGAATCTTTTCCCATTAAGATAGTTTTGCCGTGAGAATCAGAGACAGAAATATAGTCCGACAGTCGATACGTAAACTTTAAAATACTTAATGGCATACTAATTTATTTTTGTCATATTTTTGAGGTTGTACTCGATACATAAAATAAACTTTCATATGCAGACACACACCGTACAATCCCACTTAAACAATCACACTACACAACTGTTATTTTTTTTTAATTCCAACTTTAAATATTTATATCTTTTTCAACAAATCGATAAAACAAAATGATTTTCATTTCTAAATTTTCCTAATTCTGTGCATCTTTTTATTGAAAACATGTTTTGAGTTATATACTGGGTACACCTCTGATAAAAATGATATTCTAAATTTATCCGGAAGCAGCCCAAATTATTTACTTATAATATTAAACCGGCTCTGTATACGTGTATGTTCTCTATTCTATATTCTTCGTGGTCTATTATAGATTATAGATGGACTTCTGCAACGCACGCGATTCGACCATTTATAGACTAGCACTGGAGCACTTCCATTCTGCATGCAATTTGCGAGCTGACAAACTCTTGCCTGCATGAATGCATGACTGCAATGATAATGAGCTCCTGGCTACCTCACTCCCTCACTCCCTTGCTCTCTCGACGATTCTCTATCACTTAATATTAACAAAAAAAAATCTGAAAAGATAATGAAAATTATAAATATTGACAATACAAAATTAATTGACAATAAAAAAATGTTTAATGAAACAAAGCTGTTACTCTAAAAAAAATCTTTTAACAAAAAAAAACAAATAGAGCGAATAGTGCGAATAGTGTGAACAGTGCGAACAAAGCGAATAGTGCGAATAGTGCGAAAAGCGCGAATAGTGCGAATAGTGTTAACAGTGCGAACAACACGAATAGTGCAAATAGTGCGAACAGTGCAAATAGTGCAGAATAGTGCGTATAGTTGATGAAAAAAATCTGAAACAACGAATAAATTGAAAATATTTTATATTTTATTGAAAAATAATTTATTATTATATGTAAATTTAACATAGAACTAGTTAAATATTTCAATTCAAAATACAATTCACACACAAGAGGCAGTCGTCCCTTGCGAAGGTGGTAACGCTACTACATTATAAATTAACTATATATTTATTGTCCAGACATTACTAAATAATTTTTACACTAACAGTTGGTTAAGCTGACGGCTGCTTTTATGTAAAAGGCCTCATTGGCGCGGAATAACAGATAATGTGCTAACACTCTGGACATAGGATGTAAATGTAACCTAGACGAAAGCTAACTTTAAGCTAATTTTATTGTGCAATAACAATTGTAAACATTATTATAGGTAGTTTATAATAAGACTCGTACAGAGCGGCATTTGACCCTATAATGATGCTGATAATATTAATCGGCCCCAATCAATTTTACATGATATTTTTTTTTGGTTCGTATACAAAATCAATTGTAGCTATTCACAATTGTCTTCCAGCCTAATTAACATGACATATTTTTTAGCCCCCACGCACAGAGCCGCTCCGAAGGATATGCATTCTTTCTGCTAATGTAATTTAATTTCACAATACACTACGAGCATTCTAAAGTAGAAGTAGTGATCTAAATTCATCGTCGTTAGGAGTGTTTCCTAGTACCACCAAGATCTGCAGCGATAACTAGACCCTTCTATGCGCACCATTAAGCATCTACTATAATTTTCTGTCAGACCAATCTTGCTCACGGGAAATCAGTTGCTGTATCTAGTCACAGTTGCCTGTCAGATATCTAATCAAACGGTTTGTCGTGCTGTAAAAAACTGACGTTAAATAATTTTTCTTAAAAAAGTAACTACAGTAGTTTTTTACATGTTTTGAAATTCAGTTAACAAAAATTTATAGAATCAGTATGATAAATGATTAATTCCAACAAATTTGAATCTGTATTCTGTAATATAATGACTTAATAGTTCATTATCTCAACAACCATCTTTGATCCGGTTATGTCGTTCCAATTTGTCAGTCTCTATCTGGTTGAGCGCGTTTCTGTCAGTTCTGTGCCTGTGTTGCGCTTTGCGCTCTGCGCTTTGTGCTTCCATCACGAAATGAAGAACAACTCAAACTGTCGACAGATTGTTCCTCAAATACGAAGTCAAAGTCATTTTCAAAAATCTTTGATTATGTCATTTTTTAAACATTGGTCAGTTATTCATCATTTAGTCAAGGACTTCTTTATGCGCTTTGAAACTACATGTAGTATTTTAGTTAAGAGGACACTGTAACAACCTGTAAAATTTCATTTTTATTTGATTTTTGTTCCTTAAACGTCCTAATTTAAAATATATACTTTTAATATATTTTTTATACCTCAAATTACACATTTAATAAATACTATAGTTTTGTCTATTGAGTCTACCTCTACATATTTGTATGAACATGAAAAGTGTAAATTATTAAATAGTTTTTAAATTGAAAAACAAAACAAAAACATAGTATGCAGTATACATTAAGCAGATCCTAGTACCACCGTAGTGAATAATTTCCGTAACAATATTATATTACTAATTACTTATTATTATTATTATTATTATTATTATATATATAATAATAATATAATAATACTAATTACTTATTTCATGCAAATGAAAAATAATTTTAAAATTTATAGATAAAAAAAAATGTATTTACTGAAATTTGACTAATGCCTTTCGAATATTCGCGGTTACACATGCGGCGAATAAGTGCGCAAGTGGCGTTGTCAAATCTTACATCATGTTTTAAACAGCGGCAGTGACGGATGATTGTGATGCTATTTTTACAAAAATGTCAATTATTTTGTGTTATTTCTTCGGAAACATACAATTTTTATTATTTTAATCAAAAGCTTGATGTTTTCTGAACTTTATTCAATTGAAATAATAATATTCACCACTAGATACTTACATGAAATTTTCACTCAAATGTAGGTAATGAATCCCCGTTTATTTGTACGTGAAATTTGCATTTATTAAGACTAATTATTTCCCTAAAGTTACAAAAACCTACCCATATTTAATTTTTTTTATTAATTATAGAGTGTCATAGAACAAATTTACAAAGTTTTAGCAAGTTCTCCATTCTTGACTATTTCATGAGGATCCCTTTAATTACTAATTAAGTATTTTATTTATATATGTTGAGCCTTTATTAACCCCAAAGTTATTATTTTATCATTTAGCCGACTAATATTTAGATAATATAGATTTCTAAATTATATATCGATCATCTAATTCATAAGGAAGACATCTCTGAATATTGAGTTTTGAAATAACGACGAAAACAATATTCAAGTTCCAATAATCTGGCGGTATTCGACAAGTTTATACCTGCATTATAATTTTGTTTGCTTGCAATTTTGAGTTATCTAAGTATTGAGTTAGATACAGGTTACAATTGTACATATAACTGCATACTGAACTCAAATTTTGTGGATTTTTGAAGTTGTTTTACTAATTAATTGAATGATCACAATCGTAATTGTATCGAAAGACTGCTGTGTCTTGGATTCGATTCGCGGACCTACGCTATACTTTCTGAGTTTGGTTGTATTCAAGTATAATTGGGTAAGGTTTTTAAAGTCCAGGACCGCTTTTAGAGGTGTGTAGGCCCTGGGGCAACGAAGGTGCGGAGACCCCTAATTATTTTCCGAATAAAATAAACAATTTTTTTCCGTCAAATCTTTCAAAAATTTAGTACTTTGATCTCTATTGTGGAGACCCCTTTCTTGTGGAGGCCCCGGAGCAGTAGCCCCACCTGCCCTCCCTCAAACCCGAGCCTGATAAAGTCATAAGCTTATTAGGCAGCGATATTGAGCACTCGACACCATAGAAACTGGCAAAATATGATTAAATAGATTGGATGCATTATACTTTTTTATTTTTACTTAAAATCAATTAATAAAGATAGGTCCCGTACCTTCTTAAGTGCAAACTATTGAGAGATATCGTCAAGATCACAAATAAAATTGAGTTAGCTAAAGATCAAAATTATTACATAAGGGATTAATAATCCCGTCTTGTGCAGCTGGTCTGAGGAACATGTAGGACACGCCCTTTCTCAAGAGTTCATTGGAAAGAGGAGGAGCCATGAACTTAAACATTGACTTATTTTTTTAAGAACAGTGCCCAGTGGTAAAGGTAAGCTTTAATTTTCTAAGAATATTTTATGTGTCTATACAGATTAATGATTATATATCCGTGGAGTCATTTCGCCACTTGGAATGTAACATTGAAATATGAAGCTGAATAACTTTATTACTAGTTAAGATATTGGGAATTTTAAGATCTATATAGATTTGCAACGCTTTAAAGATTACCATCCATGTTAAATGAAGATGGCGGACCATGAATTGAGAGAAGGTTAAGATTTTAGAAATTATAGTTCTAATTAAACATAAATTCTCTAATTATCTAATGAAATGATTAAATATATGTACATTTTTAAAAAAATTATGTTTATAGCGAGGGTAAATATTGACAAAGTAATAAAATATAATAAAAACACCTTAGACAAATTATGAATTCCAATGCACATTTATCCAATATTAGCAATTCGACCTTACTCGATCATACGAGAGACCTGACCTTTTTGTTTTCAAAACAATATTATGAAAAGATATTTAGATATTAAAAATGAAACCAAACAGAATACTAAAACAGTTTAGAATTAAAAGACCATCGAATATTGAAATTATTACTTAAAATCGATGTGATTGCTGCGATCACAAATTTGTTTCTCCTGTTGCTTTCCCAATTTTGTGCTGAAGAAACCATCGTTCGATAGTTCTCGAGTTTCCTCGGATGCTCGATGGAGGTACTAGGAAAGTTTGTCAAGAAAACTTTACCTTAAACTAGCCTGGGCTTAGCGTCAGTGGGAACAAATTCCCGAATTACATTCTTCGCTAACACGGCCATTCTGATAATCATCACGTCCCGGGATGACAGCTATGCTGAGTCTTATCATACTATGTAGTTAGATTTTGTGGTATCGTGGTATCATATATGTTGGCTACATTTAAGTAAACATTTTGAAGTCACTTTGCCATCATATTCAAGATGCGTATGTTTTTTTTGTCATGACAGAGATCATTTACTGTTCAGTTTCTCACAGTTGTTCATATGAAATGTCTATTTTATTAGCTACAAATTGCGAAACTACTCTACCTGTCAAAATACAAATAAAGATAAAGTTGATACGAACTATAATTGAAGTGCAATGGTGATAGAAACGTCAGAAAACAGGACACTTTCCCAAATTGTTTACAGGGTAATATGCTAAATATGGCACTCTTTCAATGTGCAATATCTCTTATCTTCTTTGTGTCGAAATTAATCAGCGATAATCTATGACGAATTATTTTTAAAAACCTAGTGAGCTAGACAAGGCTGAGGCAAGCCTAGTCAGGGTTTTAGGATAGGTGGGCCCTACGCACAAATTGTTGTATGACTAGGCATATGCATATGTTGGAAGCGGCCCTGGACTTACTTAAAAAAATTATATGTTTCAGTTTATTACCTAATCTGTTGATTATTTGTTTAAGAGCTACAGGCAATCATTCATCTACTGCTTTAGAAAATCTTCTGCTCACGTTGGTAAGCAACAGTATGCAATATATTGCTATAATTAATTTTATATTAACTTTTATTATTAACAATAAATATAAAATATATATTAAGATTCTCATGTTTTCCAATAATCTTTGTACAAGTAAAAAGCTCCACATGGTACAGTAGAGACATCTATTATCGAAGTGAGAAGGTAAACTACAGACACTTACAGCACGTGCTGTTTAAGATATGCAACATATATATATATAAATATATATATACATATATATATATATATATATATATATATATATATATATATATATATATATATATATATATATATATATATAATGTATTTATTACTGTAAGCACTTTACGTTACTTAAACATCGATGAAATATTCTGTGTAGATGCTATATTATTATTATATGCTTATAAGCAAAAATTGCAACTCGCCAAGTCGTCGATCACAGGCAAGCAGTGACGTGCTTAAGATGCTCTAATGTAGTAACGCAGGGGCTCTAAAATTTTGTTAAAAACATATACTTTTAGTTAGTTTTAGTAATAATGATGCATTATAACCTAGGCTCCCAAAGTATTCTACTACACAAGTAGGATATAGAGGTTACATGTCTGTCCAAAGATATATATATATCCGTATAAATAGTTGAGTATATACCATTTATCAATGAATGGGTTTGTGTCCTATGTCTTAATTTCTATAAAAGTGTATTACATATTGATAAAGTGGGTTACTAGAACCTCAAATATTCAATTATTTTTTAATAACTCCTTATATTTCAGGAGATATTAACAATTAAAATAGTCATTTTGTCTCTTTCATTATTAAAGGGATTCAACGTTGTACACATTCCAAGTGCATGTGACATCACAATTCTTGTGTAAGGTTACCAACCTTACAGCTCATAAATCTCTGCTATATGTATTTATATATCAAAATAATATTTACAGCTATTTCAAGGAACAATAGAATTTCAATATTATGTCTGCCTTAGCAGGGTTAAATAAGATAAAAACTTATTATTCTTTGACTTGACTTGATTATTTCGACTACTAACAGCTACAAAACATTACCACAGCACTGACATACTCAACATTTTACGTCATACAAATGGCCGACCATCTCTAGCGCTAAATCTACTATTCAAATTTTTAATTGCTATATCTCCGTCAACATTTAGATATTTAATAAAATAGACACGCCAATACACATTTAAATTGATGTTAATTTCAATCAACAATTGAAAATCGACCACTAAAAAATGAGGTCACAAGCCCATTATTCAACGCCAAGGTCATATCCAAGTCACAGTTCACATAATCTGAGATTCAAACCATTCATATTTATTTAAATCTCAACCAAATTTGAAATAAAAACACAATGGGCTTGTAAAGCATGGCTTAGGGGCCTATTGTGTAACTATTTCACTGATATCTATTATCTTCTGACGATTTTTCAAATTATTTTCAAAATATCAGCTTTCGTAAACGACGTAGGTCTGAAGGCTTTGCGATATTACTCTATATGTAAAATGTAAATGCTGCGCAAAAGTTATTCTTTAAGTTTCATTCCCACTCACTGCTTTAATTTAATTTTGTATTTTGTATTTAATTTAAATTGTTTAGCATATGGCAATACGCGTAGTCATTCACAGTACCATTTTTAATTTAATTTATTTTTTAAGTTTGTTCAGTACAAAATTAGCACAGAACATAAAATGTGTCTCTGTTGACATTCTAGTTTAATATTGTATTGTTGTCTCTGGTAGAAATCTTACTCAGGGCAACACAGCGACGTGTTGGGCAACACAACGACGACTGCTGTGCACGCTACAGCCGTATGGCATTCGAGTCACTCGTGTTTTGGCTTTTGCACTGTCGTAGCATGTTTCGCAACCATTTTATATCATTAGAATTTGTGGTTAAATTTATATTAAAAAGTGTAAAATTATTTTATCATTAAACAATTGAATAATTATTCAATCTACAAATACTCGCATGGTTTTATTTCGTACATGCGAAGCTGGTCCTTCGAGTCTTACAAAGCCGATCCTTCGAGTTTATTAACCGCGTGTGTTTTTCATTGTATTTTTGGCGTTTTATTACATTTGCCCCTTGGCGATTGCCATTGATTGGGTAAATGGGACGCTCTATTTTGGCGGATTCACGGAGGATTTGGATATTTTACAATTACATTTCCAGAAGCCTTACAAGCGAAGCTGGATATTTTACAATTACATTTCAAGAAGGTTTTAAATCCTACAAAAAAAAACTGGCCTTACAAGCCATTGGTACCCGCGTGTGATTTCGTGGTGTTTTGAGGTTACATCTGTATAGTAACCAGCACAAGTGCAAGCTATTTTGTTACATTTACCCTATGGCGGCCTGGCAAGTCATCAATTGCCATTGATTGGGTAATGCAACGTTTGATTTAAGCGGATTCGCATATAATTTGGATTACTACACGTTTATATTTTAAGAAAAATTATTCATTACGGAAGAGGATACATGGATGCTGGAGGAGAGTAAAATACTTCTTTACTCATGAAGGTACAAAGCTATTATTACTATCTGCAAGTACCAATCTATTAAAAACTTCTCATGTTGCTGGATTAACCTGGATTAGTTTGTCATCCACGTTTCATCTATCATATAAGTACGAATCTATCACCTAAGCAAGATGGAGGGATTGAAAAGGCTTAGATCGGCGCGGACGATTGCAAAAAGTTCAATATCACGGATGGACAATTACGTCAGCGACCCAAGGGCTCTCGACTCCGCTACAGTGGAGGTGCTGCAGGTGAAAAAAGAAAAGATGATGACTACATTCCAATCGTACGAGCTCACGCAGTACAGCATTTTAGAAATTGATGATCAAGATGAGGAAGACATTGAAGAAGTTGAAGAGAAGTATTTTAACATTATTGCAAAATTAAATGCTAGCATCAATAAGTTAAAAGAAGTTAATAGGCCTGAATTAGTTCCATTGAAGCTCCCAGCGGTGGAAATTCCAACCTTCGATGGCAAGGATATAACCAGGTTTAAGCCCTTTTATGAGCTCTTCCAAGCAGTGGTTCACAATAATGCATCATTGTCCGATGTTCAAAGACTTTTTTATTTGAGAAAGTATCTCGTTGATGAGGCTCTCTCAATAATTATAAATCTGCCGCTTGTGAACAGTTCATACAAAGAGGCTATTGATTTATTGTTAGCGCGGTATGAAAATAAGGCGAGATTAATCTTTTATCACATTAATATAATACTTGATATTCCCAACATGCAGAAAGGTACTGCAGTCGATATAAGGGCTTTTTTATGTCAAGTAAAACAGCAATTACAAGCGTTAAAAAATCTTGATGAGCCTGTAGACAAGTGGGATATGATTTTAATCTCGGCCTTAAGTAGAAAATTAGATATCGTTACTAACCGCACTTTCCACATGGAAAGAAATTTAGAAGAACTGCCTACTATGGCAGAATTTATTTCATTTTTAGAAAGACGTGCAATTGCAATTGAGTATAGTTTAGATTATAAAAATATGTCACATGACAATAATAATAATAAAGGAAATGTGGTTCCAAGAAAATTGTATAATAAAAATAAGTATTCACATAATAATATTGTATGTAATCTTGCTATTTGTGAATATACAAACCTTGAGAATGTTATGAAACAATCTTGGACAACTGAGAAAGTCCCAGAGGAATCAGATAAGTTTTCTGAGGATTACTTAAAGGCTGAACATAAATTTCAAAATTCAGTAGCACTTAAAAATAATTTAACTGTTGATTTGCCATTACTCAGCCTAGTAAATAAAATAGAATTGGAGGATTCTTTCTCAGTTGCCCCGCAAAGATTTAATGTGTTGGAAAAAAGATTTAGACACAATCCTTCATTATTGGAGGTTTATAAAACATTATTAAACAGATCAGCCATTATTAAAACATTAGGTCTAAAATACAATGTTATTTTGGATACATTTACTTTTAAATGTCCTAACACGAATAGTAACAATTTGAATACTAAAAGAAAAGTGCTTAGTTTTATTGGGACTTTATTTGACCCGTTAGGATTGATTGGCCCTATAATTGTAGTTGCCAAGTTAATCATGCAAGAGCTTTGGTTTTTGAAAATAGATTGGGACGCACCGCTGCCTGACAAGCAATTACAGATGTGGGAAAAGTTCCTTAATGGTCTAAAGATAGCAGACAGCATTTCAATAGATCGACTTATAAAGGAGGAAAATTTTGTCACTGCAGAATTAATAGGCTATGCAGACGCATCTATGAAGGCGTACGGGTGCTGCCTATATTTAAGAACCATTACAGCAAATGACAACGTAAAAACAAAATTAATTTGTGCCAAGTCTCGTGTGGCTCCACTAGGTAAGGTACTTACAATACCCCAACTAGAGCTAAATAGTGCAGTTTTGTTGGCACAACTTGCGGTTAGAGTTAGTAATTTACTCAAAACTAGATTGGAACATAGACTTTTCCTTTATTGTGATTCCAAAATAGTCCTTGCTTGGATTCAAGCGGACAAATTAAAAACCAATATCTATGTTAATAACAGAGTAAAGAAAATAACAGAGCTCACAGATAAATTCTCTTGGTACTATGTAAAATCAGCTGATAACCCAGCTGATATAATTTCTCGTGGTATAGAACCACAACACTTAAAAAATCAAAATCTTTGGTGGAACGGTCCCCAGTATCTATCCAATTCTCATTTTAAACATGATCATTATTTTGATTTAAATACAGTACTTCCATCAGACGATGAAGATAAAAGCTGTAATGTTTGTAACATTGAAGTCGAACAAGCACCGTTAATGCTAGACTTGTTTAAAAAATTCTCCAATATCAATAAGCTACAGCGTGTATTAGCTTATGTGTATAGATTCTTTAATAATTGTAAAAAGGCAGTACACAGTTCAATTTGTTCTTATCTTACTATTTCTAAAAATAATATTTGTGGACATTTATCTCCACAAGAACTTCATAATTCTTTATTAATTATCATTCGCTCAGTTCAAAGGCAAATATTTTTTAAAGAAATAAAATGTCTCTTAGGTGGTATCATTATCAAGACCGGTATAGGTAATCTCCACCCTTTCATAGACAGCACTGGTTTAATTCGTGTTGGTGGCAGATTGCAAAATGCAGGCATTGCAAAAGATAAAATGCACCCAGTCATACTGCCAAAGGACAACAATATCACTTCTATCATAATCAAAAATGAGCACTTACGTTTGCTCCATGCTGGTGCTAGGTTAGTACTCAGCTCCTTGTCTCAAAAGTTCTGGATTATCAATGGCATACGGGAGGTCAAAAAGGTACTATACAAATGTGTTATATGTTCACGATTGAAGGCTGAATCTGCTAAACAATTGATGGGTTCTTTGCCAGCTGACAGAGTTACAGCTACAAGACCATTTCAGCATGTAGGTGTAGATTTTTGTGGACCTTTTAACATAAAGATAGCTCGCATACGTAAACCATTGATTACAAAAGGTTACATTTCATTGTTTGTTTGCTTTTCTACAAAGGCCATACACATGGAAGTGGTTTCTGATTTAAGAACTGAAACATTCTTGGCATGTCTCAATCGTTTTATTTCTAGACGAGGCATGCCTACTAAAATTTATTGTGACAATGCTAAAACATTCAAGGGTGCTGCTAATGAATTAAAAGAGTTGTATAATTTACAGACTAATAAGTCTCATAGAAATAATGTTATAAGTTTTTGTAATAATCTATATATAAAATTTATGTTTATACCCAGTTATGCTCCTGAATTTGGTGGTATATGGGAAGCAGGGGTCAAAAGTGTGAAGCACCACCTTAAGAGAGTAGTTGGTAATTTGGCCTTAACTTATGAAGAATTAAATTCAGTTGTCATACAGATTGAAGGTGTGCTAAACTCAAGACCACTGCTTCCACTAAGCCCAAATGAATATAAGTATTTGACTCCAGCACATTTTCTAATTGGCACTGCTCTGATTGAATACCCTGAAGTTAATTTAACAGAGGTACCAGTCAATCGTCTTAAGTTTTGGAATATTGTTAAAAAACTAAAACAAGACTTTTGGCAAGCTTGGTCTAAGGATTATCTCACACAGCTTCAGAGCCGTCCCAAGTGGAAATATGCTAATGAGAACCTGAAAGAAGGTGATTTAGTTATTGTAAAGAATCTAAACTCACCCCCATTAAATTGGCCAATGGCCAGAATCACAAAGGTCTTTTTTGGTAAAGATGGAAAGGTGAGAGTGGCGGAAATAAAAATTGGTGATAAGATCTACAACAGACCCATCACAAAATTGTGTAGATTACCACTGAATTGATTGTTGTGTACATTATGCAATTGATAATGTATGCTAAAATGTTAATTACGTTTTCTGTTATCTTTAGAATAATTGTTATTTTGTTTTATTTTATATTATTCTCATACAATTATGTAGACTATCATAGATTTAAGAAGTTTGTAAATTTATGTAGCTCTATGTATTAATGTATTTTTATATATATTTTAAGTTGGTTGTGGGATCAGCTACGTTCTGCTGGCTGGTAATTTATGTTCAGTACAAAATTAGCACAGAACATAAAATGTGTCTCTGTTGACATTCTAGTTTAATATTGTATTGTTGTCTCTGGTAGAAATCTTACTCAGGGCAACACAGCGACGTGTTGGGCAACACAACGACGACTGCTGTGCACGCTACAGCCGTATGGCATTCGAGTCACTCGTGTTTTGGCTTTTGCACTGTCGTAGCATGTTTCGCAACCATTTTATATTACAAGAATTTGTGGTTAAATTTATATTAAAAAGTGTAAAATTATTTTATCATTAAACAATTGAATAATTATTCAATCTACAAATACTCGCATGGTTTTATTTCGTACAAAGTTTTCTTAGTTTTTTTTAGAACTTTACAAGGTCTAATGTTTTAAATTAAAAATATTAAATTAAGAAAAACTATATTATAACCTTGAAAATATGACAACCTGTCTAAATGCGGTAGAATTTATATTTAAAAGAAGTTCAATGTCAGTTTGTCAAAAATTAAGAAATAAAAACAATTTTTATTATTAACAATTTAAAAACAGCAATTTTAATTATTCCACATTCAATTTTGTCCAACTGTCGAACTGTAAAAATTTATATTACTAACGACGCATGCGCACCAACTAAATTAACTAAACTCAAATTGAAACACGGATGTGACAAGAAATGCCTATTCTGAAAACCTGAAATCTGGATTAAAATATTAGATAAAAACAGTAAATTTAATATCAAAACAGTGAGTGGGAATGAGGCTTTACTTTCAGAAATTTGATTTAAAACTGCAATCATGAATTAAGAACAAAGAACTATGAATAGAAGAACTAATATCTCTACAATAAATACTACGGCACTGTCTAAAGAGCTTTGCTTTGAATCAGGCAATACTACAACACAACCTCCTCTCCCCCTACTCCTCCCTTAACTGTTTCTGATCGCACATTACGCACGCAAGTACATGTGAATAATTGCAACCGATAAAGCAAATATTTCATTAACTATTTTAGACTGAATTTATCATTGCGGACAAAACACGGCACCCGTAGGCTGAAAGCATAAATAACACAATTTTCATAATCACAAATTTTGTGACTTATTCTGTAATATAATTTTTAAATCTAATTATATAGACAAAATAGATACGAAAAAACTTAAGCTAATTGTTGTTATTAAGTTGAATTGATTATTTACATACATAATCATACAGTTATTAGGCAGCGGTGAGGTAACATATATGAGGACACGACACTAAAAATATATGCAAAAATGTGTAAATATTGGTAAATTATAAAACGTAACGTTGGATTCTTTTCTTTTCTAGTTTTCTCACATAATTTTCAGAATATGTATAAATGCTAATGTAAAATTAACTTAGATATTTTTCCTTTAAACGGAAATGCGCTGAAACATATAGAGTTTTCATTTAAAATGTTTAACTTGCCAGTTTCAAAAGATTTATGGCAAAGAAGGAATAAATTACTTAGAAAATGGAAGTAAATAAAAAAAAGATATAAATTCTTTTTTAAAACAACACGTATGACTGGACAATTATGTTACTAATTACATATAATTAGTGGATTGTTTTTGCAGCTACAAATAATCAGCAATGTATATTTATAGCAACTTGATGTTAAAATTATAAACACACAAGAATATATGGTATACAGGAAATATTATCTAAACTAAACGGAATTCGTGTTGATGCTGCACTAGTTTAGTCATTTTATCAGATAATCGAATTTGTTTTCTATTTTAATATACAGGGTGTCCCAATATTCAACGATAAGTGGGCACCAGAGGGTGGTCCTGCTCATGACTACACAAGAAAAAAAGAAAAAAAAAATTATCTCATTTTGTTTAGCAATATATATATATATATATATATATATATATACGAATGAAACAAAACTGGTAGTCGAGCCGTGTATCGTGACTCTATAGAAATTTTAACAATAGCATAATAGGGATTTTATAGTCGTATTTGTTTGTATGTATGTATTTAAATACTTTTCAATAGTAATCGTTCACATCTCTGTTGATGATATCACCATCAAAAGAATGCAAACAACAATGCCCTGCAACCGAGAAATATAGTCGCTGAATATATGTTCAAAACCAGTTTGAAATCAGTTTAGTTACGTCCGTGCCGTGTGTTTTCTCTCACTCGTATACACGTTCGTTCTCTTACTAACAACACAGCTGCAATCACATTCGGTTCTGGCAGATTCGGGGCTAAGGTTTGCAACCTGTGGCCTTAATGTGGCCTAGAGCCTTAATGATCTAAATACTGCCAGGAAATAATACCTACACAATGATAAATCTTTAAATAAATATAGAACGATTTATAAAAGAGCAGAGTTCACTAAACTAAAGAATTATTACAATAATATTAAACTAATAATTAATTAATTAGCAATTGTTGTTCCACATTTATTAAAATTTCAGTCGTGCATATCAAATATCACTATTAGGGGCTACAAATGGTGAAACCACTTCTCCTGTCAGAATTCAAACGACGACAAAGTTCATGCGAACTACAATGTGTTTGTGTCCTATGTCTTAATTTCTATAAAAGTATACCATATATTGATAAAGTGGGTTACTAGAATCTCAAATGTTCAATTATTTTTTAATAACTCCTTAGATGTTAAGAGATATTAACAATTAAAGAAGTCATTTTGTCTCTTTAATTATTAAAGGCATTCAACGTTGTACACATTCCAAGTGCATGTGACATCACAATCCTTGTGCAAGGTTACCAACCTTACAGCTCATAGATCTCTGCTATTGTATTTCAAATTCCAATATTATGTCTGTCTTAGCAGGGTTAAATTAAATAAAACCTTATTATTCTTTGACTTGAGTTGATCATTTCGACTACCAACAGCTACAAAACAATACCACAGCACTGAACTACTCAACAAATAACTGACTGTAAAATGCATTTCACGTCATACAAATATGTCCGACCATTTCTAGCGCTAAAACTACAATTCAAACTTTTAATTGCTATATCTCCGTCAATATTTAGATATTTAATAAAATAAACACGCCAATACACATTTATTAACATCAATTTCAATCAACAATTGAAAAATCGATCACTAAAAAATGAGGACACAAGCCCATTGTTTTCTTGTTGTAATACTTTTTACTGCAGCAAAGCTAAGTTTTCCTTCGTGTCTCATTTCTTCATATGAAATATTGAGTGTGGGGTAAACCAGAACGTTAAGATCGCTCTCCCCTTTCTCACTTCACTCAACAAAACACCCGATTCACGTATCTGTTAATAAAACCCTATATTAAGTGATTCGCAGTACCTTTATTCATGACTAACATTGGCGGATACAAAAGAGAATCAAAATAAATTTATCTTATAATAAAAAAAAAGTATCGACCATCCATGGTATATAGATATATAAAAAATCTAGATGGTTACTTATTTCTAAAACAAACAATCTTATAATATATTATAAATAAAAGAGTTATTTAAAATCCAAAATGGCTGTGTTATTAAACCTATCTGTAGTCCACACCGTCCACACTATAGTACAGTATTATGTTATACAATTTTGTGCTCATGCATTATTTACCACCAGATACCATACATACTATGTTGGCATTAATTACAACTCCAGCACAGTATAGTGGTCCAGGTCCCAGTTTCAGTGGTCTCTGGTCGCAGAACATATAACGCAGTAATATTGCTGAACTCCTGAACATGTAGATACAAGCACAGGCACGGGCGTCCTCAGAAGATTAAATAGAGGGAGCAAAACAGGTGAAACTGAAACTGAATTCTTCTCAGCTTCTCGTTTATTAGATATTTTGTAGGTCTCAACATCCTATATTATAATGTTCCAAGTGTATATTTATTTGTTTATATGTTTATGCGATTCGTATGGTGACTCGAAAACTGTTCTATGCATCTTATTGAAAATTATCTATTTCGTAGAGAAAAAAATGAAAAATTATTTGTTTTTATATGTAAAATAAATATAGAACGAATTTAATATTTCAATTTAAAAATGTAATTAAAATTTGAAATGAAATTCAATTCATACACCAAACAATCGTCGCTTGCGACGGGGGTAAACTCTAGTCATATTTAACTGTGAAAGGCGAAATGAACATAAATTTTGAATTTAATTGATTTTGATTTTGAATTTGGCGCCTATATGTCTATAGAAGTATCTGACGCAAGACTTAAAATAATTATACTGCATCCAAGCAAGTTCCAATAAATCTTTGACATTCAAGTTTAAACTTGCAAACAAATCAAATAATTTTTTCAATTCAAATGAACATTTAGTTGCTAGTTATTTTGATAAATTGATCTGGAAAATATATTCATCTCTTTTCTTCAACAAGTAATCATTGCGCAGTTGACAGGAATGTCTCAAGGTCGTCTTTATCTGTAACACATCCACCGACATAACCCTAACATTAAATTTAATTATTTACTATTTAAATATTTTTAAAATCATATTGCTGTCTCTTTCTTTTACATATAAAAATCCTAAATAAAACTATGCACTGCTCTAACACATTACAATAATTTTTCTCTAAAAAGAAACATTGTACAATAATTAACAGAACTTGACTACGGTCATTGATCTCGCAGGTGTTTAAACATAAACAAAACCCGATGCGTTGTTGACATGTTTACATAATTAAAATTAAAGTAATGTTTAAATAAATTTGCAATGTTGCACGATCAATATATTTAAAGGTAATTTTGATTCTAATTAATAATGATATGTCGACAATTTCAAACAGTCTAAATTTGAATTAAATATGCAGTTTTATGTAAAATTGTACACTCTATGTGGTTCAACACTCAGGTAGCTCGTAAATGCAGCAAACCAATAGCAATAACATATACGTTGATAGTTTTTAATGGTGTATGACCTTTATGGACAACACTATTACCTAGTAACCCAGTACATTTTGGAGTCATTTTGACATCATATTGAAGATACGTATGATTTTACGTCTGAAAAAAGTCAGTGATATGAACTACAAATGGTAAAATCACTTCACCTGGCCTCAGTACCGTATCAGTATTGAATGATGTTGCATAGAAACCATTATAGTGTAACAGAGACAGATATATCTTGTTTCTTTTTCTATGATATTCTGGTACAATGAATGTGGAATGTTATCTCTACTAAAGTAAATATTTTCAAATGTAAAAGAGACAACAACTATATCTCCATTTATATGTATGATGTTGGAAATAGAAAAAATATCCTTAGATCAAACCGAAGACACAGTAGGCTGCCGTCAAGTATAAATATTATCGATCACTGTACCGTTATATGAAATCACTGAATCAGTTCCAAGGATGACATATAAATGACGCCATTATTGACAAATTCATACGATTTGTAGATAGTGTGAATCTTTAAACGATCTATTAGTTTACCAGTTACAGTGGTTTTAGTGGCGCTTCTTTTGAATTTGAATTTCGTGTGTTGATACCATTAACGATTTACCATAATGTAAAATTATGGTAAAAGCTACGGGAAGCCCTACATGGTAGGGAGGGAGGGATTCTGAATAGCCCTAAATGGAAACGTAGGTTGACAACCCATTATGTTCATGAACATTCAATTAATATGTAATTTAATTTTTGCCATAAAAATGAGGGGAAGAGCACCCGTTTGTCCTCTTATGAACGCTCATGGCTATTGGTACAGGTCCAGATTCCCAGTCTCCACTCCAGGGCTCTGCAGTACACCATAGTTCTAGTCTCTGAGGAATCGTCGAACAGTGGATTCACGGACCGGTCCCGGTCTTTGGTTTCTTCATCGCTGGATGCATATGTGTGTGTTATCGTTTGGAATTGTTTCTTTTTTTTAACTTTTTTGTACCTTTGTAATGGCCGATCTCTTCTACAGATATATTAGTCAATGTATGATGATGCGCGAGAACTGAATAAACTCAGTGAACACAAGGGGATTTTATTTGTTATGTTACAAAATCGTTATGGCAGTGATGTTTAACCTTTGGTAGTTCTTTTCCACTGCTGAAACTGCAAACATACTTTTAATCCTTAATTCGTTAAAGAAATGGTATTCTTAGGATTTCCTAATCCTTGAAAAGATCTTTTTATGATTTTTATATATTATTCAAAAAATCGGTAGATATCCCAGTAAACATTTTGGAGTCACTTTGACATCATCTTGAAGATGCGTATGATTTCTTTGTCATGAAAGAGTTCATTTACAGTTCAGTTTCTCACAATCGATCATATGAAATGTATATTTTATCTGCTACAAATATCAAAACCACATAAAGTTGATGCAAACTATAATTGAAGTGCAATAGTGATAAAAACAAAATAGGACACTTCACCAAATTGTTTACTGGGATTTTTCAGAACTTAATTTAAATTTACCATTCTACCAAACTCGTTTGTTAAACTATCATTCTCATCTATTCTTCTACATTCTTTTAATTTTAATTTTAATAATAATTATATGTTTTAATCTAAAATTGTTTGCTTTAGTCAAATTTTACAACAAGGAACTTGCGCTTAAATTTTTTATTTTCTATTTTGAATGTATGTACTTAGTGCACTTGCGTCATATGATTACTATATTTATTTATTAATTATAAAAATTATTATATTTAATATAATTACATTTGTTTCTATATTTTTCACAAGTAATTAATTAACTTTACCTATAACATATTGTAGAATATAATCAAGATACTGTCATGTTTTATGTTTTAGTTTTAGAAAGTTTCTAGTTTATATACTTGTGCAACTAAACCATCAAACTAAAGTTAAAACTATAACGATTATGCTCATTGCCAAATGCTATACTATTCTTAGAACTAAAAAATATTATGCTAGTTAGTTAAAAAGGACTGATCTCGAATAATTAAAACGAAAAGTAAAACAAAAATAATAATTAAACATTATATTTAATGAATTTATTTCCGAGACTAGTCTTATTATCTACGACCTCCTACTATGTCAGTAGGTTTTATAGTGTAGAAGCGTTCTATATGTGCACCGCTAGCTTCTTCTTCCGCTAGACTTCCTTTTTGTCATGCATTGAAGCAAACATTAAAGAAAGTGTGAACGTATAGATCTTGGAATTGAACCCAAAATAAAAGTCAACTCTCTCGTTAACTTTCTTTCTTTAAATAGCTAATTTAATTCACACTAAATATAATATTCTTTAACGTGCAGCATTCACTCGCTCATCTCCACACAACATAATTAAACCTAGACGCCTCAGGCGGCGAAACGAATTATCCCAAAATTGTGCGCACATCAGGTTAACTTAAAAAAAAATAATAATAATATAACAAATTTGGATATTTTGAACCTTATTAATATGTTACAAAGAGTCTATAATATCCTATAAGGCTGATTATTTTAAAATGAGTGAAACCGTGAAACAAGGCTCGATATTTTGTTCCAGAGACCGTTTGAAATATGGCGGGGTAATTACCTAAGCCTGGTCCTGTGATCTGGGACCTGGGTTAAGCTATAAGCTAGATTTTAACTCGTAACATACGGTAAGGTAAGGAGTTATTATTTTTTATGTTTATAGTCGGCCATTTTGTTTTAATATATACAAGACAACAAACACATCGTTAGCTTACATTTGGTGCCTACTGGTCCTGCATGTAAGTGAACAAATTGACTTGATTGGATATTACATTTTGGTTAATTACTTTACAGTAGTTTTAAAGGGTTATACCTACTAATGTGACAGATAATATATTCTATTTTTTTTGCTTAAAATGGTTTTTATATTTGTAAAATGATATGTAAATATTCCGAGTTCTACAACCAGATTATAAGGTTAGATTATACTTTGATAATGTAATAACCTAACTAAATCATTTTTTCAGCATCATAGAACTTGACATAAAGAATTTCTTATACGAGTTAAATACAAACACATTGGTAAATATTGGAACGCTGTCGTATATAGTAAGATACGTATAGTACGCGCGCAAAGCATGAGAGAATACTACGTTGCCAAGTTGCGATACCTATATCCACTAGCTAGTCAAACAATCTAAAAAACATTCAAAACTTTCTTTGGTTTATTGCTCCACAATATGTCACTTTCCTTTTAAACCTGTACCTTCTCGAGATATACGTTAAATGATGATTTCCTTTTTTATACTTGGTAGGCTAGTTGTATGATAAATATGCACACTTTAATTATTACTATCTCGCAACACAGCTAGTCAAAACATTTGAAGTTTAATTAAATTAAGGACAATGATATTAACGTAATATTTAAATTTCCTGTGAAAAATTTTTGAATTAATATGATTTTGATTTTGAATTTGGCGCCTTTATGTCCATAGAAGTATCAGGCGCATCTATCTGTGACGTTCAAGTTTCAACTTCCAAGCGAATCAAATATTTTTTTCTATTCAAATGATTATGTAGTTGTTAGTTATTTTGTGAGATTCATCAGGAAACAATATTCATCTCTTTTCTTCAAGAGGCAATCATTAGGCAATCGATAGAAATGTCTCAAGTTCGTCTTTATATATAACACATTCCCCGACATAACCCTAACATTAAATTCAATTATTTACTTTATAAATATTTTTAAAATCATATTGCTGTCTCTTTCTTTTACATAAAAAAATCTTAAATAAAACAATGCACTGCTCTAACACATTACAATAATTTTTCTTTAAAAGAAAACATTGCACAATAATTAACAGAACTTGAGGTTGGTCATTGATCTCGCAGGTGTTTAAACATAAACAAAACCCAATGCGTTGTTGCCATGTTTACATAATTTAAATTAAAGTAATGTTTAAATAAATTTACAAAATATTGTTTATAATTAATAATTAATTATTCTTGTTTAGTCTCTGCTGTATAAAAGAGATGGATATTCATAGAAGGGAAGAGGGTAGGAAATAATCGTAGTGTTATTTAATTTTTCTTTTTAAAAAGGTACCCTTGAGGCGCCCTTGTGCATGGTGGTATATCATTTACAAATAAATTCACAACAACACAGTTTGTTGTATACAATAAATTAAACGTTTCAAATGTTGCAGATTTGTTGTTAATAATTATGTGTATATAACATCGATCACCTTAATGTATTGTCTTAAAATATTAAATAAGACTTCAGTCAGAAACAGAACAAAATCTATGCTTGTACTTAACGGCGTCCGCACACGATGCGACTGATTGCAAACCTTAGCCCCGAATTTACTCGAAGCGAATGTGATTTCAACTGTTGTTAATGAGAGATCGAACGTGTATGCGAGTGAGATAAAACACGAGGAAAGGCACACGAGTCGACTGATTGCAACGAGCACGAGCCATGTCGAGCCGTGTATCGTGACTATAGAATTTTTAACAATAGCAAAACAGGGGATTCTATTATGTTATATTTGATTGTATGTATGTATTTAAATACTTTTCAATAGTATTCGTAAAAATCTCTGTTGATGAAACCAACAATGCCCTGCGACCGAGAAATATAGTCGCTGAATATATGCTCAAAACCAGTTTAAAATCAGTTTAGTCACGTTCGTGGCGTGTGTTTTATCTCACTCGTAAACACGTTCGTTCTTTTACTAACAACATAGTTGTAACGACATTCGGTTCAGGCAGATTCGGGGCTAAGGTTTGCAACCAGTCGCCCCGTCTGCGGACACCCTAAATGTACGCTTTAAAGTTAGTCATATTAGAAAAAGTGTTATACAATAATCTATCTGCAGGGTGCAGGGGGGGAGAGAGCAGTTCTGTTAATGAGACGAGATTGGCGGAATAAGACATTTAAGTTTATTTGAAAATAATTTAACAACTTTGTCGAGCCCAGCAGCTAAATTAGAAGAAGAGATTAAAACTGGAATATAATTATATAAAACGACACACATTGACACTACATTACACTGCACTGTGCACACACATCCACACATTCACACATACAGACACCATTAAACGCACACAGCAGACGGCTAATGGCAGACAGCAGATTGCTCACACCACGTTACGTACGAGACAATGGTGCAAGTGTATAAACACTTAATACACATGAGCTTTTTATTTTAGAAATATTTATCATACATTAAAATAGGCATTAAAAGTAAAATAACTTTCAAGCACCTTTTAATAATAAATAACATTCTGTTGATGTTACTTAAAAAGCGGAGTCCATGCTTAAATACAGTGGCGTATCATAAATAGAGCGGGGCCGGAGTATACTCGTCAGTTTTCTTCCACTTACCCAGTAAACATTTTGGAGCATTTTGGAGTCACTTTGACATCATATTGGAGATGCGTATGATTTTTGTCATGAAAGAGTTCATTTATAGTTCAGTTTCTCACAATTCTTCATATGAAATGTCTGTTTTATCGGCTACAGATGACAGAACCACTCCACCTGTCGGAATGCAAATGAAGATAAAGTTGTTGCGAACTATAATTGAAGTTGTACGAAATAAAACCATGCGAGTATTTGTAGATTGAATAATTATTCAATTGTTTAATGATAAAATAATTTTACACCTTTTAATAACTTTGAACCAACATTCTTATAATAACAAGATGGTTGGGAATTATGATCTTGACAGTGTAGAAGCCCAAAACACAACTGACACGAATGCCATATCGCTGTAGCGTACAGCAGTCGTCGTATTGTAGTCATGCGCATTACTTCTATTAGAGACAACAATACATTATAATGTTGGAATGCCAACAGAGACATCTTCTTATGTTCTGTACTAATTTTGTACTGAACATAAATTGCCAGCCAGCAGAAGTAGATAAGCTCACAACCAATATCAAATTATACAATGTTACATAAAATTATTATAAACCAATTTACAAAAAATAATGTGAACTTCTTAAAACTATTATAAACAAAATTACACAAAATAACATAAACTTCTTAACTCTATGGTAGTCTACATAATTTTGTGAAAATAATATAAAACAAATTAATTACTATCCTAAATATAACAGAAACCATAATTATCAATGTAGCATACATTATCATTTGCATAATGTACACAACAATCATCAACTCAATAGTTACAATGTTATTGAAACAATTATCTTTTAACAATTCCAACAGTACAGATGTTTGTTTTACATCAATGTTGTAAACATTGCAATTAATATCTGATGGAAGTATTGTATTTGAATCAAAAATTTTATTTGTTGCTTGTTTGACTCGCACCAGCAACACTGCGCTAATAATCTCAAGCTGGGGTATTGTAAGTACCTTACTTGATGGAGCTACACTGGACTTGTAGCAAATTAAATTTGTTTTTATTTTAATATTTATAAAAATAATATTGTGTTTTAAACCTAATGTCATAATACTGGTTGATCTGTTTAATAATGTTTTATAAACCTCCAATAATGAAGGATTGTGTCTAAATCTTTTTTCCAACACATTAAATCTTTGCGGGGCAACTGAGAAAGAATCCTCCAATTCTATTTTATTTACTAGGCTGAGTAATGGCAAATCAACAGTTAAATTATTTTTAAGTGCTACTGAATTTTGAAATTTATGTTCAGCCTTTAAGTAATCCTCAGAAAACTTATCTGATTCCTCTGGGACTTTCTCAGTTGTCCAAGATTGTTTCATAACATTCTCAAGGTTTGTATATTCACAAATAGCAAGATTACATACAATATTATTATGTGAATACTTATTTTTATTATACAATTTTCTTGGAACCACATTTCCTTTATTATTATTATTGTCATGTGACATATTTTTATAATCTAAACTATACTCAATTGCAATTGCACGTCTTTCTAAAAATGAAATAAATTCTGCCATAGTAGGCAGTTCTTCTAAATTTCTTTCCATGTGGAAAGTGCGGTTAGTAACGATATCTAATTTTCTACTTAAGGCCGAGATTAAAATCATATCCCACTTGTCTACAGGCTCATCAAGATTTTTTAACGCTTGTAATTGCTGTTTTACTTGACATAAAAAAGCCCTTATATCGACTGCAGTACCTTTCTGCATGTTGGGAATATCAAGTATTATATTAATGTGATAAAAGATTAATCTTGCCTTATTTTCATACCGCGCTAACAATAAATCAATAGCCTCTTTGTATGAACTGTTCACAAGCGGCAGATTTATAATTATTGAGAGAGCCTCATCAACGAGATACTTTCTCAAATAAAAAAGTCTTTGAACATCGGACAATGATGCATTATTGTGAACCACTGCTTGGAAGAGCTCATAAAAGGGCCTAAACCTGGTTATATCCTTGCCATCGAAGGTTGGAATTTCCACCGCTGGGAGCTTCAATGGAACTAATTCAGGCCTATTAACTTCTTTTAACTTATTGATGCTAGCATTTAATTTTGCAATAATGTTAAAATACTTCTCTTCAACTTCTTCAATGTCTTCCTCATCTTGATCATCAATTTCTAAAATGCTGTACTGCGTGAGCTCGTACGATTGGAATGTAGTCATCATCTTTTCTTTTTTCACCTGCAGCACCTCCACTGTAGCGGAGTCGAGAGCCCTTGGGTCGCTGACGTAATTGTCCATCCGTGATATTGAACTTTTTGCAATCGTCCGCGCCGATCTAAGCCTTTTCAATCCCTCCATCTTGCTTAGGTGATAGATTCGTACTTATATGATAGATGAAACGTGGATGACAAACTAATCCAGGTTAATCCAGCAACATGAGAAGTTTTTAATAGATTGGTACTTGCAGATAGTAATAATAACTTTGTACCTTCATGAGTAAAGAAGTATTTTACTCTCCTCCAGCATCCATGTATCCTCTTCCGTAATGAATAATTTTTCTTAAAATATAAACGTGTAGTAATCCAAATTATATGCGAATCCGCTTAAATCAAACGTTGCATTACCCAATCAATGGCAATTGATGACTTGCCAGGCCGCCATAGGGTAAATGTAACAAAATAGCTTGCACTTGTGCTGGTTACTATACAGATGTAACCTCAAAACACCACGAAATCACACGCGGGTACCAATGGCTTGTAAGGCCAGTTTTTTTTTTGTAGGATTTAAAACCTTCTTGAAATGTAATTGTAAAATATCCAGCTTCGCTTGTAAGGCTTCTGGAAATGTAATTGTAAAATATCCAAATCCTCCGTGAATCCGCCAAAATAGAGCGTCCCATTTACCCAATCAATGGCAATCGCCAAGGGGCAAATGTAATAAAACGCCAAAAATACAATGAAAAACACACGCGGTTAATAAACTCGAAGGATCGGCTTTGTAAGACTCGAAGGACCAGCTTCGCATGTACGAAATAAAACCATGCGAGTATTTGTAGATTGAATAATTATTCAATTGTTTAATGATAAAATAATTTTACACTTTTTAATAACTTTGAACCAACATTCTTATAATAACAAGATGGTTGGGAATTATGATCTTGACAGTGTAGAAGCCCAAAACACAACTGACACGAATGCCATATCGCTGTAGCGTACAGCAGTCGTCGTATTGTAGTCATGCGCATTACTTCTATTAGAGACAACAATACATTATAATGTTGGAATGCCAACAGAGACATCTTCTTATGTTCTGTACTAATTTTGTACTGAACAGAAGTGAAATAGTGATAGAAACGTCACTAAATAGGGCACTTCACCAAATGTTTACTGGGTATCTAATTTTAAATACATAAATGCTTTGAAAGTAGTATCATGAATGTAACATTTACAAATATGTCTCAAATATGGGTTAACCCACTGCTTTATATTTTTATTTTTTTATTAAAATGTAAACAACTAACCATGAAAATAGATGGCGCTGAAGCGTTATGCCTATACTCAGCCGATGGGGTAGGTGAAATATTTTTAAATTGTGTTATAATTATTGTCGGTGCACCGCCAGAGTCTACTTAGGCTAAGCGCACACTGTAACAGACTTGTAATATGGCTGTTTCTTAAATTAGTTATGGTATAACTGAAATTTAAATATAACAGAGGTTTTTATTTTCTTAATCTTTGCTGTTACTATCACGTAATATTTATTTTGACAGTTCTGAACGAGGTTAAATTTAAATTTGAAGTTGTGGCGCTTATTATAGCAGTGCGACGTTGCCAAGTGTCAGATCATGGCGAAAAATAATTTATTAAATATCGTAATTTGAATTTCATTTCTAATTTTCTTTTCAGGATGAAGGGATACATAGTATTTTTTAAATATTGACGTGTCATGCCAATATTCACCTTTCTAATGAATAATTTTTTGCCCAGGTGCCCATTTCTCCATAAGAGTAGTTTATTTCATGTCAATTTCCAACAATTAATTTCTTTAAAATATGAACGGTTACCTACCTTGAAATTTTAACAGTAAATTCTTAGAGCAGGAATCTACACGTAAAAAAATTTTAAGCACTTAAATCGAAAATTGTTGTCACGCTCATACATCCTTAAACAAAACAAAAATGAAAATGATTAACACAGATCTAAAATAAACTGCAGATCATTGAAAATACATACATACACACTGGATGATAATTTGGTTCACCTTAGAATAGTCCACTCCGAAATTAAATAACAGTAGCCTTTATCATGACGCCCATGCAATCGCATTTCTCGCATGCTCCTTGGACCGGCCTTGACTCTTACATGTAAAGATATTGAAACAACATTGGCAAGGTTAACTATTTTGTCTATCAAATGTCTAGTTTCAACTGCGTTTAAGCAAGTATCTACGTATCGAAACAAACAATGCACTTTGATGTTCCCAATGATGAGAACCAAACAAAAACAAGAATTATCTAAAATATACATCCATATTCAAAAACTAATGATTCTAAAATAAAATCGGCCATCTTGAAAAATATTCTTTGAGACTGTCTTATACTCGAAGATAGATTAGTTGGTAGGTTTAGAAGTTTGTAATATATTAGCCAGTTTTTAGGACAAAGAAGAGCTTATACTTTTTAAAGATGTTTTATCAAAAGTTATTGTTTAGTTTTAATATGTTAAAACAAAGAAAATACCTCTTGGATTCTCGGTTGGATTTTGGTAGGTCTCGGCGTATCTTCAGTGCAGCAATCAAAGGCTTGTGGATTGTCTTATGGATTAAAGACGGGTCCGCAGGTTCTGGGTTCTGGGTACTGTGTTATGTACTATGTGCTTCTCGAACCAACCGAACCAACCGAACCTACCGAACCAACGGACCTCGGGAATCTTTAAAAACCCATTTCAGTTTCATATAAATATTTCTTTTTAGACTTTTACGACTTCTGTTTTGTAGAAATAAAAAGAGAGAAAAAACATTTATAGGTTTATAATGTTAATGAATATATTTCAAAATGGCGGATATTTTTTTGTGTATAATGTTTCGTATGTATATTTAAAACTTCTTTAAAAATAAATAATCTCATAATATATACGTAAATTACTTATTTATACCTCGTAACATGGCCTATGTTACGATGTTAATCAAATATGGAATCGGAGAAATGGTCGAATGATAATATTCGAATTGTTCATTAAAATGTTTCAACAATTTTGATCAAGTATTATTTTTATATATTTAATTTATTTAACGTCTGCCTGTTTCTGATGCTAAGTTCTATCACCGATGATCTCCTACTATGTTAGCAGTTTTTGATGTTGTAGCTTAACATCTACAGTAGTGTAGTCTGCATTCATATGCACTATACCGCTGTTGATAAATTTATGATTATATTTGTACATATTTCAAAATACAAACCAAGAAGCTCTCGCCCACTGTGTCCTCATGATCAAGTCTTAAATATATATATATAAGCTAGATATAGATATATAAGATATATCCAATGGCATAATTACCAAAAATGGGATAGAATCGAATTTAAAACCTGCCAACCGCTCTCTCCCGTAATCTAAACAAAATACACCTGGAAAGAATTGAAATTGCAGTTGAAAATTATTTAAATTTGTGTTAGATATAATGGAGTCTACATTCATCCACTCATGACATTGGTTAAGAACAGAAGGGCCCCATTTTAAATTAATCTGGAATAACCCTAATTGGCCTTGTGTGAAACTATAAGATTTTCTCCAATAAGATTGTGTTCTCACTTTTTAGTGGTCGATTTTTCAATTGTTGATTGAAATTGATGTTAATAAATGTGTATTGGCGTGTCTATTTTTTTAAATGTTGACGGAGATATAGCAATTAGAAGTTTGAATTGTAGTTTTAGCGCTATAAATGGTCGGACATATTTGTATGACGTGAAATGCATTTTAACGTCAGTTATTTGTAACGTTTGGTAATGTTTTGTAGCTGTTGGTAGTCACATAATCAAGTCAAGTCAAAGAATAATAAGTTTTTATTTTATTTAACCCTGCTAAGGCAGACATAATATTGGAATTTTATTGTTCCTTGAAATAGCTGTAAATAATATTTGATATTTTGATATATAAATACATATAGCAGAGATTTATGATCTGTAAGGTTGGCAGCGGTTGTGATGTCACATACATTTGGAATGTGTACAATGTTGAATCTCTTTAATAATTAAAGAGACAAAATTACTTTTTTAATTAGTAATATCTCCTAACATACAAGGAATTATTAAAAAATAATTGAACATTTGAGGTTCGAGGTAACCCACTTTATCAATATATAGTACACTTTTATAGAAATTAAGACATAGGACACAAGCTCATTAAAACTCACATGTGGTTCAGTACACGGCTATCTGTAGGTAGGAACAAACGGTGCGCTTCGTTAATAAAGGACATGTACACTAGATAGAATTGAATCTGTGACTAACTTGCATTTCTTGGTCCTTTGAATATGTATTTGTTTAAGATTCAATGTTATTATTTTCTGTCTAAATAAATGTATACCTATTTATTTATTTTTAACTTACATGGAAATACAGCGCTGGTTCAGGACTCGGTTCGACTCGAAAAAAAATCAATCTGGTGTCAGCGCCGCAAATTACGTAATAATTAATATTAGAAAAAAATAATTATGTAGTGCCTTTAATGGGGAATGTCATTTGGCTTTTAACTTCTACAATTAATTTAAAGTAACGAAATTGTCATTCATCCATAGTTAGTCGTAACAGAACTGAATATAATACATATGTATTTATACAATGTTATAAATACATCTTTTTTACGCCTACCAAATCTAGTATGCATCAAGAGTAACGAGTAACTTGTGTAAACCCCTGTGAGATCATTGCGTTATTGGGATAGGTTGTGTTGTTGATAGTATTGAATGTACGTATATATATCTTTGAATAATATTTCTCTAAACAATTAACAAATAGTTTTTAAGGTAATTAAGATATTGATAATATACACTGGATAGAATGGAATCTGACATCTTGTAAAAAGTTTATCATTTTAAAATCAGCAGAAAACGCAGTAAAAAAAAAATTTCTTAATATTATTTGATGCAGTTATATCCACTTATATTTAAGAAGACGAACTGAGTTAAAAAATTTGAAATATCTTAACTATTTTGGATTTTATAAGTAGTTATAAAAATTCATGGACTTTTTTTCAAAAAGAAAAATTATTGATTTCTTAATATGTTTTGATGCAGTTATATCCACTTATAATTAGGAAGACGAACTGCGTTAAAAAATTTGATCCATCTTAACTATTTTGAATTTTATAAGTAGTTATAAAAATTCATGGTTTTTTTACAAAACGAAAAATTATTGATTTTTTAATTTTTTTTTATGCAATTATATCCATTCAGGTTTAAGAAGACGAACTGCGTTAAAAATATTTAAATACCTTATTTATTTTGGATTTTATCAGGGGTTCTGAACATTCATGGACTTTTTTTTTAAAAAGAAGAATTATTGATTACTTGATATGTTTTGATGCAGTTATATCCATTTATATTTAAAAAGAAGAACTGCATTAAAAAATTTGAAATATCTTAACTATTTTGGATTTTATCAGGGGTTCTAAAAATTCATGGACTTTTTTTTTTAAAAAAAAATTATTGATTTCTTAATATTTTTTGATGCAGTTATATCCATTCATGTTTAAGAAGACGAACTGCTTTAAAACATTTGAAATATCTTTACTATTTTGGATGTTATAAGGGGTTCTAAAAATTCATGGACTTTTTTTTCAAAAAGAAAAATTATTGATTCTTTAATATTTTTTGATGCAGATATATCCATTTATATTTAAAAAGAAGAACTGCATTAAAAAATTTGAAATATCTTAACTATTTTGGATTTTATCAGGGGTTCTAAAAATTCATGGACTTTTTTTAAAAAAAAAAATTATTGATTTCTTAATATTTTTTGATGCAGTTATATCCATTCATGTTTAGGAAGACGAACTGCTTTAAAACATTTGAAATATCTTTACTATTTTGGATGTTATAAGGGGTTCTAAAAATTCATGGACTTTTTTTTCAAAAAGAAAAATTATTGATTCTTTAATATTTTTTGATGCAGATATATCCATTTATATTTAAAAAGAAGAACTGCATTAAAAAATTTGAAATATTTTAACTATTTTGGATTTTATCAGGGGTTCTAAATATTCATGGACTTCTTTTTTAAAAAGAAAAATTATTGATTTCTTAATATTTTTTGATGCAGTTATATCCAGTTATGTTTTAGAAGACGATCTGCGTTAAAAAATTTGAAATATCTTAAAGATTTTGGATTTTATCAGGGGTTCTAAAAATTCATGGACATCTTTTCAAAAAGAAAAATTATTGATTTCATAAAATTTTTTGATGCAGTTATATCCATTTATGTTTAAGAAAGCGAACTGTGTTAAAAAATTTGAAATATCTTAACTGTTTTGGATTTTATAAGCAGTTTATTATCGTGTCCATGAACTTTTAGAATACCTTTATAAAATCCACAAATATTTGGATATTTTAAATTTATTAGAGCAGTTCGTCTTCCTAAACATAAATGGATATAACTGCATCAAGAAATATTAAAGAATCAATAATTTTCTTTTTTGAAAAAATTGTTCATGAATTTTTAGTACTCCTTATAAAATCCAAAATAGTTAAGATATTTCAAATTTTTTAACGCAGTTCGTCTTCTTAAACAATAATGGATATAACTGCTTCAAAAAAAATTAAGAAATCAATAATTTTTCTTTTTGAAAAAAAGTCCATGAATTTTTAGAACCCCTTATAAAATCCAAAATAGTTAAGATATTTCAAATTTTTTAATGCAGTTCTTCTTTTTAAATATAAATGGATATATCTGCATCAGAAAATATTAAAGAATCAATAATTTTTCTTTTTGAAAAAAAGTCCATGAATTTTTAGAACCCCTTATAAAATCCAAAATAGTTAAGATATTTCAAATTTTTTAACGCAGTTCGTCTTCTTAAACAATAATGGATATAACTGCATCAAAAAAAATTAAGAAATCAATAATTTTTCTTTTTGAAAAAAAGTCCATGAATTTTTAGAACCCCTTATAAAATCCAAAATAGTTAAGATACTTTAAATTTTTTAACGCAGTTCATCTTCTTAAATATAAATGGATTTAACTGCATTCAAAAAAATTAAAGAATCAATAATTTTTCTTTTTGAAAAAAAGTCCATGAATTCTTAGAACCCCTTATAAAATCCAAAATAGTTAAGATATTTCAAATTTTTTAATGCAGTTCTTCTTTTTAAATATAAATGGATATATCTGCATCAAAAAATATTAAAGAATCAATAATTTTTCTTTTTGAAAAAAAGTCCATGAATTTTTAGAACCCCTTATAAAATCCAAAATAGTTAAGATATTTCAAATTTTTTAATGCAGTTCTTCTTTTTAAATATAAATGGATATATCTGCATCAAAAAATATTAAAGAATCAATAATTTTTCTTTTTGAAAAAAAGTCCATGAATTTTTAGAACCCCTTATAAAATCCAAAATGGTTCAGATATTTCAAATTTTTTAACGCAGTTTGTCTTCTTAAACTAAAATGGATATAGCTACACAAAAAATAATAAAAAAATCAATAATTTTTCTTATTGAAAGAAAGTCCATGAATTTTTAGAACCCCTTATAAAATCCAAAATAGTTAGGATATTTTAAATCTTTTAACGCAGTTCGTCTTCTTAAATATAAATGGATATAACTGCATTAAAAAAAATTAAAGAATCAATAATTTTATTTTTTGAAAAAAAGTCCATGAATTTTTAGAACCCCTGATAAAATCCAAAATAGTCAAGATATTTCAAATTTTTTAACGCAGTTCGTCTTCTTAAACTAAAATGGATATAGCTGCATCCAAAAAAATTAAAAAATCAATAATTTTTCTTTTAGAAAAAAAGTCCATGAATTTTTAGAACACCTTGTAAAATTCAAAATAGTTCAGATATTTCAAATTTTTCAATGCAGTTCGTCTTCTTAAATATAATTGGATATAACTGCAACAAAAAATTTAAGAAATCAATAATTTATCTTTTTGAAAAAAAGTCCATGAATTTTTAGAACCCCTTATAAAATCCAAATTAGTAAAGATATTTCAAATTTCTTAACGCAGTTCGTCTTCTTAAACATAAATGGATATAACTGTATCAAAAAATATTAAGAAATCAATAATTTTTCTTTTAGAAAAAAAGTCCATGAATTTTTAGAACACCTTATAAAATTCAAAATAATTAAGATATTTCAAATTTTTTAACGCAGTTCGTCTTCTTAAACTAAAATGGATATAACTGCATCAAAAAAGAATTGAATAATCAATAATTTTTCTTTTAGAAAAAAAGTCCATGAATTTTTGGAACACCTTATAAAATTCAAAATAATTAAGATATTTCAAATTTTTCAACGCAAATCGTCTTCTTAAACATAAATGGATATAATTGCATCAAAAAATATTAAGAGATCAATAGTATTTCGTTTTGAAAAAAAAGTCCATGAATTTTAAGAACCCGTTATAAAATCCAGATAAATTAAGATATTTCAAATTTATTAACACAGTTCGTGTTCTTAAAGTTTAGTGGATATAACTGTATCAATAGTTTTCAAAGATCCTAAATTTTCCTAAAAATCCTAAAAAATATCCATGAATTTAAAAAAGGTCGTATAGAAACCTAAAAAGCATTTATGTTTAAAGTGTAATAAAGCAGTTGCATCAAATCATGAAATACAAATAAATTTTTATTTTTGAAAAAAGCCTATAAATATAGAAAAGATTACAAAAAAGCTTGAAAATTGTACATATTTTAATTTCTATACATTCGTATTAGAACATAGAAGCGTGAACCTTACATGAAGCATCAATCCAATTGTTCACTGGGTCGGATGAATGACGTATTTGACATACTTGACGTTAGACATATTAGAATACAAACAACAACGGAAAGCAATTGGTATGTCGTTGTTAACATGATTTAACTATGATATAACAGGTATATGCCTGTCTACCTGTCAAGCGTCAACCAAAAAGAGATATTAAAAGAGAATAATAATTGTACACACAAAAGCATGAGTTCTATACAAATACAGGGTGAGACAGTAAAACGGCACGATTTAAAAAAAACGACAAAAATTAGATATTAAAGAAAAGTTGATTTACTTAAATTTTACAGCAAACACCCGTTCTGCATTCGACAACGCTTAATGGCTACTAATACTTCTAGCTGTTTAGACACCCAAGGTCAAGTCTACCACTCCCATTACCCCACACCAATCCCGCTAGCAAGATCTGAAATCGTGCCGTTTCACTGCCTCACCCTGTACAATACTTGAAAGCACACAACAAGCACAAGTTGAAATTTAAAGTTAAATTAACACTAAAACTCATTGAGTGGGAATGGGGCTTTCTAATGTTCCCGATGTATATTTATTTGTTAACAAACTTGTAAAGAAATTATATTTATTTTTATTAGTTGGTAACACTGACCAGAGATATTACAACTGCATTCTGGTCATATGAGCTAACGGTACATATAGTTAGCTATAACAAGCTACTTTCATTGTAATGTGCGCTAATGTGTTTGGAGTCGACAAAACTCACTATGCATAATGTTAAGTTATTATAAAATTAGATAAAAAGGAATTGACAATTTAAATAATAAATTTTAAATGTCGTTTCTTTGATTTCAGGTATGATTTAAGTTGAACAGTGTAATTATTCTAATATGTATGTAAATTACTAAAATAAAAGTCTTTGATTTCAGAAGCAACACATAAGTTTGATTAAAAATTTATGTGTTACTTCTGAAATTTATGCACTTCTTATGGTGACTCGAAAATGGCTCTATGCATCTTTTTAAAAATTGTTTACGCTATAGAGGAAACAATGTTAAGACTTTTGGCGTCCTTTAAATATTCCCTGAATTTTTCGGAAACCCGTAATTTAATCCCATCTGTATATGAATTAAATTTAACGCATTTTAACAATAAACACAGACACACAGACTTCCAATCCGTTGATGTGATTCTGTTTTTTTCATTTACTCTCGTTTACAAATTTTTCAAAGCTTCTCCAATAAACCACCATAAAACGATCCTAACCCCAAAATACACTTAGCATGCTATATGCGCTAATCATAAATGTAAAACATGTTACAATTTCATTTCTTGGTTCGTAGGTTGGCAACATATTGGTCTTATTGCCATTGGACCACGCATGGTGAGGTTTTGTGTGATGAATTCGTGGCAGTCCTCCACCGCCCCTCTCCCTCAATCTCCGACTCCATTTTATGACGACTCAAGGGTACAAAAATATTAAGGGAAGAGATTTCTCCGTATATCTCATATCCCTCTTCACTACAGAAACATTTGCGGGATGTTATTAGGATCATAAAAACGTTTTATCATACTCGTACCTTGCACATTTATCAAACTGATCTCGGATCTCAAATGGGATCACATGATCACAGATGGAATTACCTAATATTTAATATAAGAAGTGAATATTTTGTAACGTAAGGTGTTTTTACACTTGTGTTATACAAAAAATTGGGATTAATAACAGAGTTTATAACCAAATGTTGACAGCGATAGAGCATCAGTCTTACCCGATGCGTCTCACACATGCGTGTTTGCTTATTCCTAGGGTTGCCATAACTGCCATAACATAACATGGCTCATAAATCGAAATAGTTTATACAGCGTTTTTTGTTTGCAATAACTGATATGTTCCAATTATGACTTAATGCATTTTTATTATAATCAATTATACTTATAATTTGAAGAAAATAATATTAGTTATTATTATATTAGGAATAAAAAACATTTTAAAATAATAAAATAAAATCTGTTATATCCGTTTATGTAAAATATACATTCAGCCGTATAACAAAAATATTTCTTAAATTATATTTTTTTTCTAATAGGACTCAATCAGAACATGGACTTGTCTACCATATTGGCATTATAAAGTTCGTCTAATCCAGACTTAAATTGATACTTAAATGTAGATAACATTATCTATTCTGTGTATGATTTGGATTCAATAAAATAATTCGTAATTTCATTTCAAATTTTAATTGTGTTCATTTTAAAATTCTCCTTCTTCTAAAAATCAACTGTTTTTAAAAATTTGAGAATTTCTAATTGGATTTGTAAATTAGGTTATCATATTTTACTAAAGTTATCAAATCTTAGCAAAGATGGTTGGAAGAAGGAAATAAGGAACGGATATTTTTAAAAGTTTGTAACAAAAGATATTACTCTACCAAAAGATAGCCATCTATTAAACAAAAGATGTAACAGATAAAGTTAATGATTTCTTTCATAGATGGCAGTATTAGTTTATAAATTACAACGCCTGATCACAATGCAACCACATGTACTTTTATTTGTGTATGTATAGTTGCGTGCTGATCAGGCGTTAAAATACGATATTTTTGTATTATTAGAGATGAAAGAAAACTTGCATTATGTTAAGATTGATAAACATGTTGTATTTTTCTAGCAAAAATTACATTTTCAGCATGTCTTGGAATTAAAGAAAGAACTATTGTTTAAACTGACAAATGTGTTGTACTTTAATATTTAACAAAAATTACATTTTCTTAAAATCATAGATATTTTTTTCTAAAAGAAAAATTACATTTCTTTGAAATTGTTGATGCTGTTATGTTCATTATGCTTTAAAATATATAACTGCTCCTTTACATTTTAATTATCTACGCGATTCTGACTTTTATCCAACGTTTCTATTTTCATAGAGATAAAAAAAAATTCATTTTCCTAAATTTTCTTGAGACTGTTATGCTCTAAAATAAATACCTGCTTTATTACATTTTAAATATCTACGACTTTCTTTTAGCATTGCATTTTGCCTTTTTCTATATAATAAAATAAGTGGAAAATGTTTTTGAAAATTTTGCGTAAGAAACGTTACCAATCACAAAGAATACTTTCAAGTATTCTTTTGTTTCGGAAAGTTTATGAAAAGTATTTAATTTTATTAAATATTAATGCTCCAAACAAAAATCATTACAAATTCATTTATCGACATGTCATTTATCATGATTTGATGGTACAAAGCTTTGCTAATAATGTAGTGCCATCTAATAAACAAAACTTGAATTACGTGACAGGGCAGCTACTACGAGAGCAATCTATTAAACAATAGTAATTCAACTAGATTATCATTTCAGCTTCGCTTATTAACTACTGCCTTAGTAATTATTATAATATTATGATTTTGGGTAAATTATTTAATTACATTACTTAGTTTACTTTAATAAAGAATAGAATAATTGAACAGAAGACAGGGTTGGTAATACATTAATATTGTGCACCTATGGGTAATATATTTTCGAACCGAAAATATAATTTCGGTTTTAGCAATGAAATTAACTGAAAGTACTGTTAAAAACAATAACATTATTACTTCAGAATCAGATAATTAATTTATCATATTATTTTCATATATTTTAATTGATTTAAGTTTAAGACCTGGCCTCTATCAGTAAATAGTTCTTTATAATTCATTATAAATTTACACATTTACGAATTACCCTTATTACTTAATAATAACTTAAGATATATTTATACTATACATTTTATTAGAAAAAATATTTTTATTAAATCTTAATGCCACTGAATATAAATAAGCAGTATTTAAAAACATTCTATATTTCCGCCTAAATAATATGCAATCTAAGAAACATCTTCTTTCACATCACAACGACCACACATTCGACTAGTAAAGTATTGTATTGTACATATATATTTATTGTATACGGCATTACAATTCCCCTACATTTATTTCGCATTTCATTTCTAAATTAATAAAGCTAACAAGCTCCTAGCAACAATTCCTCCAGACACATCCTGCTTTCCACGTTCTTCCTATATCTCCCCGCATATCCTGCATGCTCTCTCTCTCATCATCCCCTCATCAGCACCTCCTTTTTCGGTTCTTACCCTGAATAGAGCAGAATCATTCGAATTTCTTTACTATTCTCTTTATCTAGATACGCCGACCATCTCCTCCTCCAACAATTTGTATCTCTCGTTGTACCTTGTTTTCTCAATCTCCTCATTCTCTCCTGCATCTATATTTTCTGGGTTTGGTAGTTATTAAAGATGATGATGTGAGATGAGAACTCACAAATATCATAAACTTCTTAATCAGTGGTGCAGCCACATATGTTATTAAATATATTTAAATAACAGTTCATTATTTTTGATAGTAAATTTATAAAAAAAAAACCACTGAATCATTTTAACATAAATTAGGTTTTATTGATTATTTACATTATTTTATATATAAACTGTTGAACATGAGGTAAATAAAGCTAAACTCAATTTTATAAAAATTAAAATCAGTCAGTTTAGAGAATTTGAGCAGCTGCTTGTTTAGATGTTGAATATTTAATTAAACTATACAGTCTTATAAATTGAGAATACAATTAAGATATGTTCATATTTAATTCTTATAATAATTACACGTTATAAATTATATATAAGAAGCTTTCCTTTAGCATTACAAAAGATCTGTGAATTCACTCGTAGTCAGGTCAAATTGTAAAATAAATTTGCAAAATTGAAGCAAGGTACTTGACCATTCGCAGATATTTGTGCAAATGGAATGCTACATGCAAACCTGCAAATATAACTAATTCAAAATTAAGTTCAAATATATTAAAATGCTATATATGATCTAGCAAATAAACGTCATAAATAAAATCTTATCTAACTATATATTAAACTCATGGCAAAATACACTAAAATTATTTATATGAATAATTTTTATATATTTATCAGTTATTTATTACTTAAAGTATTTAGAATGCTTAACAATATTTCTGCATATTATTTTTAAATTTGGCACTTATTTTGCGAAGTCTATTTATACACTTGTTTCTACTTTAATTTGATCATATGCGTCATTAGAAATAGTAGAACTATTTGAGCCATTGTGATTATTGCTACGCTGTAAGTCATAGTCCTGACCCTGTCTACTCGGACTTTTGGGGCTACTTTGTATAAAAGTGGAAGGAATATTTGGAGATCCACTAAATGCATTCAAATCAGCTTCAACCGATGCTGACTGTACATAAGATGCGCCATCACCTTCATGTTGATAACGTAAAAAATATTTATTCCTGCCAACATCTGTCCTTCGAGTAATCTGCTGGTACAATTCGTCAATAGATGTATGGCTATCATGATCCTCTTGTGAATCTAACCGAATCAAGCTGTCTGTAGCGCTATTCAGACTTAAAGATGAATGGGGGTAGTGAGAATATAAATCTGTGCCATTATTTGTTTTATGACGATTTCCTCTATTTGAATAATTCTCATCATCACTGTGTATTGAGCTTATAGCACTAACTTCTGACGTATGACAACCATAATGACTATGTGGCCGTTTTCTTTCAATTGTTGTATTCGGACTCTGATTGAAGCTACAATCCTGATGCCCTAATGCAATAATTAGATCTGTCCCACTAAGATCTGGCTGTGGCGCATATACTCCATGACTTTTAATACTTATTTCTGAGGCTTGATAGTGTGGAAAATTTACATCACTCTCGAATGTAGGACTCTGCGTCAAGTTGCCATCACAATTTTGAGATTCAGAGTTTCTAAAACGATTCATTACGAAAAAGTCATTCGAATTGGTTAAATGATTATTTTCGTTAGGACTAGGTAAATCATTTATTTCACACATGCTCGGTGAAAATAATACAGGACTTTGAATGCTACCAGAAGATTTTCTTGAAGTATTTGGAAAATGGTACTTTGTACTAACATTTTCCGTAGAATTTATAAATGTTGTTGATTTTGGTAATTTTAAGAAGTCAATACGATTGGACAGTTGTACAGTATCCAGAGATTTGGATAACTGACGATGATTTTCATCTAAAACATTTTCTATTGGAACCAATGCAAAAGCACCTTCTGCATAGTTGACATCAGAATTAGAAATTGCTTTACAGTAAGTTGGACAAGTTTCAATACTTCTTTCCGTACTTTCCATGCCCGGTTCTGGGGAGACATGAATCGGTAATCTATTTACCGGAACAAAATTAGATAAGCTTAAACGTTTCGCTGAATTCATGTGCACGCTGTTTACTGACAATGCTGAACCATAATTTTCATAGGGTCGCTGTTCTAAATCACTCAGATTATTTTGATTTTTGTTACACAAGGTTTCGTCAGAATTGGTTTTATTCTTAAAATTAAGTACATCCGTTTCACTTTCTTCTGTGAGAATAGGCATCTCCTCGGTATGTAATGAAACTCGTTGATGTTGAGGATGTGCAGTTTCCGGGACATTGGTATAAATATTTGCTATTATATTGTGATTTGGTTCATTTATTATTTTTTGCCTGTTATTCATTGACGCACGTAAATTACCCGCGCCCATAACCAACCGTTCAATATTTTGTGGAGTGTTCCTGCCCATAATTTCACTTTCATTACAACTATCCGATAATATATTTGGATTTTGCTGTTGCCTCGTGTCCTTCATGTAAGCATCTAACTGATTTGTATCAATGTGTATGTTTGTGTTGTTAACTTTAGACCCAGAACCGAATAAGCTGTTATTAGCGATATCATTATTTTCCCTAGCAGGTCGTGGATGTGAAATAATTGATCCACCATCACTAGTTGCACCACCATCACCACGTTGCCTAATTTCAATATTATTCCTTTTCATATTTCTCTTCTGCTTCTTAAAGAATTTTCTAGCAACATTACTTTGATTTGGATTGTAAAACATATCTGCACAATTTCCTGGTTCTGGATATGTACAGATAGAATTATTAGATCTATATTGCTGCCTATGGAGTACTACCAAATTAACATTTCCCATTTTTGCTCCAGGTGGGCTTTCCTGAAGTGTTTGTCCATTTAAATCAGCAGCAGCCTTAATTATATTACTATTGCATGGAGCATAGACAAGATTCTTAGCAGGATTCGAATTCTGACTATTTGATCTAGATACTGCTTGAGCTGCAGCGGCTTCTTGATTTGTTATTGGAGGTAATTGGATCTGACACAATCGCTTGGTCTGGTTATGTCTAACATTAGATTTTGTGTCTGAAACACTACGTGTACGACAACATTGTTTTCTTCTATGAATAAAGCATTGCATAAGAATCCACTCGTTCCTTACATCACTCCTAGCAATGCCATAAAAGAATATAATAAATATTCCGAGAGTTGACGACGTAATAGCATATAACACACTAAATACATCTTCTTCGTATGATACTGTACCATTGAAAGGTTTAGCAATTGCGATTCCACCACAACCCCACATTGTAAGATACATGAATAAAACAATTGCGTGTGCTTTTAATTGTGTGATTGGCGAATGCTCTGAATCTTCAACATCACTGGAAGATGGAGTTAAAACACTTTGAACACTGTGTCTATCTGATAGATTATTGGGTAAGCTTGGTTCTAGCAAATCCAGATCAACATTTTCCGTTGCCTGAGTTCCTTCCGACATCTGACCCAATACGTCAATATTTCGAATAGTACAACGAATTATAAGAAACAATATGCATAAAATAATAACCAATATAGCAGCAGGGACAAAAACGGCACTCATAGCAGGAGCAGATACAAGAAAACAATAAGAGTATGATGCATATTCTCTCATATTAACAGCTCCTGATATTCCACAAACGATAAGCGCAACTCCCCATCCAACTAAATATAAGCCCAGAATTGGTTTCGGAACTGGTACTTCACTTGGTAATTCATCTTCTTGAAGATGCGTAGAATCATTTTTAGATAATCTTTTATACATATTACTTACTGTAACGGTCATCCACAGTAAACTAGAAAGACTCAAGTAGTGTAAAATAATACCTATACTTTGACAAAGTATAAATGCTTCGGTTTGATAAATTCCAAGAGTGTACATGAAGCATAATAATAATAATGCTATCCATGTATTTATTAATGAATGTTTAGCCTTTTTTGCCATTTGAATAGAAGAAAAGCAGGTGATATACGTGACAATAGAGACTAGTAAACAAATAAATAAGATAATGCTGCCAACATATATAGCGGGATGAAAGAAACGAAATCGAGCACCGGTATTACTAAAAAAAGAAAATATTGTTATTATTTATTTAAGGGAATTGTAAGATTAAATGATAAATAAAAATAATACCTTTCCCAGAAATCATTCAAATACTGTGTATTTTGCATAAGACCATAATATCCTAAGCGGTCGCAACTAAACACAAGCAGTTCTTGCATCATATGAGATATGTGACATCCTTCAGATGACCATCCACCTTTTCCACCGTACAGATCACCATTCCACCACACAGGTTTTGGCGAACTAGCTATATTATGGAATGGAGGCACCCGGAGCATAATATATACTGGATCCGTTAAATTCGTTACAGTTGTATTTCCTGAGTATTTAAAATATCACCAATGTTAAATTATCATAATAAAAATGTTCTTATTATTATCATGGAAATATGTTAAAAAAAAAAAAATACTCACCTAATTTTATACCAACAACAGATGAAGTAACATCAAACTTGTCATCCGGTTTCAATTTTATTTTAGGGAAAAAACTGTTATTTTCGTACATAGCTACGAGCAAATGTTGTGTGCTATAAATTACTTTTCCTTGTGCCTCTAATTGTAGAAAAAGTGACGCTGGCACCTAGGAAGAATATAATAAATATAAGTCAAAACCAAAAAATCGACAAAAGTACGCAAATAAAACAAACCTGTATTGATGCTTCAACAAATCGACCCTGTGGTCCATGTAATGTAGTACGATTTGATGTAGAACAATGGAAAACTCTTGTGTCCGCTTCTGAACGCCATGAACAAGTTATTCCCGTAAATCCATCTCGCTTTACTTTAAATTCTTCTAATGCCAAATTAGACTAAAATAAATCATCAAATTGTAATACACAGGGCTGCCAAATCGGTATCGGAGTTAAAAAAAATGTACTGACTTCAATTATCACTAGTGTATTCATCAAATATCAAACTATATTCTCAATATTTAAATAATAACATTTCTAATGATATATTAACATCAAAATTTAAAACAAAATATTTTGTATAAACTTTAAAATAGAAAAATTTACATCGGATCACTCCCTAATATTTGATTAAATTATTATAACTATGTCTGACTAAATATTTTACCTTATGCGTTTGCAACGATGGGGTATGCGTTGCAGCTCTCTCCAGGGCTTTAACAAATCTACCACATGCTCCATCAAACTCTTGTGCAGCTCTTAGTATAATTAGCGGTAATTTCATAGCCTGACTTCCAACATCAACCAACATAGATCCTATAGAACATACAAGTTTTAATTATATATACAAGTACAACAATAATTACTAAGTGGTAAGCATAAAAACCTAGTTCTTTTTCTTGAGGTACAAATTCTAAATAATTTTCAATAGTTTTAGATATAAAAACAGCATCCATTGGATCTTGAAATGTTCTTATGGGAAATTTTCCTGAAGAATCGAGTGCTGTGAAATTTCTTAGACCACGGGCACTCTCTAAAACACTTCCTTTGGTAAGGCTTAAGTTAACTTTTGCAAATTGTTCCAATATCTAAAATAATTTTATATTATAAGAGTAATGTGTATAAGATTATATACGTTTATAAGCTAATGTTAGTGTTAAAAACTACCTTTGTTGTTTCACTAATATAGGGGCATGATGTAGTATTAAGGGATTCCCAATAGCCACTGTATTTGCATGTATGTACTGCTTTAACCGCTCCTAAACCTTCGCCCTGACATAAAAGTTCAACTCTATGACCAACAACAGTAGCTGGCCAACTATATACCCCCTTATTATCTGAAATAAATTTACAAATACAAAAGATTACAAAAAAATATATATACGATTCTCTAGAATGAATAAATGGCAATGAACTTACCACGCGTAATATTGCCTTTACAGTACTTTGTTTCATTTGAAATAACTATAACCGATATTACTTTGGAGAAATTAAATTTTAAAGATGTTAATTGACAATTAAAACTTCCTGATTGATTTCGACCAATATGATCAATTCTCAACAAAGAATCAAATAATCCACTATCACTTGGATACCGATTAGTTACTATAACGTTCGAGAATTCTGAAGCAGGGTCTTTATAACTTACTCCGTTACCTAAAATGGAATATCTCATTTAGTGTATGTTACAACTAATATCTCGAAAATGTATTGCTAAGCCTGATTACATACCAATCTTTTCTGCATCATCAATCTTTTCTGTTGGATTCCAGCCCCAAGTTAATACAGGTTTAGACCTCTCAAATTCATCTATCACAATAGTACTGCTTACAAGACAGTGAAGACGTAAAGGATCTCCTTCAAACACCACCTTCAATTTTTATTATTTTAAGTAATATATTTAAATATAGTAAAATGTACCTTTTGTTGTTTATTTTAATATACCTGGCTGTGATGCGGTTTTAAATTAATGTGATTTTGTCCCCTTGAGTCGCAATGGAGATCAATTCCAACATGTAACTTTTTTAATAACATTGATTTAAGATCAGACGGAGTTGAACATTTTGGAGCAGGGCTTAATCTAATAGATCTATTGTAAGACCACTCAGTAATCCAGATTATTTCACAATCGCAATTCAATGGATTCGATGATATGTCACTATAATAATAAACCAAAGATACTTGTTAAAAATACAGTTGGAAATATATAAAACAATTTGAACTTACAGTTGTTTCAACGCTTGAAGTGTATCAAATGTTCCAGACATAATTGTAGTGATAAGATTTTGATTAAGCTTAAGTCGTTCTAGTTTTATTAGTCCTTTTAACATAGATACATCAACATGGCGTATTAGATTTGATGATAAATCTAATCGTTTTAGATTTGTTAAATTTGTGAAATAGTTTGGATCAATATGAGAGATTTGATTTCTGCTAAAGTCTCTGTAAAAAAGAGTATTATATTAATAATAGTACACATATTAGAAAAACAGTCCGAAATAAGTATATACATACAGTTGCACAATACTTTCAGTCATATTTCCAAAACGTATATTTTTCAAAGATATTATCTCCTTATCCTGCCCCCCGCACCTAACTTTAAAAGTATCTGAGGAGTTTCCATCGGAAGTTGTTTGCTTAATCTTCTTACAAGCGCATTGGAGTGGGCAAATCAATTCAGAAAACGTACAGACTAGCAATGTTGCTAATACTAAACCACAAGTTATCACTGAAGAAACTTGCATTTTTAGTTGCAACTTATCCAAATATATGTATATTTAATAACATCTTACTCTATTGACTGATATAATCTGGAAAATAAATAGAATCTATCATTACAAAAAGATAAACATTTGGTATGCCACAACGGATTATGTCAAAAATGAAAAGAAATAACTAATAATTAAGGATAGTAATACTAATTTAAAATCTAAGTTAATGAGAGTAAAAAGCAAAAAACAATATTTGTAGCAAGCTTAGAAATTAAATTTTTGTAAATGTATGTTTTATGTAGACGCGAAGGGAATATACAATCAAAATGAAATTATAAAGCAATTAAAATATAATGAGATATTTTATAGGAAGATTTACGATAACAAATTATATTCTGTAATTGTCTAATGTAAACAAATGTATACATGGGATTAAACCAATAATTCAATATTCGTAAAAGGAATACATCTTAAATAGACCTATTAATAAAGTAACATACCAATCAGTAGAATAATAATATTACATATTTAGAAGATAAATAAAACAGGAAAAACAAATCACATTATGTCAATAAACTCTGACAGAACCTGAAGCCATTTTTAACTCTGTTCGATTTTATATTTTATGTACCATAAATAAGTTAAAACGTTCCTTAGGAAACAGAGGGCGCTGCAAGGCATTCTAAAGTATAAGTTGTCTCTGGTGGAAACCAATGCATTTGTGTTAGAAATCAATAATCTAAATGTGGTACAGAGGTCTCTAAAAGCTGGTATTTAAAACAAAGTAAACCTCGCTGTAAAATCGCTATTCATAAGTTTACCTTTATATCATCTTTGGTACCTTTCCTAGCTAGTCACGGTTTTAAAACACTTGTTTTATTTACCCTCGCAAAATAATACATGATATTGCGGATTTTACATTGATTTTTCGTCAATACCTAAAAGCATATTTTTTCGCTTACCAGGATGATAATGTTCTGGTGCTGCAAAGCCTTAAAAATGGTATATGTACTAAGAACTGGCACGCCTAACACCGATTGTTATTTTAATATTTATTTTTTAAATGTATTTAACGTCAGCCTATTTCCGATGTTGAGTCATATCCCCCACGTCGATGTCGGTAATTTTTTGTAGCCTCATATATGTGAACAACATCGCTGTCTAATAAGTTTATGATTATGTATCTGTATAAATAATTTAATTAAATAACAACCACACCCAACATAACTCTGGTCCGGAGTTCGAACCCGAAAATACAGCAGTTAGAGTCAAGCAGAATGCTCTCTCCCACGGTGTCATCTATTTTACGTTTATATTCTAAATATTTATTGAATTTTTAAAAAAAGGAGTACAATGTCTTTTACTCGAAGAATAAAAATAACATACAAAAAATAACTTTGATTATATATATATACTTTATTTTATTTATAAAATTGTATAGTAAAATATATGGTCCACTATTTCTTTGATGTAGTTAATAAAAATGGTAGATATCAAGACTCAAATAGACATGAATACGATTTGGCAGTGTTTTTGGTTTTATTATTTATATAAACATTTACCAATTGTATAAAATAATAGTCTGAATCTTGAAATCTGTTACAATTACAATATAATTACAATTTATTACAACTAAAACTAATAATATAAAATACTGCTATCATTAATAAAAGGACATTAAGTGATAAAGTTTTTCTTTTCTATACAATAATTTTACTTTTTTGTTTTAAACAAATAAATAAAATTATATCTTTAACCAATGGCCAAACACAGTAGGAAAATGATCATACTAAATATGCCATATAGTGCGAAGTCTTTGGTGTCATAACAAAACATCTAAAAGTAATGTTGCCAAAATGAAATTAACAGATCTATAAATTAAGATCAACATTGTTTTCAAATAAATTGTCATATTTTAGTATACATCTTGAAACATCTAATTAAATATATATACAAACTTATAATTAAGAAATGCATCTCATATGTTAGTTTTATTGGTAATATTTGATTAAACAAATTCGTTTCTTTTTAGTTTTCCAACTCTTTGCTAAATAATAAAACAGCAATATATAATTCCTATTATGTTAAACCTTGGTACGATTTATATTTAAAAAATAATAAATTATTAAAGAAGGGTGACTGTTATATACTGTTATAAACACAGTTATCTATCATTTACATCCACAGGTATCTGCTACATAAATGTTAGGTTTGTGTTTACATGGTATTATTACAAATAATATATTTTTAAATTTCACTATAAATATTTATATATAATTGAAAATTAATTGTATAGGCAGGAAAGATACCACTTAAAATTATATAATAAGCACCGTACTGAGCTTTCATAAAAGAGACAAGACTTATTCATAATTAATATTAATTTTAAAATTCATACAATTATTACCTAATGGTAAAATAAAAATGGCAACATTTTAAATAACAGTTAAATACAATTATCACCAGCTTGTAAATTGTGCATTTACAAAATTAAAATGTTCTGTTTCACAGATGCAAATTATGGCAGTTTCCAAGTTGGAGATTTTTATGTTTGTTACGAAGTACAAGTCACTATTGTGTTTTATATACTGTTTATTATCACATGAAATAACTATCTATGTGATAATAATAATCACATTAAATATACTACAGTCAAATTGTTTAATCACTTCTTAGGAAACTTATTATTTAAGATGAAATAATACAAAAAAAGAGATAAAATGAAATGTTATAGCAGCGACTATGCAAAACATTTTGACTATAGAAATTGAGGTTTCAGTGTTTTAGCATTTAGGTATATTCCTTTATGTCAAAGTCGTATTAAGTCGTTAGCCGCTTTTAATATACTTTAACAATGAAAATATATCTCCAATGAACAAGTTTAATTTTTTATATATATATATAAAACAATACTATGATTACATTCAAAATAAAATGTAGAATTTCATTCCTGCGTTTAATAAAAACCTTCATAATTAAAATATTATTTGAGTCACTGAAGTTGGTAATAATATTATATATTTTCTTAGGCACTTAATTAATTTCTCATAATACCTACACATTATTTAAAATTATTTTACAAAAACAAATATAACAACCTCTTATAAAATAACAACACATAAAACTGTTAGTTATTATAAATAAAGAGCGTATTTCATACCCTTTTCGGTTTACTAACAACAGCGTACTGTGACCCGTTAAAATCTTCATGATCAACATCGGACGTATCTCCAGAACTAATATCATTGTAGAAAAACGACCTGGGACACGGTGTTGGCACTTGAGGACCTGCAGTAGCAGCTTTTCGTATCATTCCATATCCTTGATGAGAATCATCAGCCATACGAAAAGGTAACATATTTTCCACCTCATCATAATCATTAGCTATTGATTCTTTAGGAGGTTGATAATTATTTGACGTATTAAGGTTTACTTGTTTGTATCCATAAGATCGATTATGCAGTTTGGTAGTAGAACCAAAAAATTGTAACTTATCATAATTGCTATCACCATCACTATTGTTGGATGCTTGTGTTAATAAAATCTTTGACGAGGGTACTGGAGTGTCCGTATTTAAGTTGTCTTGCGATCTTGAACGTGAGTGGTCAAAATTGATATCATCATTTAGCGCGTTAACATTTTCAGTATGTTTGACATCATCCACGCCCAACGTCTTCCAAGCATCCTGTCTGCATTCTACATGGTCATAATTACCATAACTCGAGATAGGCTCATAGTCTTTACTAAATTTACCAAATGCTTCAGATGGATGATCGATATTTTCAAATTTTTCTTTAGCAACTGTAAATACATTTTTCCGCGGTGGTTTCACAGGTTGAGGTTTTACAGCTTGCAGTTTAGGACTTGGAATTGCAGACTTTTGAGAATCAATTGAATTAAAGAAAGGCCTTTGAGATGACTGGATTGAGCTACATGATTCCATTTCTAACACATTCATAATACCTGTTGGCGAGGGAGGTAGTGGACTTCGAGATCTAGCTTCCATACTAAGAGCAGCTTGGAACTGATTATCTCCACAATCCAAGCCAGCCATTGATTCTCCATTTATTAACTTTTTCATAGATTTCATTTTAGAAGATAAACAACGGAAAATTTCTTGCTGCTTTGAATGTTCGAAATAAAAGGATCCTTCTCCAGTGTCACATTTCCTACCAGCTTCAAATGAAAATTTTCCATCACTGTAGCCATATCGACGTATATACATGTATGGCCAAGTAGCTAATAATTTACTATCTCTATTTTCACGTAATTCAATTGCAGTTGACGTAACACATAATGTGTATACTGTAGGTTCAAGATTACATCTATTTGATGCATCAGATGGCCGTAATTTTACTGTAAATACACCTTTTCCAGATGAACAATAAAGATCATTGTCTTCTTCAATACTGATGTACTGGTTAGCTTCATCTTTAAAAGCAACTGATTGAAATGCTGCTACCCAGGGCTCCAGCATAGACTCCGTAACAACTGCCATTTGGTGCACCATAGTTTTAGTAACAACAGTAAAATTTACAGGTGGATTTTGAGTAATTTTGACACAGTTTTCTAATGTTATAATTCGTTGACTACTTCCATGAACATCATCAATTGTATCAAATATTTCTAAACGTTCTATTCCATAGTTACTTGCTCTAAACAGCTGACAATACTTTTGTTGCAAAGATTTCTGAAATAAATATTAAGGTTTACATATAATACGTACAAATAATTCACAATTCAATATCTTATAGTCATAAATAGTCTTATATAAATGGAAAGTTGTTTCTAAGTATAACACACCAACAAAACACAGTGTAAATTAAATTAGCTTATAATTAAAAATATAACCTACCTTTTTAGCAATCTTATTGAAAACCATGCCTTGTGGAGTAAACAATAAGTTACCTGAAAATACAGGTTTATCCATTTTTGCTACAGTCATATAAAAATAATATTATCCAAATGTTCATCACACTATACTATTTCTTTTTTATTAATATTGACACTTCTCGCTTGTTTTTTTAACTAAATTTTTATTCTTTGTAAAAATCAGAACGTCTTATAACACTGTCACTATATACACAGTCACTGCGTATGAGTAGCTTTTAAAAAAATCCACAATAATTGTCGACAGCGATGTTGCCATATTCAACAGTTCTAATCTACTAAATAATCACATAACACTCACCAGGAAACGGGAGCTTTAAACAGATAGATTTTTATATTATTATTTCATGCAAATTTGTTTTATCAAAAGTAAATATATTCATATGCGGTAATAAACACATTAATGTATTTACAAAGTTTGTATGTGTATGTAAAAATGCGTTTTCGATACTAGTAGACAAATGTGTATAATTTATAATAAACTAAAATGACATAGTAGTATTATATATACTTCTGTTTTTTATAACAGTATTTAATAGTTCAAAAGTATTTTCTTATTAGGGAGATGTTATATTTTAATTTTTTAGTTGCTTTAATAACATGCCGGAAAGAAAATGATGTTTAATTGGCAAAACGTAAATCTTACATAAAGGAATGGTATAATTATTCGTGAAAAAATGTACTAATACATCACGCATGTATATCTTACATATTATCAGAACCTACAAGAGGAGAACAAAATCTTTCTTGTACTATTTGTGTATGCAACTATGTTTAGCTGATCTGCGTTAAAATTTTGAGTAATACTTTATTATGGAAAAATAGAGTTAAACTTTAAGACAACACTCATTTTGCAATACAAAAGAAATAATTAAAAAAGAAAGCCAATTTTCTTTTATCGCAGTCAGGGACAAATTTATATAATATACTTATTTCTAACAATTATAAGAGACAATGTAGTCAAATTGTAATATAGCTATTTAAAATTAAAAATGGAAATTCCCACTTATTATTTAAATTCGGTTAAAATTTATTTAAAGTGGATTATTTCCCACAAACAATATCATTATTTTTCAAACCTTCCGGCACGCTATTGTTCAAGGTTAATTCTGCAGATTCAAGACGTTGTATATAATAAGGTGAACCTCAAACCTCAACCCCCATGAGTTGTTATTTAAAAGGAGTAAATAATAGCCTTACATCCCTTCCAAGAACTAGAACCAGTTGTTATAAGAAATCAAATCAAGGTTATTACAATAGTCACGCAAAGCAGTTTGGGCGTCTAAGAAATATTCAGAACATATTCATAAATCTTTATGAAAAGGAAATTATTCATGAAATAATTAAAACGCAAAGAAATAATGTGTAAATACAAAAATACCGCCGTCCCAAACTGTTGAGATGCAAATGTGTATAACGTAGTCTCCTTTGATAACACCCAAACCTAGGAAATATATCGCTGGCTCGGGGCTCGAATTCGAGGACACAACAGTTTGACGTCAGGCATAAATATCGTGGCCACTGTCCGTCGAAACTTGCTTAAACTTGTTTTAGTTTATTTAATATACCTTATTATTTAAACATCATTTTGTATCTAGATGCGATTGGATTAGTGGCGTACCGATATTAATGTCGGCATTTTTTTAACTCCCATCAGTGCCGAATTAACCTTTTATTGGCCTGGCAATTACCTTCTTAAGAATTAATTGCCTTAAATAATTACTAATTCGTTTTATTGTAAACATGGGAGGTTTCTTTATCCGGACAACAAATTTAAAAAAACCGTTACACATGTAAAAATCGGTCCTCATATTTTTGTGATCGATTTTTCAATTGTTGATTGAAATTGATGGTAATAAATGTGTATTGGCGTGTCTCTTTTATTAAATATCTAAATGTTGACGGAGATATAGCAATTAAAAATTTGAATTGTATTTTTAGCGCTAGAAATGGTCGGCCATATTTGTATGACGTGAAATGTATTTTAATGTCAGTTATTTGTTGAGTAGGTCAGTGCTGTGGTAATGTTTTGTAGCCGTTGGTAGTCGAAATAATCAAGTCAAGTCAAAGAATAATAAGTTTTTATTTTATTTAACCCTGTTACGGCAGACATAATATTGAAATTTTATTGTTCCTTGAAATAGCTGTAACCTGTAAACTTGCTAGTGCTCTATCTTGAATATGCTATCTCTTTTACGCTCTGTTGTATAAAAGAGATAGCATCTAGCTGTTGTGATGTCACATGCAGTTGGAATGTTGTCCTACGTTGAATCCCTTTAATAATTAAAGTGAAAAAATGACTTTTTTAATTGTTAATATAAGGAGTTATTAAAAAATAATTGGACATTTGAAGTTCTAGTAACCAACTTTATATAGTACACTTTTATAGAAATTAAGATATAGGACTAGTATTATGGGTCCCAACCAGCGTGTGGTATATCACACGTCAATTTTCGCCGATACGTGGTGGTAGGGATTGGTAGCTTTGATGCCATAAAATATAAAAAAATATAAATTTAAAATTATATTTGGACTTTTGCCAACACACGCCATAACAAATAATTGAATTTTAATTTATTTTATTATTTTTTTAATTAAATAGAGACATTTTTTCAACAGGGTGAACTCGTTTAAAGGTAATAATTGTCCAAAATATGTATTTTTGTATTCGCAAGGTACCAATCCTAATAATAAGTTCAATAATCATTTAATTATTCTCTCTAAAATATTTTTAATATTTGGTCAAAGATAGTGTAGTGAAACACACGGAGATCCAAAATGTGTTATTCGTATTTCGTTTTGTGTGAACATGTCATATTATTCACAAAGTGTTAAGTGTTATTTAATATCATTTAATAATGTAAATATCCTAATCAATATACTTATAGTAACAGAAATAAACTTTATTTTAAACTTTTAGACTTTCTTTATGAGTTTTAATATGAACTATAAAATAAATTATGCATATGTCTACAGAACAGTCGATTTCAAATAATATGTGTGGGCAACTGTACCATACAGTCAGTTATACAGAGTGTGTATTTTGCTGTAAATATTATTCATATGAAATGATAATACAATAAACTCGTATGGTTGCTTAATGAGATAGCAGTATACTCGTACTTCTACATGTGTGAGAAGCATAAAAATCAATACACTGCATTCATGATGCAGTTTGTTGTCGTTTATTAATATCTAAAAATAACATTTATTAAAACATTAGCAAAAACCGTAATTATTTAATTCGTTTTTACCAGGAACGTATTACTTTTTTCTCCAGTAATTTTTTCTTTTTATGTTTATTTTTAAATAAAATGAAGACGGTTGCGCTTAAGGTTTTTTTGTAATGTTAACATAAGTATTACATTGTAAATAAAGTTGTTACAATGGGCTTGTGTCCTCATTTTTTAGTGGTCGATTTTTCAATTATTGATTGAAATTGATGTTAATAAATGTCTATTGGCGTGTCTATTTTATTAAATATCTAAATATTGACGGAGACGTAGCAATTAAAACTTTGAATTGTAGTTTTAGCGCTAGAAATAGTCGCCCATATTTGTATGACGTGAAATGCATTTTAACGTCAGTTATTTGTTGAGTACGTCAGTGCTGTGGTAATGTTCTGTAGCTGCTGGTAGTCAAATAATCAAGTCAAATTAAAGAATAATAAGGTTTTATTTTATTTAACTCTGCTAAGGCAGACATAATATTGAAATTTGATTGTTACTTGAAATAGCTCTAAATAATATTTGATACATACATAAATACATATAGCAGAGATTTATGAGCTGTAAGGTTGGTAACCTTACACAAGGATTGTGATGTCATATGCACTTGGAATGTATACAACGTTGAATCCCTTTAATAATTAAAGGGAAAAAATGACTTTTTTAATTGGTAATATCTCTTAACATATAAGGAGTTATTAAAAAATAATTGAACATTTGAGATTCTAATAACCCACTTTATCAATATATGGTACACTTTTATAGAAATTAAGACATATAGAGTAAGATCCCAGAGCGATCTGACATAACTTATTTTCAAAAGCATAGAACTTTCGGTTCTAAGTAGTCTCTACATGTACTTTTAATACCTGCGTATTTGTGGAGTTCGCTCGGTGACACCTGGGCAGGTACCAGGTGAGAAAGGTAACTAAAAATCAGAGTTACTTTACTTAAATTTGTATGACTGATTTTTAAATATATTTTGTAGAATGTTATTCTGAAGTAAAATTAAAAGTGTTAGACGCTTTCCATGGGCCAGAACTTTTGTCAGACGCTTTAAAGCTCTGTAAAAAATAGAACCCGTGTAACAGGAAGTAACAATCTGTGGTAGTGAAGAGATGCTCAAGTGGATACCGTAGTGCTGGCTTCCCTTTAAGCACTGCGGAGAAAAATGCCAATTCCGCACCACACAAAATATTCAAAAAGTAGAAACCTACATAATGTGACGGCACATAGAGGTTTTTTTTTATCGCGGCACATCTCTTCGAATGCAGAATGCTTTCATAGATTTTAACAGTGCATTTCTTTCAACATGTATTACAATGAAGCAAGATATGTCAAAACAAAACAATATAGAATCAAATTCCGCAGTGTGTGCTAGGTATGGAATAATTTACATAATTAAAACAACGAAAAAAAAACATCGCAGAATTATTTTGTAGTGAAATAGTGGCCTTACATTCGCTCACCAAGTTTTAGAAACTGTCTGAGCGGGCATGGCTAATAAATGATTAGTTCAACGAAATAGTTGATGGCTATTTCAATCGAATTTTACGAGTAGATATTTCTGAGTATCGCGGCCTCATTACCGATGTATGTTTACCATTCTAAAATGAGGTCAACACAATGGGGGTTCGTATAGGGGATGAGAAATGAGAACACACACGTAATTCCACAAGGGATGCAAAACAAAGCAACAACCTTCGTAATTTATTGATTATCTATCATTTGTAAAAATAATTAATATTTGATTAACTTTTTCTTTCTATATGACTACGACTCATGATTGATAGTAAACGTATGTCGTGTGTGGGGGAGAGGGAGGTTATATGTGGGTGTCAAGGGATTGGGAGACTCACACTACCTGTCTCGTTCTTGAAGGTTTGACTGACATACAACATTATTACCACCCTCATGAGAGTCATTCTCGTGCAAATTACATTACTAAAATTTGAATTAATTAGAGGTTAGTTTCACACCAAACATAGTTCTGCTATATAAATACTATTTTCTGATTAAAAATTTATGAAATGTCTCACTGGTGTCGCTGGCGGTCGTGCAGCTGTTTGTACATATAAATTGTAACATAAAAATCGAACTCAAGTTGATGTCAAAGTAACTCGCACTCATGAAAATGAAATGCTATCGAAGTTGTATTCGTTTATTGAGATACATTGCATGTCGATTGAGGCCACAGGTGCTGAAGCAATTTTGCATTCCCCCACACTCTAGTAAATATGTTAAAGACACACCATGAATAAAATAACAATCACAATTTACTTCAATCCTATCTTCAATGACCGTTTTCTTAGCCCAACGCGAAATAAAAGTTGTTTCTAGTAACAATTTTTTTTTACGGTTGAAGTTACGAGAGTTCGGCGGTGACTCATATTTAAAACAAGTTGTGGGGTATAAACTGCTGATATAACTAAAAAGCACTGACTCATTTATTTTTCTATAATGTATATAAAAACGAATAAGACAAAATTCATTATCGTATTATAAATTTATACGCTCTTATAACCTCTTTTAAGTATAAGTCACCGCCGATCTATCGTGATTTTGACTATAATATATTTATTTTGAGTGCATCAACTATGAATAGTTATTAGCGCTTTAAACAATATATACATTTTACAAATATTTTGCATTGCATCCTCCTATATTATAATGTTCCAAGTGTATATTTATTTGTTTATATGTTTACGCGATTCGTATGGTGGCTCGAAAACTGTTGCATGCATGTTATTGAAAATTGTCTATTTCGTAGAGAAAAAAATTCAAAGACTTTTGGCGTTCTCGGATCTTCTCCTGAATTTCCTGGAAACTCGTAATTTTGGAATTGTGCAATTTTACTTTTAGCTCTATAACTTTTAATTCATACAAGATAGAAAGTTGAAATTTGGCAGGTGTATTACGGTGTTCAATGCTGACATTTCTTGAAAATTAAAAATTGAAGAATTGAAGAATTGGAAAAGGGGCGTTGAGAAAATTAGGAGGCGCGGTAGGAAACTTTGGAGAAAACTCAAATTTTGGATTACATAATAATGAAATATGTTATTAAGAAAAAAAATTTCTAAATTCTAAAATTTTATTTGGGAACACGGGGGCAGTTTTTGCAAAGGATAAAACTTGAAATTTTGTATATGGGCTAACTATGATACCTAATTTACAATTCAAAAAGAAATTTTGATCACACAACTCGTCACAATTAAATTGTAGGCTATAATAACTCCTACGCGAAATATATTGTGTCTAGTTACAATTGCCTTCCAGCCCATATGAAATTACTTTCATTTTAGCACTCACGTGAATTCAATTGCATCTATAGTACAAATTACGAGAGTTCGGCGGTAACTCATGCTTAAAACAGCCTATACCGTATAAATCTACGAATCAATGAAAAAATACTGTCTCACCAATTTTTTTATAATGTATAGGACAGGATAAAATTCATCATCGCATCGCAAATTTTTACGGCTCTTATAACCTTTTTTTAAGAATGAGTCGCCACCGAAATTTTTCGTTGTTTTCAAATTTAAATCGAAATCCTAATATATCCATCCAAAATTTACTGACTGAAATCAATTTTATTTTCTTACAATTTACTCAGTTGACTTTTTGAGATGGGGAGGCTCTACTCGCGCCTACTGTTGATATCAATAAATTAAGACACCCAAATGGCATGGTTTTTAATTAATTAACATTTAATATAGAAATTTAATTAAGTATTATTCTTATCGGTGTATATGCATCAAATATATCGATGTGTTTTCCACCAGTTTGTGGAACAGTGGAGAATATCCGTGACAGTCACTACCACCGTGACACCGCGCCACCGCACAAGTTAAGCGATTTTATGCCAGTTATAATTACTTAACAGGTATCCTCCTCCCTACCTCAACAACTCTAGCAAGGGTGGGGAATGGGTTACTTTTCTATAATTTATTAAGTTTATATTCTAATACAGTTTAAATGCTTTCAATGTATACCATATACCCTGTCCGACGGTTCTACCCCACTGAAGGTATTCCACGAGGCCGTAATGGTTTGCGCAAGTCTTTCGTTTATTTTGTCCGATTCTGTAACTCCGTGGATTACATAATATTGCTTTGTGGACACAGATAATGCCTAATATTTGACAAGAATACTTTCTCTTTCTTTCTCTGGAGGAACTATAATTGAGATATTAGATGATTAGATTCTTAGATTTATTTTTTAAATTTATGTTTTAGGTATATAATAAATAAATTTAGTTACGAACACGAACATTTGCACATAATGGGTTTGTAAACTCGTTTTTGTATTTTAGATTGAAATGAGTTTCAATCTATTGGCATTTATAGCCGCAAGTTTTAGATATGCATAATACGTCACATAAGAAATAAGCAATCGAGATTATTTTTCCTTTCCTTGCAACCATTGTAATATAATACTGGATACACACTATTCCCAGTAAATGACGTATCACACTAACGCTCGTATGCGTCTCTGTTGTGTAAAAGAGATGGAAAATCGCCGGATGTGACATATAATGCATTTTCTATAACGTCGCATCTCTTTAATAATTAAGAAGACAAAATGACTTTTTGAATTGTTAATATCTCGTAAAATATAAGGGGTTATTAAAAAATAATTGACATTTGAGGTCCAGATAGCCAACTTTATCAATATAATTGATTTCCTTTTTATAAAAATTAAAACATGGTTCACAAGCTCCATTGTGTTGTACTTGTACTACAACCTGTCTTATTCATGAAGGTTCATTTAACATAGAAAATCTTCCTCTTACTTTTGAGAATATTACTTTCATAAAATTTTTAATATTCTCACTATTTTGGAAATAATTTAAATACTAAAGTATGTATATAATTTCTAGTGAATTGGCATTGTTATGTACAAAAATTTTTTTTTAGGAAAGTACACATTTAATTAAATATCTCAATTAAAATTTTAAAGGATAAAATTTACAGAATTGATATTCGATGTTTGGGGAAAAACTATGAAAGTATCCAAGTGGTTTTATTAAACTAATAAAAGCAAGCCGTTGAACGTTGGTAGTTGGCGGTATAAGTATAACGAACGAACGAACGCGTTTGTTGAAATTATAGGTTAGATCAATGACTCTCATATTGTCCTTTCATACAACCATACACAATTCAAAACAATACCTGTAAGGTGAAGGCGTGTTTCTAATAATCTAGTGTTTTTATTTCGTAATAAAACTTGAAGTGTTCATCTTAAATTATAAACAATTAATTCAATTTACAGACGTTTTTAAATATATATCACATTTAACTGTGTTTTTAACTAAAAGTGTTGTGAGGTTATTATAGGTGCTGCAACTGTCAAAAGAAGATGTAAACATTCATTGTAATAATTTTGATGAATGTTTAAATTGAAAAGATTGTCACACATAAAAGTAATATCTTATAAATATTATTATTAATACTGTATCTGTTCTATCTGATGTTAGTTATGTATTAAAATTTAAATATTAACGGTAGTCTTTTATAAAAATCTTGATTACTACGACGTGGTGCTAATATTTTTGTGTATATGGTTTTGCCCTTGACTTAGTTTGATGTTTTTTTTCATTAATTATTGATAAATACGTCGGACAATGTCAAATATAGATTATGTGTACTTTTTAAAAGTCTATAGTTCGATAAGAACAGTATCACCCTTGTTGTTAAATGGGCCTGACCAATAAGTCACATTTGTTGCATCTTTTAATAGTTTGTTACCATGAATTATACTATAATTTCTATACTCATGCAATTCTCTTTTTATAACCTCGTTGACATTTTCACACAAAATCAATGTTTGCTTTCGTAGTATCATATTATTTTAACACTTTACAGTGTTAGAAAAAATATAGTTTTTTCGGCAAGTTTTATTAGAACGTGTATTAGTATTAGTAATATATAATTCAAATATATTTCAAGCAACCGCAACTTCGGTCGTAGGACGAAATGGTCGTACAGGTCGTAAATGGTTCTTACTTATTACATGTACATTAAAATTAATGGATTTTGTTTCTAATTTCTATTTATTAACTACATATAAGTTAGTAATAAACATTTATTACTAATAGTAGTTAGTGAAGACTGTAAATATTGATACATTAAGAAAAATGTATGATATTTTTTTCGTTGTAAGTGGGAATGGTCATAAATCAAAAACAGGCATATGTAATTATTTCATTAAAGTTAAAACCGGAGCATGATTTAAATGACACGCTAGTATTTGTAATTAAATTATTTTCTTAAATCAATTCATTACATGATGTATGAATGCTAAGCTCTTTCCATCGCATTTTCCATTATTTTCTTGCATATTTCTCATTAGTGGTTGCACAATATTGGCATTAGGTCTTCAGTAGTATAAAATAACCGTAAAATCAGCCGTATCAATAAAGCCGTAAAATCAGGAGCATATCGTATTGCAGTGTATTCGAGTTTGATTCCCGGGTCAGCGTTATACATATTTTCTGAGTTTGTTTGATATTTTAATTGATTACATATAACAAATATTTATTAGGCAGTGGTGCCATAACACCATAAGAACTCGTCGTCGATAATATGACAGTGTCGTAAATAGGTAGATAAAATACAAAAACTAAAAAAATAGAATTTAAAACTTTCGAATTAAGGAGATTATTTTAATTTCCACAAATTGCATAAAGCTTCAGTTACTCGCATTTTTAATAAATAGCGGTTTTTTTTGATACGAAAAAAGCTTGTTTATAGATGCAAAATAAACTTGATACATACCGTAAGGAATGTATTCGTATCAATTAGTTATTAATGAAGTTATAAATGTGTCAATTAGCGATGATTATAAACTACCGATTAAATAATTACAATATAAAAACAATATAATTACCATAATTATAATGTTTTAAATTTAATAATATAATGTTATAATTTACGATGTACAAGTTCCTTTGTAATTATATAAAACGCTAAATTTTACTGAAATTTTTTTTGAAACTGGTTTAAAACGGTTTAATTTAATATTAAAATACCAAATATTAATTAATTATTAATAGTTTGAGCAATCTTTTTCCAAAATGGGCCAACTAACAATTTAAAATTGTGTACAGGCCCCGTACAAGAAACATATTAAAATATGAATAAATTAGGTGAAAATCTTAAATCACCCCCCTCAAAAGGGGTCGTTTTACTTCCACCACACACTTGATCCACATGTCATGCACTGTTGCACGAATTGTCCAATAAAGGAATGTTTTATACTGAAAAGTTTCTTTATTTACTTGAAAGTTTTTTGTTAAACAGTGTCAGTGTCAAAAATATCAACAAATTAATAAAATAAATAAATCCCGTGTAGCAGAAAACTTGCCATGTCAATCTTCAAATATTTGACTCACGTTGTACATTTGGATCAAACATTCACCGCATCGTCTGGAGCCGGCTTAAGACATCAAATTCTCTGGTTACTACACTGTAAAACAAATAGACTACTCTTTCTTAGGTTAAGGCTGCATTGCGAAAAAGAATAGCACAGAAATAAATCTGTAATTCTGTAATACATTGAATCATATAAATATACACTCTGCTGATTTAAAAATCACACACCAATTTTTTTTATATGTAGTGTTATATTCTAACGAGTATAATCATCTAGGATTTCCAATATTATTATTTAATTTTAAAAAAAGATAAAAAAATTAATGCAATTTTATATAGATGTCAACTAAATTTGATATACACGAAAGTTACATATATTTACGAAGTTTGCAGATAGCGTAAACGTCGCAGATAGGTAAATAACACGTATATGTTCATTCGTGCTTTCTGGGAATTCACTCTAAATAATTAATTTTGGCCCATTTGAACTTTTTGCTTTATTTTATTTTACATTATATCATAATTATATATGTACATGAAAAACTTTCAGATAATTTCCAATATGGCCAACATGGCTAAATAAAAATATGCGTGACAAAATCAATTTAAAAAATTATTAATTATAATTATTGAAATAACTTATCGATGTCAAGGGTAAAATTATATTTGTAACAATAATTTAATTCTATTTGAAATCAATAGACAATAGGCATCGTAATTTAATGTTTCTTAGATTCATTAAGTATTCTAATAGCGCCATGCAGACGAAATAATTTATTTTCAGGATCCTTTTATGTAGACATTAATTTTTTATGAAATTATGGAAACATTTATAAAACTCCCAGTGGACGAAATCCAACAGTAGCATCTTATATGTTCAAAATCATTGTAAATTGTTTGATGTAAATAGTTGTACTTGTCAGTTATATCCCCTCTATTCCCTCACCTTAAGACATCGCACAAACCAAATCCTTTCATTTCAATCCAATTCAAATACGCATTTCTTTATCTAGTCGAATGACCTTCAAATATTTTCATTCCTTTATTCTTTACAAACCCGTTCCATTTCTGTTATAAACAAAATACATTGTTTTAGATTTAACAAGTAAAATAAAATACTGAATTGTATTCTGTATCAAAAATATAACCAGAGCTGTAACACATAAAACTGGTAGTTGTAATTATAATTTGTAGAAATATTATAAAGATATTAATTTAAACGAAGTGTGCTGTTTCCTTTAAATAATCGGTCCAAATTGGCTTACACCCAATTGAAAAGAACGTTGCACCAAGATCATCAACGAATCGACTCTTGACATCGTTACATGGTCCTTCGAGCCGGATAATTGTGAAACCAGGTCCTTCGAAATTATATATCACGATACCGCTGAACTATCGAAGAAGAAGAAACATTGCACTGAAGATTAGCTAGCTGCCATATAAGTCTGCAATCTAGACAATCAGGTACGTGTCCAGCTTATCTTATTCAACATCCATCCATTTAATTTAATATCGATATACTATCATACATTTTGGATTTTTCATTACGTTTCTCTCAAAATAAAACTCACCTTACCTTTAAATAAAATTCTAAAAACTGCCATTTTAAACTCCACTTATCGCATTTTCTAATAACCGATTACAACATGTCAGTACTTAAAAGATTAAAAATTAAGAGCGCTGCAATAAAGGAAGACTTATTATCACATGATAGGTATTGCGAAACCATTGACATACATAGCAATACCTACGATTACTGTGAGATTAAGATAAGAAAGACTTCTTTTGCACCGCTTTTAGAGCAATTTAAGGATATTTCAATAGATGTAAAATTGAACAGTACTAATGAGGATAAAAGCGACGAAATGCAAAGTGAAATGTTAGAATTTCAAGACAAATATTTTTAAATAATGGCCAAATATGACAAAATAACTGCTTTTGAAGAATCATCTTCAATTGTTAAGGTTAACAGCCAATCAATTGTCTCCTTGCCAAATATAGAAATACCTTCCTTCCACGGGGATATAGGGCAATGGGAATCCTTTAAAGAAACCTTCACGAGTCTGGTGCATAACGAAGCCAGTTTTGATATAATGAAAAAATTCCACCACTTGAAGAATTCTTTAAAGGGCGATGCAGCAACGGTGCTCTATTCCTTGCAACTTATTCCGTCAAATTACGAAATTGCTTGGCAAATGTTAGTCAGGCGATTTGAAAATAAGAAATTAATAAGAATACACCACCTCAAGTCCTTTATGGAAACGCCAGCTATCAGTTATCAATCAAGCTCAAAGCTAAGAAACCTAACAGACAGTCTCACAAAGCACATTAGAGCTTTACAAACCCTAGTTCCCCAAGAAATGCTTTTTGATACCTTAATAAATTATATTGCACTAAACAAATTAGACAAAATTACTCAGACTGAATGGCACAAGTCACCCGAAGCCGCAATAGACAATCCGACCTTCACCTCACTACTCAACTTCTTATCTGACAGAGCTACATTGCTTGAAACCATGTCAGGTAATATCAAAGGACTGTCAAGTGTAAATACAAGGCAAACTTTTGTAGCTAGTCAAGCGCGGAAATGTTCTATCTGTAAAAACGACCACCAAACTTTTAAATGCCCTGATCTATTAAAGTTATCTATCTCAAATCGATTCGCAGAAATAAGTGAAAGGCAATTATGTTTCAATTGCTTAAGGACTGGGCACACAAAGAATGAATGCTCCTCTATTTTTCGCTGTCGCCTTTGTGATAAAAAACATCACACTATTTTGCATCAACAACAGGATGCTGATTTAGATACAACAACTGACCCCAACATTACATTATCAAGCACCGGCCGGCTAAGTAACCATAACCCTATTTTGTTATCAACAGCTATTGTGCAAGTAGTTGACGCCAATAATAAGCTGTGCACTGCTAGAGCTTTACTTGATAGTGGTAGTCAGAGTAGTTTTATATCGGAATCGCTCGCAAGGAAATTAAAAATACCACCTAACAAAAGTAACATATCAGTTCTGGGTATAAGTAGTGCAAAAACTCAAATTACTCAATCAATAACAATAAGTATAAAATCCATGCACACTCATTTTGCAACAAAATTACACTGCCTCATTTTAAAAAAAATCAACGGAAATATTCCTTCAACAAATCAAGACCTTACCGACATTCATATACCGAAAAACGTTAGTTTAGCTGATCCATTATTCCACAAATCTGAAAAAGTTGATTTATTACTAGGCGCGGATATATTTTGGGATGTGCTGCGTGTCGGGCGCATGAGCTTGGGAAAGCACAAACCCACGATTCAAAAGACCACCCTTGGCTGGATTGTCACAGGTTCTTACTGTAACAAAAGCAGCAGGCAACGACACTGTTACTTTTCTCAACAGCAAGAAATTCAAAATCAATTAAAATTATTTTGGGAGTTAGAATCAGTTAATAACGTATCATCACAATCAGAGGAGGAGATTGCATGTGAAACTCACTTTAAAAAGACTACCTGTCGAAATCAAGATGGCCGTTTTGTTTGCAAAATACCATTTAAAGAGCCCATTCATTTACTCGGTGAATCAAAGAAAATGGCTATCAAACGATTTTATTCACTGGAGAAAAAACTTCAGACTAACCCACAATTAAATGAGTTATATTCCACTTTTATGAAGGAGTATTTAAGCAATAAACATATGTCCTTAAACAATAACCAAAACACCACTTCACAATCCTATTTTTTACCCCATCACGGGGTGTTAAAACCTACTAGCACTACCACCAAATTGCGGGTGGTATTTGATGGTTCTATGAAAACCACTTCCGGATATTCCCTCAATAAATTGCAAGCAGTCGGACCTACGATACAAAATGATTTGGTATCCATCTTATTAAGATTTAGACAATTCACATACGTTGTAGGCGCCGATATCGCAATGATGTACCGGCAAGTGTTAGTTCACGACTCCCAAAGAGACCTTCAACAAATACTTTGGAGATTCAGCCCCAAAGACCCTTTATTATCGTATAGGTTAAACACTGTCACCTACGGCACTGCTTCAGCTTCCTTTCTGGCTATTAGAAGTTTGTGTCAACTTGGGTACGATAATAAAATATCAAATCCTAGCGCTTCCAAAGCCATTTTAGAGGATTTTTATGTGGACGATCTCTTGACGGGATCCGATACTATTAACAACTTGTTAAAAACGTGTGCTCAAATCGATTCCATTTTAAAGAGTGGAGGTTTCATTTTACGAAAATGGGTTTCAAATGCGCCACAATTACACAAAGAATTGAATAAAAACAACGAGCCATGCTCCAACGTTGAATTGGGTGATTCTGATTACCTTAGAACACTAGGTGTTGAGTGGAATCCCAATCTTGACTATGTAAAGTACACAATAAACAATACCAGTATTCCTAATATCAATACAAAGCGTAGTATTCTTTCATTTACCAGCAAAATATTTGATCCACTCGGGTTATTGTCGCCATGTATAATTGTTTTCAAAATTTTATTGCAAACGTTGTGGACTGAAAACCTGGGTTGGGATGACCCTGTTCCAACTGAAATCAATAATGATTGGAAATCAACCATGGATAGCCTAATCCTAATAAACAACTTAAACATACCTCGTCACTCATTAATTATAAACCACGTAAACGTGCAATTACATGGATTTTGTGATGCCTCCGAAAAAGCATACGGAGCTTGCATATATTTAAGAAGCACTGATGTTCTCGGCAACGTTAAAATTTCACTATTGTGTGCAAAGTCAAAGGTCGCTCCTTTAAAAACTATAACCATTCCAAGACTTGAGCTGTGCGCTGCCGTCATCTTGACTAAACTGTCAACAAAAATTATCAACACGCTATCCATCAATCTATCAGACATATATCTGTGGTCTGACTCCACCATAGTACTATCATGGTTAAAACTAACTCCGAACACTTTAAAGACCTTTGTGTCAAACCGTACATCAGAAATTCTATACAACATGACTTCCAATCATCATTGGCGTCATGTGAATTCTAACTCAAATCCTGCAGATTTAGTATCACGAGGTGTAGAACCTCAAAACTTAATAGAGAATTCGCTTTGGTGGTCAGGACCTTCTTGGCTACACAATGTAGAAGAAGCTTGGCCTACCAGCGAATTCACAATCAGCCATATACCAGACATGCGTAAATGTACTATTATCAGCACTCATACCAAATTAGAAACCGATATATTCTCTCTGTATTCATCATTAAGAACACTGAAACGGGTTGTTGCATATTGTTTAAGATTTAAATCAAATTGTAAAACCCCTAAAGACAAAGTTATAGGTCCGCTGACTGTACTTGAGCTCGAAAAAGCATTGAATAAACTTATCTGTATATCCCAATCTGAGTCTTTTCCGTCAGAGTTACATTCCCTAAAAAAAGGTGAAAATCTCAACAAAAGCAGCAAGCTATTACAATTAAATCCATTTTTGGATGAATCAGGAATAATACGAGTTGGGGGGCGTCTGCAACACTCAGATTTTGATTACAATAAAAGGCATCCCATAGTTTTGTCTCCTAATCATAATTTAACCAAACTTATAATGACACACGAGCATAACAAATTATTTCACGTAGGGCCTCAAGCTCTGCTATTCGCAATTCGAGAAAGATATTGGCCAATCGCAGGTCTCTCTCTGGCAAAAAGAATTGTTCATGCATGTCTTATCTGCTTTAAATGTAACCCAAAAACCGTGAACCCAATGATGGGTAATTTACCTTCCGATAGACTTACGTTAGATTTTCCATTCAAAATAACTGGCATTGACTATGCTGGTCCCATATTGATAAAAAACAAAGCTGGTAGAGGGTCCATTTTAATAAAATCTTATATATGCTTATTTATTTGCTTTGCTACTAAAGCTATCCACCTTGAACTAGTGACAGATCTCACTACACAGAATTTTATATCAGTGCTCAAACGGTTTATTTCCCGTCGCGGAAAGCCCACTAAAATATATTCTGATAATGGCACTAATTTTGTTGGCGCAAGTAATAATTTGGCCAAATTCCTGAAACACAAGCAAAGTCAAAATACTGTAATAGATTCAATGTCCGATGAGAATATAACATGGAAATTCATACCACCTAGATCTCCGCACTTTGGGGGATTATGGGAAAGCAATATAAAGGCTATGAAAACGCACATGAAGAAAGTTTTGAAAAATTCAAATTTAACGTATGAAGATACTAATAGTGTATTGGTACAAATTGAAGGTATCTTAAATTCACGTCCATTATACCCTATGTCCACTGATCCTTCAGACCTTCGTCCCATCACACCTGGACACTACCTGGTTGGTAGACCGTTGACAGCCCTCCCAGATGTTGATTACACAAACACTAAAATGAACAACTTACCGCGCTTCCATTTTATTCAGCAGCTTCTGCAGCACTATTGGAAACGCTGGTCAGCCGACTACGTTAACCATCTACAACAACGACAAAAATGGAAAAGAGCTACTGGACCCAACATCACCCCTGGAATGCTGGTTCTCATCAAAGAAGACAACGTTCCACCTCTGCAATGGACACTAGGTCGTGTTGTTCATTTAATTGTTGGCTCTGACGATCAAGGTCGTGTCGCGGTCATAGCCACCCAAGGAGGACAAATTAAAAGGGCTGTAAGAAAACTAGCACCACTGCCCGAGCAGCCAAATTGGAATTCGAGCGAATCCAACGGCGGGACCATGGACGAAATCCAACAGTAGCATCTTATATGTTCAAAATCATTGTAAATTGTTTGATGTAAATAGTTGTACTTGTCAGTTATATCCCCTCTATTCCCTCACCTTAAGACATCGCACAAACCAAATCCTTTCATTTCAATCCAATTCAAATACGCATTTCTTTATCTAGTCGAATGACCTTCAAATATTTTCATTCCTTTATTCTTTACAAACCCGTTCCATTTCTGTTATAAACAAAATACATTGTTTTAGATTTAACAAGTAAAATAAAATACTGAATTGTATTCTGTATCAAAAATATAACCAGAGCTGTAACACATAAAACTGGTAGTTGTAATTATAATTTGTAGAAATATTATAAAGATATTAATTTAAACGAAGTGTGCTGTTTCCTTTAAATAATCGGTCCAAATTGGCTTACACCCAATTGAAAAGAACGTTGCACCAAGATCATCAACGAATCGACTCTTGACATCGTTACACCCAGGGAAGAACTTATCGATTTGAAGGTCATGAATATTATAGTTCTGTTTTACAGCTAATTTGTTCTCTACTTGTATATATAGTACATATACTCGCATATGTATGGAAAACGAGAGTACTATCCCAATTCTGAGGTGGAAAACAATACCCAATCCGCTAATCTGATGTGGAATCAAGGTACTCTTATTTAATTTAGGGCATATGTCAATTCAATTAATATTCAACTATGTAATATCTTAGTTTCTTGTCAGGATGATAAAGAATCACATAATTTGTTTAATACATTTATTTAATAAAATAATAACGATGATAATAATACAATAAGGTTACAATATAAACGTTGGTATTTACTTTACAAATACAGAACAATGAATGAACAAACCATCTTAAATTCTAGTTATTATATACTCAGTCCTACATTAGTTTTCAGCTAGATTTAATAGGTTTATTTTTATTACTTTTGAGAATGCGTTTAGTTAATTTCGGTAAGCACATTCCCTCACTTATTCAATCAGTGGTTTAAAGTTTCACACATTTTAATTGCTTTAACCTTTGACTTGGTTTCCATTCACAATATACATTTATTAGTCACATTCTTTTACGACTTTTCTAGCTCGGGTGTTATAGTTATGATTTCTTTGTATGCTCGATTTATTTTTATGACTCCACATATATATAGGACCACTCAATAAGTTCGTAGGATGACATATAAATGGCGCCCCTATTGACAAATCCGTATAATATTTAGATTGATTGTAGTATCAACCATCAAATGATAAGTGTTAAAATTTCATTAAATTCTGACCATTAGATTACGAGTTACAGTGATTTTAGTGATGCTACTTTTGTAATTTTTCAGGCATATTTAAAAAAGTAACTTATGAAAATAAATTACTAAGAATGGTATACACATTTACATAATAACATTGTAGAACATGTTACATCCCATATATGTTAAATTACCATATAATTAAATATACATTATATAGTAAAACATATGTGTAAAAAGATTTCGTTAGGAAAATTTTTATCATTATTTTATGTAATATTCAGATTTTCTGTTTATTGGATGTCTCTATTTGGGGCTTGAATAATTTTATATCGGGCCATCCTCAAATTGACTACTTGAGGTTTGCAGTTTCTAATTTAATAATTACTGCAACCAGAGGCGGCCTTAGGAGGTGGCAAACGGGCCTCGCATCTTTGCGCAACAACCGAAGTAGAAAAAGTCATTACAATATATGTATATGAATCTCGTATTTCACGCTTTAGAAAACCCACTTGAATCACTGCGTATAACTTGTAAAGCATTCATGTACCTTACTTTATCATCATTAATATTTATCGTCTTTGTTCTTGTTAACTTTTATAAATTCTCCAATATAAAATATTAAAACTCACATATAAAACTCTTCAATCATCATCAAAAATACTTACTTTCAATTTACATAAATTACACAAAGAACAAGTAACTCGCAAAGATCTGCCGTCCCGCGGCCCTGCAAATATCTGCCGCACAGGGGCCTCGCAATGGCTAAGGCCGCCACTGGCTACAACGATGAATAAGATATAAGACTCAGGGTATCAATAGCATCGTTGTCCGTTAAGAATTAGGGGAGCAAAACAACCAGATTGAATTCTAACTAATGTAAACTTATCACAACTTCTGTTTTCTTGAGTGGTAAATTTTATTATTTGCTAGTTAAATGGAGCCCTACTTTGCAGTGACGTAGCTCCGTTCCTGTAAGACATACAAAAAAGTACACAAAACTTGTAGGGAATTGAGTCATCTATAAGTTTGATAATAACTATTTTTATCGTAAGACGCACTAGTAACGAGATATTGCTAAAAAACTGTTTTTGGCCGCCATTTTTTCAAGATGGCGGCGCACGTCGACGTCGTACGAGTTGAATAACTTAGGGTTTTCATTAACAGCCCTAACTTTAAAATATATCCAAAAATTAGAACTACATGCAATCATGTCAGGTAAAAGTCTAAAGTTCCTGGGCTAAGTGATGACATTCAATTTTTTTAATTTAACTTATTTAACGTCGGCCTATTTCCAATGCTAAACCTTATCACCGACAACCTTCTACTATGTTGGTAGTTTGTGTAATGTGCACAATCAATTGAACATAATGGCAACCAAACCCAAAAAATATAACTCTGGTCCGCGGATCAAATCCGACTGCTCTTTTTGAAAGACTATATACATTTTAATCAAAAAATTAAAATACGACCTCTAAAAAATTAGTTCGCAAGCATATTGATTAACGCTTTTATGTGTGATAATTATTTTCTAATATATCATCTTATTAAATAGATGCCTAATTTATGGGATTATATACATTTTGTACGCGGTGAAAGTGAACAACAACGTCATCATAATTTACAAGAAGGACTTTTTCAAATTGCATCACAAACTTGTAGTATTTTAGTTCAAGTTAATAATACAAATAATATTAGTTATGGCAACAATACAACAAACATCCAATACAACAATGTCTGCCGTACTAACAGAAGAGAGGAAGCGGAAGTTCCGTCAAACCTTCGAGGCACATCAGAAACTGAAAATGAACAAATGATGGTTCTCATTCCCCCAACAAAAGGCAAAAGTTCATTTTCAACCTACAGGCATAGATTATCGGTAAGTGACAAGTTAAATTTCGTTTTGCACTGTGTTCGGTTTCATTTTTTTTTTCATTTAGGGCCTTATTCTGTAAAGTATTTCCACCAGTGAAAAAATTTCATCGCTATAAAATGACGTCACAAAATCTATGATTTTTATTTGGTATTCTGAAAGAAATTTCCATCGATTTTATTTTTGTCGCTGGAATAGAATCGACCAAATTATAAGGTGGCCTTTAGCGGTGGCTTTAAAATTTTCCATCGCTGTATTTTTTAGAACTGTCAAACAATTCGAATTATAATTTAAATTTCAGTACAAATTCTTTAATACACAGTATATGTATAGTCATATGAATATACAAATATAAATATATCAGAAAGTGAGGTTATGTTGCTTGTCAATTTCGTACTTGTCAAGTGTTTGAATTTTTAAATATTTGAATATTCTGAATACCGTTATTGGTCAAATATTTTTAAAATTGATGACGTCTTAAAATGCGTCACTATACTTTTTCACCGCTGTACATTATAAGGGCAATGGAAAATTTTGCATACAGAATAACACTTTAGATATTTTAAATACAGCGACTTTATACGAGCGGTGAAAAAATTAAATATTTCCACCGCTGAAAAAATAAGGTCGATTTTTTTAAAAGTTACAGAATAAAGCGCTTAAAATTTGAGGCGATTTCAACATTGATTAAATTTGGTTCAATAAGTTTATTTCAATTAGGAATTCGAGCACTTTTAAAAAAAAAAATCTTGGTTGTCAGCAAGCATCCCTAAGTTCACTACTGTGTTTGTTCTGTGTTTGGTTCATTGAGCTTGATATTGTGGGCAGGTGATTAGGAGATGTCATTTGCGTCTGACAGTTTTTGCACTGTAGAGCTGTAGTTTTATTCATTAAATGTTGATGCTTAAATTTCGTATGTCCAGTTCGCAGTCTGAACAAGAGTTTTTCAAATTGTCTGTTGCATTGATAAGAATTTCTGTATTTTCTTTAATTAATTTTAATTTGTGGCCAGCACTGGTTTTCAATTTCCTGCATACCTTTTTTTATACCATTCAACTAAATCTAAATGTTTATTATTATTATTACCTGGGTTTTTTTTTAAATTTAATTTCATTTATTTAACGTCAGTCTATTTCCGATGCTAAGTCCTCAAATCAAATTAAATTGATTATGTAAATACATAATATAATATAATATATCCTTGAATGCAGATATAAAAATATTAACAGAAAATAGAAATTTGATTTTCAACACGCTATTTTCAATGATGTAATTGATGTAATAATTAATGATCTATTTATAAACAAAGCTTAAACATTTATCTGACTCCTAACGTTTATATGGTTTAAATAGTTTAATCCTGTGCAAAGGTATTAGCGTTTTTATATTTGAAAACATGTAGTACTAGTACAAAGTTGCAAATCGATTGTCATTTTAGTACACTGTTGCCATCTATATCTAACTATAAAACCATGAAGTAATGTTTCACCTTATACAGCGGTATAGTGTCAGAGGCCCATAATTCTATGAAAAAGCACTATCTCCCCAATTGTTTTTATAATGCATACTGGAACGAATAAGATAAAATTCACCATCGTATCGTAAATTTATATGGCTCTTATAACCTCTTTTAAGTGTGAGTTACTGACGAACTCTCGTAACTTGAACTATATGTACTTCTTTCTGTACTTTTCCATTTAATATTCAGATAATATTACTGTTATTACTTATTTGTTGTTGTTTAATTGAATTTGTTAAAGGAAACGTGACAAACGGAAATCCTACATTGATAACAACCGCAAGATAACGCTGTCCCGTGTTTACAATTGCTTTAACTTATAAATTAATTTTCTCTATTATACGTACTGCTAATGAACAACGCTAATTTATATTGAATTTAAAATATCTAAATATAGGTACATTATACTTGAAAGATAATTTGCATAACAGAAATATGATATTACCTTATATCTATGTAAAATTTTGTATAAGCGAGATTTACTAATATTTCGTGTATTATTTATTATAACATTTTTTATATAAAATTAAGTTTTATAATTTGCAGAAGTGTAACATAATTTTGTTACATTGCCGTGAAATAAATGCACTTAAAATATTTTACTAGTTTAATATTTAACTAATTTAATCTTGCATTTACGGCATAAAACGTAAATTTATATCAATAAATTATTTCTTTTACGTAATGTTATCATCATATATTATAATGTTCCAAGTGTATATTTATATGTTTGTTTGTTGCTGAAATTCGTATGGTAGAATGAAAACGGCTTCATCAATGTTTTTGAAAGACTTTTGGCGTCCCCGAATTTTTCCCTGAATTTCCTGGAAACCCGTAATTTTGGAAAAACTAAAAAAAAATATTTTACTTTTTGCTCTATAACTTTTAATTCGTAAAAGATAGAATGTTGAAATTTGGTATCCGTATTACGGTGTTCAATTCTAACATTACTGGAAATTTAGAAATTAAAAAATTGGCATAGTTGAGAAAATTAGAGGACCCGGTAGGAAACTTTGGAGAAAACTCAAATTTTGGATTACATAATACAGACGGTAAAAATTGTATTTACCGACGGTAAAAATTGGGCTAGAAAGTTGAAATTTGATATATGGGCTAATTTTGGTACCTGATTTACGAATCGAAAAAAAAAATCCCAAATTTTGAAAAAAAAGTTGGTCAAATAAGGAATAAATTGAAAATATTTTATATTTTGTTGAAAAAAAATAATATTTTTTTAGTTAATTTATATGAAAAATTATTTTATTATTGGGCGAGTTAAATATTTCAATTTGAAAATAGAATTAAAATTTGAAATGAACACTAAAAAGACGTCGCATTGCGACGGGGGTTAACTCTAGTTTATATATAAAATTGTTATGTACCAGGTAAACTTTTTTTTGTTAAATAAGCCTTACATATATTTAACTGTGATAAACGGGTATATACCTACTAAACGAATAATATAAACTTAAATACTTTTTATAACTAAATAATAATTTTTTAAACCTTAAAAAATTCGCGAATTCCATCATAGAGAGCTTTGTCCGTTTTATCAGTGATCTAATTGTAATTACTGCCGTATATTACATATGGCCAGGGCCAGTAGTTGAACACTGGACACATAAAGTTAGAATAAAGTTTAATAGAATTATACAACTACATGATCATGATTACCAAGAAATTATTGGGACTAACTTTATAGTCGTTAAATATTAGTGACTCATTCTGAAATAGATGAGTAAGCTAGTGTGAATGGATACTTCCGTTCCCGGTACCAGGATAAATGAAAAGTGATAACCAGTGGTGGATTTAGATTTAGATGGGAGTCCCAGACGCAAATAAAATTGTTCCCCTCCACATTATAAAAGTCACAGGACATCTAATCACTATTAGCAAATAATGTCACAATGGGCTTGTGACCTATTTTTTTAGGGGGGGCTAATTTTTTAAATTTTTGATTAAAATAAATGTTTTTATTTTTTAAATATCCAAATGTTTACGAAGTTACAGCTATATCAAATTTGAATTTTAGTTTTGCGGCATTTTTTCACGGGATACACAACCAGCTGTTAGTAGTAAACGACGTATCACACACACACTCGTATGCGTCTCTGTTGTATAAAAGAGATGGCATATTGCTAAATGTGACGTACCATGTATTGGAATTTTCTATTACGTTGGACATCCTTTAATAATTAAAGAGGCAAAATGACTATTTTAATTGTTAATATGTAAAATATAAGGAGTTTTTAGAAAATAATTGGACATTTGAGGTTCTTGTAACCAGCTTTATCAATATACTAGAGTTTACCCCCGTCGCAAGCGACGACTGTCGTTTGTATGTAAATTGAATTTCAAATTTTGATTCCATTTTTAAATTGAAATATTTAACTCGTTCTATATAAATTTTACATATAAAAACAAATAATTTTTCATATAAACTGCCTAAAAAATATATTTTTTTTAAGAAAATATAAAATATTTTCAATTTATGCGTTATTTGACCAACTTTTTTTTTATTCGTAAATCAGGTACCAAAGTTAGCCCGTATATAAAATTTCAACTTTCTAGCCCAATTCTTACCCTCGGCAAAAACCGCCCCCGTTCCCCTAAATAAAATTTTTGAATTTTCTTTTGTTAATAACATATTTTATTATTAAGAAATCCAAAATTTGAGTTTTTTCCAAAGTTTCCTACCGGGTTCCCTCATTTTCTCAACGCCCCCTTTTCCAATTTTTCAATTTCTAATTTTCAAAAAATGTTAGCATTGAACATCGTAATACACATGCAAAATTGCAACTTTCTATCTTTTACGACTTAAAAGTTAGAGCAACAAGTAAAAAATTTTAGCCAAAAGTCTTAGAATTTTTTTCTCTACGAAATAGTCAATTTTCAAGAAAATGCTTGGCGCATAATAATCGCTGGAGCATATAAACATATAAATATACACTTGGAACATTATAATATAGGAAGGAAGGAAGGATAGTACAGTTTTATAGAATTTAAAACATGGTCCACAAGCCCATTGCATTTCAGCGAAAACAAACTGCGTATGGGTCTTCAAAAGCCTGTACCCCAGGCACGTGCCTTGTGTGGCAAAATCCGCTGATGGCGATAACAAACATATACTCAAAAAGCAAGAGCAATTAAAAACCCGAATCGTTCCTATTATAACCTTATCTGTTCCCTTTATTAGCTAACCTCATCCCTTTGCCTGTGGTGTCCGCAGACAGTAGCGAACTGGTTATATATAGTCAGGGCCGCATTTAAAGTAGGGCCAGCGGGGCTACTGCCCAGGGGCCCCCACAATAGAGATAAAAGCAATAGATTTTTAAAAGACTCCACGGAAATTGTTCCTTTTATTTGGAAAATAATTTGGGGCCTCCAGTCCTTCGCTGCCCCAGAGCCTCCACACCTCCAAATTCGGACCTGTATATAGCAAAAGAAAGGGATATGTATCTGTAAAGACCAAAATTAATTCAGTATTGAAATTGAACTTGTTTCGCATTTTCTCAATTTATCATATGAGGAAGCTTTTACTTTAATGTTTATCAATAAGCCACTGTATTAAAAAAGTCTGCAGTTTGTACCTACGTAGATCAAAGTATCATTGCATACACCTCCGTACAGAAAGTGGACAGCGGATTGTTCAGAGGAATGCATATATACAATAGGCACTTTCATTAAATTTAATTCAGTGGTGTATTGATAAACATAAAGTGTGCTAATGCAGAAGGATTTGTAATGGGCTTGTGTCCTATGTCTTAATTTCTATAAAATTGTACTATATATTGATAAAGTGGGTTACTAGAAAATCAAATGTTCAATTACTTTTTAATAACTCCTTATATGCTAAGAGATATTAACAATTAAAAAAATCATTTTGTCTCTTTAATTATTAAAGGGATTCAACGTAGTACACATTCCAAATGCATGTGACATCATAACCGCTACCAACCTTACAGCTCATAAATCTCTGCTATATGTATTTATATATTAAAATATCAAATATTATTTACAGCTATTTCAAGGAACAATCAAATTTCAATATTATGTCTGCCTTAGTAGGGTTAAATAAAATAAAAACTTATTATTCTTTGATTTGACTTGATTATTTGAATACCAACAGCTACAGAACATTACCACAGCACTGACCTACTCAACAAATAACTGACGTTAAAATGCATTTCTCGTCATACAAATATGGCCGACCATTTCTAGCGCTAAAACTACAATTCAAACTTTTAATTGCTATATCTCCGTCAATATTTAGATATTTAATAAAATAGACACGCCAATACATATTTATTAACATCAATTTCAATCAACAATTGAAAAATCGACCACTAAAAAATGAGGACACAAGCCCATTCTTATCAGAAAAGTCTGTTAACAGTTATTCCTTTTAAAGTCATTCTGTGCGGGCCTAACCCCTTCTCCGTCTCGATTGCTCACTCCTCTCTACCTATGCCGCGCCGTCAGTGATACATAACTTATTATATTATGGTGTTTATTAAATAAAATAAAGTGATACACATTTAGTACTATAGTTCAGATATGCATATGAGTCACAATCCTTCCGATGATGCCAGTTCATTAATCATTTATATATTACATGATTAGATAATATGGTCATAGAACTAACAGTATTGTGATATGACTTGGACATATGTACGTAATGTGTTATGAGAATGACAACTCAATTTTATGATTCATGCGGAAGCCTGAATTTACCAGCAACCTCAAGAACGTCCTTAATGAATACATATAACAAATCACTCAATAAGTTCGTAGGCTGTCATATAGATGGCGCCATTATTGACAAATAATGATACTCATATGATTTTTAGATAGTACTAACCTTCAAACGATATGTGTCGAAGTTTTATGACATTTCCACCATTAGTTTACAAGCTACAGTGGTTTTTGTGACGCTACTTCTGCAATTATGAAAACAATTTCTTGTGTTAATAAAGCATTGCGTTTTAGTAGGAAAAATACCGTTGAAGCAAACTTCACAAGTATTATTCGAACTTGTCGCCACCTATATGTCATCCTACAAACTTATTGAGTGATTTAATTCATATGATGGTGTGGCGGATTTATATAGCTTTGTCCATTCTTATACTGAAGTCTTATTTAATATTTTAAAATAATGTGCAAAATGCATTAAGGTGATCGATGTAACAATCCTTTAACAGTGAAACATATAATTATTAACGATAAATCTGCAACAATTCAATGTTCTTATTGCGAATTTATTTGTTAATGTTATCACGCACAAAAGCGCCTGAATATGATAGGCATCTTTTCTAAACGAAAAATTAAATAATACTATGATTATTTCCTACCCTCTTCCCTTCTATGAATTGTCATCTCTTTTATACAACAGAGTATAAACAAGAATAATTCATTATTAATTATAATCAAAATTGTTTTTAAATATTTTGATCGTGCAACATTGTAAATTTATTTAAACATTACTTTAATTTAAATTCTGTAAATATGGCAACAACGCATCGGGTTTTGTTTATGTTTAAACACCTGCGAGCTCAATGATCAACCTCAAGTTTGGTTAATTATTGTGCAATGTTTATTTTTAGAGAAAATTATTGTAATGTGTTAGAGCAGTGCATAGTTTTATTTAAGATTTTTATATGTAAAAGACAGAGACAGCAATATGATTTTAAAAATATTTATAAAAAGTAAATAATTGAATATAATGTTAGGGTTATGTCGGTGGATGTATTACATATAAAGACGAACTTGAGAGATTACGTTCGACTGCCAAATGTGAGAAAAAGAGATGAATATAGTTTCCAGATCAATCTAATAAAATAACTAACAACTACATACATATATATTTGAATTTAAAAAAAGATTTGATTCGTTTGCAAGTTTAAACTTGAATGTCAAAGATTTGTTGGAATTTGCTAGGTGTGCTGATTGTGTGGAAGACAGATACAGTTTCATTATTTAAAGTCTTGCGCCAGATACAGACATATAGGCGCCAAATTCAAAATCAGTATCAATTAAATTTAAAGTGGGTATAGGTATCGCAATTTAACAACGTAGTATGCTCTCATGCTTTGCGCGCGTTCTATCTGTATCTTACTATATACGACAGTGTTGCAATATTGAACAAATTCTTTATCTCAAGTTCATTTAACTTGCTTGTCTATGATGTTTATAGAAAATGATTTAGTTATCATCGACGACCTCCTACAATGTTGGCAGTTTTTGTGGTGTCGTGGCTTCATATATGTGAACTATACCGCTGCCTAATATGTTTATGACTACGTACAAGTATTTACATAATCATTTTAACTAAATAACAACCAAACCACCGTGTCGTCAAAATCTAAGAATTAAAATACAATAATACATATCATAACTCAATAAATATGGCTCATAAATTTATAAAAATAATCCAGAAAAATAAATTCATAATATGAGTAATATAATTTTTTGTTGTCACACTGTTATGAGTTTGGCTGGAATACCAATATCACATATCATAACATTTTCATTGTTTTAAATATCACAGCAATATTATTAATAATAATAAAATAATCTGGTGAACATTTTTTACATAATTACTAGTAAAAACATACTTATTTATCAATATAATTCTCACAATATTACAATATTTTTACTTTTAATTCTCTAGAAATAAGTTTCTACTTTCTATATATGTTTTTTTCGTTACTTTTTTATTTAAAATTACCGCCATAATGTAGCAGGTCTTCTCTGATTGGCTTTTTTACATTCTTTCTGATTGGTGTATATCGGCGGTAAATTTAAAAATTCTTTACACTGCTATGATATGAAAAAATGAATTCTTATGAAAACAGCTACTAAAAATAAAGATTCGAACTAATATTTTCCTATTGTCTATTTGCATGGTCTTTTGCTTGCTCATATAGTAACAACATCTCTTAAGCTTTAAAGATAACGTATTTATTTTTCTTAAAAATCTTTGTATGCCACGATCTCCGTGAAAGTTTTTATTTAAAATTGCCGCCAAACCGTTACGAATTCGAACACGGAATTGACTTTTCAGTAGTGCATATTCGAATTGTTTCACAGTAGTATAATTTATTGTAAAATATCAGTAATACTCAGTTCATCCGTCCGTGTTTATTTTGTGATTCTGACGTATGTTGATTAAGGCCCTCAGCACACGACGCGACTGGTTGCAAACCTTAGCCCCGAATCTGTCCGAACCGAATGTCATTACAACTGTGTTGTCAGTGAAAGAACGAACGTGTTTACGAGTGAGATTAAACACACGGCACGAACGTAACTAAACTGATTTTAAACTGGTTTTGAGCATATATTCAGCGATTAAATTTCTCGGTCGCAGGGGATTGTTGGTTTCATCAACAGAGATGTTTACGAATACTATTGAAAAATATCGCTATAACACAAAAGAATCCAATGTTTTGCTATTGTTAAAAATTCTATAGAGTCACGATACACGGCTCGACATGGCTTGTGCTCGTTTTCGTTGAAAACTTCGTTTCTCGTTTAGTTTGCAATCAATCGACTCGTATGCTTTTCCTCGTGTTTTATCTCACTCGCATACACGCTCGATCTCTTACTAACAACATAATTGTAATCACATTCGCTTCGGACAGATTCGGGCTAAGGTTTGCAACCAGTTGAGTCGGGTGTGGAGGGCCTAAAATGTCATCTTCCCTTTATTATTGTATGTTTAGGAGCCATATAAAATGAACGGACGTGTGAAAATATACATCACAATACATAAAGCTATGATGTATTGGTAAGCTTTTAAATAATAACTGTACACCCTACTGAAAAAGTTCCATAATGCGAATCATCTCCAATACACCATAGTAATAGTAGTCGGCATCTCAAGTAGTCTGTACTAGTATGAGATAAGCCTCATACAGTCTTCTGGCGTTCGCTGTGATTGGACAATTTTACCCGGGTAATTTAAAAACCAATTTAATTTTTTAGTAATAGATATATTTTAAAACGAATATATATATCATTACAATTTAATTAAATAATAATTTTATTCCAAACAGCGGGTTTCTTACCTTTAGCATTTAGAAAAAAATAAAGTTCAAGGGAATCAAAATATTTTATCAGTAATAAATTTATGGAAATTTGAACTTTTATAAAAATAGTAAGTAACTCTTAACACGAAAATGAGCGATTATATAAACAACTAATTGTATGTATATAAAAATAATAGCGGTCTAGGGAATTACCTTACTTATATAATATATCTTTTATTAGTATGGAATCTAGATAATAAACTGTGTTTATGTTTTAAAAGTGTGAGTGTACTCCTTTGCGACTTGCTATCACGCGACGCGCGAAACGAAAATAATCAATAATAAATGTTTAGGTTCATGTAGGTTTTTGTACATAACTTGTGATAAATTGTTCATCTTTCCAAGTTATATATTAAGATAAATATTCTGTATGAAACAAAACCCAAATTTGTCATTTAAAAGTCCCGCGATGAAAGTATCAAAAAAATCATTTTGTGTGTAAGTTGGTAGCACTGTCACCGCGCGACTTTTAAATGATAAATGTGGATATTTTCCTTCAGCATGTTTCATCAGACAGACATGATTTTGCTTGAACTCTCGCAATAGTAGATATTTAAAAATAGAATTTGCTATTCTGCAAAATGTTATCACTTGAACATTTTATACTATGACTCGAAATAGAATTGGAACTGGGATCTTGCATATTCACACTGCATATAATTAATGTTGTGATATCACAAATGAACAGGAGGTAAAAATTTTACAGAGTTTTTAAAGCCTAAGGGCTTTATGTTATTTCACCATCTCTTAGGCCCTCCGCACACAAGGCGAGTGGTTGCAAACCTTAGCCCCGAATGTGATTGCAACTGTGTTGTTAGTGAGAGAACGAGCGTGTATACGAGTTCGATAAAAAACACGGCACGGTGGTTTTGAGTACGTTTGCCGCGAGAATTCTATTGAAAAGTATTTAAATACATACATACAATCAAATACGACATAATAAAATCCCCTATTATGCTATTGTTAAACATTCTAGAGGGTTACGGAACACGGCTCGACTACCCAGTAAACAATTTGGTGAAGTGCCCTATTTAGTGATGTTTCTATCACTATTTCACTTCAATTATAGTTCGCATCAACTTTATCTTCATTTGTATTCCGGCAGGTGGAGTAATTTCGCCATTTGTAGAAGATAAAGTAGACATTTTATATGAAAAAATGTGAGAAACTGAACTATAAATGAACTCTTTTATGACAAAAAAATCATGACGCATCTTCAATATGATGTCAAAGTGACTCCAAAATGTTTACTGGGTACCAGTTTAGTTTCATTCGTGCATTATATTTTCTCTCACTCGTATACACGTTCGTTCTCTCACTAACAGCACAGTTCCATTCTCATTCTGTTCGGGCAGATTCGGGGCTAAGGTTTGCAACCAGTTGCCTCGTGTGCGGAGGGCGTTAAACGTCTCATAGAGTGAAGTGTATTAGGTTGCATTATTTTAGGATGAATCTAAATATCTAAATCATTAAAGAAGTATTGGACAAAAAGTCTCTCTTTTGAAGTTAATGACAGTTAAGTGTGATTTGGTTGTTAAGGATTTTTGTTCGTTTTATTTTTCCCACTCTGCACTCTGGAATGGTTAGAATATACAAATTGTAAGAAATGGTTTTTATCATCTAACATATTTACTTTACAGAACATTACCCCAATAACTGTTATTCTATAGTGTTCTATAGCAGACATAGTTCTATACAAATTATTCCTATGACAATGACCATTGGCCATATTAAGTTTTTTGAATAAAGTATGACGTCATTCAATGACGTACAACTAGACGTTTGAAAATTAAATAACGTTAGTGATGACGTATGGCTCTTGGAAGCATAGTCAAAAAAATGTATTTAAGGAGTTAAGGGGGCTCGCATAAAACGGCAACCATTAAGTACATTTATATATTTATTATCATTAAATATAAAATACATTTGCAAAAATATTCACATAAAATATTGTTCGCGAAACACTTTTACCGGGTGAGTTGCATGGTCGTCATAGTAGCATGTTTAGAAATCCTCAGAAATAAAAAGATTACATATTTTCATTTAAACAATTGTTAGAAATTTTTTTAAATGAAACATAATCAATTTTCTGATGAGCAGAAAAAGATGCGGGGGTGAGAATTGTCCACATACTCTAATCGAGAAGGTTATATGAACGACATTTTCTAAAAATAACCAAAACCAAATAGAAATGGACAATGCCAACCAAATATCCAATTTTTTTAATCCAACAAAATAGAACACCATCTTAAGATAAAAGTACAAGTTCTTGAACACGCAGTTAAACAGCATTTCCTCACATTTGCAAAAATGTGCAGTCTTATGTGTAACTTGGCAAGAACCAAGAACGTCTAAAATGTAGCAGAAATATAATATTTATGTAATTATGATGTTTAGGGTTGCAGAACAGAATAAATTCTTAAATCTTAGGCTTAAAACATGTTGATAGCCTTTTAATATTGATTTTCTGAAAGATATTCCTTTTACTCCAGTGACCGTTTTTTGCTCTTATATTTTAATGGGCTTGTGTCCTATGTCTTAATTTCTATAAAAGTGTACTATATATTGATAAAGTGGGTTACTAGAACCTCAAATGTTCAATTATTTTTTAATAACTCCTTATATGTTAAGAGATATTAACAATTAAAAAAGTCATTTTGTCTCTTTAATTATTAAAGGGATTCAACGTTGTACACATTCCAAGTGCATGTGACATTACAATCCTTGTGTAAGGTTACCAACCTTACAGCTCATAAATCTCTGCTATATGTATTTATATATCAAAATATCAAATATTATTTACAGCTATTTCAAGGAACAATAAAATTTCAATATTATGTCTGCCTTAGCAGGGTTAAATAAAATAAAAACTTATTATTCTTTGATTTGACTTGATTATTTGACTACCAACAGCTACAGAACAATACCACAGCACTGACCTACTCAACAAATAACTGACGTTAAAATGCATTTCACATCATACAAATATGGCCGACCATTTCTAGCGCTAAAACTACAATTCAAATATTTAATTCCTATATCTCCGTCAATATTTAGATATTTAATAAAATAGACACGCCAATACACATTTATTAACATCAATTTCAATCAACAATTGAAAAATCGACCACTAAAAAATGAGGACACAAGCCCATTATCTGCAGAGCAATATTTCAGCATAAGGTTAAATATAAATGATCCCCCTAAGGTTAAGGGATGTATGTCGGACTGATTTAAGTTTTATACGAATATTGAACGTATTAAACCTCACATAATCCCTAAAGTTTTGTCAAACCCTTCTATTTTTATTAGTTTATAAATATTCAAATTCTCCACCTATAATTGAAATTTAATATAACCTGATACATTTTATTTAAGCTTACACACATCCAAGTTATATACTATGTATTTGATGACTAAATATATGTAATATATCATATCAATTTTGCTATATTTTTACTATTGTTTGGTCAAGTTTATGCCACAGTAAAATGTAGACGTAACTGTAACTGTGTAACTGTGACGTCACAAACAGCTGTTGAATGCGTATGTCAGCATATGTAGTCACTGATATAAATGTTTATGTTTGTGATTTGTCCTTTGTATACTTGCATTTAATCATATCTTATTTAATCTTGGATTGTATTCTTTATCTCAATTTGATATTTTTGACTTCATAATATTATTTTCTTTACTGTTTATTATACACATACTTACTAAAATTGGATAAAATGAAAATTGAATTAAAAAAGACAAAGGAAAAGGAAAAAGTAAGATTATTTATTTTATTTCTTTGTGCTTGTATTGTAATTATTATTTATTTATACTAATATGTAATAATCTAATATTTATAGTATTATATAGGAAAATTTGACTCTTTTTTGATAAAACAAATATTTCTACTATAGTTACTTAAATATTTTTCAGTCATATTATTTATAAAATATAAATCTAAGAAATTTAAGGTTATGTTTGCTATTAGATGGTTTTATTGTAATATTATGAATAAAAGTTAATTGTGACATATTGCATATATCATCTGTTAATAATAATTTTTTTTTATGTAACTATTATATCTTCGGAATCTATAATTATAGTGTACCGATCTCAAAATTGGCTTACAAAATATACAATTCATATAGCAGTACTGTTATACTGGCACACACAATATACATGCTCTTCAATTATTACATCCTTCATTTAAATTGGATTAGACTTTTCACGATTTTTCACTAGGCCGTAAGTCTCTTGCGCTCATATTTTTTCTCTCTCTAACAACATCAAGGTGTATTGATAGTTAAAACAAAAGTAAAGAATCTTGCAATTAAAAAATTTAATACAGTATTACACCTAGTCGTCAGTTCTTTATTAAGACTACTTTAGATAGTTCTTAATGCAGCTAAGAAAGAAGGCGAACCTAGTTTACGAAACAATAACATAACTAACGCATTCATTTTTAAGGCCAAAAAAGTCATAGCGTGTACACTGTGCAACTGTGCTTTCAGGATCGATTCTCGTATCAGAGCTTTTTGAGTTTTCTTGTTGTATCGTGTAAATTGATTGTATGGAAAATAATAGGTTTATAAAAACTACCAATATAGTAAGATGTCGACGATGATAAATAAATTTTAAATGAAGATCCAATTATATGAAAATTCAGCTACGATAGCTTGGCTGTATTACAAACTATACTTACTTTAATAATATTTACAACGCCTAAATTATAGGCAATAATTATTACAACGATTTTTCCTCTCGTTTTAATTACTTCAGGGATCTTGTACCCTGCTTATCTAGTATTACGATCATGGCTCAGTAACTGAATCATTAATTTTTTTTTATTTCAGACTGTTCTAGAGAGCGGACTGACTTCACAAAATAATTCCAACCATGAAGATGCTTTTGAATTATGGGATCAAAGTCATATGTTACGTGGTAGCCATAATGATGGACTAGCTGTTAATAGGTACGCCAGATGACCTTTTTATAAATTCTAACTTTAATTAAATTAAAAGCTAATTATATGTTATATATTCTTCTTAGCCGTAATAACCATTAACCTCCGCTTTTCACTTGAATTTAAAATAAATAAATACACTTTTCTAATAAGGTTTTTAAAAATTTATTACTTCCATAAAATTATTGATTAGAATTCTAGTTCTACATAACATTAATTGGTCGTTATATATTGTGCTCAAAAATAGAGTGTAATACCATTAGTGATGAATAATTAGATATGCATAATAGATATGATATGCTATATGAGTGTATTTTAATCAGCAGAAATAAATATGTTTCTTTATAAGGTTCATCGATAATCAAGAAAACCAAAGGCATTTTGTTAAAAATGAAAATATTGTTCCGGTCTTCAGCTTAAAGCAATGATATTTCTTTAATTTTAAATATTACCGAAAACAGAAAAACAATTTCATTTTTAGTTTGATTTTTAGGTGGGGTTGTAAGCCATCCTGCATTCCAATTACTGTGATTTTGATTCTCATTGTCCTGGTTGTTTTACTTCCACTTTTGGACCACTCTAGTGACCGTCCTGCATCATCTGAAACGCTAACTATAACTGGAATTAATAAAGATACTTGCTTAAATTCATGTCCGTAAGTATAAGAATATTATCACGAACGGAATTACATGTACACTTACAATTTACAATTACAATTACAAAAACAAGGAAAAAAATATACATATGGGCCATAATCTGATTGTCACTTTCTAACGATCTTACAATTTCAACTCTTAATAATGATGTCAAATGATCCTTATGCATACCAGATATAATATATCATGCATGCCTGTCATAAGACACAAAAAGCCTTTTTACAATAAGATCACTGAAAATTGCAAATCAGAGTAACTCCCATAACAAAGACTAGTCCTGTGTACGCAAGTTACTTAAAATAATATTTTGCATGTTTTTAGTATGTCGTTGGTAGAGAGCATTCCGGAAGGATTAATTTATCCAAATGGTTCCATATCACTTCCCAGTACATATGAAACTTGGAAGAATTTGATCGCAATTGCCGAAAATACAATTGAAATAGCTTCATTCTACTGGACTATACGAAAATCAGATGTTTTTCCACATCCTTCTTCAAAATTAGTTAGTATTTTCATAGTTACAATGTAGCCAAATGAAGATATTCAAAAGGAAAAATAGGAATTCATAAGGGTTTCTTAAATTTTGTAGGGTGATGAGATCTTCCAAGCGTTATTATCAGCAGGCACTGAAAGAGGATTAAAAGTAAAAATAGCACAAAGTGCTCCAACAAAAGGACAACCTAATATTGACACCGAATTTCTAATAAAACGAAAAGCTGCTGAGGTTATTATTTCATATATATGAATTCTATTACATAATACTTAATTTTAATAATTAATTCCTAACTAATTATTTGAATTACACTTTAGGTGCGGAGTGTCAATTTCCCACGCCTTCTTGGTGGTGGAGTTTTACATACGAAACTTTGGATAATTGATCGAAAACATTTCTATATTGGAAGTGCAAACATGGATTGGCGTTCACTAACTCAAGTAGCTATAAATAAATTATAAATCAAAAACAATTTTGTTAATAATCGTATGAATCTTGTACGATTCTTATCAAATACATTTCGATTGGTACGAATCTTATACGATAGTTGTCAAAATTGTTTGTAGGATATATATATATATATATATATATATATATATATATATATATATATATATATATATATATATATATATGTATATATTATATATTTAGTAACAAAATCTATCTTTGTAGGTAAAAGAAATGGGAGCTGTAGCTTACAATTGTTCTTGCCTAACAGAAGATATGTCAAAAATATTTGATGTAAGTAAAGAAATATTAGACATACTTAAATTGAAATGATAAATACATAAATTTAATTTAATTTATATATCATTTATTAGGTTTATTGGATGATGGGCATTGAAAATGCTCAAATACCTCCTTCATGGCCTGCAGAATTGTCAACAAGATTTAATATGAGCTCTCCAATGAACACCTCACTCAATAATGAATTATTCAACACTTTCATTTCGGTAACGTTAATATGCTAAAAACAAATTTAATTAATTATGTATGTTCTTTACTAATGAAATGAATCTAATTTTTAGAGTTCACCACCACCTATGTGTCCCGAAGGTCGTACTGGAGACATTGACGCTATATTGAATGTTATATCACATGCTGAAAAATTCATTTACGTAGCAGTAATGGATTATTTTCCATTAACCATATACACCCCTAAAAATAAGTCAGTATAACAGATATTCAAATCATTCTTTTATTGTAGACTCTCATAAAATGACCGACCTACTTTTTTTCAGATATTGGCCATATATTGATAACGCTTTTCGAGCTGCTGCTATTGAACACAAAATTAAAATAAAATTACTTATTAGTTGGTGGAATCATTCACAATCATCAGCTGATTACTTTCTAAGATCACTAGATGATTTAACAAACTCTTATCCTGGAGTTGATATTGAAGTGGTGCGTCACAAATTTTTGTTTTAATTAACATTGAGTCAATAGTTTTGGTTTATATACATTAATTAATTCTATAATTTTTTTTGACAGAAACGTTTCGTTGTGCCAACGTCAGCAGATCAGGCAAAAATCCCCTTTTCACGTGTGAATCACAATAAATATATGGTGACAGATAATACAGCATATATTGGAACTTCCAACTGGTCTGGGGACTACTTTATAGACACTGCTGGGGTTGGACTGGTTATGCAAGATGCTGTGACAGGTCGTAATGAATCTGAACTTACTGTTCGAGCCCAATTACAAAGCGTGTTCGAAAGAGATTGGAACTCGATTTACGCAAGACCATTAATTAAAAGATAGTTTTTTCTATTGAATGTTAGAATTATATATTATTTAGCGAAGTGACTGATTTTTTTTAAATCTATGTTTATTCATATTTAGTAGTTAATCTAATACATATAATGTTATGTTTTACTTTGGAATATTTGTAAATATTTTAAGTGTTAGTACTTTAGGTAAACTCCCTTTAAACACAAAACTTAACGCCATGTATTATTTAGTGTAATAATGTTCTCCCTAACGTTACAATTTATTATTTACCGAAGTTTAACATTTTGTTACGTTGTCATTAAATAAATGCAAAAGATATTTAACATATTTTACTAATATATTAATTTTATATGTAACATTATATACTCTCGCATAAGGAGCTTTAACAGCGCCAAAGAACATATGTGAAAAGATATCTAAAATATTTTATGTGAACTTTTTAATATTAAATAAACCTTAAATATATGTAACTGAGTTAAGCGGGTTATTTCATCAAATATCAGAGTGAAAAATATAAAAAATATCTAATTATATAATGTAATGTAAATAGTAAATGTGGAGATAAATTGTATTATTGTACACAATAAAAATATTACATAGGAATCGCGTATTAATTTTACTGCAACAGAGGAAGATCATGCTTGGGGCACCCTGTGTAGATTGAACGGATTAGATTCCAGGTAATGTCTGATTTGAACCACGGACCATAACGAATAGCTGGAGCTACTAATATATAGTTAATGTTTTGTGTAACTTTTCTTTCAACGAAAGAAACATTAAATTTTGAAATAAACGAAAATAATTAGGCCATTTTTTCAACAATGTTATTTTGGTTGCAACTAGTTAGGGCGTAAGAAAATTGATGTGCCATCTGTTGACCTTATTATAAATTATATATTTTATGCTACTCTTTAACAGATGTCGCCACTAAGTTCAAGTGGACATCTACATTTTTCGTGCTTCTTCAGGTTTTTCTTATATAGAATCTAAATCTTGCTTTCTTTTTATAGTTCGTATGTATTTATCTGAGAATTTATTGTTTAAAATACAAATATATTTTTAAATTAAAACCAGTACCTTGTAACTCTTTAACCGGTGTCCGTTATGTTCTGACGATTTTTTTAGAAATAATGGTTTAATTTGCATTTTATTTAATGTAAACTTTAGGTAAACTTATGCAACCTATTCAAAAAGTTACAGAATAGGAATTTCAACTGTTAACAGTAAGTTAATATCTTCAAAAGTTCCTACATGCCACGCATTAGACATTTAGTAGAAGTTCAGCCTGTAAAATTTTTGATTAGCACAGACACGGGAGATACTGGGTAATCTATAATCATTCCAGTTGTCACAATCACATCTTGTTGTGAACTTACTTTTAAAACGTATTATTACTCTTTGACATTTGCGTTATTTAAAAAAAAAACTATAAACCACAGTAAACAGTATTATTTTTCGTAAAATAATGAAATACACTACACTAAGAAAATACAATAAATATAATGAATCTACAATAAAGTTTTTGCTAGAGAAAATTTTGGAACTATTTAATATTTGTTACAGGCTATATTTTGCACGAATTTGCTACATTATCAACGACCATGGCAGGCCTGATTCCTCTTAATAAATCATAAACTATACCAATAGATAACTTAATGATGCATTAGGTTTAAATAAATATCTTCAGTTTTAATTTTAAGCCTGAAGAGCAGGCAACCTAAATTACGTTGTTTAAAATTACTTTTGCAGCTTATGCAAGTTATGCGTATTTGTTTTAAAGTTAAATTTCCATATTTTTGTAATTTTTAGATGGAGTTATGTCTGGCATACGTTTACTAAATGCGTTAAATTGATCAACTCTTCAATTTAGTTAAAAATATTTACGCATTTCCAGCTTTTAAGAAACTTTATTTAAATTCATAGACTTTTTTCTAAAAGTAATATTTATATATATTTTTAATTTTTTGATGAACTATTTAATTAAATTTAAAATATCTACACATTTCTAAAATTTATGCAACATTTTTAAATTCATAGGCCTTTTCTTCTAAAACTGAAATCTTTATATTTTTTTAAAATAATTTTTGGTTTCTAACGTAGTTTTCTATGCTGACTTTAATAAAAAAAATTATCTTTAAAAATTCATTACGGGTCGAGTATAATAAGCTGATATCTCGTAAACCAAAACGCTTATCTAAAAATTAAATGCAGATTCTAGATCAGCATTCAAAATTATGTTAAAAACTGTTTTAAACTGGTATAAAAATGGACCATAATTATTTCTTATTTTTATAACGGTATTTAACATAATTTTCAAGGTTGTTTACAAATTTGTAATTCATTTTTAGATAAGAGTTTCGGTTTACGAGATTAAAAAAATTATTTCTCTTTTTGAAATTAGCAGAAAAGGCTACGTTAGAAAATATTACTCATTTTTGAAAAATATAACAATATAATTTCTTTAAGAAAATGTCCATGATTTTATAAAAGATCACACAAATGCCAGAAAATCTTAGATATTTAAAATGTAATGACGCAGTTCTTTATTTTATGGCATAACGAACATAACTGCATCAAAAAATATCAAACAGATGTAAATTTTTTTTTCAGAAAAAATGTCCATGCATTTTAAAAGGGATATAATTTGCAGAAAATCGTAGATATTTTAAATATACTGACGCAGATCTCTATTTTATAGCATAACGAACATAACTGCAGCAAAAAATATCAGAGAAATGTAAATTCTTTTTTAAAAAAATTGTCCATGAAGTCATAAGCCTAAATAGTATAAGAAGCAATTCGTCAGTTTAAAGTACATATTAATTAAACCTGTCTGTTATAGTATTAGCGTGAGGATCAGGCGCTTTGAAACGTAATGTAACAAACGTAACAACTTCTTTAAATTCATGGACTTATTTTTCTTAAACTGAACTTTCAGGTATTTTAAATTTTCTATGTATTGTTTAGCTTTGACAATTGCGTTATTTAACAAAATTTAAAAACATTAAAATAAGATTTTAAAATATTTAATATTTTTACTCAGATAAAAGAAGGTTTGAAAAGAAAGATAGAAAAATGATTAAAATGTTGAGTTTTTAATTTTAACGAAAATAACATTTTCTGTATTTCTACAGAAAGAGATTTTTTCTGGTAAAAAGGTTCTTGTTAAAAATTATAGGTATGTAGAATTTTTAATTTTATCTAAAACAAGATTATCTGCATTTCTTGAGGTGAAAGAATTTCCTGTAAAAATGATTAAAATGTGGATTTCATATTTTAATGATTTAATCTCAAATATCAATTTTAATATATCGGTGGTTTTTTAGCACTGTATGTTAAGTTGCTTGTAATCTAGGGGCAATGAAATTAGTCTGCCATCTATGGAAGAGTTATGAACAAAATTAATCTTTTTCTACTTCTTCATAGATGTCGCTAGTTATTATAAACTTTTGTTTGAATTATTGTTTTTATCTAAAATGAGTTCTTCTACATTTCCGGAGATGTAAGAGGTTGTTAGCTCTTAACTGAAGCACTTGTTAAAAATGTTAACTTTTTCATTTTAACAAACAGTAGAAAACAGTCGAACTAACATTTCTTTACTTTATTGACTTTAAATGCATGCTTAGATGAGCAAATTAGATTGCAAACTTTCTATGCGCTTTTAAATTGAATTCAAATTTTTTCTTTAACAGATGTCGGTGGTAAACTAAATCGTTAATACATAAATTATTTTCTTATTCATATGATTATACAAAATTATTACTAATGTTTAGTTTTTACAACATCTACCATACAATTTTGTGACATAATGACAGACATATCAAAGATATGTACATTTTTCTACGCAAACTATCTTTTAGCGGGTACGACCATTATATTTTTTGAAATAAGAGGGATATACACTATGCAATATTAAAAATATAAAGTAATAATAATATAACTCTCTCTATCGCGCAAACATGGAATGTTCAAAGGTAAATTACACTGTAATGTAATACTTCAAATAAAATTTTAAATTAAAATATTTTATAACATATTATACTAGTAGTGTACATTTAATATTTATGTATATCTGCACCTGATTTGCTAGCAACAAAAAATACACAATAAAATTCTTTCTATGGAATGTAGATTAAAGTACTAACGTACTAAGTAATTAAAGTTGTTCACAACAAAAGGGAAAAGTAGTCACCATAAAAACTATTATCGAAAACAGACCGATGTTAAAATATAACAAATTTAAAAAATAATATAATAATAATAAATAAAACTCTATTGGCTGACATAGATATTTTTATTTTAAAAAGTAATATTTTAAATATTGTATGGTACAAATAAATACCAAGAAAATTATATAAAACAGAAAATTATTATTTTCTATATAACAAAAGATCAATTACACTTTAATGTTAGTTAGTTCACTGCTACTTCTTCCTTTGAATATTTTCAAAACCAGAAATAAAATCTAAACTTTGATTCGTTTTAGTTTTTTAATTTTGAATATGTAACTTTATTTCAAAAAAATATCTATGTTAAAATTACAAATAAATAAACAAAATTAATGTTTCAATAATTCATTCATTTAAATTATTTTACCTATTCAGTAAACCCTAATATTAAAATAAATTACTTTTAGGTTTAGTCATAATACTACTTCGTCAATTATTAAAACAGATTATAAAAATGTGATTTAAATTAAATGCAATAGAAAAATAAAGTAAACCTAAGGTTTAAAAATCAAATGTGTTGTTATTGGTTTAGATATTTAAAATAAAAATGTGTTATTTTACTACATTAGAAAATATTGAAGTTAGAAATAAATAAACAATTATCGACTTTTCAGTTTACTGTTTTCAATTTACCCATTTCACAGTTGCTAATATATATGTTACTGATTAGGTCCCAGAAGCCAAACACAAAAGGTCTATGATTTAAAAAAAACTTTTTGTTTTATAACATTTATGTTTTTATTTTGGTACATTTTACAATTACAAATCTTTTTTAAATCGTTTGAAATAATGTTTTGTTCGATATCTGATATTAACTTAACTGGATTAATTTCAAACCTTCTTTCTGTACAATATAAGACTTTCATATCAACAATAACTTATTTTTTAAATAATATTTATCATTTTAATACATGACACCAAAACTGTTACATTCAATTGAATTGCTTATTTCGTATACATTTATAATTAATTTTCTTTTGTTATATGTCATAACAAAAATTATAGACTGAAAATTAGAGCTGGTACATGTATGCACATAAGAATACCACATATACATGATCATGCCATACAAATAATAATAATTGGAAACTTAACAATAGAAATTGGTTGGTATGATCTTTACAATTATTATATTTAAGATAAATGACGATAACGGTTGTCAAATTGCAGGCATCTTCGCACTGCGGATTACACAATATACTTTCCATTTTACTTACATTTAATTTTTTTTTTTTTAAATACTAACATACATAATTAATTTCTGTAGTATATATTATAATCAGATAATATAAAAGTAAACCGTTACAAGGAACAAGAAATTTTACAAATGATACAAAATGAAGTTGTATTTACGTCAATTAAAAGATGTCAAAATATAAGATTTAATATAATGTGCCACTTAATTATTAATACAAAAATTTAAAAATATCATTAAATGAACTGTATTTTTTATGATATTTAAATAAAACACTCATGCTAACATATATTATATAAAGTACACAGATATTTAATTAATGAAAAGTTGTGTGAAGGAAGTGCATGCTTATTTGGCAAATATTTTGACACACAAAATGACAAAATAAGCTTATTTGGACATAACAGATGTACAATTTTAAACATGAACACACATATATTATCTTAATGTTTCATTTTTTTTCAAATAAAATATAATTTTTATGACTTATAGCTTTCTAGATCTCCGGTGTATTTTTATCAACGAATGCATCACAGCCTAAAAACTAAACGATTACATTTACAACATATAACGATTAGTACAAACCACAAATACACCTATTACATAATACAATAGTACAGATACTCCAGTTTAAATATACTTGGACTATTGAAAATTTAATATCAATACCCCAATAATTTAATCTGGATGTTTTAAGTTACTTACTTTGACCAAATAAGCATTATTACCGACTAAATCTTTACAACCCATGTGTCAAATATTAGAAATAAACACAAATAATGGATGTTTCACACGTTTCTAAAAGGAGGTTCATTACACATTATGATGTCCCAAAAGAAAGGATTATCTTCATAATATGTCAAACACAACCATTACCTTTTAATTTTCGTTTTTAACGTTGCCAAATTTCAGAATGATTTAACATAATTACCTTTAAAAAATCTGCAACACATTACTTAGCAAATTTTCATTATCGTCGATTCAAATTATCTCCGTAACATATATATTTATAAATGTTGATATCGATGTGCTAAGTAGACTATATGATTTTGAAAATAGAAAACAAAAATTATCATTCTTTTGAAATCGTCAGATGAATTAATTTTTATCATTGCCATTGATTAATATTTAAAATATAGCCCGCAGTCATTTTAAGTAAATTCTTCTTGAATTCAATAAAGAAATATTTTAACTTCTATTCTTGTCATCTATTTATCCAACAATGTAATGTGCGTAATATTTTTATTCACATTCCATTATATTAAATAAAAGTTGAATGTTTATTGATTTATAAAATTTACAACGAAATATATCTGCTTCATTATAAAATATTTCATAATATGCATATTCAAATTAAATGATAATTCTAAATCAGTTTTTATGACAAAATGCAGGTATATAAATACTTTCGTTTATGTCAAATTTTTGAAATACGACAGAATACGACGCTAATGAAAAAATACTGTTTGTCATACAAACTACAAATTTGTATTTGTTCATGAATACATAGTGATGGAGAAGGATCTAAGCCCACTCGAACAGAAATCATCTTATCACACTGATACATATATATAAACCTGATCTATCATCGTTACCTACTGAATCGTATTCCATAACGACAGGAAATTAATAGTACTTCCGTTGTACACTAAAATTTAAATTTTCTGTTACGTTGTTTTGTAACCCATACACAAGTCAGATGTTTTATCCAATAGCCTTTGAATACGTAATTAAGAGATGTCAGTATTATTTACATATCCATTCCTTTTTCTTAATTTCTTCAAATTTTAAATTGACCTCCTTCTTCCTTATGCTACCAGATTATGGTGCAGTGGTCTCCATTGGATGGAAGACTATTCCATAGCCTAATAAATATATCCTATGATAGATAATATATAAGAAATAGTAAGGAAACAATAATTAACCAGTCTCAGTGAAAGTACGCTGGAGACTCAAACTCCCGAGCATAGCAATAGAGGCAATGGCCTCTTACATGCAATAACGACCTCAAATGTTCTTATGACACCAAATCATTATTATAGGTGCTATATATAAATAATATATTTAACTTCTTTATATATACTTATACATATTCAACGTCCAGTTCATTAGTGAAATATCGACCAAAAATCAAAATTTGTATTGAGTATCCAGTTATATGTTTAATTGTTCTTTCCTATTTAATTCAATCTTCAGATAACTCATAAATGCAACTAAACAAAATTATTATGCAGATAAACTTGTCGAATACTGCTGGAATGCTTGTAACTCGAATATGGTTTTTGACGTTATCTCAAAACTCATTACTCGGAGATGTTCCACTAATGAATTGGATGATTGATTGATATATAACGTATTATATGAAATGTTAATACGTAACTATCATTTTTATAGAAATGATGATTTAGTATTAAATCTACAGCAATTTATTTAAATAATTCATTACTTTCTGTAAAGATGTTAGTGACGTCATGTATGTTTATAATTATATACTTATATTATATTAAATATTAATTGATGTATATATATAGTGATTAAATAGCAATATTTTTCATTTATCAATTGATATAATTAAACTTATCCTTGGGTTGTGTCATCGTCAACGAAATCTCGTGCTTCTTCTCGAGTAACACACTCGACGTGACTGACTTTGTTACGGAATTTAACGCCGTAAAACTTATGTGCGTGCTCTAATAATTCTGGTCTGAATGTAGTAGTAATAAATTGAGCATCAGTTGACAGTTCATGGATCATATCTGCCACTGCTTTTCTATGCTGGGCATCTAAAGCCTATATAATTTTAAAACGATTATTTAAAAAGTAAATGTTATATATTCTAAGTAAAATTTATGATATTTAGTTGTTATAAAACATAAATTGAAAATATATTCTTACTTGATCGATTTCATCAAATAAATAGAATGGTGCTGGATCACATTTTTGAATCGCAAATATTAAACCTAGAGCTACCAGAGATTTTTGTCCTCCAGACAATTGATTCATTTCCTTCATTTCAGCGTCTCCACCCGTAAAAGAAACTCGTATAGCTACTCCAGTAAACTGAAAATCAAAATAATAAAAAAAAATGGTCTACGTTCAATTATGTATAAAATAAATTGTACATACCTCAGGTCGACCATCTGCGGTAGGAGTATATGATTTTCCAGGTTCATCTCCAGTAGTTCTCATAATTAGACTTCCATGTCCACTTGGAACCAATTTTTTAAATACCAACGTAAAATTTCTCGATACTTGATTAAAAGTAAACTGAATGGCTTCCACTTTACGCATTTCTAGGGTAGCCATTAACTCCTTTATTTTCTTACCACTGTAAATAAGTATATTATTAAAACATTGTTAATTTTGCTATAGTTAACCCGCTAAACACAGTTAAACATATTTGACATTATTGCATATAAAAAAGATTACCTGTTACATAACATTTTTAGGTAACAGGTTTTTAGGTTTTCTATAACATTACATAATTTAAAAAATTAATAAAATTTAACATGTATTTAAGGTAATATATAGGTTTGTGTTTAGCGGGAACATAATAAATTTCAAATGTTTACCCTATAGTTAATTCCTCATGTCGCTTGTTTAATTTTTCTTTTTGTTCGGAAAAATTCACATACTGATCCATAGCTTTTTTATTTACGTGAGTATACTTCTTCAGATTCTGATTGGCTTTCTCCAATTCTTTAAATAGCTAAAAATTATTTACTTTTTAGTAAAAATATAATTGCAGATAGATTGAGCACTTATGGAAATTATTTCTAAATAGGTTTCTTACATTTTTAAGTGACAGCTTGCAATATTTTGAATATATTTCAGGAGGTGGAAGAGCCCCAAGAACATTAATTTTCTCGGTACATTCAGCAATTTTCTCTTGCAAAAGATTTTGCTTAGAAGCCATTTTGTCGAAATCTTTAGCATCTTCTTCAATTTTTTCCTGAGCTTCTTTTTCTTTCATCTTCCATTTTTCTAATTCTTGTTGTAATGTTTTTTGCTGAATGTTATAAGATAAAAAGTACAAAATTAGATTAGTTGAAAGAAAATAAGATAAATATAAAAAGAGAATTTGACAAAGATTTTCTTAAACTTACCGTTTTAATAGCTTCCTGAAGTACCTTATCAATATTTTCCAAATCCTTGTTTACTTTAATAATACGTTTTTCTGCCGAAGAAACTTCCGTTTTACTGTTTGTTAGTTGCCGTTTACGATCTTCTACAGATATTTCTTGGAGTGCCTGTACCAATTCTTCCTTACGACTAGGAAAAATATATATTTTTTAAATAAAATACATTTATATATAGATATGTATTATTATAAAGGGTGCCCCCAAGCTTTTACTATATAAAACACAATTTATTTTTTCAACATATTCAATATTTCTTTCATACATTTTTAATAAGAAAACCCTTATTTTGTAAGATGTTTTTTAAATAATTTTTCAACTTAAATCCCATTCTCACGCGGGAAATAGATTTAAAAAAAAGTCACAAATCAAAGGTAAAAAAACACCGTATAAAAAATTACCGTATAAGATTGTTGGTTAATAAATTTTCTAATTTATTTTTGGTGGCTTCTAATCCCATACGTGTGGCAAATGCTTCTTTATTTTCCTGATGTAAACGTCGAATATCATCATTTAATGTATCCACCTCACGTTGATCAGCAACAGATAACTGGGCCATTAATTCCTAGAAAAATTTAATAATGAATGCTTTTCAGATGGCTAAAAGGGTGTTAATCAACAAAGGTTTTTTTTATTTTGTTTTAATTTAATTATATTACGTAATTAGACAAATTGTGAATTTCAGTTTAAATATTTCGTCTTACCTGGTGTAATTCGGATTCTAAACCTTCCTTCGTAGTTTGCATAGCTTCCAAATTAGAACGGCACTGAGCCAAAGATCTTTCTTTAGGATTTCTGGACCGTTCAATGCTTAGAAGTTCTTCTTTAAATAGACGTATATCACCTTTGACTTTATCAAACGTAGCTCTTTAAAATGAAAAGCCATATATTAATACCATAAAATAAATTATTCCATGATGTTCGGCATAAATAAATAAATATAAAGTATACTTACTTAGCTTTACTTTGTTTTGTTTCAGTTTTCTGCATATCCGAGACAACACCACTAATACTGGTTTCAGTCTTAGACAATTCTTCACGAACTTCTTTTAATTCGTCTTCAGCTTTTTTAATTTGTTCCATCAACTCACTGCGAGTTTTTTGCATTTCTAATCGGGAACGAGATGTGTTGAAATATCCCCCAGTTAAACTACCTTTAGAGGAAACCTATAGGATCATTATAATATATAGTTCAATAACTATATAATCATTTGTAGATATTCAAATTGAAGTATATTATTCATTATCTATAAATTATTTGAATAGTTGTTATTTTGACTTTTAAAATAACAGACTATGATATATAGAAGAAAAACTAACAACAAAGTGTTATGGGTGAAAGTATATTTAAATGAAATTTCAATTTAAAAAACCTCAAAAATTAAATTATATACCTGATCGCCGTCTAAAGTAACACAATCTAAACCAGTGCACTTAGCTAATTCAGTGGCTCTCTCTAAATTACGACATATAAGGGTTTTCCCAAAAATATATCTCAAAGCTTTATCATACTTTTCATCGTACTTTAACTTGGAGACCATTGGTAAAGCATCCTAATAAAATAACCATATATTAATAAAATTCAAATAATAAAATTTATGTACGAATAAAAGCAATAAAAATTACCTTATCATCTGGATATTCCATTTGCTTCACTTGCAATCGATTTAAAGGCATGAATGTTACCTCTCCTGGCAACTTTTGTTTATTCATTTCCTTTAATATTTGTGTACCAACTCTATCAGATTCCACAATATGATGAAACAATCTATTTCCTGCAGTTACCTAATTAACAATTCAATATGAAATAAAATTCAATATGAAATACTAGTTTGTAAAAATGTATAACCACTGCTGTATATTCAGTTAGTTCATTTACGATAATTAGATTCAAGATATCCACATTTCTTGACGAAGAAGTGACATTAAACAATATCAAATATCTAAATTAACCATTTAAAGCCGTTCTAATTTATTAGTAATGAGCATCACGATTTATTTAATTTTTAAATAAGTTTATATACCTCAACAGCTGTATAAATTGTTTTGTCACAATAAAAATTTTCTATAACTGGTCCGTAATACGCAGCCGCAATTTCAGCACTTGGTCCACCCTTGGCAGTAAAAGTATCTAAAACTTTTCGCACACTGTCCCGGCCGTTAAGTATTGGCTAAAAATTTTAAAAAAAGTTACTAAATGAAAAAAATAATTGTTACTTATTTCAAATCTACCTTTCCAGCCATTGATCGGAGAGATTGGTCAGCCTTTGCAAGATCTTCTTTTAAAGATGATAGTGACTGAGTCAAAGAGGTTTCTTTACGCCATAGTTCACTAAAACAATTAGTATTGTACTTTCGCAGTAAACATAAATATAGCATTCACATAACACTTATGTAGCAAATACACTGTTAACCAATTATCTCGAAAATGGCATAGTATTGCACTAAATGAGTTACAACTTACTTTCGTGTAGCCTGATATTGATCTTTGGTTTTCTTATGTTCGTAAAAATGTTTATTATGTTCGTCAATGCTTATTCGTTGACGTTCCATTTCGGCAGTTTGGTCTTCCACTTTGCTCTCTAAATCAACCTATAAATATGAACAATAAATGATATGTAGTGTATATTTACACTACACACATTTAAAAAGCACAATCATACCTGTTTTAATCTATCACGCTTCAAGTCTTCAGTCAATTTATTCTGATGTTCTTTCTTATCCTTAATTTGTTTATTAAGTGATCTGGATACCAAATTGTGCTATTAAAATATCAATTTAATTTTTTTGGTAACACAAAAAAAAAACTTACTTCAATTCATTTTGTATCCACTTATCACGATCATCTTTGTTAGCAAACTGAGATCCACGACCTTGCTTTGCATAAAGTTCCTTTCGCTTCTGTTCTTTAAGAGCCAATTCTCGAGTACATTCTTCCTCTTTACGTTTCATCGTCTCATATCGAGGTTTTAACTCCTCTAACTCTTTTTCCTTTTCAGCAATAGTTACTTTAAGTCGATTTAATTCGTGTTCTGCGCGCTCCTAATTACGAACATAAAAAATAAATTTCTAAAAACAATAATTTTTGTTATTTCATAAGATATTGTTTGATTATGCAAAATTTTATAAATAATATAAAAATACTTCTTTTCTCAATTAACTAGCCATTGTGGATAAATCTTGTATCATATTGAATATTAAAGTCGAGGATCACTCCGAAAATGTTTAGCTGTACAAATAATACAAAATATTTAGGAAAATATATTTATTGTTTTTCACGGTATTTCTCTTCTTGTTAACCCTTCGCCGTGTACAAGTTTTGTTGAAAATTAGCCGTCTTCGAACACCTATACGCTGATGTTAATATATAAAATACTTTTTGTGACCATTCTCAATCATAAATAGACCACTTTAAATAAATGTGGTATATTTTAACATTCAATGTTTTTCGGCTTAAATGTCCATGTAGAACTGTTACTGCCTGTGATCCAAAATTAAGGTCAGTTTTCTTACTTTGAAAAGAAAAAAAAATGCCACTAAAATGCATGAAACGAATAACTCATAGAAGAACAGAGTCCTGAAAAGAGGCTGTTCAAATTTTGATAAGTTTCATGAAACTGTAAGCACGTTTAATATATATTCAAAGTCATTCATTAAAAGCTTATGTCTAAATGTTCATTTTGAATAATTGAAATTTTATTGTGATTACTGTCTCATCAGACAGGATCGGTTGTATGCGGAACTATTCGACAAAGGTATGTTAGTTGACTGTAATAAACAATGTTAGCGCATTGAAGACTACAACAGGTAAAACTGATATATTATCCTGTAGATAGAAAGTTCCAGAGTGACCCTCGAATAGTTTATAATCAATGTTACCTTAGATTTATTATCTCCGGTCACTTCATCTTGTAAATCTTTAATTGTAAGATCCAGTTTAGTTTTCTCACGTAATACTTGTTGCTGTTCAGCATTCAATATATCGCGTTCATCTTTTTTAGTACTAACATCCTTTTTCGCTTCCTTAAGGGACTTTGTAATTGTTTTTACTTTGTCTTGAGCTTCTTGCATAAGAGTAGCGTACTTCTTTTGTTCCTTTCCGGAATTATTCCGAATACTTTCGATCTAAATTTATAAAATAATAATTTAAATTATAAAATCTTATTTATATAATAAGATAGTTATTTAATCACATTCACTGCATTGAAAGAAAATAAATTTACGGTAAAAAACATACTTCCTGAAGTTTCTTTTTATTTTCGCGTAATTCAGTTTCATGTATGATATACTCTAATACACGACGAGCTTTATCCCATTTTTGGTACTCTACAAGCTCTTCTTTTTCTTCCTCAAGAGTTTTAAGACGGTCCTCAATGGTTTTCAAGAACTCAGATATTTTGTCAATCTATCAAAAATTTAAATAACACAAATATGAAACTACAAATATTTCTATAGCTTGTAAATAAATGATCCACTTAATAGAATACTATGCAACAATGCATAGTAATATAATTGTAACGTATTATTTAATTAAATACTATTATGTTTTGCTTAACATTTTTAAGATCCTTTACCTTGCCCTCTGTTTCACGAAGAATAACCATCGACTCTTCTCGGCGTTCATCATAAACACGAGTACCAGCTACTTCACGTAATAATTTTAATCTGTGAGAATCTGGAGCTGTAGCCATTTGATTAATCTGTACATAGATATAAATTATATAAATCGAATTTAAAGAATGTATATTATGTAATAAAATATAATATATTATTTAATTTATGAAAAATGGGCAGTGCTTCAAGAAGTTGAACCATATAAACACTCATTTTGCTATATTAGAAGTAGCGAAACAGATAAAAAAAAATCGCCATAGTATTATAGCTGTATAGGGCTCAACTTTTTTGAGGCATGAAGCACGTGATCCCTTGTAAGTTGAACTATACTAACTTTTCCTTGCTTCACGATATAATATGGATTTGAATTGGAAAATCCAGCCGATTCCAATAAATTCATAACCTCTGACCGAGGAACTACTTTCTTATTCAAGAAAAACTGATCCTTTTTAGGTCCAATAACACGACGAAGAAAAATTTCATCTTTATCAATCTGTAAATTATAAAAAATAATTATAACATATTGAAAATGTTTTAGGAGGCATTTTTTGTTCAGTTACTTACAGGGACGCGATTGTCTGAATTATCGAAAATAATTTCAACGTAAGCCGACATAACTCGTGCTCCTGTTCCCTCATGCAGAAGTGCCTGTCTTTGCTCGGAACGCAGTTGAGAGAACTCATTGCTAAGAACGAACTGGATGGCTAATAAAAAACATTTTGTTTGGTCCGTTAATGAATTAATTTTTACACTTATACTACTACAAATATATACAATATATTTAGAATAAAATAAAGGTAATATAGTGATAACATAACATAGATTATCATTAACTAATATGATATAGTAATATCAATGTTATTATATTCTCAAATAAATATTTAATTTTCAACAATACAAAACAATTGGGAATTATCGATGTTATCTAGGATGTTTCATATTACTTGCACGCAATTAAAATATTTACGCCTAATCAACTATACCAAATATTTTATAACACAGCAAAATATTCTCTAACACAGCAAATACAGAAGACATTGCAAAATAGATATTAGACTTTTAAAAACATAAAACACTTAGTATTATAATTCTCCAGTTGTTATTAAATATATATTATATTTAATGAATGCAAATAAATTGAAGTACATCTTGTTGAAGGGCAAGAATTATTATTAGAAAGGAAGGACCTACTAATAGGTACAAATACTTTATTCTTCATTAAATATATTCGTCGCCGATGATAATACGAATTGTCAGTTTAAGAATCTAATTTTGAAAAGTGCATACTGTAGACAGTAGATTATTATATAAAAACATATTTTATATAATCTCTGAATAACTTAAAGAAAAACAGATGTCTAAATGATATAGAAGGATAACAATATTTTATAAATTAATAATCAAGAGAATGTACATACCATAGAAAAAATTACTTTTTCCTGAGCCATTTCTACCGACAACAACATTATGTCGTTTATCAAATGGTTCAACAACTGTCTGCTCTCGGTAGCTTTTAAAACCTTGTATAATAACCTACAAGATAAAAAAAGGTCTCTTTAAACAATTAAGCTGATAAATATAGATTTTATTTTAAATATGTTACTACAATATTAACAAGGAATCAATAAAAGAGAATTATACCGGGGAGAAGATATAACGTTTGACGTTGACAGAGAAAAAATTAATATGTTGAATCTTATTACTTGTCATTTACTGACATATCATAGTTGTAAATTAACTAACAAAAATACTATTTTATAAAAATAATTTTGAGAAATATGTAACTATTGTTTAATATTAAAAAATGCTTGCAAATATGTTCAACAATTAACATTAACTTTGTAATATTATCTTAATTAATAACATAAAATATATAAAACTGAATTTGATACTAAAATATTTCAAATATACTATAAACAATAACTTGTGATTATTATTAAATTATTATAAAGGCGAAGTGTCAAAACAATGGTATCGGATATATAATATTTGCAATTTTAGAATATTTTTAAGATATAATCCTTTTCTTTGTCCTTTATTGTTTTGATGGTACCTTTTATAATTTACAATGAAAATAAATTTGTTTAATAGATAGTATTTAATAAAATTTGTTTAACTTACCTGTTTGATATGCATATTATAGACTTTCGTGGCAATACACACCAAAAACAGACCACTCCCACTGTCTTTAAATTACTTACAATTTGACCATTAGTAATATTACAATATTCAGTATTTTAAAATAACAATATTTTAGCAATTAAAACATATTCTTTTCTATAAATTACCAATTTTAATATCAATTTATGCAGACGCTATGATTGATACCGCCATTTTCGAAACATCAAAATTAGTAGTACCAATGTAATAAGTTTGACAAATCAATTAGAATTTTGGACTTGTTTGGAATAGAGTCAAGTTAGAAGTAAATATCAAGGAAATGAAAGAAGTAGCGTACCAACAATATAAATGTTATCTACAAATAATCAATTTAAAAGTGTAATCTAAAATAAAAGATTAAAAATATGGATTGTTTTTTAAAGCCTTCTTTTTTGAATTTATTATTTTTATTAAAAATTATATTTACATTTTTAACTTTATAAATATTTATTCAGGAGTTGGCATGACTAGACTAGGCACCAAAGGTTGGCACTGGCTTATGTTCAAATTTAAATATATTTTATTTCATTCTTAATTGTTTATTTTACTGTCTGTTTATTTCCGATATAAATCATTATGGCATGTTCTTCTATTGGTAGTTATTATGGTTCGAACGCTGCTATGGATATAAACCACATTGCTGCCTAATAAGTTTATGATTATAAACGAGTCAATTACATATCATCAATTAAAAGAAACAATAAACAAACCCAGAAAATATTGTGCTTACTCGGAAATCGAATTCGAAGGTATATATGAAGCTGTCGTTAACGTCTCTTGAGAACCAGAAAATTATTCATATTTAGAATTCTGAGCAGAAGTTTTAAGATATACCTTAAACTCTTTATATTTGAGTTACTATGGAAAACATAACAAGTTTTCAATTTTTTTTAAAAAAAAAAGGTAAAATTAAAAACAAATAAATTTTACTGAATATATAATATATATGTTTAAAAAAATGACACCACAACTTTCAGCGTAGAGGCAATAAATAACCAATTGTAGTCTCGAATGTTTTAAATATATGTTTTAAATCTATAATTACTAATTCCATAAACTATTCACTTTTGTTATTGATTATAATCGGCATGCAACCATTTCTTGCTATTTCCTCTGTCTCTTAATTACCTAAAAATTACAAATTATTTATCTTTAATTCAATAAATTTTACCTAAAAAATTGATGATTTATGTCAAGGAAAAATTTTAATTCAAAAGTACACACCGCAATTAGAAGTATGTAGGTACTAGAAGGAGGAACTTTGGTTGCAAGCTGTCCAGGCGCAAGCAAGTGGAATCTGTTAATTAAGTTATAAACCATATTTTATTTATTTACTACTAGTTAACAGATGACACACGTTTACCTGAACAGGGCAACGTGACTTACAAAATTATATTAAGTTAAGAATTTAAATACAAAGACTATTTAATAAATACAATGCATAGTTTTTATAGTTATTTATTAATTTTAAAGTAAAAACATCATTTATAATAATATTTCTTTATAAAATAAAACCAAAACTAGCAAAAATGCATATCGACAAAATTCTGTTTATTTTTAAAAATTGGACCCCATGCACCATATTGATTCTCTTTAGGTTTAGTAACTGTAGCTAATTTCTGTTGCTCTGATTTCTTAATTTGTTTAATGTCGACGCATTTAGATGAATAATTCCAGGAAGTGGCATCCTTTTTAGAAATAACTGTTTCTTTAGCTTGAACCATTTTGTATTATTCTAAATAATGTAAATTTGTTTATAATATTCAATGCTGATAAATTCAGCAGGAGTTGTTAGTTAAGTAGTTGAGCTACGGCACGTGCTGAAGATGTATTAGTACAAGCAATTCCAACCGATTGCCAGTGTTACTTCGTCGACTTCCTTGGCGGGTTCGAAGGTGTTTTGATAACCTAGATAAAAAAATGTAGATCATTAAGTAATAAAGAAAAATGTGTATTTAAGGTTGCAAGTTACACAGGCGCAAGCAAATTGATGTGTTATCTGTTAATTAAATTGTATTTCGTACTACTATGTAACAGATGGCACATCAGTTGGTTTGCGAATGGATTCCTTGTAATTTGTGATACACAATTTAGTTTTAAATTTTAACGGTTCTTCGAAGTATTACAGAGATAGAGCGTTTACAAAAACAAAAATTCGCTAAATCAAAACATAAATATTATTTACGTAAAAAATACATTTATATTATTTTTGAATTATTGTAGAAAATCTAAAATTCTTTTTTTAAGTCAACCTCTTTCAGTTATTTATTTAGCTTATTTAAATGATTTGCTGTAGTTGGCTCCAAATATAGAATACAAAATTAAAAATTAACAACTATATTAAAATTTGACAACTATTTTTGGACTTTTTACAAAAATGTTATTTTATACAATATTATGCACATATTACATAAAATAGTTTTGGGTTTCGTTAAGTAAAATTTTCACTGATAAACAAATGTTTCTTTAGACCGACGCCTTACATACACTATACATACTACACATACTTAATTTTGCATTTGACAACACATAGTTAAAGAATATAATTAGGATTTAGTATACCTGAATTAATGGTAAGGAAATAACGTAAAAGTGTTTGCCGATGTTTCAGGCGTTGAATTTTTCAATAATGTAATTAGGAGTATATATAATTATTAATTATGATAGATTATTATTAACTTACCTTATAGTAGGGAGAAATTTTGCAGTTGCTTCAAAGCCTGAAACACGACAATTCATTGACACATAAATTATCTTAGAGTTTAGAAATAGAAACCGTGATACTCTCCCTGTGTGAAGGCGGACGACAAGTGTGCAATCGGCAACGCAGAATACACCTGGAGAGAGTTGAAATACTGCATGTGTTTTTATTAGGCGCTCGAAGGTGACTCCAACAAGTTGCATAGTTGGTGGGGAAACATGTTATAATGCCTGTTATTAAGGTTACACGCTGCAAACATGTGCCGGTGTACAGAGAAGATTAAAATGCAAATAAAAATATTAGCAAAACATAACTTCATGAGGCACTTTTTTCGCGTAGTTCAAATCTCAGGACAAGGTGTTTGTATCATACCATTAATTATGTCAAAATTTAATAATATCCTAGAAAATCTGAAAATGAAACGAATACGTCTTTTTAACAAATCGATAGCAAATTTAGTGTATTATTTGAATTAATTACGAATTTGCTAAATGTCTATTTCTATTTCATTAAAGTAACCGAAGAGAATTTTTTTGGAACTAATTTGGTTTACTGGGATATCATGACATCTATATATCTATAAGATGAGTGCTAAAAACTATTCTCTAGATTGGAAATATCTATAGGTTGACTATTTTTGATACATTAGTTTTAAGAAGACATACAAATCCTGGACAATATTAAGCGAAGAGTCGTCTAATTTCGGAAACTGTTTGCAAAAATCAGTAGCGAACGGCTACCTTAATGTTTCAATGTATTTAAATAATACATTAATTCATTTACTAAATAACCTAGAAAATTTACATAAGACTATTTGATTCTAATAGTAAACAATAATTTTTAAATCTTTCAAACAATGTTAAACTGATATTTCCTTTTTATACCACACCAGATAACTCCAAAAAAAATTTTATGAAAATTTATTAGATTATGCAGAAAACTTTTCTGTGACGTTAAGTTTCTTGAATCACGTGATCAGAATAAAACTACTATATTGATCATAAACAATAATGATAACATTTTGCATACTGTTGCATCAGCCTGACTGTATGACCTCTACTTCTAAATTTCCTCTTCTTCATTTTTTTATATGTCTATTATTTAAGTATTTATATTTTTTAAATCTATATAGAAAAAGTACTAATTTAATTAATGCATAATTAAATTGACTAACAATAATGTCTATTGAGATGACTGAAAAAAAAGAGGCATATGCTTCCTTAAAGTCCTTTATTATGTTATATTTGACTACCTTGTTTAAATATTTACAATAGATTTATATTTAAGTTTTGAATCACTTAAATTTTATTGGGTACGTTTTTATAAAGAATAAAATATTTATTCTTTAGACTCCTGTTTTGTAAACTTTTAAGTGCGCTATCAAAATTAGACGATATTTCAGAAGATCTATATTATCTAAATTAGAGATAGTGTTAAAAAAAATTGTTTGAAAAATGCTTCAGACGTCACTTTCTTAGACTAAGGGGAATATTTTGTAACTGTTTACCTAACGTCTGGTAACTTCTGACGATTTTTCAAAGCCCTATAATTTACAAATTAGGCTACTTGTACCAGTTTCAAGGTATGGTATCCATTTTGCTCTTTATTTTAGCTCTTCTGATAGTTTTGTGTAAACTTACATAACTTGGTTTAGAAAATATAGGCCTTTGAAAAACCGTCGGAAAATAACAGACGTCAGGTAAGCAGTATTATCTCTGGTAAGCAGTTACAAAATAGTCCCCTAAGACTGCACTGAAAAAAAGAATATTGCGGGAATGAATCCGTAATTCTGTAATACATTGAATAATATAAAATTAAAATACAAAAAAATCTGCAGTTTAAAACAAATAAGAAAGAGGCGTCTAAAGTTCGACTCATTGTTTTTACAGTGTACTCGTGCCTACTCCAACTCCTACGTATGTATGGGGTTTATCAGGGTTTATTTTGATGTTTATTTAAGGTCGGATAGTTACCCATTTTTTTTCAGAAACAGTCATTTGAAAAATCACGTAATTATATTATAATATTAAATTAAATATTGATAAAGAAGTCTATCAGTAAACATTAGTAATTATTTAAAAAATTATAATAATTATTATTAAAATAGTTATATTATAAAAGAATTATCTTAATCAACAATCTAATTATTAATGTGCGAGTATTACCAAATGAAATAGAAATAATCTAAGTGTTGTTGAATTTTGTTATGAGATCTAATCACTTTATGAAAAGAAAATCAAATACTAACTACTACGTGAAGAAAAGTAACCATATATTCTGGAAATGTATTATTTATTATTGTTTATATTAATGCTTATAAATTCAATGACAATACAATAAAATTTTTAACTTATGCTGTTATTCTTGTAACTTGATTTCCTAGAATCATAATTAGCATATATATATCTCAATATCTAGTTTTAACTGGAATATTGTAGTAATTATTATCAATTACTTGTTTATCTTCGATAATTGATTGAAAAATTATCTATGATAGTTTATTAAGTTTGCATTTAACAGATGCTCTTCTGTATTTTAAAATTCATTTAAGTATATTTATACTTAGAAAATAGCCTATTGAGACATATAGTACTAGAAAGAAAATATTTACACAATTTTCACTTGATAAATCGAAGATGTACGAGTATATTAAAAGAAGATTATTGCACTTATTTACAAAAAGGAATCTTTTTTAACGTTTTCAATGAGGCAAGCTACTACAGGTTATAGACGTTCTAATTTAAACATTTTAAAAGTAACAATTGAATAATTTTTGAACTTATACATATTCCTGCCTAAATATATTTATAATTAAATTTGTATGATAAAATATTGTACTGAATTGTACATGAGTATTATAAAAATAATATTCAAAATATTGAACGAACTATCACAAAGTATATATGTAGCATTTATTATTTAAATGCTACATAACTGTATTTACTGGGTAATGATTGATGTAACAATATTATAGTTCAAATTACGAGAGTTCGACGGCGACTCATACTTATCATACAAGTTGTGGAGTATAAACTGCCGATATAACTAAAAAGCACTGACTCACTTATTTTTCCATAATGTATATAGACACGAATAAGATAAAATTCATTATCGTATTATAGATTTATACCGCTCTTACAACCTCTTTTAAGTATAAGTCACAGCCGAACTATCGTAATTTTGACTATACATGATTATATCGCAAATGCGTCAATAATTTCAGTACTTGCAGGTTTGTTGTCAATTTGGTGAACTTTTAAAACATGTTGTTGCATGTTTGCTTTCTGTGAGAAAACTGTTAGACAAATATGACATTGGAAGGGTTTTTCTCCAGTATGGGTTCTAATATGGTTATTTAATTGGGTAGAACTAATAAACGTTTTAAAACAGAACGTACATTTATGTTTTCGACAATGCAGATGAACTCTATTTTGGTGGTTGTTCAGATTAGACGCCGTACGAAAACAACGCCCACAAGTATCACAAGAATAAGGTAATTCCCCGGTATGAAATCGATTGTGTGTCATCAAAAAATTATTAGCAGAGAAACCTTTTCCACAAATATTACACACAAATGGAGAAGCATTTAGATGCCGATTCATATGTGTTTTTAAACTCCATTTAGTCGTAAAACTTTTATCGCAAATATCACAACTAACACGTTTATTTGGATTATGCGTTTTCTCATGTACATACAAATTGTTTTGAGAGAAAAAACCTTTTCCACAGATTGCACAAAAATAGGCTCGTATTCCTAAATGTCTATTCATGTGTGCATTGAAAGTGACATTGTTATAATATTGTTTTCCACATATTTCACATGGGCGCCCTCTTCCTTTTTTGCCTTCGTGTATTACATGCTGATGACGAATTTTGTGTGAATATGTCCTGAACGGTTTACAACAATATTTACAATGAAATTGTTTTTCAGGTTCGTGGGATAAAACATGCAATCGCCATTCTTTCTTAAACTTGTATGCTTTATGACATTTGCTGCACTCAAATGGTCGTTCTTCAGAATGGTGTTTCATATGTTGTTTTAAGAGAGCTTCCGTTGTAAAAGATTTCCCACAAAGATTACAAAGAAACGGACATTGCCCAGAATGTTTCCGTAGATGACCCTCTAAAAGCGTACGCTGATGAAATACTTTAGAACATAATTGACATTTATAACTAGGCCTATTACTCATTCGTAGATATTGACGTTCCTCTTTACTTAAATGAATTTTTAAATGATTTTCTAAGTGTTTCTTGAGCACAAACATTATGTTACATATATTACAGGCAAACTGCTTTTTTCCTAAATGAGCCATTTTATGACGATTCATACTTTTGTAATTTTTCAAAACTTTTCCACAAGTATCACATGTAAAACTTGATCTTAATCGAAGTGCAATATAACCGGGTTGTCCACGTCTAGGTTCAATTTGATTTTCTAAGTTATGAGATACATTTTTATTAATAAGATCTATCAGAGGTAAGTCATCTTCATCTGATTCATTTCGGATGCTGCCGTGAAATAAGGAATCTTCATTGGAACTACAAATATCGTTGAATTTTGTTGAGTCCTGTTGTGTACTTTCAATAAAATCTGAGTTAATTGCAACCTGAAATTTGTTCTCAACAGTTGTTTCCGATTCTGCAAATAATATGAAAATATATCTAAAGCTTAATAAATCGCTGAAGACCTCATTGTCTCATTTTTATGTAACTGAATTCACAAGACAGACAAATACTTACTAATTGTATCAGTTGTAGATGAATTATCATTTGTCAGAGAACATTCAAGTTTATTACATTCCTCTGATACTGGCAAATCGTCATCTTCACTATCCTTCCAGTAGGTGCTCTATAAATTACATAAGTTACGTATCTACATAGTTTTTATGTCTTTAAAATATTTATGGCACTTTACCTGTGATTGACTAACTTGCCACCATTTTTGTTGATATGGTACTTTGTTAACTACTTGCTGGGCGAGGGGAGTTTTTTTAATTTGTATTTTAACTAGAATAGGTTCACTATTTGAAACAGTTGTTTCTTGTCCTAAATCAGATTGGTGGATCTGGAACAGGTTACACAGATTAAAAGAGAACATCGAAGAAACTTATATAATCAAAATTACCCCCTTACTTTTAAAGTCTCCGGACACTGCCCGCCTTTGAGGCGTATTTTATTAGCAAGTTGCACAGCAGCAGACTTAATTTTCCTATTCAGTGTGCGGCGTTCATTTAACTAAAATTATTAGATAGTACATAAATAGCTACATTTATATATGTATGCTTTTTGTTTTTAAACTCACCTTTCTTTCAGAATCCTGAACCCGACCAGTTGCCCTACTGCAACTTTCATTTTTATTCCGAAGCAATTTTTGCATGATGCTGAAACAAAAACACATTTAATCATCGTAGAAAAAAGAGTTGCAGCATTGACATTCGATTTCGACAAGATTCGAATCTCCGGTAAATTAATTAATTTTTAACTATTTTGATTGAGACTGGATATTATTTTCAAACGAAAACAAACAAGAACCCTATTTTGTATACTTACTATTATAGCGTTGACAGGATTTATGAGAATATTTAAAAACAACTTCAAAAATATTAAATTGAATTTTATAATGTTGCATGTATAAATTTAAATTGTTTATCACCACACTTACAGAAACCTTAGAATAAATATATAAACGATATATTATGAATTTTATTTTAAATATACTGAAGGGTAATCAAAGTAAATAAATAAAGAGTTAAATCTTCTGTCATCATAAAAACCAACATAACCTCAACTACTTTGACAACTTATTCGATTGCATACCTCGTAGGCGCATATTTAAAATGTTCTTGTTACTTTAAACTTTAATTATTCTATTAGAATATTAGATTAAATATTCTATTAGAAAGACAAATGTCTAATACTTTAGCGACTAACACTAAATTGCAATAATTAAACTTCAAAAGTTGATATTTGATAAGTGTTATTATTAACATTAAAAAAATATTTATACAAATAAATTTATAAAAAGGTTTTATAACATCATATTTAATATTAAAAGAATATTCAACTAATTAACAAATATTATAAAATATATCGATTAATTAATTTTAATATAAAAAAAAAAACACTTTTGATTATTGAAATTCGCTTTATAAATAAACAATTATTTTGTATTCAGTTAGTTAACATCTAAGGCAGCATCCATTAAATCATTGCCTGAAATAATGCAATTAGATGCTACAAATATACGCACACCTGTGAGTTGCTCTATTAAATTACAAGCTGCAATCTCAGCGTATGTTACCCCTCCAATTACAAAAATTAGAATAGATCTGGGAATTATAGGCAACAAATTATCTTTAATTGTTCCAGTTTTTATCGCAGCAATAACCGTCTTCAAATCGACATTATTATTTAATTTTGCACCATTTAATTCGTCTAATGTACTACCTCCAACTCTCACATCTGAGAACGCACTCATTTTTGTACTGAATTGCATAAAGCTATCAGTTTTTATAAGTAAGCTTGCAATTTGAGCGATTAATGGTATATATGACCCATTAAAAACATAACTAGGGCAAGCTGGATCCTTTAAATTAACTGGTTCGTTTTCGTTAGGTATCTGTTTTAATTTGTTAGCATTCGTTTGAAATGTGTTTTGCCATTTAGGTAAGTTAGCACCAATGGTACTTAAATTAGGTATAGAGATGCTAATCCTTGTCTGCGTAGGTTGAATAAATAAGCCAGCAGTACTAAGATTGTGAAACACGTGTAAATAGTTGTAACCAAACGCATGGAGATATTTTGTGGATAATGAACAATACTCGGAATAAGAAATTCCTAGAGTCAATGACAATAAACAAATTAATCTTAAACTTGTTTGTTTGTGAATATTTATGGACAAAGTTTCTTCCAGAAAGGACATAAGATTCTTTTTATTTCTATTATTAATCATATTTTGTTCTGAACTTTTCAACACTTCGAATACATTGCCCAGATGTGACACAATCGTTTCGCAAGCTAATAAGTGGTTTGTGAGGTCTCTTTTTTTTGCAGTTACTTGTTGAAGTTTAGTTGCTACGAATTTTTTCATTTCAACTAAATTTAAGTTTTTGGATGAATTGCCTTCTACATTTAAAGCTTTTGCTTGACTGCATAATAATGAGAAAATAGTAGAAAAATGTCGGTATTTAATATCACAGTATATTTCGTCCACAGAACTGTTTAGATTGATGTACGACTTTGACTGAGTTGCAGTTGCTGTTTTCGTCGCTTGATCAATATTGAGTTGCCCTGCTGTAATTTTAGGATTTGCAGCATTTAACTCCAATGTTCCACAATTTAAAGTAAAAATTTCGTTTAATAGAGAGCTGTATGTTACTGGGGTCATGAGTGTTGATGCATAATCTTGATCACGGTCCATAATAATCATTGCACCAATATCTGAACTATGTTTAGAGTTTTTATAACTGTTGTTGTATATGTTATACATATCTAAAACATTGCTCGCACATTTTCCTAAAGTTATAAAAAGCTTGGGTCGACCTGTGACCTGAGATAGTGTCCACAAACTGTTTGCAACACAACTTAGTAATGATAAATCTTGTTTTATATATATTTGTTTAAATAGTTGAGGTATTTCAAGACTTAGGATGTTAGAATCGAGCCATATTAATTCCCACTGAAACGAAAACAATGTAACCAGTCCATGTAGACCTTCTTCTTCCAGTAAATTTAAAAATGTATTCAAAACTTTTGGTATAATAATGACATTGTAGTCTGTTTGTCTACGTATATCTGATAATTCTTCCGCCGGTCTGCTACTGATTAATGTTTGAATTTGATCTAGTACCCTTTTTAATGTCAAAAGACACGACGGGATGAAATACACACATTGTGAAGTAGCTGGTGTCACTGATGGTTCGAGTTTGTAAATTTTTTCTATTCCTTGTTTTCTGAAAATAATATGACACATTTGTTTGTATTTTTATAAATGAAATTTGTTAAATGCAATAATAATTATTAAAATGGCAAGATGGCATTTACTTTAAAAATCCTTAAAAAAAAAATTTTTTCTTTTTAAATAATTTCCTCCACTACCCCCTACAATATTAATAGAACTGTGAAGCAGAATATGTAACTACATCGCTGCCACATAAGTTTTATGATTATGAGCACAATATGATTAAAATATTACATTTAATATAATTAACTTAGGCATTTTATATTCTTAATAAACTAACCTTAACCATGAAACTCCACATACTTTTTCTAATGGTTTGATAAGATTCTGTTCAATAATTAAATCTTTTCTTCCAGGAATTGAACATAAAATATGTTGTAATTTTTCTCTTGAAATAAGTGCCACAGCAGAAAGTTTTCTATCTATTTCTTGCATTTTTAAAACTGTTAATCATAATGTTTATTAAATCAACACTTCTATTTCGAATTTGACAACTGATTCTTATGTCATTTTTGATGTGGACAAATGTCAAATTAGGCTGCCAACATTATTATAACATAATATTAGTTTGCTAATCAATTGGTAGATGGTAGTAGGTACAAATAAATTAACTATATATCAATTATTGAGTATTCCGTTTACCGTACTTTTTAAATATTCATAAATAAGTAAATAAATATAAAAATAAATGAACTGTGAATACTTGCTATTTGGTAAATAATATATAAAACGTATTTGAGGCATCTTAACTAGCTATTTGATATTTATACATTATATTATCTTTTAGGGGTGGCTAAATAATTGCGAAATTTGAGAAATGGATAAAAAATATATTAGATAATAATGTAAAGCATAATACTTGAATGAAAAATTTCAATTAAATAGGCGAAGATTATTTGCAGATATTTGAAAGCAGAAACAGTTTAAAAGACTTAATTGATTTTATTTATAAATTTATTTTATAATTAGTCGGCCTATATTTCCGATGCTGAGTCCTATTACCGACGGTTTCTTACTATGTTGACAGTTCTTTTGGTGTTGTAGCTTCATATATGTGACCATACCGCTGCCTAATAAGTTTTATGTTTCTAAAAATAATCAATTTATCTTATTATCAACCAAACTTAAATAATATAACTCTGGTCCGGGGATAAATCTAATTTAATCTCTTTACTTTAAATACAAATATTCGTAGACGGTATAGTTGCCGAGAACGATGATGCTTGATATCAGATAACTGTGTCTTCGGGTTCGATCTCCGGACCAGAGTTATATTTTCTGGTTTTTGTTGTTATCAAATTACGTACGTACATAATCGTAAAGTTATTTAGGCAGCGGTGTGGTTCACATATATGAGGCCACGACGCCATAAATATTGTTAACATATAGTAAAAGGTCGTCGGTAAAAGGACTTAGCATCGAAATTACTAATGGTTGTAAATGTATATGGAGTGTTTTTTTAGTGCTTATAACCAGGGCCGGATTATCCAATAGGCAGTGTACGTAATTGCCTAAGGGCACTTAACCCCGAGAATAATCTTTTTTTTTGAAAATGTTCTTAGAGTAAAAATTAATTGTTTTTAGAATGAAATGGGCTTGTGTCCTATGTCTTAATTTCTATAAAAGTGTACTATATATTGATAAAGTGAGTTACTAGAACCTCAAATGTTCAATTATTTTTTAATAACTCCTTTTAAGTTAAGAGATATTAACAATTAAAAAAGTCATTTTGTCTCTTTAATTATTAAAGGCATTCAACGTTGTACACATTCCAAGTGCATGTGACATCACAATCCTTGTGTAAGGTTACCAACCTCATAAATCTCTGCTATATGTATTTATATATCAAAATATCAAATATTATTTACAGCTATTTCAAGAAACAATCAAATTTCAATACTATGTCTGCCTTAGCAGGGTTAAATAAAATAAAAACTTATTATTCTTTGATTTGACTTGATTATTTGACTACCAACAGCTACAGAACATTACCATAGCACTGACCTACTCAACAAATAACTGACGTTAAAATGCATTTCCCGTCATACAAATATGGCCGACCATTTCTAGCGCTAAAACTGCGATTCAAACTTTTAATTGCTATATCTCCGTCAATATTTAGATATTTAATAAAATAGACACGCTAATAGACATTTATTAACATCAATTTCAATCAACATTTGAAAAATCGACCACTAAAAAATGAGGACACAAGAGAGAATATATAGGATATTGAGGCTGAGTTTACAGACGAGATGGTGCAATTTAAGAACTTCATCTAACAGTTAGGGGATACGAGAAAAGATAAAATTATATCTCCCGAGGAATCGTATAAACTCATTTTTGGTTATATGGTGCAATCAACTTTCCCGAATGTAATGACAGCATTGTAAATATATAGAAGTCTAATGATTACAAACGCCACGGGTGAAGGTAACTTTTCGAAATGAAACCTGATCAAAAACTTCTTCTGTCTTCGTTCATCAATGTCTCAGAACCGTTTAAATTCATTAGCGATTAAATATGATATATTAGAAAAGGTTAACTTTCAGGATGTTTTAAGCGATTTTGTATCAAAAACAGTTAGAAGATTTAATTTTTAAAAAGATTTATTTAAAAAGATTTAATAAAAAAATATGTATATATATACCAGTGGCGTAGCGTGCCTTAGACGGGCCCCGTATCAAAATTTGTTGGGGCTCCAAATGATGGGTAAAGATTTTTCACAAAAGGAACAAGGAGACACGTTTGGGGCCCTTGTAGCCCGGGGCCCCGTATCATTGATACGGCTGATACGGCGGTAGCTACGCCACTGATATATACCTTCGTAATATAGTAGAAAAACGACATAATTATAAATAAAACTGTGTTGTGATAGAAAAAATATACTTTAGGAATTTAATAAACAGTATAAGAGCCCCAAGACGTACATTACCTTGCGCCCCTGATTTGGTTAATGCGGCACAGCTAATAACTATCCAAAGTTGATACACTCAAATAAATATTGAAAAAATGTATATAGGATATATCGAATAAAGCTTGCAGATTATAACTATGCAAGGTATTTACTATATGTTGTGATCTACATTAAACGAGAAATGACAACTATTTTAGGTATTTACGTTTGAAACTGACATTATATTATATTTATGGGTTTATTAATTTACTATTTTTAGTAGAAACTTTAGAAAAAACTGTTAATTTTGTGTTTTGCACTCTACTCCGAAATCTACTTCTACTGACTTCTACTAAAGTAAATTGCTTTAGTGCTTTTGTTATAGAAGACTACAACTGCGCAGGCCATACTGCACATCTACAGTGAAGTTAGAATCCAGTATTGCCAACATAAATAATATATATATTCTTCGCTGGGGACCTATTCCTGCCTTTCGCTCAGTAGTAATTCGACGAAAAGATTTCTTCTTTTTCAACAAATCGTATGGAATTTGGAATACTTGTCGGTTGGTATCATTGGTAGGTGTGCAGAACGACATCCGCTTTCTTAACAACTAAAGGAACTATAACATTAATAAAATAAAATCAATAAAACAATTTATACAGCGTAATATGTATTATATTATTTTGATAGTATACAAGCTTTTGATCATTTATGTACAAAATTTTAAGTTAGATAAACTTCTTAAAAGTACAAAAAGGTAAAATTTTATAATGTCAAAAAATATATTATTCATTATGCCTTTTCACAACCAAATTAGATACAATAAATTAATAAACAGAACAAGATGTTCTAATAAAATTATTTTGATATTATAAGAAAAGGTGCGCCTGCAGTGCCGGCAACTATACTAACAAACGTTAACTTCACTTGGTTTATTTTGCCTGAATTATTTATGATTTTTGGAGCCTCAGGGGTGCGTTCAAGAATGGGAGTGGGTGTAAATTCTAGGTTATGTTGCGTTATCAATAAAACTATTCTCTCTTATGAACGGTAAAGTTGATGTTAAGAAGTATTTTAATTTGAAATGCCAATTTCATTGAGTATAAATTTTATTTTTTGAAGATTTTGGATTAGAAATATACTCAATGCGCATGAACAGCGATTCTTACCATTATAAGCCTATAGAGCATGGCCGATGCACTCTGGGTATTTCACAATTATTACATTAATCGTAACCTAGATCCACGCATGCGTAGGATTGTAGTTGTCAGCGAAAATGTTCGTGTTCTTGTACAAATACATGAATATTTGTCCTGTGAACACGAACTATGTGCGCTCATACCACGAATATTGAACAAGCATGTGGGGTTTTTAACTTATGAAACGGTAAGAGTCACTCTTACTCCTTTTCCTGAACGCGTTTCTTGAGTAAAGCATAGGGTCACATAATTTGTAGATTTTATTTTATTTATTAACATACATTAATATTTTTCTTTTACATTAAGATTTCTTTTAAATTTTATTAGATTATAGGTACATTGATTTTGTTAACATTATTCTTAATAATGCGAAAATTACCTTGAATCAATTTTACATATATCCTACATATTATTCATTCTTATTTTTACGACAAACTTACCCGCTAATAACAATTCTTTATATTTTATGTTCCTTTACAGAAAAATGTTATGCAAAATTTTGCTTTTAGCGGTTATAGGTGTACATAAATAGCACCAGCTCAACTTCAAAAATTCGCCAACAATTAATTTTTATTAGAAATTATTTTATAAAGAATTTTTGTAGATTTACTGATAGTTCTGTTCTCAAAATTTCTAACCTCATTTACCTTTATTAATTAATTATTATTTCTTTACAGAAAAGCACATATACATATATGTATTATAATAAATTTATTAAAGACAATAAAGACAATATGTAAGCGAATGTCGAATTTATTTATTAATTTCACATTTATTATTTAATTTGAAAACTATGTCGCAATTACTTTCTACAATTACATAATTATTACACAAATAGTATGGAATATATTATTATAATAGCAGAATAGAAGTAACAGAACTGCGACTAAAAATCACTCGTTACAGTGATGTGTGGATGTGTGGTAATATAGTTGTAACGACTGAGACAGGGTTACTTTGGTCTATGGAATTTATACTTGAAATGTAACTGATTACTTAAATATGAAGTCAACTAACTTGAAGTAATTCTACATCTTATTTTTAATATAATATTTTTTCTCCATTTGCACTTTTTTACTTGTAATATCATTAAATAATTAATATAATATATTGGTATGTATCACAGACATAACCTTAAAATTTGACATATGTAACATATATATTCTATAATTTAAAATTTGAATATTAATTAACAATTTGGATGGATTTACTGTTGAGTATACAAATTTATAACAATCTCAGAGAAGAGTTTCTTTTTATTTTAACACAGTTATAGTTCTGAACTTATACATTGAATTCGTACTTTAGTTATACTTAGTAACAAGTTGTACTTTTTTTTTAAATTCAAATACAATTAAAAATATACCCAGGAAACATGTTATTATTATCTAGATCATCTTTTCTATCTTGTAAACTATAAAACAGAATATCTAAGTATGGGCTGAAGAAGTTACTTAGAAGTGTTTTACTTTCTGCAACTTGTTCTTCGGATGGTAAATTTTTGTATGTAGGTTATTTTTAATGAAATCGTAAATAAAGGAACAAAGGTCATGCGCAGATTGTCATAACGTAAACAAGATGTGTCAAAAGAAAGTTTCAATTTGTTTGCGTGGATGTCAATTGGTAGTACGGCTATCGGGAATTCAGTCGCTATGTAGTTTTTCTCGAAAGTCGTACTATCAATACATACATACACTCCGCGGCACAATTTAACCGAAATTTTCTTGTGGTGTTTTGTAATTGGGATACACGCAAAACCTGCAAATATTATAGAAAGAAGAAGGTCTATCAATGGTGGAATTGGCGTTGTAAATTAACAAAAGTGAAAATGAAATATGAAAAAACAGGACCATATAACTATATCTAACTATAGAGCATATAACTATAACAAAGCATGAATTTTTGAAATGCAATAAGCTAGAAAAACACAGCATGGTGTATGAGATGAAAGATTTTAATGATATGAACGTTTTTATATGTGAGAGCAAAATTTGATGTTAAAGAAGGTCGGCAAACGCTGATCTAGATATTCCAAACGGGAAATTGTAAGAAAATAGAAATTAATTAATTATATACGTTTTTATAGAAAGAATTATGTTTCGATTGATAATTATTTTTAGGATATAGCCCAAGCGAAACATCCAAATGTTAAAATAAATGACATAGGTATAATATACATGTATATAACCCAGTAAATATGAAAGTAACCTTTACTTAGTAAGTAATATGTTTTTAACATATCAAACACGTAAACTCATCGTAAAAGTTACTTTCGTGTTTATTAGATCTGGAAGACACCATAAATATATAAAAAGAAGAAGTTCATGACAAAAAATCTGAAATAAATTCAAAATATTCTTCTTAACATAAATCATATTTTAATTATACTAATATTAGTAAACCATAATATTTTCAATGGGCATTTAACGAACTCGAATTCGTTATGATTTTGTAACGAATTCAAAGTCGGACAATTCACTAGTAGTTCATTATCACAATGTGCTTTCATTTCATACTATTGTTTACTAATATATTTTTAACTAAACTTAATTAAAATTACAATATAAACATAAGATTATGTTAAATTTGGTTGTGAATGGCATTATTGCAAATCTTTGCAAACATTTTTTGATAATGTTTGAACCCTTACGTTTCATTTAGTAAAAAACATGTTCACATTATTTGGATCATTTCTTATAAATTGATATCGTTAGTTTCAGTGACTGCAAGGATACACTGTGAGAAATATACAGGGTGTCATAAAATCATTATAGCACCATGGTACTATGTGACATAGTAATTTTTACTCTATATTTCTCACAGTATATTTATCAGTTATATAAGTATGAAACATGTGAATATATTTTCAAAAGCTTATTAAAATTTAATTAGAAATAATTATATTTAGGTACAATTTATTTTTAAACTATTTTTTTTCCAATATATTTCATTTCCTAAACATAAATATAAATATTATATTCGAAGCTCTGAAGTAATTGTTTCATTTAAATGTGCGCTAATATGTATATACCCAGTAATCCATATATAAATAGAATTTGACATTTGAAGAACTCGAATTCATATAGAGTTCGAAAAACGAACTTGAGTTTACAGTGAATTCACTATTAATTCATAAGTAATTCCATTTCATCTTATAGTTTACTGAGCATATAATGATTGACTTGTTTATTGACTATTCAATCAGACTTCAATACGGTTCACAATTGGGCTTTTTGGGGTTTTTCTATTGTCATTATAATAGCAATATATATTTTCTTTTCTTAACTCTTGAATATTTTTCATTTAATATTTTAAATTAATTCTTAATCCGTGTACATGGTTTTTAAAATAAATTGTGTTGTAATGCTTAAGCAAAATAAGGTTTTATAAAAAATATTTAATTTGTTTGCCATTTTTTGCCCAATTATAATCAAATTTTGTATAATTCTGTTCTATTCGCGCGGTTCTAGTACTGATGGCTGATTTAGTATGATAAATATTGGCATATAATGAAATCGACAGAGTAGATCTTAAGTTGATGAAATCGGCATGGCAGAAGTATCGCGTACATTTGAGATATTAGCTGGTGAATACTTTCTATACCACGGTATCGCGAATAAAATGTGACATTACGTAAAGAAAAACATTTATTCTTAAGCGTTGAGGCGTTTAAGCAAAAGTCTTAAGGTTCGATTCCCCGACTAGCGCTATTCTGACTGGTAATGGAAAATATATATATATCAAATATAATAATGAAAAATATAGTTTAAATTTTGAATTATGAAAAACGGAATGTAATTTTTCTCTTTATTAGCAAAAAGAAAGGATTCGATTGGTATAAAAGATTCTGCTAATTGATTCATATCGATTTCCTCTTGATTAAGATCGATTCTGTCTATACAGAAAGCTGCGCTGAAGCATATAAAGCTCACCGTTATTTATTTGATCTTAATATAAATTTGCCAATTAATTTCGCAAATAAAAACTGTCAAAGAATGGACCATTAAATTAGAACTATACATAAATATTTTTTAAAAACAAATGCTCGCCTCATTTGCATGAAATTAGTTTAAAAAATTTTTCTTTTTTTAAATCTATATAGTTTTTGCCTTGCCGAAGTATCAAAAAATATAATTGATATGTACCAATGCTATGTTTTTATTTTTAGTTGATTATATATAGTTCTAATTTGATGAGAGTAGTTATAATGTAAACATAAGTTAAAGTATATAAAAGTAAATTTAATGATACTCGTACAAAGTAACATGAAAGTAAAATTTATGTAGTAGATACGTTTACACGTAGTATATTCATAACTATTTAAATATTTCTTAATCTAAGTGGGGTTTCTTTGAACCTTATTTAACAGAGTTTTGTAGATCCAAGACGTTTTAAGCATAGCTTTATACGTCATCTTACATTAATACATTGAAAGTAGAATACGTTTAATGATTAGTACACTGATGTAGCTATGAAATATGAAATATTACCACATACAAGATGTCTTTGTTGTTGCACCAAATTAATTTTAAGACTCCTAGAATATTGAATGAATTATATTTAGTAATTAACATATGGAGAAAAATGGTCTGTGGACCTAGGAAATACTAATCCATTAAGAAATATGATTAGTCAAATCGGTAATAGTAAAAACGCAATAAGCTTTTTAAATTCTATGAAATAGCCTACCACGGTTACGTAAATGACATAGAAACGAACATTTAGCGAACTCATATGGAGTTCGCAGCTAATCAAAAACGAACTCGAATTCGTACTAGAGTACAATGAATTCACTACAGTTATTTTTCCATATCTTAACTTACTATAAATTTAGAGTAAACCTTATATATAGAAATTATATGTTTCATGGATTTTAAGACTGCAAAGCATTCATTCAACATTTGTAAACGATATCTCAACAAATTTGGTACTATATACGATAAAAACATACATTACATGAATATACAACTACACAATAACTTAGAATACGATATTTAAGGAGTTGTCGTGCTATAAACTTCGTTTGTATAACATCTTCCAACAAGAGCGGTCATTTTCTCTTGTAAATCATCTTGTGTAAAATCATTATCTAATTATTCCGAAATTTGCAGTCGATTTATCGTTTCTGACTTACACCATATTTTTTAATTTTAATCACGAAACAAAATGGTACATTTTTCTAATAAAAATATGTAAATAAAGAATTAAAATGATAGACCACGTTGTTATTTAAAAAAGACTGCATAAAGTTGAATATTTTATGAAAAATAAACTGTGAAACAGTATTTGTATGAACGACTCGCTTGTCGACGGAACACTACTTTTGAATTATATTGTAGCACGACAACTAGCACTATAAATAGAAGGCGCCGAAGCGTTATGCCGATACTCAGCTTTTGGGGCAAGTAAGGTTGTTATAACTTGCGTTATAATTATTATATAGCCTCAATGAGTAGGAGGGTCGCAGCGGGAGGATAATTCCCATTATTTATTTGCAAATTCGAGTATAAATAGAAGTATTACTCGATTTCCATACCAGTGATATATTTTAACTGGGTTTGGTATTTTTTTTATTTGATTATATACCTAATATAGTCATAGATTTATTAGGTAGTAGTTTAAGGGGTTATCCATAAAGCACGTCACACAAATTTCATGATTTCTTAACCCTCCGTCCCCATTGTCACCCCGTTCTCCCTGTTGTTATTTCTTTTTCAAATCGAATTTTAGATTAGATGTGACATCACAAATAAAATGACTCCTACTCCACCCATGTCACATCTTGTCACACTTTGAAGACCACCTCCCCACTGGTTATTGTGTGACGTAATTAATGGATGGCCCCTAAAGTTCGATTCCAGTACCAGTGCTATATTTAAACTGGGTTTGGTTTCTTGTTTTTCAATTATATACCTAATATAGTCATAAGCCTATTAGGTGGGTATAGTTCTCATATATGAGAGTTTGTCACTATAAGTAGAGCAAGCAATAGAAATGAACCGACGTTTAGTAGCAGGTTCGATTCCCGAACCTTTGCTGCATTTTAACATGGTTCTTTTTTTTTTTTTTGTTTTTTTATTGTTTTTCTGTTTGCTTTTTTTATTATATGCCTAATACAGTTATATTTTTATTAGGTTGCGGTGTGTCCTTTGTAAGGGGTTTAAACACCACAAAAAGTACCAACATTAGAGGGAGAGTGTTGGCGATGCCAGTAGACCGAGATAGAAGAAACATTATTTAGTTTCAAGCTCGATTTTTGACCCAAGTGTTATATTTGAACTGGGTTTAATCTTTTTTTGTTTTTTTGTTATATGCCTAATATAGTCGTTAATTAGGTTGCGGTGTGGTCCACATATATGTGGCTTTAACACCTGAAAAACTACATATTAGCGAAAGGGCGTCGAATAATACTATCCGGATAGCCTAGTAGTAGACTTAGTATTATAAATAGACAAGCCAAGTAAACCATATTATTTCAAATAGAAAAAGACATTTAGCGAACTCAAATTTGTAGTGAGTTCGTAATGAATTCAAAAAACGAACTTGAATTACTAATGACTTCTTTATTCATTTATCAACGAACTCTACTTCTATTTCATACTATGGTTTATTGGAAACTTGATAAAACGACATGCTTGTTATCAATTTTAAAACTTGAAGTTCATGGACTTAAGAGTACTTAAAGTAACATGCATTTCTTTGATTAGAGAGTTTTTTTTTGCTTACTACCTTACTTACTTTTTAACATTGATACATTCACGTTTACACATATTAAAAGTTATGTCATTGAAAATGACGGTCGACTATTCTAGGCAAGGGTTTATTCCCAAAAACGTTGTATTCTATTCTAATCTATTCTACTGTTGGACAAAGACAATAACTTACAAGGTAATGTATACGTTTAGAATTTAAATACCATTTACACAATAAACAATTATGTAATACACATTAAATATATAAGAATAGCTTGGCGTAATTCGATCTCACTAGTTGAAATCGTTGCAACGTTATTACTGTTATTGATTGACTAATAAAATCAATTAATGGGAAATTGTTGTGTAATTAGTATAATAGATACAAGTAAAGATGTAGAAGATAGAGCCAAATACAACTACCCTTTAATGTAAATAATTTTTCACCATGTCATACAGATACGAATATCGAAAAATAGCAAATTGCAATAAGCCTGCGTAAAACAGCTAGGCAACAAAGATAACTTTATCTAAGTTTAACGTTAATGACTTCTTATTCGCATAAAATAATTCATTCAACTTCATATGCATCGTAAATCATTGTGGATTCATAGTCATAGTTAAATAAGTGTACTTTTAGTATATAATAGACATAAATAATGGTTAGTATAGATAGATATATAGTGAACACATAATATAAATATTATATATCTGTCACTGTCATTGGAGTCTTCAGATGTGTTAAAAAAGGAAGCAATAGGTGGCCCATGCTTTTAGCCCAGATACCTTAGATGTATTATTATGTCTCTATGTTATATAATAAATATATAATATTTACGTAACTGTATTCACTGAATAATAATTAGTTTACAACTAGAATATTAGGCATATAAATATCATGCAATATTTTACAATAAGTATATAACTGTTACCGGTATTTTTAAATTGTGCCATGTAATATAAATATATTGGGTATTATATTTTTAATATAGTTTTACATATATAATATATATTTAAATAAAAATACTTAATTTCATCAGTCTAATAAACAATTCATCATATCCACCTATCATATGTCTGGTAAATGTTGTTCCTGTGTAAATATTGGAACGTTTTTAATGAAATAAAATAATCAATTATCTATGAGTATGTGTATGAAGGCCCAGTAAACAAGAAACACTGTCATAAGAAATGTCATTGAGTATGTACGAGTATTATAGTGTTGCCGCATCTCATAAGTCAATTAATCATTTTAGTAATATTGTTTACCAAAAGATGGCATTTAGATTCGAATTAAATAAAAATACTTTTAGTAGGTTACTTAAAAAGTTAGTAATTACAAATAATTTACTAAGTAGCATTTACTTATCACAATCATTTCGTGTTTACTGGGTAGTGTGTATTCTAGGAGTAAATATACTTGATAGTCTTGCAGTTATTACCCAAGAGTTCTAGATCTAGCTAATCGTTTATAGCTTTTCTTTTATATTTTTTAAAAAAATCTTAGAAATAAGTTACAAGTAGTATGTAAAATTGAATAAAACTACTGCTACTATGAATATATTACGATTTACGAGTATATTATTCCTGGCCATGTGGATTCGGATATGACTGAATATGTGGCGGCATGTACCCTGTGACAGTCACTGCTTAACTTATAATATGGACTGACTTATTTCATCTTAAAGATTTAGATTTAGTTGATGTAGTGCACAATCATGGCTTACTAATCTTATACCGATGGACTTAAATACGCTGAACAAAGAGACAACGGTGTTACCGTGTTATTTAAATTAAAGACAAGTTTGAGGTTATGTTGTTACGTATATGATATTGGCATAGCTCTGCTATTGCGATATTTATCTAAAGACTAAAACATTAGTTACAGGTTTCATAACATTAAATATATTTGCAATACTAAAAGGGTGCCGTCAGTGATGAAATTAGTATTGCAAACTGGCCGCTGTTATTAAAACGTCTAACTTCTGTGAAGTTATCAAATATTGAAAAATGGTTGATTCAGAATCGTAACCGCTTTATAAACTGAAGAAGATAAACATTAACCTTACTTTAGAAAAAATCAGAAATAAATATGTTTTGTTGTCAATTTTAACGAACAAGATAAGATTAGAAATATATGATTGTGCAATATACGAGTACAAAAAAAATAAAAAATAGAAATCAAATAAAATTATTTCAAAAATTGCGCGCTTATTTGTTATAAAAATATGCTGAAAGTTATTAAAGGTCATTATTAATCTAATTAGATTCATATGTATGTAATAATTAGTACAGATGATAAAAGTTCACACTATATATGTGATTAGGCCATTTAGGAAAATATTTCATATTTCTAATATCAAAATATGGAATCATGATCATTTGTTAGGTGGAATATCAATAAATTATCGCTTTACAAGATATCCAGTAAACACAAAATGCAAAATGTAATAGAAATTCTTTTCTCTATTGAATCAGATATTTTAAATATCACTAAAGAAACTTTTTCCGATTCACAAAACGTTATAGTATAGTAAAGTTAGTAAACAAACTAAATACCGTGGAGCAGTGTAACCAATCTAAAATAAACATATTACATTCGACACCGTTAGCGCGCGCAATTTAAATTACCCTGTCCGGATACTTTTTGAAAACAACAGTTACATTTTGTATTTACTGGGTATGTTCAAGTAAAGATGTATTATTTTTTAAAATACTAAATATGAGTTGATTGATAAAACAGTAAATTTTTTTGATATCCGTTTAGATAAGTTTAATTGATTTAAGTAAATGTATATATTAAAAATGTTCGTTTCTATTACCATGTATAGTTTAATTAAACATGCATAGTATTTCGTATATATTAAGTTACCTCCCAATTATGTTGCAGTGACATAAAAAATCATATGTAAATTAGTGAATTTTTAAATTATGCTGAGCTTTAAGAGGGATCACGCAAATCTGACAGTATAGACAATTCGAACAGACGGTATTTTACGCCATTTTCCATATATTTGACATATGGAAGTTCTTATGGTCTATTTTATATTAATTAAATGCAGCAGTGACTAATTATATATCTTTAAGCCAGCATATTTTAATGATTTAGTGATTTTTACAGTCTTTTTCATTATAAGACAGATTTCGAAAATTGCAAGTTGACCTTTAGTGAACTAAAAAAAAACCCAGAGATTATAAAATATATGGAAGACAACATCGCAATGATTGTGTAATTAAAAATAAAGAAACATGATATTAACTACTCGAATTTCGTTGTTTTCTATACGGTAATATTCTTCAAAGCGAGGTCTTAGCAACAGTGGGTATTATAGAACTACAGAATAGCATTTGCTTCACATAGACAGTGGCGACAGCGGCGAAAGTTTGAAAGTAATCAGTTAACCTCATATTTGTTGAGGTGAGAAGAGGTTAGAACAGTATAGTTATCTATAGTTTAATAGTTCTATAAAACCAATAGTTATATTACAGCTAATTAAAATAATAATGTTACGTATTGATTAAATATTACATATTGGGACTACGTGGACATCACATATCTAAACATATAGCGAAAAAAGCGGTTTAAACAGACAGACACAAACCCAGTAAACAATTTGGTGAAGTGCCCTATTTAGTGACGTTTCTCTCACTATTTCACTTCAATTATAGTTCGCATCAACTTTATCTTCATTTGTATTCCGACAGGTGGATTTCGCCATTTGTAGCCGATAAAGTAGACATTTTATATGAAAAAATGTGAGAAACTGTACTATAAATGAACTGTTTTATGACAAAAAAATCATGACGCATCTTCAATATGATGTCAAAGTGACTCCAAAATGTTTACTGGGAAGACATCAAGAATATCATGACAAGACATGACACATTGGGTTAAAATATCATGACTAAAACAAGAAGTCTTTTGATGAACAAATAAAATACTTCTTAAGAGAACGTAACTCGTCCACGCTTGACTACTATGTTTTCGATTCGACCTCTGTACCAGTGCTATTACCTGTGTTAGGGCTATTATAACTTCATGCATATTAAATGGGGGTAGTTGACGATTAGACTTCTATTAATAACAAATGAGCCAGTGAATAATTGGAAAGAAATCATCCTTTGAGATTAAACTACCGCTCTTTTTGCTTTAATGTCCATGCCAGTGTTATATTGTAACTGGTTTTCTGACACATCAATAACTGCATGCAAATTAAATGATGGTATTTGTACTGCATTTGCACTGCACGTTAAAAACTAAAAATAAGATACTTTAATGTCAGACTGTCATGTTGTCGGGTCCGATTCCAGACCAGTGCTCTATTTTAACTGGTTTTGGGATACATTTATCTTACATGCTCAAAACAATAATGTTGTCTGCAATTGTATAGCATTGCAAATATAGCGATGGTATTTTTTTATGAGCTACCGAAGTTGTGGATTTGATTCTTGGCCAGTGTTTTATCTAAGTGGCTTTAGAACACTACAAATACTAATTTCCAGGCCAGTGTTTTATTTTAACTGGTTTTGAGATGCCTCAAAAATTACATGCATAAGAGAATAAGGTTGTTTCCAATTGAATCAGCTAGCGATGGTTTTTCTTTTATGGGCTACTGAAGTTTCGGATTTGACTCTTGGCCAGTGTTTCATCTATCTGGTTTTAGATCACATCAACTTCTGATTTCCAGGCCAGTGTTATATTTCAACTGGTTTTGGGATACGCCAAATATTACATGTATCAGAGAATAAGATTGTTTCCAATTGGATCAGTATTGCAAATATAGCGATGTTATATTTCCTAAGCGCTGCTGAAGTTGCGGGTTTAATTCTTGGCTAGTGTTTTATCTATTTGGCTTTGGAACACATCAACTTTTGATTTCCAGGTCAGTGTTATATTTCAACTGGTTTTGGGATACACCAAAAATTACATGCATAAGGGAACAAGGTTGTCTACAATAGAATCAGCATTGCAAATATAGCGATCATTTTTTTAAAAGTTTTTTATGGGCTGCTGAAGCGGCGGATTTGATTTTTAGAATCTCTCTGGTTTTAGAACACTTTAAATACTAATTTCCAGGCCAGTGTTATATTTTAACTGATTTTGAGATACACCAAAAATTACATGCATAAGAGAATAAGGTTTTCTGCAATTGGACCTGCATTGCAAATATAGCGATGTTATTTTTTTATGAGCTGCTGAAGTTGCGGACTTGATTTTTAGCCAGTGTTTCAATTTTCTGGCTTTAGAACACATCAATTTTTGATTTCCGGGCCAGTGTTATATTTCAACTGGTTTTGGGATACATGCATAAGAGAATAAGGTTGTTTGCAATTGGATCAGCATTGCAAATATAGCGATGTTATTTTTTTTATGGGCTGCTGAAGTTGTGGATTTGATTCTTGGCCAGTGCTTCATCTTTCTGGTTTTGGAACACATCAACTTTTGATTTCCAGGTCAGTGTTATATTTCAACTGGTTTTGGGATACACCAAAAATTACATGCATAAGAGAACAAGGTTGTCTACAATAGAATCAGCATTGCAAATATAGCGATCATTTTTTTAAAAGTTTTTTATGGGCTGCTGAAGCGGCGGATTTGATTTTTAGAATCTCTCTGGTTTTAGAACACTTTAAATACTAATTTCCAGGCCAGTGTTATATTTCAACTGGTTTTGGGATACACCAAAAATTACATGCACCAGAGAATAAGGTTGTCTGCAATTGAATCAGCATTGCAAATATAGCGATGGTTTTTGTTATGGGTTGCTGAAGTTTCGGATTTGATTTTCAGCCAGTGTTATATCTTTCTGGTTTTACTCACATCAAATACTAATTCCCAGATCAGTGTAATATTTTAACTGCTTTTGGAATACGAAAAAAAATTGCATGCATAATAGAATAAGGAAGTTTGCTATTGGCATTAGTTTTGAAAATATAGCGATGTTATTTTTTATATTGGCTGGTATACTTTCGGATTCGATTCTGGGCCAACGTTTTATCTATCTGCTATTAGGACGCATCAAAACCTGACTTCCAGACCAGTGTTATATTTTAACTGGTTGTGGGACACACTAAATTTACATGCATAAGAAATAAGGTTGTCTGCAGTAACATTACTATTGCACATATAGCATTGTTATTTTTTTTATAGGCTAGCGTACTTTCGGATTTGATTCTCGGCCAGTGTTATATCTATCTGGTTTTAGAACATATCAAGCTGCATGCATAAAAGAACTGGATCTTCGACGATAGAACTAACATTGCATTTATACGGACGTTAAATTCTTTTCATTAATACTTATAATTTCTAATTGTTTATTTCCCCTTCCCTCTTTAATGCTTTCGATATGCATATTCATATGCATTTCTTGAATTTTCGGAAAACTTTAGAAAAAGGTTGAGTAAGAGATGATGAGATTATGATTGGAGATTCACTAAAAGGTCCACATCGTAGCAGAGACTGTTAAGCATCAAGAACGGGTGAAAATAGTTATAGAAAATCACTAATTTACATATTTCTTGAAGAGTTTCCTTCTACTACTCGTATATCTTAAGGGTGGTAAACTTAACACAACTAACTATATTTTTATTAATTCTAAAAACACGTATTTCCAGTAACAAACAATTAGTTGATTACTTTCTAAAGTAAATACGACAAATATAGGATTAAAGGATTATTTGGACAACTTTGTGTTTGAATATATTAATATAATACGATTAAAAATATTTTCAAATAAATGCGAATTATCTACTTTGAATAGAATATTTTGAATAGATGATATTTGGCATGAATAATTACGAAATTGCCAATAATTAATTATATTTGAATAAATGAGAAATTTATAATATAGTACAACCTGATCCGTGCATAACCTCGCTGATGAACATTGGAGTTCCGGCACTAAGACCTCCGTCTGTTTTCTCATTTTCATTTTGGTCGTAGTCACAGTCAAAGTAGTGACTCTGGCAATCCAGGCATCTGCATTGGTCCGACAATTTGCAGGTGATCCCCCATTGCTTGGCAACAGCTTTGTACAGTTGTTTGCTGGACTTGTGCTGAATTATCCTAGGGACTTTTGGATCTTCCTTAGGAGGTGCTTGCGCTGCATTGTCTGGTTCGGTCACAGATAGATCTTTCTTGGAAAATTGTGCTCCTTCCGCGATTTCCCCTTTGTTGAAGAACCAAATTAATTATACAACATTTAAGCAATTTACATTTAAGAAAGAATTTTAATTGAAACATCTATGATGGTGAAGGTATCCCTCAGAACAACTAATTTTTTCGGTTTATAATAATTTCCCGAATAGATTTTATTCTCTTATACTTTCCTAATAAGAAGAATGCTGATCAAAATCATTGAAAATGTAGGTTTCTATTGTCAAAAAGAAAAAAAAATGTTATGAATGTGAGAAGAATATTCTGTTTTCACTTAAACTGTTTGGCTTTTGCTTAAAAGAAACTACGCAAATATAAGGAGTAATTTTGTGAAAAAATACTTACTTAAATTAATATATATGTTTCTAATTAATCCATAAATTACGTCACACAAATTTCATAGTTTTATAACCCCCGTCTCCATTTTTAAATCTTATTACACATTTTGGATATATTGAAAAAGGAAAGAATTATTGGTCCTCCTTTTGTCTATTTATAGAAGTCACATAGCTGTAATGTCAAGAAGGTTAGAAGGATGGCTCTTCCTTGTCCACGCCTATTTGTTACGTCTTTTCACAATTTGGAGATCCTTTCTCCGCAACGTAACATGCGTGTGACGTAATTAATGGAAGACAACATATTAACTTCCGAAGAAAACAACCGTCCTTTATATCACCCTGTTTCGTGATTTTTATATTTAAAGTTGCCAGTATTGAATTTAGAGATTATAAAATATGATGAACATATATTATTCTTATCTTTTTATTTTTCAATACAGAAGTCTATATCATATCCCGCTGTTTTATTTTAAATATTTTATTTTTTAAAATTCAATACTGTTTAGAAGGAAATAAGTTTTTTGAAAAATAAATAAATCTGATACATGCATACATAAATCAGTACCGGATTAGCCATATTTCAGAAGTAGCAAATACTGTGAGCCCCGCATTAATATTTAGCTTGTAAAATTTTGGTTTAAATATTTTTCTTCAGACGCGTGGGATATTGAGTAATACCGTCCTTAATCATTCTGGTTTTCAGAATCACATTCTCTTTGACATTTGCGTTCTTTAAGAAAAACTTTAAACCTCAGTAAAAACTGTATTATTTTTTGTAAAATAATGAAATGCACCGACATTGCTAAAATACTACACGTTCCTGAGAATTATTATGAGTATAAACTGCAAGAGTACTCGCTGTAATAAGAAAGCTACAAATATAATGAAAATACAATAATATTTTTGCTATAGTCCCGGCTGGCTTAATTCGGCACTGACATAAATGGTTGTCCGAAAGGTATGTTAAACGGAACGGAGACTGAGAAATTTACACAAGGTAAAATGGAATCTGAAGCTTTGCTCTTTCTGTCAAATTTGTAGATTCTGCAGACGCTCATGCATAATGGGTTCTAATACCAAACACAATGTTTGATTTTATTCTTAGTTATTTTCAACTTTGCAAGAAATGACATTGTTATGAAACATAATAAATTAAGAACTGAAATATTACCAGGGTAGTCTCATGCAATATAATTTGCAAATATCTATGATATTTAAAAAAAAATTCAGTTAAAAAAGTGAATTGTCTTGTGATTCATTTGTTCAAACTGATTCGGAAGCGGAGAAATATGGTAAAATTGTATATTACAAATATGTATATTATACGCCGAATTAGTAAATTTATCTAACGTGCTAAGTAAACACAATGCTCACCCAATTTTTGAAATACTCTTGAAACTAGAAATTTTCTTTTGATATTTTGATCTCAAATTATTAAGTTTTATAATTAGGTAAGTGTATTATTATATAGAATTGGTTATTTCATAAACTACGCAGCATTGTATATTTTTCAAGGTACTCGCTAAACACAGTTACATATTGAAAACTACAGGTGAAAATAACCAAAGATAGAATACATTTAATATAAAAAAGTTTACCTATAACATAATATTTTTTAGGTTATGTAATAAAACTTATCTTTCAACATAAATTTATATATTTTGACCTTATTAATGCTTTATATTCAAGAATATATAATGTTATCATACTATATATTAGTAACAGATTTTTAATACCTGTTGCATTAATTTAATGAAAATGTAACAGAATTATGTACAAACTCGGTAAATAATAAAACGTAACGTTAGGTAAAAAATGTTTTATGTTTAGCGGATAAATTCACTAATAGGGCGTAACGTAAATCAATAAATGAATATGATAAAATAATCTGATACTGTTCTGCCATTTATTCTCATTTATAAAATTTATTTGTAGTTGATTGCTGGTTTAAAGTTAACGGAACTAAAATTAAAAATTGTTCAAGGATACCTTCACCTTAAATCACAAAAATTATTTAAAATTCCCAACCCCCACATTCAAAAACACAAAGTTAACAAAAATTTGCATCGCAATACAAGTTCATTTTGTGTTTGAATTACCTCCAATGCACACAGCACACAGGAGTCCTGCTTTCAGAATCGATAAGGTCCATTTCACTAATAACGAAACTTTTCAATAAAATAGGATAATGTAAAAGATCCTGATTTTAAAAATATATAACTCGCGTACTGTACCTTTGCCTGGGGTATTATCCAGTGCATCTGATTCATCCGCGTCGTAATCCTCGTCCTCCTCATCATCATCGTCATCCTCATCCTCGTCTTCCTCTTCCACGAACGGGACGTAGGAAGTGCAGGAGTAATTGTGATGGGATGCATTGTCCAACGGATCTTGGCACTGATTCTTCTTCTCAGATACCTGCTGAAGAACAGAAATCATATCGTTAATTCAGATAAAATGGAAAGTCATCTCTTTCAAATATTAGATTATTATTATAATTATAATATATAAAGTAAAAACAGAATTAGCGCATTGTGCATTTGTTGTCCATCTTGGTGCAAGCTACAATGCTATATTTCATAGTCTAATTACTATAGTACGATTACCGAAATTTAAACTGAGGGATCCCAAAGTTAAATTAGCCAGGGACAACATCATTGGTTGCGTTTTGAGACTAATGGGGGTCTGGAAAGATACTCAATATATACGGGGTCCTTTTCTAGCACCCACACGAAATCAAAGGGCTTGTGAACCATGTCTTAATTTCTATAAAACTGTGCTATATATTGCACAAATATCCAATTATATCTCGCAAAATTTAGGAGATATTAACAATTAAAAACAGTCATTTTTTACCTTTAATTATTAAAGGGATCCAATATTAGAGAAAATTCCCATACATGTAACGTGACGTCCGAAAAGTTGCCATCTCTTTAACACAGAACTCTTATAAATATAACAGACATGTTACATAATAAATATGGGATCATCATCATAAGATAGCGTTAAAACTACAATTCAAAATTTTGATGGATATATCTCAGTCAATGTTTATATATTTAATAGAATAAACGCCAATATACACTTATTAACATTTATTTCAATCAACAATTAAAAAATTGAACCCTAAAAAATTGCCAGCCTTTCTGAAATTATCTTTTTCTTTAGCTACAATGCAAAATCAATTGTATATAGTCAAAATTGAACCGAATTTGGTGTTTTGAAATTATTTTTTTAACTCTTACGTGACATGAGCCTTATCTAGTCATAATTGCCTTGCAGTCTATCTGTTACTACTTTTACTTTTTAAATTTTCACGCGAAATCAATGGGCTTGTGTCCTCATTTTTTTGTGGTCGATTTTTCAATTGTTGATTGAAGTTGATGTTAATAAATGTGTATTGGCGTGTATATTTTATTAAATATCTAAATATTCACGGAGATATAACAATTAAAAATTTGAATTGTAGTTTTAGCGCTAGAAATGGTCGGCCATATTTGTATGACGAGAAATGCAATTTAACGTCAGTTTGCGTCAGTTATTTGTAATGTTTAGTAGTTGTTGGTAGTCCTAATAATCTATATTGAATTTTTATTGTTATTTTTAATAGCTGTAAATAATATTTGATATATAAATACATATAGCAGAGATTTATGAGCTGTAAGGTTGGTAACCTTACACAAGGATTGTGATGTCACATGCACTTGGAATGTGTACAACGTTGAATCCCTTTAATACTTAAAGAGACAAAATGACCTTTTTAATTGTTAATATCTCTTAACATATAAGGAGTTATTAAAAAATAATTAGACATTTGAGGTCTAGTAACCCACTTTATCAATATGTAGTACACTGTTATAGAAATTAAGACATAGGACACAAGCCTATTTGTATAAAGTTACAAAAGCACCGTCGGTAGGCATATGAGTATCCCTACCTGATTTTAATCAAATTTACTAACAATAGAATAGATTCTGAGGTCATCATTATAGAAAATTATACTAGATACAATTGAATCTAATGGCATATTCTTTTCAAGAAATATATTTTTGCACTTATTTTCTTAATTTTAAATTTATAAAGTTAATTTTGTGTTTATTGCAAAATGGCTGTTGTCTTGTGAATACGCAATAAGATTTGATAATGGCACGATGAGCGGGAGCATTGATGTTTGGCGCTAGACTGTGTCTTTGATTCGATCCTTGGACCAGCACTCTATTTTCTGGGTTTGGTTGCATTAAGTCTGTCTAATCAACGGTGTAAAATTCATATTTCTCTATTCAGTGTATTTGATATAAATTTTGAAAATAATGAGAAACTTGATATACATGTATAAATTAAAAGAAATAATGGGATATTATTTTGATTATTAGTTACGCACAAAAGTTTAAGACGATTTTGTAAAAAAAAACTTTGTATTTATTTTCCAATTTAATTGGCAATTATTTGGTAGCATTGATTTACATTTAATAATAAATATAATACTACATTAAAAAAATAAATTAAATGCTACTTTAAAGGGAATTAAATTACCTCCTTCAGCACGAATTCGTATGACGGTGGAGGACTGGATGGAACTCTGCAAGACTCGGGCGACACCTCGATCGGGTTGCTGTACCCAACAGCTTGAACAGTAATTAAAAGTATTTCAGTTTTTAATTAATAAATATAGTCGTAGTTTTCATTAAATAATAATGTATAGTTTACATAAAAAAAAAATTCTCATATGACCCAGTAAACAATTTGGTGAAGTGTCCTATATAGTGAAGTTTCTATCACTATTTCACTTCAATTATAGTTCGCATCAACTTTATCTTCATTTGTATTCCGACAGGTGGAGTAATTTCGCCATTTCTAGCCGATAAAGTAGACATTTTATATGAAAAAATGTGAGAAACTGAACTATAAATGAACTCTTTCATGACAAAAAAATCATGACGCATCTTCAATATGATGTCAAAGTGACTCCAAAATGTTTACTGGGGAGACATAAATTACGTCACACAAATATCCTGAAAAGAATTATATTGCCACTCGCGAAATTTAAACAAAATTTTACATTTTTTCACAAAATGCCTTTTTTTATAACTCATATTTTTTTCCAAAAAAAATTATGTATTTTATTCGTAACCCCCCCGGCCCCTTGTCACATTTTCTCTCAATTTCTTGACCCCTTCCTTTCCGTGTCACATAATTTATGAATTGCAATATTTTTTTATAATGAAATGGATTTAGTTTTAGAAGAAGTTCAATGCCAATTTGTTAAAAATTAAAAAATAAAAACAATTTCTATTACTAATTGTTGTTAAAAACAGTCGAATTATCAAAATTTGTATTACTAGTGACAAATGCGCACCAACTACATTAACTAAACTCAAATCAAAACACGAATGTGACAAAGAATGTCTATTCTGAATACCGAAAATCTAGAATAAAATATTAAATAAAAACGCGAATGAAATATTAAAACAGTGAGTGGAAATGAGGCTTAATATTCGTAAACTACACGTAACTGTATTTAGCCAGTTAAGTTTTTTTTATAAACTTTATATTATTATATGTAAAACATTAAACTTATGATTAATTATGATAGTAATTAGGGCACAGATTTTTGTGCAATAAATATCCTTAAATATGTACACTTTTTTGTGGGAAATATGCTGTAAAAGAAAAAATATTCAAGTAAAGTCGAATGGGGAGCACCTACAATAAAATATGCAACAAAAATATATGAAAACGAGATAAATATGTTATGAGTTCTTAACACACGGCATAGTACTGCACGTTTTTTGGCAGTATCACATAAATCGAATAAACAGGACGTTTGTACTGAAAAAAGACGTACACAGCTAAACACGTTTATCCAATGCTCACCGGACTTGTCAAGCAAATCGAATGAACTTTAACGTATTCGGTTTGCAGAGGCGCATAGTATTATACGGCATCTTTCACACGGCCTGATTTTTATCGAATAGTAACCGAACAAGTGTTTAGTGCTAAAGTATCATTTGCACGTGTTTCAAGTTTAATATTAGAAAATATTCACCGAATCTTTTATAGATAATGATTTATTGATTTCTTTGATGGAACAAAAGCCCGTTTTGTAGAGAATTATATAAAAATCGCGTTGTAACTCAAGCGGCGTCACAGACAATATTTTATACAAGAATTCCAAATCAACAATAATTCGGGTACTATAAATTCTAGCAATACAAATCTGACAACAATACCAACAAGTCCGAACTCTTTTGATTTGTCCTATTCAAAAGTAATGAAATTAATAAAACTTAAGTATAGTTCAAATTACGAGAGTTCGGCGGCGACTCATACATAGAACACGTTGTGGGGTGTATAAACTGCCGATATAACTAAAAAGCACTGACTCAATTACTTTTCTATAATGTATATAGAAACAAATAAGAAAAAAATTAATTATCGTATTATAGATTTATACAGCTCTTTTAAGTATAAGTAGCCGCCGAATTATCATGATTTGGACTATAATACCTATATCAAACAGTGTTTTTAATTTCTTTACTTACTTTAAACATATAGTAAATTTCATTTTAGTATATTTATTTTGCCGTATGAAAACTGCTATTACACGTTTTTACTAATAAAAATTTACCGTGTGAACATCCCGCTGATTATACGTTTAAAATCAAATACTGTAAAAAACGTGAAGTATAATGCCATGTGAACACAGCCTAAGCCTAATGCTTAATATTCGTGGTATGAATACCCATTGTTGTATACATAGTTTATAAGGCAAAGGTTCATGTATTTGTACATAAAGACGAACGTTCTCGCTCTTGTAGGGGTAAATGACACACATCAAAGTGTATGAATCACAATCGACAAAGAGCACGAATAAGCGAACACGCATGTGTGGGTCTAGGGTAAGCGTAGAGCGAGTTGGATGTCAACATGTATAAATTGTCAACAGGTTTTCATAATTTAAGATGAGTGCTACATCTACTGATATTTTGCAACATATATAAAGCCATCTAAAGAGAAACACAACATCAAACAGGAGCCAGGATAGATGATCCTATCAAGATTTAGATAGGTAGTTCTGAATAATATTATACGAGTGTAAAAGGAGTCGGATAAAACCAGAGACAAAAAAAATATAGTATGGATGACGGTGGTAAAATGTACCATCATTTAAAAAGAAGAGGTAAGCTTTTATTCGGACAATTACAAAATGTCATTGCAAACGACACGGTCAAAATTGCAGCACTCATACTTTCTCATAGAGATTCACGTGATTAACAACCCAGTAAACATTTTGGAGTCACTTTGACATCATATTGAAGATGCGTCATGATTTTTTTGTCATAAAAAGTTCATTTATAGTTCAGTTTCTCACATTTTTTCATATAAAATGTCTACTTTATCGGCTAGAAATGGCGAAATTACTCCACCTGTCGGAATACAAATGAAGATAAAGTTGATGCGAACTATAATTGAAGTGAAATAGTGATAGAAACGTCACTAAATAGGGCACTTCACCAAATTGTTTACTGGGAAGATATAAAAGGACAATAATCGGCGAATATGACGTAGTTGAAATAATACAAAAAAACAATCAACGAGGTTTATTAATGAAGTTTTAATAATAGTATAATAAATGAAGTTTTATTTCTGGCACTTAAGACATATCTAAAAATGGTGGTACTAAAGGCTCATTCTCACTCACTGTTTCGATATTTAATTTACTTTTTTTATTTAATATTGTAATCTAGATTTCAAGTTTTCGTTTAAACATTCCTTTTCACATTTGTGTTTTAATTTAAGTTTAGTTAATTTAGTTGGTGTGTATGCATCGTTAGTAATATAAATTGTTGACAGTTTGACAAAATTGTATGTCAAATAATTAAAATTACTATTTTTAATAATAATTAGCAATAGACATTGTTTTTATTTCTTAATTTTTGACAAACTGACATTGAACTTATTTTAAATATAAATTCTACCGCGTTTTGACAGGTTGTCACATTTTCGAGGTTATAATATAATATAGTTTTCTTAATTTAATATTTTTATTTAAAACATTGGACCTTGTAAGGTTCTAAAAAGAACTAAGAAAACTTAAAAAATAAATTAAGTTAAAAATGGTACTGTGAATGACTACGCGTATTGCCATGTGCTAAACAATTTAAATTAAATACAAAATTAAATTAAAGCAGTGATAAAGAATGATACTTAAGACATTTCTATAAATGGTGGTAGTAAGAGTTACTTGCAATTTTAAAATTATTTAGTATTGTTTTTTTATAGATTTTTGATGGTTTCCTAGAACTATTTTTGTGCCTATTTTGCGTCAAATTTGGAGGTTATTTTCCTAACATTTACTTATGAAAATAAATGTAGCTCCAAATTATATGTAATATCACTTATATGTAGGTTATACTCGTATAATAACTTAAAGAAAATGTTTATTAATAGTGTCCATAAATTTCAATTTCGTTTGGTACTGTGCTAGTATATAATTTTGTACAGACCAGAAATCTTTTTAGGTCGATTAAAATCAAATATTATTAAATAAGCGCTAGGCCAGTTTATCGCAAAGCAATTCATCGCAAAAATAACTCAAAGTAGAAGCAATTCGTGAATAGAGGAAAGGGAAATGGCGGTAATGTATAGTGAAAGAAAGAGACCGGAAGGAGGAAGATGGTACGGTATAGAGGGGGGAGGGGGGGGGGTTAATGCGATTAATTACAACGTGATAAATTAGTCTAGTGCAATTAAATATCCTACAAAATTGAAAAATAATGGAATCATAATAATAATAATTTGTTTTAAGTAATTTTAAATCATGAATTAATTATAAAAATTTACAGTAATATTTTACGTAACATATATGTTTCAAGTTTACAATGTATTCATGGTAGATAAATAAATAAATTGAACAAACCTAGATCAAGGCCATGGTCGTGCCCAGGAGGAGGAAGCAGAGTCCGTAATTCGGGCTGCGTAGCAGTCTGAGGATGGTCTACGTCAGCATCATTGTCAGCATCACCTTCTATGGAGGTGCTACGACTGCCTCCCATACGGGAAAATCTAAGCTTGAAGGGCGCCAGCTTGACCGCAACGCTTTCCTTTATGTTGAACACTCTAGAGAGGTTTAAGAAAATAAAAATTGTTAAGTAATTTTATTAAATATATTCGCTTTATATAAAAAATGCAACAGTTTCCATTAAAGAAGTTGTGTAAAAATTGTTAAATAGTTTTTATGTAAGATATTTTATGTAATATTTACGTTCTCTATTTACATAGCAGAAGTGGTTTAACGAGAAGGTGAAGAGAAATAGATACTGCTAGAATAGTTTTATAAATATTCCAGAAAAAGTAAAAAAGAAAAAAAGCGGAAGTATATTTAAAAAATTAAAAACTTAAAACGTGTTATTTGACGCGCATTTGATAAACATAATATGTAAATATTACATAAAAGAAACTTTCTAATATTTTATTTGTGATATTTTATTGTTATGATGTTCAGGTTGTTATCAATTTTGATTATTTATGTGTTTATATGATACTAGATGATATAATTTTAGATGACAATATCGGCGATAGGACATTGACTGATTGCTGTGTTGTCTTCGGGTTTGATCCCCGGAACAGAGCTATATTTTCTGTGCTTGGTTGTTATTAAATTTAATGGATTATGTACTTATCAGACAGCATAGTACGTCGACGTTGATAAGACTCAGCATCGGAAATAAGACGACGTTAAATATATTAAATGAGAGAACAATAAAGAAATAAAATTAAAGACCAAAAGATAAAAGTAAAGACAAAAAACCTAGATCGTTAAGAAAAACCGTAAAAATTAAAAATTCCTATGGACTAACTTGTTGATTTAAACATGGTCTTCTAATAAAAGAAGTTTGAATATTATATAAGAGAAGTAATAATTACTTAAAAAATGCATTCAAAATTTACATAGGTATTTCTTACAATTTTTTTATAATATTTACATAAAAAATTATTGAAGTTATATTAAGTATATTTTAAGTATTATTTTCATAACATTTTTATGTAAAAATATTATGTTAATGTTATATAAAATATACGTTTCCTAAAAGTTAATACTTGTAGAAATAATACGCAGAGACTAACTTAGTAAATAGTCATGTTATTTTTAGAGAGATAATTTTTACTTATATAAAGAGTTTGTATTTAGCCTAAGTCAGATACTAGTCTCATTACCAATAGATTTTACGTGTCGAGGCTGGTTCAGAAATAGAACCCAAAGATACAACACCCTGCCAATAACGCTCTAACTATTTCCGACAATATGCCGTTGAAGAAATAAGTTAGTCTTCAATAAATTGAAGCCAAAAGTTAGAAATGATATAAAAATAGAGTACCAATTTTCAGTAAAGTATATATGTAGACATAGTGGGTAACTACGTATTTAGGGCTTCTGATAAAATGAATTCTGTGTCTTTTTAAAACTATTATATTTAAAAACATTGAAAATAGATTTTACGGGCTACGAAATAAAAATTCGTCCACAACTTCCTGATGTTATAATACGGCACTGGTATAAACATTTTGTATACAGGTATATACATATACGTGCTAGTTAATATTTTAATTATCTAATTATCTAGTTATCTGAGCTAGTGACCTGTCTTTCGCTATGAAATACATCGTACGACATCAGACAAGTAGCGTCTATGTCTATATCCATCATCAGGTTGCCATGACAACAACTTCACCGATCTGTGTGCATCAGATCAATATCACACAAATGAAATTGAATTGGCTGGACACTTAATGTTAACTACGCAATTATCAATTAATTTATTATAATATAAAACTTAATTAACTATAATATATATTAAGTAATAAAAAAAAAGAATCATTTGAATTAATTTGGCAATAATAAAAGTAATTATTAAATTGAAAGTATGTATTAATAAATTAAAAATAATGTTTCTAACAGTTGTAATTTAAAAACGAATATGCGTGTTTTTGTAACTGGGCAATATTTTTTGAACGAACGAGAACCAGACACAACAGTCGGCGGTGGCATGCATGGATAAGACACCGACAGCATGCTCATAATAAACGAAACGAAAACGCAATGTTAGGGGCAATGTGCTCGCAAAAATAATTCGTCATTTACATTTCCTTTTTAAAATAAAACATTTTTAAAATAATTAAATTCATTTTAATTATATTATTATTTATAATATACATTTTCCTTTTTATAAGAGAAACATACTGTATGTATTATGTGAAATTATAATTTATTTTTTTTATAATTTATGGAAAATATGTTTATTAATTTAACGAAGTTGTAAAAGAAAGAAAGTTTAAATGTCTTTAAATATAAAAAGGGAAAATTATTAATGTAAATTGGACGAGTCTAAGCCCATAGAAATATTTTAATGAATAATTCAAATAAATTTTAAAAATAATCGCAAAAAAGATATAAATTAAAATTAACATACGATCTAATTTTACTTTTGTAATATTTAAGAAATTTATATAATATTTATATAAGATATAAACATATTTCAAAAATTTTACAAATAATTAACTTATGTTACTAACTACAAAAATATAAATAAAATAAACTTACTTGCTGTTTTCTTTTGACACTTTAATAAAATATTATTTATTTATTTTATTTTGTTAAAATTTCTAAGTGTTAAATAACTGTAAACAACAATATATTTGTTAGAGTATGATTTTAATATTACTTGTTGAGTTCTGAAATTTTCGTGTGGTTTTAGTTGAAGTTTGAAGCACGACTGAATCATTTTTGTTTTATACTGTCGGTTTAGACGCCGAGCGTCGCGACGACTCGTCTCGCGCATGCTTTCCATCCACACATGCGCTTTTCTTCCAAGGTATTAATGATTTTCTTTTATCCACCTTTCATGTATTGGATGTAATATGAGAAGATACGTACTTTTAGTGGTTTAGCTTTAAACAAATTGAAAAAAATGACTTTCATTACTTTTTCGCAGAATAAATTATTTTTACTTTATTACTTATTTTATTAGGTTCCAACTTGTTGTTGTATTTCAAGAAAAAGAATAACCATTGCCTAGAAAAAATGTATTACAAAAAAATTTATTTGTTTATTATTATTATTTATTTATTAATATACATGCCTTAATTTATTTGTTTAAATAAAATGATAAAAATAAAATATCTATTCATTAGTTTTAAGTAAAAGATTCAATTATATTATCTAAAAAAATATTAGTAGTTTTGAAACGATATTTTCAAATGTTGCATGTGGCGCCAGCGGTAGAATACGGAATCAAAAACTTCAACAGGTTTCAGTGCAAACTTATGAAGAATTGTGCGAATACAATGTGCAGAGGAAGCGTGATTGGAATTTGAAAAACACGCTATCATACAATTGACCCTTCTTTGTTGCTAGTGGAATAAATTATCATAATATTAAATAAATAGAAACACCTTACTCTTTTTATACGACTGTGTAGTATTTTATAGTATCATAACCTCAAAATTATTATATCACAAAACTTTGTCTTCGTTATAGCCTAGCTTGTGAAGTAATTGACACGTTATTGGTTTGGATCTCGAGGACGGCAATAATTCTTTAGTTGGGTTGGGTTGGGTTAACACTTCCTGTTAAACTCGTGTTACTTTTAAAAAGTTACCTTTAGCGTAAAAAATATAACATTCGTTTATTTTATTGGTATTAGAATCATAAAATGTAATCTAATGGATTAAAAGAGCAATAATATGACCTTTTGCACCATATTATATTTAATATATTTATTGATAAAATGCAATCGTTATTTATTGGAAATATTGTCATCAGCAGGGGCCCCGGGTAGCAGATCTTTGCGAGGCCCCGGACTGCAGAACTTTGCGAGTCTCCGGGGTGGCAGATCTTTACGAGACCCCGGGGCAGCAGATCTTTGCGAGGCACTTGTTCTTTGTATGATTTATGTAAATAGTAAGTAAGTATTTTTGATGATAATTGACGAGAAATAAAATTTTATATTGGAAGTTTTATAAAAGTTAACAAGCACAAAGACGACAAATATTAATGATGATATACTAAGGTACATGAATGCCTTAAAAGATATACGCAGTGATTCTAGTGGGATTTCTAAAAGGCGAGGCGAGAGATTCAAATACATATATAGTAATGAATTTTTCTACTTGGGTTGTTGCGCGAGAATGCGAGGCCCCTGGCGGTTGCCCTGCTTGCCACCCCCTAAGGCCGCCTCTGGTCATCAGTTAATATTTATTAGGCAGCGATGGAATACAATAAACTATAACGGAAGAAGGTTTATGGATCTAGGAAGTCATTCGAACTATTATTACAGAATTTCGGATCAAAGTTTGGAACATTTCCTTACCTATTCATAGGCAAATGTTAACAACGAAAAGTGTTGCCAATGGTAAATGTTTTGAATAAGATTTATTTATTTCATTATTGAAAATCGCTCTATCTGGCAACATTATCGTTTGTTTTTAAAACAGTTTTTAATTGAGCTACAGGGGTTTCCAAATTGCCATTCAATGTCAATTTATATTTTTACCTTCGGGTGATCTTTTAAGGAGGAATAGGACGGTTGTATAAACTTCAATTATATCGAATAAAATTGTAACTAAGCTACTGGAAGGGAGCAGCCTGGGGATCTCTGCTTTAGACTAATTATAATTTTCTACGATCAAAACAACATGGGCCCCTTTGGGAGGAACAGATTTAATTGGTAAAAATATACAGGTTGTTATATAACAGTTAAAATTTTAGGTGTCCCAAAGTTGAAGTGAAGTCAAAAACATTGACTTTTATTACAGGTAATGAAGGATATGTTTTGTTTTACATAGAACAGCTTTAGGGTTGAGGGGGAGAGGGTACCCTCGTCATACAATGAGTATTTTTCAGACGAATTTTATTTCGATTACACAGCTAAAGTGTTACATTAATTAATTAATTAACTTAAAAGTAGCACTCTAATTTATAGGTTATGATTCAGCAATATTTATTATGAATATTTTAACATACACAGTCAAAACACAACTAGGGGCGAGCCGCTTGTAGGATCTATGGGACTGTAGACTGAGCCTTATAGGTTTAATTCAAATGAGCATATGTTATAAAAAAAAAACGCGTATTCATTGAGGGACATTTGTTGCGTGGCACTACCAGAAACAAAATGAATACAACTAAACCTCGTTTTACATGGTAGATACGTTCCAACGAAATCCGCGTAAACAGAAATCGTGTAAAGAAATACATGCAGAATATTATAAAATTGAGAATTTGTTCCACAAGTATAAAAAAAACCGTGTAAGATTAAAAGAAACAACTATATTTTGTTTTAAAAACCGGGCAAAGAAAAACCGAAAAAGTAAAAACGCATAATATAAAATCCCTATTCCCACTCACTGCTTTTAGCTTTAATTTAAGCTTTTAACCTTAAATGTAATTTTGAACTTGAGAATCTACATTATTTTGTGATAATTACTATCTTTATTTGTTATAAATTATTGTATTTAATATAATTAATTTTATTTCTTTATATTTCACAAACTGAAACTATTATTTTAGGTTAAAACCTTACATTAAAACTAAAACTCAAGCCTCATTCCCATTCACTGTTTTGATATTTAATTTACTGTTTTTTTTCTAATATTTTGATCTAGATTTCAGGTTTTCAGAATAGGCATTCTTAGTCACATTTGTGTTTTAATTTGAGTTTAGTTAATTTTATGGTGCGCATGCGTCTTTAGTAATATAAATTTTGACAGTTGGACAAAATTGAAGGTGAAATAATTAAAATTGCTGTTTTTAATAACAATTAAAAATAGAAATTGCTTTTGACAAACTGACATTAAACTTCTTTTAAATATAAATTCTACTGCATTTTGACAGATTGTCACATTTTAGAGGTATAATATAATATAGTTTTTCTTCATTTAATATTTTTAATTTAAAACATTGGACCTTGTAAGGTTTTAAAAAAAACTAAGACAACATAAAAAATAAATTAAATTAAAAATGGTACTGTGAATGACTACGCGTATTGCCATGTGCTAAACAATTTAAATTAAATACAAAATTAAATTAAAGCAGTGAGTGGGAATGCGGCTTAAATTCTACAAAATATGTTTACAAAATTTAATTTGATTCATATCTTTATTAAAACAATTTTACTACTTTTACAAAATTTAAAATATAGAAACATTTTTGTAAGACATCGTAAAAATTTGTAATATTTATTTAAATTTTATATAGTACACTTACTTTAGAATGCGTGTTAAAATAAATAATTCGTGTTATTTCTAATTCGTGTACAGAGAATTCGTGTAAAGCGAGAGTTAGGTGTATTCTAAAAAGCTGATATATATTACGAGAAACATCAAATGTTGCGCAACATGTTTGGTCCTTCGAATTGGTATCGTAGTACAAGGAAATACACGCCTGCTAAATACAAAATGTGTAAAATACGTTAAATACTATTTTTTCAGAAAAAATCACACTTATGATTTAAATGTCTGTCTATCCTATTTCTAAAACTACAAAAATGTCATGTTATGATTCTATTAAACACTCTAATAGAAATAAACAACGTAACTGAATATTTTGACGTGAAAAGTAATTTTTTACGTTAAATAAACAATAAATATATATAACAGTGTTTAGAGGGATGGAATTAGGTGACATATTCAACAACTGGCTGCTCGGGGGTTGTTTCCTGATATATCTCACTTGTTGCCATAATCAGGTCACCCCGTGTAGGTGTGATGGTGAGTAAGGGCGGATGATAAAAGGTTAAAAAGTGAAAAACTAATGGTGGGGGAAAAGAAATATTGTATTTGGGGTGAAACGTAAAAAAAAGTAGGTCACTGAAAACGAAGTTAGGATGTCACTGTTATATATATATCTCCCTTCCCTTTATATATATATATATATATATATATATATAAAGTAGGGTTGAGGATTTTCTAAAGTTTGCTCGTCAATCTCAAACTGTTGAGTATGCTCTTGCTTATATTTTAAAGGATCAAATTCCGCAAACTCCATCTTTCTTATGTCTTAATATGGCATGGCAAATATATTGCTGTTATTAGGTTTCGGTTATAGTGGTGGCTCGTAGATTAATTAGGTAACATATTTTTCAGTTATGATGTGATAACATACGATCTATGTTGTTATATAATAGGAGTATTATATAATGTACTTATATATATAAATCAAACTTCAACAAGTATCATCCTAATGATATCAAGACCTTATCAAGTGGACTATAATATTAGTAAGAGGTAAGATTTTCATTGTACGGGTAGGAGTAAGAGTAGTAGAGGTAGGTATTATTTGTAGGGGTAATATGAGTATTATATATGTAGGTATTTTACAAACACAGCATGTTACATAATATTGTTTGTTATATTTTAACAGTTTATATTATTAAATACACTTTTTAAGAACCAAACTCAGGAAATGTGACACTGATCCGAGAAACGAACCCGAAGTTTTTTTTTTTTTAATGGGCTTGTGTCCTCATTTTCGATTTAGTGGTCGATATTTCAAATGTTGACTGAAATTGATGTTAATAAATGTGTATTATGGTGTCTATTTTATTAAATATCTAAAAGTTGACGGAGATATAGCAATTAAAAGACATAATAATACATAATATTGAAATTTTATTGTTCCTTGAAATACCTGTAAATAATATTTGATATTTTGATATATAAATACATATAGCAGAGATTTATGAGCTGTAAGGTTGGTAACCTTACACAAGGATTGTGATGTCACATGCACTTGGAATGTGTACAACGTTGAATCCATTCAATAATTAAAGAGGCAAAATGACTTTTTTAATTGTTAATATCTCTTAACATATAAGGAGTTATTAAAAGATAATTGAACATTTGAGGTTCTAGTAACTCACTTTATCAATATATAGTACACTTTTATAGAAATTAAGACATAGGACACAAGCCCATTTAATTTATTTAAGACCCGACCTATCACCGACGAATTCTTACTACTTTGGCTCTTTTTCTGGTGTCGTGGCATCATATATGTAAACTACACCGCTGTCTAATAAGTTTATGATAATATGTGTATATAATCAATTTAATATGATAACAAATAAACCCTGAAAATATAACTCGGTTTGGGGAATCAAATTCTTTAGTAACCGAGTGACCGAGCAGTAGTCGTAAACAGTAAGCGAGAGGATTGTTGCTGCGATTGAGACTGCTGTGTCTTCCGTTTCGATTTCCGCAGCGGAGTTATATTTTCTGGGTTTGGTTGGTATCAAATTAATTTTATTATGTGTGTACGTAATTATAAAGTTATTAGGCAGCGGTGTAGTTGTGAAGTACCTTAAAAAACACAATAAACTCACCGATAAAAAATGAAGCATTTCTGGATATTTGAAGACATTTGAAAACTGTCTCAGATCAAACAGTTAAAAGTATGAAAGAATGACTGCGTTTCCTAAAAGTGTGACTAGAATTAGTATTTTACAGATTAGGAGCCATCCATAAATTACGTCACATAAATTTCCTGCAATACTTCCCTCCCAAATGACAAAATTTTTTTTGGACAAATTTTTTGTGTGACATATCCCACTCCCCCTTTTAACATCTTGTCACAATTTATGGATATTTAGATTTATAGATGGCCCTATTAAGGGCCACAGTATAATAATATAAAAACCTAAAAGTGGACTTAACCCGCTTTCGTTCTGAATGCCTCACAAACAGTTATGCTTTTACGTCTATCTAAGGTGAAGTTAGTCACTCAGTTAGCATAGCAGCAGAAAAGAATTCGTAGAAATATATTCCGGAAATATTTGATATATGCTATAGAAATGGTAAAATAAGGGTCGCATTTCCACCACCTTCGCTTTGTTGAATAGCATCTTCAGATAACCTTTGTTTAGTGTTAAGGCTAAGGTTTTTTTCTTTCTAAAATACCGAGGGTTGAAAGTTTCAATCATTCAACAAACAATAAGTGAATATTCGTTGAAATACCAGGATGGACTGAAAACTCACCCTATCGCCTTCACCCCCTGCTATCACACTGATAAGAAATCTAAAAGTCGTGAGGTGCTTTATACTGTTAACAAAGTTGTGTTCTTCTTGCACTTACGATGAACAGAGCAATATTTTTTTTATTAGAATAATTTAGGGGACAAATCACATTTATTTTTAATATAAAGCCAAATTAAATGAAGGATATTTGAACATATCATAATTTTTAGAATAATATCGATGGTCTATTTAGGATTCTAGAGTGAAAAACACAAAATCAATTGTATATATATATAAGTCAAATTAAATTGTTAATTCCTTTTTATCTAATTTTGCACTAATTAACTAACTGTTGACTTTAAATATCAACTGTGCTGGCCGTTATTCCTAAATCGTCATCTATGGCGTTCATGAGTATATGTTTTCACTGAACGGTCTTTGTTTTACTAAAGAAATATGATTTCTTTACATATAGTCACAATTGCTTGACAAAATAATTGTATATAGTCACAATTGCTGCCAAAAACAATTGAATCTATTCATAATTTCTTACTTCCTTATTTATTTGTTGGCCCCTTTGTGATGACTGCTCATAGACTGCAGGTTAACTGTTTTGATGTTTAAAAGCGGCCGTGAGGTCGAACGTAATAATTCTCACTAAAAATTCTGGTAAAATAATGGTTCATCAAATAAGAACTATACATTAATTTTTTGAAGGGCCAGAGGTAATGATAATCATAATGGCGTATACTGTATACAACAAATAATAATTTTAAAATCTAAAAATTTAAATTATTCTTTGTACTGTTACGTTTTGATGACAACGACGCAGTAGCTGAGAGCATTAATGTTTGACGTTAGACTGCTATGTGTTTAGGTTCGATCCCCGAACCAGTGCCTATATTTTCTGGGTTTGGGTATTATAAACTTATAACATTTATTGCAATTCATATATATGGCATGTTGACACCATAAAAACTGCTAACATGTTAGAAGGTTATTGATGATAGAACCCCCAGCATTGGAAATAGGCTTAGGAATAATAAACAATGAAAATTTGAAATAATTTCTTTATGTTAGTACAATTTTTTTAAATTTTTAAGATATTTTTAAAATTCAACAAATATGTTGAATAAGGATAAGGTCAAAACGATACAAAAGAAGCATATTTTCGATAATGTTTTTTGACGACACAGATGATATATAATTATTTCTATAATTACTACATGATAAAATAACATTTAAAGAATACTTTGTCAAATTTTCATAAATAAATTAAGACAAATATCAAGAAATTAGTTAATGACAGCGAATCTCCGCAGACATCACAAAAAAGATCTCATTGCGGGGTCCCTCATAACTCATCACTGGATTATTTGAAACCAAAAACCCAAAATGATTTCATTAGCTGACAAGTTTCTGCAGGTAACCCTGTCGAGTTTTCTTTCTTATATTGATTTTTTAATTTTTTACAGCACTTAGAAATCAAAATACCGATTTCTCATGAAAAAATCAGAAACTTTGCTAAAAATGAAAAAAAAAATCGGCTGCGTTACCACGGCATTTATGTAAAGAAGGAGTGTGCAAAATTTCAAAAGAATCGGTGCTGTAAATTTTGAGCTAGAGAGGCTGTGCTTCAAAAAAAGATGAAACCAGACCAGAGACGTGAAGACTTAAAACTCTATATCTCCGACAGTTTTACTCCAATCGTCTTCAAATTTTCACACAATGAACTTAATATGTTCTACATTAATATAAATAAATTAAAAAAAAGAAACCTCAACACCTGTCCTCCCCTCTAACACATTCCGTGCCTGATCATTTTTGGTAACTTTGCTATTCTCACCGCGTGGATCGTTTACGTCCCCCAATTAAATATCCCGGCAGAGAATGTATTAACGCATTCTACTAGGGCTGCAGTTCTTTCTTTATCCCATTCCGCTAATTGTAAGATACAGTTAGCCCAGTTTAAACGTGAATTAAGTATGATTTATTTTACTTGGCACATAATGCGGAAGTGGATTAAATGGGAAATGGGAAATGGAAACGGTGAACAATGAACAATGAACGATGAATAGTGTCTTCTAACCCTATAAAGTTCACGTAATTTGGTAACAGGCTGTAAGTTTCCGTTAGATTCGCATTGGTCTACCGGGACCTGGAGGACCTCGAAGACCTGGAGCATACGAGTGTATCCCAAGAGCAATCAACTAAATCCCTCCTTATTTGTACTTTTTAATTTTGTTCCATAAGGCTTGTGGTTGCGCTGTTTGGATTTAGATACTCTTGTAATTAATGTGGTAGATCTACAATAACAAGGATACATCAACATGTATAATGTTATGGGGCAGAGGTGGTGAACTTACGTACGGTGACTTATTATTAGATAAGACCCGCGCAGCAAGTTGAAATGCAACACTGCTCCCATCAACCGTCAAAGTAGACAACCTAAGGAACTTCAACGAAAATGGAAAAAAATGAATTTCGTGTTCCCGTTAAGCATTCTTTTTGCGAAAGAAAACCATCACCGAATCCAAGGAAAGGGTAGATAAATATTATGGGGACTCTGTACCACCAAGTTCAATGGTAAAGAAATGGTTTACTGAGTTCCGTTGTGGTCGTATCAGCAAAAGTGACGCCAAACGTACAGGTTGCCCAAAAGATGAAGATAAAATCCATGGAATGACATTGGACAATCGGAAAATTAAATTGCGTGAGGTGACTGAGACTGTAGTCATCTAAACAGAGCGGGTACATCACATTTTACATGAATATTTGGACATGAAAAAGCTATCCGCGCGATGGGTGCCGCGATTGTGATTGAGTGTGTAGTCACCATGCCAAAAATTCATAAATTGGGAAAGAAATTGGTACCCGATCTAGCATATTTTCCAGATTTAGCCCCCTGCGACTATTTCCTATTTCCAAACCTAAAAAAATCACTTGACGATAAGATATTTGGGACTGAAAAAGAGTTTATCACTGAAACAATCGCCTATTATGAGGGTCTTGAGAAAACCTATTATTTGGAAGGAATAAAAAAATTGGAAAACTACTGTTGAAATAATAAAAGTTGATAAATAATACAGTTTATTTAAAGAAAATTCACTGAAGTATCAAACTACTCTCATTATTTGGCATGAGATTTAAAAAGAAAGGTTATTTACTTCCCCATGTGACTGGATTCAAATGAATTCATGCCACAATTTGTAAATTTTTGGCTGATAAACGTAAAAGGGTTAACCATCCCTGTTATAGGGTTGTTGAAGGATCGAAATACGAGGTCGGAAGGTCGTGGAGTCGTATAGAGTTGATGGAGTTAGGTTGGGTCGGGGTCGTTGTGGTAGTGGGGGCGAGGGCGAGGTCGGGGTCGGGAATTGCCTTCCAACTCCAACCTTCTCTCACTAAATAAATATTTGTCTAAAATAAAATATTTGAAAAATAAAATATGTATTATATGTTTTGGTAATGTATATTTACTTGTAGCTTAACAGTAAAAACTAGTTTTTATTTATAAATATGTATAGGAAAAGTTTCATTTTTGTTTATATATATTCCTAACCTTGATAATCCGAATCTACAATATTCTAATTTTATACATGAAAGACAAGTGCCGCTCAAGACTTGTTTGCTAAAATAACTACAACAATATTGCGGAAGGAATAAAAATCATAAAAATGGATTGGAAATTTGGAATCAGCGTTGAATTTTACTATAGGACCCGTTTAAATTTTTCAAATCGGAGACCATGAACCAGCGCGGGCCTAGTCTAACCGAAGTGACAAGGTGGTCTTCAGAGCGTCACTCTCTGAAGCGGCATTTTAATCCAATCCACAACATTTTATTCCAATTATGTATTTGTAGTATAACTATTGAAAAAAATTGAGAGAATTTATTCCACATCGGAAATAAAATAGACTAAATAGAAAAAATTATTAATTTCATGATTATTGTGACTATTATATCACATTTATTGTAATATAATAAGGAGTTATCCATAAATTACATCACACGTAAGGGTGTCTAGAAATTGTGACAAGATATGGTGAGAGCAATCAGAAGCAGTGCGTCACATGCAGTGAAAAAAAAGGTAATTTCCTGAAAAAAGTATAAATGGAAAAAATAAATGTGTGACATAACACAAAGAAGGGGAGGGGAAGTGGTCCGCAAAATGTCACAATGACGAAGAAGGGGGAGGGGGGAGGGTAGAATAGCAAGCAATTTGTGTGACGTAATTTATGAACGGCTTCTAAGTGTTCACTTCGCAGACTAGTTTATCAATGGTGAGCTTTTTCGCTCCATAGCTAATTGTTAGAGTTCCATTCAAAACGAAAAGTTGGTAAATAAACTAAAAGGCCTATTTTGTAACTGCTTACGTGACGTCTGTTAACTTCTGACGATTTTTCAAAGCCCTATATTTGATACATTTTGCTCTTCATTTAAGGTCTTCTGATAGTTTTGTGCAAACTTACATATACTATTATACATACATATACATATACTTAGTTTAGAAAATATAGGCCTTTGAAAAATCGACAGAAGTTAACAGACATGAGGTAAGCAGTTACAAAATAGACCTCTAAATTTGCTGATAGAGCTAAATTTGCTAGAGTGCTGATTTCAAATAGTTTATTTACTATCACCATTACTATAATCTCAATATTAATGATTCAGATTTCCATTTTTAAAAAAAGCAGCTGTAAACGATTGCTTTGCAATATCTTCTTATTAGTAGATCCTAAGATAAAAATAATTATTACCATTCAAATAGAGGATTTCAATGGGCTTGTGTCCTATGTCTTAATTTCTACAAAACTGTACTATATATTGATAAAGTGGGTTACTAGAACCTCAAATGTTCAATTATTTTTTAATAACTCCTTATATGTTAAGAGATATTAACAATTAAAAAAGTCATTTTGTCTCTTTAATTATTAAAGGGATTCAACGTTCTACACATTCCAAGTGCATGTGACATCACAATCCTTGTGTAAGGTTACCAACCTTACAGATCATAAATCTCTGCTATATGTATTTATATATAAAAATATCAAATATTATTTACAGCTATTTCAAGGAACAATCAAATTTCAATATTGTGTCTGCCTTAGCAGGGTTAAATAAAATAAAAACTTATTATTCTTTGATTTGACTTGAATATTTGACTACCAACAGCTACAGAACATTACCAAAGCACTGACCTACTCAACAAATAACTGACGTTAAAATGCATTTCACGTCATACAAATATGGCCGACCATTTCTAGCGCTAAAACTACAATTCCAATTTTTAATTGCTATATCTTCGTCAGCATTTAGATATTTAATAAAATAGACACACCAATATTGAAAAATCGACCACAAAAAAATAAGGACACAAGCCCATTTGCGTATACAGTGTTATTTTATATATCTGATGGACATTGAGCTGCACCACTGTAAAGTAAAGATTATAAATTCAAAAAATTATATTTATTCTAAAATGGTTTTTTTTTTATGTTTTAATTTCTTTTATCAACTGATGATGACGGTGGCTTACCGTAATTCAAACCAACGGAAATTGTCACAGCTTTAGTCAGGATCAGAATGATTAATGAAAGAACAAACCACATGTCATTTTATATCCTTCATGTGTTTCTGAACTGTCATTCTATAATTGTTTATGAATTGAACACAGTAAACATGTATATAATAATATACTGGTATCAAATTAGGTTTAACGTAAATGCTACATTAATGTATTTACTGAGATATGAATTGTGTTATATAGCGCATATTTGTTTAAACACTTCATCATCTATGGTAACTGTAGAGGTTGCGGAAATATTCATTCATGAATATTATCTGAATATTATTATATATACATATATATGTAGAATTAAAAAGACACTATATTAAATTATAATTTTCATAGCTACAAAATGTTTTATCATGCCTTTACCCTATGACAGTCAAACTAATAAGAGAGAACGATCCTAGAATCGTTATGTTTATATACCATATCCATTCCGCCTTCAAGTAATTATTATTTCGGTTCCTAAACAGTTGTCGCTAACCAAAAATATTCTAGGCATTAGTGTAATCTGCATCAAGCTTAGTTGTTTCTACCAACTGTTAAGGAGGGATGGGGGGGGGGTTGTTAGGACAAAACGATAAAAAAGAAGTATATTTTCGATAATGTTTTTGACGACATAGTTAATATATAATTATTTCTATAATTACTACATGATAAAATTACATTTCTGTAGAGTTTTTCTTTTTTATATATTTTTCAATTTTTTATAGCACTTAAAACTCAAACTACCGATTTTTCATGAAAAAAATCAGAAACTTTGTTATTTTAAAATACGTTAAAATTAAAAAAATCTCGACAGCGTTACCTCGGCATTTATGTAAAGAAAGAGTGTGCAAAATTTCAAAAGAATCGGTCCAGTAGATTTTGAGCTAGAGAGGGCACCGACTCTAAAAAAGCTAAGTGTGAGAAACCGTATTTAAAAGTTTCAAAGTAACACGAAAGAAGACCAGAGAGGTGAAGACTTAAAACTCTATATCTTCGACAGTTTTACTTCAATCGACTTCAAATTTTTACACAATAAACTTCATATGTTGTACAATGATATATATAATGAAAAAAAAAGGTTGAAGCCTTAACAACCACCCTCCTCCCCCCCTTAAGTACACTAAACTGAATAATATATATAATAATATTATATATATATATATATATATATATATATATATATATATATATATATATATATATATATATATATATATATATATATATATATATATGTAGATACCTTATATTACTAACGGTATAGCATAGAGAATATATTATAAAATAATGTAATTAGTAAATACGTGATTTGTTTTGTTCATCCCACGTTCCACTTTCTTCTTCACCCCCCACCACCCTCGCATGTCCATCACCACTTGTCTTACATGCCAGGCTGTTGTAATACGAAGTTCGTTTAATTTGTTAAGAAAACATTCTTGAGTTTCTCTGTTATTTCACAAAAATTAAAAATTAATGCACAATTAGATGGGGAATAGATGAGCATCTTCGTTACCGTTGAATAAATACTTGTTCCCGTACTCGTACGTCCATCATCATTAATTAAACCGTGCTTTTATGTTTGTTTTATGTTCTTAATATATTAAACCTGTTACTTTACTTCAAATATTCGAAATTAAATTCAGAAATGATTCTCGTTCTAATAAATATATATATAGTAATATAGAAAGATATTTCATGTTTAATTTTTTGCTTTTTTTAATGGAGTGCGTTCCTCTTCCACTCTTCCAGCTTTTTGTACTCCAAATTTTGCAACGATAATAACTGGGGATAAATTTCTCAGCGATAAATTTTTACACAATGTTTTTAAAAATATATACCTCTGCCTAAGTGGCAGTTTTTGGTAGTGTCGGCAGTGTTGGCAGTGTCGGCATATGCTACACCGTTACCAACCAAAGCAAGAAAATATAACTCTGGTCCAGGGCTCGAATCCGAAGACATAGTAGTCAGCATCAAGCATCGATGCTCTCACCCACTGTGTTTTCAATTATTATATAATATATACATTTTAACAGTATTTTTAATAGGCTGCCCGAGTCGAAATTTTGATTCTATTGACAACCTAAAAGAACCCGTTTCTGGGATATTTTACATAAGATTTTTGCTCCTGCTTTGACCCTACATGTGGCAGTTATCGGACAAATTACGATATTTAGGGTCAAAAGAGGGTGACATTCAAAACTCCATATAAACTTAGTGGGGGTCTGCAGTAGTCATTTTATAGAATTTAACCAACAATTATTGAGGTAAAATGTTTAACATTGGACAGATACCCTAACCATTGCATTGAAATGAAATCGAAGAGAGTCGTGACATCTTTGATGAGTCAATTTTTCAATTACGACAATGATACTTTTCAGCCTTAGGAGCTTAAAAGCATTAAGGCGACCTTACTAGTAGCACGCTCTTTCAGGTTTAAAAACCACTTACCACCATGCAAACAATAGAAATACAGCCAATTTAGTTTCAAGAATACAGAATATATATTTCACTTGGTCTTGGATTATAATATAATGGTTTCGCAAATACGGGGGCTTTACTACTTTAGAATTGGGAAAGGACGAATGTTTTTCCAATTCAACAAATGTTTAAACAGCGTATTGATTGCGTTTGATTTTAATATTCTATTTGTTCTGATACTATGCAAACATGATATGTCATAGTTCTTTTACGATAGGCCGCAATATGTCTCAAGATGCTTTTAGCGTTGTATCCACCAAAGAAAATTTTCACTGAACGCTTGCAACTTGTGTTGTCTTTTTGGCATAGTTTTATTTTGGATAAACCATTTTTCTCTTCTTAAATATGGAGAAAATTGTTCAATTTTTAACTTGAACAAAAATACATTTTCCCGTAGTTTTCACGATGAAGGAAGACTATAACCTACTTAAAAATAGAGAAAATTGTTGAATTATTATAACTTTAACAAAAATACATTTTCTCGTGGTTTTCACGATGAAAGAAGACTATAACCTTCTTAAAAATAGCGAAAATTGTTGAATTTTTATAACTTTAACAAAAATACATTTTCTCGTGGTTTTCACGATGAAAGAAGACTATAGCCTTCTTAAAAATAGAGAAAATTGTTGAACTTTTAACTTTAACAAAAGCCCATTTTCTCGTGATTTTTACGCTGAAAGATAACAATCTTAAAAATTAAGAAAATTGTTGAATTTTTAACTTTAACAAAAATATTTTTTCTCGTGGTTTTTAAGACGAAAGAAGACTATAACCTTCTAAAAATAGAGAAAATTGTTAAATTTTTAACATTAACCTCTTAGGCGCACGCCTACGACAAGTCTATCTTAAAGCAACACTATTTGCATTGCTTCTGTTTCTTCAATGATTTTGCCTCTATCTTCTCTACAAATTTGTCTTCATTCCGTTATACGCGCTTGGTGAATACCAAGCTTTATGCAACCCCCATCTTTAATGTACTCTATATACATATATAAATAAAACAAGATTGTTTACAATTTCCTTATGTTTCTATCAAAAAACATACAAATCTAAAATTCAATAATTTTTCATATTTATATTTAAAAGGATGTTGTATATTTTTTGATCCACCCAATTTGTGGTTCCATTTCATGTACTCCTAAAATATGATAATCTAATAATTTCACAAAAATCTTTTTTACGTTTTCTTATGGAGTTTCACGACTAATATCCATCACATTAACATTTTGTTGAATCTTAGGGTCGACAGGAGGGTTACAAAAAGAATTGCTCTATCTAAAAAATTAGGTCATGGCTCAAACGAAATTAGAAGACTAAATAAATAGGTTACTCGGTTATAACATTAATGGAGTCGGGAAAAAAATATTATTTAAGATTTGATTCATTGAAAATTTATAAAAATTAATAGTTATGTATTGCTTTAAGAATATTGATGATGTTGTGGACTATGTATGTTATGGGTTGTCTTAGATTTATCCCCCCTTATCGTAAGGGGGTCAAGACGGTACTTTGGAGACATCAACGTGAATTCTTCTATTAAAGTTTTCTTAAAAGTTAATTTTACGTTGATAATACTGCAATAAATCCTGAGCTCAAATATCATATCCACTACACCTGCAATTTTATTTATGTACAAAAGTCTGCGAAAATTTCGTTAAAACAATTATCATTTTTCAGAGATTCTAAGCAACCGTTTCAACAATGTCTTATTTCATAAGTAATTCCCATGTATTTATTAACTTTATATTAAATTTAAAAAATTAGAAATACTTATCTTATCATACAATTTATTCAGCAAACAAAACAGTCAGTTCCTATTGATACTCCCCGTATAACTGATTTGTCAGGTTATTATAGCATACTCGTGTATTATTTTTTTAAATATCAAAACATTCACGTTTACAGATAACGTTATTTTTGCAACTTTTTATATACCATATTTATCAAATTCACCTTTGACTTTTACTTTAATGTTGAATAACCTTGTTCTATATTAAATACAACTGGGTTTTTTAACCCATATTTGGGTATTTTGTTTGGCATCTGCGTCCTTCATGCAAATATCTCAATCTGGGTTTTTTGGTAACTTATCGAAGAGAACGTAGAAAATTTCAGATAGGCTGGCAGTTAATTGTTACTAAATACAATTGGTATGGTAATTTATAGCCTTACTGAAACTTGCATCTACCAAAAGAGCTGCTAGATTATTTCGTCACGTCTTGTCATACATTATTGACCCCTATCCACTGATTGTGACGTCACATAATTGAAACGTTATTTTCTTTTTTTGAAAGACGAGTTTTAGATGTGACGTCCCCTCACCTTCTTTTTTTAAATATTTATTTGAGTGCATTAGCACTTAAAACGATTCATAAACACGAGTATAGATATTTAAAACGATATTTCAAGGATAAAGTCAATAAGGTTTTTTGGACTTTCTCTGCTTACAAATATCTGCTTATAGTCTTCAGACATATTACAATTTTGTCTGTGCGATGAATACTTGGAGCATTGTAGAATAATATGCTTTACTGTAAGTGGGATGTTACATTGTTCACATATTGGTTGTGGTTCCATATTACTACTTCCAGCCTTCTTTTTAGTCCGAACGGTAACTCTAGTTTACAAATTGATGGTTTCCCTACCTCACCTCTTTCTTATCATGTCTTGTCACACTTTGGAAACTCTCCCTTCCTCCCTTTGCGAGTGACATAATTAATGGATGATCCATAAGTTGCAATTTAGGTTTATTTAAAATTTCTGAGTAGGATCAATAGTATTTTCACAAATTTTGAAGTTAAAGAAAAAAGAAACATTTTAAACATAATATTTTTATTGATCAGGTAATTTTACAGTTCATAATATTTATTTACATTACAGTATAGGCTTATTGTGCTAGTATGGTACCTAACACTATATACTATAACAAGTCATCTTCTTATCATTTTAATAAAAACTGGTATGCGTTAAAATACATAATATTCCTGGTAAAAGATTTGCATACGTAGCCTGTTGATTTAGTTGTCCTCGGGTGCTTGGGCGTCCAGTATTGTCTGGAACAGAACGTGTTCAATAAATGAGAGTGACACATTAAAAATGTTGTAAAGAAAAATCGCACTATTGGGGATGCTCTCTTATAATTACAATTACTAAGTCGAAGTTTAAATATGATATACATAATTTATCATCGTGATGACAATGAAACATGAGCAGATAAAAACTGTAAGTCATTCGACGTGTAAAAGCGATGTTTCCTTCCAGTAGCGTAGCGTTAACGGTGTAAGCTTAGCGGCTAAATTTTTAAGAGCCATTCTTTTAATTTCTCAGTTAAACTTCAGTTATGGCATTCAGTCAACCACGGTTAAAGGTTTATAATAAATTTCTAAATCTACCATTTATACCAGAAACTCGCTTTTAATCACATTAAAAAGAGATTGTTTTTGCTTTTTCTGTTTTTCATTTAATATAACGTTTCTGTTTTCGTGTGCAATAAAGAATGTATAGTTCAAATTACGAGATTTCGGCGCACTGACTCACTTATTTTTCTATAATGTATATAGAAACGAATAAGATAAAATTCATTATCATATTATACATTTATACCACTCTTATAACCTCTTTTAAATATAAGTACCGCCGAACTATCGTGAGTTGGACTATATCATTCATTTTAAAATAATTAAAATTTCATATATATATTTTATAACTCCGATCAGGATAATCTCATGATTATCACCGGAGCCTAATGTGGTAATCCTTCTAATTTACCTTACGAGGGTACTGTTGGGTTTGTCCTGATTATGATACTCTCATGATTACCCGATCGGGGTGATATTGAATTTAATCCCGATCAGAATAATCTTTCAAAGGGGCGACCAGAATGCCTTATGTCTTAATTGGTTTATCCAGATAAGGCATTCCTTATTTGAATATAGTTGCATATGCTCATAAGGCAAGCCCTAATGAGGCATGCCCTGTCAGAGGCTGACCGGGTACGTCATTCATTGAAATTGAAAGTTTTCTTTCTATTTTAGATACGTTCATGACTATGGGCCTATTTTGTAACTGCTTACCTGACATCTGTTCTGAAGATTTTTCAAAGGCCTATATTTTCAAAACTAAGCTATTTAAATTTGCACAAAACTATCAGAAGACCTTAAATAAAGAGCAAAATGGATGACATACCTTCAAACTGGCATAAGTAGCCCAATTTGTAAAGTATAGGACTCGTCAAATAGGAAAATCGTCAGAAGTTAACAGACGTCAGGTAAGCAGTTACAAAATAGGCCCCTAAATTTCGGCAAATATTTGGAAACCGTTTCTGGAATGTTTCTACTACCAATATCCACTATCGATATCAATCCATTAATGAAACGCCACTGTTCCTATCATATTTACGTGTTCTCGCAAGAGTAAATCTGTCGTAAGAACAGAACAGAACAGAACAGCGCGGAACAGAATCTTCTAGCGCAGGAGTAAATCGTGTGCTTTGTTTATTATAACACCCCACGGCGCAATCCTTCTGAATAGCTTTGATTCTGTTCATGAATTCCAGGTTTATAATTTACACATTTATCCCATAGCCATATTTTGTTAGCTTTCTATTAATATTTGATCAAATTGCTAGCATTATCAGTGCTGCTAAAATATGTAAACGTATTCTGTTAGATGGATTAAACAATGACATACTACATACCCTGTCTCTCTTTTCTCCAAACTTGGACCAGAAAGTAACCTGACATTTAGTTCGGTGTCCCGTTTTCTGATTAAACACTGAACACTGATTGAATGGGGGACAATACAGGTGTAAGCTTATAGCGGTATTGACGTGGCTGGGGTTCTCAACTCGATGAAGTCCAAGGGTATCTGTTAAAGAATTTTTGACATTCAAATATTTGCTTAATATACATTGAATAATAAAATAACTGAAATTGTTGCTTGACATTCAGTAGATATTTCCAAAAATTGATTTATACTATGTATACGGGTATAGTCCCAAAATATACAACGCAAATGCGAAGGTTGTTTGATAAGTTTCGGACCTCACATAGAAATGAATTTTATACATTATAAAAATTTGATGGTTTTGCACGCTTTGTTCTTCATACGCGTAAAGCTAGTTTTAAAGCAGATTCTGAGTTTGTTCAAAAAAAGTTGAATATGACTTGATTTTAAATTTATACACACATGAAATGTGTGACTGTAAAAGTGATTCGAATAATATTCAACTTTTCTTGAACAAACTATCTATCAGAATCGTGTACCTTAACCTTCAAGGTATATAATGTCAGTGATAAACTTGTCCACAAATGAGTATGAAATACACTCTCCAAATAAGAAAAATACTCATCCCTATTTAGTATTTATGAAAAATGTTGTATGTAATGTCGGGATTATTCGGCCTTTTATTCGTATAGATGTGAACACATACATCTAAAGAAAGTTCACTATACGTTGTATATCATATATAGAATATAGTTTACAGAAAATATATATGAAGATATTTCATTTGGTGTACCGCAGTATGTGCCCCTGGTAAATGTATCCCCTCTACTAATAAAATACCGTAATAATTGAAAGAGTGACATATAAGTAAAAATACTTTACGGTGTTCTAAAGGACCATCTCACTGTATTTAGACCTTTATACTAATATGCATCCGCGGCTATATAATTGAAAGAAATATTCACTTGTTGATACCTACCATTTATGTAGCACACTCCATTCAGTTCTAATCCATGTCGGCCAATTTCTTGAAGTTCCTCAGCTTGGAGAGGTGAGTCATGGGATGAGTTATCACTGCTATCAATTTGGGCTATACAGCACTCTTCATTAACTGGTGCTTTTCCACATACTTTGGGCCATGCATACCTAAAAATAATTTATTATATAAATAAAAATAACGTACATAAGATAAAGAAGCAACTAATCATGAAATTTAATTATGATAAATTATGACATATTTTCTAGGATGTATACGAGTATATGGGTTAATATTTCAAAACACAGACTTTTCTGCCAACTCATCGTGACTGCATCTTCTGGCTACTCGGTACTCGTCATGACGTTAAAATGCATTTCACGTCATACTATTGCCGACTATTTTTAGCGCTAAAACTACAATTCAAACTTTTAATTGCTATATCTCCGTCAATATTTAGATATTTAATAAAATAGACACGATAATACACATTTATTAACATCAATTTCAATCAACAATTGAAAAGGCAAGCCAGGACACAAGCCCATCATTCGAAAATGGTTCAACAACCTTCTTGAAAAGTTGATATTTCTTAAAGAAACTCTTTCTCAATTATAGCATCTTAAAATTTTTTAATATTAAAAGCCGTTAATTTAAAAAAAAAATTAATAGAGTTGTTAATATTTGTTTAGAATTTAACAAAATAACAAATCAGATATAGTTTCGGGAGTTAGTAAAGGAGGTTGTTTAAAGGAAACAACTATGTTCAAGGAGAGACGGGAAATAATAAATTGAACTCTTTTCTTCATAAACAATAAAATTAGGCAGTATGACTGAAGGGTTGTCTATTAATCCCACGTAAGGGGAGAGGAGTAGCCAAGAAAGTAAGATATATAGGATTCGTAATGTTAAATCTAATCTAAAATTCGATTTCCAAAAAAAAAAAAAAACAAAGACTAACAAATTGAATTAAGAATTTTACTAAAAAAAATTCTTTTGAATTGAGTGACCCACTTCAAGGAGGAGAGGTATCCGCGATGTATGACAAGACGTAACAGTTGGCGGGAAGCTTAAATTATGGATAACTTATCCATAATTTAAGTTTTTTATAAGAAATCATTTTATCGCAGTATCTCTGCGATGGAGCTAGGTACTTGTAGCTTTATATTTTCGAAGCTACAATTTTGTATGTAAAAGGTAAACTCATGTTAAATAAACTTTAAATATTAGTCTTTCAAATGTATAAATTCAAAAAGGAAACGAATTTGAAATGTTTATATCATTGATATATACGTTCCACAATTTTCTCTCACAGCATGAGAATATGCTAATTAGTAATTCTACAGATCTAACTACAATATATGAATTGTTAATACGGTAATATGACGGATCTCTGATTTTCCTCGAACAATATCATTTCCAACGTCAACACTTACAACGTCAACTGTTAATCTATTTGTTTATCATTTATAATTACAATCATAATATCTTGAAAGTTGAAATGACACTTTAGTTATTCTCTTTAGATCTTCGTATGGTTTGGATTTATAAATTCAAAGAGTTTCATTATCTCTTAAGTATGTACGAGTATATTTATAGACAATGTTCAGAAATTCTATGCTAAATTCTAAGCTCTTTATATTAGTTAACAAGCAGTCACTCCATCGGTGTTTTGGCTTTGTTAACGATATCTTAGTTATTACAGAATAATACTTATTGTTAGTTATCTACTATAGGTAAATTTATATCATAGTAGCTACTTTAAGGCTTTGGTAAAAATGTTTTACACTGCTAACATTCCAAAATTTAAATTTTCGGATTTATTCAAAAATTAAATGTACTCATTTTGTTATTCTAGGTCCAATCAAGGTTCTAAGCAAACATCAATTTAATATTTCAAAATCGCAAAAGTTCTATGAGGGTTTTATAAGAGAAAACTAACCTAGAAAAAGTATATCATGGAAAAACGTAAGCAACTATATCTTAAGTACAGAAAGTTACACATTTACTCTATAGCAGCTAATGATTTATAAAACGATACTGAAACCTGTCTGGACTTACGAAATTGAATTCTGGGGAACATCTAGTGTTTCAAACATATAATACTAAAAAGATTTCAGTCAAGGACAGTAAGGACCATTATGGATATCCCCTGGTTCATAACCAACAAATTCATCAACCATGACTTCGGCATTAAAACTGTGAAAGAAGAAATGAACAAATTCAGCCAAAATAACAAGAATTTGCGTAATGTAAATTATGGATGGCCCCTTATACCAATTTGTCCAAGTAATAAATTGTACAATAGTAAAAATCATAACTGCGTAGAATGAACCAAATCCCTAATGGTAATTTATATTCTGTTCCATCAAAATTGAGAAGTAAACTGACTCATTCAACGATATTAATAACAAACTATTATCAATTAGTATTAGCACATCAGGAAACACACTTTAGAAAGTGTGATAAGATATGACATTGGGGAAGGAGGAGTCTTTGGATTTGTGATGGATTTGTGAATCTAATTTAAAATTAGATTAAAAAAAAGGAATATTAAGGCCAAAAAGTAAAAGAAGACTAAACAGAAAATATATTTTTTTCAAATTTGTGACGTTACAACTGGGGGAGGGAAGAGAGGTGTACGCAATGCATCACAAAGCGTGACAATGGGGTCAGAGGGGTCAAAAACTCATCAAATTTGTGTGACGTAATTTATGGATGGCCCATTAGAAAAAAATCTTAATATATAATTTTCAAAATGTCAGTTACCTTAATTTTCGCTATACTACACTGTACACAGTGTTATTAAATAGGATATATTCGAGTATGTCTGTACTTGACTACACGGATACGTTGAAACATAAACCCACAAATTTCGTTATGTATGTACTTGACAAACAGAAATAAATAATAAGAAGATATCGAAATATAAACCAAACCAATGCTTCGTTCTGCAAATACTATAGTATTCATTAATATACGTATAAGACATTTTGAATTCAGCTAATACTTAGGGAGTATTTGTTAAATCCACAAGTTGCTTAGAGCCATTTCGCCATTTCGCCATTCGCCATTCACCATTTTGTGGATATGATAAATTAAGGTAGTTGAATAAATCTGTTTATTTGAACGAGAACGAAAATAAAGCGGTTTATTCGAATAATTTCGTTTATCTACATTCGTTTATCTATAAATAAATAAATGGGGAATATAATAGATAAAGTCAGTGCCGCATTAAGCCAGCGCAGGGCCTTTAGAAAATATTAAATAGTAGCCAGCGGCTCTAACAAAAATATTATCATCATTTCATTATATTTGTAACTGTTATACAATTTATAAAATTTCTCAGGATCGCGTAATATTTTTGTAATGCAGGTGTATTTCATTATTTTACGAAAAATAATAGTTTTTACTGTGGTTCAAAGTTTTTTTTAAATAACGCAAATGTCAAAAAGTAATAATAAGTTTTAGAAGTAAATACAAAAACATAAAACAAAAACATATTTTGTTTTATTTTAAAACAGTTTTGTTTTTCGAAAACAGACTGTTCACACAAAACAGACTGCTTTTGTTTTTTAGTGTTTTTCTGTGTGTCCCAAATTATAAACATAATAAACAACAACTGGCAAGCGCAAAAAGCAAAACTACGTGTTCAAACCGAGCAAACTAAAAAACAACAACAAACGTGTTTTCCTTTGGGAATGTGTTTTGTTTACTAAACCAGCTTTTAAAGGCAAAAATGTTTTAAGAACTGTCCTTTGGTGTAAACATTGGTGTTTTTGTTTGTGTTTTATTGAACTGTCTCTCTGGTGTGAAACCGGTAATGCTACATCTGGAGAAAAATATTTAAACCAATATTTTACAAGCAGAATATGTTCTGTTTTAGGCGCGCGGCCCGTAGCATTAACTACTTCTCTTATATGGGTAATGCAGCACTGTAGTACAGGTGCACTCATACATTTATTTAACACTAGATAGAACTAAATGGAACGGGGTAAATTATTTATCAGTTTAGAGAAGTGTAGATAAACTGCTATTAAAAAATTGCTTATCGCGTTTTACTTGGCTTCGTTTTCAATTCAAAATAGCGTATTGTAGAAGCATCATTGTTTAAATTAAGTTATTATTTTTAACATTACAAGCCAATATGCAAGTTTAAACACGCTAAATTATAAGCATATTTGTGAAATATATGCTATATTAGTTCTCAGTTAAATTTAGAGGTAAGTTTAAAATTTAAAGATACAAGTAAACAATAATAATGTTAATTTAGGGAGAGAATAGTATATCGATGTATAGATTAGCTAACACAGAGGTAATAAGAATTAATATTTAATGAGTTCATGAAGTATAAAGCTGCGTTGAATGATCTTGGTTCATAGATAAAAAGAATAAGAATAGCTGAACGAATTAAGGATCACACGGTTCAACTAAACTGATCATCAATTGAACAAGAAATTTGTTTTTACTTCAAACGTCAGATAATAAATAGCGCGAAATATCTGTTTATAAATTAATAGCAAAACATTTCACAGTTTTAGGCCGTCCCCACACTACGCGACTGGTTGCAAACCTTAGCCCCGAATCTGTCCGAACCGAATGCCATTACAACTGTGTTGTTAGTGAAAGAACGAACGTGTTTACGAGAGAGATAAAACACAAGGCACGAACGTAACTAAACTGATTTTAAACTAGTTTTGATCATATATTCAGCGACTAGATTTCTCGGTCGCAGGGGATTGTTGGTTTCATCAACAGAGATGTTTACGAATGCTATTGAAAAATATTTAAATACATACATACAATCAAATATAATACAACAGAATCCCCTGTTTTGCTATTGTTAAAAATTCTATTGAGTCACGATACACGGCTCGACTTGGCTCGTGCTCGTTTTCGTTGAAAACTTCGTTTCTCGTTTAGACGTTCTCGCATATACGTTCGATCTTTTACTAACAACATAGTTCGGTTCACACATTCGCTTCGGGTAGATTCGGGCTAAGGTTTGCAACCAGTCGCGTCGTGTGCGGAGGGCCTAAGTGTGTCCGATGTCATGTGTCCAACGTTTACTTTGAAGCAAGTTCGGGCTGTTGTCGGTCTTTTGACCCGTTTTAAAAGGTATTTTTCCACCCCCACCACACACTTGATCCTGTTGCACAAATCGTCCAACAAAGGAAGGTTTTATACTTGAAAGTTTCGGTTAAACAGTGTCAGTGTCAATAATATCAACAAATTAATAAAATAATTAAATCATTCGGATCAAACATTCTTTTCACCGTGTAGTAGGAAACTTGCCATGTCAATCTTTCAATATTTGACTCACACGTTGAAAGCAAACATCTGAAACGTTCACCGCATTTTCTAGTACCGGCTTAAGAAGCAACTCTCTAATTGTACTATAGTTATAGCAATCCAAATGATAGAAACGAGGTATAGCAGTGTCTTCTTGCTAATTTTTAATAAATATAAACAATGACTAATACCTGACTTCACATAGTTCTCCATGTAACATCTTCATGAAGCAATGAGCATCAGCGTGGTCGTGGATTGCAGAACCATGACCTTCACCCCAACAAATCAGCATTAGATTAAATTTTCCATTTCCGGCATCTACCAAATTTCGGGTATACCTGAAAATATATTTCATTAAAATAAATGTTATTGTCAAAAGTAATATAGTCCAAATTGCGAGAGTTCGGCGTTGAATTATGCCTGAAAGCAGCATAAATGGTGATACGATGGTTAATTTTATATTATTAGTTTACAATATACATTGTAAAAATATGTGTAAGAAAGTGCTTTTTCATTGTATCGCAGATTTATAAAGCACAACCTGTTTTAGGCGAACTCTCGTGATTTAAACTATACATCATTGATCTGCTTCTTTTGACGAATCTATTCTGTAAATACTAACGTAGCTCTAATGTGAGAAGGTTAATGGGCTTGTGTCCTATGCCTTAATTTCTATAAAAGTGTACTATATATTGATAAAGTGGGTTACTAGAACCTCAAATATTCAATTATTTTTTAATAACTCCTTATATGTTAAGAGATGTTAACAATTAAAAAAGTCATTTGTCTCTTTAATTATTAAAGGGATTCAACGTTGTACACATTCCAAGTGCATGTGACATCACAATCCTTGTGTAAGGTTACCAACCTTACTGCTCATAAAGCTCTGCTATATGTATTTATATATCAAAATATCAAATATTATTTACAGGTATTTCAAGGAACAATCAAATTCCAATACTATGTCTGTCTTAGCAGGGTTAAATAAGATAAAAACTTATTATTCATTGATTTGACTTGATTATTTGTCTACCAACAGCTACAAAACATTACCACAGCACTGAACTACTCAACAAATAACTGACGTTAAAATGTATTTCACGTCATACAAATATGGCCGACCATTTCTAGAGCCAAAACTACAATTTAAACTTTTAATTGCTATATCTCTGTCAATATTTAGATATTTAATAAAATAGACACGCCAATACACATTTATTAACATCAATTTCAATCAACAATTGAAAAATCGACCACTAAAAAATGAGGACACAAGCCCATTCTACGTAGACGTTACAAAGCTCTTTTTAGGGTTTTAATTTTTATTTTTATATTTATTTGAGTGCATTTATAAACATTTGTAATACATAATTTAAAATTAATAAATACGAGTATGGGTTTTTAAAATAAAGAGATTAAATTTCTTTCATTGATAAAGTCAATAAGTTTTTATCAGACTTTGTCTGATTTAGTCTTTAAAATAATATCTGATATAATATAAAAAAAAATATCTGTTTAGTCTTCAATATATTTTTTTAAATTTTTGTTTAATTGGCAATTATATACTGCGTACTTATTCTAAAATTCTGCGATCTGCAAAAATCTGCAAAAAATACTGTAATTTCTGATATGATTTTAAATTAATTGCTAAATCAGTCACGCTGCATAATACTACTAAAAAATTGATATAACCCCTTTCACCCCCTCCCCCTCCCTCATATCAATTTAATATTTACTCTACACTATTTTATTTTACTACTTAAAAGCTCACATCAAAATTTCAGTTTCATTTTATTCTTCCAAAACCAAATTTTAAATGAAATGAATAGAGTAATGAGATTACAATACACCCCAAATAGAAAATAAATCTTGGAATTAGCTTGCACTACTTTATAATTATTTATATGAGAGGTAGAAAATGAACCTTGGGACATTAGTTTTTCGAAAGCTAGCAAGTTTTTCTACCTGATACGTACCTTTGCAATATGGCGATAAAGTAATACTGTTTTTAGTTTGAAAAAAATTGAAAAAGTATTAGATTTAGTAAAAGTATTTGCATTTGAAGAAAAAAAAAAAGAAATTTCTTTAAGAGAAAGGAAAGAATCAAATTCTTTAAGAAATGGAAACTGAAATCTGTAGCTAAAAGTTAAAAAAACAATTTTTCTTCAGTAATACACGAATACAAAGTGAAATGTCACATTTGACATGGCACCATACAACAATGCCACATGCTTAACTATTGTTTCGTTTTAGACAGCATTCTCTTACCCCGGGGTATTTTTTAAATCAATGAGTTGAGGTTGCGGTAGCAGAGAGTATATCGCGAGAGTATTTCAAACCTATAATACATGTATATATATATATATTTATTTATTTATGTTATCTACTTCAAAGTCACTTCCAGACTTTTTATTCATTAGAAACTTATTTTACATTTTCTTTTTGGAATGGAATTTGGATTGTATTGTAATGAATTTTCTAAGTATTTTAATCTTTTATATTTGAAGCTATTTCAAGGAAAACAGTTTACTTTTGTTTTTACTCCTTTTTTATATATAGATTGCATATTAGTAATTGCTATAACCTAGCTAATAAATCGCCTTCGTTTATTTGGATTCCTTAAACGACTCACAAGTACCGAGTAGAAAAGTTACCCGAGAGAATTAGGGCCCGATCAGGCCCTGACAAGGAACTCCTAAGGCCTACCGCACACTGCAAGCGTATTTAAGTGAATTTTGTTAGGACGTATACGTGCTACAACGCTAAATCTATCCAAACCTTGTAAATGCAATCAGCCATCTCAAACTGGAATGAATATGGAAGAGAATGCAATAGTCTCTTTCATAACAGTGGTGTATCGATAAAAATTAAAATAAAAGTTTGCTCTCATGATAAATCATATTAGTACAAAACACCTCCAATACACCCTACAGTATAGAAATTTGACTTGGCGTAGTGTCGTATCGCTACGTGGTATGTATGTATTGTGGCACAACAAATGCAAAGAACACAGGAGTCGACTTGCTTTGAGTCCGAATTCGTCGTCGTTTAAATACGCTTGCAGTGTACGACAGGCTTAACACGACAAATCTTTCATAAGGCACTCGTAAGGTTAGCCCGATTGGATATCTTAAGGAAATATTACATAAACCCCGGTCGAGTCATGAGATTAACCTGATCAAGACGTACTCTATAACCTAGACTAACTATAACCATACAAGGTTGCAATCCGGTAAGGTCTTCGTCAGGAACTACAGTATATTTACGTAAAAAACGTAATACTTCTTATATGAATTACTTTCCATGAAGAATACGAAAAATAGTTGAAGTAGGTTAGTACTTTTTGAACAACAAATGTTATGACCATCAATTTATATCGTCCCATGGTTTAAGCACCACTGAAAAAGTATTAGTATCTATTTTGTATCATATGTAAGTTATCACTGTATTACGTAATAATATTTCATGGTTTGCATGGCACATTGGTTTGTTAAACGCTAGGTCGTTGTACGTAACATTGAAATTTGTACCGTTATTGCCATTTTAGTAGGATGTAATGATACAAATATTTAGCTTATTATGCCAAATATACTCGTGTATATATATATATACACGCATGCGTGTTTGTTTTGCGTGTGTCCGTACAAACTGTTGAGTATTATCTGTTTAATTTACTTATTTGAAAGAAAAAGAGATGGGAGAATTATGGGAGGGAACTAGCAAGTAAGAGAAAGCGGAACTTATCCGAAAATAAATAAAATAATATAATGAAAACTAATTATTTCCCGCTAAAGATAAAACTCATGTATTATAAACGTAGTCTTTCTTACATAACGTTACGTTTCATTATTTACCGAAGTTTAACATCATTCTATTACAATTGTTATTAGATAAAGCAAAAGATATTAAAAACACTTGCATTAAAATCTTTGTTGACGCCAGAAAACAAATGTGTATCAAAGGATAACTTTTATTATGTAATGTTACAATTACATTAACTTAAATAAATGTCTGTTGCAAAAAGGTAAACTCTTTAACGTTAAATAAACCTTGTATGTATATATGTAACTGTGTTTAGTGGGCTATTTCCAATAATTCAAGTTACCGAATTCTTAATGTGTAATTTGTAAAAATTAAGACTGGAAAAAATGAAATTTGATTTGAGAAATTTACAACGGATAAAATAAAGTTTCAGATTAAAAAAACATTCTCACTCTCTCATTTCTCTCACATAAAAAACATTCTCTCATTTATAATCTCTCATCGTATGAAAATTATACAAATTCAAAGGTATATAAAAACGATTTTTATCGTTTTACGTGAACGTCGCTTTATAATTAGCTCAAGGATCACCCCCGGAAGTAAAAGCTCTACCTACCTCACTGGTTTCTTGCAAATATAAACATCAATTATTGAAATAAATTTTTTATAAATATTCACGTAATATTTTTATTAGCAGCTAATTATAAATTTATTTATAAGAGAGATTAATAAATTAATTAAAATAGCAAAAATATTCGCACACAATCCGCTCTAATTAATTAGAATTTTAATAATAATAATAATTAAATAAACAATTATACCAATTTACATTCCTCTAATAATAAAGCAAATTATATAAATCTTTATAAAAATATATATTTATTATTTTTATATAATAATTATTACTCTCGCTTTCTCATTTTGATTTTATTCTAAAATTCTACTTTTAGAACTGAATCTCTGGGGTATTTCACACTCGATCTATAATCTAATTTTATATGAAACTTGAAAATATATTCAATAAATTTATTTTCGTTCAAAACATTAAAAAAAATTCAGCTAAACTTAATAAAAACTTTAATAAAAAGTTACGAAATAGAATATACCATAACTTAAGTAAAATTGAATAATGTGAGTATCATTAATTATATTGGGTACAGCGAGCGTAGATTCTGTTCGCATAGAATCATTACAGGCGTATTTGTTTGTTTACACTTTGTAAAAGAAAGACTCGAATTCTCGAATTTCTAAAACATTGATTACTCTAGTAGCCTGGTGGCGTTGTGTCCCTAACGTTGTGTCTTTATTAACATTGTTAATCAAATGATTGATGGTAAAAGTAAAAGTCACTCAAACTCTCTTTTTCGTATTCGGTTTATTTTTAAACTTATTTTATAACGAAGTTTCAAACTTTTTAAAACATCTAAAAAGTTGCAAAGTTTTATTGATTTTTTATTTTATTTAACGTCGACCTATTTCCGGTACTGCTTCTATCACTAACGTTCTGCGAACAACGGAAACTCGTATTGTTGTCCAATAAATATACGATTATATTTGACATTTAAAGAAATCATTTTTTTTTTACGAACATCTTGAAAATTTTAATATTTTAGGACATTCTCAAATATTTCTTTATACATGGAAAGAGTTTCATTTTTGACAAACTAACATTTAAATTTTTTTAAAAATAAATACTACTGCATTTTTACAGATTGTCACATTTTGGAATTTATAATATAATACAGTTTATTTTAATTTAGAAACATGGACTAGTTGGTTCTAAAAAATAAAGAAACGTAAATGAAATTCTAAATTAAAAATAGTGCGGGGAAATGTCTATGTAATTTCCCATATGTTATACAATTTAATTTAAATACAAAATTAATACAGTGAGTAGGAATGATACATAACAATAGAATGAATAAGTTGAATTTAAATACTCTTCAAGTTTAGATTTTCTAGAGTTTGCAGAAGATAGAAGATATAGGAGATAATTCGTTTTAAACATATCACGCCGTTCGCGTGGGAGAGTAATATAGTATCATGGTAAAGCGCTGGCCGTCTGTAGGTAATTTTCAGTATGATACAAAAGAAGAATCCTAAAGATTCAAATAAACATCCCAATAATGGATCATAATAACATCTAAAATGAAGTGAGTGAAAAAACTTTAAACTCCACTCCCAACTTGTGTTAATACAGTATTCTCCGACGGGTGCGATATATATTGGGGTAGTATTGTTGTAAACGTAATAAAGAAATCTACTCCTGAACTAAGCCAACAAAATAATCATAGGCGTGTTATTGTGGTTGCATATTTTAAGGCGGTAATGAAATTTCAAAAAGCAGCTGAAGAATTAACAAATAATAATTGAATTTTTAGTAAAGACAAGTATCAAAGTCTGCAATAAAATGGCTGTTTACTGTTTCCAAGCTAAAAGGCCACCATAAAACTTTAATAAAAACAGGATTAATTTAGTTCATTACGCAGGTCATTTAGAAAACATGCGAAACTTAATAGAAACGAAGAAATGTTAGAAATAAAAGAAATCTTCTTGTCACATTGAATAAAGTGTTAAGCGTTAAGCGACCTAAAGTGAATAATAGGAACAATTGCGGTTGTTTGCACGATACCACAAATAACATATATTTATGTCTGCTGTAGCCCGTTGTAGCCCGTTGTAGCCCGTTGTAGCGCTGCTATCAACAGTTCCGGATAAGGACTTTATTGAAATAAAGTGGTTTATTTATATATTTGGCCTTATATTGTTTATATTTTAATTGAGCATTCTCCACATACGCGTATTGGTTTAAATTTAAGGACCACCCCCCTCAAGCTACTGCTGATAATTCTCCTCCAGCTTTGGTTTATGGTTCCTCCACAAAAAGTTAATTTATTTCTAAATATTTTATCAAATATTCCACATCTTCTATTTTTCTTAGAATTCCTAAAACTTTGATTTCTGATATATTAATGTATATAATCGGATGATTGATGATAAAAGCGAAAGTCCCGTAAAGTATGAGTTCTTTGTTTATTTTTAAACTTATTTTACAATTAAGTTATAAACTTTTTGGAACATCTGAGAAGCTACAAAGTTTTATTGATTCTTTTTGTTCTTATTTGACGTTGGCCTATTTTCGATACTTCTCTATAATACTATCAAGAACGACCTTCTACTAGAGTACTTTTACGATCCTAACACCATAATCTCATACATATATAGCGAAAAAGGGCCCTCGAAGTCGTTCCAACAATATTAAAAAGAAAATCTAATATCTCCTGTAATAAAAACTACAACTATTTTAGTTTCTATAATTTAAAGTTCTAAAAATCTGAACTATACATATATTGATAAATGGAAGTTAATGATAAATTAGTAGTTTGTTTTCAACTAAAATCTAACATTTAGAGTAGCTTCAGACACATGTTTAGAGAGATGTGCGTTAGAGCTTCATTGAGCTATTGATTTTAGGAGCTACTCAAGTCTAATTTTTATGGCATAGGAGCTCTGAACTGCAGTTGGAAACAAATTTGAGATAGATCATCCGAAATTTTAAGAAGGGCATCTTTACGTCCGGATTGTTGATTATGGTTTTTAAGGAGAACATTCACACTCTACGCACCGTCCTAGCTACGGTCCTTTGGAAGCTCTAAGCTAATCTTAGATTACATTCTATCTAATGTAAATTTGTTATATAAGGTTGGTCTGGCCAAACATTTTGTTTATTTTTGTTCATCACAAAATTCCAAAGTAAGTCATTTGAAATGAGAAACTAGCTTTAGGATGTAGTAGTAAGTTATTTAAAATTAAAAAAGGCTTACTAACTTCATGCATAATGAGCATTTTGTAAAGTATTGAATCAGCCATGTAATACCCAGTTTTTGGACCTGAAATCATCTTCTTTGACAAAATGAATTGAATATTTGATATTCTTCTTTATATTATTTGTTTATTTAACTACCATATCGTTTTAATGTCATCTTATCAACGAACACCTTTTCAAGTAGTTATTTCACACTATCTAAATATTCTATAATTATATACAGTAAATTTGCAATTAAACAATGCACTGAAGCCCGACACGACAGAATTGAAGCGGGCCTGGAGCACTATTCCTGATTCGTAAAATGTTTCGCTCATATAAATCATATCTGTTCAATCACGACCGTTGCTCGCAAGACTCAGGAATACGGGCCCTGATGCGAACTTCTTAACACTCTCGACCATTGTAGTGTCCATGTGACATTTTGATAAACAACTTTATCAAATAGTACTATTGTATAGAATTTAAAAGTACAAACATTTAATGAATCCAGGAACAAACATGAAACACCACAACTTTCTCATGAACTGAATCAAACAATGGATTAACTTCTTCATACAGTGAAGTTGAAATTGCGTCAATGCGACAAATACTAATGGTATAACTACAGTTAACTAGACATCAACTCATGACAATTGAAAACTAGGTCCTCAAGAAGTTACAATCAACTAATGTTCTAGAGAAAATTTCTGCAGAGATTTTACGCTAAGCAAATGTTAGATTAAGATTAATCGTTCTTTAACTTCTTTCCCTGTCATTGTTAAAATGACCAGGCATACTGAATAATTAGGGGTTTGCTTAGGGTTGGCAACTTTACGAGGGTGTTGTAAAACACAAAAAGGTAGCAGGAAAACCAAGAACATGTTGAATATTCAAAGTTAGCGAAACTAAAATTTTCTGGGATATTATTTTTAGGATGATAGAAGTCTATGACCTTCTTAAAAACCAATCTAGAAATCTGTCACAGGCAAAGACAGCCTTAACTATACTAATTTTCGAGACCATGCCAAAAATCCAAATATCAAACGAATTTTAAAGTTGTATTGACTTTAAAAAAAGAATCAAAGAAAAAATATTGACGTACATTTATCCTAGGAGAATGTTTTATCTAGTTTTACTTTTCTATATAACATTATAATCCTTCTCTAATACGCAAAACAGTGAATAAATACATTTAGGAATAGTTATGTCATTATATTCCCTAGTGGGGAATGAATTCAGCGATCCGAGGAATTGAATTTAAAAATGTAATTGAAATAGTGGAAATCCTTATTTTCTTTCCTGGAAGAAATGCATCCGTTGAAAGAACTTTTTCCATTATAAATAATTGTTATTGTCTTTTATATACAACAGCCATTTAAATATATACCGGAATTCTGTCCTTTGACTGACGTAGTGATGCAACGAGCCGGGAAACCACTGGCAGAAGAATGAACCTGGGATAGTCAAGCATCAGCCCTCAATTCAAGTCGTATATTAGTCGTTCTCTCGTCAACAAAGGTGCGAAATCGAGCGAAATTTTGAAGAGACTTCAAGCACAATACGGTAATGTCCAGAAGTTTTTAAGTAGTCTTGATAAAGTGAAAAATTAAAACCATAAATTGCGTCCGGCGATCAGCGTCACTGAAGACAATATTCAGGTCGTGCATAGGTTTGTATTTGTACTTGAAGCATAGGGCTTTTAAATCTAAATGGGGCCCTGGTTATAATACATTAAATACGCAACACTTACAATGTTAACTTACTCTCGAAAACTAGAAAAGGTTCTACCGACTAATCAAGGTTAATTACATATATAGCTCACTACCCCTAGGTCCAAGGTGTGGTAGGAAAGGGGTTGAGGGACAAGGGGGTTCGGGCGTGGACAATCCTGGACAGCTCGGGGTTCCAGGCACTCTAATATAAACAATGTACCCTTGCCTGTTGCTTGTTTTATACTGTATATGCTGTATTTATATTTTTTTTCATTATGTGTGAAAACATTATTATTCTATGCTTCTGCAGTACCGCGGCAACGCTACAGCTAATGACTTACATATGTCGAGGGTATTTGGAGGGTAGTTTGAGGAGTTTAGGAACAACCCTGAGGAACTGGAAGGAGTTAGGGAGTTCTGGTTCCGTATGGTGTGCATAGAAATCCAATCCCGCACACGCAATGTTTCTTAGTTTCACATTTCTCTTGGAAATAAATATTTAATTAAAACGAATTTTTAAGGAAGTGTAATTTTTCACTACAAATTATTTAAATGTGTAATAACTAAATTAAAAATCTTTTTATGGTTCATACACTGTTTAATTTCGGGTATAAATGAAATGATAAATAAATGGAAGTAACATTTGTAAAAAGTTATGAAATGTGTCATTTTCGCTGCAATTTTTGTTTAATAGAATTTTCAATATAGGAAATGGAGAAAGTAGAGACCGAAATTTTTATAGTTCGATTTTGAGCAGATAAAAACTAGATTTTCTTTTAACAATCTTAAAGAAAACATATCTGCTTCTTATAGTAACATTTTAAGATCACTAAAAGAAAGTTTTTATTTATTACATAAGAATTGAAGAAAAATTTAATAGACACAAGTCGATATCGTTTTTTGTAATGATTTCCACCAAAACGTCCCATGACAATTTTAAAAAATAGGCTCTTACAAGAGATATCTGAAATTTACGTTCTAAATGTGAACCGAAGGTAACGAATAGAATTAGCTTATTTCCAATTATATTAATGTCAACTACTTCTGGGTTTTTCCAGCCAGATCTGGGTTACTTTTCATGAAAATACATCATTACTTGGGTTTTTCTTTTAATGATTCATGGAGAAAATTTTTTTTGAATATGCTGTAAGGCAATTATGACTAGATATAAACGATATTGTGTGAAAGATAAAGAAAGATAATTTCTTGTTATATCGCTACATGCAATTTGGATCCGAAGCGTATAAAATTCGAATACGATTTTCTAGAACTCGACTTATGGACAACAAACAAAAAAAGAGTATCCGTTTCGAAGGCATTTTGGACCGAAATTAGAGGCGAAAAGTTTAGAAGCAAAAATGCATTACCCCATCTAATAAACTTAAGCTTTTAAATACGAAATTTCTTTATCTGACCGTATACAAATATATTTTTTACCTGTGGCTTAGAACGTGCCTCGAAAAATCTTACACAAATTGTAATCAGGCTGTCCGACATTACTACGATACGAAAAAATGTTTGATGGGTAAGAAATGTTTTGTTATTTAACTGATGTCAACATATTTGAAAACCGTTTTGAGTCTCTACATAATTCAATTTCGATTTTCTAAATCAAGTAGCCTTAAATTTCTACTCACAAGGATCCACCGGTGTTATGTATTGATTTTGGTGTGTCGTAAGCAACTGAAAGTTTGAGAAACACTAATCGAAGCTATCATAAAAATCATTTCGATAACTAGATCAACTAGGTCATAATTTAATGAATGTTGTCAATAATTACTTTATTAATTAGTTTAGCTAGACACATGACTTCAAAAATGATAACCAAATGTAAATGAACAAGTTATCAAAATGGTTCAATTTAATGCGTTGTAATCCTTTCTTTTTAATTTATTTATTGTCAGGCTATTTACCAGCCAAACTGAAAATAGTGTTAGCAGTTTTATGGTGTCGTGGTCTCGAATATAATAATCACACCGCTGCCTAAATAGTTTATTATTGAATGTAATGTTTATCTATTAAATGAAACAATGCTAAAACTCGCAACGGTCGCTGTAGTGTCTATTTATTTAACGTCTGCCTATTCTATTTACGATATACGTTTAATCAAAAAAATATTCAAGATTTATAAGTCTCGCATATTAGAACACTATGCTGTTGACATAAGCAGTAGTGTAGTTCATATATGTGAGGCGTTGGTACCACGAACTATTAATATATGAAAAAAATTATGAACCTAGAAATTCATTATATAGTATACTATCTATTACGAAGCAACTAGAGCTCTCAAAATGGATGGCGCTGAAGCGTTATGCCTATACTCAGCCATTGGGGCAAGTGAAGTAATTATAACTTTCGTTATAATGAGTGGAGGGTCGCGGTGGTATGTGCAGAAGGATCAGGTTGTGAGACTGCCTGGAGCCGTTTTCGGTGCAGATCTTAGTGGTAGTAACAAGCAACAATATATAATATAACATTTGAAAAATTGTGGTCATGGTAGTTAAAAACATCTTAAGGTGTTTCAATTTTCGAAAGATTTTTATTTTTTTTTTGTAATTTCTAAATAAAATGAGATAAATTTATTTTTTCTTTTTTTCTCGTGTAGTCATTAACAGGACCACCCTCTGGTGCCCGCTTATCGTTGAATTTTGGGACACCCTGTATATATTAACATTTTCGGTTCATCATCGGTTCGCAATATAAACATATTATGAAATGTGCAATTTAAAAGAACAAAAAAAATTGAAACAAAAAATGATACGTCATTGTTCAAATCAAACGTCACTTTTCAAATCATAATTTCATTTGTTCTCATTTTGTAAACTTAATCGCCTGATCTATGTGACTACACCAGTGCATAATACATTTATGATCAAATATATATTGATGGAACTGGTTCGAGAAACAAATCCTTTGACACAAGAATCTGACGTTAAATATCGGCAATTTATTTATTTTTATTTAATTTATTTAACGACGGTTTATTTCCAATGTTGATTCCTATCATTGACAACAACCTCCTACTATAATGGCAGTAGTTTTTGTGGTGTTGTGTCCTCATATATGTGAACTACACCCCTGTCCGATAAGTTTACGATTATGTACATAATCAATTATAACTTGATAACAACCAAACCCAGAAAATATATTTCTGATCCGGGGATCGAACGCGAAGACACAATAGTCAGGGTAAAGCATCAATGCTCACGCCCACTGTGTCGTCAACATTATTTATTTAAAAAGGCTTTTCAACGACACTAATATCTTACAGTGTAATACAGGCTTCTACAGTGATTTATGATTTGAATACTAAATATCAAGTACGTAGTTTAATTTTTTCATAAATATTTGTTTTAAATTTGTGATTACACAACAAAACTAAAATGTAAAATATTTTGATCTTAGACACACAAAATAAAATAAATATTCACTTTTGTAAACAAGCATAAATATGTCAAATTTTTATCAAGCCTGACGTACGTTTAAAAGGTTGTTGTTTTAAAATTGATCTAATCCGCTAACAGTTAAATAATAATTATTATTATTTCATTAACATAAGACATTACGAAATGTTTTATCTAAAGAGCAAAATATTAAAATAACTAATCTAATCGCAATAATATTTCGACACCTAATAATTTCGCTAATTATGGATCAGTAACCAAGTGGTTTAATTGTTACGTCACTTAATCAGCCGATCAGTTGTCAAACACACGATCGTATACGAAGGTCTTGAAACGTACTTTATATATTTGTAGTGGGGGTGACCCTCTAACTGAGGACGTCCGTTATGATTGTGACGCAAGCATGAAGATCTATAGCGCATGCGCATTAGAATACGATAATATAATAAATAACATTTTATGTAACGACCGATAAACAAATCAGCTATCTTATTCGATGTAAATAAGTAATTTTCCAAAGATTATACATTTCTCAAAAGTTCAATATACAGCCCGCTAAACACAGTTACGTGACATGTAAACAATTTTACCTAATAAAGAACGTTTTGTGACCTATTTTTCTGCTTTTTAGAAAATAAAACTGGTCTTTTGCGTATTTGCATACTCACAAAACTTCTTAAGAATTATCTTTTACATTAAATATTACTAGGCTTCGCTTAAGTATAGTATTTGACGAATGCGAGGTAACATCAATGTTTTGTGTTTTCCAGAAGGGCTATTCCTTTTAAGGTCTTATTCAAACTTGCAATTTAAAGAGCTCTTACGTGAAATAAAAGGAATAATGTTATAAAAATAATCGATTAATTAAAACGAAATAAATTTAAAAAAATTAGTAAGACCTTTTACACACCATGAGGTCCATAATTACACAAATTGGTAAATACAAAACATAAATTTCACCTTAAATACATGTTACTTTTTACTTAATGCAAAAATTTTGCATTTCGTAGAGAAAAAAAATGTAAAACTTTTGACGTCCTCAAAATATTTCCTAAATTTCTTGGAAACCCGTAAATTTAGAAAAACTTAAAAAAGAAATAGTCACTTTTTGTTGTATAACTTTTAATGCGTAATAGAGAGAAAGTTTGAATTTTGCACAGGTTGTGAACTTTGGAGAGAGTTCAAATTTTGGATAGTGTAATATTTAAAGAGAATTTAAATTTAAAACATTATATTCGAAGGCTTAGATCTAGTTTTTGGTAAGCGTAGAAATTGTGCTAGAAAGTTGAAATTTTGTATGTAAGCTAACTTTGGTATCTAATTTACAAATCGAAATTTTGAAAAAAAAATGTTGTTCACATAACGTATAAATTTTGAAAATTAAAAATATGATTAGGATTGAACATAATGGGCTTGTGTCCTCATTTTTTAGTGGTCGATTTTTCAATTGTTGATTGAAATTGATGTTAATAAATGTGTATTGGCGTGTCTATTTTATTAAATATCTAAATATTGACGGAGATATAGCAATTAAAAGTTTGAATTGTAGTTTTAGCGCTAGAAATGGTCGGCCATATTTGTATGACATGAAATGCATTTTAACGTCAGTTATTTGTTGAGTAGGTCAGTGTTGTGGTAATGTTTTGTAGCTGTTGGTACTCAAACAATCCAGTCAAGTCAAAGAATAATAAGTTTTTACTTTATTTAACCCTGTTAAGGCAGACATAATATTGAAATTTTATTGTTCCTTGAAATAACTGTAAATAATATTTGATATTTTGATATATAAATACATATAGCAGAGATTTATGATCTGTAAGGTTGGTAACCTTACACAAGGATTGTGATGTCACATGCATTTGGAGTTTGTACAACGTTGAATCCCTTTAATAATTAAAGAGACAAAATGACTTTTTTAATTGTTAATATCTCCTAACATATAAGGAGTTATTAAAAAATAATTGAACATTTAAGGTTCTAGTAACCCACTTTATCAATATATAGTACACTTTTATAGAAATTAAGACATAGGACACAAGCATATTATAAATCTGAGAGATTGCTAATTGATACATGTTAAGTATATATTCCAGTCAAATATTTCAATTTGAAAATAGAATTAAAAGTAAATTTATATGTATTAAGCATACGTTAATAAAAACACAAGCGTTAGTCGAATTATAAAGATCATTTACAATAAAAAATAAAAACGCACATTTTATAATTGCAACAGTAATAATATAGGTCACAGTTTAACAAATGGTAACTGTTGAACTATTGAAGGTTCATTATGCAATACTGTGCGTTTCACCCCAATTTTATCTTATTTTATTCGTATCAAGTAAAACTATTTTTGAGTTTTTATTTGTAAAACGTAATGTAGCAACTGTTACTATAGAGTGTCTGATATATATCTTTAGGCCCGCAGTTTAGAATACCAAATATATTACCAAATGTTATAGTGCATACCAGTATACCATATTCGTAATATATGAATAGATATAAAATATACGTTTTATATCTATTTTATCACCGTAACACTTAACATAATGGCATTTATGTATTATAAAATTTGTTCCTTTTTAACTCCTCCATCATCTTTTCAAGATTACTATCGGGTGCTAACACCCTGTGCTGTGTATACAGCAGGGAAATAACCCTTAACCGTACGACTCTACAAATAAGAAGCTCACACATAAAGCGGGGTTCTCACGGTGCGAATATTACCTGAAATATATTTAAAAACACACATTTCTTGAGAGTACTAAAACAGATTCAGGTAGTCAAGTCAACTTTTGTATGAATACGAAATTACTAAACGACTAAAATCGCCCCGCGAGAACCCCGCTTAAGTACTGCTAAGAATGGGTTATGGTTTGGAAGCAAAAAAAATATTATTCGAAACAAGAGATTCTTTTGAATTATTTAGGTTAGTTTAAATTGTAAAAATTATCTTTTTTTGAACTTGTTTTACTTCTTAATTATTTAAGAATTATTGTTTATAACGGATATATTTAATCTTTGATGATGTCTCTTAGTTAAATACATAAATATTCACATTAGATTCTATTTATAAATTAGAAATATAATAGATTATAAATTAGAGTTATATATTGGCAAACGGCGATATCCGTAACACCAGTAACTCAATTTCGGTAAAAGTGTTCCTCTCTTGCTCTTATAGTCAACCCTTATATATTTCAGGCCCCTCAAAAGTCATTAAAACCTCACGTCAGTCTCACAAATTCAGTTGTATCCAGTCATAATTTAGTGAGTAGTAGAGACATTAAATGTGTGAGGTCCTGCCCTTTTCACCCTCATAAACATACATACAATGAAAGACTAAAGAGTTTAAATAAGTTAATAATAAATAAAGTAATTAGTTATTATTAATTAAATAAATAAATTAATAAATAATAACTTGCTAAAAATTAGAGCTTAAAAAAATAGGTATGTGGCAAAATTGTGTTTTATTTGATATTATTTAGTCTTTCAGTTGCCGCCCTATATATATATATATATATATATATATATAAATCCAAATCCACACAATATAAATCTACAATTATATAGATTTATATTGTGTGGATTTGTTGATTAGAATAAAATTATATCGATTTAGTCTCAATATATATGGGGCCACCCATAAATTATGTCACACAAATTTCACACACCTTTTACTCTCCCCCCACCCACACGTTCTTCTCATATTTTGTGTATACATTTTTATTTTATACTGCATGTGACGTCATAACGCTTCTGACACGCTTCCCCCCTCTTGTCAAAATTTCTTGACCCCGCCAACATATATATTTAAAATTCTTCAACATATATACAAATAAGAAAATTTTCAATATATTTATCACGCATAACAACCTTAACTTTAAGAAAAAATGCTTTATTTTATTGTGCCTTAATAAAATCTAATACATTAAATTAAAACATTTTTAAAAGACTTAGAGCAGCAAGAATATATATATATATATATATATATATATATATATATATATATATTTATTCTAACATTTGTAGTATATATGTGTTAGTGTGTTTTTCTGAACACATACGTGAAGATGTACATAACAGAATATGTAATATTCATTTAAAAGCCATGTTTTTGCATTTGCACATCACCAGGATCTATAGTTTAAAATTCGATGTGCATGCAGCCAGGCTGCGCTGCATGGCCACGTTAGTGGTAACAACAAACAATCGATGTTTCAATAAGCAATATATCAATATATCAAAACTTTAGATTCTGTTAGAACATAATACAGTATTGATGTTATTTGAATGAGACACACTTATGTATAGTCACTATGGATAGATAGAGAGAAAAGATTAATGAAGGTTCATTACGCGGAATGTTTTTTAGCACCATCTATGTATGATATCTAGCGGATTGATTGAATTTTACTCAGTCTATTTATTAACTACTAAAGAGGCGTAACGCGGACTTTAGTCTTTAATTGTTAGACCAAGTACTTATTATGTATGTGCAGACATTCTTGTATGCTAAAACACAATTCAGTGAAGATTTTTTATGAAATATTGTAATGTAAATTTTACTATGATTAAAACAAAGCGTCATAGTTGGTTCAATATTAATCTTAAATTCATGTGCATAAGATTGAATTAAATCATTAACAAATATACAACAGATAGAACGGATCTAAAATTTTGCAAGAAACTTGAGACTTATATAAATTTATAGCGGATGTAATGAAATTTTGACATTGGTTCTGAACTAATAATTCATAACCTCTGTGACTATAGTGAGAATATTTAAATTAGTAGTAATTGGCTCCTAATTTAAAATACTGTTTTAGTAACAACATTCTTAGATCTAGTGAGCCACTGTAGTGCATAAATAATAAATATTGGCACATTTGATAAAAGGATGATATAAAAAATGTTAGGTTTTCTTAAGTAAATATTAAAATATTAATTTAAGGCTGAAATTCTTTTTCATAACTACAAATTATATATTTCTATAAATTTTATGCCGATTCTTTAAGGAATCAATATTATATCGATAGTTTTCTAAATGCGTGTTTGCACCACTAGCATCTGCAGTATCTGCGACTCGTTGTACTAAGATGCAGAGAGGTTAAGGGTTAATAAAAATACAGTGATTAAATTTATGCATGGAATATGTATTATCAAAACGCTGCCTAACAATATTAAAAGAATAAATATATTATATAACATTTAAATTAGAATAATAAACAAATCAACAACCCTTTTACAGCAAAACAGGTCTACAGAAAACAGTAACTCATCCTGTAGGCCATGGGGCTTGCGTGTTTTACGTCAATTAAGGAAATAGCAAATATAATTACATGTAATATATATCAACAAGTAGCAAAATAGGTTTGTTTGGAAAGTAAACAATAATAATGCAACACTGTTGTTTTTTTGTCTAAATATTTTATTACCAGTCAATGCAACGTTGAGCAACATTAAACATAACCTCACTTTGCTGAAAATGCCAGCAAGCTGCAGTTTGTTTGGTGTAACTGTTGTTGGACTGACGTTGACGTTGGACGATAAACAAAACAATTTGCTGTATACAATGTTGATATAACGGTCGTCAACTGTTTCACTATGATTGTTTGTTTTAAAATAATAAAATGATATATTTACATTTATATTACCTGTAACGGTCAAATTTGGCGAATCTTTTCCAGTCCGCTGGGTTTGACTTGTAACTCAGCAACAGATGGTTCACATATTCAATGTTTACATGCTCCGATTCGAAAACTTCATGCAAATTTTTAATTAATTCATTTAAAGAGCCAATTGACTTTTCGTTTTTTAACGGTTTTTCTAAACCAGCAAATTCAGCGTCTACTTCCATATTATATTTCATATTGTTGTTCATTTCTACTTCAGCAGACATTTTTAAATTCAAATTATTTAATCAAAATATAAAATATTAAATATTACGTTTTATAAATATAAATATTGTTTACTTGTCACTAATTACTAATTATTATTATATTATATTTGATAATTAAAACTTGAAATTTTAAAACAGTCGTTAATTTTTATATGTGTTCAGTTCCAAGACTTGTGTTCAACTGACTTCGATTCATGGTCTAAATTTGTTTTGCAGTACGCACATGGATGTGTAGCACTAGCATGAGACGGTAAGAGTACTCTACTCCACTTAACTATTTCGTTTCATATTTGGATAAACATTTGCAATTGCTCAAAGGGTAGTTCATCAATTCGCATGGCAATGTCACTTTTCGGCAATTCGAAATCTTAGCATCCACTTTACTTAGCTTTACAACTACAACAGGGGTCGATTAAGTGATAGTGATATGGCACTCTTATTGAAATTGAAAATGAAATTTAAAAGACAATGAAGGCTCAATAGGGACCGCGCGCGAAACATAGAGGCAGCACTGCTGGCGAAAGTAGTGCTATCAGTGTTTTATTTTTAGAACTAAATGGATATAATATCTATTTACTAAAATAACGTACGAAAGATATTCTTTTAAAATGGAAGAAGTTCTTAAATATAGGTTCCGGCAACTAATAAATAATCGTATACATGATCATAATAATTTCGAAGATGCTAAATAATTTTAAATTTGGTCATGTATTTGTACCCAATGTTGTACCCCAAACAAATGTATCCAATGTGTACAATATCAAATTAATAAATCAGAATAATAATATAAATATTGTTTTCAGGATGATAGTCCAAGATCCCAGGACCGGCAGACATCACTTATTTTCTGATGAACAAAATGTGTAAGATTGAAGATTTGTTCATCAGAAAATAAGTGATATCTGACGGCATTGGGATCTCACTCTATGATGTTAATCGATATGTCAGTAATGCTGAATTCACCCGATGTATGTTTACACATATCCATTTAATGTATTTATCCACTTCATACTTTTCTTCATATGACACCAAAGTTTTAAATTTCACTAACGAATCGAATCCACGGATGCAAATTTCAATTTATTCAATTAATAAATACTAAATGATAAATGACATTTGATGACAGTTTAATAAATTATCCACGAAGGAAACATGTTTACCACCAGTTGGCGTTAAAATCGTAATACTTATGGCAATAAAAAATATTATATAAAAATAAAATATTTTATAACTTTTTACTGAAAACTATTTAGTGAGACAAGATAAGATTTTGTTTTCTATTGTCTAATGTTTATTTATTTCTATGAACTGCAATATTTTGAATATAAATTCTCTTGTAATCCTCTGATTACAAAGAATTAAAAAACTGCTTTTCTCCTTTTTAATTTATTATCTTTGTACATAAGAGTACATATATTTTGGGATAATATCGTTATTAATACATATACCTTGCGGTGCCCATAAAAGTTGACTGACTTGTGACGTCATCTAGAAATGAAAATATTGCGCATTTAAATTACTGTTTCATTAAAATATTTAAAATTATATGTCACCTTATGTGAGATACACCAATACCACTTAATAATATATGATAACATTTACAAATAATCAATTATACAACAAAAAATACCCTGTCTCATCAAAAACATTACAAACTAAGATTCGAATTATAAAAGCAAAATTAAATGTTAAAAATATCACTGAGAAACGACCTTACTCCGACTACTGCTTAGAGCATATATATATATATATATATATATAATATATAATATATATATATATATATATATATATATATATATATATATATATATATATATAAATGGAGAGTGAATGCTAGACCTGAAAGTGTGTCCAAAATGTGTGCGAGAGAGAAAGGTATATGTTCCTATTTGTTTTCTATGCGCATGCGTCGAAAGTGGCAGCTGTTTAGATATAATAAATATTAATATTCCATTAAGATATAATAAATATTAAATATGTAATGAAATTATATTTCTTTAGTTGGTATCGAATATAAGTAATGTTATTTATTTTTCTTTTTATATCACAACATTATATAGAAATATTATGTGTCGACGTATAGCTGCTATAGCTTTGACGTTTAATGCTGCATCTCTTTTGCACTAGTTATGTTTAATAGTGATTGTAAAGGTTGGCAAATGGTAACGTCGTAAACTGAAGTAATTTTTTGTAAACTTTAATTATTAAAGGACAAAAAGTGTCTATTTCAATAATTACTAATGCCTACAAAGAAATAAATTTTTAATACGAATATGTTATCAATTACGGTGTTATTGATAAATTAAACTTAAGTATAATATTATCAAATTGTTTATTACAACATATTGTTTAACTTAAAACACTGTTTTCCAATTTTAATTAACAAATACGTCAATAGCCTTAGCGTCAGAGATTTCATACGAGTATATTAAAATTTCTGAAAGTCATAAAAAAATGTTATCAGTTATCTTGTGATTTTAATGTACATAATACATATGTAAGAGCGTAGAAATAAACGTCTAATCATGTAAACTATTGGGTTGTGAACCATCACTGAAATTATAAAAAATTGCGTTCAAAATTAAAAAAAGTTAAATTATTGTTAATTGCTAAAATAGTCTTTCAGGTCCCTTTAAAAATTAAATAGGTAAACATTTATAAAAAATGATTGAGTAGTTGACGTCATTTCTTTCCTTACCCTCTTCCCTACTACCATTTGTCTACCTTTGTCATCGCTGTTAAACAAGGGAAGTGTAAAAGAGATGCAGAATCAAACGTCACAGCCTTAGCAGCTGTTGTAACAACTCATAACGTATTAAGTATATTCCTTTCAGTTCGCTACGTTATCAACTACTAAGATAACAACCGGAATATTAGGCAGTAAAACAAAATTCATACTTTAAATAGATATATATCCGTCAATTTTTAAATATTTTATAAAATAAAAACGCCAATATACGTTTTTTAATCAATATTTCAATATAGAATGAAAGAAAGAAAAACGAATTACAGCTAATATTACTTTGTAAATATATACGGCTAAGCATAAGCTGACGCCCCTCATCTTGGCCAACTATGCGATCGCAACTCTCGCATTTGGAGGCGACCCTGAAGATTGCACTTCCAGCTTAGAAAGATTAGGGCGTCAATAAACCAAATTACGGCTCTGTTATCATTAATATTTTAATGTTAGAATTTAGTCATAAATTTTGTAGTCAAACAATCAATTGAAAATAATGTATAAAAATTAGTTACTAATTACAGTAGTAACAAATAATTTTCGTAATTGTTGTCAACTTTCAAAGAATTGACACGTGGCGTTTTTATCTTTAATATTTATATTTAAAATTGCTTTGAAGTTCAATTCTTGCTAGTAATTACATTAACACTGTCGTAACGTATTTTTTATGAGTAATAAGAATTGGGGATTTCTGATTTAAAAAAAAAAATACTTTTAAAATTTTTTTAAAATTTTTTATTATTATCATGTTCGCCTGAAATTAATTTGTTTTAGTTAAATTTGGTATATCAAGTTTATTTTTTATTTTTGATTAACGCAATCTATTGCGTTATACACCTATTTATATGAATGTACTAAGTTTGGAAATGTACAAAATAAAAAATGTTTGATAAGTGACTTTTTAAACTTCCCACACACGATTGCGATTGAGTGTGTAGGGCGCATGTCCTATGTTTTAATTTCTATAAAAGTGTACTATATATTGATAAAGTGGGTTACTAGAACCTCAAATGTTCAATTATGTTTTAATAACTCCTTCTATGTTAAGAGATATTGACAATTAAAAAAGTCATTTTGTCTCTTTAATTATTAAAGGGATTCAACGTTGTACACATTCCAAATGCATGTCATATCACAACCGCTGCCAACCTTACAGCTCATAAATCTCTGCTATATGTATGTATATATCAAAATATCAAATATTATTTATAGCTATTTCAAGGAACAATAAAATTTCAATATTATGTCTGCCGTAACTGGGTTAAATAAAATAAAAACTTATTATTCTTTGACTTGACTTGATTATTTGACTACCAAAACATTACCAGAACACTGACCTACTCAACAAATAACTGACGTTAAAATGCATTTCACGTCATAAAAATACGGCCGACCATTTCTAGCGCTAAAACTATAATTCAAACTTTTAATTGCTATATCTCCGTCAATATTTAGATATCTAATAAAATAGACACGCCAATACACATTTATTAACACCAATTTCAATAAACAATTGAAAAATCGACCACTAAAAAATGAGGACACAAGCCCATTGGGATACGAACTGCTACCTTATCCAGCATATTCTCTAGATTTAGCCTACTATTTCTTGTTTCCAAATCTGAAGAAATGGCTGTGCGGTAAGATATTGTCTAAGGTAGGATATTGTCTAAGATAGGGTCTAACAAAGAGGTCATTACTGAAATCACTAAAACAAACGCCTATTTTGAGAGCCTTGAGAAAATCTGTTATTTGAAAGGAATAAAAAAATTGGAAAAACTAAGAAGACTAAATGCATCGAGCTTAAGGAGACTATGTTAAAGGTGACTAGAAGATCATGATTTGACAATGTCAACAGGTGACAGACAAAATAGAGTACTACGCATTAAGGAGGTACAGGACGTACCGTCAATGGAAAAAGTTTATCTCTCGGTAATACGAAATGCAAAATACGAAGTACATGAGGGACGAGCAATTATTAGGACTGTACCTTTGAAAATGAATTTTTCAATTCCCTATTAAACTGCTTTTTGCTTGCTAAAATGATTTTTTTATGCATATAATAGTTTAATAAATGAAAAATTACCTATAATTAATATCAAATTTATATTAATTCAATTTAAATTCAAATTAAATATTTTGAAAAAGGAATAATAAATTTGGTAACGCAGTAAATTTACGTGTGTTAACGCATGCGTGATTTGGTTCTTCGACAAATAAATTGTTATATTTTATATAATATTTATTGAGATTTTGAATTTCCCGCCAAATTGGCATTTGCAACGTTGCCGGCTCATAACCCACAATTACTGTTTCTTAAAGGTTTTATTTAAATATTTTCGTATAAAGGTATCCTTTTGATAATTTTCTTTTTGCAATAGTAACAGAAAAGATTCTTTTATACACACCTAGTTTTTGAAAGCCGTGTCACCATTTTTTTATAGTTAAAAGAGGTGTGGTGAAATTGAGCTAAACATTATGATTTGTATGTGAAAATGACTATTTTTAATCATATAGAAAAAGAAAACTATGAACCCTATGTCTCTAAAATTTTGAGACAGCATGTATTTTAACTATTTGTATCGACCCTCCAAATTTCACGACGTTTTCATCATTTACGTTTACGTCCTATACCTCCTTAACTATTTTTTTATTCTACAACTGTTAGAAACATCTTAGCTTAGGATGGATCTTTCTGTATGTTGAGCACAACTGCTCCTTAAGAATGTCCTTAAGACTAACAAATTATGTTAATCATAAACAAGGAAGTTATGAAATATGATATCACTGAACTAAAACTTAGAAATTGTTCAAGAAAGTAAAATCAGGTGACTTTATTGGTTTAGTTTATTATTTTACTAAAGTAATTTTATACGTCCTCTACTCACAAAAGCTTACAAAATGAAGATCATTTAATTGCAGAAGCGGAAGCCATGTTGAATTTTAGATGGGGGTGCCTCATGTTACATTTTAAGATACACAGAGGAGAGAGATATTACACAAGACATAATATCATATTATCGAGAATATTAGCTAATTAATATGAGATGAAACTAACAATATTCTGAAAAATATAGTATATATATTAAACACTATGGGGTGTTCTTTCAATACTCAGTTAAATTGTAGTTATGACATAACTGAAATTTAAGAAAAAAATGAATTATGAACTATGACTTAATTTCTATAAAACTGTACAATTTAGTGATAAAATGGACTATCAGTACCTCAAATGTTCACTTATTTCTAATAAAATATATATTTTTGACAATTTAATCTTAAAAGTGATACATAAAGGTGAGTGTGTGATACAACATTTACTACTAACAGCTGTGTCGTGCATTCAATCAAGTTTCAAGAAAACAGATCTCGATTACCTATTTCTTCTGTGATGTCATATGCAGAGCTAACAGAAGCGGCAAAACTAAAATTCAAATTTAAAACAGTTATATTTCCATCAATTTTAGGATATTTAAATAATAACAAACGCTAATATATTAAGCTTTATTTCAATCAAAAATTGAAAAGACGACCCCTAAAAAATGAATTCATAAACTGAGAAACTAGGGGAGTTTAGAATCAAAATTATCAACCAAACTCAGTTAACTGAGAAATGAAAAAACAGTTCTGAGATATTATTTAAATATTACGGATAAGTCTTTGTGCCACCAGCGCTATATTTTCTTAATTCGGTTGTTATCACAATTAATTTCACTTATAAGACAGCGGTGTAGTTTACATATATGAGTCCAGACACCATAAAGAATACAATGCGACCTCATACAGTAAGAATACAATGCAAACTAATTGGGACGGGACAAATGGGCTTGTGTCCTATGTCTTAATTTCTATAAAAGTGTACTATATATTGTTAAAGTGGGTTACTAGAACCTCAAATGTTCAATTTGTTTTTTTTTAATAACTCCTTATATGTTAAGAGATATTAACAAATAAAAAAGTCATTTTGTCTCTTTAATTATTAAAGGGATTCAACGTTGTACTTATTCCAAGTGCAAGTGACATCACAATCCTTGTGTAAGGACCAAACTGAATACACATTACATATTTACGTTCAGGCATCTGTTACGTATTTTACCATTCACCCCATACCCATGTTTACCCCTCATAACCTAACAAGAAATAAAAATTAATCAAATTCTTTCAACAAGTGAAAATTATATGGTATGTACTACGAGTATATGTTTTAAAGAGAGTTCAACGAAGACAGCGCTGATATTTGAGGCGTTCGGATTTTCGGTGTTCTTATCGTCTACATAGTAAAGCAAAAGAAAATATTCTATTTATACTTAAGAATATGAAACACTGTGATTCTTTTAGAAGTCTGTTACTCGTAGGAACTTACTTGCGATTACATACCCTTGACCTTTGGTAAATATATTTATCAGTTGATGACAAAATAGTAGTAGTAGACACCGCCCACGTTTGACTTCAATAATCCAAGATAAGACCATCATATTTTTTCACTAAGCAGATTAAAGTGTCATTCCCACTCACTGTTTTAATCTTGTTAATTTAATTTAAATTGTAAAGCATTTGTAAATATGCGTAGTGATTCCATGTGCACCATTTTAATTTAGAACCTTGTTTCTAAATTGAAAATACTAAATTAAAAAGAACTGTATTATATTATAACCTCCAAAATGTGACAATCTTTCAAAATGCAGTACGATTTATTTTTAAAAGAAGTTCAATGTCAGTTTGTCAAAAATAAGGAAGTAAAAGCAATTTATATTACTAAGTGTTATTAGATACAGCAATTTTAATTATTCTACATTCAATTTTGTCGAACTGTCAAAATTTATATTACTAACAACGCAAGCGTATCAACTAAATTAACTAACCTCAAATTAAAATACGAATGTGACACGGAATGCCTATTCGGAAAACCTGAAATCTAGATTAAAATATTAAATAAAAACAGTAAATTAAATATAAAAACAGTGAGTGGGAATAAGGCTTATAACTTTTACTTAGTTGCATCTGTTTTGATTGAAAAATCAACGGTATTTTAAAAGAAATTTATATATTTATTTGAGCAATTTTCGACTATGTATTTATTTATTAAACACTGTCAGAAATATACAGTAAATATTACTATGTGTACATAGTAACTGGGTGCTATTGTTGTGGTGCAGCTAAGCAAGATCAAGCGATACTGTCTGCACCCAATGAATAGGGTTAGGAATGCTATGATAACACTTCCTTTGCACAAACGACCTAGGCAAACGAATCATGTCTTCGATTAAAAATGAGTTTAATTTATTAAGAAAAGTAGTTTACTTGAAGAATACCCGTGTACTAAATGATCAACGGCCATACCATGTTAAATACACCAGATTAATGTTTGACCTGGTAAATTAAGCACCTGTTGACCCGGTAAAGCTTTGGATGCCGGTAAAGCTTTGGATGCCGGTAAAGCTTTGTGGTGGTATGTGAATAAGGGTAAATGGGCCTGTGTCCTAAGTCTTAATTTCTATAACAGTGTACTATATATTGATAAAGTGGGTTACTAGAACCTCAAATGTCCAATTATTTTTTAATAACTCATTATATGTTGGGAGATATTAACAATTAAAAAAGTCATTTTGTCTCTTTAATTATTAAAAGGATTCAACGTTGTACACATTCCAAGTGCATGTGACATTACAATCCTTGTGTAAGGTTACTAACCTTACAGATCATAAATCTCTGCTATATGTATTTATATATCAAAATATCAAATATTATTTACAGCTACTTCAAGGAACAATCAGGACTTGACTTGATTATTTGACTACCAACAGCTACAGAACATTACCACAGCACTGATCTACTCAACAAATAACTGACGTTAAAATGCATTTCACGTCATACAAATATGGCCGACCATTTCTAGCGCTAAAACTACAATTCAAACTTTTAATTGCTATATCTCCGTCAATATTTAGATATTTAATAAAATAAACACGCCAATACACATTTATTAACATCAATTTCAATCAATAATTGAAAAATCGACCACTAAAAAATGAGGACACAAGCCCATTCATGAACATTGGAACCCTCGTGCCAGCGGTGAGCAGTGTTTGGTTCACCACCATACTTCCTTCCCTTCCCAGGACAAACACGCTTCAGTGATCCATATTAGTTTGGGATCTATCTCCCCATGCTACATACCTAAAGTTCCGCTTTCTATTTACACATGCAGATGCATTTCTGCACAAAACTTCGCGAGTTTATTAGCGATAATGACTCGTCACGAGAACAGGAACCATTCAAATAATAACACTATATTATATAACTAGCTGTTCGGCCCGTCGCAAGACAACGAGTGTGAGTTATGTATTTCTTTTTTAAATAATTAATATTTCAAATGTGTTTAATTTTTTAATTGATCTATATCCGCTACACTTTTAATTGATAAAATGTTTAAGTAAATTTCCAATATCTACGCGATTCTGACTTTTATGCGATTTTTTTTTAATTCATGGATTTTTTTTTCTATAATTTTCTTTTGATTTCTTGAAATTTTTTGATGCAGTTATGTTCGTTAGGCTTTAAATTAAAGAACTGCTTCATTACATTTTAATTATCTCCGCGATTCTGGCTTTTATGCGACCTTTTTTAAATTCATGGACTTTTTTTTTCTAAATTTTTTTTTTCATTTCTTGAAATTTTTTGATGCAGTTATGTTCATTAAGTTTTTAATTAAAGAACTGCTTCATTACATTTTAATTATCTCCGCGGTTCTGGCTTTTATGCGACCTTTTTTAAATTCATGGACTTTTTTTTCTAAATTTTTTTTTTTTTGATTTCTAGAAATTTTTTGAAGCAGTTATGTTCGTTTGGCTTTAAATTAAAGAACTGCTTCATTACATTTTAATTATTGACGCGTTTCTGGCTATTATGCAACCTTTATTAAATTCATGGACTTTTTTTTCTAAAAATTTCCTTTGGACTTCTTGAAATTTTTTGATGCAGTTATGTTCGTTAGGCTTTAAATTAAAGAACTGCTTCATTACATTTTAATTATCTCCGCGATTCTGGCTTTTATGCGACCTTTTTTAAATTCATGGACTTTTTTTTTCTAAATTTTTTTTTTCATTTCTTGAAATTTTTTGATGCAGTTATGTTCATTAAGTTTTTAATTAAAGAACTGCTTCATTACATTTTAATTATCTCCGCGGTTCTGGCTTTTATGCGACCTTTTTTAAATTCATGGACTTTTTTTTCTAAATTTTTTTTTTTTTGATTTCTAGAAATTTTTTGAAGCAGTTATGTTCGTTTGGCTTTAAATTAAAGAACTGCTTCATTACATTTTAATTATTGACGCGTTTCTGGCTATTATGCAACCTTTATTAAATTCATGGACTTTTTTTTCTAAAAATTTCCTTTGGACTTCTTGAAATTTTTTGATGCAGTTATGTTCGTTAGGCTTTAAATTAAAGAACTGCTTCATTACATTTTAATTATCTCCGCGATTCTGGCTTTCATGAGACCTTTTTTAAATTCATGGACTTTTTTTTCTAAACATTTTTTTTGGATTTCTTGAAATTTTTTGATGCAGTTATGTTCGTTAGGCTTTAAATTAAAGAACTGCTTCATTACATTTTAATTATCTCTGCGATTCTGGCATTTATGCGACCTTTTTTAAATTCATGGACTTTCTTTTCTAAAAATTTTTTTTGGATTTCTTGAAATTTTTTGATGCAGTTATGTTCATTAAGTTTTTAATTAAAGAACTGCTTCATTACATTTTTAATTATCTCCGCGGTTCTGGCTTTTATGCGACCTTTTTTAAATTCATGGACTTTTCTTTCTAAATTTTTTTTTGGATTTCTTGAAATTTTTTGATGCAGTTATGTTCATTAAGTTTTTAATTAAAGAACTGCTTCATTACATTTTAATTATCTCCGCGATTCTGGCTTTTATGCAACCTTTTTCAAATTCATGGACTTTTTTTTCTAAAAATTTTTTTTTGGATTTCTTGAAATTTTTTGATGCAGTTATGTTCGTTAGGCTTTTAATTAAAGAACTGCTTCATTACATTTTAATTATCTCTGCGATTCTGGCTTTTATGCGACCTTTTTTAAATTCATGGACTTTTTTTTCTAAAATTTCTTTTTGGATTTCTTGAAATTTTTTGATGCAGTTATGTTCGTTAGGCTTTAAATTAAAGAACTGCTTCATTACATTTTAATTATCTCTGCGATTCTGGCATTTATGCGACCTTTTTTAAATTCATGGACTTTCTTTTCTAAAAATTTTTTTTGGATTTCTTGAAATTTTTTGATGCAGTTATGTTCATTAAGTTTTTAATTAAAGAACTGCTTCATTACATTTTTAATTATCTCCGCGGTTCTGGCTTTTATGCGACCTTTTTTAAATTCATGGACTTTTCTTTCTAAATTTTTTTTTGGATTTCTTGAAATTTTTTGATGCAGTTATGTTCATTAAGTTTTTAATTAAAGAACTGCTTCATTACATTTTAATTATCTCCGCGATTCTGGCTTTTATGCAACCTTTTTCAAATTCATGGACTTTTTTTTCTAAAAATTTTTTTTTGGATTTCTTGAAATTTTTTGATGCAGTTATGTTCGTTAGGCTTTTAATTAAAGAACTGCTTCATTACATTTTAATTATCTCTGCGATTCTGGCTTTTATGCGACCTTTTTTAAATTCATGGACTTTTTTTTCTAAAATTTCTTTTTGGATTTCTTGAAATTTTTTGATGCAGTTATGTTCGTTAGGCTTTAAATTAAAGAACTGCTTCATTACATTTTAATTATCTCTGCGATTCTGGCATTTATGCGACCTTTTTTAAATTCATGGACTTTCTTTTCTAAAAATTTTTTTTGGATTTCTTGAAATTTTTTGATGCAGTTATGTTCGTTAGGCTTTAAATTAAAGAACTGCTTCATTACATTTTAATTATCTCCGCGATTCTGGCTTTTATGAGACCTTTTTTAAATTCATGGACTTTTTTTTCTAAACATTTTTTTTGGATTTCTTGAAATTTTTTGATGCAGTTATGTTCGTTAGGCTTTAAATTAAAGAACTGCTTCATTACATTTTAATTATCTCTGCGATTCTGGCATTTATGCGACCTTTTTTAAATTCATGGACTTTCTTTTCTAAAAATTTTTTTTGGATTTCTTGAAATTTTTTGATGCAGTTATGTTCATTAAGTTTTTAATTAAAGAACTGCTTCATTACATTTTAATTATCTCCGCGGTTCTGGCTTTTATGCGACCTTTTTTAAATTCATGGACTTTTCTTTCTAAATTTTTTTTTGGATTTCTTGAAATTTTTTGATGCAGTTATGTTCATTAAGTTTTTAATTAAAGAACTGCTTCATTACATTTTAATTATCTCCGCGATTCTGGCTTTTATGCAACCTTTTTTAAATTCATGGACTTTTTTTTCTAAAAATTTTTTTTTGGATTTCTTGAAATTTTTTGATGCAGTTATGTTCGTTAGGCTTTAAATTAAAGAACTGCTTCATTACATTTTAATTATCTCTGCGATTCTGGCTTTTATGCGACCTTTTTTAAATTCATGGACTTTTTTTTCTAAAATTTCTTTTTGGATTTCTTGAAATTTTTTGATGCAGTTATGTTCGTTAGGCTTTAAATTAAAGAACTGCTTCATTACATTTTAATTATCTCTGCGATTCTGGCTTTTATGCGACCTTTTTTAAATTCATGGACTTTTTTTTCTAAAATTTTTTTTTGGATTTCTTGAAATTTTTTGATGCAGTTATGTTCGTTAGGCTTTAAATTAAAGAACTGCTTCATTACATTTTAATTATCTCCGCGATTCTGGCTTTTATTCGACCTTTTTTAAATTCATGGACTTTTTTTTCTAAAAATTTTTTTTGGATTTCTTGAAATTTTTTGATGCAGTTATGTTCGTTATGCTGTAAAATAAAAAACTGCATCATTAGATTTTAAATATCTACGTAGATACTCAAAAAATTGCATTGCTTTTAAAATCATAAAAGTGAACCTTTTCATCATTTTTAACAAGATTATAGTCTTCTTTCTATATGGAGATTTAATATATTGATATATTATAAACTAAAATACTTATTTAAAAATGAATTATAAATTTGAAATCAGCATTAAAAATTATGTTAAAAAACCGTTAAAAAAACCAGTGATTTTTATTTTCAATTTTTATGAAAAGTAAGAAGAGTATAACCTTCTTACTTTTCATAAAAATTGAAGAAAATATATTTGTGATTTTATAACGAATTTTAACTTAATTTTGAATGCTGATTTCAAATTTATAATTCATTTTTAAATAAGTATTTTAGTTTATGATATATCAATATATTAAATCTCCATATAGAAAGAAGACTATAATCTTGTTAAAAATGATGAAAAGGTTCACTTTTATGATTTTAAAAGCAATGCAATTTTTTGAGTATCTACGTAGATATTTAAAATCTAATGATGCAGTTTTTTATTTTACAGCATAACGAACATAACTGCATCAAAAAATTTCAAGAAATCCAAAAAAAAATTTTAGAAAAAAAAGTCCATGAATTTAAAAAAGGTCGCATAAAAGCCAGAATCGCGGAGATAATTAAAATGTAATGAAGCAGTTCTTTAATTTAAAGCCTAACGAACATAACTGCATCAAAAAATTTCAAGAAATCCAAAAAAAATTATTAGAAAAAAAAGTCCATGAATTTAAAAAAGGTCGCATAAAAGCCAGAATCGCGGAGATAATTAAAATGTAATGAAGCAGTTCTTTAATTTAAAGCCTAACGAACATAACTGCATCAAAAAATTTCAAGAAATCCAAAAAAAAATTTTAGAAAAAAAAGTCCATGAATTATGTAAAAAAGGTCGCATAAAAGCCAGAATCGCGGAGATAATTAAAATGTAATGAAGCAGTTCTTTAATTTAAAGCCTAACGAACATAACTGCATCAAAAAATTTCAGTAAATCCAAAAAGAAATTTAGAAAAAAAATGTCCATGAATTTAAAAAAGGTCGCATAAAAGCCAGAATCGCGAAGATATTTAAGATGTAATGAAGCAGTTCTTTAATTAAAAACCTAACGAACAAAACTGCATCAAAAAAAAACAAGAAATCTAAAAAAAAAATTTAGAAAAAATAGTCCATGAATTTAAAAAGGGTTGCATAATAGCCAGAAACGCGGAAATAATTAAAATGTAATGAAGCAGTTCTTTAATTTAAAGCCTAACGAACATAACTGCATCAAAAAATTTCTAGAAATCCAAGAAAAAAAAATATAGAAAAAATGTCCATGAATTTAAAAAAGGTCGCATAAAAACCAGAACCACGGAGATAATTAAAATGTAATGAAGCAGTTCTTTAATTAAAAACTTAATGAACATAACTGCATCAAAAAATTTCAAGAAATCAAAAAAAAAAATTTAGAAAAAAAAAGTCCATGAATTTAAAAAAGGTCGCATAAAAGCCAGAACCGCGGAGATAATTAAAATGTAATGAAGCAGTTCTTTAATTTAAGTCCTAGCGAACATAACTGCATCAAAAAATTTCAAGAAATCAAAAAAAAAATTTAGAAAAAAAATGTCCATGAATTTAAAAATGGTCGCATAAAAGTCAGAATTGTGAAGATAATTAAAATGTAATGAAGCAGTTCTTTAATTTAAAGCCTAATGAACATAACTGCATCAAAAAATTTCAAGAAATCCAAAAAAAATTTTTAGAAATAAAAGTTACAAAAGTTATAAATTACAAACAATTTATGATTTTTTAAAATCTAAAATTGAACCTTTTCATCATTTCCAAAATTACGGGTTTCCAAGAAATTCAGGGAAAAATCTGGGGACGCTAGAAGTCTTAGAATTTTTTTCTCTCTAAAGTCTTTAAAGTCTCTTTTAAAGTCTAGAGTTTACCCCCGTCGCAAAGTGACGTATTTTTGGCGTGTATGATTTGAATCCAATAAAATAATTCGTAATTAAATTTCATATTTAACTGTTCTATTTTTAAATTGAAATAAACTCGCACATATACATTGATACATATAAATTTACTAAAAAAATATATTTTTTTGATCAAAATAAAAAATATTTTCAATTTATGCGTTATTTGACCAACTTTTTTTCAAAATTTGGGATTTTTTTTTTCGATTCGTAAATAAGTTACCAAGGTTAGCCTATATACAAAATTTCAACTTTCTAGCACAATTTTTACTTTCGGCAAATATTGCCCCCGTGCCCCCCAATAAAATTTTAAAATTTTGAATTTTTTTTTTATTAATAATATACTTAATTATTCTAGAATCCAGAAAATGAATTTTCTCCAAAGTTCCCTACCGGGCCCCCGAATTTCTTTAACCCCCCCTTTTTCAATTTTTGAATTTCTAATTTTTGAGAAATGTCATTATTGAATACCTTAATACACATGCAAAATTTCAACTTTCTATCTTTTACGAATTAAAAGTAATACAGCAAAAAAGGGCTCACTTTTTTTCCAGTTTTTCCAAAATTACGGGTTTCCAGGAAATTCAGGGAAAAATCCGAGGACGCCAAAAGTCTTAGAATTTTTTTCTCTACGAAATAGGAAATTTTCAAAAAGATCGTGGGAGCCGTTTTCGCGCTGCCAAATTCAGTACCAAACATATAAGAACATAAGAATATAAGATCATAAGAATATTAACAAACAGTTGGAACATTATAATATAGGAGATAAACAATCAGTTGGAACATTATAATATAGGATGGTTTTATGTAAAATAAAAAAATTGCTGTGACTACAGTAATGTTTATTTGATGGTAACTTAATAGGTAGAGGTGTAGGTCACATAGATGAGGCTATGACCACGTTAACAGTTATAGGATTCAGCATCGGGAATAAGTCAACGTTAACAAAACAAAATTTAAATAAAACAAATTAAAATCTTACACAAAGGTTTGCGTTTAAACTTCCTTATATTTAATTTTATTTCAGTGTTTTTTTTTCTACCTTTGTTTTATTTTATCTCCACTTTTATTTTCCATTTTAAATTACTACGATTTATTTTATCTCGTCTTTTTTTCTTCATGGAATTTCTTTTGATCTGTGAAATACTATATACCTTATATTTTATATTAGGTGTTGGAAATCTGATTTTTTTATTGGATGCTTTGAGTTCGTTTCGTTTATTATATTGGTAGTAGTATTGGTGTAAGATCTTTAGGTATATCATATTTTACTTTATTGTTATGTCATGGCCATGGTATCTCATCTTCTGAGGCTGAGGGTGCAAATTTCATTTTGTTTTTCCTTATTAATTTAATATTTTAATGAAATTTGCTTATTTATTTTTAGATTTACTTTGTTTGTATGATTATAAAAACTTCAAAGATAAGTGTAGCGGTTATATTAAGGGGTCCGTCTAGATTTTCAGGCCTTAGGCATACAAGTGAAAGACCACTACCACTTCTCACAGAAACAAAAATAAGGATATTGTTTTTAGGTTATATTTATAGTTAGGGTTTACAAAATTAAAATAGGAAATCAAAGTGAAATTATTTTAAGAAATTTTGATTCTATTTTTGATATCTGTAACATTAACAATAAAAGCCTAATAACTGGGTCAATCGAGAGACTTGCCGGGCCCGTGAAATAAATCTATACTGTCCTACATCGAGTGTAAATTTGTTAAGTAATCAGATGATGATATGAGGGTAGTTTAGTAAGTCAATATCTCTTTGAATTTCCCGCGCAGCTCCTGTCAACTGTCATCTATTGGCACCATGGCAAAAATTGGGCTACGATCTACGATTTCTTGTTTCAAAATCTGAAGAAATGGTTGTGCGGTAAGAGATTTGGGTCTAAAAAAGAGGTCATCACTGAAACCACTGAAACAAACGCCTATTTTGACGGCCTTGATAAAACCTATTATTTGGATGGAATAAAAAACTGAAAAAGCGTTGAACTAAATGTATAGATCTTAAAGAAGACTATATTGATAAAAAAAGCAAATCTTTTATTTTCAAATAAAAGCGCTTTATCAAAAAAAAAAAATCACTAAATTATCAGACTATCATCGTATATCTAAGGTAAGAGAGGGTTATGCATAGAGGGGCAATAGCCTACCTTAAAATGCCCACTAGACTAGAACCTCAAATGTTCAATTATTTTTTAATAACTCCTTATATGTTGGGAGATATTAACAATTAAAAAAGTCCTTTTGTCTCTTTAATTATTAAAGGGATTCAACGTTGTACACATTCCAAGTACATGTGACATCACAATCCTTGTGTAAGGTTACCAACCTTACAGCTCATAAATCTCTGCTATATTTATTTATATATCAAAATATCAAATAATATTTACAGCTATTTCAAGGAACAATAAAATTCCAATATTATGTCTGCCTTAGCAGGGTTAAATAAAATAAAAACTTATTCTTCTTTGATTTGACTTGATTATTTGACTACCAACAGCTGCAAAACATTACCACAGCACTGACCTACTCAACAAATAACTGACGTTAAAATGCATTTCACGTCATACAAATATGGCCGACCATTTCTAGCGCTAAAACTACAATTCAAACTTTTAATTGCTATATCTCCGTCAATATTTAGATATTTAATAAAATAGACACTCCAATACACATTTATTAACATCAATTTCAATCAACAATTGAAAAATCAACCACTAAAAAATGAGGACACAAGTCCATTAGGACATGGTTCACGAACGTATTCTTAATCTCACAGATTGTGAATCGGTAATGATTTGATGCTGCATCTTCCGAAGTGGGGAAAGTTCATAATTCATGCACTGTCAACCTTTCAAGTGCTAGTCTAACCTATAAAAGTTTGTTACAGATACCACTTTATCCTGTGTAAATTTCTACCTTATTCTATTTACCCAGAAACATATTACAATTACCTTTTAAAAATATCTGTTTTTGATTACAAAAAATACGAATGTTTAATTTGCCACGAGCCGTCAGTCGTCCAATGTGATAAAAACAAAACACGCTTTGCTGTTATAACATCTTGACCTTGTGTTGAGATTTGCGATGGGGCGATGGGGCTCCACGCCTGCTCTTGCTGTGTTTCCCCGACTCCTCCAGGCATAACCCACACAACGCAACGGTGAAGACGATAGGCATCTCCAGGCATCTTGTTACTCGGTGCTCGTTGCTAAACATTGGAGAGGTTAGGTTACCAAATGACAGTTACCAAGGGAATACGAAATACTGCGAAATACTGTTCCTTACAAAGTCACTGGATTTAACATTGAGCGTTTCTAAACAAACATTTAATATAACGCTACGTATTATGAATTCAAGATCCTACAAACACAATTATAACAAATTTTGCTTCATGTAGACTTTTTGAATATCTAATTAATCATGTTTGTTGATAAAATTATTAGTTGTTCATTAGGTTTAAGCCAGAATATATAAGTCTTACTAAATTAGTGATTATATCTTGAGATGTTGAACGGTTCAAGTAATCCTATAATAATATTTTACAATGCATATTATATGAGGATATTACTTTTGATCAAGAAGACTTTATACCTAATTAAAATATTCTGATACCTAATTTCATGTCCAATTATAATCTATTACGTATCATACTTCTTCTATACCTTTAATTTAATTTAGTTTTCTTTGTAATATTTACAAGGGTTTAATATTTGAATATTAAGTAAAACAAAACCCGCTAAATACATTTACAATAGGATTTCGATAATGCGAGCTCTGATAACTTAAACGCCCCAAATGAATTTTTAGTGGTCGATTTTTCTATTGTTGATTGAAATTGATGTTATTAAATGTGTATTGGCGTGTCTATTTCATTAAATATCTAAATATTGACGGAGATATAGCAATTAAAAGTTTGAATTGTAGTTTTAGCGCTAGAAATGATCGGCCATATTTGTATGACGTGAAATGCATGTTAACGTCAGTTATTTGTTGAATACGTCAGTGCTGTGGTAATGTTCTGTAGCTGTTGGTAGTCACATAATCAAGTCAAGTCAAAGAATAATAAGTTTTTATTTTATTTAACTCTGTTAAGGCAGACATAATATTGAAATTTTATTGTTCCTTGAAATAGCTGTAAATAATATTTGATATTTTGATATATAAATACATATAGCAGAGATTTATGAGCTGTAAGGTTGGCAGCGGTTGTGATGTCACATGCATTTGGATTGTGTACAACGTTGAATCCCTTTAATAATTAAAGAGACAAAATGACTTTTTTTATTGTTAATATCTCTTAACATATAAAGCCCATTCAAGCCCATTTAACTAAGACATATATATTACATTATATCTACAACCGGATTATGAACCATGTCTTAATTTCTATAATTTTGTACTATATATATATATATATATATATATATATATATATTATGAATATATTCATAAAGTTGACTATCAGAACAACCTTATATAATTATTTGTTAATAAGTCGCCCTTTAATAATTAAAGCGATCCAAACTTATAAAAATTAAGTTAACTTGTGATGTCACTTCCGATTCCTACACTCTTGCCTTCTATGAATTGCCATCTCTTTTATACAACCAATTGTAAAAGAGATGCATAAAAAATGATAATCGAACGTCTGTTATATAAATCTACATAATAAGCAGACGTTTAATAAATTACATAAAAGAAAAAAAATTGCGTTGCCATGTGCAACTGATACTTTTCAGGTGCTCAAAATTGAGAACACCATATTCACAATTTATAAATTTGCGCCAAAAAAAACGGAATTATTGATGAGAGCTAAAAAAGAAGTTATACAGATCTTACAAATTTACATTAAATATATTATAGCTTAAATTATTATACAAATTTAAACGGGACATAATAGAATTTAGGGCGCCTATTGAGACCTCACTATAAATTTGTAGTTGGCCCAGTTTTTAGGAACCAAACCAAACTTGTCGCGGTTGAAAACTTTGCTGTCGATAATAACGATAGCGACGTGTGTTTGTCGATACGAAGCAGCAGGCGTCGCTACGGACAAACATTCTTATTTGTTTGTTTTTAAAAGAATTCAAAAAAGTTCTGAACATTGGCAGAGCCCTACCTTAAATATAATCTAGGATTAAATATCTAAAATTATTACATATTAACTGATTATCAATAACAACATTAAAAATATTTTATCAACATATCTCTAATTATTTATCTAGCAGCAACAGATAAGTCTTTGAGTAACATTTTTAAATCTTGCAACAACTAATGGCAAACTTCTCTATCGTCTCTGGTTGTAAGCTGTACTTTGTTTATAGCGGTTTCTATTTTAAGGATTTTAAGTATCTGTCTGCATGTGTGTGTAATGTGGTGTAATGGCAATGGCAGTAAGTGTCAAACATAATAAAAAAATTCCATCATGGTTTATTATGATGATTGTATAGTAATTAAAAACAATAAAATAATGAATAGTTATAGGTTGCCAATTGGAATATGATTGCTGTGCTGTTGTTTTATTGTTATGATTACTGGAAAAAAACTACCAATATCCAGTTACACAATTGATATTAAATGTGATATATTAAAAACAATTTAAACCCGATATGATATTAAAAAGGTACATGAAAATTTCCTTATTAAAACTATATAAATTTATTTAATATGTAATAATTTTCGTATATTTAATACATTTTTTTTAACCTATTAAACTTTGCAAACTAATGAAGATAAAACTAACTGCATTATTATATTTATTTTACATTGTCATAATTTTGTAAACAATTAAACAATTATTTGCAAATATGTCACGTGTTTCAAATCCGTGGTCATTTGCTAATTATAAATTTTCTTGTGGAAGGTTACTTGTAGTTTTGTGTGTAGTTACTTGTTTAAATTGCTTATAAGTTAATATGCTTAAGTAATAATCTAACTTAGCAGTTAACTTAAAAATTTAATTTTTACAAGAATGATTTTGCTTCATAAACATTGTTGTATAAGCTTCAAAACAAATTCATAAAAAATATAATTGTGTGCTTAACTGTATTCTAAAAATCTGCACAAAATAAGCTATATAATAGAAGTACATATAATCATAAAAAATTGTAACCCCTTTTAAATCACCAGCAGCTATGAGTTGTGGTTAACTTAAAATAACCATTTCTGTAATATTCAATTAAATGCACAACAAATTAGAATATATAAAAGATAAATACTTCTTACAGTTTTCTATATTTAACATCTATTTTTTATATGAGCTTTTAACATCTTAAATCTTGTTTATATTTTATAAAAGTAAATATTTATATTATTAAATATTCGGCTTGCAGAAACTGGTAATACATCTTAAGTAATAAGATTTTAAATATATGTTCAGAATCTTATGCATATATTTGAACAGTACGTATTCGTTCATAAATTAAATTCATTTAAATAATCGAAATTTTATGTTATTCATATATCCACATATTTTTATTTAAATGTACGTGTTAACTATTACGTAAACACCACTTTCATGTTTCTGTTATAGAATATTATATTTTATACATAATATCGTTTAGGTTCAGCCAAAAGTCTGATTATTTCATAAACGGGAAGTACTGTACCACAGTTGGTAATTTGAAACATGTGTTGGCCATCTTTGCTTGTAGTCAATTGTGAGTGGATATAACGATATTTTTTCCGTGAGATCTATAAAGGTCATTTACTTCCCAGTGTAGTCAATTTTGACTCGATACATTTAAATTTGTCACGCTAATGATTTCATAAATATAGACACACATAATCTGCTTTGCTCATCTCTGTGTTGGGTACTACTATAATGTATAATCAGTGCCGCATTAGCCATATAGCAGAAGTAGCAAATGCTACGGGCTCCGCGTTTCTAAAGACAATGTGCTTAGACAACAGAAAATGTTCAGGTTGTAAGATTTTGGTTTAAATATTTTTCTTCAGATCTAGCATTAGAGCAGCACAGACGCGTGAAATACTGGGTAATACCATTCTAATCATTTCTGTTTTCGTAATCACATTCGGTTTTCTACTTACTTTTAAAACTGTATTATTTTTCGAAAAATAATTAAATATACCTACATTTCGAAAATACCACGCGGTCCTGAGAAATTTTATGAATATAAACTGAAATTTTGCTAGAGACCCCGCGCTTGCTTAATCTGGTACTGTGTATAATGTCTTGTTTAGAAATGACTTCATAAAATCAAGTGTTGATTATTGTTTAATGATAAATATTATGATTTGGATAAGAATATATGATTAATATTAATGATAAATAATGATTAATATATAGATTTGTTTTAATGCAATGAAAAGAATATAAGAAAGAAATTTGATCCAAAAATTTTAAACATAGTAATATAGCTGAAAGTAATACAAGTGTAATAATATAAGATTCGACGAAACAGAGGACAGTTTTACTAGAAAAATTTTCATAAAGAATCATTTAGCACAGTTATATTTTTTACAGATGGAGAGAAGTCGTTCGATTAAAACTTCGTTTGATTTCAGCCCGACTCATATAAGAAGACTTTCCAAAGATCATGAACACCAACTATTGATTCCTAATGACTCTACTTTAATTCCAATACCTACAATAAATGGATCAAAAAATGGATCGATACCAACCTGCAAAAAAATCATACGAAATGTATTTCTTTGGATGGGTATTCTATCTGTTTTGGTACTCTTATATATTCCTGTTTATCATCAAATAACATCGCGCATAGGTGAGATTAGTAAGTTTTTCCTTGTATCAGCAATGGCTGTTATATGCATCCTGCATATACTGTAGGTATGCATTGCTTTTTAGATTTAATTTCTATGTTATCTTATTAACCCAAATAACGATTAGTTTCCTTTTATAAGTTGCTTTATATCAATTGTTTATGGTTTTACAAAATAATTTTATTAACTTAATTCAAAATAACATTTGTGATGTGGCTACATGTGTTTCTCTTATCTTATAGTGCCATTTAGTATATTAAGAAAAGGAAGTGTTACTCCTTGCTAGACTTTTATAATAAATATTAGCTTTTTCAGTGAGTATTCCTGGATGGAGTTATAATACATCTCGTGATATGAAAACCTATGTTAAACCACATTTAGTAACTTCAGTTCATGAACCTACAAATATTTGCATGTGTAATTCGTCCAAAGAATCGGATCCATTACACAGGAATGATGAAAATTTGAGTAAATTTAAAGAATCTCAAATATTTTTGTTAATAGTCGTCTGTTCTGCAGTTGACAATTTCGAAGCTAGAAGTGCAATACGGGAAACTTGGGGAAACATAACTGATTTTAATTATGTGACATATGAAAATACTCGTCATAGATTTAATACAAATAGGTTAAATATGAGTAATGATTTGAATAATAGTGATGATTCCGATATAAGTTCTTTTAAGTATTTAAACACATTTTATTCATATTATAAAAAAATATATTCGTATACCCAGAATATAAAAAATGTTGACACTAATACTCATGAAACAAAACACACAACTCGAACAAGCACAGATAAACATAGCAATAGAGATTTTAATAATGATGAAAATTATAAAGTGAGAGTTGTATTTTTACTTGGGCTTCCTAATAATGCGAATGAATCTGATATACAAAGCAAAGTAGATAGAGAAAATGAAATTTACAATGATATCATTCAAGAAACTTTTATTGATAGTTATAATAACTTAACGCTTAAATCCGTAATGATGCTGAAATGGGTGTCAAGACGCTGTTCTCAATCAGGTAATTCCTGGAGTTGAAAACAATGTATTGTATGATCTTTAACAAATTATTATTTTAATTTTAGTTCAGTATATTATGAAGACCGACGATGATATGTTTGTTAATGTGTACAATTTGATGATATTCTTAAGAGGTATACATACAGATATTCGTGATAGTAGCTCAGGTCCCAGCATGCCAAAATTGGGTCAGAATACCCATTTAAACAATAATAATATCAGTGCCATATCTAACACAACTAGTGGTAATGATTTGTTAGTTGGAAGTCTAATCTGTGGAGCTCGACCGATAGCTGATACCAGTAACAAATGGTACTTATTATATTCGCTTTTGGTATTTGTTTAGTGTGACTTACATCTATAATATGCTATAATTTAAAGTTAAATGCTTAAATGATAATAAAATAACTGCGATATATTGAAGTCATATTTTATAGTGCATATCAAAATCCCAATAAAATTGAGTTACTATTTATATAATTACAATAAGTAATAATGATATAACTTACAATAAATAAATACCACGTTTTTAAAACATATTTATATTTTGTGATTTATTATTTACATATTTATAGGTATTCTCCTAGATATATGTACAGCGGCCGCGTTTATCCGCATTATTTATCTGGAACTGGCTATGTTATGTCAATTAGTACAGCTATAAAGTTATATGAAGCTGCTCTGGTTGAACCTATATTTCATTTGGAGGATATTTATATTACTGGTATGTTATTAGAATAATAAATTATAAAAATAATTTATGTGTGTCAATTTATTTACATTTGTTTCTTTATAGGAATTTGTTCCCAGAAGGCTAATGTAAGACCACAAAATAATCCTCTGTTTGCATATCAAAGACAATCTACAGATATATGTGAATATACCTATTATATTACCTCTCATCATCGCATCGCACCCACTGAACTAAGAAAAGTAACACAAATTCTGTCTAAATATGAAACTAATTTATTGGAGAAATGTGCCCGAAAACGTTCACATGCACAAAGTGTACAAAATCGACGATCGGGAGTTAATAAAAGCCGAATAGGTAAAGTTGGTAACAAACAAAAAAATGGATGTTTTTAGCTTAAAATAAAGTAATGTGTGAACTATAGTTCAATAATAAGATCAAATTCACCATCGTATTGTAAATTATACGGCTCTACTATCTTCTTTTAGTTATGAAGTTAGTAGAACTTCTTTTGAGCATGAGTCACCGCCGAACTCTCGTTCTACCTTTTATATATATTTTAGCACATATATTTTGGGACAACTATAATACAGGCAAGTTTAATACATAATAAAAGCTTACATTTTGGAAACAGTTACGATTACTATATTATATCTCTATTAAATATATATGGTATTTTAGAGGTATTGCCTACTATATTCATTTTCCTCTATTTAGGTTAAGTAGAACATTAAACTATCAAAATATATAATATGTACTTCAACGCCATTACATACAAAATCGTATACCACAATGTTCAGTGATAAAAAATATGTATATACTTATATACAAAATGCCGCAATATGAGTTCGAAATGCTACGTTTAATTCTTGGTATTAGAAATACCCTGGTTGTCAATTAACGCAATTTTAATGTAAGTTTTAACTCATAGTTATCAGTCAAATAAGTTTGTAATTATATCGCTTTAATTTATTTTTTACTTAAAATATTTTAGTTTTAAAATTTGCATGATGTACTTTTTGAGCAATTCTTTTAAACCAAAATCAGATATTTATTACACTTACAATTAGTCAATTCACATTAGTGATTTATTAAGATTTAACTTATGAATTTATTTATATAAGCAAAAAGTGTTAGTATTTAACACATCTTTAACGTTTGTATATCTACGCTTGTCGCAAGGAACATAATTTCCGATAACAATTAGTTTTTCAATTTAAGTCTATGACAATAACTAATGAAATATTTAGTTAAACAAAGCGACTTAACTAAATTTTAGTTTTTTATATTATAAATTACCTATAATAGGAGTTTTCACTGTGTTTTATTAAATGTAATGATAAGAAACAAACTAATTTATCAGTTTACAACTGATCAAATTGTTTCGCAATTTAATATAGGTGATATGAACAAAAAAAATTGAAAAGTTTAGCTTATAGTATTATTAGTAATATATTATTAATTACATTGTGCTCTTAGAAATAAAATTGCGTAATAACAATATCTAATTTCGGACTGTAGAAGTTATGATATATAAATAATTAGATATTAAATTATATACAACTAAATTCTTAGAGCATATTAAATTTCTTTTCTTTTAAGTTCAGAAAGTTTAATTAATAGGTAGCACAGTGTCCATTTCAAAAATTACTGAGAACTTTAGGTATAATAATAAATAGATAGAAAAGATAAATATTCCGGCGGTACAGATTATTTAAAATTTTACTTTTTTTCTACAATATACATTATTTCTTTTATATCAAATTTGCAGTGTTGTAACGTAACTAGTTACAAATAGCTAAAAACGGTTATTTTTAGTGTATCTATTTTTTTATGTTAGTAAGTGTAATCTGTAACCACTTTATTAAAAAAAAATATATGTAACTGTAACTAGTTAAAAATGTTGTTACTTAAGTAACTGTATCTGTATACTAGAAAAATGAAACTATTACAACACTGATTATTAGCTTGTGATTAATTACTATCCCTATTGGCTATGAAGATATAGGTGGAAAGGTAGGCAATATGATAGTCCTGCCAATAACAGAGTAATTTTTAAGATTTGGTTTTAGGTCATAAGAACATATTCAATATGTACTATTTTTTTTTTGTTTTTTTTTATTTTAGCATTTCTTTGAAATTAAAAATTATTGAATGTACGAAATAATGTCAGAAATACTTGTTTAACGAACGTTTTAAATAATTTAAAAAGTATATGTTAATTTTATAGTAATTTAAATAAATTGTTAAAAAATAGTACTTAAAATTCTATTTTTGATTTGCTTAGCACAATTTAAAATATACTTGTAAAAATATTCAGCTGTCTGAGTATTAAATATTGTTTAAAAGCTTTAATTGGTAGATTCATATTACTTATATTGATAGGATTAGCTTTTTGAGTCTATATTAGATTCTATTGTATATAATCTGCAATCATAGTGAATAAATAGCTATGGTTTTAAGAAACCTTGTATTTAGGTTGTTTTTAGCAATGAAATTATTATTTCAAATATCGTAGCAAATGTAAAAAAAATTAAATTAATAAAAATGTTCATGTACTGTTCAACAGAATGTAATTTTCAAATAAAATCTTTAACTTTCTTTTGATTAACAGCAATAGTAGTTCTGGTTTCTGATCTATGTGATAATGAAAGACATATACCAAAATATTTAATAAGAAAAAAAAAATCATGTAAACAATATTTTCTGATCACAGAGAAATTAGATTGAAATATTTTAAGTTTTTGTTAAATATTTTTGTAGTAAAATGTTTCGATTTTTGCTTCAAAATTTTTATATAGTAAATTTTAACAATAAATTGTAATTATGTATTTAAAATGATAATACAAAATAATATAATACTCTGAAAGCTATTTAGAAATAAATAAATGCTCTAAAAATAAAAGTACATTCTTTAAAAACCAGCGATTAAAATATCTTTTTATATTCACTTCTTTAAATTCTTTAGTCATTACCATTTTTACTCAAATAACAGAGATAGGAATTCAAACAAAAATAATTTATTTCATATGTGTAAATCTGTGGTAATTGAATTATTTTTCTTCGACAAATCGAACATACTAATTTAATATATGTACTTAAAAATTTATTAAAAATTGATTTTCCATTTGAATAAGAAAATACAATAATACTTTGTATATAATTTCAAAAAAATTCTTTAGGACAATATTTAGCTTATATGCAGTTTCATCAAATTAAAATTAATTGAATTATTGATATTCGATGAATAAAATACATCTCGTTCTACTCTTAAATGTTGTAGTGCCTCTATTTTATCTAAATACATTTTTGTAGCATTTATGAAATATTTACCTATAAACATATCTACTTCGTATTTTAGCTTCAGTTTTTTTTTTCATTTTTTCAGTTTTAAAGCTTTATTACTGTGTTTCATAAAGTATTATGAAGTTATCCGAGATAATTTAATATGAAGAGATTAACTATAATTTTGATTTATTTTAAAAAATTCCAAAAACCGATTTAAGAAAAAATATGGCTATCATTAAAAATATAAACTATTATGTAAAGGCAATAACAGTTTATAATGCACATTAAATTTATATAGCATTTACAATAAAGAAACATTAGAATTGTTATTACTTACCTTTTTTTTAAATTAATGTTTCTTAACTTGGATTAACAGGATTGTATATTTTATTTGCTCAGAGTGAGTGCTTATTAGCTGGTTTGAAGTAATTTTAATTTGTATGTAATATTTGCTATATGAATTATTTATCTGTTATGTTATGTACAAGTATACAACACAGGATTATAATGTACTAGTCAAAGTACAACTTCAAATATTGTTGTGCGCGAATGTGATAAAATGTTTGTAACATTATAAATAAATAAGTGAATTTGTCCTTCAAGTATTTAAAGTTATTAATAAATTCATATCTGGGGCTGTTTACTTTTGGTAACGGTTCCTTATTGTACATATTGTAAAAAATTAGCAAACTGTTATATTCTTCTTTATTTTGATAATTGATATTCATATTTCATTCTCTCAAAAGAAAAATTTAGATATTAGTTGATGTAAAGTATATTTTTTTACTAATCTGTATTACATGTGGTTAAAGAATTTTCGAAATATTTTCTATTTACAGATAAAAAATAACACTCCTGAGTTATAAATATAACAAATTAATACAACAAATAATAATTTCAACATTAATTATAATAAAGATTAATAAAATAATAACGAAAAAACGCTGGTTTTATTTCCAATTTAAGATAATTTATTTACAACAAGAAGTTGATACATCACATCTGTTTTAATGCTTGTTAAATAGCAAGTAAATATAGTAAAAGCATATCTAGAGTCTGGCGGGGATTGAAGAGCTTATCCTTTGTTGGACCAAAAGTACAACATTAAAGACTACGCAACGAGAGTAAAGAGAAATGTGAGATTAGCATACCTCAGATAGCACAGTGCCCCGGTTTCTAAGAACCGTAACCGAGGATGTGAACTAAGAAATTGTATATGGATAGAATTTTCAACATTGTCACTCTAATTGAATTCAATGTAACTTGAACAAATAATATTCATGTCATTATAGCATTTTGTCATATTATCACACATATAATGGTAATTTGAAAAATGAATAATGTATTTTAGTAGATTCAGTGATATTAAATTTTTATGTTTTGATAAAATTTATTTTGTTTACAACATAGCCAACCATCCAATTTAAAAAATATCATATCTTCATCCTTTCAAAAAAGAAATTTGTTAAAACCTTTAAGAATGTGACTACTACTTTAAAACAATGGTTCTTAAGCTACGTTTCATGCAGTAGAGAAAATTGTATATCATGTACGGATTAGACTGAAAGAATGAAATTAAGTAAGTAACCCATCAAGAATTTTGATTTTATTCAAGCCAAATACTCAGCTATTGAATTATAAGAAGCTCTCCACAAGGCCGTTCATAATTTTGTTTCAGTTGCTCAATCAACATTAGTATTTTCATTATAAATTATCTTGAAAATATTAAAACAAACAAAAAACACGAAAGGCCTACTATTGAAAAAGAAGAATCACATATGTATGAAGTATCCAAAAAGTTTTCCATTTTTATTGTTAAGTAATCTATATTTATTTCCGATGTTAAGTCCTGTCACCGATGATCTCCTACTATGTTGGCAGCTTTTATGGTGTTGAAGCCTTATATATGTGAACTACACCACTGCTTAATAAGTTTACAGTTATATAAGGGCATAAGCAATTAAACTTGAGAACAGCCAAATAAAAAAATACAGCAGAATCGAAATCAAAGAGACAGCGTTGTCATGTAATACTCTCGGCCATTGGAAAGTCATATTTTTAGTAAAAATTAATATTTTGTATTTAGTTTTATGAATTTGGTGTCCCACCAAATTTCTTATCAATCTGAAATTGCACATGTCACATTATCTTTGAGTGTCACTTTAGAGGGGTACACGATTTCGATAAATAGTTTGTTCATAGAAATGTTGAATATTTCTTGACTGTAATACAAATTTATGTACTATTTAACTTTTCTTAAACAAAATATTTATTGGATTCGTATCGTATCGTAAAACCCCTTAAGAGATTTGCCCGGAAAATTGAGTCATAAACTTATGTTTCTTCTTTTAACTAGTGAAGTTTATTAATTATACATTAGTATACTTTCATATAGATTATTTATTTATCTACTTTTAATTGGTACTCACCTATGTCAAAATTTAAAAAACTGCCTTCTTCTCAGAATGCACCCCTGAAAATTTTATTTAAAAAATTCTGATATTTTGAAAAGCTTAATGTAAAAATCAGCTAATTCTGATATCTCCGGTAGAAATGTTTTACATCAAAATTCAAAATTTTTATTCGATCATATGCATATGTACTCGTTTATCGAAATATTTTAAATATATAGTCTGAGAAAATACTAATACAAAATTTCAGGATAGCTGTGTTGAAGGAAAATGGATAAACGGAAAAGGATTCATGTGTGCATTATAAACAATAGTGTGTTTAATACGCCAAGAAGAATTGTAACATAAAATTTTATTTTATAGATCCAATATTATTGAACAAGAATCTTACATACATTCAACTTATACATTTTTTTTATATAATTATAATTTAGACAAATATGTAAACTACTCTACTAAGTAGAACGATTCAAAATACTACTTTTAATATTTTATATGAAGATTAAATTTGTATGTAAATAAAAGTTTCTACTGACAATGAACATATATGTATATATATAACCTTACATGGTTCTTTTATATATTTTTTGATTTTCATTCATTCACATAATTATAAGAATACTGTAAATTCATACAATAATTTAAAAAAAATATAAAGTTATTGATTAGATTATTATCATAATGTGCTTTAAAAGCTACCAATTTTAATTAAAAATTTTCTTGTTTTAATATGATCATACATTTAAACATTATCATTACTAAATAAAACTTAACTTAAAATAACAGATTTATATAATTTTTTTTTTAACATACACTACATAAATAACACGTTTTAAACCGTGTTAAACAAGGAAATGTTACAAAGTTTCAACCTTCATCGTTGAGTTTTGTATTATTCATAATGACCAAATAGAGTTCAGAATCTTTGTCTTTTATTATACTTAAGGAAATATACGTAGAAGTATAGTGACGTGTAATGATAAATCGTTACACCACGTCCTTATAACTATTATATAATCAATCAAAGTTTTATATTTAATCCGGAAGTTTGTATTAACAACTTTTGCTAGTTTACAATTACAAACTCTTTGTAATTTTTTAATTATAGAAGAATATATCTTTGTTCAGAATCCTGTAATTAATTTGCCTTGGCTTTGTTGTTTTTATGTCTAATATGTATTGTATCTTCAATAGACAAGTAACATAATTTAAATAACTATTATTTAAGTTGTCTCACTGGTATTTGAAGATGCGATATTATCATGAAAATGAATAATTATCAGTTCTATCTATAATTTGTCAATAATGTTGTAGCAACAACTTGATTATATTGGTAACTAGATTATTGATGAAATTCTTTCGCAGTTGTGAGACTATTCCAAGTGACCAGATATTTATTTATGTAGATCACATTCTTTTCAGGTTCACCTCGTATATGCAACATGTTATTTCGATATATGCCATTACGGCTGAATTTAGTTACAAGTACTAAGAGCACTTGCTCAACTAAATTCTGTACTCATATGTATTAAAAGATGTCAATTAGCGTTCATAACGTAATCTTGTACTAATTAGGAAATAAAATTCTATTTAGAACTTATTTTAGTTTAAAAAAAAAAAAAGTAAAAATAAAAAATAATTAAGTTGTTCACAGCGTTTATCTTATTATATGTAACAAATACATATGATTTAAATTATATTAATATTACTTTCAAGAATTTTACATGATTAATTTAAAGCAGTGAAATAATACCAATTAATTAAATAATAAAGTTTGTTACCTTAATTGACGCCAATGTAAAAGTACTTTTCCTCCATAGGTGTTAACATTAAGAGATTATATATGCGGAATATACTGGCGGCACCCTTTTTAATATATTTCCATCTCTACATATTTACATTTTTGAAATCGTTACAATTTTATCAATTTGCAACAATTATATCACAGATTTCATCATTACTATCAATAAGGTTGTTAATTTGAGCTTTGTTTATGTTTAAATAATTTTTTGGCTTCATAAAGGGTTTTACCCTTTTTTTGCATTAGCAAAATTAAATACTTATTAATACAATTAAGAGTGGGAAAAGTATTTAATTTGCTCTGACATAGGATAGTATGGATTGTCTTCAAGTCCTGGTTTGTAGTAGTCATAACGCTCCATCGTAGAGACCGGTTCTGGTTCACTGTCACTGCTGCTACGATCAAACAATCTCATTCTGTGCAAAGGATGTCTGACAAACGTCCTTTTTGGTGGTTGAAGGGCCTTACCCTTTGTCGCACCCATTTGTGGCGCCTTATAACCATATCTAGTATTGGAATGTTCGTTATTTTGGATTGCACGGGTTGAAGACGTTCCCGTGTTAAATACATTGTTGCTGTGTGCAACTTTTTTGACGAATGAATCACTATCACTATCAGTTTCGTCAGCCGAGTCTGTTAATAACTTCTTTGCTTTCTTAGGTTGCCTTTTAACAGGTGTATTTGTCTTCTTACCTCGTTGTATGGTTTTGCCTTTCTTAGCATTTGCCGACTTCTTAGTAGTAGCTTTTGACTTGGAATGTTCATTGGTTCTACTCTTACTGGTACTAGGTCTAGGTTTAGAATTTTTTCTAATGGGACGTCCACGTGTTGCAGAAGTCTTTGATTTACACTGACATGGTGGTGATGGAGGTGATAGAGGAGATTGATGTCTGCAATCAGATTGAACAGATTGAGACGAAGTTTCATTATCGCTTTTAGCTGAAGAATCCGAAAAAATTCTTTTTCTTTTACTAGGCTGTCGTTTAGCAACTTTTTCTGTATTTTTGCGTTTGTTTGTTTTTACGGTTTTTTTAACGGGAGAATACAATTCTCCTGAAGAATAACGCGTTTGTCTTCTTCTTCGATTTTTTTCTCGATCACGATCGCTGCGTCTCTCATAATCACTCTCTTCTTCATCATCGGAGTCATACGCATGGTCAATTTCTTTCTGGATTTCGATCACTGGACTGGGTACCTCACTGTCATTTTGATCAAGCTCTACATCGGTATCACTATCAGAATTTAGGGTTATATGTTCAGGAGTTCTTTGTTCTGGTGGTTTTAAGAATCCAACTATAACACAGGCATCTGAATCGGAATCACTGCTACTTTCTGATACAATCTCAATTGGTACAACCAAATCAGCATCTTCTGGAGTACCTATTTCTGTATCGTTTGGTGATGATGCGATGGAAGATGGTCCAGGCTCTTCATTTACATATAAAGCAGTATTTACATTAGTAGCAGCACGAATCAATTGTTCTGCAGCTTCATTTTGCAATCCCACGTAGTTATGGTCAGGCGATACTACCAGCACATCGGAATCATATTCTTCACTATCAGAATTAATAGATATTACATTGGATTGGGTGGCTAACAGCTCTTCATGAGACACATATTCTACACCGCGATCGTAAGAAAGTAAATCAAATGGACATCTGGCAAATCCGTAGAGCTCATGTTGGAAATGTGGTGTATTTTCATGCAGAAAAGGACTCATAATGTGGAAAAATGGTTGTGACAAGACATGAAATCTAGGTAATATAGATATAATAACGCTTATAACATGGCTGCAATGTTCTAGACTTGTTGGCGTAAGTAGAGGAATTTCACGATTAATAAATGGTAGTAACTGCAATACTAGTTGGGGATTCCTCCTGAAGAAAATATAGTATACATTATTATAAAATTCAATGTTATTATGTTGTTATTGTAAACTCATACCTATAAAAACTAGGAGAGCAACCTCTAAATCGTCCGTTATTATCCGGAACAGGTTTAGCCCATAAGTTCAACCTATATATAGAAACTCTAAAGGCTAACGCAGAAGGTCTCCGCTCTAGAGGACGGGTGTCCGCCTCACTGTAGAATGAATTGTGTAAGGTATGATCAAGAAGATAGTTTTGCAAAGCCATATGTTCTCTACGATGAAGAGTTAAGGTGGTTCTGTTAAAGCAATTCTCATAAAAAATAAAAATTCTTAAAATTTACTGTCAAAGTAGAAGAAATTGCCACCGAGATAGGAAATATATATTGATATACCACTAAATTAATAATCTATTTTTAATAACACAATTTTCTCACCTGTATCTAAATCTTTGTGCTGCGTAGCTTGCCAACGAAGGTAAATGCAAGTCCAACAGGTGATCATTAACAATAGGTGGATCAGCCACCAAGTACTCCTCATACTCATTATTAGAGCGAACATTATGAATAATGGACTTGAAGTTTTGCTTGCACAATGGACATACTGGTCTTATCTTTAAAAAAAAAAATATTAATTCAAAATGATTTCAATAAATAGCGAATTATTGGATGAGTATTATTTGTATTATATATATATATATATATATATATATATATATATATATATATATATATATATATATATATATATATATGTATACAGGGTGTCCCAAAATTCAACGATAAGCCGGCAGCAGAAGGTGGTCCTGCTCATGACTACACAAGAAAAAAAGAAAAAAAGTTTTTATCTCATTTTTTAAAAAGAAATTTTTTTTTCGAAAATCGAAACACCTTAGGATGTTTTTAACTACCATGACCACAATTCTTCAAATATTTCTGATTTTTTTTTGTATCGGCAACCTAAATAGCACTGCTATCCACCACAACCATTAAAACTCCCAGAATGCTAGTAGTTTTTGCAACAACAATTTATGAAATTTGGTTCTTGTTTAGAAATAGTATGCATAATTTTTTTTTATTGCTAGTTTTCCTGGAGTATTATACCATTTTGGAATCCTGAAGAGTTGCGCCAATTTTTAGAAAAACTTGCCATAGTAGTCTTCATACTTTTTTTTTACACCACGATGAGTTAAAGTTGACTAAAAGTAAAAATCTTTAAAAAATTTAGGGAAAAAAATAATTTCGATTAAATTTTGTGTAAAAACTACTAGCATTCTGGGAGTTTTAATGGTTGTGATGGATAGCAGTGCTATTTAGGTTGCCGATACAAACAAATTTCAGAAATATTTGAAAAATTGTGGTCATGGTAGTTAAAAACATCTTAAGGTGTTTCAATTTTCGAAAAAAAAATTTTTTTTTTCTAATTCCTAAACAAAATGAGATAAAATTTTTTTTTCTTTTTTTCTTGTGTAGTCATGAGCAGGACCACCTTCTGGTGCCGGCTTATCGTTGAATTTTGGGACACCCTGTATATATATATATATGTATATATATATATATGTATATATATATATGTATACATGTATATATATATATATATGTATATATGTATATATAGGTATAAAATTGTAGCACTTATAAACATACTTACTTTACTCCACTGTAAAAGGCATGTAAAACAAAATTGATGTAAGCAGGAATCTGTAAAACACTTATTTGTGCATTTGCCTAGGCAAATTGCACAGTTAGGTGGAGGAGATTCCCGGCGTCCATCTTGAGTTTCGTCGATATTTTCTGGTAATGGATTGTTTGTAGATGGTTCCGCAAGTGTAGGGGTTATTGAAGCTATCTTTATGACAGTGGGTCTATTTCTCGTTTCTGGACATATATTATTATTTGGGCCTGATGAATCAATGAGTGATTCATCCATGGTTTTCAAGACGTAATAAGGACGTAAGACTGTCAAACACACATCAAACGTAAAAAGAACAATACTCGAATATTATAATAAATTCTTCCGAAATTTTCTTATTCCAAAACTATACACTTTACACTTTATCTTAATATAAACTTAAAGCTTTTGAAACAATTTGTAATAAGTAACAACAAACTAGTGTTCTATTGCTAGAATGCTATTCAGATTTTGTTTTATTAGATTACAAAAAACCAATCATGAAAACAAATAAAGATACGAAACAAATCACTATCACGAATATCTAGCAATCGAAAAACGGGTAACTGAGAATAACTAACACAATTACAAGCGAAAAGATAAAGTTTTCTACGTTGAAACAGTCCACCATAATGGTTTACCAATGTAGGAACACACAAGTGGCAGGGAATACGACTGAGACCCGAGACACTTGTATACGTTGCGACTGCGTACAAAGCATACAGTACTGTGCGCTAGTCCAAGTTATTCACGATGCGGGTAGGACTTCAAACGAAATCAAACGAAATCAAACGAGCGATCATCGTAACTATATTTATATAACATTGCACATGCGCACAATATTAAATGCGATGCACACAAACACATATAAAAGAGAAAGCACTAACGTCGTCTTCTTTTCATGTGGAATTCGGCTAGTATTTCTGTAAACAGGGCGGTTATGATGCCTTGGAATGTTATTTGCATTTCTAAGTACTGTACCGGTGTAAAGCACAGGTACAAAGTTTTCAATTACGTAGAAATAATGCGCAAGTACAGTTCAGCCATCCATTTTCTTGTAATGAAACATATAACTGCTTATGGTAAACAAATGATACCAAACAAATTTGATCTCTTTTTTAGGTCTTTCATATCTAGTTATTTCGTTTTGATTAAAAATGTTATATTTATGGTTAAACTAAATATAGATCGGAATAAGCGAAAAATATTTAAGGTGAAAATATAATGGCGATACTATACAACAGGTTAAATATTATCAAAAAAAACCATGTTTTTTTATGTTTAAATCGTTTTATGTCTGTAACTATAAACGCGTAAACGTAACTATAATTTCCACTGACTTTTAATGACTATGGAAACGCAAAAATACGCTTTGAAAATGAATATTGCTATATTTTCTAGTTCAATTACAATTTTTATATGTTAAAATTTCCTGGTAAGAGGTTAAATTTTCCTGGAAGAAGTAAAAGGTCCTGGTAAAATTTCTAAGGGTTTCTCATAACTTTAAAACCTTTATTATGGTTCTCAAACTTACGCTTAAGACTTAAAAATATATAGAGTATTCAATAGTATCCCTCAAATATTTTGTACCTGATTGTACATAATTCAAGATTCTACTAATACAAATATGGAATGTTTTGTTGACCCATATTTTCAATATTACTAGTAAACTATGAATTCGTGCAGATTGTAGCAAACTGACATTTTTCAAAAATTAGAAATTAGAAAAAGGGCGTTGAGAAAATTAGGGGGCCCGGTATGGAACTTTGGAGAAAGTTCATATTTTGGATTTTAAAATAATTAAGTATATTATTAATAAAAAAAATATCAAAATTTCAAAATTTTATTTGGTGGCACGGGGAGGTCGGTTTTTGCTGAGAGTAAAAATTGTGGTCAAAAAGTTGGCCAAATAACGAATAAATTGAAAATATTTCATATTTTGTTGTAAAAATATATTTTTTTAGTTAGTACAAATTACAAAACACAAATAAACCTTTAATTATTCGATTTATTTTGAACCTGTATAATGTATGGAGGGTCTCTACATTTTCCATTTTTATTTCTGCCTCTCTGTAAAATGATTTCTACTAACAGGCAATTTTTAAAATATTTCTCTAGTTTTGTTTTCACTTGGTTTATCCAAAATTATCGATCTCTTTTAATTATGCCGCTTGCGACGGGACTAAACTCTAGTACTATTATAATGTTCCAAGTGTATGTTTAACTACCTATTATAATATTCGTAGTTGTCAAACTGCCCATAAGAACGCGTGTTTACAAGTAGCTACTTTACAAATTGAGAAAAAAAATTCCAAATTTCGAAAAAAAGTTGATCAAATATTGAATAAATTTCAAATATTAAAAAAAATTATATTATGTTGAAAAAAATTTTTTTTCGTCAGTTTATATGAAAAATCATTTGTTGTTATATGTAAAACAATATAAAACGAGTTAAATATTTCAATTTAAAAATGGAACGAAATTTTGAAATGAAATTCAATCCACACACAAGAGACAGACCCAAACCTACAGTCTAGGGGTCTTCGGTAGATAACGAAAGCTATATAATTGTTCTTCAATACAAAATACACTGTTAAAAAAGACAAACAAATTTTAATTTCTCGATTTATTTCTTGTATTTTGAGCCTGTATAATGTATGGAGGGTCTCTACATTTTCCATTTTTATTTTTGCCTCTGTAGAATAATTTCGACTAACAGTCAATTTTAAAAAAAAAAATATAATTTTGTTTTCATTATTTCGACAAATAAATCATTACATTCACCAAAGTAAACAATAAAATAACAAATAATATGTTCTTGAATACGAATACATTTCAAAATTTAGAAATTCAAAATTTTATAAAAGGGTCGCTAATAAAAATATGATAATTAATAAAGTAGACACGCCAATACATATTTATCAACATCAATTTCAATCAACAATTGAAAAATCGACCCCTAAAAATGGGTACACAAGACCATTATTTCTTAAATATTGATGTTAGGTGAGTGCAGTGTTATTACATATTGATTGTAGTACGTACTAAATATTATCATCTCCATCTATTGTGGAATACCTGAAACAACATATATTATTAGCAAAGCTACGAATCTTTATTAGTACGATAATATAAGTTAGTGAAGTAAATTAAAAACAGCACCATTAATTTAGTGATTAAATAAGCAGTAAGTAAGGAGCATGCTCGTATAGTTATATTATATATTTTAACTTTCGATTTGATTATATTCATTCGGTTTGATATTAATGTCACCTGTGGTGACATCTATTTTACAGAAGGAATTTAGTTTGAAAACTAAATAAAATTCCTTGGATATTAACAATGGGCTAGTGTCCTCATTTTTTAGTAGTCGATTTTTCAATTGTTGATTGAAATTGATGTTAATAAATGTGTATTGGCGTGTCTATTTTATTAAATATCTAAATGTTGACGGAGATATAGTAATTAAAAATTTGAATTGTAGTTTTAGCGCTAAAAATTGTCGGCCATATTTGTATGACGTGAAATGCATTTTAAAGTCAGTTATTTGTTGAGTAGGTCAGTGCTGTGGTAATGTTTTATAGCTGTTGATAGTCGAAATTATCAAGTCAAGTCAAAGAATAATAAGATTATTTTATTTAACCCTGTTACGTCAGACATACTATTGGAATTTTATTGTTCCTTGAAATAGCTGTAAATAATATTTGATATTTTGATATACATATATATATATATATATATATATATATATATATATATATATATATATATGCACCAAGAAATCGAACATTAAAGAATACAAACGTTCCAAAATAAAGTTCTGCGAGGACTAGTTAATGCACCGTGGTATATCCGCAATGATGACAATGAGAGACCTGAAGATTAACACAGTCGGAGAAGAAATCAAATCTATAGCAGCAAAGCACGAATTGAGACTTCATAACCACGAAAACATCGCCGTGACGCAAATGTTGCTTGATAGTAATGATGTTCGAAGACTTCGCAGGACTAAAGCCTCGGACCTAGTAATCTAATCATGTAAAATTGTTTATTGGAGCAATTTTTATCACATCGTGTAATTACTGGAATGTAAGCTACTAGATATCTATACTTAGATGTAGTATTATAGAAATATTAAAAAAAAATTGATAGAACAAAAGCAGTCTTGTCGGTAAGTGTGCTCCACTCTATATGCAGATTGTCCAAAAACAGTCTTTCATTAGTGTTCGTGCAGTAGGATTTCCTAAAAGGAGATGGATACAGATGGTCTAACTAAAAACGTGTACGCTACGGCTCTGTATATATATATAATCAATAAATCAATGCATATATAAAACTAATTTAGAAAAAAAAAAACATATAATGGGTAGGGCTGTGACCGCAATCATTAGAAGCGACCTATGGTATCCCAAAGGGCAATCAAATAAATTTGGATGTAATAATTTCTTTAGCAAAGATAATATATCTAATATGACAGATTAATGTAATTATGTCTTATTAGAAAAAAAAACGATAAATTATATAAATTTAATTTTATTATTAGAGAGATCATAATTTTCACTTTTTTGTACTTTATAGCCCTAAATCGATGAAGACAGGTAACCGCAATTTCTAAACAAACTTATGAACCTTTTACCGAAATAATTATATCAGCATGTTATGTATGAGTTGTCCAGCATCAAGTTAGATGTACCATTGTGATTAACTAACTGAGTTCTATATGATGGAAAATAAGTCTTTTTGATAAAAAAATTATAAATTATCGTAAATCGGTATCAATATTATATTAAGTATAAAGAATCAAAGTTGGCTAGTTACTTTGACATAATCTGTCAAAAATATTACAGAAGCAAAGTGTGCTACCCTAACAAACAATGGGCTTGTGTCCTCATTTTATAGTGGTCGAATTTTCAATTGCTGATTGAAATTGATGTTAATAAATGTGTATTGGTGTGTCTATTTTTATTAAATATCTAAATATTGACGGAGATATACCAATTAAAAGTTTGAATTGTAGTTTTAGCGCTAGAAATGGTCAGCCATATTTGTATGACGTGAAATGCATTTTAACGTCAGTTATTTGTTGAGTAGGTCAGTGCTGTGGTAATGTTCTGTAGCTAGTTGGTAGTCAAATAATCAATTCAAATCAAAGAGTAATAAGTTTTTATTTTATTTAACTCTGCTAAGGCAGACATAATATTGAAATTTTATTATTCCTTGAAATAGCTGTAAATAATATTTGATATTTTGATATATAAATACATATAGCAGAGATTTATGAGCTGTAAGGTTGGTAGCCTTACACAAGGATTATGATGGCACATGCATTTCGAATGTGTACAACGTTGAATCCCTTTAATAATTAAAGAGACAAAATGACTTTTTTAATTGTTAATATCTCTTAACATGTAAGGAGTTATTAAAAAATAATTGAACATTTGAGGTTCTAGTAACCCACTTTATCAATATATAAGTACACTTTTATAGAAATTAAGACATAGATCACAAGCCCATTTGGATCCGAAGCGTATAAAATTCGAATACTTGACCTAGTATAGGAATCGACATTTGGGCGATATAGGGTGACATATGGACAACAACAAAAAGAGTATCCGTTTCGAAGGCATTTTGGATTAAAAACGAAGTCGTAAGTTTCAGAAGCATAATGAATTACCCGATCGTGCCATAGACGAGTCCTGTATCAAAATTTGTTGGGGGCCCAAATGATGGGTAAAGATTTTTCACAAAAGAAACAAAACCGCTCGAATTGAATTAAAATAATTATATATTGATTTTACGTTATTACTTTATATATTGATTTTACGTTATTGAAAGCAGCTGTTGCAAAGCAATTTGGATGTAAGGCTATAGAATTTTATCGGCAATAATTCCAAAAGTTCCTTAATGAAATGAATTGTCTGAATTTCATATTTTAAGCATGTTTTCAAAGCAATTAATTGTTCATAAAGATCAACTGACATGTCTTTACTGTATTTAGTAGACAGTTTTCCGGCATAACTTTTTATTATTTCGTTTGAAAAAGATAATACTTTCTCCGGTTGTAATATTTCGAACATATTACTTGGGTCACAGAGGCTCTGAAATCTTTTTAGTTTGAGAAATTAATATATCTAATAATACGAATTTTGGATTACACACGTTTGGGGCCTCTGGGCCCCGTATCATTGTACAACAGATACGGCGGTAGCTACGCCACTGGTTTTAAAATACGAATTTTTTTTTCCCGAACGTACCCAAATATATTTTCTACCTGTGACTTAGAACGTGCTTCGAAAAATCTTACTCAAATTTTTATCAGGCTATTCGACATTACTGTGTTACGAAAAAATGTTTGTAGGATAGTTACAATTTTTTTTACTATTGAAAGAATCATAGTAAAAATGGCGACCGTAAACAACAGGAACAAACTTGGACAGTTACTTTGTCTATTTTGTTTTGATTCTTCTTGATTTATTTTTAAATTCTAAAATGAAATACACAGGCGTCATTGATAAATATATTATTTGAACCATTTTTACAACTGATAATAGGAAATAAATTGAACTTTAACTTGCTATTCAAGTACTAATTATATTTGTTTTAAAAATGTTCTAATGTTGTTTTCTTTTCCTAATAATTCTTTTACTTTTCCCTGCTTGGATACCTGCTCGTTACTTTAGACAAGAGCAAAACAGACTATGAATTATTTTATTGAATTCAAATCATACTCACAAAACAGACGGAGTAAACGCTAGTTTGTTTATATTTTGTGAGTTTATTTCAATACCATTCATTGAATAAATTTATGCTAGCACCGGGAATCGAACCCGGACCCCATAGTCTACAGAACACCTCCTCGCTAACTTGATAACTACGCGTAATAAAAAGTTACAATCAAATCAGTAGACGTGCTACCCAATACTGTTCGCCCGGTGCCCCCGCACTTCTCATCCCATCATTACCATAACCCATCATCATTGAAATAAAACAAACATAGATAAAGTACGGAGAATGAAAGTTCAATGACTGTGTCACCAGTCACCAGAAATGTCTATATTTATTGACAGTGTGGTACTACTACATTTACTGTTAAACGTCTCTCGTTCATATGAGTAACTTTAGTACTACAGTGTGGATAAAAGAAAATTGCGAACTAATTTCTTGCCCATCCAGCATATTCTCTACTGTGTCTCCATATTCGATCCCCGAGTTATATTTTCTCGGTTTCGTTGCAATCAAATTTAATTGGTTTTGTGCTAACATAATTATAAATATGAACATATGATCACAGAGAAAAATATGGAAAAAGACATATACAAGAAAACAGAAAGAATTACAAGAGCAACGGAAAAGAAGAATAAAGCAGCTTTATAAAAGAGAGATGGATTTGGTTGAAAGAATGGAGGTTGTGAAATGGGAGGACTTAATTAGCAGATGGACGGAATATACATTCCAAAAGGGGCAAGGATTGCAATGGGACATTGCAGTATAGGCAATTCCTGAATCAGATCGTAATGCGGTTGTTGTTACAGTGAAAATGAATGAACCCATAATGATACAAGGAGAGGGATGTTGTAAGATGGATGATGAGATTGTTAAGGAAGCAACGATGGAAGAGATTGGCATAGAATGTCATTTTTGCCCCCTATCTTGTGGATCACGTTACTTCGGAGGACCCGGGGCATTGCCCCAACGTAGTTACGCCACTGGACATGTTGTAATATTTAATAACAATAATTATAATTCATAAAACTGCAACACTTTCCATTGATATCATTCAGAGAGACGACCTCAATTTCTATGGAGCAATTATTATGTAGCAAATATTTGAAAATACCTTAAATAGTTTCTTAATAACAGTGTAATATTTCAACATGTCATAATATCGACCCTTATTTTTATAATTTAATACAAAAAAAAAAAATATTTATTACAAAAAATATATTTATTTTTTTCAATCAAATAATATATGCATATGACAAAAACCGATATATCAAATTAAAGAGTCATTTCAAATATTTTTGTGTTATAATTCAAATTTTTCAATAAAATGTTTCTTCACTCCCCAGGATCTGAATTGTTTTTGACACCACGTAGTTTCTTTATATTGTTATTCACTTTTTGAGGTACCCGAACCGAACGGCATTAAATCCATATCCATTTGTCATTTTACATATAATAAGTAAAAACAGAAATATATTTATTTAAATTAATATGAATTTTAAATACATTTCACATAACATTAGATATTGCCTGTATATTTGTATCCATAATGTGAAAATAATATCCTGTATATATATATATATTACATATGAGTATACATGAAATGTATAAACATAACAGTTTATCCTATGTACATACAACTATGTTTAAATATGCTCATACCCACCAACCACTGAATATAGACTGTCAACTTTGAGCAAATCATTCGATACTTTTTGAGGGGTATGAACGATCTGGGACGTGAGAGGGGAAACACGAAATAGATATACTTTTATCTCTTTTAACCCAAACAACCATTTTGACGCCGTATTATAACCCAAAAATATTACTATTTTACATGCTTTGACATGAGTATATCTCTGTAGTATATCCCAGTAAACAATTTGGTAAAGTGCCCTATTTGGTGAAGTTCGAGTCACTCGTACAATTCTATTCTAACGCTTTACAAGTTCTCTACCTGTCACAGATTTTGTGTTAGTTATTCTTTCTAGTATTCTTTCTTTTTCCAACATCATTCATTAAGTATTTCTGTTTCTTTCCCACATGGATAAATTTTTTTTAAGTTCACTTTCATCTCATTTATTCCAAAGTGAGAGAGAAACGAGATGCGGTTAGACAAGTAAAATATATTTTTCACCGTTACACTTGTATAATATTTCGTTCAGTACAGTAGTTTAAAGTATATGCTATCCTTTTTCAACAAATATTTCTTTAATGGTAATAGACAGACGCTATCTCCCTCAATCCCCGAATATAATGTATATAAACGAAGTTAGCATCTAGCGATAGTAAGACAGGTGTTTTAAACCTAACGCAGACCTGCCGATCGTGGATTTTTGAATCACCAAAACAATGTAAAAAACTAATATAACGAGTATTGTTGAAGATGAATAATATTCATTAAAAAAATCACGATCCGTACTAAAGATTACATCTATTTATTCCTTCATTTAAATATTTATATTTTGCAGACTCTAAAAAGTAGAATTCCATTAAGTTTGATACCCCTGCTAGTTTCAAGTTTATAACTCCGGTCATAAATCATAAACCGACTCCGCTTTTAATTCAGCAGTGAACCGTCGTTGCAATGTCTGTAGCTCATAAAAAGGGCCTTTCCTATGAACGACTGAATAGAAAACGAACACGTTCCAGACAAAAAATTCATGATATGTAATAGAAATTAAGTAGAATTTACTCCAAAATGTTTACTGGGATGTATACAGTTTATGATTTATTTTGATATATTTTTATAAACATGCGTTTCAATAAATCTTCTTTCGATTTGCATCTTATATTATCAAAGCAGTTAATAATATATAAGCAAGGTATGTAGAAAAGATAATATATTAACTGAATTTGCATGCAGATGAAATCTATTCCAAATATGTAAATGCCATAACTATAATTCTTAATATCAAGTACTTATCTAGTATACACTTAATTTTTATTTTCAGAGTTGGAACATTATGCAAACAAATGACTTATATGTTATTATTTATTTATTTTTAATTTATTATTGTAATAAATTTTTATTTTTGTCCAATTTATTATTTTATTTTTTTCTCTATTAATATTAATAATAAAATTTAATATAAAAAATACAATAAACTGTTTTATTTATGAATAATTTGATAATATAATAATTAAAGTGTGATTTGGGGCGCATCTTATAATCCCCTGACGTCCCAGAACGTCGAACGTCTCACCAACAAATTATTAGGGACTGAAGTGTGTACTGAGTTAACAGTTGAGTTGCATTTGCACATACATATGATATACAGTGTAGGTTTTACATCACAAGAGTATATACATAACATATGTAATTTACATGAATACATGATATGGAAACAAAAACTACTATGAGTCAAAATTTGAGCTATCTATACAATATACAAATCACTTTTAAATCATAGATGACAATATTTGGTTCACGTCATCTTGTGATACAAGCTGAATTTCGATCATCAATCGTTTGTCCATATAGAACATGCTTGGAAAGGAAGTGGTTTTCATGAATTTCTCGAAAATCGTTAGTCGTACGAGAAAAAGTCATAGATGATAATATATGCATTTTTAATAGATCTACTAATACATTTTTGCATAAAATTATTATTTCGCAAGATAAATAAATTTTTTAAAAAATTTCTGGAATTTTCCGGGCTCGTGGGGCACCCTTTCCCATTATCCGATTGATCTGAAATTTCACACATATTATTTTTTCATGCAATGGAGCCAAACTGAGGGGTGCTGCAATAAATAGTCTCAAAAATAATTTTCACCAAGAGTAAATAAGGGACACTCTAATGTGCAACCAAATGTTTTTGGGATTTAAAATTACAATATAAGTTATATCCAGTCACAGTTTCTGCAGCAATGTGGCTCATATTTAGAGGGAAAATAAATTAAATGAAAATAAAACACAAATTCACTCCGAATAGAAAGTAATCTCTTTTGCAAAATAGGATAAATTTTATTAATAGAAAACCAGTAAACTCAAGAATTGCTCCGGGTGATAAAAGCTCTAGCTACGCCACTGTACATAACTCAAATTTACCGTTTCTTAAATATAACTTTAAAATCTTTTATGTCATCAAATTAACAATTGTATTATCTTGCTTTTTATTCAATTATCTTGAACTTTGAAATATAATACAAGGCAACAATACATGTAACACAAATCAGTGTTATAATGTTCTTGTTTGTAAACGATATCTTCTTGATATACCGTTAATATCACAGCTCCTTTATTCTTTTTTAAGGTCCTGAACATTGGAATTAGTCGTATGTCGATCCCGATTTATGTTCGATTTTTTAACATTCCGTTATCTTAACGTTGTTGTTAATAAACTGTCAAATAAAATATCGAATGTTCAAAATTAAAAATAACTTTATATTTGAATGTATTGATATGAACTATTGACGTAATAGTCGGTAAGAGCATTGATACTTAACACCAGATTGCTGTGTCGTTGGGTTCAATCCCGGACCGGAGCTATATTTTCTGGGTGTGGTTGTTAACAAATTAAATTGATTATGTACATACATAAACGTAAAGATTAAATTGATACAAAAAAAGCATATTTTCGATAATCTCTTTTGACAACACAGTTAATATATAATTATTTCTATAATTACTACATGATAATATAACATTTAAAGAATACTTTGTAAAATTTTCATAATTAAATATCAAGAAATGAGGTATTGACAGACGTCACAAAAAAAAGTTTCATTGCGGTGTCCCTCATAACTCATCACTGGATTATTTGAAATTAAAAAACCAAAATGATTTCATTAGCTAATAAGTTTCCGCAGGTTGAGTTCTTTTTTTTATTGATTTTTCAATTTTTTTCAGTACTTAGAAGTCAAAATACAGATTTTTCATGAAAAAAATCAGAAACTTTGTTATTTTAAAATATGTTTAAATTAAAAACCAAATCGACACCGTTACCTCGGCATTTATGTAAAGAAAGAGTGTTAAAATTTTTTTTTAGAGAGTTAATGTCAAAAAGTTAAGTGTAAGAGAATTGCGTTTAAAAGTTTCAAAGAATATTTTTACTCCAATCGACTTCAAATTTTCACACAATAAATTTAATATGTTGTACATTAATATAAATAAATAAAAATAAAATGAATACAATTTGAAACCTAACCTCCCCCTTAATCCGCCACTGGTTGGTGGTTATATCCTGATAAATATAGCTTTCATTCAACGAAGCAACTGTAACGGGGGGATACCGTAATATGGTGTCAAACATTATAACCAGATGATTGATATGCTAATAAAACACACAAATCAATAAAATTATTGGAATTTTTAGATTTACAATAAAACTTATTTGATTTTAATAATAAACAAGTTTCAAGAGGACCAAGATCCAAGAAGCTATCCCACACGATAATCATTGACCACAGACAAATAAAATTTATAGGTCAGGGGTTCTTAACCTATATTCCTCGGAACTCAAGTGTTCCGCAAATTATTTACAAGTGAAATTATTTGTAAAGTATCATTCCTACCTACCGTTTTAATTTTAGGCTTATCTTTAGTTGTATGTCTTGCAGTGTTTTAGTTTTTAGTTTATGTTATGAATGCATTTAGAGAGTTATCCATAAATTACGTCACACAAAGTTCATGCTATTCTGACCCCCCTTTGGTAGGACGTTATACAATTATTAGAAAATATTATTTGTGAAATTTTTCAGAAGAAATGACTTTTTCTTAGACCATGAGACCTGAAACTTACTACACAATTTTTCAGTGTGTTCAGTTGATGGTCACTAAGTGCGCATCAGTAATATAATTTATTAAATATTAATTATTATCTTTAATATAATTCATTTTACTTATGACAGATTTTAGGTTAAAACTTGGTTGATAAAAAAAATCGGTGTTCTATCTGAACAATGAACTGTTCGTATATATAACATATTAGGCTCTATGAATACTCCCAATACAGTCTTCAGTTTTCAGTCTGGTGATTATATAATTCAGAGCTACAAAAACCCATTTATGTAAGAACGCTAACGATGCAACTGCTTCAAAACGAATACGCACTTGAACATGGTAAGGGACGTACTTCCCTACACACATTTTTTCCTATCGTAGTAATGCCTGATTAAGATTTGAGTAAGCTTTTTCGTAGCACGTTCTAAACCACAGATACAAATATATTTGGGTACGTTCAGAAAAAGAAATGTCGTATTTTAAATCTTAAGTTAATGACGTTGGTTAATGCTTTTTTGCTTCTGAAACTGTCACCTTTGTTTTTGATCCAAAATGCCTTCGAAAGGGATACTTTTTTTTGTTGTTTTGTCGATTCCTATACTAGGTCGAGTTCTAGATTATCGTATTCGAATTTTATAAGCTTCGGAACCAAATGGGCTTGTGTCCTCATTTTTTAGTGGTCGATTTTTCAATTGTTGATTGAAATTGATGTTAATAAATGTGTATTGGCGTGTCCATTTTATTAAATATCTAAATATTGACGGAGATATAACAATTAAAAGTTTGAATTGTAGTTTTAGCGCTAGAAATGGTCGGATATTTGTATGACGTGAAATGCATTTTAACTTCAGTTATTTGTTGAGTAGGCCAGTGCTGTGATAAGGTTCTGTAGCTGTTGGTAGTCAAATAATCAACTCAAGTCAAAGAATAATAAGTTTTTATTTTATTTAACCCTACTAAGGCAGACATAATATTGAAATTTTATTGTTCCTTGAAATAGCTGTAAATAATATTTGATATTTTGATATATAAATACATATAGCAGAGATTTATGAGCAGGATTGTCATGTCACATGCACTTGGAATGTGTACAACGTTGACTTTTTAAATTGTTAACATTTCTTAACATATAACGAGTTATTAAAAAATAATTGAACATTTGAGGTTTTAATAACCCACTTTATCAATATATAGTACATTTTTATAGAAATGAAGACATAGGACACAAGCTCATTGCCAAAAAAATATAAATAAAACTAAAATTAATGCACTAGATGGGAACGATTTTTAATTTGCTGCAAAGTTATATAGATGTGAAATACACCAGGTTTATTAAACATAAAACAGTATATCATTTACATACAAATTTCTAGGTAATGTAACGAATAAACAATAATACCTATAACATAAAAAGCTATCGTTTTATGCAAACTTTACTACTAAACAAGTGTTTTGGATTCCGCAAACAAAATGTATAATCAAATGTTCTAAGAACGCGTAAAGTTTTTGTTTGCGAGACCTCGGTGTTAACTGATATTTATAACGCGAAACTATTTAATGATAAAATAATATTTATTGTTTACTCAAATTTCTTAAATACTTAAACGTAACTAAAATATTGAATTTCAATGAGTCACATTCGTATGCAAAGATATTGTTCGTTTAGTTATGTCGTTTGATTAAGGATGCATACTTGAAAAATTATTGTAGTTGCATTATCAGATACGTCATTAGATTGCAAAACTTCTAAAGCACGACATAACCCAGTGGGGGCACTCTTTTAGCAGGAACTATACCCAATATTATCAAAGTTACAAACCTCTTATCTAAATAGTTTTACCAAGCACCGATAGAGAGCAGCAAAAATTAAGTTTAGGTAGCAACCATTTTTTTCAAACTTATCTTATTATGTATCTTATTTTATAGTAAAAAAAACAAGACTCTTTTTCTTTTACTTCCAGACAATTCTAAGTGCAAGCGTTCACAGGTCGGTTCACTACTATATCAAAATTATCGTTCAAAAATTGTAAGAGAAGGAAAAGGGGAGAGACAGTGAGAAAACGTACTAACAATCGTGCCAGGTAATCTGAGATAGCAACTGAGATCGGTTTACTCTTCGAACCATGAAATTTTGGAAATACAGGCGTTATCACCTTTATATGACGAACCATTCAGATACCCCTAAAGTCATTCCACAATGCAGTAATACCGACCAGTGGACGCTTACCTTAAATAGATAGGTCGTTTTTATAATGTTTGATGGATATAAAGGTTAAATATCCAAAAGTTGATAGAGTTATAGCTATATCAAATTTGCCACATGTTTTAGCTATGCATAATACGTCACAGAAGAAATATTTTCTTTTTTCACAACCATTGTAATATAATATTTGATGGGATATAAAATTCAACTATTATTAGAAAACGACGTATCACATATGCATTTGCAAGCGTCTTTGTTGTATTTAACAAGCTGGTAAATAATCGGACGTGACGTACAAGGCATTGGAATTTTCTTTAACTTTAATCCCTTTGTTCCATTTAGTAATTAAAGAGACAAAATGCCTTTTTAATTGTTAATATCTCCTAAAATATAGCGAGTTATTAAATCATAATTGCATATTTGTGGTTTTGGTAATCATCTTTATCAATACACAAATTTATAAATAAGTTCCAAATAGAAGGATGCGTATGAAAGTATAAAAAGGTTCACTGCCTCTGAATTAATAACTAACTGGTCAAAACATTATTCATATTTATTTATACAACGAAAATAAAATATCTATTATATTCAAAATATTAAAATAAAAAAATGAATTCTTATATTAAATTAGAAATATATATAGATATATGAATATATGTAAATATGCATTATATCAATATTTATAAAAATGTTTAAAGCAATCTAAATTGACGGCAATCAGGTATTGGGCACAGGGCGATCGAACAATAAGACAAACTGAAGAATACTTCGTGGTGTAACCGGTTTCAATTCATTGAAATGTAAACGGCTTTTAAAAATTAAAGGAACATTTTAATTAAGAAAAACCTGCGAGCACCCCATGGCACGAAGTGATATGATGCCGCTGTGTGGCCGAGGGTGGTATAGGCTATATTTCTGTTCTGTGTTATGTGTAGCCTACTCATATCTTGTTATTAGTAGGTTATTCTGCATTGTACCGCTATAGGTTGTGTACGGTTCACTTTAGTTCTCTTCTGTTTTAATTAAAATATAATATTTCTTTATTCTTATATTGCAGATCTATGATTTATTTATTCGATTATCTTCTGGAACACCGTTTCTTTACCGGTTTACAGATTTATTTACTATCCGTGAAATTATACTAATAAACCATTAACCCATAATATATATATATATATATATATATATATATATATATATTATACGTTACTAGAGTTTACCCCCGTCGCAAGCGACGACTGTTTAAATCCGATAAAATAATTCGGAATTACATATCACATTTGATTCTATTTTTAAATTGAAATCCAAAATTTAAGGTTTCTATAAAGTTTCATACCGGGCCCCCTAATTTTCTCAACGCCCTTTTTTCCAATTTTTTAATTTCTAATTTTCAAAAAATGTTAGCATTGAACACCGTAATACACATGCCAAATTTCAACTTTCTATCTATTACGACCTAAAAATTCTAGAGCAAAAAGATTAAAAAAATATTTTTGTTTTTCCAAAATTACGGGTTTCCTGGAAATTCAGGGGAAAATCCAAGCACTCCAAAAGTTTTAGAATTTCTTTCTCTACGAAATAGAAAATTTTGAAAAAATTCCCTGCAGCCGTTTTCGAGCTACCATACGAATCGCGTAAACATATAAACAAATAAACATATAAACATACAGTTGGAACATTATAATATAGGATCCATGCAAAACAAAATAACTTAACAAATATGTTTAAAATATCTATTAACTACTGTAGTAAATATCTATTTAACTAGTAAATTTTACCTTACTTTAAAATACCTAATAATATAAATATGGTTCCTATAAACAGAATCAAATTTCGCATTTATTTCTTTGCACATTTTCCCTTAAAAAATAATATCCAAATTGCGGATCGATATTACTTTTTTTTATTGTATTGAAAGACACCAAACATGATTAACCAAACCAAAACTAACCTATAAATAAATCTGAAATTTGGTCTGGCGTCGTTTGAAAGATGGTGGTACCGAGAGTAATGATATCTTGCATCAGGTACTTACTGATCATCCTCATATACTCGTATAAATATTGGAAAAGGTTAAAATTTAAAGTGGTAGACATTTTGTAGGTTAATTGCGAGGAGCTCATAGAACCATTTCAGATTTTTTAGTACATATTCAGAAAAATTAATATTGCAAGAATGTTTTCACATTTAGAGCCTTAAAAAATGTGCTTAATCGATGATTGAAATAGATATTAATAAATGTATATTGGCGTTTTTATTTTATTAAATATCTAAATGTTGACGGAGATATACTAATTAACAATTTGAATTGTAGTTTTAGCGCTACAGATGTCGGCCATATTTATGACGTAACATGTCGCACTATTAAAGGATAGGACAGTTATTTGTTATATGTATAAGAGTTCTGTGTTAAGTATGCTATCTCTTTTACGCTCTGTTGTATAAAAGAGATGGCAACATATCTACAAAAAAGCAAAAATCTTCGAATATATGTTTGCATTAGAATTTTTTGCAAACATTGAGATTGTATGTATTTAATGTTCTCTCTTTGTGATTTGAAGTCTCTAAATATTCCTTCTATATAAAACATATTTCTATCAGGAATGAATTTTTGATACCACATGGGGTTTACTCCCATTCCTGTACAATATACACCTCCTATAGGCAGGATATTGACTGACCTACATTTCAACAAGAAATTATATTTTTTGCTGACACAAATACATCATTCTCTGCATTATCAAAAAAATTTCAAATGATTCTGTAAATACAGAATATTCTATATGATGTCAAGCTTTCATAAAATCCAAAGTGGAAAATATATTTAATATCAGTAGCGGAGCGAAATATTTTTTAATTAGTTAGTAAAAAATTATGCTTCATTTGAACGGTGGTACAGTTTCACCTTTAGAATCATAAAGTTGAACTATTTTAGGTGAAATTATATTTTCTTGTTTTTATGAGTTAAGTATATCATCATACAGTGTTCCGCTATATTTTAAGTGTTTTATCGTTTTTACGTAGTATTATTATTATTATTATTTATTTATTTAATGTTTACCTTTCGGCATTACATTCTTCTGCCTTAGCTTTAGTGTGAAAGAGGAGCTAAGGAGAAGGGATAAGGAGATACAACAACAGGAAAGAATGGGAAAAATCGAGAAAAGTAATTACAATACAAGATATAAAAGGATTTGGGAAAGTAATATACCTCTAGTACTTAATAGAAAAAGACATAAAAAACATAAGAAGGACAGCAAGGTTTAGATTGGGAAATGAGGAAAAAGGAAACAGATACTGTGAGGAAAAGAAAGTAGTGAGGAAAGAATATGTAGAGTGTGCGGAACGAAGGACGAAACACTGGAGCACATTAAGTTTGATTGCAAGGAAAAAGTAGGGAGTGAGATGAATATTGGGCAGCTCTTAAAAGGGGGCAAGGAAGGGAACAGATGGATGGCAGAAATAATTAGAAGAAGGAAGGCTGAAGCTTTTTAAATCTTTTTAAGGCAGAAGAATGTAATGCCGAAAGTGAAGGGAAGAGGTCGATGGCGGAGATAGAGAAAAAAAAACTAGGAAAGAGTAGGAATGGCAGAGTAGAAACAGGAGGGACAGTAGCAGGAGGAGCGAAACAGTAGCAGTAGCAGTTTTATTTTTCTAAGGAATTTTATATATTTTTTTTTCTCGTTTGAAAAAAATGAGAATGTTTAGATTTAATTAGGATCTAAATTGAATTAAGTACAATGACATGTATATAAATGAGTTAGGGCACAAGAATGTAGTGCCACATGGAAAACATTAAAATAAAATAATAATATTGTTAAGAGAGCTCGCGTCAGGATGATCATGTGCCCCTGTTCGAAGTCACAATTTAGCCCGCCGTCACTGAGTGTAAATATCATACATCGTAAACTTTTATTCGTATATTTCCTTCATCGATGGTTCGTTCAATTATTTTATTTTGATGATAACATTAAGTACTGTGAAGGCTTAGAATTCATTAACAAAGGCACGAAGCAATTAATGCAAAATCCCGTTATTCACATGAATTGATCTTCTGTCCTGCGTCTGTCGCATGGTACCGCCGCCTCCTGGTGCCTGATGGTATGTGTCAGGAACAGTACCAGTTTCAATTGAAATTGGAATGACAGATAGTATTGTCAATTGCGTATAGAAAATTGAAAGAATGCAGAAACTAAATAGGGACGTACTTGAATATCTGGTAGCCCAGATGACATAACGACAAATGTGACCAATTTTCTAGTAATAATCAAAAAGTGGTAACAGGCATGTCTCAACAAGTCTGTCTCTTAAAACCCTGACGTGTCTTAACAAAGTCTTTGACCACCATTAAATGAAATATCTTGTCTTGTTGTTATTGCAATTTTTAATATGAAAACAAATTTCTAATTATTCATAAAATTCCAGATAGTACAAGGAAAACCTCATTTCCTAAACAACGTTAATGTGAACAAGTGATAAATAATAATAACAGCAATAAAAGAATTACTATTCAGGTACAGTTTTGATTCTAGAAGGTTCCGTATTAGGAAAAAGCCGTAAGGCCGTGTAACAGAACAAAATTGCAATTAAACTACATATCAAAACTACAAAATTACATATCAATGGGCTTGTGTCCTGTCTTAATTTCTATAAAGCTGTACTATATATTGATAAAGTTGGTTACTCAAATGTCCAATTATTTTTTAATAACTCCTTATATTTCAGGAGATATTAACAATTTAAAAAGTCATTTTTTCTCTTTAATTATTAAAGAGATTCAACATTGTACACATTCCAACTGCATGTGACATCACAGTCGCTAATTGCTATCTCTTTTATACAACAGAGCGTAAAAGAGATGGCATATTCAAGATAGAACTCAGGCAAGTTTACAGGTTACCAACCTTACAGCTCATAAATCTCTGCTATATGTATTTATATATCAAAATATCAAATATTATGTCTTCCGTAATTTATTCTTTGACTTAACTTGATTATTTGACTACCAACAGCTACAAAACGTTACAACAGCACTGACCTACTCAACAGATAACTGACGTTAAAATACATTTCTCGTCATACAAATGGCCGACCATCTCTAGCGCTAAAACTACAATTCAAATTTTTAATTGCTATATCTCCGTCAATATTTAGATATTTAATAAAATAGACACGGTAATACACATTTATTAACATCAATTTCAATCAGCAATTGAAAAATCGACCTAAAAGAATTGTTCGTTTTACCAATACATTGTTTTGCTAACTTCAATAAACGAAGTATGTCCTTGCATTTATTTCAATGCGAACATTTTTCAATTTCGTTTTAATTGAATATACGAGGTTTATTCGAAACGACTGGACAATTGGGTTGTGAACCATAATTGAATTTATATAAAACTGCACCGTTTATTGATAATGTTACCTATCCAATTATTTTTTATAAATTCGCAATGTTATAGAAGATATTAACGATTGGAATAGCTATTTTTTCCCTTTAATAACTAAAGGGGTAAAAATTTACAAAAAATGATTTCAGTTCACGACTTCATTAGTTCCTCACCTTCTTCCCCCACTACCATTTGCTAACCTTTACTATCATTGTTAAACAAGAGAAGTGTAAAAAGATGCAGTATTAAACGTCAAAGCTGTAGCAGCTGTTGCGTCGACCAACAATGTTTCAATATAATGTCGTGATATAAAGCGAAAAAGAAATTACATTACTTTCTATCTATATACTTACTTTCATTATATTCCTTTTAGTTAGTGACGTCATTAACTACTAAAATAACAATCGGAATATTACGTAGTAAATCAAAATTCAAACTTAATATAGATACATATCCGTCAATTTTTGGATTAACCAATATTTGAATAAAGAATTAAAAAATCGACTCTAAAAATGAGTTCACAACCTAATTTTGCATGGAAATACGGAATCGATTTGTGGTTCCAATACGTCCCTGATAAACAGCAGCCCCTTTCCAGATTGGGTCACCATCAGCATTGCTTCAAAGCCAGTTTTCAAGAAAGTTTCTATTTTGTGTTTACGTTATACAATTTCTTACAGTTCCGTTTGATGAATACTTGTTCATTCACACCAATCATTTTAATGACCAAATCTTTCTAATTCTAATATATTCTATATACGAGTAAATAAAAAGATTTGTACGGGTTCGGCATTGATTTGTTAATTCCATTCCTGTTTTGACAAATTATCTACGCATGACAGAAGTCACGTGGTCCTGGGTACGAGTACGCACACGTTTCATTTTATTGAAACTTCTGACACTTTTGTATACTTTAGGTTCAGGACAATGAGTATGAGTTGGCCACATATCAGGCGGTCGAATTTTGTACGTTTCAGTCGGCGGTATTGTTTGATATTTTTTAGATAATTTATAGCGACATTAGTAGCACATTGTATGTGCGACATAAATATTATTTGTGATGGCATTGTTTATATTCTTAATGTTTCTAAACGGTTAAATATATTGTAAATAATAAATAAAAAATTAAATAAATATAAATTTACATTTCCTCAGTTTATTGCAGAGAATTTGCTCAAAATATCGAAGATAATTTCTCTTGATGTGCTATGTACTATGTATGTTTAATTTAAAAGTTTTGTCCTAAATTGTAGGTAATAAATTTAAAAATGTATTTCAATTTATAAAATTACATAGGTAACAATTTAGACTCCATTTGAAATCATATTAAAGAAAGTTTAAACATTTTTGTAAAAGAATTTGCTCATAGTTCAGTCGTCCTGTTATGGGCTAAAAATGACAAAACCACGACAAAACAGTGATGCGAACTACAATTAAAATAAATAAAAAGTAACACAATTATAGTGCCCTTCAGTACCGTGAAAAATGATATTGTTTCATACATTTTGTATGGCGCTATACGTATCAGTAGCAATGATAAAAAAAATCTGTTAAAAAAGTTATGCAACCGGTAAATTTTTTATGTTATATAAATGTTTTTAGCGGATGATTTTGTTTAATTACATTTCATTTGTGTTCCTTATTCTATCTACCCATTCTCACTCCTTCAAAAAAGAAAAAATTAAAATAAAAACAAAACAAATAAATGTAAACTGCTGCTTCTCTCTTCCTGGTACTCTCCCTTTTGCTTCTACTCTGTCATTCCTTCTCTTTCTTCGCTCCTTTCCTCTATCTCTGCCATTTACGTCTTCTCTTCACTCCCTTCCTTTATTAACGGCACAATTTTATTACCTTCTGCTCTTCTTCTCTCTGCCTCTTCTGTCGGCATTCCGTTTCTTTCAAAGTACTCTTTTCTCCTTTCTAATTCTGCCTCTTCCACTTTCGTTTCCATTCTGTTGTCTTATTTTCCTTAGGATCTCGCCTTCTGCATTTCTCATTTTCTAGTAATCAGATATCTAGTAAAGAGAGGAAGGTACACAGAAAGTAGATGAGGATGAAAAGAAAGACTAACATTTATATTTCAAATTATCTCATTAGTTTCGTTGTTATTATATGTTAGAATAAAGATATCAAAATAAATACGTGAGGCCAAAACAATGGATTAATCGAACAATAGATTATTTTCACTAAACTCTTTTTTTACTCGTACTGTGATGCTGATGGTTGGTTCTGATGTTGTTTAACAATAACCACATACGATCAAAGAACCTACACCCATATTCAGTAGCAATAACAAATTAATCGTTTGAAAGAACTTCTATACACGCGACCTGGAATGACTAAGCATTTATGAACAAGAAAATACTCCAATTGTTCCAACAAAGCATGAACAAAAAGCGCGTTGTGTTATTTTAATAGTTATTAAAATAAAATAAAATTCTGTATTAAATTTATTTATAAAAGGAGATCCCCAGACCCCAATCTAATCTTTAACAAATTTATACTATATAGAACCTGCGTAAACACTTTGGTGAAATGACATAGTCAAAAAATCAATTCTTTTTTACTTAGATTTTAGATAGATATCACCTATGAAAAATAATCTTTCCAACATCATACTTTTAAATGGAGATATAGTTGTTGTCTCTTTTATGTTTGAAAATGTTTATTTTAGTAGAGGGAAAATTTCACCTTCATTTCACCAGAATATCACAGAAAAAGAAACAAGATATATCTGTCTCTGTTACACTTTAATGTTTTATTTGCAACTTCATTCATTCAGTGAGGCCTGGTGAAATGGTTTTGCCATTTGTAGTTCATATCACTGACATTTCCCTTGAACGAGTGAAATCAAATTGAATTGTATCAGGATAAAAAAATCATACGCGTCTTCAATATGACGTCACAATGATTCCAAAATGTTTACTGTGGCGGGATTTCAAATTTCTCAAAAAGATCATTATTACTGGAAGTTTATAGAAATTCACGTGTTTAATATGACATTACTTTAGGGCCCGTATTGATAGCAGGGCAGTTAGCTAATTGTTCGTAATCTCATTACAGCAGTAAAATTATTAATATTAGGGCTCCTACACCTGTGCCCTATGATGATTCTTTGAGCACAAACCTTTCGCCTAAGGCTAAAAAAACTAACTTATAAACCGAACAGGCTCTACATTTTGTGAGGCATTAAGAAACAATTATTGAGATCTTTCCCAAATTGGGTTAATGAAAAAGGGAAAAGTAGTGCAAGGAAAGAAGCTGAAGCGGTAAATATTATTGGCGAAGAAAAATATATATTTAAACTACCAGGCCCAAGAATAGAAAATAAAAGGAAAAAGAATGAGAGCACGACAACTGAAACTACAATTACCGAGTCAGATAATGAGGATGATAGAAGATTCAAACATGGTATTGGAAAAAGAAACATCAGGTAATGACATAACCAAGAGAAATACGAAATATAAGAAAACAGAAGAGTTACTAGAGAAACGGAATAGAAAAATAAGAATGTATAATTGAAATAGAATGATGAAAGAAGCTGAAATATAGAAAAGAATTATTAATTATTGTATAAGTTACGTGTTATAAAAAAAAAATGTATGTAAAAATGTAATATTGATTTAAAGTGCTAATAACTACCAATAGTTGATGCACTTAAAAATAAATATTATTGAGATCTATCTGCTTTCGACTTGTATAATTTTAGCTTTCGTCACAAATTCTATCATATTAAAGTTTTTCTCGTTAATATATTAAAAAATGCCCATATTTTGATAATATTTCCATAAATTAAAAATACCTTTTTGGTGAATTGGTGCATTGACTAGCGAATGGTGCCTAGCACCCATTACCCATTGCCCATTATTTAGTCATGTCATCCAATTTATCGGCAACATTTATGAGCGAAAGAACAACTTCGCCATTGAAGAGAAAGACCTGAAGGATCTGGCCGACCAGGACGACCTGGACGACCTGCAAACCACGGGGTCCTCAGGTAAGCAAGAAGCGTCCGACGTAATAGATACAAAAATGCAATCAATTATATTAAATGGATGGCCTACTGACAATCGTTTATATTATTCCTTTGAACTTAGTATAAATTGTTTACTTTTTTTATTTTAAACTTTTTAATTTCTTTAATTTACTACTCCAAATAAAATAAAAATGACAACAAAGAAAATTTACCGAAATTATGGCATAAAAGAAAAATGGATTTTATATGTAAATGTTACTAAAAAAATATTATATATATTTATAGGTATTTATTAGTTTTTAATATTGTATTTAACGTTACCGACTACCTCCTACTACTGTTAGTAATTTTTGTTTTCTGTAATAGATTTTAGAATCGCTTTCAACGTTTTGCAACTCGTCTTAGGGTGCTCTCACACTGTAACAGACAACTCGGACTTTTTCAGTAGGGTGTATTATAGTTATTTCGCATAAACACACTTAACAAACGTTTATATTGATAATATGGTTCATACGTACTTAGATCAAAGTACCGCTCTGCGTCCTACTCGCAGTCGTATACATCCTCAAAACGACCGCGACTTTCTTTATGTTTTCGATTTTAAGGTCATCGGATCTGTAAGACAGAAAAAATGATGCAGAGGTTGCATATTATATACACTTTTAATACGTTCAGTGCAGTGGTGTATTGATAAACATTAAAGTAGAAGTTTCCTTTCATCGGTGTGACTTTAATCTAGGTCTAGCGATGATATCGTCAGAGGTACAGAGGTGTACATTCTTTCGGGGTTGCTGATGCAGCTCTTTTGACTTGGACACTGATAATATGGAGACTTTAAGAGTTCAACACGGGACATTGAACACACAACACTTGGAGATTGGAACTTTGACAATTCGGTTAAGAGTCCTCATTGAAATGGATTATTAATAAATTAATGTAACATATTTATTGATTTTTATTGAGATTCCTAACACAAGCTACTAAAATGTTTATCACACCGTTGCTTATGTTACCGGGACAGTGTTAATCATTCATTCAAGTAGTATTGTATTTTATTGTTTCTGCTTTTACGGCCTTACAACGACATTTACATTTTATTTACAAATTTTAACATTTTTTAACATTTTTAAAATTCTCTTCTTTCTTTTCAAAGTTCTTCTACCTAGTTATCTTCCTCTTCTTTTTTTCTCTTTCTCTTTTCTCATTCTCCTAATCTCCGTCATCTAAACTCTTCCTTCCCTCTTTTCTTGCAATAAGTTCTCCAAGCTTAATTCACCTTCCACTTTATCGTGATATACCTATACTTAATGTGTAACTGCATATGCTGCATAATTTCTCTTCTACTGTTCCCCAATATTTACTGTTTCTCTTTTCATTCCACAGCCTGAATCTCGCAATCATTTTCACATCCTTTCACCCTTAGTTCATCCCTTTATTCATTCAAGAACTAAATATATTCAAAAGTACCTAACATAAGTGTTCGAATAGGAATTTGCATTCTAAAAACACGATAATGCGGTTGGTATTTTAGCACATATCCATTCACGGAATAAATACTAACGCCGGCTCCTCATTTTTTAGTGGTCGATTTTTCAATTGTTGATTGAAATTGATGTTAATAAATGTGTATTGGCGTGTTTATTTTATTAAATATCTAAATGTTGACGGAGATATAGCAATTAAAAGTTTCAATTGTAGTTTCAGCGCTAAAAATGATCGGCCATATTTTTATGACGTGAAATGCATTTTAACGTCAGTTATTTGTTGAGTAGGTCAGTGCTGTGGTAATCTTCTGTAGCTGTTGGTAGTCGAATAATCAAGTCAAGTCAAAGAATAATAAGTTTTTATTTTATTTAACCCTGCTAAGGCAGACATAATATTGGAATTTGAGTGTTCCTTGAAATAGCTGTAAATAATATTTGATATTTTGATATACATATTCATATAGCAGAGATTTATGAGCTGTAAGGTTGGTAACCTTACACAAGGATTGTGATGTCACATGCACTTGGAATGTGTACAACGTTAAATCCCTTCAATAATTAAAGAGATAAAATGACTTTTTTAAGTGTTAATATCTCCTGGAATATAAGGAGTAATTAAAAAATAATCGAACATTTGAGGTTCTAGTAACCCACTTTATCAATATATAGTACACTTTTGTAGAAATTAAGACATAGGACACAAGCCCATTGAATGCAGGCACCCTCAGACTCACTACAGACACGATTGATTTTGTCGCAAGTGTGCACTCAGTCAAAGAGAATTCTGTCTTTAATTAATAAACTACTGAATGTTAATGAAAATATATTTTAATCTTTGGTCACTGTGTGGCAAAGGAGCCACTACTGCTGTAAGCGCATTTTATCTCTCTTGATATCAAATAAATATTAACCATCTTAAGGAAATACGATATCTTACAGTGACTTACAGTGTTAAAACAAGGCCCAGACATGAGTGTACATTTAATTCATTAATAAATTAATTTTTTTTTAATATGTTAACATTAACAAGAAACTACTGACAGATATTTTATTAATTAAAACCATAAATGTAATTAATTAAATTAATGATAGCTATTTTTGTATTTTGAAGTGTTAATAATTTGATTGAGACATTGACTTCTGATTTCTGTCAACACATTTACTTCATAATAAATCTATCAATTTTTAAACCGAGCAAAAAATCATCTGTCATCTTCGTATTTTTTTTTTATGTGGTATATAAAGATTTAATCTAATTCTTACCGGAATTCTTACAATTTTCTTACCTTGCGACTTTGCTTTACGCCTTCAGTCTGTCAGGATGTTGAGATGTTGATGGCACTGTCACCACTTTAGAATTCGGTTGTCTTTATATCCGTCCGGATATTTGTTTTATGAAGTCTTTTGCCATTCATATTTACTCTAAAGGATCGTCTCCACTATGTGACTATTCTCTCGGACTTATTGATAACTAAAGTATACTATTAATACGAGAAAAAGAGACACGAAACATAAGAATAATCGCAAGATTTAGATAGGGAAACGAAGAAAAAGGTTGGAAAACTGGTAAAATGCAGAGTAAGGGCCTTATTCTGTAAAGTATTTCCACCGGTGAAAAAATTTCATCGCTGTAAAATGACGGCACAAAAGCGATGATTTTTTATTTGGTATTCTGTAAGAAATTTCCATCGATTTTATTTTTGTCACTAGAAAAAAATCGAACAAATTATAAAGTCACCTTCAGCGGTGACATTAATTATTTTCATCGCTGTATTTTTGAGAACTGTCAAACAATTTGAGCTATAATTTGAATTTCTGTTCAAATTTTTTAATACACAGTATTCAAGTGAAAGTGTATTTTTTTTAATTATTGCTTAATACTTATAAAATAATACGTTTATAAATGATTTAGCATTTGCTGTAGTTGGAGGATTTTGCGAAAAAGTAGAAATGAAGTTCTACTTTTCTATGAAGTTCTAACTTCAAGAATGAATCGGAAAGTGAGGTTATGTTGTTTGTCAATTATTGCTTCAGGTACATTTTATAAACGTGGGATTATAAAAAAATTGCTTTTTTGCATAAATTGTGAATGGTTATTTTAAAAACCTATATATAATAAATATTTCTCCACTGATTTTTCCATTTTTATTTTCGTAAATGTCATATTGACTGTTTATTAGTAGATTTTCACATGTATGAATTATATTAACAACTGTCATTTAAAATATTTTCTATTTTTTCTATTTAATACTTTGTCGTGATTGGTCAAATATTTTAAAATTGATGACGTCTTAAAATATGTCATCAATACCAGTTTATACTTTTTCAGCGATGTATATTATAAGGGCTTAGGAAAATTTTGCATACAGAATACCACTTTAGATATTTTAAATACGCAGCAACCTTATTCTAGCGATGAAAAAATTAAATATTTTCACCGCTGAAAAAGTTTTTAAAAAGTTACAGAATAAGGCCCTAAAGGATATGCAAGGTGCAATACAAAACGTAAACTTATGTTTTATTTAATGTAATATTTTTCAACTAATGTTATTTAATTATTTCCGAAGTTTAACATGATTATGTTATATTGGCATTAAATAAATGCAAAAGACATTTATAATCTTATACTACTACGTTAATTTATTACGAAGCATTGTATAATCTTATTAACGTTAGAAAATGTAAATGTATTTCGAAAGAAAACTGTTGCTATGTAACCTTACATTATATTAACCTAACAATGTTATGTAACATATTTTTACTCACAAACTCTGTTATGTTAAATAAACCTTAAATAAATATAGCTATGTATAACGAAGTATAGTAAACATTAGTGGAGACGCTCCTTAATAAATCATGTTGCAGTGTTAGTGAGAATTTTCAATTTACTAAATAGCAATTCCAGGTATGTCAATAAAAATGTTGTTTCTTATAAGTTAGCGTATAGTAACCAAATTCTTCAATACAGTTTAAAATAAAGCTATAAATAATACATTTTTTTTACAAATATTTTTTATGTATATCTTGATGCTTTTATAGTTGCCTAATGACTAGGCGTCAAATTAATTATATCAGATCGTGGTGTATCGGATCAGTGATAATTTTCTCAAACTATTTTTTATATATTTGTTTAATTTCGATTTGTTTATCGTAATACTTCCTGTTGATTGAATAAAAGGTTCGTACACCGGTTGTTGTGTAAATTAAAGAACACCACTGAGTTAATTAGAAACAATATTAAAAAAAAAACACGAAGTAAGTTAACTTCCAATGCATATAACTGAATCAATTACATAGTTACAATAACAAAACGAGTTCCATCAGCACACTGACAATAAACATAATGTACATTCAACATTTATATATTTTCATTCATAAGTAGCTATTATTTAGACATGAGTCTACTAAATATGTTATACTTTTAACGTACAGACTAGTGCGACATAAACATGCCACATTAATAAAACCTTTACTTATGCTCTTTTTAATAATTCTAAGTAGTATTTTTATGAAACAAAAATGTTTCAATCCTAAGTCGGAACATCTAAAGAAATTACGGTTTTGAAAAAACCCCAATTTCAAAAGAAATCTCAAATTTTGAAAAAAAGTTGGTCAAATAATGAAAAAAATATATTTTTTTAGTCAGTTTATATGAAAAATTGTTTGTTTGTTTTATGTAAAATAAATATGGAAAGAGTTTAATATTTCAATTTCATATACAAATCCAATTCACATACAAAAAACAGACACATATATATAGAAAATGTATTACAATCTTAAAAGGAGTGTACTTATTATTTGTATTTAATATCCGACTATACTTTCGTCTGCGATTGTGTCTAGTGAGCTACTCAAAATAAATGTAACTAACCGTGTGCGCCTGGTATGTTTACTACAAGTATATCTTCTATAACGCCTTAGGCAGACGATACATTTAATATTTTACAATTAATTTTAGTCATTATTTTTTTTGGTAATAAACGCAAGACACAAAACTTAATAATCTATTACTCCTCGTCCCCACTCTCACACTCTGCTCACAAATTGATTCGCTGTGCGCTCTGCGGTTTGCTCGATGCATCTCGAGAACGAAAGCTAATGCCTTCAAAATTTAATATTAAAATATCATTTTTGTTTTATTTTTATCTTCATAACTGGTAATTAAATTAATGGGATGAATTTAACTTCCAAATAAATATTTATTTAGGCTATAATGATTTTTTAAATGTTTGACCGTATTAAAAGAAGAAAAAGATAAATGAAAAGAAAGCTATAGCCACAGCCACCATGACTCTGTATATTCCTTTGACTGTTGCTAAATCGTTATTTATAAACCACGAGCCCTTTATATTACCTTTTGTAATAATAAGTATTTACATTTAAATGTAAAAATTATGTTAAATATTTTATATATATTTGGGATTCTAAAGTATGAGACGCCGCATACCACCCTGTAGCCTAAACACTATCTTTATAAACCTTTAAAAAGTAAATTTAAAAAAAAAAGAAAGAATTGGTATGCTGTAAATTGTTTATTTACACAAAAAAAACATCCAATTTAAAATTTATTGCATTCTTTGAATTATGAAGGCTAATCCTTGGGCCTAGACCCTATCCCTATATCTTCACGAGAAATCTGCTGTACTTTTTGTTTTTTACTTTCCATTTCACACGTTGGGAGGTTGCTTTGCCCTATTATAAAGGATTTGCATCAGGATACTTTACTTCCACGTAACCGTGTGTGGTACCTGAAATTATCATACCCAAGTAACTAAAAAAAATCGTTTAAAAAGTATTTTACGCTCATTTTGACAATTATTGCGTAACTCTCATTCAAAATGTAGTCAAGATAAAGTCGGAATAAGAAAACAGGCCCCTTGAATGACAATAACGAGATTTCAGGTTTTCGTTTAAGAATTCCTTTTCACACTTGTGTTTTAATTTAATTACTTAATTTAGTTAGTGCGTTTGCATCGTTAGTAATATAAATTTTGAAAGTTTAAAGACAAAATTGAAGATGAAATAATTAAAATTGCTATTTTTAATAACAATTAGTAATAGAAATTGTTTTCTCTTCTATATTTTTCAAAAACTGACTTCTTTTAAAAGTAAATCGTACTGCATTTTGACAGATTGTCACATTTTGGAGGTTATAATATAATATAGTTTTTCTTAATTTAATATTTTTAATTTAAAACATTGGACCTTGTAAGGTTCTAAAAAAAACTAAGAAAAACAAATAAAATTAAAAATGGTACTATGAATGACTACGCGTATTGCCATATGCTAAACAATTTAAATTAAATACAAAATAAAATTAAAGTAGTGAGTGGGAATGATACTTTAGCCTTCTTTTTCGACGGTAGTGCCTCTCGCTTCTGCAAACAAATAAGTATAGCGGTACTTCGTTCGCATTGAAGTTGTTTCGCCCGAAAAATGTTAAGTGTAACAATAGAGCAACGAATTGTTGTGAAATTTTACATGAAATCGCTACTGAAATTTATAATTTATTGAAAGAAGTGTATAGCAAAGAATGTCTATCACGTGAACGTGTTTTTAGTGGTTTAAGCGTTTTCAAGATGGCCGAGAAGACGTTCAAGATGATTCACGCCAGGGTCGCCCTTCCACGTCAAAAATGCATGACAAAATAAAAAAAGTCGATAATCTGATTCGATCTGACCGTCGGTTAAGTATTCGTACGATTGTTGAAACTGTAGGAATTGGTGAAGAACCCGTACGGTGAATTTTTCTTAACAATTTTAACATGCAAAAGGTGTGTGCCTAAAATTCTGACGTTTGAACAAAAAAAGGCTCGCAAAAATGTTTGTACTGACACTTCGAATGTCTTTTTTAACGTATTTTACGCCATGCGATTTCTATCTGTTTCCTAAGGTGAAATCTGCAATAAAAGGAACAAGATGAAAGGAATACAATGTTTTACAGCGTCAGTCCCGTTATTTAATAGCCGCACCTCATATACTACAGGTAATGCTCATGTTTTGGGTTTATTCAGTTCATATTATTTATATAATTTATGATACACTTAAAGTTATATCGCGGTTAATGAAAAACCTCATAAATAAATTTGAAAAACATAAGGAATTATATTTTATAATTAACAGAATATGTAGAAGAACCTTTTACAGAATTTCTTTTTATTGTATCGATACTTTTATAACATTTTAAATGAGAGTTAACAATTAAAATGTAGTCCATTTAGAAATGTGTTGGACCCAGAGCATTAAAGCATTAGTTTTAGTAGATCTATTGTAAGTATACGAGTTTCATTTGCTATAAAACTTTGTCAACAAAAACCCTACCTACGTATTATCACATTTTAAGTTTTATAGTGTTGAATTTTGATAAAGTACCAAAGTAAAAAGGTTTCATTAGGTCGTTAATTCAAGCATTAACGTTTTTTGAAATACAATCAATAGCGGAAGAAAATTAGTCAATTATTATTATTAGAAACCGGTCAATCCTACTCGGATTTCGATTTTTTTTTTTAAATGTTGATAATTTTAAATATTAAAACCTTTATACGCCAAACATTTTATTGTAGTTTATTTATTGTTGTCTAGGCGTGATATACATCGCTCTGCCCAATATTTTTCTGGATATAGATTGCATATAATATCAAATAAACATAACAACAACTAAACAAATAAATTATGCACTAAGCTGCGTGCAGTTCATCTTAATTTGATTTTCCTCTACTCCTAGAGATTTGCGATGCCAGCCTATATTGGCCATAAACTCGCGAAGTTTTGCGAAGAAATTGCATCTGCATGTGTACAAGGAAGGCGGAACTTTAGGTATGGAGCAAGATCCGCCTTGGATCGTCCTTGGAAGGAAAGATATTATGGTGGTGAACCGAACACTGTTAACTGTTGGCACGAGGGGTGCAATGTCAACGGATTTACCTTCATTTGCATACCACCACAATCACAATCTGACCGGGCACTCCGGACCATGATTACATTTTCTGGATTTGGTTGTTATCAAGTTATATTAATTATGTATATACGTAATCCTACACTTATTATATTTAAAACTTAGTAAGTCGTCGGTGATAGGACTCAGCATTGGATATAGGCTAAAGTTAAATAAAATATATAAATGAAATATATTATATACCTTGTTGGTTCAACTTTTTGATTTCTCTTAAATAGCTTTGGTGCAAAAATAGTTTTCAACCCCTTACTAAAACTTTACTTGAAATTGCATCAGACGTTGGTGGTTATTCAGGGATCAGTGAACATATTTGGAAGGGGTTGAAGGGGTGTCAGATCTAGGACCAATTTATATGGATTTATAGTTATACAAAGGGTAAACTTGAGGCAAATAATTTAAAAAAGTCATATGCAAAATAAAAAAGTGTATATATACGAACTAAGTTCATGTATTAAAGTACTCTTTGTAAAATTGTTCATAATCATCACAAAACCAGCAGGCTTCTCTTTTCCCCTCGCTCTTCTCTCGTTCCTACCCCTTGCAGGGTGAAACTTACTAAATGCAAGGGGTTATTTATAGGGGAATGCACAGCTTTTGTGCCTGTATATTTAAAATAAATAAGAGGTGAACTATCATAGGTGTAAAACAAATAAGAGTAAAAGAGACAACAATACACTAGTAAAAAAGAGAGATAGATAATGAATAATTTGGCAAAGATATGCATGTCCCTGTACTGGTATGGAGTAAAAAGAATATGTAATGAAAAAATACGATTGTATAATAGATCAGGATTTTATTAAAATCAAATAGAACAACTCTTTTGTGTTACATATACGAGTATCACAATGTAAGAGTAGGAAGGTATCCATATTATTTTATTATTAAGCTATAAAAATACATTTGATAAAAGCGCTTAGGCCAGCGCCGTCCATTGCGGGTTGTATACGCAATAGCACAGGAAAACCGGATAATAACTTAGAATTAGTTACCGTGTAAAACTGTAAACGAGTGCTTATTCACTTTAGACAGCACAATAAATAGACCAGTGCACAAAAAGTGCACACCACATGTATAAGGACTGATAAAAGCGCAAATCTATAGGATGAATCTCTCTTTTAAAGGAGAGAGATGGGATGAGGTTGGGAGAGACGGGAGAAAGATAGGATGAGATTGTCCACAAGACGTGATATTATACTTATATAATGCGTGAATACATACGTCACATGTACCCATACGATTTGCTAGCGTGCGTGCGAGTTACGTACAAAGGGCTTGTGTCCTCATTTTTTATTGGGCGATTTTTCAATTGTTGATTGAAATTGATGTTAATAAATGTGTATTGGCGTGTCTATTTTATTAAATATCTAAATATTGACGGAGATATAGCAATTAAAAGTTTGAATTGTAGTTTTAGCGCTAGAAATGGTCGGCCATATTTGTATGACGCGAAATGCATTTTAACGTCAGTTTTTTGTTGAGTAGGTCAGTGCTGTGGTAGTCAAATAATCAAGTCAAGTTGAAGAATAATAAGTTTTTATTTTATTTAACCCTGTTACGGCAGACATAATATTGAAATCTGATTGTTCCTTGAAATAGATGTAAATAATATTTGATATTTTGATATATAAATACATATACCAGAGATTTATGATCTGTAAGGTTGGTAACCTTACACAAGGATTGTGATGTCACATGCATTTGGAATGTCTTCAACGTTGAATCCCTTTAATAATTAAAGAGACAAAATGACTTTTTAATTGTTAATATCTCCTGAAATATAAGGAGTTCTTAAAAAATATTTGAACATTTGAGGCTGTAGTAACCCACTTTATCAATATATAGTACACTTTTATAGAAATTAAGACGTAGGACACAAGCCCATTCGCCAGCACCTCAACTCGGAAAACATTAGTTGTGAACGCGGTCTACAAGCCGATAATAATTACATAAATATAAATATTTATCATAGATCAAAAATGATTTTTAATTAACGGTATCAAATTTTTGATATCTGCGTAAACATAATTTAGAATCGTTTACTTTGGTTCAAAGAAAAAATCTTTTTTTAAACCGTCATTTTTAAAACTTGAAGCTGGAGAACTTCGTCTACTTCGTATATTTTTGGAATTTTTATCATTGGTTTTATTATAAATAAATCATTTCATTACATTATTTTAATCAATCGAAAATGGTTTCATCATTAAAATCACTACACAAACAAATATGTTTTTTTTTATAATGAGGAAAAATGTTCCCCAGATGCCCAAAGCTGTTGTAGACTCTTAGGCCGTCCCAACACGGGTCGACTGAGTGCAAACCGATCTGCCTGAACCGAATGAAAATGTAACTGTATTGTTAGTGAGAGAACGCACATTTATACGAGTGAGAGAAAACACATGGCACGAACGAAACTGTGTTTCTCGGTCGCAGGGCATGCTTGGTTACATGCTTTTGATGGTGACATCATGAGCAGAGATGTGCACAAATACTATTCAAAAGTATTTAAATACATACATACATACAAATACGACGCAATAAAATCCCCTATTATGCTATTGTTAAAAATTCTATAGTCACGAAACACTGCTCGACTAGTTTGCAATCAGTCAACTCGTGAGCGGAGGGCCTTATACTCGTACTTCCATTCTCGAAGATGGAATAAACTTATTCCATCAAATACAAATTTTAAAATCAACAAATGCACTACAATAAATGAATCTACCAAAGCTTTTGAAATCACAGTAACATAATAAAAAAAAACAAAGAAAACAAAATGAGCAAAAAGGTAAAATTCCAATGAGACTTAAAATGTAAACTCATGTATTATTTACGTAATTACGTCTCTATTAGTTACGTCTCATTATTTAACGAAGTTTAACGTAATTCTGTCATTAAATAAATGCAAAAGTTATTAAAAATATTTTACTAATGTATAACAAGTAACATTAAATATTTTGTCATAAAAAGCTTTATTAGCGTCAGAAAATGTATGCCAATAATATATATTACATATTGAGGGGGCAACCTTGGTACTAGCCTCGGGCGTGCAATAATTCATGTGAGCATGGGGGGCATTTTTAGTTTGTTAAAAAAAAATATTTTGTGTTGGGGAAATGACCTTAAATTTTTTTCCCTCACGGGGATTGTCTAAGACAACTAACATATCCTGTTACTTTTTTTCAATTTTAATTTTTTTCGAAAAATTCGCAGTATGTTCGCCTATGCTAAGTTACTGATTACATTAGATAAATAATGCTATATTTACACTGTATTAGTATTTATTTTTTCATCACATTTGATTCATTCATTAAGTCAAGTTAATTGAGATTCTATTTATAGAATCAAAACGTTCGTTTACTTTATTTTATGAATCGACCTAAACTCAGACTGGTTGTAGTGTTTGTTCATATATTTTAATTTAATTGTAGGTTATATAGAATCACATGCTAGAAAGGTAAAGACTTGAGTGGTTAAAACAATATTTATATAATAATAATACTCGTAAATTAAAAAAGAAACATGTTTATAAGAAGTCAAAAATATATTGTGTTAAATGTAAGTCTCTAGTGTGAAATGACAATCCCTATTCAACTAATGATTATAATCAATATTATAATAAAATAACATTATTTATTTAGTAAGATTATTTATTAAGAGTCATATCATATTGATTTGTGAATTAAATGTAAATATAAATAGATGATAATATAGGAGAGCCTGTATTCCGCTTTACTACGTATAAGGTAGAATAAGGGGAGAGACATAAAACATAGTGACTTTAAAAAAACGAATATTTGAATGTTTACACGAAATAAAAAAACCCATTATCGATGAATGTAAAGAAATAGATAAAATTACAAAATTAATGAAATGGTGATCCCAGTAAACATTTTGGAGTCACTTTGACATCATATTGAAGATGCGTGTCATGAAACAATTCAATTTGATTTCACTCGTTCAAGGAAAATGTCAGTGATATGAACTGCAAATGACAAAATCACTTCACCTGGCCTCACTACCGTACCAGTGTTGAATGAAGTTGCAAATAAACCATTAAAGTGTAACAGAGACATATATATCTTGTTTCTTTTTTCGTGATATTCTACTAAACTAAATGTTTTTAAAAGTAAAGGAGACAACAACTATATCTCCATTTAGTTGTATGATGTTGGAAATAGAAAGAATATTATGAACTTCACCTAGCTATGCCATTTCACCCAAGTGTTTACTGGGATAGCACTGTAGCTGAGTGCATTTATACGTGATGCCGGATTGCTGTATTTTTGAATTTCATCCGCAAATGCTTCTGAGTTTAAAAATGAATTTAATGAGTAACAAGAAAGTATCTCCTTATATACGTTACAAGTACCAACAAACAAAACTTACTATAATTATTAGGAGTATATTTGTTGACCACCTCATTAGTGAGACATTTCCGAAAACTGTGACATTAAGTTGAGTAAATACCCTCTATCTGATTTAATACTCAGATAGCAGATGTAATATTCGGGGATATCTTACTAATTAACTGGACAATCGGAATAACAATATGAAAAATATAGTTTTCTACACATTGCTGCTTTGAGCTGTAACTTCAAAATTACTTCGAATACCGACTTGAAATGTATATTTCATAGATGTTTTCTAGATGTAATACTTAAGGTTAAAGGCAAAAAAAAATCGATTTTGTGAAGTTGACACAACAGTTTCCCCCCTTAAGAGTTCAACATAACTTTAAAAGAATGTAAATTGTACACAATGACTAGCACAACGCTACCTCTTGTCGCTTGAACCACTCAAAGATCTCGAAGTCATTACGAAATCCAATATAATGTAAACAAGTAATGAAACAGAAAACACCAGAAAATCATCTGCTTTTATTAGAAGCGTAGGCGCAAAATGCGAGTAATTTGTTACTCGATAAATTTGTAAATTTATATATCTAAAATAAAAAATGATTATCATTGTGACTAAACGGTTTTCCATGGCACTGTTCTGTTCTATGGATAGTGACTAAGTCTCCGTGAAATTGCTGTCGGATTGAACAGGCAGGGGCAGATGTACGAGAATGGATCGGATCGGTTTAGATCGAGCGGGGATCGTTAATATATTAATTAGTCTCAGTTATCAGACGCGTAGATTAGTGATTAGGATACAATTACTCGTCTGTTGTGGATATTGCTATCTCATTGTTGATTTGTGGAAGAATTGATGGGATAATCCGGCTAGGATGGTCATTTTACATTAGCGGATTGCGCGGAACAGATTTAAGTGAATTTACGATAAGCAATGACATATCAATAATAACTTTATTGAACATTTTAAGCTAAGCCTTGAGTCCTTGAGCGCCACCAAGTGCGCATAACATAAATAAAATAAAATAGTGAACGTCAAGTCGATGTAGAGATGTAGTTAATGCTGCATTATCATCATTTGCAGGCGTTTTTAATACAGTTGCTTAATAATAATATATCTCTATTATCACCTGCGTTCGTATCAGCTTGTGTATACAATAACAGATTAATTGTAATGATTTGGTCCCGTGGTTTATTTATAAAGCTTTTCCCTATTGTCATTTCATTTTCGTAACACAGTACATACATTTGCGTATGTTAATTTTCTGCCCCTTATTATTTTGGTAAAGGGCACAACTCTGCATTACATTCCCCCTCCGAGGAGCCACCAGGTACCTTTACATAGCCTACAGCCCGCTGTTAGCTGTAAGCTGTAACACTAGGCAATGCTGTTCATACGTATACGTATACGACCATGCTGCCGGTTTACGGTTTACGGGTTACGGGTTAGAGGTATTATGATGTGCAGTCGATCTCACTGACTCAGTTTTGTTCTATACTCAGCTAAGCACACACTGACGACGGTACCCAACGGTGCTGCTAAATCCGTTACAATACAAATACGTAAATCGTCTTGATTTAACGTTCAATTTTTCTTTAAAAGTCTGCGCAGTTTCGAAGTGCCGTGTCTGAGATTGCCTGTACTGTCATACTGTCATATTGCCATACACTCGACATCTGTCACAGTGACAGAGTTCGCGCGGTGTCTGTAATAGAATATGATCTTCGAAACCACCTAAAAGTCAAAGCCTATCGTTTGGCGAGTTCTGCCTTTTACTATAAAAGTATATTTTTATTAAAAAAGAAATAAAGATATCAAGTGTGTTTATTTTACTGCATTAAACTACAGTATTCAAATTTATTTCACGTTCATAAAATTGGGAAAGTTTCAGAAACTTGTGATAAGTGAAATATTTGTGTCAAAACAATTTATAACCAAAATCTAGTACTTGTCAACATCGTCATTGTTTATACGAGTGCTTTCTCGTTGAATATAAAATAAAGGAATAAAATAACTTCCAGAAAACTGCAATTGATATCAAAACCACGTCATAAGAACATATTCAAGTGTTCAATAAGCTTTATTATACTATAAAATTATATTAGTACGCTGTAGATATAAGCTCAGTACATGATAAACAATTGGGTTTCGTAAGATTACATCCCAAGAAAACAATAAAACTCAAGTAATCACTTGTAAGTGAAACATTAGTCTAAGTGAGTCCATAAAACAGTTTTCAGTTCCAAACCTGACGAACTAGACCTGATGAGCGGCGGTGTAGTTCTTGTAAGGCTCATCACTCAACTGGATCTTGTAGAACATCTTGAATCCGAACAAACGGCAGAACCGTGGAAATCTGTTATTCTGGATACGTCATAAAAAATATAGTGTTTTTGTGGTCTTCTTCTCAGTGTGTTCGTGTCGTGTTTAATTATTGTTTACTATAAATCGGTGTTAATCTGTTCAAAGTTTTGTTAATCTTAAGACGTTTTATGATCATTCAAAAATTTCCAACGTTTAAAGGCTCGGTTACTCCGAGGGGACACGGTGGGGTATTCTAGCTGGGCGCAGCATGTGCGCCGCCCCCCCAGAACTACTGCTGGATGAAACTCTCTGCGTACACGTAAGTTTTTGCTAAATTTATATATTTATTACTTTCCGAAATTCCAGAGAAGGATACTTCCCAATGGAGAACTGTTGACAACCCTATTTATCGGGCAATACCCGTTGCATCACCCTTTTGCATTTTGATCTATCAGCAATATCATGAAGCTCAACCGTTCCCGATTGATAATTAGCTCCTGCTATTAAATGTTGGCCTATCAGTCGGAGTACGGAATACGTGGTTTTTATAGAGGAGGCCATAAAACACAGCCACAAAGCGGAATATGGAGCCAACGCGTGATAGTTTTATCCCCCTTTTACTGTTTACTATGTTTTGATTAATTTCTTCCTCAAATGTTAATCGCATCGAATGCATCCATCGAATGTACTCCAACTCGCTGCGCGCTGTTTCGGGGTTTCGGAGTTTCGACTGCTTACAGTTCTTCTGCCTGCTCATGTTTCGTATTACGTATTTTGTTTAATACCTTGTTTCTTGATTCACAAACTAAATGTAGGTACAAACAATCCAATTACATTTAAATTATATATTATATTTATAGTATTAAGTTAGTTGTTATTTAGTACCAAATTAATACGTGTTTGTTTTTAAGAATGAACCTAATAATGAAATTCAACTTACTTTAATAAATACTCTTAACAGATTCTGAATATTTACTTAATTACTTTGATTCTATCTTCAGAGCTGTCTAAACAAGACTTCTTAAATGCTTCTAAAACACATTTTTTGCTTCTAGTCTATTTTTTTTAATAATATTATTGTTACGTTTTATATTTCAAACAAATATGTATGTCTTATTTAATTAAAGTGTTAAAAACACATTGGCTGAGAGCATTTAGACCTAAATTAGGATCCCTGAACAGCGCTATATTTTCTGTGTTTGGTTGTTATCAAGTTTACTTGATTAGGCACTGGTGTATTACAGAAATATGAGATCTAGCCGCCACAAATCCACAAACTTAATAGGAGGTCATCGGTGCTAAGGCATCGCAAATAGGCTAATAAATAAATATAAATTGACTTTAGGTATTGAAAATATGAAGCACTTAAAAAAAATGTTTCCTATGTTTCCTTTTCCTATCCCAGTAAACATTTTGGAGTCACTTTGACATCATATTGAAGATGCGTCATGATTTTTTTGTCATGAAAGAGTTCATTTATAGTTCAGTTTCTCACATTTTTTCATATAAAATGTCTACTTTATCGGCTATAAATGGCGAAATTACTCCACCTGTCGGAATACAAATGAAGATAAAGTTGATGCGAACTATAATTGAAGTGAAATAGTGATAGAGAAGTCACTAAATAGGGCACTTCACCAAATTGTTTACTGGGATTTAATTTTCTTTAATGATTTCTCTCAAACCTTCATTTATCTAGATCAATTTCTACGCTCACATTACAATTTGTATATAACCCAAATAATCGAAATATATATATTTCCATTTTCAGTTACGTTTATGTCAAAATTTCGTTAAATAACGATATTTGGAAACGTTATTTTTGGTCACTAATGTAAGATGCTGTTAATTTTGCTTTAAATCAATAAATATTTATTTAAATTTCGATTTATTAAATCAATACATATGGTCATTTATTTACTGGAATGAAGAAGTAAAAGAAGTGATGTTTTAGCACCTGGAATTCAAAATATTTGGTAAATAGAGACACGCATATGATTCTATTGCTGTAACCAGATGTGTCTTTCGGAATTTCGCCTAATGATGCTAATTATTTCAAATCACAGAAATTGGCACCATCGCATAACCGCTATAATACGAGTATGTCACGAAGGGCGACACGTTCAAAATTAATTCAATAATAACTTTCAAGTGCGGTTCTCAATCATCAGGTCAAGACATCAGGTGTCAAGTTAAATTAACCTAAAATATATTTCTTCTTCTTAAATTTATGCGCTAATCATTGTTTTAGCGTTAAGTCCGATTCTTTCCTTAGCAACTTGTTTACTTAAATGTACTTTCACTATTCAATTAAGATATTTACAGTGTACTACGTCCACGTCATAATAAGTACGAGGTGCGGCTATTAAATAACGAGACTGGTGCTGCTACATAAGAACTTCTAATTAAGAAGTGTGCGCCTCACGCCAGCGACCCTTTGTCGCTCCTTGTTCACTGATTAGAGTTGTTTTTTTGTTTCGCCGGGAAAATGTTATGTGTAACGAATTGTTGAGAAATTTGACATGAAACTTCAAAAAACCGCTACTGAAACTTATAATTTATTAAGAGAAGTGTATGCCAATGAATGATTATCGCGGTGACATGTTTTTGAGTGGTTTAAGTCGAGAAGACGTTCAAGATGATTCGTTCAATCTGTTAAGTGTTCATGTCATTGAGGAAACTGTGGAATAAAGAATCCGTAAGGCAAATATTACATAACATGCAAAAAGTGTGTACCAAAATGGTGCCTAAAATTCTCACGTTTGAACAACAAGAAGCTCGCAAAAATGTTCCTACAGCATTGGTGTCCTCAAGCATCCTGAAATCTGTATTAAAAGGAACAAGATTTGAGTTAAAGCTGTAAAAAAGGAAACGGAACGCATTGTTTCGAGCGTTGTAGGGTTAGAGGAGGGGTGTATATTGAAGGTGATAATAAGTAAATATGTATGAAATCAAAATAAAATATTTTACTGCGTCAGTCTCGTTATTTAACAGCCGTACTTCATATTCTGTATTTTGTATTTCTAAGTCTGTAATACTACTAATGTGTAATACACCTGTCGACCTGCGTGGGTTCGTGATGCTGATGATGCTGGTGAAGCTGGATTGGTGAGCTGCTGGATTTTAGGGATTTGGTTGATGTGAATGTGGACTTTCTGTATGTGTATACAAAATTCCAATAATTTTATACTTGAACATATTATTTGTTAGAATTATACGTGGGTTTATTTATCGATTAAGCTAATCTAACAAAAACATTTTTCTAACGCAGTCAGTACATAGTTCTTCTAATATTTTGTTACCTGCATCCATAATTTACAAGTGTATTTATTTTATGTCTTTAGAAAAACTTTCTTCTGCTGTATATCAATGTAGTTACTTGTACAAGCATTTGAAATAAATCTAAGATATATTTCTAAATTAATTAAGAAGTTTGGTAAATTTTGATCGAATTATTAATCACTAAGAAAGTATTTTTATTTAAGGACTTTTCTGAATTGCAATTTCTAGCGATCATGTTTAAGGAAATTGAAATTGGTAGAAGAAATGCTTTAGACGCCTCTTCCTTAGACTAGAGTCATACTGCAAAAGAAATTGCGTGTAAAATTTGTATCAAACTAGCGACTTTTAAACTTGCAAAGTGCTACATGCACTTATATGATTTATTTATTTATGTATTATAGAATTACGAGCTACTTTTTTTCGCAGTGCAGAAGTCTAACTAAGAAACAGGCGTGTAAAGCATTTTTCGACTAATGTAAAAATTATAATAGGACATTATTAACGCCTGTATTTGTCATTTCATTTAAGATCGTGCAATATTTCCAGTGTATAGATGATGAAACTTACAGGACTTACATAATTCTTAAATGCGATCTTAAATAAGATCGCTGAAAATTTCAAATCAAAATAGCGCCCAAGCGCTTATTAGCGACTTAAACAGATTTAAGGATCTTGTTCAAATTTGCTTTATAGTGCTCTTAAATTATTGCAAGATGAGCCTTATGCATACCTATTATAAGTTTCATCTTCTATCGTCTGTGGATCCAGAGAAACCTAATCACCTTTGCCTTTTCGGTGGGAAACAAGTTTTTTTTTAACTCGTACGTGAGAACCTATTGTGTCTAGTCAAAACTTCTAGTCTATCTGAAATTTATTTTTACTAAGACGATCTTAAGTCTAATTATTGCATTTTTAACATTGTATTCATAAGACAAATTAAACGAAACGGATTTATTTTACTTCTTTTTATTTATTTATTTATTCAACCGACAACCTCCTATTACGTTGACAGTTTTCGTGGTGTCGTCATATACATATACGTGAACTACACCGCTGATAAGTGTATAACTTAATCAATTTAACTTGATAACATCCAAACACAGAAAATATAACTGTGGTCCGTGAATTGAATCCGAAAACACAGCAGTCACCTTCAAACATCAATGCTCTCGCCCACTGTGTCGCTTTACAGTTCCGTTTTTTGTTACTGAATATACTTTCTGTTTGAACCAATCAATAATAATTTTTAATACATACATCACAATTATTTTTTTGTTACGAAACAAAATTAAATTTCAGCTATAAATTATTAATGGCTTTATTTATTATAAATTTTATTTATTATTAACTTTATAGCTAAGAATATGATGAATAGTTTTCTCAAATAAAGTTATTTTGCAGAGAATGTTTGCAGATATCGTTATTACTATATACTCGTACTATGCTATAACATCTTTTGTATAAAGTAAATAAAAGAATAAATATTATTATATTACTAGTATGGTATATGCAAGTGCAAGCTAAAGTCATTCATTAAAGAATAATCATAAATAATAGTTATTTCATATAATGTAGTCTTTGTCAATATTTTAACAAACGCATTCCCTTGAATTTTCTTACCACACATACCAGTACACTACAAAACCACACCACTACAAAAAAAAAAGTGTGAAAGCACCTAGTTAGTTAATATTTGTAATACTCATTTGATGTGCCGAGTACACAAGTAACATGCTTCACAGAGATTCACACTCGCTTTGGACCACGGGCCAATAGAAATTAATGTTTCCGAATTGTATTTCTTCTTTTAAACATTTTTTCTTTAAAGCATCACTGTTTAAATTTTGTTTTTAGTTTTATATTTAATTAAACTAGTATATGGGAATATTAATGGGCTAATTTTCAATTGAATTTACGTTTTCTTTGTTTTTTGCAAGGTTCAATGAAAATACTAAAATAAAAAATACTAAAGCTATATTATATTATAACCTCCAAATTGTGACAATCTGCCAAAATGGAGTATTTGAGACTGATCGGTTCAGCCGTTTCCAAGTAATCTTGGTCACCGTTTTTGAAAACACCATTTTGAGAAAAACGCTTTTAAAGTTTCAAAAGCATTATACATAAAGTACAATTTCTTTTTTTAACTTACATAACTTCAAAAATAATCTCCGGATTTATTTGAAATTTTCTGTGTGTGTACTTAAATATATATACATTACGAAAATGAATTAAAAAAAAAATTTTTTTTGAAAATATTATCCCTTAAAAGAAGTTCAATGTCAGTTTGTCAAAAATAAAGAAGTAAAATCAATTTCTATTATGAATTGTTATTAAGAACAGCAATTTTAATTATTACATATTTAATTTTGTCCAACAGTAGAACTGTCAAAATTTATATTGTTACCGACGCATGTGCACCAACCAAATTAATTAAAACACGAATGTGACAAGGAATGCCTATTATGAAAACCTGAAATCTAGATTAAAATGTTAAATAAAACCGTAAATTAAATATCAAAATAGTGGGTGGGAATAAGGCTTTACAATTTGTGGTTTTATAATTTAACTCTCTTTCTTTTATCCTAATCGTTTAATGATGCAATAGTTGAACTGAACAGTTTTGTGGTTTTAAGAATGGTGATTTATAGGATCAGTAGCGCATTGGAGGCACATTTAGCATAACTCAAAGTTTATACAAACAAACATTATACGATATTAAATTTTTATTTCTAACGTTGAAGGTCTATCTCAATACATACATACATATCTTACTATTTAAATAAACTTTTTTTTGAAGACACAATGGGCGAGATCATTGACGCTGACTGCTGTGTCTTCAGGTTCGATTCTCGGACCAGAGTTATATTAGTTTGAAAATATTTTTAATAAAAAGTAAATTAATCTGTACTTGAAAAATTTCTCAAGTTTAAATGTGAGTTATTCTACAACGAGTATGTTTACCTGAATAAACGTATATTAGGCCGCATTTTGTGTATCCCTGATATAAGAAACGACAATAGTCGACGCGACTTGTTGAGTAACAAAGTAAATAATTGGAGAAAATGTTTGTAGGTTATTTCAATTGACATTTCTACGCTCTAATAAAAATCTCTATATACTTGGGTATACTCTGATAATATTTTTACCACAGCGGTGTCTTTTAAAACTCAATAAAACGATAAACTAATCTCGCATATACCAACTCTATCTGTATCTGTTGTATATCGTATGTGGTATTGCAGCAGATACTAAGGAAACCGCGGCCCTGCGCCTCCGCGCTCCATGGTCCCCAGTCCGCGTGTGTCAAGCCCCTTAATCCACATTGAGTTGCGATAATCTGGGTTTGTTCTAAGAGGAGAGGTAAATATTGAAACGATTGCAAGAGTTGTAAATTGGCGACACTTGTTAAGCGCATTTCTTGTCTGATTGAGACACAAAGATTTATATTTGCTTGAAATAAACAAGGAAAAAATAATCAATGATCAAATTTATTTCAGTGAATCTAAGTTAATATTCTTTGTGCTTTACATGCCTTAAATTTGTTTTGTTTAGTTTATTTAACGTGGGTCTTATTACTAAGGACCTTCTACTATGTTCGTAGTATTTATGTTGTCGTGGTATCATTTAAATTCCCAGTAAACATTTTGGTGCATTTTGGAGTCACTTTGACATCATATTGGAGATGCGTATGATTTTTTTGTCATGAAAGAGTTCATTTATAGTTCAGTTTCTCACAATTCTTCATATGAAATGTCTGTTTTATCGGCTACAGATGACAGAACCACTCCACCTGTCGGAATACAAATGAAGATAAAGTTGTTGCGAACTATAATTGAAGTGAAATAGTGATAGAAACGTCACAAAATAGGGCACTTCACCAAATGTTTACTGGGTTAACTCGGCGTCTGTATGGTAAAAATTAATGCAACATCTGTATGATGGGTCAACTTGACCCGGATATTGAACGGTATCTGATGTCCACAGTTTCAAGGAAATTTAAGGACTAAATTATTATAAAAAATTAGTCATATTAGGAACTTGTTACGTATTTACGAAAGAACTATAAAATCTGTAACGCGCGTTTGAAACCAACACGGGTCTGAAACAACATCGCTGCCTAATAAGTTTTCCTTATTCTGTGAGTAGATAAACATTTACATTTGATAACAACCAAACGCAGAACATGAAGCGCTGGTTTGTGGATTGAACCATAAGATACAATAGTAATACGTAAAGTATAAAAATCCTCTCGTCCAATGTGCCAATTTTAACAAAATGGTAATTGCCGTGCTCCTTCTGCGTAAAATTCATGTTTTACATAATATATTGTGAGATAAGCATAATAGTAAATGTAATCTATAAATAATAAACCTAGTCGTTGGGGTCCTAGGTGTACAACAAATTTTGGACCTCCACCAACAGAAACTGTTGACCGTACTCTTTTTTTTTAGCTGTCACACTGAGTAAAATTGAAATTGAAAATATAGAAATAAATTTGATCGATTATTATCAAGCCATAATTGCTTTTCTGCGCAATATCCAGTTACAATCCGAAATTGTATCTAGTAACAGTTGCCCTTCGGCGAATTCAATTGCAGCTATAGTTGTAATTTTCGGTGGTGAAATCAACCTCTCAAACATATGTATCTTTACCAGATTAGCCTTATGCCTTCATTAATAAATTACTAAATAAGAAGCCTCTTAAAATAATATATTTCATAATATATTCTACATCATGAAATGATTTTGGTTGTTTCTAACTTTTAATCTTCACAGAGATTCCATAATATTATTCTATGTTGAAATTGTGGTTATGGATGTACATAAGTCGTGTTTATTTTTCACACCATTGCTGACTAAAGACACACCTAGGATTCGCACCTTTACTTGGGAGATGTTCAGTACTCAGGATCTCCCTAACCAGTGCTGCAGCCTCTGTTTCGTCCCCATTTTATTGCTGTTCTATAATATTGACCTACTACTTTTTATAGTAAACAAATGAATAGATGAAACTATAAGCGTTCATAAGAGAGAAAGAGAGAGTATTTCTTGTAACAGGCTTGTGAACCATGACTTAATTTCTACAAAACTGTTTAATTATATTGATAAAGTTGGTTTTCAGAACCTCAAATGTTCAATTACTTGTAAAAAAAAACAATATTACATAAGTTTAACATTTAAAATTTATATTTTAGACCCTTTTATTATTAAAGGGATTCAAAGTTATAAAAAAGTGTGACAAGACGATGCAAGGAAGTGGGGAAGACATAAGACATGTAATTTATATTTTAATTTCTTAAATGAAAAATAAGACTACTTATATTTCAAATGTGTGACGTCATAACAAGGGGAAATATGTCCACAATGTGTGACGTGATAATACAGACGAGAGGGTTGGAAAATTCATGAAATATGTGTGACGTAATTTATAAATGGCCCCTATTAACTTATACTTAAATCAAAATTTGGAAAATGAGTCAAAAGCCCATTAGATATTTAATATGATGTTTTTTTCAGTTTTGGGTTATTATTTTTATAAATAATAGTTATTAATCATATGTTTTTTATAAGGACAAATTATTAAAACAAAGAACTTCCTTTAAAGAGGTATTACTTAATTTGAATAGCTACTACATTATGTTTATAGTCGTATGCAAAACGGTATGAGATATCAAGCTGAAAATAAAATTTATTTAATCGAAATTTGATATCTCAAGAAGCTTGTACTTCGATCGTGTCCTTGTATGATTTTGTTTTGACTGATGTTTGAATAACACCTGCTTCTGATTAGTTTGTGTGTTAGCGATTTTAAAATTTTGTTACCTAATAGTTATTAGTTTAGTTTTTTACTTGACTAATCCCTTTTATAATTAAGTTTATATATATATAGTCATAATATCAATATACATATATATTTATATTAAATATCTAAGTTTGCATTTCTTCAATGTTTGGCTAGAAATATAATGTCGCAATACTACACAAAGTGTGTAATACTGTTGAAAAATATCACATAGTTTTTAAATACAGTCGTATATATATATATATTACCTTTTGTTAAAATACTACATTGCCCCACAATTCTGGGATTTTCCATCTCATTATGTCACAATAATCCAACATCTCCTTATGTGGGTTTTTTGGGTAAATTATCGGTTTAAATAGATTTATATTGACTATTTAAGAACTCTATTTGCGCAATGTAATTTCAGATAGGATGTAAAGCAATTGTGAATAATTGTAGCTAAAATAAAGTTAATTTATAACTATAAAATCGGATAACTAATTAGCGATACTGGCACGTGTTTCTTACCAAAGGCGAGTAAAGGATGATAGGTTTTTTCTGGGTTTATTTAAGTTAATATTTGTGGTAAGGCCGTCCGCACATGGGTCGACTGATTGCAAACACGAGTTCCTAACCGAATGAGAATGCAACTGTGTTGTTAGTGAGAGAACGCACGTGTACACCAGTGAGAGAACACACACGGCACGAACGGAACTAAACTGTTTTGAAATTGGTTTTCAGCACGTTTTGAGCGACTGTGTTTCTTGGTCACAGGGCAATTGCATGCTATTGATGGTGACATCATGAGCAGAAATGTGCAGAAATACTTTTCAAAAGTATTTAAATATATACAAATACCTCAGAATACGACACAATAAAATCCTCTATTATGCTATTGTTAAAAATAGAGCAACGAAACACGGCTCGACATGGCTCGTTTTTCGTTTTCGTTGGAAACTTCGTTGCGCGAATAGTTTGCAATCAGTCGACTCGTGTGCAGACGGCCTTAGAGCACTGGTTTAGTACATAATAAAAAAATATATAGCGATATTCTAATCTCCTATTTGTTCCATCTTACTGGTAACTAAAAATCAAAATTACATTTGAAAGAAAGGAAATTAAATATAATTCCTTGTCTTTCCACCTTTCCCAATACGTATATTACATTGATGTGTTTTTTTCTAACCGAACCTTTCGGCGATTTTAACAACTTGGGACTTTTTACACTCGTATCTTATTAATCTGGTCTGCTATTTAAATCTTGATCAGATCATCTGTCATGGCATCCTGTAATTGTTATTTAATGATGTGTTTTTCCTTAGATGGCTGTATCTATTTTGGCAGATATCTATAGGTGTTGTCCTGTATTTGACAGTGATCGTATTGAAGTGTAGTGTTTCGAATTTATATTTAATAAACGTATAATCAATTATGATTACTTTCTTTCACCCACAATTTCGGGTAGCCTACCCTTGATCACCGTTTTTAATATTCCCCTAATTTTTACGTCTGTCTGTCTTTCTTTGAAGATTCTTTCTCGGGTTCACTACCTTTTAAACTTAATTGACTAATCTGATTTCTATTTATCACGTAACATTTTCTGTAACCTTTAACTTCATTATTTACATTTAGTCGTATGCAAATAAACATTTAGAACATTTGTTGGTTATCTTTACCGAAGTTTGTAACACAAATTAGAACTCGTAGTTGATTGGCCTTCGTATTGAACTGAGTTTTACAACAATTTGTGATACAAAATATCTACTATAGGTACTACTATATATTTTTTTAACGGTTTTGATATATTTAATCAATTTTAATTTAAAAATAACTTACATTACATAGTCATTTAGAGATAGAGGTATGTGTGCATCTGTATATACAAGTATATGTGTATATTTTGTGTGTGTGTCTGTGTATCTGATAACAATTATCATTTCCGATGTATGATTGATAGTTGTTTAATACGTAGGTCCATTCACTTGTTCAAATTTTTATCTATTCTTTATATGTATTTGTATATATTGAAAACTCTTGTGTATTTGTAAAGCATATCTACTAAAAATATTACACTGGTGGCGCCAACTATTATCATCACCTAATTAAAAACAAATTAAGTAATTAGTGATACTATCGAAACGCATTATTCCCATCTATCACCTGGACGTGTTCCTGTTGTTCTTTGTTTGATATTGGGAGATATATCGTGATGATTCTTCCTTGTTTCGTAAGAAGGAGCGACACTCGACACATGGTAATTGTTTGTAATGTAGTAAATTGTCTCCGTGCCAGACGCGTCTCTTTCCGTGTAATCACTTAGATAGATTTGATAGCAAAAAATGCCACAAGCAGATTAAACACCTATCGGTCACTGATCTAGAAATTCCGCTGGTAATTGTATGCAGTAGCGTCAACACCATTTTTACCATTTTAGTTTCTAAATGAACCTATCAAAATTTATCAGTATTATTTGTTTTCAACAAAATTTAAACAGAACAAATATTTAGATGATATTTTAACGCCTGCGAACATTCTGCGGCCGACATTCAATTCTAACCAGCGTAATTTTTTCCGCTGGTGACCATTTTTCTTTTTAAGGCCTCAACATAATTAAATTCTATATAGTATCAATGCTATTGCGTGTGACGAGTCGTTATCAGTTCATTTACGATGCTAACCAAGTCATCGACCGACGACCTATGTTGGTAGTGTTTATGGTGTTGAGCCCTTATATACGTTTTTACTATATCGATGCTTATTAATAATATGATTATACTAATATAATGATACGATTAAAGTCAGTACCAAACGACGCCGTTTGATTCAAATATTGGAAGATTGACAAGGCCAGTTTCCTACTACACGATGGAACGAATGTTTGATCCTATTTTATTAATTTGTTGATATTATTGACACTGACACTGTTTAACAAAAACTTTCAAGTAAATAAACAAACTTTTAAATATAAAGGTTTATAAGTGCAGCAGTGCATGATATGTAGATCAAGTGTGTGGTGGGGGTAGAAACATCCCTTTTGACGCGGGTCAACGTGAACTTTGGACACACTTAGTTCCAGCATCGACCACAGGATGCGTCCAACTATCAAGCGTTTGGTACAGTCATAATTAAAATGTATAAATAATGAAAACGTTTGACAAAAACACACAATTACTAATTAAAATTTGTGAGCAGTATCTATTAGAAGAGAAAGAGGGGTTAGGAAGAGGGGGGGGGTGTGTGAGAGAGAGAGAGGGAGGGAGAGCTGAGAGATGCTTAAAGCAAGGTGTGCCGTATAATTTTCACTAATTTTTTTGTAATGTATATAGGGGGGAATAAGATAAAATTATTGATTGTATTGTAGATTTATACGGATCTTATAACCTCTTTTAAGCAAGAGACACCACAGAACTCTCGTAATTTGAACAGTAATAAATTTCTTTAATATTTTGAATAGTTTTGAAATGATGTAAAATCTTAGATTTCGTTCTGTCTACTATCTAGTTAATTTGTCATTGAATCTAATACAAAATTAAGAACATTTAGTTTGAAGCATCGCTTTTGGTGGGGGCTCTAGGAACTATCCCATAAGATAACACTCCTGGGCTATGGTGCATGGTTGCATCATGGAATGGTACGCCACTGAGCATACCACATACCTTCAGAAGCGGCGACTTGATTTCCTAGATTATCTATCGGTAATAAAAGTGGATTTCATTTGGAACTTTGTACCCAACATGCGCAAATTCCATTCTTTTGAAATTATCTCTTACTTATATAAATAACATGAATAGTTATTGTGTTGTAATGTTCCTTATACCTTACGAGTACATGATTAATTTCTCAGAAACATGCTAATGCCTTTTTTTTTTACTAAATTCCAATCTCTGTATCGATATTAATACTAATTTATGAAGGTTTAAATAAATAAAATGATTATCAGATATTGATAACTTCCGATATGTTGATTAAAAGATTTAGTAAAGGAATTCGGTTAGGCTCTTAGTTTAAATCGTTCAGGTTGTCTACATTTTTATAATCCTTAATTTTCTCTCTTATTATCGGACAAAGTTTCATTAAAATAAGATACTAAAAACTATTTCAGTTAAATTTACTGAGGAATGACTATTTGCGGTTGCGTTATAACGCTTTCTCCACTAAACGCATTATGACGTTACTGCCAGCCAGTACACAAATAAACAGATGCGCTCATAATTCTTCCTAAGATCTTCCTACAAAGTTTTCTGCGTTTTCCTCCTTTTTGTGGTCTCACGTGTGGTAGAAAATAAATAAACTGTACATGTAAATTAGTTAACGGTTTCGGAAAAGGTAAACAAAATGTAAGTTCAAAAGTAAATATGTTACAGGTACGAGTTACTAGTATGCAGAAGCGGATTAAGCGATGGGCAAATGCTTAGGGTCCCTTGAAAATTAATTGTGATCGAATACAATTGAATTTTCTGCGAAACTAAAGAAAGAGGTCTGTCATAGGGCCCTATTTTTGTGTTACGCCCAGGTCCCATAAGCAAATTGAAACGTCACTGTTAATTTTACTGTCGACTGTGACAGCATTCTGTTTTCAGCAGGGACTTTGTGAAGAAGCGACTATGTCTTGCGTTTACTTTTCAATGTTTTTGAGCATGCTACAGTGCCGGCTTTAATTCCTACTTATTTTATATTATTAGAAATATATTCCCAAGGCATGCATTACCACTTGCATGAGAAGATCTTAATCGAATACTTATAAAGATTGTCCAACTAAGAAAATTTCATATAAGGCACTGGTCAGGTATTCCTGAGATTATTCTGACTAGGAAATGTCCGACAGGGCTATAGTCTGGTGTACTCGCAATTCTTTTCCAACTAAACACAACGAAGTATGTAAATATGACTATAATTAAGTTTAGTTTTCGTATTTATTTATAAGGTAAATAACGTTACCTTTATTAATGTCAGAATACGTAAATTGATGTTGAAGGATTTTGTTTTAATTCTCACATTTTATTAACCAAAAAAATTAAATGTTAAAGGTAAACTTTTTAATGTTAATTAAACCATAAATATTTGCAACTGCACTGTGGGAAATACATAACAAAAATTACTACAACTATCTTTGTCACAAAATCACCATATCACCCTGGTACTATGTCGCATTGTAATGTTTACTACATGTTTCTCACAGTGTGTGTTAGCGGGTATATGTTTATAAAATTTTTTGAAATTCAGCCCGAGTAATAGTTTTAATACCTCAATGTGCTGATGTTTGGGATATTTAGTTTTGTGCTTATTGATAAAAACGGTATATTTTATTCTCTTTAAGACGACACAGTGGAAGAGAACATTCTTGCTGGACGCTGACTGCTGTGCTTTCGGGATCGATCTCCAGACCAGAGTTACATTTTTTATAACATACGTAATAATAAACTTATTAGAGGCGGTGTAGTTAACATCGGTGAGGGGACTCAATGTCGGAAATATGCCGAAGTTAAATAAATAAATTAAATAATGCTAATTTGCGTTTTAGATTAATTTGGCATTATTTTTGTTACAAATATTTCATTTCCTGTATCCACGTGTTATTAATATCAGAATATTTAATTGTTGACGTCTTTAGATTGTCGTAATTAATAGGTAGTAGCGACGAGGCAGTACTGCTACTTCTCCGTAGGGTGTTGTCGTTATTTTTAAACGTAATGATACGTTTTGTTAGCCGAGAAAGTCTTGCTGCCTCGAGAAAGTGTCTCACCAATCGATGAACTATATACGAAATACGGAAAATATGTTGACCTGTATTTATAAAAAAAAACCGCTCCGTTGTTTTATACACTTGTATACTCGTATACTTGTATATAAGGCTAAGGAATGGAAGCATAAATTTGACTAAATTAAAACTTAATGTTTTCAAAGCATGCAACAACTTTTATATTTAGATATTAATACTTACTTTATTATATACAAACTAATTAATTATTAGAAATTAACTTACAAAATATGATGTAATGAATATATTATACCTATACATGGTAAAAAACTATGCTAATGTAGATCAAATCACATTTAAATTAGTGAACTCAACTCTAAACTTGAATGCTAATAATAAAAATGTTCTGTAACGATTTCGAGATATGTTTTCTGTTTATTTTATGTTAATTTATTGGTTTCCATAATCTGAAATTCCATAAAATCATAAAATCAATTCCGTATCGATAAAGATATCTATCAGGACATCAGATATTGAATTATGTTTATGTTACTTCTAATATGCCGTTCTAGCGTGGTGTTGAAAAATTCTTAAATAAGTACATATGTATAATATGCACTTTTTTTTGGGAAATATGTAATATGTCTTAGGGTTCGATTTCCGAAGACATCATAAGAACTGCCAATATGGAAAGAAGTCATCGGTGCTAGAGCCGACGTTAAATAAATTAAATTTAAACAAATAAATCTGATTCTTATGATTTTTATCTTTTTGATCTTATGATAACGGGCTTGTGTCCTATGTCTTAATTTTTGTAAAAGTGTACTATATATTGATAAAGTGGACTAGAAAGTTACTAGAACCTCAAATGTTCAATTATTTTTTAATAACTCCTTATATGTTAGGTAATATTAACAATTAGAAAAGTCATTTTGTCTCTTTAATTATTAAAGGGATTCAACGTTGTACACAATCCAAGTGCATGTGATATCACAACCCTTATGTAAGGTTACCAACCTTACAGCTCATAAATCTCTGCTATATATTATTTACAGCTATTTCAAGGAACACTCAAATTCCAATATTATGTCTGCCTTAGCATGGTTAAATAAAATAAAAACTTATTATTCTTTGACTTGACTTGATTATTTGACTACCAACAGCTACAAAACATTACCACAGTACTGACCTACTCTAAAACTACAATTTAAACTTTTAATTGCTATATCTCCGTCAATATTTAGATATTTAATAAAATAGACACGCCACTACACATTTATTAACATCAATTTCAATCAACAATTGAAAAATCGACCACTAAAAAATGAGGACACAAGCCCATTTGATCTTCTTGGTTTGATCTTATGATAATTTGTAGTGCTTCCTAAGACCTCAGTTCTTTTTTCGCCATATACCTTTTTACACTTTCAATACAACTTAAACTGTATACCCTACAACCTGCCATATCCTGTCTATGGCAAGACAAATCGACCAGCTAGTTTACTAATAGAGCCTGCGTATTTTTTGGCAAAGATGATTCTTATGATATTTTGATGAATTTTAAAGGCCCGCAGCACAGTGTTCAGACTCCAGTCTTCGTCTTATTTATTTAGTTTTATTTAGTAAAATTCAATTTTAATTATTAAATTATATATTTTATTATTAATTATTTAATTTATTAATTAAAATTTTGTGTCGCGGATAAGTGCAGAGCGTATGTGTGAACTTTGCTATTATTTTTGTTTTTAGATAACCAAGAAGTGAGCAATATGAACTTTTTTCTTTTTTTTGTAAATTGGAATCAAAAAGAAACAAATTTCTTAAGAATTTGTTGTCAAAATATCTTTCAGCATTGTTAATTGGCTTGTAAATATAAGTTTTCACAAATTTTAAACGTTAATTTATTTAAAAGAAATCACTTTACGTAAATATGAAATTAACTAACATCAGATTTTATCTTAGTACAAATTGAGATTTTTTATTGTTATGTGTTATAACCAAATATAGTTTTATCAGATTTTCTTGTAAATTAGAACCAACCAATTTGTAATAAAATTTAACCCACATTTCTGCTTGTACCATGTACCAATTTACCAAGAAGTTATTTTATAGATAAATTAATCATTTATTTTATTACCTATTTCATATTTATTTATTTCAATATCAAAATTATAAATTAAAGACATTCCAAACCAGAGCTATATTTTCTGTTTTCAATCATAAACTCATTAAGCAGCGGTGTAGCCCACATATATGAGACTACGACTCCACAAATACTACCAGCATTGTTGGAGGTCGTCAGTGATAGTACTCAATATCAGAAATAGAACGATGTTAAATAAATTAAATAAAAGTAAATAATATTATGTGTTAAATTTCGTTGTTTCTATATAATTCATTTATACATGAATGAGAGAATGAGAGAACAGTTTCAGGCGATACATTATAATATACGACATATAGATTTTAGGCCCAAAATATTTGAAACCTGTGTTATCGCATTCGTATTACACAATCGCGTGAAGTTAATAAAATATGCGTTTTATTTCTTGCGTGAGATTTATCTTCCAATGTAAATACTTAATGACATATTTAAATATTTAATGATGATATATGTAATTTAATTTAAAGTTCATAATTGTTACTATTATTAATAATATAGGTAATACTATTTTTGACAAGACTTTTACGTAAATGTTGAAAATGTCGTCAAATTTGAAGGGTCGGTAAAAATAGTTAAAATACATGCTGTCTCAAAATTTCAGTGACCTAGGGTTCATAGTTTTCTTTTTAAAAATGATTAAAAATTGTCAATTTCCAGCTCCAATGTTTTAGCTCTATTTGACCATATATTATAACTTTTAACAATGAAGAAATTGTGACACGAGTTTGAAGAAGTTTGTGAATATAATTAAAACCAGTACTTATACTTCAAAATATTTATTTTCAAAGGTACAGTCTCCGTATTTTTTGTCACTAATATATTTCGTATTTTGTATTACCGAGATAAATGTAAACTTTTTACATTGGAACGCCCTTAAAACCGCGTTCTCACGGGGCGATTTTAGTGAAATCTTATAGCTACATAAAAACAATGTACTAGACATATGCGTATACCGCCTCCTTACATAGATTTATGCCCATAGTTCACATTATCACATAAAGTTGAAATAGTGCTAAAACGACGTATTTAAAAAAAAAAACTCGTTTTACGCTATTTTGAACATTCTCCATATAAAAATGACTGAGAATCAGAAAATATTTAAAAAAAAATCGCTGTTACTTGTGAAATCTTATAGCTACATAAAAACAATGTACTAGACATTTGCGTATCCGCCTCCTTACATAGATTTAGGCCTATAGTTCACATTGCTATTGATGCGTATTCGAGTTATGAGCAAAAATTAAAAAAAACCTGAAGAAATTCTCATAACTTCAGTAATTGTGTATTCATACAAAAGTTGAATACTTCCTAAAACAGATTTAACGACACACATTTCATAAGTGTTCTAAAACAGATTAGTATAACAATATGTTCTTCTTAATAACATTAAATATGTATTAACATTTATCCCGACTTACAAGCGACTTTTTGATTAACAAAATAAAAAATATTTCCATTTTCAAAATTTTTGATTAACAATATAAAAAATATTTTCCATTTTCAGAATTTTTGATTAACAAAATAAAAAATATTTCCATTTTCAGAATTTTTGATTAACAAAATAAATTTTTTTTTCCATTTTCAGAATTTTTGATTAACAAAATAAAAAATATTTTTCTTTTTCAGAATTTATGCGCTATTTCTTTATTCCATTTGTAAATTAGGTACCAAAGATAGCCAATATATCAAATTTCATCTTTCTAACACAATTTTTACCCTGGGCAAAAGCACTCCAATTATTTATAACTTTTGTTATAATTATTATAAAGCCTCAATGAGTAGGAGGGTCGCGGTGGTTTGGAAAGAACTAGTCATGACCGCCGGGAGTCGCCATCGGTGCACATCTTGGTGTTAGTAGCAAATACCACCCCAAATAATATTTGAAAAATTTAAGTTTCTTTTATTAATTAGATACTCAATTATCACATATCCTGACGCTATCTTTCAACGCACCTTTAATCAATTTTTGAATTTCTAAATTTTAAAATATGTTCACATTCACTACGGAATAAATTCTACTACGGAATAAATTTCATACAGCAAAAAGTTCCTATTCAAGACGTATTACATTGTAAAAGAAACGAAAGAAAGATGCTGTTGATGCTTTTTTCCTGGACTAGAGCCACACTGCGAAAGGAAATCGCGTAAGAAAAATCTGTACCGCAAATTTGTATCAGACTACAGATTTTTCTGCGCGACTTTTAAATCAGTAGCATGTACTACAAAATTACGGATTTCTTTTCGCGCCATTTTTTTTTCTGAGTGCAGCCTTAGTCTAAGAAATTCGCCTAATGCGTAGTTTCCTCATAATTAATACTGACACATAATTCTGTAGTTAATTGTAATTAAATAAAAATAACTGAAAATATAACACATGTATTTTATATGGAATAGGAATTTAAAAACAGAGTCGTAAAGCTTAAATAAATATTTACAAATATTTTTAAAAATATTTACAAATTTGTAAATATAAAGTTATCTTTGTCCTGATAACCGGATAGTTTATTTACTAATTAATTACTAATGACACGCGATAATAATCATTTTTTGAATTTAAGTAATTAGTTGATGCTGATAATACTCGTGTATTCGTACCATATACATGTTATGTAATTAACGAAAATTTAAAAATTGTGGTTTTTTTTTTATTGTCGGCTTATTAAAATATACTCGTGTTATTACAATTCATGTTATTATTAAAGAATATTTATGTTGTCAGTTATTTGCATATAAGTTGAATCTAATGTATGACACTTACCTTAAGCATCTAAATTATTGACTATTAAAACTGAGAGCTTTGAATTAAAAACAGCAAAAGAACGAGTTACGTCCTCGGCACGTATAGATGTGACCGCATCTTGCGCATCAACCAGTGGCGTATCATTAGCGTTACAAATTATCATTTCAGTAGCTTTACGGAGTTCAGGTTTTTTTTGTTTATTCATTTACGTAATTACAACTGGACTAATGACCCACCAGCCAATTTATCCATAACCAATATATACTCGTATATACACACCATACGATATTAAGGATAATCCATTGACATTTCCTTAATTTATACTATTTATATTTTTATTTTTACACTTCTTTTATAATTGTCATTGTAGTTCAAAGGGTTTCCTTTTCAAAATAAAAATTAATATTTAATTTCTAAATATTATATATCTAAATATTTAAGTTATAAGTAATATCTGGTTCATGATTGATACAATTCAAAATGTTTGAATTGACAATGTATTTTTTTAACAACATCCATTTCATTAGAGAGGTAACTCTGAGAAAAATCCATAATTCCTCATTAATATTATACATATATCTAAATATTTAAGTTATAATTATAATAAATCGTATCAATCATGAACCAGATATTACTAAAGTAATCTATTCTATTTTCACTGAAGGCACAGTGGCCGAGAGCATTTATGTTTGTAGTGAGACTACTGTGTTTTCGGGTTCGATCCTCGGACAAGCGCTATATTTTCTGAGTTTGGTTGTCATCAACCAAGTAGGCCATAGCACCATGAAATCTGTCAATAGAAAGGAGATGCTAGATTTTAGTATCGGAAGTAGCTTGCCGTTAAATAAATTAAATAAAAGCATTCTTTCCAATTGAGTATATTAAATCAAAAACAACTTTTTTTATACAACTGACAATAGCCTTGTTTATGTTACGCCACTGTTTAAAACAATTTTATAGTATGTGGTATGCTACTTAGTGTTTTTATTTAAAACCTTGCTGTCAAATAATAAAACCGATAAAATATAAAGTAAAATTCATTAACAAATTCTCCTTTTGTCGGAGCTCGTTTTTGAATTATTTGTCTAAATAACCCCTAAATACGAGTATTATATGGTTTTTGTATAAGAAATTGCACCATAAATTTGCTAATTTTTAGTATAAATAACTTCTTAAATTTACATGCATCTTTATATGTTTTGAACGTGCTATATACTCGTACATAACATTAATTATTCTAGGTAAGGATTTAGAATCGCCATCCAATTACTAGTAGGTATATGTTCAATCTTCTTCTTCTTCAGTGGCTCGACAGCCCTGGGTGGGCCCTGGCCTTCTCAAGAATTTTTCCGAATGATTTAATTACTTGAGATTTCGTAACAAGATTTTTTTCACGTTGTTAGCACCACGCCCAACCCCCAACCTGGAGGACCACTCCCCTGATATAATCCCCAGGGGCAGAGTACTCGGCTATACCCCCGGCACTGGATACCCATTTTAGTCGCCTCTTACGACATGCATGAGCAACATTGGGACTATTCTTTCACACCCGGTCACCACTCGGGAATTATAACAAAACCCAGATAATATCTGTCCCGGGGATCGAACCCAAGGACATAGTAGTCAGAGTCAAGCATCAATGCTCTCGCCTACTGTAGCCGTATGTATATGTTCAATAAAACAACTTTATTATAAAAAGATACTAGCAGCTTTTGACCCCCCATACGAGGTAATTTTCAGGTAAAACAAATTGTAAAATTATACTCTCTACTAGCACACTATTTCCTTATCAATATTGGTCCTCTCATACAAACATTGCAAGTCAGAATTAACACAAAATTACTCCTGTTACAGTGAAGTTGCATCAAAGAAGGCATCAATATATATTATTAAATCAGTTAGAAGTTACAATTTTACATATAATTAAATATCTAACTAATAACCTGGACGATCAATAATATAAGTACTTCACTGCTGTCTAATAAGTTTCTATGATTTTGTAAGCAAATAATCAATTTAACATTGAAAATAACCAAAACCTGAAAATATAGCTCTGGTCTGCGAATCAAACCTCAGTTGCGAATTGGAAGATGAAAGTTAATGATTACATACATATATAATAAAATTAATTTAATAATAACCAAACTCTGAAAGGATTGAACCAGAAGACATTGTTCTTCTTATTTCCTCTTATATCGCGAAACATAAAGAACATTTTAAGCGTATCTTATACTTAGCGTGAACTTATGTAAAAATGTATTTAGTATGTTATAATGAGTTCTAACAAATATCTAACACCACAAACTTGACATTAGACGGTGTCATTCGAATTTTATATTCACTCTAATAAACGTTTAATAATTTGAATTTTAGTTTTATTTTTATGTATTTTTTAACATAATTTCACTAAATAAAATATAATATAATAAAATAAAATTTAAATTACATATTTATTTAATAAAGCTTTATTGACAAAACAAAATTTTAATGTGTACACATAAATATAACCTATATCTTATGGAAAACATCTCTAAAAATATATATTATACAAATCTGGTATAGAAACAACTTTCTTTTAAAACGAATAAATTCCAATTGACTTTGCTTCACGTACATGTACCATATATACCATATACTGAAAAAACTGAGACTTGTACAAGTCTAGTACGATTATTAAAATGATAACAAAATAATTATTAATTTTTTATTTGCCCCTTAGAAGAAATCTTCTTTACAGTGCAATCCCCGGACCAGAGTTATAATTTCTGGGTTTGGTTGTTATTACGTTAAATTGATTATGTACATACATAATCATAAACTTATTGTACCGGTTTTACACCAGAGAGACAAAACAATAAAACACGAAGAAAAACTGTTTTTCGGAACAAAAATACCAATGTTTTGTAAAAACTGAACAGTTTTGTCTTTAAAAACTGTTTTAGTAAACAAAACAGATTTCTATATGGAGTCGGGAAGATAATAAGAAAACACATTGGTTTTGTTTTCTAGTCTGCTTGGTTTGATCACGCAGTTTTGTTTTTTGTGAACATTTGCGCTTGTCAGTTGTTGTTTATCATTTGGCTAGTAATTAGTTCCAAAAGCAGTTATAAGTGCAGAATGCAGTAGACAAAAGATAAGACCAGCAATTTAATAGAAATGTATTGCGAACACAATAATTTGTGTGATACTAAACTTTTATAGGACACACAGAAACACACTAAAAACAAAACCAGTTCAATGTGAACACTCTGTTTTTGAAAAATAGAACTGTTTTAAAATAAAACAAAACGTATTTTTATTTTGTTTTTTGAACTGTTTTCAAAACTGTCTATTTGGTGGATTAGGTGGTGATGTAGTTCACATATATGCGGCCACGACACCACAAAAACTGCTAATATAGTAGGAGGTCATCGGATAAAGGCCAAATTTAAATTAGATGAATTAAAAAAAATTAATAAATTCTTAAACGTTGGTTGGTTTCTGTTATTATTAATTGTTTATTGCGCGGATTTGAAATCGACTAACGACATATCACTATTATTATTACAGATTTACAGATGACGGCAATGATTAAATTAACATATAAATTACATATATGAAACATAATTTTTTTAATTTATAACATTTCTATTATTATATTCTTTTTGTTGTTTTTTAATATTAGCTCAGTTCTAGGTTCTAGGTTCTCAGGTTTCATGTTAAACCATGTTCGGTATTCAGTGATCATGATGCCGTGAGACAACGAAAGATCTTAACAACACAAGTAGGTTGGAATGCCTAAATTGTCACGATGAATGGAATAGAATTCTTTTAAGTCCTAAAGTTACTGAATTTAAATTTGAGAGTATTTTTTAAAACATTTCTCATAAAATATTGATTTTTATTGTAAATTTCTAATTTCTTGCAGTAAAATTTATTTCAAAATATGAAACAACCTTCATAAACTATGCACACCAAACGTGAAAGCACCAACTCTACAATACATGGGTGTAGTCCCTATTCTTAGTCATTTTTTTATGTAGTTACATTAAAATTTATTTTTTATGGTTTTATTTTATAAATTGGTCACACTAAAATAACGGTGTCTTCTATATATGTAAATAATATTGTCCTTGAAAATGATAACAGCTGGTCTAGCCGTTCATTGCGTGTGGTTCACTCGGGCATTTCGCTAAATGGACGCTAGAACCAAAGCAATTCAGTTTAAAACAGTAAACGAGTGTTAATTAATTAATTTTAGACAGCACAAACAAAACTGACCCGTGCACAGCGGATACATACTAGAGTAAACTTGACAATCAGTCACTATAAAGACTAGAATCAATGGTACTTTACTAGTGATCATAGGCAAAAGTATAGTCGAACATTAAGTAAAAACGTTATTTATATTATACATGTAGGATAATATAATGTATTAGCCGCCCTCGAACTCTCGTAATTTGAACTATACAAAATTGTCTGTCAGCATAAGCTCCACACTTGCTAGATTGCTACAAGCTACTTTCAAGGTTTACTTTCAAACTAGCTTCAAGACAGCTGGAAAGACAGGGAAAAGTTTGACATTAGACAGGAAAACGTAATATTTCAGGTTTGACAGTTTTAGTTATTTTATTGCTGTTTGTTTATGAATAACTGAGATAACAATTTATAAAAAGAAAATACATAATAAATGCTGATATGATAACATTCCTCACGGATAACAAAAACTCTTGCAAAATTTATTTATTTTTGGACTAATTTATACTCGTACGTAATACAGCTCTAGTAAACAATCGTACGATTGTTTTGTTTATTTACTTGCATTGTATTTTAATATACCCATTACCCACTTATGTGACAACGACACAGTGTCTTCGGGTTCGATCCCGGACCAGAACTATACTTTCTGGGTTTGATTAATCTCAAGTGAAATTGATTATGTACTTATACAATCATACACTTATTAGGCAGCGGTATTGTTCACAGGCCTCGACACCATAATAACTGTCAATAACGCAGAACGTCGTCGGTACTAGAACCTAGCATTGGAAATAGGTCGACGTTAATAAATAACAAATAATTAAACCAAGTGTAAAGTGTAATGTAAAACAATTTTCTATGTGAGAATGGAATGAAAGTTGGAATTATCTTGTGGCAAGCTAGCAAGTATAAATCTTTTTTTTAACTTTTTTAATTTTCAATTGTTGCCTTCTAAATTAGGACTACATGACTAGGAAGTCACATGCAAAGGGCTTCAAGAAAGAAAAACAAATATGTGATGTTACAACAGTAGGAAGAATGAATCACATTGTGTGACAAGACGTAACAATGGGAGTTAAAAACTCATGAAATTTGAGTGTTATGAATCGCCTCTGATGGACTGAGCTCTGGTAAAACATAAGCCAACATGTTAATACTCGTAACAATTAAGTAGCTTGAAATTATAATAGATGTTTATAATAGATTGTTTGCCTGTGTAAACGTATTCAGGTGAGGCACATTATAAACACGTCTCAGACGCTGTCGGTGGTTACTAATTATCATATATAGATATTTCAATGAGCCCTTTATCGAACCTTTCAAAATATCATATCATAAGCAAGATGAAAGTAGTATATTATAATAGCCTAACATTTAAAATAAGAAGAATACTGGAATGAAATATTAATAAAGCGTAATATTTTTTAATTGTGTCTCTGTGAGTAGTAGATGTTTTTTAATTGCTTCAAGCGTGACTTAAGCACTACTCGACCTTCTTTCTTTTACTACTAGTACCGTACCTCACATATATTTATATATATATATATATATATATATATATATATATATATATATATATATATATATATATATATATATATATATATATATATATATATATTATCTATATATGAACGAGTATATTCTCTGGTCACACCAGAGACACTATTAGTGGAGTCAAATCTAACAAAAAAAGGTACGTTATTTGGAAACCGGATTCAATTTTACTCTGATATCAATATTTTTTTTTAATGTGATAATTTAAAATATTTAAGTCTTTACAAGCATGAAAAAACTTTTATTATTTTAATAAAAAAAATTGTAATAGATGTAGAAACTTTTTGCTTTTCTTATCTTCTGCAATATTTCCGCAAAAAAAGAAATTCTTTCCAATTAAAATATTTTAAAATAATAATAAAAAAAAATTATGCAACACAGTGAGAATTCATTCTTGATGGTGACTGTTGTGTCTTCGCAAGTTAAATGGATCATATACATAGAAAATCATAAAATGGAACCCATATATATGAAGCCACCACAGTTTCTGAAAAACATAGTAGGAGGCGATAGATTCAGGATCGGAAACAGACCGAAGTTAAATAAATTAAATTGACACACATGAAGATATCTTGTTGCTAGACATTGTTTCCAATTTATTAAAAAAAAAATCATTAAAACCGTTTTTTTATATAATTTTAATGTTAAATTAACATCTATAAATGAGTAAGCGAGAAGCATTTATGTCACCGCGATATGAGAACAAACGAGAAAGGTATGAAATTTTAATTTGTTCGAGTTTATACTAATATTTTGATTAGAGCGTTAATTTTTGGCTTCTAAAGGTTTTAATAACATTTAAAGAAAACCGTTTTTCATATAATTTGAACGTTAAATTAACATCTATAAATGTGTAAGCGAGAAGCATTTATGTAAGCGTGATATGAGAACAAACGAGACATGTATAAAATTCTGAGTAACGCTCGAGTAGAGCGTTAATTTTTGGCTTGTAAAGGTTTTAATAACATTTAAAGAAAATCATCGAAAACGAAGTACGATTGACCCGCTCCCAAGTAACACATATTTTCGTCAGATTTACTTCACTATACAGGAGGCAGTTCGTGTGTGGTTTTATACATCAAAGTCTGCTAGGGATTTGACTAACTTACTAACAGGTTAGTAGACCTTATGGTAGCACATTTAGTCGTGTTATGTCCATACACTTTACAACGGAAAGATGTATAATTTTGATATAAAAATTAACCAAGTAAGTCAGTTAAAATTAGGTAAAGATGCATAATTTATAGATATCTTTATTATATCTATTTGAATTCATTATAAATAAAAATAACCAGTTCATATAATGAATACATTTTTGACTACGTTTGACAAATATTTGAGAAAAACAAAAAAAAAATTATAAGTATGTGGAATATATGGAACATGACTTAACTAAAAAACATTACTCAGGTAAATTATTAAAATAGTAATATCTGGCGTATTTATTGTTGTTAAACAATACGTATTACGAAGAGAGTCGTTAGAGATAACGATACGATAAAATGTTTTAAGTGTTAAACAATTAGAAACAACAGACACACGTCCGACAAGATATGGCAACTATGGAGGCGTGGTCTATGTTCATAATAATATGTAACATCCATTTATTAGCTCAGTATTATATGCCAAAGACGCATTAGATTGTGGCCATGGCGCTAAAATACCGGAAAGTTTTTAGGAATAGGAGTGTTGCTATTTGCGCTTCCGCTTTCTGTCATTAGGTTCGACGTGGCAAGTGACAGCTTGTATTCATTTTCTGTAGTTATGTTTCTGATTTGCGTCTGCTGGAGAAAGCTGAAAGCTGTCGGATTCAGTACAGACTCACGATACTAGTTACGTTTTCAAATACAGCAAAAGTATCTAAATGCTTAACGTATCTGATACAGGGCCGGATTAAGTGGCAGACCAGGTGGGCAAAAGTAAAACAAAAATCAATATCACAGTAAACATTTTCGTAAAATGGAATAGCTAGGAGAAGTTCGAGCCAATAAATCAATTCTTTTTCACTCAGATTTCAGATAGTTGTCTCTTTCCAACATTATATAAATAAATGGAGGTATACTTGTATCTTTCACGTTTGAAATAATTTATTTTAGTACAGATAAAATTCCACATTAATTTCACCAGAATATCATAGAAAAAGGAGCAGGATATATCTGTCTCTGTTATACTTTAATGTTTTATTTGCAACTTCATTCAATACTGTTACGGTAGTGAGATCAGATAAAGTGATTTTACCATTTGTAGTTCATATCACTGACATTTCCCTTGAACGAGTGAAATCAAATTGAATTGTTTCAATGATGTCAAAGTTACTCAAATATGTTTAAGGGGATACTTAAAGAATGCATGAATGAAAACTTATGACTATTATATACGAGTATATAAATAATAGATACATTTTAAAAAAATACTAAAATATTATCATATTAATATTATTATGTAACATAGATATGAACAGATAAGCAAGTATCGTGTTTGCTAATGCCTGACAAAAGTGAAAAAAACAGAAAACAATCAAAATGATGAATTGATAGAATAACGTGCCATCTGGCGAGACCAGTGCTGCGTGTTACCAGACATGTGACAAATTGTGAATTGTGAATTTTGATAAATTGCATTGTTACATTAAGATATTTATTGATTTGTTGTCAGCCTATTTACGAGTATGTCTGTATGACTAATCAACATCTATGATTATGTTCGTATAATCAGTGGTAAGACACTAACAGTCCTAACTAACAGTCTTAGCTACAACACGACGAATTTTAGATTTAAATTTGGAAGTAGAGTAATCGAACTTAGAAGTATTTATGCCGTCGAAGTATTAATGATTTTAATTAAAGTACTGAAATAGAGACTTTCATATTTAGTACCATGTCTGTAATCTTCTAGGAGTTAAAATTGCGCCTGAATACATCATACGGGAGCTAGGCTAGGCTATAATTGTTAGGTAGGCTAACAAATATCACAAGCGGCTCTCTGCGAAAAATACTATTCAGCTAATGTAGTATTTTTCTTAAGGTTTTGCTTACTTTATTCAATTTCTTTTAGACACAAATACGTAAACCATCAATTTATTTACGTATATTCACTTAAAAAAGTTCTCAAAAACTTGGGGCCATGAGCACGTAACGGATCTACGATTTTTTCGAACCACGACAATTTTTGTATTTGACGCCTCCATAAATTGACAGTAGAATCTCGATATAACGCATTAATTGGCTGTAAGGATGAATAAAATAAGCTTCTTCGTGTAACATGAACTGAAACTTTTGGTCGTTTTATTAATAATCTGTAATAGAGAGGACCGCTATATCCAGGTTATGCTGCATTTAAAAATTAACATTCGTTGTCCTTTTACGAGTATATTTAGCAAGTAATCTACATTGGCTCATAGTGTTTTTTACAATCTTTAATTATTTTAAATATACTAGAGAAAGAAGTATTTTGAAAGGAATGGAATGGCGATCGAGGAGGCAGAGAGAAGAAGAGAAGGAGGCACAAGTGTGGAAGAGGAGCTAAGGAGAAGGGATATGTAGATACAGCAACAGGATAGAATGGGAAAAATCGAGAAAAGCAATTACAATACAAGATATAAAAGGATTTGGGAAAGTAATATACCTCAGTACTTAATAGAAAAAGACATAAAAAACATAAGAAGGGCAGCAAGGTTTAGATTGGGAAATGAGGAAAAAGGAAACAGATACTGGGAAAGTAGAGAGGAAAGAATTTGTAGTGTGCGGAACGGAGGACGAAACACTGGAGCAGATTAAGTTTGATTGTAAGGAAAAAGTAGGGAATGAGATGAATATTAGGCAGCTCTTAAAAGGGGGCAAGGAAGGGAACAGATAGATGACAGATGGATGACAGAAATAACTAGAAGAAGGAAGGCTGAAGCTATTTAAATCTTTTTAAAATGTGCAAAACCATTCTTGTAGATATTAGGAGATTTGAGATTTTTGTTTTTGGTTCTGGTAGAGGGAAATATATATATATATATATATATATATATATATATATATATATATATATATATATATTTAAGGATTAAAATGTATTGTACTAAGGCAGAAGAATGTAATGCCGAAAGGTAAAACATTAAATAAATAATATACTAAATGACCTTTGGGCACTAGCTGATGTTATCAGCAACTTGCTTGATTCAGAACATACACTTTCCAAGCAACTATAATTCTCTAGAATAATTTTATCTGTCCGTCTACTTTTTTTTAAATTTAATCACAAAGGATCTCCATACTCGGTGGCTTCTTTCGCATATCGCTCCCTGACTGCACCGTATTTCGGCACTGGATATATCGACACTACTATTTATTAAATGTGGACAAACAGTTGTCTAATAATTATACTGTTATATGTTATATGTCGCCTAACCAATTAACAGAAGCAAATCCAGATAATGTATTTCAGCGCTGGTTTGACACTCAAAGTCTATGTATTTCAGTATGGTGTTAATGTTTCAACGCTATCGACAAAAGTGAAATGACTTAATGTATAATGTTTATCAACACAACGTAAGTTCTGCAAAATATTTCAAATTTAAGTTACATAGTTGTTTTCTCAATTATTTAAATGAGATGTTATGAAATTTCTAGAAAATAAAAAATTTATCTAAAGATATTTGTTTGTTTCTATTATATGTTAATTATTCAGAGCTAATGAGTGATTCTTCTCAAACACTTTTGTAATCAAGTTAAGAAATAAAATAAGAAGTATATTTAAGAATATTACTTAGTTTTTTTCATTCGTTTTTATTGTTTACATTTAAAGCAAAAGAAATCTTATAATATATTCTGTTGAAGTATTAACTTTTATTTCATTTTGTAAACAGTGTTAATTAGTTTATTTAACACTGAAATAAATAGAAATATATTAATTAAGTCAAACAGAAAGTAAAAAACTGAGAAAGTGGTTACCTTGAAATTATGCCCGAAATTCAATACGGAATTAAATTAGTTTCAACATTAGGTAGAACATTTACCACATTTTGAATATTTATTATTCACATTTTGAGATTTTTTGCCAACTTTGCGAAGTGTCAGTAAAATATACCGATCAAAATACTAAAAAGCACAAAAACTCTAAATTGGAGCCAGAAGAATGAAAGGAAAACGCTAAAATTGTGGAAAAGTTAAAAGTACGAAAGAATGACAATAAGGTTATGAACAATTAGTTTTGGGTCTCTTTCAGATTTCATTATATCCAGTGTAAATGAATCGCAGATTAGTTTGTAAGGATTATCTTGTCTAGTTAAAATTTAATAAAGAATAATTTACTGCCAATTTTTGCAGTAATGACTCAAAATATGATCTGAACTAATTATTTAGTTCATTTAACGTCGACCTTCTATAATCTTGACCTTATGAAGTCGTGGCCTCCTATATGTATCCTTTATGTATCTCCCACCACTGTCTAATAACTTTTGATGATTATGTTTACACTTAATCAATTTAACTATGATAACAATCGATCGAATCAGAATATACAGGAGCCTGACCGTAGATTAAATTCTTTCGGCTACTGTGTCGTCTTAGATGTTACAAGAAGTGACAAAGTTAAATAACACACTTGTATAAATTTATATGTTTATGTTCTAAGAATGGGCGTCCTAACAAGATTTGACAGAAGATGGGAAACCAATCACATTGCCTTTTACCAAGTAAAAGTGATTTATTAAAGTTTACAATACAGTGCACATTTTGGTATCGAGCGTACAGCAAGAATTTAGGACTACGACATTGAGTTTGCATAAAGTTTTTTATATTCCTGGAAAATTCCATAACCATAATAATTAAGAAATAAAACCTCTTTATATTTCTCTGAACAATTTCATTTGCATTTTGTTCGCCTGCTGTTTTATCAGTACTAACAATAAAACATAATTCGTATTCATGAAATTATTTTTAATGGATCCATTATTTTTATAACCTTACCTAAATTCAGTACTGCACTAAAACAACAAATTAAATGATGTTTGCATTCGAAAAATACTTGAATTGTAGTCGTGGTCTTCAGACTGGTCCACTGGACTCTTGAGGTATGTCACACAGTCGCGTCTTGTCTGTTGTACTGAATTATGATTAATGTTATTACGTTCCCAGAATGCATTGCTATAACCTTGTTTTGTTTGATGTTCCCGTTCTTTTAACGATTTAAGATGTTGTGGCTGTTTCGTCTGTTTCGTGGCATTAAGAATTGGGAAGAAGGAAATACTAATATTACCTCATTTGTTAATCACTTTATTTGAAGTTTATTGTGTTGTAACGTGTTGACAGCTTATGGTGTAGTGGTCTCAAATAGGTGCTAATATCCCGCAAAATAGAAAACGTAACTTTATGTATTATTTAACGAAAATTTTTGATAGGGTAATTATGATTCTTAGTCTGAATTACGTTTAAGATTTCCTAATATTTTAGGCGATAAATGATGAGACTTATGACACGTGTACATTAGGATCCTTTAATACTAATGTGAGACCATTGGTAATTGAAAATCAAAATAAGTCTGTTTGGGTCATATTCCGAATTTTGTTTAAGATCGTCCAATATTTTTCAAATTTATGCTACTTAAATTTACCGATAGTATTGGTCGACAATGTAAAAAAAATTGGTTGATAAAATGAAAGAACTGTGAATTTATTTCCACGCTATTGTTTTTGCAGTGAACCTTTAGCCTAAGAAAGGACCGGCAAATGTATTTTTTCAACTATTTTTTTTTACAGTGCCTTTACAATTTCTTTTAATTAACATTTGTTCTCTCTACTATATCATTCCTAACCTATTATAGTTTCTCACTAAAATTAAAATAAATCTCTTTAATATAACTCTTATAAATGTACGAGTATTAACATTCTTACACTAACGACCTCTCTTCTAATCTCTACGCCTCTTCTCTGTCTGATCCTCTTCTTTCTCTGTTCTTTTATTTTGTATTTCCACCTTCCACCTTCTTCCTTTCTTTTTACAATTCCTGCTTAGAGTTCTTTTCTTTTTCCCTACGTCTCCTCTTCCTTCTTCTACTGTTAATAACCTTCTTTGGTATTTCTTCTTCTCTTCTTCAGAACCTTTTCCTATTTTTGGGCTCCTTTTTACACTACATTTACATCCTCTTTTTTATCTTGTTCCCATTCTCTTGTTCCCTTGCTTATACCTCTTTCTTCGAAACTCATTTTTTTTTATCTCTTTTTTTTTCTTTATTCTATATTCATGTCTCTCCTTCCATCCACACTTTTCTGTACCCCTTTTCCCTGTCTTGCATTGCTCATACTCTCAGCGTCACCTTTCTTTTCAAGTTGTGAAATAGGTCTGATAGCTTAGGCAAAATTAAAAATCGCTGAGAAAATTGTAAGTAAGGGGTCTAAGTCGAAATATTCTTCAAGGGTATATTCCCAACCAAACCAAATATAGAATTAATTACATATTAAATGTTCCTCGAAATAGAAAATGTGATGATCTGACTTTGTTTATCAGAGAAATTTAATTAGCAAATATGCAAAACACATACACATAAATATTTTTGGGCAAACCATATAAATAATGAGAAAGAATTCCATTGGTCAATAAAGATTACATGAATATGAGTTTCCATATGAATTTTATATGAGATTTGGAAATGTAATATTATTCTTTGTATACTTAAATATTATGTATTTTAAATGGTAATTACCAATTGATTTGTTTAATTCACAGTATTTAGGTTGAGTATAATATTAAACCCGTTATTTGAAGAATAAGTTTCTTGGGATACGAATATTATTAGTTGTACAGTGAGAACTGGGAATCATGCGATGGTACATGGTACATGGTATATGGCATCGTAGATATTGGAGTTGGGTTCTCATTAATATTTAGAATTGTAATCAGGAATATATTAGTGATAACTATCTCTGAACGCTTACACAATTACGTGAAATTCAATCGCACATTAAATCACTATTTCATCAGTTTCAATTCACAATTCACAATTTAACAATAAAGTCAACAAACTAATGTCATTATTATAGCGCATACGTCGTAAAATAATTTCATCATAATATATTTATGAAATTGTCAAATATAAGGTTTCTTTCTTAAATGTAGGATATAATTTAGAATTGAACATAAGAACTATGCGACCCGACAAGACGAGACGAAACGAGACGCGATCGGACGTGATGCGATGGTTTGATCTTTTCTGATGTCTCAATTTGATTTCCACTTTATTAATTTATTCAAATTTCTCGATACCCAGGAGTCGCTGTTTACATTTACAAGATGTACTAACATCTTAAAAACCGGACAATGTAAAAAATGTATAATTTAACATTAATTGGCAGACTCCCGCTGAGGCCACGGTATTTTATTGTTTATTTGTCAAATAAAATGTTCAGTTTTGTCTTTTCATTTCTTTTCCGTTATATAAATATTATTAATTATGTCACAATATTTTGACTAATGAAATCAATAATTTGGATTTATAGTTTATTCGTTTTTAATTACTATTTTATAGCGATTTCTACTACTATGCTTGCTGAGTTATATTAATTTATATTGTATATTAAATGCCTTATTAAAAATTATATAGTACCTTGTTATTTATTTAATTTAACATCGCTTATTTACTCATAAACTCATATGTGGACTACACCGCCATCTAATAAATGCATGTTGTGCATATGCTACGACCAATTAGTGAACTTGAATTGATCGTGAATTCGAATAGACAACGAGAATTGAAATTGAAGAGAGCCTACTGCAAATATACGGGTTGATTTTGCTCAAATTTGGCATAGTGGCATAGTAATTGAGATTTTTATAAAATAATTAAAAACGGTCTTGATCAACTACAAATTTTCGTTTTTTTTCAAATACACCTCTTACGAGGTCATATAATAATAACACAAAATGCATTTGCTTAAGTACAAAACTTTATAAAAAACGCATTTATAGTTTTATCTATATTTAAAAAAATTGAGTATTAAATAAAAAAGACTTTGTACCAGACTTTATTCCTTTGGGCAAACTTTATTCCTTTCTCTAAAGGATAGAATTTACAACTTGAAACGTAAAAATGTAGTGTTTTTATCTAAGAAGAAGTACATATTGAGAGTATAGATGACTCTGAAAATGTTTTTTTTTATTATTAATAAAACGAACACTCAAAACATTCAAACTAAAAAATTGTAAATTTTACAATCTTTTTATTACAGGAATGCAAAATAAATATTAACAAATGCAAATATAAACAAATATTTAGTAAATATATAAACAATGAAACTGTTATCGTTCCATTTTGTTTTGAAATGCATTCTTTAGTATTAAACAAATCAATTTATAACAAAAGAAATATATTTAATGTTTTATTTTACATAATGTTTATTTTTAAAAAATTTCTTTAATAATTTTTTAAAAAGATGATCAATGTAAACAAAAATACATAAACATCCTCGCACTTTATCTAAAGTTGCAAGTAAACTGTTCCTTGTCTCTTTTTCTCGTATGTATTCCGGTATCTCTCATTCCCAAAGCCTTTTGTATCTTTCATTATATTTGCTATTATTAATTTTTTCCAATCTTCCTGTTGTCTCTGCTTAATATATTCCTTATTTATTAAACTGTCCTATATTATAATGTCCCAGGTGTATATTTATATTCTTATAGTCTTATATTCTTATATGTTTATGTTTGGTTCGAATTTTGTATGGTAGCTCGGAAACGGCTTTAGGGAAGTTTTTGAAAATTTCCTATTTTGTAGAGAAAAAAATTCTAAGACTTTTGGCGTCCCCGGATTTTTCCCCGAATTTCCTGGAAACCCGTAATTTTGGAAAAACTGGAAAAAAATTGGGCCCTTTTTTGCTATAAAACTTTGTATTCGTAAAAGATAGAAATGTGAAATTTTGCGTGTGTATTACGCTATTAAATGCGAACATATTTCAAAACATCGAAATTGAAAATTTATTATAACGGGTCCTGAGAATATTAGGGGGCCCGTTAGGAAACTTTGGAGAAAGTCCAAATTTTGGATGGTGTAATAATTGAATATATTAATAATTCAAAATTTTATTTGGGGGTACGGGGGCGGTTTTTGCCGAGGGTAAAAATTGTGCTAGAAAGTTGAAATTTTTTATATAGGCTAACTTTGGTACCTAATTTTCGAATCGAAAAAAAAATCCCAAATTTTGAAAAAGAAGTTGGTCAATTAACGCATAAATTGAAAAAAATTTTAATTTGATAAATTGAAAAATTATTTTATTATTGTGCGAGTTTATTATTTCAATTTAAAAATAGAATTAAATATGAAATGTAATTACGAATTATTTTATTGGTTTCAAATCATACACGCCAAAAAGACTGGAGTAAACTCTAGTATAATTATAGAGCAATAAATAGGAAATCTAGTGAAATAGGAAGTATACTGTAAAGAGCCATTTAATAAATCCAATATACTCGTAAACAAATCACTGTCGGATATCGTCAAAATACCTATTGAAAGTTATTGATGTTTACACCGATATAAATAACACTGAACACAAAAATATTCAATCTATCAGTTCATAAATTTAATTCCGGATGTCTGAATAGAATTCTTTATCTTACAACATGCGCAGATTGAAGGTGAGAAATCCTATCATATAATATCATAAGAAATATTCATAAATTATTATTTTTTTCTTTGTTTGACTATATTATATTACATGAATATATTTAAAAACTGCGTCATTCTCTGACCCAGGTCCCGGGTTATAGGTCATAGGTGTAATTTGTTTTTTTATTTTTATTTATTCTTTGCGACATCATCTAATGTCACTTTGATAAATGACTCCTATTTTAAATAATAGATCTTCAGTGATGAACCTAGACTGCGCGTGTTTTACCATAAATGCACATATATTGGTTATCAACTAAAAATATTCATAATTACTTAAATAAATAAAACAAGTGACGAAATAGAAAAAAAAACAAGTTTTAAAAAAATAATTTTATTGTTTGTAATACTTAAGCTAAGAGATAGACAATAAATTCTCCAGGTATTACTAATCAATGTTTTTATATAAACATGTTACAGAATGTCCCTGATTAGAATGTATTGTAAAAATGAATTTACTAAACATTATTATATAATCAGCGCTGCAATGCATATTATTCGCAAATTGTTATTGTAAATAGAAAAATAAGTTTGTTAAAAACAATATAATCTTTCAACGACACATTGGCCAAGAGTATAATGATGCTCAAGTTAGACTGATGTGTTTTCGGGTTCGATTCCCGGACTAGCGCTATATTTTCTGGGTTTGGTTATTACCGTTAAATTGCAAAGAGCAAAATATGTTAAAGCAAAGTTTATTAAGTGCTCACATAATTATTAACACTTATTACGCAGTAGTGTGTAGTCCACATGGCACCATAAATAAAATCTGTTAACATAGTAGGAGGTCGTCGATGATAATACTCAGCATTGGAAATAAATTAAATAACAAATAATTTGGGTGCTGGCAGAAAGTTTTCGAGAAGAAGAAGAAATATTTTTTGGAAATGATAACTTAATAAAAAGCTAAGAAAAAAATGCAATGTAATTGGTTGATTCTTTTTTCAATTTCCGCCATCCACCTCTTTCCTTCATCGCCTCCCTTTAATAGCTGCACAATATTCTTCTCGCTCATTACTTTTTCCTGACAAGAAAACTTAATGGGCTCCAGTGTTTCAATCTCCGTTCCACACACTCTACACATTCTTTCCTCGATATTTGCCCAGTATCTGTTTTCTTTCTAATCGTTTCCCAATCTAAACCTTGCAATCCTTCTCATGTTTTTTATGTCATTTTCTCTTAAGTACTGTGGTATCTCTCTCTCCCAAATCCTTTTATATCTTGTATTGTAATTGCTCTTCTCGATTTTGTCCATTCCTTCCTGTTGCTGTACCTCCTTGTCCCTTGTCCTTAGCTCCTCTTCCACACTTGCGCCTCACTCTCTTCTTCTCTCTGCCTCCTCGATCGCTATTCCACTCCTTTCATAGTACTTCTTTCTCTTTTTCGGGACTCTCCTCCCATCCATTTGCTAACTAAATCGAAAACAAGTTGGTATTTTTGTATAAAAGATCAAAACATTTCCTACCGCTTGGATTAAATTATTAAAATGTTTAATTCTGTTCAAACTATTTGTTCAAATTAAATATTTATTTAAATTAACAAGGTATTCATTTTTGTGTTTCGTTTAAACAAATAAACTTTATGAATGATATTTATTGTAATTCGTAACTCGAGGTACTTAAAACGTATACGTAGTGCTTATACTTGTAATATTGTTTGTGATAGCATTAAATTGTTGTTAATAAGTAGTTTATCAGTAAGTGGTGCACAAAGGGGCGCCAGGAGCCCGGAGGGCGTTTGCTTTTGCTGATGCGGCGTACACCAATCGTAATGTATTTAAAAAGTCCATTAAAATGTCCATATCAGCCCACTTTCATTATTTAACAAGATGTAATCAAGTTTATTGCCGCAAGCGAAGCGCGGGGCATGTCCCTCTCATTGCGCTGAAGCGTTGAAGCGTTGATGGGTTGGTACATTGATATGTTCAACTCAGAGGCTTTAGCTGATCAAGTCAGACATGTCTAAACTTGCATCCTTCTCTCTTTTTCTTTATCTTTAGACTTTGACTCGTTTTTAATTACATTTACTAGATATAACACCTCCACCTAAAACTCCAACCTCCTTCTCTCCTCCTGTATCACTATTTTAAATTTCATAAGTAGAATAAGTCAATGGACAATAATAAAAACACCTATTTTAGTAAGAGAAATTTGTCGTCGGACCGTGCATTTTGGATACGCCGTATTTTCTTTTTTTCATTATGTAAAAGGTCAAAAACCTATTTCAAAATTAAATTCCAAAGGAGTCAAAGTAGCCATTCGACTGTCATTTTCAAAATGAGGGTGTAATCCTTAGAGCGTATATATATATATTTGGAGTGTGAATAGCCTATGTTTCCTATAGATTAAAAGTGTGTCCAAAATGTGTGCGAGAGAAAAAGGTATATTTTCCTATTTGTTCTCTATGCGCATGCGTCGAAAGTGACATCTGTCTAGATATAATAAAATATTCTATTAAGATATAATAAATACTAAATATGTAAAGAAATTATATTTCTTTAGTTGGTACAAACCTCGTCTGTCGATAAAACAGTGACCGTTCAATGAAAACATATACTCATGAACGCCATAGATACGCGGTAGGAATAACGGCCAACTCAGGTGATATTTGAAGTGTGAAGTGAGTTTTCATCACGTTTTTAGTTATATTTTTATATAGTTTCTTTATATATATACATATCTACATTATTCTACATCAATATAATGTCATATTTGACAACTGTCACTTTCGACGCATACGCATAGAGAACAAATAGGAACATATACCTTTCTCTCTCGCACACATTTTGAAGACAGTTTCAGGTCCAGCATTCTCCTTCCATATATATATATATATATATATATATATATATATATATATATATATATATATATATATATATATATATATATATATATATATATATATATATATATGCTCTAAGGTGTAATCAGTCTTTTGTAAAAAAAGAATTTAAAAAAAGAATTCAAAAAAAGAAAGCAAAAGAACATAAAGTATTACAAAAAGTTTAAATAATTGAAATGTGTGACATCGCAGCAAGTGACAAGGACATGAGAGGGGAAGGTATAGAATACCAGGAAATTTTTGTGACGTAATTTATAAATGGCCACTAACTGTCGTGCTATTATGTTCGATCCCCGAGCTAGAGTTATATTTTCCGTGTTTGGTTGTTATCAAGTTAAATTTTTTTGCGAAGATGAATTCCTTAAGATCTGGTCGAGAATATTGTTGCACGATAAAAGGCTACTGTCTCTTCGGTTTCGAATTCCAGACTTGCGCTATAATTTCTGAGTTTAGTGTTATCACAGTTAAAATGATTACATCATCATAAATTGATTAGTGGCAGTGGATCATTAATGGATAAATTAAGGCAATGAAGTGGTACACAAATATGATCATCTCACGACTCAGCATCGGTAATAACTCAGAAACAAATCAGTTTAAGTGAATAACTTGAAGAATCATCTAGTGCACCCATCGTAAGCCATTTGAAAAGGGAACTTTTGCTTTGTTTTTTATAGGTTACACTAAGGTTACAATTTTTCAACACTACTTTTACTTTCTGACTCCATAAATCTTCTAACTTTCTCTCTTTATTTTTCTTCGCCCTCTTTCAATTCTCACCTTTCCTCTCTCCCTTTCCTTATCAATAACTTAAGTAAATGTCACTTAATTAAATGGACAGGTACTAGAATTAATGTGCCTAACAGTAATTATGAAAAATAGTCAACAGTAAGATATACAACTCACTTTCGAAATCAAATATAAGATTTCACGAAGAACACGTATGATGAACATTGAACACTTAACTTGAAATCTTAAAATTTATTATTTTATCGATAATCAGTAGAAGTCCTATCGCTGATAATCCTTCAATGTTGGCAGTTTGTATGATGCAGAGGCCTTAGATATTTATCACACAGCTTCCTACTACATTCATGATAATTTATATAATTATGACGCACACAAGATATAATATCGAGCGATATTGCTCGGGGACATCGCCAAATGGACGTTAAATACGCAAGAACAAAAGAAGGGTAACTTAGAATTAAATAAAATAAAATATTTAGGTAGTAGTAGGCATTTAAGGTTCCAGCAGTGTTCGGATCTGGCAGTTTACCGGCAAAGGCGAGCCAGTGAAAGTTGCCTTTGTTCCTAAAAGGGTCAGTGTACAAACGACGTTAGTATTTTCCAATGTTAGTAAATACAGTGTTTTTTGCTTTTCTCGTTGTTTTACAGTTTTTTAGTGGTTAAAATAAATGTTTTATGTAGTTTAATATATTATTCCTTAGATCTTTTTACTACAATAAGTTTTTGAAGATGGGTGACAATTCAACGGTTGCGCACTGTAAATTCTCTTTTTGGCACTAATTAGTATTAACTAATATTAATTATTATTTCATAACTTTTGTATTTTCTTGAATAAAAACTTATTTTATGGCAAATAATCACCGTTCCGTTTATTATGATATGCCTGAATCCGTAAAATAAACTCCACTTTCAAGTGCACAAATAATTCAACTTTTTGGAGCCCACCCCAAAGACACTACATTCTTTCGAAAGCTTATAGTCTAAGGTAAAAAAGACTACAACTTATTACCTTAATGTTTGTTTGTTATAAAGTTATGAATTTTTTAACAATATTCCGTTTTTTCCGCGTTTTTTACGATTTGTCAATTTTTATTAACAACGGTTTTAAACTTTGGACTTGGGTAACTTCTGGACCATGAAGTAGACACTTCAAGGAGTAATCCAGAATTTTTTCAGATTTCTTGAAAGCTTAGAAAACTCGAAAAACTCAACTGTTCCCTCAAAGACCCAGTGTACACACCATGTCTCGAAAAATATAGTGTTCACACATTACATACATTAAATGTATAAAACAGTAACAAATTGCTTACCACTTTAGAGAGCACAGCAAAGAAGCTTTAAATTGCATCAGTGGAGTCAACCGAAACCCAATCGTCAGAAATCTGGAAAGACATTTTTGAAATTGTAAATTTTTAATCAAACTTATGTGTTGTTTCTGAAATCAACGCCTTTTATTTTAGTAATTTACATACACATTATAAAAATTACACTGTTTAACTTAAATTATGCTATCTTACCTGAAATCAAAGAAACGACATTTAAAGTTTATTATTTAAATTGTTAATTCCTTTTTATCTAATTTTATAATAACATTATGCACAGTTAGTTCTGTCGACTCCAAATATCAACTGTGTTGGCCGTTAATACACACTACAATGAAAGAAGTTATAACTAATATATATAATGCAGTTGTAATACCTTTGCTCAGTCTTACCAAGTAAAGAAATACAATTTTTAAGCTATTATTTCTAATTTAAATAATGGCGCCGTAGCGAGTAGTAGAATCCATATTATCAAATACTGCTGTAACCTATTGATTGTTAGTTTATTGAGATTATATATGTAGTTAGAAACAGGAAGTGGTAGGAGTACATGGAGAACCTTATCGACTATCACAGTGTGAAGACGTGATACACTCGTTCCTAAATATATTCTATTCTATTTTAAAAAGAATTTCATTTAAACATCTTAATATTTAAGAAATATAAATCACATCTTTTAACTGTAGTGTACAGATAAATGTAGACAAAATGTCTAAATTGAAAACATAAAGTGTTATTTTATATTCAAGTGGCTGCATTTCACACTATACATAGATTTTGTCTAAATTTTCTCAATGGAAGTTACTAATCTATATATTTTTATTTATTTAGAATAAAGATTAGCACAAAGAAGCCATTGAAACTTTTGAATGATTTTAACAGGACAGAACCTGGACGGTGTCAATTCTCGCAAAGTAAATAGTTAAAGTCAAAGCCAAACCCTTCTTGGGGCCTCTACTTGGAAATCTATTATGATAATGGCATCATGATAATCCTTTTTTGCAAGTCGTATTTTAAAGCGATTAGGAAGTCTATAGATTGTATTGAAATCAAAAGACAAGAAGTTGCCGGTCAGGTGTGGCATTGGACACCGGTAAATGGTAAACGGTAAACGGTCAATGGACACAAGGCCGTATTTTTAATCCCTTATAAAATACATTCATATGGTCATAATAGGTTTCATATTCATTCTGAATGATTTATTTATTATTCACATACATACTCGTATAAAGAAAGAGACCAAAAAGGTCAAATCATTTATACTGGGTGGCCAAAAAGAGTTATGAAGTCACCGCCATTTTGATCTGCATTCATTTTTTATAAGCTTTTACTATGGTCAAAACTTCGCAAATGATTTTTATCTCCTGATTAATTATGAATACAGTGATTCAGATCTGGCGAGATATTCGTGTATGTTTTTCTGTTCGATTTCTTCCATACAGTAAGGCCGTCCCGCACATGAGACAACTGATTGCAAACCTTAGCCCCGAATGAGAATGGAACTGTGTTGCTAGTGAGAGAACGCACGTGTATACGAGTCAGAGAAAACACACGGCACGAATTAAATTAAACTGGTTTTGAGCACGTTTTGAGCGACTGTGTTTCTCGGTCTCAGGGAATGTTTGGTTGTATGCTTTTGATGGTGACATCATGAGCAGAGATGTGCACAAATACTATCCAAAAGTATTTAATTACATACATACATACAAATACAACACAATAAAATCCCCTGTTATGCTATTGTTAAAAATTCTATAGAGTCAGGAAACACGGCTCGACTAGTTTGCAATCAGTCGACTCGTGTGCGGAGGGCCTAAGGCTAACATGACATTAGCTAAGGGTTGACATGACATTATTCTGCACGTTTTTTACAGTATTCGATTTTAAACGTATAATCAGCGGGATGTTCACACGGTAATTTTTTATTAGTAAAAAAGGAAAGCCACATTTTTTATAGGGTTTTTCCTATGTTAAATGTTCCATAAATTAGACATAAAAAAATTATATAAACTAAACGAATAATATCAAATATCATGGTTAAAGTAGCTTTTCTAGTCTTCTTTTCTTTCTCGAAGTTTAATTCTTTTTCACAGCATATAAATAATACGATTTTTAAACGAGACTGATGCTGCTACAGTAAAAATACACATGCGTCAAAGTTGTATGACCGACTGCTGTGTAGTGTGAAGCCGGCTCTCCCGTATTTGTGGTCGTATTAGTCTGACAGTAGCCTTCGTTTGTATAAGATTTATTTTTTTGTTTTCTCAGTAAAGTTTTTTAATAGAGCAACAAATTTTCATAAAAAAATTTATAAGAAACTCAAAAAATCGCTAGTGAAAGTTATCTTTTATTAAAAGTGGCGGTGAATGTTTATCACGTACGTATGGGTTTTTGAGTGGTTTAAGTTTTTCCAAGATGGCCGAGAAGACGTAGAAGATGATGCACGCTCTGGACGCTTTAGCACCTAAAAATATTGAGAAAAGCCAGTTTCTGTTTATGCGATTGGTGAAATTGTAGGAATAGAAATTTGTAGGAAATTAAAGAATGCATAAGGCAAATTTTACATAAGAATTTTAACATGCAAAAAGTGTGTGCGAAAATTTTGATAAACGAAGACTTTTCTAGCGAAGTATAACATCCCAGTGTTAGACCATCCGCCTTTTATCTTTATCTATTCCCAAAGGTCAAATTTGCATTTAAAAATTAGAGTTTAGACCATTGCAGCTGTAAAGAAAAATCGGCGCGCGTCATGAACGAGCTCACTAAAGAAGACTACCGGCACAGTTTCCAACAAAGGAAAATGCTCATAGAGCAATGGTGGGGACAGGTGGGATGTATATTGAAGGGGATATTAATTAAATCAGTCTCGTTTAAAAATAGCCAGACCTCGTATTAACGCGAAAATAATTAATAATAATCAGTTTACTGTTCAGTAACCGTAACAAATATTCCATAGGTACGGGTAAAACCATACTCATAAAAACAATATATGAAAAATTTAATTTACGCCGTGTCATAAATTCCAGGCTTTGACTTTGACTTTTAACATTATTAATTTCTAACTTTGACTTGTTTTGTTTTTGACATTCCAGTCTCGCTAGTCGTTATAGTATAGTAGTTTGTCGCCAATTACGTTCATAACTCTCATGAATTATAATTTAGTGACTATAGCTATAATATGCATATATAGTGCTATAGCAAATTTGTGAAGGACGAATCTCATATCGCTGGTCATGACTATAAATATTTTAATAAGTATTCAATAAATTTTTGTGCATTCCGAATAATCAATAATATCGTATACTTGTATATAGCGATGGTTACCTTCAATTTACGAGTATTTTGCTAACAGAGATGTGCCATTGAGAAGTACCTTATCAAAAAGCTATAAAATATCATTTATCTGCGAATATGACACAGTAGTTTTAATCGCCGTAAATCGATGCGCCACAAGTCGCAAGAAAACGATGACAATGTGAGAGAGTCCTTAAGATCATAGTACCTTTTTGTCTGTTGTACAGACATACATACACAATGAAAGAAGCTAGTCAAGAGTCTTGAGATAACAAAATGACAGCAAATATTGTAATGTACTACAAGTGTTGTAAAACAAATAAGATTTTACAATAAAACATCCTGATAATTAAGAAATATTACCATCTACATCAATAACCTATAATAAAATATATTATTAATAAAATTTAAGCGATATTTTATTACATTCTTGGTAACTTATATATTTAGTTATTAAGTTAAAACTAAACTGAAACAAAACTTGAACAGAATGTACTTTAATCTTGAAATGTGATCTCTATAATGTCAAGACAACAATGACGCGTTAGCATAAGACGCTGTTCGTTTTGATATCCTGTCATGACACTTTTTGATTGCAAAATTCAATTTATTATACGATTTGTACGTTGGGACTGAAATAAAAAAAAACATGACATAAAATGATGGAATTATGGTAATTTGCTTATGCTTTTGTTTAAACCGTTTTGTCTTTGCATTTATGGAACATGGTAATCAAATAGCAGATAGCAGTGTCGTAGATTTAAATAAAAGGGACTGTTGTTGTTGAAGAAAGTAAACACAGAGATGCACGCCGGGTACAAAGCGATGGAGGAAGTGAAGAGTAACAATTGGAGTAGGAGTATGAGTGGAACAGAGGACATGAGAAAGAGGAAAAAATACTATGAGAGGAATGAGAATGGCGGTAGAAGAGTCAGAGTGGAGAAGGGAATGGTGGAGAAGTGTGGTGGTTCAATCGAAAGAGGAGGCTTTGGAGATACCACAGGAGAAACTAATGGTGAAAATTGAACAGGCGAAGTACAATTAGAGATATAGGAAAGAGGAAAATACATTAAAGAAAGGAACACAAAAGATACAACAACAATAACTAAATTTAGAATGGGAAATAAAGAGAAGGCAAATAGGTATTGGGAATAGAAGAATGAGAGAGTCTCCAGAACGTGTAAGAAAGAACAAAAGACTAAGGATAGATAGAGAAAAGATGATAAAGGAATTGTTGAAAGAAACAGGAAAGAAATAGATGCATTGCGGAAGTACAGAGAAGAAGGAAATAGAAAGAAGAGCTGGACCGAAGGAAAGAATAGTGGACAAGAAGAGATAGGGGCACGAGAAGGAGAATACATTTTCTTTTTAACTTTAGATTATGTTTATGTTATTTATAGAAGAATTTAATATACATACAATAGATGTTTAATAGTCTTCGACTATCTATCTATTTTTAATTTATTTCACCCATTCGACCTGCATGCCAGAACCGTCATTGTTACTCTACTAATCAGTACAGCGTCCCTTTGATACGTCCATGGATTGTGTATTGTCTTAAATATGTACATACAATAATTTTTAGATGTTAAATAAATAATAACATATTGATACATAATCTGTATTGTGAATATATTAATTTTCACCCTGAATGTCTTTGACATTTCAAGAAATGTTTAGTTTGTTAGACTATGTTGTCACTTTTAAGTTCTAATATAATATTAAAAAAATATATATTTAATGTAGCTGGTATCAGGTATATGATGTAAATCGTATTTCCAACATACTTCCTTATACTTTCTGATACAGAGGTACTCAAACTTTGTTTAACAACGATCTTATCTTTTTACGAATATTTTCCTTGCAATTCCTATGCAATTCTTAGAGCAATGTTATCATTTTTTTGATAATGTTACCAGAATTTACTGGTATAATTTTAAAATAAGTATTAATTTATTTGATAATAAATTATTAATAAAAGACGAAACAGTGGCTGAGAAATTTGATGTTTGCTGTGACACCATCGTGTTTTCGAGTTCGATCCGGGAACAAGCGTTATATTTTCTGAGTTTGATTGTTATTAAGAATTAATAACTAATAAATTAATAGATAAGATTAATAGATTAATCTGGTAAAATCAAATCGATACATAGAAATCATATTTTCGATAATGTTTTTTGACGACACGTATAATATATAATTATTTCTATAATTACTACATAATAAAATAACATTTAAAGAATATTTTGTGAAATTTTCATAAATAAATATCGAGAAATGAGGGACCGCGAATCTCCGCAGACGTCACAAAAATAGTTTAATTACGGTGTCACTTATAATTGTTCAATGATTTTATTTGTTGATAAATTTCTGCAGGTAATTCTGTCTTTTTTTAAATAGATTTTTCGATTTTTTACGGCACTTAGAAGTCAAAATAGCGATTTTTCATGAAAAAGATTAGAAACTTTAAAATACGTTAAAATTAAAAAGAAAATTTGATAGCGTTGCCTCGGCATTTAAGTAAAGAAAGAGTGTTCAAAATTTCAAAAGGATCGATGCGGTAAATTTTGAGCTAGAGAGGGCACCGTCTCTGAAAAAGCTAACTGTGAGAAAAACGCGTTTAAAAGTTTCAAAGAAAAATGAAACCAGGTTTAAACGACAGTTTTACCCATACAGATATAAGACTAGAGTGCGCAAGAGGCGAGTACTGTGATTGACTGCCGCGGTAACGAATATATATATATACCTATCTTTATTTTAATTTTAACTATAGCGTCTGCTTGCTTGTTTACTCCCTACCATACGTACGCTACGAAGAAACAGATAAGAACCTCGGTAAGACATCTCTCTCTTTGACACTTTGCGTACTCTAGTCTTATATCTCTATGGTTTTACCCCAATCAACTTCAAATTTTCACACAATAAACTTAATATGTTGTACATTAATATAAATAATTAAAAAAAATTGAAACCTTAACCCAAAACTGCATTCATAGTAGGAAGTCATCAGTGATATGACTATGGTATTATCGCAAATTGACCAGCGTTCAACAAATTAAAATTTAAAACAAAATATCGACTGAAATGTAATTACTAATTAAGAAAATGTTCCTAATAAGTAAAAGTAATGACTCAACCCAACACATTTACTTGAGAGATAAACAGTTATCAAATTTTGATGTAATTGTCGGCGCGCGCCACAGTTTGAACTCTTTTGTTCCAAGTCACGCAGTGCGAGTGTGTGACAGACGTATAAACTTACAGCAGACGTACAAACACACACGCACACACAGATTCTCTTATGCACAACACATCAGGCACAGGTACAGAAAATTAACATCAATGTTTAACGGTATTCAATCCTTACAAAGGGTTTACTAAATTGATAAATTTACCTGTAACTAAAAAAAAAGATAAACACATTTTCAGCTTTACTTAAGAAAAATTTAAATGTATTTAAACATTGGATTTAATATTGATTATTTAACCTGTTAAGTATTATTTTTTTAAAGGTTTTAAACGACTTTAGGATTATTATTATTAGAATACTAGTATTGAAGAAACAGAAAGCTGAGCCGATGTATAGAGTATACCGTTTACAGTCCCGGCTCGGAAAGGACAAGTAATCCAATTTAATTTTAATTTTAAACACCCTTTAAAAAATATAATTAAAAATATAAGGATAAACATTTTATGTGAATACATTTGTATAGAGGTAAACAGTATTTACATAAAGGGAGGGGCAACCTGGAGCCTCTGCCCCATGCGGCAAATTAAACTTTCAAGTATAGCACAACGACAAAGAGTTCCTGATTTATGAATAAGCGGGATTTATATCCATCCAGCTATGGGAACAAGGCTACCACAGTTGGACATAAATATAAAATGTAAATGCCCTAGCCGGCACTCGTGAACCATAACGAGGGCCGATGAGGGTCAGCGGGGATATGAGAGCTGAGAGGAGAATGGGTCAAGGATGTACTTTTAGATTCTTGTCACATTTCGAAGAAATCCAAGATGTAAATAGTACACATTTTAATTCTTCTTAAATGTCTTAGAATAAATGACCTTTTTTTTAGATCTCATTGAAATTATTTTTTGTTTAGGAAATACTTTTTTTTTAATCTCGCGGAAATTTTTCACAAAATACAAGAAATTTTATATATTTTATGCTGCATGTGATGTCATAATGCTTCACACCCTTCCCACGCCCTTGTCACATCTTCCCTCCGCCCTGTCCCTGTGTGACGTTTAGAAAATAAAAAGACTTGTAGTTTAACCCAGTTAACTAATTAAAAAACTAACCGAATTTGTAAAAATTGACGAAATGGTTAAACTCTAAAGTGACAGCCGCCCGTATGATATATACAGTTACTCTAACTTTAGTGATGTTTATCTCGATATTTTTTAGTATTATGCTGTTCTCAGTTGTTGTCACAGTAGGCTCGTATATATCGATTCATACTTCTCTCTTCTTCGTAATTTTATTCAATTCATTCAGTGTGTGTGTCGATCCGACTCTGACTAATACGTATTTCTCACATTCCTGTTGACTGTATTTGTCGGACGGTGAAGTGTTAACTGTGTAAGCAGATGTCCATTGTAAGAGACGTTCTCCTGCTAAATAATTTAAACTTTTGTTAAACTATTGTTTACCGAAAAAATTATATTTCATGTAAATGATAACAATGCTTTTCAAAAATTATTATTTACAACCTATTTTCTTAATGTGAAATAAGTATTTGAGAAAGTGTCAATTGTTGCATCAGAAGAATGAAGGTGATGAGAATAACAAAAATATTTCAAAAAGTTACTATAAAATCTGATGTTTTATTTAAACATTCTAAAAATTCCTTTTCTTTGTATTTGCTTTTTTTTCTACGAAAAATAATATGCTATTTAAATTTTGATCTGTAACAGGTGGAAAATTGAAAATTTGATTTTTGATTCAGATTTTGTACAAAAAATATTTGTTAAAAATTATAGAAATATAACATTTGTGTAGCTACTTTTAGGCAGTGTAGAAATTTAGTTAGAAAGTTACAATTCGGTTTATTAATTGTAATGTGCGATATCCACTAATGTGGGGGGGGGGGGGGGGTCTGTTAGAATTACAAGAAATGTGTGTGACGTAATTTATGGATGGCCCCAAACGGGAGGATGAGATCTCCAAAGTGTGACAAGACATAATATAAAATTTGACTTCCAAGCTCACAAGACCAAAAAACCAAATAAAACTAAAATCAATTTTTTTTTTCAAATGTGTGGCAACACAAACGGGGGACGGGGGGGACGCCATGTGTGATAAGAGGTGACAATGAGAACGTGCGATTTAATAAACTATGAAACTTTAGTACGTAGTTTTTAAATTGAAATGAAAGCATTAAACATAAATATTTCAGTTTGGCTATATCTTCGTTTGTCTTTACTTTAAATTGAGTTAGAGTGAGGGTGGACGAAATATGAAAATGATGAGTTTGTAAACCCGAAAGGTTAAAAAAATACAACACAACATAATTATTTACATTTTTTTATGGTGTCAATACCTCATACACCAATACCATTACACTGCTGCTTATTACGTGTATGATTATGTAAGAACTGAATAAATTAAACTGGATAGCAATCAAACCCAGAAAATATAACGCTGGTCCGAGGATCGAACCCGAGACCCCAGCGGTCTGGCGTCAAACATTAATGCTCTCGATGAATGTGCCGTTCAAATAAGTACGAGTTATAAACTGTGTGCAGTAAATTTTAGTTGATTTTTTCTCCACTCCTAGAGGTTTGCGATGCCAGCCTATACAGGCCATAAACTCGCGAAGTTTTATGCAGAAATTGCATCTGCATGTGTACATGGAAGGCGCAACTTTAGGTATGTAGCAAGGGGAGATAGATCTCAAACTAATATTGATAACTGAAGCGTGTTCGTCCTGGGAAGCGAAAGAAGTATGAACCTAACACTGTTCACCGTTGGCACGAGGGGTCCAATGTCCACGGTTTTACCTACCAGCTTGGACTGTGCCGTTCAAATAAGTAGAGTAAACAAAGTAATGCATCTTCTGTTGTGCGAATAAAACATACTAAAACATAGAATTAAAATTAAAACTTAAAATTATAACAGAAGCAGGTAATGCGGTAAGACTCTGCTGTATTACCTATAAGCGGACAATATACTTAACTAAAATTAAAACGCTAGAGGTATGTAACGCATTATTAATTAACTGTTTAGTTTCTCACGTCACTGTATTCAGAACATAAAAACATTATTATTTAATTATTACCCTGTAACTAATTGTAACGTCAATTTTACTGCATTCACTGTATTTTGATTTCTTTACATTTATTTTAAACTTTTATGATTATTAAATGTTTGAGATAAACATAAATAACGATTTTATATTTATGTTCTTTCATTATCAATATTCAATGTATTGAAATAAATTGTTGGAAGTTCGTATCTCTCTTCTAGAATAAGCCAATCAGCCAATCAACCAATCAGCCATAGTCGCACAAGGAAGTGGATTTAATGGACTAAAACAGGGGTCCCCAAACTAAGGCTCACTAATAATTAAAAAATGAAAACAAGAAAATAATTTTATTATTGTTCAAGAATTATTTTGTATCTACTTACTTCTTCCCAGTGAACATTTGGGTGAAATGGCATAGCTAGGTGAAGTCCTAGTCAAGAAATCAATTCTTCTTCATTCAGATTTCAGATAGATGTCACCTAAAAAAAAAATTGTTACGTCATAAGAATGTTCGTTCTCTTTTTAACATCATACATTTAAATGAAGATATAGTTTGTTGTCTCTTACATTTGAAAATATTTATTTTAGTCGAGATAAAATTCCACATTAATTTCACCATAGAAAAAGAAACAAGATATATCTGTCACTGTTACACTTATTTACAACTTCATTTAATACTGGTACGGTAGTGAGGCCGGATGAAGTGATTTTGCCATTTGTAGTTCATATCACTGATATTTTCCTTGAACGAGTGAAATTAAATTGATTTGTTTCATGCCAAAAAATCAGTATCAGAATAGATACTTCTTCACTATATATTCACTTCTTATAAAAGTTAGCTGTAGACTACTAAGTGCCTTATTCTGTAACTTTTCAAAAAATCGAACTTATTTTTTCAGCGGTGGGAATATTTAATTTTTTCACCGCTCGAATAAAGTCGCTGTATTTAAAATATCTAAAGTGGTATTCTGTATGCAAAATTTTCCATCGCTCTTATAATATACAGCGGTGAAAAAGTATAGTGACGTATTTTAAAACGTCATCAATTTTTAAAATATTTGACCAATCACGGCATTCAGAATATTCAAATATTTAAAAATTCAAACACTTGACAAGTACGAATACATATCAACTGTTCAAGTCAATTGACAAGCAACATAACCTCACTTTCTGATATATTTATATTTGTATATTCATATGACTATACATATACTGTGTATTAAAAAATTTGTACTGAAATTCAAATCATAATTCAAATTGTTTGACTGTTCTAAAAAATACAGCGATGGAAAATTTTAAAGTCACCGCCAAAAAGGCAACCTTATAATTTGGTCGATTTTTTTCCAGCGACAAAAATAAAATCGATGGAAATTTCCTACAGAATACCAAATAAAAAATCATCGCTTTTGTGACGTCATTTTACAGCGATGAAATCTTTTCACCGGTGGAAATACTTTACAGAATAAGGCCCTAAGAGTTTAAGGATCCCTGGACTAAAATATAAATAATTTTAGTATGTAATTAAGTTCATTATAATTGCAAATACACTTGTCTTAGTACAAAACATTATTATTTATACAAAAATTTACGACCAATCAATTTCCGTTTTTTCCTTGTACTATAATGGGTTGAAAAGTAATATAATAGCTGAAGTAAAATACGAACTAAAATGGTTTGAATGTAAGGAAAAAAGTAGTGAGCGAAATGAAAATTGGAAAAAAGGAAAGAAAGGAAAGAAAAAACAGGACAATAAACAAGCTCGTAGCTGGGTTGCATAAGGAACATGAAGAGAGAGGAAGTACTAAAAGAGGCAGTGAAGGGAAGCAGGAGAAAGAAAGTAGTAGCGAGGAAACAGTTAAACTTCAGTCCAGAAAAATAGAGGATTTGCGAAAAGGAGATAAGGACAAGAGGTGGATGATGGAGATAGAGACAATAATAAAATAGTAAAGGAAGAGAGTCAAGAAGAAATAGTAAAGTAAGAGAGTCAAGAGGAAATAATAAAGATAGGGTGTTTAAGCCTGTAATAGACATAAGTGGAGAAGTGAAAACGAAAAGAGAAGGCAGGAAGGATAGTGAAAAGATAATAGAGGGTTTGTCGAGAGGAGACAAGGAAGGCAAGAGGTGATAGATGAATATATAGGCAATAAGGAAGGAGAATCAGGAAACGGTGTTAATAAAGGAAGAGAGAGGATCAAGAAAAGAAAAAACAGAAAGTACTATTCAAAGTAGTAATAGTCTAGAATAGTTTAAGTTTAGTTTTTAACTTTGAATTTATATGAAATGCATTAAGAAATATAATAATGTAGATTGTAAAGCCGAAAGGCACACAATTAATATAATAAATAAATAAAACTAAACTGGTTACAAATACAGAAATTTTTGGAAAATTTTACTGAAATATATAATACTATGTATTATTAATAACTTTTATTGTTTATTTAAAGTTATTTTCTCCAAACATGTTCCGTCGTCCTAGATTTCAAACGACTTCCTGTAAATACACGTTACATTGGGTCAGCAATGTCCATCACGGGTGGTGGAAAGTGCACTTAGGCACATTGAACAAATGGTGGCATAATATTTGCAAGAGCCAAAGTTAACTTAGAATTAGATACCGCATAAAACAGAGTACGAGTGATGTCCAAAAGCAGAACGAAATTAACCGCGATACTTTTTCCATTTTTGTAGTGTATTTTCATTATTTCAGTGCATTGTGCGACTGTGTATTAATCCATATCTAAAATCCTCCTTTTTTTTTCTTGTAAAATGTCACCGCAATTACGGTTATACGTTAACCCTGAAAGACCCTGTATTTTGTCTTTTGGTTTGCTGCGTAAACGATGAATGAAAATTTAATTTAAAAAATTTTATGGAAATTTTTTGTTCTTTGTTTGTTTTCAATTCACAACAAAACATAAATGAAAGTTTATGTACGGTATTCATTAAATCAAGTGGTTTTGTTACCACTACTGACTACAGGACTACAGGACTGACCTTTATGCTTACCGGGTCCACAAATTGCAAGCGATTAATTATGTTTTACGATTGTGTAGACTATAGAGAGTTTAAAGCATAATATAAACAATAATATAATGTACATAGTGATTTATTGTTACAGATAGCCGTATATGACTTATATTTGTTTCTTATGCATTTTACTCTGAGTTGAATATTTTAAGAATTTATATTCTCAACATAATTTATAACACACATGTATAAATATATATATATATATATATATATATATATATATATATATATATATATATATATATATAAATAATAGTTTGCATTCAATAATAACAGTTCTATACTGATCGAAATTTTTTTTTCCAAATTTTAAAGAAAAGTTGGAGAACTAACAAATAAATTGAAAATATTTTATATTTTGTTGAAAAAAATAAATTTTTTTAGGTAGTTTATATGAAAAATTATTTGTTGTTATATGTAAAATTAATAAAGAACGAGTTAAATACTTCAATTTAAAAATGGAATTAAAATTTGAAATGAAATTCAATACACACATAAAAGACAGTCGTCGCTTGCGACGGGGGCAAACTCTAGTTAATTTTATAATGTGGGTTATTATATATAACTAAACGTTTTATAACTAATATTGATAATGGAATAATGTAAAATAATACAGTGTAATATATAACTTGTATAGCAGAAGATGAAAGTTAAGATAATGTGTATGACATTAGGCTTTGTATTCACCCTATACTAAATCGGTTAACTACATTCCATTATTCACTTAAATTAAACTTAAAAACTAATCCTAGATTGTAATTCATATTTGAACTCCCTTTTTAAAGGGGTCGTTTCTCTCCTTCGTTTCTTTCCTTCTTCTTCTTCTTTATCCTCCTTCTGCTTTACTTCCTCTGTTGAACAATTCCTTTATCTTCTTTTCACAATCTTTTTGAAATTCACATTTTCTCTTCACATGTTTCACCGTCTCCTCTGGTCTCTCACACGTTCTACAGATTCTTCCCTCTTCTTTTTTGTTTCTTGTATATATTATATTTTTAAATATTTTTTCTATTTAAGTTGTTTAAAATTGAAACTACAATGTTTTTTAGTACTTTCAATTGCAATATTATGTGAAACTATGGCTCTAAAATCACATTGCGGGAAACATTTTAAGTACTCTAAAAGCACCACCGAGAGAGGCTTTTCATTTTAAATTCTAGAGCCGATTTATTATTCTTGTCTATCGTTAAGTACATATAAATTATATTGACATATTCACCTGCTATGAACTTTGTCATCCCGCTTTCATTTTTAATGCGTTTTATATGCATTTTGTACATGGGCGCGCAAAGGGGGCACTCCAGTAGGTTCAGATCGCCTCTAGAATTACATTATACTAAATATAACAGTATTAGGGTTATTTGAAAACGTTATGTATTAAAAGTTAAAAATATGCCAATAAAGAGTTTTTCAAAAAGAGGTTCCATTTTAAATCAACAGAAGAACGCAATATTTTCGTGAAAAGCGATGATACTTTTATTTAAATTTAAAGTGTAAACTCAGAGTTTAGTAATGGAACACAATATCTGCCCATTGTCACCGCAACGACGGTTGTATGTTAACAGTTAAAAAATGATGCGAAATTTAAAATAGTAGCTCTTGTTGAAAGACCTACATTGAATCAGCTTGAGATGTCAAAAATTGAAGGGAGAAGCAAAGTACACCTAGTTGGCAGGAGTGCTGAATCATCAAACAAGGCACAAAAACTGCTCTCTTGGAGCCTACTATTCTCCTGGAGAAATTTGTTAATTCATCCGTATTATTTTTTAATAAGTAATGAATTATTTAATACTTTGACGTCACATCCTATTTTCCTTTAGAGAAAGCGAAAATTTGACTGTTATTCCTTTAGCACTTCTACGATTACTGTGTCCCAAATTCAATGTATTTTCTGTTCCAAGCGGTATCTCTGTTTCGTCCATAGAGGTATAAGAATAGAGTGCAATAAAGGCAAAGAGAGGGACAGCTGTCGAGTATCCTCTGTGTCCCTTTCTAACCGAGCACTGCGTATGCTTGCTTGCTTACCCCCTACCTCACCGCCAAACAGCCAAGCCAGGAGCAGCGGTTCTCGCTAACATATAAAAATGAACCATCAGAGTTTATTTACCATAAGTTTAAGTAATTTTTTTGTCAGCTTTAAAGCGTCTACAAGGTAATACAAGCTATTACAAGGTATTACAACTGTTTAAAACGTTTTACAAGAGGACAGGCCCATCCAAGGGGCGAAACGTCCCCTAGACCCAATTTTAATTCCGCTATGAGTAGGAGCGAGAGGGGATTATCTGTGCGCATGAGAGTGAGTGAGACATACACCTTGATTACCTGATACCTGGAAAATGGCCGCTTGATCAAGTTATACGATTATTGTACATACTAACACTACTCAATCTTACACATTTTGTTCATCAGAAAATAAGTGACGTCTGGCGCCCCTGGGATCTTGGACTATTATATCTCGACGGTTTTATCTGAGTTCGACTTGATCGCCCCCAAATAAATGTCAATATGTATGTCCCTGGCATAATACTATCTTCATTCCCTTCGATAGCACGTGGTGGCTGAGGGCTAGTGCGAGAGGTGGTTCTGTACTTGTCATTTAATTTAATTTGTTTCAAGTAACACTTGACTTTTGATTTATTCAAGTGAAAAACACATTGGCTACTGGTATACCGTATATGTATACTACGCATATTACTCTTATGTGTTTGATAGAAATTTTGATGGCGGGTTATATTTTCTTTCAAATAATTGTTTTTGACAGCATGGGTCGTACAGCGTACTTTATAATACATGGAAGTCAACATTGGGATGTTACTTTATGACTAACCATCATTTCATAGCATTCAGTGAATTGGTAATATTTTAATATTTAAAAAAAATATCTAAGGAATTTAATTCTTATATATCGGTAGACTCTAAATCAAAAAACTCAGCTTACGGTTACATTTATAATTGTATACCTTTTTGAGATGATTAATATTAAAAGTATCACATATTTTATTGTCCTGTATTTAAAATATCAAGAAATATGATAGGTGGATCGTGTGGCGCCGTTGCCGACCCGTTGCTGTTCTGTGTGTCATACTGTATATATTATTATGTTGAATGTAAAATATTAAATGTATTATATATAAACATCATGGTTTACAGCTTCCCTCTTGTGCTGTAACTGCTGTAAGATGCGACAACCAAGTGAGAAGCTTAGTGATTGTCCTAGGTACAGAGCGCCACTGAGAAGTATCAAATACCCCGCAAGGGCCCCGCATATAACGCTAGCGTTAAGCGCGCACATTTGTCTCAAGATCTATTTGATTGGATACAATTACAAAAATTTACTTTTTGAACAAAAAAAATAAAAAATAATAATCTTATATCATTGCCTGTAATGAAACCCCTTGCTTCTGTTCAACGTTTTAAATTCAGAATAATTTCAGGATTATCTGGTTTATAAATATATATAACGATGGGACGGCTAGGGCATTTACAATTTATATTTATGTACAACTATGAGAGCCCTGTTCTAATAGCTAGACAGAAAATTTTGAAATATATGTGCAATAAATATTGCCGTTTGTGTCTATTATTCCATGCACCCTTTCAGATTGTGACAGCGGTGACATTGCACTCCTCGTGCCATCGGCGAACAGTGTTCGGTTCACCACTATTACTTTGTTTCCTCCCAGGACGAATACACTTCACTGATCAATATTAGTTTGGGATGTATCTCCCCTTACTACATACCTTAACTTCCGTTTTCTATGTGCACATGCAGATGCAATCTCTGCACAATATTTCGCGAGTTTATGGCCAATATAGGCTGGCATCGCAAAACTCTTTAGGAGTAGAAGGAAATCAAATCAAAATTTACTGCACACAGTATACTGTATAACTCGTACTCTGTCTATTATTCCATGGGTAGGGAAATGGAGTGAGGGGGGAACGATACAGATATACAGGGCTGACAGTACAATACAGATGTGTACTGGGTTTTAAGAGTAGGTCGATTTAGTATCATCTCATATAAAACACCTTGTTACAATTTATATGAATATACAGAGTATTTGTTTCATATGAGATGATATCAATCGACCCGCTGTTATTGGAAAAGCCTATACAATGGTGTATTTATAAATATAAATGTAGATGAGATGCATCATGATATTAATGCAAAATAACTCTTTTAAAATTTTCCAAAAAATTTATGGTTTGTCGGACGTGTAACTAAGTTCCATATTAAAAATATTATATTTTCGCCTAATAAATATTTTCAATTTGAATTCTATCGCTAATTAATATATGCATATTTTTTCCTTCCTTAATGACCCTTGAACAAAATTCTATTACCTGCAATATACATTGTAAGCAGCCTTAGCTACTTAATTAATGTAAATTGTAAGTAAGTTATTTTTTATGATAATTGTGATTCAACTGGAATTTCTAAAGAGCGAGGCGCGAAATTTAAATAGATATATAGTAATGAATTTTTCTACTTGGGTTGTTTAATGATTTTTCTACGAGAATGCGAGGTCCCGGACAGTTGCCCTGCTTGCCACCCCCTATAGCCGCCTCTGGTTATAAGAGCGGTATAGAATCTATAATACGATAATGAATTTTAACTTATTCGTTGATTCTTCAGTGATTTTTTAGTTATATCGGCAGTTTATACCCCACAACTTGTTATAAGTATTAGTCGCTGCCGAACTCTCGTAATTTGAACTATATCAATACATGCTAACTAGATATATGGTAACTATTTCAATTTCAATACACTTTAATAGAATACACCCTACTAAAATGTCGCCGTCGCAAGTAGTAGGATGCAGTGTGAGACTATGCCGTGTTAATATGCATCACATATTACATGCCCACTTGAACATGAACTTCTACCGTTTCACACTTGTTACTTTATGTGTTATGGAGTCGTCCCGCTCCCGTCCCATTAGACCATCTTATCTACGTCCCATAGAGATCCATAGAGCCACAATCTGGCGCTTTCTGTTCATGTATAGAGACATCCTATACCATAATCTTTTACGTTTGTATATGAGTATCTGATGACCTGTAAATCTCTATGTTAGTTTCTTCATCGAATGTACTTCTGCTAAACCACAACAATTCAAGATCGCTGTTTAAACAATAAACACAAGAATGCTCGTGCAAATATATTCTTGCTTAGGTCCTGTCCTGTCCTGTCTGAGATGCTAAGATGCTGAGATGCCCATCAGAGATCAGGTAATTCGCTATGGCCAACGGAACGAGACTTGATCAACAATATCTGATAGTTCTATAGATATCTGCAGCCTTCGTAAGGCCTAGACCCGATTGAGGAATAATTCTGCGCGGAAGAAAAACGCAAATTCGGTAACACATGGAATAATATGAACATAGAGATACTAGTGATTTTAATTGCGCACAGGAAAAACCTACAGAAATAGCCTTGTATTTTTTGTAGAACATATAGTTAAATGTTGACACACGCACTACGGAATTAATACCGTAAAAGCCATATAAGGGCTTCACGCGAAACGAGATCATCACTTTCATCTAATCTCGGCCTTTTTGCCAGGTTTACACTACTAACACCTACACTCAACGACCTTTTTGCGGCAAAATGTCTTAAAACATTGTTTGAATCACACTTATTATCTCTTAAAACATTCGGTTCCGTTCGGCTACAAAATGTTGTAAAAGACAAAATTATAAAATAAAATATTTAACAGATGTTTGTTTACCAGATTTTATATTTCGTAAATTTACGACCTAACGAAAAAAGGTTGAACCTTTATGTTGCTGTTAGTTTATTTTTCTAGCAGCTCTCACGTCTCGCCGAATATGGTCTCGGTACCGTCTCAATAGTTTTCAGAAATGTCTCGTCTCGCTTTTATGAGACGAGAAGCGTGACGAGAAAAGTCTCGTGAAGCCCTAAGCCATATGCTGTTGTAGGTGCATCTCTTTGAAAACAGTATGCAGTATGTGCTAGTTAAGTTTTAATAATACATGCCGTATTATTTTTTTTTTACTATTTATTATATTAATTGTGTGCCTTTCGTCTTTACAATCTACAGTATTATCTTTCTTAATACATATCATTTCTATATACATTTAAACTTAAAACTAAACTTCAATTATTCTAGACTTTTACTACTTCCGAAAGTGCTTTCTATTTCCGCCATCCACCTCTTTCCTTCACTGCACAATATTCTTCTCGCTCATTACTTTTTCCTGACAAGAAAACTTAATGTGCTCCAGTGTTTCAATCTCCGTTCCGCACACTCTACACATTCTTTCCTCGGTATTTGCCCAGTATTTGTTTCCTTTCTCCTCCTTTCCCAATCTAAATCTGGCAATCCTTCTCACGTTTTTTGTGTCTTTTTCTTTTAAGTAATGTGGTATCTCTCTCTCTCCCAAATCCTTTTATATCTTGTGTTGTAATTGCTTTTCTAGATTATTACCTCCTCGTTAGCTCATCTTCCACACTTGCGCCTCCTTCTCTTCTTCTCTCTGCCTCTCAGTATGCAGTATGTGCTAGTTGAGTTTTAGGATACGGCATTAAAACTACGTGAAATTATTCCTCAATAGGGTCTAGACCTAAAGAAGTTGAGGGAGCTGTAGATGAGAGAATATGAATATCGTTTGTAAAGTGGGCAAGTACCAGCAACTTGACTTTCGCGAAGTCACTGAAAATGCAGATTACTCGTACTGCCGACAGTCGCGCAATGGAGCGTCATGTTGCTTAGCGAACAATAATGTTCAAAGAGTCCAGGATCTGCGGGTAGTGCTTGTGGAGTTGAGCTCTCTGCAGTTGCTGGAACTGTGCGCATACGAGTATTACGCGAATGGCACGTGCACCCATTACCTTAACATTTCACTTATCTTTCTAAGATGTTTTTTTCTTTTTGTATAAAAGTGTTCTCATCCAACTATTGACCGGCACGACATGTGGTGTGGAGGGGGGAGGGGGTGTTTCAAAGATGTGCGGTTATAGTAACAAAAGTTATTAGTTAAGTATCATTCCCACTCACTGCTTTAATTTTATTTGTATTTAATTTAAATTGTTTAGCATATGGCAATACGCGTAGTCTTTGACAGTACCATTTTTAATTTAATTTATTTTTTTAAGTTTTCTTAGTTTTTCTAGAACCTTACAAGGTCCAATGTTTTAAATTAAAAATATTAAATTAAGAAAAACTATATTATATTATAACCTTCAAAATGTGACAATCTGTCAAAATGCAGTAGGATTTACTTTAAAAGAATTTTAAAGTCAGTTTTTGAAAAATATAGAAGTGAAAACAATTTCTATTACTGCTATTGTTATTAAAAATAGCAATTTTAAATATTTCACATACAATTTTGTCGAACTGTCAAAATTTATATTACTAACGATGCTTAAGTACCAACTAAATTAACTAAACTTGAATTAACGCAATTATGAAAAGGATACCTGAAATCTAGATTACAATATTAAATAATGTCTTTATTAAATATTGGGTACCATAAGGGTGAGATTTTCTTTACATATTTGAGGCTTCGACACCATAAATCCAGTACACATTTTGGTGAAGTGTCCTGTTTTGTGACGTTTCTAGCACTATTGCATTTCAATTATAGTTCGCTTCACTTTTATCTTTATTTGTACTCCGACTTGTAGAGTGATGTCGCCTTTTGTAGTCGATAAAATTGATATTTCATATGAAGGACTGTGAGAAACTGAGCTGTAAATGAACACTTTCATGACAAAAAAGTCATGCGCATCTTCAATGTGATGGCAAAGTGACTCCAAAATTGCCAATAGCTCCTCTGTGTATTTAGCTCCGGTGCTGAGTCCTAACACAGACCACCTCTGACAATGTTAGTAGTGGCCTTATATAAGCGCACTACACCGCTGCGTATATGTTATATGATTATGAGAGCACATAACCAAATTAATTTTGATAACAACTAAACCCGATGATCTGGTGATTGAACCCGGAGACACAGCAGTCTGGTATCAAGCATAAATGCTAAATGTTGTGTTTGTAAAAATCAACAAGTGATTATAGTATTTTCGAGTATATTGAGAGAACATTCTATATCGTACATTTTTTCTTAGAATCCAGGTATATACAATCTGTGCCGTGCCGTAACTTTCGGTTTCGGTTTCGGTTTCGTTTCCTACGCCTCTTCTGTTTACTCGGTTAAATCAGTGTTAAACACTAAACAGTATGACATCGTTTCGAATAAAACTACTGATGCAACGTGTACAACAAGAATCTGAGGGTAGGGAAATTTTAAAAATTGTTTAGCGAAGAATTTCTTTGTGTTAATATTTTGGAACAGTTAAATTCCGAAAGCAGCATGTGTCGCAGTGAGTGGCATAAATTCAACATGCCCACGGGTATAGGGATGTCTACCTTTTATCACCAGGTTTCTCTGTGAGGCATAAAAACAAACAATAGAAGCCAATAAGTTAAAACATTGGATATGGCTACAATGGCACAGCCGCATAAGTCTCTCAGCCTTCCGACCTCCTTCCTCTTTCCCCTTGCCAGTAACTCCCTTTCATGTAACTGAGGCGTGATATTTAGAACCTTTCACAGTTACATTTTTTTTTAATAATTCAATTCAAAGTTTTAGACGTACCGGACCTACAGGTATATAACCTTTAATGTTTATACGGTTAAATAATCACCTGTAGGACATCTATTTTGCTATTAGGGTTCCTATTTTTATAATGAAATTAAATTTATTCAATGTTCTGTCGCTTGTGGACCACTAACAGATTTAACAAATCATTAATAACAATTTTTGAATAAATTTATATCCAATGATAATCAATGCATCTGAAAGATTTCACACTAAATCCGACCAAAATTGATTTCGGGTTTTATTAAAGGTAGTTGCCCTGCTTTAAGCTTCATATGTAGTGTGTTATAAATTTGTATTCAATTATAAAGGGTAACGTTATCTAATGGGCTTGTGTCCTATGTCTTAATTTCTATAAAAGTGTACTATATATTGATAAAATGGGTTACTTTCACTCAAATGTTCAATTATTTTTTAATAACTCCTTATATGTTAAGAGATATTAACAATTAAAAAAGTCATTTTGTCTCTTTAATTTTTAAAGGGATTCAACGTTGTACACATTCCAAGTGCATGTGACATCACAATCCTTGTGTAAGGTTACCAACCTTACAGCTCATGAATCTCTGCTATATGTATTTATATATCAAAATATCAAATATTGTTTACAGCTTTTCAAGGAACAATAAAATTTCAATATTATGTCTGCCTTAGCAGGGTTAAATAATATAAAAACTTATTATTCTTTGACTTGACTTGATTATTTGACTACCAACAGCTACGAAACATTACCACAGCACTGACCTACTCAACAAATAACTGACGTTAAAATGCATTTCACGTCATAAAAATATGGCCGACCATTTTTAGCGCTAAAACTACAATTCAAACTTTTAATTGCTATATCTCCGTCAACATTTAGATATTTAATAAAATAGACACGCCAATACACATTTATTAACATCAATTTCAATCAACAAGTGAAAAATCGACCATTAAAAAATGAGGACACAAGCCTATTATCCTGTAAATTTGAAGTCGATTGATCGTTTCGCATTAAGAAGGTCCTGGACGTACCGCCAATATATAAGGTTTAGATCTCGGTAATACGAAATATATGAGGGATGAGTGAGACCAATAGCCAAGTTCCTTCTCGGTACATCGACAAATGTTTTGACAAATGTCTCGCCGAGATAAATAGTACAAAATCCAATTAGTTCGCTTTTTTCAAGGTAATGTTTTGATATGTTAATAAGAAACGAAAAGTTAAAAAAAACTATTAAGGGTTCTTCAGCAAGCAGCAACTTTTTATATATTCTTTAACTATCGATGTTGTCCTTGGTAATTTTTTTTTCTTTATTTTTTTTGACAATAGGGCCATGTAATTGTTTTGCACCGGTACTAAACACCGGTGCACCCATATTTGTTATCGGGTCTAGCTGTCCCTAAAGCCTAAAGGAAACATGAAACCGAACAATTCAATACTGTTCAATTAGTGCTTTGTGTTTTGTACTCATTGGTTGGTACACCAGGTTTCCCAGGTACCACACAGGGTTTAGCCTGTACAGGCGTGCAGTCATACAGCTCTGCAGCTCCACACACAGTTTATAGAGTGAGATCCCAGAGCCGGCAGACATCACTTATTTTCTGATGAACAAAATGTGAAAGATTGAGTTTTGTTAGTATATACAATGATCGTATGCCTACCTCCTAACTTGACCAGGCGGCCATTTTTCAGGTATCAGGTAATCAAGGTTTATGTCTCACTCACTCTCATCCGCACGGATAATGCTCTCTCGGTCCTACTCATAGCGAAATTAAAATAGGGTCTAGGGGATGTTTGGCCACTTGGATCGGTCTATCCTATTGTAAAACGTTTTAAAACAGTTGTCTTGTAATACCTTATATTATCTTGCTTCGCTTGCGACGCTTTGATGCGAGACAACTGTTTTGACAACATATATAAAAATGGATCATCAGACAATAAGTAAGTTTAAGTAATTTTTTTGGCAGCTTTAAAGCGTCTGCAAGATAATACAAGGTATTACAAGACAACTGTTTTAAAACGTTTTACAAGAGGACAGATTGATCCAAGGGGCCAAACATTCCCTAATCCCAATTTTAATTCCGCTATGAGTAGGAGCGAGAGGGCATTATCCCTGCGCATGATAGTATAGATATAAACCTTTCACCTTGTTAATAGAGATATAAACCTTGATTACCTGATACCTGAGAAATGGTCGCCTGGTCAAGTTAGGAGGTAGGTATACGTTCATTGTAAATACTAACACTACTCAATCTTACACATTTTGTTCATCACAAAATAAGTGATGTCTGCCGGCCCTGGGATCTTGGACTATTAGTTGTATTATGACTTTACAAGTCCCTTGGGAAATAATGACACAAATTTACACAAAAGGAGACGTGTTTGGTATTTAGACTTAGTTATTGCCTTGAATTTTTTGACTTCTGGTAGGTCATGTTACACCAACAATAAAAGGGTAGGTTGTGTCACACTTTGTGCCCTACCAGTTCCAATAGACCCTACTAAAGTGGGTTTTTCTGTCAGATCTTGCGTAATACCTTCATTGCGTACTTAATGTTGCAGACTCCGTTATGTTTTAAAGTCACTTATTTATTCTTATTTATAATTCTACAATTAAGGATCGATTTTTTAATTCCTTATTGAAATATTGGATAATAATCGTATTCTATAATTGACGGATATATCTATAAGACAAAATCTCCAATTTTATTACGAATTATAAATTTTTCTCTGTAATCAAAGACTTTTATCTTAGTTATTTCCATACACATTATAATAATTACACTGTTTAACTTAAATCATACTATCATACCTGAAATCAAAGAAGTTTATTATTTAATTTGTCTATTTCTTTTTATCTAATTATATTATAACATAACAATATGCACAGTGAGTTCTATCGACTCCAAATATCAACTGTGCTGGCCGTTAATCCTCAAACGTCATGGTCATTGTTTTACCGACAGACAAGCTTTGTACAAACTAAAGAAATATAATTTCTTTACATATCTATTTCAAGTTTGAATTTTGGTTTACTGCGTAATATTTTGCTTGTTATTCTAGTAGTTGATGACATCACGAACTCGTTAGAATATAATAAGTAATGGAGTTTGAAACACTGGAGCACTTTAAGTTTGCTTGTCAGAAAAAAGTAATGAGCGAGAAGAATATTGTGCAATTATTAAAGTAAGGAAGTAAAGGGAAGAGGTAGATGGCGGAAATAGAGAAAAGGAACGAGGAAAGAAAAGTAACGACAGAGAAGTGATTTTAATCTGAAGTGACAAAGAGGCGAAGAGACAAAGAAGACTTTGGGATTGGAATGTATTTAAATCTTTTGGATTGTAATTAATGGATTTAAGGCGGAAGAATATAGTACCTAATGGCGAAAACATTACAATAAATAATAATAATAACAAAATAAGTAATGTTATTTATTTTCTGTTTTTTATAACGGTATTATATTAAAACATTTTTAGTCGACGCAACAGCTGCTATAGCGTGCTTTGTCGTTTAATGCCGCATCTCTTTTGCACTTGTCTTGTTTAATAGTGATTGCATAGATTGGCAAATGGTAATGAGGAAGAAGGTGAGGAAGTAATGATGAGAATCGTGAACTCGGTCGTTTTTTGCAAATTTTTACCACTTCAATTATTAAACAGGAAAAAATGGCTTATAAATTTTAGGATATTTAATAAACTGAAAACAACAAAGGCAATTGATTATTATAATTAGATAATTACAACAATTGAATTGAATTATTGTTTGTAGATTTCTTGATAAATGGAGAAACGTAATGAGTTTTAATTTTAAGTTAAATAGCACGACTACGAAGAACGATATTTATTCTGTCTGTTGGTGCAACATTAAGCTTAGCAATTAACACTTAGCAATTTTTGGAAACAAGGGCGAATTGCTAAGCTATGTTCGCCTGGGCCACCGTCTGTATAACGGTGTCGAGTGGCCCAAACATTAAAATAAAACAAAACATTTTTATATCGAAATATAACAAAATATTTTTATATTTCTGCAGTCAGAGCTTAAAAGTCTAATATAATAAAACCAGGGATATATCAGAGAGAAAAATATCCTTTTTATATTGAATTAGTATTGAGTATTAAATTTATTGTTAAATTACTAACCAAAATATAAGTTTTAATAATAAAAGAAATTATGAATAAATGGAATTAAATTTCAACAAGAATTAAATCAGTGAATATTTATAAAAATACTAGTCCGCTTTTGTTTATTTTTTATTATTAATTTACGGGCTTCCTAGGACCACGGTCTTTTTTTCGCCCTTGTTAATACATTTTACATTTCCCTAGTCCAATTTGAATTCAATAAAATAATTCGTAATTTTATTACAAATTTATAAATTAAAATATTTAACTCGAATGTAATTATGAAAATATAATTCATATAATAATATACTGACTAAAAAAAAATATTTTTTTCAAGAAAATATAAAATATTTTCAAATTCATATTTATGCGTTATTTGACCAACTCTTTTTCAAAATTTGGAATTTTTGATTCGTAAATTAGGTACCACACTTCGTTTATATACAAAACTTCAACTTTCTTGTACAATTTTCACCTTCGGCAAAAATAGCCTCTGTGTCCCCAAATAACACTTTTGAAATTTTTTTTATTAATTAAATACTCAATTATTTTCCAATTATTATTATTTATTGATTAAATACTAATTAATAATTAGGTCCCTACCATGTCTTTTAAATTTCTCAATCCTTATTATTTTTTGAATTTCTAATTTTAGAAATATGTTAGTAATGAACATGGTAATACATATACAAAATTTCAACTTTCTGTCTTTTACGAAATAAAAGTAATACAGCAAAAAGTGCCCGAATTTCCAGGAAATTCAGTGAAACATTCGAGGACACCAAAAGTCTTTGAATTTTTTCTCTTCTAAACTTTTCTCGAGCTGTTTTCGAGCCACTATACCAACCGTGTAAACATATAAACATACACTTGGAACATTCTAATATAGGAGGAATGATATTGTGCAAACTTTGTTGGACACGCTGTAATAATATGATGCTATTAAGAGAGTACAAGTACGAGAATATTGCGATGTATTTTTTATTTTTTTTATTTTGTACTTCATTTTGACATGAGAATACGAGTATGTTACTTCGAATAAAAAACAGAATCCAGTATGTGCTTGGGTACTCAGACAGTTGTAATACTCATACAAAATGAACGTGCCTGCACATAATATTCTGACAACAAATATAATGCATAAATGGTCTTGCCAAACATTGAATTGTACAACTACGACCTTCTAGCTGGTAAAGATCGTATATTTTACATATTCATCCTCCTGACTTCTATTCTTATGAACGCTTAAGAAAAATAATGCAATCTTTCAGGTTAAAATATTTATATATATATATATATATATATATATATATATATATATATATATATATATATATATATATATATATAACCCCGTCGCCGACGACTGTTTTTTGTGTATGAGTTGAATTTCATTTCAAACAAATAATTCAATTTCAAACAACAAATAATTTTTCATATAAACTGACTAAAAAAATATTTTTTATAATTTGTTATTATGTGATCAACTTTTTTTTCAAAATTTAAATTAAATTTAATTTTATTTGATTTGTAAATTAGGTACCAAAGTGAGCCCATATACAAAATTTCAACTTTCTAGCCCTACTTTTACCCTCGCCAAAAATCGCCCCCTTGCCCCCAAATAAAATTTTAGAAATTTTTTTTTTCTTGATACCATATTTTATTATTATGTAATCCAAATTTGAGTTTTCTCCAAAGTTTCCTATTGCGCCCCCTAATTTTCTCAACGCTTCCTTTTCCAATTTTTCAATTTCTAATTTTTAAATAATGGTAGCATTGAACACCGTAATATACACGCCAAATTTCAACTTTGTATCTTTTATGAATTTAAAGTTATTGAGCAAAAAGTAAAATTTTTTTTTTAGTTTCTCCAAAATTACGGGTCTCCAGGGATTCAGGGAAAATACGAGGACGCCAAAAGTCTTAGAATTTTTTTCTCTACGAAATAGACAATTTTCAATAAGATGCATGGAACAGTTTTTGAGCCACCATACGAATCCCGTAAACATATAAACAAATAAATATACACTTGGAACATTATAATATAGGAGGATATATACTACAATAACCGACCATATCCGTAAATTAAAATTATACATAAATTAGGTCACACATAATTTCATGGTTTTTTAACCTGTATCCCTTGTTGCGTCTTTTCACACCCCACCCTCATTAGTGTGGTGTCACTGGTTTGAAAAAAATATTCTTCTTAGTTCTCTCATAAAGTCAATTGTTTCTACTCACAATTGCCTTCTAGGCTAATTAAAATTTATTTTTAATACTTACATAATTTGGAGGAGAGGGGTGGGGCACATTATATAGTTGAGGGGCTTAATCTGGAGATGTTCAGTCTTTTTCTTTTCTATTTTGGAAGCCGAATGTTAGATTAGAGATGATGTTTTACGTTTATGGATAGTGAATTGAAACTTCCGATTTCAACTCTGCAAATGTATTGACCAAAGCGGAGACTTCAAGACATCGTTTTTGTCATGAATTAATTCAATTTGATTTCACTTGTGCAAGGGAGAAGTCAGTGATATGAATCTCCTGGGCTTACTACCATACCAGTATTGAATTAAGTTGTAAATAAACCATTAAAGTGTAATAGATACAAATATATCTTATTTCTCTTTCTGTGATATTCTGGTAAAATGAATGTGAAATTTTATCTCTACTAAAATAAATATTTTCAAATGTAAAAGAGACAACAACTATATCTCCATTTAAATGTATGATGTTGGAAAGAGAAAAATAATCTTATGAAAAGATTCTGATAATTTTAAAATTTGGAATTTTTTTTGTCGATTCGGAAATAAGTTACCAAGATTAGCCTTTATACAAAATTTCAACTTTCTAGCACTATTTCTACTCTCGGCAAATACTGCTCCCGTGCCCCAAAACAAAATTTTGAATTTTCTTTTATTAATAACATACTTAATTATTCTAGAATCCAGAATATGAACTTTCTCCATAGTTCTCTACTGGGCCCCCGAATTTCTTCAACCCCCCTTTTTCAATTTTTGAATTTCTAATTTTTGAGAAATGTCAGCATTGAATACCTTAATACACATGCAAAATTTCAACTTTCTATCTTTTACGAATTAAAAGTAATACAGCAAAAAAGGGCTTACTTTCTTTCCAGTTTTTCCAAAATTAAGAGTTTCCAGAAAATTCAGGGAAAAATCCGAGACGCCAAAAGTCTTAGAATTTTTTTCTCTACATAATTTGAAGTTTTCATCAAGATGCTTGGAGCCGTTTTCGAGATACAAAATTCAGTACCAAACAAACAAGAATATAAGATAATAAATATACACCTGGAACATTATAAATAAGATAAACATACAGTTGGAACATTATAATATAATATTATAGAATTGGTAACATTCCAACTCTTATAGACTGATTTGTTGTTTTAGCTGTCACAAATTTTCAAACGTGGTACGCGTAAGCTAGGTTTGATTCCACAGAAGATATTGGCGCTACTATAATCAAGTAAAAATATTTTGACGGCGGTGTACAGACACTGGTGCAACTCACTTAATGAATTCGGCTGGCCCTCTGCCCAGTATTAAACAGATTAAAGAAATCCATTAATGATTTATGTTTGCGTATTTTTTGCTGATAACATTTTAATCACAGAACACACTACGTAATACTTGTACTCACAGATTATAATTTATTTCATTTTTTATAAACAATATACGTAATTTTTTCTTTATGTTTTTTTTACTATGTGAACAATGTAATGGGGTCATAAATAGATAGATTTTTATAAAAAAGCGCTCAATAAACTTTAAACTGTAAACTGGACCACACAGAAAACTAAATGACTGATTACAGAACATTGAGATTACAAAAGTTACACGGCAACATTTAAACATTTAAAAAAGATTTGTTTTGTATTTATATAAAATAATTAAATTCTCATCAATATCATAAATCTGTCATTACAGATTTACTACCAATAAAACTATTGCATTATTTTTTATAAAATCCAACTTTTATCGATGAATTTGTTTACTTGAATTTTTTTTTTAAATCCATGTACTTCTATAGATATTTATCTATAGATTTAATACGTATATTTTTGTACTGTTTACCTTGGAGCGCCAGTTTAGCCTTCATTAAATTGCTGTTAAATCCTGATTAACCGTAATGTCGCGCTTTGACTGATGATAAGAGCCCCAATCAAACGGCAATAAATTATAATTGTATATGTCCGTGGTATCCCCTCTTTCCCCCCTCCTGTGGGGCCCTCCTTCCCCCTCGTTATCCGCGTAGAGAGGTTTTAATGCGAAGCTTACATTATTTTAATTGATAATTGTTTAGTGCGCGTAGTAAACGAGGATGGAGTAACTTTCTTTGTAGTACGAGTGAATTATGTTATCTAGCCGCTCGAGCAGATAGCCCGATAGCCGAATAGTCGAATAGCCGCTCAAGGGGCGGGTAAATATCACTAATTGTTGTAGGATTTCGAATTTTGTTAATTACAAATAAAACGCAAACGAAACTTGAAATGAACATTAATATGTACTTGAAAGATTGTTGAAATTAATACTTATATTATATACGAGTATAGGTAAAGGCCTAAGCTAGCTCAAGGAGGTATACTGTCGCATATTGGCTCTAATGGACCATCCATTAATTATCTCATAAGCATGACGGTTAAAAAACCTGAACTTCTTAGAGCTTCTTTATTCAAACAATAAAATAATTAAAACTATATACATATACTCGTGTATATATTTTTTTTATTATATTACTACGATTTCAACAGCTAGATTATATCGCATTAATTGTAATATAGTAATTGTGAATTTGTTTATTTATATGATTTGTAAGAATATTTGTTACATTAACATGAATACATTTATTCCATCTCCTGAAATAGAACCCGGACCTATGCATAGCTGAGTGTTAGAGTCTATGACCTAACTACTTTGACCATCCAGAAAGTAAATGACATGATTTCTGGATTTTCTGGAGGCCTAAAAAAAATTTTTCACAAGAAATGAATAGTTTAGTTATGTTACTACATCTAAATTTTGCTCGTGACTAGATTAAGATTTCGTAGTAATATTTCCTGAGTAATGGTAAATAATAATAAATTCTTAGTAAACCGTAACATGTGTTATTTATCTCTAATTTGTAGAATTATTAGCTGAAATAACTCTGACCCTCCTTTATTGTACAAATATGTTTTCTTACCATTGCAAAATGAATATATAGAGCGTTTAGTTAAGATTAAAACCCATGGTTAATATTGTTACTTACATTTTTCACTAGTGACAAATATAAGCAAAAGCACAGTCGGATATTAAGTAAAAACGTTACCTACATTTACATTTTTTATTAAATTTAATAATAATTTAATAAAAAATGTTCGGGTTCGGAGATAGAAACATTGGAGCACATTAAGTTTTCATGTGAGAAAAAGGTAATAAGCGAAAAGAATATTGGGCAGTTATTAAAGGGTGGCAGTGAAGGGAAGAGGTGGATGGCGGAGATAGAAAAAAGGAACGAGCAAAGAGAAGGAATGACAGAGTACAAACAGGAAGGAGAGTAGCAGGAGGAGTGAAGCAGTAGCAGTAGCAGTTTTGTTTTTATTTTTATAAGGATAATTTTTTTTTCCTTTGGAAGGAGTAAGAATGTTTAGATATAATAAGAATCAAAATTGAATTAACACAATGACATGTAAATAAATGACTTAAGGTACAAGAATGTAGTGCCAACATTAAAATAAAATAACATTCAATATTAATTTAATAGATAAATGTATATTAAAATTGGAACCTTAAGAAAATTAAAATTAAGAACCGGGTATATTAATTATTTATAAGATGTATATTATTTTGAATTATCGTTTAAATTTAATAAAAATATGCTTCAGAAATGTTATGAAGTTATGAAAATTTTCCCGGAAAATTGAAATTTTTTGGAAAAACAGTAAGTCCATTCTTTCTATAGGATTTTTGCGCAAATGTAGTTTGACAACTGATTGTCAAATTGTAAGTCAAACTAATTTTGACGAAAAATTGATTCAGCTGATTATTTTCGGTTGAATTGTGCAAAAAAATATTGAAACTTGAACAGGACAACCTCTGCCGAGTCAGCTAGTTATGAATATAAGTTCCTATGAACTCCTTAGTGTGAAGTAAATTTATTTTACAATGAAAAAATGCCTCCAACTATGACTTTTAGTATATTAATGAATGACACTGTCACAGTGGCAGATTTACACATTTACCGCCAGTACGCTATTCAAATTTATTATTTCTATTATTATATTTCTATGCTCCACGGCCTGCTCAGCCTTCTGATATTATTAATAGAAACTTTGCTGTTGCCTTATACACCAAATTTCCTGAGTTCGACTCTTTGTGAAAATATTCGTGAACAGCAATAGTTGAATGGTGTAATTATTCCCATGCACTATAGAAAATAATCAGCGCATGTGCCGTAATAATAGATTAAAACAAAATTAAAATTCCTCACTCATTATTAATTATTTCGATAAGAAAGGCAGACAGCGTAACTCAGGGCCCCGCCAATTGACGTCCCTGCACCCAGCACCCAGCACCGAACCGCCGTTAGACGCCGCTGATACGTCATTAAAATGTGACACATATATCACTTTATCAAAAATATGTTCTAATATTTTTTTGTAAAAGTTTTTACCGCCTTTTTTTAACATTTCTTTTCTTGCCACCCACTATTGAGTTCGCGGTCTTCTTTGTCAACGACTTTTATTTTGTAAAATTTTATTAAATATTGATATTTCTTATTATCTTATTTATATTCCTTTATATATTTATACGATATTTTTGACTATTTTTTTCTAAATGACTTGTTCGAAACGAGAAGCGAATTTAGCCGAAGTAAGTTTATATGAATCTTGCATAAATGAATTTACGGAACCCAATTGAATCTTACATTTTAAAGTCGTATTTACTGTTTCTTAAAGGTGTTATTTAAATATTTTCGTATATAGGTATCCTTTTGATAATTTTCTTTTTGCAATAGTTACAGAAAAGTTTTTTTTATATACACTTAGTTTTTCAAAGCCGTGTCACCATTTATTAATAGTTAAAAGTTATATTATGTGGTGAAATTGAGCTAAAAATTATGATTTGTATGGAAAATGACTATTTTTAATCATGTATAAAAAGAAAACTATGAACCCTAGGTCTCTAAAATTTTGAGACAGCATTAACGTCCTATACCTCCTTAAGTGTGTAATGAATCGGCACTGACCATGTCTTTAGTACAGTTCCACGCTTGGTCGATGATTGTCTTTTTATTATGGAACTCAATGATTAATTTGTTGTTACTAAGCATGTGGTTGTGCTTCATGGTATGTTGGACTTTACTGATACAGGTAATCCTTAGGTAAACAGTCAACAATAGGGCATTCGACATTGTTTTTATCGGATTAGATGTAAGCCCGTGTTGCTATACGCTAGAAGGAAATATATATATTAATCCTCAATAGCTCATTTCTTATCAAATTGTATCTTCCAGTGTAATAGAACATGAGTACATTGAAAAACCCTTCTTTGAGGTAGACACGCATTAGAACAAATTTCCTAGTCTCCTAATAGTGCGAGAGTTAGCAACACTTTCGACAAAGAATTTTATTACGGCTGGTTTTTACAATAAATAAAGTCAAGGTTAAATAAAAATACTTCTAAGTCAAATTAAATTGTGTCGAGGCCTGATCTGTAAACGATGTAGCCCGTGCCTTTCTTCATCACTGCATGCCTCTGATAAATATCTTTATCCCTCTGTGCCAAGTATTGTATCTCCTTTTCTAATTAGATTTTTACTTTATAATTTCGCGATCGATCCTTACTACGTCAATATCTTTTATAATTATTTTCTATCTAAAAAAAGATAAGAATACTATGTAAGTATATCCATACTCATGGCCAAGTAACGTAGTGTTGATATGACCAGTACGCCACACCAGCGCAGCTCTAGACTTGCCATCCGACACCACCGCCATCGGTAACTAATAACAGGTTAGTTATCATTAACATTCTTAGCTGCAGGAATGCCGCATGTCGCTAATCACATGATTTTCAAATTTTCTGACCAATCCGTTAATTAGTCGACTTGAGCTTTGTTCAAATCAGGGACTAAAACCGAAAGTTGTTTATTCCTTCCTTGACTCTCTCATTAGTTTTGGAAACAGTTTTGTTGTCAAAAAACAAAACAAAAACATGTTTTGTTTTATTTTAAAACAGTTCTGTGTTTCGAAAACAGATTGTTCACACTGAACAGACTGGTTTTGTTTTTAGTGTTTTTCTGTCAAACAACAACTGACAAGCGCAAATGTTTACAAAAAACAAAACTGCGTGTTCAAACCAAGCCGACTAAAAACAAGAACAAACGTGTTTTCCTTTGATCTTACTGACTCCAGATGGGAATGTGTTTTCTTTACTAAAACAGTTTTTAAAGACAAAACTTTGGTGTAAATATTGATGTTTTTGTTCTTGTTTTATTGAACTGTCTCTCTTGTGTGAAACTGGCATTACACTGAAACTGAATAACCTAGGTAAACGAGTCATGTCGTCGATTAAAAATGAGTTTAATTTATCAACAGAAGTAATTCAGTTGCAGAATACCTGTGTAGTAAGTGGGAGACCCGGGATCGAATCCGGGTTCTAATTGAAATTTTAATACTCGTAAAATTGATGATAATGGTTCGGTAGGTTAGGTAACCTACTAAATCATAACAGCAGTGTGAGAGAGCCCTTAGTAATTTCTCCAGTCACAGTTTGCAAAAATAATAGTTCATGAAACCGGCTATCGGATTTATTGTTTTTGGTTTAATAGCATTATATGAAAACCACTTTCAGTTCGTGGTTAAAACAATCTCGTATGTGACTGACTTCTACATAATATTGTTTAATTTTAGTAAGAATTTATTGTTTAAAAATTATAAAAATGTAAGTACAAAACATTGAATGAGGAATTTAAATAAACAAATAATATTTATTATTTCTTTTATATTTTATAGTTTTTGTATATTATTTTTTTGCATTCAATTCAACTAGCATTAAATGTTTACATTTTCTTCTATTAGTCAGAAAAAAGAACGTTTTTTTTATTATTAATGTTATCGAAATATTTAACAAAATGTTAAACACAATTAAAGTAAATTATATAACTCTTTGTTTTCTGTTTCTTATCATCGTATTAATTAAATAATTAATTTTTATAGCGAAATTTCATTGCAATTAAGGAATTCCTTAAGATATGAAGAGTGAATACATTCTACAAACATTTCAACAACTAGATTAATTTTATTTTATAATAATAAACATACCACGCTATGTACATACGAGCATACGAACCGACTTCATGTTGTTATTACGCAGTGTTATCATCTAATCGCAGTTGAGGTGAGGTAGTAACTAGGATTAAACATCGGCCAAGTACAGATAAGACGGATTTGACATTTTTGTATAAATCCTTATATATTCCACATTGGACATAATTCTAGATTAACCTCGATGTTTTGCACTTCCGAGTCACCTTGATGTTTGATCCTTAACCCATTTATTTATTAAGTCATTTATTTACTGATTGCGTAACAGTAACAGAATATTATGAAATACACCAGGGCCTAATTTTCGTCGCTTTCGAAGTTGTGTTATTCCCAAAAAATAGTAGTATCGAAATTGCAGACAAATTGTAACTGATTGCAAACGCGAGCCCCGAATCTACCCGAACCGAATGAGAATGGAACTGTGTTGTGAGTGAGAGAACGTACGTGTATACTAGTGAGAGAACGCACATGGCTCGAATGAAAATAAACTAATTTGAAATTGGTTTTGAGCGACTGTGTTTCTAGGTCGCAGGCAATTATGAGCGGAGATGTGACAGTATGCTAATACTTCACAATATGACACAATAAAATTCCCTATTATACTATTGTTAAAAATTCTATAGAGTCGCGAAATACGGCTCGACATGGATCGTTTTTCGTTTTCGTTGGAAACTTCGTTGCGCGGCTAGTTTGGAATCAGTAGACCCGTGTGCAGACGGCCTTAATGTTGTTAATCAAGGAATTATTTCAAAGCAAATATTTTAGTAATTTGAATTCCTTATTGAATCACGACTTCTTTCACTAATCGCTATCGGGGCATCCATCGCGCGGATAGCTGCTTTTAATGGTTGTCAAACAAAAACTAAATGACGCACCTTGCTAAAAAATTTACAGTAGTCCTATATATGATCTAAAATAGATGGCAGTTTAAGGGAACTACGCGGGAAATTCAAAGAATCATAGACTTATTAAATTACGTCTTTTCTCGGTTCCTTTCTTATATTTAAAGAAGCAGTGGAGTGAGTGATTTTTTATTAATAAATAAAATCATGTACGTTATTTATAAAGCCTCATTCCCACTCACTGTTTTGATATATAATTTCCTGTTTTTATTTAATATTGTAATCAAAATTTCAGGTTTTCGTTTAAGCATTCCTTTTCACATTTGTGTTTTGATTTGAGTTTAGTTAATTTAGTTGGTGCGTATGCATCGTTAGTAATATAAATTTTGACAAAATTGTATGTGAAATAATTAAAATTGCTATTTTTAATAACAATTAGTAATAGAAATTTTTTTCACTTCTATATTTTTCAAAAACTGACATTAAACTTTTAAAAGTAAATCCTACTGCATTTTGACAGATTTAAAAAATCGATTTTTTCGACTCAAAAATCGATTCTTCGATTAATCGATCTCAAATCGTCATCCCTAAATTGCTTACTCGTATAGTATGTAGTTCATTGTACGCGCGAAATACGTTGTAGTGATTCATATTCTTGTAACTCGCGTTATAGGGAGGTCTACTGTACCATGAGATATTAGAACGTTAGAAAATTAGTTAATAATTACTACCACGTATTAATAATATTTACATAATTATTTGCATATTTTAAGTTACATAACATTCGTATGTAGTATTAGGTGTATATTAGCATACCAAGAAATGAACAATAGAAGAATGTGGACAATGTAAACAGAAACTACCTAGCGTTTAAACATCAGATATTTAAAAGAGCTAAGCGCCAAGCGTTAACAAACATCCATCTTATTATTGGTTTAAATATTGTTTTTGTCATTAGAAAAACTCAAATATTTGATATCAAATATTCATAGCAAATAAATCATTCATTTAGCAATCATTTTACAATTGTCAGAGAGACGTTCTACGCGCGACTTGTGAGGGCGATGAATTTCACGCGGCTGGAATAACGTATGTCTTGTATCCCATCTACTAATAACATAGCATAATATTTGATCTCAAAAGAAGGGAATGGGCTTGTGTCCTATGTCTTATTTCGCATATATTAATGTAATTGAAATGTAAAATTAAGGGGGATAGAATGAGTGGAAAAAGCAGCACATATGGGCGGAAGCCTAGGAGGTGCTATTAAATTTAATAAATGAAAAAAAAAAAAAAAAAAATGTCTTAATTTCTGTAAAAGTGTACCATATTGATAAAGTGGGTTACTAGAACCTCAAATGTTCAATTATTTTTTAATAACTCCTTATATGTTAAGAGATATTAACAATTAAAAAAGTCATTTTGTCTCTTCAATTATTAAAGGGATTCAACATTGTACACATTCCAAATGCTTGTCAAATCTCTGCTATATGTAGTTATATATCAAAATATCAAATATTATTTACAGCTATTTCAAGGAACAATTAAATTTCAATATTATGTCTGCCTTAACAGGGTTAAATAAAATAAAAACTTATTATTCTTTGACTTGACTATTTGACTACCAACAGCTACAAAACATTACCACAGCAATGACCTTATCAACAAATAACTGACGTTAAAATGCATTTTACGTCATACAAATATGGCCGACCATTTCTAGCGGTAAAACTACAATTCAAACTTTTATCAACCCTAAGTAATTAAGAATGTATGCGTACATGCTAGCTTGAAATTGGGGCTCTTTTAAAAGTAGCATATGCAAAAACCTGCGTGGAAGTATGATTGTTAAAACTAAAGACCCATTCCCACTCACTGTTTTGATATGTAATTTACGTTTTTATTTAATATTTTAATCTAGATTTCAGGTTTTCAGAATAGGCATCCATTGTAACATTTGTGTTTTAATTTATGTTTAGTTAATTTAGTTGATGTTGACAATTCGACAAAATTGAATGCGGCATAATTAAAATAGCTGTTTTTAATAACAATTAGTAACAGAAATTGTTTTTATTTGTTTATTTTTGACAAACTGAGGTTAAACTTCTTTAAAAATAAATCGTACAACATTTTGACAGATTGTCACAAATAGGACGTTAAAATATAATATAGTTCTTTATAATTTAGAAAAATTGAACCTTGTAAGGTTCTAAAAAAAACAAAAGAACACGTAAATTAAATTCTAATTCTCAAATGCTATATAATTTATTTTAAATACAAAATTAAAACAGTGAGTGTGCATGATACTTAACATTCACTATTGCATATTAATGTATTCGCTATTTTAAATCACGAACCTTATAACTCCTTCTCCCCACTTGTAACGTCTTGTCACACTTTGGAAACCCCCCTCGTTTGCGTGTAACGTAATTAATATACAGCCAGAATTTTCTGAAAATTTATATAAAATTAGTATGTAAATGCAAACCATTTATAATTATTTTACGTAAATATGACGGATTTTTTTTGTATAAGTAAAATATACGAGTATATAACTATCCTTAACAGGTATTTATAAGGTATGTATGTAGAGACAATATATACATATGTAAATGACTTTTATATAAAAGAAGCGGCCTCCTTCAGTCGCGTTGCTCTCTGAGCCCCTCAAAAATTAATTAACAATGTTACGAGCGTGTGACTTGAATAATAAAATGAATGCAAGATGATTAATGGTCGTAATAAACCGCTTTGAGTATTTTTAAAACTTTCGCTCTAATTTTAAACTGGTGACAGAAGTTGATAATATGTTAACAGTAGATTGTGTCGTCGTACGGTTAGCTTTTGTTTTGTAGATTGTCTGCAATAATTGAATAATTATGACCATAAACGGGAGTGGTAACATTCTTTATTTATTTAAAGTGGAAGGTAAATATATTGGTCATAATTTTGATTACTTTTTGGTAATCCCGGTCAGTCCCGGATCTGTGGGGAGTGAGGGGGGGGGGGGGGTTATAGCAGGATTTGTGCCCCGAGCGGCAATAATTCATAGGGGCGCTACATTTCGAATAACACCGCGTATACTTTCAGTTAGTAAAAAAAATTTATTATTTAATTTTTAAAAAAAAGGTAAAATTTGATAAAATGACCTTTTTTATTATCTCCGGGGGGGTTGTCACAACTCACCAATTTTCACCAATGAAAAATTAAATTGAAAAAATTCGAAACAGTATGTAGTGGGAGGGGGGCGCCAATGACAAGTTTTTGCCCCGGTTCAAAAAATTCGTAGGTACGATAATGCTATATGTAAACGAAAGTAATAATTTAACGTTTATTTGTGTTAGAAAGTGAACTAAATATGTTTTTTTGTAATAGTTTGCATGGCTTTGTAAAGTCTCATTCCCACTCACTCTTTTGATATTTAATTTACTGTTTTTATTTAATATTGTAATCTAGATTTCAGGTTTTCGTTTAAGCATTCCTTTTCACATTTGTGTTTTTCCTTGTCATTTTTTTCATTCCTTGTCATATTGTTAGTAATAAAAATTTTGACAATTCGACAAAATTGTATGTGAAATAATTAAAATTGCTATTTTTAATAACAATTAGTAATAGAAATTATTTTCTCTTCTATATTTTTCAAAAACTGACATTAAACTTCTTTTAAAAGTAAATCCTACTGCATTTTGACAGATTGTCACATTTTGGAGGTTATAATATAATATAGTTTTTCTTAATTTAAAACATTGGACCTTGTAAGGTTCTAAAAAAAACTAAGAAAACTTAAAAAATTAAATAAATTAAAAATGGTACTGTGAATGACTACGGGTATTGCCATATGCTAAACAATTTAAAAATAAATATAAAATACAAAATTAAATTAAAGCAGTAAGGGGGAATGATACTTCAGCCACAACAATTTTCGCCATATATAATCAATTTGTCGTATTGCCGCCTCATATAAGTTATGGGAGGGTGGTTGAACTGCGGGTGGATTTGTCAAGGGGCTAGATGTTGTCAGCAGTGTGAAAAAGTTTAATTTATTTTATAAAACAAATAATACAAAGTTATTATATTATAGTATAACTTTATATGACCAAAATTAAAAAAAAGAATTTTGTTATTTATATATTTTCACTCTATTTATATATATTCTTACATCATCAATTAAACTTTGATAACAACCAAACCCTGAAAATAAAACTTTAATCCAGAGATCGAACCCGAGGACATAGTTGTCTGGCATCATGAATAAATGCTCTTGAAACTGTGCTGTAAAATTCTTAGTTAATTAAAAGAATGCAATGAAATCTTGTGCAGACCATTACAAGAAATAAACAGACCATTACAATTACATTACATTACAATTGAATTGAATTATTGTTTGTAGATTTGTTAAATGATGGAGGAACGTATTGCAATTTACTTTGGATTTAAATCGCACGACTACGAAGAACGTTTTTTCATTAATGATTTATTAGTGAACTAATATGAAAATTGTCGGTTGAATTTTTGGAAACAAGGGCGATTTAGAACAGTGCCTTCAGCATAGCTGTTCTGCAGTCGTCCTGGGCCACCGATTACCGCGTTGAGATGACCGTGTCGGTGGCACAAACATTTAATTAAAAACTGTGTTCCCTTATTACGCGATTGATAGGTTAGCCATAGCTTCAAAGTTATTTCACAGTCAGTTACGGATCATAGGTTGACTGATTGCAAACGCGAGCCCCGAATCTGCCCGAACCGAATGAGAATCGAACTGTGTTGTTAGTGAGAGAACGCACGTGTATACGAGTGAGATAAAAGTCCTTGTTCTCATTTTAATTGTGGCTATTCCTAATTATTAAGTTACAACCCAATTATATAGGGAAAATATTTACTTTCTTTAGGCAATTAACAGAACCCAAGTCGCGTGCATGGTACGCATATAACGAAGATTCGAGAATCAGGCTTCCTTCAAGATTACTCTTGTTCGCACTTACGAATTTGTAATATTTGGTGTCACAGAAGATTGTAGAACTAGGCTCCCTTCATCCCTATACCCACCCTTACAAGTTTGTAACCTTTATATATATATATATATATATATATATATATATATATATATATATATATATATATATATATATATATATAAATTTGATTAAAATTGTTGTTTCTAATGAAAGTTTTGACAGTGTAATTAAAAATTACACAAACGGACAGAAATAAAGTGTGTAGTATTAAAATACTGGTTTCGTTTAGCGTAGAATTTAAATTCAATGAACATGTACATTATATATATAATTAATATCTGTTATTCGCTTCAAAATAGGTACATTTGTAATGCGGCGATATCGCGACTGTTTTTTTCGTCGTTTTTTACCGTGTGTGTTCTTTTTATCAGGTCTGGGCGTCCGTGCGTCAGGCAATTTATAACATGATTTATCCACGTATAATTACAGCCGATTCGACAGAAACGTACATGTAAATGCTGGTTATTGGCAGGAAATTATTTTAAAATTGATAATAAAGTGTTGAACATGACGTTACATTATTAAATGGCTTGTATTGAATAAAAGGGCGTTACGCGTTATAGAAACGCAGAAACAGGCGTCCACTCCACATCCACTCCACATCTACTTCATTCCTCTCCAGAAGGGTTAAATAAGGTCAATTGTTTATGGTGGTTTATTTGAAAGATTAATAGAAATATAAAATGTGTTATTTACGTCAACTGCGCTTAACTTCACCGCATTTCATTTCCAGTAATTTATTATTTTAATTAACAACTTCGGCTTCTCTGACCATGTCTGACCGCGGACTGTGCGGACTCTGAACTGCGGACCACGAACCACGAACCACGAACCGCGAACCGCCATTGGACGATGTAAGGTTGTTGTTGATGAGGATTGAGGATTGAGGCTTGTGCTTGCATCAGGTTAATTCACACGGTTCATTATTATTATTTGAGAACAGATACCCATCCCTCCCAGATACCCTTCATTACTCACTACGTATTATTGTATGTGTCTTTCAGAAGCCAATGCAATTAAGTACATTTTTGAATAATTTCTATATATATATTTTTTTGAGTATCTTTCCTCTTACTGTTTTAATTTTGTATTTAATTTACGTTTTCTTTGTTTTTTAGAACCTTACAAGATCCAATATTTTTAAATTAATCAAAAAACTAAATTAAAAAAAACTATAATATATTATAACCTGTAACAATCTGGCAAAATGCAGTATGATTTATTTTTAAAAGAAGTTTAATGTCAGTTTGTCAAAAATAAAGAATTAAAAATAATTTCTATTACTAATTGTTATTAGAAACAGCAAATTTAAGTATTTTATCAAAAGTGTTGTGACTTCACATGTACACATCTACAATTTGTAAAAATTGTTAAAAGTTAGAGTTAAAAAGACTTAAAAAAAAATATAAATTTTCGTGACGAGCAATATAAAAGGAAAATTATATTAATTGAAATGTGAAGTAAGGTCATTTTTTCCATGAAATCTAAAAACAGAGATGGTTATTAATTCTAAATACTCAGAATAGCAGGACATTAGTGTGACGATACCTATGAATGTGAGAAAATAATATTTTAATGTAATAGAAGATGATGAAAATGAAAATAATTGATCATTTTATCTTAAGTCATACTATTCTCTCAATATTTACTAAAACTTTTTTGTATCGCTTTATAATGTAGCCTACATTTAATGAAAGTCGAAACATACTTTTTATATTAATGTTTTCTGTGGTTATTAAACACATAATTTTAATAATCATTATTATATTTTAAAGACTTAATCCCATTGGCTTCTAAACTGCTCATATTAACACTGCACTTTTGTTCTTGTTTATGTGATTTAAAATATTTAGTTAATGCTAATAAATATTTTTATATTCTTTTTAATTTATTGCAAATTTTCATGTTCAACAATATAAATACATTAATTATTTTTATTAGCTTGTAACATATTTGTCACATCTTGAAGTTGAATACTTTTACGAACTACGATCAATTTCAGAACGTCATAAAATAAGATGCTCGCCGTATTACCATTACTCCACCAAAACTTTTAATTACTTCAGTGGCTTACATACACCAAAATAATTAATTGGTCAACATTCGTTGTATGTTATTATCTCTAAGTATTCTGATAAATATAACAGGTAAATATTACGTTAAATAATGTTCATTATGAATTGTTTTACGTAAAGAAACTTACTAATATTAGGTTTGTAACATTTAACAATTAGTATCAGTTACTTTATTATGTATATACTCTGTATTAAGAAAATGTACATTGTAGTAAAATAGTAATACGAGGATGAGGCCGGAGTACCTAGATAAATACAGAAGTAAAGATCTGTCCTCGATTGAAGAAAGAGGAATGAAATTTTGGAGAAGGGATGATGAGTGAAAAGGGGACATGAGGAGAAGGAAAAGAGATAAAATGGAAAGCAGAGTGAGTTTAGTGGAACATTTGCTATATCAGAGAGAGGAAAGAATATGGATAGCGGAAGTAAGAAAGAGGAAGAGAATAGGAGCGACGAAAATTGAAACGGAAAGAAGTAATTGTTTCTTTAAGCTCTGTTAATCAAGAAATAAAATGTGAAATAAATGTAAGGAGATAGAAATGCGGAACAGGCATATACAATAAATATATATTTACGTAAAAACCTGGTGTATTAGGATGAAACTTTACATAATCATTTTATGTTTTGATTGCAGGAATTCGTCTAAAAATTCTAAAAATCGAATCCAAACGCTTCGACGTTTGTTAGTGTGATTCTAGACTAGGTTATCACAATTATTTATATCAATAAATACTATATTCATCGCAAAGTAGTTCTAAGTATAAAATAGACTATGCCACAGAGCGTCAAGATATTTTATTGGATCCGAGGAGAAATTTCAGTCAAACAATTAAAAACTAATTTATTTACACTAAGATCGTTCGCACATGGGTCGACTGATTGCAAACGCGAGCCCCGGATCTGCCCGAACCGAATGAGAATGAGAATACGAGTGAGAGAACGCACAAGATCGAATGAAACTAAACTTATTTGAAATTGGTTTTGAGCACGTTTTGAGGCACTCTGTTTCTTGGTCGCAGGGTAATTACGTTGCATGCTATTGATGGAGACACCATGAGCAAAGATGTACATAAAAACTTTTCAAAAGCATACAAATACATACATACATACAAATACCTCCGAATAGGACACAATAAAATCCCCTATGTTAAAAAGAGTCACGGAACACGGCTCGTTTTTCGTTTTCGTTGGAAACTTCGTTCGCGACTAGTTTGCAATCAATCGACCCGTGTGCAAACGGCCTAAATATAACAAAATCAGTGACATATTTGCACTTGATCTAGTGGAATCTGTGGTTTTGTTTTCCTTTGTTAAATTATCTGTAGACGCCCATGTTATATGTTCGTACGAGTATATAATATACCGATGCAACGATATGCTTTATTTCTGGATAATTCATTTGTAATCTACTCATAAGTGCTTACTTCGTATTAGCTTAAATGGATTTACATTTTCCATTTATTTAACGTGTAGACAGCTCCGGGAATCGCGAGGAGGCATCGTTGTTTCATTTGTGTTTGACTTATACTGAATATATACATAAATCATGGTCCAGTATATGATTCTCACACATTTAACCGCCATTTATCTCACAGATTTAATAATCGCACTGAGAGATCACTGACAGTACTGACAGTACTGACAGCAATGACAGCAATGACAGCACTGACTGAACTGACAACAGTGACAGGATTCAGCCCAACCAACAACAACCACCAACAAGAGCGACAAGAGCTCAAGCGTGTCTGCTTTCAATTCAGGTTCCATAGTTTCGAACCACTATACCTTCTCGTACAAGTATTGATGTTTTATTTATGTTACATCATTTTTGTATTGGATTTTTGGTATTTTATTTAGTATACTCATTTACATTGCTATATCAAAATTCTTTACTTTGTGTGTGTGTGTCCCGGTCTGGTGTGTACAGTGTTCTGTATACTGCGTGCTGTGTATTAGAATTGTGTATATTGACTTGTTATTTTAACACTTGAATACTCTTTTTATTCAATGTATCTTGTAAATATTTTGACACCTCCCATCGTGCTAATGCTAGAATATCATATTTTACCAACATTCCGGATAACAGATATTCTACATTCATTAACATGCTACAATTAGCACAGTGTAATGTGTGGCTGCTTGTGGTTAGAGTTAGAAGTACTTCTTAAGCACCGTCTCAACTTAAGTATTAAGGAATGGAGAACTTAAAGAAACTTTGTTAATAATTAATAAAAATCGAACCTTTTAAGTCAAAAGGCATTAGGTCTAAGTTTATCAGGTTATGTACTCTACCGGTGTTGTCAAATGAGCTCAATTGTAGTCAGTAATTAAATATTTTTTAAATTTATAGGGTAAAATTATCTATAATTTTTATAATTATTTTTCCTATGCATGAAAAAAGTAATGATTAATTATTTACGCTAAGGTGGTAAGCCACAACATGAACAAAAACGCGTTCACATAGGAGAGCAGCATTAGCTTACTACCCAGTAAACATTTTGGAGCATTTTGGAGTCACATTGACATCATATTGGAGATGCCTATGATTTTTTTTGTCATGACAGAGTTCTTTTATAGTTCAGTTTCTCACAATCGTTCATATGAAATGTCTGTTTTATCGTCTGCAGATGACGGAACCACTCCACCTGTCGGAATACAAATGAAGATAAAGTTGATGCGAACTGTAATTGAAGTGAAATAGTGATAGAAACGTCACAAAAAGGCACACTTCACCAAATGTTTATTGGGTACATCGGTGTTTACTGTTTGGTTTATACAACGCCAATAAACCTTTCCACATTCTGGAGTTCGAAAAATTAGGATAACACAATTTGAACACATTTGGTTGACCTGAACGCTTAACATCATTGGTAGTACGAGTATTTCGACAACAGCGAAATTATGTAAACCACTTGTGATCCATAATACTTTTGAAGTTTTTTTCTAGGTTCTTTAGAGCTTAAAACATTTTCAAACTCCAATATTTGTTAACCCTTGTTAAAACAATGTATACATTCCTAAACAAAATGTGACTTATTAAGGAGTGAAAGAAACTCGCGATTAGAAGTGGATTCACTGACTTACTAAACTACTTTAGTACATACCTACCTAGGGTAGGTATTTATCGTAGGGACTCCTTAGTTAGTAGAGCTAGAAGAGTTAGAAGAAGAGCTTTTCATACTATTCGTGATGTGCATTCGGGAAGTGCATAGGGTCGCATTTGTACCTTGCTTATGTGAACAATTACCAACCTGCAGCTTGAGATTTCAGATTTCATATATTAACATATTTGAGTTTTAAGCAGACCTCTGAAAGGGCTACTAACTTTTAGGGGTCCATCTTATCCTCGGAATGCTTCGTAGCGCATTCACAACTAAAGTTTTTAGGCTTTATCGTAGTCAGTGCCGAATGTAGAGGTGTAAAGCCCCTAATTATTTTCCGAATAAAAGCCCCGCCTGCTCTACCTCAAATCCGGGCCTGATTGTAGTCAGTCAGGCAACAAGATGTCTGAATTCGTATAAAACATTGTTTTCGTTGATAGAAACATAGTACTTGACGAACAATTGATCATTTAGTTTACTAAGCCTAATAAATTCACGCTGCGAATCAAACTTATCAATTTCAAATCATCAGTACGTGCATAGACATATGATTCCATGTGTCACAGAATTACGGATTTATTTCCGTGCGGCTTTTATTCGCTGTGCGGAAATGCCTTAATAAAAGAACGTTATATGAATGTTTTAAGTGCATGTTGATATAGGTTTACTGAAGACGGTGCTTAATATTTGACTGCTTAGATCTTAGTAACTTTAATGAAATCCTCGTAACACCTTGGAACTACTTCGAATAAGAACGTGCTCAACTGCAACATTCTCTGAGGCAGTATGCGGCATGACCTGATGCAGTATTATCGTACAACAATTTATATTTTCTAGGGCCTCGATTTCTGTAATAACTACTATGTGTACGCCATTTTTAATGCAAATATGCTATAGGCCTTATTTAATGATTGGTTGTATGATATGATTATGCGTTTTCTTCTGTTTACGATTCCTCCAATCAGACCTGCGAGCGACTTTCACTTGTATCTGATTCGTCGAATTTTAATTAGGTTATTATTTACTGTGCATACAAATATAATCGATGTTCAAACAAGTAAGTGTGCTGTATGCAAATTGCAGTAACTAAGGTATAACTAAAATAGCGAGGTAAACTGTCGTAACTATAGCGGCATTACAATTATGCAGAAGCTTTAATAGTTTTTGTTAACAAACCACAAAAGGTTAGGGTCTGGTTTTGTATAAATTGTTCGTTTATAAACCTAAGGCCTGCCGCACACTGCAAGCGAATTTTAAGCGAAAGTATACGCGCTACTGCGTTAGCTCTCGTACTGGAAGCGTTTATCAGCGAATTTTAACCAAGCGAATACAATCTACAACGCTAAACCTATGTAAATGCAATCAGCCGTCTCAGACTGAAATGGATATGGAACGGAATGCAATAGTCTCTTTCATAACAGTGGTGTATCGATAAAAATTAAAGTAAAAGTTTACTCTCATGATAAATTATGTCAGCGCAAAACAACTGCAATACACCCTACAGTACACAAGTTGACTTGGCGTACTGTCGTATCGGTATGTGGTATGTATGTATTGAGACACAACACATGCAAAGAATACAGAAGTCGGCTCCCAGTAAACATTTTGGAATCACTATGACACCATATTGAAGATGCGTATGATTTTTTTGCCATGAAAGAGTTCACTTATAGTTCATTTTTTAACTGTCGTTCATATGAAATGTCTATTTTATCGACTACAAATGTCGAAACCACTCCACCTATCCGAATACAAATGAAGATAAAGTTTATGCAAACTATAATTGAAGTGCAATAGTGATAGAAACGTCACTTCACCAAATTGTTTACAGCTTGTTTCGAGAGTTTTAGCCGCTCAACGAAGCTGTCGATTTATGTCCGATTTCACCGTCGCTTGCAGTGTGCGACAGGTCTAATAAAAGTATACTGCTCTGTACAAAATTATTAGAGCTGCAAAAGAATGTCAGAGCTGTTCAATAAAAAAATACCTGGAATGCAAAATATGCTTATGTTTACCAAGGACTTTGAAGTGCACCTGTAATTGGCGTAGCGGCCGCGCAATCAAACGTCAAGGTTTCCTGCAGAGGGACTGGCAGTCATAAGACTCAGACTCATAAAGCCGACTGCGTTGCGTTGCGTTGCAATGATAAATCACTGCATATGACGAAACAATTGAAACAATTGTTTAAATGCCATATGTGTTCACGCATATTTGTTTGCTACAACTATATAAACAAGGATTTCTTAAGAAATCATTAACAGGTATAGGTACAGGTAGTACACCGTGTAATGTCTTTATAAATACGTATATATATATAATATTTTTTATTAAATTATAATTGAAATATAATAACAGTCTGGTTCAATACTGGTTGAGAAGAGTATGGTTGTTCCATTTGTTTAAAACACGTTTACTTTTCGCTTTGTACGAATCCCCATTCCTGGTTTCTAATAATGCTGATATAGCTACCAATATGCGGTGATGTTGAACTGAGATTGTGATGGCAAACCTGTAACACGCGTGCATGATGTTACGAACAAAATTACTTTCTTTATTGAATATTTTAAATATTTATTGAAAGGTACGTTTTTTAATTTTTTTAAACTTCAATAAATTAACAAATATAACTATTTCAAATTTAGTTAATAGTCCTATCTCTCTTGCAAAAAAGAGGCAACAATAGACCGAGAAACTACAAATTTCTAATACAATTTTTATTCTCAGCAAAAACCACCCCCGTGCCCCCAAATAAAATTTTGACATTTTGAATTTTTTTTTTTTAATAACATTATTTCATTATTAAGTAATCCAAAATTTCAGTTTTCTACAAAGTTTCCCACCCGCCCCCTTTTCCAATTTTTCAATTTCTAATTATCAAAAAATGTTGTACACCGTTATATACATGCCAAATTTCAACTTTCTATATTTTATGAATTAATAGAGCAAAAAGTAAAAATTTTTTTTTATTTTTCCAAAATTACGGGTTTCCAGAAAATTCAGGGTTAAATCCGAGGACGCCAAAAGTCTTAGAATTTTCTTCTCTACGAAATAGGCAATTTTTAAAAACATTGACGAATCCGTTTTCGAGCTACCATACAAAATTCAGTACCAAACATATAAACAAATAAACAAGTCAGATACACCTGGAACATTATAATATAGGAGGAAGCAGGATCGGTAAAATAATATTATAGCATACAACAAACTGTTAAAAACCCAATAGATTTAGAATAGATTTTAACGCAATTGAAATTCTATATAATAATATTTTATCTTATGCTAGTGAATTCAGAGATAAACTGACTAATATCAATTAAGAGAATGAGATAAAAATTTGTGATGTGTGTGAATGATTTCCATAAAAAAAAACCACTCAAATATTCTCTGAAATAACGACGATTTGGGAAATTCGGTTCAAATGTTTTATGCCAGTTTTATCAAATAACTGATAGAGTCATTCTGTTATGGCATAACTGAAGTTTAACGTAAAATATGGGTTTATCAATTCTAGTTTTGTCAAAAACCGACTACAGTAATTAATGAAATATGTTTCATGGTTATTTCGTTTGGTGAGGCTACACCTATGTTCAACTTGAACAAAAATGAGAGATGAGAAACAAAAGTATCAAGGTTTATGATAAACCTCAATTAGTTGAGAATTAAATAAATAGTTTTTAATCTATGATAGATAAAAAATAGAAATATTGAATATTTATTTAATTTAATAATATTATTTTAATTTAGTATGAGAACCTTTTATATATATAGCTGTCCTGAAAATTAAAAATATTTTTTGTTTTTCTGAACCTTGCTTTTTCTGAATTAGCTTGCGGCAAACTAGAAAGTGTAAATCTTGCTAAACTTATAATTTTATACTTGAGTATTTTACTAAAAATTATTTTTTTATTATATATTATTCAATATAGCTAAGAAGAGATGTATAAAATATTGTTCACAATTAAGCATTATTCTTATATTGTTTTTTTTTTTGTTATAAAAATTAAAAGTTGTTGGTACTCAATCTAAAAAAGGTTCGCTATCACTGGTAGTAAGGAGTGAGGACTGCCCAGTGGCCAGTACCCGCTGGACTCTGGAGTCAGTTACCTTACTCTATCTTATTTACCGCTAATTAGTTCGACCGCCAGAGGCGCTGCAAGCTACCATTAAACTTTAATTGTCGACTGTCTTTTGTTCTACCGTACGCCTATATTTTTGTTACTCCGTATGTGGTGCTAATAGTTTAAATGTTTGGCCCACTTTTATTTTTACAATAGGTCAGAAATCCGCACGAATTAAATTCTGATTTTAGGGAAATGTTAGCTTCAGATAAATATTGAATGTCTCAACATGGATACGTGGAAGAGTTGATGAGAAAGGTAGAATTGTTATTTGTTATGTATTTTGGGTGTGGATTTTTTCTAAATTCAGTAAATGTCGATCTATTTCGATACCAAGCGGTATCACAGATAAGTTTAACGATATCAAGATCTCATTTACTGCACCAACGCTGTCCATCCATAAATTACGTCACAAAAATTTCATGTTTTTGGACTCTCCCCCGTACTAGTCACAACTTGTCACACTTTGTGGACAAACCCCCTTCCCTCCCCTACCTACTGCGACGTCACACATTTTAAAAATTAAAATTTGGATCCTTATTAAAACAACACATTTTTAAAACCAATAAACCCAAAATAATAGCACTAAGTAAATGTGACCGTTATAGAGAGAAAGTAAATTTCGAATAACATCCAACAAATTTTAAACATTGAATCCAATATAATGTTGAAACTATAATTACATGATTCGGTCGACGTCGGGTTCCTTCGTGTTCTTACGAGTGCATTCAGACGTTCGAATAAATATCAATAGCGTAGTATGGTAATTTCAAATTTAGGAATTTTACACAAAAACAATTTCGTATTGCACAACAAATAGCACCTAGAAACTACCCTTTATGTTCGCTTTTACTACCCTTTTAGGGTCGCTCAGTTTGGGATAACAAACAATTTTAAACAACAAAATAACATACATTTTCATATATAATGTACTTTTTGTAGTGGCACTTTTTAGTAGTAATACTAGATTAGTTTACATGTGACATCACTCCTCCCCCACCCAATGACACATCCTTTCATAATTTGTGAATAAATTGCGTGTGACGTAATTAATGGATGGTGCCTAAACAATTAAGTTATTAAATAGCAAAACAAAATCTATTGCGAAGATGGTTCAGTTAGAAAATCAATCCTCCTGATTATTGTGCCGTCAGGATTTCTTCAGTGCAGTGTTAATTTTAATTGAATCTATTTTGACTGTAATGATATAAAGAAAATCAGAAACGCGACAGTGGTCGAAAGCATTTATTTGACGACAGACAGAAGGTCCGATCCCCGGACTAACGCTATATATTCTGGGCTAATCAGGGTTGGATTTAGAAATGTGGAGGCCTTGGGGTAACAAAAGAATGGAGACCACTAATTATTTTTCAAATAAAAGGAACAATTTTTTTTCCGTCAAATCTTTCAAAAATTTAGCCTTCCCTCCCTCAAATCCGGGCCTACTCATAATCATAAAGCTCATGAGGCAGTGGTGTGTTACCCATATGGAGATATAGAATGTTATAGGAGGTCATCAGTGCTAAGACAGAGTATTGGAAATAGGCCTACGATAAATAAACAAAGTCTGATTTTGCCATGTACCGTAGCTTGAGAACCACTGCTATACAGCAATACTTATTAAATATAAATAACATTCTATACTTTTTGTAGACATATTAATAGGACATACGAAGACAAGATTATTATTGTAGTTTTTTTTTAAACACTTCGAGAATGAAATGAATGTTTTTTATTCAAATTGAGCAAACATTTTATTAAAACAATATTATAAATATAAAATGCATTTGAATTCAATGTGATTCATACTATACTCGTACATCGTATGAATTGCACATCGTATGCAGTGATGTCTGGCGCCATACCCGATTATAAAACACTTGACAGTTTTCTTTACATTAATATCGTAATACGAGATATGTTATATAAAACACGGGCACGGGCACATGGCAAACTGGCGCGCCGCGGTTCTACTCTTGATCGCTTGATGATGAAGCAAGCCGGGAATTACCGGATACCGGATCGCCCACCCTTCCTTTGAATTTAACCCATCACCTTCCAACTTTTTTTAGACACCACTAAAATATTTACTTGCTTAATTTTAAATTCTTCTTTCATCTAGCTTTCCATATACCTTCTCCACCTCGAAATCGTAGTATTACATTCTGTCTGACGCTTTCAATAATTTTGGTTTTCGTCGTGAAATATTATCGTTTCATTATTATTATTATTTACTGTAATGTTTTTGCTATTAGGCTCTACATTCTTTCGCCTCAAATCCATAAATTACATATCATTGTGTTTAATTACATTCCAAAAGATTTAATTACATTCCATTTCCAAAAGAAAAAAAAAACTACACCTCTTGTCTTATTTGTCTCTTCCTCTCTTTGTCACTTCAGATTAAAATCACTTCTGCTCTGGCGTTACTTTCCTTTCCTCGTTCCTTTTCTTTATTTCCGCCATCCACCTCTTCCCTTCACTGCCTCACTTTAATAACTGCACAATATTCTTCTCGCTCATTACTTTTTTCTGACAAGAAAACTTAATGTGCTCCAGTGTTTCAAACTCCGTTCCAAACACTCTACACATCCTTTCCTCGCTATCCTTCTATATGCTTCTGCTTCGAAATGGTGCACTTAAAAAATAGCAATAATTTTTAAGGTTAATTATTAGCAAACCAAATGACACTGTGATTTCACTAAGGCCTGTTACCTTTCCTACCAGTTTTTATATAAAAAAATATAAGCTTTATGGGAGGTAATGGGTTAAACATTACAGTCACCAGTAACGTCACCCTTTCCACCGCCATCAGTGACAGTTTAAGGGTGAATCAAAGTTCATTGATTCTGATTCATTGTCATGTCGTAACAATGTAACATCAAAATAAAATGTCAGCTGTTATGGGACAGGGACATGATTTGGGATAGCTACAGCTAAATTGAAACCAGTCGGGGTAGAACATGAAGGATCCCAATGGTAGTGAACTACCAATGCGATTAAGCTACTCACTCTAGTCTAGCTAGCTGTCTGCTGACAACGTGTCTGTGTGTCTGTCAGGCTTGACTAGTGACTACTGTTGGTCGCCCCCGATCTCGTAATCTAATACTCTGAAATTGATGTCATCCCACTATTTTATGTTCGTATTTTAAAGTATCATTTCCACTCATTGTTTTAATTTTGTATTTAATATAAATTGTGTAGCATATGGGAATATGCGTAGTCATTTTTTGCACCACTTTTAATTTAGAATTTTGTTTACATTTTTTTAGTACCTTACAAAGTCCAATGTTTTAATTACTTTTATTATATTATAACCTCCAAAATGTGACATTCTATAATTAACAAAATAGATTTATATATATATTAGACAATATATAATTGTTATTAAAAACAGCAATTTTAATTTTTCCATATTAAATTTTGACACACGCTTTTGTGTGTGAATTGAATTTCATTTTTAAATTGAAATATTAAACTCGTTCAATATTTATTTTACATATAACAACAAATAATTTTTCATATAAACTGACTAAAAAAATATATTTTTTTTCAATTTCTTTATTATTTGACAAACTTTTTTTTTTAATTTTGGGAATTTTCTTTTCGATTTGTAAATTAGGTGCCAAAGTTAGCCCATGTACAAAATTTCAAGTTTTTAGCTCAATTTTTACTCTCGGCTAAAACTGCCCCTGTGCCCCCAAATAAAATTTTTGAATTTTGAATTTCTTTTTTGTAATATCATATTCAATTATTACACCATCCCAAATTTGAGTTTCAGAAGATCTCCAAAGTGTCCTGGCGGGCCCCGTAATTTTCTCAACCCCCCTTTTTAACTTTTCAATTTTTAATTTTCAAAAAATGTTAGCAAAATTTTAATTTTCTATATTTTATGAATTAAAACTTATAGACCAAATATTACGGATTTTCAGGAAATTCAGGGAAACATCCGAGGACGCCAAAAGTCTTAAAAAAATTTCTCTACGAAATAGATAATGCGCTGTTACTGTTATCGAGTTGCCATACAAATTTCGAACCAAACATATAAGAAAATAAACATGTAAACATATAAACATACAGTTGGAACGATATAATATAGGATTACTTACATAATGTTATGTAATATATATGATGTAAAAGTAACATTGTAATGTATGGTGGCTATGACTACAAAAGTCAAGGAAAAATAAAAATTTTAGCACAACAAAGAAGACAACAGCATTGATCCTTGACGCTACTTACTCTGTTTTCGAGTTCGATCCCGGACCAGAGCTATATTTTCTGAATTGCAGCGTCAAGTATCAATCCTCTTGTCCACAATGTTGCTATGTTTTTATTATATTTAATAAATCTCTTGCTTTCGAAATCTTTCACTATCAAAAATTGGATATCTAATGTTCCGATAAACTATTATGTTTACAATTCTTTATTGATTGTTTATAATAAATGGATTATTATATTAATTCAATCGAACTATTGTATAGATTTATTGATAAATGGAGAAACGTATTTCGTTTTACTTTTAATTTAAATCACTCGAAATGAAGAACGATTTATTTACTTACCTATAGGTGTACTAACATAACAACTACTGGTAACATTGCCGAGATTAACCTCGCAATTTTTGGAAATTAACGCCGCTGTTTAGTAATTGTCCTGGCCACAAAGCAAACGGGTTCTAGTGGCTGTGGCGCTGCGTGGCGCTTCGTGGGTGCCGGGATACAAGGCTAAATAAAGAAACACATTTTGTTCGATGATATTGATAATAATGCAATGGGCTTGTGTCCTATGTCTTAATTATATTGATAAAGTTGGTTAATAGAACCTCAAATGTCCAATTATTTTTTAATAAATCCTTATATTTCAGGAGATATTAACAATTAAAAAAGTCATTCTTTCTATTTAATTATTAAAGGGATTCAACGTTGGACAACATTCCAACTGCATGTGACATCACAGCCGCTAGTTGCTATCTATTTTATACAGCATACAGAGAGATAGCATATTCAAGATAGCACTCTGGCAAGAGTACAGGTTACCAACCTTACAGCTCATAAATCTCTGCTATGTATTTATATATGCAAATATCAAATATTATTTACAGCTATTTCAAGAAACAATAAAATTCCAATATTGTGTCTGCCGTAACAGGGTTAAATAAAATAATAACTTATTATTCTTTGACTTGACTTGATTATTTCGACTACCAACGGCTACAAAACATTACCACAGCACTGACCTACTCAACAAATAACTGACGTTAAAATGCATATCACGTCATACAAATATGGCCGACCATTTCTAGCGCTAAAACTACAATTCAAATTTTTAATTGTTAAATCTCCGTGAATATTTAATAAAATAGACACATTTATTAACGTCAATTTCAATCAACGATTGAAAAATCGACCACTAAAAAATGAGGACACAAGCACATTAAAAAATCATCCGAGTTAAAGAACAAGTAAACTCATGATAGCTACACCACGGTGCTATAATGGTAATTTTTAATATTTAGTTAGGAATTTTTTGTCTTAAAACTATTATAGCACTATATCACATAGTAATTTTTAATGCATGTTTCTCACAGTCTATTTACTGCTCGTACTAACAGCACCGTCACTAACAAATTGCAGTAAACGTTTTTAATAAGTATGTAAAGAAAATTAAAATACCGCATGGAAACAATTAATGATTAAATGTAAAAGTATAATGTTACAACAGTGAAGACATTTCTTTAGATTAACAAATTTATAAGTTACTGTTTATACGCGTATTATTTGATACCGCTACAAGAGCAGACCGCTACAGATCTTAAAATAAAAGTATTTTAATTTGAAATTCTCATTCATCAAAACAGGAGAACATACATGAATGAATGCAATATAAATAACTGATTAAATTATCATAAATTATATGCCTCACAGTAATTATCATAATCATTAAAATAACCACAACACGGCAAATGTATTTTTATATTTAGCGACATTCTTTAATTAGTCTTGATGTGGTCTGCAAATACAAATAGTATTTTGAAATATATTTATTTATTTGTAAATAAGAATACCAGGATTGGAATTATGTTAGATAAATTTACACATAAAATTGAATTATCATTGTTAAACAGGTTCTCTTTGATTATGTAATGGTTATACATTGTACATTGTGCTCCCGGCTTCAGCTTCCAGCTCTCTTCAACGCGTTCCGCTCAACGCGCATCGCTCAATGCTCAAATTCTCAACTCTAAAGCTGAGCACTCACCAGCATATGCACACGTGCATAATGTTATGTATTAGCGATTTATTTTCTGTGGAAACCATAATTGAATTCAGATAAGACATTTTATTAGGAATTGTAAATTTTTAATCAAACTTATGTGTTGCTTTTGAAATCAAAGACTGTATTTTAGTAATTTACATACACATTATAATACTGTTTAAAGCCTTATTTCCCCTCATTGTTTTGATATTTCATTTACTGTTTTTATCTAATATTTTAATCTAGATTGCAGGTTTTCAGAATAGGTCACATTCGTGTTTTAATTTGAGTTTAGTTAATTTAGTTGGTGCGCATGCGTCTTTAGTAATATAAATTTTGACAGTTCGACAGTTGGACAAAATTGAAGGTGAAATAATTAAAATTGCTGTTTTTTTTTTGTAACAGCGCTAGCAGCTGTTGCAGTAAACCATAAAAGTTTCATACAGTGTCGTGATATACGGGTACAACGATAAATATAAAAGATTTCTTATTATATTCTATTGAGTAGTCAAGACATCAAGAAATATTATGCAGTAAAAGGAAATTCAAACTTTAAATAGATATATCTTCTTCAATTTTTAGATATTTAGTAAAATAATCCGTTAATATACATTTATTAACATCTATTTCATCGCGAGTAGTAGGCAGTCCGAGATCGACCTAGCTATGAGTTCAGTAATCGATCCTTAGTTTAGTAACGATAACGTTTAACACCAACAACGTTTTTGGTGAGTACGTAGCCTAAGCATCTCAAGCGGAACATGAAACTTTCAAAATTTAGCATATTATCTACATAAAATATTTTGAACAATATATCAATCATCAGAAACATTCGCCGTATCCTCCGGACATTATTTTAATTAATTACTTTTCATGGACAAGAAAAACTTGACATTCCACTTCCGTCGTCAATTGCTGACAATAATATAAGTACCTGTAGCCCACACGTATGAATGCTTCAGTATGCGCATGCGCTTGAGTAAATGAACAAACTTATCCAACGATTTTACTCTTAACGATGCTTTTACAGATTCTTTTGCATTTATCATTTTGTTGCATTGAGATTTCTCGTGAAATATGTGTAAAGTCAATATCAGCTTCACGGAACAGTGGCCGAGGCATTAATGTATGATGCCACTGTTGTGTTTACGGAATAGATCATCGGACCAGCGCTATATTTTCTGTATTGGTGTAAACATTTTGGTGAAATGGCATAGCTAGGTGAAGATTCAGTCAAGAAATAAATCATACATTTAAATGGAGATATAGTTGTTGTCTCTTTTATATTTAAAAATATGTATTTTAGTAGAGAAAAGTCATTTTAGTCATAAAAAAAGAAACAAGATATATCTGTCTCTGTTACACATTAATGATTTATTTACAACTTCACTCAATACTCAATACAATATTGAGGCCAGGTGAAGTGATTTTGTCATTTCTAGTTTCTATCACTGACATTTCCCTCGAACGAGTGAAACAAATTTAATGGGCTTGTGTCCTTATTTTTTAGTGGTCGATATTTCAATTGTTAATTGAAATTGATGTTAATAAATGTGTATTGGCGTGTCTATTTTATTAAATATCTAAATATTGACGGAGATGTAGCAATTAAAACTTTGAATTGTAGTTTTAGCGCTAGAAATGGTCGACCATATTTGTATGACGTGAAATGCATTTTAACGTCAGTTATTTGTTGAGTAGGTCAGTGCTGTAGTAATGTTCTGTAGCTGTTGGTAGTCAAATGATCAAGTCAAGTCAAAGAATAATTAGTTTTTATTTTATTTAACCCTGTTACGGCAGACATAATATTTAAATTTTATTGTTCCTTGAAATAGATGTAAATAATATTTGATATTTTGATATATAAATACATATAGCAGAGATTTATGAGCTGTAAGGTTGTAACCTTACACAAGGATTGTGATGTCACATGCACTTGGAATGTCTACAACGTTGAATCCCTTTAATAATTAAAGAGACAAAATGACTTTTTTAATTGTTAATATCTCCTGAAATATAAGGAGTTCTTATAAAATAATTGAACATTTGAGGTTCTAGTAACCCACTTTATCAATATATAGTACACTTTTATAGAAATTAAGACATAGAACGCAAGCCCACTGTTTCATGATAAAAATATCATATATGATGTGACTTTAAAATGTTTACTGGGCACATATTCTGGGTAGCACACACGGGATAAATGATTATGCCTAATAATAATTATGTTCGCTAGAAACGTGTATAGCGTTGGTTTGTGAGTAAACATTTTGGAGACACTTTGACATCATACTGAAGATGCACTTACAGTTCAGTTTCACACAGTCGTTCAAATGAAATGTCTGTTTTATCGACTACAAATGGCGAAACTCCTCCATCTGTCGGAATACAAATGAAGATAAAATTATTAGGAACTATAATTGAAGTGCAATAGTGGCAAAAACGTCGACCTCAAAAAATTATGGCAAAAACAAAAACCTCACAAAATTGTTTACTAGGAATGCTCTGGACTACTATGCTGTCTCATTTTCTTACTTTATTTTCATATATAGCTCATCATTTGCACAATTTGCAGTCCAATGGCTGCCTAGAACCACAGCCTACTTTCGATAATAGTATTTCCTAAATTAATTACGCTATAAAAATTCATATACCAGATTCCTATACAAGGCAATGCATGTTCGATAAAATATGACCACTAAATATACTTTTATGTATACGAGTATGTTATTTTTTCAGCTGACTTTGCAGACGTCCATTTAGTGTCTCAACTCGTCTGAGATGGTTCGTGTTATTCTCATTAAATGTATTTTATTTTATTTGTTCGTTTCGGACACGAGTCCACGACGCGACACAAACACCCCGCCGCATTCATTAATAATTTAATGTGAAAAAGTGAGCTAACAAAATTTGTCAACAATAATTATTGTAAATCAAGTATTTCTGAGTACTTGTTCTACTCGGTGTATACTTATTCGGAATGTAATTTGCATAATTATTAATAAACGTACTTTGGAGTATTAATCAGTGGCGCTTTGTACAAATTTAGAACAAGAATAGGAATTGAAGAAAAATATTATTATTATTATAAGCAGGCAATTAAATGGATGATAATATTTATAAATTATCAGGATGTTTATTAAAACATATTTTATATTTGTTTAATTTTAGAATACATGTAGTACATTAACATTATTCACTGTCACTGTGAATACCAACGATTTGCTTCTGTCGTTGTTTATGTTCTACACATCACTTACTGTGTGATAGAATACAGAGTGAGAATATTTAACGGATTAGCCCAGTCTATTCCATATGCCTGTTTAAAAATAATCACTTATTACTTCTATAATTTAATAAAAGAAATATCATTGTATATTTAAATCTATTTTGGTTGTAAATCATTCGAAGAAAAGTATCGCTAGTTTTTTTGTGTCCTTTTGTGCTAATTATAAGAAAATGATATAGCCTTAGTTAGGTTAGCGTCAGATTCAAATCAAATAAAATTAAATGAACTATCAGAGGCGGTTGTACCTTAAGTGTACTTGTGCACTGCACTGCCAAATATTTATAACTTGAAAAAGAAAAAAAATCACAACATGTCATATATGGTAATCCCTCAATTGCATTACTGACTTTATACTTAGGAAGTTGCAAGGAATCACCTTAATCTCTATACCGAATTAATTAAAACTTATTTTTGCTCAAAGAAATATTCATTGTGCGCTGTCCACAGCGCACTACTCAGTGCAAAATATATGAAGAATTTGGCGTTGACCTGTACACCGTATAAGACCGAAGATTATCGGGGCTTGTTGAAATAACATGTCATGACCATTGACGTTTTATTGTAACTTTAAGTCATAATTCTCTATACGCTAGTAAAGTGCACTATCAGTTCTCGCAAGCCAGCAGCCAACACTGTATGCAATTAAGAATAAGCAAATTGATAATTAATTTATTTTATTAAGCGTATAAAAAGAGCAGCGAAAAAATTGAAATATTTTCAAGTAATCCAAATCAATTGAAGTGGAATTAATTGACAACATGTAATGTTAAGAATTTCAATATACGAGTATGTCTACATTTCTTGGATTTGTAATGTTAAGCTTGCTCTTAGTCTAGACTTAAGACTACGACTGCATCTCGCGATATGTTAACTACCTATGAAGGGCATAGCTACTTGAACATTATCGATACACACTCGTCATCGAAGCTAGCGCCAACTTTTAGAACAGACAGCAGTGATGGACGAACTCTATTGATTATGAGCAACATTGAACAAGTTAAGGATGGTGTTATACATTTTATCATTCATAATTAGGCGGGCATTGATTTTGCTGCTATTTTTTATGTTTATGACACAAGAGCCTTTAACTGAATTCGTGACAGCAAACTAAAGCATTGTAAAGAAAGTTTAGTACTGAATGTGCTTCATTACTTCAAATTACGTCACACAAATTTCCTGCTTCCCTAGGCTTCTGTATCCAAACCGACCCAGACCCGTATTTATTAAATTTACGTAAATTACGTAAATTTTTTAGCATTGAATACCTTAATACTATTCACGGTAAAACTAACTTCGATGGATAACGAACGAACATTTTTGGTGTCTGCAAATTTTTGCAACAAACTTATTAGATTTTTATTGGGTATATAAGTCCCTTAATGCTTTGGTGTTTCTTAAATATCACTATATTAGAGCTAGTAAAAAAAAAGATGTTGTAAAATTATTATGTAATAACTTAAATAATAGATGAATTGCGATAAATACCTGATAATTTAGATGGCTTTATATTGAAATCCCGGGTTTTCAGAAATCACATTTGACTCCTCTTCAGGGCTTCTATATTTTATATTGCATGTGACCTTCTCCCTCATTGTCACATCTTCACTCCCCAAGTAGCGTGTGACGTAATTTATGGATGGCTCCTAATTTAATAGAACAAATATATATCTACCTATTATAATGTTCGTAATGTTCCAATTTAACATGGAAAACCCATAAGAACTCATAGATATTTATATAGAGCGTTATATATTTATTTATTTATTTATTTATTTATTTATATATATATCCGGTAACAAAATCGTATATGGTATCTTCTAAACGGCGCCTACAAAGTTCTTCAAATTTTGGTATGATGTAAAGGACGAATTTCTAAGACTTTCTACGTCCCTGAATTTTCCCCTGAATTTCCGTGGAAAAACTTATACTGGAAAAACTGGAAAATTCGAAAAAATACTTTTGCTAATATCTGACGAACTAGAAAAGATAGAAAACTGAAATTTGGTATGTGTATTGAGATCAGAATTGTGCACATTTTCTGATAGTTGGAAATTTGAAATTTGAGTTCAGTAGCGGCGCGAATTTCTAGGGGCAATGTTAGAATAGAGTTAGGACGTTCAAATTTAATATGTAGGCTCGCTGTAGACAGTAATTAATGAAAAAAAATAAACAGCCCCAAATTTCCAGTGGCGGCGGGAGTTGAGACAATAAAAGCTAGAAATATTGAAAAAGAAGTATTAAAACTTTGGGTATGTATTAAGACACTAATTGTGCATCTTTGCCAATAATTGGATTACCAAAATTTTAATTCAGTAGCGGCGTGATTTTTTGGGGGCAATGTCGCAACAGAGCTAGAACGTTAAAATTTGGAACGGGGGCCATATATAGAGTGTCATTAAAGACACACTATAGAAATTTGCAACTTTCCAGAGAAGGCGGGCGCTGGGGGCCAAAAACCAGATATTTGAAATAAATGGAGATGAAAGGCTATAGTTTAGAATATATATTCTTAGATACAAATAAAATAGATCCTCGTGCTAAAATTTGACAAACTTGTTCAGTAGCGGTGGTATGTTGGGGGTTCTATGCTAAAATTTAAATACAAAGCTGAAATTTAGTATGCAGATATAGATTGACATATTTATTACGAAAATATAAAAAGAACTACATTTTCTTAAGTGCAACATTAAATTGGGGGGGGGGGGGGTGATAAACCAAGTATAAGAACAATATAGAGGTACAACGATGATATTTTGCATGTAGAATATTAAATAGAAGCTAAATAGTTCTCTATAAGTCAGATATTCAAATTACATTCAGTAGTAGAATTGGATTGATTTTTGGTGCATTTGTTGTGCTGTGAAATCGAACAGGAGTGAGGGGTATAGGGGGAAATAGTTAACAGCCTTAAAAATAAAAAAATTGAAAAAGTGAAAAAATAGAAACTATGCATGTGCATATTTGCGAAAATAAATTTAACCTTAGTAGCTGCGTGAAATTGGGGAAGTGGGGGCGGGAAAACGCTTTGCCAAAGAACTCAATTTTGAAATTTCGATCATTTATAAAAGTAGGGGTAGATAAAGGTAGTGAGAGTTGTTACAAGCAAAATAGATTGCTATGCCTAAAATTTGACAATTTTATTTCAGGAGCGGGGATTAATGGGGAGACTAATATTATAACGTAAATATAAATACGAAATATAGAGTGTAAGATTACAGTACAGTTTTAATCATGTAAATGAATTGCTGTTATAGCGAATTAGTAGTGTCTGATTAAAGAAGAGTGTGGCGCTGGGGTTCAGTTCTAAGTAACGGTGGTGTTAGAAGTAGTGGCGATAGATTATAATGGCTCTGGGAGGTAACCGTATTGCAGAATATGTGCTTTGGTGCTGAAAGTGTGGGTGGCGGGGTATGGGGATTGAATCGAAAGTGCAATAACGGTAAGGAAAAGGCCTAGAGATGAGATTATTAGGAGCGAACTGCTAGGCTTTCTTAAAAACATAAATGAATTGATGTAATTAGTAGGTTTACATTGAAATTAGTGAAAATTTTATCAAAGATTTATCTTATCGAATAATTATTAAAAAATAATGTACTTCTAAGGATGAAATTTAGTATGCAGGTTGCCAGTAAAGTATTAATTTGGAAAACTAATTGTTAAGAGATTAGTACGCAGGGGGTGGAAGCGCAGAATTATTTAATGATTGCGCTAAACGGGATGTATAGGAAAGTGCCCTAATAAGCGATGATGTTCAGTTAAACTGTAGTGTTGCAAGTGGGCGCATTATGTCAAAGGTGCAGATGATTACATTTAAAAGTGCGAGAACGATACAGAGCATGGAGCCAAGAGGTGATTGATGTTTAGGGGCGGGGCAGTGGACATTGTTCAATACTGTGCTTCATTATGGTAAATGATAATTTTACGCAGCGGGGGCGCTGTGAAAGTACTCTAAGGACCGACAATGCTCAGGCAAGAAACGATGCAGAGTGCTAAAAGAAGGAGGCTCAAGTGTGGAAGAGGAGCTAAGGAGAAAAGATAAGGAGATACAACAGCAGGAGAGAATGGGAAAAATAGAAAAAAGTAACTACAATAAAAGATATAAAAGGTTATAAGAAAATACTGTGCCTCAGTACCTTATAGAAAAAGACATAAAACAAATAAGAAGAACAGCGAGTTTAAATTGGGAAATAAGGAAAAAGGAAACAGATACTGGGAAAAGAGTGAGGAAAGAAAGTGAAGAGTGTGCGGAGCGGAGAACGAAACACTGGAGCACATTAAGTTTGAGTGTAAGGAAAAAGTAGCTAGCGAAAGGAATATTGGCCAGCTATTAAAGGCAGGCAGTGAAGGAAAGAGTTGTATGGCGGAAATAGTAAGAAAGAAAGGAAAAACAGAAGAATAAATAAGTTGGTGAAGAATAATGTAAATTTAATTGTAAGTTGAAGTATATAAAATGTATTAAGAATGTAGATTGTAAAGCCGAAAGGCGAACAATAAACAATATTTCAGGATTATTTTCTATTTATCAAATAACTTTTATTTATTCACAAATATTAAATACACGTCGCTTTGCGACGGGGCGAAGCGCTAGTTTATAATTATAATGTTCCAACTGTATATTTATATGTTTATATGTTTATATGTTTGTTGCTGAAATTCGTATGGTAGAATGAAAACGGCTCCGTCAATGTTTTCAAAAGTTTGCTATTTCGTACAGAAAAAAATTCTAAGACTTTTGGCGTCCCCGGATTTTTCCCTGAATTTCCTGGAAACCCGAAATTTTGGAAAAACTGGAAAATTCGAAAAAATACTTTTGCAAATATCTGACGAACTAGAAAAGATAGAAAACTGAAATTTGGTATGTGTATTGAGATTATAATTGTGCACATTTTCCAATAGTTGGAAATTTAAAATTTGAGTTCAGTAGCGGCGCGAATTTTTGGGGGCAATGTTAGAATAGAGTTAGGACGTTCAAATTTAATATGTAGGCTCGCTGTAGACAGTAATTAGTGAAAAAAAATAAACAGCCCCAAATTTCCAGTGGCGGCGGGAGTTGAGACAGTAAAAGCCAAAAATATTGAAAATGTAGTATTATAACTTAGGGTATGTATTAAGACACTAATTGCGCATGTTTGCCAATAATTGGATTACCAAAATTTTAATTCAGTAGCGGCGTGATTTTTTGAGGGCAATGTCGCAACAGAGCTAGAACGTTGATATTTGAAACGTGGGCCCTATATAGAGTGTCATTAAAGACACACTATAGAAAATTGCAACTTTCCTGAGGCGGCGGGCGCTGGGGGCCAAAGACCAGAAATATGAAATATATAGAGATAGGGCTATAGTTTAAAAAATATCCTATATTATAATGTTCCAACTGTTTGAATCTATTCTTATATTCTTATCTTACTATTATAATGTTCGTAATGTTCCAATTTAACATGGAAAACCCATAAGAACTCATAGATATTTATATATATAGAGCGATATTTATATATATATATATCCGGTAACAAAATCGTATATGGTATCTTTTAAACGGCGCCTACAAAGTTCTTTAACTTTTGATATGATGTAAAGGACGAATTTCTAAGACTTTCTACGTCCCTGAATTTTTCCCTGAATTTCCGTGGAAAAACTTATTCAGGAAAAACTGCAAAATTCGAAAAAATACTTTTGCAAATATCTGACGAACAAGAAAAGATAGAAAACTGAAATTTGGTATGTGTATTGAGATCATAATTGTGCACATTTGCCAATAGTTTGAAATTTGAAATTTGAGTTCAGTAGCGGCGTGAATTTCCGGGGGCAATGTTAGAATAGAGTTAGGACGTTCAAATTTAATATGTAGGCTCGCTGTAGACAGTAATTAATGAAAAAAAATAAACAACCCCAAATTTCCAGTGGCGGCGGGAGTTGAGACAGTTAAAGCCAGAAATATTGAAAAAGTAAAATTAAAACTTTGGGTATGTATTGAGACACTAATTGCGCATGTTTGCCAATAATTGGATTACAAAAATTTTAATTCAGTAGCGGCGTGATTTTTTGGGGGCAATGTCGCAACAGAGCTAGAACGTTAATATTTGGAACGTAGGCCTTATATAAAATGTCATTAAAGACAAACTATAGAAAACTGTAACTTTCTAGAGGCGGCGGGCGCTGGGGGCCAAAAAACAGAAATATGAAATATATAGAGATGAAGGGCTATAGTTTAAAAAATATGTTCTTAGATACAAATAAAATAGATCCCCGTGCTAAACTTTAACAAACTTGTTCAGTAGCGGAGGTTTGTGGGGAGTTCTAATGCTAAAATATAAATACAAAGCTGAAATTTAGTATGCAGATATAGATTGACATATTTATTACGAAAATATAAAAAAAAGATACAATTTCTTTAGTTCAACATTAGAGTGGGGGGTGATAAACCGAGTATAAGAACAATATAGAGGTACAACAATGATATTTTGCATGTAGAATAATAAATAGAAGCACAATAGTTCTCTATAAGTTAGATAGTCAAATTACATTCAATAGTAGAGTTGAATTGATTTTTGGTGCGTTTGTTGTGCTGTAAAATCAAACAGGAGTGAGAGGTATAGGGGCGAAATAGTTAAAAGCCCCAAATATCAAAAAATAGAAAAGGTGAAAAAATAAAAACTATGCATGTGCATATTTGCGAAAATAAATTTAACCTTAGTAGCGGCGTGAAATTGGGGAAGTGGGGGCAAAAGCTTTGCCAAAAAACTCAATTTTGAAATTTCGATCATTTATAAAAGTAGGGGTAGATAAAGGTAGAGAGAGTTGTTACGAGCAAAATAGATTGCTATGCCTAAAATTTGACAATTTTATTTCAGGAGCGGGGATTAATGGGGAGACTAATATTATAATGTAAATATAAATACGAAATATAGAGTGTAAGATTACAGTACAGTTTTAATCATGTAAATGAATTGCTGTAATATCGAATTGGTAGTGTCTGATTGGAGAAGAGTGTGGCGCTGGGGTTCAGTTCTAAGTAACGGTGGTGTTAGAAGTAGTGGCGATAGATTATAATGGCTCTGTGAGGTAACCGTATTGCAGAATATGTGCTTTGGTGCTGAAAGTGAGGGTGGCGGGGTATGGGGATTGAATCGAAAGTGCAATAACGGGAAGGAAAAGGCCTAGAGATGAGATTATTAGGAGCGAACTGCTAGGCTTATTTAAAAACATAAATTAATTGATGTAATTAGTAGGTTTACATTAAAATTAGTGAAAATTTTATCAAAGATTTATCTTATCGAATAATTATTAAAAAATAATGTACTTCTAAGGATGAAATTTAGTATGCAGGTTGCCAGTAAAGTATTAATTTGGAAAACTAATTGTTAAGAGATTAGTACGCAGGGTGTGGAAGCGCAGGATTATTTAATGATTGCGCTAAACGGGGGTATAGGAAAGTACCCTTAAAAGCGATGATGTTCAGTTAAGCTGTAGTGTTGCAAGTGGGCGCATTATGGCAAAGGTGCAGATGATTACATTTAAAAGTACGAGAACGATACAGAGCATGGACCCAAGAGATGATTGATGTTTAGGGGCGGGGCAGTGGACATTGTTTAATACTGTGCTTCATTATGGTAAATGATAATTTTACGCAGCGGGGGCGCTGTGAAAGTACTCTAAGGACCGACGATGCTCAGGGAAGAAGCGATGCAGAGTGCTAAAAGTAGGAGACGCTTCATGGCAGAAGTTTAGAGGAATCAAATTAAGCCAAGAGGTGACGATTGGAGCTTATGGGCGGGGGCACTGGAGACTGGTCAATGCAGTGCTTTATTACTGTAAATAAAGGAATTATAACAAAATATTATTTTGCATTTTATTTGCGATATATACAGCAGACTTGGAGGGGGTAATGGAAAGAGGACAAGATGGGGGGGTGCTAATAGGAAGACACTACAAGATATGGACTTTAGCATACGCTGACGATATAGTCCTGTTGGCAAAAAGGGAAGGAGAGCTGCAGGAGATGGCTCACCGGCTAGGGAGATATATAGACAGGCAAGGACTAGAGTTAAATGTGGAAAAGACAAAAATTATGGTATTTAAAAAAGGGGGTGGAAAAAGAAGACATAAAAGGTGGAAATACAAGACAGAGGACATTGAGGAAGTAGATGAATTTAAATATCTGGGCTACACTTTTAAAAAGAACAATGGAGAAGAGGCTCAGATAAGGGAGGTAGCAAAGAAGGCGGAGCTAGCAATGCGACGGGTATGGGGACTAGGGAAAAAGGTATTTTTTGGGAGGACATACAAAAGAGAATATAGATGTTTGATAGACTGATAGCCAGTATGATGTTGTATTGAGCAGAGGTTTGGGGGTGGAAGAAGCAAGAAAAGTTGGAAAGAACACAGGTGAGATTTATTAAATGGTTACTAGGGCTAGACAGGTGCACGCCAGGATACATGGCTATGGAGGAGCTAAAAAGAGATAAGATACGAATTAAAACAGGGGAAAGAGCAGTAAAATACGAGGAAAAATTGAACAGAGCGAAAAGCAAAATTTTAAAGAAAATAAGAGAGGATAGCATAAAGAATGGGGGGGGGGAGGAGGTACAAAAAAGAGAAAATAGTACTTTGAAAGAAATAGAATGGCGATCGAGGAGGCAGAGAGGAGAGGAGAAGAGAAGGAGGCGCAAGTGTGGAAGAGGAGCTAAGGAGAAGGGATAAGGAGATACAACAGCAGGAGAAAATAGGAAAAATAGAAAAAAGTAACTACAATAAAAGATATAAAAAGTAATGGTAAAATAATGTGCCTCAGTACCTTATAGAAAAAGACATAAGACACATAGGAAGAACAGCAAGGTTTACATTGGGAAATGAGGAAAAAGGAAACAGATACTGGGTAAAGAGTGTAAGAGTGTAAAGTTTGAGTGTAAGAAAAAAGTAGCTAGCGAAAGGAATATTGGCCAGCTTTTAAAGGGAGGCAGTGAAGGAAAGAGGTGGGTGGCGGAAATAGTAAGAAGGAAAGGAAAAACAGAAGAATAAATAAGTTGGTGGAGAATAATGTAAATTTAATTGTAAGTTGAAGTATATGAAATGTATTAAGAATGTAGATTGTAAAGCCGAAAGGCGAACAATAAACAATATTTCAGGATTATTTTCTATTTATCAAATAACTTTTATTTATTCACAAATATTAAATACACGTCGCTTTGCGACGGGGCGAAGCGCTAGTCCTATATTATAATGTTCCAACTGTTTGAATCTATTCTTATTTTCTTATATGTTTATATATTTGGTACTGAATTTTGTATGGCAGCGCGAAAACGGCTCCATCAATGTTTTTGAAAATTTCCTATTTCGTAGAGAAAAAAATTCTAAGACTTTTGGCGTCCCCAGATTTTTCCCTGAATTTCCTGGAAACCCGTAATTTTGGAAAAACTGGAAAAAAGTTGAGCCCTTTTTTGCTGTATCACTTTTAATTCGTAAAAGATAGAAAGTTGAAATTTTGCATGTGTATTAAGGTATTCAAAGCTGACATTTCTCAAAAATTAAAAATTCAAAAATTGACAAAGGGGGGTTTGAAGAAATTCGAGGGCCCGGTACGGAACTTTGGAGAAAGTTTATATTCTGGATTTTAGAATAATTAAGTATAGTATTAATAAAAAAAAATTCAAAATTTCAAAATTTTATTTGGGGGCACGGGGGCAGTATTTTCCGAGAGTAAAAATTGTGCTAGAAATTTGAAATTTTGTATATAAGCTAACCTTGGTAACTTATTTACGAATCGAAAAAAAAATCCCAAATTTTGAAAAAAAGTTGGTCCAATAACGAATAAATTGAAAATATTTTATATTTTGTTGAAAAAAATATATTTTCTTAGTCAATTTATATGTGTTAATGTATATGTGTGCGACTTTATTATTTCAATTTAAAAATAGAGTTAAATATAATATGTAATTACAAATTATTTTATTGGATTCAAATGATACACGCATAAAAGAACCTTTGTGACGAGGGTAAACTGTGGTGGAATTTAAATTTTTACATGAAGTTCAAGTTACACACAAAAGACAGACGTCGCTTGCGACGGGGGTAAAAGCTAGTATTTATATATACTCAGTAATAATACACTGTCAAAATATAAAAATAAATAAAGATTTATTCATACAATTGTAAAATTCCTAAAAGTCATTGGAATGACAGTCAAATATTTTTCTGTTTAATAGACAAAATAATACGCAATAGAAACACTAAATACAAAATGTGATTGACTTAAGTGATAGATTTACTTAGTTAATTGCATCATTAGTTCACCGTATTTGATTCATGTTTATCGCATCCGGCCACTCCAAATTATGCTTCTGTAAAAATGAAACCGACAATGACGAAATAAAGAAATACTCATATGTACGTTTTAATCGTATAGATATCTACTAAAAATTCCTTTACAATTACGTTAATCTCCAATCGATCTTAGCGCCAATGCTTTATTTTTATCAAATATTTCATCAACTTTTTGATACTATACATGGTCAATTAAAATCACGCTTTACTTTCATATATATTTTTAATTTTTGGTTTAACAGAAATATTATATTACTTTAAATAATTATTCATTCCTTTTGTTTGAATTATTTAGTTTAATTTGTTTGTCCTTCAATACCACAACTTCTGTTTCCGGCTCAAGCCACTCTTAAATAGAAAGAAAATTGAATAAATTAATTAACACCATATTTTGTGCTATACAGATTCCATTAAATAACTGGGTAAATATTTTGGAGTCAGTTTGACATCATGAAACAATTCACTTTGATTTCATCACTTCACCTGGCCCCACAACCGTACCCGTATTAAATGAAGTTGCAAATAAACCACTAAAGTGTAACAGAGACAGATATATCTTGTTTCTTTTTCTTTGATAATCTGGTAAAATGAATGTGGAATCTTATTTCGACTAAAAGAAATATTTTCAAATGTTAAATAGATAGACACTGTTATACATTTAGTATGATGTTGGAAAAGTAAAGTATATTCTTATGAAAAATCCTGACTATGTTTTATTCATTGGTGACATCTATCTCAAATCTGAGTGATTACCTTACAGAATTTATATCCTGCAAAGTAAGAGATTGCCCGAAAATGTTTGTGATCCTATGATGTAGACGATATCGATTAAAATATTTTCAGGGGGCTCTGTGAGGCCCTAAAAATTTCTGAAGCTATCTGAGGGTAACTTTTACATTTTAACTAAAATATACATTCTTAATAATACAAGCGGAATGAAACTATTTTTGAAAAAAATTTTTCATAAAATGTGAGAAATTATTTTAAATAATCAATGAAGACATTTAAATGCACATAATTTATGGTAAAGCAAATTCCCCCTTTTAATGTAATGTATTTTTGTATTTTTTAGTTTAAAAGAAACATTGTACTATTTTGATTATTTTTTCATTTCTTTTATGCTAATATCATATTCTTTGTTATTTAATGTAATTTCGATTTGCTCCTTTGGTTTTTAATTCACTCTATTAACAGCTCTCAAGCCAGCAACAGGAGCAAATTGAATTAATTGTATTGTATTGTTATATGTATTCAATTGTGCGTGTATTATAAAAGCATTAAAAAATAAAACCAAGTACTTTTTACTAAAATCCTAATCTACCAAGTTCAGCGAAGGTGTTTTTTATCAAATTAAACTTCTACAACAAAACATGTACTAAAATAGTACATGTACATAGTACATATATACAATAGTACAATATAATCAAAGGTAATTATCAAAATGGACGGTAGTTTTCAGTTTTTGCTTCGCCCCGAAAAAATCCAAGATTAAATAATTGTATGTACTCGTATGTAAACATATTCTTTTTAACAGTGTAGGGTTAATTGCTTAATACATAGCATTCAACCAGTTTTTCATTTATTACGGGTGTCTCTTTCACTCCATCACCACTTAGCAGACAACGCTGCAGCTAACTAATGCCTTCATATGATAAATAAAACATCATATAATTTTTAAATACTTATTCAATTTTAATACAATTTATGAAATGTATTATATTCATCAAAAAATCATATACTATATCATTAAGTACTCGTAGTCTGTTATACAGGGTGTCTCATAAAGATTTCAACTATTTCAAGTGCGAAGAAGACAATGCGATACCGCGAGAGTGGAGAGAGAAGCGCGGCGCTAGGTAGCATGGTTCGAGAATTTTTAGTTGTTGTCACACGGGACATGAGAAAGTAACGCGCTGCGTCGTTCGCGTGCGTCGTCTATTTCGACTTCACTATGGATTGCAGAATATTGATGAGGCGCCAAATAATGCCTAGACTTTACTCCATGTAATTTTTTTCTTTGGGGTACCTTACTTACTTACTTACTCAAAAACGTACCATAATGCCCAACAAACTTTAGCGAAGTTGAGGACAAACATTACAGAAAAATTAGCGTCGATTTCTACACCTCTTCTTCAGAAAGTTTTTAGAAACATACATCTGAAATTCTCAACGATTTTTTTGTACCTTGAAATAGTTCGGTCTTTATGAGACACCCTGTATTTAAACTAAAGGATTTTTAAGTTCTTAGTCACTCAAGATGAGTATGAATGATGACCCATTTCAGTGCTGAAAGCTCTCATACAATCGCTTGATTAATACCGCCTAATCTGACTTGGTCATTAGTCAAGTAAAATACCCTAATAATAACTGTCTTGGGATATTAACAAATTGTTAATTATTTTGTAAGAAATTCACTTTAAAAAGACGTGCAGTGGCTCAGAATCTGTGTTGATTTTTGAGAGAGAGAGAGAGAGTTAGGAAGTACTATTTATTGGGTCCAATTATGTGAATTTTTATTCAAATATACGTCTACTGGAAGATGACACAAGGAAGTTGACTGCTTGTCTTCGGATTCGATTCCTGGACCAGCGTTTATAAAATAGTTTTTATAGGAAATAGGAAAAATAATAATAGGAAACAAAAAATTTTTCGCCGCGGAAAAAATAATATTTTGGTTGTTGTGCGGGATTGCGAGGCCTCGGATGCCTCTAACCTCTAAATATATATATATTAGCGTTTCTGTATTTAACATAACTAATTAAAATTTGAATTTCAGTTTTACCGCTTCTGTTAGTTAATAGGGATTATTTTTCTTTTCTCACAACAAGCGTAATATAAAACTTGATAGAATGCGACGACACAGCTGTAAGTTCTAAATGATGTATCACAGGCACACTCGTATGCATCCCGGTTGTATAAAAGAGAAAGAGCAAATCATCAAATGTGATTACACGCAAATTAATTTTTTTTATAACTTTATAATGCTTAATGATTAAATGATTAAAGAGTCAAAAGTGGCTATTTTAATTGTTAATGTATTCTGTAATATTGCAACTTATTAAAAAATATTTGGATATTTGAGGTTCCTATAGCTAAGTTTATCAATATATAGTACAATTTTGTAGAAATTAATTCATGGTTCACAACTCCAATGCATTACTATTTTAAAATAAAACATAAAATGGGTTTTTATTCGTATTAGCCATAATAAATAATCTACTTATATTATAAATGTATGCATTTATGGTAAATAGCCGTTGCAAGTGAAATTGGCAAATCAAAACTCTTATGGTTGTAAAACTCGTTATAAAATTTTGATTTGCATAAGGAGAGTTTTAGTTCCCATCATATGGGTAGGTGCGTTATATGTTCATGAAGGATATGACCAGTACAGTGATTCCCTAACGGTTCTAACACTTTAGGCTGAGTTCACACGGCATTGTACTGCACGTTTTTTTGCAGTATAAATATTATCGATAAACAGTGAAATAAGTTTTCCCAAGTATAAAGTCAGTATGTAATTGGAGTATTAAATGATACTAGTGTTTACCTCCGTCTTTTGTGTATCGATTGAATTTCATTTCAAATTTTAATTCATTTTTAAATTAAAATATTAAATTCGTTCCATATTTATTTTACAAATAACAACAAAAAAAATTTCATATAAACTGACTAAAAAAAAATATTTTTTACAATTTGTTCGTTATTTGACCAACATTTTTTCAAAATTTGGGATTTTTTTCCGTTTGTAAATTAGTCCATATTTAAAAATTCAACTTTCTACCCCTATTTTTATCCTCGGCAAAAACCGCTAAAGTGCCCCCAAATAAATTTTTTGAATTTTGAATTTCTTTTTCATAATAACATATTTCATTATTATGTAATCCAAAATTTTAGTTTTTTCCAAAGTTTCCTACCACGCACCCTAATTTTCTCAACGCTCCCTTTTCCAATTTTTAAATTTCTAATTTTCAAAAAATGTTAGCATTGGATTGTTGGATATGCCAAATTTTAACTTTCTATCTTTAATGAATTAAAAGTTATAGAGCAAAAAGTAAAAATTCTTTTTTTTTGTTTTTAAAAAATTACGGGTTTTCAGAAAATTCAGGGGAAAATCCGAGGACGCAAAATGTCTTATAATTTCTTCTCTACGAAATAGACAATTTTCAGGAAAATGCGCGTAGTCGTTTTCGAGCCACTATACAAATCGCGTAAACATATAAACTTTCACTTGGAACATTATAATATAGGATTTTGTGATTATTTTTCTATTTTATGTTATAAATATTTGGTAGTGCAGCGCACAAGTGCACTTAAAGTACAGCCGCCTCTGTTAGAATGTAGCACTTAACTAGTTCAGAATCACTTACAACGCAATGATTAGATTAAATCGATACAGTCCATTCATAAACCAATTCTAAAATTATTACACTATTATTTATAAAAGTTTTTATCATATTTTTATAAAAAAAAATTTTTAATATCAAATAAGAGTCATTGATAATAGCGTTCTTCAAAAAAATTAACTTTTTTATATATTTTTGATAAATAATTTAATAAAGAATTGGTTGTGGTTGAGCGTTAAGTATCTTTTAAAACATAAAACATGTTCAAATTAATATGCAGTAATTTGTAATATGTGGTAGAACGAGAGGTGGTGTGAAAATAATTCTACAAGGTGCAGATTTCTTTTAGTAACACATTACTCCTTGGTCGCTTGAAGGCTCTAAAGTAAAAAACACTTGTAATATCGATGAAAATGTTTCTTACATTATTAATGTTAAAAATATTTTAAATAGTCAGTTATTAATGCGATACTTTCTTAAAAGTTCTTATTGATCATACAAATGCGAATAAGATGTTAGATAAGTCGATAATAATCTGGTTAGTATATCAAAATAAAAATAATTCATGGTATATGGATGCTATTATTAAAAGTGTCAAGGTTTTCTAGTTATCGGGTATTTTTCAACTTAATTGCAGTAAATTACACTTATAAAATATAAATGATTTTAATATCTTTTATTTATTGAGGATAGAACTTAATAAATCAATATGCTGCATCATTTTGGCAATAATCTAATATATGTATATATAGACAAATCATTCTGAGAAGTACTCAATTCATTATTGTTGAAAATATATTCATTTAATGAATTAGTGAGTTTTTCAAAACACATACATTTATATAATCATCAATTCTTTAATCAGAGAATTTTACTGGCTCGGTAAAATACCGGGATAAGTACCGGGGTTCACTTTAAAGCAACTGCCATTATTGAAAATATTTTTTTACCACTAAGTTTCGGACACCTTATACAATGGATCTTACTTTCTAGATATATAATTTCTCAAACATATAATTGTAGTATGCCCTATTTAATTAAACAATCTAATTAAATATCCCTCCATTTTTATAGACAAATACTTAAACTATTCAATTCTTCTAAAACTTACAATGAAGAAAATGAACTAAGCAGAATTACTTCATTAAAAGTATTTTATTTTGTCTTCGAATTTAATCCCAGATTAAGTTTATATTTTCTAGGTTGAGTGTCAAGTTAAATTGAGTATACCATATACATCAGTTAATCATAAACTTATTAGATAGGGTGTAGTACCCATATATAAGGCACAACACCACAAAAGCTGCCAACATAGTAGGAACTCGTCGGTGATAGGTCTCACCATCAGACAATTTTTTTATCTAAATAAAGTATAAATATTATTTATGAATCAAATATGATACTGTATTTGGTTTTGTGAATGAATATTTTTAATTAGTATAAAAAATATAAACATCCTCGAACCCAGTATTAAAAACAGTGTTATCAAGTCAATAGATTTCAAGGTTAATTTTTTGTTTGACTTACAAAGTGTCGCAGTAATATTGCTTTTATTTAATATGTAAAAATTCCATAATTAGTTTCATTAGATAATAGATAGCAAATAAATGAAATATACTCGTATTACTAACAGACAGATGTGACATACGAGTTAGGGAATTATAATGCTGATCTCGACTATACTTCGAGTTTGTACGTTTGTTTGTTCATATTATTAAATTCAAATTATTCTTGATTTCATTTTTAAACAAATTTACTTAAACTCACTTATAGGCTGATAGTTCATCTTTCTTATATTATAATGTTCCAACTGTCTGTTTATATTCTTACATGTTTCTATTCTTATATGTTTGGTACTGAATTTTGTATGGTAGCTCGAAAACGGCCTCATCAATGTTTTTGAAAATTTCCTATTTCATAGAGAAAAAAATTCTAAGACTTTTGGCGTCCCCGGATTTTTCCCTGGATTTCCTGGAAACCCGTAATTTTGGAAAAAACTGGAAAAAAAGTGAGCCCTTTTTTGCTGTATTACTTTTAATTGGTAAAAGATAGAAAGTTGAAATTTTGCATGTGTATTAAGGTATTCAATGTTGACATTTCTCAAAAATTAGAAATTCAAAATTGAAAAGGGGGGCGGGAGAGTGTTGAAGAAACTCGGGGGCCCGTAGGGAACTTTGAAGAAAGTTCATATTCTGGATTCTAGAATAATTAAGTATATTATTAATAAAAACAAATTCAAAATTTCAAAATTTTATTTGGGGGCACGGGGGCAGTATTTGCTGAGAGTAAAAATTGTGCTAAGAAGTTGAAATTTTGTATATAGGCTAACCTTGGTAACTTATTTACGAATCGAAAATTCCAAATTTTGAAAAAAAGTTGGTCAAATAACACATAAATTGAAAATATTTTTTATTTTGATAAATTGAAAAATTATTTTATTATTGTGCGAGTTTATTAATTCAATTTAAAAATAGAATTAAATATAAAATGTAATTACGAATTATTTTAATGGATTCAAATCATACACGCCAAAAAGACGTCGCATTGCGACGGGGGTAAACTTTAGTTTTTATATATGTTTGCGAGACAACTGTTTTAAAACGTTTTACAAGAGGACAGACAGATCCAATGGATATAATGCATAATAGATAGTACATGTCAAATGCATTCTATATTTTCGTTTAGTTTTTGAAATGTAAAAAATATATTTAATTATTACTATATAATATTTTTATTAAGTAAGGTATATTACAGATGCACGAAGCATACACACTAAGTAAATTCAATATAAAAATTAAATCAAAGTGATATAGGTCACTACAGTTAATGTTAGTTAAATTATTATGAATTATTATAGCAACAAAATATATGTTATAAATTAATTAATTCTAAATCAATAAAAATAATGAATAGCGATTGTAGTTTGTTATCTATTCATTAAATTAATTAGTATACATATTAATATAATTAAAAGAAACATAAAATTAATGGTTACACAAACCATAGGGCACAACTCTGCAGTCTCGGCAGCGGCAGTCGTCAGTCGTCCGTCGACAAGAAACCTGATAATAGGTTTATTTTCGCGACGATAAGAAAACAGCTATTGATCATGGATATCTTAGTGTTAGCTAATCTCAACCTTCAATAGAAAATCAGTACGCATGCTGTAGTATACTTAGAGCCATTATTTTGTTAAAGAATAGTAATGACTTTCTAAATCCGCAAATTGTTTTTCGTCATATAGATAGCGCCACTATTGAGAAATCCATATGATTTTTAAATAGTATCAACCTTCAAATGATATGTGTAAAATTTGTATGACAGTTAGATCATTAGTTTTGTAATTTGTTAGTGATTTGATATTTGGCAGTTCCGTTACCCAAAAAATAAGTCAAAACTTTCTTAATTTATTCCTCTATCATTTTTTTTTAAATCTATGTAACATTTCTCGAGATAAACGTTAAACAATGTTTTTTTAATACTTCGTAGGATACCTGCTTGTTAAATATAGGTATTTCGATTCACAGCTGGTTAAAATATTCAACCGATATGCAACCCGGGGCCTCGCAATGGCTAAGGCCGCCCCTGTGTAGAATACACCATGCACCAAGCACCATATGCACAACATCCATATGCAGTAAATGATAATATAAAGCATCGAATGCATGTGTACTTCGTCCAATTGTCCAATTGTCCAATTGTCCAGTCCTTCAGTTGGAAGGTTGACGGCTTGATAGAGCCGCACGAATAGGAAGCGTGGTTAAGGTAGATGTATCGTAACAGTTGTTTGATGGGTAGTATCCTTATCCTCAAATTGCAAAAAAATTTACACCTCTTAAAAAGTAGCAACTATATGACTGTCGCAGCTATATCTCTCACGCAACCGCAATTATAATTTACCGCACTCTTCTATCTCCGAGACTAAAATTATAATCTTCGTAACCAAATAATTATCTTTCTTAAAATGAGTATGACAACCCGTGACAAGGGAGAAGAGGGATTCTGAAAATAATAAAATTTGTGTGACGTAATTTATGGATTATCTCTTTGCATATATACAAGTTATATATAAGGAGAAAAAATTTCTATTTGATTAACATATCTATCACTAAACACTTTCTGAATTATTCTGTTTTGCAAAAGTAATGACCTTCATCTGCTACAAGTGTAGAGAAAACAAAACCCCAAACATCTCAATCAGGTGACCCTCCCACGTGAAATACAATGAAATCCAATCTTTCTACATAGATTGATATGTAGTTCACCTATTACAAGTGAACTGGAATAATCAACATTGAGTATTACGTTTCTTCAAGGACGATCACTTTGTTCGTATTATGAATTGTGGATTATTATACATACGACTATTTGTTTTGCAAGATTATGTACTTGTATACTCGTATTGCATAATGTCTTAGATGGATAATACCCGACCAGGAATGTTAGGTACATTTGATTGATTTTACTTTGCCTTGTAATTGACATAATAATCATTTAATCACTGTTATACTTTTCCTACATTCACCGTTTTATATTTTTAGTAAATAAAATTAGAATTAATTTATAATTCAGAATTAATTTATGTAACGCATGTTTAAAGCCAAGGTCAGTAATATACATTATTTTGTATATCTTTATTTATTATAAATTATTGTATTTAGTATAATTAATTTTATTTCTTTATATTTCACAAACTGAAACTTACATTTTAGGTTGAAACCTTTATACGATAGTCAATAATTAATAAAGTAAAAAAATAGAAAATTTCATATAAGTATCTTATGGAGAAAATTATTATTTCAATAGAATGTGGTTGAGAATCTATCAAGCTTTCGAATAAAATAATAATATTAGTATGTTTCCGAAGAAATAACAAAAATAATTGACATTTCTATAAAAAAACATCATCATCATACGTCACTTCCGCTGTTCAAAACACGATGTAAGATTTGGCAACGTCGCTTGCGCAGGTAATCGACACATGAGTAACCGCGAATATTCGAAAGGCATTTGGTTTAAGTTTTCAGGTTATGTGCTCTAGCGGTGTTGTCAAATGTGCTCCAGCGATTTAGAGTACCTTATTATTTTCAGTGAATTTAATGTTTATAAATCTATAAATTTTAAAATTATTTTTCATATGCATGCAATATAATATTGTTACGCGAGTTATTTACACTATGGTGGTTCTAGCATCTCCTTAATGTTTGTTCAAGAATCCGCATACCGCATTATTTCCTGCGCTCACATTCTTGTGTTATTCAAATATAAACAAGCCTGTTGGTGGGCGTTTCTTTTTATCTACAAACTAATACAAAACAATAATAAGCGCCTTACACTAAGATTAGGACTTAAATACCATGTAAGCATATATTTATAATTTATATGTATTTTATATAATACACGCTTATTATACAAACAGGTAAAGTTGATAAATTAATATACTGTAAGAACATTAAACATAGCAAAAATGCATCTAACTGTACGATTTAAATGTTATAATTTGCTCTTAATTAGAATGCAGCGATGTATCGATATCGATTATCGGGTTATTTGTCATTGGTACTTTTTTTCGATAATATTTCCTAAAGTATCATTCCCATTCCCTCGTACTCTTAGAAAATGAATATCATGTATACTGTACTTGTACATAATAACGATATTAGCTATAATAAGAACATGGTATTTAAATAATACAATAGCGACATATATTATTAAAACACCTTTTATATTATGAACTCTAGATTCTAGTAAATAATTTTACGATGTTATTACTTCCGCCAGTGATGTATTTGATTTCTCACACATAGTAAATTTGGATTAGATGTGGCAATGTTTTTTTTTTAAGATTGTGTTAAATTTACACCCGGGAATTCTAAAGACAAAGTCAACTATTAAGACATTCTGATTTTTTAAAGTTTCTGAATATGAGTGTGTTCTTCAATGTATTAAAATAACATTGAATTCCTCGATATTTCTTTAAACTTAACCGCATTGGCTTCTGATATGTATTACGCATTTATTAGAAACACAAAACTAAATAATTTCATTTTGAACAAGAAGTAGAGAAACAACCACAAAGAAATTTACCTGTGAAGTTTCCTGAACAGATTACCTGTAGATATAACTGTTTTATCACACATGTACAGGTAAACTTGTTCAGATAAACCTGTCAAGCAACCCGTTACGCTTATGACCATCATCACAGAGGCCTCACTGTACGTGTAGCCCAGAGGCCTAAATTACCTTACTATTGAATTAAGAACAGGCGTTGTAAGGAACGTTATTAGGGCTTAAAGAAAATCTACTTAATCTTGAAATAAATAAACACGCATAATGTTCAACAATTAAACGTAAATGTAACATTTATATTGCATTTACATTTACAGATAAATACAAGGAAAATGCCACATAATATAATATGTTTTGTGAATAAATATTAAAAAATAATTAACTATTTATATAGCGGTCATCATTATTACTGCATTATATAAATACAAAAATGATTAATCATTATTAAATTTTGCGTGATTCACACACACAATTGTGTAATAATTGTGACACTGTATCTAACAGTTTTTACTATTAAACATGTTAATCGTGTTACGTTAATTACAGTGATCTAATTAATTTATGTTTATTAATTCAACAATAATTGAACTGATAAATAGGTGGGCTTGAACTCCACCACAATGTCTCCTTGGAAAATTAATTGAATTACATGTATTCCAAACCATAACCAATGCAAATAAGTTTCAATTTCATGCTGTTATTATTTACATCATGCAATATGTACACAGTCATGCAAATATATATATATATATATATATATATATATATATATATATATATATATATATATATATATATATATATATATATATATATATATGTGGGTGTGTTAAGTCAATAAATAGCGATGATTTGTGTTTTTTTATATACCAGTATAGCTTAAAAATGTATATTTAGCTCATGCCGCTATGGACTAAAATTACTATGGAACAAAGACCTCGACCAGATGGGGTATGGTGCCTTAAAAAAGATTAACTTATGACTATAAAGAGTAGATTTGAACAAAAAGAGGGAAATGAAAAGAGTCACACAGTGCTTGTTGTCAAGAGGCCTCCAATGCCTTCATTCGGCACTGTGTGTAACCTATTCAGAAGCGTAATGTGAGTTCTAGCACGTTAAAACTTATCCTACCACAATTGTTTAGAGATACCGTTTCACAGATAGAGATACCCATTAATATTCCCATCCTCCCTTTCTCTCCCCATAATAAGCATCCTAACTATCTCACAGACGGTAGTATAAATGTAGAATGTATTGACGTCCAAAAATTTAACGATCTAGCTCTCCTAGATTTCCACGTGCCTGTAAAGTTATTGGTTCAGCGCCGTCCACCACGGGTGGTGCACTAGGATACATCGCCAAATGAAAGTTAAATATGTGCAAGAGCTCAAGAAAACCGGATAGTAACTTATGAAATTAACGCATAAATTAGTAAACGATTGTCAATTAATTCATATTAGACAACACATAAAATTGACCCGTGCACACAAATTGTATACCGCATATGCTATAGCAGTTCCAAAAATAGTTTGTTTAATTCATTATAGCTTCATAGACCCTGAAATTGTTATAATATTCTAGAAATCTGAATGTAGAAGCGCCACAATTATGTAATCCAATGTAATTTGGATATTGTTTCTACATTAATGAGTTTAGACGCTAATAGTTAAGAGAGTTGGAGTGACAGTGGCTCAGAGCATTTATTTTTGACAACAGACTGCTGTGTATTCGGGTTCAATCCCCGTATCAGAGGGTTATTTTCTGGGTTTAGTTATTATCAAACTTAAATTGATTATATGCTTACATAATCATAAAAACTTATCAGGCCTACATATATGAGGCTACATTTTTCATCTTTTCATATAACATCTTTTTTGATTCGTTATCGACTGATTTGGGGACCCTTTTATTGGGAGTTTTGGACAATTATCCATTTGTTAACTTAATAGTAATACATATGTAAAGAAATTATATTTCTTTACTTGGTAACACTGACCAGAGATATTACAACTGCATTCTGGTATAGCTACTTTCATTGTAATGTGTGCCAACGGCTAACACAATTGATATTTGAGTAGACAGAACTCACCGTGCATAATGTTAGGTTATAATAAAATTAGATAAAAAGTAATTGACAATTTCGATAATAAAGTGTAAATGTCGTTTCTTTGATTTCAATTAAGATAGTATGATTTAAGTTAAACAGTGTTATTATTATAATGTGTATGTAAATTATTAAAATAAACTTTGTATTCAGAAGCAACATATAAGTTCGATTAAAAATTCATAATTCCTAAAATGTGTTATACATATATGATTATATTTGCAAGTGATTACAGGCCACATTTTGGACGCTGGCACACATTACTTATAAATCAATCTTTGTTATAAATTTAAAAATTAAAAATTATTCATGTTTTGTGTAATAAAAATAAATAAAATATCTGGCTTTTTATATTTTGAATTGACATACTTAATGTTAAAAAAACAAGAGTTATACGTGGGAGCTTTTTCCAAAGTCAAGGACATTAACATATGCATAATTAACTTTATATACATACTAGTATATATGTATTTATACATATATATATATATATATATATATATATATATATATATATATATATATATAATGTGTAATTCCGAAATAAGTGATGTATCGTTTAGATTTTTTTACAGTTTCTGATTGTCATCACATTGTCTGGTTTTAAAAAGGTGCACAATTTTAACGACTAATAAAATTGTATCGGTATTTCAAGAGATCACTATTTTCTTATCTGAACTGAATCTTCAGTTTTAAAGTCTCAGCAGCTCTGTAGCTCTGTAGTTCTATAGCTCTGTAGCCATGTAATGTACTAGGTATTTTGGAATCTTATAAAAAATTCCCGTATATCACTCACAATGTGGGGGCGTACTTAACATCACAGTTGCGTAAATACTTAAATTCCGTTGTAGTTGTAACATAAATATTAAATGTAAAAAAAAAAAGAAAAACATAAAAAACAATAAGTGTTTATAGTATAATAATAATATAGTTGTAACAATATAATTTATGATTCAAGATTAGTTAGAAATGAACAAATAATTTTAAAAATCGTGTTTTATTGCTTTTGAATTTATCTTTATTATATTAAACTTATGTACTATAATCAACAATCTAATTAATGAAATATTTTAAGTAAGTGCTTTTAAAATGAATTCTTTTAAAACTAAGATCATTTTTTTTCTTTATTGTTTCTATATACTACTAAATAGAAGTATCTAAATAAGCGTTGACGCTGTGTCTTTCACAGGAATTGAGTTGTAAACCGTTATCTTTCAAGTTTGTCGTACTTGTATGACGTACGAAAACACCCACCTCGCCCCCCTCACTCCCCTCCCACTCCCATATAATAACCAACAATCATTTAGAAGCGTCAGCACGTCCTAAGGGACATACAAAACATATAGTCAAAGTGTAAATGGTTTTCAAGATATCAGTATTACGTCTACAACTTGTTTTTAATTGTTTAAACTGCATATCATTTTGATGTCAATTATCTTTAATCCTAATCAATTAAAAAATTGTTCTCTGTGTGGCAGAGGTAGTTACGTCATAAACTCTAACATTTAGCTATGGTTAGGTCAGGGTTCGATTCTGGAATAAATATTCCATAACTGGTAAATAATTCACTCACCAAATGATAAATACGCAAAACGTTGTATGCAAATATGAAAAGAAATAACGATGTTCATTATTACTAATCTTATTTATTTAACGTCGGCCTGTTTTCGATGTTATTTCCTATCTCCAACGACTACCTACTGTGTTGCAAGTTTTTATGGTGTTTATACGGCATCGCTGCATAAGAGTTTTATGAGTATATGAACAATTAACCCAGTAAACAATTTGGTGAAGTGTTCCTTTTTGTGACGTTTCTATCACTGTTTCACTTCAATTATAGTTCGCATCAACTTTATCTTCATTTGTGTTCCCACATATGGAGTGATTTCGCCATTTGTAACCGATAAAATGTATCTCCATATTGGAGATGCGTATGATTTTTTTGTCATAAAAGAGTTCATTTATAGTTCAGTTTCTCACAATCGTTCATATGAAATGTCTGTTTTATCGGCTACAGATGAAGGAATTACTCCACCTGTCGGAATACAAATGAAGATAAAGTTGATGCGAACTATAATTGAAGTCAAATAGTGATAGAAACGTCACAAAATAGGGCACTTTACCAAATGTTTACTGGGATTTCATATGAAAGACTGTGAGAAACTGAACTGTAAGTGAACTCTTTCATGGCAAAAAAGTCATGCGCATCATGAATATGATGGCAAAGTGACTTCAAAATGTTTACTGGGAAACAATCAAATGCAGAAAATATAGCGCTGTTCGAGGACCTAAGTCGAAGACTCAGCAGTTGCGTCACGCAAGAATGCGGTATCTAAGCTGGTATTTAATCTGTGTGCTGATTTGGAATATTTTGTTTAATAGCCACAACTTCGATGATTTACGCTATAGATAATCGTTTAAATTCAACACAAATTAATTCTTGTGATTATTTCCACTAAAGAGACATAATTAAAACAAGGTTCCTTGGAAAATAATTGTCTTGTACATTTTATCGTGTATTACTGTATGGGCAATATTGTCCTGAATAGAAAAAGGCACAAGCACTTTGTTCATGAATTATTGGAAAATAATGTTCCAATGAATTATAAAGAATTGAATGCTGCACTTTTCGTTTTCCAAAGCAAGTTTAGTTTTGTTAAAAATTTCTTAAAGTAAATAAACAAAACACAAAAACTTCTATAAATTCGGGACATTCGGTTTTAAAGTTTTCCCAGTTTCTATAAATCGTTATATTTGGAAAAGAAAAGGAACAATTTATTTCAAAAGTTGCTATTTCTGAAGAAGAAGAGAGTTTAAAATTGTTGGAGTCTGTCCAAAACAAGACCATAGATCTGTCAAAGAGTACAGACTGCGGAACACATATCCCTTGATTCCTTGCCAAAATATAATATATTGTTCTTTTTGGTATTGATTGTATAAGGTCAATACACCATGATTAATATAAACAGTTCATGTTTTATAAGTATTAGTGTTTTCTCTGTTTTTATACCTTCGCGAATATCAAAATCAAAATCAAGTCAACATCATCTATAATGTTTACTGTTATTATAACATTAATTGCTTTGTTAACATAGGGTTGAGTCTGTAGTTAATTTTGTATTTTAGGTCAGTGGTTATCAACCTTTATATATTCATTTTATTCAAAGATTCCTTATTAATAAAAATAACGAAGTATTTGGTTTAAATGTAGGTTATACTAATGAAAGAACATCTGTGTCACGAGTCTTCCAATAAAAAGATCTTTTATTGCCCTAGTCATATATATTCAATAATTATTAAGGAAGAAATCAATAAAAATATTATAATTAATTCTTTATTTAATTCAAAGACGCGTTTAGCAATAATACTGAATGTTCTAATTAAAAGTTAGATATCTCTTGCTGATTACACTTTCAAATATTACATGGATATATATATATATATATCAGTCTGTATCGAGCACGCATAACGTTGTCTCCATACAATTCATATAAAATGATTTTAAGGAACGCATAACATATGAATCGCGTGATAGGCGGGTATAGTTTTTATTTAAATGTTTGGGCCCGTGCCGGTGGCCCGGGACGACTGCAGAGCAGCTATGCTGAAGGCACTGCTCTGAATTAGTGATGGGCCAACTCGGAAAAAACAAAACTCGAGTTAACCCGAGTTAAAATCCACGTAACTCGGGTTGAACTCGAATTACGTAACTCGAGTTAACTGGATGGACAAGTAAATGATTTTTTTGAGTTTCTACCAAATTATTCCCTGAGCTGTTCCAATTTTTTAAAGTATTTATGCAAATAAATACTTAAAAAAATTGGAACAGACAAATTATATTTTTATCTGTTTCAATTCCTTATTTTTTTATATTATTTATTTATTATGTATTGGGAGAGTTATACCTACTAACTAAAGAAACAAAAAAAGTTATTGTTTGAAATCGAATCATTTATTTAAGTATTTTTGGCTCGAATTTTGATTAAAAATAATATTTGCTATCAATTAAACGAACTCGAGTTAGAGAGAATTCAACTCGAGTGGATTCGAGTTACGCTCAACTCGAGTTAACTCGAGTTAGTTACTCGAGTTGATTATCACTACTCTGAATCGCCCTTGTTTCCAAAAATTTGTTTATTTTTTTGTATTTTATTAGTGATAATATATAGTGGTAAACGTTCTTCGTAGTCGAGCGATTTAACTTAAAATTAAAACTCATTACGTTCCTCCATCTACCAACAATTCTACAAACAATAATTCAATTCATTTGATTTAATAATCTATTTATTATAAACAATCATCTTCAATACAGATATCGAATTTTTGTTTACTGCGGTTCTGACCTACTTTATTGTTAAAAAATGTATTATTTCACTGCATTAATCAACTAGGAATTTAACAGCATGGTGGTCGAGAGCGCTGCACTGTGTTTTCTCGTTTGATTCTTGGACCAGCCGTTATTCTCATGGTTTTGTTTTTTTGTTTATTGGATTCTAAATTATTACACAATCTAAAATTTCAACTTTCTTCGAAGTTCCCTACCGGAGCCCCCAATTTTCTTACCGCCCCTTTCTTAATTTTTTGAATATTTAAATTTCTAAATATGTTTGCATTCAATAACGTAATACACATGCAAAATTTAAACTTGGTATCCTTTGCGAACTAACAGTTATACAGCAAAAAGGGCCTATTGTTTTTTTCAGTTTTTTCAGAATGACGGGTTTCCAGGAAATTCAGGGAAAATCCGAGGACCCGTAAGTATTAGAATGTTTTGTTCAACGAAATAGGAAATTTAAAAAAAAGACGAACGGAGCCGTTTTAGAGCCACAATACAAAAATCACTACCTAACATATAAGAAAATAAAAATATAAATATACACCTTGGAGATTATAATATTACTAACTTTAACCCCCGTCGCAAGCGACATTTGTCTTTTGTGTGTGGCTTTAATTTCATGTCAAATTTAAGTTCCATTTTTAAATTGAAATATTTAACTCGTTCTATATAAATTTTACATATAAAAACAAATAATTTTTCATGTAAACTGACTAAAAAAATTCTACATTTTTATAGAAATTAAGACATAGGACACAAGCCAATCTACATAAATGAATTTTTCTATTTAAAATTGTACTACAGGTAATATTATTAAAAGGTTCGTTATCCCTGCACGTATAATGCCAGCCAGCACTGATGCTGTCAGCAACATATCAGTCACACTTCCATGGTTGGTCCCGGACGAACTCACCTTGGATCACAGTGACAGTGAATCCCATTTTTTGTTCCGCATTGATTATAAAAGTTATTAAAAATGATTTTAAATGGTTACTAAAGCAGTCATTTGCATAATTGATCTTAGATTTATTAGATACTGAACTGGAATATGGAAAACTTTCAGCGCTAGAATTTAATTTGTTTAATTGATTTATTTAATTTAACTTATTTAATTCCGGCCTATTTCCGATGCGAGGTATTTCCACACACCTTTATGTTAGCACATAATCAATTTAACTTTGATAACAACCAAGTGCAGAAAATATAGTGCTGGTCAGGATATCGAAGTTGCGCGTAAAGCATACATTCTCTGTGCTGTTTTTTTTTTTATTTTCGAACCATTTTCGTAATGTTTTCCAAGTCTCGTTCGTAAAATGTTCATGGTTTGTAAAATCTATATTAATAATAAATTGTTATATGTTACAAACGCAAATTCTTTTTTTCATATTCTATAATGTAGTTACATTTTATGTTTAGAGAAGAAATATTAAACTTAATATATTTTCTTTTCTGTGTTCTCCATCAAATCTTTTGAGACGTCAGTGACGTACCAAGACTAGAGGTTCTCTATTTTTAGCTCCCGCGCGAAATTAATTTTACCTAATTACAAGTGCCATGCAAGATATCTCAAATTACTTTTCTTTCCTTCTAACATTTATTTGAGTGCATCAACTTTCGACAGTTATTAACATTTCAACAATACATACAATATTTATAAACATTTGTAATACATAATATATAGTCTATAAATACAAGTATTGGTATTTAAAATATAGAAATTATATTAGATTAATTGATAAAATCAATAAGGTTTTTAAGACTATTTCTGCATTCAAATATCTGCTTATAGAATTCAGGCATATTACAGTTTTGTCTTTGCGGTGAGTACTTGGAGCATTGAAGAATAATATGCTTTATCAATTTGTCATATTTAGTCCGATCGGTAACTTTTGTTTACAAATTGATAGCTTTACCTTCAATTCTTCCTGCTATGACCTTAATGCACCTTAAATGAACTGGTTCTTTTGTATGATTATCAACTTGTTGATTTAGTGACATACCGTTGTGGAAGAGAATTGTTAAAAATTGTGGAGGTTGTGTATTAGACAAAATTGCTTTCTTATTGTTTTATTTAGCTTCCACGTGAAATCATTTATATTTGAGGGTCTTTGTTGAACCCCTCTTTACACCTCAGAGACCCCATTTCAATTACCAGTTCGTCGTTATAGATACACCTCTGAATATCCTTAATTTTATTTCTAGTAGTAACATCATGCATTGTACTGTACTTCTTGTTACAATGTTTGTGTGACATCTTCTTCTGTTCATCTTTTATTTTATTGTTTTGCTTTAAATAAGATTGTTACATGTTATGAATTTATGTAACGAAACATATTACACATGGCTTAATCGTCTCCGTAGTTAAATTTAGACATCAGACATCAGACATCGCAGAGGATTTGATCGCATGATACTAATAAAGCAACTACAACAACCAGCTTCATAAAGGTATCGTAATAACACAGACAACCATTAGAAAACATAAATCATAAACGGTAATTAATAATTTTAATGTAAGATTTGAGATAGTGATAAACAAGGTGAGGTCCACGATGGAAAGCAATTTGTTCACACACAACTTGTTACATTTTCATCATATATAATTGTTTACAAAAGGAAAACTGCAATTTCACACTGAACAAGAATGACTTTAACAAATTTTGTCTTTAGGCAAACCATGTTTCGTCTTTCTTATTTGTAAAGTATTATGTTGTCCTTAATTTATTATTTTGTGTTTTTTTTTATTAATTGATTTTAAATCAATCGTTATTGTAACAAGTACAACACAAGAACCAGTTATTTGGCAATTACGTCATTAATAATCGTTTTATGCATTTTTTAATACGTACCCTTTTGGTTCAGAAATCTTTCAACCTTATAAGGATTTCCATCTCTGACTAGTAATTTCATCAACAACATTCTGTACATATGTTGTTCCTCACTGCTTTCAATTATAAAATAGCAAATAACAAGAAAAATGTTATCTAATATATAATTTTAAAAATAAAAATGTATAGAGTAAAATATTATAGCAGTATTGTCGCGTCATAGTGGCGCCTTCAAGAAGATCAATAATCGACACATAACTTCCGAAAGTTGAAAACGATTTCAGTTTCACCTACAATCTGAAGAGTTTATATTACTTCACCTTTTACCCCCAGTGGCCCCCGTAGCCTTGGTATACGGTACTTCCAGTTACAACTTACTCGTAAAATATACTGGAATTATTTATATGCAGTTTTACATCCCTTAGAATCATTGAAGTGAAATAAATTTATTCGACATATTATTACAATTTGTTCAGATTTCTTGGTTTTATTTAATAAGTAACAAAATTTTATTTTCAAATGTAGTGCAGCAGGCATTTTAAATTCAACATCCATGTTGAAATACAATATTTAAGTAGTTAATGAAAAAAACCCTCAAATTTCCAGTACCGGCGGGAGTTGAGACGGTAAAAGCCAGAAATATTGAATAAAGAAAATTTGAACTTTAGGTATGTATTGAGACACTAATTGTGCATATTTGCTAATATGAAACACCAAAAATATTATTCAGTAGCGGCGCGAATTTTTGAGGACAATGTAGCAAAAGAGCTATTACGTTAAAATTTAAACGTGGGTTCTCCAGGGGCGGCGGGCGCCGAGTGCTAAAATACGAAAATATCAAATATATAGGATATAAAAGGATAGGATATATAAAGATAAAAGGCTATAATTTATTACAAACAAAATAGACACCCGTACCTAAAATTTGACAAATTTAGTTCTGTGGTGGAGGTATGTAGAGGCACTTATGCTAAAATATAAATGCAAAGGTGAAATTTAGTATGCAAGTATAGATTAGTATATTAATAACGAAAATATTTATAACATTATAATATCACGAATAAAGGAAGTCAAATTTCCGCAAGAAATAGATTGCTATAGTTCAAGTTACGAGAGTTCGACGGTTACTCAGGCTTAAAAGAGGATATAAGAGCCGTATAATTTACAATACGATGGTGAATTTCTTTATTACTTCCTATAACCATAAAAAAAAAATTAGTAACACAGTAGATTTATACTGCACGACTTGTTTTAAACTGGAGTCATTGCCTAACTCTCCTAATTTAAACTATACTTAATTTAAACCATTCAAGTAACAATACCTATTGTTCATGTGCAATAGATAGTAATTAAATTCGATTCCTTTGTTATACTCTCGTACATTTGATAGATGCTGAAACTTTTCATATAATAGGCTGAGCTCTTTCTATTTAATATTTTGTAAGGATTGTAAACTGAATGAAATTGCATTCAATTCTCGTTATCATCTCGGAAATGTTGCAATAGACTAGGTACTAGTCTACGTACTAGTATATAGGTATATGTACAGGTATAGAACATTATACTGTGACAACTGATTGAAAAATATGTCAGTCTGTTGACTGTTTTATTGAAACGTGAAAAGCGGATTTAAAGTGCTTTCGACGCCAGCTTTCATATTGACTTCACTTCAATAGACCTATTCATGCCAATACTGATTTTATATAACAGTGTTTCTCAAACTAACTTCCTGAAAGGCATATTCGCTCTAGATACCTGTTAACCTGGTACCTTCAGTAAAAGAAGGTTAAAATTATCACAATGCACCAAGTGACGATAGCATTAGAAAGTGGATTAGGATGTTACCGGATCAATAGTACAAGTTCGAAATAAGAGTCTACCGCAATCTGTGAGAGCAACATTCCAACGTTATCTATTCACAAACGTAATACTTCGTAGTACATTCGCACTTAGGATCAGAAAATCATCTTTGAAGTTAATTTTGAAGAAAGATTTACATCTAAAATTCCACTTCTGACTTATCAATTGCTGCGGTAAACGACTTATTCCCGAACAAAGTGATTTTCCAAAGAGACTAGTATCCCAAAAGTCCTGATCTCAGTCCTCTGGATTATTTTCTGTGGGGATATCTTAAAACTAAGGAACAAACTGACGAATTTGACCGCAGGCAATGTGTCGACGCGTTGTTACCAATTTTCGTTCGAGATTAGAGGAGTGCAAGCAGCGTGAAGGTCGTCATTTAGACAATATTGTTTTTACAAAATGATTTTCCAGTACATTGTCTATAAATATTTAATAAACCAACTATTTGAATATCTATATTTTTTATTTTATTCAGATATCAAATACGCGATACCCTTTCTGGACTAGGGCTTCGCTATTGTGAGAACTTACTCCTAAACAAAGTAATTCATTATATTATTTAATTTAATTTTTTTTTTTTTTCTAAATTTTTCACACACTAAGCATATCGTTTTTTTCTCACTATTAATTGTATCAAATTTAAAAGAAAATTTCATTCAATGCATGTCAGGTTGACACTACTAACACGTACGCTCAACTTTTGTTCAGAAATGTCTTCAAACAATCGCATTGTAAATAATTTGTATTCACATTTATTTTCTCTTAAAACATTCGTTTCCGTTCGGCTACAAAATGTTGTAAAAGACAAAATTATAAAGTAAAATATTTAACAGATGTTTGTTTACCAGATTTTATATTTCGTAAATTTACCACCTAACCTTTTTTGTAATGAAAAAAGGTTGAACGTTTATGTTGCTATTAGTTTATTTTTCTAGCAATTTTTTTTTTTTGAAATAACGTCAACGAGACCGAGTCTCGCCGTATATGGTCTCGGTACCGTCTCAATAGTTTTCTGAAATGCCTCGTCTCGTATCGTCTCGCTTTGTACAAGACGAGAAAAGTCTCGTACTCTTGTGAAGCCCCCTATTCTGGACACATTGTAAAACCCATTCTGCAGCTAAAGTATTTGGGAAACACTGCTTTCTACTATATTTAAAATTGAACTAACATTTTCCAACATTAATTTAGCTACTATTTCCAATATGAACTCTATAGACGTTACATCATACTCATACAATGATCAGTTTTCATTCATACAACATTCCCCGTCTCGTACCACCTACCTGAGCTACCTGGGCTACCTGCACTATCTGCAATACCTGCCATACCTACCAGTATGAGTATAATGCAATGTTGCAGCACTGGATCTATTATCCGTTCATCAGTTAATCTGTTGGCGGGAGGCTTTACGGCCCTGAGCATCGAGCATCGAGCATCGAGCATCGAGCATCGAGCATCGAGCATCTAGCATCTCCAGCAACTGGGAGTTAAGAGTTAGTAAGAACATAGGATCATTGAATGGCTGGATGATTATTCTGGGCGGTGTTGATTTAGTAACACGTTTACTTTTGTATGTATTGACCTTTGATTAACTAATATATACGTATTAAGTACATATACTCGTATTGTATATTGTATGATACGAGTATTATTGCGACGTGTTATGATCGCGTCGTCAAGAGTAATGGAGTAGGTCCATCAGATGACGCCTTTTGCTACTACACTGCCTCGAGACCTTACCATACGAGTATATCAGAGTCGGACCTATAGCAGTTTATCTACTCCCAGGTTGAAAAAGTAACACAATGTTACACTTGATTTTGTTTGTAGTAAGCTACCAATTTTTAAACTTATATTGCAAGACAATCTCTATACGAGATGTAGAAAATTAACCATGACATTAGATTATGACAAGTTAGCAACTGTGCATTGTGCACTGCAAGACTATTTTCTACCTGAGTAATTAGTATTTACCAGTAAGGGGCCATCCATAAATTAGATCGCACGCAAAGGGGGTGAGAGATCCAGAAATTGTGACAAGGTAAGAGAAAGGGAGGGGTCAAAAGCGCTGTGATGTCATATGCAGTATAAAATATATAATTAAAAAAAGGTTATTTCCTGAAAGAATTATAAATTTCCATAAGAAAAAATTGCAATAAATGAGGGGGTATGAGAGGGCGGTCAGAATAGCAGGAAATTTGTGTGACGTATTTTCTGGAAGGTCCTTAATTTTTTCAGTCATTTTTACGTAATTAGGAACCATTTTAACTAGGTTACGTAACTAGTTTAGGTTACTTAACTAGTTTACGTATTTAGGAACCCCTTTAACTAGGTAACTTTATGAGCATTTCTAGACTACTACTAATTTCTCTACATAATTTTGGTTTCAATTAATAATCAATCAATAATATTTTTACTGTATGTAAATCTCATAAATAGTAATTGGCGGTATATACTGTAGATGATATTAATTTAATGAAGGACATAAGAAGGAAGAAAGAATAACAAATTCAGCAATTTGTTTTAATTCTAGAAAATTATTAAAATGTAATTAAATAAAAGTAAGTAATGTTTTGAAAGATACTTGACGATATTTAACGTTTTTGGAATTATAGATTTGTGTACATAAGTAAGTCAAAAATGACCGATAACTTAAAGGACAGTAGCTCTTCTCTCCTTATCTATTCATACAAATTATAGTTAGTGTTAGGTACTTTATATTTTAAGATCCATATATCTGGTTTGTTGGTTCCTGTAACTTATGTCATCTTATTATTAAATTTATAATGAATATACTTTTAAACTAAGCATCATACTAGTTTCGTCCTCTGTAAAACAACATAAATTCGAAATTTAACATTATATTTTTATTCTAAATTTATAATATTAAGTTTTTATTCTAACCGCCTTACAAATAAACCTGTTATAATATTTATACCAGGTATAAAGCCCGTCCGGCTTATTATCAGTTTATATCTTGTATAAATTTTATAACAGGTTTATTTGTAAGGCGGTAAGTGTACAAAACACAAAAATAAAAACATACTAAGCTGTATCTTTTTGAAGAAAAAACCTAAAGATACTAAAATTAACAAGATCTGACGACACAGTAGACGAGAGTTCGTCACTGTATTGCCTATATATTATATATGATATTTAATAAAATTAAATGAAAGATGAATAACAGGCTAAGGAATTTGCATACAAAGTTGCTGTACAAATAAAGATGAATGAAAGATGTTACTAATCATACGATATTCAACCTACATACCTATTTTTCTCAAGGGAATAATTAAAACAGAAGTTGAACAATGGCCATTATCTATAGACACAAATTTATCAGAGAACAGTTTAGGGGGGCTGTACTGAATTAAGTAGAACATTAATAGTTTATTCTTAATCTATAATTCTTTAACTATAATAACTTAAAAATAGAAAAAATCAATTAAATATAAATTTTATGTAACTTATAAAGTATAACATTTTAAATTTAATCTCTTTAAACTGTTGCGGAAAAACTATTATATTTTTAAAATTACTTATAAAATTCAATAAATATGTCGAAACAATATAAAATATATATGACAATACAGTGGGTGAGAGCATTGATGCTTGACGCTGACTGCAAGCATTTTCGGGTTCGATCCCCGAATCAGAGTTATATATTCTGAGTTTATTTGTTATTAAATTAAATTGATTATAAGTATACATAATCATAAACTTGTTTCTACAGTAGAAGGTCATCGGTGATGAGACAGAGCATCAGAAATAGACCGATGGTAAATAAGTTAAGTAGTTAATAAATAAATAAATATTGTATAAGGTAGTTTCATTATTTTATAGCTTCTTTATAGTCTTTAATCCTTAAAAAGGACTTGTTCAGATTTTATAATCACTAAAAATATTTTTTGAGTATGCAAACGCGAAAATATTTGATTTATTTTTCATAAAGCAGTAAAATAGGTCGCAAGACGTTCTATATTAGGCTATATTTACGTAACAGATCGGGTATCAACATATCCCACTTTTCTTTATTTATAAAAAACTGTAACTGTTTAGGATAATTTTTTTATATTGAATACATGCTGTTTTTACGATTCTAACCAGCCACAATCGACTTTCTATTGACCCCCTCGGACATCGTAAACCCTAAGTGTACGCCCACTGCCTAATCCGCCTCTGTCATCTCTGTGCATGAATATTCATTTCAAAAGTAAATGATGTTTTGGTCTGGCAAGACGAAGACCGGATACATTGTGAAAATATAATTAAAGTTGCGTTTCTCTCAAGACATACCTGCCACGGTTTATCTTACTTGCAACTGGATCACGGACAGTAATCTAGTATGACGTTGAAGCGAGGTCTAATGAAGAAACGAAAATGAACATCAGGCCCTCGCACACTGCAATCATTTTTTTGCGGCTTGCAATTTTTCAGTAGGTTGTTGTCCCATTCTAATGTTTAGTAATGCACCATGGACAATATGGTGTTTTATACGTCTTGACATCAAAGTGACGATCGACTATCTACTCACAGTCGTATTCTTCCGGGCCTAACCTAACCGGGATACATGCATATCCGTACCTAACGTTCTTAAGGAGATCCTAGTACACCGTTATGTAAATAATTTCCGTAACAATATTATATTACTTATTACTTTCTTCATGCATATGAAAAATAATTTCAAAAGGTATAGATAATAATTACACTATAAAATTAAAAGAAAAAAAAAATTATTAAAAATGTATAAACATTCAATTGACTGAAAAAGTAAAATACTCTAAATCGCGTAGGCACATTTGACAACACCGTTAGAGTAAATAACCTGAAAACTTAAGACCTAATGCCTTTCGATTATTCGTCGTTACTCATGCGGCGATTAACTGTGCAAGCGAAGTTCCCAAATCTTACATCGTGTTTTAAACAGCGGAAGTGACGGATGATTGTGATGATATTTTTTATAAAAATGTCAATTATTTTTGTTATTTCTTCGGAAACATTTTTTATTATTTTAATCGAAAGCTTGATGTTTTCTGAACCATTTTTTTGAACCAAATTTTCGATCAAATGCACAAGTTAATGAATCCACAAATACTTGTACGTGAAATTTTCATTTTTAGAACTAATTATTCTTATAAGTTTTGGAAACCTACCCTTATTTAATTTTTTTATTATTTATTGGCAAGATCTCCATTCTTTACTACTTCTAGAGGATCTCCTTAATCGCAAGGCTGTCCTTGTATTTATTATTTCATTGGTGACGAAACAGTGAGAATGAAAACACTGGTTCATCTGACAAGGTGTACCAAGGGGCCATCCATGAATTACGTCACACGCAAAAAGGGTGTTCAGAAATTGTGACAAGGAAGGGAAGCGTTATGACGTCACATGCAACATTGAATATATTAATAAAAATAATTATTCCATGAGGTCCGCAAAATGTGACAAGAAGTGGGGGGAAGGAGTCCGAATTGCAGGAAATTTGTATGATGTATTTTATAAATAGCCCTCGAATACACTCTTCTCAAAAAGTCGTCGTCGCAATTAGCAGACTGCAGTCAGGATCTCGAACGTACGATGAGACGATTAAATGATGAAATGATGATGATGTTACCTTTGACCGGCGCTGGTTTGGAAGCATTGATCGTTTTCTTATCACAGATCGTGATAACAGATAATTGATAATTAGAAATTAGCATTGTTTAAAAGTGTTAATGCATTGATCACTAAACACATGATCTAGGTACGAGTATTATCTTTATAAATAAATACTGGTTAAATTGTATTCAGTATACTCATTAGGTAACTGTTATCAATTATTTTATAAAACTTAGGGTAAAATTAGTTTATAAATTCTTAATATTAATTGATAATGATTTGTTTTGTCTTTTAGTTTGAAATTAACTGATAACATATTTCATGATAATGTTTTTAAGAAATATATTATTCAAAAATAAAGATTAATTTCAGTGATATGTTCAAATTTCTATTGACGCGAGATTATATAAGGATAATCTTTTCCGGGAGTTTAAATCTTTTGTAATCCAAAATTTGACTGCAACAGGTGGAAAGAAATTGCTGATTGGTGGATTTATGTTGAGAAATGCAACATGCAAAACAGGGCTTTAATAATATAGGATTTAACTAATCTAATTCTAATCACACATAAGAAGTTTGTTTTCTTACTAAAATTAAGATACGAAACATTGCGTTTTATAATTTTTACTTATTCTGAACCAATATGAAAAAGTAACAGGACGATTCTAAGTTTTAATTCAAGTGTTTTAACTTAAGATAGTATACCAGTGAAAATTGCAGGCAAAAGTATAGTCGGATATTAAATACAAACATATCATTTAGTCTCTTGTATATTTCACAGATTGTACTTAATACATGTAAGCTTTTATGTGCATATACAGGCTAAATGCAATCACACAGGGTACGCGCGCAAAGCATGGTAACAAACAACGTTGCCAAATCCCCACTACGCATATACTGTTTCCACCTTTATATCTTTTTTAATAACTGGTCAAATATTCTAAATTTATTCTTTCTATTCTAATAACTTATACAATATATAACTTTAAAGACAATTATGTAGAACTGTTCTCGAGATATACGCCTTTTTATACTTTGTAGGCCTCCTGCATGTTAAACAGGCGCAAAACATTTATAATTTTGTAATAAAATTAAGGACACTTATATTAATATTGTATTTAAATTTGATAAAAAAAATTACTAGTGGCCTGCATTGGGATAATGTTCTTTTTCTACCGCGTATTTTAGAAGTTACATACTTAAATAAATAAATAAGGTTTCGTAGTGAAATTTCACACTTACTAGTTTGTCACAAGCTAATTGCAAGACACAGTTTTTACTTCTCTTAAATAAATTGTTTTGCAGTGCAGTGTTACTTTTTTTACCTGGTGTACTAATATCATTTTCTATCTTAGCTTTCAGTCTTCTCAAAATAGTTAAGATCATAATCCAAATAAATATAAAGACAAAGCTTTCTACGTTAATCCAAAATGAGGCGAGAGTACAATAGTACAAAGTCTATCGTAAAACTTTTCCTGGTAAGATCTACATAGGCCATCGTATCATGAGGCCAACTACACCAACGTTGAATTGATTTAATTCCTTTCATTCGTAGTTCAAAGTAACATGATAGACAATAATTATAGATCCATGAATAGTTATCAACATTTCTTAAAACAACGATGTTCAATAATTATAAATGATAACACTAATTACAAATTCCTCTAAATTTATTTAAAAATAGACTCTTTTTTAACATGAGACCATAATATAATAAAATCTAGAATTGTCAGTTATCAGCTTTTATATTCGTGCAGGTGATAACTGAATACCATTCTTCTTTTTCTTCTTTTAAATAATACTTATTGGATATCTGTAATACGAGTATTGAGTTCGAGTCCACATTGAAACTGTGGACTCCGTGGAGTGGAGATGATGGTCACACATATTCTAAAGAATTTCAATCTTCTGTACCATTTATAGTTGTAACTGATGTATTATATTCGTCATTTACTTTTAGTGTTCGTCATTTCACAAATACAATTGATGACAGTTGTATGCGGTTAACCGGTTCAAGTGACTAAGGGCCGATTTTTCAATGGTTACTTTACTGCGGTTTATTATTAACCTTGGTTGATACTTTTGTTTCTCAGTGAGGTCGATCTTTGATAAAACTTGAATTGAAAAAGCTATTCTTAGATTAATGTCTATCCAAAAATTCGCTCTATGGTTTACAGTCAAATTTGTCTTAAAACAAACTATCTATAACTTAAATATTTCGAGATCATTTATAATATCTATCGTATGTTAGAGTATTTTAAGAAGTAATTAGTTCATTATAATCTCAATTCTCTATTGTACTGTAGTCTATAGGAATAATTACAACACATTAGATTAGATTACAGAAAATGGAATTAATGTCAAAATTAAGCTGCTTCCCAAGTAGGATTAAAATATTATATAAGGTGAAATATCATTACGTTGTAGGAGTAATTAAGTCCCTTGAATGTAAAGTTCATATTTTATTTATAATGGAGTCCCCAAAATACTGTTATGTAATTTGTGTGGAATTCTCCTTTTATGAAATTAATTAATACATTACATTACATATTCTTCAATAATTAGGTAGGCTTTTGACCTCATAAACATATGTCGTAACACTAAAAGAAATTGTTTTTCTAATCAAAACTTTCTGAAAACGAAAGTTCTGGCTGCTTTTCAATATGTTTCATTTCTATCTAGATGAGAATCTCGCTTTTTATCATTTCTTTTTATCTGTTTTATAGAGATTTTCCATCGTAAACGAAAATATGAAATCATAGATAACGTCTTAAAACTCAAATATCTTGATCAACAACAAGTAAACTACTTTCAAATAGGTTTCCAAAAAGAACAATGAAGTCTGAATCCTACACAGAGGCGGCCTTGGGGGGTGGCAAGCATGGCAACCGCCCGGGTCCTCGCTCTTGTAGGGGTCTTGCATTCTCGCGCAACAATCCAAGTAGAACAATTCATTACTATATATGTATTTGAATCTCGGGCCTCGCTCTTTAGAAAACCTACTAGAATCACTGCGTACATCTTTTAATGCATTCATGTGCCTTAGTTTATCATTATTAATATATGTCGTCTTTGTGCTTGTTAACTTTTATAAATCTTCCAATATAAAATTTTATTTCTCGTCAATTATTGTCAAAAATACTTACTTACAATTTACATAAATTATACAAAGAACAAGTGCCTCGCAAAGATCTGCCGCCCCGGGGCCTCGTAAAGATCTGCTACATGGGGCCTGGCAATGGCTAAGGCCGCCCCTGGTCCAACTCTTGTCCCGGCAAAAATATTTATGTGTATTTTCATATGTTTTGCGAGAGCACAGCGAGTGAGGAATTGAGACGTTGATAGCAAGCGTTAAAGTTCAATTTAGGGACATCGAAATATTTAATCTGAACTTTATTTAATGCCAATAAATTGATTATATAGGGTTTTTCAATAAGAGGTTTCATTTTAAAACAACAGAAAAACGTAATATTTTCTTAAAATGATGATGTTTTTCAAAAGCAATTAAATACGAAATGCAAATACCTCGTTATTTTCCTATTTCAAATACAAAATAAAAAATAAATTTCATGTTAGTATTTAAATACAAAATACGTATTTTAAAAATACTTTTGAGAAAATAGAATACTTTTTATGAATTATTTTTATTTTGTAGAAGGATAAAATATTTATATGTAGTTGGGTTAGTTTAGGGATTAAAGCGGACAAGTGTTAATGTTAGTAGGTAAAATAATATATATTTATGTATATATATATATATCATTAAGGAATGTAGTGGAGTGATTGTCTTGTAGTAAAACAAATGAACGAGGAAATATGATAAACAAATTTAGTTAAACGAAAATCAGATGTCTTATGGTGAGGGTGTAACAGGAAGGATAATATAATAATAGGTACATCTATCATTTTATTTTAGAATTATTAAGATAATTGTAAGATAGTTTCAAATTGGGGTATAATGTAGGTGGGGTTTTAAGTTTATATTCAAAAAATAATGTTTACTGATTAAAACTATGAAGTAACAAAAATGAAAAAACTATTTTGTATTTTCCAAATAAGAAATAGGTTTGTAAAAGTTTTCAAATAAAATATAAAATTCTATACTCTTAAAAGATATTTAAATACAAAATAGAAAATAGGTGTTTACTATTTCGTATTTGCATTTTGAGTACATGTATTTAAAAAACGGTCATCTCTGAAAGAGACTATTGCATTCCCTTCCATATCCCTTACAGTCTGAGACGGCTGATTGCATTTACAAGGTTCGAATAGGTTTATGCTTTGTTGTATGTATTCGCTTGGTTAAAATTCGCTATATAATTTTTTGTCATAAAATCATTATACCACCATTACGTAATAATTGTGTAGATCTGATTCCTTAATTTTAGCGTCTTATTTTCTGGTTGTATTTCTAAATAACTACACCGTTGATATGTAATACGTAAATTGGTCATGTATCAACATTATTGTTGCAATTAATGAAATATATAATCGAAATAACAAATATTGAAATATATTAGCTGTATTTTATAAACTATATTGGTATCAAACACTTTACAGTTTGTTAAATAAACCTTGAAGACCTTAGGCAACAACGCCAACGAACAATAGCTGCAATACAAATATAACAGGTTGCCAGCTATCGTCTATTGATATCGTTTGTTTTTTAAGAAATTTATTACACATTTAATTACAAAATCAAAGTGACTAAACTGTGTTATAAAAGAAACAATATAATCAATAATTTTAATTGAAAATGATGAATCATCGCATCTTTTGGAACCGTATCCGCTTTGTATCGTTGTATTAATAGTTGTTGAGGTATTTTTAGGAATTTCAGGTATTTTGTGATAAATAATTAAAATTATTTATTCAATCATTAAAGTTTAATATACGTCATCAGATAAATATGTCTAATAGATTAATTGATAACATACTTGTGTTGTATACAGTGATTGGATAAGACTGGGACTGAGCGCCAGTGACTTACTTGAATGTGTATCCTGTCTCATTCAATGCCTCCTGCCCCCTGCACCCTGCGCCCTGCCCGTCTACCGTCCTTACATGTCCTCGTAATATACACATCTTTTACGCCTTATGGCACTGATGATACAAATTTTGATATTTATACCTTTTAACTTAAAGCTAATATCACATTTGACATTTATTGAAAGTGTTAAGATATTATCAGAATCTTGTATCTAGTTAAAAAAGAATTCAAGGCTAAAAGCCTTATACATTTGATTATACGATATATATGTAGACGACACACTGGGCGAGAGCATTATTGCTTGACGCTGACTTTTGTATCATCGGGTTCGATTTCCGGACCAGAGTTATATTTTTCTGGGTTTGGTCGTTATCGAAGAAGAAGTGATCATGTGATTAGATATGATGAGGCCACGACACTATAAAAACCTTCAATATAGTAAGGGGCCATCCATAAATTACGTCAAAAGCAAGAGGGGTCCCGAAATTATGACAAGGTGGAAAGGGGTCAGAAGCGTTGTGATTTTACGTGCATTATAAAATATACAAAAAATACGAAAAAAAGAAGACAAAAACAATGTTAGAATAACAGGAAATTCGTCTGACGCAATTTATAGAATTATAGCCCATAAGAGGTCATCAGTGAATGGATTCTGCATCGGATATATAAAATATAATATACTAATACAATCAAATATATAAAAAATTCGGCATTGCTCATATTATTGAAATAGTACGAGCATCCTCATTTTCCTGATCCATTTCCGCCACTTTTTTATCACATGCGCCTTGTATAATGACGTCACAACAAGTAGCTCACTTGTAATTGGTAAACTAGCATTTACATCAAATTAATTGATTAATTTATTTCAAATTAATTAATTCATTTATTTTTATTTACTTATTTCATTTTTCATTAATAAATCAGCGTTATCTAAAAATAATGATAACTTGGCATTGAATAAAAATTATCATATCGACATCAGAGAGTGTCACATATTTACAAGTATTTCTAATATACATGTAAACATTACGTATACATACATGTATATTATTACTGCTTAGTAGACATTTGGATTACACATGTTTTGTTATATTGTGTCATAGTCTGTCAGTATCATAGTCGAGTTCTTTAAAGCAGTATTTCTGAGTTTAAAACTCAGCCCAGTTTCTCACTTAGAATATTTAAAAAACAGTCAAAACATTTCTCCATATTATTGTCATCTTCTCTACTCCCATTCATCGTTTGCCAAAAATTAAAATTTATCTAGCTCTAGTTTTTCCTTCTTCTCTCTTCTTTTTCTCCTTACTTCCGCACTCGATACTCTGCCTTCCTTCTTTCCTTGCAACAACCCTCCAGGTCTAATCGACTTTCTCCTTACACCTATTAATTTTTCTTCCTTCGTTTCTTCCGCATACTTGCTCTTCTTCCATTCTCCAATATCTACTTCCTCTTTCTTCATTTCCTAGTCTGAACGTAGCTATCATTCTCATTTTTTCCCTTTCTGTCTTTCAAGTTTCCATATCTTGAATTATATTTCGCTTCCTCTATTCTCTTTAACCTTTCCTGTTGCAATTTTATCATCTATCTTACTCCATCCTTGGGTCTTTCTATCAATTTATATTTAATTTTTCTTTCTGCCTTTAATTCTACCAATTAATTTGCATTTATTACTTAAATTTAACTAACATAAACTAATCTTAAACCAATTCAAAAATTTTCTTTCTCACTTCTTCTTCTCTGTACTTCTGCCATCTACCATCCACCTCCTCTCTTCCTTGTTTCCTCTCAACAGGCACTGACAACAACAAAAGGGAATTAACCCTTTTTCCCTTGTACTCCGCCATCCACCTCTTCCCTTCGTTGCCTCCTCTCAGTTGCGGAAAACAATTATTACTCCTTTAAAAGTACCAGTTTTAAATTATGTAGCAACATTTTTTTGGCATCATATTCGTTATTACCATTACAGAGTTAAAATAAGTTCGCATTGTGTATGGTTTAAAATAGAGTTTCTCAAACTATGTCCTGCGAAATAATAAACATATTCCATACGAATTTAATGTTAGTGTAACTCAGGCAAAACACGCGAGAGAGGGCTATTATAATGAGTCTTTAAAAAACACTTCTATTTTGTTTGTATGTATATTTATTAAAATGAAACCTTTCCAACTGGAACAATGTCTCCAGCTTCTATCCCCGAACCAGCGCTATATTTTCTGTGTTTAGTTGTTATTAAAGTTTAGTTGATTACGTACTTAAATAATCATAAACTCAACAGACAGCGTTACATATGTATGAGGCCACAAATAGTTTCAGAAATATTTTGACGATAAATAAATTAAATAAATAAAAATTATGCCTTCCACTTGAATTTTTTTTTTAATTACATTGATTAAAACTCCAAATGATATAGGATTAAAATAATAATTTAATAATAAATATATAATTACACATGTACAAAATCATCTTGCTATGCAAGTTTCATGTTTGTTAGTTTGCCACAAGTTGCTAAGGTTCATTTTTTACTTTTCATATAAAAATTGTCTTAAAGTGCGAGGTTGACAATTACAACCTTGCCACAAGCTAATTCCAAAATTTATTTATAAAAACATATGCTGATGAGTTAGATATGAAAAAAGCGGCCAAAAAGCCACATTCGAAACGTAGGAGTATGTAGGTTTGTATAAGGTGCTGGTCCCACACTGCACATGACATCACGCGAATGCATACATCTATACGCTCGTTACGAATATACAGTCGTGTACCGAATTTTAAGTTCATTCATTTTATAATGTTCTTTTGGAAACGCTGGTAAACAAAGTGTGTCTCTTTGTGTTGAATCTAACATAATTTTTAACAAAACATAAACGCGGATACAGTTGCTGGCTACAATTTTGTTGGTTCCAACTTTCAACGCTCGGATTGATATATGGGCACGCATTACTGGTATAAAACATTGTTTTCCGCGGGTTACTACATGACACGACTAATAACTCATTTGTCTAACTAATAATTCATGTGGTGTACGAATTTTACTATTTAAAAGTCAACATTCTTTTAGTGTTTAAATTTTAATTGGAACTTTATTTTAAAAACATAAAGAAAACATCAAGATTTCTTGTTGTCATTTAAATTAATTAAGCGATACATTTATCTAGGAAAGTGATGAAATATTTAGTGATAATGAAATATACATACTATATAATTAATTAAATGAGAAAACAATTATAATTTACAATAACAAAGTCATGGAAACTTCTAGATAAATAACGTTTTTACGAATATTTTGACATTCAAATTACTTAGAAACCGTTAAGCTTGTGAGGCTGTGTCCCTCTTACTCTAAATATCCACTACTCCCTCTGAGATACCACGAATATTAAGGCCGCTTTTATCTTAGAGAAGATTCTGAGATGAAAAACGCAAAATCTAATCACAATTGCCTGCCAAAATCAATTGTATCTTATCACAATTGCCTGTACCTAATCAAAAAAACAAACAAAAACAAAAATATAGCGCTGGTCCGGACATCTAAACCGAAAACACAAAACAGTGTTATGTCAATTTATAAGTATAATCAAGTCAAATGTTAAAGAAATCACAGTATCTAAAAGCGTTCAGGCGTTAACGTCAAGCTACTATGTCATCGAGTATAATTCCCGAACCAGCGATATATTTTCTGAGCTTCTCAATGCAATATTCAATATTTATGTGTGGTACACGACACCATAAAAACTACAAACATAATAGAAGGATGTTAGTATTAGGAGTTATGCCAATAATAGGTCAACTTTAAATTTAAGAAACAAAAAAATTATTGTGTTGGCTGGTGTTCCTATACTTTTTCTTTTTTGTTGAATTATACAATTCATTAGATGTTTAGTTATTGTTTTGCTACATCGATTATTACACACACTTAACATAAATTCATAGGAAATCAAGATTATCCTTTTCACATAAGAAAAAATTTTCAATTCCCGATTTTGCAACCAGTAGCGTACCTATAGCAGAGGCGGCCTTAGGGAGTGGCAAGCAGGGCAACCGCCCGGGGCCTCGAATTCTCGCGCAACAACCCAAGTAGAAAAATTCATTACTATATATGTATTTGAATCTCACGCCTCGCTCTTTAGAAATCCCACTAAAATCGCTGCGTGTATCTATTAAGGCATTCATGTGCCTTAGTTTATTATCATTAATATTTGTCGTCTTTGTGCTTGTTAACTTTTATAAAACTTCCAATATAAAATTTTATTTCTCGTCAATTATCATCAAAAATACTTACTTACAATTTACATAAATTATACAAAGAACAAGTGCATCGCAAAGATCTGCGGTCTGGGGCCTCGCAATAGCTAAGGCCGCCCCTGACTGAGAATAATGGGTCCTTAAACTAAATGCCCCGATCAGGACCATCTTATTCTATAGATTAATGCAGTATTTTATTTTTCTATTACTTACATATGTATTTAAGTTTTATTTAATATTTGACAAACACTTTTAAATAATATTTTCAAAATTATTTGATATATACTGGACTTTCATAAGTACCGACAACACTCTAGTTGTCCCTTCCCAGTAAACATTTGGATAAAATGGTTTAACTAGGTGAAGTTCCAGTCACAAAATCAATTCTTTTTCAATTCAAACCTATGACACGTATGTCTTTTTACATTTGAAAATATTTATTTGAGTAGGGATAAAAATCCACATTAATTTCACCAGAATATCACAGAAAAGATATATCTGTCTATGATACACTTTAATGATTTATTTGACCAGGTGAAGTGATTTTGCAATTTGTAGTTCATATTACTGACTTTAAACAAGTGAAATCAAATTGAACTATTTCACGACAAAAAAGTCATACGCATGTTTAATATGATGTCAAAGTGATTCCAAAATGTTTACTGAGTTATAACAAGGTTATACTGTATATCGGTAAATTTGCTGAGTAATTCAAAACCTAAAAATATTTCTATTAAAATTAAGTGAGACATTTCTACAAATATCTATAAGAAAAAATAAGTTTATTATAAAAAAAAATACTACAAAATATTTGGTTAATCAATCGTACACCTACATAGAAAGATATCGCTTTCTTTCTTTTGAGTTATTCCAGCATGGGTCCAAGTCCCAGTCAGCTACAAGCCAGAACATACAATACAATAACATACGACGTGTGTTCAGAAATAAAGAGTTCAAACAGAGGTTAAGGTTCCCCACCCCACCTAATGTACAAGTGCTTTTTGATTTTGTATAAGTACCTACACACATAGAATAAAAAAACAAGAATATTAGTATTTATGAATAATTTACATAAGTACACATGTCATATTATCAGTCGGTTCAGTTTGGAGATTTGATGAGTGAGATATTAGGAGATAATAACGCAGCTTATCTCTATAGGTTCGTTGTATATGTATTTGTATCATAATCATAAAGAACTGTACGAGTATAAATGAAGAATATGTATAGAGAAGTATTACAAGAATTAATATACATTAGTATCGTAAGTGAATCTCTTGTGAAAAACAGTTATTTGCCAAATATCAAGTAAGGGGCCATCCATAAATTACATCACACGCAGAGGGGCGGGGAGATATGACAATAGGGAGGGGTGCGGTCAGAAAAGTTGTGAAATCGCATGCAATAGTAAAAAAGTGTTAAGAAAAAAATGTAATTTCGTGAAAAAGTATAAATTTTTATGAGACCTAAAAAAAATGGAAAAGATCATTTATTCTAAAAAGTATAAAAAATTACAAAATAATCAGAATAGTAGGAAATTATGTGACGTAATTTATAGATGATCCTAAGTTTGTAGTAGAGCATGTAAACTTCGTATAAAACTTGTGATTGGGTGAACATCGTAAAAATATTTTCGTTATAAAAATAATAGCAAAAATATCCGTTCAAACCAATATGTATATAAATGGAAATCAGACGACACAGTGGGTAAGTGTATTAATGGTTGACGCTGATTGCTGTGTCTTCGGGTTCGATCTCCGGACTAAAGTTAAACTTTCTGAATTTGGTTGTTATCAAGTTAAATTGATTATGTAAATACATAATCATAAATTTATTAGGCATCGATGTAGTGAACATATATGAGCCACAACACCATAAATTGGATTCAGAATTAGAAATAGGCAACATTAAATAAATTACATTAAAAAAATAATAAATAAATAAATGATTATAAAATGTTTACAAAACTTTTAGCATAGCTCTGATAACAAATGGTGCTGAACAAGGCTGGTCCGAAGGACATACAAGACAAGCGCCCCAAAAAGGGGCGCCAAACTACAAAATAAGAACTGTAATTTAATTTCAGAGTACATTTAGTAGAAGGGAGACACCAAATCATCATCTGGCATCTATTATAAATTTCCCCGAACCTACCCTGAAGTAGTATTGAATCTGACCCTAGATTAGTTTATTCCATATTAGTATATAACACCACTGTCTGTTATTATTATATGAATACAAATCGATACAATACAAATTGAAACAGCAACAAGTGTTGAAATTAAAAAAAATCTATATTGCTAAAAATCACAATTTGCGCAATACGCCTATTTTGTGTAAAATGTGGTATTTCGAGTAATTAGCATATATAGTTTAGTGTAACATTATATTTTAGTAATATTGAAGATTGCGATAGACTTTGCTTTTACCGCATAATTTCATTATATTTGAATAAAATAACAAGACTTTTGAGTAGTTTAGAACGTCAGCAAATTTGCTACATAAAATGACAATGTCATTATTTTCAAGTTGATTTGATTTCGTGCCAGAAAAAAATGAACATAATTTTTTGTATTCAACAGTGACTATTTTTTTAAAGTGTGACATACACTTTAGATTGCCTTTATTAAAATACGTATTCACATGTGCATGGCGCTCTCACACTAATGTGCGGAGTGTCGTGATATCAGCATAGGCATAGGCACAGGCACAGGCAACATGTATGAGTTGCCTTTTCTATCGAACATTCAGTAACAACACGGTACACAATCGTTTTATGTCCAGTTTCACAGCTCCGGCCAAGCTGTGCACTCACAAAAAGTATTTGTCAGCTCTCACCGTCCCACCGTCAGTAATGACGGAAAAATAAAAAAAATTAATTTGCTCAAGTATATCGCAAAGGCTTAAACATGTAGTGTATAATAAAATAACAAATAATGCTAGTAAACATTAAATAATAAAAAATAAGAACTTAATGATATCAGTGTGAAAGCGTAGTGCCTAAAGTATTGAGTCCTCAAAAAAGTGAATCCTCTATCCTGAGGCCTGCAGCCTCACTCAGGCAACTACCTCAGTTCGGTAGTGAAGCTCGCAGTAGCACCGGACAAGTAGAGTTTGAGTTTGATTGACTCTGGAGGGACTGGATAAACGACAACACAAAATTCAACAACGACAGTCGAAAGCAACGGCAACGACAACGGCAAAGGCAAAGGCAACAAGGAGGCAGGAACGCTGGAACGAAACGCTGGAACACACTGGACTCCAGTTCAGTTCTAGCAGTTCTAGCGTAGAACTGAACAAACGGCACAAACGGCAGTTGCCCATCGAACAGGTCGGATCACGCCGGCCGCTCCCGTCTTCTTCGTCTATTATTCGGAGTGTTATAAAATATTTTAGCTCATATTGAGCTTTTTTATTATTATTAAAGTGAATTTTATTTAGTGCATTTTTAAAAATAATAATTATTAAAAAAGTGAAAAGTGAATTTATATATTAAAATTAAAGGATCTCGACTTGGCAATTTGTTTACCGATTTGATGATCCTATAGTTTGTGAATTTGTGCATAATAAAAACTTTATATTTTGTTTGCAATTTATTATAGTTATGTTTAGTGATATAATTAGAACGTGTTGTCAATTTATCGAAGTGTTTTGTGTCAAAATTCAGATCAGATTCTTAAATCCTTCTGATTATCATGTGTGGCATAATAATATACTTTAAAAACAATAACGAGACTACCGCCGGTAATCGGTTCTGTTAGTTCGCTCCGTTCGCTTAACAATTGTTAATCAAATTCAAAAAGTGCAAGAATCGCGCGCTTGGACGTTGCTTAGGACGTTCCAGCTTACCTGCATTAGTACAAGTTGTGGTACTCTGTATACTTTTTATGATTTTTGGAATATAGTGTGCGAATGTAATTATCGTGATACAAAAATTATACAATGTGTGCAGAAATATACGATGTGAGTTTTACGATATATTTTTAAGGGATTAGATTAGAAGGGTTAAAGCAATTTGACTTCGAGTCTTCGCGTTTTGACCTTAGAGAAATATTCTAACTGTACGCCACAACAGAAATTATTTATAAATTATTATCTTGAAGTAATAAATAATAGTTATATTATAAACACAGTATATAGACAGAGCGTTCTGTACAGAGAGGTGATTTGCTCGCATTGCTAATAAATTGTTGTTTCAAATGGTAAATGCTAAATGCTTAATGCTAAATGTAATGATTTATGTTAATTTGATGAGCCGTCTCTAATTTCGCCACTCATCACATTCTTCATGGATTGTTGTTTTCTTTTACAACACCTATGACTATGTTCACTATGTTCACACATCACGACTAGTTTATTATTTGATTACTCGATTATATTTCTAGGTAGCTAACACTAACAACCTACTACCATTCATTGTTCATGTTGTTTGTTTATTTCAAAGATATTTCTGTTTTTAAATTGTTTTAATCCGGTTCCTGTTTTCCTTATAAATGCTTTAAAAATTATAACAGCTTTAAAATCTTTATTCATTTTTCTAGCACTATCTAGTTAGTCATAAAACTTTTATTAGCTGTTTATTCAACTTTTTTTTAACAACAATTACATTTTTTACAGGTTACCACAGCTTGCCGTCTCTGCGAAGATACTGTGCCTCCTGATGGTGAGTTTTTCAAGTCTTTCGTTTTATGATTACAATATATTCACATTTCAATTTACTATAAGCAAGCCTTACATACATATATAATTAAATTACATACTATTTTTTATGCAGTCTTTTACCATCATTTTACAACTTTATTTTTTATTGTATAGTTTAATGAAATTTTTATAATCAATAACATTTTAGTTTCGTCAATAAATATACTCATTTCATTATGGTAATTAATTAAAAAAATTAAGAAGATGATAAATGTTAATAGTTTGTAGAATATTTATCTGCGTGCTAAATGGAACTTGTTTGCATATTACAACTGTGCTGTATACAGTATGCTGTTTGCCGCGAAATATTTGCGTCGGCTAGACATCGTCTTTTAAAGGTGAAAAGGTTTATTATGATTTTTTTTCGATTTTTTTTTTTTGCATTTATTATATGTTTTTTTATATGTATGTATAAAAAAATAAATCATTTGTTAGTTATTTTTTTTTAGTTTATTTAAACATGTTATTATACCAACATATGATTCTCATATTAAATTTTTTTGAAAAGCTTATATAGAAGAAAGGTAAATTAAAATAATTTTATTTAGATGTATTTGTATTCACCTGAATTTTTTCACATTATGGAAAAATGATTAAATTGTAATTAGGATTATCATATTTTAACTAGGATTTGTACAGTGATGTAAGTTTTATAATATTACATGTGTTTTAGGAAATTTTGATAATAGATGTGATAATTAGAATGCTTTTGTCTTATTTGAATTTTATTACAAATTGTATATATTTTTTTCTCTTTTTTATATTTGTGCATGTTATAAAAGAATAAAAATACATACAGCAAAAGATAAATTTACCGTATTTTATAAAATACAAAAGAACGAGTAGATTCTATCTTTTCACTAAAAATATTGAAGTGATTTTGACAATCTGTGTATAAAACTACTTAGTATGTATTTATGTGTCTATAAGCTATAAACTAGTAGAAAGTAGCAAATATTTTATAAGTATATATCAGTTTTTGTGAAAATTCTCTCAATATGTAATAAAATACGATGGTTTTATGGGCTGGTTTTGAAAACAATGTTTATTAAATTAAAGCTGCTTAAGTAAACCGACTTATTGGTGGTGGTAATATTAAATCACCTTTCATTAAAGGACTTACTGATATTTGTTACGTACTTATATAAATATTTAAGATACCTGCAATCTTATGCCTATTTAAATAATGACGTGAAATAAAAATTGACAACTACTATAAATGAGTTTCTCATAATACCTTATAAAACCTAATAAACAATTGTAGTTTTTTTTGTTGTTAAAGTTGTTAGGCCCTAAAAGTTTTTTACGTTTCTCTTGTAGTAATAAATCCAAGTTTCCTTTTTCTTAAAAAAATAAGTTTTTAACCCTCAACAAACCATAACAGTATGTTAGCTGCTCTGTTGAATTAACAAACCCGAAAACCTGTAATTCCATTCATTGTTCACTATTTAGTAGTCGGTTAAAAACATGTTTTGCAAGCCTTTGTATTCTGTAAAATTATTATGATTATTATAATTTCTATATCTACTTTATTACGTTTTGCTGTTCTATACCTTTCTAAGAAATTTGCTTGCAGTTGGACTTTTTGTATTTAACGGTACCGTAAAACTAATGAAAAAGTTATTTACAAATGGTAATAATCAATGACGTATAACGGCGCCAGTTCGTGTACTGAAAGTCAATAAGACTAAGTTAAAGGGTTAATATAACAGAAACTTCACATTGAACATTGGCGATTACTGAATATTGATATAGTTGATCGGAGATTATGAATCTAATATTTTACACATAATTAATAAAGACATGATCTACGTATGATTATTATCTTGATTATTAATAATGCTAACCGCGACAATAACCAATATACTATCGATATAATTTAAAATTACCGCTATACACCTTGAGTTTATTACTGGTTAATTTATTAATACGCTGTGTTTTATAAGTACCTTTTGATAAGCCGCGGTTAAATGAGTTTTAAGAATGATTTACAATTACAAGGAAGTAATGAAATGTAGCGTGTTCTTCATTACATCATATACGTATTTATTCACATTATATTTAATCATATTAAACAGTATTGAAAGATATGGTACAATCTTATTTTCTATATGCAATTCTAATCGATGCTTTAAGGTTCACAGATAGATGCTGCGTATATGTAGATTATTAGTAGATTTTTATTTATTTCAATATTTATTTACATGTAATCAATTGTGCGATCCTATTCTAATAATAATATGACTAACCTCACATATGGTCTGTCAGGTTGGTGCACTTACATTTATTTTGTCTTTTAATCGGATCTATATTTAATGTAATTATTTGATAATCTTAACACTTTTGTTTTGATTCATCCTATACAATAGGCATCTTATCCCAAAATGTTAAAAGATACGTTTTTTCAGCGGCACGGCACCTCTTTATAGCTTCAATCTTTTTCTTGAAACTAATGTGTATATTTATTTGTTTATATGCACGGCTCCATGCATCTTTATGAAAATTTCCTATTTCGTAGAGCTAAAAATTGTAAGACTTTTGGCGTCCTCGAATTTCCCCCTGAATTTCCTAGAAACTCGTAATTTTGGAAAAACTAAAAATAAAATTTTTACTAGTAGGAAACTTTGGAGAAAACTAACTAAATTTTGGATTACATAATAATGAAATATGTTATTAAAAAAAAATGTTCAAAATTCAAAAATTTCATTTGGGGGCACGGAGTCGATTTTTGCCGAGAGTAAAAATTGAGCTGGAAAGCTGAAATTTTGTGTATAGGCTAACTTATTATAACGTAACTTATTATATAATATAAAAATCCCAAATTTTGAAAAAAGTTGGTCAAATAACGCAAAAATTGAAAAAAAAAATATTTTGTTGTTAAAGAAAATATATATTTTTAGTCAGTTATTTATATAAAAAATTATTTGTTTTTATATGTAAAATTTATATAGAACGAGTTAAATATTTCAATTGAAAAATGGAATTAAAATTAAAAATTCAATTCAATTCACACACAAAAGACAGTCGTTGCTTGCGACGGGGGTAAACTCTAGTAAAGTTTACAAAAAACTTAAATGCATATTATTAGGAAACATTAAATGCTTTTATTATATTCAGTTCAGTTTTAACCAGCAGTATCAGGCGTGGTACAAAAAACCATTTCTTTTTTAATATTATACTTACAGCGTGTATGAATTTTTTTTACAAATGTTTTTGGTTCTTTTGATTCTAGAGGATCTGTCTTGCAGTTTAAAGGTGATAAATATGACGCACGCGTGGGCAGAAAATGATATATTTTTTATTTAAAAAATAAAACTAAGAAGCTAAAAACCGTACTCAAAATGTATTTAAACAGAAATAAAAAAATTAACATTAGTTTAGATGTAACAGTATCATATAAAATGACCACATTTTACGCCTTTAAGAGTGGTTCTATCTGTCATATTATAGATGATCTAAAGAAGAACAGTAGAGAGTAATAGTAGGAATATTGTGGCAATCAGAGTTATCGGAATTATCTACTTTTCGTTTTTATCAAAATTTTAGGAAATAATACTTCTATAAATATATTTATATTTTTCTGATAATATTTTCCTTATTTATTTAGAGTTTAGACCTTTAAGTTATATCATGAAATTATAGAATTTTAATTAATTCTTTATTGACGCAATAAATGTTTATTAATCATTGTAATTATGGTGAAGCGTGCCTGCGTGTTTTATACTCCAACTCGAATTATTTAGGGATTCCCTGTGTGGCTACATACGAGTATAACTTGGGACATGGAAACATACCTAATGATATTGTTTTACGATAATTTATTGATAAAACAATAATTCATGATAATGCATTTAAAAAAAGTTAATTTCAATTGTTCTCTATTATTAGCGTGCATTTAATTTAAAGTATTGTAAATTACTTTAGATTAAAATTCTGTAATAATGACACAATATTCGAAAGCATTGACGCATTATGTTAGACTATTATGTTTTTAGGCTCGATTCCCATAAGCATTGATGATGCCTCGACACCATATAAACTGTCAATATAAGTAGAAGTAGATGATATTAGTAATATCGGAAATAGAAATGTTAGATAATATAATAAAATGTAGATGACACAGTGACCGAAAATATGTATATGATGAAATACATATATGAGACCACGACAGTATAAATGCTGCATTGTGGGGGGAGGGGGTCGTCGGTGATTAGCATCGGATAGAGGCTGACGTTGAATAAATTTAATTAAAAAAAATAAAATATAATTTTCTTTATAATTTAACTCTATCCATCCAAATGGCTAACAACATATGACAAGGGGGAGTAGTAAGAGATTAAAAAACCATATAATTTGTGTTACGTAATTTATGTACGACCCCTAAATGTAAACCTGAATCACTATTGTTTAATAAGTAACCACTAGTTAACTGAGTAAGTAATACTTACGTAACTCAATTAATTTTTTTATCCCAACTTGATTTTTTAATATGTTTTGTTACCTGATATGTTTTATTAATTTTTTGATGTACTACTTCTAATAAAACATGTTTTAATAAAACAACAGGATACAACAGGAATCAGGATAAAAAACAGTTATACGCACTAGGTCAGTGCACTCAAGCCTTTTTCTAAAATGCAATAAATAAAAAAAGGATAGAATCACTGAACTTATTTATTTAATGTCGGTCTATTTTTGATGTAGAGTCGTATCATTGACAACTTCCATCTATGTTGATAGTATTTATGATATCGTAGTCTCTTCTCATATCTTTATATCTTGTGATATATCTGCACTACACCGCTGCTTCATTATTATTATGATTATGAGAGTACCTAATCAATTGGGCTTGTGTCCTCATTTTTTAGTGGTCGATTTTTCAATTGTTGATTGAAACTGATGTTAATAAATGTGTATTGGCGTGTCTATTTTATTAAATATCTAAATATTGACGGAGATACAGCAATTAAAAATTTGAATTGTGGTTTTAGCGCTAGAAATGGTCGGCCATATTTGTATGACGTGAAATGCATTTTAACGTCAGTTATTTGTTGAGTAGGTCAGTGCTGTGAAAATGTTTTGTAAAGAATAATAAGTTTTTATTTTATTTAACCCTGTTACGGCAGACATAATATTTGATATTTTGATATATAAATACATATAGCAGAGATTTATAAACTATAAGATTGGTAACCTGTAAACTTGTCAGAGTTCTTTCTTGAATATGCTATCTCTTTTACGCTCTGTTGTATAAAAGAGATAGCAACTAACGGATGTGATGTCACATGCAGTTGGAATGTTGTGCAACGTTGAATCCCTTTAATAAGTAAAGAGAAAAAATGACTTTTTTATCCTGAAATATAATGAGTTATTAAAAATAAGTGGACATTTGAGATTATAGTAACCATTCAAGAGATTCTAGAAATTAAGACGCAGGACACAAAACATCAAAGACTAGCAAATATAGCGCTTGGTCTGGAGCGTGCTCGTAGTAGCTTTCGACCACCGTGTCGTTTAATAGATTTCTTTAAATAATATACTGTTTTTAATGTACTAATGCGTAAATGCACCACTGATTGAATAGATTAAGTGGCAAACTATCACTTTTAATATAATATTCTAACATTGTATTTATTTAATTAAGTATATTTATAATTTATTAATTAGTTTATCTGGTATTTGGGATTCAACAATTTTTAGTACTACTCATAGTATCTGCTGACGCCATAGAAACACTTGAGTTATCTAAATGGCCGGACGGTCGACGACGAGCTTAATTGTAAGAAACCGCTGGCGCTGCTGATTCTAAAGCCTACTTCCTTCTTCTTCCCTAACAAAAACAACTAGTTACAGTATATGCGATGTTGTAAATATCTCACTCATTCCACAGAATTATTTTAATAACACAAAAATACTTTTCCAGTTTCTTTTCTTTAAGAAGTAAACCAAGATTGTTCAAACTATCACATATTCAGATTCCAAATATATTAGACAAGTTAATTTGTGATTTTACTTTCCGTGTCCTTTTCGGAAGAGTGTTACTTTTAATGAACAAATCGACGGCACAATGGTCGAGAGCGTTTCAGACGGCTGTGTCTTCTGGTTCAATCCCCGGATCACAGATATATTTTCAGTGTTTTTGATTTTTTTAAAGATGATAATGTGAGAGATCATAAATATCAGACAGTGGCGTAATCCACATATACGAGGCCACTAGTACTAATTTTCACTACATGTTTCCAATCTGATGGGATACACAGGGTACCCTTAAACATGAGTCATTTTAATAATTCATATTTCAATTAACTGTAACTGATTGATTAATAATTATAATCGCATTTGCATATAATAATTCAAAACAAACCATAACGAACGGTAAACAATGATAAAATGTACAGCAAATTGTTTACATTATATATAAAGTTAACTAATCGTAACATAATTCGACATGGCTAGAAATGAATTTTGGTATAATAGATTTTTTACTCGGCTAAATTCATTGCAAGTAATTAATCACATAACTCCTACATTGATGCAGGAATTGCATCTACGATGAATTAATCTTTAATTAATTCAACAATAAAATAAATAAATCTTACAACATCTTCAAGATCTTACATTAATCTAACATATATCAAAAACGTAAATTTTGAGTTAACATTCATAGTTATTACAAATATAATATTTTTTTAGTTTGCTTAGGCTCCTAAAGTAAGCGTTCGCATAACCCGCATCGTATGCATTAGATTTGAATACGATTCGTGTGATACAATCCGACCACTGCGTGCGTTTCGGAAGCCTGCCTATATGCCTAGCATTTTCTACGAAATAAATTTACCAACTCTTCACTTGGTATACAATTTTTTGTTTTTGGATAAAATGGAATATGATTATATTAAATTTAAAGTTTTTGATACATATACTGAAATGATAATAAATAAAAATTATTCCATTGTTAAAAAAGAAGTTTATAATAAGAAAGTAAATATATTTTGCTGGTTAAGGAAAATAAAAACAAATTTCATTGTTCGACAGATTTCATAATAATTATAAATTCTTTTGCGTCGTATCATTTACAACAGTGATTATTTTGCAAGAAATTTCAACACTTTCACGACCAAACTTCCTTCAAAGTTATATTATATACTAATTAACAATATTTTATTTATTATAATTAGTGTGATATTAATCGGTATATAGATTCAAACTCAAATACAGTGCCGTATTTAGCTGTAGCTTATGGGGGGCCACTGCAAAGGATTGAACTATATAACGAATAGATTTCATAATTCACGATAGGCTCGAAATCAATGTGACTACTAGGGTCCGATTTATATTATAAGCTGGTGGCTAAATTTGGCACAAAATACATATAACCACTATTACTCAATTTGCAGTCCAATGTACCACTTGCTAGCTTTCTACAAGCTAATTCTAAAGTTTATTTTCTATTTCATATATAGAAACTATTTTGAAGTGCAGTATCACACTTGCTAGCTTACTGCAAGCTTATTACAGTTTTACAATTCTACCAGGGAATAAAGAAATAAAAACACAACACAAACTTTTAATAAACGAACCAGCATTATTTTAATTTATTTTACGACTATTTCCGATGCTGAGTCCAATCACCGACGGGCTCCTACAATGTCGGTTATTTTTCTGATTATACGTATCTAGTATATATATACGTATTCTAGATTATACGTATATAAGACAATATCTTCAGTTTTATTAATTGTAAATTTTTAATGAAAATCATGTGTTGATTCTGAAATCAAAGTTTATTTTAATAATTTACATACACATTATAATAATTACACTGTTTAACTTAAATCATACTAACTTACCTGAAATCAAAGAAACGACATTTAAAGTTTGTCAATTCCTTAGTATCTAATTTTATTTTAACGTAACAATATGCACAAGTGGGTTGGTCGTTATTCCTACACCGTCATCTATGGCGTTCATGAGTATATGTTTTTACTGAACCGTCAATGTATTAACGACAATTACCGATAATTTCTTTACACGTATATAATATATAGGTTTTTAGATTATATGTATATAATCAATTTAACTTGATGCAACAAACCAACTCAGAAAAAATTACTGTGGTCCAAGGATCGAATACAAAGGCATAGCACTCAGTCATAAGCAATTCAATTCAGTAAATTATTTATTATCTTAAATAACGATTTGCTTAATAGAAATATTGTAAATTGTAGTGGCTGTTAAAGTTGTAACTTTATGGAATTTAAATTTTAAAAAGTCAGCAACCAATAATGAAGTATTGAACAATATTAATTCCTAGAAATGTCTATTTTACGTAAATAATAAAAAATGTATGAGAGATACCGTGGCACCGTTTGAGACGTAAGAGGGAAGAGGCAAGAGGAAAGAGGAAAGGGAAGTAAGCCGTTCTTTACGGAGTGTGCAGGTCTCTTGAACATATTAAACAAACAATATGTTCTTCAGCGACCCATTAATATTATTTTTATATATAATGTGTACCTACAGTTTACTTAACTTCAACAATAATACACACGGCATACAGTTGTCTCCACAGAATAAAGTTCAACATGTGCTGTGTGCTATGTGTTATGTACTGTATTCTGTATTCTATATTCTATATGGCGTGTTTTGTTGTCGTATGTATTGTTATATGCCGTCGTTCGTTGTTGCTGTTCAGACATTAACATTACCAGTATACCGTGGTTCAGGCTCGTGTAAATACATGCATGGGTTTTGTTTGTTTTTTTAATTAACAGATACCTGTAATAATAGGTAATTGATTTCAAGAATGTTCACCAGAGGAGCGTTAAATTCTGTGGTTAATTTTTTTCCATATTTAAACGATTTTTTTTTCTTATAATAAATACATTTTGTTATTTGATTATAATAATTAAATAAGAATTTTTTTTGTATATTTAATACACGATTTAGTTTCCGATTAATCGACTTTTTAATATGCTACCTTTTTTTAGTGATTGGTGGTAATAATTTCCTATATTATAATGTTCCAACTGTATGTTTATATTCTTATATGTTTGGTACCAGAATTTCCTGTAAACCCGACAGATTCCAATTTTTGGAAAAACTGGAAAAAAAAGTTGGAATCTTTTTCTGTATAACTTTTTATTCGTAAAAGAGAGGAAGGTGAAATTTTGCATGTTTATTACGCAATTACATATTTCAAAATTTAACATATTTCCTAATTTTATAAAAGGAGCGCTGAGAAAATTAGGGGTCTAGGTAAGAAACATTGGAGGAAGCTCAAATTTTAGATTGGGTAATATTTGAATATCATATTAAAAAAAAAAAAAATTTAAAACACAAATATTTTATTTGGGGGCCCGAAAGCGATTTTTGCCGCGAGTAAAAATTGTGCTAGATAGTTAAAATTTTGTATATAGGCTTTAACTTTGATACCTAATTTACAAATCGAAAAAAAATTCTCAAATTTTGAAAAAAAGTTGGTTAAATAACGAATAAATTCAAAATATTTTATATTTTATTAAAAAAAATATATTTTTTTAGTTAGTTTATATGAAAAATTATTTATTGTTATATGTAAAATTAATATAGAACGAGTTAAATATTTCAATTTAAAAATGGAAATAAAATTTGAAATGAAGTTCAATAACGGGAATAAACTCTAGTAATATTCAATATTTTTCAATTATATCTTTTCTTTATTCTGTTTAACATTAGCTTATTTTCGATAGTTGCCTCCATTACAACATTCACTGGGTCATTTTTAGCCTATTTCCATTTAATATTGAATTAAAGGGTCATTCATTAATAACGTCATATATGGGGAGGGGGATTTATTGAAAGTGACACAAGAGTGAGTCAAAATATACGTGACGTCATATCTAATCTGAGGGGCATATTTTGTAACTGCTTACCTGACGTCTGTTATCTTCTGACGATTTTTCAGTATAATTACAAATAGGCTACTTATACCAGTTTCAAGATATGGGATCCATTTTGCTCTTTATTTAAGGTCTTCTGATAGTTTTGTCTAAACTTACATAGCTTAGTTTAGAAAATATTGGGTTTTTAAAAAATTGTCAGAAGTTAACAGACGTCAGATAAGCAGTTACAAAATAAGCTCTTAAAATTCAACATCCAAAGAAAACACAGACCAAAAAGATAATAAGACTGGATGTTTAAAAACCATGAAATAATTTATCACAAGTGCAGTAGAACGTTTTTTCTTTGAGATAAATAAGTTTAAAGTGTAATGCATATCTCAAGACTCAGCTTCGGATCTTTCTGTATCTAGTTTTATTTATAATATAAATATAATGTATATTAAGTTGTTTTATATATCATTATAATAAATTTATCTCATTTATCAGTTAATGATCTTAAATAATATACAATATGAATTAATTATTCAAATATGTATGTACATATATTAAATAAATAAATAATGTATATGTATATATAAGTGATATTATGATTTATTAATTATATCATATAAATTACCTTGTAATATTAACTTAGAATACAAAAATATGGGTAATTAAAGAGATGAGAGGCCAGATTCTTTATAACAGCATTCCATCAATGTAGTATACAATAATTTCAGAATAATAACAAATAACATATGTACAGGAGCGGTGGGGTGAAGTATATAAATCTTATGTTAATTTTAAATTATATATTATTTGTTTAGAAATGATACAATGTTATAATTGTAGCCTATTTGACCTATATTGTCAATAATGTGTAATGTATTTTTAAAAATACATGCTGTAACATGACTCAAACATTTATATTCTTAAATTAAAATAAAATTTTAGTTTATATTATGAGTATATATGTATAAGAAGTATATACAGATATATATGTATATACATTGATATTGATTTTGATGTAATTGACCTATCATTAGACCTGTAGTTAGTTATTTAGGTTAGGTGGTGATTGTATCCCCAGTTACTGCATAGTTCGTTCAATATTCTGATAGCAGTTGGTTCTACATCTTAGTTGATTCAGTGCCAAATCAACGGTCATGGCTAGAGGATACTGTCGGGAATTCCCGGGAAATATTTCTATGTTTATTTTCTGTTTTTTGGTCCTTTAGGAGCTCTTCACTGACTTTTTTTTGTTGAAATACTTATAATTATGATTAATATATTCGGTATAGGCGCTTAATTGGTTTAACGTTTCATTTGACTGATAACTGATAAACCATATACATTGCAAAAGTATATTAAAAAATCGTAATTATAAGTTATACTAAAGTTTACCCCCGTCGCAAGCGACAACTGTCTTTTGTGTGTGAATTGAATTTCATTTCAAATTTTAATTCCATTTTTAAATTGAAATATTTAACTCGTTCTATATAAATTTTACATATAAATACAAATAATTTTTCATATAAACTGACTAAATATTTTTTTTCTTTTCAACAAAATGAAAAATATTTTCAATTTATTCGTTATTTGGCAAATTTTTCTCAAAATTTTGGGTTTTTTTTTTTGATTTGTAAATTACGTACCAAAGTTAGTCCATATGTTAAATTTCAACTTTCTAGCACAATTTTTAGCATCGGCAAGAACCGCTCCCGTGCCCCCAAATAAAATTTTGAATTTTTTTTTTTAATATGATATTCCATTATTACAAAATCAAAAATTTAAGCTTTCTCCAAAGTTTCCTACCGGGCCCCCAAATTTTTCCATAGAAAATTCACATAAGAATATAAGATTACAAGAATATAAACATATAAATATACTGGAACATTATAATATAGGATATGCCTATATGTAAATATTTTTATTTCTTCTATCAACTACATTTTTTAGATATATTAGTTATTTTTTATGTTTTCATTTCTTTATAAATAAGGATAAGCGAAATATTTTAAAAAATAAAAAATAGTATACCAGGCAAACAAATTTACAAAGTTTACAAACAAATTCTTTTAAAAAAAAATTTCTCGTGCGTAGCCTGTTTGCATAACATTGTATAACACACTATCGTCTATATGTTTACAATTCCAAATAAATTTAAAAATAATAACAATAACATATCTACAAATGTAGACAAATTCAATTATTATAAATACTTGATATAATTGTTTTTGAAAACAAATTTTATAAAAGCAAATATTATTTCTATATAAGTTATGGAAAAATTCAGTGTGTTTTTTTTTCTTTGGTAAAATATTTCAATCTAAATATCTATTTTCAAGAATTATTATAATCGGAACAACCGAAATTATGATAAGAATAAAACAATACAATAAGACAAATTTTACAATCTATTTAACAGTACAGTTGTCAAGAGCATTTATGCTTGACGTCTGACTCTTGTGTCTTCGGGATCGATCCCCGGACCCAGCAAAAATATACTTTCTGGTTGTTTTAAAAGTTGTTAAATTGATTAGTGGTGTAGCTTTTAGTTAAATAAGGCCACAATACTATAGAAACTGCGAGCCTATTTCGGAGGTCGACGATGATAGGACTCAGCATCATGAGATAGATCGACAATAAGTAAATAAATAAATTCAAATGACGTGTTATTTGTTTTTGTTTGCACTCAAACTTTGTTAATTTTAATATTTTTTTTTATCACTTTGCTAATATTGTCTGTTTACAACACGCCAGTTTTCAATTTCACGGGTGAAACCCGATTATCCGGCGCAATCTAACTCATTGTATACGCCCCCGCCATTGTATACCGACTGCGCGTAAAAACTATATAAGCCAACTCGTACTAATACTTTTAAAGTTCTTGTTCGCGGAAAACAAATAAAATCTTAACCATTTTTTACAACAAATAATGTACACATAAAAATAACGTAAATAATAAAATTTAGTTTAAGAGTGAGGTTTTTGAAATATACATATATAGTATATACTTAAAAGTATTTCTTAAATATATGTTTTTAAAATCTATATATAATAATAAAAACATAGAATACTGTCGGAGATCCGCTGTGTATTTTCTATACGCTAGTCGTTTGTTTGTGCCACCTAAAATTAATTAATGAGCACTTGTAGCTGATTTGATTAGTATTCTTAAGTTCTAAGCTACTTCAGTTGTTTACGTATATTGAACGTCCATTTAGTGGTGCGCCCTACTACACCACCTGCAATGAACGATCATGAAGTTGTTATAAATTGTCTGAAGTTTAGTTTTTTAAATTTTTATAGAAATCAAGATTAAATTAATACAGACAGTATTGGCGTTATATGGTATTAAATATCCAAAAGTTGACGGAGATATATCTATTTAAAGTTTTAATTTCGTTTTAACATCACTTCATAAATAATCGAGTTTACTTATTTAAGTTGATCCAGTTAAGATAATATTTAATAATGCGTAAATGAAACTCTTATCTGAGCTGTTCAAAATATGTAATTTGTTATTATTTAATTAAACGTGTATTTATATATTTGCACGTTTTCTTTTTGTACATTAATTTTAATATGTGGTCATAATAAATGCACTTGTTTAATATCATTTAAATGTCTTTTGTAAAGCCGTTGTTTCTATCAGTAGTATTATCTGCCGTCTGTTTGATCTATTCATTTGTTGTGCTATATCCTTAGCCTCGAAATATGACCTCCTCTATCATTTTTATCAAGATTGACATTTGCGTATATGTAAGGTTTATTTAACATAAAAAAGTTTACCTTTTAGATAATTTTGTTTAGGTTCATATGATGTAAGATTACAAACAAAGCCTGTAAATCCGCTGAAAACAATAAAATCTTCCAACTATATTTTTTTAATGTTTTTGCCATTTGATACTACACTCTTCTGCCATAACTCATTAATTTACATATCATTGTGTTTAATTCTATTTTAATCCTTATTATATCTAAACATTCTCACTCCTTCCAAAAGAAAAAAAAATTTATCCTTATAAAACTGCTTAGATCCTCCTGCTACTTTCCCTCCTGTTTCTACTCTTTCCTCGCTCCTTTTCTCTATCTCCGCCATCCACCTCTTTCCTTCACTGCCTCCCTTTAATAACAGCCCAATATTCTTTTCGCTTATTACCTTTTTGTCACATGAAAACTTAAAACTGCTATAAAGACACAATAAGTATTAATTTTTAACTGATTTTATAGGAATTTTCGTCATGAAACCATTACAACACCATGGTACTATGATAGACAGTAATTTTGACTGTATATTTCTCATAGTGTAGAAAAATTGAGCCAATGCGATTTGAAAAGATCGAACAAACAGAGACAGCGCTAACAACTTTATTTAAAGTGAAACATTACTTCATGGTTATACAGTTAGATATATATGGCGACAATATACTAAAATGACAATCGATTTACAAATTCGTACTAGCACTCCATGTTTAAATATAAAAACAAATACAAAAATCTTGCAAGTATGCGCATATTAGTATGAATCATGTCACATTAACTCGCCTAGATTTTTCCCTTGTGTTTTGACCCCCCCCCCCCTTGCGTGTGACGTACTTTATGAATGCCCCCTAAGTCATTTAACACGTTATGACATTATTTTCATTTAGTTGATGCTTTTAGTGAATTGTTAAAGTAGATTTTAAGTCCTTTTACTTAGTCTTTTAACTTGACAAATTAGACCCTTATTTACTTGTAAAAGCAAACAAAAACTGACATTTTCACCCAGTGACTTTGTATGTCAGAATGTCATAATTCATCATGAGCGCGTTAATAAAAGATTAATTGTAAACTGTAAACGCGTTGAAAGTTCAACATTATCAATTAGGATTAACATTGTTATGAGTTGTTGAAAAATGAAGATGAGCGTAAAACATAATGGATAGATGATGATGAGTCGGGATGACGGGACGTGATGGGGCGGGGCGGGGCTTAATAGAATGAAACTGACAAAATGATGTATTTCAAACATTTATTGAAAATAAAAGGGAAACATCCTTTAGTGTTTATCATTATCTTTTATACTCTAAGAATTGAACAATAAAATACTTAAACAAATTTGCAAGTTGATTCTTGTCAGATTGAGAAATAATTAATTCAATAAAATTTAACTATTTCTTCATAAATTTCTGTTAAACTATTCGTTTTTAATTTGTCATTATGTTATATAAGTAATATATTAGCTACTAAACATATAAGACGATGTTACAAACACCTAACAACGTTGGACGCATCGTGTGGCCGATGCTGGAACTAAATGAGTCCAATGTTCCAAAATTCATGTTGGAAGAAGTTCATAAGAGATTTTTCTACCCACAAATCGTCCAACAAAGGAAGGTTTTATACTTAAAAGTCTTTTTATTTACTTGAAAGTTTTTGTTAAACAGTGTCAGTGTCAATAATATCAACAAATTAATAAAATAAATAAATCATTCGGATCAAACATTCGTTCCACCGTGTAGCAGGAAACTTGCCATCTTCTAATATTTGACACACGTTGGAGGCAAGTATTTGAATCGTCTGGGCCGGCTTGTAACCCACATATTTAAGGCTATTCATACCATAAAAACTTCCACACGAATAGGGTGACGTTAAATAAATAAATTTTTATAATGTTCACTTTTTGATATTTTTACACAATTCTATCTATTCTATCAGTGATTGATTTTTTATCTCATATGTATGTCGATCTTAAGTGAACAAATATGTTTACTAACTATCATTAATTAATTAAAATTTCGTGCCTTTCAGTTAGAAATATTATACGAGTATATTCTCAACTTCTAAATTGCGTTCTACATGAAATTTGTAAAGGAATTTTAATTTTGTGTGCAATTGCATATTTTTTTCTAAGAAACTGGTTTTCTGGGCATGTGTAGTTCTTTAAAAACAGAGTATATCTGGCTTTATTTACAACAAAACAACATTTTTATTGTTTTACACATAACATATGTAAATAATGCATAGTTTTACAATAATGTTTAAGGTCACGGTTCGTAAAGGTATATACTCACGTATACCTAGATAAACGTTGAGTTGTAGATTTTTTGTTTGTATCATAACAAACATACAGGCTTTTGTTTTACAGTTAAACATTGACTTTTATAAACGATTTTATTTATGAAGTAACGAAACTACTATTTGAAGGTAGTACTTTGCAAGAAGCATTATTCAAATCAGTAATGAAAACAAACTTACTTTTAACCATTACTGCAGAAATTAATTATATTTCTCGGAGCAAGCATTATACATATTTTAAGCGTGTTTAGACACTACATAATTAGCTAAATACAAAACCTATCTATGTAATATTTTACTTAAATGAAACCTTATAATATTTAAAGAAAAAAGGTCTAAATTTTGCTCAGTTTTAATGACCGGGACCGTTCGAAACTCAAACGAACCTTAAAAAATGAAAAAAAAATCTTGTAACTTTTCTAAAAGGTAGAATTAGTGTAATGCTATTATTTATATTATTGCCAGCTAAACACGAATATGAATAGGAAAATAAATAAAAGACACACAAAAACGCAAACGACGATGAAGTGGAATGAAACGAAAATTCGATTGCAACCTTGTGTCAAAATTTCAAATCAATAAACTGACTATTTTTCGAGTATTGCGAGTACAAACCAACAGGCTAAATTTTTATATATAAAAATGGTTATTAAGAAAATTATATTTTTCTAAACTTGTATCGTAATTAAATTTTTCTGCTCTCTGTATATCAGATGGCTATGTGTCACAAGAGAAAATTAAAAACTTTAGAAATAACTTTAGAATATTCAAACTTAATTTTAGCTATTTAAGAAATTATTAGAGCTAATTAATTAAGAGAAATTTATAGACCTGGTGCAATAGGTCAAACCAATATGGCTGAAGTTTGTAGAAGTGTGTCATGTCAGCTGGGTTTGATATCACATATATTACATCGTGATTTATAATTAATTATCTATATTATGTATTAATTAATTTAACCTCTTCAGCGATAGTAACACATACTAACGATTAGTTTTTTATATTATAATTATTTTCACTAAAATGAAATATGAAAATTTGATCGAAAATAAGCTCTCTTGTTGATCGAATTTACTGTTATTATATTAATTTTATATTCAATAATTTAAAAAATATTAAGGCAAAATATGGAAAAATTTGAATTTCGTGTATTGATAAAGCAATTGCCTCATTTGTCTCGACGAAGTAGAATCCGAATAACACTTGTCAATGAACGATATTTTCCCATTAAAAAGCAATGTTTTATCAATACACAAAATTTAGATTTTTTTATTACTTTGAAAAATACAGGATTAGCGTCACTAAAACCTCTGTAAATTGTAAACTAATGGTTGGAATGACATAAAATTTTGACATATATCGTTTGAAGGTTAGTTCTATCTAAAAACAATATGGATTTGTCAATAGTGACGCCGTGCCTTAATATGTCACCCTACGAACTTATTAAGTGATGTGTTATATATCATATGTGAACTATATCGCTGCTATAGAAAATATAGCGCTGTTTCGGGGATAGAGCCTGAAGACACAGCGGTCTGACGTCCTATTAAGTATATGAGTATATTAAACCTAATTGAATGAAACGGTTGACGGGAATGTGAGCAAATGTTCAATACAAATATAATATTCATCAGAATATATGATATTCATGTTTATATGATAATTAAATTTGATAAAAAGTTAAATTATTATATAAATTTATCTGAAACAGCTACTTTAACTTGACGGTACGACCATTGTTATTAGTTTGAAAATATATATTTGAAATTCTTTTAATTTGTAACCTAATAAGAATTGTCCACCGTTTCTTAGACATATCTCGTTTAAGCCCGAAACCATTTGAACTAATTTGACCCTGAGTAAGTTTTGTCGTTGGAATAACAGAATGTCTCTTAAGGTTCTTATTGCTTCAGTATTTTATAAACATACTTTCTAATGAAAAATAAATAAGATACAATCAATTTTAACAGATAATCAATATATAAATGTCAAAATATTTAAAACTATTCGATGTATTATGTGGCACAGTTGTATTAACATTACTTTTTGTTTATTATTAAATTGCAATTACAGTACAGCGTGTAAAATTGTGCATCGATTACTATCGAATTTGAATATGTAGTTACGTAACGACTTGTAGAAATCCATTATTAATTATTTTAAAATCAGTTACTTTCAATGAATCAAATTTAAATTAAAAAATAATTAAATAATAAGGTATTTGAAATTTTAAAAATTGTTTAGAAATACTTTATTTATGTGTTAATGAAATATTTATTTATCGTTGTCGGTAAATGTATAAAGATGTAATAAATTAAAAATCCGACAATTAAGAAAGTTATTAAGAGGTCTTTAACATATCAATTAAATACAGTGAAATATGTGAACCATTTAAATAAAATTATTTCAAATCTATTATCAAAAACCGGTAAATTTTTTTTCTTTTATTTTTATAAAAACAAGTTTTAGGTTATTTATACGAATTTTTTTTTTTTTTTTAAATTCTCTATTTATTTTTGTTATACGGAATGCATAGTTCATTATATAGGGATAATAACATTGTGTCAAAAATTAAAAATATTGTTTCTTACTTCTTTTTTTTTTTTTTGCTAAGAAAGCGAAAACAAAATATATTCAGGTAAAAAGTTTTATGGTTTATAATTTAAAATTGGTGAAGGTGAACTCTTTAGTAGTTTAAATACTTAAGGATTCGAGTATATGGCACGTACAATAAGATATTCTCAAAGGTTTAGCCGCTATATGCAATCACTTTATTTATTTTTTTAAATTATACACCTCTGGTGGAGATTCTGGTGATCCTTTCTTCTTTTTTAGTGTCACCTAAAAATATACTATCAAAACAAAAAAAATATATCGAAGTTTTACACGATGATACACAAATAATAATCAATCGCATCTACAACACGGTTGTCTTTTAATCACGTGATGTGGCTATTTGGCGGAAATGCTGGTACATAAACTTTTCTAACTAATTTCGATGTACTGCTTACGTTTTGATATACTATGATAAATTTAAGAAATATAGACAAAATTGTAAACGCTGTTGAATGTCATCTTGCCGTTTTCAATAATTATTAATTTCCAGTGAAGTGCTCTACTTTACAGCAGTGCAGCTCAATATCTATTAAATATAGAAGAAAATGTTTGATACCCAGCTAATTTTTTGGAGTCACTTTGACATCATATTGAAGATGCGTATGATTTTTTTATCATGAAACAATTCAATTTCATATCACTCGTATAAGGTAAATGTCAGTGATATGAACAACAAATGACAAAATCATTTCACCTGACCTCACTACCGTTTAAAGTGTAATAGAGACAGATATATCTTGTTTCTTTTTCTGTTTTATTCTGGTGAATTTATCTTTATATATAAAAATATATATTTTTAAATGTAAAAGAGAAAGAATATTTTCTTTTCATAGATGACACTTATTAAAAATTTCCGTGAAAAAGAATTGATTTTTTTACTGGAACTTTATCTAGCTCTGTCATTTCACCCAAATGTTGACTTTGTAAAAAGGTTTTTAGTTGCCATTTTTAAACTTCGATTTTGAGCACAGACTAATATACTCATATTTACTTTTATTTTTTTTTAAGGATCTTTTCTTTAAGATGAAATAATCTTTCATTTATTGAGTCATTTTGCAGTAAACTCCAACATTTCAAAGTGCACATTATTTATAATGTAATATAATTATTTAGTAGGCTATTAAAATAAATAACTTTAAAAACACGGAAAACATGAAGGTACCGTGCTGAGAGGTAACCACGTCCGTGCTATTATACCCGTACTTATTTCCTTCAAAGCCCAAGTCCATATTAAAACCCAACCAACAGACTCCTTTGGCACCTTTCTAGCAGCGCACCACGCCGCATTGCAGAGACTCCTTACCACGGAGTTCACAACTCCTCACTCACTCACTCACTTACTCACTCACTCCAAGTTGCACTTATTAATGGCTTAATTTTAAAAATGCAAACACTTAGAAGTAATGTAACGGACGTTTCGTTAATAGAGATGCAATTCGTTGAATATTAACAAAAAAAAAATCCCAATTATTATTTCGCATTAAAAGTTAAGGGGTTATTAAAGGGATCTGTACAAATTTCTGCATCAATCAACACCAATACGTCGTGGGATAATTTGAGATATACTTGTATTTTGTAAACGAGCTATAATAAAGTTTTTGTGATTAAAAATGTAAAAACCAATTTATTTTCTATTATAAACACTTATTTAAAATACTAGCAAAAAAATTATTTATAGTGATTAAATGTCATCACTAATATAACTAATAGAAAAATTAACCCAGGTAAAAAATTGTCTTACAGTGAGATTTCAAACATGCTAGCATGCTACGAGCTAATTCCAAGATTCCTTTTCTAGTTGGGAAGATTAGAATTCTAGTTCTTAAAGACTACTCATAAACGAGGTAGTCGTGTAGCTAGTCCTGCTGTAAATCTTATAACTACTTTATTAACTTTATGAATATATTGGAAAAACACACATTGAAAGTGAGAACAAATTCTAACTGAAAAAAATTACATTTTCAAGGACGCCAAGCAGATGACACTTTCTATTAAAAAAAATGTTACGTCCTCGAATATTTTTTTGGTGAATTTTTGGTACATAAAGTCACATTGTTTCTTAAACTACGAAAAAATTTGGACAGAAACGGTTATTTTGCAATAAAACAAACAAAAAATAACTTGAAAGTTTCAAAAAGTAAAAATTGCATCTATAATTCAAATTACGAGAGTTCGGCGGCGACTCATACTTAAAACAAGTTGTGTCGTATAAACTGCTGATACAACTAAATAGCACTGACTCACTTACTTTTCTATAAAGTATATAGGAACGAATAAGATAAAATTCATTATCGTATCATAGATTTATATCATTTAAGTATGAGTTGCCGCCGAACTCTCGTAATTTGAACTATATCAGTATTTTCGCAAAACACAAAACATGTATGTTACCATTTCTTTCATTCATGTAATATGTTACTTAATAAAACCTAGTAATATTTAATATAAAATGATTTTATTATTTTAAATCTATATTAAAAAACCATAGAAAATTGTGTTACTATGCAAACTTCGTACATGTTAGCTTGTCACAAGCTGATTTCAAGATTAGTTTTCTACTTTTCATATAGAAATTGTCTTTCACTACAAGGTTTATACTTGCTAGCTTATCACAAGCTCAAAAGGTCTAAAAATAGGTCACAAAACATTGTATATAAGTTTTACGTAATAGGCAATTTGTGTTATGTTAAATCAACCTTAAATACACATAAATGTATTAGCAAGAAAAACATTTAAATACTAAATTGGTCCCGTGCGGCTTGAATAATCAGTTTATAGAGATATTAATCCCAACATCACTTTACCTTAACATCTATTTGTGGACAAATTACTGTTTTATAACCTCAAAGTACACTGAATACGAGTATTATATAATAATTTATGGTGCGATTATCTATAAACGTAATATACAATTCAATAAACGTAATGTAATATACAGATCAGTGTCTTCATACGACAATTTAGTCATGAATTAAACATACATGTCTGTACCCTTTGAACTCACGCATAGACTTAAGTATGAGCACATTCTCTTATAGGTAGTGGTCATGTAACTTAATTATTTGTTGTGTTTTTTTTCTAACATATTTATTGACTTCGGTCGTTTTGTTTGCAGGTGGTAATCTGTGGCGCCGCACCATCGCCGGTGGGTTCTATACGTCTCTACAATACGTGCAGTGGCGGATTCATCCAAGTTCTACCCAACGGAAGGGTGTGGGCCAATCAATCGGACGAGACTTACAGTAAGATTTTTTATTTTTATTCATAAAATAACCGTATATAAATTTAACTTTTTTGTAATTGTTTTTTTTTATTTATTTTGTGTTTATATTATTAGTCTCATTCTCCTACGCTATCTATATACAGGGTCAGTTATTTTTGAATCTATTCATATGCAGAATACTGTCATAAATATTAAAAATATATAACATAACACAAAATTCACCCAAAACAAAAACATTTCAGACCTCGTTATGAAACTATAGTTTTTTAATAAATGAATGAGTTTTCTATGTGTTATTCCCAAAATTTTGATATTTACCCCATTTGGGGTAATTTGCATAATTTAGTGACCACCTGGCATATAACTTTGTTGTTTTATTAGATTTAGGTGTCGACAACAATGATCATCTCTATAAATTCGTCAGATTGACACCCAATTAACTAGTCTTAGGGTTTGATTCGCGACAAGCGTTATATTTTCTGCATATTATTATAAATGGAAACTTATTATACAGCGGTGTAGCCCACATATATTACCAAGAAAATAAGCTAAAAAATCAATTTCCAATACAAAAAATTTGTTTTAATTTCTGAATTTCTCCTATTCTTTTGTAACCATAGTTATTTAATTATACATATAACAATAATTAACGTTAATTGGTTAAAAATGTGTTAATTACCAAATTACAAACGATAATTATCTGTAAAATTTAACTAGGAAACTCGTTGTTCTATGATATCATCGTATATACTAAAACCTAACATGAACCATAAAATATAATTTGTTAAATGAAAACTTAGCTTACGTAATTATCCAAATAATACTGATATAAAAGGTTCTCTGTTCATTATGTTTTCTGTAAAACTTTTTTTTAATTATATAAACAAATAATAACTTAGTTTGTTTAGAACCTTACTATAAAACTTCTTAGAACATTTAATGCAGACAGTTGATGTAATAAAATATTACAGTTGTAAAACAAACGAAATAAATTGTTTGGTTCAATAACTTTACGTGTACTGTAATTAAATACTAAATACCAATTTTAAAAATGAGAAAAATCAAATCAAGTATTCTATGTATTTTCTGTTTGCAAAGTCAGCGTCAGTATTCGTTTAATTTTATTGTGTAATTCAATTATATTATTGCAGTAGTCCACATTATCTCACAAGCAATCCTCAGAACATCGCTTATAAACTCAATACTATAGTAAGAATCTCCACAATTAGAATTGTGGGCCCTCAAATCTAAATTTTCCGAGCGCGGCGTGAAGCTACAACGCGCCTCTGCTCTAATACAATGTTCTAGTCTATGTAAATCCCCCGTATAAATTATTAATACTTGCACATATAAAGTGTATGAAATATAGCCTTTCAGAAAATGTAGTATATTAGAAAACCTTATGTAATTATTATGCATAAACTTTTAGTTTTAATATTTTGAAAGTAGAGTTTAGAGCGTGCAATACTCTTAACGAATCAATAAAATTTAATAGTTTAATTAAAAGTAAATACCACCAATGTGGGCTGTATTTCAAAAATATATTTTCTTGTTTTAGCGCTAAAGTTATCAAAAGAAATTTAATATTAAATAAATTAAAATCATTGTTGTTGCTATTTTCTAATGTATCTAAATTTGTTATATATTTTTTTGTAAATAGTCTAGAATAATTTCAAAGAGCTTGTGAACTCATTTTTTAGGGGTCGATTGTATTGGCTTGTCTATTTTATTAAATATCTAAACGTTGACGGAAATACAGCAATTAAAAAATTCGAATTGTAGTTTTAGCGCCACAGATGTCGGCCATATTTATGACGTAACATGTCGCGCTATTAAGGATAGGTAATTTATTTTTTATATGGATAATTTCTTTTATAAAACAGAGCGTAAACTTAGCAACTATGCGGACGTGTCGTCACATGTGTTGGAATGTTCAGTAACGTTGAATCCCTTTAATAATTAAAGGGACAAACTCACTTTTTTAATTGTTAATATCTCCTAACATATAGGGAGTATATATATATATAAATATATAATTCGACATTTGAGGTCGAGGTAGCAAACTTTATCAGTATATATTACAGTTTTATAGAAATTAAGACATGGGACACAAGCCCATTGCTGTAGTTTCTAATAAAAATAAATCCATGTATATTTTACAGAATCTCCTGAAAGTATAATAGTCCTATTACAGTTACTCGTATGGGAATACATAAATAAATAAAGCAGCTTAGTTTTGAGCCAGTGAATGTTAACAAATATTCTGTAGAAATGAACACAACACACAAATAAGCCGTTTTTGAGTTAGTTACTACGCAATGTGAACAGTGCAACAGTGAAGAGATAACATGTGGACTGTATTATTTGGATAAACCTAAGAGATATATTTAAAGCTATCAATTACACATGGTACTGTCAACTTAGTTGATTATGTTGTATTTACTGCGCATGTGTATTAACACAAATTAGAATTTTACGCCTTGCTGTTTGCCTAGTTTTTGAGATATGGCCGTTAGCTTTGATTGATTGTTTTTTAATTTTAATTGAGATCAATTAATTTTCATGTCATTTACTACATTTATATATATATATATATATATATATATATATATATATATATATATACACGAAGAGATATGTTCTAATTTATTAAACACTAATTACTCTTTCATGCTTAGTACTTCAAGATTTAACTTGAAATTCTATGCAATAAATTATGAAATGTAATTGATAACTGTAATACTTGATACTTTTACTTTTATTAAGAATTGGGTAGTTTCCTGTGTTTCCTTTAATTTATATATGATGAAAGATTCGTGGTAATTTTTGTAGAATTAATTGTAGTCATCAATTGTCATATTTTTGATATATGATATGTAATAAGATTTCTTCGTAAAAAAAATGTATTTTAAAATATTATTTTTCATGATCGATATAATCGATACAACGCATCGAAAGTCTACCCAGTACTCTTACATTATCACTGATAATATTAAACATTAACCGCCTTACAAATAAACCTGTTATAAAATTTATACCAGTTTATCAGTTTATATCCGGTATAAATTTTATAACAGATTTATTTGTAAGGCGGTAAATATATAATGTCATGATAGGCAACTTAATTTTTCCGAATTTTTATCAAGGAAACTATCCAACCCCTCTTGTTTTATGATAACGCCACTACTGTTCTTCTGTTCTTTTCAGCGTTGACGAATTTCTGAAACACATAGCCCGTTCGTAAATTCTGCTCGCAACTCTTGAACACCGCTGCTATTAATATATTTATAACTATTGGTAGCTTCACTACACTAATACAAGCTTTTTGTGTCTACCTACATCCATTTATTTAATAAGGGTGCTTTAATTTTGACGCCTGAACAAAATACCTTTTAAATTTTTAAAATGCTTTTCGTTTTTTTTTTTATTTACACAAAAGTGTCAAAATCTTAATAAATTTATTACTTTAACGATTACAATATGCGTGTGACTTTTATTCTTATTAATTTATTTCTTAAGTCATGGAGCCTGATTACCCGTATTCATTTAACAACATTTTTTAACAAAAGATTTCGTTATAGACTAGACCAATTAGTTTTATTTGTGACATTTTCAGTAGTCAAAAACATTTAAAATTTACAAAACTTTATAACTGGCATAAATAATGTCCCTTTTTTTTTGTTACAAATCAAATAAAACGATTACCATCAAAGCAGTCCTGCAGAACATGGTCCAGGACGAATGACTAGAATGACTAAGCGCCGCCAAGCATTTTGCTTTACGAGTATTTCACAGGTTTGGTTTATAAATTGTACACATCTTTATTTCAGGATCGGTTTTAAGGTTTGGCATTTTAGGTAATGTCGGTGTCGGTGTCGGTCTGTTTTAAACGTCAGTTTCGGTTATCTTAATTACAACAGAATTCAAATCAATTTGATTCGTAGATAAAAGTGTTTAACTGTTTCTATGCAGGGTTGAACGAGCTGATTAAGAGGCTAGGACTCTTCTAAATTCTAGGTACCGTGGGCGGCAAATAGGATTCTTAATAAATATAAATATATCTGATTATATCAATCAGTTCTTTAAATTATATTTCTAGGATTTTGTTTTTAAACATAAAACAAATCAATCAAATAACTACGAAATCAAAAAGTAGTCATCAGGCAGATATTATCACTTCTTATACTTGCTTTATCAAATGAAATTTCTTTAATAAAATATGAAATATATTTCAATACCCATCCTGCTAATTAAGGAATATTAATATCCACAATAATTGCCTACAATTTCATTAAAATTCTATTTTTTGTTAGTAGATAAAAATAAAATTCTTATTGGAAAACTATTAGATAATAAAAATAGAGAAACCCGTGAATTACGACCCTGGTCCAAATAAATAGAGGCTTTTAGGTACATTTGTAACAAGCTAAAGATTCATTTAATTATCATTCACTCTATATTTATAAAATACCTGTTTCCTTTGTATTGTGGATCATACACGTACCTGCAGACTTAAGGAGAAACATCACCGTTCTTCTTTTGTTAATAACCATTTTGAAAAATTAAATTAATGTAATAAGAGTTCCTTATTGACTAATTACGTCAGAGTATGACGACTCTGTAAACATTTTGGAATCACTTTGCCATCATATTGAAGATGCGTATGATTTTTTTGTCATGAAAGAGATCATTTATAGTTCAGTTTCGCACACTCGTTTATATAAAATGTCTATTTTATCGGCTACAAATTGCAAAACCACTCCACCTGTCGAAATACAATTGAAGATAAAGTTAATGCGAACTATAATTGAAGTGCAATAGTGATAGAAACGTCACAAAACAGGACACTTCACCAAATTGTTTATTGGGATACAGAAAGAGGTACCCTAAACTTCGTGACGTTCTTAAAAAAAATAATTACGATTGGAAATTTAAAAAAGAAAGAAAACACAAATATTTTCTTCAAAATATTACCAAAAATCAATATTCCGCTTATTTATTTTCTATTTTTTGGTTGAATTAATTTTCTTTTCTCGGTGTCATAAATTAAAGATGAAAAAAATATTCTCGGCCGTGCTCCCTCGCTAATATGAGTTTAAACGTGTATTTAAATAGAATTAACAGTAAGCCGTCTTATAACGTCGTTAATAAATTGTGGGAATTCGCGATATAAAAAATATTGTGTAAATATATTTGCATTTTATTATATAAAATAGTAATTTGTTATATATTTTCAATACGTAATAGAAATTCGCGAGGTTTCAAGAGTATTAGTTTAGCAGCAATAAAGATATAAACATTTGCTTCTATCCTAGCTTCTCTAGGGTGGTGTAGCCCCTTATTATACTACGGGCCAACATATTGTTGAATGACACAACATATTATTGTTTGTATAGGCGGTTAAGAGTTGGCTTTGTGGCTATGTGGTTGTGGCGTGCACCAGTGTGTGGTGGCTATAATTCTCTAGAAAGGGCAGAAACAGAACGAATGAAGGGTGCTTTCAGACAAATAGTCTGAAGTATAATCTTAACAAAGGTTATTAGTAAATAATAGCCAAGGAGCACATAGTTGATGGGTAGGTTAAGTTGACCTGAGATCAAGTGTTAAAAGCGGTATTTTTCATTTTAACTTTTTTATGATATTTTTTTTTTCTTGGTTTATTTTTTGTTTAGCTGTTAAATTTTATTGGATAATAGGCTGCAGTTGAACTTTTCTAAATATATAAAAAAAAAACATTACACCTTCTTAGAACTATCTATCGAAGTGTGCCGACTATAACCCTATAAGTCTAAAACCCTTTTAGATGATGGGTGGTATTAGTATACCTCGACATTTTAACACCAAGTCTTGGAATAGACAGGGTGTTGCGTTGATCCAAGTTCTTAAAAAACATGTAAAAAGAATATTTAATAACATACACAAAAATACAACACAATTTACATCTTTATTTTATTTAATCGACGTTTAATGTAGGCAGTTTTATTGTGTAAAGCCTCATATAGTGGGCGTATTACTTAATAAATTTATGATTACTAGAGCTTACCCCCGTCTTTTTGGCGTGTATGATTTGAATTCAATAAAATAATTCGTAATTACATTTCATATTTCACTCTATTTTTAAATAGAAATAATAAACTCGCTCAATAATAAAATAATTTTTCATATAAATTGACTGAAAGAATATTTTTTTTGAAAGACTGAAGAAATATAAAATATTTTCAATTTATTCATTATTTGACCAACTTTTTTTTCAAATTTAGGATTTTTTAATTCGATTCGTAAATCAGCTACCAAAGTTAGCCCATATATCAAATTTCAACTATCTAGCCCAATTTTTACTTTCGGCAAAAACCGCCCCCGTGCCCCCAAATACAATTTTTAAATTTTGAATTTTTTTTTTAATAACATGTTTTATTATTAAGTAATCCAAAATTTGAGTTTTCTCCAAAGTTTCCTACCGGGCCCTCTGATTTTCTCAACGTCCCCATTTCCAATTTATCAATTTCTAAATTTAAAAAAATGTTAGAATTGAACACCGTACACATACGTAACATACGTATTGACATACGTAACACCCTGTATCATCTTTCTCACTTGATGCAAATTATATAGTCGTACATATATAATATTTTAATTTCACTAAGCTGGGTGGTACCTAGAGACCTTTTCCCTGTTGTTTCTATATCACTCGTATTTGTGTAGGTTTTGAAGGCTCGTCGTTCGCTGTTCGTCGTTCGTCGTTACAGGTTCAGATACTTTTTTTCTAGTTGTACTGTATAAATATTAATCAAGCGTAGAAGTACTATACTTTTCTTAGATACAATGTTACAAGCTCTTCACGGTTTGATGATTTGACGCTAACCTTTCACAATATTTAATGTGTTATGCGTTTCACAATATGTAGTTCTGTTTATAGGGAGATTTTCTACGCTATAACCAGTGCCGTATTTAAATTCGATAAACCCATTCATTAACTAAAGGAAATTTACTAGAAAATTATGCAAAAATAAAATTTGAATTTACTTTTGATTTTTTTATAATATTTTAACGCGTTCTATTATTTCTCGAAATATAACATATTTTTTAATAATATCATTTAAAAATCTTTTTTTTTTTAATTTAAAAAAATTTTATTTCTTATCGATTTTCCACATTATTAGTGAGATATCTTCGAAAAATCAAAAAGTTTGTTGAATATGTTGTTATATCTAAAAGTGTACTCTCTCAGTAAATATTTCGGTGAAATGGCATACCTATTTACTAACTAACTAACAATTAAATGGAGATATTTACTGGAAAATATTTATTTTAGTATAGATAAAATTCCAGATTCAATATCATAGAAAAAGAAACAAGATATATCTGTCTCTGTTATACTTTAATGGTTTATTTGCAACTTCATTCAATACTGGTACGGTAGTGAAACCAGATGAAGTGATTTTGCCATTTGTAGTTCATATCACTGACATTTCCTTTGAACGAGTGAAATCAAATTGAATTGTTTTATGACAAAAAATACAAGATTCAATATGCAGATAAGTTATAACTGCAATCAAACTAAATTAGAATGCAATATAGTTTTCGTCGTTATCTCTAAACTCAATCGATCTTAGTAAATCCTGCACTGGTTTAAATTCTTATTATTCAAATAACTTCCTTAGCATACTTTTTAATGTCTTTAATATGCATAAAATTTCTATTAAATATATTTTTATAGCAAATACAAGAACTTCATATTCATATTCATATTGTTCATATTGTTAGTTCACAGTCTTTAGCAACTTAACACGGTAACTGCCACGAAGTTCTGTATAGTACATATGTATTCTATTTACACTTTTAGACACACGGACAAAACTTTATCAAGTACAGGTAGTTACCGTCAACAAATGTTAATCGATTTTCTGCTAGTTAATAGGTTTTTTCTTGTGTCACAATAGTGATTTTCAATCCTTTTAATCTTACTGGAGACATGTGATATTGTTTGAAGTCTACTACGCGGGCTCATACCTTTCATATTTCTTGCGTGTACAGCTCGTCGTTTCAATAGAATGGGTTGTAATATATTTGATTTTTATGTTTATATGTTTGTTTGTTGCTGAAATTCGTATGGTAGAATGAAAACGGCTGCGTCAATGTTTTTGAAAGTTTGCTATTTCGTAGAGAAAAAAATTATAAGACTTTTGGCGTCCCTGAATTTTCCCCTAAATTTGCTGGAAACCCGTAATTTTGAAAAAACTAGAAATTTTTTTTTACTTTTTGCTATATAACTTTTAATTCGTAAAAGATAGAAAGTTGAAAATGGTATGTGTATTACGGTGTTCAACTCTAAGATTTTTTGATATTTAGAAATTTAAAAATTGGATATGGGGGCGTTCAGAAAATTAGAGGGCCCGAAAAATTATTTTATTATTGGACGAATTAAATATTTTAATTTGAAATAGAATTAAAATTTGAAATTACGAATTATTTTGTTGGATTCAAATCATACACTATCCTATGAGCTACACTATCCTATGAGCACAAACGTAAATCTCATAAACTGTAAATGACAATGTAATGATTTAAATTTTATTGGATAAAAGTTTTATGTCTGTATCTAAAGTAGTGGACACAAGGGTGGCATGCCAAAAGGAGAGGAGGAAATGTTACTTTGTACTTTAATAATACCAAAGATAAATAATATTATTTAACAATAATGACCTGCTAACAACAATTACGTAAATGATAATGTTTATTTAACATATGAAAGTTCAACTTTTACACTGTAGGTTAATATAAATTAAAGTTACATAAGAAGAGTTATTTTACGATATAAATTGATCTTTTCTGATGCTAATAAAAATCTTTTTCTACAAGATAATATAATGTTACATATTAAAAAATATATTAGTAAAAAAATTTAATGTACTGATAGAATTATGTCAAACAATGTAGATAATTGTCTTGCAATGCAAATTTCACACTTTCTAGCTTGCTACAAGCTAATTGCAAGATTCATTTTATATCTGGGATAATACACGAGTGTAAAGTTATAAGCCTACAAGCTCTGAGGAACAGCCCTTCACAAACACTAAGCCGCTACCCATTTTATTTCTAATGTACTTAACTACAAATACCCTTATTCTAATTATTTTTATATTAAAAATCCTGTTAATTTTTTTACTCATGATGTTATTTAAAATCGTTTTCATTAAAAAAATTTACTCGTACATAGAACGAACCTTAAATGAAATCAAATCGAGCATCATTAATTCACAACAGATATTAAATATCAAACACTTCCGACATATTTTAACACATGTGATAAGTGGGAATGCGCCCAACGTACGTGTACCTGTCATAAGCGCGGGTATACTCTGCGGTAGTAGTATTATCCGTCCAAAATAAATCTAGTACCTTTTTTAAGAGCTTTCGTTGTACTTGAACTTTGATTTGAAATTTTAATAAATATTAAAAAATATTTAAAAGTGTACTGATATTTTTAGTTCAATTAGATTAGTTATTAGTTGAAAACATCTAACAGAAACGTATCATTTATATAGCAGATACATTTAGACGTAAATGAACTACTCTTCTAGTTCGATAAAATCGTACTAAAAATATATTGATAAAGTTAACTATCAAGACCTCAAATATGCAATTATTTTTTTTTTTTTTTAATTTTTTTTTTTTTTTATTTAACGTCGGCCTATTTCCGATGCTGAGTCCTATCACCGACGACCTCCTTCAATGTTGGCAGTATTTATGGTGTCGTGGCCTCATATATGTGGGCTACACCACTGCCTAATAAATGTACGATTATGTATGACCATAATCAATATAAGTTCATAATAACCAAACCCAGAAAATATATATCTGGTCCGGGGATCGAACCCGAAGACACAGCAGTCGGCGTCAAGCATCAATGCTCTCGCCCACTGTGTCGTCTATTTTTATTTAAAAGGCAATATTATATTAACATTAAAGGGATGAAAACTTAAAAAATTAGTTGACCCGTGACGTCACGTTCGATTCCAGCCCTCTTCTCCTCTTTGTATTCTCATCACTCTTATCTAATGCAAAAGATATGCTATATAAGATATGTATACCAAATATAATAAGATATGTAAAGCAAATTTAATAAGATTGTATAGCAAATACAAGCATATCGCATCATTGTCATTCGTTTTGTTGTTTTTTGCCGGTTTCACACCAAAGAGACAGTTTTGTTGTCAAAAAACAAAACAAAAACATGTTTCTGTTTTTCGAAAATAAGCTGTTCACATTGAACAGACTGGTTTTGTTTTTAGTGTTTTTCTGTGTGTCCCATAAAAATTATAAACATGATAAACAACAACTGACAAGTGCAAATGTTCACAAAAAAGAAAACTGCGTGTTCAAACCAAGCAGACTAAAAAATAACAACAAACGTGTTTTCCTTTGATCTTGCCGACTCCCGATAGGAATGTGTTTTGTTTGCTAAAACAGCAACAAAATACAAAAATGTTGTAAGAACTGTTTCTTTGGTGTAAACATTGGTGTTTTTGTTCGTGTTTTATTCGTCTCTCTGGTGTGGAACCGGCATTAGAATGACTCATTTAGAACCCACACAACAACGAATCAACAGTGCTTGCGAATTATATTATAATGAAGTCTTTTAAACAAAATACAAATTAATATTGTGGTTACTTCAATTAAGAAATCTAACTAATTAGAAAAAATATGGTTTGGGTTGTAATCCGTTAAATCAATAAATAATAATACTTTCACTAGCTATATCCTATCCTATCAGGTTATGGGCACAGGTGATTTCATACAATTTTAAACAAGTACTAGTTTCTTTTAATAATTTAGTGAAACAAATGATCCAGTTCATTCTAAGCCTTGTTCTTCATAGTATTTAAATGGTAAAACAATAAATTTACTAAGTCCACACATTTTCTTGTATTGCTACTCTTCTTACCTGTACATTTTCATGCGTAATCTACTTACTACAGGTTCACTGCATTGTAATTTATAATCTAACGCTAGAGGCGTGATTCATAGCTGTGATTTTGTTCTGTTCTGTTCTCGGCACTCACTGATGCTTGGATGCTATTCAAATTAATCATATTGATACATTTATTTGATTTATAAGTCATTATGTTGAAATATGTTGAACTTGTTTCCTTAATATATTCTGTTGACTTGCGTTGACAAGACCTGAACTGAATCACATAATATGTACAATGTATGTACCATACATGATGATAATATACCAATACATTTAAAAAATAATACCCATTACTCTTAACTTCTAAAGAAATAGAATTATTAGTATGAAAGTCTTTTAGAATAAGGAGACTCAGGACCAGTCTTTTTTCTTTAATTTTTTTTTTATATAAAATATATTTTTTTAAAAGTTGTAAGTGAATCTGGATGTGTAGTTTTCGACACACAATTCCGGGACAATTTTATTAAAAAACTAATAACTTAATTACGTATAAATTATAAGAATTCGATTTACTGTTATTTTATTGATTTAGCACAATAACAATTTACCTTTTCATGCAGATATTTTAAAGGTATGGGAACGGTTAATCAGGCATTTATTCTATGTTGCCTTGGGTTCACATGGTGCGATTAACACATGTTCAACACATTAGTACGAGCAAGAGGTAGAATCACGTATAAAACGCGTCATATGAACAAGGTGCTTTTGATTATACCGGCACCAGACGCTGCAGTGATAGTTTAATTCAAATGTTTGCCTTCAGCGTGTGAGTCAAATATTGGAAGATTGACATGGAAAGTTTCCTACTACACGATGGAACGAAATGTTGATCCGAATGATTTATTTATTTAATTAATTTGTTGAAATTATTAATTTAACAAAAACTTTTAAGTAAACAAATAAAACTTCAAGTACAAAACCTTCCTTTGTTGTACCATTTGTGCAGGAGTGCATGACATGCGTATCAAGCTTGTGGTGGGAGTAGAAAAACCCCTTTGACATTGGACACACTTACTTCCAGCATCGACCACACGATGGGTCCAACGCTGGAAGGTGTTCGTAGCATCATTTGGTAGCGGCATTACTGCGATCTAGCGGTCTTGGACAAACAGATCTTTTTTCTAATAAATGAACAAAATCGATTTAGTCGTAAGCCTAATATTCCTCACTTATTTGAGATATTCTTATATTGAACTATGACTCTAAATCTCTATGGCACAGCGCAAGTTACGGCCGATAAACAAATCATTGATCTTTTGTTTTAATAATAGAAAACATTTTTAGAAAATAAGTAGAAAAAGTTGAGCGTTATAAGGAGGTCATTCTGATTTGCAATTTCCTTAGATCATTCACATAAATTATAAAATAATCGTATGGATATCTGTCGTTCATAAAACTAGTACAAGTATCATAAGAAATATGAAACGATCCTAAATATGAACCAGACGCCCTTATAAACTTTTAGAACTTTTTAAACATCGATGAGACCAAATCAACATGTTTTTATAGTGATTAAAACTATTACAAAATCATATAAAGTATAACACTAAAACTTCTTAACAAATTTTTATGTGTTCTGTGCTTCCTTAAAGCTTAAAAATAATTTACTGTCAGCAAGTTTTTAATATGAATGTACCTGATATCTTCAGCGGTTCATTGTAGACCCATGTCTTTTAACACGGAATATAGACACCCTTGGAACCTGAGTCTAAACTTAAACAGGTTAATTAGATTATGTCTTTCATGAGGTTCGCGTTGCCGCCGACTCTTTCATTTCTCTCATACACTATGGGTTACATCTGTTTTGCTGATACTGGATCGATCATTGATTAAGTATACATAATTAATAAAGCAAATTCATAACCATTTTTTATATAGTCCTTTAAAAATACTTGTATTTATATATTTAATTTTTTGTTTTTAATGTCGGGCTTTTTTTATAATATTAGTCTTTATTATCGATGAACGGTTTCTAATGTTAGCAGCTTAATAAAAATAAAATCATCTGTTGCATTGCATCTTTTGGTTCATAAATTTGATACAAGAAGTTGAGATAAAAACATTGTCACTAGATATAATTGATGTGAACAGAGAAATTTGTTACAGAACTTAGCTCAATCTCAAACCCTGTATTATATAACCATTTACAATCATGTCTTTTTTTTATTTACCTATTAATGCTCCACAAACATTCTGCCAAAGCTGTAACACTGTTGATCCGAGAAGGTATTGAAACAATGTTATCATAACGATTCTAGAATATCAGTTATATTTTTAAAATATGTTTAATCCTTAAATATGTTAACACCACCGCTGCCTAATAAGTTTATGATTATGTATGAATATAATCAATTTAAGTTAATAACAACTAAACGCAGAAAATATAACCGGAGTTAAGCATCAATGCTCTCGCCCACTGTGTCGTCTATGAACTTTATTATTTATTAATCGTTAAAGAAAAAGTAAATAATGTTTTATTAGATTGTATTTTTATCAAGTAACGAATTTATACTGACAAAAAATGGACTAAACAGAGGGAGTTATTTCTGAAATGATCTAAAAAAGAAATATTAATTTGTACTTTTTGTATTTTTTTAATATTAAATACATAAACTTTATTAATCAATCTGAAAATCAAATTTGATTGCTTCTGTTATTTATTTGTTTTTATTTTTTTAAGTCCTTAATTCTGTTCACACATATTTAAAAAGGATATTATATAATGGACCTTTTTTGTGTGTGAAATTTTTATATTAATTTAAATTTTTTACTTTATGTTGTATTATTTTATTAGATCCTAATCTGTGAGAGACCCTTATAATTAATTTAAAAAAAAAAACTTGATGATATATAAGTTTAGAATTTAATGTAATATGGTTTTTATGAATTCTAATTTATTACTATACATAGTTTGTTATAATTAACCTTTTGTTTGTATTAGTTTTATTGTGTTATAACCTTTCTTAATAGGGGTTCTATAGAGACATTGTAAGAATTCTTGACTTTAGGTAAATTATTACATGGCGCCCCTTATGAACATTTTGAAAATAGACAATTTGATTTATTCCCCACCGCGTGCGCCTTTTAAATATGACTAATATAATATATGACATACAAAATATATGTTTTCTCGCAATATCATAAAAACTATATGAAAATATATATTATAAATATATTTAACAAAATTTCAGACTTCTATCTTATCACTACCTCATGTATGCTAATAATTCGATATTGGAAAATTAATATCATATTTACTTAATTTTAGACTAATATTTAGCTCCATATGCATTTTCTTTTCCATGGAATATCCCTAAATTACGTGATAACATAACGTGAGACTTTAATTAGTTTTATTCATTATAGTTTTTAAACTATACATGTATGAGGGTCATTCAAATATAACCCGGAATTATGTTCTTTTTGATTCACGTAGTAACGTGATCCGGGTAATCGTCACCTGTTATGCTACGCATTTATTTGTTTTCTCGCAACGAAGGTAATTTTTTTTGATAAGACTTCAAGCTCAGTTCGGTTATGCTACTAAGAGTAAAACCCAAGTGTTTGATTAGGCCTAGAAGTTTCAAAATGGTCGTGATAAAGTGGAAAACCTCGACTGTTATTCGAAGAAGCTTTGACTACTGTTACTTATGCGACTCAAAAGATGCACTGCTGATTGACTTCCTACATGATTGACGAACGTTGCTGCGGCCTACTACTGCCATCTGCTGAATTATATCAAGACTGCTTATCGCAACAAACCCGACAAAATACAATCGCATACAGGAGCTCTAGCTTGTAAAAAACTCACTAAATTTCACTGACATTTCTTGATCACCCGCCTTACAATCAAGACTTATCAGCATGTGACTAGGACTACAGAAAATGTATTGAAATTTATAAAAATGTATTGAATTGTATTGCTTATATGAAAAAATTAAACAACTTCACTTGTATTTTTGTAAATCACTTATAAATTTGTAACATATTCCGGTTTATATTTGAATGACTCTCAGAGTTTAAAGACTTTATACTTTCGATTATACACAGACTTTATTTTCGATTATACTCATGAGAAAATATTATTACAAAACAAAATGAAAATAAAAAATAAAAATAACAAAAAAAAAATATATATAAAAAAGATTTGGGTACTATATTTAGCGAAAATAACTTATCGGCTCCTTTGAGCTTCAAATTTAAATCGCATGGCGTTCAGTTAACAAGTAAAACAACGCGGGATGTTGTTATTTCTTTTGAGTGATCAGATACCTTTTAAAATTAGTAAGTTTTAATCAGGCATCGAGCTGGACCGAGAATATGATTTTGCCGGTGCAGCCGCCTAACTACCAACTCTACATCTCTGACAGGCTGGCAATTAACAAAAACAGCTCTTGCAAATATGTCATGTTTCTCTTATAAAATTATTTATATATATATATATATATATATATATATATATATATATATATATATATATATATATATATATATATATTTATATATAATATATATGTAGTACCTATATGTAAAATATATCATTAAAATGTCTATGGCTATAGTATTATAATAAAATTAAAATTTTTTTATTAATAAGATATTTTATTATTAAGCTATCCAAAATTTCCTACCGAGCCCACTCATTTTCTCAAAGCCCCCTTTTTCAATTTATCAATTTCTAATTTCTAGCATTGGCCTCCGTAATACACATACTAAATTTCAACTTTCTATTTTTAACGAATTAAAAGTTGTAGAGCAAAAAGTAAAAACAATTTTTTTTAGTTTTTCCAAAATACCGTTTTTCCATGAAATTTAAGGGAAAAACCAAGGTCGCCAAAAGTCTTACAATTTTCTCTACAAAATAGGTGATTTTCAAAAACATTGACATTTGAACATTGAAAATTCAGTACTAAACATAGCATAGTTATAAGCAAGTCAGATGCACCTGTTTGTTAAATGCTACATGTTTTCCCAAACTGATCATAAATAATCTATAATTTTATCTCAAACTGTTACTGAACATTAACAACAATTTTTTACTGAAAATATATAAACATTTAACAATACAAAATTTCGCAATAAATCGTATAAAGTATGGTATTAATATGCTTAAAACCATCCTTTATCCCTCCCTCTATTTGTGATAATGCATACTTTTTAAATTCTAAAAAAATTCTTAAAAATCCTAAATATTTCTAAATAGTATATTTCCCTCCGGCATAACTTGTTTTACCAGTTCTATTGAGACATATAAGAATCACTATTTTTTTAAAATACAGTTTATTTTAATTTACAAGATCTGTTATAATAATCTAGTTAAGTCAATGAATTATTATAGAAGTTATGACCCAATTCCCAAATTATCATTAAGTTCAAACATGCAATAACATAAATACTAAAAAAGCTTAAAAATATAATAACTTCTAAACATGGAAAAGAGTATATCAAATTAAGTTTTAATTAAATTCTTAAGCAACCGTTTTCATGAGACTTGCAATTTATTTATTAACACATCATTATATGTATTACAAACGCCTGCATTTATAATAATCATAACATAAAAGCATAAAAGCAAAGACATGTAGTTCGTGTCGCAGATATCCAAACAATTTTGGAAGCATAGGATCCGAAAATTTCGTGCTGACGGTTGCGATTATTATTTCATTAAGGACGAAAGTGTGAGAGGGGAAAACAATACAGACACACAGTACTGTATAATACAGTACAGACGTGTATTTGTACAGTGATGTATTTGTAAATATTTCAACATATGAAAAGGTTTATGAATGAACAGTTACGAATAAACAAAGCATAAACAGAATTAAATTAAATCAGAAATTGTCATCACAAGTTACCACAAAGTATACAACGATTAATGGATTTTGTTTTTTTAATATCATCATAATTTATTATCATTAACTTTGCGGCGTCCGGTAGTTTTAATGTTAATTAATCTGCCAAGCAAAGCAGTACAAGAATGTTGTGATTCTGAGTAGTTAAATCTTAATGCTATAAATAATTACAGAATTTGCTATAAATTTTGAAGTACTATTCAATTAAATCTACGTTTCACGATGGTCGTAAACGATGTAATGACATATTCTAATTAATTACATGAAATAAAGAATGCGCGACAACATGTTATGTCTTTCATTCGTATAAATAAAGATGTACAAATCCCGACTAATAAAACTTTTATCCGGTGGGTAACTGAAAATTAAATTCAAGACTTGTAAAGTCTAAATACAGATTTAATCTTTTGTATAGGGAAAGTACATAAAAATTAATCGTTATTGCAATTATCTGACACCATGCAAAACATCAAAAATAAAACTATACAGTTTAAAATCTGCAGTTTTTTTAAAATTATATTCATTAAATTCTTGATTGGTCAGATTTGAGCGACATCTGTTCTGTAGTAGAAACGTTCTATTAAAAATAAATAAAAGTATATTTAAAATATAAATTAAAAAAACAATTATCGTTTTTTTACTCAAGAAGCAATATTAAACAGTATACCTAGATTTGTTATTATTATTACCTAGATTATTATTCAAAAAAAATTTGGATTCACAAATTGCGGTTCCGAAATTATTTGTTTAATTTTATTTACCATCGATCTATGCCGATACTGAGTACAATCATCGACGACCACACACAATGTTGTCAGTATGTATGGTGTCGTGGAGTCTCATATATATGGGCTATAGAAAATATAGTACTCGTCCGGGGATCGAACTCGAAGTCACAGAAATTTTGTATCAAGCTTAAATGCTCTTGACCACTGTTGTGCCAGCTATAGTCTGTACGATTCCATGTCACGTCACCATTTATTTATCAAGTACATCTTGTACTTAAGTAGAAAAAATTAAAAAATGTATGCAACTCTAATGAACATTATACTCGTTCATACGATATAATATTTATAATAGTTTAACGGTTTATATTGAACATTGACAAATGCTAAATTATTCTTAATTTATGCAGAAGACTTAAATCAATGATCTTAAACGTAAAATGAAGTGTTAACACCCGCAGGTCATCATGCCTGGAGTTGTAATTCATAAACAGACTATAATACTAGTAATTTATTTAGCATGAAGGAAAATAACAACGCTACGTGATTGTGCAGTGCCAGTCACACTAGTAGCAAACAAAATAATTATATATATATATATATATATATATATATATATATATATATATATATATATATATATATATATATATATAATTAAAATAAATTTATGTTTACAACAAATCCTTTACGCCTAATTATTATGCAATTATTTAAACAGTATCTTAATAAATATTATTCAGATATTGTAGGGAGTTAATACTTCTTACTTGAAATGTCAGACCAGAGCTGTTAGCCTATTATTTTAAAAGATTTTATAACTACTTATACTTATATACCTTCATTTAGTGTAAAATCTTTCGATATTTAAAAAGCTGTTTTTAGCGACATCATATATTTACTGGCTACTCTATGAGAGTATGTCAGATAAGAACTAAATAAGGACTGAGTGTTTGTAATTAAAATCATATCCTCCTATATCATAATGTTCCAGGTGTATATTTCTATACTGAATTTTGTATGGTAGCTCGAAAACGGCTCCGTCAATGTTATTGAGAATTGCCTATTTCGTAGAGAAAAAAATTCAATTCACACACAAAAGGCAGTCGTCACTTGCGACGGGGTTAAACTCTAGTATATTATAAAGTTGTAACTTCTTTTATACTCTGCAATGATAACAAAAATAACAACGGAGCTAAACCAATTCTCTTCTTAAGTTGAGTCGCCGAGTAATTTTAGTTCATAGAAGACACATCAATATATGATGTCGCTAAAAGCGGTTTTTTCAATATCGAAAGATTTTACAATAAGGTCTGTATCAAAATTTCTGTTAATAACGTTATTTGATTATCGTTATCACTTCGTTTTTAGTCCCTATATACTCGTACATACATAAATATTTTGATCATATAGGCGTAGGGTACCCACTACGCCGAGCCGCGCCGGTCAATTCATCAATAAGACCTACACAAAATTAATACAATCAATTCTTTCGAAGACTGAGAGCGTCCATCATCTGTCCGCAGCCCGGTGTTCGGTGTTCGTGGTTCGGACCACACTCCACAGACAAACAACAACCACTCTGACGCTAGTTGGTTACTTGAAGTTTGGTGGCGCCTCATAAACAAAACGCTTTAATAAAAAAAAGAAAGTAACGGTATGATTTGTGATAAACTGTAACAAACCTTGCACCCAGAATTCTTGTTCGTTAAATATTTGTTTATTATTTGTTGAAAATTTTCATTTTGCACAAATACAGAGTGGGGCAGGGGGGACTCACTATAAATTATGTTGTGAAGAAAAGAAATGATAAGATTTGTTGAACGAGTATTTATGCTTGATGCGGGATGCTGCGTCTTCGGGTTCGATCCCCGAACCGCCGTTAATTATCTGGGTTTAGTTGTTAATAAAATTTATTTGATTATGAATTCTCATACTCAAGAAACTTATGAGGTAGCGGTGTTATAGCCCATATATATGAGGCCACTGCACTATAAATACTGGCAACATTGCCGTCGGTGATAGAACTCAGTATCACAAATAAGTCGACGTTGAATAAAATAAAATCATAATATTCCATACTAAGGCTTTGGTCTTGTACCCTGTCAATTTTTTGCTATATTATTACAAAACTTTGCAATATTAATTTACATCATACGCCTTAACGGCTATGGCCCTTGTATACAACCAAGAGTATTTTTTATAAGTTTTAGAATACAGATTATAAAGTTTCTTTTAAAAAAAATTATGCCAAATTTTACTTTAAATAAACACAAATTTACATTGCATTGACGTTGGTTATATGACTTAGCATCGGAAATAGACCGACGTATTATATTATTAATAGTAGTAATGTTATTGATTTTAAATATTCCTTTTTGAATGTATATTATCAAACGTGAGCCTTATCCCGATACTTTCCGATAGTCATTGGCGGCCTTAGCCTTTGCGAGGCCCCGAGGAAGTTTTATAAAAGTTAACAAGCACAAAGATGACAAATATTAATGAAGATACACTAAGGTACTTGAATACCTTAAAAGAAAACGCAGTGATTTAAGTGGGATTTCTAAAGAGCTAGGCATTTTCGCCGTGAAAATAAAAATATTTCCGCCGTGAAAAAAAATAATATTTCCGCCGTGAAAAAAAAAAATATTTTCAATTTTAATTCTATCGCTAATTAATATAAGAGGGCATATTCTATTACCTGCAATATACATTGTAAGCAAGGGCGCCTTAGCCATTGCGAGGCCTGTTTCGCCATAGGTATACAATATCACCACCTAATTTATAATTTTATTTAGAGTACATCTACTCTATGTACGCAAACGCGGAAGCCAGAGCTACGATGCTGTGGGTATAGGGTCTCAACAAAAGCTGTCATTTTTAATCAACAGAATAACGCAAAATATAGAACACAATATCGGTCAAATGTCACCGCCATGACAGTTGTATGAAAATGACAGCTCTTGTAGAAAGATCCTATATTACTATATGGAAAAGGGAGAGTAAAGATTAAGATTGTAAGAGTAAAAAAATAGAAACAAACAATAAAAGGTTAATTGATTTGTAAACATTCTCTTAATACTAAACGTGCAATTATTCGCGGTACAATAATTATCTGTACTTGTACTTCGAAACGTTTACTCGTATATGCATGTTCTGCCACTTGACTACATGTTGTTGTCTATAAATACACAAGTGCGAGTACATGTACACGGGTGATGATTATAATCAAAGTCTCGATAACAACTAACAATACACACATTTAGGTATACGAGTATGTACTATATTATAAACTACCAAATGCACAAATCTAAATAATCTGTTACCGTTCAATAGGGTTCTCTTTATCTCGTAACATTTAAATAAACACAGCAGAGTTTATCACATATTCGTTTACTCAGGGCCGGTTTTATGGTCTTTTATTTACTTCGGGGTTACGAAACCCCGAGTTAGCTTAGTTTGGTACTTATTTTTGTATCGGGTTTTATGGTCCAAATTTAATCCCGAGTTAGTTAGTAGAGACATAAACCATATTTTAAGAAATTCGAATATTTGTTTACAGTTAAATCCATGGGAATGCAAGATTCGGTTTAATTATTTATTTTAAAAATGACGGATTTCTCAACTTAGTACTATATTTGTATAATAGATGATCTTCCTCATCATCTGTTATTGATAATTGATTATGGTCACTCACAAAATTCATAATAAACAATAATTTAATATTATAACCTAAAATATTATAATAATGATAGCTAAACTGGCTGAGATAGCATGATATTTTATCTCTGTTGCACACTTACTCCGGGTTTAATATTATTACCTTGATTTATGACGGGATATCTTACTCCGTGATTTTAGTTCCGAGTTAGCGTTAACCCTTGATGATAAAACTCATTTTTCGTTTAATTCGGGAGTTAGCTATTTAGTTCGGTAGTAAGACGAACCATAAAACCGGGCCTCAAAGAAATAAACACACACATATATAATTGGTATATGTAAATACAATAAACCCTTCTACTATAGTGAGGTTAGAACATACTATAACTATGTCAGTACTTTTCTGACCTTCTGAATCACTAACTTCACTAACTAAATTCTGTTATATCTAAAAACACTGCTGTCAAAGGAAATTATATGCACTAGTCATAAACATTCTGACATTTCAACATCAAAATATACCTTCCACCACCTAGAATAACAAAACAAAATGACTCACCTAACCGAGGCCGCCACATAAATCGCAGCTGCACGACCGTTGTTCTGAAACATAAAAGAAAAATGCTACTCATGGAATTCAATAATATAGATCTCAACAAATATGTTATTAAAATTGTCTAAACATACAGGTGGCATTAATACTTTCATCAATTCAGTACTGCAATAATAAAAACTAACCTTTGAACGTACGTCTTATTCTATCTCAGGAAATTTATGCAAAACACTGAATAAATTTAAGAAAGTAAAACGTTTGAGAGAATTAAAATCTAATAAGATTGTGACAAATAGAAAACATTTGCTAAAGTATAATTTAGAAACATATCTTTAAAACATACACATAAGTTTACACTTGTTTCAACTTTGCTGTTTGCAAAACGTTTACTTGACACAATAAACATAACCTCAAAATTGTTTAAAGGAATTACTTTATCGGTATTTAATTTAACTAACACACATTCAAATTAGTTATTAGCACGTTTAGTCACAATTTATTGGTGTTTTTGATAATTTAATCTTTATTTCAATTACATATTTTTGCAGTAATTTTAAATACACCACACACTTCAAATGACAATGTTAAACTGACCTATGATGACCCCGAAAATTTACGAGCCTACCCGAATAAACACTTTCGTTTTTCAGAAATATTTTCTTGTTAAGAAATAATATATTAAATTTGAAAAGAGTATTAATAGAAAATTAATATTCTTTATGGTATTAATATCATGATTTTTTATTTTGAACAAGTTTGAACTTGCATATGTCAGGAAGTGTATATTATTCAAGTATAAATTCAATAAGATCATTTTGTTTTTGAAATTAGTACACTCATTTTAAAATATTTTTAAATGTAATATTAAAAATTTATTACAAATTTAATATTATAAGATTGAACAGATAGATCCATGATGAATTTTTATAAGACAAAACAAATCTTAAATATTAATAGATATAAATATGATTTTAAAAAATAATAACCATTTTCATAATTTTAAAACTATGCAAGTAAATATAAGCTATTGTTTTATTATTTATTTATGAGAATATTAATTAATTATTACGTATTAATCATTACACTATTACATATTATGACGGACATTTATGATGCACATTTGATTTACATTTGATTGACAGTTATGTGTGAAAAGTGCAAGTGCACTAAAAGACAAAAAGATGAACAATTATTTTTTAATAGTAGTTGTGAAATAATATTGTACACATACACTTGCTTATAGTGTAATTAAATTTGAAAGATCTTTATGATAAAAGTAGTATAATTTCTAAGTTCAAAACTCAGGTTAGTGATATTGTAGCTGGAACAGGGTGTTTGTGTCGAGCTATTTATTAAATGATCTGAATGGAATGAAATGTAACAAGACTGTACTAGATAGAATCGTTGTAATACACTTAATTCAAGCGCATAAGGCGCGTGTGGGGATTCGATTCAGAAGGCAATTGCGACTAGATACTATTGATTTCACGGCATGAGAGGTAAAAAAGGAATATTATTAACATGTATATTTTTATTCAATTTTATTTTCCCTGTAATTTTATTAAGTGTTTATTAACCTAAATCCGTCAGTGACTGTATATAAATGAATGTCAATATGTGATTCTGGAAAATAAAATTTAGGACAAGAGAGAATTTTGGAAAAGTGGAGAAAGTGGAAAAACATTAAGTACGTAATTATTACTGTAAAAATGAACACACTGTTAAGACAAGACTGTCTTTAGAAAATGTGCGTATTCAAACGTATAGAGTACGCTCTCTTGCAACAAAACTGTCCTTTTTGTGTTCAACTGTCTTTTTTGTCTTCAACAAATGGTTTTGCTTACAGACAGTCTTACCTCCAGCATGCGCATAGACTTTTTAAAATATATCTAAACGAGGACAATAACACGAACTATTGTTACATAACACTTTTGCGGTAGGATTAAACAATTATCGAAAAATATAATCGATCAAAACTTTTAAAAAAATATTTTATTTACTTTGCCTGTCTCGATGTTCTACCTCAGCAGATACAGGTGCTTGGCGATTAAAAGCAATCTATCTTTTTAATGTTTATTTAAAATGTATATATTTGTTAATAAATTTAGTAACGGCATACATGAGCGTCCGTAGATAGGGGCAAATATAGGACCTTCCTTTTCTGAATTTTGTAGTAAATTGAATGGAATTTGAGACAATTTATTTATAGTAGATATGTTTGTAGGGTGTACCTTCCTCTGTCAAATTGTCTGCGCACGCTCATGATCGCTCATATAAAATTATCCGGATTTGTCACGTATTCGTAAACGTAAGCATAAGCGAAACGAATACTATTGTAAAGGTATATCACATTTCATTGCAATAAGTATATTATTATTGGTGCTAAATTAAATGTCAAGAATTCTTGAAGAACTTGTCCGTTGTACTTGTAGCTTTGAAAAACAACATTGTTGATAAATATGCATGACATTTTTAATAATTTGTAAATGTCCATACGAAATAATAATTTATTATATATAATATGAATTTTAAATATGGATAATCATATGAAAAATATCATATTTTAAGTCATTTTTCATGAACAGACAAAACAATAAATTATTTGTTTAAAAAAAATCGCGAAACTTTAATTACACTTTCATACGGTATTCAGCTAGTTCGTCGGATTTAAATTTATAGAAACGTATAGATTTCTCAAATCCTTCACTCAGTCATTCTTGTCTGACGAACTGCTTTTGTGATAAATAGATATACCATAAATTATTTCTGCGATAAACTAGTCTAGCACCGTTTGATGATATTTTGACAGTTTGAAAACTCTAGTTTAAAAAATAGCAGCATTTCTCCCGCGTATATCTCGTAAACTATAAATGATAATTGGTTGAGAATTCGTCAGATATAAACTATGTTTATAGTTCTGGTTTTCTCTAGTTTTTAATATGTTATATACCGGTAGACATTGTCTTGCAGTGCAAGGTTCACACTTGCTAGTTTGCCACAAGCTAATTTCCACAGTTTGTGCATATATTTATAATTATTCAAGGTTTCTCGTCTACTTTACAAGTTAGTGTTATGTGTTATAAAGTATATGTAACTTGTAATCGTCTCATAGCAACACCAACAGTATTCATGACACGTTCTCTCGCTCTAACGCCTTTTGCTTCCTTTGTAGAATAGACACCATCTCACGACAATCACAATCTGGTTCTCGTGGAATTCACTATTCAACGAGTAATGTCGTCCCCACACGGGTCGACTGATTGCATACTCGAAGTTTCTAACGAAAACGAAAAACGAGCCATGCCGAGCCGTGTTTCGTGATTCTATTGCATTTTTAACAATAGGATAATAGGGGATTTTATTGTGAGGTATTTGTATGCATGTATGTATTTAAATACTTTCGAAAATCTCTCCTCATGATGGTTACCATCGAAAGCATGCAACGTAATTGCCCAACGACCTAGAAACACAGTCGCTCAAAATTAATTTCAAATCGCGTTTGCAATCAGTCGACCCATGTGCGGACGGTCTAAGAGTATGAGTAAGTACACGGTGGTGTACGCAGTAGGGTTGGTCGTGAGACTGCCTAGAGGTGTCATCGGAGCAGTTTTTGGCAGTAGTATAAATCCTGCAGTAGCAAATCTGTCTTACGATCTGTATTACGTTGCATGCAACGTAATTGCCCTGCGACCTAGAAACACAGTCGCTCAAAATCAATTTCAAATCGCATTTGCAATCAGTCGACCCATGTGCGGACGGCCTAAGAGTATGAGTAAGTACACGGTGGTGTACGCAGAAGGGTCTGGTCGTGAGACTGCCTAGAGGTGTCATCGGAGCAGTTCTTGGCAGTAGTATAAATCCTGCAGTAGCAAATCTGTGTTACGACCTACGTCTAATGAAAACATTTTGATTGCATGTATCGTATACTATTTTAACTTAAGTTAGACTTAAGAAGATCTTAATATAACACCAGCACGGAAATATTCACACAAAAATATTTGCTCTTACGATGAACTTCTTCGATATTTTTTTTAATTTAATGTAAGTCCTATCATCAACGACCTCCTACTATATTGACTGTTTTTGCGGTGGCGTGGTCTTATATATGTATTTAGATGTATTATGCAAGTACATAATCAATTTATTTTAATAAGAACCTAATCCAGAAAATATAACTCTAGTCCGGGGATCGAAACTAAAGTTATAAAGCAGTCATCGTCAAACAGCAATGTTCCCGCCCACTATGTCGTCGTCTCCAATAATTTCTTGCTTTCCTTAAACTAAGTAAACACTTTGAACATTACCATTACACTTAACATAATAGAATAACTGAATACGATAACCTGTACGAGTATATATACCAATGACATTGACTGTACATTTAGACTGTTAAAACTACACACGTTGCTTTCTGCTTTCGTCTTTTAACTTTTATAAAAAACGAAGCCTATCTTGAAATAAATGCAGTTCACCGGCCTGTCAGCATTTCGATATATAAGATATATTATACTAATACTATATATGTCACATATAATAGATTACTATAAACCGACATACGAGACACCTAACATGATTTGTAGTCGACATACGTCGTGTTAGTTATCAACGCTTATGATATACCTGTAAGCAAGTTCTAAAGACAGAAAGACTTGACTTATAGCTTCATTTACAATTATGTTAAATTAATGTTTTAACCATGTTAGGAAATAAAATAACTGCATCTTGTAACGATGTAAGTTACGTCTTTAAATATTTAATGAATTACATATACTAAAATAAAATAACAACATGGACGACTTTCTGTCGGTACTACCTGTTATACGTATAGATATAAAGTATCAGAGAAAATAAATTGCTTTCGGAGTATCATATATATATTCGAATTAATTTGTACACATACAGTATAGGTGACTGAAATACTCATAGAGATATAAGAACAGAGTGCACAAAAGGCAAAGAGAGAGATAGCTGTCGAGTGTCCTCTGTGTCTCTTTCTAATCGATTACTGCGTCTGTTTGCTTGCTTACCCCCTACCTCATCGCAAATCAGGCTTCGACTAGAAAGAGACAGACAGGACACTCGACAGCTCTTTGCCTATATCGCAGTATTCAGCCTCTTGCGCACAAAATTCTTATACCTCTATAGAAATACTACTGTCTTATTCATCTAACTATAACGCAGCTACAAACAGTAGTGTAATGTATCTAGATACAATATGTTACAACACTAGCGTTCGGTTGCTGTACTCATAGTTATTGCACTGGGCAATTTGACTGAAATAACAATAAATCTTTCGGACGATCCAGGTTCTCTCACTACAAGGTCAGCCGGTATTTATTTTTAACAGATCATGTTAACTAACTCTTGCTATAACTATGAGTTGAACAATTGGCACTAGATGTAAATTATATATTAATGATGTTATACATTAATTTATAATTATACATGGTAATATGATACATGGTACAAAAGTAATATGTAGTAAAGGAGATTCTTACAGAGATAAAATTGAATTTAAGATTTTGCAAAGAGATCTGCTTTTAGAGACTTTGCAAATTTGTTATTTGATACTTAAATATAATAGGAAGGCTTTTTACCAATATTGATTGAAGCACTCTTTTATTCATGACATATTGAAGTAGTTTAAATGGCTTCCTAAGTTCACAAACTGTTTTTCGCCGTATGGTATTAGTTTATGTAGTTAATATATATGGTAATTATGACCACACAATGGGCGAGAGCATTGATGCTTGACGTTGACTGCTGTGTCTTCTGGTTTGCTTCCCCAGATCAGAGTTATATTTTCTGGGTTTGGTTGTTATCAAGTTAAATTGATTATGGATATACATAATCGTAAACTTATTAGGCAGCAGTATATGTACACATATATGAGTCCAGAAAAACTGCCGACATAGTACAAGATCGTCAGTGATAGGACTCAGCGTCGGAAATAGGCCGGGAGTAAATAAATTAAATAAAAGAAACTATAGTAATTATTAACTAACATGCGAACGGCACGCAGTCTTCTTAGACGATTTCCTATAATTCTTCTAATGTTGATTATCTTCAGTGTTCCTTAGTTGTTTTCCCTTATTGTGTCCTTGTAGAAGGTTGTTTTGCCGTGGAAGCTTACTACAAGATAATTTAAGTGGCATTGAGTTACATATTCTACCCGAGATCACTGGACACTTTAAATATAAACTAATAGTGAAATAAAACGAATTGCAAAACAAATACTTTATTATATTAAGAAATTTTACAAACAATATTTAAAAACGTTACAAAACAAATCAATCTTATTTTTGCTTTCTTATACAAATTGCATAAAGTCAATACACATACACACTGTGGTCTCCGTTATCTTTCTATTGCACCTTCCGCACATATCAGTAGAACAACAAAGCAGGTTCTAGAATCACACGTTACAGTTTTTATAATAATTTTTTAATTAACTCAATAAATATAATAGAGATAATCTGAAAATTAGCCTAGAGCTGTTGTTGTTCCTTTAATACCAAATATCCAATACTTGTTGTTTCATCCAGTAGAGTTTAGAACTGTTGACTATAAATCAACCTTTAGTCGGTCTGGGATTTCTTTTTCAATCTAAACGTGGGAATAAATTAGTTACTTCACGAATTCAACCCATGTTAAAGTTGGAAGTACCTCGCTCATATGCTTCATACTGACTGAAACAATGCCTTGAAAATGCATTGAGATATATACCATATAAGATGAACAAGAACAAGCAAAGCAAGGCAACACAACGCAACGCATGCAGTATGGAGATTAAACTGAGGTGTTTAATATGTATGACTATACACTATACAACTATAAAGAAAGATATCTGATCCCCATGTGGTCCATTGAAGGTGACTCACCGATTTAACACTAATTGAAGCGTGATAAATTTGCAATTATGTAACAGAAAACAGAAGCATTATTATCTAAAATTTATTCAATTTAACAATTTCATTTTGTTTACCTTTTATACTAAAATCTCTTTCAAATTATTATCATTAATTATTTCTAGTTATTATCAGTGACGGACTTGGGGCTTTCAACACGTGTAATAATTTTTCTTTTGGTATTGTATTTAGTACATATATTTTGGCGAATTGAACACTGAATCAGAGAGAAAGGGGGATTCCTGCATGCACGTAAATATTTCTACGTGACAAGTAGAAAATGAACCTTGTAATTAGCTCATACAAAGACAATTGTTGACTACATTTCCTGGCAATTAATTAATAATTTAATATTATATTAATTTCTAATTTTTGGAATATCTGTTTTTTAAACTACTATTTCTGCAATGTATTTAGTTTTAGGTATATAGTCATGTCTTTATTATTCATAGATTTATATATAATATGCAAGGGTGGATTAATAGGTTCCCGTGGTTGAGGACAAGTAACTTTGCTAAGGGAAGTTGACATTACTATCTTTCAAACGACACCAAACCAAAGTTTAGATTAATTCGTAGGTTAGTTTTGATTTGACATCCATTTTTATTAAACGTGTTTGGTGTTTTCGATACAATGAAAAAAAAGAAAGTCAAAGAACATTTTCGGAAGAAGAAAACGTGCGAAAGCAGACGACTGATGACTAGCATTTCGCACATTTTGAGCGCGTGTGCTAACAGTAAACGTCATCTGCAGACAGGGTTAATAGTTTTAATGGAGTTCTAGATCCACATACAACTATCAAATCAATATCAGAAACAAACCAACGTTAAAGAATATAAAAATATAATAAATAGTAATTCTAGCTCTTTCGCTCTTCTAGCGTTACGCAGATTTTAATAGTCCGTCTCTGTTTATGGTAAATATGTTGTTCTAAAAGATGATTAAGCAGTCTTTGAGGTTTTGGATTCAAATCTCTCAGGTCGGGGCTATTAGTCTTGCTTTCATTGATCCGATTTCAACAAGTTTTTTTTTTTAATCTTATTGTTATATATCCCTGGTCACTATAATATAAACGTAAAGAACGGAAATACTAAGTTAAGTTTTATTTATGTAAGGATAAGATTTGTTCACCTTCAAGACCATCATGTATTATAAATAAGTATATAAAGATATGAGATTTAATAACAGTGATATAAATTAAACATTTTATATTTTATTAAATATATTTTTATGGTAAACAATAAATTTAAGGTATGTTTTTTACGGTAATGAAATTCTACATAGTATATAATCAAAGTAACAGTTGTGTCAACCACATCAACGTACTCTAGGACAGTGCTTCTAAACCTATGATCCGCAAAGAAGACATATTACCGCGTAAAGTTACAAAAAATGTTTTATAACTTATTTTTATATTTTCTCGTTTCTCTGTGAAGTTGTCATCGCAGGAGAAACTATATCCTGATATTAAGTGAAAATTGCTCCTTAAAAAATACCTAAACGCAGCTCTGAATTAAGTCTGATATCTAAATGATAATCAATCTACATTGCCACATTTATCTTTTTGTAGTTTTGACGCTTGAGCACGAATGGCACAAGATTCTGTGCATAAAAGATTTACATTGTTTATATATATTTCAATTAATTTTTTATTGTCGGCCTATTTTTCGATCTTCTACTGTTGTTGGCAGTTTTTATGATGTCGTGGACTCATATATGTGAGCTATACAACTGCCTAATAAGTTTATGATATTTTTAATTTCTCACATTATCAATTATACTTTGACAACAAACAAACCCAAAAAATATAGCTCTAGTCCGAGGATCAAACCCGAAGACTCACTTGTCTGACATCAACTATAAACTCTTTTGAACACTGTGCCGTTTAAATTTTTTTTATTTTTGTGGAAATATATATTTTATTTATTTATTTCATGCTGTAACGTTTTATTTGTAAACTACCAAATTTTAGTTACGTAATTATATTTTAAACATTCAGAAAAATGCTCACTCCATTACTACATTCCAAAAATTTGAAGTAAAAATTAAGAGTAAAGTATTCATATTTAAAATTTACATTTTTATCGGCAGACAAATATTCTGCTTCGTCGATCGAATCGAATAATACAATACATGTCAAATAAAAACAGGGTATTACATTTATGCAAGTTTAGTAATACATTACAAAGAAGTACAAATTTTTCTCTTCTTATTCGGGTCGTAGCTACGAAAAGGTTGACAACCATTGCTCCAGGAGTCTGTTGGACTGTTCATCGGCACCCGATACTTGTCTCTAGCTAGTCAGTACCCGTGCTGGATACTGGGTTTTATTATAAATGAATTTACGATTGTTTGTATTATACAGTGTGTGACTGTTTTATACGCAATTTAATAATAATACTATATGATAGAAGTTAAAATAATGACATTATACTTGCTACTATTTTGTTCATATTTTCTACTTCGGTTTAATATTCAGAGCTGAGGATGATACTTACGATTAAGTAGTATGATAAGTAAACGTCATCAGTTATTAGTCTTAAACCGTCTGCACACGGGTCGACTGATTGCAAACTAGCCGGGCCGTGTTTCGTGACTATAGAATTTGTAACAATAGTAAACAGGGGATTTTATTGTGTCGTATTTGTATGTATGTATGTATTTAAATACTTTTGAATAGTATTTGTGCACATCTCTGTTCATGATGTCACCATCGAAAGCATGTAACCACATGCAACCAAGCTTGTCCTGCGATCGAGAAACAGAGTCGCTGAAAACGTACTCCAAACCAGTTTAAGTTCGTTCTTGCCGTGAGTTTTCTCTCATTCGTATACACGTTCGTTTTCTCACTAACAACACAGTTACATTCTCATTCGGTTCGGGCAAATTCGGACCTCCTTCAGTTCTGATATGCCCAGTGCCGGCTTTCAATATGGACGCCTATCACAATTATCTGTAGGGTCTTTCAATAAGAGTGACACATTTAGTATTACCTCATATAAAACACCTTGATACAACTTATATGGATATAGAGGGTGTGTGTTTTATATGAGATGATACTAAATCAGTCACTCCTATTTTAAGACCCTATACAGTTACTGGCCCAGTCATTTAAGCTTAAATTAGGTAAGAATCTCGGAATTCGATATACCCAGCTGTAAGTCTGTAAATACTTGTATATTGACACCCTAAAGTTGTCTCAAAACCTACATATGGTTTATACACCCTACCATATGTAGATTTTGAGACAACTTTAGGGTGTCAACACACAAGTATTTACAGACTTACAGCTGGGTATCTCGAATTCCGAGGTGAACTTACTATAATGACTGGGCTACTAACCTATACCTTTTATTTAGGTCTCACACAAAATCAATTGTATCTCTTAAAATAAGTACCCTGTTTCTTAGATCCCGCTTAAAATCAGTTAAGACAATTTGCCTCATGTACCGTGTGTAACAACTGTGTACCATCTGTACTTATTACACAACAATCACCACTTGTAGAGTGGGCGGGAACTATCCATGTACATAAAATATTGCAAATTAATTCCGCTACGTTGAAAACAATAAATAAATAAGTTGATGTAAATAGAACAAAGGCGTTATTGGAGAAGAACTGATACAAGCCTACAAATCAATTAAAATATCAGTTGGTTATACTTGTATTCGGGACAAAGAAAGCCGCTCTAACCGCCCGCAATGTCATCATTTTACCAATGTTATAGTTCTGGTTTGTGTAATAAACGTATTATTTAATATTATTCTTTATATTTACGTTTTGTGGGTTGTGGTTGGATGTCAGAGGGAAGCTGAGGAAAATGTTTGCATATGATCTGTAAGATCGAAGAAGCATCTTCGAAGCATTTAGTAATGGGCTTGTGAACCATGTCTTAATTTCTATACTTTATTTTATGTTTTAATGTTTTTGCCATTTGGCACTACATTCTTGTGCCTTAACTCATTTATATACATGTCATTGTGCTTAATTCAATTTTGATCCTTATTAAATCTAAACATTCTCATTTTTTTTCAAACGAAAAAAAAAATATATATATAAAATTCCTTATAAAAATAAAAACAAAACTGCTACTACTTCGCTCCTCCTGCTACTGTCCCTCCTGTTTCTACTCTGCCATTCCTTCTCTTTCCTAGTTTTTTTCTTTATCTCCGCCATCCACCTCTTCCCTTCACTTTCGGCATTACATTCTTCTGCCTTAAAAAGATTTAAAAAGCTTCAGCCTTCCTTCTTCTAATTATTACCTACTTTTTCCTTACAATCAAACTTAATGTGCTCCAGTGTTTCGTCCTCCGTTCCGTACACTCTACCATTCTTTCCTCACTACTTTCCCAGTATCTGTTTCCTTTTTCCTTATTTCCCAATCTAAACCTTGCTGTCCTTTTTATCATTCTTCTTAATTTCTATACAACTATACTATATATTGATAAAGTTCGTTACTAGAACCTCCAATGTCCAATTACTTTTTAATATCTCGTTATATTTTAGGAGATATTATCAAGTTAAAAACTCATTTTTCCATTTAATTATTAAAGGGATTTAACTCCAATACGTCACATGCAGCAAATAAGCCATCCCTTTTATACAGCAGAGACACATTTGAGTGTTACCAACAAGGAAAAATAATCTAATATTATTTAATATATTATTATAATAATAATAAAATATTTATTTATTGTGAAACAAACAGTAAAACTAAAATTCAAATTTGATATATCTATAACTCCGTAACCATTTGGGTATTTAAACAAATAAAAAAACGCCAATATATATATTAACATTTACTTCAAGCAAAAATTAGAAAAACGACATGAAGTTTTCTAAAGTTAAAATTTCAACAATCAAAATCCCAACTTGTTCCAAAAGAGTTTCCATCTCTCACATTTTCGCTCCAATCATTTGGATGCACTATGCACTTTCTGAGCACAATTGATTATGTGATACTGAGACTAAACTTATGACGTTTACTGTTTTTGGTGTACTACATTCGCTAAGAAGAGACTTTATTTTTATTTTAGAGTTCAACGGGAGATGAGCTCTTACATACCTATTCGCTGGACCTCACCTGTGCTCATTATGAGTCATGACCATCGGCTAGGGCATTTACAATTTATATTTAGAGTATAACTTTGGTAGCCTCTCCAATTTGATAGTGCTTACTCATGGAATACTTCACATGTTTAAGTAGATCAGTTGGGCGGGTTCTGGAATGTTGATAGTGGTGTGGTGAGGTGGAGGTCGTGTTTTTGAAGTTTGTAATAATATGTATAGCTCAAATTACGAGAGTTCGGCGGCGACTCACACTTAAAACAAGTGGTGGGGTATAAAGTGCAAATATAACTATATCTCTATAATGTATATAGAAACGAATAAGATAAATTTCATTATCGTATTTTAGATTTATGCCGCTCTTATAACCTCTTTTAAGTATAAGTCGCCACCTAACTGTCGTGATTTGAACTATAAGTCATACATTTATGTTAACAATTAATTTAAAATAATATGAATTCTTTTCTACAAAAAAAACTGTTATACAATTGCGTTCAATTCAAAGACATCAAAGTTATGATCGTCGCAGTATAGTTATCGTAGGTTCTTATGTAGGAGAGTTAATTGGTGGTATTTTGATTGTCCGGATTATCACCGCGACCCCACATAGAGTGAGGAAGAGAGAGAGAAAGAGAAAGAAGTACTAGTATCCAAGCTTCCCAACCAACGTAGTGTCCTCGTTGCAAACGAGCACTTCAAATAAAATGTATGAAGTACGATATGTATTACATTGTGTCAAAACAAGCGGTTTGAAAGGCACAGATACTCGTACACATGATATGAGGAGTACGAGTATGTTATATGATCCTGTTGTATTCACTTTCCAATTTATAGAAATAAAAACGCATTTATAAATATTAAAAGTGGTTTCATATTTTTGAAGGAATATCACTACAGATATGACGAACTGTTCATCATATAATATTTTTTTTACTTTATTCTCTTCATTTTTAACCCCACTTCTAAGATCCTATTATCTATAGTCAATTAGTTATTAATGTATAATTATCTCTAGTTAATTAGGATTTCTAGGTTGGACTTTTGAATGGAATGCTTCAGCTGACCTAGATTTCACACGACTGCGTGTGAATCCATGTTACTGTGAAATTATTGAATCAGCGCTGTCCATCGCGGGTGGTGCTCTCGGATAACATCAATAGACGTTAAATATACGCAAGAGTCCAAGAAAATAGGATAGTAACTTGAAATTAATATATCAAATAAAACTATTGTTAATTAGGCAACGCAACTTAATGAACCGTGAACACAAAGTTCACAGTGCATATACAATAGGGCCTGTTTAGTGTTGTTTTGCCCTAACATAATTTATCATGAGAGCAAACTTTTACCTACATTTTTATCGATACACCACTGTTATGAAAGAGGCTATTGCATTCATGAACGGGGATACCATGAGCGGAGATGTGCACAAATACTATTCAAAAGTATTTAAATACATACATACAAATACGTCACAATGCAATTCCCTATTATGCTATTTTTTTAAATTCTATAGAGTCATGAAATACGGCTCGAATAGTTTGCAATCAGTCGACTCGTGTGCGGAGTGCCTAACGCGGTAGTTAAAGATTATTAGCTAATCAAGCAGTCTATTTGACTATAGGTTGCTATAGTCAGAATGAGAATCATAATGGCTTTATTAAGAAAATTGGTTAACCATTTGCTATTCTTAGATATAATTTGCGAAAAGGATTTGCATTGTATTTTATTCATGATGATCTCCTAGGTGCTACTTTGGGTCAAAATAACCAGCGGGCGCCTTCAAAACCGCGCGAAGATGATATTTTTAAGCTACACAGTAAACTTTGTAGTTATTTCACAGTTTCAGTGGTCCAGCATTTCCATTTCGCGGAATGAGATTCTGTCTCATGGAGATTTATCATATTATAATATAAAAGGTTAATTTATAATCTTAAAATTAGTTACAGTTTCTTGATTCGCTAAATTCGTGGATCAATTTACCATTGAGAATAATATGAAGTTATGGGCGTGACCCTAAGAGGTCACGACACGAACGTCAAGGTTTCTTCGCTCGTAAAGCCAACAAATGCCAGCAAATTCAAGAGAGTTCAAATGCCGACTGACCTATGCTATGCCCCGACTTCAAGCCCGACTAGTATTCATGGATTCATGGCCCAACCAGTGGTCTTATTTCTGATTTCATCATTATTATCCTTACTTTTATCTTGTAATTTATGAGTATTTAAGACAACTAGAGTTTACCCCCGTCGCAAGCGACGACTGTCTTTCGTGTGTGAATTGAGTTTCATTTCAAAATTTAATTCCATTTTTAAATTGAAATAATTAACTCGTTCTATATTAATTTTACATATAAAAACAAATAATTTTTCATATAAACTGACTAAAAAAATATATTTTTTCCAGTTTGTTCATTATTTGACCAACTTTTTTTCAAAATTTGGAATTTTTTTTTCGATTTGTAAATTAGGTACCAAAGTTAGTGTATATATAAAATTTCAATTTTCTAGCGCTATTTTTACCATCGGCAAAAACGCCCCCTTTTCCAATTTTTCAATGTTAGCATTGAACATCGTAATACATATGCCAAATTTCAACTTTCTATCTTTTATGAATTAAAAGTTATAGAGCAAAAAGTTAAAATTTTTTTTTTAGTTTTTCCAAAATTACGGGTTTCCAGGAAATTCAGGGGAAAATTCGAGGACGCTAAAAGTCTTAGAATTTGTTTCTCTACGAAATAGGCAATTTTCAAGAAAATGCGCGCAGCTGTTTTCGAGCTACCATACAAAATTCGTACCAAACATAAAGACAAATAAGAATAGAAATATACACTTGGAACATTATAATTTAGGATTCTAGAAAATAGGTTTATTTTTACCCGCATGTTACTTAGAAAACATTCACAAAAATAGCTTCGTTTCAATTAGGCTGTTATGTTGATATATCTTATCTATGATGAACAATTTTTTAATTACAAGTAACATCTTATCAGATTCCGATTAGAATTTACTTATCTATTTATTTGATTTGACAAGCGATGCCAATACTTGTCTAAACACGTTTGGTATTCAAGAATATGTTTATGTATGTGTTATAATACATATATAATTATATATATAAATATATAATCTTAAAATCTAAAAGCTCCTGTTTGCTATGGATAAGAAATTTGACACTATTGATGCGTCTATCTCTATTATTAGCGAATTCAGTCTACGAAATGTAGTCAGCAACGAAATCTCACCTTGTGCTGAAATAATTGATTACATTGCAACAGCAAATTGTCACATTTGATTTTGGAAAAATAATTACGATTATAATTCAGGCTAATAAACAATTCGATTATCTGGTATACGAGTATATGCGAGTTTTTATTGCAAATCACATGAAGAGACCACTTGATTAAAAGTCACGCTAACGGAGACGCCATGGAGTAGCTAGATGCCTGGAAGCTGACTTAATTGAAGCGTGCTGTTGCATAATTGACACATTCGTGTGGTTCGGCGCAGTGATTTGACATGAATTGAACATTCAGTCCGAACGTGTACTCATATGTCGTATTTCTGTGCTTGATGTTTACGCTAATCAACCTAACAATTGTCAATACAATTCACAATAAGCATAATTTATTTATTTAACATCGGCGACGGTAAACACAGACTCGATCAATTATCCTAGTCATGAGGACTTTCAAAATATTATTCTCATGCACAGAATGCTATAAAATATTAGATTTTTGATCGCGTTATCGTTTTAACATCATTGCCTACTTCATTGCTTGTTTTGTTTAATAAAATACCAGTTTTTTTAAGTGTACTACCAGTACTTAATCAAATAAAATATAATATTACCAACATTTGCCCCATCGTAAAGCGACGCCTGTTTGATATATTTCATTAAATAAAAATATTTTACTTGAATATAATTTTTTCATTCGTGTTCAATATTAAAAATGTTTTTTTCATGTCAATTTAGAAAATTTGTGCGTTATTTGACCAACTTTTTTTTCAACATTTGAGATATTTTATTCGATTTGAAAATAGCGTACCAAAGTTAGCTTATATTCAAAATTTCAACTTTCTATCTATTACGAATTAAAAATTACACATCAAAATGTGTCCATTTTTTTTCAGGGAAAGGTCCTAGAACACCTAAAGTATTAGAATATTTTAATAGATAGTATATACATATAAGAATATAAACTTATAAACATACACCTGGAGCATTATACTCGTAATATATAATGATATATGTACAAATAAATGAAGTAGTAATAGATACAACAAATTTAACAAATAATAAATGTTTAAAAAGATAAATTTTATTTATAATCAAATTGCGTACAATTGATTAACAATAGTTTTTTTGTATAGCAGCTAATGCCTGCATCTACATTACATGGGACATGTAGATTTATACTTACCAGTATACGAGTATATACTACGACGGACGCAGTACGTTGCCAGGTATAGGTTTACAACTTTACATATCCAAACACAATTCCATAACAGACATTGAAAGTGTTCCTGCTGTGTCGGCCCAGTGCCATAGTTGAATCCAGATTCGTCCAATGTCCAGGTATAGACAACATAGGTAACATAGGGGCCGATGTTGATGCATCTCCTCCTGAATTCCCAGTATTCCACTGTTCAGATGTAACTTGGAAGTGAACTCCACCGGCGTCACATAAAGTGCATCTTGCAGATGCAGTGTTTGATTAACTGCTTGAGACCACAGCGCCATCAAACATCCTATAAGGAATCAGGATTGTCTTTAGGATCTTTGGAAATACGAAGTGGTACCTAAGTCCTTAGTATTTTGGAGTTAGAGTTAGGTATTTGTGTAAACGAGTGGTCTTCTCTAGTGGATTACTACAAATCGTTTTTTAAGTTATTCTTGTTATGTAACAAAAGCAAATATAACTAAGTCCTTGAATGCCATATGAATATTGTCGGAGTCGAAGTCGGAGTGTTTTTTAATATTCACCGATGTTGAACTTCCTCTCAGACAAAAGGTAAACAGTCAAAAATGACCGTAAACAATGTAGGTCGGTGTTTATTTATATATTAAATAGTGAGTAAAGCGCCAATGTGGAGCCACTGGAGCATCAACCATCACCATAGATTTATGTGGGGGTTTTGTTACTCCGTTTGGCAGTATTGAATTTACTATACTCGTACTCGTATATCTGATATCGACCATTTAGAGAAACATCATATGGTACATGGTACACGGTTCTAGTACCGTTGAGATTATTGCCTCTTGGTGAAGATCGAGGTACGCGGCTTTCTCATACGAATATACGAAGACGACGCGACACTTAACGTATCTTCACCGGCACCGGTCCAGACATCAGCAGGGGATCCCAACAATAGTCGGCCACACGGCAACAACACAGCGGTCAATACACAAATCATGGCCTTGCCATATTGCAATATTCATTGCCCATATTGCCGCATTTGCCTCTTTATGTTCGATGTGCGATTCATCTTATACTATCACTCCATTACTGCAACCACAGGGTGAAGCATTCCACCGATTTAATGAATTGTTTATGGTGTTGTCAACTTATGTTTTGCGAGCGGCGTCGTGAATTCTGTAGCCAAGTTGATGCAAGTCAGACATGAAGGGCTGAATTAAATATCGACCAGAACCGCTGGGTGCGTTAATCTCTCGGTCTTAAAGAAGAATAAATTGAATTGAAAAAAAGTGTAAAATATACGTATGCATCCTTATAAGGACAATAAGGCTAGAATCGTACTAGAACCGTATAAAACAATATCGGATGGCGCTGAAATCTTTGCCATCAATATAGGACATATTCGTCCGATAAATGTGATCGCAACCTAACCGTATTTACCGGCTACACATTTAAAAACACAGACAACATACTACATCAATATAAATCTACTAATCAATATGTATCTACTAATTAATATCTTAATCCGACGTTATGAGTTAGATCTAGATTTTAGGGAAATGATCCTTTTTCAGTGGTTACTGTAACAGGCTCAAATCATAATTTCAGTAAATTGTTTCACATACTTATTCCGTCTCATATTTTGTTTTACTGCTTTATACAGTGATCAATTCCATTAGATCAACATTTCTTAGGTTCCTGGTAGGTTGCCGCTGTAACAACAATCGACCAACCACTACAGATGGCAAGGTGGTATACAAACAAGTGTACGTTTGCTATTAGCACTAATCATGCTCTAGTCGTGTTAATTGAATAGTTAATCATACACTGCGCATTCGGAATAAGCCGGCGCTATTACACAATGTTTATATTGTGTTTCCAAGAAATCTATATTTTCATTTTGCTATTTATTTGGTTAGATATCTCCATACGGTGTGCTACAATGCTATGAATACGAGAACTACTTAATTACAACTGAATACAAAGTAACTAGACGCTTACTGATTTATTCAGTTTCGTAACCTCAAAATGGTAAAATGGTCTGTGATAAATTACGAAAGCGGGTCGTCAATACGGGCTGCAGTATTGCATCTCTAAAATGACCCCTCTGCAATAGTACTTATATAAATTATTTAGTAGAGATTAGTGCGTTCAATGCTGGGGCTGCTTTTAATGCAGACCGCATAATCCACTTGGAAAAGACTACTTAGTGACGTTTGGTTAGCAATCAATGCTATATTATCTGGGTTTTTTTGCTATCAAAGATAAATTGTTTATATGTTCTCATAATCATCAAAACGTACTATGAAAACGCAATGTTGTGCAAGCTATAGATAGAATCAGGCATGAGTGATAGAACGACGTTAAATAAAATGGATCGTGGAAAACTGCATTCAATGGATAAAAATCCTTTTTTTTATAAGTGCTTAATACTTTATCAATTATGTCTCGTAAGAGTGGTGAATTAAAAATAATGCTATTACCCACAGTGACATCACAGACTCTATTATCTATTACTATTACTCGCATGAACAAAGCGGTTTTGTTATCATTGTTACAACAGTATATTTGGCACGGTACACCGTTTTGCGTTTCATTTTATTAGGAGCATCCATCTCTGAAAATTATCACAGACTGTGGGAATTGCAATAATACACATAAAGTTTATTTTATGACTGTAAATGTGAACATGATATTGTTGGTTTGGTCTAGTGGATAATTTGGCAGTGTCACATGTTTTTTTGTTAGTTGATATGTTAAAAGATACGAGTAGCTGCGCGTTATAAAGTTTCTCAAAATAGACTTTTGATTAGTGGCGTTACAAAGTACTTCATTTAAATTATTTTATCAAACATTTAAACAACGAATGACGTCAAAGTTTAGTTCCTGATTTGATTGTATTTTTGGTATCTCTCTAACTTTTCGTATCAACTGTATTGCAGTTTGATTAGTGTTTGGTAATAAATGAATACATTTTTTTTGACCTATCTCTCTGTCTTACTTTATTTATATTATTGTCTATTCATCTTTGACCAGTATCAATTTCCTTTTCATTTTAATCTAGTATTACTATATTTGTTGCTTTTTCAAACTATTGTAAAAGAACATCAAAACATTTTCTTTAAAGAAATCATAATTTCAAAAATTATTGTTGTATATTTAAGTTACATCAAATTTAGTTGAAAGCATTTAATGTAATCTTGTCATCAGAAGATTAATCTGAGATTAACGTTAATCCATATCCAGTATGTGTTGATCGTAACTAACATATTCTCTTTTCTTTTCCATTGCAGGCAATCTTACACTGCGTGCCATGAACACCGACAGTGGTACAATAGAGATTTCAATATTCGCGGAAGAATCCCAGCTGTATTTATGCTTCAACAAACGGGGGAGACTTACGGGATCGGTAAGGACTATTTATACTAGTATATAATAAATATCTTTATAATTGTAATTCTAATTATTTTTATAGATTAGATAAGTCAAACACCTTCTATATCGGTAATAATTGGGACTGATATCTTTGTTTTTATATATCTTGCATTGTTTGTGGATAAAATATCCAGATAAAAAGAGCGATAATGTTGGGTAGAGAAATATTGACACTAAAATGTTGATCCCAATCGATGCGTATATTTTTTTTACATATATTTATACGTGTTATTTATTTTATACTAACATATTTTTCTTTTCTTCATAGAAAAAGAATCGAGGTCGCATGTGCCTCTTCCACGAGGAAATCATCTTCAATGGCTACTGCCGTTACAGTTCGGTAGTGAACTCAAATTACTCCATAGGATTCACGCGTGTCGGACGACCTCTCCGTACGCCGACAAACGCCTCACGCATGCGATGTTTAAATTTCGTCAAATACAACGTCAATTTCAATATAGCCGATCACAACAAGAAAATCGCCGGAGGCATCTCTTCAAACGACCATAAAGGTCCATATGGGAAGAAACCGATAGACGAGAAGAAGCCCAAAATGAAAAAAGTTGACATAAAACCCCCCAATGCTAAAATGCGCCATGCCCATAAAAAAAAGGTTTAATCATTTGTTTTGTGCTTTTAAACGTGTGTGACATAGAACAATGCAGCAAGTGCAGTAAGTGCAGCAGTGGCAAATAGCTGTCACCAAATTAAGTATATCTTTGTGCAGCTTGGTAGTGTTATTTGTGATTGTGACGCATATATTCGTCTTCTTTCAATTGATCCCAATCACAGCTTGCAGTCGGGACTTATTTAACGTCTTCTAGACATACGAACATTTTTATAAGCTAATTGTACAGCCAAAAGTTACCTGACTTAACCTGCGTCTACGTTTGCGTCTGCGATGTCGTATGCTTCTGCAATGTAAGAAGCGTCATTTGAAGAAGCGTTTTAAGTCTATCATTTCCACAATAGGGGGCAGCACTATATTCATTACAAACAAACTATTCTCAATATAACAATTTGTTGAGTTCGTTTCTAAAGAAACGGAAATAAAGTTGATATAGTATTACCATGTATGAAACATTACGCTTAATATCAGTGTCATTTAGTTAATAAAAATATAAAGTAAATTAAAATTGAAAAATGAAGTATTAACCAATAATATTATTGAAAACTATCGAATGTATTCACATGTGTGTCACTAGTATAATCGTCAAGCGCTAAAGCTAGCAGGCTAATCATAAACAAATGTTAACCCAATGCACTGTGGTCTATGGCTATGCTATGTTGTTTATACTCGTGCCGTACACCTCGATAATCCAGACCGGTTGACCGGCAACTGCTAAATAACCCTAAAAACACAGAATCCAGACCGATGGTAGCTTTAAGGTAGGAACAGGTCAAACCTCCTATCTGTGCATAAATGTGTGAGTTTTAAAGAGGGTCGTCTCATACCAAAAATTTGAGGAATAAACTCAAAAAATAAACAAGCCTTAATGTGACTTTATCAGCAAGCTTGTCAATGAAAATATTATTATAATCAGTAGTTAGTGTCTTAACAAATCACTAGTAAACCAATACTATGCTAGCAATGGTTTTTTATATACAGTCATTTTTAGTAAACCCTCTAAATACAGTTTATTTTACATAAAAAATATGTATGTCTGCTATGAAAATATGTAATAAAATTTCAGTTTATTTTCGTAAAGAATTGTTACATGCAAAATTTTATGTCACATTTCAGATTTTTTACCTTAGTAGTTTATGTAAATTTTTCGCTAAAAATTGTGACATAAGAATTTAGTATATAAATGTTTTTATAAACATTGAAATTTATGTAAGTTCTGCTTTTAGTGGGTTTTTAGTTCTATGTGAAAAATGAGACCAGCTTCTTGACGAATATATGTCAGACAATCCATAGTAATCATCGCAAAACAAATTCAAAAATTGTTAAACCTATAAAAAATAAAACAAATTCAATTATGGTCAAGTTTTGCTAAAAATATCTTTGACAATAACTGATTTATGACAAAATTGAACAGCGATTACATGGATTGCCTAATAGATACACTCGTCCTCGTACAAGATAATTGTAAACAATACATCGCGTCAGCATATGCCACGTTTCTGATTATGGAAATTGCTTAACCTCTCTAAATGTAAACAAATCCTGTTATTTATTGAATGGGACATGTAAAATGTAATCAGAGGTCTGGAATCAGGTAGATAAATTCTAATCGCGTAGGAGTAGGAGTAGACTTCCACTCAAAAACATGTGAATTGAATGTTATTTGTTCAATGGCAAAATAAATGCTTTATGCATTTAGCAGCTAAGTATTTAGCGGCGACCTTTCATATTATCATTATTGTAAAATGAGTTTCGCAATGTCTGATAAAGAGGTGTTGAGCTATCATCTTAATTTCAAAACAATATCAGTTGTTATCGGACTAGCAAAAGTCTAGTCGTCTTCCCAATAAACCGTATTCATCTAAATACAAATGGAAGTTTTTCGAACTTGAATTCGTATAGACTTCTTAACGAGTTCAAATAACGAATTTGACTTAACAATGAATTCACTGGTTTATTGGATTTAAATAAATATTTGACACTTGTTTTACAGTAATACTAATATGAGAATTAAACCTCGTTTTCATGTACACAAATTTACGCGAGTATTCTTATTTGATAAGAAGGACATAGTAATTGTTATCAACATACCAACAAATTTTGTAAAGGGATTGTAAATAAAATTCGCTTGAAATGGTTTACATGAAAACAAGACCTAAAAGACCTTAATATACTCAACGTCTAAGTTCTGCGCCAGCTTCCACATTCCGTTTCAATATTTCATGTCAATGAATACGCAATACTTATATGTATAATAATACATTCATACTTAATATATGTATATGTATATATGTGTGAGTGTGCCAATAATTCTTTTGTAGTTAATTTGTGATTTTTTACTGGTTGTAAAATTGCTACAACATTAAATATATTTAAAAGAATTTATTTAATCAAATTTAATACTTGTATTATTTATTTTCGATCAAATTTTATTTGGATAAATTTGTTCTAAAAAGTAGTAATTGTTTGGCTCACAAATAAATATATTACTGCGATGTATTTATAGAAATAATAATTATTTAACAATAGCTTTAGTATAGAAATATAGTATTTAAAGCACTATTGTTGCCCTTTATCCTCCATAGATTATAAATATTATACATTTTAAAATATAGTGTCTAATATTTACTTTATTTTTTTATTTGTCAGTTAATAAAAATAACTCAAAAACAAATTACGAAGAAGTGTAATGTACAGTGTAGTTATTGTATAACTAGGGAATTATTTTATTTTTATATCTATTGTAAATTTGTATTAATAAGTTCACGTTTGGTTTGATTTTCTTTAATTTAAAATAATTTTTAAAAAATTTATAAAAATACCTTTATAACCATACTGTACTATGTCATGTGTATTTCAAATATTCAATAAAATACAGAAAATGGAATCAAATGTAGGAAATAAAATGGCCGTTTATTTATTATATTATGGTTAATTATAAATCAGTTTATATATGTCAAGTAAGATCTGCCATTATAACATTCCATGTGCTATAGCCAACATCATCACATAAATATATGTTATTTAACCTATTTACTGGTGTGTTTCCTTATTTTTATTTCCCTGTTGTTCCCCAGTTCCCCATCTCTCGATCTCCTGCTATTTATCGAGTGTCAACTGGAAGTAGAATCCCACAGGCCACAGGCTTCACCTAGGGATGCCCACAATACCGATAATTTAGTGACATCGACATCGACTTCGACTTCGACATTTACCTCAATTCAGCTTCGATTGTCAGTAGCAGCTTTATATAAAAACACAACGATTTTGAGAACATCGAACAAATTAAATTAAAAAATAAATTGAATTGATATCTTTAAGTACCAGTTCTACTCCATGTTTTGATTTTGTTTTTAATTTTGTATTTAATTTAAATTGTATAGCATATGAGAATATGCGTAGTCATTCCTTGCAACAATTTACGTATTCTTTTTAGAACCTTACAAGATTCTATGTTTCTAAATTAAAAAAAAAACTGTAATATATTATAACCTGCAAAATGAGACCATCTGTCAAAATGCAGTAGGATTTATTTTAAAAAAAGTTCAATGTCAGATTGTTAAAATAAAAAACAATTAATTCTTGCTCAATTTTTGACAAAATTAAAAGTTTAAATAAACAATATAATATTTTCTGTAAAAACATTATTTAACATAAAGTCGAGGTCTGACTTCCGGAAAAGTGAAAACCTAAAAGTTAAACACCTACGTAAAGAAAAGGATTGTTACATAACTTTAACACATTTAAATAAAAATAACGCAGAATGTCGTAGTCACCACATGTAAAGAGAGCATCTTCCAACTGAGTCATGAGATGTTGTTGAAGATGCCATCTACTACATTAGAGTTTCACAGGTAAGAACGCGAAGTTAAATTATGGTAAGTAAAAAATATGCGTTAGAATAGAATAAAATCTGATATGAAGAATCACACAATTTAGAGTTTTTAAAAAATTTCCATAGACACAATATATTGCCTCCATCGACAATGGGTAAAAACTAATTGTTTATGAACACATTACCGTAGAAAGAAAATCGAAATTATAATTCCTCTAGTAGCACGAATATTTTTAAATACTTTACAATAATATCGATACTTATATCGAAAAAAATAGTGAGTTCGAAAAATATCGATACTTTTCTATCCCCACTAATAAGTCACAACCGTCAATTAATGCCATTGAACTTGTTGCAGTGAGGAAGTTTCATAACAATTCTTTCGAGGGGTGAGCTACAGACTAGTAAATAATTTATACGTATTACACACCCTACCCTAGAAACATAATAACAAGTTATACAGTACAGACCGAGTAATCTAATTATATAATAATTGTTGTTTGTTAATCCGTCCAACTCATAAATATTTTGTTTAGAAGCAGCTGCATTTTTTCTCAAACAAAATAAAAGTAATAATTTCTCATTTTAAGGTAATGTATCAGTATCTCCTGTAGCCTGTAAGCTGTGTCTGTGACAATGTCAACTAATCGTGCTTTTTATATTTGGGTTTGTTTAGACTTCAATTATAGTACGAGTCAATGTACATTTAGTACATGATTTACGGTAGGCTCCGGTTTCAAACAAAGATATGAAGATTATATAGCTATGTTGTGATCTGTATTTAACCTAGTGTTAGGTTTTTATTTCAAAAAGAAAGTTTAATTTTGTGTTGCATTGAATTGCATATAAAAGTTAAAATCTAATAGTTTAAAATTCCAGCTGTCCTGCACCGCATGATATCTGTTACAATACCTGCAAGGAAAGTTTCACCTTGTAATTATTAGTGTAAAGTGTTGCACTTTTTTTTTGCAAAAAGAAAATTACAAACATGTTCAAAGCAGTGGCGTGTAACCTAATGTAAATAATATTGTAACGTTAGCCTATTTTCGATGCTAAGTCGCACCTACTACAATTCTTATAATCAGTTAGATGAAAATATAGCGCTGGTCCGGGAATGCATCCGAAGACACAGCAATCTAGTCAATCATCATCGCTCTCAGCTACTATGTTACCATTTATAATTTAATTATGTTCTATTAAATAATTTAGAATTATGTTAACTTGATACCATTGACGCATGATAGATTTGGCGCCGGAGCCAAATTTCTAATTCTAATTTCGATATTCTAAATACAGGGTTTCTAAAAAGCGAGGTAGGGCGGCCTGTGTAATACTTAATATGACATTAATATTAAGAGGTATTATTATTTTATTTTAATGTTTTTGTCATTTGGCACTACATTCTTTTGCCTTAACTCATTTATTTACATATCATTGTGCTTAATTCAATTTTGATCCTTGTTATATCTAAACATTCTCACTCCTTCCAAACGAAAAAAAAAAAATATAAATTTATCATTATAAAAATAAAAACAAAACTGCTTTGCTTCTCCTGCTACTCTCCCTCATGTTTCCACTCTGTCATTCCTTTTTCTCGTTCCTTTTCTCTATCTCCGCTATCCACCTCTTCCTTTCACTACCTCCCTTTAATAACTGCCCAATATTCTTTTCGCTTATTACCTTTTTCTGACATGATAACTTAATGTGCTCCAATGTTTCTATCTCCGTTCCGCATACACATCCTTTTCTCCTCGCTCCTCTTTCTCTTCGTTTCCCAATCTAAATCTTACAATCCTTCTCATGTTTATTATGAGTTATTAAGAGGCATTATTAAATAATTGATATTAATTTCTATCTGGTAACTTTTTAAGGGCGCCTTTCAATATGAGGTGATTTTCCAAAGAACTGTATTTTCTAAATTAGGCTTTTTATGTCCACTCCAAGGTATGGCAGTAATTCTTTTGAAAAAACGCTTCTTGTTTGAGGGCAACGTTAAAAAGTTACAAAATGGAGATCTTTGTAATGTCTTAATAATTAATTTTCTTGGCAAATATGTAATTAGTTCATAAATATTAATTGCCTATGTATCTATGACAAAGTTACACTAGATAATTTATACTGGATAAATGGTAATAATGTTAATTAGGAAACCCTCTGTAAAATTTTCTGCGGACGTCCATGGATACACACGTAAATAAAAAGGTCCACAATCGCTGTCCTACACAGATTTAGGCAGATGTCCTGTCTCTATTGACCTACAATCAAAGAAATGACGTTAAATGCAACCCACTCCATTGCTCCATTGCAGTACTAGTGGTGCAATGCATCGGTCATTCAGTGTCCATGTACGAGTATATTCATAATGTCCGGCTGATTCGTTGTGGTCTTCCATTATTCAATTCGTTACAGATCCTCGGGAGGCGGTAGATGAATAGCCCAATGTGCAGGCTCTGTGCCCAACAACTGTTTTTGTGCATTCCGAATTAAAACGCATCCGGTTGTGTTTAAATAGAGAATAGACACTATTTAATGCCATGATTTATTTTATTGCTATTGAAAGTGATAAACTAACAATGTTTTTATCCAGGATGATTAATTTCTATTGTACTAAATTAGGTTACTTTGATTCTTTGTTTTTGATAAGCGTATCTATGACTTTTATATTTTTAGGTTATGTATGTTCCATCTATGACGTCTATAATTTATATAAAAATATTTTATGTTATGTTATAATTTATATATATTATATTTTTAGTTCTATTTTTGTATACTTCCGTATCTATTATATATAATTTATGAAAACATTATATTAACTTTATTATATGTTATAGTTTCCAAAGACTCGTTTAAATTTAGGTTGGAATAATGGATTCTTTATTTTGAATGGGCTTGTGTCCTCATTTTTTAGTGGTCGATTTTTCTATTGTTGATTGAAATTGATGTTAATAAATGTGTATTGGCGTGTCTATTTTATTAAATATCTAAATATTGACGGAGATATAGCAATTAAAAGTTTGAATTGTAATTTTAGCGCTAGAAATGGTCGGCCATATTTGTATGACGTGAAATGCATTTTAACGTCAGTTATTTGTTGAGTAGGTCAGTGCTGTGGTAATGTTCTGTAGCTGTTGGTAGTCAAATAATCAAGTCAAATCAAAGAATAATAAGTTTTTATTTTATTTAACCCTGCTAAGGCAGACATAATATTGAAATTTGATTGTTCCTTGAAATAGCTGTAAATAATATTTGATATTTTGATATAAAAACACATATAGCAGAGATTTATGAGCTGTAAGGTTGGTAACCTTACACAAGGATTGTGATGTCACGTGCTCTTGAAATGTGTACAAAGTTTAATCTCTTTAATAATTAAAGGGAAAAAATGACTTTTTAATTGTTAATCTCTTAACATATAAGGAGTTATTAAAAAATAATTGAACATTTGAGGTTCTAGTAACCCACTTTATCAACATATAGTAAAGTTTTATAGAAATTAAAACATAGGACACAAGCCCATTAACCATTTTAGAATTCAGAAATTAATATACAGTAAAATTTTCAAATCCGAGAAATGAGCTTCTCAGTTAAAATTAAGGCAAAATAAATTCTGCAAAAACATAAAATACGTGTTCCTTTTTTTTTGTAAACAGAACTGCGAAGCATGGGCATTTCACGTTTAAGTAATATAAATAATGTTAACTAATATACTCGTATATAGTTGGGGAAATCTCTTATCAAACCGTCCATTTTGGGTAGCCATCAACTTTCTTTTCTTATTTCAATTCGGTCGCTATCCTGAAAATAAAGGAGTAATTAAAATGAGTAAAAAAATTTATATATCTTGAAAACTGTAACTTCCCCAAAAATATTGTAATTCGTTATTTTGTTAATAGTAATAATAATAGCCTTGGCACTGCTCACGTTATGTGCGAATATGCATACATCTCAGCATTTTTTGGATCTCTGCGTGATGAAGTAGAACCTATTGAACCTACGATTATTAATGACTAATGTATGAACCACATTATCAACACGGACGTATGAAATACAAAGTGATGTTCTAATAAACATTAAACTGGAGTACACTACACTGTGTGCAGTAAATCATGATTGATTTTCCTCCACTCCTTGAGATGTGAGATGCCAGTCCTTATAGATCCTAAACTCGCATAGTTTGTGCAGAAATTGCATCTGCATGTGTACGAGGAAGCTGGAACTTAAGGTATATAGTTGAGGGAGAAACATCCCAAACTAATATGGATTACTGAAGTGTGTTCGTTCGGAAGTTAATGTAGTATGTAGTGAACCAAACACTGTTCACCGTTGCCACGAGTGAACCACTATCACAATCTAAACGGGTGCCGCAACTCTCCCATCCACACTACTGAAAGAATCGCAAGTTGCTAGAAAGCATTTGCGATTCTTATCTTATATTTATACTATCTTTGTCGTACGACTATGTCAGTCCTTGACGTATACGGATCAAGCCTACGCACGTATACGGTTCCAACGTGACTCCAGACTTATTTAGTTGACTCACTTTCACACCACTACTTTTTTTTTTCAACTTTTCACCAACTTCTGTACCGACTGTATTTTAAGTCGTATTATTATGTAAGGTATTATTCAATGGAACCGTACCGTTAGGCTAGTTATTTAACCAGCTGAACTAAAATAACAGGTATAGTAAATAAAGGTACATTATGCAATTCTTAGAAGGTCCTGCACACTCTAGAGGCGAGGCTGTTGCACTACACTAGATTTTTTTTTAAGTTGTCAAATTTTAGCTTTGCCTATTTGATTTATTCCGAAATCGGAGACTCTTTGAATAGATGTAAGTGAAAACTCGTAAATACTTAACACGTTAACTGTAATTAAATTGGATAGATTTCTATGTTTCTTTTATTATATATTTATTTATTTATTGTATTATTATTTTACGTATGTATAATAACGACACAGTGGTCGATACCACAGTTATAGTATAAGTGAATCTTATTCTAAAAAATTAGTTTTTAAATTCTAGTTTTGTTAAAGACTGACCACAGTAATAAAAATATTAACGTAGGTATTTTGCAGAGATACAAAATAATTTTATTATTAGTATTTAAATGCAAAATGTAAAATTTTTTTTTAAAAATACTGATGAGAATATAAAATACTATTAGTAACAACTAATGTAAATGTTATTTATGTCACGGATTTTAATACTACTATTTGTTCAAACAATTAATCTTTCATTTTTCGTCTATAAAAGACAAATTGTTTGTAGGGGAGGTCTCAAAATCATTCCAACAAACGAAAAAGACGTTTTACTGGTGATGAACTTGGCAAACATGTGTTACATTTTTAAAATAATTTCTATACGAATCTAATATATTACATCATCCTCATCATCGTCATTTTAATCATCAACTCCTATATTTTTAGTTTAAAATGAAATTGCAACAGATATTGAGTTTATGTCTGAATCTGGTTTACCATATCCTTCAAATGCTTTACTTCTGTTTGGTTTATTGGCAGTAATTATTTTTGCAATTTCTAATAATTTCAAACCAAATGCTGCATGTTATATCAGCTATCAATTCAGTTACTCTATCAAATATATGGGAACCTGGGAACGCGCTACTTCGCTTTACGTATCTGAACCCTGTAACTGTAATGAACCCTCGCACACTGCAAGCAACAAAGCCGTCCGAATACGGGCGTTACGTAGATCTTAACCAATTTTAACCAAGCGTATGCATGCTACAACACTAAACCTGTCCGAAACTTGTAAAAGCAATCAGGAAGGGATATGGAAGGGAATGCAATAGTCTCTTTTATAACAGTGGTGTATCGATAAAAATTAAAGTAAAAGTTTGCTCTAATGACAAATTATGTGAGTGCAAAACAACTCCAATACACCCTACAGTACAGAAGTTTGACTTGGCGTACTGTTGTATCAGTACATGGTATGTATATATTGTGACACAACACATGCAAAGAAGATAGTTCTAGTCGCTCAACCAAGCCGCCGATTTACGTCCGAATTCGCTGTCGCTTAAATACGCTTGCTGTATACGACGGGCATAAATGTCCTGCAGTCTGCTTAGCACTATTTCTTTTAAGTATATTTTCTATCAATCCTATAACACGTTTACGGAATAACACTATGAAGTGAGAAAAATAGGGAAAGTATTTAGTAGTTTTCAAATAGAAAGTAGGTTTGTAAAAATTTTCAAATAAAATATAAAATGCAATTTTTAAAAGATTATAAATACAAAATTAAAAATAGGTATTTTTTTAATTAATAATTTACGGGCTTCCTAGGACCACGATCCTTTTTTCACACGTGATCATTCATTTCATTTGCATTTTACATATTTACATTTTAATTATTAATACACCTATACTTTTACCCGCTATATTCCATATGCTGTCTATCACTAAGCAAAATAGGTATTTTATATTTTGCATTTGCATTTGAAATACATTAAATAGAAAAAGTCACATCTCTGATAATAGCGCATATAATAACATTGAAATATGAATTTTTGAACGTATCAGTAACATACATTTCCGCGGTGCAGTGTCTTCGGATCAAAACACAGAGCTAGAGGGAAGGAAGAGGGGACGCTGAACTGTGGACGGTGCACCAACTACCACCAACTACAGGCAGGCAAGGCAACATCTGAATACTGAATACACAATACTCCTCAGTCTGTTATATATGAGCACCTCATTAAATTAAGATGGTGTCGGTTCCAAATTTCTCGCGTTTATCACAAACAAAACTGGTTATATTCTCGTACGGAGACATTCTAATTAAAATTCTTTTTCACGGTGTTTTCCGGTTCTAGATTTTAATCAATCGTTTCATTTGGATTTTAAATAATTGCTAGAATGAAATATATATATATATATATATATATATATATATATATATATATATATATATATATATATATATATATATATATGTATATGCGTGTGTGTTTGTGTGGTATAACAAAGAATTATAGATAGTTTACTATTTATTGGATTCCGATAACATACGAACGCTGTATTGTTGTATGTCGTACATACATACATACATGTATATTGAATTTCAAAGTGGAAATTGTTTTAGATAATATATAACGATTGAAGATTTTAGTAGAAATTGTTACTGAAATTGTAGGGCACCCATTGCTTTAACTTAAGTAAATAATATTCAGGACTGTACGGTTGATTTTCCAAAGTATGATGCAACCTAGAAAACATTTGGATATACATATTATATTCATGTATATTGCATATCGTATGTATATTCTGTTGTGATATAATACCTATAAAATGCGAAGGTATGTGCATATTTAAACATTCCTGAATATACATAGTATATACTGTCATGTTTAGTCATTTCATGTATGTGCAATATATATACATTATGGCGCTTATATTAATATACGAAGAATATCTCATATTATGTATTATGATAAAACTTCGCAATTCCACTACTGATATGTTTTTTCTTTACAATAACTCTTGACTGCGTTTTCAAAATCCTATAATTTCTTATTTTGGCTGTTGTCAGAATTAATTTAATTAACTACCCATTATCATCACATATCACAAATCACATATATAAAGCCTAGGCACCATTAATACTACCAATATTGTAGGAGGTCGTAGGCAGTAGTGTATTTAGCATTTGAGAGGTCCGAGGCATAATTCAATTTTGAGGCCCACCTCTTCATTAATTATTTTCACTACACCTACACTATACAATGTGCATTCTACGCGTAAGTTTAGAATTTGGCTTTAATTGGTTTGGATTTTGAATTTGGCGCCTATATGTCTATAGAGGAATCTGACGCAAGACTCATAATAACAAAACTACAATATCAGCACACTATACATTTTTTTAATAATGAAACATTGCAAAATAATTAATAGAACTTGAAATTGATCATTGATCCTGCAGGTGCTCAAATATAAACAATACACGAATGCGTTGTTGCCATATTTATATAATTAAAATTAAAGAAATGTTTAAATAAATTTACAATGTTGCAGAATCAAAATATTTAAATACAAATAATTGTTATAAATTTAAATAACAATAGTTTTGATTATAATTAATAATGAATTATTGTTGTTTACACAGCAGGCTGTTATGTAAAATAGATGGCAATTCATATAAGTGAAGAGGGTAGGCAATATTCATCGTGTTAGTTAATTATTTTTTTAAAAAGGTACTCATAATATTCAGGTGACCTTATACGTGGTGGTTTGCAGGATAATTGCATTTACAAATAACATTAAGAAATCAATTCAAAATAAGTTGTTTGTAATTCAGTTTGTTGCAAATCTGCTTCCGTCTCAGAACGAAGAAAGTTATTTAAATAATTATGTACGTAAAATTAAAGTTATTAACACAATTTATTTTTTATAGGGTTAAATGTAAAAAAAATATTATTCTTTTTTTTCATTTTGAGAGCTGTATTTTGAGTCTCCTAATTTATAAGGGCTGATGCGTGCGCCTCGAACGCCTTTATGAAAGTCCGCCACTGATCGTACGTGATAGAACTCAGAATCGAAAAAACGACGTTGTGTAAAATTATTAAAAATAATGAAATTAGATGACTTTATTTCTTTCTTTATTTTATTTCTTTCACGACGACTTATATCGCCGACGACTTTTTACAATGTTCGCAGTATTTGTATTTTTAAAACCTCATATATGTGGTATAATACGGGTTACTGCTGCCTAATAAATGTACTATTATATATGCATATAATCAATTTAATTTGATAACAATCAAACCCAGAAAATATAACTCTGGTCCGGGGATCGAACCCGAAAACATAGCAGTCTAGCTTCAAGCATCAATGCTCTCACCCACTGTGTCGTCTGTCTTTATAAAGTTAAATAAACTTAGTTTGTATAGATTAGCAAAGATATGAATGTAAAGCTAATTTGCATGTAATGCAAATGAAAATATTTTATATTTTGTTGAAAAAGTTTATATGAAATTTTTTTTCAATATTAAACATTTGTTCAAAATTATATTCGAATCAAATATTTCAATTTAAAGATGGAATTAAAATGAATTCAAATCACACACACAAAACGGACGACGCATTACAACGGAGTAAACGCCAGTACTGGTAATTTATAAGTTACTTCAATTTTACAAGATTGATTATTATTTTATTTCATGTTAGCAGTTATCACGCAGCTATTATTATCATATATTTCAATTACCAATCTCATTTTAATTAAGTATGATACTCAATAATTATTCACTGCAAAAACTTGCTGTGATGTTGGTTTTTATAACAACTACCTCCCATATTCAAAGTCAGAGGCGAAATCACAATCTGGAAATTACTGAAAGCGCCAATTATTTGTTTCTTCAAATTATTTATAAGTTTTTTGCCTCTATTTTCATCTTCAATTATCATCTTCATCATGCCGCTACAGTCCTTGCTGAGCCCTGGCCTACTTTCATATACCTCTCAACTATTTTCTATTCGCAACCTTTTTCTTCCAATTTGTAATACCCGTTTTCCTTATGTAATCCTCCGTTTGTTCTTTCCATATCGCACTAAGTCTTACCCTCACCCTTGCATCACCTGTATTTCGTTTCAGAAATTTCTCAGTCGTTCTGGTACTACCCATTCGAGTGTTTTTCTTCTAATTTCCGTCACAATATCAATTTCTCAATATCTGTACATATTTTAATATTTGTTTCTATTCTCCATTCTCCATTTAGATACTGTATCATGAGTTTTATGCAAAATTTTCTTTTCCCAAATTTGCAATCGATCTTCTTCAGTGGGCCCGGGATATTTGACCGGGCGGGCTAATAATTCATGGGGCCGGTAAATTCCGAGAGGCACTGCGTGGAAATGACCTTTTTCTTTAGTTCTCAAGGAGATTATCAGAAAGAACTAACCCATACTGTTACTTTTTTTGGACTCTTTTCATCAATGAAAAAGGTAATTTTTTTTTTTTAAATTCGTAGTATGTAGGCGTGTGGGCCACCTATATTAAGTTCTTGCCCCGTCTCGAAAAAATCGTAGATCCATTACTGAAATTACATGTATTATTATTACAGCTTTGTATATAAGAATGTTTAGTTAACAATTTATATAAGCAGAGCTAGGTAAGTTCAAATTACGAGAGTTCGGCGGCTATTCATACTTAAGTTGTGTGGTATAAACTGCTGATATAACTAAAAAGCTCTTTCTATAAAGTATATAGGAACGAATAAGATAAAATTCATTAACGTATTATAGATTTATACGGCTCTTATATCCTCTTTTAAGTATGAGTTGCCGTCGAACTTTCGTAATTGGAACTATAATTTCATTTATAAATTTCTCAGTTACGCTCTAAACCGGGACTTTAATACTAAGTCCACATACTTAAAAAATGGCTACTGTTCAATTTAATTCCTCTGAACATTTAATTTATCTTGATTTTTTCTGCCCTTCTTTAAGTTTTGACCATCAAGAAGAATAAGATCATATTTGACTGACTTTCTTTCACTAATAATGCGACCTTTTACAAAAAATCGTATGAAATTAGGAGAAAAGAAAAGCAATGCGGGAAAACCAGGAATTTCCGCCCCAGTTCGTCACTGCTTACTGCATTAATTACATCGTAGTAATAGTACATATTGTTATTGCATGTCAATCAATGCGGCAGCTACTATTATATTAATCCAGTTGGTCCATCTTCTTATTTCAGATTGCAAATATAGATTAATATAATTACTATGATTATAATCTGTAGAGTATCCATTGAATGACAGGAGGTGGTTTTTTCATTATAATATACATTTTAAAATAGAATTTATAATATAATCCACTTTTTAAAAACAATTTTATAACGTAGACCTAACCTGATTCTTTTATTGGTTTATTTTTGTTTTAACCCTTACAAGTTCAATGCACTGAAATTCTCATGCTATTATGGTGTTGGCATTGAGAGAAATAAATCGATACATTTATCGAGTACATATAACCATCGGGTAAATGTATACTTGATATTCCTAAATATCTATCACAAAGTAGATATTTAGGATTACTAACACTCTTTGGTCTACCTACTAAAGCTGATATCAGGCGGTTCACTTTTTGATCATTTCTGCTTTTCATTCGGCATCTTTCATTCGAAATAAACCGTCTAAACACAAATGAATCAAAAGTGCCGAATGAATTCATTAGTGAACCGATCCAACGATGTTGAATACGTCCATTCAGTATCTTTCATTCGCACTTGGAAGATAGTGAACGAAAAATCTGAACACAAAATGAACGTTCATTCGGGCTCAGTCTTTGTATCTCGTGTTCTATAGTGTAGCGAATTCCAATACGCACAACATTGCTTGACGACATAGTAGAATATAATGCCGAATGAATGTTCATTTTCGTCTATGGCGTGTGAACATGCAATGAAAGGAAAATGACATTAGCTTTAGAGATTGGTAAATTGTGTTGGAGCCCCATTATGGCGAAATATTTTATTGTAATTTTCTGAAAAACCTACAAAACTAATTATACAAACACGTAAATATATAAGTTAGCATATGTACATCATGAATCTAGAATAAATTATCTTTTTAATTACAACATCCTTATAAATTCTGTAAAATATTTATATAACCAGCGATATAGAATCAACGATTCCAATTTTATGCTAAATTTCAATCTTAACAAAGTGTGTTTCAATTTTAATAGATCGTACTTCTTGAATGAATTAAAATTTGTTTCAGAGAGTATATAAAAACATAAAGTATAAATAGATGGTACAGTGGTCGAGACTATTGATGCTTGACGTTAGACTGTTTTCGGGTTCGATCCCCGGAGCAGGGCTATATTTTCTGTATTTGATTGTTATCAGAATTAGTTTGATTATGTGCTCCTATTCATAAAATTTATATAGGCAGCGGTGTAGTTCATATATATGAGACCGCCACATAATAAATAACTAATATGCCAACATTGTTAGAGGTTCTCAGTGATGCAATTTGACTAAGGAAATAAGCTGACGTTAAATAAATTAATTAAATAAACAAATAAATAGTAAAAGCAGATATTGTGTATTGCATATAACTGTTTATAATTCCGATTCCAGTGCCGCATTTTCCTTTTGAAGGCCTGGCGCAACGAGACTAGAAAAACTAACAACGATCCAAATCTCAAAATTAGCCATAGTACTCTGTTGATCTATTATAACATGTTCTAATTCTCAAGTGGAATATGACCTCTGATTCTTTTTGTTTATTGATAACTAAATCAGTTAATTCACAATTGTGTATAGTAATAAGTATTTATAGATATTGAATTAACTAAAAAATACATTTTTAAACGTTATCTGACGCTCCCTTAGCAGTAACCTGAGTAGCTAAAAAATGCTGTAGTTGACTCCACCGTTAACACCGAAATTTATCTTCATTTAGAAATACAATAAAAATAAACGATATTTAAATCGATTAAAATATATCGACATACAGAAACATCGATCCAGTATGCCCACCCCTATGCTCTATGGTCTATGCTGTAAACATGTTTCTATACAAAAGTAATATAGTCCGGTTGGCCTAATTTTCTGTTTGATATATATCGACAAGTATTTTTAATATTTATAAAACTGTATTCTATGTAAATAAAATATATGACCATACTCGTATGTCATTAAGACGTTATATTTTATATATTTTAGCTTTTTGTCGTTTAGATTTTAAATATTAACAAATAATATGACATATTTATCATATTTAATACATATATTAGAATATTAGATAATGATATAACTTTATTTAAAATATGTTTTAAATATTTTATTATAATTTTTTAAATTAAGTAAATAAATAAATTATTCACTCAGAGTGTGAACCGAAATATTGATATTAATTCTTTCATCTCCGTATTTAGTTAAATTCTGCGAAAAAAACTGAAACATTTCTTTTCTATGTAAACAATTAAAATATTTTGATTTGGGGGCCATCCATAAATTACGTTACACAAATTTCTGTCCCCGTCTAATATACACTAACAGGGACGAAATTAGGAAAGGAGGGACTACTAGGTGGAACAAGAAAAGGAGAGCACGGAAAGTCTGAAAAACCTTATGGAATTTATAAACAAAATCAATTTAGTTTCTTTACTTTAAATATACTTATAAGTTTATGGACTACGAATTATGTATTATAAATGTTCATAATAATTATGAATTACAAATTATGTATTGTAAATGTATATATGCCTTTTCAGTGCTAATAATAACTTTTAAAAGTTGATGCACTTTTAAAATCAATATTAAAAAAAAAAAAAAAAAAAAGGAGAGGATGTTATAAAGAAAGAGGAATGACGGAGAAGTGCAGGGCAGGTAACAAGACGAAGGATATAGAAGTCAGCAGCAGGGAAGGATGAAGAAGATCGACGAAGCAAAGTACAATAGAAGATACAGACAGTTGTGGACTAGGAGGAGAAAATACGTAGATCGGGGCAGTAAAAAGAACTAGAATGATCGAGAGATTTTGGCTAGGAAACGAAGAAGGAGGTAATAAGTATTGGAGAGGAAAGGAACAGAAAGCATGCAGGATATGTGAAGTGAAGGAGGAAGAGCTTGAGCACGTGAGATCACAGGATACATGTGGAAGAATTTTTGCAAGCAAAGAGAGAAGGGCGAAGGAGGATAGCAAAAGTAAGAAGAATGAAGGAGGTTAACAAAGGCATGGGACATTGAAAAGGATTGAAAAATTTTAGATTCAAAAACTTTGTAGATTAAATGTAGAATTAATGTAAGAATGTTGCAAGACCATAAAGATTTATACAATAACACGAGTATACTCGTATACATACTAAATCTAAACCAAAATATTTTCCTGTTGTCTAAACTGCATTGTCTTTTTATACATCGATAATCCGAAAATTGAGATACAATACAAGATAATTGAGAAAATTAAGATCCTTTACATTTCCTCTATTTCCGCGGTGAGAATGAAGGAAGACTATGGAAAGTGAAGGAAGAGGGTCGAGAGAAGAAGAAGCAGAAAGTACTTTTGGAAATAAAATGATCTAGAATAGTTTAGGTTATTATTATTATTTATTATTTATTGTTAATTGTGTGTGCCTTTCGGCTTTACAATCTACCGTATTCTATTTCTTATTACATTTCATTCCTATCTTAACAATTCAACCTTAAAACTAAACTTACTAATTTTATTTAAAACTAATTATTTTCTTAAAACTAAACTTTATTTATTTATTAAAACTAAAAAAAAAAATTACTCTAGACTTTTAGTACTTCCGTACTCTAGACTTTAGTACTCTAGACTTTTAGTGCTTTCTGCTTCTTCTTCTCTTGACCCTCTCTCTTCATGTTACCCATGCAAACTAGATAACGAGCTGGACCAGATAACTGGGTTTTATATATGGACGACGGTCACTTCGCAGACAATTAAATTTACATTATTCTAGACCTTTTTATCTCCAAACGTACTTTCTGCTTCTTCTTCTCTTGACCCTCTTCCTTCATTTTCCCTAGTCTTCCTTCTGTACTGGTCTATTCCCTAGTCTATTTTATAATATAGTTTAGTTTTTTATAGAATAGTTTAAGTTTAATTTTAAGTTGAAGTTCTATGAAATGTATTAAGAATGTAGATTGTAAAGGCGAACAATTAATAAATTAATAAAAAAAAAATAAAAAACATTTCCTCTATCATCTTTTTCAAAAATTAACATCAAACTAAGTAACACCCTGTATTTTACTTCAATTTGTAAAATCTAACAAATGCAACGGTAAACAATCAGTTATATTTTATTTGTGCTACGGGTATTTTCTTTTCTTGCATTAAATGCAGATCACGTGTTCTCAAAGTAGTTTTTGTAGACCTACCCCACGTGACACGTCTGCGTGTTTTGAATTGAATGCTTCTAACTGAAGTGAACCACCTCGTTGCGCGCAGTTAGCAGCAACCAGCTAGGTCCTTGATAAGTGGTACAACTAAACGGTAAATCTTATTTATCACTACTTCAATGAACTGACTTGTGTACTCATTTTTTAGGGGTCGATTTTTTAATTGTTGATTGAAATTGATGTTAATAAATATATATTGGCGTTTTTATTTTAATAATTTTATAAATGTTGACGGAGATATAGTAATTAAAAATTCGAATTTTAGTTTTAGCGCTACAGATGTCGGCCATGTTTATGACGTAACATGTCTGTACTATTAAGGGTAGGTCAGTTATTTTCCCCGTGGATAAGAGTTCTGTGTTGAGTAACCTATCTCTTTTACGAACCTAACGTTCTCTTGTGTAAAAGACATAGCAACTTAGCGAATGTAATGTCGCATGTCTTGGAATGTTCTATAACGTTCTAGGAGTTATTAAAAAATAATTGGACATTTGAGGTTCTAGTAACCACTTGTATCAATATATAGTACAGTTTTATAAAAATTAAGACATAGGACACAACCTCTTAATATTTTAAATCAAAATTATTTTTTATTTGGACACAAAATAAAATTTATAAACATTATAAGGTTAATAAAATTACTTAGATTTCCAAATGAATTTTAATTTTAAACAAATAGAAATGAAAAAAATTCACATTTTTATTGTTAAAGGTAAAATTAATAATTGAAAATTCAAATTATAATAAAATTTATTTTATTTAGTATTAAATTTATTTAACGTCGGCCTATTTCCGATGCTGAATCAATTTAACTTGATAACAACCAAGACAAACCAGTGGACATAGATAGCTGTGGTCTGTGGATTGATCCCGAAGACAAAGTAGTTATCGGCAAATATCAATACTCTCGCCCACCGTGTCGTCTTTAACAATTGTCAATTCCTATTGGTTTGTACTCTCACTGCATAAAAAGTTGAATAGAAGACCATTTATAATTTTCTATTATTAGTCAATTTGTTTTTTTTATGTATTATGCCTTTGACATTTTCAGCCCTGATCTTAGTCCTATGGATTATTTTCTGTGGGGATATCTTAAAAGTAAGGTATACCAGAACAAACCGACGAGTTTGATGCAATTGAAGCACAATATCACATCAAAAGTGGCGGCAGTCCCGCAAGCAATGTGTCGACGCGTGTCTTCGTTCGAGATTAGAGGAGTGCAAGTAGAGTGAAGGTCGCCATTTAAACAATATTGTTTTTTCAAAATGATTTTCCTGTTCATTGTGTATAAAAATAAATGAACCATCTATTTGATTATTTATATTTTTTATTTTATTCAGATATCAAACACCCTTTACATTAAAACGTAAAAACTCAAGGAAACATTTCACATAAGTGAACTTTATTTGATGGTCCTTTATAAACTACACATCACATTTAATGAATTCACTTCACACATATGCAATCCAAAAGAAAACATTCACTTAATAAATGCCCTAAAGTGAACCCTATTTATAGTAATTACGGAAACATGTAAAGGTACATAACTTTATCGGTTGTTTGATGCGACTTTAATTTTTAATGTCGACTACCGAGTGTCGATCGACTGTTCGCTTTGTGCACTGCTTTCGTATCCACTTATCGTGCGCTATTGAGAACCCTTTAATAATTAAATATTCACCAAAAGTAATTAAGCGACACGGAAACAGCGACTGGAAAGTAATTATAATATTACTAGCAAGCCCCCATCGCAAGCGACGACTGTCTCTTGTGGTTGAGTTGAATTTTATTTCAAATTTTCGTTCTATTTTTAAATTGAAATATTTAACTAGTTCTGTATTAATTTTGCATATAATAATAAATAATTTTTCATATAAGCTGATTAAAAAAATATATTTTTTTCAACAAAATAAAAAATATTTTTAAATTATTCATTGTTTCATCAACTATTTTTCAAAATTTGGGATTCTCATTTTCTATTTGCGTACAGTACATAACATATTGCGTAATGTACACTATTCGCACCATTCGCACTATTCGCACTGTTCGCACTATTCGCACAATTTGCACTGTTCACACTATTCGTACTATTCGCACTGTTCGCACTATTCGCACTGTTCGCGCTATTCGCACTGTTCGCACTATTCGTGCTATTCGAAAGCTTCCTATCCGATAAAAAAGAGTTTTTCTGTCTCCATTTGTATTTTTATAAATTACCAATTATTCTGTATTATCATATTCCGGTTTAAATTTGAACTGCTCTAGTAGATTGTACAACACAGTTAAGGAATTGACCTGCTATAAATACTCCGATTAACTGTGATTATTGTATCTACATTAGATTCTTCAAATGATCACTTATATTTAATTGTAAATCAAGTCTTAATCATCTGTTTAAGATGTTCTCTAGTATTAGTATATCTATACAAAAAGTTATTGACGGGATTCTCGTCTCTGGTTTGTCGAAGGGAGCTGCCTGTTGTATTTAACCTTTAATTCCAATCGTTTTAAACAAAACACCGGTCTATTATCAAAGTTAATTTATTATCTATCATCACTTATGTTTGGCGGCAACGGCAACGGCAACGGCAACGGCAACTATTGCAGTAGAGTACCACTATACGATTAGTCATAGGCGTCCCCAGGTAGGAGAAAACAACAAATTTGCCCCACCGCCATGAATATCGAAGTTTACACTGGTAGAATGACATCAATGACAAATTTATACTTGATAGAATGGATTGGTGATGAATCTAAGAATTTACAAAAAAGGTGGAATTAGTTAAGACAAAGAGATGTACCCAGGATGATCGCAAGGTTCAGGTTGTGGAATGAAGGGAGAAGAAGTATGCATTGAAAGGAGGAGGAGGAGGAGAGTAGGTAAAGGAGAAGGTGGAAAATGTAAGAAGTGTGAAGGAACTGTAGCTTGGACAAAGGGATGTCTGAAAATGGATGGCGGAAATAGGAAATAGACGAAAAGGAAAGTTAAAAGCGAAAAGACGAAAACAACTAAAGCAAAAAGCAAGGAAGAATTACAGTAATAGAGAGAAATATTAGGTTTTTTTTGTTAATATACGAGTATTAGTAAGTAACGATGAAATGAAATGTAATCAGAAGAATATACGTCCTCCTAGGTAGAAAATGAACCTTGGAAAGTAGCTTCTGGCAGGCTACTGTATGTGAACCTTGCACTGTAAAACAATTTCTTCATGAAAAGTAGACTATAAACCTTGGAATTAGCTCTTAAAAGAGCTAACCTGAAAAGCCAGGAAGGTTTCTACCTGTAGAGACACTGCAAATTGAAATATGGTTACTGTTCACTATTGCGTTGGTCGAAGCAAGACATATGTTACGCATTTTATATAGTTTTTGATTTAAATGTTTTTTCATTGAAAGTGTCCTCAAATTTTATTGAATTGAACATTGAATATTGAACACTGTTTACATAATATTCAATTATTCAAATATTTTATTGTTATATTGAACCCTCTCCGCCTAAGAGAAAAGAATTTTTGTTATATTGTTATCCTGTTCTATTGTACATTGTTTTAAAGTTAGATTATAGTAATAAAATATTACGTTTAAAATATATTGTATTAAGCTGACATTCGTTATTTTGTTAATAAGATACCCTACCCCCAGATAGATATTTATAAAATAAAAAATATATAATTAAATTAAATAACCTACAAGTAATAAATTCGTGCTCGTTTAAGTTCTTACGCGATGTCCCTTATAGAAAACCACAGGTTTTTTATAAAACTTAAAAGTTACTTCGTAAAGTATTACCCAGATAGTAAAATGTCTTACGGTGCAGTTGCATAAATATTAGCTTGACACAAGCTAATACCAAGATACATTTTCTACTTCTCATAAAAAGTGAGTCTTACAATGCAGCTTCACACTTGTTAACTTGGCACAAAATAATTCTAAGGTTCATGTTTTACTTCTCATATAGAAATTGTCTTACAGCTGTTATTGTCACACTTACTAGCTTACTACAAGCTACCCCTTCTGTAAAAATTTTCAGCGTACGTCCATGCAAAGAAAAGTAGTTGTTAATCATTAAAGGGAAGCATTGATAATACACCTCTGTTTTGTATAATGTGTTATTATCATGTAAAAATATAATTATCATTGTATATTTTATAGGTATTTAATCAACAAAAGATTAATATATGATTTAATTACTATATGATACCTCTTATGGTTTACACTGTACATTAAACACATATAAATAATTATTCAGAATTCTGGCGCCACATTTAGTAAGAATTGCTTATAAATTAGTCATCGAAACTGTGGGAACTCTATTTGTGTGTAGGCGAATAACTTAAATCCTGTTTGAAAAATCTTGCCATGTAATGTACAGGTAAAAATATAAAAGTATATACATTTATTTTTAAGTCGTTTATATCAGATGTTGGTAACCTTTTTGTATTTGCAAGCTACAATTCTAAGTTTCTGCAACTTTACTGTTAAGGGTCATTCATTATTTACGTCAGAAGCGAAGGAGGTTGTGCAATTTATTTTATTTATTTAAAGTTGGCCATTTTCAATAACTATTTCAACTGAGTTCTATCACCGACAAAACTTCTACTACGTTGGCAGAATTTATGGTGTCGAAGCTTCATATATTAATAACACCGATGCCTAATAAGTTTATGAATTTGTGAACACGTAATCTTAACACATATACCCAGAAAATATTGCGCTGGTCCGGGGATAAAACCTGAAGACACGGCAGTATGAGATCAAACATCAACGCTCTCGACCTTGCCGTCTACCGGAAATTATACATAGGAATGTATCAGAGTCCGATAGATCGGAAATTTATTGTATAGTAAGTGGTAATGAGGACTATATGGCGAAAAAAAGACTAGAGTTCTAGGAAGCCATTTAAAATATGTAAAGAAAAATGTTTTCAATAAGAAGTAACAATGAAAGGTGATATAACAATATAAACACCAAAACTCATATTTTAATGAACAAGTCTCTTACCCTAGATTACCCTAAATGTTACAAGGATCCTGATGAGGTAGGTTCTGGTCAGGTATGCTTAAGTTCTTCATAAGGCGCTGGTAAGATATGTAACGCAGTTGCCTCACGAGAATTTTACTTAGTAAACCTAATAAGTGGTGCTTATTGCATATTTGCGCATATTTCATTACATACTTATATTGCATATTTTAATTTATTTGTTTTATATTATGTTTTTCAGAGACATAGTTTTTTGTTTGAAAATTAAAATTGTACACCATATCAAATACTAATTTTCAAAAAGAATAAGACTAGGTTTAAATTATTGAAAAAATATAGTCGAAATGTTGTAATTGAAAATTTGCAGAGTAATAATTTTTCTTATATTATATATATATATATAATATTATTTATATCCACATATTTAAGGATTTTTGCTGAATATAAATCTTTGTCCTACTAATAAGATAATCGGGCAAGCATTGTACAAATTAATAATTGATAAACAATACTGCAGAAATCAGAATTTTTTTTAATAATTATGAGAATTCTCTTTCATAAAGACCGACTTCGTTTTGAAACATTTTTGTTTCATAAAAATACAACATAGAATTTTTAAAAATAGCAAAAGAGGATTTTATTAGTGTCGCATGTTTATGTCGCACTAGTCTGTACGTTAAAAGTACAACACATTTAGTACACTCATGTCTAAATAATGTCAACTTATGAATGAAAATATATAAATGTTATGGTATGGTATGTAGCATGTGGGGGTAGTAGGGGGTATTAACACAATTGTGCAGATACTTTTAGATCATAGATGAGGCTAATATTGGTGGGGTTTTAAGTTTATATTCAAAAAATAATATTTACTGATTAACACTATAAAGTAACAAAAATGAAAAAAGTATTTTGTATTTTCCAAATAGGAAATAGGTTTGTAAAAGTTTTCAAATAAAATATATTATTACTTAAAACTACGACAATATTTCAATTCACGGCACATGATTTATTCCTTTATTTATTTTTTATTTATTAACTTGATTAATAATTAATAAATTAACTTGATAACGACCAAATCCAGAAATATACCTCTGGTCGGGGGATCGAACCTGAAGATACTGTATTCAATGACAAGCATCAACGCTCTCGTCTACTGTGTCGTCTCTGAAATAGTAATAGTTTGATTTTATGTAGTTCTGATGCGGATTTGAACTGGATATCTCTAAAAATGGATGCCGCTGAAGCGTTGGGCTTATACTCCAGTGAAATATTTATAACTTGTTTATAATTATCATAAAACCTCAATGAGTAGGAGGGTGGTGTACGCAGAAACGAGACTGCCTGGAGCCGCATCGGTGCACTTTTTGTGCTAGTAGCAAACATTATACCCTATTGGTGTTCCATCTCTTTTGCTTCAACTAGCTAGAGCTGCCTGCTTGCACTGATACCGAAAATAACTAAATAATGTTTATTCTATTTATGTTAAGAAATTAAAATATATAAGACCAGTTTATTAGGAATGGTAAATTATGTAAATATTTTAGTAATTACATTGTTTAACTTAAATCATACCTGAAACTTAAAGAAACGACATTTAAAGTTTATTATTTACCATAAATTGTCAATTCCTTTTTATCTAATTCTAATCCTCCTATATTATAATGTTCCACCTGAAAGTTTATATATTTATTTGTTTGTTTGTTTATATGTTTACGCGATTCGTATGGTGGCTCGAAAACGGCTCCGCGCATTTTCCGGAAAATTGCATATTTCGTAGAAAACAAAATTCTAAGATTTTTTGCGTCCTAGGATTTTTCCCTGATTTTCCTGGAAACCCGTAATTGTGGAAAAACTAAAAAAAATTATTTTACTTTTTGCTGTATAACTTTTAATTCATAAAGGATAGAAAGTTGAAATTTGGCATGTGTTACGGTGCTCAATGCTAACATTTTTTGAAAATTATAAATTGAAAAATTGGAAAAGGGGCGTTGAGAAAATTAGGGGACGCGGTTAGGAAACTTTGGAGAAAACTCAAATTTTGGATTATATAATAATGAAATATGTTATTAAGAAAAAAACATTCAAAATTGCGGGCGGTTTTTGCCGATGGTAAAAATAGGACTGGAAAATTGAATTGAATTTTACATATGGTCTAACTTTGGTACCTAATTTATAAATCGATAAAATAATCCCAAATTTTGAAGAAAAGTTGAAAAGCAAATTGAAAAAAATATAATTTTTTAGTCAGTTTATATGAAAAATTATTTGTTGTTATATGTAAAATAAATATAGAACGAGTTTAATATTTCCATTTAAAAATGGAATTAAAATTTGAAATGAAATTCAATTTGTACACAAAAGACAGTCGTCGCTTGCGACGGGGGTAAACACTTGTTTTATTATAACCTCACAATATGCACTTAATTAATTGACTAAAAACGTGGGTTCTGTCCACTCCAAATATCAACTGTGTTGGTCGTTTTCCCTACAACGACATCAATGGCTTTGATGGAACGGTCACTGTTTTACCGAAAGACGAACTTTGTACCAACTAAAGAAATATAAATTCTTTACATATATATAATATGTTATGAGGTATATTTATTTATAAAGAATTGTTTGAATTTTTTTGAATTATATTATTTTAATTCCGTGGACAACATGTTCACGGCCTATGGAATACATCATGAAGAGGTTACCAGTTATTTCATATATAAATCTATTGAGTTATGTGCCTCGAATTTAACATGTAAACATTACGGTCAAAATATTTGGGAAAGCTATAAAATTATAGAAGTTACAGACTTGTAATTATGAATGCAATGAAAAATGACAAATGTTATTAAGTTACTGGTATACCATAGTTGGATTTGGATAGTTACCATATATCGTACCACTACCGCTTTATTTATTATTGTTATGAGTTGAAAAGAGTTGAAATGAGTAGCTGGTTGTAGTTTAACATGTACAATTTTATTGTTTTAATAGTTTTACATTGTTATGAATTTGTAAAACTTTTATGGTTTACTACTAAAAATTCTGTAATAAAAAATTACTCCGATATGTATACGAGTATATGTACGAGTATATTCGAGATAAAAGAACCATGTTTTATAATATAGATAGAATAGGTAGAAATAGAACACCGATACTGAGCCGTCACTCAAATAGATACTAATTAAAAATGCTGTAGTTTCGTATTATTATTTAAGGAGGTACAGGACGTTAACGTAAATGATGAAAACGTTGTGAAATTTGGAGGGTCGATACAAATATTCATAGTTTTCTTTTTATACATGATTAAAAATAGTCATTTTCCATACAAATCATAATTTTTAGCTCAATTTCACCACATAATATAACTTTTAACTATAAAAAAATGGTGACACGGCTTTCAAAAACTAGGTGTATATAAAAGAATCTTTTCTGTAACTATTGCAAAAAGAAAATTATCAAAAGGATACCTATATACGAAAATATTTAAATAAAACCAGTAAGAAACAGTAAGTGTAGGTTATAAGCTGGCAACGTTGCAAATACCAATTTGAGCGGGAAATTCAAAATCGGAATAAATATTATATAAAATATAACAATTTATTTGTCAAAAAACAAAATCACGCATGCGTCAACACACGTAAATTTACAGCGTTGCCAAATGCATTATTCCTTTTTCAAAATATTTAATTTGAATTTACTTAATATTAATATTTATATACTTAATATTTAATTTCTTTTTGTGTGCGCACGATTTTCGATTTCAATATCAATAGCGGACTGTTGGTGAGGTATCAAATAGTTCCAGAGATTTTTCTTTTGGGGTTACCTTAAGTCAAATACATACAATAATGCCTTACGAACTTCAGCGGGGTTGCGGACAAATATCACAGAAAAAAATACGTCGATTTTCAGACCTGTTACCTCATCGATGTTATTTAAGAAAAATAAAAATTTGCTTCTTTGGGAATTAATTCTGCATTTTTGTACCTTGAAATAATTAGATTTATATGAGACACCCTGTACAATCACACTGTTGAGAAATATGGTAACACTTTTTCTAAAAGCATGGAGAAATCATAATATATAGAGGACGTAAACTAGGCTAATAAAAAATTTATAATTTTTAGGGCGCAGAAAAAGTGGTCTACGTGCTATTTATTTGTTTATAAATGTAACCAAATAATTACCACTAAAGACCACTTTCATTTAACTAATTTATTTCCGATATTGATTTCTTACTGACAAACCTCCATCTATGTTGACAGTTTTTTTATTTGATTATGGAAATACATTAATCAATTTAGTTTTAATATCAACTTAACCAAGATTTTAAAATATAGCACTGGTCCGGGATCGAACCCGAGCACACAGCGGCCCGTCGTTAAGTGTGAATGGTCTGAGCCACTGTGTCTATATTTAAACTTAAAAATCTTTTCATAAATAGTCAAACAATAGCCAAATAAATAACAATTTACATAAATAGTCAATAAATAGTCATAGAATGCCAATGACTTTTAATTTAAAAATCAAAATAATTATATTAGATTCATATTACTCATTCTATCTTCAATAATCTTTTTTATCAGGTGTACCAACTCGTCATAAGCTATTTCAAATTTCTGCTAACGATGAGGTAGTCGAGACAGTTGCGGTCTTGACTGAACGTTTATTTAAAAGATCACTGTCTTAAGATCTCGACACACTTAACCTATTAAGTCCAAGCACCTATCTCTGAGCTATATGCATACTTATATATGCGTATTCCTATTCCACAGTACATGTGGAGCATTACGATTTCGCTCATTTTTTCTGTAATTTTCTGTCGCCCGTGCCAACGTTGATGAACTGTTCGTTCAGTGTTCACTTTGTCCTACTACTTGCATCTAATATTTTGTATAAGTCAAGTACGTTTGTACTTAATATCAGGATATACTTTTTTACAACTAAGACTCTAGCGTAAAACGTTAAAATATAATATAAACTACATATTATAGTTCGGAGCTAGTGTCAGTGCGCTTGTAGTGAGTTTAGTACTTTAATAACTTTGCGTATTTAGTACTGGTTAAATGAACATACTAACTCGTGATCAGATCCGGTGAATACGGTGGGTGATCAATTTGAATTATTTTGTGCTTCGTCCTGCGCGAGTATTCATTATTATCTATAGTAGTTGTCACCGTCAATCAAGCTGATACGACCACGTCAAATTTAGCTGCCCAAAATTGCATGGTGGTAAATGATGAAAACAACATACATCTCATCTTTTCGCAGGCGTATTCCATCTCAAATGCAAGAATTTAATTACGGGCAATATTCCTGTTTTTCTATCTTTACAGAATCACTGACACAAATGACTGTTAAACAAAAACTAAGCAACTTATATGGCTGATATTTTCAAGAGTATCTTGAACGCATGCGCAATGATATTATCAGAATATTTTTAACGAGTAACACCTTTTTTATATTAGGCTGGAAACTTTTCAGCACCCTCGTAATCAACATGTACTATGCCTCAACACCAATCAACAACTTTTACAAATACTTTTACTTCACAATTAATTTAGGTGCTGCCGAGATTTATCTCAGGTGGAGGAAGTTTTTATATTTATATTTCAGGACCTATATCTCCATTGTACACCACCAGCGCTCATTCCCACTAAACAATTTGGTGAAGTGTCCTGTTTTGTGACGTTCCTATCACTATTAGCACTTCAATTATAGTTCGAATGAACTTTATCTTCATTTGTATTCCAACATGTGGAGTGGTTTCGCCATTTGTAGCTGATAAAATAGACATTTCATATGAACGACTGTGAGAAACTGAACTTAATCATGACAAAAAAATTATACGCATCTTCAATATGATGGCAAAGTGACTCCAAAATGTTTACTGGATTATCAGATTTCATTCTTCATTATCGCATTTATAAGTACCGGCTAAGGCATTTACTATTTATATTTAACCTCGACACCACAATATTATTACTTTCCGGTGTTGACAGGTCGACGTTAAATAGAATTTAAGAAAGAAATATATTTGGTCGAGTTTCTTCATAAATAAAAGATAAGTTTACTTGAACAATGCCACATAATATGATTTTTTCAACAACAATTCTTACAGCGCAATATATTTATACGTGAATAAAGTATATAGTTTTATTTTATATAACTACGACTAAATATAAAGTTGAGAAATGAATCTACATATATACTTGTAGTATAATATATAATATACATGAATATGAAACATGGGTGGCTACAATAATGCTTGGTCACACTTAAAACCCGTCAAAAACACTTAAATTGCTTAAAAGCACCATTTAATTTTTTTTTAATATTATCCCGCATATCAGTTTCGTAAAACATTGTTTTCACACAAAGCAAGTAAATTAAAAACCAACCAGACAATGTAGAACTAAAGACATGTAACCTATTGACCTCCATGCGTGGGTCGTATTTGTATATACATGTATATATAGTTGTATATATATATATTGTGGACTAACACCTACGGATGTTGAATTTCAAAGCACAGAAAACGCGACACTTTTATATACCTACATATATATATATATATATATATATATATATATATATATATATATATATTATTCATTTTAAATATTTTTGTCTTTAAAAGAGTCGCTAATTAATCGTAGTACGTAGTAAAAATAATCGCTAATTAAAAAATTAAAATAATTTGTTTGTTTAACTGGGCTTTATACTACCTGAGATTTACAATAAACAAAGTCGTTTTACCATTAGCGCTACCAAATTATTTGACTACTGGGCTACTCCATTTTATATATACTGGATACAATGGAATTTGTTAAAAATTTATAATGAAAATAATATACTTCATCTTTTTGCAAGAACTTCATAATTTATTCTAAATAGAATATGTGACAAATATATTCATAAACTGAATAGAATTGTATCTGCTTTTTTAATATTTCCTGTAAAATTTTCTGCGGACCCATGTCATAAAAAATACCTTGCAATTTGTTTATTACGAGCAGTAAATACTCCGCCTCCCACAAAGGCGAAGTGCTCCTCCAGAAAGTTAATTGTAGTGAGATTTAAAGAAAATTTTGAAAAAAAGTAATTTGTTTCTGGATATATTATTCAATTACATTTGATAAACCCAAACATATTTTTATTATATACATATACGAGGCGTGTTTTTTAAGTGAGTACCGTTTTGTAATTAAAAAAAGACGTGCAAAGATATCGCAATAATTTTATTTTTACATGAAAGCCTGTACCTTAATCTACTTTTCTACATAATTTCCGTGAATATTGAGGCACTTGTCATAACGTGGCACCAGTTTTTGAATACCCTCCTCATAAAATTCTGCCGCCTGACTTGTTAACCACTGTATCACAACTGTTTTGACTTTTTTCATCATGCACATTTGTGCGGCCATCTTTAAATGCTCTCACCCATTTCCTTACCATTCCATCACTCATAATGTTTTGTCCGTAAACTTCACAGATCTCACGATGAATATCGATCGGTTTTACGCCTTTAGCACTAAGAAATCGTATAACAGCCCGTACTTCACAAGCGGCGGGACTCACGATTGTCGGAGGCATCTTAAACGCTCAGTAAACAACGTATACAATGAAGAATCAGACTGTATTGGCTGTAGAAAAGTAGATTAAGGTACAGGCTTTCATGTAAAAATAAAATTATTGCGATATCTTTGCACGTCTTTTTTTAATTCCAAAACGGTACTTACTTAAAATGTAATTTATTTAACGTCGCCCTATTTCCGATGCTGACTCTTATCACCAACGATCTCCTTCAATGTTAGCAGTATTTGTAGTGTCGTGGCCTCATATATGTGAACTATACCGCGGCCTAATAAGTGTACGGTTATGTATGACCATAATCAATTTAACTTGATAAGAACCAAACCCAGAAAATACATATCTGGTCCGGGGATCGAACCCGAAGACACAGTAATCACCGTCAAATATCAATGTTCTCGCCCACTGTGTCGTCACCCAAACATATGAATCACTTCTAATTTGTATTGTACATATCGTCACACGACTTAATTCGCAACTGTTTACCTTGAAAGATGAAAAATTGTCTTGCAGTGCAGTTTCACACTTGTTAGCTTGTCACAAGCTAATTCCAAGATTCATTTTTTATTTCTCATATAGCAATTGTATTGCAGTGCAATATTACACTTGCTAACTTTCCAGAATGTAGTTATTAATTTATTATTTAACGTCGGCTTATTTCCTGTAATGAGATCACCTATCACCGACGACCTCCTATTATGTTGACAGTTTATATGGTGTAGTAGTGTCATATATATGTGTGCTACACCGCTGCATTATATATTTTTGATTATGTACGTATATAATCAATTTAACTTAATAAGAACCATACCTAGAAAATATATCTCTGATCCGGTGATAGAATCCGAAGACACAGTCCAATTCAAGTATCAACGCTTTTGTCTACTAAAGCTAAATGTTACATTTTGTAGCTCGTTATACTTATATCTTAATTTCACAGCATATATTATAAATTAAAACCGTCACAATCATTGCCGCTCCTTAAGCATTATATTTAAATGTATCAATTCTTGCTTTTTCGTTTTTGTGGTTAGCGAAATTGGATTACTCATACCATTTACATATTTTTCAATTGTTATTATTTTATTTTATTCAGCATTTAAATGTTACAGATTATTATGTTTGAGATTTACCAGGAACAAGTGCAATAAGATCAGGTGAATAATATTTTTATATGATATTTTCATGAATCATATAAATTTAATGGGTTTTGCCAGTAAGTCATGACAGTTTCTATTTTCAGATTTGGTGACCTAAATCTGTACTTATTTTTTATAAAGACATCGCATCATAATATATTCACAACATATATGTTAATGTTATTATTATTTTAATAAATAAGTTTTCATAGAATTGAACATTCGAGGAATCATATTCGATCTCAATTAATTCTAAGCTAAGTTTCAAATGACTGAAAACTGTTTATAAAAATGGTTATAAAATTATGATATGAACTTAGGGGCCATAATTCGATCGACGTCGGATTCCTTCGTGTTCTTACGAGTGCCGAAGTGTAAAGTTATATGTTTATGCGTTCCAGGGAAGTTTTTGAAAATTTCCTATTTCGTAGAGAAAGAAATTGTAAGACATATAGCGTCCTCGGATTTTTCCGAGGAAACGTTTAATTTTGAAAAAACTAAAAAAAAAATTACTTTTTCCTCTATAACTTTTAATACTTAGAATAGTTGAAATTTTGCATATATATTACGGTGTTCAATGTTAACATTTTTTAAGAAATAGAAATTTAAAAATTAGAAAAGGGGGCGTTAAGAAAGTTAGGGGGCCCGTTAGGAAACTTTAGACAAAACTCCAATTTTGGGTTGTATAATAATTGAGTATGTAATTAATAAAAAAAAATTCAAAACTTTATAATTTTATTTGGAGGTACGGGAGCGGTTTTTGCCGCGGGTAAAAATTGTGCAAGAAAATTGAAATTTTGTATATGGGCTAACTTTGGTACCTAATTAACAAATCGGAAAGAAAAACCTAATTTTTTTTTAAAAAAGTTGGTCAAATTACGAAAATAAATTTTTTTTTTGATTTTTTAGTATATTAAATATAATTTTATTATTGAAAGAGTTAAATATTTCAATTTGCAAATAGAACAAAATTTCAAATAAAATCACGAATTATTTTATTGAATTCAAGTCATACACAATAAAAAGACGTCCTCTTGCGACGGGGGTGAACTCTAGTACTTATATAATGTTCATGCTCATAATTTAGATTATATGTGACATCACAAATTCCCCTCCTCCCCATTATCTCATCTGCTCACAATTTTTACCCCTCTCCCCTTCCTTACGTATGATGTAATTAATGGATGGTCAATAATATTTAACTTTATCATTTTTTACGGTAATTTCGGATAACCGAAAACAATAGTTTAAATAGAAAGAAGTTTTATCTTAGATGTTAGAGTGGCTATAAATAGATTTTCAATGTAGTATCTCTACTTCAACTGTTCAACTTAAAATTAAAAAAAGAATAGGCGACCACAGTCAATGATTGCCAATTTAGAAAAATGTCCACATGCCAATGCCTACACTTAAGTCACTATGAATAGGCTCAATTAAAAACAAACTATAGCTTAATTTAATACGACAGGCCGAAGGCAGCAAACACGCATCAATCTTTTACGTAAAATGTACATAGCGAGTTAAATTTTACGTAAATATTAGATAAATATGTTTATCGGTAGTATACATAAAATTACTTTAAATAAAATTAGCATGAGGTTGATATTTAATTACCTAAAAGTCGTTTTTTGGCTGATTTTTGTTTTAATTTATTATTATTTAAAATACAATGACGAATAACAGAACAATAGAGAAAGTCAACGAACATTACCCACTGTTCTCAGAATTTCTTCATGCGTTAGAGTTATTGCATCGTTTGATGATAAATCAAATTAGTAACAATGTCGGAATGAGCTTTATAGACTATTTATGGTATTATGTAAAACTATGTAAGTGTGCATAACACATGTATTGACTATTCTATGTTGAAGTACAGTGTGTTATATATGAGTGTGTAAGTATAATCCACTGCTCATGTTTTTTGCAGGTTAGAAATATATTCTCAGTGGCCGCCAGTTTCCTGTTATATATTTCACTACGAATTCAATTCTGGTCATGGGGTCATTTATTAATTACGTCATACGTCATAGATTGACAAAATGAGACAAGACGTGACAAGGTGTCATAAGTTTCGTGACGTTACATATAAATTCGACATCCAAAAAATAATAAAAAATAAGACTAAAGCCTGCTGCATATGTAGCGTGTTTTAACCCGCGCGGAACGTGTTTTCACCCGGACGGAACGGGACGACAATATCGTTTCATATAAAATGTATAGGAAAGTGCATACATAACGGGTGCACGGACGGGACGGGTACGTGGCGTTGAAGGAACGGGAAAAAATATCGTCGACGACGATGTTTAGCACGTCCCGTTCCGCGCGAGCCCCTAATACCACGTTCTGTCTCCGTCCCGTCCACGTCCCGTCCGGGTTAAAACACGCTACGTGTGAAACAGGCTTAAGACTGATTGCAAACCTTAGCCCCGAATCTACTCAAACCGAATGAGAATGCAACTTTGTTGTTAGTGAGAGAAGCACGTGTATGCGAGTGAGAGAACACACACGGCACAAATGAAACTAAACTAATTTGATATTGGTTTTGAGGACTATGTTTCTTGGTCGCAGAGCAATTACGTTGCATGCTATGGATGATGACATCATGAACAGAGATGTGCACAAATACTATTCTAAAGTACATACAAATACCTTATAATACGACACAATAAAATCACCTATTATGCTATTGTTAAAAATTCTGTAGAGTCACGAAACACGGCACGTTTTTCGGTTTCGTTGGAAACTTCGTTGCGCGACTAGACGTGACATGGAGAGAGATAGTAAAAAGCCTAAAATTTGTGTGACGTAATTTATGGATTACTCTCAAATATAATTTGAATAATTTTTTTTTTTTTACCCTAACACAATTTTTAAACAACACAACGTAAAAAAAATGTATTGTTTACGTAAAAAATGTCTGAATCAACATTCTTTTACCTATTTTATTGCTATTAGAATCATAAAAAAAAAATTCTGTACATTATCAGAATTATGAAACCTTCTTTTGGATAAATTCAGTCATACCTTTAGAAGGAATAAACGAGTCATAAAATTACCTTCGTTACCCAGTAAACAATTTGGTGAAGTGCCCTATTTAGTGACGTTTCTATCACTATTTGACTTCAATTATAGTTCGCATCAACTTTATCTTCATTTGTATTCCGACAGGTGGAGTGGTTCCGTCATCTGTAGCCGATAAAGTAGACATTTTATATGAAAAAATGTGAGAAACTGAACTATAAATGAACTCTTTCATGACAAAAAAATCATGACACATCTTCAATATGATGTCAAAGTGACTCCAAAATGTTTACTGGGTAGTATCTGTAACACAATAAAAAAAGAGTTGAAGAGAAGAGAGTAGAAGTAGAAAAAAAGACTAGAAAAGTACTACAAAGAAGCAAATTATAACCAAACGAATACAATGGAAGGGATATGAAAGAACATACAATAGTCTCTTTCATAACAGTGGTGTATCGATTAAAGTAAAGTAAAAGTTTTTCTCTCATGATAAATTATATTAGTGCAAAACAATTCCAATACATCCTACAGTACACAAGATTCACTTGGCGTACTGTCGTATCGGTACGTGGAATGTGTGTCACAACACATGCAAAAAACACCGGAGCCGCCGATTTACGCGCGAATTCGCCTTCGCTTAAATACGCTTGCAATTTAAGACAAGCCCGTATCAATCATACGGGGCCCCGAGCTACAAGGGCCCCAAAAGAGTGTAAGTAAAATGTTATCCACAATCTCACTTAAACTCTTAAGCCGTACTTAGCTTAGTTCTTACGAGTATTAATTGTAAGTAATAACGTATAATTAATATGTAATTATTTTAATTCAATGCGAGCGCTGTGTTCTTTTTGTGAAAAATCTTTACCCATCATTTAAGCCCCCCAACAAATTTTGAAACAGGGCCCCTCTAAGGCACGCTACTTTACTGTTTAGGAACCTCAACATAAATAAATTGTGACTATATTCAATTAAATTATCGATTTGAAGTGGTCTTAAAACTATCTCATACTTTCCCTAAGACGCTCTTTATACATATGCACAATTGTACAATTTATCGTGTTAGAAAAAGAAACCGTGTTGTCAGATGCCGCATTATACAAAGATTTCCATCATTTTCTAATCGCGTTAAAGCGAAACCGTATTCTAAGACGTAATTCCAATCAATCCGTACCATTCATTAGGTTAATGATCAATGTATACAAATATTATTGACGTAGTAAAATCTATAGATCCCGGATTTATTTAATTTATAATTAATATAATTTCTTAGTGTAATTATAAAAGTAGAATCTTGGCGACTACCCGGATTCACACATGCAAAATTCCAGTAAACATAAAATAATAAAAAAAAGATTGGAAAATACATGACAGTAAATCCAGACGTCATTTAGTAGGCGGTCACTTGTTGACAGTCACAACGAGGTGAGAAAAGTAACAGCTAGCTGCATCTCGAATCTCGTCAACACCGAAGTACCTAAGCACTGAGAGCACCGCGACCACCACTAGCAGAAACACCGGCATAACTTATAGCTTAGGAGTTCATAACAAATGTTACTACGTCAAATTAAAACGATTGGTTTCTACAATCATATTTACCTATAGATCTTTTAATTAAAGTCAATAAGTCTCACAGATAAACTACTTTTGCTTTAATCTAATTTAAATATCTAAACAACTTAAAATAACATTTGCAAACAACGTCAACTCGTAATAAATAGTTAAAATATTTTACTAACCTATTTGACGTTTCACTTTGACAGTTCATCGGTTTAAATGAAATTCACTTACAGAATTTTGACGTTGCACTGCCATCTGTTTTTATAATCCTGAACTGCTAGGACACAGCATTGACAAATAGATTGTTTAAAACACCAATAACAAAAATACGTTTCAAGAAAACTAATTGTTTTAAGTTAATAGTCAAATATTATTATAGAAACACACAATTATATTTTCTGTTTAACAATACACCTATTTATTATTTAGTAAGAGCCTGCAAGTATACGTTAACGAATTTTTTCTAAGGTTATGTCAAATCTTTTTTACAACATAACTTTGTGGTAATAAAAACATATTTGTAGACCAAGTAAATAGTTCAAAGCAAACTTTAGATACTTATAACTATAATCACTAACAGTTTTATAGTTTTTAAAGCACATATTTTTTATTAAATAATATTTTTTTACTCGGATTAACACGAACACTGTTGACATTTCAATCTTTGCACTCAACATGGTTGGCGCAATGTTTTATGGGAAATATCAAAGTGACAGCTCCGGATAAATTAAAAATTATATGTCAAAAGTTATATGTATGAGGGATGTTACTTATTTTAAACTGTTACTTTGTTGCTATATCTGATAAACTAAAGAGATTAAAATTTGGTACACTACAATATGTAAATGACAATGTTATGTCAATAATATTCAAGAAAAAATGAACTAGTTTTTAATAGATAATTTGGCTGGAAACATATGTCACTGCGTATACCAAATAAGAAATATTGTTAAAGAAATTTCTTTTGTATGTATGTAAGTATGCCTTGAGAGTTAGGGTGGCTACACACTAATCGTTACAGTCTATAGAAATATAAAATATGAGAATGTTCACGCTTGCAACAAGTCCTCTTTTTATTCAATGTGTTCCAATGCAGTTTTATTTATCTCTGTACAACAGATATAAAATTGGGTTAAGACAATAGTGTCTACAGTGTGCGGTCGCTCGCGCTTAAACAAATTATTAAGACTAAAATATATAAAACGCACTTGATAATTTTTACGAAATTTATTAACTAATAAATAATTTAGGCCACCACACTTTTATTATAAAACTAATAATTAGAAAAATGATTGTAATAACACTGTTTAAAATATTAACAACAACAATATCTTTAGACTACACAATGGTCGAGAGTATTTATACTGGATGCTAGCTTGCCGTGTTTTGCGGTTCGATCCCCGTACCAGCGCTTTATTTTCTTTGGTTATAATCAAAGGTTATAATATATTGGCAATAATATATGTGGGGCACATAAACTGCTATTATAGTCGCAAGTTATCAGTAATAGAACTCAGCATCAGAAGTAGCGGACGTTTAATAAATTAAATAAACAAACAAATTATATGATTTCTAACACTTTTCTTGCATATGTCAGATTATTTTTATTCGCCTTGTAAATTAGGTTTCAATGTTAACCATTTTATAACGTTTTAACTTTCTGGCACAAGTTTACCCTCGATAAAAACCATTTCGAACTGAATGTTTCAAATTTTCTTTTTTATTTCATTAATTAGATAGTAAGCCAGTGAACAATTTGGTGAAGTGTCCATTTTTGTGACGTTTATATCACTATTGCATTTCAATTATAGTTCGCATCAACTTTATCTTCTTTTGTATTCCGACAGGTGGAGTGGTTTCACCATTTGTAGCCGATAAAATAGATATTTCATAGGAGCGACTGTGAGAAACTCTTTCATGACAAAAAAATTATACACATACTCAATATGATGACGTAGTGACTCCAAAATGTTTACTGGGTCTATCGGGTCCCTATTGTTGATATTCTAAAATATTTTCATATTTAAAAATGAAATACATACTCGTATATAAAAAATCGGGTTTTTTGAAAATTAGGAAATGATATGGGAATTAAGAATATGGGAATTTGTGACTCAATATAAATTATGTTTTTTAAATACATGTACTCAAAATGCAAATACAAAATAGTAAATACCTATTTTCTATTTTGTATATGAATATCTTTTAAGAGTATAGAATTTTATATTTTAATTGAAAACATTTACAAACCTATTTCCTATTTGGAAAATACAAAATACTTTTTTTATTTTTGTTACTTCATAGTGTTAATCAGTAATTATTATTTTTTGTATATAAACTTTAAACGCCACCAATATTAGCACCATCTATGATCTAAAAGTATCTGCACAATTGTCTTAATCCTCCCTACTACCCCCACATGCAACATCCAACATTTATATATTTTCATTCATAAGTTGACATTATTTAGACATGAGTGTACTAAATGTGTTGTACTTTAAACGTACAGACTAATGTTACATAAACATGTGACACTAACAAAACCCTTACTTTTGCTACTCTTAAAAATTCTATGTAGTATTTTTATGGAACAAAAATGTTTCAAAACGAAGTCGGTCTTTCTCAAAATGAATTCTCATAATTATTAAAAAAATAACATTTCTATTAGTAACATAAAGAGTATTCTATTTTCTTAAAAGTATTTTTAAAATACGTATTTTGTATTTTCTATTGAAATACTAACATGAAATTTATTTTTTATTTTTGCGAGTTATTTGCATTTTGTATTTAAATGCTTTTGAAAAGCATCTTTGCACATCTTTGGAGATGAGTTTTTCTCATCACCTAGCTTCAAATTACATTTGATTCCAATTTGAAAGCATCTTTGTCAAGAGCTCCCCAACTACAAGTACAGCGCTCCAAAATAATTGTAAACCAGGATGAATGGCTAATGTGGAGATGACTCTGGCGACACCTTGTCCGTCGTTGGTCCGTTGATCAGTTCGCCTATTTGGCCCGTGCCCGTGCCCGTGTCCGTGTCCATGCTCGTGTTGGACTATGAGTACTGGCCAACAAATTATGGCTAGCCGGCGACTCATGGACGGTGTACGACAACAAAAATTACATTTAATGTTAATTTTTTTTCCGGGAATATGAAAACATATATATCACAGAATGTTGTAAATTAAATAAAAGCACATACACACACAAACACAAACACAAACATATCTCATAAATTAATAATTCATTAAATATGTGTGATATTTGTCACATAGGGAACTCATTAATTAAACGTCTACGTAGCAGACTTACGTAGGACAAGTTTTTGTTCATTTTAATTGAAGGTTTTAATAGATGAAGTCAGAGATTTGATTAGTAAACCGACACAGAGCCGAAATTAGGAAGTTGGCGCACCTGCCCCACATAAAATTCACTTCTTAATCTGTTCATACGATTAATTTCTTCAAGGATGCTAGTAATCAAGGACACACCTAGTTTTTATAATTATAATTGTTAATATTAAGAACGAAAATAAATATTTGATGGCATATTCTGAACAGAATCTCTCAACAGGTATTTTTAGTGTACAGTTAGAGATAAGGAGCCATCCATAAATTACGTCACACGCATGGGAGGGTAGGGGGTCTAGAAATTGTAACAACGTCACATGCAGTATAAAATATATATAAAAAATTGTATATTGCTTTATTGTGAAAAAAGCATTCCGTGAAGTAATATAACATTTCTTTTTTTGAAAACATTGGTAATTTCCTGAAAATAATAGAAATAACCATGAGATCTGAGAAAAGAAAAAGTAATGCAAAACGTGACAAAGTGTGTGTGGGGGGAGGGGGGAATAAAATAGCATGAAACAGTTAAAATTTATTAAGCATCAATAATGTGCCCGTGCTCTCATTTTCTACGGGTGTCTCTTTTAAATTTTTGATTGAAATATAGATTCCTAGTTAGAAATTATTACAATGGATTTTACGCTTGCTAGCTTGCCACAAACTAATTCCAAGGTTCATTTTTCTACTTTTTATGCAGAAAATCTTTTGCAGGGCAAATTCACACTTGCTAGATTACTACAAGCTAATCAAAATGTTACATTGCCTTATATTTTCCACCTAGTAATAATATATGCATATTGACACACATAATGAAGATATAGTAGCTTTATAAAATTAGAATTTCTGCTTGGCACTTGATTTTGATAAGTAATCGATTTTATTTTCTTTCTGAGGTTCACAACGTTCATAATATCACAACTTAATGTAATGCACAAGCAGTACATATAAGTAGTACATGACGTATCACTGACAAGTGTGTGCATCTTTTTTAAACTCGTTTTATTAAAGATATGGAAATTCATAGTAAGGAATAAGGTAAAACTCGAACATCGAAAAGCAACTTACCTTTTACAGCATTTATCCCCTTTAATGATTAATTATAATAATTAGTATTACGACCTAATATTAAATTATTTGAGGTTATTTGAGGTCCTGATAGTAAAGTTCTCACTACATTTTTATAGAAATTAAGACATCGAGTCTTACGGCAGGTATGCATAAGAGTCATTATTCATAATAATAACAAAAAACATACAGAATAAGGCTTCCATAGACCTAAAGATTCATTCAATGTATAACTGAAGTCGATGGGGGCCCGAAAAAATAATTGTCATATGCAAAAAGCAACTATTCCATTTTATCCAATGTAAAACCTAATACAGATTCCACTAATGTAAATTTATTCCAACTTTTTGCAAATTTAATTACAAATTATTTATCTGTAACTGTATATCTGTAACTAATTCTGAGTCCCATAACCGACGGCCTCCTACTATGTTGGAAGTGTTTATGGTGTCAAGCGTAAATGTCTCGACTACTGTACCGTCAGTTTTAGTTTAAGTAATAAAAACATTAAGGCATTACTTTACCAATTAGTTTATTTAAATCCTAGTTACAGCTCTGAAAACAACTAGTGGATATTAAAATTTATAAATTAATGAAAAAACTTGTTGGAAAACATATTGTGATGATGTGTGTTAGGAGCACGGGCTCGGCGTTCTGCGTTCTGCGTTCAGGGCTGGCTAAACATCATCTGGACGTTTGACTGTGAATTACTTAACTAGTCTAGGTGCACACTGGAGACAAAACATCTTTGGGCGATGCTTAAATTACGTCAAATAAACATCATGTTTAATTAATGCGCAATCCCCATTATCACGTCTTATCACACATTGCAACACCAGCCCTCCCTCCCCCCTCTCCTTGTGAGGTCACACATTTGAAAGAAAACAACATTTTTGGTTTTGTTTTTTATCTTTTTATAAGTTGAGTTTTAGATTTGTATTTATTAATTTCATATGTGTGTCGTTAGACTTTATATTCTTTCAATATTAAATCACGTAATTACATCTCATTATCAAACTAAACTTAAAACTAATCTAACATTTTTATAATTAAAAAGAAACTCTTTCTGATTTCTGTGTTCTTTACATGCCTGTGTCACAATACATACATACCATGTACTAATACAACAGTACGCCAAGTCACACTTTTTTACTGTAGGGTGTATTGGAGTTTCTTTGCACTAACATAATTTATCATGACAGCAACTTTTTCTTTAATTTTTGTTTCTTAATTTTGATGCACCACTGTTATGAAAGTGATCATTGCGTTCGAATAGGTTTAACGTTGTAATTTGTATTCGCTTGGATAAAATTCGCTAATATAGTTCAAATTACGAGAGATCGGAGACTACTCATACTTAAAACAAGTTGGTAGGTATAAACTGCCGGTATAACTAAAAAGCACTGACTCACTTATTTTTCTAAAATGTGTATCGAAACGAATAAGGTAAAATTCATTATCGTATTATAGATTTTTACCACTCTTATAACCTCTTTTAAGTATAAGTCGCAGCCGAACTATCGTGATTTGGACTATATATGCTTCCAGTTGAAAGCTACGTAACGCCCGTATTCGGACGGCATTGCCGCTTGCTGTAGCGGTGTAAAGCGTAGTAGCGCGTATACGTCCGGTCAAAATTCTCATACACTTCTTATACTCTTGTCCCTACATTTTATTGTTCTCTACTCCTCATTGTTTCTTTATCTTTCCTCTTTTTTAGCTGTACCTCCACCATACTTTTGGAAGTGTAAAGAATATGCTTTTAAGTAAAACTTCGCCCATTCATCTTTTTCCTTCCTTTTCTCTTCTCAGCAGCTATTTTCTTGATATCCTTCATTTCTAGTCGAGTTTAGATAAAATGTGATGTGACGAAACTTTCGACTCCTCTCCCCCCTTGTTACGTCTAGTCACACTCTGCGTGTGACGTAAATAAAGAATGATGGATTTACGAGATATTGACATTTATACAAATTGAATAGTAATACAAACAATCTTTAGTAGTTGAAGACAGTGGCCAGTGGTTGTCTCGCGGCCAGTGTGCGTCCAGTTTTCATTGACTCTTATTAACATTAAACGATATTGTACAAGTTGGTTGGTTTGTTAATTTCTGACCGAGTGTACAGACAGCATTTGCTTGAGACTGGCGCCGTGCAGGTAAGTTCCAGAGTCCCGGAGTAACTTTATAGCTGTATGAACAGATCTTTGTAAAACATAATGATCCGACTTAGGAATACATATGTTTGTTTGTATGTAACACATGCAATATCTTCATATTACAAATTTTCACACATATACATTCATCTGTTTGGTATATATTTATAAACTAGTCATATATGAATGTATGTATTTATTTCACAGTATATAGGACCAGTATATGTTTATATATAGTACATGGTTCGATGTCATTACAAGGTGCTTCGATGTCAATCTTGGAAAGATTATATGTACATACTGTAACGTACGGTTCACATTTGCGTGTTCGGATTCGATTATACAGATTTTGTGCAAGAAGACGCATGAGTGTGCCCTTCGGCATTCGGCAAACATTTGCAATCAGTGTCGCTAAAATAGAACAGATCAAATGGTCTGAACATTTGCTTCGACTGTGTTCGAGGTACCGTCCACACATGCGATAACAGTTATGCCATTAAAACATAACCTGCAATACTCAGTATGAACGTTTATTACCCTTAATTAACAATTTTTGCTAAGTATTTATGTTATTTAAACGATCAGTGGAACAAGTATGGACTGATGATTCGCCGAATGATCGTGATGCCCATTGATCGACCTCGAATAATCGGTAAACAGCACAATTAAGCACGAGCACGCTCTAATATGTTTTCACGGAAAAAGAAAAATACAAAAACAGTTTCAAAAGAAGAGATGGATATAGTCGAAAGAATAAAAGTTGTGCACTGGTAGGAGCTACTTAGCAGTACACAATTGGTAGACATATGGAAAAGTGATACACAATAATAAAGAAAAGTGTGCTAATGTAAGAAAGAATCAAGAAATGCAACGGAGGACATCGTAGTGGAAGCGATTCCTATATCAGATCGTGATGCAGTTATTGTTGAAATAGAAACTGATGAGGATATTGAAAGATGGATAAGGAAGTGGAAGGAAACGATGGAAGAATTTGAAATAGAATGGTGAAAAATGCTGAGAAACAGAAATGAAAATTATCCTATATTATAATGTTCCAACTGTATGTTTATATTCTTATATGTTTATATTCTTATATGTTTGGTACAATGTGTTGGCTGTATTTATGTATAATGTATTAATGTTAAATTTAATTTAAGAATATGTATGGATAAATAAAGCTCTTTTTACCAAAATTATCAAGCTACTCTGGTATATTAACTACATTGCTATCTAATACAAGGTCCATACCAATTACTTAACACCAATTTCACTGCTCTCTTTCTACTTTCACTTGTCACATCTTGTCACACTTTGTGAACCCTTCTCTCCAAATGTGTATGATATATATAAATATATAATTTCTCGGGCTTCTTAATGTGTATGATGTAATTAATGGATGACCCCTCAGTTTCTGATTATGTAAAAACATAATCAAATAAACTTGATAGCAATCAAACCGAGAATCAAAAACCTGTGGCGTCACAAAAGTAATCATTTGCAGATATTCCTCTAGAAAAAATACATGAAAATGTAAATAATTGGTTAAATCGATTTCTTTATATATATGTTATATTTTGTTTATGTATTTATAATTTTTAAACGTAGTGTTGATGCTATAAATTAAGATAATGGCAGGTAAAACTTCCAGCTTGTGATTTATATTTTTAAAAAGCACATTATTGCATCTTATGCCATCAATTTAAAATAACATAAAGAATTTCAAAGGTTGAAAATGTATGGAAAACACAGAGTTCATTAAATGCATCTTTATGACGTAGAAACGAGTCCGTTTATTATACATATTTATAGTCGAACTCGTATTCGTACGAGTATTCGTATTCGTATACCGCTGCGCTGTGCGCTGTTGTTTTGTATTAAATTTCGTTATAATCTTCCATATAAATAAAATTTACAGACATTTGCAACAACAAACTCTGTGATACCTGAGTTGCATTCAGATAAATTTCTAAACTATTTTTATCATTACGGATATCCTGAAAGTATTCCTTTTGTCAGAGGCGAACCATGTCGTCTGACGGAGGCTCTTAATACACACTGCGATTTCAATTTCACACGTGTTAGTATATGGCATTAAAACCACGGAATTATTCCTCAGTCGGATCTAGGCCTTAATACAAATCAAAATGACTTAGTACCAAATCTGATACTAATACATTTGTTAAAAGAATTCTCGGACTGTTAGAAGACATCCATAAATTAAGTCACTCGCAAAAGGAAGGAGGGATGAGGAGCGCTGTGACGTTACATGCATTATAAAATATGGTCATAATGTCATTTATTCCTAAACCTTAAAAAATGCTATAAAATATCACAAGAAAATTTATTAAATGATATGTGTGACATTACACCAAAGTAAGTTTACGCAAAGGGGAAGGGGTCAGAATAGCACGAAGTTTGTGTGACGTAATTTATAGATTGCCCCTAATGAAGCGGGGTTAGATTTCAAGATTAAATAAGAGTTAGAGAAATTGGAATTGTAGAGTTAGAATATGAAAGAGGTATATTGTTACTAGGAAAATGTAATTGAAAAATGGTGTGGTAACAAGAAGAAGTGATGCAGAAATTGGAATAGAAAATGAAAGAGAAAAGAATAGTTTTTACAAGCAACTTATACTGAGAATAAGTTCACTGTGAAAGAGGTTGAATTAAAACAAAATGAAACAATTTATAAAAAGTACATTTTGTTGATAAACGTAATTAAGCAATAGGAAAGATGGAGGAAATAAACAAAGCAGCATATATCGGCGAAAGCACACGAGCACAAGCTGCTGTGTCTTCGAGTTAGGGATCCCAAGGCCAGAGTCATATTTTCCTAGGTTTGGTTGATATCACGTTGAATGGGCTTGTGTCTATTTTATTAAATATCTAAATATTGACGGAGATATAGCAATTAAAAGTTTGAATTGTAGTTTTAGCGCTAGAAATGGTCGGCCATATTTGTATGACGTGAAATGCATTTTAACGTCTGTTATTTGTTGAGTAGGTCAGTGCTGTGGTAATGTTTTGTAGCTGTTGGTAGTCAAATAATCAAGTCAAATCAAAGAATAATAAGTTTTTATTTTATTTAACCCTCCTAAGGCAGACATAATATTCAAATTTGATTGTTCCTTGAAATGGCTGTAAATAATATTTTATATTTTGATATATAAATACATATAGCAGAGATTTATGATCTGTAAGGTTGGTAACGTTACACAAGGATTGTGATGTCACATGCACTTGAAATGTGTACAACGTTGAATCCCTTTAATAATTTAAGAGACAAAATGCCTTTTTTAATTGTTAATATCTCTTAACATATAAGGAGTTATTTTAAAATAATTGAACTTTTGAGGTTCTAGTAACCCACTTTATCAATATATAGTACACTTTTATAGAAATTAAGTCATAGGACACAAGCCCATTGGTTATGTATGGTACATACATATTCATAAACGTATAAGGCAGCGATTTCGTTCTTAGATAGGATAGGACTCAATATGCCCACTGTTTAATCCGCCTCTGTCTCTACTTTTATTATTATTGAAATTTATTAAAAACATCAAAGTTTCCGTAAGTTTAAAAATATATTTTAGAAAATAACAATTTATAAAAATAAAAAAGTTCAAACAGTTTAGAGAAGCACCAAAATAAATTTGAAAGTTTATTCGACTTTCGAGTTTCGAGTTTGGAGTAAGATATTAGATTTGTAGTAACTGTGTTTGTGTCCGTCTGTGTCGTACGATTTGTTGGAAGTTTGTTTTCTCAGTATAAATTGATTTCAATAAATGATAAAAGCGGAAGAGTATATTTTATTATAATAAATGTCCAAACTTCATTCAACTTGAACATTGTTTATCGAAAGAAACTCATGAAAACTATAAAAGATAACAAGGAACAAAGTGCAGTTCTCTCTCTCCATCTCTCTCTATATGTCTCTGTCTCCATCGCAGGTCGTCGGACTTTTGAATAAATAATTTGTTTTCGATTCAGCATTTTACGAGAATGTTCCTTAAAGTTTAACAATATTGTAAATCAAAGTACAAGTTTTTGCTACGAGCTAAGATTTTATTTTAACTTGTTACGAAAATTTGTTGCAGTTTAAAATTCCTATAACATTATGCATGTGCATCAGCTTCAGGAAATTGTTATTGCATTTTTATTTGATTCTGCAAGTTTATCTGTTTCACATTACAATTTAAAAACAATAACAATAGAATACTGATAGATAAAGTGGATGGACAAATATTGTTAGGAATTTAATACTGTAAATGCATGACACTTAACAGCTACTTAAAAATATATTTACTGGTTTGCATACTTTGAGGTTATGTCAACAAATCACCCTAAATACTGCCTTGAATATAAAAAAACTGCTTCATTATGTTTCAAATAACTACGCCAGTAAGTTATGCGACCTTTTTAAATGCATGGAGAATTTAAAAAAATATATATTATAGATTCTTTGAGAAATTTTAATGCAGTTATGTTCGTTATGATTTAAAATAAAGAACTGCTTACTTCCATTTTGAATAAGTACGCGTGTCTGACTTTTATGCAACATTTTGTAAATTCATGGACTTTTTTTTTCTAAAAAAAAAATGTAGATTTCTTAAATTATTTTGATGCAGTTATGTTCGTTATGATTTAAAATAAAGAACTGCTTACTTCCATTTTAAATAAGTACGCGTGTCTGGCTTTTATGCAACATTTTGAAAATTCATGGACTTTTTTTTTCTAAAAAAAAAATGTAGATTTCTTAAATTATTTTGATGCAGTTATGTTCGTTATGATTTAAAATAAAGAACTGCTTACTTCCATTTTGAATAAGTACGCGTGTCTGGCTTTTATGCAACATTTTGTAAATTCATGGACTTTTTTTTCCTAAAAAAAAAAATGTAGATTTCTTAAATTATTTTGATGCAGTTATGTTCGTTATGATTTAAAATAAAGAACTGCTTACTTCCATTTTGAATAAGTACGCGTGTCTGGCTTTTATGCAACATTTTGTAAATTCATGGACTTTTTTTTCCTAAAAAAAAAATGTAGATTTCTTAAATTATTTTGATGCAGTTATGTTCGTTATGATTTAAAATAAAGAACTGCTTACTTCCATTTTCAATAAGTACGCGTGTCTGGCTTTTATGCAACATTTTGTAAATTCATAGACTTTTTTTTCCTAAAAAAAAATGTAGATTTCTTAAATTATTTTGATGCAGTTATGTTCGTTATGATTTAAAATAAAGAACTGCTTACTTCCATTTTCAATAAGTACGCGTGTCTGGCTTTTATGCAACATTTTGTAAATTCATGGACTTTTTTTTCCTAAAAAAAAAATGTAGATTTCTTAAATTATTTTGATGCAGTTATGTTCGTTATGATTTAAAATAAAGAACTGCTTACTTCCATTTTCAATAAGTACGCGTGTCTGGCTTTTATGCAACATTTTGTAAATTCATAGACTTTTTTTTCCTAAAAAAAAATGTAGATTTCTTAAATTATTTTGATGCAGTTATGTTCGTTATGATTTAAAATAAAGAACTGCTTACTTCCATTTTCAATAAGTACGCGTGTCTGGCTTTTATGCAACATTTTGTAAATTCATGGACTTTTTTTCCCTAAAAAAAAATGTAGATTTCTTAAATTATTTTGATGCAGTTATGTTCGTTATGATTTAAAATAAAAAACTGCTTACTTCCATTTTCAATAAGTACGCGTGTCTGGCTTTTATGCAACATTTTGTAAATTCATAGCTTTTCTTTCCTAAAAAAAAAATGTAGATTTCTTAAATTATTTTGATGCAGTTATGTTCGTTATGATTTAAAATAAAAAACTGCTTACTTCCATTTTGAATAAGTACGCGTGTCTGGCTTTTATGCAACATTTTGTAAATTCATGGACTTTTTTTTCCTAAAAAAAAAATGTAGATTTCTTAAATTATTTTGATGCAGTTATGTTCGTTATGATTTAAAATAAAGAACTGCTTACTTTCATTTTCAATAAGTACGCGTGTCTGGCTTTTATGCAACATTTTGTAAATTCATGGACTTTTTTTCCCTAAAAAAAAATGTAGATTTCTTAAATTATTTTGATGCAGTTATGTTCGTTATGATTTAAAATAAAAAACTGCTTACTTCCATTTTCAATAAGTACGCGTGTCTGGCTTTTATGCAACATTTTGTAAATTCATAGCTTTTCTTTCCTAAAAAAAAAATGTAGATTTCTTAAATTATTTTGATGCAGTTATGTTCGTTATGATTTAAAATAAAGAACTGCTTACTTCCATTTTCAATAAGTACGAGTGTCTGGCTTTTATGCAACATTTTGTAAATTCATGGACTTTTTTTTCCTAAAAAAAAAAATGTAGATTTCTTAAATTATTTTGATGCAGTTATGTTCGTTATGATTTAAAATAAAGAACTGCTTACTTTCATTTTCAATAAGTACGCGTGTCTGGCTTTTATGCAACATTTTGTAAATTCATGGACTTTTTTTCCCTAAAAAAAAATGTAGATTTCTTAAATTATTTTGATGCAGTTATGTTCGTTATGATTTAAAATAAAAAACTGCTTACTTCCATTTTCAATAAGTACGCGTGTCTGGCTTTTATGCAACATTTTGAAAATTCATGGACTTTTTTTTTCTAAAAAAAAAATGTAGATTTCTTAAATTATTTTGATGCAGTTATGTTCGTTATGATTTAAAATAAAGAACTGCTTACTTCCATTTTGAATAAGTACGCGTGTCTGGCTTTTATGCAACATTTTGTAAATTCATGGACTTTTTTTTCCTAAAAAAAAAATGTAGATTTCTTAAATTATTTTGATGCAGTTATGTTCGTTATGATTTAAAATAAAGAACTGCTTACTTCCATTTTGAATAAGTACGCGTGTCTGGCTTTTATGCAACATTTTGTAAATTCATGGACTTTTTTTTCCTAAAAAAAAAATGTAGATTTCTTAAATTATTTTGATGCAGTTATGTTCGTTATGATTTAAAATAAAGAACTGCTTACTTTCATTTTCAATAAGTACGCGTGTCTGGCTTTTATGCAACATTTTGTAAATTCATAGCTTTTTTTTCCTAAAAAAAAAATGTAGATTTCTTAAATTATTTTGATGCAGTTATGTTCGTTATGATTTAAAATAAAGAACTGCTTACTTCCATTTTGAATAAGTACGCGTGTCTGGCTTTTATGCAACATTTTGTAAATTCATGGACTTTTTTTTCCTAAAAAAAAAATGTAGATTTCTTAAATTATTTTGATGCAGTTATGTTCGTTATGATTTAAAATAAAGAACTGCTTACTTTCATTTTCAATAAGTACGCGTGTCTGGCTTTTATGCAACATTTTGTAAATTCATAGCTTTTTTTTCCTAAAAAAAAAATGTAGATTTCTTAAATTATTTTGATGCAGTTATGTTCGTTATGATTTAAAATAAAGAACTGCTTACTTACATTTTAAATAACTACGCGTGTCTGACTTTTATGCGACCTTTTGTAAATTCATAGCTTTTTTTTCCTAAAAAAAAAATGTAGATTTCTTAAATTTTTTTGATGCAGTTATGTTCGTTATGATTTAAAATAAAAAACTGCTTACTTCCATTTTGAATAAGTACGCGTGTCTGGCTTTTATGCAACATTTTGTAAATTCATGGACTTTTTTTTCCTAAAAAAAAAATGTAGATTTCTTAAATTATTTTGATGCAGTTATGTTCGTTATGATTTAAAATAAAGAACTGCTTACTTTCATTTTCAATAAGTACGCGTGTCTGGCTTTTATGCAACATTTTGTAAATTCATGGACTTTTTTTTCATAAAAAAAAAATGTAGATTTCTTAAATTATTTTGATGCAGTTATGTTCGTTATGATTTAAAATAAAGAACTGCTTACTTCCATTTTCAATAAGTACGCGTGTCTGGCTTTTATGCAACATTTTGTAAATTCATGGACTTTTTTTTCCTAAAAAAAAAATGTAGATTTCTTAAATTTTTTTGATGCAGTTATGTTCGTTATGATTTAAAATAAAAAACTGCTTACTTTCATTTTCAATAAGTACGCGTGTCTGGCTTTTATGCAACATTTTGTAAATTCATAGCTTTTTTTTCCTAAAAAAAAAATGTAGATTTCTTAAATTATTTTGATGCAGTTATGTTCGTTATGATTTAAAATAAAGAACTGCTTACTTCCATTTTCAATAAGTACGCGTGTCTGGCTTTTATGCAACATTTTGTAAATTCATGGACTTTTTTTTCCTAAAAAAAAAATGTAGATTTCTTAAATTTTTTTGATGCAGTTATGTTCGTTATGATTTAAAATAAAAAACTGCTTACTTCCATTTTCAATAAGTACGCGTGTCTGGCTTTTATGCAACATTTTGTAAATTCATGGACTTTTTTTTCCTAAAAAAAAAATGTAGATTTCTTAAATTATTTTGATGCAGTTATGTTCGTTATGATTTAAAATAATGAACTGCTTACTTCCATTTTGAATAAGTTCGCGTGTCTGGCTTTTATGCGATCTTTTTTATATTCATGGACTTTTTTTATTCAAATTAATAACACATAAAATCGTAGTTATTCAAATTATAATGAAGCAGTACTCTATGTTAGAGCATATCAAACATAACTGCATCAAAAAAATTTAAGAAAACTAAAATATTTTTTTAGAAAAAAAAGTCCATGAATTTAAAAAAGGTCGCATAAAAGCCAGACACGCGTAGTTATTTAAAATGTGATGAAGCAGTTCTTTATTTTAAATCATAACGAACATAACTGCATCAAAAAAATTTAAGAAATCTAAAATATTTTTTTAGGAAAAAAAAGTCCATGAATTTAAAAAAGGTCGCCTAAATGTCAGACACGCGTAGGTATTTAAAATGTAAGTAAGCAGTTCTTTATGTTAAATCATAAAGAACATAACTGCATCAAAAAAATTTAAGAAATCTAAAATATTTTTTTAGAAAAAAAAAGTCCATGAATTTACAAAATGTTGCATAAAAGCCAGACACGCGTACTTATTTAAAATGGAAGTAAGCAGTTCTTTATTTTAAATCATAACGAACATAACTGCATCAAAATAATTTAAGAAATCTAAAATATTTTTTTAGAAAAAATAAGTCCATGAATTTAAAAAAGGTCGCATAAAAGTCAGACACGCGTAGGTATTTAAAATGTAAGTAAGCAGTTCTTTATTTTAAATCATAACGAACATAACTGCATCAAAAAAATTTAAGAAATCTAAAATATTTTTTTAGAAAAAAAAGTCCATGAATTTAAAAAAGGTCGCGTAAAAGTCAGACACGCGTAGGTATTTAAAATGTAAGTAAGCAGTTCTTTATTTTAAATCATAACGAACATAACTGCATCAAAAAAATTTAAGAAATCTAAAATATTTTTTTAGAAAAAAAAAGTCCATGAATTTAAAAAAGGTCGCATAAAAGTCAGACACGCGTAGGTATTTAAAATGTAAGTAAGCAGTTCTTTATTTTAAATCATAACGAACATAACTGCATTAAAAAAATTTAAGAAATCTAAAATATTTTTTTAGAAAAAAAAAGTCCATGAATTTAAAAAAGGTCGCATAAAAGTCAGACACGCGTAGGTATTTAAAATGTAAGTAAGCAGTTCTTTATTTCAAATCATAACGAACATAACTGCATCAGAAAAATTTAAGAAATCTCTAAAATATTTTTTTAGAAAAAAAAGTCCATGAATTTAAAAAAGGTCGCATAAAAGTCAGACACGCGTAGGTATTTAAAATGTAAGTAAGCAGTTCTTTATTTTAAATCATAACGAACATAACTGCATCAAAATAATTTTAGAAATCTACATTTTTTTTAAAAGAAAAAAAGTCTTTGAATTTACAGAAAGTTGCATAAAAGCCAGACACGCGTACTTATTCAAAATGTAAGTAAGCAGTTCTTTATTTTAAATCATGACGAACATAACTGCATCAAAATAATTTAAGAAATCTACTTTTTTTTTTTAGGAAAAAAGTCCATGAATTTACAAAAGGTTGCATAAAAGCCAGACACGCGTACTTATTCAAAATGTAATGAATCAGTTCTTTATTTTAAATCATAACGAACATAACTGCATCAAAAAAATTTAAGAAATCTAAAATATTTTTTTAGAAAAAAAAAGTCCATGAATTTAAAAAAGGTCGTATAAAAGCCAGGCACGCGTAGTTATTTTAAATGTAATGAAGCAGTTCTTTATTTTAGACCATAACGAACATAACTGCATCAAGAAACTATAAGAAATCTAAAATATTTTTTAGAAAAAAAATGTCCATGAATTTACAAAAGGTTGCATAAAAGCCAGACACGCGTACTTATTCAAAATGTAATGAAGCAGTTCTTTATTTTAAATCATAACGAACATAACTGCATCAAAAAAATTTAAGAAATCTAAAATATTTTTTTAGAAAAAAAAAGTTCATGAATTTAAAAAAGGTCGCATAAAAGCCAGGCACGCGTTGTTATTTAAAATGTAATGAAGCAGTTCTTCGATTTTAATTAATGAGAAAATTACACACATTTGAAATATTAATTATTTAAATAAATGTACAAGAAGCTTTTCTTCCTATAACAAGCACATAACTCACACTCGGTGCTTGCAGCGGGGCGAACAGCTAGTATATCATAAATCAATTAACATACAAAACAAAATTTGATTAATAAATATTTAAAACTTAATACTTAATACTTAACTGAAATGACGATTATCTTCTCTTCCTTTCGATCTACATGTGAAGGTACAATAAACCTTTTGTATACTTGTTATAAGGTTCATAAGTGAATATCAATAGAGTGACATGTTAAGCGTTGCTCATATATATAAGACAGTAAGTGAGGTTGTCGGGTCTTAGGTGATAGGTCTCTGTTAAAGTTTTTCACTTTGTTATCATCCTCCACTGCCTTCTTCATACTTCCACCACCTATCTACTTTCTTCCCTTCTCTTGCAATCGTTTCTCACACCTCCCTCTGCTCACAAATTTTCTCCTCATTCTCTTTTGTCTTTCTACTTACTTCTGTCATCCATACTCCTCTTTCTCTCTTTCCTTGCAATAACTTCACAAGCTTAATTCACTTTCTACTTTATTCTGACTTCTATATTTAATATGTTTTAATTTTTCCTTTTCCTTCATGTGTAAGCTGCATAATTGCTCTCCCCTGATCCCTAATAGCTACTGCCTGTTTCTCTATTCCTCAACATGAATCCCACAATCATTTTCACATCCTTTCCTCCTTTGTTTTCCAGGTACCGGGGCAATCAGTTAGTACATAACCTTCGGTATCTTGTATAAAATATAATTTCTTGCATTTCCTTATAAAAATAAAAACAAAACTGCTACTGCTACTACTTCGCTCCTTCTGCTACTGTCCCTCCTATTTCTACTCTGCCATTCCTTCACTTTCCTGGTTTTTTTTCTCTATCTCCGCCATCCACCTTTTTCCTTCACTTTCGGCATTACATTCTTCTGCCTTAAAAAGATATAAAAAGCTTCAGCTTTCCTTCTTCTAATTATTTCTGCCATCCATCTGTTCCCTTCCTTGTATTTTGTATTTATTTTAAATTGGTTATCATATGGGAATACGTGTAATCATTCACAGTACAATTTTTAATTTAATTTATTTTTTAACATTTCTTACTTTTTTTAGAACCTTACAAGGTCCAATGTTTTAAATTAAAAATATTATATTAAGAAAAACTATATTATATTATAACCTCAAAATGTGACAATCTGTCAAAATACAGTAGGATTTACTTTTAAAAGAAGTTTAATGTCAGTTTGTCAAAAGTAAAGAAATAGAAAGAATTTCTATTACTAATTGTTATTAAAAACAGTAATTTTAATTATTTCAATTTTGTCGAACTGTCGAACTGCCATAATATATATTACTAAAGACATCAACTAAATTAACTAAACCCAAATTAAAACACGAATATGACAAAAAATGCCAATACTGAAAACCTGAAATCTAGATTAAAATATTAGATAAAAACAGTAAATTAAATATCAAAACAGTGAGTGGGAATGAGGCTTTAGGGTACTGTACTTAAGCAAATCATTACCTGTTTACATCAGCATGCAGATGTAAATAAGATCGGATAATATCACTTCATTTGAGTTGTCCCCTCACCCCTGTCCCGCAAAAGGTGCCCACACTGGACACTATACATTGGACATGCATTTAACACGAATTCGATTAACTCTAGAACCAGGTGCCAGTAAATCACGGCCAGTCATAATATCTGTAGGATTATAAATGAAAAGGTTGACAAATGTACGTATTCTGCAGCTACACAATAATGTTATTAATATATTAACTTGTTCCCTGCAAGTAAAATAAATATTTAAATAATAAATACAATCAAAGAGAGTCAGGAGCCAGGAATCAGGGAATAACAGAGAACAGAGAACAGAATGTTATCTGACAACAACAAGTAACAACAAATATGGCGGATGTTGACGCAATGCAATAAATAAATTTATGGATTTTTTTAGATTTATCGATTATTTTTATTACATTAACCTAATAATAAATTGTTTAAACGTAAATCAAAATTAAATTATAAAATATTTATATATAATAAAATTAGTAGTATCATAATATTTTATTAGTGTCAAATAATATGTTTTATGAAACATTTTTGAGGCAATCAAACCTTTTATGGTCTATACTAATATCGAATGTTATAACTCAAAAACCAATACATGCAGTGGCGAACTGGTTATTTATATAAACATGCCCTATAGCAAGAGGGCCGTCAGTAGGTTAACTTAAGAAACAAATGAATTATATATGTTATAGGTGGGCGCCCCTTTAATTCCTGGTTACAAGTACGTCTAAGCCCAGTTCGCCACTGAATACATATTTATTTATATTATATTTTATATTAAAATTTCTAATAGTTTGATAGTTTCGTTTTCTTATACATTTTTCAATTTGATAGAACTAAATATGACACTTTTTAAATTTAAATTCTCAAAAGAAAAAAAAACTTTAAGGAATTTAGGAATTAAAAATGAAAAATGAATATTTACAAATACTAGTATGTGGGCCTCTAACGCGGCACGTGATCCAAGAGGTTGAGGTTGAGGACACTCCCAGTGCGCTAGCAACCTGGCATCAGTTCTCAGTCTCAGCTTGTATTTTTATATATTTTACAGAAATATGAGTTTTGTATACCATAACTTCATAGTTTGCCTTTTGCTGTTTGCTCTTTACGTACACCTAATCGGACAATTGTCCTCCGCGTCACTTTGTGGCACTGGCATTGTTAAACAAGTTCCAAGAGATTGTTTCTTTTCTTGTTCTGCAGCACTGTTTGAGTAAGCTACCAATACTACAACATTGGCCATTGGACATGGTTGACGAAAGATATGTAGTACAGAATTTAGTAAAATCAGCATACAGTATTGTGCAGGCATAGCCAAGATGCGGTACTTGAAACCCTTCTACACTAACTCAGAGAAATGATGTTCAGAATTTGGTAGAAAATAATTTTCATATAGTTGTTTTAAAAATTACAGATATAACATGATCTAAAAGTTATTTACTAGCTATATAGTTAGTTAGCAATATTTACTCTAAGGCTGGGTTTCTTTTGCAGTATAAATCTTATCGAATAAATAGTGGAGCATACATTTTATATAGAACCATTCACACGATGTTTATACTGCAAAAAAACGTACACACGCTAAATACGTTTATCGAATGCTCACCGGACTTGTCAAGCAAATCGAATGAACTTAACGTATTCGGCTTGCAGTGGCGCATGCGGTATCTTTCACACAGCGTGATTTTTATCAACTTTATCTTCATTTGTATTTTGACAAGTTGAGTGGTTTCGCCATTTGTAGCCGATAAAATTTACATTTCATATGAACGACTGTCAGAGACTGAACTGTAAATTAACTCTTTCATGACGCATCTTCAATATGATGTCAAAGTCACAAAGTCAAATGTTTACTGGGCTATATCGAACAGATATTAAGTAATCATTTGTATTAAAATTAAGAACATTTTTAGTATTATGATTATTTATTTATTTAATGTTTTACCTTTAGGCATTACATTCTTCTGCCTTAGGAGAATATATTTTAATCCTTAAATATATATATATATATATATATAGATTTCCTTCTACCAGATCCAAAAACAAAAACCTCAATTCTCCTAATATCTACAAGGAAATAAATGGTTTTGCACATTTTCAAAAGATTTAAATAGCTTCAGCCTTCCTTCTTCTAGTTATTTCTGCCATCCATCTGTTTCCTTCCTTGCCCACTTTTAAGAGCTGCCCAATATTCATCGCTACTTTTTCCTTACAATCAAACTTAATGTGCCCCAGTGTTTCGTCATCCGTTCCGCACATTCTACATATTCTTTTCTCTCTACTTTCTCAGTATCTGTTTCCTTTTTCCTTATTTCCCAATCTAAACCTTGCTGTCCTTCTTATGTTTTTTATGTCTTTTTCTATTAAGTACTGAGGTATATTACTTTTCCAAATCCTTTTATATCTTGTATTGTAATTGCTTTTCTCGATTTTCCCATTCTTTCATGTTGCTGTATCTTCATATCCCTTCTTTTTAGCTCCTCTTCCACACTTGCGCTTCCTTTTCTTCTTCTCTCTGCCTCCTCGATCGCCATTTCATTCCTTTTCTTTAAAATTTTGCTTTCAGCACTGCTCATTTTTAGTAATGAGATTGTTACTCTCTTAAAGGCGCATCTATTGATGCACCAAATATGAAATTGCTAGAAAAATCTTATGTTTGGACTCGTATTAGTATTGTAGTAAAATGTTAAATTCTACGCCAGTGTAAACAAGCCATAACAACACATTGTCCAGTGTCCACACATTGAGCCTCTAGCAAAACAGAAGGCAGCGCAGCGACAGAGAGCCACGTATGAGTACAACCCGTAATTGCAGATAATGAAGCCTTTGCGTACACCACCCTGTAATTACTGTTTCGACGGAGGCGTTAATTACTTGAAAGTACTTGATAACAAACAAAATTGTACAATTTTTATAGCGTATTTTTGAACGGTATTTAAATTTATTTTAAACGGTACAGTTAGTACTGTTTCTCTTTTAGGCCTGTTGCACACTGCAAGCGTATTTAAGCGAATTTTGACCGGACGTATACGAGTTACTACGCTTTACCTATCCGAACCGTGTAAATGTAATGAACCTCGCACACTGGATATGAAAGAAAAAGCAATAGTCTCTTTCATAACAGTGGTGTATCGATAAAAATTAAAGTAAAAATTTGCTAAATGTTAGTGGAAAACAACTACAATACATCTGTGGTATCCCTACAAACAATTTGTCGTATCTTAACAATCTCGTATCAGAGAGCGGTTAGACAGTAGTCAAACAGTATTCGGGAGAACATAAGTGGTAGTACTGGGTAGTACCACGACTTGCACCTCGGCAAACCTCGTTTGGAAAGTATTAGGAAGGCAATCACAGGGGGTGCGGAGCGTTCCGGCCGGTGCAGACGTGCTGTCCAAAGCTTCATGTAATGTCTCAGTAATATATAATAGGATTCCAATCACCATTCAGAGTGATACGATTCGCATCTAATTGGATTCCGATCAAAATTGTTTGTAGGGATGTATGTATTCTGACACAACACAGGAAACGAACACAGAAGTCGGTTTGTTCTGAGAGATCTAGTCGCTCAACAAATCGCTTAAATACGCTTGCAGTGTGCGACAGGCCTTACGAAGTCGTCAAGATACTCGTACTCATATAACCATTACGCAATGGGTTTCGTTTCATGCGCCAGATGGTCGCTTTAAGAAATAGATGCTCTTTTAATGGATCATTGTTTGTATTTAGTTTAAAAAGTACTGTAGGCAGGGCCGCCGTAAGGTAATCTGGAACCCAGAGGCGGATATTGAATTACCACCTTTAAATAATTAGAATTGGAATTGTTTATAACATTGTGCAATGACTGAGTTTGGAGTAACACTCTCGTTGAACGTGGAAAGCTGAAATCTCATTCTCAGTTTCTCGATGATTGGATTTCAAAACAAGGAAAATGGAGTCTGCATGCAAATTGTAAATGACACAAGAAAATACCAAAGAACATTATTTAATTTTTACTGATAATACAGCACTTGGAATCACTATCCCTGAAGCCTCTATAAAACTACAAAAGACAGTGTAAAAGCAACTGAAAAGTGTAGAAGCCCTGAAAATGGATGGCGCTGAATCGTGATGAAAATAAAGTATTTATAGCTTGCGTTATAATTATTAAAAATAGAGCTATAATGAGTAGGAGGGTCGCTGTGGTATGCGCAGAAGGTTCTGGTCCTGAGATTGCCTGGATCCATCTTCAATGCAAATCTTGGAGGTACTAGCAAATTTATCTCTTGAACAAAGAAGTGGCGAATTACGCTCAATGAGTTTTGCCTAAGGAATAGCCTGTTCTAATAAATTCAAATACAATTCCATATGGAAATGAAGTGTAATATCTAAGAATGACGTTTGATGGTTAACTCTGATAATAAGGGCACCGTTAAGTTTAGGGTTCTTGACTAACACTTAATTTTTTTTGTCGAAAACTGATTTTCAATTCTTATTAAACAGAAAAAAATATAGGCAACCTATATTGAAGATCATTATAATTTTATTTCATGTATTTTACTTTTTTGACCTCAACGCGGAACTGATTCTAAATGAACCACTACTGGTTATTTGCTTCGCACTAATAATTATTTTATAAAATTACTAAGATTATGAAGGAAGACGTATAGCAGCGTCGGAAGTGGATAGACTAAGGGCACTGGAAAGGGAGGTAAGAAGCGTGATAAATGAGAGAGACGTGGAAATACAACAAGAGGAGATAAGGAAGATGGACGAAGGAAAATACAATACAAGATACAGAAAGTTATGTACTAAGTGATTGCTTGGTACCTGGAAAACAAAGCGGGAAAGGATGATGGGAAAATGAAGATAGAGGCAGTAAGTATTGAGCATCAGTAGAAAAGAAATTATGCAGGATATCAGGGAAGGAAGAGAAAAAATCAGATCGCATTAAGTATAGGTGTCAGGATAAAGTGGAAGGTGAATTAAGCTTGGAGAAGTTATTGCAAGCAAAGAGTGAACGAAGAGTATGGATGATGGAGGTATAGAGAAAGAGAAGAGAGAAGGAGGAGAAACTTTGTAAGCAGAAGGAGTTGTGAGGGACGATTGCAGGAGAAGAGAAGAAAGTAGATAGGTGGTGGAAATAAGGAGAAGGCAGTGGAGAAAGATAACACTGGAAAAGAACTTTGAACTAAGTCCTATCACTGACAAACTCACTTACTATCTCATATATATGAGCAACGCTTATACTTGTCCTCGATTGATATTCACTTATGAACCTTATAACAAGTATACAAAAGGTTTATATTTCAAGGTCACTCCCGATCGTTACCGACCTTCACATTTAGTGATTCAAGTAGATCGAAAGGAAGAGAAAATAATCGTCATTTTATTTAAGTTTTAAATATTTATTAATCAAACTTTGTTTTGACTGTTAATTGTTTTATTATACACTAGCAGAATTTTGAAAAGAAAGAATTGTTAAAAATTTGTTAAAAAATGGAAGTGTAAAATTTAAATGTCGTTGTAAGGCCGTAAATGCAGAAACAATAAAATACAATACAATATGCAAAAAAGCGTACCTATTTATTACAGTGCAAATTAGTTTACTTGCCCCTAGAATCTGGCGGTATTGACTGCAAAGGTATCTGGCTATATAGATGTACATCTGCGTTATGTGGTGGCGTATACAAGAAAGTAATAAAAAAAATTGGGATAAATTTCACGCTTCTATTTATTCGATTTGTAGAAACAAACTTAGCGCCACCGGTTCAACTTTTAAATTATTATACAATTGAATTAAATACCATTGAATAACAATTGCAGATTCTCTTTAGACGTTACTAATGAAATAAATCATGAAATGTAAAGAATTGCACAACAACAAGACCTAATTTACGACTTAGTAAACCGTGCAACCGTGCAGCTGTCACCGTGCGGCTAGTAAGTTCAAAGTAATTGTTAGCAAATGGCTAAATGGTCAAAATTAGTAGTAAATATGTAGAAGAAATATGTGAATAAAATATTGTGTATTTTTGGTAGTTCAATAAAATACTAGCGTACTATGTGTACTATGTTTGTCATAGAAAGAGGACACCACAGTCGAGAAGATTGGTGCTTGATACCATACCGCTATGTCTTCGGGTTCAATCCTCGGACCAGAGTGCGCATTTCTGAGTTTGGTTGTTATTAAAGTTAAAATGATTATGACTCACATAATTATAACAACTCATCAGGCAACATTGTGGTTCACATATACACATATATGAAGTAGGAGATCGTCAGTGATAAATTTGCTCACTAAGTAACCACTAAGTATTTCTGGCATGTATGTAACTTTTTATAAATGAATGGACATTTCTCTTTAAAAAATAATAATAAAAATAATAGATAATGAGGAAAATCAAAGCCATACTGTTACCCAGATTACATCAGAGGCTGTTCAATGAGGGCAAGACTACTTAACGCAACAAACATCCTTCTTCTGCACAACAACGCGCGGCGGTATACTCGACCAGCAGCTTTAACTCGTGATAAACTTACTAACTTTCACTGGCAGTTCTTGAACTGCCATATGTTTGGTTCACTGAAGGAACGATTAGAAGAAGAAAGATTTGAAGACGATGCTGCAGTCGAACAGTACGTGTAATTGACTACCGAGGCTGCTATTTTCTTTTTTCCATGAAAGAATCAACAAGCTTCTTATCCTATTGAGAAATTATATTTCTGTTAAAGGAAACTAGGTGTATGTAGAAAAATTAGGGCATCCCATTTGTATTCTTATTAATCACCGATAAACCTGCATTAAAATATTCCGGTTTATATTTGAATGACCCTCGAATTAAAAATTCAATTCATTTCTTTAAAATGTATTGATGCTGTTATTTTCGTTCTGCTTAGACTTTAAATTTCTACGGTTTTCTTGCTTTTCTGACGGCAACCTTTTCTATTCAGCCCTTTAGTAATGAGAACATGGTTAATCCATATAGTCTAATACATTTTAACGTAATACCTCAATCCCACTCACTGTTTTGATATTTAATTTATCTTTTTATCTAATAACTTAGTTGGTGCGCATGCGTTATTATTAATATAAATTTTGATAGTTAGACAGTTAGACAAAATTAAATGTGTAATAAATAAAATTGCTGTTTTTAATAACAATTAGTAATAGAAATTGTTTTTATATCTTTATTTTTGACAAACTGGCATTGAACTTCTTGTAAAAATATATCCTACTGCATTTTTCCATATTTAACACATTTTGGAGGTTATAATATAATACATTTTTTTTTTAATTTAATAATTTTAATTAAGAAATATTAGACCTTGTAAGGCTCTAAAAGAAAACGTAAATTAAATTCTTAATTAAAAATGGTACAGCGAATGACTATTAGATACAATTTAAATTAAATACAAAATTAAAACAGTGAGTGGGAATGATACTTTACTACCCTTCATTCCGGAGTACAAAAAGGGCAAGTGATACTTTCCTCTTCCTACAAATGGCCTATAGTCCATGTATTAAGGTAATCTTTCGATATTCCGTTACCGATCGTATTACAAACTCAATCTCTTGTCTGTAATGTATTGGTACAAACAAATAATGTTGTCACTCATAGATGCAGTAAATGTTCCATTCCGTTTGATTTATGTGTTCTCTCCAAACATAATTCAACAAAGTTAACACTGCTTAAACGTCGTAACTCTCGATGGTAGCGCTGACATGCAATCTATAAGGAGGATGCTGGTCAAAATTACGACAATCAAAATTCCGACACTTTCTAACAATCATTTACACCGTTTACTCCGTTCACACACACAGCCTCGGCACCATTTGTTGTAATACTTTATTAGAGAAAGCACCAGTTTCCATTGCATCATTGCAGCTAAATAATATCAATCATAATTAGTATTTTAATAGACGACCGATGGGGAACGCTGCGTATTGCTTCATTTTTGTGAGGCGTTGATACCAAGAACTGCTTATATATGTTGAAGAACGATCTAAGAACCATTATAAAAAGTTACCATTTGGCTACTGTTTTTAATTACTTAAATTTAACTGACATCAACTAAATTTATTATAATGTTATTTATTGTGTTTGTCTCTTCCTATCCTCTCTCCTACTTTTTTCCCTACCGATCCACCATTGCTTCATTCTTCTTGTCTATACTGTCGTTATCCACTTCTATCCTATTTACCTTTTGCTGTCTACTTTCTCCACGCCTTCGCTTTTTTTTGAATTTTATATATTGAAATATATTTTTTTTTTACAAGAATATTACAACTAAGCGTGGCTTATCTAGTAATTTATATATAAAAAAGTTAAATATAATTGTTCAGTTCTAGTCCACTGACTAGTTCCAAAATTTTAAAAACGTGTGTGGTTTGTAGTAGCAGAATCACAGGGTCAAGTCTTCCGGCTTTATCCTCTTCAATCTGCGCAGATTCTCTCTGTTATTAAGCAGCTGCAGAATTTCTTCATTCTGGTGGTTCTGCAGTCGCAGTAGATGTTTGCTTGCTGCCTTCCTGACTTCTTCGTCTACGGTGGGCATCTTTAGATCACGGTGTAAATTGTCATTCCGTATGTACCAGGGCGCATTTGTAATGCTCCGTAGTACTTTGTTTTGGAGTAGTACTTTGGTTTCCAAAACAAAGTACTTCTTATATTGCTCTTCTTTATTGTTGGTTTCCGTACTCACTTTTGCAACTCTTTGACTATCTCTGGTTGTTGTTCGCTTATTCGATTTTTCACATCCTTTCCAGCTTCTGTAAGTCCACGTCCCTTTCTTAAATTCTAATTCCACACTTCAGCCATTTACACAATATCCGTTTCTTTCCTAGTAACCTTTCCTTTCTTCTTAATCTCCTTCCTTATTATTTTCAATATAACATTTTTTACGTACTGCATTTTTCCATACGCAGTTTTAGTTCCCCCATCACCCCCAATACCAATTTCACATATTTTTCTGTGCTTTTAAGATCCCGCTAACAGTGCGGTATAGGGGGCAACCTTTAATATCCTGTTTCGTCTTGACCCAATCTTCTACACTTTAAATAAGACATGACTCGGGATAATCGCATTATTTTTAAACTGTGATTATCCAAGTAAGCAACCCTACTTAGTTGTAGGGATTACGACCCAAGATTTAATTTTAATCTTAGAAAGTATAACCAAAATTATTAAAATACCATGACAAGTCTGGCACATATTTCATATTTTATATACTTTTAAATATATAACAAAGCTATAAATAATGATATTTATGTTCTTACATTTTATTTAAATACTATGTAGTTAATATGTCATAACAACCATCAACAGGCGAGCAGGCGAGGTCTGACGACTTAATTTATGCAGATTTATTTGCAGTATTGTTGTATTATGGTCTTCGTTTGCGCCTGCGCCTGTGGGTGATGTAACGCAACACCTGTTTGGCTTTCAGCTTCTTTAACATAACATTAACAGTTACTTAATACGAGCAAAATATTAATCCGTTTTTAATGGACCTTTTTGTTACTTAAAATTATACATGTAACGAATTGAATCTTAACTTTATTATTGTCATAAAATCCCACTCGTTTAAATTAATCATTTGAATTTATTCTGGATGTATGTATATATAAATGTGTCTATAAATGTTCTTCTAGACAATTTGTCAGAATCACAATCCATATCTTTCGAAACCATGAGGTTTACAGCTCTTCCCATTAGGTTGTTAGCACAAACAAACTTAATTAAGTACTCGTACATTTAACGGTAGGAAAGCGTACCTTTATTTTATGAAGCAAAACTTTTTTTTAATATTTATTCGAGTTCATCAACTTTTAACAGATATTAGCACTTAAAACAATATATACATTGTTAAATATTTGTAATATATTAATTTATTATATTAATTGTGCGCCTTTCGGCTTTACAATCTACATTATTATATTTCTTAATGGATTTCATATAAATTCAAAGTTAAAACTAAACTTAAACTTTACTTTCTGTTTCTTCTTTTCTTAATCCTCTCTCTTCACGTCCCCTACTTCTCCTTTATTCACACCGTTTCCTGCTTCTCCTTCCTTATTGCCTGTATCTTCATCTATCACCTCTTGCCTTCCTTGTCTCCTCTCGACAAACCCTCTATTATCTTTTCACTATCCTTCCTTCCTTCTCTCTTCGTTTTCACTTCTCCACTTATGTCTATTACAGGCATAAACACTCTATATTTACTATTTCCTCTTGGCTCTCTTACTTTACTATTTCAACCCCAGCTTTACCTAAGATGCAGGGTCTTAGACACCTCCTAAGAGTACAACACTTAGATTTACCTCACATTGCCAGTCACTGTAGCACACAGCGAAAGATCATTTTCTAAACTAAAAATTAATGAAAACTACCTTAAAGTCAACATTGTCGCAAAGTAGATTAACTAATTTATCGTTAATAAGTATTGAACATGAAATAAAATTGAAGTCAGTGACATCGTTAAAGATTTTGCTAATGCAAAAACACGAAAAGCATCTTTCTTGTAAATATATTTGAGTTTTATTACGAGCGTGCTGTAATGTAATTAGTTAAATTAAATATTTTTGAAACAACTACAAAGTTGTGCTTTATTATTGTTGTAACCCCTTCCTTCATAACAAATACTTTTTACTCGTGTATTTATTGTTTCCCAACATCGTTTAAAATTGAAAAATTCACCCAAATTTCCGTTCACTGGTGAAAATATAACTGTAAGTATTACATTTTGACCGCGCGCCTACTAGAGAGCGCCAGGGTATTGATTGAGCCTACACTGAGCCGCCTCTGTGCTCATAATTCATTTCTATCTCATCCTAATTTATATAACCTCTAACTGACAATAAGAGACAAGATGGATTCTGATTCATTAAATTTTCATTTGCCTTTTTGGGAAGCAGAATCCGTTAAAAGTGTTGTATCCAAACTTTCAAAGTTTATCTAACCTAGTATCCCTGTTTTCATAAAATTAGCAAATGAAACGAAACATGATGTAAATTTTCTTGAATAATCTATGATTATCTTTCATTTAAAATATATTTAACACTTGAATTACTATTGCAAGTGAAACTACTATTGCAAGACAATTTCAATAATAAAAATAAAAAACTAACCTTAAAATTAGCTTGTAGAAGCTAGTAAAGCTTGTGAATCTTGCACTACAAAATAATTTTAAATAATACTATTGTTTTTTGTCTTGCTTTTTATATAAATGCATTTAAGTACGAATATATTTATAAGTAAATATTAAACAATAAAAGTGAAACTAAAAATTTTAGGTTAAGTTAGGCTATGCATTAAATTCTGTCATTTGCCGCCAAAGCCACACCAAGATTTACAGCTGATAGAGCAAACGAATTTCAGTTAAACTTGAGGTGAAATTCATAAAATATTTTTATAACCCATAGGTAGTTGCCAATTAACCTAAAAATAAAAAATCTAACCTAAAAATGTTTTAGTTGATAAAATAATTCGGTGGTTCATAAAAATGCGCAGTACGAATATGAAATATCATTTAATACGTACTTCATGTTCAGATTTGCCTGTTTATGAGTAATGCAACATGTCCAAGATTCCAAACGCCGCGCCAGCGCTAGGCTGTAGTCACAGTCAAAGCCAGAACCCATCTCAGGCTCAGGCTCAGGCTCAGGCTCATGTATCATCAAACGGAAAAGCCATTAAATATCATGATGATATTACAAAACGTGGATAAGCGGAGTTTGTTTACAAATACGTGTGTATGTATTATTTGTGTTGTAGGCGTGCAGATGATATGCTTGACGTAGCCCCTAGCGTTTAAAACAGGGACTACGAAGCTTTTGCGTTTTCTTTTCATAAATACGTTGCTCTTATTTTTCACTTCATTTTGATCTGCCGGTGACAACATGATGACAACATTTGTCATTTTGTAATAAAAACAAACATAACTCATATAACATAACAAATTTCATGTTGAAAAAAGTGCTAAACGAGTGTAGGATATACAGTTTGGATTGTCAGTGAAAACTAGATAGAGTAGCCAGAGATGGAAGAAGGTGGATGGCGGAGATATAGAGAAGAAGGAAGAAGGAAAAATAGAGATAAAAGTGGAAGAAACGTATAGTTCGAAATGGTTACGTAGAGAAATAGAGGACATAAATGTGACAGGAGGAAAAGAAGGAAGATGTGTCATTAATTTAAGTAAATTTACTGAAATAAAATTAATGATTTAATCTAAAAGAATTTTAAGCCTGGCAGCTTGCATTAAAAATAATAAAAATTACAATACAAGTGAAAAACGACTGTAACCTTTTTTACCTTTTTCCCACTTCATTTTCGACAAATTAATCAATCAAAAGTAATATTTGTAAGGATTATGGTGTCAAAGTCTCATATAAATGAACTATATTACTGCCTATTAACTGTATGTTATTGACTCACTGTATTTGACATCGCAGGTGGAAGATGAAACGCAATAGAACACTTTAATTGCTTGTAATTTAGCTTGTAGCAATCTAAGCTTCTATATGAAAAGTATAAAATGAAACTTATAATTATGTAGTGGTAAGCCTGCGTTGTAAAACAACGTTCTATCTGCGTTGGACAAGTTTAAAATTCAGTACAAATGAATTAAATATAAGACAACACAGCGGGCGAGAGTATTGATGCTTGATGCTAGACTGCTATGTTTTTAGGTTAGATTTCAGAGCTAGAGTATTATTTTCTGGGTTTTGTTATTATCAAATTAAATTTATTATTTGTATACAATATACATAGGACAGTAGTGTTCACATATATAAGGCCACGCCACCATAAATACTCCCAACATAGTAGATAGTCGTCGGTGATAGGACTTACCATTCAAAAATGCCAATGAAAAAACAAATAAATTATTAAAATATAATTCCACTTACCTAATGTCAAATTATTTCAGTTCTACAAGCTTTTGGTCTATTGGAAAGGTTCACCTACTCTGAACAGAGTAAGTGCGGTGCTTATAATCCAAGTTAAAAGAATAGCGGGAAGTTGATTACCAGCTTGATGGACACGCGTCCACAGCCTGAAGAATAATGCCATTACCGGATATTATGTAATGAACCGTATAAAAGACATAAACACTCTTACATAGAATTGTAGAAAAACTTTGGAAAATAATTTTTATGACATAATTACCAATTGAGATTAATGAAGACATTATTTGAATAGAATAAAAACGAAAACGAATAAAAATTATATGTGAACATATTATTAAGGTGCTATAATGGTTTTAAGACAAAAATTCCTATGACATCAAATTAAAATTATAAATATAATAGTTTTTTATTTAATTATTTTTAATTTGCATCTACCTATTTCAATGCTAATCCACTAACGACCTGCTACTATGTTGACAGTTTTTATGGTTTCTAAACTAAAGCCTAAAATTTTCTTCTGTAAAATCTCTCTCCTACTTAAGGTTTCAACTTTTTTTCCCATTTTTTTCTTATTTATATTATTGTACAACATATTAAGTTGATTGTGTAAAAATTTGAAGTCAATTAGAGTAAAACTGTCGGAGATATAGAGTTTTAAGTCTTCACCTCTCTGGTCTGCTTTCGTGTTACTTTGAAACTTTTAAACGCGGTTTCTCACATTTAGCTTTTTCAGAGTCGGTGCCCTCTCTAGCTCAAAATCTACTTGACCGATTCTTTTGAAATTTTGGGCACTTTTTCTTTACATAAATGCCGAGGTAACGCTGTCGAGTTTTTTTTATTTTTTAATTTAAACGTATTTTAAAATAACAAAGTTTCTGATTTTTTTCATGAAAATTCGTTATTTTGATTTTTAAGTGCTATAAAAAATTGAAAAAGCAATAAAAAAATAAAAACTCGCCAGCGTTACCTGCAGAAACTAATCAACTAATAAAATCATTTTTGTTTTTCGATTTCAGAAAATCCAGTGATGAGTTATGAGTGGCACCGCAATGTTACTTTTTTCTGTGACTTTTGCGGAGATTCGCTATCAATGCCTCATTCCTTGATATTTATTTATGAGAATTTCACAAAGAATTCTTCTAATGTTATTTTATCATGTAGTAATTATAGAAATAATTATATATTAACTATGTCGCCAAAAAACATTATCGAAAATATGCTTCTTTTTTATCATTTTGACCTTACCCCCCCTTAAGAAAGAAAAAAAAAATTATTATGCATGCAACACACCATCCGTGACGTAATTTATGGATGACCTCTAAGCTGTGAATATATAAATGTGTTTACGTTTTTCCCTCAGCACGGTTAAAAATATGAAATCGTTATAGCTAATAGGCCAATTTCCAGACGTTAACATACGTCAAATTCTCTAAATTTGAAACTAAAGCCTAGCAAGCACACCCTTTAACACATGGAATCATATGAATACACGCACTTGCGATTTTAAATTCACATTAAAAAAAACAACTTGCGTAAAACTTTTACCAATTTTCTCCGTAATACATACCTATTATCATAATAAATGAATTCACTGAAATACAAAATTAAAAAGAAATATTTTTAAAAGTTATAATTTAAATTTATAAACACCAAATTCTATCTAATTTATAATAATAGATTCAGGCAGACCGCAGATATAATTAATTAAATCTAACGTCATAAGCAAGCTAATGTGTTTTTTTAACAATAAATACAGTTCCATCAATGTCAGTTGTTTAATATGTAAATTAATGTATACTTTCTAATGAATATTAATGTATATATATATATATATATATATATATATATATATATATATATATATATATATATAAATTTATGCAACTTTTTCATTATATCATATTTTGTTTATAAGTTTGAATTCCGCTCAAAATAAATAAAAAACTACATCGAATATATAAAATTGTTTACTTTTAGTACAAAATAGGTTAATGTGCATTGCGCAATGAACGAGTAATGTCTGCAACGCTCAATTAAACCGTTGCACGACTTTTTAAATGCAAAGATTATAATCATTGATTGCTTGTTGTTCAACCCCAATACGGAAAATTCATGTACTTATGAAGTAACAACTAACATTATGCATCGTCCGAACCTTAACTACTACGACATGCAACATCCAACATTTAAATATTCCAATTCATAAATTGACGTTTTCTTTTTGGATATGAGTGTACTAAATTTGTTGAGCTTATATCAAAAAGAAACCAATGCGACATTCACCTAGATATATTATTATATGTTATTTTTATTATATTTAAGAGGCTTAAAAATATAAATAAATAACATATTGTCTCTCCTTTATATACCAGAGACAAATTGTAACGAATTCATTTTTCTATAATGATATCAAACTGCCTAGGTGAATACGTAGTACCGAGTATACGAAAGGATTTCGACATATTAAATTACATGTTACTGCGATTTGTACGTATTGTACAACATCTTTCAACAAATGTTGAATGTCGCATGTTGAAGTCATACTGGTTTATACAACGCATTACAAAATAAATAAATAGTTTTATTTAAATTTATAATAGCTCTTGTGACCTTTAACCTACTTCCTATTACACTTATTAATTTTTTTACTTTTGTGTGAAAACAATAAAATAAATTTAGTTGCTATATTCGCATCATATCCAAGGTGCTTGAGTCATTGAGTAAAATACTGAGTTGCGGCATCCGTTTAGATTGTGATCGTGTGATACGCGAAAAATAATTTCATTAAATAATGAGGTTTTTTAGATTTTTAAGCTTCCTATGAGTTGCCGCACAGATATGGAACCGAACTGTCATTGTACATGGATTTACTAAATTGCAATTTTTGAAGAAAATAAGAATAAGTTACGGCTGAAATTTTGTAATTACCTAAGAGACATATTGGTTAACCTATTTTTAAAAAAAAAATAATTTCATTAAATAATGAGGTTTTAGATGTTCGTTTGCGTTTTATTTTCTTATATTAAAACAGCAATATAAGACACTAATTGGTAAATTTATATATTATATAATAATATTTAAGTTACTTAATACTTCTACAGTCTATTATCACTTAAATATTTGCTTAAATGTTAACTCAGTATCAATGTTAACAATGGTGACAAGATAAGAAAACTATTAATGCATAAATAGTATTATTTAAAACCTAAAACCTAACTGAAATAGAAATAGAAATAATAATAATCATACACTGTTTTTGAAGTTATAGAAAGTACAAACTACTACAGAAAGTACCTAATTCCATAACAAGTTAAATAGAAATGCGGCAAAACAAGAAAAGCTGACTGACAATATTCACTACAATAGCCGTTAAACATTTCTGCTAGCTCAGCTATTAAAATACTGCGATTGCGTTTTGCAAGTAGAAATGAAATAATAAATTAATATTGATTAAATGTAAAGAGTTTTTCTTTCTTATTTGAATGTAGCTGATTTGAAATTTGCTGACTTGCACACACAACATTAACTTGATTATCATAGCGATAACGGAGGACAGGAATGCGCGAAGATAATCTACATTGGTTATATCTAGAGTAAATATACATAAAGAGCATTACTCCGGATGCAAACATTGATGACCCGTGCCTCATCAGGAATATCAAGGAGCGGGCATTATCAAGACTACATTCAAATTAGTTATGGTCGATTTAGGGCCTTGTTTTAATATTTATTTGAGTACATCTACTTTTGATAGTTATTAGTACTAAAGACAATACACATATATAGACATTTGTAATACATAATTTATAATTTAAAAATACGAGTATGTGTATTTAAAATATATAGATTAAATTACAACCCCTATATTATAATGTTCCAGGTGTATCTGACTTGTTTATATGTTTGGTACTGAATTTTGTATGGTAGCTCGATTACCTATTTCATAGAGAAAAAAATTCTAAGACTTTTGGCGTTTCCGGATTTTCCCCGGAAATTCTTGGAAACCCATAATTTTGGAAAAACTGGAAAAAACTGTATAATTTTTTGTTTGTAAAAAATAGAAACGTGAAATCTTCCAGGTGTATTATGCTACTAAATGTGAACATATTTCAAAATAAAAATTGTATAAAAGGGGTGCCAAAGAAATTTGGGGGCCCAGTAGGATACTTTGAAGGAAGCTCAAATTTTGAATTGTGTAATAATTGAATATCTATATATGTTGAAAAATTTGATTGGGGGCACGTGTGCGGTTTTTGCCGAGGGTAATAATTGTGCTAGAATGTTACAATTTTATATGTGGGCTAAGTTTGGTACAAAATTTATGAATCGAAAAAAAAAATCCCAAATTTTGTAAAAAGATTGTCAAAAAACGAAGAAATTAAAAATATTTATATTTTGTTGAAAAAATATATTTATTAGTCAGTTTATATGAAAAATTATTTGTTGTTATATATAGAATTAATATAGAAGAACGACTTATTTAAATTTAAAAATGGAATTAAAATTTAAAATGAAATTCAATACACACACAAAAGACAGTCGTCGCTTGCGACGGGGTTAAAAGCTAGGTTATTGATAAAGTCAATAAAGTTTTTTAGACTTTCTCTTCTTTCTAATATCTGCTTATTATAGTCATAAGGAGTATTGCAGTTTTGTCTATGCGTTGGCTACTTGGAATGGAATAATGATATGCTTTACTGTTAGTGGGCTATTATATTGTTCACAGATTGGGTAGATACTGTGCCGTCATTTCTAGATCATGAACCTATCTAATTCAAATGCTATACTTTATACAAAAAAGAATTTATTATCAACAATTCACAAGATAACTTCAACTTTACCAGCAACTTTTATAGCCAATGTAATTGTTCGTATCTCAGTTATTTTATATTTAATATCGTAACGCTGTTATGAGTCGTTAATTTAACTGATCCGCGCTGTCGGCATTGCTTAATAGCAATTAAAAATTATGATAGTTCTTCCTACATATCAAGTGTTAATTTTATTTGTACTAATTCGATTTAAAACCAATTATATAACGAGTATAAAATTTGCTCGTGATCTTCGTAATATCAAGTCACGAGCCGTTCGTTGCCCGTTCCGCGGATTAATTGTTCAGACACAAAGTGATAGTCGTCGTTATATGGGCAGTGGGCACTCGATACGTAACCCCAAACGCTGTAAATCATTACGCGTTAGAGTGCAATTATCAGTGGCGGATTAGATTAAAAGGAAGCCGATTGCTCAAATGTGCAATTATTTTTACAATTATTCTTAGGCCATTTGCACACTGCAATAGTATCTGTGCACATCTCTGCTCATGATATCACTATCAATAGCATTCAACGTAATTGCCCTGCGACCAAGACACACAGTCACTCAAAACGTGGTCAAAACCAATTTGAAATCAGTTTAGTTTCGTTCGTGTTATGTGTCTTTTCTCACTCGTACTCATTCACGTGCGTTCTCTCACTAACAACACAGTCTCGGGACTGGCATTTGCAATCAGTCGACCCATGTGCGGACGGCCTTATTATTATGGAAGATATTTTGCTGACCTTCACTTTATATCCCGTCTTTCTCTTACAACCGGAAGAGATTAGTTATTCGATTTCAGTGTCTAGCTGTCAAGGCATATATAGTAACAATATCAAAGTTATCCTAACTTCTTATGCCATTGAAGTCAAATACATAGCAGCAAAATATTGGGAGAAGAACCAAAATCCCTAATTTAAGACAACCATCTTTACAACCTTTCTTACATTTCACTTAATATCATTTGAACTAAAATTAACTTATTTTACACAATATGCTTCAACTAGTTAAAAATTAATAAACGAGAAAAAAATTCTAATTTTTTTTCCTGAATTTCTAAAACAAAACAAAAACCGTAATCGTAGTTGATCCATAAAAGATAGAAAGTTAAAATTTTGCATGTGTATTACGGTGTCCAATGCTAACATATTTCGAAAAGTAAAAATTAAAAATTAAAAATTAATAAAGAAGGAGTTAAGAAATTTAGGGGGCACGGTAGGGAATTTTGGGAAGTTCAAGTTTTGGATTGTGTAAGAATTGAAAACATTATAAATTTTGTTGAAAAAAATAATTTTCTTTAGTCATTTTATATGGAAAATTATTTTAATATTGAACATCTTTTTATAATTATATTCGAGTTAAATATTTCAATTTTCTCGTCCTTAATGGATGATACGCTTCTGGTAATTGTATTATTTTCATAATGAGTCCAGTGCAATCAAGCAGATACTTGTAATGTTGAACCTTCAAATTTATTTTTATTACGCAACGGAAATATTACTTTATACATCGTGAAGATTAGAGATTTCGAAATCGAATTAATTGTGTTCATCTCAACTGCAGGGTGTCTTAAAATTATTATATATATCATGACATGAAAATTATTATTTTAAATACATCACTGATTGATATGGATATTATTAAAGCGGAAATTTAGGCTTATTTTGTATAGGAGTTCTCCAAAAGAAGAATTCACTTAATATTCGTAAATTTTCTCTGTAACCAATAAACCATAAATGACGCAGGGGTTAAAAACTAAGAATATATTTAGTAATTGTGAAAATATAGAGGACGCATTAAATATAGAGAGCAATGCAGGAGAGGAATTGAAACACTGGTCTGCTAATTAAAGAGATCTTTTTACCAATTTTGATTTGATTTGAAGCTCCCGTCAACTGCCATTGAGCAAGCCGTGTCATTTAGCAGCTATTTGCGCGATGGATGCCGCGATTGCGATTGAGTATGTAGTCACCATGGCAAAAATTCATAAATTGTGCTACGAGCTGGTACCCTATTCAGCATATTCCCCAGATTTAGCCTCCTAAGACTATTTCCTGTTTCTATATCGGAAGAAATAGCTGGGCGAACACTGAAACAAACATCAATTTTGAGGGACTTGAGAAAACGTATTATTTGGAAGGAAGAAAGAATTGGGAAAATGATGAACTAAATATATTGACTTAAAGGAGACTATGTTGATAAATAAAGCGCTTTCCTACAAAAAGTAATTGAACCATCAAACTACCCTCGTATTTAGGTGCAGAAATCAATAATTGAACGTCCAAGTTCGAATCGATTTGTGTCTAAGATCTCTCAAAAGGGTAAGTACACCACTGGTTAATTCACAAACTGATAAATTCTTTCTATTTATCCGCATTAAAGATTAAGTTCTTCCATAGCAGTACGTTAAGATTATATTATCTGCTAAACGTGCTGGTCAGCAGTTTGCTAAAAAAAATTCATTGATATTTTTTAATATAGTAATAGACCGGGCGCTAGAGGTAAGTGAGTATGCAAAATGTGAGGACCGAATTCCACCAATGGATTTAAGTTGAGAAAAGGTCAAAAATTAATAATGCGGATCTTGCCGGACAAATATTTGGTCCATTTTTTTTTTACCCCTCTACTCTTATTTTATTAAAGGAAATGTATTGAGTACAATCTATAAAATCATTTTAATGATTATTTCAATAATAATTTATACTTTTTTCTAATGGTGAAAGTGAGGTTGGATTGTTAAATGAAAAAAATAAAAAAATTTGATTGAATGTTTTTGACTCCAAAAACTTTATAGAAATATCGTCATATCTGTCGAATATTACATCTATTCTCACGTCAGGCAACTGGAAGGGAGGGGGAAGGGACCATCACAGCTGGTGGCAAGATGTGTTTTGTTATTATTTGGGGTCTCAGGTATAAGAATCCGACCATAGTTGCCGGTCCTCACATTTTGCATACTCAACTACCTATAGCGCCTGCACTATAAAGTATTGTTTACGTTTCACACTCGGATATTGTTGTTCTCGTGTTACTTAAGATATACTGGTAAGTATCTCTTGCTTGTCATCAGAAATAGTGTTTATCTATAATAGCTAAGTTTAGCCATATTCTTATCTCCGGAAATTCCTACTGCAAAAATGAAATAACTATTTATTGATTGAGTGATAGATTTTAAGATAATGTAAAATTACTTAGGAGACATCGTTAAATTACGTCACATAAATTGCATGGCTTTGAACCCTTCCGTACCCATTGCTTTATTACACATTATGAACCTTACATCCCAATTGTGACGTCACATATTTGAAAAAAGGATTTTAATTTCTTTAATCTTATTTTGTGTTTTGATTCCTTCTTGTCACGTCTTGTCACACTTCCTAGACCCCCTCCTAGCATTTGACGTAAAGAATAAACTGCTTACATTTTGTTTTTTTAATATTTATTTGAGTGCATCAAGTTTCGACAATTAATATCACTTAAAACAATATATACATTTATATATATTTGTAATACATAATTAACAATTTATAAACACGAGTATAGGTATTTAAAATAAAGAGATTAAATTAGTTTCATTGATAACGTTAAAAAAGTTTTTTAGATTTTTTCTTCTTTCAAATAACTGCTAGATTTTAATTTTGTTTACTTTTATTTTATTTATTTAATGGCTTATTTTAGCAATTATAGCACTAGTCCCACAATCGAACCTGAAAACACACCAGTCTGTCGTCAAGTATCAATGCTCTCAACCACTGTGCCGTCTATATTTATTTTTATTTCTAGTCATCCAAAATACATAGGAGTATTTTAAAAAGTGCTGATTTGTTGAAGAACTAAAAATATAGGTACTAAAAAATGTGTATTATACATTTTATATATAGATTATTATTTTATATTATAATTCTCACCCTCATACCAGAATGTTTGAAGAATCTACTACTTTTCTATAAAATTTAGTTTCCATTGTATCTCATAAAAAAATTATATATTTTTCAAGTAATACCATATAAAAATAATTCTACATTCCATTCTATATAGTGTAAGTTTCAATAATCACAGGTCATTGCCATTAAATCAGGCGCAGTGTCTCTCCATGAAACAATAATATCCAGAATACATTATATAGGAGTTATATTTGTTGCCATTGAATTAGGCGTAATTTACTAAAACGCAGGTTTTTGTAATAAACTGTAGCTACACACGTATGATACATTTTATCTCAGTTTGTATTTACAATACATTTTTTAAGGATGTAAGCCTAGGTGCACACTTGGTATAAAACTTATCTTAGACATACCTTTGTCTTATCAAACTAGATATATATACGGGTTGAATACACAGTGACAACGCTAATCATTTTGAATATTAAACACGCAGACCGACCGTCTTGTCTCGAGTGTGCATCCAGCCTTAGGTATATCTTTACTTTTAAAAAATTATTTTATCCTTACTCTTTTTGCACTATGTGCTGTATTTTTTCAATATTTCAGTGAATTCAGAACATTTTTATATTACTTTACTCGTTCTTTGTCTTAACAATTTATTTAATTTTTACTTGTTTATTTAACATTCTACTATCCTACTATGTTAGCAGTTTTTATGTTGTCGAGTTCAATATATGTGAACTACACATAATCAATTAAATTTGCCCCATTTTGCCACAACAAAACCCATAATATATAGTGCTGGTCCGGGGATCGAACCCGAAGACACAGAAGTCTGGCGTTATGCATCAATCCTCTGGACTACCGTGTCGTCTTATACTAATTTACATAATTATGGTGTGTTTACATTTTTAGAAAACATTTTGCTCGATAGATTAATTTCGGTAGTCCGAACCTTGCTAATTTATACGCTCAATAATCCGGCTGCACAGTATTTTTATACTACTACCATCAAAAGCTGCACCTCCAGACCTTGCTGTTAAACATTTGTTTAACACATTATAGGCCGGTTGCTGAACTCATAGTTATCGTAAAAGTTATTTAGCATGGCAGACCAAGTTGTTAAAACTTTATTGCGAAAGGGAACAAAAGAATGACAACTTCAGGTTAATTTGGTAACAACCTTGACAAATTTTTTCTATGTGGAAGATATAAATTTTACAACCCTTTTTACCAAAAATTACATTGTGCTATGTCAACTCAAATGTTTATTATGGTTTTTATAAAATCATATATCAGAAGCCCTTTTTATTTCGAAACATCAACTTAAGATAAATGCAAAAAAATAAAAATAAATATTTTAATCTGAGTGTACTAATTCAGAAACGAAAATGTTCCTATTGGTTAATTATTTTCATTGTTTTCAATATACGAATTCCTGAAAGTACAAGTTCTAACTTGTCCAAAATATGCATCATTACAATTATACTATAAAAAATATAAACTATCTATTAATACTTCATAGCAGTTTTTTGTAAATTTATTACATACATTTAAAAAACGAAGGTGTCATTCGACTTGTTTCGTACATATTCGAGTTTAGCATAAGTCAGTTTAACAATTTGCGTCGAAGGGGGTGTTACAATTAATATTATTAAGAAAATATTTTAATAAAAAAAATTATTAAATCACTAAATATAATTTAGAAAATTGTGTACAAAGAATATAATTACTATATTAATTATATTATAAATGTTTAAAGTGAATTAACTACCCGATAATTAACATTTTTCTTGAAAATAGTGTTTAACTTTTAGGTTATAATTTGCAGTCACTTGAAAACGTTTTGTAAAAACCGGTTTTAACTATTAATAGTGTAACACAGCAGGTGTTTTAAGGAAATGCATTTTAGAATTGTTTTAATATAAGTTTATATATGGTGTTTGATTACATTTAACATTAATACTACAATTAGTATATATGCATTAGATTGTGTTTTTGGTATGTTACATTTGTATTATACATAATGAATGCACATTTGATAACTTTTGACTCAGTAAGTTAAAATCAGTGGTTTGTGTGAAGTGTCTGAAGAACAAATGGAACAGCAGCTTGCGATTCTTTCGGTGAGTCACTTTGTTTATAATTTTATCAGTGATGGGAGATTTATTTTGACATGTAATAACAATTTCATTGAATTTTTGTGTACAAATATTTTACACTTTCCTACATTGTTTGTCATTTAAAATATAATTTAAAGGCAGTAGTTATGTTTCTAAATTACTGTTGACGTCTTAATGTTATCGTATTTTATAGATAAAAATAACAATCTGTGTATCGGTAGATCAAAGGAAAGTGCAAAATGACAGTATTTTTTATGAAAAGAAAACGCCATATGACATTTGCTAATTTAGTCTATCCAAATTTACTTAAGTAACTAATTTTTTGAACAGTTCCTTTTTGTGGTACTTACCACTAGAAATCTTTTCATGTTTTAAAGTAATATTAGAATCTATTACATCATTTTTATGCATCAATAATATCTATAGAATTTATTTACTTAAAATTTCTTAGAAGTGTAGATGTTATTAGCACACATTTGAGGTATTCCTAGAATGTATTTATTAAAGCAAATGATACAAAGTATTTCCTATTTTTATATAGTATATTATTAACATATAATAGGTCACAATGATACAAACGACTTGTTAATTATCACATTATTGTCACCAATCGATTCTCAATGACATTGTTGATCTAGTCATTATTCAAGGAACTAATATTCACGCAATTATGCATTAAAGTTGAATGTTTTGTATAAGCAAATTAGTCGCGCGCCGTTTGTGTTTACTTTTTTAATACATATATTATATTTATCAAGAAGTCGGCTACTGTGCCGTCTCAATGAAAAAAAGAAAAACTTGATATTTATTACAATAATAGAAAAGGTCACATTTCCTTGGTTCTTAAAAAAATAACTTGTGATTATTTACTTCATATTCTGTTCTATCTAGTGTCTATTTGTATAGTCTTCTCTCCACATTTCCTTCTCGTCAGACTTGCTTATAAAGGCTAATAAAGTAAATTTGTAGGTTAAGATTTTCTAGTGACATTAATTCTGCATTATTTTTAACGTTCGTAGTATTGTAAACGTTTAGCAAATTGACCGTGTACCACTACTTAATTTGCGCGAGTTATGGCCACATAGGTGGCTGGGATCGCAAAGCTCCAGGAGTGGAGGAAGATTGTAACCGATCATACTATACCCAGTATATTACTCGCACCCCCGTGTACCACTGCAATGTTTCATGCATGTTTGTGATTCTTTTTTCGTTGATGGTGGCATAAATATTTCTTGAACTATAAAGAATATATATATGTACATAATAACAATTCTAATGAAATGTATTTTTAAATACGTAATGTGCGGCTTAATAAAAGAAAACGTTTCATGTACTTGTTGATCTTTCTATCAACTGTTTCTCCTTCCTGTATTTTTATTGCGTTACAAATACAGTATACACCAAGCGTGTCAAACCCAATGTTTGATATGGGCCGCAAGATTTAAATTTATATAAAAGAAAAATTAAAACTTCGGAAAGTATAGTATAAAAAAATAAGAAGAATGATGAATATTAATTTTTTCTTACTGACACTTGACATCTCTTCTCTGCTACTATCTTTTCTACTTCGGGCGAAATCTTGTTCGTAATGATTACTTTCAAAACTGATCCAAGGTCTCTGGATATGATTAGAGACTTATTTCGTTTCATAAATAAAAATAACTACTCACCACGACAAGTACTAAACATAGAAATGATTTATTTTTTGAACTTTTGAGTATTTACTATACTGGGTATCTCGTGTTACTCAAGAACATGGTTTTGACGCCTCCGCGATATTTCAGCATGGCTGAAACATGATTTGTAAAATGTTTCACTCATATAAATCAAATCTGTTCGATCATTGCTCTGGAAACTCAGAAATTACGAGCCCTGGACCGCACAAATATTTTGTAAGGGGGTATGCGTCCCGCAGGCCGCAGGTTTGACAGACTTAGTATAGGACTATAACACGTGTGTTTCTTGATATGAATTGAGATAATAATTGTATAATCTATTAATAAAATATAATCGAACGTTTTATTATTTGTATAAAATATAACCTGGTGCACTTATCTTTGACTGATACGACACGTTTGTCTGTTAAACGCCCTAGTTAATGCATTCAGTTAAGAAGGCACGGGGTCAGTTTTACGAAAAATGGTTTCTTTTGTTCAAGTCATGTTTCAATAACAAAATTAAAAAAAAAAAAATGAAATCATTGAAACCGCATTCAAGCATTGAAATATCATCGCAACTACTAACTATCTTATGACATATACAATATCGTAAGGATTTTATAACTAATGTATGGTACAAACTGGTGCGACATTCAATATTTATATTTTCATTCATAAGTTGACATTATTTAGACATGAGTGTACCAATTGTGTTGTACTTTTACCGTGCAGACTAATGCGACACTAATGAAACACTTACTTATGTTATTTTTAGAAATTCGAGGTAGTATTTTTATGAAACCAAAATGTTTCAATCCTAAATTGGATCATCTAAAGGAATTACAGTTTTGAATGTAATCTCGAACTCTCCAGTACCTACTTAGTGTCCAGTATAATCTCAGTGTAAGTTGCCATTTTTGTAGTAGTGTTTAGTAAATAAATAAAAATAATTGAAAATGGTGTTTAAATATACACACAAGTAATAGAAACACAGTTTGACAAGGGAATTCACGAGTTAGCAGATACCTTGTTAAATGACTTGAGTCTATTGTATTTTTTTTTGTAAATAATATTTCTTCTAAATCAGGTTGAAGGAATTAGTTCGAAACATGAAAGTTTTTTAGCACTAGTGTGTATGTGTTGTACAACTTCTTACAACAAATGTTAAATATCGCATCTTTAAGTCGCACGTATGTGTACCATATTTAAGAGAGAAGGTGGGAGGAGAGGTTTTGCAATGAATTTCATTCTACTTCTATGATAACTGTTTATTTACTTTTTGTATGACTTATTTACAATTAATTTCATTTTATTAAACCATTTATTGACACCAACCGTTGCCTGTGTTTCCGTGTTCGATTCCCAAACCATCGCAATATTTTCTGAGTGTTGTTAAATGGATTATATCTTAATGTATCCAAAACAGTGTAGCCCACATATATAAAGCATCGACACTATAAATACTTAAAAAAAATAGCAGGAGGTCGTCAATGATAGACTAATATTGAATATAAGGCATAGTCTACATAATAAAATAAATATATAAATAAATGGAAACCCAATTCTTGCATACTTCATCAAATTAGTTTTTTTTTCTGAAATATTTGCGAATCATTTTAAAGTTAAACAAATAATAGACGTAGCCTTGATTCCTTGACTAGCATTAGATTTTCTAGGTTCTGAGTTGTGTCGTTCAATGGATTAAACACAAAGTATAATCCTAAATAAAAAATATAATATATATCTATAAGTTGATCTAATTTTTATTTATAATATGATATGCAGACCACGGACGACCACAGAGTGGCTGAAAGCGTTATTTCTACCAGGTTTATGTCTCTTCGGGTTCATTCCCAGGACTAGCGCTATTTTTTCGAAGTTAGCTTGTTATCAAATACGAATTTGATTATATGCTCTGATAATCATAAAACTTATATGGCAGCGAAGTGGTTCTCACATTAGAGGTTACTATAAATACAGCCAATATTATAGAACTCAGCATGGGAAATTTATTTTAAATTGTTACTTAAAATTTAATTTTTACGTATAATTTATACCAAAAAATCTATAAAAATTTGCTATATAAAGGAAAGATGTTATTACAAGTAATAATTATATATCTGTACGTTTCTTTATAAAAGATATCACCATTACTTTATGTAATATTTACGTTTTGTGTCTAGCGGATATTAGATCTAACTAACGGACTACGAGGCACCTTAATGTCAAGTTGATATCCCCCTACAGTACCAACATTTTTATCATGTCTACATGAGCTGCAGTTGTCCGTAGAGGAAACAAGGGGCAAAGGTTATAACACCGGACATCTAATTAGTGACGTATTCGAGGGTCTGCCTCCCCCTTCCCCTTCCCCCTCTCACTTTCTCTCACTCTCTTAACGTGTTCTGGTTATGAGCTATGTTATCTCTTTGAGCTATCACTGCTATCATTTACTCGAATACAGCTACCGGACATGAAGCAAAAGATTAATTCATCTTCTATATTGTATTGTATTTATTTTCTTGTATATGACTTTTTCGCCTTACAATCTGTTTACATTTATTTCTTATTTTGTTTTCTAAGTTAACAAATGTTAAGACTTAATTTAGTTCATTTTTTTATGTATACATAGCAATTTACAATTAAAATCTATGTTCTTACATATTTGTCCTCTTTCTCTCTTTTCGTTCTTATTACTTCCGCTATCCATACTCTTCTTTCTTTCTCTGTCCTTGTCATATCACCTATAGGCCTAGTCGAATTTCCATTTTTAATAACGAGCCAATGCCTCCTATCACGTTTCATCTCCTATGTCCTTATTTTCCATTCTACATTGTCCCTTTCTTTTAGTATTTCCAGCAGGTCGATTTCACTTTCCATTTTCTCCTTACACCTATTCTTAAAATGCTCTACAGTTTCGTCTCCTCTTTCACACATTCCCCCTTGTTTTTCTAAGTATATTAGCCCTTCTAGGTGGTTTTCTACGTCCATAACTTTCTGTATTTATTTCATCAATTCATCTTTTATATAGACTTATATTTTAATGCAGATAGAAAAAACAAAAAAGAAATTTGTTGCCGTAAAATGAAATTCCCATATATGGGAATACGAATTATTAAAAAAAAACAAAAATATTCCAGTTATTTAACATATTATTAAAAAACCAAAACAGTTAGTTCTTATTCATTTTTTTATTGGTACGGGGAAAATATATTATTTGCGCTACTAATGACCCTTGAACAAAAAGCAATCATTGGATTATATGGAGGGCATATTCTATTACCTCCATTTTAAATTTCAACATTCTATCTTTTATAGTTCATGCGATAATATACATTGTAAGGTGGGACAGTTACCGTGCGGATTAATGAACGTTGCAACAGTTAAAGGCTATGTAATAACCATTTTCAAAAAAAATTTATGGTTTGTCAGACGTGTAACTAAAAAAAAAAATGTTTCGTAATATTTTCGCCGCGGAGAAAAATAATATTTGCCCCGCGAAAAAAGTAATATTTTTGCCGCGAATAAAATAATATTTTTCCCGCGAAAAAAAAAAATATTTTCATTTTTAATTCTATCGCTAATTAATATGTGTATATTTTTTGCGCCCCTAATGGACCCTTGAACAAAAAGCAATCATTGGATTATAAGAGGGCATATTCTATTCTATTCTATATACATTGTAAGCAGGGGCGGCCTTAGCCATTGCGATTTATATAAATTGTAAGTAAGTATTTTTTAAGATAATTGACGAGAAATAAATTTTATATTGGAAGTTTTATAAAAGTTACCAAGCACAAAGACGATAAACTAAGGTACATGAATACCTTGAAAGAAGACGGAGTGATTCTTTAAGTGCACTGTAAAAAATAATCGGTTGAAAAGAACTAACCCTTTACTTAAGAAAGAGATGTCTGCAGATTTTTTTCAAACAATTCTTTTACAGTGTTTCCACTTTATATTGTTCTACTTTACTTCTCTTTCTTAGAAATACATACATCTCCCAAAGTTTTTTTAATCATAGTTCCATAATTGAACAATATTTTAAAGGTAAACGTCCACAGGGTCGCGTGGCTCAGTTCAAACGCATTAGCTTTATCATATCAAATATAGAAGAGAAGGGAGGCGGGAATGAAGGTGTCTACGGTTTCCATTGGTAGAAATGTGTCATTATCTCAGAAGATTCTAGCGTTTGTGCGTACGCTTAAAACATCCCCTCTTCTTGCACTAAATTTTTTCCGCTTTTGTGGTGCAATAAATCTGATGCGGTTGATACGAGCCATGCGGACCTGTGAACACTTACTTTTACAACAATACTGTCTAAAGAAATTCCAGTTATATAAACACTATATGTGTATAGAATAACGTAAATAATTATTTAATAATTTTAAATTTATTCGCAATTTGCAACTGTAAATATAATATTTAAAATAAACATAATAAAAATGTTAGAATATACTCTTGCTAAAGACCACCATGTTTAATACTTTAAATTATGACCACTAAAAGAGAAAACATTACAAAACTGTACATGATATATAAAATAAAATAAAATGATTAAAAAAATAAATAGAAAATGCGATTTGTATATATATATGTATATAGATATATAGTATATAATACTTGTATTATGAATAAAAAAACAATTCTTATGTCTTAATAACACTTGTATTTACTTAAAACTATAGTTCATCGCCTTTTAACTTACGTATGGTATATACTTCGAATAAAATAAATCGTATAGTGTATGATGTGAAGCAGCACGCCTTAAAAATAATATTATTATCAGTTGCCGCATTTGTACAATGTTCGCCGCGCCGCACCACCGTACCGCACAGCAAATCAAACGCTGCTACCACCAGTGTTTCTAAAACTATTCAGTAGTAGTTATCTAGAGAAAAAATACCTTCCAAGCAAAGGAATGGCTTGACAAGTGTTCCTGAGTCTTGCGAATAATGGTCGTGATCAAACAGATCTGATTTATTCTATCTCATTTTACGAATCAATTTTAAAAGACTATTTCTGAATTATTCCTGAATTTTATTATTAATTATTATTCTATACAAATACTAGAGTCTACCCCCGTCGCAAGCGACGACTGTCTTTTGTGTCTGAGTTGAATTTCATTTCAAATTTTAATTCCATTTTTTAATTGAAATCTTTAACTCGTTCCATATTCTTTTTACATATAACAACAAATAATTTTTCATAATTAACTGACTAAAAATATATATATATTTCAATTTGTTTATTATTTGATCAACTTTTTTTCAAAATTTGTGATTTTTTTTTTCGATTTGTAAATTAGGTATCAGAGTATAAAATATATAAAATTTAGCCCCCGTGTCTCAAATAATAAATTCTTGAATTTTGACATATTTCATTATTATGTAATTCAAAATTTAAGTTTCCTCTAAAGTTTCCTGCCGGGCTCCCAAATTTTCTCAACGGTCCCTTTTCCAATTTTTCAATTTATAATTTTCAAAAAGTTATTTCATTGAACAACGTAATACACATGCCAAATTTCAACTTTCTATCTTTTATAAATTAAAAGTTATAGAGCAAAAAGTAATTTTTTTTTTGTTTTTCCAAAATTACGGGTTACCAGGAAATTCAGTGGAAAATCCGAGGACGCCAAAAGTCTTAGAATTATTTTCTCTACGAAATAAACAATTTTCAGGAAAATGCACATAGCCGTTTTCGAGCCACCATACGAATCGCTGGCGCATATAAACAAATAAACATATACATATATACCTGGAACATTATAATATAGGATCATTGCATACAATTTTGTACAGTAGATTAAATTTTCTAAGTTTAATATGTAAAATATATATTAATTTTTGAAGATAAATTTTCTAGAACATTTATGAATTCCTATACTTTATACAATTGTCTTGGTCAATGGGTTAAATGAATGTAACATTGTTACAATTGTAATAAATTAATTAAACAATCCACCGTTGTCAACATTTTAGTTACACTCAATAAATAAAATATAAATTTTAATAAATATGCTAAAACGATTCCATGATAAATACAAACATACATGTATATGTATAATAAATACAAATAACTATAGATGCTAAAATATTTGGCGATGGCGATAAAAAAACGAGAGATGAAGAATGATCCCTGAATGTAATCTTTGTGGGGCAATAGTGACACAACACAAAATAAATTTCATTTGCTTTTCGCGAGAATATTTTTCTAACTTAACTATATTGATCATGAAAAGATTGAACTGAAGGATGTAAAACAAAACCAACTTTTTCAAACATATATATTTTTTAATTTTTCTTTTTTTTAAATTAATTAATTTATTTTTACCTAGCGTTACTTTTATTTATTATCTACATTTATTAAAATTTATTTTGATTTACCTTAAATTAAAACTAAAAACAGTGAGTGTGAATAGGGACTAAGCGAGTGACATCTATGGTTAAAAATATAAGCAGAAAAATAGAAATCCAATAGACCCTGTCCAAATTGCAGAACTACTAGAGAAATTATAAAAGAACAACGATTGGCGAACATGACCTAGCAGTTGAAAACAGAAATTCAAATTTTAAGTAGCCATATCTCCAACAACTTTTGGATATCAAATAAATTAAAAAAAACCAATAGGCATAGGTTAGTATGAGAGTATATTTAAATGAATATTTCCACAATCCGACTTTTAATAAATGTGTTGACCAAAGTCCATAGAATAGCACTGCCCACCGGTGACATTGATTGTGCAAATATTTATGAAATACAATCCAACTTTATCCTCCTAATCCTCTTGTGTAAAGGTTAAAAGATTATCTTTTTATTAAATACTTGTACAATTCAACCTGTCCTGCTAATGCAATACAAAATAACAAATAATTAGCCGTGATTATCGTTACTCATTACCAATTGGTTATTTGTTATTTATTATTGTTGCTCGCTTTGTGATAAATACGAGCATAGGCGTCTGCAGGAAATAAGGCAGGGGGCAGCAGAGGGAACCGGGTGGGGGGGGGTTATCAGTAGAACAGCTCCATCTTTTTTGATATCCATGATGAAATACTTGTCCGTTTGTCTCCCCTTGCGGACGCCCATGACTACGAGTGTGTATTCGTACCAGTGTGTTTGGTAATTAATTTGTAATTAGTACTAATTATTTTGCAGACGTGTTCGGCGGTATCGGTATTCCCCAGTACACATTACTCTGTAAAACACATTAACGCAATAACAAGTACATATAAAGGTCTAAACTCACTACAACTGTATCGAGCTAAATGTGTAAGTTATGCGTTTAAATTTTAACGCTTCACGATGAATATTACGCAAATATGAAATACGGCTTTATATTAAATCATCTAAGTTGCATCTTATTTTCTCTTATATTAATCTTAAAACTATTCTAATCCACATATTAATTTTTTCGTTTAAATTTAAATCTTTCTTCTTCTTTGTACCTCCGCCGTCAATCTCCTTCCTCCTTTGAACAAATCCTCTATTTAGATTTAGGTTTTATTGTATGAAAATTTGAAGTTGATTGGAATAAAACTGTCGGAGATATAGAGTGTTAAGTCTTCACCACTTTGGTTTCGTCCTTCTTTGAAACTTTTAAACACATTTATTTCATACTTAGCAGCTTTTTTCAGAGTCGAAATTTTATTGAAATTTTGCACACTCTCTCTTTACATACATAAATGCCGAGGTAACGCTGTCAAGTTTCTTTTTTAATTTTAACGTATCTTAAAATAACAAAGTTTTTTATTTTTTTCATGATAAATCGGTATTTTGACTTCTAAGTGCTACATTGAAAAATTAATAAAAAAAACCTTTGGTTTTTTTAATTCAAATAATCTAGTAGACAACACAGTGGGCGAGAGCATTGATACTTGACGCTAACTGCTGTGTTTTCGGGTTCGATCCCCGGACCAGATATATATTTTCTGGGATTGTTTCTTATGAACTTATATTGATTATGGTCATACATAATCAATCGTACACTTATTAGGCAGCGCTGTATACCACAGCACTACAAATACTGCCAACATTAAAGGAGGTGATAGGACTCAGCATAGGAAATGGGCCGACGTTAAATAAATTAAATTAAAAAAATAACTAAATAATCTAAATTATGACAGACTTCACAATGTTACTTTTTTTTGTGACGTCTGCGGAGATTCGCTGTCTATGCCTCATTTCTTGATATTTATTTATGAAAATTTTACAAGGTATTCTTCAAATGTCGTTATATCTTGTAGTGCTTATGGAAATAATTATATATTAACTATGTCGTCAAAAAACATTATCGAAAATGTGCTTTTTTGTATCGATTTGACCTTATCCCACCTCTTAAATGAGGATTTAACCGCTGAATGAGAGGTAATAAAATAAGAACCTGTATAAATCTTTGTTTTGATAATTTATAAGCCCTCTGAAATATCTTATAGTTTAACGAAAAAGTAAGCCGTGTTTTTCGAAGGTAAAAGGTTACAACCATCGGTTTCTGCAAATATCTTGTTCCCTATGCTCTAAATGACTTTTGGAGTTATTATTAAAGTTATAAAGCATTAAATTCTCTACAAATTTGTATTTATGCATTTTTTTGTGTGATCATCTCTTCTCGAAATATAGCGCGAAGAGTGGGAGCCGCGTATACGTATATAGTATAATAGAGACCATGCAAGTTAATACTGCTCTGTCGGATAAAAATGTGAAATTTGGTATAATGAAAAAGTCATTTAAAATTTTCTCTCCTTCACTGTTTTATAGAAGATTCAATGTATAAATTGCTATTTTTAATGAACCGCTTAATATATTTTAATTACTTTTACGGCAAATGAAACTAATTAAATTTCGCTTAGTATATAAACAAAAACAATTTTATTTTTAAATAATTGCTTATATGCCAAAATTGGTTTGTAAGGATAAAAAGTTTACCTATGGACTTCAATACGTATTTACTTAAAATATCCTCTTTCCAGAGCCTTTTGTATCTCTTATTATATGTTGCTTGCTTGATATACATGAAATAAATAAAAGTATTTTATTTTGAGACCGTATTTAGTACATATACATCGTTTTTCAACAAGAGGTGTCATTTTAAATTTCGCATCTTTCTTTATAACTAAATATACAACCTTCATTGCAGTAACATTTAGCAGATATTGTGTTCCATTACTAATCTCATATTTTTACTTTGAAATGAAATAAAAATATCACCATTTTTCACAAAAATAATAATTGATTTAAAATCACCTCTTGTTGAAAGACTTTTTATATAGAGGATACTGAACCAACGGGGCAGGACAAAGGGTATTTATTTACAAACCCGTGCGGCACAATATAGAAGAAAATGATGTGCGGTATCCCAATACTGCGCATGTATTAGTATACACATACAAATATAAACACAGTGTAGTGTGTCTGTACCTTAATCCAATCTTATGTTGTATCGTGAAATCACGTTGTAAGCGATGTACGTTCACAAAAGATGTTTACATTTGTAGCTGTTTTCAGATTGCTTTATTAATTTTATAGCTATTTTTTCTTATTTTTAAGTCTTCTTTTTAATGAGTTTGAATATACTTTTCCGTTTTATTAACGCTGAGTACTTTGCTATTAACCCGGCGTCAGTCAGGTTGGGTCATAATGACCCGTGATGTTTTTAAACGCGCGTTATAGATTGTATAGTCCTGTCATAATCATAAATAACAAATTCACCAAAATTTAATAATTTAGGAATTATTCATCTCATTAAACACATAAATCCTTAAATTTTCTTGGAAGCTGTGTACATGTTTCTCCACTTCAATAATTCTTCTTGAAATGGCACTTACGTACAAACCACCCAAATCACTCATAAATATTTTTTTTTTAATTAACGTCGACCTATGCTGAGTCCTATTTATGGTGTCGTGGCCTCATATATGTTGGTTACACCACAGATTGTTACATAAACATAAACGAACAAATATATAAATAATTGATTTTTTTATTTAATTTATTTAATATCGGCCTATTGTCAAAGCTAACTCCTACCACCGCTTTATTGTCCCGCCATTCGAACGAAACCACTAGCACTTCGCTACGACATTAACCAACTGAATGGCGCGCTTTTTAAAAAAGGTAGTTATGCTGCCGCATTCTGTATGTAGCCTCATAAGTTTTGATTATGTATACATAATCAAAATAACTTGATAACAACGAAACCCAGAAAATATACTACTGGTCATGGTATCGAGCCCCAAGACACAATACTCAGCGTCAAGCATAAATGTTTCGCCTATTACATTCTTTATTTCAATTTAGTTTTAAGTAACTTTCCAAGAAAATAAATAAAATGATAAAGTATCATTGAAGTAGAGTTGAAGAGAATAAATTTCTAGTGGCGCCCACTGTTTTAGTACACGCAAATAATGATTTGTAAAACATATATCTTATTACATAACGGTTAAAATATTTGATTAAAATAATGTTATAATAAATGCATGGGTTATCTTTGCAAAAAGAACAAGAATAAGAAGGTTTAACAGAACCTGGGAGAACCTGAGAGAACCTGAAAACTAAAGACTTAAGAGAACCGACCCTGAGAGTTGATGCTTGAGTTTGAAACCTGGGAGTCAATTAAATCGTTATAGACTATTACAAAATAATTTAAAAGGGGCAATTAAAAGTAAATCAATCTATAAATCACTGATGTATAATGTAACAGACTCGTTTCGTCAAAAGCCACACACATCGTTTAGATATTGTGGTATACATATAATAGTATGGTTATGTTAAGCACTGTCTACACTACACTAAGTACAACGTACGACATCCCACATACTGCACACTACAATTACTGACAAAGCGTCATCCAAAAACCACGTGTCTTGGTCAAGAGGGGAAGTGGGGTATTAAGTAGAAGGCTATGTACAACTACGTGAAGCGGGGGGGGGGGGGGGTCTAAAGTCAAGCTACGTAATTATATTTGGCACAATGAAAACAATGGGCTTGTGTCCTCATTTTTTAGTGGTCGATTTTTCATGGCGTGTCTATTGTATTAAATATCTAAATATTGACAGAGATATAGCAATTAAAAATTTGAATTGTAGTTTTAGCGCCAGAAATGGTCGGCCATATTTGTATGACGTGAAATGCATTTTAACGTCAGTTATTTGTTGAGTAGGTCAGTGCTGTAGTAATGTTCTGTAGCTGTTGGTAGTCAAATAATCAAGTCAAGTCAAAGAATAATAAGTTTTTATTTTATTTAACCCTGTTACGGCAGAAATAATATTGAAATTTTATTGTTCCTTGAAATAGATGTAAATAATATTTGATATTTTAATATATAAATACATATAGCAGAGATTTAAGAGCTGTAAGGTTGGTAACCTTACACAAGGATTGTGATGTCACATGCAGTTGGAATGTGTACAACGTTGAATCCTTTTAATAAATAAAGAGACAAAATGCCTTTTTTAATTGTTAATATCTCCTGAAATATAAAGAGTTCTTAAAAAATAATTGCACATTTGAGGTTCTAGTAATCCACTTTATCAATATATAGTACAGTTTTATAGAAATTAAGACAAATTAAGGACACAAACCCATTTGCAGAACAAGCGACATCAAAAGCATATTTATTTCCATACTTTGATTACTTTTATTGATAATCAAATAAAAAATAAACAAATCTAGAAAACACACACAATTAATATATTACAATTAATGCGAGATATAACGAAGCTGTTAAAATCACAGTAATACAAAAAATTACTTATATATTTTTGATTCGCTATACGCTAATGCAAACGAAAGCAACGAGTATACTGATTTGTTTACAGAAGCGAGAGGCACTGCATTCGAAAGAGAGGGCAATAAACAGCTGTCAGGCGTTGGCGTTTAGCACATACACACTTCTTCTGTAGCAGCGTCACCAATACCAACCGTACCAATACCACCGTATACCAATAGTACCGTATGTAAGTCAGAATGTATAGATTAGAAACAGACACTGAAAATAAGTACGATCAATTTAAAGGGGGGTGCATGGATGGTGATAGGAGGAAGATTCGTCCGGGATTTACCCGGACATATTTACATATTTAGCAAAATATGTGTCGCATCAAGGAAGGGCAGCGTTTCTAACTTGTTTTTTTCAAAATTCGTAGATCTCAATTTTAAAATGAAGTCGTCAAATGTTTTCGAAAAAATTAAGAAATTAATTATATTATAAATTTTTTCGGACGGGTTTCATCACGGGTTTTTGTAAAACCTAGTGGCCTCATTTAATAAATTCAATTACAAAGTATTAAAAAATTATTATTATCTATATTTATTCATTGAAAATTACTTATTATACAAATTTTTTTTGAAATAAGTAAATCAAAAATTAATTCCTTTTCAAATAGATTTCGGTGAATTCCAATGTAAAGACAGTCTGATTGATCAGACTGATTAAAGACTGATCCTGATTGATTTGTCTTTCTCATCCATGATATTTTAAGTCACATTTACGTAATTATACGTAAATATCCAAATACAACGCATATTTTAACAATTTAATTGTCTCTTTAACATAATATCTAAATTTGATTTTAAATCTTCTAAGATTTAAGTTTCAAACTGTTTCATTTCCAAGGGTAATTTTCTACTTTTTATATAGAAAATTGTAACGCAGTGCAGTTTTAAAGATACAGACTTGCTGCAACCTAATTTTAAGATACTTGCTTGTTACACGCAAATTCTACATTTCATATAGACAAATGTAACGCAGTAAAGTTTCAAACGTAGTAGCTTGCTACAAACTAATTCCTAGAAGTATTTTCTTCCTGGGATTACATACCCGTACTCAACAAAAATGTTTCCTATTCCTGTACATTGCAGTCAGTTGTACTCAGAAATCTTTTGTGTCACTATCTTACATTTAATACATTCCATATGTTTTATTATTATTTCAACTTTCAATATGTATTTATTGTTACATTAATGGAATCGTGCTAAACGTTTAGAAATCCAACAGGAGGTAAATAAGTATTGTTTTTATTTCTTGTTGAATGTTACAACTTAATGTTACTTCAATGAAGACACCGCCTAACATTTATCTCGTACCTCGTAGAGATTAGAATAACATTTATTGAAGATTTTAAAATATAGGTACTTGCTGCCATTAAAATAACATTCAAATAAAGAGTAATATTGTGATAATGATGAAAAGTACATGGTGGCCAATCTCGTCTGCTCGTTTACTGATATCAAGACTGCACTACCAGCACTCTCTGCTCTCTCTCTCCTCTCTCTCACTGTATTTACTGTACTCACTACTTTGCTTGCGAGCCACTCATGCATTTTAAAAATAATGAGAGGTAAGTAGTTGAACATTAGCAGTTAGCACGGAATTTGCAGGGGCTAGGTTCATGTGAAATTATTGTCATTTCTCTTTATTTTTTACAATTGATCTGAATTTACTACATTTTAGGGAATCTATTTCCAGATAATAGCTGGTATAGGGTGTTCTTATCGTACTATATATTAAATCAATTTGCCGGCTTATGTCATGTTATTTCAGCAACCCGGTAATCTTCAGTCTCTTGTGGCGCACGGATCAAAACCAGATTCTACATGTAGTTTGCACTGAGTATTTTTTGTCTCACGCGCTAGGCGACGCATCGCATAGTCCATAGCAGTTATATTGAGCAGCTACGTGCGTTGTGGAGAGCGCACGGGGAATATTTATTTGAGTGATAATAAGTTTTAATTAATTCAGCATAGATATATAAATATATATATATATATATATATATATATATATATATATATATATATATATATGACTTTTAATGCACTGAATGAAATCAGCACCTGGTCTTGCCCCTTAAAAGAGGCTCTGGATCCTTGACAATGCAAACGTCCGCAAAGAAAGCGATCTCGGTAGGGTTCTGCGACATACTTTGCAACAATAGCACGCGCTTTTAAGACTGGAAATGGTTACTCATTGCTCCTTACCATTGGCCATTTAGCATTGACATTTAATTGTCTAGATAAGCTTTTAAATACATTTCTACAAAAAAAGTGTCTCTTTTATCTGTTATCCTGTTACAAAGGCTGACCCCGAGTTGCCTCGGTTTTGTCTAGAGTATTATGTTTCATTTACGTTTGGTTTGCAACTAAATACATTTAGCACATTTCTCTACACCTCTTTTTGTGTTTCACTCACACTTATTTATTTGCAATGATTGTAATAGAAACATATTTTATGCAAGAGAGGATGCAACGAAAGGAAGACGTGGATGGCGGACTAGAAAGAAGAAGGAAAGTGGCAGTAGGGGGAAGGGGGGCATCAGAATAGAAATTAAGTATGTCAAGGAAGGGCAAGGAAGGAAAGAGATGTAGGGCAGAGCAGCTATGGAGAATGTTTGGTTTGTCAGTGAAACGAAGATCGAAGGGCTAGAGAAGGAAGAAGGTAGATGGTGGAGATACAGAGAAGAACGAAGAAGAGAGAGAGAGAGGAAAGGAGGAGAAGATGGAGTTTAGAATAGTGAAGTAGTGGAATAGAGGACAGAGAAAGTGACACGAGGAGAATAAGGTAGAGAATAACATCTCTTCCTTTTTCAGTTTAAGTTTAGTTAGAATCTAGAATACTTTGAATAAATTTATTGAAATGTAATTAATGACTAAATGTAAAGAATATAAATCCTAGCGGCATAAATATAAATTAAAACGAGTTCTATAATAGTGTACTGAAACATGTGTTTAAAAGTAACCACATATTTGTATTTCTTGTTGTGTTATTTTTGCATTTGTTTTCTTTTTAATATTTATTTTTGAGTGCATCAACTATTGGTAGTTATTAGCACTTTTAAATCAATATTACGTTTTTATATACATCTTTTTATAACACATAACTTATACAATATATAATAATTCTTTCTTCCATATATCAGCTTCTCTTTTCATTATTCTATTTCAGATTCCTTCATCGGTGCTTCTCCAATTACCGCCTCATACAACGTTCACAACATCCTCATCCTTTTTCTATTGACACAGGAATCGCCTTAACTACGATGTTACACATTCCATCCAATGTCTTCTAAAGCTGTTCTTTATTTCTTCTTTTTTCCCTTTACTTTTCCTTTTCTATTTTCCTTCTTGAATTGTATCTTTTTGTAATCTTTTTTTTCCATATTTATTTGGTTGCACACAACTAATTAAATCTGATTTTACCAAATCCAGAAAATATAACTCTGGCCCGGGGACACAGAAGTCAGAGTGAAACATCAATGATGTCGCCCAACTGTGTTGTCAAAATGCAATATTATATGTATTTTGGTTTACTTTTGTTAGAAGGCCTATCTAGACATTTCTTAATCGTAACCATTTGTCCATTGCCCATACAGTTCATGATGGTTGGCAGCACGTAAAATTATGGTTAGTTTTGTAATTGTAGTGGTCGCCTCATTATGCAACCAGCTATTCCGCACTGGATAAATACAAGATAAGGAACAATACCACCATTATAGCTTTATTAGCTTTTTCATTATTATTATGATTAATATTCAACGGTAAGTCATTTTAGTGTAGAATCGTGACTTAATGAAAATTTATTTGATTAAAACTAGTAGTAATAAAGAATTAGAAAAATAAACATACTGACTTGTATCACATGCTCTTGTTTTAATTATGTAAGTAAAAATGAAATTCAATGGGCTTGTAAACTTATGTTTTTTGGGGTCGTTTTTTTACATTTTTGGTTGAATTAAATGTTAATCCTCCTCCTCCTATATTATAATGTTCCAATTGTATATTTATTTGTTTATATGTTTTTATGTTTACGTGATTCGTATGGTGGCTCGAAAACGGTTTCATGCATCTTTATGAAAATTTCCTATTTCAGACAGAAAAAAATTCTAAGACTTTTGGCGTCCTCGAATTTTCGCCTGAATTTTCCGGAAACCCGTAATTTTGGAAAAACTAAAATTTTCTTTTTACTTTTTGCTCTATAACTTTTCATTCGTAAAAGATAGAAAGTTGAAATATTGCATGTGTATTACGGTTTCCAATGCTAACATTTTTTTAAAATTAGAAATTAAAGAATTTGAAAAGAAGGCGTTGAGAAAATTAGGGGGCCCGGTATGAAACTTTGGAGAAAACTCAAATATTGGAATGCATAGTAATGAAATATATTATTAAGAAAAAAAAAATTCAAAATTAAAAAAAATTATTTGGGGACACGGGGACGGTTTTTGCCGAGGGTAAAAAAAGGGCTAGAAAGTTGAAATTTTATATATGGGCTAACTTTGGTACCTAATTTACAAATCGAAAAAAAAATCCCATAGTTTGAATAAAAGTTGGTCAAATAATGAACAAATCTGAAAAAATAATATTTTAATTAGCTTATATGAAAAATTATTTGTTCTTATATGTAAAATTAATATGGAACGAGTTAAATATTTCAATTTAAAAATGGAATTAACATTTGAAATGAAATTCAATTCACACACAAAAGACAGTCGCCGCTTGCGACGGGAGTAAACTCTAGTATATGTATATTGACGTTTTTTTTTTTTAATTATCCTAATGTTTACGGAGTTATAGCTATATCAAATATGAATTTTAGTTTTGCCGCTTGTTTTACAAGAAATAAGTAATTGGGAATATTTTTCCTTGTTAGCAATCTTCGTTATATAATACTTCATGGGATACACAATCAGTTGTTAGTAGTAAACTGCGTATTACACACACACACACACTCTCTCGTATGCGTTTCTGTTGTATAAAAGAGATTTGCTATATGTGACGTATCCTGTATTGGCATTTTTTGGATCCCTTTAATAATTAAAAGAAAAAAAATTTTTTAAATTGTTAATATCTCCTATAATATAATGAGTTATTAAAAAACAATTGGACATTTGAGGTGCTAGTAACCAACTTTATCAATATAAAATACAGTTTTATAGAAATTTAAACATGGTTCATTCAAATATGTTTATATCCTAAGATATATTCTCGGTTTATAGTAAAATTATTTTAATATTCAATTTATTATAGTAAATAAAGTTTTTACAATTAATCTTTCATAATCTATCTTACAATTAATCTTTACAAATGTATAAATGCTGAGAAAATGAAACTATACTGCAAAATATCACTTGCCGTGTTGTGTAGATTTAGAATGTTCTATGGTCGAACCGTTTATATCTAAGGACAATTATTTCCGCTGTTGTTTTAATTAAATTTTATTTTAAATTGAAATTTAGTATTCGCCGTATTCGGTGTTGCTTTAGAAGACACAGTTGGCGAGAGCATTGATGCTTGATACTGACTGCTGTGTCTTCGGGTTCAATCCTCTGCCAGATATTTATTTTCTGGATTTAGTTGTTGTTATCAACTTATATAAAGTTAAATAAAATTTAAATAAACGAATAAAATATATGCTGAGGATTTGATTAAGTGTTTCATAAACTAAGGGGTTCAATTTCTTTTTTGCTCTGGTGGTGGAAAGTTTAACTATTAAAAGTTTAAAAATACTTAAACGTTGCGTAATTCATTTTAATTTAGAAATTTTAGTTTAGAAAATAGGTTAGGTATCGTTTATTACATTCAGAGTAAAACCGAATCTTGAAATTATTTCAAAGCATCTTTCCTTGAATCAAACCATTGCTGCTGTAGATTATTCATGAAACTTTTAGTACTATCTAATAGATGGCGCAGCAACCGTTTGTGATTATTATATGATTCTTTCGGACTTATTCGCAGTTTTAGAATTAGGTTTGCATATTGAATAAGTTAAAAAACTCCTATCAATTAACTTATAATTAATCTAGAAATAAAACTAATGAATAAAAAGATGGCATATAATTTAAAGTAATTTTCTATTAGACATTTTTAATAAAAATTATTATCAAATATTTGAATCACATTCATAAATGGTTTGATTATATGCTAAATCTCTGAAAGAAATACAACTATGTACCAATAGATGGCTCTAGTTTTAAAATATGATTTTATCAGTTTCATACATTTGATTAGAATACATTATAAGAATTATTTGGGTATTTATTAGATGCAAACTATTTAATACTAATTATTGAATGATAATATTATTTATTAAATATAATACACACATTTTTAACCATTTTATTGGCTTCATATTTAATATAATTTGTGTATGAATACAATTTAGTATTTCTAAGTAAAAAACTATTACATTTAAACTTTTTATTATAATTGTTTTATAATTGTTTATTATAATTAGATAATATAATAAATGTTAAGAAAAACGTTCATATTTTTGTTATCAATAAATACAAGTTGCCATATCTATAATTAATTATTTAATTTTTAATAGCATATCACTTAAATATTCAAAATTTCTTTTATGAAATATTTATTTACAAGTAGATATTATTATTTATATATAATCCACGTAATTTCAGAAATTTATAACTAATATAACATAATTTTTACAATTGATTATTCTGTATCAATATTTTTGATATCAACTTTAATTAACTGAACTAACTAATTAAAATTGTAATAGACAAATACAGTAGATACTCCCAGGATCAGTTAATAGCATATTGATTATTAAAATTATTGATTTTCTAATTTTTCTTTTATTTCTTACTGTTTCTAGTATTTAATTTATTAAAGACTCTGATATTTTCTTCTGAAGTTATGCCTTATTATAACGGACAAATTTTATGATTAGTATGTTGCATATTATACCAATAGGTTTGTTCATTTTGTCGATCTGCGTTGACTAAAGCAAAACGCCCGTATAACGTTGTATCATACAGAATCATATTACAAACATGTATACGAGCAGGACCTCATTTGGAGGGCCCCTAATTATTTTCGGATTAATTTTTCCGTCAAGTCTTTCAAAAATTTATTGCCAACAAATAAAATTATTTCAACAAAGAATGTAGTAATTAGTGAAAGTCAAATACAATTTATTAAAAACTAAATTATCACCTTAACGAATTGAACTTTACGAGCTTTTTTCGACGAAAAGTCGTTGATGATTTCATTGCAATATAGCTCCAGGAGTAAACCACTTTCAATACGAAGTAGGGTTAGCTTCGAAAGCGGTTTTGTCCTATCGTCGTTCAGAGCCTATTTTTTATTGTGGGGCACCCTCTCTTGTAACATATGAATTGGTAAGTATCCACTAGCAACATCAACCGCATCGTATTTATCGTTTAAACATGGAAGACGGTTTCCACCATTTTCGTTTTCCTTCTCCTCCATGTTTTAATGATAAATGGGATGCGTTCAATGCTGCCAGTGGACTCTTACCATTATATTCAATCGAAATAGATGAGGATCTTCCGAATTTTATTATTAAGTGTGTTGTAGGAACTCGCGTTATACGGAAGTTTACTGTATTTTTTATCATTACTTTCAGAGATGCCAAAATATAACAAATATACAATATATTTTTGGATTGTTCTTGTTATTTCCTTCTAGGCAAACTAATTTTTTGATACAATTGGTAATACTGAATTTCGTATAATTTCTGCTCTTGTACAGATCTTAGTACATAATTCTATCTGAAATTCAGTGCTGTTCAACTATAGGTCCGCGGAACCTCAGGGTCAACATATAATTGACTGCAGAAACACAATTAATGGCAAATGGCAGGCTGGAAAAAAATAAAATTTTAGAGACAACACGCCATTTTCATCATTGATTCTAAAGAAGTTGAACAGCACTGTTGTTACTAACCTTCATAACGATCGTCCAGTTCATTAGGGCAACATCTTCAAATATTGAGTTTTCAGTCAACCACGAAAGATTTCGACAAGTTTATCTGCATCATAATTATATTTGGTTGCATTTACGAATTATCTGAGTATTGAATCAGATAGAGGGTCTTTTCGGAGTAGTGATTTATCTGAGATATCTACTAATGAACTGGACAATCGATTCTTCTTAAAAAGATCGATTTTTTGATCGATTCGAATCGAAGTTTAAAGAATCGATTCAGAAAAAAATCGAAATCTGGAAGGTCGAGTTCTCAAAAATCGATTTTCCGATTCTTTTTGAGTTTTTATATAAAAAAAGAAACTAACCCAAAAAAAAGAAATAATTTTGTATTAAATTTGCAAAAAAAATAAGAAAAGTGATTTTTTATTAATATTTATAATCTAATTTTATTAAACTAATTTTAAACTAATATAATTTTATTAATCCCAATTTTAGTAAACCCAAAAAATCGATTCTTCGATTAATCGATCCCAGATTCTATCCCTACAATCGATAAATTTTTGCTTATCATATTGAAGACAAGATTGTATTTAGAAAGTCAAAAATGATTGGCGTAAAATTAAATCCATTAAGTCCATTAGATATGGTTGAACAAGCAGAGACGACGCTTACCATTTTGTTTAAATCCAGTCTTCTCTTCAGTGTGCGACCAACCTTAGATATTAGTAGTTAAGTATTACCAATTGAACATATTATATGAAATGTTTACCGCAACAGTTTGCCGTATGAAGCAGATTGTCAAAACGAACAAATCTTATATGGTATGGCGGTGTGATTATAACCAAGGCAGTTTTTTGTTCAATTTTTCGTATACATGTGATGTGTTTTGAATATTCTTGTTTTGCAATTTGCATAAATAAATGAAATTTATATTACAATTGGTTTAAACAAGGAATTATAATATTTTTTTTAAATTTTTATTTGTTATGTATTTTTCTATTTTATAGATAATTTTAATTTTAATTTTAGCAAACATAATTACATTTTTTATTTACACAATATAAATAATTTCTATAATATTTATTAACATTTTAATTTGCCTTTTCGTTGAGTTGGTTGTTTCGTAAAAAATGTTTTGTACAATTACTTTTTAACATATATACACATTGTTAAATTATTAATTACAATTACATAGATATGATAATAGTATATAGTTATATATATATATATATATATATATATATATATATATATATATATATATATATATATATATGTGTGTGTATGTTTGCTAGTGTGTGTGTGATTGTTTTAGTCTGTATAATGTGCGTATAGCTATGTATGCATTTGTTAATTTTAATTTTTGTTCCAGCAGGAATCGATATGTTTTTATTTTTGGTTTATATTTAATTAGATATGTTTTTTTAAAGATTGGTTCGAACTTTATATTTTCAAAATTTTAATGTGTATCTGTGATACTAATTTCTAATTCAGCAATATAATTTAATGTAGACATGGCTTTATTTTAAGGTAGTTTCACTACAGCTGATTTTTTCTTTCTAAACACAAAACGTAAACAAAATGTATTATTTAACGTAATATTTTTTACCTGACGTTATGTTTTATTATTTACTGAAGTTTAACATAATTCTGTTACATTATGCGTCACTTCTACTAATATGCTTTTTTAATATATAACATTACACAATTTAGCATATAAACATTCTTAACGTCAGAAAACTAAAATGTGTATCACAAGATATATAACCTTACATTGTATTAACCTAAATAATGTTAGGTAACAGGTAAACTTTTTTAGGTTAAATAATCTTTAAATAGTACATATGTATTTTAGATACTATGTTTAGCGCGTTGATAATATGTATGTTATGTATGATAAGACGATAAGAAGATTAATGACGTTAATATGTTTGAACCTATTATAGAGTAATGACAAAATAACGAAATTGATCAACAAATGTTACCCCCAATTTTTTTTTATTAGCAATGATAACTCTCTACATTCTACAAAATCAAAATTTTTAAATATTGTATCTATTATGTTGATTGGAATATGCAGAATAAATAGTAATATAGTAATTAGTATGAACTTCTACCTAAAGGTAATTAAAAAAGAAGAATCAATACTGCAGCGATGTAACTACCTTAAACATAAACCATTAATTATGATTGTCCACCATTTTGATTGCGCTTATTATACAATGGTGTAATAAAAAACTGAGCTGTGAAAAATATCAAAATTACGTGCTGTATAATAGAATTAAACAATCACTTGAAATTCGTTTAGACCTATTCTTATAAATAAAATTATAATAATACAATACGTAGTAAACGTATATTTCACTTGTGATTTTCCAGTGACATATTCCATTTATTAAGTATTGTATAAAATAATAACAATTTTCAACAACATTGTAGTATTTCCTTAGTTTGAGGGTAAATTTTGATTTTGTTAATGGCGGTAGGCATCGAACTCAAGACTCAGGACTTTGTTGAACCTTAATCAACAGTTTAGTTATTGTTATATAACAACTGTTGTTATGGTCCTTCATTGCACTGCTACTTAGAGGAAGTAACAAGAGGGCTTGGGGCATAGCCCTGTGAACTACATGTTGGAAGGGCGAACGGATTAACACCGCCAAACCCACCCACTAATCCACCAACACCAACTCCTGAAATAGAAAATGAAGGCTGTTATTTTACAGTGTACTTATACATAAAATTACGATTACAGATTCTTTTGGGATTTCTTTTATATGAACACATAATCATGTACCAGTTGAAATGAAGTTGGTGATACAATTTTGCCAGATATACCAGATATTTACGTAACCTAGAAATGTTGAAGAAAGAAGACTGGAAATGGTCTGCATGGAACACTTTGGAAAAGAGTGCTGCTTTCTAAATTTTCTCGGTATTAGTATGAATTATCAGCGCCGGCTTACCCATTAGGAAAGGCACCCTTCTCCTGGGTAAATTGTGACTACTACCTAACACTTTAGCTTCGATCTCCTACATGACCTAATAGATCTTGCCACTTGTAGACCTTTTCGCTTTTCGAAGAGTCGCTATTACACTGGCTAAAACTGGTCTTGTTGTAACAGAAAAGACAACACTACCCTACAAACAAGTTTACTAAATCTTCTACGAATCTTATATGATTCTAGTACGATGCGTTTCAATTCGTACGAATCCTATACAATTCTTGTCAATATTGTTTGCAGGGTATTTTAATACTGATTTAATACTAATACACTTTAACCACTCCTGAAAACGTTGTGTGAGCATCCACGATATCATTGTACGAGTATAATATTATAAGAAGACAACTGTTAAAATGAAAGAAAGTAAATGTGCTTTATGAAAGAAAATTATACCTTTCGCAAATGAATGAGAAAAAACCACGCAATTAAATATTCTTGCTTCTTATAGAACATTGTATCATTATCAGCTTCAACGTTTCTTATTTGGGATCTCTCCTTCTGCCAACTTCTTTTATAGAGAGTTGTTCAGGTTCAAAATGCAAATAATATTACAAATAAATTTCTAAATCATTATCAGTATTTTGAAAGTAAAAAAAAGTAAATTTCCTCCAATGATATCATTGGACTGAGATCCATCTAAAATCTTGCAAAATTGTATCCCAAAGTTTTAACGAAATTGCTGGTTCCTTACTAATATCCCATAGAAAGCTCATGACATATAGAAAATCCAATGTATATTTTGATGATTATTACATAAAAGTACAAGTATTGATTAGATACAACTATGCATCATGATTAGTGCCATTTAGAAATCAAATTAGGAAGCAACTACGCGAAGAAACTCTGTCATCTTTAAAAAAATATGTTTAAAAAATGTGAATTGAAATAATAAATGATGTTACTAACATTGCACGATCAGGTTTTGATGCCAGAGTGAAGATGGGGGCCCTGTGGCTGGCCAAGGGACCCCTGAGGGACTCAAACCACGTAGAGGAACAAAGGCACTCCGACCCGAACACTCGGGAATCACTAAAGTGCAATAAATAAAGTAAAGAAAAAGCAAAATCATGCGAAAAATAATAGTGCAGTTTGCAATAAAGAAATAATATTAGATAAATTAAAAAGTTTATACATAATTAAACTAAGATTTATTACTTAGTACTCACGCGATGTGGAGTTAAATATTCCTGAAGCTGGGGACCCAGGAAGTCCTCCCATGTTAGGAGCTGGAGCATAAGCATTTGCTCCTCCGTAAGAACCACCCCCTGAACTGTGGGGTGTTGACGCACTGGAACAGTAGCCTCCTCGAGGGCTGACACTACTACTTTGTTGTCTTCCATATTCATCTGTCGAAAGAAGATCGCTGTTAAATATCTAAATATCATGTCCTGTATATTTGGGAAATATGGGAAAGAACAGAGAAAATAAAGAGCACATTGTAAATAAAGCTTCAGATGGGATAGGAAACTGAGAACTGCAATAAAATAGGAGAAACGGGGAATGGGGAGATAAACTAACCAGAGCAGACAAGGAAAAATGTGGGAAGAATAGATGGAAGAAGGAAATTAGAAGGAGAAGGAAAGAAGAAGTGAAGAAAAATTGTGTTTAATGTTAATACTCATAAAAATTAGTTGGAAAAGTTATAACGTCAATGATTTTTAACACATGCAAATTCATAATTAGGTAGTATAACATAATAGTTTTAGATTCTTTTTTGCAATAGGCCACCAATGTCTTCCTAGATAACAAATGGACCTAAGGGAAAGAAATCCTGTAAACACAAACTTGGCGTTTGAAAACTGGTTCTCAATTCTATTTATTAATTTAACATCTGCCTATTTTCGATACTGAGTTATATCATTAACAACTCTCTAAATGTAAGCAGTTTTTAAGATGTTGTAGCCTCATTTATATGTACTAGACCATTGTTATATAAGATGTTATGATTATGTGAGTACACAATGTTGTTCTATTTGATTTTTATTTCACGAAGTAGAAACTGGTTCCTTTTAATAACTTCTACACTTCTCGGTCTGACTGTTTGGTCATAATTGGGTTCATTTTACATCAAATTAGAAAACAATTAGCATAACTTACCTTCAGTCCATTGACCTGCACTTTCTTGTACGCTGACAGCAAGTTGTCCAGTATATGAATTAAATCCTCCCATATTACTTCCAGGCGGTGACCTAGGACCACCAAGACCTAATTGATTATTTCTGAAAACAATTTATATTTTGAAATATTCAAATTCCGTAAAGAACAAATAGAGAAATTTTCTCCCTTGGCGTACCTGGGCATTGAGTATAAAGCTTCTGCAAGATCTGCTGCTCGTTTTAATATTATTTCTTTTGGTAATTTATCTGGATCTCCCGGATGTCGGGGTATTAATTTTTGTAACCTTTGGAAACCATAGTCTATTGTAGGTTCACTCAAAGCTGCTGAAACATATTTTAACAATTGTTAATATTTTGTTGTTATAGGTTTCTTACACGAAGATAAACAGAGCCTAATATTAAATCAATGAGTAAATGAACCCTAGTAAATATTAGAAAAACAATTATTTCAATTAATTTTTAATGCAATTAAAGCTGTTCTATTAAATTACTATTTACATATAAGCTGTTACACAAGTAATCAGTTTTAAGAATAGATAAAAAAAATATTTCTTGTTGCAAATCAAACAAATACTTAATTCAACCAACTATCAACAAGTAAAGAGTTATATTATACAACAGGTAGAGAGCTATATTTTTGAAATGTTAATCTAGCATCGCTATTATAACGACACCGTGAACAATATCGCCATTTCATCATTTTTATTGTACTAATTCAAGAATTAAGTGCAATATTTTAACGAATATAATCTGATAACTGTTGTCGCATGGTCCTTAGCTCACCGTATCAACTAACAAGGACAATTTAAATAAGCGCACTTTATTTATTAACAGCCCGTTTCATAGCACGTCAAAAAAAAATTAAAAAATTAAAATTAGGATTCTTATAATTTAATTTTCCCAAATTCTCAATAAAAGTGGTTTTACGAGTGTACTACATTAAAACCGTTTGTTTTTTGTTTAAAAACAAAATGTAAACAAATTAAAACTTGAGTCTCATTCCCACTCACTGTTTTGATATTTAATTTACTGTTTTTATCTAATATTTTCGTCTTAATAATAAGTAATTTAAATTTTGACAGTTCGACAGTTAGTTATTAAAATTGCTGTTTTTAATAACAATTATTAATAGAAATTGTTTTTCTTTCTTTATTTTTGACAAACTGACATTAAAGTTGTTTTAAATATAAATTCTACTGCATTTTCACAGATTGTCACATTTTGGAGGTTACAATATAATATGGTTTTTCTTAATTTAATATTTTTAATTTAAAACATTGGACCTTGTAAGGTTTTAAAAAAACTAAGAAAACTTAAAAAATAAATTACATTAAAACGGTATTGTGGATGACTACGCGTATTGCCATATGCTAAACAATTTAAATTAAATACAAAATTAAATTAAAGCATTGAGTGGGAATGATATTTTATTTTTAATAACATAATGTTTAACGTTTTTAACAGCTTAGCTAAAGGAGTGTCACTTTATTAATAACAAAATTAAAAACTAACAGGCGGTAGAATAATATAAAATAAACAATAAAAGTAAATAAAGAATTCGGATACACCCAATTAAAATGAAATCAAATACTCTTATAAAAACACAGTCCCAAAACTCTTTATACAATTAGATATACAAATAAATGAAACACATTTTTGAATACATTTAACTAATCGCACCAGGATAGTACCAGCATCGCCACCAGCATCAAGAGGGGGAGGGGGTGGGGCGAGGATTACTGGTATTTGTAAATCTATTATTAATAATTTCCTAGAAGGTTTGCGGTAGAATGTTAATGTTAAAGGTACTTACACACGTAGACGAATCTCCCAGGAGCACCTTTACAAAATTGTTTGCTTTTGTAAGATAATGTGACCTCCACCACTCCGGGGATGTGACGGGGTGGAGTTTGTACCCGAATCGCGTGTGATGTTATTAACTGAAAATGAACACTGTGTTAACAAACAAAATAATTAATTAAATAAGCTTGTTATGTGTATAATATATATACACATATACATAGAAATAAATACATACGCGCAAACACACACTTATACATATACGTATATTTGTATATATAAATAAAAATATACATAAGGATATTTATGTCTATTTAACGTTATAATTTTGTAACCATTTTTGTGTAACTTATATTTCATTAGAAGTGTTTATTTCATTTTAAATTTTACTGACGGTACAGTGGTCGATATATTAATGCTCAACTTCCTTGGGTTCGATTCCCTGACCAGCGATGTATTTATTGTTTTATTTGTGACATATAGGTTACTTTACAAAATCAATAAAAAAGAACAGAGTTGAGCAATGCAGTTAATACTGGATAGACATAATATTAATCCTTTACGCTTGCTTCACACGGTATTGTACTGCACGTTTTTTTGCAGTATAAATATTATCGAATGAACAGTGGTGCATACATTAAATATAGAACCATTCACACGACGTTTGTACTGCAACGATTATCGAATACTCACCGGACTTGTCAAGCAAATCGAATTCGGCTTGCAGTGGCGCATAGTATAATACGGTATCTTTCACATGGCGAGTGAAAAACGTCACAAATGTTTAGTACTGAAGTATCATTTGCACATGTTTCAAGTTTATTATTATAAAATGTTCGACGAATCTTTTATAGATAATGATTTATTGATTTCTTTGGTAGAAAAAAGCCCGTTTTGTGGGATAAAAGTATGGAATTATGTAAAAATCGCGTTGCAACTCAAACGGTGTGACAGACAATATTTTACCCAAGAATTCCAAATCAACAATAATTCGGCTATAGTTCAAATTACGAGAGTTCGGCGGCGACTCATATTTAAAACAAGTTGTGGGGTACAAACTGTCGATATAACTAAAAAGCACTGACTCACTTATTTTTCTATAATGTATATAGAAACGAATAAAAAAAAATCGTTATCATATTATAGATTTATACTGCTCTTATAACCTCTTTTAAGTATAAGTCACTGCCGAACTACCGTGATTTGAACTATACTATAAATTCTAGCAGTAGAAATCTGACAACAGTACCTTTGCTTCCCAACTCTGTTGGTCCGTCCTATTCAAACGACTCAGATATACTTGATTATAGTGACTTTTAAATCAAATACATATTTTGGCCGAAAAAGTACATGTATTTTCATGCAATTAACAACACTTAGGTAATACCTGTATAAAACAGCGTTTAGTATATTTATTGTGCTGTATAAAAACTGGGGCTAATACGTTTTTACTAATAAAAATTAACCGTGTAAACATCCCGCTGATTATACGTTTAAAATCGAATACTGTAAAAAACGTGCAGTACAATGCATTGAGGTAAGCTTCTATAGGTGCACACTTAGAGGATGCTGACCATCTGCCATGGCCCGTACAATATAGACAGTATATCATCAAAGACTTGCCTAGTAGTCAGTAATACATGTGCAATCTTAATAAAAACAAACTAATTCTAATTTCTTAAAAATATCCCACATATATATATCTATATATATATATAAAAAAGAGAGCGAGAGAGAGATTCATTACTTCAGTCAATACTTACTTCACTCCAAACTAACATGGTACCAAATACAACTTGAAGGCCATCGAAGAAGTTATCGCCAACTATAATGACTTGAGCGCCACCTGCAGTCCATCCTTCACTTGGAGAAATGGCTTTTATACATGGAGTGGCCACCGGCAAAGGAGGATAAAGTCCCACTAATAAAGAACATCATGAATTAGATTTAAATTATTTAGTTTTAATTCGTGGAAAACGAATCGTGGTAATAACAATAACGACCCCTTACAAATTTAATGATTTAAAGTATAAATAATTGAAAATGATACGAATTCAAAAAAAAAAAAAAAAAAATTAAATGAATATGTTGTTTGTAAATTGCATTTTATAGTAGTTTTAGTTTGTTGTAAATTCAATAAAGAAATGCAGACGTGTGTAACGGATTTTTTGCAGGGGTGAATTGGGTATACAGAAGACAAAGATTAGGAAAGAAACTGAATAATATACAGTAAGGTTTCCACCGATGGATCCTTGCTTCATCAGGGGCTATTTGCCACTATGGAAAGTCCACCTCTGTAGTTTTACATCACAAAGATGGGTAGAGTAGTTCATCGCTTTTAAGTTCTGAATTAAATTCTAAGACGGAGGTACACAAGTGAAAATCTGAGCACTTATCACTAAATTGTTTTTAAATGTTTTAACTGATAGACATGTTTCATAGGACCAAAAAGGGGTTAAATTATAAAGGAGCAGTAGGTTGATAAATTCGATCATTATCAACAATATCAAAAATAAAAATACATATCACCATCTTTCACCACCATAGTATCCTCCTCCTCCTATATTATAATGTTTCAAGTGAAATCCACGTGATTCGTATGGTAGCTCGGTAAACGGTTCCATGCATCTTTATGAAAATTTTCTATTTCGCAGAGAAATAAATTCTTAGACTTTTGGCGTACTCGCATTTTCCCCTGAACTTCCTGGAAAGCCGTAATTTTGAAAAAACTAAACATTTTTTTTTACTTTTTGCAGTATAACTATTAATTCGTAAAAGATAGAAAGTTCGAAATTTTGCATGTGTATTACGATGTACAATGCTAATATATTTCAAAAATTAGAAATTCAAAAATTAATAAAGGGGGCCTGGTATGGAACTTTGGAGAAAGTTCAAATTTTGTATTGTGCAATAATTGAATATCTAATTTATGAAAAAAAATTCCAAATTTTAAAATTTTATTTGGAGGCACGAGGGTGGTTTTTGCAAAGGGTAAAAATTGTGCTAGAAAGTTTAAATTTTATATATGGGCTAACTTTGGTACATAATTTACGAATTAAAAAGAAATTCCCAAATTTTGAAAAAAAGTTGGTAAAATAACGAATAAATTGAAAATATTTTATATTTTGTTGAAAAAATATATTTTTTTAGTCAGCTTATATGAAAAATTATTTGTTGTTATATGTAAAATTATTATAGAACGGGTTAAATTTTTCAATTTAAAAATGGAATTAAAAGACAGTCGTCGCTTGCGACGGGGGTAAACTCTAGTCATTTTTATATTATTTGTAATTGTGCCAATTCAATGAATGTCGCATGGTCATTGGCTCACCGAATTAACCAACAAGGACTCTCAGGACAAATTGTCACCGCAATGACGGCTGTATGTTGACAGTTCAAAACTGGTGCACAACTCTATATTTTGTTCACTTGCACATCACTGCTTAAATACCATTCACTCGAAGTTACGCATTTCTTCGTATAAAATATCGCGACAATTGTAAAATGTATTTATTAGATAAATTAAGCAATACACATACACACCCACAAATACACACATACACACAAGCAAGCTGTCATAAATCAAGTAAATAATACGTGGCTGTAATAACGTAAACGTAAAACATAACCATAAAAGTAATGTTTCGCTCAAATCTTGCGACAAGGCGGGGGTAAGAAATATACGTCAGAGAGTTTTTGGTGAAACGGGTGATAGAGAGGGAGGGAGTGTGTGGGTAGAGGGGTTAAAAGGGGAGTGAAACAAGGGGATAGCATAAAGAAAAGGACCAGAATATGGAAGTAAATAGTAAAGTTGGGTTGATATAACGTAGCGAGTTTATAGGAAGAGTTAAGAAGAGGGTGGCTTGGGGGCCGGTCGTTGGTTGCTTTGCTAGTCGATGTGCGGGCCGCGGGGGTGTAGAGATAGTTCGAAGATTAGACTCTTGTGTGTATATAGATATATATATGTGTGTATGGAGTATGTAGAAAAAAAATGCACATGAAAAATGTGAAAACATTTTCAGAAACTTGTAAACTAATATTTTATTTTTTTAAATTTACTCTCTCATTTTTGGACAGAATTTAATTTTGTCTTGGATGTACTGATCAAGAAAAGCAGTCGTATAAAAGAAAGATATGTATGTTACTTTCGATGGAATTGGTGATTAAAGATGTAAGAAAATGCTGCATGTTTAGAACAGTTGAAATCGTTTCAGTTTCACATTTATTGGAATTTTACAGATGTAGACGTACTCGTATATAACGACGCATTGAAAATACTATTAAAAAAGAGAAGCAACTATGAGTATAACAGTATTTTGTTACCCCTGGAGTAACTGGATGCGAAGGACAGTTGTAAATATTACTACACAACTTAACCTGTTATTTTCTTAAGTGTTCAATTTCATTCAAGGAAAGTTATTTAATTTTTAATTTTTGGGAGAAGTTTTAATAGGACTTTGCGGTTCCATAGAGTGGGAACGCCATAACAAGAAACAAAATTGTGATTGAATGTAAATAAATTTATAGCTGTAGAAATTGTGACAGAATTAATTCGGTGACAAGTAGAAATGTATACATTCGTGAATTGCTTCATTATTCGAAATACTCCAGATTTGTAACAGGAAGTTCTTTCCTACTCCTAATCCCAAAGCAAATTCCACGGCATGTGAAAATTGTAAAATATTTAACGTCAAAAGAACAAGTACTAAGAACGTAATTTCTAATGAATTGAAAATTTATCTATAAACCTTATAGGATTATATAAAGAATTATTATGAAATGTTTATAAATATAGAAATTTGGAGTTTGTTAATGAAAACTAAGATAAAAAAAAGGATTATTTCGTATGTACCTTTCCTAACCACTTAATATTTTACTAAACAAAGAAAACTAATATCTCTTCCTGTAAAAAAGTTTAAATCTATTTAAAAAAAATGAAGTAATTTGACATAAAATCTTACAGAGTCGGATTAACTTAACTAACACTGTGGACTAAACAGGTTGTAGTCCAAAGACCTCGAAGAAAAAGTAAATTTTCAGGATCAAAAAGTAAAGAGAGGAAAGAAATCAGGGACGAGTGTCTTCAGAAAGTACCAAAGTTTTAAACATCTATAAAACAAATATGATACGGTGTTTCAATTTTTAGTAGACTTCGTTTGGTGCTGCAACATGTTTACGCCTTCCATACAGACAATTCCAGTACGTAATATTATTAAGACTAGACAAAACAAAGTACGTCAATAAAGAAAACATATTGCCTACTATTTTTATACGTCATATTGTTATAACCGTATTACCTTTTAGGAGCGTAGGTAAAATGTTCAGAAGGTGAATGTTTTTAGAAGATATTTAGACAGAAGCGTAGACGAAATTTTGATTTAGGGGGTAAAGTGTTAATTTAATTGTTGAAACGAAGCGGAATAACTAAATGGTTCTAGAATAAGTACAGTTAAACCTGCCAAAGAAAATAAGAAACTTGTGGGAACTTAAAAGTAAATTTGAATTTCAAAGTCATTTCTACTCTTGAAAAGGAAATGTGTTCCGTTTAAAGTGTTCTTACTGAATACCCGCAGGCGTTGCGTTTGTTTTTAAGACACATTTTCTTTGGGAAAACAAAGTTTGCGTAAACATTTACTTCGTCTGATTTAAATTAATATAATTTCGATTAAAGTGGATGTAGTTGATTGGTTTTTTGAAAAATGTTTTTCTAAAAAAGTGACAAGTTATGTCAAGAGTAAACAACATTACATTTTGTCTACTTTATTCATAGCAAATAAAAATTCAACTCGAATATGCAAATATGGATAGAGTCAATAACAAATGATGTATTAGATTAGCGTCTAGGTCTGGGTACAATAAAATTCTAATATTTAAAGTTATTTTACAATCTTAAGTTGATTTATAACATTTTAAATGAGTAAACCTTAAAAACTTTAGTGACTATGACTATATTTTCTTAGATTGTGTACTAGTACTTGAAATGACTTGCTTGTATACTGTATTTCTTATATGTATGTAAGACGATGTTGGGAACAAGTCTATTCTATCCCTATGTAACGTCCTTCTTGTCGCCCACCCTTTCAATTCTTCACCCATTCCTTCTCAACCTCCCCCTTATTCATCTAACCCGCGCCCCGCGTGCGCTGAACTGAATCGGGAGCCAATTTCACAAACTTTTGGTTCCGGCGCCGCTCGGCATACAAACTAAGTATACTCGTTCAAATATACACCAGTGATTGTATTTACGGGAGAATTAACTACTGTACTTTGTTACTGTCTTACGTTTTTTTTATGATAATGTAGTATATATAGTAAAATATGTGATAAAAAATATAAAAATAATACCGAAACACTCAAAACATATTGCAAATATAGTATCGGTATTATGGCAAGTTGGAAATATTCGTAGAATTTATAGAGCTCAAATAAATTGACAAATAAACATGACTTCGATAACAATAAAGATAAATTTATACAGTTTATATATATGTAGATCAAAAACTAATTACATTTTTGAAATAATAACATAATTACATTAGAATTCTCAATTTATATTCGTGTATAATCACGTTTTTTGTTTTACCATTTCACGTTATTTTTAAAAAGAAATTAAGATTTTCCGATGCTGTGTCCTATCACCGGCAATAGTTTTTATAGGGTCGTGGCCTCTTATATGTGTTCTTCACAACTACTTAATGAGTTTATGATTATATGAGCAAATAATCAATTAAATTTTGATAATCAAATCCTGATCATATAGACACAACCGTAATGGTTGATGACAGATCAACTTCTGTGCTCTTCTACAAACTGAGAACGGTTTATACAACTAGCAGCCCCGGATCTACGGGGGGTTTATTTTAGTTTATTTTTTAATTTTCGCAGAGATTGCCAGGAACAAGTAACTTACTCTACTATATTTTTTGACTATTTTTTTCACGAATGAAAAAGGAAACATTTAAAAAACATCAAAAAATTCGCAGTATGTGAAGGGTAGCAGGGGCACCTGGGCGCTAGTGTCAAATTCTTGCCCCGGTTTGTAGATGCGGTACTGGCAACTAGTAAACGGAATTATTGTTTTTGATTAACTTATAACTGATAATGTTATTCGACCGTTGTTAGATCGGTATAGGTCGGTTAGGTAGATATTCAATTTGAGTTACATTTAGTTATTGAGTTAATTTGAGTTACTCATAAGTTCTATGATTATAAGCACGTAATCAAATTTATTTTGAAAGCAAGCAGACCCAAAAAATCGAGCGTAATTTTACTCTCAGCCACTGTGTCATCTGAGCAATATAGTAAACGTTGCATTTAGTTAGTTACACGATCTGTACCAAACTAGGAATTCTAATATAATTAAGATAATATATTAAGAAATAATTGAAGTTAATAAATAAATTTATACATTCATGTTTCTGTTCATAAAACACTTAATTTGTATCCAGGTAGAAATGTAACACTTGCGTTTACCTGTGAGAAATGAACCTTGGAATTAGCTTGTGGTAAGGTAGCAAGGTCTATCTGGGTACATGATTTATGTCAGGAACATCAAATATCTCAATAAAACACTTAAAGTATATAAACAAACCACCAATATTATTGTTGTTAAGCAACAATTAAATTGCATTATGAATTGAGTAAATAATATACAAAAAATAACAAACCGATACCGTACGTACTCTCGATAGAGCCTGGCGTACCTTCGGCGGGGTCTAGTCGTTTGGCCCGCCGTCCATGTTTTGAGTTATTGTGTACAAACATATTGTCAGAGATCGCCAGTAGTGGTCCATCAACTCCGACCTGTGTAGATATCACAACCTGCAATTAGAGAAACATTCATAATAATACATAATCGATAGTTTACAAGTATATTAATAACCTATCAAGTATCAAAAATTATAAATTTTATTCATCAATTGTCTGTCAATATTATTCAATAATCAAAGGTGGATTAAATGAACTTTGAAATATTTAGCCGGGAAAGAATCCTAGTTCTTAGAAAATATTTTAGTTTAATTATTTCTCTCTCTATTTTCTTTTCAAATTAAAGATTATATGTAAAATCACGAAATTCCTCACTCTACCTTCTCACATTTTGTCCAACAGTTTTGTTGTTAAAAAAACAAAACAAAATCAAGTTTTGTTTTATTTTAAAACAGTTCTGTTTTTCATAAAAATAATAAACATGATAAACAACAACTGACAAGCGAAAATGTTCACAAGAAACAAATTGCGTGTTCAAACCAGAACTAAAAAATAACAACAAACGTGTTTTTCTTTGATCTTACCGACTACAGATGAGAATGTGTTTTGTTTACTAAAACAGCAACAAAAGACAAAAATATTTTAAGAACTGTCTCTTTGGTGTAAACATTGGTATTTTTGTTGAGAAAAACAAGTTTTTGTTCGTGTTTTGTTAAACTGTCTCTCTGGTGTGAAACCGGCATAAGGATCTATATTCCCTGTTCGCATATTGTGATGTTGTGGTTTCGAATGTAGACTATATTTTATTTATATGTAATCAATGGTATAAAGGAATACTCTTTCTAAATTGATAAGGGGGTGGTGTGAGATTTGAACTTAGAGAAATTGTGACTGCCCAATTGTGACCTCAAATATTATCCTAAACTTGTTAACAAATACAAGACATCCCGCTAAACACAGTTATATATATTTAAGGTTTATTTAACATATGAAAGTTACCTGTTACACAACATATTTACGTAACATTACGTTATAAAAATTATCATTAGATTTAAAGTGATGTAGGTCAAACTTTTTATACAAGACTACATAAAGTTACATTGTTACATATTACATTAATATATTTGAAATGGATTTTAAGTGTTTTTGCACTTATTTCAACGACAAAGTAACAAAATTATGTTATAACTCGGTAAATAATAATAATACACATTAGTAATTCGTCTTAATGTAATATCCATGTTTTGTGTTTAGCGGGATAGATTTGATTTTAAAAGAAATAGATATATAATTATTTAAATTGATTGATTCATTGAATTAAATTAATTTAGTAAAACTAAAGTTATAATTGGAAAATATGTTTAAATAAAATAAAGAAAATGACGCATATTAAAGTTTTGTAGTAAACAAACGTTCTAACGCCAAACGTTTTTTGAAATGGTGGACATAAGAAAATACGCAACATAACTGACTACCGCCTAACTGATGCCATGAAACCCCATGAACGGGAAAACCCCGTGGATGAATGCCTAGCGTGTTACATAGTAGTATCCAATAGGTCTAGTTACCATGGTAACCATTTACTCTAAAGATATATCTGGGATTAGTAACCCTTGTTTTACGTACCAATATTATTATATATTTGCTGAAAATATTCAGAACATCTTATTGTATACAATCTGAAACTATTTATTTAAATTTAATTTATTTAACGTCGGTATATTTTCGATGCCACTTTTTATGGTATAAGTGTCAAAATAATACTCAAATAAATAATACAAAATAATATGTAAACTTCTCCGCGCTGCTTATTAACTATTTATGATTACGTGAGATTTTTAAAATTTTACTTTGTTAACTACCAAACCAGAAATTATAGCGCTTGCCCGAGGATCATACTTCACAGTTCAAACTTGAACTTAAACTCGATTTGATAAGTGCACCAATAAATGAGATTGTTGAGAATACATAGTTCATCGTAGTCGTGTGATTCAACTTAAAAACAATAAACAATTATTCTTAAAACTTAAACAATAATTCAATTCCATTGTTGTAATTATCTAATTATTATAAACAATCATCTGTATGTTTACTTATATAAATGTGCATCAGTTCTATTTCAACGAAGCAACTAAATAGGCGATAGGGAGCCAATATTAAAAGGTGTCATATGTGATCATATGAACGTATGATATATAAAGTATATGTATATATATATATATGTATATACATATATATATAGGGTGTCCCAAAATTCAACGATCGGGCACCAGAGGGTGGTCCTGCTCATGACTACACGAGAAAAAAAATTATCTCATTTTGTTTTGAAATTACAAAAAAAAATAAAAATCTTTCGAAAATTGAAACACCTTAAGATGTTCTTAACTACCATGACCACAATTTTTCAAATATTTCTGATTTTTTTTTTGAATGAATTAAAACAAATGGTACATTTCCTTCAAAAATCAGTCGTCGCTTGCGACTGGAGTAAACTCTAGCATATATATATTGTATTAGATACCAATTTCTAATTACCAATTTACTACTAATAAAACACTAATATCTGTGTAAATTTCATACAAATCTGTATAAAGAATAATAGCGGCGCAGAAGATAGAAAGAGTAAAGGAGGAAGGAAGAGAGGTATTGGGTCCGATAAAGGAAAGGGATTTAGAGATCCAACAGCAGAATAGAATGAAGAGGATACTTGAAGCACAATATAATACTACACTGATACGAGGTCAGTTTCGGAGGAGAACAATGTCGCAGTACATAAAAAAACAGAGAGGTAAAGAAAAGAGAATGATCGCGAGGTTTAGATTAGGGAATGATGAAAGAGGGAGTAGATACTGAAGTGCAGAAGAAGAGGTACTATGTAGGATGTGTAAGAAGAAAGTGGAAAAAGAGTAGGTTTCGAGAGAAGTTGGAAAACAAATAGACCTGATTGAAGTTTAGTAGTTTAGAAGATTAAGATTCAGAAGGAGGTAATAAAATTAATGAAGGAGTAAGCGAAACGACATAAAAGACAAGAGAGATGATGCTTCATATGTAGTTTTAAGAATAAAAATTGGTTTATATAAGAAAATGAAATTTAGTTAGTGTATAATAGTGTATAAATACAATACATTAATAAATACAATTCAATATATTTTTATGCTTAACATCTGTTCTTTAAAATCACAATCAAATTCTCAACTAAATTACTAGGTTGGCCACCTATGGTATATGCTATGGTAAGAAACGTTCTGTACGTTGCACCTACCCTCTATAGATATTACAAAGCTAGTATAGTACAGAAGACTTTAATATCATACTATATATTAAATTTACTGTTGAAAGTGGTGGACGACTGACTATACATAGAAAAGATTAATAAATATAACAAGATTGAAGTTTTTTATTGTACACTGAGTTAATACATTATTTACAGGTTTCTACAAGGAGTTAATTAATTAAATTTAAGCTTAAGACGCTATAATTATTTTATAGGTAATTATGAAGTTAATGTAATATAATATACTCGTACATTTAAATAACGGGATTTTATTTAGCTAAGTAAATGTAATGAACCTTTTATAAATGTTGATAATCTTTTTAAGAATTATAAATATTTTAGAGGAGCAAAATTAGTTAAATACTTTTTTATTGAAAGTTTAATAGCGTAAGTCATTAAAAAATTGAGGCAACTGTCGTACCGTATTATGTACTTATAATGAATAACATTTTTGATACAGTAGACATTAGTTATGTCTAAAGAAAATTGAAAAACCCGTTCTACATATTAAAAGCTAATTATACTATACTAATACAGATTTAAAATTTGCGCTGGACTCCGTCCGATATGCTTTAATTTTACAAGCGAAAATGAGTAATAATTATTTATTTTTTGTCATTTCTTAAAATTGTTATTTGTAATTTGATTTAAATTTGAATTTGAAAATAATAACAGTTTAGGGGCCATCCATAAATTACGTCACACGTAAAGGGGATGGGAGCGAGTTCAGAAATTGTAACGCTGTGACGTCACATACAGCATAATAATTTTTTTTAATTTTGTAAAAAAAAGGATAAATTTTTTTATTCATTAAGGTGAAGGGTCCGCAAAATTTGACAAGCACGGGGCGGTCAGAATTGCAGGAAATTTGAGTGACGTAATTTTTATGTTTTTCTATCTTCAAAAAAAATTAAATACTCTCAATGCCTTTGTGTCGTACTTCAAAGAGTTCACGTTTAATAAGATATTCAGTTTGACATCGTCTTATTTAAATAACAAAACGGTCAATCTTCTTCGCTTTTTTATCTATAAAGAACTAATTTTATCAGAATGAATCATTACCATATGATCAATATTGCATATTTTTTAATTTGAATAAGATTTGGTTGCATTTAAAAACCTAGTTCGCCACTGTAGATATAAGTGTATAAAGGTTCTAATAAAACTTTAAGATTTTGTTCTTAATGAACTAGAATTCATTGCAGTGTTATTGCGGACATTAGAAATAAAATGTACGCTAACCTCCAACTCTGCTCGAGCTCTGCTTTTATCTTCTTATATTTTTAATATTATCTACATGAGTATTGCAAGTATATTTGAGGTTAAACATTAGTTTAAAATTAATTTTAGTCAAGGAAAAAATCTAATATAAATTCTGTACTGATATCATTGTATAATATATAAATTTCAAAGTTTAAATTGGTGTATATCAGGGGCGGTCGGTGAACCTCCATACTTGGTAAACAAATGTGTAAAAGCGAGGGGGGGGGGGGGTGCTCACATACACATAAAGAAAAGAAATGAAAATGTCTATAACGATAGTTACCTTACATAAAAGTAATTAATAAAGTGGTACGACACAGTGGCCGAGAGCGTTGATGTTAGATTCCATACAAATGTGTCTTGGTATTCGGTTTCCGGACCTGAGTTATATTTTCTGGGTTTGGTTGTTACTAAGTAAGAGCTCATAAATATCTAAAATTTATTAGGCCAACAATAGTATCAACATCGGATATAGGCCGGCAATAAATAAATAAATTTAAAAAAATTATGACTTATAATTTAAGAACAAAAACAAAGGCCTTTTTAAATGTGATTTCATTGTTACAGATTTATAATTTTTTATTTAAATTTGTTTTGTTTGTAAATAAATTTAGTTTTGATTTAATTTTGTTGAATCAATATAATTAAAAGAATAGCTAACACAAGCCTAAAAATTATGTATCTAATCAAATAAAAGATTATTGTTCCAAATGAAGGATTTCAATCAATTACCCACAATATTCTAATACACCAAGGTAAAGTAGAGTAAACAAACCGATTATTAGGTGGTAAAATTAAATTTAATTTTAAATAGCTATATCTTCATCAACTTTTTGGTATTTAATAAAATAAAAACTACAATAGCAAATAATCGTTTATAATAATTTTATAATTACAAAAATTAAATTTAATTATTGCTTGTTGATTTCTTGATAGATGGAGGAACGTAATAAGTTTTAATTTTAACCTAAATTAATAATAATAACAGACTGACGCTTGTCAAAAAATGAGCGCGCTGGCATTAGCCGTTTGGTTGCTACAGCAATGTGGAATATATATATATATATATATATATATATATATATATATATATATATATATGTAAAACACTATAAATATTCTACATAAAAAAGAAGAATCAACATTTAAACGTTTTTAAAGTCCTATAACTTTTAAAGTAAAGAAATAATGTATTTTAATAAAATATTCGTTAAAAAAAAATGTAACCTTTCTTGTGTGACTTTAAATTAAGCTCCGAAGCTAATTGCCGCACCCTTGAGATTAGATTAAGTTGTGCGCCGCTATTTTTCTTTTTTCTCTTTTGATCTTTTTGTGTTAACTTGAAGATGTTTTATATATTTAAAACACTTGCAATTCTTGTATATTTGATTTAGTTTTAAAAACTTTTTAATGTTTTAAGGTTACAGAATTTTAACATGAAAATAAAAAAAATATATAAAAAATATGAAGTTTTAACAGTATCTCATTTCTATTCATATTTAACGTAGTGGAGTTTATCTATATGAGTATTTTTTGTGTCAAAAGTAATTTTACAAATTGTTGTACATTAGATTACACTGCGAGACGGCTGGTTTACAATAAAATGAAATTACAGTAATAAACAGTGGTAAGTGTAATCAAAAACAAAACGTCTTTCATGTACAAAATTTGTGTTCATATTTTTTTTTTCTATTTATCAACTATTGATAGTTATTAGCACTTAAACCAATATATATATATATCTTACATTTTATAAGACATAATTTATACAATATATAAATTTTTTTTATTTGCTTCAGCTTTTTGTTACAATTCTATTTCAAATTCTTCAATCGTTGCTTCTCTAATAACTTCCTTATCCACTTTCAATATCCTCATCTGCAGAGGTGGCCTTAGGGGGTGACAAGCAGAGCAACCGCTCGGGGCCTCTCATTCTCTCGCAACAACCCAAGTAGGATAATTCATTACTATATATGTATTTGAATCTCGCACCTCGCTCTTTAGAAAACCCACTAGAATCACTGCGTCTATCTTTTAAGGCATTCATGTGCCTTAGTTTCATCATTAATATTTGTCATCTTTGTGCTTGTTAACTTTTATAAATCTTCCAATTTAAAATTTTATTTCTCGTCAACTATTACCCAGTAAACAATTTGGTGAAGTGCCCTATTTAGTGACGTTTCTATCACTATTTCACTTCAATTATAGCTCGCATCAACTTTATCTTCATTTGTATTCCGACAGGTGGAGTAATTTCGCCATTTGTAGCCGATAAAGTAGACATTTTATATGAAAAAATGTGAGAAACTAAACTATAAATGAACTCTTTCATGACAAAAAAATCATGACGCATCTTCAATATGATGTCAAAGTGACTCCAAAATATTTACTGGGTATCATAAATACTTAATTACAATTTACATAATTTATACAAAGAATCGCAAAGATCTGCCGCCCGGGGCCTCGCAAAGATCCGCCACTGCGGGATCTCGCAAAGTGCTGCCGCCCGGGACCTCGCAAAGATCTGCTGCCTGGGGCCTCGCAATGGCTAAGGCCGCCCCTGCTCATCTGTTTCTATTTCAACAATAACTGCATCGTGAACTGCATCGTTTTTCGAATCTTTTACTTTTGTGAACATGTTTTCTTCTTTCATATTCATGATTATGGTTGCACATAACCAATTCAATCTGATTGCAACAAAACCCAGATGATTTAACTTTGGCCCCGTGATCGAACTCGGAGACACAGTAGTCAGAGTCAAGCATCAGTGCTGTTGCCTCAGAGCAATGTTTCACTTTTACTGACATTCATTTACTTTTGCTAAACTTTGGTTTGGTTTTATCGACACGTTATCATATTTGCGGATCGCAACTTTTTGTTAGTGCAAAACAACTCCCTATAACAATACACTCTACAGTACATTCGTATCGGTACATGGTATGTATGTATTGTGACACAACACATGCAAAGAGCACAGAAGTTGGCTTGCTTTGAGAGTTCTAGCCGCGTTTTATGCCGTTTAAATAGGTTTGCAGTGTGCTGCTATTGCGCAGAATTACCAGCTTTTTTAAATAAAAAGATTATCGTATACTGATTGTGAATAGGATCGTATTATTTAAAACGCATATTATTTATTGTCTATCCTAATATAATTATTTAGTAATGAATGTGTTTTTTTTACTCACCTGGAACCTTCTCATATCTCTTGGATTTCCAGCGTTTTTTAAACAATTTTGATTGCACTTTAAGAAGAATTTAAGAAAGAATCTGAAACAAAATATCAAAAATTAGAATACATCGATTTTAAAATATTATATACGTAAGTCTATGAATATATTATTTATGTGAACACAAACAAGACAAATCCATTAGCAAGGAATGTCCTACTGAAAATCATCTGTTTGTAATAGAAAATGTGGTGGCTCTGTTGTCGAACAATTTGATCACCATTGACACCCTAAGATCAAATGGCAATACAGTTCCGGGGACCATTCTTTCTGGTAAGTGAACCAACCACACATAAATATATGGAAACACCACCTGGACCTTAGTGACAAATGACAGATAACACTTAATGGTTTCTGTCAAAATTAATGACAAATTAAAACACAGCATTTAGTGAAACATAATTATTACATTATTATTTTAAATACTAATTAGGATTTTATTTTGTAATAACCAAAGGAATTATATCTCAAAAATATGTAGTCAAAATAATACGACAAAGGTTACAAAACATTTTTTGTGTGACGGGTAGAAAATGAATCTTAGAAATAGCTTGCAATGAGCTAACAAACTTGAAAGTCGAGAGAAAGACCATTTGTTTATCTGGATTAAGTTATGAAACTTTGAAACGACAACGACCCAATTAAAATTTTTGAATTTTGAATTCTTTTTTAATAACATATCATTACTAGATAATCCAAAATTTGAGTTTTCTCCAAAGTTTTATACCGGGCCCCCTAATTTTCTCAACGACCTCTTTTCCAATTCTTCAATTTTTAATTTTCAAGAAATGTTAGCATTAAACACCGTAATACTCATGCCAAATTTCAACTTTCTATTTTTTACGAAATAAAAGTTATAGAGCAATAAGAAAAAAAAATATTTTAGTTTTTCCAAAATAACGGGTTTCCAGAAAATTCAGGAAAAAATCCGAGGACGACAAAAGTCTTACAATTTTTTTCTCTACAAAATAGGAAATTTCTATAATAAAAACAAACTTCTACGAACGAAATTCTTCATTCAATTATTTACAGTGTACATACTTGTAACCTTTAACCTCAAATAAATGGCTTTGGCTTCTTTATGGTCACGAAAATGGACATCTTGTTGTACGCTGTGACCAAATACTGACACATACTAGTTCACTTGTGTTAGACCATTCTCCTTCTACCTCAAGTACTCGGTGAAACAAAAGCAAGAAGAAATTTTTAAGAAATTATTCTAGTTTTTTCAAAAACCAAAATTAAATATGATATAGTTTATTATTTATAAACAATAACAATTCATTTGTATGTCCGGCTATCTCAGATGCTTTGTCCTATCACCGACAACCTCCTACCATATTGACAGTTTTTATGGTGGCGACAATCAATTGCTTGCTTGAATAACAAGCAAACCCAAAAAAATATAACACTGATCACAGTATCGAACCCGAATATATATATAGAGGGGTACAGACTTATGGGTTTTCCGGTCAATTTGGGGGGAAGGGGGGTTATATGGTTTATTTCACGTGCGAGAATTATTATTTGAATTTTTTTAGGACTCATGGGAAGAAGCAATTGTGAATAAATGCAATACAACTATGCCAATTAGGGAATTTTATTGGTATTTTAACTTTAGTTTACGGAGAACCTTTAGGGGAGTTGGTGACTCTGGCTCTCGGTCACTGTGCCGTTAAATGTTTTAAATCATAAAGATAATTCCACTCTAAGAAAGTTTGCGATTATTGCACATAAGTTCGCTGAAAATATTTAAAATGTAAAGGAAATAAATTAACAAGTGCGAAACAAGGACCGTGGTCCTAGGAAGCCCGGAAATTATTAATAAAAGATAAAGAGAAGTTCACTGAAAAAACATTGTGCATTACTAATAAAATTTTAACAAGTATCTTAGGTGGTCTAGTTGTAGAATGGCTTCTTATAGCCCAAAAGATAGCGGGTTCGAACCTGATCTATGCTGTGTTTTTTCACATGAGAAATTTAAAGTTATCAGAAGTTTTATAAAATTAGACACTCTAGAATAAATGGCAATACAATTTTTGATCAATAAAGTAATATCGTTAATAAGCAGATAATTTGACTTCATTTATTATTAATTATAGTCAGCGTACATACGAGTATGTGTGATAGCAGCTTTACGTTTCGGGTTTTTATGTCGTAAAACTTAACGACAAGATTATTAAAGCAATTGATTCTATAAATATTTAATATTGTAATGTTTATTATTTAAAATATAATGTTAATTTTTAATGAAACAGTGGTATCAACACTTCAGTTTATCTAGTCATTTATTACATGACATAGACCACTTTGAGTTCTGTTTTGCGACCAGGCTCGATATTAACTAAGTACGAGTATCGAATTACAAATAATAGATCAAATTACAGATCTGTTTAATTTGTACAAGTACATTGTAGTTGAAATGATGGTAGGACATTGTACACACTGCGTTGCTCTGTTAACTTTAAAGTATCATACCACTGTTTAAATGTTGTTTTTTATTTTGTATTTAATTTAAATTGTATAGCATATGAGAATATACGTAGTCACTTTCTGCAACATTTTTAATTTAAAAATTAATTTAAATTTTCTTTGTTTCTTTTTGGACCATTGTTTTTAAATTAAATATATTATATTATATTATAACCTCCAAAATGTTACAATCTGTCAAAAGGCAGTAGGATTTATTTTTAAAAGAAATTCAATGTCAGTTTGTTAAAACTAATGAACTAAAAACAATTTCTATTGCTAATTGTTATTAAAAACTGCAATTTGAATTAGTTCACATTCAATTTAATCCATAATAAAAATTCTTTGTTACTGTTACAAGCAACAAACTGATACAAATAGAAATATTAATAGTACAATATGAATCAAATTCGCAAGATTTCAATATTTCGTTTGTAAGTAATATGATCGCATCGGCCGACCTGTCAAAAAGGAGCACCTGCTATAATTTTAATTCATGATGCGAACTCATGCCAAATACTTATACAAAGTTTCATAATATTTTGATAAATCGAACACACTAAATATTTATAGGGCCGCTTTTTCAATTCTCAATAAATCTTCAGTTATCATTTCTTGCTTTTTAATTTTAATTTTGTCATGACATCACATCTAATCCAAGATTCCATTAGATTCGATAGAATAGACTAAAATAATTTTTTTTATTAAATGAATGACGCCATAGGGATGGTCACAATGTGTGTTATGACGTCAGAAAGAAAAGGAGGTTTAAAAACTATTATTATGAATGGCTACCGATCGCCTATTTAGTTGCTTTTTAAATAGAACTGATGCACACTTCTATGAGTAAACATACAGATTATTCAGTGGTAAAATGAAATTTAAAATTATAATAGCTATATCTCCATCAACTTTTGGGTATTTTATAAAATAATACCGACAATAGCAAATGATTGTTTATAATAATTAGATAATTACAACAATGAAATTTAATTATTGTTTGCAGATTTATTGATACATGGAGGAACGTAATGATTTTTAATTTGAGAAGAACGATTTATTTCTCCTTTATTGGTGCACTTATCAAATACCAAAGAAATAGCACAGCAGTTTTTGGAAACAAGGGCGATGTAGTAAAACTGCCAAGCAGTTATTCGTCCGGGGCCACCGTACCGTATAACGGAGTGGCCCAAATATTTAAATAAAATACCACATTTTTATGTTTATCATTATAATAACTTGCAATAATAATATTGCAGTTTCAATTTACTGCAGGCTATTCCCAGGTAAAAATTGTCTTGGTATGCAAAACTCACAGTTGTTAGCTTGCCATAAGCTAATTCCAAGGTTCATTTTCTACCTGGGTTGATGTAGTTGGTAATATTTCTTACTTATAGTAAGCGTTGATAGCCAGCTGTCATCGCTGTGATTTATCATGTAAACATGGAAGAGATTGCAGGGGGAAGAGGTAGGGGTAAATACGTTCGCACTGTGAGAAATAGTTCTATGAGTCATTGCCCAGTAAACATTTTGGAGTCACTTTGACATCATATTGAAGATGCGTCATGATTTTTTTGTCATAAAAGAGTTCATTTATAGTTCAGTTTCTCACATTTTTTCATATAAAATGTCTACTTTATCGGCTACAAATGGCGAAATTACTCCACCTGTCGGAATACAAATGAAGATAAAGTTGATGCGAACTATAATTGAAGTGAAATAGTGATAGAAACGTCACTAAATAGGGCACTTCAACAAATTGTTTACTGGGTGTCATATATAGTCATAGTATTGTATTGTATTATTTTATTGTTTCTGCCTTACAACTTTACAACCACATTTACATTTTATTTTTTTTCCTTTACAAATTTTTTACATTTTTTAAATTCTCTTTCTCTTTTTCATACTTAATCTCTTTTGTTATCTTCCTCCACTACCTTCTCCTTACTTCCACCACTTATCTACTTTCTTCTCTTCTCTTGCAATCGATCATCACGACTCAATCTGCTTACAAAATGTCTCCTCCTCCTCTCTTCCCTTTCTCTTTACATCCATACTCTTCCTTCTCTCCTTCCTTGCAATAACTCTTCTATTTTCCACTTTATCCTGACACCTATACTTAATGTGCTCCGCATATTCTCGTATATGCTGTATAATTTCTCTTCTACTGTCTCTCTCTCTTCATTCCCCACCCTGAATCTAACAATCATTTTCACATCCTTTCCTCGTTTGTTTTCCAGGTAGCATGGTACATATCGCGGCTATAGTCATTGTAATTTTCATAAAACCATTAAACCACCCAGGTACTATATCACATAGTAATTTGACTGTGTATTTTTCAGAGTGTAGTAAATACGAATGATATAATAGCAAATAAATGAAAAAAAATTATTGTAATTTATTTCATGATTTAATAATATGGTTACAAATATGCAATTACTAATAGTAATTAAACATCATACTTATAGAACCAATTGCTAGCGATAAATAATGAACGCATTAATTGTACTTGTTGCCATTGCAGACAAGTTGTTGTGCTTCACCTCTTTAAATACTCGGGCAAGTACAACCTTCCACTTTTATCATGATACACTATTCATTTATCGTCAACAAGCATTATGCACAATTAATAAAAGAGGGGCTCATCTAAAGAATTTAATAACAATTTTATATTAAAGTGCTCATTTCGTTCTTAGTATTTTTCTTCACTTAATGTTTAACTGAGGATTTCAGTCAAAATTAAGCCAGCAATTTTTCGTATTCTACATAAGTCATCCATTAAATAACGATTGCGTCGTCTGAAGTAACTATGACGTATTAATAAGTAATTATTAAGTAATACAGCTATGCAGGTAAACGCTGGCACTAACAATGTTAAAAAAATGGAGAATTTAAAAAAACTTTAAACTGATGATATCTCGAAAACCATGCGACCTTTACGGAGGTCATGTTAGGCTTATTTGATTCGTCTGAGTCAGGTTTATCTCCGGTGGCAGCATATATATATATATATATATATATATATATATATATATATATATATATATATATATATATATATATATAAAATTACCGTTGGCTTATTTCTGATAATATCGGCTTAATACCGACGACCTCTTACTCGTTGGCAGTATTTGTTGTATTTTGTAAAATGTAACAAAATCATGTTAAGTTTCGATAAATAACAAAACCAAACCTTATGTTAGGTAAAAAATATAACGTTTACATTTTGTGTTTGTTTTAATTTCAATTTAAATAATATCTTTTTAATTTTGTCATAGACCGCTAACAATTATACGGGTCGACACTGCATAAATTGACTTGAAATAATAGCGTAAAATACAAAAAATCAAAATAATTAGAAATCATTTTTAGCATCATAAAGCATCTTAGGTAGTGTAGTGGTTAGAACAGCTGTTTGAAACATTTAAGATAGCTGGTTCGAGTCATATCTGAGATGCCGAACTTATCGCTTTATGAGTGAAGTAAACCATTCCAATCTGATCAATTCCAAGCGTAATCGAATGTATTTAGAATTATTGGTGACTAAACTGGCATCGGGGGTATAAATGTGTAACAGATGCGTTGCCAGAGGCGACACTGTATAATATGAAACCCTTATGTACCAGCCAAGACACACATTAATACCGTTTATATATGTATACAAATCGCCACACACATATATAGGGCCCGTAGAGTTGATAAAACGTTTCTATACAGTGCCGTACTTAAGTGTTATAAGGGGCTCAGTCAACTATTTTTTTTTTTTTCATTTGCCTTGACTTTTATTCGTCATAGCTACCGTTTAACATTGGTTATACATATTTAACATTTTATAAGTCTATTTTACAAATTTCTAAATATTTAAATAATTCACTAATTAATTTTGAATCACTTAACAAAAATTTAGTATTAACAGGAAAAGTTTTAATCACATCTAATATTTCACTATTGAATTTTGAACTTTCTAAACTATAATTTATGCATTCAAATATAATATGATCCAAAGATCCTTCTTCATCACTTCCACTATCTTCGATTAAATCCTTTTTAAAATTATTTGCAATATTTTTGTAAATAACCACTATTTTGTTAATTTTTTATTGTTTTATATGTTTGAAAATACGATTTAACTACTAAAGCCGACCACTCACTGGCATGTGTGGACAGGGCTTCAATCAATTAAATTATAATTCAGATAAACTTGTCGAATAGAGCTAAAATGTGTAACTCGAATAATATTTTCATCGTTATATTAAAAATTAATATTCAGAGATGTTTCATTAATGAACCGGACGGTCGATATTTGTTCGTAATCACTGCAGTCTTTTATTTATACATCGCATACCTTGATCAAACTAGTAACGACTTAAGAAAACAGGTTTTTTAAAAACGTCGAAAATCTTTTTGAATGTTTCCTTTTATAAATCGTCAAGACAAGAGAGATCAAGATAACTTCGTTTGTAGAATCTAAATGAATGATTAACTAAAAAATATTAATTTCAGTTAATGCTGGGCGAGAGCATTGATACTTGACGTTGATTGCTATATCTTCGGGTTCAATCCCCGAACCAGAGTTATATTTTCCTAGTTTGTTTGTAATCAAGTTAAATTGTTTACGTAATATGAGGCCACGACACCACAAAAACTGTCAACACATTAGGAAGTCGTCGGTGATACGACTCAGCATCGGAAATAGACCGACGTTAAATAAAACAAATAAATATATAATTTAGTTACTATTGAATTAAAATTAATTTTTTTTATATAAAAATCTCAATAAATATTTTTGTGAAATGTTTGTTTCAAATATCAAAATGAATTATTACAAGTGATGTATGGGCTATAAAGCACATGGGTCAGATGGGTTAGATTTCCGTCTAAAAAGAGCAGCAATAAGGCATACTACACAATGACTAATCCTAATTCTTGTACCACACATCAACAAACCGAAAAATATATTTATAGAATATATAAATGAAAATGTATACACGCAGGGTAGTCGAACGTTGTGTCTCAGGAAAAAAATCTACAAGATAAATGAATTAAAAACAACCCAATAATTCCTTAACCAATTGCCAATGTTTGTTGAAGCCATATTGTTATTTACAATTCTTCAATTTATTGTTTTGATAAAAAGCATTCTTAGACGACACAGTGGGTGACAAGACTGATACTTGACGATAACTGCCGTGTTTTCGGGTTTCTTCCCCGGATCACAGTTATATTTTCTGGGTCATGTTGTTATTAAGTTAACTTCATTACTCACATATATAACCCCAAATATATAAGACCATGATACCACAAAAACTGTTAGCCCGATTTTATAAATATTAAAATTTTAGTCTCTAGTGTCTAGTAAAAGTGTCTTAAATTTATATTAATTTGTATTAATAAATAATCTTGTCACAATGCCTTTATGCATTACATTTGATAGATAAAATAAATAAATAAAAATCATTTGACATGATTTTTTTGTTACGTTTTATTATTAACCGAAGTTTCACATAATATTTTTACGTTCTCATTAAACAAATACAAAATATATTTAATACCTTTCATTTATTAATTAATGCACCTGCAAATGATGACAAATTATAATTTAAAGTAGAAGGAAGTGGGTCACTGGACTAGACTCCCAAAAACAATAATCCATTATCATTAAATTTGCTAAATATCTTGAAGTTGATAGATTGTAAATTGACGTAGTTCAATAATATATATATATATATATATATATATATATATATATATATATATATAAATATATATATATATATATATATATATATATATATATATTATATATATATATATATATATATTATATATTATATATATGTATAACGTAAACCAAATTTTAAAAATTTCACTCTCGACTATTCTCTTATCAATATTGGTATCCACGTTAAAACATTGCAAGTCAGAATTAACACAAATGAAGTGAAATATGAAATAATTATATATATATAAAATTAATTAAAATTTTTTGAGTTTTTAAAATTATAAAATTTTAAATACGTTTAATTTACGACAAAAAACGCAATTTCATGTCAAAGGATATTTTTTCGACTAAATGATTAATATATCTAAAAAAATGTTATGTAATAGGTAACTTTTTTATGTTAAAATAAACCTTAAATACTTATAACCGTGTTTTCCAAGAAGTAACTCTAAAGTAAAGTGCGTTTGTTGAACACATATTATGTATATCCTTCACTTTTACATTCATCAAACAGTCACTTAAACTACATTCTTCTCTATAACATATATATAACTATCCCGGGAATAAAACACAATAAATAAAAGTTTGTACATTCCTGGATCTCCATAAATTCAAAACACGAGTATATTTATCCAAATATACGCCTACAATAATACAATTTACAAACTGCATATGGGTCTATATGCGTATCAATTATTCGTCAACTTAACCTCGCATATGTGGCCAAATCAGCAGACACCCATAAAGAATCTAATATCCAATACTAGTGTTTAAATGACAATAAATATAATACTTGAATGTAAGAATAAATTGTATTAAAACTACTATTACCAGTCCTAAACTAGTTTAAGCCTATCCTACATAAATATATATATATATATATATATATATATATATATATATATATATATATATATAAATATATGTATATATATATGTAGGCTTTATCAATATACAGGCATAGACAGACAGTTTTCTGAAGCCCTCTTTTACTCCAAATTATAATTTTATTATTGGGATTACTATCACATTAGATTTGGATCTGTCAAAACAAATTTTTGTATACAAATTCAATTTACAGATAGTAACCCTGTTTATACTTCAGTTATCGCATAACTGAAGTTTAAATAGAAAAATAAATTTCTAGTTTTAACAAAGACCGACCACAGTAGAATGTAGAAGATGTATCTTCTTCATTAAGTTTCTAAACTAACTAAGCGACTAAAACAAAAATGAGGGCTGAGAAACAAAATAAACAAGCAAGGTTTATGATAAACCTTGAAAAATGAGGCTTAAGTAGTCTTACTATTTGGTAAAGTTCAGGTGAAATAACTGGCAAGTGCTAGCAAGTGTAAATCTCGCATTATAAGACAATATCTTAATGGGAACTGGAAAAGCAACCTTAGAATTAGTTTCTGGCGAGCTAGCAATTGTAAACCTTGCACAGCTAAACAGTTTTCAACCCACGTATAATATCATCTTCAAGTTTAATAAATCGGAGTAACTAAAGACACATTACTCTTCAGTGTGAGTTCAGTTTTATATATATGTTTATATTTACTTACAAAATTAAATATTATCCTTGTATGTATGTATATATACATATATAAAATTAAATAATTAAACCCAAGATCTAAATAACCAAAAATAGCATTAAGCCTCATTCCCACTCAATGTTTTGATATTTAATTTACTGTTTTTATTAAATACTGTTATCTAGATTTAGGTTTTCATTTAAGTGTTCCTTTGTGTTTTAATTTAAATTTAGTTAATTTAGTAGGTGCGTGTGCATCGTTAGTAATATATATTTTGACAGTTCGAGAAAATTGTATGTAAAATAATTAAAATTGCTATTTTTAATAACAATTAGTAATAGAAATTGTTTGTTTATTAGAAAAACTGACGTTAAACTTCTTTTAAAAGTAAATTCTACAGCAATTTGACAGATTGTCACATTTTATAGGTTATAATATAATATAGTTTTTCTTACTTTTATATTTTTAATTTAAAACATTGGGCCTTATAGGTTTTAAAAAAACTAAGAAAACTTAAAAAATAAATTAAATTAAAAATGGTACTATGAATGACTACGCGTATTGCCATATGCTAAACAATTTAAATTAAATACAAAATTAAAGCAGTGAGTGGGAATGATACTTAATAATGCTGCCAGTCGATGATCATGACCTTTCCCTAAAATATAAATTGAGTAAATAGTATATATATTTTTTCTTTTTAAACTCATTGTCCGGATCTCGACTTTCTATCTAACAATTCCAGTTTATATTTTATTTTTAAATTACCAATTTGTATTATTTATAAACTATTGTTTATGTCAAGTCAATCACTTTGTAGATTATATTTATTATTTAATGAAGTAATCGTAAACAACTAAAGACAGCACGGTGACCGAGAGCGTTAAGGCGTTAACGTCAGTCTTCCGTGTTTTCAGGTTCGATTCAGATCACCGCTGTGTTGATTTAATCGGTTATATTTAATCACACACTGGTTAACTTGTACCATATAAACTGTCAACATAGTAGAAGGTGATATGAACAAGTATCTGAAACAGATCGACGTTAACTCAAATAAACAAAATAAAGTTTTTCCACTTTGTTGCATTTTACATTATGTTAGTGTTTTTTTGTATATTTCTTTTTGTGTCATTTGCGATTTTTAATAAATGTAAAAATAATAACAGTTTATACTGGGATCTTTTTTACACCATGTAAAATAGCAAATTACTAAGAAAATCTATAAATTTAAACATAGAAGTTCATCTTGTTGACAAACTTACAACTGCAAATGAGTATATAATTTAAATATAGTGCTATCTCTATTTGGTAACAGTATTGTATAATGTTATCCTTCTTACACTTGAGTGCATATTATCCACTAAAAGCAAAAATAAAAGCATGTCTAAATTTGAACACAACATATAAAATAGGAAGTAGGTTTCAGGTTTCAGGTTTCAGGTCTAATTGTTTGCAGGATTTCACACTTAAAGATCATCAATTTAAAAAAAAAATGGTGTTAAAATATAACCACTAAATATAATAAATGTCAAAATACATATCCTGACAATCGCTAAAGTAGTTTGTCATGTGCAGATGATGAAACTGATCGCGTACCCTGTGGCTGTGGTCCAAACTATGTTTGCATATGTCCTTTTTATGGCATTAGTTTTGCTTGTACCAACTAATAAGGGTTTATTTACTGCCATAACATTGGCGGCTCTCACACTATAACAAATTACTTGAAAGGGTGTGTTGGAGTTGTTTCGCATTACCACACTTAAATGTAAATTCAATCAATACACTAGAAGGTTGTTGGTGATAGAACTCAGCATCGGAAAGAGGCCAACGTTAAATAAAGTAAATTAAATAATAAAATGTCGTCGTTACCTTATCAATAGAGCATTCTTTTTCGCCTAAAAAAGAGGCTTTTTAGACCCCTCGCCGTACTTGTCACACTGTGAGCCACCCTGGTCTATCTTTTACGAAATAAAAGTTACAGACCAAAAAGTTAAAAAAAAATTTCGAACAGTTGGAACATTAGATAAACATAAAAACATATAAATAAATAAACTTTCACTTGGAACATTATATTTGTAGAATCAATAATTCCAAAATGACAGAAATAAGTAAATGTAAACGTTAAAAAGCGAAAATAAACTTTGAATAACAATAAACAAATTTTAAACAATAAATCTAATAATCAGTTCTGTCCTGATAACTGATATAACTGCTCCAACTATAATTTCATAATTCGGTCGATGTCGAGTTCCCTCGGGTTCTTACAAGTGCCTTTGGAAGTTCGAATAAATATCATAAACCTAGTACGGTAATTTCAAATTTTGAATCTTCACACAAAAACAATTTGGTATTTCTAAACAAAAATGTACCTAACCTGTACCAAATCTTTTTCTTTGGGTCACTCAGCTGGGGGTAACAGGTAGTATTCAACAAACAAACTATTTTAAACTTCAAAATAACATTTCGTTGTGGCACTTTTCAGTAGTCATAACAAAGCTTATGACCCCTCCGGCCATTGTCACAATTTGTAGGCCCTCCTCTCCTTCCTTTGCGTGTGACGTAATTAATGGATAGTTCCTTACCGTCTTTAAACATCAATCAAAAAAGAATTAAACAAATACAAATATTAAGAATTTCAAATGATTTCCTTTCAATAGTATTACACTATTATATATTTGTCAACAATTTTGGGTCTATAAAGCACAAAGTACAAATCTTATAAAAACCAGATAAAGAGAACTCCCTTAACTGATAGCCACGTAGAGTAGAATAAGGAAGGTACAAGGACATTAATATCTGAGGATGAGAACCCTGACAAGTATCTTATGTTATTTTACCCCGTTTGCAGGATTTAGTTTGTTTTATAACCTAACGGAAAGATCATCTTCTGTTCTGTCTTTTAACATTACTTATTCGCAGTCTGAATAAAACGCCTACGAAGTATGTACGTGCAACCATATATACAATAATCTGTACTGCTAATATTATCTAAGATTGTTTTTATTCTTATAGAAATTTATATCATATATATGTAATTCTTTCTATTTTAATATTAAAAAGGACCTGACGTCTGTGTCTTTGGGTTCGATCTCCGGGACAGATACTTTTTGGGTTAGTTTGTTATTAAGTTAAATTGATTGTGTATTTATATAATTATAAACTTATTAGGCTACGATTTAGTTAACATAAATGAAATAATAGGATAAATTTCAGCATCAGAAATAGTGCTATGTTAAATAAATGAAATAAAAGAAAACCATTAATGTTACCGTTTACTTAAAATGGTGTTTTTATTATAAGTAAGTTTTGACAAACTTCAACAGAGACTAAAGGTCAAGGCTTTGACTACTACGGATATTTTTGTCGAGTTATATTACTTCTTGTGAGTGTGTTAAATTTGCTTTGAAAAATTGTAAGTTATAATAGGCTAAAAGTGTATAATATTTGATATATTTTTTAAGTGCTAATTAGTGTGACATCTCCGAAAAATCTGATATATATATAATTAAAAGACAACTCGTAAATGAAACAAAACGATATTATATAAACAAAAGATAAACTGGTGGAATAGCGCTAAAATACTTGAAACTTGAATATTGTTTTCGTTGTTCTCTCGTAACACAATATTCAGAAATGGCTCACTAATGAAACGAACGATCGATACATAATCGATATATTTGGTTAAATAAAAACGGACTTTAACGTGTTCGTTTTTCTTTCAATAACCACGTTGTTTTTATTGACAAAATTTAAATTTACATTAGAATTAAAAAAACCACTAATATCTCGACTACCGTGATACTTTATTTAGCCTCTCAGTGCTATCAACCAAAGTAAGTAAGACTTACTGTTATTTATTTAGGAGTTTTTACATAACGGTAATTTAGTGTGAGTCATAAACAAATACCGATATCTCAGAAACTTGTGACACTTAACTTTTTAATGCACTGAATCGAATTAATTCATACCAAAAAATTTATATCTTATTTACATTGTATTAATGAATAAAAAATTGATGAAAAATGGATCGCTCTATGTTTTATATATTATTTGGTGGGTCACGAAGATAAAAGTTTCTGTTGACCTTTTCTTGTATTCTTGTTGAGATTGACATTAATTATAAGAACAAATTATGCTTTAATATTAGTTTAAAAAACAGCATATCGGTATGAAAAAGAATTCTAACTATTTTAATCATGTGTACTCAAATATTCTTATAATTATAAAACACTTTTACGAGTTTATTAGTTTGTTGACCTTAATTGATCTTTAAATCGAATAATCCGACATAATATAATTATTATAAAACTATTGCAAGTGAAATAATAATGTAACCACTTTTCATAAAGTTTATGGGTACTCTGTGAATTGTTATATCTCTCTCCATGTAATGTCAGCGGTAGTCTAAACAAATTTTTCTCTATATCCCGTTCTACATTATTCGCTCTACATACTCTACATAATAAAAAGATAGAACTTTCATTTGTGTACATATCTCTTTCACTCTCAATTGTTTATATATATATACCTTTATATGTATATATACCTTTAATATTTGTGTGTAATAGTTCTCTCTCGTTCTATCACGATATACTCCTTCCGCTCTCGACTAGTTTCCCCGTTCTTCCCTTTGCCCCGCTATTTCCCAGGGGTCGCGGTATTGACTCTCTCTCCCCTGAGCTTTCGTCGATACCGTTGGGACCGCCCCCCACTCTCTGAATCTCCCCCAGGAGCTTTACTACTGAGCTTAAAGGCTCTGTAGAATAATGTATGTAGAGGTCTGATGTTTGAAATATTGATAAGTGATACTTGCAATTGTATTTAATTTTGTAGAATATAAAATTCATTTATGCGAATAATATGACGTATATCAATTCATTTAATATGCAAAAAATCGATTGTTTTTCGTTAAAAATTACGATGATTTTTTAAAGTTTCTTTTTTACTAACACCAAAACTACTTTTGTAATAGTTTCGTTTATTTTATGTTAACTTCAACGGTTGTATAATGTGAATAGTGAACGTGAGATAAAGTTGAATAGTAGACTTTATTAATAAAGGTTCCTCAGGACTATTTTGATATCCTGACCATGGCCTGGGCCAAAATATAAACGAAAGCTAGTTTCTAAGACAAACTTAACAAAACCCTGGATGACTCCTGATGTATATGTCATCGGGATGCGTCCCCTTGCTTCGCTACTGAGAACACCCCATCTTACGCGGTCTCCATGGATACGCGACCCCCTATATGGGGCTTCATAGCCTACACTAGATCCCCCCCGATCACCCCGCATCACAAACTGGTCTCTATACAAGCCACCGGCCTGTTAAAGCGGAACTGCGTGGCGGACATTTTGTTTTTTGATGTTCTCTATTAAAACTGACTCCTTCCTTTAGTTGCCTCTAAATCACAATTCTTTATTTTATAAATGAATTCGTTTTAAGCCATTATTTTCTTGGTTGTATTTTTAATTTTTTTTTTTTTTTTTTGAAAACTTTGTTTTATTTAATTATCTACTAGTTTGATGATTCATTGTTGAAGATCATGATGAATTCAATACGTCAGACAGATGATTATTTACGCTAATGGTTTGAAGTAGTCGTGAGGCATACCAGATTGAGTTGTATACGTGAATATGTAGAGACTAGTGACTGGAGACTGGAGACACAATGTTATTCTGGCGAGATCCTTCCAACTTCTTCACACCTAATCCACCTCCGCCCGGCGAGCGCTACGAGCCCCAGAGGTGCAGTTACAATTACTCTCACCCCCATAAAATAGAGTCGGCGTAGAGTAGGAATATAGAGTCGCTGTCAAATAGGATTGGTTTCACGTAGAGTCAGTCGTAGCGGCCGGCGGATGCTGCTGCGGGTGCGGACATTTACGAGAAAAATACCAATGTACCATGGACCAGTGAAGATCTACAGCGTGCAGAAACTATATTCATTTCAAATATTATTTATTGCGTGCAAATTACAATATGAGATTCAACAAACAAAAATGTAATAACAAACAAACAAATGAACTTAATACGTGATACGTGTTGCTTGTACATGGTACTTGTATCGTTCCACCTAATCAAATTGTATCAACTAACAGCTATTGACAAAGTTGAAAATGCTGGTGTTTTTAAAAAGATTTCGAAAAAATTAAAAATGTCATGCATATTTTGAAACGATTTTTTCTCTTTATTTATTTAACGTTGGTTTCCTTCAGTTACTTGAACTATCACTAACAACCTATTACTTGGTTGGTGAATCGAACCGAAGACACAGCAGCTTGACGTTAACTCATTAATGATTACGACTACTGTGCTGTCTTTAATTGTTTACGCTTATTTAATTAAATATTAAACATAATGTTTAACTGACAAAATGAAATATGTATAAAATTAATCAATTAATATAATAGTTCCATTTTTTATGTTGTTTATATAATTATCATATAGTTAATAAAATAAATACTGTCTTTAATAATTTAACACGATGGTCTCACAACCAAGGTTAATCTGATGTAACACTTGAATTAGCTGATAGTAAATTACAAGCGTGAAATATTGCAAGACAAATTCTATAAAAAAAATTAAACCTTGGAATTACCTTGTGGCTAGCTAGAAATTTATACTTGGGAATACCTATACGTAAATATTTTATTTAATATTACATTACTCCAATTTCAAGAGCTAGGTTATATCTCGCATTACTTGTAATATAATAATTGTATGTTTTGCATATTTGTGTATTAAATGGTTTTATTTATCATTTGGTAAAGTAATTATTTGTCAGTCATGGAATAAATATATTCGTGAATTAATAACCATTATTTTTAAGTAAAATTTAGATTTATTTATAAGAGCTTTAAGTTATTTATTAAATGGGACATTTTGGAACGATGTTTATATAGGTAATGTGAACTATACTGCTGCCTAATATTAGTATATAATAAGTAGACTATTGTAAAAGTATACTCGTATCAAGTATCAATAAGAAGTAGTAATTTCTAATTATTTTAAATACAACATTAAATTAGGTTTATCATATAATTTTCATTTATACAGTTTTAAAGAAACACCTTACATATATATATATATATATATATATATATATATATATATATATATATATATATATATATATATATATATATATAAATAAAAGTTGCCTGCAGCTTCTTGTATAAACAAGTACATATAAAACTTCAAAGACAACTTTATACCGTAAGCTCTGCGGCCAAACGCTCGACGGAGCTTGAAAGCTCAACAGAACTTTCACTTAATTTAATTCCAACACTTTTGCTTGATAATATGAATCACTTATACATTTAGAGAGTATGAACAAAGTTAAAGTTTAAGCTGTAGAAAATATTTGATTGAGGGTTATGGGAAAAAGATAGGTAAGAAGTATATAATTATTTCAGCGTTTTAAAATTATAATTAAATAAAAGCGAACACAGTCTCAAAAAAAAAAAAAAAAATGAAAAAATGAAAACAAAATGACATTAACGACATAAAGGAATAAAACTGTCTTAAATAAAATATAGAAAAATGTTTTGAGATCATAAAAAATTTAAAATACAAGCTTTTGCAATGTCATGTTGAAAAATATGTTGTTGTCATTTAGAAATAATGTTTGTTATATATAAAAATGGGCTGTACCATTTTGAACGACGTTTAAACCATTGTAGTGGTGTGAATATTTGTAAATGAGATTAGCGGTTCGATTTACGGACCAGTTTTATATATACAAATTTAAAGATTTGCAATTTTTCATGCCGGATAGAAATTATACATATCCAAAGTGTGTAATACTGTAGAAGATCGACTGTCCTAGCTGGGAATCGAACTATTTCCTAGAACCAGCCTATTTTCGATGCTGATTACTATAATCTAAAGCCTTTTGCACTATCACTTTTGATATTTATCAAAGCCTCACATATGTACGCTACATCACTGGCACTAATATCTTTTTGATTATACAATGTACTTGTATATAATCAGTTTAAGGAATAGCAATCAAACTCAGAACATATGGTCTCAGAACGGTGGTCTGAGGATCGAACCTGTGTCTTCGTGTTCGATCTACGACCCAGCGTTATATTTTCTTAGTTTGATGATTATCAAAGTTTAATTGTTATACTCTCAGATAAGCTGTATATGTATATATATCCTTTTCCAAATATAACCGAGATATTTTCCGTAATTAGATACATTTAAACACAGTGTATATAAACAATTGAATAATTATTCCTGAAATTATTGTAAGAAATTTCTTTACAAATTTCAAGTACTTTTCTTATCTTTGTCTTATTAGGGAATCATGTTAGCTCATTATCTTCCCAACAGCGCTCATGTAGCAGTCAAATCTGTTAAAGAACACCTTCACACAGGCCACATGTATCTAATTTAATATTCTGTTAAACTCTAAAGGGTTTTAATAATGCGAGTTTCATATTTCCATGGAAACTCAAATAAGCTTCTCTTGTTTATTCGTTAATTTTTTTGTTTATTCAAAGGATTTTCTTCATTATTACACCTACCTTTAATTCTACTGAGACGGTACTAATTTTAAGAGATAGAACAATATTTATTTAGTATAATATTAAGTGATTATATAATACAATATTTATTTATTAAAACATTCTATTTTAACCTGTTAACTTTAGAAGTTATTTTTAAAAATCTTTTTTTAGGTACTTAATTAAAATCAAGCAACGAGTTTACTCGTGAAAGGTAAATGTAAGTTTAATAAATGTAAATATTAACTTACGTTTGACGAAAAAAAATTCTAAATTAACGGCGGTCATAAAACTGGTAAATTTGTCACTTTCTTGCGTCTAGCTTATCGTATATTAATTATTGCCAATATTCCTAGCTAAAAATTAAGCTACTCGTAGTTGCTCAAATAAAGAAAAAAAACAAAAAAGAAAGAAGTTTTCGACACTATATAAATTGTAAACATTATAGAAGATTATCAATAGAAGAAGGACAGCAAGGTTTAGGTTGGTAAATGAGGAAAAAGGAAACAGATACTGGGAAAGTAGTGAGGAAAGAATGTGTAGAGTGTGCGGAACGGAGGACGAAACACTGGAGCACATTAAGTTTGATTGTAAGGAAAAAGTAGGGAGTGAGATGAATATTGGGCAGCTTTTAAAAGGGGGCAAGGAAGGGAACAGATGGATGGCAGAAATAATTAGAAGAAGGAAGGCTTTTTAAGGCAGAAGAATGTAATACCGAAAGTGAAGGCAAGAGGTGGATGGCGGAGATAGAGAAAAAAAACTAGGAAAGAGAAGGAATGGCAGAGTAGAAACAGGAGAGGCAGTAGCAGTTTTGTTTTTATTTTTATAAGGAATTTTATATATATATTTTTTTTCGTTTGAAAAAAATGAGAATGTTCAGATTTAATAAGGATCAAAATTGAATTAAGCACAATGACATGTATATAAATGAGTTAAGGCGCAAGAATGTAGTGCCAAATGGCAAAAACATTAAAAATAAAATAATAATAATAATAATAGAAGATCATCAATAGAAGTAATATCAGAAATATGAGGCATTATATACAATAACTAAAACGATAATAAAAAGCATGTTTATATAACGTTACGAATATGTTTCAACAAGGCTTTCTGCATTTGTTTCGTTATGTTGCAACATGACTTCTAGATTCATTGCATCCGGCAACTTGGACATCCGGTAATATCACACACCATTCCTAACTACTCGTTGTATTCTCGTATGGACGTTGTTGATTTGACCTGTTATGTATTCCTGTAACATCCATTTATTCCTTTGGGAACGACTCTAATAACGCTACATTTATCATTACTCCATTTTATTACAACTAAACGAAAAATTGAGCCTAGAACAGGAATTCAACAAATTATTGATTGCTTAATAAAGATACAGATAGTTTTTCTTGATTTCTATGTGTTGTCTGCTGGTAAACAATTTGATTATTCATTTATATTTGTCACGTTTTGTACAAAAAATATGTTTTTTTGTGATTTTTATTGTTTAATATAACACATTATTATTATTATTAATGCCTTCTATTTATCGACAACAATCAATTGACATTTAGAAATTTTCAATATTATAATTTCTTCTTTTTAATTTAAACGTACATTTCTGCGATTAATTTAAACGATATTTTTTGTATCTAGTTACGGAAAATATCCTATATTATAATGTTCCAAGTGCAAATTTATTTGTTTATATGTTTATGCGATTCGTATGGTGGCTCGAAAACTGTTCCATGCATCTTATTGAAAATTGTCTATTTCGTAGAGAAAATAATTGTAAGACTTATGGCGTCCTCGGATTTTTCCTGAATTTCCTGGAAAACCGTAATTTTGGAAGAACTAGAAATTTTTTTTTGCTTTTTGCTCTATAACTTTTAGTTCATAAAAGATAGAAAAAGAAATTCAAAATTCAAAATTTTTATTTGGGGCACGGGAGCGGTTTTTGCCGAGGGTAGAAATAGGGCTAGAAAGTTGAAATTTTATATATAAAAAATTCCAAATTTTGAAATAAAGTTGGTCAAATAATGAAGAAATTGAAAAAAAAATTTCTTAGTTAGTTTATATGAAAAATTATTTGTTGTTATATGTAAAATAAATATGGAACGAGTTTAATATTTCAATTTAAAAATGGAATTAAAATTGGAAATGAAATTCAATGCATACACAAAAAACAGTCGTCGCTTGCGACGGGGGTAAACTCTAGTCTCGGTTATATTTGGAAAAGAATATATATACATATATAGCTTTGGAAAGTCTACACTTTTAAAACAATAGGTATACTGAAGTAATTTTTGTGGTTAACATGTAAATCACCAGGAGCGCTAGCAGTTATAGGAATGTTTCTTTCAAAAAATACGTCTGAAGTGAAGTATTTTACAATTGATAACTTTTGAGACGGCATAGTGGCCGAGAGTATTTATGCTTGACTCTAGACTGCGCAACAGTTTATACAATAGTTCTGAGTTCTTCTTTCATTATGTACTTTTAAATGGTAGAATACGAAAATAAGTAGTTCAGTTCACACTGTGTGCCGGCAGTTCACTCTCGTCGAGACAGGCGAGATCGAGTGTATACAGTAGCTCTAGCCTCGCGTTGGCTTGCCTCGGTTGATGAGCGGTGTTTTGACTCATGAAGTCAAATGAAACGAGAGGTTCGACAAATGCCTTGACAAAAGTCTCGCCGAGTGTGAACTGCCGGCATGTAAAATAGATACAGTACAATGCAGAGCTGGTTTGATGAAAAAGCTTACTATTACAGACGAACGCTTAGTGCCTCAGGCTCGTTGATAATATGTAAATTTAAGTTGGCTGAATTCCGTTGCACGAAGCAAAACACTACATGCATATAGTGATACTGTATATACGAGACGAGTATGAGTACGATGTACCCCAAATACATGAGTACATGTGCACGGTGTATGTTACAAGCGGTACCGGAAACCCGACACCAGTACCATTCACTTGTTTTATTTAGGGTAAGAATACATTAGTAGAAATAAGCGTTAGTGTTAGCATAACTTTCGCTTTCGTAAAGCACTTTTTAGTAATTACTTTAAATTTCTTAAAACGGTACAGTGGTCGAGAGAGTTTATGCTGAACACCAGGCGGGTTCGATCCCCGGAGTAGCCTTTAGATTTAGATTGGGAAACGAGGAGAAAGGAAACAGATACTGAGCAAATAGTGTGCGGAACGGAGATTAAAACATTGGAGCACATTAGGTTTTCAGGTCAGAAAAAAGTAATGAGCGAGAAGAATATTGTGCAGTTATTAAAGGGAGGCAGTGAAGGGAAGAGGTGGATGGCGGAAATAGAGTAAAGGAACGAGGAGAGAAATGTAACGCCAGAGCAGAAGTGATTTTAATCTGAAATTACAAAGAAACGAAAAGACGAAGAAGACAAGAGGTGAGGAAACGAGGAGAATGAAAGAGGACTAGAGAAAATGAAGACAGAAGGTCAAGAGAAGAAGGAGCAGAAGTTTATAGTTTTAAGTTTAGTTTCAAGTTGAAGTTCTATGAAATTGGTTAAGAATGTAGATTGTTAAGCCGAAAGGCAAATAATTAATAATATAATAAAATAATATTATTAAATAACTAAATACAATACAAAAAGAAATTTAACAAATTCCGTATACTAATTAAGAAGATATTTTAATTACAATTAGTATCGTCTCATTTAGAACACCCTGTGTCGTAAGGTAAGTGCTGTTAAGTATTACTTAACGATTAAGTATTAGAGACTTAAAGATTATTAATGTCTAAAGAATCTTGATTAAAAGAACACTTTAAATGAAGCATTTATTACGAAAAGTGGCACAAATGGAACAACACCAGTATTACAACAACACATACAAATAGACAAAAAGACAATAAGAAATCAAGAAAAATAAAGCAACTATAGAAGAATTGCAGCAGATAAAATATATTTATACAATAATACACCTATAGTAAAATAACCGGCACTGTTTCGCTTCCTGTATTCAATGTTATACATATATACGAGTATTAAAGGTATAGGGAATAAGGAAAACCGAACAAAGAAGCGTTTGGTTTAGATGAAGAAAAAAAAGGAGGTAAATAGTAATTTATCTACGTCCCGCCCACCCCAACAGTTCATCTATAAATAACTCGGAAACAAAAGGAATCGGCCAAATCAGCGAATTAGCAAGAAAAAACGGAAGTGCTAATGCGAGGTCTTACTTTGTTTTTCGCGTTCTTATTTGTAAGATGGTAGATTAGGTATAGACCCTTCTAGAAATGTACTTCTTTTTTTTAAATTAATATTTTAACGGAGAGATTTACTTCTGTTATACATGTATTTAGTATAATGGTATATATATATATATATATATATATATATATATATATATATATATATATATATATATATATATATATATATATATAAAGTAAATGGAATTTGCAATGAATTAAAAGACCGGCGCAGATTATTTTATAAAAATATATTTGTCCGTTACTTGGTAGCATTATGCTTAATTACTATACCACATTTGAGCAAGTTTGGTCAACATGTTTATTTATAGCAGCTAGTTGAATCAGTTCACTTCATATATAAAAATTAAAATTCACAAATTAAAAAAACAAATCACACTATGAAATATTTGATTTTTCTATAATATTTGAACTCCTCAAGGAGATCCTCGTGATGTACTAAAGAATGGAGAACTTGCTGAAACTTTGTAAATTTGTTCTTAATTTTGTCAATAATTAATAAAAAAATTAAATAACGGTAGATTCATTCATTATTTGTGCATATGATTGAAAATTTCATGTAAGTATCTAATGGAGAAAATTATTATTTCCATTGTACATGGTTCAGAAAACATCAAGTTTTCGATTAACATAAAAAAAATAATATGTTTCCGAAGAAATAACAAAAATACATTTTTTATAAAAAGTATCATAACGTTCCGTTGTTTCGCTGTTCAAAACACAATGTAAGATTTGGCAACGTCGCTTCCACAGTTAGTTAGCGAATATTCGAAAAGCATAAGGTCTAAATTTTCAGGTTATGTACTCTGGCGGTGTTGTCAAATGTGCCCAAGCACTTTAGAGTACCTTATTTTTTTTAGTCAATTATAGTTTTTAGGCAGTTTATAAATTTTTAGTATTATTTTGAATTTATTGTGCAATATTATCTATAAATTTTAAAATTATTTTTTATATACACGAAAAAAGTAATAAGTAATATACTATTGTTACGGAAATTATTTACACTACGGTGGTACTAGGATCTTCTTAACAAGATCATTTAATTAGATGATGTAATTTACATGGTTACGATTATCTTCTGTCGATTTCGACTAATAAGTTAGTTGTGTTTACAGATTCTTACTAGAGTACAGTGTACATTGACTGTACAACCAGCACCAGCACCACGTATTGCTATATTACTGCTATAGACACGAAAATGTGTAAATAATGTAACCTTTTCTATCCATTGTCAAGGCGAATTGGATTTCTACCGGATATGTGCCTTTTTGTGTACTTGAAATCGATCTATTCTCTGAACTGCTTCTCTGAAGCAAGGAGCTTTTCAAGTAAAAAACGTACTACTTTTATTTCCAACTATTTCTTATGATATTTATATGAAAGTAATTTAGAAACAGTAAATATACTATTGTACATATTTGATTCTTTAGTTGTAACTATAATGTATTGAAATTAGCTACAAATATTGTGGCTACATAATTGGTTGTATATATATATATATATATATATATATGTATATATATATATATATATATATATATATATATCTTCGAAATATACTGCGAAATTATGGTACCAGCGCCGTCCATTGCGGGTGTCCCGCGGTTACATCTAAACCGTAATAATATAGGACTTAGTACCATATATCTCTATGTTTTGTCTGTATTCACTCAAAAGATTTATATGTTTATTAAAAAAACCTAACAAATTAAATAATAAAATTTAAATCATTTCTTTATACCACGTGCCATATACCAAATGTAAATTGTGCATTCCTTCTAGTCTACAAATGAATGTGTTTTTACCGTCTGCCAGTGGAAAACAAAACACCCTGAAGGTGTAAACACAGTGAGACGGTCATTTACCGCACCGTATCGTCTTTTTAACTTATGTTACTCCCTCTCTCCTTTCGAGATCAAGTATAATAGTAATGTATTAGTGGAGGAGATACATTTACCGTATAAAAATCTCTAAGTGAGTAAAAACTAACTGACCCGCATTCTAGTTATATATCTTATATACGATATATTTGCTTATCACACTATATGTGAACATGATGAATGCGAGGCTTTCCGTGAGGGGACCCGATAGTCGTCTCAAAACGCCAGGTAGAACCATACCTTGATGCGTCGTAGTGTTTTAAAGATATCACATATATAATTGAATGTCGCATTGGTTTGGACCATAAAAGTTTTACAAATCTAGTAGACACACGTCTAAGAAACGTCAATTAATGAATGAAAATATTGAAATGTTTGATGCCATCTGTTAGTGTTGCACACATAACGGAGTGACATGAAGCTCTTGGTATTGAATGTACGCATTATTAAAGATTACGAATGGTGCTTTGATACCATAAAACTTATAACACTAGTACTGGAAAAAACCGCTGGAGTTAGCTTGCGGTAACCTTGCACTGCAACGTAATATTCCAATTTGTTTGAGAAATATGTCAATTGATAACAATTAACAACAAACTGGATATAAGAATATCTTTTGTTATAAAACACGACGTATAATTAATTCCATTAGAGCTTAGAGCCAAAGTTTGAGTCGATAAACAAAACAAAAATTCATGTATTTAAAAAAAATTATGAATATGTTTATTTAAAAGGGTGGTGTTTCCGTTCCGGAAAAACAACGAATTTGTTCGTTGGAATAGCTTCCGGAAGCGTTATGATTTCCTTTGTTTTAATTTTCTGTGTTAAATTTTTTATCGTTTTACCATATCAAAATACAACACATCACGAAATGGAATATACACCGGCTGCTTTTTTTGGAAACAAAAATATCTCTATACCAATTAACAATGGGGCGAAAAGTTAGCAATTAAATATTTAATAAAATCATTTTTTTTTTTTGCTCCGGTGTTTTTTTTTTAAGTTTTTCCCTTATTCCCAGCGGATATTGCTGGATCATAAAATATTTAAAAGGAAAAATGTATAGAGTATATACAACAGTACTCTGTTGTTTTTTTTTTAACTCTGAAATCAAACTGGGTGTACGAAGGCCCTGTGTCTTTTTATCAATATGTACGCGTACAAACAAATTGAAACAATAGGCTGAGTCGGTCGGTAAAGCAGAGTTGCTGCAGCATGGTGGCAGAGACCATTGCATGCCTCATAGCTGGACGACTATGACTGTAATTGCACATACGAGTACATGGCTGAGCAATTAGCACATATAAATTAATAAAAAAAACTCGCTTAAATCGAAGCACTACATTATGAAATTATAGGCAGAATTCAGAGTACGAATCGAAGGATGATTTTACGGTTCAGAAATATGGAGCTGTGCAGGTTCAGTACTTATTTATTTATTTAATGTCGGGCCTATTTAAGATGCTGAGTTAGCAGTCTTCATGGTGTTGTGGCCCCATATTTATGAGTTACACCACTGTCTGATAACTTTATGATTATGTATGTACATAATCAATTTAACCGAATAACAAACAAACCTCTTGGTCCGGGGATCGAACCTGAAGACATAGCCGTCAGCGTCTAGCATCAATGCTCTCGCCCACTATGTCTACAATACTTTCTTTACTATTTAGGCTTTTGGCAGATAAAAGAATTAATTTTCTGGGTTTTGTTGCTTAGATAATTGACTATTCTTTTACTGTAATATATGTATATATTAACTACTATCCCTGATACCTTGCCATAAGCTAATTCTAGTGTTTCATTTTACATTTTTCATATAGAAATTGTATTGTAGTGAACGGTTTATACTTGATAGCTTGTCACGAGCTAATAACAGTGTTCTTTTCCTACTATTCTTATAGAAATTGTAGTGAACAGGTGCTAGCTTACCGCAAGCTAATTTCATGTTACTGTCAAATTAACTATTATACAATTATCTGAGGAAACACACAACCAACTATACTTACTAGATGCCATTCCAAGGTTCGTTTTCTATCTCACATAGAAATTGTCTTACACTTGCTAGCGTGCTACAAGCGAAGTCAAGCGTTACCTGGCTATCTGCGTAGTACATACGTTTGTGTACGCCAAGTGTTAAAAAACTGTATTTAGTGGAGTGAAGTTAAATGCATAAACAACGGTACCGTACTGACGTAAATGAAAAACGAATAATCCATTTTTGGGCAACTGTATATTATAATTCTATATTATCTAGTAACAAATAAATTTTATTATACGTACCTACATATAATTTGCACACACACACACATTATATATATATATATATATATATATATATATATATATATATATATATATATCGTGTTTTGGGGAGTGAAATGTTTGCAAGCGTTGTACACACAATGTGGTCTCAGAACACAAACTGAATTAAATGTTTGATGCAGGCGTGGATTCAGTTAACTATGAAATCAATGGTAAAATATTTTTTCCATACACATTTACCTATGATGTTTATTTCATTTAATATAAATATCTTACTCTTATAATGTTCCAAGTGTATATTTATATGTTTGTTTGTTGCTGAAATTCGTATGGTAGAATGAAAACGGCTCCGTAAATGTTTTTGAAAAAGACAGAGCAAAAAATTCTAAGACTTTTGGTCAATTTTCACCAGAATTTCCTGGAAACCCGTAATTTTGAAAAAACTATTTAACTAAATTTTTAACTTACTAACTTATAATTTTTGCTCTATAACTTTTAATTCGTAAAAGATAGAAAGTTGAAATTTGGTATGTGTATTACGGTGTTCAATTCTAACATTACTGGAAATTTAGAAATTAAAAAATTGTAATAGGGAGGGTTTAGAAAATTAGAGGGCCCGGTCTTCTTCTCTCTTTCTTTCCACCATCGTACGTGTGAAACCTCGTATTTATTCTGTACTGGTACGATTGGTAACATTATATAACATAGCAATGTAAACATTATTCATCAAAATTAGTACAATGGTGCGCAACATATTGTGGGCCAGTGAAGTCATTTTTTTCGGGTCATTTTTTTTAATTTTTGATAGAATTCTAGTTATTATAGGTAATTAAATATCCAAAAGTTATTAGACGAAAGGAAATACAGCTATTTTATATTTGAATTACAGTTTTGCCACATAGATAATGAAGATAATTTTTCTTTTTACATAACAATCCTTTAGTAGTAAATGATGTACTACACACACTTACTCGTATATACATTTGTTACATAAAAGAGATGGCAAATCGTTGGAAGTGACATCCCATGCAGACTTATTTTTTATAATTTTGAATCTCTTTAATAATTGATAATGATTAATGATATTTTAGAAGTTAATTTCTTCAATAATATTGTGACACAATAATTAGACATTTTTTGTCAGGATAGTTAACTTTATCAATTATATAGTAAAGTTTTATTGAAATTAAGTGATAGTTCATAAGCCTAATGTAACATTGTAGATACTATAATACAAACTACATTTCTAAATATACTCATAATTAAAAGTACCGTGAATTATTTAGATTAGCAACACCTTTTGTTTTGAAAGTTGTAAAAAAACTACTGCATTTTCGAATGTTTTACGGCGCTTTTAATATAGTCAAAAAATGTACAAATCACTGCGAAATATTCACTATGCCACTTTGTATTAGAAATAAACGTATTTATTGGTTAAAGTTGACCTATAAATGTGAAATTTGACACCATTTTCACTTATATAAGGAAGTGTCATTTTATTTCTAACCTCAAATTGGAAATTTCACTTTAAACATTAATATTGTGTATTTCTAAATCAAAATTGATATAATGAACATTACGTAGTGATTTGTACATATCTTGAGCATAAATCACGCGTCATAAAACATACAAAAATGATGTAGTTTTTGTACTACTTTAAAAACAAAAGGTGTAGTTTATCTAAATAATTACCAAAGTATCTAGATACTTTGCAATACTAAGGCCTGTCTCAGTATGGGACCGTATTTAAGCGAATTTCTGCCGGACGTATACGGGCTACTACGCTTTACCTATCCGAACCATGTAAATGTAATGAGATCGCTCTGGAGCTCTCAGACTGCACGCTACAAAGCCGTCCGAATACGGGAGGCACTACCTCGCACAGTAGAAGCGTATAAAGGCGAATTTTATCCAAGCGTTACTACTACTACAACGATATACTATCCAAACCTTTGTAAATACAAACAGCCGCCTAGACTGGAGGGGATACCTAACATTGCTTCTTCTTTCGCTGCCATACGGGTCTTTTCGCCTCTATCGCGACATCACGTATGACGAGTATGAGTATGAGTACGAGTATATGTTATGAGTATGTATATTATGCAGTAAGCATATGCGTTTGATTATGTTATCTGTTCGGTATCCAATAACATAATAAGATAACATCCAGGCACACCAGATTCAAGACGTAAACAACAACTGAATGCTGCATCAAAAGTATAGATAAATAAATTAGTATAAACATGTATTGTGACACACATAGGCGGTTTGCTTTGTAGCTGATCCAACACGCCGATTTACGTCCGAATACGCCGCCGCTTAAATACGGTCCCATACTGAGACAGGCCTAAGTGAAACTACATTGTCTTTGTAGGTTGTGTAGATATTTCTTTGGCAGATAATAGTGCGGACCTGATAAGTTTGTGTAAGTTCGTAGATCGCGAAACTAACTTACCACATCGCAGAATAGAGAACGGAGAACAGAGAATTGCGCTCAGCCACGTGAGCATGGGCATGCGAATGTGAGATGGCAGCATCACAAGTAACATGGTACTGGTACATACTTAGTATACGTAGACATATTGCATGTATAGTATTTTGAAACTTTACTAAAAGTACCGACAAAACAAAACATTTATTTGTACTTACTTTAACGTGTTATTTATTTTCAACTTATATTTTATAATAATTATATTTTATTGTTTATTATATACGGATTTCTTAAAAAAAAAATTCGTAATATCCTATTAGTTACCCGAGTAGAAATGTTATCGAGATACATGAGGGTGCTATCAAGGCCTGACTAAGGAATGTTGTATCATGACTAGCCCGATAAGGCCCTAGTCAGGCATTCGTAAGTCTTATCAATATGTACACGTACAAACAAATTAAAACAATGTGTCTACACCGATATTGTTTGGTTTAATTTTTATGATTTGGTGAGTCATAATCAATTAAACTTTGAACAAAACCAAAAACAAAAAATATTGCTCTGGTTCGTGGATCGAACCCGAAGACACAATTGTCTGGCATCAAGCGTTAACCGTCTCGGTCACTGTGCCGTCTAATATAATTGTTAGATCTATTACTTAAAGCTACAGAGCGATATACTATAAACTTATTTCAAGTAATTAATTTAACGATAATTAAGAGAAATTTATTTGTTTTTCAAGCGTGTGGTTTTACACGAACACGCAATTGATCGTTACGTCATAAGTGTAGAATTAATGGCCTTATGGTTATCGATTATTCTGCCCTGTCACTTTAATGAAGTTATATGCTGATCTAAATCATTCCACATTACTGATGTTAGTGACATTTGCATTGATAAACGAAAGTGACATTATTTTATACAGGGTGTTATACCACGGTATATCGATGGTGAACACAAATTAAAAATATACAACATGATAAATGTTTAGAAATTTAATGAAGGTCTGTAACTAAGAAAAGTAGGAATCCTATATTATAATGTTCCAGATATATATTTATTTGGTTATATGTTTACGCGATTCGTATGGTGGCTGGAAAACGGATCCGCGCATTTTCTTCAAAATTGTCTCGTAGAAAAAAAATTTCCACGGAGTTTCCTGAAACCTTTTGAAAAATTTTTCATAATTCATACTTTTAATTCATAAAAGATAGAAAGTTGAAATTTGGCTTGTGTATTACGGTGTGTAATGCTAACATTTTTGAGGAAATTAGGGGGCTACGTAGGAACCTTTAAAAAAAACTTAAATTTTGGATTACACAATAATGAAATATGTTATTAAAAAAAAATTAAAAATTTTTCGAGAGTAAAAATTGGTCTAGAAAGCTGAAATTTTATATATGGGCTAACTTTGGTACCTAATTTAGAAATCGAAAAAAAAAATCCCAAATTTCGCAAAAAAGTTGGTCAAATAATGAACAAATTGAAAAAAAAAAATTTTTTTAGTCAGTTTATATGAAAAATTATTTGTTGTTATATGTAAATTAAATATGGAACGAGTTAAATATTTAAGTTTAAAAATGGAATTAAAATTTGAAATAAAATTCAATTCACAAATAAAAGACAGAAAGAAATTGATATCAGTTTATTCATAAAGACCCTACTATTTCAAGTTACAAAAAACATAGAAAACAGGTGTTTTAACATTGTGTGTTGGTAAAAATTGATTCACAAAGAAAAAAAAATTTATTTTTCAAAAACATTGTTAAGGTGACCTCCTTTGCGCGGACAACATTCCTCGAATCTCAGATTAAGGTTTCTAAACACTATGTGAAGAGATCGTATACGTTGGACTAAATGAACACAGATTATTTTATTTGTTTAACGTCCGTCTATTTCCGATGCCGAATCCTATCATCGACAACCTCTTACTATGTTGACACTTTTGGTGTCGTGGCCTCATACATGTAGGCTAAGTTTATGATTATGTATATTCATAATCAATTTAACTTAATAACAAACAAACCAAGAAATTATAATTCTGGTCTGGGGATCGAACTCGATAACACAGCAGTTAGCGTCAAGCATCAATGCTCTCACCCACTGTGTCATCTGTAATATATATTAAAGCATAACATTTAGAACTGAATGCGTCAGAACTAAATAAAACCGAAAACAATATACAAGAATCCGTACTACGAGGCTAATATATAGATTGTAGACTATAAAATTGATTTAAATTTAATAAATTTATAAGACTACAAGAATTGACGTCACTGCTATCTGCACGTATTAAATTGAACAAACTGCAGTCAGAGGGTTATGTCCAATTAAAAATTTAAACCTAAAACCGTCCATCGTTGACTCTGATAAGAAGGTTCAGAGAAAACCAATCTTTTATATTTAAAATTTTGATAAATATTTTTTTTGACGGCATATTGTCTTTAGAAAACATAAAGTCACGCGAAAAATTACTTCTGCTGATTTATATAATTGTGTCATTGTAATCTTTTTACGACAAATACAAAGTCGTTTGTAACATAATTGTTTACTTACTGCAAATCAAATCTGGTAACGTCTTATTTTTCTTTACCCCGTATTTAATTATTTTACTTATTTCTCCTAATCCTCATTCTCACTCACTGTTTTGATATTTACGTCTTTATTTAATATTTTAATCTATTTGTCACATTCTTGTTTTAATTTGAGTTTAGTTAATTTGGTTTATGCGCATGCGTCGTTAGTAGCATAAATTTTGACAGTTCGACAAAATTGAATGTATAATAATTAAAATTGCCGATTTTAATAACAGTTAGTAATAGAAATTGTTTTTATTTCCTTATTTTCGACAAACTGACATTGAAGTTCTTTTAAAAATGAATTCTACTGTATTTTGACAGATTGTCACATTTTGGAGGTTATAATATAATATATTTTTTTTAATTTAGTATATTTAATGTAGAATATAAGTAATGTAATATTGGACCTTGTAAAGTTCTAAAAAAACGAAGAAAACGTAAATGAAATTCTAAATTAAAAATGGTGCAGCGAATTTAAATTAAACACATAATTCAAAATAAAATTAAAATAGTGCGTGGGAATGATACTTTATTTAGTAAACAAATTTAATATTTATATATAAACGCAGCCATCAAAATACTTCACGTACAATTGTATAAAATAATTTCAAAACAACAATAAAACAACTAAAAATAAATACAAAATTATTCCAGATGAAATAGACTTGAACGAAGTATTTTTGTCTAAAGTCAAAGTCTAAAGATTCCTTCCGGTAAAAATTGCTAGTACATTTAAAAGCCTTCCCCATAGTAGTACAAACTGAGGCCGTGGAAGTCCCAGGTGGTTAAAACCTCCAGGGATTCTGAGTCAGGGGAAAACAAGGGGGAAACAGGACTCAGTCTCAGGGAAATAGGGAATATATACTAGTCTTTCGTTCGTATACAAGGAACGGGAAAGGGAACGAGGACAGGGATGAGGATTGTAGAGTGTAGACCTTGTCAGAGTAGTGACTCACTACAACTGAGCGTAAGAACTGCCCCAATAAATACTGGTACACAGAAGTCGGAGTCGGAGTCGGAGATGGAGTTCGAGGTGTCTTTTCCTTCCTCAATTCTTTTACAGGGGAATAGAAAATTGCATCAATATAAACGGTAGACTTGAATATATTTAGAAGCTCATGAATTTTTATGTAGTATAATTAACATTTTAATATATTCCTAAAAGACTAATTACATATTGCCTCAATTAATTAGGCATGCCGCAAGTTTGAACGTTAGGTTAGATGATTTGTATAACCTAATGTATTTTGTCAATTAAAAATTTACTCAAAACCATTTACAATATAATAAAATATATAACGTAATTGATAATTGGTATTATATATTGATAAAGTCGTCTACTAAGAACTCAAATGATTCACTACTGACAATAATATACTCGTAGAAGATATTAGGTAACATTTTTTACGTAAAAGGTAAACCGACTACTTGTGATATCCGACTTTTTAATAAGTGTAATTGCATTATCACACTTTATCACGATAGGAAGACTTTAATGTTTATTAATATATCACTGTATCGAAGTATATATTTGATTCGACCGCAGTCGTGTATGTCCGGTAATGCTGAGATACATGCATATTCGCACATAAAGACTACAGTGTTTTTTGTGTTTATATTTTTATTGGCAGCGGATCGGTAAGATGGGAAAACGATATTTATATAAATTAATATTTAATTTATTCATCGTTCGTTTTTTCCGATGCTGAGTCCTCTAACCGACCACCTCCTACTTTACTGACAGTATTTGTGGTGCCGTGGACTCAAATGAACCCTACTGTAAAAGTTTTCGGCACAAGTATTCGAGTGCAGTGTGAGATAGCCTTGAACTTTAAATACTCGTATTGGTATTTAGCGAGTTGTTTGTTTAATTTACAATCAAATTTTATGGTTTTATTCAATTTGAAGTTCTATTAATTTTTATAACGACTTGTTCAAATAAATGACCAAGTAAATTTTCGATTGCCAGGACATAGTCGTATATATGGTAACTATATGAAAATATTGTTCACAGTGCAGTTAATCAACTGGCTACAACCAACAGAATGCACACAGGTTCATACCCTACCTCCCCCTTCAGTTCTCCTCCCCTAGAGAGGTCCAGTACAGGTGTGAGGTAGGTCCAGAGGGTATATTACATCATTATTTATTTAAACTTGAACCATTTAATAAACAAATATAAACATAATAATTAACAAACTTGTAAAAAGTAATTTATATTGTAATTAAGCATAATAATTTAACTATACGTACATATTGACACTTCAATTTAACAACATTTATTTCATTTAAACAGTCATTTGTCAATCAGTCGCCATTTTGTGATAACAATCGACAATCAGTGACGGGAAATAATTCGCGAGTCGACGCTTTGCCATTATATGAGTGAAATGTTATTATGGTTAGCGTTAGGTTTTATTGATTCAGCGAGAACCCATGATTTTCAGATATGTGGCCGTGGCCGAATAGTTTATATACTCTGTACTCTGTATGAGTAGATACACTGTTATAAATATGCGAGTATAATGCAACTGCATGGTGGCTGCAATAAAAAGAATACTTTTGTTTGATTTTGCTAGAACTCGCCCTCATAATTTTTAGTAATGGAAACGTCACCTTGTTTAACAATTTCTAAACGAATACTAATTTTATTTTATTATTTTAGAATTTATTAAATATTAGAATTTATTAAATATTATGTTTATGTTACACACATATATATAAGATTTCTGGTTAGGAAGACTCGCCCCTTGACCACTGTAATTCAAGGATCTTCCAAACTTTATTTGATTGTCGATTCCTTTGAGAAATTATCGACCCAAAAAAAAAGCCTTTTGCCAAACACACTTGCATGTTTTTAAGGCAAATACTGCAAATTCAATTCTATTCGAACAAGAAGTTAGAAATGCTCACTGAGGATCAGCTTTACGTTATATTACTTATTTTACGAGTAAGGCCTGTCGCACACTGCAAGCGTATTTAAGTGAATTTAGGCCGGACGTATACGCGCTACTACGCTTTGCCTATTCGAACCCTGTAAATGTATAGAACTCTCGCACACTGCAAGCGACAAAGCCGTCCGAATACGGGCGTTATGTAGGTTTTATACTGGAACCGTATTTAAGCAAATTTTAACGAAGCGTATCCATGGAAGAGACCAAACGAATACTTTATAAAGAGATATGAAAGAGAATCAAAGATCATTGGTGTATCAACAGGAGCGGCCTTAGCCGCAGATATAAAACAACATCTATTAAATTTAATTTAATAATTTTCATTTTAAAATGTGCGCCAGTTTGACGCATGTCACATAAAACAAAATTAAATTTGAATTATTCTATCAAGTTTTATTAAATACTTCAATTCAAATGTCATATTTCTATAAATAATAATAGATCAGCAAATTGAAAATAAAATATAAAATAATAATATTTGAAAAATGTATGTGTTTATACATAAATGAAAGTTTTTTTTGAAACTTTATAAAATGTTTTACAAAGATTTACGTCACTCCATGACACATAACTTAATATGCAAATGGTCAATTTCGATTTAACTATCCGTTAGTGCCTAGTGCCCTGCCACCATATCACAGTGCCATAAATCCTCGCTAATAGTGATATAATAGTGTACTTTGTCTACGAATACGAATACAAACGAATATGTGTGAAACTGTATTATAGACGAGCGAAACTTTTAATTTTTTGTTTTATAGAATTGGCAAGTTGGACCAGATGTTTTAATCGAAATATTATTTTTATTTATTTCATCATATTATTCCATCAATGCATTCGTAACTTATTTAAATATTATAACAACTTTCTGGGTTTGGTGATTATTAAAATTAATTTGATTATATGCTCATAGTCATAAAATGTATAAGGCAACTATGTGGTCCACCTATAGCATTGTACGATCATCGATGATAGGACTCAGCATGAAAAATAGGTTGACATTAAATATATTTAATTAATAAATAAATACCGACCTATTATTTTAAATAGTCAACGGTTTTTGTATAATATCTCCTTACCACTGGGTCCTAAGATAAAAATAGTCAATTCGATAAAGGACTAAATTTCCTACAATTTCTGCATACAACATTTTTTGGTATATCTGATAGATATTGAACTACACCGCCGTAAAGTTGAGCACATAACTGAAAATTAGCAGTGGTTCAAAACAACGGATTACATTCGAAGCGAAGTCAAAAATATTGTCTATATTTCTTAAAGCTTGTATAAGGTGTAACAGCTACACGCAGGCCCGCATTTGAGGGAGGGCAGGTGGGGCTAATGTCCTGGGGCCTCCACAAGAAATGGGCCTCCACAATAGAGATCAAACTACTAAATTTTTGAAAGACTTGACGGAAAAAATTGTTCCTTTTATTCGGAAAATACTTAGGGGCATCTGCTCTTTCGTTGCCCAGGGTCTACACACCTTGAAATCCAGCACTGGCTACACGCTACACAGCAGTCGGTCGTACAATTTTGGAGCATGCATAGTTCGTCTGTAGCAGCATTAGTCTCGTTTAAAAATAGCCACAATTCCACAATTTTTATTTAAATATCTTTTTTATGAATTGAATAGTTATGTATAGTTTGAATAGTTTAATAGTTATGAATTGAATACATGTAAATGTATAAAAATTATTAGATAAAAAATGTCAAAATTCATGATCAAATTTGTGTTATTATTTCTGGTTACTTTCATTTCAAAATTTTGGTTATCCGAACGCTTTTAGTACCCGTTTTCCCCTAAAAGTTTTTTTTATTATAAATATAAAAAATCGGTACATTTACTCTGTGAATGTAGTGAATATCTCGTATCAATACTTTATAAATAAAATTCAAATCGAATCTACAAGGAATATCCTTTTCTTTCTTCTCCCTCTTCTTAAGCCTCTTTGTTTCTTATATAAACTGATCTCTTTTATGCAAGCCGATATTCAAAAATGTAAAATGTAATTTCTTTCTAGTTTTAAAATTACAATCGAATCTTGTAAACGGTTTCATGTTTTAAAGAAATCAAAGTTTTACATTGATGAGATATGCTATACGAGTAAAACAAGTTCTCAAACTATTTAACTTTTAACATATTTAATAAGTTATAAAACTATAAAATATATATTCTACGATTGAGAACACGTTTTCTTTTATTATATCTGATTATACCCAATGGAATTACATACTCTACTACTACATACATCTATATTTCTTCTCTTAAAATTCTTTGCAAAGTGCACAAAATACAAGTAAGTTTTCTTTGAATTTTCAAGTATTACAAATTCCAATAAACTTTAGAGTATGTTACTTTCGAATATTAGCTTTTGTATGTAGGTTTCGATCATAGACACCTCTTAAACCAGAGATAAGCAACCTTTTCTACAACGTGCTAATTACAAATTAAAATTTTGTGCCGCATATAAGGAATATATGTATATATTTATTAATTCAATTTATTTTACATTACTATATTTCCAATGCTGAATCATATCATAGAAACAAAAGACATACAGTCTAGTATCAAGTGAAAATGCTCTTAGCCGCTGTGACGTCACATATCAACTTTATTATTATAAAAGTAAACAGTATTATTACTTATGTCATAATTCCACAATGTCAAAGAAGATTTACTAATGAACAGTATTTGTATTTTAAGTCTTTTTCACAGAAATAAAAAATTAGAAATTATCGGAAAATTGAAAGAATAATTTATAATTTATAAAAGCCTCGCATTATTCTGTCAAAATATTTTTATTCCTGGGGAATTATATTCATTATATAATAGTATACAATTTCCCGTTATGAAAAATCTCCAGGATATAGATAAAGCTCTTTAAAGCTTAACATTTTTTTGTTATAAAATCAGACTTTTTTAAGTTAAATATGACATGTGATATGTTTTATTATAAAAAATTATATATATACTTGTATATAAATATATATATATATATATATATATATATATATATATTTATATATATATATATGTAAGCTAGAAAATTAAAATAGATTAATAACAGAATAAGACTATTGCCCAATTGTTTTAAAACATTCGAATTATTTCACAAATATTTACATAAAGTAGTATTTACTTGTATCTTTGTAAAACCATGTTATATATTATATTTACAAGTTACAAGGAATACCACCATTACAAGATTATTTTATAAATTCTATATCCGCCGTATACTTTACATTAATTAACACTCATTTACTGTTTTATGCGGTAACCCAGGTAGAAAATAGAATCTTGGAATTAGCTTGTGGTAAGCTAGCTAGTGTGAACCTTGCACTGCAAGGCAATTTCTATATAAGAAGTAGAACATGACCCTTACAATAACTGTGGCAAATTAGCATGTGCGAAACTTACATTGCAAAACAATTCTCTACCTGGGAAATTAGTATCTGGTTTTCTTGCGATGTTGCGTATATTTAACATTTAATTAGCGATTGCACCACCCGCGATGGACGGCGCTGACCCAATAATTACACAATTTAACTTGATATATATACATTTCTTAGACATTTTTTTATAATAACATATTAGTGTTATCCCCCTTAAATGTAAGTATCCTATTTAATATACATTTCATTAAATAAGGTTTAGCTATATTTATATGTGATCGTTACAGATATATTAAAAAAAACTCGCATGTTCTGAGTATATACTCGTACATGCATATTAATCAGAATGCATTAGGTAATTAAATACATCACATAATTAGAACAACACGCAACTTGGTTCTCTATATCTATGTTTATGCCTATATCTATGTCTATAATGTTATAATAAGAGTTTGGAAAAACATTACTTTTAGAATATTTATCCATAATTACAATATACATTGTACATTTAATTACTTAGTTTTTCATTTAGATTAGATTCATTAAATGTTGTTTATTGATTTCTATAAATTAAAAAAAGATTAATTTAAACTTTTTACTTTTTCCTGTTATTTTTAATGACTTTGTAGGTGCACAAATTTTTCTTGTTATATTTTATTTAGCAGTCATTCATAAATTACCTCACATAAATTTCATGACGCTTCAAGTATAACTATTTTTTAGTCTTATTTTGCTTTTTGATTTTGTTTTTGAACTGAATTTTATATTGCATGTGACGAAAACAAATGTGTGACTCTTCTCCCCCTCTTGTCACGTCTTGGTACACATTTTAAACCTTATCCCCCGCCCCCCCCCACACACATTTGAAAAAGATCCATATTTTATTTTATGATCTTTTTTTTTTTGAAACAGAATTTTAGATTAGATGTGACCTATAATCGTCTCTAAACTATCCTTTCCCCTCCTCCCTCTCTTGTCAGGTTTTGTCGCACTTTGTGAACCTAATTGTCCCTAATGGTGTTGGAGACGTTTACGAATATTAAATATAATGAAATTTTGTACCGGAAATGTGAAAACTGATTTCAAATAGTTTTTATATGCTGATTCCAAAAATACTTTGCTTTTTTCGTAGCAGCTCAAGAAGTTAAATGAATGTCGCATGTTGAAGTCGCACTAGTCTCAGTGATAATAACATTTCAACAAATGTAATACACTCGTATGTAAAAAGCGTCAACTTATGAATGAAAATACATATATGATTGTTTTGTCGCATGTTAGAGTCGCACTAGTCTGTACTAGACTTCACACTCTGCTTTCATTTTTCATGATCCATTATACTTGTTATTCAATAACAGACATACTAGTTATATGATATCCAATGCATTAGACGCAAATAAATAATAATAGCTGCAATTACTATATCACATTGCTATTATTACATAAAACAAGATAAAAATATGTATCTGCCACTTTCATTTTCATCTTTAACAAAAAAAAAAACTAACAACAAAAAATGTGACATATTAAGTATTGTAAGGCGATTATTTCGATAACGAGCCATATGTTGTGATTAAAATAAAAATAAAAACAAAATAAAATACAATAAAACTAAAAAAAAACAGAACTGCCGCACGCGAGTTGGATTCGTAACCCAAATGAATGGTTCGGAATAAATGAATGCCATTATGCTGTGTACGCCAGTGCCAGTACTGGTGTAGCTGACCAGTCGCCAGTCGCCAGTAGCCTGTCGCTACAGGTTATTGTTAAAGGGGAGTTTACACACTGAAATATATCGTTTGTTGATTGCAATAGTACACAACTCAAAAAACATTAAATATAAGAAATAGTTTAGGTTTGTACCTTAGAGTTGTAGAGTTGAAAACAAGATGTTTTTATATTATTAAAGTTCTTTGTTTTAATTTCTTTACTCAATTTATTTAACGTCGGTCTATTTTCGATGCGAAGTTCTATCAACGATGGTTAAGATAGTTCAAAATAATGAATTCTGTTAATAATGAATTGAATTTAAGAGAAAAAACTAAGTTGCAGAAAAAGTAGAGAAAAGTATAATAAAATGTAGTTAATTTAAGACACAATTCTTGCGAGAAATCAAAAATAATAAGTAATTTATTTAACGTCGGCCTATTTTCAACGATAAGTCCTAAAATCGTCGACTTTCTACTATATTGGCAGTTTCTGTGGTGTTGTGGTCAAATATGTCGATGTGTCGTCAAACTTTAATAACTACGAAATGTAAAATATGGCGCCGGTTCGAAGGTCGATCCCGAAGGTACAACAATATTCAAGTATACACGTTATAACGTTAAATTTAACCGCTTTGCCGTCTATCATTAGAAAGTATTATAACTTGCTTAGCAAAAACTAGGCGCTTAAATTGTAATATATAAATTCTTCCCTTCTAAACCCTACATAAAACAACAACAAAAATATTTTTAATGTTTAATCTTTCTTTTACTAATTTTTGAAAACTTTTTTTAGGTACATACCACGCCAAATCAATTGTAGCACATCACTCGATAAATTCGTAGAATGACATATAGATGGCGCCACTATTGACAAATCTATATGATTTTTAAATAGTACCAACCTTCAAACGATTGTGTCAAAATTTCAATGGTTCTAGTGATGGTACTTTTATAATTTTGAAAACAATAGTAAAATCTGAATTTTGTGTATCGATAAAGCAATGGGAAAACATATCGAATCCGAATAACACAACAAAAGTATCCAGTCTAGCTAATTTTCCGAGCACTAGACATTTGTCTTAGTTGTCTATTTACTAACTCGGATCTGCTTTCACTTTCTGTCCTTTACAGATGATTTATAATCATTACTTTTGATGTTCTATTGCCTGACATAAAAAGTATAAAAACGTTAAATACTTCGTGTAGCATTCTATCGATATTACTCTGATGTAAACCCCCCTTTATTGTGTGGCATGCCGTGTAATTTGATGGACTTACTTCCGAGTCCACTAGACAATAGAGATACATTTGACACCTAGATATGAAATGTGATATATGGTTTTAATAGCAGGTTGTAACTTATTATTTAGTAATTACTTGTTTTTATATTTTTTAATACATAAATTAAAATGTATTTTGTTGCAAATGTAATCAATACATAATCATAATAGGAATCGATAGAATAGTATAGGAATGAGAATAAATAGAATTATAAAAAAATAATTAACTTTAGCCATCACCTTTGTGATGATATTATGATTCTTACATTCAAAAATGGAATTATTTTTTCATTGTCTCAATATTTGGCCCATTTTTATATAGCCTACAATCAAATATACTCTGTTTAACATTTTCTGATTTGAGTTTGTTTATTGACTTCTAAAACTATAGGAGTTTGAAACATGCTCATCAAATATTGATAGATAGAATATAAAATAAAAGAATACAGATGTTTCAACCAATTTTTCTTAAAATAACTTTTCAAAGTGGCACGCGTTATGTTTCAATAGTTAATTGTTAATCTTCCGCACCTTCTCTAAAAATATGTTTTTATATACAGGGTGTCCCAATATTCAAAGATAAGCCGGCACCAGAGGGTGGTCCTGCTCATGACTACACAAGAAAAAAAGAAAAAAAAAATTGTCTCATTTTGTTTAGGAATTAGAAAAAAAAATATTTTTTTTTCGAAAATTGAAACACCTTAAGATGTTTTTAACTATGACCACAATTTTTTTAATATTTCTGATTTTTTTTTTGCATCGGCAACCTAAATAGCACTGCTATTCACCACAAGCATTAAAAATCCCAGAATGCTAGTACTTTTTACACAAAAATCAATCGAAATTATTTTTTTCCCTAAGATTTTTACTTTCTGTCCACTTTAACTCATCGTGGTGTAAAAAAAAAGTATGAACACTACCATGGCAAGTTTTTTTTAAAAATTGGCGCAACTCTTCAGGATTCCAAAATGGTATAATACTTCAGGAAAACTAGCAACACCAAAAAATTATGCATACTATTTCTAAACAAGAACCATATTTCATAAATTCATTCAACTATAAAAAAAATATTTTAGGTATTGTAAAAAAAAAAAAACAACAACAATTTATGAAATTTGGTTCTTGTTTAGAAATAGTATGCATAATTTTTTTTAATTGCTAGTTTTCCACCACTTTTTTTAGGATATTTAAGGGAAGCATGGGACTTATTCTGGTTAACCATTTTGAGATTCCTTATGTATAATATTTCAGCATGAATCTTATAAGGTTTATTTTATAATAATATTCGTTTCACCACATATAAGAATGTTGTAAACTGACAATCAGAATCAAGCAATAATACTGAGTCCTTTGTCATACAAAGTATAACTGCTCTTATTTACATTGTAAACTTAAGACACCTTAAAAACTGCCAGCAATAGTAGGGGGTCATACAAGTATCTTAAATAGACTGCCGTTAAATAATTATACGAATAAACACAACAATACATATATATATATATATATATATATATATATATATATATATATATATATATATATATATATAAGTATATCAATATCAATTACCTGTATTAATTAAACGATAAAATTAGTCATTAAAACGTAAATCGTTTATGGCTAGAAAACACATAAAATCTCATAATCGTGACTACGATAAAAATAAAACTACTATAAATAATAAAAAAAAACACAGAGCTTGTTAACAAAAATGACAAAACATTTTAGGCTAAATTCTTATTTCCCTAAAACATGAAACATCCAGGCATGAGTAATAGGCTACGTGTACAGGAGTACATTCAAGTTCATACACACGCAGAATGAGATAGATTACTGGAAGAGAGAGAGAAAGCAACAGAGAAGGAAATGAAGACCATAGGACAGAACATTTTATTAGGGTTAGTGCGTTCTAATGTCGGTTCCGGTTCCGATGTTCTTGGAAATTATTTTAGTAAAAACATCGATATTTTTACAAATATGTCTTTTTAAGGAATCGCTATTCGATATATTTAAAAAAAAATTTGTTTATAGGCCAAGAATAACTTTACTAATAAATCTCGAAGTTTTGACCGTTTAGAATCCAAAATAATTAATAATCTAATGTTAGCAGTTTTCGGGGTCACCTCCTATTTGAAGCATGTAAAACTTCTTGACCGTCCAACTATTTTCTATTATACACAAAAATCATTTCAATAGAATTTTGAAAAAATTTACGAGATATATAAATGGAAATGTAAAGTAAACACGTATGTGTGGGTATTCCAGAGCAGAGGTTTGAATTTCTCTTCTAACTATACTATACCACGCTGGAACATCCTTTATGGGTTTTATGACAATCTTATTTGGCCAGTGGAATATTGACATAACATGAACGCAGTTCCGACAAAGGATTCACCCATAATTTACATTTCACAATTTTTATGGCTTTTTAACCTACCGCTCCCAACCTATTGTCACGTCTTGTCACACATTGTACACCCCCTCTATTGTGACGTCACACATTTGACTTTACGTCCGCTTATTTTTCAATGTTGAGACCAACGTATACTGTATTAGGCCGTCCGTACATGGGTCGACTGATTGCAAACGCGAGCCCCGAATCTACCCGAACCGAATAAGAATGCAACTGTGTTGTTAGTGAGAGAACGCATGTGTATTCGAGTGAGAGAACGTACACTGCACTAATGAAACTAAACTGATTTGAAATTGGTTTTGAGCGACGGTGTTTCTACGTTGCAGGGCAATTACGTTGCATGCTTTTGATGGTGAACATCATGAGCCGCGGAGAGATATGCACAAATACTTTTCAAAAGTATTTAATTACATACATACATACAAATACCTCACAATACGACATAATAATAATATTATGACATTGTTAAAAATTCTATAGAGTCACGAAACACGGCTCGACCTGGCTCGTTTTTCGTTTCCGTTAAAATCAGGATCAGTTTGCAATCAGTCGACCCGTGTCCTTATGGATATCACGACGTCATATATGTCAACTACATCGCTGCCTTATAAGTTTTACGATTATAAGTTATATACTCATCAAATAAATTCAAACCCAGAATATAGCGCTCGTCCGTTGATCGAACCGGGGAAGACATAGCTCTCGGCTGCTGTGCCGTCAATAAATTTGTGATATATATAAAAATCAACAAATAATTGAACCACAAACAAATGAGTTTAATTGCTTTAAACATCGTCTTCCCGATTTGATATCCAAACATATGGGTCACCCATTCGAATTCTGCTTCAATGTTCCAGCCCTAGCTACTCGAGTAGTAGCTACTGGCTCAGCCTTCAGCCTTCAACCTTCAGGCCCGAGGCTGGTTTGTCACTGTACCCTATTATGTAACTAAATGTTGAGTAGTTTTGTTTTGAGGTTATACTCTTGTACAGTATGGTACATATGTGTACATTTAAGGTATATACATACAAGTATAACATAGATATAAGCATACTGATAGCATACGCATAGAGAAATTCACGTATGCCATATGTTGCGAGACAATTATTTACATCTCGACAGTGTATACAGAGAGAACCATGCGTACCACAGGGTACTCTACAAATAAAAAGATTGAGTGGTTATTTAGGGTGGGTTTAAGTACATTAAGGGTAGATTTAAATACACTACACTGTATTAGTAATATTTGGTAAGATTAAATCAATTTTAAAATATTATGACTTTATAAAATTATTTATATATAAATATGATTGACATCTTAAGAAAAGTTTGTCGGTGGAGCCAAACTCAGGATAGGAAATTACGCTAGATATTGATGTGGTTGTCAATAATTTTTAATTTATTAAAATACCTAATTTATTTTATAACACGTGTGGTACATAAGCAATATTCGCTGTCACTTGTTGCTCTAGCTGACAAGAACATGATTCTTTACGTTTACGCGCAAAACAAATGGGTGCTGAAACTATAATAGTTAAAGCGCTAACGTTTAAATTAAAATAATTGCTTACACTTTGTTATTACAAAAGTTAATTTTAAATTGAAATAAGAGTATAATTAAAAATATATGTAAATTATTTGAAAACAAGATACTGTACAAACAGGGTGCCCTAAAAAAACGTATACGCAGTTTGAATGCCTATAACTTCAGTTTAATTCACATATAATATATATTTAAATTGAGAAAGAATCTATGTAAAATGTACTGCAGATGTTCAAAATGATTACCGTTCTGATCAATACACTGATTATAACGGTGGGCTATTGATTCATGAGCTTCAACAAATATTCTTGCTAAATTACGGTAGCTAATAGTAGCTAATACTTGCTAAAACTGTAGGTATTTTGGCGTAGACTTTATCTTTTAAGTATGCTAGCACTTAAGAAAAACTCTAGTAGCGTCAGTGGCTATGGAACTTCTTATTTCATCTTTTCTTAAGATTATCATCAAGATATGCTCTTACATCGCGATGACAGTTGGAAATAAAATTCACAATCTTCAACAAAGTCTTCGCGAATGCGTGGTGAAACAGATTCTTGCAATCGAAATAAAATATTTGGCACTAGTGAATATAAATACATTGATTGTTCTTTTGAGACACCCTGTATATTTCCAATGTCAAGTTCAGTATCTAAAATACAAGCGATTACTAATATGTTTATCCCAATTGAATGACACTGTTTTTACTCCATCAATTTCAGCTTTATTTGCGATTAACATTTGGCTTATCTGTTATATATGACTGAGTTTTTAAGCATTGTACATTGAAGCAATACAATTTGTATTCCATTTAAAACTTAGGTGCCCCATGCTTTTATTATTAAAGTATATGCAAAATATATTTTCTCCTTTCAGTCTATTAATTATTATATACATTATATATAAGTAAAAGGTTTATTTTCTGTTTGTAGCATCGAAAATAGGTCAATGTTAAATATATATCATAGTATTTTTCGTTTAGTGATTATATTTATATAAGACAATGTCTCCAGTTTTATTAGGAATTGTAATTGTAAACGTAAGTTCTGTCTCAACTGTGTTGGCCGTTATTCTTACAACGACATCTATTACGTTCATGAATATATGTTTTCACTATGTTTTTACAGACAGACTATATCAACTAAAGAAATATAATGGGCTTGTGTCTTCATTTCTTAGTGGTCAATTTTTCAATTGTTGATTGAAATTGATGTTAATAAATGTGTATTGGCGTGTCTATTTTATTAAATATCTAAATATTGACGGAGATATAGCAAATAAAAGTTTGAATTGTAGTTTTAGCGCTAAAATGGTCGGCCATATTTGTATGACGTGAAATGCATTTTAACGTCAGTTATTTGTTGAGTAGGTCAGTGCTGTGGTAATGTTCTGTAGCTGTTGATAGTCAAATAATCAAGTCAAATCAAAGAATAATAAGTTTTTATATTATTTAACCCTGCTAAGGCAGACATAGTATTGAAATTTGATTGTTCCTTGAAATAGCTGTAAATAATATTTGATATTTTGATATATAAATACATATAGCAGAGATTTATGAGATATAAGGTTGGTAACCTTACACAAGGATTGTGATGTCACATGCACTTGGAATGTGTACAACGTTGAATCCCTTTAATAATTAAAGAGACTAAATGACTTTTTTAATTGTTAATATCTCTTAACATATAAGGAGTTATTAAAAAATAATTGGACATTTGAGGTTCTAGTAATCTACTTTATCAATATATAGTACACTTTTATATAAATTAAGACATAGGACACAAGCCCATTTCTTTACATTTATTTACCTTATTTATTGTCTGCCTATTTCTGATGCTGATTACTATCACCAATGACCTCCTACTTTATTACCAGTCTTTATGGTTTCATATATGTAGACTATACTCGAAGAACAGCAGTTGAGCATAAAGCATTGCCTTGTATTTTAGTTTGATTTTAATAATTCTTAAAATTTTCCCATATAATATTTGTTTAATAATAATAAACGTGTAGGAAAATGTTATAGCTGTCTTATATAAAATATATGTTGCCGTGTATCTCACAGAATAAAAGCAAAATACACACGGAATCATGCATCCAATACATCAAGTCACAATACCGTTCTGCACAAAGCTTTTTATTAACTTTTAATTAAATCATTGAACCAGATACGGATCAGTTTCATTTTTTTTTTAATTAATAAAAATATGTGATGTAAAATTGACAGTGTAGAGCACGAAGAGACAACGCGAACGAACAGACGACCGACGGGACGGATTGCGTGGCTGGTGCGTGCCCACTGGCCCACCACTTCACCCCGCCCCTTGTTCAACAACCTACTACCCCACCAACCCATCGTGTTGTACACTTCCCTTGATTAAACTTAGATTAATTGAGTTGCTAAAAATGATATTTATATATTTGCTTATTAAGGAGAAAGGGGAAATATACATTTAAGTTTACTTTTATTCGCTTTTTTTATTATTTTGAATTCATTTAATTAATTATTGGTATTTGTTTTTCATTAAATAATTTACATTTTTTTATTTACTGGATATTTAAGATTATTTTAAATATTTTACCCAGATTGAAAACGTAATATTATTATAAGGTTGTAGTAAGCTAGCAAGTATGAATTTGCGGTTCAAGACTATATACGAGGAGAAGTAAAGAATGAAACTTTTTTAAACAAAAAAGTATGGAGCTAAAGCCGGTAAAGGATACACGTTTTATTCAAATGGTTGCCTCCGATGTGTGACTCAAATATTGGAAGATCGGTGTAATGAATTTTTGATCACACTGACACTGTTCAACAAAAACTTTCAAGTAAATAAAGAAACCTTCAGATATCAAACGTTACTTTGTTGAACGATTCGTGCAGCAGTGCATGACATGTGAATCAAGTTTGACGCGGATCAAAAGACCGACAACAGCCCGAACTTTTTCCAAGGTGAACGTTGAACACACTTAGTTCCACCGTCGACCACACGATGCGTTCAAGTTTGGTAGGTGTTCGTAACATCGTTTGGTATCAATTTAAGAGTTACAGCATTATTGATATTGTGGTCAAGATCGTTAAGGTTGAGATATATCGATTCACTATGGCACTCTGGGACCTCTAAGACGACGTGTTTTAATCGTACTGTCACCATATAATTATTAGAACCCTATTCTGAATGACATTTAACAACGTCTAATATTCTAGACATATAATGAATCTTATGACGTTAGACTTCTCTCATATTGGAACAGACTACGTTTGCCCTATGACTTTAGCTCAGTAGTGATATGTCAAAGACTTTTTTTTTCATATTTCATACAATAAGAGTTTCCATATTCAACATGAGAAACAAACTGAGAAGAAAGAAGAAAGACTGGTACGATGTCCTACACACCCATTTAAAGATCAGAAATATAGATATAAGTGTGGGGTGACATTAAAAATATCCTGGTTGACGTTTCCAATTGTGGGTCTAACTTACACCTTAGTGGGTGTTAGCTAGCTTACCAGCTGTGGTTTTAGTTGTTTTGATGTTATTTCAATCCTTAGTTGAGCCCCCATTTACAATTTAGCTTATTAAAAATAAAGTTAACACATAACTGAATTTAATAATAGTTCAATTAATTATATCTCAAAGAAATTATATTACAAAAATAACTCACATAAATAAAAATAGTTCACAACAATATTATCAAACAACAAACATTACAACTAGTAATATTGTTAAACGGATTCTAATTCTTAATGTTATTAACAACTAGTTAATACAACATTTCCCGAATTTACCAATGACTGCCATACAAACTGTGTATGTTACTACTATCGCCATTTTAACAATCTTCTGCCGCGCTAACCATGCATCATGCATGTCGTAGCAAGCGACTTGTCAATTGAACGGGGTCCACAAATCGTTTCAAAACAGAGCTAGTAACATTTGAATATAACTTAATATTAGCAATGTTCCTAACCTATTTTATAGAGTTCTTTATAATTATTATTTCTTACAAACTAATCCTAAATTATATTCCACATATATATATATATATATATATATATATATATATAGTTATGTTCTTATATTCTTATAGTTATATAATATATATAGTACTATGTTCTTAATCCGTTATAAATGGTTATATTACCTGAAACTGGCATAAACCGTTGTATGTAATCTGATTTGCAATTAAAAGTAATTAATTAGGAATCGTACGTTTATACTTATCAATTTAATTTACAACAAAAAATAAAGTTTTAATTTTTTATAAAATACTCTGATCAAATAGAGGTACTAAAGACGTACTCGAAATATAATACAACTGACTAAACTCTCAAATTGATAATTCTACTCATATTTTTATTTCCCAATAATAATTTTTATGAATTTAATAAATGAATTTAAGTTTACTAGCAGTTAGTATTTTTGAATAAGGCAATATTTTTGTAAAAAGGTAATATAATAAGTATGAAAATTACATTGAATATTAAAATTTTATTTATTTATTTTAATGGTGTTGTATATGTGTTCTACACCCATGCCTAATATGTTTTATGATTACGTGAGCAAATAATCAATTTCACTTTGATAATAACCAAACCCAGAAAATATAACTCTGGTCCGGGGATCGAACCCGAAGATACAGCAGTCAATGTCAAACATCAATGCTCTTACCCGCTGTTTCGTCAATTTTACTTAACTTAGTTTTACTGTTATATAATTTATCATAAAAAAACATTTAAATAATAGGATTGCAGATGTACTGTTATATCTTAATGTAGAACAATTTGTTATTGTTTATTTTAATTTATTATTGAATATTAGCAACTATAATTATATGCAATTTGAAATAATTAAAAGCATAGTTTTATTTATTTTTTATATTTCGCTCTTCACTGAATTTAAGTTTGCATATTTCAAACAGTGTGATGAACAGAACTCACTTCTCTTACTACCATCATGAAAATGTAAATATATATATTTATTTAATGTATACGTACAATAAGTGTCACTACTCCTTGCGGAACTCAATTATTAGAAAATTAAAGGGCCTGGAAGGAAACTTTAGAGAAAGCTCAAATTTTGTATTTTGTAATAATTGAATATAATATTAAAAAAAAAAATTAAAAATTACAAAATTTTATTTGGGGGCACGGGGGCGGTTTTTGTCGAGAGTAAAAGTTGTGCCAGATAGTTGAAATTTTTTATATAGGCTAACTTTGGCACCTAATTTACAAATCGAAAAAAAAAATCTTAAATTTTGAAAAAAAAAAGTTGGTCAAATAACGAATAAATTGAAAATATTTTTTATTTTGTTGAAAACAGAAAAGTTTTATATGCAAAAATTATTTGTTTTTTTTTTTATTTAACGTCGGCCTATTTCCAATGCTGAGTCCTATCACCGACGACCTCCTTCAATGTTGGCAGTATTTATGGTGTCGTGGCCTCATATATGTGGACTACACCACTGCCTAATAAATGTACGATTATGTATGACCATAATCAATATAAGTTCATAATAACCAAACCCAGAAAATATATATCTGGTCCGGGGATCGAACCCGAAGACACAGCAGTCGGCGTCAAGCATCAATGCTCTCGCCCACTGTGTCGTCAAAATTATTTGTTTTTATATATAAAATTTATATAGAACGAGTTTAATATTTCAATTTAAAAATGGAATTAAAATTTGCAATGAAATTCAATTAATACACAAAAGACACTCGTCGCTTGCGACGGGGGTAAACTCTAGTAATTAAATAAAGAAATAATCAAATGTGCTACATATTCACATGTTATAATCATGTTAGTTTACATAGGGGTATGTATATCTTTCTGTAGGTAGAGCATGACTGCTTCTTGGTAACGTCAATAAAATATAAAGGCGATACCTTCAAAGCAATAATCAATTCAGATTCTGTAACTAGCCTATATGTTGTTTCAGACAAAACCATAACCTGGTACAATACACACATACTAAATTAAAGTCAATGCATTCAATCAAATCCAAATTTAGTTGTATAACAGTAAAACCAGTTTAAATAAATAAAATTGAATAATAAAAAAAAGTAACATTTGAAAAATCTGTTGTTCTCTTCATTTTTTAAAATAAACTTCTTAAGTTTGTTTACCGACAGAATTGACTACCAGAACACCTGTCAATTTACATTCTCCACGTGTGCAATTTAAATGAAATTTATTCGAGAAACGTAATGAAACTTCCAATTGCCGATGTCGTTGCCGCTGCCGACGCCATTTTAAGATTTGAATCATGCACAATTCTATTTCGGTAAAACTAGTTTTTTTGTTTTTAATTTTTTTGTTGTTATTGTCTTATTGTCGTGTGCTACAATGAACAAATGAGCTATGCACTGTGTGCAAGTGCAATTACACCGTGCACAGTTCCGGATTTGAGGGAGGACAGGCGGTGCTACAGCCCCGGGGCCTCCACAATAGAGATCAAAACACTAAATTTTTAAAAGAACTAACGGAAAAAAATTGTTTTTTTTTATTCAGAAAATTATTTGGGGCCTGCGCTTCTTTGTTGCCCCAGTGTCTCCACACCTCTAAATTCGGCACTGAGCGTGCAGCATATCGTACAGATATGCCGCATTAATTATTGGCATTGCGTTGGCCGTAATCGTGAGCTTTTATTGTTGTTAATTGGTCTTGTCGGCGGATTTAAAGTTATATTGCAAAAAAGGTCCCACTTTCCAAAGTTTTTCCAAAATTGCGGATTTCCAGGAAATGCAGGGAAATCCGGGGACGCCAAAAATCTAAGAATTTTTTCTCTACGAAATTGGCAATTTTCAAAAACATTGATGAAGCAAAATTTAGTACCAAACATATAAGAATATAAACATACACTTGGAAAATTATAATATAGGATTTAATTAATTTACCTTTACTTTCGCATGTAAAATCTTAGCACAAGCAACTTTTCTTGAGGACTGCTTCATCATATTAAGAAAAATTATGAATGGCCAAAATATTTTCATTATTCTATAGTCATAGAAGCTAAATCCCACTTTAAAATAAATATTTTTAGTATTAAACATCTTTTTAATATTAATTAAATAAAGTTATTTTTGTATAAATATAATTTTTTTTTCTTGATAGTCCTCATTGTAGCCGAGTTGATTGCCGATTTCCGTTTGGTTTCCGAAGTATTATTCCACAATTTCTTAAAAAGTGAATATAAATTTTTCAAAAGAGTAAGATATCTGGCCAATTAGCATAACATTTAAAAAAGAAAAAATTATTTTAAAAAATATTATAGTGAAATACAAAAGAAATATTTCTTCTTATGTTCTCAGTAAGTGTGTAGTTGATAGAGATGGTTCTCCTAGCACTGAAAAATGAAATTGAAACTTTATTTAGTTATTCCCTCTTCATATTTCCATTCATAAAAGTGTTCAGCCTTCTGCAAATACCTAGCGATTATTAATTGCACATTTTTAATACTTTTTTATGTTATCTAGCAGTCACGAAATAAATATATTTTGTCATCGGGAATTAAACCCGGGCTCAAGTGTAGAAGAGTATTAGAAATAACGACGGTGTCTATATTGAGGAGTCCTAAAAATTTAATTATTTCAAATTCTTCTGAGTTAAGAAACAAAGTACGCCTCAATGAGTCATGATGATGATGTCAATATTGCAATTAACACAGTTGTATTATATTCTTCTTTTTACTTAATTTATTTAACATCGGCTGGTTTAAAAATGGTACAGGGAGTGACTACTCATATTCCCATATGCTATACAATTTAAATTAAAAATTAAATTAAATCAGTGAGAGAGAATGATATTCATATACTACGTACGTATATTTGTATTTGTTAAATAACACAATAAATGAAATAATAATTAAACCCAGAAAATATAGTGTTGGTTCAGGAATTAAACCCGAACCGACACAACATCTCAGCCGCTGTACCATTGAATAAAATGATTAACTCACAAAAAATACCTAATAAATAAATGATTCAACAACAAGATTCAAGACCTATAGCTGTTGGTGATTTTAATAGTTTTTTTCTGTCAGGTGCTTTGTCCATTTAGAGACATTTTTATTTATATCCAGTTTGTACAAGAATGGTGCAATTGACTCAAGTGATTTTTACTTGTTTTAATCATTTACTTTTGCTGTAAGTCTGAGTAAGGTCTTCTGTTTTTCTATTCTCCTGGTGTCTTGTTCTAGAATGTTCTATAGATAGATAGATAGATTTAGAGACTGACTACTATTCCAGTCAACCATACACAATGGATAGGATAGAAGCCTGAAGCCACCCAACCATCGAAGGTGACAAGTCGTATTAATGTATCATCGTTACGACAAGTTTAAATGTATAGAAAAAGTATATCACTTGTTACTAAGGATGTGACAAAAACATCGATATATAACGTTCTATCATTAGATTTCAGAAGCATTATTAAAAATTTATTATCAATATTGTTATTTTTAAATTGAATCACCAGACGAAATGTATCTCCTAATATATCTCTAAATGTTATGTTTACAGAAGTAAAAACTTTTTAGCATCCATTTAGCAATCGGGAACTTTAGACTTCTACCTGACATGAGAACCGGTAGGTCTAACTTAAGGATATGTTTAAAAGTTAGAGCTGTTAATGACTCCAAGTTATCCAACACTGGCGAAGTCGGCGCGCGCCGCCATCTTGGAAAAATGGCTGCTAAAATAGGTTTAGTGGCAATATCTCGTTACTAGTGCGTTCTATGATAAAAATAGTTGTTATCAAACTTATAGAGAACTCAATTCCCTACAAGTTTTGTGTACAATATTTTTTTGTGTATCTTACAGAGACGGAGCTACGTCAATGCAAAGTAGGGCACCTCAATGAAAATTTAAAAATACAAAATGTATACAAATATTGTATACAAAACTTGTAGGGAATTCAGTCCTCTATTAGTTTTCATTAACAGGCCTAACTTTAAAACATTTAACTGGCCCTCATGTCAGGTAAGTGCCTTTTTCGGCTCTTGGAATAGAGCTAGTAGTCCAGTTAAATAAAAAAAATTATATAGTTAATTTCAAACACAATTCTCAATAAAAGTCAAATTGAACTTTTTTTTTGTTTTTGCAGGCAGCAAGCGATATACTTGTTTGTGTGAACATAGCTTGTCATTCAAACCAACGAAAAAATCGATTGGAATATCGATTATACACATCGATATTATATATATGATGACCAGCCCTATACATTCCTGGTGATGTTTATGGTAAGTAATGATTTGATGTCTTTAGTTTTTATTGCTTAATGTTTATTTTAAGGCAATGCTATATTAACATTACTTCTTCTTTCAATTAAATTCTTGCAATTTATTATCATTCTTAGACAACATGATGCTATCAGATTCTAACAGTTGTGTGAAACTAGATCACATAAGAAATTAATGATTTATACGAATAAACCTGTTACAGACAACTATTTATCTCTTTCCTAATACATATACATTTCAGTGTAAACAAAAGAGATAACAGATACTATTTGTCTTCATACATTTTTAATGTATTCAATTATTTATATAACAGAGATTTTCTGTAAGATACAATTAATTTACTTATTTGGTTATTGTAGGTTAAAAAAATTACATCTTTTTTTACAAGCATTAATCTTTTAGAGATTTGGTCTCATAGTCTCATATGATGCATATGGTCTCATTGTGTGAACTACACTGCTACCTAATTATTTTATGATTATGTGATTATATATATAATCAATTAAGCTTAAGGGGGGAGTAAGGTTTCAACTTTTATTTTTAATTTTTTTTTAATTTATTTATATTATTATACAATATATTAAGCTAATTGTGTAAAAATTTGCAGTCGATTGAAGTAAAACTGTCAAAGATATAAAGTTTTAAGTGTTCTCCTCTCTGGTCTGCTTTCGTGTTTCTTTGAAACTTGTAAATGCGGTTTCTCGCACATAGCTCAGAGTCGGTGCCCTCTCTAGCTCAAAATATACAGGAACGATTCTTTTGAAATTTTGCACACTCTTTCTTTACATAAATTTCGAGGTAACACTGTCGAGTTTTTTTAATTTTTTAATTTTAAGGTATTTTAAAATAACAAAGTTTCTAATTTTTTTTATGAAAAATATATATTTTGACTTTAAAGTGCTGTAAAAAATTGTAAAATCAATAATTCAAAAAAAACTCGACAGCATTTTGGTTTTCCGATTTCAGAAAATTCAGTGATGAGTTTTTTTTGTGACGCCTGCGCAAAATCGCTGTCAATGTCTTATTTCATGACATTTATTTATAAAAATTTCACCAAGAATTCTTTAAATGTTATTTTAGCATGTAGTAATTATAGAAATAAGTATATATTAACTGTGTCGTCAAAAAACATTATCGAAATATGCTTTTTTTTTTTCGTAGCACGCTTTTATTGTAGCACAGTTCCGAAGACACAGAAGTTCAACATATAATTTTAATAAATTAGACGTTTAATAAAAACTAATTTGTTTAAATTATTATTTGAAGTATTTCCCCATGTTTAAACAATAGTTTAATTATATATTTTTAAAACAATAATAAATATGTTCTATCATCAATAAATGCCCTTTGAAATAAATAGGGCAGTTGATTAGCTCCAAACTCTTTAGAAAACAATAATATTTTACCTTTTGTGGTTATTTGAATACAAAAACAAACAAAATAGGGGTGAACAACACAACTTACAGGGTGTTGAATAAATCAAAACACAAATGACAGGATTTACTCAAGTGGAAATTTTCAAATTCAAAATATTTGTGTTTTGTTTAATATCCAACTGTTAAACTAGGGCAATTATGAACTAGATACCAATTCAAAAACAAAACGAAAATCTTTGTTTTATATTTTTGGTAGCTAATAAAATTGCCGCGCTGCAAATACTAACATCAATACAAGAACCAGAAAGTAGATATGACATTGTTCGCGGGAAGGGGAAGGAGATGTTAACCCCGGGCTCATAATGAAATTGACGAAGACAGTAATAAATAGGTAAAGATAAAGTCTATTAGTTGCTTTAGCTCTATGGATGTGCTGCTAATTTAGTTGGCCAGTGTAAAGTATCATTCCCACTCACTGTTTTAATTTGGTTTTTAATGTACATTGTATAGCATTTGGGAATATGCGTAGTCATTTCTTGTACATTTAGAATTTAATTTACGTTCTCTTTGTTTTTTTAGAACCTTACACGTTCCCCAAAATTTTTAAAATAAAAAAAACTGTATTATATTGTAACCACCAAAAATATGACAACCACTCAAAATGCAGTAAGATTTATTTTTAAAAGAAGTTCAATGTCAGTTTGTCAAAAATAAAGAAGTAAAAACAAATTCTATTACAAATTGTTATTAAAAACAGCAATTTTAATTATTCCACGTTCAATTTTGTCCAACTATCGAACTGTCAAAATTTATATTAAGGTAATTGCAGATAATCAAGAAAAAAGTGCTAGAGTGGTCGCTAATGCTGGACGCATCGTATGGTCGATGCTGGAACTAAGTGTGTCCAACGTTCACGTTGGAAGAAGTTTGTGCTCTTGTTGGTCTTTTGACAACAAAAAATTTTGAAAATTGAAATTTCGACTTTGAAAATTTTTGTTAAACAGTGTCAGTGCGATCAAACATTCCACTGTGTAGTAGGGTAGGGTTCCATGTCAATCTTCAAATATTTGTCTCACAAGTTGGAGACAAGCATTTTAATCAAACGTTCACCGCATCCTTTGGTACCGGCTTAACTGATAAAAACTTATTAATTCAAATTTAACCACAATAAAATAATTTCAGGCGAACATGATCTTGATATTGAAATCGTCTTAAATTCTAAATAACAAAAAGATTTTCTAAGATAGAAAGAGGGCGCCAAATGGGTATGAGTATCTATGACTTTTAATTTTTATCCCTCTTGGCCAACTATTTAGCTAAACGAATGACTCCAAATTACCAGCAACAGCAGTTCTGAAGTAAACCGTATAATTATCATATGAGTCATGACGCAATGAGTGTTATCATCGAATCACTGGCTTCTCTCAATAATTTGTCATCGAATCGCACCATGGTGTGGCGTACCATCCGTACCATACTTGCTAAGCCAATGCTAGAGTAGACTCAATGCTTCAGGCTTCAGGCAATTTTACAACAGCACAGTACGCTACGTAACGTCATCAATATCACGTTGCAAGTTGCAACTATTGACTATATAAATTTGATTCAGACTACATAACTATTGCATGCGTTATACTCTTGCAGTCTCTCATACGCCCCTTTACCCTTCTACCTCTTCACCCTTCTCTACTTTACTCGCTGTCACAAATACATACCCTTGAAATCTAATTATTTAATCACATGTGTATGAACATTAGGGAGAGAGTAAAGGGGTGCGGAGGAACGAGAATTGGTTTTGGTAACTGCATTGAATGGTTGTTACATAAAGTAATAAGATCAACTATCAAATTACACGACAGTAACTTCATTATTTAAATTCTCAGTAGTCAATTAAATAAATGGAACATAGTGTATATACATTGTACCATGCAGTTTAGTCGATGCTCTGGTTGTTCTCTTACCCCTGCGATAGATTGGACAGGCAACCTTAATAACCCCTTGTCCACTTTGTAACCAATTATTGTTATTTCTGATTATTGCAGTTGGTTTCATTACCAGTTGGGATATGAGTATAATTTCTAAATATAAAAATATATAAAATAATAATATTAGGTGTTTATGTAAAATTTGTTATGCAGATAAAACAGAATATTTACATGAAATTAAATCTTTATATAAAAAATGCGTATGCTTTGGGCTCGTAAAACTTTAAGAGTAGTCGGTCGATTGACTTGAAATTTTGACACAACGTTGCATTCGAATAAACGCGTGTTCTTCGAATATATCATGAAATACAATATCCGCCAAATATCACCAAAATATTTCCTCTTGTTGAAAGACCAATATATATTACAACTAATGTAAATAGTATACGTGAAATGTGCTATACGAATATATAAAGTAATGCTATCGGAGAGAAAAGTATAGTCCGACAGTCAATACGGAAACTTTAAAATACTAAATGGCAGACTAATGTATTTTTATCAAAGACTGTACTCGATCCATAGAAACTTTCATATGCATACACACACTAATACAAAAACACTTTTAACGAAAATAAATGTGGCAACACTGTGATTCCCAATGCGTATGTCCTGTAGTAGTATCATATATATGTATAGGTATCTCACTTGTGCTAGTCACTAGTCGCCAAATATGTCTCTCACTATTTGGCTGTTATTTTTTTTAATATCAACTTTAAATATTTATATTTTTTCAACTAATCGATAAAAATATGATTTCATTTCTACATTTTCCTAATTCTTTGTTTTATTAAATAAAACTAAACTATGTTTTTTTAATTTTATTAGTCCGGTGCATGTTAAATATGTGCAATCTATTTATAAAACTTTCCTTTTTTTTAATTTCTTTAACTTTCCTTTTTTGAATAATTAAATACACCTAGAACGAAAAGTAGGTTTACGGACAAACTACCTTAAAGTAATAAAGTTTAAATAAAATACAATAAAGGTATAAAAATAAAATGACACTTACGAAAATGCATCAGAACGCACAAGTAGAATTTTTATTAAAGGTTTGTGGTAAAGGTTTATTAAATTTGTGGTATTGTAATAGTGCACAATACCACCAATTAAAAAAGGACAAATTCCTAATAGTTTCTGTGAAAAATTTAAATCTTTATACACAAGGACCAATAAAAGTTTATATTGTATTACAAAATGGAAAACACTATTTTTGGAAATATTAAAATTCTTGTAACGGCTTTTTTGGAAATAAACATAAATGCATTCTTCATAAACTGGGCACGGTTTTACTTTTACTTTTATTTACTTTTTTTTGGTTTAATTATTATGGTCTACTTTTCACAAATTTTAAAACAGTAAAAAGTAAATTGTTAAACTGTCATTAATTTTAATACAAATTTAATAGATAAATGCATATTAAAATTAAGAACCAGTTACTAATTTTTTTTAAAATGAATTTTTGTCTGAATTTGTTGAACAATTCTATGCAAAAGCAAATGAATATACCTGGATTTTAAGTTTTTGTAATACTTCTTTCTTAAATATGCTTTAGAACTGTTCTAAAAAAAAATTTAGGAAAGTTAAGGTAAAGTTAAAATACATATTTGTGCCTATTTATTTCATTTTTAAATACTTTTGTTGCATATTTTTATTTAACGACTTACTTGACTTTATTTGCATATTTCTCGAAATCCATGCCTTTGTAATAAGAAATTGCAAAAAAAATGTCTTGAAATTTTCATTATGTCTTGAAGCTTTAAATCATATCCAAAATAGGACTACCATGAGTTACTACGCGATGCTTACCTTCCATAGTTCTATTTATCTCACTCCTTGGGCACTTAAACCGTGAACCTTAACCGACTCTGCAAGTGTGTATACATATAAGACCATATCACACATCAAAATGTTAAATATGTCTGTTGCTCGATCAATTGCTCATAACGTGATCAGGATATTCTTTAAAACAAGTTACATGCTCGTATATACAATTGGCCGAGTGGCCACGCGGCGTAAGTCTGTCGCGTGCTGTACTACCAGTCTGCCAGCCTGCCTGCCTGCCTGCATGCCTGTTGGTCCAATTTAAATCTCATACCACTTTAGACTATATGCGTCGCCTTCCCACTTTCGATCAGGTTAATACTTTAATGGATTACATTTTATAAATTACATGAATTGATATTGTTCTGATATTTATTGCTGTGATTGATGGCTTTTGTACATTTATATATATACCTATATCAAACAATTTACTTAAATTGTGTAATAAAATTATATATCTATCAGTACTATAGCTCCGCCTATTGCAAGCAACGTGTGTATATTAAGTTTGATTTAATTCACCTATTTGAATAACTTAGCATTGTCTTAACCAGATATGGAATCGGTTCTATACACACAACACCGTATCTAGTCCGAACACAGTATTAGAATACCGCACATTTTTTTTTTGATCTTTGACACGATTTACTTTTACTCTGTTGGAGAATGTCTGCAGTCAGAGAATCGTAAATCGTCTCCGCTTCTCATTGTTACAGTATTCACTTCTATTAGATGGAACGTACTTAGCGTACGTACTGTTTTGTACTAAATATCGGGATATACTTAATCATATGACTACGAGTCCATCATCAATCGTTAAAATATAAACAAATCTACATATATGTAGATTTAGTCTCTGAGCTAATAGATTTTTATTTAAATACACACCAAATTTAGTCTTTATTAGCTATATTAACCTACTTAAACACAAATAATCCAACTATTATTTTCTTCTATTAATTACAATCTATATTGAAACACTATTCTAATTATTTCAGTTTCAGCTTTTGAATTTCTAAATTTCTTCTATCATTAACAAAATTTCAATCAGAAATTTTGACCATAAAATAATAGTTAAAGAGTAATATGTGTATGACTGTGGTCCAGTTTTTCCAAAATAACCGATTTCCAAGTAATTTAGAGAAAAATTAGAGTACTCCAAGAATATAACAACATTTTTCCAATATATAAAAATTGTGACAAAAATTTATAAATTAGTTTTTGATACGCAGAAATAATAATAATAATATAGAGAAAACTTTATTGCGTTTGTTATAAATTTTCACATAAATTCCCCTTATATATTTTATGAAATGTATATTAATTATTTTTTAATATAAAGCATATTATATAATGAGTGACACTTACCTGTCAATTATTACGGGGTCAGAGGGCGTTTCATTTCGGTTTCCACAACTTTTCTTATCGCAACATCGACTGAAACAAACATTATTATTATTAGTTGAATATCAATAAAATTCTATACAATAAAACACTACCAACACTACACAGGTAGACAATTTAACCTTTTAATTAGCTTGTAGTAAGGTAGCAAGTGTGAAATTGCACTACAATACAATTTCTATATGAGGCGTCTAAACAATGTAACTGACAAATTTTGAAAATTGTACTAAAAGAAAAATGTACTAAACTATTTAGTGGCACAGAGATATAAGCGAAAACTTGGACAGATTTTACTAAATAGCGTGAATTCTAAAAGCTACTGAACGAAAACGCCTATACGATCTTTACTTTAAAATCGTTCTCTGAAAAATTTTACTTTTGTCACTTACATTCCTTTGCATTTAGACGCCTCATATGAGAAGTAGAAAATGAATCTTAAAATTAGCTAGTGATGGTTAATGGTCTCCATCGTAGCCAAGATTATTAAGATACTGAATTTTAATTTAGACTAAGGGTCGATTTTACAACTCTCAGTTAGCTGAGGTTAGTAATTTTGTTTCTCAGCTCTCATTTTTGATCCAGTCAAACATAACTGTAGCTTAACCAAGCAAAATACCTCAGTTACATTTTTCGTTATTTAACTGAATTGAAAAATCAGGTTTTGTTATTTAAACTAAAGTTATACGAGGTCTGTTCAAAAAATAAGGTGAATTTTTGAAAAAGGTCAAATTTCGCGGGCTACGTACATTCGATTATCGATTTTTTAATTTTGTTATGTTGGTACACTCGTCTCGAACATATGTTCACAGTTTTAGCTATATAGCACATTTAGTTTGTTTGTGAGAGGCATAAAAGTTAGAAGTGTTTTGCGTGTTCGGCGATTTTCTGCTGACGGAGAAACATGGATCAAAGAGTTTGCATTAAATTTTGTGAGAAAAATGGAATCAAGTGCTCCAAAACACTTGAAATGTTGAAAGTGGCATACGGTGAGTCTACTTTAAGCCAAAAAATGTTTACAAGTGGTACAAGCTTTTCACAGAAGGTCGAGAAGATGTGAATGACGACGTACTAACTGTTGTTTTATTGAGAATTGAAAAAACGGTTCCTACTAAACTTAACTTGGTTTCAATTCTTGCAAACACTTTGGATTAACTTTTACGCTAATTAGGCACTAAAAGTGGTCGACGAGAGAGCAAAAAAAGGTAACTTACTGAAATCTTACTGTTTACTGCGCCATTAGACAGATTATAACCGAAAACCTGAAAATAATTTTTGAACCTAATAATATTTTAAAAGTCGTCAAGACGACAAGGGGCGTATGCGTGCTCGTATGCTTGCTGTGTCTTCGAATTCGATTCCCAGAATAGAGTTACATTTTCTGATATTGGTTTTTTTTTTTTTTTTCTTTATTTAACGTCGGCCTATTTCCGATGCTGAGTCCTATCACCGACGACCTCCTTCAATGTTGGCAGTATTTATGGTGTCGTGGCCTCATATATGTGGGCTACACCACTGCCTAATAACTGTATGATTATGTATGACCATAATCAATATAAGTTCATAATAACCAAACCCAGAAAATATATATCTGGTCCGGGGATCGAACCCGAAGACACAGCAGTCGGCGTCAAGCATCAATGCTCTCGCCCACTGTGTCGTCAATCTATTGGTTTTTATCAAGTTATATTGAGTATGTAAATGCATAATCATAAACTTCCACGGGGGGGGGGCCACGACATTATAAAACTGCCAATATTGCAGGTAGGTGTCGGTTAAATAAATAAAATTTAAAAAAATCATAAAACCATAAAAAATATGACATGTAAAAAATAATAAGAGTGTAATATAAATAATTAAATTGAAAAATTATAAACGTTATCTCACTAACATATCACTTTAAAAATAAAGCACAAGAAATGTTACCTTCGCCATTTTTTTTTACAACTTACAGGAATAGATTATATTTGTTGTTTTGACTGCTATATAAGAATGTGATATCGCCATCACCCCCTTGTATAGTTAGAAATATACGTGTTCTTCGATATAGATAGACTATACATATAGAAGATATTCGTTTATGTGTAGGAGTGAGAATGTATTGGTGCGGTAGTGCAGTATAGAAGAACAGCCCCTTGAGAGATTGGGCGTTCCCTAGGGAAGCACCACCGTAACTACCACCACTAGAACGGGGGAAGGAGGGTATGAGTAGTCGTTTTGTATATGTATTTGTCTATATAATAACACACACATATACATAATATATATATATATATATATATATATATATATATATATATATATATATATTATGTATGTAATATATATATACAATGTTGTATACCATTTATAGATGGCATCTAATTTTGTCAATACGACGCGATGCAAACTTGTTCAAGGTTGAATACTGCGACGTAACGTATCCAACAACAAGGATCAACATTTCTTTATTTAGTTCTGTTTACACCAATGATTTTGTTTGTCTTAATTCACAATTAATCAAAGTGAGCTTTAATGAACTTAAAATAGCTTAGAAGAGTTTATTTTCTCAAGCGTCGTAGTAAACTCTATAGAAAATTATCTCAATGTTTCTCCCTTGTTTAAATATGATTATAAGAATAACATTTATTTTGATTAAATTAAGGGATTGAAAGTTTTTGAAATCGGATAAAGACTTTTTTCTGTGATGCTTTGGTGATTTTACATAAAGTACGTCTGTACGTCTATTTAAAGTTTATCTAACATAACAAAAGTTATCTACTACGTAAAAAATGTTATCTGAAACACAATTGTAACCTATTTTATGGCTTTTGAAGAAGAAAATTTTACTTTTCGCCTATTTACATTATCATAAAACAAACTTCTTAAGTGTTAATATTATGGATTAGAGTAACCTAATGACGGTTTTACACCAAAGAGATACTTTTGAAAAAAGTTTTGTTTTCAAAAATTAAAACAAAAACATGTTTCGTTTTACTTTAAAATAGTTCTGTTTCTGATTCATGCAGATTCGTTTTTTTTTCACGTAAAACCGTTATAAGATTTAATTTATAATCTAAAAATACGAGTATGTGTATTTAAAGTATAGAGGTTAAATTAGATTCATTGAAAAAGTCTTAAAAAGTATTTTGGACTCTCTCTGCTTTCACATATCTGCTTATAGTCTTCAAGACTATTACTTTAAGCATTGACGAATAATATGCTTTACTGTTAGTGGACTATTACATTGTTCACAGGTTGTTAAATTCGTTTAGATAAACTATTACTAGGTTCCACTGAAGTAAATATTACATAAATGTAAAATAACATGCATTGTGTTTAGCGGGTTTATGTCTAGAAGGACTAGATGTTCGAAAATGTACCCAATTTGGGCTTTTTATGATATGTATAGCTTGCTAGACTAAATTTTAATCGAATTTGCTTATAAATATTTAACTTGGTATTGAAAATAAAATAGTTCCTATAATAAAATCTTCTTAAAAATTCTGGAAAACTTTTTCATATAATATTTAACAAGATGTGACTTTTTTCAAACAGCGGTTTGACTACTAATTGCAATATTCTTCCACTTAACATATAATACTGTTTGTGAATCGAATCCGAAAGCATGGCAATATAACGTCAATAGTTTAATCCTGTGAGCCGTTTAATTTGAATTTTGTTTTTAAAAACATTTTCTATATATTGTTTGCAATATTAAAGCAGATAGACTATATTTTAAAATATACTCTGATATGCTTTAAAAAAGGTATATCTACTTTAAACCTTAAAAGAATATTTATTATAGAAAACAATCGATCAACTGTTATTCTTTTATTTCTCACCTGCACATAACTTCATGCGTTAACAGAACTCTGCACATTTCTGGGTTTTTGTCTTGACCTTCATACATTATTGCCTGAAACAAAAAGTATATTAATTAGTATATTTATAATTTGTGATAGAGAGACACAAGGAAAAACAAGATAGATTAGTAAAATTACCGTTTCGGAGTATTGATTCGATTAAAGCTATAAAACAAAAAACTGGACTGATTCAAGCAGCTACTGTAAACAAACAGGTTGACTGATCTTGCTCATATGTGACATAGTAATTGAATATAGTGCTACTAACTTACGAAAGAATCCACCATAAATTCCCATTACTTTTTGAAGACGCCTCGTATACCATATTGATTCTATTCAGTAATTTAGTGTTAGAATATAGTATGTACCAGCGCTTACCCCCGTCGCAAAACGACGTCTTTGTAGTGTGTATGTTTTGAATCCAATAAAATAATTCATTTCAAATTTTAATTCTATTTTCAAATTGAAATATTTAACTCGTTCAATAATAAAATAATTTTTGACAAACTTTTTTTCTTCAAAATTTAGAATTTTTTTTCGATTTGTAAATTAGGTACCAAAGTTAGGCCATATATAAAATTTCAACTTTCTAACCCAATTTTTACCCCCGGCAAAAACGGCCCCCGTACGACCAAATAAAATTTTTAAATTTTGAATATTTTTTTTTTAATAACATATTTCATTATTAAGTAATCCAAAATTTAAGTTTTTTTCAAAGTTTCCTACCGGGCCGGGTAATTTTCTTAACGCCCCTTTTTCCAATTTTTCAATTTCTGATTTTCAAAAAAAGTTAGCATTGAACACCGTAATACACATGCCAAATTTCAACTTTTTATCTTTTACGAATTAAAATTTACAGAGCAAAAAGTAAAAAAATTGTTTTTAATTTTTCCAAAATTACGAGTTTCCAGAAAATTCAGGGAGGATGCCAAAAGTCTTAGAATTTTTTTCTCTATGAAATAGGCAATTTTCAAGAAGATGCGCGAAGTTGTTTTCGAGCTACCATACGAATCGCGTAAACATATAAATATGCACTTGGAACATTATGATATAGGATTAAAATACAGTACCACAAACACTGCCAACATAGTTAGAGGTTATCGTTGATAAGACTCAGTATTGGAAATAGGCCGACGTTAAACCAATTAAATAAATAAATAAATAAAAACGGACCACATTCGGCAACGAATTTTTAAACTACAAATGCAAATAGTCGGTTCCAGTGTCAGAGCACCTTTACAGTCCAATTTATTTTTATCATGAAAAGCTAATATTTGCAATTCTATTTTTTTATATTAAGGACAATAGGTCATAGGTTATAAATCAAATAATGAAAATAGTAAAATTAATTATCAATCAATGAAATTGAAATATAACCAATAATCGGACAGTTTTCATAATATTGGATTATTCTGTGGCTAGAACCGTGAACAAATCGTTGACCAGCATATATTGCGGTTACCATGGAAACACTAATTGAAAATAATTGACAATCGCTTGGCGGGTCGGACTGTAATATCATAAAATGTAATTAGAGTTACGGGGTCATAATATGGTTGCAAAATTTACCATTTTGTTACTTTACAAGCTGGTTGGTACGAGCAGAGTATTGTTACGAATAATATACATGTATTAGATACAAATTGGTTGAATAAGAACTCACTCACGGAGAAAGGGAGGGAGGGGGGTGAGGCACACCATCTGATTGTAAATTGTTGCTTTTAATGAAACCATATTAGTATGTTTTTTATTACATTGTTATTTGGGTTCCTTGTTTTATATTTATTTATAGTTTAATTCCAAATGTTCACCGCTGACGTTGTAATGAGGTCTTCGGGTTCGCATACGAACACGCATGTGTGTGACACAAACATTTGAAATCCTTACACGAACACTAGCATTTACGTTTTAGACTATGACATTCAGGTCTGTCGCACACTGCAACCGTATTTAAGCGACGGCGAATTCGGACGTAAATTGTAGACTTGGTAGGTCGGCTAGAAATCTCAGAGCAAGTTGACCACTGTGTTCTTTGCATGCGTTGTGTCACAATACATACATACCACGTACCGATACGACAGTACGCCAAGTCAAACTTGTGTACTGTAGGGTGTATTGCAGTTGTTTTGCACTGACATAATTTATCATTAGAGCAAACTTTTACTTTCATTATTATCGATGCGCCACTGTTATTTAAGAGACTATTGCATTCTGTTCCATATCCCTTGCAGCCTGAGACAGCTGATTGCATTTACAAGGTTCGGAGAGGTTTAGCGTTGTAGTGTGTATTCGCTTGGTTAAAATTCGCTTAAATATGTATGCAGCTACGTAACGCCCGTATTTGGACGGCTTTGTCGCTTGCAGTGTGCGAAGGTTTCTTACATTTAACACGAACAAAAATGATAGAATATAAAAGCAGTTATTGAGTTTATAAACAAAACGAATTTAATTTCTTTATTTTAAATATATTTATTAGTTATAAATTATGAATTACGCATGTTAATGTTTGTAAATGTAATGTAAGTGCTAATAAATTTTAAAAGTTGATGCACTAAAAATATATATTAAAAAGAAAAAGATAGAAACAAAAGTTTATAATAAACCTCAGTTAATTAAGACTTTAAAAATAGGCCCTTAAGTGTTAGAGGCATATAATGAAGAGTAACTGAAATTCCCACTACTTTTTTGTCTTTGTAACTGCGTATCTGAAGTTTGAACCTCAAGATATATTACGTTTATTAACTCAGTTATTTTATACCGTAAAGAAAAAAAGAAATCGAAAAAATAATATATGTAGTCATATGTAAACTATTGCCACCTTACTGTATACTGAGCTAGTATGTGCCTATTATCAGATTATGCACGTACAGGCATTCTAGTTATTATAAAACAATTATGCATTGTCATATACATTACTAAAAGGATAGTTTTAATTATTTTATTAATAGTATACAACAAGCTAAGCAATAAAACAATAAGAAGTAAATAAAAATGAAAATATCACTTTGAAAATAAACGGCCATAGCGTAATAGTCCTCACGCGATGACCAATGGGCGCCCTCAACCACAATAGTGGTGTCACGATGAAATAAAACATTGTTGACTTCGAGCTCGATTAGACCAACTCTATATTTTTCGGACTGTATGAATGAAAAGATTGGACCTTCATTTCATGATTACAATTGCCATGATTTTTCTTTTAAGGTCTTATTTTTCTTTTTTTTAATTGAATTTTAATTTGGATGTATAATCCCCCCCCCCCTCTATTGTCACGTATTGTCACACTGTAGGGACCCCTCCCCCTTGCGTGTGAATTTAGTTATAGAATGAATGGAATTGACAACGGAGAATTAGAGCAAATTGTGATGGATATTAAAAGAAAAAGACTACAATTAGGACATATAAAGATAATGGAAAGAAACAAAATGCGTAAAAACTTCTGGAAGGAAATCCAGAGAGAGAGAGAGGAATAACTAGAGAGATGGAAAGAGCAAGTATAGGAAGACTTAATGAAAGTGGCTATGGTAATTTGGAAGAAAATGGGAATAGAATAAGAAACATAAATAAAATGTAATTAATCACATTGATATGTAATTAAGGATTTATTGAAGAAGAATGCAGTGTCTGATGGCAAAAACATTAAAATAAAATAATAAATATTATTAGTAGATAAATTTCCTATATAATTTTCATTAATTTCAAATCTTGCATCAAGTTAAAAATCGATGCATCGATGTACAGGAAAGTTATCGATTCTAATCGCTTGATGTCTTAGCACTAGCGCAGTATAATTCAAATTATTTACTAAGCGATTTTCCGTTGTCAGTCAACAGTCTATGAGCTGCGTGGACGTCTTATCAGTTCCGATCACATTATAACCGCATGGCTGCTATGCCTTTACATCAGTTATTTACATCATATCTTGTGTATACTATAATACAGTATATGACACAATGCTATGATACTTAATAATTTCAATGTAATTTCCATTTTTTTTTTATTGTGTAATTTATGTATTAAATGGGATATTATAAACTGATATTTACATAATTTTTATTTACATTCTAGTATTTAAAAAATAAAATATACACCACTTCGACGATTGATGGTTGATCGTTGATACTGACTATGGTTTCATATGATTAAAAAAGAATTATGATGTTTTTGTACAAATATTTGATGGTTGTGTTTATGGTCTGTAATTAGCTGTTCCAGATGTTTTAATAGAGCTGTCTTTAATAAGTCATGGGTGGTCATGCATTTTACCCTTTACCCTTGGTCTGGATTTCTCCATTAATTGAGTACGGCATAGCCAGGGTCGTCCTGACGTATCTACTATAGTATACGCGTTGTGCACAGGTCAATTTAGGCCAGACGCACACTGCAAGCGTATTTAAACGAATTTAGGCCGGACGTATACACGCAACGACGCTAAATCTAATGAACCCTCCCAGTAAACATTTGGGAGTAAATTCTACTTAATTTCTATTACGTATCATGAATTTTTTGTCTGGAACGTGTTCGTTTTCTATTCAGTCGTTCAAAGGAAAGGTCCTTTTTATGAGCTACAGACATTGCAACGACGGTTCACTGCTGAATTAAAAGCGGAGTAGGTTTATGATTTATGACCGGATAATAAAAATATACCCATGTGGGAAAGAAACAGAAATACTTAATGAATGATGTTGGAAAAAGAAAGAATATTATTATGAAAAACTAACACAAAATCTGTGACAGGTAGAGAACTTGTAAAGCGTTAGAATAGAATTGTACGAGTGACTCGAACTTCACCAAATAGGACACTTCACCAAATTGTTTACTGGGCTCGCACACTGCAAGCGGCAAAGCCGTCCGAATACAGGTGTTACGTACTCCTCACATTGAAACCGAATTTCAGCGAATTTTTATCAAGCGTATACATGCTACAACACTAAACCTATGCCTATATATGTATATATATATCCGTAAAATATTCCTCACTTTCAGATGCACAAATAATTCAACTTTTTGGAGCCCACGCCAAAGACAGTACATTCTTTCGAAAGCTTATAGTCTAAGGTAAAAAAGTCTACAACCGTTTTTCTTAATATTTATTTGTTATAAAGTTACGAATTTTTTAACAATGTTCCGTTTTTTCTGCGTTTGTTTACCATTTGTCAATTCTTGTTAACAACGATTTTAAACTTTGGACTTTGGCAACTTCTGGACCATGTAGTAGACTCAGTTACTGTGCTGTCTCTATTTTGTTTATAACAATTACAACTTCCCAATAATCTCATATTCATTAAACATTTCCTTTTAAAGAACAAAAATTGTTTTACATTTTAGTAGCAACGCTACAATTTACATATTAAAATAGCATTAACACATTTCAAATTCCATCAGTCTCCCTCTCTTTCCTTCCAACATATTTCTATAGTGAGAGAGTAAGATAAACAATAAAAAAACTGAACATGAAAAATTCAAGCCCAAAAATAAATATATCACAGCAGAAGGTGAAGGATGGGGGATGATTTTTCTCGTATATAAAACAGATATACACAAAATGAGGGGTTTGGTTGTTCGAATATGGTTTTAAGGGATAATATAGGGACTTGGGTAATTATATTTGGATTGTGGGGTAAGATTAGGGGCTAAAAATGAGTGAGGGATAGTTTTGTCGCGTTAGCTTCGGTTGGTTGTATAATGCACTCCGATTTAAGGGCGATATGAATTTAATGTATATATATATAACGTATACGGTACGATATAGCCTACATACAGACAGACACGGGTACGAAATAGAATGTGGTACTGCGAAACTCTTTGTTCTTTTCAGTGTTTTATAATAACTCCTTTTTTAATATTTATATACGATTACGACGTACGCATATAAATATGTGAGATAGTGTATGAGATCAGTGGCGCTTTATCCTATAGACAAAATGTGTAACTACATAGTTGCCCATTATTATGAAATTATAAAAGTTGTACTAGATAGAATAGAATCCAAAATTTTCAAAATTTCGCCGAGGTTTCACATACCAGTATGTTGAACGCATCGACTTTATGGCAACGCTGAGTGTTTGCGTAGGGTGTATTTGAGTATTAGTATACTTTACACGTCTTTAATAAGACATGGGTGGTCATGCATTTTACCCCTAACCATTGGTCTTCTGGCCAATGCTGATTCTGATGCATGCTGCAACGTCTACGAAAGGACAACGCACTGTGAACGGGTCAGTTTGTTGTGTTTGTCAGTGTTAGAGTAGGGTGTATTCGAGTTATCAGAAGATGAACCTTCTACTTTAATATTTATTATAAAACCATTATAAATTTGTAGTGTACTCTCAGCACTGTATATCTGTATCGTTTTTTCATTTTCATCGTTTCGAACCCAAAACACTAATATCAATCATTTGGCACAGCTCACGTTATATACGAATATGCATGTATTCTACATCTATACAACATCAAGTATATTGTAGTGCGGCATTTTGTTGTCAAGATATATGTGAATGCAGACGTATGAAATACATATTAATAAATATTTAAATAGAAACTTCCCCTCATGATAAAGTCTGCTAATGCGACTACACCCTGCTGAAAAGAAAATGATTGCAGTGTGAGAGACCGGTTAAACGCGGAAGAGAATGTGCTTCGAAAAACATATATTAGTAAATATTCAATTTAAAGAAAAACAATCTAAATTTAGCGATGATTTGTGTTGTCTATTGCTTAATTAAGAACCCCTATTTAATATAATTGTTAACATAGAAAGTACACATTAATATTTCATGTAAACAAACATAGCTTTACGTATACTTGCACATAGCATACCATATTTCAACCCTCTAAAAAACACGCAAACTATTTTCTAAATCCCTGGCTTAACTCCCCTCGACAGGCTTAAGATGGTTAGTATTGAGAATGCTTGATAGATTTTTGTTTAATTGAATATATAATTTGCTAGTCTTTACAAGGGAAACAGATATATAAATACGTAAATTGAATAAAAGAGAAAGAATACATAGCTTATGTATAGAAGGATCAGAATATAACCATTATATGCATTATAGAAGCTTATTCAATATGCTATCATCCTCAATAAGTCACCCAAATATATATACATACATACATATACATATACATGTGTTTGCCAATAGATCCCTTGATTGTGTAAGTGTGTCTGTCACGTAATAGCAACATGTGTTTGCTTTTGTTAAGATAAGTCATAGTCATGTGCCTAGTTATTAAGAGTGATGTACATGTATGTGTTGAACGTTTTTTTATTAGCGCTTTACATTAAACAAGGTGTCTCATAGATATCCAAGTATTTCAAGTGCGAATGAGCGTTACGTTAGATAGCGTGGTTGTCGTCTATTTCGACTCTATCAATTGCGGAATATTGGTGAGCCGCCAAGTAATGCAACCATACTCTCATCGTTTAACACTGTCGGTAACATAGTAGGAGATAAACCTTCTGGACAAATCACAGAAAATATTGTGACGGTTTCTAGACAATATTCTACCATTTTACTGATTTTTGAACAATAAATTTACCACTTTGCGCATCAGCGTACTTATAACATATCTTTTTCGGAATTATAGAATCTTAAGAAGACTTTTTTAGCCTCTCACCTCCCGTTACAGGTAATTGTGATTAGATACAGTTAATTTCGCAACGTGAGAAAAGAAAAGGAATATGGTTAATATGTATTTCTATTTTCTATGTAATTTATGCTGCGGCCGGGGCTAACATTGACAAAAATTCGCATAATGATTACAGGCATTTAGAATAGCTATAAAGTAAGACTATTTTAGAATAAGTATTGCTAGATTTTGTTTAACTAAAATATTACATGAATGTAAGTTAACTTCAGGTTTTTTTTTAAATATTTAATTGAGTGCATCAACTTCCAAAAGTTATTAGTACTTCAAAGAATATATACATTTATAAACATTTGTTATACATAATTTGTAACTTATTAATACGAGTATGGGTACTTAAAATAAAGAGATTAAATTTATTTTATAGAAAAAGTTAATAAGGTTTTTCAGACTTTCCTTGCTTTGAAATATCTGCCTATATTCTTCATATTTGAGCATCGAAGAATAATATGACATTCTGTTAGTGTGCTGTTATATTGGCTCTTTTGAATAAGTAGGTATGAGTAAGATTTGTATGATCTATCATGAGTCTACATATTACTACTTTCAACTTTCTATTTAGTCCGACCGGAACATCTAGTGTTTTGTATTTTGCGGATTATGTAATTTACGTTAAATAAATAATCTTCAAAACGAACTGATTTTGAAATATCAACCGACGCGAAACGATTTATAGTGACGCATGTGTATGTGTAATATGTAATTGAGAATAAAGAGATGCTATCAAGATTATTGTCCTTTGATGCGTAGTTAAGATATCTGCAAGCGCAGGGTGCAAATACAATATACTCGTATATAACTATTGATTGGCTGGAGAACTAAAGCTCATAATATGATTGTCAACTTCAAATATTTGGAACCTTAAACTGTGTTTGTGAAAAAATCTGTTTTTCTTGAATATTATTTTACATCGGCCATCTACACAATCTGCTAGCCGTATCACTAAAAACCTTCTACCAGGTTGGCAATTCTATGGAGTAAAAAGTAGAAAGAAAAAGTGTATTGATTTTAAATAAATAGAAGAAATTATTACACAAAGCGTCACTCTATTCCATTATTTTAAAAGTTTTGAAGTGAATTTATGTTGTATTATTAAAATTAGAAAATTTGAAATTATTCCATTTTTTATATCAATGCATTATAAATGAAAAAGTTTAATCAAAAGCAAAATTATTTTAATTAAAAAAAACCTAATCAAAGATACTAGGGGGTGTGTCATTTTACGCTGTGATATTGCACTTTTGCTCTTTTGTATTTAGTCCATCTAAAAGTATTGTTCTTAAAGAATTAATAAAGAAATTATAGCTTCTCAGAAGTTTTAAAAATGTAGATTTAAAATATTTAAATATTTAGAAACTTTTTACTAAGACTTTATGCAAAAACAGAAGTTTCGTTTTTTTATCAAAAATTATAGACGATGATATTTTTGAAAAAAACCGAATGCGTGATAAAACTCAGGTTTTCAACGAGTACAAACGTACATGGGTGTCTGCATAATATTTGACAGGAAGGGGCAATAATACCATATTATAGTTTATCTTCTACAAAATTATAACAGATTATATTTCTTTCGTTATAAATTTGGCATAGATTTCATTCTATCTAATTTGTTACAGGTTTTAATATATTAAGTGTACCTTTCAAATTTTAATATTCAAGGCGCCTATATTGTACTCTTTATTTACTAAAATATCTCAACTGAGTGTAGCTCATATATACCTATATATTGCTAACAAATAACAACGTATGTACAAACCTGCTATTTTTAAACTAAGCATTATTCCACTGGCCTTACTAATATTAATAATATCTAATTACAATTTATGACCTTCGTAAATGTAAAAACGTTTACATAGGCGAGACAGGTAAAGAATACTTCAGATTTAGTCTAGCACTCAGTAATTAAGGACCTATAAATTACAATCACTGAAGACTAACGTACTTAGTTTCTTCATATAACTGACAAATTATAAAAAAAACACTATACCGAAAATATAACTTTGGTCCAGGGATTGAACGTGAAGCAATAACGTCTACTGTGTCATTCCACTTATAGTTTAATACGATCCTGCCTCTAATAATACTAATAATAAGAATTAAGAAGGACAGCAATGTTTAGATTGGGAAATGAGGAAAAAGGAAACAGATACTGGGAAAGTAGAGAGGAAAGAAAGTGTAGAGTGTGCGGAACGGAGGACGAAACACTGGAGCACATTAAGTTTGAGTGTAAGGAAAAAGTAGTGAACGAAATGAATATTGGCCAGCTATTATAGGGAGGCAGTGAAGGAAAGAGGTGGATGGCGGAAATAGAAAAAAGGAAAGGAAAAACAGGACAATAAATAAGCTCGTAGCTGGGTTGCATAAGGGACATGAAGAAAGAGGAAGTACTAAAAGAGGCAGTGAAGGGAAGCAGGAGAAAGAAAGAAGTAGCGAGGAAACAGTTAAACTTCAGTCCAGAAAAATAGAGGATTTTCGAAAAGGAGATAAGGACAAGAGGTGGATGACGGAGACAGAGACAAGAATAACATAGTAAAGTAAGAGAGTCAAGAAGAAATAGTAAAGTAAGAGAGTCAAGAGGAAAAAGTAAAAATAGAGCGTTTATGCCTGTAATAGACATAAGTGGAGAAGTGAAAACAAAGAGAGAAGGCAGGAAGGATAGTGAAAAGATAATAGAGGGTTTGTCGAGAGGAGACAAGGAAGGCAAGAGGTGATAGATGAAGATACAGGCAATAAGGAAGGAGAAGCAGGAAACAGTGTGAATAAAGGAGGAGTAGGGAACATGAAGAGAGAGGATCAAGAAAAGAAGAAACAGAAAGTACTATTCGAAGTAGTAATAGTCGAGAATAGTTTAAGTTTAGTTTTTAACTTTAAATTTATATGAAATGCATTAAGAAATATAATAATGTAGATTGTAAAGCCGAAAGGCACACAATTAATATAATAAAAATAATAATACTAATTACAAAATAATAAACGGTTATTACAACACGTGGTCAGATCAATCAATTTAACAATCCACAGTCAATTTGTAGAAAATATATTCAACTAAAATATTAGCTCTTTTAAAGATTTATACACAGAATAAAACTATTGAATAAAAAACAAGTTCAAGTATATTAAAATCAGATATTCCATCATATAGTTATATGATACTGGTACCATAGTTGGAAGCTGCTTCTCCTCTCCTCTCTCATTGCTTTCGGTGTTTCCAGTGTTTTCAGTGCTTCTAGTGCCTTCAGTTGAACGCTTTGAATTGCTAGCTTTTTCACGCTCTATTGACATGATTTCAAGCTTCACGCTTCATCTGTTTATATATAAATGATTGCTTTATATATTTTCCAGCGATAAAATATAATACAGATTTAGGTGATTTTTATTGTAATTCATACTACGACTGTATGTAGATATCTACTTTTGTGTGTGTGTGTATCGAATGTCGACACACTAAGTATGGCGTCAATTATTGCAAATCAATTTTGATCACTTAAATGTTATTGATAATAAAGACATATGTCCAACAATTTCGATACAATTCACATATGTTTTTGTGAAGAGACATGAAGGGGAATTGGAAGTGGTTAGTCAAATGGAAAATGTATTATTATTATACAGTAATAATGTGTTTATAATAATGTTGTATATTAGGCGCTAGTTTAGGACAAGAAGTGTATAAAATAGAACATTAAAGATATTGAATATTAAACATCCCAATCCAATAAAAAGAAATGACAAATTATTCAAAACAAATGCTTAAAATTGGCACACGGTTTACCTTATGACTACAGCATAACACGACTACATGAAGAGACTGACTCGATATAAATTAAAACAACTAATAAAGCAGTAAACAGAAAAATTTTACAACACCTTAAAAAATCACGATAACCCATTAATACAGCATCATGGACAATACACACACGATAGCCTACCCTTCAAGATCAAATACAGACTATCGAAGGACACAATGCTCTAGGAGCATACTGCAGAACAGGCTTTTCCATATGTAAAAGATACACCATAGCAAAGTAGGGTTTTTTAAACATGTTCCCTACACAAACATACAAGACAATATTATATAAGAGATTAACTCAGAACATCGACAATATGGATTAAGGCTTAGGCCAAGCACCATATGTTAGATTAAGATGCATTGTAATTAATATCAATTATTGTAATATCATTTGATGAGTAAATATCTCTGAAATTGAGAACTTGATTGAATATTAATTTGCTATCAGAACCGTTACCACGTTTGATACAACGCATACATTTTGGTGAAATGGCATAGCTAGGAGAAGTTCCAGTCAAGAAATAAATTCTATTTCATTCAGATTTCAGATAGATGTCACCTATGAATAAGAATATTTTTTCTCTTTCCAACATCATACATTTACATGGACATGTACTTGTTGTCCTTTTTACATTTGAAAATAGATATTTTAGTAGAGATAGAATTCCACATTCATTTCACCAGAACGTCATAGAAAAAGAAGCAAGATATATTTGTCTCTGTTACACTTGAATGGTTTATTTGCAACTTCATTCAATACTAGTACGGTAGTTAGGCCAGGTGAAGTTATTTTGCCATTTGTAGTTCACTGACATTCGCTTCAATGAGTGAAATCAAATTGAATTGTTTCATGACAAAAAATCATACGCATCTTTAATATACCAAATTAAATTGATTATGTACATACATAATTGTAAACTTATTCGGAAGCGGTGGAGTGCACATATATGAGACCACGATACCATAAATACTCTCAACATAGTAGGAGCTCATCGGTGTAGAACTTAGGATCGGAAATAGGTCGACGTTAAACAAATTAAATTAATTAAACTATCAAACATAGAATCTATAGGGTAGAAGATATTTAAAATTTGAAGATGTGAGTATATTCTTCATCAATCTAGTGTCATTCGGGCAATGTAGCTCATAATGAGTTGCTCTGATGGTTGTAGAATCTGAAACCGTGACGTTATTGAGCAATATCATTAGATTGTCCCTTTAAATCGCTGCTTTAATAAGTAATAGTCTCTATAATTTTGTGACTAGTTAAAAAGTAATTGGGCGTTTAGCTTCCTAATAGTCAATGCTCATGACAAGAAGATCATACGCATCTTCAATATGATGTCAAAGTGACCTTAAAATGTGTACTGGGATACATTTTTTCGACGCGGCTCTATTTTATGCCATGCAAGTGATCCACAAATTCTAAATTTTCCAAGTGCTTCACTGAACAAGTCGTATGTTCTTTACAGTAGATTCACTACACAGTCTCTAAGTGATTGAAATAGAATCAAACTATATCATAATCTTTGTGAGAATAACTTTGAGTTTGATTTATCTTCATTAGCAATTATACTACTATAGCTGTCTCTTTCTATCTCGATACAAAACTATTCTAAATGCACATACTCATTCAAGTCGTTAGAGGGCTAATTAAAATAAAACCCAGTCATGGATGTAATGGATATTTTATTTATTTAGAGATAAGAATTGTATTTTCCCCTGCAGAAATAACTCGTTACATTTTTTCCATGTATTCCATCATCTTATCTAAATGAACTGAAGATAATTAGCATTAGTGACGTCACAACAGGAGTATGGGATGCGCAATGTGTGACAAATTAATTAAGATTCGAAATTAATAATAATAATAATAATTTCAGTGTTAAAATACTTTTATTCAAAGGCAGTTACATGACACAATAGGCGAGAGTATAGTGCTATATATTCTGGGTGTTTACATAATGGTTGACACTTACTGGACAAAGTTAAATAAATTAAACAAATAATTTATTTCCACAACTAAGTCTATTTTAATAAAAAAAAGTAAATTAATATAAAAAATTTATAATTTAAAAAGCGTTTTCCAAAACATTGAATTTTCTTTATACTTATTGATCTTTTATTATTTATTTAAAACGTTATTTATTATACTTGGAACATAAAAACGTATAAAAGAATAACGAAAGCAAAAGAAAAAGAACAGAAAAAAATCTAAATAAAAAAAAAAAAAATACGGTTAACTGCTCCAAACGAGAACAAATGATATTAGCTCAAAGCATTTCTCGCCTGTTGTTTGATATAAAGACCATTCACCCAAAGAATAAACTTTTCTTATTATATTTACTATATTTAACAAGTGAATATAATAGAAAACTTTTGTTGAATATACTATAAAGGTAACCATGACAACCGGGTTACGATGTTATTGAATTTTTCAAGTAGATTTTTAGGTGTTGTATTTTGAAATTGGATTAGTAAACGGTTTATCAACTTGTAAATACATTAACCGTACTGATTTAATTATAATATTATCGGATTACGTAAGAGTTTGGCTTGTACTACTTTAATTAAGTTGTTAATAAGTACTTAGTAGATTAATCGTTACAGGAGTGTGTAGAGTGGAGCGTGGAGCGAAGACAAGGCAAGACCCTTCAAGTTTCGAGTAACAAGTCGATCGAACATGGGCCCTATGGCCGTTAACACATCGCGAAGCCTGCGCTCCATAAGGGCTAACAACGTCATATGGGATCCTGATTTCGTTAAGATATTTAATTGATTTTCAGGGAATTATAAAGCTGACAATGTACCCCTTAATTTAATGAAGTTAACCGTATCTGGTTTAACTATTTAACTGGTTCTCTGTAGGGACTTTCAGCAGGTACATCGAGGGACTTAAAATCGGTATTCATTTAAACATTTTGATTAAAACTTGTGCTAGGGTGGTACAATAAGTGGTGCGCCTGATATGGGCGTAGCTGTAAATAGCGGACCCTTATGCAAGCATGGTCTTGGGGCACAATCTCTCAATTCAAGAAATTCAATAAGTAAACAACAGAAAATAAAAATATACAGAGTGACCCAGAAGTCGACGTCAGGCCGGAAGTGGGTCATAGGCCCAGTCATGACAGTAATCAGAAAAATATAAAAAGAAAATTTTTGGCATTTAAAAAAAATCGAGAAAATCTGCACCCTGTGACAGTCTTTTCACTCCTGTTGCTACAAATCTTAAATTAAAAAAAGAAAATTTTGTTATGTGATTCTGAATAATGTTTCTGCAAACTCTTGCCTAAAATGTAAAGCCAACTGCTCCAGCTTGGAAGAAATTGTCACTCTTTGTACAACCAAATATTCAAAATTAATTCATCGCACAACTTTGAGTGACTGTACTAAAAAAAAAAGTACTATGCAACTTTGGCAAGTAACATTAAAAGTTGGCGCATTTAATAAGGATTCCAAAATGGTATGACACTTGCTAGAATTTCCTTAAATTTTGGATAATTTCTTCTTTTGCAAAGTAACTCAGATTTGAACCAATTATAATAGCAAGCAATAAGAGAAAATACAGTAGAATATCGATATAACGGACTAATTGGCAGAAAAGATGATTTAAAAAAAAATGAATATTAGCAAAAGGGCAAAATTACAATCCAAAAATTAACTTTCTAAGCTTATGGCTGGTAAATTTTACGTGTAGTGAAATTACATTTGTGAAATATTTGTTCGTTTTATCCATAATTCATAAGATAGAGGGTCGTAATATCGAGAATATGTAACATTTTTAATTAAAATTTTGTTTCTACCTTAGTATTGTTCATGTTTATGCAAAAGTTTCTATCTAGACCGTGTTGCTGAAGTGATATACGTACATTTTCTCAGTTTACTTGGAAATATAACAAATCAAATTGATGTTTTATGCAATCAGGTAAAAAGTGAACCGCACAAATTGAGGTATGGTATGAGAGAAATTTATGATGACTAAAAAGTAAAGTGACTGAGTTACTGCCTTAAATTTTCTCCCAACGTTCATTGTTTTATATGTATATACTCGTAATATTTAATTACATTAGCATTCAAATCTCTTTAATGTAAAAATTGTTATCGCAATTTTAAAATATTTTAATCCATTAAATAAATCTTTAAAACTTGTCTCAACACACGTTGATTGCTTAATCCCTTCTCTTGAATATAAATTTATAAAATTTATACATATATACATAGATGTATAATACATGATGTATAAAACGTAATGGAGTTATATTCCTCTTTTCCCATCAGAGCGGTTATGATGATTACCAGGGGCGTATTGAAAATGCTGGGCTTAAAGTTATGAATTACATAATCGTTTTAAAACTACTAATAAAATATACCATTTTATTAGTAGTTTTCGAGACCCAAATAGTTCTCAAAAGACGGACGGTCTCGCTGCTGAGGGTGCCCCAGATCTCTCTTTTTCATTAAACTATCTCAGCTACAATAGAACATATCTAGGACTGGAACTCGGAAGAAACCATAATCCAGATTGCTCCATGATCTTAAATACAGTACCGACTTAAAGAAAATATCCTCAGATTTAACTAACTTAAACTCAAAACTGTTTTATCTCGTTTATCAAAAAAATTGCTCTTGTATGTAAAGATAGAAATGCAATATCAGGGGCGTCATTTTTAATTTTTGATTTAAATATAGGGTATTATATAAATTTTTGTCTTTTGGTTTTAAAATCTTTGATAAATAATAACTACCAAAGCTTTTTAAGCCAATCAAAGTTTTTCCAAAATTTCAGAACGAATTTGAATACTAGGTTTTTAATAATACTGGCCTCAATAAATTGTAACTGGCCGCGGTAAATTGTGCATAGACACTTAAACATTAATTCCATTTATTTAGTTTATTTAACGCGGGCTCATTTCCGATGCCTGAGTCCTATCTTAAACGACCTCCTACAATCCAGAAATTGTTTATGGTGTCGTGGCCTCATAGATGTAAACTATACTGCTGCCTCATAAGTTGTATGACTTTAGTAACACATAATCAAATATCGTGCTGGTTCAAGGATCGGACCCGAAGACACAGGAGTCTACAGTCAAGCATAAATGCGCTCGACCACTGTGCCTACACTATAGAATTAAGGTAGAGAAGAAGATAAACACTTTACGCCAAACAATGCTTACTTATTTCACAGAACGTGTTTATACAAAAAAATTACTAATTTAGATTTTGTTGTATTTGGATGGGTGACCGTCTAACGTACTATTTATATATTAGGCAGCGGTGTAATACCCACTTAAAATATAAATAAACCCAGTTACATGAATTTAAAGTTTACCTAACATAACAAAAGCTTCACAATTAAAATATTCACAATTTTGTAACCTATTTTAGTACTTTTTGAAAATATACCCTTTTGCCCATACTTAAAGAATTTTTTTTTTTAAGTAATAATAATAAAACACAACCCTTTTCGATTAAATATTACTAGGTTTTACCTAAAGGAAATATTACATGAATAAACCTGAATTTATAATCTAAATATTTTGCCCCAATTCAAACCCTAGTACGTGACTGCAACTAAAGTATTTTGTTGTATAAGGACATATAATCCTCACGCCCTATGTTTGTCAGACACCGCGCGATAAATGCCACGTGGTTGATGACAATCTGGCACGTGTTTAGCCACGTGGCAACAGATTCCCCTAAAACACGCAGAAGTGCGGGTACATTTGAAAATAATGTTATATTTTAATGTTACAATCATGTACAAGGGAAGCGACTACCACTTATGATACTGATTTTGTGCCCGCGGATTTCCGTAATATTAATTGTTCCTTCTGGTCTGGTGCATGCCGTATGCTCTATGGTCTATCGACTATGGTGTTTGCTACTAAAGAAACTTCTTTAGCTTTTTATGAGTTTTATTTTATATTTTCCGGGTTATTGAACACATAAAGAAGAGGAGTGACTATATCTGTTTAATAAAGTCAGAAGAAGAAATATATGATCAGTATGGTTTTATAGAAGATATATTTTAGATAATTTATTACAGTTCTCAACGATGTTGAATATATTTTTGCATTTTATGCAGATTTATCATGCAACATACGTTTTGGTATAGTAGGTAAATGTCAATTTGTAAGGGATAACTATAAATAAAAAAATAACATTAGCTTACCTGTTTTGTAACCGAGTCTATGAGTCGCACGAATATATCTTGTTCCTGTCGAACACCTGGAAAATAAACACATGTTGAAAATAATGGATTAAAAGTTGAATATGGTATCTAAGATACTATTTAATAGATACTGCTATTAATAGTCTTATGCTTGAGTCCGGGTTCTATTTCCGGGGGTGGAATAAATTTATTTCATTACTGGTAAAGAATGATAAACAAACCAAAAATTAACAAATGTACAATTATCATATTTCAATCAATGCGAGATAAATCCTTGGTCTTAATCCTTGCTGTTAATATATATTGGTAATATAATAAAAAATAAAAATTTATAAAAATTTAAAAGATATTGAGATTTCCAGAGATGTGCACAAGTGCTTTTCAAAAGCATTTAAATACAATCTGTTAAAAGAAGTTTGAACAATAAGCTAAAAATTAAAATTAACCTAGATAAGAAATAGTCCTCCAGTGATGGCTATATATATGAATACAATTAAAAACGTTGTGGTAGCTTTAACACACTATGTCTTTTTAGTCTTTTAAAGTTAAACGCATGTTTATTCAGTAAATTCACGGCTAGATAGTTTGGGTGATTGTTTAGTCGCTGCTGGTATCTTTGGCTGAATTTGTTAATTTCTTCTTTCACAGTTTTAATGCCGAAGTTATGGTGGATGAATTTGTTGCTGAACCACGGAATATCCATAATGGTCCTTACTGTCCTTGACTGAAATCTTTGTAGTATTTTCCCAGAGTTCAATGTCGTAAGTCCAGACAGATTTTAATATCGTTTTATAAATCATTAGTTTGCTGCTATTGGATAAATAGTTTGTGTGTGACGTAATTAATGGCCACTAATGCCTCAGCTAGTTGGTAATCCAATTTCAGTTTGCTAGACGCTTGTTACAAATGACAACAACAGTAGCGCTATCTCTGTTTGTTCTAGGTCTTTATATGCTAATGTCTCTGTCTTTCCACAATAAAAACCCATTAATAATAATAGATTTCTTAAATGAAATAACTTAGAACAAGTGTATTTAATCATGATATTATGTATGTACCATTTAAAATAAAAACTTAATAATCATGGTAATGATAAAATTGTTTTAAAAAAAGTGGATCCACCACAATAATTAGTTCACAGCCTTTGAACATAATTGCATGAGCATTATACACAGTAGAAACTTGTTTGTTATATGCAAAGTAATCCACAATATGAGTCTACATAGAATTTACTACGTTGTAGAGATGGTGGTCCAGAGGAAGCTGTAGTTAGAACAGGAAATAGTAGAGAATGAAAACACTGTATGAGTATGTTCATGTTTGAAATACAGGGTGCAGGGTGCAGTATTTGGGTATGTGGCATTATATACCATCTAATTGTTAGTCCGTGTAAGGATAATTGTGTAGCGTTAGCAAGTACTAGTGTTACCATATACGAAACTTCAATAGATTGGAGATATAAAATTCCACTATAAATTCTCTCTTTATTCTCTTTCTTTTTCATTTCTCTATTTATATCATATTCTATATCTATGTTTATGTCCCAATTAAAAGTATGTTCAGCACATAATATTAGGTCATATCTTTCCCTTCAAAAGCTTTTGAACTACGAACTGAAATTAAGTTATTTACTGGAATGTTGACATAAACGTAAGCAGAAACGGAAACGAGAACGAAAAATAATGTTTCTTTTATTTATTAGTTCCCACTAAGCACGAAGCACGCTCTGGGTTTGCTTGTTATTAAGGCGGGGGCAAGGTTTCAACTTTTTTTCTTTTTCATTTTTTTTTTATTTATTTATATTATTGTACAATATATTAAACTAATTGTCTAAAAATTTGAAGTCGATTGGAGTAAAACTGTCGAAAATATGAAGTCTGGTCTACTTTTGTGTTACTTTGAAACATTTAAACGCGGTTTCTCACACACAGCTTTTTAAGAGTCGGTGCCCTCTCTAGATCAAAATCTACATGACTGATTCTTTTAAAATTTTGCACACACTTTCTTTACATAAGTGCCGAGGTAACGTTGTCGAGTTTTTAACGTATTTTAAAATAACATAGTTTCTGATTTTTTTCATGAAAAATCGGTGTTTTGACTTTTTAGAGCTGCTTTTAGAAACTGGACAGCGTTACCTGCAGCAACTTGTCAACTAATGAAATAATTTTGGTTTTTCGATTTCAGAAAATCCAGTGATGAGTTATGAGTGGCACCGCAATTGTACCTTTTTTGTGACGTCAGCGGAGATTCGCTGTCAATATTCTTGATATTTATTTATGAATATTACACAAAGTATTCTTCAAATGCCATTTTATCATGTAGTAATTATAGAAATAATTATATATTAGCTGTGTTGTCAAAAAACATTATCAAAAATATGCTTATTTTTTATCCTTTTGACCTTACTTTGAAGTTAAATTGATTATGTTATAAATTTATTAGGTAGCAGTGTAGCTCAAATATAAGAAGCTACTACACCACAAAAAACTGCCAATATAGTAGTAGATTGTTGGTGATTAATCGGGTAATAGGCCGTTTCTATTTTTTAAATATTTATTTGAGGGCATCAAATTTCGATAGTTATTAGCATATAAAACAATATATACAAATGCAATATTTAATTTATAACTTATAAACACGAGTATGGGCATTAAAAATAAAGAGAATAAATTTGTTTCATTGATAAAGTCAATAAGGTTTTTAAGACTTTCTCTGCTTTCAAATATCAGCCTATAGTCCTCAGGCATATTACAGTTTTGTCTGTGCGATGAATACTTGGAGCATTGAAAAATAATATGGTTTACTGTTAGTGGGTTGTAGTTTTTTTTAATAAGTTGGATATGAGTGAGATTTATATGACCTATGAGTATCATGACAAAGAAAAAAGTTTTAAAGTGTACACGATAATGAAAACGATTTTTAATGACTATTAAAAGGTTCGAAATAACAAGATCTATTTGTTTAGAGTTGGAATGAAATTATTTTTCATTGACAAATTTTCACTTTATAAGCAAAACTGGAGATCCAGTCTAAATTTATGAAAGATGGCATTTTAACCAAGATGGATTATATGTTATAAAAGGGACAACTGTCCCGCAACACTAAAAATAAAGAAACAAAAATGAGAAGAGCATAGAATGATATGAAACATAGCAAATTTATTTGTATAATTTATTTAACGTCGGTCTATATCCGATGGTGTTCTGTCAGCACCGATCTCGTAATATGCTGGAAAAATTGTCTTTAACAACAATCAAACTCAGAAAATATTGCACTAGTCCAAGGATCGAACTCAAAGACACAGCAGTCTAACATCAAGTATAAATGCTCTCGGTCACCGTGTCTTCTCTAATCTAATCTATTTATTTATTCAGAGAAATACAAAAGGAAAGATTTATAAAAACAAAACAATTCTACAAACAAATAAATCAATAAAATAATACTTTAAGAATGAAAGTACATTCTCTGATCTTTTCCTTTGTGGCCTACATCATTCTTAAAAACTTTTGTTTGGGTAATATTTGTTTTAAAGGAATCAATAGAGGACTATAGGTCTTCCGAATATTCAAAAAGTTTTTATTTTAGAGGTAAAATCAGTTTAAAAATGATCAAAAAATATGACATTTTGAGTGACTTTGTTATTATCATAAATCAAAATAAAAGTCAAGGAATAACATGACACCGTTTTATTTTAAGAGTCATGTAAGAAAATAAATAAAGTGTTGTCAATGGCGTTTTTAAATTATTTTATAAATTTTATCAATTTATATTACTTTTTTATCGTAGTAAAATGAACAATAATAACATAAATTTAAATACTAATTATTTTCAACATAATTTACTTACAATGGGGTTGTGATCTGTGTCTTAATTTCTACAAAGGTGTACTACAAGGAGACGAAGAGAAGGGTTATACTACGCAGCTGTCAGTCGTACGACTTTGGCATATTCGTCTATAGAAGAATTAGTTTAGTTATTTTATATCCACGTCTCGTATATACTCATAAAGTTACCTATCATTATAATTTAAAGTAGAAGGAAGTGGTTCATTGGATCCACTACTCACAAGCTAGTAGTCAGGGACACAAAATGTATTTAATATTATTAGGAAGATAGCTTATGAATTCTCACAGTTAATTTTTAAAGAAATAAGTTGCCTGTCAGGACCTCAAATATCCAATTACTTTTTAATAACTCGTTATATTTAAGGAGATATGAACAAATAGTCATTTTTGTCTCTTTACTGATCGGGCGCCAAGATAAGTGGACGCCAAACTACAAAAATGGGACGTCTACTGTAATATTATTTCACAAAGGAATATTCTAAGGTAGAAGTAGGGTGATAAAACATCAACTCGCCCTGCACAAGCCATTGAAATACAAATTCGGAATTTGCTTTGAGTTAAAAACTAATTTGGCTATAAACATATTTATGGTATCTAAGGACGTAGATAAGGTGGTGTAGCGGGCTAATATTATAAACATATTTTTTCAGTATGTTGGTAGCACTGAACTGAATTACTATGTCAAATATGAGCAGGAATTAAATTAACGTAAGGTATTGTGAATTCTGTAATAGTTATATAACAGTACCGTAAATAATACGTAAACAAGACATAACTTTCCAAGTAAACATTTAGGTGAAATGGCTAGGTGCAGTTCCAGTCACGAAATCAATTCTTTTTCACTCAGATCTATGAAAAAACAATTGTCAGAATCTTTTTATAAGAATTTTCCTTTTCTTTCCAACATCATACATTTAAATGGGGATATAGTTGTTATCTCTTTTACATTTTGAAGTATTTATTTTAGTAGAGATAAAATTCCACATTCATATCATAGAAAAAGAAACAAGATATATCTGTCTCTGTTACCTTGAACGAGTGAAATCAAATTGAATTGTTTCAAGACAAAAAAAATCATACGCATTTTCAATATGATGTCAAAGTGACTCCAAAATGTTTACTGGGTTATTTAGTAGTGTAATAAATAATTTATATTTAAATACTTCCGTCCAACATTACAGCTTACATGAGATTCACGTAAAAGTATAACCCAAACAAATTTAAATATAAATGAAAATATATGAAGTCAATCATAGTCAAATTACATGAAAATCCTTACATAACTTAATGTTGATATAATATATACAGTTTTTGTAATAAATTGTAAAACAAAGCAATTGTTATAAATCCTTTGTAGACTCTACTTGTTTTGGGTAATATGTAATCTCTATAATCTGCATTTGTAGAGTTAATCACCTGCGCGACTCTACCTTTTAAGACACGGTAGCTCTACCTACCTATCTACCAACGGATGCTAGCCACTAACAAGGGCTGCTACCCCTTCGTCCTATGTATGGTATACAAGTCTGGACCTATACTTTGTGGCCAGGACTTTGGACTGGAGACTGGAGACTGGAGACTGGACTCTGGACTCTAAACTGTGGACACCCGTGCATTTAATCCTTCTGGTATTCTATATATAGTTTTAGACCAGGAGTTACTTCTACTCTAGAGTTATTGCTAACAAAGCGTTTGTAATCCTTGTGAGATGGTATAAAGGTACATTCTCCTTTAAATATATATACGAGTGCCCTCTATGTTAAATATACTCGTACTATCGTATCGGTGTTCGCTATATTAAAATCCTAAAGTTGGGCGCACACTACGGTGAATAAATTGTACTACAAATTTAATTCTTAATGCGTGCCGCTAAGCGTTACATTCTTCACACATTAAAAAGTAAACTAAAAAGGGTTTAAGCTCACAATAAATATAATAAGCTGAGACTTTGCAGAAAACCTTTGTTTTGATGATCTGAATACTTGCTAGAAAGTCTCATATAATATTGCATCTGCATCTGAAGATATTCGAAGTCAAAGGTTCAAAGAACTCTACGAAATTCGAAGACTTCACTTGTTTTTGCAAATATTTACTTTCCTATGCGTCGTACGTCCTTAGAGATTATTATAAAACTTGTAGATCACGAAATTCTCTACGAATTTGATCTGATGCACTTTTTCGCATCATTAAGCGTTCCCGAGATATAGTGAAGAGAATGGGAGGATCTTTTTTTAAACTGCTTTTAACTTAAGACGAAGATTTGTCGTAATGGGCAATGTCGAAATATGTCGTAAGAGTTCGAAACTCTTTTTTTTTGGGTCTTTTTCTTCCAATTTAAAATCCAAAAGTTGGATTTATAGCTATATCCAATTTGATTCTCAGTACGTCACAGAAGAAGTAAGAAATCGATATTAATATTCGATTTTCATAACCTTCGTAACATTATACTTCATGGGATAAATAACTCAGCTGTTAGTAGTAAATGATACACTCTCGTATGCGTGTCTGTTAAATAGAAGAGATGGCAAATCGTCGGATGTGACGTACATTGATTTGAATTTTTTATAACGTTGTATCCCTTTAATAATGAAAAGGCAAAACGACTTTTTTAATTGTTAATATTTAATAAGCTGTAAGGAGTTATTAAAAAGTAATTGAACATTTGAGTTCCAAGTAGCCAATTACATCAATAAATAGTTCTGCGTTATTGAAAGTTTGTCATGGTGCTCATATCTTCAACCAAACTATCTAAATACACCGTATTATCAGTAAGCAGTATCACTAACGAGTAGTGTAACATCGAAAGAGTTAGAGTTAGTAATTTTCTCCTTGAATGCGTCATTGTAAAAGTGGTAAAGTGGAAATATCAGTAAAAAATGTGACATATGACAAATTATTTAATAAATAAAGCAAATAAAGATAACTCACCATTTGCATATAACAATTGAAGTCTGTATTGTATTCCATTATTTGTTTTTTGTCCTTCACTTTCCTGAAAATAATAATTTAAAAAATTAATATATCATAAATGTAATAATTTATTAATTATGATTATGCAAATGCATTCTAGTTATTACAGGTGTTTTATACTCGTATTTACACAGACATACACAGAAAGAGACACTAATCCAGTACATTAAATGTATTATTTTTGTAATTACAATTCGCACGCAATTCCCCTATTCCTATGCCCTGGTACTTAGTAATTATTTATATAACTATGATTAGAAAATTGCTTTGCAGTTTTAATATAATTATAAAATTCTTTTCAATTGCAGATCTTAATCAAATTAATTATCTAAGTTGTATGAATTTAGACGGTTTTATTTAATGTAAGGGGATATAATTAGAGTTACCGTTAAATACAGTTATATACTCGTATATTTAAGGTTGTTTTAACATAAAAAAGCTAACCTGTTACATACTAATCCAGTAAACATTTTTGAGTCACTCTGACATCATATTGAAGATGCTTGTAATTTTTTTATCATGACACAAATCAATTTGATTTCACTTGTTCAATGAAATGTAATTCATATGAACTACAAATGGTAAATTTTTAAACGCCATTTGGTAACTCCAATTTTTAAAAAAGCTTGCCATAGTAGTGTTCATACTTTTTTTTTACACCACGATGAGTTAAATTGGACAGAAAGTAAAAATCTTTAAAAAATTTAGGGAAAAAAATAATTTCGATTGATTTTTATATAAAAACTACTAGCATTCTGGGATTTTTAATGGTTGTGGTGGATAGCAGTGCTATTTAGATTGCCGATACAAAAAAAAATCAGAAATATTTGAAAAATTGTGATCATGGTTAAAAACATCTTAAGGTGTTTCAATTTTCGAAAAAAAAATTTTTTTTTCTAATTCCTAAACAAAATGAGACAAATTTTTTTTTTCTTTTCTTCTTGTATAGTCATGAGCAGGACCACCCTCTGGTGCCCGCTTATCGTTGAATATTGGGCACCCTGTATAAAATGGGCTACTTAAGTTTCTCTAATGTTATTAGTTAACCTTAAATATACTGCAAAATAATTCCCATAGCTTGGAGTGGGCATAAAGTAAACTAATTTTAAAAATCGTCTAAAATTAAATTACTAAGTGAACCAAAATTTCGCTAGAGACAATGTAAAATACGTGAGATTCAATGGAACTTTAAACTTTGCACTTTCCAATCAAACTCTTTGCGGGATATATATTATTAAAACATTTAGAAAAATGTAAAGTATACTTTACCTGTTCCTTTTCAATGAATCCAATAAAAGCAGTCCTTTCAATTTCTACAGGTTGGCCAGCACGATCGTAAAGAGCGATAACAAAATGAAAAAAATTGCTTTTTCTTAAATTGCTAGGAGGTTGTTTCTCGAAGTGAGCTCTGCCAATTCCCACACTGTCAATAAATAATAACATTGTATAAGACTGATGAACATACAATACATTAACAAATCAATAAATATATTACCAAAAACAATATATACCAAAATTAATAAATGTAAAAGAAAAAATATTTTTTTCAATTTAGCGCTATAATGTTTAGGTTTCTATTAGCAGATACAGATTTAGACAAACTGTCAGTTTATCGTATGCGTAGTCTAAACGATCTGAACAAAGGCCGATCTGAAAGGATGGGAAGAAAATACTAAGAAATAATCAGATCTTAGAAAAGGCTTAAGTAATAAAATTATCTAATGTGTAAACAAACGCGTCGATCCATCAGTTCCCTTGAAAGTCCGTTTCAGTATACATGTACAACTATCAAGCTAAGACTACTGTAATGAAACAGACACAAGTAATCTCACCGTGAAATACAGGAACACACAGGAAACCGAATCGGATCGTATAAACGTCTTGAAATCTGAAGTAAAAATATAAAATAAAACGGATCTGAAAAGAAAATCGAATTTAAATTTGAGTCTGATCTGTTGCGATTTTTAATTGGTTCTGCGGTTAACATTATTATAGCCCACATATATTAAGCTTGAAAAAGCATGAAAACTGTCTACATAGTAAAAGATTGTCGGTGATAGGACTCGGCATAGAAGTTATAATGAACAAAGAAATACATATTTGTCTAGAAAAGATACGTTACATATTGGTATATAACTGATCATAGAGAAAATGGATGGCAACGGTGTGGAGAAAAAGAATTAAAATAGAAAAAGTACTAAGGAGAAGCTATAAACCGAATAAAAGTAATACATTTAAATTAAAGATATGTTATTACATTATATGTACAGTACAAAAATCATATTCTTGTACGTCTATCAAATCTATTGCGTCATTTAACAAAGTGACATACAATATATCGATAACTATTAAAATTAAAACGATCTAAAATAGATACAATGATTACATTACAAATGAAACTATTTTAAAAACATATTATGAATGGAGCTAGTAAAACGAGTACCGTGTCGTTGTTACCTATCTGTATACAAGTAGTACAAATACATCTACAAGCCTACACACATACTACTAAACCTACACCCTCACCTAGCGCACGTGAATATAATTATTTTGAACGCGACACTGTGGGCTTATTAGTTTAACTATCCATGTAACGCAATCCCACTAAATGTTTGTGTGTGTGAATGCATATGTATATGCATTAAAGTATAAATGTATGAATACATATAGTACGGCACAGTGGGCGGGATCACTGGTGCTTTACGCTGACTACTGTGTCTTACGGTTCGATCCACGGACCAGTATTATATTATGTGGATTTGATTGTTATTAAATTATGATGTTGACTCCTATCATCGAAGATTTTCAACAAAATTGGCAATATTCATTTTGTCGTAACCATAAATATATGGACCACACCACTAAGGTTTGTGATTAAGACCCTCAGCACACGATGCGACTGATTGCAAACCTTAGCCCCGAATCTGCCCGAACCGAATGTCATTACAACTGTGTTGTTAGTAAAAGAACGAACGTGTTTACGAATGAAATAAAACACACGGCACGAACGTAACTAAACTGATTTTAAACTGGTTTTGATTTCTCGGTCGCAGGGCATTGTTGGTTTCATCAACAGAGATGTTTACGAATACTATTGAAAAATATTAAAATACATACATACAATCAAATATAACACAATAGAATCCCCTGTTTTGCAATTGTTAAAAATTCTATAGAGTCATGATACACGGGTCGACATGGCTTGTGCTCGTTTTCGTTGAAACCTTCGTTTCTCGTTTAGTTTGCAATCAGCCGACTCGTATGCTTTTCCTCGTGTTTTATCTCACTCGCATACATATTCGATCTCTCACTAACAACACAGTTGTAATCACATTCGCTTCGAGCAGATTCGGGCTAAGGTTTGCAATCAGTCGCATTGTCTGCGGAGGGCCTAAGAATACATAACCAAATTAATTGTGCTGTTATCACAAACCTAAAAAATATAGCGCTGGTCCGAAGATCAAACCCGAAGACACAGATATTTAGCGTCAAATATAAATACTTTCGACTATTAAAATATTATTAATTACAAAGTGTTTTGCCTATAATTTAAATGCTGATTCACACTTTCTGTAATATATAATAATGCAGTTTTGGTCATATAGTTAGGTTTGACGTGTAGTAACTGTGCCCCTCCCCCCTCTTCCACCACCAACCACACAACCCACCAGCACTGTGTATCTAATATACATATCCCCCCTCAGTGCGCCCTGGCCCCAGCGCTGGCCATTTATACAACAAGGTGGAGTGGCGCTTGTTATCGACAGTCTATCAGTAATTAGTAGTTGCTCTAATTTGAGTGGTCGTATATCATATGACATCATTATAAAGAGCACTCAACGAAGGATTGATTTTAAATTGTTTGGACATTATTAATATACTTAAACATATAACAAATATTCTCGTATTTATCAACTATGAATGCTTGTATACTATACTCATTTTTTAAAGGTCGATTTTTCAATTGCTAATAAATGTATATTGGCGTTTTTATTTTATTAAATATTTAAATGTTGACGGAGATAGAGCAATTAAAATTCGAATTGTAGTTTTAGCGCTACAGATGTCAGCCATATTTATGACGTAACATGTCTGTACTATTAAAGATAGGTTAGTTATTTTTTCTTTGGATAAAAGTTCTGTGTTGAATATGCTATTTCTTTAACGCACTGTTGTATAAAAGAGATAGCAACTTAGCGGACGTGACGTCACATGCCTTAGACGTTAGATCCCTTTAATAATTAAAGGGACAAAATTACTTTTTTAGTTGTTAATATCTAATAAGATATAGGAAGTTTTAAATATATATGGTACAGGTTTACACTTTGCCGTTATCATATTTAAAAACGCCAGTACGCACATTACAGAAGCAATTCATCGTGTAACATGTTGCTTTAGCATGATGTAGTACAGTAGCCGAAAGCGTTGATACTTAATGGCAGACAACTGTGCCTTCGGGTTCGATCCTTGGACTATATTTTCTGGGTTTGGTTATTCTCAAAATTTAATTGATAATGTGATAGCTCACAAACGAGACAACAACACCATGAGACAAAACTGCCAACAATAGTAGTAGGTGATAGGATCGGAAATAGGTCAAAGTTAAATAGATAATTTAAAAAAAAAATATTGACAAATAAAATAAAATTGACACGTGAACATATATATGACGCATGACGTCAGAGAAGAAAATTTCACAAACAAAGGAAGGCTTATTACAAAAATATTTTAATGTCAATGCTGAGTTCTATCACCTCCTACTATGTTGGCACCGTTGCCTCGATTTAACCTAATAATAACCAACCCCTGAAAATATAACACAAGTCCATGGGTCGAACCCAAAATACAAAAATATTAATGAAATTCAAAACTATTGATAACTATTGCATTAACAATACAGTCCTGGTAACCTTACCTCCCCCCTCCCCATTAGCCCACTGATCACATCACATACACACATACCTACACTACTACATAAAGCAATAGATATGTCATGAGCGAATTGCTGCTGTTGTAGCGTGAACATGTTAATTAATTATTGGTATTTGTCATAGGCATCTCGGTGGCTGCCAATTGATCCCAGAAACAATTCGAATATAATACCCTTAATATTATGTCACACGGCTATAGATTTATTCTTAGACAGTTAAATTAACTTTGCCTTATTTGTAATTAACTATAATTTTTCATATAAAAGAAAGGAGAAAATTCGTATACATTAGGATTTAGTCGACCCAGAGATTTAAAAAAAAAACCGTTAAATTTTTTGCTTAGATTTATTAATTATACGTTTAAGAATTTTTCAAAAGTTTACCTATGCTAATATTATGAATTTTACCTGAGTTATTGCTGGTTGATAGCGTTTAGCTCGAAACTACTTTTCTTCGAACTGTCGCCACGATATCGTGAGAACTGGTGAAGCTATTTTAATAAAAATACACAATACCTTCTTTATACTATTATCTTTTACGTGGCATAGGATTTTTGTGCTTGGTTGCCTGGTGTATTTTTTTTTTAATTTTAACCCAAAATTTTAACAAGAAAAAAAATGACTAAAAATTTGATCACAAGAAAATATTTCAATTTTGTATTTCTGACGATTCTTGATGATGTTACGGTGAACACGTGTTCCACGGAACAGCGTATATAGGCCAAATCGCGATAATTCGGCAGCGACTTATACTTAAAAGAGGTTATAAGAGCGGTATAAATCTAAAATACGATAATGAATTTTATCTTACTCGTTTCTATATACATTATAGAAAAATAAGTGACTCAGTGGTTTTTAGTTATATGGGCAGTTTATACCCCACAACTTGTTTTAAGTATGAGACGCCGCCGAACTCTCGTAATTTTAACTATATCTCCTCAATTTTTAATATGTTTTAATAATTTTTTTAGTAAATATATTTACTAAAAATATATTTTATGATAATGATAGGAATAATATATACTTGGAAGTTATGTTAATTTTTTGGAATGCAAAGGTAGGCTCTGTTAGTAACTTAAATTCTCAAACTTCAGTTTTTAGGTTCGGTACTCCGTTGTATTTTATTTATTTTAGAACATGTAAATAAACTGCAAAAAATATATAAGGTGGTGTAAAGATAAACATCACAAATTGGCCGACGATATATAAAAATTAATTTAAACTAAGTAAAAAGCACGATAATTAAGTACGTAAGACGTACAAGAATTACGAAACGAAGACTGCTTTTAATATTAATTATAACGGAATGAATAGCGCTATATTGCATTAAAATCCACAAAGAATGTATGTACAAAATTTGAGCTCGGTATCTTACACGGAAGGATTTTAAAAAACCGATTGCAATGTTTTGATTATAGCAACAAATCAATATCACAATTGTAGGGGGGAAGAAGAGGGGTACAAACCGCGCAAACCTCGAGCTAGCAATAATTCATGAGAAGCCTAAACAGTTTGATAAAAAAAATCTTTTTAGGGAAGTGACCAGAGAAAATTAAAAAGAAAATCGAAATCTTGCCCTGGTTCGAAAAAGTCGTAGATGCGGTACTGGTCACACTCTGTGACACTGTGTAATAAAGACTTATAATAAATATACTACTGTTTTAAAAGCATCTAACACGGATCTAGTTTTAATACAGTAAATGCAGCGTATGTACATACATCTATATATTTATGTTTATATTTATTATTCCGTGTAACTATCCAATACTTAGGACAGTTTACGGATAAAACATTATTATTACTGGAATAACATTTGTTTCAAGTAAAAAGCATTTGACGGTTGTTATGAATAAAATATAACAAGTGATGTATTACTTTTCAACTACTGTTGAATACTCTCTATACTTAACACAATGTTTTTGGATGTCGTGAGATAACAGATCTATTTAAATAAAAGCGTCAAATTATGAAAATACACTATCACCGAGCATATCACTAGCACGTTCATTAATTCTTAACCGGGACCAGGAACGAGGGACCAGAGACCAGAGACCATAGACCATAGACTATAGACCAATGGCCAACAACCAGAGACTAGGGAGTTGAGAATCAGGAGTGAATGAACATGAAAACAAAAAATTGTTATGAATCCTTGATATGTTTGTGGATAGCTGTTTACTCATTAAATAATAAATAACAAGTGTAAACATTTTTAATATACTTTTAACACACATATATAACAACTCACGTGAAGTTCGTCATGAATGTTATGTCATGCATTAATCTTTTGATTTATTGTTATAAATTTTCTACAAAATTGAAAAGAAAATAAATTGGTTTGTTCTCTGCAGTACATAATAACTTTTGCTTTACTTTATTTCAGTGGGAAATTGGGTTGTAAACTGATTTTTTAGAGGTTGATTTTTAATTTTTTTTTATCATAAATCGCTTCACCCGAGAAGGGACAAGAAATTTTAACATCATGTGACAAGGGCGGGCTGTGGTCTGTAGCGCTGTGACGTCACACGCAGCATAGAATATATAAAATAGGTTGAAAAAAAGTAATTTCTAAAAAGGAAAAACGAAATTTTATGAAATTATTATAATAATTGCATATTAATTATTAGGAATAATTTTCTTAAATACGTCGTTTTAGCACTATTTCAACTTTATGTGATAAAAACTGTAGAAGTTATGAGAATTTCTTTAGGTTTCTTTTGGATTTTTGCTCATAACATTAATACCCTTCAATAGCAATGTAAACTATAGACCTAAATCTTTGTAAAGAGGCGGTATACACACATGTCTAGTACATTGTTTTTATGTAGCTATAAGATTTCACAAGTTACAGCGTTTTTTTTTTTTAAATATTGTCTGATTCTTAGTCAATTTATTTAGAGATTATATTATGTATGCACATCATTTATGAATGGCTCCAAATAATAAGTGCATATTGGCGTTTTAATTTTATTAAATATCTAAAAATTGACTAATTAAAAAATTGACTGTTTAAAGCTTGCATTTCAGTTTCACCGCTTAATATTTTTGACTTATGAAGGTGGTAGAATATAATAAGTATTCGAATTCATTTATAGTTGTATACTACATAATTATACGAAAATATGTATGAGTCGCCACAACAGCTCCTAGAGCTATGACGTTTGATTCTGCTTTTTTTACACTTGTCTTGTTTAACAGCAGTAGCAATGATTTACAAGTGGTAGTGGGGAAGAAAGGAAATGACTTCTATTAAACGGTAGACAGTTTTGTAAATTTTTACCCTTTTATTGACTATTTTTAGTCGTTAATAACTTTTATAATAGCAATAAAATAAAATAGCAAGAGTTACCGCTGGGACTAAATAGAAGGGTATAAGTAGTAATATAGACTCATAATAGGTTATATAAATCTTACTTATAGCTATATATTTAAAAAGGAACCACAACCAATTTGTGAACTGTGTATCAGACCCCCACAGTAAAACATATTATTCTTCAATGTTCCAAGGTCATCGCACAGACAAAACTATAATATACCTGAAGACTATAAGCAGATATTTGAATGCATAAAAAGTATTAAAGACTTAAGTGACTTTATCAACGAAACCAATTTAATTTCTTGTTTATATCGTGTAACTTATAATTTTGTGTTTATAAATTGTTCATTATGTATTACAAATGTTACCCCTATATTATAATGTTCCATATTCATATATGTTTGGTACTGAATTTTGTATGGTAGCTCGAAAACGGCTCTATCAATGTTTTTGAAAATTTCCTATTTCGTAGAGAAAAAAATTTCTTGAAAACCCGTAATTTTGGAAAAACTGGAAAAAAGTGAGCCCTTTTTTGCTGTATTACTTTTAATTCGTAAAAGATAAAAAGTTGAACTTTTGCATGTGTGTTAAGGTATTCAATGCTGACATTTCTCAGAAATTAGAAATTCAAAAATTGAAAAAGGGGGGGTTGAAGAAATTCGGGGGCCCGGTAGGAAACTTTGGAAAAAGTTCATATTCTGGATTCTAGAATAATTAAGTATATCATTAATAAAAAAAAATTCAAAATTTCAAAATTTTGGGAGCACGGGGGCAGTATTTGCCGAGAGTAAAAATTGTGCTGGAAAGTTGAAATTTTGTATATAGGCTAACCTTGGTAACTTATTTACGAATCGAAAAAAAAATCCCAAATTTTGAAAATAAATTGGTCAAATAACGCATAAATTGAAAATATTTTTTATTTTGATTATTTTATTATTGTGCGAGTTTATTATTTCAATTTAAAAATAGAATTAAATATGAAATTTAATTACGAATTATTTTATTGGTTTCAAATCATACACGCTAAAAAGACGTCGCTTTGCGACGGGGGGTACTCTAGTAAAAGTATATATTGTTTTAAGTGTTAATAACTATCGAAAGTTGATGCACTCAAAGAAATATTGAGAACTGGGTAAAAATATTTGAATATTTGAGGTTGTGACACCCAACTTCATCAATATACTCAATTTTATATTGGATGTTGACCCTAGTCCCTTTCTAAACTATGAACATAACCTTAACAAAATATTTAAATAATCAAGTAAAAAGAAATATGAACCAACTGTCTGTCTGCCGATTGAATTGATATCCTAGTCTACTTCATATGCAAACGAATATACATTATAAATTTGGCATTATTTTTTGTTTCAGTATGTGGACCATCTGATTCATCTGCACGCTACGAAAATCTGTGAGTCTCTTTTTATTATTAAATATATATTTAAACGAATACCATGTTTCATTCTATCTTGAAAGTATCATTCCCACTCACTGTCTTAATTTTGTTTTTAATTTTGTATTTTGGTGAAATTGTATAGTATATGGGAATATGCTTTTAATTTTAATTTATATTTTCTAAGTTTTATTAGAATCTTACAAGATTCTACAAGTCTAATGTTTCTAAATAAAAATACTAAATTAAGAAAAACTATATTATATTATGTGAAAATCTTTCTAAACGCAGTAGGATTTATTTTTAAAAGAAGTTCAATGTCAGCTTGTCAAAAATAAAGAAATAGAAACAATTTCTATTACTAATTGTTATTAAAAACAGCAACTATAATTATTCCACATTCAATTTTGTCCAACTTTCGATTGGTCAAAATTTACATTACTAACAACGAAAGCGCACCAACTTAATTACCTAAACTAAAATTAAAATACGATTGTGACAAGATATGGCTATTTTAAAAACCTGAAATCTAGATTAAAATATTATAGAAAAACGTAAATTAAATATTAAAACAATGTGGGAATGAAGTTTTAAAATGTCTTTTAAAATTGAATTATGAAATACAGCGGTGTCTCATTGTACTAAAAGTCAATATAACCGACAGATCTAATCTTTTGTTAAATTTAGACAAACTGTCCGTTTATCGTATGTGTAAACACTAAAATCTGAACGGCGATCTGATCTGATATGCTGAGACTATACTAACTTGCTCTCACTAGTAATGTGACAGAAAATCTATATAATTTTTTGGAAAAGAAGAAGATTTTACGTCATATTACTTGGACCTCTGATTGTAGGAGAATTTTGTTTCCAATCAGATCTTAAAAGTTGTATAGATAATATGCATAAACGCATATGCATAATATGCATAAACAAACGCATAATCATCAGCTCTTGAAAGTCTATTTGAGTGTACATGTACAACTGTTAAACTAAGGCTATCGCAAGGAGACAATCTTCATTCATGCATGTATAATACATGTGCGAAACACAAGGCAAGTTTGAAATCGAATTGGACCATATAAATCTGAAGTGCTACAAAATGAAAGTAAAGTTCGAAGTAAATCTGATTGAAGAATTGATCTGACCGTGTAAAAGTCATTAAAACTAAGATCCTAGAATTGCATCCTCGTTACAATTAACGAATAACGGCTCTGTCTTGTTTAGGAGCTATAAGAACGAAAGCCAGGAGTGAGTACAAAAATTTAGGAGCCCAAAATTCACTAAAATTTGTTTTTTAATAAATATCTTTCAAAATTTAGCACATAATTTTGAAACACCCAGTTGCTTGTACTAGTTACTGCTACTACTTGAACATTATTACGCAGCGTTATAGTATAGAGCGAACGCTTCCATTAGAGCGTTAGAGCGGGTGGCCCTTGTTTCAGCCAGGTTTATTATTAATTGTTACACGTCATCACATGCCATCAAGAGAATCACTCACTTCAAGCTCTTCCCGTCATATCTTGAGACAAATATATATATACGAGTATACAAACACAACTAAAATTACATTTAATTATTTACATACATTATATATATAAAACTAAAACGACACAGTGGGCGAGAGCATTGATGCTTGACGTTCGATCTCCGGTTCGATCCCCGGATCAGAAATAATACTTCATTTTACCGGAAACACATGAGTTTGTTGCAAGATACTCTATATTGTAACCATTTTATTACCCCAAGAAGAAAGGGGTGGATGGTAGAAGTAGAGGGAAGAAGGAAGGAAATAGAGGAAACGAAGAGTAGCAGTGGAAAAGAGGAGCAGAAAAGAAAGTAAGTACGTAAGGGAAATAACTGCAGAGACGAGACTAGGAAGAAAGGAGAAGGATGGCAGAGTAGAAATAACGTATGTTTATTTTGTCAGGGCAAAGAGGATAAAGGAGCAAGAGAAGGAAGATGGTAGATGGCGAAGATAGAGAGGAAAGAAGAAGAGAGGGAGAGAGGAAAAGCGGAGAAACATTTAGAATGGTGAAGTAGAGGAATAGAGGACAGAAAATGTGAGTTAGATTTCATGAAATGCAATTAAGTATTATGTGGAAGAATGCAAATCCAGCGGCAATTATTGACATAAATATATCATATATCATACCCCCAAGAAGAAAACTATTTAAGAACAACTTTTTTAAAAGACTAGTCTCTTTTTTTACAACTAATATTTTGTACAAAAGAACAATTTATTTATTTATCAGTTTCACCAAATTGTACAATGTAATAAACAAATAGCAAAATGTAATAAATTATAATTTTATTTTATACGAAAGCCCAGTATAAAGTCGAGCCGACTCTGTTTTTTACCAATAACTTACAGGATTCAATACACATCATAAGCAATAAATTTCCGTAATAAATTCCTAGCAATTGGTATGAACCTATTCGCAGTTTATTCATGATTTGTTTAACAGGCGAACATTTGTCTTGTAGTACTTTAATGTGATGATTTATTGAGTAGTCCTTGTACCGTGTACCGTGTACCGTACCTTGAGCCACCACACCGCACGTCGCATCGCACGTTCGCATAACACGATCTGTTATCTATATAGGCTAAAACGTGTATCCGGATCCGCGTCTGTGTTGTTTTGTTTGTTTGTTTGGTTATGTTACATACTAGAATACTAGATGCTAGGCATTCGATGCTAACACCACCTGCCGGGTGTAAACTAAACTGATATTACTAATAAACTTATGGGTGACTCCTGGCGAACTCATTTTCATCTAAAATATACCAACGATAGATAATTTGTACTCGGAATATAATTCCAATGTTAATGTATTAAATACATGCAAAGTGTTATTTCTTAAATGAATACCTTCGATAGTTATAATTAATAAATAAAGTAATGTAAGTTGTTATGCAGTTTCACAACAGAGAGACAGTTTTGTTGTCAAAAAACAAAACGAAATCATGTTTTGTTTTGTTTTATAACAGTTCTGTTTTTCGAAAACAGACTGTTCACACTGAACACTGAACTTTGTCTTTAGTGTTTTTCTGTGTGTATTTATAAACATTATAAACATGATAAACAACAACTGATACGCGCAAATGTTCACAAAAAACAAAACTGCGTGTTCAAACCAAGTAGACTAAAAAACAACAGACGTGTTTTCCTTTGATCTTACAGACTCCAGATGGGAATGTGTTTTGTTTACTAAAACAGCAACAAAAGAATGATAAAGAAAATGTTTTAAGAACTGTCTCTTTGGTGTAAACATTGGTGTTTTTGTTCAGAAAAACAAGTTTTTGTTCGTGTTTTATTGAACTGTCTCTCTGGTGTGAAACCGGCATTAGACTTGAAAGTATAAAACAATATATATATTATACTGCCGGCATTTATTAATAAAGTGGGAAACAATGTTTTGATGCAAGATACTCTATATTTACACAATTTCATTACACCTAAGAAAAAACTATTTAAAACAGATTTTTTACAAAATGAGCATTTAGAAATTTCATAAACTGTCAATCAGCTTAAACATAACGCACACGTTAACTAAATTTCTTATAAGGCTTAAATACAGTGGGCGAGAGCTTTGACACTTGACTCTGACTACTGACTTATATTTTCTGGGTTTGGTTACAATCAAATTTAATTGGTTATGTGCAACCATAATCATGAATATGAAAAAAAAAAAACATGATCACAAATGAAAAAAGAAGAATAAAAAACAGCTTTATAAAAAAAGATGGATATGATATAAACGAAGGAATAGAAATTGTGCACTGGGAGGACATAATTAACAGTATACAATTGGTAGACATGTGAAAAAGTGATACACAGTAATAAAGAAAAAGTCCTAATAAAGAAGTTATTAAGGGAGCAACGATGGATGGAATGGATGGAATTTGAAATAAAATGTTGAAAAAAGCTGCGATAAGTAGAAAAAAATTACATTTTGTATAAATTATGTATAATAAAAATGTTTATAAAATGTTTAAATGCTAATAACAATCAACAGTTGATGCACTCAAATAAATATATAAAAATATCATTAACTATATGAAGCATTTAATTAAATTTAGGAAGTGTGAGGAATCTACATCGAGAATTATAAAACATATTTATCTTACTTAAACAACTCTTCTAACTTTTTAAAAGCTCAATATTTGTAAAAAGGTGCTTTTACAATGTCTACATACAAATAGCAAACGTAAATTTTTCTAACGTAAAGTTTTCGTAAATATTGACATATTCCTTTAGTAAATAAAACAGTTAAAGCTGAAATAAGAAAAAAAGCTTTAAATTAAGAGTTTATCAATGTGTATATTATAATATATAGAATATATAATACATAAAAGCTCGCAGTTATATGTAGAGAAAGAGCTTTCATGTAAAGGGTATGTAGATGACGCGGTAGAAGCTTTTAGTATGCGGAGAGACTTAATGAGCGGAGATGCTTGCGGTGTAATCTGATTATGTTACGCCCGGTTAGCACATGCCTACTTAGTGGGTTCATGTAAATCTATCACAATACATGTAGTATCGAAATTAAGTACAGCGGCTCTGCATTGTTCACTTCAAGTTGATTTACTTCAAAGATTCATTTAATATTAATTTACTTAAACATTTTTAATTCGTTTGTGATGAAAATATTGTATATTAAATATCGCTTTTAGATATTTCTTGGTTCTCTTTCATCCAGTATTTTCCGCGCACTAACTTAAAATGCAAAGCTGCTCCCGTCAACTACCATCTATTAATAGACTACTATTAAATTTTGAGCAAGCTGTGTCATTTAGTTTGTGTTTGACAACCATTGAAAGCAGTCAACCTCGTGAATTTTAACGAAAATTGAAAAAAAATATTTGTCGATATAATCCATGGAATGGTATTGTACGATCGAAGAATGAAAGTGCGTGAGGTGGCTGAGGCTGTAAGCATCTCAACTAAACGGGTCCATCACACTTTACATGAATATTTGGACATGAAAAAGCAATCGCGGATAAATCCATAAATTGGGCTACGAACTGCTACCCCAACTAGCATATTCCCCAGATTAGGTCGTAACCTTCGTTCGTATTAGAGTTGTTTTTTTGTTTCGCCGGAAAATGTTAAGTGTAACAATAGAGCAACGAAGTGTTGTGTAATTTTACTTGAAACATGGAAAAACCGCTAACGAAACTTATTATTTGTTAAAAGAAGTGTATGGCAATGAATGTTTATCGCGTGCACGTATCTTTAAGTGGTTTCTTTAGTGGATCTTTAAGCGTGTTTAAGATGGTCGAGAAGACTTTCAAGATGATGACGTTTAAAAAACAAGAAGCTCGCAAAAATGTTTGTAATGACACTTTGAATGCCTTATTCACCGGCATTTGCGCCGTGCGACTTCTATACGTTTCCTAAGATGAAATCTGCATTAAAAGTATTAAAATTTGAATCCGTTGAAGCTGTGAAAAAGAAAGCGGCACACGTCCTGAAGAAGACTTCCAGCACTGTTTCGAACAATGGAAGATTCGAATGGAGTGTTGTAGGGATAGAGAAGGGGTGTATATTGAAGGTGTGTTAATATGTTTTACAGGGTCAGTCTCGTTACTTCATAGCCGCACCTCGTATTTTATATTTAGCATATTTAAATAAAAATGGTTTACAGATTTTACTCTGTATTTGCATATTATAATTCTACTAATGTTGGTTAAGATAGTTTGAAAGCGAAACTAACGTAAACATCGTGTGTGAAATAAGAAGTAAGAACCAAGAACGAAGAAGCAAGAACCAACTCCAGCAGACCTTAGAAGTCGAGTAATATAAAAAGCTCTACAGCTATTATATAGTAAGAGTAATTTTCCGCTAGTGTAAATCGAGCTTAAAGCGATAAAATAACATTAAATATTTACAAAGCAAACGAAGTAAAATTTAAAATTTATTTGGTTTTATAAGAACTTAATTTAATTACGGGACTTTATTTTATTTAATATTAAAATTAATAACAAGAAAAATATAAATAACAAAACAAATTTACCGGCTTCGTTCGGGATCTTGTCTAAAATGATATTTAAAAGGAACTATTATATGCATCATTACATTAACAGGGTTTGGATAGGTAAAGCGTAATAGCGCGTATACGTCCGGTCAAAATACGCTTGCAGTGTGCGACAGGCCTTAGGGTAATTAATTGCCCATATCAACTCAAACGACTGAACTTTATAACTGTACAATTTTTTATCAATGATTGCAATTTACACCCTGTAATATCAATAACAATGAAATGTTAATTATAATCAATTGTTGTATTATGTTGAACGTTTTGTGTTTGTGTTTATGTTTATGCAGAAATAACAGTGTATCATAATTTTGGTTATAAAATCTCCGGACTGCAAGTGGCCGGTACTAACTCATGTAATGGCCATTTATTATTTTGGTACGAAGGGAGATAATCACCCGTTGTATTTCGCGCTATATATCCTGTATAATATGTGCTGTTAGCCTATATAGCAGCATACTACGTCACTACAACCTCATCTCATAAGCATAGGGTGTACCAGAAATACAAACTTACAGAAACTACATTTCAAAACAATGGGTTGTGTCCTATGTCTTAATTTCTATAAAAGTGTACTATATATTGATAAAGTGGGTTACTAGAACCTCAAATGTTCAATTATTTTTTAACAACTCCTTATATGTTAAGAGATATTAACAATTAAAAAAGTCATTTTGTCTCTTTAATTATTGAAGGGATTTAACGTTGTACACATTCCATGTGCATGTGACATCACAATCCTTGTGTAAGGTTACCAACTTTACAGCTCATAAATCTCTGCTATATGTATGTATATATCAAAATATCAAATATTATTTACAGCTATTTCAAGGAACAATAAAATTTCAATACTCTCTGCCTTAGCAAGGTTAAATAAAATAAAAACTTATTATTCTTTGATTTGACTTGATTATTTGACTACCAACAGCTACAGAACATTACCACAGCACGAAAACAAGCAACTGACCTACTTAATTGATTGTTACTTTGATTTAAAAACTAAAAATTTACAAATTCTAAAATGTCTTATATATAAGTACAAATATATAAATTCTAAAATGTCTTATAAACTATTAATTCTGATCACCCCTGTAGTATAATGCTATTACTATTATGTTATATATTTTGGTATCATCCATATTATCCTTTGTATAGCATAGTATCCAAAATCCGTTATTGTAGGAGTTTAGTATTTTCCCAGCTTGGAGTTGTTACGAGTCGATATCGTTAAAATTGTGACACTCGATTGAGTCGCTCGTCGTTATTATAAAATATTGCCTTTGGAAAATACTCGTACTTCCGTATCCGTATAACGAATACCGAATTGCGGGACTAAACAGTTCAACTATTGGATTGATTCATTAAATACAAATGTAAGAAAACAAAAAAAAAAAAATTTTACTTAAACGTCGGTGAAGTACGCAGCCGATTCGATAGCAGTCGATTCGGACTTGTGGTGTAAATCAAAATTAATTCGGTGTTAAATCAAACTTTAAATTACATGGCTAATTGGAACATTTAAGCAAATATTTAAGTGATATTAGACTGTAGAAGTATTAAGTAACTTAAATATTATTATATAATGTATAAATTCATCAATTAGTGTCTTATATTGCTGTTTTAATATAGGAAAATAAAACGTAAACGAACATCTAAAACCTCATTATTTAATGAAATTATTTTTTTATAAATAGGTTAACTAATATGTCTCTTAGGTAATTACAAAATTTCAGCCGTAACTTATTCTTATTTTCTTCAAAAACTGCAATTTAGTGAAACCATGTACAATGACAGTTCGGTTCCATATCTGTACGGCAACTCATAAGAAGCTTAAAAATCTAAAAAACCTCATATAGCAATGTGTGACGGTATAGAACAAGATTGAACAAGAATTGAACAGAATACAAAAAAAAAATGGTGTCTTGTTTTTATTTATTTTACGACCTTTTATGGTGCCAATTAAGGCCTAAAATACGTAGTTTGAATAAATAGTTAAACTATTATAACATTAGTACTAGTCAATGCAAGATAACAATATATAGTTGTTATGTTCATTATATTAGGGCTTAGGAATCGAACCGGAGACCATAGTGGCTGGGTATCAAAGCCTGAACGTTTCTAGCCACAGTGATCTCCTAAAATAATTTTTAATTGTAGTTATTATCTATTATGGATGCACAAAAATTGAACAATAATTATTTATAATATATTCTTAAAAATTAATCTTATATTCTTTTAAAATAAAATTGTTAAGAATGAAAATTGAAAGAATGAAAAGCGGATGTTTTTTTTTTAATTCATTTAATGTCAGGCTATTTTCGGTACTGGGTTCTATCACCGACGATCGCCTGCTATGTTAAAAACATTTATGGTATATATGTATGCACTGCTCCACTGCCTAATTAATTTATGATTATCTTAGCACGTAATCAATTAAATTTGATTACAACCATAAACAGAAAATATTACTTTGGTCCGGAGATTGAACCCGAAGACAACAGTGTGGCGTTAACCATCAATTTGTTAAAACCTCACTCTCAAAAAAAACTTTATAAATTTTAGAACAGTACTAAAGAATATTTTAGAACCAGGTATTTCAAAAAATATTTTCAGAATAAGTATTTTCATAACATATACAGTAGGTACATTTTCATAGAATAAATTCAGACAAAATACTGGACGAAAACTAACACTAGTACCTTCTATGGTCAAAAGTATTGTAAAATTGTTTGATATTTCTAATGCAAATTGATAGTTGTACTTGTCAGTTATATCACCTCTATTCCCCCGCCTTAAGACATCGCACCAACCAAAACCTTTTCTTTCAATCCTATTCAAATAAACATTCAAAAATAATTTCTTTATCTAGAACAACGCCTACAAATATTTTCCATTCCTTAATTTTTGCAAACCCGTTCCTTTCCTGTTATAAACAAACAACATTGTACAACAATTAATAAGTACATTGTACAACATTAAATATAACAAGGGAAATAAAAACTAAAATTTAACATTGTAATAATCATAACTTGTGAAAAAATAAAGATTTTAATTTAAACCAAGTGTACTGTTTCCTGTAAAAATTGGTCCAAATTGACTTACACCCAGTTGAGAAAAAAGTTACATCAAGATCATCAACGCATCGACTCTTGACTTCGTTACAATAAATCTTAAAAAAAATTAATAACCGATTCTTAATTTTAATAAGCATTTGTCTATTAAATTTGTAATAAAATTAAGAATATTTTTATCAGTGCTGCTAATTAATTAATATCTAAATTTCTCTCAGTTGTAGAAAGGAAAACGAAAGCGTATTGGAACACTGGATGCTATGGCTTCCATAACCATTGGTTAAGTACGAGTAATAAATTGCAAATTTTTATTATTGTAACGTATTTCTTAGAGTGTGGTGTAAGTATACCTGATAATACGTTAAAAAACAAAATATTTTACGGACAAAAAAAATGTCTATTTCAATTTTTCTTTATATATTATTTATATTTATTATATTATTATATTTATTTCTCTATTTTATCTATTTTTCCAAATAAATCCGTAAAATGGGTTTAATAAACTCAAAAAAATACGGGGTTTAATTATTGACCTTCCAATATGAATTAAAATATACATATTTTCTTAAAACACAAAACATTGATGTTATCTTACACTCTTGTAATATTTAGGCCAGCTAATACATAATGTAAATGATCCTACTTTATAACTAATAGCCTTTAATCGTTGAAAAGAACTTATGATAATTTTATGAATCTTAAAAAGGTTAAAAGAAAAAAATTTATTTTTCAAAAATCACTAAAATAACTTAGGTAATTTTTTTTTGTAACAAGTATATTTTATTAGGTTAGATAAACATAATAAACCACAAGCAGCCGGCGTGTTTAGAGGTTATTTATATCCTTAATAACGCCGGTAAAAATTTAGGGTTCGTCTAAACTTGCCAAAATTTAAAGTGCAGACAAAACGACCGGAAGGATTGTTAAATAAATTAAAATAATAAAATGTTCAAAGTCTGCGTGCGTTATAAAATTTGAACATTGTTAATATGCAAATACACAAAAATTCGGAAAGGATCGTACTATTAAGTAATTAAGTAGCGCCATAAAAATTCCAATGCATTCTAAAAATAGATTTTTTTCAAAAAATGAATATGAATGTGAAATGAATAATATTTCTAAAAATTAACGGTTTTCTACACTTCTTTTACAAGTATTTTTGTTAAGTTTAGTTCATATATTATATGGTATATATTTCCTATATTATAATGTTCCAGGTGTATATTTATATTCTTATATGTTTATATGTTTGGTTCGAATTTTGTATGGTAGCTCGGAAACAGTTACAAATTCTAAAACGTTTGGCGTCTCAGGATTTTTCCCTGAATTTCCTGGAAACTCGTCATTTTGAAAAAACTGGAAAAAAGTGAGCCTTTTTTGCTGTATAACTTTGTATTCGTAAAAGATAGAAAGTTGAAAATTTGTATGTGTATTACGGGGTTAAATCCTGACATTTTTCAAAAATTAGAAATTAAAAAATTAGAAGAGAAGGTCTTGAGAAAATTTGTGGGTACCGTAAGAAACTTTGGAGACAGCACAAATTTTGAATTGTGTATTAATTGAATATTATATAAAGAAAATAAATTTCAAAATTTTATTTGGGGGCACGGGGGCGGTTTTTGCCGATGATAAAAAGTGTGCTAGAAAGTTGATATTTTATATTTGGGCTAACTGTGGTACCTAATATACAAATCGAAAGATTAAAATTCCATATTTTGAAAAAAAATTGGTCAAATAACAAATAAATTAAAAATATTTCATATTTTGTTAAAATAAATGTATTTTTTTTCCAGTTTATGTGAAAAATAATTTCAAGGATTGAACGAGTTAAATATTTAAATTTAAAAACGGAATTGAAATTTGAAATGAAATTACGAATTATTTGTTAGATTGAACTCATACATACTAAAATAGCGTCGCTTTGCGACTGGGATAGTATATTACAAAGTTGCTAGTTTATATACAATGTTGTATCGAGTATTTACTTAAATTACCTAAATTTCTACTGGATATAAATAAATATCTATTTAAAATGAGCTCCGAGCGCCTCCTTATGCAAATTTGATGTGGTCTACAAAGAAAAACGCTGAACTCATTCAAAAGTCAGATTTCTAGAAATCCGGAATCTTTACGGCACATAAATTAATGCGACATGAGAAAATAAATTAAAATGATAACGGATTTTACATGAGGTACTAAATACGTTTTAAAATTGTGTGTACAAATATATATATTACACACAATAAAAACTAAATGGTTACGACAATTTTGAAAATGAAAATAAGGAAATGAATGTGAGTGTAATAATTAATAACTAATTAGTGGATAACAGTAACAGTAAGGAAGAAGATCAACTTACCTTCCTTGTTCGACAGCGGGTTGCATCCACGACCTAGCCGCAGCAAGTTGTGTAGATGACAGTGGTTCCTCTTTTAGCGAGGTTACAGGCCCCCGAGGTTGGTTCAGTTCCCCGCTTGGAGGTAGACCGAACATCAGCCCCCCAGGGGCTCCACGAGGACCCGTTGGGGGATACAGCTTTCGGCCCCACTCCAGATCCAGTGTGGGCCACGGTGAAGCCGTGTTGAAGCCGGGGGGTGCCTCGTCTGACCGCAGTTTGGAGCCGTTTATAAACCCCCAAAAGAAAATAAATTCAACACTAAATTTAAACACGTATTTTAAAAGAAACAACAAATATTTAATTTATAGTATTATTAATTTTTATATTGTTTATTCAATATTGTCACAACTGTCAAAATGTCACTTTGATATATGTATATATATTTTTCAAAATTTTTATATAATTTTATCAAACACTTTTATATAATGCCATCCGACGGTAAAAATTAGAACTTTAAAAAGTTTGTTTAGTTTGAATTTTCAAAGCAACAGCACATGCTGTTTGTTTTCCTCAACCACGTGACACCTGATAATTTTCAAACTTCAAATGTACAACACACATTTTTTCACAAAAAAAACAAAAATAAATTCACTAAAATTAGATTGTAAAATTTTTATCAAAATTATGAAATTTATTTTTAAAAATTTTCCACACTTTATTATTTGAGAATAATGATAACACACTGAAGTTGAAGTTCCAACGAAAACAGAACACTTATTCTAAATTTAAACCGGTATTCCCGTTTGGCTATATCCCGGGTGACTGTGTAACCCCAACTGAGCTCTCGAGATCCTCTAAGGGGGTGCCTTAGTGACGTAGGGAGGGGCTTATCTGGACCAACCTCCGGAACGCCTACTTTTTTTATATGAATATGTGTGTGAGCAGGATGCAGTTCCTTTATATCGTTAGAAAACCGTTGTACAGAGACCGTTCTACGAAGAGAAGAAGGAAACAGCTACACATTCCGCCACAAGATGCCGTTGTTATCGTATTTTGATGACTGCTGCTCTACATTTCCGGTTGTCGATTCAAAAACATGCAAACTGTTATGCACCAAAACCTATGAAATATAATTCACTATCACCAAATTCACAAACACATTTTACAAGGGAGATCGCTCTGCTACTATTCTCGTATTTCTTTCAACAATACGCAAAACAGAAACTAAAATTACTTAAATTTCACAAAAACTTTGGCTATACTTTCATTAATTGTGTATATTAAATAATTAATTTCTTTGTTTATCAAAGTTCACAAATTTGAACACTATCTTCTTAGTCCTCCAAAGTTGTCATCCAACGAACCGCTGTATCAACACAGAATTTTCCGCGTGGTCCCGCTCCAAAGGTTAGGGTTGAAGGCGTAACCCTCTGTTCTAACTCCAATGATATCAATCGTTTCCATCCAACCCCAACACGTTTATCCCCTCTTTCAGTTTTCTATGTGTTATCAAATATATTACTTTACTTTAGAAAGAGACAACAATAATTTTGATATAGGAATATTACATTGAAAAAAGAGAGTAAGAGATAGATTTGAAGGGTTCGTGTGAAAGAGTGAACGAGAAAACTGTATGTTTTGTTTTTTGAAGATTTTGAATTTTCACGAGTTGTAGTTGTTTGGAAATCACCTTGCAGTTGGCGCGACGACGCCATGATGGTCGAACGTATATGTTTCTGTCACGATTATAGACGATATTTGGCGATGACACTAACATCTACGATGTAAACGATAAGGTTTATTTAGTACTTGATATAAATAAACACATTTGAGGTACATTTGTTGTTAAAATAGCGATATTGTTATAACCTCGATAACAACAATAAAAACACAATAATAATTGTTAAACATTTATTTATAATTATTCCCCGATCATAAATTTTGCTATTGTTCATCCCTTCATAGAATTTTGATAGAAGAGCTTTAAAGCTTCATTGAACGATTACGAAATGAGCCGTTCAACTTGCCTTGACAAACCCCGATTTGATGTATGTAATCAATTAGCAACCCTCTAATCATTCCGATGGCACACTTTTGTTAAATTCAAGCTTCCTGTTTTTTTTATACACTTCACTACCCCTAATACACACCCACATACATAAATAAACACAAATACACATAAACAAACACGAATTGGATTGATTCCCTAACAATTATTGTAAAACTCCTACCCCTATGTAAATAAACAACTAAAAATGTTCGGTTGAAGCTAATACCTGTAACCTGCGGCTAAGACTTAACGCTGATACAGAATCGACTGCTAACTTCACAATTTAAAATACGTATGTTACTATATTGGAAATTAAAAATATTATTTTAAGTTGTGCTTTTAATAGGACTAGAGCTATCAGCTATTGAATTCATTTAATTTAATTTAGTGATAAATATTCAATATATGTGAGTGTTGTTGTTCAGTGCTTTTAGTGATAACGGTATATTAACGAATAACGACGGAAAACTGTACCTCATTTCTATTGAAGTACGAAAAGCTTTCGTTAAGCTTTATGTGTTATTTAATTCAGATATTGTTTATAATTTTAAAATTAAGTTTTTTTCATACAAATTGAAAAATGTTTTATTTATTTTAATATTTATGCGAATTTGAAGCATATTTTGTGATCTGTCGGGTTTTATTCGTTTTGAATGTTTTGAACTACATTCAGTGTTCTTTTATAAAGAATACCTCATGTATAATACTTTAATTAAAGTGCTACATAATAATAATTATAAATTTCATTATTTATATGATTATATATTTAAACTTTTTCATAATACAAACTTGCTTTTGCAGGATGCATTTTTCTAGTTTTTGCTCGTTTGCTTGATGCTGTATTGTATATTTCAACAAGAAATGTAATTTTAAACCAACAGAAAACCGAAATATTTTCGTGAAAAGTGGTGATATTTTTATTTAATTCAAAGTATCCAGTAAACATTTGGGAGTCACTTTGCCATCATATTTAAGATGCACTGTTAAAAATGTTCTTAATTTTAATACAAATTTAATAGACAAACGTGTATTAAAATTAAGAACCAATTATAAATTTTTTTAAAGATACATTTTGGTCTGAATTTGTTAAAGAATTCTTTGAAAATGCACTGTATATGTTCCGAAAATTAATATTCTGGGATCTGAATTTTTTTTAATACCTGGTTCTAAAATATGCTTTAGAACTGTTCTAAAATTTATACAGTTTTTATTTGAGAGTGTGCGTATGATTTTTTTGTCATGAAAGAGTTCATTTACAGTTCAGTCGTTCATATGAAATGTCTATTTTATCGGCTACAAATGGCGTAATCACTCCACCTGTCGGAATACAAATGAAGATAAAGTTGATGCGAACTATAATTGAAGTACAATAGTCATAAAAACAGGACACTTCACCAAATTGTTTACTGGGTACAAACTAGTAGTGCGGAATGCAAAATGACAATTATTATTGAAAGACCCTACATTAACTGTACGAGTGTGCTCAAAAATATAATGAAAATTTGGAAGTGATTAAAAGGCCAAAAAGAATTTTACTTACGTAAAAATGATTTTTATATAATAATTACAGCGGGTCTTTTAATCACTTACAAATAATTACCGTTATATAAATTTTATTTTGTTTAAATTCAAACAAGCGACGGATAGTTGTTTAATTTTCTTTGACGTCATTATGTGCTAATGCAGTGCGAACAACACCGCTGCCTATATTGAATATTTATTATCATTTTATATTAAGTCATTTAAAATATAGTGTTAATTATGTACATGATGAAATTAACTTGATAACAACCAGACACATATTTAAAATATAGCGCTTGGTTCGGATATCGAACCGGAAGACACAGCATTCTAGCGTCAAGCATCAATTCTCTCGCCCAACGGTGTCGTCTTTAATTAATATTTTTTCTGTTTATTTCACAAGGGTTACACATTACGGTTAAAACCTTAAGTTAACAGAAAAACAATGTGAGTTGGAATGTTTGTCTAGTCCGGTATTCATAATCCGAAAATAATCCGAGTCAACGCTTCAACGTAATGTATTCAACTACAGCAAATATTTAAAATATTTTTAGTTGCTTATAATTTGGAAATCTTATTATTATTTTTAATTTAATTTATTTAACGTCGCCCTATTTCCGATGCTGACCTCCTATTATGTTGGGAATGTTTATGGTGATGGCCGGAAACCTTATTATAAATTTTACAATTACTTAATATTCTTGTTAATGCAGAATGTATTTATGTAGAGCAAGATTTGGTTTTGCATTAACTTCTAATTAAGATATTTTTACTTTTTTATGCACTTTTAATTCGGCGTTATTTGTAGATAAGCAATATAAGCTTAATCACTAACAAACATAGATAGAGCTACACATCCGAGCTGCGGACACATATCTTTAGGCTCAACTGCAAATATCTACTGGGTTTATTCCGTAATTCTAAGGTTTCTACTTTTTTTTATAAAAATAGTCTATGGTGCAGTTTCACATCCAAACGAAGGGACTAAACGAATACATTACAAGTGATATGAAAGAGAATGCAAAAGTCTCTTTCATAAGAGTGGTGTATTGATAAAAATTAAAGTAAAGAGTTTGCTTTCATGATAAACAGCTCCAATACTCCCAAAAATACTACAAACACATGCAAAGAACACAGGAATCGGCTTCATTTAAGAGTTCTAGTCGACAACGAAGATTTCGATTTATGTCCGAATTCGCCGTCGGTTAAATACGCTTGCAGTGTGCGACAGGTCTGAGGCTTTAAGTTTGAAATGTAAGTGTGCTTCCACAATGCAACCGAACTTGCTAGGGTACGTATAATAGCTTCTACATTGTTGCCATATTATCAGTATAAGCTACGAAACGTATGACCTATGAGGAAGCATGATAAACATTCAACTAGAATTTTGTTTGTACCAATACTCGTAAAATGTTCCATCGTCATAAAGCGGGGTTCTCACAGGGCAAAGTTGAATATTACGTGTAACAGATTTAAACAGTACTAAAATAGATTCAGGTAGTATACAACTTTTGTATGAATACGCCATTACTGAACGACTAAAATGGCCCCGTGAAAACCCCGCTTAAGATTTTGCTTTATTGTCCCTCCTTTCCAAATTCTAAATCAGGTGAATTATAAACAAATCAAATGAGACAAGGCCCTTGCAGCATTAAACACTTGTGGTATGCGTTTGTGGTTTCATGTAGAGTGAAACAAGAAACAAGCTCTTTTCATTTTGTTCAGAACAATATGTGTAATATTATTTTTATGGTTTGTGCTACATTAGAAGAATATGCATCGAAACAAGCAGAACAATTTCAACGTATATTTATTTACAGCAAGCAATAATAGCAACCGGGCAAGCAGTAAACGAAAGCAGCTTTATAAGACTCGATGTTCCGTTGTCTATTGCGCGTGTATTGTACTCGTATCAGTGTTCAGAGTTCAGTTGTTCACTGTAAGCATTCAAGTACATGCGTGCGGACAAGTTTTACCACAAAAAAAGCCGACAAAAAAATAAAGAAATATCTTTAGGTATGCCAAAAAACCACTTACAAAACCTAATGGGCTTGTGTCCTCATTTTTTAGTGGTCGATTTTTCAATTCTTGATTGAAATTGATGTTAATAAATGTGTATTAGCGCCTATTTTATTAAATATCTAAATGTTGACGGAGATATAGCAATTAAAAGTTTGAATTGTAGTTTTAGCGCTAGAAATGGTCGGTCATATTTTTATGACGTGAAATGCATTTTAACGTCAGTTATTTGTTGAGTAGGTCAGTTCTGTGGTAATCTTCTGTAGCTGTTGGTTGCCAAATAATCAAGTCAAATCAAAGAATAATAAGTTTTTATATTATTTAGCCCTGCTAAGGCAGACATAATATTGGAATTTTATTGTTCCTTGAAATAGCTGTAAATAATATTTGATATTTTGATATATAAATACATATAGCAGAGATTTATGAGCTGTAAGGTTGGTAACCTTACACAAGGATTGTGATGTCACCTGCACTTGAAACCTTTAATAATTAAAGAGACAAAATGACTTTTTTAATTGTTAATATCTCTTAACATATAAGGAGTTATTAAAAAATAATTGGACATTTGAGATTCTAGTAACCCACTTTATCAATATATAGTACACTTTTATAGAAATTAAGACATAGGAGACAAGCTCATTTGGATTATGCAGGTTGTAAACTAGAATAAAGTTTAAAAACAAGAAGAAAGGAGAAAAAGGAAACGGTGAGAATGAAGGAGGAGTAAGAAACATGAAAAGAAAGGATCATGACAAGCAGAAAGTATTTTTGGAAGTAGGCTAGGGAAAAGGCTAGAATAGTTTAAGTTTAGTTTTAAATTTGAATGAATGAAATGTTATAGGAATTGTAGAACCCAAAGGCGCACATTTAATATAATAAATACAATATCTTTGTAAAAAATAAAAAATTCTTAAAAATTTGTATTCTCTATAAGTGTCAGTGTTTTGATTTCACTTCTTATAAAAACGGCGTGATTAATTTTAAAATAATGTGATTTATATTTAATTAAAGAATAGTTAAACAAATTTTGTTATAATCCTAAGACAAAATATTTAGTATTATATTCAAAACTAACAAGAATTTGTAATTTAAAAATACCGGTGCTACTTATTTTATAAATATCTTTTTTCCAAAAATTGGTAGCACTTTAGTTAATTATTATGCCAAATATAAGCAAAATCGGGCAACCCGTTTGGTTACAGCAGCTGGTTGAATCGATTCACTATGATAGTGCTAATACGCAAAAATGGTTAAGTAGAACACAAAATATAGCGTATTAAAGAAAATCCTAACCTAATAAAAACCTAAACAACCTAACAGTTAATTTTTGCTATTTTAGATAAACCTTAAATGCAGCTAATTATGCTAATGCCGGTACCAAACAATACCGTGTGTACAACGTTCACGTTGGAACAAGTTCGGGCTGTTGTCGGTCTTTTGACCCGCGTCAAAAGAAATTTTTCTACCTGGAGACTACCTACTTGTCATGCACTGCTGCACAAAGCTTATTTATTTACTTAAAAATTTTTGTTACTTTAAATTTTTATTAGAAAAATTCACACACAGTGTGTGAGAGCATTGATGTTTGACTGTCTTCGGGTTCGATCTCCGGAACAAATATACGAAACCACGACACCACGAAACTGTTAACATAGTAGAAGGTCATCGAAAATAAGCTGACGATAAATAATTTTAAAAAAAATCAAAGAAAATTTTTTTTTTGGAAAATACAATATTTCTGTAAAAAAATACTTAAGGAATTTTGTGTACTTTATACTTACAAGTATATATGTATGTGTGTGCGTACCTTTAAATAAAAGCATATGTGAATGTGTAGAACATGTTGGCGGGGGTGTACTCATATAGGACACCCTCGAGAGCAGTTCCATTGCCCCTAACTGTTACAGCACACGATTGCTGCGGGTTGTAAAGGTGGCTCAGTGGCTGACTGCTTGACTACTTGACTGTTGCCTTCTGACTTTTACCATCACACCATTGTAAAGCAGTGGCCCAAAAAGTTGAAAGTTACCAACACATCATACTATAAGATTCGACTGCGTGATTACTACGTCAATCTGATTTTTAATCAAAATATAATTTTTATAGACAATTTTATTAATAGTGTTGTAAGTACGCATAAGTCGTACTTATCCTTCCTATTTTTAATATAAATGTTATTTATTTTATAAGAATTATATTACGTTATCTTTAATTTTAGTATTAATATTGTAATAAATAATTATTTGTATTTAGCGCTTGTAAACATTGACTCTGGTCTGTGGAGATTTTATATTATTTTAATGCTGGTAACTCAGTATTGGCACATTGTGATGTGAAATAAATCATTATATATTAATCTGCACGCTAGTCAAAAAGTCAGTCTTCTCCTGAGTCTCAACCAAGTGTTTACTAATTGTACTTCGTTCGTACAATACTCCAATTGTAACATCTAAGTATTCAATAGTGAGCACATTTTAACTATTAATCAAATTATAACACTAGAATTACATTTTGTTTTATATCTGGCATCTTTATTAATCCAATAAAATACTATTGTAATTAAGTACGTAGATATAATATTACAACGAATAAATGATATATTTTAATAAAAGTGTTTGTATTAATAGTAATAAAAAGATACTAATTGTTCAACCGTCGTATGTTGCAACGAGGTTACTTTAGACCGCTCAAGTATTCTCTAATTGCAACAATACACCGTCTTAACAAGAATCCTATTAATCATCTGAAGAGACTTAATTCTTATCAACGTGAGTAATTCAAGAAGGTGGATGATCGTCAAACTGAAGAATCTACTTCCAGAAACTAGCAACACTGCGTGATGTATTAGCAAGCTGAGTAATCTCCTTTTAGAACGACAATCCGACCTCTTTTTACAACATTGATGTCAGGTGTAACATCCGCCCTCGAATCTTACTCACAACAAATGGTGTCAGATGTGGGGTCTCGAAGAGATATTCCTACACATAAATATCCAAGAGGTACGCCCAAAATTTTTTTCTATATATTCTACACCTGGATGCAGATCAATTAATCTGGATGCCACTACGCCGATGGATTATTTCCAAAAATTGCCGAAGAGTACGAGATAGAACGTCAATTCATCTGTATTTCACATAATTTTTCTACAAGTCCGGTGGATGCAAAACTACAGCCCGCTGAACCAGAAAAAAAAGAAATCTTTTGCCCCCAGCGAATGGATGGATGCTTCTAGAACACATGGAATAATCTAAATCGATGTTAATCGTTTCCAAAACACTGCACACAGCTGTGTATAGATCATAATCACTGATAAGAAAATCTTTAAGTATAATAAGACAGTATCTTTTTTTTTGTATATAATTATTACTATAAATTGATAATTGTATTTTTTTTTATATAGCAACGTTATTAATGAAGCTATCATTTTTTTTAGTATTATATTCAGTACTTTTGAATATTTGCTATAATCCAAGTATTTTTTATTAGCATCATTATTAACGTGGTTATAATTTTTTTTAGTATTATATTCAGTACTTTTGAATATTTGCTATAACCTAACTTTTTTTTGTAGCATCATTGTTTGTCATTGAAGCTATTAATTTTTTTAGTATTATATTCCAATACTTTTGAATATTTACTATAATATTTTTTTTATAATTGTTTCCACAATTATACTAATTGATGTTTAATATTTTTTTTAGAACAACATCTTTTTTTGAACGAGAGGGAATTTTGAAAAGGAGAAGTAAAGAGCTGAAGCAGTTAGATAGCAGTCTGTTCAATCAGAGAGACTACCTTCCTGTTACAACTGCGGTGTCTGAGCCCCATCGGAAATTTCCTGTGAGTTACTGTTTTCGCTAACAATTTTTCCTTGTCAGAATCCTATTTTTCGGAGAGTCGTTTATTGGTACAAAATAATCTTTAGTCTGTATATTATATATAACTTTAATTAAGTACAATGGCACCGAACGTTCATTCCCTCACATTAGTTGAGAATACAATCAATCTAATTAATGAGTTTTCAAAAAATTTAGAAGTCCAATCAACATCCTTAACAATAGTTGAATTAAAAATCAAAAACTTAGAAAAGGCTTGGGTCAAATATAATAGTATCGTAGAAGCACTGCTTCCAACTCTAAAAAATGAAGAAGCTACGGCTATCGTTAGTAAGTCTATGGAAGTTGAAAGTATTTATGACGACACTCTTATTTCCTTGTTGAATTATAAGCAAACATTTGAGAATGATACACATATTGTGGATGACTCAAAAAGCATAGATTCAATAAGAAATTTAAACTTAAGTCCAATGCAACTAACCGTTTTTGATGGAGAATATACTAATTGGCAAAGTTTCATGGAATTATTTACAAATTTAATTCGTAATAATAGCAAACTATCAAACATTGAAAAAATGCATTATTTAAAATTAAATTTGACAGGAGAACCACTCAAACTCATAAAGAATTATCCTTTAACAAACGATAATTATGAAATTGTTTGGAACATCCTTTGTAAACGTTATGATAACAAGGTAGCACTTATTGAAACCTATTTAAACAATTTGATAAACTACAATGTTATACGTTTAGAATCAGAAACTAATATCAAAAATTTTTTAGACGAAATTAATGAATCGATTAGAGCATTAACCGAGTTGGGAATATATTCTAATCATTCAGATTTTATTTTTATACATTTTTTAAAGACCAAGTTAGATTTTAACACATTAAAGGAATGGGAAAACAGAAATACTTCTGAATTACCAACCCTAAATGATTTTACGAATTTTCTTGAAACACGGTGGCGCACTCTAGAAAGAAGAAGGCATGTTGAATTTAAAACAGATTCAAGTCATTCTATTTCTAGTAGTGAACCAGTTTCAAGTGAACAATTTGCTAACGAAGTCGAAACAAAATTTAAAACTTTTTTTTGTAACTATTGTAAAAAAAATGGTCATTTAGAGAAATATTGTTTTATCAAGAAGGAAAATGCGGATACGGTATATCCTGTCGCGCAAATTAATATTTGTAGGAGAGATACGGTATTTTCAAAACCTTCTGTTTATTGTAAAAGATCGAGACATCTTGAATCTGATGGTCCTCAAGTATCTTTTACTAAAAATACAAAACAAAATTCACGTTCTTTTTATAATCACCATTTACGTAAATTTAATAGTTTAAATAAAAATATTGAGATTAAAGAAATACAAAATACCAATGATATAACAAATTTTAACTGTAACAATGAAAATGTTATTGACAAGCAAACAGCTGACACTGTTCAATTCAGAATAGTCGCAGCCAAAGCAAAGACTGTATCATTTTTATTGGACACTGGTTCTCAAATTTCTTTAATTAAACAAAATATTTTAAAAAATAATATCAAAATAGATAGTACATCTAAAGTGTTATTAAAGGGAATCTCTGAAGGCACGCCTTATACTTTAGGTTCACTAAAAACTTCTATAATTTTAGATAGTTCTAGGTCGAAACATACTTTTCAGGTTGTGTCAGAGGATTTCCCCATTAAGCATGATGGAATCATAGGATTAGATATTTTACGTACATTTAAAGCAGTAATTAATTTGGAAACAAACAGCGTACAATTCTCACAACATGGCAAAATATTTGAATTCCCATTATTGAACATAAACAGTATTATCATAGTTCCAGCACGTACTAGGAAATTAATTCCTATGTCGGGTTCTACGGTAGGAGTTTGTGTAGCCAAGGAATTGCTACCTGAAGTTTTTTTAGCCAACGCATTAATTAATCCTGTTAATAATACTTTTTATATATCAATAACTAATTCCTCAGCAAAAGATGTAATACTTGACAATTTTAAACCAGATATTATTCCAATAAATAAATTTAATTTTTACCATTTTTTGAAAAGAAATCCTAACGATCCTAAAAGATCCTTACGACATCTTTTATTTAATAATATAGATTTTTCAAATGTTAATTCAAAATACTTAACAGATTTAATGGAAATCTGTAATAATTTTAATAACATATTTTTTTTCCCGGTAGATAAGTTATCTTGTGCGAGTGCACTGAGTAACTCACCTAACCCTGTAAACATTAAGCCGCATAGATTATCTCATGCGCATAAAGAAATTGTTGAGAAGCATATTCAAGAACTGTTGGCTAACAACGTTATTGAAAAATGCGACTCACAGTTTAACGCACCTCTGTTAATGGTACCTAAAAAAGCAGATGTGTCGGGGAACAAACAATTTTGCGTTGTAATCGACTATCGTAAACTTAATGAACAGACGACAAGTGATGTTTATACTTTGCCTCTCGTACATGACATACTAGACCAATTTAGTGGTGCAAAATATTCTTCTACGATTGATTTAGCTACAAATAAATTTACTAGTAATAAACCAAAATTTAAATTAAATTTTGATAGAAGGGTCAATTCTTTTTTTTCACCTAGAAAGTATACGGTAGTTAATAGGAATAGATTAAAGAGATTTTGTACCAATGAACAAAACCTTGACGTGTTAGATGGATTTTGTCAGGGATGATTGTTTTGTGGAGCAGTGTTAACTCTATACGATGGGATCAGAATCGTTGTCGACACTTTGCTTCTCTTTTTGTTTTTTTCCAGAATTGTAACTCGTATATTTTGTTTTTATACGTGTCCCTTTTTTTTTGGAAGGGGGTGTTGCGATAGTACGACATCGTCCTATCTTCCTTTTTCTTTTTCTTGGAAAGAAACGCATATGTTTGTTTAATATGCGTTCCTTTTTTAGGGTTGAAGGGTGTTGTAAGTACGCATAAGTCGTACTTATCCTTCCTATTTTTAATATAAATGTTATTTATTTTATAAGAATTATATTACGTTATCTTTAATTTTAGTATTAATATTGTAATAAATAATTATTTGTATTTAGCGCTTGTAAACATTGACTCTGGTCTGTGGAGATTTTATATTATTTTAATGCTGGTAACTCAGTATTGGCACATTGTGATGTGAAATAAATCATTATATATTAATCTGCACGCTAGTCAAAAAGTCAGTCTTCTCCTGAGTCTCAACCAAGTGTTTACTAATTGTACTTCGTTCGTACAATACTCCAATTGTAACATCTAAGTATTCAATAGTGAGCACATTTTAACTATTAATCAAATTATAACACTAGAATTACATTTTGTTTTATATCTGGCATCTTTATTAATCCAATAAAATACTATTGTAATTAAGTACGTAGATATAATATTACAACGAATAAATGATATATTTTAATAAAAGTGTTTGTATTAATAGTAATAAAAAGATACTAATTGTTCAACCGTCGTATGTTGCAACGAGGTTACTTTAGACCGCTCAAGTATTCTCTAATTGCAACAATACACCGTCTTAACAAGAATCCTATTAATCATCTGAAGAGACTTAATTCTTATCAACGTGAGTAATTCAAGAAGGTGGATGATCGTCAAACTGAAGAATCTACTTCCAGAAACTAGCAACACTGCGTGATGTATTAGCAAGCTGAGTAATCTCCTTTTAGAACGACAATCCGACCTCTTTTTACAACATTGATGTCAGGTGTAACATCCGCCCTCGAATCTTACTCACAACAAAATCTTACTCACAACAATAGAGATACAGTTCCGCTGGCTTGCATATTAAAATATAGCCGCAAGTACTTTAAATTTTTTTTTTCTTTAACAATTTCATTCACTTGTTTTGAAGATAAAATATAACTTATTTCAAAGAGAGATATTTAAAGAACTTTTAAAAATTGGGTTTCTGTTTCTCACTTGGATGCAATCTCGTGCATTATGCCCCATAGGGACTGTAGGTCATGACTTTACCGCCAAATGGTGGTAAAAAGGTGTACTTTATGGAAAATTTAATAAACTGTCATTATATGTCTTTTATTCTTTAGTATTTATTGATTGAATAAATTCAAACTATTTTCGATTCGATTCATTAGTGAAATTATATAAATTTTAATAATTTATGGAAAATTAATAAACGTATGAAGTGGATGAATGCAGTAAAACAAATTATATGTAAATATACATTTAGCACTACTGACATTTCGATTAACATCAAGCTGAAAACATATTTATTAATTCAAATTCATATATTTTTAAATTTAATTTAATACCATATTTCGACATTGTAAACATTGGATATACTTGTTTTCGGGGTACAACTTCAAAAGTTATCGTCACTTGCCCGTTCATATGTTTTCCAAAACATATACATGACCAGATTTAAATAATTTCGCACCTTTTATAATTATTATAACCAGGGGACTTTCACTTAATGTAAAATACCACTTTCAATACCGAAGAAATCGCTTTTATGATGAATCTTTATGAACTAAAATTACTCGGCGGCTACTTAACATAAGTAGGTAATAAGGGTAAAAGAGGGTACACTTCAAGAATCGGTTTTAGTGATACCATTTATGCATGTATCTTCTACGAACTAAAATTACTCGGCATTTCGTATCCACCACCTTGTAAAGTCTTGTTATATATATATATAGGACCCACTTTACCTAATGTAACGTCATTTATTAGAAAACGAAATTTGGTTTAAACGAAACCAAACGAAAACGAAATTTGGTTTGGTTTGGTTTCATTTACTTTTCTTTTGGAAGATAATTATTAGATTAAATGTAACGTTATGAGGTTTATGACATTTTTCTCACTTGTTAAGTCTTGTTACCACTTTGGAAAACCCCTGATGTAATTAATAGATGCCCCCAAATCAGAAATTTGGGAAATATGAGAATTTACGTTTGATAAACTGGACAGCAAAAATTAATAAAAAGCCTAAGAATTTGAAGAATATTCAAATCAAAATTAGATAAAGTAGAATTTCTGGAACTTCACGTTTTTATATAGGACTATTACATTTACTATAGGATTACATTTATTATAGGACTATACATTTGATATAGGATTATTCACACGAGTTTGTACTGCAAAATAACGTACACATATGTAAAATGTATTCTATAATATTTATACTGCAAAAAAACGTGCACTACAATGCTGTGTGAACCTAACCTAAAAGTGCAATTATTTCTCGGTTTGCTTGACTAGTCTACCTTCAAAGAGAAATATTGTCTACGTCTATGTATCTACCTGCCAGTAGCGTAGCTACCGCCGTATCTGCCGTATCAATGATACGGGGCCCCTGGGCTACAGGGGCCCCAAACTTGTGTAAGCAAAAATTCTTTCTTCACTATTTGAAATCATTAATCCTGTTTCTAAAGCTCTACAGCATGAAATTAATGACTTACAGAAAGCTAGCATTTTGCTAAATATTCTTTTGAATAGACTGAGCGAAATAAGAAATCAAAATTAATTCCCTGGTTTGCTGAACGAGTCCAGAGATGTAGCAAAAGAGTAGGGAATAACAACTGTTTTCAAAAATAAAAGAAAGAAGATAACGAAGCGTTTTTTTGATGAAGTATTAGAAGATGAGAAAATTTCAGACCCGGAGTCAATGTGTACTATTGCTCAAGATATCAGAGCCTCTGTGACCTAAGTAAGGTGTTCGAATTATTACAACCGGAGAAATTCTTATCTTTTTCAAACAAAATAATAAAAAAGAATGCCGTCTGCAAAATCTGTCTGCTAAATACAGTAAAGACATGTTAGTTGATCTTTATGAGCAATTATTTCATTTCATTTTATTTATTTATTATTTGCTTTGAAAACATGCTTAAAATCTGAGTTTCAGAAAATTCATTCCATTGAGGAACTCATGGAATTATTGCTGAGAAAATTCAATAGCTTTGCATCCAGTTTTCCGGAGGTAATAACAACTTGCTTTTTATTCTTGACTCTTGCGGTTACAACTGCAAATTTTTCGAAATTAAAACTGATAAAATATTATCTAAGGTTCTCTATAGGACAGAAAAGACTATCAGAGTTGTCACTATTGCCTAAAGAGGCAGAAAAACTGAAATTGTCTTCAACTATTAATGATTTAATAAATAAGTTCGCCTAACAAAAGACAAGAAAAGTGTATATTTGATTTGAATTGTTTGGCTAGCTTAGTTCCTACGAGTATTAATTGTAAGTAATAACGTATAATCAATATATAAATATTTTAATTCAATGCGAGCGTTTTTGTTCCTTTTGTGAAAAATCTTTACCCATTATTTGGGCCCCACAACAAATTTTGATACAGGGCCCGTGTAAGGCACACTACGCCACTGCTACCTACTTCATGAAAAATACCAATAATCATTTTCAAAATTTAGTATGATGAAATTATTAACTTTAAGTAATCAAACCATCAATGACATTTGTGCATCAGTTCACTGTTCACAATTGCGTTGCGTCTTCAAGCAATTCAAGTCTGAATCTGTCTGGCAAACGAGATGATGAAACCATCATTCAGATCTAATCACTTGAATGTGTTGCGACGTTCGAGTAACGGTGTCAGTAACTCGGCGTGTATTACCTATATCAGTTTACTATCGCATCTTATTGCCCAATTGCGGATCGTTCTGCGGTACTAACAATTCAGTAACAGCACCGGAAATATTAAAAGCACCGGAAACACCGACAAACAACATTGTTCGCTGCTATTACCACCCCATTCACCCTACCCTTACATTTGAACATCCGCTTATAATATTATAACTGCTATTATTGGTTTTCAAGATAAACCAATAGAAATTTTACATAAAAGAAACATGAAAAGCATATTTGAAGATTACATTGTAATAAAAAAAATGCTTCAATTTTTATTTGCATTTACAATTGATTGAATTGGTTTGCTGTTGCATAATATTCATACAAATACAGAGGCGCATTAAACAATGGGCCCTCAGAAAGTAAATTAACACTGGATATAATTGAATTTGCACTGAGAGCAAGAAAAATATATAGATAAGATGGCACAGACGCTACCCTATGTTATATTGTTCGATTATTTGTTTGTTTTCTTATATGTTTACGCGTATGATGACTCGAAAACGTCTCCATGCATCTTGATGAAAATTTACTATTTCGTAGAGAAAATTTTTTTAAGACTTTTGGCGTCCCCGGATTTTTTTCTGAATTTCCTGGAAACCTTTAATTTTGGAAAAACTAGAAAAAAGTGAGCCCTTTTTTGCTGTATTACTTTTAATTCGTAAAAGGTAAAAAGTTGAAATTTTGCATGTGTATTAAGGTATTCAATGCTGACATATATCAAAAATTAGAAATTTAAAAATTGAAAAAGAAAAATTGAAGAAATTCGGGGGCCCGGTAGGGAACTTTGGAGAAAGTTCATATTCTGGTTTCTAGAATAATTAAGTATATAAAAAATTCAAAAGTTCAAAATTTTATTTGGGGGTACGGAGGCAATAAAAACATGCTTAAAATTCGAAATTCAGAAAATTCATTCCAATAAGGAACTCATGGAATTATTGCTGATAAAATTCAATAGCGTTGCATCTAGTTTTCCGGAGGTAAAAACAGAATGCTTGGACCTTTTGGTTACAACTGCAACAGCTGAAAGGAGTTTTTCGAAATTTAAACAGCTAAAAAATTATCTAAGAGCCTCTATGGGACAGGAAAGGCTATCAGCCACTATTGTCTATAGAGGCAGAAAATTTAGAAAAACTAAAATCGTCTTCAGCTATGAATGATTTAATAAATAAGTTCACCAAACAAAAAGTAAGAAAAATGGTTATTTGATTTGAATTGTTTGGCTTAGTTCTTTGTATTAATTGTAAGTAATAACATATAATCAATATATAATTATTTTAATTCAATGCGAGCGTTTTCGTTCCTTTTTTGAAAATTTTTTACCCATCATTTGGGCCCCCCAACAAATTTCGATACAGGGCCTGATACTTAACACTAATGTTTACTAATTAGTCCCAAAGTTTTAAAAAAATGGACCGTTTAGAATCCGAGATAATTAATAACAAAGTTATCTATTTTCAGGCTCACTTCCCATTTCAAGCTTGTACACTAAAAATCTCATTAAAGAATTTGCAATAATTTAGGAGAGTAACGCAAAATATTTTTTAAACGAATAACATTTCACCGTTTTGTAATCAAGATATAAAATATCATTATTTTTTAATTTCTAGACGTTCCTTTCATGGTTATTTATGATCCGGTAATGCGGCGTGCACAATTATTACGAGTAGTGCAGAATAAAGAACAGCAAATTTTCTGGTACTAATGCTAGTTTAACAATGCATAATAAACAACGTTCATAAAAAGGTAGTTCCTTTCATATTTCTACGAAAAACATCTCTTATTTCCATATCCATCATAAACAATCCTTTAACCCAGCGGTTCTCAAACTTTTTACTTCGAGCCCCTCTGCATAATCCAGCTGTAAGCCGGGCCCCCTACATGTAAGCGTACTATATATTATAAGGGAGTCGCATTTGACATTTAACAGTCAATTTGTATTTAGTTAAGTTTTGCACATTTTATGCATACTCTAATGGGGCAATAGGTTTAATCGTAATCAAACAACAAATTCTATACAAACAATTACAATTTATGTAGGTATTTTAGCTACTATAGTACATAATGGTTATTTGTAACTCAAAGCAATAATAATAAAAAGAGCTTCAGTGTGAAGGATGTGCTTCTTCTGAAACGCGGTGTCAGCTCTGATAACGCTACTCTGAGTTCCTTGGTCACATCCAGTCTTGAGCGATATTTACTCTTCATGGCAGCTAGAGCAGAAAACCCAGTTTTACAAGAGTGAGTGAGTATTCCGAATGGAGTGAGTATTTTCAATGCCCTTTCACTCAAAATTGAATGTTCCTTTTGTACACCAATCCAGAAGGATGTGAGAGAAGATTCTTTAAACTTCATTTCAAGCCCAGTGTCACCTTTGAGGTCAATGAGATTTATTCTTATTTCTTCATGTTGAGAGATTACTCATCGACTGATGGTTTTGAATCCATGCCAAACCATCCAAGTTCTCATTAAAATATTTTTTAAAACAAGATTTGAGGATTTCTAAGTGTTTAAGAAAGCATTTCTTTGCATTGGTTGGAAGAGTTTTGAGATCGATTTCTTCAATCATAATTTTAAGATTAGGAAATAGCCCCAAACTGTTACTATTCAGACCGCCCTCGTTTTCATCTTTTTTCTGATAAACTAAAAAAAATAAAATTTTCGGCACTCTTACGACGTTGACTAAAAATTATACACTTGTTGTAATTTTAGAAATAAAAATTTTGCTTTATTATTTTGTAAGTAAATTTAATTAATTTTTCAACCAAGCTTTGGGCCCCCTTGAGCCTTCATTGCACCCCCCTTAGAGGTTGCGCTCCACACTTTGAGAACCGCTGCTTTAACCCTTATATCATAAAAGCATATTGAACCCTAATATTATCTACAAATAATTTGCAATACATTGTTAAAACATTTTTGTTGCTACTGGTCATAAATAAAAATTAAATAAAATAAAAATTAACTATGATTTATTCAAAAATGCCGAAAGTGAAATATACAAATTACAATAACCATTTCAAGTTTCAACAAATGACTAAATGGGATTGCAATTATTTGCCTGAGTACGAACAACATGGTTTGGTTAGGTTAGTATCATTGACCAGCCCAGCTTCATAATTGTTTCTTCTCTTGTACTAATGTGCACAGTAGAGGGTTGTGGGACAGCCCATGTAGCCTTTCAGCCCTTCCTCACAGCGGTGCATCTATTGTACACTTATAGGATAATCCCTATATTTACAACAGCTCTACTACGACCTTTTAAATACACCGTTTTTTTCTTGAAATAACTTTATGTTTATAAAGTCAATGCGGTTTACTATTTTAGTGACAGTGACAGTCAAAATTTGGAATGTTATTTAATAGGTTTACTACTACACGATGAGAAATTTACATTAAGTGGGTTCTCTAGTGTGACGGCCTGTCAAAGCATTTTTTGAGAATCTTTTTTGACGTCCAATGAAAAGATAGAATATTGAGATTTTTATCAGTTATTTATTACTATTTTAAAAGTATGTAAAACAAATTTCATGTAAATTTTTTTATTAGAACGTATGCTGTACCACTCTGAAGACACCTACCTCAAAAAAAGGGGTGCTGACTTCCTCCACGATTTTGGCTGATTGGCTTATCAGAAACGGCGTTTTTATCTATAGACCAAATTGCATGGAATGAACTAGAATAATTTGAAAATATTAAAAATTGGGCTTTTGACAGACTTCTGAAAAGAAGTTTCAAATGTCATGTCTTTTTTTCACTTTTTCGTTTCGAAATAATTAGAAATACTCGGAATTTTTGGAAGATTTTAGTTTATTTCGTGCGTCTACATGTGCTGAGTCTATTCTATAAATTTTAAGTGAATCGGTCAAACCATTCCCGAGATATGATGCAGGAAACTTTGAAAAACACAATTTTCAGAAAAACGCGTATAAAGTTCTTACCACTCAACTACGTGCTCCGAACATCTGCTTCTTCTAACTGCTGTGTTTTTATAACGACTTGGAGTTTTGAAAAATCACTTTACCAGCATAATCTACAAATGTTAAGGAATAAATTTATGCAAAAAAAATCAATTTTTTTAACTCATCACACGAAAGAACCCCCTTAAGAATTTTTCGTATCGTAGATTTATACTGCACTTATAAACTCTTTTAAGCGTGAGCCGCCGTCGAACTGTCGTAATTTCAACTATGCGTACATAATTAGTTTAATTTGATAATAACCAAACCCAGAAAATATAACTCTGGTCCAGGGATCGAACCCGAGACGCAGCAGTAAGCGTCAAGCATAATTTTTTCACCTACTCTATCATCCATACAATATTTTATTTATAAATATTTGTACTAATTTTTAGTTTTTTGTTATTCGTCAATACACTCATACATTTTCGTATTTTATATATCAAATTGACTTACAACCCATTACACTTTCTTTGACTGTTTGACACATCTCAAAATGCACTAAAACAAACTTTTAAAGCCTTTTATAAACAAATATACATAAGGATAGGACAAGCTGAAATACAAAGCGTCACGGCGAAGGGTGGTAGAAGGGCGCCTAGAAAGTTGTTAGATGTTTTTTCTGCTGTGACAAAAATTCAATGTCTACCAAAACAAACAGCGTTGACTATATACAAATCACTTTCAAAAAGAAGAAATATTTTATACTATTATTTGATTAAACAAATAGACACAGAGATCATTTATGCTTGACGGAGGATTGCTGTGTTCTTGAGTTCGATCCTCGGCCCAGCGCTAGATTTTCTAATCATTATGATTTACATAATCATAAAAACTTATTAGGCACCAATGTGGTACACATATAGTCGACGTTAAATAAATAGTCTGACGTTAAATAAATTAAACAAAAAATTCTTGGTTTCAACCTAAATTTGCAAAATTCTGAACTTCTTTTTTTTTAAATTAAATTTATGGTCAGCCATAAATTACGTCACGCCTTTTTTACCCCCTCTCCTCTCTGTTCCGTCCGCATTGTAACATCTTGTTACACATTAAACCTGTTAAGACATTAAACATCTGAAAAAAAAATTCCTTTTAGTTTTATTTTTTTCGTTTTTACTTTTTCTTAAATCAAATTTTAAACTAGATATGACGATTGAAAACCATTTATTAAAAGATTATTTTGACGACATAGTAGGCAAGTGCATTTATCCATGACGCTGACTGCTGTGTTTTCGGGTTCGAATCTCGGAGCAGATTTACATTTTCTTGCATTTCATTTTACATAATGATGAACTTATTAGGCAGCAGTGCCGGTCACATATATGAGAATATATACATTAAAAACTGCCAACATAGCTGAAGGTTGTTGTTGCTAGGAAATAAATAAAAAAAATATTAACACCCTGTTTTAAATTTGTTCTAAATATAGATCTAAGATATTTGCCTGTAAAGACAAACACATTTTTTTTATTATTTTATTACAAATAATTTTATTTCTTTTTTTTTGTGGCTCGTGGAATTTTTAATAAATATGAAAATAATAACATACCTTTTCTTTAGTTTTTTCTACCTCTCTACAAACGGTCCCAATCGATTCGGTTAATTGGATTCCATTTTCAACTGTAAAATATTTTTTTTTATTTCCTATAATTTGTATGGCTTCCTAGGACCTCAGTCCTTTTTTCGCCACATACACTTTTCCCCTTTCAATACAACTTAAACTATATACCATCCAACCTGCCATATCCTGTCGATGGTAAGACATATCGACTAGCTAGGGTGTTAAATGATATTATGATTTTAAAATTTAATGATGTTGATCGTAATTTTACTTTTGTTTTAATTGAATATTTTGTATTGTATTATTATCCCTATTTAAAAAGAGAATTCCAAAACTTCAATTGTACTTCTCTTTGTAAGTCTTGTTTTTATTTAAATTGATTAAATTAATTAAATTGATAAGTATTAGGAAACTTAATTATACTTTCAAAAGTTAATTCAACAAGTAAGAAGTCTTAGCATATTAAATGCGTGAAGCCAGGAAGAAAGAATTCAATCCAAAGCACATTTGTTAACATTAGTATAATAACTGACGGCACAGTGGGCGGAGTGCATAGGGACTTGACGCGGGCTGCTGTGTTTGACCACGATTATATTTTCTGAGTTTGGTTGTTATCAAGTTCAATTTATATTATATACACACATAATAATAAACTTATCAGATCTTCGCTAATAATATATATTATCTTCCCATTAAAATGAGAATAGGAGTTGTTTATTAGTGGAAGAAATTATTAATAAAAAAAATTATTCAAAATTGTTTTTCAGAAAATCAATAGTAAAAAGCCTCCATCCATATCCTTTCAATATGTTCATTCAGTCGTAAATATTATTTATCTCAAAAAAATGTTTTAAACCTTTAGACCATATCTAATTAACAAATTGTTACTACATTACCATGAGAAAACACACCTACAAAAGTTGAACCTTGAAATTAGGTCGTAGAAATTTAAAAAATGCTTTACGTTATAATTTTCTATATTAAAGGCAAAGAATGAATGTTTTAGTTAGCTTGTAGTAAGCTAGTAAGTTTTAAATGTACACTGTAAGACAGTTTTCTATATGTAAGGAAGAAAATGAACTTGTAGCACTGCGTTACAATTTTGTAAAGAAAATGGTAGAAAATAAACCTTGCAACTAGCTAGCAAGTATGAAACTGCACTGTGGTACAATTCTCTATTGAAAAGGTAGAAAATGAACCTTGAAATTAGCTTGTAGCAATTTTGAAAAGTGATTTACGTTATAACTTTCTATATTAAAAGTAAAGAATGAATCTTTTAGTTAGGTAGTAGTAAGCTAGTAAGTTTAGAATGTACACTGTAAGACAGTTCACTATAATATATAAATAAAGAAACATATTATGTAAAGAAGAAAATGAACTTGTAGCACTGCGTTACAATTTTGTATAAAAAATAGTAGAATAGTAGAAAATAAATCTGGCACCTACCGTGTAACAAGCCAGCAAGTATGAAATTGCTTTTCCTTATAATTTTTTATAAGAAAGGTAGTTAATAATCTTTGAAGTTTCCTTGTAGCAAGTGTGAAACTGCACTGTGGTACAATTTTTTATTGAAAAGTTAGAAAATGAACCTTGAAATTAGCTTGTAGTAAGATAGCAATTTTCTATCTGTGCACCAAGAATTGTTCTCACACAAAACAAACCGCGTGATGAATCTAAAGACATGTTGCTTGTAACCAACATTAATATTTTATTTAAACGACAGACATTAAACATATATTTTAACTTCAATGTTTATGAATAGGTAAGAATTGAATGACTGCTATGGATACCCCGTTTACGTTTAAGTGTGAGAGGTAGGGTGTAGGGACAGGGGGAATTAGTAGAAAGAGAGATTTGTAGAGTGATATATAGAAATAGAAGAGGTGGTTTGCGGTTGGTATAGATATTTCTCATGTATAAATACCGAGACAACTGAACGTCCACCCCCGATCACCTCCGACCACCCCCCTGAGTTTAGAATATACCCCAAAGTGCTGGAACCTGTTGAGATTTGCAAATCCCAGTCTACTTATATCATACTACTATATGCATATAGATATATACATATAAACACAATACAAAATAGTGAACTATACCTAAATTTAGTGTTGAGAACTATTTTATCTCATGGAGTTTCTGGGGATGCTGTGCTGTAACATTTATAGACTGTGAAACCTTTAATTAACATATGAAAATCATTGCTCTTAAGAGGTACATAATGCTAATATTGTCATTTCCATTGTTACCGAATTTAGATTGTCAGTGTTTTACAGTTAAGTCGATAAACTTCACGTTAGACTTGTACTACAAGTAGTTACAAGGAGTAAAGTATCATTCACACTCACTGTTTTAATTTTGTGTTTAATTTAAATTGTTTAGCGTATGGGAAAGTTTTCTTTGTTTTTTTAGAACCTTCCAAATTAAAAACACTAAATTAAAAAAAACTATATTATATTATAACCTTAATAATGTGACAATCTGTCAAAATGCAGTAGGATTTATTTGTAAAAGATGTTTAATGTCAGCTTGTCAAAAATAAAGAAGTTAAAACAATTTATACTACTAATTCTTATTAAGAAAAGCAATTTTAATTATTCGACATTCAATTTTATCCAACTGTCAAAATGTGTATTACTAACAACGCATGCGTACCAACTAAATTAACTAATCTTGAATTAAAACACAAATGTGAAAAGGAATTCCTATCCTGAAAACCTGAAATCTAGTTTAAAATATTAAATAAAAGTCGTCAAAAATGCACCGATCCCGACACCGTCTTGAACTACGCACAGTGAGAAAATCTTAATTTATATTAATTTTAATAAATTATTTAAATAATTTATATAATAGGCCACAAAAACTGTAAACGTAGTAGGAGGATAGTACTTTGCATCGGAAGTAAACACGTGACATAAATTAAATAAAACAATATGTAAAAATTAAAATTAATTATTTTAAATTTTTAAAGATATTAATATTTTCAATTACTAACATTACATCATCGAAATCGGAGTAGGGTTTAACTGATTCCAAAAAAAAACTCTTCGCTTCTCCACTATAAAAGTATAATAACGATCTTCCGCTTTATTAGTGAGACATCTCCGAATTTTATGTACAGATTGGTGCGACATAAACATGCGACATCAAACATTTATATATTTTCATTTATAAGTAGACATTATTTAGACTTGAGTGTACTAAATATGTTTTAGTTTTAAGTTGTACTAGTGCGATTTAAACATGCGAAACTAATAAAACCCTTACTTTTATTGTCATAACCCAATAGTTTTACTATTTTTAAAAATTCTGAGTAGTATTTTTGTGAAACAAAAATGTTTCAAAGCCTAGTCGGTTTTTACCAAAGTGAACTTGAATATGGTCCTGAACAATAGGGTCGTAAAAATATTTAAAAATGGAGTTTAAATGGACAAATGAAATTTGTATAAATTCGATTGAAAATTATAGACAATATCCATGTCTTTGGAATGCCAAAGATATGAAATATAAAAACCGCGAAAGTAAACACGACGCTTGGAGAAATATTTGTAAGCAATAAATTATAAAAATAAAAATGAAGTTATTAAAAAAATTCGAAACCTACAAGCGTAGTTTTTTAGAGAGCGTAGGAAATACAAGACTATGAAGAAATCTGGAGCTAGTTTCAAAATAACAATGAATACAAAATTTCAACAAGCTTCGACAAGTTTATCTGCATAATAATTTTGTTTGGGTGTATTTATGACTTATTTGTGCATTGAGTATATTTGTAGATCTTATCTCTACTCAACTGGACGATCGGTAATACCGACAAAAAACATTAATAAATATAAAAGTTTGTTTATGACATAATTAAACAGGATTCTACTGAATTTTTATTCATATATTTTTGTGCTGCATTTTCTTTTTATGTAACTTGACAACACTATATTTCTGCATTTTATTTCTATAGCCTTATATATATATTAACCGCCGTATATTTTATATTACATATGTATAATATAGAAATAAACCAAAGTAAAATTGTAGATAGGTGTACAGTATACGGTATACGTATCCTTCGTTCAATGTATCCAATCCATCACTATGTACATTATCGCGTGAAAGTCTGAATTTGGCTTTGTGTATAAATAGCAGCAGGGCTAAAAAAAGGTGGTACTGGTAAACACCCACCAACCACAATCTGGACTTGATATTTCTAAGTATTTATTTAGGATCGTTTCATTTAAGTAATTATATTCAAAAGTCTGCTCATTTTTTTTCTTTTAATTCTTACATTTTTTTAAATACGCATTTTTACTTTAATTTAGTTAATTATCCGTAAGTCTGCACCTAAAATTTCAGAAATGAAGATTTAAGAAAGTAAAAAATAATAACAATTCAAGAAAAATTAATGCAGTCGTTTTGTACTATTGTCGAAATGGATAATAATATGAATCTTTTATAATTTTGAACCTATTGTTCCTAAAAGACCTAATTTGATACTGAATGGAGGTTCTATTTAAATATGAATAAGTAATTATTCTGCGCATTAGGATAATTTGACACTTTAATATGTCCTCCTTCCTGTTTAGTTTAAATCAACTACAGATCTTGTTTGTGAATAGATTATTTTAATTGGTTTTCTGTTCCCTAAATTGGAGTCGTTCCCTAAATTTCGTCACACAATTTACCTGTTCTTTTAGGCAGCCGTTTCCTTGTCACGTCTTGTCACACCTCTTTCCTTGTGACGTCAAATATTTAAAATAAACTATTTTTTAAATTAATTTTTTTGATTTTGTTTTTTCTATTTTTTTATTTAATTTATTTATTTGGTTTTTGTGGTCTCGTGGTCTCATATATGTGAACAACACCGCTGACTAATAAGTTTAACTTAATAACAAGCAAATCCAGAAAACATAACTCTGGTCAGGGAATCCAACTTTAAGTAAAATTATTGGTCATGGGATAAGCCTCTTTAGGCTTGTATTAGTATTATGTAGTGTAGTAGTACTTGGGTTGTTGCGCGGCCTCTCGCGCATCAACCCAAGTACAAAAATTCATTACTATATATTTATTTAATCTCGCGCCTCGCTCTTTAGAAATCCCACTAGTATCACTGCGTATATCTTTTAAGGCATTCATGTACCTTATGATGATAAACATCATTCATATTTTTCGTCTTTGTGCTTGTTAACTTTTATAAAACTTCCAATATAAAATTTTATTTCTCGTCAATTATCATCAAAAATACTTACTTACAATTTACATAAATTATACAAAGAAAAAGTGCCTCGCAATGGCTAAGGCCGCCCCTGAAAACATGAATATGACAAGGAATGCTTATTCTGAAAACCGAAAATCTAGATTAAAATATTAAATAAAAACGTAAATTAAATATCGAAATAGTGAATGAGAATGAGGCGTTATGTCTTAGTAATCTTTTTAATATTTGACAAATTTTCAATTCAGTATCAATATAAGAGGGGCTCTTTATTCTATTAAACATTTGTTCAATGGAAACGTAAACAACCTAATCAGAACGTACGAGTGATTCCCGTTCCCGAACCATCGGTGATTCCCAAATGACCTGACCGGGCGGCTGTAATTGTAACGAACCAATATCTGACAATTGTTTTTTATCCTGTAAATGAATTGGTGATACATTTAAATAAATATATCGCCGTGTTCAGATTACATATAACATATACGTGTGAGTATACCCGTAGATGGAACACAAAGTAATTTAACAAAATATACACTTTAAAAGGTAAATTGACGGGGATGGATTTATTCTGACGTAAATCTAAATTATTGCATGCGCCTTGGAGAATTACTCTTGTTTGAATTCGTTGGCTCTTGGCTAGTGACTCCTGAGTGCATGGGCAATGGGCATGTGGAAGATCTGTGTTTAACATCCTTTTACATATTGTTTTATAAAAATGTAAAAGATTAAGTATATGTATGGTTTTTCAATATGGGCAACACCAACAACATGACAGTTCTGACATTTAGTTTTTTGATATATCAGTAGTAGATACTTTGGCAATTGTTACAATGAATTCAATATCGCTCGAAAATCGCATTAAAATAATAAAAATCCGATATGAAAATGGTGGATCTGTAAAAGTTAACTTTTTCTGGAAAAATTTGGGCTTCTGAAATCCAAGAGAGATTGTTGAGAAGCCTTTGCATGCTCACCGTGTCACTGTATGGTGCGTTATATGTTCTGGAGGCGTGATTGGGCCGTTAATTTCGAAGATGTGGCTGAAAATGTTTGCAGTGATTAAAAATTGTGATAAAGGAATCGACATCTGTCAACGTGATCGTAGTGTACATTTGTCCGATATCATTTTTCATTCATAATTGCCAAACCTTACTCTTTGTAATACAATCAAAATTTGAATCTTTTTTATCTAATTTCGTTGTTTTATATTCTTTTAAATACAAAGTCCTTGTTGAAAAACCCTATACCTCCGTTGTTAATAAGAATTGTTAGAAGATATGCATGAATTATGTCACACATTTCATAACGTTTTGTCACACATTTTGAACCTCTCCTCCCCCTTTTGTGGCATCACACATTTCAAGAAAAATAATTCTTTTAGTCTTATTTTGTGATTTGGTATCGTTTCTTTTTTTTTGGATTTCGAATTTTAGATTAGCTGTAACATCACATCTTATCTTAATTACACTTTGGAAAAACCCGCTCTTCCACTCCCTCTGATGACGTAATTATAGGTGGCTGGCAAATCGCATTTAGGTATATAATAAATTAGAATAAGGGTACCGCATACATGCGCCCTTCCTCCTGCTTCATTCTCTTTCACGTTCTATTCAATAAATCTAATACGTTGACTGCTTGCCACGCTGAGTAGTGGACACTTATTCGAATGAAGATATGTGACTAATGAACTAGACGATCAATATTATCATTGCCGTAATAAGTAGTCGGATCGCCTTTAACTGACGTTAGTGGTTATCAATTTATTATGTCACACGGAAAAGGGGTGAGAGATACCCAAAGTACGACAAGGGAGAAGGGGGAAGGGTGTAGGTTACTCAAAATCTTCAGTATATTACATCTAAGCTAATATTTAACTTAAAAAGAAAAAATCTAGAAAAGACTAAAAAAAATTTTTTTTATCAAATGTCTTGCGTAAAAACAATCAAAATGTGTGACAAGATATGACAATAACGACAGGGGAGTGAGGGGTAAGTTAAAAATGTTATTTGTGCAACGTAACTTATAAATGACCTCTGATATGCACTTGATGAGTACTTACTAATCTTACTTGACCTGCTACTATGCAAAGTGTCACGGTTTTCGAGAGTGCATTAGACAAGTCGAGCTCCTATGTTTCATTGTCGTGTCATTTTAAACTCGATGATCCTCCCTCTCTTTTATCCATATCACATAATATCATCCAAAAATAATAAAACGTTTATTTCACACTTCCATATAGAATAGCTATTATTTATTTATACCTTTATGTAAAAATTCAATTATTTTGAATAAATATATCAGCAATAATACAATAACAATGTGCATTGTACAAGTGAGGGTATAATGTGTATTACAGTATGGGTGCAATGTACAAATATAATACATTGATGAGTATATTTTAGTTTGAGTTGGGAGATAGATATAAAATACGTGTAAACATGTCAAATATTTATGTTTACTTATTGATCTTCATATATATGGGTTTTGTACAAACAATGGTAAATTATTATAATGTGGGCAATACCTTTCTCCCATGGGTCAAGTTATAGCGCCATCCAAACAGAGTTACAGCCGCCATTATTCATGACTGGTGCTGCTCCTGCTGCTCCTCCTGCTGCTGCTGGTGTGCGTTATTTGTTATTTGTATTTACCGATGTAATACGCAATACTGAATAACTAGTCAATGCCTAACACTAAGCCATTCCATTAATGTGTGTGAATTGACAATATTTGCAGCTCGTTTCATATATTTGTATTACTATAAACTGAATACTGTCATTTCTAATGATCATTTGTTATTTGTTATTATATTATTGCAGTTTAATTCTCAATTGACGATTAACAACGCATGCAGAAATATGCTTTGTATTCAGGGGCGCACACTAAAGGGCAATCTAAACGCGCATTGAAAATTGAAAATGCGTATGACGAGTAAACATTAAATGTTATTATATGCCCCCATCCATAAATTACGTCACAAAAATTTCCTCATATTCTAAACCCCTCCCCCCATCCTTGTCAAATTTTGCGGACACATTCATTGTTATCCAACTATCGAACTATCAAAATTTATATTACTAACATCGCATGTGCACCAACTAAATAAACTAAACTCAAATTAAAACATGCAGAGGCGGCCTTTGGGTCTGTTATAGGGACCTCGCTCTTATAGGGGCCTCGCATTCTCGCGCAACAACCCAAATACAAAAAATCATTACTATATATTTTTTTGATTGCGCCTCGCTCTTTAGAAATCGCACTAGAATCACTGCGTATATCTTTTAAGGCATTCATGTGCCTTAGTTTATCATTATTAATATTTGTCGTCTTTGTGCTTGTTAACTTTTATAAAACTTACAATATAAAATTTTATTTCTCGTCAATTATCATCAAAAATACTTACTTACAATTTACATAAATTATACAAAGAACAAGTGCCTCGCAAAGATCTGCTGCCCGGGGCCTCGCAATGGCTAAGTCCGCCCCTGAAAACATGAATATGACAAGGAGTGCTTATTCTGAAAACTGAAAATCTAGATTAAAATATTAAATAAAAACGTAAACCCCCCCATCCTTGTCACATTTTGCGGACCCCTTCCCCTCGCTATTGATGTGATATCACACATTTCAATTATTAAAATTTTGTGTAATATGTTTTAGCTTTTAGAATAAATGATCTTTGCCATTCTCACGGATATTCATACTTTTTCCAAGAAATTACCCTTTTTAACTATTTTTTTAAATTTCTTTTTTCAATTAATACAATCCTTTTGTGACGTCACAATGCTTTTGATTCCTCCCCCTATCAGTTGTTATGATGTCACACCTATTTTTAAATTTATTTTTAACTTACTACACTTTTCAATTAATATAATTTTTTATAATATATAATTATAAAACGAAATTACCATTATTTTTTTTTACAATTTTTTTTAAACCTACACTATCCTTCAGGGTTTCTATATTTTATATTGCATGTGACGTCACAGCGCTTTTAACCTCTTCCTCTCATTGTCACATCTTGTCAAATTTGGTGGACACCTCTCCCCCCTCACGCGTGTGATGTAATTTATGAATTGCCCCTAAAATAGAAGTTTGTTCTTATGATAAAGTGTGCTAATGCGAAACACCTCCAATACACCCGACTGACGATAGTGTTCCACAGTCGATGCTCCGACATTGTGTATTCAACCTTAACCAAATCCAGATTAGTAAAGACTTTCCGTATTAACATTTTAAAATAATTCCTTCTACAAAACAAATTATTCAAACCATTAGTTTCTTAATGAACGCTTACAACAAAAAAATTAATTAAGTGTTTATATTTCAAAAGGATTAAAATAATTGTTAACCAAATATACAAACAGGTTTATGCACCACCGCCGCCGAGCCGTCAAATATCGCATTGCACATTGTTTGGGGTACAACAATGATCTATAAGGGATACGGGGCGATACCATATTGAACCCTTAATTTTTTCTGTACTAAATTGTAAGTACAGTCATATATACAATGTTGTATTTATTAAATTTAATAAACGTTTGTTTACTTTTATTAAATAATTATCAAAATTACTAAGTGTTATTGCGGTTGCATTTCAATAATAACAGGCGTTTTCAAAAGAAACAAGCAAATGAATAATTTATAAATAACGAAATTCAGAGTGATGATAAAACACAGAATTATAATAATAGAAAGTAAGTGAGGGAGAGATAGAGAAAGAATCAAAATTAGCAAATACGAATACGATTTTACATAGATATTATAAGCAGATCCAGAACCAAAATATATTCGTCTCGTCCACGTACAAAATAAAATGAGTTTTATTCTCACTCTGTTGAAATTTAGTTTGTTTAACATTGTTGACGCTACAATATATGTAATAGTTACACCACCACCTCTGCTTCATAAATTTTATGATTAAGAGATATCATAATCAAAATATATATACTTTGACAACAAAACTCAGAAAGTAATAGCGCTGACCCGGGGATTGAACCCGAGGACACAGCAGTCTTGCATCGATCATAAATGCTCTCTACCACTGTGTCGGCATGTTTCGTTCAATTGAATATGTACTAAATATACACTATGTGTAACATGACAAAAATTCATATAGATTCAAATAAAGATTACTGTAGTCATAGTAATATTTAATATTAACAAAGGAATTTTTGTAACAGAGCCATTGTAGCATTTATGTCACAAGCACAATTTACGGTCTATTTTTACAGTTTAAATCATGGGCAACATAGTCACGTGCTTAGGTGCCACAAGTTTTTAGGTCTCACGATGATTTTTCGGTAATACTTTAAAATTTATTAAAGAAATTACCTTAATTTTTTTTAGCTCTCACGGAGATTTTTAGGAACAAGGAACATTTACTTTAAATAATAATAATTATTTATTGTAATGCTTTCTGCCATTAGACACTACATTCTTCCGCCTTATATCAATAAATTACATATCATTGTGCTTCATTCTCCATCCATTCTCATTTCTTCCAAAAGAAAAAAGAAATATACAAACAAAACAGATAAATTGAAACCCCTACTCCTTATCTCTTCCTGCTACTCCTGTTTGTACTCTGCCCTTCCTTCTCTTTATCTCCACACAATCTTCTTTTCACTTTTTACACTTTAAGGCTCACTCAGAAAGCGGATACGGATTCTGTTTTATTCCTACGAATTTTAACGACAGTTCCCAGAGTTTCTTAGCGCTGGTTTCATCAAGGGCAGTTGCTCCAGGAGCGGTTATTTTACTGTCACTTTCTATTTCCAAAAGTACTTTTCTGCTTCTTCTTCTTTTAACCCTCTTCCTTCATTTTCCCTAGTCCTCCTTCATTCTCATCATTTCCTCACCTCTTGTCTTTCTTCGTCTGTTTGTCACTTCAGATTAAAATCACTTCTACTCTGGCGTTACTTTTCTTTCCTCGTTCCTTTTCTCTATTTCCGCCATCCTCTTCACTTCACTGCCTCCCTTTAATAACTGCACAATATTCTTCTCGCTCATTACTTTTTTCTGACATAAAAACTTAATGTGCTCCAATGTTTGAATCTCCAAAGTAACCTCTTCAAAGTAATTTACTTTTTTTGACTAAATAATTATTTTTTTTTAATTGCAGTATGTAGGGAGTAGTGGACCAGCACCACAATTTGTGCTTAGGGGCCCACCGATTCTAAAAGCGGCACTGGTGTAATCATACATTTATTAGGCAGGGCGATCTAGTACCCCAGTCACTTCGCCATCATATTGAAGATGTAATTTGTCTTTTGTCTTCTTTGTCAGTTTTTTACAGTCGTTCATATGAAATATCTATTTTATCGGCTACAAATAGCGAAACCACTTCACCTGTCGGAATACAAATGAAGATAAAGTTGATACGAATTGAAGTGCAATAGTGATAGAAGCGTCATAAAATAGGACACTTCATCAAATTGTTTACTGGGATTCTTACTCGTATATAAGGCTCTAATACCATAAATCTGTCAAAAGTAGGAAGTCGTCTATGATATGATTAGTATCAAAAATAGACTAACAAAAATAATATTTACAATAATGTATATATATTGTTGTCTCACACTGTACAGTGTGCAGTAAGCAGTAACCAGTCGTAGTAGCAGTTTAGAAAGTGACATTACGACATAGAAGTCTGCCTTATTGTTGTGATAACAACATAGGGAGAGCGCATTGTTGTGGGCATGCGCTTTTTGACGCTTGGTTGCGCAGAACGGACGAGTGTTACACATACATGATTTTGTTCCCCTCCCCTTTTTAACTTGCGCAGATGTTCACATTTACAGGTACAATTTATAATAAAATCCACGACCCACGACGCATGTCATCGTTTAAAATCACTGCAAGCTATAATTTAAAAATTTGCATTCGTTAGTTATAACTGAAGGATTGAACACACGACGCCGATCAAATGCCACTTAGTAAATGTAACAAAGGGGTTATAGGGAGTTTTGTATGTGAAACTATTTAGGTCTCACTATTTAACTTCGGCCCCTTACTAATTGTTGTCTGGTATATTGAGCCTTATTCCCACTCACTGTTTTGATATTTTAATTTACGTATTTTATAAATATTTTAATCTAGATTTCAGGTTTTTAGAATAGGCATTCCTTGTCACATTCGTGTTTTAATTTGAGTTTAGTTAATTTAGTTGGTGCGCCTTTATGCGTCTTTAGTAATATAAATTTCGACAGTTCCACAAAATTGAATGAATAATTAAAATTGCTGTTTTTAATAACAATCAGTAATAGAAATTGTTTTTACTTTATTATTTTAAACAAACTGACATTTTTAACTTCTTTTAAAAATAAATCCAACTGCATTTTGACAGATTGTCATATTTTGGAGGTTATAATATCATAATAGTTTTCTTTTAAACACATTGGATTTTGAAAGGTTTAAAAAAAAACAAAGAAAAAACAAATTAAAATAATAAATTAAAAATGGTGTAGAGAATGACTACGCCCATGACTATTCACATTTGCTATATAATTTTAATTAAAAACAAAATTAAAACAGTGAGTGGGAATGGTACTGAATTCTAAATATAAGGTTTTGTAGCCAATTTTCTATACTAGGATATCATAGACGACTTCCTACTGTTAAAACTTTTTATGGTATTTAAAACAACTGCAATACATTCTTCTAAACATATGCCCGGTTGCTGCACTAAAAGAAAATTGGTTTAGTTGGCTCTTTCTTAGGCTAAGGCTGCACTGTAAGAAGGAATAGCGCGTAAATAAATCTGTAATTCTGTAAAACATTGAATCATATAAATGTACATGCACTTCTGCTGATTTAAAAGTCGCACAGAAATTTTTATTTATATTTATAATTATTATTATTTCTGCGCTAATATTTTTCGCTGTGCAGCCTTACCCTAAGAAAGAGCCAGCTAAAGTTATTTTTCGGGTAATGTTTTCACAATGTCATAGACGAGAAATAATGTTAAATTTTTACCATTAACAACTCGGCAAAACGATTTACTGTTATTTCTCTTTAAGGCCCTCCGCACATGGGGCGACTGATTGCAAACCTTAACCCCGAATCTGTCTGATTCGAATGAGAATGGAACTGTGTTGTTAGTGAGAGAACGAACGTGTATACGAGTGAGAGAAAACATAATGCGCGAATGAAACTAAGCTGGTAGTCGATCCGTGTTCCTTGACTCTATAGATTTTTTAACAATAGCATAATAGGGGATTTCATTAAGTCGTATTTGATTGTATGTATGTATTTAAATACTTTTCAATAGTATTCGTAAATATCTCTGTTGATGATGTCATCATCAAAACCATGCAACCACATGAAACCAAGGATGCTCTGGGATCGAGAAATTGACTCGTGGCAAACGTACTCAAAACCGGTTTGAAATCAGTTTAGTAACGTTCGTGCTGTGTGTTTTATCTCACTCGTATGCACAGTTGCAATCACATTCGGGGCTAAGGTTTGCAACCAGTCACCTCGTGTGCGGAGGGCTTAACTGCTCAAGTTAACTAACTATTGCACCAACTATGAGTAAAGTAGTCGGCGTCGTATGTAGTCTTTTCCATTATGCGATCAGCCTTAGATATACTTAGACAGAAAGACACTGCCTTGGTCCTTAGCCGATATTGTAAAAGTAAACACGTCGCACCTGTCGGTTCTAGTGTGAATTCTCTCTTTAGCTAACAGTAACGAGATATAAAAAAATTTAAAATTTTGTTTTAATGGATAAAATGGAATTTAAATGTGAAATCTAATAAAGAGCTACTACTAACTTGATATACAGTTGATTTTAACTAAAATATAATTACTTATTTGTATTGAGTATTCTTTAGTGCTTTTCATATACACGTACGCTTGGTTTAACGCGTTTAACAGCATGTGTCGTGTAAACTGAGACTCCTAGAATCATAGTCAAAGGCGTCTGCAAGTAGGGGCACATGGAACATTTGCCCCTTTCTTTATTTCCAGTTTTACATGATATAGAAGGGTGCCTGTAGTAAATTTACATGAAATAGCATTTAAGGAGGTGCAGGACCTTAACGTAAATGATGAAATCGTCGTGAAATTTGGAGGGTCGATAAAAATAGGTGAAACACATGCTGTCTCAAAATTTTAGAGACCTAGGGTTCATTGTTTTCTTTTTATACATGATTAAAAGTAGACAATTTCCATACAAATCATAAGTTGTAGCTCAATTTTACTACATAATATAACTTTAAACCATAAAAAAATGGTGACACGGCTTTCAAAAACTAGGTGTATATAAAAAAATCCTTTCTGAACTATTGCAAAAAGAAAATTATCAAAAGGATACGTATATACGAAAATAATTAAATAAAACCTTTAAAAAACAGTACATGTGGGTTATGAGCCGGCAACGTTGCAAATGGCAAATCGAGCGGGAAATTCAAAATATGACAAAATAGTGATACGGGTTTATATAAAATATTACAATTAGGCTGTCAAAAAAACAAGACACGCATGCGTCAACACACGTAAATTTACAGCGTTGTTAAATTTTTTATTACCTTTTCAAAATATTTAATTTGAATTTAAATTGAATTAATATAAATTTGATATTAATTATAGGTAATTTTTTATTTATTAAACTATTATATGCACCAAAAAATCATTTTAGCAGGCAAAAAGCCATTTAATAAGGAATTGAAAAATTTATTTTCAAGGTACCGTCCCAATATTTGCTCGTCCCTCACATATTTCGAATTACGAATTTCGTATTACTGAGAGATAAACTTTTTACATTGACGGTACGTCCTGTACCTCCTTAAACTCCTCTTTCTCTACGAATGAAAGTGTCTGCGGACGCCCATGGTCACGAAGCTACTGTTAGATAGTTACTCGTACGTTAGGTGCAGGATGATGGGTCGAGATTAGCAGAACACATGTCAGTCTAATAGTTTAGGATTACATTCTATTATAACTAATATTTAATATTTGGCATAATATTAAACCACTCCCCTAAATCTAATAATAATCCTTCAAAATCCTTGTTTAAAAAGGTCTTTAAATATGGATTATTCAGAAAAATAATGTTGTAATAGTTTTACGAGTATGTTGTAATTACTGTTGTAAAGCATTTAGATCAGAGACTAAAAACCATAGTATTTCTGTTAAAAAACGAGTTCACAAAAAAACGATTTTGTTTTCGTGTATGGTACACGAACGGTATGGTAACAATTCTTATCAAAAGAAAATCAAAATAAATATTATTAAAATATAAATATAAAATGTTCCAACTTATTCTTATATGTTTGGTACTGAATTTTGTATGGTAGCTCGAAAACGGATCCATCAATGTTTTTAAAAAATTTCTATTTCGTAGAGAAAAAAATTCGGGCGTTCAAAAAATTCGGGAGCCCAATAGGGAACTTTGGGGCAAGTTCATATTCTGGATTGCAGAATAATTAAGTATATTATTAATCAAAAAAAATTCAAAATTTCAAAATTTTATTTGGGGGCACGGGGGCAGTATTCACCGATAGTAAAAATTGTGCTAGTATGTTGAAATTTTGTATATAGGCAAACCTTGGTAACTTATTTACGAATCGAAAAAAAAATCCCAAATTTTGAAAAAAAGTTGGTCAAATAACGCAGAAATTGAAAATATTTTTTATTTTGATAAATTGAAAAATGATTTTATTATTGTGCGAGTTTATTATTTCAATTTAAAAATAGAATTAAATATGAAATGTAATTACGAATTATTTTATTGGATTCAAATCATACACGCCAAAAAGACGTCGCTTTGCAACGGGGGTACACTCTAGTATATATAAATTTAACAACATTTCTTCACCCGCCGGACGCTCCTTCTCCTTTTCCTTCTTCTTACTTTTACATTTCTCCTTAACTATGTAACTGTAACTGATGCTAAACCGTAACTGATGCTAAACCCGTCATATTTAACCTAATTTTTGAGCTTAAGCAATTATTTTACTATACCAAATCAATTTGGATATAAAACAGAAAAACAGTTGTAAATGTTTTTTGCCAGCGATTAGACTACCACTAGCTGGTAGAGATTTGTATTTTTTGAAGGGTTTCAACCTCCACCGGGTTCATAGAGTGCGACACCCCTTGCTAGTAAAACACTTAATGGCTCCTGCTAAAGGGTGCTCGACTAAATGAATGCTACTTCAATTGACACTTTGATAAATACATCGAATGTTTTGTTACGTGCTTAATATATTGCATATACTACAGGCGCCATACTGAGTTGTTTATTTTACGCGCGGGCGATGTAATATACTTCAATGCCGATTGTAATTGAACTACATACATTGCAAATAAAGAATATTGATGAATATTAATTAGAATTAAACAGTTGCATTGTGCATTTGATAGTTTATGTGTTTTGTACTTATATTATAAGATAGTACTTTAAATATTACATATTTTTAATTTAGGGTTCAATCAGGAAAAATCAAGTCTGTACCCTGGTCGATTGAAACATTAACGTCTCAACAATCAAAGACCATGGTATCAAGTACAAGTACGTATATCTTATTATCATTATTTATTTTATGAAACGTCCAGTGTTCCAGTGATAATCTTATAACAGTAATCATACAACTGCCACGGCACCATAAACATAGTCAACATTGTAAGAGGTCATAGGATTTCCGCATTGGAAATAGGCTGACGTTAACTAAATAAAATAAATAAAATGGAATGTCAATCTAGGTGTATTTCCAACGCTTGACATATCACCAACAACTTTCTATTAGCGGGTATCCAAGTTTCCAAGAAATTTAATTATTTATATATTTTTATTAGGACAGAACACAAGGGAGTGGGGGGGAATTTGCAGGAAATTTTTGTGAGGTAATTTATGGATATCATCTAACATAATTAAAAGATAGTTAAGAAAATTGGGTAACTATTATTTCCTTTCAGATGTTAAGGTCTATCAAATCGGACGTTTTTAAATGGGCCTAAATTTCATATAATTTATTGCCTTTTTACCATTTCTCAATAATAGATTTATAATAACGATCTAAATTTTATGATAAAAAAATACATTATTCAGGCATCCGTTTTTTGAAGGGAGTTTTGTTGCACCAGCTACGACACTAGCAGCAGTGCTATTGAATTTAACGACATATGGGCAACCCCAGTCCCGACTCCCTCACCCTCTTGCACCCTCACACCCCTAATTAAGTGCAATTCTTACATTCGCATTGAACTAACTATTAGATACCCCATTAGATTGAGTGGACCTTATGTATTCCATACGATAGCAGAGGGTGAATCCAGTGAGCTTTATCTCCATGTTCCAGAGAACGTTCCTGGATCTCGGTTACTGGTTCCCGGCTTTCCCGTTGATCCCACCACAGTTGTTTTAACAATTAGGAGGAAAACCACAATGTCATACAGATCCACTTCAAATTTATTTTTAAACTGTTAGTCAATGAACTGAATATATATATATATATATATATATATATTTTATATTTAAATTTTTTGCCATTATTGTGTATATTTTTGCCACAATATTATTTTGCCACTACATTCTTGTGCCCTAACTCATTTATATACATGTCATTGTGCTTAATTCAATTTTGATCCGTATTAAATCTAAACATTCTCATTTTTTTCAAACGAAAAAAAAAAATATATAAAATCCCTTATAAAAATAAAAACAAAACTGCTACTGCTTCGCTCCTCCTGCTACTGTCCCTCCTGTTTCTACTCTGCCATTCCTTCTCTTTCCTAGTTTCTTTTTCTTCTATCTACGCCATCCACCTCTTTCCTTCACTTTCGCCATTACATTCTTCTGCCTTAAAAAGATTTAAAAAGCTTCAGCCTTCCTTCTTCTAATTATTTCTGCCATCCATTTGTTCCCTTCCTTGCCCCCTTTTAAGAGCTGCTCAATATTCATCTCACTCCCTACTTTTTCCTTACAATCAAACTTAATGTGCTCCAGTGTTTCGTCCTCCGTTCCGCACACTCTACACATTCTTTCCTCACTACTTTCACAGTATTTGTTTCCTTTTTCCTCATTTCCCAATCTAAACCTTGCTGTCCTTCTTATGTTTTTTATGTCTTTTTCTATTAGGTACTGAGGTATATCACTTTCCCAAATCCTTTTATATCTTGTATTGTAATTGCTTTTCTCGATTTTTCCCATTCTTTCCTGTTGTTGTATCTCCTTATCCCTTCTCCTTAGCTCCTCTTGCGCCTCCTTCTCTTCTCCTCTCTGCCTCCTCGATCGCCATTCCATTCCTTTCAAAATACTCCTTTCTCACTTCTACGAGACGAGAAGCGAGAAAAGACGAGAAAAGTCTCGTGTTCGTATGAAGCCCTAAGAATGATAGTATTTGGTTTTTTTGACGTTCATTTAGCGAAGTACTCGAGTTCACCACCCACGATAGACGACGCTGACCTAATAATTCCTCACTAACGTCTATGCTACATTGTAAATAAGGCTTATGCGATATATGGTACATATATAGCAAGCAGCTAGTTAAATTTAAATAGTGCATTACAAAAACATAACGCCCCCTCTTAATATTATAATACATATGAAACCAGACACCTTACTTCCAGTACGACTATGAATCAAATCGAAATATGATTGATAGAAATCTGTATGACTGATTAGTGTTACATCATACTGACGCTGAAAGTTGAGCCGATCTAGAAATGTGAACATGTGTACTTTGGGTACATGTGCACTAACCCAGCAGTAGCACAAGCCACCAGCTAATGCTGAAAGAGTTTGTTGCAAAGTTTGAGGGGAGGGAAGCGTGATATGGTGTAATATATCATAAAGGAAGGACTCTTTGTAAGGACTGTTAATTTGATTTTTATTACACAGACTGCTACTTTATCTGTTGTTCGATCTATTTAATATAAAAATCCAAGCTTGTTTCACACTAGCAATTAACCAATTTTGAGATTCCGAGGTCACTATATACGAGGAAAATATTATATTTTTCGCAGTAAAAATATTTTTTTTCACGGCGAAAATATAATTTTTTTATTATGCTTGGAACTTGGTTTATTAGTTTAGTTACAGTAATCTGCAAAGAACAAGTGCCTCGCAAAGATCTTCCGACTCGGGGCCTCGCAAAGATCTGCCACCTCGGGGCCTCGCAAAGTTCTGCCGCCCGGGGCCTCGCAAAGATCTGCTGCCCTGGGCCTCGCAAAGGCTAAGGCCACCCCTGTTGGTCCGGCATTTTTCCATCAAGTTTACATAGTATATAAAATTTTTTTTAGACAATTTCTGTATAAATATAAAAAGACAATAGTCGGATGTGAGGTACCATGCATTGGAATTTTCTATAACGTTCAATTTCTTTACCAATTAAAGAGACAAAATGACTTTTTAATTCTTAATATCTCCTAAAACATAAAGAGGTATTAAAAAATAATTGGACATTTGAGGTTCTATGTTCCGTTTTATAGAAATCATGGTCGTCATGGTTTACAAGCCCATTATATTAAATGTTGACATAAATTTATTTTATTGTATAACTAAGTATTTGTAAGTAATAGAAAGGAAAGGATGTACAAGGTGTGCTGAAGAGAGATAGAAACGTTGGAGTACATAGTTATTCATGTGAGAAAAGAGTAAAAAGTGAAAAGAAGTTTGTGAGGTCATTAGAGGGAGGCTGTGTCGAAAGAGGTGGATTACGGAGATAGAGAGAAGGAATGGCAGAGTAGAAAGGATGAAGAGTAGTAGAACGAGAGAAGCAGTATGGGTTTCAATTTATATGTTTTGTTTTTATTTTCATGTTTTTTTTTTGGAAGGAGTGAGAATGAGTAGATAGAATGAGGATCACAAATAAAATGTAACTAATCACATTGACATGTAGTTTAATGATTTAAGGCGGAAGAATGTAGCGCCTAATGGCAAAAACATTAAAATAAATTAATAATAAAAAAGCTAAGTATTTGCTAAGTAATAACTTCAAAAGTAACTTCAAATGAGTTACAATCAGCGCCGGCGTGGAAAACTCCTCGTGTATATCCAGTCTTTGTATACGTAATTGTATACGTTTGCCTAGTGTAAAACTTAACACATGCAAGTATAATTTCAGTAACTACTAACTAGAATAAAGTGAGTAGCGGTACGATAGAGCTCTCTATCAGTTACTCCTAGTTTAGCAGCTCCCACCTTATCTCCTATCATTGGCCCTGTACTTTATGTAGAGCTAATGCCCTATGCCCACGTTACAGAGTTTCAAAGTGGCCCTATAATTGTAGAGATGATATCAGATCCGCTGGCAGGCAAATGCACAATATAATGTTAAAATAGGATTGAATTTACCAAACATATGTGTATGCGAACAAGTAAGCTTTAATGCTATGTGGTGCTTTGGTATAATACATTACATATAGAATTTTATATAGAGGTTAGTTTAGAATTTTACTTGTGAATAATTTGCTAAGAAAATTTAAAAAAAATCATTAGCGAAAATAATGATCAATTTAAACAGTCTGAAAGGAGGCCAATATTAAGGAGATCCTCGTGAAGTTGTAAAGAATCGAGAACTTGCTGAAACTTTGTAAATTTGTTCTGAGATAGTCAATAATTAATAAAACAATTAAATAAGAGTAGGTTTCCGAAACTTTTAAGGAAATAACTAGTTTTAAAAAATGAAAATTTCACGTACAAGTATATGAGGATTCATTAACTTGTGCATTTGATTTAAAATTTCATGTAAGTATCTAATGGAGAAAATTAATATTTTAATTGAATATGGTTCAGAAAACATAAAACTTTCGGTTAAAACAATAAAAATAATATGCAGTGACGTAGCTTGCCTTAGAGGGGCCCAGTATCAAAATTTGTTAGGGGCCCAAAATGATGGGTAAAAAAATTTCACAAAAGGAACAAAAACGCTCGCATTGAATTAAAATAATTATATATTACTCCTAGGAACTAAACTAGCTAAACAATTCAAATCAAATATACACTTTTTTTGCCTTTTGTTCGGCGAACTTATTTATTAAATCATTCGTAGTTGAAGACGATTTAAGTGTTTCTAATTTTATTTGCCTGTAGACAATAGTGACAAGTCTGATAACCTTTCCTGTTCCATAGAAGTGTTTAGATAATTTTTTATCAGTTTCAATTTCGAAAAACTTCGTTTAGCTGTTGGTTGCACTTGCAATCGGAAGATTCAAGAATAGAAAACATGCTGTTATTACCTCTGGAAAACTGGATGCAAGGCTATTGAATTTTATCAGCAATAATTCCATGAGTTCCTTAATGGAATGAGTTTTCTGAAATTCAGATTTTAAGCATGTTTTCAAAGCAATTGTTCATAAAGATCAACTGACATGCCTTTACTGTATTTAGCTCATCAAAAAAACGCTTCGTTATCTTCTTTCTTTTATTTTTGAAAACAGTTGTTACTCCCCACTCTTTTGCTAGATCTCTGGACTTATGCAAACCATGGAATGAATTTTGATTTCTTATTTCACTCAGTCAATTCAAAAGATTACTTAGTAAAATGCTAGCTTTCTGTAAGTCGAAAGGTATTAGGTCTAAGTTTTCAGGTTATGTACTTTAGCGGTGCTGTCAAATGTGCCCAAGCGATTTATAGTACCTCATTTTTCTTCAGTCAATTGAATTTCTAGTTAATAATTTTTTTTTAAATATATTGTGTAATTATTATCTATACATCTTAAAAATTATTTTTCATATACATGAAAAAAATTATAAGTAATATAATCTCCTAGGATCTCCTTAATTATTATTTTCCTAAATGCGTCATTTTAAAACTGAATGTAAGACAGTTGTTTCCCTGTGATTTGTGATACATCCTTGCTTAGTGGTTATATCTGCAGATAGATATAGATTGGAGTGATAACTCAAAAAGTCTTTGAACCGTAACACAAAAGTATATATCGTAAATGTAAACAGAAGCAGTGTTTCTAAAACTAAAACTTTCACTACTGATATTTTCAATTTTTTTTTTACTCACACCCAATTAAACTTCGGAGTTTGTAATAAATTTAAAAAACTTAATAATTGTAACCACAAAGCGTGTCTGTGCAAAGCATTTTGTTTTTGATTCACGGCTGGAGGATCATTTTATAAGTACGTCCCAAAAATGTTGGCATGCCACAAACTCTTTTTAATGAACCTGTTTTCAGATTCCACTGAAAATGAATTGTATCTAGTCACATATAGTTACCATGAAAAAAAATTGTATCTAGTCATGATTGGGTTCATCCATTTATGTACCAGCAAAATTCCTTGGCGTCCGTAAGTTCGTTTTATGTTAATTGTTTATTTATTTTCTTACCTTCTATTATGATTGTAGTTTTTGTGGTGTCATGATCTCATATATGTGAACTATACCGCTGTCTAATACATTTATGATTACCGATCGAACTAAATAGAGCACTGAAAGTAATAATATAAAGTTTTCATGTGAGAAAAAGGTAAAAAGCGAAAAGAATATTGGGCAGTTAATAAAAGGAGGCAGTGAAGGAAAGAGGTGGAGGCGGAGATAGAGGAAAGAGAATGAATGGCAGAGTAGAAACAGGAGAGAGAGGAAGGATAACTTTTTTTTTGTTGGAAGGAGTGAGAATGTTTAGATCTAATAAGGATCAAAATTAAATTAAGCACAATGATATGTAAATAAATGAGTTAAGGCACAAGAATGTAGTGCAAAATGGCAAAAACATAAAAATAAAATATGAAGTAGTAATATATCGACGCATGATAGGTCATACAAATCTTACTCATAACTACTTATTCAAAAAAATCCACAACCAATTTGTTAATAGAGTAATAGCTCACTACAATTCAAACTTTTATTTACTATAACTCCGTCAATTTTTAGATATTTAATAAAATAGACACGCCAATACACATTTATTAACATCAATTTCAATCAACAATTGAAAAATCGACCACTAAAAAATGAGGACACAAGCGCATTTAGAATATCTGTTCTACATATATACTTGTAGTACATAGTTTGATAATAGTACTAATTTAAAGTATGGTGTCTGATACATAAAAGGATAAATTTATAACAGATTGACTATATCTGAGTTAAAGAGAAATATGCACTCTACTCAAGAGTCGAGGTATATGATGAACTCAAAAAGTTCCGGCTCGTTAGTTAGAGATCTGTTCAACAATAGACTGTTAGAATGGGGTCCTATGATTCTGTTTGGGGCACGGGCACGAGCACAAAACACTAACACATATACTTCCAATGCATTTCACCATCTCAATATACTCGTACGTATATCAATATACTCCTGAAACATATACTAACTTATTCAAACACATATCGTGCATACTATAAAAATATCACAGAGATTGTTGAGTGATACTAAAGAATGTCTCGAATATGTCTAGTGTTATCCTTCTCTTATACCGTGGTTGAAGTTTCTTATGTACATATGAAGTCGTGTAGAAAACAGTCTTTTTGAATAGATATCTTGAAAAATCTTATTAACTTGATGACCAGTTGTACGAGAATAAGTGTCGAAACATCTTAAAGAGATTTAAATTTCAGTGAAACATCACTGCATTCATTCATCACTTTATTATTTTGATTTTAGCCTAAACATTTTAAATTAAACAATTTTTAGACTATTTTAATTTAGAGTGGCCGAGAGTATTGTTTCTTAACATCAGACTGCTGTGTCTTCGAGTTGGATCCCCTGGCCAACACAATATTTTCTAGGTTTGGTTGTTTATATAATCTTAATTGATTATGTGCTCACATAAAAATACACTCATTAGGCAGTGGTGTAGTTTATATATTAGGCTTCAGCTTATAATTTAGGAAATGTCAACATAGTGGGGGATCGTCTGCAATATGACTCAACTTTCGAAACAGGAAATACATAATCTCAAAGTACATCATTATTATAAGTAGTGCCATTTATGCTTGTACAGCTATGACAATTTAAAAAGAAATTGATAAGAGCTCAAATTTGACAAAACAACCACATTCCAATTTATCTCGTGCGGATTTATCACATATTCAATTTTATCCACAGATGCAATGTTATTTAGTGCCCCTTTTCATCTACCTGCAGACGCCTGTTGAGTGATGATACGATTTACCTTAGAACTTGATACACGGTTTCACTAAATTTTGAATTTCAGGAAAAATTGGCAAGTTCAGTTTCACATAACGAAAGATACAGTCTATTACAGGGGTCGGCTTTCTTTTTTGACAATTACTTTAAATTACAGTTGTTTTTAATATGTGTTTATAACGATAGTGTCGCCTCTCATTAAAAGTGAGAATTAAATAAATTCTTTTTAAACTAAATCTAAATTTTAAGAACATTTAAACTCAAAACAGTTTATAAAATAGTCTTAAAGAATCGTATAGTATGTACGTTGTACACAAATAGTAGACACATTTAACAAAAATCTCATTCTATAATTAAATAATTTCTTAATTAATTTTATTGAAAGTTAAAGAATATTTTATTTTTCTATATTAAATAAACCAGTAAACAAAATAAGCAAGTAGCGTAATTTCTGAAAATACTTAGATAAAATTAATACAGAAAAAAAGTAGTAGTGTTTATTTTCTCTTTTATATACTATTTCAATTATTTTTTAACTGTTCAACTGAAAATAAGCAAATCAGCTGTCAAATTACATTTGCGCACATAGTAGCAACAATGTTAGAAAAAAGCACTTGTATTTTCTCCAAAAATTTCCAATTTTCCAGTTTTTGTTTCCCTGAAAACCTTATTCAAACTATTATGAACATTTTTCAAAAAATATTAGCCAAAACGGTTTAGTCGTTTTCAAGTAATGCGCTTATCAACGTACAGCATTTAATTTTTATTTTCATTAGATAGATTAATGGTCCTTACAATTCCAATGACACATGTATTACATACTAGGACGGCAGCTAGTGATGTTCCGTCCGTACAATAAAGAGGGTTACGAATGTATACTTTGCCGTATGTCCAATTTTATTTGAGACCATATTGCATTGTTGCTTTACACAACGATTGTTCTTTTTTTATTGTTCGTGGTAGTAAACAATATATGATGGTTACTAACGTAACTTCTGCAACATGTGTTAATTTTGTAGACTTGTTTCAATGATTTTATTAAAAAATCTCTTTTTTTTATTATCATTTATTTATTGTTACGATATAAAGAGGTTGTGTTTTTATTATGATAATAATAATATTAAAATTTTAGTTTGTAAAATACATAGTTGATGCCGGCAGTTCTTCGGCGAGATCGAGTGTGTACAGTAGCTGTCGCCTCGCGTTGGCTTGCCGAGGTTCATGAGCAGTATTTTGACACAAGTCCAAGGAAACGAGAGACTAGATGCAAGATTGTACTTCGCATCACTGAGTTAATTGCTCTCTCGGCAAATGTATCGCCCGAGGAACATTGGGCGAGCGAAAGTTGAGAGTGAACTTGTCCAATCGGGGTCTCGGCATAAGCCGACAGGCGTTAGAGCACCACACCGTTTATCAGACAATGCAACACCTCCTAAATATACAAGGCCTAACAGCGTTTCAGTCAATGGTATGTGACGTCATCAATTGTAGTTATATGCTGCTGAGTTCTACTATCGGTGTAAGACAGTTTACTTGAAAATGTTAGTATCGTATTGGGTATTGAACAAAGTTTCTGGTTAAAAATTATTAAGGACTATTATTTTCAAATTATTAATAAGTTTGTAATTAATGAATACAAGGTTTTCATACACAACACTAATTTTTAGATTAAAATAGTTTAATGTTTAAACCAAATATAAACAAATAAAAACACAAACACAGTAACTATAAACACACCCTTTTAAGACTGATTATTTATATTTTTAATTAATTATATATTTTATACGATTTTTTTAACCGAAATAACATGGAAGTAAATGCAATACGTAATGCATAGAGAGATCCTAAAGCAATACTCTTAAAGTACATTTCAAATATATTTAGGTAGAATTGGGTAAAACATCTGGTGTTCAGATGACGACAAGTGATGACGTCACAAAATCGCTGTAGGGCCTTGTATATTTAGGAGGCGTTTTATAAGGACGTTGTATGCCAGCAATACTGCATCCTTGTCTGGTGTACTGTGTCGTGCGTTCACTCTGTCCTGCTCTTATGCATCTTTAACAGTATCAATAATTATCAATAAAAATTGTATTTTGATTAAAATACAGATGGACCTAGTAATTACGTATTCAGATCTGGTACTATAAGGTTAGCAACGTCATTGTTTCCATAGACTCTGGTTATTATAATTACGTTTTATAAATAATAAAGAAGCAACAAAAGTTACAAAACAAACAGGTACTTTACAGTTCTGTCTTTTAACAGGGAAAAACACAAGCATAGTGAGGGCTACTGTGAAATGATGTTTAGTAAAATATTAATAGAATCTATTTTAATATACCTCACGAACTTTAACACTTTGCCCTTAACAACACCCATTAAAATGAGTTATGAGCTGTCATATCGCAGCTCTCATTAATAATTAATTGATAACAAGTTACATTTAGTTGGTACTTTGTAGGTGACAATACTGTTATGCCAGTGATGGTGAACCTTAAATGGTAAACGTCTACGTAAACGTAGCGTAATTATCTACGTCTCACATAACATTAAATATTCGCTGTATATACATATATGCTCCATAATGTGAAAATAATATCCTTTTTATATTGCATATACATGATATGAATAAACATGGCATTACATATTAATGTTTAAAAATTCATATACCTTTTCATATGACATACAGTGTAGATTTTAGATCACAACAGCATATATGTACATAGAATGAGCAATATACATCAATGTTCATACCTTGAATATAGTATATATATATCGAAATGTTTTCTGGGGTATATGCGCTATATCTGAAATTTTTTATTAAGGTTTTCTTGCGTATATTTAACGTCTTTTGATGTTGTTCCTGAGTGCATCACCCGCGATTGACGGCGCTAGCCCAATAATTTTACAGTAACTTTTATTTAGGAGTATTCCTTTATTCAGTTTTTTTTAAATCCAAAACGGGAGTGAAATAGTATGCAGGAGTTTGTTGATTTTTTAACTGATTAAACATTTAGTGTAAAAATTTAATCCAGGGCTGGGTTGCATTTGTAAGTTGTCTGAGTATTAAATCATATAGTATAGTTCAATTTACGAGAGTTCGGGGGCGACTCATATTTAAAACAAGTTGTGGGGTATAAACTGCCGATATAACTGAAAAGCACTGACTCACTTATTTTTCTATAATGTATATAGAAAAGAATAAGATAAAATTCATTATCGTATTATAGTTTTATACCGCTCTTATAATCTCTTTTAAGTATAAGTCACCACCGAACTACCGTGATTTGGACTATACTACAATTTTTCATATAATTAAAGATATCTAAAATAACTGAAATCTTTCTGGATTTATGGCATTGAATTCTGAATAGGTAGAAATACTGTAAAGATTTCATTCTAAGACAGTAAGGACCTTTATGAATATCCCGTGGACTTCGGTATAAAAACATATAAAGAAGAAATTAACAAATTTAGCCAGAGATACCAACAGCGCCTAAACAATCATCCAAAATATCTACCTGTGAATTTACTAGATAAAAATACGTCTAAATTTAAAACACTAAAGACATGGTGTGTTAAAGCTACCACAATGTTTTTAATTGCCATTCATAGATATAGCCGTCACTGGACGACTATTTCTCGTTTAGGACAATTTCATAATTAGCATAAGTACTTATTGTAACAGATGGTAAAATTTAATAAACTGGACAATCGTATGGTAAAATGTATCAAGTGCAAATTATTCGAAATAATACTTTAGACGCTTCTTTCTTAAGCTAAAAATAATAATAAAATAAATATAATAATAATTTCCGTGTGATTTTTAAATCAGCAGAGTGCGTGTACACAAATATATTATATTACACAGTTAAGGATTATTTACGCTCTATTGATTTTTCAATTTTAATTTTTTTTACGGTGTACCTATGTCTAGATACAGAACAAATCTATGTATAGGTGTATCAAATGATATTATCTACATAATTTTTGTACGTGGTAATTCTGGCACGCGTTACATAGGTTCGTTATCGCTGTCATGCATCATCATGATATGTTCTCGTATATGGAAAAATATTTTAACATTTAATTTGTAATTATTATTAAATGAAAAATATCCAATTCCATAAACAATATATTTCTTGCGATACCGCCCACGACAATTCCACGACATACGACGTATTTACGTTCAAATATGATATTAAAGTTAATTATAATTCTAAATATAATTTATAATTAACTTTTACATAATTTAAGTATTTTGCAAACGACATACATATGGTGATATGGAATACGGACAGAATGAACCCGAGCCGAAGCCCACAATTTACACTTGTGTTTGCCGTTTGGCGTCGTTTCACCAGCTTTGAGGTTAGGACTAGGTGAACTAACATTCTATGTGGCTTAGTGCAGCAGGTGCGGCCAAATTTTGTAAGAATTCTTTTTTACTGTATATTTTTCTTAATTTCAGAGAAATGGAAAACTCTTAAGGCTGCAGTTAAAGCGGTAAACATAGGGTTCTACGATTTTTGGTAAGTTATGTTTTATTATTTATTATTTTATAGTCACTACAGGGTACTATCTATAGGGAGTGAAGTGTAAACATTTTGAAGTGTACTCCCTTCACCGTTTCTTCTCTTCAGATGTTCAGTCGCTGAGAAATTTAGTTCATAGAGATATAATATCCTAACAGGAGTCACCTAAAGCGGTTTATACCATGTCAAAGTCACTAGCTGAGTAACTTTTAACTCCATATGTCTCCGGGATACTGATTTTGTAAAACACAGAAGTAGAATTTACATTTTATTTTGCTCACGATTTGTTTCTGAATCTCCTGTAGGTACCCAAATCCTTTGGTAAATGGTATATGTGTCGATGTTTGCAAAGGACGAATGAATGATTTTGTCTTACTAGGTAACCTAGGTACGCAAAAACTAGATGTCGTTGGAAAGGGGTAAATATAAGAGGATTTGGAATAAGTAGTACATCTATGATTTAAATTTAGAATAAAGACCTATACATAAATTTGAAAGTTAGACCTCTATTTTGTAATAGTTTAAGTCTATATTTTCTAAGTTCTATTTCGATTTCGAAGTTATATTTTTTATCAGATGACCTTAAATAAAAAGCAAAACAAATTCCATACTTTGGAGCGGACATAAGTAGCCTTATTTAGAAAACTTATACCTTTAAAAAATTGTCAGAAGTTAAGGGGGGTGAAAAGCAGTCTTGAATGGCGCTAATATTTATTTCACAACGTCAGTATAGTGTAGAGGGTAGGCTATTGATCAATCTCTATGATAATTTAGCTATGGCGTAAATGCAGGTATGGCATCACTGGTTTAACATACTGAACAGCATTTTTGTACAATCTTTATTACCTATCACAAAATTTAAGACTTGTTCTTTAACATATCTACTTAACATTTAAGAAACCTCAGCAACCAACTTCGTGAAGTGTCCCTATTTGTAACGTTTCTATAACTATTGTACTTCAATTATAGTTCGCATAAACTTTATCTTAATTTGTATTCCGACAGTTGGAGTTGTTTCACCATTTATAGTCGATAAAGTCGACTGTGAGAAACTGAAATGTAAATTAATTCTGTCATGACAAAAAATTATACGCATCTTCAATATGATGCCAAAGTCACTCCTAAATGTTTACTGGGACATGTGATCATCTTTCAGTGATATTGTATTTTTTAAGAATGTATATTCCTTTGACTTTTAATGTTTCACGATTTGTTTCTTCCCATTCTTCTAATTAGTTCCTAATTGTCCAGCAGTTGAAGAACCTTGACTGTCAGTTATTTTATGAGAAAAATTGCAATTGTTCAAAATCTGAATCCAAAGGAACACCAATTTTTAAGATTTTTATGCTAGTTAGAGTGGAATGAGGTTGGTAAAAATTTTTATTATCCTCAAATCAATATCAAACGTTATATTATATTTAGCGTAAATTTTTCACAGATTTAATTCTATCTAGTATGTCAGTTATCAAGTACTACTGGATAAATGGAAAAATTACACTAGTTTCACACCTCGGCTATGTATGCATATACGAGTACGGGTAAATTATAAAGAGAGCTTTCAAGTTGAAACGGTAGTAGAGTGCTTTCGATGTTTAAACTCAACTAACATAGTTAACATACCTACTACACTATAAAGCAAATTCATGAAAATAGGGTTAACCCTAACTCTACTACGTACGAGTATATTATTTTATTAATTTACTTTAAATTATATTAGTGAGAGTTATCTTAGTCACGAGGCCATTAGCATACATGTAAATACAAACATAATGTAGTCTCTTAAAACAGCTTATATGTGGACGATGTTTAATATTTTCATATAGTAAAATTAGAAACCCTCTACTTACTTTCACTTGCTTTAGTGTATAATTATTTTGCTGACCCATGTCATCTCAGAGTAAAATAGTATATACTCTGTAGATGTATATATACATATATGTAGGACTGAGTATACGATATGTCCGTGTCGGTGGCCGTTGGTTTTTGGTTACCTCACAAAGTGTTATACCGTTATGGGTTACGGAGTCGGATCCCAGCTCCCTTGGTAATATATGTTAATAAAATGATTTTTAGTTGGGCGTAACATTGCGGTATACCATTAACTCTACTTGAAAGGGCGCATGTATTTCTTCATTTGACCGCTAGATGGCTGCTTATTACTTTTATATATATAATAATATTCATATACATTAGCGAGTACATGACGATGAGCTTGCAGCAATCGTAAGGGTATCTTCCTACCTATATATATATATATATATATAATTCTGACCTGCATTCTTTTAACGAGGGGACCAATATTGATCAGTGTCAGTAGAGAGTGTCATTTTATAATTGCTTTTACCTGAAGATGATCTTGCATGGGGGATCGAAAGCTGCTAGTATTTTTTTATAATAAAATTAAGATTTCGATGACAAAAGGGTTGTTTTATTGAACATATACCTAGTAATTGGTTGGCGATTTTAAATCCTTACCTAGACTTATTTGCAAAGCGACGTCTGTGTTTGGTTTTAATTCCATTTTATACTTAAATGTTTAACTCGTTCAATATTAATTTTACATATAACAACAATTATTTTTTCATATAAACTGACTTAAAAATATAATTTTTTCGACAAAATATAAAATATTTTCAATTTATTCGTTATTTGACCAACTTATTTTTATATTATCGTGACTACGATATTATATTGACTACGATAGCGTGGCTCTGATATTGTGACTACGATTAATTCGCCCGGCCTGCGTCCTTAACCCCCCCCCAAATCAAGGACTAGTTACAATAAAAGTTGTACAAACAAAAAAAAATCCGAAAACTGACGAAGAAATGTTTTTAGTTTTCAAAAAAAGCGTGTACAAATAAAAGCGGCAGTTTCAAATTTGGCGCAAACTACAAAGAGCGCACTTAGAAATTGTTTTCATTATTCTAGAAATTGTGTGTTGAAATCCTGCACCAAATCAGCGATCATTAAAAAATTAACTGAGAAATTTGACAAAATTCAAATTATTCAATTTAAATATTTCAAATTTTGACAAAAAAATGTGGTTTGATAGTCTCGAAGTGGAATTTTCATAAGTTGGACTGTACTCAATTAACATGCCAAGTATGAGCAAGATTTGCTAACGAGTTTCCCAATAAACAATTTGGTGAAGTGTTTTATTTTGTGACGTTTCTATCACTATTGCACTTTTATTATAGTTCGCATCAACTTTATCTTCATTTGTATTTCGACAGGTAGAGTAGTTTCGCCATTTGTAGCCGATAACATAGACATTTCATATGAACGACTATGAGAAACTAAACTGTAAATGAACTCTTTCATGACAAAAAATCATGACGCAAAAATGTTTACTGTGTTGTTTACAGCAGCTGGTTGAATCCAGATACTTTTTGAACACACGTCACACATATTACTTGGTTAATATTTACCTCAGTCTAAGTCACCGCCCCTCATCTTCGCACCCCTCTGACCGCCACTGTATGTGCCTATTTACAAGCATATCCAATTATCTCATATATTTACGTTGATTAATTGACCTAAGAATCATTTTCAAAGCACTGGTAAGTTGTGCCCTTTTAATACAAACGAAGCTTAGTATATCGCCAATTATTACAGACGAACTACTGTAGTACATGCCAAACCATATACCAGTAGCTTTAGTATTAGTGTTAGTAAACACAAATTATAATCCTGAATGAAATTACCTTTGGAGAAATTTACATCCCTTATGCTATTAGAGTATCTGACCACTTATCAGGACTCGAAGGATAAGACGCTATGGCGGTGTAGTTTAGTACAGCGGACTTTGGTATACATCCTCATAGAACAAAACTAACACAATCTATGTTTAGTAATTAATTAATATTTTAAACGTATAAGATTTAATTAATGATGATGTTGTTATGAAGATTATTATCATTTTCCCTTCTATACATAAATTATTTAAACCCAGAGCGAAGGAGAAATTCATTTTAATAATGAACTAACTAACTGAGGTAAGAAATGGAGTTAATAATAATATTAAATTTAGGAAGCTATAGCTAATGTTAATGTTAATGATGCAATTTAGAAACTATGATTTCTTAAGTAAGTTGCTCTTGTTTGTTAGACACTTTTTAATTGGTTGTTGTTTAGGGAATTTGTCGTTTTAGGAAAGAACCTTGACGAGAAGGCGACACAGTCTGCTAGAGCATTGGTGTTTAGCAGTGCTGTAACGAAGACGTGGCGAAAAATCTGAGAATATTTGTCATCTTGACAAATAGATTATTACGAGACGAGACATTTCTCGCCTTGTTTCGCTTTTCGTCTCGTAATATCGTCTCGCGAGACAACTCATTTCTGAAAACTATTGAGAGGGTACCGAGACCATATACGGCGAGACCTGAGAGTCTAGAAAATTGCTAGAAAAATAAACTAACCGCAACAAAAACATTAGGTCAAACATTTACAAAATATAAAATCTGGTAAACAAACATCTGTTAAATATTTTATTTTATAATTTTGTCTTTTACAACACTTTGTAGCCGAACGGAAACGAATATTTTAAGGGAAAATAAATGTGAATATAAATTATTTACAATGCGATTGTTTGAAGACATTTTGCAGCAAAAATGTTCTTGAGTGTAGGTGTTAGTAGTTGCAACCTGACAAAAAGGCCGAGATTAGATGAAAGTGATGATGCATTAAGTGAAATTAAACCAGTTGATCAACTGTGAATAAAAAGAAATTCTTCAAAGTTTAAATTTTCTTTTAAATTTGATACAATTAATGGTGAGAAAAAAGCAATATGCTTTGTGTGTGAAGAATGCACTTGCATTGTGCGACAGGCTTTATGATCTCGTTACTGCGCTGTTGCTTCACGGTCACCCCTGCGATCCACGGACTGCAGCTTTGTTTTCTGGCTTTGGCAGTTATCAGGCTAAATTGATATACATACATACACAATCATAAACTTATCAGGCAGCGAGATAGTTTTCACCGCTCGAATAAAGTCGCTGTATTTAAAATATCTAAAGTGGTATTCTGTATGCAAATTTTCCATCGCCTTTATAATATACAGCGGTGAAAAAGTATAGTGACGTATTTTCACGGCATTCAAAATATTCAAATATTTAAAAATTCAAACACTTGACAAGTACGAATACATGTCAATTGACAAGCAACATAACCTCACTTTCTGATATATTTATATTTGTATATTCATATGACTATACATATACTGTGTATTAAAAAATTTGTACTGAAATTCAAATTATAATTCAAATTGTTTGACTGTTCTAAAAAATACAGCGATGGAAAATTTTAAAGTCACCGCTAAAGGCGACCTTATAATTTGATCGATTTTTTTTCCAGCGACAAAAATAAAATCGATGAAAATTTCTTACAGAATACAAAATAAAAAATCATCGCTTTTGTGACGTCATTTTACAGCGATGAAATTTTTTCACCGACGTAAATACTTTACAGAATAAGGCACTTATAGGGTCGTCACCACATATATGTGAACTACACCGCTGCTTTATAGGATTTATGATTTTGTCATGAGACATAATCAAATTAAATTTAATAACTCAGAAAGTATCTCGGGGATCGAACCCGAAGACACAGTGGTCTGGCGTCAAGCATGAATACTCTCAGCCACTGTACCGTCTGAATGAACATTATATAGGATGTCTCATAAAATTCATACGTTTCATTATTTATCGTTGAGACTATCTTAAAAGCCATTCAGAGTAAGTGCTAATTTCTATACGATTCTCTATAACACGATTTCGTGTTATAGCAGAGTTTACTGTATACGACAAGATTTTAAAAGAAACAAATTTTGATATATAATGGGTATGCAGAACGTGCAAGAAAGAAATAGAAACGTTGGAGTACATAAAGAGTGAAAGAGAGAGAGAAAAAGAGGGAGAAACATGAAGTTTACAATAGTGAAGTAGAAGAGTATAGGACAGTCAGAGATGTCATTAGTTTATGTTAAATTAGAATCCTAATTAGTTTTAAGCCATTTTATTGAAATGTAATTAATAATTTAATGTGAAAGAATGTAACACCTCATGGCATGCATTAAAAATAAATATACATCTATACAATTAGGCCTGTCGCACACTGCAAGCGTATTTAAGCGAATTTTGACCGAACGTATACGCACTACTACGTTTTACTTATTCGAACTCTGTAAATGTAATGAACATTCGCACACTACAAACAACAAAGCCGTCATGATACTTAGGTCTTATACTGGAAGCGTATATCAGCGAATTATATCATAACATATAACATAACTGCAATATAAGTTTGATTTGGCGTAATGTACGTGGTAAGTATGTATTGTGACACAACACATGCAAAAAAACACAGGAGTCGAATTGCTTTTAGAGTTCTGGCCGCCCAACCAAGCCGCCGATTTAAGTCCGAATTCGCCTTAGCTTAAATACGCTTGCAATGTGCGACAGGCCTTAATATAAATGATTAAAAACTAATATAAATTCCATATTTATTTTACATATAACAACAAATAATTTTTGATATAAAATGACTTAAAAAATAAATTTTTTCCAATTTGTTCATTATTTGACAAAATTTGTTCAAAATTTGGTTTTTTCTTTCGATTTGTAAATTAGTTACCAAAGTTAGTCCATACATAAAATTTCAACTTTCTAGCCCTATTTTTATCCTCGGCAAAAACCGGCTTCCAAATAAAATTTTTGAATTTTTTTTTCTTAATAACATGTTTCATTATTATGTATTCCAAAATTTGGTTTTCTCCAAAGTTTTCTACCGCGAACCCTAAATTTTTCAACGCCTGCTTTTCCAATTTTTCAACTTCTAATTTTCAAAAAATGTTAGCATTGAACATCGTAATACACATGCAAAATTTCATTGTTCTATTTTTTATGAATTAAAATTTGCCTTAGCTTAACTATGCTTGCAATGTGCAACAGGCCAGGCCATATGATAGATAAATGATTAAAAACTAATATAAATTCTGTATTACATCTATGAAATAACCCAATACTGCGATATACCCTTCAACTATCAATAAACAATAACATAAACATAAACAGAGTATTCTTGTTATCTTGGTTTCTGTTTAAATCGTTGCGTTGCAATAAAATTCTTGTACGGTTATTTTTGGTGTGGGGCTAATGAAGTTGATTATCTGAGGATACCGCTAATAGGATCTGGACGGTTAGTATCCTAATCTAATAGCTTCGATATGCGGAATATTCGGTTTATTCACCGAGTCACCGGCTACCAAACTCACACAGGCCGCACATTACCCCACGTACCCCTTTACCCTCAAACCCTAACATAGTAACACCACCACTACATCTCCCAAATCCCACTTCTGATATAACCAACCATTAACTTGTTAGCTAACATTTTGTATATACAAATTGTGTGTGTTTTCATTAAAACTTGATACTAGCTTAATGATTTGTAATTTTGAATAATTAAGTTATAATATACTTATACGATATAGGTCTATATATGTGTGAGAGCGAGGGTAAATATTGACAAAGAAAAAACACCTTAGACAAAGTATGAATTCCAATGCACATGTATCCAATATTAGCAATTCGACTTTACTTGATGAAAAAGAAGCATATTTTTGATAATGGTTTTTGACGACACAGTTAACATATAATTATTTATATAATTACTACATGATAAAGTGACATTTGGAGAATACTTTGTAAAATTTTCATTAATAAATATCAAGAAATGAGGCATTGACAGCGAATCTCCGCAGACGTCACAAAAAAATTAACATTGCGATGCCACTCATAACTGGATTTTCTGAAATCGAAAAACCAAAATGATTTCATTAGTTAATAAGTTTCTGCAGGTAACGCTGTCGAGTTTTTCATTTTTTTATTGATTTTTCATAATTTCTTACAGCATTTAAAATTCAACATACCGATTTTTTATGAAAAAAATCTTTGAAAGAAACTTTGTTATTTTAAAAAAACGTTAAAATTAAAAAAACTTGACAGCGTTACTTCGGCATTTATGTAAAGAATGAGTGAGCAAAATTTCAAAAGAATCGGTCCAGTAGATTTTGAGCTAGAGAGGGCACCGAATCTGAAAATGCTATGTAAGAGGAACCGCATTTAAAAGTTTAAAAGTAACACGAAAGCAGACCAGAGAGGTGGAGACCTAAAAGACTATATCTCCGACAGTTTTACTCCAATCGACTTCAAAGCTTTACACAATAAACTTAATATGTTGTACAATAATATAAATAAATAAAAAAAAAATGAAAGAAAAAAAGTTGAAAACTTACCAACCCCCCTTAATTAAATACACACATATATATATATATTTATATATATATATTAAAAAAAGAGCTTTTATTAGTTTAGTAAATAATGAAAACAAATAATATGTATATATTTCAATATAAAATAATTAATACGAATATATAGGGTAACTTTTTATCAAATAGTACGCCCTGCATGACGTCTCAAACACCACAAACAAAATAGATATCATTGTCACAACACATTGAGAGAGGCTGTTTTGTGCGCCCCTAGCGCCCCATGGGCTCATAGGCCCCATAAGCCACATGGGTCGACGTCGACGTTGATGTCAGCCCTGCCCCTACAACATGTACCCGAACATTTACACGTTTAGCCCTGTTAACAAATCAGTATTTACTTCGAACTCACGCTGTGATCAAGAGGCTAATATGATACGAACAAGTACAAATATAATTTATATTGATCATATTTTATAAATGATAATTTTGTTTTTGAATATTATAATTTTAATTTGCGTAACAAAGAATGTCTTTTTTTTCAATATTTATTTGACTGCATCAACTTTCAAACTGCCTTATTCTGTAAAGTATTTCCACCCGTGAAAAAATTTCATCGCTGTAAAATGACGTCACAAAAGCGATGATTTTTTGGTATTCTGTAAGAAATTTCCATCGATTTCTTTTTGTCACTGGAAAAAAATCGTCCAAATTATAAGGTCGCCTCCAACCTGTATTTTACATCGCTGTGTGTCGTCACTTTACAGCGATGAAATTTTTTCAGCGGTGAAAATACCTTACAGAATAAGGCACTTAGTTATATTAGAATATTTACAATAGTGTTTTAGATATTTTACTCTAAAACGTTTTATTTATTGATACATTTAAATGTGCTAATAGAGCAACTATTCCTTTCCTTGATCTTTGAGATATACACTGGATAGAATGAAGTCTGTGACTGTTGCCGCCTCATAGAATGGCGCCCTGACTTACCTAGACGATGTAATTGAATCTTAAGTTTACCAATGCTCCCCTTGCTAAACGTCTTGTACTGAAAATGCGCAATGTACAGATAAGAAATTCATTTACAAATTCTTTTGTTTGATTTTGGTTGACCTTTTTAACCTGGAAACATAAATTATTATAATACTTAGCTAAACACAAAAGCAGTGATTACGATGTCTTTTCTTGGTTCTTGTCTCGAAAGATATTATTAAAATTATTTATATTATTAGAATTGTAAAAACTTAAATAGTTTTAATCTACAAGCAGGAACAGTGCCGTACCATCGGTCGCATCGGGCGGCTCTGTAAAATTCGGCATAAGCTGCAAAATAAAATTACAATTTCATCTATTGAATAATTAAAAATTTGTACACAACTCAAATAATTTCTAATCCATAATAAAAAATTTTAGTTTCTGTTTGACTGTAGGTGACAAATCGATAAAAAATTGTTATACCAGTCTGCAGTCAATACTTTTGTTAAGAAAATTTAACTAAATCTAACACTTGAATTAGCCCCAATTTCGAACATATTCAGCGTACATCCATATTTTTTTATTTATAAAAAAAGCTAGTAAATTGTACTGCAGGACAATTTTTGTTCCTAAGATTCATTCAAAGAAAATATTGCAACACCAATCGCTTAGGGATCCGCGTGTCATTAAGTCCGCCACTGGTTAAATAACATGATTGTGTTATTAAATGTAGTGTAATTTATTACTTAAATATTTATAAATGTGCAAATTATTTTGTTATCGTTTTCTACATTCAATTTTAAATTCTTTTGTTTGTTTTTTTGTTGACCTTTTCAACTAAGAACATAAATAATTCTAATAGCTAAACACAAAAGACATAATTAATTACCTTTCCTGTTATAGGTTTATTTCTTGAAAAGGACTTAAAATATTATGCGTTGAAGTTAAAGATTTTTACTTTTGATTTTAGTTTTAATTCACAAGTTGTAGCGTGCGTTTCGTAGTTCGTGTTTCTGCATTTCCTAATTTTAACTATTTGCACTATAACCACGTATTATGCACGTCTGCATGAAAATGACGTAGCAACTACGTTGGTTGTCTTAATCAGTATATTTTTAAATTTAATTCAACATGTAAATCGCAGTACCAGACTGACTAATAAGTAGCGCAAGTGGTTGAACGTTTAAATAAATGTGGTGTTTAACAGATCAAATTATTTTCCTGATTTGCAAGATATGGTAAGTTAAAATTGTTAATATGCTTGCATGGGTTTTTAATTTCTAAGGTTAAAATATTATTTTTAATGTGTTTCAAATGAGATACGAGGGTAGTTCGATAATACCGTGACCTTTTTAAAAAAAAAGCTTTATTTATCAACATAGTCCATACATTTAGTTCGGCGTTTCGTATTCCTTCCAAATAATAGGTTTTCTCAATGCCCTCAAAATAGGCGATCCTCTAGACTTAGATTTTCTTCTGAATCGATTAAAAAACCGATCTTTTTTAAGAAGAATCGCCATCCTTTATTACAATCAATCACATTGCAGCACAGAATACAATTAAGACAATACTTATTCTTCACTAACAAGTCTTTTTGTCCCCTGTAAAATTGGCCTCAGATGACTTATGGGGTTTCTAAAATAATCGATTCAATTGTTTTAGATATTTGCTTATTCATAAAATAAAAATTGTAAAACTAAAATACTGAGTAGTATGTAGGTGTATATGCCTATATGTGTGGTATATGTAGCTGCAAGTATATTTTATTTTGTTATACATTCAAATTGTATAACACTATACACTATAACCCATAACGTATCCTAAATAGGTTAAAAACCCTTAGAGATCTACGATGATTTTCCATTGAATTTGTTGAATATAGTAAATTCTATATTCAAGAGTCCTTTTTATAACAGATGTGTTTTTGAATAATTGATTGTAGCATAAAATAGAACAAAATGGTATTCTATAAAAACTACCCCCTAAACGCCTAAGGGTGGGCCACTTACCCCAATTTCGAACATATTCAGCGTACATTCATATTTTTTTATTTATATTTAGAGATCAAGATGTTTTTATTTAATATTAGTTATTCTTGTTTTTTTTTTATTATTTAATTTATTTAACGTTGGCTTATTTCCGATGCTATTATTTATCAACTATTGTGGTCTCGTGACTTCATATATGTGAACTAAATCGCTGCCTAATAAGTTTATGATTATGCATGTACTACTAAGTTGCAATGATTATGCAACTTAGTAGTAACCAAAACTGGAAAATATAATTCTGGTCCGTGGATCGAACTTTATATTCATAAATAGGTTCACTTATCGCAGCCTATTAAGTTTTTGATTATGTAACATACAATCATATATATATAAATATAAACACACACATATATATTTATATATATATATATATATATATATATATATATATATATATATATATATAAATATTAGTTTGGAGAAATAAAATAAATAACTTAACTAAAATAAATATATTAATTAATTTGGTGTTTTTCTCATTTTTTAATTAATATCTCAAGCGCCTAACACAAATATATATATATATATATATATATATATATATATATATATATATATATATATATATATATATATATATATATATACTTAACTTTAATAATTAACGTAAGTATTATTATTGTTTCATATTAATAAAACACTGGAAATACAATTATTTTCTTATATCTAAACTTATTTTAACTTTGTTTGAAAATATACCACTAGCTTAGATACTCTAAGCGTGGTTTTCTTAGCGTACTACTGCAAGTATAAAAAATATAAAAGGTAATAACAATTTCAATTTCATATTATATATGGCAGCACTAGTATGAACTCATTCTCATTTTTTTTTAAATTTAAATTTTCTACTTTCTTCACCATTATATTAGAGTGTTAGTACTTTGTTAGTACCGTGAAGAAACTAAGTACGTTAGCCTTCAGAGAGGTGAACTAATCAAAAGGAGGAAGTAACTATTGTAATTATAGTTTCTTACTTACTGAGTGCTGGAATAAATCTGAGGTATTCTTTACCAGTCTAGCTTATATAAATCTTATGTAAAAATTTATATTGCAATACCCTTGAAAATGGTTGGCGCGAAGCGTTATGCCTATACTCAGCCGTTGGGGCAAGTGAAGTATTTATAACTTTGTTATAATTATAATAAAGCTTCAATGAGTAGGAGGGTCTGGTCGTGAGACTGCCTGGAGCCGCCATCGGTGCAGATCTTGGTGGTAGTAGCAAATTCACCCCTTTGTTGTATGGTTGCAATTTATGCAGGCCCAATTTGTAGGTTGGCTATTATTCCATTGACACAGTATCTAATATCAGTGTAATAATGGTTAGATTAAAAATAGCATTCTCGTACTCAAATGAATAACACACAGTGCACAGCGTACATTCGTTAACAATATACATGTAATCAATCAGACTTAAAAACAACCAAAAAATATGACGCTGGTTTAGAAATTCAAAGACACAGCTATACTTAAAGCAGCTATTTGTCACTTATAATATCAACATCTTTTACACTTACATAAATCTGTTCACATAAATAACAAAAGCTCAGTACTTTTTAAAAATTATAAGTTACAATATAATTTTTCATATGCAACTTGCTAAAGCACATTCTTAACTATAAAATATAAGCTTTTCATAAGATCTCAGTATAAGAAATATTTTTATTTCAGTTATTATATCCCTCTCCCTCTCTTGCTTCCACCCCTCACTTACTCCTCGTACTTGTTCACGTGTACCTCACTGTACTGTACAGCATTTTATCGTTTAGGTGTATATGTGTTTTATGCGCGAAGTTATGTAGAGTTGCATAAATGCCTTAAGCTCATCTTGGAGCTTTTTACGACTTTATGGAATAGTTTTACAACTCTCAGCTACTTATATTTTAATAAAAGCTTTTTTATTGTATTGTTATCTACTTATTTATATGTTTATGTGAACATTTGTGTAAGTTTTATTTCCTTATACATAATTACTTTATTTTAAATTAAATTTACCAGCATTAAATACATTAACAAAACATCTCAGACGATACAGTGAGTCAGAGCTTTAATACTTGATGCTGACTGCTGTTATACGTTATATTTTCTGCGTTTGTTTGTTATTAAGATTATGAACATACATAATCATAAGTTTATTATTCAGCAGTGCAGTTCACATATATAAGTCCACGACACCACAAACTCTGCAAACATAGTTAGAGGTCGTCGGTAATAGGACTCAGCATCGGAAATGAGCCGACGTTAAATAAATTAAATTTAAAATACAATAATAAAGTATCATTCTCCCTCACTGTTTTAATTTTGTGATTATTTTATACACAATTGCAGTATTTTTAATTTAGAATCTAATTCACGCATCTCTGTTTTTTTTTAGAACTTTAGGTCCAATGTTTCTAAATTTAAAAAAAACTATATTATAACCTCCAAAATATAACAATCTGTCAAAATGCAGTATGATTTATTTTTAAAAGAAGTTCATTGTCAGTTTATTCAAAATAAAGAGATAAAAATAATTTCTAATACTAATTGTTATTAAAAACAGTAATTTTAATTATTCCACATTCAATTTTGTCTAACTGTCGAACTGTCAAAATTTATATTAGTAACGACGCATGCATATCAACTAAATTAACTAAATATCTATTCTGAAAACCTAAATTCTAAATTAAAATATTAAATAAAAACGTAAATTAAATATCAAAACAGTGAGTGGTAATGAGGCTTAAGGGGTCATTTAATAATTACGTCATACACTAAGGAATTTTCTAAAGTGTGACAAGACGTAAAAATGGATCAGGGGGAGTCATATGTTTCGTGACGTCACATCTTATCTATAATTTGACTTCCAAAAACATAAAGAAAAATAAGACTAAAGAAATAGTTTTTTATTTAATTGTGTGACGTCACAACAGAGTGAAGTGTTTCCACAATGTGTGAAAAGACATGACAATAGAAACAGGGAAGTTAAATATATTTTTTTAATTTTATTTTATTACAAAATTGTTTTTCAATATGGTTTTCATGAAAAACACTGTACACTTTGCCTAGTTATTTTGTATAACGCCGGTTTCTCTGTGTCAAAAAAAAATTATAAACATGATAAACAACAACTGACAAGCGCAAATGTTTACAAAAAACAAAACTGAGTGTTCAAGCAGACTAAAACATAACAACAAACGTGTTTTCCTTTGATCTTACTGACTCCAGATGGGAATGTATTTTGTTTCCTAAAACAGTAACACAAGACAAAAATGTTATCAAGAACTGTCTCTTTGGTGTAAAGATTGGTGTTTGTTCAGAAAAACAAATTTTTGTTCGTGTTTTATTGAACTGTGTCTCTGGTGTGAAACCGGCATAATATATACAAATGTATAAGCAACAGTCAACAGACAAATTCAGTATGGGGCATGTTTTCACTAATAAACTACTGCCCTGTTTGTATTATTATTTGTATCATTTATCGCTCTTGTATGCAACAATAGACGCAAATAACAAATTGGTAACAATACGGTGCGTATAATTCAAGTGCACATGTGTAGCCTATGTCGATGCAACCCCCCACCCTCCTCCATCTCCCCTACCACTCACCCCTTTGGACGTGTCGATAATCGCTGCAGGTTATTTATGTTTTTAGAATAGAGGGCTGTTAACCGGTTGAAGCTGGTGGATTGAGGCATTGAAAACACAATATAATAATGTATATTGTTATTCTAAAATACCATATGATGAGGAATAATAAATGATATATGCGAGGTCGAATGATTCATTATAGTCATACAGTAAAATAATAAAATTGATGATTTAATTTTTTTAAAAGTTGCAGTATAGTATACTTAGTTTTAATGCTTTACTTTAGTCTCACATTAAATCATTCGTTACATTTTTAGTTAGTACCAGCCTTCAAATGATTATTGTCAAAATTTCATCACATTCCAACCATTACTTTACGAGTTACACTAGTTTTAGTGACGCTACTTTTTCATGTGTTGATGAAGCATTGCTTTTTAATAAGAAAAAGTACCGTTCAAGTAAAGCAATGGTTTGTCATGTGTTTTTCGTACTCGGTGTGTTTATAGCAGGGATGGCGATCTGAGATCGACTAATCGAAGAATCGATTTTTTAAATCCCGTGAATCGATCTCAAACACGATCGAGATTCGATTTCTTTTTGTAAAAATGCAACTATACAATTATTTACATTATTTATTATAATCTTGGACATGAAATATTGGGAATTATAAATATTTTATTCTATAATAAATAACGTACATGATTTTATTGATTAATCAAAAATCACTCTTCACTTATTCTTTAATTATAAGATAGGCTTGTTTCTTTTTACAAATTTAATAAAAATAAAATCGATAAAAGATCCTTTTCTTTTTTTTGGTTAGTGTCTTTTTTATATAAAAACTCAAAACGATTTGAATCGCTATTTGAGGCGTTATTTATATACCATCCAACGAATTTCTTGAGTGATGTGATATTCATAGACACTAATTAAACTGAAACGAATGACATCTCTTCTTTTTTTCTCGTGTCTCTCTTTCTTTACTCCACTCCTCTTCTTCTTTAAGAGCGTAACAACCTATTGCATGTCTTAGCTGCCTCAACAGCACGCTTCTTCCAACTCAATCGGTCCAAAGCAACTCTTTGCCAGTTTTTTACTTTCAAAGATTTGATGTCCTCTATTGTGTCGTCCAGCCATCTTGTTGGTGGTCGTCCCCGGGTACGGGATCCTGTAGGGTTGTTAAAAGTGTATAATCTAGTAACATTGTCTTCAGGGGATCTCCAGACGTGGCCAAGCCATCTCAGCCTGTTGCTTCGGATGACCTGTGCAACTTGAGGTTGTTTATAAAGTCCATTTAATTCAAAATTATATCTGGTTCGTTAGCACCCTTGTTCTTTATCAGGCCCAAGTATAGTTCTTAATACTTTTGTTTTAAAAGTTTAAAAGCTGGGTGTCTAGGTTTAATGTTCAGCATTCGCTAGCATACAGCAGCACAGGTAATATAAGTGTAATATAGTCTCAGTTTAAATTTTCTGCTGATAAATTTGGACCTTAATTCTCCACTCCTCTACTTAAACATTTTAAACTCCATGTTTCTCCTCTTTTTCCTCTTTCTCATTCCTTCTTCTCTGCACCTCCTTCCATCTTTTGAACAGGTCATCTATCTTCTTTTCAGTAACAATCCTAACCTTGTATTCCCCTCTTATATGCTCCAAGGTGTCCTTTTCTTGCTTACGCATTCTGCAGACCTTTCCCTCTATTTCTTCCGAATACCTGTTACCCTCATCTTCATTTCCTATGCTGAATCTTGGTATTCGCTCTGTGTTTCTTGTTTCTTTTTCCTATCTATAGATGCAGTAACCCATCTTCCTCAACATCCCTTTCCTTGCACCTTTATGAGTTCCTTGATTTTCACTTTAACAACAACCGCATTACGATCTGATACAGGAATCGCCTCCACTACAATATCTACATTCCTTGCTTTTGAAATACTCGTATATCATGAATCCATCAATCTGCTAATTAAGTCCTCTCTTCCCAGATATGCACAAGTTTCATTCTTTCAACCATATCCATCTCTTCTATAAACTTGTTTTATTTTTCATCTCCGTTGGTCTTGTAATTCTTTCTATTTCTTTCTTTGTGATCATATATTCATAATCATAACCATAACCACATAATCAATTTAATTTTTTAAAACCCAGAACTCTGGCCCGGGGATCAAACCTCGGAGACACAGTAGTCATCGTTAAGTGACAATGCTCCCGCCCACTGCATCATCACGAGAAATCTTTAAATTTTTTATTGATCACTTTAACCGTCAAGTGGACTTAATTTAAGGACGTATTTACACCAAAAACAATCTGTAAACACTTGTAATTTACTTATTTAACATTGAGTCAATGAGAATGAGTGTGATAGCGGCCTAACGATCCACATGAGTTTATCCGTTACCGTCATGTAATACCGATTTACAACCTGAATGCGTTCGATGGGAGTGATGCATGTCTCGCACGGTGACAATTAGTGTCGCACTAACAAACTAACAGGCAACATTGCAGCAATACAAACTGTCAATGCTGATGCATTGCGGAGAGCCGAATTATTGGCACAGCGGCTGTAACGCCTGTAACGGCTGCAACTATTGTAACCGGTATGAAGTGATACTATACTTGTCCGAAAAATGCATCTATATCTTTATATTGTATTTATAAAATTATTGTGTGTGTCGTTTGATATTACCTCTCTCATTACCAAACTAAACTAAGAACAATTTAACATTTTAATCATTCAAAAAGTACTATCTTATTATACTCTACTCCATTACTTACCTCCTTCTTCTCTGTACTTCTGCCATCTACCTCTTTCTTTCATTGCAACGTCCTACCATTCCTACTAATTATTGCACTCATATCAAGCTTGAATAAGGAAGGAATATATAACAAAGCAAATAAACTTGATAACAACTAAACTCAGAAAATATAACTCTGGTCCGGGGATCGAACCCGAATACCTAGCAGTGTAGCATCAATGCTCTGGCCCACTGTGTCGTCTAATTACATTTCAAACAGTAAAATTTTACATTTTGGTTAATATAAATGTAAAGGAATTATATTTCTTTAGTTGGTAACACTGACCAAAGATATTACAACTGCAATCTGGTCAGATGAGCTAACGGTATATATTACTTATAGCTACTTTAATTATAATGTATGCCAACGACCAACATTGTTGATATTTGTAGTCGACAGAACTCACTGTGTATAATGTTAAGCTATTATAAAATTAGATAAAAAGGAATTGATAATTTAAATAATAAACTTTAAATGTCGTTTCTTTGATTTCAGGTAAGATAGTATGATTTAAGTTAAACAGTGTTATTACAATGTGTATGTAAATTACTAAAATAAATGTCTTTAATTTCAGAAGCAACACGTAAGTTGGATTAAAATTTTTTAAAATAATAACTTATGTCATATTTTACAGTATAAATTTCATTCTATTGCGTATCAATTTTTAATAAACCTCGGGCTCGGGAAATTTTACCACGTGTTCCCCGCCTCCGCCCCTACGTCACCGTGATTCCTGCCTAATACATGTCTAACAAATCTCAATGAAAATTGTACTTAAATTCACGACAATTTTTTCTCTAAATATCACAATGAAATAAAACCGCTGTAAATCAACTATAGCACAATGGGCTTGTAATTGTAAATGTGTAATTATAGACCACGTGCTCTGTGTGGGTGAAATGTTCTCCTTCTCTTCCCTTGCCCTTTCCCATAACTACCCCCAAATCGGTACGTATGGTTCCATCACACCCCACCCGACCATTTAGAGAGTAGCTGGATGTAACTGTTCGAGAATAACCTCATTCGTATATCGTACGCCGTACGAGCACATGAGGTGTGTTGTCACGTGGTCTCCTCACGTGATACGTGACACGTGACACTTTGACATGACAAACGTATGGTCGATTCGTTGATGTTTAGTAGAGTAATCACATGACACATACGGTCGACTTAGAATTGTATTCTAATTTGACAATTTAACGCTTCAATCGATTTTAAACGTTTGAAATCATATTGGGCGACATAGTAGCTAGATCTTCACATGAGACGAGATAAGGCGAGAATTTCAACAATCTCGCCTTGGTTTCGTTAGTTTAGATAAAAATAGGTATCGTTTTAGTCTCGTTTGTCTCGTCTCGTCTAGTCACATCTCGTTATTGTGAGAACTTTCACCTAAGATAGTCTTAAACAAAGTAATTCATTATATTATTTCGGCTAATTATCTTTTTAATTCAATATTTTTCACACACTAAGCATATCGCTTTTTTCTCACTATTAATTTGTATCAAATTTAAAAAAAATTTAAACTTTGAAGAATTTTCTTATACACAGTTTAACAACTAGTTCAATTTTACTTAATGCATCATCACTTTCATCTAATCTCGGCCTTTTTGTCAGGTGGACACTTTTAACACCTACAATCAACGACATTTTTGCGGCAACTAGAGGCTAAAATGTCTTCAAACAATCGCAATGTAAATTATTTATATTCACATTTATTTATTAAAGATTCGTTTCCGGTTAGCTACAATATGTTATAAAATACATTTGACAAAAGGCAAAGGGGGGGTTATATTTATTTATATTATTGTACAACATATTAAGTTTATTGTGTACAAATTTGAAGTGGATTGGAGTAAAACTATTAGAGATATAGAGTTTTAAGTCTTCACCTCTCTGGTCTGCTTTCGTGTTACTGTGAAACTTTTAAATGCGGTTTCTCACACATAGCTTTTTCAGAGTCGGTGCTCTCTCTAGCTCAAAATCTATTGGACAGATTCTTTTGAAATTTTGCACACTCTTTCTTTACATAAATACCTAATTTTTTTAATTTTTTAATTTTAACGTATTTTAAAATAACAAAGTTTCTGATTTTTTTCATGAAAAATCGATATTTTGACTTTTAAGTGCTGTAAAGAATTGAAAAATTAATAAAAAAGGAAAAACTCGGCTGCGTTACCTGCAGAAACTTATCAACTAATGAAATCATTTTGGGTTTTCGATTTCAGGAAATCCCGTGATGAGTTATGAGTGACACCGCAATGTTACTTTTTTTGGTGACGTCTGCGAAAATTCGTTGTCAATGCCTCATTTCTTGATATTTATTTATGAAAATTTCACAATGTATTCTTCAAATGTCATTTTATCATGTAGTAATTATAGAAATAATTATATATTAACTGTGTCGTCAAAAAACATTATCGAAAATATACTTCTTCTTTATTGTTTTGACCTTAACTCCATCCCCCTTCAATCAAGCCCTGACCTTCAATTGGATCTAGCCCAACTGGTACTTTCAATGCAAAATAAATTGATTCTAGTCTTATATGAACCTAATTTTCGGTAGCTTTTGGCTATGGCAAGGGATAATCCGCTCCTTCCCTCTCTTCTCGGTACACTACTGATCTAAAATAATCATGTGTTTAACTAAATTTGACAAAAAAAATTAGCAAATATTAGCGTTAATTAATTGCGTTTAAATCTAATTATCACAATCAGAAAAGGGCAGTCTTTGAGGGCCTTATGCTGAATTTTTTTCTTTAAAATACCTTGCGAGTGGGTTTGGGGGAGGGGGAGTGATTAACAGGACTCAATAAGAATGAATTTGACGTAAGACCAAAAAACACTTATATTAAAATATTTAAAAGTGATTCGTAAAATGTTTCACTCATATAAATAATATCTGTTCGATCACCCTGGTATTAAAAAAAATTCAGCTCCTGGTATATTAATTTTCATAACATATACAGTGCATTTTCAAAGATTCTTTAACAAATTCAGACCAAAATGTATTTTAAAAAAATTAATAACCGGTTCTTAATTTTAATACGCATTTGTCTATTAAATTTGTATTGAAATTAAGAATTTTTAACAATGTATATATAAATAACAAAAACAAAAATATTAGTAATAATTATAAAACAATAAATCGACAGACGACACAGTGGGCGAGAGCATTGATGCTTGACGCCGACTGCTGTGCCTTCGGGTTCGATCCCCGGATCAGATATATATTTTCTGGGTTTGGTTATTATGAACTTATATTGATTATGGTCATACGTAATCGTACAGTTATTAGGCAGTGGTATAGCCCACATATATGAGGCCACGACACCATAAATACTGCCAATATTGAAGGAGGTCGTCGGTGATAGGACTCAGCATCGGAAATAGGCCGACGTTAAATAAAAAAAAAAAATATATATATAAATCGACAATAACCATATCAGACGGCATAGTAGTCGAGAGTGTTGATACTTGTCGTCGGGTTACTGTAGCTTGGGGTTCGATTCCTGAAACACCGCTCTATTGTCTATGTTGACATAAACTTGTTTGTATAATCATAAACTGAGAAGTTTGGTGTAAATATATGAGGATTTGACAGCATACAAAGCCACCATTAGAATAAATAAACATATAAATGAAACATCTTTATTACATAGTTATGGAATATAACTAATAGGTCGAAATCGAAATACATTTTTTTTTGTCTGGTTGATAAAGACCAGCCAATATTTTGATATTTAATTTACGTTTATATTTGATATTTTAATTTAGAATTTTAATTTTCAGAATAGGCATTCTTTTTCACATTCGTGTTTTAATTTGTGTTTAGTTAATTTAGTTGGTGCACATGTTTCATTAGTAATATAAATTTTACCAGTTCTACAGGTAGACAAAATTGAATGTGGAATAAATAAAATAATTGTTTTTAATAACAATTAGTAATAGAAATTGTTTATATAGTTCAAATTACGAGAGTTCGGCGGCGACTCATACTTGAAAGAAGTTGTGGGGTATAAACTGCCGATATAAGTAAAAAGCACTGCCTCACTTATTTTTCTATAATGTATATAGAAACGAATAAGATAAAATTCATTATCGTATTATGGATTTATACCGCTCTTATTACCTTTTTTAAGTATAAGTCGCCGCCGAACTATCGTGATTTGGACTATATTTCTTTACTTTTGACAAACTGACCTTAAACTTCTATTAAAAATAAATTATACTGCATTTTGACAGATTGTCACATTTTGGAGGTTATAATGTAATGCAGTTTTATTTATTTAGAAATATTGGACCTTGTAAGGTTCTAAAGAAATAAGGAGAACGTATAAAAATAATAAAAGAGAAAAATAATAAAATAATAAAGGAAGAGAGTCAAGAAGAAATAGTAAAGTAAGAGAGTCAAGAGGAAATAGTAAAGATAGAGTGTTTATGCCTGTAATAGACATAAGTGGAGAAGTGAAAACGAAGAGAGGCAAGAAGGATAGTGAAAAGATAATAGAGGGTTTGTCGAGAGGAGACAAGGAAGGCAAGAGGTGATAGATGAAGATACCGGCAATAAGGAAGGAGAAGCAAGAAACGGTGTGAATAAAGGAGGAGTAGGGAACATGAAGAGAGAGGATCAAGAAAAGAAGAAACAGAAAGTACTATTCGAAGTAGTAATAGTCTAGAATAGTTTAAGTTTAGTTTTAACTTTGAATTTATATGAAATGCATTAAGAAATATAATAATGTAGATTGTAAAGCCGAAAGGCACACAATTAATATAATATAATAATATAAACAAGGAGAACGTAAATTAAATTCTAAATTAAAAATGGCACAGCGAATGACTATGCATATTTCCATGTGCAATTTAAATGAAATATAAAATTAAAACAATGACTGAATGATATTTTAGTGAACACAACAGTAATAATCTCTAATAAAACCTCTTTAACTGACACGAAAATAACAAAATGTTTATGAAAAGTCTTAAATGTTACCACGTAACAAGTTTTGTGATACACTAATACAAAAGCATACACATATATACCCATACACCTATACTCCTATACAACGCAATGAAGCCTTCTATAAACAAACAAAAATAATAATAAACCTCAGAGTTCTTATATACGGTAAAAACTAAAAAGCTGTATGAGTCTCTCACTCCATTGGTTGCAAAATAAGCAATTTTCTCGGCTTGTGATTGGTGGATATCCCATGGGAATGCAACCCCATCTACAAATGAACGCTCGTCACGTGGTAAAGAATATTCCACTAAAGATAGCACTGCGATAAAGTGATTAGCGATTTATGAAATACTAGTATAAACATCATATAAAATGTGTACTGGTGTACGTGTAAATACACATTATTATTGACGTGAAATAATTCGGTCAGCGTCGTCCATCGCGGGTGGTGCACTCGGACACATTGCCAATGGACAGGATAGTAATTTAGAATTAGAAACGCCATAAAACGAATGTTAATTACTTTACTTTAGAGAGCATAACAAACTGATCTGTGCACACAAAGTACTGGTAGCAGTACTGCATCTACGATTTATTCGAACCGGGATTGATGCCCCCCTTCACCCCCGTTACCAGTATATACTCCGAATTTTTCGAAATTTCTCTTTTTATTTTTTTTTTATTTGTCGAAAAAAAAAAATTAAAAAAAAGTAACCGGGGTGTTACTTGCCCCAGACAATCTCCGTAAGGACTAAAAAAAGTAATCTGTCCTAAAAATAAATTTTAATAATGCCTTTCAGAATGCACATAGTTTCAAATATATGAATTTGGCGCACCCATAAATTGCGCATCCGGAGCAAGTACTCCGATATATTAACTACCCCCCTCCCCTTCTCCCTCTGTTGTACATCAGAGGTTTACTGGTAGTAATTAATATTTACATTAATTTTCAAATAAATAAATCAGTAACCTATAAAAAGTAGATGACACAGTGGCTGAGAGCGAAGATACTTGACGCCAGGCCACTATGTCCTCAGGTTCGATTCCTGGGCCAGCGCTATATTTTCTGCATTTGGTTGGGTTTCGTTTAACTGATTATCACATCACTGTGTTAGGCAGTACGAAAATTTGCCAACGTTTAATAAATGAAATAAAATCGGTTGTCGTACTGATTGATTAATTTTTTTTATTTAGTTAGAAATAATTTTGTAACACAAGTCTTTTTTTAAATTCATACACGCCCGTGAATTTTTGCACATTTCTAGGTGATAATGAATTAATATAAATGTGATTTCCCGAAAAATTCCACTTATATTCTGTAAAATGAAAAAAGTCTTATTTATTAACCAATTAAAAAATGGTTAATTCATTATTAAACAACAATAATTGAAAAAGTAATTTTTTTGTATTAATTACGCGCGTAATCGGAATAAAACTATTCCATCTTTCGCCGAATGCCCGTTGACGTAACTATATGTACGAGGTGGATTTATGTAGAGCCATTATTGCAGAGCGAGATATAGAGCAAAAGCTCTATGATAGAACGAACACTGTAGAATTATGCATTGTTCAGTTTTTCCTTGTGGTTTTTATATATTTTTTGTTTATTTATGGTGTTGTATTAGTATTAATTTTCAGATGGATTTTTGTTGATTAAAAATGTCGCGTTCGTGTATATAAATGATTACTAAGAGACGACAAAATATTAAAAAGAGATGGAAGATGCATTTAATAAATTACCTACGCAAATAGCAATATTGAGATGGAAGATTTTTAATAAATGCTAATGCATTATTATTATGAAGTCTCTGCTGTAGAGTATAATTATTAAAAATATCTGGATGTATTAACGGATCTCCTAGCAGCTCGGCTTCATTTCCGTCACCCCGCCACCCCGCGGCCCCGCAAGGCTTTCTGTGTACATAGGAAACTGAGGAAAAAGTTTGTTATGATTCTTTGGACAAATATGTTTCCTGGATTTATTTATTATACTCGAACGAGACGCAGTCCAAACAATTAAATGAACAATCCAAAATTATCACGTTATTTATACATTATACACACCAATTTATTTAATAATATATTAATTTACTTAACGTCGACCTATTTACGATGATGAGTCCTATCACCGATAACCTTCTACTATCTGATATCATAGTCTCATATATGTGTACTACAACACTGCTAATATTTTTACGATTGTGTATGCACATAATTCATATTACTTAATAACAACCAAATCCAGAAAATATAACTCTGGTCTGGGAATCGAACCCAAAGACACTTCAGTCAACGTCAAGCATCAATGCTCTCGCCCATTGTGTCATCAATAATATCTATTATATACTTATTATTCTACAAAAGTTAATAACAATATTATGACGTCAGTAATATAAATACAAATAAAGCGACAAAATAGAAATTTAAATTTTAAGTAGCTCCGTAGACTGACCTGAACATCTCTCTTGCACTATTAGCTTACTATAAGCTAATTATAGATGGCCTTGCCTTTCGGCTTTACAATCTACATTCTTAATACATTTCATAGAACTTGAACTTGAAATTAAACTTAAAACTATTCTAGACCTATCTATTTTCAAAAGTACATTTCTCCTTCTTCTTCTCTTGACCCTCTGCCTTCATTTTCCCTAGTCCTCTTTCATTCTCAGCGTTTTCTTACCTCTTGTCTTCTTTGTCACTTCTGATTAAAATCACTTCTGCTCTGGCGTTACTTCTCTTTCCTCGTTCCTTTTCTCTATTTCCGCGATCCACGATCCAGAGTTTCACAAATCTCGTCTCGTCCTCGTTAGTTTAGAAAAAAAAATAGGTGTCGTTTTATTCTCATACACGTCTCGTCTCGTCACATCTCCTTATAGTGAGACCTTACTTCTACGATAGTCCTAAATAAAGTATTTCATTACATTATTTCGGTTAATTATTTCTTTTGTTCCAAATTTTTCACACATCAAGGATATCGCTTTTTTCTCACCATTAATTGTATCAAATTTAAAAGAAAATTTAAACTTTGAAGAATTTTCTTTTTATACACAGTTGACCAACTGGTTCAATTTCACTTAACGCATCATCACATTCATCTAATCTCGGCTTTTTTGTCAGTTTGACTCTCCTAACACCTACGCTCCGCGACATTTTTGCGGCAACAAAAGGCTAAAATGTCTTCAAACAATCGCATTGTAAATAATTTATATTCACATTTATTTTCTTTAAAACATTCGTTCCCGTTCGGCTACAAAATGTTGTAAAGGACAAAATTCTCGCTTTTACGAGAAGAGAAGCGAGACGAAACGATAAAAGTATCGTGCTCGTGAGAAGCCCTAATCCGGTTTATTTGCGTTTCTTACACTTTGAGCAATAATTACAATAAAGCAAAACGATTTAGTGTCTATAATTATTCCATTTCAAGCACTATTAAACTTAAAAACATAAATAAAGGGTGCATGTAATGTTTTATGACTATATTACATATACGTATATATTTAAACGATAAAGAAGACAAAAAAAAAGAAAAGAAAAAAGAAAAAGTAGTGAACGTAGAAAAAGATAAGTACAAGTATTGGTATAAATGTTGGTGTAAAAGTCTGTTACAGTAACGTGGTGCGCGACATTTTATTTGAAACTTAAACTTGCATTTCGAAGTCCACTTTAAAACTGTATTTTATATATATTCTTCTATCTCATTTAAATCAGTAGTGTAAAAGAGATAGAAATATATATAGAGGTGTTTTAAAGTCTTCCGAGCAGCAACACCGCATTCCAATGAATAGATAATGCTGTCTTCTTAATATGTAAATGTAATGTTTTGGAGTATCTGCAATACCTCGAGATACATGTGTTAGTTGACTGGAAATTGTCAGTATGAACGTAATGTACATTCAATGGGGTTATTTTTCAAGTATTTTTTCACGAAAAACTATTTTACATCAAATTTGGTAAGACTTTTTAATTCTCACGGATTATATTGTACTGAAATGTTATTCAATTAAAGCTACACAGGTTGGAAATTATCTTGCAGTGGTAGTTTCTCACTTGCTAGCTTGCTACAAACTAATTGCTAGGTTCTGTTACCTCTTTCATTTTAATTCCTGGACGAGAGTCCTGTCAGTCACAGTTTGGCGGGTTAATTTGATTAAAAACTAAGAACTCGAAGTGGTAGTTTTTATAAACCTCTGGTTCATTTAAGCTTATAAAATATAGCGGTACCTTTCTTCTCACTACGTCTTCTTGACTAGAAAATATTATATGAGTGTGCATATCCAAACGCTATCCAAGTAAGTTGTGAGCATTTGCTTCATGATGTTTCTTTAAATTACTGTTAATGATGACGACGGTGATGTAAAGAAAAATAAATACATGCTTTTTCTTTATAAACATTTACATTTAATATTTAAAAAACTTGATTTTCTTAACCTTGATTTTAATAAGCAAGAACACAAAAATAATATATAATAATGTATATAAAAATGAATGAAATTATTTCGGTTTTTATTGTCTAGTTCTAGCTTTCTTTTCAATGTTCCTCGCCACTTTTGTCGTTCATTCTCTGCTCCTCCTTTTTTACTTCCTCCATCCAGGTTCTTTCAAAAGGATGCAGGTTCAACCAGACTCAACCTGCTTTCCACCCTTTTCCTTTTTCTCCTTTCTTCTTCTCGGTACCATCATAATCTATCTCTTCCCTTTCTTGTCTCCTCTCAACAATTCCTGTATCTTCCTCTATCACTAACAATCCTGAACACCTTTGATGATCTTGGGATATTACCTTATATTTAGGTAATATTTTACTTAAACGAGTCATAGTGATATTTAATCCAAAAGGTCTAAAGACAGATTCAAACATAAGGTAAGGGTTATATCTGTTTAATCCTTAAGAAGTACTTTATTATAAGACGAGATTTTTAAACAAATGTAAATAAATTAGATTTCTTTAGTTTGTAACACTGACCAGACCACACAGTTGATATTTGAAGTCGATAAAGCTCACTGTGCATGATATTAAGTTATTATAAAATTAGATAAAAAGAAATTGACAATTTAAATAATAAACATTAAATGTCGTTTCTTTGTTTTCAGGTAAGATAGTATGATTTAACTTAAACAGTGTAATTATTATAATGTGTAGAGAAAATTACTAAAATAAAAGTCTTTGATTTCAGAAACAACACATAAGTTTGTTTAAAAATTTACAATTCCTAAAATGGGTTATATAAATAAAAAAATATATAAGAAAAGATTTTATAATTCTAAAGGTATTATTAAGAAGTTTTTTATTGTCTTAATAGGTTACAATGTAGTTTTCTTTTTCAGAAAACAGTACACAGGTCGCATTGTTTTCCATGTCATTCATTTGACTTTATAAAATTAAACTTATTTTCGATGTATAAACATATTTTTAGTTATAGAATATTTAAAAACCACATGTAACAAAAAAAAAGTTTAATCATCAGAATATTTAATATGTTCAACTCAAGGTAACTGGACAAAATCCAATCAGTAAGTTTCCTCGTATTTTTTACCAGTTTAGGATAAAATATTTTTGTATGTTTTGTAGTAAAGCAACCCAGTTATGTAAACAATTTATATTAAATGTTTAACTGGCTATAAAAAAGAAGGTAGAACAAGAATAGTACTAATGATCATGACTGTACTATATATGTAATACAAAACATAAAATTTATCTGAACATGTGATGGGTTAGGGTTTAAATTGGGTTCGCGCGGTTATACAACCTCACTTAAATAACTTTTTTTTTTCTCGAAACAAAACCCCCTACCCCCTGTTTTATCCCGTGAGCATTGCTATAACTCAGCCACATTACAATCTACCACCTTCCTCCTCTCTCCTAACTCTCATTCCTCTAGAACCCTCCTACATCTCTACATCTCTATGTCTCTTCAACAGAAAAGTGTTGGTATTAAGATAGCTTAAAAACATTGCACGAACAATACCGGAAAAAGCTTTGAAGACGTGAGGAGTATCGATGGCTGTGGATGGAACAGGAACTGGAACTGATGGTAAACCTATCGCGAAATGGAATTTATAGATTAAAATATTTGAACTTTTAGATCTTGAAGAGGGATTCTTTAAACACCGTGGAAAAAACCAATGTTGGGAAATTATTTTTGGAAGGGAATAACAAACTGGAGAATAGATTATGGAAGTAGAAATTGGGTGTTACTTATTAAAATTATTGTAGAGTGCAGTGCAGACGTACTTGTATCCTAGGAGACCATTCAAAATATTAAAAAGAAAATGAAATAAGAGCCTTAAAGCAAGTTACACAAAAATGTAAGAGGAAAACGTTACAATATCAAAGCTAATTTATTATATTTTAAAGTTCATTATGTGAGTCACATAGTCACATTCAGAAAATATGAGACTTGCAATTAAAGCAAGAATTTCAACCAGTAATAAATGTCATTATGCATTAGTGAGCCTTCTTAGATCTGTCTACATCTAGATCTAAATTGTAAGCTAAAAGTTCTGATATATAAAGCTTTACTAAATCCAGTGGTACTATATGGTTTGGAGGGTTGGACTTTAAAGAAGAGCATTTGTCATCTCCTGCGGATATTGAAAAAGAAAAATTTGCGAAAAAGTAATGGAGTAATGTGTGAATACGGACTGAGGAGAATAAGAACAAATATTGAAACAATATGGTAGATATTGAAAATGCGATGTAGAAAGAATAGATGGAAACGGAAGCGTTAAGAAACTTATGGAAGGAAATCTAAGGAGTGCAAGAGTATGAAGACTCCGGACGATAGGATAGGTGTGATGAATTGGAAAAGGAAGGCGGTTAATTAGAAGGAAAGGAAAGAAGAATCTAAAAGGAGGTCAGAGGCTGACCAGATCTGCACTGTTAAAAATGTTCTTAATTTTATAACAAATTTAGTAGACAAGTTATGTTTGGTTTAAACATTTTATTATGCGTTGTTTAATGGAAAAATTGAAATAGACATTCTTTTTGTCCACAAAATAATTTTTAGAAACGTATTGCCAGACTAAGAAATAGGTTACAATAATAAGAATTTGCAATTTATTACTTGTACTTAACCAATGGATATGGAAGCCATAGCCTTCAGTTTTCCAATACGCTTTCGTTTTTCTTTCTACAACTGAGAGAAATTTGGATATAAATTAGTTAGCATCACTGATAAAAACGTTCCTAATTTTAATACAAATTTAATAGACTAATGCGTATTAAATTAAGAATCGGTTATTAATTTTTTTAAAGATATATTTTGATATGAATTGGTTAAAGAATCTTTGAAAATGCACCGTAAATATTTTTAATACCTGGTTCTAAAATATGCTTTAAAACTTGTTCTTAAATGTATACATTTTTTATTGAGAGTGTGGATTGCAGAGCCAAAATAATGATGATAACATCAGTTATTTACGTAAGTCAGAACCTAATGTAGTTAAATCCAAACAAATAAAACCATAACCCGAACATAATCATATTCAGAAGCTACAAAAAGGAAGAGTAAATCCTTTAATAATCAAAAAGAATATTATTTATTCCATTAAACTTTACACGAATCAGAAAATATCCAAAAATGAATTTAACCGCATTGGCTTTTAGGCGACTAAAAACTCCAGTTAATTAGTGAGACATCTGTGGCAAATTGAGACTTCAATTGAATATGCAGTAATATGTAAAATTGTATCCTATGTCTGATTTAATATTTAAAAAACTTATGAACGCAACAAAAGAAAATTATACTGTAGATAAACTTGTTGAATGCCACAGAAGTGCTTGTAACTTGAATATTGTTTTTGTCATTATCCCAAACTTATTATTCAGAGATATCTCATTAATGAACTGAACTTTCGAGTCGCTCAAGAGTCAATCCAATACTATGCCATGTATCTATTTCAAGTGGGGATGAATCTTAATAATTTATTTGATTTAAAAAAAACGAGAATATAAACAGTTGTATGTATGCTCGACGTCAAACTATTGTGTCTTCGGGTTCGATTCCCAGACCTTCATGAAATTTTTGTAACGTGATTTATGGATATTATCAGTGTACAATGACAATACAATAATACATATCCAAGAAAATGCAACGCCTGAATAGGCGGCAAGTATTATAACGCGTATTTGATTAGAACAGATTGTGATTTTATTGTAATAGGTATCAAAATATCACTACTTTGTAACTAGTAACGCCATCTGTAATCTGTTGTGTAAAAACTTTTTCTTATGTCAAATATAGTCTGTTGCGAACTGCTAACGTGTCTTTATAGGTTATGGGCAAATTTACCGGTTTATCAGTTTTTTTATAGTATAAAATAGATAAATTGTTACGTTTTTTTTTCGCGGAAACATGACTACGAACTATATTGCGAGTGTGCCAAAGCTAAAAGGCAGAGAGAATTACGATGAGTGGTGTTTCGCGGCCGAAAACTTGTTGGTACTAGAAGGGATGGAAAAGTACATCAAACCTAGTGCAGACTTCGAAGTTAAGCCAGTGGACGACTCCAAAACGAAGGCAAAGCTAATTTTAACCATCGATCCAGCATTGTACGTGCATATAAGGAATACCAGGAGCTCGGCAGAATTATGGACAAAATTGAAAGCCATGTTCGATGACTCCGGTTTCTCAAGAAAAATAACCTTACTTCGACATTTGATTTCGATAAGACTTGAAAACTGTGATTCGATGACTACCTATGTCACACAAATGATCGAAACGGCTCAAAAGTTAAATGGCACTGGATTTACAATAACAGATGAATGGGTCGGATCATTATTATTAGCAGGTTTGACTGATCGCTATTCTCCAATGATAATGGCAATAGAACATTCTGGCATTTCGATAAGTGCGGATACTATAAAGTCGAAGTTACTCGACATGGAAGTAACCAGTGATTTTGAAGGTGCAGCTGGCGGTACGGCGGCATTTGCAGCGAGAAATAAATATAATTCTGGCAGCAGCGGTAAACCAAAGAAATATGGCGGCAACCCAATGTCGAACAAAAAGACCGCGGCAGATACATCAGCAAAAACAATCACTTGTTTCAAATGTAAAGAGGATGGACATTATCGAAATCAGTGCCCAATGTTGAAGAAAAACACAAATAAATGCGTGTTTAACGTTGTTTTCCTAAACGGAAAGTATAACAAAAACGAATGGTACATTGACTCCGGCGCAAGTGCACACATAACAGCAAATAAAGATTGGGTAAAGAACATGAACACAACTCCATGTATACCAGAAATTGTTGTAGCAAATGAATCAAAAGTGCCAGTTGTTTGTTCCGGAGAAGTTGACATTATTTCTAAACTTGGATGCAATATAATAGTGAAAGATGTGTTGTGTGTGCCTAGCCTGACAACCAACCTATTGTCGGTTAGTGAGCTCATTCAGAATGGCAATCATGTGATATTTACAAAGAAAAACTGTTATATTAGAGACAAGAACAATGTTTTGGTGGCGACAGCTGATTTATCTGATGGTGTTTATAAGTTGAGATTACAATCACAAAGTTGTATGTTGGCTACTACAGCTAGTGCAAAGTTATGGCACAGAAGACTGGCACATATAAACAGCCAAGACATGCACAGAATGAGAAATGGTATTGTTGATGGTTTGTCTTATGATAACTCACTTGACATAACCAAATCACAATGTACTACTTGTTGTGAGGGAAAACAAATGAGATTACCATTTTCTCATGTGGGTGAGCGGAGTACAGAAACTTTACACAGAATCCACACAGATATTTGCGGCCCAATGGAAACAAGTTCTTTGAGTGGTGCTCGCTATTTCCTGTTATTTGTTGATGATTATAGTCGCATGACTTTTATTTATTTTCTGAAGCAAAAGAATGAAGCTTTGAACAGATTTAAAGAGTTCAAATCATTGGTTGAGAATCAACAGAGTAAGAAAATAAAGGTGATCAGGTCAGACAATGGACTAGAATTTTGTAACAAGGAATTTGAAGGCTATTTGAAGCAAGCTGGAATTATACACCAGAAAACAAATTGTTATACACCTGAGCAAAATGGACTTTGTGAAAGGAGTAATCGTACAGTTGTTGAGAAAGCCAAATGTTTACTATATGATGCAAATTTAGATAAGAAATTTTGGGCGGAAGCAGCCAATACTGCTGTGTACTTGAAAAATAGATCGATTGCATCAGGATTGGATAAAACACCTTATGAGTTATGGTATGGATCAAAACCAGACTTAAGTCACCTACGTTTGTTTGGAAGCAAAATTATGGTGCATGTACCCAAACAGAAACGTTTGAAATGGGACAAGAAAGCTACACAACATATTCTAGTTGGATATGGTGATGGTGTTAAAGGTTATCGTGTGTACAATCCTTCTAAGAACACTGTAATGATCAGTAGAGATATAATAGTGATAGAAGATGTAACACCTATCAAGGAAGTCAGTGAAGAGTCAGCTATTTGGATATCCAATGAAGAAAATCCTACCGACAATTTAGTGGAGGAAAGTAAAGATAAAGTGGGGGAGAGCAGAGATTCAGTGGGGGATCTGTCTAATAATGTTTCAGAAACAGATTTTTTAGATTGCTCTTCAGGTTCCTCATTACATACTGATGACAATGAAACACTGACTGAAATAAACACTGAAGATGTTCCAGAACAAGCAGTATCAATACCTGAGCAAGTGCCAGATGTGCCAAGTAAGCGTCAGAGAAAGAAGCCTGAGCGCTATGGTATTAGCAACATATGTGTTTCCAGTACTGTTCCAGCATCGGAGGAGATTGTATTCTCAGAGGCTCTTGAAGGGCCTGACCGGGAGCAGTGGAAGCAGGCAATGGCTGATGAATTACAGTCATTTGAGGACAGTGATGCGTGGCAGCTTGTGGACCATCCAGGTGATGTGACAATAGTGAAGTGTAGGTGGGTGCTAAATAAAAAGTATGATTTTGAAAACAATGTAAGGTATAGGGCTCGATTAGTGGCAAAAGGTTTCTCGCAGAAACCAGGTGTTGATTATACAGATACTTTTTCACCGGTAGTGCGGCATTCTACTCTAAGATTGTTGTTTGCACTTAGTGTTCAAATGAAAATGAGTATAACACATCTAGATGTAACCACTGCTTTCCTTAATGGTTTTTTGAAAGAAAATATTTATATGTCATTACCTGAAGGTTTTGTAAACAAAAGTGGGGGAAAGGTCTTAAAATTAAATAAAGCCATTTATGGGCTAAAACAGTCTTCCCTGGCATGGTATGAAAGAGTTAAAGAAGTTTTGAGTAGATTAGATTTCAAAAATAGTCAATATGAACCATGTTTGTTTACAAAAATAACTGGTAAAATTAAAGTGATAGTGGCCCTGTATGTGGATGATTTTTTGATTTTTTCAAACAATGATTTTGAAACAAATAAATTAAAAAGTGTATTAGGTTCAGAATTTAAGTTAAAAGACTTGGGACCTGTAAGACAATATTTAGGCATGAGAATAAATTTAGATAAAAATAAAAATGTTATTACTGTAGATCAACAACAATATATTGAACAGTTAGTTTCTAAATTTCAAATGTCTGATTGTAAGACACAAAGTACTCCGATTGAGCCTAAATTGAATTTAGATAAGTCATCTGATAAATGTTTACCTGATGTTCCTTATCAAAAACTTATTGGAAGTCTGATGTATCTGGCAGTATTAACAAGACCAGATATTGCTTACTGTGTTAGCTATCTCAGTCAATTTAATAGTTGTTATAGTCACATACATTGGAATTATTGTAAACGTGTATTAAGATATTTACTGCATACTAAAAGTTATTGTTTAAAATATACCAATAATAACAATAGTAATTTACAAGGTTTTGTAGACAGTGATTGGGCAAGTGATGCTCTAGATAGAAAATCCTATACTGGATTTTGCTTTATGTTGTCAGGGTCTGCCATTTCCTGGCAAAGTAGGAAGCAGAAAACGGTTTCATTATCCAGTACTGAGGCGGAATACACTGCTCTTTCTGAAGCTTCAAGAGAAGCTATTTATCTAAGAAATTTAATGCATGAAATTACTGATGTATTTAATGTAATTGATTTGTATTGTGATAACCAAAGTGCATTGAAGTTAGCTTCGAGTAGTCAGAGTCATAATAGATCCAAGCATATAGATGTGCGTTGTCATTTTATTAGAGATGTTGTAAAGAACAACTTTGTAAAAGTTAAGTACATTCCTACTGAAGAAATGCCTGCAGATATTTTAACAAAAGGTCTTTGTCATCTGAAACATTATAAGTTTATGAATTTACTTGGCATTGTTTCTGTGTAATCATGTGTACTTAGATTATTCTGATAAGTGGGGGTATTGTAATAGGTATCAAAATATCACTACTTTGTAACTAGTAACGCCATCTGTAATCTGTTGTGTAAAAACTTTTTCTTATGTCAAATATAGTCTGTTGCGAACTGCTAACGTGTCTTTATAGATTTGTTTTCATTTAATTATTTTGCAACAGTTTGATTGTAGCAAATCATCCACGAGTAATTTTATTATTTCCTATGGCAATGTTGCTACTATTATTCTCAGGGAACCCGGAAGACTCATGGATTCGTGGGATAGGTTTGTTGGATGCCTGGATGGCTGGATGGCTGGTTGGTGTTAGCCCGTTGGGTTCCCCAAGGGACGTCGGGTTCACTATCAAAATTTACTTACAGCTTAACCTAGACGGTGCACGAGACAAAAGGCACGTTTCATGATTTTTATTTATTTATAAAGTATTTAACAAAGCAAAACTGTTATTTCTGTTAAATTTGGTAATATATTTATTCACTACTGTGTTTTTAGATGCGATACCCGAATCAGCGCTATATTTTTCGTATTGTTAAGTAATAAGTAAATAAGCTAGTAAACAATTTGGTGAAGTTTCCTGTTTTGTGACGCTTCCATCACTATTGCACTTCAATTATAGTTCGCATCAACTTTATCTTTAATTGTATTCCGACAGGTGGAGTGGTTTCGCCGTTTATAGTCGATAAAATACACATTTTATATGAATGACTGTGATAAACTGAACTGTAAATGAACTCTTTCATGAGAAAAAAATCATGCGCATCTTCAATATGATGTCAAATGTTTACTGCGAATACACTTATTGAAGCGGTAAAGATTATATATATATGAGACCACGACAATAAACCCCCAATTAAGTAAAAAGTCGTAGATGATAGGATTTACCATTAGAAAACGTCAATGCAGGAAGTTATTAATATTATATTCAACAAGTTTTATTTAAAGACCAGCGCTATATTATCTGAGTAACCATACACTTATTATACCGGTTTCACACCAGAGAGACAGTTCAATAAAACACGAACAAAAACTTATTTTTCTGAACAAAATACCATCATGTTTACACCAAAGAGACAGTTCTTAAAACATTTTTGTCTTTAAAACTGATACAGTAAACAAAACACATTCCCATCTAGAGTAGGTAAGATCAAAGGAAAACACGTTTGTTGTTGTTTTTTAGTCTGCTTTATTTGAAAACGTAGTTTTGTTTTTTATGAACATTTGCGCTTGTTATTTATTGTTTATCATGTAATTTTTATGGGACACACAGAAAAACACTAAAAACAAAACTAGTCTGTTTTCGAAAATCAGAACTGTTTTAAAATAAAACAAAACATGTTTTTTGACAACAAAACTGTTTTCAAAACTGTCTCTCTGGTGTGAAACATTAGATAACGGTGTAGTTAACATTTTGATGCTTTCCACTTGTAGTAAGAGGTAACTGGTACAGAAATAGGCCGACGTTACTCGAAATTATACCGTCTTCATGTGAGTGTCCTGTTCAAATTTTCCTAGTTTGGTTTTCCTGTTTTGATTTCATGAAATTATTATATCTTTTTTTTAATATCATTCTTAAAATAATAAAATTTCTTCAGTTGATACGTCGGGTTTAAATTTCCCGCGGGACCTATCTCTCGTCTGACCAGTACCCAGATTACTAAATTACTTTTTTTTTCATTGTTGATTTTGATTTTTAAATCATTTATTTCTGGTTTTTTTTTTATTGATTAAAATAAAATTGCAAACATTGTGAAAGAAAATTATATTTTATTATTTATAGGTATTTTAAATTGATTTTTAAGTTTTTTATTGGTATGTAGGTTTGAAAATTTTCCCTTACTGGCATTTCTGTTCATTTATTGTTGTATTTCCAATACAATGTCAACAAGCACCGCGGCCGAGAGCATTAATACTTGATGCTGCTATTAAAATTAGTTTGATTTTGTGGTCTCATAATCGTAAAACTTATGAGACAGCGGTGTAGTTCACATACATAAAGCCCAGTAAACATTTTTAAGTCACTATTACACCATATTGAAATATTTTTGTCATGAAAATGTATATTTACAGTTCAGTTTCTCACAGTCGTTCATATGAAATGTCTATTTTATCAGCTACAAATGGCACAACCACTCCATCTGCCGGAATATAAATGAAGATAAAGTTGATGCGAACTATAATTGAAGTGCAGTAGTGATAGAAACGTCACAAAACAGGACACTTCACCAAATTGTTTACTGGGAGCCATGCCCCCCATAAATACTATTAATTGTATAAATAAATTGAATATAAAAAAATTAAAACAGTAATGCACAGTTTCGTAGGTCACGGTTTGTCAGAACCAAAGTTTTTTTTTCAATTTGAAGCTAGTGACCTTTCTTTAAGTTTCACAAGTAGGGGCTCAACGCATCCACTTTTCATCTCCGTAAATAAATTTCTATAAAATGGAATTTTAGTAATATTTAGTAATTTAGTTAATTTTAGTAAAGCATATTATTCAAATAAAATTACTTAAAAAATTAGTAAAAACAAGTCAATTTTCTGGGTTTGGTTGTTGTTAAAGTTTAATTGATGATGTGAGAGTTTACAAATATTACAAACTTATTAGGTACATATACGATACCATAAAAACTGGCAATAACAGTAGGACATTGTCGGTAAATAGGATTCAGCATTTGAAATAGAACAACGGCATTAAAAGAACGAAATAAAAATATGAATAATCAATTAAATACTATTAAAATACTTTTTCTAGGAAGTACTATTTAAACACAACTGAAGCAAACGTTAATATTCACTAAGATTGTACTAGAGACTTAGGGCCTTATTCTGTTACTTTTAAAAAAATCGACCTTATTTTTTCTGCGGTAGAAATATTTAATTTTCTCACCGCTCGAATAAAGTCGCTGTATTTAAAATATCTAAAGTGGTATTCTGTATGCAAAATTTTCCATCGCCCTATAAGTATACAGCGGTGAAAAAGTATAGTACGTATTCGGTGACGTATTTTAAGACGTCATCAATTTTAAAAATATTTGACCAATCACGGCATTCAGAATATTCAAATATTTAAAAATTGAAACACTTGACAAGTACGAATACATATCAATTGTTCAAGTCAATTGACAAGCAACATAACCTCACTTTCTGATATATTTATATTTGTATATTCATATGACTATACATATACTGTGTATTAAAAAATTTGTACTGAAATTCAAATTATAATTCGAATTGTTTGACAGTTCTAAAAAATACAGCGATGGAAAATTTTAAAGTCACCGTTAAAGTCGACCTTATAATTTGGTCGATTTTTTTCCAGCGACAAAAATAAAATCGATGGAAATTTCTTACAGAATACCAAATAAGAAATCATCGCTTTTGTGACGTCATTTTACAGCGATGAAATTTTTTCACCGGTGGAAATACTTTACAGAATAAGGCCCTAAGATTGTACTAGAGACTTAGGCTGGGTTCACACGGCATTGTACTACACGTTTCTTTTGCAGTTTAAATATTATCGAATAAATAGTGACGCATAAATTTTATATAGAACTATTCACACGACGTTTGTACTTCAAAAAAACGAACTCATATATAACATGTAAGTACCACTGCAAAAAAACGTGCAGTATAATGTCGTGGGAACTTAGACATTCAAAATAGCAATCCTTTGTAGTTTAACACCGAGGATTTAAAACATAGTGGTTTTAATAGTGTCGCATGTTGAAGTCGCACTAGTCTGTACGTTAAAATTACAACAGATTTAATACGCTCGTGTCTAAATAATGTTAACTTATGTTTGTTGTTATGAATGTTTGATGTTGCATGTTTAAATAGCACCGTGAGCATGAGGCATAACGTCCATTTGACGATGTGCTCGAGTGGACCACCCGATAATTTCACAGCAACGTCTATTTACACGTATTTGTATTGAAATCTATGCTATCTATATTTATGCTAGCTATGAAGCATAGAACGTATTGTGGTATAGTTGTCGCACTGTATACCTCATCAGAATAATGTTATACACCATAAATATTGCCAACATATAAGGAGGTAATCCGACGTTAAATTACATGAATGAATAAATAGATATATGGTAGGCATTCATTTCATATTTTACCTGTTATTATCTTCACAAAATCAATGGTTAAAAATAACGATTTCTATCTAATTATTTATAATATTATTAGGTTTCTTGATTGTTATTAATACTGCATGGGAATTTCTGCAGTAAGTTTTTTGTATGAGTGGGTGGCTCGTTTTCAGCAAGACCACACCCATTGGCTCCGCCCATCTTCTAAGTCTCAGAGTTAGTACACTATAAGGTAAAAATACATTATTATTAATATTAATTTTTAAACATTACTAACCTTAGATTTCAATAAACCAACAGAGAAAAAGATTGGTGAGTTCCAGACGTAAGCTTTCATTCTTTAGTAGTACCTTAGATGCGTTAGATCCTTTGCAAGATGATCGAATAATACGTAAAAAATGATAGAAAGATGGAGATGATAGAATCATTGTTGTAAATATTAGTGAACATGATAAAGAAATCTTTTTTTACACTCAGAGATTAATACCATACCAAGTGCTTAATTACGTACAGTGGTAATTTCTTTATTAGGTCTAGATCTGACTAAGGAATAATTCAGCGCGATTTTAATTCCACAGAATAAAACGCGTGGAATTAAAATCGCAGTATGTTTGTTCGTATGATTCCATGTGTTACAGACTTCGAATTTCTTTTTCGTGCAGAATTATTCCTAATCGGTTTGTGAAATTAAGACATAGGACACAAGCCCATTGGTGACGTACCCAGGCGACTGAACGTCATCGTCACTTAGGTGCTAGTGGTGCTTTTCTTGAGATTATTAAAAAACGTAGAACAGTTCCTACAGAATTTTTGTTAAACATGGTGCAATAATCATCAAAAGATACAAAACACGAGGAAGGGGGGGAGGGGGATTGTTGACGGGACTCACAACGGGATGACCTTATCAATAACCAAGATGTCAATACGATATTATGTGTTTAAGGCTCTATTATCTTTACTTTTAGTCTGAAAGTACATATTTCTTTGTTTTTGCTCATAGCGTCTCCTCGTATTCCCCAGGTGCGGTTACCGAAAAAATTACGTAAAAATACACTATGATAACTTAAAAATAACAATTCAAATTACATATTATCAGTAACCTAACGGTAAATGTACGATATAAATATGCACAAATAAGCTTTTACCTAAGAATAAGCATTAATTACGCATTCTCTCTAAAATATCTGAAATGAAAGTAGCCCAAAACACGTTTTATGAACATAAATTGCGTAAAGTCGAAAATATAAAGCAAACACTTAAACAAATCGTAGTAAATAAATAATTCGAGTTATTAAAACTTAAAGAAATTCAATTTAATTAAAATATGCAACAAAAAATATGTAAAAACGAGATAAATTAGTTCCGGGCCTCAGTTATGAATAATATATTTGCTAAACATATCTCGGTGTATTTAAGGAATGAAAATTGCAAATCTCTAATTTTGCATATGTATATATGCATATATATATGCATATATATATATATATATATATATATATATATATATATATATATATGTATGTATATATAATATTTTGTGTATATATATATATATATATATATATATATATATATATATATATATATATAGGTGTTTTTTTTTTGTTTCTGAAAGTTAGTAAGATACGACACACACTGATTAAACTCGCGGAGGTACATACAAACATCCCTTGGGACCAAGGGAATAAAAATAATTTTCACCCCTATTTTTAATATTCCAGAAGATTTGTGAAAGCGGCGGGAATTCAAAAAAAACTGAAATTGAATTTATCTTTGTACAGTATTTTATTTATTATTGTGGCTGAAGGTATTTTTGTGTAAAATATATTTTATGTATTTGTATTCTTTTTTTTCAAGTTAAATGTTACTTTTGTACATTATTGCAAGTAACGCAGATGTCCTAATAATAGAGATATTTATGTTTACTTAATTTAATTTGTGGCAATATAATTGAGAGTACAGCAGTTATCTTAAATTATTATTTTTTAATCCTGCTTCAGCTTGTTATCGATATAAAATATTTCTCTGAGAATGTATTTATTTAATTGATTTGCCTTTGTGCACTATAATATATACTTATGTACAACTTATTTCTTAATTTTACTATAATTATAAATCTAATAAAAAAAAAATAATTAAATCTATAATCTATATGCATATCTATAACTATATAATCTAAATATGATATAAAAATTTAAAAAAATATAACCTAACTAAAATGATAACATTTATAAACTAAAGAGCATTGCCTTTAGTATATAATGGTGCCTTTCTTTTCCAAGTTCCTTTTCTCCTTTTCTGAGACCTTTTATTTTCTGTCTTAAGTTCTAATTACAGATTATCTTCTTCTCTTTTCTACTCTTTCCTCTATACATACTCTTTCTTCTGTCTTTTGTAGCAATTTATCTACTAAGCAGCATCCACATTTTCTGACACCTGCTCTCGTTGTACTCAAAATTTCTCTTCTTCCTTCTGATACATCATGCATGTTTTATCTACTTCTTTCCCTAGAATATTACTATTACATACTTTTAATGACTGTATATAGTCCAAATCACGATAATTCGGCGGCGACTTCTTAAAAGAGGTTATAAGAGCGGTATAAATCTATAACACGATAATGAATTTTATCTTATTCCTTTTTTTATACATTATAGAAAAATATGTGAGTCAGTGCTTTTTAGTTATATCGGCAGTTTATACCCCACAACTTGTAAGAGTCGCTGCCGAACTCTCGTAATTTGAACTATATCTAACATTATAATAATATTTATTTCACTTAATCAAGTTTACCGCCAAATAGTCCGATATGTCAAGATTCTACTATATTATGAACTGGGTTTCTCGTATTTTATTCTATTTTAATTTAATTTATTTAACGTCGACATATTTCCGATGCTAAGATATATTACCGACAACTACCTACAATGTTCTTTAAGTTTCACAAGTAGAGGCTCAACGCATCCACTTTGGTTAGGCTTTTCAGCTCCGAAAATAAATTTCTATATAATGGAATTTTAGTAAGCATATTATTCAAATAAATTTAAATAAAATTACTTAAAAAAATAGTAAATCAGGTAAATTATCTGGATTTGGTTCTTGTCAAAGTTTAATTGATGATGTGAGAGTTTACAAATATGACAAACTTATTAGGTACATATACGATACCATAAAAACTGGCAACAGTAGTAGGACATTGTCGGTAAATAGGATTCAGCATTTGAAATAGAACAGCGGCATTACAGAAACGAAATAAAAATATGAATAATCAATTAAATACTATTAAAACACTTTTACTAGGAAGTACTATTTAAACACAACTGAAGCAAACGTCAATATTCACTAAGATTGTACTAGAGACTTAGGCTGGGTTCACACGGCATTGTACTACACGTTTCTTTTGCAGTTTAAATATTATCGAGTAAATGGTGACGCATAAATTTTATATACTCGTAGAACTATTCACACGACGTTTGTACTTCAAAAAAACGAACACATATATAACATGTAAGTACCACTGCAAAATAACGTGCAGTAGAATGTCGTGTGAACTTAGACATTCAAAATAGCAATCCTTTGTAGTTTAACGCACGCCGAGGATTTAAAACATAGTGGTTTCTACAATTCTACAATGTTAGCAGGATTTATAGTATGGGGTCTCATATAAGTAAGCTAATTCGCTGCTTAATAAGCTTACGTGTATGTATATACACAATCAATTTAATTTGAAAATAACCAAACCCAGAAAATTAATACCAAACCCATTAATACGTGTTTATTGACAACAACAGCTCTGTGACATTTGTGATATTTCTAACTGTGCCACTGGCCTAGACAGTCTAACCTTAAGTGTGCGCCTAGCTTGAATTTAACTTCTACATTAAAATTGAAACGTTCAATATCTGAGTTGTAATGAACTAATACATTACATGTTAGTTCTACTTACAGTTTTAGTTGTCTTGAACGTAGTTGCTGAAGAAACTCTTCTTGTCTCTCAACCTTCATCCTCCTACTGGTATATATAGTCATATAAACGTTTCATATCAATCACGTTCTACCACGAATCTAATTATTCCACTAGATTAAGTTAGTCTTCAATATAAAGTTATCGATAAATTAAATTACAGCTACCAACCTCATCCTCATCCCCATTCTTATCCCTATTCTCAACCCCATCTCAACTTCACTCAAAGTGAAGCATATTTATTATTATATGTGAGCCATGAGGTGGTTATTAACCCTTATTGGTATTATCTAACACGTCTTAAGGGATTTCATTGAAATACTTTTTAATCACTCTCCGGATTTGTTTAAAATTTCACGAAATTTCCAGTTATTTTGTTTCTACTATTAATATCATAACAAATACCTTTTTTGATATTTAAAATTATAAAAAAACCTTTTTTAATAATAAAAATATTATAAACGACACAGTAGGCGAGAGCATTGATGCTTGAATCTGACTACTATGTCCCCGGGTTCGATCCCCGGGCCAGATATTATCTGAGTTTGGTTATAATCAGATTTAATTGGTTATGTGCAAGCATAAACATGAATATGAAAAAGAAAACTTGATTACAAAAAAGAAAATTCGATAAAGAAAGTAGACAGAGAAATAATAACGAAAAAAGAAGAAAAAACAGCTTTATAAGAAGAAATATATTATAGTTGAAAGAATAAAAGACTTGACGTGCACTGGGAGGACTTAATTAGCAGTATACCATTGGCAGACATGTGGAAAAGTAATACACAGTAATGAAGAAAGGTGGTAATAGAAGAAAGTATCAGGGAAGGAAATGCAATGAGTGACATCATAGTGGAGGCGATGTATCAGATGGAAAAAGGAAGTTATTAGAGAAGCAACGGACGGCAAATAATTTGAAATAGAATAGTGAAATGAAATAGATTATGTCTTATGAAAATGTTGATAAATATAAAATATTGATTTAAGTGCTAATAACTTAATATAAAAATAAATAGCACTTTAAATTACATGGCTAATCGGAACATTTAAGCAAATATTTAAGTGATAATAGACTGTTGAAGTATTAAGTAACTTAAATATTATTATATAATATATAAATTCACCAATTAGTGTCTTACATTGCTGTTTTAATATAAGAAAATAAAACGCAAACGAACATCTAAAACCTCATTATCCTCACAGCCGTAACTTATTGTTATTTTCTTCAAAACTTGCAATTTAGTGAAACCATGTACAATGACAGCTCGATTCCATATCTGTGCGGCAACTCATAAGAGGCTTAAAAATCTAAAAAACCTCATTATTTAATAAAATTATTTTTTTATAAATAGGTTAACTAATATGTCTCTTAGGTAATTACAAAATTTCAGCCGTAACTTATTCTTATTTTCTTTAAAAATTGCAATTTCTATAACCTATTTATAAAAAAATAATTTCATTAAATAATGAGGTTTTTCAGATTTGTAGGCACCTTATGAGTTGCTGCACAGATATGAAACAGAGCTCTACATGGTTTCACTAAATTGTAATTTTTGAAGAAAATAAGAATAAGTTACTGCTGAAATTTTGTAATTACTTAAGAGACATATTAGTTAACCTATTTATCAAAAAATAATTTCATTAAATAATGAGGTTTTTTTAGATTTTTAAGCTTCTTATGAGTTGCCGCACAGATATGGAACCTAGCTGTCATTGTACATGGATTCACTAAATTGCAATTTTTGAAGAAAATACGAATAAGTTACGACTGAAATTTTGTAATTACCTAAAAGACTATTAGTTAACCTATTTATAAAAAAATAATTTTATTAAATAATGAGGTTTTAGATGTTCGTTTGCGTTTTATTTTCTTATATTAAAACAGCAATATAAGACACTAATTATTGAATTTATATATTATATAATAATATTTAAGTTACTTAATACTTCTACAGTCTATTATCACTTATATATATGCTTAAATGTTCCGATTAGCCATGTAATTTAAAGTTCGATTTAACACCGAATTAATTTTGATTTACACCACTAGTCCGAATCGGCTGCGTACTTCACCGACGTAATGTCTTTGTGTTTAGTCGGAATCATGTTTCAGCAATAGCAATAGTCCGAATCCTAGAGAACTTTACCTCTCGTCAGCTCTGCTTAAAAATATCAAATAAATTTTCTTAAATCTCCAACGTTCGTTGTTGAGAGTTTTAATTTACCACAAAATTATTAAATATAATATTTTAAGCAAGCCATTTAACTTAATTAGTATTAAACATCAGAAATGAATCTCTTAAAGCCCCAACATAACTCAACAAAAACTTGACTCCTAAGATTTTAACCACTAATTAAAACATCTGTCTCTACATTAATTAGTGATTTTACTTTGCCAAAAACACCTCACAAGTTGCGCTTCATAGTATCAAAGAAGGGGTAACCCATCTCTTCCCCTTTCACCGTATATAATGGTTTTGTTGCTTGTATATGTATAATATTCTTATTTAAATGAGTTTTCTCTTAATTTAACAAGGATGCAAACAAATGCTGAGACAATGGAAGGTCGGACTGTAGAGAAAAGTCCATTATGGAGATATATGGTGTCTTAATGATCTTGTAAACATTTCTGCTTTATTAATATTATGTGTCAGACATTTGTTTAAATTATAAACTACGTAATCTTACTTATGTTGCATCATTTTACTTTAAAAATAACGCAAGCCGTTAAACTTTTTTATTAACCTTTAAAATAGTATTGCCATGTTGTATCCAGAATGGGCTTGTGTCCTTATTTTTTAGTGGTCGATTTTTCAATTGTTGATTGAAATTGATGTTAATAAATGTGTGTTGGCGTGTCTATTTTATTAAACATCTAAATGTTGACGGAGATATAGCAATTATATTATATATAGAATTGTAGTTTTAGCGCTGTGAGATGGTCGGTCATTTGTATGACGTGAAATGCATTTATACTTAAGTTATATGTTGAGTAGGTCAGTGCTGTGGTAATGTTTTGTATCTCTTGGTAGTCGAAATAATCAAGTCAAGTCAAAGAATAATAAGTTTTTATTTTATTTAACCCTGTTACGGCAAACATAATATTGAAATTTGATTGTTCCTTGAAATAGCTGTAAATAATATTTGATATTTTGATATATAAATACATATAGCAGATATTTATGAGCTGTAAGGCTGGTAACCTGTAAACTTGTCAGAGTTCTGTCAAGAATATATCTCTTTTACGCTCTGTTGTATAAAAGAGATATCAACTAACGGTTGTGATGTCACATGCATTTGGAATGTTGTACAACGTTGAATTCCTTTAATAATTAAAGAGACAAAATTACTTTCTTAATTGTTAATATCTCCTAACATATAAGTAGTTATTAAAAAATAATTGAATATTTTAATTTTTCTTGTCATGACATGACGGGTTATTATACGTTAGACTGGGTTCACACGGCATTGTACTGCACGTTTTTTTGCAGTATAAATATTATCGAATAAACAGTGGCGCATACATTTTATATATAACTATTCACACGACGTTCATACTGCAAAAAAACGAACACATATATAATAATATATATATATATATATATATATATATAACATATATATAATATTTATTTGATAATGTTTATACTGCAAAGAAACGTGCAGTACAATGCCGTGTGAACCGTAAATAAAGTAAAAATAGTAAAAGTAATGCAAATGAAAAATATGATTTTTTTTAAATCTCAGGGTGGTCTAACCCCCTAATGGATTTTTTCTTAAAGTGAACAATCTATATACACTTAAAAATTTCTTTCCTTATTTAAAAAAATAAATCTATTGATATAATATAAGTACAATGTAATACCATATTTAACTTCGGGCTAATACTCGTATTATCTAAAGAATAGATTATATAGTTTCAATCTCTAATGGCACATTAGGCCATAAACTTTATGTGATTTTAGTAATATATCTATGGGGACCTGATAAGAAGTTACTGTTTCTATGCGCCCAGGTAAACACCCTCCCCACATCCCCCAGCGCATGGTTGGGTATATATATAAAAATATAACTTTTTAAACATTAAAAATTAAATATGATATTTTGCAATACCAAGTTCAAGAAATGATTCATTTTGCATTATCAATATTTAAAAAAAGTCTGTATTCATGCATGACGCCATACTGATGTGTCTTCGGGTTCGATCCTTGAAACATAGCTATATTTTTTAAGGTTAGCTGTTACTAAAATTAAATTCATTATAATCTCACATAATAGTTAACTTATTATGCAACATATACAGGGTGTAGATCTAGAGGTAGCCCTGGATCAGACTCATCGAATAAGAATAACATGACCTTAGTAAAATCGTGTGGTTTTCGAGATATCTGCAGTTTAAAGTTTTTTTTAAATACTTTATTTTTAACATTGTTAGTGCCTTGAGACTTCTATTTATTTCCTAAGGTGAAATCTCCATTAAAAGGAACAAGATTTGAGTCCGTTGAAGCTGTGAAAAAAAAAGCGGCACGCGTCCTGAAGGAGCTAACAGAAGAAGACTTCCAGCACTGTTTCGAACAATGGAAGATTCGCATGGAGCGCTGTAGGGATAGAGGAGGGGTGTATATTGAAGGTGATAATAAGTAAATATGTATAAAATTAAAATACATTTTTTACAAATTCATTCTCGTTATTTAATACCCTTCGTATCTTTGTTTTGTTACATCAAAATATATATACTACGTAAACGCTAGCTTACTACAAACTAATCCCAAGGTTCATTTTCTACTTCTTGTGTAGATATAATCTTACAATGCAAATTTCACATTTGCTAGCTCACTACATGCTAGTTACATTGCCTTCCATTTTCTATGTGGGAGTTTTTATTATAATAAAGTAAATATTATTTTAAATAGACTGTACGTATTAATGCCAGGACATGTAATGATCGAAATGAGAAATCATCAGTCATATATAGTTAATAGCTTTGTAATCCTCCGAGGACTTAACCCGCAAAAGATTGAACTTTGCTTATAGAGTTTGTTGTGGCGTTGGCGTTACACCTACTAGAATATATATTTGTATTAGTATTCGTATGTATAGATGAAAAAGAAAATATCTTATTAATGGTGGTCGTGGTAATGTCGGTGTCGGTGTCGGTACCGGTGCTAGGGCAATAATGTTTGTCTTATGAGAAGCGTCCACTACACTCACCAGATCAAAGCTCTCGGCCACAGCATCGGCAAATTAATTTTTTAACAATGTTTAGCATCTAATAATTATGATAATATTTCTCGATTTTATAATTAAATGTAAAAATACAGAAACTAGTGCTGTGGTATAATATAACAATTTGTATTTTATATCTAACATACCTCAGTACTTAATAGAAAAAGATATAAAAAACATAAGAAGGACAGCAAGGTTTAGATTGGGAAATGAGGAAAGAATGTGTAGAGTGTGCGGAACGGAGGACGAAACACTGGAGCACATTAAGTTTGAGTGTAAGGAAAAAGTAGTGAGCGAAATGTATATTGGCCAGCTATTAAATGGAGGCAGTGAAGGAAAGAGGTGGATGGCGGAAATAGAAAAGAGGAAAGAAATAAAAGGACAATAAATAAGCTCGTAGCTGGGTTGCATAAGGAACATGAAGAGAGAGGAAGTAATAAAAGAGTTAGTGAAGGGAAGCAGGAGAAAGAGAGAAGTAGCAAGGAAACAGTTAAACTTCAGTCCAGAAAAATAGAGGATTTGCGGAAAGGAGATAAGGACAATATACAACCAATATACAAGGTTATATAGCCTATATACAAAATTTCAACTTTCTAGCACAATTTTTACTCTCGGCAAATACTGCTCTCGTGCCCCCAAATAAAATTTTGAAATTTTGAATTTTTTTTTATTAATAATATAGTTAATTATTCTAGAATCTAGAATATGAACTTTCTCCAAAGTTCCCTACCAGGCCCCCGAATTTCCTCAACCCCCCTTTTTCAATTTTTGAATTTCTAATTTTTGAGAAATGTCAGTATTGAATATCTTATGCAAAATTTCAACCTTCTATCTTTTACGAATTAAAAGTAATTCAGCAAAACAGGGCTCACTTTTTTCCCAGTTTTTCTAAAATTACGGGTTTCCAGGAAATTCAGGGAAAAATCCGGGGACGCCAAAAGGCAGTAGTGTGATCAACATATATGAGGCTACGCCTTTAAATTTTTTTTCAATAATTTCGTTTATTGTAAAAGTTCATGCACTACTGTAGTGGATTGAGCTGGCTGCTTATTATCTTATGGAAACAAATTATAAAATAATTAGCACGGGCCTTTTAACCTTTTACAAATTCCTGTTACGTTTTAAAAGCACCTGCATATATATATATATATATATATATATATATATATATATATATATATATATATTCGTATTTATATCGTATAAATAAAATATTTATATATTTAGATTTACACTACACTCAATACTCAAAGGCAACAGACAGTTATATGTGCTTACCATAAATACAAAACACATCCATAACTTGGAGAAGGGATTGTCATGGATTGAATTTATTTCACTCCTTAGGGACTAAGGGAACGAATTGGAAAACTTGATAGTGTTTTAGTTTACATCCTAATCAGTAGTATTTAATGGCATTGCTAAAAATCAATTCCAAAAACAGTGTAAGATTTATAACTGCTAGCTTGCCACAAGCTTATTTCTTTTTGTCATATAGAAATTGTCTTGCAATGCAGTTTTACACGACATAGGTTACAACAAACTAATTGCAGTCTTTATTGCGTTATATCACTCTCAAAAAAAATTTGACAGTTCTAAAGCATATTTTAAAACCAGGGTCTTTAGAACAGTGGTCGTGATCGAACAAATATGATTTATATGAGTGAAACATTTTGCGAATTACTTTTAAAAGAGCATTTCTGAACTATAATAATAATTAATAATACAATTCAAGGAATAGTACAAGAATACTGTTTCAAAAAGAATTTGTAAAATATTTCACTCAAAATTCAGATTCCAGAATATTAATTTTCATAGCGTACTCAGTGCATTTTCATAGAATTGTTTAACAAATTCATTCATTCATCTAAAAAAAAATAATAACCAATTCTTAATTTTATTAGTAATTTGTCTATTAAATTTGTATTAAAATTAAGAACATATTAAACAGTCTAGAATAACTTGATTTGCAATATGTCTTAACAGAATTCATTCTTGAAGCCAAGCTGACCAGAGATATATTTTTTGGTTTGGTTGCTTCCTGAATTAATATAATTATAACCTATGAGGCATATTCTTTAGCTCATATATATAAGGCATGACACCATAAATATAGTCAACATTGTAAGAGCTCGTCGATGATAGAACTGAGCATCGAAATTAGAGCGACTCTAAATGAAAAATAAACAATGATGGCATGATAGAAGCCATAAGACAATGTATTCCTTTACATCCATTATAAATTAATATAATTGTATAAAGATTACCTTGCTGGAAGTGGTAATATATAGACTCATGATAACTCATATATATATTTCTCCAAAAACTTAACTCAGTTGTGATTAGATACAATTGCGTGGGATCTCATTTTATTTATTTATTGCGGTTTGGGTTATTCAGCCTTCTTGCCATTCTAAAATACATAAATATTACATTCTATAATATATAAAACTACTTAAAACTATATATCGTATTTAGATCTATATATATAATCTTACACAATTTAATTTACATCTTCATTTGCTTAATATAAGAAATATATAAATTATATATTTTATTTAATATAAATTTTGGTGTGTAACATAAATATAATACATAATATACAAGTTATAGTTCTTTGTAGATTTTATAAATGTTATATATCAATTCTATTGGCAAATATGAATTCAATTACTCTCTTGCGTGGGATCTCAGAAAAGATAACTCTTTATCTAATTAATTGATAAGGAAAATTGAGAAGTGCCACAGACTCCACGATTGGTACTCCCTTGCACAAATTTTACAGAACCCTGATCTTCAATGTTGTTAATATTTAAAAGCTTCAAACCTTTAAGACGTGTGTTATGTTATGCTATCGTAGATTAAAGTAAAATATGTTAAAATTTCACACACCCCTAATTCGTACCTGCATTTAGCAACGACAGTGACAAACAACATGTTGTAAATGTATGCATAGTAGTAAGTGCTGTGTTTTGTTTGTTGTTACTGTCAGTGGACCAGCATCCCAGCATCCAAGCATCGAAGACCAAGTTCTAAGAACAAAGTATACCTCGGAGGTTTCAAAGTTCTACTTATTTAATTTGCTTTCTGTAGATGCGGTTCAGAGGCGGATTATGTGGTGGTTACACTGTGCTCGACCCCAGGGCCCGCGTAGGTAGCTAGTATCTATCTCCTTCTCAATTGTGGTTGGATACAGTTTTCGGATTTTCCGTGAGATCAAAAACAAAAAGGTGTATAAAAAAGGCTTGTATATTCGAGCACCTTGATACGGTACTGTCCTGTGTTGTTTGGAAATAAGGAACTTTAAGCAATGGACATCACCAGATCCTTTCTAGTTTACGTTTCGAGCAGCATACGATAGTTTAGTTATACAAATATTGTATTTTAATCAACCGTTGAGGTGGCTTTGGTGGTTGCTAAGTCTATCTATGAAGTTTTCAATATTTTGTAGTGTATTATCTTTTATCCAAAAATTCAATAGTTTCCCAAAAATTGAATTGATTAAAGAGACAAGTACAAATGTATTCGCAGAAAAATGCCGACAAATTAAAAATTAAATATTCGCAAAATAATAGTTCATTATCATAACATTTACGAAATATTATTAAATTTATAGATTGTAAGTTGATATTTATATCTATATATTATAGTTCCAAGTGAAAGTTTATTTGTTTATATGTTTACGCGATTCGTATGGTGGCTCGAAAACGGCTCCGTGCATTTTCTTAAAAATTGTCTATTTCGTAGTTAAAAAAATTCTAAGACTTTTGGCATCATCGGATTTTCCCTTAAATTTACTGGAAATCCATCATTTTGGAAATACTACAAATTTTTTTTACTTTTTGCTCTGTAACTTTTAATTTGTAAAACTAACATTTTTTGAAAATTAAAAATTGAAAAATTGGAAAAGGAGATGTTGGAAAACTTTGTATATGAGCTAACTTTGGTACCTAATTTACAAATCGAAACAGAAATCCCAAATTTTGAAAAAAAGTTGATCAAATAAGGAATAAATTGAAAATATTTTCTATTTTGTTGAAAAAATATTTTTTTTTAGTTAAATTACATGAAATATTATTTTATTATTGAACGAGTTAAATATTTAATTTCAAAAATGGAATTAAAATTTGAAATGAAATTCGAATTATTTTATTAAATTCAGATCATACACATTACAAATACGTCCCTTAGCGACGGGGTAAACTCTAGTATGTATATATAGTGCAACCTCAATATATTGAATTTCTTGATAAATCGAAATTTTTCCATTGCTCTTGAATTTGATTGTCCCACCCATTTAAATTTTTACCTTTACATATCGAATGACTGGACAAGATAAACTTCGATATTGCGAATTAATGCATTGGATAAACTAAAATTTTTATGTAAAAAATTTACAATTTCAGATTAAAGAAAATACACTTTTAAGTGTGAACCTTTATATATCGAAGTCAGTCAGAAACCACCTCGATAAATCTAACTTCAGCAATATTGAGATTCGATATATCGAAGTTGCACATTGCACTGTATATTTGCATTTGTAGTTAGATGGTACAATGGCCGCCGTGCATTAAGTGTTCAATCTTTTAATGCCGGTGCCAAATGATGCTTCGAACACTTTCCAACGTTGGACGCTTGATGCTTGGACGCCTCGTGTAGCCGATGCGTTCAACGTCCACGTTGGAAGAAGTTATAGGTTACTGCAAGCTAATTCAAGTGTTACATTGCATTACATTTCCTGCCTGGGTTGTTTTAAAATCTCAACAAGTTAAGATTGAGGAGCTTTGCTACTTTTATGAGGTACACATCGCTAACAGAATTTTTAGACATAAAATGTCTAATATGTAATTTATAATTCCTCCATAAATTTATGAAAAGAAGTATTTAATGAATAGTTAAACATATTCATAATTAAATTGCCGGTGCCTTTTTAATATTTATAACAGAAAAAGAAGAAATCTCTCTATTGTTATATATACATATATATATATATACTTCATATTCCCACCTGTAAAACTTTTTCATTTGTTGTTTTTTTTCTCTTTCTCTTCTTACATATTATGAAAGTCTATGGTTTTTTCTTTTTAGTGGATTTAGCAACGAGTATATGAAACCATGCTTATATATATGTATACAAGTATATGTATATCCTGCCACAATTTGCAAGCATTCATTTTAATTCATTCCTTTGAGAATTAGTGTAACCTCAAATCATGAGTAGATTAATTATTCAGGGTCTTATATACCTATAGAATTGTACGGTTTGACTACCTTAACTTCATGCTTTATCATACAAAATTATAACCATAGTAATGTTTTTTTTAAACATTTTTGTTAGCTTTAAAAATCTCAAAGTATGAGTACTCGTTCCTGCATTGTTTTGCATTACTTTATTTTGAAGTCTCTTAATTGTCGTAGAACAATGAGAATTTTATAATCGCACAATACACTACACTAGGTACAGGTACAGTATGAAGTTTCTTTTATGGTAAGCGTTCATAGATCAGCATTGAACGCATTCTGATTTATGAATGAATCGTAGGAGAGAAGGGAATCAGATCTAAAGTCGTATGCAAACGGCATGGTTATGTTGAACACGTATAAATGCATTCTACCAGTCACCAGTCGCGTTTTATTGTACGTTGGTTCAAAAATTAAAGGTAATTTGTGATTTAAAAAGATCCGCGCTAATTATTTTGTTATTATTATTTTATTTTAATGTTTTTGCCATTAGGCACTACAGTCTTCAGTCTTAAATCATTAAATTACATCATTGTGATTAATTACATTTTATTTGTGTAGTGTCAAAAAATAACAAATAAACTTAAACCCTTACTGCTTTTCTATCCCTGCTACTCTCCCTCCTGTTTCTATTCTATCATTTCTTGTCCTTCTCTCTATCTCCGCCATCCACCTTTTCTCTTCACTGCCTCGCTTTAATAACTGCAAAATCTTCTTTTTACTTTTTACTCTTTTCTCACATTAATACATAATGTGCTCCAGCGTTTCTATCTCTCTCCAGCAGACCTTGCACATCTTTTTCTCTCTATTTTCCCAGTATCTGTTGCCTCTTTCTTCATTCCCCAGAATATGGCAATTATATTCACATCCTTTCCCCCTTTAGTTTCCAGGTATCGTGGCAATCCGTTAGTACATAACCTTCTGTATCTTATGTTGTATCATCATCTCCTGTTGTTGGATGTCCACGTCTCTGTTATATCATGCATCTTACCTTCCAGCCCTCTGCCTTAGTCTATTCACTTCCATCGTCGCTATTCCTCTCCCTTCTCCTTTCCATCTCTGTATTATAATCCCTTCTTTCCCTATTAACAAAGTCTTATGTAATTATTTAATAGAATATGTAGAAATTATTAATTATTAACTTTAATTAATTATTTAATAAAATAGAATAAAATATATAGAATATTTTAAATTCTTATGATCTTATATGTTTGGTAGTGAATTTTGTATGGCAGCGCGAAAACGGCTTCGTCAATGTTTTTGAAAATTGCTTATTTCGTAGAGAAAAGAATTCTAAGACTTTTGGCGTCCTCGGATTTTTCTCTGAATTTCCTGGAAACCCGTAATTTTGGAAAAACTGGAAAAAAAGTGAGCCCTTTTTTGCTGTATATCTTTTAATTCGTAAAAGATTGAAAGTTGAAATTTTGCATGTGTATTAAGATATTCAATGCTGACATTTCTCAAAAATTAGAAATTAAAAAATTGAATTAAAGAAAATTGGGGGCCCGGTATATTCTGGATTCTAGATTAATTAAGTATATTATTAATAAAAAAAAATTCAATGTTTCAAACTTTTATTTGGGGGCGCGGGGGCAGTATTTGCCGAGAGTAAAAATTGTGCTAGAAAGTTGAAATTTTGTATATAGGCTAATCTTGGTAACTTATTTACGAATCGAAAAAAAAAATCCCAAATTTTGAAAACAAATTTGTTGATAAATTGAAAAATTATTTTATTATTGTGCGAGTTTATTATTTCAATTTAAAAATAGAATTAAATATGAAATGTAATTACGAATTATTTTATTGGATTCAAATCATACACGCCAAAAAGACGTCGCATTGCGTGTATTTTAAATAAAACTTACACGAATATAAAATGTTTCCATCAAATTTCAATGATTCTCTCTGTAGACGTTCTAAAGTCTTAAATAATTGATCAGTGTGACTTTAAAACACAATATAGTTTAATCATGAGGATGAGTTAACATGCGACCACTAACTACTTGCTAATATTGAAGACTTAGTTTGAACCAGGGATAGAGAACCATAATTATCTTGCTTGTTTTTGCTAAGTTGATTTAAGTTAAATTGATTATGTACATACATAATCATAAACTTATTAGACAGCGTTGTAGGTGTTCAAAAACAATTTTTTTACTTACTTTATTTAATGTGGATCTGTTTCTGATGTCAGTTCTTTCATCGACGACGTCCCACTTTATAGGTGCCAGGATAAAGTGGAAAGTGAATTAAGCTTAGAGAAGTTATTGCAAGGAAAGAGGGAAGAAAGAGTATGAATGACGGAGGTAAGGAGAAACAGAAGAGAGAAGGAGGAGAAACTTTGTGAGCAGAGAGAGTTGTGAGAAACGATTGCAAGAGAAAAGAATTAAGTAGATAGGTGTTAGAAGCAAGGAGGAGGCAGTGGAGGAAGATAACAAGACAAATGGACTTTGACATGGAAGAAAAGAATTGTAAAATGTAAATGTTGTTATAAGACCGTAAAAGCGGAAACAATAAAAATGCAATACGTCACACTGTGCTCCAAATATCTGTACTACACAACTGCCTTTATGATTATACAATTTATAAAATATTTGTAATCCGCTATATCATTCGGGTAAAATGAATATTAATAAACGTATACCACATTTATTTAAAATAAACTGCTAATAATTAAGGTAGATTATAAATTCTCATTAAAACACAAAAACTGCTTGGAACGCAAAAGGCTATATAACATTACTACTAGCTTTGTTTTTATGCCCTGGTTTGAATGGAATCATGCTTTACTATTCCTTTTAACATCCTAGGGAATTTGTTTAGTTCAAATAGAGAAATGTTGCTTTATACTAACAACGTAATGTATACTACAATCCCACATATATATGTATATATATATATATATATATATATATATATATATATATATATATATATATATAATAGTATTATACGAAAGTATTTCTATTGAAATATATTTGTGCGAATCACTTGACGGATAAGGATACATTATAACCCTTTAATCCTTACAAAGGTCTTCTTAATTTTTTTTATAATTATACTCCACCATAGACGCCGACCTAACATAGATCCGCATAACCTCGGTTCAATTATAACTAAATACAATTGATTTTGTGTGGGTAGTTTTAGATAGGATGGAAGGTAATTACGACTAGACACAATTGTTTTTGCGTGGGAACTAAAAAAAAGTAATTTTCGATATACTAGATGGCAATTATGTTTAGATACAATTGATTTTGTGTTGTAGCTAAGATAAGGATCTATATTGGGTAGGCCCCAGTCACCATAAGTGTCTGTACGCCATTATTATTATGTATCTTCTTGAATAGATTGTATTGTTGTTGCAGGTTAGTAATATAACTATTTCCCAGCCTTTTTTGCAAGAAATGTGAATAATTGTTATATATCTTTGTTTTTCAGTTTGTGATTTTGTTAAAACAAAACGTCGAATGAAAATTCAGTATACTGGACAATATTATATTTATTTTTTTTTTTTAATTAGACTTTGGCATATTCAACCTTCTTGCCGATCATATTTTTAATTTGTCTTTTTAATTTTTAATCAGTCTTTCTAATTTGTTTCACATGTAACGTGTATTTTTAACATCATATCTACAGAGTGTTTATACGGTTCAAATTCTTATCTTATTTGTTTTAATACTATCAGTCTCAGTTCATTTGTTTTAATACTATCAAATTAATTTCATAATAACCAAACCCAGAAAATATCTATCTGGTCCGGGGATCGAACCCGAAGACACAGCAGTCGGCGTCAAGCATCAATGCTCTCGCCCACTGTGTCGTCATTCAATATTATAATAGGTCATATATTTATTTATTTGTTTACGCCATTATAATTTGAAGATGTTACAATGTAAATAACCACTTCTGCAGTTAAAAAAACATCGATGCATATTTTCTTTTTGATGACCGCCGTTATAAAAAATATTATCAAGTGCAAATTTATTTCGTTTTCAATCCACGAGTAATTCCACACTAGATTTGAAAATCAATTTGAATATTTCTTTGTTGCACAATATATTCAAAATATTCTAAAAGATAAAAGTCAGTATCTAACACGGTCTAGTATCAAAGGAATCACAATATTTCTATCATGATTCGAATAAAAAGATGTTTTAGATTCCAACCTTATTTATTTAGGCCTTGTCACCCCTATATTACCTCCCATAGAACCCCAAAAAAAAAGAAAAAACACCAAGTACACCATAGACATAGACATAGACGCAACACCAAGTGAATTGGGTAGTGGGGAAATAATTGGATATCGCCTGCTTGACAACCTCCATAGCGCAGGTGAAAAATGAAACATTGAATACTCCAAGAAAACGCATTTGTATCTGTCCGGACAGTTTCTTACCAAGAAAACTTTATATTTTAGTAATATTCTGTACTTATACGTTAAAACCATTTCAACAATAACTTATAATTATTACCTATTCTATAAAACTTGTAAAACATGGTTAAACACAAAATATGGTACAATGGACGATAAGGATGCTGAAATATCGGAAGCGTTGTGGCGTCATACGCAAAATTTGTTAAAAAAGTATAGTTAAGAAAAAATGGTAATTTTGTGAAAAAATATAAAATTTTTAAAAATTGACGCGAGGAGTAATTCTGTTTTTTTAATGGTTAAAAAGTAAAGGTAAAAGAAAAGGTTATTTATTTTTTAATTCAAATGTGTGACGTCACACCAAGGGGAGAAGTCATAATTTATGGATAGCCCATATAGCCCATTTAGGTATCGAAGAAAGAGGAAGCAAATATCGGGGAGGAGAGGATGAGTGAACATGTAGGATGGTGTAGAGGAGGAGGAAGGAACGCTGGACCTCATTAAGAGTAAGTGTAATGAGGGAGTTGGTAACGCAGTAAGTATAGAGGAAATGTTTCAAGGGAGGAATAAAGGGAGAATATGGATGGTGGAAGTAAGAACAAGGAGAAGAACAGGGAGGTTAATGAAATGTAATGAAGATTCTAAAATAAAACAGCATACGCAATCATTAAATATAAGATTACTACAAAACATTACCTAAGAGGGGCAGAGGTTTTTTTAGAGGAACAGTTATTCGAATCATTAACAAAAAGATTTAGCAAAAAGATTAAATATATAGGTTTTCCATTAGAAAACATTTAAATTAAAGTTGGACAGAAATGTGTTTCTCATTTTATAAAATATCTGTTGGGGAGTTAAATTTCGGTGGCTGTTTTTTTATAAAGTCAGCTTCGAACGTTAAAAATACAATTGCATTGATACGTTCTCAATCGTAGGAACTTATTGTAAACTTGCCCTTCATGGAAAATATTCTAGAGAAGCCCGTCCAGAAGATTTTGGATAATAATCAGCCTTAATAAAAACTGTTTCCATCGGCTACTATTAAAGCGTCTACAGTACCGCACTGATCGCTTCGAACACGTGCAATGAAACGTGGAAGAAAAATTTGCGACAAGTATTTCTCAAAACAAAGAATGTTGTCTCTATTGTCAAGTCTTCAATGTTTAGCCGCTCTTATAGATAGATACAAATTTATAAAATTCTAAAAACAGACTTTACTGTAGTTACCAGACAATATATCTCCATATCTCCAATGTATCTCCAATATTCTATAAGCCTTACAGAATATGGATCATGTGCAAAAACGTAACTTTTTACCTTCAATGGAAACTTTGTTATTATTGAATACAATTTTTACAGAAGAATGAAATCACCAAGAAGCGCAGAACCGAATTCTTGATTTAAAAGATATAAGTTGGAAATCCCCTCATTCATTTTGAATCATTTTTCTATCTGTTATAGAAAATTTCATTGCCTTTCGCTGTCAGTAGACCCAGATTCAAAAAAATTGTTTTGTTCAAGTAGATACGTGATATGTACGACGCGAGATGTAAGACTATGCGACGGACCAAGTAGTATTGTTTGGCTTAATAGAAACGAGTGGACGTTGGACGTTAGACGTTAGACGATGGACGGTTCTCCTATTCTGGTAGACACTCGAGGTTGGCAATTCTCGCAAGTGATAATAATTCATTCCATGTTTTGGGGTGTGCTCGGACTTTTTCACCAATAACAAACTCATATACCCGTACTGGAATACATATAAAACATACAGTTACAAAAACTGAGTTTCCTTACTTCAACCTGTCTGAGCTCGACGGGTCAGCGCGATGATTTATGGAAAAATATAACACACAATATGTTTCCAGGGTCTAACAGAAGTGTTCAGATCACCCCTACGTTATAAGTTAATATAACCACACCTAAATAAAATGTCGGCAGACTTACAAAGGCCCAGTCTAACAAATTCTTGTGGTACCCGACCTTCCCATTAGGGAATTACCAAAGTTTAGCCGCAACAATTCTTCTGCATTGCGAATTTTTATTCTGAAATATCCAGAGTAAAGTGATGGTGGACGACGTTGGAGAAGGCGACGCGACGCCAACACCGACAAGGCATTGGTACGTTTCCCGTTCGGACTTCACTGTCCCCTGGGTTGAGTAGTGACAAGAATTCGGGATGCAGAACTTTTTATTTTTTTATCCGTAATACATGACATTTCTTATTTACGCCTTGAAGTCCGTTATGGTTTATATTCTTTATGTATTTGTATATTTGTGTTGTATTGAACAGATATTGTCTGTATCTGGATTCTGTTCTGGGAGACGACTTGTTGTAATTGGCTGCAGAAACACGAGGGTTCTTTTTTTCGTATCATCCTGCATCCTGTTCAAATTTATATTCCACATGCACTTCAATTCATCCCGAGTCTTTAATAGTTTGAATGTTCTTTCAATACATGAATCTTTGATTTCAGCCGTCGACAATAATTGAATTGAATTTAAAGTCGGTTCCACATTGAGGTTATACAATTTGGGTGTATCACTAAAATATTTTTGCAATTTATAATGTTGTTGCATAATATGTGGATTGTTCTTAGAGGCATGCTATAATTTAGGGGACCCTCCAATTCTAATTTCGATATTCTTACTACAGTAATGAGTTCATAAACGATTCGTTACGTAATATTTAATATAATGCTTGCTAATTTAAGTTACGTTTAACTATTTACCGAAGTTTAACATAATATTTTTTTCATAAGACATTATCATAACCTACAAGTTTTTCATCAACTGTGTTAGGGTGTACATATAGTACAAATTACGAGAGTTTGGTGGCGACTCTTGTTCTTTAAACAAAATTTTAACTTTGTTTTTTAAACAAAATAAAACAAGGAATTTAGATGAAAAAGATTCAAAATTTTATTGTATTAGAAAGAGTAAGGTTTGGCAATTATGAATAAAAATGATATCGGACTATTCTATAACTTCTATTCTTTTATTAAAATTTTTAATTAATTTTTGGCAAAACGGCGGGACTATTTTGTAAATCGCGTCAAGGATGGCTGTGTGACTTGTGGCACTGTCCTGTTGAAACAACATGTCAGTGATATCCATATTATTAATAATATGCCAAAATTGAGTTGTTTACATTTCTCGATAGCGTTATCCATTGACTGTAACTGCAATTTTAGCCGCATCTTCGATAAAAAAAAACAGTCCAATCACGCCTTCAGACCACATTGCGTACCTGGATTTTTATTATTTTAATGCGATTTTCAAGCGAAATTAAATTCATTGTAACAATTGCCATAGCATCTACTGATATGTCAAACAACTAAATGTCAAAACTGTCATGTTGTTGGTATTGCCCCTATTGAAAAAACAAACTTCTTAAAAAACCGTATATAATGTATATTGGAATAATTAAGATAAAATTCACCATCATATATAGCTACATATATAGCTCATTACATAGTACACTATATAGTACATTATATAGCTCTTATAATCTCTTTTAAGAATGCGTAACCGCCGAACTCTTGTAATACGAACTGTATATACATTTTCTTAACTTATTTTTTAATTTTATTAGCAGAAGTCCAGAATACGTTATTAGCACTGAGTAAAAAATGTAATTTACTTGGACTCAAAATATACTGCTACATATTTTATAATAAGTTTACTTTTGGGGTCTTCTAGCACTATTTTGTCACAAAATTTAAAATAACCCGCTAAATAAGTTACGTGCATTTAAGGTTTATCTGACATAACGTAAGTTGCTTGTTACGTAAACGAGTTTACCTAATATAAAACATTTTGTGACCTATTTTACTTATTTTTGAAGAATAAATCTATCCTTTTGCGCATTAGCATACTAATATAGCATATTCTTAACATCATTTTAACACACAGACATCTTAAGAAATCCTTTTCAAGTTTAAAGGCTTTCAAAATAGCTATAAAATAATACTCTTTTAGATTAAATATTACTAGGTTTCGCTTAAGTAAAATATTATATGAATATAAGATAATATTCATGTTTTGAGTGCTCTTTAGATGCTTGATGCCAGACTACTTGATGCAGAGTTATATTTTCTGGGATTGGTTGTATCAAAGATGATGATGTGAGAGCTCACACATATCATAAAATTACCAGGCAGTGGTGTAGCCCACATATACGAGGTGACGTCACTAGTAGAAGGTCGTCGATGATAGGACTTCAACATCGGAAATAGGCCGATGTTAAATAAATATATTTGAAAAAAATAAAATATGAATGGAAGCTCGATTTAACGGTGGTGATTTGGCGTGAGGGGTACAAGAGACGGTACTGTTCTATGTTACGCCACTGAATATGAGTGATCAATGATCATGTAGCATGTCGTATTGCTTCGATGTGACAGACAGGAAACACCATTTAAATACATGTCCCGTTGTCCCAAATGATTTGACTGCTACTACTCATAACTCTTTATTCCACGTAACGGTATTTTGATGTTTGTTCTCGTAAACCGCATAAAATATTCCCACACTTTTTATAAATATTGGTTTAGACACGTCAAAACATTTTTAGTAGTTGCAATTCTTCTACTTTAACTACGCATTCGGTATATGGTATACGCCATACGGTATGCTCGTACTCGAATACCTATTTGTTCCTTGGTGCCCTTTGGGAGTTATAGCTCCCGAAGGGTCGTGAGGAAAAGCCGGACTTTTATGACAGATTACCTACTTGCCATTTGTAAAGATTATCATAATATTTAGGTATGTGTAAACAAGTTTGAATGACAATTTAACAGAGAATAATTTTTCATTTATTTATAAAACCACAAATTTGTATACTTCATCATTTATCATTTATTTTTTTAGACATAATTCAAGGAATTCAACAGATTAAAAGAAACTGTGTAAAATTGCTTATTAGTCACAAAGACACAACCCGAGCAACACAGCTATGTGTATTTAAGATAAAAATAAACATAAAATAGTTATCTTATACATAAGAATTGTTAACATTTTTTTTAATGTAATTGTGCTTTAACTTTGTGAAGTAACAAGAACGATGGGGGCCTGGTACTCTTTTAATACTCAATATGTTTCAAATTATTTGTATCTAGTCCATCAGATACCTTTTTCGGTTTCAGCGAAAAAACAGCGTATTAGATTTTGTGTGCCTATCGGTACCCTTTTAACTGTCATAGGTACCCATATAAAATATAAATTTAAATAACAAAATATAACCCAGTATACATTTCGGAATCACTTTCACTTTATAGTGAAGATGCGTGTGACTTTTTTGTCATGAAACAATTTTGGTTTCACCCATTCAAGGGAAATGTCAGTGATATGAGCTACAAATGGCATATCACTAACCTGGCCTGACTACCGTACCAGTTGAAGTTGCAAATAAACCGTAAAATAAATATGTAACAGATGATATTCTTGTGAAATGAATGTGGAATTTTATCTCTACTAAAATAAATATTTTTAAATGTAACAGAGACAACAACTATATTCCCATTTAAATGAGTGATGTTGGAAAGAGAAAGAATATTTTTATGACAAGATTCTGATATTGTTTTTTTTATAGGTGATATCGATCTCACAAAACGATCGGAAAGGCCAACGGTAGACGCATGTTTTCGGTGCAGAACGCCGTGGTGAAGCTCTCCGAGCGGAATGGGCTCCAGTTCTTCGTCTTGTAGCACTTGCAGTTTGTCTGAACGTAGTGACCCACGCAACAAATGATTTCCAGTCCGGGACAGGAGCCAACAGGGATAAATAAAACCGATTCCGAAAGGCGCGCTTTGTTGTGATCACACAACATCCGCTTGAAAAGTATGTCTTAACGGCAAACGCACGCTTCTGACTGTTCCAACGCATGATGGTGACTGAAGTGTGTCGGGACAAAACTTTATTGTCCCGCCTGTCGAACGAGATCACTAGCGCTCCGCTACGGCATCAACCCACAGAATGGCGCGCTTTTAAAAAAAGGAAGTTATGCTGCCACACCCTGTAAATATATATATTCTAGGTAAGGATTTTGTATCGCCATCCAATTACTAGAAATATAAATATGTATAACAGAAAACTTAACTTTATTACAAAAAGATAGCAGCTTTCGACGCCACATGTGAGATCATCTTTAGGTTAAACAAATTATAAAATTACGCTCTCTACTGGCACACTAATCCGTTATCAATATTGGTCCCCACGTTAAAGCATTACAAGTAAAAATTAACAAAAAATGATTCTTGTTACAGTGAAGCTGTATCAAAGAATATATATATATATATATATATATATATATATATATATATATATATATATATATATATATATATATATAACCCTGCAGTGGAAAGCTAGGCGATAGATAAATGAAGCACTATATAAAATATATTCAATTATGTTTGGTTTATTTCAAGGTTTCACAATATTTCGTGGATGTTTCCATGTTTTCGCACTTTCCTCTCCTTTTTTAACCCCTTCCTAGTCGTTTTTCGTGGAATAATGTTGGTGTTATTTTTGTTGAGGCCTTTTTTTCCTGTTCCTCTCTCAAGGCTTTCACTCTCGTAGATTCAAAATGCATGATCCAACCACCAAATAGCAAACAGCAAACAGCCACGGCAAACACCACGCTAGAAATATAGAATAGATTGTATTAGACTTACAATGTCTTGGCAGGGTACAAAAAGAAAGAAAAACAAGACAAAAAAATAGAAACACACAAAAATGAAGACTTGAAAAGTGAATTCGTATTTTTATTTTACAAGATTAGGATAAAAAGATCGAATATAAATAAATTGATTTGTTGTATCAGTTGCCAGAAAAAAACTTTTTTAGAAATTTGTATATTTTACTTCAATTTTTATATATGTGAGTTTTTACAAATGTAAAAACTCTTTATTTTCTAAATTTATTTATTACTTTAATGTGTGTGTTGTTAGACTTTACATTCTTTCAATAATAAATCACGTGATTACATCTCATTGCCAACCTAAACTTAAAACTATTCTAACATTTTTATTAATTAAAACAGCAATGTTTGATTTTATACTTTTGGTCTTATATTTTCTTGCTCCCTACTCCTCATTGTTTCTCTCCCTTTACTATTTCCTCTTGGCTCTCTTCCTTTACTATTTTCTTCTTGGCTCTTTAAATACTCTTTATATATTATATTCAATTTTAAATACTATAGTTCAAATTATGAAAGTTCGGCGGTAACTCAAGCATAATAATAAGGGCCGTATAAATCTAGGATAGGATAATGAATTATACTCGTATCTTATTCGTTCCTATATAGTTTACAAAAATATTGTGCGGCAATGTTTTTTCATTGTATCGTAGAATTATGAACTCTAACGCCGAACTCTCCTAATTTGAACTATACTTATACAACATAAGTAAGATTTCAAAAGCTCATATCCCACTAAACATAGTTAAATATATTTAGGATTCTTTTTAAGAAGTTCTTTTTAAGTATTAAATGGTAATGAACCATCTTCACTTTTATTATTTATTTTTAATGTTTTTGCCATTACGCACTACAGTCTTCCGCCTTAAATCATTAAATTACATATCATTGTGCTTAAACACATTTGATCCTTATTCTATCCACCCATTCTCATTCCTTCGAAATAATAAAATAAAATTACGAACAACACAGATAAATTTAAACTCTTTACTTTATTTCGGTGAAGTAAATTTTATAGTAATATTAAATTAATATTAATATAGTAATATTAAATTATAAGGTAAATCAATGTTTCGTTTAGCGGGATATGTAGGCTACAGTACTGTATGTATAGCCATAGTTAAATTTACTGATAACCAATTTAAAACAATCAAACGTAGAAAATATATTACTGGTATTAGAATCGGCCTCGCAGATATAGCAGTCTTGTGTTAACAGCCAAGCGACTCTTGAAGATTACTTCCTTGACTTTTGTGATTCGCCCGTAGATATCTTCAATATCTTAATATACTTCGATTAATCTCAAGTTGCTTTTTCACTTTGTTTTCGAATATTACCAAACATATGAGAATTCAATTTTTGACGCATGACGCTAGACAAAAAGTTACAAAATAAGGCCTTTAATTTAAATATAAATCAAACTTTGCATATATTGATAAAAATTTGCAAAATTCCAAATTTTTTAAAAATAAGGCTGTAAAAATATTTCGTTTCCATCTATTTTTTTTACTTCAATTTGTGCTTCTAGAACAATAACAGCTTGTGCTACATATAGTCAAGGTGTATATAAATAGAAAGTATATACAGAAATACCTACGAGTACGTATATGTATATGTATATATACACAATAGGTTTTCTTTTCAATATAAAAAGGTAGATATACTATATATACTCGTACACAGATATATTGTGTATAAAAAGAAAGAAAACAGAATACCATTTCCACGATTCTAATGCCCGATAAATGTATTCAACCATATTTACATTTGTTAAACATGTAGTCAAGGGCGTCCGTACGCTAGGATAGCATTTTAGTAGTAGCTTTAATAGATATAGATTAAAATAGACTTTGGTCGATTTTTTTCCAGCGATAAAAATAAAATCGATGGAAATTTCTTACAGAATACCAAATAAAAAATCATCGCTTTTGTGACGTCATTTTACAGCGATGAAAGTTTTCACCGGTGGAAATACTTTACAGAATAAGGCCCTTAATCCAGTACTAATAAATATAAATTAATAAATAATTTTCCGCTCATAAGTAACGTAAGTAACTCGTAGGTTATGGCAAATGGGGTACTTGAAGCTGAAGCTTCGTCAACCCCTATAAAATATTCTACGGACGCCTCTGCATATACCTTACAATATTCACGTACATTTACATAGATACGAATATGTGTTATATGTATATACATACACACATGATTGCATAACACTGTAACTGAGTTAATATGTTTTTTCCTTATCTTTGTGTATATTAAATACATGAAGAATTATAACACATTGGTTTTTATTATAATTTCCTCAGCATTTTTGTTGTTTTGTCGTATTCGCTAACATACTCCACCTGGTACAGATTATCTGTGTTATGAAATGCTTTGTTGTTAGTACCCTTAACTATATATCTTTTATATTAAAATTAATTGTGTAACTGTGCCATTCATATAAATAGTACTGTTATTATAACACATGTTTATGTTGTATTACAGGTGATAGCACTGCTCGCATCAATCGCATTGTCTTTATTGAATAAAATGTGGCAGCAAAGGGAAGCGGAGGGAAAGGCGAATGTAGCGGTGAATAAGGCCTGTTTTGAAGAGGAAGAAGAGGAGCATACAAGAGTAGCCTAGCCTTTATATGAAGAAGGTGTTTCTCGTTAAAAATATTCTGGTAATAAATTCCGCATGCGTTGAACGATACTTTTGAAAATATCAGCCATATTAGATGCTTACTTGTTGTTTATCAGTTTTCTCGATTTTACAATCTCATTCTTCAATTCGGAGAGGCGATCCATATATTACGTCACACAACGGGTCAACCATATATTACGTCACACAAAATTTCATGATTTTGACATCACACATCTATATAAATTTAAATGAAATACGGTTCGTTGATAAGCGCATCACTTCAGAACGGTTTGACCGATTTGGCTAATTTTTTTTTAAATGTTTGTAAAAGTCTGAATAAGGTCTGAATAAGAAAATGTCTTTTGCTATAAGATTTTTGTTACTATCTGCGCAAATGTTGTTATGACAACTGATTGTGAAATTGTGAATCAAGATAATAGTGACGAAAAATTAATTCACTTGTTTATTTTCAGTTACATTCTAAAATAACGTAATGTAGTAATTTAGATAGATCGTCTCATGGGTTAGCTAGTTCATTAAAGAAAAGTTTTTAGTTCAATTTTATTTTTTATTATGTTTATTTTCTTTTTTTGGAAGACGAATTTTATATTATACTAGAGCTTACCTCCGTCGTCTTTTGCGACGTCTTTTTAGTGTTCATTTCAAATTTTAATTCTATTTTCAAATTGAAATATTTAACTCGCCCATTCGTAAATCAGGTACCAAAATTAGCCCATATATCAAATTTCAACTTTCTAGCCCAATTTTTACCCTCGGCAAAAACCGCCCCCGTGCCAACAAATAAAATTTTTGAATTTTGAATTTTTTTTTTTAATAACCTGTTTTTTTATTAAGTTTCCAAAATTTGAGTTTTCTCCAAAGTTTCCTACCGGGCCCTCTAATTTTCTCAACGCCTCCTATTCCAATTTTTTAATTTCTAAATTTCAAGTAATGTTAAAATTGAACACCGTAATACGCATACCAAATTTCAACTTTCTATCTTTTACGAATTAAAAGTTATAGAGCAAATAGTAAAAATATTTTTTTTAGTTTTTCCAAAATTACGGGTTTCCAGGAAATTCAGGGACGCTAAATGTCTTACAATTTTTTTCTCTACGAAATAGCAAACTTTCAAAAACCTTGACTTAGCCGTTTTCAGTCTACCATACGAATTTCAGCAACAAACAAACATATAAATATACACTTGGAACATTATAATATATGATTGTATAACAAAATTCATGATTTTTCCCCTCTCCCACCTTGTTACTTTTTGTCACTCTTTTCGTGTGACGTAATTAATGAAAACTTGTCGTTTATACTTATAGGTACTAGTAAATAATTCAACAACTTTTTAGAATAATAAATTGCATTTATAAGTTGATTTAACACATTATTTAAAAGTTAAGAGATGAATAAAAACGTTCTGCAGAGCATGTAGAATGCTGTCTGTTAATACTCGTATATTTGTAAGAAATATATCTCACGTAACAGTAACTTGGCAATAAACATGCATTCGAGTTGTAACCAATAAGACCACGTGGTCAGTCATAGCCGTAACTCGCGCTAACTCAATAACTTTTCCACCAGGCGTCTCCATGGACTTGAATATTTTATTAGGTCCAGTCGAGGGAGTTTTAAAGAAAACAACTTTTTAAAAATGTCTCTAGTTATTTTGTTTAATTTACCTCCGTCGCAAGCGGCGACTGTCTATTTTGTGTGAATTTAATTCCATTTTTAAATTGAAATATTTAACTCGTTCCATATTTATTTTACATATAAAAACAAATAATTTTTCATATAAACTGACTAAAAAAATTTAATTTTTCCAATTTTCTAGTTCAATTTTTGTAATTTTATTTACATTACGACAGTTTCATCTGCTATACGAGTATAACTTGTTCATAAGGTATGTCTCCATGAGAAACTCGTAGTGCTCGATATCTTGTAATTGACCATTGATGTTGTGTTTTTCTCGGATGGTTTCGTATACCTATATTGCCTATTATTAGTAGATATTGTACATACTTACTTTTTTATCTTATTGCAGACGTTGTCGTCTTACACTGTTAACGAACACCTAAATGTTTTTAAATCTGGTGCTACTCTGGCCCTTAAGTCTTATCTTAACATAAACAACTCTGGAATGCGTATATGGCTTTACATTCGAGACCACTCGAAGAGAGTGATGCAATCTGATTCGTGAGTAACAGTTTTTTATTGTACTTAACACCTTTTACGCAGGAAACAGATACATGAAATAAGATTCAGGTGCGTAACTATCGCCGTATCAATGATACAGGGCCCCGGGATACAAGGGTCCCAAACGTGTAAGCAAAGATTCGTACAATATCATCCACAATCTGACTTAAACTCTTAGGTCGTGCTTAGCTTAGTTCCTAGGAGTATTAATTGTAAGTAATAACGTATAATCAATATATAAATATTTTAATTCAATGCGAGCGATTTAATTCCTTTTGTAAAAAATCTTTACCCATTATTTGGGCCCCCCAACAAATTTTGTACATGGAGCCCGTCTAAGGCACGCTACGTTACTGATAAGATTACTAGTAAAAACGTATAATTTTGAAATATTTTGAAAGGCAATAAATTGTTTTTATATAAATCCGACTTGTTGACTAGTAATAAGACGACGAAAGCATTTAGGCGGTGACTGATATGTCTGTATTGATTATAATCATCATCTTATTAACCAAGAAAACTATCAACATAGTAGAAAGTCGTCGGTGATAGGACTCAGTATCGGAAATAGGCTAACGTTAAATGTATTACATTAAAAAAGCTCAGGTAGAAAATTGTCTTGCAATGCAAGTCTCAAACATATTAGCTTGCCACTAATTCCAAGGTTAATTTTCTACTTTTCATATAGATATTGTCTTGCAGTTCAAGGTTCACATTTGTTAGCTTACCACTAGCTAATTATAAGGTTCATTTTCTACCAATAATAGGATTAATTAGTCAATATTAGGATTTGAAAATAAATTAAAGAGAAAATGTGTAATTTTGAATAAAGTACAATTAAAAGGAAATAAATTATCTTATAGGTATTGGTATTGGTTATAGGTTACAGCTTCCATAGGCATTTACTTACACAGAGCACGAGTGTAACCGAACCTTCTTCGTTATTTATGAACAAACCGCAGAACTAGACTTCGTGAATGATTTGAATAATCCAATCAGACATACCATAGATGATAACAGTATGAACAAGTCAATTTGACAATGGACCACTGCAGGATATCGTAGTCGACGATCTAGGCAAAATTGTAACACCGAAAATGTGAAATAAATCAACATACTATAAACTTAAATTGCTCAAATAACCCTAAAATTCAAAAATATTTGTTTGAATAAATTGTATTAATAAAAATATAATTTACGAAGCGTGTTTAGAAAGTAGCTAGAATTAAAAAAAATATTTTTCGGATAGTTGGTAGCACTGTAATTAATTACTATGCCCAATATGAGCGAGATCGGTCAACGCATTTGTTTACAGAAGCAGTATAAATCAGTTTTAATCTAGTCTAATTCTATGCAATATTGATTTCAAAACTATCAACATTAATAAGAGATTAATGAAAGAACTAGTTTTAAAAATAGGTCGACGCAGAGCAAAAATTTAAAAAAGGTAATCTAAATTAATGTATACTCCTATAAGATACTACAGATAATAAAAATAAATATTAATTTTTTGCACGTGAATAAAGTACCTGTTTCTAGTAGATTAGGGCGACGATCGTAATGTCGATAAGGCGGCCAATTGATGGTTTGCTCGATTTGTTTTGACTTGTCTACGTGTATCGAAGGTTATAATTTTGAGATAGAATATTGACCTGTATGGTCTCCTAATACTGCAATATTTTTTTATTCGTACATGGTAGACGTGCGTGCTTGTATTCATTATAATATGCATGAATAAGAATCCCATATATATATATATTAGATATACTATATAGACTAGATACATATCTAGTCCTGACACGTTTAGAAGCCTTCTCCTTAGCAAATTACAATTGACTTAAACTTAAGACCAAAAAAGGAGATTCTATAAACGCGTAATCAATTAAATTTGATAACAACAAGTCTCACAAAATATAGCGCTGGTTCGGAAATCATCGGGTTTACTTGTTTACTGCACGCTCTGTGCGGTTTAAAGCCGGCTCCAGACGATGCGATGAACGTTTGATTCAAATGCTTGCCTTCAACGTGTTAGCCAAATATTGGAAGACTGACATAGCAAGTTTCCTGCTACACGGTGGAACGAAACGAAACCTTCCAATGTTGGACGTTTCGTGCAGCAGTGCATGACATGTGGATCAAATGTGTGGTGGAGGTAGAAAAATCCCATTTGGCGGGGGTCAAAAGATCAACAACAGCCCGAACTTCATCCAACCTGAACGTTGGACACACTTAGTTCCAGCATTGACCATACGATGTATCCAACCGTTAAGCGTCCAATGTTGGAAGGTGTTCGTAGCATCGTTTGGCGCCGGCTTAAATGTAATTACATTTACCTCAAATGTAAGCACCTATGTAGAAATGTAATGCTCAAATTAAACCTTGTACACTGCGTTACAATTGCTATGTAAGAGGTAGAAAATGAATTTCAATCCAATGAATGAATCAGAACCGTAACAAGATTATCCTACGCATTTGGAAAAACTGCCAACTCTGCGACCTACTATGACGAAGATCATATTTTTACGTCCCACTCGAAATCAATTGTATCTAGTCAAATTGCTTAAACTTAAACTTTTGTTTTATTTGGCAATATTGTGCCTCTTCCTTGACTGCTCCCTTTACGTGAACTAATCTCTCAATCCCCTCGTTAAAATCATCCTGCCTTCTTATTAGAAAATATCAATTAATGTATTATTTTTTCAATAGTCATAAATATTTTTATAAAAAATAGATACAAAAATTGACATATGTATGTACTAAATCATGTATTTTTTAAAAGTTACAGTACTAAAGTTTTAAAAGGTAACTAAATTTGATTTGCCAAACTATCTAAATATTTTTCTATATTACGAGTATAAAAAGTATATAAATTCTATATAAAATCACATTACAAATATCGACGAACATACTAGTATGTATTAAAATAAAATCAAGAGTTTAAAAATTCATTATTTAAAATTTTAAAATATGCGCGTTTAAAAACAATTAAGTACCCAGTGCCAAGTTTTTTAGTTTGTTTCTCTATGGGCAGCATTGGAACGTTGGCGCTCACGACTCATCAGTAAGTGTTCGACAATATGGACGATAACTTGCAATGATGTATTTCCACAATAATAATGAATATAAAATCAAAATGATAGATTTATACTACAGAAATTACATAAATATGTTGAATACCTAAGGCATCAACTATTTGCAATTCGCTAATACTACAATTTTACTTAAAAATTATATTTTTTATAAAGTAAGTATTACCTAATATTATTCAGTATAAGAAATCATGTTTCAACCTGTTTTAGATAGTGGCGATAGTGTTTCTCTTGTAGAGACATGTTAGCTTCATTTTTGTTAACCTACAAAAACATTTCTCCACGTTTAATTTCCATGGACGACTCAGTACATTTTTATTATTCTTATTTTATAATACTTTCGTATTGTTATTTTTAGGTTATAGTTCTTTCTGCATAGAACAACACTTCCAATGGCTTTTCATAGTATATTTGCTGTTGGTCTAAATTGTATATTGGTATATAGAACAAAGTGCGTTTATACGGATACCTTGACATATATGTGAGCCTTGCTTGGATATGTGCAACACCCGTAAAAACAGAAGGCTTCAGTTTGATCTGGATACCTATTAACCATATTATAAACACTAACAAATGAAATACATACTTCTACAATACAGTATAGTATTGATAATTATTAAAATAGAAACTTCATGATATAGTTTGTTAATGTGACTACATCCTATTGAAAAAGTCGGATATTGCAAGTACGTTAAATATATTAGATTCTCTCAAATGCTTGCCTTCAACGTGTTAGCCAAATATTGGAAGACTGACATAGCAAGTTTCCTGCTACACGGTGGAACGAAACGAAACCTTCCAATGTTGGACGTTTCGTGCAGCAGTGCATGACATGTGGATCAAATGTGTGGTGGAGGTAGAAAAATCCCATTTGGCGGGGGTCAAAAGATCAACAACAGCCCGAACTTCATCCAACCTGAACGTTGGACACACTTAGTTCCAGCATTGACCATACGATGTATCCAACCGTTAAGCGTCCAATGTTGGAAGGTGTTCGTAGCATCGTTTGGCGCCGGCTTAAATGTAATTACATTTACCTCAAATGTAAGCACCTATGTAGAAATGTAATGCTCAAATTAAACCTTGTACACTGCGTTACAATTGTTATGTAAGAGGTAGAAAATGAATTTCAATCCAATGAATGAATCAGAACCGTAACAAGATTATCCTACGCATTTGGAAAAACTGCCAAATCTGCGACCTACTATGACGAAGATCATATTTTTACGTCCCACTTGAAATCAATTGTATCTAGTCAAATTGCTTAAACTTAAACTTTTGTTTTATTTGGCAATATTGTGCCTCTTCCTTGACTGCTCCCTTTACGTGAACTAATCTCTCAATCCCCTCGTTAAAATCATCCTGCCTTCTTATTAGAAAATATTAAATAATGTATTATTTTTTGTATAGTCATAAATATTTTTATAAAAATTTGATGCAAAAATTGACATATGTACTAAATCGTGTATTTTTTCAAAGTTACAGTACAAAAGTTTTACAAGGTAACTAAATTTGATTTGCCAAACTATCTAAATATTTTTCTATATTATAAAAAGTATATAAATTCTATATTAAATAAAATTACAAATATCGACAAACATACGAGTATGTATTAAAATAAAATCAAGAGTTTAAAAATTCATTATTTAAAATTTAAAAAAATGCGCGTTTTTAAACAATTAAATAAGTACCGAGTGTTATTATGTTTTTTAGTTTGTTTCTCTATGGGCAGCATTGGAACGTTGGCGCTCACGACTCATCAGTAAGTGTTCGACAATATACACGATAACTTGCAATGAGGTATTTCCACAATAATAATGAATATAAAATCAAAATGATAGATTTATACTACAGAAATTACATAAATATGTTGAATACCTAAGGCATCAACTATTTGCAATTCGCTAATACTACAATTTTACTTAAATGTTATATTTTTTATAAAGTAAGTATTACATAATATTATTCAGTATAAGAAATCATGTTTCAACCTGTTTTAGGTAGTGGCGATAGTGTTTCTCTTGTAGAGACATGTTAGCTTCATTTTTGTTAACCTACAAAAACATTTCTCCACGTTTAATTTCCATGGACGACTCAGTACATTTTTATTATTCTTATTTTATAATACTTTCGTATTGTTATTTTTAGGTTATAGTTCTTTCTGCATAGAACAACACTTCCAATGGCTTGTCATAGTATATTTGCTGTTGGTCTAAATTGTAAGTTTATCACAATACAATATTATTTGTAATGTGCATATTAATAATCTTATTTGTTGTAGGTAATGCGGTAATATTTGCAAAGTGTAGCGACGTCCTGTAATTCGTCCTGGTACGCAATCAGTGCTTGCAGCTCCACAACAGTTTTTTTTCTGCTACAGTGCCAGCTAATACATTTAAGATAATGTTATTTGTAAATTGTAAGTGTGTTTGCCTTCTGTTAATTAATAGCTATTCCCTTTGATGCATATGTATTGTCTAGTTACAGGTGCTGCATTTTGATTTTGCGACTGCAGTTTCGAACTCCTGGGCTGTGTTGACCTTGACTCAAAACTGCAAGTGTGTACTCTCAACGCAGCAAGAAAGTGCTAGCCGCTGGTTATGTATGTATATATATATATATATATATATATATATATATATATATATATATATCTGTCTTTATTATTTATCTTATTCCATTATTATAAAATCATGCAATTATAATTTTAATTCACATTTATCTTCGAATTCTTTCTATTTTTAAATATTAGTAAAATTATTTTAAGCTTTACTTCAAAATTGATATAAAATATAGTTTTAAGATTTATGAAATTCATATTATATTTTAAAATTAAAATTGTAATTGCTATTTACAATATTTTTAAATTTATCAAGTTTTTTGATTTTTATAAACAAGTTTTATATTTCAAAATTGAATTAGATGGCACCTTAGTTAATAGCATTAATGCCTTATGCAGGCTACTGTGTCTTCAAGTTCGTTCCCCAGACCGCCACTATATTTTCTGGGTTTTATTAATATTAAGTTAAATTGATTAATTGTATTACTGATTTTGTATTCATTGGTGCATATAAACTGCCAAAATTGTAAGAGGTTGTCCGTGATAAAACTCAGTACAAAAAATAAGCTGACGTTAAATAAAATAAATTTTAAAATAAAAATCATTTTAGTAATCATAGCCAAAAGTATAGTACAATAGTAAGTTCAATAACTTTGTTTGCATATTAATTCTTTTTTTAATTTAATTTATTTAACGTTGGCCCATTTTCGATGTTTAAACGTATCATCAACAACCTCCTAATATATTGGTAGTTTTTGTGGTGTTGTGGACTCATATATGTGAACTACCCCGTTGCCTAATAAGTTTACAATTATGTATATACATAATCAATTTAACTTAATAACAATCAAACCCAGAAAATATAGCTCTGGTCCGGGAATCGAACACGAAGACACAGTAGTCAACGTCAAGCATTATTGTCCATTGTTTCGTTTGTGGTATATAGATCAGAGCGCGTTTATACGGGCACCTTGACATATATGTGTGCCTTACGCGGATATGTGCAACACTCGTATAAACAGAAGGCTGCAATTTGATCTGCATACCAATTAACCATATTATGTATACGAACATATGAAATACATACTTCTACGATACAGTACAGCATTGATAAACATTAAAGTAGAAACTTCTTCTCATGATAAAGTTTATTTATGTGACTACACCCTACTGAAAAAGTCGGATGTTATAAGTAGTCGGTTCTAATGTGAGAGAGGCTTATATATGTTAGATTCTCGCATTCTTTGGAAATATTTCTACCATTTTACAATTTAAATTGTAAATATAGTTTAAATATAAAAAAAAAATTAAGACTTTAAGAAAGAATAGTGTTTAAAAAATTTAAATTTAATAATGTAATTAATTTTTTTTTTATTTTTTAATTATTTTAGAATTGCCAGGGATATGTATGACTAATATCAGAAATAGATCAATGTAAAGAATTTAAAAAAAAACAGACTTAATCGCATTGACTTTTGATCTGCTCAGTTGATATAGTCAGTTTTTAAATCAATACAGATTGAACTTAAAGCTAAATATTCTTTAATACTAATTTTACAAATATAATGTAGCATACATATGGCAACACAGTAAAATAATTTTGTACACATGGCAACACAGTAATATAATTTTAACATATGGCAACCCTAAATATTTTAACAACTGTCAAAGTGAATGTAATGGATATGTTATTGTTTTAAGAATAATGCATAAGTTTTTTGCAAATTTAAAAAAAAATATTACAAATGAATTTAGTGCATTTTAAAATATTTTAATTAAATATTTTGAGTGTGTGAATTTATTTAACTGTGGCTAGGTATTAGCACTGAAGCAATATACTCGTGTCTTAAACAAATTAATATTGACATTAATGGTTACATTACATATGGTTTACATTATTTAAAGATGGATAAATGTTAGCACTGTCGGGATCTCGATGGGTTTTTGTGATAGTGCGGTCCGGTGTCATCCTCTGGCTCTACACTTGCAGTGATTTGACCTTCGCACTTCAAGAACAATAGCACACTGATTACATTTATCACGTAAGTATTTTATATTGTTTATTTACTAATAATTTTTGCATTTATTTGTTTTCTTTTAAAATAATTATCTTCATTTGTTTTACTATTTTAAATATGCTCTATGTAAAAGGTTTTTTTTATTATGAAACTTATTATTTTATTTCTTTAGGAATATGATTAATTTATATAATTAAGTATATATTGCGGTCATTATATATTTTAGAGTAAAATTTTAACATAAAATTGAATTAGTAATTGTTTGGTATAAATGTTTTTATTTTATAACAAACTTGTAATATTTAAAAACAAATTTAACTTTTTATTTATTTCATAACATATTATAGAAATATATGTACAATATAATTATTTTTTTCAATATTTAATAACTTTTTGAATTTTTGCAGTATATCCAGACCAGACACAAGTAAGGATTCGTTGGCGCTTCTGTAAAATGATTAGCTGAGTTCAGACTGTGAGTTTATTTTATTTATTTTTGGTGATGGTATGCAACAAGTGTCACCTAATCCATTAAAAATTTAATTGCAATAAATCAATTCATAAATTTTAATAATATTTTCGAATTTAGAAAAAAAATTTTTTAATGGATTAGTCAAATATTTTTGAAATGTTTGTATGTGTTTTTTCCTTACAGCTTCGGTCGTTCGGGTTGTAGCTTCGCGCGCGAGCTACTAGTAATTTAATATTTTCTTATAAATAATAATCAATTATAATAGATTTTTACGGTATGTACATAAGGTGAAATAAGAATATATCTTTATTATTTAATTATTAGATTCAGAAAATTTCATTTAATTTATTTATTTCTTTAAAGATTGGTTTAGTTAGTATGTGATAAATTCTTTATATAGTGCATTTTGAATTATTCATTATATTCTTACACCTTATATTGTCAAAATCTATCATAATTTAAATAAACTGTTTTAACATTTTAAACAATATTAGATTTTTTGCGGACGTTAAATAAAAGTGGAAGCTGTAATATAATAAACAAAGGACAAAAGTGATTTGTTAATAAATGAAATTAAATAACCCGTGTTTTAAATTAAGATTTTAAAAAGTAGTGAAGTGTGGTAGCAGATCTGGAAGTCTTCGTGCGGTGGACTTCTACAAGAAAGGTACTTCAAGATTTCAATGTTAATATCATATTTTTTAATATTAAGAATAATTTTCTAACCAATGCTTTTCTGTTGTTACAGATGGAGTACAAGGCCTCTGTGTCAGCCTACCTGGTGTGCGAGCAGTTATTTTTTTATTTTGAGTGCATTGTTTATAATTAAAAAGTAAGCGAAATATTTTTTGAAGAAAATTATAAATAATATATAATTTAGTAATTATTTTTATAATTAAGTTATTTTTTTTTGTTGCAGATTTCTTTCAGGATTATTGTAGCAGTTCATCTTTAGTGGCAGGAGCCATCTTGCACTAGGATTTGATAAATAAGGTGATTGTCGAATAATATGCCACATCTCTTTTTTTTTTGTTACTTTAATTTGACTTAATTGTTTATCTAATTATTTTCTTTAATTGCAGCTCACTTCATGGTTTCAATTGCAGTAACAATGAGCAATGGTGAGTTCTTTTTAAATATTTCAGTTGTTTCCAAACTTTACTTAACTACATATAAAAGTAGTAATGTCCTCCTCCCCATTATCTTACCACCGCTTCTTACTTTTTAGATAAATATAGGTTTTAGGTAGAAAATTATGAATATATATTCCCGTGCACCTTAAGTGCCATATCCCACAGTTTGGAAACAACTGCTTTTTGGTGATGGATTAAAATATACTGTGCATGTAATGACACTTGTTGCAATTTTTAATATAATTTGATTTGCATTTTTTGATATTGTGTGTTTTTTTAAATCAAATATTAAAATCGTTGGACACAAATCAGTGTTGTCGAATTTTTTTGATGTTTTGAAAATTTATTGAAAAAGTTGTGCTTAATTTATAATGTGAAAGTGTTAATACGCCGCAGGATATGTTAGTTATTATGCTAACTTATGTTAATTATTTGTTAAAAGTTGTGTAATGTTTTGATTTATGTGTTTACGATGTTGACGTCACAGGATGACGTGGAATGTATTCCTTTAAACATCCTGTGGTTTCATTTAAGTGGTAGTTCTGATCAAGGACTTCAAACCGTAATTTTTCGTTTCGCTGTTGTTTAGATCGAACTTAGATTTCGGCAAACGGCTCTTTTTGTACTTCATTAACTTTTAACTATTTTATTTTCGTGTACCACAATAGAAAATAATATAATATAACGTATTGGCCAGCTATTAAAGAGAGGCAGTGAAGGAAAGAGGTGGATGACGGAAATAGAAAAAAGAAAAGAAAAAAACAGGACAATAAATAAGCTCGTAGCTGGGTTGCATAAGGAACACGAAGAGAGCGGAAGTACTAAAAGACGCAGTGAAGGGAAGCAGGAGAAAGAAAGAAGTAGCGAGGAAACAGCTAAACTTCAGTCCAGAAACATAGAGGATTTTTGAAAAATAGAGGAATAGAGGAAGGAGATAAGGACAAGAGGTGGATGACGGAGATAGAGACAATAATAAAAAAGTAAAGGAAGAGAGTCAAGAAGAAATAGTAAAGTAAGAGAGTCAATAGGAATTAGTAAAGATTATATGATAATTGAATCAGATATAGAATACTAATACTGGTCTGAATATTTAGATTCTTCAAAGATGTCACGTGGACGTTTGAAATATTTAATAACCAAAAAAAAAGTCTGAAATATATGAGGACGTTGCTTATCGTAAGGAAACTGTTTGACAAATCTTAAAAGAAAATAAGGTGGGCTCAAACGCTCAAATTTGGATGTGGCACCTATATTTAAATAATGACCACTCCCCAGGTAGAAAATTGTCTTAGAGTGCAGGTTTGAAACTTGAAAGTAGCGTTATTTTCGCTTGGTGTACAATGCTTGGTATACAAGCTTACTGCAAGGTTGCTACTAGAATAATATACAACACAACTCTAAACGAATAATTAAGCATTTAAATTAGCTATCTAGTAGCTTATTTTCCAAGCGTTCTATGAAATTTGGTATGCTCATTTTTTAAGCGTAGCGCAAACATGCTGAAAGAGTAAAATACATGCTATTTCCAATTAGTACTAGGTAATCCTGCAAGGTTATTCAGCTTGGTTACTTTTAATCTTGCACCAACCTAAATTAATAAGCTGAAAACTAGCTAATGCCTTGCAAAGATTGCTTTATACAATCTAATTTCAAGATTCATTTCTACCTGGGATGTTTATTCCTTTTACGTAATCTTGATTCAATTCACTTCTCTAGTCAGCGTCTTATTTTAGGCCCAACAAGTGATAAACCCTTATATCCCCGCTGGATTCTATAGTGTTGGCTAGAGCATTTACAGTAATCTTACAGTAATCTTGCTGAAAACTAGTTAAGTTGCTCCAATAAATTTTAATTGTCCTGTTCCTTATGCATTATTTTGGAGTTTCCTTATTATTATATAAATATAGCATTTCAACTATATGTAAATCACAATTTGGAGAATGTTATGAATATTTGATAGAAGGCACGCGGATGTACTATACGCATAGGCGTGCGCAGATAGTGGCAAAAGGGACACATATATCAACGTATATAGAATAAAGCCTGTGACAAATTCATACTTGATTAATTGGACCTCTGTAAATATTTTGGTGAAATGGCTTAGCTACCACAATAAATTTTTTTCTTAATTTTAATACAAATTTAATAGACAAATGCGTATTAAAATTAGGAACTAGTTATTAATTTTTTTAGATAAATTATTCTCTGAATTTGTGAAACAATTCTATTAAAATGCACTGTATGAAAACTAATATACTGGGATCTGAATTTTTTTCAATGCGCGTTCTAAAATATGCATTAGAACGGATCTAAAATTAATTTTTATTCAATTCATAATTTACAATCTGTCCCGAGAGACATTAATCAAATTTTGTTGATACATAAAAATGACATGTGAGCTTTCCATCCAACGATGACGTACTCTTAAGCTTAACCTATTATATTAATACGAGTTTTATGCACACTGGCGTAGCTAGGTATGGGCCAGTCGGTGCTGGGCACCGGGGGCCCTCGGACCCTGACCAGCGAACCTCGTATTGTACTAGCTAAAAATTCTCACACCTTTGGAATGTAAATAAAATAGGTTGCAACACGAGTTTAGGGTAGTATTGTCAGTCAGAGAGTTACCGTTTAATATTTTCTCAAAATTTGGCATATTATTAGATTATAATAAGATAATGATCTCGTTAAATTTTAGAAAAACTGCAGAGAACCAGTAAAAATATATTGAACTTTGAATTTTTTAATTTAACATTTAAGCTTGTGAGAAATCACAGTTTTTATTTCATTTTATAAAAAGAACACTTAAGATTTAGATTTATCGAAGTTACCATTGTTATGAGGTATGAAGTAATAACCGGAGGCCGTATTCCTGAGTCTTGAAACAATGATCGTGATCGAACAGATCTGATTTACATGAGTGAAATATTTTATGAATTACTCTTATATATATATACGACTTGATAAAACCCAAACAGTTTCAGCCGTCTTATTGGTTTGTGGTGGTAGATTTGTACAGCTGATTCATTTGTTGCTGATTTCGTAATCTTCGCAGATATTTCTTGCTGATGACTTTAATTTCGTCCTTCATGTAAGGCGTACCTAGATCTTGGTGTATAAGCCACTTTGGAACATATCTTGGAAGATTAGCGATTTGTTTGAGCAGTTTATTTTGGAAACGTTGAAGGATTTTTATATTGGAAGTGTTTGCCCATAGCTCTATGCCATATATCCATATGGGTTTTAGTATTGTTTTATATAAAAGTAGTTTGTTATAGGTGGATAGCTACGACTTACAGCCAAGGAGCCAATACATGTCTTTACGTTTACTTTTTTAAATGCAACCGTTATTTCCAGATGTGTGTTCTCCAAGTTAGTCGTCGGTCCAAGTGCATACCTAGGTATTTTAGTGTCTCTGCTTGTGGTAGTTCTTTTTAAGAGTGTAGGTGAAGTTCCAGTCAAGAAATAAATTCTTTTTCAATCAGAATTTATATAGATGTGGCCTATGGAAAAAAATTGTACTAACTAAAAATTCTTCAGCATCATACATTTAATTAGAGATATAATTGTGTCTTTTACGTTTGAAAATATTTCACCAGAATATCATAGAAAAAGAAGCAAGATATATTTGTCTCACTTTACACTTAGCTGTCTCACTTTAGCTGGTTACACTTTAATGGTTTGTTTATTTATTTATTTTTTTATTTAACGTCGGCCTATTTCCGATGCTGAGTCCTATCACCGACGACCTCCTTCAATGTTGGCAGTATTTATGGTGTCGTGGCCTCATATATGTGGGCTACACCACTGCCTAATAACTGTACGATTATGTATGACCATAATCAATATAAGTTCATAATAACCAAACCCAGAAAATATATATCTGGTCCGGGGATCGAACCCGAAGACACAGCAGTCGGCGTCAAGCATCAATGCTCTCGCCCACTGTGTCGTCATTAATGGTTTATTTGCAACTTTATTCAATACTGGTACGGTAGTGAGGCAAGGTGAAGTGATTTTGCCATTTGTAGTTCATATCCCTGACATTTTCTTTGAACGAGTAAAATCAAATTGAATTGTTTCATGGCAAAGAAATCATACGCACCTTGAATATGACATGTTTTTTTTGTGTTTCACCGTGTTATATTTTCTGCGGACGTCTATGGCTACGCATGTATCCCATACACAACTCCCCAATTCATGTTAAAAAGGTAAATTTCTCATTGATAGGTTAATCAAGTATTGATGTGGTTTATGTCAGACCTAGGGCAGTATTGTACCCTGTCGCTGTCCTACATTTCGTTTGGTGGTTGTGTGTTTTTTTTTTGCTATTTCCCGTTTGTGAAGTTCAGGGTAGTAATTCCTATGTGTGAGAATCTGCAGGGACGAGTTGATTTACACGCTTCGCTTGTTTACACCCCCGATTCTTAGTACTCCTACAGTTCTGACTCCTGGAGAGTTAACCCAGTGAGATAAGGTGAGTTACTGTGAGTGATGTTCTTCTAAACGCAACACGACCTGCTTGGTTTATATATGGAGTGCATTTTTTAGCGGGTTCGTTCTATTTATCACATATAAACATATCGTTTACTTTTTTATTTGATCAGTCAATGTTTTTTCAACGATGGACCGGAAACATAACGTAGCGTAACCTTAATATAGTTCAAATTACGAGAGTTCGGCGGCGACTCATACTTGTGGGGTATAAACTGCCTCCAAATTAAAAAGCACTGACTCACTTAATTTTCTATAATGTATATAGAAACGAATAAGTTAAAATTCATTATCGTATTATAGATTTATACGGCTCTTATAACCTCTTTTAAGTATATGTCGCCGCCGAACTATCGTAATTTGGACTATAACTTAAAAATAACGATATACATACATACATTTTTTTATCACACATTAGAAATTCCTTGCAATGCACTTTTCACTTACTAGCTTACCACTAGGTAATTCTAAGGTTCATTTTGTACTTTTCATATAGAAATTATATTGTAGTGCAAGGTTTACATTTGGTAGCTAATTCCAAGGTTCATTTTCTATTTGGGTATGTAATTTAGCGTTACGGAATATAACGTCTTTAGTTTTTCTGTAGTTCTGCAGAAAACCAGATGGATAACCAAAAAAATAACTATAAAATATCATTATCAATTTAAAAAGGAAATAATAACTTGATCCCAGACTCAAGCTTTAGTAGGGGCCTTCCTCTCCCTCTACATTCTAATAATTTTTTCTAAATTTCATTGCATTTTTTTTAAGTCGGACCGATAGTCTTGAAATGTAAATATTTAAGGCGCCAATTTCAAATTAAAATAATTTATTTTTAAATACAATAATTTAATGTAACTTAGCAACCTCAGTGATAATGTAGTTGCTGAAAGAGGCCTCTAGTATTTTGGTATTTTCTTGATAGTAGAGACATTTGGAAGATATTTGTTCATCACATTCTGGGGGCTAAGAACGGCAAGAACGGCGTGTCAACTCCTCTATCGTTCTGAACTTGTTATCACATCTCAAGGGAGCGGTAAAACCTCATACTCGCTCATTCCAAATTTCATCCGTTTCCACCTACTTTTCCTTTAACCCTCTCATTGGCATGCAAATATGTGCGAGTTAGCTGGGTTAAACATTGGATCAGTTTTAAGTTTTGTTTAGATTTGATTTGCTCTTATTTTATTAAAGATATAATATAGTATATTGTACGGAACGTAGTTAGGTGATAGGCTCTTAACACTCAACTATGATTGGGTTCGGGTTCGATTCTCGCAGATGGAATAAATGTATTCCATGACTGTCAAAGAATTAATTCACCAAATGATAAACAAATATGAAAAATGAACAAATATACCAGCCATATAAATAAACAAATCTTCAAAAACACACAATTAATATTTATTATATTACAATTAATGCGAGAATCACCTAGCCTAAAACAAATCTGCAAAATAGTAGTAAAATGAAATTTAATGCTTTTTTAAAACTAATTACCGCTTGTAAAATTTGAGTGTATTGAGAGGGAGTGCCGGATCGAAGGGGCCGCCTTAGATGCGGCACTGCTCCGGGTAGGAAATAATTATTTGGTGGTCTAAATTCCGAAAGGCACTGTGTACACTTTTACTTTGCTAAAAAAGAAATATTTTTAGTTTATTAAAAAATATAGGAGATCGTCTAAGTTATAGAACTCAGCATCGGAAATAAGCCGACGTTAAATAAAATTAAATAAATAAAATCAAATAAATAAAATCATTAATCATTTATAATTATCATAATCGTTAATCATTTTGTTTTATTTTAAGCGTGTGTTTTATTTATCACAGGTGTGTTCTTGGTTTTCAATTGTGACGTATTAAGAATAATGAAAATCCATTAACATTGTTTACAAAAACATTTTTGAAACAATCCATTTTTAAATCAGAATAAATACGCATTAAGGATTTTTTTTCCATACTCACAATATATAAATTTGTCGCCTATTTTTCACATGAAAAATAACTCAATTTTCCCTATTTTTTCATGCATAACGGTGAACTTTTGTTTCATATTTTTCCATTATCCCGAGAATATTAAATCAAGCTTCGTACATAAATAAATAAAATGGTAACAAACTGAATTGATGTAAGCGGAAAATCGTATAAGTAATATTATGTTGCCCTCTGTTTTGCATTAAGATAAATGTATTTGCCCTTAAGGGTGAGGGAGCAAGTGTAGTAGCTAAAAAGCACCCCCAAAGGAAAAAAGCTCAAAAGCTCGACATACATGTAAAGTTACAAGTTTTTAGGAGGATAAGACTGATAAATTCATACATTGGTGGAGGTGCCGTAGTTTCTTTATAGCGGTGATGTATTTTTTAGATTTAAAGTTGTCTCCATCCGTAGTGTTTAAATTGTTATATAGCATGTAATATTAATGATTCTTCCGTAAAAAAAATAGTTATCATATGTAAAAAGCTTTATATTTTACGTAGCATATACAGGAGTACGTTAAAAACACGATAACATCTTAAAAGCTACATTACATATCCAGCAGAGGTTATTTGGTTAACTTTTCATTGTCTAACGACATAGTATTCCTGTGAGGATGGTCCTTCTACCCCCCGGATACATCGCTCTGTAAAGACACGTTAGTAGATTTAACATTATAAAAAGTAATGCATATTCAAAGACTCCATTACAGAGATGTGTATTTTGCGGGATCTCCAATATCACGCACTTGTGGTCATCTTAATTGCAATCCGAGTCTACATGTCTCTACAATTCCATGTCGACGTGGAGAAGATGTATGTCAACCAAGAGCACCAGGACCGCGGCCACACGGCCATACGGCCACACGGCCGCACGGCACAGCAAAGGGGATGAGATGGAATGGGATGGGGTGAATAGATTGAACACGGGATTGTCGGTAAGGTCTTCCGACGGACTTTACATGTTGGCTGTCCATAGGACTGGGTGAAGTGGAATGGGATGGGATAGGGGGTATGAAGTGAACTACACACTCTGTGGAAGGGCAGCATGGCTGAGGATGAAGCTGAGAACATGGTTGGGACTGAAGCTAATAAGGTTTCCGGACGGCTGGGTATTGAGCTATTCTCATGCAGAAACTGTCTGGACGTGCGATGGATGTGGTCTTATTATCTGTGAATGTCATTTCATATTTGAGAATTCTTAGATATTAAATTGTATTTTTAGGCTTTTGATTGAGAAATACTTTTCTGTTTGTTATTACAAAATTATATAAAGTTGTGTATTAAGGGGTACTCACAACACCAGGGAGTTATCTTTTTTTAGCAAAAGGAAAAATGCGTTTTGAAAATTTTATAATTCCTGACAAAACAGAATGCAGGATTACTCAGCTTTGGTTAGGGGCAATCCAAAATTACATTAAACAATTTTTTTGCTATACTGAAAATAAACTATAAAATAAAATAATTATAATAATATGGTTCGGATCTGCTTAGAAGACATTATTTTAAATTGATCATATATCGTTAAGTAATTTTTAACTCATTCTATTGCAATGGCAAGTCGTTTTCGTCATGAACTTTCCATGAATAGAACCATTGATTAATCTATTTCTTTTAAGTGTGTCTTTTTTGCTTTGTGAACTTATAAATATCACTAGAGCTTACCCCCGTCGCAATGCGACGTCTTTTTAGCGTGTATGATTTAAATCCAATAAAATAATCCGTAATTACATTTCGTATTTAATTCTATTTTTAAATTGAAATAATAAACTCGCACAATAATAAAATAATTTTTGAATTTATCAAAATATTTTTCAAAATTTGGGATTTTTTTTTTCGATTCGTAAATAAGTTACCAAGGTTAGGCTATTTACAAAATTTCAACTTTATAGCACAATTTTTACTCTCGGCAAATACTGCCACCGTGCCCCCAAATAAAATTTTAAAATTTTGAATTTTTTTTTATTAATAACTACTTTCTCCAAAGTTCCCCCCTTTTTCAATTTTTGAATTTCTAATTTATTGACAAATGTCAGCATTGAATACCTTAATACACATGCAAAATTTTAACTTTCTATCTTTTACCAATTAAAAGTAATACAGCAAAAAAGGGCTCACTTTATTTCCAGTTTTTCCAAAATTACGGGTTTCCAGGAAATTCAGGGAAAAATCCGGGGACGCCAAAAGTCTTAGAATTTTTTTCTCTACGAAATAGGAAATTCTCAAAACTTCCCTGAAGCCGTTTTCGAGATGCCAAAATTCGAACCAAACATATAAGAATATAAATAAACACTTGGAACATTATAATATTGGATGATATTATTAATAAACTTTTTATTTGTATTGAACGTAATTTGTTTCATTCCGTAGTAACAACAGCATTGTGTTACTATATTTTAATATTCTACATTTGATTTAAATACTATAATTACACTCATTTCAAAATAAATAGTGCTTGTAGTTAAAGAAACCATTTGAGAAATATTTATCTGTGACATGGCTTTTTTGAACTGCATTTATTTTGTCACCATTAAATCAAACATAATCATGTATGCTATTGATGTAGGAGTTATTTTTCAATTAAGAAAATGTGTATTACGTTAACAATAATTGCTGTCACTTATTAATCTGTTACTATCAATATGAAGCGTTGGTTTTGCCGTAGTTCACGTTCAGGGGTCCCAACTTGGGGATTTTCCCGGTAAATTTGGGGGGAATATATATATTTTTGGAGATTTTTTTTTCGCGTGAGATCTTTTTTTGAAACCACGTGATTAAAAGAGCTACCTGTGACTAAATACAAATTTTTTCTGTGAATTTCGACTTAAGTTTAGAAAGAAACTTTGGGGGGAGTTGATATCCTTGTTTGATAACGTTCTACATGCCATCTTAGGCAGTGTAACAGTCTGATAGAATATGAAATGAGATTATTTAAGACGCCAGCATTTAAAATAAAATAATTAAGTACATTAATTAAAATATATTAAAGCAAAAAAAAAATCTAATTTTTTTTTAATAAAACGCTGAGAATTGGGCCCTTCTATAAAAAATTCGTTTAATTCCAATATAAATGTTAACCCCTTCTTACGTCCGGTGTTCAATTTACTCACTGTTCAATCTAGATTTCTTTTAATAGTTTGATTTACTTTTTGGTATTGTCCATGACCAGTTCAAATAATAACTGAGTAACAAGATACTGTGGACATTTTACCTCTTTCCTCTCATATTCACGTCTGTGACCCTTTCTCTTTCTCTTTCCATAACCACTCACCCCATTATGCCTCTCGGGTTATACCTCAGGGGACGCCACTGCCGCCGGATATCAAATTGAGTTCGGATTTGCGAGATTCATATATAAGTACAGTCTGCTGGAATCATAACGTATAATATATTTGATTTTGTATAAAGTTGAAACCAATAAAGATATATGATATGATACACAGTAAATAAATTTCATTAATTTAATTTGATTTTCTTTTTATTTATTGCTCAACTGGTGTTTTGATATGTCCCACTGTGTATCATTATATCATTATCATATTTCACGCATTTTATAAGTAGTATCTTAATCTAAAGATATTGAAGGACCTCGTATCTTTGATGAGTAAAACTTTGTCGCCTCCCGAGTCGAAATTGTGACCCTATTGACGACCTAAAAGAACCCGTTTCAGGGATATTTTACATAGGATTTTTACTCCTTCTTTGGTCCTACATGTAGCAGTATCTAGCTCAGAAATAAAATTTGATGAGAATCATGATTTCATTTAGGATCAAGCGAGGTTCATATAATACGAGGAACACTTTACTGTTTTTAGGGCGAAAAGAGTGGCAAAGATTCATTTTAGAATTAGAATAGGTCTAAAAGTTCGACCATGGGCTATGTTGGGCTATGTCGATATTTTTAAGTTAGGTTGTATATACGGTTTCAATGTGGCAGCAGCCTGAGACTTCTCAAACAGTTTTCATTAATTTCTTTATTATTTTACCCCTTTCACGGAATTTAATTGTATTCAGTCATAATAGGAAAATTTTATTTAAGAGTGATGAGGTAAGAAGAAGAAGAAGGGATAAAGAAAGTGAAGGAGAATGCGAGATCATATAATAAGAATATCACAGTCAAACACATTATAGTTGAATACCTAATTGTAAAAAAAAGAAAGAATATTAGCAAAAATAATTTTTTTTGGAAGAAATACTAGAAAAGTAAAAGAGAAGAAATGAATACACCACATATTGGCGGAAACCCAAACAAAAATAATGAAAATGTTGAAAATTAATTCTTTTCGAGGTCTATAGACCATGTAGTCGTTTCTGGTGTAAATAAGGCACTAATACTACCCTACTACCTACTAATATTATTTTGACAAATAATAATTTAACAATCAAACTGATAGTGACGAAAAATTGTTTCAGTTGGTTATTTTCAGTAAAATTGTGAACAATTTTATTGAAATATGGACAGAACAACGTCTGGCGGGTCAGCTAGTTTTTAATAAGATTCAGCTACTTAAATTCATTCAAAGCTACATACCACCCTGAAATAAGTTACAGAATTGATTCCGATCGCCTATTATAAAATTTTCCTTATGCGTAGATGTCATAAGACTCCAAGTAATTTTATAAGTGCGAACTTACTATAAGACCGCTGGAATTTGCAAATCTGAATAGCCTAACATCTATGCCATTGTAGCAAGTGAAGAATATATATATATATATATATATATATATATATATATATATATATATATATATATATATATATATATATATATATATATATATATATATATATATATATATATACATATATATATATATATATCTTATAATTATTATAAAGCCTCAATGATTAGGACGGTCGTGGTAGTATGCGCAGAAGGGTCAGGTTGTGAGACTGATCAGATGTTAACGTACATTTTAAATAAATTCTTAAGATAAGGAGCTGTGGGTTAATCCAGAGTTGTGACGTGGGAAGATGATGAGAGAGGATAGTTCTGGAATTACTTTTACGGTGAACTACTATTTAAAAAATTAATTCTGCAATACCCTACATAATTAAAACAATCCATTTAATTAAAAAACAAACTTCTAAGTTTTTAAACCAGGATAGGATGAAGAACTTGTATGAAGCAAAGTACAATGCCAGATATAGTTAGTTATGGTCGAAAAGAATGCCGCAATACCTAGAAAAACAGGGAGGTAAAGAAAAGAAAATGACTGCGAGATTTAGACTAGAGAATGAAGAAAGAGAAGGTAGATACTGTGGTGCAGAGGAAGAGAAACTACGTAGGAATGAAGAGGAAATATTAGAACACACCAAGAGTAGGTGTCGGGAGAAGTTGGAAAGCGAAGTAGACTTGATAGAGATGTTACAGGTTAAGAAGGGAATAAAATGGATGAATGGTGTTTGGAGATAGCGAACGGACAAAGAAGATGAAGCTGTAGATTGAAGATAGTTCTAAAATGATTATGTCATAAAATGAAATATAGTCTGAGAATTTAAGGCGGAAGATTATATGCCTATCGGTACATATAATTAATTTACAAATACATACTTAGTTTTTAATTAAAAAAATATTTGAAAGGATTAACCATGTCATGATAGTTTTCTTCGTGTTTCTATGATACATGCTACTGCACAGCGTACGGCGTTGGTCGTACCCTCTGATTTGAATTTCCACGCCTTTTAAAAAACGCATGTGTTTTTATCTTTTAATTAAGTGCATATTGGTATCGTGGGTATCGTTAGCAGGCGCTGGGGCTCTTGGGTGCGTTGTTATTGTATTCGTAACTATATATGTCATCATTGTGACCTATAAATGATGATCAAGTAACCAACATATTTAGCATGATATTATTTAAATTGAATTATAAAATAGAATAGAATTAGGAGCGGCAATCGGAATAATTTGTAAACAACACTAGGGATTTCACACTTGATAAATAACGCGAAAATGTATTTAGACAAAAATAATTAGTTTTTCTGAAAATTCACGCTAGTACCTGAATATCCATTGGTTGTGGTCTAACCATCGAATTATTAGGGAGTGCCAATATGAATAAATATGCTATAACTATGATAATTTCGAATAATAATTACCAAATACACTTCATTCTGTTTTTACGTGATAGAGAAGCTCGCGAAAAAAAAGATATGGTACATATCCATATAAAGTAAAGGATTGGTTCGACTTTTGAAAAATTAGCTAAAACAATGTCATTTAAGTATGCGAATACATCGTATTCAATGTGCAAATTTTTTGAAATATATATTTCAGTGATGCTCTTCGCACCAATGTGTACGAAGCATAACGTAGTAATTTAGAAATAAACCGCCTCCAGACGATGCGTTGAACGTTTGATTCAACGTTTGATTGACTTGGCAAGTTTATTGCTACACAGTGGAACGAATGTTTGATCCGAATGATTTACTTATTTTATTAATTTGTTGAAATTATTAAATTAACACTGACACTGTTTAACAAAAACTTTCAAGTAAATAAATAAAACTTCAAGTATAAAACATTTCTTTGTTGGACGATTCGTGCAACAGCGCATGACATATGAATCAAGTGTGTGGTGGGGGTACAAAAGTCACTTTTGACGCGGTTCAAAAGACCGACAACAGCCCGAACTTCTTCCAACGTGAACGATGGCACACTTAGTTTCAGCATCGACCACACGATGCATCCAAGGTTGGTAGCGGTATTAGATACCGTCTAAAACAGTAAACGAGTTACTATGACAAAACATTTTCAAATTCCTAAAACAATTCAAAGTCAACTAAACTCTCGCAAATGTTTTCAGTTGAATAGCTATATAATAATCAGCTAAATTTTAATATGATTCATCAAAAATAAATTTAGTACAAATATAAATTCGGCGCAAAATTTGTACGGTTGCATGAATTTATTTCTTGCATCATATACAACAGATTTTTTGTAATTTCATAAAATAAAAATAACACTAATCTCCATAATATATACAAAATGCTTATGGGAGAACTAAAAAAAAATATATATTTTTTTAAATATTTATTTGAGTGCATTAAGTTTCGATAGTTAAAATATATAAACACGAGATGGGTTTTTAAAATATAGAGATTAAATTAGTTTCATTGATAAAGTCAATAAGGTTTTTAAGACTTTCTCTGCTTTCAATTATCTGCTTGTAGTCTTCAGGCATATTACAGTTTTGTGTTTGCGAAGAGTACTTGGAGCATTGAAGAATAATATGCTTCATTTTTAGTAGGCTAGACATTGGCAAAACTTTTCAAAACTTTGTTTATTTTTTATTTATATTTCGTCACTTACTATGCGTTAGTGTCGTAACAGTCAGTTTGCCATCATATTGAAGATGAGTATAATTTTTTTGTCATTAAAGAGTTCATTTACAGTACAGTTTCTCACAGTCGTTCATATGAAATGTTACTTCACCTGTTGGAGTACAAATGAAGATAACGTTGATGCGAACTATAATTGTAGTGCAATAGTGATAGAAACGTCACAAAACAGGACACTTCTGCAAATTATTTACTGGGACCTTATACATATATGGGAACACTATATCTCTCCGTAATAAGTTTATCAAACTATCCCTGAAAATATAACTCTGGCACAATAACAATACTTTAAACAATAATAATATGTAATTCGTAATTTTAGAACCGCGTTAAATCAAATTAAATCGCGTGTAAAATGGATAAAAAATATTTTTTTAATCGCGCTAGTCAAATCCGCGTAAAACAGAAATAGATGTTTAAATAAATGATTATTCGAATAAGAATAAATATAATTATAACTGAATATAAATAAATCAGAGATGTAATATAGTATTCGAAACAACACGGTAGCCGAGAGCAGTTATACTTGACGCTGACTGCTGTGTTTTCGAGTTCGATCCTCGGACCAGAGTTATATTTTCTGGGTTTGGTTCTTATTAAGTACACACATAATTTTAAACTTATTAAGTAACAGTGAGGCCCACATATATGAGGCCACGACACTATAAAAATTGTCAAACATACTAGGAGGTCGTCGATAATCGATAAATAAATAAAATACATAGTCAGAGTCAGGAAAATTAAATTAAGAATGTGTGAGTAATAAATTTTTAAATATTTTTTTGGAAAGAATTATTTTTCTTTTTTTGATCCAAGTACGAGTATTTCAATTAATCTAATTTTATTTAATTAGAACTAGGTGTGGTTGCCACTAAGCATATTATATATGTATATTTATCCCGATGTGTGACTTTGAAATATGGGGAAACCGATAAGCGTGCCACCGCCACAACCACCACCGCTGCTGCGCATAAATTAGCGATTCATTAGTATTCTGGAATATATATTTATCTGGTATAAAAATCCAATTAGTTAATATGTACCCCTATATGTTAATACTAAACACGAGTATCTTTTATTACGATGGTAATTGAACTACATTAATTATAATTATTTTTTAAAACATTTGTTTAAATATATTTTATTATCTATGAGGTATTAAATTGTAAGGGGTCATCCATAAATAACGTCACACAAATTTCATGGTTTTTAACTCTCTCCCTCCCCCTCTTGTCACGTCTTGTCACACCTTGTGGACTCTGTTGTGACGTCAGTTATTTGTAGAAAACATAATTTAAGGTATTTTTTTCGGGTTTAATTAAATTTTAGATTAGATGTAATGTCACGAAGTTTATCACTGTTCACTCTCTCTTGTCTTGTCTTGTCACACTTTAGGAATCTTCCCTCCCTCTTCTTTTTGTCTGTGACATCATTAGAGTACTACCGTTATATTTTCATGTATTAAAACTCTAAGTAGTAAAATTTCTAGCAAATAGAATTAATTAAATTATATGAATTGGTTTGTATGTTTAAGTTTTGATGAATATATTCATAATAAATACAAAATTGTATATTACTTTAAATACATTTTACTTAAATGAACCCAATACATTATAATCCTTCTTCTTAAATATTACTAATCCATAATGGGAAGTTTTATATTTCTATTAATTCGAATAAGGTCATTTTATGATTTTAATAGCGACAAAATAGGTCATCGAATGTCATATATTGGTAAAAAATATTACGTAATATTTCCTATCGGATTTCTTATTGAATTAGCTGCTGGTGTATCAATATATATTTACGTTCTCACATAGATACTTAATCTAAAAGACGAAGCTAGTCTGTGACTAGAACCTGGAGTCAACGCTACAATTAGTTTGAAACTGTGCAATCTCATTTATTTCTGGTGAAAGAAATGCACTTTGTTTCTACTGTTTACCCATTATTATTATTTTTTTAAATTATTTATTATAACTAAACCACTTGACTTAAAAAATAAATAAATTAAAATAGCTCATGAATCATTTTTATTACAAAATATGTTTTATTATACATAAAATCATTAATTTTTTTAAATAATGTGTATATGTTACATACAATAGAATTCATGAGCGTCCGCAAGAAATTTCTAGGGGAACAACAAAGTGAAAATATGTATAATCTTCTACGGATGACTTATTTGCCTCTCTTGATGCTCGTTTAACTTGTTTTCTTTTTGTGTCATATTTTTTCTTTCGTTCTCACTTCAATTTCAGTTGTATTTAGTTTACTTTAATTTTTTTCTCCAGGCCATCCAAATTCTACGTTCTTATTTTCTGGGTATTTAGGAACAAAGTTTATTTTCTTCAAATCAAAAACAAGGATTTATTATTAAAGCCTCATTCCCACTCAATATTTTAATTTAGATTTCAGGTTTCCAGAATAGACATTTCTTGTTACATTCGTGTTTTAATTTGAGTTTATTTAATTTAGTCGATGCACATGCGTCGTAAGTAATATCAATTTTGACAGTTCGACAGTTGGACAAAATTAAATGTGGAATAATTAGAATTGCTGTTTTTAATAACAATAGAAATTGTTTTTACTTCTTTATTTTTGACAAACTGACATTGAACTTCTTTTAACAATAAATTTTACTGCATTTTGAGGGATTGTCACATTTTGGAGGTTATAATATAATATCCTTTTTTTAATTTAGAAACGTTGAACCTTGTAATGTTCAAACAAAATTAAAACAGTGAGTGGTAATAAAACTTTATTGTTTTAGATTTTTTATTAAAAAAAAAAGTATTTTGTACTATATTGAAATAGCAGTAAAAAGCGTTTTACATATTACATTGTAAATTAAATACTTAGAAAACAGGGGAGTCAGAATAAAAGAAATTCCCCTCTCCGGACGCCTATGTGTGACACGATTTCAACTCTATGTAAAGTTTACTTCTGTAAATTATTTTAAATATTTAAATCATAATTCATTTTCATAACATGTTAAAATGTGTTAATGTTGTCTTCCTTATAACTCAGTAGTGAATGGTTTGGCCCCGCACAATTAAACATTACGCGTTTGTGCGTCATCCTCACATTACTTCACCTACATATAATTTACATAAATAACCAATATATCATACAATATAGTCGAACCCATAGCCCGAGCCCTGTATCTCGCAATAGAGCGTTTTGTTTCCAAACACGTAATAACTTGTCATATGTGTGAAACGGAATTTTTATTTCAGCACTATTTCAATACAGCTGTCACCATACGATTCACACCACGTAGAGTTAACCCGTTAGTAGTAGATAGGGTTGCCACCTCTTTCTTGAATTTTTGGACAAATACATAATGTTATTTATGTATAATTTATTTATTGTAGTTATTGTTTAATCATGTAACTATGTATTCTAATACCTATTGAAAATCGTTACCACTTACTTCACCGTCTACTGTTCTACATTTTCCTCCTCCTCCTACTCCTCTCCTCTGCTCACTCATTTTCTTCCTCCCGTCAGCTTCTCTATCTTCTTTTTACTGTTTATTTTACCCTCGCATGCCTCTTTTATGTGCTCCAACGTCTTTGTTTCTCTCTTGCACATTCTGCATAATCTTTCCCAATCACAATCTCTTTTTTCCCAATATCAGCAGCCTTTCTCTTTATTTCCCATTTTAAATCTTGCGATCTCATTACGTTCCTTAATTGTAACATACTTATATAGTGACACCATTTTTTTTCTTAAAAATTTCATATAACATTTGTAAATTCATTAAGTTTACGGACGGTCTAATAAATTTGATTAAATGGGCCTGTGAACTCATTTAGTAGATGTCTTTATATATATATATATATATTTCCGTTTCTATTTATTTAAATACTCAAAAGTTGATGGAAATATAGTTTTTTTTTTATTATTATATTGCTACGATTTCAACAGCTAGGTGATATCTCGCATTAATTGTAATATAATAATTGTGTGTTTTTGTAGATTTGTTTATTTACATGGTTGGTATATTTGTTTGTTTTTATTTGTTTATTATTTTGTGAGTTAATTCTTTGCCTGTCATGGAATACAGAGTCTATTCAGAGACCTAACTAACTAATATAAAATTTGAATTTTAGTGTTTCCGCTTATGTTAGCGCATAGTATGACGTCACAGAAGAAATAAGTAACCGAGAATATATTTTTTTCACTACAATCATAATAATAAAGTTAATGGTATGTTCAGCACAGCTGTTAGTAGTAAATGACGTATTGTGTCAAAATTTTAAGTTGCAAGTACAATCATACGTAGACTGTATTTTTAAATATAAAGAAGCTCTCTGGATCCATCAGCTAACACTTCAGTTTCTTTTTAAATCTTCGGTGAACATTTTGTGTTTTTTTTCTTGTTTCCTATCAGTATATGTTTTCTCTAAATTTAGTTTCATGAAAGTTGGCAACCTTAAACGTACTCCTGTTACCCATTGTAACCATGTAGAGTGTCTACGTGCATGCGAAAGGAACATTAAGAGCTTTCTGGCTAGTTCAGAACATATATCACTAGTTTAAAATGATGATATATCTTGTATTTCAATAATAAACTATATTTTTGTTTGTTTTCACATTTTTTGTTTTGTTTGTTTTTTGTTTGTAAATATGACTATCATGCGTGTTACATAATGTTCAAATAATTTACATTTATATTTTTTTACAACTGTGAAATATTTGAATTTTAGATTTTAGAAGATAGAATATCACATTTATTATATTTTATATACTCATTTTTGTTTTTATTAGAAATTGGAATTTTTATGTTATTTCATTAAATCAGAGCGTCCGAGAAGAAAATTTGTTAAATCTTGATCTTCCTCCTTTCTTGAATATTAGTTGTAAGCTAACATCAGGATTTGTTTAAATTGGGAAAGCTTAGGGCCTTATTCTGTAAAGTATTTCCACCGGTGAAAAAATTTCATCGCTGTAAAATGACGTCACAAAAGCAATGATTTTTTTATTTGGTATTCTGTAAGTCCATCGATCCTTCGGTATTCGGTAATTTCCATCGATTTTATTTTTGTCGCTGGAAAAAAATCGACCAAATTATAAGGTTGCTTTTAGCGGTGACTCGAAAATTTTCCATCGCTGTATAATTTGAATTTCAGTACAAATTTTTTAATACAAAGTATATGTATAGTCATATGAATATACAAATATAAATATATCAGAAAGTGAGGTTATGTTGCTTGTTAATTGACTTGAGCAATTGATATGTATTCGTACTTGTCAAGTGTTTGATTTTTAAATATCTTAATATTCTGAATGCCGTGATTGGAAAATATTTTTAAAATTGATGACGTCTTAAAATACGTCATCAATACGAGTTTATACTTTTTCATCGCTGTATTTTATAAGAGCGATGGAAAATTTTGCATACAGAATACCACTTTAGATATTTTAAGTACAGCGACTTTATTCGAGCGGTGAAAAAATTAAATATTTCCATCGCTGAAAACATAAGGTCGATTCTTTAAGTTACAGAATAGTGCTGAGACTTAAGGTGCTAAGCTAGATATTGTAGTGTTCACCGTAAGTTGATTATTTACTTAAAGATAATGACGATTACTCTTATAAAATAATTATGATAATTAACATTTAATAAATTTAGTAAACGTAGAATATAAAAGAAAACTAGTAACTTTTGTAATGAATTGAGAGTAGGCTAGTTTTAATGTCCAAGGTAGAGAATTGTCTTGCAGTGCTAGGTAATTTCAAGGTTCACTTTCTGCTTCTTATATAGAAATTGTCTTTCAGTAAAAGTTTACACTTGTTTGCTTGCTACAAGGTAATTCCAAGGTACATTTTCTGATTCTCATATAGAAATTGTCTCGCAAGATAATTGAAATTACAAGGTTTTTCCACTGATTTGAAAATTACAAAAGTATCTTCACTGAAACCACTGTAACTCTTAAACTATTAGTCAGAATATCGTGAAATTTTGACACATATCATTTGAATGTTACTACTATCTAAAAATCAAATGGATTTCTGAATATTGACGTCATCTATATGTTATCCTACGAGCTTATTGAGTGATGCGTTTAAAGTATTACTCGTATTATTAATTTTACCTAACATTAAATAAAGATTACTTGCAATTGTACTAAATACACATGACAACATGACAAGTAACGTGCGTGACAGAATTCAAGTTAATGTTTCTAAATTAATAATTTTAGAAAGTGCCGTGAATAATTTCTTCTTCATAAAAATTAAATATCATTATACTACAGATAGTAATCTATCTGGAGTACCGACTGTCGACCACTGGCTCCCGACTCCCGACTCCCGACTCCCGAGTAGTCACAGTAGTCACAATAGTCTGGGAGTCAACATACTACCAACGACGAGTAATAAGTAATAGCTTATAACATATAATTTTAACCATAGTTTGATATTTAAAAGCATCGTAAAACCTGATAATGTTTGATAAACTTTTTAATTAATGTATGAAACACACCCTTTGTAATTATTTTGTGACGTTAAACATTATGTATAAGTCTATTGAAATATGTTTAACAATTTGTAAATATGGTACTAGATCACACTGTTGGCAATGTAGCTAATTTATTGTTAGTGAATGAAAATTACGTAGTAAATAGCGGTACTAGTATTTTAGTTTAACTTCTAATCCAGTTCTCAGAGCACATAATACTAATATAATTTAATATTTAACACAGGTGACGCCCGCTCGCGCCGCCATCTTTGAATAATGGTGGAAAGAAAAGTTTATTGCGTTTTTCTCTTTACTAGTGCGTCCTATGACAAAAGTAATTAAAATCAATTATACAGAGGACTCAATTTTCTACAAATTTTGTGTACATAATTTTTTTGTTTGTCTTACAGAGGCGGAGCTACGGCGTTGCAAAATATGGTATTACAATGAAAATTCAAAAAAATTCAAATTTGACCTCAACTTCTTAAAGACATTAAACATAATAAATTTACTTGGCACTAGGCAAACTATATATTGTCCAGGCATTACTGAATTACAGACGTTCTTAAGAAGGCACTTTTCTTACGATCATCTTGAAATTTTAAATACATATATTATTTATTAATGTCCTTTATACGTAGAAATAGTTTCAATACTCCTTGCAGTACTAAATTTTTAAATTTTGACTGTTAAAATTTACATTTTTAACAAATGTTTTGTGATATAAAAACGATGATTTTTTTTACGATTGTTTTGAAAAACTTAGACCTAATGCCTTTCGAATATTCGCTGCTACTCATGCAGCGATTAACTGCGCAAGCGACGTTGTCAAATTTTACATCGTGTTTTGAACAGCGGAACTGACGAATGATTGTGATGATATTTTTTATAAAAATAAAAATGTCAATTATTTTTGTTATTTCTTCGGAAACATACTATTTTTATTATTTTAATCGAAAGCTTGATGTTTTCTGAACCATATTCAATTGAAATATTAATTTCCTCCATTTGATACTTCCTCCATTAGAAATTTTTAATCAAATGCTCAAGTTAATGAATATAGTTGTTACCCCATACCCCATGTACTTGTACTTGTTTTAAAACCAATTATTTTCTTAAAAGTTTCGGAAACTTATCCTTATTTAATTTTTTTATTAATTATTGATTATCGTAGAACAAATGTACAAAGTTTCAGTAAGGTCTCCATTCTTTACTACCTCACGCGGATCTCGTTAAGTAAAAAAAGATTTTTATAACATAATAAAGCGCGGGCTTTTTAAATTACAAATTCCTATTCGTGTTTCAAAACACCTTGTATGTTTCATTTGTCTATAAATAGTCGTATTCGACGATTTTTATTAATAACAAGTTTCAGTTCTTTTTAAGCAATATACTGAGCTGCAAAGAAACTTAAAAAAAGCAAACAAAAAATGGAATCCTTTTCTCGTTTTCAATTCTCTCAGGGGCCTTTTTTCATTGGTTCTGCGAACTTGTTTTAATGGCTTTTCATACAAAATAAACTTCAGTTTTTCTTATTTCAAATACTTTCTATATCTACAGTATTTTAGTTTCTACAAAAATTCAATTACAAATATTTAATGCAATTTGAAAAAATGAAAAATTATACATACGTATTCTTAATTTACTGCATTAAACTATATTATTTAACGTGTTGGGCCATTTGATGGTTTCTTTTTCAAATTGCTATTAAAACTCGGTTGAATATTCTTAAGTGATTGTTGCTTTATTCAAGAGAGAAAACCTTCCGATTATTTATTAAAAACAATTTTGGGTAAATGAATATCTAGGATAGCTTAACAGTAGACCTTTTCCAACTTAGGTAACTATCTTCAAGTAAAAGTAATATTACAATCTCTAATAGGAACATCTACTCTCGTCTACTAATAAATCTCGTTTTAGCATGATCCTATACACGGCTGCGCGTCTCCCACTCTCTGCACTATATCTCAGGAACGGTTGATCATATGAAAAATGTATAAAATCAAATTTGTAGAGAATTTTATGCTCTAAATGTCACTTACCGATCCTTTGAAAATCATGATTGGTGTACACGAAATTCTATAAGATATTTGAGAGAACTTATAAAATGTCAAAACAAAGTTTTATACAAGTGTGATAGCGAGGGTAAATATTGACAAAGTAATAAAATATAATTAAAAACACCATAGACAAATTATGAATGTCAATGCACATTTATCCAATATTAGTTATTCCACTTACTCGATCATATGAGAGATCTGACTCCTCTTTGTTTGAAAACAATATTATGCTAAGATATCAAGATATATAAAATGAAACCAAACACAATACTAGAACAATTGAAAATTAAAAGACCATCGAATATAGAAATTATTACTTATTATTAATTGATGTGTTTGCTGCGATCACAAAATTGTTTCTCTCGTTGATTTCCCAATTTTGTGCTGCAGAAGCCATTGTTAGATAGTTCCCGAGTTTCCTCGGATGCTAGCTGGAGGTAGTAGGAAAATTTTACAAGAAAACTTTACCTAAAGCTGACCTGGGTTTGGGGTCGGGTCGGTGATGGTGTCTAGACTACATGGAGTCTACAATTTCGTTAGGTAACAAATTCCCGCATTCCATTCTTCGCTAATAAGTGTGTAGCTTATTACCTTTCATTCCGAGCTTTACCGCTTTTTTCGCCTTGTATGATTGGGTTAATAAACTTTAGAGTCATCTACACTTAATAGCACAAACCAAAATCATTCCAGTAGGCATCTTGCTATAGTTCGAACAGGTCTAGCTTGTAGAACTACCGCGGTACTGATCAAATATGTTTTATATACATTTACTAGCTGTCCCGGCCACGCGTTGCTGTGCCTAACGTAGCGCCATCTATTGAATATTTACTCAATCTAGTCAACAGATTTCGATTTACTGAACAGAATATTTACTCAATCTAGTCAACAGATGTCGCCATCATCGTCGCCCGATGTCATATGTCATATACAGATAATTAATAGACAAATAATTAGCAATAAGATAAATAAATTGAGATGTAAGGTATCCTATCTTTCAAGTTGGGTCAAACTGCACACGGTGTACAAATTTCATTAAAATCGGTTAAGTAGTTTAGGAGTCCATAGCGGACAACACAGTGACACGTAATTTATATATATTAAGATATTAAATAGATTTATTAAATATCCTACTAAATAAGTATTCTCTTGTAATTCAACAGAAATTAAAACGGTAGCTGAGAATGATACTTAACAGTGTAAATGCAAGTAGACTGTATGTGTTTTTTATAACGCAAAGAAGAAACTCAACAACGGACGTGAACGTGGACTCGGCCATCGGACATGCCATATAAAGGCGTTGTTCATAGTATGTACATCAGATTCGCATTTATTCACAATGTGTATAAAATAAAACTGTTGCATACTTTGTAAATTAAAATGCACCTCAAGTAACTTATCTGGTCTTATGTCGCGCCTAAAACGCGCTGCATGCCCCGGTCAGTAACCACACTTATTGCCTTGTGTGAATGGAAGTCATATCAACTTTTTATAGCATTTCGTTTTCGTAAACTTCACAATCCCATATATGTAAATCAAGTTATAACTTGTAAACATTGCATGCATTATTTGTGAACAATAGTTAACTTGGTACGTAGATAGTTATTGCATTGAATTATAGAACACAGAATGTCGTAATGTTAGTTGTAGTAGTAGAATGAAAAGATTACACCTGGGGCGCTATTCCTGAGTTCAATCGAATCGTAAACTCTTCTTCTTTCCGTAAAAATCACTCAATTTACTCAAAAGTGCTATTCCTGAAAATTTTACGAATTTACGAGTAGAGAAATAGAGCAAAAAAGTGAACATTTGCACGTCGACTATTTAGCGTGCGAATGTACGATCGAACAGTAAATTTTAGTGACTTTTATTAATTATCACTGTTTCAGGCAAGAGTATTTAGAAGATTTCTAAAAATGTCAAAAAAATAAATATTTGTTGAAGTTAACCTAAAATTTTTCTATTACTTTTTATTGCGCATTATATTAATTTAATAAAAATGACATCTCTAAGAAGTATGGCTTTAAATAATTTACCTATGCTTGAAGAAACGTAGTTAAATTATATGGAAAATGAAATACAGTTAAGAAAATACAACCATTAGAATCAGAAACTAGACGTAGCCAAAACACTTAATTAATAGATCTTATTTATAATAGAATATACTGTTTATTTATTAATAAAATTAGAAATAGTATATTGTGTTTATTCTTAAATATTCTTATTAAGATAAGTGCGGTTTTTTTAATCTATCATAATTTAACAAATATAATGTATTCTAATATTCTATTAATGCATATAATTGTTAAAATTCAATTGTTAAATGATTAAAAGTTCTATAAAATTAATAAATAGGAGAATATATCAATTATTATGCAAACTCTGTATTCAATATTAAATTTGTACTATACTAAGATAAATGCTTCTTTTAAAATCCAGAGAAACGGTAGAAATAATAGTTTAACCAGATAATGATATCCAACTTACAAAAAATATTTAAATTAATTTAAATTTGCCACATTTTGCTGGTCTACAAAACGTTCTACACAATATATTCAGTCGAATGGGGAATGTTAGTTTCGATTGTATTCAGGAATAGCGTTTTCAATTGTGATCGAATCTTACTTCACTCGTTTCGATCGAATTTGTTCGATTGCGAACATTGCTCGCAAAATTTAGTAATGAGAATAAATGGTTTATAAAGATTATATTTTTTTGACGCAACCTTCATGTATTTTCTTATTATCACCAAAAACTATATACATTTGTGAATATATTTACATAAATAATTGTTTAAAAATATTCAAAGTGGCAGAGATATAAGCTGTTCCGCGAAACACGTTCTCCGGAACTTGCACCAATGGTCGCCATCGTAGAATCTTTAGGAATTGTAAAAAATAAAAAGAATGTACATATACTTGCAAACAAATGTATTATTTATCAAATAGCATAGCAAAAAAAGTTAGAATTTCCTTTTTATGGAAATGACAGTTTGAAAAAACGTTAGATTTTTTGTTAAAATTTTAAGGTAAATAACAAATGAACTCGATAGAAAATTTTATAAAAATGATATGGTGTAATTCTTATGTAAACCATATGACTCGTTCTTGAGATATCGTGACGACCAGTTCGAGAAAAATGCAAAAGAAGAAATGTATCGTATAAATATATAACTTATGTAATATACAGAATATTGGCATGGGTAAACTCTTAAAATAATCTTCAAACGTATCATTAGTAACTTTAGGCAAAAAAGAAACATTTTTTTTCATGAAAATTTCAGGGTAGGTCCTTTAAGATAAGTTAGAAATAAGAATAGAAATAATTGATTTTCGCGGGAAACTTAAAAATAATTTTAATAAAATTATTAAAAAAATCTTATGAATTTAATGAAAAGCATATAAAGGATCCTCAAAGTTTATATATTTATTTGTTAACGTGATTCGTATGGTGGCTCGAAAACGGCTCCGCACATTTTCTTGAAAATTGCTTATGTCGTATAGAAAAAAATTCTAAGGCTTTTGGCGTCCTCGAATTTTTCATTTCTCTTTTTAACATTTTTCAAAAATCAGTTATTTAAAAATTGAAATAGGGGGCGTTGAGAAAATTAGGGTGCTCGGTAAGGAACTTCAAAGAAAATTCATATTTATGATTGCTTAATAATTGAGTAGATTATTAATTTAAAAAAATTCAAAATTTTAAACTTATATTTGGGGTCACAAGAGTTGTTTTTAAATTTAGTATAAAGACTAACTTTAGTACCTAATTTACAAATCGAAAAGAAAAATCATAAATTTTTTAAAATATTTAATTTAAAAATATAATTTTAAAAAATATATATATTTTTAGTCAGTTTATATATTAAATTTAAACTAATTTATTTTAGAGTTAAATATTTCAATTTAAAAATAGAATTAAAATTTGAAATGAATTTCAACTCACACACAGACGTCGCTTGCGACGGTGTTAAACGCTAGTACAATTTATAATATAGTAGCGTCATCTTATTTGCGAGGCCAATACATTTTCAATCTACTTTCAATGAAAAAACGAAATATTTCGGTGACATTTGCAGATAAATAAAAATATCACAACTTTTTACAGAAATATTGCGTTTTTAGAAGGATTTAAAATAACCACTCTTATTGAATCATCTATAAAATTACCGTTCTGAAATACCCTATATATACAATTTAAAGAAATTATTTTAAATAAACATATTTTTATTAACTCAAAAAAAGTTGTACTTGATAATATAAAATATAGTTCCAAATTGTTTTACATATAAAAAAGAATTAAATAAACAAATAATGGATAAACAAAATAAACATTTATATATTTTGCAGTGTCCCAACGAAAAGCAATGTGACGTCTTTTACCATGCACGTATGCTCTTACAGCTCTTAGGTAGAACATATATTGATATGCATACATATATACAGTTTACATATATACTCGTTTGTAGTTTTGCCTCTGTGCTTCTATTCCTTCTATATTTTGGTTATTCGATATAGCTTTCAATATCTTTTGGCACCATAGTGTTGTTGCACTATTAATGGATGCATATCCATACCAACGCTCTCCACCCTATTTTTACACCCTTCACCCTTCTTGAAACCTTCTGAAGAACGCGGCAATGGTAGCGGCAACCTCCCTGCACTTTTCTACAACACTCCAAACCTTCAATGTTTATGAATATATTTCGGAATCCTTCAAAGTACTTTTATGTTACTGAATCTAATGTTCGTTCAAATATATATATTTGATTTCAATATATAATTCACCAGCAACTGAAATTTGAAAAAAATGGTCCTTTGATAAAATGGAATTTAGTGGGGGATGTGAAATGTTGTTACTTATAGACAAGCGTCCACGGGTCCATTGCATTGGATTTATTACATAAAATATGCAAAAGAAGGAAAGTCGTTTGTAACGACCAGCACAGTTATTAGCGGCAGTTGACGATTTCAGTTGTACGTGGGTCGATTGATTGCAAACTAGTCGCGAACGAAGTTTCCAACAAAAACGAAAAACGAGCCATGTCGAACCGTGTTTTGTGACTCTATAGAATTTTTAACAATAGCATAATAGGGGATTTTATTGTGTCGTAGCCTGAGTTATTTGTATGTATGTATTTAAATACTTTTGAATAGTATTTGTGCTCATCTCTACTCATGATGTCATCATCAAAAGCATGCAACGTAATTACCCTGCGACCATGAAACACAGTCGCTCAAAACTGCTCAAAACCAATTTGAAATCAGTTTAGTTTCGTTCGTGCCGTGTGCATTCTCTCACTAACATTCTCATTCGGTTCGGGCAGATTCGGGGCTCGCGTTTGCAATCAGTCAACCCATGTGCGGACGGCCTTAGTAAACCTGTTGGGGTCATGCGTACGGCTTCTCTCCCACTTTCCATCTCTTTTACATCTTAGGCCTGTCGCACACTGCAAGCATATTTAACCAACAGCGAATTCGGACCTAAATCGGCGGCTTGGTTGAGCGCCTAAAACTCCTAAAGAAAACCGACTCCTGTGTTCTTTGCATGTGTTGTGGCACAATACTTACATACCACGTACCGATATGACAGTAGGCACAGCAAACTTGTATACTGTAGGGTGTATTGAAGTTGTTTTGCACTAACAAAATTTATCACGAGAGCAAACTTTAAACTATAATTCCCACTCACTGCTTTAATTTTATTTTGTATTTTGTATCTAATGTAAATTGTTTAGCATATGGCAATACGCGTAGTCATTCACAGTACCATTTTTAATTTAATTTATTTTTTAAGTTGTCTTAGTTTTTTTTTAGAACCTTACAAGGTCCAATGTCTTAAATTAAAAATATTAAATTAACTATTATATATAAATATATATTAATAAATTTATTAATTAATTTATTAATATATATTATTATTATTTTTAATTAATTAAAAAACTATATTATATTATAACCTCCAAAATGTGACAATCTGTCAAAATGCAGTAGGATTTACTTTTAAAAGAAGTTTAATGTCAGTTTTTGAAAAATATAGAATTGAAAACAATTTCTGTTACTAATTGTAATTAAAAATAGCAATTTTAATTATTTCACATACAATTTTGTCGAACTGTCAAAATTTATATTACTAACGATGCATACGCACCAACTAAATTACCTAAACTCAAATTAAAACACTGTGAAAAGGAAGTCTTAAACGAACACCTGAAATCTAGATTACAATATTAAATAGAAACAGTAAATTAAATATCAAAACAGTGAGTGGGAATGAGGCTTTACTATAATTTTTATCGATACACCACCGTCTTTCTCTTTCATATCCCCTTTCAGTGTACTCGTTTGGTCCCTTTCATGTATACGCTTATTTAAAATTCGCTTAAATACGGTTCCAGTATGAGATCTACGTATTCGGACGGCTTTGTCGCTTGCTCATTACATTTACAGAATTCGGATAGGTAAAGCGTAGTAGCGCGTATACGTTCGGCCAAAATTCGCTTAAATACGATTGCAGGTGCGACAGAATTTATGTAATTCCACAGCTCTTTATGTTAGAAGTATGTATTACCTAATTAATGTGGTCCTTGCTTTATTTCCAGTAATCCTATTCTTTTTGTCATTGAATATTTATTGATTTGGTTATTAAATGCATACTTGTTAAAGTGCCTGCAACATGGAAAAAATACAAATTATATTAATTTTTCTTTCACTATTTGTAACTAATACAAAAATGTATATACAAGAGTCATTCAAATATAAACCGGAATATTTTAGAACAAATTTATTGGTGATTTCTAAAAATACATATCAAATGTCTTATTTTTGTACATAGTTTCCTTCAACAGAAATACATTTTCTTCATCGAATAGGAAGCTGTTATAGACCGCAGCGTCATTTTGAAATCTTTCCTCTTCTAATGCCTCCTTCAGTAAACCGAATGTATAGTAGTCATATGGAGATAAGTCTATACTGTAAGGTGAGGTTTCCAGAGTAATTCTGTGAGTCTATCATGAGTAAGAACTGCTCTATACGGTCGTGGAGAAGGAGAACCAGCAATAGTCACCTTCCTAGTTCCAAAACACAGTAGCCAAAATTTTTCCGGCGGACAACCAAGTCTTAGCCATATTTTTGCACTTATCACGACCATTTCGAAACGTCTGGGCAAAATTAAACACTTGCGTATTACTCTGAATAGCATCACCAAACTGTACTTTGAGTCTCTATAAAATTTCACACCTTCGCTGTCGAGAAAAGAAATAATAACACATGGCGCATCATTGCTGGTACTTTCCGTTTACTAATAGCGATACTGATTATGAAATGACAAACATCAGTGTAAGGTGAATCAAATGAATATAATTCCGCTTTATATTTGAATGGCCATCATATAATTTGTAAGTTAAGTTAATTATAACACCCAAGACAGAAACAATTATGAAATATGTATACAACTATATCCAACAAATTATAGAATAGAAGAACCCTTATAGCTCCGTAATTTCATGCCTGCTCAAATCACAACACAACAAACCCTTACTCCCTTACTCTTTTGATCATCATCAAAGCAGGCATATATTCGTACATCATGTCAATTAGAATCATTTACAGATCCAATAATGTTACTAATTTCTCTGACTATTTTATATCCTTCTGATCTATAAGTATAAGGTAGACGATGCATGGACATTACCGCTACTAGTACTCCTTCGGGAGGTCCTTTGGGGTATACTATCTATGTTTCATCGTACACCTCGGCGATGATGCGGCTAAGCCAGCCAAAACATACCCCTTCCCATTCCATTCGTCTGCCCTATCCACCCAGCCACCCCAATAGAATATGCACACCACCGCAAATAAAGTTTTCACATATATCAAAATATTTTGATAGGCAAATTTATTTTTTTTTCTGTCATATTTTCTCTAGCAAATTGATATTTAATGCTACTGGAATAAAATATTTATCATGTCAATGCTCTAAACAATATATTGTTTTGTAATTTTAGTTAAAGTTTAGCAAATAATGTTTAGTAAGTATGAAAAGGTCGAATTTATCTGTGAGGAGGACTGTGAAATCGATGGAGTCTTCCAGTTTTTTAAATCTTGCAGCGTTAATCTCTAAATCTCCAAAAAATATTTATATCTAGTCAGAGTTGTCTAAAGAAGAAGCCCTTTAATTTAATCTCTTCAGTCATATCACATCATTTAAAGCACATCACTTCAATACCAATTGACAATTATTTTTCTTCATTTATTTATTTTAATCGGTTTATTTTCTGTGATCCTATCACTGATGACGTCCTAACATACAATGTTGGCAGTTCTTATGAGGTGGAGTGACCTTATACAGGGTGCGGCAGCATAACTTCCTTTTTTCAAAACTTATTAAAACCCATTGTATGAATAAGAATTTTTTAATTTGTTTTTTATAATGTAGGCACATACATAAAGTTTTGTTTTAGTTAGTTTTGAAGATCAAATTAGGGAGGTGACGTCCCCCATTCTTCATACACTGAGGTAACCGATTTCTGGCGTTTGTCATGACTCGTGCTCATCCTGAATGTTGGTCTTCAAATCTTGTAGGGTGCTTGGACGGTTCATATAAACAAAGGATTTCAAGAAACCCTCAGCAAAAACTCACAAGGGGCTAAATCGGGAGAGCGGGTCAGCTACTCCAAATCGCTCCTTATTAAGATGAGGCGCTGTATGAAGTGTTCACTCAAAACCGCTATCGAAGCTCTTGAAGTGTGTGCCGTTGCACCGTCTTGTTGAAGCCAAAAAAAGCCGCATGTTTGCGCGCAAGACGTCATGGTGATCGCAACATTGAAGCTCTCACTGCCTCAATGCTCTCAGGTGATCTAATGGACCTAGGGACTCCAGTTCTTCGTCTTGTCGCACTTGCAGTTTATCTGTACATAGTAACCCACATAACAATTGATTTCCGGTCCGGAACAGAAGCCAACGGGGCTAAATTAAAGCGATTCCGAAAGGCGCGCTAGGTTGTGACCACAGAACATCCGCTCGAAAAGTAGGCCTCAACGGCAAGCGCACGCTCCTAATTATTCAAACGCATGATGTTGGCTGAAGTATGTCGGGACAAAATTTTATTGTCTCTCCTCTTGAACGAGACCACCAGCGCTCCGCTACGTCGTCAATCGAATGAATGGCGCGCTATTTAAAAAAGGAAGTTATGCTGCCGCACCTTGTATATGTAGCAACATCGTCGCCTTATAAGTTTCTATGATTATGACAACCAAAACCAGAAAAATTAGCAATGATATCAATCTGGCGTCAAGCAGAAATGCTAGTGGCCACTATGCCGTCTTTATTATGGATTTAATATTATTGTCATTTTCTTTTTTAGCTTTTTCATGTAATTTTTTTTAATTAAATAATCATGAGTTAAAGATTATATTAAATGGAGTTGTAGGAGATTACTTACCAGGTGTCGTAGAACATATTTCGATAGCATTTACTTATTTGGGACAAATTACTAAAATTTTGAAACACTGCATACTAAACTGTCAAAATTAAAAATAAAAATCATATAAAACTAACATTTAAATTAAATCTTATAATATCACGAACACTTCTAACAATTTAAATGAATATCAATTTGATGTAAATTTATCCAAAAAGGATATTAAAAACCAAAAAAAAAATAAATCGTATGATGACGTATGAAGAACATAAGACATTTATAAAAATTTGTAAGCAAAAAAGATGGAAAGCGGCCATTAAGACAAAATATAATGCGTTCATCATTTCTATGTATTTTATAATTCAAAATATAATTAAATTTAAAAAAATAGTTCGTTTTATGTACTGATTGTAAAGAGACAATTTATAAATTACGTTGATTATAATTTCGATTGCAATTGTTTATTAAAAAACATAACAAATTATATTGAAATGACCCTACTAGATTTCATATTATAACTAATGAAAGAATTAAGAATTTTATAAAAAAAAATCTAGTACACCTAGATTTGTAGTACATCAAGTTGATATTGTTTTAATTTATAAAAAGAAAGATGAAATTTTTCCATCGATTGTGAAGCGAGGTATTTATTATTAAAATACACATAATAAGCATGCAACGGGCCGATAAAATATAATAAAAAAACATAAGGACATTGCAGTCCGAGAATCGAACCGAAGACAGCATTCAACGTCATGATGTCACCCACGGTGTCGTCTCTTCTTGTCACTGTTGAAATATGGCAGCACGTTCAAGAACGTTCTGAAATTAAATTCTTGATCGAACCATTTGATATGGCATTTTTTGACGATTGTTTTTTTCAGATGGCTGCATATTTTTGCAAGATATCCGTAGATGTTGTACTGTTATTTAACAGTGACATGTATTGTATTATAGTATACGGTAATGTATTATGTTTTATTTTATGTTAAATATACATGAATATATGTAACTATGTTTAGCAGATAACCATAAAAAAATCATTTAGAAAATTTTTCACGACACATTTTTACTCCTCCTCCATTGTTATGTCTTGTCGTATACAATGTGTCCCAAAATTCAACGATAAACGGGCACCAGAGCGTGGACCTGCTCATGACTACCCGAAAAATAAAATGTATCTCATTTTTGGTGTGAAATTAAAAAAAAAAAAAAATTAAAATCTTTCGAAAATTGGCACCCCTTAAGATGTTTTTAACTACCATGGTTTTTTTTTGTATCGGCGACCTAAGAGTAGCACTGCTATCCACCACAATCATTAAAAATCCCAGAATGACTGTAGTTTTCATAATAGATGTTAGTGAACAGAAACTTTAATCTAAATTATTTTTTTCCCTAAAATTTTGAAAGATTTTTACTCATCGTGGTGTAAAAAAAAGTATGAACATTACTAGGCAAGTTTTTTTAAAAATTGACGCAACTATCCAAGATTCCGAAATAGTACAATACTCTAGGAAACTAGCTTCAAAGAAAATAATAATTAATTATAAATATAAATAAAATAATTTTAAACAAGAACCAAATTTCATAAATTGTTGTTGTTGATAATAATCACTTTTACAATATCCAAAATAGTTATTTTTGTTGTTGAAAAATGTCAATATCTTCTAACATATAAAGAGTTATTAAAAAATAATTGTACATTTCAGGTTCTAGTAACCAACTTTATCAATATATAGTACACTTTTATAGAAATAAAGACATAGAATACAAGCCCATTATTTGCCATCGGCATTAATACAGGAACAGCGATATATGGTATATCCCTGTTATGACATCACACATTTAGTTTTTTTTAAATCGATTATTAGATGTGACGTCATGAAGCTTATAATCCCCTCCCCCCTGGTTACGTCTTGTCACACATTGGGAACGTCCCCTCCTCTTTTGCGTGTGATGTTATTCATTGGATAACTTCACACGATAACTTGTCCTCTAAGTAAATGAATTTTTTCGACCATATTTATTTGGACTGAGTTTGCGGTGGGGGGGGGAGTCTATTTACACAACAGAACTCCACAAGAACTTATTTCTAACCTCCTTACACATGAAGCTATACAATAAGAATCTTTATTTGCTAACCATCGCTTGAAACATGGCAAATGTTAAGATTTTATAATGGTATATTGTCAGTTTGATTGACTATAATTAAATGTGAATTTAATTACTCTATGATTGTTGTAAATGAAATTATAATTTGCAGCCGTGCCGCGCATCACGTTAATTTAATTATTACGCGTTTTGGAACTTCATTTGTATTAGAGAATAAAGTTAGCGAATGTTCGTTGTACGATTTGATACGAGTTATAACTCATTCATCAGAGAAGAGACACAGACGCTAAAGCCTCATTCCCAGCTACTAGTTTTCATTCAATAATTTTAGTTTTAATTTAATGCTTAAATCCTTGCTACATTTTGATGGATTTTTATTTAATTTTGTATTACTTGCGTGTGTCAGTAATATAGATTTTGAAAATGTTCTTTGTGAAAAATGAACATTGAAGCATGAACAATAAAACAGCGCTGTTTTAATAAATAACTTTCATAAACCATAGTCAAAACCCAGCTAAAAACAAAAAAATAATCAAAAATATTTTGTGTAAAATATAGTTTTCAAGATAAACAAATAACTAATTTCACATAAATTTCAAATATAATAAAAGATGAAATATGTACATAAAAAATTTTATTTATTTATTTAACGTCTTATTTATTTAACGTATATGTAAACCACACCGCTGCCTAATAAGTATATGATTATGTATATATGTACATAATCAATATAAGTTGATAACAACCAAACCCAGAAAATATTTATCTGGTTCGGGGATCGAACCCGAAGACACAGCAGTCAGTGTCAAGTATCAATGCTCTCGCCTACTGTGTCGTTAATTTTGATATTTAATTTACGTTTTTGTTTAATATGTTAATCTAGATTTCAGGTTTTTAGAATAGGTATTTCTTGTCAAATTCGTGTTTTTATTTGAGTTTAGTTAATTTAGTTGGTGCGCATGCGTCGTTAGTATTATAAATTTTGATAGTTTGACAGTTGGACAAAATTGAATATGGAATAATTACAACTGCTGTTTTTAATAACAATTGATAATAGACATTGTTTTTATTTCTTTATTTTTGACAAACTGACATTAAACTTCTTTTATAAATAAATCCTACTGCATTTTGACAGATTGTTACATTTTGGAGGTTATAATATAATACAGTTTTATTTAATTTAGTATTTTTAATTTAGAAACATTGGATCTTGTAAAGTTCTACAGAAATGAAGAAAACGGAAACGTATTAAATCTAAATTAGAAATGGTGCAGGGAATGACTACACATATTCCTATATGCTATACAATTTAAACCTAATACAAAATTAAAACAGTGAGTGAGAATGATACTCTAGTCACGCAGTTAAACTTGAACTGTCAGTTATAATTAATATAAGTAAGTTCAATATAATAGAAACCTATTACGTATTTTATCTTGACGATCTTTTTCAAATCTAAAAATGTCCGAGTGACAGACTTGGATTATGCTCATCTTTCCTTCAATTTTTTTCGTGACATAATTATTGGAATGCTCCTAATGTAATATTGTTGAATAGCAAAAACCTAAAAAACGCTTTCTTTAATATATATATATAAAGCATATAAAAAAATATCTTAACATAGAAAATTTGATTATTCTTACTAGTCAGAAAAAAATATTTCAAGTAGTTTTTAGTAATTTAAAATTTTACAACAGAACAGACTGAAAAAATGTTGCTAAATTGCTTTCAGAATGAGAATTTAAAGAAATGAAGAGGTAAAAAATAAATGTGGGTAGAAATAGCTGACCGCGATATACGGCTCGAGGGGCAAATACTAACACCGTCGGGGGCTATCCAAAGTCCTATTTAGATCTCAGCCTAGTTCACAATATTCAAAAATATTTTCTTTTGTAAGATATAACTTAATATTGAAATAATAATATGTGTTTGTATGGTATTATATGAGAAATATCTTATAAAAATAAATAATATCGCTGCAGTAGGTGAGGTTTGAGTTCAATTCCCGGACCTGTACTATATTTTCTGAGTTTGATTGTTTTTAAATTTGTTTGATTATGTTCATACATATTCATTAGGTCATTAGGTAGATTATTTGCGCCGGGCCTATCATTGTTGGAGACAATTGATTATTTTGGGCGTAAGAGTATTTTTTTTAGCTGTCATGAAATTTGTAGACAATTGTAATACCTGACAATTTTACTTTTTTTTTAGATTTTCTTGCATGGAATAGGGGGCTCAGCATCGTAAATGGGTCGACGTAAAATAAATTAATAAAAAAATAAATAATAAATGTTTTGAATTTTTTTTCAATTTTTAATTTTCATTTTAATTAATCGTTCATTCAATTAATAATATCTCGTTTATTTAACGATTATTTAACATAAAATAGTTTACTTTTTACACAATTACTTTTTCGTTAATATAGTGTACATAAAAATAATTATTTTTCCTAACATTATTTATTTTTTACTTACTATTATTATTTATTTATTAACTATTTTGTTTACTATTTGTAAAGCAAATAATACATTTTATGAAAGAATATATATTTAACTAGTAAATAAGTACAAGATTTTAGGTGTATTTTAAATTTATTAAATAATATTTTAAAAAACAAATTACGTAAAAATATTTATCGCGATAACTTTTTTAGTATGCAATTAAGTATTTTAAAAGTTTTCGTATTGACTGTCGGACTATGCTTTTCTCTCCGATTGTCACGAAAAAACTACCTTAAAAGCAGTGATTCTTAAAATATACTTCTTCTAATAAAGTTAATAAAAAAAATATTTTTATTCCATACAGGTGCAAATTCTACAAATAGAAAATATATTTATTTGTTTATTTAATTTGTTTAATGTCGTTGAATTTCTGATGCTGAGTTCTATCACCGACGACCTTATTCTATGTTCACAGTTTCTGTGGTGTCGACCCTCATATATATGGTCTGCACCACTGCCTGATAAGTTAATGATTATGTCTGTACACAATCAACTTAGCCTGATACAAACATAATCCAGAAAATATAACTCAGGTCTGAGAATCGAACCCGAAGACATAGCAGTCAACGTCAAGCATCAATGATCTCACCCATTGTGTCGTCTCTTCTCGTTCCTGATAAAATATGGCAGCGCGTTTAAGAACGTTCTGACGTTAAAATCTTGATCGGACCATTTGATTTTGGTTTTTTTGAGATGGCTGCATATATTGATGAAGTATGTTTTATTTTATGTTAAAGAAACCTAAATATATATATATATATATATATATATATACATATATATATATATATATATATATATATATATATATATATATATCTATATATATACTAGAGTTTACCCCCGTCGCAAGCGACGACTGTCTTGTCTGTGTGAATTGAATTTCATTTCAAATTTTAATTCCATTTTTAAATTGAAATATTAAACTCGTTCCATATTTATTTTACATATAACAACAAATAATTTTTCATATAAACTGACTAAAAAAATATATTTTTTCCAATTTGATCATTATTTGACCAACTTTTTTTCAAAATTTGTTTTTCGATTTGTAAATTAGGTACTAAAGTCAGCCCATATATAAAATTTCAACTTTCTAGCCCTGTTTTTACCCTCGGCAAAAACCGCCCCCGTGCCCCCAAATAAAATTTTAAAATTTTGAAATTTTTTTTCGTAATAACATGTTTCATTATTATGTATTCCAAAATTTGAGTTTTCTCTAAAGTTTCCTACTGCGCCCCCTAATTTTTTCAACCCTCTTTTCAAATTTTTTATTTTCTTATTTTCAAACAATGTTGGCATTGAACCCCGTAATACATATACAAAATTTCAACTTTCTATCTTTTATGAACATTTTTTTAGTTCTTCCAAAAAACGGGTTTCCAGGAAATTCAGGGGAAAATCCGAGGACGCCAATAGTTGCGGATATATATATATATATATATATATATATATTTATATATATATATATATATATATATATATATATATATATATATATATATGTATATATATATATACATGGTATATATATATGTATACGCGTATATAATCTCTGCAAATATAAAATTAATTTAATCTCTAAATACATCTAAGTAACGTATAAAGTTTAAGATGATAAAGATGTAAGGTTATCTATCATATTCTATGTAAGATACAGATCCATAATGTAGAGGGTAATTGGAGAGGCGCTCGATCATTCTAATTGAAACCGGATATCCGTTAACGAGCCTTGCAGGGCAACCACCAACGACCACTACTCTAATCTCTACCAACCTATCCTAAGTTATCCGTGAATCCACCATCCTCCATCCACCATCCTCCATCCACCATCCACCCAAACTCTAAGATCTTTAAGACCATCACCATCATCATCCCATCCCATTGGGAGTATTACCATCAATTCTAAAGAGTATCGAATCTCGTAAATGCTGTGTGAAAACGTTGAAAATGCAATGAAAAGTGCAACTATGTGTACAAAATTTTCAAATACTAACGATTCTTAGTGTATCTGTACTAGTACGAATGTCTGGGCTTGAATTACTTTACGTGGTATAAATATAAATAGGGTTTTATTTTCGAATCAAGTAACTTCTTTGTAATCATCGATATTGATAGGCAACGATTGGTAAATAACACACTACTTTATTTTTAAAACTAATAGAGCGGCCACACATATGAGACACACTAGCAGAACCAAGAAAACTATGCCTTATGAATTTTCACTTTTATATGTGTATGATAGTTTAATCTATATATACAGGGTGTCCCAATATTCAACGATAAGCGGGCACCAGAGGGTGGTCCTGCTCATCACTACACAAGAAAAAGAGAAAAAATAATTTTTCTCCTTTTGTTTAGGAATTAAAAAATAAATTTTTTTTTCGAAAATTGAAACACCTTAAGATGTTTTTAACTACCATGACTACAATTTTATCAATATTTCTGATTTTTTTTTGTAACGGCAACCTAAATAGCACTGCTTCCAACCACAACCATTAAAAATCCCAGAATGCTAGTAGTTTTTACACAAAAATCAATCGAAATTATTTTTTTCCCTAATATTTTTAAAGATTTTTATTTTCTGTCCACTTTAACTCATCGTGGTGTAAAAAAAAAGTATGAACACTACTATAGCAAGTTTTTTCAAAAATTGGCGCAGGGTCTTCAGGATTCCAAAATGGTATAATACTCCAGGAAAACTAGCAATAAAAGAAAATTATGCATACTATTTCTAAACAAGAACCAAATTTCATAAATTGTTGTTGTTGATAGTTATTTCTTTTACAATACCCAAAATAGGTTTTTTATAGTTGAATGAATTAAAACAAATGGTACAAACAATTTTTCATTATATTTAAAAACAGACTTGACTATGGTGTGCACTATGCGTCATATAAAACTGCCTTAAAACAAATAGTCAAAAACTTGTCTAGGGATCCGTGTTAGGCTTTTCAAACTTTAGTATCATTCCCACTCACTGTTTTAATTTTATTTTTAAGTTAACTACTAATAAAATGTTACTAAGTATTTAATTTACATTGTAATACTGTTACAGTACGTTTTATACTGCTATTTCATTATGGAATAAAATACATTTCTGTAATAAATAAACTAAAACAATAGAATATCATTCCTACTCACTGATTTAATTTTTTTATTAGTTTTGATATTAATCTAGCGTTTAGTTTAAATTGTATATCATATGGGAATATGTGTAGTCATTCCCTGCACCCTTTTTAATTTAGAATTTAATTTACGCTTTCTTTGTTTTTTTCAGAACGCTACAAGGTCCAATGTTTTTAAAGTAAAAGGCTAAATTAAAAAATATATATATTATATTACAACTTCAAAAATGTGATAATCAAAATACAGTAGGATTTATTTTTAAAAGTAGTTCAATGTCAGTTTGTCAAAAATACAGAAATAAAAACAATTTCTATTATTAATTGTTATTGAAAACAGCAATTTTAATTATTCCACATTCAATTTTGTCCAACTACGCAAACACACCAACTAAATTAACTAAACTCAAATTAAAACACGAATGTGATAAGGACTTCCTATTCTGAAAACCTGAAATCTAAATTAAACTATTGAATAAAAACGTTAATTAAATATCAAAACAGTGAGTGGGAATGACTTTTCACTGTTGAAAGAAGAATGTTTTTCAGATCATAAAACGACAAAAAATCTCAGAAACAAACCAATTAGTTCGTAATATTGATATAAGATGGCAGAGTAAGAAATCAGCAGCACTGTTTAGTGAATGATTATGGAAAGTTGTATCTCCAGTATTCAGTTGTTAAATACTTAAATCCATATAGGCTGTTCGTAAAAGTGAATTTTTTCTACTTTTTCTTTTTCACAAAATATTATCATATATTTTTAACAATTATTCGTTTTATATTTTTTAAATTAAATTACATAATTAATATTTGCTAAAGTAAGAAATAGGACAAGTATAATATATAACAAACAGTTAGAGTTATTGATTCGTTAAATATTGGCTAGTTAGGTTAGCTAATGGCTGATTGTGTAATTCCACTTAATTGATTTTAATGAAGGGCGTTTAAGGTAGACTGACTTTAATAAAGTTATTTAAAATTTGATGTAATTTATCCCCTCGATTATTTGTTTGAAATTAATGTTTTTAGATTTTACAAAGTTATATATACAGGGTGTCCCAATATTCAACGATAAGCGGGCACCACAGAGTGGTCCTGCTCATGACTACACAAGAAAAAAAGAAAACAAAAACGTATCTCATTTTGTCTAGGAATTAGAAAAAAAAACAATTTTTTTTCGAAAATTGAAATACTTTAAGATGTTTTTAACTACCATGACCACAATTTTTCAAATATTTCTGATTTTTTTTGTATCGGCAACCTAAATAACACTGCTATCCACCACAACCATTAAAAATCCCAGAATGCTAGTAGTTTTTACACAAAAATCAATCAAAATTATTTTTTTCCCTAAATTTTTTTAAAGATTTTTACTTTCTGTCCTTTTTAACTCATCGTGGTGTAAAAAAAAGTATGAACACTACTATGGCAAGTTTTTTTTAAAATTGGCGCAACTCTTCAGGATTCCAAAATGGTATAATACTCCAGTCACTATTTCTAAACAAGAACCAAATTTCATAAATTGTTGTTGTTGATAGTTATCACTATTACAATACCCAAAATAGGTTTTTTATAGTTAAATGAATTAAAACAAATGGTACAAACAATTTTTCATTTATTTTATAAATTTATTATAACCAATCATTATAGTAAATGTTCAAAATGTTTGCCACCGGCATAAATACAGGCACGACATCACCTTAAAAAAAAACTTTTTATTCGTCGAGCATATTGTTTACCTTTCATATGATGTGCAGCCTGAGTAAAATCAGAAATATTTAAAAAATTGTTGTCATGGTAGTTAAAAACATCTTAAGGTGTTTCAATTTTTGAATTATTTTTATTATTTTTTGTAATTTCTAAACAAAATGAGATAAATTTTTTTCTTCTTTTTTTCTCGTGTAGTCATGAGCAGGACCATTCTCTAGTGCCCGCTTATCGTTGAATATTGGGACACCCTGTATGTATATATATATATATATATATATATATATATATATATATATATATATATATATATATATATATATATATATATATATATAAAAGAAAAATTAAAAATACACATAAAATTATTATACGGTGAATATAAAATTAAATAAACTTTTTAAGCCCAATATATTATTTATCTATTTTTTTTTTTTTTTCTAAATAAGAACGACTTCCAATTATATAAAGAACATTGTATATAGAATAGAATATAGAATATGCACCCTCAACTATAAAAATGTTCCAATGTTCTATTGTAACTTAATATAAAGTGTACATTTCAGAGTATCATTAAACCCTCCCTTACAATTACCTCGTGGAATGATTTTTGCCCCTTGGCAAGTTGTACAGTACCCGCGGGAATGGTGCCCTCAGCTTTCACCCCTTACCCCCTTACCTCTTACCCCAGTCATGCTTGCCAACAACAAATAACGAAATGACTCATATTCCACGTTACTATACCAAGATATCTGTTCTGTTCTATTCGGTCCACCAAAACCCATTAAAATCGTCTATAAAAAATCGTTCAACCTTATAACTAATACAAGAAACAACCCTATTTTTTTTTAGGTTATATTACACTTAAAAAAAGTCACGATTGCTTCCAATTTATATTGACAAATTTTGAAACAATCCAACTCTACAAGGAGTTATAATACGATATACGACCATAGGTAGAGTTTTAAATGTTGGTACCACTATAAAAAGGAGACATACCTTGCTACATTAATAATATAATACAGTATTTACGTCACCGTTTAGTATGCACTAAAATCCTTTTATTAGTGGTTTCAATAAAGTTTCATTCTCACTCACTGTTTTGATATTTAATTTACGTTCTTACTTAACATTTTAATCTAGATTTCAGGTTTTCAGAATTGGCATTTCTTATTACATTCTTGTTTTAATTTGAGGTTAATTAGTTTAGTTGGTCGATAGTTGGACAAAATTGAATGTGGAATAATTACAATTGCTCTTTTTAATAACTATCAGAAATTGTTTTTATTTCTTTATTTTTGACAAACTGACATTGGACTTCTTTTAAAAACAAATTCTACTGCATTTTAACAGATTGTCACTTTTTGGAGGTGTTAATATGATATAGTTTTACTTAATTTAGAAACATTGGACCTTGCAAGATTCTTAAAAACAAAGGAAACGTAAATTGAATTCTAAATTCTTATATAATTAAATATTCCCATACGCTATACAATTTAAATTAAATACCAAATTTGAATGAAATTTGAAACTGTGAATGAGCATGATACTTTAAACTATTAAGTATAATATATAAATCTTATAGCTCAAATGTACAGGCCTTCTAGACCTACGTTATTTAATAAAGACTGAAAAATTTTCAGCGAAAGTACACTATAGTAGGTAACAACAATTGGCTACTTTGAACTCGTAGTTGCGTTGCCAGTGACAGGTAGCAAAGGTCATAAATTGGTGAAAAACTACGTCATAGTATAAACGCTGATTTTTAGATATTTTTTATGCATGGCTATTAGAAATTACATACATCAATACCTGACCGATGGGTGGGTGGAAACCTCCACTTCAAAGTTTAATAAAATGTGTTAAAATTACGTTATAGTATAAAATCTAAATTTTTAATATTTATTATTTTGGCTACTATTATAATGTTCCAGGTGTATGTTTATGATCTTATACTGTTATGACCTTATATGTTTGGTAATGAATTTTGTATGGTAGCTCAAAAACGGCTACGTCAATGTTTTTGAAAATCGCTAATAACTAAAATCGAAAATATAAAAAAAAAGAATTTTGGCGTCCCCGGATTTTCCCCTGAATTTCCTGGAAACCCGTAATTTTGAAAAAACTGTAAAAAAAGAGAGTTCTTTTTTAGTGTATAACTTTGTATTCGTTAAAGATAGAAAGGTGAAATTTTGCGTGTGTATTATGCTATTAAATGCGAATATATTTCAAAACATAGAAATTCAAAATTTAATAAAAAGGGCCTTGAGAGAATTAGGTGGCCCGGTAGGAAACTTTGGAGAAAGCTCAAATTTTGGATTGTGTAATAATTGAATATAATATTAAAAAAAAATTAATTCAAAATTTTATTTGAGGGCACGGGGCCGGTTTTTGCCGAGGGTAAAAATTGTGCTAGAAAGTTGAAATTCTTTATGAAGGCTACCTTTGGTACCTAATTTACAAATCGAAAAAAATAATTCCAAATTTTGAAAAAAAGTTGGTTAAATAACGAATAAATTGAAAATATTTTTTATTTTGTTAAACAAAAATATATTTTTTTAGTCAGTTTATATGAAAAAATATTTGTTTTTATATGTAAAATTAATATAGAACGAGTTAAATATTTCAATTAAAAAATGGAATTAAATTCAACATGAAATTCAATTCACATACAAAAGACAGTTGTCGCCTGCGACGGGGGTAAACTCTAGTAATAAATATAATATTACTAACCGGTTTGTGATGTTTCCTTAAAAACACGCACAATTGAGATTTCAGAAAAAAATAGAAAGAAAATCAATAGCCAACCAAAAATAATTGAGATATAGTACGAAATTGAAATGCGAAAATGACGACATTGTCTAAAAATGTTCTCATACTATTATGATCACGTCATGCCATCTATCAATTATTCTAATATTCTAATTAGATTACTGAACAACTCCTCGTCACACGTTACGACAAGATGACACTCCAGGAACGGGATCTACGGGATCAACGGGAACAACGGGAACAGTATTAGAGGTTGAGAATTTGGGGGAGAGTGGGAATGAATGAAAGGATGAGGATGAGGATATTGGAACTGGAACTGTTTCTGGTAACAGTAACGGGAAACAGAGGTTTCACGCGGCTTAATTATAATCAGTTCGGTTTAATTTACTATACGCGAAGGACAGACAGAACAGGTGATAATTGCGTCACATTAATTCAATCAAACATCTCGAGGCCAATTGGGACGTTTTTGCGTTAAATTAGAAACCCATACGATTAATATATTTGGTATGAGTATGTAACGTTATATTGACAGAGCCGTATTTATAAAATAAGGCGTCGTGAGAAATGGTCATTCTTTAATAACGTAGTACACAAAAAGATAGGTAGAGGAGGGGGGGGGGGGCGATTGTCACCAAGAATGTAAGACTCCAGTTAACAATTTAATGAAGTGTCCCTTTTTGTGACGTTTCACTATCACTATTGCACTTCAATTGTAGTTCGCATCAACTTTATCTTCATTTGTATTCCGACAGATGGAGTGGTTTCGGCATTTGTAGCCGATAAAATAGACATTTCATACGAACTGAACTGTAAATGAACTCTTTCATGACAAAAAGTCATGCGCATGTTCAATATGATGGCGAAGTGACTACAAAAGTTGCTGAGACGTGACTAGGAAGGTGTCAAAATCCATATAACATTAAATATTCGCTGTATATTCATATATGCTCATTAATGTGAAAATGTCCTTTATAAGTATATATTGCATGTACGTGAAATGAAAAAACATGACAGTAAATACTATGTACATCCAGCAATGTTTAAATATGTACATACCTTTGTATTTGCACATACATATGACATACATTGTAGGTTTGACATCACAACAGCATATACATAAGATATGCATTGTATATACCTTGAATATAAAATTTATTTGTAAAGGGTTAGAAAATCATGAGGTTTGTCATCAGCCATATGAACAATGTTTCGGTTTAACTCAAATCGACTTCAAATTTTCACACAATAAACCTAATATGTTGTACATATTAATATAAATAAATTTAAAAAAAGTTAAAACCTTACTTCTTCCCCCTTTAGGAGCGTTATAGCTTTTACGAGTAAATAATATAAGCTTGCGTTTGTTATTAGTTATTAACTCACAAACTTATTTGGCAATGGTATAGTACACATATACGAGACGACGACACCAACAAAACTGCCAACATTAGTAGGTGATCATAGGTAATGAGACTCAACATCGGAAACAGGCCGAAATTAAATAAATATATTAGAATAAAAAATGATATAAGCTGTCGTTATGTTAATTGAGACATATTTGTTTTTTTACCAAAATAATCAAGTTAAATAATGGCCATATATCAAACCGTTACATCCACTTTTCAAACAATTTGTTTCTGACATTAATTTAATTTATAAAAAAATCATATAACATGATAAATGATAAGTAATAAATATGAAACATCAAAATGTCAAATATCAAAAGAGGTTTTTGATTGCGGTCCTGTTCTCCTTGTCTCCTGTCCTCTGTTCTGTATCCCCTGTCCCTGACATGGATGTCTAAATCACGTGCATATGGGAATGGGCCAGAGCCACTAATTAGACAGGGGATGCCTGAATGCTCCGAATGCTCAGAATGCTGTTCTCTGTTCTATTTGGTTACTGTTAGTACTCGGTGTTCGGCTACTTGCTGCACGATGCACAATGCACGATGCACAAATAGTCTGACACGTGCATAAACAATCACCACTGGCACTAAACCGTGTTCCGTCTGCTTTATGCACAAGTTGACGTTTGCTTTGCCTTATTGCCTAATATCAGGAGCTAGAAACCTGTAATACCGGGGCCTTTTTTGCAAATAAAATGTGTTGTATCTTTCTTAGACCAGTCCATCGCAGTAATCTTCGAAACAAATTCTAATAGAGATGTATTACAGCTCTTAGCATCTATCGTCATTTTGTTAGACTACTTCTGTATAAGGCCTGTCGCACTTCAAGTGTATTTAAGTTCCTTTCTTAAAATTAATTCTTAAATTTAAATTAGAAAAGTTATTTTTATGTTCTATTGTAAATGGGCTTGTGTCCTAATTTTTTAGTGGTCGATTTTTCAATTGTTGATTGAAATTGATGTTAATAAATGTGTATTGGCGTGTCTATTTTATTAAATATCTAAATATTAACGGAGATATAGCAATTAAAAGTTTGAATTGTAGTTTTAGCTCTAGAAATGGTCGTCTATATTTTTATGACGTGAAATGCATTTTAACGTCAGTTATTTGTTGAGTAGGCCAGTGCTGTGGTAATGTTCTGTAGCTGTTAGTAGTCAAATAATCAAGTCAAATCAAAGAATAATAAGTTTTTATTTTATTTAACCCTACTAAGGCAGACATGATATTGAAATTTTATTGTTCCTTGAAATAGCTGTAAATATTATTTGATATTTTGATATATAAATACATATAGCAGAGATTTATGATCTGCAAGGTTGGCAACCTTACACAAGGATTGTGATGTCTCATGCATTTGGAATGTGTACAACGTTGAATCCCTTTAATAATTAAAGGGAAAAAATTACTTTTTTAATTGTTAATATCTCTTAACATATAAGGAGTTATTAAAAAATAATTGAACATTTGAGGTTCAATTTTTCAATTTCAATTTTTATTTCTGAAGGTTCCCAACATCTGACGGATATCGTCTGCTTTGTTGACTTTGATTATCGTTTGTATTTTGTTGACTATAAACTATGGCTTATAATATAAATCCTGATAAATCGTCAAAAAGTACATTATTTGATGTAAGTGAACGATTTAACTATTTCTTTTGTTATTACTAAATAAAGACTACAGGGAGCCCTGCAGGAAACGTTCAAATTTTATAATAATAGATATTTAACAGAGGTGTAAGATGTGTGGTCTACCTCGTTTAAAGCAGGCGTTTTTATAAGTTTAAAAAATAATTATTTTTTGTAGTATCAGAGTTTTAGTTATTAATTCATCGTTCGGAATTTATCGCTTATGGTGTTTGTCGCTATGGTCAACGTTTAGCAATATATTTTTAAACTATGTCCTGATGAGGAATTGAGCCCAAATTTTGTACACAACCTCTGTGTGCTATAATATACCAGATATTCATATTATACATATTCATTGAATTAAAACGAAGAAAAAATATATTATATAATTTTAAAAATTATAAAATTATGGGGTGCCTAAATAATGAAATCTACTAATCGAATTTTTTTATTTATTTATTTAATTTAAGGCCGGTCTTATTACCGACAACCTTGTACTTTGTTGACAGTTTTTATGATCTTAACCTCATATATGTTAACTACACCATTTCTTAATAAGTTTAAGATTGTATGAACACATAATCAATTTAAATGACAACAACCAAACCCAGAAAATATATCGAACCCAAAGACAAAGGATTTAGAGTCAAGTATCAATGCTCTCACCCACTGTGTCGGTATGCTTCCCATGCACTTCCCATGGGCTAGTGTCCTCATTTTTTAGTGGTCGATTTTTCAATTGTTGATTGAAATTGACGTTAATTAATGTGTATTGGTGTGTCTATTTTATTAAATATCTAAATATTGACGGAGATATAGCAATTAAAAGTTTGAATTGTAGTTTCAGCGCTAAAAATGGTCGGCCATATTTTTATGACGTGAAATGCATTTTAACGTCAGTTATTTGTTGAGTAGGTCAGTGCTGTGGCAATCTTCTGTAGCTGTTGGTAGTCGAATAATCAAGTCAAATCAAAGAATAATAAGTTTTTATTTTATTTAACCCTGCCAAGGCAGACATAATATTGGAATTTGAGTGTTCCTTGAAATAGCTGTAAATAATATTTGATATTTTGATATATATGTATTCATATAGCAGAGATTTATGAGCTGTAAGGTTGGTAACCTTACACAAAAATTGTGATGTCACATGCATTTGGAATGTGTACAACGTTGAATCCCTTTAATAATTAAAGAGATAAAATGACTTTTTAATTGTTAATATCTCTTTACATATAAGGAGTTATTAAAAAATAATTGGACATTTGAGGTTCTAGTAACCCACTTTATCAATATATAGTACACTTTTGTAGAAATTAAGACATTGCACACACGCCCATTCTATTACCGACGATCTCGTCTTTGTTTAAAGTTTTCATTATGTTGTTGGCTTCATATGTATTCACTACACCACTGCTTAATAAGTTTATGATTATATGAACACATAATCAATTAAACTTTGATAATATTCAAACTTAGAAAATATAGCGCTAGTTCCGAGGGTTAAAACCGAAAACTGATAATAGTCTAGGCTATTGTGCCGATAAATTCTAACCTCAAAAATTTCTAACACTGGTATCGTCAGTCATGACTGTGTCTGTATGCCTTGCAAGTAATACATAGACCAATTATCAGACTCTGGGAATTAATTTATAATCACTGCAAATGTATCATCTAAGTGACGGTTGAATAATTCAGCGTGTAATATGAGACTGCATAGCCAACCACAATCATTTTAGTTTGCTATAAACGATATCTTCAACTAATATAAGTTTACAAATTGTGACAATTGCAGGAGAGTGGGTGGGGGGCTGCTCAAAAGCTTTGTGACGTCAAATTCATAAACTGAAGAATTATGCCCAAAAATTCCCAAAAGGCAGAAATAGCGGTTCTAATTTGACTTAACCTAAATACAATGGGCTTGTGTCCCCATTTTTTAGAGGTCGATTTTTCAATTGTTGATTGAAATTGATGTTAATAAATGTGTATTGGCGTGTCTATTTTATTAAATATCTAAATATTGACGGAGATATAGCAATTAAAAGTTTGAATTGTAGTTTTAGCGCTAGAAATGGTCGGCCATATTTGTATGACATGAAATGCATTTTAACGTCAGTTATTTGTTGAGTAGGTCAGTGTTGTGGTAATGTTTTGTAGCTGTTGGTACTCAAACAATCCAGTCAAGTCAAAGAATAATAAGTTTTTACTTTATTTAACCCTGTTAAGGCAGACATAATATAGAAATTTTATTGTTCCTTGAAATAGCTGTAAATAATATTTGAAATTTTGATATATAAATACATATAGCAGAGATTTATGAGCTGTAAGGTTGGTAACCTTACACAAGGATTGTGATGTCACGTGCACTTGGAATGTGTACAACGTTGAATGCCTTTAATAATTAAAGAGACAAAATGACTTTTTTATTTATTAATATCTCTTAACATATAAGGAGTTATTAAAAAATAATTGAACATTTGAGGTTCTAGTAACCAACTTTATCAATATATTGTACACTTTTATAGAAATTAAGACATAGGACACAAGCCCATTGCAAGAGAGGGGGGGGTGGGAGGCTCAGGAGCTTTGTGACGTCAAATTCATAAACTGAAGAATTATGCCCAAAAATTTGAGTATTGAGTTGAGTATGCTAATATTCCTAACAGTGTAACAAGACATATCTCTGGCCCACACATACTCGTCCCATATGAGCAGTGTGAGCAGCCAACCGTCGTAAGTAGAAACGTGTTGAACTACTTTGATACGCTAGTACTTCACTATAAGTAAATCTTATGTAGGATCTTATTCTGTATATCATTGATATCAAAAATAACACTGGCAATACATTGGAACGCTTTGATTCAAAATAAGTAATGTCTAATGTCAGGATAACAACGTATGTCTTATCCCAATGTGTCCCAACATTTAACAAGGTTATACCTGTGTGCCCACCGTTGGCAAGAGTTGCGGCCAAGTGAGACACGGCAATTTAATTATTTCAAGTTCTTTAAAAGGGTGAACGAAAATGTTTTTAATTCAAATTACTGGCGGCTATTTTTTGATAAGTAAGTCGGTAGATTCGTATTTCTATATTAATAATTACTTATAAAAATTGAATTTTGATTAAAACAGATAGACGTAGTACTTATGGTCACCTTAGTTTAGGTTCGAGTTTAAAGGACCAACCACTTCTATCTTTAATTAACTGTTTGATATAACATGGCAGACAGATTCATTAAAATAAATATGTGACGTCATTCTAGCCACATTAGTGTTTAAATCTTCATCGAGGGTTTTGTTATTATTCCATCACTCCCTTCCTAATCCCTATGTCTCCTTCTAATTCTTATCCAAGTAGATAGAAACCGGTAGGACTCGTATCGTACTCGTATTTATATTGATAGCGGCTAGCATTTTGAGTGTGTTGCATTTTGTGGATCGTGGTGTAACCCCTCCTAATGTAAAGTCAGAAGTAATACAGTAACGAGTATACAGAATGGAGTGGCCGCCCCTTCGATTACCCCTACATACATTATAAATACCAACCATAAATCATTGCTTGGCTGCATGTCAGTTGTGCGATTCTCTATTGTACGATCTAGCTCTCCATCTCTGAAAACACGAGCAACATTCAAATTTATTTGAATAATCTGTCAATTTAAAGTTATATATCAAAAGATATTCCTCTATTTCTTTTATTAGTTTGAGTTTAGCCATCTTTTACGGAAAACAAAAAGAGTCTGCTTCCTATAAATGTTTAGCCTCCGCTGACTATGATTGCTGCATGCCCACATACCGCGTACAAGTCGCGTCGCACCACTACCGCACCGACCCGTGTGCGAGCATGATGCAAAATGTATTACGCAGCAACCGATCGACATATTATGCACGCATACCGAGCGTAGTTTTTGCTTGATACTTACCGACCCGTGTGCGAGCAGTCTAAATTGTCGAGCTCGGTAACAACAAGTCAGTAATATACATTAGACTAACTAGGTTAAAAAGAAAATGCAATGTAGTTGGTAGAGTTAATGTTAAAGAATGAACAATACAAAATGCATCAATAGGAGGTGACTGTTATAAATTTACCAGCATTTTGAACAAAGTGTGACTTTTATGTTTAAAATTTGATATATGTGGTTTAGAGACTTGGGAAATTAGTCAGGGAACTAAATATGGTATAAAAACTATTATAAAACAATTTTACAACGAAAATTGAGCGATATATTTAAACAAAATTATTTTTTTTGTCCTTTTACTTGCATATTTTCCAAAAAGAATATGTTATATACACATATTTAAGTATTTTTATCGTATATAAATCATTGCTCTGAATGTCCGAGGTAGTTAGGTCATAATCTCTCAAACCGGCTCCAAACGATGCTACGAACACCTTCCAACATTGGACGCTTGATGGTTGGACATACCATGTGGTCGATTCTGGAACAAAGTGTGCCCAACGTTCATGTTGGAAGAAGTTCGGTCTGTTATCGGTCTTTTGACCCACATTAAAAGTAATTTTCTACCCCCACCACACACTTGATCCACACGTCATACACTTCTGCACGAATCATCCAACAAAGGAAGGTTTTATACTTGAAAGTTTCTCTGAAACAGTGTCAGTGTCATTGCTAGTTCGTTCTACCGTGTAGCAGGAAACTTGCCATGTCAATCTTTCAATACTTAACTCACACGTTGAAGGCAAACATTTGAAACAAACGTTCATCACATCGTCGGATTAACACTCAGCTATATTTATGCCCGGGTTAAAATAAAAGATTAACAAATATACCAACCATACAAACAAACAAATCTACAAAAGACACACAATAGCTGGTGGAATTGTTGTAATATAATATATAAAAAAGCTCCATTGCTCATCATATGTATTCTATGAAATAAAATGTATAAATTTAGTATCATGATCCACACGTCAATTAGAGAATACCTCCCCGTTAGAAACGCATCTGTCGTTTTAAGAGTTCCCCTGACCTTCTATGACTCCAACACCAAAAGGGTAAAGCCATTAAGTATATATTTGTTGTATAATACTTTTAAAACATAATATTTATATACTTTTTATGTACTTTGCATAAATTTATCATTGCATTGTTGTATTGTCATAGTCCCGTAATTGTTTAATTATCTGACGAAGTACGTTTTTATACCATATACAATTTATGACACTTGATACTGAAGAGTAAAATAAATAACTAGATTTTATGTCAATTATATTTTATCATTTTTGTTTTCTGCAAGTAGACAAATTAACTATTTATCTTTTGTATATATTTTTGAATTTTTTTAATTTTAGATTTATTGCTTACTCCGTAGCCAATATTAATTTTAATTAGTTGTTGAAGTATGTTAGATGAATTATTCAGCTATTTTATTGCTTTTCTTTTTGGGAATATTACCACAGATTATGTCATGATACCGAATAAAACTTCCTTGAAGAATCAAATTTGAAATTTCGCTGATTCCGATAATTCTGATAATACCTCAAATATTAAAAGCATTTGCCACTGAATTTTTGATGAAGGAGGTATAGGACGTTAACGTAAATGATGAAAACGTTGTGAAATTTGGAGGGTCGATAAAAATAGTTAAAATACATGCTGTCTTAAAATTTTAGAGACCTAGGGTTCATAGTTTTCTTTTTATACATGATTAAAAATAGTCATTTTCCATAAAAAATGGTGACACGGCTTTCAAAAACTAAGTGTATATAAAACAATCTTTTCTGTAACTATTGCAAAAAGAAAATTATCAAAAGGATAACTATATACGAAAATATTTAAATAAAACCAGTAAGAAACAGAAAATGTAGGTTATAAGCTGGCAACGTTGCAAATGCCAATTTGAGCAGGAAATTCAAAATCGGAATAAATATTATATAAAATGTAACAATTTATTTGTCAAAAAACCAAATCACGCATGCGTCAACACACATAAATGTACAGCGCTGCAAAATTTATTATTCCTTTTTCAAAATATTTAATTTGAATTTAAATTGAATTAATAAAAATTTGATATTAATTATAGGTAATTTTTCATTTATTTAACTATTACATGCATAAAAAAATCATTTTAACAAGCAAAAAGCAGTTTAATAAGGAATTGAAAAATTCATTTTCAAAGGTACAGTCCCAATATTTGCTCGTCCCTCATGTACTTCGTATTTTGCATTTCGTATTACCGAGAGATAAACTTTTAGTATTGATGGTACGTCCTGTACCTCTTTAATATTTTCTTAATAACTTCCTTTACTATAATGTTCCAAATGTATATTTATATTCTTATATTCTTATTTGTGCTAACTTTGGTACCTAATTTATTATTCGAAAAAAAAATCCCACCTTCTGAAAAAAAGTTAAGTCAATTTCCGAATAAATTGAAAATATTTTATATTTTGTTAAAAAAAAAAATTTTTTTAGTCAGTTTATGAAAACTTATTTGTTATTATATGCAAAATTAATATTGAACGAGTTTAATATTTAAATTTAAAAATGGAATTAAATTTTGAAATAAAATTCAATACATACAGAAAAGACAGTCAGGCTTGCGACGGGGGTAAATTCTAGTTTTTCTTATAATGATTAATTGATGTCATACAACTGAGTTTTCGTGTTCGATCCCCGTACAAGATCTATACTTTCTGGGTTTGTTCCTTATGAAAGATGATGTGACAATTCACAAATATCAGAAACTTTATTAGGCAGTGGTGTAGTCTATATATACGAGGCTACGACACCATAAAAGACTGCCAACAATAGTATGAGGTCATCGGTGATAGAACTCAGCATCGGAAATAGGCCGACGTTAAATAAATATATTTCAATAGAAAGTTACAAGTAAAATTTTTGTGAGAGTTATTATTTTCAAGAAAAATTGATTAGAACTGATGATTTTGGATTTATTCTTGCTTATCAAAGTTTCAACAAACAGTTATAAATAAAAGTTATAAGGACGACGCAGTGGGTGAGAGTGTTGATACTTGACGCTGACTGCTGTGTCTCCGGGTTTCATCCCCGGGCCACAGTTATATTTTCTGGGTTTGGTTTCTTTCAAGATAAATTGATTTACGTTCAAACATAATCAAGCCGCTATGTAGCCTCTTCATAAACCTCAAACATAGTAGAAAGATGTCGATGATAGGACTCAGCATAGGAAATAGGCTGACGTTAAATAAACTAAATAAAAATATTATACTTTTATTATATTTACAAAGATCTATTTTTCAATTTTTTTGTGGAAGTTATAGTTTTAAAAAAACCAATAAAATAATGGGCTTGTGTCCTATGTCTTAATTTCTATAACAGTGTACTATATCTATATATTGTTAAAGTGGGTTACTAGAACCTCAAACGTTCAATTATGTTTTAATAATTTCTTATATGTTAAGAGATATTATCAATTAAAAAAGTCATTTTGTCTCTTTAATTATTAAAGGGATTCAACGTTGTACACAGTCCAAATGCATGTGACATCACAATCGCTGCCAACCTTACACCTCATAAATCTCTGCTATATGTATTTATATATCAAAATATCAAATATTATTTACAACTGTTTCAAGGAACAATAAAATTTCAATATTATGTCTGCCTTAACAGGGTTAAATAAAATAAAAACTTATTATTCTTTGACTTGACTTGATTATTTGATTACCAACAGCTACAAAACATTACCACAGCACTGACCTACTCAACAAATAACTGACGTTGAAATGGATTTCACCATCAATGGCGCTAAAACTACAATTCAAACTTTTAATTGCTATATCTCCCTCAATATTTAGATATTTAATAAAATAGACACGCCAATACACATTTATTAACATCAATTTCAATCAACAATTGAAAAATCGACCACTAAGAAATGAGGACACAAACCCATTACACCGCTATTTTCAAGAAGGCGATCGAACGACAACGTACGCTACCCCGGAAAATTTGACATGATGAAAAACATAGCTGCTCGACAGCTAAAAGTAGAATTTAGCGCCCACTAAAATGCCGCCCGGTAAATTTTTTATATTCTTAATACACTCTCATTACTCTTCTACAATATGTGATAAATATTTAAAATAATAATTTTTCTTAAAAAAAAATATATTTATTTATGAAATTTCATAGAAATTCTTAGCTCTCATAAAATAAAGTTTTATAAATGTACTTAAAGGTGTAACGAATTGTTGCATAGATATTGTGTGAATGTTGTATGAATGTTGATAAAAAAAAATTGTGTGAATATTGTATGAATGTTTAAAAAATAAAAAAAAAAAATAAAAAAGAAAAAAAAATAAGAAAATAAAAAAATAAAAAAAAATTTGTGTGAATGAATGTTGTATGAATGTTGCAAAAGAAAAAAAGAATTTAAAAAAAATTCTTTGAATAATACTGTATTACTGTAATACTTTGAATTTTGGTATTAAGTTTAATTGGTTGTGTATATAATACAACCATAAACTTAAAAGCAGCGGTGCTCTATACACACCGCTGCTAAATAAATTAAATAAACAATATAATTAATTAAAATATTAATTAAATTATTAATATTAATTTATTTAATTTTATATCGATTATTTCTGATGCAGAGTCGACGACCTACTATGCTTACAGTTTTTATGGTGTCGTGGGCTCATATATGTGAACAACACTACCACTTAAATTTATCAATTTAATTTTGATAACAATCAAACCCTGAAGCGTTGTGACGTAAGATGCAATATAAAATTTAGAAGCCCTGAAATGGTCTAGTAAGTTAAGAAAAAAAATAAATTTCTTTAATAAAGAATTATAAAGAAATCTTAATCTTAAAAAAATATTTTATAAATAATTTTTTTATAATAGATTATCTATTCCAAAAACTTAAAATAATAATATATTTAATAATAAAAAATTCTATTAATTGTAATGTGTAGTAAGTTAAAAATAATCCTGAAAAAAGATTAAATTTCCATGAGAGCCAAAAAAAAAGAAAAGTAATTTATTCCAAAAACTTAAAAAAATACTATAAAATATAATAAAAAATCTTAATAATTGAAATGTGTGGAATCACACTAAGCTTGTTGTTTCCGCAAAATGCGAAAAGGGTGCGAGGAGGGGGTCAGAATAGGATGAAATTTGTATATTTGACAATGTAGTATGTTTTCATACTTTTGCGTTTTAGAATGCAAAGTACTTACTTTCCTTTAGCCTACATTGTTTCATTGCAGACTGATTGTATTTAGTATATATATGTATATAAAAGACATGTAGTCTCCGAAAAGAGTAAAATATTATCCTAGAAAGAGTGTATGTAACGTTTGTACTTAAGGAGATCCTCGTGAAGTAGTAAAGTATGGTGGTACTTTATAAATTTGTTCTACGATAGTCAATAATTAATAAAAAAATTAAATGAGGTTCGTTTTCCGAAACTTTTAAAAAAATAATTAGCTTAAAAAAATGGAAATTTCACGTACAAGTATATGGGGATTCATTTATTTCCTTGTGCCTTTGATTAAAAATTTCATGTAGGTATCAAATGGAAAAAAATATTATTTCGATTGAATATGTTTCAGAAAATATCAAGCTTTCGATTAAGATAATAAAAATAGTATGTTTCCGAAGAAATAACAAAAATAATCGACATTTTTATAAAAAAAATCATCACAATCATCCGTTACTTCTTTTGTTCAAAACACGTGTAAGATGCAGTTTGTCGACGCATGAGTAACCGCGAATATTTGAAAGGCCTCAGGTTATGTGTTTAAGCGATTTATTAGCAATTGAATGTCTATAAATTTTTAATAATTAATTTTCTTTTTAATTTATGCTGTAATATTATCTAAAAATTTTAAAATGATTTTTCATATGCATAAAAAAAGTAATTAGTAATTCGAGGTCTCTTCAAAAAATAAGGTGAATTTTCAAATTTCGCGGGCTACGTACATTCGATTATTGTTTTTTTTTTGTTATGTTGGTACACTCGTCTCGAACATATGCTCACAGTTTTAGCTATATAGCACATTTAGTTTGTTTGTGAGAGGCATAAAAGTTAGAAGTGTTTTGCGTGTTCGGCGATTTTCTGCTGTCGAAAAACATGGATCAAAGAGTTTGCATTAAATTACCCTTAACGAGTGAAATCAAATTGAATTGTTTCATGACAAAAAAATCATCGTATAATATTGTTACGGAAATAATTCACACTAGGATTTCCCTAATATCTGACTATCTTAGCTTGTCACTTTAAAAGAACATTGTTAGCGTTATCTATTGTTGAATGTGTTTATATAGTGTTGCCTCCATCCTTTGCGGCAAAGACAACGTTGTCTTAAGACAGTCGCGTTTCCAGTGTACCAACCTCAGCCATCAAAAATTAATTTTTCTTTTTAAATATAAGATAAACAAATCGCAATTTCTTCAACGCAGGTTATCCTCATCTTAATCCACCAAAATATGTAAATTATAATCAAGTCCATACGCCCTATTAACTCTGCCTATTTCTAAAGCCTAACTAAAATATATTTCTTTACATCTCTTTTCCACTTATTAAAACTCTATATAAGTGTGAAGAAAGAAGAGTGATACATTATCAGCTGCTCTTTCACTTTTTATATCTACGCGTAGTATAACATAGGCGGTATATGAATGTTAAAATAAGTTTCAAATTGTCTCCAACTCAAAGTTTGTCCCGCGGGAGAAGACACGCGCTGGGACATGGTGAGACTAATTTCCAAAAGCATGAATACTAATAAAGTATATTCTAACTCTACTACATTGCTTAAATTTGTTTAGCAATCCTCTGTATATTTATGATTGCGATGATGGCCTCGAATAGATATTAGTCTATTATTTTCTGAATTTATAACACAATATTACATTTAAATAATCAAATGTTTTATTACTATACAAACTGGGTTTAATGTAAGGTTCACACTTTCGTGTTTCGGTCAGAATATTTAGCTTTAGTGTGTGAAGATTCATGTGTGGGTTGAAAGTTCGTGCCCATTCTGCAAACATTTGGAATCTGCACATGAAGACGAGCACTTTTAGTTTAGTGTCGGTGAAATGGAAAATATCAAAGCGTCTGTAAAGGCGTAAATTTGTACTCTAATTTCTATTTCTTGTATAAAACCGCTTGTAACTTATAGAAAAAATCTTAGCTTTTATTTACCGTGAAAATAAATAAGATATGTTAAGCGGTTCATTATTATTATTATTAATTGTTTATTGTTCGCCTTTCGGCTTTACAATCTACATTCTTAATACATTTCATATACTTCAACTTACAATTAAATTTACATTATTCTAGACCTTTTTATTTCCAAAAGTACTTTCTGCTTCTTCTTCTCTTGACCCTCTTCCTTCATTTTCCCTAGTCTTCCTTCTGGACTGGTCTATTCCCTAGTCTATTTTTCTGGGCTGAAGTTTAACTGTTTCTTCGCTACTTCTTTCTTTCTCCTGCTTCCCTTCACTGCCGCTTTTAGTACTTTCTTTCTCTTCCTGTTCCTTGTGCAACCTAGCCACCAGCTTATTTATTCTCCTGTTTTTTCTTTCCTTTTTACTATTTCCGCCATCCACCTCTTTCCTTCACTGCCTCCCTTTAATAGCTGGCCAATATTCCTTTCGCTCGCTACTTTTTCCTTACACTCAAACTTAATGTGCTCCAGTGTTTCGTCCTCCGCTCCGCACACTCTACACTTTTTTTCCTCACTACTTTCCCAGTATCTGTTTCCTTTTTCCTCATTTCCCAATCTAAACCTTGCTGTTCTTCTTATGTGTTTTATGTCTTTTTCTATAAGGTACTGAGGCACATTATTTTCCCATAACCTTTTATATCTTGTATTGTAGTTGCTTGTTAAGCGGTTCATTAAATATCGTATCAAGTTCTTAGCATATTACTTTTCATTCCCTTTTTTTCCCTTAAATGATCGAGTTATACCTTTTCTTGGAATGCTATAAAATGTAGGTTATACGCGAAACCAATTATATCTTTTTTTCGAGTTGACTCGAAGGTCCCTCCGAATTATGGGCCCAAAATATTTGTCTTACTTGTCTATTAATTAATACGGCCCTGCGCGGGATATTTAAATATTTTTGCAGGACAATTCACGCTGAACTGTCACGCGTGTTGTGGAATGTTTACCATACCTGCCCCTACATATAAAAGATTTTGAAAATCTAATCGTTTCATTCCAATTGACGGTACATAATTTTATTCGAATATATCGCAAAATTTTTATTGCCCAATTGTTTAACAATAGTTTTTATAGCAGTGCTGCACTATATTTAGTTGCCTGACTAATTTCCCAAGTCTCTAGACCACATATTTCAAATTTTAAACATAAAAATCACTCTTGCTCAAAATGGTGGCCAATTTATAACAGTCATGTCCTATTGATGCATTTTGTATTAGGTATATTCATTTAACATTTTTGTCGTGGCGCATTACATTCTTCTACATTAACTCTACCAATTACATTGCATTTTTTCTTAGTCTAGTTAGTATTTTATTAAGGTATTATTTCCAATTTAATTATTTTTTCTTCTTCTCGTGTGCCTATTTCTCCTTGTTTCTTTCTCGGCCAGATTTATGCTACCTGTCAAGCCGGTTCCAAACGATGCGGTGAACGTTTGATTCAAATGCTTGCCTCCAAATTGTTAGTCAAATATTGGAAGATTGACATGGCAAGTTTTCGACTACACGGTGGAACGAATGTTTGATCCGAATGATTTATTTATTTTATTAATTTGTTGATATTATTGCCACTGACACTGTTTAACAAAAACTTTCAAGTAAATAAAGAAACTGTCAAGTATAAAACCTCCGTTGTTGGACAATTCATGCAGCAGTGCATGACATGTGGATGAAGTGTGTGTGGGGGGGAAGGTGCGTTTTAGAAAAATCCTTTTTGAACAGCCCGAATTTCTTCCAACACAAATGCTGGACACACTCAGTTTCAGCATCGACCACACTATTCGTCCAATTATCAAACGTCCAACGTTGAAAGGCGTTCGTAGCATCGTTTGGTACCGGCTTCAGTAATTTTACTGTCTACTCCTCGCTGCCTACTTTTCGTTCACATTCCCATCAACACCAACCATCCTCTCATATGTCCTCCTTCTCTCTTATCTTTCTCCTTACACCGTCTTCCCTTTCAATATCTCCTACAGCCATATTTTACTTTTCACCTTCTCCCAACACCCATTCTTAATGTGCTCTAATATAGTTATTTCATATTTATATACATAATGTGTATCCTATTGATATATAATTTTTATAAAATAATTCCCAATATAAAATATAAATTAAATTTTACTATAAAAAATATAAAGAAACATTTTCATACTCTATTCGTACAAATATCAATTAAAAATGATGAGTATGAGTATGAGTATTTTAATCTAAATAATTAAATGCATATATAAGTAAGTTTTGAAACTTGTAAAATGAAATATATATTCATATTATAATAATCACCTACACTTTGCGATGAATACAGTGTCTCTCACCATTTCAACCATTTCAACCATCTCACCATCTCTGGGATCTACTAACGATGTGCCTGAATCCAAAATGTCTTCCGAGCCGAGGGACAACCGTTAATTACAGCAAACAAGTCCGGTCTAATGTCGAGGCCCCTCGCGGACACATTGTCTCGTATCGTTGTATCGCAGAGTCTCCATGTGTTACAGAATTATGCATATATAAATATACAATGGTGTTAGACGTATAAACATATACAAGGTGTCCATAAAGTTTTGTTTATCCTACTTAAATATTTATTTCAACTGGTTTTATTTTTTTTATAGATTTCAATTTATTTCGTAGTGCATCTTTTTAAGTGATAATTTAATAAGTAATGTTTAAAGACCGAGATATAAAAATAATTAGTATTTGATTCTTGCCTTGCAATTTCTATTTAAGGAAATTTGGAACTAGGTTGTAGCAAAGTAGCAACCTAAAATGTTGCATTGTATTTTCTATCTTCTTAAAACCAAATTCCAGTTGTGAAGCTTTGAAAAATGTCTAAATTTTTCACCCCCGTAAATTTCAAATAAAATCGGAAATTCCCGGAATGTCATGCAGTCTTCTAATTGCTAATTGATTTATTGATTCTCTATTCATAAATTCCTTTATATATTTTGCAAAGGTATCATAGAAAATGTTTTACTAATACTTAATAGTTATTTCCTTAAAATCAGTAGTTTGTTGTAATGATTTAACATTACTGATTTACTTTTTTGATAGACGTTTTTATTTGTATCTAAAATAGGGAAGATGTGGTAGGATAGACTTGCTTGCAAGTGAACAATGATAACGGTGAAGTCCCATGATATTTTAAAATATTAATATAAGAGCATTAACTTTGGATAGTTTTTAACACAAAAGTATTATATAATAAAAGTAATACAAACACATTAAAAACAGCATTACAACATACAATTTTATTGTACCCTCTATCTGATTAAATACTCATCCAACTTATAAATTCAACTAAATAAAATTATAATGCAGACATACTTCTCAAATTCCGCTGGAATCCGTACAACTCCAAAATTATTTTCGTCGTTATATCAAACTGACATAGATGTCTCACTAATAAAGTGAACGATCGTTATATACAATACCTGATATATTCTTCGATAAAATCAATTATATTTTGCAGACTTGCTCTGTGAATTTTTGAAATATTTTTATAATCGTAATCTTTTGAAATGTCCCCGTGACTTTTGGGCAGTGTTACCTTAGGTTGCGAAGAGATAGAAAGTTGAAATTGTTGTCATTTTGTAAAGAAAAGTATGATCTACAAATCGACGTAATACATAAATAGAGAATAATAACCGGTAGACTATAATGTATAAAATTATAAACCGAACATAATTTTCATATTGTATAAAAAATTGCATAAGAAATATAAATAGAAATGTAAAAGGCGTCTAAGAATAAAGAAAACATTTGAAATGAATCAATAAACCCAATCTGACTAATCTTACCCGTCTTCTAATAACACTAATTTTACTAATTAACTAACTAACTAAGTTACTAATTTTGTGAAAGTCCTTCGCTAATATATGCTTGGAACTAAATACAAAAAATAGAATTTTTTGCGAGATATAATAAAAACATTTGACCCACCATGTACAAGTTTACATTAGATGACAAAACAAAACTCCAAAGCAGTAACAGAGTAACAGTAGGACCCAACAGGAACAACGGGAGAAATGGGGACAACGGGATGACTACTCTCGTATAGGAGTTGTGGAAATGTTGCTCCGGGAATGGGTCTCCTGATGATGAACAACGACTTTCTTTAAGTAGTTCTTACAGCAATTGTTTTTATTATGACTAATATCACAAGAACTTATTTACTTTTTTTTTTTTTATTTTAAATTATTTAAATGTCAATTCCATTATGTTATATTTTTTATTTTTTTGACTTGGACTGTTGTTGGAAATGTTGGAGAGACGTATGAAATAAAAAGATTAGAAGTAAGTAAATATATCTAAAGTTTAAATTTAAAATTATTTTAGTTTTTCTATGTACTTTGTATACTGTGTTAAAATTTTCTTCAATTTAATGCAGTGCCACTTTTTGTGGACAAGAGGTGTGGGGTGGACGTATGAATATACGTAAGTAAAAAACATTTTTTTTAATCTTAATATTTATTTTTGGTCTTGTCACGTTTTGGACGTCACAAACCCCCTTATTCCTCCCCTCCTATCATACTTTGTGAATCCCTCTCTCCATACCTTCTGCATGTTACGTAATTAATGGATTATGGATGAGAATTTAAGATTTATTTTTGCTTATAACTTCTTTATAGTAAAAGTTAGAAAAAGAAATTGTTAACAGAAATTGTAGATAATATTATTATCTAAAAATATCTCTTTACATAATTTTTGTAAAACTTATAGTTATCAAAATAAACCAAAAATGCTACGCTGCTATTACCAAGATGGCAGCCGAATGAGGATGCCCTCCACCCCGGAAATTCCTCTACCCCCGCCTACTCAAATTGCACTGTTTGTCTTTCCTAATACTATTAAATTAACCGGCTAATTCCAAGTAAACATTTGGATGAAATGACATAGCTAGGTGAAGTTCCAATAAAAAAATCAATGTCACCTTTGGAAAAGAAATTGTCAGAATCTTTTCATAAGAATATTCTTTCTCTTTCCAACATCATACAATTAAGTATAGATATAGTTGTTTTCCCTTTTACATTTGAAAACATTTATTTTAGTAAAGATTAAATTCAATATCCATTTCACAAGAATATCATAGAAAAAGAAACAAGATATATCTGCCTCAATTACTCTTTAATAGATTATTTGCAACTTCATTCAACACTGGTACGGTAGCGAGGCCAGGGGAAGTGATTTTGCCATTTGTAGTTCATATCACTGACGAGTGAAATCAAATTGAATTGTTTCATGACAAAAAAATCATACGCATCTTCAATATGATGTCAAAGTAATTCCAAAATGTTTACTGGATTGTTTAGTACTAAATTTTAATTAAAACAGTTATTTTGACAGTATATTTATTATGTATAGATGTGAGAACGTTATTATTTTTTATTCTTTTTTCTGGTGTCTTTTTCTGTACGACAGAATTTAAGGTAAGACCTTTTACATAACAATTTCAATGTAATAGAAACGTCTTATACTCGTATGTATATATTGTAACACTAGAGATATAAAAATAGAATCAAAGTACAATGTACTCGCGAATTGTGAAGTACTCGAATATCACAACAAATGATGCAATATGAGATATAAAGTTTATATCAGATGTGTAATATTCACTTACATCTAAAAATCGAGTGAATGTTCTGAAGTCTCTGCGAGCCCATTGTGAAATCACTCAGAGCACTGAGCTAGCACTCGGTTCGTAGCGTCATATCTCCATATTCTGAGTTCCCAAAGCTACAGTAAAACTTTTTCTCGCTTTTCTACTATTCGTATATGATACTAAGTGATGCTTCGCTGACATCAGAGATAGTTCAGTTATAACATCATGCATACAAACAGAATTAAATTTTTCATTTCCTTTTTCGTGAAAAGCTGAGTGCCAACTTATATCAAATTAAAGTTTAGTTAATTTTAATGAAAAGCTGGAAAAGTCAAAGTTTATATTAATAAGTTGACATATGGTTTTAAGGATGTTGTCGTATACCACTACTAAAGTAAGTATAAACAAATATTCTAAATGTTAAATATGTTCAAAGACAGGATCTAAAAGAGGTACGACTCCGACTTCAGTTCCCCGAAAAACCCCGGTACTACTCTAGTCCAGCTTTAGTCTTATCTTAACATAAACAACACTGGAATGCGTATATGGCTCTGCATTCGAGACCACTCGAAGAGAGTGATCTAATCTGACTCGTGGGTAACCTTGGAAAGCTACGTGTATTAGGTATTAATTGAAATTAAAAAGACTGAATGATGTTAGTATTAATTTGTTTTATTAGACCTGTCCTTAACAGTCTAAATACTAACACTGCTTCCTCATCTGTCTGAAAAATGAGCATGCACTCCCATGAAAGAAATCCTGCTATCGTAGATGTGCATATTCTCCATTTCGTCCTATGCAAATGATTCAAACTTTAAGAATATTTATCTCGAGCCTGAAACGTTCAACCAATTTGAAATTTTCAGGTGTTTATGGTTAGATGCCAATATCCTTTAAAATTACATAAAAATTTGTATAATTCAACCGATGAGGCTCAAAGCACAACTACCTTAAATTGAAATATCGTTATTTACTCTGTAAGGAAATTCACGTACGTAATTCTACCTTTGTTTGGTATGACATTTCATCTACATTTTTATTTAAAGTTTTTAATTGATTTTTATAAACTTTACGTAAAAAAAACCGAGATTGCAACTTAAATAAACCCAGGAAAATGCTAGCACCCTTTAATTTAGTATGGCTACGAATTACTTTAGATTGCATTTTTTTACTTAATGAATAGAAATCCGGTAGATTTATGTTCAGTGATGATTATAGTGGGGCGCTGGGAACGGTCCGCCACGTGCCCCACTCATAAATAGGTCCGTGAAAAGTTAATTATGACTAGATAGGTTTTGGAGTCGATTATGACCAGGTTAGGTAGATTTCAAGTGAGCTTAGACGACGCAGTGACGATAGCATTGATGCCTGACTCTGACTGCTATCCGAGTTCGATCCCTGGACCAGACGCATATTTTCTGGGTTTGGTTGTTATAGTCGAAACTGCGAGTTCGGCGGTGACTTATGCCTGAAAGAAGTTATAAGAGCCGCATAAATGGTGATACGATAGTGAATTTTATTTTATTAGTTACAATATGTATTATAAAAAAATGTGGGAGAAAGTGCTTTTCCATTGAATTGCAGATTTATACGGCACAACCTGTTTTGACCATGAGTCGACAGCGAACTCTCGTAACTTAAACTATATCAACTTATATTGATTATGTACATACATAATCGTACATTTATTAGTCAGCGGTGTAGTTTATATATATGAAATATATATCTCCAAGGGTTAGCGTGGTAGCTACAATAAAGGGCTATAGTATAGGGTTTGACTATGATCAAATTGATAGCACTGATGCTAATGTTTAAATTAAGATACGAGTAATTATTTAAAAGTGTAAAGGTAATAATTTATTTAATTTTAGAATAAGCACTAAGCAGCTCAGAACGTCTAGTTTAGTTAATCCACCTCTGATCTTAAGATTTCTGATTTTGAATATTTATCAGCGTCGTTATACACACGACCTGTACATGGCTCTTCCTCCATGGGATTCATTGTTTTACATTGACTACAGCCATATTGAAAGAGCTACCAAAACCCCCTACTCCCATATTTTCAGTTTCCACTTTTATTTCACCATCTATTTCCCCACCTTATGCACCCCCATTTTCTAACACTCACTCCCGTGCTCCTTGGTGTTATAATATTTATTATCGCGACCCGGCAGAGGCTAGTAATGTCCCATAAGCCCCATAACCGAGCGCGACACGACCCCCATCCTCTCCCCATTGGCCCCATTGGCTCAGGGCATACATTTTATTTTATTTTATTATTCACAAAAAAAAAAAAGTGAAACATAACTGTCGCGAAATCATCTAAGATACTCGGCTGGTCGTTTCCCCTACTCGCGTACTGCATCGTGTAAAGAAAATATAATAAATTCATTTATGATGGGTTCATATAGTCTTATAAACGCGACGGGAGACATTGTTTCTTAACCTGATATATTTATTTATTTTCTTCACTTTTTTTTACACACTCTTAATTTCTGCGTATAAAATAAATATGTGTAAAAGTTTGATTGCGTTAAAACTTAGTGTCCATAGTAATCTGTATCAGTAATGTGTTATCCTGCAGGTAAAATGACTAATTGCTTTACAGACACCCCCTCCCCTCCCCATCTTTTCTGCGAAAACAGGTGCAATCTTTTATAAGCACAAACAAAATGGAAGTATGACTAATACAATAAATTTAACGCGAGATAAAAAAGATAACAGTTTACCTAGATACAATTGATTTAACGCAAATTATAAGTTTATCCTAGATTTTATATTTCAGTTTCAGTATATTCTCTCAAAGCAAATTTATCTTAGACTCCATTAAATCCAGTATAAATTTGTTAAAAATTGGTTTCTGGTCCTACCGCTAAAATGAGACCTACACAATTGTCAATGGGCTTGTGTCCTCATTTTTTAGTGGTCGATTTTTCAATTGTTGATTGAAATTGATGTTAATAAATGTGTATTGGCGTGTCTATTTTATTAAATATCTAAATATTGACGGAGATATAGCAATTAAAAGTTTGAATTGTAGTTTTAGCGCTAGAAATGGTCGGCCATATTTGTATGACTTGAAATGCATTTTAACGTTAGTTATTTGTTGAGTAGGTCAGTGCTGTGGTAATGTTCTGTAGCTGTTGGTAGTCAAATAATCAAGTCAAATCAAAGAATAATAAGTTTTTATTTTATTTAACCCTGCTAAGGCAGACATAATATTGAAATTTTATTGTTCCTTGAAATAGCTGTAAATAATATTTGATATTTTGATATATAAATACATATAGCAGAGCTTTATGAGATGTAAGGTTGATAATCCTTGGTGTTGACCAAATTGAAGATAAAAACCTACTTTATTAAAATTTTAGATGTTAAAGTATCATTCCCACCCACTGTTTTAATTTTACACATTTTTAAAACCTTACAAGGTCTTACAATGTTTCTAAATTTAAAATATTAAATTAAAGAAAAGATTATTATATTATAACCTCCAAAATATGACAATCTGTCAAAATGCAATGCGATTTATATTTAAAAGAAGTTCAATGTTAGTTTGTCAAATATAAAGATATAAAAACAAATTCTATTACTAATTATTACTAAAACAGAATTTTTAATTATTCCACATTCAATTTTGTGCAACTGTCGAATTGTTAAAATTTATATTACTAACGACGCAGGTGCAACAGCTAAATTAACTAAACTCAAATTAAGATTAAAATATTAAATAAAAACTGTAATTTAAATAACAAAACAGTGAGTGGTAATAAGACTTAACTGTAAATTTATCTCTTATAAATTGAAATTTTAGAAGAAGTAAAATGTTTATAAAATTATTTAATTATGGCAACAAGAAAGATTTGTCTTAAAAATATTTTATTGTACATTAAAAAATGCCTTTACTTCATTCAGCTAAAAAAGTGTTTATATTCGCTCCTAAGAGACACCATTTCATTTAATTTTCATGGAAATGGCCGTTACCCTTTTTATCCTTTTCATATTTTAAATTCTAAAACTTGCATGTATATTATACGACTTTAAATTAAAATATAATGCATTTTAACTGCTGACTTTTATATTACCCTTCTTACAAAATCTTAAACAAAAGTCTTCAATGTGTAAATAATAGATATATGTTTGTATATGCGAATTTTATTGCATTGTAGACAGCGCGAGCGTATTGAAAGTCTTGTTCCAGGTGTGGGAAACATTGAGAAAGCTGTATAAGACCTGGACCCGTATTTTTTTTAAAATATTTATTTTAGTGCACCAACTTTCAACAGTTAGCACTTAAAACAATATATACACATTTACAATACATAATTTACAATTTATAGATACCAATGGGTACTTATAATAAAGTGATTAAATTAGTTTTATTGATAAAGTCAATAAGATTTTTCAGACTTTCCCTGCTTTCAAATATCTGCTTGTATTTCGAAGGCATATTACAACCTTGACTGTACGACGAGTTAATTGAGAATCGAAGAATAATATGCTTTACTATGCTTTAATATGCTTAGTTGGCTGATACATTGTTTACATATTGGTTGTGGTTCTCTTTTGAATAAGTAGGTATTGTGAGTAAGATTTGTATGAGCATATTACTACTTCCAGACTTCTATTTAGTCCGACCAGTAACTCTTATTTGCAAATTGATGGCTTTACTTCCTTTAATTTATTATCAGTTTTTTCGTTACATTCTTCCTGCCATGAAGAATTTATTAAATATTTCATTTTGTTCTTTAAATCTGAACATATTATAGTTGCTTCTTCCGGAATGCGCCTTGAATGAATTGCATCTTTTGCACAATTATCAACATGTTCGTTTCGTGTAATTCCAGTGAGGGAGGGAATCCATAAAAATTGAGTATTAGACGGTGGATGATTTGAACTATTTAGTGGTTGGTATATAGGGCTTCTACGACCAATAGGGCACTTAGTTGGACCCGTATTCCTGAGTTTTGTGAGTAATGGTCGTAATCGAACAGATTGATTTATATGAGAGAAACATTTTACGAATCAATTTTAAAAGAGTATTTCTAAATAATAATAATAATTTTAATAAAATTCAGGAATTTTAGTTGTGTTTAAAATTTTGTTACCCCTCAAATTGTGCTACTCTAAATCTTGTTCTCACAGTTGACGAAAAAGTTATTCGATTTTGAATTATAGCTGTCTTTAAAATTTTATCGCTCCTGAAATTGTTTCGCCCCTGTGGACCATGCGAGCCTAAGCCTAAATCCATGAATGTCGAATGCTAGTTTTAAATTGACAGTGAAAGGAATGTGAATGGCGAATGGAAGGAAGCGAATGGCGGAGGAACAGAGAACAAGGAGGGAGAATGAGGCACGAGAGAGTGGAACAAGGTGATAGGAAGCAGGAAGAGATAATAATAAGAGTAGTCTTTAGAATATTAAAATGTTAGAATAGTTTTATGTGCAATTTAGTAAATAGGTGATTTAGTATTGAAAGAATATGATGCCTAGACGCATATACATCAAATTAATGAACACAATACAAAAAATATAGAAAAAATATTAAGTATTCTACATCCTCAAGAAATGTTGTGCGCCCCTTTTACATCTCCAGTTAGCGACGGCTCCGCGTACAACAAACGTTGATGGTGTTGTCACGGACGTTACTGACCTTATCGGGGTTGTTAACTAAGGTCAACCGTTAGGTGTTTAGTGTTACTGCTAGCCAAAGAACGTGAGGACACCCACCACCACAAGTGGACCACAGTTTCACGAACAATTGAGATTAAAACGACCCACGTAATCACTATTAGATTTTTATTCCGATTTAAGTTGTTTGGAGCATGATACGATTATCCGACTCGGTGTCCGGGTTTCTGACGTCATGTCCTCTCTTGTGATGTGCTTTTTCAAACTTGCTTTTCGTGCGATTTCAATAAATACAGTAGAATGTTCTATGGAGTGTTGCTTAGCATATACCAAAAAAAATATTTTGTATTTTCATAAACAAATATATAAACATATTTAATTTACGTTTTTATATTATTTTAATCTAGATTTCAAGTTTTCAGAATAACCATTCCATGTCATATTCGTGGCTTAATTTGAGTTTAATTAATTTAGTTGATGCTCCTGCCTCGTTAGTAATATAAATTTTGACAGTTCGACAAAATTAAATGTAGAATAATTAAAATAATTGTTTTAATAACAATTAGAAATAGAAATTGTTTTTATTTCTTTATTTTTGACAAACTGACATTGAACTTCTTTTAAATATAAATCCTACTGCATTTTAACAGATTGTCACATTTTGGAGGTTATGATATAATATTGTTTTTTCTTAATTTAATATTTTTAATTTAGAAACATTGGACCTTGTAAAGTTCTAAAAAAACAAAGCAATCGTAATTGGTCGTAACGTAACTGAATTAAAAATGGTGCAGGGAATGACTACGCATATTCCCATATGCTATACAAAATTAAAACAGTGAGTGGGAATGATACTTTCACCTTTTAATTTATTCCTTTTTGGGTTAGTATGAAACTGGTTTTTAAAGGTGATTGAAAATTTAAAATAATTGATTATTAATTTCAAATTCATTCGTATTTAGTAACTGACCCGTACATCTATAATATCTAATAGGAAATATCAAAACAAATGTTTTGGACCAAAAATGGGCTAGTGTTGGTTTTCGTCCAATGCGAACGTATTATTTGAAGTTAAACAAATTATGTGAATTAAGTTTAGTTTACATGATATTCAATGCAATATAAAGAAGACTATAAATCCCGAAAGAAAAATAATTATAAGAAATGCATGCATACATGCATACTTCTTTCTTTCTGGTCTTATTATATTTATTACTTACTTTCAATTGAAAAACAAAGCAAACGTAATTGGTCGTAAATGTAGCTGAATTAAAAATGGTGCTGGGAATGACTACGCATATTCCCATATGCTATACAAAATTAAAAACAAAATTAAAACAGGAGGGGGAAATGATACTTTCACCTTTTAATTTATTTCTTTTTGGGTTAGTATGTAACTGGTTTTTAAAGGTGATTGAAAATTTAAAATAATTTATTATTGATTTCAAATTTATTAACTCCAAACTTTCAAAACTTATACATTTACAATAAAACTATATATTTCTTTCTAAATTCTGTGTTTGAATAAACAATGTAGAATGTTAAAAATTCTTTTTCATGATGAAATATATGGAAAGTGTAAGTGAATGTCATCCGCTTTTTGAAATCATTACCAATTTTCAGTGAAGTACTCTACTTTACAGCGGTGCAGGTCAATATCATTTTTCCCAGTCATAAAAATAAGGTATTTTATTTGCTGCACAACGCAATGTCAAATTAACATAACCCGGTTTAAATGAAATAATGTTTAAGCATGTCCTAAGCAATTAACATTTAAATGGAGGTAGTTGACGAAATAATTTAATTTACTGTCGGTGTTTAGAAGTATGGCAATAAAATAAGAAAAGTGAAGCATCCAGGTCAAATTTAATTATATAAATATTATATTTAAGTATCTGCCTAAGAACTTTTAAAACTTCTTTCGTCATTTGATTCAATAAGGGTGGTTTCAGGGGTAAAACATGAGTATAACGAACACCCTCATACCATTTTTAGGGCTTAACTGTCTAAATATCTCAAGGGTGGTAGAACTTTTCTCACTTTTCTACGTATAATACCAACCTAAGTTAACAAAATGTTAAGGCTAAAATATAATGAGAAAATTAAGTTTCAGCCAAACTACTAACAATATAGCGGTAAAAACAGCAGTGTATAAGAAAATAAAAGAAAAACCTTGAAATCTCAAGTGACTTTAAGTATTAGGTTCATCATAAACTTTTTGTCGGCTGGATTATTTTCTAAGCAAGAGATTAATCGTCCTCAGCACAATGTTTCAAAAATACAACGTAAAAAATACTTAGAAAATTGTGAAACTTCGTGAAAGAAATTCATTAAATAATAATTAAAAACTTTTGAATATTTTATTTAAAATGTATTCGTAATATTTAAGACAATGTTTTTTTGCAGTTTCTTAAGTGAAATGCAGCTAGAAATAAGTGCAGATCATTTTAATTTTTTTAATGACATTCTAGTAAAAATATCTAGTTTGTGTGAAAGCAGTCAATATAGTAAGTTTAAAATTATTTATACAATTTCAAATAAATAAAAAAGTTCCTTTTTATATATGAATAATACTGAGATAGGAAATGAACCATGGATGTAGCTTGGAGAGAACTAACAAGTGTAATCCTTGCATTGCAAGACAATTTCCTATCTAGGTAGCAATTATCTAATATTCTGTTGTAAGTCTTAGGATAAGGCAATGTGACTGTATTCGAAATGTATCATCATAACTGCAAAAAGTAAAAACAGAGCACATTCTTTTTTCCCGAATTTGAAATTTACGGATAGAATCTGAAATAAATCATCATAGGACAGAATGAAACCGGTTGTTGTGTCCTATCTCGATTATCTGATTATTGTACACTTTAAACAGAAGTTAGTAAACTCTTAACAATCAAATCAGGAACAGCTTTAACAGATGCTGCTAAATCTTCAACTCTGCAACAGTAAGTGTATCCCTTAGAATAATTTTCATAAGCAGAATTATAGAATCCAGCTTCTTCACATACACTTTTGCAAAGAAGATCTGTTGGTGCCACTTCAGTGACAAATGGATTATTCAAAGAAACAAAAGATATTGCTGAAGCAGTGGTAGGAGAATAAACAATTTTCCAAATCCATTTAGGAACAATAAGACCACCTTCTGACAAAGTTATAGGAACTAAATTACCATTAACATCTGGTAATTCTAGGACATCATGCACACCAGTATAAACGATGATATCTTCCCCTCTAGTTGTCGCTATGTTTCTGGTTAATGTTTCAATTCGGACCCAATTTCCGCCGTTTACTGCTTGCCATTCTGGTGCTGTGTTGACGTAGAAGTATGAGGAATATTGTCCAGAAGTGAAGAGGAAATCGGCATGAGGAGCTAAATGACCACGTGCAAGAAACGAATTAGTGTAAATATATTTTGATGCTTCGGTTGAAGAGCCAAGAAGACTGCCTAGATATCTCTTTTGTTCGGCTTGTGTGTAAGCAACAGCTGGTGATACTTGAGGAGCTGTACCAGTTGATTTGAAACTTGGGCGCGTGGTGTCCTTCTGTGAGTCTGAAAGAATAAATACGGTTAAATAAATTAAAAAAAGAAAAACGGTTAAGAAACTTGTGTTTCTAAATACATTCTCTTCAGTAATATGAAGAATTGTGAATTATGAATGATTGTGAACTATGTCTTAGTATCTACAAAAAGAAATATTACGTGTTGATAAAGTTGACTATTAAGTTAAAAATCAGTAATCCCTCGAAGCCATGAACCAAGGAAGAAAAGCAATGATAGGGATAAAAAGTTGTATGGTTGAGGAAAGGAACAATTAAAGATGGGAACAACAAAAGAAATGTAAAGAAGAATGGGGAGTATGTGTGTGGAGAAAGTGGAAAGTAGATGTATCATGAAAGAATTGAACTAGGAGAAAAGGAGAGAATATGCATGCCAGAAAAAAGGATGCGGCGTAAAGAATGGGACGAAGATCACAACAATGCATAGAAGGAAAGCGAAGGATGCGTGGAACGAAGTCAAGAGCCACACGTTGGTGTTCTTGTTGTGACGTAACTTAACTGGTTGTTAATCGGTTTGAACCAAAAACAAACATTGGTTTTAATTTAATATCTCTAATTTTCAAGTTGATCTGATACAATCTTAATTTGAATGTCTTTTACTTCACATGTTATAACTAAAATGTTCGTTGATAACAGAAAAGAAAACGAATTTGTAAAGAAAGAAAGGAATGTGAAATGTTTGATTGCGGTTGGATAGATAATGAAATGATTTGTGAATAATTATTGAATTTGGATTGAAATGATTGTTGTGGTGCGATGTCTCCGTAGTGCAGGGAAGAATGCCCGAGATTATGCATTAAAAAAGTTTAGGTAAAGGAGAACAGAGTGTCTTAAGGTGGGGGCAAGAGGAAGGATATAACTGACCCGTACATCTTATCAAAACAAAGGTTGTGGACCAGAGATGGTGCTAGTGTTGGTTTTCGTCCTATGCGAACGTAATATTTAAAGTTAAACAAATGATGTAAATTAAGTTTAGTTTACATGATATTCAATGCAATATAAAGAAGATTGTAAATCCCGAAAGCAAAATAATTATAAGAAATGCATGCATACATATAACACTTCTTTCTTTCTTGTCTTATTATATTTATTACTTACTTGCAATTGAAGCTGGGACAGTATGTACAGAATATACAGCAGATCCAGTAACTACGTCATAACAAACTCTGATCAGCTCAATAAATCCAATATCAACCAAATCGTAGCCAATGAGACTCCAAGTTCCAGCACCATTGCCGCATGGTTCAGATGTTGTTTGAATATCTCCAGTAATTGTTTTGTCACAAATTAAATCAGTGACTTTATTAACAGAATCTCCAATATTAAGTGAAGTTCCAGTCGCGCAAGTACCTTGAGCAAGCGATGTACTATCTGAAATAATTGTTGATGTATTATTAACTTTATTTTTAATGTACGAGTATTACCAGCGTTTACTACGTTGCAAGACAGAGGCTGTTTTCTAAAACATTATTATTAGTATATTTTAATATAAAAAAAAACAATTCTTTTTTAAAGTTTTTGATTTTTTCATTTGATATCCTTGCCAAAAACTGCCATTTACCCCTGAATCAAGTTTTTAAAAATTTATGTTCTCTTCATTTGTTAGATATTTAATTATTACCAAAAGTTTCCCAATTTTTTTTAATAATTTTTTTTTCAATTCTTGAATTTCAAAATTTCAATTTTCTATCTATTACGGATTAAAAGCCATGAAATAGAAGGTGCCTTATTTTTTTTCATCTCTTCAAAGGTTTAAGAAATTATTTCTTTCCTGTTTCTAGACGTTTTCGAGCCAGCATACAAATTTCAGTACAAAATATAAGAAAATGTTAAACAAATAAATAAACAAATAATACTCCTGGAGCATTATGATATGTTATTTAAATTGGTGTTTGTATTTTTGGTTAATTAGCATTTTTATGATTACTTTTAGTTTTCATTCATAGGTTTTCATATCAGTTACACTCATTTGCATATTATTGTTTTTATCACATCATTGCTTTTGTGGTATCCCTTTCATTGTACTGGCCAATATTGTATAGTCTATTGTCAGGCCCGGATTCTAAACAGGGCAGGCGGGGCTACCGCCCCGGGGCCTCCACGAGACAAAAATTGTTCCTTTTATTCGGAAAATAATTAAGGGTCTCCGCTCCTTCGTTGCCTCAATGCCTTTACACCTCTAAATCCGGCCCTGCCTATTGTATTGTATAGTATAGATAAAATAGTATTTTTTTTATCGAAAACAAAATAATATGGTAATTTGTAGCAAAATTTTAAATGAGATGTACAAGCAGTAATCATATTTCTATGTCTCTAAAAGTATTCCGGCTAAATATAAAATATACGTTATTAAATAGTAACAATTTTACTATACACGTAGAGACCTCTTTATATTTTACATATCGTTTATATTTAAACGTTTACAAGTACGTTATTTTTTAAATGTTAATAATAATTATAATTTTTTTTAAGTCTGTGTGACTATTGTATAAAGTTTTATGTAACATTTACATAAAAATATTATACAGTTTTTATATTACATTTAGAAATTTAGAAAATATCCTATATTATAATGTTCCAAATGGAAGTTTATTTGTTTATTTCTTTTTTCGTTTATATGTTTACGCAATTCGTATGGTGGCTCGAAAACGGCTCCATGCATTTCTTTGATAATTTCCTATTTCGTAGAGAAAACTATTCTAAATCCGACGGTGAAAATTGTGTTAAAAAGTTGAAATTTTGAATGTAGGCTACCTAACTTACAAATCGAAAAGGAAATTCCAAATTTAAAAAAATACGGTCAAAAAACGAATAAATTTTGAATATTAAAAATTTCTTATATTTTATTGAAAAACGAAGTTAAAATTTGTAATGAAATTACGAATTATTTTATTGAATTTAAATCATACGCAGTTAAAAGACGGGATAAACGCTAGTTCATTTATATGCTTTGGCTTCTCGGATTTGTATGTCATTTCTTTCTAACGGTGATTTAAACTTCAAATAGGATCAAAAATTAATACCAAGTAATATAAATAACAAGTAACATTTATATAAAATATACAAAATAAATAAATAAAACAAAACGTAATTAACACATAAATTTTACGTTACACTTTTAAAGTAAACTTGTGGGTAATGATACAAAATTGAAAATACTTGATAATTGCAACTAAGAAATACAAATAGAACTAAAAGAGTAGGTGGGAATGATACTTTACCCAAAACTAAAACATTAATTTTAAATATGACTTACTACGTAATGGAGTAATATAATTTTTGCTGCCTGAACATCCTAGCATAATATTATCATTTTCCTCTAACGCCAACGATGGTCCACTTGGATGTAGAAGACTCCACCTGCCTCTTGAATTTTCTTGCTTCCATTTCAAATACACAGGCTGCTTTTTAGGCAAATCGCCATTCATATTTATTTGACATCCTAAATAAATTTATATATTTTTATTATCTTAAAAAAATTGAATCAAACTCACTGTAATGCCGCATTAACTTTTTGGAAACAGATCATAAACAAAATAAAAAATTGACAAAAAATGCCAAATTTGAAATGACCCTTTTTTAGCACTCACGCTAAATCAGTTATATTCACTACAATTGTTTTCCAACGAAATCAATTATATCTAGGCAAAATTATTTGTATCTAGTCACAATTGGCTTCAATTGTAGACCCTCTCACAGGTAAACCTAGCCAAAGTGCACCATGGTCAATACGACACTATATTTAAAAGCAAACATTTGAAATTAATATCGTTGCGGGTCTGTGGAATATTTTTTTAATTTAAGTACTATTAACTAATTTTGGTTCGAGGTCGGAGTTCGATTCCCGGAGATGAAATATATTTATTCAATGACTGGCATAGAAATAAGTAACCAAATGATTAAGAAATCCACAAAACAAACAATTATTATATTACAATTAATACGAGATATTGGCAGTTGAAACCGCAAGCTCTTTTACAGCAGTACTAACTAAAAAAATTTAACTTTTAAATTTAGTAATTATTAAAATGTAATGCAATAATTTATAATTGCAATAAAATAATTTACATCAAATATTTAAAAACATAATTTAGGATGATTCACTAACCTGCGCCTTGTATCTCAACTGGTATCAGCGAAGTAGCACAAGCTAAGATGATGAGTAGGAGTGAAGTCTTCATCATTAAAAAATTAACTATCTACGGATAATGTCACATCGGTATTTATAGTCAGCGGTATTTACATCTGATTACAATTTATGTACATATAGGCGAGTATTTTTAATTTATCAGCAATTCAGGTAATCTGAGATAAAAATTTTGTTCGTCGAATTATAAATATACATTTAATTATTATCATCAAAATTAATAATAAATTATTATTAGTGTTTTTATATTATTCATAACTTTATTTTTGGAAATTGCCTCGATATCTATTCAAGAATTGAAAAGGGGGGGGGGGGGGGGGTGAAGAAATTCGGGGGCCCGGTAGGGAACTTTGGAGAAAGTTCATATTCTGGATTCTAGAATAATTATGTATATTATTAATAAAAAAAATTCAAAATTTTATGTGGGGGCACGGGGGCAGTATTTGCCGAGAGTAAAAATTGTGCTAGAAAGTTGAAATTTTGTATATAGGCTAACTTTGGTAACTTATTTACGAATCAAAAATCCTAAATTTTGAAAAAAAGTTGGACAAATAACGCATAAATTGAAAATATTGGATTCAAATGATACACGCTAAAAAGACGTCGCACGGGGGTAAACTCTAGTAAATAGTAAAATGCTGTAAATTGTAATATGCTTGTATAAAAGACCCCATATGTGAATTATGCACCAGGTCCGCGTTATTCAGAGCTAGAAAATCATAGTAGCCGGCTCTGTGTCCGACTGTGAATAAGTATGTTTACAAATAAAAATTATATTCATATCAACAAAAAGTTCAAAGGAAATATCCAGATCGAAATATATATGTTTATATCTTCTTCACAAAAAAAAAAAAAAAAAATATATATATATATATATATGTAGGAGTATGTATATATAATACATGTCTCTTTTTTACATTTTTATAGAAGTTTCTTTACAAACTCTTGACCGCCCATTCCCTTGGTCTTCTGGGAGTCGAGTTGCCATCACAAATCGTTTTGTATATGTTATTGGAAAACCACGGTATCGGTATGTATTATTTCCGAAATGAACTTTTATTACTTGTATACGACTTACAATTGAAATCGTGGACCATAAATCTGTAGTAAATAAACCTTGTACAGAAAGTACAATAATATAAGTTACAGCCGTATCGATTCTACGACTAGTACTTTATATATCCATGTCAACTATATTGTGAGTATTAAAAGCTGGATGTGAGGGATCTACGGGGCGTGTTAAAAAAGTGACGGAAATTTGTAATTTCAAAAAAAAAAATAAAAATAAAATCGTAAGTTTGTACCCTTATACTTAATGACTATACCAAATTTGAGCAAGATCGGTCAAGCCGTTTGTTTATAGCAGCTGGTTGAATCAGTCCGTCAACAGCATCAACCCTATGTCATTTATCGTTAACGGTAGAGAAGGGAAGCGAGAGTGTAAGTATATACAGTAAGGACTAGTGGTACCTGTTCGTTTACTCATATAAATGTATTACTCCCAAGTATTGGCATACGTTTCAACGTTACAAAACGCTTCAAAAATCAACTCAACCAAATAGTCGATCTGTAGTCTATCTAAGCTGATCATGCGTACGTTTTCCCGCCCGCTGCACTTCTCTTCCATGTTTTCACGATAAATTCTATGCGGTCGATGCTACTAGTGCACGCTTATCATTATGCATCTCTTTTACATTATATGATTTACAGAGATGGCAATTCCTTAGGACTGGCGTCTCTTAACTTCTGATGATTTTTCAAAGACCTATTTTTTCTAAATTAGAATTTTCGTTGATTGGAAACACTTGAAATTTCAATTACTACCGTACAAAAAAGGTGTCAATCTAATAGAACACTCAATTTTATGTAATTCTTGCATACAACGTTTTTAAACAAGAAACAACTGATAATTTTAGATATGTTTTTGCTTAAAACTTTTTTGATATAAAATTATCACTAAAAGTTAAACATATAATTTGTAGTTAATATTCTTATCTACAAAAAATATTTTAAGGGGGGATAAGTTTTCAGCTTTATTTATTTATAATTATGTAGAACATATAAAGTTTATTGTGTGAAAATTTGAAGTCCATTGAAATAAAACTATCTAAGATATAGAGTTTTAAGTTTTCACCTCTCTGGTCTGGCTTCGTGATTCTTTGAAACTTTTAAACGCGTTTTTCACACATAGCTTTCTCAGAGTCGGTGCACACTCTTTCTTTACATAAATGCCGAGGTAACGCTGTCGAGTTTTAATTTTTTTTTCCTTTTGTTTTTCGTATTTTAAAATAACAAAGATTCTGATTTTTTCATGAAAAATCGGCATTTTGACTTCTAAGTGCTGTAAAAAATTAAATTAAATCAATAATAAAAAAAAGTTCGACAGGGTTATCTGCAGAAACTTCTTAACTAATGAAATCATTTTGGTTTTTTGATTTCAAAGTGATCCAGTTTTGATCCAGTGATTTTTTTGTGACGTCTGTGCAGATTTACGGTCAATAACTCATTTCATGATATTTATTTATGAAAATTTAATAAAAATATTTATTAAATGTTATTTTATCATGTAGCCATTATAAAAATAATTATATATTATCTGTGTCGTTAAAAACATTACCGAAAATATGCTTTTTTGAATCGATTTGACCTTAAACCCCCCCCCCCTTTTTATAAGATAAGCAAAAGAATTAATTACCCCCATATTTTCCAGATGGCAACTAAATTGTATCGCCCCCGTCTGAAAATTTAAATTTAAATCCTCGGTAATTTCTTTTACATATTAAGAAACATAGCTTTCTACCCAAAATGTTCGATTGATATCCTTTTACAGATTAATCTTCAGGGGCGTAACTAGACTGGGGCAGTGCCCCGGAATCCCCGAGGTAAGAAGGTCCTCAAGACAGGGGGTGAAAAGTAAATCAGTGAAATCGAGATCGCTAACTTTAATAACCTTATTAGCTTGTGATATTTTTCATTTCAAATGCTTATTTCACTTTAATATTGTAACTATATTAATAGTTATATCGACTGTATAGTAAAAAATGAAAAATATCTTCTTGGGATAAATAGTAATTTTAGTTTACTGTGAATAAGTTGAATATTTGTCGAAGTCGAAGTTTTGAAGTGTGGGAGAACTTGCTCCAAAAAACGCATCCGTGAATTTCGTCAGCTAAATAGATGCTGAGCTGCACCGGTGTAAAGTGGATCAAATTATCGAAAATTTCTTTTCCATTTTGATAAACTATACAGAAAAACGACTTACAATTGTTATTGGTATAATCATTTATATCAATAATACAATAATTTGGTAACATCATTCAAATATCTTCATTTATTATTTTAATTTAATTTGAGCTGTTGTAATTATTGAACCAAAGCAAATGTTTTCTAATTTATCTTTCATTATCAACTAATTAAAATAAATAAGAGACATACGAAATATATCTCTACTTAATTACAAATTAAACATTTCGTTGTCAGACCATATTTTTAGTATAATTTAGTAGAATAATAATTATTAAATGACGTCAAATGTGTTTCTTAATTGAAAGCAGAATTCTGAACTGGTCTAAAAATGTCATTCAGTTGTCAGATATTGAATGTCTATTAAAATGTAATTTTTACTAAGATGAATTAATGTTAAATAATAGCTTGTTATTAAATTTAAGAAAAAACTATTTCTTATGCTAGTCTCACACTGTAAACGTATTTTGACCGTATCCGAACCTTATAAATGTAATGAACTGTTGCACACTGCAAGCGACAAAGCCGTCCGAATACGGTCGTTACATACCTCTCACATCGGAACCGAACATGCTACAACGCTAAACCTATCTGAATCTTGTAAATGCAATCAGCCGGCTCAGACTGGAAGGAAACAGTGTATCGATAAAAATTAAAGTAAAATTTGCTCTCATGATAAATTATGTTAGTGCAAAACAATTGAATACACCCCACAGTACACAAGTTTGACTTGGCGTATTGTCGTATCGGTACGTGGTATTTATGTATTACATACAACTCATGTAAAGAACACAGTAGTCGGCTTGCTTTGAAATTTCTAGCCGTCAACTAAGCCGCCGATTTACGTCCAAATTCACCGTCCTTTAAATACGCTTGAATAGTGCAACAGCCTTATAGTTCTGAGATCATTTTTTTATTTTTATTCGAGATTCAAATCATTATATATAGGGTTCTCTAGAAAATTGAAGAGTTTGAATAAATGATAAATTAAAAGAATTAAAATTTAAGAAACATGCGGTTGTAAAAAAATATTTTCTTTTTTAACTGTAAGGATGAAGGATATAAAATAAAAATAATTTTTTACAATTACAATTACAATTTTCTTCATTTTTATGTGTTTTAAGTTATCATTTATTCACACCATTTAATTTACTTGAGAACTCTTTATTATTATTCATTCGGCTTTATCTAAGAAACAAATCATTGGTAATAAAATTGTAAATATTACAACTTATTTCGTATATTTGTTTATTATAAACTATAACAATAGTAAAATTATTACTACATATTATTACACAGTGGTTTAGAGCAATTATGGTTGACTACTGTGTCTTCAGGTTCGATTCCTGGACCAGCGTTATATTTTCTGGGTTTTTTTGTTAACAAAGTTACATTGATAATGTGCTAACATATTCATAAACACTTATTAGGCACCGATGTGGCTACGATAACATGAAAACTGCCTCAGTAAGAGGTTGTCGGTGATAGGACTCACCACCGGAAATAAGGCGACGTTAAATAAATCAATCAGAACTATATACATATAAACTATAAAGCATATAAAATAGTGTGTATCGACTAGAATTATTATGGAGAAAACACAAAGGACTTAAAAAAAGGCGGGCTGGTTGGCCCTAATGTTGTATATTTATTTCTGTAAATAAATTTTTTTAGTATAACTTTTTAGTATTGATTTTTAATTAAGATGTTTATTTATTTACATTTTGTTTGCTGCTTATAAAACTATTTTAATAAATTATTATATTTATAAAAACATTATTCCAATACTGTTTGCTCATGTAGACGTATATTTGTTTTTAATTAGTGTTTTATTTTACATAGAGTTAATAATTTGGTATTTAAATTTTTTATCTAATATTTTAACATAAATAAATAACATAAATATTGTGATAATACCTCAGTAAATTATTATTAATATATATATACATATACTAGAGTTTACCCCCGTCGCAAGCGACGACTGCCCTTTGTGTGTTAATTGAACTCATTGAAAATTTTAATTCCCTTTTTAAATTGAAATATTTAACTTGTTCTATATAAATTTTACATGTAAAAACAATTAATTTTTCATATAAAAATTAATTTTTTTCAACAAAATAAAAAATATTTTCAATTTATTCGTTATTTGAGAATTGAGAACTTTTTTCAAAATTTGAGATTTCTTTTTATAATATATAATTATAATTCAATTATTACAAAATCCAAAATTTGAGCTTTCTCCAAAGTGTCCTACAGGGCCCCCTAATTTTCTCGGCGCCCCTTTTATAAAATTTTGAAAATCTAAATTTTGAAATTTGTTCGCATTCAATAGCGTAATACACACGCAAAATTTCACCTTTCTATCTTTTACGAATACGAAGTTATACAGCAAAAAAGGCCAAATTTTTTCCAGTTTTTCAAAAATTACGGGTTTCCAGGAAATTCTGAGGAAAATCCGGGAACGCCAAAAATTCTTTCTCTACGAAATAGGAAATTTTTTCAAGCTACCATACAAAATTTACTACCAAACATATAAAAATATAAGCAACTATATAAACATACAAATATACACCTGGAACATTATAATATAGAATAATGTACATACTTATATCAATATTTAATGAATTAATATTTAATATTTTTATTTACTCATTGTAAGATAAGCGGCATAAAACAATTAAGAAGATCGTCTCATACAGAATAATATTCTTCTGTTTAATTTTTAATTTCATAAAGATTATATAGATGACACAGTGGACGTAAGCATTGACACTTGTCATCAGACTGCTGTGTCTTCGGTTCTATCCCCGGACCAGAGTTATATTTTCAAATGAAATTAATGAGATATTATTAAATTAAATTGATTATGTACATACATAATCATAAACTTATTAGACAACGTTGTCGCTCATATTTGCGAATACGAGGTAGTCGGTGATAGGACTTTGCATCGTAAATACGTTGACGTTAAATAAATATATGTTAAGACTAATTTCTACTTAAAATTGTAAATCCTAGTTTACTTTTGGTTTGATTACCATGTCTTTTAGTAAAAAATGACGGTAATCGAATTTTAAAGTTGATTTTTCTAACTTAAATTTTAAATTTGTTGTTATGCCATCTACAATTATGCATATGAATTTTAAGCGCAAAACTTTTAACAAATTATTTAATCGATAAAATAGAACTCCTCTTTAGGTTCGAATATTTACTAACTGAATTAAAGGTTTAAATATTGAGTTCTAAGTTTTTATTCAAATTATTAACGAAAAACACTTGTTTTATATAGGTCAAGTAAATAGATACAATATGTATTCTAAAGCATTCAAATATACAACAATGAGCATCTCACACTCTTAATGTTTCTGTATGTTTGAATTAAAATATTCGGATATGATGGTTGCATCTATCCACGTTTAATTTATTTCCGTCTAATATCTTTGAGTGAAATGGATGTATTCAAAATAATAATTCTTGTATAAGTAATGGCAAATGCAGAAAACTAAATGCAGAAAATGTATCATTGAAGTTTAAGATATTCTCTAGAGGTTTGCGTCTAATATAGAGCTTCTAGGATTAATGGTTAGATGGAGTAAATTTAATTTTTATTTCTGACTGATCTTTTGTAAAGGCAACTTATTTTATATTATTTGGAAATGTTTGTATTAAATAATAAGTAAATCGGTGTTGTTAAAGACGCTAAATAATATACATATGTTATCCGTATATTAATAATTATTTTAGAAATGTAACTATATAATTTCTGGTTTGATTCCAGGGTACCTATTTTTAGTCAGAGTGCTGTTTCGTTTCCTTAATTAGGAATATTATAACTGCAAATTTGCTTGCATATTTAAAATAACACAGTAACAGATCGTTTGTCATATGAGTTGTATTGCGTGCAATAATAACGTCAACTAGTGTTTTCAATAAAAGTTTTATTTTTATTTAATATATACATATTCAATTGATATAAAATATGTTATGAATACTTTTGGTACATTGTCCTAGGTCTATAATAATAATCAACAAATAAACAATAACAAAATAATATCTGCTACGTTTTTCACTTATATTGTTAAATATATATATTAATTAGAATTTTATTATAAAAATATTATTTTATTATATTACTAAAGTTATTTTTATATTTATTGCAATATATTATTATTATCATTATTATTATTATTATTATTGTAAATAAACTTCAATATATTTTATTTTATTTCTCACGTCAGTTCATAATAAAACTTTGAAAATATGTTTGAGATCACACTGTCTGTGAATCATATGAATATTACATATGGTTTATATGTACATCCAGTAAACCATAAAATAAAATAGAACTAGAGTTCTTTGATGAATTAATAGTGAATTCATTGTTAACTCAAGTTCGTGTTTTGAATTCATTACGAGGTCCATACGAATTCGGGTTCGATATATTTCAATTGAATTGGAATTCTTTCTAAAATAGTATGATTTACTGTTCAAGTACGAGTATTGGTTTCACCGCGAAATATTTATAATCTTAATATTAATTAAACATTTAATAGTTACTTAATTAATTAACTTAGTGCTAGAAGAGGCTCGTACATATCTTGCTTAAGTTCTCCTTTCTTAATTTTGTATTTCTTTGATTGTTTCAATAACGCCAATTTTATCTTTCCATGAGACTGTTTATTCTTTTTCATTGGAACTTCTTGGTCTAGCATAGCTAAACTTTCCATGATATTCTTAGGAGCAGCTTTATCTTTATATCCCTCATTTGTAGAATTTCTATTGGCATACACAACCACAAACTGCGAATACGCTGGATCTGATGGTGTATTAATATCTGCAAAGTCCCGGAAGTTAGCGAATTGTTCTTCTTGATAGTTTCCGCCACCTGGGAAGTAGTAGGATGGGCGACCATGTCCGTTATTATGATAGTAGGACCCGTATAAATCATGTTGCTGTCCGGAGCTGTAGTCTTTATCACTATCTTGGTAGAATGTTCCTCCCCGAATAACTCCAAAATCTCCTGAGCCTAGGAGGTCACTTCTTGTGCTGTGGCTACGGAATGGTGCGTTCTCTGGGTGGAAGGAATAAGGCCTGGAGTGACCGTGAGGGGGACTGTCGCGGAAGAAGGACGGATAAAATGTTTGGCTGTCACCAGCCGTGTCCTGCACATTAGCGGTTTGTCTGTTGTTTCCTTCGGATTTCATGTAGGCATCGAATTCGTCTGTTGACTCGTCAGCTGCAGCAGATGGATCGGGTTCAGCAGCAACTGAAAATAAAATAGGACTATGAAAACAATGTTGAATTACATTTATGTTTTTATGAGCATTTCTTGACGTCATTTTCACGTCATTTCACCATATGCTTAAGAACGGGTGCTGGACTATTGTCTATTTGATAAGGTGGGGAAAAAGTGTAGATTATATTGTATCTGGTGTATATTTTGCTGTCTAGAGCTACGCAACTGCGCCGTTTGCCTTCCATGAGCTTAAGGTATGATAAGAAGAATTATCTATTTAATAAGGTATATCCGATTAGGCTAACTGATAAGCATTCTCGCTAAATGTTTCAGCTATATTAAATGAAGTATATATAAAAGCAGGGGAACCTACAGAATATTTCACAACGAAGGGTTCAACTTAGTATACTTATCCACTGGACTTTTGTCTTTACTTCAATGTAGCTATCCTGTAAATATTTTGAAGTCACTTTGCCATGATATTGAAGACGCGTATGATTTTTTTTGTTCATTTTCAGTTCAGTTTCTTACAGTCGGTTATATGAAATGTCTATTTTATCGGCTACATATTGTGAAACCACTCTATCTGTCGGAATAACAAATAAAGATAAAGTTGATGCGAACTATAATTAAAGTGCAATAGTGATAGAAATGTCGCAAAACAGGACACTCTTCACCAAATTGTTTACTGGGTTGTAGAAATTCAAATTACATTTTATCTAGTATTAAACGCAGTCCAAGAGTACGAGGATGCAGCTCCGAATTAATCAATAGACAAGTAAGACAAATATCCCTCTGCACTTGTTCTTTGTATAATTTATGTAAATTGTAAGTAAGTTGGAAAAAAAATTAGAAGTTTTATAAAAGTTTACTCACAAGTTTTTATAAAAGTACGGATTACTGAACGTTGCAACTTGTAAAGGCTAAATAATAAACATTAGACAAAAAATTTAGGGTTTGTCTGACGTGTAACTAAACTAATAAACCAAGTTCCAAGCATAATAAAAAAATAATATTTCCGCCGCGAAAAAAGTAATATTTTTGCCGCGAATAAAAATAATATTTTCGCAGCGAAAAAAGTAATATTTGTCGGCAAAAAAAGTAATATTTTCGGCGTGAAGAAAATAATATTTTCCGTCCCGACTGTAAATGAATTTGATTACGGCAAATCTTTGAAATAGAGAGGGTGCACCAAATTTACCTTGCACCGGCCCTACTCTTACTACTTTATAAACAGTAATAATTCATTTAATAAACTGTAAATTTGTATATGTTGCATAACATAAGTACGTTCAGAGGAAATTTTATTACGAAAACACATATTTCATTCTAACACTTAATAAAACATTAAATTAAATATCATTAACTATTTATCATATCTATTTCTAATGTAAATATATTTAAAAACCTATTTAAATATCTTATTGCTAGTTATAAACATTAGTTTTATTTTGATCTGCGTATCTTGAATTGAATTGATACTCAATCTTCGAGCATCCTCGCGGAAGATTCGTAATAATTTCTCTTTCAATGCACACATACTCGAAGATGTCGAAACACGGAGGTACCATTCACTTTTGGTAGACGATATGGTCGTCATTTATTATTAATTGGTGTCTTGTCTCGCGTTGACTAATTAAAATTTTCATGACATGTCTTAATTTATCTATCTAATTAGTATACTCTTATTAAAATGCAAAATATTCTATTTATTTTTTTACTTTATTGAACGTCAGCATATTTCTAATGCTGAGTCGTTGTCTACTACTTTTTTGTTTTATAGCTTTATGGTTTATATTCTAGCTAATTCTAATTTTATATTCTATAATTTTTTTTCAAAATTTAACTAAAAATAAACAACTGAATCAATTTTTCGTCACTATTAGCTTGATTCACAATTTGACAATCAGCTGTTAAACGACATTTGTGCATATAGTAGCAGAAATCTCATAGAATAAATCGGATTTTTCCCTGAATTTCCAGGGAAAACGAAACTTTGGTAAAACTGAAAAAAATATTTGCACTGAAATATTTATACTGTATAACTTTTAATTCGTAAAAGGTAGAAAGTTGAAATTTTGCATGTGTATTACGGTATACTAACATTTAAGGTATGCTAACATTTTTCGAAAATTAGGAAAATTGGGGGACCCGGTAGGGAACTTTAGAGAAATTTCAAAATTTAGATTATGAAAAAATTTAGTATTTAATTAATAAAAAATATCAAAGTTTCAAAATTTTATTTGGGGTCACGGGGAGAGGTTTTTCCGGGGGTTAGTTAGCGCTAGTTTATATATATAGTTAATAGCGAATGCACATGTGAATGCCAATATAAGGGAAATGCTAAACAATATTATAAAATAGGAGGATGTCAATTTTAAAACAGAGCAAAGGCGCCAAATCATTAACTTATATTTACTAGAGTCTAGGGGCCCTATTCCTAAGTCTTGCAAACAATGATCGTGATCGAACAGATTTGATTTATATGAGTGAAAAATTTTACGAATCACTTTCAAAAGAGTATTCCTGTACTATTCCTAAATTTTATTATTAGTTATTATTATAGTTCAGAAATACTCTTTAAAAAATGATTCGTAAAATGTTTATTGTTGTTGAAATTAGAATTAATGAACCGATATAAGAAAAAATGAAAATGAGATATAAGGAAAATGAATATTGAAGTAAATAAATGAAATTATAGTTATTGTAAAAATAAAATGTAAAAGTAAAATTATAGTACAGTATAGTTATTAAAGAATTATGTAATGCAAAAAACTATTGTAAAAAAATGTATATATTGTTTAAAGTGCTAATAACTATTTACAGTTAATGCACTAAAAATAAAATATAAAAAAAAAAAGTTTAAATAGGGACTTCAATCCCCTCTCTCTCTCTTCCGTCAGATCTGATTACGTAGTTACGTCAATATAGTTTTATTTATTTATCTATATCATAATAATTAATTGTAACAATTAAGTAAGTATTTTTATGGTTTGTTATAGCATATGCCGGCCGCATTTATTTGTGAAACCAGTTACGATTTACTTTGGTCTTCCTGCTTCCTCAAAAACTTTACTATATATACAAGTAAACTAGTATATAATTAGTAATGGTCATCTAATGCTAATGCTAATCCTAATCCTAATGCATCTAGTCGAACGACCAGGGAAATGAATTCGCTCCATTTCAAATGTATTTAATACCATTTTAAAATATACACTTTCGTTTCCTCTTTCCGGCCATTTCCTGTTCCAAATGCTAATTCATCCTTATTTTTATTTTAATTGGTTTTATAATTCTATGACTACACAATATTACAAGTATAATCTATGTTTGCAATTTTATATAATTTATTTTAATTTATGTAATTACTAATAATAATGAATGCTGTCTGTTTTTATTTAATTATTCAATAATTAATTAATAACTGTATGTGTAATTATACCGGTTTGTAAATCTAACAATACCAATAGATTATGATTATATGTGGTCTACTAATTTAATGGTATTTCAGCTAGCTGGTGTAATTGTATTAGCTAATTATTGAATAATTTTTTTTAATTTTTATCGTCGGATTATTTCTGATCTCATAATTTTTAGGATTAATTATGTAAGCAATCTTTAAATATCTTTTGTGTACGAACACACACAAAGTTCGTGTTCATTCGGTAAACATTTGCAATCCGTACTCGAAGACAATGCGATTAGTGTCGGTAAAATAAAGCAAATCAAAGCGTCCAAATATTTGCTTTAGCTATGTTCGAGATATCGTACACAAATGCATTGACAAGTATAACATTAAAACATATCCTACAAGGCTCTGTATGATTACACCTGAACGTTAATTACCCATAATTAATTATTTGTCATGTATTTATGTCATAGTGAGCAAATAACTGTTAAACTAACTCTTATTTTATTTAAAAGAATGTGTTGAATATTTACGATTTTTTCAAAACAAGTGTGGGCAGGTTTATGGTGCACGCGCATTCGGCCTCGAATAATCGGATTAAGCAGGATTAATCAAACATACATATGTGAATCCGGCTTAACATCGGATTGATGCTTCTTTGGGTTCAATTCTGAGACCACTATGCCGTCTACTTAATAATCTAAAAAGATCACACATACGATAAGATAATCCCTGCATATGCTTCATAATGTGAAAATAATATCCTGTATATATATTGCATATACATGAAATGAATAAACAATGCAGCAATGTATAAATATGCACATACCTTTGAATTTGCATATACATATGACATACAGATCAGGTTTTACAGCACAACAGCGTATGCAAAGGATGTGCAATATACATGAATGTATATACCTTGAATATAGTATGTATATCCAAATGTTTTCTGTGGTCTATATAAATAATTTCATTCAAATTAAACAAATTATTCACAATAAAGGTCATAATTTATATTTTATTAAAGTAACGAAAGGATTTACAATATATTTTCATAGTAATTACATATATTATGATTAATTAACAAGTTTTAAAACAATGGTTCAAGTACTAAATAAATATAATAGATGATTTTGTTCAGTTGTATTATTTGTAAGTTACATGAGAAATTAATTTAACCATCTTATACAGTGTTACAAAGTGTTAATCCGTTCATGACCTATAAACATATTTCCCAACATTGTGTTTCAGCGCAAACGTACAGAGTGTAAACAGGGATCGAAAACCTATAGCATACGTAATATACTTTATAAAATTATTTTTAAAATTTTGTTAAAATTTTTGGTTATATAAAAATTATTAAAATATTTATCAAAGTATGTGATGATACTTTGTTTGAAAGTTTGTAAAAACTCCTAGAAAACTTTTTGAAGTTACTTTGACATCATCTTGAAGATCCATATGATTTTCTTGTCATGAAACAATATAATTTGATTTCACTCGTTCAAGGATATGAACTACAAATGGCTAAATCACTTCACAAGGCCTTACTACCGTACCAGTATTGAATGAAGTGCAAATAAACCATTAAAGTGTAACAGAAACAGATGTATCTTCTTTCTTTTTCCATGATATTATGGTCAAATGAATGTGGAATTTTCTTTCTACTGAAATAAATATGTAAAAGAGACAACAACCATATCTCCATTTAATTGTATAATGTTGGTAAGAGAAAGAATATTCTTTCTTTCTTTAAGAATATGTTACATGTTGTTCTCCTTACTTATCTTTATTTTCAGTCTCTTCTCCTTATTCGTGTTGAACTGTTACTTGGAATTGATGTATTATCTCAAAACTGTTTGCGATCCCTGAAGAATGACTTACTACTTTTTACCTTATACTCTGTGTTTATCATTGTAACCATGACTTCCACACATGAAGTTGTGTATTTAAATCAAAGTTTGTAAAACCGGAAATGTAAAATACTCTGCGATAGCCAGATTGCCTGGACAAGCCAAACCTTCAAAAACTCACATTGTTTTTGTTTTTGTTTTATTATAATATTTCACAACGTGCCACATAAGATGTGTGTAAATGAAGTAATGGGATTCATAAAAAAATATTGTCGAATCGAAATATAATTATTTAAATTGTCTCCCTTAAATTAACTTCCTTGGGAGTCCACAAAGGTGTTGGAGACGGGATTCTTCAATCCTCATAGCAGTACTGGAACTCGGATACTGGAGTAGCAGATTCAGCTGGTTTGAATGTTTCCTGAGACCCAAAATAACATCCCTTGAAGTGATTTTTAAAACTCGAGAAGAGGAAATAGTTACAAGGACTAAAGTCAGGCAAAAAAGAGACTGAGAACTTACGAGACTTATTTACTAGCCAAAAACACGTTTATTGAAATTCAAACTCTTCCCCAAACATTATGTCTGTCAAACAACGATTTGATAGCACAAGAAACCAGATTCTATCGATATTTTCATCGGTTCTTGAAGATGAAGGGCTTTCACTGCATGGTTGATCTTCAATCGGTTTGAAAATGCCTTAAACCATTGAAGACCCACTGCCTCCATAAGCCTGCTGAACTTGTGCTAAAGTTTTCGTTGAAAAAGTATTGTCTCACTCATTTTACTATAATGTATATAGGAACGAATAAGATAAAATTCATCATCCTATCGAAGATTTATACGACTCTTATAACCTGTTTTAAGCATAAGTGATCGCCGAAGTCTCATCATTTGTACTATACTATTGTGTGCCAAGATTTACACCGATGGAAGCTACAAGCAGTCTTACGACCAGACTTCATTGCCTGAGCGCTTCATTCCTTGGGTTAACAAAAGAAAACTTACATATTTAGGGGAAGTGTAGTAGTATGTAGTATTTATTTTTTGGCCCGCCATTCACCTTCTTCCTTCCCTCTTCTCTAGCAACAGTTTCTCTAAACTCAACCTGCTTTCCTCTACCTCTCCCTACACCTACTTCATTTTTTCCTCCGTTCGTCTTTCTCATTTTTTCTTCTACTTATATTCGGTAACCACCTTCCTTTCTTGTTTCCTCTCAACAAATCTTTTTCTTTTTTATTATTTTATTATCTTATTTTCTTTTCATGAATCCTGATTTCGCATTCCCCTTCTTATATTCTCAAACATCTCGTCATTCATCCTCAACGTCATTTATGAGAAGTGGAAGTTGATCAACTCGAGTTTTACACTAGATAGACTGAAATTTGTGACATTTTTACACAGGTTAGAATGATATTTAAAGTTCCTCAGCTCCCGAACGTCCATGTATTCTCAACAATGACCCATTGTTAATTTGTATTACGCGACATTATTGCTTTACTTCTGTTGAAATATAACGGTAAACTAAGATATTTTAATACAATATTTAATTAATATAATAAAAACTCTGATATTGCATAATGTAACGCACTTATTTAAATCAAAGAGATTGTATGTAACGGTACATTATTATTACCTATTGTTGGATAGTATAGTATAATACTCTCCATCTTAAATTTGTAAGAAACTAATAAAACTCTATTTTAAATAGAAACATTTATTTCTTACTAAATATTTTAATATGTAGCTGATTATTTAATAGAAATAAAGTCAACATAAAAAGTTAATTACAAGTTGTGAATACATTGTAATTAAAAAGTATTCATTAACGAAAAGAGTGGAGAATCAAAGCTAATGAAACTAAATCAGTAGATGTCACATTCACCAACAAAAAAAAACTTGTTCACTGGTGAGTTTAAACAACGAAACTCAAGAGAAATACTTGGGACTTCATCTAGATCACAGGATTAACTGGCAAAACCATATCCAGGACGGAATTAAAGAACTACTAGCCAAGTTTAGCAAAATATAGTGGTTGATGGACCGCACTATGTTGATAATGGATATTAGAATAGATTCTAATCAAAAACATTAAGAACAAAAGTTAACATACCGGCATTTGTGACAAATCAAACCATAGGAAAGTTCCTCAACATACGTAGAGGAAAATACCGAAAACATCTTTCGAAACGTCGGTGAAGTACGCAGCCGATTCGATAGCAGTCGATTCGGACTAAATCGAACTTTAAATTACATGGCTAATCGGAACATTTAAGCTAATATTTAAGTGATAATAGAATGTAAAAGTATTAAGTAACTTAAATATTATTATATAATATGTAAATTCACCAATTAGTGTCTTATATTGCTGTTTTAATATAGGAAAATAAAACGCAAACGAACATCTAAAACCTCATTATTTAATGAAATTATTTTTTTATAAATAGGTTAACTAATATACCTCTAGGTAATTACAAAATTTCAGCCGTAACTAATTCTTATTTTTTTCAAAAATTCTTCAAACCATGTACAATGACAGTTCGGTTCCATATATGTGCGGCAACTCATAAGAAGCTTAAAAATCTGAAAAACCTCATTATTTAATGAAATTATTCTTTAATATATTTATTAAATATATTATTTTATCATTGTCAAAAAGCCGTAAGTTACCTTACTTACCAAAATTTTCTTTTTATTTATTTAACCAGAATATAATTTCAGATCCTTATATTCATGTCCTAGATATAGTTCTAATTTTTGGTTATGCTTTAAAGTTAGGGCTATTAATGAAAACTCCAAGTAATCCAACACGAGCGACGTCGCCCGCTTATAGGCAATATCTCGTTACTAGTGCGTCCTATGATAAAAATAGTTATTATCAAACTTATAGAGGACTTAATTCCCTACAAGTTTTTAATACAATATTTTTGTGTGTGTCTTACAGGGACGGAGCTACGTCATTGCAAAATAAGGCACTACAATGAAAATTTAAAAATATTTCAATTTTTTTATGGAACATTTTTATTTTTGCTCATGAATGATACCATTTAATTTATTCCTACTTAGTATCTTTTTTGTTACTTACATTTAAATAAATAATTAAATAGTAACATAAATTTACAATTTTATATGAAAAATCTTGAAATATTAGTTCGTTAACAGTAAAGAAAGTTGATGTTTTCATAAATATGTTTTAGAAATTTCAAATATTTCAAACTTGTTGATGATTTCTTACAATTAACTAGTTTCTCTTTTAATTTGTATTGAATTATTTTTTAAATGCACTTTCTCGTAAATTAATGATTATGCATCTAAAGAATACTTGTAAGTATTATATAGTACATGGTAGTAGTAAGTAGTATATAAGTATATGGCCCACACAAAAGGGGGATTGTAAATGGACTCATCGTAGCAACAATTATAGATGGAATCTGTGATAAACTACACTCAATACAATAGCAAAAGGTGAGAAAAAGGAAAAGAAGTTGGGAACGAGGTTAGCAGAAAAATTTAAGCGAGGAAATGTTTAAGGCGATCTTGCAACTACGATACGTGATGTAAATTAATGTTATTGTAATTTGCAGGGCGAAAAAAAACCCCTGCTTTCCCTAAGATGCTTATCAAATTGTAATAATAAAAAAAAGCATTTTTGGTAAAAATAAAAACCTGATAAAGATTCTGCACTAGGTATCCTCAAAATTTAGTATACGGTTCGCTTTTAAATGTGGGGGCCATGCAAACATAACTTGTTTATGTAGTATTCAAAAACGTATTTGCTACATAAATATTATGTATATTATCACTTTTTTGGACTATTGCAGGTAAGTTACTCAATGCCAAAACACATTAAGCAATTTTTTCTTTTTAAAGATTCGCTTTTTTGCATACGAATAGAGAAAGAGGGAGAGAGAGAGATTGTATAACTGATTTATCTTAAAAGATCAAGATTTACCAACAGAAAAACAAAAGAACAGCGTACTTTCATATATAGATGCAACTTAGGGTACTCGTAAATAAAAATGAAAGATATTTTGATAGATCTTCCAAATCAAACATTGGCCAAATTTAACTAGACAACACAATGGGTGACAATGGGACACAATGATTGATGCTTCACACCAGACTACTGGTTCTTCGGGTTTGATCTCCGGACCAGAGGTATATTGTCTGGGTTTTGTTATTATCTAATGAAATTGATTTTGCATATACATAATCCTAAACTTATTAGGTGGTGGTGTAGCCCACTAAAGACTGCAAACTTAGTTAAATAAAATTCAAATAAATAAAAAAAATAAAACTATATGCAATCAAATTTACTAACCTACCGGCAAACAGCCCTGACATCCTTGATCTCACGCTAAATTCAATTGTATCTAGTAACAATATATTGAGAACCAGTGAGTGTTATTTACACGGTTACTATTTACATATCTTCATAAAATTTGATTGGTCAATATTCTGATATTTGAAATCAATATTGCATTGATTAGCAAATATTTGAGCAACGGCATTAACAAATTCTCACGTACTGAATCATTATTAGTCCATAGAGGTATTGTTGTGATCGTAGGTAATCCTCACCCCTCCTTCCTCTTCCCCCAACACACGTTTCATGTGTCCAATCACTTAAAGTGATGCATTTATTGCATCATATTTATTAAAGTGAAGAATTGAAATGTTTAAGGAGACTGTGAACCAGTTCTTGATTATTGAGGTCCACTTCATAAATGATGTATTCTTAATATGTCTCCACACCTTCTTAATGTGAAGTTTTAAAGGTTTAACATAACGTGATGACGATGAGTGGTTAAATGTGCAAGACAATTGACTTAAAAGTTATACGGAAGTTAGAAATGCAACTTGAACTATTATGCAAATTATGTCTATGTGTCGTCCCATATCACATAATTGTTATTCCATAATACTTGGTAGTATCATAGGCGTACGCAGAGAGGTAAACCTTGTATTTGCAACCCCCCTTGTTGTTTGAGGTACTTGGAGTAAATGGGCTTATGTCCTATGTCTAAATTTCTACAAAAGTGTACTATAAATTGATAAAGTCGGTTACTAGAACCTCAAATGTTCAATTATTTTTTAATAACTCCTTATATGTTAAGAGATATTAACAATTAAAAAAGTCATTTTGTCTCTTTAATTATTAAAGGGATTCAACGTTGTACACGTTCCAAGTGTATGTGACATCACAATCCTTGTGTAAGCTTACCAACCTTACAGCTAATAAATTATATGTATATAGCTATACAGCTATATGTATTTATATATCAAAATATCAAATATTATTTACAGCTATTTCAAGGAACAATCAAATTTCCATATTATGTCTGCCTTAGCAGGGTTAAATAAAATAAAAACTTATTATTCTTTGATTTGACTTGATTATTTGACTACCATCAGCTACAGAACATTACCACAGCACTGACCTACTCAACAAATAACTGACGTTAAAATGCATTTCATGTCATACAAATATGGCCGACCATTTCTAGCGCTAAAACTACAATTCAAACTATTAATTGCTATATCTCCGTCAATATTTAGATATTTAATAAAATAGACACGCCAATACACATTTATTAACATCAATTTCAATCAACAATTGAAAAATCGACCACTAAAAAATGAGGACACAAGCCCATTTATACGAGGTACAATATCTTAAGATTTGCTTTCACCTGACAAATGTTTCGCGGACGCCTATGCTTAGTATTACAACATGAAATCAAGTATTAATTCAAATAAGTAATTGATAGGAGATTAACAGTCTGCTTACTTGTTTAAATATTATATTAGAAGACTACTAGCAGCACGACACCCATACTAAGTAGTCACGTGATTCATACACACAGTTGTGTAACTAAAAGAGCATGCGCAGTGTGTTACGGTTAGTACATAGATGTCACTTTTGACCTATAATTGAAAAATCATACATTTTGAGGGATACCTAGCTGTTAAGAATCACTGTAAAATAATGAAAGAATTTAAAAACTTAAAAGTAAGATAGAAAACATCAAAAATAATAAATGTATTGGACGGTACAGTGGCCAAGAGCATTGATGCTTGATTTGGATGGGTGATTGTTAGAGATTGTGATCGTCATGGTATGCGTATGAGGGTATTTTTCGTAGACATTGCACTCCTCGTGCCAATGGTGAACAGTGTTCGGTTCACTTCCATATACTTCACTCCCCTTCCGGACGAACACGTTTCAATGATTATATTAGTTTCTCGTTCTGCTCATACCTTAAGGAGGGCTAAGGTTTCAACTTTTTTTTTCATTTTTTTTTCAATTATTTATATTATTGTTCAACATATTAGGTTTAGTGTGTAAAAGTTTGAAGTCAATTCGAGTAAAACTGTCGGCGATATAGAGTATTAAGTCTTCACCTCTCTGGTCTGCTTTCGTGTTACATTGAAACTTTTAAATGCGGTTTCTCATACTTAGCTTTTTCAGACTCGGTGCCCTCTCTAGCTTAAAATCTACTGGACCGATTGTTTTGAAATTTTGCACACTTTTTCTTTACATAAATTCCGAGGTAACGCTGTCGACTTTTATTTGATTTTTTAATTTAAACGTATTTTAATATAACAAAGATTCTGATTTTTTTCATGAAAAATCGGTATTTTGACTTTTAAGTGCTGTAAAAAATTGAAAAATCAATAAAAAAATAAAAACTCAACAGCCTTACCTCTAGAAACTAATCAACTAATGCAATCATTTTGGTTTTTCGATTTCAGAAAATCCAGTGATGAGTTATGAGTGACATCGCAATGTTACTTTTTTGTGACGTCTGCGGAGCATCGCTGTCAATGCCTCATTTCTTGATATTTATTAATGAAAATTTCACAAAGTATTCTTCAAATGTCATTTTATCATGTAGTAATTATAGAAATAATTATATATTAACTGTGTCGTCAAAAAACATGATAATTCAATGCGAGCGTTTTTGTTCCTTTTTGAAAAATCTTTACCCATCACTTGGGACCCCTAATAAATTTTGATATGAACTTTGCGTGACTTGGACGGGGCATGTTTTTACTGACTATTTCTTAAGATGGAGGCCTATAATATCAAAATTTTGATTTATAAATACCTAACATATTCGGAATCAACGCACTCCAGAAAATATTTTTCGCCTGCTTTTACGTCAATTTGCCTTTTACAGTCACAAATTTAAAAAAAATTACATCACAAAAGTTTAAGCCTCTTTAACTGCCAAGTGTATGCTTCGTAATTTTATATCTAACAGATATTTTCTATTATCGGCTAAATTTTATGAATAAAGAGGACATAGTAGGCGAGAAAATTTGACAGCTGCGTCTTCACGTTTCATTCTCGGAATAGAGCTATATTTTATGAGTTGGGTTGTTATCAAATCAAGTTGAATAGGTAGATACATTATCATAATCTTATGAGGCAGCTTTGTAGATCATATATGAGGCCATTACTCCACAAAAACTGCCAACATAATAGGATAACGTCGTTAGGACCCAGGCCGACAATAAATAAATATATTTGTAAATAAATGGAGTTAATGAAGTTATAAATAATCTAAAAAAGAATAATCTATAAATAATCTAAAGAGTCCGACTCTGGTGGAGAATAATAGAGAGGGTCAAGAAGAAGAAACAGAAAGCACTTTTGGAAGTAGTAAAAGTCTAGAATATTTTAAGTTTAGTTTTAAGTTTGAATGTATATAGGAATGAAATGTATTAGAAATATAATACTGTAGATTGTAAAGCCGAAAGGCACACACAATTAATATATATAATAATATAATAATAATACTAAAGAGTCCGACTCTGTAAAGAAAAGTCTCTGGTATGCAGGAAGAGGCACCACGAGTATCTAACCGATCCAACCGATCCAACCGTTTAAACGTATGACACAGAAACGATTAAGTCACGATCCAAAGTATTGTAATTCATTGTGTAATACTGGTATTAAAACCTCAGACGTTTTGAATATTTAATAAAAATGATTGTGAGAAAAGAAAACATTCTATTTACAATATTTTAAGCATATAAACACGTCTTAGATCGGGATATTACATTATTATTATCAGCATTTTATAAATGACATGCCACACGAAAATAAAATGTTTGTGTTGAAATCGAAAGCTTTTATAAAACTGACCATCGCTATTAGACATTATATGGACATCTCTCCTAAATAGCGTCGTCCACACTAAAGGAATATCCAACATTTATATAGTCAACTTTATTAATGGGCTTGTGTCCTATGTCTTAATTTTTATAAAACTGTACTATATATTGATAAAGTTGGTTACTAGAACCTCAAATGTCCAATTATTTTTTAATATCTCCTTATATGTTAAGAGATATTAACAATTAAAAAAGTCATTTTGTCTCTTTAATTATTAAAGGGATTCAACGTTGTACACATTCCAAGTGCATGTGACATCACAGTCCTTGTGTAAGGTTACCAACCTTACAGCTCATAAATCTCTGCTATATGTATTTATATATCAAAATATCAAATATTATTTACAGTTATTTCAAGGAACAATAAAATTTCAATATTATGTCTGCCTTAGCAGGGTTAAATAAAATAAAAACTCATTATTCTTTGACTTGACTTGATTATTTGACTACCATCAGCTACAGAACATTACCACAGCACTGACCTACTCAACAAATAACTGACGTCAAAATGCATTTCACGTCATACAAATATGGTCGACCATTTCTAGCGCTAAAATTACAATTCAAACTTTTAGTTGCTATATCTCCGTCAATATTTAAATAATTTAGTAAAATAGACACGCCAATACACATTTATTAACATTAATTTCAATCAACAATTGAAAAATCGCACACTAAAAAATGAGGACACAAGCCCATTAACGTAGGTATTATTATTATTTCAGACCATTTATTAGTTGAATTTAAAACATTAGAAATACAGTTAATTTCTTTTTAATTTTTAAGACTACTTTATTTAGATATATAATCTAGGTTTTATATTCTTTTAATATTAAATCACATAATTACATGACATTGACAACTTTTAAAATACTGACAAAAATCGAGCAAAACGGACCAGGGCGGTTTAACCATGAAAGTAATTTAGATACCCCAAATTTTTTTTGGAATGATAATAACACAAGATTAATTTAACATTACGACGGTATTCAACAATATATTTGTGGATGAAATTTGTTAAGATTTAAATAACAGATGTCACGTGGGCAATTTTTGAGATAAATTTATCGATGTATCGAATGAATAAGTATCTCGAATTCTCGTGAAAGTAAACTACGCATTTGTTATAAATATATATATATATATGTATATATATATATATATATATATATATATATATATATATATATATTTATATATATACAAGTATATTATTCATTGTAATACAAGATTTATGAATATGAAATCAATAAATAATTTATTGATATGAAAGTTATATCGTTATTTCTTTTGGTTGTGATACATTTATAATCATACGTGAGTAGTATCTACATAAGGGGCCATCGATTCATTTATTAATTAATTACGTCAGACACCAAGGGGGAAGAGGGGTCTCCAAAGTGTGACAAGTGAAGGTGAGAAAAGGGTTATAAGGTTCGTGTCGCCAGTTCTAATATAAAATTGAGGCGTCTAGAAGCAAAGGCTTTTACGAAAAGAAAAGAAAACAAGACCATAAAGCTAAATAACGCTAATTTTTTTAAATGTTTGACGTCACAGCGAGGAGTGGGGGGTCTGCAATGTGTGGTAAGATGTGTCAATGGGGGAATTCGAGAGAATCATGAAATTTGGGTGACGTAATTTATGAATCAATCCCCTTGCAGCGGATTGTTGCCTCCGCGCTTGCAATTTCAGGGTACTTCCAACTGAAAGAACTCAGAACAAAACGTTTTACAAGAGGATAGACCGATCCAAGGGGCTAAACATCCCCTAGACTCAATTTTAGTTCCGCTATGAGTAGGAGCGAGAGGGCATTATCCGTGCGCATGAGAGTGAGTGAGACATAAACCTTGATTACCTGATACCTGGAAAATGGCCGCCTGGTCAAGTTAGCAGGTAGGCATACGGTCATTGTACATACTAACAATACTCAATCTTACAGATTTTGTTCATCAGAAAATAAGTGATGTGGCCCTAAGGCGGCACTGGGATCTTGCTCTATTATATATGTATAAAGAGAGACAACAATTATAATTTTGTCTTAAGACAATTGTGTCTCCAGCATGCAACTCCTGCAATTGCTCTAACAGAAGAATTAAAAAAATATATTTCATCTGCAAGAAAGAATAGAAATTACAGTAAACAAATTTATTGATACAAAAATATTTTTTTCGAAAAGATGAAAGTAATTTTTTACAATCGTAGTTTTGTTTATATCTAGTACAATTCTATTATTTATTTTATTAACAAATAAAATAAAATAAAAGATGTTCCAATTTCTTCTAAAACTTTCGGTTGTTAAACAAATGAAACTCTCAAAATGCGTGACAATACAAAACATTCTTTTATAGATTTTATAGATACTAAAAATATTCACATACTGGTGCTGTTGTATTACTGGTCACTACACAAAAACAATTTTTTTTATTTGCATAAAAACATAAATAAATAAAAAAAAATTGTAATAATAATAAAACAAAACATGTAAAAGTCATCATTTGTCAAATACATATAAAAATTATTTACCTATGAGGTGAATGTATGACGTAGTTTTTCAGAGTGTTCAAACCTTTTGTACTCGACACTTACTCGACAAAAATTAGTTAGAAATATGTTACAAGTTTTGAATATTTCATTTCACAATATTTTGTCAGTATATATACCTATATTTCTATTTTACTTTTATTCCCCTAGATTCACAACGCTCCAAGGAAATACTAGAACAAGTTATCATATAATCGTATAATAATTCACTCACAAGATCGTAGGATGACATACAAATAGCACAGGTATTAACAAATCCATATTATTTTTAGATAGTACCAACCTTTAAACAATTTGTGTCAAAATTTCATGACATTGCAACCATTACTTTACGAATTACAGCGGTTTTAGTGACGCTACTTTTGTAGTTTTCAAAACAATGGAAAAATCTGAATGGAAAAAACTGGAAAAAATACCGTTCAAGCAAAACAATGGCTTGACAAGTAATATTCGAACTCGATATTTTTTCCATTAAAAAAAATGCTTTATCAACACACTAAATTTATATGTATGTTTTTAGAAGTAAAAATTACAATTGTTTTCTTTTTATTTTAAAGTGTCGCAATATTTGATCTAAGTGATATTTAATCTCTTGTTTATTGTATTCAAATTGTACTAAGAACCTATACAGAATATGTTACAAAGAGCGCATAGCTATACTGCCATATGATATTTACAAAAGCGAGAGATTGAGACGTTGAAACATACAATATTGGCAGTTCACTCTCGCCTCGTTTTGGCCTGTCTCAAGTACTCTCACCTCGCGTTGGCTTGCCTATGTTGACGAGAGATCTTTTAATACAAATCAAAGGAAACGAAAGATGAGACCAATAGTCACAAATGTTTTGAGAATTGTCTCCCCGAGAGTGTACTGCCGGCATAGGAGGATAATGCGAATTCAGGATTATCACTGAAAAGAAGATAGAGAATTTGTTGTATGGAGACAGAGAAAGATGGAGATGAATGACGGAGTTACAGAGGAAGGAAGAAGAAGAAAGGGAGAGAAACATGGAACAGAGGAGGTTATGAAGAAGAAACTGCTCCTAGGGAAAAGCGATAGTACAAACTAGGAGAGAAGGAGAAGAGTGGCGAGGAACATTAACACGGGAGGAGAGATTTTAATTGTTAGTTTTATTAATTCAGAAATGGAATGTAAAATAAATGTAAGTAAACGTGTTTATAACGCCGTAGAGGCATATACATTAAAATATGTTTATATATTAACCTCTCCTTCAAAGATATATTTCGTATAACTTATTAGGCTCACGTGATAAAGGTTTTCCATCTGCGAGACAGTGCTCGTATGTTAATGGATATATTTTTGTATGTGTGTGTGTCTGGTTCTGTATAAACACGATACACTAGTAGTATATAGTGGGGCAGGGCTTCACCATGTCAAACATTTTTTTCTAGAGAGTGAAAGTACATTAAATCGAACGAACGTCTTAAATATATACGATCAAACATGACGCACCGTATTGTATAGCGGCAGTAAACCTTCTTCATACTCACGATTTTTCCACTTACAGAATCGTATAATTAATTTAATCGACGAATTATTTCACAGACACATTTCATGGATTTTAAACCCCATCCCCGTTCGCATTGTTACGTTTTGTCACACATTCTGGACCCCCCGTTGTGATACACACATTTGAAGAAAAGTATTTTTTTAAATCTCATTTTTTTTTATTCTTGTTTTTTGAAAACCAAATTTTAGGGTTAGATGTGACGTCACGAAGTTATTGAGTTCTCCCACTCTCTTTGTCATATTTTATCACAGTTTTAGTAACCTTTAATTAAGGGCTTCCTTAAATTATGTCTCACAAATTTCATGGTTTTTTAGGTAAGGTAAAGTACTAAAAATTTAGGCTTGTTATTATGACGTAGTTTACCTAATTCTTTTAATAGCTTTAAAGCGTGTGATGGAAGTTATGGCCCGCGGAAGGGGTCATGAAATAGTGAATGTTGGTTTTTAACAACATTCTGTAAAATATATATAAACCCTTTCTCATCACAGTGAGGGCTTTATGTACCCTAAATAATACACCGTTACATGAAATAAAATGAATATTGGCCAGCTATTAAAGGGAGGCAGTGAAGGAAATAGGTGAATGGCGGAAATAGAAAAAAGGAAAGAAATAACAGGACAATAAATAAGCTCGTAGCTGGGTTGCATAAGGAACATGAAGAGAGAGGAAGTACTAAAAGAGGCAGTGAAGGGAAGCAGGAGAAAGAAAGAAGTAGCGAGGAAACAGTTAAACTTCAGTCCAGAAAAATAGAGGATTTGCGGAAAGGAGATAAGGATAAGAGGTGGATGACGGAGATAGAGACAATAGTAAAATAGTAAAGGAAGAGAGTCAAGAAGAAATAGTAAAGTAAGAGAGTCAAGAGGAAATAGTAAAGATAGAGCGTTTATGCCTGTAATAGACATAAGTGGAGAAGTGAAAACGAAGAGAGAAGGCAGAAAGGATAGTGAAAAGATAATAGAGGGTTTGTCGAGAGGAGACAAGCAAGGCAAGAGGTGATAGATGAAGATACAGGCAATAAGGAAGGAGAAGCAGGAAACGGTGTGACTAAAGGAGGAGTAGGGAACATGAAGAGAGAAGATCAAGAAAAGAAGAAACAGAAAGTACTATTAGAAGTACTAATAATCTAGAATAGTTTAAGTTTAGTTTTAACTTTGAATTTATATGAAATGCATTAAGAAATATGATAATGTAGATTGTAAAGCCGAAAGACACACAATTAATATAATAAATAATAAATAATACACAGTTACATAATTATTGTACGTATGATTGATTATGTATGAATATAATCAATATAACTTCATAACAACCAAACACAGAAAATATAACTCCGAGGGTTTAATTAATACAATGTGCGGTAATCGAAACCAAAGACACAGCAGTCAGCATCAAGTATCAATCCTCTCACTCACTGTGTCGTCTGTCATCCTTTATAATTGTACAAAATTGTATAACATTCTTCCGATGACACTTACAGCATGACAGTTATCATAGGAGCTATCCATAAATTACGTCACACAAATTTCTTGCTATTCTGCCCCTCCCCTCCCTCCCCCAATAATTTTCTAGACATATTTTATAGCTATAAGAATAAATTACCTTTTGTTTTTTTTTAGATCTCCGGAAATTTATAATTTTTTTACGAAATTACCTTTTCTTTGAATGCATGTGATTCTGAATCCTCCCCCTTGTCTCAATTTCTAGAACACGCATTTATGGCCCCTCAAGTCCTTGATAATGAAAGTTTTGTATTATTAATGTACTCGTATATGAATCTTAGCTTCCTGTTTTATTGTTTACGAATATCGATTTCTATTTGAACATATCGAAAACATATTCATATTTTATTCAGTTTATAATCAATTAGAAAATAACAAATTGTGTCACGCCTATAATTTAAAGCAATTAATCATAATTTTAAGATAGTACACTCAATGATAAATTTATGTTTATTCTATTTTTCACACTACGCGCTATTAATTAAATTTTTTAATAACGTGTTATTAATTTTGAACATGGATTAGCTAAGTAATGATACGGTAATAATAAAAAATAATGTAATAAATTTTACCGTTCCGGCTACCGAGGGTGACTCCTTTTATCTTATACTACGTTGGCAGTTTTTATAGTGTCTCTCGGATGATAAGTTTTTATGATTACATGAGTCATAATCAATTTAACACTTATTAACGAAGAACCCAGAAAATATAATATTAGTCCGGGGATCGAAACTTCAAAAAAACAAAGAATACACTACACTGTGTGCAGTAAATCATGGTTGATTTCCTCCACTCCTAGAGGTGTGTGATGCCAGTCTTTATAGCAATTACATCTGCATGTGTACAAAGAAACTAGATTTTTTTTCATTTTCTTTTTATTTGTTTATAACATATTACATAGTACAACATATCGATTGTAGTAAAAGTGTCGGAGATATAGAGTTTTAAACCTTCACCTCTGGTCTGGTTTCGTGTTTCATTTTTCAGAGTCGGTGCCCTCTTTAGCTCAAAATCTACTGCATCCTTTTAAAATTTTGCAGGCTCTTTTTTTACATAAATGCCGAGGTAACCCTGTCGAGTTTTTTTTTTTTTAATTTTAACGTATTTTTAAATAACAAAGTTTCTGCTTTCTTTTATGAAAAATGGGTATTTTGACTTTTAAGCGCTGTATACAATTGACAAATCAATAAAAAAAACTCGACAGAGTTACCTGCATAAACTTATCACCCAATGAAATAATTTAGGTTTTTTAATTTCAAATAATACAGTGATGAGTTTACTAATATAAGAAACCCAAGAAATATAAAAAAAAATAATAATCAGAAATTGAATGTTAGAAAATGCTGCATAATAGAAACATTTTACGTAAATAACACAGCACTTTTACATAAAGTAATTTCTTATATCTAATACATAATTTTTTATACTCGTATTTAACAAAGATGAACCGCTGTAATAAAAGCGTGATGGTACAATTACAATACCGGTTTATTTTGGATTGATAGAGAAAGAGTGCAAATCCCGTTGTCGTTTAATAAATAATGGAGATAACAACATGAAAGTTGCCAGCAAGAACTGATTCATGAAATCTGTACGTACGAGTGTATTCTATCATCAAGAAACCATGGGCGTCCGCAGATACAGAGAAACGGGGCACTTGCTATCTAAGTCCTTGTGACATGAAACATGCGACATCCAACATTAGTATATTTTCATTCATAAGTTGAGATTATTTAGACATGACTGTACTAAATGTGTTGTACTTTTAACGTACAGACTAGTACGACTTAAACATGCTACACTAATGTTCTAAGTTGTATTTTTATGAAACAAAAATGTTTCAATCCTAAGTCGGAACATCTTAAGGAATTACGGTTTTGAATATGATCTCGAACAAAATGGTCAGTCTCCAGTTTCTTTTAGTTGTATTTAGTAAATAAATAAAAATAATTCAAAATGGTATTTAAATGGACAGATAGATGAAATTGTGTTTGACAAGGGTAATCACGAGTTAGCAGAGACAAAAATTTGGATATGATCATAAAAATATGAACATAAAACGGAAACGTAAATTGATTGTTTGGTTATTTTGATGAATCAAAACAGTTCTCGATTTTATAACCATTATTGTTTAACATTTGAGACTGGATACAAGGAATTTTGATTTTAGAAATTAGCGCTGGATAAATGAAAGATTTATAAGAAATCATTAAAATCAAAATCTATAAGAGAGCATTCAAAATATAATAGAATTTTATAGTGTTAGGAGTCATCATTAATAATTTCACACGAAAAAGGAAGGGGTAGTGGAGAGTAATAATCTCCGTGACGTCATATCTTAAATGTGACTTAAAAAATAAAACTATATTTTTTTCTTGTTTCAAATGTAGGACTTCACAACGTAAGGGGAGGCGGGGGGTATATTATAGAAAGTAAAACACTACGAAATTTGTGTGACGTTTTTTTTCTAAAGCAGGTTCAACGAATTCGTTTGAAATATGAAAGCTTCCGTCGTATTAAGTCGCATATCGCACTAGTGTGGACGTGTTATATTTTTGTTTAGCCCACCCTGTTAAACTTTCAGCGGACGCTCATGAACTTAAGATAGAATTACTTGAACTCGGACTTGGACATACATTTACGAGCAAAGTAGTCATCAATAAATAAAATAAATGTGAAAGAAAAAAGTGCAACACATAATATAATATTAATAAAATTTCTAATGTATTAAAATTATTTTAATTAAAAAGACTTAAAAAGTACTAAGTAATTACTAATTTTACTTTCTATAGTCTTTGTAATGAAGAGAGTTTAGAATAGAAAGATGATTTGATTGACGGTTAAAATAAGTTTGATTTGCAAATTAATTTCGCTACTAATTAACCATGATTTTTTTTATTTTAATAATTAGCAATTTAATTGACTCACAAATAACTTGATCAGCACTTTTACCTTCTATGACGTGCTGATTTTCTTTTTAATTTTAATTAACAAGGTCATTAGTCAATTATCTATTTATAGCAATAAACGCAGTACATATTTACGCATACATGCACATACACACAGGGATATATATATATATATATATAATTCTAGGTAAGTATTTAGAATCGCCATCCCATTGCTATATATATATTCAAAAAACAACTTAACTTTATTATATTATTTTTTTTCGATTTATAAATTAGGTACCAAAGTTATCCCATATATAAAATTTCAACTTTCTGGTCCTATTTTTACCCTCGGCAAAAGCCGCCCCGAATTGAAATATTTGAATTTTTTTTCTTAATAACATATTTCATTATTATGTAATCTAAAATTTGAGTTTTCTCCAAAGTTTCCTACCGCGCCCCCTAATTTTCTCAACGCTTCCTTTTTCAATTTTTTAATTTTTAATTTTCAAAAAATGTTAGAATTTAACACCTACACACGCCTAATTTAAACTTTCTATTTTTAATAAATTAAAAGTTGTAGAGCAAAAAGTAAAAATTTCTTTTTTAGTTTTTCCAAAATTACGGGTTTCCAGAAAGTTCAGGGGGAAATCCGAGGACGCCAAAAGTCTTAGAATATTTTTCTCTACGAAATAGACAATTTTCAAGAAAAAGCACAGAGCCGTTTTCGAACCACCATACGAATGGAGTAAACATATAAACAAATAAATATACACCTGGAACATTATAATATAGGATATACAGAACATCTGTTACAGATTAAAATTTCACCGAGTGAAAGAGAAATCACATTGTTTTTAAGTCGTGACTCTCAAGAGTTGGCTGGACAAGATACACCGGTAGTCTTTCAATAACAAAAATAATATACTCATACATTAATACAAACGTTCATATGTTTAAATTACTAACAGATAAATCATAGCTCTCTTTCGCTACTAAATTTCAACCGATGGAATGTCAGCGACAGGGAGAGGGACAGCAAGGCCAGCAGTTCAGTGGTACAATGAGTTCCGGGTTCTCCTGTAATAAATTTGCACTGAACATTCACCACTCCAATTCGACACTGTATTTACGCCCAACTATTGAATTTTTTTTTATAAATAATTCTGTGTCTGTATGTATTAAGTAGTTCGCATAGTATGGCAAGGCAAGACAAGGCTTGGCATACGTCATGATTTGATGGTCAAGGCCTTTCAAAGTACATTCACTTTATTTACTTCGAGGAAGTGATACGGATTTGTTATTACATTTAATCATATACACATGTACTTTAATTATAATTAATTTTGTATGACATGCGAAAGAGACAATCTATACAAATTACCGAGCGTCTGTCATATAAACCAATCTAGAGAGAGCAGTTGTCCCGATTTTTAAAAATAAAATATGTGGAGATTGCTAGGAGTACATTAAAAGAGATCAAGAATATGCTAAAGATGCAAATAACCCGATATAAAGAAAATATCTACTTTAAATAGCGATAACGGCATTAACCTAGAAAGGCAAACAACAGAACTTATAATTAATATGAAAATTAATGATTATTAAACTATATGTAAAAATCGACTGAATGATATGAGATCTAAGTTTTTAAAACAAAAAATTTCATTGCAAATTATAATACAAAAATAATTTAGACGAAAATGTATTATTTTCTGTATGTTTCCAATCTCATGAACGTGGGTCTTACATTTTTGTTTTCAATTTGTTATTTCTGAAACATCTACTTAAATGTTTTTATCCTTCATATAATATACAATTTTATTTATAAATGTTCCAAGTGTATATTTATATGTTTGTTTGCTGAAATTCGTATGATAGAATGAAAACGGCTTCGTCTATGTTTCTGAAAGTTTGCTATTTCGTAGAGAAAAAAATTCTAAGACTTTTCCCAATCCCAAATCCCAAAATCCCAAATTTTTAAAAAAAGTTGGTCAAATAAGGAATAAATTGAAAATATTTTATATTTTGTTGAAAGAAAATAATATTTTTTTAGTTAATTTATATGAAAAATTATTTATTATTGGGCGAGTTAAATATTTCAATTTGAAAATAGATTTAAAATTTGAAATGAACACTAAAAAGACGTCGACGGGGATAAGCTCTAGTTTTGTTTATAAATTAAAAGTTAAATGTAACAACGGTTAATATATATGTAACACAATTTACAAAAATTTGGAAATGAACATAAATTTAAACGGGAACGTAAATTGATTGTTTGGTTATTTTGATGAATCAAAACAGTTCTCGATTTTATAACCATTATTGTTTAACATTTGAGACTGGATACAACGAATTTTGATTTTAGAAATTAGCGTTGAATAAATGAAAGATTTATAAGAAATCATTAAAATCAAAATCTAGAAGAATAATAGAATTAAATATAGAGATGTTCCACCAGACTTCCTTTATTCAATTTTAAAATATGGTATCCAAAACCGGCTCCCTACGATGCGGTGAACGTTTGATTCAAATGTTGGAGTCAAATATTAGAAGATTGACATGGCAAGTTTCCTACTACACGGTTTGTAAATGTTTGATCCGAATGATTTATTTATTTTATTAATTTGTAGATAATTTTTTGACACTGACACTGTTGAACAAAAACTTTCAAGTATAAAACCGATTCGTGCAGCAGTGCATGACATGTGAATCAAGTGTGTAGTGGGGGTAGAAAAATTACTTCTGACGCGGGTCAAAAGACTGACAACAGCCCGAACTTCTTTCAACATGAACGGTTTACACACTTGGCATCGTGGCTTAACTAATAGGACGTAAATTGTTTTGGTAAAAAAAAGTCTAGTGATCTAGGAAGTTGTTTAAACCGTTATTAGAAAATTCTGCTATTAATTTACATATTATAGCAAATAATTTTGCATATTTTAATTAAACCTCAAGGCGGATACATCAAAAAGATCTTAATCTGATTAATTAATTAAAAACTGATATCTAATCGATATTATCTTTCAAACTGTCGCGAACATTCCGCGATACTTTCGTGTTCTTGACACTTTTTCTTCTACAAAACATCGAGACAGTCTGCCAGCCTACCAACCTACCAGTCTACTTGCAGACGCTGCAACATTTCAGTCTGCTACACTCAACAACACGGCGTAGCCTCTGGTTGGTTTAAGAAAGTCATGTTTATAATTGTAGTATAATTAAAACTAATAAAATAAATACAAGTGAAATTATTTGTTTACCATTGGTGTTCACAAAGATAACTAAATGGGGTACTTGGGTTTCCCCGTGTGAAAATACAAATTTAAGCTGCTGAGGATATAATCTTAAGCATCATTCCCACTCACTGCTTTAATTTAATTTTGTATTTTGTATTTAATTTAAATTGTTTAGCATATGGCAATACGCGTAGTTATTCACAGTACCATTTTTAATTTAATTTTTTTTTTTAGTTTTCTTAGTATTTTTAAATTAAGAAAAACTATATTATATTATAACCTCTAAAATGTGACAATCTGTAAAATGCAGTAGAATTTATATTTAAAAGAAGTTTAATGTCAGTTTGTCAAAAATAAAGACAATACTGTTCTTAATTGTTATTAAAAACAGCAATTTTAATTATTTCACCTTCAATTTTGTCCAACTTTCGAACTGTCAAAATTTATATTACTAAATACGCATGCGCACCAACTAAATTAACTAAACTCAAATTAAAAAACGCATCTAGCCTATTCCAAACACTTGAAATTTAGGTTAAAATATTAGATAAAAACAGTAAATTAAATATCAAAACAGTGAGTGGAAATGAGGCCTTAGATTTTGCAAAAAATAGATATAAATAATGTTTGTAACCAGTTGAAAATTTTATGCGGACACCCATGCTACTTACTATACTTATAGATTATTCATATTTAATATTCATATTTTATAACTGTTACTAATGTCATTTTTATTAATTGCCTCAATCATAATTAACTTTCGCTCTTTGAACTTTTCTTCTTGATGCCAGAAATCTATTATGTTTTTTATTTTTCTTATTTTTATTTTTGCAGAGCCTTTCAGACAAGCGCACTTACTTTTTTAGCTTTTTTTCTTTATTGTTTTCGATTCATTGAGATGGTTTCAAGAGATAGGTCATATTCGCTTATTGTTGTACTTTTATAATTTGTTCATAAGGCCTTTATAAGAAACTCTCATAATGCTGCAATAATCTTGTAATGTCTTTTGATCTTGTGTTTTACTCGGATGGCTTCGTGTGTTTTGCATGTTATCAGAACGTTTTACTGTTATTTGGAAATTGCATATACTACATTAGAAGTAAATAGAAGTACATACTAAATAAAACTGAATACAATTGTAATTAATGAATTAAAATTGCCTAAATTTAGACAACACAAAAGGTCGTTTGTACGCAGCGCATAAGAAATGCAGAATTAAAGGAAGTAAAGGAAATAGAAGAGTAGAAAGAGAGGGGGATAGAAAAGAAAATAAAGAAATAAGGGAAATAACTGCTGAGAAGAGATTTCTTCTGTCGTACACCCATAAGCAGGTATAAATACATTTCATTACATTCCTTTTGACCATCTTAGGTTCAAATCAGGTTCACAGGTTTAAATATTTGAAAAAAAAAGTAAATTTAAAATAAGACGACGATCATGGATTTCGTTTAGGATATGGCGAGGGTCATATAATAACGTTGAGGATGATACGAGGTTGACTGTACTGTTTTTAGGATGAAAAGAGGGGCAAAGATCCATTTTAGGATCAGGATAGGTCTAAAATTTCGACTTGGGGACCGAAAAAGAAGAAGATGGATAGCGGAGCAGATATGGAGAATGTATAGTTTGTCAAGAAAAAAAGGATTGAGGAGCAATAGAAGGAATAAGATAGATGGCGGAGAAACAAAGAAGAGGGAGGAAGAAAGAGAGGAAAAGAAGGAAGAAACATGGAGTTTAGAATGGTGAAGTAGGGAGTAGATTATAGAGAAAGTTACACGAGGAGAAAAAGGAAGATATATAATTAGATTATATATATTTAATATATATATATATATATATATATATATATATATATATATATATATATATATATGTATAAATATGTTTAAAATGTCAGCTTGCAATTAGTATACATTATCTTTCTCCTGAACTCATTGTCAAGGTTTGCGGTACCATTTTTACCAAAATATAAATATAATATATGTAATAAATTCACACACAGAGTTTACATTGCGGTAATAATTACAGTTTTTTACTTTGTATCGGATCATAAAGTGAAAGTAAATATGTTTACTTAAATTAATACATAGTTTTGGTGAATAATTTGAATAAATAACGTGCTTGGTGAATTTCTGGTGTGGGTATTCGCTTATTATGTGTATTTAGTATGCATAAGCAAGGTGCACACTAAAGACAAAACACTTATTTGGGGAAAACATATGAAGACTCGAATATGGCGGGAATAAAAGTGTAGAATTAGGATATTATGTATGTAGATTATGAAAAGTAATATTTATGGGGAAAAATGGCCGTGGTCTTAAGAAGAGCGGTATATTATGAATATAAAAAATAATATGGACTTGTTTATTTTTCTTTGTTAATGCTGTTTTTAGATATTCAATTTTTTTAAATAGTGTTGTATCATTCTTTCTATATTTTCGTTACCGCGGCAGTCAATCACAGTACTCGGTTCGATAGAGACACAAAGAGGATTTCGAGGTTATCTCTCTCTTTGCCTAGATTACAGTATTCAGCCTCTTGCGCACTCTAGTCTTATATCTCTATGGTTGAAAGATAGTCCTGTTATGTATCTAATGTCTAACGACCGAGGCGTAATTGTTTGTTCGTGAGAATTGTTCAAAAGTACCTACAACTTTTTAAAATACGGGAGCTAAAAGAAACTAAAAGTGTCCATTAAATAATTTAAATAAATTACTATTTAAAATGTATACTTATTTATTACACAATATTTATATAAAATGTAAATAAAAATCATTAATATTGTTTGATAATCGAATTTCTAATATTCGATAATCGAATCTATAAACATTTTAGTAAGAGATAAACAATTTAAGTAAATATTTAAGGATTGATTTTTTTTTATTTATTACCGATTCTGTGTCATAGCACCGGCAGTTTCTGTACTATGTTAGCAGTTTTTGTGGTGTCACAGTAAACATTTCGGAGTCACTTTGTCATCATAATGAAGATGCGTATGATTTTTTTGTCATGAAAGAATTCATGTACAGTTCAGTTTCTCGCAGTCGCTCGTATAAAATGTCTATATTATCGGCTACAAATGGAGAAATCACGCCACCTGTCGGAATACAAGTGAAGATAAAGTTGATGCGAACTATAATTGAAGTGCAAACTTCACAAAACAGGACACTTCACCAAATTGTTTACTGGGATGCGTATAACTATAATATTTCTTATGTAAACATCCTTTGTTTATACGATTCACTTCTCTAGGGTTCGACACTACGCATTTGGTCCTACACTCATAGATTTATACAACCAAACTCAGAAATTATAGCCCAGTAATATTTTATGTAAGATTTTCAAATCAACAATAATTCGGCTACAGTAAATTCTAACAGTACAAATCTAATAACAACATTACCTTCACTTTAAAGTCAGAACTCTATTGTTTCGAACTATTCAAAATTTATGAAAATAATACAACTTGAATAATATTATTATTTCTTTATGTTGCTGTATGAAAATTTCGTCTATACGTTTTTACTAATAAAAATTTGCCGTGTGAATATCCCTCTGATTATACGTTTAAAATCGAATACTGTAAAAAACGTGCAGTACAATGTCGTGTGAACCCAGCCTAGCTGTTGAAATTTATATTCACTTGATCACAATAATTGTATCTCATTAGCATAAATCGTATCGAATCTATTGATTGCATTTAGGACTTATAATTAATAATACTAATAATAAAAATCGAATTCTAATTAGAATTATATGACAATTATTGAGCGAAAGTTTTAGCTTCCAATTTTATAACTTTGTCAATAAATATAAATAATAATTGTTTATTGTATAATATATCTTGACACATGTGCGTCCGTAAAGTGGGGGCCCACACGCAAAACACTTTAATATTGAATTTTAAAAGCTACGCTATGGCACATGGTGGTTTTAAAGAGGCCAAAATGGAGCTACGTAGTTCAGCCACATAGAATGGAATCTGTGACAAATTTAGATGAGATAGAATGGAATGTGGTTGTTTGCCACTTACAATAAAATACTATGTGTACGCCTATGACACGTAAACTCGTATATAATAAATAGATATAGAGAGTCAGTCTTAACAAACGATTAAATTCAACATTTCTAAAAAAATTGTATTATCAAAAAATGTAAATTAGACTTTTTGTGTGACCAACAGGTTAATTATCTCATTTATCTTGTTAATTTCTAATTCCATGGCTAATTTATTAGTCATAATTATTTAATTTATTAACTAATAAATACGTTAAAGCTACTTATTAATTAGGTAATTAGTAGGATTGTAATTTATATGATTTATAAAAATATACATTTAAATATCATGACAAATTCTTTGGTATTATTGCGTCGCGACCTCATATAGATAATAAATGTGATTTAGATATTGACAGCTTCATAAATAAAAAGACGACACAGTGGTTGAGAACGTTAATGTGTTAACACTATGGTATTGTGTCTTCGGGTTCGATTCCCGGACCACCGCTATTGATTTGATTATATAAAATGTATAATCTTAAATAGTAGGCTGTGTTGTAGCCCACATATATGAGGTATCGGAAAAATAATAAGATGTCATTCATAATACGATTAGTATAAATAAACAAATATTAAAACCACTGGTAATTGTATAGATTTTATTTTTTATTTGCGGTTTTAAATATATGTTTAATTTTTTTAGGGATTAAATTTGAATGTCTTAAATTTGTATCACAACACGAATATCGATTTAACTTTTTTTGTTCTCAACGATCATAATATCAAACTTTATGAGTTGTGCAAAACAGCTGTAAATAATAACTCAACTTTAAATACTATTTTATACACCTCTTTTAAAATCTGCTCTATAACAGAGAAATTTATTCAAAGTGACATCATGATTCAACTTGACTGTTTACATAATATAACTTTTGATCTCTTCAAAAGGTCAAAAATGACTGTTTAAACTATTAATATCTCCTTTAGTATTGTGATTTATTAAATATAATTGGATTATATGTATATAAATGAATTTGTGAATAGTGCTGCCTACCTATATGTCATTTTTCGAACATATTGGGTGATGTGATACAGTACTAGTAGAGGCCTGGATTTGAGGGAGGGCAGGCGGGGTTACTGCTCAGGGGTCTCCACAATAGAGATAAAATCAATACATTTTTGAAAAAAATTGACGGAAAAAAATTGTTCCTTTTATTCGAAAAATAATTAGCAGCCTCCGCTCCTTCGTTGCTCCAAGGCCTCTACACTTCTAAATTCGGCCCTGTACTAGTATATAGAAAATAAGATATTAATAATGAATAACATAGAGCGATCAAGTAATTCACGACACTTTGTATGCTTAGTGGTATTTTCTATAACAATAGTTTATATAATAAAGACAAAAGTATTTATAAAATTTTAAGTGAATATTAATCCTACTTCTCCTATATTATACTGTTCCAAGTGTATATTTGGTATGATTATATGGGCTCCATGCATTTTTTTGAAAATTTCCTATTTCGTAGAAAAAAAATTCTATGACTTTTGGCGTCTTCGGATTTTTCCCTAAATTTCCTGGAAACCCGTAATTTTGGAAAAACTGCGAAAAAAGTGAGCCATTTTTTACTGTATTACTTTTAATTCGTAGAAGATAGAAAGTTGAAATTTTGCATGACTATTAAGGTATTCAATGCTGACATTTCTTAAAAATTAGAAATTCAAAAATTGAAAAAGAAGGGGTTGAAGAAATTCGGGGGCCCGGTAGGGAACTTTAAAGAAAGTTCATATTCTGAATTCTAGAATAATTAAGTATATCATTAATAAAAAAAAAAAAAAAATTTCAAAATTTTATTTGGGGGCACGGGGGCAGTATTTTCCGAGAGTAAAAATTGTGCTTGAAAGTTGAAATTTTGTAAATAGGCTAACCTTGGTAACTTATTTACGAATCGAAAAAAAAAATCCCAAAATTTTGAAAAAAAGTTAGTCAAATAACGCATAAATTGAAAATATTTTTTATTTTGATAAATTGAAAAATTATTTTATTATTTCATTTTAAAAATAGAATTAAATATGAAATGTAATTACGAATTATTTTATAGGATTCAAATCATACACGCCAAAAAGACGTCGCATTGCGACAGGGGTAAACTCTAGTAAATTATAATTTGTTAGAAAAAATATTTTTTTTATATAATTATATTCGAATCAAATATTTCAATTTATAAATGGAATTAAAATTTAAAATAAATTATTTTATGGAATTCAATACATACACACTAAACAGACGTCGCTTTGCGACGGAGTAAACGTTGAGTACTCTTATAGTATTATGGCATTGTAGTATTGTAGCATCATAACCACATTGTATTTAATTTATTTATGCTGCGTAGATATTGCGGTCAGTGCATCAGGTGTTACTGTATTAGAGTATAGTAGAAGGCTGTTACAGTGTTTCCAACAATCTCGTAAACGCAATTTTAAAGAAACAAATTGAGTAATCACACAGAGTGTTGTAACTAAGTACTCGTACTACAATCAGATTTTATTTAACTTTTTGTTTAATGTACAAGTTATAAAGAAATCGAATACAATAGGCGAAAAATCTATTTAATGCTTTTTTAGTTTAGAACCTCAACCAGATTAAGATACAGACGCACTATTCCTTATCCTGGTTCTGTGTTGAAATGATTGTGATGATTAAAGTAGTGCACCTAACGACACAATCCGCTTGCGGCGCTGTTAACAAAGTCCCAAAACTATCTGTTAAAAATGAAAAACATAAAAAATAAGGCATAGAACACAAAGATTAAATAAAAGTTCTTAATTATTGTTGTATTATTATTTCATTGTAATGTTTTTGCCATTAGCCACTACATTCTTCCGGCTTAAACCATTAAATTACATATTTTACATAGTACATAATTACATATTTTTTTGTGATCCTTATTCTATATAACTATTCTCACTCCTTCAAAACAAAACAAAAACTAATAAATTACTGATAATACAAATAAAACAATTTATTACAAATAATACTGCTTCACTCTTCCTGATACTGTCCCTCCTGTTTCTACTCTGGCATTCCTACTCTTTCCTCGCTCATTCTCTTTATTGCCGCCATCCACCTCTTCCCCTCACTGCTGTATCTCTCTGTCTTTCCTCGTTAGCTTCTCTTCCACATTTGTATCTTCTTCTCTCTGTCTCTTCTGTCACCATTCCGTTCCTTTCAAAGAACTCCTTTCTTCTTTTCGTTCTTCCTCTTCCATCTTCCTTTTTACTCTCCTTCCTTATTTCCCTTAGGATCTCGCATTGAGCATTTCTCATTTTCTCCTAGAATCTAATTGCCCTCTTTCCTGCTTCTATTCTTATTTTATCACTTTTCTCCCACTCCATTACCATATATCCCGGCTCCTTGGTTCTATTGTTGGTTCTACAGTGTTCACGCTAGTAACCCACCAAACTGTGTGAGTCTAAAATTATTTATCCCACTTCAGTTTCAAAATATTATAAAAGGTGAAAAAATATGAGTCGCAAAAATTTGGTTGACTTGCTTGCCTCTATCGTAATTATTTACCTGTCAAATAACCCTTCTTGTCAACGTAGTTGACAATACTAATCGTATGGTAATTGATCATTTTAATTCCATTCACGGTATCGCCATGGTATTATTATTGATGTGTTACTTCATTTCTGCTGACGAAAGAAAACTGAATGTTTCAATTAAAAAGACGAACAATGCTTCTAAATTGATTATGCAATGTATGATACAGGCTTTTAGGTTATTGTTATGAATTTCAAATCTCGTATGATGAACGATTCATGACTTGAAATTTGAGGCATTAAACTTGCAAGCGGAATTTACGACCTGCCCATAACAGATTCTCCTGACTTTTGCTGAGGAGATGAATTTGTGAAATGAACATCAACTTAGCAAAGGTGTAAAACAAAATAGAATAATTCTATGCTCCTGATAGGTTTCTAACGCATCAGGTAGTTCATACACCAATCTAACGCTCTAGATTTGTTAAATTTTTCGCCACCGTAAACGTTTCTAATTATAAGTCAATGAATTCAAATGCAAGTCAAATGAATCAATTATAACCAGTTTTTAAATTAAATTGAAAAATAAAATTTATGTAAATGAGTAGATAAGAAGCAGCTTATTTATAATATCCAAAAAAATAATTCATGATGTTACACTAATGAGTAAAAGATTGCAATGTTCTTAGAAAATACATCTTAAATAAGGAGAAATTAACATAAATTCTAAATACATTAATAAGGAGAAATTACTATAAATCCGTTTTTGATCACCATTTTTCTAAAGAAGCTTAAAACTAACTTGGAACTTCTATTATGAGCCCAAATTAATACAAACATTAAAATGGCCGGTCTTCTTCGTTGTCATTTTGACAAACTTGGTCCCAGTTGGTCATACTTTTTATATTAGTAATCACTACATTTTAATTAACAAACGCAACCAGTTTCATGCTATATGCCAGATGTGCAGAATTCCTGTGCTAAGTATTAAGATGCAGTTTTCCGAAGAAGCCTCCATGATATATAAAATATGCTACCAAATAACGAGCCTATATTAGTCTGACAGTAGCCATTTCTTTGTTTTATTAGAAAAGTGTTTTCATAGAGCAACGAATTGTGAAATTTCATATAAGTTGGAAAAATCACTTATCTTTTTTATAAGAAGTATATGGCAATGAATGTTTATCACATGCGCGGGCTTATGAGCAGTTTAGGCGTTTCCAATATGGCGGAGAAGAGGTTGCAGATAACCTATGCCAAAAATAATCAAACATTTATTAAATTTGTCTATAAATAAAATGAGACTCTGACATAATAAAACCAGCCAACAATTGTGGGAGGTTGTCGGTGATAGGACAAATATCAGAAGAAATCGTACTAGTATCGGAAATAAATAAAGCAAAATAAAAGCCTTTTTATGTAATAGTTGTAATGAACTTTTGCATAAGCAAATAGAACGTCTAATAAACAAAAACATTTAAAAACAATCAAAAGTGATTACGCTCCATTTCCGTGCATGCACTTTAATGATTATTTTTAATTACAATTTTACAATGGTACTAATATTATAATCGGATATCGGAGTATTAGGAAATTGACTGATACAGGGATGGCAAACTTGTTCAAATGTGCATCATACCGTACGTGAAACATAGAAACAGAACTGCTACCGAAGGTGGCGCTGTTGGTGTGTTACTTTTAAAACTAAGAAAGCAAGATATAATATCTATTTACTACAATAGCGTACGAAAGATATTATTTAAAATGGAAAAGTTAATAATTAAGGTGTAAAATTATTTAAATCTGATTCTGAGTCTTGCGAACAATGATCATAATCGAACAGATCTGATTTATATGAGTGAAACATTTTACGAATTACTTTTAAAAGAGTATTCCTGTACTATTCCTGAATTGTACGAGTATTATTGATTATTATTATAGTACAGAAGTACTTTTTAAAAGTGATTCCTAAAATGTTTCACTCATATAAATAATATATGTTCGATTATGATCATTGTTCGCAAGACTCAGGAATAGAGCCCCTGGGAAAATATATAATATTATCGAAAAATATTTAAACGGGCAAGTATCCTATGTTTACAATGTCAAAATATCTGTATTAAATTAAATTTAAAAATATAAAAATTAATAAATCAGATTGAGAATAATAATATAAATATTATTTATTCAAATATCTGCTTGTATATTTACACATAATTTTCTACTGCATTTATCCACTTCATACGTGTATTAATTTTCCATAAGACACCCAGTGTGCTCTTAAAAAAATTATGTAATTTCACTAATGAATCGAATCGAAGCGACGATGGATGTATTAATTACTAACATGTCGAAACATAATAACAACACAAAAATAATTTGAATTTATTCAAATCTACTAAAGATTAAATGACATATAATGAGAATTTAATAAGTTAAACAATTTTTACAACCTGTTGGCGTTAAAGTCATGACGCACAGTCCCTATAGGTTCACAATCCCTGTGCTAACACATAAAAACGAATGTTTATTGTAGCATACCGCACAAAGTGAAATGGTTTTATATCTAACGTAAAAACGAATTACTTAAATTCGTTAGTCGCGGTTCATGAACATCTTTGTGCAATTTTTTTTTTAATTTAAAATAAAATACAAATACAAATTTGAAGTTTACGTAATATAATATCTTTTGTTAGTTAATGTAATTACTGTTTAACCTTATAACTTATCACAGGTGGTTGCCTTAAAATAATTAGAAGGTTACTATGGTTATTAAAGACAATAGCTTTGGATATTAGGTTTACAATTAGATTCACATGTCCTTGAACCCACGTTGTTACTTTTACAAATAATGGTGTAATACAGGGTACCATCAATACGGGAATAATAATTATACATCATTATACATTACCCATACAAAACAAAACAAGTACACTGTTGCCATCTATATCTAACTATATAACCATGAAGTAATGTTTCACCTTAACAAGAACAATGTTTAAAATATCTATTAACTACTGTAGTAAATATCTATTTAACTAATATTTTTTACCTTATTTCAAAATAATTAACAATATAAATATAAAAAAAATACTAAAATAACATATAAACTGATATAAACTATTTAAAAAAAAATGCGCTAATAGAGTCACCGAGTAATTTTAGTTCATAGAAAACCCATTCATCAGTACCGGCGCTAAGAAGCGACATGGCATGGTTCGGGAAATTTTACATTGAGTGATGGTACCCTGGCGCAGGGAGCTCTCACTTAAAATAAAATTCCTCGAAACCGCTTTTAACGACACCATATGATCCCCTATCTTCTATTAACTAAAATTCTGAGTGACTTAACATAAGAAGGGAATGAAGGGGGAAAAGGGTACATTTTAAAATACTTGTTAAAACAACGACACCTCTTGAACTTCTATATGTACTAAAAACTTCTATGAACTAAAACTTCTACATTTAAAAAAAACAGTTTACGATAGATACAGTAGAAATAGTTTTTATGTTATTTTTCATTAAGATTTCTTCCTCTTCTCCGTTCATTCCCTTCTTAAGTTGAGTCGCCGAGAATTTTAGTTCATAGAAGATAGAGGATTATGTGGAGTCGCTAAAAGCGAATTTTTCCGTGTCGAGGAATTTTGTTCTAAATGAGGGTCCCCTGCCCTGACGTAATATTAACAATGAGGGAACAACTTATATTATATTCAGCCCGGATTTAAAATGGGGGACATTAGTGTCAAACCGGGGTGCGTGTCTCGGGCAGCCAATTCACGAGGCGCCAAATTCATATATTTGAAAAACTATGTGCACAATATTTTTAGTTCGATCAATTTTTAGTTCTCACGCAGATTGTCAGGAACAAGTTTACATATGGAAAAAGAAAAATTCTAAAAATTCGCAGTTTGTATGGAGTAGGGGGGCGCCCGTGTCAACTTGCCCCGGCTTGAAAAAATCATAGATGCGATACTGATTACATTATGACTAAAAAGTAATTTAATGAGTATTTTGTTCCAGCAGCAATAAATACTTCAATGATCGATTACGATATCGTGTATTGTCCCAAATTAGCTCGTATACGAAAATATAATTAAAAATTACGGTAATCTACAAGTAAACTAATAGATTTTGTTTATTTAACCAATTATTTTTAGACAACACGCAGTCGCTGAGGCATGCTGTGTCGAAAAATAACAAAGGGGTCTTGGGTAATAAATAGATCCAACTTGATAGTTTGTGTTATTTAGTTTTATAACTTGTTCTAATCAGGGCCGCTACTACTATTATTGTAATTAAATGAGCACGAATTTGCCTTTTACTACTGTTACTACCCTCTACCAATTTTAGCAACAGTACAATGTCCTCTGCTTTTTTAATGAAAATAAAATAACCTTACTTTTTGTTCATGACATCTTCCACTGCCTGTTGTAAATGAACCTAAGGCAGGATACTATTTTACACTTAGAGTAAAATTATTGGACATGGAATAAACCGCTTTAGGCGACCCCTGTTGGAAGTACCCTGACCTAAGGCAAGCACTTAAAATAAACTCTCAAATGACTATGAGATATGTGGTTGTACCGGTTGCTAAAATAACTAAAAGCGGGGCATAAATTCTGACAGTCTTGTCAATTCTCCGTCCAGACTTTAATCTGAACACTAATTGGAACTAATTGGAAAACTGATCTGAAACCTATTTCTGACTTGCGCTCCCTAGTAATCTGACGGAAACTGGCCTTTTTCTTTTTTAAAATATATAGAACTAATGAAAAGAAGAAGGAGAGGTATCGGTCACATAACTAGTGCGCGTAAATCACGCACGGAACCCCGGAAAACCCATAATACACTTTTATAGGAAAGTTTAAGTGGCTATGAGTATTTTTAAACATGTAATATTATTTTTTAATTATTATTGTGGTATGATTGTAATAATTTCTCTTGAATCGATTTACAACTCGCTCTCTCTCTCTCTCCCACACTCTCGCACTACACTTTATACCAGGGGTATCCAATCTTTTAGAGTCCGCGGTCAAATTGCGTTATTGAAATTATTACGCGCGTTGGATTGAAAAATATTTTACATATGAATAATATTAGATAGTTCTACATCTCAAGATTTAGGCCAATTTCGATTCCAAACTTAAATAGAAAACTACTATCTAATATCTGAATGTCTTAGCTATCATTACTGAAACTAACGGCTTGAGGAGTTTAACAAATTATACTTTTTAGAAGGCATAAAAAACACCGAGCCTAACTTAAGTATATTGAAAAATAAATTGACTTAAAAAAAAACAATGTTGTCAACTAACCTTATAAATCGTTAATGTACAATAAGTCACCGAACTCAAAATTAAAAAAAAAAAAAAATTGAACTGACGATCCAAATCCATTCTTTAAATTTAATTTACTGTTGAAAATGACATGTTTCAAATCAAAATATTTTCGGTAGTTTTTGTGAATGCCTCTATTTTTTATTCTGTACATTAAAATTCCATTTAATATTATTACAAGAGTCTGGAAGTGTCGTTACGGCCCGCGGGTCGTAGTTTGGGAACCCCTACTTTATATAATAAAACGATATTGCATTTTATATCAGTATTAATCGCACAGCTGTTAATATTTTTTATATTTATTCGAATTTCTAAGGAAATTATGATTTAATTAAAACTGCTCATAAAATTTCACACTAATATACGAATACGTTTATACGATATACGAATACTAGTAATGTTCTTCTTCCTCGTGTTACATGAACATTAACAGTGTAACAGTGTTAACTATAATATTTTTACAAAATAATTTGAAACTTTCTATAATTAAAATTCATATTTAATTTAATTTACTCTATTTACTAGTAAACAAAATAAAGTTTCGATGGTAAACTATAATTAGTAATTCAACTAATGGGTAAATTACATTAAACAGATGTTAAATGGTAGCTAGAAAGATTTAATGGTTCAACAACAGCAGCTTGATGTATTAATAGCTTCATTTAATGGGCAGTAATTTATTGATAGCATATCATAATCACAAAAATAATTGTAAATTTACATTTTTGTATGAGGATATATTGATCGTATAGTTTTGACATAACAATATTAAAGTTACAAGCATTCCAGTGGTAATCGATAAGTTTATCTGCATTATGATTTTGTTTGGTTGCATTTCTGAGTTACGTGAGTATTGAATTAGATAAAGGATACAATTTTACAAATAACTGAATACTAAACTCAAATTTCGCTTTTTTGGAGATGACTAACAGAACAATCGATATACTTGTCGATATACAATCTGTCATACCTAAAATGATTTTTAGGTTTGTGAAAAATAAAGAAATAAACGTTATAAATAAGTAGATAAAGCGTTATGCCAACTATTGGAACAAGTGAAATAACTTGTTTATAATTTTCTTTAAGATTTTTTTCAATTCTTTCTTATTAATTGCCTTCCTTTTCCAATTCATCTTACATATACTCTTTACATCCCCCTCCATTTGTTCTTTCCACCATGTCCTGTCTTTCCTCACACTCTTGCACCCCCTAGTTAACCTTCTATAAGTTTCTTAGCAGTTATGTTACCGTCAATTCTATCTATATGTTCTAATCATTGTAACCTTTTCTCCTAATTTTCGCTTTCTTGATGTCTATTCCAAAATTATTTCTATTCTCCACTGTCCGTTTTACATTCTGATCTACACATTTTTGGCAAAATTTTCCTAACTCTAATCTGCAAAAGGTCACAATCGCTCTCCCTCAAAATTCAAGTTTCAGAACCATATAGTACCACTCGTTTTATTATAGCTTTATATATCAGTATATTTAGTTTGCAATTTACATAGGCTGATCTGAGTGAGTTCAGAATAAGGCCTTTCGCACACGACGCGACTGATTGCAAACCTTAGCCCCGAATCTTGCTGAACCGAATGAGAATGAAACTGTGTTGTTAGTAAGAGAACGAACGTGTATACGAGTGAGAGAAAACATAATGCACGAATGTACTCAAAACCAGTTTGAAATCAGTTTAGTTACATTCGTGCCGTGTTTTATCTCATCCGTATACACGTTCGTTTTATCACTAACAATACAGTTGCAATCACATTTGGTTCGGGCAGATTCGGGGCTAAGGTTTGTAACCAGTCGCCTCGTGTCCGGAGGGCCTAAGTGAATTGAGAATAATTAATATTAAACAAAGTATATTATTGGCGCATTCAAAATAAAACTTAACACAAAAACACTGCAAGAAACACTCTAATTTGTGACTTGAATCACACAATTCAATAAAACTATTCGTAAAATTACAATAAGACGTGACAATGGAGAAGACGGAGAAAAAACATTTAGTTTACACTTCAAAGCTATCGACTAGCTAGTACATAATATTTAATCGAAAATGAGAGGAAAGATTATTTATTAAGTATTAATGTGGGGAAATTGTAAAAAGTGAAAAGAAGATTGTGCAGTTATTAAAGGGTGGCAGTGAAGGAAAGAAGTGGGTTGTAGAGATAGAGAGAAGGAGCGCGGAAGGAGTGGGAAGGACATAGTAAGGATTTAAGTTTATTTATATTTATTTTTTTAAGAGTAAGAGTGGGTAGATGGAATAAGAAACACAGATGAAATATAATTAATCACAATAATATGTAATTTAGTAATTTAAGGCGGATGAATGTAGTGTCTAATGACAAAAACATTAAAATAAAATAATATTAATAATCAACTATTCAAACTTAAATAATTTGTACTTTTTTCCTGTAATTCTATTAATTCAAGAAAGGCCAATGTATGATTTCTATGATCAATCTATGATCACATTTTAAATGAATGATAATTTAACAAATATTTCAAACATTTGACATTTTAAGATCGAGTAGGTTTTTCATCTAGTTTAATTAAATGTCATTACCTACAAGCAATGGCGCTATGGGCAGATTAATTGGACCAGTATTTGCAGCAACCTGTTCAGGACCATGACTTTGACGTTGTCCAGTCAATATCACAATCAGCTTGAGATTATTAATGTACGAGTAAGATATCTCCTTGACAATTTGCTTATTTTAATATCACTTTGAAAGCAACAAAACTTTACAAATAAATCAGGTTTCAAAATCAAGAACAAAACTTCTTATTTTTTTCAAAATGATATGACCTTTTATCGATTGATTTAAAAACTATTTTTAAGTAACGTAAATGATATTTGAGATCTTTATGTGAAATAATTAAGCCGTTTAGGGTTCACTCAATCGTGTGTCAGCCTTATTTTATGTCTTATCTAAAGTTACTGACCGTGCTTAACTTTACCCAATAAAAACAAAGGTGTTTATTCAACCATAATAAAATATTTCGCTTTCAAATGCAAATCAGTGGTTTTTTACTTTAAAAAAACTGTCTATAAGACACTAACGAACAACTTGTGTTGTACTCGTATTACAAACTGTTGATTAATTAAGGGGGCATGGGACCACCCACTATATACAAAAACTATTACATAATTATGTGTATAAAATAATGTTTACATAAGCTTATAGTCTGATATGACTTAACAACGTGAAATTGCATATTGGCATCGAGGATGGTACACCCGGGCATATCGCCAAATGAACTGAAGCGAAGGATAGTTACTTAGAATTAAATACCGCATAAAACAGAATACGAGGTATTATTGATAAACTTTAGACAGAAGAACAAACTGAACCGTGCAGACAAAGTGCACAGCATATATACACAGCATTGATTTTGATTTTTATCGACGACTTACTCAAAAAAAATCTATGCATTTTGCCTACAATTTGCACCTTAACATTTGCCAAAGTGTACACAAAAAATTATTACCTTTTGTGAAAAAATCAATGTATTATATCTCATTTTTTAGGGATCGATTTATTATATTAATTCTTTAATAAAATAGTAGTTAATTATTGTACATTGGCGTTTATATTTTATTAAACATCTACCGCCTTACAAATAAACCTGTTATAACATTTATACCAGGTATAAAGCCTGCCAAGACAGGCTTATTATCAGTTCATACCTGGTATAAATATAATAACATATATTATAACAGGTTTGCTTGTAAGGCGGCTAAAATTTGACGGAGGTATATCTATTTATCGTTTAATATTCTACTCAATGAAACATAATAATAATCTTATTTAATTATCGTTGTACTTGTATGAAAACGTTATGGGTTACCACAACAGCTGTAAGCGCTGTGGCGTTTGATTTTGCATCTCGTTTACACTTCTCTTGTGTAACAGTGATGGCAAATGTATAGTTCAAATTACGAGAGGTTGGTTGCGACTCATGTTTAATATAAGTTGAGCACTACTAATCTCAGATACAAGACAAAAGCAATATCTATATTTTTTTTAAATTGTATATTGGAGTGAATTACAACTTATAAAGATTTATACAACTCTTACAATCTGTTATAAAGTATGAGTGATCAGCGAACTGTCGTATTTTGTTCTGTATGCAAATGGTAGTGTGAAAAGGCAGAAGGTAAGAAGAAATGACATCAAATGTTCGTTTTTTTTTTTTAAATTTTTAAATTTTTACCCGTTCAATTATCAAAGAGACAAAAATGATTATTTCAATCGGTAATAACTTTTGTAATATTGCGAATTGAATAACAATCATTGGATATTTGAGACGTTGATTGCCAACTTTATCAATATACAATGCAGTATTATATTAATTCAGTTATAGTTCACAACCCAATTTAAAAAAAGAATTTAATTTATAAGGTGTAGTGCATACTTAAACAAACAAAGAAACCTAAAAACATGTTTAACAATATTAAAACCAACAACATAATTGAATTTGTTTATGTAACAATTTAAAAATATGATTTATATAAAATATAATTTTCTATAGTAATAGGTATTGGTACTTGTTTTACTCGAGTAGTAGTTTGTACAAAGAAGATTTTATTTTATTATTATGTCAAAATTAATTTTCTCTTTCACGATACTTCAGAAGTTTAGAGTGATTGGATTTTTAAAAACTTCTAGAAAGCTGATTATTTCGTTTACAAGAATAATATTTAATAATTGCTTATTGTTTTCTCATTTCTGTTCACTGTAATAATTATAGTCCGTCTAAGTTAGTTTTGTTCGGACACTTAAGCAACTTTTGTTATATAAGAAATAATAATTAACAATTTCTCTTATCATAATTTTTATTTATGAGTATAATATCAGTTAATGCGGAATAGCTTATATTACAAATATTGCTTTACAAATAAATTGAACCTAGAGTTATAAGCAGGGTAGGGTCGTATTTTGGGCGGGTGCAAGGGGGCCATCAAAGAACAAACACATAAAAGAATTAGGAAATAACAGTTACTATTGAAGTCACTGTTTAAACAAAAACTTAAGCTATATAGGTTGTAGTCCAAATTTATCCAACACATTGCCAATGAATTCAGTGATCTCCTCTACTCTTTTCATATAAATATCAGTATTGTATGTATGTTGCATTCGTGAAAAAGAAGTAGAGGTAACAGAGTAGAACAATCTTCGTGAAAACTAAAAAAAAAAGGTTTTTTGGCTTAAATAGAATTTTTTTTAACAAATTAAAAATAAACAATTGTTTTTGGGGCACACAGTACCTTTCGAAATACACCTGGTTTTTTGAATATATGAATTCGACGCGCCCAGAAATTGCCCGCCCGGGGAAGTACCCCACTTTTTATCTCTACCCTTTATCCGAATTTTATTGAAATAAATATATCTTCGAAACAACTACATTTGATTTGCTACTAATTATAAAAAGTACTAACACTGATAGGAGGTTCATCAGTGATAGAACTAGCATTAGAAACATACCAACGTTAAACTGAATTTAATTAATACCTCTTATGTTACTGGTTTATTGTATAAATAACCAGTTAATGTAATTCATAGCTTAGAGCAGGGTTCCCCAAACTTTTGTAGTCAGGGGCCACATAAATTTTAATTAAAATACTACACGGATCGGATTAAACAAGAAAATATAATATGATATATGTATATAATATATAATACGCTATGAATTACTTCTACATCCACTTCATTAACCAGATTAGCCACTTGTAACTTTTCTTATTTATCACAAACATAAAGTGATAAATGTAATTAAATAATCATTATTGGGAATGTTCCTAACTAAAGAAATGTATGTAGAAAAATAATTTAAAATTAAGAGAAAAATTTTCTTCAAGTTCCTTATCAAAAACCTTTGTATTTCACTACGGTACCCATATCTATTTCTTCGAATATAATTTATTATTGAAGTGACAGTTTTGAAATTAAAAATTTGTGAGTAGCGTAAGTGTTTTATGTTTGCGTTTACCTCCTATCTGTATAAAGCGGTCCATAGACGGACGGTATTATTGCCCAATAAGTTAGCTCACGGCCGACACTTTTAGAGTTAACATATGGAATTCAAGAAAGCAAACTGTTTGGCCATTGTATTTGTTATAGCTTTAAAATCGAAAGAGAAAAAATAACGCAGGTTGATGAAGGAATAATTCACAAAAATACTTTACTCTTAACATTCTACAAAGCTGGTAAACACTAATACACCTCAAAACATTATTTTTCTTCCTTGTCTTTGTAGCTATCTTTTATAATTCTATGTTTATTACATGACTGTAAAGACAGAACTAAACCAAAATTGCTTAATAAGTTATATTCTTCTTGATTGACTCAATCAATATATTACGCAATCTTTCAATATTATCTACAGACGGTTAGAGGCTCCATAACCTATTTTATTTATTCAATTTATTTGCCTAGTTTTTTATCAAATTAATTCCGAACTATTTCTCCAACCCGTGTACCGTATTTTGGACACCACTGACTTAGAGAATAACGGATACGTACTATAAAACACATATTTGAAAATACAATACCGTTTATCACGTGTCCACGTGTTTTATATATATCACGTGCTTATGGTAACTAATATGCAGTTATAATTTTATACATTTAATATAATACGAGTATATATCTCCATGCCAGTGGTTCCCAAAGTTGACTGGAGAGCGACCCACCTAACAAAATTTTCCAAATTCGGAACTTGGGGCATAACTATATGAATGAAGGACTGTTCAAATAATAAAAAAAACTTCAGTTACAATCGAAAATTTTAATACTTAAATACAAGTATTTATTTTTCAATGAGAAGGATGCATTTGTTTCCTATTTTTTATTATATAATATATAATTAACTTCAGTTTTAGGTACTTTTAATCGCAATGAGTTTGATAAGATAAGTTTTAATATTAATCATAGCCGAAAAACCCTCCTCACATAGGTATGAGGTACTGAAGTGAAGGAGGCTTTTAGCCGGTACCAAACAATGCTACGAACACCTTCCAACGTTGGACGTTTGATGGTTGGACGCATTGTGTGGTCGATGCTGGAACTAAATGTGTCCAAAGTCATGTCTCCATCGTTCACGTTGGAAGAAGTTCGGGGTATTGTCGGTTTTTTGACTCGCATCAAAAGAGATTTTTCTACTCCCACCACACACTTGATCCACATGTCATGCACTGCTGCACGAATCGTCCAACAAAAGAAGGTTTTATACTTGAAGGTTTCTTTATTTACTTGGAAGTTTTTGTTAAACAGTGCCATAGTGATCAAACATTCGTTCCACCGTGTAGTAGGAAACTTGCCATGTCAATCTTTCTATATTTGACTTGCACATTGGAGGCTAGCATTTGAATCAAAACGTTCACCGCATCGTTTGGTACCGGCGTTATATATAGCTTCATCAAACAAACAAGTATAGTTGTCAGCAACCGAGAGCCAAAAATTCGTTAACTGTTTGTGATTGGAACTATTGGAACTGTGTCGTCACTATTTTTCTGAAATCGCTAAATATTCGCTCGCGACCCGCACTTTGAGAAATGCTGCTCCATGCAATACCAATACACCTACATCTATACATCCAGTATCCACACTCAAATACCTGTTTATACAATGCCTGTGCAATTGGCATGCGTTTGTAATTTAAGCATGAGTATAAGCTGCTTTGTCTTATGACGACTAAATTAATGACGACTATTGGTGGAATATGCATATTTCACATTTGAGAGCAGCAAGCCTTTAAGATTACTCTTACAAAAAATGTTATAAATTTTAGAACATTTCTAAAGCATATTTTAGAGCCACAGACCCTATTCCTGAGTCTTGCGAGCAATGCTCGTAATCGAACAGATATGAGTGAAACATTTTACGAATCACTTTAAAACAGTGTTCCTGTACTATTCCTGAATTTTATTAATAATTATTATTATAGTTCAGAAATACTCTGCACGGCGCACGGTGAACACCAGATCCTTCATATAGTTTGCACTGAGTATCTTCTGTCTCACGCGCTAGGCGAGCTATCGCATATTCCATAGTAGTTATATTGAGCAGCTACGTGAGCTGTGGAGAACGCACGGCGAATATTTCTTCGAGCGAAATAAGTTTTAATTAATTCGGAATAGAGATTAAGGAGGTACAGGACGTTAACGTAAATGATGAAAACGTTTAACGTAAATGATGAAAAATTTTAGAGACCTAGGGTTCATAGTTTTCTTTTTATACATGATTAAAAATAGTCATTTTCCATACAAATCATAATTTTTAGCTCAATTTCACCACATAATATAACTTTTAATTTTAAAAAAATTGTGACACGGCTTTCAAAAACTAGGTATATATAAAATAATCTTTTCTGTAACCATTGCAAAAAGAAAATTATCAAAAGGATACCTATTTACGAAAACATTTAAATAAAACCTTTAAGAAACAGTAAATGTAGGTTATAAGCCGGCAACGTTGCAAATGCCAATTTGAGCGGGAAATTCAAAGTCGGAATAAATGTTTAAACAATTTATTGATCAAAGAACCAAATCACGCATGCGTCAACACACGTAAATTTGCAGCATTGCAAAATTTATTATTCCTTTTTCAAAATATTTAATTTGTATTTAAATTGAATTAATATAAATATGATATTAATTATAGGTAATTTTTAATTTATTACACTATTATATGCATAAAAAATCATTTTATCAAGCAAAAAACAATTTAATAGGAAATTGAAAAATTCATTTTCAAAGGTACAGTCCCAATATTTGCTCGTCCCTCATGTACTTCGTATTTTGCATTTCGTATTACCGAGAGATAAACTTTTTGCATTGACGGTATGTCCAGTACCTCCTTAAGTTGATTGCTTGCAACTTCCTAAGTATAAAGTCAATATGTAATTGGGGTATTATATGTTATTTTGAGATTCTTTTTCAAGAAATAAATGAGTGCACTTAAGGTACAGACGCTCTTAGTTGTGCTTACTGTTAGTTATTTGTTGCTAAGGAAAGGATGCAACCCTTATATGACTGCCCATAGAAATAATACTAAAATCCATTTGACACATGTTTGCGGTGCTGTCATATAAACACATACCTTTAATCACCTAGTATTATTATTAAATTCCTCAAATACAATGCGTGTAAGATTCCTAAGTATCTAACATGTATGAAACACATTTAAATATATAAATTACATTTGTTTAACATTGTGAAGAATGTTGATATCTAATAATTAAAAACTAAACTTAGATATTTGCATCATTTACTAACTATAATAAAACATAACACATGTAAATAATAAACAAGTTGCCGCTTCTAAAAGTGTACAAAGAATGCATGAATGTAATTGATTGCGTTTTAACATCATCAGTCTAATATAGAATCACATTTCTTATCGAAAATAGTATCTACACTCATGCATTTTCTATTTCCATGTATGTAATTCTATTATGGTACATTTTGTATGAATCAGTTTAACACGCAACTGCTATTACTAATTTACTGCAGTGTTCTATCTCCGAGACTAAAATCGGTCTTACTCCTATTTAACACCTGAATTCATATCCGACTAGAAATAATTTTGTAAGCACAATGAAGACCCAACCAGGTTATCCCATTGGAGATGTAACGCAAAACACTATGGGCTACTATCCACGCAGCTTCATTTGTAGCTGAATTTGCATATACTACTATTCCTAACAAAGTTTCCTAACGGACCCTCTAATTTTCACCCCCATTTGCAATTTTTCAATTTCTAAATATCAAAAAATGTTAGAATTGAACACCGTAAAACACATACCAAATTTCAACTTTCTATCTTTTACGAATTAAAAGTTATAGAGGAAATAGTAAAAAAATTTTTTTTAGTTTTTCCATAATTACGGGTGTCCAGGAAATTTAGGGGAAAATTCGGGTACGCCAAAAGTCTTAGAATTTTTTTCTCTATGAAATAGCAAATTTTCAAAAACATTGACGGAGTCGTTTTCATTCTACCATACGAATTTCAGCAACAAACAAACATAAATATACACTTGGAACATTATAATATAGGATCCCGCTAAACACATTTACACTCAGTAAAAATTATTATATGTTATAGTACCAGGGTGCTATAAAGATTTTATAACAAAAAAACCTACGTATAAATTATATTTATTTATTTATTTAATGTCGGGCCTATTTTAGATTTTGAGTTCTATCACCTCATACTACTATGTTAAGAGTTTTTATGGTGTTGTGGCCTCATATTTATGAGTTGCACCACTGCCTGATAACATTTTTTTTTTTATTATTTATTTTATTTGTGCATCAACTTTTAAAAGTTATTAGCACTTTAAAAAAAACATATTCAAATATTTATAAGACATAATTCGTAATTTATAATTTATAATTTACAACTTATAAATATATTTTATATAATGGAATTAAATTTTCTTTGTTTTTATATAACCTGATAACATTATTAACCTCTTAGAAAATGTATTTCTTGGTCCGGGGATTGAACCCGAAGACACAGCAGTCAGCGTCAAGCATCAATGCTCTCGCCCACTGTGTCGTCTAATAAATAAATTAAAGGATAACATATAATCATAATATTGAAGAAGTAACAATACAATTGTAGCAAGTAATACTTAAGAATTGTATCATTTATCCATTCACTTTTAAACTGGTCTAAAGTAACCAGGAAGCTCTTGATGGCCTAGTTAACTGAAGATGTACTTGTTATTTAAATGTAATAACTGAAGAGCAATTGTAAGAAGAATAATCATAAGAGGTCTAAAGCTAAACTTGCTACACTATATTTACGTTAATGCACTGTTTTTATATTTTTACGTTACACTGTGAAGTTACTCATAGTAAAAAGTATATCCCGATATTAAGTACAGATCAGTGTTTTTTTTTTGAAACTATAACAAAATATTCAACGGTTTCTCTGCGAGAATGGGGCTAAGTTTACTTACAAAGATCATGTAAAACGTGACCAAAATAACGCTTATCTTTTGGAGAAGTTGATACAATAGATTAAAGGATGTTATAGATCATAAAAAAATTCTATGTATTGGTTTCATAATATATTTATAAAATCAAAAATATTTCAATTATTTTACATGTTATTTAAAAAGCAAAACAGGCATCTCTTATTGATACACCTTTTAATTTTAATATCATATTCTAGTCGTACCGTAACCTTTTAAGAAGTTTCTTAAAACAAGTAATAAAAACATAAAAATATAAATGTAATACTTTACTTACGTAAAACATATTAATAATTCATCCAAAAAAGTCCAAATTAGTATAATTCATTATTACTTAATCCTTAAAAAGATCTGCTTATTATTCCTTAAAACGGTTAACTTAAGAATGATTATGTCATTAGACAAAATGCTAGATTTATTTTTCAAAAAGGAGTAGAATAGGTCACAAAACGTTGTACTTTAAGTAACAGATAACTTTATTTCATGTTAGATAAACCCTAAATGCACTTAACTGTGTTTAGAGAAATGGTATATAAATATTATCATAGTTTTTGTAGATATTTATCGTAAATAGGAACGACACGCTGACTGATGTCTCTTTGGGTTCGATCACCGGACCAAAGTTATATTTTTTTGCTTTGGATGTTATTAAGTTAGGTTACTTATATACGTACATAATCATAAAAATATCAGACAGCGGTGTGGTCCACATATATGAGGCCACAACACCACAAACACTTCGAACATAATAGTAAGACGTCTGAGATAGAAATCAGCATTAGAAATAGGCCGACGTTAAATAAATAAACAAAATAAAAGAATACTAACTGGTTGTGAAATTCTAATGTTGTTTTTTACTCTAATTTTTAAGGTTGTCCACCATTCCTTTATTAGAATGATGTGAACGCCTACAACGTTACCTTGAACCAATCTGCACTATTCAATATACAGTAGATTGCAATATAATATATATTGTGACAAATGTATAGTAAAAATTACTGTGACATAATATACAGAGTCAAAAATTCCTATAGTATCACTATGAACATAGTAATTTTTATATTTTACTAAAGAATTTCTATTATAAATTCTATTTATTTATTTTAACGTCGGCCTATTTCCGATGCTGAGTCCTATCACCGACGACCTCCTTCAATGTTGGCAGTATTTATGGTGTCGTGGCCTCATATATGTGGGCTACACCACTGCCTAATAACTGTACGATTATGTATGACCATAATCAATATAAGTTTATAATAACCAAACCCAGAAAATATATATCTGGTCCGGGGATCGAACCCGAAGACACAGCAGTCGGCGTCAAGCATCAATGCTCTCGCCCACTGTGTCGTCAAATTCTATTTATTATAAGTAATTTTTGCTGTGTATTTTACGCTATTATTTATAATCAAAAAAATATTAAATTAAATTTTTAAATTACCTGTATGCACTGGAGTAGGTAACGAACCACACATTTTTATACTAAATATAAAAACAATAAAAATAAATACATTTTTATTCCACATTTTAAATAAATTTAATTAATTTCACTTTTCTTTTCTATAATCTAATTGTAAACAACACTTTAATAATATTTACTATTTCTGTTTATAAAACACTGATTTTATTTGTTTTTAAATGTATTTTTCACATGAACATTTACTCAGAGTCTGCTCTGGTCTGGTCTGGTCTACTCGGGTCTGGTATGGACTGTAATTGTTTGTTATTTCTTCCTTACTGTTCTTGTTACACAGAGAATTTGAGTCTGTAGTTCGTTTTGCTTTCCCTTTATACGTTGACCGTCCATGTTTCTCCCACCTCTGTTACTCATTGCTGTACTATAGCAAACTTGGTACAAAATTAAAATCTGTTGCATAGAGATGATAGTACTGCTATCCATTTTTTCTGGTTAAGGTAGACGATTAATTAAGTGGGGTAAATTACCCCAATTAGAATAATGAAGACTCCATACATATATATGTATATAAATAATATTCCACAGTGATTGTTTATTTTTAATACTAACAATTATATTTTCTTTTCATATTTATGACTGTATTGATTTCTATGAAATTTAAGACAATTTGTCTTTTTTTTTTGGGCATTTTTGGGCGCACGGAAAAAGTGGCATAAAGAAATTATATGTATTTGACGTTACCTTTAAGTATACTAAAGCTGTAAAACATTTTATCTTGATTTCATACATATTTACTTATTATCACCTTTAGTATACACCCCTCCTCTATTCCTTCAGCGCTCCATGCGAATCTTCCATTGTTAGAAACAGTGCTGGAAGTCTTCTTCTGTCAGCTTCTTCAGGACGTGTGCCGCTTTCTTTTTCGTACTGATTCGTTATCAATTCCTACAGTTTCAGCAATCGCACTAATCTAACCGACGGTCAGATCGAATCAGATTACCAATTTTCTCAATATTGTTATGCGTTTGAAGACCCGAAGTGCTCAAAAACACGTGCACGTGATAAACATTCATTGCAATACACTTCTTTCAATAAGTTATAACGTTCAGTAGCGATTTTTCCAAATTTCATATGAAATTTCACAATAATTCCTTGCTCTATTGTTACACTTAACATTTTTCCGGCGCTACAAGAGAACATCTCCAATGCGACCGAAGGTTAAAGCTATACTAATTTGTTTATAGAAGCGAGAGGCACTGCATTCGAAAGAGAAGGCTTCGTGATAAACTGCAGTCGGTCGCTGGCGTTTGGCGCATACACAATTCTTCTATAGCAGCGTCAGTCTCGTTATTTAATAGCCGCACATCGTATATGTAGTTTTTAATTATAACTAAATACCATATATATTTGTTAATATATTTACGCAAAAAATATTAAAAATGGCCCGGATATAAGCTGTTCCGCGAAACACGTTTGCCGGGACGCTCGCCAATAGTCACCATTATTAGGAATCGTCAAAAATATTAGTTGCGTAGACTAAAAAATAACTCGCTTTCCAACAAACATCATTTTCCAGAAGTAACTTTATCTATCTAGACCGTGTTGTTGAAATTATGTATTTTTAAACCCCAGTCCCCTCTCCACCTCCTTGGCTATACCATACGTACGCCACTGTATACTGGTATATCCGTTCCACTTGTTCTGACATTGGGTTCACCAAGATAAACAAAACCGGAAAATGATCTATAAAAATGTTACCAACAAATATCTCGTCGTCAGCTTACTTGGTCAATTCGTCCATGATTACAACGACGAATTATGAAATCAAATTCGAGATAATTACTTTACAAAATTCAAGGTAATGTTTTTGTCTATTCTTCATATTTTTGCGCAATGTTTAATCGTTTTATTAGTGTTTTATTGTCCTATCTCATTATATTTTAAGTTCAGGAAATTATTGCGCAGACAACATCCATAAAAATTATAAAACTAAAATAAAATGCAGTGACGAAACATTTGTGATCACCATTAAAATTGTCAACGTAGAAGGAGGTCGTTTGTGATAAGACAGTATTGGAAAGAGATCGAGAAAGATGTTAAGTAATAAAAATCAAAGGAATAGTAGTAATGTAATTAAAATTTAATTAAATAGTAGACTAGTAGGCATTGTTATATACCAAATTGTACAACTATGTTATGCAAATATTGTTAGATTGGTATTTGTAGGTATTGGTTAGAGTTTAAGGGAGTTGTCCATAAATACAGTCCAATAAAACGATTTTTACTCAAATTAAGAGAGATGGCTATGGCGGTATTAATGCCGACGCTAATATTTACTATACTGTCTATCTGTTGAAACAGGGCTGCTATAATTGGATGTCAAACAAAAATTGCAAATGCCTTAGCCGGTGCACAAGAACAATAACGAACACGAATAAAATTTATCATTAAATTCAATCAAATTTCGTATCATTTGCAACGGGAGCAATCAGAGGTAATGAGAGGTAATTTCTAGGACAGTGATATAATCCACAATGTGAAGCCATGACACCACAAATACTGCAAATATAGTGCGGAAAAAATTGATTTGAGCAAATATAATGAAAGATAGAAGAGAATTTCGGACAGAGATACCGGAATACATACGAGAAAAAGAGACAAGAAACATAAGAAAAATCGCAAGATTTAGATTGGGAAACGAAGAGAAAAGCTGTAGATACTCGAGAAATACAGAGCAAAGGATGTGGAAGGTGTGCTAAAGAGATTTAGAAACGTTGGAGTACATTAAGTATTCATGTGAGAAAAGAGTAAAAAGTGAAAAGAAGATTGTGCAGTTATTAAAGTGAGGCAGTTAAGGGAAACAGAGGATGGCGGAGATAGACAGATGGAGCGAGAAAAGAGAAGAGAAGGAAGAGAGAAGCAGTAGTGGTTTAAATTTATCTGTTTTGTTTGTATTTTTATTATTTCTTTTGGAAAGAGTGAGATTAGATAGATAGTACTTAATTAGGCACAATGATATGTAATTTAAATATGTGTGATTTAAAGCGAAAGAATGTAGTTCCTAATGTCAAAAACATTACAATAAAATAATAATATAGTAGATGATAATCAGTGATAGAACTCGGCATCGGAAATAGGCTGACTTTAAATAAACTAAATAAAAATGTGAATTCGGTAGTAAAATGTTAATTGTTGTAGTATCGTATGCGAATAGTTATCGCACTATAAAGCGTATCGGTAGAATGTTATACAACTTTGTACAATTATAAAAGAATGCTGATTATCCTGATATTTGAAGTTGAGTGACAGTTTCGAACTCGAGATATATTAAATAAAATCCCGAATTAATTGCGTGGGGAGCAATGGGTGTGAAAAAGAGATATGTACACACAATTTTTATAAACTGACAAACTTTATATAAATTTAGGTTGCAACATAAGTATATCCAGAAAAAAAATTTACACGTTTCCACGTCCATAAGCCGGTTTAGTTGCTGTGTCACAAAAATTGGTATAACTCCGTAAATAATTCCAATTTTGTAAAATCCTTTAGGGGCATATTCTTAATTATGTAAACTTTCAAAAAAATCCAAACTTTTCAAATTTGTACATCAGAATACCCCATTACACATCGAGCACATGATGCGTACATACGATTTAAATTTGTAACGACTTCGCTTTGACACAAGTTTTTGCTTATTTAGATATATATTTTTTGAGCCGTACTACGCAAACGCAAAAACACTTTTGAATCGTATTGCTGGACGACAACGTTCTTAACACATTAGCTTTAGGATAAATTAGTAATTTGAACAGAGACGTACGTATCGTAAAGCCTTCTGAAATTCGACCGAGGTCTATTGTCACGGTTTCATGCTTTTCCTTAATGTTATTATTTACGGTTAGCGTTAACAAATATTACGCTTGCGTCAAAGTAGTTATGTTATTTTTATTTAAGTTAATTTTAAGTAATTACGCAGTTAATCCATTAAAGTTACCTCGTTATGCATAATCTTACCTTAACCCTTAACAAAACTTGATTATAAAACTAATTATATATAAATAATATGTATATTTATATATATAATACATTTATTTATATAATATAATAGTAGTAAAGTACATATACGCTACACTATTCGCACGGTTCGCACTATTAACACTGTTCACACTATTCGCATTATACCCACTGTTCGCACTGTTAACACAGTTGCACTAATTGCACTATTCGCACTATTCGCACTATTCGCACTATACACACTATTCGCACTATTCGCACTATTTGCACTGCTCGCACTTTTTGCACTATTAGCACTGTTCGCACTATTCGCACTGTTCACATGATTTTAATATAATATTCAACTATTGCACATTCAAAAATTTAAGCTTTCTGTAAAGTTTCTCACCGGGTTCATAACACCTGTTCATAATTATATTCAAGTCAATTATTTCAATTTAAAAATGAAATTCAAATTTGAAATGAAAAATATATATATATATATATATATATATATATATATATATATATATATATATATATATATATATGCAGAAGTAGATGACTCATTAACTTTAATTTGCATAAGCTGTTTTAACCTGCCGTATCAGATTATAATTGGAGCGTTTGCAAAGAAACATACAAGACTATAAATACGCAAGAAAGTGCTGTACTGAAATACTAATACAAACCATTATTCGATATAAGAGTATTAACAACAAATATTCCTAATCATTTAGAAGTGACCGTGGATTTTTTGATGATTAATGTTAAAAAAAACGATAACAAACAGCAAATATATCAAATTTTTTCTATAGAAACATTCCTACCATTGTATTAGCTTTCGATACATAAAAGAGAAAGTTCTTTTGTAGATATGTTCGAGTATAATGGCTGTAAGATACAAATTTTGAGTGAGTTGTATACTGCAAATGATTAAGGCCTAGACCCCATTGAGGAGTAATTCCACACAGAAAAAAAACGCGAATTCTGTAACACATGGAATCATATGAACATGCACACACCACTGGTTTTAATTCTACGCGGCAAAAGATTTTTCCTTATCCTTTTTTTGTAGAACATATATTTGAAGAAGGAGACACGCACTACGGAATTAATTCTTCGAAACCCATATGCTATTGTCGGCGTCGTCAAGTACTGCATACAAAGTCAGATGAATTTATCCGCAGTGTGTGCTAAGTAAGTTTTAGTATTTATTATTTCATTGTGATGTTTTTGACATTAGGCATTACATCGTTCCACCTTAATTCATTAAATTACATATCGTTGTGTTTAATTACATACTATCTTTCCATTCTCGCTCATTCCAAAAGAAACAATAAATAGACAAATTTACACCCCTACTGCTTCTTCCTTTTTGATACTCTTCCTCCTGTTTCTAATCAACCGTTCCTTCTCTTTCTCTCTATCCCCGCCATCCTCTACTTCTCTTTAATAACTGCACAATCTTCTTTTCATTTTTTTACTCTTTTCTCACATGAATACGTAATGTGCTCCAGCGTTTCTATCTCTCTCCAACACAACCTGCACATCCTTTCCCTTATATTTTCCCAGTATCTGCTGCCTTTCTCTTAGTTTCCCAATCTAAATCTCTTCTCTCCCAAATTCTCTTGTATTTTTCGTTATATTTGCTGTTATGAATTTTTTCCATTATTTCCTGCTGCTGAATCTCTCTGCGTTTGCTCCTTAGCTCTTCTTTCACACTTGTGCCTTCTTCACTTCTTCTCTCCGCCATTCCGTTTCTTCCTTTTCCTTTCACCTTTTCGTTCCTCCTCTTTTACCCCCTCCTTATTTTTCATAGGATCTCGTATAGGATCTCGTCTTCAGCATTTCTTATTTTCTCATCGAATCTGCTTCGATCCTTTGAAAGTTTTAGTATACAGAATTAATACCCCGTGGAAAATAAACCTCACGGAATTATTTCACAATGGGATCTAGTCCTTAATCACACTTCATTTAAAATTAACAATGATAATTTGTTTATGAATAGATTTACAACTGTAGCATCACAACATCGAATTAAGATCGGTATCAATTCTGTAACAAACGTCTTCACGAATTTTATTTAAAAGATACCGAATTATGTAAGTATTACGCATATAGATAATGATCAAAATCAATCTTCGTAGATTAAAGATAGAGCCCACTTTAAGTCTAACCTATACTGCTACATAAATATTACGTAAATGTAACTTTCTGTTTCACACAGTTGTCACACTATTTTATAAATGAAAGAGATAAAAATTTAGTTACAATATGTCAACGGACATACCATGTTTGATAGTAACAGTTCCCATTCAATTGAGGTTATGTTACTTTTGGGAGTATTTAGTAGTCAAGGAAAACTGTTGTTAAAAGATGCTATCCGTACGTTTTGGGTAGACAATAATTTTAATTTGGGTTTTAAATTTGAATTTTCAAGATGTGCAGCGCCCTCATTCGGCATGGAATAATCACCATTTTTGTTACTTGAAAACTGTAAGTTTCATAAAATTCATATATGTGAACTACACAGCTGCTTAAAAAGTTTTTGATTAACAACACAGTGGGCGAGAATTATATTTTCTGTGTTTGGTTGTAATAAAATTTCGTAGGATGTGCGCTAACATAATCATAAATATGAGAACTTGAACACAAAGAAAAATACGAAAAAAAAATACAAGAAAACAGAAAGAATTACAACGGAATTAGCAACGGAAAAGAAGAATAAAACAGATTTATAAAGGGGATGGAAATAGTTAAAAGAATGGAAGTTTTGCACTGGGAAGACTTAATTAGCAGATATACGGAAAATACATTTCAAAAGGAAGGAATGCAATGGGAGACATCGCATGGAGGCGATTACTGTATCAGATCGTAATGCGGTTGTTGGTAAAGTGAAAACAATTGAACCTATAAAGATACAAGGGAAGCGATGTTGGAAGATGGATGATGAGGTTGTTAAGAACGGTGGAAGAGTTTGGAATAGAATGGAAAAATCTGAGAAATAGAAAAATTGTAAAATGTGTGTAAAATTATGAAATGTATGTAAAATATTTCTGTTAGTTAATATAAACAGCTCTTGCTTGGACAAAAAAAATATTTTTGCGTGGTGCAATTTATACTAAAAATAGTACCCATTTGTAAATATCTCTGCCAAAAATTCAAATTTTTACTTTTTTCTTTTCTTTTTTTAAAGCACGAGTTATATATATATATCTACAAGGTAACAGAAATAATTTGGTGTTTTTAATATAAGATGAATCTATTATGACTTATCCTGACAACGCCAATAGTAGAATTTTAAATATTTTGAAATGAAAATTTCACAAAATATTTGTCAAATGTTTATCTGTGATATGTTGAAAAGTTTGAATGAAATATTTCATTTATTATATTAGAAAAGAATTATAGGAAGTATCCTTTTTTTAGCATTCGAAATCCACCTAACCACTTAAAAATTATATTCATATCTTCTTCTTCTTCTTCAGTGGCTCGACAGCCCTGGGTGGCCGTGGCCTTCTCAAGAATTTTTCCGAATGATTTAATTACTTTAGATTTCGTAACAAGGTTTTTTTTACGGGGTGGAAATGTTAGCACCACGCCCAACCTGGAGGACCAGTCCCCTGATATAATCCCCAGGGGCAGGGTGCCCGGCTATACCCCCAGGCACTGGGTACCCATTTTAGTCGCCTCTTACGACATGCATGAGCAACATTGGGACTATTCTTTCACACCCGGTCACCACTCGGGAATTATAACCAAACCCAAATAATATCTGGCCCGGGGATCGAACCCGAGGACATAGTAGTCAGAGTCAAGCATCAATGATATGATATTCATATCAGAAAACATAAAAAATAGGCCGTTTCAGGGCAACTGGCTTCTGGGCAACTCATATATGTATTTGTTTTTAATAGTGAAGAAGAAAGTAATACTTAATTAAAATCTTATTCGTCTGATTCAATGCAACCAAACCAAGATAAACAAATGTGCACCGAGTGTCTGCAGTGTCCGAGGTATGCAGTATTATTTTATTGGTTCCTAATTTACTGTGCAGATTGCAATTAATGTTTACATGCGAATATAAATAAAGATATGTGATATATTAATACATCCTAATGAAAAATTGTAAATATAATTTATTTAAATATAAAACACGCATTAAATTTAAACAAACATTCTATACTTTCTCCGTGGTACAATAATGTCAAGATCAGTGACGTGCTTCAAAATCGGTTTATTCAATCAGGGACGTCATAGGGCCAGTATACCGATTTGTCCAAGAATGCAATTATCGTACTGTATCAACTCTGGCGAATATGATGATTGGGGCAACAATTGTGTACCATGTCTTAATTTAATTTAAATTGTACTATCCTATATTATAATCTTCCAGGTGTATCTGACTTGTTTATATGCTTGGCGCTGAATTTTGTATGGTAACTCGAAAACGGCTATGTCAATGTTTCTGAAAATTTCCTATTTCGCAAAGAAAAAAATTCTAAGACTTTTGGCGTCTCTGGATTTTCCCTTGAAATTCCTGGAAACCAGTAATTTTGGAAAAACAGGATAAAATAATCACTTTTTCCTGTATAACTTTTAATTTGTAAAAGATAGAAGGTTGAAATTTTGCATGTGTATTAAGGTATTCAATTAGAAATTCAAAAATTGAAAAAGTGACTTTGGAGAAAGTTCATATTATGGATTGTAGAATATTTAATAATAGAAAATTCAAAATCAATTTTATTTGTGGGCACGGAGGCTGTTTTTGCCGAGGGTAAAATTTTAGCTAGAAAGTTGAAATTTTGTATGTGAGCTAACTTTGATTTTGGAAAAAAGTTGGTCAAACATCGCATAAATGGAAAATATTTTCATTTTGATAAAAAAAAGATATTTTTTTAGTCAGTTTATTTGCTTTTGTATGTAAAATTTATATAGAAAGAGTTAAATATTTCAATTTAAAAATGGAATTAAAATTTGAAATAAAATTACGAATTATTTTATTTAATTCAAATCATACACACTAAAAAGACGTCGTTTGCGACGGGGGTAAACTCATTAGGAGATATTAACAATTAAAAAAAAAATTCTTTCTTTAATTATTATAGGGATTCAACGTTATACAGAATTCCAATATATGCTACATCAATTTCTTTTATACAACAGAGACGCATACGAGTGTAAGTGTGATACGTCGTTACTACTAACAGCTGCGTTGTTTATCCCATGAAGTATTATATAACGAAGCTCTTACTACTTATTTTTTTGAAACTAAAATTTAAATTTGATATAGCTAAAAAAAACGCCAATATACATATATTAACATTTATTTCAATTAATAATTAGAAAAGCACCACTAAAAAATGAGTTCACTAGCTCATTCATACGATAAACGGACAACTTTTCTGAATCTGACTAAATACAACAAAAATACATAAAATACAAAAATATCATGGTTGTTAAATCGCTCTCATAAGTTCTCATTATCACGTCTCGTCGCACAATGTGACGCTACTGAATTAAATCATTCAATATCCATATGTTGAACTGTCAGAGATTGACATAAATTACAATATGAAAATGTATATTCAATTATTTTTACACAATGCTTTGGGTGTGTCATACTTAAGATATTATAAGATTTTAAACCAATTTGTTTGTTTACTATTCTTATAACAGATTAACATTTTTGGCAATTAACGGGACTGTTTAACTACTCTCACAGTATTATTTAAAGTAATTTATGCTTCTGGTTTTGGAACGTATCTTAAATTTGCTTTTGGAACTGACTTGGGCCTTATTCTGTGATGCATTTACACCGGTGAAAAAATTTCATCGCTGTAAAATGACGTCACAAAAGCGATGATTTTTTATTTGGTATTCTGTAAGAAATTTCCATCGATTTTATTTTTGTCGCTGGAAAAAAATCGACCAAATTATAAGGTCACCCCTAGTATTTTTTAGAATTGTCAAACAATTCGAATTATAATTTGAATTTCAGTACAAATTTTTTAATACACAGTATATGTATAGTCATATAAATATACAAATATAAATATATCAGAAAGTGAGGTTATGTTGCTAGTCAATCGACTTGAACAATTGACATGTATTCGTACTTGTTAAGTGTTTAAATTTTTAAATATTTGAATATTCTGAATGCCGTGATTAGTCATATATTTTTAAAATTGATGACGTCTTAAAATACGTCACTATACTCGTACTTTTTCACCGCTGTATATTATAAGGGCGTTAGAAAATTTTGCATACGGAATACCACTTTAGATATTTTAAATACTGCGACTTTATTCGAGCGGTGAAAAAATTAAATATTTCCATGGCTGAAAAAATAAGGTCGATTTTTTGAAAAATTACAGAATAAGGCTCTTAGTCCTTAGCGCTATGACGACTATTGTCTGGAGAACATTTTAAATATTGTTACAATTTTGGCGGGGTGCACCTATCCTCTTCAGCTTCTAACCCCAAAGGTTTCAAATTAGTAAGGGCATGCAGGGTAAATGAAGGAAGCCTAGTTCTCGAACCTTCGAACCTGGGACGCCAAATGTTACAAATTCGTTGCGCGGGCGAGGAAAAATTGAAAAAAAAATGGTTCTGGTATATGGCCCTATTCCTTAGTCTTGTTCTTATGGTCGTGATCGAACAGATATGATTTTTATGAGTGAAACATTTTACGAATCACTTTTAAAAGAGTATTTCTGAACTATAGTAATAATTAATAATAAAATTAAGGAATACAACAAAAACCAAAAAACAAGATTGTTTACAATAAATAGATCATTACAACAATTGAATTTAACTATTGTTTGTGCATTTGTTGATAGATGAAGGAACGTATTGATTTACTTTTAATTTAAATCGCTCGACTACGAATGCTCGAATGATTTATTTGAATGAAAATTCAATATTAAGATAGGTACATATCTTTAGGCAATTTTTGGAAACAAGGGCGATTGAGAGCAGTGCCTTCAGCATAGCTGCTCTACAGTCGTCTTGGGCCACCTATTACCGCGTTGAGATAACCGTGTCGGTGGCCAAACATTTAACTAAAGGGAAGGGTGATATAGTTTCGGTTACTTAATTTGGTAAACTGAGGACCAGAGATGTGCGTTTATACATGCGCAAATACATATACTCAAAATATAAATACAAAAAATACCTATTTTATATTTTGTATTTAAACATCTTTTAAGAGTATAGAATTTTATATTTTATTTTAAAACTTTTACAAACCTTTTCCTATTTGGAAAATGCAAAATACTTTTTTTTATTTTTGTTACTTCCTAGTATTAATCCGTAAATATTATTTTTTGAATATAAACTTAAAACCCCACCAACATTAGTACCATCTAGGATCCAAAAGTATCTGCGCAATTGTCTTAATAATTCTAATTTAAAATGAAAGATGTACCTATTATTTTATTATCCTTCCTGTTATCCCCACTTTAAGATATCTGGTTTCGTTTACCTAAATTTGTTTATCATTTTTTCTCGTTCATTATTTGTTTTACTACAAATAAATAATTAATTTTTAATTAATAAAAAAATTCAAAATTTTATTTTGGGGCACGGGGCCCCCTAGTTTTTTCAGCGCCCTCTTTTTCAATTTTTAAATTTCTAATTTTTGAAAAATATCATCATTGAACACCGTAATACACATGCAAAATTTCAACTTTCTATCTTTTACGATATATATATATATATATATATACTTGTATAGGATTACCTAACTTGGAGAGGCCGGAATCAAAACAAATATGGCAACAAGATGCATGATATGTCACCAATATTTTGCACTATTAGAAGTATTACGTATTTCTTGCACTATTAAGAGTATTTAGTTATCAAGAAATACTTTCTTATGTGTTAATATGTTCGTATTCATATTATTATTGACTATAGATTGCCATACTCTCATAAAATAAGAAAATGGTTAATTTGGATACAAGCTTAGGTGAAAGTAAAATGGTTCTTAGGTCAAGGGTCATTTTGGTGACACGAGAGAGGTTTCCTGTAGTGTTATGCGTTCATTATACGTTCAGGGTTCAGCTGCGGTATCGTCAATTACTTACAAGAGGAAAGGTTCATAAAATAATAGTGACATTGCAAAAAAAATAACATACGAGTATATAATATATTAAATTCTTTTTAATATTTTTCCCATTAGTGCCACTACATTCTTGTACCTCAACTCATTTATTTACATGTCATTGTACTTAATTCAATTTGGATCCTTCTTAAATCTAAACATTCTCAATCCTTCCAAACGAAAAAAAAATAAAATTATCTTATGAAAGAAAAACAAAACTGCTACTGCTTCGTTCTTTCTGCTACTCTTTCTCCTGTTTCTACTCTTTCACTGCCTCCCTTTATTAACTGCCCAATACTCTTTTCGCTTATTACCTTTCTCTCACATGAAAACTTAATGTGCTCCCATGTTTCTACCTCCGTTTCGGACGTCCTACACATCCTTTTCTCGTTATTTGCCCAGTATCTGTTTTCTTTCTCCTCGTTTCTCAATCTAAATCTGGAAAATAAATCCTACTCATGTTTTTTGTGTCTTTTTCTCCTAAGTATTGTGGTTTCTTTCTTTTCCAAATCCTTTTACATCTTTTGTTGTAATTACTCTTCTCAATTTTTTTCCATTCTTTCCTGTTTTTGCATCTCACTGTCTTTTCTCTTTAGCTCCTCTTCCACACTTGTGCCTTCTTCTCTTCTTCTCTCTGCCTCCTCTGTCGCCATTCCATTCCTTTCATAATTAAATTCTTATTCTAAATTATATAAATCCGGACCCTACTCATAAAGCTAATTACTACTAATCCTTTTTCAAAATATCTATAATCTCAAACTACATATTATCTGAGAGACCCTAGAAATTTCTAAATCCCATCGAAAGTAACTTTTATATTTTTTCTAAGATAATATATTAATAGGAATTTACTAAATATTCCTATATTATAATATTCGAAGTGTATGTTTATTTTCTTATATATTTGGTACTGATTTTCGTATGGTGGCTCGAATTCGTTGAGCAAAATATTCTAAGACATTTGGCATTTTCGGATTTGTCCCTGTATTTTTTGGAAACCCGTAATTTGTGTAAAAAATGGGCCCTTTTTGCTGTCTAACTGGTAATCCGTAAAAGGTAGAAAGTTGTAATTTTGCATGTGTGTTACACTATTGAATGGGAACATATTTAAAAATTCAAGAATTAATCGAGAAAATTGGGTATCCCGGTAGGGAACTTTACAGAAAATTCATATTTTGGATTGTATGTACTAATTAAGTATATTATTATTAAAAAAAATTCAAAATTTCAAAATTTTATTTGGCTGGCTCTGAATTTTTTCCGTGCTTTTTTCTCAAATTTTGAAAAAAAGTTTATCAAAGAACGCATAAATTTTGAATATTAAAAAAGAATTATATTTTGTTGAAAAATAAAATTTTCTCTCGGTTTATATGAAAAATTATTTTCATATTGATCAATTTCAAATTGAAATTAAAATTTGAAATGATATTACGAATTATTTTATTGAATTAAATCCATACACACTAAAAATACGTCGCTTTGCGTCGGGGGTAAACGTTAGAATAATTATCATTTATTAAAAGGAAAATATTTGTACTTTTATTTAAATGTTTGGGCCACCGACACGGTCATCTCAACGCGGTAATCGGTGGCCCAGGACGACTGCAGAGCAGTTATGCTGAAGGCACTGCTCTGAATCGCCCTTGTTTCCAAAAATTTGATAAATGTGATATATATATACATGTATAGGTACAAATAATATGTATAAATAAATCGTTCTTCGTAGTCGAGCGATTTAACATAAAATTAAAACTCATTACGTTCCTCCATCTATCAACAATTCTACAAACAATAATTCAATTCATTTGATTTAATAATCTATTTATTATAAACAATCATCTTCAATACAGAAATCGAATTTTTGTTTTGAGCTACTTTATTGTTAAAAAATATATTATTTCACTGCATTAATTAACTAGGAATTTAACAGCATGGTGGTGGAGAGTGCTGCACTGTTTTCTCGTTTGATTCTTGGACCAGCGGTTATTCTCTTGGTTTGTCTTTTTGTTAATTTGATATTAAATTATTACACAATTCAAAATTTGAACTTTCTTTAAAATTCCCTACTGGGGCCCCCAATTTTCTTACCGCCCCTTTTTTAATTTTCTTAATATTTAAATTTCTAAATATGTTTGCATTCAATAACGTAATACACATGCAAAATTTAAACTTTCTATCTTATACGAATTAAAAGTTATACAGGAAAAAGTGATTATTTTCTTTCCTGTTTTTCCAAAATTACGGGTTTCCAGGGAATTCAGGGAAAAATTCGAGACGAAATAGGAAATTTTCAGAAACATTGACGGAACCGTTTTCGAGTCATCATACGAATCGCGTAAACATATAAGAAAACAAGAATATAAACATACAGTTTGAACGTTATAATATCGGAGGATATTGATAATCTGATGATATGATAAAAGCGTAATAAGAAAGTACAGTTTTATTTTAAATGTTTGGGCCACCGACACGGTCATCTCAACGCGGTAATCAGTGGCCCGGGACAACTGCAGAGCAGCTATGCTGAAGTCACTGCTCTGAATCGCCCTATTTTCCAAAAATTGTCAAAAGATATATTATATGTACCTATCTTAATATTAAATTTTCATTCAAATAAATCATTCTTCGTAGTCGAGCGATTTAAATTAAAAATAAATCAATACGTTCCTCCATCTATCAACAAATGCACAAGCAATTGTTGTAATGATCTATTTATTGCAAACAATCATTTGTAACAAAAGAATGTAAATATAATAGTTTATGAGACGACACAGTGGGAGATGCGAGAGCATTGATGTTTGACGCTGAGTGCTGTGCTGTGTCTTCGAGTTCGATGTCTTCGCCTCATTCACACTCACTGTTTTGATATTTAATTTACTGTTTTTATCTAATATTTTAATCTAGATTTCAGGTTTTCAGAATAGGCATTCCTAGTCACATTCGTGGTTTAAATTTGAGGTTAGTTAATTTAGTTGGTGCGTATGCGTCTTAAGTAACATAAATTTTCACAGTTCGATAGTTGGACAAAATTGAAGGTGAAATAATTAAAATTGATGTTTTTAATAACAATTAGTAATAGAAATTGTTTTTATTTCTTTATTTTTGACAAACTGATAATAAACTTCTTTTAATATAAATTCTACTGCATTTTGACAGATTGTCACACTTTGGAGGTTATAATATACTATAGCTTTCCTTAATTTAATATTTTTAATTTAAAACATTGAACCTTGTAAGGTTTAAAAAAAAACTAAGAAAACTTAAAAAATAAATTAAATTTAAAATGGTACTGTGAATGACTACGCGTATTGGAATATGCTAATCAATTTAAATTAAATACAAAATAAAAAATTAAAGTATGTAAAAACAAGATAAGAATGCACAAATATGCAAACGCATATATATCCTTGCCCTACTAGTAAGTAATCGATTTTAAGTACTTCCATTCGACTTCAAATAATTGGCAAACACGACGATTTATCTAATACGCTTATATCAATACGGTCTAACAGTTTAAGTGTGTATTAGGGTTCGATTTCCAGACCTGCGCTATATTCATGCGTTTTGTTTACCGAGTTATATCACTTCTTCTTAGACACCGGAAGAGTCTTGTTATTTACCGATTCTCACATTTGATTGGGTCGTTACTGCATTATTTATGGCCCCAGCATGGCAGGTCTCGGACAGCTAGCAATAGTTATGGTTATAACTAATGCTTAACAGTTACCGGTAGTATTTTCGATTTCATCTATTGATTACAACACGATGTTATGCGAGTCTATTAGTCACAGTACAGAATTCAGACAAATTTATCGGCATATAACACCTACAACTTTATTCGTTAATATGCCAGTGACGTAGTTATACTTTTTGCTGTCAGGGGTTCTCTTGGAATGTTTCTTTTTTAATATTTATTTGAGTACATCAACTATCAACAGTTATTAGCACTTAAAACAATATATACATTTATATACATTTACAATACATAATTTACAACTTATAGACACGAGTGTGGGTATTTAAAATAATGCGATTAAATTAGTTTTACTTATTTTTTATTTTATTAAGTTTTTATTTATAAAGTCCATAATGTTTTTCAAATATCTGCTTATATTCCTCAGACATATTACAGCCTTGTCTGTGCGATGAGTTTTAAGTACACTGAAAGAAAATGGTTGAAAAAATGCTCTAGACGCCTTCTTAGTGAATACTTAATTCTGTGACACATTGAATCATAAAAATGTACATTCACCCGACTTTATTAGATTTAAAAGTCGCTCAAAAATTATTATTTATATTTTTATTATTGTTATTTCAGCGCTATTCTTTTTTGCAATGCACCCTTAGTCTATGAAAGAGGCGTCTTTTTTCCATTTTCATTTTGTCCATTGCTTACAGAGTATATAATTTATTGTATATGCGTTTACGTTTTTACCAGCTCCTTACATTTAGTTTACATTCCATTTTATATTTAACAAAACTTAAATTTCTTTTCTTTTCTCTGCTCTTCGTTTTTACTTTCATCATCCACCTCCTTCCTTCCCTGTCTTCTCGTAGATTTTTACATGCTCCAACGTCTTGTTTTCTCGCTAACACATTCTGTAGACACTCCCCTTTATTTCTATCCAGTACCTATTATCCTCCTCGTCATTTTTAATATTAAGATACTAAATTAGCCGAATATGAAATCTAACATATCTATTATCACATTTCTCAATAAGTACGTAGATAGAACCAACCTTGAACCGATATGTGCCAAAATTTCATAACATTCCGACCAATAATTTATGAGTTACAGAGAATTTAGTAATGTTCTTTTGTAATTTTCAAAACTATGTAAAAATCTGAATTCCGTGTGTTGATAAAGCATCACTTTTTAATATGGAAAAAACACCGTTCTAGCAAAGCAATGGCTTGACAATTGTTATTCCGACTGTGGTCCATCGTGACAATTGGTGTCATCCTACAAATTTATTGAGAAATGTGTTTTATCACCCAAATTCTGATTCCATTCTTAAACGAAGTTATTATCAATGTATTCACAGTATTTCATGTGAAAATGACCTCCCCCAAAAAACCGCCGCCAATGGAATATAAACTTTATGGAGTTTATATATGAAGTCGAGGGTCATCGCCTTTCGCGGAATAATATGATAAAACATTAAATTAAAAATTCCAAAGTAAAAACGAAAGTGTTAATATACGGGAATGCATATTATCGTAACTAGAGATGGGCAACCATGGCAAAATACATGTAATATATCGATTTAATAATATATCGATGTGTAGAATACTAAGGCTGTGTTCACACGGCACGTTTTTTTGCAGTATAAATATTATCGAATAAATAGAGGTGCATACATTTTATATAGAACCATTCACACGACGGTTGTACTGCAAAAAAACGTACACAGCTAAACACGTTTATTGAATACTCACCGGACTTGTCAAGCATCGAATGAACTTTAACGAATTCGGCTTGCAGTGGCGCATAGTATTATACGGTATGTTTCACACGGCGTGACTTTCATCGAATAGTAACCGAACAAGTGTTTAGTGCTGAAATATCATTTGCACGTATTTCAAGTTTATTATTAGAAAATGTTTGACGAATCTTTTATAGATAATGATTTATTGATTTCTTTGGTGGAACAAAAGCCTTTTCTGTAGTATAAAACTATGGAATTATATAAAAATTCCGTCGCAACTCAAACGGCATTCGACTACTACAAATTCTAACAGTACCAATCTGACAACAATACCTTTGCTTCAAAGTCTGAGCTCTATTGATTCGTCCTATTCAAAATTAATGAAATTAATAAAACTTACGTAATACCTATATAAAACAGCGCTTTTTTATATCTTCACTTACCTTGCAGATATAGCAAGTTACATTTTAGTACATTTATTTTGCCATAAGAAAACTGCTGCTAAGTAGATTTTTCTTTAGATTATGTCCAATAAAAAGTACTTTAGTGACATCTGTTGAATAAACTACAAAGTTTTAATTTCCTTTTTCCTAAGGTATGTGTCTTTACTAAATATAGATGCAAAACATGTGCAAGTTAAGTAAATATTCTACATTTTAAAGAAATATAATAGATTTTTGTTTTAAATTCTTTGTAAAATAAAGATTCAAACCTACTGTAATATTCTATAACGAAGACAAGCAATGACCACAAATACTGTAAACTGATATACAGTGTCTGCAAATGATTCAGCGTAATTATAAATATAATTAAAATCAACTTTATAAACACGTAGTGTGAAGCTTTGCTAACTTACAGAAGTTTATGTTTTATTTACTCAATTGGTTTTTATCAGAGCTTTAAACCAGATTATCTGGGAAACAAATTAATATATTTGTGGTTCTGAATCTCAGTAATATTTTCCTTTAAATACTAGATGTCACTTCTAACACAGTAAAAAATTGTTTTATTACTTTTAGCTACAAAGTTGATAAAAGCGAGTAGCTAATACATTTTATATTACCTAAAATAATCGCCAATTCTTGTAATGGCAAATATGAATATTAAATTAGCATTATAACTATAGTATGGTGATCATTAAACATAATGCTCATAAAAGAAATTCAAGCAATGTTTTAAAAATAATCTGAAATTATCTTTTTGGTTTTCCTGTGGTTGTTTAATCCAAAATTCCATCAATTTTATTTATTTATCTATAATATAACAATAATACTATAGTACTAAACTATAACTAAATAATTAATTCAATAAAAATGAAGTCATAGTGGCCGTGAGCGTTTGTTGTGAACGCCAGGTTTGTGTGTCTTCAGGTTCAATTCTCGAGCCAGCGCTATATTGTCTAGGTTTGGTTGTACTTTCAAATAATTGATAATATGCAATGTATTATTTGAAAGTCCACATATATGAAACCTTGGCACCATACAAATTTCCAACAACCATATACCATATTTCCATATACGGTACACTGGTACCTCTTCAAAAGACAAATAAAATGTTTTTACTACATTTAACTTGATTTTTTTGATTGATTTTTATCTAGTGACAATTTGCAAGATTATTATTTTAATCATTTATAAATTAGGCGGATTATCAAGGTTTGAATATTAGATAAATATTCTGCGGTGTTTAGTTACAAATATAACTATTTCTATTACTAATGATAATAATAAAAATAAACTCCTAATTTTGAACTACAATAAGATATGGTAATTTTTCTTTTTATAATAATCTGCACTTCAACGTATAAGGTTGTCTAAACAAATGAATACGTCAATATGGAATCTATTGTCTAAGTATGCGCCTGATCAGTTGTCAAGCACACTTGCACGTTTCATACTAACAAATTCGAAAACAAACTCAGTAACTTGTCACACGTGGTGCGTGCCTGTGCTTGTAGATTCAGATATGCTACCCATTTCAATATATACTCTTTTTTTAAGAAATAAGTTCATAATGATTTTGGTTTATTTAATTTATTTTACGAGTATTCAACTTCTGTTTCATTTACGAGCTGCCATTAATAAGATTCCCAAATAATTCAAAATCCTTTAAAAATGCTAACTAAGGAACTGTTGTCGGTGATAAAACTCAGCATAGGAAATAGACCGACGTTAAATAAAATTAAATAAATTAATTAAAAACTAAGAAACTGCTTTTAATATTTTGCTTTGTTTTTGTTGTAATACAGTAGTATCTCGGATAACTTACTTAATGCGTTTCGCGTTATATATATTCGCTTTATAAGAAATCGTATACAAAAAGATTTATATATACATACGACACAGAAATATCGGTAAGCTAAAGATGCAAAATAAGCTGAGCTATGTTCGACTTTGGGTTGCCCGTGAAAGATGCACCCCTTTGAATTACGAGCCTTAGACATTTGTTGTACTTGTGCTTTGATTAAAAGCTCGACTACAGTAACTGTAAACCGCGTTGTACGAGAATTATGTTATACAGAAACAGTTGTTATATCGAAATTATTGTTCTAGTAGCACGCGTTGTACGAGAGCTTTATTGATGTCTTAACATAATTGTTTATGTAACTGTAAACCGCGTTGTACGAGAATTACGTTATACAGAAACAGTTGTTATATCGAAATTATTGTTCTAGTAGCACGCGTTGTACGAGAGCTTTATAGATGTCATAGCATAATTGTTTATGTTTAATGCTTGTGTAATAGTGAAATGATATATATGAGTAAGTGATAAGAAAAAATACCTGACCACATAGACCATGAGATAACAGGCAGAATCACCTGGCGCATAAATAGTTTTCCTTTATAATTTATTCCATTCGTCTTCACTACTTATCGAAGAATGGTTTTTTCCATAATTTCTGGTATTTTTACTTCTTTACCGAGACAGTGTCTTCCCTGGTACCACTTTTCTGTACAACATTTTTTATTCCATTCAAGGTCATTGCAACAATATGAGTGTGAGTGAAACAAAAAATATTTTACTTAAAAAGTGCATTAGTGAATATATAAATCTTTTCATTGTAAAAATGTGTCGTATCGGAAAAACCGAACCACAGTGTGAAGATGTTTTTTAATCGTGTATCTTTTTGTAATACAACTATGCAGTTAATAAATTAATTACTTAATTGTGTTAATTTACATTTAAGTTATAGTATAATAGCAACTTGTTGGATATCAATGAAAGAAATTGATTATATTAGAAAAATTTTGGAATTATAGTTTGATTTTATCGATGTATGTGTCAACCAAGGAATGCGCTAAAAATTTCAGGCCTAAATATGTTTTAGAGAAGATAAGTAGATTTAAGAAATTTTTTCAAGTATTTTTAGATATTAAATGACGTCGAATTAAATCAAGTGTTGAGAGCAATTAACAGCGCTCAACTTTTCGTTTCAGCTAAGAAGACATCAAAGATCAATCAACTGAAGGTGACCAATGAAATAGTAGCTTCTTATAGACAGACGACAGTATAATCATCGATAAAGACAAGTAAATACTAACAAAGGATCATATGAAATAGTTTTTGAGTATTTTGCATGTAAAACTTTAAACTTTTTTTTAACATTTTCGATTTGCACCTGGTATTTTTTAAATATTTTTAGGCAACTTTTAATGGCTTGATGTTAAAAGGGCTAATGTCAATTTTTTCAAACTGAATGAAGACATAATCAGACTTTGAGCAGACATATCTATGTTGGAGTCAAACTTGAAACAGATTCTACAGTTCGGTCCCAAATTTGGAATTTTGACATTGGCCCTTTTAGTATCAAATAACTGATATATAGTTGAAGGAAATAAGGCAATTAGGATATTAGAAATAGTGTTAAATTAAAGAAATAAATCATTTATATAATTTTTTATAAAAAAGGTAAATTTTTAAAATGCTAATTACACAACATGGTAACAATGTTTGTTGAAAATAAATAAGACATACACAATATAAATAATTCTGACAATTCCCTACAAACAATTTTTCTAAGAGTTGTACGAATCTTGTACGAGTCTTGTCCGATTCTTGTACGAATCTTGTCCGAATCTTGTACGAATCTTATACGATTCTTGTACGAGTCTTGTCTAAATTGTTTTCAGGGTTCTATACATACATACACTTAGCTGCTAAAATGCGTTACGCTAAAATAGTGAACTGAACACTAATAAATACATGAGAGAAATGAGATTCAATGGGTACGAGTACGAGTACATACGAATAGGAATAATATCAGGAACATCCCTTTGCGAGGCCTTCCGGCGTACGCCTTAGGGCTTCTTACTTCTTAACACTCCGCCACTTACATTAAATAATTTAATATTCTAAATAAATAACTGCTAGATATCACAGAGGGATAAACAATGTATGTTCATTTAGTGTTTTGGAGGGTTTTTTCGTTTATTGTCAGCGTTAATATTTTTCTTGCCTTTTTGCTGTTTGTTTTGGCCTTTCTTTGCAATCGAAATGCACATTTGGTTTTTTGCATGACGGATATTTTCTAACCAATTTTTAAGGAATCTTCTGTACGCCGTGAAAATATTTGCATCGCGAACAAACATTTCTGTTCCGTTGGTTCCCAAATTCAATTTTTTCAGAACAGGAACTTTGTTTTTTCTCCCTCCTATTTCACTAAGGACTTGATTGATGTCATAATGCACTCTTCGTAGAAGAATCGTTCTATTTCTTGATCCGAAAGGAACTGTCTCCATCTGTTTGAAAACTTGTCTGTAGGTCAGAAGATCTTTTCGTAAAGTTTTCAATTCTCGGTTAAAACAATTCTGTAAACAAAAGAAAATAATTGTTAGTTATGAAATGATATTTTCCAATTTTCCTTATGCTACCATATGATCGATCGGTACGTCTATGCATTGGACAGAAAAACCCGTTACTTGTCTACACGATTTCTGACGTTGAAGAGTCTACTGTTTATTTAATTTTTTATTGAAAAATAAGTTGATGGGTGGTCACAAACACAATTGGAGTTATTTTCATTTTTTAATCATTTTTTGTTTAAAAACAATTTGTACGCGCGTTTGTTGTCGTCGCCGTCATCGTGTTTTATACAATACACAAAATGGCGGCTTGCGTGCAAGTCTCCCGCTTATTATTGACTTAAGCAATTAGTATTTAGGTCGGTCTGGGCCTCTGGGCCTAATTATGATTATAATAAAGACACAGAGCGCAGCTGTACCTTAAGTTTTTCTCTACGTAAACACTAGCGTCTCGTAGCTTGTGTGTAGTACGTCGTAAACTGCAGAAATATTTACTTCTCAATGTTCAATGTTTTGTGCAAAGAGATTGCGAATATGAATGCGAATGCGTATGTTAAACCGAAATGGCAAATGAGAGTCGATTAGCCACGGTTATAAATTATTATTTTGTACAGAAAACACTATTTATATTTATTCTCAGACTTTTTATAAATTTGTAATAATCTATCTGGCGTCCGCTAACTTTTAAAAGTTCTTGTATTTATTTCGAAAAGTTTTTAATACTTAAGTTATAACATATTGTGACTAGATACATATGCAGTATGCAGTATCTAAATATTTAATAGGATTAAGAACATGTTGTACCTTATAATTCTTCTTCTTCGTGAAGTTGGCTTTCCCCGTGGGATATTTTGTCTCGTTGATGTAATCTTGTACGGTGTTAATTCTATCCACCACAAACTCATTGTACATTGTGAGATTTGCCTTTTGTAGGACTATATTGACATTCTGTTAATTAAAATAAAGAAATAATAATTAAAACCCAAATTTACAACTAATATTAAAACATAAATAAGGAATAATATTGAACAATAACTTACCGTTGTTGAATTGTCAAATTTATTTTTTCTAATTTGCTGTTTCTTTGGTGGCACTGTTTGCGGTACCCGTCCAGCGGGTAGAGACATTGATTGCTCCAAAAACACCAAGACCAGGAAGATTGTGGTGATTGAAACTGCAAAGAAAAGAAAACAAATGCTATAATATACTGTGATACTAACATATATATATACAAGCTTCTATTATTACAAACGATTTGTTAGTTATTGCAGCGGACAGTTGAATCACCCGGCGCGGCGGCCCGGCCGTCGGCAAATGACAAAACTCTATGCGGTATAACATGAGTACAACACACAACTTTCAAAATATGAATGAGTATTTATCGAAACCAGACAAATTTATCAGTGACTACTGTGCAAATACTTTTTACCGTAAAAAGAGTGCGACGATGCGGCGTCTTACATATCGCGAGACGTTTTACATGGTATTAGACCATCTTACAAATTACTGAGTCACAAACTGCGGAATGAATCATATATTTTTTGTATTTTCTATAGTTTGTACAATTATTTCTACAATATATATATACATATATATGTATCTAGTGACTATAGTTTTATTTTTAAAATAATTATTGCGGATTTGTTATATACTTATAGTCAACATTGAAATTACGCGACTCTGCGGGTAATCCCAAATACTCCTGTACATAATATACATATAACACATGTACAACAGGTTGATAGCTGAAGTACACTAAGTACAACACTAAGCTTAACATTAATATGCATTCGCATTCAAACATTGTGAACATAAAACAAAACGCTTGGTGTCATGCCGACGATGTTTTTATCTATTATATTTTACTATTATTATATTATTTAAATTTGTTTACGTCTTATTAGTTGTGGTAACTAACATATTAATTAAAATATTTACAAATAATATTAAATAAATATTTCTTTTATTTATTTACTAAATATATACTTAATAATTATATATTCTTAAGTTTTTTTATAATCTCATCTGTGTTTGCTTAGGTAATATTATTAAACACAATGTAGAGGTCACTATATATATTAAACAAACTAATTAATTAAGAAACAATTAATGTACCTACAACAAGTAACACTCATGTCTTTAATAAAAGTATATATTTTCCTTATTTTATTTTAAATAAATCGAAAAAATGTCAAATTCATAAACCACATTGTGTATTTGTATCTTTTCGTATTTGTCACTCTTTAAACTAACTTTATCAAACAAAAAAAAAACAAAAACTGTTACACTTTTTTATTTTGAATAATTAATAAACTGTTAGCACCATTTTAAATATGTAATAAATTGTATCGAACAACACGTGTAGATACTTCACGCTGCGATTATTGAATTTATATTATATTTATTAGTTGATTGGTAATTTGGTGGATCTGATGATACTTCGCGCTTGATTTTTGAGCACTGAGAGAGTCTTAAGATGTGTTAAGGACAGCGGCACTAAGAGGACTGATCTGGCAGCGTTCTGAACTAGCATTAAAATCACCAAGCTCTCTGCTTGACTCATATAATGTTACATATGTCGAGCCGCGTAGTCTGAACCGGGTAGCATATGTATATGAATCACTTATTTAAATGGAGCCTGTGATTTTGTCGACACATATTTCAAATCTAGATGTATATATTTATATATACATATATTATTTATTTATATAAATTGTTTATTGACCTGGTATACAACATTATCAATGTGCAAGATAAGAGCTAATAATTAATCGCGATATTTCCTTATTTACTTTCTCGATCAGGGATGCAACCGCGCGCTACCGATAAGGCATTAGTAACGTTTCATCAGCGAAGTGCTAAACATTAGAATCAAATATAAACCGCGAACATATATATTATCTATTATACTTAGAATTTCATTTAATTGTGTAATAATTTTTTATCTATAACGATATAATACTAAATTTTTATAAGATGACTAAATACATCATTTAATAATATTGTTAATTATTGCTAAAATAACGGGTATATGTCATAAAGTTTTTATTTGTTACATAGTAACGCAGGTAGAAAAGTGTGAGCCAATTTTTTATGAATCTTGGAATTAGCTTGTGGCAAACTAATTTCAAGATAATTTCCACCAGGTAATAAGTGTTGCAATATTTTTTATCTAAATACATGTGCAGATACAAATAGGACGTTCTAGATACATTTTTAAATTTACATCAGGGTAGCATTTAAAACCATGAAAAAATCAAAATTACTAAAATAGTTGCGCAACATCGACAACTACGCTGATGATACTAATGTATCGAGATACATAAAAAATACTTTTAGCAACTCGTAAAAATATTTGTTTTTAATAATAATTGCAACTAATTAATATCATATCAAATCGGAGCGGTATCTTAAATAACATGATAAGAATCCCTAAATTAAATTATTATGAAATTTGCGAAAATAATAAGTAATACATATAATGTAACATATATACCAAAAGTGTAACACACTAAAACTATTTAATATCGATTGAAACCTGTTGATTTTTTGACATGACTCATAATATTTTTCATCTAGTCAATGTATCAGGTTTTGCTCTCTAAATTAATAGTATATATGTATATATATGTATAGATACAACACCTGTTTTTAATAATAACACTTTGATTATTAATTTAGATATTTTTGTTGCGTTTTCTAAACTATGTTAATGATGTTATCTTCGCGATAAGATTCAAGTCTACGTGTTTGAACGTGTATAGGTTGTAGGCGTGTGCGGACAAGTGAAATGTACGATATAATTTGCAATGATCTCATGACAAGAGTAACAGTTTTGATTTGTTTAACGTTCGAAAATACCTCAGGACCGGTGTCCGTTAGATACATTAGTTTTATTAATTAAAATTTATAATATATACTAATATATGTATATATATATACATATAACATGTAACATCTATATTAAATAAAATAAGGGATAATATATTACTTACTTTTTTTGGAAGTCATTTTCTCAGTATATATTGAATTAAATCCTATGGTGAATCCAATATAAAAAATATCACTTTTTTTTTTGATAAAAAAAAAATAAAAATAAAAAAAATCACTTAAATAATTTTATTTAATAATTCGAAGATAATTCACAGTCTTTAGTAATACTACTTAATATGTCACTTTTATTATTTGGTAATATTTGATAAAAAATCGGATGTGCGATTTACGTGTGTTCACTGTGGCTTGAGCTTTGGTTTTATTGGGATCCTCACTGCTAAAATACTTTATATACCACCAAGCGCTATCATTGCGTAGGCGTTCTGGAGGGGGAAATACTATATACTACTACTTATTTCATTCATGTCGTTGATACGTCAATAAGACGCAGGGCTCTAGTTGCTAAATAGTTAAAATAAACAATATAATAAATATGAAGTTTTATTGTAACAATTTATAAAATGTTATCATCAGATAAATTTATAAGTGATTTTAGAAATTTACAATATTTTGAGTAATATATTTATGTTTAATTTTTTTATTTTAATATTTAGTGCTAATTAAACAACTGTGGTCATATTTGCCGAGCTATATTAATTGATAGTAGATATATAATAATTAAATTTATTTGAAAATTATAATTAGTATATTAAATTGTATTTATATATGTTAAAAAACTACTAGACGTCTTAATCAAGCGTTAGTGCTTTAGCGATCTTTTGCATAGTAATGAATGTATGTATGTACTTCTACTTCACATACTTGGGATACTGCACATTTTTTCTTTGATATTTTCTGTTATGACACTTTCTCTATTTTTCATTCCAAATTAACCTGTTTTCGCTCTCATATTTTTCTTTTTACCAAAGCTAACGGATACCCTTGGTTTCTATATGTTAAAAAACTACTGGACGTCAAAATCAAGCGTTAGTGCTTTAACGAATTTTGCATAGCAATGAATTTACATATTTTTTTACCTATATATATATATATATATATATATATATATATATATATATATATATATATATATTTGTATGTATGTACTTCTATTTCATATACTTGGGATACCGCACATTTTTTCTTTGATATTTTGTCGTCGTTACTGTTCGAGATTAACCTTCAGAGATTTTGCGCCTATGACTTGCATCTGCTGTGACATTTTCTCTATTTTTATTTTCCAAATTAACTTGCTTTTGCTCTCATATTTTACTTTTTACCAAAGCTAGCGGATACCCCTGGTAAATAGCTGCTTCACCGGCTGAAATTTAAGTCATAGAAACAGCAACCAAGCAATGAAACATCGTTGCCGCAACTATCTCGGTCACGGCATGGATTTAGCATCGTCATACACCTTACTAGCAAATATACATTACGGGAATTTATAATTAAGTAATTTTTGTGACATAGAAACGAAAGAGATAGAGAGAGAGATAGTAGGGATAAGGGGCGGGTACCTTGTTACAGGTATTTGCAGTCATATTTTTAGGTTTCTCAAACTGTGTTACTGTGTAAACTAATTTTGTTATCTCTATTTATATACTAACTGTTTCTTCCTTAGCTGTTAGGCTTATACAGATTAGTCCAGTTAATTAATATAGATTTTTATTAACAATTATCTTTTCTAGAACAACAAAAGTAGCATTTAGGTAACAAATAGGTTTAAAGTTAAACAAGTACCAGGTATATTTGCTTATCATTATGTTACATTTACGTAAAAAAAATTAATAAACAAACTAAACGTTTCATAATAATAATAATATTGAAATAGAGACGCAAATGTAGACAGAGCCGCATTGAGTAAGCAGGAGGCAGGGTTGGAAAATTTGATTTAAACCATTTATTTATAGTTATACTCAGTAATCTGACAGTTGGGACGGATTTGGTGTAGAAATATATGTTACCATAAATTTGTTCAATATTTTCCTTAAGCGAAACCTAGTACTATTTTTTCTAGTAGAATCTAATTCTACTTGAGTAGAAAATAATTTATTACTCAGGTAGAAAATAGTCAGTACAAAATTCTAGATTGCTAGAAGCTAATTTCAAGGTTCATGTTATATTGCTTACATAGTAATTGTAACGTAGTGCTATAAGCTGCGTATAATTTCTACCTGGGTACCATTTTATCCTTAAAAACCCTTCTTAACATTGCATAATCCTTAACACGGTCTACTAAAGAAGTGTTATGATTTATTTTTAAAAGATCAATAAAATAGGTCACAATGCGTTGTATTTAAGATAATAATGTTTACCTAACAGCTAACATTTGTTATAATATATAAAACTTGAATACACTTATCTAAGTGTGTTTAGCGGGTAGTTTTTCATGCATTTTTGATGCAAAATTCTATATTTCTAGGTTACAAGATTTGTAGGTGGTTTATACCTTGCTGAAAATGATGGAACTATGCACTTGTATATATTGTATTTAGTTAGATTCCTGGGTTTAACAGTAAGTCAAACACAAGTTGTATAACCGCAATTATATGGCGGAAAAACGAGCACAAAAATCCTCGGGTTTTTTTGATACCTTTGTCTAGATAGTTGAGGTTAAGAAATTTCAATGTTAGGCTGCGGTTTCTTTGATGTATAATATCATCATATATTAATACTAAGCAATATTGTAGTCGTTTTTTTAATAGGTTTATTAAATGGTCACAGTATGTTTGAATTTACTCTAAAATTCACTTACTTGTTCTTGTAATTTTAAAGTCTGTATTTACTCATGGAAATCCAACACACGTGTAATAACCCTATCCACTTTTTAAATATATTTTTTGGAAAAAAGTTTGTGATTTGAACAGCCAAAATTTGTAAAAGAAAAATTGTAAAATAGGTTAAAATCTTAAGTAATAAAATGAATATTAAAATTTTTTAATGTGCATAATTTTATTTTTAATTTACTTTATTTATCATCGATGACCTCATACTATGTTGGCAGTTTTTGTGGTGTCGTTGTCACATTTATGTGTATGACAATACCTAATAAGCGTACGATTATGTATGTACATAATGAGTATAACAACCAAACCCAGAAATACGCACATATATCTTACAAATCTGAACCCCCCGTCCTTGTCATATTTTGCGGACATCTCTCCTTTGCTACTACGCCAAACATTTTGATTAATTAATTTTTTCAGGAAATTACGTATATTTTTTTGCAATAAAAAGTATATATTTTGTACTACATGTGACGTCACAACGCTTTAGAACCTACATCCCCCCTCCCCCTTGTCGTTATTTCTTGACGTAATTTGTGGAAGCCCCTTAAAAATTATATATAGTGCGACTCCACATAGGACAAGTGAGGGGGGGGGCATTTATATCTCCCCGAATTTTGAAAGAAATCTACCAAATGTGACAAATTTGGATTGAATTAAATGAAATGTGTAAGTCGAATTTTCTGCAGACGCTTAATATGAAATAATGAATATATAACATGTGGTCCATTTTGTTAATGTACTTAACAACTTCAATGATTGTTTATATTAAATTATTTGTTATTTTTGGTCAAAAAGTTTACAGAGTACGTAACTAAACCATACATGACGGATATAATATTGCATATGACAAAAATCGCACAAAAATGTTTCTATTTAAAGAAATATTTATTATTATAATTATAACAAAATATTTTAGAATAAAAGTTTTGCGTAATTAATTCCTTGGTGAATATAATCAATGTTATGAAACCAGAAAATTACTTTGGAATTAATAGTTAATCACTTATAAATTGTTATATATATATATATATATATATATATAAGGATACTGACCTATGGTCTTTATCAGTATTATATTTTGTTATTGATAACTGATAACACGTTTCAACATGTTATAGGAGTATATCCATTAGATAATCAAATCATTTTTTGTACATTGCATAATTTAATGTGTAAGGTTTCAATATTCAATGCCAACTTGTTTCCTTTTATCTGTAGTGGTTTATCGTAATAGTGTTTAGTATAACTAATTACATTTACTAATTTGAACTATGCAATATAGGGCATTCCTACTCAGGTAGGAAAGATACACACTTGGAAACTTATTACAAGCTAATTTCAAGCTTCATTTTCAGTTTTATATATGTAACGTCGGGTCGATTTGTATCATCTCATATAAAAGAAACACCTAGTGTGAACTATAAGGTAATTCGAGTATTACATTGCGTCACACCACAACCACATTTTTTATTTAATTTTTTTTGTAGATAATAATGCCGGCTTGCTTATATTTCCTTATATTGCCTAAACGTCGGACGGCTAACATATTGCGTCCTTGTCTGATGAACAGTGTGATGCTTTAACTCTCTCTCGCTCTTATATATCTTTAACTGTTAGCAACCCTTTGAAAAGATTTACTAAGATACATTATGTTCGTATAAAATTAGCAAAGTTATGCCTGTTTTCACCTGGTTGGCAAAAAGTTGCCGACAAGTGAGAAATTGAAACTTAAATTTTTTAACTTCTTTACTCATTTTCCTTTAAAATCAATTATATTTTATCTATAAAACAAGTGAACGAAAGTGTTTAATGAAATTAATTAATTAAATGTTGATTAATTGTCCTTGTGGCCATATTTTGATAGGTAAGCTGGCAAAATCATTATTCTCTACCTATAAAAATTGTATTTTGATTAAAAAACAGATGTATGTAAATATCACGCGGATGGATCTCGTAGTAAATGGGGCTGGTCTGGTATCCTCTACTTTTCTTAATTATGAATTTAAGACAATGCTAAAATACATCTAATGTTATGTCCTTTAATGGAACCCGTTACTACTGCTATCTCCATTTCACGCGATATTTTCGGAATATAAGATAATGTCCAATAAGTAAGTGTCTTGTGAGTTTCAAATTTCAATAGCGTCATAAGGTCAACAGGGTCAGTGGGTAGAATGTAATTTTTCAAATTTTTCTAGTTAAAAGTGCTTAAAAACTGCTAAAGGCAAATCAATAAAATGAGAGGAATAAGTTAAAAAAATAATTATGTATATTTATACTTCTATGTATATTGTTATTTTTATTTTATTTGACACAGTCGGCAAGAGCATTGATGTCTTACTCTAACTGCTGTGTCTGCAGGTTTGATGTCTGGACACAGTTGTTTGATTATTTAAAGCATTAACGCTTATATTCGTATTTATGACCTTCATAAATTGCAACCCTTTTCACAAAAGGATTATATAGGCTGGACAGGTAAAGAATACCTCAGATTTAGTCTAGCACTCAGTAAGTAAATACATGTAAATTACAATAACTACTTCTCTCTTTTGAACAGTTAACCTGTCTGAAGACTAACGTATTTAGTTTCTACACAGCACTGACAAATTATAAATAACCATGCTTAGAGTATATAAGCTAGTTGTCTATTTTGAGAATTATTGTCTATTTAAGTTTGGTCTATTTAAGAGAATAATTGTATTTCCAGTATGCAACTGAAATTGTTTTTAAAATTATTTAAGGGGTATTATATTTAGAGAGCCCTAACCATTTCCCCATTTGAGCTACATATATAGTATCCTATATTATAATGGTTCAAGTGTATGTTTATATTCTTATATGTTTGGTACTGAATTTTGTATGGTAGCTAATGTTTTTAAAAATTTCCTATTTCGTAGAGAAAAAATCTAAGACTTTTGGTGTCCTTGAATTTTTCACTGAATTTCCTGGGAACCCGTAATTTTGGAAAAACTGGAAAAAAGTTGTGCTCTTTTTTGCTGTATAACTTTTTATTTGTAAAAGATAGAATAGATTATATTAAAAAGAAAAAAATCAAAATTTCAAAACTTTATTTGGGGGTACGGGGGCGGTTCTTGCCGATACTAAAAATTGTGCTAGAAAGTTGAAATTTGGCATATGGACTAACTTTGGCACCTAATTTACAAATCGAATTTCAAAATCGAAATTTTGAAAAAAAGTTTGTCAAATAACGAATAAATTGTTGAAAAAAATATATTTTTTATATGAAAAATGATTTGTTTTTATATGAAAATTAGTTAAATATTTCAATTTAAAAATGGAATTAAAATTTGCAATGAAATTCAATTAACATACAAAAGACAGTCGTCGCTTGCGACGGGGTAAACTTTAGTTATATTATAAAATCATTGTTCTATAGGATCCAATTGAATTTATTTACATCGATATTTTGGGAATAACTTAAAATCAAAGCATAGCTAATTAATAGACGATACTAATTATTGTATTAATGTGAGACCAGTACAACCAGAACCAGAAAACCCCAGGTTTTGTTAGTTATTTGTTTTTTGTTTGTTAATAAATCAAACTATAGATATCTCAAATCCGTTCCCGCAGAATTGTGGTTTTCCAACCGGAAGTTCACGTTTGCATTTTCTGACGCGTGATATTTGGTAATTGATGTCAATTTCGTGGTGTTTTATGTGACTTATTTATTTTACAATGACAACATGTTTCGATGGAACCATAAGCGTCCGCAAGTGGGGGCTAACTTTATCTATACCGAAATTTACACCACCGAATGGAGTGGAATCTGTGACTAATATATATTAGATAAAATTAAATTATTAGTTGTATAGTCCTCTGTCAAATTTTGTACGTACGCCTATGAACGGAACACATGTATGAACTATTAAATTAATAGGAAATTTATACCCGATACCTATTATTTATTTAGTTTACGTTTTTTAGAATGAAATGATTTAATCTTATCTAATGTATGACAAATTAAATAAATTGTATCTGTAAACGACAAACCACAATTGCACTCACACATATATATAATACTTATAACTAATATATATGTAATAAAAAATTCTTAAATATGTGCATATAATATGCACTTAACGATGCAGTCTGCGAGATTCAGAATTGATTCAGGTTCGATCCCTGGATCAGAGTTATATGTTCTGGGTTTGGTTGTTAAAAAATTCAATTACAATACATACATACCCACAACATAAATACTGACAAAATAGTAGGAGGTACTCGGTGATAGGTCTTAGCATTAGAGATAAACAGACGTAAATAAATAACATTAAAAAAAAAGCAAATATTTTTTGGAAAATATGCAATTAAAAATCGAAATATGCAAGTAAAATAAGAGCGTTAATACCAAGTTAAAACAAAAATATGTAAAAACGAAATAAATATACGAGACTGACCCTTTAAGGAGGTATAGGACCTTAACGTAAATGATGAAAACGTTGTGAAATTTGGAGGGTCGATACAAATAGTTAAAATACATGCAGTCTCAAAATTTTAGAGACCTAGGGTTCATTGTTTTCTTTTTATACATGATTAAAAATAGTCATTTTCCATACAAATCATAATTTTTAGCTCAATTTCACCACATAATATAACTTTTACCTATAAAAAAATGGTGACACGGCTTTCAAAAACAAGGTGTATATAAAATAATCTTTTCTGTAACTATTGCAAAAAGAAAATTATCAAAAGGATACCTATTTACGAAAATATTTAAATAAAACCAGTAAGAAACAGTAGTGTAGGTTATTAGCCGGCAACGTTGCAAATTCCAATTTGAGCGGGAAATTCAAAATCGGAATAAATATTTTATAAAATATAACAATTTATTTGTCAAAGAACCAAATCACGCATGCATGAAAAATTCATTTTCAAAGATACAGTCTTAATATTTGCTCTTCCCTCATGTACTACGTATTTTGCATTTCGAATTACTGAGAGATAAACTCCTTAAAACATTACATTTTGACTTGACTTCATACATACAGCCCTCCTCTATCACTACAACGTTCCATGCGAATCTTTTATTATTCAAAACAGCACTGAAAGTCTTCTTTTGTCAGCTTCTTCAGAATGCACGCCACTTTCTTTTTCACAGCTTTAACGGACTCAAATTTTATTACTTTTAATGCAGATTTCACCTTTAGGAAACAGATAGAAGTCGCACGGCGCAAGTTCCGGTGAATAAGGCATTCATAGTGTCGGTATAAACATATTTGCGAGCTTGATGTTTGAAGCTGTTAATTTTATTTGGGGGCACGACAATTTTGTATATGTGCTAACTTTGGTATCTAATTCACGAATCTAAAAAAATCCCAAATTTGGAAAATATATATATATATATATATATATATATATATATATATATATATATATATATATATATATATATATGTATATATATATGTATATGTTCTATTACCCAATTTCGGCTAATTTGTCCAGATTTGCTTCTATCTGATAGAACTGAGTGTATCTTATACTCGTATACACAAGTATATTATATAAAAGAAACGTAAAACGATAAATACATTTTTACAACAGAGGTTATTGTCAAGTGTACTTGTCATTAAATCGATATTTTCAATGGGTCAGTATTAGTCATGGACAATCGATAAATAACATGTGTATTTCACCTCAAGCAGAACTGAAATCAGATTCTTTTATTTTATTGAAACAAATTCATATTGTTTCAAGTTTTGATGATTAAGATTTGTATGGTCTTATTTGAATAACATCACACAAATTTTATTTTTTGTTAATCGCTGTCTCTATTGTCACCTCTTGTCACACAATGCAGACAACTCACACTGTTGTGACGTCACACATTAGATGCGACGTCACGAAGCTTATAATTTTCCTTTCCTTCTCTCTCTCCTTTGTTTGTGATATAATTAATAAATGTTGCACTAAGCAAGCGTATTTAAGCGACGGCGAATTCGGACGTAAATCGACGGCTTGGACCTGTGTTCTTTGCATGTGTTGTGATACAATACATAGATACCACGTACCGATACGACAGTACGCCAAGTCAAACTTGTGTACTGTAGGGTGTATTGCAGTTATTTGCACTAACATAATTTATCATGAGAGCAAATTTTAATTTTAATTTTTATCGATGCACCACTGTTATGAAAGGGTCTGAGACGGCTATTGCTTTTACAAGGTTTGGATAAGTTTAGCGTTGTAACATGTATTCGCTTGGTTAATATTCGCTGGGAGATACGTAACGCCCGTATTCGGACAGCTTTGTCGGTTGTAGTGTGCGAGGTTCGATATATTTATAGGGTTCGAGTAGGTAGAGCGTAGTAGCGCGTATACGTCCTGTTAATATTCGCTCCCAGTGTGCGACTTGCCTTAGTTTGTAACAGCAACTTGTATACTTGTTGAAGTAGAGTTGTAAACACTTTGGTTTTTTTCCATAAAATGACACATGTATTTTATAATTAATTATTGTAAATTTAACAGTGTATTTTAATGCGCTTGCAACTCGAATAGACTTGCACGTTTGAACCCGTTCATAAAATTGCGGTTTCCTTTGTTTCTTTTATTCCGGAAACAATAAACATATTTTTTCATCTAAATTTTTGCTCACAACGAATTGAGTTACTTCGCCATTTTAGCTTTGTATTTTTTTACGCTTTAAAATAGATGTCACGATCTTTTAATAACTAATTTTTAATTCGTGTTTATTAACGGATATATATTTAATTTGGAAAATCCCTGAATCTCAGAAAATAGTGTACCATCATGAATAAAGTAATTATAAGTAGAGCCCGGATTTATAAGTAATTAAAATTATTAAATGCATTAAAGATCACTAGTTACTTATCAAGATCATTTATTAAAATTTAAATGTGATCTTGATATAACGTAGAAAACATTTAGATATACATACTAAATTTAATATATATTGCATATCCTATGTATATTCTATTGTGATGTAAAATCTACACTGTATGTCATATGTATGTGCATATTTAACATTGCTGCATGTAAATAGTACTACTTAATACTCGTAGTATATTAACATTATATACTATCATGTTTATTCATTTCATATGCAATGTATATACAATATACATACAGGATGTTATTTTTATATTAAGGAGCATATATGAATATACAGAGAATATGTAATGTTATGTGGGAAGTGTCCTTAATTTAATTACAAAATGTCAAATGTTGTAATTAGCTCTATATGCAGGAGGCCTACAATACAATACAATACAATACAATATATACAATATATAAAAATAGAATCGTTATAAGCTTTATCTCGAGAAATGTAGTGTTGTCGTGAACAGTGCTGCCATATTTCAATGTATATATAAGCATGCATAAGTATGTATAGTATATATATTAATTATTAATTGTGTGCCTTTCGGCTTTACAATCTACATTATTATATTTCTTAATGCATTTCATATAAATTCAAAGTTAAAACTAAACTTAAACTATTCTAGACTATTACTACTTCGAATAGTACTTTCTGTTTCTTCTTTCCTTGATTCTCTCTCTTCATGTTCCCTACTCCTCCTTTATTCACACTGTTTCCTGCTTCTCCTTCCTTATTGCCTGTATCTTCATCTATCACCTCTTGCGTTCCTTGTTTCCTCTCGACAAACCCTCTATTATCTTTTCACTATCCTTCCTGCCTTCTCTCTTCGTTTTCACTTCTCCACTTATGTCTATTACAGGCATAAACATTCTACTTTACTATTTCTTCCTGACTCTCTTCCTTTACTATTTTATTATTGTCTCTATCTCCGTCATCCACCTCTTGTCCTTATCTCCTTTCCGCAAATCCTCTATTTTTCTGGACTGAAGTTTAACTGTTTCCTCGCTATTTCTTTCTTTCTCCTGCTTCCCTTCACTGCCTCTTTTAGTACTTCCTCTCTCTTTATGTTCCTTATGCAACCCAGCTACGAGCTTATTTATTTTCCTGTTTTTTCTTTCCTTTTTTCTATTTCCGCCATCCACTTCTTTCCTTCACTGCCTCCCTTTAATAGCTGGCCAATATTTCTATGTATATATAAGCATGTATAACTATGTAAAAGCTTACATGTATTGAACAGTCTTCGAAGAAAGACCCCCTCCCCCTTCCCTTCCCTTTCCCACCAAGTTATAATTATTTTAGCTACTATAGTACATAATTGTTATTTGTCACTCAAAGCAATAATAATAGAGAGAGCTTCAGTGTGAAGGATGTGCTTCTTTTTTCTCTGCACATAGTTTCTTGAAACGCGGTGTCAGTTCTGATAAGCCTACTCTGAGTTCCTTGGTCACATCCTCTTACTCTATTATTATTTACGATATTTACTCTTTCTGGCAGCTAGAGCAGAAAACCCAGTTTCACAAGAATAAGTGGTGGCGAAAGGAGTGAGTATTTTCAATGCCCTTTCTCTCAAAATTGGGTGCTCCTTTTGTACACCAATCCAGAAGGATGTGAGAGAAGATTCTTTAAACTTCATTTCAAGCCCAGTGTCTCCTTGGAGGTCAATGAGATTTTCTTTTTCCTTCATGTTGAGGGAGCACTCATCGACTGATGGTTTGAACGGGTTTTGAATCCATGCCAAACCATCCAAGTTCTCATTAAAATATTTTTCAAAATGAGATTTGAGGATTTCTAAGTGTTAAAGAAAGATACATTTCTTCAATCATAATTTTAAGATTAGGAAATAGCTCCAAATTGTTACTTTTCAGATCGCCCTCGTACAAACTTAGCTTCATTACAAAGATTTTCACCTTTTCAGTTCATTGCAGAAGGTTTGCGTCTATTTTCTATATTTTCTGATAAACTAAAAAAAATAAAATGTTCCGCACTCTTACGACGTTGACTAAAAATTATACACTTGTTGTAATTTTAAAAATAAAAAGTTTGCTTTATTATTTTGTAAGTAAATTTAATTCATTTTTGAACCAAGCTTTGCCCCCCCCCCTGAGCCTTTATTTCGCCCCCCTTGGGGGTCGCGCCCCTCACTTTGAGAACCGCTGGTGTAACCGATTCATTTTGCCTCAAATCACGTTTATATACACACAATTATAATCGAATATTTTAGAAGAGTAAAAATGACGCATTTCTTTCGTTGTGACGTCAATCTTATATTATGTATTCAACGCCCTAAGAGTCTCGTTGGCTTTATGTCAGAACAAGATGATATCAGTTGAAAAGTCACGTGGTATACTGGGAAATGTAATGAAAATATAGTTGAGAGTTCTGATAAATAGACATTGGTTAGTCGTAAGGCAAATGTAACATATTACACAGGACACGGGTTGGAAGTAATACACGGCAGCTGTTGGGTGGGGTAGAGGGTGGTTGAAAAGGGAAGAAACCGTTTTAAGGGAAGCCTATATTTAAATATAGATAGATTAGTTAATAATTAAGTTTTAAAATTATTAAAAATTTATCTACGAATAAAATGATGAATTTATAATATATATTACTACAATAGTTTCTTCTTTCATAATAAAAGTTTGTAATCAGCCGCCATTTTTCGTGTTTCTGTATTTGTAGCGGATAAATAAAGTTTTGTTCTCTCTTGCAAGATGTAAAAACTATCTAAATACTGTAAGTATATTTTAATACTCATTTTGTGAACTACTTTTTAAATTTTTATACAAACAAAACCAAACAATATAATATTTCGAGATGTCTCACTAATGAACTGGACACTCCATTACCTTAAGTTGACTTAAAAATATTATTTCTGTTTTTTTAGCTATATTATTGCCGTCACAGTATTAATAATAAAACCTGTAGACTAATAAGTAACAAATTTTATTTATTTTGTTTACTACTTTTATAATATGAAAATTTTATGTGTTGTTCGAGACAGCTGTAAGTAGTATCTGATGTTTGACTGAAATGAAACATAACGTCGAAGGATTAATTAATGATTTATAAGAGAAAATTACTAATTTATAATTTAAAATTGTTCAAAAATAATTGAATAATTAACGTTTATAAAATTACAGATAACAGACAAGGGTTAATTTATTTGATTCGAAGTCCTATCACCGACGACCTCAATATTGGAATTATTTATGGTCTCGTGGTCTCATATATGTCGACTACACGGTGCCTAATGAATTTAAGATTATGTCTGTTATTAATCAAATTCTGATAATTATAACTCTGGTCCGGGAATCGAACCTGAAGACATAACAGTCAGCGTCAAGCATCAATGCTATCACAGCCCACTGTGTCGTTACTACTACTGTTACTAAGGATGTAAACAATGGCGAAACGTGCCTTAGACGGGCACCGTATCAAAATTTGTTGGTGGGCCCAAAATGTGGGTAAAGATTTTTCACAAAGAAACAAACACACACATTTGGGGCCCTTGTAGCCCGGGGCCCCGTCTCATTGATACGGTTGATACGGCGGTAACTACGCCACTGGATGTAACCAAGGGGCGATTCCGATTCCGGAAAGTCGTAACTTTCGAGTAATATTACGCCGTTATAATCGGAGGTCGATCGGTGTTACTCGGGCCCAGCATCAGTCTTATCTTAACATAAACAACTCTGGAATTCGTATATGGCTCTGCATTCGAGACCATTCGAAGAGAGTGATATAATCTGACTCGTGGGTAACCTGGAAAATCTACGTGTATTAAGTATTAAGGAGGTACAGGACGTACCGTCAATGCAAAAAGTTTATCTCTCGGTAATACGAAATGCAAAATACGAAGTACATGAGGGACGAGCAAATATTGGGACTGTATCTTTGAAAATGAATTTTTCAATTCCCTATTAAACTACTATTTGCTAGTTAAAATGATTTTTTATGCATATAATAGTTAAATAAATGAAAAATTACTTATAATTAATATCAAATTTATATTAATTCATTTTAAATTCAAATTAAATATTTTGAGAAAGGAATAATAAATTTGGCAACGCTGTAAATTTACGTGTGTTGATGCATGCGTGATTTGGTTCTTTGACAAATAAATTGTTATATTTTATAAAATATTTATTCCGATTTTGAATTTCCCGCTCAAATTGGCATTTGCAACGTTGCCGGCTTATAACCTACACTTACTGTTTCTTACTGGTTTTATTTAAATATTTTCGTATATAGTTACAGAAAAGATTCATTTATATACACCTAGTTTTTGAAAGCCTTGTCACCATTTTTTCATAGTTAAAAGTTATATTATGTGGTGAAATTAAGCTAAAAATTATGATTTGTATGGAAAATGACTATTTTTAATCATGTAGAAAATGAAAACTACTAACCCTAGATCTCTAAAATTTTGAGACAGCATGTATTTTTACTATTTGTATTGACCCTCCAAATTTCACAACGTTTTCATCATTTACGTTAACGTCCTATAACTCCTTAACTGTAATTAAAGTGGCTGAATGATGTTAGCATTAATTTGTATTATTAGACCTGCCCTTAAATGTCTTAACGTCATAACACTGCCTTCTTCTCCGACTTACGGTTCTAATAGAACAACATCCGTAACATCCCTAATTTTTACTAAGTACTATCTTTTTAAGCAAGTTTTTAATAGTTGGTTAATCTTACGTCGGCTTAGATTAAAAATATCGTCAAATATATAAGTCAAAGTGATTGAAGCTGTAACTGGTTTGCTTATAAACCGTGGTATGCGAAGCTCCGGTATGTGAAATATTTCTAGAGATATATCATCCGCAAAGATTTCCATCCGGCTATATTGTCCTAGCTAATAACTCATATCGGTTGAGAATAGAATGTACTAGTATGACTAGAAGGCTAGACACAGAATCCATACAGTGCAAGGAACGCCAGTTATTTGGACAGGAAGTTCCATTTAGTTGTTTCAAATAAATGATCTTCAAAAGATACCCAGAATTATTATAGAATGCAAGGTTCTATTGTGTTGTATTATATTTACACATCGACATTTCATTAAACTTTAAGAATGACGTAAGGAGATATAGATTTCTTCTTAAAATGAGTCTACATATATATTGAATGATGGTGATGAAAGTAACTAATATCCGCAAAATGTAAGACTGCGAAATAACTTGAAATAATGGTAGCATTTCAATAAGGTGAAACCACTTTTGATTGTTTTCTATTTAATTTTTGTTTGTAGGCTAAGAACTTTTATTGTGTGATACTTGTGAAATCTTATAGCTACATAAAAACAATGTACTAGACATGTGCGTATACCGCCTCCTTACATAGATTTAGGCCTATAGTTTACATTGCTATAAAAGCGTATTCGAATTATGAGCAAAAATCTGAAGAAATTCTCATAACTTCTACAGTTTTTATCACACAAAGTTGAAATAGTGCTTAGACAACGTATTTAAAAAAAATAACTCGTTTTACGCTATTTTGAACATTCTCCATATAAAATTGACTGAGAATCAGAAAATATTTTTAAAAAAATCGCTGTTACTTGTGAAATCTTAAAGCTACATAAAAACAATGTACTAGGCATGACCGTTTATAATCCGAGATAATTAATAACTAAGTAGGCAATTTTGAGACTCATCTCTCATTTAAAGCATGTAAAATTTCATGTCCGCTCAACTGTTTTCTAGTATACAAAAATAATCTCTTAACAGAATTTTGAAAAAATTTAGGAGAGTAAGGCCGTCCGCAAATGGGTCGACTGATTGCAAACGCGAGCCCTGAATCTGTCCGAACCAAATGAAAATGCAACTGTGTTGTTAGTGAGAGAACGCACGTGTATACGACTGAGAGAACACTGATTTGATATTGGTTTTGAGCGACGATGTTTCTTGCTCTCAGGGCAATTACGTTGTATGCTTTTGATGGTGATATCATAAGCAGATATGTGCACAAATACTATTCAAAAGTATTTAAATACATACATACATACAAATACCTCATAATACGACACAATAAAATCCCCTATTATGCTATTGTTGAAAATTCTATCGAGTCACGAAACATGGCTCGACATGGCTCGTTTTTCGTTTTCGTTGGAAACTTCGTTCGCGGCTAGTTTGCAATCAGTTGACTTGTGTGCAGACGGCCTTAAGAAAAATGTTTTTTAAACAAATTAAGAAAAAAATAGCACTTCATCGTTTTGTATTCGAAATAAAATAATTTAAAATATCAATATTTTTGAATTCCAATAAGGTCAATGAAGATCCGGCAACGCAGCGCGCAAAATTATCTCTAGTGATTTAGAATAAAGAACGGGAATTATAAGTATTTGATGGTACTAATACATTTACATTGCATTAACATTGCATGCATTTTGCAACGTTAAAATATTTGATAGTATGTGTTTCGAATTTCTGACAAAAGCATATATTGTGACTATACTATACCACGCTGGAACTATCTTGAACCATTTAGCATTTTCATATAATATCTAACGCATATCACAGCCTGAAAAGGTTGGTAATGACGAAAGAGGTAGACATTACAAATGGCGAAGCATTGAAACTTTGCAAAGAGATAGAACTTTGAAATAAGTTTTGTTCAAAACATACAATACAATCGATATAATACAATTTGTATAGTTTAAAGTTGAAAAAATAGTAAACGAAACGTAGATAACTAAAAAGAAAAATTTGAAAACCATCATCAAAACACAGTGATGTAGATTATTTACAGAGTGCAAGAAAGCTACAAAACAAGGAAATAACGCCATCAACTTTTACGGATGTACCCACAGTTTTATTTATGAAGTCATTCATTAATTACGTTGCACGCAAATGGGGGAGGGGATGACAAGGCGTGACATTTTCCGAAAGAGAAGTCATAAGCTTCGTGTTGTCACATATCATATAAATGTTAAAGAAAAGTAAAAATAAAAAAGGATTTTTTGAAATGAAAGACGAAGGAGAGTGATGGGGTTTTAAATTTGTGTGACGTTTTTTATAGATGACCCCTAACTAGATTTAAAAATAAGAAACCACTTAATTGAAGTACATTAATTACCAATATCGTGCTTTCCTGTCATATTTGACATTTGAATAATTTCCGGGAATACTTACCTTCCTAAAGTGTATATTTAATGGGAAAATACGTACGGGAAACAAGATTTTGGACCACGCCGACGCCACGGCGTGATAGTCACTAAAACTACATTGTTGAAATGCTTATAATTTTTAATTTGCACAATGACTTATTGTTTTATTAATTTTATCTTATGCCTTGGTTACTATAAATAGCTTATGAAGTAAATGAAATATCGGGGAGGCCCCTAGTACTGTTACCTGGCAACGCGTACTGATATATTGACGGTATTTCGTCATATGGAGACATATAGACAGTCCAAAGATTAGTGGGACATGGGATATCGCATACAATGAAGCAACGAAAATGTAGTTCTAGAAGGAATTTTATTTCGATGATTAAGGAAGGTATCATTCAACTTTGAGGAAGGAGAAGTTTATAAGGAAACATTCAAACTGACACAAAAACCACATTTTTCTATGACTAATGATAAAACTATGAATTTATGTCCTAATACAGTGACGGACTTGTTAGTGTGTCAGCTAGCCCAGTTGGGATATGAGTAGTAAACTGCAGAAAAGTAAAATTATTGGGAGTGAAATTACGTAATGGATTACATCACAGAAACAAAATTGACAGTAATCAACACAGTGTCTTTGAATTCGATGCCTGGTCCAGATTTATATTTCCTGAATGGTTGTGCTAACATAAATATGAAAATATGATCACAAAGAAAAATAGAAAAAAAAAGAGAAGAGTAACGAAAAATAGGAATAAATGGCTTTATAATAGGGATGGATATAGTTAAAAGAATGTAAGTTGTGCACATCTGGGAAGGGAAGACTTAATTAGCATATGGACGGTATATACATTTTAAAAGGGGCAAGGAAAGCAATGGGAGACATCGCAGTGGAGGCGATTTCTGTATCAGATCGTTATGTGGTTGTTGTTAAAATAAAAACGAATGAATCCATAAAGACACAAGAGAAGAGATGTTGGAAGATGGATGATGAGGTTGTTATGGTAACAACGATGAAAGAGTTTGGAATAGGATAGGGGAGGGGGGTGGTAAAATAACTGGGAAATAGGAAAATAATAAATTGTAAAAAAATAATTACGTGTTATGCAATGTTTGTAAATAAATACATTGATAGTACTAATAACTATCAAAAAGTGATGCACTCAAAATAAATAAAAAAGCGTCCTTCCTTCCTTGTCACATCTTATCAAATATTGTGAAAGAATCCCCATCCCCTCTGTTGCGTAGTCATTTATTTGAAAGAAAAGAATTTGATCTTGTTTCTCTTCATAAGTTTTATATTCTTTTTTGCATTGGATGTCGAATTTTATATTAGAAGCTTCTGACTCCCTCTTATCCACGTCATATCACTCTATGTGGATCCTTTCGTCGTTTGCACCGAAAGTAATGAATTACCTTTAAAGTTAAATGAGTTGATCCGTAAACCAACAAGTAAATCTCATGCAGAAAGTATGTAACTACACAGTAAACATTTTGGAGTCAATTTTACATCATATTGAAGATGCGTCATGATTTTTTTGTCATAAAAGACTTCATTTATAGTTCAGTTTGTCACATTTTTTCATATAAAATGTCTACTTTATCGGCTACAGATGGCGAAATTACTCCACCTGTCGGAATACAAATGAAGATAAAGTTGATGCGAACTATAATTGAAGTGAAATAGTGAGAGAAACGTCACTAAATAGGGCACTTCACCAAATTGTTTACTGGGTAAACAGACCATTTTTACGTAAAAGACCAGTTGTAACTTTCAAATATAGACGACAAAGTGGCTGCGAGCATTTTTCTTGACACCAGACTAGGGCTTCTGAAAACCCAGGGTTTCGTAATAGTATTATCCTTTTTAATATATAACCCTTTATGTTAATCCCATTCTAAACTTTATGATTTATTTGTTTAGTAACGGTACTACTATATTAAATATATATTTAATTTTTGCGCTATATAATTCGAGCGGCGCACTTTGGGTTTTATTTAATTTTGCCATTACCAGCGCAATACTTTCTGGGTTTTGTTGTTACCAAAGTTAAATTTATTATGTAATAAACACACACAATTAAAGAAAGTAATTAACCAGCGGTGTTATCGACATATATAAGGTGATAGGTCGCAACATCGGAAAGAGGCCGACGTTAAATAAACTAAATAATATAATTTAAGTGATTAGATTATCGTATAGTAAACGTTATATTATGCAACAATTACGCAATAACAAAAGTTCAACGTGTTTGTTATAACAAAGGATTATTTATCTAGTAAGAAATAGTTATTTTGAATAGGCAACACCTTGATTTTCTTTAAGTTTAAGAAATACACGTAATTAATTTATGAATGTATTTTTTTTTTATTATACTCGTTATACATGTTGCACTTCGTCAATACAAACATGAAAGGGTTTCCCCGGTCCCGTAGTTTACCTAAAGAAAACTGTCGTGATTGCAATACATACTCGTACAAATGCAATCACTGATGTATGAGAACTTGTACTTGTTTGTGTCTTAATAAATGAAGTAATAAGTAATTATTTCTACAATATTAAATGAAGAAAAAAACAAATTTAAAGAATCCCACTTATCATTTATTAATAAATATATTGTATTCTTATTTTTTTTTTAAACTTTGTTATTTTATCTATATACATACATTATATATCTATTTATTTATTTATATATTAATTGTGTATGCCTTTCGGCTTTACAATCTACAGTATTATATTTCTAATACATTTCATTCCTATATACATTCCAAACTTAAAAACTAAACTTAAAATAAACTTAAAATCTTCTCGACTTTTACTACTTCCAAAAGTGCTTTCTGCTTCTTCTTCTTTTGACCCTCTCTATTATCCTCCACCAGATTATTTATTCTCCTGTTTTTCCTTTTCTTCTTACTATTTCCGCCATCCACCTCTTTCCTTCACTGCCTCCCTTTAATAGCTGTCCAATATTCCTTTCGCTTGCTACTTTTTCCTTACACTCAAACTTAATGTGCTCCAGTGTTTCGTCCTCCGCTCCACACATTCTACACTTTCTTTCCTCACTCTTTTCCCAGTATCTGTTTCCTTTTTCCTCATTTCCCAATCTAAACCTTGCTGTTCTTCTTATGTGTTTTATGTCCTTTTCTATAAGGTACTGAGGCACATTATTTTCCCATAACCTCTTATATCTTTTTATATATATCTATTTATATTACGAGTATATACAAATGTCGCATCATTTTTTAACATTTCCTCAAGCCTCATTCCCACTCACTGTTTAAATATTTAATTTACTGTTTTTATCGAATATATTAATCTAGATTTCAGGTTTTCAGAATAGGCATTCCTAGTCACATTCGTGTTTTAATTTGAGTTTAGTTAATTTAGTTGGTGCGCATGCGTCTTTAGTAATATAAATTTTGACAGTTCGACAGTTGGACAAAATTGAAGGTGAAATAATTAAAATTGCTGTTTCTAATAGCAATTAGTAATATAAATTGTTTTTATTTCTTTATTTTTGACAAACTGACATTAAACTTCTTTTAAATAAAAATTGTGCTGCATTTTGACAGATTGTCACATTTTAAAGGTTATAATATAATATAGTTTTTCTTAATTTAATATTTTTAATTTAAAACTTTGGACCTTGTAAGGTTCTAAAAAAATTAAGAAAAGCTAACAAATAAATTTAATTAAAAATGGTACTGTGAATGACTACGCGTATTGTCATATGCTAAACAATTTAAATGAAATACAAAATACAAAATTAAATTAAAGCAGTGAGTGGGAATGATACTTTAACCTCACCTGTCGGAATACAAATGAAGATAAAGTTGATGTGAACTATAATTGAAGTAAAATAGTGAGAGAAACGCCACAAAGCAGGATACTTCATCAAATTGTTTACTGGGTTATCATCGGAAAATTGGGTGAGGTTGTCTCGTACGCCTTCCCCTCTTCCATGTTCCGATAAATTCAATGCGTTTGATGCCAACCATATGAACCTGTGGACTCTTACTTTAAATCGAAGATATTTTAATTTATGTAAAAAGCATCTCCATAATGTCTTATGTATCTTGAAAATGAAAAAAGACAAACAATAATATAAACACATAAGCGTCATTAGTAATCATATAATAAAATGTTAAGATTCAATAACAGTAAATATTTTTATTTTTATCACATTTTTACGTATGTATACGTTTTGGTAAACAGATTAGTAAAGACGCGTCAACGATACGTCACATCAAAACAAATCAGAATCTAAACACTTTGAATTATGTAAATGATTTTGATATGGTCTTTATTTTTAATTAATTTATTTCTTTATAATATGTACATTTATTAAATTGTATTAACAAGAATTTAATGTATATAAATTACGTCTACGTAATCAAAAAATCTATACTACGAAAGATACAGATTGTCTAAGACTTTGAACTATACCCAAGTAAAAAATAAATCTTGGAATTAGCTTATAGCAAGCTAGCGAGTTAGAAACTGCACTGTGTTACAATTTTCTGTACAAGAGGTAGAAAATGAACCTGGAAAATAACTTGAAAATGAATTGTGTTACAATTTTCTACAAGAGAGGTAGAAACCAGCTTGTAACAACTCAGCAAGACTAAAAGTGCACTGTTTTATAATTTTTTACGTAAGAGGTACCTTGAAATTAGCTTACAGCAAGCTAGCAAAAAACAATAGTTAAAAGTATTCTAAAAGAATTGTTTTTGTTTATATTATTCTAGCTAATTAATATGCAATATTTTAATACAAAATGTAATCACTCTGGCATTGTTTTATTGATAAGAATTGCGCTTATCTGACATCGATAGTCGTGTGCCATCGCGTTAATATATGCGTATGTCGGTGTATTCGTGTGCGTGTGCGTGTGCCCACGGGCTGTTAAAGTTATGTGATAATATATTGGTCAATTAGCGTCAATCTCATAAGCAGTGGATACTTATATTCCTGTGTTAATTGATGTAATGTAAATACTTTTTTTATACATACACTCCAGGAGTTTTTTGCCCCATTGCATTGAAACGTATAAGTTTATAACTACAAATTTAACACAAATATTTCATAAATATTTGAGTTGATTTGAGGAGAAAATGTAGTACGGTAAATGTATCCCCTCTGCTAATGAAATACCATTATATTTGATTTCGATTTCGTTTAGACCTTATGACATCAGTTGTCTATATGCCAAGATCTTGATTAGACAAGTTCGCTCTTGACTTTAGTTCGCCTAATGTCTCTCGGGCGATAGATTTGCCGAGAGAACAAGTAACTGGTGCGAAGTACACCCTTGCGTCTAGTATTCCTTTGATTTGTGGCAAAATACACACTCTATCTTGGCGAGGCACTCGAAACCACGTGAGAAGGTCAACACGAGACGAGAGCTACTGTACACACTCGATCCCTCCTGTCTCTATCAGAACTAACCTACGAATCAAACTGAAATTTCGTACGGTGTCGTTTGAAAGATGGTAGTAGACGTTAGAAATATCAACTTTTCCTAGCAAGGCTTTTTGTCCTTAACCAGAGGGAACTTATTGATCCATCCTCGTAACAAATTAAATATTCAAATACTTCGAGTGTCTTAAAATTGGTCAAATTATATCTGCGCGGAGTCTATGTCGGTAAACGAGATGCGCGACAATAAAATTTTTATTTACATAATTTCGTCATGTGCTAAGAATTTTGGCAGACATGTGCAAATAATTTTTTTTGACGTAGTTATTGTTTTAATCGTTATCTACTCGTCGTTAACTGATAACGAAGGAATCCCCACAACTGACGTATTTTATTTTAATTTGACTTATTTCCTGGTCTAATCTAAATATTTAAATATTATAAAACAAAGCCTATTGCATACATAACTGCCGTAAGCGTAACCGAAATTTTATGATTTGAAATATTAGCGAATTTTCTAATATAGAAGGGCCATTTAAATATAAACCGGAATTATTTTCTTTCGACTCACATAGTGACGTCAGCAGGGCAGCACGCCGGGAAACCGATGGCTGAAGGATAAAGAGGGAATTATTTGAAAATGTATTTTATTTGAATTTTTTAACCAAATTATGTAATCCTTTAACCCTGTAATTCTTTGATTACATTGTCAAGACAATTTGCGATGTGAAAGTACAAAACGAAACTTAAAACAAGCTTTTGGTAAGCTAACAAATATGAAAAAGAAACTGTAATATTTAATATTTATTATTATTAACAACAAATAGACATAATTTAACATTAAACAGTGGTAAATACGGAAGTAATTTTTAAATTACGTTCGTTTCGGTTACGTTAGTTTTTCTCCTAGTTTTGCCTATGTCGATACACTTTATTCATCAAACCTGTCAAAAACATTCATATTGCATGTAACAGATATTGGAATTTTCCTAGAAAACACTGTTACTGTGCAATGTGCCGTGTGTTCCGGAAGATTTTCCAGGAAGTAATGTATTTGAAAGCCACATCAGCTTTTCTTTGTTCTCAATATTATTCATTAATAATATGATAATTATATATGGCTTTTAAACTACTAATGTGATATATATACGAGTATATCTATTGGATTTTATATTTTTCTTATTATACAAAATTTAATTCAAATTTAAATTTTCATTTTACTGCTTAATTTTTATTCTTATTTTTGATTTTACAGAAATAATATTGCAGTCTGTAAAATAAGACATGAATTATATTTTTATTTCCTTCACATATCACATTTATATCATCATATTTAATCATATTTATAATATTAAAACTTTATGAGTTACTCGTGACATTTGAGTATGCACTGTTATGCATCTCTTTTTCACTCTGTTGTATAACAGAGATGTCAGATGGTAGGAAACTTGCTCCTTGCCTTTAAGAAGGAAATTAAAAGGAAAGGACTTAGCTGTCATGAGTATTTTAATTGTTAAGATTTTCTATATTATTGTGATTGTAACAATTTAAAACATATTTGAACGTTTGAGATTTCTATAGCCAACTTTATCAATATATAGTACAAGTCTTTTGTGTGTGAATTGAATTTCATTTCAAATTTTAATTCCATTTTTAAATTGAAATATTTAATTCGTTCTACAATAATTTTACATATAACAATAAATAATTTTTTATATAAACTGAATTAAAATTTTTGTTTAGATTTGAACAACTTTTTTTTAATAACATAATGCATTATTAAATAATCCAAAATTTGAGTATTCTCCAAAGTTTCCTACCGTGCCTCCTAATTTTTTCAATGCCCCCTTTTCCAATTTATCAATTTATAACTTTCAAAAAATTTTAGCATTGAACACCGTAATACGCATACCAAATTTCAACTTTCTATCTTTTACGAATTAAAAGTTAGAGCAAAAAGTAAAGAAATTTTTTTTAGTTTTTTCAAAATTACGGGTTTCCAGGAAATTCAAGAGAAAATCTAAGGACGTTGTCTTAGAATTTTCTTCTCTACGAAATAGGCAATTTTCAAAAACATTGACGGAGGCGTTTTCGAGTCACCATACATGATTCAGTACCAAACAAATAAACAAATCAAATGCACCTGGAGCATTATAATATATAAATAGGATGTTACAATAATTTCATTAATTCATGAATGAACATTCATTAATTACTTGGCAAAGTGTGACATGACGTGACAAGAAGGGAGGTGGAGTAGTAATAAGTTTCGTGACATCACATCTAATCTAAAATTTCCAAAGAAAAGAAGATCGAAGAAAAATTAGACAACATTTTCTTTAAATGGGTTGTGGATCTTCTCCACTTTCCTCCCGACCCTCACTCTACCCTCCTCTCCCCTCGTGATGTGTGATGGTAGAGGGAGTTAATCGTACGTGTGACGTAATTAATCGATGACCCTTTATTATACTATTACGTTAATGTTTAACCCTACGGTAAAAATAAAACGATTTATGAACTATTTCTTAATAAGCTACTGAGCCCAAATTTTGTATACACACTCTTTTGCAATGTCAATTAAATATTGTGCATTTTAATAAAAGTTATTTTTATCATTAACGTGGTGTAGTTGTAGGTTACTACTAATCAAATATTGATTTATTATATATCTCTTTATAACAATGTAATTATAAAATTTATCGTTAATAAATCAAAGGTGATTATAGCAAAAGCAACAATGTAGTAATAAATGAATAAATTTACGTCATTTAAAAGGAGTTAGTAGAGTGGGTAACAGTATAAGAACAGCTCACGTTGTTTGGCAGCTGAATATATGAAAATTATAACAAAATGTGATATGAAAATGTGAAGGGTTATTTTTAAATGATTACGTAGATACAAGTTTACTCTTGCTTCGTATCTACGTCAATGCAGTATTTTATTGAATTGTGTGTTTTTGAAGAATACTTGATAAGTACACGTGTACTAAATGTCACGTGAACTACTGTATTTGAATTTCCGTATGGGTAAAGGTCACTTTATATTATGGATCGTATGGGCATGTGTAGTGAGGCTTAAGAGGAGTATGAGAAACGAGAAAGTTTTGCGTCCAGTGGTAGATCCGCACTCCCACGCCGTCTATTCCCTGGGCATCCGAAGAGTGATGAGATAGCGGCGGATGAGAATCGAGGTGGACTTGAGTTCAGTATTACCTTGATAAATACTATTTATTTAAGATACAACGGTAATTAGGTAGTTCATCGTATAGCTTCTTCTTCCTCTTTCCTTTCTACAACTCCTCTTGTTCCTTTACTGGGCAGAGGAATGAGGGTAGAGGGAATAAAGAACGTGCAGGACTTGCATTCAGTGTCAATGTGACAATACCCAGTAAACATTTTGGAGTAACTTTGCCATCATATTGAAGATGCCTATGATTTTCTTGTCATGAAAGAGTTCATTTACAGTTCAGTTTCTCGCAGCCGTTCGTATGAAATGTCTATTTTATGGCTCCATCTATCGGAATACAAATGAAGATAAAGTTGATGCGATCTATAATTAAAGTGCAATAATGATAGAAACGCCACAAAGCAGGACACTTTACCAAATTGTTTACTGGGTATCTATTCCTATCTATCTAGCCTCTCTTCTTCCTCGTTGCCAACCCTCTTTAGACTACTTTTTGATGACATACAAAGTCCGTCCATCATGACTTTCGCTTCTCTTATCCGTTTCTACTATTACAAACTGTGCGATGAAATGCTTTAACGATGAATTAACTCTGCAATGTACTAGCCTAGAACTGATACAATGAAATTAAACATTTTTCTAGAATCAATTCCCGGCTATTTTTTCTGGGGTTGACTGTAGTTTCCTTTTAGTGAATTATATAGTCATAACTGTATTAGGTAATGGTGTAGTCAAGGTATATGAGGCATGGACACCATATATACTATCAATTAAGCATCGGATATAAGCCTTATTTACAGGTACGTACATCAATGTATTCTATAAGTCTTGGTTCTAGCCGCGTTACAAATAAACCTGTTATAAAATTTATACCAGTTCGGACAGGCCTATTCTCAGTTTATACCTGGTATAATTTTTATATCAGGTTTAATTGTATAACGGTAAAGGTAGTACTTCATTATACAATAATGAATTTAGACAAAATAAGGGGAAAATCCATTAATGAAATTTATTTTTATCTACCAATTTCACTGGGATAAAAGGTTCTGCAAGGCATCCTCCATATGTGGTATATTTTCAACTACTCTGGAATTAAATTTATATGTAACAACATTTTAGAACTCTTATATCTAAAAATTAATTTCTTCTAAAAGTTATTTTCTCATCAGGCATTTACCTAAAGGACTTTTCTAAAGTAATTAACGAATAAAAGGGTCTGTAGTAGGATTCCTTAATGTAAGAGCAGAAATAAATGATTTTATAAATTAGAAAAAAATCTTTTGACATGTAATAAATATATTTTATTGTGTACTTTCAAGGACGGTAAGAGCACATCTGTTTATAATCAGTTGAATAATATTTACGCATCTGAATCTCCAGTACAGAATGTTGAGCTTGTTGCTAAGTTAGATATTGGCAAAGCACAATATTTTTTTGCTTTATCTAAATACTGTCAATTGCAGAGATGACCATGGAAAAGTTTTTGAAATTTTCGTAGAAGTAGATATGAAAATATTATATTGCAAAGTCATTCGGTTATGTGAACGATTCGTTCACGAATGATTTCATCAATTGATTGTTATTTGTGATTGATTCTCATTATAACATCAAAAACAGATATACATGTCTTAGTGCAGTGTACATTCATGCGTTAACTCAAGGCTGTTGTGTTTTCAGTTCGATTTCTGGAGCAGCGCAATGGTTTTTTGTTTTAATTTATTATATGTTAAATATAGTAATGGTAAGTGTGTTGTTCAAATATATAAGGTCCAATAACTGCCTCCGGTAGGAGGATGCTACTGGACTAAGTCTTATATAGGAGATAGGTCAACGATAAATACAGGGGTGCGGCGTGGAAACTTCCTTATTTTAAAAAAATCATAAAACAAAAAAAATTGGCGATATCATTTTTATTAATTTTTCTTTACATAGTTTTTTTAAAATTTATTTTTAATTACTTCTTGAAGGTGGTCTTCGTTCTGGTCAATACATTTGGAGTCGGTATACATCGCTCAATGAAAGATGTTTAGTTTGAAAAGATGACAACTTGGGTAGCCTACTTATGATACTCGAACAACCAAGTATTTATCAATCTTTGTTGAAAGTGTGACGTCAACCGTTGGGTATTTAGATCTCCTGTTGCGCTTTTTACATTCTTATATCCGTAATAAAAGGTAACAACCTGGGGATTAAGCCTAGCAAACTACCACACTGTTTGAAAGCATTGTAAAAATTCCATGCCGGCACGTAGAACCGTCATAAGCTAAAGTGCCGCCGTTTTTTTTTTTTGCAAAAATATTTGCACTCGGGGGGCTAGGACCAGTTGCAAATTAATTAATGTAACTGTAAAGTGCTTTAAATGAATTTTCACAATTTTCTATTATTAGTAGATACACTCTTAAAAAAGTTTATAAATTTTAGAATATTTCTAAAGACATTAAAAAAAAATTCAGATCCAGGTATAATAATTTGTATAACATATACAGTGCATGTTCATAAAATTGTTAAACAAATTCAGACAAAAATTAATAACCGATTCTTAGTTTTAATACGCATTTGTCTAATAATTTGTCTATTTGTGTTAAAATTAAGAGCATTTTTAACAATATACGTAATTATTGTAGAACCCATATATATAAGGCTACGGCACGTAAAAATTACCAACATTGTAGGAATTCATCGGTGAACGAACTCTGCATCAGAAATACTACTAAACTAATGTTATTAATACTATTTATGTTTTTGCCATTTGGCACTACATTCTTCTGTCTTAACTCATAAATTTACATATCATTGTGCTTAATTCATTTTTGATCCTTATTATATCTAAACATTTTCACTCCATCCAAAAGAAAAAAAAATATCCTCATAAAAATAAAAACAAAACTGCTTCGCTCGTCCTGCTACTCTCCCTCCTGTTTCAACTCTTTCATCGCTCCTTTTCTCTATCTCCGCCATCCACCTCTTATCTTCACTGCTTACCTTTAATAACAGCACAATATTCTTTTCGCTTATTAACTTTTTCTCACATTAGAACTTATTAGACTTATTAATTAAATAAATAAGTAATAAATTATATATCCTACTAGCTAAACCCAGCAGCGCTTCTCTATGACTCAGTCTGATTCGAAATGAATGAGAAAGTAAATTAAAAACACACACAAACACGGACGAAAACATAGACGACGTTCAACTGAAAAATAACGAAAGAGATGACTCTGATTTGCAAAAACACATACTTATATTCGATTGCAACGTTGTGTCAAAATTTCAAGTAAATCGACCGACTACTTTTCGAGTTTTGCGAACCCACACATACACAGGCTGAAGTTTTATACATACAGTGGTCGGCGCTCGAAGTGTTACAAATTACAAATTGTGTATTTTATCAATTTCATTTTTTTTATTTCAAAACTTCAGTTGTTAACGATATTGTGGTCTGGACTCCCATTGAAGCCGTGGTGATACTTTGGCTTCAGTCTTACCTTAACATAAACAATTTTGGAATGCGGATGTAGCTCTGCATTGGAAACACTCGAAGAGAGTGATGTAATATGACTCGTGGATAATCTTGGAAAGGGTGTTCCGGTCTTTTGCATCTGGTCCAAAGTACTGCGAACGACATTCGTTATATCTGTTAACGTGTCTACACTACCTCATATTAAAATTTCAGCCCTCTATCTCTTACCTGTGAACGGCAATTAACGTTGCAAGCAAGGTATGTCCAAGGTAACCCATGGAATGCATGGCGCTAGCATGGTCCCCTTGAAAAAAACGTTATATAAATTTTATAAAGGACTCTCTCTACTACATCATATTAAAATTTCAGCCTTCTATCTTTTATGGTTCATGAGATATTAACATTCGAAGCATGGTACAACACGGACGTAGTTTATGAAGTTACCGGGACCGCTGTCGATGCCATCGGTGGTCAGTAGAGAGCCAATTTCCTGAAAATGCTAACTTGAGAACCGCTGGTCCGATTTAAAAATGGTTTTCACCATTGGATTCAGCGGAAAATTTTACGTGAAAATACATTTTCAAAAGTTGAAAAAACGCTTATATTTGTTAATAAATACTATTGTACCAATCCTAAATATTCTTGACACAGTATATCGTAAAAACATTTTAAATTAAAAAGAAAATAAAGTAAAGATTTATATCAATCTATATTTTTATTATCAAAATTAAACTTTCTAGGTTAGTAGATTTGAAATGTACGAATATATTTATATATAATATATACCATATATAAAATATAGCATATATTTTTGGTCAATGATTTATGCCTAAGAAATAGAAATTACGCTAGAGCAATTGGTAATGACGTAATTTATAAAAACCGTGAGTTCATATCGTGTTTCTACATGTTCACGAGATGCGATCAGCCTTCAGCAAACGTCGAACGCAGACGAGCACCATGCGAAGGCTCGAATCGAAGTCTGTGTTCCCCGTTCTCCGTTCCCCGTTCTCCGTTCTCGGTGATGTATTAAGATGTTGACGTACGCCGTCCGATTTATTGACGGGTACAAGTTTTAGATCCGCATGACATAGTTTTTTCAATTAGTTTTATACAACTATTATAGATCTCATTTTAATTTTTATTGATTGATGACAATGTTATAAAAACTATATCAATTGAAAAGTGTATTAGTCATTTTTATTCGCGTCGTTCAAATTTAAAATACATTTATACTATGTAGTTGTTAACTTTATTAATTAACGTAGGTATTATTATTATTTCACAATATTTATTTGTTGAAATTAAAACACTGGAAATACAAATATTTTCTTAAATAGAAACTTATTTTAATTTGTTTGAAAATATACCTCTAAGGCTGTCCGCACATGGGTCGACTGATTGCAAACGCGAGCCCCGAATCTAAGCAACTGTGTTAGTGAGAGAACGCACGTGTATACGAGTGAGAGAAAACACACGGCACGAACGAAACTAAACTGATTTCAAATTGCTTTTAACCACGTTTTGAGCGACTGTGTTTCTTGGTCGCAGAGCAATTACGTTGCATGCTTTTGATGGTGACATCATGGGCAGAGATGTGCACAAATACTATTTAAATGTATTTAAATACATACATACATACAAATACGACACAATAAAATCCCCTATTATGCTATTGTTAAAAATTCTATAGAGTTACGAAACACGGCTCGACATGGCTCGTTTTTCGTTTTCGTTAGAAACTTCGTTCGCGGCTAGTTTGCAATCAGTCAGCCGTTCAATCAGTTTATAATTTGTCAGTGCCGTGAAGAAACTAAGTAGGTTAGTCTTCGCAGATGTGAACTGATCAATAGAGAGAAATAGTTATTGTAGTTTAGAAGTCCTTCCTTACGAAGTGATAAACTAAATCAGAAATATTCTTTACCTGTTTATTCTATGCCAACATTTTATAAAAAGGGTTGCAGCTTATGCAATAAATATTATCTCTGGTTATAAATTGTAAGTTGAATAGTATTGCCACAGTTGTAGGGGTACCTGATGTCTCAGTATTACCTGGTAGTTTGTCTCGTAGTATTACCAGTACAATAATATTGTTTAGTTTAAAAATAGCAGGGCTGTACTCAGATGAATGTACGTACATAGAGTGTTCATTCGTTATTGATATACAAGTATTTCTATATGGTCTTTCAGCAAGAGCGGACATTTTAAATCAATAGAAAAACGCAATGTTTCCTTAAAAAGTGGTGATATTTTTATTTTAATCTAAAGTAGAAAATCTGAGGTTAATAATGAAATACAATATCTGTCAAATGTCAGCGAAATATTGCTTTTTTCTATTGATTTAAAATGTCCGCTCTTGTCGAAAGACCCTAAATGTATTTAAATCAAATGTAGAATATACTACCATATAAGATCGTCGACTTTTGGAAGATGTTACATTGCTTTATTTGTCTTAGATTTGTCTATGGCAGTCTATATTCACATATTCAAGGATGTGTATTGGTTAGCGTCACTGTGATGAGAAGGGGCATAAAGTGGAGGTACGCGCGAAAAAGTCATTTCCTGTAGTTTGTGCCATATGCAAAAATTGAAAATCCATTCAATCCGTATAGTTAAAAGTATTGACAATGGTGCAGAGGGCCAAGTTAAATTTTTTATAGGTTATATTATTATATCGATTGAAAATTAGGATTATTACTAACATTTTGAAATATACAACGTAGAAATTTTAAAATTATATATATTCGCACTTAGGAAATTGTCTTGCAGTGCAACTTTCGAGCTTGCAAGCGTGCCAGAAGCTAATCCCTACATTCATTTTCTACCTTTCATATATAATACAAGCTACAAGCAAACACAATCATTACATTGTTACTTTCATCTTATCTCTGTATTGATATATTTCCTTATAGGTATGTCAAATAATAGGTATGTCTAATAAGTCACCGAAACACTGGAGCACATTAAGTTTGAGTGTAAGGAAAAAGTAGTGAGCGAAAGGAATATTGGCCAGCTATTAAAGGGAAGCAGTGAAGGAAAGAGGTAGATGGCGGAAATATTAAAAAGGAAAGGAAAAACAGGACAATAAATAAGCTTGTGGCTCGATTGCCTAAGGAACATGAAGAGAGAGGAAGATACAGGCAATAAAGAAGGAGAAGCAGGAAACGGTTTGCCGAGAGGAGACAAAGAAGACAAGAGGTGAGGAAACGGTGAGAATGAAGGAAGACTAGGGAAAATGAAGGAAGAGGGTCAAGAGAAGAAGAAGCAGAAAGTACTTTTGGAAATAAAAAGGTCTAGAATAGTTTAAGTTTAATTTCAAGTTGAAGTTCTATGAAATGTATTAAGAATGTAGATTGTAAAGCCGAAAGGCGAACAATTAATATAATATAATATTAATATTAATATATTTTCTTATATTTATATGTACTATTTACGTATCTATCAATATAAAGCTAGAAGACTAATATAAGTAGTGCCTAATAAATTGTCATTCTTCTACATATTTTCTGATATGTTAAGCCCAGGGCCTGATTAGAACAGAAAATATTCAGCTTGTACAATTTTGGTTTTAATACTTTTCTTCAGATCTAGTACTACAGCAGCACAAACGCGAGGGATACAGGGTAATACCATCCTCAATCATTCCGGAATTCACAATTACATCCGGTTTTGTATTTACTTTTGAAACAAACTTATTATTACTTTTTGAGATTTGCGTTATTTAGAAAAACCTTTAAACCACAGTTAAAACTGTATTATGTTTCGTAAAATAATGAAATACACGCAAATACCACGCGCTCCTGAGAAATTTTACGAGTGTAATTTATACATTATAAGAGTAATGCCCAAGCACTCTCTGTAACAAGACGCCTACAAATATAACGAAATTTCAATAATATTCTTGCGAGACTTCCCGCGCTGGCTACTATTTACGCGTTTGCTACAGGCCCACGCTAACTGAATGCGGCACTGGTTAAACCCATCGTAGATGTTTGAAACAGAACAAACAAGCAATGCTTCTATTGCTCAATACATATATACGTGTGTATTTGTTTAGTTTAATGAAATTGTAAGTCTTTATTACTTTAAATTAGCATATTATTTCACTAACGTTATATTCTGAATCATTGGTGTCATAAATAACTGTTAAGTTTTTTCAATAATTAATTTCTTAGTAAAAATTCTGCGATTCATGGAACTTGAGATCAAGATTCACTAGTACACTGTTAATCCAACTCATAAGTAACTAATGATTGTATACTATTATCATTTAAATTTAACAAATTAATTAATCTAATATCCAACATTTTACATACAAAATTTTATCTGTGTATCTTTTTATTTTCAGCTACCTCCCTGTCTCCAAAAAAAATTTAGTTTTCAATTTATTTTCGTTTTAATTTAAATCTACATTCCAAGTTTCAATTTTGTAACTACATTGTAGCATTAGTTGCCCTGTTTCCCCCACCACTGGAATAAAATTTTCAAACTTCAGGCGAAAGAAATCATTATGTTCATATCTAGGATATATTAATTTATAGTTCTATCTCTTTTCAATATATACGTTTCGGTCCTTTCTCTCACCATCTCTGGAAAAGTGTGTTTTCTATTTATTCTTTTAATGGGATTTTGCAAAGAGCCCACATATTAAGTTTAAATTTTGTATTTACATTTTAGTATAGTACCCCCCCCCCCCATCGAATATTGCCACCGGATTGTTCATATTTAAGAATAAAAATTATAGCATTCTATCTCTTTTCAAAATATACATATACGTTTCCAATTCTTGCCGCTTACCCCCGTCGGCCCTGAAATTGCTTGTTTGTTGTACTTCAAACATCGGAAAAGTACGATAATCCATTAATACACCATCTTGGACAATACGCACAAGACAGCCTACCCTTCAAGATCAAATACAAATTACCAAATGACACAATCCTCTAGGGGCATGCTGCACAACATATTTCTCCATATGTAAAATTCCACCATAGCAAAGAAGAGTTTTTTCCCTACACAAACACACAAGACAAAATACAATACAAGACATCATGTAAGAACATCGACAATGCGGATTTAGGCTCAGGTCAGACACCATACATTACAATAAGACCTATTGTAATTAATATTAATTATTCTAATAACATTTGATTAATTAATATTTTTGAATTTGAAACTTTGGAAAATATGTAAATGAAGGACGGTTATTTTTCTTAGTCTTTAGTTTATTCAGCTCTGTAGCATCAAATTGTTTACGTTTCTTGTTTTGCTAGTGAGGAAATTAAGCTGATAGTATTCCGCCTTCTCAAATCTGAAAAAGATCACAAAGAAACAGCGAATATAAGGATAACTTAAATCACAAACTATTGCTAGGTGCAATTAAATCTTCTGTTACTGTCTCCTGTATTTTAAACCTTTACCGTATGAACGTATAATTACAACTCTTATTTTAGAACTAACTTAAAAACTAACAAAAAATCTAACTTTAAAACATTGTACAATGGAAGAGGATAACAATATCAATAGACAAGAATTTCTTTTCTCTTGCAAACAATTATAAATAATTCAATGTTCAATGTTCAATTCAATAAAATTTGCGGACTCTTTCAATGAAAAAACATTTCAAAATGTGTAACATATGTTTTGGTTCGACCAACGCAATACTGAACAGTCCTTTTCCAAATTTTGAAAACTTTTTATAGCAAAATATAGGCCTATGATCTATAAAATTTCCTCTTACTATATTAATCATATTCTTCGTTATGGCCCATTTTTTCAATAAAAACTATTTTAGCAATTAAATGAATCTTTTTATATGGAAACATATAACTACTGAAGATTGTCCTTTATAAAATTTGTTGTTCTCTTACTATACAGTTCTAATTTCTTAATGTGGTGAGCTTTTCCAAATTTTGGTGATTCGTTTTGTACAGAAAGAAAATAATGAAGATGATTTTTTACAAAAGTTTTTGTTAGCAATTTTTGTGAACAATTCATCATCCAGCCTCCAGCATCCAGCATTGCACACACAGACTGTTTCTGTTACAATTCACAACTTTCTCCGCGATGTTTCTAACGTGATGTTTGACACTCGTCGATCCATCGCTGCGTGATGAAACGTCATAGTCAGATTTCTATATATTTAAAATGTTATTGACTTTCAACTGGATTAATAAATTAGATATATTACGTTTTGTACCATAGTAAATACAAAAAAACGTAGTCAATATACGTGGGCGTCCTTGAAGTGCCCTTGAGTAAGTTACAATGTCTTCGGTATTGCTATTGGCACTTAGCTGGGGACTTGACAGTGACTGGAACTTTATAAAAACTAATAACAGCGTTGACTGTTGAGGTTTGGATGGATTGAGCATGATACGGCGTTAAAATTAACAACATGAGTAATCAATTAAACAGTTTAGACAAATATAATTTGCGTATGGAGAATTGTGGCTGTTGTTACTACTGTTTTATTAAGGTTGCCACCCGTCCTTCTTTATATTCATATAAACTGTAACCTTCTTTAAATGGACCAGCAGTTGTTTTCGATAACACTTCTAAAATAAGGTTCTTTTGGACGTAAAAATTATACAATTATCGGCAATTTTTTGAGAAGAAACTCAAAGTTTAACCCTTTTTCTAAATTTACATAGACGACGCTGTAGGAATAACGGCCAAAATAGTTGATAATAGTTGAATAGTTGATATGAATATGATATGAAACTAAAAAATTTTTTTTTTACTTTTTGCTCTATAACTTTTAGTTCGTAAAAGATAGAAAGTTGAAATTTGGCATGTGTATTACAGTGTTCAATGCTAACATTTTATGGAAATTAGAAATTTAAAAATTGGAAAAATTGGGGCGTTGAGAAAATTAAAGGGCCCTGTATGAAACTTTGGAGAAAACTCAAATTTTGAATTACTTAATAATGAAATATGTTATTAAAAAAAATAATTAAAAATTGAAAAAAAATATTTGGAGGCGTAATCGAAAAAAAAAATCGCTAATTTTTAAAAAAAGTTGGTCAAATAACTAATAAATTGAAAATATTTTATATTTTGTTGAAAAAAATATATTTTTTTAGTTATTTATATGAAAAATTATTTTATTATTGAACGAGTTAAATATTTCAATTTAAAAATGGAACTAAAATTTGAAATGAAAATATTTTTGTTTATTCTATTTAACGCCAGCTTATGTTGGCAGTTATGTGGTGTTGGCGGTTTATATACGTGGACAACATCATACTTATGATTATACAATATATATAATCAGTTTAACGAAGCAACAGTTCTGGTGCTGGAATCGAACTCAAAGACACAGCAATCTAGCGTCAAGCACCATCCCTCTCGACCACTATGCTGCTTTTAGTAAATATTTTTTTTCTTTTGTTATATTACTACGAATTCAACAGCTCGCATTAATTGTAATATAATAATTGTTTGTTTTTGTAGATTTTATTTATAAGGTTGGTATATTTGTTTTATTTTTGATTCGTTTACCATTTGGTGAGTTAATTCTTTGTCATTCACGGAAAACATTTAATCCATCCCCGGACCCAGTGCCGGATTTAGAGGTGTGGAGGCCTTGGGGCAACGAAAGAGCGGAGACCCCTAATTATTTTCCGAATAAAAGGAATAATTTTTTTCTGTCAAGTTTTTCAAAAATTTAGTGCTTTGATCTCTATTGTGGAGGCCACAGAGCAGTAGCCTGCTCGGACCTATTCAATTACATCCCAACCTAAGCATAGCTGAGTGTTAGAGTTTGTGTGTTAGCTCTACCCAGAGAACGAAATTTTGGTAAATATGATTAAGTAATTTTATAGGAAAACGACATAAAAACTTTAACAAAAAATTACATCACATGTTTATTCAGTCAGGTAGTTTCTGTGTTTCTATAAAGGAAACTTCATAAAATATATGTAATAAATAAAATGTAATTTTTTTTCTTTTGCGGGCTTTAAGTTTTAATTCCCACTGGAGAATACGACTGTTGTGAAGACATCTTTGTCTTTGTCGTAGAAAGATAGAGAGAACATTTTATGTATACATTGAACAAACAGAGACAACATTAATAATACTACCTTAATACAGTCTTTTGAAAGTGCGCTCAGTGTAATGTCAGTCTACTTGGATGTATTCGAGTTGGTTCGCATTAGTTTATCTGGTTCATCTCATCTACTTTAATATTTATTAATACACTACTGTGTGTTTTCCCCATAAATATAAACTGTAAATGCCCTAGCCGGTTCACGTTTTCAAACTCAGCGTCAGTCAGGTTCAAGGGTCATGCATCAATATGTGTAAACTATATTATAAAAACATGCAATGCTTTGTTAATAAACATTAAAAGAGAAACTTCCTCCCATAATCAAAAGCGTCTACACCCTACTGAAAAAATCGCAAGTAGCTAGAAAACGGTTGCAGTGTGAGATGATCCTAATAGTTAATGACTATACTTTAATTTATAAGATATTTTATTTAATTAAATTATTATATTAAATTATGATAATGTTTTATTAATTGTTTATTGTTCGCCTTTCGGCTTTACAATCTACATTCTTAATACATTTCATTTACTTCAACTTACAATTAAATTTACATTATTCTAGACCTTTTTATTTCCAAAAGTACTTTCTGCTTCTTCTTCTCTTGACCCTCTTCCTTCATTTTCCCTTGTCTTCCTTCTGTACTGGTCTATTCCCTAGTCTATTTTTCTGGGCTGAAGTTTAACTATTTCCTCGCTACTTCTTTCTTTCTCCTGCTTCCCTTCACTGCCTCTTTTAGTACTTCCTTTCTCTTCCTGTTCCTTGTGCAATCCAGCCACCAGCTTATTTATTCTCCTGTTTTTTCTTTCCTTCTTACTATTTACGCCATCCACCTCTTTCCTTCACTGCCTCCCTGTAATAGCTGGCCGATATTCCTTTCGCTCGGTACTTTTTCCTTACAATCAAACTTAATGTGCTCCAGTGTTTCGTCCTCCGCTCCGCACACTCTACACTTTCTTTCCTCACTACTTTCCCAGTATCTGTTTCCTTTTTCCTCATTTCCCAATCTAAACCTTGCTGTTCTTCTTATGTGTTTTATGTCTTTTTCTATAAGGTACTGAGGCACATTATTTTCCCATAACCTTTTATATCTTGTTGCAATTATGATAATGTTTCATAATATATAATTTCATCCGTGCTCTATAGGAATTTTAAAAAGGTGACCGCCCTAACCGCATATTTAGTCCTCAGACAACATTTATTAGTCATATATGGACATTTGACCGTTTCAATAAAGATGTTCACTTTTCTTAGTAAATTCCGGAACACAGTCGTAGGCAGACTCCTTAAAACGGAACAAACGCTAACGGTTACTTCTTAGAAATGAACTGGCTGTATAATCATTCTGAAGTCTCTAGTCTCCAGTCTCTCAATGTCGCATAACTTTGTTATTACATTACAAACCACAAATCACGCGTCATGCATGTCGTCAGCTGTTGGATAAATATTTAGGAGTGACGTTTCAATAGGCGACGGCTTATGGCTCAATCGGCAATTCAATCAATCACTAAATTCATTCATATGGTAGAACCTACGAACATTTATGTAGTGCAAGGTTCTGCACATGTGGTCTAGACGGGGCCAGTGAAACACTGAATTGTAATCAGGGCCGGTTATGCAAGCCACTCGGCCCCCTAACAGAGATGGTAAACGTCCGGAATGATCCGGATTTCTTACTCGTTACTTTTATTATTTTTATTTATTTTAATGTTTTTGTTATTAGGAATAATATTCCTCCGCCGTAAGGAGGTACAGGACGTTAACGTAAATGATGAAAACGTTGTGAAATTTGGAGGGTCGATACAAATAGTTAAAATACATGCTGTCTCAAAATTTTAGAGACCTAGGGTTCATAGTTTTCTTTTTATACATGATTAAAAATAGTCATTTTCCATACAAATCATAATTTTTAGCTCAATTTCACCACATAATATAACTTTTAACTATAAAAAAATGGTGACACGGCTTTCAAAAACTAGGTGTATATAAAATAATCATTTCTGTAACTATTGCAAAAAGAAAATTATCAAAAAGATACCTATATACGAAAATATTTAAATAAAACCAGTAAGAAACAGTAAATGTAGGTTAAAAGCCGGCAACGTTGCAAATGCCAATTTGAGCGGGAAGTTCAAAATCGGAATAAATGTTATATAAAATATAACAATTTATTGGTCAAAGAACCAAATCACACATGCGTCAACACACGTACATTTGCAGCGTTGCAAAATTTATTATTCCTTTTTCAAAATATTTAATTTGTATTTAAATTGAATTAATATAAATTTGATATTAATTATAGGTAATTTTTAATTTATTAAACTATTATATGCATAAAAAATCATTTTAACAAGCAAATAGCAGTTTAATAGGGAATTGAAAAATTCATTTTCAAAGGTACAGTCCCAATATTTGCTCGTCCCTCATGTACTTCGTATTTTGCATTTCGTATTACCGAGAGATAAACTTTTTGCATTGACGGTACGTCCTGTACCTCCTTAAATCGTTAAATTACGTATCATTGTGATTAATTACATTTCATTTGTGTTCCTTATTTTATCTACTCATGCTCTCTCCTTCCAAAAAAATAATACTCTGCCATTTCTTTACTTTCCTCGCTCCTTCTATCTATCTCCGCTTTTTACTCTTTTCTCACATTAATACCTAATGAGCTCCAGCGTTTCTATCTCCCTCCCACATCCTTTTCTTTCTATTTTCCCAGTATCTGCTGCCTATCTCTTCGTTTCCCAATCTAAATATTGCGATTCTTCTTATATTCCTTGTCTATTTTTCACGTATGTAACTTCGTATGTATGTAACTCGTGTTTCACGGTGAACTTAAAATTTCTGATAATCCAGTAAAAGGTAACTGTTTCACTAAAATTAATTTAGCATATAACCCTCATGCACATCGTAAAGTTTTTTTTTAATTTTGTGCTCGGGACTTAATTTAAATATGACAACACTGCCGCTCTCCCAAATTTTATAAACTAAAATGCGATTTTTGTTATTTTAATACAACGCACAGTTTCAATACACGTTTAATATCATACATCTCATTTTAACTAAAAAATATTATTAATTCCTAGGCAATAATCGATTCTGAGATCTATCATCAAAGACCTCTTGCAATGTTGACAGTATTTATGGTGTCGTAGCAATATATATGTGGACTACTATACCGATTTCTCATAAATTTTATGATTATGTGCACATATGCAAAATAATTTAGAAAACAACCAAACACAAGTCGGGGGATCGAACCGTAGGACACAGGCGTTTAGTATAAATGCTCAAGACCACTGTGTCATCTACTTATACAAAGAAAATTCACTTTCTAATATTCGGATTGTTTTAAAAATTGTCAAAATCTATATTCGAGGTAACTTTTGACAGTGCTTAGAAGAATCTTTATATAAGAAACTAGCTGTCCCGGCCACGCGTTGCTGTGACTAACGTTTTTGTCATATTACATTACATAGCGCCATCTATTGAATATTTACTCAATCTAGTCAACAGAATATTTACTCAATTTAGTCAACAGATGTCGCCATCATCGTCGCCAGATGTCATATGTCATATACAGATAATTAATAGACAAATAATTTGCAATAAGATAAATAAATTGAGATGTAAGCTATCCTATCTTTCAAGTTGGATCAAACTGCACACGGTGTACAAATTTGATTAAAATCGGTTAAGTAGTTTAGGAGTCCATCGCGGAGAGACAACGTGACACGCAATTTATATATATTAAGATTTACAAAACAACCATTTTTTAAATAAATGTTCAATGCAAACGTTGCACGTGTATTTTAACAGGCAGTGTGCCTAAAGTTTCAGTATATGTGGGCTACATCGCTTCTTATGCAAACAGTACGGTAAAAGAAGAAGAGGATACAAGAAGAAAACGATATTGGAAGATAAATAGTGAAGTTATTGAAGAAACGAGGATAGAAGAATTCGAAATAGAATGGGAAAAGCTGAGAAATAGGAAACCAAAAAATCAGTTCTACCGATATTAGCATTTATGAATATAAATTATGTATTGCAAGTGCTTGTAAATGTATATATTATTTTAAGTGCTAATAATTATCCAAAGTTGATGCACTCAAATAAATATTAAAGAAAAAAAACTAAATTAATAGGGTATATCAGAATTTGCTTTTTTCTAAAAATATATCCTAATGGGCCCTGAAAGTGCATAACCAGGTCAGCCCTGGTTCCAGCGATGGTGTTGGCCCATCAACTTGATCTTGAAACTCTGAATTGAACACATGGTAGCGTTGTAGTGTTGTAGCATTGTAACATTGTAGCATGGTAACATGGTTATTATAAATAGTGTACTGTTTTAAATACAGGAAGTGCCTGTTCGTCATTGGGTTGACCTTGAAGCCCAATATTAGGTCGTACTTGATACAATCAAATCAATATCGCACTAGATCACGGATCTACAGGTGTAACCTATATACAATTATTTTTGTGTATATGTATTATGTAAGTGTATAGGTATGACAGCGAAGTGTTAATGTATTGTTCTTCAATGCGAGACCTTTTACGATTGTACATTATGCGTGGGGTAAATAATGACAAATTTTATGACTAATTAGTTATGAGGTTTTTATAGGAAACCTACAGGGCCGCCCATCAAAGAAATCTTAGCTGACAAATAAACGAAATATTGTATCATACGAGGTCTGTTCAAAAAATAAGGTGAATTTTCAAATTTCGCGGGCTACGTACATTCGATTATCGATTTTTTTATTTTGTTATGTTGGTACACTCGTCTCGAACATATGTTCACAGTTTTAGCTATATAGCACATTTAGTTTGTTTGTGAGAGGCATAAAAGTTAGAAGTGTTTTGCGATTTTCTCCTGTCGAAAAACATGGATCAAAGAGTTTGCATTAAATTCGTTAAAATCGTATATTAAAATTGAGGTAGTTATTATTTTCATTTTGAAGTTGTTTAGTATTTATAGAGAGGTTATAGTGAGTATATAGTTTATAAATATAGAGAGTTATAACAGGGCATAGTCTGTATATAAAGGAATGGTACAGTGGCTGAAGTCATTTATGGTTGACGCTGGATTACTGTGTCTTCAGGTTCGAACTCCAGCTGTACTCTCTGTAGATTCATCTAAGTATAATATATAGTATGATTAAACTAAACATTAATACACTGGCCTTACAGACATCGGACACCCCCACAACTGTGACAATAATATCTAACCTACAATTTATGATCTGCATGAATTGCAACCATTACAGTAAATTACAATAACTACTTCTCTCTTCTCACCTTCACCTTTTTGAAGACTAACGTACTTAGTTTCTTCACGGCATTGATAAATTATAAACAGCCACGCTTAGAATATATAAGCTAGTAGTCTATTTTTAATAAGTGATAGGTCTCAGCATTGTAAATAGGCCTCCTTGAAGTCCTAAACTACATTTAGAATACCCCCCTCTTCTTCCTTTGGGTGGAATGTAGTTTTTTTCCTTCCAAAAAAGAACGTTTTTGCTGTTCATGAGAGTTGAAAAAAGTTAGTTACTTAAAAAAGAGTTCAATGAAATAATTGTAGGAAATTAAGATAATTACTCTAACTCTAACTCAATAGACGGTATAGTGCCCGAAAGCGTTGATGCTTGATGCCAGATAACTGTGTTTTCGGGTGTGATCAGCGAACCAGAGCTATATTTTCTGGTTTTCGTTATTGTCTAAGTTTAATTTATGATGTTAGAACTCACAAATATTATAAACATATTAGGCAGTTGTGTAACCAACATCTGCGAAGGCACGGCACCATAAAAATAATTGTAAGAGGTCGTCCGTGATACGATTCAGCATCGAACATAGGATGACGTTAAATAAATATATTTAACAATAAAATGGTAATAGAAAAATCGCAGAATAATCTTGAAAGTGAATAAAATTAACATTCAGAGTCCTGCCATTCTATAACGCAGAAAGCAGTTTCAGGCGGCACCGTAAAGGGGCGAAATCAAAATATAATTTTATCATTGAATAATTAAAAATATTTATGCAACGTTATAACTTTTTTATTGGTTCTGTTGAAACTAGACAAAACTTATTCTGTCACATTTTGTTTCTGTAGCTAAAAGAGAATTAATTTTTTTCTAATTAAAATAATTATTATGTAAGTCATTAATTTCATTGCGGTGACATTTGGGAGGTATGGAGTTCCATAACTGACTTCAGAGTTTCTATTTCAGATTAAAATAATCGCCTCATATAAAACACCTTAATACAACTTATATGGACAAACAGTGTATTTGTTTTATATGAGATGATACTAAATCTGACACTCTTATACAAAACACTCTATATTTTATTTTTATACAATTAGTGTTTTTGTTTATGTTCTATTACTTCGAATTTAGATAGTCAAAATAGTCAACTGTCAACCATGTCACTAACTACGTAATCTTATCCAACAGATTGCGTGCAGTTTGCGTCGTTTGCACATTTTTCCAATTGTTCTTCCCCAGCTATTATGTATATACAATACTTTATTATTATTCATCGAGTTGCACTTACTAGTGTAGTGTAATGTGTGTAGTGTATAGTGTAGTGTGAGTTGTGTGTTCTCTGTATTAAGTATTCAGTTTACGTTTATTATATTAAACAAATTTCTAGCGAATTTCATGCACATGTGGTCAAACATCGAGCATATTCGTCAGCATAGCGGAACTGTGCGAACGGTTAATCCTTTAACGTCATCAAGATGGAGGTGTCATCATCGATAAGACAAATAAATACCTCTTTGATAACTTAATTGAGTGATTAGATAAGAAATTTCTTAAGTATTTACAGCTGTTATACAATCTAAAAGAACTTGATGCATTTTAAATGTTAAGGAATCATTTCCTTATTTTATTAGTTAGTAATATCCGTTTCACTGTTAACTTATCTATGTGTATGTGTATATACATATATCCCACAAAACACAGTTATGTTTGTTTAAGATATATTTAACATAACGAAACAATTTTACCTAATATACAACGTTTTGTAAACTATTTTTCGGGTTTTTGTAGTTTGTAGTTTTCTCTGGTGTTGTTTCAGTCTTATCTTAACATAAACAACTCTGAAATGCACATCGATGTAAATCACTTTGAGAGTGACGTAACGTGAACCTTGAAAAGGGTGCCCAGTAAACATTTTGGAAACACTTTGCCATCATATTGAAAATACGCATGACTTTTTTGTCATGAAAGAGTTCATTTACAGTTCAGTTTCTCAGAGTCGTTCATATGAAATGTCTATTTTATCGGCTACAAATTGCGAAACCACTTCATCTGTCGGAATACAAATGAAGATAAAGTTGATGCGAACTATAATTGAAGAGCAATAGTGATAGAAACGTCACAAAACGGGACATTTCACCAAATTGTTTACTTTGCAGAAGACGACATTCGTTATATAATCGTCTTGTCTTGTTTTGCATACAGTTCTTATATTTATTAATAAATGTTCGGCTTATGATTTGTAATTAGTAAATCCTAATGATTCCTTAACTTAAAAGCACTTAAAATACACTTAAGAACACCTTTTTAATAATTAAAAGTTTTAAAATAGATATTACAATAAAATATAAGATCCTTTTAAATTATTATTAGGTATGGCTTAAGTAACAAATAGCATAAATGTAATGTAATATTAATGTTTATGCTTAGACATATATAACGTTTTTGAGAGGAAAAAAGGAAAAGGGGTTCCCGGCTCTGGCTTTACATGATTAAGTGCCTCCAACTCAGTAAATAATGATCGAGTTTTCAATTTTAAAGGGGCTCAAAACAGTCACTAGCCTCTCAATATATCAATACATCATATAAGAATAAGAATTCATAGATTTAATTATTTGAGTCTTCCTCTTCAACCTTCTATTGAAGTTATCCTCACTATATCTTGTTTGTTCAAATTCTTCTCTTTCACTTTCATTTTCTATTTCTATGTCTGCATCAGTGCCGCATTAAGCCTCTAGCAAATATAAAACAACAGCCAATGCGGGACCTTTAGCAAAAATATCATTGCAATTTCATTATATTTGCAGCTGTTTTGCTACAGCGAGTGCTTGTGCATTAGGTACTCTTATGTACGAGGCGTGTTTTTTAAGTAAGTACCGTTTTGGAATTAAAAAAAGACGTGCAAAGATATCGCAATAATTTTATTTTTACATGAAAGCTTGTACCTTAATCTACTTTTCTACAGCCATTACAGTCTGATTCTTCATTGTATACGTTGTTTACTGAGTGTTTAAGATGCCTCCGACAATCGTGAGTCCCGCCGATTGTGAAGTACGGGCTGTTATACGATTTCTTAGTGCTAAAGGCGTAAAACCGATCGATATTTATCGTGAGGTCTGTGAAGTTTACGGACAAAACATTATGAGTGATGGAATGGTAAGTAAATGGGTGAGAGCATTTAAAGATGGCCGCACAAATGTGCATTATGAAAAAAGTCAAAACAGTTGTGATACAGTGGTTAACAAGTCAGGCGGCAGAATTTTATGAGGAGGGTATTCAAAAACTGGTGCCACGTTATGACAAGTGCCTCAATATTCACGGAAATTATGTAGAAAAGTAGATTAAGGTACAGGCTTTCATGTAAAAATAAAATTATTGCCATATCTTTGCACGTCTTTTTTTAATTCCAAAACGGTACTCACTTAAAAAACACGCCTCGTACATTTATAAAATTGCAGCTTATACTCATAAAATTTCTCAGGACCGCGTGGTATTTTCGTAATGTAGGTGTATTTCATTATTTTACAAAAAATAATACAGTTTTTACTGTGGTTTAAAGTTTGTTTTAAATAACACAAATGTTTTTATAGTATAGTAAAATAAGTTTTAAAATTAACTACGAAACCGGATGTGATTGTGAAAACTAGAATGATCAAGGATGGTATTACCCAGTATCTCACGCGCCTGTGCTGCTCTAATGCTAGATCTGAAGAAAAATATTTAAACCAAAATTTTACAAGTTGAACATTTTCTGTTCTAGACGCGGGGTCCTTAGTATTTGCTGTGTCTCCTTCTTCTCTTAACCTTTTTTCTTCTTCTTACCTCATCATATTTCAGAGTTGAAATTTATACAACTCTTACTCGGTCTTGAAATGTAACTGTGTGTAAGTGTTTTTATCTAATATTTTGATCTACATTTCAGGTTTTCAGAATACGTATTCCTAGTCACATTCGTGTGTTAATTTGAGTTTAGTTAATTAATTGGTGCGCATGCGTCTTTAGTAATATAAATTGTGACAGTTCGACAGTTGGACAAAATTAAATGTGAAATAATTAAAATTGCTGTTTTTATTAACAATTAGTAATAGAAATTGTTTATATTTCTATATTTTCGACAAACTGACATTAAACTTCTTTTAAATATAAATTCTACTGCATTTTGACTGATTGTCACATTCTGGAGCTTATAATATAATATAGTTTTTCTTAATTTAATATTTTTAATTTAAAACATTGGACCTTGTAAGATTCAAAAAATTTTAAGAAAACTTAACAAATAAATTAAATTAAAAATGTTACTGTGAATGACTACGCGTATTTTCATATGCTAAACAATTTAATTAAAATACAAAATACAAAATTAAATTAAAGCAGTGAGTGGGAATGATACTTTAACCACAGTGTTTTATATACCACTCCACCTGTCGGAATACAAATGAAGATAAAGTTGATGTGAACTATAATTGAAGTGCAATAGTGAGAGAAACGCCACAAAGCAGGATATTTCACCAAATTGTTTATTGGTTTATCATCGGAAAATTTGGTGAGGTTGTTTTGAAGAGTTGTTGTCTCGTACGCCTTCCCCTCTTCAATGCGTTTGATGCCAACCATATGAACCTGGGGACTCTTACTTTACATCACTTTCTTAATTTAATATTTTTAATTTAAAACATTGGACCCTTGTAAGGTTCTAAAAAACTAAGAAAACTTATAAAATAAATTAAATTAAAAATTATACTGTGAGGGACTACGCGTATTGCCATGTGCTAAACAATTTTAATTAATTAAATAGAAAATTAAATTATAGTAGTGAGTTGGAATGATACTTTTGAGTTTCTCTTTCACAATTGTGATTAGATACAATTGATTTTGCGTTAGCTAAAGAAAAATGTCGCTTTACTTATATTACCAGTCTAGTTGGATGCTAAATGTGATCCTGTCCATAGGTCTGATAAAAAACATCGAATCAGAATCTGAATATTTAATAGTTGGACTAGAATATTCCAACCTTTTGGAAACCAGGTTGACCTAGTTTTCACATATAATAAGCACAGTTGCCTTTGATGGATACGTTATTTAGAAGTTTCTGTTATGTCACTGTTTCATGTTTCGGATATGTTGGCAAATGTATTGAATATATGCCATATATTATCAATACTTTACTTATTTCTAAATATTAATGTCAAAAACATTGTTTCTGACATATCATCAAATAAAACAATCGGTGATTGTAGTACCTGTAACAGACGTGCCTTTCCTTCCTTACAGATGCCATTTTCTTTTCATGAAATTTTTTAGATGCCGTCAAATACAATTTTACATGTTTATAAAACTTTTAATGTTAACTGAAATATTTTTTAAACAAAATAAAGTGAAATTGTAAATAATATTTACTATGAGACGGCACAGTGACCGAGACTGCTGTGTCTTCGGGTTCGATCCACGGACTAGTATTAGGCTACGATAATATAAAAACTAGCAACATAATACGAGGTCGTTGGTGATAGTACTTAGCATCGGAAATAGGCTGACAATTAAACAAATTAAACTAAGAAATATTAATAAATAAATTCATCTTGGAAATCGTTAATATAATAGATATATTATATAAGCTAAATATTTATAATATAAGTATTATCATATTTTTTGTCTTAGAATTTGTTTTATACATTTTTAAATCAAAAATTATATTTGTATCTTTTGCAACGTCGAATATTTTTTCATCATTAAGGGCCTTATTCTGTAAAGTATTTTCACCGGTGAAAAAATTTCATCGCTGTAAAATAACGTCACAAAAGCGATGATTTTTTATTTGGTATTCTGTAAGAAATTTCCATTGATTTAATTTTTGTCGCTGGAAAAAAATCGACCAAATTATAAGGTCTCCTTTTGCGGTGACTTTAAAATTTTCCACCGCTCTTTAGAGCTGTCAAACGATTCGAATTATAATTTGAATTTCAGTACAAATTTTTTAATACACAGTATATGTACAATATAAATATATCAGAAAGTGAAGTTATGTTGCTTGTCAATTGACTTGAACAATTGACATGTATTCGTACTTGTCAAGTGTTTGAATTTTTAAATATTTGCATATTCTGAATGCCGTGATTGGTCAAATATTTTTAAAATTGATTGAAAATTGACGTATTAAAATACGTCACTATACTTTTTCACCGCTGTATATTATAAGGGCGATGGAAAATTTTGCATACAGAATACCACTTTAGATACTTTAAATACAGCGACTTTATTCGAGCGGTGAAAAAATTAAATATTTCCACCGCTGAAAAATAAGGTCGATTTTTGGAAAAGTTACAGAATAAGGCCCTTAATTTTACAATTACTCGAAAACGACTTAATAAATTTCATAAAAAGATTAATATTTTGTAGAAACCTATTTTGAAACTATTTACATCCTTGAATTTTTTGGAACTTTGGAAAAACTAAATATAGATAAACAATTTACATAAAATCTTGACAAGAACAAAAAAACGATTATATCCATCTCTTCGTATAAAGCTGTTTTTTTATTCTTCTTTTTTCCATTATTTTTTCTCTTTTGTGATCATGTTTATTTTTTCATATTCATGATTATCAGTACGTTCTATACGACATGACTTCTGATGAATAAACTCTGTATCTGCAAAAAACTTCAACCGTTTTTCTTCCATACTAGATAAAACGGGATAAACAGTAATATGAGAGTTAAGGAAACCTACCACGACACCATAACAATTGCTAACATAGTAGGATGTCGTCGGTAATAGGACATAACATCAGAAATAATCCAACGTTAAATAAATTAAATTTAAATTTACTTGACATTGAGATATTAGTCGAAAGGCATTTATTTTTATGTCAACGGTTTTCCCCGCTTAAACTAATTGGAATTGAAGTTCCGATCTAATGAGCCACGGTTATGCGGATATTAGTTGACAACAATTTCAATGTACGTAAGTACCTAAAAAAACAATCAACTTTAAAACAAGAATCAAGAGAAAGTAACATGTAATACTTGTACACGACAGAGTTGTGAATCATACTACTTGGTGGAACTACTAACTTACCAACCGGAGTCAAACTCAGATATTTATTGATAATTGGTCCGTCGAAGTCGAAGTCGGACATTACACTTGTAATTACGTGCCTAATGACAAGTATTAGCGCTAATTATACCACGGTGTCCCCAATAGGCAAATCGCGAACGTGTATATCAAATGGCATATAGGATAGGTGCGTTCAAAAAGGAACGGGAATTAGTAGGGGGTTAAATGTTTTATAAAATTATTTTACCCGTGAATTGGTAGCACTGTATTTAATTACTACGCCAAATATAAGCAAGATCGACAAACCCGTTTATTTAGAGCAACTGGTTAAATTGTTCACTTCAGTAGTGCCGATTATTGCAAATTGACGCAATTATCCAAGAAAAAATTTGCCTTATATTTTGTATTGATTCGAATTTGTGTTTGCTACCAACTTTTGGAAAAATGATTTATATAAAGTAATTACCGCGGGCTTTTTTAAAAGGAATTATGAACTCATATTTTAGTGGTCGTTTTGTTAAATAAATGTTAATACAGGGGACCTTTACTTATATATCTTCTATGAACTAAAATTACTCGGTGACTCTATGAGCGTATGTCAGATAATGACTAGATAAGGACTGTATGTTTAAAATTAAAGTATATTATAAACTTTTATGTTATATAAACTTCTTTTATAATCTGCACTGATAATAACAATAACAACGGAGCTGAACCAATTCTCTTCGTTTGTTGAGTGGCCGAGTAATTTTAGTTCATAGAAGATACATCCATAAATGATGTCGCTAAAAGCGGTTTTTTCAGTATCGTAAGATTTTACATGAAGTGAAGGTACCCTGTGTTAATATATGTATGTATGTCGTTTTTATTTTTTTAAATATCCAAATGTTTACAAAGTTATAACTATATCAAATTTCAATTTCAATTTCGTTGCTTGTTTTAAAAGAAATAAGTAATAATAATTAATCGAGATTATTTTTCCTAGTTGGCAACCTTCTTTATATAATACTTCATACACAACCCAGCTGTTAGTAGTGAACAATATATGACACACACACTCGTAAAAGAAATGGCATATTTGCTACATGTAATGTACCATGTATTGGAATATTCTATAACGTTTGATCCCTTTAATAATTAAAGGGTTCTAATTGTTAATATCTACTAAAATTTAAGGAGTTATTGAAAAGCAACTCGACATTTGAGATTCTGGTAGCCAACTTTATCAATAGATAGTACAGTTTTATAGAAATTAAGACACGGTTGATAAGACCATTACAAAATCCTGTAACTTTTTGGAAATTATGATAAATGTTTTTCTATATGTAGGTTTGCCATTTTCGTTAGTCTCTTTTGTTTTTGTTCAAGATTTTATGTAAATTGTTTATATACAGTTATTATTGATGCGGATATTAAAAGATGAATAAGAAAGTTATTAGAGAAGCAACGATGGAAGAATTTGAAATAGAATGGTTTAAAATAAAACTGAAAAATAGATAAAAATTGTATATTGTATAAATTATGTGCTATAAAAATATTTACAAAATGTAATATATTGGTTTAAATGCTAATAACTATCAATAGTTGATGCAGTCAAATAAATATTAAAAAAGAACTATGCGAATACGTATTTCGGGGAGAATATTTCCCCTAATGTCAATTCAATGGTCGCACGAAAGAAATAGGTTGTCAGTTGACCACAATTGAAGCAATTTTGATTTGTCATTATAATTATTGTGAAAGAGAAAAATGATATAATTAAGAAAGTGGAAAGTAACTTAAAAATATGACTAGACTAGAAAGACAAGACTAGGATTATCCATTAATTTACGTGTTCATTTGTTCATTAACTATTTTATCGGGGTAAAAGAAATCATTATCTTCCTATTTGTATCATGTTCTATATATCACTTAAGTTCCGTAGCAATTAAGGAAACCCTGCGTATATGTGACTTACACCTCTCACTAATTTTTAATGATTATTTAAGCATATAACTCATTATAAAACTCCTGATCCATGCACAGGAGTTGCAGAGTCAGCATCTATGAATGAATGTACCTTTGTAGCTCTGAGTGTTGTCTTCGCAAGACACAGGGTTGTAGAAGCCAAATATCGCTAACTGTGGAGACGCTCCATTACCATTTGTTATACCAAAAAACAAGAAGTGATTGATTATTTGTATAGATAGTCCCGCCATTAAATTTGGCGCCTGAATACAGCGGTTTATTTTGCAAAGGACCACACGACAAATGTTATCCGTTGAACGCACTAGATAAATCGTGTGACGTCACAATATTAAATTGATTTACGTAACCAAGTAATAAAACGTACTGTTATGCGATCAATTTTAAGAAATTTAACAAAAATTGTATAAATTTTAAACTAGTGTTAGTAAACATTTGTTATAATATAAATATCATTGTTTGTTGTTGTAGTCACTAGTATGGTCAACGTGCCGTTTGAATGAGCCCATAACCTGACAGATCAGAACAGGGATAAGCAACATATCCCCTAAGACTGTATGGTAAGACTCTTTTCATATGAATACGACCCTTATACCCTTATCTTAAAGGGTGTTATTCGTGCTTACTTCGTTCGTTAAGATGAGTGACATACTCGAACCGGACGTTTTTAAAAGAAACAAAACATACTTATTTTTTAATAAAAAGGTAATTTTATTTCAGGAATATCTTTGTAACTACAATCCTCTTTTTTGAATATGTCCAGTAAACAATTTGGAGAAGTGTCCCTATTTAATGACGTTTCTATCACAATTTAACTTCACTTATATTTCGGATCAACTTCATCATTCATTTGTATTCCGACAGGTGGAGCGCTTTCGCCATTTGTAGCCTATAAAATATACATTACATATGAAGGACTGTGAGACACTGAACTGTAAATGAACTGTTTCATGACAAAAAATTATGCGCATATAATTTATGCGCATCTTCAATATGATGTCAAAGTGACTCAAAAATGTTTATTGGGAAGACTGTCCTTTCTTTTACTTTATGTTTCTACATCTAACATATAACATATGGATGGATATATTACATTATGAGTTCTACTCTAGAAAGGACGGTCTTGTCTGACCCTGCTGACTATCTCTGAACTTAAAGATGAACTTTTATGGTAAAATAGTTATCTACCTCTGGACCAGAGACGGATAATGAGCTGGTGAAGCATGTCAGTGAGTGGCACTGGGTCGCTATCATGAATAAAACCATTAGGATATATTAGAAAATGCAAATAAATCATATAAAACGATTGCACATAACTGTATAAAACTGTTAATTGCATTTTTATTACTTATAAAATAATTATACTCTACATATATACAAGAGAAGAGAAACGAACAGATTTTGCGTACAATTTAACAAAATTGTACGCAATTCCTTTTACAATATCATTAAATAAATGTAAAATACACTTAAAATCCCAACAGTTAGAGAATGTACCTTGGAATTAACTTTTGGTAAGCTTGCTAGTATGTGAATCTTGCACTGAAAGACAGTTTTCTATCTGAGTCATAGTATTTATTATATTAATCTGCCAACATTGAAGGAGGTCGTCGGTGATAGGACTCAGCATCGGAAATAGGCCGACGTTAAATAAATTAAATAAACAAATATTATATTAATTGTGTGCCTTTCGGCTTTACAATCTACATTATTATATTTCTTAATGCATTTCATATAAAATTCAAAGTTAAAACTAAACTTAAACTATTCTAGACTATTACTACTTCGAATAGTACTTTCTGTTTCTTCTTTTCTTGATCCTCTCTCTTCATGTCCCCAACTCCTCCTTTATTCACACCGTTTCCTGCTTCTCTTTCCTTATTGCCTGTATCTTCATCTATCACCTCTTGCCTTTCTTGTCTCATCTCGACAAACCCTCTATTATCTTTTCACTATCCTTCCTGCCTTCTCTCTTCGTTTTCACTTCTCCACTTATGTCTATTACAAGCATAAACACTCTATCTTTACTATTTCCTCTTGACTCTCTTACTTTACTGTTTCTTCTTCACTCTCTTCCTTTACTATTTTATTATTGTCTCTATATCCGTCATCCACCTCTTGTCCTTATCTCTTTTCCGAAAATTCTCTATTTTTCTGGACTGAAGTTTAACTGTTTCCTCGCTACTTCTTTCTTTCTCCTGCTTCACTTCACTGCCTCTTTTAGTACTTCCTCTCTCTTCATGTTCCTTATGCAACCGAGCTTATTTATTGTCCTGTTTTTCTTTCCTTTTTTCTATTTCCGCCATCCACCTCTTTCCTTCACTGCCCCGCTTTAATAGCTGGCCAATATTCATTTTGCTCACTAATTTTTCCTTACAATCAAACTAAATGTGCTTCAGTGTTTCGTCCTCCGTTCCGCACACTCTACACATTCTTTCGTCACTACTTTCCCAGTATCTGTTTCCTTTTTCCTCATTTCCCAATCTAAACCTTGCTGTCCTTCTTATGTTTTTTATATCTTTTTCTATTAAGTACTGAGGTATATTACTTTCCCAAATCCTTTTATATCTTGTATTGTAATTGCTTTTCTCGATTTTTCCCATTCTTTCCTGTTGTTGTATCTCCTAATCCCTTCTCCTTAGCCCCTCTTCCACACTTGCGCCTCCTTCTCTTCTCCTCTCTGCTTCCTCGATCGCCATTCCAATCCTTTCAAAATACTCCTTTCTCTTTTTCGGATATTACACTTAAATTGAAATAAATGTAGTTTTTATTTTAATTGGATTCTTATCAAATAAGATACGATATATAAATATGTAAACTCAGATCATTTTAGCGATTAATGTCTAACCGAACTGTTTTCACACACGTTTGTGTACAGAATGAAGTTTGATATTGGTTCAACTCAACGTGAGCAAATAGAGCACAATAAGGCACAATAAGTGTATTACTATTTACGGTTTTTTGCAATGTCAAAATCCACTTGTTAATTTATTAAATAAATAAACAGTTCAGCTAAGTCACACGACTGTCGCCAAATTTAAAAGCATGACAATTTTAAATAAACATTTCATTCAAATTTTTATTTTATTTTGTTTGCTTACTTACTATTATTAATGAAGCACGTATGTTTATTGATAGGTCTATCAAGCTTTGGCATTTGACAGGAATACATTTGCACACTTATTCGAAATTAATGAAAAAATTAAAATATATCTTATCGCCATATTTTATTAATAATATTATTTGTATGAAGTGATAGCAAAAGGCCTGGACAGAACATCAGGTGCAAACCGTTATGAGTTATAAACCAATACCTAAAATAGGAATACTTATTTCTTTATGCACTTAACAAATTTTACAAATTTTGTACTGTAAATAGTTGGCAGGTCAAGTATTAGTAAGATGTGTGATTTGGTTAATTTTAACTGTTATTTAATTAAAATAGTTCATAAAACTTTTATGGACAGAATTTTCTTTAAAGAATAATAAATGAGACGTTACTTTTGTAAGAAACTATTACGTCATAATTGGTCTCTAATGATATCTATTCCAGATAGGGTTACCATACGTCCTACATATACGGAACTGTCAACATATTTCACTGCTCAGTCCCGTATTACTATTTGTCCCGTTTCCTTCCTAAACTCTATGTTAGACAGTTGACTTTTGGCTTTCTCAGGGCCATATTCTGTAAATTATTTACACCGGTGAAAAAATTTCATCGCTGTAAAATGACGTCACAAAAGCGATGATTTTTTATTTGGTATTCTGTAAGAAGTTTCCATCGATTTTATTTTTGTCGCTGGAAAAGCGGTGACTTTAAAATTTTCCATCGCTGTATTTTTTAGAACTGTCAAACAATTTGAATTATAAATTGAATTTCAGTATAAATTTTTAAATACACAGTATATGTATAGTCATATGAATATACAAATATAAATATATCAGAAAGTTAGGTTATGTTGCTTATCAATTGACATGTATTCGTACTTGTCAAGTGTTTGAATTTTTAAATATTTGAATATTCTAAATGCCGTGATTGGTGAAACATTTTTAAAATTGATGACGTTTTAAAATACGTCACTATACTTTTTCACCACTGTATATTATAAAGGCGATGGAAAATTTTGCATACAGAATACCTCTTTATATATTTTAAATACAGCGACTTTATTCGAGCGGTGAAAAAATTGAATATTTCCACCGCTGAAAAAAAAAGGTCGATTTTTTGAAAAGTTACAGAATAAGGCCCTTAATCTTAATCTTGCACTGCCACTACTAAGGCCGTCCCCACATGGGTCGACTGATTGCAAACTCGAAGTTTCCAATGGAAACGAAAAACGAGCCACGTCTCTATAGAATTTTTAACAATAGCATAATATGGAATTTTATTGTGTCGTATTGTGAGGTATTTGTATGTATGTATGTATTTAAATGCTTTTACTCATGATGTTCACCATCAAAAGCATGCAACGTAATTGCCTGCGACCTAGAAACACAGTCTCTCAAAACCAATTTCAAATCAGTTTTTGTTTTACCTATGTGCGGACGGCCTTAAAGGTTATTCATAAATGATTCATGATTTTAAAGCCAACCGTCCCGTTTGTTACTTCTTGTCACACATTATTAGAATAAATATATAAACATCTTTACATACACAATTAGTTTGATTATCCAAATAAAATTATTTATTTATAAATATAAATTAAAAAATATTAAATGGCAATTTTTTTTTGGAAGTTATGTACATGTTTTATTCCATAGCAACTTTTAGTCGTATAAAAGTTGCATTTATAGATATATTAACTTAGGCGGCCTCTTTTATTACTGCCTAATTTAAATATAACATCCAATGGTAAAAAAGTTACCCCACCTAGAGTTTGTCTCAATTACAATTATTTATTTATGTTTATTAATTTATAAAAACCATCATTTGATTGATTTAGAAAGGACGGCAAATTGAAAACCGCTCCGAGCGGCAAAAGTTCTATACTCTTCGCTACTGCCCATCTCTTTTTTTCATGTTTTGTTTGTTTAGCCCTTAAAAGTTCTGTATCAATGCTTGGTAATTGTTACAAACATACGTCATAGATATCTAGTCATAATTGAACCGAGTGTTTGGGGGTTTATGTTGGAATAATGCCAAGGACGACCCGCATTGTACACTCTTCCCTATCGGTACGTTTCTGGTCGCTATTCTCGATTTTCTGCTTAGACTACTGATGGTTTCACACCAGAGAGACAGTTTTGTTAGTTAACAAAAACCTGTTTTGTTTTATTTTAAAACAGTTCTGTTTTTAGAGAACAGACTGGTTTATTTTTTTAGTGTTTTTCTGTGTGTCCCATAAAAATTATAAACATGAAAAACAACAACTGACAAGCGCAAATGTTCACAAAAAACAAAACTGTGTGTTCAAACCAAGCACACTAAAAACAACAACAAACGTGTTTTCCTTTGATCTTACCGACTCCAGATGGGAATGTGTTTTGTTTACTAAAACAGTTTTTAAAGACAAAAATGTTATGAAAATGTAAACATTGGTGTTTTTGTTAAGAAAAACAATTTTTTTTTCGTGTTTTATTGAACTGTCTCTCTGGTGTGAAACCGGCATAATACAGTAAATTTAAACGTTCATTAGTTGCAAAAACAAAATACCATTAATTGTAAGTATCTGTATAGAGAAGCAGTCAACAACGAAGTTCTTGCTACAAAAGTAAGTCTAATATTTGTCCTGCGTGTTTTGTTCTATCTATACCTGTGCACATAGTGCTGCAAATTAATGTAAGCCCCCAATGTAAATATTATTGCAAACAACGTGTATTGACAATATTTTGGTTGTCTACACGTGTAAGAAGTATAAAAAATTTAAAAAAATACATATTATCCTATATTGTAGTGTTCCAAGTGTATATTTATATATTTATAGGTTTCTATGTTCCCGCGATTCGTATGGTAGTTCGAAAACGATTCCATGCATCTATTTGAAAATTTCCTATTTCGTAGAGAAGAAAATTTTGAAACCCGTAATTTTGGATAAATTCAAAAAAAATTTTTTACTTTTTGCTGTATAACTTTTAATTCGTAAAAGACATAAAGTTGAAATTTGACAGACATAATTTGAATTTTTGAATGACATAAAGTTGCAAGAAAACTCAAATTTCGGATTACTTAATAATAAAATATATTTATAAAAAATTAAACTTCAAAAATTTTATTTGGTAGCACGGGGGCGGTTTTTGAAAAGAGAAAAAATTGAGCTACAAAGTTGAAATTTTATATATAGGCTAACTTTGGTACCTAATTTACGAATCGAAAAAATTTCCAAATTTTAGTTGATCAAATAACAAATAAATTGAAAATATTTTATATTTTGTTGAAAAAAGTATATTTTATTAGTCAATTTACATGACAAATTATAAATGATATATTGAAAAATATTTCAATTTCGAAATAAAATTAAAATTTGAAATAAAATTACGAATATTTTGTTGGATTAAAATCATACACATCAAAAAGGCGGGGGTAAACTCCTACGAAGTGGATAATGATTTTATTTACTTTATTTATTTAACATCGGTCTATTTCCGATGTTATGTCTCATCACAGACGACCTCTTACCAAGTTGGCAGTTTTATGGTGTCGTAGTAAATCCAATTATTATCAAGTATCTACTACTACAATCAAATTAATTTTTAACGACAACCAAGCACTGAAAATGTAGCGCCTGCCCGAGGATCGAACCCGAATACATATCAACCTATCGTTACGATTCTAGGCAAGTGTACCATCTCATAGCTCATAATTGTATATAAATATTTAATACTTCAAGGAATGAAATTTATATTTATTTTACGTTCACCACAGAATTATATAAATTTGTCCTTATATGGATGTATTTTGATTATATATAATGATTTGTTTACTCCACATTAAGGAATACCAGTATATCTAAAAAAAATCCCATAGTTTTGTATTAAATATTATAAATTGAAATATTTACACTTTCTTTATCTGCATTTGTATAACTCTATTGCATATGTACAAACTCTTCACTGAAGCTACCAGGTACTATATTTATATGAACAGTAATAAAATATTTTCACTATATCTATGAATTCAGTGGCGTAGGTAATATGAATCTGTAATAATTTCAGTTTTCCATTCAATTTCTATCCAATCATTTCAATTCCAATGAAGTTGGAAACCATGTCTTCGTTTTTGTTTCAAACGTTTCAAAATTGCCGCGTTATGGCGTTTGCCGAACAATAACGATATTAAACGATCACGATCAGATACGATTCCGAATCGAATAAATCAGTTTTACACACTTAATTACACACAATTAAATAATAGAATACATATAAATTACAAAAGATGATTATTCTTAATTTAATTTAGTTTGCTCTTATTTTGTTGTTTTGGCTGTTATTAAGAGGCATTTTTATAAACAACAGAACGTTCAAACCTTTTGAATATGAAACAACAAAAAAGTAATTGAACTAAATATTTATAACAATAGATAAAGAAATAACCAAATAATTGAAAATATCATAATATTCCTTAAAACTAAAAAATACAAAAATTTTGCTTTACCAATCCAATACCAATGTATTGTGAGTTAAATAAGTATTTTTTTAAAATAAAGGGCTTCATTTTTCATAAATATACATTAAATTTCATATTTTTTAACTACGTCACTGCATATATCTATAAACAATACAAGTTTATTATTAAAAATAAAAAGTCCTATTCTTAAAAACTAAATATTTAAATTAAGATAAGCTCCTCTGTCGTGTTGTTCGATTTTTGCATTGATCCGGCTCCCGATGTGGTGTTCTAAAGGAAAACAAACCTGATTACACTCTTATTATCAAGATGGCGGCCGAACGAACCGCTCTACGTCCCGAACATGTTACATGATGAAATAAGAAAATAGCCGGCTACCTAAAATATACGATCCTTTAAATCCCCTCCTTTTAACGACGAATTTCTTCGACTATTTCGATTTTGAGTATATGTTACAAAGTGATTCATTATAGATTTAAATAAACCCAGAATTGCGGTAAGAATTGCGTGTAACTAACCTATCACGACGCCTTGTTAAGAAAATGTGAACTCATTCGAAATAACCTAAGGTGAAATAGTGACATTTTATCTGCCTCGCGTTAACTCACTTAATTATTTCTTATACTTCCTAATTGCATTATTATCTTAAACGATAATTTGTGCCGTATCACTTATCAGTAAGATAATTATGATACTAAGGTAATTATATATAGCATTTAATTATTCTTTCTAATCATATGAGTATATGGGCGATTCAATGCAAATTGGACTAGAATTTACATCATATTCAGTGACGAATTAAAAGTTGACGGGACTCTGGGCGCTAATTAAGTAAGACTGCTTGTACTGGCGATGTGGCCAGTATGCCTACTAACTCGATAGCAAGGGTGCCCTTCAGAAAAAGGAATTGTTAGAGATGAGTTCTAAAGAAATCCAAGTAAAAATATGTATTACAGTGCACTTGCCAACATACAAGCTAATTCTAGCTTCAATATCTACTTCTCATATAGAGAATTGTAACGCTAGTAACTGGTAGTTTGCCTGCCAGCTTACTACAAACCAATTTCTCTCTAATCTGGTTGAATAACAATGACACCCAGGTCAAACTACTCAGCGTGGTTAAGGACGTTCATGAGGAAAGATCCCCATATGTAAACTAACATTTTATAACATATATTATAGCACTGTGCTTGTTGTCAGTTATGTTCCACATATGAACCAAACACAGAACTGAGAAACTGAGTATTGAAAAATGGGCCCTAATAGTTTTAGATTAGTAAGAATATTGATACCCTTTTAAAAACTTCTGAACCTGGTGTTAGCGCTATTTAGCCCTATCCGGACTTGATCCATGGTATCATACAAGGGAACAGACCCAGTAAACATTTGGTGAAGTGTCCCTTTTTGTGACGTTTCTATCACTATTTCACTTCAATTATAGTTCGCATCAACTTTATATTCATTTGTATTCCGACCGGTGGAGTGGTTCCGTCATCTGTAGCATTAAACAGACATTTCACATGAACGATTGTGAGAAACTGAACTATAAATGAACTCTTTCATGACAAAAAAATCATAAGCATCTCCAATATGATGTCAAAGTGACTTCAAAATGCTCCAAAATGTTTACTGGGGAGGTGCTTATTCTCACAATGTAGATGTAGTGACTTGGACCAGCTGATACGCAATTACACGTAGCTGACGGTAATGGCCACGCCACAGAGAACACTTAGAATTTTGGCTTTGGCGACACAAGACCACGAATTCGCCATTGGACTTTCGACACATTTCTGTATGTGTTATACAAATATATTCGGTTGGAATTGATTACTACGAGTGTCCTGTTTTTCCTTTCCTTTTTACTATTTACGCCATCCACTTCTTTCCTTCACTGCCTCCCTTTAATAGCTGTATATCAATAAATGATTGTTATTTAAGTATTACCTAGTAAGTTTCTTGAGTAAGTAACTTGAGGGTGCGGTACCACACACTTTGGAAACCTATGATATAAATCTAGCATATCAGTTCACATATATTTCAATCAGATAAACCTAATTAATTAGACCATACTTGTGCAATATATATCAAGGAACAAATTACACAATGTTCAATTACCATCACTGATTGCGTGCGTGCACGAGTATTTGAAACGATTAAAATAATTCGATATTGACTTACCTAAATTGTATTTGAATTACTCATCATTACAAGTGGAATGTACTCGAATAAGTACTAAGATAACTCAGAGGCTTGGTGCTAAAAGAGTCAGTTTAAAATTATAAATTTAAGACTTTGAAAATTTGTAAGAATATCATTGAAAGTTATTAAATAAAACTGCTTTGATTTCAATTGACATATATCTATATTAACTTTGGCTGATTTTTTTCATTTATTAAATTTATTAGCACCTCCTAGGCTTCCGCCCATATGTGCTGCTTTTTCCACTTATTCGATTCCCCTTAATTTTTTACATTTCAATTACATTAATATATAATTATATAGGAACAAATAAAAGATGTACAAAGGAACTTATTATAACTCATTTTATCTAATTTACTGTTCAATCTCATCCGCCGTGAAATTATCCTAATTCCCTTGCTCTAATTCTTCTCCTTCACTTCCTATTATTGTCTCTGCATCTCTTCTTCTCCTTACTTCATCATCCTTCAATAGCATTTTTCTAGTTTCAAAAATCTCCTTCCCATACTCATTATAATATCGATACCTAATCTCTTCATTTACTAGATACTCTAGACTTCCAATTTTTATGACTTTTATTCTATCTTGAAATTTAACTCTCGCTTCATAGTAGTCTGGGCATTCTTTTAATATATGCATCAGTGTTTCCCGTTCACCACATCTGCACCTATCATCACTCTCAACTCCAAGCTGGACTAACTTTGCTTTAATAGATCCATCCAACTTTGGCTGAAACATAGATATGTTTGTATAGAATCTCATTATGTATTTGACATATTTAGACGATAGTATTTCGATATCTTCGGGTTCGATCGACGGTCATACCATGTTAAACCGCCAGACTGTGTTCGTGGTGGTATGCGAATGAGGGTATTTCCGCTGGCATTGCACCTGTGCCATCGGTGAGCAGTGTTCATTTCACTACATACTATATTTTTACTTTAGTGATCCATATTAGTTTGTACTGTTTCTTCCCCAGCTACATACCTTAAGTTCCATCTTCCTCGTACACATACAGATGCAATTTCTGCTCAAACTTCACATCTATAATAGACTGGCATCGCATATCTCTAGGAGTGGAGGAAAGCAACCAAGATTTACTGCACACAATGTAGTGTATAACTCGTACGCCGTTTGATCCTGTGGGTTTATCACCAGTTGGTCAGGTACCTTTAGAGATCAGTAGATTTTCCTCAGTTTTGCTTTCCTACCCTATATCCTATCCTACTACACATGTGGATGAAAATTCCACATACACCAAACAGGTTATGGTCAATAAATACGTATAGTCTGGTACCGCAAAGCCTCTTAGAGCGGAGGAAACCTACCACAGGTCATTACATCCCGTTAGAGCCAGACCCATATTTTCTCACTTTGGTTGTTACCAAGTTATATTGATTGTGTTTATATATATATATATGTATATATATATATATATTTATATATATATATATATATATATATATATATATATATATAATCGTACACTTATTAAGCAGCGGTGTAGCTCACAAATATGACGCTGTAACATCAGAAACACTGCCAACATAGTAGAAGGGATATTAAATATATTAAATTAAATATCTAATGAAATAATAATTAAATAAGAAAGTGACATTGGACATTTAGCACTAAACAACTTTGTACAAATTCTTAAAGAATAGGTCTGATAAATTCATACGAAGATTATTAAAATTTTTTGTTCATAAGTTTTTTTTTTGTTTTAAAATATTATAACTATGTATCTTGTGATATACGATCTTTTCAATGATAGGTATGAATATAAATACAGAATGACAACTATATTATGTCTTGGTAATACATTAATATTTTAATAAACTTCCAGTAGTTCCATTGCTTATAATCAGTAATAATATAAACACTGTTAAAAACTTGAACTATAAATATGGACAATGAAATTTTAAGTACAAGTATTATAGTCTAAACGCAACTATTTAGAAATGTGTGTCTAAATTCCTTAATGCGACAAATGTGCGAAAAAGCTGGTTAGTTAACTTTTGCAACTCTTTTGGGAGTGTGGACTTTGAATACTTTCTTTACTACCTTCAATTTCGATGATTTATGCCTTCATCTTGAAGATGTGGTGACTAAAAACGATTTCTTTGCAATATTTTGTTACCAGCGGGTCCTAAGATGTAAATCAATCTGATAAAGGACTTCATTTCCTATAATTTATGTTTACATACAAAAGAATAATATTTATGTCTGATAGATTTTGAGCTACACCGCTCAATAATAATTCAAAACAGCGGATGACTTTCAATATTGAGTAAATCAACATTTAAACCTTAATTATTAACTGAAAGGAAATGGGGAAATGAATCATGTTTTAATTTCTATAAAACTTTACTATATATTGGTTAAGTTAGCTATCATAACCTCAAATGCCCAATATCGACTACTACGCCATCTAAAAAATGTATATCATTCACAAATTATATTACATATTTCATAATTACAGCAACCGATTTCTTACGAATTGCGATTTATTCAGTAGGATGTAGTCGAATTGGCACTCTTTATCATAAGAGACAGTTTCTATTTTAATGTTTATTAATACACCACTGTATGTATTTCATACGTTCATATTCATAATATGATTTATATGTCTCCTCGCAAGGAGATGTACATTTTTTAGAGATCTAAACAATCCTGGATGTATGCATATCCTTATAGAACGAGTTAACAAGCTATCGTTTCTGTTTATTATTTCATTGTAGATGAAATGGTGAGAGTAAGAAACGATACAGACATACAAGGGCTGACAGTACAGTATGATCTTAAGAGCTGTTGTTCACTGGCGCGACATGTCGTATGCGATTTTTATATATACCTTGCGTATTTAGATGACGTTACTCCATATACAATGATATAATTCTTGCCGCATACGACGTGCCGTATCAGCGGGCTATGACTCTAAGGCCTGTCTCAGTATGGGACCGTATTTAAGCGAATTTCTGCCGGACGTATACGGGCTACTACGCTTTACCTATCCGAACCATGTAAATGTAATGAGATCGCTCTGGAGCTCTCAGACTGCACGCTACAAAGCAGTCCGAATACGAGCGGCACTTCCTCGCACATTAGAAGCGTATAAAGGCGAATTTTAACCAAGTATTACCACTACTACAACGCTATCTTATCTAAACCTTTGTAAATACAAACAGCCGCTTCAGACTGGAGGGGATACCTCGACATCGCTGCAACACGGATCTTTTCGCGTCTATCGCGACATAGCGTACCATCGTATACCAGTAGTGTATCGATAAAAATTAAAGTTAAAGTTTGCTCTCATAATAAATTATATTAGTGCTAAAGAACTCCAATACACCCCTACAGTTCACAAGTTAGTTATCTGACAGGCTAACAAAACAAAAACCAATAACAGAATAAGATAATATACCCTTATCTTATTACCCAGATTTATGACGTAAACATGAACAGAAGACTGTATCATAAATATAGATAAATAAATTAGTATAAACATGTATTGTGCCACACATAGGCGGTTTCCTTTATAGCTACTCCAATCCGCCGATTTACGTCCGAATACGCCGACGCTTAAATACGGTCCCTTACTGAGACAGGCCTAAGAGTCATATTATATTTTGAGGAATCAGTGCTACACTTTCTGTGTGTAATTATTATTTCGTGTTATTGATTATATGCCAAACACAATCATAAACTTATTTGGCGGCGCATTAATTTTTATATAAGAAGTTTCGACATTAGAGCATTTCGCAGCAGAATAGAGTCACTGATATCGACAATAGCCCGACGGTAAATAAAATAAGTAAATAAATAATAATTCCGCAGTAAATAATATATTTTAATTGTTTATATGAATAAATAAATTATGCCTAACAAATTCATTGATAAAGAAATTATTTACACTTCTTTTATATTAGCTACGCTCAAGGTACTATAATTGCATTATTGTCAATGACTGTTTTGAACGCATGAGAACGTTGTTTTGAACCAGTGATGGATTAAGTTGCCTGAGGTTCATGAGACCTACATATGAAACGGGCCCCTTTCATGAGGTTTCACGGGAAATTTAATTGTGTCCTGTTACAACTTATTTTCTAGTGCCATACTTCGATTTCGTGTGTCCTAAAGGTGCCTTTACCGTTTAATCCACCTCTGCTTCCATCGACAACTCTCTGAATTTATTTAATTTAAGTCAGTGTGAACAACTTCAATTTTAAATAATCATTTTATTGTACATTTAGCAAAAACTGGGTAGAAAATGTAACAAAATATAACCTTATAATTAGCTTGTAGTAAGGTAGCAAGAAGAAGAAACATACGAGAAATAGAGAAGAGGAACATAAGAAGAATCCCAATATTTAGATTGGGAAACGAAGAGAAAGGCAGCAGATACTGAGAAAATAGAGAGAAAGGATGACCAAGGTGTGTTGGAGAGAGATAGAAATGCTGGAGCACATTAAGTATTCATGTGAGAAAAGAGTAAAAAGTGAAAAGACGATTGTAAAGCAAATTAAAGGAAGGCAGTGAAGGGTAGCGATGGATGGCGGAGACAAAGAAAAGGAAGGTCAGAGTAGAAGCGGGAGGTAGAGTAGCAGGAATAGAGCAGTAGTGGTTTAAATTTATTTGTTTTGTTTTTATTTTTATTTTTTCTTTTGGAAGCAGTGAGAATGGGTAGATAGAATAAGGATCATAAAATGAAATTTAAACAATGGCAATGATGTATATAATGATTTAAGGTGGAAGAATGAAGTACCTAATTGCAAAAATAATAATATAATAAGTGGAATAAGAATCTGTACTGCAAGCCAATTTTCTACCTACGAATTATTAAAATATATTTCTTCATTTTTGTATGCTACTACTTCTTTTATAATTAAATAAATTGAACATCTTTATCGTTAAAAATTAATTTGTAAATTAAATTACTTTGACTATAGTGATTTTTATTTGAATCTATAAGTAGTTTTTACTGCGTAATTTAACAGTTGACCAACTCCACTGGAATCTTTTTATATTTAAAAAAAAGGCATTTTGTACTTGTGGTCCTGACAACCAGATTGCACTTAGGTCCTTAGGTTCGATATCGTTGTGGCAATTACCCAGTTTGTCCCTACTTACGAACGCCCCTGCACAAAGTTACACTCATCTACTTCGTGCTATCATCGCGGTCTGTTTATGTATAATTAATACCAAAACTGAAAACAATTCTCCAGTATGTCATTACCAGAAATTTAAACTGTTCTTTTCTTTTTATGTTTATTGGCCTTAGGCCTATACTTATAGTATTACTGAGATATGCGGTACGGATCGTGCTCATACTCACACCAGTCGACTAAGTACTTCATACATATCAAACAATATACTGATACTAGTAGTGTTACTGTTAGTACTATTTCATGCATTGTTCTTCAAAGCTATCAATGGGCTTGTGTCCTCATTTTTTAGTGGTCGATTTTTCAATGTTTGATTAAAATTGATGTTAATAAATGTATATTGGCGTGTCTATTTTATTAAATATCAAAATATTGACGGAGATATAGCAATTAAAAGTTTGAATTGTAGTTTTAGCGCTGGAAATGATCGGCCATATTTTTATGACGTGAAATGCATTTTAACGTCAGTTATTTGTTGAGTAGGTTAGTGCTGTGGTAATGTTTTGTAGTTGTAGGTAGTCAAATAATCAAGTCAAATCAAAGAATAATAAGTTTTTATTTTATTTAACCCTGCTAAGGCAGACATAATATTGAAATTTGAGTGTTCCTTGAAATAGCTGTAAATAATATTTGATATTTTGATATATAAATACACATAGCAGAGATTTATGACCTGTAAGGTTGGTAACCTTACACAAGGATTGTGATGTCACATGCACTTGGAATGTGTACAACGTTGAATCCCTTTAATAATTAAAGAGACAAAATGACTTTCTTAATTGTTAATATCTCTTAACATACAAGGAGTTATTAAAAAATAATTGAACATTTGAGGTTATAGTAACCCACATTATCAATATATAGTACACTTTTGTAGAAATTAAGACATAGGACACAAGCCTATTCTGCTTATATAATTTGTTTATTTGACTTACGTAGTGATGTGAGCAGTACAGCGTACCCGGAGATCGGTAGCAGGAGAATAGAGAGTCGGAGGAGGAGGCAGTGTTAGTGTTAAGACTGTTAAGGGCGGGTCTAATAAAACAATTTAACACTAACATCATTCAGCCAAAACGCGTAGCTTTCCAAGGTTACTCACGAGCCAGATTATATCACTCTTTTCTAGTGGTCTCAAATGCAGAGCCATATACGCATTCAAAAGTTGTTTATGTTAAGATAAGACTGAAGCAAGTCCAGAGTAGCACCGGGGTTGTTCCAGGAGTCTTAGTCCTTCTGCACGCGGATCGACTGATTGCAAACTAACCGCAAACGAAGTTTCCAACAAAACGAAGAACGAGCCATGTCGAGCCGTGTTGCGTGACATTTTAACAATAGCATAATAGTAGATTTTATTGTGTCGTATTATTAGGTATTTGTGTATATGTATATATTTAAATACTTTTTAATAGTGTTTGTGCACATCTCTGCTCATGATGTCACAATCAAAAGCATGCAACGTAATTGCCCTGCAACTAAGAAACATAGTCGCTAGACACTGCTCAAAACCAATTTCAAATCAGTTTAGTTTCGTTTGTGCTCGTGTGTGTTCTCACTCGGTTTGGGCAGATTCGGGGCTCGCGTTTGCAACCAGTCGACCCATGTGCGGACGGCCTTAGAGCGCTGCGCTCCGATCAACATCCGATTATAACCTCCGATTTAATAGTTTCGGAATCGAAATTGGAATCGAACTTAGGTTGCATCCCTACTATGAATGTTCAATATGCCGTGACATATTCCGTTCCATGGTCAAAGAGCCAACATATTTCTTTTAGCAATACTATACTTATATAATACTTATTTTAATAACTAAACGGTCAATCATTTTCGATTCTTTTATACATACACAGAAAATATCCCTTTCTTCTCGGCTCAATTTATTGGATAATCTACTGATTAGCTTTTCTATAAAATGTGGTGCAATTACACATATAATATATTTCTCTTCTCATTGCTTCCGTTGCAAATAATTCGAACTTTGATTAAATGTATCTCGAGACTGGAAGAGTCAATCGTCTTGAAACTTTCTGGAAAATTACGTAATGACATCCTTTATAATTGTAAAAAAAATTAACCTTCTACCGATGAGGCGTTTAGCATGGTAACTATCTTAAGACAGTCGTGTTTCAGAGTGCGACAAAACAAAATAAAAATGAAATAACATCAGAAACATGAACGGCACCAACAAAATAAAGGTAAAATTTATATGAGAAATATAAAATCGTAACTGGGTGTTGTAATACTTTGCAAACGTCACACTTACGTCATGTGGGGCATCCAAACCCCATACCAATCTGTGTAATTACATAATCAGTAATCGTCAGAGGTTTTATTCAAAAAAATATTTTTACGTAACACTACTACACAATTGTTACGTAACTAAGTGACTTTGCTTAGATAATATACACTTTATACAGTAATTTCCTTTTTGGTTATGTTTTATATTTTATAATAAAGCTTAAATTTTTATATGATGAAACATATTGTGACGCACATTTAACGTAAATGTTCAATCAGCTGTAAAATATGTCATCAAAATAGATAACACAACTACATCTATTATCAAAATAAAATAAAATAACAACCGCAACAATGACAATGGCAAATTAACAAATTTAGGATATTTTATACCGAAATGTCTAAATATTGACAGCTCGAGATTTATTTTAAGATATTTTAGGAATTGTAAATTTTTAATCGAACTTATGTGTTGCTTCTGAAATCAAAGATTTTTATTTTAGTAATTTACATACACATTTTAATAATTACACTGTTTAACTTAAAACATACTATCGTACCTGATAACAAAGAACCGACATTTAAAGTTTATTATATAAATTGTCAATTTCTTTTTATCTAATTTTGTAATAACTTAAAGTTATGCACAGTCAGTTCTGTCGACTCCAAATATCAACTACAATGAAAGTAGCTATAACTCACCGTTATATAATGTATTAATGTTATATATATATATATATATTCTTTCATACAGCTTCACTGTAACAGGAGTTATTTTGTGTTAATTCAGATTTGCAATGTTTTAACGATAGGACCAATATTGATAAGGGAATAGTGTACCAGTTCAGTGTTCGCACGGGGTTGGAAATCTACTAGTATCTCTTTATAATAAAGTTTCTATGATAAAGGGTTGTTTTATTCAACATATACCTAGTAATTAGATGGCGATTCTAAATCCTTACCTAGAATTTTTACTTTATATATATATATATATATATATATATATATATATATATATATATATATATATATATATATATATATATATATATATATATATATATAGTCTGACAAACCTTACTTTTCGAAGAGCAATAAAACGCCAGAACACCAATAAAATAAGTGCTTATAATAATAATTTTAATGAGTTTTTGAACTGACGATCCAAATCCATTTTTTTTTAAATATAATTAATGTTGAAGATTTGGACATATTAAGTTTCAAATAAAAAGAAATGCAGTGTAATTTTTAGAGAGAATAAATTGGTTTGTCACTTTATGTTCTGCATATTGTATTCTTTAACACAGATAGAAAATGAACCTTAGAATTAGCTTGTGATAAGCTACCAAACATTGCAAAAGAATTTCTGTATGAAAAGTAGAAAATCTACCTTCGAATTAGGTTGTGGCAATCTAGCTATTGCAAGACAATTTTCTATCTTGGATTGAATTTCATTTCCTAATTTTTACAAAAGAGTCTGCGGGCGAGATGGCTTCCAATACAAAGATAAAACTGTCTTAAGACAGTAGAATATGCAAATCTCTAGAAATTGCAAGAGTTTTATGAATTTATCAATATGTAGATTACAAGTGCATGTTTAAAGTTCTCAGCGTTTTGTCGGTGCGTCGCCAACGTCAGGTCCATTGATCGGAGCAGCAGCTCCTGGTTACCAGGTTAATCTCCGTGGTACCGGTGATGGTGATGGTGATGGTGATGGTGATGGTGATGGTGATGGTGATGGTGATGGTGATGGTGTTGTTGTAGCCGTCGTCGCCAAGTCTCATTGTATCTCCGCTGGCCATTCACGTGGTTTCTCTCCAACACCCTTCAATTACAATGTGTTACCGTGTGACTGTTCATAATTCTACAGCCGTCTCGTGTCGTGTATTAAATTATACGCGGGTAATAGTAATACAGAGAAAATCAGATATAGATTGCGTGCGTGTATTTTAAATTGAAATAATTGTTTTGTGGACATATATGCAGTAATAAGTAGTAATCTATTTGCCGTAATGAAGACTTTTTTCAAAGTCATTAGTGTATGTAATAATTATAAAAATATGAAAAATCTTGTAAATAACACATATATGTTCATAACAATTAGAAAAAAATTATAATCATTCATAATATAATCAACATGATTTGCTAAAGACTTGTTTTACTTTTTCTTAGATGAACAGTTCCTTTAGATATCTGTACATTGTACAGGTCAGCGTTGACCGTAATTGCACTGGTCAACAAACTTGCCGGAAAAGTAACAACTGATTTTGGATTTGTTTTATATGATTCCTGATTCCAAAACTACTTGGCTCTTTTCGTAACAGCCCTAGTTTTTTAGGTACTGTCTAATTTGATAAAAATGGTCAACTTCCTGTTTGTGGATATAGTTAAATTAATTAATTAACGTAGTTATTACCCAGTAAACATTTGGTGAAGTGCCCTATTTTGTGACGTTTCTATCACTATTTCACTTCAATTATAGTTCGCAACAACTTTATCTTCATTTGTATTCCGACAAGTGGAGTGGTTCTGTCATCTAGCCGATAAAACAGACATTTCATATGAAGAATTGTGAGAAACTGAACTATAAATGAACTCTTTCATGACAAAGAAATCATACGCATCTCCAATATGATGTCAAAGTGACTCCAAAATGCTCCAAAATGTTTACTGGGTGTTATTGTTTAGAATATTTATTAGTTGAATATTGAAAATACAACTATTCTCTTCAGTAAAGTAGTGTGCCTTAGACGGGCACTGTATCAAAATTTGTTGGAGGGGCCCTAACAATGGGTAAAGATTTTTCACAAAAAGAACAAAGGCGCTCGCATTGAATTAAAATAATTATATATTGATTATACTTTATTACTTACAATTAATAGTCCTTAGAACTTACCTAAGTACGGCCTAAGAGTTTAAGTGAGATTATGGATAACTTTTTACGAATTTTTGCTTACACACGTTTGGGGCCCCTGTAGCCCGGGGTCCCCATATCATTGATACGGCAGATTCTCTTATATCTAAACTTCATATTATTTGTTTGAAAATAGACCATTAGCTTATATACTCTAAGTGTAGTTGTTTATAATTTGTCAGTGCCATGAAGAAACGTTCAGCTTCAGAGAGGTCAACTGGTCAACTGATCAAAAGAGAGAAGCAGTTATTTTAATTTAGAGTCCTAACCTAAACTTTTTAGAAAAACACCGAATAGAAAACATTTAAAATTATTTTATATAAAGTAACCGTATGAAATAGGTTTTTATTATTTTTCTTTGTTAGTGGACACTCATATAAGTCATAAATGACTTAAAACAAAAACTAATCTTTAAACACTTTAAAATTAGGGCTCTGAACAATAAGTTTAACAATTTTTTTTAATTTTTTTCGAATATAATTTCTATTGACCTCTACTATAACCCCTTAATTAAAGGGATCATGACATTTTACCAGTAGCACTGTATATTATTACTAGCTAAACTTGGTCGTACTTTGTTGTGGCTCAGTTTGATATGAAATGAATGGGAAAGTAAATAAAAGACACACCAATACAGACACAAACTCAGAAGACGATCAAATGGTCGATTTTTCAATTGTTGATTGAAATTGATGTTAATAAATGTGTATTGGCGTGTCCATTTTATTAAATATCTAAATATTGACGGAGATATACCAATTAAAAGTTTGAATTGTGGTTTTAGCGCTAGAAAAGGTCGGCCATATTTGTATGACGTGAAATGCATTTCAATGTCAGTTATTTGTTGAGTAGGTCAGTGCTGTGGTAATGTTCTGTAGCTGTTGGTAGTCAAATAATCAAGTCAAATCAAAGAATAATAAGTTTTTATTTTATTTAACCCTGTTACGGAAGACATAATATTGAAATTTGATTGTTTCTTGAAATAGCTGTAAATAATATTTGATATTTTGATATATAGTTACATATAGCAGAGATTTATGATCTGTAAGGTTGATAACCTTACACAAGGATTATGATGTCACATGCACTTGGAATGTGTACAACGTTGAATCCCTTTAATTATTACATGACTTTTTTAATTGTTAATATCTCTTAACATATAAGGAGTTATTAAAAAATAATTGGACATTTGAGGTTCTAGTAACCCACTTTATCAATATATAGTACACTTTTATAGAAATTAAGACATAGGACACAAGCCCATTTAGAAAACACGCGCGTATTCGAATGCCACGTTGTGTCACAATTTCTAGTTCAAGTCTAATGTAGTGTTTGTAAAGATTAGAGGTAATTTGGCAGGCCTACAGATGACGTGTTACCGCTAGCAAGATCACAAAACGTAGTTAAACAAAGAAGATTTTATATAAAATATTAATATGAAAAATCAGATTGAATTCATGTAGATTTGAAGTATTGTTAAGCGTAAAAAGAAACATTTTTAAATCAAGCACAACTTCCACAGCTTCTATGAACCAACCACGCTATACAAAATATATGTGTATATCTGTGTCTATGCATATGTCGACGACTTTATAGATTCTTTAAGAATCTGGCTAACAAGACACGAAAGCCTCAGGGCGCCACGAATATTAATCAATTGATTTAAAAATTAACAGCTTCTGTTTCAATATTTTGACAAAAAAAATTCTAAAATTTATAAAAAATTGTATTAATTCTAATACTCACAAAAGAAAATTAGATGCATGTACAGAATAATTTAGAGACAAAATTAATATAGACATTTCAAAGTTTAGATAAATATTTACTGTAATATTTAAGTTTTGTTTTATGAAGATTCTTTTAGCGGAATTCTTTTAGCTTTAGCTTTCTGATTTCACTTTCGTTTGTATATTTATTTATCACCCACAAAAAATCTACGTTCCGTGCAGGGGGTTCATGCTGAAGGCTACGTGTGGGGGGGTCCTAAAGAAGCCAAACTAAAATCACGAAGCTCATGGACGACTAAGCAAGTGATTTTAAATATACGAGTATTACCAGATCTGTACATTTAGCAAATTTATTTTATTTCACTATATGGGTGCTTTTATATTTGGTAGACATACTGGCAGCGATATTTGAACTTTGAATTTTATATATTGATAATTAACTCAATTTATATGACGTCAAATGTATGGCATAAACAATAACAAAAAGCCTTTCGGTTTCGTAGAACAGAACCGATAATATTATGCCTTAGTTCAAAGGTCAGCAAAATATTTTTGATATAACCAGTTCGTAAAATATTAGATGCGACGGGTCAAGTAGTAAATCTAAAGATATTTACATGGAAATTACACTTATTTTATGACAAATGAAAGTAAGCAAATATGTGACCGCCACGTGCAGTCATTATTTGTGGCTCGACTATCGCCGTAAGTAACTTTAAAGGTTTCTAGAAACGTTTATGTATTTGTGCACTTGTGCATGATTTTATTTTGGAAGAGGAAACTCTTAATTAGCCGCTCAATTTGGTCCGTTTTGCCTTAAGTTCCCTATCTGTTTTATGTCTGTATGTCCTCGATGTGTTTTTTAATATTTATATTCAGTGCATTAACTTTTCATAGTTATTAGCACTTAAATCAATATATACATTACCAACATTTCATAATAAATAATTTTTACAATTTCTAATTTTCCTAATTATTAGTTTTTCCTATTCTACTTCAAATTCTTCCGTCGTTGCTTCCTTAACAACCTTATTATTCATCTTCCAACATTCCTTTCTTTTTATATTTATGGGTTCATACGTTTTTGCTTTAACAATAAGTGCATTACGATCTGACACAGGAATCGTCTCTCCTGCGAAGTCTCCCACTGCATTCCTAGTCCCTTTTGAAATGAATATTCCGTCCATCTGCTAATTAAGTCCTCCTAGTGCACAACTAGGTTATAAAACTGTTTTATTCTTATTTTCCGCTGCTCCTATAATTCTTTCTATTTAATTCGTAGTTTTCTTTGTGATGCACATTAGTGTCCAATTAAATTTGATTGCAACCAAATCCAGAAAATAAACTCTCACCGTGGAATCGAACCCGAAGACAGTAGTCAGCTTCAAGCATCAATGCTCTCGCCCACTATGTCGTCGCCCTCAAATTTGTATTGTCTCTAATAGTTTCTTCATGCTCTTGTCATAAATACGGTCCTGATTGCAACATATAGTTTCTTTAAATATATTTCATCCTGATGTTATTGTCTTCTTGTGGAGCTAGCCACATAGCCTCAGCTTCACATAGCCTCAGCTTCCCATGTATGCACCTGTAGAATCCGAAATGGTCGTCCGCCCACGATCATAGTGCCGCGACTTTGCGAGTCAAAACTCTGAGAGCCCGATGACCACTAACACTGCCAATTTAAAAATATAAAATAATATTTGTTTTGATAGTTTATTTGAAATTTGAATTTTATAAAATATGAATGTTTTTGGCGAATCAAAGAAATTAATTATTATGTTATTATATGTAGTAAATATACGAGTGATGTAGATATAATTTGTAAAGTATTATTCACACTCAACGTTTCATTTTTGTTTTTAATATTGTATTTAATTTAAATTGTATAGCATATATTAAAAATACCAAATTAAAAAAATGTGACAATCTGTCAAACTGTAGTAGGATTTATTTTTAGACGATTTTGTTCAAAATATAGAAGTAAAAATAATTTCTATTACTAATTGTTATTAAAAACAGCAATTTTAATTATTCCACATTCAATTTTGTACAATTAACGAACTTTCAAAATTTATATTACTAACGACGCATGCGCACTAACTAAATTAATTAAATTCAAATTAAAACACGATTGTGACAAGGAATACCTATTCTGAAAACATGAAATCTAGATCAAAATATTAAATAGAAACGTTAATTAAATATCAAAACAGTGAGTGGGAATGAGGCTTAAAGTTTTCTAAATTAAAAATACTGAAACTATATTCTAGTTTGAATCTGCTGTACAAACGTTTAGTATTATAACCTCCAATTTGTGACAATCTGTCAAAATGCAGTAGGATTTATTTTTTAAAAAATCTTAATTTTAGTTTGTCAAAAAGAAAGACGTAAAAGTTATTGTAAATTATTTAAATTGCCGCATAAAATTCAGATAGCAGAAATTGCGAAACGAAGAAGGATTTGTGCTATTTCTGTAGCTATTATGCGCATTTCGTGAGTACTCCGCTTTATAATTACATGCAACATAAATGGTTTTATAAGTTACTCAATTATTTAACGTCACGGATGACAAATCCATTCAACGGAATTAAAACAAATAAATAATGCAACTGAGAAATTAAATTAAAATCAACTTAAAGTAACGAATTAACATTCGAACTTACTTTATTTGCGAATGACGTAGCGTAGTGAATCAACATCAGTGGTTTTGCATTTTTCGTTTACAGTGTATGCAATCCAGTGTGTTTGTGCAGTGCAGTACAGTATTCTCTTTCAGACTGCACAATCACTTATCTCGCCTACTAATTTAAAAATGTCCTAATGCTTCTTCGTACATTCCAAACAGTCACGATGTAAATTATGTTTTGGAGACGAAAGCGATATATATTTAATATCAACTCTTATACGTAAATATGTATTATATGCTTACATATATATATATATATATATATATATATATATATATATATATATATATCCTATATTGTACTGCTCCAGGTGTATCTGATTTGTTTATATGTTTGGTACTGAATTTTGTATGGTGGTTCGAAAACGGCTATGTCAATGTTTTTGAAAATTTCATATATCGTAGAGAAAAAAATTCAAAAACTTTTGGCTCTCGGACAAAATTTTCGGACTTTTCTCTGAATGACCTGAAAGCTCGTAATTTTGGAAAAACTAAGACAAGAAATGGTCTCTTTCTGTAATATAACTGTTAATTTGTAAAAGATAGAAAATTGAAATTTTACATGTATGTTACGCTATTCAATGCAAACATATTTCAAAATTTATAAAAATCAAAAATTAATAAAAGGGAACTTAACAAAATTAAGTGGTCCGGTAAGAAACATTTGGAGAAAGTTCATATTTTGGATTGTATAATAATTGAGTATATTAATAACAAAAGAAAAATCAAAATTCAAAATTTGATACCTAATTTGCAAATCAAAAAGAAAAATTCCAAATTTTGAGAAAAAGTTTTTATATGAAAAATTATTTTAATATTGGACGAGTTAAATATATTTTAATAAAAAAATGTAATTAAAATTTGAAATGAAATTACGAATTATTTTATTGAATTCAAGTCATTCACACTAAAAAGACGTCGCTTTGTGACGGGGAAAAACACATCACTAAATGAGTTCTTAAGACGACACTATTTTCACTTCAAAAAAATTTCTTTCAAATGTGTATCGTTAAATAGACGCGACAACTGTGATCGGGTTAAAAAATCATACGGTGCTAATAACTAATCCAAATTAAAACACTCAAAGTAATATTTAAAAAAATAAGAACGGCCCATTAAAATTTCCAAGTCTAGGTTCCCAAATGTAACGCCGCCCCTGTGTTCTGTTGAAAAATTGAAATATTTTTTTTTATCTATTTTTTCTTTGAATTAAATACGTGAAAGCGTCAAATTGTATGGCAAATTCATCTTAAAATATTTAAAAAAAACATCAAATTTGTAATTCTTACGTAAATCTTTTATTAGTTACACTTGTAAAATTAATATGATGAATAAATTATTAAATGCTAGCTGTAAGGTTAGATAATAAAAAAATGATTGATAAGGCAGTGTCTCTGAGCCCAGGTTAGTTACGTTTCACATTCCATGTTATCAGCGCGTGATAAGACTCCTCGTTACGTCACAAACTTCTTTACAACATTGTTTATGCAAATTATATTTTATGAACATATTTTAAGATAATTTTGTATTATAAATACAGTATTTAAATTATTTCAGTATGTAAAAAGGTCATCCCTGTCCTTGTGGGTTAAATTAAACAGTATTCAAATGAATCTAAGATAAAACTGCATTTACTGATAGATAAAACAAACCCGCTATTAACACTTAAGCCTCATTCCCACTCATTGTTTTGATATTTTATTTATGTTTTTATTTAATATTTTAATCTAGATTTCAAGTTTTCAGAATGCATTCCTTGTCACATTCGTGTTTTAATTTGAGTTTAGTTAATTTAATTGGTATGCATGCGTCGTTAGTAATATACATTTTGACAGTTCGAAAGTTGGACAAAAGTGAATGTGGAATAATTAAAATTGCTGTGTTTACCTAAAACAATTAGTAATAGAAATTGTTGTTACTTCTTTATTTTTTACAATATTAACATTAAAGTTCTTTTAAAAATAAATCTTACTGCATTTTGACAGATTGTCACATTTGGAGGTTTTAAGATAATATGGTTTTTCTCTTAATTTGGAAACATTGGACCTTGTAAGGTTCTAGAGTAACAAAGAGAACGCAAATTAAATTCTAAATTAAAAATGAACACGCATATTCACATATGATATACAATTAAATTAAACACAAAATTGAAAACAAAATTTAAACAGTGAGTGAATGGTAATGATACTAAATTTATAAAAAATTGATTTGTTAAAAAAATCCTTCTTTTTGAAATATTGCGTAATTTATTCAGCTTTCTTTTTTCGGACACTTCATATTCTGTTTATAAGAGTCATCCTTAAATTACGTCACACAAATCATGGATTTTTAACCACCCGCCACATTTTCCTCTTGTCAGAATTTGTCAGACGTTGGATTTTGTTATATTTTGCCATGTTATATATTGCTATTTTAATTAGGCAAATGATAAGCAGTAGTAACAAATAACGATATTTGTTATTTACATATTCATTCAGAAAGTTATTATGTTTTGTAATTATACATACCATAGTTAAAAATGTATATAGTATAATTTAAATTTTCAATTTACTTGTTTTGATAAAAATAAATTGTTTACTATAATTGTATATAATGCGGTATTAACTGTGATTTAATTCCATAATTATATTAACAAAGAAAACCACACCGCTGCCTATTAATTTTCTGTTTATGCACATATTACTGTTATTTATTAAAAAAAAATGAAAGGAGAAAATGAGTAGATAGAATAAGGAACACAAATGAAATTTCATTAATCACAAAGATATGTAATATAATGCTTTAAAACAGAAGAATGTAATGGCAAAAACATAACATAAATAATAATAATATAAGCTTTATCTTAATATATATAAATTACGTGTCACTGTGTTGTCCGCTATGTACTCCTAAACTACTTAACCGATTTTATTGAAATTTGTACACCGTGTGCAGTTTGACCCAACTTGAAAGATAGGATAGCTTACATCTCAATTTATTTATCTTATTGCTAATTATTTGTCTATTAATTATCTGTATATGACATATGACATCGGGCGACGATGATGGCGACATCTGTTGACTAGATTGAGTAAATATTCTGTTGACTAGATTGAGTAAATATTCAATAGATGGCGCTATGTAATGTAATATGACAAAAACGTTAGGCACAGCAACGCGTGGCCGAGACAGCTAGTATATATATAAATATATATATATATATATATTTATAATTATTATATATATATATAATTATTGAAGACTTACTAATATTCCTTCATGATAGTTTACCTATTTTAATTTTTTAGTATGATACAATTTCTATATTACCGGAAACATAGTAATCCCATTATTTGTGTACATCGTTATTCATATAATTAGAATAATGTGTTAAGGTGATTCACCGTGATTAAATGTGTTGTGGCTATATTTACACAGTGAAATAAATGAATTACTACTATTGTCATTTGTTTATTCATAAGGAGCCTGTATAACGAACGATAATTACCTGATTTAATTATTGTACGGTGCATGGTATACTGTAAGCTCTTGTTACTCTAGCTTGACGGTTTAGAAACACAGTAGAAACTCGTTTATCCGGACTCTCATTATCCGAATCCTCACATATCCGGATCCTCACATATCCGGATAATTTAAATATGTAAATGTGTAACGTAAATACAAATATAAATTTGTTTTTTTTTATTATTGTCATTTTCGATATTACTATTTTCTTGTGAGAAATAATTTAATTAGTTTTTATATGTATGTATGACTTGTAAGTAAAGAACATAAGGCTTGACTGCAAGAAACACTAAATAAATGCTACAGCTACATAATATGACAAATTAGTTTTATTAATTTATAATTTAAATAAAATGTAGATGAGAGCGCCGTCCATTGTGGGTGGTGTAGTATGGCGCTAACACTAAATGGACGTTAAATATACGCAAATGCCCTTAAACAACTGAAGTAATAAGTTTATGAACATGTATGTATAATTTATTTAATATATAGGCTTTCTTACACTATTTCTTATAATTACATTTCAATGTCCAATTAAATTCAACTTTATTTAAAGTAAGTATTCTTGTATCGTACTCCCTATTTAAGTTCCTTATCACCTGTTTTCCACTCTCCTACTCTCCCTTTTCATATACTTCCTTCCTTCTTCTTTGCACTTCCGCCATCCACCTCTTCACTTTGTTGCCTCCTGTATGTTCTTTTCACTGTTTATTTTACCCTCGCACGTCTCTGTTATGTGCTCCAACTTCTCTGTTTCTCTCTTCCATATTCTGCATAACCTTTCCTCTCTTTTTTTCAATTATTTAAGCCTAATAAATTTATATTCACTATTTTATTTTTACACTACAAAATCGAAATTACTTTCCAACCAATGTAATCTCTATTAAAAATGAATATATATATTTATATAATATACATTAAGATTAGGAATCGGGTATATTAATCATTTTTAAGATGTCCTTTTTTGAATTTATTAAAATTAATACAATTTTACAAAACAATTTCTTTAAAATGCACTGCATATATGGACGCTGTTATGCATTCATGTGTCAAGCGCCAGATACTGAGTTTTGAGAAAATTAACATTCTAGTTTTTCTAATTCAAATTGTTCAGATAAGAATAATTAGAATTATTTTTATCATATAAGCAAGTAAATATTAGAACTATTACAGATATTCATGAATTATTCATTGGAATATCATGAATTTAAAGAATAACTGATAAAATATAAAAAAATATTATTGCAAAATTCAATATGCTTAATTAAATTTGTAAAAATGTTTCAAAGTCTCTTGACACATAAAAGCAAATTAACTTATGGACTATTTATATTAATAAAATAATTTAAGGTTTATACTTCACAAATTAGAATTGGATTTTTATTGGAATTATTCTTTTATTAAATTTATCAACAGTGACATACGAACTTTTTATCAAAATTACATCAATAGTTTTTAAGTGATATTAATATATTCTAACATTGAAACGGAAGTTATAACAAATTTCTCATCAATAAATTTCTAAATAATAATATGAAAATCGTGAATAAAAATTATTATTTTTTATTTATTTAAGGTAATATTATTTTTTAGTGCTCTTTTTGATTTATTATTACTGATTCTCATCTTCATCATCAGGATCAATGGCGAAGTCTAATGTGTTTCCTAGTCCTTCAATATCATCGATAAAATCAGCTGATTCAGCATCTTTGAGAAAATTGTAAAATTCTTGACAGTCTGGTGGAACTAATTTGAACAATTCATTTAAATCAGAAGTATCTTTATTCAATTTTATTTCAAACGTCTGAAGCCATGATATTTTTTTTTTATTTATATCAACTTTTCGATTTATTATTGATTTTAATAAAGGTTGAATCGAAATAAAATCTTCAGGTTTCATTTTTTTTATTATGAATTTATTTTTTCGACGACAATTTGTCATAACTCTAATGTAATCATCAACAGTGTATAATGCTTTAGGCGGATGAACCATTTTTGCAAAACGAGAATTCTGCATTGAGATATTGTAATAATAAGTTTAAGCTTTTACATCGAATGCAAATTTTTTTATGACATAGTTCATAAAAAATATTTTTATTTATTGTATTAGAAACAACATTTCGTGCTTAACTCAATTTTTAATATTTTGGCGCTTGACACATGAATGCATAACAGCGTCCATATATGTTATAACAATTATTATTCGAGATTTACTATTTTTATACCTTGATTAAAAAAATATTCTTCAGAAATGTTATAAAATTTTTCTTTTCAAATTGTGTACTATTTTACATGTTTACACACAGTTAAAACATTTCATATATTTAAATGTGTTGTACAATACATATTTGATTATACTGATTCCTTATCTCAAGTGTATCAAGGCACATATCCGTACAATGTTCAAAAAGTGTGATAACATTTTAAGAGGACGCGTGACCAACTTCTTATCACATTTTTCCGTATTCCACTAATTTCATGATTAGCACATTAAGATTATTATTGTTGTTATTATTAAGATTATTCAATACTAGTCAGTGGCGGACTGGACGTGTTACCAATTTTGTCGAAATTTGTCCAGATACGTGTGAGGCCCCGATCAGGAATAATCAAGACATTCCTTGTAAGAAATTTCCAACAGGAAATATTATTGCTCTGTTAATAAAAAAATATCTCGACCCTGGTAAGTAGTCTTGGGATTCGAAGGCACCCCTTTGGTGTGTGGAGAATCAACTTTTTTTTAGGTATCACTCTTATTTACTATTTTTTATATTTTTCACTGCATGTGACGTCACAATTCTTCTGACCCTTCCTCATGCATTGTTCACATCTTGTCACAATTTGTGGACTGCCACTGACCTAAGGGGCCCTTCCTTAGCCTAACAGGGTTCAAATAATTCTTACGCAAGTAAAGGAAGGTCTAGAAATTTAGGTACTGGTCGGATAATTTTGTAATTAGCCTGACTAGGGCATGCTTGACTTGGTCCTAATCTTTCACTCATAAATTTGCTCAGGAAACATCATATAAGGCTTCGGTCGGTCAGTTCTAAAGTTAGCTTGACTAGAGCATGTCCGATAAGGTCATAGTTCGATACTTATAAATCTTGCTTAACAAAATTACATTCCTTACCAGCCAGCACTTTATCGGTAAACAAATTAAATCAATTTTCGCTAATAACGTTATAACAAAATTCACAATTTAATACTGCATTTACAAGAGCAGTTTTGGAACCCGGAAAACTGGCGTCGGTCGTAAATCAAATTTATCAAACTTGCTTGGTCAGGCGGTGAATATGTTTTGCGCTACTTTTTGACGCTGGTTTTTACCAGATACATAAATTTCTCACCGTAAATAGATTTTAAATATATATTTTAAACAATCCCTGTACAAAAATAATAGTTATTAGTTATATTAAATGTACCATTGTCACGTTTTGTTACACATTGCGGACAACGCCCCTCTGTTGTGACGTTACAGATTTAAAAAAATAAAAAATTGTTTAATCTTCTTTTGCTTTTTGGTCTTGATAATATATTTTTTTTAAATTTAATTTTAGATTAAGTGTGACATTACAAATCCAATGACTCTTGTCACATCTTGTCACATTTTGGGAATCTCCTTCCCCTGGTTTGTGTGTGGCTGGCAAACTTTTGATTTTCCTCTTAAAAACTCGCTTCAAATAAGCCACGACTAATTAATTTTAGAGATTTACGCCTGGCAGAGGTTTTCCTGCCTAGAAAGATGCTCGTGTGAATGCAGTATAGAATTTTTACCAATAACAACAAAAATTATTATTTTTATTCAGTAATTTTAAAAACGCAAATAACCTCCTTAAACAATCGCAATTTCTTTTCATTTTATAGATTTAATGCAGTGTTACGGATCCTTAATGGGGAAATAAAACACACTCTTTAGATTAGTGAGATTAGTTAAGGAATTCAACAAACAGTGAACTTAATGAATCATTTGTGTATCGCATACCTGATTGCTTATCCAATCTACAGTCTACTTACTACAATCATCATTACTTGATATTTTTTATACATTTTTTTATCAAATATCTTCCTTATCAACAATACTCAAATGTCTTATTCAATAATTGAATGTTCTTACAATCAAATTAATTTCTTTTAATTGTTCTTTATAAAGTAATTCATTTATGACAACCGTAGGAAAAGGTAGTATATAGATGAGATAGTATTTTTTTTTTCGAAGACGATCACTTCACTCAATAAGTTCGTAGAATGACATATAGATGGCGTTACTATTAGCAAATCCAAATGATTTTTAGATAGTACCAACCTGAACGATATGTGTCAAAATTTCATAACATTATGACTATTAGTTTCCGAGCTACAGCGGTTTTAGTGAAGTCGCTGTTCTGAATTTCGTGTGTATATAAAGCAACTTGTGTGATTTCATTATATTCTGACCGTATGATTCCTAATATGCCAGGTTTAATTATACAGATGGATGCATATTCCACAGACATATCTCAGGTTATGGTCTGCATGAGTTATGCCTCTATGAGTTGATGAATCCTATTAAGGACATTGTACGAGATTAGTTTGATAATTCAGAGTGGTTTTTTTTTTTTTTTTTGAAGAAGCGCTTTATTTTCAATAAAAGATAGAGTTTTCGGCAAAAGCACTTTATTTATCAACATAGTTTCACATAAACTCGATACATTTAGTTCAGCGTTTTTCCAGGTTTTCTCAAGGCTCTCATCTCTAAATCTCTTGCAGCATTTTCTTCATGTTTTCAATAGGAAATAGTCGCAGGGGACTAAATGTACGCCAAGTCAAACTTGTGTACTGTAGGGTATATTGGAGTTGTTTTGCACTAACATAATTTATCAGGAGAGCAAATTTTATTTAATTTTTATCGATACAACACTGCTCCCTTCTAGTCTTAGACGGCTGATTGCATTTACAAGGTAGGGATAGGTTTAGCGTTGGTTAAAATTCGCTGAAATTCGGTTCCAATGTGAGAGCTACGTAACGCCCGTATTCGGACGGTTTTGTCGTTTGCAGTGTACGAGGGTTCATTACATTTAGAAGGTTCGGATAGGTAAAGCGTAGTACCGCGTATACGTACGGTCAAAATTCGTGTGCGACAGGTCTAACACGAAAACGTAGCACTTTAAAAATCTGTACAGATTCCTGGCGTTTCAATTTTTATTTGTTGTTGAACTTTATCAGTATCAGTTTTAGAAAAACATATTTACGATACAAGTAATCATAAATTTGTATATGTATATATCTTTCTCTGGAATAATTAATTAGTTTGAAAACAAACTTTGAATCACAGCAACTGTTTTTTAATAATACAGGATCACACTTTATCAATCTACAATGTCAATGCTGCAACCTTGACCTTATGCAACAATTTGATATATATTATGCACGTGCGCTTTTTTATTCTAATCTAATCCCCTCTTTGACCTCTTTATACAAAATATTATGGGATTCCCTGATAGTTAAAAAAAATATGCTTGTTACTAGTCCCAGTTCTTCCTCGCACACTTGCACTCCTTGGGTTCCTTTCCAAAAATTTCTTTGCGGAAATTCCGTCCATTCGTTGAACATGATTGATTTGTTCTTAATTTCCACTGTTCGTCTTCACATACTTTTCTTTAATTTATCCTTTCCCAAATTTACAAATCACTTACCCATAAAACTCCTTTTCCTCATATTTTAATCTCTTGTTACTCCTTGTACTGATCATGTACTTTGCTTTTATATTACTATTATTATTGTTATTATTTTATTTTAATGTTTTTGCCATTATCAGATTAAAAATCACTTATCATTTTGATTCTCATCCTCATGTTTCTAGTCTACCATTCTTTCCCTTTTCTCGCTCCTTATCTTTATCTCCGCCATCCACCTCTTCTCTTCACTGCCTCTCTTCAATAACTGCACAATCTTCTTTTTATTTTATACTCTTTTCTCACATGAATACTTAACGTGCTCCAGCGTTTCTATCTATCTGCCGCACACCTTCCCAATCTCTCCCAAATTCTCATTTCATATATTATTTATAGTATTTTTCATTATATTTGCCCGTATCAATTTTTTCCATTTTTTCCTGCTACTCCTTTCTTCTTTCCGTTCCTCCTCTTCCTACCTCCTTCCTACTGCCCTCCCTTATTTTCCTTAGAATCTGGCCTTCTGCTTAAAATCTTATTTTGTTCCTTTTTACCTATTTCGTTGACATATATCTCGGCGTGCATCTGTCCAGCACTGGAATAACACCCATTTGATATACCTTTCCTAAATTTTTCAAACTTCGTTTGCTCTTTCCATTCCCATATCTCTGCTCCGTACAACATCATGCTCGCCATGAGCCTATCAAACATCCAGAGTCTTTTTTGTATATTCGCCACAAACACCTTTACCCCTACTCTCCACACCCATCTCTCGCTAAATTCACCTTCTTTGCTACCTCTTGTATCTGAATTTTTTCGTCATTGTTTTTTTTAAACGTGTATCTCAGATACTTGAATTCATTCACTTCCTCAATGTCCTCCTCTTTGTATTTCCAAGTTCTCTTTATCCTTTTTCTCCCCCTTTTTGGAACACCATAATTATGGAATATTTAGTTTATATAAAAAAATATCTTTAATATTGAACACCTGTTCATAATTATATTCGAGTCAAATATTTCAATTTAAAAATTGAATTAAAATTTGAAATGAAATTAGGAATCATTTTATCGATGTCAATTTATTGATTTTATTGACATACGTCGCTTTGTGATGGGGTACACACTAGTATACTTATATTTATAAACTGTGTTAACACCTTGAAATTGTTGTAAAATTATTTCAGTAAAACAACGAAGTACGAGTATATACATATATATAATTTCCATCTTACCTGTCAGTAAAACAAATACAAAGTTTACATAAGTTACTGTCGGAATGAGATAGTTACCTAAAGTGGAAGTCATCCATCATTCCAAACGTCGCTAGTGGGCAAACTAACCACTGACCATCTCGCGAAAATACGAGAGCATCCCAAACAAATCGGCGTTAACGTTACAGATTGCGTTGGAGATAACCTAACTGAAAATTGATCGCCATCATTATGTTTGTAAATTATTGTTTGATTTTTTAAAAGTCGAGCTCCTTCTCCTAAATACTTAAAAGTAGTAAATATATCCTTTAAAATATTTTGTACTCAACCATGGCTATCAGGATCAGCGCAAATATCTAATTATTTTGTAATAAGTTGCTTTATTATAAGTGAAATAACTCTCACTCTTTTTCCTTCGATGAATTGCCATCTGTTTCATATAACAGAGTGCATAAACATCAGTTACTCTTTATACACTGCATATATATAAAGTTTTGATATATATAATATGTGGTGAACAAAGATAAACAAAATCGTTTATTTAGTATATGTAGACTACATATTTTAATAGTAATCCACGTAAAATTATGTTAAAAACGAAGTAGCAGAACAGAAAATAAAATTTGTTATAGCTATATGTTCTTATATAGCTTACATGCTGTTGTTACGCTTATTATATGCGCAAAAAACCGCTGCTTTCTACGTTTTTATTATTATGAGAGCTTGTTTTAACTTTGATAACTAAATTCAAAAAAAATAGCGCTGGTTCAGAGATCGAATGCGAATATACAGCAGCTTAGCCTTAAGAATACTCATTCTTTCTTTTATAAATGTCTTTTTTATCAATAGATATTCAGTTTTCATATGTTGTAAAAGTAATTGAAATATATTGAGCATTTACTTAGATATCCTTACAATACAAGGTGCGGCGCGGTAATATCCTTAGTTGAAAAGCGCGCCACACAGCTGCCATTAATTCCTGCAGAGTGGGGTTATACACATTCGAAAAGGTGCAACCTAACGTTTTTTGTATAGTTAGTTCAGTAACGACCAATCAGTGGACGAGAGAGGAAAACGCGTTTGCCGTGGCAACTTACTTTTCGGTAAAAAGAATAAAAGTTATAAAAAGTTAAACTTTGATGATGATTTAGAAATATTTGATTTAATTTCATTAGCATTTAGATGCCAGTTAACATTATGTTCACAATATTCTTAAGATAAATAAAAAGTATAGTAGAAGTTAAGTCTAGAAAAAGATAAGTCTCTAAGATGCATAGACTAAACCCATAAAAAATTTGTTTATTTATTTGGGCTACACTACTGCCTTATAAGTTTATGATTATGTAAAGACATATTTAAAAAATGTGAAAGCAACCAAACCAGAAAATATTCCGAGATCGAACCCGAACTCACTCTATGCCACTGTGTTGTCTATATATATATATATATACTATAAATATTTTCTTTTCATTTAGAAATCATATAAAAAATATTGCAAAATAATGGAAGAAATAACAATAATTATAAATATATATAACAACTATTTAAAGACTTAATACAAAAATAAAATAACGATTTAACAACATCCAATTTAGTTTCAAATGTAAAAAATCCTATAGTGTGTTATAGCCTTAAGACAAAACTATAATCCAAACTCACAAATCATTTATAAAAGAATGAAATAAACACAAATCCCTTTAAACTGATTACCAATGGCCACCGGCATTTTTATAACATAACTATTTTAAGATCAAAGCCAGAACGACAGAAACAATTTAGGTATTAAAACTCTGCTGGAGACCAAGATGTTGGGTTATGTTATTCCTTTGTCATACACCTCGTTATAAACTAACGAATACTTTATAATATTGGACCATTCTACACAAGTCCAAACATGTCGAAGCAGTAGCCTAGAAGTGTTAGACACTTATAGGTAGCGTATCTATTGGAGTAGTAAAATAAGATAGAGAGCTAAATTTTTGTTTTGACGTTGCGAATACTTGCTATGAAGTCTCATATAGGAACAGTAAAATAAGATAGAAAACTGAAATTTTGTTTTATCGTTGCGAATACTTGCTAAGAAGTCTCATATAGATACAGTAAAATAAGATAGAAAGCTAAAACTATGCATAGAGCTTTCCTTTCACGTTCCGAACACTTGCTAAAATGCCTCACATAATCGTATCCGCGTCTCAATATATTCGAGGTCAAATGTCACAAAAATCGTTTTTTCTTTGCAATAATTTCATTTCCTGTGTGTCAAATGTCATTACAGGTTATCATAAAACTTGTAGATAATAAAATTCTGTACAAATTTGATTTTATGCATTTTTTCGCATAATCAATCGTTTCCAAGATATAGCGTGGAAAATGGAAGGCAAACAAAACATAAAAACTAAAAAATAAAGTATTTTTTTAAATGTTACGTCACATTAGGGGAAGGGGGTCCAAAATGTGTGACAAGACGTGACAATGATGAGGGGTTAAGAAACGTTGAAATTACCCCTATAACAATATATTACGCCGATTTAGTCAATTTTCGGAATTCGTGAATTAGGCAATATATCATCCAATTTGTAAAATAAGTACAATGTTTGGTTAATTCTCAAGAAAAACTAAAACTGTTATTAGTATAAAAAGCAAGACGGTTGTGTCTTCGGGATCGAGATGATCATTATATTTTTTGGGTTTGATCAAGTTTATTTGATTATTTCCTTATAGCATAAATATAAACTTAATAAGCAGTTGTGTAGTCTACATATAAAGCATCGACACACAAAAACTGCCTACAAAAGAAAAAGGTTCACGTAAGTAAATAAAATATGGAAGGCGACAGTATTTGTAATATCATGTTAAACATAAACAAATTTGAAATCACTGTTAATCATCAACAGGATGGACTAATGAACTTTTGACCCGTGACGCACGTAGTACGTAAATAGCTAATTAATACCTTCTAAGAAATCTGATCACGCTTAGAAGGCGGCCACACACGCCGTACCCAGTCCGAACACAATGCTTCGAGCTATATTCGAACTTCGAATTTGGAGAGGGTTGAAAGCGCTAATTATAATTTTTTTTTCCGTAAGTTAGTAGAACTTTACCCTATTACTATACCAAATATGAGCAACATCGGTCAACCCGTTTGTTTATAGCAGCTGGTTGAATCAGTCCACTACAAGCAATTAAATTCCGTTATCTTTTTTAGTCCCGCGCAAAATCAATCATATCTAGTCAAACCCTAGATCCACGTGTTCAGGGACGAATGTTCGTATTCACAGGCCAAAGAATAATGTATCCGTACACGAACAAGAACGTTTTCGCTCTATTAGCGCAAATAAAAGAGCAAACAAACCGTACGAATGTGACGATGTGGCGATGTGGGCGAAAACCGATACCTTTTTGAAATCGCGCTCAAATAATAGTAACTAGTTGTAACAGAACCTACTTTTAAAGACCTATGGTAAACCGGTGCCTGGGGCAGACCGCTTCCTCTACCATTCCCTCGGTATGCTTCTTCTGTCAGGTCAAAATTGGTTCTCGGCACCTGTTCTTTTCGCCTATCCTTTAACGACTTTTTCTGGTACAAGAGAGGTGTAACGTTGATGACAAAATTTAAAAAAGCAATTAACGTAAAGAAATATTTACTTTTGCAAATAGTTTTAAATCTAATAATTTATATTCTATATATAAATTTAAGCAAAATCGTTTAAAATATTAATTTTCGTGTCTAAGGATTATCTATTTAAACGGGGAATCAATTATTATCTATTTGAATATATTTCTAAATTTACATTTACAAAGAAAACTTAAAATTATTGTTGCTTTGTAAAAATTTAAATATTTTGATTTTATCTGGAAATAACTTCATTAATATTTCAATTTATTTTCGCACCAGGAGTCCGTCTCCTATCGTACCTAGACAACTCGTAAAAATGCTGATATTTTGTTAAATTTGGTTGTCATAAACTGATCAATTAAAATTTTTGAACAGATTAAAATTGTTTAATTTGAAACCCCTACAGGGTTAATGTAGACGCCATCCATTGATAACGTTTTTAGTGTGTCTCATTAAATTTTAAAATACATTTTTAAAATCTTGGACATTTCCAAAATAATAAAGGGGTGATTATATTAAAAATAGAAGTCCAATATTCAGTTCTTAAAATATTATGTTGTTAAAAGAATGAGCAAAATGAATAACAGCAGTTGCAATGCCAAGTGTAGAAAATGATGGGAAAGTGGGGTGCCAGAGTATATGAGGGAAAAAGAGAGTGACCTGAAGAATGTTAGAAGAACAGCGTGATTTAGACTGGGGAACGAAGAAAATGAATACTGGGTGAACTTAGACGAAAGGAAGTTTAGGGTGTGCAAAGCAGAGGTGAAGATACTGGAGCACATAAGGGATGATTGTGTGGACAAGGTGGGCAGCAATAGGAAGGTGGAGTAGCTATTAAAAGGGGGAAAGGAAGGGAACAAATGGATGGCTCTGGTGAAGAACCAGAGGGTTTATGTCTGAACAAAGTGATAGAGGTAAGAGGAAAGAGGAAAATGAAGTGTGAAAGGAAGAAAGAATAGTGCAACAATAATATACGGTTTGTCGAGAGGGGTCAAGGAAGGCAGAAGCACAGGCAAGAAGGAAGGAGAAATAGCAAACGGTGAGAAGGAAGGAGGTGTAGGGAACAAGGGAAGAAGAAGCAGAAAGTGCTTCAGAAAAGAGAAAAGTCTAGTATAGTTAAGTTTAATTTTAAGTTAAAGTTCTATGAAATGAATCACACAATTAATAATATAGTAATAATATTATATTATAAGATTGTATTTGCTAAAAGGGCCAATGTCATTTTCTGTCTTCCAAGTATTACATTTTTCAAAACATGAAATATAAGTAGATTCCACCTGAAACTGACATTTCACTTTATGTTAATTGAAATTAAAACAATTGTTTCAAACTTTCATCTCGGTGCAATAATTATGAAATTTTGACATTGGCTCATTTAGCACCAAACTAGTGATATGAGTAGATATGAGATTCCTGAGTCTTGCGAACTATGGCCGTGATGGAACAGATATGACTTATATGAGTGAAACATTTTACAAATCACTTTTAGAAGAGTATTTCTGAACTATAGTAATAATTAATAATAAAATTCAGGAATAGTGCAGATCATTGTTCGCAAGACTCAAGAATACTAGCCCAGGTTCGAAATAACAGTAAATAATATTTTTGAGGCCCATAAAATCAGAAAGTTGCCCAGTTTTATTACTTCCATTATATTGGCTGAAAATGGTATTTCTTTTCGGTCAAATTCAATTGAATTCAGTCTTCAGGCTCTTTAAAGTTAAGAGATTTGGGGACTCAAGTCTTCTTATAGAACCCCCCTCCTCCCACGCACCGTTGAAAAGTACTGTACCAATTTGAAAAAAATTATATTTTATTTTAAAAACAAATAAACGAAATTGTTTCAAAAAAACTATTTAATTAAATTTAGCTAAAAGTACTTGCGATCATATTTTGATAGTCACGCCGGCCGAACGGTATTTCTCCATATATAATTATCTAAAAAATTGTATTTTATTATTTGTATTAAGAACCAGAAATCGCGCACCAGATCTTAGACTATGTGAAAAATAAAAAAATTAGGTGGAATAGTGAGTTTATATTCTGTTCGCTCATCTGACAGTAAATATTTTTAGATCCAGTACGCCACTGGTTCTGTTATCTAATATTTGGCGATTGTCCGATGTAGACCACATCACACTATCCATAAATCAGAACAAACAAATTATGTTCTTATTATTTTTGCGTGTATATAATGTAAATGAATATATTATAAGTAGTAAATATTCATTCCTATTCAAAAAGTTTATGTCAAACTTTTAGACTAATCTTCTTATACTTTCTCAAACATTTTAGATAATGTGATTAAAATTTTGCATATGTTTCTTCGTTGCAGATAGATGTAGATTTAAGAAGTTAAAAGATATTTATACTATCTCCCTTTTACGGTTAGAATTTTATTTGCAGGCGCCAATGTTTCTACCGCATTAGAGATACAGATCTTTTTTTGTATGGTAAATAAAAACTGCCTTCTAAATTTATGTCAATAATCGAACAATAAACTTTAATGAATAAGGGCTGTCCTCTGTCGTAAGATTATAAAGCTACTTTTAATTTATTGTCGATCAGATTAATTTTTTGGTAAAATATTTTCTTTGTATAGATGTCGGAATTTGTTTTTATACAAGAATTTTTATATAGTGCTACAAATTCTACGACAAATATATATAACCAGTGCCGTATTTTCTCCAATAAATACTCCTTATACCCATTTTTAGATTCACATACTTTATTAGATCATTTCTCTTTGCCTTAACCACAAATATAAGCGGATATAAATCAAGAATTTGGTTTTTCTAAACAGTCATCTATAAATTTCATTGTCACTTCTTTTCACACATTGTACTGTGACCCATTGCGGATCACTCTCTTCGCACTGTCGTAATAATGCACCTTTAAAAACAAAAATTGAACTACAAACTGCTACGCCATCTAGCATTTTCTCCAGATTTACCGACTATTTCCTGTTTCCAAACCTGAAGAAATGACTATGCAGTAAGAGATTTGGATCTAACAAAGAGGTCATCTTTGAAATCACTGAAGCAAACGTCTATTTAGGGGGCCTTGAGAAAACGTATTATTTGGAAGGAATAAAAAAATTGGAAAAACGTTGGACTAAATGTATAGAATTTCGAGGAGACTATGTTATTTAATAAAGCGCTTATTGCCGAAAAAATCACTGAATTATCAAACTACACTTGTATTACGAAAGGAATGGAATGGCGACAGAGAAGGCAGAGAGAATAAGTGAAGAAGGTACAAGTGTGGAAGAGGAGCTAAGGAGAAGAGACAGCTAGATACAGCAACAGGAAAGAATGGAGAAAAATTAGAAGAGCAATTACAACACAAGATATAAAAGGATTTGGGAAAGAGAGATACCATCATGAGAAGGATTGCCACATTTAGATTGGGAAACGACGAGAAAAGAAACAGTTACTGGGTTAATAGCGAGGAAAGATGTGTAGGGTGTGCGGAACGGAGATAGAAACATTGAAACACATTAAGTTTTCATGTGAAAAAGAGGTAATAAGCGAAAAGAATATTGGGCAGTTATTAAAGGGAGACAGTAAAGGGAAGAGGTGGATGGCGGAGATAGAGAAATGGAACGAAGAAAGAGATGTAAAGGCAGAATAGAAACAGGAGGGAGAAGCAAGAAGTAGCAGTAGGAGCGAAGCAATAGCAGTAGCAGTTTTGCTTTTATTTTCGTAAGGATAAATTTACATATTTTTTTCGTTTGGAAAGAGTGAGAATGTTTAAATTTACTAAGGATCAAAATTGAATTAAGCACAATGACATTAAGGTACAAGAATGTAATGCCAAATGGCAAAAACATTAAAAAATAAAATAAAAAATCAAACTACCCTTGTAAATTTTGTACAATCAACAAGAAGGGAGGAGGGTCTTCCGATGTTATTTTTAGCTGCGTCACAATGCCCCACTTTGCAACTTTTCATGAGTACAACTCTGTGTCTTAAAATTTCAAGTAACATATGCGGCTATCAGACAGTGACCCCTTGCTCAAATACCGTTCGCACAATCTCAGATAAAATCATTAACAATATTATAAACTTATTTAATATTATTAAAATTGTTTCCTTAAATTTTGACGTTTATTCACAGAATCACCATCTCTTTATTTACTCGTACGATTTATATAAAATATTAAAATGTCTATAAATATAAGCGATATTATTTATATAGCATTTTATCGTTAGCTTCGAACTTGTTAACTATTTCCCAGCATTGATTTATAACTGATGATTATAAGTTTTGGCGTTCAACGATATTCGGTGATTCATATTGCAGTTCTACGAGACGAGAATATGCATTGGTCCAATGTTCACCATCCAGCATCCAGCATCCAAGACCAAGTCCGAGATCGTTTACATTAACATACGAAATGTTGTTTCTTAAAAAAAGTTAAAAAAAAAAAATAAGGAAAGGTTATATGTTAGACAGAAACAATACCATAACCTCACTATTTTTATACTAACAGGATAAATTACGATCTGTAACACTATTTATGATATTAAATGGATTTTTAATTAGTGTCAAATACAAAGTAAGATCAAGAAAGGCTTGCGCCAATATTTTTTTTACATTTTCACTGATAACAGTCAATTTAAAAAAAATAATACGTGAAAAAACCACGGTAAGAAATTATCAGGTTGGTAAGACAGTAATTTCGATTTTGTAGGCCCTATTTCTGACCTGCTGGTTGTATTATGTTGGCAGTTTTTGCAGCGCATGGCCTCATATATGCACTACACCACTGCCTAATAAGTTTATTATTATGTATAAACATAATCAATTTATCTTGATAACAACCAAACCCAGAAAATGTTACTCTGGGTATCGAACCCGAAATCATAGCAGTCAGCGACAAGCATCAATGCTCTCGCCCACTGTGTCGTCATATTTCAATTATATTTTGTTCGACTTGTCTATTTTTCTATGTCTATTTTGATTCTACGCTCATATTACTTCAGTACATACAAATATAATTGTACACTTATTAGGTAGCGGCTTAATACACATTTATATAAGGTCACTATACCACTTAGTAGGAGATCATCGGTGATAACACTTGGCATCGGAAATAGGCCGCCGTTAAATAAATTAAATTTAAAAAGAAGTTCTGCAAACTTCGGTACCAATAGTATGTACCCTGTAGTAACACTTACGAATTGTTAAGGTTTATTTAACGTAAAGAAAATAACCTTTTATTAAATAATGTTACATTATATACAACATATAAAACCTATTTGATTTCTGGCAAATAAAAATATCTGTTTTCCTTTTAGGACCTTTTCAATAATCAAAAGATATTATTAAGATTTCCATTTAATTAAAATGTTACATGTTTTTAACATAATATTTATGTTTTCTGTTTTTTGGTTAGACATTGTATTAAAGTTTAATTGAAGTCCTAATTAAGCAAAAAAAATATAATAATTATGGAAATTTATATACGGAATTGGATTTTATTTAATTTATTTAACCGAGACATAACCGAGACATAACCGACTACTATGTTGTTATATACGTACACTACACCGCTGCCTAATTTAACTTTGATAACAACCAAACTCAGAAAATGTACCCCGAACGCAGAGTAGCCTGGCGTCAAAAATCAATACTCTTGGCCATTATATCATTACATATTTTTTTAAACATATTTATTTGACGTCGGCTTATTTCCGATGCTGAATCCTATCACTGATAACCTCTATTATTGTTGGCACTTTTATGGTGCCGTGGCCTACTGTGTATTACACTACTGCCTAATAATAAGTTTATAATATTTGTGAGCTCTCACATCATCAATTAAACTTTGACAACAACCAAATCCAGAGTACGAGTTATACACTACACTGTGTGCAGTTAGTAATGATTTGATTTCCCTCTACTCTTAGAGTTTTACGATGCCAGCCTATATTGGCCATAAACTCGCTAAATATTGTGCAGAAATTGCATCTGCATGTGCACATGTAAGACGAAATTTTATGTATGCAGTATGGGGAGATACATCTCAAACTAATATTGATCACTGAAGTGTGTTCGTCCTGGTGGTGAACCGAACACTGTTCACCGATGGCACGAGGGATGCAATGTCAACGGATTTACTTCATTCGTATACCACCACAATCACAATCTGAATGGGTACTCTTCAGATTGGCCAAATCTGGTGCGTTCAACATGGTATTGCCGTTGACAACCAAACCCAAAAATTATAGCTCGGGGGGATCAAACTCGATAACACAGTTGTCTGAAATCAAGCATCAACGCTCTCGGCCACTGTGTTGTTACATTTTAATTAAGTGAACTACATTTAGTTACAAAGTGTAAGTGTAAGGTAGAATATCGATTTAGTCCGTGACGCTATATCAAAACGGTAATCTGTGAACCATTGTTCAATATGCATCTGTGCAAACTGCAGTTGCAGTTGCAGACTGTTGTGACACTTCTAGTTTGTTATCTGTTGACACTAGCACACCCCTTGCTTGAAACAAAGACTAGTGGGCGGTCACGAAGGGCCGCTGCACGGTGGTGCAGTTGATGCAGATGATGCAGTAGTAATATGTTTATGTGTTAGAGCGCCCATGCCACACAAATCTTAAAGCAGGAGCACACAAAGGAGCATAACGTACGAAAATCACGCGGATGCAACGGAATGCAGCGAAACGGGTTTAGATTATTCTCATTGATAATAATATGTAGATTTTCGAAGGTTTTTTGGGGCATTTTTAAAAGAATACTTTTATTACTTTAAATTTTACATGTTTATTTTTATGTGTTAACATAAAAACATTAAATTCTTTTGTGAATTGGATAGGATAATATGTGTTTTACTTTGTTAGAACTTGTTGATGTTATTGGTGTTGTATTTTTCTTTTTTTTTGTTTTTTTGTTTTTTTGTTTATTTAAAAATAAATATATTTTTTTAACATATTTATAATGATTTATGAGTGGTCTAACTTACCATTTTTTGTGGTAATGACCCTGGCCATCGGCTTTTATTGAAAACCCTTTCAACTATTCAAAACTATGAAAACTAAATTTAGAATATTCGTATATATGCCAACGGCTGTACCATGTTGACAGCACCAGTTCTCATCCGAACACTGAAGTTAAACAACATTGGGCGTTGTTTTTCACCGGCTAGGGTATTTACAATTTATTTTTATGTCTAACTATGGATGCCACAGCCGTAGTTGTTTCCGTACTGTTAGAAGTGGCAGGGACAAGTCTATAATTTGTGATGTGTGACAATGGGTATGGGGGGAGAAGGTTGTGTCACACCACTTCCTTTATGTAACTATATCAAAAAATAAAATGTAACGCTTAAAAACATAAAATATAATTTGGTCCAGCTTGTGGATATGCTATTTTGGATATGGAGTCTTATCACAGACAACATCCTGCTATGATAGATACCTTAAAGATATCTGAAGTCTCAATATAAGTTACCGCTTGTATCACATATTTTATGATTACATACATAATCAAATTTATTTTCAGAAAATAAATGTGAAAGGTGCTGGAATCGAACCCGAAGACACAGCTTTTTGAGTTAAGCATTAATGCTCTCGACCACTGTGCCTCCATGAAATGTTAAAGAAATAACAATTCTTATATAAAACAATTATTTAAAAGAAAATAAGGGTGGTGAGTAGAAAGAAGGGGGGAGCGGGAGAGTCCCGAAAAAGAAAAAGGAGTATCATGAAAGGAATGGAATGGCGATCGAGGAAACAAGAGAAGGAGGCACAAGTGTGGGAGATGTGAGATGAACAGAAAAGAATTGAAAATATCGAGAAGAGCAATTACAACACAAGATGTAAAAGGATTTGGGAGAGAGAGATACCACATTACTTAAGAGAAAAAGACACAAAAAACATGAAAAGGATTGCCAGATTTAGATTGGAAAACGAGGAGAGGAGCGATGTGTAGAGTGTGCGGAACGGAGTTTGAAACACTGGAGCACATTAAGTTTTCTAGTCAGAAAAAAGTAATGAGCGAGAAGAATATTGTGCAGTTATTAAAAAGATGTAGTTAAGGGAAGAGGTGGATGGCGGAAATAGAGAAAAGGAACGAGGAAATAAAAGTAACGTCAGAACAGAAGTGATTTTAATCTGAAGTGACAAAGAGACGAAGACACAAAGAAGACAAGAGGTGTAGGTTTTTTTTTCTTTTGGAATTGGAATTAATTAAAGCTTTTGGAATGTAATTTATGGATTTAAGGCGGAAGAATGTAGTGCCTAATGGCAGAAACATTACAATAAATAATAATAATAATAAAATAATAAATAAAACAATTATATATATTTAACGATAAAATTAGCTGTAAATTTCAAGTTTGATAACTTCAAGGTAACGTAGCCCACATATTTCTATTTCATTTTTGACAGGATAGGGCAATAATAAACCTAAGACTAAAGACTTAGAGCAGCGGGTAGCGTATCCACTATCTGTGAAACATGACTGGCTGTTGGTCGTTAAAGTGTTAAAGCTATGTATTCCTAAACATTCACGTTCATAATTCGCGATCTGATGTGTAAGGTCAACATTCCTTTGTTGTGTTTTCGTCTTGTGTCTATACATTCGAGTTATAAATTTGTATTTTAAATAATATACATAACTTTTATTATAGTAATATTTTGTACGTTTTCACCTTGCAATTTTCTTTCATTCGCGATTTTAATCTTTTGAGACAGCAGAAATAAATTTGATATGATTTATGTATCTAATGCAGCAACAGATATATGAGGATTGTAAAATTGATGACTAATAGACGACTTTTTTTATTTTCACTTTCTAGGTAGAATTTGTAACACAAATGTAATAGTTTAACTAGCTAGTAGTAAGCTATCACCCCACTCAATAAGTTCGTAGGATGACATCACTATTGAGAAATGCATATATACCAACCTGTTAAAATTTCATGACATTCCGACCATTAGTTTACGATTTACACTGGTTTTAGTGATGCTACTTTGTAATTTAAAACAAAAAGAAATTCTGAATTTCGTGATTTTGATAAAGCATTGCTTCTGAAGGGGGGGGGGGGGGGGGGAGGTTTGTGTAAGGTTTCAATTTTTTTTAAATTTATTTATATTATTGTACAACATCTTAAGTTTATTGTGTAAAAATTTGAATTCGATTTGAGTAAAACTGTCAGAGATATGGAGTTTAAAGTTTTTTTTTATTTTTTAATTTTAACGTAGTTTAAAATAACAAAGTTTCTAATATTTTTCATGAAAAATCGGTATTTTAACTTTTAAGTACAGTAAAGAATTGAAAAATCAATAAAAAGAGAAAAACTCGACAGCGTTACCTGCAGAAACTTATCAACTAATGAAATCATTTTGGTTTTTCGATTTCAAAAAATCCAGTGATGAGTTACGAGTGGCACCGCAATGTTACTTTTTTTGTGACGCCTGAAGAGATTCGCTGTCAATGCCTCATATCTTGACATTTATTTATGAAAATTTCACAAAGTATTCTTCAAGTGTCATTTTATCATGTAGTAATTATAGAAATAATTGTATATTAACTGTGTCGTCAAAAAACATTATTGAAATTATGCTTCTTTTTTATCGTTTTGACCTTACCCCTCCCTTAACGGAAAAAAACCGTTCAAGCACAGCAATGACTTGACAAGTGTTATTCGGACTCTATACCTCGATGGCTCTGAATGCTCTGGTGGCCCAAATTTGGTTGTTGAACCAGAAAACATGTATGTAAACCTTACATTGAAAGATAATTTAGGAATTAGTAAATTTGCACTATATAAAATGTAAACAGGTATTAATAGTATTTAGAATGGTTATTTTAATAATTTGCAAGTATAATGATTATGGAATACATTGAATTTGCCCTTGAGATTTAGCAAAAGGATTATCTGAATATTTCATAATTCTGTGTAACAGTCAAAATTCCCATTTAATTAATAACAATTTCAGGCAATAAATGAAACCTAATCCTAAACAAATATCTAAAAACAAACATAATATAATCATCATGTCTACGTGTGAGCAATTATTACTGACTTTATTACATTTACAAAACATAAATATAGAATCATTTTTGGTAAAACATCGTGATTTTTAATAGTAAAATTATTTTGGAATTAGTGTTAAAACAAATAATTCGTATAAAACGATGGTTAGTTGTATTATATTAAAGTTAAATGTGTATTCTTTAATATTTTTACACTTTTTGATAACTACTATAAAATAATTCTTTAAATTAGGTGATAACGAGAAAATAATTATACATTCAAATTTTCGATACAGAACTTCTTTTTATTTCTTGTTTGTATCAATCTATTCAATATTTAAACCATGTTAAGTCATTGAAAATGCATCTCTGTAGCCGCGTCACGTCCGTCAAATAAACAATACTAACCGCTACCTCCTCGTGGTTAGCATTAAGTGTTCACTTGGTTGTATGTTTCAAGGCGCAATTTCAATTCATACATTCTGGTTAAGAAATTAAATTAAATTTAGGACAAAATTTATAAAATATTATTAAAACGGTATCCAAATATTTTTCTTCAAATTTGCAAGTTTATTTTTTTTTATTTATATAATTACTATACTTTTTTATTTTGTGTCATCTTATTTAAATTAATAAATTTAAACTTAGTAACAAACTTAAGCCATTATGCCTCGTCCAGATCAGTGCCATACCAACATTTGCTGCAAGAAGTTGTACAACACGTCTATACCGAATATTAATACATTGGCATCCTTTGTCGGTATTACGTTTTCACGCGTTGTTTAATCAGTGATAAATAAAATAATAAATAATAAAAGAAAAAGAATAGTTCATCTATTTAATTTTTTCAAACTTTGCTGGCATATACTATATCTGATAATGCAAATGCAAATAGACTTTACATTTTCTAATAGCAATGAATGTAATAAAAATAACCTAAAGTAACGTAAAGTTTAACTTTAAACTTTATCAAACAAAACTTAGAAACATTTGAAAAAAGACAGCAAAGGTAAGAAGTCATCGTTAAACTATGTGGCAACATTTTGGCATTGTTGGAAAAGCCGTCTCCCCACTCCTGAATGGAAATTAGTTTTTTAGTACGAACCGAACTGTGGTTGAAGAATTATGGCCATTTCATGCTATTCTGACACCTCCCCATCACCCCCATCTTTGTCATATTTTGCGGACTCCGTCCACTCACATTGGTGTGATGACATACATTTGCATTAATACGATTGCATGTGACGTCACAAATAATCTGAACCCTCTCCGCCCATTGTAAGATCTTGTCACAATGGGCTTGTGTCCTCATTTTTTAGTGGTCGATTTTTCAATTGTTGATTGAAATTGATGTTAATAAATGTGTATTGACGTGTCTCTTTTATTAAATATCTAAATGTTAAAGGAGATATAGCAATTAAAAGTTTGAATTGTAGTTTTAGCGCTAGAAATGGTCGGCCATATTTTTATGACGTGAAATGCATTTTAACGTCAGTTATTTGTTGAGCAGGTCAGTGCTGTGGTAATGTTTTGTAGCTGTTGGTAGTTAAATAATCAAGTCAAGTCAAAAAATAATAACTTTTCATTTTATTTAACCCTGCTAAGGCAGACATAATATTGAAATTTTATTGTTCCTTGAAATAGCTGTAAATAATATTTGATATTTTGATATATAAATACATATAGCAGAGATTTATGAGCTGTAACGGTGGCAGCGGTTGTGATGTCACATGCATTTGAAATGTGTACAACGTTGAATCCCTTTAAAAATTAAAGAGACAAAATGACTTTTTTAATTGTTAATATCTCTTAACATATAAGGAGTTATTAAAAAATAATTGAACATTTGAGGTTCTAGTAACCCACTTTATTAATATATAGTACACTTTTATAGAAATTAAGACATAGGACACAAGCCCATTTGGAAACCTCCTCTCCCAACCTTTGCGTGTGACATAATTAATGGATTTAATTTAATTAATGGAATTAATGGAGAGCTATAAAAAAGGTTTTGTTCTTAAAAATTCAAAAAAACGAGAGCACGAAGCAGAGAGAGTAATAATTTCTTCAAAAAACTAAACTATGAATAAAAGTAATAAAACTATAGAAATACATATCCAAATGCTGTCACTACTTCTGCCAACTATTTTCATTGCGCCAAATAAAATAAATGAAGAAAATGAAGTAGCTAACCTCCCCCCATGTAGTCCTGGACAGTTTTCTACCTCTCCCCCCTCCGCACCCTTACCCCTGACTAGGCCACCTGGTCATGGATGGCTCTATTAATACAACTTGTATTTTGTGATTTGTCATCTGTCAATCGAAATACACTTAAACCAATATCAATAAATTATAAGTTTCAGTAGCGGCTTTTCCAAGTTAATCTATTGTAACACTTAACATTTTTCCTTCTAAATACAACTCTAATTCGAGAGAAGGCTACGGTTATACTGATTTGTTTACATTGCATTCGAAAGAGAACGCTTCATGATAAACAGCTGTCGGTCGCTGGCGTTTGGCGCTTACAGCCCGTATACTTTACCTTTTTATAATATGCCAGTTCCGCAAGAGAAGTGCAATATCCGATAGAGTATTTAACACCTCAAGTATCCTTGAAACGTACCCCCTGTTGTTCCGTACTGTAACTTCGACAAAAACTGTACACTTATAACAAAATAAGGAGCTAAATGAAGGACAGGTTCTCTATAATAAAAACAAAAATTCCAAAATCCCATATTTCGCATTACTCTATCTGCTTTTGACACATATCGTTATCTTAAAATCTATTTCTAACCTCAAAAAATTTGACAAAGGTTTTTTTTTTAGATTTTAAAAGCTTTAGTTCATTTTGACAATACATTGTTAGATATGCCTTTATAATAGCCGCAAATATTATTGTACGTAAATGTTTTTTGAATGGTATTTAATTCCCATAGCTCCTCCTACACACACAAACAAATAAACATTTAGTTGATATATTATTATTTGTATTTATCGACTTTTTACCGTTTTTTGTATTTTGGATATGGGGAACAATAAGGATGGGAAAATATATTTATTTCAGATATTTCAAATTCTTTTTTACAAATCAACGTCACGGTGAGCGAGAGCATTTATGCTTGATGTTGATGAGACTGCCGTATCTTCGGGTTCGATCCCTGAAACAGAGTTATATTTTATAGGTTTGGTTGCTATCAAGTTAAATTGATTATGTATTTACATAATCATAAACTTATTAGGCAGCAGCACATATATGAATCCATGATACTATAAAAACTGACAAAATAGTAAGAGGTGATAAGGCGGCATCCATAAATTACGTCACACAAATTTCCTGATATTTACACCCACTTGTCACAACATTTTACGAACCCTACCCCGTTTTACTACTGTTCTCAGAAGAAATGACATTTTTTACATTAAAAATTATATATTTTATGCTGCATGTGACGTCACACCGCTTCATATATTCATATGTGATATAATCTCTGCGTTTGGTTGTATAGTTTAAATAATTACATACAATATCATAAATTTATTAGGCAGCGATAAACTAATAAATTAAAACTAAAGTTATAAAAGGATATAACAATAAAGATATTAAGGGCATTTCATTTTTTTATAGTTTTCCATTTCCAATATCCAATGTCAACAACCTTCATTTGTCATTATAAATTAGTTTTTAGTTATTTCTTTTGCATTATTTATTATTATTGTAAATCTCCAATTGCTGTCAAGCTTTCGTTACTTTAAGAATATAAAAACCTTAATACAATAAAAGCCCTTACGGCTTGGACTAGGTATTGGACGAGTACTTTCTTATCTTTATCACCTATCTGTCTAAGAACCTTGATGTTTACATCACCGTCTCCGTCACCGTCCATTCAGTCATACCTGAAACGTCTTAATTCTTAACTAGTTTTAACATGCAAGAAGGTTGTACGAAATAAAACCATGCGAGTATTTGTAGATTGAATAATTATTCAATTGTTTAATGATAAAATAATTTTACACTTTTTAATATAAATTTAACCACAAATTCTTGTAATATAAAATGGTTGCGAAACATGCTACGACAGTGCAAAAGCCAAAACACGAGTGACTCGAATGCCATACGGCTGTAGCGTGCACAGCAGTCGTCGTTGTGTTGCCCAACACGTCGCTGTGTTGCCCTGAGTAAGATTTCTACCAGAGACAACAATACAATATTAAACTAGAATGTCAACAGAGACACATTTTATGTTCTGTGCTAATTTTGTACTGAACATAAATTACCAGCCAGCAGAACGTAGCTGATCCCACAACCAACTTAAAATATATATAAAAATACATTAATACATAGAGCTACATAAATTTACAAACTTCTTAAATCTATGATAGTCTACATAATTGTATGAGAATAATATAAAATAAAACAAAATAACAATTATTCTAAAGATAACAGAAAACGTAATTAACATTTTAGCATACATTATCAATTGCATAATGTACACAACAATCAATTCAGTGGTAATCTACACAATTTTGTGATGGGTCTGTTGTAGATCTTATCACCAATTTTTATTTCCGCCACTCTCACCTTTCCATCTTTACCAAAAAAGACCTTTGTGATTCTGGCCATTGGCCACTTTAATGGGGGTGAGTTTAGATTCTTTACAATAACTAAATCACCTTCTTTCAGGTTCTCATTAGCATAACTGGGTATAAACATAAATTTTATATATAGATTATTACAAAAACTTATAACATTATTTCTATGAGACTTATTAGTCTGTAAATTATACAACTCTTTTAATTCATTAGCAGCACCCTTGAATGTTTTAGCATTGTCACAATAAATTTTAGTAGGCATGCCTCGTCTAGAAATAAAACGATTGAGACATGCCAAGAATGTTTCAGTTCTTAAATCAGAAACCACTTCCATGTGTATGGCCTTTGTAGAAAAGCAAACAAACAATGAAATGTAACCTTTTGTAATCAATGGTTTACGTATACGAGCTATCTTTATGTTAAAAGGTCCACAAAAATCTACACCTACATGCTGAAATGGTCTTGTAGCTGTAACTCTGTCAGCTGGCAAAGAACCCATCAATTGTTTAGCAGATTCAGCCTTCAATCGTGAACATATAACACATTTGTATAGTACCTTTTTGACCTCCCGTATGCCATTGATAATCCAGAACTTTTGAGACAAGGAGCTGAGTACTAATCTAGCACCAGCATGGAGCAAACGTAAGTGCTCATTTTTGATTATGATAGAAGTGATATTGTTGTCCTTTGGCAGTATGACTGGGTGCATTTTATCTTTTGCAATGCCTGCATTTTGCAATCTGCCACCAACACGAATTAAACCAGTGCTGTCTATGAAAGGGTGGAGATTACCTATACCGGTCTTGATAATGATACCACCTAAGAGACATTTTATTTCTTTAAAAAATATTTGCCTTTGAACTGAGCGAATGATAATTAATAAAGAATTATGAAGTTCTTGTGGAGATAAATGTCCACAAATATTATTTTTAGAAATAGTAAGATAAGAACAAATTGAACTGTGTACTGCCTTTTTACAATTATTAAAGAATCTATACACATAAGCTAATACACGCTGTAGCTTATTGATATTGGAGAATTTTTTAAACAAGTCTAGCATTAACGGTGCTTGTTCGACTTCAATGTTACAAACATTACAGTTTTTATCTTCATCGTCTGATAGAAGTACTGTATTTAAATCAAAATAATGATCATGTTTAAAATGAGAATTGGATAGATACTGGGGACCGTTCCACCAAAGATTTTGATTTTTTAAGTGTTGTGGTTCTATACCACGAGAAATTATATCAGCTGGGTTATCAGCTGATTTTACGTAGTACCAAGAGAATTTATCTGTGAGCTCTGTTATTTTCTTTACTCTGTTATTAACATAGATATTGGTTTTTAATTTGTCCGCTTGAATCCAAGCAAGGACTATTTTGGAATCACAATAAAGGAAAAGTCTATGTTCCAATCTAGTTTTGAGTAAATTACTAACTCTAACCGCAAGTTGTGCCAACAAAACTGCACTATTTAGCTCTAGTTGGGGTATTGTAAGTACCTTATTTAGTGGAGCCACACGAGACTTGGCACAAATTAATTTTGTTTTTACGTTGTCATTTGCTGTAACGGTTCTTAAATATAGGCAGCACCCGTACGCCTTTATAGATGCATCTGCATAGCCTATTAACTCTGCAGTGACAAAATTTTCCTCCTTTATAAGTCGATCTATTGAAATGCTGTCTGCTATCTTTAGACCATTAAGGAACTTTTCCCACATCTGTAATTGTTTGTCAGGCAGCGGTGCGTCCCAATCTATTTTCAAAAACCAAAGCTCTTGCATGATTAACTTGGCAACTACAATTATAGGGCCAATCAATCCTAACGGGTCAAATAAAGTCCCAATAAAACTAAGCACTTTTCTTTTAGTATTCAAATTGTTACTATTCGTGTTAGGACATTTAAAAGTAAATGTATCCAAAATAACATTGTATTTTAGACCTAATGTTTTAATAATGGCTGATTTATTTAAATCTAATTCATTGATATATTTTTTATCACTAGAGATGTCGTCGAGCACTGGGGGATGATTGGAAGACCATTTGTGTAATTTAAAATTACCTAATTGTAACAAACCAATTAATTGAGACTTTAATTCAGATAACTCTTCCACGTCATCGCACCCAACTATGACATCATCAACATACGTATTATGGCACATTGCTCTCGCTGCGAGAGGATATTTATGTTTGTAGCGATGGGCAAGTTCTATGAGACATCGTGTGGCCAAAAAGGTAGAAGATTTGAGTCCATATGTTACAGTTTTTAATTGCAAACAACTGATGGGCTTACCTGGATCATCTCTCCATAAGATATTTTGTAAGACATTGTAAGTGTCATTTGTGAGAATACAGCGGAACATTTTTTCTATGTCACAGACAATTGTGTACACATAAGTTCTAAACAGTAGGAGAATATCGAAGAGCTCGCCTTGAACCACAGGACCATTCAGCATAACATCGTTGAGAGAAATCTTATTTTTAGAACGCATGCTTCCATCAAAGACCACACGCAATTTAGTAGTTTTGCTATCATCGTTTGTAACTGCATGATGCGCTAAAAAATAATTAGGAGTATTATAAACATCATAAGAATTTATGTCTATTTCCCTGGCATGTCCCATCTCTATATACTGATCAATGAATTTTTTATACACCTTCAATAGTGAAGGATTTCGTTTAAATCTATTTTCTAACACACAGAATCTTTGCAGGGCGACTGAGAAAGAATCCCCCAATTCTAGTTCATTTACTGGGCTGACTAATGGCAAATCTACAGTAAAAGTATTATTTTCAAGTAGTACTGAATTTTTAAAAATATGTTCAGCCTTTAAATATTCCTCAGTAAACTTGTCTGTCTTTTCTGGGACCTTCTCAGTCATCCAAAATTGCCCCATAACATTCTCAAGGGTTGTATGGTCAGAAATGGCAAAATTAGATACTATAATATTACTTGAATAATTATTTTGATTTTGAAACATTTTTGGCTCATTAATAACATTATAATTAAATTGATTATGCAGTTTACCTGCAACTACATATCCAAATGTAGTGTTCTGTAAAACTGAGCCATTATTTAATTTAATACAGCCACCTAATAGAATGGCAAAATATACATCCGCACCCAATAGCAATGATATTTTCGAGGGTACATTATACTGCTCATCAGCTAGCTTAATATTTTTGGGAAAAATAACTTTGGATGTGTCAATAAAAATTTGAGGCAAATGCGTAGTGATAGATTCAACTACATGACAATTCACTTTGTGATTAATATCTCTGTCGTAATTAGACTGTATGTTTATAATTGCTGAGTGATATAATTTTGTGGCTTTATTGCCTATGCCAATTATTTTACTAGGATGAGTGTTTGTGCGTAAACGCAATTCTTTTAAGAGTTCAGCAGTCACTAATGATGCTTGACTACCGCTATCGAGCAATGCACGAACTAGAAACTCGCGACCAAAATTGTCAACAATTTTTACCTTCATAGTAGGCAGCAATATGGTACCCCCCAAGCTATCATTGCTACAGCACATTACAACTGGAGATTCAGTTGTCTTGCCAGCCAGCGAACCAGCATCTGTTTTATCACATAACAATTTGCTATGCATGCCTTTACATTTATGACATTTATAATTATTCTCAAGGGAGCACCTGCCACTATGGGCTTTTAAACATAGCGAACATAATTTATGTTCTTGAACAAATGAATTACGCGACTCTAAAGGAGCCATTTTAAATTTTGGACATCTAAAAATGGGATGGTCCATATTACAATATCTACATGCTAAATTGTAGCGAGTAGTGACATTGGAAACTCTCGAGTACGAATACTCTTTATAATTTTTGTCATTTGACATACTTTTATATGGTGAGCTATCCTCAAGTGCAATCGCACGTTTTTCTAAAAATGATATAAATTCTGCCATAGTAGGCAGTTTGTCTACATTTCTTTCCATATGGAAATTGCGACTAGTTAATAAATCTAGCTTTCTACATAATATTGAGATTAGAATCATATCCCATTTGTCTACAGGCTCATCAAGATTTTTTAACGCTTGTAATTGCTGTTTTACTTGACATAAAAAAGCCCTTATAGCCATTGCAGTACCCTTCTGCATGTTTGGAATATCAAGTAATATATTTATATGATTAGTAATTAATCGCGCCTTATTATCATACCGCGCTAACAATAAATCAAGAGCCTCTTTATATGAGCTGTTCACAAGCGGCAAATTTATAATTATTGAGAGAGCCTCGTCAAGGAGATACTTTCTTAAATAAAAAAGTCTCTGTACATCGGACAGTGATGCATTATTGTGAACAACTGCTTGGAAGAGCTCATAAAAGGGCCTAAACCTGGTTATATCCTTGCCATCGAAGGTTGGAATTTCCACCGCTGGAAGCTTGGATGCCACTAAGCTAGGACAAGTAGGCCTATTAACTTCTTTTAACTTGGTGATGCTGGCATTTAACTTAGCTAAAATATTAAAGTATTTTTCTTCTACATCCTCGATGTCTTCATCATCCTGTTCATCAATTTCTAAAATACTGGATTGCGTGAGCTCGTACGTGTGATAGGTAGCCATCAACTTTTCTTTCTTCGCCTCCAGCAGCTCTACCGTACCGGATTCGAGGGCCCTTGCGTCGCTGACATAATTGTCCATTCTTGAAATCGAACCTTTTGCAGTCGTCCGCGCCGTTTTAAGCCTCTTCAACCCCTCCATCTTGCTTAGGTGATAAACTCGTACTTGTATGTTAGATGAAACGTGGATGAGAAAACTAATCCAGCTTAATCCAGGAATTTAGCAATTTTTTAATAAATCGGTACTTGTAGATAATGATAATAGAATTGTACCTTGATGAGTAAAAAGGTATTTTACTCTCTTCTAGGTTCCTTGCACCCCTTTCCGTATAATAAATTTCTTGAACAATTTTTCTTGAAATGTGAACATGTAGTATCCAAAATATATGTGAATCCGCTTAAATCAAGCGTTACATTACCCAATCAATGTCAATTGATGACTTGCCAGGCCGCCATAGGGTAAATGTAAAGAAATAGCTTGCACATGTGCCGATTACTACACAGATGTAACCTCAAAACACCACGAATTCACACGCGGTTAATAATGGTTTGTAAGACCAAATTTGTTTTAATTCTCGAAGGACTAGCTTCGCATTTACGAATTAAAACCTTCTTGAAATGTAATTGTAAAATCCAAATCCTCCGTGAATCCGCCAAAATAGAGCGTCCCAATTACCCATTCAATGGCAATCACCAAGGGGCAAATGTAAAAAAACGCCAAAAACACAATGTAAAACACACGCGGTTAAAAAACTCGAAGGATCGGCTTTGTAAGGCATCGAAGGACCAGCTTCGCATGTACGAAATAAAACCATGCGAGTATTTGTAGATTGAATAATTATTCAATTGTTTAATGATAAAATAATTTTACACTTTTTAATATAAATTTAACCACAAATTCTTGTAATATAAAATGGTTGCGAAACATGCTACGACAGTGCAAAAGCCAAAACACGAGTGACTCGAATGCCATACGGCTGTAGCGTGCACAGCAGTCGTCGTTGTGTTGCCCAACACGTCGCTGTGTTGCCCTGAGTAAGATTTCTACCAGAGACAACAATACAATATTAAACTAGAATGTCAACAGAGACACATTTTATGTTCTGTGCTAATTTTGTACTGAACAAAGGTGATATATCAATTACTAAACATGTTGGAGCATGTTCGCACACCTAAACGGCCTGCTAGTTCTTTTAAGTCTAAACGAAACCATTCTGCTTTTTACTGGTCCGGGTAGTGAATATCTGGGAACCGGAGATAGCCTATGGAGCAGCGGTGAGGAACCTGTAGCCTGCGCATATTTTTAATGACATATCATATACTTGTTTTCTTGCATTTAGCAATAGTTTTATTTTAAATGAATGAGGGTGGCGCTGGGGTTTAGTACTAAGTAGCAATAGATTATAATGGCTCTGTGAGGTAACCGTGTTGCAGAATATGTGCTTTGATGCTGGAAGTGTGGGCGGCGGTGCATGGGGATTAAATCGAAAGTGCAATAACGGGAAGGATAAGGGCTAGAGATGAGATTATTAGGAGCGAACCGCTAGGTTTTCTTAAAAACAAAAGTGACTTGATGTAATTAGTAGGATTACTTTCAGTGACGTGCTGCATCAGGTTTTGAATAAATTTCGACAACCTGGGCGCCTTCGAAAGCTGTAATATGCATAGATTCAAAAGCAGTGGTTGAAGTATTGGGGAAGAATGGGACTATCAAAAAAGCGGGAAATATATTTTATACAGTATGAAGAAATCTAAATAGAATGATGTTAATGATAATAAATGTATCGTTAGTGTGGATTCCTACTCACAGAGGAATCACAGGAAATGAAAAAGCAAACGACGCCGCACAACAAGCACTAGAACAGTAGCAAGTGAAGAAATTCAATATGAAGTGGACTTATTGGCAAAGAGCAAAAATGAAGTGAAAGAGAAATGGCTGGGTATGTGGAACAATTCAGAGAAAGGAATTTTTCAGGTGTGCGGACGTCGTTGGTGGTGGAAAGCCCAAGATCCGAGTGTTATCACTTATCTCGAGACTGAGGGTAGACCATGCAGTGGCATTGGCACATCCTAAAAGAAATCACTTGGTGCAAGAAGATATGTGCAATTGTGGAGAAGGGGTAGCAGATCCAGACCATTTGGTCTTCCAATGTACAGAGTTTTGGTGAAAAATGGAGTGGTGTTGCAAACGAGTATGCAGGAACTACTAAGATATCCGAGATGGACAGCGTGCTTAGTGATAGACAGGATATGGACCATAGCGGGTTTAAAAGTATAGGTGTATTAATAAATGAAATGTAAATATGTAAAATGTTAATAAAATGAATAAAGAAGGGCGAAAAAAAGAAAAACCTAGACGCCTTAAGTTTTTCTTCAAACATTTACTTTAATAATAAAAAAATTATTTCTAAAAATTTTACTGTGTATTTTCTTCCATAGCAGGGGATGTCTCCTCACAGCGCCTATAAGGTGACTTGTTGTGGACTCATTAATTGTAGAAAATAACAAAAGAATTTTGAGGAACGTGTTCTTGTCGTGAATTTAGCTTCAACTAGAGTTAGTATAAGGCTCTCAGTAATTTACAAATGAATCAAATGATATTGTTGATATATAAGTTGTGTGAAAATAATATTATAAAATATCTTTGTGATACCAAATTGAAATATGATAAAACCCCTTTCAACTCTCGTGTTTACTTCAATATACTAAGGAATTATTTTGATTATGAAACGTTTTCATAGCTTACACAAATTAGGAATCATTTAGTGTAGCTAATCGTTTCCTATGAGCACCCTCTTAAGACAACAATGTTAGTACTATCTGTATCTTCCTATGTTTCAGATAATATTGACTTTAGGCAGTGAACCCTAACGATTCAGGTAATTGATGTTCATTTAAAAAACCAAATCTAGTTATCTGTTGCTGAAAAACAGTCTAACACATCAACTAACAAATAATCAATTAATCTGGGCATGAGTCAAACCTGCCCATGTAGAAATTGTATTGTAATGTACTACTTGAATTAGTTTGTAGTAAGGTAGCAATTTCTATGTGAGAGGTGGAAAATAAACATTGGAGTTTACTTGTGGCAGGCTAACAGGTATGAATTTCTGGGTGAAGACACAGCAATTAAGAAGTGAACAACACAATAGATAATCTGAAAATATAATCACGTATTAACATTAACTTATATTATATAGTTTTTACTTTTTTTTAAATTATAAGTAGCCATTCATGGTAAAAAGGTTCCTTACCACTTCTAAAGAATATAGACAGAAGGTGTTTCATTTAAAAGCAGACATTACTTTAATTATATCTCTCTCGTTCTAACATACTATTTTAAATATTTAACTATTTTTGTTATTTCATTTTAAATATCAACAAACTAGTCTTTTGAATTGACCGCAAGCTATTTGACAGATATAGTTTAAATATTTAGGACGGAAATCTTAGCATAATCTTAATGTGCTTAACGAATTATCTATTCAAATGATGAATACCGAATAAGTTTAGATGTTTATGTTGCAATATGTGCTTGTGCTTGTATTGATGAATGATGAAGGATAAATGATGAACTGTTGTAAGGTGTAAAAAACACTTTTGTTGGTTTGTTATTTTTCATATTTGTGTTAAAATAGATTCAGGTTGTGTACTTACAATTTTAACACTATGTAAACTTGTCACGGATCCTCAAAACTAATAATTGTGTACCCTTTAGGTTGTAATGTCAATTGCCACTTGTTTTTCTTTCTAATCCTAATCATAGTTTGTAATTCAATGACTTTTTTTTAATGAAAGATATTTCTTTTGGCAAAAAAGCACTTTATTTATGAACACAGTCTTCTTGTAACTCGATACATTTAGTCCAGCGTTATTCCAATTTTTTTATTCCTTCCAAATAATAAATTTTTTCAAGACACTCAAAATATATCTTTGTTGCAGTGATGATCCATTTCTTCAGGTTTGGAAACAGGAAATAGTCACAGGGGGCTAAATCTGGAGAATATGCTGGATGGGCCCCAATTTTTCTTTATCATTGAAATTACTAGTGCAGAATCCCAATATTATTTTTCTTGGTTTCGGTGATGGTTTATTTACGCAAAAAATATTGCTAAATAAGCACACGAAATTCACTTTTTTACATTTTCATTAAAATTCACGAACTAAATGACGTTGCTTGCTCAAAATTTGACAGTAGTCTATTAACAGATAGTTGACGGGAGCAATGTTGCATTTAAAGTTAGTGCGCGGGAAATTCAAAAAGTCGCTTTCTTATCAAACTGATCTCGCATAAATCGCTGTGGTCAAAACTTCACTAATTGATTTTTAAACTATTTAGAGAAAAGTTATCGAGCTCAAATTTTGCACACATACTCTTTGTGAATGTATTGTAATATGGTGTACTGACATTAAGATAAAAAATTGTTTTTTAATGTCTTAAGAAAAAATGAAAAAAAAGTGTGATCAGATAATGGAACCCTTTAGAAGAGACTGTTTATAAAAGTGTGACGTCAGTGAACTTTAAACTAAGGTAGTGTTTATCCCTTATGTTTTTATTTTTCTTTAGCTTCATATATATATTTTATTATATTAATTGTGTGCCTTTCGGCTTTACAATCTACATTATTATATTTCTTAATGCATTTCATATAAATTCAAAGTTAAAACTAAACTTAAACTATTCTAGACTATTACTACTTCGAATAGTACTTTCTGTTTCTTCTTTTCTTGATCCTCTCTCTTCATGTCCCCTACTCCTCCTTTATTCACACCGTTTCCTGTTTCTCCTTCCTTATTGCCTGTATCTTCATCTATCACCTGTTGCCTTCTTGTTTCTCTTTAGTTTGACAGCGCCTTTAACTTGAGTACAAGTAATATTCACCCAGTGCTTTGATATCTTCCCAGTAGATTCCCAGTAAACAATTTCGTGAAGTGTCCTACTTTGTAACGTTTCTATCGCTATTACACTTCTATTATAGTTCGCATCAACTTTATCTTCATTTATATTTCGACGGTTTCGCCATTTGTAGCCGATAAAATAGACATTTCATATGAATGACTATGAGAAACTGAACTGTAAATGAACTCTTTCATGACAAAAAAATCATACGCATCTTCAATATGATGGTAAAGTGACTACCTTTCTAAATCTTGATTAGATTATCTGGCATACTGTACCTGTCGGTTGATGTTGTGTTCTTTCTCAGATGGATGTATATATTTTGCAAGATATTGCAAAATATTCTTATCTGATCTATAAAAGGTATCTATCAAGAAAAAGTGATATTCACGTTCTGCAACAATGCAACTATATCTGAGCTATAAAATATGACTAAATATTAATGAGAAAGTAATCTTAACTCTACGTGCTTGAGAATTAAGTGAGCGCGGGTGTGGTTCAAGAATCATTAAACCTGTACAATTGTTTCGTCACACATCTCAACGGAAATTGTAAATAATATCCATATACACTACAAACGAAATCTGTAAACATTATCGCTCACTACTCACCACGAGCCACTACCTCCTAAAGGCACAGCTAAAGCCGGCTCCAGACGATGTGGTGAACGTTTGATTGAAATGTTTGCCTCCAACTTGTTAGTCAAATATTGGAAGATTGACATGACAAGTTTCCTGCTACACGGTGGAACGAATGTTTAATCCGAATGATTTATTTATTTAATTAATTTGTTGATATTATTGATACTGACACTGTTTAACCAAAACTTTCACGTATAAATCCTTCCTTTGTTGGATGAATCGTGCAGCAGCGCATTAAATGTGGATCAAGTCGATCCCTATCGACGCGGCTCAAAACACCGACAGCAGCCCGAACTTCTTACAACATGACACATGGACACATTTAGTTCCAGCATAGTCCAACGTTGGAAGGTGCTCTTAGCATCGTTGGCGCTGGCTTAACGTAGAGACGCTGCACTGCACAGGCGAGCTGCAAATTACATATGTATTTCAAAATTTTTTGCAATTACGTGTTACATATTATATACTTTTGTTAAGGTCCATACTGCTTGCTCAAACGCCCCAGTAAACATTTTGGAGTCACTTTACCATCTTATTGAAGATGCGCATAACTGTTTTGGAGATCATCAGAATTGTCGGAAATTTGTATGACATTACTTATTGATGGCACCTCAGTTGGAAAGTGATTCAGTTAAAGTGAAAAATTGTTCCTGAATGCAAAAAGGTACTTGAATAACTATATTTTGAGCATGCGTATTTTTTGAATATTGAAAAACTGTGTTTAACAATAACAACATTAAACCCAATTGTCGGCGAATGACAAAGTTGAAAATAATTACCCCAACACTAAAGTCAAGGAAAAAATTGTTTTTAATGAAATAGAATAACAGTATACCATGGGGTAGTGTGCTATGTCCTAAATAACAACCCTCATAAACACCTGAAAATGTAATATTTGGCGCTTATTGTTTAGTAACATTAAGTGCACGGTACTTACCGTCGTACCGCCCTTCGGATGACCGTGACGACCCCCCAGTCACCATTGTTAGTAACTGTGAAGGTGACGGAAGCTGAAGTGCCTTAGATTGTTTCTCATCCCACTCCTCCATTGGTTGAACTGTTCATACCCCTCTATGCCCTATGCCCGGGCGATCCAAAGTTCCCAAATGCTCTTGTTATAAGATTAGGAAGCCCTTGAGCAGCCGAAGGGCCAAGGAACTGCATTCCAGTAGTGAGTGCCTCTACAATGTATAAATCGCAGCGTGAAATCTTTATACGCCTTATTGAATAACGATCGGCAAATATTTAAGCAAAGGCCTTTTTTGTCTATCTAACTATAAAGTATGTATTTTTTATAAATAAATATTTTACCTAAAAAAATATAATACTTTCTTATATATTTTCAAGGTTTTTTTTAGCTGCTGTAAAGTATATTATTATTTATACCTTGTACATCATTTTAGACATCTTAATTTTTAATATAATGTCTTGAGTTTACTTTCTATTGAGTCTGGATTAGTGGTGGAGGTATAGTGACAACTAGATTTATGTACACAGTGCTATATTACGCCTCGTACAGATTGGTGCGACATCCAACATTTGTTGTAAGAAGTTGTGCAACACGTCCACACTAGTACGACATGCAACTTAATACGTCAGAAGCTTTCATATTTTGAACGAATTCCTTCAACCTGCGTTAGAAAAAGAAGTAATAAAATTTAATTATTTAACAAGGACTTTGCTAACTCACGTCAAACATAGTTTGGATAGAATAGTTTTATACTGGAGACTAAATAGGTACTGTAATTTTTTTAGATGTTCTGACTTAGCTTTGAAACATTTTTGTTTCATAAAAATACTACATAGGATTTTTAATAGTAGCATAAGTAAGGGGTTTATTAGAGTCCCATGTTTATGTCACACTAGTCTGTACGTTAAAACTTTAACACATTTAGTACACTCGTGTATATATAATGTCAACTTATGAATGAAAATATATAAATGTTGAATGTCGCACCAATCTGTACGAGGCATAATGCTGAACTACCCCCGCCAACTTTTATGACTGTTTTGTTCTCGGGGTGAAGCTTGAAGTGGAATTGTAAAACATCGTGTTACCTGTGTCTGTGGCTGTGTTATGTGCTCTGTGCAACATCCAACAACAGAATGTCTATAAAATCACGACCACACAACAAAACAAAACAAACATCTTGCAGAACCATAACGTTGATTTTAAAAGCTCTTGTTATACGACCACTCTCAAACTGTTGAAGTAAATTTAATAAAATCATTTAAGAGCGTGAAAAAGTAACATTGTAAATAACCTTTATAGCACCTGATAAATAACTTGCAAACAAAATGTCGAAATCGTACTGGTACAGGTGCTTTTTTAAACCATATTTAATAAAATTTAAAAAACGTATAATAATAAAAAAATACCTTTACCCCATTAAAGATGTTACCCTATTGTCTGCATATAAATTTTAAGTTAAGATTCTATTTTTGGGATAATTTATTACTAGTCGAAGTATCGTCGATTCATAAAATAAAAGGATGCTGATTAGAGTAGCCGTGCCGCTTGAAATACAAAAATATCATGAAAAGAACAATCAACCAACAAAAGATTCTAGTATAATAGCTAATATAACATGATTCATTCATTCAAGAAAGTGTTATACTAATGAACAAAAGTTTGAGAAACTATGTCTTAATAAAGTGGAATTTTCTTCTGCACTCTGCACTCTGCAGGCTGCAGTCCTATTGAAGAACCTATGTTGGGATCCTGTGCGTGAGGTCCCGATGAATGGACGAGTGGACCCCCATGTCCTCCCGTTTCCTGAGCCTATGGGCCCTGACTCAGGAATATTGGCCGAGCCAGATCCAGGAGATACCAGGCCAACATTGTTCCCCTAATCCCCTTTATCCAACACGTCCTTACCTTTACCTGCCGCTGCCATTATGCACTAGGCAATAGGCAATAGGGAATAGGGAACACTACCGCTGTTTTGTCCCGTGTGCCCATCCTGCCATCATCCTGCCTGCCTCAACGATCCTTATGAATGAGTGTGTATTGATACGTTAACAATAACAATACAAAGGAGGAATGATGAACTTCTTAACAATGTTCACTAAATAATTCACATAGCAGACATTTTGCTCTTGTTATTGTCTAGGGTCGACGTAGAGGCGCCTACCTCTATTTCCCACCCAATCTCATTCTAAAACGACCTCACACACTCGATTTCTTTCGCTCAATCATGTTTTAACCCAAACCAACCAAATTGTTTAGTTTTATTGTAATATGAAGATTTTTAGTTGTCCGTAACATCATTTGATTTGGTTCCACCTTTTTAAATAGCGTATAAGTGGTTTACACAGAAACTTAACACGGATTGAATAAGATGAATGGAATCTGTTTTGTAACTCTGCCATTAACAGGTAAAGGCGCTGAGTCTGGCGCTACCCAGGGGCACCCGAACATTGATTTGATTTGTGAATTACTTTTTGGAGCATAAAAGTATTTGTTCAATTGTTTTGTTTGGCGGTGTTTTTGATGACACATCATTTTCCTTAGACAATTGTGTTAACACTTACGACTAAAGTAAACTAAATCTAATACTAACTAAGGAAGTAAAGAAGTAAGAGAAATTCACATTGTCCAATAAACAAAAGCTGGACTAGAAGGTAGTAGTCGTAGTTTCATTCAATATCTTACTGTCGAATGTAGGAATTTACTGCTTTACTAATCTATTGTACAGATTACAAAAGAGTAGACACAAAGTTAGGCGCCTTCAGTGGCATTATGTATATATTTATAGCGTTATTATTATTAGGCAGTCTCAACTCTGCGTGGTTTCTTCCCTGTAGGATTTCGCTTAATCAAATGATTAATTCTCACCCCTGAATTCTCAAACACTTTAACTCACCAATATTTTCATCATATCAAGATGGAATCTGAGTATTTAAAAAATGTCGGTCTTATCTACGTGATAATTTAGATGTTAGGTTTTTCTCTATTGCATGTCTCTGTATACCGAAACCGATCTGATGGGCCGTGCGATAGGGGACGAATAGAAAGATGGTGGATAGGTAATCTCTGATGTCTGCCAACACATACCTATTTCTCAACGTGTTTTTGTGATGGTCCTGGGGATGCCCCCTGGGGTCTTTGTCGGTCTTTAAACTAGCAGGGGCTCCTAACAAGCAACATTTCTGCCCACGCCTGTAAATCTGACACCAACCCTCTCAGGTGAGAGAACTACGGTTTTACGGTGTACACAGAGCGTGCGAACACCGGTGCATTCGAATTCTTCTAAACAAGTATTGTATACTGTAACAAGTTTTGACAAGTTAATATACCAATACCTATTCACAAACAAAATAAGTAGATAATTAAATCCATGAAGAAGCATTCATCGTATACAAATATAAGAAATACATTGATGTTATTTTTGCGATTGTGAAATATGTGTCACAGACAGACTTTTCTTAAAAGCATAAATCTCGGCTTTGTAGATTTAAATCTAGAATCCCTTTACCGCAGTAATTATCCTAATTCTTTTTTGGAGATACAATGCTGGCCAATCCTGCTAACTCATTGTGAGCAGCGGGGCGGCAAATCTCTTCGCCGATCTTTGTGCGTGTCGTGGTTTGTACTGGAATTCGTAATATTTCCGGTGGCTAGACAGTCGGAACCGCGCATTTAAATTCAAACCTGACTAAATTTTGCTTGTTTCATTGTCTTCCCCTCGCCAACACGCTGTAACGCTGTAACCGTGAGTTGCTTAATGTTTTATTAACAATCACTTCTCATGTGCTAAAGTCGTAAACCGGCATACACGATACACCGTGGCTAACCAAACGAACCCACGAGGCGAGAGAGTATGACCACAAAATGATGTTGACTTTAATCCCCATTTCTTTAAATAAAAAGTGAAATATAAGGGATAAGTGGTGGTGTTGTGTAAGCAACAACAACTAAAAAAAATCATTTACATATTTATATAATATCTTTGTTAAATCTCATAACAAGTCGACACTTATAAATGATAGCGAATCCATTAACATTTACCTTTAGTTCAGTTACCAGACTTCAGACCTCAGACTTCAGACTTAGGGGTGTGCGGTACTGGAGGCTGAATAACAAGTGGAATATGACACCGTGACACGAAGCTGCAGCCGCGGGATGTTGCATGGCGCGTTAGTGGCCTGTGTAATATGGAACATTGAAAGAACAAACAAGTGGTATGTCTAACTACGGTCTAAACCGGCAGGAGGAGGGTTAGAAACGGATGAACCGCCAAACCACTAACTCGCTAACCAACAAAAAGGTTTACAATGGAATTTAAGAAGTCTTTGATCTAAAGCAAGTCTGATCTGCTGAACGAACTAACGAACTAACGGGCTACGGGCTAGGTCACTAGATTGGCTCAGAGCCACAGCGCCGATCCTGTAGCCGGCTGTAGCTCTGTGTGAGGTACACATGTCCAGCCGCTAGCGTCATGCACAAACACCAAGCAGGAATCTGTGCCGGCTCGCGGCCTTCTTAGATAATGATCTGATCGACTGTTTTACCATTTTAATTTCGCATGATTACGCCGCGAGCGCCGGTTGAAATCACTTCTGTTTATAACGAGATTTGATTCGGATTTGTCGTTCAGAATCGTCTCTTGTCTCGTCACTCGTGTGAAAGTGTTTTATTTATATTTTAAGCAACAAATTTAATGCTCCACTAATTTATGTAGTCACAAAAAATATTCTGTAAAACGAGTAGAATTAGTTCTTAGAGCATATATATACGGAGTGTGTATAGCTTGTTTCCTTTAGATTAAAAGTGTGTCCAAAATATATGCGAGAGAGAAAGGTATATGTTTCTATTTGCTCTCTATGCGCATGCGTCGAAAGTGACAGCTGTCTAGATATAATAAATATTAATATTCGATATAATAAATATAAAATATGTAAAGAAATTATATTTCTTCAGTTGGTACAAAGCTCGTCTATTGGTAAAAAAGTGACCGTTCAGTGAAAACATATACTTAAAACGCCATAGATGTCACTGTAGCGATAAAGGCCAACAAAGTTGATATCTGTAGTGAACAGGACTCACGTTTTTAGTTTATTTATATTTATAAATGGTTTATTTATATTTATACATATCTACATCAATATAATTTCATATTTAACAAGTATCACGTATTATATCTAGACAGCTCTGACTTGACAACTGTCATTTTGTCACATATATCTTTCTCTTTCGCACACATTTTAGACACACTTTCAGGTTCAGTTTTCTCTCTCCATGTATATATTCTCTAAGAATTAGTTGTGTTTATTCTTGTTGACAAGGACATTTTACAAACTTCATAATATTTCCCGAAGAAACCTGGAAAATATTGGCAAAAATTGCGCAATGTAATTAATGACCCAGAAATGCAGTAGTATGGAAAAGACAATGATAAATTAATTACGTCACACTATTCGTCACTATTTAATGGGTTTTTAACCTCCCCGTGCTTATTGTCATGTGTTGTCACACATTGTAAACCGTCTGTATTGACGTTAACAATTTTTGTTATTTTATTTTCTTTTCTTTTTTTCATGAACTTGTCATACTATATGGATCTATAACGTGCCCTAACTTGTGGCATAATTAATATTTTACTTGAGCCTAAGTAATAATTAATCTAAAAAAGTCTCACTTTATTATTTTAAAGCTATTCTAACAGCTATATATATCAATCCTTAAAAGATCTTTCTGAAATGTTTTATGAGTGTGTTAATACGCAAAGAGGTACAAAAAGTAGTAAAATAGGTCACAAAACGTTGCATATTAGGTAATATCATTTACGTTGCAGGTAATTTTTGTTATGCTACATAAATTCTAAAGACACGTAACTGTTAACGGGCTACTATTGGAAGTTTCTATTTACCTCTGTATATAAAATGAAACACATAGTAACATAGTAACAGCAATATCACGCACACTACTAAACAAATCAACTATGTGCGTTGCGGCTACTTTAGTAAGGGTATAACATCATTTGCCGGATGACCCGCGGGGGTCCAATAAGCCAAAAATCACTAAATCAGATTGTAAAAGTCAAAATATACAATAGAATATTTGAGTCAAAAGTAAAATTTCATAATGTTCTAATACCGAATCCTAATATGAGGTAAAATAGAACTCAATCTGCGTGTAACAATTGGTGTTAAATGCAGTATGCAGACCCCCATAACAATAGAAACAACGCCAGGGGATTGGATATAACAATAGGCCAGACTTGTTGTCGCCTCAGATATTTGCCGTAACGGATATACTCATTCATAACTTATTAATATTGTTACTTCAGGTAAACATGGGTTTCACAATATATATGTATATATATGTATATATATATATATATATATATATATATATATATATTTGTGTGCGCTTTTGCAATGATGACATTCTAATTATTTATTTCAACGCTTGCAGTTGCAATTGTATTGGACCCAAATATATAAAGATTCCGATCAGGCCATCTATTGTGTTGGGAAGAGATGCATCTGGATGTACAAATGCAATACTTCAAATGATCAGATGTACTGATTTTAAAGATAATTTGCTGATTTCTAATATTACGAAACAAATCTTTCTTTTCTCTCTTTTTACTCTACTCATTTACACTACATATTTTTAAGTATATACACACAAAATTTCATGGCAATCCGACAAATATTCAATGGCCAGCACGCTCGCCGAACTTAGCACTTTTTTATGGGGATGTTTTTGGTGTACACTAATGTGGACCGAGATTTCAACTCTTCAAATGTATTGATTAGAGCGGACGCCACCTTCAAGATATAGTTTTCTAAAAGTAATTAGAAAAAACTTTTAATGTACCTCTTTTTAAAGGAAAATGAATAAGAATGATATCTCCAATATTTTTTGTTTTATGGTTCTTTTTAAATAAGGGAGTTTCCGCGCTGCACTCTGTACTGTAACCATGGTATTAATAAATATGGTTAAAGTTTTTTTTTTAGTTTAGAAAGTATATATACATATAAGTATAAGTATATATATGTATATTTAAAACGAGATCCAAACTAAAGTATCATTCCCACTCACTGCTTTAATTTAATTTTGTATTGAATTTAAATTGTTTAGCATATGGCAATACGCCATTCATTTAGTCATTCATAGTACTATTTTTAGTTTAATTTATTTAAGTTTTTTTATTTTTTTTAGAACCTTAAAAAGTCCAATGTTTTCAATAAAAAATATCAAATTAAGAAAAACTATATTATACCTTCAAAATGTGACAATCTGTCAAAATGCAGTAGAATTTATATTTAAAAAAAGTTTAATGTCAGTTTGTCGAAAATATAGAAATAAAAATAATTTCTATTACTAATTGTTATTAAAAACAGCAATTTTAATTATTTCACCTTCAATTTTGTCCAACTGTCGAACTGTCACAATTTATATTACCAAAGACACATGCGGCCAAATAAATTAACTAAACTCAAACTAAAACACGAATGCCACTAGGAATGCCTATTCTGAAAACCTGAAATCTAAATTAAAATATTAGATAAAAACAGTAAATTAAATATAAAAACAGTGCCTGGGAATGAGGCTTTATGCTATATAAATAAAATTAAAATTAAAACAATAGCTGGATTCTTACACTTCTTAAACTTTGTGTAATTTTCGATAAATATAAAATAGTAAAGAAAGGTAAGATCAAAAATATTTACAATAGAAAAACGGTAGAATTAAACGGATAACTTTTTTATTCACACATCACCTATTACATCGCCTAATTTCGATGCTGAGCTCTGGTCCGCGGATCGAATCCGAAGACACAGCAGTCAGCGTCAATTATCAATGCTCTCGCTAACAGTGTCTTCTGAAAAGACAATGATTAATTTTCAATATAATACAAAAGAAAAATTACTGTATACCGGAAGTTTAAAAAGAGGGCAACATTATTTCTTGACAGGAAACACTAAATATTGATTTTGTCTCAACTGCTGGAAAAATATATTCGCTGTGACGCTCACGCCATCCATCTCATATCATTTTACGTAACTACACCGTGAAGTTGTCAGTTGTCATCTTTGTTGATGATGGTTGTCAAAAACATTTAATGATAAGGTTTTATGTAACGGAGTTGTTTAGAACGGTCCGAATGTTCCCTTGATAAAATAGGTCGATATCATACAAAAAGAAAATACATTATAAACGAGTGATTGATTTCGTTATTTACATTTTTGTTTGTTTACTTTATTATTTTATTGAAATGTTTTTGCTATTGGGCACAACATTTTTCCGCCTTAAATCATTAAATTACCTATCATTGTGTTTAATTACATACTATCAACCCATTCTTACTCTTTCCAAAAGAAATATTAAAAATACAAGCAAAACAGATAAATTTACACCCCTACTGTTTCTCTTATCCTGCTACTCTCCCTCCTGTGTCTACTTTGCCTTTCCCTCCACCTCCGCCATCCATTGCTTCCCTTCACTGCCTCCTTTTAATAACTGCACAATCTTTTAACTTTTTACTCTTTTCTCACATGAATACTTAATGTGCTCCAGTGTTTTTATCTCTCTCCAGTACACCTTGCACATCGTTTTCTTTCTATTTTCCCAGTATCTGCTGCCTTCTTGTCAGTGTCTATGCCATTTCTTAATTTAAAACAAGAGTGTAAATTCACTATAAGCTAGTAAAGAAATTCTCCATAAACTAGTAAAGCACACTGTGCAAAAATTTCGGCTGAAATCAAACACTTAATTAAAATGGGTCACTGTCTCTTCGACCATATGCATGAATTATGAAATTAGAATTTAGAAAATGTTTGATACAGTCCACTGCTCAGCAACGGGTTGCTTGTCGAATTGTCGAATGTCAGACTCACCCGATGTGCACTACTGATGGGATATGTGAGGGAGTGAGGGGGGGGGGGTAAGGTGAGCACTCTGCATGTGTCTGGGAGGGCCTCCACCATGCAAATATGATGTCTACCCGAGTCACGATTGTTTAGGCGACGTTCAGATCGTCATTAGGTCCCACGCCTTCCCATTGGCTGGGTCATGTTGATATTATTTTACATCGTTTTATAATCATTTGACTTCACTAATTTATTATTGTTTATTTTTTGTTGTATTATCTATCACTTATAACTTTTAAGCAATTATATCTTACCCTAATCAAAACTAGAACTATATTTATTGGATGATTTGTTGTTTTCAGTTCCAATGATTAAGTATGGTCTTTCAACAAAAGCGGTAATTTTAAATCAACAAAAAACGCAATATTTTCGTCACAAGTTATGATATTATTATATTAATCCAAAGTACAAACTCTGAGGTTAGTAATGGAACACAATATTTGCCAAATATCACCGCCATAACGGTTGTATGTTAACAGTTCAAACAGTTCAGTGCTAGATTTAAAATGATATCTTTTGTTGAAAGGTATATATGAGTCGTCTTCATCCAAAATCAGAACCATTTCTTTGATTTTCGGGCCGAATCACTTTTAAAAGAATACTTTTTAACTATAATAATAATTAATAATAAAATTCAAGAATAGTACAGGAATACTTTTTTAAAAGTGATTCGTAAAATGTTTCACTCATATAAATCAGATTTGTTCGATCACGATCATAGTTCGCAAGACACAGGAATAGGGCCCCTGGTTGGGGTACGAATACTTAATATTAGTGGCATGAATACGTAGGTTTTACAAATAGATCGTGTCCACAGAGCAAAGATTCATGTATCCGTATACGAACAAGAACGCTTTCGTTCTAGTATAGCGACAAATAAAACTATCAAAGCGTACGAATCGGTAAGGAGCACGAATAAGCGAACACGCATGTGTGTTCGGACATTGTCAAGTCAGATTATGTCATCAATTTTTAGTAGTCCTACAGTAGAAGAACTCATAATAGCGGAAAGCACTTTAGATGGTATTTAATTGGTGATGGGAAAGTAGCGGCTGGATGCAAAAATAGATAATACCAAAAAATTGTTTTTCCTCTGAAAGTATAAGTTGTAAAGAGTCAAAATTTGGTTACGACCTGCGTCTATCTAATACCAATTTATAAAGAATAAGAGGATGTTAATCATAGAAGAGAATATTTTATAAATAATGCAATTCATTTTGTTTTTTGATTCTTCTGAAGAATTTGTCAAGTGGCATTTATTTGGTTTTGAATATGTAAGACTCATATGCCTTAAGGTTTTGACACAATTGATTGGTTAGTTGATGTTATTATCGATACAACAATTCATCGCTATTCAATTAGTTATACAATTCTGTCATATTTAACTCCTGCATCTCGTTGTATCACTACTCCTCCATTTTTCTTTCTCCCCAATACCTCTTGGCATAAATTGATAGAAGAATATAAGCTCACTACAATAGCACAGAAGTATCGAACGTGGGGAGAGGGGGTTCATCATGGGTCCTGGTCGGCCTAGACCCCCAAAAGCTCAATTACATTATGACTAGATGCAATTGACTGTACGTGGGATCTAAAGGTTTAACTAGCTACAATTTATTTTGGGCAACATCTAAAAAAAAAAAAACGTTTTCACTAGATAATTGTGGTAGGCCGTTATATTTAGTAGCGCACAAAGTGGCTAATGTTATGTTAGAACCAAAAATTTAAATTTGGAGATCAATTGAACCTTAAAATTTGTAGCACAAAAGCTAACGGTTTGACTAGAATTCAAAGATTAGAATCGACCGCGCTGAGGTCAATTTGTAAAGATAAAACAGCATTTTATCTGCGTTTTATTATTGATTAATAATTACTTTTATTTTATTATATTAAAAACCACCGACATCTTATTACTCACATTTTACGATCAGTGAAATATAAAACGTATGTTGATGTCACTTTTACATTAGGAAACCCTAATGGTTGCAATATTTCAATCTTTTTTTGTTAGTTTTATTTTTGGGGTGGCATGATTCACAATATAAGAAAGTTTATAGTTGATAGTTTTGGGTAAAACCTATTACGCATTACGCAAAAATTCAATAATCTCATCAAAAACTACCCCCGCACTACAGCTCCACTTTGTCGCCATTCTTATATTACTGAGTAAATAGAAACGTAATAATTTTATAAAACTCATTAGTGTTTATCCAGTCGCAAAGCGACGTTTATTTAGTGTGTAGTGAGTTTGAATTCAATAAAATTATTCATAATTTCATTTCAAATTTTATTTCAAATATTTTCAATTTTCCAAATTTATATTAATTTTTATTTAATCGGAAATATTAATGCAGGTGTTTTAAATGAGGAATAATTATATCTAATTAAGATATCTTCTTAATTAAGAAACGGGGCGGAAAGTTCGAGTTCATAGCTGTATCTTTTAAGGTTTGATGTTGCTTTTTTAAGTGATTGATTTTATACAAAGTGTTTATCATACAATCATACAATAATTGGACTGTGGTATAGTATGTATATAACATAGTAACCTCTATGTAATGTTTATTTAATGTAAAATTACCTGTTTCTTAACCCTCCTTCCTCGTTTCCGTTTTTTACCCACGTAATTTTAAAAGGTTATCAAAATTATAGGTTATAAATATGAATAACGTTTTAATTTTTAATTGGGTGTGAACTAATTTTTTTGGAGTTGATTTTTTAGTTGAATTTATAATTTTAAAATTGTTTCCATTTTATTATATATAAAGAAATTGACGAAGTTGAAACTATTTAAAATTTGAATTTTGTTTTACCACTTAATTGTTAGCCATCTTTTTGAAAAGATCTGACAAAGTCTGTAGAACAGAATAAGTAATTGAATTTATTATAGTACGTTATTATATGAAAACTTTATGGATTGCCGCAACAGCTGCTAGCGCTGTAGCTTTTGATTCTGCATCTCTTTTATACTTCTCTTGTTTAACAGAGATAGCAATGGTAAAGGGTTAAAAATTATTATTTCAATCGCTAATAACTTCCATAATATAGCGAATTAAATAAAAATAATTGCATATTTGCGGTTTTGATAGCCAATTTTATTAATACATAGTGCAGTTTTGTTATAAATTCAATTATGGGGCACAACCCAATTGAGAAAGTATGAAGTATACATCTAGAATGACACCTAAAGTAAAACTTATGCAGAAAATGTTTATGCATATAATTAAAATTAAATTGAAAGTAAAACAGTAGCTGGGAATGATACTTTAGAACTAAGAAAACTCGAATTAGCACCAAATAGTAAATTTGTAATTAGTAATAGTAAATAGGAAATTCTATTTTTTTATAAAATAACAAAAATACAATTCATGAAACACTGTATTTAAATCACGAACTAAACCCACCTTGTGGGGATTGTCTATTTGATCGGACGACACGCTCGACGTTCTCAAGATAGATTTAAAATATATCAAAGTAAACACAGTTTGTTATGACTCTTTTCAAATATAAATTAAAAGCAAATAGTCATATCTGGATTGTTTTCTGTCATTTTTGTGTTTTCACCGTGATAATATTGAAATAATACACCCACTTAAAAATTGAACCTTGTAATTAGCTTGTGGCAAGCTACCAAGCTTGCATGAATCCTGAAATTAGATTGTGGCAAGCTTATAAGACAATTTACTAGCTGCTCTTTATTGTAAAAATTAGATCGGTTTTTAAATTCTCAACAAATAAAGAAAAAAATTAATTTAGTAGTGAAAGTAGTTAACTAGTGACAATTGCAGGCAAAAGTGTAGTTGGATATTAATTACAAACGTTACGTAATAGAGAGAAAGTTTTAATTTTACACAAGTATTGCGCTATTGAATATGAACATATTTCGAAATTTATGAATTTAAGAATTAATAAAAAGAACATTGTGAAAATATTAAGGCACCTTCGAGTAAGTTCAAATTTTGGATTGCACAATAATTTATATGTATCTTATATATTAAATAATAACATTTTTAAAATTTTATTTACAGGCACGTGATTGGTATTCACTTCGAGTAAAAATTGTGTTAGAAAATTGAAATATTGTAAACTGTACTTACAAATCGAATAAAAAATTCCTAAATTTAAGGAGATCCTAGTATCACCGTAGCGTAAGTAATTTCCGTAACAATATTATATTAATTATTACTTTTTTCATGCACATGAAAAATAATTTTAAAATTTGTCGATGTATTACATTATAAATTTTAAAGAAATGTCAATTATTTTTGTTATTTCTTCGGAAACATACTACTTTGTTACTTCTTCGGAAACTTGATGATTTCTGAACAATATTTAATTGAAATAATAATTTTCTCCATTAGATACTTACATGAAACTTTCAATCAAATGCACAAGTTCCATTTTTTAAAACTAATTATTTCCTAATTTTTTTAATTAATTATTGACTATCATATAACAAATTTACAACGTTTCAGCGAGTTCTCCATTATTTACTACATCACGAGGATCTTCTTAAAAGAAATGTTGGTGAAATAACGTATACATTTTGAAAATTGAAAACATTTTTTATTTTGTTAAAAAAATGAAAGAAATAATTTTAACAATGAACACCTGTTAAAAGTACACTCTGAAAAAAAATGTAACAATTAAAATATTATGATTATATTCAAGCCAACTATTTTAATTTAAATGAATTATGAATTACGATGGGGCCAAGCACTAGTTCAATTCAATTTTTTATTTGTTTTGCAAGTAAATATAAGTCGTTCTGACAATTGTTTTGTAATTGTTACTACTTTGTTATTTTTGTATATAAAAAGAAAGAAAGAATAAAAAAGACAAGGTCAGTCCAATTTAGACAAAGACATTTCAGTCAGTGAGAATCCGAGTGATTTGCCGTGGTATAGATCACGTAAACATCTATGAAACTACGTCACATTTTTGACGGTATTTGAGTGTTTTTTTTTGGTAAAAAAATGATTAAACTATTTTTATTAAATTTAATTCTCATTTTACGTTGTTTAATTATGTTACTAGATCATCGTAAACATGGTTAAGTCATTTAACTTTTATCAGTAAGTCAAACAATGTATACTTGTATGTGATAAGATTAAAATAAGTTAATTTTTATTGTTTTAAGTGAAACTTAGCGGCTTTATTTGCTAACGGTAAAGCAAACGTTAAGATGACAAATACCTAAGTGTGTGATTTCATGTGGTGATGTCAACTGTATAGGAACTGTATAAGTATTGTTTAAACAAGTTTATTCATCGAATATGGCTTTAAATTTTACGAAATGGAACCCCATTTCGCAGTAATATTTTATTTATTTTCTAACGAATAAATACAAAAGAAACAAGAAATTTATTTTTTAAAAAAGTTTCTTTTTTAACACGATTTTCATATAACGCGATTTACAAATTGTGGTAATTTTTACATAACGCGATAACAATATTATGTGTCGGTTGCTGTACTCATAGTTAGTTAACATTGACAGTTAAAGAGAAACAGTACGATTTACCGTTATTTCTCTTTTGTTAATAACTACTGCGATAACTAGGAGTACAGCAACCTTTGTCACAGAAATATCATGGTTACCTTGTCACTCACATTTTTAGTCTAATTTCTTTGGTCTTTTTATTTTCTATTTGAACGGCGAATTTTTGATTAGATATGACACCACATGACTAATTTTTCTTTACTTCTCTGTCACGTATTGTTAAACATTTGGACACAATTGGTGGATTATTCCAACCCGAAGAATTAGATTTGGCAAAAAGGTTCGCTATTGGCGGATCATTCCACAAGGCGTGCGCTTGGGGTCTTTGATGATTTATATGTATAAGGGGTACTTACTCAAATGTTTTCAACAAGTATTTAGGTAAAACCACGAGAGGCGGAATTTATCTTAAGTCAATAATAATTGCAGTGAGTTTGCAATAATTGTTTAAACTGTAACACTTGAAGGGTGAGGTGGGTATTCGATGGCATATTTTCTCTAATTTTTTTCTGATATAATGAATGAAATATTTTATTCAAACTTTTCAACATATCACAGATAAACATTTGACAAATAATTTGTGAAATTTTCATTTCAAAATATTGAAAATTCAGCCATTGGGACTTCATTTTCTGTAACCCCTCAGAACTAGCGTTGTCAGAATAGCTCATGATAGATTTATCTAATATTAAAAAACCAAATGATTTTTGTTAGTATATATATAGCTCAATTTTACTATATACAGCATGTATATATTCTTGTACTAGATTCTATTTTATGCTGATTTGCTTTGAACAATTTTTTAAATAGTTCATTTTTAAAATTCAGAGAATTATTTTATTTTTACTTTATTATACAATATTATACTGTTTTGTTTTTAGACCACACATTGATTTGATAGAATTATCTGTAAAATTCACCAGATAATTTAAAACTAAATAAAGAACATTTATAAATTGTTATTTTTAAATACAACGATGAGGATTAAAATATCTACTTTATTTTCATTTTCTAATAATATTTTTTATCTATTTTTAATTTTATTTCTGTTTATTTTTTAACTATATTGATTTATATCTATTCCTAACTTACGTGAATTATTTTATTAAAAAAAAATAGAAGGCACAGAGAAGGAGAGTGTTTATGCAAGATACCAGATTGCTGTGTCTTCGTGTTCGATTCCTGGACCAGCATTGTATTTTCTGGGTTTGGTTGTTGTGAAGTGTGAATTGATTATGTGCTCACAAAATTATTATCTTATTAAGAAACGATATGGTTGACATATATGATGTCTTGACACCATAAAAATTGCGAACGTAATTGGAAATAAGCCGGTGTAAAATAAGAAATTAATCTGCCGTATTATACGAGGGTAGTTAACCCGTCAACTACCATGTATTAAGGGGAAGGGGCGGGGGTGAGGTTAAAATGATAAAAAAGAAGCATATTTTCGATAATGTTTTTCGACGACACTGTTAATAAATAATTATTTCTATAATTACTACATGATAAAATGACATTTAAAGAATACTTTTTGAAATTTTTATAAATAAATATCATGAAATGAGGCATTGACAGCGAACAAAGAAAAGTAACATTGCGGTGCCACTCATAACTCATCCCTGAATTTTCTGAAATCGAAAAACCAAAATGATTTCATTAGTTGATAAGTTTTTGTAGGTAAAACGCTGTCGAGTTTTTCTTTTTCGAATTTGTTATAGCACTTAAAAGTACCGAATTTTTCATGAAAAAAATCAGAAAGTTTGTTATTTTAAAATACGTTAAAATTAAAAAAAAAAAAACTCGACAGCGTTGCCTCGGCATTTATGTAAGGAAAGAGTGTGCAAAATTTCAAAAGAATCGGTCCAGTAGATTTTGAACTAGAGAGGACACCGACTCTGAAAAAGCTATGTGTGAGAAACCGCATTTAAAAGTTTCAAAGTAACACGAAAGCAGACAAGAGAGGTAAAGACTTAAAACTCTCTATATATATATAACTCTAATCTATATAACTCCAACAGTTTTACTCCAATCGACTTCAAATTATTACACAATTAACTTAATATGTTGTACAATAATTTAGATACATCAAAAAAAAAGTTAAAACCTCAATTTAATAGACTCCATTGAAATAAATTATGACAAGGTGCAATTGTAATTGTTGTGAATTAGGAGCCATTTATTCATTACGTCACACGGCAAAGGGAGAGAAGAAGATCCTCATAGTATGACAAGGGGTGGGGGGGAGTAGTGATCTTTGAGACATCACATCTAATTTAAAATTCGTTTTCAAAAAAAAAAAAGAACATGATCAAAAAATTAGACTACAAAAGGTTTTCCTTTCCGATGGGTTTCACAATGTGTGACAATTTGTGTCCATGGAATGTGTGTTATATAATTTATTATTTAGAAATTTTCAAAATTGCCAGCCTAACACCGGCCCTGTTTAATACACAGTGCGCTTAATGTGTTATTTTACCATTTGGACTGTTATCTACGTCACGATTTGATACAAGAAGGTGACGAATCACCCAGCTTCATCTTCTTACAAGGAATTTCATTTAAAATTCTCTGCAGTAGTTATTAACATATTATAATAATTTTTTTATTTAAGATAGAATGGTCCAAATGGTTACCTTATTCTTCCTACCTTCCTTTTGCCGACCTGTTGGTTTCTTCACTTACTTTTTTTTCACATATACCTTCATTCTTCTTTTTGTTTCTTTTTTTTCTGAATGGTATAACACTTAATGTAAATATTATATACGACTATGAACCATGAAATGTGAACAACACCTACTTCAACGGTCCAGGTTTGTTTGTCATACATCCATACATCCATACATCCGTTAATCATTGTCTCGGCGTTTTCTTTGGGATATTTTAACACGCGGATTAGTATCTCCCATTGCTTAACAATAAGGAAGTTGCATAAATACGAATACACCTAACCCTCGTTGTACACGGACTCGAAATAACACGGTTTAGAACCAATAGTCTTATTATTAGTACGAATTATTTGCTTTAACACGAATTCCAGAATAATTTTACTATAAAAAATTTCGTGTATATTGTTTTAAGTGCTAATAACTATTGAAAGTTGATGCACTGAAGCTGAATAAAAAAAAATGCCAGTTTATGATAAAGGGATATAATATACATTTTTTTATGATGTAGAAATAGTGACTTAAGTATTTTACACCATGTAGGAAATGACTCTGAAGCCTTTTGTTTACAGTAGAAATATGTCATACAAAATAACATTGAAGAAAAAAAATCAGTCGGTCTCTTATTTATATTGTCACCTATAGTTGTGTATAATATGCAGCCTTAGAAAGATCTTTTAGCCGCAGGAAGACAATATTAGCTTTTGTCATTAACCCGCGCATGTTTTCTGTTTTTTTGTTATTAATAGAGTTTGTCGTTGGAAGCGTTGTTATACCGAAATATAAAAATGTATGAGACAATATTTAGCGGCGCTAGAAGAAACTAAATCCTTATATTATATATATATAAGTACATACATAGGTATATAATAGAGTTGCCAACCATTCTAATTTAATTGACAACTAAATTTAAAAGTTAACAAAAAATACCCAGAATTGGCTAGATACATAACAAATATTATGCCTATACTTAGTTCTCGGGGCAAGTGAAATATTCATAACTTCTTTAATATAAAAATAAATAATTAAAGTTGAACTTCTTTAAAAAATATATTCTAAAGAATTTCTGCAGATTGTCACATTTAGGAGGTTATAATATAAAGCCTCATTCCCACTCACTGTTTTGATATTTAATTTACTGTTTTTATGTAATATTGTAATCTAGATTTAAGGTTTTCGTTTAAGCATTCCTTTTCACATTTGTGTTTTAATTTAACTTTAGTTAATTTAGTTGGTGCGTATGCATCGTTAGTAATATAAATTTTGACACTTCGACAAAATTGTATGAGAAATAATTAAAATTGGTATTTTTAATAACAATTAGTAACAAAAATTGTTTTTCCTTCTATAATTTTCAACTGACATTGACTGGACATTAAACATCTTTTAAAAGTAAATCCGACTGCATTTTGACGGATTGTCACATTTTGGAGGTTATAATATAATATATTTTTTCTTAATTTAATATTTTTAATTTAAAACATTGGACCTTGTAAGATTCTAAAAAAACTAAGAAAACTTAAAAAATAAATTTAATTAAAAATGATACTGTGAATGACTACGCGTATTACCATATGCTAAACTATCTAAATTAAATACAAAATACAAAATTAAAGTGGGAATGATACTTAGCACAGTTCTTTTTTTTAATTTAGTAATTTTAATTAAACGTAAACTAAATTCTCAATTAAAAGTGGTGCAGCGAAGAACAATACATATTCCTATATGCTAAATTAAATACAAATTTAAAAACAAAATTTAAACAATGAGTGGGAATAGTTGCCAAAAACTGATATTGCGCAAACTACTGGTGCCGACTACCGGTCCAGAAGAAATTTCTTCAATGCTACATGATGATTTGGCTCAGAATGTTCTGCTGTGAAATTAAATTACAATAAGCGCCCTCTTATACAGTTCCAATCACTTTCCTTCCTCACAAATAAAATATCTCACAGACAAAATTGTTACCACTGCCTCTGTTCGTTCAAAGTGATCAAATGGTGTTGTCTCAATCACTTTAAAGACAGTCGTCTGTAGTCTTAGATATTAGACTTAGAGATTGTTATTTTGATTTCGTCAAATAATGTAATTTTTACAAGTAAGAAACATAAAGCCGTCCGAAACAAATACAACATCAATTGTAGATGTTCTGAATAAGATTGCGAGATTTTTTCACAGAGACGTATCTTATCAATAAGTTATTAGAGGAAGTTGAAATAGCTGGAAAACAATTAAAGTAAATATGTCCACAATTATCCGGGATCGATGCCGAAGATACAGTCTGGCGTAAATGAAGGTTTTGTACTTAATAGCTTGTCACAAGCTAATTCCAAGATTAAATGTATACTTGTTAGGTTCCTATAAGCTAATTCTAATGTTACATTTCTACTTGCGATGACGCTAAAATAAAAAAACTACTAAAATAACATGTCGCCGAATAATTTTAGTTCATAGAAGACTCATACATGTGTCGGGGCGCTAAAAAGAGACTGGGCATGGTACGAAAAATTTTATGTCTACACTCTGCCGTTGGGGCAAGTTACATATTTATAACTTGCGTTATAATTATTATAAAGCCTCAGTGATTAAGAGGGTTACGAAATTACGAGAGTGGTGTGCGAAGAAGGGCCCGACCGTAATACTGCCTGGTGGTAGTAGAAAATTAGTAGTTACTTTTGGAACTTACAAACTCTTAAAAATATTATAAACAAAATTCTAGTGCCGCACAATTAATTTTAACCTAAAAATATGTGAGATTTTTTTCTAAAAAGTTGGCAACCCAAAATATACATACACATACATATGTAATAAGTTAAACACTATTGAGATATATTGTATATGACATAACATGTAAATATATACGTGGTCACACTCACATCAATAAACCAAGTTAAGAAAGGACAGTCGACAGAAGTACCCATATATTCATAATCAAATCCCATCCAAATTTGACAAGTTTGTGACTAAATTTCTCACATTATGTTGGTCAACATAAACACACAAATCGTTTACCACCTCTCTTTCTTATTCTTTTGTATTAGTTTATTTGTTTAGTTGTATATTTAATATTAAGGTAAAATCACAAAGAATTATTCACACACTTAAAAACCATAAACAAATATGGTCTGACTCTGTCGCACATATTGTTTTTCGAACTTGACATTATCAATCAGTGGCAGTACCGTATTATTCTTTAAAAGGCTGGCGCAGCCGGACCAAAAAAGACAACTACCTGACTTGAAATGTTTTTGTAAATCTAATTGGGACTCAATCAGGATGTCCTAATGGTATCTCAGTTGGGATGTAACGCAAAACACTAAAGGGGCGCAACAGGGCAATCTCAGTTCAAAATTGACATTACACTCTATTAATTACAATAACAATTAAACAATAACGTTGGGTTATCTCAGGCGGGTCCCCATTGGGTCCCGATCGACATATCCTTATTTGGCATGCCACATTGGGGCTCAATTGGGTACAGATTTTGGGAAATTTGTAGTCGGGCAATGTAACGGCTCTTATTTCAAAACTATCTGAATTTTATTTTACAGCGATTTCAATTTGGAGTCTTAGGGGATGGGGGCTTTGGTGGATTATGGATGTCCCCATACTGAGACATATTTAGCGTTTGTTCTTTTTATAATTTAGTCACATTTGTCACATTAATTTAATCATGTTTGATACAATAAATCCAATGCGTTTGTTAATACGAGTCGTTGGCTTACAAGATTCATCACTTATCGTCTAGAAATATTACATGTTTATAAATGTAATTCAGAATTAGGCTTTTAAGTAAAGAAGTAATTATTAGTACAATTAAACTCAGGTCAGATGCGGAACTACCCAGTAATCAATTTGGTAAAGTGTCACTTCAATTATAGTTCGCATTAACTTTATCTTCATTTGTAATCCGACAGGTGGAGTAGTTTCGCCACTTGTAACCAATAAAATAGACATTTCATATGAACGACTGTGAGAAACTGAACTCTTTCATGACTAAAAAGTCGTATGATGGCGAAGTGGCTCCAAAATGTGTACTGGGGAGGCTGGGGCAACATCGGGGGTAAAAAATGGAGTCGATGAAATGAAAACTGAAATCAATTAGGTACAGGATTGTGCCTTTGATATTTTCCATTTCAAATGCTTATTTCAATTTAATATGGTAACTGTATTAATAGTTATATCGACTGTATAGTCAAAAATTTAAAATATCTTCGTTGGATAAATGGTAATTTTAGTTTATAGTGAATAGAATGCATATATCGATAACGCTACTGTTTTATTGGGAACAAATTCATGAAGTATGGAAGTGGAGGCTCCAAGAAATATGTTTTTTTATTTACCCAGAATTTGCGTCTTTGCCCCGGGGCACCAAAATGTCTAGTTACATCCCTGGAAGTGGTTTCCAACAACATATTTAATGAAGAAATTCAAATCAGTAAAATTCTTGAACCACGCAATCGGAAATCGAAATATCAACATCACAACTTCAAAAGAACTAGATTTTAAGAAGGACGCAACTCCGAAAACGAGGTAAATCGAAACCGGTGTATACATTACCTTGAAACGGGTCGAAAAGCTTATTTATTTATAAGATGAATAACTAATTAATAAAATAATAAGAATTGCATCTAAATCCTAACCACAAATATAATAAACATGTAATAAATTAACATCACCGGAAGCTTGGCATTGTTTCACGTGGCCAATCAAAATTAATAAACGGAAGTAAGCAATATTAATGACGGGATAAGGTCTAGATGGAAGTGCATATTTAATATGTAAATAAAATTATCTTTAATAATGACACGTTACTATATGAAATCTTTACCAAAAGAGTTATTCTGAATTATATTTAACGGCGTCTTTTAGGATTGCCAGATTTTAAATTAGGTCTTAAAATTTTTCTTTTAATTCTTTAAATTTCTTAAATGGGAGTAAGAGGGGGTAAAGTTTCAATTTAACATGTGTGAAAATTTGAAGTCGATTGGAAAACAGTCTGATCTGGTTTCTATCTTTGAAACTTTTAAACGCGTTTTTCTCACACTTAGCTTTTTCAGAGTCGGTGTCTTTTCTAGCTCAAAATCTATTGCACCGATCCTTTTCAAATTTTGCACACTCTTTCTTTACAAAAATGCCGAGGTAACGCTGTCGATTTTTTTAAATTTTAATTTCAACGTATTTTAAAATAACATTTCTAATTTTTTTCATAAAAAATTTGTATTTTGACTTCTAAATGCTGTAAAAAATTGAAAAATTAATTTAAGAAAAGAACTCGATAGAGTTACTAATGAAATCATTTTGGTTTTTCGACTCCAGATACTTCTAAGATGAGTTATGAGACAATTTTTTGTGACGTCTGCGGAGATTCGCTGTCTTAATATTTATTTATGAAAATTTCATAAAGTATTTTTTAAGTGTTATTTTATCATGTAGTAATTATAGAAATAATTATATAATAATTGTGTCGTCAAAAAACATTTTATATTTTAGGAATACACTCGTAGTACATCTAACCAAATTTTCAAACACACTCTCCCGTTCAAACATCCATCCATTGATTAATAATAAAGAAAACACTAGATTTTTTCATCTTAACTATTTATTTTTAAAGATTTTGTCACTTACTTATAATTCAGGAACTTTGCACTTTATACCTGACATAAGAGTTAAACATAAAAAAATTGAGCTCTAAATTGAAATATTATTTAATTCCCATTGTAGTGCCCTATTTTGCAGTGACGTAGCTTCGTCCCTGTAAAACTTAAAGGAAATTAAGTCCTCTATGAAATTGATAATAAGTAGTTTTGTAATAGAACGTACTAGTAAAGAGATAAAGCCAATGAATTAGAACTACCGGCCCTCATGTCAGGTAAGTGTTCAGCTCTGGGAAATGAATTATACTAGATCAATACTTAATAAACACAAATGTAGTATTTATGTAACATTTACGTATCAGATACATATATATCTTATGTAGTTTGGTGGTATATTTTACATATATACGAGAGTCGTTTGATAATTCAGTGACTTTTCTTTGAAAAAGCTTTTTTTTATTTATCAACATATCTCTTTTGAGTTCGATACATTTAGCATAGTTCAGGGTTTTTACATTTTTTTTATCCCTTACAAATAATAGGTTTTCTAAAGGCCCACAAAATAAGCGTTTGGTTCAGTTGTTGCAGTGATGACATCTTTGTTAGACGCAAATCACTTACCGCTCAGCCATTTCTTCAGGTTTGGAAACAGGAAATAGTCGCAGGAGGATAAGGCCTACCTTGCGGCGATAGCTGCTTTCAAAAGCAGCACAATCTAAATGACGCAGCTTGCTCAAAATTTGACTGTAGTCTATTAATAGATGACAGTTGACGAGAGCTGTGCGGGAAATTCAAAGAGTCACTGAATTATCAAACTACCTTCGTACTACATAAACAAAAGTGTTTAACATGAATGGAATAAAATGTAAATAGTGTTACATACAGAGGCGGACCATGTGGATCTGAACTAAATTATGACTAAATACAATTAGATTTGGCATGACACCTCATGCAAGAAAGTCATTTACTTCCAAAAAGTCAACGGTACTAAAAACGATAAAATCATTCAAGGAGCACTTTTTATATATAGCGCCCAGAACCCATTAATAGCCTGATCCGCCACTGCTTACACGGTGAAAATGGCATTTTTATACTAAACTTTTTTCTTTACATTAAATTTAAATAGAGGTCTATAATAACAATGTTATAGAATTAATACTTTAAAATTGTATTTTTTGGTTTTTAAATCTATATTCTTAAAATCAATTACTTACTATCTTCTAAAACGCTGTCTTAGATGTAATAAAAGTGTACGCTAACATTAGGGACCCGTTAACATTAGAGGATGTTTCAATCGCCTTTCTTCCCAAGAAAATAGAACAAACTAAGGGGCCTATTTTGTAACTGCTTACCTGACGTCTGTTAACTTCTGACGATTTTTCAAATGCCTATATTTTCTAAAGTAAGCTATGTAAGTTTATACAAAACTATCAAAAGACTTTAAATAAAGAGCAAAATGGATCCCATACCTTGAAATAAGTGGCCTAATTTGTAACTTATAGTGCTTTGAAAAATCGTACGTCTGGTAAGGATTTACAAAATAGGCCCATTTAAATTAAGTTACAAACTACGTGCGATACCTTTGTCAGCAGCGGATTTAACCACAGACGCAGAAGGCATGCGCCTAGAGCCTCTTTGAAGGGCCTCAAATCGAAAAGAAAATCTGACTAGAAACAATAGATCTTGAGGCATAGGAGCTACCAAAAAATAATTTGACATAGATGAAATTCCTTCCTCTATTTCTTCTGCGATTACCGTCTTAAATCTACTACTGACCTTAGTCTTAGTCTAGACTCTTACAAAATTACAATATTACTAGCGCTAAATATCCTAAATAACTATGTATATTTTTTTGTTGATTTTGAATTTGATATAATTTTGATTTTCTTATCTTTCTACGTGCTATAATTAAATATATTTAGTACTTGCAACTATGAAGGTAACCTACTAAATATAGGTCCATCATCTAACAGAAATAAATCGCAATTAGAAAAGAAATACCTTTTGTTATTTTATTAAAACATCTTGGCTACCAAAAGACGTTTTAAAACTAACTCATTAAACACAAAACAATGATCAAACTTTAAATAAGTAAACCTACTAATATTTCATGTATTACTTAATGTAGTATATTTTACTCAATGATACATTTCATTATTTACCTAAACTTATAATATTTTTGTGTATATATATATATACTAATATATCATTAAAGAAAAGTATAATAAACTAAAAATCTTTTACTAATATATATCTTGAATATGTAGCATTATATAACCTGTAGTTTTATTTACTAGAAATAATACTAACATAAAACTTTTTATGTCAAATAAACCTTCAACCTTAGTAACTGTGTTTAGCGGGAATCTTATGCATCCTTTCGATTGACCATTTGACAATGGAATTTCTGTCGCTCACACAGCCGACTGTGGCAGCACCTAGTAGCGAGTAGTGCAACTTGCTTGGATTCTTAAATTCAAAGCAAGTGTTTTTACATTATGTACTTATACTACGATTTGTTTTCTTATTCTAACAATAAGATATAAGTTTTTTTATTCATTGATTCTTAACACTCATTAAATATTATTAGCGGATCAGCAACTTTAAATAAATAACAGGTTTTTAAATGATAAGGAATATGAGTAGGATTCAGGAATAAAAAAAAAATAATAATAAAAAAATAAAAAAGTGTTTTTGTTTTGATAACCGTGTCTTTGGTTTTCGAGTATATTACAATTTATAAACAACGATATAATATATATTTTTCATTTAACCAACTGTACAGATAATACATAACTAAAATTCATTGTACATATTTAGATTGTAACCAAATCATATTATGTCTGTGTCGATGACCACAGAAAACGCTATCAGATACAAACAGATTGTGCACCAGTAGAAATGCGCACAGGAAGCAAAAGTACATATGAAGAAATGCACACAGAAGAAAAAGCACAAGTTATACACGTATTAAAAATATGCATAAAATCCAATGTCACATCAAGTATAATATAATGATATGGTGCATACATATTATTAATCAATTTCTCTCTGTTGGAAGAGGAGTAAGTGCTGTTCTTCGGATTGAGAAAGAGGTGGAGAAAAATACCGGCTCTTCCTCGTCTTTTTCAACCGACGACCAGACCTTACTTTGCCAACTGTACATATCCACACTGGGTCAAATAAAAGAATAACAAATAATTTGCTTGTGCTATTATGAAGTGTTAATTTAAATGTGCCCTCATTTTACTTCCGGTGTGCAGTTTTCAAACTGTGCACTCTTATTTGTGTCTGCTAGGATTTCTTTCCAGTAACCATCGATTTTGCTTTTTCATGTCGAAACAATAAATTGGAATACTACAGGCCGTTTGTAGGAACTCGTTGTACAACGAAAAAACGACAATAAATAACAAAGTATCACAGCTTATGTAATAACGAAGCGCGAAATAATTTAATTAAATTAACTACTAATTAATGGCAATTAATGTCAATAAACATTAAAAATTTATTAATATTATGCAAAATCTATTTGACAATAAATACTGAATGATATGAATGGCAGATATTAAAATATCTGCCAATTTTATAAATAACATTTAAATATATTAATAAATATGTATATGTTAGTAAAAGCATTTACAAAACTAATATAAATATAAAACAATGAATTCAATATAAATAAATACAATCTAAAATGAGCTTAAATAAAACTGGGTAGCTGCTCGATCCACTTAAGTTCCATCTAATCTAAATCTTCTGTTAAAGTGTGACGTCATTTAAAAATCAAAATATTTTCAAGGAGTTCTCCTGGTCTGTCTGTTGGTTTTTGAAATGAATGGTTGGGGTCCGTGGTTCGGTATGAGACCACGGCACTAATCTTGGAGATTTCGATTATTGGATTCTAAGCTTTGTTCGCATTATGTACAATATGAGTGAAAAAATAATAAAAATTTACAATATTGACGCAAGAATTTCAGCAGTACTAGAAAATGAACTGTTCGATGTATTTGGTACGCGTAATTCTTATGTGGCACTGTAGTGATTTTTTGAAAATACAACCGAAGTTCGCCAGACGCAGAATAAGCAGCAAATTATCCATGGTGTACAGATGATCATGACGATTGTGATTAAAACACTTGGTAAAATAGTTTCTTTCGTGGGACTGGCAAAAGTGGTATCTGTACCATCGTTAACCCACTCTCAGAGTGAGTTTTTCAGGTGCTTGAAAATTTGGATGACGTACTCAAGGGTATTCATATAATCCCTGTAAATGAGCCAATCCCTCAAATTTCTAAATCCACTTTCCATTATTTCCCGGTACTCCTTGACCATAATACCACGGTCCACATCATCTCTCTGTTTGACACCTCTTTCAATTAAGGCAAGCTGAATCTCGCATAGAAGAGCACGGAGCCTAAATTCAGCTCTCTCGAAGCTACTTTTAAATATCTTGGATTGCTCCTTGTCCTGATCCTTAACAACCTGCTCAAGTCCAACGGCGAATCGTTGGAGATGCTCATAAGAGTTGACCAGAGCGGAGTCAAGCTGAAACAATTGAGCATATGATATAAAAATGTTCAAAACTGAGTTCATAATGTCAAACCCTAAACTCCAAACCCGGGCCACCGCACCAATTAACTTAATATTTACTGTGTGAAGAAATTGTTACTAAACTGGATTCACCTAACTGGACCATGATCATGCGATACGATACGAGCTGGAGTAGCAATAAAACAACAAGCTGGTGAACAACGACAATAGTACACATTATGGTTGTCGTTTGCATTCAGATTAAATGAAATAACCTCTCGCTCACTAAAACTAAAAGCTACTTATCGAAATGTGGGACCTGTTAGTTGCACTTTGTAACTGGCCCCCTCGTTGTCAGTAGATTGAAACATAATAGTAGTTATAAATTGTGATCATAAATATTCAACATTTTATTGCAACAAAAATATAAGCTGACGTTTCTTTTAATAAATGTACTAACTGATGTGGTGGTAACAGTAAATAATATTTTAAAAAGATGGTGTTGTAGATAAATGGGAGCAAAATGAACAGAGTGTGATTATTAAGAATATTGAGTAATTAATAACTATTGAGATGCTTACCTCTAATTGAGTAAGATGTTCACTGGGAACAGGTTCACCCAGTCCTTTAGGTATTTGTTCCCTGCTGGGTAACCAATTGTACCTCTGAGGGCTCCAAATCTCATGATGCTTATTAAAGTCATCTGCAAAAGTTTCACGAACCTGTAACAATACAAATACATAAAATTATTATATTTCCTTCAGACATAAACTAATTTGGATATTAGTACATAGCTGGTTGTTATATGTATCAAAATATGAAGTAAACTACAGTATAGTGAGCTTGATCTTGACACTAACACCTACACAAAAGTAAGACTGAAATTTAAACGTTTACAACTATCAGACGAAGGTAATACGTCATACTGATTCATTCACATACTATAAAATACGTTCATTCATGATTTTCTTTAATAGCAAGTATATAATTTTGTCGACAGCATATATTATGAATTCAATTCTTGATTTACGACGCGCTCTATTGTGTCTGGAGGTGGTGATTACAATCGCGCACCCGCAGACCGCGCACCTTGCCACCTCGTCACTGTCTGTAAGACTACAAGATACATAAGTATGTGTCAGTTAGCATATGTATGTAAAAGTGAATCTTAATTATGTGTCCTGTCCATCGGATGTTGTTTCAATTGCACACAGGAAATCATAATAAACATTTTCCCAAACTATCTGCAAAAGCATAACCTCAAAATTTCGTGGTGATCTAGAGAAGGTGATTGTTATCTATACGTATGCAAGTATTGATTGATTATTGGTAATGCCGCCACGAAATATAATGTGTGTGTACCGTGTTCAGAAGCCTTGAAGACTTCGAACTTGTATTAGTTTAGCACGGTTTGCCATCTTTGTCCAATGGAATTGTATTTTGTCGTACGTCCGGTCAAGCATGAATCGCTTCCGCCCTCTCAGTTTGATAAGACACGTGAGTAATTGTTTGAATGTACTAATATCATTAGAACAATATATTCATTAGAAATCAAAATAGGATTTCCCAATTCCATTCGTAACACCTACTATCTTAAAGCAATGACTATTAGACTATTTCTTCGAGTAACTGTTTAGAAGATTGGAAGGTGTTTCGTCATTGATGATTGTGTCTTGTACCTTGTTTCTGCTCCAACACCGTTGCAGCCAAGTGTCGGCTGACAAGTGACAACGGAAACTCATAAGGCCCACCAGACATAGTGACTAACTGAATGATGGCTAGTGGCTTTACGAGCCGATACGCTTCCTTTAGTCCTCATTAGGGATTCAAGATTGGCGATCAGTGGCGTACTTTAAACATAACTTATTTATTAATTAGTTATATTTAGATATTTTATTTATATAATATCAATTTTAAGGTTTAGACTACACACGTGAGACGAATTGTCCGCCATTTATTGTATTTGTATCTACCGTACGTTTTAATTGCGGGCTATTCTTCTATTCCGCTATCCGCTTCTACTTGTCTAAGACTTGCGACCATATTGCATTCTGCATTTGGAATGCGTGTGGTCGATTAATGACGAATTCTAGATATTTCTAACTCAAACTGTCTCACAGTTGATGAAGACATCTTACTTTAAAAAGGCTGATGTCTAATTCAAATATACAGTTAATCAAAGTGTCCCATACTTTTATTTAACGTGGTGTGTAACATAGATCAAGAAAGGATCATCTAAACGTTTTTAAATGCTAAAAAAGTGAACCTAACCTAAAAGTAGGTTTGGCTTTTAACAAGATAACTTGATTATGCACATACATAATCATACATTTATTAGTCAGCGGTGTAAATAAGTTATATACAAAGACTGCGAACATAATTGGAGGTGACAGGGCTCAGGATCGGATATATCGATAAAAAATGGTGTTTTCGGCACCATAATCTTACACATGAGGAACCTTTTAAACCCCGTACGCATTGCATCGTTAATGCAAAAATACACTAATATCTAATTAATAACCTCCACAAAAAAATGGTGGTCAACTTTCTTTAAAAAAACACGCAGTGTATAACGATATTTCCGGACAGTCAGTGCTCTCAAAACGTAATTATTCCTTTATCAGCATTATTATTTGCAACAACGTAATATTTAAATAAACAAAACAAATGAAATGAAAAGTTGATGATGACCTTAAGCGTCCTGTAACATCTCCCACGGCTACAGGAATTCCGTGGTCACACCACTCGCTCTCTCTCCATTTGATAAAAGATCTCATCAACTATTTTTCAGCGTAACTGACAGTTATCAAATAGTTATCACCTAGTGCCAGCAATATACGTAGATAAGGAGCACATCTGGTCACAAACGTTTTGTTTATTTCTGTGTTACAAATGCGCCGATTAAGCTAATGTTTACTTCGACGATATTCGCTCGGTTAAAAATTATATACTTTAAACAAATTGAAAACTGATTCAATTAAGATACTTTTTTTCTGAATTTGATGACATATATGTTTAAGTTATAAAATATTTAAGGTAGCGGGTTGGAGAATGATACAAAATGTCTTAAATATCTTAAAAGAAGAAGCAATTTGCACGATAAAAATCACAAAAATAATTGTGAGACTTAGAATATTTATTATAAAGTGAAAAAAATGATTTTCATTAGCTTAAGGTTTTCAGCGTTTTTGCCTTAAAATTTCTTACGCGGATCAAAAACAATGGTGCTATTTATTACTTATTTATTAATATTATTAAAAGTTTTTCATATAAGTCCTCCATCAATCAATTTTAACTGTGTTATTGGTTTTGTAATAAAATAATCAATTATAAAACAACCAAACCTGGATAAAATATAGTGATTGGTCCGGGTTCCAACTTCACTTATTTTCATTATTTAATTTTTTTGTATTTTTTATAAATAGAAGTATACGTGAGAATAGTTTATATATATATATATATATATATATATATATATATATATATATATATATATATATATATATATACTATATATATATTAGTATAGTTCTAGTAGCCTATATATATATAGTATATATATATATATATACTATATATATATTAGTATAGTTCTAGTAGCCGTAGAATTATTAATACAAAGAATTAATTGAAATATAAAATCGTATAAAATATTTATATATGAAATTGTTTGTAAATATTGAGATAAAAAAAGTAATACGTTATCATAATTTACAAGTCAATTTCCCATGAAGTAACCTGAGTGCAAGACGCAAGGCCTGACTTGGTAGACACTTTGACGCCTGTTGTTGATCAACGGACTCAGGCCTGGCTCAGCTGTTCGCCAAGCTACATCACCAGTCAGCAGTGGACAGTCGACACACAGTCCACCATATGAAATACTTGAGACACAGTAAATCTCGTATCGAACTATGCATTTTAGGAAGGCACAAAATTTATGAATAATCATATACCATAAAAGAGTTAAACCTTGATTTAAAATTATTGTGGCGAAGAACGCCATCTTGAAAGTAAAAGTATAATCAGTTTCTTAATATCTTGAGAACTATACGTTCCACAAAAATTTTGTAAAGGGCTTTTACGTAGATAATAATAATATCTACAACTTTTCTTCATAACTTTTTGTTGTAACTTTTATAACAAAAATGTTATACGTAACGTAGTGTGCATATTACACATTAAAAATATATTTTTGGTTATTTTGTTATAAAAGTTACAACAAAAAGTTATTAAAAAAAGTTGTAGAGAATATTATTATCTACAAAAAACCTTTTAACAAATTTTTTATGGGACTTATAGTTTTCAAGATAACACGTCTTGAAATCTGATCTGATAGGGCCGTATAGGAATTTATCCGCACACTGTGAGAAATATTCTTTACGATCTCAACTATGATTCCAACACATTAAAAAAAATCAAGTATTAAACAAAGATTGCGATTACTCTATTTTTATTTTAAACATAATTACTAATTAAGAAAATATTTTGTAATAATTATAAAAAAGTATTAGTCAAATAATAAATTATATATTTAATATTACTCAATCATAAAAAAATTTAATATTTTAAAAATAAACAATTACTCAAACGATTTAAATATACTTAAGATGAGGTACTATACTTGTAGTACACTCATAAATAAAAATGTGCAGATCTATTATATTTATTTAAAGAATTCGTTGTATAAACAATAGCACAGTTGTTCTAAACAAAACGCGTTGTAAGCAACTTGTTTCGTATTCACCTCACTCAGTATATGTACCAGATACGAGTACAAACAGACGTAATTTAATTTATATGTATGATTATTCAATTTCTATTTTCATCTGCGCAGTAATATTAAAACATAATGTAAATGACCAATTAACAAAGAACTAACTGTTTATAACTAACTAGGTAATCCATTGCCTAAAATATTTAAGATAAACTATTGAAATAGATGTCTACAGGTTGCAAACGATGTATTACTCTAAGAGTGATCCAAAAGGGCACGGGAATTCAGTCGCTCTGGAACAATTTGTGCGGGGAACTTTACAAACACAATAAATTTTTTAAAAACAATCTGTGTTTGTTCTGTTAGCGATATTTGGTCTTATGAATTTAAAGAATATAAATAAAGAACCAAATTAAATATTCACATTCTTTTACCAATTTTTGAAGTAAAATATATTTATAAAATTTTGATTATTTACAAAATTGTCCAACGAATATGGTTATATTTAATGAAAGTAAATAGAAAAACCATAATTGTTATAAATATTAACAAGATGACACATATTCAATTCTATTTTGTGGATTTTGTAGTGTAAAAGGTTATCAAATGTTATTTCTTAGGTCATATGTGTATCAATTTACTTGTATTCTACGAAATATTGATAAAGCTGTTTATTATATTTATTTTATGATCTTTAAAACTGGCATTTACCATTACAAATTTATAAAGAAACATCTTTGGGATATGTAACAATTGTTAGAAATGTTGTCCATTGTTCCCCGACCCCGTCTCTCTCTCCCCGATACACCGATATACTAATTCTTTGCTGAACACAGTCAAACTTTGTAATCGCGTATTTGCTTACGGTAATATACGATTAATTCCAATGCCGGTTTCAAAACAGTGTTGTTGTCAAAAAACAAAACAAACCGCGTATTGATGCAAGCTATCCAACGGTAATTACAACTAAGTTTAAAGGACCGGCAATTTAAGCATTTATTCGTTTAGCGCTTAAATTGAATCTTTAAACAAAAGCCACTATATAAATCATGTAAAGGACATAGCATAGAAGCTACGTTATGAATTTAGACTTCCTATCTTTCATAGTGTGGGAGATATAAGCATTTATTTGTTTAGCGAGCGTCAATAACTTAACAATTTCGGCTATCTTGTCGATAACCACGTATTAATTATCTTTAAAGCAATAACAAACATCAACAAAGATATAATAAACGTGTTTAGTAGCAAATACAGAAAAATTATCACATTAAAACGAATAATAAATAAATAAATGTGTTACTACACATATAGTACTCCACAGTCGCGTGGGAATCATGTTTAAACGCGTATGACTAACGTACCGGTGGCGCCTATTTGTTATTTTACTGTTACTGCTAAATAGTAACTTGTTCCGATCATATACCCCCCTCTCCCCCCACTCTCCCTTATCCTACGCATCATACTCTGACCCATAGTATGCGAAATTCGAATACATATAGCTTTAGATATAGGTCTATTATTTAATAACCTTGGGTCCGTACGATTACATCGGTACGGTTAGCATGGAGTTATACCACAGGCTATTACCAGGACAGTCAGCTGGTCTTCTAGGAAGACGAATGTCTCATGCCTGAAATTATTGGGGACTACGTCTATTCTCACTACGGCAAACGACTCATACTATTTAGTATTTAGTAAATAATACATCGTGGGGAAATATTAAAATTTGTTAGTTAAATTAACTGCTCAATATTTAATGACATTTCTTTTTGTTGTTATATGTAACATATTTAATATACATTACTTAAATTCTGATTCACTATGTTATGACACACAACATATCCGCGTAATATATTTTGAGATCCAGTCATTGCCGTAACTAAATATTTATAATTACTACTAAACTAAAACTAATTAACCAGTGCCGGTTTCGGTAAATGTGGTACTGACTTACATCAAGCTGCTTTTTGTATTAAAATGGCGTCTTGTTTTTTGACTTTTAAGTAAATATACATATTCATATTGTTAAGAAACTCATCTTACGCAATATCAAAATAGAGAGTATTAGAAATATTACAGCTCTTACGAAAAAAGTTATCTTTAGTTATTTTGTTTATTGTTATTAGAATAATAAAGCGATTTTTTATAGACTCTTAGTCGATCTATACAAGTTTCTGGTTTTTCCTTTTGTTGCACTTGAAAATGTGTGATTTTTTATATTTTTACTTTACTGGGATTGTGCAAAGATTGCTCAATATTCTAGCTCTTTTGCGTACAAAAATTGGTGTTTCAATTATTGATATTTTAATAATACACAACCCAAATTTCAACTTTCTATCTCCTGCAGACGAAAAGTTACGGAACAAAAAGTGGCTATATATATTTGAGTGAAAGTTCGAGGACGCCAAAATTTTTTCTCTACTTAGTAGAGCATTCCAATAAGAATACAAACATGCACCTGGAATATTATAATATATGAAATATGTTTTCTACTTACATAGTCCGCTCCAAAACTTTTAGCTTGCTCCAAGGCGCTTTCAGCCTGGATAACAATTTGCGTTAAGAGTTCAGCATCTGTAACTTGAGGAGTATTCACTTCAGAATCCTGAGTAGGGATATCTTGACTGACCCCCATACCGCAAGGATTCACCCATTTTGGCGGCTTTGATTCCATCATTGTTATATCTCCGATTGGAGCTGCTTTACTTGTAGGAACAGTTAATATCCCCAACAGACAGACACAAAAGAATAAGACGTCCGCTAGTCCTAAGAAAATATAATTAAATATTAATAATCGGTCAACATTTTTCAACATTTTTATAAAGTTTATGCAAAGATTTTAGAATGTATTATGCGTTTATTTTACAAAAGTTACATTTATTGTCAAATGAACCTAATCAAAAGCGGTGACCTAGAAGCCTGTGTAATAATGTTTACTACCTTTGTTAAACATTCTATAATGAATATTGATTTAAATTATTTAACAATATAAATTGTATATTACATATATATATTACAGACGGTAAAGAAAACGAGAAACGTTCATATAATATTCTAAATTATTAAGAATAAAATTAAATTGTTGTTGCATTATCGGGTATAGTTCATTCCCATAGCCGAAATCGTGCCTTCACATTGACCTTGGATAAATAATATTTATATATAGTGTAAGTGTATGTATATAGTATACCATTGACAGCAAAAAACCGTTCCTAACGTTGCGTACTGCGTGAATATGACTCAGTTATTCATCGGACTTTCTCACAGTTCCTTTTTCTTCTTAATTAATTTCAAATACCTATTATTTATGCATAAGCATACAATTACGTCAGTATTTCAATATGAACGTGTTGATAGCCCCAACATTGATGACGTCTCACTACTTTTATTGAATGAAAAGAAACCTGTTGTGACTTGTATTGCCGCCTTCACGTCCGCGTCGCGCTAGTGTGTATATGTTTAGTGATTCTTATATTTCAATATAATAAATAAATAATTATAACATAATGAATTTATTATATAAACTGGTAGATCCGTTAACATGAATGAAAGTATACAAAAACGAAATATGTTTATCGTAAACATCAGGTTTGGTAAATATAATAAAAAAATGAAAGGACAGAGACACGGGACGGGACAAATTAACTTTGACAGCTAATAACAGACATTTTTTGGATTTATTTATTTGTCACTTTTTGACATTTATGTTCAGTAAGCATCATGAAATGATGTACAATTTAATCATACCCTAAATTAGCTAAGAATAGAACATACAAAAAACGTAGATAGGGATCTTATTGTTTGTTGTCCCAGTCAGAATTTGGAACTAAATTAAATTTGACCAATATTGCCTTTATTTAAAAAAATAGAGTAGTACGATTTAAAATTATTAATACTTAATACATCTTTCTGTGAGGGTTTGTTAAATTACAGGATAATACCTGACTTTTACAAATATAACGAACACGTGTTATAATGAGATTATACCAAAATGTTACCAAAAATTGAGTATTATTTCAGGAATTATCGATTTTAATACTAACTCCTATTAAATTTCACTACTGCCTAATAAATAATAAATAAAGATTTTCGCTCTTAATATAAAAATATGATTAGTGAAAGCTGTGAATTATATAACACCTAAAATAATATGTGAAAAATACCGTAAAACAGGTAAATTTTGCTGAGTGAAGTTGCAATTAATGAAAACCACTGGTTCCCTTGAAGAGTTTTAGACTTTTAGAGCTCAGCGACCTGCTTGTAGTAAATTGTTGTTAGTACTTAATGGACAAGTGTTGAAAACTTGTTTTCTGTCAGAAATATGACAATTATGAAATTTTTAACAAAATAACGAACTATGTAATTTAAATAAAATATACATATCCTTGGATAATTTAACTTTAGTATTGAAATAATTTGTTAATGTTAAGTAATTTGGTAAGTCACGTATTCAAAATTATAATTATGTTTCTTTTTGTGTATTGTATATCAGTTGCTCCAATTTATATGGTCTAGAAGACTACGAACACGCTATTGGCCTTTGACTAAACGTATACAAGCTACATCTACTGCACAAACCATTAAATGAACTTGTAGAATGAAGACAAACATTTTAAATATAAATAAATAGTAAGACTTTATGTTCAACAAATTTGTCCAAAATTACCAAAAAAAACTGTTATACTCTTCAAAATTTGTTTTCAGGGTACAGTGCCAGTTTTTGAGATAAATAATAATAATAAAATAGAGATGGGAACTTAAACTTTGGAATGTTGTCTACAAACCAAAGCAATTTGGGAGGACAGTGATCCAGAGGAGAAAAGGTCATATGAATATATCCAATTATTAATGGTACAATTAAATTGTTACTGCATATGTATTGTGAACAAAATGCGTTCACAGTTCATTACCATAACCAAAATATACATGTGTTTGCATTATTGACCTTGACTACATATTATTTATATTTAGTTCAAAATGTTCATTTTTCGTAATTTTTAAATTTCGCGCGTTATATTTGTCCCTTGAGGACTCTCCTGATATTGGATTTTTTTTCAACTTTTTAGGTATTAAACTAGTAAAAACGTTATTTGTTTTTTTTTTTGAGCAAAAGTTCAACTTATGTTTTAGGCAGAAAAACTTTCTTGTCCAGGGGATCGAACCCGAAGACACAGCAATCTGATGTCAAGCATAATTGCTCTCGACCACTGTGCCGTCCGATTGAATTTATAAGTGATATAAATGATATTATATTAATAAAGTAATTACAATATAATTATGACAACAAATTTGCATATAATTACTTAATTTTATGGCTACTCAATAAATTTATAAAAACACCGCAAGCATAATGAAGTTAGCTTCTCTCTAAATGCTGCACTGTAGGAAATGGAGGAACAGAGAGATGATAAAATTTGATAATTTGATATCACGTACGGTATTTAGTATATACTTTATTATATACTTGTTATTTACTTTTGCAGTTTTTTATATATTAAATTTACATAAGTGTCTGGACAATTAATCATGAAATACAAATAACATTTATAAAAATATTTATTTTATTTTGTTGGTATGTATCTAAAATGACGTTGCATTTTTATCTACTACTATGAAAATATTGTCTATTTTTAACATTATCTTATTTGTATCATTAACGAAAATTGTTTATTCTATAATTTTTTTTATAATAACAAAAAGAAAAAAGTTTTCAAAAAATTTAGTCTTGTGCAAAAATTAAGTCTTTAAGGTATATTTCTTTTTGATTTTTACTAATAGTTCATACACTATCCACATAATGTTAGATATTCCCTGTATATTCATTTATATGTGAAAATAATATCCTGTATATACATTGCATATACATGAAATGAATAAACATGACAGTATATAATATGTACATGCAGCAATGTTTAAATATGCACATACATTTGAATTGGCATATACATATGACATACTGTGTAGGTTTTATATCATAAGAGCATATACAAAAGGATATGCAATGTACATGAATGTATATACCTTGAATATAGTATGTATATCCAAATGTTTTCTGGATAATTGACAATGTCACAAGAGTTATATATATATGAAAAATTAATATGTTTAGTTACGTACAGAAATTATAGATTTGGTCCAGGGATCAAACCCGAAGACACACCAGTTTTACGTCAAGTATCAATGCTCTCGGTCACTGTGTCATCTCATATCTCATCTCGTATTATGTATTTTTACTTATGTATTCTTAATTATTAATATCAAATAGATAAAACAATATTATGAATGAATAACTCTTATTTAAAATTTAGTATATCAGTTACGATGGAAATTAAAACAATTATAAAATATTTAAAGTGTTTGTCAATCCAATGGTGAATGCAATAATAAACACAAGTAGCTATGATAAAATCGGCAAAGCTATTTGATGTCAAGTATTGTGTATGATTCTAATCCTACACTGCTGATAAACCAGAGCTTCAAAGCGTATAAGAAATATGATACAGCGGATATTATTATAGATAAAGTATTTAAGATAAATCTTTATCATGTAAACAATGTAAGATATATAAAAAAAAAATTACATATAAAAATTTACCTAACCTGTTTGTATTATTAACAAAATTTGTTTTATTTGAAAATCAAGAATTTGTAATAAAATATGATTATGAAGAATGTATGGTATGATATAATATTTACTGTAAAACGGTGTATTTTAATTTCGATTTGTATCACAGCATCCTCAGCGACCTACCGCAATAATAGCCTCTAATTGCGAGCTAATGTGCGCTAATGCATCGTTCCAGACAATTACAACGCATTATTGTAAAATGCATCAAACACGTAAAAACAAAAAAAATATTCTTAGACGCACTCATATGTAGGTATGGCATCTATATCTTAATGTTATATATATATATATATATATATATATATATATATATATATATATATATATTATACATATATATATATATATATATATATATATATATATATATATATATATATATATACATAAATATATGTATATATATATATAAATATGAAAGATTTGCAGGTCATATATATACTTATTATTATTGAAAATAATGATATGTAAAGTTTCATTAAAAAAAATATTTTTGGATTTTGAATATGATTTCTGATAAATTCATTTATATAAAAATGATGTAACTAATAGTACAATTTTTGTTAATCAAAATATAATGGTAATGACTTATAAAATTGATACGAAATGCAACATTATCTAAATTTAGGATTTTAATTTGACTTAAAATTTCTGCGTAGTGTGAAACGTATATTATTATAAAATGATACTTTTTGTATATGTAATTTTGGTTTTAAGTTCATAAGGCAAATAAATATTTATAAAGAATCGAATATTTTCGCGTATAGTAAATTATATTTTATATATTTTTTTTGAAAATGGTGGAATAGTTGATAATATTTATAAACAATAAACATTACCTTAACGAGAGCAAAATAGTAATAAAAAAAATCTGTAGAAAAAGTTAATTAGAAACTTGTATTATTATCAACTTATTTGGCACATAATTCCGCAAAAAAAGCCAACAACGGGGCAATTGTGTTCACGTTTAGGCAATAATATCTAAAAAAATTATTGACATAGTGAGATATCGCTTTGTAAAAGCACTCTAGAACTATTAGTAAAAGTCAAAAAGAAATATACCTTAAAGACTTAATTTTTGCACAAGACTAAATTTTTTGAAAAAAATTTTCTTTTTGTTATTATAAAAAAAATGATAGAATAAACAATTTTCGTTTTACTATTAGTAAAGGATATCTATAAAGTAAAGTATATATATTCGAGGAAGATATAAAACATTTATCTCAAGTCAATAGCAGTCTCACACTAAGAGGACACACACGATGCATGTGAATGTTTGCCTGCGTCCAAGTATTCTTGGTATGTCGCTTGTATATAATAGCGGAGAATAAGAATATCAAACTGCTTTATGTATTACAACAATATTTATTATTTTAGTACATGTACTATTCTAGATAATGAAAAACACTCGTATCTTCAATCGATTAACAAAAGTTTAAATAATATTTCACCTGTATGGTACAAATATAATACCAGACAAAAGTACTTTGGTACTTTTTTTACTGTTTGCCTAAGGTATTATTGGTATATAAGAGATTTAATATAGAGCTTCACGTAGCTTCAGCAGACAGGTTGTCTCTACTAGCGTTGAGCTTTCCGTAGACTCCTTTGATAAGACAAGACAAGGAATTTTTATAGATAATTCAAGAAATATATATAAGTGAATAGTAAGAAAATATAAATATTATTGTTGTGCAATTTCAACACTTTAAAAACTGAATAAAACCACAGCTATGGTATATAATGTGATTGTATTGCTGGCACATATATACTAATAAAGACATTTGACCGTTGCATGTTCCCAGACCAGTAATTATTTCGAAGTTTAAAAAACTGACGCGCGAATTGGCCATGAACTTGGTAAGGTAATCATAATTTAATGTCGAAACGTTATTTGAAGACAACAAATATGAGGTCGACTCTTATTATTTTAATTTTTAAATTTAACACTATTTAAAATATTTAGACGTTATTTTTTTTTTTTTGAAGTGAAAATTTTTTTATAACTTACTTCGTATACTGCCGTGAGTTTTAGATTTTTTGCTTCTTCGACTGAATTTTGTATTATTTGTTGTTTCTTGTAATTCTTGTAATATCGTTGTTGATGATGATAATTGTTCAGATAGACATCTTAAACAATTAATACAGGAACTTGAATGAAGATTTTCCCGCGTTGTTGCTGTCATAGCAGTGCGTTGTTCCCTATGTAACATCCCAGGTGGATGATAAAGGAATTCTGTATCCTTATCGAACATATTGATTATTTATAAAATCACTGCACGTTAAAAAAAAATTTATTATATTTTTCACTCAGTTTTTATTTTCAAAAAAATATATTTTAAAAACTCGATGTCAATAGAAGAATTTGCTAATATTGCAAAAATAAATTTAAGTGATTTAGATATGTATGTAATATAAGTGCATACAAGTCACTTGGTTGACTACTAAACACACAACTGACTACTGGAAGCTAAGCTGTCAAGTGTCACCGATCAGACAAAGTCACTCTCTGTTGTCCAGCAAGACTGTTCCACTGTTAAGAACTCAGGGGCGCAAGCAGGGCCTTTAGTTATCCCCCTCCCATAGACGCCGTTTCGCCACGTGGGACCAAATGAGTCAGGCGGCATGCAGGGGAACGATAGTGACAAATTCGGTTTGGGATTTTCCCGCTACAACCAATAGTAACTAAGGTAGGCGGAGTCCAGGTAACCATAGGAGGGGCACTCTCATTCACTATTTTTTTAGTATCCTTGTCGTGCTTGTATATACTTGTATATTTTTTTTTTTATAGATGCTGCATCTTAACAGGTGATTAGATATTGTTAAGTGGTTATTTTGTCTCGCTCGTTTGTAACAAACCTTGTGTTACATCACGCGGGTGGTGCGGAGACGGAAGAGGAGTGCTACATGGACTATGCACTAATGATGACGTCATGAGCACTGCGTTCCGGGAACTAAATCCGATCCGACTCGTACAAATTAAACGATAGTTCATTGTATGCTTGATAGTTGAACAGTTAACTACTGCTGAAATTTACTCCTCGTTTTTTCATGTGTTTTTCAATCAAATCTTGAATTTTATGAAAGCTTTATAAACATTTTAAATTTAGTGCTATTTCAGATACAATGTTTCACAAATGTTATTATTGTTAGTTGTACAATTACATTTTTGTTTTAATTGAACTTTTTTGCTCTCATCCAGGTAGAAAATTGTCTTGGAGTGCAGGTTTGAAACTTGAAAGTAGCATTATTTATGCTTGTTGTACAAGGCTTGGTATACAAGCTAACTGCAAGGTTGCTACTAGAATAATATACAACACAACTCTAAACGAATAATTAAACATTAAAATTACCTATCTAGTAGCTTATTTTCCAAGTGTTCTATGAAATTTGGTATGTTCATTTTATAAGCGTAGCACAAACTTGCTGAAAGAGTAAAATACATGCGTTTTCCAATTGGTACTAGCTAATCCTGTAAGGTTATTCAGCTTGGTTACATTTAATTTTGCACCAATCTATAGCTTTATAAAATCTAATTTCAAGATTCATTTCTACCAGGGCACGACAAATTCTATTATTTCCTGTATTACAGTTTAATTTTCCTTTTGAAAAACCGCTTTATTTCTCAAAATAGTCTCCTTTAAGCTCGTGCATTTAGTCTATCGTTTTTCCAATCTATTTATTCCTTCCAAATAATATGTTTTCTCAAGGCCCTCAAAATAGACGTGTTCTTCAGTGATTTCAATTATGACCTCATTGTTTTCAGGTTTAGAAACAGGATATAGTTGCATGGGGTTAAATCTGTAGAAAATTCTGAATGGAATAGCAAATTCGTAGCCAAATTTATGAATTTTTGCCATGGTAACTACACACTCAACCGCAAATAGCTGCTTTCAATGGGTTGTTGTTCAGTGGCAACAGTAAAATAATTTTTCCTTTAACAATTTTAATTTGTTTAATCTCCAAGTAATTTTTTTTCTATAATACTACAACTAAGTATAGATATACTTATCTAGTGGCTTACATTTCAATAATTACACGATGTGGTAGAAATTGCTCCAATGACAATTCTACAGGATTAAGTTACTTAGGTCCGAGGGTTTAGTCCTGCGAAGTCTTCGAACATCATTACTATCATGCAACATTTGCGTCATGGCGATGATTTCGTGGTTACGAAGTTTCAATTCGTGCTTCGCTGCTATAGATTTGATTTCTTTTCCGACTATGTTAATCTTCAGGTCTCTATGTATGTCGTCATTGCGGATATACTACGGTGCAATACTGTATTTCTTTTTTGCTCGATTTCTTGGTGCAGCCCCAGAGTTGCACTCCATACGTCCACACTGGTTTTAGCACTTGTTTATATATGAGCAGTTTGTTTTCAATGTTTAGTACAGAGCGTCCCCGAATTAGCCAATACATATTCCTGTATTTTCCAAGTAATGATAATTTTTTTTAAAGATTTTTTTTAATGGTTTTCGAGGTCTACTGATCATTTTCGCTATATTTTGCTTGACAAAAGCAAACAGCGTTCTTCGTCGGTCTCCCATCGAAATGCCAAAATACAGCCAAAATGTTGACAGTTTTTTTCCAATCTCCTTGGTGGCTCTAGAATTCCAAGCCGAGACTCAACGTGTAGAAAGTAGGCCGCCTTAAAGACTGTGAATTTCTTCTAGATTCTATTCTATTCAGTCTAAGTTTGTGGAAATAGTGGAAGCACCGTGGCATATTACAAACAGTGATCTTCACCGGGATTTAAAGATGGAAACTGTGAACTATAATAAGGAAATTTGCCAAGAATCACCAGTAAAGACACCAACAACATGTTAATGTTGTTAGAGGTAGTACACCTACTGGACAACGATGGAGAAACATACGGAAGACTGAAAACGGTTAAACCTTTTGAGGTAGTCTAATAAAATGTAATCCTGCAAAAAGTAATACATAGTAATGTCAAATATTTCATATCCTACAATAAGATAAGTTGAAGAGCAAACCTTTAAAGTTTATATTATATTATGTTAACGTTAAATTGCTTCTTAGTCTGATAGACTAGATCGTTAAAAACAAATTTGAATGTCTTTCTTTCTTTCCAGACATTTTAGTACCCTAAAAATAACTCCTCACAAATAGACTACACTGCTGCTTATGCCAACAGCACAATTTTGTACTGTTGGACATAAAATATTGCAGCCACTTATTGAAGGAACCCTGTGATCGCCATATCCGACACACTGTGTCAATCACACCATGAAATTTTATTATTGAAAACAAATTTCTGAAATATTGAAATACTATTGTAGTTATGTGAACCAAACAGCCATTTTAAATTTTACTGTTTTTAACGTTTTTCTTCAACTAAGAATATCTTTATACAATCATATAGTCATTTTGTTATTGTAGACCAAAATCGTCAGGTACAAAAGCGTCAAAGCAATTACCGGCGTCACAAAATTGAATTTTAATCTGGGTTGCTACATGCCATCTTAATAGATTTTGACGATTAAATTTTAATGATTTATAGTATCCAATAAGGTCTAAAGAATAAAAAAATCTATTAAGAAAATCTGTTATAGTTCAAATTACGAGAGTTCGGCAGAGACACATACTTAAAACAAGTTGTGCGGTATAAACTGCCGATATAACTAAAAAGCACTGACTCACTTATTTTTCTATAATGTATATAGAAACGAATAAACTAAAATTCATTATCGTTTTATAGATTTATACCGCCCTTATAACCTCTTTTAAGTATAAGTCGCCGCCGAACTATCGTGATTTGAACTATAATATCTTTTTGACCTTTTTCCGATTGCTGTGGTAGCAGTAAGGTGCTTTTTAAAAAAAATGATATAAAGAATAAATCACCAATTAAAGCAAAGAAAAGACTTCTACATACATAATACTGTGGAATAAATCGCGGATGGTGCATTTTTGAAAGGACACCAAATGGACGTTAAATATACGCAAGAACCCAAGAAAACCAGATTGTAACTTGAATTAGATTTAGGATGAAACGGAAGATGATTCAATTTAGACAGTACAACAAATTGACAATGTATATACTGTGACTCAGTACACAATTTCGTGAAGTGTCCTGTTTTGTGACGTTTCTATCACTATTACTACACTGTTTCTACAAAATATTTACTCGGGACAGTTTTGTTTACATCTTTCAATAAAATTAAAAATGTTATTATAGAAACAACAACAACAAGAATTTAAAATAGAATGGGAAAAGTTGAGAAATAGAAAATAGAATAAATTATGTATTATATATGTACGAAAGAAAAAATTAAACACATGAGAGGGTCGGTTTAAATGAGGTTGACATAAAGATTGTACATATTGTATCTTAAAAAAAAAAATTTCCCGTGACATACACTTTACTTATTATCGATGAAAAAAGGACACACAGAAATATTTGAAAATAAAATTTATGTCACTATCACTTTACTTAATAAGTTCGTAGGAAGATATATAGATTATTACAATCTATTAATAGACTATTTACAAATCTGATTTTTAGGTGATATCAAGTTTCAAACGATATGTGTTTTAATTTCATGACTTCTCTTACTATAGTTTTTGACACAACTTTTGTACATTTCAAAGGAATCGAAAAATATTAATTTCGTGTGTTGATAAAGCATTGCTTTTTAATGAAAAAGCCGAAAACCGAAAACCGAATCCGAATAACACTTGTCAAGCTATTGAAGCCGGAAAACGAAAATTTGCTTCCTACTTCAACAGAACTGAAATGGTGACTAAATATTTGAATAATGAAGGAAAAAATTGATTAAACAAATGGAATTGATGATTAATTAGATAATATATTGCAAAGGAAGAATTTAAAACCTTCCGGCAAACATTAAAAAATAAATACAAATTGAATTGTTGAAAATTAAGGAAAAAAATTAATTTATAATTAATACTATAACCAGATATACAAACAGCGATATATATTAATCACCCAAATTAACTATTAGTGATTTTATAGCATAGAAACACGTCAGATTTTAAGAAACGAATAAGACGTAATCAAATGTTTTTAATGTTGAACTGCCTTTTCTAAATTAGAATACTTACTAGCGTTTACCCATCTTTAGCGTCTTTTTAGCGTATTTGATTTGAATTCAATCAAATAATTCGTAATTTCGTTTCAAATTTTAATTCAATTTTTAAATTGAAATATTTAACTCGATCAATATTAAAATAATTTTTCATATAAACTAACAAAAAAAAATATTTTTTTCAAGAAAATGTAAATATTTTTTAATATTCAAATTTTATGTGTTCTTTGACTAACTTTTTTCTAACTAACTAAATTTTGGAGTTAGCTCATATACAAAGTTTCAACTTCCTAGAACAATATTTATTCACGGAAAAACCTCCGCTGTGCCCTCAAATAAAATGTTGAAATTTTGAATTTTCTTTTATTAATTAGATATTCAATTATTACATATTCAAAGTTCGCTATAAGGCACCCCAATTTTCTCTACGACCCTTTTATCAATTTTTGATTTTCAAATTTTCGAAATATGTTAGAATGAAACACCGTAATACACGTGCAAAATTTCAACTTTCTTTGTCTTACGAATTACCACGTATACAGCAAAGAAGCCGTTTTCGAGCCCCCATACAATTGTGTATAGGCGGATACCCGTTCCAAGGTATGGGATTTATTTATGATCTTCTGATAGTTTTGGGCAAACTTATATAGTTAAATTTGTAAGATAAAGATCTTTGAAAACGCTTCAGACGTTAACGGACGAACGAGTCTTACAAATTATATTGTAAATATCTATAAAATGTTCAATAAACCAAATTTGGTTATATTCAATAATTGTGCACTAAATTTTTTCCAAAATTCTCCAAAAAAATTCACCAATTTAATAAAAAAGACAAAAATACGTATAAGAGTAATTATTTTTTGAAACGTCAAACACTCTACTAAATATAAATTTTTCTAAATCAGTAGTTAAAATTGTTAAAATTTCTTTACCTAACATTTCAGCTCCAATTATTATTATTATTATATAAAAACTGTATGTATGCACTTTACTGGCGCTAGTAAAATATTACTGGTCTTAATATATGGAACTAGTGTTTATATATATTTTAACATATTAGGGTTCAAAGAAAAGCGGTATTGTGAACCACATATTATTCACCGGCGTTGTACGTTAGCATTGTGCGCTTGTCTCATTCGTACGTATCCTCTCCCACTACTCAATTTTTATTACTGATATTAAACCACAATCATTGCACTTGCAAATTAGGATAATTAGGATATCAAAAGTGTTAGGAAGTAAACGTCAAAAAATAGACAAAAATAATACCTACACTGTTAAAAAGTCCTTCATAATATTTTTGAAGCATATTTTATAATCAATGTATTAAAAAATAATTAGATCCCGTATATTTATTTCCATAACATACAGTGCATTTTAATAGAATTGCTTTGTAAAATTATGTATATTAATTTTAATATATTTAAACAAAAATTCACACGGTTCTTAATTTTAATACGCATTTCTTTATTAAATTTGTATTAAATTTAAGAACAATTTTAACAGTGTAATCAACCAGTAAAGGGAAATGGGAAGTAATTGTTTTGTGTTTAAATATCATTAAAAACTTCAGTATCATGCTGATAAAGATATTGTTACTCAATATTAGTAAATATTTGTGCGGTAAAACAAGGAAGGATGCAAATTTGTGTTGTCAAACATTTTTCTGAATGAAATAACCGAGGTTTGACGTGTGTCTTTAGAAATTGTACTGTTGTTTTACAACGGAATTTAATAAATTTCTGGTTAACTAAAGTACGACATATCCCGATGACGAGCCCCTTTTTCGATTCTCCAATGAATCACATTGGAAATTAAATTAAAAAGCAAAATGCAAAACTATTATTCAATTTTAATTTTTATTACTTAATTTATTTAATTTCGGTCTATTATGTTACATAATCAATTTAATTTCATAAGAACCAAACACGAAAAATAAAACTCTGGTTCCATGATCGAACCCAAAAACACAGCTGTCTTAATAAAGTTCAATAAATACAATTGTATATTAAAAAAACTATATGATTCAAAGTAACATAGTATATAATATAGTGTCGTCTTTTTTATATTTAAGGATCTTATTTTGATTTTTTTGACTACTGTTTTTCTGCAATCAAGTTTCAGGTGTTTGTAACTATATGCAAATTTAATCATATATTTTCTAAATACAGAGATGTAGTTCACATTCAAGTTATAGACACCATAAGACACTTCCAATTTTCAGAAAACTCAATGCAAATACCATATAAATAAGGATAAAAAATTAAAGCTTTTTGCATCAAAATAAAATTAGTTCTGCATATTATATGAATAGAAATATAATCATATAATAGTGAGTCGTAGTGGTGTAATTTGTATCAGAAGCCACGACAAGAAAAATATTTTTCTATTTACTGATTAAAAATTAATATAAAAAAAAAACATATATAAAAATTCAGGCTGCGTATGTTTGTGCTCGCAAAACTCTAAAAATAGTCCAGTGACTTGAAATTTTGACGAAAATCGAATTCATATCTTTTGTTTTTTTTTCAGTTGATTATCGTCTGTATTTTTGTCTATATGCGTAGTCACTTCCCATACAAGGTTTAAATTAAAAAACCTATATTATATTATAACCTCTAAAATGTGACAATCTGTCAAAATGCAGTAGCATTATTTTTAAAAGAAGTTCAATACAAGTTTGTCAAAAATACATAAATAAGAACCATTTCTATTACAAATTGTTATTAGAAACGGTAATTTTTACTATTAAACATTCAATTTTGTCCGACAACTGTCAAAATTTATATTACTAACGATGTGTGCGCATAACCAAACTAACTAACCTCAAATTAAAACACGAATGTGACAAGGAATACCTATTCTGAAAACCTAAAATCTAGATTAAACGTAAATTATATATAAAAACAGTGAGTGGGAATGAGACATTATAGCTTTGACCAAATTACAAAATTGAATTACCACAACAGAAAAGGTAAATTAAGTGAAAAATGAAATGTATTTCATGATTTATTGTGGGAAGAATGTATCTATTGTAAATTTGATGAAGATTGACTTTGGGGCTCTTAGAAATTGCAAGTATTATGCATAGAACTATGTGTCACTACTGATAAATGTGTTTCTTCTGCCGACATTTTCCTCTGTTGTGGTTTGCATGTGTTTAAAATTGCATAAAAAATTAGGCGCTAGTTTTGATGTTTCCTTATATATTTTTACATATAAAAACACACACAAAAAAAAAGTGATCATCATTTTATTGTTTGTACAAAATATAGCATTACAATGCTAGAATAATGGTACTAGCACTACCGGGGTCTCAGTCGTGCTGCTGCCGGCAACTATGTCATGAGTGTTAGGAAATATGTTAAGAATGTCACTCGTCAAAATCTACATATTTACAACTGGTGGTAATGAATACCACAATGACTCATTCATAGTCTCGGCTACTATGCTCCGGGGCTCTGATTCCCCTGGTCCCCCTGAACCCACGTCCCGCGTATTTCTCCTCCATTCAGCTGTTGCTGTTCCGGCATTCGTTTCGCTATCGAATTCCAATATACGAAATCAAGCATCAGATCCTAAAAATGTGTTATAATAATGAAAGTAATTGTGCAATACTATCAAGACTAGAGTCGCCTGTCGTCTTATGTTTCGTCATTATGTCAAATCATTGACTCCCAAATATATACGTCAGAGTATGCAGATTTATTATTATTCCAATTAAATGTAATGAAGATATTTGTTGGAATCAACGAGCTTGCTGAATATGAGTTCTATAGCAGCGTTGGTCAAATCTTCGTCAGTCTAGGTCCTCTTAAGTGTCATTCATACATTATGGCACAGAAATTTCATTCTTTTTAAACCGTTTGTCACGTCTTATCACGCATTGTGTAATGTGGTGTTCTACATTAAAAAAAATCAACCTTTTTTAGTTTTTTTTTTTTGATCTTGTGATGATCGAATTTTAGATAAAATGTGACTCAACTCCCCCCCCCCATCCTTGTCACACTTTAAGGACCTACACTATATGTAGGATACACCTCTAGATATAATTAAACTTGATAACAAGCAGATAGTTATTAATAAATTTAAAAAATCGAGAAACGTAGTCGGGTTCGAGAAAGAAAATCTTTTACATGAAAAAAATGAACCGATTTTTGTACCGATGAACAAATTATAGAATTATGGCCGTAGGGAGGCGAGCTTGTGCCTTCACAAAGTGCTAAGTCAACGTCACACAAGCCTTTCTTTAACTTTTCTTCGCCCCTAAGAAAGTCTCACCGCGCAAGAAATCAAGTGTATCTAGTCAAGCCTGTGTTATATGGCTTATGTTTGGGTATGAAATAGCAATTGAAAAAATTTTGTATGTATAAAAATTTAACGTAAGAATTGTGTACATTGTCATCAAAATATTAAAATTCTTTTTCTAATATATTCATTTATTATTTAACATTATATAATCTTGCATAGAAAGCTTTATTTATGTCAGAAAAGATAAATTTAAGTCAAAAGATAACATTTGTTATTATATATATATGGTAAACCCAGGGGCGGCCTAAGCCATTGCGAGGCCCCGGGCGGCAGAACTTTGCGAGGCCAATTGTAAGTAAGTATTTCTGATGATAATTGACGAGAAATAAAATTTTATATTGGAAGTTTTATAAAAGTTAACAAACACAAAGTCGACAAATATTAATGATGTTAAACTAAGGTACATGAATGCCTTAAAAGATATACACAGTGATTCTAGCCGGATTTCTAAAGAACGCGAGCGCGAGACTCAAATACATATATAGTAATGAATTTTTCTACTTGGGTTGTTGCGCGAGAATGCGAGGCTCCTATAAGAGCGAGGCCCCGAGCGGTTGCCCTGCTTGCCACCCCCTAAGGCCGCCTCTGGGTACACACGTCACGGGTATACTATTTCAAAATAATATCAACTTTAAACCTTTATATTTTTTTTACAAATTGGTCACACAATTTAAAAAATAATTTCTAATATATGCCAATTAAACCAAAGATAGTTCTCGAGATTTATGTTAAAACAATGTCTTTTTATATTTATATTCTAAATATGCAGATTTTTAATTATTAATATCTCGCTTTAAAAGTGGTTAAAACGTTTGAAATAGACACTTAACTTCATATTTAGATTTTAACAAATTCTGTTGAAAAGTGGTTTTGATAGTAAAACAGTAAACAAAAGTAGTTTGAAACATCGCTAAGGACCGGGACAGCGATCGGCGTATTGTCCTGCTCTGATGTAGAATGTAACAGTAGCTCCTGTAAGTCATGAAGCTTGTCTTAGCTCTTGTTCAATTACGGGACCATAACAAGTTCGACCGCGTTCGGGTGATTAACAAACTCTAATTATTACCGGTAATCTTCCTGCGCATCGGTAAGACAGCGCATCGCAGCCCATCGAGCCCATCGAGCCCATCTCAGCGTAGTGTTGGTTTGCATAAAACAACATATCCTAACACAAGGTTCGAATCCACACAAGGAGCCAAGAAGCAGGCGGTAATCTTTGTTGCATTTTATGAGCAAGGAATGAAATGTGCGCTATGTAAGCGAGTTTCGGTATGGCTTAATTTGAGGCTTCAACGCTTTGTGGTTTACAACTTTTTTATCGACTGGACCACAGATGAGGAGATAAAAGATTTTCGTCTAGATGGTGGTTGTAAAAACAACATCACTCTTGTGGCATTCTCAGATTACTCTTAAATGAATTTGCTATGACATATATAAATGAGGAGGATTTTTAAAGAGCACGCGAACAACCAAAATTCCGCCCATGTTAACGTGAGTTGTCTGACAACATCATTTTAGGCACATAAACATTTCAATGTCTTCTCAATTATATCAGACCAATGGACTAGCGAGTAAACAAGCTGAGATCACCATCAATCTGATTCTGGGGGGTTCTTTTTATACAGTGTACAAATAATGTCTATATGCTGGTATCATTTCTTGCCAATTAATTTAATTGTTTGTTTTACTTACGAGTATAAAAGATATTGCAGTAGAACCTTGATAATCCGAACGTTGCAAATATATACAACATTATTTGTTGAAAAAGAAAGCTCACGTGAAAAAATCAATTGTATCTAGAAAGGTAAAAATGTCTTGCACTTCATTTCAAACAATGGTAGGCCTATTTCAAGGAGATGCACTCAATTGCGATTGTAGTAGCTGTGCCACTCCTAATCCAGCACTGCGTGCCCACATAAATTTAGACGCGCAGTAGATTGTACAGTGGAAGCAGGATGTATGTACTTTTTTATGGGGAAATATTATTCTAAATAGGGTTCGTATTCTTGAGTCTTGCGAGCAATGGTCGTGAACGAACAAAACTGATTTATATGAGTGAAACATTTTACGAATCACTTTCAAAAGGGTATTCCTGTATTTTATTGTTAATTACTATTAAAGTTCAGAAATACTCTTTTAAAAGTGATTCGTAAAATGTTTCACTCATATAAATGATATCTGTTCGATCACAACCATTGTTCACAATACTCTGGAATAGGGCCCTAGGACTGGAACAAGCGACGGGCCATGATTCGGGTCAACATTTAACAGTGGCACCGAATTCTTGAATTTAAGCTGTTTTCTGGGAGAAGTGTCTTAGTCGTATAAACATTGAGACAATACCATTAGGCAATCTTGAATAAAGAGGAACAACGCTTATAATTATGTCTAATAACATTTTTCTCGAAGACAGTGAGCAAGAGCATTGGTGCTGAACGCTGACTACTGTGTCTCCGGGGTGGATTCCCGGACCAGAGTTATATTTTCTGGGTTAAGTTGCAATCAAATTTAATTGGTTATGTGCTAACGTAATCACAAAGAAAAATACAAGAAAATACAAAGAATTACAACAGCAACAGAAAAGAAGAGTAGTGGATATGGTTGAAAGAATGGAAGTTGTGCACTGGAAGGACTTAATTAGCAGATGGACGGAAAATACATTTCAAAAGGGGCAAGTAATGCAATGGGAGACATCTCAGTGGGGGCGATTCCTGATCAGATCGTAATGCGGTTGTTGTTAAAGCGAAAACGAATAAACCGATAAAGATACAAAGAAAGGGATGTTGGAAGATAGATGGCAACGATGGAAGCGAATGGTAAAAACTTAGAAATAGGAAAATTATAAATTGTAAAAATTATGTATTATGAAATGTTTTTTATGATTTAAGTGCTAATAACTATCAAAAATAAATACATATTTCTCGCAATTGGCCGTTTCTTCATATAAGTGGTAGGATCTTAATAAATACGCAGGCTATTTAGAGACAATTGTGTCTTTCGATAGCTACTATAGCAATGTACGTAAAATGGACATTTTATTATCTGTTTTAATATAGTTCAAAGACAAATGTTCACACAACCTACTGTTATTAATGATAAAGATTTAAAGATCTAATAAATTTTTATATCACCTGTACATTTCCACTCGAGGAAGATCATGTGGCATTTTGTAAGAAGGGTTTAGTCATCCGATCACTAAAGTCAAATACAAAACATCGAACAACGGATTACAACAAACACATTAGAACACTAAAACCGAAACCTTTTTTGCGTGGATACAACACTCTTTTTTATACATTTTAGAAATGTATAATTAATTTAAACTAATGGAAGTTCAAAACAGTAATGAAAACTACAAAAAGATATATATAATGATACGTCACATTTTAATTTAACTACCACAGTATTACATATTCACTTGTTTAAGCTAAAATTTATATCGTTCGATTACCCTATAAGTAAATAGAAACTAATATTGTTTCAAGGCTTCTGTGATATAACACATACTACGAGTATTAGAATTTCTAAAAACAATATACGAATCAATCAGGTAAATGGTTTGCTAAATTTTTGATTATTATTTTTAGATATTTTGTTAATTGTCAAATTATACTTTAACAAAATCTAGTAATATAAAACCTGTAGTGTTTTTTTAAAATGTTTATTTGAGTACATCAAATTTCGATAGTAATTAGCACTTAAAACAATATATACATTTAAAAACATTTGTAGTATATAATTTATAATTTCTAAATACAAGTATAGATATTTAAAATATAGAGATTAAATTAGATTCATTGATAAAGTTTTCTTAGACTTACTTTGTTTTCAAATATCTTTTTATAGTCATGACACAGATTACAGTTTTGTCTGGTTTACTGTTAGTGGGCTACTACATTGGTTACAGATTGGTTGTGGTTCTCTTTTGAATAAGTAGTTATGAGTAAGAAATCTATAGTTAAATTTCGCTGACTATTTAAAAAAAACATATGATATTTGTAAAAAAGGAAAAGAGATCCATATTACATTACTACACTGTGAGAAAGACGCAGTAAAAATTGCTGTGCGACTTAGTAGCAGTTTGTTATATTAGATAAAGTAACTTTTAATGTACACTTCTTACAGTGTAGTAATTGAAAATCTGGAAAACTACATCACTGAATAAGTTCGCAGGATGACATATAGATATAACCACTATTGACAAATCCTGATAGATTTTTAGATAGAAGCGACCTTCAAACGATATGTGTCAAAATTACATGACATTCCGGCTATTAGTTTATGAGGTACAGTGATTTTAGTGACACTACTTCTGTAAAATAAATAAATTCGCATTACTTTTTAATGGGAAAAATACAATAGTTCAAATAATACTTGTCAAGCCATTGTTTCGCTAGAACGATATTTATCAACATACGAAATTCAGATTTGTTAGGACCCAAAAAGTTTACAATAATTTCCTAAAATATTTTCCTTTGTCTTTTACGCCCTTTGGCTTCTAGGCCTCTCATTTCACGTTCAATGTTTTTACGCACATTGTTTTGTTAATTAATTAGAGTCGATCCTTTTTGTGACGTTTCTATCACTATTGCACTTCCATTATAGTTCGCATCAACTTTATCTTCATTTGTATTCAGACAGGTAAAGTGGTTTCGTCATTTGTAGCCGATAAAATATACATTTCATATGAACGACTATGAGAAACTGAACTGTAAATGAACTCTTTCATGACAAAAAAGTTATGCGCATCTTCAATATGATGGCGAAGTGACTCCACAAAGTAATGTTTACTATGACATACATATGCATCCCGGATATTTCACAGAATCCTACTACCAATATGTGGTAGCTTTTCTTAATAACCAATTTGATTTCTACAGACGTTTGGAGAATAACAACACGTCTTCTAATTATTGACTTATTGACTTGCAAAAATAAATAAACTTATTAACAAACGATTTTAAAATATTTTATGATCCAACAACATCCTATAAGAAATTTGAAATGTTTAACAAAAGTTGTTTTGAAGTTAACATTTGCAAATAAGAATCACCGCAACAGGTATTTCCCTCGTGGTACCACAGATCATGATCGTGTTGACATTTGAAGCAATTGTTGGTATAACAATTGCGTCAATGGATTTTAAATCCTAGAGACCTAGACCAAATATAATAACAGCACCTTTAAACAACGTATATCACTTAATAATTTGAACAAACTGTTAGAATTTGAGGTGAGACTGGTCATTCATTGATTGCATAGGCAGTGGCGTGCATTTTACAGGTGAACTACAAAACAGCAAACAAAAAAGGCTATTCCAAGATATAAGAGAGCACTGGAATATTATCACACACACAGTTTTCTATGTCTAATAAAATATTAATAATACATTTTTTTATTTTCAATTCTGGTTAATTATTTTTTGAGAAATTTATAATAAGGCTCTTTGTAAGAAATGTTGCCTTGTTTTTGAGTTAAAATGTAGCGTAAATTTCTGTTTATTGGGTAGGGTTATTATTAGTTTTTTTTCTGTCATCCATATGATCTTTTTACGTTCCCGTCACCATTGTCACGCTTTGATGTAATGTCACACATTTGAAAAAAAAAAGTAATTTCTTTTTAGTTTTCTTTTGCTTGTTGGTCTTAATATATTTTTTTCTAATAAAGTCTAATTTTAGATTAGATGTGACATCACAAATACAATGAATACAGCACCCCCCCTCCCCCTGTCCCACATGTTATCACACTACGAAAAGTAGCAAATTCCCGCAAATCAAAAATCTTTTATATTAACTTACATTCAAGTAATAATCAAAACCTAGTTCACAGACAGAAAATTGTCTTGGAATGCAGTTTCGAGCTGGCTAGCTTGCTGCAGGCTAATTCCAAGGTTTATTTCTAACTCTCACATAAAAATTGTAACGTAATATGCAAGGTTCAAGCATTGCAAAAGTATCTGGGTAATATTTATTCTTAAGGAGTTTAATTTTCTTATTTTATAGCTATTTTATAAGCATTTAATTAGATTTATTTTATTAGATTTTGTAATTCTTAAAAAGAATAGAAATATTTTTTAAATACCAGTAAAATAGGTCACAAAACTTTGTATATTAGGTAGAATCATTTACGTAACTGCTAAATTAGATAAACCTTAAATAGATGTAACTATGTTTAGCTGGTTTTGACTAGACACAATTGAATTACCACAAAAACCGATCAGATTGAAAATTTGACTGGATATAATGTAGCGACTGTTCCATTTTGAAGAGCCTCAAAATATCAGCTGCCGTATTTTCTCTAAAAGTCACTGATAGTACCCGTTTAAATTCTCTATGGTACTACACCTAGTAACATTTTAGTAAAATAGCATAGCTAAGTGAATTTACACTCAGATTTCAGATAAACGTCATCTATGAAAAAAAATTATCAGTATCTTTTCATAAAAATATTCTTTCTCTTTCCAACATTTAAATGGAGATGTAGTTGTTGTCTCTTTTACATTTGAAAATATTTTTTTTAGTACAAATAAAATTCCACATTATTTTACTAAAATATCAAAGAAAAAGAAACAAAATCTATCTATCTCTGTTACACTTTAATAATTTATTTGCAACTTGATTCAATACCGGGACGGTAGTTCATATCACTGACATTTCCATTGAACGAGTGAAATCAAATTGAATTGTTTCAATATGATGTCAAAGTGACTCCAAAATGTTTACGCTATATTGATGTTACGCTACTGAACCTAGTTTGTACATCCGGGTAAACAAATAAACGCCACTACTTAAAATAGTTTTTCTTTATTTAATATATTTAAACACACATATATACATACATACTCATGTATATAATGTCGAAACAACTTTGAATTAAGGGTTATTTTAAAATTTATTATAGTATATAAAGAAAAAAAGAAAAAAAAACTTGTGACGAACCGGCATATTGGGGATTGTGTATTGTGTATTCAGGTGAATAACATGTTGTTGAACACAAACGGCAAGGCATGGCATACCTTCACACTCTCTGAAATGAATTCTGATCCTAAATGTCTTATTTCAAAAATAAAACCACCACCGTCGAGAATATCTCACATGAAGTATTTTATTTTTTTATAGCTGACCAAGATCTTAAGACCTTTAGGTCAATAGGAAGGATAGTTTGGGGTCTCGGGTGCACGGGGTCTTACCCGAACATCACTTTGTAGATCTCACCCGAAAACTACCTTTAATTCATAAATCTGTCACAATAGGCGCTCTGGATTTATAGTCCTCCTGTCATGTCACGCACTTAACTCTCTGTTAAACCTAACTCTGTGTTTTAAGTGCGTATTTGAATAACTTGTATAGATTTAATTTTTTGATGGGATCACTAAAATGATGTAGATAATATACAGTACAAGTAAAAGTTAACAAAAAGGAAAAAAAAATTGAAAATAAAAATATTCTTTCATAAAGAACAGTGGTACACTGAGACTACATTTCTTTGTTTTAATAAAGGTTTAACATATTTTCAAGGCCCACAGGTCTTTTCTCGCTATATACGAGTATTATTAAATTGTGATACCAATGCGTTTTTTTATTTGATTCATTTAACGATTTAACGACCTTCTAGTATGATGGACTATGTTTATTCCAATTTTTGTGCTGTATTGGCATATATGTGTATTCCATTGCTGCCTAATAAGCATTATAATTAAGTCATAATCAATTTAATTTGTTAATAACTTAGAAATAATATTTAAAGACACCATACCCAGTAAACATTTTCGAGTAAATTCTACTTAATTTCTATTACATATCATGAGTTTTTTGTCTGGAACGTGTTCAGTCGTTCATAGGAAAGGCCCTTTTTATGACCTACAGAGATCGCAACGACGGTTCACTGCTGAATTAAAAGCGGAGTCGGTTTATGATTTATGACCGGAGTTATAAACTTGACACTAGCAGGGATAGCAGGGGTATAAAACTTAATGGAATTCTACTTTTAAGAGCCTGCAAAATATAAATATTTAAATGAAGAAATAAATAGATGTAATCTTTAGTACGGATCGTGATTTTTTTAATGAATATTATTCATCTTCAACTAGTTTTTTAAATTGTTTTGGTGATTCAAAAATCCACGATCGGCAGGTCTGCGTTAGGTTTAAAACCTCTGTCTTACCATCGCTGGATACTATCTTCGTTTAAATACATTATATTCGGGGATTGAGGGAGAGAGCGTCTGTCTATTACCATTAAAGAAATATTTGTTGAAAAAGGATAGCATATACTTTAAACATACTGTACTGAACGAAAACTATACAAGTATACAAGTGTAACGGTGAAAAATATATTTTACTTGTCTAACCGCATCTCGTTTCTCTCTCACTTTGGATTGAAAGTGAACTAAGAAAAATATGAAAGAAACAACTGCTACTTAATGAATGATGTTGGAAAAAGAAAGAATATTATTATGAAAAAATTCTAACAACTAACACAAAATCTGTGACAGGTAGAGAATGAATTTGAACTAAAATTGGTTTCTGTGTTGTTGCCTTGAACTTGTAAAGCGTTAGAATAGAATTGTACGAGTGACTCGATCTTCACCAAATAGGGCACTTCACCAAATTGTTTACTGGGTAATATCCAAGACTAGTCGGCAACTTTATTAGTAAAACAGCCAAATACTAACAGTCAACTAATTAGATTTATTTAAAAAACCAAATTGGAAATTAAATATTTATTAAATCAATTGTATCTAGTTACAATGGGGTTGTGAACTCATTTCTTATGGGTTATATAGGTAGATCGAATTCTCAACTTTCTGGACAACTCACAGATGGGACTATTCCATTAATTACATCACACGGAGAGGATGGTTCCCAGCATTCCAAGCTCTACTGCCCCCCCTCCTACCCTCCTCCCTTGAGGATGCAACACAACTTTTGAAGCATTATGTATCACGAAAACGTCCTTAACTTTCGGAACTTACACACTACAGACTACAGAGTATATAAGGTTTTTGAACAAGAGCTGTTATTTTAAATTTCGCACAACTTTTGTACTGTCAACATACAACCGTCATTGCGGAGACATTTACTAACTGCAGAGTTTGTACTTCGGTTTAAAATAAAGATATTACAAATTTTTACGAAAATATTGCATATTCCCGTTGATTTAAAATGACAGCTCTTGTTGAAAGGACGTATAATTTATAATAGAGAAAATTTTAAACAGGACGTATCACTTGATGAGCAAAAATCAAACAAACAATTAATTGGACCACCATTCATTGTAATCTAATACATTTTTCAATTCATTATAGCTCTAACCTAAAATTCAATTTTGATTTTTCTACCCAAAAAGATTCACACAGATTCCATTCTTTTCTCAAATCACAAATATATCTTTCATTTAATTATATCCAGTGTAAATTTATTGAAAAGCCTTGTAGCTTAATCGCTAGCACAGGCGCAAAAAAAAATTCCAAAAACCACTATTTATGTGTTTTTAATTTTATACCATATTTGAATATTTTTTTTTTTTATTTATTATTAATTGAGTGTGCCTTTCGGCTTTACAATCTACCGTATTCTATTTCTTAATACATTTCATTCCTATCTTAACAATTCAACCTTAAAACTAAACTTTATTATTATTTACTTAAAACTAAACTTTATTTATTTATTAAAACTAAAAAACAAAAAATTATTCTAGACTTTTAGTACTTCTAAAAAAGTGCTTTCTGCTTCTTCTTCTCTTGACCCTCTCTATTATTCTCCACCAGCTTATTTATTCTCCTGTTCTTCCTTTCCTTCTTACTATTTCCGCCATCCACCTCTTTCCTTCACTGCCTCCCTTTAGTAGCTGGCCAATATTCCTTTCGCTCGCTACTTTTTCCTTACACTCAAACTTAATGTGCTCCAGTGTTTCGTCCTCCGCTCCGCACATTCTACACTTTCTTTCCTCACTCTTTTCCCAGTATCTGTTTCCTTTTTCCATATTTGAATATTGAATTGGTTAAATTGTCGTCACCAATTTCTATTTTTTTTTTTTTTTTTTATTTAACGTCGGCCTATTTCCGATGCTGAGTCCTATCACCGACGACTTCCTTCAATGTTGGCAGTATTTATAGTGTCGTGGCCTCATATATGTGGGCTACACCACTGCCTAATAACTGTACGATTATGTGTGACCATAATCAATATAAGTTCATAATAACCAAACCCAGAAAATATATATCTGGTCCGGGGATCGAACCCGAAGACACAGCAGTCGGCGTCAAGCATCAATGCTCTCGCCCACTGTGTCGTCCCAATTTCTATTACCTCATTAAATTTCCTGAAATTTATTGAACTGAGGAAAATCCCTTAATATGCAGTACTGCATATCGATGGATCGATGTATCATCACCAGTCAACCGTACAAATTATTCTGTAAAAACGTGATTTTTCTTTGCATAATTACTGTATGAAGTGTGAAATTAATGAAGTAACAATTAATAAATTATTCATTTAAAATAATTATCTTTTCAGCGGTAATATTAGTGGACAAACCACAAATATGCAAAACCTCACGTATAAACTATTGGAACATTATTCCCATGCATTTCATAATGATGACTTTCCTTGTTTTAGTTTGTACACCTTATTTCCGAATTCTTTGTTTATTGTTGCATCCAAATTCTAAGATATTGGACCAAATTAATAATAGAACGGTTAGTAATTTCAAAATTTCCTTTTTTCATTTATACGTACGAAAACTATTTATTTTATCAAAAAAAAATCAGTTGAAGAAATCCATGTACTAAATGTTAGGCTCGAAATTGAATTCAGCTTCTAACTGATATTTCAATACTCATAAAATTGATGATAATGACTCGTCACGAGAACAGGAACCTTCCGTATTATAATACTACTAGAGTTTACACCCGTCGCAAGCGACGACTGTCTTTTGTGTTTGGATTGAATTTCAATTCCAATTTTAATTTCATTTTTAAATTGAAATATTAAACTCGTTCTATTTTATTTTACATATAACAAAAAATATTTTTTCATATAAACTGACTATTTGACCAACTTTTTTTGAAAATTTGGGATTTCATTTTACGATTTGTAAATTTGGTACCAAAGTTAGCCCATATATAAAATATCAAGTTTCTAGTCCTACTTCTTCCCTCGGCAAGAACCGCCCCCGTGCCCCCAAATAAAATTTTTGAATTTTTTTTTCTTAATAACATATTTAATTTTTATGTAATCCAAAATTTGAGTTTTCTCCAAATTTCCTACCGGGCCTCCTAATTTTCTCAACTTTTCTTTTTAATTTTTGAATTTCTAATTTTCGACATGCAAAATTGCAACTTTCTATCTTTTACGAATTGAAAATTATAGGGCAAAAAATAAAAAAAAATTGTTTTGTAGGATGTAGGATATAAATTGTGGAAAATTGACTCCATTATTAAATTGATTATAACTATTTTTATCGTAAAACGCTCTGGTAAAAAGATATTGTAAATAAACGCCATTTTAGGCGCCATTTTTTGTAAGATGGATGACTTAATCATCAAAATTGAGACTTGTTAATAAAACATTTAGAATCTTTGCACTCAAATTAGTCAGGAAAGTATATTTGCTAGGTTTTCCGCCAATTAAGTGATTCAGAAACACATTTCTAGATACTTATACCTAAGCCACAAGTCACGATCTCTAATAAAATGTAGTTTTTATGTTTGATACATTGATTCATTTACGTAATATGAATTTTAAGTAATTTTAATGTCAAAACGTATGAGGAAGGAGGTAACTATTTATCAGCTTAAAAGAATTAGGACTATGTCCTTTATTTAAGAATAGTGAAATTATAACAACAGAATTTTTTATTTGTATGAGATCATAATTATTTTTTTAGTAATGATTTGAGTGACTTCTATTACTTTTTTTCTTATATAGTCAAGAATATTGTTAAAATAATACGTTTTTTAATCCTATATTATAATGTTCCAGGTGTATATTTATGATCTTATATTCTTATATATTTGGTACTGAATTTTGTATGGTAGCTCGAAAACGACTATAGGGAGGTTTTTTAAAATTGCCTATTTCGTAGAGAAATAAATTCTAAGACTTTTCGCGTCCTTCGATTTTTCCATGAATTTCCTGGAAACCCGTAATTTTGGAAAAACTGAAAAAATAGTGGGTACTTTTTTGCCGTATAACTTTGTATTCGTAAAAGATAGAAAGGTGAAATTTTGCACGTGTATTACGCTATGGAATGCGAACATACCTCAAAATATAGAAATCAAAATTTTATAAAAGGGGCGCCGAAGAAATTAGGGGGCCCCTTAGGAAACTTTGGAGAAAGCTCAAATTTTGGATTTTGTAATAACTGAATATCATATTCAAAAAAAATTCAAGATTTCAAAATTTTATTTGGGGGCACGGAGGCAGTTTTTGCAGAGAGTAAAAAATGTCCTAGAAAATTGAAATTTTGTATGTAGGCTAACTTTGGTACCGAAAAAAAAAGTTGATCAAATTATAAATAAATTGAAAATATTTTATAATTTTTTAATCAGTTTATATGAAAAATTATTTGAAATGAAATTCAATTCACATTTCAAGACAGTCGTCGCTTGCGACGAAGGTAAACTCTAGTTTTAATATAAAAGAGTAATTTATAATACCAAAAATTTATTCAATTATCTCAGAAGACACCGTAGCAGAGAGCATTCATGCTTGACAACAAACTTCAGTGCCCGTTCGATCCCCGAACCAGTACTAGATTTTCTAGGTTTGATTGTTATCCAAGTTAAATTGATTATGAGCTTGAATATAATCAGAAAAGTTTATTAGGCAGTGGTGTAGACCTTATATATGAGGTAATAACATCATAAAAACTTCCAACACAGTAGGAGATTCTCTATAATAAAACTCAGCATCGGATATGGACCGACATTAAAAAAATAAAATACATTATATATCCACATAATGTACGAGGGCTCACCACTAAATGGATGTTAAATATACGCAAATGCCCTTAAACAACTGAATTAATTTTTTTTTAGGTTTCACAAACAAACAATCGGCGTATAGAAAATGCGTAGCGCATAGTCGACATTCAGCAATATACATGAATATATATACCTTGAATATAGTATGTATATACATATGTTTAAACATGGATAACAAATATATATTGTAAACATATTACTTATACGTGTTAAATTAGATATTTTGTGGGTTCATTTACAAACTTGCTACAAAATGCTACGCCACTGGAATGTTGTGACAGACACTCTTGTTAGCAACGCCACTGTATCATAATGATCTTAATTCGGTTAAACATTTTAAGGAGGAAACAGTTTTTTTTTATTTTATGTTCTAAAATATTTGCATTGAATTTTAATAGACGAGGAATGTTAATAATATTTTAGGATATTGTTGAATACGATTTGGCGCCACTACCTGTAGGAGGTTGAATTATGCCCCTTGGATATAGTCGTACTCGAACCTTCTCTATTCAGGCGGTCCTTCTTAAAGGATGAATATGTTTTGATATGTTATACTCAATATGATGTCTACATGTATTCAACAACTAGTGTGTTTGTATATGTATATATTCATCACAAAGGTTCTATATAACAGGTATGGACAGACTATTGCTAATTGAGGTCTACTTTTAATCATATTAAAAATATATAAGACATCTTAGTAATTGTAAATTTTTAATCAAGCTTCCAAAATACGCTGTTTAACTTAAATCATACTAACTTAACTGAAATCAAAGAAACGACATTTAGGGCCTTATTCTGTAACTTTTCAAAAAATCGACCTTATCAGCGGTGGAAATATTTAAAATATCTAAAGTGGTATTCTGTATGCAAAATTTTCCACCGACCTTATAATGTACAGTGGTGAAAGAGTATAAACTAGTATTCATGATATTTGACCACTCACGACAAAATATTAAATAGAAAAATTATAAAATGTTTTAAATGACAGTTGTTTATATAATTCCTACACGTCAAAATCTATTAAAAAAAGTCAATATGGCATCTACGAAAAGGAAAACGGAAAAACAGTGGGAAAATAATTATTATAAATAGAATTTCAAATGGCCATGCACAATTTATGTAAAAAAAGCATTCACCTAAAGCAAAATGAAAAACAACATAACCTCACTTTCTGATATATTTATATATTCATACGTATACATATTATTATATCTATGGATAGATTGTAATATTGTGGGATGTCAATAAAAAAATAAAAAATATATGTATACATATTAATAATAACTTATTTTCTATTTTTTCGTAGAATCCTCCAACTACAGCAAATTATTGTTCAAATTGTTTGACAGTTCTCAAAAATACAGCGATGAAAAATTTTAAAGTCACAGCTGAAGGCGACCTTATAATTTGGTCGATTTTTTTCCAGCGACAAAAATAAAATCGATGGAAATTTCTTACAGAATACCAAATAAAAAATCATCGCTTTTGTGGCGTCATTTTACAGCGATGAAATTTTTTCACCGGTGGAAATACTTTACAGAATAAGGCCCTTAAAGTTTATTATTTAAATTTTCAATTTCATTTTATCTAATTTTATAATAACTTAACATTATGCACAGTGAGTTCTGTCGACTCCAAATAGCAATTGTGTTTGCTATTAGCATACACTACAAAGAAAGTAGCTATACCTTATATATACCGTTAGCTCATCTGACCAGAATGCAGTTGTAATATCTCTGGTCAGTGTTACCAACTAAAGAAATATATATTCTTTACAAATATTTACAAAAAATTTATTTGGATATACAGTTGATACTTTATTCTAACGGAAACATTTATTGCCAATATTTTAATAATAAATTGTCTAATATGGAGAATATGGAGAAGAGAAATTACAATTTATATTATAAAATATTAATTATTATTACCAATATTTACATGATAGATTTTGATAATCCGAACGCCTTAACCTAAAATAAACTTTAGTGTATAAAAATATCTTTTAATTCTTTGTTAAATTTTCCTTTATATATACCATAAAATCTGTACTTGTTAAATAAAATATAGACGATACAGTAGGCAAGAGCATTGATGCTAGGCGTTTAACTGCTGTATCTCCGGGTTCGATCCCCGGACCAGTACTATATTTTCTGGGTTTGGTTGTTATCAAGTTAAAGTGATTATCTTCTTATTCAGTGGCTCGACAGCCCTGGGTGGGCCCTGGCCTTCCCAAGAAATTACTTGAGATTTCGTAACAAGGTTTTTTCACGGGGTGGAGTTGTTAGCACCACGCCCAACCCCCAGCCTGGAGGACCAGTCCCCTGATATAATCCCCAGGGGCAGGGTGCCCGGCTTTACTCCCAGGCAATGGGGACCCTTTTTAGTCGCCTCTTACGACATGCATGAGCAACATTGGGACTATTCTTTCACACCCGGTCACCACATTATAGTCATACATATTCATAAACATATTAGGCATATTTAAATGATGAAGGTTGAGTTATACTTGGTTTATTAATTATAGCTATTTTAGGAGGTAGAATATTAAGATGACTTATTTTTCCAATTCCTGAAATAATTTGTTTACCTTTTAGTTTAAAATTATAGGCTTTAATAGTAAGAATTTTAGGAGTGTGGTTTGTATATGAAATTTCAAAGTTTTCTTTAAGATGATCAATAAAATCTTTAAATTTATATTCAATTAGAGTTTTTATAGGTTTTATATGAAATATACCTGTTTTATCAACTACTTTACTAAATTATTACCCTTTAAAGTTGGATATGGTGAATTAAATAAAAAATTAACCTATTGAATTAGCTTATAGTAAGCTAGCAAGTGAAGCCCTATACTTAAAACTTGCTAGCTTACTATAAGTTAATCCAAGTGTTACATCCACCTGGGTTAATTTTTTATTTAATTCACCATATCCAGGCGGACCACATCTTGTCAAAACCTGCATTATTCACATAGTTGTGTAGGAAACCCATCAAGTGGCTGGAAGATGCATTGGGTACGGGATACATCACATCACATCACCACACCGCGCACCGGTGAGAAATAAACCCGTGTCTTAGTCAGTTAGCGGTCACTAATTACTAATAAGTGATACAATACCTTGTTAGATGGAAGAGTGAACGCAATATCAAACAAAACAAACCGTTAAAATATGCAAGTCATATACACAAATTCAAAGTTTTGTTTGACACTATTAATACACCCATATGAGTATACCAATATGTTAGCTATAGATACAATTACTTCTATACATATACGTTAAAAAAAAAATTCTCTTTCAAATTTATTGTCAATTTTTTTTTTAATGAAGGGTAATTGTACTTTATGGTAAATGAAGGATATTTTTGTTCAATTGTGGTGCATTATGGTAAGTGTGTTTTGGAGACGATGATGTTGACTTACTAGATGCAGTAGCGGATTGGAAGAGCCCTAGATACAGTAATGGAGAGAACACAGTTTATAATGCCGGAAACTTTACACTTTTACCTTATATGTGTTCTAATCCTTGGATATGTTCTATTAGTAATATCTCGTTACTAGTGCGTCCTATGATGAAAATAGTTTATCAAACTTATAACAAATAGAGGATTCAATTCTCTACAAGTTTTGCATACAAAATTTTTTTGTGTGTCTTACAGGGACGAAGCTACATCATTGCAAAGTAGGGCACTTTAATGAGAATTTAAAAATACTAGAGTTTACCCCGTCGCAAGCGACCACTGTCCATTGTATGTGAACCCCGTGCCCCCAAATAAAATTTTGATTTTTTTTTAATATGATATTCAATTATTACAAAATCCAAAATTTGAGCTTTCTCCAAAGTTTTATACCGGGCCCCCTAATTTTCTAGGCGCTCCTTTTATAAAATTTTGAATTTCTAAATTGTTAAATATGTTCGCATTTAATAGCGTAATACACATGCAAAATTTAACTTTTCTATCTTTTACGAATACAAAATTATACAACAAAAAATGACCCAAATTCAGAGAAAAATCCGGGGACGTCAAAAGTATTAGAATTTCTTTCTCTACAAAATAGGAAATTTTCAAAAACTTCCCTGGAGCCGTTTTCGAGGTACCATACAAAATTCGAACACATTATAATACAGGATTTCAATTTTGAGCACAATTTTTTTATATGAGTAATACTGAGTTCCTTTGTCTGCTGACAAACAATATTTTTAGACCTAGTCCGCTAATGGTAAAATGGTGATGTTGATGTTGATGGTACATGTTCTTTTCCCATGTGTTTTACAACAATGCTAAGATCTGCTTTTGTCGTTATCAATAGTAACATAAGAAAAAGGTAATAATAAACTAATAATGTGACCAACTTAATGAAACGTGAAATATTTTTAATATGGTTAAAGAAATAGGGATTTTTATTATATTTAAAATGAAATATTTGTTACTAAAACGGAACGGGATATAAAAGAGGAGAAAAAAGGAAGATCTCACCTAAGAAGGAAAATTGAAATAGTCATAGAAGAGTAATTGTGACTTATTGGACCAAATGTGACAGAACGAGACAAAAGACGATGAAAAATCGTCATCATATAAACTGTTGTCTAAATTGTTAGATTTAAATAACTACTAATGCAATGAAAGAAAATCTGACGGTATAGTGGTCATTAGCATTGATGCAAGCTGTTGTGTCTTACCAACGAAGATTGTGTGATCATAATCACAAAACTTATGGGGCCGCGGTGTAGTTCGAAATATCTACGAATATTGAGTTATGAGGTAACGACAAAAGCAATACGATGTGTGCATTGCAGCGATATTCGACTAGTTTTTCTGCATTATAATTTTGTTTGGTTACATTTAAAATTTATCAGTATATTTAATCAGATAGGGGGTAAACATTTACATATAACTGTATATTTAACGATTTTGCAGTGATGTCTCATTAATGAACTGACCGACATCATACATCTGCTAATAATGTGGGAGATCATTAAATAAATGAAATAAGAAACAACAAAATACAGATAAAAAGAAGATTTTCTTTAAAGACTTTTTTAAGCAACGGTGTGGTACACATATATGATACCACGAAACTACTAAAACTGCCTAAATAGTAGGTAGTCATCGGTGATAGTAATCATCATCGGAATAAAGCTGACGTTAAATAAATTAAATAAAAAATAATCATTAATCCTACAGCAAAATGGAACTAATATAAGTTTTTTTTAATATGATATCAATTAATACAAAATCCAAAATTTGATCTTTCTCCAAAGTTTTATACCGGACCCCCTTATTTTCTAGGTGCCTCTTTTATAAAATTTTGAATTTCTAAATTGTTAAATATGTTCGCATTTAATAGCGTAATACATATGCAAAATTTAACTTTTCTTTCTTTTACGAATACAAAGTTATACAGCAAAAAATGACCCACTTTTTTCCACTTTTTCCAAAAGTACGGGTTTTCAGGAAATTCATTGAAATTCGGGAAAATCCGAGGACGTCAAAAGTATTAGAATTTTTTTCTCTACAAAGTAGGAAATTTTCAAAAATTTCCCTGGAGCCGTTTTCGAGCTACCATACAAAATAGTAGGTAGTCATCGGTGATAGTACTCATAATCGGAATTAGGCTGACGTTAAATAAATTAAATAAAAAATAATCATTAATCCTACAGCAAAATGGAACTACTATAAGTTCAGGCTCTAGACTTTACCCCAAGGCTTTTCCCATCTTGTTTATAGTTTGAGAAATGTAAATAAAACTTTCCTTTTAGTAGTAGTTCCTTAAAGTAAAAGGTTAATTTTATTATTAAGCTAATTAATAGTTCTAAATTATGCAAATATATCCGCTACATCAATTATTATTCGATCGCTAAAAATCCCTGAGATATTTGTAATCCAAGTCGTACGTGTAACTAAACACACACTTTACGACGCGTTAGATGTAGTACGTGTGCCCAATGTAGTACGTCGTGTGGGCGATGTCGTTGTACGCTGTACGCTGTACGTAATGATGTGTGCTTTAATGCTCTAGGCCGTGTCAGACGTAGGTCGTTCGTCTTGTAATAGACTATTAGCATATGATGATATATTAGCACTAGCTTCTGATTAATTTGTATGTAACAACATAATCGAATCACGATTAAAATAATAAATAAAATCAAAAGTAAATTTGCTGTCCAGGAAATATATATTAGGAGGGAATCCAACTATGTATTTTCCAAAACGTGTGATGTGCGTACTCTTGTATTCTGAGAAATTTTAACAATTTACTGATAATAAAAAAAAACCTGTGAATGAATAAAATTGATTAGAGGAGATATATTATATCACTCCACGTAATTTAATTTATTAAGGGGAAACAAAAGTTTTTTTATTTACGGTTTTTTCTTTAGATTTAAATAATAGCTAAAAAGACATTTATATAAAACACATTCTCAGAACAATAAGTGTAAAAATAATTTAGATTTTTACGACAAGGTTTAGTCATGAGGTAAATTGTTCTTTCTGCTAGTAATACAAGTAAGCTAAAGGGAAGTCGGGATATAAGAAACTAAAGGAAAGGAATGTACAATAGAGGAAAAATTTAGTGCAAACTATTATTATTATCAAATTTATTAAAAAAACGTACATGGTACAAAAAAGAAGATGTAAAATTATGTAAAATAAATAATAATTTAAAAAAATTGAAATAAAATAAAAATGTATATAGATATCTATCAGTTTGTTAAATATTATTTAGTTGTTAGTTAAAACAAAAAAGTATTATTCCTCGTGCAGATTGGTGCGACATAAACATACAACATCCAACATTTATATATTTAACTGGGTTTCACAAGGGTAATCACGAGTTAGCAGAGACCTTGTTAAATAACTGAGTTTTATTTCTTTTTTTGTAAATATTTTACAATTATTTCTAAAGCAGGTTGAAGAAATATTCGTTGAAGAAATATTCGTTGAAGAAATATTCGTTGGAAATATTCTTCCAACGTATTAAGTTGCATGTCGCGCTAGTGTAGACGTGTTGTACAACTTCTTACAAAAAATGTTGGATGTCGCATGTTTGTGTACGGGTCTTTTTTTTGTTGTACAGACATTTTTACTTGTAACAAAAATATGAAATGTCGTACAATTTAGCATAAATTGATAAAGAATTGTTTGTTGTTTGTTGATTGTTTTTAAATGACATGGGGAACAAACGGGGCAATGGGCTTGTGTCCCATGTCTTAATTTTTATAAAAGTGTACTATATATTGATAAAGTGGATTACTAGAACCTCAAATGTTCAATTATTTTTTAATAACTCGTTATATGTTAAGAGATATTAAAAATGTCATTTTGTCTCTTTAATTATTAAAGGGATTTAACGTTGTACACATTCTAAATGCATGTGACATTACAATCGCTGCCAACCATACAGCTCATAAATCTCTGCTATATGTGTATATATATATATATATATCAAAATATCAAATATTATTTACAGCTATTTCAAGGAACAATAAAATTCCAATAATATGTCTGCCTTAGCAGGGTTAAATAAAATAAAAACTTATCATTCTTTGACTTGACTTGATTATTTGACTACCAACAGTTATAAAACATTACCACAGCACTGACCTACTCAACAAATAACTGACGTTAAAGTGCATTTCACGTCATACAAATATGGCCAACCATTTCTAGCGCTAAAACTACAATTCAAATTTTTAATTGCTATATCTCCGTCAACATTTAGATATTTAATAAAATAGACACGCCAATTACACATTTATTAACATCAATTTTAATTAACAATTAAAAAATCGACCACTAAAAAATGAGGATATAAGCCCATTATGTAAAAGTTAAACTATTTTAATGTTAAATAATCTTATATTGATAACTGCACTTATCAAAAACAATATTGACCTATTTCATGAATATGTGTAATCTATTAGCGCCTTATTTTCAGGAACTCCTGTGATAACAGGATGATAATTGTATTTTTAAGAGGATTAACACTTACGGGGAGTTATCTACATATATGTTAGTAGCGTATGACTATTGAAAATTTACTGTTTACATATAGTTATCGATAAATAAACATGAAATCCCGCGAATATGATTATTTAATAAGAAAAATGACGCGTCGTCGAAATGTGACGTCAAAATTATAAACGGATTAGGAACTGTACTAGTACTAGTAAACTGGTAGGTAGATTACATGTTGTAGGTACTAGAAAAATTCAAGTGTTACATGACATCACTATCTGACGTACTTAAGTATATAATAGATAATTGGTATTAAAATAAATTTAACAAAAATATTAACCATAAATGGTCATAAATAGTGGATTCGCTATTTGGATCGCTACACCGGATCTGTTGATTTACCGAGTTCAAACTAACGCTCATTGTGTACATAATTAAATCTATGTTATAGTAATTATTCAGAGGTAAAAGAATTATAATAGTGATGATATAATACAAAACATTTTGAGAATTGTTTATAATAATACGCAATCCGACTAAGTCAATACTACGACCATATCCTTCTAAAAGAAAATACACATTTTGAAGATAATTATTAATAAAGAAATACAGGTCAGCCGGAGCAAAACGGTTCCATTTTCAAATTTAAACGGTTAACTCGTTCAGTATTAAAATAGTTTTTCTTATAAACTGAATACAAAAAAAAAGTTTTTTCAACAAAATATAAATAGAAATTGACTAACTTTTTTTTGTTAAATATGGGATTCTTTTTTATATTTGTAAATTAGATACCACAGTTATCCTATATATAAAATTTAAGCTTTCTAACACAATTTTTACTCTCGGAAAAATCCGCCCGTGCCCCCAAATAAATTGTTGAAATTTTTCTTATTATTTAGATACTAAATTATTACGAAATCCAAAATTTGAACTTTCTCCAAAGTTCCCTAGCGGAGCCCCTAATTTTCTTACCGCCCCTTTTATCAATTTTTTAATTTCTAAAGTTTGAATTATGTTAACTTTGAATACCTTAATACACATGCAAAATTTCAACTTTCTATCTTTTACGAATTAAAAGATATACAACAAAAAGTAAATTTTTTTAAAATATATTTATATAATTAGTAAATTACGGGTTTCCAGAAAATACAGGAGAAAAATCCAAGGAGGCCAAAAGTTTAGGAATTTTTTTCTACGAAATAGGAAGTTTTCAAAAAGATGCATGGAGCCGTTTTGGAGCCACCATACGAATCGCAAAAACATATAAACTTTCACTTGGAACATTATAATATAGGATTTCATTTGAAACATCGAAATATAGGATTAAAGATTATTTCTATCTTTACGCGGTTGCTTATGCAAAAGTTTCCGCAAATAGTGGTTGCTTACTGTTAAAGATACATAAGAGCGAGAGAGAGGTACAGCACCACACCGTTCATCTGACAAAGACGCACTGTGTCTCTTGTATGAATTCTTTACATATCTCTCTTTGAAATAAATTATATTTTATCTTTAAAACCAGTGAATACCACTAAACCACTAAATTTTGACCAAAAGTACTTGAGGTCGTTTATTTCTCTATTAATTATCTATTTCTACAAAGTGTAAAGTATGTGGTTTGAGCGAAGGAATGAAATGAAATTACTGGAGATTAACTTGAGAGTAGGAACTGTGCGGTAGTCATGACATTTATAGTAGAGTAAGTGGCAGTGCAGACTATATGGGGAGAAAAGACTGGGGTTCTATAAAGCGAATCAAAATATATAAAAAAAATCTGATTCTATAAATATATTTTCCATGAAAATTGTATTTTCATGAAAAAACATTTGGACGTAGGAATCACGCATTCTAGACGAAACTGTTTCAAATTATATTCAAATACGTGCTTAAATATTTCAAATCCTTTTTCTATTTTGAGGTGGTACAATAATCCAGAGCATTTATGCTTGCTGCCAAATTTCTGTGTTTTCGCTTTCAATTCATTTGGATTTGCGTTAATATTTCCTGATAAGAATGAATATAATTATGCATGTAGGTGGTTATTAGTCCAGACAGTTAATATGTACGAGTATTTGCATATCCATTTTGATGACTTATATTGGGTGACTAATTCCGTATTACATTTTGTTCTTCTTTTAATTAATTTGTAACTTAAATGATTCCTGGAGATGTCTGAATTAATTATAAATGGAACCACATCTAGGTTACATTGCTTACTCAAAATATTTAAATATGTGTCACACAATTTAATCAATGACGTCAAGAATGTCATCAAGTATGCGTGTGGAATTAACATCCCAATAAACCACGTGCATTCAATTTAACATCATATTCATTTCGCTAGAATGATGCCCAAGGAGAAATGTTTTATCATGCTATATCAAATCAATTATATTATATGGTCAATTTTTTGTGCTGTCTTAAGTCAATTAATAAGCACTTGCCTTCCGTTTTATTCGCTATCTAATTCTAAGTTACTATTTGGATTTCTTGAGTTCTTCCGGAGCTTTCCACGTAGTCGTGCGAATTACAATTTTAGATTAAATGTGTCGTGAAGAAGTTATGATAAAATAAAGTAGTAAAAAAATTACGATGTAATTATAATTAATTCAAACAAGTTGCATTGCTAATGTGCGAAAAACTAGTAATGTAATCAAATAATGTGTAATATGATTTGCAAACAAGCAGCGATAAGAGGTTACAACATAAATAGATGTCTATTTCCGTACTTGTTCAAACCTGTAAAATCATGATTCATCCATTGACTCCTTGCGATAAGGTTAGTGCCATCACTTTTGACACTGACGCTATCACCTGACCATATCACACCATCGCATCGCCAGGTTTTTGCTTACTAGCGTATTGCATCATAAGACAAATACGTGTGCCCTATATCGCATGTTCATTATCACGTTAAAAGAAAGATTGCATCAGCAAATAGTGAGATGAAAATATCTAAGGGTAGAGTTCCAAGAAAACGCAGATTCCTACAAATATAGAACACCTGAATACAAGTTTTAGCTGGCTAAGTTATTATCAATAATACGGCAAATGCGCATGCCTTATATCGGTTCTTGTATACCAAGTTAAAAGAGAACAAAGAAGTCTTTATATCTAGAGTTCCAAATGAATAAAGGAGACGACATCCTTTCAGAGATGATCACTTTTGCAAGGTTTCGCAGGGTGTATTTTCTTTATTAGGTTAAAAGAGAGCGAATATCTGCAACTGGTGTAATGAAAATTCCTATGGGAGGTATCTAAGTGGAACCAGATTTGTTTACAGAGATAATCACACCTTTTTCAAGGTTTAGTCTGCTAACCTAATGCGCAAGACCTATATCCCATCTTCCATGTTATATCAAAAGAGAGCGAATATCTCCAGATGGTATGTTGAAGGGGATGGTTCTAAGGGAATACAAATATATACACAGGGCCACATCCCACAAAGGGTTACCAGGCTACGATATACTATTAATAAGGTTTCGCTTGCTAGCTTCTTGTAAAACACAGCACATGCGCATAACCTAGACCATATTAAAATAGAGCGGAGGTCACCCAATAATGTTATATAAATATCTAGGAGAGGGTTTCAAGCGAATGAAGATTAGTAATATGACAATGGCCACATTATATCATTTGCAAGTCTCTGCTTGTTACCTTATTGCATCACATGAGTCATAAGTTTGTCTTATATCGAATGTTCTAGAGCGAAAATCTGCAAATAATCATAAGTAAGTGTAATGAAAAATTGTTTGTACCATTTGTTTTAATTCATTCAACAATAAAAACCCTATTTTGGGTATTGTAAAAGTGATAACAATCAACAACAACTATTTATGAAATATGGATCTTGTTTAGAAATAGTATACATGATTTTTTTTTACTGCTAGTTTTCCTGGAGTATTATACCATTTTGAAATCCTGAAGAGTTGCGCCAATTTAAAAAAAAAATTGCCATGGTAGTGTTCATACTTTTTTTTGCACTACGATGAGTTAAATTGAACTGAAAGTAAAAATCTTTAAAAATTTTAGGGAAAAAAATAATTTGGATTGATTTTTGTGTAAAAACTACTAGCATTCTGGGATTTTTAATGGTTGTAGTGGATAGCAGTACTATTTAGGTTACCGATACAAAAAACAAATCAGAAATATTTGAAAAATTGTGGTCATGGTAGTTAAAAACATCTTAAGGTGTTTCCATTTTCGAAAGATTTTTATTTTTTTTGTAATTTCAAAAAAAAATGAGATACATTTTTTTTTCTTGTGTAGTCATGAACAGTACCACCCTCTGGTGCCCGCTTATCGTTGAATTTTGGGACACCCTGTATATACGACATTTACATTCATGCAATATTCTCTTAATATTTCTTCGCTAATTTATAAAACTGCTAAATCATTCAGTTTAGTTTGGCATCCAGGTGGGCCTCGCACCTCTCCTCCTTCCCCCCTTCCACCATGCGCACAAAAACACCGTTCGACAACTCGGGTTTTTGCAATAGACACTCGCGATTGTGTGAACGCTTATTCTTGTTTATTAAAAACTACTCGTACTACGGTCCACTAATTGTTTTAATTAGAATTGAAATTGGACTTTGTAACTTATGACGTAAAATTATAACTAAATTTACATAAAATACAGTTGAATTAATATAACGTAAAAATGTATATTTTTATATGAAATTTATGGACTTTAATATTGTAAATAAAAAACACAATTAAAAGTGAATAACCACAAATTAGTGGGATTAGTAATTTGACCTTATTACATATATTATGTTATTATTATTTTTTTAATTTATTTATCAGCTGTCTATTTCCGCCTAAAATTATTATATCTAAGTATGCGTTCGCATACATGTTTTTATAAATTAAAGTTAATATTTACAAAAATTATATGTTTCATACTTTTCGAAAAAAAAAATTCCTGTTACTCTCTCTCTATGCTATATTTATCGATGGTCTATTTTCAATGTTAAGTCTTATTATCGGCAAACTCCTACAATGTCGGCAATATTTAAGGTGTCGTAACTCTCATACATATGAACTACATCGCCTCATAAGTTCGATAATTACAAAATAAAACGGCACCCAGAAAATATAGCCCTGTTCCGAAGACAAATCAATCGGTGTCTGGTGTCAAACGATAATAGCGATGGTTGATTTCACTTCACAACTACGCCAATGGTATGTTAAGAGTATCAAATGCATAGTACTTTACGTGTGATTATTTGGTTGAGCTTCGAGATATGCAACACGTGATCTGTCATGAATGCTATAGGCATCAGTACGAAACGGTTACAAGCTACATCTACATCGAACAAAACGTTAAACAAACTTGTAAAATGGTGTAGAAACGTTAAACGTAGTAATCGAGAAGGAAGAAAGCCTAATTGATTATGTACATACATAATCGTAAACTTATTAGGCAACGATGCACAGGTCGTCGGGATTAGGAATTAGCATTGGAAATAGACCGACGTTGAGTAAATTAAATTTAAAAAAACAAGCATATTTAATTAATTTTAATCTAGATTTCAGGTTTTCAGAATAGGCATTCCTTATCACATTCATGTGTAGTTAATTCAGTTGGTGCGCTTGCGTCGTTAGTAATATAAATTTTGACAATTGAATGTGGAATAATTCACATTGCTGTTTTTAGTAACAATAAGTAATAGAAATTATTTTTAATTTAGAAACATTGGACCTGGTAGGGTTATAAAAAAATTAAGAAAACGTAAATTACAATCTAAATTAACCTAGTAAACATTTTGGAGTCACTTTGCCATCATATTGAAGATGCGTATGATTTTTTTGTAATGAAAGAGATTATTTACAATTCAGTTTCTCACAGTTGTTCATATGAAATATCTATTTTATCGGCTATAAATGGCGAAACCACTCTATCTGTCGGAATACAAATAAAGATAAAGTTGATGCGAACTATAACTAAAGTGAAACAATGATAGAAAAGTCACAAATAGGGACACTTCACCAAATTGTTTACTGGGAAAATATATAAGCTATAAGATATATATAAGCTATATAATTTAATTTAAATAGAAAATTAAAAACAAAATTAAAACAGTGAGTGGGAATGATACTTAACTACACACGTAGTTTATATCTGATTGATTGTCAACTAGTAATGCTGTATATTGATGAATATTATGCTAGTGTAGACAAGTCTTAACGGTATTAATATCTATGTATTCATTCTGTTCATCGCAATGAATCATTCAACGTATAACTTGATTACTTTCTGTAATCAAGTAAATAATGGCATTGATATGAGTTTCATGTTTGTAGAACACAACGTACACACACATTCTGATTACAGTTACCTCATCCACGCGGAATTGTCGTTCCAGATAAATCGAAAACTTTCACTCCATTTCTCTGGCCTCCAAATGCAATTTAAGATGCAATCATTGAGAATATTTGATAATAAATATACTGAGTCATTATAAAAAAACCATATACGTATTTATTTACTTTATATATGCATACAAATCAATGATACTTACAAGTTTAAATCCAGATATAAAAGTGAAATTTTAATTAAAAAAACACTCTCTTACGACGTCTTTACAATCTATGAGTACATCCTGATTCCGGTTCTATAGATCCGGTAATTAATGGAGAGATGCGTAACCGTTCGAATGCCGGTGAAAGAACATGAATGGATGCACGTAAAATGTTTTTGGATTATATAATTTGAAGTTCAAATAAACCGGATGCTTATTGATTGATAAAACGAACCGGGATATGAAATGTGCGAGAGTGAGAGCACGTATAAAAAACCAGCAATTTAATTAACTAGAGTTTACCCCCGTCACAAGCGACGACTGTCTTTTATATGTGCATTGAATTTTATTTCAAATTTTAATTCCATTTTTAAATTGAAATATTTAACTCGTTCCATATTTATTTTACATATAACAACAAATAACTTTTTATATAAACTGACCAAAAAAATATTTCTTTTTTAATTTGTTCATTATTTGACTAACCAACTTTCTAGCCCATTTTTTACACTCGGCAAAAAACGCCCCAAATAATTTTTTTAAATTTTAAATTTTTTTCTTAATAACATATTTCATTATTATGTAATCCAAAACTTGAGCTTTCTCCAAATTTTTCCTACCGGGCCAATTTTTGAATTTAAAATTTTCAAGAAATGTTAGCATTGAACACCGTAATACACATGCCAAATTTCAACTTTCTATCTTTTACAAATTAAAAGTTATAGAGCAAAAAGTGAAAATTTTTAAATTGTCGACCTATTACTGATGCTGGGTCCTATCATCGGCGAACTTCTACAATGTTGGTAGTATTTGTGGTGCCGTGGACTCATATAGGAGTCTTCCAGTGCGCTAATTATATTTTTTTACTATTGAAAGTCTCATAGTTAAAATGGTGACTATAAACTATAGAATTTGGCTAGTTAGTTTATCTTGTTTGGTTCGACTCTTTATAATTTATTTTTAAATTTTATAACGAAATAATATTTAACTATTTTTACAAATTTTACAACTGACTATAAATAATAATTTTAATTTTTAACTTGCTACTCAAGTACTAAATATAGTCGTTTCAAAAATGATTTTGCAAAAATGAAATGTTTCTTTTAAAATTTATTTTTAGAAATTGATTAAAAACTACTTAACTACTTAACTACTCGTTACTTTTAAGAGGAGCAAAATGGGCTAGTTCCTGAGCATACCAAACCAAAACCTTCTACAGAACAAAGATGGCTAGTTATAAGCTTAAAATGCAAATTTCAGGCGTTGAATATATATAATTTGTTAAACAGCTTATATTACAGTCATTTTATTATGTTATTTAACAGAAGTTTCAAGATTTATAGCGATGTGATGTTTTAATAACATTTTGGTCCTTTTCTTAGTGACTTTGCTTCTGTACAACTCATAAATGTATGCATATAAATCAATATATCTTCATAATAACCAAACCCAGAATATATAACTCTGGTCTAGCATCAAGCATCAATGCATAAACTTAAGATTATCGTAATTATCTTATAAATGAATTTTATGTATATATATTTATATATTTATGGGTGGTACCATATAAAGCGAACCAATCGTAAAATGTGACTTTCTTAGATTTGCTCAAATTTGCTCAGGTAATCTTTGACTACCTTTAGAGAATATAATGGCGCTTTCCTTTCATGATTTAGTTGAATACCGTTATATTTTCAGTGTTGTTCTGTACTTTACAGTTTTACACCATTTTTGTCGGTATTTTGAAAATGGACACAACATAAAAAATGCACTACAGGTAGTCGTCGACTTATGACGGTTCGCAGTTACAGCATAAACTAATTTTGGAAAATATTATTTTAAAATGGCTTTTTGAAAAATAAAAGAAAAAAAATTTGGCACAGTGTGCGCTATTGCTCTACATAACCCAATGGATAGCACTAATAATAATAGGAAATTCGGATGATGAAGTCACGGAGGCAGATTAAGGCATCTCCAACTATCGAGAGCTTTACTTTTGTATGAAACTCGTCTTAAGACCGATGTCTAGAAACCTATCTCGGATGTAATTCAAGAACTTTATATTTAAATCTACAAATATGTACAATTAATGCGAGATATAACCCGTAAACATTTTGGAGTCACTTCGCCATCATATTGAAGATGCGTATGACTTTTTTGCCAAGAGTTCATTTACAATTTAGTTTCTCACAGTCGTTCATATGAAATGTCCATTTTATCGGCTACAAATAGCGAAACCACTCTATCTGTCGGAATACAAATGAAGATAAAGTGGATGCGAACTATAATTGTAAGTGCTATAGTTATAGAAACGTCTCAAAAAGGGACACTTCACCAAATTGTTTACTGGGATCCTCCCGTTAAACACAGATACAGATGACAAAGTTTACATCTTACATAATTTCTTTTTGGTTGATATAAGGTCTAGTTAAATAACAAAAGTTATTTCTCAACACAACACTTTACGTTTTCTAACGTTAATAACGTAACAAATTTAACTAACCTATTAGTAAAAAAAATTAATTCTACGAGTATTTTCCATTTATTTAATGACTATGTAACAAGAATATAACGTAACGTTATGTAAAAAATGTTATGTACTTGATTTTACGTCACTTACGAAATCAACTTGTAGTATTTGTTATCATATAATATAATAAAATACAACATTCCCAGTAAACAATTTGGTGAAGTGTCCTGTTTTGTGACGTTTCTATCACTATTGCACTTCAATTATAGTTCGCATCAACTTTATCTTCATTTGTGTTACGACAGATGGAGTGATTTCGCCATTTGTTGCCAATAAAATAGGCATTTCATATGTGATAACTGACTGTGATAAACTGAACTGTAAATTAACTCTTTCATGACAAAAAAATTATACGCATATTCAATACGATGTCAAAGTGACTCCAAAATGTTTACTGGGTTCATGATTGACTGATGTGTCTTCGGTTCAATCCCTGAATCATTTTGACTCATGAGACATCGTTGTAGTCTATATATATATGAAGCTACGACATCATAAACAACATTGTAGTAGGTCGATGGGAAATAGGTCGACGTTAGGTAAATGAAGTTAGAAATAATAAAATACTGTTACAATCTGAAGATGTCTATTTCTTTATTAAAATAGTAAACATGTAAATCGTAGGTATTCTATAATACAGCGGTCCTCAAAGTGTGGGGCGCGACCCCCCAAGGGGGGCGCAATGATGGCTCAGGGGGGGCCCAAAGCTTGGTTGAAAAATTAATTAAATTTACTTACAAAATAATAAAGCAAACTTTTTATTTTTAAAATTACTACAAGTGTATAATTTTTAGTCAAACTCGTAAGAGTGCCGAACATTTTATTCTTTTTAGTTTATCAGAAAATACAGAAAAAAGATGCAAACCTGCTGCAATGGACTGAAAAGGTGAAAAGCTTTGTAATGCAGCTAAGTTTGTACGAGGGCGGTCTGTAAAGTGACAATTTGGAGCAATTTTCTAATCTTAAAATTATGATTGAAGAAATGGATCTCAAAACTATTTCAACCAATGCAAAGAAATGCTTTCTTAAACACGTAGAAATCCTCAAATCTCGTTTTGAAAAATATTTTAATGAGAACTTGGATGGTTTGGCATGGATTCAAAACCCGTTCAAACCATCAGTCGATGAGTGCTCCCTCAACACGAAGGAAAAAGAAAATCCCATTGACCTCCGAGGTGACACTGGACTTGAAATGAAGTTTAAAGAATCTTCTCTCACATTCTTCTGGATTGGTGTTCAAAAGGAACACCCAATTTTGAGTGAAAGGGCATTGAAAATACTCACTCCATTCGCCGCCACTTATTCTTATGAAACTGAGTTTTCTGCTCTAGCTGCCATGAAGAGTAAATATCGCTCAAGACTGGATGCGATCAAGGAACTCAAGAGTAGCGTTATCAGAACTGACACCGCGTTTCAAGAAACTATGCGCAGAAAAAAAACAAGCACATCCTTCACACTAAAACTCTTTTTATTATTATTGCTTTGACTTACAAATAACAATTATGTACTATAGTAGCTAAAATACCTAAATAAATTGTAATTCTTTGTATAGAATTTGTTGCTTGATTACGATTAGACCTAATCCCCCGTTAAAGTATGCATAGAATGTACAAAACTTAACTAAAAACAAATTGACTGTATAATGTTAAATGCGACTTCCTTATAATATATAGTACGCTTACTTGTAGGGGGGCCCGGCTTACAGCTGGATTATGCAGGGGGGCTCTAAGTAAAAAGTTTGAGAACCGCTGCCATAATAGAAGATTGCTTTTTCAAGATTTCACCCAAAACGTCATTTTAGTGTAGCCGAATGCTGGAAACGCGAGTGACTTACAAGTACGTATTTTCTATAGTAAATGTTTTTAAATTAAAAAAAAATTATTAAGTGAACTACAAAAAATAATATAAAAATATTTATAAGTCAACATTTATAAATGTTATATTCTTACATTAAGTTTGAATCCTTCGTTTTAAATAAAAACATTACGTGACCTTTGGTCCCAAGAAATTACGTGACAGAAATGTGTTAAAAGCGTAGACTGCAATGAATTATGTCCACGAGGAAGATGGAGACCCTTAGAGATCAGATGAGATGAACTTGGTTCAGTCAATTATAAAAAAATATAAAAAATATTTTAATTCATATAAAACTTGTGATATATTTGTTTGTCCCTTTCTTAATCATAGTCCAGGCACAACTACTCAGAAATGTGTATCTAAATCACCGAATGCGGTAAATTGGTAGAAAACTGCTACTAAATATTTGGATATGTTCATTCAGAATATTTTGTTCATCAATCTCTTTTTTAATTGATATTTATCTTATCAAACAAATATTTAAATGAACGCTGTACAACGTTAAATTTTTTTTAACACAACTGCATATATATGTATATATATATATATATATATATATATATATATATATATATATATATATATATATATATATATATATATATATATATAAGAGAACACATAATCTTTGGTAACAATCAAACTCAAAATAAAACATAAAACAAAAATTATCAGAATGAATGTAATTATCAAAAAACTTGTGATGTAGCCCACATACACACACATATACATATATATATATATATATATAAAACCCTATGAACTAATTTTTTTCAGCTCATTATTACAAATAGGTTAATGTTAAATAAATACATTCATTTGCTTTAATGTGCTTACGCTTGTTTGAGAGATGTCTTTGAAGTTGTCACCATGCGGAGATCATTGCCCTAATACTTATTTTGAATGTAATTAACCTGCAGTGCGACTACAAGTAAATCGAGATTCAATTCCATTAGTAATATTTCCCGAAATTTTTCAGGAAATTGTAAAAGATGATGTCATTATCGATGACTTTCAATACCAGGTATACCAAAAACCATAAAATGGACATATCATGATGGCTACTACAGAGCCGTAATTAGGTATGGGCTATATATAACAAAGAGGCATCAACTTTTAAAGTACAGCGTCATTTTTAGATTTTTTGTATTTTCAGTGATTTGGTGTTATCAGCTTTTGAATAATAATATTTATTTAGTTTCAAAAATAATATTTTACATTCACCAAGAATAGAGAATAACCAAACGGTTAGTCAGTTGCTCTATTTATTTAAGAGAAACACAGTTCACGATTTTTTTTTAAGAGGTATTATAATCTCTTCTTAGCATGTTATTCTGCAAATATAAAAAAAAATACTTTTATATATTTTTAAATTTTATTTTAGGGGCCATCCATAAATTACGTCACACGCAAGAGAGGGAGCGAGGTAGATCTAGAAATTGTGACAAGATGTGACAAGAGGGGGGAGGGGGTCAGATGCGTTGTGATGTCACATGCAGTATAAATATACATATATAACATATATAAAATCTATACCTTCTATAAGATATTACAAAAAATTATATTAATTGAAATGTGTGGCATCACAAGAAGATGGGGAGGGAAAGAAGGGGGAGGGGGGGGGGTATCCTCAGAATGTGACAAGTGTGGAGTGGGAGTCGGTATAGCAGGTAATTTGTAAGACGTAATATAGGGAAATAATGGAAGGTCCATTATGTCAATTTTCGATTTTCTATATCAACCAACAGCCTGCAGTAACAAAATCGCCAGTTCAACAACTAAATAGAGGTCAGTAATTACGTCACATACTAGCATTAATGCTTAATACTCTCTTCATTCGTGACGTCACTCATTTGAGCTACAATTCCTTCAATTGATGCATTGTATTCTATTCACAATCTTTTTTGGTTTTGTTTTTTTTTTTAATTGGATTTTGGATTGATATTGTCGCTATCGAAGTGCACTAATTCAAACAGCTGTTCAAAGCAGCTTGTTTGTGTACAGTACTACTAACTTATAGAAAAAATATTTTTCGCGGACCTTTTCAAATTACAAATTGCCGTCACTTTTTGAACACATCTCGTAAGAACAGAGCCCAGCCCACTCGGCATCAATATCACAATGCAGACCTGTTCAATGTGCAGTAACCTGCAGTGATATATTGTATTATACTAGTACAGTATTTGTTTAATACGTAAATATTAAAACATTAACACATATACGAATGTAAGAGTACGAATATTTTAAGAATGTCGGTGTCCGAATTTCACAAGCAAGTTTAAACACAGCATGTGACTTTGCAGTAAAAACTCGTATCTGTAAATATGTATAAAGTGAACGAAGTGTGCTATGACTTTATAATGTGATTGGCTGTCAGAAGTGAGAGACTTGGTAAGTCAGAGCTGGCAAGTAGCAAGTGGCAAGCCCTAACCGCACAATGTCCTATATAAACACAAACATGAGATATACACGAACTATAAATTAATTAAACCTTGGAGTTCAAAGTAATGCATACAGATAATGGTTGCATATCACAAGCTGTTACAAATCATAACATTTTATTAGTTTTGTTCACCGCCATAGCAGCAGAACCGTTTTTTTTATTTTCTGAAAAAGTGGTACATTTTAAGGCGATAGAACTCGGTATCTATATGACGTACAAAAAAATGTTGTAGGCAAAAGTTATAGCAAATCGAATGCTCTATCAGATTGATAATAACTATTTTTATGCTAGGACTTACTGGTAAGGAGATATAGTAAAGAAACCGTTTTCTCAAATTTTGGAACCCTAACTTTGAAATAATAGAACTACCAGACAAAAGTACCCGGTTTCTAAACTGTAAGGGGTTATCTATTAATTACCTCACACTCACACGAAGAGGGGGCGAGGAGGAGAGAGAAAAATTATCTAATACGTGACAAGGGAGAGACAGTTTTAAGTTTCGTAACGCCTCATCTAATCTATAATTAAACTTCCAGAAAGAAAAAAAAGACTAAATAGAAAAAGAAGATTGATATAGTTGAAATCACGATAGTTCGGCGGCGAGTTATACTCAAAAGAGGTTATAAGAGCGATATAAATCTATAATACGATAATGAATCTATCTTATCTTATTCGTTTCTATATACATTATAGAAAAATAAGTGAGTCAGTGCTTTTTAGTTATATCGGCAGTTTATATCCCACAACTTGTTTTAAGTATGAGTCGCTGCCGAACTCTCGTAATTTGAACTATAATATTTATTTATAATATTTTTTTAAAGAGGTGGGAATGGACAAGAAGTGTCAATGGGGCAATGATGTTAAAAGTGGCCCCAAAATAATAATATCAAGGAACAATATAATTAATAAGGAGGAAGGTGGGCTTAAGGAAGAAGTAATTTATGATAAGATAGAACCGATTAACTTTATTTATTTATTGCCGTGATTGATCACTGAAAGCTTAGGAGAATCATAAAATTCGAAAGGTATTTAAGCTTCTTGAACCATTTTAAGTATTAAAAGACCGACACAAATAATTCTCCTGTGTACAATCTATCTAATGATTAGTAGACAACTGAAAAATAGATTAGAACATAACTGAATGGCTGTATATATATAATATTTATTAGTTGAAATAGTTAGGTCCCTGAACTATTCTTACCGTTTTGAGATAACTAATAAAAGTTAATATTCTGTTGCAAACCTAAAAACCTTTTTCTATTATACTTTATCATTAAAGCAATATAACTTTCTAAAAATTAATAATTTTATTGCACCTTACTTTAACAAGTTACTGTTAGCAAATATTTCATTCAATAATTCAATTTTTTTTTATTGAGCTTGTAAAAACTTCTGTCAAATTTTTATTTATTGTTTATAACAGGGGTCCCTATACTTTTGAAGTCCGCGGACTATATTCAGGTTTAAAATATTTTTATTTAATTTATTTAACGTCAGCTTATTTCCATAAAACGATCTCCTATTATGTTAGCGGTTCTTTGTAGGGTCGTGACACATTTATGAATTTTTGTTATGGTGACTACTCACTCAATCGCGCAGATAACTGCTTTCAATTTGACAGTAGTCTATTAATAGATGGCAGTTGATAGGAGCTGCGCGGGAAATTCAAACACTCACTGAATTATCAATAACTTAAGCAATCGACAGACGAAAATATAATAACAACACTTTCAAAATTATTCTTGCACAGTGTATACATGACTTTTTTTATGATTATCAGATTAAGAATTATACAGGGTGTCCCAATATTCAACGATAAGCGGGCACCAGAAGGTGGTCCTGCTCATGACTACACAATAAAAAAAGAAAAAAAAAAAGTATCTCATTTTGTTTAGGAATTAGAAAAAAAAATATTTTTTTTTTGGAAAATTGAAACACTTTAAGATGTTTTTAACTACCATGACCACAATTTTTCAAATATTTCTGATTTTTATAAATGAAAAATTGTTTGTATCATTTGTTTTAATTCATTCAACAATAAAAAACATCTTTTGGGTATTATAAAAGTGATAACTATCAACAACAACAATTTATGAAATATGGTTCCTGTTTATAAATAGTATGCATAATTTTTTTTTACTGCCAGTTTTCCTGGAGTATTATACTATTTTGGAATCCTAAAGACTTTCGCCAATTTTTAAAAAAAACTTGCCATAGTAGTGTTCATACTTTCTTTTTACACCACGATGAGTTAAAGTGGACAGAAAGTAAAAATCTTTAAAAATTTTAGGAAAAAAAATAATTTCGATTGATTTTTGTGTAAAAACTACTAACATTCTGGGATTTTTAATGGTTGTGGTGGATAGCAGTGCTATTTAGGTTGCCGAGAAAAGGTTGCAGAAAAAAAAATCAGAAATATTTGAAAAATTATCTTAAGGTGTTTCAATTTTTTTTCTAATTCCTAAACAAAATGAGATAAATTTTTTTTTCTTTTTTTTTTGTGTAGTCATGAGCAGGACCACCCTCTGGTGCCCGCTTATCGTTGAATATTGGGACACCCTGTATATACTATAACCTAGAAAATATAACTTTGTTATAACCGAAGATACAGCAGTCAACATCAAGTAGCAACACTCTCACCTACTATGTCGTCATCTTATAAATAATTAGTAATTGAAGAGATATGCGATTTTTAAACATTTTTTCCTAGACATTTTTGGCGCCTTCCTCAGAAATGCGTTAAAACGTGACTTTTTATATAATATATAAATAAAATGTACTTAAATATATTTTAGTAAAATAATTGTGCATACGTAGATTTGTAATCAATGAATAACTTTGCTATTCGTCATTATTTTCATTTCAGTACATTACGTGCGGTTAGTGCATTGGCATAGTGTAGTATATATATGTGATAAGCCAATATGCGCTGATAATAAATGACAATACTTGAGTTATAAAAATATTTTAAGTGATTAAGTACATTTAGTATGTTTGGTTTTATCAATAAACGCAATATGACTAAATGAATCGAATTATACTCGTACATCATGTATCATTGTACTATAAATAAAATTGTGCATACGGAGGGTAGTCTGAAAAATTTTCAGCCTAACACAGAAACAAGTTTTTTTTTGTCAAATACAGTTTTATTTGTCGTTGTAATGCTATAAACATTTTCCAGTGATTCTATTTGACATTAAATAAATTAATTTAAAGAAAAAACAATATAATAGTGGGAGATGAGGGGTCAAGAAATTATGATAACATTTGAAAAGGGGGGAGGGGGAACGTCTGAAGCGTTGTGACGTCACACACAGCTTAAAATATATAAATTTTGTTGTATAAAACATAGTTAGAAAAAACGTAATTTAGTGAAAAAATATAAAGTTCTAAAAAAATTCCGCAAGGGTCAATATAATTTTTCTTTTTGAAAAAAAAGTGTTATTTCCTTTATAAATTAAAAATTTCCATGAGGTCTAAAAAAGGAAAAAGCCATTTGTTATAAATGCAAAATGTGACAAAGATGGGTGGGGGGGCGGTGTACAACTGCAGGAAATTTTTGTGACGTAATTTATGGATCAGATAACAGTACTACATCTGCAAAATATAAACATCAACATGAGGAATAGCACAACATTAAACAGGATACAAGTACAGGATACGAAAGATTTTGTAAAAAATGGAGTTAGCAAATATGGCCTAAGTGGTTAAGATCACTGTAAAGACCCATTCCACCCACTGAGTTTTGGTGTTAATTTAAGGATTTAATATAAAATGTAAATTTCAGCATGTGAAATACAAAGATATAAAATTAATTATATTAAATACAATAATTTATATTAAATAAAGATAGTAATTATTACAAAATAATGTATATTACTGACGCTTGATGCATGATTTCACAAGTTCAAAATTACATTTAAGGTTAAAACCTTAAATTAAAACTAAAAACAGTAGGTGGGAATGGGACTTAAAACTATAATGCTAAAAAGGTTCTTAAATTTAATACAATTATAATTAACAAATGCAAATTATAACTGTATGGTATGAGAATTAATACCTGGGTAGAAAATGAACCTTGGAATTAGCTTGCGGCAATATAGAAAGTGTGAACCTTACACTGTAAGACAATTTTTATATGAAAAGTAAAACATGAAACTTGGATTTAGCTTATGGCAAGCTACGAAGTGTGAAACTTGCATTAAATACACTGGTTATGAAGTATTTTTTTAACAGTGTAGATAAAAAAAAATGCAAATTAGAATCATTGACACTTTGGTAAGTAATAAAGATAATTAGTTTCTTATTCAGCTTATTTCTGTTATAAACAAAAAGTAATTAAGTATTTAATTATGTAAGATATCGGAATGCAACATAATATTTGATGACGTCACTGGAAAACCATATCCTGCATTGTGAATTGTGATTTGTCGTTTCTATGAGAATCAGTTCCGTTCTTATTGGAATTGAGGACAAAATGACACTGCAATGTTATTAAGTATTATGTCTTGTATGTTATGTGTATATGTGTGTGTGTGTGTCTATGTTTTGTGTCGCCGTCCAGCCGAGGCGTCATTAAGATATGATTTAATTCTAATACGTTCTAAGGAAAGTGACGAACTTGTTACGTCACTAAAACTAAATAGATATACTTGAATCTCCACACCTTTACGATTATTAAGATACGACTATTTTTTCTTATTGAAATATAGTATGTTAACATTGGAATATTATACAGTAGTAAGCAGAAGCGTACCAAGAAGGGCAGAGGGGACTGGAATAGGCCCCCAAACCTCGCTTTAATTATAACTACAATATTAAAAAAAAATTTAAGATAAACAACAACAACAAGTTTACAACACTTATTTTAACCAGGTATTGAAGAAAATTCAGATCAAGTATTTTAATTTTCATAACATCCTATGTTATAATGTTCCAGGAGTTTATTGATATTTTTATATTCTTAGAGAAAAAAAATTTAAGACTTTTGGCATCCCCGGATTATTCCCTGAATTTCCTGGACAACCGTAATTTTGGAAAAAGTGGGCCTTCTTTTGCTGTATAACTTTGTATTCGTAAAAGATAGAAAAGTTAAATTTTGCATGTGTATTACGCTATTGAATGGAAACATATTTCAAAATTTTGAAATTCAAAATTTTAAAAAAGAGGCGCCGATAAAATTTTGGGGCCTGTTAGGAAACATTGGAGAAAACTCAAATTTTGGATTGTGTAATAATTGAATATGATATTAAGAAAAAAAAATTCAAAAATTTTATTTGAGGGCAGAGTTGCGATTTTAGCCGAGACTAAAAATTGAACTAGAAATTTAAAATTTTGTATATGGACTAACTTTGGTACCTAATTTACAAATGAAATAAAAAATAGAAATGAAACAAAAATATTTCCAAATTTAAAAAAAAAGTTGGTCAAATAACGCATAAATTGAAAATATTTTTTATTTTGTTAATAAAAATATATTTTTTTAGTTAGTTTATATAAAAAATGATGTTTTTATATGTAAAATTTATATAGAACGAATTAAATATTTCAATTAAAAATTGAATTAAAATTTGACATGAAATTAAAGCCACACACAAAAGACAGACGTCGCTTGCGTCGTATATTGGAATATGGCGAGTTTTGTAATTGTCTATTTTAGCTCATACCAATGGAAGAGTGCATCCCCCTGAAAGATGGGAAGCACTGTTTCCAGCTGGAATAATTTCCACGCCCTATTCATAATTTACCTGTACAGTAAGTGAAATTTGATTTGTTATCCCTATCCTGCATACAGTATTATATTAACACCTTGAAAGAAAACGTAAAAACGTAACCAACAGCATCAAATACATATTACACCATTTCCTCCCGTTAACATAAAAAAAATTATGTTTCTTTCTCTGTCTTATTTCTGTCTTATTTCTGTCTCTCTCTCTCTCTCTCTTTCCCTGTGTGCGTGGGTGAAAGAACAAACGAGAATATTTCGTTAAATGCATGAGTAATCCTAATTCCAAGAATTTGAATGAATAAGGGATGATTTTGGACCAGGTTTTTCCCAAAATATATTTGACTAATGCAACATTTTAAAATTATCTAAATGTAAGAAATATCAACATTGTTATCGGAGGTAATTCCAATTCGATTTCCACGAAAAAATAAATCAAAGTTATCATGTCAATACAGTGAGTAAAGTGTTACGGATTTGTGTTATATTATCAGGACCGTATAATACCAAATTAAAATTACAGGACCCCAAAAGTACAGTTATATAAGTCTTTCAGAAGAAACACTAGCATTTAATATTTTGACCACTGCAAAAGATTTTTTCCTCTTGTCCCAACCCAGTAAACAATTTGGAGAAGTGCCTCTTTTTGTAACGTTTCTATCACTATTGCACTTCAATTATAGTTCGCATTAACTTTATCTTCATTTGTACTCCGATAGATGGAATGGTCACCATTTGTAGCCGATAACATAGACATTTCATAGAAACAACTGTGAGAAACTGAACTGTAAATGAACTAAAAGTAAATGAATGACTACTGTAATGAAAAAAAGTTATGCGCATCTTCCATATGATGGTGAAGTGACTCCAAAATGTTTACTGGGAAATGACATCTTTTTTATTCACGCTGAATTTCATTGTATTCAGTCATAGACGTATGGCCCCAATGGTCATATTGGGGGCAAATCTACAATATGTGATAAGACTTGGCAGCTTAAAATTAAATCGTTCAGGGCCGCATTCATCTTTTAGAGGGGGTTATAATAAATAGTTTGATGAAAAGTTAAAATAACGAAAAATATAAATACAATTCTGTATCAGAGGTCATCCATATATTATCTAACACAAATTTCATGATTTTTTACTTCCTTCCCCCGTCCCCCGTGTGACGAGAAAATATGATATGAATTCTATGGCCATCTTCTACCACAGAGCGACTGCTTTCTCACCTAGGCTACTGCGTTGGGATTTACCATGTTCAGAGTAATACTAGGAATCGGAAGTAACAAAAAGCATTCTGCTGAATCTAGGAGATAGGAATGTAAAAATCAATTCTTAGAAAATCGATGACCACGTTGTAGAGGGTTGATCCGGTTACACTTCATTCATAATAGATTTCTCTTATTGACTCTTGTAAACAATCTATAATCCTAAATCAGGGACAATGAACCTTCTCATGCGTACACGTGTCAAAAATTTAACTTAAATAATATTTCTGGAATGACTAGTGAGTTAATTTCTTTTTCATTGGATATCATATTTTCATTTGTATCTAGTCACAATTGCCTGTTGAAGCCATTCAGTGATTTGGTGTAGATAGCAATACTTCTATATTATCAATTTATTTTACAGCACATGTAGTACATTAATAATATTTGCTGTCACTTGTTAACCTGTTGCTGTCAATGCCAAATAGCTTGCTTCTATCGTGAATTAACGTTCTACACATCATCTACATCTGTGCAATAACCATATGTTGCTCGTAACCAGTATTTAAATTAAAATAATTGCTTACAGTAAAGCCTCATTGTTCAAGCTATTACTGTTTTGATATTTAATTTACGTTTTTCCCATTCCTTGCCACATTTGTGTTTTAATTTGAGTTTAGTTAATTTAGTTGGTGCGCATTCGTAGTTAGTAATATACATTTTGACAGTTAGACAAAATTGAATGTGCAGTAATTAAAATTGTTGTTTTTAATAATAATTAGTAATAGAAATTGTTTTTACTTCTTTATTTTTGACAAACTGATATTAAAGTTCTTTTAAAAATAAATCCAATTGCATTTTGAGAGATTGTCACATTTTGGAGGTTATAATATAATACAGTCTTTTGAATATAGTATGTTTAATTTAGAAACATTGAACCTTGCAAGGTTCTAAACAAACAAAGAAAATGTAAGTTATATTCTGAATTAAAAATGGTGCAGAGAATGTCTACGCATATTCCCATATGCTCCTCTCCATTACAAATATAAAATTAACGACAAAATTGAAAGAGTAAATGTGAATGTTACTTAATAATTTAAATATGATAAAGTTGTTAAGCAATGTAGTGCTAACAAATAATTAGTTAGTTATATTTTTAATAAATTTAAAATTTTCAATAAATAAGTGAGGGATCTACCCAATTATCCCATGTTCCTTATCATTTAAATTCAGATAAACATACCCTTAAGTGATGTTTTCTGTTTTATATGGACCCGTGCCACGCAAAGCACATAGAAAGGATATCTTAACAGCAGCACTTACGGCAACAGGCAACAGGCAGATACAAGGCATCGTACCAGATTTTTCAATGCAGGTTTGAACATGTTTCAACAAGATTTCGTTCAATTCTACGAAAACTGATGACTAGTGATTCAATATCTTTCGATTATCCATTTCATAGAATTATGAAACCTACCCTAATAGATATTACATAATATTTTGTCCTTTGAATGACGTAAATAAGAAGTTTTATTTATTGTGTGTTTTTGTAAATAACATATTTTTTATTTAATCTAGTTTCTTTTTTATTGATATAACTTCGATTTTAATAGCTTGGTTATATCTTACATTGATCGCATCGTAATAGCATATAACAATTGTGTGTTGGAATATTTGTTTATTTTTGATTTGTTTATCTTTCTTTGTTTCTTTCTTTGCCAGCTATGGAATAAATTCATTCAATTAATTTACAAAATTAATAACAGAAAATTTTAGTAATTGTGTAATAAGTGCAAACGAAATTGAAAACAAATTGGTAAAAAAGTCATAAAAATAGAAATGAATTAGAAATTACTTGCATATGCAAGAAAAATAAAACTATTTGACTTAACTACGCGAAAACTGTATGTAGAATTAAATATGGCGTAAGCACAAAAGAAAAAGATCATTTGAGTGAAGTAAAAACCTGAGAAACGAGAGGGCCCTGTCAGAACCTGATCGGGTAATATTCTACACGGGCACGGCTTCATAGGAGTCTTACAGTATTAATTTCAAAGCACCTTCAATGCCTAATTCAGCATTGTTCATATGAAACCTCTTCTCTAGCTGAAATTGTTTAGTAAAGAGTCACCAGACCTGTACATATCTGATCCCTAATAATCCCCTGTTTTGCTTTCATGTTAAAAGAAGATGTCCCCTGAGGGCGCAACAGTTTAGTGCGACAAAAGCATAATATACAAGTAGATTACCAAATGTAACAGGAGTAGAAACGTCAATAAATATAAATCAATTGTTGTTTGCCCTAAATTTTGTGTTGCGAACGGAATTTCTTGTGTTGACTCGGTAAAAATGTAATGCCGGCAGTTCAGTCTCGGCGAGACATTTGTCAAAACATTTGTCGATGTGTCGAGAATCACCTCTCGTTACTTTTGACATGTGACAAAATACGACTCATCAACCGAGGTAAGCTCACGCGAGGCGAGAGCTACTGTACACACTTGAACTCGCCTGTCGCAGCGAGAGTGAACTGCCGGTATTAAAAAAGACTATCATGAATCAGTTTTCACAAAACGCAATAAATATCATCGATTAACCACCGTATTCACCAGATTTAGACTTCTATATGTTTCCGAAACTAAAGTTTATGCTCCAGAATACCCGTTATGACTCGATTGAAGTCATAAACCAGAAATTGTCGTGCACTGCTGAAATGGACTGATTCAACCAGCTGCTGTAATCAAACGGATTAATCGATCTTGTTCAACTCTAGCATAGTAATTTATTACAGTGTTACCAAAAATTTATGAAATAATTTTCTTATCGTTCTTTTCTTATACAACTTTTGTAGTCGAAAAACAAATGGACGCAAAGATAATATTAAAAAACCATAAAGGATTTATTTTGGACACTAAAACGAATAAGGAAAACAAAGAGAACAATTTGATTCATCAAATGTAAGGTAAAATTCAAATTGTACTGGACTATATACCCTGTAAACATTTTGGAGTCACATTACCATCATATTGAAGATGCGTTTAATTTTTTTGTCATGAAAGAGTTCATTTACACAGTTCAGTTTCTCACAGTTGTTCATATGAAATGTTATCGGCGACAAATGGCGAAACCACTCCTCCTGTTGGAATATTAATAAAGATAAAGTTGATGCGAACAATAATTGAAATGAAATAGAGATAGAAACGTCACAAAACTGGACACTTCTGCAAATTGTTGACTAAGTAAGACAAAAAAATATAAAAGAAGTTGATCTAATGATCAAGGAAGTATAATTATTCTTAGACAAAAAATATTATGTCACTTAAAAGTAACCGATACAAATCAATACTATGAAATGATGGAACCGTTTTACTCATTGGAATAACCTAGTGATGACCCCCACCAACGGGTATTTTATTAATACAATTAAAATTATACAATAGAATCGGTCAAGCAAGCTAAATGTTAAGTGTTGGTTATGGTTATAGTCCAAGATCCCAGGGCCGCCAGACATCACTTATGTTCTGATGAACAAAATGTGAAAGATTGAGTAGTGTTAGTATGTACAATAATAGTATGCCTACCTGCTAATTTGACCAGGCGGCCATTTTTCAGGTATCATGTAATCAAGGTTTATGTCTCATTCACTCTCATGCGCACGGATAATGCTCTCTCGCTCCTACTCATAGCGGATTTAAATTTGGGTTTAGGGGATGTTTGGCCCCTTAGATCAATCTGTCCTCTTGTAAAACGTTTTAAAACAGTTGTCTTGTAATACCTTGTATTACCTTGCAGACGCTTTAAAGCTGACAAAAGAATTACTTAAACTCACTTCTTTCCTTACTTCCGCTATTTGTAGGAGCGAGAGGGCATTATCCGTGCGCAAGAGAGTGAGTGAGACATAAACCTTGATTACTTGATACCTGTAAAATGGCCACCTGGTCAAGTTAAGCAGGTAGGCATACGATCATTGTACATACTAACACTACCCAATCTTACACATTTTGTTTATCAGAAAATAAGTGATGTCTGACGGCCCTGGGATCTTGCTCTATTATGGTTATCTACTTACGTCAAACAATTGCTATTCGGCTAAATACCTGTATATAGGTATTAGAGGTGCTAGACAGTCATACTGGTAGGTGAATTGCGACTGGCATCCTCCAACACGGATGTGTTTTTCAATATCGATACACTGACACAACTTGAATTGTTATTAATGAATTGGCGTTAGATGTTGAGTGTTGACAGTAATGTCATTCATAAAGAAACTACCCGATGGCTAAATTCATTATCATAATGAGCTCTAGATCTGTCTGCAGACTAACAGTCCGATCCTGACACCGGATACACACATATTTAGGAGTAACATTATGAATTAATGAGATGTTATCATGTAATATAATGGACGGTACAGACTGATGCGACATAAAACATTTGTTGTAACAAGTTGTACAACACGTCCATACTAGTGCGACATGCAACTTAATACGTCGGAAGGTTTGACATTTCGAACGAATTTCTTTAACCTGTTTTAGAAAAAAATATTTAACAATAGATCCTTCTTGACAAAGAGTAATGCATTTTGCTTCTGAAACTTTTGCCTCCGTTTTTGATCCAAAATGTCTTCGAAACGGATACTGCCTATTTTTGTTGTTCATAAGTCACCCACTATCGGCCAAATGTCGATTCCTATACTGGGTCGAGTTCTAGAATGTCGTATTCGAATTTTATATGTTTCGGATCAAAATTGTTTGTAGGGTTATTAGCAGTTTAAACAATATATACATTTATAAATATTTCTAATATATAATTTATAGTATATAAAAACGAGTATGTGTATTTAAAATATAGATAATAAATTATATTCTTCAATAAAGTCGCTTCAAGCATATTTCAGGTGAGCATATTTTTACGATGAGTACTTGGAGCACTAATGAATACTAAGCTTTACTGTTAGTGGGCTGTTACATTGTTCACAGAACATATGTTCTTAACTATATTATTACACTATTTATTCTCAAAATTTCCGCTTTGCTAAAGTGAAGTAGGTCTAAGTGCACCAGTATATTAATCTATGACCATTTTATTTAATTACACTTTACTCGTAATTGTAATAAAAGTAATAAATTGATCAATGAGTATTGTATAGTTATAGTACGATTATTGTAAACAATTCAATTCAATCATTTGTGATTCAGTACTCAGTAGCTCCTACATTCCCATAGCCATAGACCGCGACAATAGGTGACTAACGGAATTGAAGGATGAGCCTTGGCAATGACTGTTATTTTATGTTTAGCGGTATACTAATCAGAAATTAATTAAATCAATAATTCTGTAACTGTGGAAAAATTAAAAATTTGGAATTATGTATATTCTGCACGGTTGATTAATCGGAAGTATCGAGAAATCGATCTGCAAATCGGATTTGCAATCCGTCCAAAGGGACATTTATCAAATTGTGGCGATACATTAAAATGACATATGAGGCGTCTAGATGAAAAATAAAACTCTTCAGAAAACTAGTTTAAAGTTAAGATCGTATAGGTGTTTTCGTTTAGTAGGTTTTAGACTTCACGCTATTTAGTAAAATAAATTTTCGCTTATATTTCTGTGCTAGTACCTCTTCTATCGTTTGCGCTGGTTATCTCAAATTTTCAAAATTTGTCACTTAAATCTTGCCATCTACAGATGACATACTCTTTAGTTTAACCTATTATATTAATTCGAGTATTATGCAACGAAGTAAATAACTTCTAAACTGTTGTTGATAAGTCCAACTGTGGGAAATTAAAAGAAAAATGGTTAAGATAAATACAACGACGGACGGAAACTGAACGGCTAAGAAAGTTTTGGGAGGAAATCCAGAAGGTCAAGTGCGAGATGGAAAGAACAAATGGATTAGCACCTAAAGAGGATGGATACATTTGAAGAGAAAGGTGGCCAATAGGAAAGAATTACCAAAAAAATGTTAAAGGAGGCCAGGGCTTAACACGAGTTGCAGCGACTAGATGATAGTGATTGTGATAATTCTAGTTACTAATTTTAACTGATTAACCGTGTAGATAGAACAATTTCAGCAAATTTACTTTTTCTTTTAATTTGCAGTGGTTTTTAAAAATTTTGATTTTTACATTTTTCTAACATTGTTTGAAATTAAAAAAAAAAAATTAACTGGAAATCATCCATTAATTTATTTATATACGAGGCGTCTTTTTTAAGTAAGTACCGTTTTGGAATTAAAAAAAGACGTGCAAAGATATCGCAATAATTTTATTTTTACATGAAAGCCTGTACCTTAATCTACTTTTCTACATAATTTCCGTGAATATTGAGGCACTTGTCATAACGTGGCACCAGTTTTTGAATACCCTTCTCATAAAATTCTGCCGCCTGACTTGTTAACCACTGTATCACAACTGTTTTGACTTCGTTATCGTCTTGAAGGCCATCTTTAAATGCTCTCACCCATTTCCTTACCATTCCATCACTCATAATGTTTTGTCCGTAAACTTCACAGATCTCACGATGAATATCGATCGGTTTTACGCCTTTAGCACTAAGAAATCGTATAACAGCCCGTACTTCACAATCGGCGGGACTGACGATTGTCGGAGGCATCTTAAACACTCAGTAAACAACGTATACAATGAAGAATCAGACTGTAATGGCGTCAGTGCGTAGACAAGAGATGTAGGTAACCAGCGCCATTGCGCGGAACGCCGACCGTAGCGCTGCAAAGGCGGAATCGCAAAACGGTACTTGCTTAAAAAACATGCCTCGTATAACATCATCTATATCATATTATTAAAGACGTTTGCTATATCTTCGGTCTCGATTCCCATTTTGGTTGCTAACAAGTTAAATTGATTATATAAATACCTAATCATATAATTGTTAGGCAGCGGTATATCTTTTATAACCCCACGACACCACAAAAACTGCCGACATAGTTGGTGATAGAATCCAGTATCCAGTTAAATAAATTAAATAATTAATCTTTTTAGAAATTTCCTTTTTCGTTTTTATATATTGGCATCGATGTATCGAACACCCTGCTTAAACATGAGTTCAACAGTATAAACTACGAGTACCTGCTAAGTCACGATATAATTTTGCAACACAGTCACTTTTTGTTGCATGTGTCGGGGATTGTTGTATTCCAATGTCATTAAAACAAACATTTTAATTAGCTTCGTAATTTATATTTCCACAGATGTCTACAGTAAATACAACTACTATAAGCAAAATGTAAACATTAGACATTAGATGATTAATGCTATGAATCGATATAATTAAAATAGTACGATATTATTTAATCATATATTAAAATGTTCCAGATGTATGTTTATTTGTTTGTTTTCTTGTTTATATGTTTGGTATTGGATTTTGTATGGGCGCTAAAAAACGGTAAAAAAACATTCTTTTGGCCTTTTTCAACAGGAAAACTGTACGGTGAAAAAATATTAATGATGTTCCAGCGTGCTATAGTATAGGTAGAACAGAAATTCAAAACCTCCGCACACGAATACCCACACATACTCGTACTACGTTATTTTAAATTATTATATTTCGAATAGAAAATGGTGACGTGCTAATTTTCTTAAAATTTTATTCCCACTCATTGAGTTTTAGTGTTAATGTAAGGTATTAACCTTAAATGTAAATTTCAGCTTGAGAAATATAAACAAATATATTAAATAGCAAAATTTTAATTAAATATTGAGACGACACAGTGGGCGAGAGCATTGATGCTTGACGCCGACTGCTGTGTCTTCGGGTTCGATCCCCGGACCAGATATATATTTTCTGGGTTTGGTTATTATGAACTTATATTGATTATGGTCATACATAATCGTACACTATTTAGGCAGTGGTGTAGCCCACATATATGAGGCCACGACACCATAAATACTGCCAACATTGAAGGAGGTCGTCGGTGATAGGACTCAGCATCGGAAATAGGCCGACGTTAAATAAAAAAAAATAATAATTAAATATTGATGGTAAATATTATTAAATGAAGTTGATAAATGAACAAGTTGAAACTTATGTTTATAAGTTTGAAACCTTAAATTAAAACTAAAATCAGTGAGTGAGAATGATACTTAACTCTTAATTTAAAAAAAATATATATCGAATTATTTTTACAAATTACTTTTACTTAATTACATTTACAAATTAATTACAACTTAATTTTAACAAATTACTTCACAAATTAAATAAGGATATTACAAATTTTGAAAAAAAGTTAATCAAATTTTTAAAATTGAAAATATTTTTTATTTTGTTAATGAAATAAAAAAAATATTTTTAAGATTGAACACCTGTTAAAAATTTTGATCAAGCCAAATATTTTAATTTGAAAAAAGAATTAAAATCAAGAAAATGAAATTACGAATTATTTTATTAAATTAAACGCTATTGAAGTAAACGCTGATATAATTATCATTTTCCATAATTCATTCAACATTTTCTATAATTCCAAGAACTTGGAAATATGACAAACTATTATGAATGAAGTTGTATTTTTCCCTCATTACACAATTATATTAGACCTATATGAGTATTTAATTATGCAACCAGACTACATATAGTAATCACCTTGAATTAGCTAATTACAGACAGAGTCGAATTGTGTGCAGAGCCGGCATTAGAACGACCTTTTTCTTTTTCTTATTCTTTTAATCTTATTTTTCTTTGATTTTGTTTTTTTCAAGCAACTTCTAGCTTTTTAAAACAAATGTGAAGCCACGAAGCTTATGATTCCTTATCCCCCATCACACAGTCGATAAAAAAGAACACTGAACTATTAAGTCAAGTTTTACTTTAGGTTTAGAAAGTTTGGAGTTTGCATACTTCAATAACTAAAACAAAACACTAAATTTAAAATTAAAAGACATGCAGGAACTGATTATGCATATGCTATACTATTTTTAAAACTACAACAGGTGCTTTATCATCAATCATTTATTTTTTCGATCATATGTTAATCGACTCTTTAATAAACCTTGCGACGACACAGTGGGCGAGAACATTGACGCTTGACACTGACTGCTGTGTTTTCGAGTTCAATCACAGAAGCGAGTTATATTTTTTGGGTTTAATTGTTATCAAGTTAAATTAGTTATGAACATACATAACCATAAACTTATTAGGCAGCCTTATATGAGGTGGCAACACCATAAAAGGCGACGTTATAAATTAAATAAAATGATTGTCTAAAGACCTTGCTTACCCTTCTCCAATATAAAAATCCGGCCCTGTTAATAGGATGTAAAAGACACATGGAAAGATTTAAGAAAATATCATATTTTTTACTAGCGTAATTACAAAGTTATGCAAGTCACTGTTTAAAGACGTATGGGTATTGAAATGTCACTATGTATTTAAGGTTAAAATGAATTACATCATGAACTGTGCTGGTCGGAAAATTTGACAGCTCGTTACTGACGAAGTGCAGTACTTTTCTTTGACGATATTATCGTTAGTCATGTTCTGATGCATTCTGAGGTTGAAACAGACAACAGGATATAATTTTAACAAGAAGATGTACGTCAAATACCGCAATTATTTTAGAAAAACCACAGCGAACAATGAACACGTAAAACGTGCAAGATCAGGAGTGGAAACCTTTTTATCATGGAGGGTCACTTTTAATTTTGAAGATAGTAAACATATCTTTTTTAGAGTATTTTTTAAGGACGTTCCCATAAATTACTTCACACTAATTTCCTGCAATTAACCGCCCCCCTCTTTGGTTTGACGTCACACATTTCAATTAATATTTTTTTCTAATATTTGATTGTTCTTAGAATAAATAACCTTTTATTTTTTTAGACCGCATGGAAATTTCATATATTTTATGTTGCGTGTTACGTCACAACGCTATAGACCCCTCACCCCCTTGTCAAAAAGTCTTGTGACAAACGTCACATAATACCCCAAATACATACTGACTTTATACTTAGGAAGTTGCAAGGAATCAACTTAATCTCTATGCCAAAATAATTAAAACTTTTTTTCGCTCGAAGAAATATTCTACGTGCGCTCTCCACAACGCACGTAGCTGCTCCATATAACTACTATGAAATATGCGAAACATCGCTTAGCGCGCAAGACAGAAGATACTCAGTGCAAACTATATGAAGAGTTTTCCTGTTAACATCGCCTTTTTGATTGAGAAACCGAAATTTATAACAGCAGTAGCCATGAATAGATCATTCTTGTTATCGGGATACAAAGTATAAGAAGAAGCAGAATATATTAGGGGCGATAAAAGGCTACGTGCCTAGTAAGCACGAGAAACTATATTAAAAAAAAAAAAAAAACTATATGAAGAATCTGGCGTTAACCGTGTGCCGCACTAGACTGAAGATTACCAGGACTTGCTGAAATAACATGACATGACCATTGACCATTTCGCTGTGGATAAAAGTTGTCGGATTGATTTAATATATAAAAAATAAAATTATTTGTAAGAAAATGTCGTTTTATTGCAACTTTCTCTATAAGCAAGTAAACTGCACACATTTGTTACTTATGATGAAAATGAATTTCTTTGTGCTTAGTTTAAAATCTGATATTTTTTTACGTCTACGAGTGATTCGAGTCTATGTGCATCATTGTTAAGCAATGAACTTTGAACTAATTAATATAATTTTACAAAACAGTTCTATGAAAATGCACGGTATGTTATGAAAATTAATATACAGGATCTGAATTCTTTTTCAAAGCACTGGTTATAAAATATGCTTCAGAAATGTTACTAAGTTTTTCTTTAAGAATGTAGATATATTTAAAGACTGAAATGTATTAGTCATAAATCTATACGTTCTGTATGAAATAAACAATAAAAATTCAACTAGCATATTTAATTAAAAATATCTTAAGAAAGATCAATTATAATAAGAAAATACTAATGTATTAAAAAAAATATCACGTATAAAACCAAATATAAAGATAACTTATTCCCATCTGAAGACGATCCTTTGCGTTTACGCATGAATTAGATTAGAATGACCACGAAACCATATCAGTGGTTTTTCTAAAACCTAACCCAAAATTAACCACATCTAACGTGAAACAAATTAGCTTTTATTGTTTATTTTAGATTACCGTATACCTTTCTTTTGATTGATTTCTATACCTTGTTAACATCACCCATTATTATTTTCTTTGTTGTTAATTATTTAACTAGAAAGAACTGTGTTTTAATATCGTTTGCTAATTGGAATAGTACCACAAGTCAAAATTCTTAACATTGACTTTTTGCGAGAAATTGTCCTAAATTTACAAAATACATTTTATTTTTTTAATATTTATTTGAGTGCATCAACTTTCGACAGTTATTAGCACTTATGGTAAAATAATACATATATACATTTATAAACATTTGTAATACATAACTAACAACTTATAAACACGAGTATGAGTATTTAAAATAAAGAGATTAAATTTTGTTTCATTGTTAAAGTCAAGGTTTTCCAGACTTTCCCTGCTTTCAAATATCTGCTTATAGATTTCAGGCATATAAAATACATTTTCTTCTATAACTTAATTCTTTCTTCTTAACTCAATTTAATATTTAAATTTATTTATTCTGTATCAAAATACAATATTAATTATATTAATATTAATACAATATAATTTGTATTTTAATCAAAATGCAATATTTATCGATAACGGTTAATAGAGAAATACGGTTAACTTACGAAGGTCGCAGGTTCCCCACCTATGAGACAAAAGATAAACCTAACTTACAAAAAAAAATTAATATTAAATATTTTTTATTTTATATTTATAAATAAATAATTTCATTTGGATAAACAAACATATGTGCATGTAAATATGTAAAAATATTTATATATTTACTATAACTTTTCATAGTAGAAAAATCGTGTATAATGCTCTCAAAATTTCTATTATTTATAATTTCCATTCTGTAGTCTTAAATCACTCATTGTGAAACGAAGATAATTTTTAATCATCTTCAATTTGGAGAAGCTCACCTTACATTAGCTTACATTATTTAATTATTTCCTTTGAATACTGGTGACCGCGTTCCTAAATCAAATACAACCAAAATTGTTGGAAAGTATAAATGTTACCAGAGATACATTTGCACTTCAATATAGTTTATATCAACTTTATTTTCATTTGGATTTCGACAGATGGAGTGGTTTCGCCATTTGTAGCCGATAAAATAGACATTTCATATGAACGACTGTGAGAAAGTGAACTCTAAATGAACCCTTTCATGACAAAAAAATCATACGCGTCTTCAATATGATGGCAAAGTGACCAAACGGAAAATATTTACTGAGAAGGCTCTCAAAATTTCTATTATTTATCATTTCCATTCTGTAGTCTTAAAGCACTCATTGTGGAACGAAGATAATTTTTAATCATTTTCAATTTGGAGAAGCTCCTTTCGCAACTAGCGAAACTGATAGCAATTGTAAAACAAGGAGTAGTACATAGATCCGCTTTTTTATTTGTACTCAGAACCATTGAAAATAATAAACATAATGACAAAGTTATCTTTCAAGATGTTTTAAACGATTTGGTATCTAAAAAAGTTAGAAGAGTTAATATTTAAGCATATTGTACTTTACAAAAAGAATTAAAAAAGAATACGTATATTTTTATTTCATTTGTTTCAAATTTTCAACCTTCGTAATATAGTAAAAAAACGGCATAATTATAAATAAAATTGCGTTGTGGCAGAAAAAATATATTTTAATACGGTATAAGTGCCCCAAGACGTATATTGCCTAGGGGCCTCGATAGGTTAATCCGACCCTGCGCCTTATAATATATTTGGATGAAGTTAAAGTCGTGTTTAACATTCTTCACTCCTTAATCTTGACAGCTTACTTTTTGACCCACCAAACATTCTCTAAGGATTGTCACGAATGTACCATGGTTTGTACCTAATCACATAATACATCGTGATCTGGATATACCCACAGTTAATGAAGAAATAGTGCTTAGAATCAAAGCATACAAAGAGAGAATACCTAACCAATCAAACAATTTGGCCAGCTATCTAATATCCCATATTTGCGTAGTATGCAGACTAAAAAAGAAAGTATCTCAAGACTTATTAGCCAACTAATCAGAATCTAGGATCTATTAAAATTGAGGGATGAAACGATGGAACATCCCGCGTAAGACACTTTATTTTTACATGACTATCACTGAATGTCCTCTAAGCAGGACAGATTGTAATAATCTATAGTAATCAAAGAAAACATTCTCCGAACGCCCATGAATCCATTCCATTTTACCAATACACCTAGTCATAATAACAATAATAAAATCCAAACAAATAAATAACAAATCAGATTTAAAACAAACTAATTAATGTTGTTCTAACAATAAAACGAAACTGAAAGTGAGTTGTGAAACATTAGTTTGGGTTTTACAGTTAAATCATTTTCTAGATTAATTTGAAACGAAACAGTTAGTTATGAGTATGATACATCTCATGCATTAAATGAATTTGTTGAGCTCTAATGAACGACATGGCACATTGTACAACGTTTGAGTCATTCTACTCATAATCGTCAGTCTAACCTAAGACATTTCACCATTTGGTATGAGTAATCACACATAAATTACAAATATTTTTAACGATTTTCACATATACCAATATTGTACGAGTATATTCGTGAAGATATTTTTAGTATATACTTATTTATATTTATATTATATGTATAAATATTCATTTAAAATATATCTTAAAATAAATTTATTCATTTACAATTAAGATATAATTATCATATATTTATATGCAAGTACTTATAATCAGTTATATAAATAAAACAAGTGTACATACTAGATTATTTATTGTATAATATAATATAGTTTGTTTTATTACAATTATTACAAAAGTAAATAGCTTGTGGGATTACCCGGAGATATTTAGAAATAGTGTCAATAAATGTTTTGTGCTGGAATCGGAACTACTTCAATGTTTATTTACATTATTTAATTATTTCCTTTGAATACTGGTGACCGCGATCCTAAATTAAATACAACCAAAATTGTTGGAACGTATAAATGACATGGCTCGACAGAGTCGTCATAACCCAGCAAACAATCTAGTGAAATGTCCTGTTTTGTGACGTTTCTATCACTATTACATTTCAATTATAGTTTGTATCAACTTTATTTTCATTTGGATTTCGACAGATGGAGTGGTTTCGCCATTTGTAGCCGACAAAATAGACATTTCATATGAACGACTGTGAGAAAGTGAACTCTAAATGAACCCTTTCATAATAAAAAAATCATACGCGTCTTCAATATGATGACAAAGTGACCAAACGGAAAATATTTACTGAGAAGACCATGAGAAGAAATGCCCTTTGAAGAATATTCCGATAAGGTCCTAGTTAGGTCCTCGTAAGGGCAATAGGTATTGTATTGAGTGCGTAATTTGGTAACACACGATGTTTTACTTAAAATCAGAAGAATTTCTTATTATCATTGATCTTTTTTATAGTATTTTTAATTAAATATTTCAGTTGAACTTTTAACTTTTCTTCATATTGATTACTACTCCAGGCCACCATTAGTCTTGGCTTAAAATATTCTTTATACTTAAGGTACTTAATTATAAAATAACAAATGTTTTGACCAGCTTTGAAGGGAGATATTTATAATTAAAGAGCACATATTCAACATACAAAGAATAAAAAACGCAGCCCAAAAAAATTTTGTGTCAAGTTTTTTTGTAGATAATATTATTGTCTGCAATTTTTGTAATATCTTTTTATTGCGACAGTACTACTACTAGTAGTAGTTCACCAACCACTTAAGGTGAAACATTACTTCATGGTTTTATAGTTAGATATAGATGGCAGCAGTGTACTCAAATGACAATCGATTTGCAACTTTGTACTTGTACTCCATGTTTTCAAATATAAAAACGTTAATAACTTTTTGTGAATAATCACAAAAAGCATGTTACAACATTTTTGTGGGAGTTATAGTTCTAATTTCAAGACAACCGCGGAATGGTTCTACCACGAATATTAAAATTTTGATGATAAAGAAGACCATAAAAGAAAATGGCTGCTTACCCAAAATTCACAGTTCGTTGCCGGATTTTCCCGACTAAATATGCAGTTTTTTATTTGTGCATTTGTATATTTTCACACACATACATTTAAATATGCAACCGATTTATAATTTGTATATTTGATATTTAGCTTTTAAAGGTTACCGTCTATTGGTCTAGACGAAATTTGTTATTTATACATATTATGTCTTCAGAAGAGCATAATAAATAATTAGTATATCTCTTAATTAATTAAGTGCATTGTTTTAATTTACAGACAGTATGTAACTGTGTTGTTGATTGACGTCAACGAGATTGCATCCGCCATATAATACGTCAGAACTTTTAATTATAGTCACAAATAAGAGGATCTTTTGATATCACTACAATTTGTTATTTAATCTCTGTGAAAATGTGTAAGACATACAAAAACAATTAAATAGGGCGCGTGGGAGCAAAATGGAAAAACATTCATTCAATAATTGACCTTTTTACGGATTGATAGAATCATAAAACTTACGTTATAAAAACGTCATAAAGTATCTTTTCTTTTTTTTAATTTTAGGCGATTTCAACGACAAGGTCATGTTTGCCTAAAGTTATTTTATTTTAGTTGAATTTAAATTATTTTTGAATTTCTTCTGGATTGTCTGAATGCATGTCTTTTAGTTTACCACTGATGCTGTGTTTTGTTCGGTGAATATCTTCAGAATCCATAAACTACGTCACACGCAAAAATAAAATATAGAAGAGTATCAAGGTGTGATAAGACGTGACAAGGTGTGGGAGGAGTCATAAGTTTATTGACGTTACATTTTATCTAACATTCGACTTTCAACATAGAAAAAGACTTCAATAAAAAATAATATTAACTATTAACTATATTAATAAATTAGATTTTCAACACGCTATATGTTTTTAAATAGTAGATATAGTAATTAATGATCTATTTATAAACAAAGCTTGAACATTTATCTGACCCCTAAAGTTTATATGGCTTAAATAACTCAATCATGTACAAAGTTATTAACGTTTTTATATTTGAAAACATGGAGTTCTAGTACAAATTTGTAAATCGATTGTCATTTTAGTACACTGTCGCCATCTATATCTAACTATATAACCATGAAGTAATGTTTCACATTAAGTAAAATATTACATGCATATAAGGTTTCATGTTAAACAGGTTTTTTATTTGTTTTTGTAATCAGAACATATTTTTTATAAATAAAAGTTTTAAACATAATCAAATGAATAATAATAAATAAAATAAAAATACCCATACAATCTGAATCTTATTATAATCGTATAAAGAGCCTTGTCATCGTGATGTGAGCTACTCCTGGTGACGGAGATGACTACTTTTATGATTTTGTAATTCATGACATCGCGCCAGACGAATGGGGGTGCCCCGAGAGTTCGTGGACGATGGACGGTGAACAATCAACAGCGATAAACCGTGTTTGCAACTCTTTACCTAGCTCAACACCTTCACTAACACGACGCACTTACTTGCGTTTCAGTGGGTCAAGGTTTTTAGCATACTGCTTCTACTCAGCATTTGCATACTAGATTATAGTCAGTCTACTATATGATATACGAAGAGTGGCTATTAAATAACGAGACTGGCGCTGTAAAACATATTATTTTGATTTCATACATATTTTCTTATTATCACCTTTAATATACACCCCTCCTCTAACCCTACAACGCTCCTACAACAGTGCTGGAAGTCTTTTTCCATCAGCTCCTTTAGGACGCGTGCCGTTTTCACAGCTTCAAAGGACACAAATCTTGTACCTTTTAATGCAGTTTTCACATTAGGAAGCATAAAGAAATCGCACGGCGCATGATCCGATAAATAAGGCATTCAAAGTGTGAGTACAAACATTTTTACAAGCTTCTTGTTGTTCAAACGTGAGTGTTTTAGGCACAATGTATCAAATTTGCCGTACGGATTCCTTATCAATTACTACGAAAGCTTTACCGACGGTCAGATCGAATCAGATTACCAATTATTCATGCGTTTTTGACGTGGAAGGGCGACCCGGGCGTAAATCATCTTGAACATCTTCTGGGCCATCTTGAAAACGCTTAATCCACTCAAAAACACGTGCACCTGATAAACATTCATTGTGATACACTTCTTTCAATAAATTATAGACGACACAGTGGGCGAGAGCATTGATGCTTGACGCCGACTGCTGTGTCTTCGGGTTCGATCCCCGGACCAGATATATATTTTCTGGGTTTGGTTATTATGAACTTATATTGATTATGGTCATACATAATCATACAGTTATTAGGCAGTGGTGTAGTCCACATATATGAGGCCACGACACCATAAATACTGCCAACATTGAAGGAGGTCGTCGGTGATAGGACTCAGCATCGGAAATAGGCCGACGTTAAATAAAAAAAAAAAAAAAAAATAAATAAATAAATTATTAATTAAATTATACAGTGATTTTTCTAAGTTTGACATTCACAACAATTCCTTGCTCTTTTGTTACACTTAACATTCCTCCGACCAAACAAAAAAATAACTCTAATGCGAACAAAGGCTTCGGCTTTACTGATTTGTTATTACCTAATCGAATAAAAAACTACCAAATTTTGAAAAAGACTTACGTCAATAGCGCAAAATTTTGAAAATTGAAAATATTTTTTTATTTGTTAATGAAATTATAAAAATAATTTTAAGATTGAGCACCTGTTCAAGTATATATTGAAGCAATATTTCAATTTAAAAATAGAATTAAAATTTAAAAATAAAATCAAGAAGTATTTTATTTAATTCTAATTATACATATTAAACATGCGTCGGTTTGCGATGGGGCAAACGCAAGTATAGTTAAATATTCACAACCAGGTTGGGAATAACAGGATTGTATAACGCATAGATTAACTAGAATTCGTCCCAATTTCTGAAATTCGGGGTAAATCACACCAGCGCTAAATTTAGCTGATGCTATTTAATCGGTGTTTGTTAATTATTCATTTGGCGTAAATAAATAAACAGAAAGTATGCTTGGAATTTCAGATGAAGTATTTATAACTGGGTTTTTGATTGAATAAAATCGTACGCTCCATATACGAGAATTTGTACTTGCATTATTTATGCAAGTAATTAAAACTGCATAATGTATTCGTAAAATGCAGGGAAATAAAAAACACTCTTACTCGAGCGTGATTGAGATTTCCAGTATTTAAATAACGTATTAAAATATTTTGGACTATTTCTTTGAATACAGAGATTTGCATTTTTAGTATTAAAATGAAAATTTACGTTACGCATTATATAATAACTAGAGCCTGTATATTTTGTATGATTTGAATTCAATGAAATAATTTATATCCAATTGAAATATTTGACTCGAATATATTTATGAACAGATGTTCAATATTTTTTATATAAACTGATTATAAAAAACATATTTTTTTCAAGAAAATATAAAATATTTTCAATTTTCTAAATATTTTCGAATTTTCAAAATTTAAGACTTTTTTTTTAATTGTAAATTAGGTACCTCAATTAGCCTATATTTCAACTTTCTAGCACAATTTTTACTCTCGGCCCAAATAAAATTTACGCAATCGAAAATTTGAACTTTCTGAAAGTTTTCTACCGCACCCCTTAAATTTCTCAACGCCTCCTTTATATATATTTATGTATATATTATACAATATTTTCAATTTATTTATAATTTGGCCAACTTTTTTTCAAAATTTGTTATTTTTTTTTTCGATATGTAAATTATGTACCAAAGTTAGCCTATATACAAAATTTCAACTTTCTAGCTCATTTTATACATTCGGCAAAACTGCCCTCGGCAAACTTTTTTTTTAATATGGTATTCAATTATTACAAAATCCAAAATTTGAGCTTTTTACAAAGTTTCCTAACGGGCCCCCTAATTTTCTCGGCGACCCATTTATAAAATTTGGAATGTCTAAATTTTGAAATATGTTCGCATTGAATAGCGTAATACACCTGCAAAATTTCGGCTTTCTAACTTTTACGAATTAACCTGAAGACACAGCAACTAGAAGCATAAATTATCTAGGCCACTGTGCCACACGGCAATATTTATTTATTAAATAATTTTATTTGATATCTGATTTTTTGTATCTAATAAAAGTTAATCAATCATCGATATTCTCTGTTTACATTCATTAAACGGTACCCGCGTTAACTCGCTTTAAATGGTCATAGTCCAGGAGTCGGTGTAGTGTTTTCCGTAGCTAATTCCCCATGTCATGGCTTCACCGCTTCACGGTTAGTCGCTTATTCATTTATTATTCTCCTGTGGAATCCACCGTTGATCGCTAGGTTATGTACATGGGCGTCCGAAAATAAGAGCAAATAAGGAACTTAAAATAGAATAATACGACTTAAGGTCTAAACTTATTCTTATTTTTTCACGTTTCACTATACTCCAAGTAATACGTATATCACGATATTAAGTAGACTAGTCTAGGTTCAAAATCATCCGCGCATTTTCTTCAAAATTTCCTATTTCGTAGAGAAAAAAAATTCTGAAAAGACATTTAGCGTTCTCGGATTTTTCCCTGAATTTCCTGGAAACCTGTAGTTTTGAAAAAAACTAAAAAAAAATTTTTTACTTTTTGCTCTATAACTTTTAATTCGTAAAAGATAGAAAGTTGAAATTTGGTATGTGTATTGCGGTATTCAATACTAAATTTTTTTGAAAATTAGAAATTAAAATATTGGAAAAGGAGGCGCGGTAGGAAACTTTGGAGAAAACTCTAATTTTGGGAAACGTAATAATGAAATGTTATTAAAAAAAAATTTCAATTTCATTTTTGGTCAAATAATGAACAAATTGGAAAAAGAAATTTTTTGTACTCAGTTTATATGAAAAATTATTGTTGTTATATGTAAAATAAACATGGAACGAGTTTAATATTTCAATTTAAAAATGAAATTAAAGTTTGAAATGAAATTCAATTCACACACAGGTAAACTCGCTCTAGTAAATTATATTGTGATAATTTGACACTCCTTTTGTCAATTTGTTTTGCGGACGCCTATGCTTGTGTAGGTTGAATACAGAACAGGTATTTCTGTATATTTTACATTTAAATCTATTATTAATTCAGTACTCTGAAACAATATCTCATTACGTAGAAATTTTACGATATACTAAAAAATTAGTCACCAGTCATTGCGGTAAATTAAAATATCTATTATGTCGTTCAATTGACGTAGATTTAGTACGTAGAGTAGAGTAGGACAATTGAGTAACTATAATGGACAAACTATGAAAAAATAAATCCCCCAAATCTTGTCAGGAGAATGGATATGGAAGATCTAAAAATAGAATCGTTATGTAATAATAATGTATAAGATACGTCATTCCACAATACATACTATAATGGCAAATTATACTTTTATTTGTTGAATTTTATTCTCTTTTACAGTGGTCCCCAAACTACGGTTCGCGAGCTAGTTTCCGGAAATAAGAAATGTATTTAAGTAAAGAATATGAAGAATATACAAATTGAGAATCACAAATTCTATATTATAATGTTCCAAGTGTATATTTATATTCTTATATGTTTATATGTTTGGTTCGATTTTTGTATGGTAAAACGAAAACGGCTCCAGTGAAGTTTTTGATAATTGAAATAGGATTTCGTACAGGAAAAAAATTCTCCCTTGAATTTCCTGGAAACCCGTAATTTTGGAAAAACTAAAAAAAAATTTTTACTTTTTGCTCTATAACTTTTAATTCGTTAAAGATAGAAAGTTGAAATTTTGCATATGTATTACGATGTTTAATGCTAACTTTGTTTGAAAATTAGAAATGAAAAAATTGAAAAAGGGGGCGTTGAGAAAATTACGGAAGCCGGTAGGAAACTTTAGATAAAACTCAAATTTTGGATTGTGTAATAATTGAATATCTAATTGATAAAAAAAAATTTAAAAATTCAAAATTTGATTTGGGGGCACGGGGGCAGTGTTTGCCGAAGGTAAAAATTGTGCTAGGAAGTTGAAATTTTATATATAAGCTAACTCTGGTAACTAATTTACAAATCGAAAAAAAAACCCAAATTTTGAAAAAAAGTTGGTTAAATAACGGATAAATTAAAAATATTTTATATTTTGTTGAAAAAAATATATTTTTTTAGTCAAGTTTTATGAAATATTTTAAAGTTGTATTTAATATTTTATTATTGAACGAGTCAAATATTTCAATTTGAAAATAGATTTCAAATTTGAAATGAAATCATTCAATAAAGAGACGGGGGTAAAACTCTAGTATTTTATAACGACACAGTAGGCAGCAATGTGGTCCACATATATGAGGCCACGACGACATAAAAACTGCTAACATAGTAGAAGGTCATCGGTAATAGGACACACCTTCGAAAATAGGCCGATGTTAAATAAATATATGTTTTTTTCAATGTGGCCTGCACAAATCTTTTGTATACCTCAAAGTGGCCCATAAAGTATAAAACTTTGGAGACTTCTGCTTTATTATATGCGTATTTATACAATAATTTATAAACAAACAAAAGTAAACATTATAGTCAGAATACCACTTACAAGATATCCTGTTTTGTTTTTTTTTTTTTTTAATTCGTATTTCTGGACGTTGTCTGATGTGACGTCATTATATCATTATATCATTAAATCACTAAATTAGCAAAATAAATCCGTTTAGAGCAGAGGCTTGTTAACTTTACTAGGTGTAACCCAAATATCATGTGTTTACTATAATATTACCATCTCAATTTTAAGAGCCATGCATAAATTTTGTCACACCCTTCACAAACACTTTTTGGCATGTTAAAACTCTTATGTAAAATTTTTCTTTCGCATTCTTTGTCAATGAGAATGATAAATTATTGCTGATAAAACACTTCAAACATTGAAAGGGTTCTTAATATACCCAATAAACATTTTGGAATCACTTTGACGTCATATTGAAGATTTTTTGTCATGAAACAATTCTATTTGATTTCACTTGTTCAAGGGAAAAGTCAGTGATATGAACTACAAATGGGAAACTCACTTCACCTGGCCTCTCTACCGTACCAGTATTGAATGAAGTTGCGAATAAACCATTAAAGTGTAACAGATATTCTGATGAAATGAATGTGGAATTTTATCTCTACTAAAATAAATATTTTCAGACTACAATATCTCCATTTAAATGTATGAAGTTGGAAAGAGAAAGTATATTCTTACAATTGTTTTTTTCTAGGTGACATCTATCTGAAATGCCATTTAACCAAAATGTTTACTGGGTATATACTACGTTAACTTTGAACAGAGTGTCGTTTTTACAATAAAATAGAAAGAAGGTCGTTCTCTAATATTTGCGGTTTCTAACAAACATTCGACCTTGATCATGACCTTGCGTAAGCGCTAATTAGGCGCTGCCTCTAATAAATTCATAATACAGGAGAGGATTTTAAATTACCCAAGACATTAATAAATAAATATTTTAATTTATAATAGGACCTATAAAGTGTATAACTTGAAAACAAATGAAAATAGACGATACAATAGCTGATGGTATTGATGCTTGATGCCAGACTGCTATGTCCTCGGGTTCAAACCTCGAACCAGTGCTATATTTTCTGGGTTTGGTTGTTATCAAAACTAATTTGATTATGGGCTCCTATAATCATAAAACGTAGGCAGTACGTAAATGCTGCGAACATTGTACAATATCGTTGGTATCGGCATCGTTAATAGGCCGACGGTAAATAAATCACATAACCAAGTATATGAATTCAGTTAAAATACATAAATTATCTATTTATTTGATATTAAGAGCAATTCTTTTTACAATTTAAACTATCAATTAGTAACATGAAGCTAAAAAAAAACAAAAAAGAGAAGAATTTTTTTTTAAATGAAATTTCATTTTTAATTAAAATGTTAAGATGAACAAATGTAATAATGCAAAATGTAAATAATGTAAAATTTACATTTCGTGTTTGTAAAAAATGTGTATTCGTTATTTTTGAATTTTATTGCTAGTGCGATTTAAATATTTAAGGGGGGCGGCGGTGGTCTAGAGCTCGAAAATTTAAAATATTTTGAGAATTGTTTTTTATAATAAAAATAATGAAAAACGTTATTTTAACTTTTAAGGCTTATCAAAACACTTCTTCTACATACAAAAAAATCTTTTTTTAAATTAAAAGAAATGTTAATTATTTTAAAAATGGTGCTGAAGTAGACCCTGTCAAAAATATGGACCTGAAAAATTTTGGCTCTTCTATTGATCTAAAAAATTGAAATTAAGAAAATTATTAAATAGTATGAGTATAGTTATGGTCAGAGCTAGAGAAAAGAAAATTGTAAATTGATAAAATGGTGCGCTTTTGAAATTGAAATTCTAAAAACCGGGTTTTCTTTACCAGTTATTTAATGAAAAAAATACGAAATTATTGAAATAAAAAAATGATAATAGTTCCAACGATAGCTATTGATGTTGTGAATAACATATTAAAATGAACTACAAATGATAAAATCGCTTCACCCTTCAGAATCGAAGCGATATCACTTTATAATTTATTACCTGATATATGATTCTTTTACAGATCTTGTTTCTTTTCCTTTGATATTCTGGTGAAATGAATGTGGAGTTTTATGTCTACTAAAATAAACATTTTCAAATGTAAAAGAGATAATAACTATATCTTGATTTAAATGTATGATGTTGAAAAGGGAAAGAATATTCAAATTTAAAAATAATATGTCTTAATAATATTTAATACACTCAGGCAGTAATTTTACAATTAAATATGTATTAAGTTTATTATATAACTCTTAAATTTAATAAGATTTTTCTCTGAAATTGTTAAAATTTTAATAAATTCAGAACAACAATTCTGTATCTTAAAACAAATATACATTTGTGTTTTAAATCTGTATTAAATTTAAGAACATTTTTAACAGGTTATAACATTGTTATCTCTTACATAAAAAAATTATTTATTTTGTCTGAAAACGTAAATTTATATCAAAGGATGGTGTTAGTTATGTATTCTGATATTATATACCTAAGAAATAACGAAATTTACGTAAAAATTATTGGATCAGCGCCGTCCATTGCGGGTAGTTTGCACGAATACATCGCAAAATAAACGCTCAAGAAAACCGTATAGTTACTTCGAATTAGATACCGCATGAAACAGTAAACGAGTATTAATTACTTAATTTCAGACAGCACAACATATTGACATATAAAAGGTAAAGATTTTTAAGTTAAATATATGTAAATACATTTACAGAGTAAAGACGGTACGGTCCTGCTTAGTCATCTCTGCTATAGCGCCACTTGTTAAAATTTTAAAATATGATGCAATCGTATTAACGCCTAGAAAGTTCCTCTGGAATATGTTTGTGAAAGAAATTAATAATGTTACCATAATAAACTAACAATACACTGGATACGTAAGTGATAATTTGCGAAACGATATTTGAATTAAAATGTGCAAAGTCATGCAAAATTTGTCATTTGCCGCCAAACAATTATATTTTCTTACGTCGTTTTCTATCATCTTATACTACGATTATACGAGTTTAATGTAGTAACATAAAACAAAAAGTGTCGTGCGAAGGAATTAAGCAGAATTTCTATAATCCTATGACTAATTGAAGAGGAAGTCAACTTTAATGATGAAACTCATGCAACGAAATAGATGTAAAACAGTTACAAACACATTTTTGTCGGATTATTCATAACATTTCATAACTTTATATTATTTATATATACGACTATATAGATATAAACCGGATTATTTTAATACAGATTTTTTGGTGCTTTTTTAAGAAAAAATAAATAGAGTGCCTTATTTTTCTACATAGAATGAATATATTTTCATTCGTACTTTGATCCCTTGTGAAAATGAGTATGTTATTAATTAATTTATAATGTACAACAAATAAACATAAAAAATTGAACTCAAAATTGAAATATTTTTAAATTGTCATTGAAGTGCCTTACTTTGCAGTGACGTAGCTCCGTCCCTGTAAGACACACAAAAAAATATTGTATGCAAAACTTGTAGAGAATTGAGTCCTCTATAAATTTGGTAATAACTATTTTTATCATAGGTCGCACTAGTAACGAGTTATTGCCAATAAACCATTTTTGGCCGCCATTTTTCAAGATGGAGTTTTCATTAACCGAATCCAAGAATTAGAACTACAGGCCCTCATGTAATGTAAAAGTGTAAAGTTCACAGGCTACCTCTGGTAAAGACAAATCAATCAAGTACATATACATATGCAGCTACATAACAATTTTTCTTTTATTCTTTTTATTTTTTAATTTATTTTATATTGCATGTTCATTTTATATTGTTATTATTTCATATTATGTTCTGTTATTATTTTAGTGAATTGTATGTTGTCCTATACCAACACTACTCTTTTTTCTTATTAGTGTCAATAACACAACGACGTTCCTTAAGTTTTAATTGCCAAGATCGGCAGCCATTCAATCAGTAATATGCACTCGCCTTAACAGTTAGCGTTTTCCATCTTCTCACTTCTTTCTACCTTCTATAGAATTAATAAATGCCAATTACACATGTACTGTTCGACCACAGCGTCGTCTTCAATTCTTTCCCTTTCTAATGCCTAAAATAAAATGGAGTAAACATATGGTAGTAACATGGGGATATGTCTAGACTATAAGGTGGGCGTTCAAGAGGTGGACAGTGTAATTTAGACAGTTTGTCACGAATTAGTACTGCTGAATGAGGCCGCATGTTATTGTAAAGAAGTAGATCGCCCATACAGAAAATTACTCTATGAAAGTTCAACTATGAACTAAAATTACAAAACCTGCCTTCAAATATCTGTCTATTTTCTTTAGGCATATTTTCTTTAGCCTTGTCTGTGCGACGAGTACCATAAACAATGAACATCGAAGAATAATGCGTTTTACTGTTAGTGGGCTGTTACATTGTTCACATATTGATTGTGATTATCTTTTGAATAAGTAGGTATGAGTAAGATTTGCCTTCTATGTAGTCCGACCGGTAACTCTGTTTGTAAATTGATGGCTTCACTTCTTTTTTTAATTTATTATCAATTTCTTTGTTCCATTCTTCCTGCCATGAACAATTTATTACATTTTTAATTTTGACCTTTAAGTATGAACATGTTATAGTTGCTTCTTCACGAATGCGCCCTGAATTGATTGCTTCTTTTACATAATTATCAACTTGTTCGTTTCGTGCAATACCAGTGTTGGAGGGAATTCTTGTTGTAGAGATTGTGTATTAGACGGTGGATGGTTTAAACTATTGGGTGGTTGGTAAATAGGGTTCCAAAGGCCAGAGGCGGCCTTAGAAGGTGGCCATCAGGGCAACCGCCCGGGGCCTCGCATTCTCGCGCATCAACCCAAGTAAAACAATTCATTACTATATTTGTATTTGAATCTCGCGCCTCGCTCTTTAGAAATCCCACTAGAATCACTGCGTATATCTATAAAGGCACTCATGTACCTTAGTTTATCATCACTAATATTTGTCGTCTTTGTGCTTGTTAACTTTTATAAATCTTCCAATATAAAATTTTATTTCTCGTTAATTATCATCAAAAATACTTACTTACAATTTACATAAATTACACAAAGAACAAGTTGCTCGCAAAGATCAGCTGCCCGGGGCCTCGCAATGGTTAAGGCCGCCCCTGTCTATAGCCAATATGACACTCATTGAGGCAAATAAAATTAGTATATTTCTTTTGTTGTTAGTTAATGATGATGTCTTGTAAACTTTCTTTTATAGCATATATTTAGGACGCAAAAACTCTGCTTGCGTCTGGTTTGATTTTTCGATTTACCTCAGATTGTAACCAGCTTAATTAGGGTTCCCATTATCGTATGATGCATTTTATTAATAGAATAATGACTCTATTTGCGTTATTACAGGAAATGAAAGATTTTAAGTCAAATAAGATAAGATATCTCTTAAAATTAAATGATTTAAAATGAGTGAAACATTAAGCACGTAATTGTAAATTAAAAAGTTTTTCTATTATATTGAAAGTACTTGCACTGTATCTCAATTAGAATCTGAAACACTGACAATGTCTAATACTAATAATACGTATTAATTGATTAATAGATTAAATAAATTTATAAAATTATTATTTATAATTTAGACAAATGGGATTTTATTAAAAACTATTAATGCTGTAGACAAGAGAAGTAATTAAACGAAAATAGTAAATTAATCTTTTTAGCCATCATGTTATTGAATGTTTGAATAGACCTGAAACTGCAATTTTTGTGCTTTGCTTTCACTTTATCTCTAATCTTCGTGATCGTTTTACTTTTTCCCACAGACCTTATGGAATTTGGGGATGACAAGAAGAAATTTTCTCATCGCACTACTAACACAGTAAACAATTTGGTGAATTGTCCTCTTTGGTGACGTTTGCACTTCAATGGGCTTGTATCCTATGTCTTAATTTCTATAAAAGTGTACTATATATTGATAAAGTGGGTTACTAGAACCTCAAATGTCCAATTATTTTTTAATAACTCCTTATATGTTAAGAGATATTAACAATTAAAAAGTCATTTTGTCTCTTTAATTATTAAAGGGATTCAACGTTGTACACATTCCAAGTGCAAATCACAATCCTTGTGTAAGGTTACCAACCTTACAGCTCATAAATCTCTGCTATATGTATGTATATATCAAAATATCAAATATTATTTACTGCTATTTCAAGGAACACTCAAATTTCTATATTATGTCTGCCTTAGCAGGGTTAAATAAAATAAAAACTTATTATTCTTTGATTTGACTAGATTATTTGACTACCAACAGCTACAGAACATTACCACAGCACTGGCCTACTCAACAAATAACTGACGTTAAAATGCATTTCACGTCATACAAATATGGCCGACCATTTCTAGCGCTAAAACTACAATTCAAACTTTTAATTGCTATATCTCCGTCAATATTTAGATATTTAATAAAATAAACACGCCAATACACATTTATTAACATCAATTTCAATCAAAAATTGAAAAATCGACCACTAAAAAATGAGGACACAAGCCCATTATAGTTCGTATCAATTTTATATTTAACTGCATTCCGACAGTGGTTTTGCCATTTGTAGCCGATAATATAGATATTTCATATGAACGACTGTGAGAAACTTAAATGTAAATGAACTCTTACATGACAAAAAATATCATACGCATCTTCAATATGATGGCAAAGTGATTCCAAAATGTTTACTGGGAATGATCAAAAGTCAGGAATAGGTCTCCAGCGCCTGCCTCAAGAGAGTAGATAAGCCCAGTGGCACACTAAGAGTGTTGAGAGCTTAAAGCGCAAAATATGGGTGCCTATAACAGGTACATAGTAAAACCTACACAAAATCAATTATATCTAATTGTACTGTTATCTTTTCTTAGATCTTACAGAAAGTCTAGTCATAATGGCCCCCTACTTAATTAGTGAAATCGTCGTTGATATACTTTGTCAAATAAAAATGGTTTCATTTTCGTTCTTCTCTTTGGTTAATAGTCCTGCGTCCACGATTCTATCTTTCTTACCAGAAATAACTAATTAGTCAGAATTTGCAGAGCATTCTGTTATTATCTGTATATTTAAGTTATGTCACAGATCTGAGCGTTGTGGCTTCATAGAATCGCAGGCAAATTGAATGCTTGAGAACCTGTTAATCCTAACCGAAATATTCTTACAAGAGTAATTAGTTTATAATCGACTAGTTTAAACCACTCCTATTGATAAGGGTAAAAAGATAAAGATCCCATTACATCCACGCCATTAAGAAGGCTTACTTTAATTTAGTGAATAACTAAAAATACGGGTCTAAAATTTGATTTTGATTGAATTTGATATTTCGAAAGTATAGTCTTTTAAGAATATACCGTTTAACTTTTGTAAGGATATTGCCAATAGTTTCGTTTCTACAGCTGTTTATATACAGCATATACCATATAGCAATATCTATACTTAAAACTTTAATCTTATTTATCTCAAAACTACTTTTTTCGACACGAGGTTGTAGAAAAAAAAAGTATTCAACCGAATCGTCTGAAATTTTAATATGTTATTCACAACATCAATAGCTATCGTTGGAACTATAATCATTTTTTAATTTTAATAATTTCGTATTTTTTTCATTAAAAAACTGGTAAAGAAAACCCGGTTTTTAGAACTTCAATTTCAAAAGCGCGCCATTTTGTCAACGTTCAATTTTCTTTTTCTCTAGTCTTGATCATAACTATGCTCATACTAACTAATAATTTTCTTGGTATTTATTTTTCAAATAAATAGAAGAGCCAAAATCGGCAACATCTTCCAGGTTTAATTTTTTGACAGGGTGTACTTCAGCGTCATTTTAAAATAATAAACAATTTTCTTAAATTTAAAAAAAACTTTATTTGTATGTAGGAGAAGAATGAGTGTAATAATAAGCCTAAGAAGTTAATATATCATTTTTCAATATTTTTATTATAAAAAAACAATCCTCAAAATACCTTAAATTTTCAAGTAGTTCTTTTTGTTTAGGCTTTATTCATTCATTATTTTTTTTAATATTCTTGCCATTAGGCACTACATTCTCCCGCCTTAAATCATTAAATTACATATCATTGTGATTATTTACATTTCATTTATGTTCCTTATTCTTTCTACTCATTCTCTCTCCCTCAAAAAAAAACCGCTGCTTCTTCTATCTTCCTGCTACTCTTCCTCCCATTTCTAATCTGTTATTCATTCTCTTTTCTTACTCCTTTTCTTTACCTCCGTCATCTCTGTCACTATTCCGTTCCTTCTAAAATAATCCTTCCTCTTTTTCGTTGCTCCCTTTTAACCCTCCTTTCTACTCTCCTTCCTTTAGGTCAGTTTAAATAAAATAAGAATTACAATGCAATTAGTTTACACCAGATAATTATTCTTTCAATGCGACATTTAACACATAAAACAATTAAATCTCAATTATGTACATAAAATTTAAATAGACTTGTTCTTTAGCTTGTTTTTCAATGATAAAAATAATAAAACATTGAAAGTGTTTTTGACACTATAAAAAATATTTTAATTTATATATTATATAATATTTTTAATGCTATCGATAATCCCTTTATATATTTTATTTTATTTGTTGTACATAGGATATATATATATATATATATATATATATATATATATATATATATATATATATATATATATATATATATATATATACTCATATGTTAAAATATAAAAAATAAGCATTTTAAAATGTATATCCATAATTTGTTTTTATTCTTGTGGCAAACATGTTGTATTTCGTTGTGTTACGCGCGCATACCGGTCGGAACTATATAAAAACACAAGTTTTAACTACACAATTAAAAATATATACAAATATAGAAATAAAAATGTATAAACTACGAACAGGGTGACCCAGCAAAAACAGTTTCATATAAATCGCAATAAAATTATGAAGAAAAGCAAAACACAAAAACTTATATTAATTAAATAATTATGTATAAGATAAATTACCTGTACTTTGTTTTTTATTAAAGTCCTTAATTTTATGTATACATATAAATACATATTGTATTTATTGAGTTCAATAAACCCGCAATATTTTAAACTACACCTACATCTAACGGGGAATAGCTGAACTAGTGAAAATGAAATTGCTTATGAGATATAGATGGCAGTAAATAATAAAATTTAATTCTTAGTGCTACAGTGTATTATAATAAATGTATCAAGTCCCGTTAAGTTTTTAATTTTTTACAATATTGTTACCGATATTTCCAATTTACATTTTCGTTTCAATACAACAAATACCGATATCTTGCAATATTTATGAAGATATCTGTGAAAACGTAACTTCTCCTTGACACCTACTTTCATCATCAAGGTATAAAATATATTACTCGGCGAATATAACCTCAGTATCCGAAATCACCGTAAACAAGAGAAATGTTAACGTCGTAATAAATACGACACTGTTTTACATATATTATAAATGTAAAAATGGTTACATAAAATCAGGGTTATTTAAATTAATGCAGATGTAATATTTAAATTATATGCAAACAGTTCTCCTTAGTATTCGTTGTACCGATGACTCTCTTATTAAGCATGATAATAGCTTATTTATTTTATATAAGTAATAACAGATTTAATAAAAAAAAATTGATGTACAATCTTATCTTAATAAGTGAATATTTATTTGTTTAAGTTAATTTATTTAATAGTAACCTATTTTCGATGTTGAATCTTATTATGTTAGCAGTTTGTATGGTGTCGTAGTCTCATAAATGAGGACTCCACTGGTGCATAATAAGTTTCTACTCAGAAAATATAACGCTGGCACAGGGGGATCGAACCCGAAGACACAGTGTCTGGAATCAACCATAAATGCTCTCGGTCACCGTGAGCTTCTTATTCGTTTTTATTTATGATTTGTAAAAATCAATAAATACTATTTCATTAGCTCCTTATTGTATGTGACCATTCTTACGGTTATATTAAAACATATTCGAGGTTCCAACCATTTAATTTAGGAGTTATAAAATAAATATAATTATTAAAAGATATAAGTTTCGTTTTTTACATTTTGAAATTGAAAGAGATTTACTTATTTAAGTTTTAAGCCAGATATCGAAATTGTCATATTGGGACGGAGCTTATTCTCTTAGTCGCTATGTATTCTCCTTATAATATGTAACGTAATGGGCTTGTATCCTATGTCTTAATTTCTATAAAAGTGTACTATATATTGATAAAGTGAGTTACTAGAACCTCAAATGTTCAATTATTTTTTAATAACTCCTTATATGTTAAGAGATATTAACAATTAAAAAAGTCATTTTGTCTCTTTAATTATTAAAGGGATTTAACGTTGTACACATTCCAAGTGCATGTGACATCACAATCCTTGTTTAAGGTTACCAACCTTACAGCTCATAAATCTCTGCTATATGAATATATATATCAAAATATCAAATATTATTTACAACTATTTCAAGGAACACTTAAATTCCAATATTATGTCCGCCTTAGCAGGGTTAAATAAAATAAAAACTTATTATTTTTTTATTTGACTTGATTATTGGACTACCAACAGCTACAGAAGATTACCACAGCACTGACCTACTCAACAAATAACTGACGTTAAAATGCATTTCACGTCATACAAATATGGCCGACCATTTTTAGCGCTGAAACTACAATTCAAACTTTTAATTGCTATATCTCCGTCAACATTTAGATATTTAATAAAATAAATACGCCAATACACATTTATTAACATCAATTTCAATGAACAATTGAAAAATCGACCACTAAAAAATGAGGACACAAGCCTGAGGACACAAGATTTAGAAAACATTTGTTAGCATCGGATAACCAACGCTGCGTGCTGTAACGAATTGCTAAAATATGTCATTCATTCAAGCCATTGTAAAAAATATCAAACATTTTCTTAGCATAATTCAGATGACTACTAAAAATATTTTAAAATTATGAAATTGATTTTTTAATTCAAATTGAAGCAACACCTGGAAGCATAGGCCCACCCTATACCATCGGCTTATGCATCGCATATAACACACACACACATACACGCAGCAGTCTGTGCCTGTGCACAATGTGACAATGAAAACACACACGTTGAGCGATGACCCTTTGGAACTGTCTCACACAACATTGAATATCTCTCACGCTCAATAGCGCCAAGGTCCGGCGAGTAGTCGAACTATATTTAGTGAAGTCAATAAAAAAAAAAAAATACATTTAATAATTATATTCGAATAATGTGAATTTAATTAGAATTTATTTGATTGTACAAATAGTTTAGCACTAACAGCTGACATAAATAATTATTAAAGTATATGTATTTTTCATTTATACATTTATATATATATATATATATATATATATATATATATATATATATATATATATATATATATATATATATATATATATAAAATAATATATATATAGCTTAAACCGTTTTTACAGTTCTACATATACAGGTTTTTGTTTGTTTCATTTATTTAACATAGGTCTATTTTTGATGATAAGACTTATTAGCACCGACCCTCTACAACGTTTTTAGTATGTATTATATCGTGTCTTCACATATGTAAACAGCTACTTTAAAAGTATTATTATTATGAGAACACATAATCCGGGGATCGAATCCGAAGATACAGCAGTACGGTATAAATTATGAATGCTCTTAGCCACAGTGTATCTATTGTTGTAGTGCTAATAACTATTCTAGATGACAAACTCAAATAAAAAATATTTTTAAGAAAGTCTATTGAATTGCCTTGGTCTTTAAATGCATTAGCAGCGATGGATTTAGGCCTAGGCTCGTGAGGCCCGAGTCTAACGATGTCACAATTTCAGGGGCAACAAAATGTAAACGATTATAATTCAAAATTTAATGGGCATTAAGTCGACTGATATTTAAGTGTTCACGGGCTAGAGGTGTCACAATTTGAAAGGTGACGAAATATATATTTATTCAATTTAATAAAGGGCGAGGGCGCCATCCAGCTTAAATCCGCCACTGTTCATTAGTAGCACATTATCAAATCAGAAAACGCTTATTTTATTTATATTGATTGATTAAAATACTATATTCTATTATAGATAAGAGGTAAAGGTATCGTAGCCTTTTATATAAATTATAAAACAATAATAGACATTACAGTGGTCGACAAAGTTGAGGCACCCGTTTAAATTGTGATCGGATGGTATGCAAAAGGAGGTGTTTTCGTTGACATTGCACCCCGTGCTAACGGTGAGCAGTGTTCGATTCACCCCGGCCGAACACACTTCAGAGATAGGCTTCCTCGTATACAATCTTAAGCCCAGTTTAAGGTCAACATACACTGGTATCGCATAGGCTCCAGGAGTGGATGACAAATCAATCCGATTTCATTGCACACAGTGTAGTGTATAACTCGTACTCCGAGAGAGTACAGGGATTGGTGCCAGGCTGCAGATATTGAATGTGTAATAAAATAAATTCATATATTGGTTATAGGTAGTGTTATCCAAGCCATATATATGATGCTTTTGAGATCACAAAAGCACTGGTAATTGGTCAACATTAAATAGTTAACGAATACGAAGCAATAACGAATATCAAACTTGTTTTCTTAAGAATTTAAACTTGTGAACACCACTACTTAGACTGGACTTGAATTACAAAATATAGCTGTAACGTCAGTCATACGTCACTGGTGTATTACGCTTATTATGCAATCGTGGTTATGACGAACAGCTGGCAGAGAAAGTGCATGCCGATAAGGCACACAAACCCATACATAAATTACATATGTTTTCTTTATGTGTTTATATTACACATATAAAAGAATAGTACATTTGAAAAAGAATTGATAAACATAAATAAAACAAATTTTCAAAGACATTATTGCAAGGCAAGAAATAATTTACGTAATAAAATATGCAATAAAGACATTTTACAACAAACATTATCTAATATAATTAGTGAAATAAATTTCATAGTTTTAATCTACTCTCTTCCCTTTAATATACTCTCTTCCCTTCCCGAACACTAAAATTTCAATATTATGTCTACCTTAGCAGGGTTAAATAAAATAAAAACTTATTATTCTTTGATTTGACTTGATTATTTGAATACCAACAGCTACAGAACATTAGCACAGCACTGACCTACTCAACAAATAACTGACGTTAAAATGCATTTGACGTCATACAAATATGGCCGACCATTTCTAGCGCTAAAACTACAATTCAAACTTTTAATTGCTATATCTCCGTCAATATTTATATATTTAATAAAATAGACACGCCAATACACATTTATTAACATCAATTTCAATCAACAATTGAAAAATCGACCACTAAAAAATGAGGACACAAGCCCATTAGGCAGCATTGTAGTCCATATACATATATTAGGTCATCAATATTTAAAAAACAGCCTATGCATATAAACTAAACGCCGTTCATGATTTTTAATAAATTAGACAAAAGAAAATATTTTATAAATAATTATACTGCCACCATAGTAATAGCTCGTCGGTGATAGGACTCAGCATCGGAAATAGGCAGACGTTACATAAATAAAATTTAAAAAATATATATAGATAATTAATTAAAGTACTCCTAGCAGTCTCATTATAGTACAAAAATATAAACAAGTAAAAATACATTGTTAAAATGATAATATATTTGTATACTAGTGCATGCACACTATGGTAATAATCAGAACTATTTAAACATTACGGTAATTCAACAGTTAAAATACAAAGGAACAGATGGAACCACCAGTCAGACAGTAAGGCCATCTGAATACAATAAAGTACATACGAACGACGCTTCGTTTACAATTGTTTGGGTTTATTCCGTTTCGACCGAGTCATTATTCAAATGTACGCTATTATATACGGAGTGTGTGTCTTTGATAAAAAATAAATTGTTTGGTTCCTTGATAAATGTTCTTCTATGATAAATTTGACATGTCACATGCAAGTACAATTATGGTGGGGATATGTACTAATATGTAAGATATGTATATCGTGTTTTCATTGTTTCCTCTATTCTATTTCATCAGGGGTGTGAGATGTACTACTTTTCTGGTACACATACCATTTTTAAAGGTTCTTTACCATGTCCCTTGATATCATTTTCCTGCTACGATAAAATACTAGCTATTGTCGAAGAATCATTCTGAATTACCGGTACAATTTTGCAGGGAACCTAAAAAATAAGTACTCTAGGATTGACGAGAAATGGGACTGTATGCAATGGATTGTAAGTAGGAGCTTAAAAAAGACTGAAACGAAATGTGAGAGGTATAACACCCTAGACCCATACCATTATTTTTTTTGAATTATCAATGGGCTTGTATCCTCATTTTTTAGTGGTCGATTTTTCAATTGTTGATTGAAATTGATGTTATTAAATGTGTATTGGCGTATCCTTTTTATTAAATAACTAAATGTTGTCGGAGATATAGAAATGAAAAATCTGAATTGTAGTTTTAGCGTTAGAAATGGTCGGCCATATTTGTATGACGTGAAATGCATTTTAACGTCAGTTATTTGTTGAATAGGTCAGTGCTGTGGTAATGTTTTGTAGCTGTTGGTAGAATAATAAAGAATAATAAGTTTTTATTTTATTTAACCCTGCTAAAGCAGACATTATATTGGAATTTTATTGTTTCTTGAAATAGAAGAAAGATCAATAAATGATGTCGCTAAAAGCGTTTTTGTCAGCATCGAAAAATTTTACACTAAGTGAAAGTCCCCCACTATGAACACTGAGCATGCTTCTCCCTGAAAGTAATCCTACAAGCGCCCATACCCACTCCTTCCCCAAAAACTTCCAGCCGACCCTGTATACAATATAAACAAATGTCAAGATGCGAATACGTTAATAACTAATGAAATGGTCTATCTAAATTTAATCCATTTCATTTCACGCATATTTGAGACCTATGTCGTGTTCTATTTTAAGTTAAAATGCGGTTACGTCGAAGAGTTGGCTTATTACTCATAGTGTTACGTCGCGACGCATAGGCTTAGGCAAAGGCGTCGTGACGGCGGAACTAATCCTATTTCCTATTGACAAGTGACACACTAAACAAAGCACACTGACCTAATATGCTAATATGCTTGCTATTATAAAATATTTATAATATATTCATTAATATTAATGATATATTATTATAGGAGAAATATAATTATGCTTTGAATAATATATGTACTTTGACTTGACATTAATACACGTTATAAAAAATGAGGTTATAAATCGCCAGCCTGCTCACTTACACCATTTTCAAAACTTGCACTAGAGATCACCCTAAAAAAACTGGCTAAAAGCGTCACTCTAAAATATTGATAGCAGTCTAAGCAATTCTTTTTTCCAGTAAACAGTTTGGAGTCACTTTGACATCATATTGAAGATGCGTATGATTTTCTTGTCATGAAATAATTCAATTTGATTTCACTCGTTTAAAGGAAATGTCAATGATATGAACTACAAATGGCAAAATGATTTCACGTGGCATCAGTACCGTACCAGTATTGAATGAAGTTGCAGATAAACCATTAAAGTGTAACAGAGACAGATATATCTTGTTTCCTTTTCTATGATATTCTAGTGAAATGAGTGTGAAATTTTATCTCTACTAAAATAATGTTTTTAAATATTCTTATGAAAAGATTCTGACAATTTTTTTATTGAGTTTTAAAAGGTTTTATACAACGCCTTACAATTTTTGGCATTGTAAGGCGTTGTAAGTTACCCAAAGCTATTAGTCGATCTTAAATAAAGAGCAAAATGCTCAGGAATGGTTAACTATGCGAAAAAATGCATTAGATCAAATTCGTAGAGAATTTTATGATCTACAATTTTCATAATAACCTCTAATGACCTTTGACGTTGAATATCTTCAGCTTAAGCTAAAATTTTAGCTTATTACATTATCTTTTATTCTGAGATTTACCACTTAAAACATCTTATTTTACTGGGCTAACATATAATGAATAAATTCTTAAAAGTAGGTAATACAAATGCAGAAAAAAACAACAACCACTTTTACCCTACAAACAATTTGAATCCGAAGCGTATAAGATTTAAATACGATATCTACTACTCGACCTAATGTAGGAATTGACACTTGGAAGGTATAAAGTGACTTATGGATAACAACAAAAGAGGATCCGTTTTGAAGGCATTTTGGATAATAAAACGTAGGCGAAATAATCAAAATTTCATTACCTCATCCCATAAACTTAAGCTTTAACATACGAAATTTCTGTTCCTGAACGTACCCATATATATTTGGGTGGCTTAGAACGTGCTTTGAAAAATCTTTCTCAAATAGACTTGTGTCCTATGTCTTAATTTCTATAAAACTGTATTATATATTGATATAGTTGGTTACTAGAACCTCAAACGTCCAATTATTTTTTAATAACTATTAGAGATATTAACAATTAAAAAAGTCATTTTTTCGCTTTAATTATTAAAGAGATTCAACGTTATAGAACATTACAAGACCATTGACATCACGTCCGCTAAGTTGTTATGTGTTTTATACAACAGAGCGTAAAACAGATAGCATATTTAACACAAGAACTCTTATTCGTAGAAAAAATAACTGATGTACACTTAATAGTGCAGACATGTTACGTCATAAATATGGCCGACATCTGTAGCGCTAAAACTACAATTCGAATTTTTAATTGCTATATCTTCGTCAACATTTAGATATTTATTAAAATAAAAACGCCGGTATACATTTACGTAGGGTAGGGTACAAACAAAGAAGATTATTGACGTCATAATTAGTCACAATATGGCATCCAAAAATTCAATAAAGAATCAAAGTATATAATAAACACAGACTTAACTGACGCAGTATATTGAAATTATGCCAGAAAGTGTAATGGGCTGCAAATACAAGCAATTTGTTGTGTGTTAGTTAGTAATAACTGTTTAATGATTAGTCAAGCTGCACGCAACGACATTAAACATGATACGAGATATGTCTGCGGGGGTTCAGGAAATAAAATTTAAATTAATTTGTTGACTTGAATAGAACATGAATTGCGAAGTTTCAACGTATGTAGATCACATGCACAACAAAATACATTTAATTGTATTACGTTCTTACGTCTTTACCCGCTAATATTTTCTAAACTTTTACAAGGATATTTGTAATATTGGGACTGTACCTTTGAAAATAAATTTTTCAATTCCCTATTAAACTGCTTTTTGCTTGTTAAAATGATTTTTTATGCATATAATAGTTTAATCAATTAAAAATTACCTATAAATAATATCAAATTTATATTAATTCAATTTAAATACAAATTAAATATTTTGAAAAAGGAATAATAAATTTTGCAACTCAAATTTAAGTGTGTTGATTGCATGCGTGATTTGGTTCTTTGACCAATAAATTGTTTATATAACATTTATTCCGATTTTGAATTTCCCGCTCAAATTGGCATTTGCAACGGCATTACCTACAATTACTGTTTCTTACTGGTTTTATTTAAATATTTTCGTAAATAGGTATCGTTTTGATAATTTTCTTTTTGCAATAGTTACAGAAAAGATTAATTTATATACACCTAGTTTTTGAAACCCGTGTCACCATTTTTTTATAGTTAAAAATTATATTATGTGGTGAAATTGAGCTAAAAATTATGATTTGTATGGAAAATGACTATTTTTAATCATGTATAAAAAGAAAACTATGAACCCTAGGTCTCTAAAATTTTGACAGTATGTATTTTAACTATTTGTATCGACCCTCCAAATTTCACAACGTTTTTATCATTTACGTTAACGTCCTGTACCTTCTTAAGAAGGCTTATTTATTTAAAATAGACCAGATAAATAAGAAATAACTGGAGGATACATTGTAAATTTTTTGCTTAAAAGTGTTAAAACTTTTATTTATTTATTTTATTATTATTTTAGTTATTTAACGTCGGACTATTTCCGATCTTGGAGGTTTTTGTGGTGTTGTGGCTTCATATAAGTAGCCCACATATGCCTAATAATTTTATGATTATATCTGTACATAATCAATTTAACTAAATAATTACGAAACCCAGAAAAATATAACTCTGGTCTAAAATATACACCTGAAGACACAGCAATTGGAGTACGAGTTATCACTACACTGTGTGCAGTAAATCATGGTTGATTTTTCCTCTACTCCTAGAGTTTTGTGATGCCAACTTATATTGGCTATGAACTTGCGAAATATTGTGCAGGAATTGCATCTTAGGTATGTCGTATGGGAAGATAAATCGCAAACTAATATTGATATTACTGAAGTGTGTTAGTCCTGGGGAGGAAGGAAGTATGGTGGTGAACTGAACACTGAACGGTACAATGTCAACGGAAACATGAATTAGTAGAACAACCAGATATAAAATAGAATCGAAATACCCCAATAGGGCATAGAAAAATATATAGAGTAAAAGCAATAAAAAGTGAATCCCAACGAACTGGACTCGTACATAGTATAAAATGAGAAAATACCTACAAATGAAAAGTAAAAAAAGACATGGAATAGTAAATTCAGTAATATGTGAAATAATATTATCATTACGAAATTTAAAGTTAATTTCATTACAAATGATGCAGTACACAACGTTTTAAAAAATACTGTAGATGAAATTGTTCGTCAAATTTAAATTTATAAATTATACACGTATCACATTATATTTATAGATAGAAATAGAAATAACCAATATTTGTTTACAGATAATCACTTTATGTACAGAAATGCAATAGAACTGCATTATCTTATCTCGACTGTAGAGTTTCATTTACAGACTACTTTTAATAAATAATAAATTTAACCTAACCCAAACTAGAGCGCAATATGCGGCAGATGACGTCATGCAACGTTTAACTGGAAAAAAATATCCATGACTTCGAAATCACAATTTAATTCTTCCTTTTTATATAACTTATTTAACGTGGGCCTATTTTCGATGGTAAGTCGTATCACCGATATCTTCCCACAATGTTGGCAGTTTTTATAGTGTCGTGAATATGTGATTACATAAATAATTTAACTTTGTTTTAACACAGAAAATATAATGCTGATCTGGGGATCGATCCCGAAGGCACAGCAGTCTCGGCTATTGCATCAGTTGTTATTATTTTAATAAAAAAATATTTTATTAAAATAAAGTAAGCTTTCTGATGATAATAGGGTTACCTTGTTGATTATATACCGAGTACCTTTACCTAGTAATGGATGGCAATTCCAAATCATTACACCCAAAAAATATATACAGGGTGTTTAGTAGCAAGGTGCAAAGCCTTAAGGGGATGATAGTTAACACCATTAAAACATTTTGAGCCATACATGTCTTAGCCGAAGTCTGCTTATTTATTTTTTACTGCTATTTTTATGTTATTTTTATAATAATATAGTTTCTGTTATTTAAATGCCAACAGTGGCCCAATTTAAGTTGATATGTTAATTGTTTTATTTTTGGCGTTTGTCAGATGTGTATCTAATCTAACAAACCACGTTTCAAGCATCTGCTTTATTTAAAAAAAATACTAGACGCCTTTGAATTTGTAAAAACTTTTAAAATTAAAAAAAGCTGCTTCTGTTTATGGCATTTAGAAAAATAAATAAAATAGCCTCGATCGTTCAAACTTTCCAAAAACATGCTCGGTTATTGGCCTTTCTTTTAACGTATCATTTAAGCTGACTTCGGCTAAGACATGTATGCCTCAAAATTTTCTAAATGGTGTCAACTATCATCCCCTTAAGGCTTTGCACCTTGCTATCAAACACCCTGTATATATATATATATATATATATATATATATATATATATATATATATATATATATATATATCTATGTATATATATAATAATATACACTATAATGAATTGCAATTCTTATTGTTATCAGTTCTAACAAAGAGGTGACCTTGATTACTCTGATAATACAATAACCAGATAACAGATACCTGAGCTGAGGTAATACATGTGTTTATTTTATGTAAATTATTTAGTTATGTATATCAATTATTTACGTAATTATAGTTCATTGTAATAAATGTAGCATTAGATGCAGAAAATGATACATATGGCCTTTTGACTTTGGATATTAAATCAGTTTCTCCCATGAGACTACATCAGAATTACATTTTTCAGACCGATCTTTCTCTCATCAAAATATTTTGCACTTTATTAAAAGTATCATACACGTTTTTAAGTCAGTATTTAAGTATTTTCCTTTGTAAATTAAAAATCCTGATAAATAGCGTGCGGACACGCGCAATAATTTCCTTATTTAAAACTCGCGCCACACAGCGACCATTCATCCTTAAAGTGTTGTATTGTGCATTCTAAAGGGTTTCGTCTAATGTGTCGTACACACTGGTGCGACTTAAATATGCGACATCCAACATTTACATTTTTGCATTCATAACTTGACATTATTTAGATTCTAGGTAATATTTTTATGAAACAAAAATGTTTCAATCCTTCGGTGGTACTTGTAAAAGGATTGCGATTTTAAATGTGATCTCGAGTACCTACTCAATCTCCAGTATAATCTCAGTCTATGTTGACGTTTTTTTAAGTTGTGTTTAGTAAATAAATAAAAATAATTTAAAATGGTGAATGGACAAATTGTGAAATTTGTATAAGTTTAATAAATTTATTATTTGTATACGCTTGCAATGGGTTCTCTGCTTTCTAAAGCAGACTGAATGACGTTCGAAATATAAAAGTTTCCGATGTTTACAGTTGCATGTAGCACTAGTGTGGACGTGTTGTACCACTTCTTCCAACAAATGTTGGATGTTGCATCTTTAAGTCGCACGTATGTGTACCATACATAACGTTTTTTGTATGGTTAGTATTATAATGCCCATACTGTGGACGAGAGAAGAGCGCGCGTTCGCCGTGGTGACTTACTCTCCGTATTATGAGTTAGACTGCCTGAAACTTTATTCGAAACGAAAACGTTTACTATAAACGCGTTTTTCTCGAAACTACTTTTTTCAACATTGTTGACTTGATATCTCAAGTTCTAATGAACCGATTTACTTGAAATTTGGTAAGGAATTTCTTTATATATCACCAGAATTAATAAAAAATTTGATTTTTACTACTTTTTTTAAATTTCAAAAAATCAAAAGAACAGGTAAAAAGTCAATTTTTTTGTGGTTTCGTGTGCTGTCACAAGTTGCACAATATTTAGTTATCTGTCTGAAATTGCAATAAAATATATGCTTACAAATTTGCTAATTATACTCATGACTCATTACAATCGCTTAATACATTTATATATTTTACTGTCTATTTAATTGTAATTGTAATTTGTAACGTGGGTTTGTAATACACACTATACAAGTATGTACTAACAACAAGAAATCTTAAAACTGGTTTGTACCACTCATATAAAAACAAAACAAATCGTTTGAAAAGTAATTGCTAGCCACCATTCTCCATAATAATTCCTCTTCGATGCAGACAATGGAAGAACGGCATTCACTTGGTATTGAAAAGGATTACACGTTCAGTTGTACGTCTATGTACTTGAAAAGGTACTGTAGTAACTTATGAAATCAGAAATATAAGAATAATCTTTGATTATAAGCATGGGCGTCCAGATGCCATTGTCTTTAGTGTAAACCACAAACAAAGAGCTAAAAATTGTGACTAGATACAATTGGTTTTGGCAGGAAATTGTGACTAAATATTTTTGATTTTGGTAGACAACTGTGACTTAGATACAATTGCTTTTGACAAGTAATTATGACTTGATTTATTCGATTTTATCAGGCAATTGTGAATATAAACAACTAATTTTGGCAATCAATTGTGACTAGATTCAATTGATTTTGTCAAGTAATTGTGACTAGATAAGATTGCTTTTGAAAAGTAATTGTGATTATACATATATGTTCAAGTTTGTCATGCAATTGTAACTAGAAACAACTAATTTTGGCAAGCAATTGTGACTAAAAACAATTGGTTTTGGCAGAAAATTATAGGTATGTAACTGTGACCTAGATACAATGCTTTAGACAAGTAATTGTTACTAGATATATTCGATATTTTTTGTCAGGCAATTGTGAATAGAAACAACTAATTTTGGCAAGCAATTGTGACTAGGAACAATCAATTTTGTTAGGTAATTGTGACTAGATACAACTGGTTTTGAAAAATAATTATTACTAGAAATATTCGAGTTTGTCAGACAATTGTGACTAGGAACAATTGATTTTATTAGGTACAATTAATTTAGTAAGATAGAGTTAAAAAAAAAAAACAGTTCCATCTGTGACTAATTGATTATTGCAAACAGTAGCGACTAGATATAATTAGCGTCTAGATTCAATTGATTTTGTGACATGGAGTTAAAAGAAAAGATCATTCAAATTATTTTGGCACGACTTGTGACTACACACAATTGATTTTGGCAAGCATTTAGGACTAGATTTTGCGTATTTCAATGTAAAGTCTGCTGGATGCTAAAAGCGGTCCTGCTCCAATCTATCAACATTTTGTAAGTAGTTTCTAGTGTTTTTGTCAAATCCAATTAATTACTATTATTCTACTGAGATTACAATCTTCGTCATCAAAACTACGGGTGCACTTGGGCACGCTTTGATCTGGTTTGGTATCCTAGTTACAACTGATACTTTTCATTCAATTTCAGTGATATGAGAAACTGGCTAAATGCGCTGGGAACTACACAAAAAGGGTCGCTTTAATAACTTTTTTGTTTTTGGTCTCACGAGTAATCAATTTTTGTATACAAGAAAGATACAAGAAAACAATAGATTCAGTCGTTTTATTTAGAGGTCAGGAACAACTAAAGTCTAAATTCTAACAATAGTTTGTTCTAGATAATTATGTGAAAATGATTGTCCAAAATTTGTTTATTATTAGTGTCGACGTTTCGTAATTAATTCTAAAGTATTTCCTTTTTAAGTGAGTATCACAATAATTAGCATATACACATCTACGCAATACTTGTGTTACGTCACAAATTATGTGGTTATGGTTATATGTAACGAATTTCGTGGGTGTCAATTGACTAAATATAATTCTTGGTGTCAGTAATATAATGAAACTTCCGGAAAATAGTATTAAATATATCTAATAAGATTTACGTTACATATATTGTATATAGATATAACATAACCTAGAAAATAAGATTTATACTCTGTAACAAGATTGTGGTAAGTATATACTTGAAGCCACTGCTTACACATACTTTCACAACTCTGAGAAAGTAAACACAGTCTATAGTTTGTCCATTTAAGCTACTTATTCCAGACTTCTACGGCCTGTTAATGTATTTGAACATTTCTTAGTAAAGTGAACGAACTATCATGTTGAATAATATACAAAACTTATTATTTTTAACATACATACATAATACAATATGACATCATTACATTTTAAAATTTGTATGTAACTAACTGAGTGTAGCAACCAATCAAAACTGATGTATACGTATGTAACAATACTTCAGTTCTTTTTGACCTTTAAAGTAATAATTAGTAAATATTATATAATCGAAGGCTATAGCTATTAACATAAGCTATACGCATTTATAATATGGGGAATTCTCTTTTGGTAGATACAAATGTATGTCAACAAAACTTTGCGGTATACAGACAACTATCCTCATGATTTTTAATTCATAAATTCATATTAAGAGTGTTAATGTTTAAATGACATTAATTAAAATGCATAATACATTCTAAATAATCTTTGCTGACAAATATATATACATATAAAATTGTGACATTAACCTAAAACTTCTATAAATAGCAAAAATAAAGCTTACCTTAGCTGCAGAACTTCTGGTCAAGATAGTTGCTTCTTTACTTGACAGGTTCTGGAACAGACAGTCAATCTATGTTCCGTAATATTCTCAAGGTGATATTGTGTAATAAAATAAAACAAAACGTCTTTCTCACAATTTATTGCACGGGTGTGACAGAACAAAACAGGTAAAAACAATAACACAAAACTACACTTTACAGAATTCACTATCAAAAATGTCAATGATTTATTTATTTAAAACTGTATTTAGTAAATATACTGCAGCCAGATAACTGTTCAATACATTAAAGACAAATCCGTTATAACCAAAATGATTAGAAATTGTTATTAGATAAGAAACTTCGGGAATTTATAAGAACGTGCTTATATGCTACGAAGGCAACTTGTATTTGGTGTTTGTAGCGCGAAGAGAAGTGGGAGTGGGAGTAAACACATGTAGGCATGCGCGAAAGAAATAGATATATTTAGGTAGAAAGAGAAAGATATATATTATTACTATTAGAAGGACAGTGACAATAATATAGTTCTTATTCGTGGCTGTTTAATTCCACTATGCAGATTTCTAGCGTACCTTTTTTATAATTACAGTACTCGTAATACAAATTGAACGTTAATTTTGTATTGTGTTTATTTTATTTATATCTGGTTTTTATATGTTTAGGGAACTAGTTTATGATATTGAATAATTATATTTTAAACTTAAAACTAATAAAAGATGTGGGTTGATAAGAATGTTACTTTTCGGAGTAGTACGAGTATTAATGCTTAAATTTATTTATTGAGAAACGTCTAAAAATGTCTTTCTAATAATTGTACATTTGGCACATGATCAGTTGTTGGAAATTTAACAGAAATGGGGCTTAGCCATTTAAATTAATTTTATAGATGTTATTACAAGACACACTTCATTCTAGCTACTACTTATTCCGACTTACATTGATTTTAATCCAGTGTAAATTGGTCACAGATCAATATAGGCCAACTTATACAGTGTATATTTGTATGACATACTACTCCTTTTTTACTTCGAACCCGAAGGCATTGACGAAATCACATACCCAGTATCAATGCTCTTAGTCACTGTGCCGCACGTCTTATGTAGTTTAAATAACTTATAAGGCAGCGGTGTAATTTACATACATGGGATCAGAACACCACAAAAACTGCCAACATAGTAGGAGGTCGTCGGTGTTCTATTGACTGTTCTATTTTGTCGTTTCATTTTTAACCATATTTTGATGTCCCAGAGCAACTGCCGACTAATAAGTAATCGATTTTATTTTTATCTGTTCACAATTCTCATAATATCTATACTTTATGTGCTGCACGAACAAACTGTAAGTTGTAAATGACATAGTACTCTGTTGTATAGAAGAGGTGGCTATTCACAGAATGGAAGGGGTTAGGAATTGAATGTGACGTCACAAAACAACTTACTCATTTATCAATTTTAATTATTTTATTGATTAATTGAAAAAAAGTGACTATTTTAATAATCTTCTAAAGTAATTGCATATTTTAGATACTGATAGCCAACTTTTTCAATATATAATACAGTAAGTGTATGTACAGTATATATGGGTCACAAACCCATTTTTAAAAGTTTTACTGTAGTGTATACCCTGTACCCGTAGAATTAGATATAGTTCAAATTGCGAAAGTTCGGCGCTCACTCCTGCTTAAAAGAGGTTGTTGGTTTTTCTTTTGTTGCTAGTTTCTTAGGCTTTCTAGTTAAATAGCCCCAAATTGTGTTCTTCTTCTTCTTTTCTAAACTTCACAGAGGTTTGACAAACCATATAAACTATGATACGATGCCAAATTTTATCATATTCGTTCCTATATACATTTAGAAAAAAATAGTGAGATAGTGCTTTTTCATTGTCTCGCAGATTTATACAGCACAACCTATTTTAAGCATGAGTCACCGCCGAACTCTCGTAATTTGATCGCCGTCTATATGCACATATTTAAATTATTGTGACATTTAACTTCAATTAATTTAATTTAATTTTGTATTAATAATGATGTAACTTCACTTCATAAAAAGACACACACATCTTTAATCTTATCTTATTAATTACTAGATATATATTAATCAGGATATTAATTATCTCAATTTGTTCATATGTGAAATATCCTCGAATATTGAGTTTTGAGATAACGACAAAAATAAAATTTGAGTTTTATGCATTCCAGTATAGTTGGATTTGTGACTTATTTCAGTATTGAATGAGATGGAGGGTATAATCTTACATATAATTTTATATTACCGTTTACTTAATTTACCGTTTAATTTTTAGCCATACTTTTGACGTTTAAGAAATAGTTTTGAAGTTATTGATTTTATTTATTATTGTCCAAGAAATTTATAAAAACAAAACTTTATGTGATAACATTTAAGTCTATGATAGCCAACTGTATCATTCTATACACTGCGAGAAATCGCAGTATTATTATTTTATTTTAATGTTTTTGCCATTAGGCACTACATTCTTCTGCCTTAAAAAATTATATTACATAGCATTGTGCTTAATTACATTTTGTGATCCTTATTCTATCTAAATATTCTTTCTCCTTCCAAAAGAAAAAATAAAGATAAATTTAAACCTCTCTCTTCCTGCTACTCTCCCTCTTGTTTCTACTCTGACCTTCCTTCTTTTTCATCGCTTTCTTTCTCTATCTCCGCCATCCACCTCTTCACTGCCTCCATTTAATAATTGCACAATCTTCTTTTCACTTTTTACTGTTTCCTCACATGAATACTTAATGTACTCTCTACCTCTAACTCTTACCACTCTATTTTCACAGTATCTGCTGTCCTTCTCTTCTTTTCCCAATCTATTTTCCAATTCCGAATTTCTCGTATATATTCTCATTATATTAGTTATTATCAATTTTTTTTTATTTTTTCTTGCTGCTCTATCTCTCTCTCTCTGCTCCTTAGCTCCTTTTTCACACTTGTGCCTTCTTCTCTTCCTCTCTCTGCCGCCATTCTGTTCCTTTCAAAGTACTCCTTTCTCCTCTTTCACGTCCTTTCCTCTCTTCTCCCTTATTTTCATTAGAATCTCGCCTTCAGCATTTCTCATTTTCTATTATCTAATAGCCCTATATAATCTCATGCTATTATACTCCTAGGTAACTAGAAGGAGGAAGGCTGAAGCTATTTAAATCTTCTTAAAATGTGCAAAACCATGTATTTTCTTTTAGATATTAGAAGAATTTATGTTTTTGTTTTAGGTTTTGGTAGAAGGAAATAGATATCTATTTAAGGAATGAAATGTATGTAGGCAAACATTAAATAAATAATAAATACTCCCAGCTTTATAACAAAAATTTATATATGAATATTAAACATTACATGGTACGCACAGTAATTTTTCCTACATAATTCTCACAGTGTAGTACAGATTTGTATCCACAGTACGAGTACTTCTGCAGTATCATTATTTGCTTTGAAATAAACATTACTTTTACATATGTACATACACAGAGCGATAAAGTCGACTTATGTTATCAAAACTCTTATCATTTAATTCTATTAAATTTACAATTTGGTTTGTTATTATTTGTTCTGCAGGGATTGCTTTCTAAGAATTTTACAAATGACTTACATTATCAAAGTGCAAGTACAATGGGCAGCAATCTTTGTTTCTTACAGACCGAAAATATAGTGCACACAAGACAAACATTGTCACCGTTTGATTTCCATCAGTTTGATCAAATAGTTTGATTGTTGTAAGAAATTATAATTTCTAAGCTACAAAGATTTATTGATGATTTTTTAAAATTTAGTGCCTTATTTTTCTACAAGGTTTGCGTCAACAGAAATACATTTTCATCCGATAGGAAGCACTTTGATGCCTTCATGGAAAAAACAAATTCGCCTTTCCGTTCGAAATAGATGCTTCCATTTTGAAAATATATTATGAATTAATATTTTGGTGATCTCTTTTTAAGTTTTAATGAAAACAAACAAGAATTTCAAAATGTAACTGATTATAATATGCTTTAGATAATTTTTCTTTGTTTTCAATTACATTTTTTTCAAACTTATAATGTACTTTTTGTATATTGTTGGATAGCCAGTAAAATGTAGATAAATGTGTCAAAGGAAATTAGATTAGAAAATTGACTAACTTATATAGTTTCAGAGTCCAAATTTTAAAATGTATGTAGTAATATAAATTTTGACAGTTCGACGGTTGGACAAAATTGAATGTGGAATAATTAGTAATAGACATTGTTTTTATTTCTTTATTTTTGACAAACTGATATTGAACTTCTTTTAAATATAAATCCTACTGCATTTTGACAGATTGTCACATTTTCGAGGTTATAATATAATATAGATTTTTTTAATTTAGAAACATTGGACCTTGTAAAGTTCTTAAAAAACAAAGAAAACTAAAAAAAAAAAAAAATTAAATAAAAAGTTGTACTAGGAATAACTACGCATAATGCCATATGCCATAATTTAAATTAAATACAAAATAAAATTAAAACAATAAGTGGGAATGATATAGAAGTGTCCAGAAATAAAATTGGTGTTTTTCTAAAAAATAATAAAATTGTAAATATTTTGAAAATGGTGCACTTTTTTCCATAGTTTTATAGGTCATTTAATAGTTTATGACCTCACCTACAATCCTCTAAAGGGATCGTGACATTTTACCAGTAACCTACATATACTCGTATATACATAAACGACACAGTGGGCGAGAGCATTGATGCTTGACAATGACTGCTGTGTTTTTGCGTTCAATCCCCGGACCAGAGTTCCATTTTTTGGATTTGGTTGTTATCAAGTTAAATTGAATAAGTTGTCAGGCAGCAGCGGTGTAGCTCATATATATGAGGCCTCGACACCATAATAACTGCCAACATAGTAGAAATTCGTCGGTGATAGAACTCAGCATCGAAAATAGATCTACGTTATATAAATTAAATAAAAAAGAAAAAAAATTATAATATGTATATATATATTTGTATAAGTTGAACTGTGTATGGTAATGTATTGATTAGTTTATTATTATGTGGTTTTATGCCAGTAGGTGGGGAATTTGATCGTGACCTTTCGTAGCTTAGGTCGCGTTCGCGTGTTACTTTTCAAAATAGCAACACTACTCATAGTCAATGCTATCTGAAAGCCTCTACGTCCACACACTATAGTCTATGACAGGGGTTTGTAATCGATGTCCCGCGGTACACTAGTGTTTGCGAATGGACGATTATACAGTGTGCTAGAATACTGATGCTCGACACTAGACCGCTGTCTCACGCTTGACACTATTAAAGCTATGATATAACTAAAGTTTAACCTAAAAAAAATAATTTTCAATTCTAGTTTTGTCAATAGATCGACCACCGTTACCAAATGAAAAATATGAGGCATCCAGAATCAAAATTCGCTCGTTGATATTTTTTGTGAAACTGAAAAAAGAGCCTAGATGTTTTTAAAGCATTACCTTGCAATAAATATTGCAACTTTTTTGTTATTCTGTTAAATAACTTAATAAAGTGACTATGATATAAGTTGTTTAACAAGTTATTTACTTTTAATAGAAAATATTAATATTTAATATATATTATGTATATAATATATTATACAAATATATATATAGTAATATATTTGACAAATTATATTTAAGTAACTCGATTTACGATCTTATTTATAATGTCCCTGGTGTATATTTATGATCTTATGATCTTATATTTTTATATGTTTGGTAGTGAATTTTGTATGGCAGAGCGAAAACGGCTACGTCAATGTTTTAAAAAATTGCCTATTTCGTAGAGAAAAAAATTCTAAGACTTTTGGCGTACCCGGATTTTTCCCTGAATTTCCTGAAAACCCGTAATTTTGGAAAAACAGAAAAAAAAGTGAGCCATTTTTACAGTAAGTAATACAGTAAGTATTACTTTTAATTCGTAAAAGATATAAAGTTGAAATTTTGCATGTGTATTAAGATATTCAATGCTGACATTTCTCAAAAATTAGAAATTGAAAAAGGGGGTGTTGAAGAAATTCGTGGGTCTGGTACGGAACTTTGGAGAAAGTTCATATTCTCGATCCTAGAATAATTAAGTATATTATTAATAAAAAAAAATTTAAAATTTCAAAATTTTATTTGGGGGCACGGGGGCAATATTTGCCGAGAGTAAAAAAATTGTGCTAGAAAGTTGAAATTTTGTATGTTTACCCCCCTGCTTTGCGACGGGGGTAAACTCTAGTAATTTATAATTTCTTTATCAAGACACCTTATTTATCATCATATAGAGCTCAACAAGTTGAACACAATAGTGTATCTAACTCAATTTTTAATTTTTCATCAACTAGCCAACTTTTACTTGGTTAAGCTACAGTATGTTCGATTCGAATTTTGTTTATAATAAACTTCAGTTAACGGAGAACTAAAGTCAAAGTACTAAATATCAGTGATTCAGCTTTCTTTGAAGATCTAAATCAGACGCCATATCAATAGTTCTGTTCTGAATTGCACTCCAACCTAACTAAGAATATTTTTTTTTACCTCCCATGTAAACTCAATTGTATCTAGTCACAATTTTACGCGGAAAGAGCAGCAGAAAGCCACAGGCTATCGATCACTGACCTAACATCGAGTACATCGAGATGAATTTCTATTAAATTTTATTTATTTGGTTTATGTATTAATTTATTTTCATGTTTCTGCCATTAGGCACTACATTCTTCCTCCTTAAATCATTAAATTACATATTATTGTGCTTAATTACATTTTGTGATCCTTATTCTATCTACTCATTCTCACTCTTTTCAAAAGAAAAAGAAAAATACAAACAAAACAGATAAATATAAACCACTACTGCTTCTCTCTTAGTTCCTGTTTCTACTCAGCCCTTCCTTCTTTTTCTAGGCTCCTTCTATCTATCTCCGCCAACCACAGCTTGCCTTTACTGCCTCGCTTTAAATTATAGTTTATTTATTTGGTTTATATAAAGTCAGTTTAATTCCAATACGAAGTCTTAACACGGATGAACTATCTTAAAAGGTTAAGAGCCCCTGGCCTATGTTGTCCGTCTCCTATGCTGTTTTACATTTTAGTTCCTAGTACGAGTATAAAAATTGTGTTAATTAAGTATTGATCAAACGGCCTTTATAAAAACGCTGGTAACTCTCATTATTTATTATTTAAAAAAAAAATATACGAAAATAATATTTTTAATTTAATTCATATTTAAAAATGGATTTATTTTAGTTTAAATTTTTTAGTTAATGTGTTAGATAAGATAAAAATATTTTTATGTTCGTTCTACACAATCAAATCTGTCTGATACGATCATATACTTTGTTCAACAAAAGTTAAATAATAATTGAATGGGCTTGTGTCCTCATTTTTCAATTGTTGATTGAAATTGATGTTAATAAATGGGTATTGGCGTGTCTATTTTATTAAATATCTAAATATTGATGGAGATATAGCAATTAAAAGTTTGAATTGTAGTTTTAGCGCTAGAAATGGTCGGTCATATTTGTATGACGTGAAATGCATTTTAATGTCAGTTATTTGTTGAGTAGGTCAGTGCTGTGGTAATGTTCTGTAGCTGTTGTAGTCAAATAATCAAGTCAAATCAAAGAATAATAAGTTTTTATTTTATTTAACCCTGTTACGGCATACATAATATTGAAATTTGGTTGTTTCTTTGATATAGCTGTAAATAATATTTGATATTTTGATATATAAATACATATAGCAGAGATTTACAATCTGTAAGGTTGGTAACCTTACACAAGGATTGTGATGTTACATGCACTTGGAATGTGTACAACGTTGAATCCCTTTAATAATTAAAGAGACAAAATGACTTTTTTAATTGTTAATATCTCTTAACATATAAGGAGTTATTAAAAAATAATTGAACATTTAAGGTTCTAGTAATCCACTTTATCAATATATAGTACAGTTTTATAGAAATTAAGGCATAGGACACAAGCCCATTTGCTTTTTTACAGACATTTATTGTCATTGCATGCGTCCTTTCAAACGAATTCAATAACATAACACATATACTATAAAGCCGATAACGGCAAAGTTAGCACTTAACACAATGTCGTCTATGCTGAGATGTGGACGGGTACCATTAAATTTATTTAAGTAATATTCAACTTGCTGAACAAATTATGATCTTATTAAACAAATCTGATCGTATAAAATGGCCTTTTGAACTAAATTAAAATAAATAGTAGGTTATCAATTAGATGAAATTGTCCTTCAGAACTGACTACTCGTGCCACATGAGACAATTAAATAACACAACAATCAAAATGTATCACAGTGACATGCGACTACATAATAATGAGATGGACTACATGGCGACTGAGATGGAAGTGTATTTGTATAAACTAACGCAAAGAGACTCATTTTCTTAAGCAATTGTGCTTAAATAGTTTTTTCTTGGGAATTAGGAAATTACAACATTTTGATTTTGCAAAATCAGTCAGCAGCACGGATCCTACAGCGGTTGCACTTGTTGGAGCAACTTTCGATGAAAAATGTTTTCTATGAAAAATAGTTCTGGGTACACTTGATCGTAAACGGCTATAGCACGCTATATCTGTATACCGCAGTATTGAGGTACCACCCTTTATTTCTTTCGGCTCTGTGTATCTATTACAATTACTTTGTACGTATAAGATGCCTAAGATAAGTTTCGGTAAAGTTGTTCCATATTTTTATTGCTGGTTGATATTCCAAGACCCACAGCTCAGCAAAAAGACAATATTAAATGCATTCCTTGTCAGCTCCTTACTAGGGCCCTGTAATGTAAGTTCTTATAAGGTCTTATCAACGCCACATCGAATCCTTAGGAATCTCGGACAATATTTCTACTTGGTATATTACCAATAAAATAATATATGCACATTTATTAATATTGTTTTTTATATCTCAATCAGTTCATACAATAGAATAATAATGTAATCTAAAATATTTCACTTTGTCATTGATTACCTATTAAATATCTGATTGTATTTTATCACGATATAAATAAAAATGAAATAATTTTCTGAATGAATAAATGTGTAAATAATCCATCTGAAATTGTTAAGAATAACATGGCCTAGTTACGTAACTCCGCTGCCAATAAAATAGGACGTTCAAGTTGATGAAGGCGTCCGCCGTTCAGACGCCGTGCTACGCCGCTGCGGAGATATTAAATAGCTGGCCATTTTTGTAGATGATGTTTATCATCTATATGCTTTGTAATGTTAGATTGAGCGCACACTGGAGACAACAACACGCTAATATTTTTGTGTTTGGTTTGGTTGTTATATAACATACATATTAACGTATTAGGCAGCGGTGTAATAAACATATATGAGGCCACAACACAACAAAAACTTCTACAACATAGTAGATGGTCGTTGGTGATAGGACTCGACATCGGAAATAGGCCAATGCAAAATTTAAAAAATAATGTATGAACTGTGTCTTTTTCAAAAATGCATTTTCAATCTACAATTTTTGCAGTACAATCTGATATATACTATCAGAGTGTAAGTTGTATTGAGGTCATCCATAAACTACGTCACAAAAATAGTCCCCATTTTACGACGTAATATGACATCAAACATTTGAAAAAAAAATTATTTCTCTTTACTCTAATTTTGCTTTTTGTTCTTAATATTACTATTTTTTATCTATTATTATCGACCCCTAAAAAATTGTGCCCATTTTGATCTCTTGCGGATTTGAAAAATGAAAATTTTAGGAGCAGTACATGAAAATGGACAGAAGTGAATAAAAAGAAATATAAAAATATATAGGAGATATTGAGAAAGCGATGTAGTGATGGAAATTACGAGAGTACTTTATTAGTAAAAGGTAAAAGTATTTTTTTCTTTTAGTTTAGTTTTTTCAATTTCAATTTAGTATGTTCGATGGAATGTACTTCATAGAATTTCGAAACGTAATTATTCTCGTCCTAACATTTCTGAGAAATTTACAAAACACGCAACTCAGTATAAATGTATTAATATAAAGATAGGGGTTAAATGTACACGAAAGAACTTGGTTCATAAAATTACTATTTATTTTATTTTAAAATATTTTTCTGAATGGGGTTGTGTCTCACTTTCTATAAAACTGTGCTAAATATTGATAAAATAGATTATTAGCATCTCAAATATCCAATTATTTTTTAATAGATAATATATTATCTACTAGCTGTCCCGGCCACGCGTTGCTGTGCCTAACGTAGCGCCATCTATTGAATATTTACTCAATCTAGTCAACAGATTTCGATTTACTCAACAGAATATTTACTCAATCTAGTCAACAGATGTCGCCATCATCGTCGCCCGATGTCATATGTCATATACAGATAATTAATAGACAAATAATTAGCAATAAGATAAATAAATTGAGATGTAAGGTATCCTATCTTTCAAGTTGGGTCAAACTGCACACGGTGTACAAATTTCATTAAAATCGGTTAAGTAGTTTAGGAGTCCATAGCGGACAACACAGTGACACGTAATTTATATATATTAAGATTATCATTCTTGACTTTTTAATGAATAAAGAGATCAAAGTTTTCAAGAAGTAAAGAAACATCAGATGCTTTGGCGTTATGAAAGTTTCTTATCGTCTTCCTTTCTGAAGAATTTCCAAGTCTGTTATGATCGTCCTTCCTTTAAGAATTTTCTTCATTCTTTTTCTATTGATCACTTCTTTCCTCCAATTTGTAATACTAATTTTCGTTAGGTCTTCCTCTCATTCTTGCACCTCTTGATATTTCAATTTCAATCCATGCTTTCTCCAGTCTTTACCATTCTTTTTTATTTCCGGCACAACTTAAAAAACCAATAGATACTGCCAGAGCAGAAAATTCGCAGTGACTTCAATCCAGGTCTAACCAGAACTTATGGACGAGGATACGTAACTGAGGGACTTACATAGTACGGGCAACTTAAGCCCAGGGATCACGGGTACTTTTGCTAGAGAGTTCACCTCGGGACATTAGACACACAACACTTGGTGATGTGACATTGGAACTTCGACACATATAGCAAGGTTATGAAACCTGACAATAGACTCTGGAATTCATTATTAATAAATGATTGTGATATAATTATTGACATTTAATTAAGCGAACCAGTAAAGTAACGTGCCTTAGACGGGCCCTATATCAAAATTTGTTGGGGGGCCCTAATGATGGGTAAAGATTTTCACAAAAGGAACAAAGACGTTCGCATTGAATTAAAATATTTATATATTGATTATACGTTATTACTTACAATTAATACTCCGGAGAGCTAAGCTAAGTACCACCTAAGAGTTTAAGTGAGATTGTGGATAACATTTTACGAATTTTTGCTAACACACGTTTGGGGCCCCTGTAGCCTGGGGGCCCCGTATCATTGATACGGCAGATACGGCGGTAGCTACGTCACTGGAGCGATCCCTAACATTATATGTTATCATATACTTTAATAAAAATTGAGAAGATTCGACTATAAAAAAACTAGTTCACAACCCAATTGATAAAAGTAACTCGTACATAAATTTCAACAAAAAATATAAAGGTGATAAAAATATTGTAGAATTTCAAGACAAATTCTGCTGCTAATTGCAATCTAGAAAGCAGCAGGAACAGCTAGCAGGGATTGTAGGTGAATGAAGAGCTATAAATCAACGAGCGGATGCTGACATATTCAACGATCCGATGGTCCAGCGATCTGAGACTTGTTAGACTTGTGATGACGTTGACAATCTTATGGAATCTGTATCATATTTTATATTAATAGAGGAGTATAAGTATACTAGAGTTTACCCCCCTCGCAATGCGACGTCTTTTTGGCGTGTATGATTTGAATCCAATAAAATAATTCGTAATTACATTTCATATTTAATTCTATTTTTAAATTGAAATAATAAACTCGCACAATAATAAAATAATTTTTCAATTAATCAAAATATTTTCAATATATGCGTTATTTGACCAACTTTTTTTCAAAATTTGGGATTTTCTTTTCGATTCGTAAATAAGTTACCAAGGTCAGCCTATATACAAAATTTCAACTTTCTAGCACAATTTTTACTCTCGGCAAATACTGCCCCCGTGCCCTCAAATAAAATTCTGAAATTTTGAATTTTTTTTTATTAATAATATACTTAATTATTCTAGAATCCAGAATATGAACTTTCTCCAAAGTTCACTACCGGGCCCCCGAATTTCTTCAATCCCTCCCACCCCTTTTTCAATTTTTGAATTTCTAATTTTGGAGAAATGTCAGCATTGAATACCTTAATACAAATGAAAAATTTCAACTTTCAATCTTTTACGAATTAAAAGTAATACAGCAAAAAAGGGCTCACTTTTTTCCAGTTTTTTTTTAAATTACGGGTTTTCAGGAAATTCACGTCAAAATGTTTACACTTCACCCCTTCACCCTTCCTTCTCTTCAGATGTTGAGTCGCCGAGAATTTTAGTTCATAGAAGATATAATATCGCAACAGGGGTCGCCTAAAGCGTTTTATTCCATGTGAAATAATTTTACTCTAAGTGATACTAAGTGCTAGACTAAATCTAAGATATTCTTCACTTGTCAAGCCTATATAAACCTTTTGTATAAGGGTTACAGTTTATGCAGATCATAGATTGTAGGTTGGGTATTATTGCCGCAGTTGTGGGGGGTACCCGATCTCTGTAAGGCCAGTGTAATAATGCTTAGTTTAAAAATAGCGTTGTTGTACTCAGAGGAATGTACACAGGGTGTTCACCCGTTTAGATTGTGATTGTGGTGGTATGCGAATGAGAGTAAATCCGTTGACATTACACCCTTCGTGCCATCGGTGAACAGTGTTCGGTTCACCTCCATACTTCCTTTCCCACCAGGACGAACACACTTCAGTGATATACATATTAGTTTGGGATGTATCTCTCCATGCTACATATCTAAATTCCGTCTTCCGTGTACACATGCAGATGTAACTTCTGCACAATATATCACGAGTTTATGGCCAATATAGGCTGGCATCGCAAAACTCTAGGAGTAGAGGAGAATCAAATTATGATTTACAATGTAGTTTATAACTCGTACTTCGTTAACAATATAATCAGTTAAAGTTGATAACAACTAAGCCCAGGAAATATAACTATGGTAGCCGGGGATCGAACCCGATGACAACAAACACCAATGCAATTAATAAAAAAAGAAACGAAATATTAATATTTATTAAAACAGAAAACAGTAAGAAAACAAAATTTTAAAAATAGATAAATAATTATAAAAATAACCTATTAATTAATATAATTATATTTTTTTGTAATTAATTGTACTAATGTAGAGTAATTAGTGTTAACTGTATATTGACCTACCGTAATTAGTAATTACAAGAGATTTTACACACTGGGATCTTTTACACATCTTTGCAGTTAGTTTTACTTAGAAAACAGAAGAATTCATGTTTTTAGACGTAACAACTACTTAACATCATAAGTTGCACCTCTGATCATGTTACTGCAATAATTAAATTTTTGTTTTTATCTGGGAACCTTGCAAGCAGTGCCGTATTCACTGATAAATTTAATATGTTAAAACTATAGGCCTCAAAAAAATATTGCAATGATATTGATATACGCTAAAACTATTTATTTATTTAACATCGGTATACTTCCGATGTCCAGTCATCGAAAACCTCATACTTTGTAAGCAGTTTTTATAGTGTGGTTGCCTCATATATGTGGGTTACACCACTGCCTACTAAGTTTATGTATGTAAATCATCAATTTAATTTAATAACAAGCAAACCAGAAAATATAAATCTGGGCCGGAGATCGAACCCGAACACACAGCAGTCTGGCATCAAGCATCAATGCCCTCGCCCACTGTGTCGTCCAATAATTATAATATAATATTGCTTCTCTGTAGCTTTTTGAGTATAATTTACTAAAAATTACTTTACAGGCAGGAACACAATAAATAAAGTTGTATCGCATTATACTGGTGCACAATATCACTTCAGAAATGGCGGCAGTCCCGTAAGGAGTGCATTACAGGAGTGCAAGCAGCGATGATTTTCCAGTTTATTGTCTATAAATAATAAATAAAACATCTATTTGATTATCTATGTTTTTTATTTTATTCCGCTATCAGTCACTTGGTACTAAAAGGGCCATAAAATGTTTCAAAACACGAAATACATAATTAGATATATGAAAACATTTCAGTGTTTTTGAATTATAGATATTAGCTTTCAATGCGATTCTTTCTAATTTCTTATCTCGGTCCCAAATTTGGAATTTTGACAAAGACCCTTGAAGTACCAACTTTGTGCTGCTGGCTAATAATAGCATGTTTACACTTGATATTTTCTCTAGCATTTTTAGGGATCTTTAATTTCATTATTATTTTTTGATTGTATCTTTATTAGGGGCCCCCTCAATCATTGGTGTAGGCTATATTACATTCAGGGAGGTGCATGTTCTGTGTTCATAGACGAGAACACTGAATTCATTAACAAGGTGTTGAACAGTTTCAGTTTTTATTCAAACAGTGACTTTCATAATAAAAAAAAGTATTTCTTAAACTTTTCTGTTTATTATCTTTCATGGCAGGCACTACAATATCTAGGGTAAAGTCGGCACAGTAGTCTAGCTCGCACCTGTGTCTTTGGGTTCTCTTCCCATAGTTTCTGAATTTCACTATCATGAAAGTTATGTTTACATAATTCAAAAATACATATTAGGCAGCGAGGTTATAGAGAGTACGATATGATACTATAAGAACTAACAACATGCCGACTCTGAATCTGAAATAGGTGGATGATAAATAAATAAAAATAGTAATTAATTAAAATAATTTGGTAATTTAATTTTCAATTCATCGTCTTTGCTAGTTATTTATACTAATACAATACATACGAGTATATCCAGGTAAAGAATTAACCTTGGAATTAGCTTATAGAGAGCTAACAAGTAAGCAGTGAACCTTGCACTACAAGACAATTTTTTACTTGGGTATTTACACTTAATACTTACAAAAAAATTAAAAATAGGTATAATAAATCATATTTCGATGAAATCAATTAGATCTTCCATACAATAGGGAGTGAATTTTCAAGTAATTTCTAATTAAAAATGTTCGAGCCGCCACTGGCTAATTGTGTTACCTATCATGTGGACAGGGATAGACACTGGAATTGTTTGCATTCCTTTTCAATGTAACGGAATAAATAAATATTATCACGGGTTTCTGAATGAACGACGTTTGCTGTTATTTAATATATTTTAATTAACTTAGTAAATATAAAAAAAACTAGCTTCTTCAACAATGTCACCAGATAAAATTATTCACAGAGGCGTACTGATGGGGGAGGAGGGGACAGACTGCCTAAGGACCCGATTAAATATAAGCTCTCAAAAAATCGAAAGATCCAGCTGTCATGTTGTTTCATCGGGTCGCGGACAAATAATAGAAGTACGCCTTACTAAATTTAAATGCAACAATAGTATCATTGCACCTACTTTTACCATTACTTTTTTCATAATCTGTTTGTTAATATTTTTCGAAATTATATTTAATTGTTACGGTACTATGATATTACAGACACTGAGTGCTGTGGCTTCGAGTTCGATTCCCGAACCATCAGAATAATATTTTCTGGGTTTAGTTCTTAAGGTTGGAACTTAAGGTTGTGATACAATCTTAATTTTTATAGAACCTTACACGGTCTAATGTTTTTAAATTAAAAATATTAAATAAAAAAATAAATATATTATAATATCCAAATGTGACAATCTGTCAAAATGCTGTACGATTTATTTTTAAAATAAGTTCAATGTCAATGGGCTTGTATCCTATGACTTAATTTCTATAAAAGTGTACTATATATTGATAAAGTGGGTTACTAGAACCTCAAATGTTCAATTATTTTTTAATAACTCCTTATATGTTAAGAGATATTAACAATTAAAAAAGTCATTTTGTCTCTTTAATTATTAAAGGGATTCAACGTTGTACACATTCCAAGTGCATGTGACATCACAATCCTTGTGTAAGGTTACCAACCTTACAGCTCATAAATCTCTGCTGTATGTATTTAAATATCAAAATATCAAATATTATTTACAGCTTTTTCAAGGAACACTCAAATTTCAATATTATGTCTGCCTTAGCAGGGTTATATAAAATAAAAACTTATTATTCTTTGACTTGACTTGATTATTTGACTACCAATAGCTGCAAAACATTACCACAGCACTGACCTACTCAACAAATAACTGACGTTAAAATGCATTTCACGTCATACAAATATGGCCGACCATTTCTAGCGCTAAAACTACAATTCAAATTTTTAATTGCTATATCTCCGTCAACATTTAGATATTTAATAAAATAGACATGCCAATACACATTTATTAACATCAATTTCAATCAACAATTGAAAGATCGACCACTAAAAATGAGGACACAAGCCCATTTATCAAAAATAAAGAAGTAAAAACAATTTCTAACACTAATTGCTATTAAAAACAGCAATTTTAACTGTCGAACTGTCAAAATTAATATTACTAACGACGCATGCGTACCAACTGAATTAACTAAAATGAAAACACGAACATGACACGGAATGCTTGTGAATTAAATATCAAAACAATGAGTGGGAATGAGGCTTTATAGCACAACTACTTTAAAAATGAAAACGGATCTTCGTAAGATCATCGTTTCTGATCATAAGATATATTTGTTGCCGTTGCTGTCAACATCTAAATGATTTATTGATTTAATTACTGATGTGAGGTCTTGGTAATCAATCTACTTTTTATGGTCAACCGTTAACACTCAGGATGCCGTACTTCGTCAAGATGACTGTGATCGTCACTCTGCATTGCACCTGGATGCTGAGATGAAAGTATACGACTACTTACTGTCATCATTAGAATCATCATCTTGACGTAAGTATAACTTAGCTGATTTATAGGAGGAAAATAACATTTATATTTTATCAGTATTAAATACAATATACAATTAATTCTTTAGGATTTCTTTTTCTTTTAATTCAATTTTATTTAACGCTGGTCTATTTACCTATCATCGACGACTTCCTACTATGTTGGTTGTATTTATAGTCGGGTTTGAACTACATTGTACAATTTGGATGAGTGAGTTTCGGCACCTGTTTAGATGAGGGTATTTCCGCTGACATTGCATCTCTCGTGCCAACGATTAACAGTGTTCGGTCCACTTCATACTAAATTTCACACACTCAGGAACACACTTTAGTGATGCATATTAATTTGGGATGTTTCTCCCTCAGCTACATATCTTAAGTTCCATCTTCCACGTACACAAGCTGACTGTACTATAAAGACTGGCATCGCACACCTCTAGGAGTGGAGGAAAAATAAACCATGTTTTACTGCATGCAGTGCAGTGTATAACTCGAACTCCTTTAAAAAAGAAGTTAAATAATATTTGACAGTGTCGTACTTACAGCACAAGTCCAAAAATAAATACGCATATAAGTGCTTCTTGCTAACTCATTGTTAGAAGCTAATCATCATCTTGGACACAGGTCTTGCAACGATGGAACGATTTTGATGAAAAAAGTGAGTAGTAGTTATGATTATAAGAATCTGGTCGTTATTTGTTTCAACTTATCCCAAAATTTTAATATTTTGTAGATGATAAATTTCTAAGACTTTCTGCGTTGCGGGAATTTTCCCTGAATATATTTATATTCTAAATATTATTATGGAAGTAGAGGAAAATCCAAAAATATACTTGTGCTAATATCTCATGAAATAGAAAAAATAGATTACTAAAATTTAGGGTGCGCATTGAGATTTTAATTATACATATTTACCAATAATTAAAAAACAAAAATTTGAATTCAGTAGCGGCAAAGTCGCAAAAGAGCTAGAAAGTTGGAATGTGCTATATGGAACATTCGTAGACTGACATTAAAGGAAAAAAAATCCAAATTTCAGAAATTAGGAGCAAAACGGAAAAGCTTTAATTTAGTCTATATAATCTTGGAAGATGCAGAAGAGAGATACTAGATTTAAAAAAGAATATTTCTCTAGATCGTTTGCTAATCAAGAAGTAATATTTTATTTTCGATAGACAAAGGTTAAATAACAATAGTACATAAACAATAGATATACAAATTATATGATAGATGTCGGTAGTGATCTAATTTTGTTATCTATTTTTAACAGAAATACTTCAATACATTCAAATCAAGTCCCACATATTTATATAAAATATATATCGCTTAAGACGGGGGCGTAGCGCTATTATATATTAAATTATTCTTTTTCTATTGTTCTTTTTTAAGAAACACATGGAATTTGAAGAATTTCGAATTGTGGCGTTATGTTATATTTATATTTTTGCTAGTCGATTACTTTTACACATGTTTTATAAAAGTAAAATTTATTTTATAATACATTTTTATTAATAAATAGTATTTATTTAAAAAGTTACATTTATGTAAATGTTAAAATAGATTATGTATAAATCAGTGTTCTTATGAAATGACCATTGTTTTATTTTGAAAGGTTTATGCTTTCACAAATTTAGTCTGACTGTTTAATATATATATTTTATAATATCCAAGATGCCTTTATTCATTTTTCGATGATTAATGTTTCCGTTTTATAATAAATATAGCTATAAACTTGTCGGCATCAAACGGCAAAAATTCCAATATTAAATCGCAAATTATGAAAAATACTTAACATTTTTTAAACAATATAATTATTGGAATCATTTCCGCTCCCGTCTCTATTGTGTGAGATCGGTAGGCTGCAGGGCTATGGCAACTGGGCAGGGGGTAGGGGGTAGAAGACCCTGACTCATATTCCAGATCCAATAACTCATTGGTAACAAGAACGTTTTAACGGCACGCGGTGCAGCGTCTGGAAATATGAGACTTTATGTAACAATGTATGGATTTTATTATAAGTTGATGATTTTGTAGTTAACCGATTAACGCCCTAATGTATGGTTAGTAGGTTGAACCATGCCAGAAATTTTAATGAAAAGAATCGACGAAAATTTCTTTCACATATTTATTCAAAATGATTACTAGAATATGCTGTTGGCGCTATGAATACTCCAAGTACATCACTATGACTGCATGGCCCAGAGCTGGCCATGACATCATGCAGAGGAACAGAGGCCACTCATTAGATATGCTGATGCAGTGACTTATGGACCAGCGGATACGCATTTGCACGTGTCTGAGGAACTGTTGGACACGGAGAACTCTTAAGGTTTTGGCATTAGACAGAACACTTGACATTCAAATCGGTTAAAATACAATATATATGTGGAAAACAAGAGTACTATCCCAATTCTGATGTGGAAAACAATACCCAATCCGCTAATCTGATGTGGAATCAAGGTACTGTTATTTAATTTAGGGCAAATGTCAATTCAATTAATATTCAACTATGCAATATCTTAGTTTCTTGTAGGATGATAAAGAATCACATAATTTGTTTAATACATTTATTTAATAAAATAATAACGATGATAATAATACAATAAGGTTACAATATAAACGTTGGTATTTACTTTACAAATACAGAACAATGAATGAACAAACCATCTTAAATTCTAGTTATTATATACTCAGTCCTACTTTAGTTTTCAGCTAGATTTAATAGGTTTATTTTTATTACTTTTGAGAATGCGTTTAGTTAATTTCGGTAAGCACATTCCTTCACGTAATCAATCAGTGGTTTAAAGTTTCACACATTTTAATTACTTTAACCTTTGACTTGGTTTCCGTTCACAATATATACTTATTAATCACATTCTTTTACGACTTTTCTAGCTCGGGTGTTATAGTTATGATTACTTTGTATGCTCGATTTATTTTTACAACTCCACATACATATTCGATTGGAATTGATTATTAATTATTGACTTTTAATAGAAAGAACCCTAACAATATAGCAAAAGAAAATTGGACACAATGGCGATCCCCTTATTCCAAGCACTTCTTCTTTCTATCCAACTAGTTAGACTTACTCCTTCGAACTGTATTTTAAAATCATAATATCATAAATTAGTTTACTAAGATATATAAAGTAACATTCGAATGCTAATTAAGTGAATTATATTACCCTAAATTCTGAGTCCATTTGAATTCCAAAAATCCAAACTAAAAACATAATAAAAGTAACCAGGATTTTTGATCAAATTTTTGATGGACCCATAAAGAGGGGTGGGAGTCTGCAATGTGTGACAAGATGTCATAATGTGGCCCAGGGTGGAATGTGTTAGAGAAACATGACGTTTGTATGACGTAATTTCCCAGTCAACATTTTGGTGAAATAGCATAGCTAGGTGAAATTCTAGTGTTCTTTTTTACTCAGATTACAAATAGATATCCTATTTCAAATATTGTCAGATTCTTTTCAGAAGAAATAATCTTTCTCTTCCCAATATCTTACATGTAAATGGAGATGTAGTTGTTGTCTCTTTTACATTTAAAAATATTTATTTTAGTAAAGATAAAATTCTACATTCATTTCACCAAAATTTCATAGAAAAAGAAACAAGATATATCTGTCTCTGTTACACATTAATTGCTTATTTGCAACTTCATTCAATACTGGTACGGTAGTGAGGCCAGGTGAAGTGATTTTGCCATTTTCAGTTCATATCATTGACATTTTCTTGAACGTGTAAAATCAAATTGAATGGATTCATGACAAAAACATCATATGCATCTTAAATATGATGTCAAAGTGACTCTCATATACTATTAGTATGATTAAAATTGAAATACATCGCTTTATAAAAAATAAAACGACTTAATAAATATAAACAGTTCAAAAACTATTTAATATAAAAACAAGTTTGGATAAAACAATAGTGAAAGGCTAGGCCTTGACATTGACTGCTGCATTGAATTTCATTAGTGCTTGTACAGCTAGTGCTAGAAGTTTCTGCTGGCTGGCAATCACCAAGGTTAAAACAATAAGGTAGAGGCAGCCAGCTGTCAATATTCTGTAGGTCAACGATATATAATTATAAATACATAACAAGGACAAATTTGGTTATGTAATAGCAAAATAATATTACGTACTTTATTTAAACTGTGAATATTTATCAAAAGATATATTCAAATAGAATTAGTATATATTAAATATATTAGTATAGCCTGTAAACACAAAATATAATTTATTTATGTATTATTTAACGTCAAATTTTTTACTTAAAGTGACATTCTTAACCCCCTCTCTTCTTGTCACATTTTCCCATCTTTCCCGATATTTTTGAAACCTACAACACCATTTATCAGGGCTTCCATATTTCATACTGCGTGTTACGTCACAACGCTTCTGAAGATTCTCCGCACCTATACGAGTACCCAGTAAACATTTTGGAGTAAATTCTACTTAATTTCTATTACATATCATGAATTTTTTGTCTGGAACGTGTTCGTTTTCTATTCAGTCGTTCATAGGAAAGGCCCTTTTTATGAGCTACAGACATTGCAACGACGGTTCACTGCTGAATTAAAAGCGGAGTAGGTTTATGATTTATGACCGGAGTTATAAACTTGAAACTGGCAGGGGTATAAAACTTAATTGAATTTTACTTTTTAAAGTCTGCTTTAGTACGGATCGTGATTTTTTTAATGAATATTATTCATCTTCAACAATACTCGTTATATTAGTTTTTTACATTGTTTTGGTGATTCAAAAATCCACGATCGGCAGGTCTGCGTTAGGATTAAAACCTCTGTCTTACCATCGCTAGATACTATCTTCGTTTATATACATATTCTATTCGGGGATTGAGGGAGATAGCGTCTGTCTATTACCGTTAAAGAAATATTTGTTGATAAAGGATAGCATATACTTTAAACATCTGTACAGAACGAAATATTATACAAGTATACAAGTGTAACGGTGAAAAATATATTTTACTTGTCTAACGCATCTCGTTTCTCTCTCACTTTGGAATAAATGAGATGAAAGTGAACTTAAAAAAATATATCCATGTGGGAAAGAAACAGAAATACTTAATGAATGATGTTGGAAAAAGAAAGAATATTATTATGAAAAACTAACACAAAATCTGTGACAGGTAGAGAACTTGTAAAGCGTTAGAATAGAATTGTACGAGTGACTCGAAACATCACCAAACTGGGCACTTCACCAAATTGTTTACTGGGTATCGTAATTTACGGATAGCCCATAACGTTACGTAATATTATTTACCGAAGTCTAACATAATTCTATTAGGGTTAATCAACAAACTACATCAGACAAATTTCATGGTTTTTTAATACCACTATCCGCATTGTCACGTCCTGTCACACATTGTGAATTCCTCCCCCCGCCCCACATTAGAAAAAACCTTTTATTTTTCTTAGTCTTATTTTGTTTATTGCTCTTGTTTTCTCTACCCAGTTTTAAATTAAATGTAATCCCTCTTCAACCTTGTCATGTTTTGTCCTACTTTGAGATCCCTCTCCTCCTCCCTGTGAATGTGACGTAATTAATGGATGGCAATTTAAATAAACGCAAAAGATATTAAAAATGAAATAGACCTGAACAATAGACCCTTGCTAAACCTTATTCTAAAGCATTTTGAAAGAATACGTTCGAAATATGAAAGATTCCGAAGTATTAAGTTGCATGTCTCACTAATGTGGATTTGTTGTACAACTTCTGCCAACAAATGTTGGATGTCGTATATTTAAGTCGCACGTATGTGTACGACGCTTTAATTTAGAATAAAAAATTGGTCGAAAAAAATGGTTTAGACTTATTTTTTTTAGACTAAAGGTGCATTGCAAAAAAGAATTGTCGGTGATAGGACTCAACATCGAAAATAGGTTGATGATAAACAAATTGAAATAATAAGTAATAAATTAGGAAACATTTAGAATCAGTTTTAGTTATATTGTTTTCGAGTCATGGATCAAGTTTTCTGTATTTCTGACCAAACCACAGTATTAAATGATTAAACAAAATGGCTAAATTTATAAAAAGACACGCCTTGCATTTTCTGATTGGTGGAAAAAACATGCAGATAGATGTGCATGTTTTAAATATATTAGTGTAATGATATACTCAGCAAAGTACCTCAGCATCTCAGCATCACCATCTGCGGCTTTAATAATCGAGTACACTGTATATTTATTGTACAAATAAAATTAATTACTTTAGAAGGTAGTATTATAGTTGTAGTAGAAGTAATGTCTAGTTAAAACCTATATATCGGAACTTTACATGTCTAATATCAATTATAAGATAAAACACATTTCTTTTTATAATTATTTTATGTTATACATTCTTTATGTTCTTATGTTGTAAACTAATTTAATTGACTAGCTTACATAAAATAAGTTTTGTCCATAGTATTTACCCTCGGAGTTTTTTCGGTTATATGAAATATTATTTTATTACGCTTCTAGTAGGCTTAAAATGTTTTACAACGGCTCTTTAGTATAGGTTTATCTATATTATCCTAACTACCTGCTTTTCTTATTATCCTAACTACCTGCGTTCCTTATTATTCTAACTACCTGCTTTTCTTATTATTGTAACTACCTGCTTTCCTTATTACTCTAAGTACCTGCTTTTCTTATTATTGTAACTACCTGATTTTCTTATTATTCTAACTACCTGGGTTTCTTATTATTCTAACTACCATTTCTTATTATCCTAACTACCTGATTTTCTTTTTATCCCAACTACCTGTCTTTCTTATTATCCTAACTACCTGCTATTCTTGTTATCCTAACTACCTGCTTTTCTTATTATTCTAACTACCTGATTTTCTTATTATTCTAACTGCCTTTTCTAATTATTCTAACTACCTGCTTTTCTTATTATCCTAACTATCTGCTGTTCTTATTATCCTAACTACCTGCTCTTCTTATTATCCTAACTACCTGATTTTCTTATTATTCTAACTACCTGCTTTTCTAATTATTCTAACTACTTGCTTTCCTTGTTATTCTAACTACCTGCTTTCTTTATTATTCTAACTACCTGCTTTCCTTATTATTCTAACTACCTACTTTTCTTATGATTTTAACTACCTAATTTTCTTATTATTCTAACTACCTGCTTTTCCTATTACCCCAACTACCTGCTTTTCTTATTACCCCAACTACCTGCTTTTCTTCTTATTGTAACTACCTGCTTTCTTTATTATTAAGCCTACCCTTATTTAATTTTTTTATTGACTATCGTAGAACAAATTTACAAAGTTTCATCAAGTTCTTCATTCTTTACTACTTCACGAAGATTTTCATAATATTTACGTCTTGAAATTGAGAACAATAGAATGACAATGAGAACAAAAAAACTCCTCCAAAATTTTTAGGTTAAGTTTTGCCCCATTTAATATGGAATCGAGCTTATGTAAAACCTATAGTATATAATAATGTATAAATCTAATTCAGATTTGCATTTTTCTTTGTTGCATGATCTGATGTTTTGGCCGTAAGCCAATCAGCCAATGTTCCGCTTCCAAGCAAAATATTTCTAACAATAATATTATAGAAAAACATCAATTGAATCAAAGTGGCCATTAATAGTTCGCGACGCCAGCGACGGATGGAGCCATATTCAAATATTTATTATTGCATTTAAAAAGTACAATGATCCCTTCTTTTGCTCTTACTAAACAAATACCCTGTATATCTAGGAATAAATTGTATACGTCTAAAATGATCTAGTAATTAGAACTCTGGGATGAGATGGTCTTTTTATTGTTTTAATATTTATTTGAGAGCATCAACTTTCAAAAGTTATTAACACTTAAAAAGATTAATACGTTTATTAACATTCACAATACATAATTTACAACTTATTTTAAATAAAGAGATTAAATTGGTTTTGTTTATAAAGTCAGTAAGGCAGGGGGATCTTGTAAAATACGAACTGTTCAAATATAAACCGGAATTTTGTACATTTTACTGACGTAGTGCTGTGAACAGTACAGCGCACCGGGTAATCGTTAATATTTGTTTTCCCAAAACCCAAGTGTTTGACTGACCACTAAAGTTTCTAAGTGGAAAAACATGTGTTTTGGGACTTAAGGTTTACTGCTGATTGACGAACGATAAAGGTGGTGTACTACTGCCAGCTGCTGAATGAGGCCAACAATACTTATACTTATCGTAACCGATTTGCGATGTTTTCTTTCTGCACCATGAACGCGCGGCGATACGATAACAGCAGCTCAAAATCGTGATAAACTCAGTATCAGTATCTGGCAATCTCTTGAACACCCACCCTACAGTCCAGACTAATCTCTATATGACTAAAATTTGAAGACAACTATGCGGCCGAACGGTACGTGTGTAATTGGCTACAGGGGCAATCATTTATTCTATGAAGGGATAAAATGCTTCCTATCCGATAGAGGTAATCTATTTCTGCTGACGGGAACCATGTACAAAAATATGGCACTCCATTTGTATTTTTATAAATCTCCAATAAATCTGTATTAAAATATTCCGGTTTATATTTGAATGACTCTCGTATATACCTACTGTCAGAAGACTTCTACAAGAATTTGCTATAAGATTTAAAACATCTTATTCTTATAAATGATGACGAATTCAATAGATAAAGTAACACTTTCATTTTACGAGTATATCGTAATCTTATAATTATTCTAATTTTAAAATTGAAATGTTTTGTTTGAATATAAATATTAACAGGTGTTCAATCTTAAAAATATTTTTTTTCCTTTCATTAAAAAATTTTTTTTTCTATTTTTAAAATCTATGATTTATTTGATCATACTTTTTTAATTTGGGCCTATGATGGGCCTAGAACTAGTGCGGACCGCCTTCTCTGCATCTATCTCTGCCTCTGGAAATTCTGTGTTCGGCGGGATTTTATTCAGAAGAAACTTGTAAGTTGACTGTCACAAAAGTTTGAATATAAATAGCGATTAGGAATAGTGAAATTAGAGATGTAGTTTTAAGAGGCATATAATAAAATCGTAGTATGAAGGCGAGTTTTTTATTTATATGCAAACGAAGGTAATTTTCCGAACAGTACTTTAAGGAAAACGTTGTGGATTCGCTGCTTTTGTAAACAAATTATTCAAGCTATATTATAATAACATTTTCCATGAAACAATCTTACTATGCAAGATCAGCTGGTTAAAGTAACACGTAATTTGACAGCAGTCAGACTGAACGTCGCGCTTGCCTGCTCTAGCGAGAAGATAATCTGGATCAATTCGGTATGTTGACGTAGTGTAGTATTTAGCTAGCAGTAGCAGTGACATGCGCTGTGAATTCAACAGGCAACAGGTACCTCGTAAGTCGACTATGGACCACATACACAGCATCCGATCGCGAATCTAACATCACTACAGAGTAACACGCTGAGACTGAAACTATGGACTATAGCATACTAATACCGAAGCGAACATTATAAGAAACATACAGTAACACCAGTTTTTCTATTAGTCGAATAGATACATCTTCGTGTTAAACGCAGCTTCCGATTCGTCTCTATTTGTTGATCTCTTTTAAATTACTTTTTAATGTGTGTGTTTATATATAAAAACAGTTTTCAATTAGAAAAACGTGAAAATAGTGCGGCTAAATCAAAACTATTGGTGACATTATTTTTACACCGTGTTATAAATATAATTATTTGAAATTTTTTAATATTTTATCTATATTATAAATAAGGTAAATTTAATGTATAACATGTGTTGTCATATTTGAGTTTAATATTCGTCACAATATATTATTGTCTTTTCGTAAGTGTTATAAATACCAGAAAAAACAGGGCCGCATTTATCTTATGAAAAATACAGTTATCTTATGGGCAATTTTCTGGGAATAGAACCAAAGACTTAACAAAAATGTGTTCTTATAAATTACTAATGTACCAGCGATTACTCCGTCGCAAAGTGACGTCTGTTTTAGATGTATAATTTAAAAATATTCCATAAAATAATTCGTAATATTATTTGCAATTTTAATGCCACTTTTAATCAATTAACAGGTGTTCAATTTTAAAAATATTTATTTCACATTACAAATAAATATTATAATAAATATTTTCAATTTTTAAAATTTATGCGTTATTTGACCAACTATTTTCACAAACAAAAAAAGCTAAAAAAGAGGCAAATATATATTTCTCAGTAAAAATTTAATTTTAAATTTTTGTAGGTTTTATTATTAACTTAAAAGAGTTTTAGCTACTATATCTTTTATTACTGTAAGTGCACTGTACACTGAGACAAAGCTGATTATTTTTCCATAAAATAGATTTATCGCAAATGTGCGCGTGATAGTGCTATATTTAGTGCGCAGCCAACATAAGAATGCTTTATCAATTTTAGACCTTTATTTGGAACAACAGCCAAAGGCTTGCAACTGTCAAACGCATCCAATTCAGTCAAACTCTCACTGGATAGAATGAATTTTGATGTGAGACTAAAAATGAAGGTCAATTACCACATTTTGCAGGATATAATAGAATTTGGAGACTTTTTGATTTCAATTTGATAAGAAATACTAGTTGCCCCGGAACTCATGCTTTCTCTGAGATACCTATTTTAATATATGGTAATGGACCTTTAGAGTAATTTATAGAGAAACGAATTTCCACAAATCTACCCGTTGTAGATTAACTGTTGACATTTACGAACGCTGACGAATTTAATTATGGCCATCTATAATTACTAAAAGCGTAATTTTTCGCGGCCATGCAGTTACAAAACATTAGTTTAGTCAAGCTAGTAATGGGATAGAAGGTTGCGCAATTTTTCATTGTGTAGACAAATAAATAAACTTTATTAGTTACAATTTTTTAAACTTTTTTTTGAAACTTGAAAGTTATTATATTATTTCTTTTTTACGTTTAAAAATAATAATTTTAATTAAACTACGATGCCATTGGATAGATATTTTGAATAGGTCAACAAATGTTAATGAGACATATATCAATCAGTAGATACTAATTGCATATATATATATATATATATATATATATATATATATATATATATATATATATATATATATATATATATATATATATATATATATCGTACACTCGTAGTGCTTTTTATTAGATATTGAGTAATAATCTAAAAATACATTTTATTATTACTTGAATTTAATTGTTTATGTGATTGATGCAACAGCGATACGAATAATCTACGATTAAATCACGATTTCATTAATAATACATCATTATTATTATTAAAAATGAAATTACTTAGAATTTATTGATTCAACAAACGAACAAACACATTTGTTATTTTATTATTCATTTCGTTATATATAAAGAATACTTTTGATTATTATTTTCACTGTTTGCTGATGTATTTTAAATTTGTTTACTTAAAAATAAACAGAAATTATGGAATTTATAATTCCGTATACTTTTCAACGCATCGTATAAATTTCTTTTCAAAACATCAGTGCTGCATTGAATATTTGGTTGACTGGAGTCATTTCTAGGGCACTGTGAATAACAACAGTACGTGAAGGTTGACACAAGCGGTCCTGAAACATATACCGCCGGCTTATTCTCATTTTATACCTTGTATAAATTTTATAACAGATTTATTTGTAAAGCGGATAAAGTATAACTAAATATTTCCTTCTCGCTTTGCATCTTCTGACGAGGATATTGTAAAAAAATTTTAAAAACTGAGACGATTACAATAGCAAGGTTATAATCACCTGAAGTTTTTTTGTTTTAATTAAATTGGATTAATTCAAAATATTTGAATTAGATACTCATACCATCTTTGCATAATTATTAATTTTGTTTAATGTTGTTTCTGACGACACCATGGCTCAGAGCATTTATGTTTGACACCAGACCGTTGTATCTTCAGGTTCGATCCCCGGACCTGAGCCTATATTTTCTGGGTAATCAAAGTAAATGAATGTCGTCGGTGATAGGGCTCTCTCTCTCACTCTCACTGTTGATTCACTGAAATCGGATGACATTAAATAAACCAAATAAAGTATAGTGGCACTATCTATTATATATATATTATAATTGAGTGTTACTGGTTAGCGTAATCATGTTTGATTAATACACGCCTGAGTACAATTGGTAGTTGATCTTTTTGCTTGACTGGTGTACAGGTCTCTTGAATAATTCTACCGAGTGAATATGTTCTACCAGTAGAAAGAAATCCTAATGTTGCTGCTAGATTCTCATTAGGCCTGTCGCACTATGCTAGCGTATTTAAGCGACGGCGAATTCGGACGTAAATTGGCGGCTTGGTTGAACGGCTAGAACTCTCAAACTTCTGTGTTCTTTGCATGTATTGTGTCACCATACAATACGCAAAGTCAAACTTGTGTACTATAGGGTGTATTGGAGTTGTTTTATACTAACATAATTTATCATGAGAGCAAACTTTTACTTTAATCTTTGTCGATACACCACTGTTCCCTTCCAGTCTTAGACGGCTGATTGCATTTACAAGATAGGGATAGGTTTAGCGTTGTAGCATGTATACGCCGGGTTAAAATGTTATACTCTTTCAGTATGAGAGCTACGTAACGCCCATATTCGGACGGCTCTGTCTGGTGCAGTGTGCGAGGTTCATAACATTTACAGGGTTATAGGTAAAGCGTAGTAGCGCGTATACGACTGGTCAATATTCGCTTAAATACGCTTGCAGTATGCTACAGGCCTAAGGCAATATAGCAATACCCACTACAGTATTCAGTTTCTGAATTGAAGAGGCACCATTGCTGGTAGTTTGATCTTAGCCAAGAGGCCGAGAAGCGATGATATTGCTGGTAGTTATAAATCTAAATCTCATCTTCAAGAATTTCACCATATTTACCAAGTTTATGTCATCAGATTGATTAATTTGTAATAACCATTGTGTCGACCAAATAGTTTCGATTTTATGATCGTTCTAAACAAAGAAAATTAAATAGATTATGCTCAGTATTGTCTTGGTCGAAGCAAACATATGTTACGCATTTTTATATAGTTTTTAATTTAAATGTTTCTCATTGAAAGTGTCCTCAAATTTAACACCGGTTTTATTGAATTGAACATGTTCAATTCGATTCGACTCCGCTTTTAATTCAGCAGTGAACCGTCGTTGCAATGTCTGTAGCTCATAAAAAGGGCCTTTCCTATGAACGACTGAATAGAAAACGAACACGTTCCAGACAAAAAATTCATGATATGTAATAGAAATTAAGTAGAATTTACTCCAAAATGTTTACTGGGCAGTGTTTACATAATATTCATTCATTGTTATATTGAAACTTCTCCGCCTAAGAGAAAAGTATTTCTTCTTATATTGTTATCCTCTTCTATTGTACATCGTTTTAACGTTAGATTTTTTAAAATAGGAGTTGTAATTATACGTACATATTGTAAACGTTTAAAATATATTGTATTAAGCTTACATTCGTTATTTTCTTCATAAATAATTCCCTACCCCCAGTTAGAGATTTATAAAATAAAAATATATAATTAAATTAAATAAAAAATCAAGTAATAAATTCGCGCTCGATTAATTTCTTACGCGACGTCCCTTATAGAAAACCACAGGTTTTTTATAAAACTTAACAGATTACTTAATCCGAAACGCGGCTGTACAGAAATTTAAATTATTTAAGGTTCAAAGATTTGGACACGTTGGACTTTTTTTGATGTCGGACAGTTCGTGGGGGATACATTAAGCCAATTTACATACTATTCCTAGGTTTCGGAGACAACGAGCGATGGTCGAATGGTCCACATTGAAGTCTTCGACAAACATTCTCGTTGTCAAATTTTCATCCTCTTCCGTGCCTGGTCGTAGACAATTGATGGAAGCAAGGTTTGTTTCGTCCGCTTTAAACTTCTTAAAATATATTTACCTTGGCTTTTGCTGATCGTTCCTTCTCTAGATATGAGATATCTTTGGGGTCACAAAATGACTGGGTTGTATCCCAATCGTTGTCGAAGTAATAAAACAAAATATGGCGAATACGGATAGGATTTTCGATACTCATTTGCACTACCTGAAAAAAGAGGTTTATTGTTATGAAAAATATATAAACAAAACGCTAATTTTTAAAGAATAACGCTTTAAAGAAACACGCTATAAAAAGCCGCAATAATTATGCATTGACCCTATTTAAAAAGATAAAAACGACTATATATATATATATATATATATATATATATATATATATATATATATATATATATATATATATATATATATATATATATATATATATATATATATATATATACTAGAGTTTACCCCCGTCGCAAGCGACGACTGTCTTTTGTATGTGAATTGAATTTCATTTTAAATTTTAACTCCATTTTAAAATTAAAATATTAAACTCGTTCCATATTTATTTTACATATAACAACAAATAATTTTTCATATAAACTGACTAAAAAAATATGTTTTTTCCAATTTATTCATTATTTGACCAACTTTTTTTCAAAATTTGGGATTTCTTTTTTGATTTGTAAGTTAGGTAGCAAAGTTAGCCCATATATAAAATTTCAACATTTTAGCTCTATTTTTACCCTCGGCAAAAACCGCTCCCGTGCCCCCAAATAAAATTTTTGAATTTTGAATTTTTTTTCTTAATAACATATTTCATTATTAACTAATACAAAATTTGAATGTTCTCCAAAGTTTTCTACCGGGCCAACTAATATTCTCAACGCCCCCTTTTCCAATTTTTCAATTCCTAGTTTTCAAGAAATGTCAGCATTGAACACCGTAATACACATGCAATATTTCAACTTTCTATGTTTTATGAATTAAAAGTTATAGAGCAAGAAAATGCGTGAACCCGTTTTCGAGCTACCATACAAAATTTAAGCCAAACATATAAGAAAATAAACATACACTTGGAACATTATAATATAGGATAATATGTATATATATATATATATATAAATTTCTTTAAAAAAAAAACTCTCTTAGAAAATGAGTTCACAAGTTCATTACATTTTTATAAATTTCGGTAATTAACTTTATTTAGAAACCGTTTTCAGTCCCTGGCTAAATCTTAACTATATTATATTACACCATCTGGCAACACAGCATAATATATATATACATACTTATTAAAAATACTGTAGTCAACATACAAATGTTGATTTTGACATAGAAAAAGCAACATTTTCAATACAATTTGTTTATCGAGAAGGAGAAGGAGATGGAGATGGAAAGCAGCCAAGTTAACCACTTCAAAGACATTCAATAATTTCGACGATATTCTCCATTCCGTAATAGTTTTATTAGTCACTAAGTCAATGTTGGTGTAGCGAAAGCAACAAGACGTTGAAGTGTCTTTAAATATCTCTGCGTATTGCCTAGCAAGGCCGAGCGCATCTTAATGCATCTGTTTTTTATATGATCCCAATTTGTTAGTTTAATTTTCAAGAGTAAAGTACAGGGCCGTTTATATACATACTGGAGTCCTCGGGGCCACTGCAAAAACCCGGACCCAAGAATTCTACGCATTATTCTACCTCTCGTGAACAAATATTGAGGATGAAATTATGTTTCCAATAAGCTGTTGTGTTTACTTCTATTTAAGATATAACTAATGACGTACCGAGATTAATAGGAACCTTATTTTTTGCGAAATAAATTGTATCTAGTCACAATTACCTTCCAACGTACTTGAAATTCAGATTAAGTGAGATAGTATCAATTAAAATAATCATTTTTGCCGCTTTTATCATAGCAGTAATCGCTCGACGATGTCATATCCGATTATTTTTCTATGACCCTTTTCTATTCTAAGAATTGCCATCTCTTTTATTCAACACAGTGTAAAAATAAGCCAAACAAACGAGCAACATATAATTATTATTCTAAAGATTTTAATACGAATCCTGTGACGTGATAATATGGATAAAAACTAAGCGACAGAACAGAAATTTAAATTTTAAATAGCTATATCTCTATCAACTGTTAAATACTTAAAAAACTAATAGACGCAGTCATTAAAAATGCTTTTAAAAATGTATTTACGTAATGTTTAAAAAACACAATCACACTCTTTCATTTAATCGAAGAACTACGACTTGGTATAATTATATTTTTGTGTTTTATTTAATTTATAATATAAACTTAAAATATAAAACTAAAGGCCCATTCCCAGTCACTGATTTTTAGTGTTGATTTAAGGTTTTAACCTAATACCGGGCGCATGATTTCACAAGTACAAAATTAAAAAACCTTAAATTAAAACTAAAAATAGTGAGTGGAAATGGGGCTTTAAAGACACAGTGGGCGAAAGCAATGATACTTATCAATTTCGATTCCCGGTCCAAAATTATATTATCTGGGTTTGTTTATTATTAAATTAAATTGATTATGTACATACATAAACATAAATTTATTAGGCAGCGGTAATGTTCACATATATAAGGCCACGACACCACAAAAACTGCCACCATAGTAGGAGGTCATCGGTGGTAGAATCAGTATCAGAAATAGGCCGATGTTAAATAAATGAAATTAAGAAAGTAAATAAATAAAATTTGTTCTCAGAGGTGATGCCATGCACTCTAAATCTTACGAGTACGGCCCTGCTAAACCCCACGCACACAGTAGCACATAGTATGACTATGGTGGTTTATGGGGGCGGTAAAGTGCAGCTAAATAGAAATATTTAAGTACAAAATAACAACACAGTCCTGTGTGCTTTAGTGTTGTTCACAATTTAGAAGTCGTATGAGATTCTAAAGCCTTGTTCACATATACGTGTTCGATTAATCGTCTTGTTTGCCGATAATTTGAGCTTGAATGACAGTGGACCGAGTTAGGTTATTACTGATAATTATTTACTATAACATAAATGCTTACGAAAAATGGTTAATTCATACAGAGCATTGTAGGTTATGTTTTCATTTAATCATCATTCATTTCATTTCACAATCATTTAAATAAAATAAAAGTTAGTGTATTATAGCAGTTATTCGTTGAATATAACTAAATACTGTGCAAAAATGATTGTTTATGTGTTATGAACGTTCAAATACGTTTATACAGAGCTTTGTAGGTTATGTTTTACTGTCAGTATGGCAAAAATGACAATTATTCAACATCAGATTTATCAAAACGTTTGACAAAATCATTTAAATAAAATAAGAGTTAGGTTTTAGGCAATTATTCGTTTACTATAACAAAAATACTAGGCAACAATTATCAATTATAGGTTATAAACGTTCAGATACTTGACAGATACAGATCTTGAGAATTACAGGTTATGTTTTAACGTCAACGTGGTCGAAGCAAATTTGATCTGTTTTTACGGACACTAAATCTAAAGTAGTCGTCTTCATGTACGGATTACAATTGTTAGTCGAATGTTCGTGCTTTGTATACACGTTTGTGTTTGTACACAAAAGCAGAATATTCGGATCCGAACACGCAAGTGTGAACACCACATAATAGGAGTATAATATACACGTTACGTATAATTTTGAACGAGAATATCATTTTAGTGGAATATATCTAAAAATACAACTCACTTACTCTGCCCTGGTCTGGGAAATATGTGTTAGTTAAGATTTTGAAGCATAGTGTTGTGTGGTGTGGTATTACCATGTGATAAACCAGCAAAACAAAACGTGTAACGTGATTTAGAAATGACAAATATCTGTAAGTCGTTGATAATTAAATAATAATAATATTATTATATAAAATAAAGAAAAGTTATATTTTAAACAATAAGATTTTTAGAGTATAAAAAGTCTGCTACTGTATCAATTTATAAATAAATATAAGTCGTAACTTTCTTTATTTTTTAACATTTTGTGATTATTTTGGTTCAACGCATGAGAAGTGTTTATATTGGACACTAGTCAAATAAACAAAATTTCATTTACTGATTATTTCACTTTTGTTTATTATATTCTTGAATGCAATTGTTGAAATTGTTTTACGATTTATTTTATAATGCAGTAGCTTTTAATTCATTTTAAAACGTTTCTTTGTTTCATTTATTATTACGGAAATGAATTATTTCTTAATGAATAATACCACAGCAACACCTCAATATTTAAAAGCATTTTTGTGATTTTCTTCTAGCAATCATTTGATTTATATATATAAGACGTTTTAGAAATGGTAAATTTTTAATCAAACTCGAATTCAAAGACTTTTATTTTAAAAATTTATAACATTATAATAATTACACTGTTTAACTTAAATCATACTATCTTACCTGAAAACAAAGAAACGACATTTAAAGTTTATTATTTTAATTGTCAATTCCTTTTTATCTAATTTTATAATTACATTATGCACAGTGAGTTCTGTCAGCTCCAAATATCAACTGTGTTGGCCGTTGGCACGCACTACATTGAAAGTAGCTATAACTAATATATACCATTAGCTCATCTGATCAGAATGCAGTTTCAATATCTCTGTATAGTGTTACCAACTAAATAAATATAATTTCTTTATATGTATTGAGTATTGTATTTATAAGTATTAAGCTGTATCTAGATATGTATCTGATCATATTCCATCATTTATAACCGCAATAAATCTCAAAAAATGGACCCAATTGTATTATACATACAAAACTGGTATGAGTATGTTTAGTAGTATGATCAACGTCGGCAAATTTCAAAGAGAATGTTGATTTTAGATGTTGTCTCAGTAGACCCGTAGTGTTCATATGTACCTCTTTCCTCTCTCTTCCCTTCTATTCCAAGTTGGATAATCTGTGACGCTTATTTTTAAGTGTTAGTATTCTTGAAGATATTAATGATCTTTTGTACAAACCTTGTGTGCATTGAATTATAAAAAGAAATTAAGGGGTAACAGTACTTCCTAGTACAAAAGTAAAATGTAGCTGGCAGCATTGTTTTAAAATTTAAATGTATTTTATAAAATCGCACTGGAAAACCGTGCTTTCTTACACAAAAATCTTAATAGCATTGCACACAAGTTAGCTATTTAAAAAATAAAAACTTAGATACTTAAAGATATAAGTTATAAGTTTAAACTTATATTAAACTACTTACATTAAATATATTTATCCATATAAGTGTATTAACCCGAAATATTTAGTCCTAATTCTTTTCTTTATATTATAGTTTATTAATATGCCCCTGACATAAATACGATGCAACTAAAGTAACACAAATTTATACCTAACGTTACTCTATATATACAGTGGAATTTAAATTAGTAATCCGTTGACAAACCGGAAGGCTTAACCTATTATTTTAGACTTGAAAAAAAATTTTTGCTTGTGCGTGACTTTGCTAAAATTCCAACGGATGATTAGTTTTCAAACTTATTACTAATGAGTAGCAATCTGTACAGGCTCTAGTTAATAAAATAAAATAATTTATTTTTTAAATAAAATATGAAATAAATATATGATTAACATAAATATTTTTTTTAAAAATTATTTTAATTACTATATTTATTTAGATGATTTTATGGTGGCCAGTATGCTCAGGGCCGGATTTTTTTTTTGTTTTTTTTAGAAAAATACGACTAGAAAAATCTTGTTTTTCAACTTTATCAATATAAGAAGTTGTATTCAAAGTAAGACAAGATTGTCAATGAAAGTTATATAAAACCCGAAGAATATAATAAAGGACCATCCATAAATTACGTTGCTTAAATTTCATGATATATTAGCCTCTCCCCTTGTCACATTTTGCGCACATTATAAAGAAATATTATTATAAAGAAATGGTGGAAATTTTCAGATCCATCGATTGTGGTTAGAGTACCAGTACGTATTTTTATGTCGATTTGACTATGAGTTTGGTACAAGCACAATATCTGTTTCTTAGGTACGACCCTATGCTTAAGCAACACCGCCCTTCACACATTTCACGTATTGTTATTTATCTGGATTAGTTCAATTCAATTGTTGATTGAAATTGATGTTAATAAATGTGTATTGGTGTGTCTATTTTATTAAATTTCTAAATGTTGACGTAGATATAGCAATTAAAAATTTGAATTGTAGTTTTAGCGCTACAGATGTCGGTCATATTTGTATGACGTGAAATGCATTTTAACGTCAGTTATTTGTTGAGTAGGTCAGTGCTGTGGTAATGTTCTGTAGCTGTTGGTAGTCAAATAAGCAAGTCAAATCAAAGAATAAGTTTTTATTTTATTTAACCCTGCTAAGGCAGACATAATATTGGAATTTGATTATTCCTTGAAGTAGCTGTAAATAATATTTGATATTTTGATATATAAATACATATAGCAGAGATTTATGAGCTGTAAGGTTCGTAACCTTACACAAGGATTGTGATGTCACATGCATTTGGAATGTGTACAACGTTGAATCCCTTTAATAATTAAAGAGACAAAATGACTATTTTAATTGTTAATATTTCTTAACATATAAGGAGTTATTAAAAAATAATTGAACATTTGAGGTTCTAGTAACCCACTTTATCAATATATAGTACACTTTTGTAGAAATTAAGACATAGGACACAAGCCCATTCGTAGTTGTATGAGTAAGTAGACCCGATGGATCTGGGCACGTTTCTAGGATAAGTTAGGATAACTGACCTCACCCTAAAAACTGAATTTTATTTTACTAGCTCCAGCCTTAATATTTTTCTGATAAAGTACTTGGTGCCGAAAGTAATGACCTTATTTACGTCCCACGGAAATTTTTTGAAACTTAACTTACTAGACAATTTTTTAGTTTTTGAAGAAATGATCTTCACAATTTGAGGATGGTCTCTAATAATAATTGTCTGATGGAAAATTGTCTCATTTTTTCTACAAACACTGCCTGCATTGCGGGTCAGTCCTAAGAGATTTACGCTTTTTAAAAATCTTTAAAGTTCTAGTTTTTTTTATTATGTCTCAAGGTCTTTCCTGACTAGTTATGAATATAAACATTTATAAAATTAATATGCAAATTAATAAAACAAAGAAAATAACCATAAACCATTGTATTTTTTGCGGCTATTATAAACACATCTTGTTAAAAAAACTCATCCAGAGTCGTTTGCGGTGTCTAAAGTAGAGATTTGATTAAAAACAACTTGAGATATATCAACTTAACACGATCGCAAGCCTTTTGTTTAATACAAAACAGAAAAAATAAAGAAACAATCTGTTTAAGTATTTAATTACAGCTCTTGCAGAGATGGTCATTGTAATATTCATGATTTTTTTTTTATAAAATGTTAAACTGGATCTAACCGTTCTAAACTAAAAGACGTCTTTTTCTTCTTTTCTTAACCTCTTCAAAATGGAAGAGAGTGAAAGTTCGTCTATATGTTTAGAACAATCGTGGGTGACTACTTTTATAGTGTCTAACATGAAGAAGATTATCTATTACCTGTGGCTAAACCGAATTTAAAATCAATACATATATTTCCTTTCGTTTTTGTTTAGATCAAAATAGATGTAGTATTTTGTTCTTTATTAGAGAAATTCAAAAGGAAACCCTGATAAGAAGCTGTTATTTTGTACTATTATATAAATGTCTTATTTAATTTATTTTGATTGACTCCTTCATATATTTTTTTCTCTCTAGTATTACGGCGGTTTTAACTACTTGGTTATATTCACGAATCATTGGATTATTCATAATTTTGTGGATAAGGTATGTACGTTTTAGTAAGAAATGTACTAGTGTATTAGTACATGGTTTATGGTGTCGATGAACTGCATTGCTGCCTACGAAATGTATGTATATATCTGGTAAATAATGCATTTAATGAAACTACACCAAATCCAGATAATATAATTCTGCTCTGAAAATTGGATCCCAAAGTTTCCAGTAAACTTTCATAACTTTGCCATTATATTGAAGATGCGTATGATCTTTTTGTTATGGAGCGTAACTTTACAGTTCAGTTTCTCACAGTCGTTCATATTAAATGTATATTTTATCAGCTACAAACAGCGAGACCGTCGCTGTCGAAATACAAATGAAGATAAAGTTGATACGAACTATAATTGAAGAACAATAGTAATAGAAACGTCACGAAACAGGACACATCACCAAATTGTTTACTGGACTTAGCAGTTTATTTTCGGTCACCTCTATCCATCAAGACACAATTTTTTATAATAACGATTCTTGAAGCCATTGATACTTTTTATTGTTTTTGGATATCCGAAATAAATGAAAACTTTAAATTCGGTAAATAACGTTATTTAGAAAACGTTGTCATTACTACTTTTAATTACGCAAGTTTAAGTAATGGTTTTGTTGTAGAGTGAGGATCTCGGCAATGTATGTCTTTGTCAAAGTAGAGTATTTGTAGTTTTCTCCAATAAACATTGCCCTCTCTTGTAATTATTTTTAACATAATCTAAATACTAACTAGAGAATACCCCCGTCGCAAAGCGACGTTTTCTTCGTGTGTATGATTTGAATCCAATAAAATAATTCGTAATTTCATTTCAAATTTTAATTCTATTTTAAAATTAAAATATTTCACTCGCTCAATAATAAAATAATTTTTCATACAAATTGACTAAAAAAAATATTTATTTCAACAAAATAAAAAATATTTTCAATTTGTTCTTTATTTGACAAATTATTTTTCAAAATTTGGAAAAAATTTTTTCGATTTGTTGAAAACATTGACGAAGCCGATTTCGAAGTACCATACGAATCGCGTAAACATATAGGAATATAAACCTACAGTTGGAACATTAAAATGACGAGAAATGTGCGATATTTGCTTAAGTGAGAATTCAACTGAGATTCAATTCAATTCAAGTGAGATTCAATTGTATGTATATTAGAATAAAAACACACAAAAAAGAAAATGAAAACAACGCTACTCTTTCTCTGACTAGAGAAAGCTAGAGCACAGATAAATATGTGACATATATTTTCTATAACGTTTTATCGCTTTACCAATTGGTTAACATTACCATATAGTTCAAGTTTATTAAATTTAAAATGTGTGCATAAGCCAATTAGATAATAAATAGAGAATTATAACAAAGCCGCAACATCATTCTGAGACAGGTTTTAATACAGACGTTAACATTTCTATTTCACCTTGTGCCGATTTAATTTTTATGAACTTTTTATGACTAAAATTTTAACTGTGGGTGTGTTTTTAGACAGCGGGAAGCTCTATTTTTAATATTTGGTTCTTGTGTGGTCAAAATATGCCGCCTAACAAGGTAAAAATAAAAAATAACATATTAAAGAACTAATTAAGTTAAATAATACCATTAATAAAATAAATTTATTTATATTTATTTTCAAAGTTGAAAATTCTTATATTTATTTATTCGTTTGTAGTCTATTTGTCTACTTTATTTATTCGCGTACTATTAAGTATTGTACAGTTGTTAATTTTCTTAATTACTATGTATAATAACTTTGTCATACTTAACACAAAACTGGTCACATTTGTAACTTTAGAGAGCGCCTGTTAACACCAGGCAATTTTTCAGAGGCTTCTATTTTCAAATTTGGCTGCTTATTGTCAGATTTATTTAGGATCAGCTATTAGCATTGGGAAAACTTAAGTTGTACAATATTTTTCTTTTAAAACTATTTTGAAAATTCAAATAATGTGTCTCTTTAAAATTACAAAATAGCGGTCATGAGTTTTTTTATCTGTCTAAGTCATCATTTTATTTTGTATTTCTAAAGATAATCTTCTTTAGTTCTACGGTGAATTTAACAACTTGTGAAATTTTGCATATAATCTAATTTTGGTACTTGATTTACAATTCAATAAAAAAAAATTTCCTAAAAGTTACTAAAGTAACCCATAAAGTAAATTAAAAATATTTCTTAATAATATTTTTAAGATGAAATACCTGATAATAGTTATATTTAAGCCAAAAATTTTCATTTAAAAATGAAATTAAAATTTAAAACGAAATTATTAATTATTGTATTGAAATTATATCATTTATGTATAAAACAAACGTCGCTAAACGACGGTCGCTTTACGGCAGGGTAAACGCTATTGTTTATTTGTTTAACAAAAGTATAACCTTTTTTTATCTCAAGAAATGCAGAAAATCTTACATTTCTTATTTTTTTTGAAACTTTTCATGTTAAAAGAGTATAACTTCTTTCATTTCAAGAAACGCAAAAAATTCTATATTTTGTTAAAAATAATAATACAATATTCTCATCATTTTAACAAGAGTATAACCTTCTTTTTTTTTAAGAAATGTAGAAACTCTTATATTTTAAAATTAAAGATACATCACTTTTTGCATTTCTAACAAGAATACAACTTGCTTCATACTAAGAGATACAAAAAATCTAATTTTTATTAAAGTTAGAAACATATATAGCATATTTATCTCAAATAATGCAGAAAAATCTATTTTCAACGCCTGTTCGGCATGCAACTATACATACAGTAGATATAGTTGCATACTGCCCAGGCGGTATAATTTATAAACTAAGTAGCAAGTAACTCGGAGCAACGTATCTCACAGTTATTAATTAAATGACTGATAGCTAATTATTTTATCTAACAAAAACTGAAATTGATCTTCACTTCCTTTTTAGTTTAGTAAATTTTTTCAGGTAACCTGGAGGGTGGCGAGTTTGGTGTTGATCCCTCCTCCGCGTCTGTTCAAGTTACAGAGGCTGAGCAAGGTTCATCTAACGTTAAAGACGAATCAAAACCTCATCGAGCGGGACTGATTGGAAGATTTCTAAAAAAAGGTGACGTGTTCTTTAGTATAGTACCTCTCTCGCTCTCTTTCTATTGCAAACGTGCCGCAATCTTTTCTATTAGGTCGACTGCTTTCTAACATTTTAAGCCTGGTTATATTTAATTACGTTTATTATTAACCAAAGGGAAATGTGAGACAAGACGTGACAAGGTAAAAATCGTCTTTTAAAAGAAAAACCAAAAAAAGGGTCATTTTCTTGTGTGGTGCATAATGCTAAAACATGGTTTTTTATAATATACGTCTAAAGTTAAATGTTTTACATATTTTATACTCCTCTAACACCATGCCTTATATAAGCTTATCTCAATAGGATAATTGAAACATTTACATGCTTTTTCATAATGAATTATAATTATGTAATAGTTGCAATAAAATAATTGAACATGTATTAATTTTTGTTTCTTATTTAAAAATAATAAGCTTTAGTTTGTTAATTGTTATGTCATAGAAATCATTTATTACTTAATAAAATTTAACAAATAATTTTTTAGAGCATATTATTGTTATGTATGTAACATAAATATATTCTTAGCGAAGATGTAAACCTAGTTATATAGAAAAATATATTAACGATATGTTTCTTTGATATTAAAACTTTGTTAATGTTTAACTTATTTAACAGAATAATATATTACTAAATTAGGCTGATCTATATATATATATATATATATATCTAATAAGTATAACAATTTTCATAAATTCAATACTTTTGCAGCTTGGAAAAAGATGCGTGGTAGCGACATCTGTGAGGACGACGAAGAAGCTCACGACGTATACGAATGTATGTCACACTTATATTTTAAATTAATTTAATAAATATTAGAATAAATAGTGTTAAAATAATGAAATATGCATGTAAATATCAATAATTTTATTAGATTTCATTATTTCATATTATAGTAACATGCCGATAACTTTATATATTCAATATTATATAACTACTCTCTTGTGACATAGATGACGCTACAGTCTAATTTCATTTTCAAATATTAAAGATTCATACAAAAGACATATTTAAACTTTTGTTTGGAATGAATCCAAGATTAGTGCCGGTTATATAAAGTAGTCGATCAATAGGTGGAGTGACATGTATTTAAAAAAGTTATTTTAATATAAGTCAGTTGAGTGCATGTGTCGGACTGCATCACAGCCTAATAGGTTTCAGTGATGTGGTGACCAATTTAATTTTAGTAGTACTGGTTCAAGAATCGAACCCAAAGATATAGCGTCTGACGAGTGCGAGTTATACACTACATTAGGTTTAATGAACCAAAGTCGATTTTCCTCCACTCAAAGAGCCTTTGCGTGCCAATCGCGAGATTAGCTGCGTAATTTAGGGTGGTACTAAAATAACTAAAGCTAGGGAAGATCGTCCCAACTATAATGATCACTGAAGTGACATACGTGGTGTTTGAAGTAGGGGGCAAACTGAATACTGTTTATCATTGGCATGGGAGAGTGCAATGTCAACGGAAACCTCCATTCGCATACCACCTGATCAACAGATCGAACGAGATAAATGCTCTAGACTACTATGTCGTCTGAAATAATAGTTAGGGATTATTTTAAGATTCACTGAATCATTATAATACCTCCTTCACTTAAATAATCCTTCTGCTAGTGAAACTAAAACGGGTGCTGACATTTTTGGAACTTTTTCTTATGTTGGGAAATAAATAGCAACTTTTAGTGCTATGCAAAAAATAAATGGTATATTTATTAATCTTACAACGCACAGAAAGTAGTAAAAATAATAGGGTGTAAAAAGCGGAGGAAATACATCACCATTTCTGTCCAACACGAAAGCAGTAAAGAAATGAAAGGAGATTAGTTACAGAAGAAGGGAAGTGTAAAAATAACCAAACGTAAGATAAAAAGGGGAAATGTGTAATAACAAAGGTGGTACACCTGCAACGTATCATCGAATTGATATCGACTCAATGTGAGAAATCAAGCGTTATATCTGGTAATAGGAATCTATGCTATCAACTACTGCTACCACCTATTGATATAATTTTCACTATTAAACTATATATTTTACACTATATATAATCAAATAATAAACTGAAATATATGTATACAGAATTTATTAACGTTAAAACTGCGCCTGAACAGGCAACTACTCTAACGCTTGTAGGCAAACTTATCGCAAAGCAATGGGCTTGTGTCCTCATTTTTTAGTTGTCGATTTTTCAATTGTTGATTGAAACTGATGTTAATAAATGTGTATTGGCTTGTCCATTTTATGAAATATCTAAATATTGACGGAGATATTACTAAGGACGACACAATTAATTTCGCGTGGAATCTAAAAAAAAAGAGAAAAGGACCCCCATAATGAGTACATCCTCAGTCCCCATAGTGGTATACCACTGACTGTAGATTATAAAACGACCAAACGATAGATCGAAAAAGATGCGGTTTTTTTCTAAAATTGAATAATTCAACTTTTCTTCGAGTTTTAGGAAGGTTATATAGCCTTGTTACATTTCAAAAAGAAGAAGATGCTGCTTTTTCTTTAATTGAAATGTTCCACTCTTTCTTGAGTTTTAGGAATATTTTACATTTCAAAAACACGAAGCTGCTGTTTTTTACTAAAATTGAAATAAACAACTTTTTCTTAAGTTTTAGAAAGATTATAGTCTTGTAAAATTTCAAAAACACAAAGATACTGTTTTTTTCTAAAATTGAAAAAAATTCAACTTTTTGTGGAGTTTTACAAAGGGTATAGCTTTGCTACTTTTTATTAACATAAAGGTGCTGTTTTTTTCTAAAATTTAAATATTCAACCTTTTTTTGAGTTTTAGGAAGGTTATAGCCTTATTATAATTCAAAAACTGGAAGATGTTGCTTTTTTTAAAATTGGAATATTCATCTTTTTCTTGAGTTTTAAGAAGGTTATACCCTTGCTACATTTCAAAAACACAAAGATGCTGTTTTTTCTTAAATTGAAATATTTAACTTTTCCTTGAGTTTTAGGAAAGTTATAGCCTTGCTACATTTCAAAAACAAGAAGACGCTGTTTTTTCTAAAACTGAAAAATTTATCTTTTCCTTGAGTTTTAGAAAGGTTATAGCCTTGTTACATTTATGAAAACACTAAAGGTGCTATTTTTTCTAAAATTTAAATATTCAACCTTTTTTGAGTTTTAGGAAGGTTATAGCCTTATCATATTTCAAAAACTGGAAGATACTGCTTATTGTAAAATTGAAATATTTAACTTTTTCTTGAGTTTTAAGAAGGTTATAAGCCTTGTTACATTTCAGAGATTTTTGAGAGAAGAGATTTTTGACTCTACAGTCAAATTTTAAATATTAGTTTCAGAAAATTTGGAGTTTGTATAGTTCTACAACTAAAACTAAAATTAAAACGTTATGTGTAAATCAATATATTTAACTTTATATGAAATGGTATTTGCACTGACGATCGATTTCTTTTACATTTTGAATATATAAATGTAAATCTACGTTCAATTTACAAATAAAATGTAACGGTTGACAGTTGACTGGACAATAAACTACATGTTTGCAGGCAGTTACCTCTGCAAAACCCTCTTACACTCACTCTACACCCTCTTGCACCCCCTGAATCAAAGCTATACTCGTATACTCGCATATATGCTACTATATTCGTAGGTGTGGCATCAAACGACAAGCAACGGCAACTGAAACAAACATAAAAGGATAACGTCCATTTACTCTACGACTATGATAGCAGATTACTGTTTATGATCTTCAAACAACGTCACACCAGGGCTGTAGTCCTAGATATATTATAATTTTTTATGATATTTAAGGATATTTATAATATGTGTACAATAAACAAATAAGTGATACGCAGTGTTCTCCTTCCCCTGTCCTCGAGGAACATCAAGACGTGAGGAAAGTCGAAAACGATCAAAAGTAACTCATTTTCAAGTAATGTAATTTTATTTACAGAATAATATTTACCATATTCTCAATTAATGATTCTAAATTTTTCTAAATAATCATAACAAAATTACCATTACTATATCACAAAATATTTGTTTAAAATTTATATGCGAAAAATACAAATTTAACAGTCAAAATCTAAAAATTTAGTACCGTAAGGAGAATTAAAACTTTTCCTAAACTAAAATAAAAATTTTTTTCTAAAAAATTTTTTTTACTTTTTGCGCTGTAACTTTTAATTCGTAAAAGATAGAAAGTTGAAATTTGGCATATGTATAACGGTGTTCAATGCTAATTTTTTAAAAATCAGAAATTGAAGAATTGGAAAATGGGGCGTTCAGAAAAATAGGAGGCCTGGGTATAGGATAATTTCCTTATATTTATTCAGAAAATGACTTTTTTTTAGCTGTTCAAATTTTTTTGAAACTTACTACACTATGGGAACGACGCTACTTCTCTTGAGATTACTTCTCCTCCATTGTCACAATTTGTGGACCCCCTCTTCCTTTGCGTGTGACGTAATTAATATATGGTCCCTTACACGAAGGAGAACTAAATAATTTCTATCTACGACTGTACTCACTCACATTGTTCAAATAAATTGCGTCGGGATGCCACCCTGATACATGGCCCAAATCGACGCCTGTCTATGCAACGAGTTAACAATTAATTAACAATTAATGCAGTACCTGCAAATGTTTAGAGCACATACTTTATTTTATTTTTATAACAATTTACCATCATTTGTTATTTATTTTTAATATTTCCTTACAAATTAATTCATGTTTCCACCAACAGACACCTCTCCCTTGCAACAGACATTTGGATATACATAGTATATTCAAGGTATATACATTCATGTATATTGCATATCCTATGTATATGCTGTGGTGATGTAAAACCTATACTGTTTGTCAAATGTATGTGCATATTTAAACATTGCTGCATATACATAGTATGTACTGACATATTTATTCATTTCATGTATATGCAAAACATATACAGGATATTATTTTCACATTATGGAGCATTTATGAATATACAGGAAGTATCTAATCTTATGTAGGTAGTATTCTCGAAATTTACAAATCTCATTAGAGAAGCTGGACGTCTCTAAAATATTACCAGCACAATTCGACTATTTCCTACATAAATTGTTCACAAAATCTAATGTTTATTAACAGTTTTCAAAGGGTACAGAACATACCTTATTAAAATAATATTCTATTATGGTTTTCATGATCTTGATTATACTTGAAATTTATTCAGCATATATTTTATGTAAATATTTTTAAATAATATTAATCTGACATCATAAAATGAACATGGCATTTCACACAACCCATTACCCAATTAACTAGGCTCAGCATACCCACACTGTAGCAGTGAAACAGTGAAGAGCATTCTCCACAACCTACCCTTTGTGAAGGACGACGAATACGTGTAAACTAGTGGTGGGCATTAAGCAAAAACCATCGATGTCGAACATTATATTTTAGATATATTTAATTAGAGAAAAGCTTTTGGGTTTATTGTACTTTATTATCTAAGTAGTTTATCTTAAGTAGTGTTAAGGAAGACATTTTAAAGCGTTCCGAAATTACATATTTGTGTAATGTGATTTAAATTGAATATTCAAAGTGGAAGTACATGCACATAAAAATATTTTGTGTGAAGTATCAAAAAACCTCTTCTGAAAATATTTCTGAATGTTACCCAGTAAACATTTTGGAGTCACTTTGACATCATATTGAAGATGCGTCATGATTTTTTTGTCATGAAAGAGTTCATTTATAGTTCAGTTTCTCACATTTTTTCATATAAAATGTCTACTTTATCGGCTACAAATGGCGAAATTACTCCACCTGTCAGAATACAAATGAAGATAAAGTTGATGCGAACTATAATTGAAGTGAAATAGTGATAGAAACGTCACTAAATAGGGCACTTCACCAAATTGTTTACTGGGTAATATATTAAGTATTTATGTGACCTTAACAACGTAATTGTAGAATAACTTTAACTTCGAGGTGAACTATTTCCTATGATTATGACTGTAACGTAGTAAAGAGTCGATGCGTTGATCTCTTGGTGCATCGTTCTTTTCAATTGGGTGTAAACCAATTTGGACCGATTTTTTAAAGGAAACAGTACACTTCGTTTAATTTAATATCTTTATTTTCTACAAGTTATAATTATTACTAAGTTAAGTTTAGTGTCTTACAGCTCTTTTTAAATCTAAATACAAAGTTAAATTTAGTATTTTATTTCACTTGTTATATCTAAAACAATGTTGTTTTGTTTATAACAGGAAAGGAATGGGTTTGCAAAGAATAAAGGAATGAAAAATATTTGTACGCAGTTGGACTAGATAAAGAAATGTGTATTTAAATAGGATTGAAACAAAAGGTTTTGGTTGGTGCGAATAGAGGGGATATAACTGACAAATACAACTATTAGAAATGCATTAGAAATATCAAACAGTTTTACAATGATATTGACCATATAAGGTACTACTGTTGGTTTTCGTCCAATGACTATATTTAGGATTTAGGTTTTGTTATTTATTCGACTCATCAAGAAATTTACAGTCCACTGCTATTAAATAATTTAGGTTTAACATTAATTTGATAAACTAGAATTATGCAAATACATTTTGGTCCTTTGACCCAAGATATACATTTTGGTCTATCGAGCCAGATAAACGATATACAAGTACCATTGTTATGATTTGACATTATGGATTAGTAGGATTGTTATGTCTCCCATTTAGTACACGGTTATTGTTCAACTGAACTACTTCTCTTGATAAATTATACTCATTTTTAATTGAAGACATGATTCGTTTGCCTAGGTGGTTTGTATAAAGGAGGTGTTATCTATAGCATTCCTAGCCCTATTCATTTACGCTTAGCAGTACAGCATAGCCATGGGCCATGGGTCTTCAGGAAATTTAAGAGTGTCGAAGGATATATAAATTTGTGACTGGTTAGATTATATACGGTTGCACAGATTTACTATAAAACAAAATTTTGTCCTTATGTAAAAATACGATGAAATTGTGTTACATCGATATAATCGTAGTTCTTACACCACTAGCGTAAAAGCAACGTACCAGCATTAAATAATGTTATAAATATACTCAAATATTACTCTTCTAAATGTATATGCGAAAATTTTATAAGAACGTGAGAATTTCGAACTTATAGCTTATGATAACACGAAAATAAAACACTTTCATTGACTTAAGGAGGGAGTTTGTTTTGATATGATAGAAATAACGTTTCTTTAAGATTCTTTTCAAAGAAACTATCAGACGGATCATTATGAATTTCATTTATATGTAATGTTTCCTTTGGTTTTATTATTTCAATATATAGTACGAGAGTAGTTCGATAATATTTTTGAAATAGGGTAACTAATATTGTATTTAATGCAACATTGTGACTATAAAGGTCATTTGGAATTGTCTTGTTATCCAATCTCTCAGTTTTATAACACCTGTTTTGATCATCAAAATTGAACGAGATTTTTATGATATATGTGCTTGAAAAATATAAAATTGATGCACTGCTTTTATAGTTGTAGACATATCGTTCAAAATGTATGACCATTTGTTTTGAGCCGGTAAAGTGTTCGTCATAACACAAAGAAACTCTCGTAATATTCTGCTATTCATAGGATACGGATATCTTTCTTTTTTATATACAATTTGTAACATTTGACGTGTATTTTTGTTGGACGGTTATACCACAAATAATGTCATAAAAAGAGTTTGTAAAAATAATAAAATTGTTGGTAATGTAGCCAAGATCAATAAGGCAGTGAGTTATTTTGTAATAGTGATGTTTAAATCTGATATCAGAAATGTTCTGGCTACGAGAGAATGTTTGTGGCGTACCAGTCATTTTATGGAGTTATTATTAACACTTACACAAATATTGTATCTACATCTCATAAACAAATTCTCATAAACAACATAAACTATTCTATTCTAAAATTCCAATACATATTAAAGCTCAAAGCAAGTGATCATTCTTCTCGTGTCACTTCTGTTCTTTTCTCGCTCTCGCTTCTTCTATTTCTCCTTCCATCTTCTCTGCGTTTACGCCATTTATCTTTCTCCTTACTCATCTCTCTTTAACACTCTCTATCTACTTACTCTTCCCCTCCTTTCTTCACAGTATATCTTTTGCCCTTTTCTCTTATGTGTGCTGGTATCTTTCTATCTCAAATCCTTCTATATCACTAGTTACATTTCACACTCTCCTCCTTTTTTTTCTCCTGTCTGCATCTTCTAAGGCCATTCCATTCTATCGTAGAATATATTATGTTTTATTTTATTTTAATGTGTTAGCCATTAGGCACTACATTCTTTCGCTTTAAATAATTAAATTAAATATCATTGCGATTTATTACATTGTGATCCTTATTCTATCTACCCATTCTCACTCCTTCAAAAAAAAAAAAGAAAAATAAAACACATAAATATAAACCTCTACTCAGGCCCGGATATGAAGCAAGGCAGGTGGGGCTAGTGCCCCAGGCCTCCAAAAAAAGGGCCTCCACAATAGAGATCAAAGCACTAAATTTTTGAAAGACTTGACGGAAAAAAATTGTTCTTTCTATTCGGAAAATAATTTCTCCTTTTGTTGCCCCTACTGTTTCTTTTTTTCTCTCTATCTCCGCCATCCACCTTTTCTCTTTACTGCCTCCCTTTAATAACTACACAATCTTCTTTTCACTTTTTACTCTTTTCTCACATGAATACATAATGTGCTCCAACGTTTCTATCTCCCTCCCACACACTTTGCACATCCTTTGCTCTACATTTTCACAGTATCTGCTGACTTTCTTTTCGTTCCATCTAAATTTAAATCCATTTCATTCCTTTCGTAATAATTTTTCTGTTTCTTTCTCCTACTTCACTGATAACTAATTTTATGAATGACGTATTATAAGTCGATAAAAAAGAACAGATAAAGTTTTTATTAAGTTTGGAGTATGCATACTTAAAAATAAAAAATATAAAACGAAAACTAAAATTAAAACTAAAAGAGTAGATGGGAATGATATTTAACACAGAAACCCATCGACCGCGTTTGGTTCAAAAAGAGTTCATAATCTCTTGACTTATTTACGTTTATTCTAACCGCAAACTGTTTCAAAGTTTTCTTACAATAAGGTAAAACTAAGTTTATTTGAAATAAGTTTTTAAAGTTTTAGAAACAAGAGAAAATTTAATCTGTTTGCTTTTATTTAAGAAAGGATTTTCACTTAAAATGTAATATAAAACTTTAATGTTTATTACTAACCTCATTATATTTTTAATGTATTTATAATTTATTCAATTTACATATCGCTAGGTTTTACAATCTTCTTACACTACTTCTTATAATTACATTTCAATGTTCAATTAAACTCAACTTAATACTAATCCTATATAATCGTAATGTGTATTCATGTAACCATATATTCAATTTCCTATTTAAGTTTCTTATTATCTGCTACTACCTCTTTTTCTTTACTTACTTCTTTCTTTTCTGTACTTCTGACATCCATCCTCCTCTCGTCAGGTTCTCTATCTTCTCTTTACTGTTTGTTTTACTCTCACACGTCTCTTTTATGTGTTCAAACATCTCTGTTTTTCTATTTCACAATCTGCATAACCTTTCCTCTCTTTTTTCCCAATTCCTCTTCTTTTCCACATACATTCCTTGTCTTTTCTTCATATATATTCTCGTATCATTCTCTCCTTTAGTCTCTTGTATCTCATTATATTTATTTTTAACAATTTTCGTCATCCTCTCTTGTTGTTGTATCTCCCTGTCCCTGCTTCTTAACTCCTCCTCTGCACTTCTTCTTTCTTCCTTCCTTCTCTCTGCATCTTCTGCCGCCATTCCGTTCCTTTCCGTTTTTCGCCATTCCGTTTATTAGTACTCCTTCCTCATTTTCGTTCTCTTCTTTTCACCCTCTTTTCTAACCTCTTCGCATATCTTCCTCAAGTATCTCTCAATATTCCATTTTATAATAACGTACTAGTGTTAGTAATTGGATTGTGCATCATGATTTACTGAGTTCCTATTTTAAATCTAGTGGTTTTTTAATTTAAATCCTCAATAAATAAAACGGATTATTGTAACGTACTTATCAAAAAGAATATTAAATCCGATACAAAAATCCTGAATGAATGAACACGTTTACCGCAATAAATGTCATTCCCGTATTCAGCATTGTTGTTCATATACGAATACAGGTTGTAAGCTTGCGGGTAATTTGGTTTAAAAATCATTGAAGTATTACAAGCTCTGTGTGTTACTATGGTTGCGTGCCAACCGGCGCATATTGACTATCTACCTCTAGGTGTATTGCAGAGAAGAGGTAACAACATCCAATGCCTGTTAAGTTGACAAACCCTTGAGTATTTAGTCTTTTGTTTGTCAGTAATGCTTGAGGATTATTTTTGATAAGTGTAAAACAACGAAGAAACAGTTTAAGTTGTTTTAGAAAGCTGACATTACAATTTATATTCGTTATGTTAGATAAATATTTAAATGTATTATTTTTTGCTCTTAAAAGCCAGTTACAAACTGGAAAATTTTAACCGATTATATTCTTTAGAATATTGGATTTAAAATATAGTCGTGAATTCTCATTGAAAATAATAACTAAAAGTATTTTAAAATAACAATACCCTGGTAGAATTATGCTAGCTTGTCACAAGCTAATTATAAGGTTAGTTTTCTTCTTTTCGTATAGATAATGTTTTGCAGTCAGGCTCTTATTTGCTAGGTTAGTACAGTGTTATATTGCTTCATTTAATTTAATTTAATTATTTAATTAAAGTAAATTTATAATATCTCGCTTCACACCATTACAGGTCACAAGTCAAAACATTATAAATATTGTAATCAAACTAACGCTACTTTTATTATCATCCTAAATTTTAATGTTCCAGGTGTATGTTTATATATTTATTTGTTTATATGTTGCGATTTATATCGTTGCTCGAAAACGGCTACGCGGAAGTTTTTCAAAATTTTCTAATTCGTCGAGGAAAATATTCTAAGGCTTTTGGCATCCGCGGATTTTTCCCTGAATTTCTTGAAAACCCGTAATTTTGGAAAAACAGGAAAAAAAATAATCACTTTTTCCTGTATAACTTCTAATTCGTAAAAGATGGAAAGTTGAAATTTTGCATGTATATTACGGTGTTCAATGCTGACATTTTTCAAAAATTAGAAATTCAAAAAATGAAAAAGTTGGTGTTGAAAAAATTTAGGGGCGTGAACTTTGGGGAAAGTTCATATTCTGGATTGTAGAATAATTAAGTATATTATTAATAAGAGATAATTCTAAATTTCAAAATTTTATTTGAGGGCACGGGGGCAGTTTTTTCCGAGAGTAAAAATTGTGCTACAAAATTGAAATTTTGTATATAGGCTACCCTTGGTATCTCTTTTACAAATCGAAAAAGTTGGTCAAATAACGAATAAATTGAAAATATTTTTTATTTTGATATAAAAAATATATTTTTTTAGTCAGTTTGTATAGAATGTTTGTATAGAATTTATATTGAATGAGTTAAATATTTTAATTTAAAAATGGAATTTAAATTTGACATGAAATTAAAAGTCACACATAAAAGACAGACGTCGCTTGCGACGGGGGTAAGAGCTAGTATAAATATTATATATATTATTGAAAAAAATATTTTAATATTGAACACTTGTTCGCGATAAACGCTAGTCATATTTATATTTTATCAAATTCTCTTAAGGCGATTATTCTTTAATCGTAAGTAATGTTGAAAATTCATATAATGTTTACTTTACATATTTTGTATGGCTTTTACGAAGTTGGAAAACTAATTAATTTTAACTATGGATTTCAGTGACCAGATTACTGATAAAGTGTATTCCTTTGTCTTCTCTAATTGGGATGCAGATGCTGCGCTGTATTAATATTTTATAGAACGAACAGGTATTTTGTGATAAATAAATTATGTAACGTCAAGGAGTATATATCCGGAAGAAGCGAGATACGAGTGAAATAAAAAAATAATAAAATTGCGGCAAAAAAGTTTGTGGGGCTGCGATTGTTCTACCTTGAATATCACAGGGAATCTTAAGAAAATTTTCTTTAATACTTTCATACACGTCTATAAATCCTTGTATCCAATAGACACAAAATTGAAGGACACTTTATAAAATTTATTAATTTATTTATTCCGATTATATTAAGACATAATCAGAATATTCTTAACCAAACATAGAAAATATAGCTCTGATCCGGGATCGACCCAAAGACAAAATAGTCTGAAGTTACTCATCAATGCTCTCGACCACTGAACAGTCTAATATTTATTAGAAACATTAAATTTTAATACAATAAAATAAAAAACCAGTTTATAAAAAAACTGCAAACGGATGAAAAGAAATTATATACTCGAATAAAAATCGTAGTTATTCTTTGGTATGTGTTACTAGGGTTGCGTTCTACCGATCGTAGGGGCTATAAAGGAAATAAAAAATACGATTATAGAAATGGTTCGGTTTTAAGAGCTCTAAAATGACCATGGAATTATTTTATTGTTGTTACCTGAAATGTTATAAGTGGTGGAATACGCATATGATTTTATTTTTATTTTGTATATTTTTTGAGAATTTTTATATATTTTTTAATATGCTAAGTCCTATCACCGACATCGTCTCATATATACAACACCTCCTTCTAATAAGTTTACGATTATGTACTCGTATATACGTAATGATTTAATTTGATAATTACTAAACCCAGAAAATATAACTCTAGCCCGGGGACCGAAACCGAAGACGCAACTGTCTTACAATATCATCGGCTTTTTAATTATTAACTTCTGAAAAAGATTTGGAATTTTTCCTAAGAAGTTTTATGATTCTATTAATACCAAAAAGGGTATATTTATACTCTAGAAAATATAAAATAACAGTTAACCGTGTTAACCGGTAACCGAGCCATTGTTTAATAATAAAAACATTGTAATAATATGAGTAAGGCATGAGTGAGATCTTAAGGAAGATACAAGAAGAGGTAAGGAAAGAGGGTGGAAAGGGGAGAACGAAAAGAAGGAAGTAATCCTATGGAAAGAATAGAATGGCGGCAGAAAAAGTAGAGAGAATGAGAGAAGTGTAGAGGAGGAGTTGCGGGGCAGAGACAGAGAGGTACAACAACACGATAGGATGATAGAAATTCATAAAAGCAAATACAATGAGAGGTATGAGTGAATAGGACAGAGTGATGCCAGAATATGTAGAAGGATAAGGAACAAGAAGTGTAAGGAGAAGTTAAAGATTCAGAATGGGAAATGAAGAGAATGGCAAATAGAGAGAAAAGGGTAAGCAGAATGTGCAAGAAATAAATAGAAACGTTGGAGCACATTCAAGATACATGCGATTGCAAAGTAAAGAGTGAAGAGAAAAGAGTAAGAAAAGTTAATGAGAGGATGCAACAAAGGAAAGAGAAGGGTAAGTAGGGAAGTGAAATAACTGATGAGAAGAGACCGGGAAAGAAGGAGATGTATGGCAGAGCAGATGTGGAGAATGTTTAGTTTGTCAGAGAAAAGAGGATAGAGGAGCTGACGGAGGAGCAAGAGAAGGCAGAAAATAGACGACGGAGATACAGGGAAGAAGGAAGAAGAACGAGAAGAAAGGCGAGATGATGAAGTAAGAATGAGAGGACAGAGAAAGTGACACGAAGTGAGAATTAGTTTCTTAAATTCAATTAAGAACTAATCAATTGTAAATAATGATTGTATGAAAAAGTGTAAAGCATAGCGGCATCCATTTAAATGAATATTCAACAATAAAACATTGTAATTATAATAAAAAGTAACGAGATGTTGCTAATTTGCTTTTAAACTCATAACTAATTTATTAATCGCTACCCATGTGTCGATTGACACAAACAAATATTTATCTTGAAAATAAATTTATTTATTCCTAAGTAATTAGAATATTCATTTATTAGTCGCTCGCCCCTTATTTATATTAATTAATCCACGCTAACGGGAAATGCATGAATATTTTAATTTACATTACTTTAAGAAAAATAATTTTGGGTAATATTGTATAATGTAATCATAAAGGATCTTTTACACGATCAGATCAGTAAACATTAAAATTTGAGCGAAGACGGAAATCTGATTTAAGGGACCTTGCGAGGAGGGAGAAGGGGGTTCATAAAGTGTGACAATATGTGATAAGGTGGTGAAGGAAGTAACAAGTTTTGTGATGTCACATCTAATTTAAAAACTCCAAATAAATGAAAAAACACAACAAAATAAGACTAATTAAATTACTATTGTTTTTAAAATGTGTGATGCCACAATGGGCAAGAGGGCCATGACATTTGTGTGACGTAATTTATGGATGGTCCTTAATCTGATAGTCCACGAAGACCATATTGTCAGATTTATAAACAATATTTATTTGAGTGTATCTACTTTCGATAGGTATTAGTACTTAAAACAATATATAAATTTATAAACGCAGTCAAATTTTTGTTTGCAATCAGATCTTAGAAATCGTAAAGATAATAAAAATATATGATGTGTAAACAAACGCGTCGATGCGACCGATCGCTCACCGTCAGTTCTCTTGGAAGTCTGCTTCAATGTACGTGTTTAACTGTCAAGCTAAAGCTATTGCAATGAGATAGCCGTTTGACTTGTTTAGACCACACGACTACGTCTAGATATACGTTATTGTGAACTTATTACGTCAGTGCCGTCCATCGCGGGTGGTGCACTCGGGTACATTGCCAAATGCACAGTAAACCTAGAATTTGATACCGTCTAAAATAGTAAACGAGTACTTAATAATTCATTTTAGACTACACAACAAATTGACACTAGCAAAATAATTAATAGCAGTTCATTTATGTAAGTACGGATTAAGCTCGGTTGAATCTGAGATCTGATCGGATCGCGTAAACTGTGAAATATTAAAATGAAACTAAAATCAAATCTAAATCTGATTCAAGATCTGATTTGATCATCTAAAAAGGCCCTAACAATTTTTGTACGAGAGAAATAAATAAAGTAAAAAGAAATGTATGGAAAAGTTGTAAAAGCTAAAATTCTTTTGTTCTTTTCTGGAAGAACCAGGAAACTAGATACATAAGTAATTCTGTTATAAGTTCATCAAAGTATTTAAACTTGGCACGTTCTTAGTGTAGATCCTAAAGTTCAAGGGTCATATTTGTACGAGTATATTCCCCGGGGATATATATTTAAAAAAAAAACTTATCATACCAGAATATGTACAGAGCCGGTTTCAGTGGCATGCAAGATATGTGGTTACATGGGTCTCAGTCCTAAGTATCATTCCCACTCACTGTTTAAATTATGGGAATATGCGTAGTCATTACCTGCACCATCCTATATTATAATGTTCCAACTGTATGTTTATATTCTTATATGTTTATATGTCTATATTCTTAAATTTTTAGTACTGAATTTTGTATGGTAGTTCGAAAATAGATCCATCAATGTTTTTGAAAATTTCCTATTTCGTAGAGAAAAAAATTCTAAGAATTTAGCCGGATTTTTCACTGAATTTCTTGGAACCCGTAATTTTGGAAAATTGGAAAAAAAGTGAGCCCTTTTTTGCTGTATTACTTTCAATTCGTAAAAGATAGAAAGTTGAGATTTTGCATGTGTATTAAGGTATCTAATGTTGACATTTCTCAAAAATTAGAAATTCAAAAATTGTAAAAGAGGGGCTTGGAGCAAGGAACTTTGGAGAAAGTTCATATTCTGCATTCTAGAATAATTAAGAATATTATTGATAAAAAAAAATTCAAAATTTCAAAATTTTATTTGGGGGCAGTATTTGCCGAGAGTAAAAATTGTGCTAGAAAGTTGAAATTTTGTATATAGGCTAACCTTGGTAACTTATTTACGAATCGAAAAAAAATCCCAAATTTTGAAAAAAAGTTGGTCAAATAACGCATAAATTGAAAATATTTTTAATTTTGATAAATTGAAAAATTATTTTATTATTGTGCGAGTTTATTATTTCAATTTAAAAATAGAATTAAATATGAAATGTAATTACGAATTATTTACACCAGAAAGACGTCGCTTTGCGACGGGGGTAAACTCTAATTTTCAATTTATAATTTCATATAAGTTTACATACAATATTAACGATCGTCCATTGACATTTCCTTAATTTACACTATTTATATTTTTGTTTTTACACTTCTTTTATAATTGTCATTGTAGTTCGAAGGGTTTATTCCTCTTCAACCTTCTAGTTAACGCTTGGTTGTCCAACAGTTGGAGTACCTTGTCATTCAGATATATTATAATATAACCTCCAAAATGTGACAATCTGTCAAAATGCAGTAGGATTTATTTTTATAATAGGTTTAATGCGGGTTTGTCAATAATAAAGAAGTAAAAAATTTCTATTACTAATTGTTATTAAAAACAGTAATTTTAATGATCTTACATTCTATTTTGTCGAACTGTCAAACTGTAAAAAATTATATTATTAACGACGCATGCGCATCAACTAAATTAAGGAAACTCAAATTAAAATACGAATGTGACAAGGAAAACCAGAAACCTAGACAAAGTATTAAATAAAAACGTGAATTAAATATCAAAACAATTAGTGGCAAATAAGGCTTTAGGCTTAACTATATAAATTTAAAAATTAATATTTATTGTATTTTGTTTATATTATCGTTTAATTAGTTACGGTATTCTGATACGATGAGAGATGTACCATTTGGGCGAAATAACATTTTCTTTTTAGCTTCCAAGCTAAATCAATTGTGTCTTTACCTAGTTACATGAAATGGCTTCTGGGGGCGCTTATTAATTCCATATAAGTTTAGAAGAAGGGAAATAATACGGGGAATCTTTGAAATAGTAGGGGCGCTAAAACATCATATCCCGGACTGGCCCTGACTATGCGAGCGCAGCCTTTTGAAGTTAAATATATTCAAATGTATGCCAAATGGAATACTTTTTTTACATTATTATTTAAAAATATAAATAAATTTCTAACGAATTTTTAATTTTCATTTAATAATATACATATTTATGTTATAAATAATTCTCTTTTTATATAAAATAAGAAAAACAAAATATGATGGAAAATATAATTAGAATTTTCCCCCGCAATGTATTTATACTGGTATTATATTAGGTACGTTTAAAACATCTGTCCAGGCAGGAATAGAATATGTGAATAAAAATGAAATAGCTACTGGTAGGTACCATCTGGGCCATCAATCAATTTTGATTATTAGTTGAAGCTTTCAGATTACCAATATAAAAAGAAAACCCAAGCCCAAAGACTGGAGACAGGACCTGCGTGAATAACTTAAGCAAGATGGATTTCATCTTGTGTTTATGTTTTTTTTTATTCATACTATTTTTTACCTAAAAGACATAAAATAATTGCAACGTTTTTTGTTTTAACTGGTTTATTTAAACAAATACTCTTCCATATTTTACTGAGATTAGCTTGGGATCCTTGTGGAAGCTGTGCTAGTATTTGTAGACGAGATGTATCATTATTCATTCTTGTTAAAAGTTTTCTTTAAAGGTTTTTCGTCAGATTAGTTCACATAAAACTAAACAAATAGAAATTTGTTTTTATACTTGTAAACTATCTTAGGGTTCATCCTAGCATGGGCGCAGGGAGCGGGGTATCATAAAAGAAAATATACAGAAACTAGAGTTTATCCCCGACGCAAGCGACGACTGTCTTTTGTGTGTAAATTGAATTTCATTTCAAATTTTAATTCCATTTTTAAATTAAAATATTAAACTCGTTCCATATTTATTTTACATATAACAACAAATAATTTTTCATATAAACTGATTAAAAAAATTAATATTTTCCAAGTTGTTCATTATTTGACCAACTTTGTTTTCAAAATTTAGGAATTTTTTTTTCGATTTGTAAATTTGGTATCAAAGTTAGCCCATATTTAAAATTTCAACTTTCTAGCGCAATTTTTACTCCAGGCAAAATCCGCCGCCGTGCCCCCAAATAAAATTTTTGAATTTCGAATTTTTTTTCTTAAAAAAATATTTCTTTATTATGCAATCCAAAATTTCAGTTTTCTCCAAAGTTTCCTACTGGGCGCCCCAATTTTCTGAATATAGTTTTTAATTTAAATGTTTTTTTCATTGTAAGTGTTCTCAAATTTTATTGAATTGAACATTGGATATTGAATATTGAACATTGTTTACATAATATTCAATTATTCAAACATTTTATTGTTATATTGAACCTTCTCCGCTTATGAGAAAAGAATTTTTGTTATATTGTTATCCTCTTCCATTGTACAATGTTTCAAAAGTTAAATTATTTTGTTAGTTCTAAAATAAGAGTTGAAATTTTAAGTTCATACGTTAAAGGTTTAAAATATATTGTATTAAGCTTACAACCGTTATTTTCTTCACAAATAAATCACTACCCCAAGATAGCGATTTATAAAATAAAAATATATAATTAAATTAAATAAAAAATCAAATAATAAATTCGCGCTCGATTAAGTTCTTACGCGACGTACCTTATAGAGAACCACAGGTTTTTTATAAAACTTAACAAGTTTTTATAAAACTTAACCATAATTTACGGATGAACTTACCCCATTTAGACGAGCCTTATGTTCCGTATATGATTCCCATAGAAGTAGATCAACGTTTGATTTCGTTTTTGTGGTATTCTTTGATCGGGATGCAAAGCAATCCATTTGATGTTAAAATGAACCTGTCACAAATACAAGAGCCCCCTTAACGTGATCAGAGTGTAACTGTACATCCCCTCACATCTCCCTTTCTCTTACTACTTCTCTTTCGGCTCAGTGACTGTCTCCGATCCCCCGGTCTATCATATTATTTTGTCCATTTCGATTTACTTTTCTTTAAGTGTTATATTTAACGGAACACTGACCCTTGTGGAATTATTATTGAAAGATTTTTTTAAAAGTTAGTTTATAGCCTTTTTTGTAATCAAAATATCTGAGATACAATGTTTTCTTACGTTTCTTTTGGAAGCCATTGCAAAACTAGGTCAAACGTTTTTATTAGATTTTCCATTCGTTTCCATCGTTTGTTGGTTTTGAAGCAACGCTTTTCCTTTTTTAACTGATTGAGAGAAGAAGACTTCTCTTTTTATTAATTATGAAATTATATTGAAAATAAAGACATCAAAAGAAATATAGAATTAGAAAAAAGGAAATTGAAATATTATTTTATTTTTATTTTAATCGAATTTTTATTTGCAATGATACTGAATAAAAAATTTCATTTCTTAACTTTAGCTTTATGAGATTGTTTGTTTTCATATTTAATTTATTTAACGATTGACAGACCGATGTCCTATCACCGATATGGATATGGTGATACATCTCTGCTAATACATTTTAATGATTATGTGAACACATAATTATTTCAACTTTAGTAATATTCAAATCCAGTAAATACAGCGCTAGTCCGGGGATCGAACACGAAACCACAGCGGTCTAGCGTCAAGCATCTACGCTCTCGGTCATTATGAGATTGTATATTGACACGAGGATCATTCAAATGTACACTGGAATATTTTAACACTGCTTTACACTGGCAACCTCCTGAACACCTACTTTACCAGAGATAGGAGAAATGCTTTTCAAAAGCATTTAAATACAAAATGCAAATACCTCGTTATTTTCCTATTTCAAATACAAATTAAAAAATAAATTTAGTATTTAAAATTAGGTGTTAGTATTTAAATACAAAATACGTATTTTAAAAATACTTTTGAGAAAATAAAATACTCTTTATGTTACTAATATAAATGTTATTTTTTTTAATAATTATGAGAATTCTCTTTGATAAAGACCGACTTCGTTTAGAAACATTTTTGTTTCAAAAAGTTTTGAAACATTTTTGTTTCATAAAAATACTACCTAGAATTTTTAAAAATAGCAAAAGTAATAGTTTTATTAGTGTCGCATGTTTATGTCGCACTAGTCTGTACGTTAAAAGTGCAATACATTTAGTACACTCATGTCTAAATAATATCAACTTATGTTGTAGTGGGGGATATTAAGACAATTGTGCAGATACTTTAAGATTATAAATGGTGCTAATGTTGGTGGGGTTTTAAGTTTATATTAAAAAAATTACATTAACTGATTAACACTATGAAGTAACAAAAATGAAAAAAGTATTTTGTAAAAGTTTTCAAATAAAATATAAAATTCTATACTCTTAAAAGTTATTTAAATACAAAATAGAAAATAGGTATTTACTATTTTGTATTTGCATTTTGAGTATATGTATTTGAAAAACGCACATCTCTGTACTTTACAGTTCAGACTTACCCTCTACATATGTTTTGTCCACTGAAGGAGATATTAAGAGGACAAACATTTGAAGACGACGCTGCGGTCAAACAAAACAAGCGCAATTAGCTACTGTAGCAGCAATTTTCCTTTTTCCATGAAAGGATCATAACGAAACCTTCCTATCCGATGGAGAAAATGTTGAAAGAAACTATTTAAAAAATTAATGTATTATATTTGTGTTTTTAAAAATCACCAATAAATCTCTATTAAAATATATTTGAATAACCATCGTATTTTCAAATAGCCGTAGTAGTTATTCCCTTTATATTCCCAGATGTACGCTACTGGTTACCCCCACAGATGTTGCACATTATGAAGATGGTCAAAGATATTATTGTAAACATGTTATTACTTTAATTAAAAAGCATTAGGACGAAAGTGTATTTTAGAACAACGTTATTAATTTAATTAATTTTAAGTACAATAACAGATTTTTAATTTTAAATGTGAACTAAAATCATATTCAGAGCCAGCACTAATAAAAGCGAGAACCGGTGCAAAGTTGACTTCAAATGAAAGCAATTTTATTTTTAAAAATCTTGTACAGTGGTACTTAGGGTAACGAACACAATAAGTTCCTTGACTACATTCGTAAGGCGAAACGTTCGTAACCCGAACCAGTTTTACCGGTTGAAATTAATGTAGATTCAATTAATCCGTTCGCTCCAGAAGCTTCGCTAAGACTATTTGTACCAAACTGCTTTTTAATAATCAAACTAACTATAATATTTCTATTTCTTCTAACACTTGAGATCGTTGCTTCTGTTGGCGAGGTCAATTACACGAACGTCAGCAATGCTGAAATATTGCGGAGGCGTCAAATCCATATTTGCAAGTTCATATCCCGAAGCACTGGTTTTAATAACTAGTGAACTATTAAATCTAAGCTTTGTACATACATACTCGTATATCCGGTTCCGTTCTAACGAGAACTCGTACAACCTTTATACACAATATTTCCTTATATTCATCTATTTCATCATTTTACAAGTCTAATTGATTCCATTATATCAATTCATGCATACGTTCGGTATAAAGCTGAGCTATATCAATTACACTACCAAATACTTGTCAATATTAAATTGAAAACAGACACGAGCAGGACTCGACGTACAGGAAGTAAATACTCGTACCATAACGTACGTACCTTATGATATAAATAGATGAAAGCGGGTAAGTTTAAAGGAAGCGATGAAATACGAGTATTATTTAAAAAATAAGTTTTTTTCAGAGACTTGTGATATTAGGGATGAGTCACATATATATATATATATATATATATATATATATATATATATATATATATATATATATATATATATATAATATTATAGCTCTCTATCCTTTTTCTATATCAACGTTATTGGTTTTGTGGTTTTCATTTTTTCTCTTTAATGGAATTTTGCAAAGAGACTACATGTTAATTTTCAATATTCAAACTTTCTGGGTTATTGCCCCCAAAAATGCTATGTAAATATGCATAACTATATTGTCCCGTTAATGTGCATAACTATAATCCCCCGTAAATGTGCATAACTATAATCCCCCGTGCATGTGCATAAATATAATCCCCCGTAAATGTGTTTGACTATAATCCCCCGTTATTGTGCATAACTATAATCCCCGCAAATGTGCATAAATATATTCCCCCGTACATGTGCATAACTATAATCCCCCGTAAATGTGCATAACTATAATCCCCCGTGCATGTGCATAAATGTAATCCCCCGTAAATGTGTTTAACTATAATCCCCCGTTATTGTGCATAACTATAATCCCCGCAAATGTGCATAAATATAATCCCCCGTACATGTGCATAACTATGATCCCCCGTAAATGTGCATAACTATAATCCCCCTTAAGTGTGCATAACTATAATCCCTCGTATATGTGCATAACAATATTCCATTATAAATGTGCATAACTATAATCCCCCGTAAATGTGTATAACTATAATCCCCCTAAAATGTGTATAACTATAATCACTCGTAAATGTGCATACCTATAATCCCCCGTAAATGTGCATAACTATAATCCCTCGTAAATGTGCAGAACTATAATCCCCCGTACATGTGCATAACTATAATTCCCCGTACATGAGCATAACTATAATCTCCCGTACATGTGCATAACTATAATCCCTCGTAAATGTGCATAACTATAATCTCAATACACACAATATTAAATTTCAACTTTCTATCTATTACGAAATAAAAGGTATGCTGCAAAAAAGTGCCTAAATGTGCCGATGTATATGAACAAACACCTGGAACATTATAACACATGATATTTTAAAATCTACTTTGCATTTAATGTTAAGATGAGGGGATTTTTTCTACTGGTTATAAAGTGAACTTTCAAATATTTAATTTTGTTTGAATCTCCTTTATATTAAATTTATTTTCTGAGAAACAAACGTCAGAACATATTACATATACAAAATTAGGGGGGATTTTACCATTTTTAATTTTATACAGTTTCCCATTTTCGTTCTTCGATGGTAATTACGCTTAGAATAATTTACGTCACGTTGTAGCGAGTACTTTTTTAAGGAGGGTCTTTATTCATACGCAATTCATTATTATATTACAATTATTACTGGTAAAATATAAAAAAAATTATATTAGATTTTTAATAATTTTGTTGCTTTAAATCGGAATCTTATACAAACATAAATTTTAGTCAATATTGTCAAAAATAATAGCAAAAATATGAATATACTAGCGTTTAGTTCGTCGTTGTCTTTTTTTTTGTGTGTGAATTGAATTCATTTAAAATTTTACTTCCATTTTAAAATTGAAATATTTGACTCAAATATAATTATGATTTAAATAAACTGACTATTAAAATATATTTTTATCAAAAAAAATATAAAATATTTTGAATTTTTTTTGAAATTTAAGCGTTTTTGGCCAAGTTTATTTTGAAACTTTATATACTCAATTATTATACAATTCAAAATATAAAGTTTCTCCAAAGTTCCTTACCGGGTCCTCTAATTTTCTACACGCCCCTTTAATCAATTATCGAATTTCTAAATTTTGAAATATGTTCGCAATGAATAGCGTATTACACATGCAGAATTTCAGTTTCTGTCTTTTACGAATTAAAAGTTATACCGCAAAAAGTGCACATTTTTTCTATCAGTTTTTTCAAAATTACTAAGTTTGCAGGAAAATCCGAGAACAAAAAAAGTTTTTGAATTTTTTTAAAAGAGAAATTTTAAAAGATATGAGAAAAGAAAGCCGTTTTCGAGCCACCATATAAAATAATCCTAAATATACACCTACGACATTATAATATAGAAAGACAACAACTACACAAATTACTATGGGACAGGAGAAGTACACTATTTTTTATTTGTAATACATAAGATTCCAAGAAACGAAGTACAGATTTGTATATACCCGTAGTCTATTCCATGGTCATGTGCACCCAATCTATTGGATGGGTGGGTGGGTGACTGATTTGTATTCATGACGAGGCATCATCGAACCGTGTATAGAGTGGTCATCTACTTGTGCAATGAAAGAAGAAGAAGAAGAGTGGTAAAGATGTCAGCTAAATTACAAATAATGGTCTCAGATTTTTTCCGTCTGGATTTTTATTTTATTGCGTTCATTTCGATTTGCAGTGGTCAAATAAAATTAAATAGAATTACCCTGTTGAATTATATATATATATTTACCAAACAGAATCGGTTCATAGAACCTTTGAAAGCATTCCTTGCCTAGTTCAAAAAAATGCTTTCTTTTCCATATATAATATTATATTAAAGGTGAAATAATTTCTAATCGATTATGTTAAGAATCTTTGGCGTAGAAATGTCTTATTCCGGAACTAAGGCTAACTAAAGCAATTGCACAAAATGCTCGTGGACATATATGATACTTATATCAATTACATTTTTTGTCATTAAGCTATTGATTTGAAAGTAATAGATCTGATGAAAATAAGGCAATACGTCTTATGGTATCCAGTTAGAAAATGTTACGTAATCTAACTCTTTAATTAGTAAAACTGCACGGTAAGACAATTTCTATATAAAAAGTAGAAATCAAACTTTGGATTCAGCTTGTGGCAAGCTGGCAAATGTGAAACAAAATGTGATTGTACATATCGTTTTAATGTTACTTATTTTTGTATATTTAAAAAACTTTTAGAAGATAATAAATTCGGATGAAGTTAAAATCGTTAGTGTTGCAGTGACATGTGTTTTTATTACTTAGCCACTTTTGTCTACTCTTTTCCCAACTTTTTGTCCACATTTTTCACATTTTTGACCATATTTTTATCCACTTTGCTCACTTTGACCACCTTTTCCACATTCACCACCTTTGCCCTACCATTTTGGATTTATTTTGCCATTTTTGCTTACTCTTTACCATTTTGTCGTTATTTGCCACACTTTTTCTATCTTTTTGTCCACGCTTTACATATTTTTCCACACATTTTTATCCACTTTTCGTTCACTTTGATCACTTTGTCCAATACCCTTTACATTTTCATCACTTTTTCCCTAACGTTTTGCCCATATTTACCATTTTTGTCTACTCTACAATTTTTTCCTACACTTTTCCCTTTATATATTTTTGTCTACGTTTTGCATACTTTTGCTCTCACTTTAACACTTCTCCCACGTAATGTTCAAATTATGAATGATGTATTTTTTCTGAGTTAACTTCTTGAAATGCCGGAGGGCCTCCAAACGTGATGAATTCTTGCGTCTTACACACTCTGGCTATGCGGTAGTCTCTAATTCTTTACAACCAGCAAGATTTTCTACAACCAGATCCATCTGCTTACACCACTGCGACTCTGCTGCTCATTGAGGCTTTCTTTTAAATATTTCAATTGCCCTAACGGCTGAGTATAGGCATAACGCTGCAGCACTATCCATTTTCAGTGTCATTGTAGCTAAAGAAAATGTAGTTTCAGATTTGGCTTGTTGACATGTCAAAGTAAAGATCTCCAAAAACATTAATCCTGAACTAATCCTTCTAATTAATCCATTAAAAAACAATCTTTATTGACAATAAAAATATTAAAACTCTCACTTATGCATAATAGAAATATATAATGAATAATTTCTTAAGTTAAAACTACAGCAGCGCCATTAATTATATAATGTTATTCATCAAAGCTGTTATCCAAGACTGCAATTTACATTAATGAGCGTTGTAGTTCACGTTTTGACCACCGAGCGGCGCGGTCCGTCGTTGAGAGGCCTCTGTGACGTCACTACGTTGCGCTTCTGCTTTTCTGTTTGAACATAGAGCAGTTATTTTACTAATGAATTCCAATTATCTCACCATCTTCATTTTCAGATATGTAAAGCGTTTTCGCTAGAAGGTTTTAATAAAGTTTAATGCACCGTGGAATTACAGGTTAGCTTTATATGAATATTCTATTCTATTTGCAGAGGTTTCAACAGAACTTTAAAATAATAGAAAAGTTATAGTATAATTATGTAACACTTATGTAAATTAAGTTATAAAATAATAAAAGGGATCATTATTTTTAGTTATAAGTATAATTGTTTTAAAGAAACGTTATCTGATAATTAAATTGTGCGAGTTTGTTCATAAGACATCATAGAGTTGATCATGTCAGTTCATATAATACGTATGATTACATAATGTATAGAATTTCTTTAAAAAAATTTACCGGTCGATTTATTTTAAAGTTGTGGAGTTTATTTATTACAAGTTCTCAGGTAAATGTAACGCAATATAACACTTGAATTAGCTTGTAGTAAACTAGCAACTGTGAAATTGCATTAAATACTATTTCGATATTAGAAGTAGAAAATGAACTTTGGAATTAGCTTGCGACAATACCAGTGTTAACCAACTCATGCGCAATTATATTACCAGAATATTTTATTGAAGAAGATGGTATTGACGGGTATACCATCTTAATATTAAGGTTGGAATCTTTTCAAACTACACTCATTGTTAGGTCGTGAACTCTAACCGGATTCGGTGGATAGAGATGCATAAAAAAATTTCCAACGACACAGTAGGGAAGAGCATTGATGCTTAACATTAGAGTGCTGTGTCTTCGGATTCGATCATCACACCAAAACTATATTTTCTGAGTTTGGTTGTTATCAAGTTAAATTTATTATGTACTTAAATCTACATAATTGTAAACTTATTAGGTAGTAGTGTAGTACACATATGTAGGCCACGACACCTCTAAAACTGTCAACATCGCATCGGATATAGGCCGACGTTAAATAAATTAAATAAAAAAGAAATTAAAAAAAACTTACATGAAATGTTAGAAGACTTTGTTACATAAATATTACATAATGTTTTGTGTTTAGCGGGTTACTATTCTGTTTGATTCCTTACTTATTTAAGATGTAAGTGTAGTAAATAACAGTAGATGTGTTGCCCAGATGAAGTATATTTTGTTCTTGAACATAAATCATTGATGCGGTACGCCTATGTACATTTAGGAGTGGTGCTCTCTGGGGTAAACTTTAATAAGATCTCAGTAAACGGGTGGTGTACCATATTCCGCGTATTCCTTGCCTCGCTGCCCGTATGTTCTACATCAGAGGTGGCGAACTTGTGGGACGCGTGCTATATATGGCCCTCCAACGAAAGAAAAGCAATTTAAAATATCTTTTTAATTCAATCGTCACTTCATATAATTTATTATCTGTAGCATATTGAAAAAGGGTCACTTAAGATAGGCTTGCATTGTCAATTACTACAGAATTTAACACATATTTTTCTATTTGAATATTTGGTAACAACATTAGCAAAAATTTGTCAAACTTTGCTATATTTTATTATAACTATTCATAGTTTATTGTAAATTTAGTTTCTTGTTAATATTGATAAATACCATATCAGTAGAACACCAACCAGATCTAGAATAGGAAGGATATATAATGCTATCTCATTCCTATACAGTTTAAATCCCCCTCCTCTTTTCAATAATTTTGCTATAAAATTCGTCGTCACTGCGTTTAGCAGCTCTTACCATATACCCAGCAAATAATTTGATGAAGTGTCCTGTTTTGTAACGTTTCTATCACAAGATGGCTGGACGACACAGTAGAGGACATCAAAACTTTGAAAGTAAAAAACTGGCAAAGAGTTGCTTTGGACCGATTGAGTTGGAAGAAGCGTGCTGTTGAGGCAGCTAAGACCTGCAATAGAAGATTGGGCAGAAAATGCATCTGTATGTGTACAAGGAAACTGGAACTTGAGGTATGTAGCTAGGGAAGAAACATCCTAAACTAATATGGATCATTGAATTGTGCTCGTCCGGAAGGGAAGTGTAGTATATGGAAGTGACCCGAACACTGTTCACCATTGGCACGAGGGGTGCAATGTCCACGGAAAATACTCTCATACAGTTCACCCACTATTGCACTTCAATTATAGTTCGCATCAACTTTATCTTCATTTGTATTTCGACGGGTGAATCTGTTTCGCCATTTGTAGCCGATAAAATAGACATTTCATATGAACGATTATGAGAAACTGAACTGTAAATGAACTCTTTCATGACGAAATCATACGCTATACGAATACGAATACGAATGATGGCTCCAAAATGTTTACTGTGTTGTGAACGTCCTTATATTTCAATAAATAATATAATATTTCGGTGATTCAAACAAACTGGGTTTTATTTAGTAAGTGATTCATCCACTTCAGCATCGAGAACTTTAACATATTTAGTGCAAAGTTTAACATAGTTGACAATTCCTTTTGTTGGAAAAAATACCGAGTCCGAATAATACTTGTTAAGCCATTAGTTTGTTTGAACGGTATTTTTTCACATCAAAAAGCAAAATTTTATTAACGCAAAATTCAAATTTTTCATTGTTTTAAAAAGTACAAAAGTAGCGTCACTAAAATCACTGTACCTAGTAAACTAATGGTCGAAATATCATAAAATTTTGACACATATCGCTTGAAAGGGGGTACTATCTAAAAGTCATATAGATTTGTGAATAGTGGCGCCATTTATATGTCATCCTACGTACTTGCTGATTGATGTGTGAGCTTGCATCTGAATCCAAGAGCCACTTATTATCGTAACAATAATATTTATGAGTTTTCAAAAGTGCTGATAGAAAGGTTCACCGCCCCAGTTCTACGTGGTACACGGGTAATTAAAGATTAGGGTCCGCGGGCATCGTCTTAAGTAGCTAGATAAGATAAGCCATGTGCTGCAGTTCCATTTTGTAATATAAACAGAATAATGTAGCTGCAAAGCATCCAGATCGTTAAATCTGGTACAAGTAGGTAACAATGTATTTGAAATGATAGAGGACAAGATGAATATTGAGTGAGTTGTGTTTTGGCACAGTCCACTGGTATCCATGTAGGATGTATCACAGTACAATGCTGAAACGAAATAATTAGTTATTATAAATACAAATACAGATACACAAATAAGATTGGGCAGAAATTGCATCTGCATGTGTACAAGGAAACTGGAACTTGAGGTATGTAGCTAGGGAAGATACGTCATAACTAATATGGATCATTGAAGTGTGCTCGTCCGAAGGGAAGTGAAGTATATGGAAATGACTAGAACACTGTTCACCATTGGCACGAGGGGTGCAATGTCCACGAAAATTACTCTCATACAGTTCACCTATATGCAAACTGTAACCAGCCTAGCTAACTGATGGTTATCCTACCAGTTCGAACGAGAACTAGAGTGTTCAACATGGTATGGCCGTTGACAGACACAGCAGTCATAGTCAAGCATCAATGCTCTCGCCCACTGTGTCGTCTAAATATAAATACACAACGTGTTTATTTAATAATAAATGAACTAATTAAACAATAGATGTTAAACGCCTAATGAGTTATTCCATCATTGAATACGTCAGGGTAATAGCTGAGTGTCATTATCAAGCGTCTGTCACGGACCCTCACCCTCTTCATCGCACCCCATGGCCTTTGGGGACCTGGTCACGTTGTTGTAGGCTGCTGCGACTGTGTAACTGGACAGGAATCAAGGGGGGTGGGGCAGGGGTTCAGTAAACAAATTGTCAGCACAGACTACAGAAGGTGGGGGTGGAGGGAAATCTTTTCAAGACCATTGACATAATTGTAAACATTTAAACACTGTAAGTACATTAAGTTAAATTTAATCAATGGCATTATTAATAAATGAGATTTTTAAATATACTCCTTTTAAGTGGGTATTACATCACCGTGCGATATAACTGAAGCTGAAAGGTAAATTGTCATAACTGACGTTTTTGTAAATTGTACAGTAGATGTGGAGTAATAGATAGTGGTAAAATATTTATTTGATTATAATTTAATAAAGTAATTCAAAATTTTTATTTCAAACTTTAATACCATTTTTAAATCAAAATATTTGACTTAAATTTAATTGCAATGCTTATCTGAAATTTAATTTTTAAAAGCATATGCTTCAATTTTAAAAATATGTTTTCAATTTCAGCAGCAAAATACGAGTACAAAATATTTTCAATTCTCAAAATTTATGCGTTATTTGAACTTTGAATTTGAATTTGAATTTTTTATTCGATTTGTAAATAAAGTAGATGGAAAACTAAAGGGGAAAGGATGTGAAAATAATTGCTAAATTCAGTCTGAGGAATGAAGAGAGAGGTAGTATGTATTGAAGAACAGTAGAAGAGAAATTATGCAACTTATGCGGGAAGGAGGAGGAAAAATTAAAACACATTAAGTACAGTGTCAGGATAGAGTGGAAAGTGAATTAAGCTTGGTGAAATTAATGCATGGAAAGAAGGAAGGAAGAGTGTGAATGACGGGGATAAGGAGAAATAGAAGAGAGAAGGAGGAGAAACTTTGCAAGCAGGGAGGGTTGTGAGGAAGGATTGCAAGAGAAGAGAAGATAGTAGATGGGTGGTGAAAGTGAAGAAGAGGCAGTGGAGGTAGATGAGAAGGAAGGCGACGTTGAAAAGGGAAAAGAGAAATTTAAGAATGTTTTTAACAATTTCTAAAGGAAATATAAAATGTAAATGTGGTTGTAAGACCGAAAAGGCAGAAACAATAAAAATTCAATACAATAAAGTAATAAAGTTAACATAAATACTCAATTTTTCAATTTTCTATTTTTTTACTAAAAAATTTTAATTTTGAAAAGTACAATTTTACTGATTCAAAATTTATAAATTTAATTTTTTTTCCATTAATTAGATCAATTAATCCAAATTTTCACAATTTAAAATTTCAACTTTCTATCTATTAGGGATTAAAAGTTATAGAGTGAAAAATAAATATTTTTGTCTCCAGTTTTTCTAAATTTACAAGTTTCTAACAAATTCTTAGTTTCTTTTACAAGATAAGCTACTTTCAAAAATATTGATGGAGGTAGTTTCGACCCACCATACAAAATTCAGAACCAAACATAAAAAAATATATACATACCTGGAACAATATAATACGTGATTAAATGAAATTGAACGGTGCTTCCAGTCCACATTCAATTTAATTAAAAATGCAGAATAATAGTAATCAAAACATTCGATTTTAGACACATAATTAAAATCCCAGCAATCCATTTCCAGGCAAAACTTTTCTCAATTTTCTCAATCTTGTATAAATGTACGAGTAGAATTATATAAAACATCTTGTATACATAGAACAATGATCCAACCACGCCATCTGTTTTTATCTTTATAAGAATCTCATTAAGTAATATTGAATGATTAGAATTCATAGCTCCTTAACGGAAATATACACCCTGAACGGCCTCTCATTTTAATACATCGTTATCAAGTAATTTACAACCCTATAGCAATAGAACGTTCCCTTAAGGGGGTTGTGTTGCTACAGCGGGTTTATACAGAAAATATATTATTAGAACTTTATTTATAATTTAGTTCAGTCAAGAAATCTATTATTTTTCCCTCAGATTTCAGATAGATGTCACCTATGAAATATTCTTTCTCTTTCTAGCATCATACATTTCAATAAAGGTATAGTTGTTGTCTCTTTTACAATTGAAAATGTTTAAATTAGCAATTTCACTAAAATGTCATAGAAAAAGAAACAAGATATATCTGTCTTTGTTACACTTTAATGGTTTATTTGAAACCTCATTCAATACCGGTACGATAGTGAGGCTAGAAGTATTTTGCCATTTGAGGTTCATATGACTGATATTTCTCTTGAACCAGTAAAATAAAATTGAATTGTTTCATGACAAAAAAATCATACGCATCTTCAATATGACATCAAATTGACTTCAAAATGTTTACTGGGTATATATTAACTTTCATTAAAAAATATGTTCCTGGTCGATATGGCTGGCTCTGGTGCGGATGAAGTCTTCCGAAGAAGGCACATTGTTATCAACTTCCTTATTTACATTATTATAAGTTACAAGTATACAACGTCTTCGTTCAAATCGGAATAGACTTTATCGTACTAAGATAAAGATCTATGGTTCGATAATTGATTTTTTTCAAGTTTACAGACTTTGTGTAATATTGTTACATTACGAGGTGCTATTAAATAACGAGACTGACGCTGCTACAGAAGAAGTGTGCATGCGCCAAACGTCAACGACTGACAGTTGTTTATCGTGAAGCCTTCTCTTTCGAATGCAGTTCCTCTCGCTTCTGTAAACAAATTAGTATATCCGTAGCCTTCGTTCGTATTAGAGTTGTTCTTTTGTTTCGACGGAAAAACGTTAAGTTTAACAATGAACAATAAATTGTTGTGAAATTTTACATGATACTTGGAAAACCGCTACTGAAACTTATAATTTATTGAAAGAAGTGTATGGCAATGAATGTTTATCGAGTGCACGTGTTTTTGAGAAGACGTTCAAGAAGGTTTACGCCCGAGTCGCCGTTCCTTGTCAAAAGAGGCATGACAATATCAAAAGAATTAATAATCTGATTTGATCTGACCGTGCGATTGATAAAACTATAGAAATCTACAACTATAAAGAATCCGTACGGCAAATTTTCCATAACAATTTTAACATGCAAAAAGTGTGTGCAAAAGTGATACATAAAATTCTTTCATTTGAACAACAAGAAACTCGAAAAATGTGTGTACAACATTCTTGTCCTCAAGCATCCTCAAATCTTCATTAAAAAGAACAAGATTTGAGACCGACAGCTGTGTAAAAGAAAACGGCATACGTCCTGAAGGAGATGACAGAAGAAGACATCCAGCACTCTTTCGGACAATGGAAGATTCGCATGGAGCGTTGTAGTGATAGAGGAGGGGGTGATAATATGAAGTCTCGTTATTTAATAGTAGCACAATCTATATATATAACTTAGCATTGAAGATATGCGTTGAATTATATAAATCTATATAAATATATACTTACAACATATTTTCCATGGTAAATATAATTTTTTTTCCTTAAACACTATCGCGGCATAACTCCCTTAAATACGCAGATTTCTCCTTGAAGCATACTACAGCCATATCAAGTGGCAGCTGGATGTGATAGAAAGAACATGTTTATTTTGAGATAACATTTTCTATAGTCAAATTTAATTAGGTGCCAACATTTCAAGTAAAATATATCACATAACTACGAAGTACGAGTAAAAGCATAGTATTTTTTTTAATAAAATAAAAAATTCTGTCACATAGACAGGAAGAAAATCTTTTTTAATATTAGCTTTAAAGAACGAACAACACGTCTACTTTTTAACATCTTAGACAGAAAAGCGACCAGATAGCGTCACTTTTGTCACATCTATAACATAAGTTTTCTACAGAACATATATAAAAAGTAAAGGTTTTTAAAATCAGATGAATTAGAGGCTTTAGAGGTAAAACCAGTGCCGCAGTAAGGTAAGCGTCCACTGGGATTCAACCCGGTAAAGTTCAGCTCTTATAAAAGCAATTTTAATTCAAATGAATAGATGTTTAATGGTTTAATGGATTTAATGGATGACTATAATCTCATTAATTGGACCCAGAAGTTTTAAAATGGAAGTGAAAAATAAAAGACATAAACGGTATCCTGCGACCAGCGCCAATAAAAATAAAATTGACGCCATAAGTGAGCTTGTGGAAGGTGATCACCGCATTTGCAATGTCCTCCTTTTTTTTCACGTCATGAGTCTTCATCTTACTACTTCCAGCCTTTTATTTACTCTGACCAGTAACTCTTGTTTACAAATTGATGGCTCCACAGATTTTTTATTTCTCAAACATATGATTGTCTTTAGCACAATTTTATTAAACATTTTATTTAATTATCTTTATTTATTTAAGAAAATCTTGCAATATTGTCCGCTCCGAGTCTGCTCTGGCTTTAAGCGACCGTCTTGTTCACCTACTATAAGATCCGCTACTGTAACTCAGCGCACCTTTTAATCCTTGAAGCTGTGGCGGCCCTGGTTATAGCTTTCAGATTTTGCTTAACAATAGGTTGAATATCTTTATTCTGTTAAAGTGTAAATCTCGTAATAATGTACAGTAGATGGAATCTTTTACGCGATAGTATACCAACAAACCGTGTTTAGTTTGAGTTGGGTTGAATACAGGCAGGCCGGATTAGGAAGCTGTATTATGTACTACTCCTACTAGTCCCATCTAAGTCTGTTGGTATGGCACATAGGTAATAAGCCTATCGAAAGTTAATTTACTTTCCTAGTATTAATAAAAATAATGCATTACCATATACCTAAAGAAGGGGGGTTAAAGAAATTTGGGGGGCCGGTAGGGAACTTTGGAGAAAGTTCATATTCCGGATTCTAGAATAATTAAGTATATTATTAATAAAAGAAAATTTAAAATTTCAAAATAATTCAAGAGTAAAAATTGTGCTAGAAAGTTGAAATTTTGTATATAGGCTAACCTTGGTAACTTATTTACGAATCGAAAAAAAAAATCACGAATTTTGAAAAAAAGTTGGTCAAATAACGCATAAATTGAAAATATTTTTTATTTTGGTAAAAAGAAATATATTTTAGTCAATTTATATTAAAAATTATTTTAATATTGAGCTAGTTTATTATTTCAATTTAAAAATATGAAATGTAATTACAGCATAATTCATTAAATAGTAACTACGCAAGTGTAAGTAAATAGTAATAAATACAGATTTGTTTACATTATTTTTTAAATAAACAGGCAATAATTTTGGTGCTATATGACAATTTATGGTAGCAAACATTCAAATAAATAAACTACGTTGGTTAATTATAAAACAGTAAATTTAAAATCATAATTTGATGTTAATTAATTGCAACTTTTATTGAAACACGTGTATATCCATATGGTACTAGTAACTATTGAGTTACTAACACTTTTCTAGTTGAAAAGACCCGGTTAACAAATTGATGACGTTTAAAGCGTCATATATTTTAATGGCATGTCAAATGATTTACCACATACGCTATAACCACTAGGCAACAGCTAGCAGCTACCAAACACCAGGCTTGGTGTTCACCGGGCCGTGAGCCGTAGCAACAAACTACGCAGCTGCCTGCACTGCTACGAGCTAAAATATTCGGTGTGCTACGTAGAGCTACAGTGTGCTACGGTGCGCTACAGAATTACTTCACATTAAACACACTACATATTACGTGTAGAACCGTTGACATTGTTGGATTTTGAACACTTTCATCTGAAACAATACCAATATAATACCAGTATTAAAATGATTGACAGTGCTGGAAATGGAAAGAAAGGTTTACTTATGCCGGTTTCACACCAGAGACAGTTTTCAAATCAGTTTTGTTGTCATAAAACAAATCAAAAACATGTTTTGTTTTATTTTAAAATAATTCTGTTTTTCGAAAAGAGACTGTTCACACTGGTTTTGTTTTTAGTGTTTTTCTGTGTGTCCCATAAAAATTATAAACATGATAAATAACAACTGACAAGCGCAAATGTTCATAAAAAACAAAACTGGGTGTTCAAACTAAGGAGACTAAAAGACAACAACAAACGTGTTTTCGTTTGATCTTACCGACTCCAGATGGGATTGAGTTTTGTTTACTAAAACAGCAACGAAAGACAAAAATGTTTTAAGAACTGTCTCTTTGGTGTAACCGTGGTTACATATATTCATCGAGAACAAACTTATATCTATTTCTACTCTATGTCCTCTTCTCAGATTGATAATAACTATTTTTATCCTGGCAAGCACTGATGTTGTATAGAAAAAACGTTTTTGGCCATAATGTTTTCAAGTTGTGATGTGAGAAAGGGCAAATGAGACAAAAAATATTTTTTTTTTCGCAATATGTAACAAGTTTTGACAAGAGCGAATGGAGAGGGGGGGGGGGGTTGAAGAAGAGGATTAAAAGCCATGAAATTTGTGTGACGTAGTTTATATATAACCCCTAAAGGAAAATTATTCTACCCACATAACAATAGATATTCCCTGTATATGCATATATGCTTTATAATCTGAATATAATAGCATGTATATATATTTCATATATATGAAATAAATAAAAATGACAGTACATAATATGTACATCTAGCAATGTTTCAATATGCACATCATTTTGCATTTGCACATACATATGACATACAGTGTAGGATTTACATCATAACAGCATATACATATGCAATATTCTATGCTGTAATGTATATACCTGGAACATAGTATATATATCCCAATGTTTTCTGGGTACTTCAATAGTTATATTATTAACTATTAATACTTAAGATTATATATATATATATATATATATATATATATATATATATATATATATATATATATATATATTTTAAACGTATTTAAAAACGTGGGGTATATAGGCTGATATTTGAAAGCATGGAAAATCTGAAAAACCTTATTGAATTTATAAATATAACCAAATTAATGTCTTTATTTTAAGTATATTTATAAGTTGTAAATTATGTATCGTCAATGTTTATAAATGTATATATTGTGTTAAGTGCTAATTACTTATGAAAGTTGATGCACTCAAATAAATATTAAAGAAAAAACATTTATAAAAATTATTTATTTGTTGATCATTACAAAAATATGGTTTATCTTTATGCACAAATGATCAGTCGGTTTTTTTAGATATGTTTTATATATTTAACTAAGATTTTAATTTAAGATTTAAATATTTATATTGTAAATAAACGAACATAAAATAATCCATATTTTAAAAAATTCCTAAATCAATAGAACAAACGTGTTCATATAGAGTGTAGTACCGAAGTGTTAAGAAATAAATAAGAAAGAAAAAAGAAACATAATAAATATTATCAAATTTTTTGATAAAATAAATCTGATGAAATAAAATTCTTAAAAGTTTCTATTCCATAATTATTTTTTTTTTTATTTAATTTATTTAACGTCGGCCTATTTCCGATGCTGAGTCCTATCACCGACGACCTCCTTCAATGTTGGCAGTATTTATGGTGTCGTGGCCTCATATATGTGGGCTACACCACTGCCTAATAACTGTATGATTATGTATGACCATAATCAATATAAGTTCATATATCTATAGAAATATATATATAGAAAATATATATCTGGTCCGGGGATCGAACCCGAAGACACAGCAGTCGGCGTCAAGCATCAATGCTCTCGCCCACTGTGTCGTCTATTCCATAATTAGTATCGTGCCATTTCATGCACTGTTGTTTGAAATATTTGCATGCTTGTTTACATAAATTTACATAAATGAATTTAATTATTTAATATATAAACAACAATAAAACAAATTATATTTTCCGGATATTTAAAGAAACTGTTATTTAGATTGCGTCATTATTAACATATTTGTTTAATTAATTTGATAAGAAATGGAATGGTGTTGTTTATTCACGTATTCACCGCTGCTTTTAGGATCTATAAGCCACTCGGCTCAACCTGTGGTGCGCACTGCACAAATTCAGGCAAAGTGTTAAAACAACACCTTTTATTGTAGTCTATTCAAAATTAATTTATTGATAAATAATTAAATAATTAATGTTAACGTATCACATTAATAACGGTAACACAAGGCTCCAAGAAATAGGTTTATTAAAGTTCCCATATAACATTAAATATTCCCTGTATATTCATATATGCTCCATAATGTGTAAAAATGAAATAAACATGATACATTTTCATTTGCACATACATGTGACATACAGTGTACGTTTTACATCACAACAACATATACATACGATATGCAATATACATGAATGCATATACTTTGAATATAAAATGAATATTGAAATGTTTTCTGGGTTGATAAATTGTTTTTTAAATAATGAATTTTTATTGTGGGTACAGTGGCCGAGAGCGTTTAGTCAGTGGTACCGATTGCTAACGGCATGGTGTTCGAATCCAACGCTAGCGGTTTTATTTACTTGATTATTTGCAAGACATAATTTTAAACCTATTTCACAGTGGTGAATTCCACATGTATTGCTATGATAAAAAGGGGCCAAATTTGTTGGTTACAGCCAGCCGGTGGACGTTTAAATTAATAAATAAAATACATTTTGATGGATAATTGTGTATATTTGTAATGCATAGTTGTTATAATTGTAAGTGTTTTCATTGTAAACAAATGCAACAATTATATATAATAGATAGGCAAATTTACATTTGCGTAAATAACAGTTATTTGAAAAAATATGTATGATTTTCTTTTTAATGTAAAAAATTGAATTGGAAATGTAAATGGTGATGTAATGCATCTAAATAAAATGGATGAACTTTTTTATGCTAGTCCTATCATCGACCACCTCCTAAAATATAAAATCATCGATGTCATAAGTTTTATGATTATGGTAACACATAATCAAATAAAATGGATAACAATCAAACTAAGAAAATATGGCGCTGGTTTGAAATTCTAACTCGGAGACACAGCGGCTCTCAGCCACTGTACCGTACCTTTTTAATTAGACACACACACACACATATATATATATATATATATATATATATATATATATATATATATATATATATATATATATATTAAAAGATATAAGCTTATAATATATATCTTTGTAACGACAGGGAAGAAGAAATACTTAATTTTTACTCTCTTTCTCACTGTTCTACACCAGAAAGAAAATTATGTAAAACTAGGCATAAAATCAATTGAATAAAATAACAAAACTCTGAAAAACATTGCAGAAGACACAGCAGCCTAGCATCAATGCTCTCGGCTTCTATGCCATCTAGAAATGAAATTAGAAATAGTAATTAAGTCTGATTCACTGTTGTCCTTATCCTCACCTACTCGTATATAATTTTAATAAACATTTTAATTTAATTTTATTACTTAATACTGTTTTATCTTATAATATAATTTTCTACTTCATTATGCAAATATATTCTTTAATAAATTGCCTAATTATTATACGCTGGTCTCTGTAGAAGTTTATTTTTATCGCTAAACAGGTTTGCTAAAGCTGAGTTTACATTAGAGTTGAGTAGTTAAAGATAGCTATCAGAGTCTGAAAACGTTCGGATAACGATTTACAAATAACGTTATTTGCCGAAATTTTAGGAATGAAGGTCACCTTAGGAAAAATATTATAAAGAAAAGAAAAATATGTCTTCGCATATCGGAGAGAAATATTTTCTAAATAGTGACAAGATGATCCCTTTTATCTAGAGGACCAGCGTTTACAAATATCTAGTCAGGCCGCGCGGGTCAACAATAAAAATAAAATCAAAATATTTTTAGGTTCCCTGAGAAAATCAATTATTTCAAATCACAATTGAGTTCAAAGCTATTTTAGCGATTAGCCCACTCTGAGATTTTTATGAAAACGACTTTTTTTGCTAAGATTTATTAATTATGCTTTTAAGAATATTTTGAAAGATTACCCATGCCAATATTCTGAATATTATACGAGTTAGCACTTTGAAGTGAGCGCGACAGTATATATACTATACTTTTCTTTCAGTCAAGAGGAAATAGTAAAGCTAGAGCGTTTATGCCTGTAATAGACATAAGTGGAGAAGTGAAAACGGAGAGAGAAGGCAGGAAGAATAGTGAAAAGATAATAGAGGGTTTGGCGAGACTAGACAAGGAAGGCAAGAGGTGATAGATGAAGATACAGGCAATAAGGAAGGAGAAGCAGGAAACGGTGTGAATAAAGGATGAGTAGGGGACATGAAGAGAGAGGATCAAGAAAAGAAGAAACAGAAAGTACTATTCGAAGTAGTAATAGTCTTGAATAGTTTAAGTTTAGTTTTTATTTTAGTTCATTAAGAAATATAATTATGTAGATTGTAAAGCCGAAAGGCACACAATTACTATAATAATAAAAAATATATACTTTTCTTTCTTTTGCGTTTATCTCGAAGCTACTTTTTTGTACCATTTTTAGGTACTATTCGTACGGTAACCCAAAAACGCCTCTTCCGATATTTTAAAAGTCAGCATCGGAAAAAAGCTGACGTTAAGTAAAATAAACTAGATTTAATTTTATACTAAATGTAATATGTATTGGATATCAATTATATTCAACGATTATTCTTTTTGTATGTAGGAGTAAGCCCTAGTACTTCAGACAGTAATAAAAATTGTTTATGCTTTAATTTCTTGATTTAAAAAAAAATTAAAGCAAGTGCGCCTCTGCTTTTGCTATTTCAATATAGCATTAATCACATTACGCAGTACAGTCACTTTATAAATTAATTTCCTTTACATTTTAGTAATTTCCTGTTACTCATATTTATTATATTAAATGCCAATAACCATTATAGGATTTATAATAATAAAAACATATTCTTGTTGAGTATCGAAATAACCTTTCGATCGTTTCAAATATATGAATATTATTATGTGAATTATAGCTATTTTATTATATTATATATCTTTTTAAAATAAAAAAAAAATATGTCTAAAACCCCTTGAAACCCCATGCTGTTCCACTTTATAGTAGATACCATATCCATATAGCTACACAGCTGTATAGCCAGCATCTCAGATATCAGTAAGAGGAGGAGGAGGAGGAGGAGTGAAGGGACGAAAGTGGTGGTTGGGAAGGTGAAGGGGAGGGAACACATGTGGTGATATAAAATTCGATCAGAAGTTTTTGTTTTATTTAAAACCTACATTTGACAGGTTTTGAAATTATAGCGGATTAGAGACATTCCTGACCCGTATGTTGAATTTACACAACGCTCAACACTTTTAAAAATCATTTATGAGTACACACATTCAGTAGAAAAATGTACAAGTAGGTAGAAACGGTACGATTAAGGGGGAAAACTACTTTTTTAATTTCATAAAAAAATGTTATGTTATAAATTTTATTGTAGTTATAAAAACGTCATCGGTCTATATTATATCGGTCAATAAATAATATTAAGTACCTAAATGAAGATATCAAGGAATCTTTAAGTGTCTGATGTTCAAATCCTGGCCAGGATATCCGGAATACTTTTTTTATTAAACGTCGGCCCATTTCCGATACAAACCTCACACATAAGAGTGTTTATTTTTTTTATATATATATATATATATATAATATATATATATATATATATATATATATATATATATATATATATATATATATATATATATATTTCTTTAGTTGGTACAAAGCTCGTCTGGCGGTAAAACAGTGACCATGCACTCATGGATTCCATAATTGACGTTGTGAGGAATAACGGTCAGTCACTTAATATTTGAAGTCGACAGAACTCACTGTGCATATTGTTAAGTTATTTAGTTATAATAATAATAATAAACTTTAAATGTCGTTTCTTTGATTTCAAGTACGATAGTATGATTTATGTTAAACAGTATAATTATTATAATGTGTATGTAAATTACTAAAATAAAAGTCTTTGATTTTAGAGCAAAAAAATTACAATTCTTAATAAAGTTGGAGATATTGTCTTCTATCTATCTATCAATATATACTATATAGGTATTCCTAGGCATATGTTCAATAAAACAAACTTTTATCATAGAAAATTAACCTTTTTTATCGAAAATGTACTAGCAGCTTTCGAACTCCATACGAGGTCAACTTCATGTAAAACAAATTATAAAATTACACTCTCTACTGGCATACTATTCTCTTATCAGTATTGGTCCCTACGTTAAAAAATTGCAAGTCAAAATTAAAACAAAATGACTCCTGTTACAGTGAAGCTGTATCAAAGAATGCATATATATATATATATATATATATATATATATATATATATATATATATATATATATATATACTTTATATATATAGGCAAGCGTTACATTTTATAACAACTAGTAACAAATTGCAACGCATAGGAGAGATGAAAAAAACCTATTGACTTTATCTTTTTCATTACTTTTTATGGTTTATGTAAAATCAATATTTAAATCGTGAAATTTATAACCCAGAATAGAAATTTAGTTTTATACAAATTATATATGTATATCACATATCCATACATAGATACATGTACATACAAAAATATTGAGATATTATTTGTTTGTGAATTTTATATTTTATTTTTCTTTAAATTCTATCACCGCTGCCTAATTAGTTTCTTAACTATGAATACTTAAAACTTATTAAATTTGACCAAACGTAGAATATATATCAAAATCTATATATATTAATATATCAAATATTTACGAAACGTACGGGCTGAATACCAGTGACTGTACCTGCACTACCAAATATTTATAATTATATATTTATAATAGAAACATATAAGAATATAAACATACAGTTGGAACATTATAATATAGGATTTAAATTTAAAAAAAGTATGAAAAAGTTGATGTATGTTTCAATAAATAATTTACTAATTCGGTGTATAAACGTTGTATGTCCATTTCAACCACGGCATTAACCACATTATGTTATTGAACTCAATTCGCTCTGCAATTTTAATAGAATATTATTTAGACTAATAGCATTAGTGATATTACAAAGATTTATTAATTCATGGATTTGTGTATTTAATAATGGAAGCATAAATCTTCATATACTATTTGGTTTATAGACATGGGCGCCGGCTTTCAATTTTCACAAGAGGGGTAGTGTGGTATATTCACTATTCTCAAACATAAGAATTGAAAGATTATTGAATGCGTGTTGATGCTTAAATATGTTTCATTTTTATATATATACATATAATTTACTACTAGCCTGTGGCACTTTATACATATTTTAAGACACAAGTATCTGAACTAATAGAGGGAAGTACTATCTGTACTTACTTCACTATATTTTTAAACACAGACCAATTTTAATTTTTTAAACTATCTTTTTATGCTCTGAACAGACAACAACAGATATAAATTCAATACTATATTTTATTCTAAATTTATAATTTTATGTTTTATAAATTCATATACTAAATTCTTATTCTAAATAAAAGTACACTAAACTGTATTTCTCTGATGAAGAAAGAACCTAGTGCTACTAAAATTGCTACTACATTTAAAACATAACAATAAACGAGGGTAGTTTGATAATTCTTTTTTTTTAAGCGCTTTTATTCTCAATAAAAGATATTTTTTGGCAAAAAGCGTTTTATTTATCAACATAGTCTCCTTTAAGCTCGATATATTTAGTTCAGCGTTTTTCCAATTTTTTTATTCCTTCCAAATAATAGGTTTTCTCAATGCTCTCAAAATAGGCGTTCGTTTCAGTGGTTTCAGTGATGACCTCTTTGTTAGACCTTACAAATCTCTTACCGTCCAGCCATTTCTTCAGGTTTAGTCGCAGATGACTAAATCTGGAGAGTATCCTGGATGGGGTAGCATTTCGTAGCCTAATTTATAAACTTTTGACATCACTCACACCATCGCGCGAGTAGCTGCTTTGATTGGCTGGTTTTCTGTTTTCAATGGCTGTCAAGCGCAAACTAAATTATGCAGCTTGTTCAAAAGAGTTACTGAATTATCAATTAACTACTCTCGTACTATGAGAAATGTCTAATGAAAAATAAAAAAAAGTCTACCAATTTTCAGCTAGCAAAACATCTAGACTATTTATTTTATTAAAGAATTATTAAGTAAAAGTTGTAGAACGTTAAAAATACTTTTAAATGAAATATGGACACAATTTTAAGATGTTTTGAACCATTACTACTTTTCACTGAATACGTCTTGAAATGTAGGAAGAGGTTACATTTTTCTAAGATGGAAGTCTAAATCATTGAGGCTAATAAACAAATATTCAGCATCAGCGCACCCAAATTAGTCAACAGAAGTTTGTTTACTACCTTTTTCGCTAATTTAAACCGCGTCAAGAGATTTCGTAACATATTTCTGGATAGTTGTGCCGAAAATTGTGATGTACCAACCCTATTCTTCTCTTCGCCAACTTCAAGTCTATTTGATTTCTATTTGAAACTATAATTTTTACGACGTCAAATGCTAATACATAATGGTTATTTTTTCTAATTCGCCCACAAACATAAAATCTTTCCATGTCCAGTTTACTATTTACCTGTTGCTTAAAATAAATGTACGTATACTCGTACAGTTCTTTTGTCCCCATCATTACAATAAGTCGGCGCTAGTGTGTTTAGTGATCTATTCTAAGCTATCCTACCCTTTAAAGTCCAATTTAATCCCCAAGCTTGCGAGGCCTATCCCAGGGGTTATTCATCTCCTCATAATCCCATACCAATGTTAACTATGGACACATTGTAACATTCCAACCCCACAAAGCTGTCTTAATTGATAATTAAACACCACCGACCTTATCTAGATCTGTCAGTAAAATAAATTCTTGAACTATATATAAAACTGGTACGTTAGCTGTCTTGGTGATTCGTCGTTAGCCTAGAATGGGCTGACGGACTCTTTTAGTGAAATAGTTTACCAGAGTCAGTGGCGAACTATTCTATTGTTGAGTACCAAACTTATAATCAGAACTAGAGTTAACCCCCGTCGTAAACGACGTCTTTTTAGTGTATATAATTTGAATTCTATAAAATAATTCGTAATTTCATTTCAAAATTTAATTCCATTTTAAATATTTAACTCGTTCTTTATAAATTTTATATATAAATACAATTAATTTTTTACAAACTGACTCAAAAAATATATTTTTCTTATCTAAATAAAAAATATTTTCAAGTTTTTCAAACTTTGGGATTTTTTATTTTGATTCGTAAATAAGTTATCAAGGTTAGCCAGTATACAAAATTTTAACTTCCTAGCACAATTTTTACTCTCGGCAAAAACTGGCCCCGTGCCCCCAAATAAAATTTTGAAGTTTTGATTTCTTTTTTATTGATAATATAATTAATTATTGTGCAATTCAGAATATGAACTTGGTCCCAAGTTCCCTACCGGGCCCCCGAATTTTTTCAGGGCCCACTTTTTCTATTTTTCAATTTCTATTTTTTGAAAAATGTCAGCATTGAACGCCTTAATACATATTCAAAATTTCAACTTTCTATCTTTTACGACTTAAAAGTTATACAGTAAAAAGGGCCCACTTTTTTCAGTTTTTCCAAAATTACGGCTTTTCAGGAAATTCAAGGAATCCGAGAACGCTAAATGTCTTAGAATTTTTTTCTCTATAAAATAGGAAATTTTCAAAAACATTGACGTAGCCGTTTTTCAGCTACCATACAAAATTCACTATCAAACACATAAGATCATTAGAATATAAGATCATAAATATACACCTGGAACATTTTAATATAGGATAGCGACCACCCTAGCCGGTACGCTACTGCACAGAGTCTCTACTCATTGACGTCATTGCGTACTGTCGGACTAGTTGACCATTTAATGCACTTGATATTGGAATATATGCGATGCAAGCAGAGGCGGCCCATATCCAATCAATACCCTGGCGCCCTCTAGTAGGCGCGTGGTCAAAATAGAATACTTATAGTTTTCACCGGTGAATGGAAATTTGGGTGCAATTGGGTGGAAGATATCGGGAAGCAATAGGTACCCGAGTAAAAAATATTTCTTAGAAAAGAAGGGGTTAGATTGTGTCGTCACTTGATATTATATTTTTAAGCTACTTAATATTCTATATCATATATTTAAGAACTTCTGGTAAAAAGATTGAATACACCAGAGCCTACCAAATAAAATAATAGGAAAAGTAAATAAATTGTCAGGGTAGTCATCACCCCTTAAGAAACTAACACAAAAACTCAATTCCATTTATTAATTGCATAAGAGAAATATGTCACTGACATTCTTTTGAAATGATAGATGGACGTAATAGATTTGTGTAGCAGATTTATTAATTTTAGAAACTGCTGCATTAAGAAAATAATCTCGAAATGCATGTACTCGTATGAGTGTATTGATCTTTAGTTTAAATTATGATGCACCTTCCCGTTCATTGCGGGTGGTGTAGTAGGGCGCACTACTAAATGGACGTTAAATATCAGCAAATGGCATTAAACAATTGAAGTAACTTAGAACTTAACACAGAGCATACTCGATTTATATGATGCTCTTTCGCATTACACTGAGTACAACATACCGTAAAAATTACTAAGTGAAAATACTACCTGGATGTCTAATGGTTTTAAGATAGCAATTCCAATGTAAATATGATTATAATTTATGTTAATGTTTTTCCCATTAGGCACTACATTCTTCCGCCTTCAATCATCAAATTACGTATCATTGTGATTAATTATATTTCTCTCATTCTCACTCTTTCCAAAAAAATAACAAATAAACTTAAACCGCTTCTCTCTTTCTGCTATTCTCCCTCGCGTTTCTACTCTGCCATTCCTTCTCTTTTCTCGCTTCCCTTCCCTTCAATTCTTCTCTTCACTTTTTACTTTTTTCTCACATGAATACTTAATGTGTTCCAGCGTTTCTATCTCTCACCAGCACACCTTGCACATCCTTTTCTCTCTATTATTCCCGTATTTGCTGCCTTTCTCTTCATTTCCCTATCTAAATATTGCGATTTTTATGTTCCTTCTCTTGTTCTCGTATATATTCCGCTATCTCTATGTAAATATTAAAAATTAATTATAATTTTTCGTTCTTAAAAAAAATCTCTTTTCTTAGAATGATCTCGATAATTAAAATTACTTCTCAGTCAAAATTTACCGGTTTTTGTTTTTTGAAATAATTTTACATTCATGTCAAAATTTGGTAAATAACGTAATTTGGAAAGCGTTATAAGAACATGTTCTACGCCTTCCTTAAATTACCTTAAGATCTTTAATAATTACACTTAAAACAAATATGTATATAAACGATAATAAAATAAAACGTTTTATTTCCTCTGTATAAAAATCTATAAATTTTAAAATACGAAAATTTCAAATAAAAAAAGAGGAGTAATTTGGTATGCATCATTAGATTCAATATTGTTTGAACGCGATAAAATGAATAAAAAAGGGAGAAGAACAAGGATAAGGGATAGGGGAGTATCATTTTCTAATCGGAAAGCTTTGACAGTTTTTAATAATAAAATTTAAATTTGTTCAGTTTTTTTGTAATTAATATTTTAAATATATTCGTGGAGACTATTTTATAAAAAATAATAAATAGGATAGTCATAAGAAAGAGGCCTCCAAAGCACTAATTCGACAAATTTTTTTATAGTGAAATATACACTTATTATTTCAAGTAAATATGCAAGTAAAATCGAGTCGATATCACCGTAAGAAAATAAATATGCATTTTCCGTAAAATATTCTAAATAAATTTTACTTTATCAGACTTATTTTACCCCAAACAACTAAAATATATCATAATAAGTACTTCAATTAAGTTAATAATACCTAAAATTAAACAATTCAATTAAATTATGCAACGATAAATATGTACAAATATGCATTTTACTTGGTGGTGTAGAGCTCGAAAATTTAAGGAGTTTTGAGGATTGCATTTTTATAATAAAATTAATGAAAAACGATATTTTAACTTTTTAGGCTTATTATTACACTTATTCTACATACAAAATAATCTTTTTTGAAATTTAAAAATATTGTTAAATATATTAAAAATGGCGATCAAGAAGACCCTGTCAAAAAATTAGACCTGGACGGTGTTGCCAATTTTGGCTCCTCTAGTTATTTAAGAAATAAATACCGAAAAAATTATTAATTAGTATGAGTACAGTTATAGTCGGGACAAGAGAGAAAAAGAAATATTGAAAATTGACAAAATGGCGGGCTTTTGAAATTGAAATTCTAAAAACTGGGTTTTTCTTACCAGTTATTTAATGAAAAATATACGTAATTATTGAAATGAATCTAATTCCAACGATAGCTATTGATGTTGTGAATAACATATTAAAATTTCAGACGATTCGGTTGAATAGTTTTTAAATAAATTAGATTAAAGTTTTAAGTACGGTATATGGCTATTGATATATGCTAAAACGACTGTGGAAACGAAAATATTATCAATATCCTTACAAAAAATTAACAGTATATTTTTTAAAGACTATACTTTCAAAAAATCATTTTTTTTTTGAAAATTCTACACCACCGTTCCCCCTTAAGATATTCACAAGTATAGAAAATATATATCGTTGAAGAAAAGCAAGGGCTGTTTGGACTCGGTATTTTTTCCCAGAAAAGAACGAGCATTGTTTTATCAACACACGAAATGAAGATTTTTCCATTGATTTGAAAATTACGTCATTAAAAACACTGTAACTCGTAAACTATTGGGAATGTAATGAAATTTTTACCTATTTCCTTTAAAGGTTGGTACTATCTAAAAATTAAATGAATTTATCAATTGTGGCGTCATCTATATGTCATCCTACGGACTTATTGAGTGATATGTTATATATAAAGCCTTGAACTAATGATAATGTACGAGTAACGGTCGTTACTATAAAATGACTCATAGATGAATATATATTGTGTAATACTTTGGCTGCTTTCAATGCCCCTTAGTTGAGAGAAGCAGCTAACATAAAATATAAATACACTTTTATTGATGCTTAAAAAACTTAAGATCGGAGCATCAATCATCAGTCCCTGCATAGTGCTACAATTTATTAGTAGTGATTGATAGGGAACTGTTATTTTTGTTGATCCCTTTGGAAAACTTTTAAATGAATTCTGTAAGCCATCTATTGATTTTATAATCATTTTCATGAGACAAGATGTAAATAAATTTAGAAGCAGTGGAATAAATATTTTCTAACTTTAAATATAGTCGGATCTGTTACAACGCGGGTATTGTATTCCGCGTTGTACGAATATACACAAAATTGGTATTAGTATATCTGCACCATACAAGTGTTGAAATATAATGTAAGACACGTTCTCTTCTCTGATCTACATAATGGATCATCTCCGTTAAAGCCAACATCATCATTAGATATTTTCTATGATTCTCCCATACTCAATTTATTACAATACGTGTAATATTAGAAATGCTATAGTATGTCCGTTATCAGCAGAAAAAATTAACAAGAGGAACAGAGCGAGATTCATGTTTGTTACCTTACCACAAGCTAATTCCGAAGTTATTTTCTATTTCTTGTATAGAAATTGTCTTGCAGTGTAAGGTTAATTGTTGCTTGCTTGTCACAAGCTAATTTCAAGTTTCATTTTCAACTTGGGTAGGAAATCGTACGAATAAAACCAGTTGCCTTAATATATTTATCGCGTTATACTAAGTCGTAATATAGGCAGTGGCAGTTCAATTGTGGCAGTGACAATTCAGATTGGGAAACGGGGAGAAAGGAAACAAATATTGGGCAAATAGAGATGAAAGTATGTGCGAAACGAAGATAGAAACGCTGGAGCACATTAAGTTTTTATGTGAGAAAAAGGTTAAAAGCGAAAAGAATATTGTGCAGTTATTAAAGGGAGGCAGTGAAGGGAGGTGGATGGCGGAGATAAAGAAAAGGGGCGAGGAAAGAGATAGAAGGGAAAAGAATAGAACACTAAGAATATAGTTGTAATCACATTCGCTTTGGGTAGATTCGGGGCTAAGGTTTGCAACCAGTCGCCTCGTGTGCGAAGGGCCTAACACTACTTGTCAGAATAATTCGACTATTTGTAGAATGCGGCCTCAGATGTTATAACAGCATCGTTGCAAAGTAGTCTGCGAAAACTGCGAGCATTTAATATTTTAGAAAAAGTAGGAATTTATGTTAAACTTTGAAATTGAGTTGTGTGTTGCGGTTTCAAAATCGCAGTTACGCAATAAAGAATTGTTAAGCGGTATATAGTACAATATAAATAGAAACACATATTTTTGTTAATATGCAGGCGGGGCTTCTGCCCTCCCAAATCCGGGCCCCTAGACTTGACAGTATTTTTTTTTTCCTTTTATTCGGAAAATAATGAGGGGCCTCCGCTTTTTCGTTGCCCCAGTGCCTCCACACCTCCAAATGCGGCCCTGCACCAAAAGATGAAACGTAGTTTTAATCTTCCAAAAAAAAAGACCACTCTTAAAACGAAAAAAATATTTATTAAGTGTCAAAAAGAAATAAATTACAAAAATTTCGTAGCTTCACTCTACCTTATCTTCATCTCCTAATGGAAAACCCTTTACATAGAAATTGTAACGCAGTATGCAAGATTCAATTTGCTAGTAACCCATCTAAAATATCATAACATCTTTAAAGTTTAATTTGTAAAACAAGGTGATTACATTTAACAAAATACAATAAAATATAAAGATAAAAAATATTTTACTAGAAACTAAAGAATTGGTAAATAATAAATGGTGAGCCATGGGCTGTGGGCTGCGGCTTGCAGCTCTAGGATTCTTGGGTGGTTGTTCGTAACTTAGATTTCTACGAATTCAGTTTAAAATAACAAAATGTAAAAATAACAAAAGATGAAATACTTACATAAATATATTTTTACAGTATTGTTTACTTTGGAAAAATTACATGTATATATATATATATATATATATATATATATATATATATATATATAAAATATATATATATAAATATATATATATACATTAGGGTGTCCGTTATTTACCAATTTTGTTTTAGACTTTGCAGCACCCCAAAAATTTTTAGTTTATGACCTAAAAAAAAATATCAGACCCATATTAGCCTTTAATATTAGTATTAACCCGTGCCACCGCGACGATTCATTTCCCATTTAAATAACATGGGGATTTTGCACTTTTTTGAAAGAATTTTTTTTTTTCTCAACCAGTGCACAAAAAGCTGTGGCAATAAATTATTTTTGTAGTAAATTGAACGTTCTAAAAAAAGTTCTTAGTAATTTTTTCGATAAATTAATTTGTTTAAAAGTTATTTAAGTTCAAAGATGAACTCAAAATAATTTATTCATTTTTCTTGGATTTTGACCGAAAAAATATTTATAATTCTTGATTCTTGAATTGGCTCTGCGACCTTCTGTAACGTCAAATACTACAAATTCGGTGTGTGTGAAGGATAGCTTAAAGGGAACCTGATTCTCGAACCTTCGATATGTGCCGCACAATGCGCACGCTTATTGGGTTCCTTTAATTACCGAGCGGAAGTAATTATTTTAACTATATAGTTGCGTTGTAACTTAAAAATTAAGAATAGCTACAATTAAATGAGAACAAGTATTTTCTCTATTTACAGACGTTATTTAATAACACAATACAATTTACAACTATGTACAAAATAGTAATTGTAAATAGAATTACTATTTAGTACTTCATTTCACTTGTGCTGGTTCACTGTTTATCGCTGACAGACTGCGACTTGGTGTTCCAGTGCTTTATATACTTATTTCCAATATTAGCGCAATAACATTATGACGTCTCAAATAAACAACCTTGTTTATATCGCAGAGGTATATGTACAGTTAGTGTAACCATTTCTGCCAATTACGAATAATAATTCACAAATATTATTTTTCTGTGCTCTATGCAAATTCGTGACAATAGTTGGTACAAAGCTCGTCTGTCGGTAAAACAGTGACCGTTCAGTGAAAACATATTCAGTGAACACCATAGATGACGTTGTAGGAATAACGGCCAACACTGTTAATTGAACTGTTCGACAGAACTCAGTTGTGCATATTATTAGGTTATAATAAAATTAGATAAAAAGGAATTGACAATTTATTATTTATATATATATATATATATATATGTTCCGTCTTATATAGCCTTAATAGGTAGGACCAAAGCACTTAGATATTTTAGACAGATTTTAGCTATATGATAGTGTACAGTAGCTGATGAAAATCCCTTAGTAAGAATTACAAAAATTGTAAACCCGTGGCGGCACCATGTTTTAAGTTGTTTTATTGGGGTGCAATGACAATATTGTAATCAGCTGATGGATTCTCATCGGTTCTGTAATATTAGTTTTTTGTTAGAAAGGTCAATTCATTGTAAATTTTGTATCATTCTTAGTCTAAGGCTTGTGCGAATAACATTGTAATTTAGATTATATTGTACTTGTGTTTATTTTAATTTTTACAACTATTATATTCAGACAAAGGCATTCTACCACTGCACAGTTGCTTGTAGTTTTTTAATAAATCAATTTTTAAACGAAAAACTTTCACGTGGTCTTTTATACATATTTTCGACGAACAACATCGCAGTATCGCCAATCAGCGCGATACTATAAATCATCGCATAAAATAATCGCGGTTCAAACAATATATATATATATACATATATATATTTATATTTATTTAATGGTATATTTTTTTCACTTTAAGAGTAAACATTAAAATATTTGCAGAAATATGTTTTTATGTTCTCCCCTACCAAAATACTAGTATATATTCTTTGAAACAATTTCTTTGTATTATACTTGTTTGGAAATTTTTCTTTTTTCTTACTTCTTTTACTTTTAACTTTAATTTTTAGGTTATATTTTAAAGTAAAACAAATTCTTTTAAAAACAAACTAAACAATAACTTTCTCTAACTTTTTAAAGGCCCTTTAGGTTTTTACGCCACAATAGACTATAATTTTCAGTTTTTAACAATCCATTTATCAGTTTTAATTATTCATTGTTTTTGATTAAAGTGTCAAACTTCATATGAATGGCGGTTCCATGATATTGATTTGCATATTTTTAACGGAGTAAAACTTTACAATGATCACTGAACTAGAGTTGATATTTCACTTAATCTGATTTTTAAATTGGGTAATAAAATTTTATCAAATTTTGTTGATGAAGATAGTACGCCAAGTCAAAATTGTTTGCTGTAGGGGGTGTATTAAAGTTATTTCGCACTAACATAATTTATCATGAGAGCAAACTTTTACTTTAATTTTTGTCGAGACACCACTGTTATGAACTAAACTATTGCATTCCCTTCCATACCCCCTTCAAGTGTATTCATTTGGTTCCTTTCATGTATACGTAACACCTGTTTGGACGGTTTTGTCGCTTCCAGTGTGCGAGGGTTTATTACTTTTAAAGGATTCGAATAGGTAAAGCGTAGTAGCGCGAATACGTCCGGCGTATACAATAAATTCCCTTAAATACGTTTGCAGTGTGATACAGGCTTAATACTGGTTCGGGAATAAAATCCGAGTATCACCGCTCTCGGCCACTGTGTCGTCAAAAATGTATTTCAGATAAGCTATTTGTTAATTGTTATTTGCACAACTCAGTAGGCGAGAGCGTTGGTGCCTGACGCTGACTGTTGAGTCTGGTCTTCGGGTTCGATCCCCAGACTCAAAGATTTTGTGGGTTTGTTGTTATTAAGTTAAATTGATTATGTATATACATAAAATAATACACTTATCAGGCAGCGGTGTTGTTTCATATGGCAGAGAGAACGACACCACAAAAACTGTCAATTAAATAGTAGTGGGAGGTTGTCGGTGATGAGAATAAGCATCGGATATAGGCCGACGTTAAATAAATCAAATAAAATTCGATTTAAAAACGTTTTATTATCTTTATCAACCAAATTTGATAATATTTTTACCCAATTTAAAAATCAGATTAAGTGAAATATCAACTCAAGTTCAGTGATCATTGTAAAGTTTTACTTAATAGTTACTCTTATATTATAATGTTCCAAGTGTAGATTTATATTCTTATATGTTTGGTACTGAATTTTGTATGGTAGCTCGAAAACGGCTCCAGAGAAGTTTTTGAAAATTTCCTATTTCGTAGTGAAAAAAATGTCTAACACTTTTAACTTCCCCGGATTTTTCCCCGAATTTCCTGGAAACCCGTAATTTTGGAAAAACTGGAACGTTCGAAATTGAAATATTAAACTCGTTTCATATTTATTTTACATATAACAACAAATAATTTTTCATATAAACTGACCAAAAAAAATTTTTTTTTTCAAATTGTTCATTATTTGACCAACTTTTTTTTAAAAATTTGGAATTTCATTTTTCGATCTGCAAATAAAGTGCCAAAGTTTGCCCATATATAAAATTTCAACTTTCTAGCCCTATTTTTATCCTCGACAAAAACCGCCCCCAAATAAAATTTTTGAATTTTGATTTGTTTTTCTTAATAACATATTTCGTTATTATGTAATCCAAAATTTGAGTTTTCTTTAAAGTTTCCTATCGGTACATTCCTATCGGTTAACTTCTCTGGAGCTGTTTTCGAGCTACCATACAAAATTCAGTACCAAACATATAAGAATATAAATCTACACTTGGAACATTATAATATAAAGAGTAACTAGTAAGCGGTGGAGCGCTTCGCATACATGAGGCTTGGAGACCATAAAACCTTCTAAACATAGTATGACTTCATCATTGATAGAACTCAGCATAGGAAATAGGTCGACGTTATATAAATGAAGTTAAAGAAAAAAGAAATTGTTACAAAATATTTTCACAATGATTTCTTTTTTCTCTATTGTTACTGTGAGCGATGGTGGTTTGGGATGTAAGATATTAATAATAAAGACACGCCGAGTCGAGACATTTATAGGTACATCTGTTCGTTCATATCTCTGTTTGTCTGTTTCTCTGTTTGTCTGTTTCTCTGTTTGTCTGTTCCTATACATTCAATAACACTTTGTTCAAGTTTCGAACTTTATTTCATTTGATGGTTCACAGGTTGCGTCACATTAAGTTATTTTTTTGTTTTCAAGAAACTTTTCTAGAATTCTATATCCCATAAATAATATATATCTTTTTTTTATGGATGATATCAAAACTTACAAGTATAGCTCATTTTCGAATATTAATATTACAATAAAAATCGATTTTCTTAATAATATATTTAAAAGAAAAGTAAAGACATTATATATTATAAATATTATCTGCTTAAAGTGATCTATAGTTGTTCTTCACATCGCGCGACATTAAAGGAGAACTGCTCTTAACAAAGAGAAAACAGAAATGGTTTCTAGGACAATCTTGTGGTATTCGTAACACACAGTGCCATAGAATAAAGTGCGCGGCGCTGGGTGTTTGCTGGTGCTGATGCTGGGTGGTGTATAGTCAAATACAACTGGATTATAGAATAAATTCGAAGGTAAAAATGGGTGCAATTCCGTTCAATCAATTATTTTTTCGCTCAGTTGCACATTCGGTGGTAGTTTTAGGGCGGGTTGGTTCACCAAGATTTACGATTCACCTTGCCTACCGACTAGCATACCAGCTACTGACCATTTTCCGTTGCCAAAACCGAACTCTAACTCGCCATGCCTATGGTACTGACAGAATTAAATTGTGTTTCTAATAGTTCTTTATATATATATATATATATATATATATATATATATATATATATATATATATATATATATATATATATATATATATATATATATATATATATATATATATATATATATATTTGGTTTTGATTTGGTTGGCGTGATTTGGTTCTTTGACCAAAAAAAAGTTTTATTTTATATAACATTTATTCCGATTTTGAATTTCCCGCTCAAATTAAGATTTGCAACGTTGCCGGCTTATTACCTACATTTACTGTTTCTTAAAGATTTTATTCAAATATTTTCGTATATATTTATGCTTTTGATAATTTTCTTTTTGCAATAGTTACAGAAAAGATTATTTTATATACACCTAGTTTTTGAAAGCCGTGTCACCATTTTTTTATAGTTAAAAGTTATATTATGTGGTGAACTTGAGCTAAAAATTATGATTTGTATGGAAAATGACTATTTTTAATCATGTATAACAAGAAAACTATGAACCCTAGGTCTCTAAAATTTTGAGACAGCATGTATTTTAACTATTTGTATCGACCTTCCAAATTTCACAACGTTTTCATCATTTACGTTAACGTCCTGTACCTCCTTAATAAGCAATCAACACAGAAATATATATACTAGAGTGTACCAAAAGGAAACTTTTCAAAAAACTCAAATTTTGGATTACATAATAACGAAATATGTTATTAAGGAAAAAAATTCAAAATTCAAAAATTTTATTTGGGGGCGGTTTTTATCAAGGGTAAAAATAGGGCTAGAAAGTTGAAATTTTATATATGGGCTCACTTTGGTACCTAATTTACAGATCGAAAAATGAAATTCCAAATTTTGAAAAAAGTTGGTCAAATAATAAACAAATTGAAAAAAAAATATTTTTTTAGTCAGTTTATATGAAAAATTATTTGTTGTTATATGTAAAATAAATATGAAACGAGTTTAATATTTCAATTTAAAAATGGAATTAAAATTTGAAATGAAATGTAAACTCTAGTAAATCTATAAACAAAAAATATTTATAAAATTTACAATAAATTTATACTAATTCTAATAAATAATTTACTACTCATGTCACAATTTTTGATTATTGATTTTATCAAAAACTAAAGAACATTTATTATCCAAATAACTAGATTGTTTATTTGTATTACATACATATTGATTCGTTTTTTAGTAGCAACACTATAGAACAAGTGGCTTCTCTAGAACATGTTCTTTGACCAAAAAAGAATGGTTGCTTTTATCAAAAATAATTTTTAAATTAATTCCCTGAATTTAAAAGTCCAACTTTATTTGATTTATTTAACGTCGGCCTATATCCGATGCTTATTCTCATCACCGACAACCTCCCACTACTATTTAATTGACAGTTTTTGTGGTGTCGTTCTCTCTGCCATATGAAACAACACCGCTGCCTGATAAGTGTATTGTTTTATGTATATATATAATCAATTTAACTTAATAACAACAAATCCACAAAATCCAGACCAGACTCAACAGTCAGCGTCAGGCACCAACGCTCTCGCCTACTGTGTTGTGCAATTAACAATTAACAAATAGCTTATCTGAAATACATTTTTGACGACACAGTGGCCGAGAGCGGTCATACTCGGATTTTATTCCCGAACCAGTATTAGGCCTGTATCACACTGCAAACTTATTTAAGCGAATTTATTGTATACGCCGGACGTACACGCGCTACTACGCTTTACCTATTCGAATCCTTTAAAGGTAATAAACCCTCGCACACTGGAAGCGACAAAACCGTCCAAACAGGTGTTACGTATACATGGAAGGGACCAAACGAATACACTAGAAGGGGATATGGAAGGAAATGCAATAGTTTCTTTCATAACAGTGGTGTATCGACAAAAATTAAAGTAAAAGTTTCCTCTCATGATAAATTATGTTAGTGCGAAATAACTTAACTTTAGTAACTGCGACTTGGTGTACTATCTTTATCAACAAAATTTGATAATATTTTATTACCCAATTTAAAAATCAGATTAAGTGAAATATCAACTCTAGTTCAGTGATCATTGTAAAGTTTTACTTAATAGTTACTCTTATATTATAATGTTCTAAGTGTAGATTTATATTCTTATATTTTTGGTACTAAATTTTGTATGGTGGCTCGAAAACGGCTCCAGAGAAGTTTTTGAAAATTTCCTATTTCTTAGTGAAAAAAATGTTTAACACTTTTAACTTCCCCGGATTTTTCCCCGAATTTCCTGGAAACCCGTAATTTTGGAAAAACTGGAAAAAAGTAGACCCTTTTCTGTAGCATAACGTTGTATTCCTAAAAGATAAATGGATGAAGTTTTGCATGTGTATTACGCCATGGAATGCGAACATATTTTCAAATTTAGAAATTCAAAATTTTATAAAAGGGGCGCCGAGTAAATAAAGGGCCTGGTAGGAAACTTTGGAGAAAGCACAAATTTTGGATTTTGTAATAAGTGAATCATATAAAAAAAAAAAAATTGCCGAGGGTAAAAAATGTGCTAGAAAGTTGAAATTTTGTATATAGGCTAACTTTTTGTAAATAATTTACAAATATAGAAAAAAAAAACAAGCTTTGAAAAAAAGTTGGTCCAGTAATGAATAAATTGAAAATATTTTATATTTTGTTGAAAAAAAAATTTTGTTAGTCAGTTTATATGAAAAATTATTTGTTCTTATATGTAAAATTATTATAGAACGAGTTAAATATTTCAATTAAAAAATGGAATTAAAATTTGAATGGACAGTCGTCACTTACGACGGGGGTTAATTCTAGTGATTATATAAAGACTCATTTCCACTCACTGTTTTGAAATTTAATTTACGTTTTTATTTGATATTTTAATCTAGATTTCCAGCATTACTTGTCATGTTCGAGTTTTAGTTTAAGTTTGTGCATAGATTTTGACAGTTCAACAGCTAAACAAAATTTAATGTAGCATATTTAAAATTGTTGTTTTTAATAACAAGTAATATAAAAAATTGTTTTCACTTCTTTATTTGTAACAAACTGACATTGAACTTCTTTTAAAAATAAATGCTACTGCATTTTGACAGATTATCACATTTTGTAGGTTATAATATGATATATATTTTTTAAATTTATTCTTAGAAACATTGGACCTTGTAAGGTTCTAAAAAAACAAAGAAAACGTAAATTAAATTCTATATTAAAAATGGTAAAGTGAATGACTATGTATATGCAATACGATTTAAATTAAATACAAAATTAAAACAGTGAGTGGGAATGAAACTTAAAGACATAATCCATTAAATTTTGACGGTAACTTCAGGTTGCTTCAAAAAGCAACTAGACCTCACGTCGATCTCAGATGTTGTCTCAGAATTCCCCACCTTCATTCTCTTCCATGTTAATAAGATAAATCCAAAGAGTTCAATGTTCACTAGTCGACGTTTACCTTTAGAAGTCTTAAAAAGGTATAACCACGGTTTATTATTTACCACATTTATCATCATTTATTTAGGCGACTATTTAAAATAAACATCTTAATTACTTTCGAAACATTTTTTTAATGATATTTGTAATTAAATATTAAAGTAATTAAGAAACAAATGTTAATCAAGATCCTGAATAATTTAAAATAGTAATTAATAGCATTTTAATGATGCCGCCCTTCATTTTAATGTGTTAACTGTGTTAATAATTTAAAAAGAGGCACATAAAACTGAAAATTTATTGTTTGGTAAAGAAAAAGTTTTTCATAAAAGATTTATAAAGGAAAATGTAAATATTTGTAATTTCAAACTTGAAATTTGAAGTACAGTAAATCGAGATATCAGTGCCGTAGTATTAACAGTGTAGGATTTGGATACTATCGCTACAACTTCTACTATCAATTTAAAAACTGAAAACATTAGCTCAATTTGTACCCTTTAATAAGTCAATTATTTCTTTCGATGCAGTACCGTACCGAAAATAATGGATTCTTTTTACCTACTACGCTTATTTTGTCACAATTTTCTTCTAGATTATCTTTTCTTTTTAGTTTCCACGCAAAGACCATTCCCAGTAAACATTTTGAAGTCACTTTGACATCATATTGAAGATGCGTATGTTTTTTTTATCATGAAGTAATTAAATTTAAATGTCAATGATACTACCGTACCAGTATTGAATGAATGAATGTCAAATGAATGTGAAATTTTACCTCTACTAAAATAAATATTTTCAAATGTAAAAGGGACAACAACTACCTATATCTCCATTTAAATGTATGATGTTGGAAAGAGAAAGAATATTCTTACGTAAAGATTCTGACAATTGTTTTTTCATAGGAATAGATATCTATCTGAAATTTGAGTGAAATAGTATTTATTTCTTGACTGGAACTTTACCTAGCTACGCCATTTTACCAAAATGTTTACTGGGTCGTATCTACTCATAACTGAATTGAGTTTTTGGGATCTATATTGGTCTCATAAATGTATTCTGATTCATTACGTCACATGCATAAAGGTAGTGGCGGGGAGGTCCACGAAGTGTGAAGTTGCATCAGCTTCGTGAGATCACATCTATTCTAAAACTTGACTTAAAAAAATACAGCATAGAAAATTAAGATTAAAATAAAATCCCTTTTTTTCAAATGAGTGACTGATCCGCAATGTGTGACAAGATGCAACAAAGGGGCGAGGGGGTACACTAAAAAACCATAAAATTTGTGTAACATAATTTATGGATAAACCTTATTCGGTTCGTATGTATCCCATATGTTGTAACAAACATTTTGTGGTTGCCTTATGGATACGTTCAGTATGGGTTGTTCTGCGTTCAGGGTGGTCCTAGCATGATGGACAAGTTTTGCGAGTTCAGCCCTGCTCATATTGATAATACGTGGTTCTTAAAGTAAATTAAAATTTGATGGAATATTATACTTATACTCCTTCATGTGGATATGGGGAAGAACGTTACCTTACAAAATGATGGTGAAAATGGAAGGGAAAGAGGGTTTGTAGGTGAGGGGAGGAGGGCATATGAGGTAAATTTAACGAGTGTGGTTCTATTGAGAAGTAACACGTTACTGAGGCTTATATAAGTAATACTTGATACTGTGTTAACAGATTCCCTTTCTGCAGAGGTTTCAAGTAAACAAGGGTTAGGGAATGAGAGCTTTTCATACTTTTAGAGTACTGAGAACATTAATTATTCTCTTTAGGGTTTTCTGCTTGTCTAACACTCATATTCGGATCTCGTAATATCCACGAGTACGCGTACTAATATAATATGATATTAATATTGTAATATGCATATTTATAAATTTTATATAATTTTGTTTATTTTAGGTATTATATATCTGACATATTAATGTAGCTTTTTGCTTGTGGTATAAATAACTATAAACAAATGAGGTAGAACCTTAATGTAAGAGAGAGGTTCAATTAGTAACTGAAGCAAGAAAGAATCTTAAGCAGCGGCACCACTGGTGCAATATTGTCTTTTAAGTTACCTAATATTTTTTAGCGTTTATTAAGTTCTGTAACTGAATGTATCTCCACTTCAGCACTCGACTTGTAAATCATTAACTTACTGCTACTGAATAAATGCGATTTGCGTCCTATAAACCTGTGTAATTTTTTGCATTTAAGAATTAAACCTGTCTGGACTTTATTATTATTATATTAATTGTGTGCCTTTCGGCTTTACAATCTACATTATCATATTTTCTAATACATTTCACATAAATTCAAACTTAAAATTGAACTTAAACTATTCTAGACTTTTATTACTTCCAAAAGTACTTTCTGCTTCTATAGACCCTCTCTCTTCATGTTCCTTACTCATCCTTCCTTCTCACCGATACCTCTTTCTCCTTCCTTTTTGCCTATACCTCCGTCTCTAACCTCTTGCTTTCCTTGTCTCTACTATTCTTCCTCCCTTCTGACTTCATTTTCACTTCTCCTGCATTGAACTCTGAAAAGAAGGGATATTAGGTATTGGGAAGAAATGGAAGAGAAGGTATGCAGAATGTGTAAGGCAGAAAATGAGCATGTGAGAGAAGAATGCGGGTTAAGGTTTGTTAGTAATTGAAGATAGAGATTTCGTTGAGAGGAGACAGGGAAGGAAAGAGGTATAAAGAAGAAGGGAGTAGAAAGAGGAAAGCAGGTTGAGTCTAGAAACACAGATGGTAGGGAAGAGAGAAGAAGGTGGAGGACAAAAGCAAAGAGAAGCACGAGAGGAAAATAGGAGAAGAGTGGCGAAGAGTATTGGATTAAAAGGAAAGAATTAAATTTTAGGTTTTTTTTAGGTTAGGTTAAAAAAATGTATATGTAAGGAGTTTGTAACGCCGTAAATTATTAAACGCCATTATATATTAAATTTATTAATACACTTAATACAACATAGGTAGTAATGTTAACGGTATAATATAATAAAGATAAATTTCTTCTAAGTGAGAAGGTACATAAATGTAAGGCGAAGATTAATTCAATATAATAATACAAGTATAATCAACATAAGGTTATTTCAGAAGAAAATTTATTTACACGTAATATAAATCATTGTAACATATAAATATGGCAGGTTGATATAGACCTCTTATTCCGTTAATGTGGGGGGATATAGGAAGTCAGGAAGTCGTTCTATAACTAGAAATATATCCCTTAAGATCCTCATAAAGGGAAATAAATGAGCGCTAAGTAAGTGCCACTGCCCAACATGCCGACTGTGTGTAAATCTTACAGCCCCCGCAACTCCTAACAAATATACATTATATATATATATATATATATATATATATATATATATATATATATATATATATATATATATATATATACACATATATATATGTAACAATTCTTTTTATCTAATATATATTTTATATAGGTCGAATGATGATTAGTATTAAGTAGTTATAATGTTTAATGTTATTATAATTATTCTGCAGATTAGTGTTATTTCTATTTTGTAGATTTATAATAAGTAAATAATAGTTCAGGTAAGAATTAAAAAAGGAGTAAACAGTTGGTAAAAATTAATATGGGTCAGACTAATATTTATAATATTTTTGGTTAACGATAACTGTTCAAGATTTATGAAGAACAGTTATGTGTAAACCAGATTAGTAATTTCATTTAATATGTTTAATATTGTCACACTTTTACTTTGCGACGGCGTGTTTTCTTTTTATGTGCCGTATTTCGCCTGCGACTGGGTTCTTTTAATTTACCGAGCGGAGTAATTATATTTTATCAAATAAGTCGCGTTGTAACTTTTAGTTAATTAATAATAGCCACAATTAAAAAATCCTAATGATTCTCACTTTTTAATAGACCGCTTATTTTATCCACCAAAAACAATTACACCATTATTATTCTCACTTTTTATTCGACCGCTTATTTTATCCACCAAAAACAATTACACCATTATTATTCTCACTACAAAAGCAATCACAATACTAACTACAAAAACAATTGAAATAATCTAGCTTTTGTTTATTTCGCCGTGATCTGTATATCATGCGACGATCCCGTAAATTCGTAACAATATTATTACCAATTTGGAATATAAACATAACGAAAGCAGGGATCGGTCTCTCATGTAATTTTGTCTCTCATAGAGTGAGGACACGTTTTTGTAGCTGCTAAATATTATAATTCAATAAGTAAATCTTCAATTGGTGATTTTAAGAACTTTTATTTCTACACACACACATATATATATATATATATATATATATATATATATATATATATATATATATATATATATATATATATATATATATATATATATATATATATATATATATATATATATATATATATATATGTAACTTTTGTGACTACTTTGGATTTCGAATATTTTATAAATAAAGCAATCGCTGTTAAACAACAGAGTATAAAAGGGAGATGCAGAATCAAACGTCATAGTGTTAACAGCTATCATGACAACCCATAAAATTTAGTGACTCTATTCTACACACTTTTTGATGTCAAAATTAAGGCTAACAATTAAATCGTTAAACGAAATTTAAATGTTATATAGCTATGTGTCCGTCAATTTTTGAATAGTTAATAAAATAAAATCAACAATAGCATATACAAACACAAAAGCATAACAAATTGCTATGAATCATATGTCACACAGAAGAAAATTATAACACTTATAAAAGAAGAAAAAATTTGACTCGAGTTAAGAATAATGCTTCGAGATACGAACTTACAAACATGGCTTGACGCCTCCGCAATGTTTTAGCATCGCTGGTGTTCATGTTTCTGATTTCGCTTGACAGTATGGAGAGATCTATGATCTGTGTTATCTTAAAGAAACGACGAAAGGACGATTGATGTGGCTAAAGGAGTGAGTGTATTATCGAAACAAAGATAGAAGATGTTGAAAAATTATTGTTAGTTTGGATTAATGAAAAGCAGCTTGCTGGAGATAGTGCTAGGAAGGCCGTAATTTTTGCACGGTGATTTACTGGCGAAAACGCCGAGTATTTGTCATATTTATGGGGTGGGCGAATGGATTAATTAGATTTATATTAATTTCAATGGGAAATACTGTTTCGGTTTACGAATGTAATTAAAAACGAATTAAGTTCGTAACCCGAGGTATTACTGTAGTTTAAATCAAACACAACGCTATTTATTTATGGAAACCCAAACTGCGTGGTTCAATTCAAACAAATTCAATTTAACAGCTTGTTTACATCATATTCTTCATTTGAATGTACATTTTTCCTATACAATAAGAATTTTCAATAAACATGAGATATAATCTTATTGGCATTTATATTTCTTTAAATCTTTTATTTCTTATATTCTCATTGATTGTTGATGATATAAATAATAAATATAAATTTATTTTCAAAAAACAACTTTTATATTCAGAATAGGTTCTTTTTTTAAAAATGAGTACTTCAAACTGTGCTTTACATAAATCTTATGCAATATCTGCTTTAGATGCTTATAGTTCTTTTCCTCTATTTTGTATTATATTCCTATATCGTATATTCTAACTGCTTGGTCTAAAGCTAAACTCTAAAGGTACTCAATTGCAGAAGAACGCTATTAGATTCCATAGCAACGATACTCCTGCTTACGACTCTTTTATTGATAATATAGAGTTGAGTTCGCGTTCAGTAATAGTTTTTGTTATGAACTGTTTTATATATATATATATATATATATATATATATATATATATATATATATATATATATATATGTATATATATATATATATAGATATATATATATATATATATATATATATTACGATTTTTGAAAAAGGTCAAATTTCGCGGGCTATGTACATTCGATTATCGATTTTTTTATTTTGTTATGTTGGTAAACTCGTCTCGAACATATGTTCACAGTCTTAGCTATATTGCACATTTAGTTTGTTTGTGAGTGGCATAAAAGTTAGAAGTGTTTTGTGTGTTCGGCGATTATCTGCTGTCGAAAAACATGGATCAAAGAGTTTGCATTAAATTTTGTGTGAAAAATGGAATCAAGTGCTCCAAAACACTTGAAATGTTGAAAGTGGCATACGGTGAGTCTACTTTAAGCAAAAAAAATGTTTACAAGTGGTACAAGCTTTTCACAGAAGGTCGAGAAGATATGAATGACGAAGCTCGCCCTGAACGCCCCAGCACATCAACAACCGATGAAAATGTTGAGGAAGTGAAGAAAATTGTTATGCTGAGGATGTCGGCATATCGGTTGGCTCATGCCATGCAATTTTTTTGTAAATTTTGGGCATGAAGCGTGTGGCAGCAAAGTCTGTTCCAAAATTGCTGAATTTTGACCAAAAAAATTTTAATTTTTAATTAATTACAATTTTTAATTTGTAATTTTTTGGCCAAAAACAACACCGTAATCATGCCTCAGCCACCGTATTCACCAGATTTGCCCCCCTGCGACTTTTTTCTGTTCTCAAGATTGAAGAGACCCATGAAAGGACGGCGTTTTGAGACGATTGAGGAGATGCAAACCGAATCGCTGAGAGAGCTCATGAGCATACCAAAAAGTGCATATCAGTTCTGCTCCGAGGATTGGAAAAACGCTGGCACAAGTGTATTATATTTGAGGGGGACTACTTTGAAGGAGACAAAATAGAAATTGAGGAATAAATAAATATTTTATTTATTTATAAATATTTTTTTGAAAATTCACCTTATTTTTTGAACAGACCTCGTATATATTTATATATATATATATATATATATATATATATATATATATATTATATATATATATATATATATATATATATATATATATATATATATATATATCTTTTACGGAATCAAATCATGTTCCTTTTAATGCAGACTTCACCTTAGGAAACAGATAACAGTCGCACGGCGCAAGATCGGGTTATATCACAGATGGTCGAACACTGGGATGCTATACTTTGTTAGAAACATCTTCGATTGTGACAATTTTCGGAATCACTTTCGCACACACTTTTTGCATGTTAAAATTCTTATCTAAAATTTGCCGTACGGATTTTTTATCAATTCCTATAGTTTCTGCAATCGCACGAATACTTAACCGACGGTCTTATCGAATAAGATTACCGATTATTTCGATATTATCATGAGTTTTTGACGTGGAAGGCCGACCCAGGGCGTAAAACATTTCACCACTCGTTGAACCACTCAAAAGCACGTGAACCCGATTAACATTCCATGCCATTCAATAAATTATAAGTTTCAGTAGCGGTTTCCTCAAGTTGTATGTAAAATTTCACAACAATACGTTGCTCTATTGTTACACTTAACATTTTGGCGAACGAAGGCTACGTTTATCCTGATTTGTTTACTGATGTGAGAGGCACTGCATTCGAAAGAGAAGGCTCACTATAAACAACTGTCAGTCGCTGACGTTTGGCGCATTCAAACTTCTTCTGTAGCAGCGTCAGTCTCGTTATTTAATAGCCGCTCCTCGTTAATACTTATTTGATTGGAAAGAAGTATAAATAACTCAATTTTTTAAATTTTATTTTAAATGCAGTCATTTATTGTAAAAATATCTCGTTAACTTTGGTATTCATTACTGAAAATATGAAAAAAGGATTCAAATTTCCATACGGTTTTAATAAAGTTCTACAGTGTACGAAATCCTCTCTGAAACGCAATTGAATGTCTAAGCCCACTGCTGCCTCTACGTTTTGTATGGGTAAGCTACATCTTCGAAAGCGAAATGAAAGCGACAGCTTGGAAGCTCAATTTTCACGTTTTTGCTAACCATATAAAATATTTCTTTATAAAGGATTTTATTTTCAGTTTGTTCATAACTCCAAAGTCAACATATAAGTGTTTTTCTCCAGCGTATCAAGGTTATAAAGTTACAAAAGCTACATTTTCTTATATTGGTCGTAAGACACACGTGAAAATATGAACACAGCTTAGGCTATGTGAGATGTTGATAACAGGAAATACAGTGGAATATTTTACTTCAAAGGAATATGTATATCCAATTAGATAACAATGTTAGAAAAATGTAAAACCACAATCGGAGTCAACTTCTTATGCTAAGAAAGTGGTTACTGAGAGACAAAGGAACTGTTAAAGCACGTGTCTCTTCATGTGGAATATGCTACTTGACGACACACTGGCCGAGTGCATATGTTTGATAGCCGACAGCTGTAACTTGGTTTGGTTGCTTCAACTTACGTTTTAAATTTACGTTTTTAATTTTATATTTAATTTCAAATGTATAGCATATGGAAATACGAGTAGTTATTTGCTGCACGATTTTTATTTTATAATTTACATTTTCTTAGTTTTTTTAGAACCTTGCAAGGTCCAATGTTTCCAATACTAAATTAAAAGTAACTATCATATATTATAATGTTCCAGGTGTATATTTATATTCTTATGTGTCCGAAATTCGTAAGGTAAAACGAAAACGGCTCCGGCGATGTTTTTGAAAATTTTCTATTTTGTAGAGAAATTTTTTTTAAGACTTTTGACGTTCTCGGGTTTTTTCCCCGAATTTACTAGAAACCCGTAATTTTGAAAAAACTGGAAAAAAATAATCACTTTTTCCTGTATAACTTTTATTTCGTGAGAAATAGAAAGTTGAAATTTTACATGTGTATTACGCTATGTAATGCAAACATATTTCAAAATTTAGAAATTCTAAATTTTATAAAAGGGGACGCTGACAAAATTAGAATTAATTAGTTAGTAAAAATTGTGCTAGAAAATTTAAAATTTTATATATGGGCTAACTTTGGTACTTAATTTACAAATCGAAAAAAAAATTACCAAATTTTGAAAAAAAGTTTATCAAATAACGAGTAAATTGAAAATATTTTATATTTTGTTAAAAAAAAAAAATTTTTTTAGTCAGTTTATATAAAAATTATTTGTTGTTATATGTAAAATTAATACAGAACGAGCTAAATATTTCTATTTAAAAATGGAATTAAAATTTGTACTGAAATTCAATTCACAGGTAAAATGACAGTCGTCGCTTGTGACGGGGTAAACTCTAGTATTATATTATAATCTCCAAAATGTGACAATCTGTCAAAATGCAGTAGGATTTATTTTTAAAAGAAGTTCATTGTCAGTTTAACAAAAATAAAGAAGTAAAAACAATTTCTATTACTAGTTGTTATTAAAAACAGCAGTTTAATTATTTCACATTCACTTTTGTGCAACTGTCAAAAATTCTGTATTTCTAACGATGCATGCGCACTAACTAAATTAACTAAACTCAAATTAAAAAACAAATGTGACAAGGAAAATTTGAAATATAGATTAAAATATAAAATAGAAACGTAAATATAAGAACAGTGAGTGGGAATGAGACTTTAGTTCGTAGTACACGTTTCATAAATATACAGATTTGTTCAACAAAAACTGTCATTTTAAATTTCGTTAATTTATGAACTGTCAATATACAACCGGTGATATTTGGTAAATATTGTGTTTCATTACTAACCTCAAAGTTTGTACTTTAAATTCAAATATTATAAATTTTTTTGTAATTGAATTTATTTAACACCTATTGATCTATTTCCGATGCTGAGTCTTATCTCCGACGACCTCCTGCTAGGTTGACTGTTTTCGTGGTATATGTTCACTACACCGCTGTCTAGTATCTATATGATTATGTATCTACATAATCAAATTTAATTGATAACAACCAAACCTAGAAAATATAGCTCTGGTCCGAGGATCGAAACCGCAGATACAGTGAACCGTCAAACATCAATACTATCGCCCACTGTGTCGTTTTATATATAGTTCTTCAAGACCAACAACATGACAGTTTTGACATATAGTTTTTTAATATATCAGTAGTAGCTTTGCAATTGTTACAATGAATTCAATTTCGCTTGAAAATAGCATTAAAATAATAAAAATCCTCTTTGAAAATGGTGAATCTGTAAAAGTTACATTTCGTAAAATTCATAAATTTCATTTGTCTGGATACGTCAACAAGCAAAATTGCCGCATTTGGCCTTCTGAAAATCCAAGAGAGATTGTTGAGTAGCCATTGCATGCTCAACGTGTCACTGTATGGTGCGCTATGGGTCTGGAGGCGTGATTGGGCCGGTTTTTTCGTTTGTGATTGAAAGTAATTGAAAATTTTGATAAAATAAATTTTCATCTAAATTCCTTGTTTTAAAAAACAAAGTTCATGTTGAAATCCCTATATAAGCATTTTTGTTTGTTATGTGTATTATCATTCTTAAATATACATTAGCGGAATCGGAATCAGAAATTGAACTAAATTAGAAAAATATTATAAAATTAAAATAATAAATATAAAAGTGCAAAAATAACAAGTGTTCATTCAACAATTTCTTAATTGACTAAAAACACAAATCTGCAGTTATTTGTATACAGTTATACAGTTAAAAATGTGAATATTTATTCTTTTTATCAAAAGAAAACATTATTAAAAATTAGATTACAACGGCTCAATAGCCGAGAGGATTGATTGTTGACGCTCACTGCTGTGAAGTCAGGTTCGATCACCGCACCAGCGGCCATATTTTCTAGGTTTAGTTGTTACCAAAGTTAAATTGATTGCTATAAAATCATTTTAGACAGTGGTGCATAAACTTCCTATTAAAATAACAAATAAAATTGAGGTAAATTTCTAGTTTAAATGATATAAATAGGTCTATTTTAAATAAATAAATAAATGTGTTATATGTTATCTGGTTCACATATAATGTATTTTTTTTTTGTAAAAAGTATTATAACTTCAATATAAACCTTAAATACAAGCCATAGGTATATACATACTAGAGTTTAACACCGGCGCAAGCGACGACTGTCTTTTGTGTATGAATTGATTTTATTTCAAATTGTAGTTCCATTTTTAAATTGAAATATTTAACTCGTTGTATATTTATTTTACATATAACAGCAAATAATTTTTCATATAAACTGACTAAAAAAAATATTTTTTTCCATTTGTTTATTATTTGACCAACTTTTTTTCAAAATTTGGATTTTTTTTTTTCGATTTGTAAATTAGGTACCAAAGTTAGCCCATATATAAAATTTTAAATTTTCTAGCACAATTTTTACCGTCGACAAAAACTACCCCCGTTTCCCCAAATAAAATTTTTGAATACTGTATTTTTCTTTTTAATAACATATTTCATTTCTTTAACGAAATTTTTTTCAAAGAAATTCAGGGGAAAATTCAAGGATGCAAGTAGTGTCAGTTAGTTTTTCTCTACCACATAGGCAATTTTTAGGAAAATGCGCAGAGCAGTTTTCGAGCCACCATACGAATCGCGTAAACATATAAGCAAACAAACATATAAACTTTCAGTTGCAACATTATAATATAGGATAATAATTCTAAGTAAGGATTTAGAATCACCATCTAATTACTAGGTATATTTTCAATAAGACAAGCCTTTTATCATAGAAAATTAGACTTTATTATAAAAAGATACTAACAGTTTTCGACCTCCCATGCGAGATCTTCAGTATATGTCTTGACTTCAGCACATTTCTGGTTTTTAAATGACTGTGAATGTACTCCTCGTGCAACGTTAGCCATTTTGATGGTGTCGTGGTTTCAAATATGTTAACAAATACGTTTACGATTATGTATGTACATAATCAATTTAACTTGATAATAATTAAATCCAGAAAACATAGCGCTAGTATATTTAAAATCCAAACACTGTACTTCTTTTTTGTATCGGCAACCTAAATTGCACTGCTATCCAAGACAACCTTTAAAACTCCCAGAATGCTAGTAGTTTTTACACAAAAATGAATCGAAATTATCCGAACTTTCAGTCCACTTTAACTCATCGTGGTGTAAAAAAAAAGTATGAACACTACTATGGCAATTTTTTTTAAAAATTGGCGCAACTCTTCAGAATTCCAAAATAGTATAATACTCTAGAAAAACTAGCAATAAAAAAAAATTATGCATACTATTTCTAAACAAGAACCATATTTCATAAATTATTGTTGTTGAAAAAAATCAGAAATATTTGAAAAATTGTGATCACAGTAGTTAAAAACATCTTAAGGTGTTTCAATTTTCGAAAATTTTTTTTTTTTTTTTCTAATTCCTAAACAAAATGAGATAAATTTTTTTTTTCTTTTTTTCTTGTGTAGTCATGAGCAGGATCACCCTCTGGTGCCCGCTTATCGTTGAATATTGGGGCACCTGTTTAAATACATACATCCCGAGTTCAGGAAACGAATCCATTCTTCTATTAGAAGTCGGTCTAATTTACATAAATATCAACTGCAGCATTCTCCTTAATCCTTTCTCAGTACGTTACAATATTTAACCAGATGAGAAAGACTAAAAATGTTTTAATAGGAAAGCTGACAATGAGGGTCATAAGGGCCATAAGGGTACTTACTGCTCTGGAGGTAGTTCAAGTACTGATGGTTAGTCCAACTAGGCCACGAAAAGTACTGAGGTAATATCAAGTGGTATTTGGGTGAAATTGCGAGTTAGCAGTTTCTTCAGAAAAAAACAGAATTCCAGTAGCTAGAATATTACAGCAAGATAACTATATGTGTAGAATACATATAACCCGTTTATTGTGAAAGCGAGATAAGTCAATTTAGTGAAATCTGTGACGTTAGATAATATTTATTTACTTAACGTTTAAATTGTTTACCGATTGTTTATTAATTCCGTTCATTGAAAAATTGAAACTGAAAACACTACTGATCTTGTTTAAGTTTGGCGTAGTACTAGAGTATAGTGCTACGCACGTCATATACAACTACATATTATACGAAGCAGAGATGTGTGTTTTTCAAATACATATACTCAAAATGCAAATACAAAATAGTAAATAACTATTTTCTATATTTTATTTAAATATCTTTTAAGGAGGTACAGGACGTACCGTCAATGCAACAAGTTTATCTCTCGGGAATACAAAATGCAAAATACGAAATACATGAGAGACGAGCAAATATTGGGACTGTACCTTTGAAAATGAATTTTTAATTCCCTATTAAACTGCTTTTTGCTTGTTAAAATGATTTTTTTATGCATACAATAGTTTAATAAATTAAAAATTACCTATAATTAATATCAAATTTATAATAATTCAATTTAAATACAAATTAAATATTTTGAAAAAGGAATAATAATTTTTGCAACGCTGCAAATTTACGTGTGTTGACGCATGCGTGATTTGGTTCTTTGACCAATAAATTGTTATATTTTATATAACATTTATTCCGATTTTGAATTTCCCGCTCAAATTGGCATTTGCAACGTTGCCGGCTTATAACCTACATTTACTGTTTCTTTAAATATTTTCGTAAATAGGTATCCTTTTGATAATTTTCTTTTTGCAATAGTTACAGAAAAGAGTCTTTTATATACACCTAGTTTTTGAAAGCCGTGTCACCATTTTTTTATAGTTAAAAGTTATATTATGTGGTGAAATTGAGCTAAAAAATATGATTTGTATGGAAAATGACTATTTTTAATCATGTATAAAAAGAAAACTATGAACCCTAGGTCTCTAAAATTTTGAGACAGCATGTATTTTAACTATTTGTATCGACCCTCCAAATTTCACAACGTTTTCATCATTTACGTTAACCTCCTGTACCTCCTTAAGAGTATAGAATTTTATATTTTACTTGAAAACTTTTACAAACCTATTTCTTATTTGGAAAATACAAAATACTTTTTTTATTTGTTCTAATTCATAGTGGTAATCAGTAAATATTATTTTTTGAATATAAACTTAAAACCCCACCAACATTAGCTCCATCTATGATCTAAAAGTATCTGTACAATTGTCTTAATACCCGCTACTACCCCCACATGCGACATTCAACATTTATATATTTTCATTCATAAGTTAACATTATTTAGACTTGAGTGTACTACATGAGTTGTACTTTTAACGTACAGACTAGTGCGACATAAGCATGCGACACTAATAAAACCCTTACTTTTGCTATTTTTAAAAATTCTATGTAGTATTTTTATGAAACAAAAATGTTTCAAAACGAAGTTGGTTTTTATCAAAGAGAATTCAAATAAAATTAAAACAGTGCAAAGTGCTTTTGTGCAAACAGTGCTTTTGCAAAGTATTGATTTGATACATTGCTTTGAAACAGAATGAAAAGATAGTATGCACAATTATGTGTCTGACGACTATAAATAATATGTATAACACTCAATACAAAATAACCTTTCTGTACCAGAAGTACGACCGCAGTTCTTAACACTTGGCCAACTAGTATTAATAATGTCGGAGCTTTACACATCTCTTCACCTGTTGCAGCATTTACGTTTAGGTGGACTGTATGGAGTATAGAATGTAGCTTGGTAGCTTGGTAGCCTGGTAGTCTACTGGTAGTAACCACCACCACCACCAAGCTCTAAATAAAGCTCCAAAAGATTTATTTTTATGGGCTGTGGAATGTATTTAACGGATAAACTGATAGGGCGCTATAAAAGAAGTAATATATGTTGGGTTATTTAAAATATTTTTATTTCACTCTGTTACATTGTAAACTAAATGCCATTTAATGAAATGTTACTTAAAAAAGGGAAATAGGGAGAATTCTTATTAAGGGTGTTCAACTTCAACACTGAAAATTACATTGAAATTATTTTAATTAAAAATTTCAAATATTTTGTGAAGTAGGAGCTAGGTATGTGTAGTAAGAGTTCCCCTCTGCCCTCCACCCTAGTTTTCATACGACCCCACATGCGTTTATACGGTTCAATTGCATTAGGCCTGTGGCATACTGCAAGCGCTACTACACTTTACCTATTATAACGCAGTAAATGTAATAAACCTCGCACAATGTAAACGACAAAGCCGTCCGAATACGGGCGTTACGTACCTCTCGCATTGGAACCGAATTTCTGCGAATTTTAAGCGTATAAATGATACAAAGCTAAACTTATCCCTAACTTGCAAATGCAATCAGCCGGTTCAGACCGAAAGGGAACATAAAGGTGTATCGATAAAAATTAAAGTAAAGTTTGCTCTCATGATAAATTATTTTAGTGCAAAACAACTCCAATACACCATACAGTACACAAGTTTAACTTGGCGTACTGTCGTATCGGTACGTGGTATATATGTATTGTGTGTTATGTAATCGTAAAGTAAAGGCAGCAGTGTAGTTCACATATATAAAGCGACGACACCTTATATACACGCTGGGGCACATTATGTATTCATGTGAGAAAAGAGTAAAAAGTGTAAAGAAGATTTTGCAGATATTAAAGGGTGGCAGTGAAGGGAAGAGGTGATGGAGAAGATAGAGAGAAGAGGCGAGGAAAGAGAAGGAAGGGCAGAGTAGAAACAGGGAGAGTAGCAGGAAGAGAGAAACAGTTTAAAGGGGTTTAAATTTATATGTTTTGTTTATATCTTTATTGTTTCTTTCGGAAGGTGTAAGAATTGTGAGAAGTACATAGTATGTAATTAAGAACAATGCTATGTAATTTAATGATTTAAGGCGAAAGAATGTAGTATAAAATAATATTAATAATAATCATATATACAGCCAAATTAGTAGGAAGTCGTCGGTGATAGGAGTTTGCATCAGAAATAGGCTGACGTTAAGTAAGTTAAATATAAAAATATTTTTCAATTTTTTGGACACATGATAAAGTATGTGTATGCAAAACAACTTCAATAAAGTGTGTACTGAAAAAGTCGTACGTAATCTATTGCACAACAGTATAGTAATCGTAGAGTTGGCAGCCATGTTCACATAAACATTTGTTACCAATTTAAATTTTAGTTTTAAGTCATTAAATGCAATTGCACTTAATTGTTATCAAGCGTTATGGTTAGCTAATAGCAACTATTATTATTTTAATGTACAAATTAAAATTATTTTATTGCTTGCAATAAATGTATGTCATTAATTGTATGTACTTATTTATAATTGTAGCTGCAATTCTGTTTAATTAGTGCAAGCTGAATAACGTTCTCTTTCAGACGTTCATATAATTAGTTACAGATTAATTAGGAATATTTTTAGTTAACGTGACGTTTTTATCACCAACAGCGCAGTGTTACTGTCAATGTTTTATTGAAGTACATTTCGTATAGGGTGTGTCATTCATAGTGCTATATAATGAGGGAGAAATAAGGATAGAGGAGAATGAAGTTAATGAGTGTGAGGAACAGGCTGAAAGAAGAGGAAGGAGGTAAAGGTATTGAGACTATGGGAAAATGGGAAAAAAGATTTAAAGTTAGGTTACAAGAAAGTGTGGGTGGAAGAATAGGCATCGACATGGAATAAAGTGAGGAAGGAGGTAGAAAGAGGAGGTATTACATAGTAGAGAGGAAAGTGGAAAGATTAATGCAGTGACACAAGAAAGGAAGAACAGAACAAGGTAGTAGAAGAAAGCGATAAAAGAAGAGGAATTGGATAAAGATACACTATAAATATAGGAATTACGTAAACAAGGAGAAACGTATAAGAATATGGAGAGGCAACGAGGTACTACAGAACTACACTTAACATCTTAAGATGAACAAAAACAAGAAGATTTATAGAAGAAAAGTAAAGAGGAGAAGAAGACAAGGAGATAAAAAAGAGTGACATAGAAAAGGTCTTAGGAAATACTAGAGTGTTTTCCAGTTACGGATTAAATATACACGTACTATTCTCGGCTTTGGTTTACTGTCATATGATTTTTGGAAAAGAAGAATTTTTGGAAAAATTTCCTATTTCGAAGAGAAAAAAAATGCAATACTTTTGACGTCCTCAAATTTTTTCCTGAATTTCCTGGAATCCCGTGATTTTGGAAAAACTGTAAAAAATGGGAACTTTTTGCTGTATAACTTTTTATTCGTAAAAGATAGAAAGGTGAAATTTTGTATGTGTATTACGCTAATAAATGCAAACATATTTCAAAATTTTTAAATTGGACATTTCATAAAACGGGCTCGGTAAGACACTTTTTGGTAGAGAAATCTCAAATTTTGAATTATGTAATTATTGAATATTTTATAAAAAAAAAAATTATTCAAAATTTGAAAATTTTATTTGGGGGCACATAGCGCTGAGCGTAAAAATTGTACTAGAAAGTTGAAATTTTGTATATAAACTAACTTAGGTACTTTATGACTGTTTGATGGCATTATGAGATATTGGGATGGAGAGAACAAAAGGAGTAGGAAAGAAGAGGTATGTGAAATGGATTGAGAAAAAAAAGAAAAATTAAGAATTGAAGTAGTGGCAATAGACCGTGACTCCCTCCCTTCAGACTTGACTCCCTCAATGTGTTTTACTTAGGCTTAAAGATAAAAAATTTGAGTCAGATCTCATAAAACATTAAACCAGCGCTGGGATGTTTTGGTTACATATAATTTAATAAAAAAGATATTTTAAATACACCCTGTACTTGTTTAAAAACAATATCCTTACCATTCAGAACTCAGCTATAACTTTGTTGACCTGTTTTAATTGCTGAAGTAGCAATTATTTTTAAAACTGTTTTAAATTATAAATCATTTTAACTGCTTCTTATTTTTGGCATTTACACAGGTAATTAGTTTTGAGTTAAAATATTATATTTGTTTGCTTTGCCAAAATAAAAAGTTATCTTTTCATTTTTATTATATTCAAACTAATTATTCATTATTTATATAAAGGTTTCATAAATAACTTTTATAATTATTTTTTACCCTTATATATTTCAACCCTTAATTAAGCATTTTCTTATAGACATACTTAACCTACACTGGTTTTGAATGAGTAGATATATACTACGAAATAAGTTCTTCAAATTTCTGTTTTTATTTAAATCGACATATTTGCAATTATGCAAAAATTTCAATTCGATCAATTGTTTGATTTATTTATGTCAATTAAAGCCAGTTAATGCGCATTTTTATTATCAGCTACGTCACTAAAAACTTGTTCTTTACGAACTTTATATATTTATTTATTTATTTGCCTTGACTTTCTTTCGTCATAGCCACCATCAAACATTTTTTTACATCTTATATAATTTATAATTCAATTTTACAAATTTCTAAATATTTCAATAATTCACTAATTAATTTAGAATCACTTAACAAAAATTTAGTATTAACAGGAAAAGTTTTAATCACATCTAATATATCACTATTCAATTTTGATCTTTCTAAACTATAATTTATGCATTCAAATATAATATGATCCAAAGTTCCTTCTTCACCACATTGACATCTATCGTCAGATTTATTATTAATTTTGTACAGGTGAGCTGAAGTTTTGCAATGATTAATCATTCGTAATTCATAATTCATAATCAACAACTTATAAATATATTTAAAATAAAGAAATTAAATTTGTTTTCTTTATAAACTCAATAAGGTTTTTCAGATTTTCTTTGCTTTTATATATCAGCCTATATTCCTGAGGCATATTACATTCTTGTCTGAGCGACGAGTATTTTAAGCAGTGGAAAATAATATGCTTTACCGTTAGTAGGTTATTGCATTGTTCACATATTGGTTGTGGTTCTCATTTAAATAAGTAAGTATGTGTTTTGTTGTAAATGTTTAGTTGAAGGAAATACCTTTTCTGAAATTGGTTGCGTTTGGTTTTAGTAAGTGAAATGGCACTGGTTACATTTTTACACACTTATATTACACACAATTAAAATAACAGAATACATATATAATACAAAAGGTAATTATTCTTAACTTATTTGAGGTTGCACTTATTTTGTTGTTTTAGCTGTTGCTGGTTTGAGAGCCGTATTAAGAGTGATCTTACCAGCAACAATCCGTTCAAACCTTGAATATGAGACAACAAAGAAGTAATTGAACCAAATATTCATAACAATAGAAAAAGATATAAAAAAATAATTGAAAATAACATAATATTCCTGTTAAACTAAAAAATACAAAAATATATTTGCTTCACCAGTATGAGTATAACTTGTATGGCCTATCATGAAATCTCATTTTAAAGCTTGCTATAAAATTTGCTTAAATTTGCTATCTTGCAAAGTAATCACGCTTCAACATCACAACGAGAAGCATGTAAGGTTCAACATCTAACTGCGGTACACAAACTAATAAAACTTAATTTTTTATGATATAAATAATGCAACCTACAATATATAGCAATGCTTTATCAACACAAGAATTTAAAATTTTTCAATTATTTTAAAAATTACAAAGCGTCACTAAAATAACTGTAACTCGTAAACTAATGGTCGAATTGTTATGAAACAATATGTTTTTACACATATCTTTCGAAGGTCTATCTATCTAAAATCGCAATCTACGAGGCATATTTTTTAAGTAAGTACCGTTTTGCGATTGCGCCTTTGCAGCGCTACGGTCGGCGTTCCGCGCAATGGCGCTGGTTACCTACATCTCTTGTCTACGCACTGACGCCATTACAGTCTGATTCTTCATTGTATACGTTGTTTACTGAGTGTTTAAGATGCCTCCGACAATCGTGAGTCCCGCCGATTGTGAAGTACGGGCTGTTATACGATTTCTTAGTGCTAAAGGCGTAAAACCGATCGATATTCATCGTGAGATCTGTCAAGTTTACGGACAAAACATTATGAGTGATGGAATGGTAAGGAAATGGGTGAGAGCATTTAAAGATGGCCGCACAAATGAAGACTGAAGTTTAAGCAAACAATTTCTGCCCGGAAAATCATGTGCACAGTTTTTTGGGACAAAAAAGGAGTATTGCTAGTGGAGTTTCTGCCTCGTAATGAGACAATCAATGCAGCGTCTTATTGTGAGACATTGAACAATCTGCGTCGTGCAATCCAGAACAAAAGACGTGGCAAGTTGCACTTGCAGAAACACCTGGGTGGTCAGCGTCTTCAAGACGATAACGAAGTCAAAACAGTTGTGATACAGTGGTTAACAAGTCAGGCGGCAGAATTTTATGAGGAGGGTATTCAAAAACTGGTGCCACGTTATGACAAGTGCCTCAATATTCACGGAAATTATGTAGAAAAGTAGATTAAGGTAAAGGCTTTTATGTAAAAATTAAATTATTGCGATATCTTTGCACGTCTTTTTTTAATTCCAAAACGGTACTTACTTAAAAAACACGCCTCGTATGTAAAGGCATCTGAGAAGAAACACAACATTAAAGGATAATTAACAGACAGATGATCCGATCAAAATTCAGACATGCAGACCTCATCAACAAGATATGAAAAGACTCAGCTAAGATCACCGCAAAACTACAGAAAAAAATCTTTAAATATAAATCTCTAAATGCAGTTGAATTCTCTGACAAAGGTAATCTCTCACTGTCAAAAACATAACAAATAACTTTCGATGATAAAAAATAAATAAAAACTGAATAATATTTTGACGGCACAATGGCCGAGAACGTTAAAGCACGAACTCCATGCTACTATCCCAGTAAACAATTTGGTGAAGTGCCCTATTTAGTGACGTTTCTATCACTATTTCACTTCAATTATAGTTCGCATCAACTTTATCTTCATTTGTATTCCGACAGGTGGAGTAATTTCGCCATCTGTAATCGATAAAGTAGACATTTTATATGAAAAAATGTGAGAAACTGAACTATAAATGAACTCTTTTATGACAAAAAAATCATGACGCATCTTCAATGTCAAAGTGACTTTAAAATGTTTACTGGGATGCATCCTACTTAAATTTCCGTCCGTGTCAACTGACCGTCATTTGAGCGATTCGGTAAATTACCCGTGTGATTTTGCTGGTATGCAAATGAGGGTAATATCCATTGACATTGCACCGCCCGTGCCAACGGTGAACAGTGTTCAGTTCACCCTTATACTTCCTCTCACTCTTAGGACAAACACACTTCAGTGATATCTTATTTAGTTTGGGATAAATGCTTGTACACATGCAAATGCAATTTTTGCTCAATATTTAGGGAGTTTATGGCCAATATAGGCTGACATCGCAAGGCTCTAGGAGTAGAGGGAAATCAAATTTAGATTTACTCCACACCGTACTAAAATCCACTCGTACTTAAATTTCGGCAACAGTGGTAATTCATACTTTTATTATTTGTTATTATTATTTTTTTATTCATGTATATAAGACTTTGGCATCTTAAACTATACAAATATATAATATATATATATATATATATATATATATATATATATATATATATATATATATATATATGTATATATATATATATATATATATATATATATATTTATATATGGTATATACTGTGTTGATTACAAAACTGAAAGAGTTTCTTATTGAGAAGTATCTTATCAGTATAAGTTGAAATCGTCATAAAACATGAAGAAAAAAATATGTTATTTACTGAAATATATTATACTTCTCTACGCTATAGATATTCGAGTTTAGTCGTACCTTGCGTTTTGTTTTAAAGTCTTTTCATTTCGTTTCTTTTTCTTTTAAAAGGATTCCTTTCACTTGAAATATATTTTTCTTTTAAATCCGTTCTGATGATAATCATCCATCACCTAAAGGATCTGCCCGAGTATCAGAACACTTTCTCTATATCCTTTGAATCGAATCGGTTTTTTTATCTACTGTTTTGTCTAACTGGCACAGTATATTCATATTTTGTAAAGTACAGGTATATATATATATATATATATATATATATATATATATATAATACGAGGTCGCCAAAAGTGTTAGAATTATTTTCTCTTACCGCTAAATAATGTCTGAAAACCTCTGACAAAATGTATCAAATCGAGTGAATTATTGCTTGCATTACTATCAATCTCATTAGATAAATATGTGGAATTTGATTTAAATGTTTGGGCTACCAACGAGTTTATTGGCATAGTTTAACTATTGACTATTAATTATCATATAATAGTATCAATAATAAAGTTATTGGTGGCCCAGGACGTCTCTAATTGGGATAAAAGACGACCTTGTTTTCAAAAATTGATCTATAGAACATAGCGTGTGACAGATAACCAATAGTTCTTAAATAAACCAATAGTTCTTAATTAAACGGTCTTCGTAGTCGAGCGGTTTAAATTAAACGCACAACTCAATACGTTACTCCCATCTATCAACAAATGTACCAACAATAATTCAATTCAATTGGTGCAATGATCTATTATTTATTATTTATTACGAAGCATTGTCAATAAAGAAGTGTAAATTAAATTTTTGTTTACTTTGGATATCAACTTCTTTATCGTACATCTTTATCGTCATTGCATTGCAGTCGACAGAGTTGAGACTTTGTTGTCAAGCAATTGTGTTTAGTGGCTCAATTTCCGGAATTGCATTGAATTAATCAACTAAGATTTCATGAGCATAGTCATCGCCAGAACGTTGAGGAAACATTGTTTTATGTCTTATTACTATTGCAGTACGACACAACATAGTCAAGCGCTTATCAACGTCTGAACACCTCTGACAAAATGTTTTAAATCGAGTGATATTTCAACCCCATTGAATGAAAATGTGTTAGTTAATTTCCCTATATTATAATGTTCCAAGTGTATGTTTATATTCTTATATGTTTGGTACTGAACTTTGTATGGTGGCTCCTAAACGGCTCATGGGAAGTTTTTGACTTTAGGCGTCCTCGAATTTTTCCCTGAATTTCCTGGAATCCCGTGGCTTTGGAGAAATTGAAAAAAAGGGCACTTTTTGCAACAATAAAATTAAAGATAACATGTGGATCAATAAAAATTTTTCTAGAAAATTCATTTATACAATATGCCGACTAAGATCAGGTCAATGTAAAGTCCCATCACATCTAGCAAAAATAAAAATAATACAATCTTCTAATTGCATCTGTGGAGAGAAAGGTACTATAGACCACATGGTACTAGGATGTAAATTCAAAAAACAGGAAGTCGACCACTTATGGAGTAATTTATGTAAACATAGCATGATGCCGGTAAACGTATTAAGTCTAATAAATAGTGCCACTGCAAAATGTGTGATTGAATTTATATTTAACAATGGAATTGATATATAAAATGCAAGGAAAATCTTCAAAGAACAAGAGTAATAAATATAGTAGATATAGTGTTATATGTATATTTATAAATAATTTTGATGTATTATAAAATGTAATACTTGTTTATATTTTAAAATAGCAAGAAGGCTAATAAGCCAAAGCTTAATAATTAAAAAAAAAAAAAAAAAAAGTTATGTAATCGAGTAAAATTTTAAAGAGACTCCGAGCACAGTTTGGTGATACTAGTTTTAGTAAAACCTAAGTGTTTGATTGTGCCTAGAAGTTTGGAAATAGTCGTGATAAAGTGGTAAACCAATGTCAATCAAGGCCAACACTTGAATTTCAGCCAGAAAAGTTTTGGTTACAGTGGTTTGGGATTCAACACTGTTAATTGTCTTGAAATTATGATCGACCTACACGAATATGGTTTACTAGTACCACCTGCTCTCGATGACCTTTTTCTGGTCGTGATAAACTCAATAAATTAAAGTGGCAACCTCTTGAATACCCATCTTGCAGTCCAGACTTACTCCAATGTGAGTTCCATATGTTTGGTCCACTGAATAAAAATCCACCACTTAAAAAAGGCGACAACGTTCGGTCCTTTAACATAATCAAAGAAACATTTTTATTTAAGAAACATATTTTATTTGGCACTACATTCTTGTGCCTTAACTCATTTATTTTATTAACACATGTCATTGCGCTTAATTCAATTTTGATCCTTATTAAATCTAAACATTCTCACTCCTTCCAAACGAAAAAAGAAATATATAAATTTATCCTTATAAAAATAAAAAGAAAACTGCTACTGCTACTGCATCGCTTCTCCTACTACTCTCTCTCCTGTTTCTACTCTGCTATTCCTTGTTAATTTTCCATATTTATGTCTTACCTTTAATAATTGCGCAATATTCTTTTCGCTTATTACCTTTTTCTCACATGAAAACTTAATGTGCTCCAATGTTTCTATCTCCGTTCCGTACACCCTACACATCTTTTCCTTGCTATTTGCCCAGTATCTGTTTCCTTTCTCCTCGTTTCCCAATCTAAATCTGGCAATCCTTCTCATGCTTTTTGTGTCATGAGTATTGTGGTATCTCTCTCTCCCAAATACTTTTATATCTTGTGTTGCAATTGCTCTTTTCAATTTTTTCCATTCTTTCCTGTTGCTGTATTTGCTTAGCTCCTCTTCCACACTTCTGCCTTCTTCTCTCTGCTTCCTCTGTAGCCATTCCATTCCTTTCGTGATACTCTCTTTTCCTCTTTTTCAGCCTTCCTCACCCACTCTCCTTTCTACTCTCCTCCTAATTTCTCTAAAGATTTCACTTTCAGCGTTACTCATTTTCTCCTCGTATTGACTGCTCTCCTTCCAGCTTCTATTCTTATCTTGTCTCTTTTTAATTACTCTATTATCATATATACCGACGTGCACCTGTTTAGCCCTAGTATCCATTTAATGTATCTCTCCTGGATTCTTTCCAATTTCTCTTTCTCCTTCCACCCACATATCTCTGTACATAAGCAAAGAAACATAAATTTTGTTTATTTTTCCCTGAGGCAAATTATATATATTTTAATTTGTTACTAAAGTATAATACAATTCTAAAATTAGCTGATTTTCTATATGTGAACAGCGTATATGGGAGTTTCATTGCAAGTGTTTCATTTTCCCGATTTCTCGAGTAGTTTTATAAATATTAAGCTCTTACATATTTAATGTGGTGTAGTGTTGTATTCTGAAGAAGGCGTCACGACGCTGACGCCACCGAAGCGCCGAGCCGCCACGCCAAGTCGCGGTAAGTTGCCGATTTATTACGTGCATGTCACGAGGCATTTAAAGTTCAACAAGTTAAAGTTAGCTTGTTTGACTAATAATTAAATAATTTTAAGTTATTATGTAACATAGTTGTTGTAATATGTAATATGTTTCCGTGATACATTGGAATAGTTATTATATGGTTACATGATTATATTATTTTATAAGGATTTATTGAACCATTTCACGTAACAATTAATTTACAACTAGGTATACGAGTGTATTATATAACCTAGGTCTTACTGCACTTCAATTTGATTCAAGAAATGTGAGACTTGATACTAAAGCAAGAATTACAGCGTGTCTTATCTTGGAATGCAGTTTCGAACTTACTAGCTTGCTACAAGCTAATTCCAATATTTATTTTCTACTTGGGTGAAGCTTTCATCTGCCTATGTGAATTTCAAAATAAAAATCATGATATAAAAGTTATAAGAAAACCTATATATGTAAAGAAAATATATTTCTTTTGTTGGTAACGCTGACCAGAGATATTACAATTGCATTCTGGTCAGATAAGTAACCGGTATATATAAGTTATAGCTACATTTTCAAAAGTTAAAACAAACGACTTTTAATTCTGGGGCCAAAAAAGTGATAAGGCTATATATAACCTTCTTAAATCTTCAAAAATTTTATTAGCTCCGATTTGAAAAATTTAAACGGGTCCTATAGTAAAATTCAACGCGGATTCCAAATTTTTAATCCATTTTTATAGACCCGCTGCCGAGATATCGGCACTTACTAGTCGAAATAATTGTCCGATTTCACTGTTGGAATCAGCGGAAAATTCTACGTCCGAAACCGTCATAAAAAAAATTTCGAAAAAAAACTTAAGCGGGGTCGCCAGAATTTTTCTGAAAAAATTGATGTGCTCCAATGTGAAACATTTAAACGTATACTGAAGTAAAATTCAACGCTGATGGCAAATCCGTAAGAAAAAATTTCTCCGACTATTAGTTCTCGAGTTATACGACTTCACCGTTGGAATCAGCGGAAAATTTTACGTCCGAAACCGTCATAAAAAAATTTTCGAACAAAAAGCGGAAAGGCAGATAGCGCCAGCGATAGTCCATGGAATGAATGGCGCTAGCATGGCCCCCTTGACATATGGAAAAAAAAATCGTTACCTCATATTAAAATTTCAGCCCCCTATCTCTTACCTGTGAACGGTAATTAACGTTGTAAGCAAGGTATGTCATTTCAGATGTAACGCTTGTGCAACCCATGGAATGCATGGCGCTAGCATGGCCCCCTTGACATATGAAACAAAATCGCCAAACCATTTCAATGTGCATAACATCCTGCCAGACCTAGTTGATGATAGGCTCTCTCCACTAATGCATCCTTAAGGTTTCTATAATCATGCATCAGTGACGTGTCGTTCTGCGTATTTCTCCTGGTTAAAACCAACATGACACTGATCGTCACGTGCGTATAGACCTTTAACCTATCATTTCAAACCATAGAGCCACTATACAAGTGCCAACTTTACTACTCTATAAAGTATTTTATCAATAAATATTCCGCTAATGAGAATAATCTGAAATTTTCCAATGAAATAGCAACATATATTTTAATTATAAATTTTGTGGTTCGCTAAATATACTCGTACATCAAAAACTTCATACAAAAATCCCTCTTTTTAATACTCATATTTTGTTGATAATTCTGATGGTAATTGGAATGAAACTCATTATATTTTTATTTATGTATTATAATTTATCAAAAATGTAAGCCCTATTAAAAAATATTTATACAATAATTAGCCTGCTCACGTCATGTTCGACTTTTATACTATGTAATAATATTTATATACAGGTAGTACTCGACTTACGATTCGAGTTTATAGAAAACAAGCTTTCCAAATTGAGTTTTCTTAAGCAACATTTAAATTGTCTTACACGTAGTTTCACACTTGATACATTGCCACAAGGTAACTTCAAGGTTCATTTTCTCCTTTTTATATAGGAAATGTATTGCAGTGCAAGGGTCGCACATTTAGTTTTAAAAAATATTTTTCTTAACTTTGTGCTAACTGTTGTAAGTCGAGGACTACCTGTACCACTTATAAAGCAGAGTCTGTATCGTATCGATGAATGGTGGAATTATAAATCATTGAATTTTGAAGGTAAAGCAAAAATTTAATTAAAATTAAATTGTAAACTTATACACGTTGTCTTAATTAAATATTGATGAACTTACCTCTCATTAATTAGTTATAAAAATATGGTAGACGGTAAATTATTAAGACGGCCAATTTCCGATGCTGAGTTCTATCATAGACAACCTTGTACTATATTGGCCGTCTTTGTGACCTCATATAAGTGGACCACACCCTTTCCTGATATTTGTATGTGCATCAATTTAACTTGATAACAATCAAACCCAGAAATTATAATTAAAGTCGAAGAGTAAGGAAACAGATACTGGGTAAATAGAGAGAAAAGAATGTGCAGAAGTGAAGGGAAGAGGTGGATGGCGGAGATAGAGAGAAGGAACGAGGAAAGAGATGGATTGGCAGAGTAGAAACAGGAGAGAGAGTAGCCGTAAGAGTTTAAATTTACATTACTTTTTAATTTTCTTTTTTCTTTTGAAAGGATTGAGAATGTTTAGATATAATAAAGATCACAAATGCAATTAAGCACAATGATATGTAATTTATTGATTTAAGGTAGAAGAATGTACTGCCAATGGCAAAAACATTTTTAAACATTTTTTTTTTAAAATATAATTATAGTCCGGGAATCGAACACTAAGACACATTAATGCTCTCTCTCTCTCTCTCGCCCATTGTGTTGTCACATTTTATCTAGAGTGTATTTCCATAAACGAGAAGTAAGTATAGCTCTTAGGGGAACATCCATAAATTACGTCATACAAATTTATTACTACTTAATTACCCCTCTTCCCCTTCGTTAAAGGGGGGAGGGAAGGTAATGTTTCAACTTTTTCATTTTTTTTTTAAATTTATTTATTTTATTGTTCAACATATTAAGTTTATTGTATAAAAATTTAAAGTCGATTGGAGTAAAACTGTCGGAGATATAGAGTTTTAAGTCTTCACCTCTCTGGTCTGCTTTTGTCATGAATGTTCATGAATATTCATGTTTGTTCATGAAAAATCGGTATTTTGAGGTAAGTGCTGTAAACAATTGAAAAATCAATACAAAAAGAAAAACTTGACAGCTTTACCTGTAGAAACTTATTAACTAATGAAATCATTTTGATTTCTCGATTTCAGAACATCCAGTGATAAGTTATGAGCGGTACCACAATGTTACTTTTTTTGCGACGTCTGCGGAGATTCGCTGTCAATGCCTCATTTCTTTATATTTATTTATAAAAGTATTCATCAAATGTCATTTTTTATATAAGAAATAATTATATATTAACTGTGTCGTCAAAAAATTATATCGAAAATATGCTTCTTTTTTATCGTCTTGACCTTAAACGCAGACCACAGCCCCCACCCATCCAAATGATATAGTCTCTTTTTAAAATGTTGTTTTATGATACAATTTTACTTTCATATTGCCTCTCATGAAAATTTATACTTTTCTTTTACAATTTCTACGTCAGGACGCTTCGTACACCATCTTATACCCACCCGTTTCGAATGTTGTAATTTATAGATGGCCCCTTACCTGCGAACGCCAATGTCCCTGATATACAAAGTAACGTCTGCCTCTAGTTGCTAGTAACTCATAATCTGATGGACTGCTACAGTTAATTTGATCTGTTATTTTTAGAACACGGTTTTGTGTTTAAAATATTTTCTGCTGCCACTTAATTAACAAAAATAATAAATCCCTGAAGAAGTGTACAACAATGCATCCCGAGCCCGAGCCCGAGCCCGAGCCCGAGCCTTAGTTTGAGCCCGGCTAAATAGATTAACTTCAAAACATCAACGCCAACCCCCACTGGAGCTCGTAACTTGAAACTGGAACCTCAAAAACGTGGAACATCTATCACAATGCTTTTAGCCAAGACTGTTTCTTTACCGTTGTTTGTTGTTTTATAATTGGAGCTACTTCATTTAATAACATGGATATATAAATATATATATATATATATATATATATATATATATATATATATATATATATATATATATATATATTTAAGGACGTGTTGTACACGTAATTTGATCGACAAAAACATCAACATGTGGGATCCATCTCTCCTCCTTTTATTTTAGGTAACTCTTCCAAAAAATATCGATTTCTCTGGATTTAAAGGTCCTACGGATATGAAAAAAAAAGTATTTGAAAGGTAATTATATCACATATCAAATAATAAAATCATTTTATAAATTTTCAAATTGAAAATGTCATAAAAAAAATTATTTATACAAATTTTAGTCTAAAATTCTTACATATCTCAAAAATTGGCACATTGATGTACATTATTTTTAGTATATTTAATAAACAGAGATATTATCTGCAAAATGACACCAAAATCATTGCTCTGAGTTGCATATTTCGAAAGTTATTGAAGTTTGAATATGACCCTTACACGTTCTTTAGTTGGTGACTCTGACCAGAGATATTACAACTGCATTATGGTCAGATGAGCTAACGGTATGTATTAACTATAACTCTCATTATAACTTTCATTGTAGTGTGTGCCAATGGCCAACACAGCTGATATTTTAAGCTCACAGAATTTACTGTGCATAATGTTAAGTTATTATAAAATTAGATAAAAAGGAATGGACAATTTAAATAATAAAATTTAAATGTCGTTTCTTTGATTTCAGGTAAGATAGTATATATTAGGTTATGCAGTGTAATAATAAGAAATTTTAGGAATATATATATAATACATATATTGTAGTATATAAGGATCTCTAATAGCTGATTTACTGATAAAAACATATGTTTATCAACTAAGTTTATTAAACCATATAAAACTATTTACTCGATATAGCTTTCGGCGTTACAAGCAAAGTCATCTTCAGGTGCGATTTTTGTTATACAATGGAATGTTATTCAATTGAGAGAAGAAATTGTCTGAAAATAAAACTGATTCCCGTTTCGTAACTGTGTTCAATTCAAAACCGAGAATGTCTAATTCTATTAACCACATTATAAACCTCAGTTTATTATTACAAAACAAAAACATTCTTTCAATACAAGATTTTGTTATAAGATGATTCTAATTATAATTAACTAAAACAAACTGGTTTCCAAACAATAAGATATTCAATAAACAAATTTTTTACAACCCTAAAATACTTGTACTGCTATATATATATATATATATATATATATATATATATATATATATATATATATATATATATATATGTGGAAAGCTATCCCACTTCTGATGTGGAAAATAAGAGTACTATCCCAATTCTGATGTGGAACACAATACCCAATCCGCTAATCTGATGTGGAATCAAGGTACTCTTATTTAATATAGGGCAAATGTCAATTCAGTTAATATTCAACTATGTAATATCTTAGTTTCTTGTCAGGATGTTAAAGAATCACATAATTTGTTTAATTCATTTATTTAATAAAATAATAGCGATGATAATAATACAATAAGGTTACAATATAAACGTTGGTATTTACTTTACAAATACAGAACAATGAATGAACAAACCATCTTAAATTCTAGTTATTATATACTCAGTCCTACATTAGTAGTAGATTTAATAGGTTTATTTTTATTACTTTTGAGAATGCGTTTAGTTAATTTTGGTAAGCACATTCCTTCACGTATTCAATCAGTGGTTTAAAGTTTCACACATTTTAATTGCTTTAACCTTTGACTAGGTTTCCGTTCACAATATACACTTATTAATCACATTCTTTTACGACTTTTCTGGCTCGGGTGTTATAGTTATGATTTCATTGTATGATCGATTTATTTTTATGACTCCACATATATATATATATATATATATATATATATATATATATATATATATATATATATATATATATATATATATACTATTTAGGCAACGGTGTAGTTAACATATAAGAGACATCATAGAAAATACTATCATATATTAAATCATTAGTGAAATGGTCTCAGCATTATAAATAGACCTGCATTAAATAAATTAGAGACGACACAGTAGGCAAAAGCATTAATGCTTGACGTTGACTGTTGTGTCGTCGGGTTCGATCCTTGAGCCAGTGGTATATTTTCTGAGTTTGGTTGCTATCAAATTAAATTGATATGTGTATACATAATCGTAAATTAATTATACAGTGCCTTAGCCCATTTATTTGAGACTATGACACCATATACACTGGCAACATAGTCATCATAATAGGGACTCAGCGTCGAAAATAGGCTAATGTTAATTAAATTAAATAAACAAATTCTTTTGGAGTCTTAGTTCCTCGATTGGTATCTTAGAACGGACGTTAACAATATCAAATTTTTTGTCACTAGGTAACAATAAAACTGTCAGATTTGGTGATGTGAAAATCTTCAAGTGGTTTATGAGCAGAAGCACCTAATTCGTTATGAAAATCGATACTGAAATAACTGTGTTTTAAACTAATTCACATTTTGTATAAATTACATGCTTTAGTTATTTGTAAGGGGGTTGATTGTTTGGGGTGATCTTCTTTTTTACCTGTTCCCGATCATATTCCCTACGGCCCTAAACTTAACATCAAGAACAGTCACGTGTTTAATAACGGCATCCATTGTACCAAGAAACTTAGCTTTATTCCATTATCAGGGGCGTTCTGAAAAGGAGAAAGAGGGGGCTTGTAGTCTGCTAGTCGTAGAATAGTATATTATATAAGGTTTTCAAAAGGGAATACAATTAGATATAGTTCAAATTACGAGAGATCGGCGACGACTCATACTTATATAGATTTATACTGTGTATAGATTTTAGCATTTCACATGTACCAGAAATGATACATTTTGAAATTTTTAGACTGACGAAATTGTACTATATGCTTTACTACTTGACTCTTAATCATTTACGCAATTAGATTCAATAACTCGATTTAGTTAGTTCCTAAATCGCTAATGAAACTTATCTTATATTAAAAGTGGCAGTAAATGGTTATCACGTACGTGGGGTTTTCAGTGGTTTAAGTGTTTCCAAGATGGCCGAGAAAACGTAGAAGATGATACAGGCCCGAGACGCCTTTGCATAAGAAAACCGGTTAAAAAATTAAAAAAAGCAATAATCTAATCAGATCTGATCGTCGGATTGTCTGTTTATGCGAATGGAGAAACTGAAAGAATTGGCAAATAATGCGTAAGGCAAATTTTACATAAGAATTTTAACATGTTAAAATGGTACCGAAATTTCTCAAAATCAAAGACTTTTCTAGTAATGTATAACATCTCAGTCTTAGACCATCCGCCTTATTCGCTTATCTATTACCAAAGGTCAAATCTGCATTAAAAAAAAGTCATTAATAATATACTTAATTTTGCTACAATCCAGAATACGAACTTTCTCAAAATTTTTCAACTTTGACATTTTGAAAAATGTCAACATTGAACACCGTAATACACATGCAAATTCAACTTTCTATCTTTTACGAATTAAAAGTTATATAGGAAAAAGCAATAATTTTTTTTTCCTGTTTTTCCAAAATTACGGGTTTTCAGTGAATTCAGGGAAAAATTCGAACACGCTAAAAGTCTTAGAAAGTTTTTCTCTACGAAATAGGAAATTTTCAAAAACATTGACGCAGTCGTTTTCGATCTAACAGGATAGTTATATATATATATAATATATATATATATATATATATATATATATATATATATATATATATATATATATATATATATATATATGTAAAAGTACGTCAAAAGTACTGCATGGATTCAAGTCCCTCGTAGAACTTTCTACGGACGCCCATGTCAACTACACGTAATAGTTTGAATCTTTGATCAATAGTACACTGGTACTACATAATCACTTTGTTTAACGCTAACAGTTGATCCGTTAGGGCCCGGCCCTATGTTATTAAATAGTTCAGTTTCTCTTTAAGCATTGTATATTAAATTTAAATGAACATTCAAATACCGGAAATTCATGTGACATAGGGGTGAATCAAGAATTAACACCCTTAAAGGGTGGAAACTTTATTAGGTTCCTACGACTCACTTTGATAAGTACTCGCTCGTAATTCTTGAGAACTCTTCTAATACAATTCAGTTAATAATCAGTTAAATTAATTTCCTGAAGTGACTTTCTTTTGTATTTCTAAATTATTGTTATTCAGTTTACGTATTACTTTGATGTTTAGATATTAAACCATTTTATATAGACATTAAAAAAGGTTCATTTATCTCAAAACAGTAGTATGTTGTGTACAAAACATAATAATACATAATGCTACTAGAGAACAAAACAAACTACGTTCTACATAAATTAAAAGTATATTTTTTACAATATTACAAGAGATCGATTCACTTTTGAACATTTACTGTAATATGAATAATGTAATAAATTTATAAATTAAATTAAAAATTGTTTGTATAGTTCAAGTTACGAGAGTTCGCTGGTGACTCATGCTTAAAATGCGTTATGAAAGCTGTATAAATCTACGATCCGATGGTCAATTTTATCTTAATCGCTGCTATATACATTATACACAATAAATAGTAACACAGCTTTATAGAGCACAACTTGTTTTAAGCAAGAGTCACCGCCGAACTCTGACAATTCGAACTATACCATTTATTTTAATTCATTCAACATTTTTCAACAACAAAAAATCTATTTTAGGTATTGTAAAAGTGATTACTATCAACAAGGACAATTTATGAAATTTGGTTCTTGTTTAGAAATAGTATGCATTTTTTTTTTATTACTATTGTACCATTTTGGAATCTTGGATAGTTGCGTCAATTTAAAAAAAAAGCTTGCTATAGTAGTGTTCATACTTTCTTTACACCACGATGAGTGAAAGTAAAAATCTTTCTGAATATTAGGGAATAAAATAATTTAGATCGATTTTTGTGTAAAAACTACAGGCATTCAGGGATTTTTAATGGTTGTGGTGGATAGCAGTGCTACTTAGATTGCCGATAGAAAAAAAATCAAAAATATTTGAAAAATTGTGGTCGTGGCAGTTAAAAACATCTTGAGGGGTGTCAATTTTCAAAATATTTTAATTTTTTTTTATAATTTCAAAACAAAAATGAGATACATTTCTTTTTCTCGAGTAGTCATGAGCAGGTCCACTCTCTTATCGTTGAATAGAGGGACACATTGTATATATATATATATATATATATATATATATATATATATATATATATATATATATATATATATATATAGGTATACTAAACAGTAAATTATTAAAATATTTGTTTTTTAGATGTCAAAAGAACACTTTTCTATCAATCGAAATGTCTGCTAAAAATATCTCGTAAACAACAAAACTATCTTTTCACATCGAAAGTCAGTGACACGCGCAAAGTACAAATACCTCCAACTGTTTAGTTTTTTCAACGACAACAGTTCTAAGTCTGGGTTCAGTTGTTGGCAATCTTTTGTTTTCGAACCAGAATTAGCTAGTAACTGTTATACGTATATCACCCTAGTGATTCATGAAATAATATATAAATTTAATTTATTGTACAATATGCAGTTACACAAGTGGAAAATAAAATGTAACGTAACACATTAATTAGCTTGTAGTAAGCTAACAAATGTGAAACTGCACTGCAAAACAATTTCCCTGCGAGAAACAGGAAATGAAAGTCATAATTAGCTTGTGGTAAGTTTACAAGTGTGAAACTGCATAGCAATATTATGTTCTACTGTAAAATTTCTTATTGTACAATTCGAAATAGGTTCTTCATATTCGGTGGCATTGTAGTTATTAAGGTTACAATTCAATTCCCAAGTTAAAATTTGGTACGAGAGAAAACTCTCGTGGTTTGGTATGGAAAAGAACATGTTCCAGCCTTTATCGGGCACTAGACAAAACATTAAATCCGCCCCCATTCTCCCTATATAAAAAACAAAAAAACACATAAAAAAATTAAAGTTTTAAAATTTAAATATAAATTTCCTTTATTCTATTAATTCTTTTTTTACCACGCGAAATCAATGGTATTTCAAGGCAAAAATTAGATATATCTAATTACAATTACTTCTTCGGAATTAGTTGTATCCAGTCACTGTCGCATTTTGCATTCGAGAAAATTAATTGCATCCACGATTACTTTGATTGAATACGGGTGTGAGACAAATGTCTAGTTTTTATCTAAATTATTTATTGATTATACTTGTCATAAAATTCATAAGTAATTTATATCAGCGATCTTTGATAAGATCGTTGGAAACTGCAAATAAAATTGACCCCTTAAGATCAGTGGCGGCCGCTGGCTACGAGACCTGATAGTGCACTTTACTAGCTTATATGGAATTATGACTTAAAGTTGCAATAAAGCGACATTTAATTATTAACAATTTTCTTTTTTATAAATTAAATCAATCCGCCCGCTCATGTTGTGCTATTTTAGCGGAGCACGGATCAACGCCAGATACTTCATATAGTTTGCACTGAGTATCTTCTGTCACACGCACTAAGCGATGTATAGTATATATATATATATAGATGTATATATGAGCAGCTTCGTGCGCTGTGGAGAGCGCAAGAGGAATATTCCTTCGAGCGAAAATAAGGCATAAAGATTAAGTTGATCCTTGCAACTTCCTAAGTATAAAGTCAGTATATAATTGAGGTATTACATGATATTTTGTAATTCTTTCTTCTTTTTCAAGTTATAAATATTTGGTAGTGCAGCGCACGAGTGCACTTAAGGTACAGCTGCCTCTGCTTAAGATTACTTAAAGGTATTTTTCTAAGGAATACTCGATTAACCGTTACCAGTCGAAGGTTGCAATAGTTTTTAACGATTGGTTACAAAAATTATCCTCGAGCCTGAAAACTGTGCAAAATCGTAAAGTTTGTCAAGCCCTGTCGTAGTTTATATCGGGAATTGAGTAACCACGAAGGGAAAGGAAGGGATCTAGTAGAAAAAATATTACTCTGGCACACAAAGATAAATGTGTATTGAGCGGACATGTGCTATACAAGCAGTCCCTTTTTGTGATCCTACAAGAGTATGTGTGGGATATATTGGACTATTGGGCTATTCTGTACTTCTTGTACTGACTCGAATCGATTGACCCATCAGGGCATCACCCATACAACTTACTCACTCACTCACTCAGTCCTGTTCAACAATTCCGAACAAAATTCATCTAAAAAATATAATGGACTGTTATTAAAACAGGACTATTGGAATTGGAAAGAATTGAAATTAATTCTTTATCTCGGATTTTCAAATTATAAATATTTTAATGTTATTCTATAATTTTTTATTAATTTATCTTCTCGTCTGATAGGAGATGATCTTCTGTATATAATACTAGATGTTTTGTGTAGTCAGGGCCTCATATATGTGGGTTGAATTAATGTCTATATAATACAGTTATATTTATATTAACATATATTACTACCAAAGTTTCACACCAAAGAGACAGTTTTGAAAACAGTTTTGTTGTCAAAAAACAAAACAAAATCATGTTCTGTTTTTCGAAAACTGGTTTTGTTTTTAGTGTTTTTCTGAGTGTCCCATACAAATTATAAACATGATAAACAAAAACTGACAAGAGCAAATGTTCACAAGAAACAAAACTGCGTGTTCAAACCAAGCAGACTAAAAAACAACAACAAACGTGTTTTTCTTTGATTTTATCGACTCCAGATGGGAATGAGTTTTGTTTAGTAAAACAGAAACAAAAGATAAAAATGTTTTAAGAACTGTCTCTTTGGTGTAAACCTTGTTGTTTTTGTTAAGAAAAACATATTTTTGTTCGTGTTTTATTAAACTGTCTCTCTGGTGTGAAAGCAGCATAATACGACAGTGACCTGGTGTTAATGGCTTAATGATCTAGACAGATTCAGAGAGCTAGTCTCGTTTTTCTATACTTTTTATGGCATATATATATATATATATATATATATATATATATATATATATATATATATATATATATATATATATATATATATGTATATATATATATATATATATATATATATATATATATATATATATAGCAATAGTGGTTATAAAACCTGCCATTTAGCGGCAGTATAATGGAGTTACATCGGTGAACCTCCTGGCAAACGTGTTACGGGGAACAGCTTATATCTACACCACATTTAATATTTTTTAACAATTTGTAGGTAAATATATTTACAAATCCATATAACAAAACAAACTTATATTCTTGAAGGTTCCCAGATAGAAAATGAACCTAGAAATAAGCTTGTAGCGAGCTAGCAAAAAATATAATCTTTTTATACCAGTGTTATATTCACATTTTGTGTTTAGCGCCAAATTTTTACAGCACATGTCATAATAATTATCAAATATAACATTTGGGGAATATTATATGGAGTGAACTTCATTCAAGTATGACTATGTGTAGAATCCTCTTTGGGTAGTGAGGAGGGTTATCATTTCGTACCTTTACCGTCCACATCGGAAACATGGAATGGTCCGTGGTGTGGTCACTATAACCGTGGACAGGCTCAGGCGGGAGGAGGCGGGGTCAGACTGATCAAAAAGGTATCTGAAGCTCAATATAGGACAGGGATAGGGCATACCCACTAGAAATCTGTGTGTATCGTATTTTCCGTATAAAGTACAGTTACAGTTTATAACTTTCTTTAGTAAGAGGTAGGAGTCATCTATTATAAAGGAATTTTAGACGATCAGATCCGTTCTTTATTCAGATTTAGCTTCGTATTATTCTTAATATTTCTTTGATTAGGTCGTTTACTCGGTCCGATTAGTTTTCAAAGTGAACTTGTGACCAGTGACCATATATTCATGGACTCCATAGATGACGCTGTGAGGACTAACGGCCAACACAGTAGATATTTGGAGTTAACAGAACACACTGTGCATATTGTTATTACAAAAGGACCATAAAACTATCTGTTTCGCTCACACTTCGTAAAACGACCCTCTCCACCTCTGTTACGTTAGCGTCACTATCTGTCTCGCTCACATTTCAAAAAACGACTCTCTCCGTCTCACTCAAACTGGAATCCTAATGTTACGGCCTTTAGGAAAGCTTTGGGTACATTATAATCATTTTTAAGTTAGTAAGAAAAATTTCTTCAAAACTGGGTTACTTTGCAAAAGAAGAAATTGTCCATAATTTAAGAAATATTTTAGCAAGTGTCATACCATTTTGGAATCCTTATTAAATGCGTCAACTTTTAATTGTACTTGCCAAATTTGCATAATACTTTTTATTCAGTACAGTCACTCAAAGTTGGGCGAAGAATTAATTTCAAATATTTGGTTGGACAAAAAGTGACAATTTCTTCCAAGCTGGAGCAGTTGGCTTTACATTTAGCAGGAGTCTACAGAAATATTATTCAGTATCACATAACAAAAATTTTTTTTGAAAAAAGTTAAAATTTGTAGCAACAGCAGTGAAAAGACTGTCACAGGGTGCAGATTTTCCCGATTTTTTTTAAATGCCAATAATTTTTAAAATATTCAACTTAGATTTTTTTAAATATTTTTCTGATAACTGTTATGACTTGGCCTTGACCCACTTCCGGCTTGACGTCGACTTCTGGGACACCCTGTATATATGTATAAGTATATATCATAAAAATGTGAACCGCGTGAGCCTTATAACGTTTACTCACGTTGAGTTGAATTAGTTATTTCATTACTGTGCCCTGAAGTCAAAATTATTTTAACAGGTACTCAAACATCTTCACCTTTACGCTTCAACGTTTTTCTCAATACATATATCGTATTTCATTGTTTCAGAACCTTAAGATTTGGGTTTGCGAAACGAGTCTTGAATGTTAAGTTAAATACATTCATTCCGAAATAAAATATAAAAATACATGTTTTTCTAGAAAATAAAACGGCACAGTGGGTGAGCGAATTGGTATTTGGCGTTAAAATTAAGAGTAGAGTGAAGCTGTCCATTTGTAAACAAGAGTTACCGGTAGGACTAAATAGAAGGCTAAAAGTAGTAACACTCAAGCTAGGTCGTACATACTTCCAACTAATCTGTTACGAATGTAATAGCCCACTAACAGTATTATTATTATTTATTTATTTAATGTTTTACCTTTCGACCTTACATTTTTCTGCCTTAGTACAATATATTTTAATCCTTAACTATATATATATATATATATATATATATATATATATATATATATATATATATATATATATATTTCCTTCTACCAGAACCAAAAACAAAAACCTCAATTCTCCTAATATCTACAACAAAATAAATGGTTTTGCACATTTTAACAAGATTTAAATAGATTCAGCCTTCCTTCTTCTAATTATTTCTGCCATCCGTCTGTTCCCTTCCTTGCCCCTTTTAAGAGCTGCCCAATATTCATCTCACTCCCTACTTTTTCCTTACAATCAAACTTAATGTGCTCCAGTGTTTCGTCCTCCGTTCCGCACACTCTACACATTATTTCGTCTCTACTTTCCCAGTATCTGTTTCCTTTTTCCTCATTTCCCAATCTAAACCTTGCTGTTTTCTTATGTTTTTATGGCTTTTTCCATTAAATACTGAGATATATTACTTTCCCAAATCCTTTTATATATTGTATTGTAATTGCTATTCTCGACTTTTTCCGTTCTTTCCTGTTGCTGCATCTCCTTATCCCTTCTCCTTAGCTTCTCTCCCACACTTGCGCCTCCTTCTCTTCTTCTCTCTGCCTCCTCGATCGCCATTCCATTCCTTTCAAAATACTCCTTTCTCTTTTTCGGGCCTCCTCTCCCCCCTACCCTCTTTATACTTTCATCCCTTATTTTCTTTAAAATTTACACTAACAGTTTTTTTACACTTTACACTAATATTTTTACTCAATGCTCCAAGTACTCATCGCACAGAGAATATTGTAATATGTCCGAAGACTATAAGGAGATATTTGAAAGCAGAAAAGATCTGAAAAACCTTATTGACTTTATCAATGATTCTTATTTAATCATTTTAAAGACCCATAATCGTATTTATAAACTATAAATTATGTATTACAAATGTTTATAAATGTATATACTGTTTTAAGTGCTAATAACCGTCGAAATTTGAAACGCTCAAATAAATATTGAAAAAAGAAAAAAGATGATTTAAAAAATATATATATGTATATCTTTTTCCTTTTTTTTAAAAGTAGTGCGTGATAAATCTGTGTTCTTGAATTATAACACGTGGCTTTCCACACTGACGTATGCTATATTTCTCACATTTTACTTACAATATGTGAAAAGTGAAAAACATTCAAAAAATAAAAAAAAATAACATAACCTTTTGATATTGTTTTTCTTTTCTTCGCCCTTACCTTCTACAAGTATGGGTATCACTTTATAAATAGCATATATTATTTAGAACTCTCCCCAATGCTTATTATTGTTATTCACAAAATGATTTAATGGAACCCGTACATATTCCTACGACTTTTATTTGTGCTTGTTATTACATTTTTACATGATTTTTGATTTATTTAAAAATATAAAATAATGTTAAAAAAATAAATTTGAAACAAAACGTTTTATTATTAAGAAAATGCGCATTTTGAGAGTCGAGTAATGTGAATAAATAAAGAGGGTTATTATTTCTAAGGTACAATGAAAGAAAAATAAACATTATTTCGTAAAAAGTAACGATTATGTCCTAGGCATTGCTTGAGGGTGAAAGAGGGGGTTGTTTTTATAAATGTATAGAATATAGAATTACATTTATAAATGGTAACGAAATCGTATTAGTTAACCAAGTAGAAATTTTAGAAAATTGCTCTTTATATTGATAATAAGACAACACAATATGTGAGAGCATTGATGCTTTACCCTGACTACCGTGCATTATGTATTGCTCATCCTTCTTCTTTTCTTCACCACCATTTTCTATTATCGGTTTATATTTAAGGAGGTACAGGACGTTAACGTAAATAATGAAAACGTTCTGAAATTTGGAGGGTCAATACAAATAGTAAAAATACATGCTGTCTCAAAATTTTAGAAATCTAGGGTTCATAGTTTTCTTTTTATATATGATTAAAAATAGTCATTTTCCATACAAATCATAATTTTTAGCTTAATTTCACCACATAATATAACTTTTAACTATGAAAAAATGGTGACAAGGCTTTCAAAAACTAGGTGTATATAAAAGAATCTTTTCTGTAACTATTGCAAAAAGAAAATTTTCAAAAGGATACCTATATACGAAAATATTTAAATAAAACCAGTAAGAAACAGTAAGTGTAGGTTATAAGCCGGCAACGTTGCAAATCCCAATTTGAGCGGGAAATTCAAAATCGGAATAAATATTTTATAAAATATAACAATTTATTTGTCAAAGAACCAAATCATGCGTCAACACACGTAAATTTACAGCGTTGCCAAATTTATTATTCCTTTTTCAAAATATTTAATTTGAATTAAAATTGAATTAGAATAATTTAATATTAATTATAAGTAATTTTTCATTTATTTAACTATTATATGCATAAAAAAATCATTTTAACTAGCAAGTAGCAGTTTAATTGGGAATTGAAAAATTCATTTTCAAAGGTACAGTCCCAATATTTGCTCTTCCCTCATGTACTTCGTATTTTGCATTTCGTATTACCGAGAGATAAACTTTTTGCATTGACGGTATGTCCTTTACCTCCTTAAATGGTCCTTGTGTGTATCGGATACTCGGTATGGTCCTTCTAGCAGGATTAGGATACTTACTCAAGTTGTTGTTGCCTTCTATTAAATTAAATATTATTTTCATAATATGAAAATTGAAGTTGTACCAGCAATATAACTTAAGATGGATATTAGACAGGTATAGTTTATATCCATATAATATTCAACAGGATTATAGTTCCCTGCCTAAGGATCTTATTGAACACATTACTAATATTTCCAAATATTGTTCAAGAGGGTTAGATACCAAATTTGTGGTTGATGCTATGGTTACATATTTTGATCCCAACTTACTATCGATTGTATTATACTATAGTTCAATTTACAGTTTATTATCTATATATTTGTACAACGGAGATGTACTGGCCACCCGTTTATTAAGCGTTACCCTCTGAATAACTTGATTAACCTCAAAATAACAAGGAACTACAAATTACACATAATAATACAAAGTCATTCAAACATAAACCAGAATGTTGTTCATTTGACTCACGTCATCCATGAAATCAGTGGAGAGGGATTAGCCAACGGACCTCACACTTACCGCCCGTTATTCGTTTCCTCGACAACGAAGATTTGAGATCGACTGAGATTTTCAAGAAACTCCAAGCTCAATTCGATGATGTTACTCTGATGCAAAATTTCAACTTTCTACCTTTTACGAATTAAAAGTTATACAAGAAAAAGTGATTATCTTTTTTTCTGTTTTTCCAAAATTACGGATTTCCAGGAAATTCAGGGAAAAATTAGATGCCAAAAGTCTTAGAATTTATTCTCTACAAAATAGCAAATTTTCAAAAACATTGACGAAGCCGTTTTCGAGCTACCATATGAATCGCGTAAACATATAAGAAAATTAGAAAGCAAGAAAATAAGAATATAAACATACAGTTGAAACATTATAATATAGGATAAAGAAAAACCAGTTTCAACTACGACGCTTCTGCTAAAACCTGGTTTTAAAGAGAGCAAATTGAAAAATTTCTATTAAGTTTTCATCTGCTACTTGACAACTTACAAAATAGATATCGCCAATAGTGTCGCACTCTTCACGATTCTTTGATACCCTCATTTAATACATTTTGTATAAAAACAAACAGAAACCGTTGAAATAATTTTACGCCAAGCTCTTGATTCTTGAAGTTCGACATTATAAAAACTAAGTAGAAAGAAATTGAGAATCTTGGCCTAACAATGAAAATAGGCTGGGCAATGCTTAATATAATAAATAAAGCCAGTCAGTCTTTGCAAAAGTTTTTAAAGTTTAAACTAATCTTAGTGGTTTTTTTTATTTAGTTTTCTGTAACGCAAAGATCGACCTTTGTATTTGAAACCACTTGAAACACAGGACCAGTGCTTAGTAATGATTCATGTACGTACGAATAACATACTTATGAACAATTTTTTTGCTGACGCTACACTGCTTGAATAATAATGAACGAAACATAATGCGTTGACTAAAATGTTACTCCACTGTGTTCTAAAAACTGTGTGATTTATATAATAATTTTATAAGTAGTTTATTTAATGGTACACAAAGGATACAGGCAGTGCCGAAAGGTTTGTTCAATATGATTTATTCTAATACTCGTAGCAAGTTTAGTGTAGTAGGAATATACTCCAGTCTAGCTTTGAAAATGTGCGTGCGTACGTTTTCTTCAAAAATATTAGCACACATAAACATACGTAGTTTCTTTTATAAATATAATGGGCTTGTGTTCTTTTTTTAGTGGTATTTTATAGTGGTCGATTTTTCAATTGCTGATTAAAATTGATGTTAATAAATGTGTATTGGCGTGTCTATTTTATTAAATATCTGAATATTGACGTAGATATAGCAATTAAAAGTTTGAATTGTAGTTTTAGCGCTACAAATGGTCAGCCATATTTGTATGACGTGAAATGCATTTTAACGTCAGTTATTTGTTGAGTAGGTCAGTGCTGTGGTAATGTTTTGCAGCTGTTGGTAGTCAAATAATCAAGTCAAATCAATGAATAATAAGTTTTTATTTTATTTAACCCTGTTAAGGCAGACATAATGTTGGAATTTTATCGTTCCTTAAAATAGCTGTAAATAATATTTGATATTTTAATATATAAATACATATAGCAGATATTTATGAGCTGTAAGGTTGGTAACCTTACACAAGGATTGTGATGCCACATGCACTTGGAATGTGTACAACGTTAAATCCCTTTAATAATTAAAGAGACAAAATGACTTTTTTAATTGTTAATATCTCTTAACATAAAAGGAGTTATTAAAAAATAATTAAGCATTTGAGGTTCTAGTAACCCACTTTATCAATATATAGTACACTTTTATAGAAATTAAGACAAAGGACACAAGCCCATTACTCTTGCTAACAAAGTAAATAAGAATTTGATAGTGAATTACTCGCAATAAATCCATTGGACAAGTAAAACAAAAGTCTTATAAATAACTCCATATTTACGAGAGTATGTACATTTTTAATTTTATCAAAAAAATATTTGATCAAAACTTGATGTCAAAAGAATGTCAAAAATTCTTTGAATAATTTCAATTCAATTTTGTTGTTTCTGCCTTTACGGCATTACAGCTATATTTATATTTAACATTTCGTTTTCAAATTTTTATCATTTTTTAAATTTTCTTCCTCCTTCTCAAAGTTAGTCTCCCTTGCTATCTTCCTCTACTGCCTTCTCCTTACCTCCAACACCTATCTATTTCTCTTCTCTATATCTTCTCTTCTCTTCAATCGTTCCTCACGAATCGCTCTGTTCACATAGTTTCTCTTCCTTCTATCTTCTCTTTCTTCTTACCTCCTTCTCTTATCTCTTTAATTGCAATAACTCCACCTACCTTACTTCACTTTCCACTTAATCCTGACACCTATACTTAATGTGTTATAATTATTCCTCTTCCTTCCCACATATGCTCTCTTCATTCTCCAGCCTGAATCACGTAATCACTTTCACATCCTTTCCCCCTCTTTAAATTATTTATGATATGTTTATATATTACATAGGTTTAAACAATATTGTCAAAATTGTAAATAGGAAGGAATGGAGTCTTGCATCAGATTTAATATTAATATTTTTATCCGGGTTCAATGTAAAAGGAGATATTGCAGATAGAAAAAATTTTGATCGCCATTTTTTCAAGATGGCGGTGCACGCGGAAGTATTTCGTTGTCAAAACTTGGAATTTTACTTACGATCCTAAATTTGGACCATGCAGGACAATAGCACACTGTTATTGTATTATTAATAATATATTTTCTTCACTGTATAGTTAGAGACATGGTTATAATTATTATTAGTGTTAAAAGTGATAAGGTGAATAAAATGATAAATATAATAGCAGATATGCAATATATATTAAATTTAAATAATATATATTGCGATGTTAAACTCAAAATCTAGCACAGAGAGTACGTTCTTGATTATGAAAGATAAGTACTTACAGAAACTTGCCGCTAGGTGCGCTGTGGTATAGTCTCCGTTACATTATACACTTTTGTTTATACATACACTAATATAAAAATAACATAATTAATATGATATATACTGCATAATACACGAGAGATATGCTTGCTAATATAATTTGCCATGATATATTATAACATGACATAAAAAGTAATTCTTGTTAACTCAATTTTTACAATAAATTTTCTAAGTTTATTTTGTAAATATTTAATCGAATTTCACTACATTTTTGGACTTAAAAATATATTTTATATCGTGAAAATAACACCACCTGCTGGTAGACGTCATGCCCAAAAAGTGGCGGACAGTTACAAGACGGGACTTTGCAGAGACCCATTATCAGACCTTATGCTTACGACTGTGTATGTATTAATCTAATATATTAAGTTGGTTGCTTGTCTGTTTCATAAAAAAGTTTAAGTTCCATCAAATAATATACTACATATTTAACAGTCGTGCCAACCTTTTATTAAAACAACAATAGTGGAACAATAAATGAATAGAATTGGAATTTACATTCAGTTCTAATTCAAAAATATCCACGTTCTTTGAGACAACCTTCATATTACCGTATACTAGATCATCGTCTATATAGGTAACTGATGCTCCAGGGCATGTCTGAGAAAATCCTTAAATAGCGGCTATGTATACGAGTATTCTACGGTATATCTTATAATACCTGCTGCACTATTACAGAATATTAATGATATGTGGGTTAGTAAGAGGCCTCCCGGGAGATGGACTCCAAATGGCCCCCTAACATCGGTAACAATAGAACCTTTATACTATGAGTAGAAAGCCGACAAGAAGATAGACACGTAGACCAGAGACCAGAGACCGTAGACCAGAGGAAATCTTGTTGTACAGGGTGTACATCGTTGTACAATGCATGGAATACATAGAGGGCATCATGAGCAGTCTAGGAGTTAGGAGTCAAGAAAGCGGACGTGGAAACACGCCGTTCCCTATTCGCCGTTCGCCGTTAGAACGTTGAATGTTGAACGGCGTAAGTAATGTACTCGTAGCCTCGTAGCAGCGTAGCGCCGTAGCGTTAGTGCTACGACCAAGGAGGCAATAGAGGCAGGCGACGGACGGCAACCTGCTTCGCATTGTCTGTTTCAAAGCAAATGTTTCACAGGATTACCGCTAAGACCTTTTTAGATTTGGGGTTTCAAGTTAAATCGGAGGTATTTCTATTGTTTTCTTTTTCCTTTTTTTTTTGTTTTAAAGGTATACTACCTCTTTTTAAAATTATGGTTAAGAAGTATATCTCAGAGAAAGTTTCATTTAAATTGTTTAAATTACATCTATTTTGCTAGAGTTTCGCTTACAACTTTAAATCAAGCTAATTAAAATGCACACGAAGCAGTTTACGAGTTTAATTACTTAAAAGGTATTATGAGCTTTACAGGTCTTTGTAATTCAAACGCACGCTGCGCTGTAAGCTGTTCTATTGAAGCGTACAAAAATTATAAAAAGTTCATATTTTATAATAAAAAAAATCTATTATGCTAGTCTTTTGAAGTATGAATACAGTTAAAGTGTTTACACTGTAGTTCTACTTGTATATGCGTTTGAAAAGTCTTCCATTTTGTTTTTAACTTAGCTGGATAGAAGTGTCATGTGCAGTAAGAAGACTGGATATTTCAGACATTATAAATTTGCAATTTTCTCATTCTATAAAAAACATTGCTTAATTATTCTTGGATTAAATACAAATCATATGAACCTATTTATTTTAAATTTGACCACTCTGTTTTTATAAAAAACGAAATGAATGTTTTGTAATTTTAACATGGGAGAATAACTTATGAAGAATACAAATTTTTAAGAATTTTTAAAAATTTATATTCCTAACGTTATGCAGGAACTTCATGAAAATTTGATATGGCATAAAAATCGTAGTCAAATTCTTCATAAAAAGAAATGAAAATTTAAAATGTGAATTTTTCAATTAATTCGAGAATAAAATTACCTGGATCTATATGGAAAAACCCAAAAAGTCTTTAATATATCAAAAGATTTGATGGGAAGGTCCTACATTAGTCTTTCAATTTTAAGATAATTATAAACAACAGATATTATTTGATTTCTTAATTCTTAAAATTTAATTTATTTAACATTGACCTTATTCAATGCTGAGTTCTATCACCAACGATCTTCTACCAAGTTCGCAGTTTTTGTGGTTGAAGAAACCAAAACCGAATAAATTAAATATTAATATTATTATTTATTTATTTAATGTGTTTGTCGTTAGACTTTAGATTCCTTTAATATTAAATCACCCTAACCTTAAAACTATTCTAACATTTTTAATAATTCCAACAGCAATGTTTGATATTTTTTTTACTCTTGCTCCTATATTTTCTTACACCCTACTCAACATTGTTTTTCTCCCTTTACTATTTCTTCTTGGCCCTCTTCCTTTAGTATTTCTATTTCCTTTATTATTTTCTTCTTGGCTCTATCTCCGCCATTCTTTGTCTTTCTTATCTCCTCTCCTCAAATCCTGTATTTTCTGAACCGATTTTTAACTGTTTATACTTACCCTTCCCTCTCTTTCCTCGCTCTTTCTCTCTATCTCCTCCATCCACCTCTTCCATTTTCTGCCACTCTTTAATAACTGCATAATCTTCTTTCACTTTTTACTCTTTGCCCACATGAATACCTAATTAAATATTAATATAAAAAATGATTGGAAAAGTTGGAAAAGTAACGTTAAATTTTTAAATAATGTGCGTCTATAGGGTGTTTTAACAAGAGAAGCAATTTTGAATGTGTTTCAATAAGAGATGTTATTCTTAATCAAAAGAAAAATGCAATACTTTCGTGAAAAGTTGTGATATTTTTATTTTAAAGCAAAGGGTAAGCTGTGAGGTTAGTAATGAAACTCAATATCTGATAAATGACACCGCAATAATGGTTGTAGGTTAGAAACGGTGCGAAATTGGAAATAACCTTTCTTGTGGAAAGACCGTAAGCTTAATTAAAATGCATTAAAAACTACAGTGGAATTATTCGAACTGTTCAATTATTTACATTTGTGAAATTGGTCAATTGTAAGCTTACCATATATAAAAGTCTATTTATTTTGTCGAACAAAATAATACATTGTTAAGTTTAGCAAACTGACAACTGACAAATAGTAAATGGGTAAATGGTAGAGAACGCAGACAACAATACAATTCCCAGCATAGTAGAGTGAGTACGACAACAATGTGAAATTTATTTACTTTATACGAAGCAAATGCATTGTTGAGTGGTTTCAAATTATCTGTGCACTTTACATCTGCTGCATTTTTTAAAATGTTCAAAGACCGCAGACATTACGTGCCTAACTTTAGCGATGAACTTATGTGAATGCAAATAAAGATTCCCAAAGTTTTCTATGCAAACAGTCGGTTAATGTACAATACTCTCATAATATTTGAACTTTGACTAAGTAAATATTTAAAAGGATTTTTATGAAATTTGTCGTAGCTGTAAGAATTATATATGCATGCAAAAGTATATACAGGGTGTCCAGAAAGGGTATTGACTATTTGATAACTCAATAAAACAAAATTGTGACAATGGGGAAGGGTCAGAAGCGTTGGGACGTCACATGCAGCATAACATATATAATTAATGAATAAAATAACTATTCAATTTATTTATCGTCAGCCTATTTCCGACGCTTAGTCCTATCACTAACGATCTTTGTGAGCTATGTTAACCACACCACTGCCTAATCATTTATGATTACGTAACACGTGATCAATTAAATTTGATAACAACGAAATGCAGACGTTTTTACAGCATCCGGATCTATAGGCAATATTGTCAACTTTTGGAAAATATGCAAGTAAAAAATAATTATTGGAAAATATCAAAGGAAAAATAGAATCTGCAAGTAAAATCGAGTCGTTAACAAGGAAAATTAAAACAAAAATAGACAATAATTTCTTATTAGATCAAAACAAATGAATTTTATTTGCAAATTTTTTATGTCGTAAATCTCACAAAATCTACGGCTTAAGGTAGTTGTATCGTGGAATGACTTTTCAAAGGATTTTAATAAAACTTCATTTAATTGCTCTTTAATTAATTATAAGACATATTGACCTCAGGTCGATTAAAATTTACCACTCCATTATTGAGAAAAACGATATTAAAGTTTTGTTATTTTAACACAGGCTCTTATGGGAAATAGTAATTTCAATGTTATTTTTATCGAATAAAATAAAAACGATTCAAAGGAATTCAATAAAAATTTAATATATTATAGAAACAGTAGTTATTAATCACATAAAAAAAAATGGAAATTATTGTCCACGCCATTACAGAAATAAAATTTTGTAAACATTGAAATTTTTTATAAAATCAAGAAATGACTGTGTATGTGTATGTACGTGTAGATACTATTTACATGCAGTGAGAACAGTGAGACTGTACTTTCACAAAAGTTTTTAACGAGACTATTTGACACTAACGTTTCAGCTACATTATAATTTTAGGTTGCTGAGTTATACTTTTGAGCATGACTATCACGATACAACTTACCTTAAGAGGCGAGGCAAACATACCTCTCTTAAGAGAAATATTGTGTTGAATTTTAATTCACGTTTTAAAATTTCGGCACCTTAGGTTGGATTCGATCACGCTATCTTCGACGTGTGAAACAACAACACTAATCACTGAGCCATCGAATATCCTGGTTGATTTATGAAGATGCAGCGAATATTTAAAAAACATCACTTCTTAAGTTGAAAAAAAAAACATTACTGAATCGTCTAGTTCATTAGTACAACATCTCCTAATATTGAATTTTAAAATAACGGCGAAAACAATATTCAAATTGTATCGAGCCGCATTATAAAATTGTTTGATTGCATTTATGATTTATCTTTATATTCAACTCAAATTTAGATGTTTCATAGATGCTCGTCTAATGAACTGTATATTCTATAAATTCATTTAATATTTTTGATTTAATTTTGTTTGATATTAATATATATTTTTCTACGTCCAATGTGGGTAAGAACATAATATCAAAACAATTATAAATCAATTCTACAAGCGCCTTGCTGGTGTAGGGGCTAAAGCAACTTCTTGCAACATCCAAGTACCGCGTTCGAATCCAACGTGGACTTGTTTGGTTTAGCATGATTAATAATTACCTAAACTACCTAATAAAAAACTATTGATTGTTTTCTTGGCAGTATTTATGGAGCCGTGTTCTCATATATGTGAACAACAACACTGCTGCCTAATAAGTTTACGATCAGGCAGTCAGTTTTTTTATATATGTACATAATCAAATTAATTTGATAACCACCACAAAGTCAGAAAATATAATTCTGGTCTGGGGATCAAATCTGAAGACACAGTAGTTCGTCTCAAGCATCAATGCTCTCTCGCTCACTGTGCCGTTTACAGTATGAAAGTTATTGTTTGAAATATTAAAATACAAATTTTGTAAATAATTTTTGTATCTTTGTAAAAACACTGGGCTTGTGTGATATGTCTTAATTTCTATAAAAGTGTACTATATATTGATAAAGTGTGTTACTAGAACCTCAAATATTCAATTATTTTTTAATAACTCCTTATATGTTAAAATATATTAACAATTAAAAAAGCCATTTTTTCTCTTTAATTATTAAAGAGATTCAACGTTGTACACATTCCAAGTGCATGTGACATCACAATCCTTGTGTAAGGTTACCAACCTTACAGATCATAAATCTCTGTTATATGTATTTATATATCAAAATATCAAATATTATTTACTGCTATTTCAAGGAACAATCAAATTTCAATATTATGTCTGCCTTAGCCGGATTAAATAAAATAAAAACTTATTATTCTATTTTCTTGACTTATTTGACTTGATTATTAGACTACCAACAGCTACAGAACATTACCACAGCACTGACCTACTCAACAAATTACTGACTTTAAAATGCATTTCACGCCATACAAATATAGCCGACCATTTCTAGCGCTAAAACTACAATTCAAACTTTTAATTGCTATACCTCCGTCAACATTTAGTTATTTAATAAAATAAACACGCCAATACACATTTATTAACATTCATTTCAATCAACAATTGAAAAATCGACCACTAAAAAATGAGGACACAAGCCCATTCTACATGACGTCACTGTATTCATATATATTTTATATCATATATTTTTTTTCTTTTACACAAAGCAGCAAGAAAAGTACATAAGATAATGTATATATAATTACATTAGGCGCCTCGTTGTTGCTTCAGTAAAATCAAATTGAAAATGACTTTGTATATTTTACAACATAATATTAACATTAATATAACATATTTTACATAATTTGTATCGTGTATTAAAACATTTACTTATGAGGTTAGAAATCAGTACTGGTTTGTCTTAAAGCTAATCAAGTTTTCGCCACTTTGCCGCCAAGGAACTGTTTTTTATAATCTTTGTTAAAAAGGAAAAATTACAGGAAATAGACATTTAAATTTTTTGTTTCATTTAAGTTTTGTCTTACCCGATTTTATACAATTATGTTTTATTCATATTCATACATTAATTATTCCTCCTCTATGTTTAATATATACGAATAACGTCTAAGTGGCATTGATTCCAAATTTTTGCCTAATTAACACAAACTTTGTGCCCTTCTAAGCGTCTTCGTACCCGAATACGATGTGTACCGGATCATTCCGGAACTTGTTTTTCTTTGTTCGGTGCTATCTTTGATGTAAACAAACATTAATTGTATTCTTTGGAATGCAGTTGAATTGTCGAATCCATTTTGTTTGTTTTGAACTATTATTGAAATTGTTGTAATTTTATTTCAACATTGTTAAATATTTCATTGTATTCGCATAACGCTTTGTTTGATTTTCAATAAGTATTCGATTTTTATTTACTGCTGGAACATCTAATCTGCAAATGCACTTATCGGAATATAAATTTTGTCACAGATGCATAAGACACCGATCAGGTGTTGTAAAGGCATGTCTTATTAGGACTTGTTCGATAGGGTCCTAATCGGGTACTTATAATATCATTATCATACAAGGACTCTCACTACAGTTTTTAGTATTATCGGAATGCTTGGTCGAATAAATGCGATACCAGGGAGTATAAAATATTTCGATACTGCAAAAACCGCTTTTAGCGACATCATATATTGATGTATCTTCTATGAACTTCTTTAAATTGGCATACTCTCGGATAAACAAAATAATTATAAACAACACAGTAGGCGAGAGTAATGCCGCTTGACGCAGACTGTTGTGTATTCGGGTTCGATCCCAGAACCAGAATTTTATTTATCAGGATTTCATAACCAGGTTAATAAATTAAATTGGTTATGTACATAACATAATCATATACTTATTAGGCAGTGGTGTAGCTCATATATATGAGGCCACAACACCACAAAAACTGCCAACATGGTAAGAGGTCATCGGGACTCAGTTCCGGAAATAGACCGACGTTAAATAAACTAAATGAAAAATAAATAAAGAAGTAAATAAAGAATTATTGATATCTTGTTTCATGGGACAATCGGATTTTATTTTACAATTCACTTATGAAATATAATTTAGTTATACAATAGCACTTTGATAAGTCAGTGACTTTTTGAATTTCCTGCGAAGTAACTTTGAATGGAGTACTGCTCTCGTGAACTGCATCTATTAATGAAAGCAGACAACCTCGTACATTTTAACGAAAATGGAAAAAAGTGAATTTTTTGTCCTTATTAAGCATTATTTTTAGCTTAGGAAAAGATTATGGGGACTCTGCACTGTAATGTTTTAATGAGTTGCGTTGTGGTCGTACCAGCACAAGTGACGTTGAACGTTCAGTTCGTCAAAAAGAGGTCACCACGCCAGAAGTAGTCGATAAAATCCATGGAATAATATTAGACGATCGGAGAATGAAAGTTCGTAAGGTGGCTGAGGCTGTAGACGTCTCGACTGATCGGGTCATTTACATGAATATTTGGATATTAAAAAGCTATCTGCGCGATGGGTGCCGTGATTACGATTGAGTGTGTTTTCACCATGACAAAAATTCATAAATTGTGCTACAAATTGTTACCCAGATTTAGGCCCCTACGGCTATTTCCTGTTTCTAAACCTGAAGAAATGGCTTGGCGGTAAGAGATTTGCGTCTAACATAGTATTTCAAACATTCACGTATTTTGAGGGCCTTGATAAAACCTATTATTTGGAAGGAATAAAAAGTTGAAAAAACCCTGGATTAAATGTATCCAGCTTAAGGGTGGTCCAGAGCTCGAAAATTTATGTCCAACGATGAGCTACTGATGTTGTGAACAACATATTAAAATTTTAGACGATTCGGTTAAATAGTTTATTTTCTACAACATCATATCGAAAAAAATAGTTTAGAGATAAATGAGATTTAAGTTGGGGTATTGCTATACCATATGCTATATATATATATATATATATATATATATATATATATATATATATATATATATATATATCCGGTTATAGAAACGAAAATATCCTTACAAAAATTTAACAGTACTAGCGCTTCGCCCCGTCGCAAAGCGACGTGTATATAATATTTGTGAATAAATAAATTTATTTGCTAAATTGAAAATAATGCAAAATATTATTTTTAAGTAATTTTCGTTAAAATATATCCTTTTTTAAATTTATGTTTCCTTATTTTGTTATAATTCTTTCATTTACAGTAATAAAGCACTGTATTGACCAGTCTCCAGTGCCCCCGCCTTGTATTGAACAATGTCTAGTTCCCCGCCCCTAAACACCTATCATCACCTCTTGGCTCCATGCTCTGTATAGTTCTCGCACTTTCAATTGTATTCCTCTGCACCTCTGATACAATGCGCCCACTTGCAACACCACAGCTTACCTGAGCATCATCGCTCATTACGGCACTTTCCTATCGCCCCCGTTTTACCGCAATCATTAAATAATCTTGCGCTTTCACCCCTTGCGTACTAATCTCTGAACAATTAGTTTTCAAAATTAATACTTTACTGGCAACCTACATACTAAATTTCATCCTTAGAAGTACAATATTTTTTAATACATATTCGATAAGATAAATGCTAGATAAAATTAATGTTCACTCATTACAATGTAAACCTACTAATTACATCAATTCATTTATGTTTTAAAGAAAGCCTAGCGGTTCGCTCCTAATAATCTCATCTCTAGCCCTTATCCTTCCCGTTATTGTAATTTCAATTTAATCCCCTGAACCGCCGCCCACATTTCCAGCACCAAAGCGCATATTCTACAACACGGTTACCTCCCAGAGCCATTATAATCTATCGCTACTTCTTCTAACACCACCGTTACTTGGTGTCCTGAACCTTGGCGCCACCCTGTCCTCCAATCAGGCACTACCAATTCAATATTACAGCAATTCATTTACTTAATTAAAACTGCACTGTAATCTTACGTTCTAATTTTCGTATTTATATTTACGATATAATATTAGTCTGCAACACGGTTACCTCCAAGAGTCATTATTAATCTATCGCCACTACTTCTAACACCACCGTTACTTAGTACTGAACCCCAGCGCCACCCTCTCCTCCAATCAAGCACTACCAATTCGATATTATAGTTATTCATTTACATAATTAAAACTGCACTGTAATCTTACGTTCTAATTTTCGTATTTATATTTACGATATAATATTAGTCTCCCCATTAATCCCTGCTCCTGAAATAAAATTGTCAAATTTTAGGCATAACAATCGATTTTGCTCGTAACAATTCTCTCTACCTTTATAACCTTTATCTACCTCTACTTTTATAAATGATTTCAAAATTTAAGCAATTTCAAAATGGAGCTCTTTGGCAAAGCCTTTCCCTCCCCCACTTCCCCAATTTCGCGCCGCTGCTAAGTTTAAATTTATTTTTCGCAAATATGCACATGCGTAGTTTCTATTTTTTTAATTTGATATTTGGGGCTGTTAACTATTTCCCCCCTATACCTCTCACTCCTGTTCGATTTCACAGCACAACAAACGCACCAGAAATCAATTCAATTCTACTATTGAATGTAATTTGACTATCTAACTTATAGAGAACTATTGTGCTTCTATTTAATATTCTACATGCAAGATATCATCGTTGTACCTCTATTTTGTTCTTATACTCGGTTTATCACTTCCCACTCTAGTGTTACACTTAAGAAAAGGATTTTTTTTTATATTTTCGTTATTAATATGTCAATCTATATCTGCATACTAAATTTCAGCTTTGTATTTATATTTTAGCATTAGTACCCCTCACATACCTGCGCTACTGAACAAGTTTGTCAAATTTTAACACAGGTATCTATTTTATTTTTATCTAAGAACATATATTCTAAACTATAGCCTTTCATCTCTATATATTTCATATTTCTGGTTTTCTATAGTTTGTCTTTATTGACCATTTACCAACGTCTCAAATTTCAACGTTCTAAATCTGTTGTGACATTGTCCCCAAAAATTCGCGCCGATATTGAATAAAAATATTGGTGTTCCAATTATTAAAAAATATGCACCATTTGTGTCTCAATGCATACCCCAAGTTTCAATTTTCTTTATTTAATATTTCTGGATTTTACCGTGCCATATCCCGCTGCCACTGGAAATTTGGAATTTTTTATATTTATTTCATAATTATTGTCTACAGCGAGCCTTCATACTAAATTTCAACGTTGAATCTCTATTCTAACATTACCCCCAAAAAATAGCTCCGCTACTGAATAAAATATGGTGTGTTCCAATTATTGGCAAATATTCACAATTAGTGTACCTATATATATCTCAAGTTAAAATTGTCTTTATTCAAAATTTATAGATTTTACAGTTTCAACTTCCGGCGCCACGAGAAAATTAGGGTTTCCTATTTTATTTTTATTAGTTACTGTCAAAAGGGAGCTTACATAACAAATTTAAATATTCTAACTCTATTGCCCCCAGAAATTCGCGCCGCTACTGAATTCCAAATTTGGTGTCTAATTATTGGCGATGATGCACAATTAGTGTCCCAAGAAAACATTTTCTTTATTCAATATTTTTAAATTTTAATGTTTCAACTCCCACCGGCACTGGAAATTTGGGGTTTTCAATTTTTTCCCCTTAATTAGGATTACTGCGCTTCCAGCACCCTGAGAACCAATCTCTATACAATTAATTTTAAAAATTTATCCTTTATTCTTAACCTTAATACCAAATTTCATTTTTAAATAATGGCTCGATAAGATGCATGTTAAAATTTATTTTCACTCCTTTCACTGTAAACCATATTAATTTCTCTCTTCCTCCAGTCCGATTTCGTAGCACTTTGCCTACAAACGCACCAAATATCAATCCAAATCTACTACTGGATGAAATTTGAATATCTAACATATAGACAACTATTTTCTTCTATTTAGTATTCTACGAGGCGTGTTTTTTAAGTAAGTACCGTTTTGGAATTAAAAAAAGACGTGCAAAGATATCGCAATACTTTTGTTTTTACATGAAAACCTGTACCTTAATCTACTTTTCTACATAATTTCCGTGAATATTGAGGCACTTGTTATAACGTGGCACCAGTTTTTGAATACCCTCCTAATAAAATTCTGCCGCCTGACTTGTTAACCACTGTATCACAACTGTTTTGACTTCGTTATCGTCTTGAAGACGCTGACCACCCAGGTGTTTCTTCAAGTGCAGGAACAAATGGTAGTCGCTGGGCGCAAGATCAGGGCTGTATGGAGGATGATCTAGAGTTTCCCATTTAAAAGAGTTAATGAGATCTTTGGTCCGATTAGCCACATGTGGACGGGCATTGTCATGCAGCAAAACGATACCCTTACTCAACTTGCCACGTCTTTTGTTCTGGATTGCACGACGCAGATTGTTCAATGTCTCACAATGAGACGCTGCATTGATTGTCTCATTACAAAGCAGAAACACCACTAGCAATACTCCTTTTTTGTCCCAAAAAACTGTGCACATGATTTTCCGGGCAGAAGTTGTTTGCTTAAACTTCACTCTTTTGGGTGATGATGAATGTCGCCATTCCATGGATTGTTGTTTTGATTCTGGTGTGACGTAGGCCACCCATGTTTCGTCACCAGTAACAATTTGGTCTAAAAAATCTTCACCTTCATTGTGGTACCGCTCAAGGAAAGTCAATGCACTGCCTAAACGTTGGGTTTTGTGCAAATCCGTCAACATTTTCGGAACCCAACGTGAACACAATTTCCGGCAATTCAAGTTCTCGGTCACAATGCGATACAAAACACTACGAGAATATTGAGGAAACCAGTCGCACATTGATGAAATTGTAAAGCGTCTGTTTTCTTTCACCTTTTCTTCCACTTTCTGCACAAAATCTTCATTACAGACCGAAGGACGCCCACTTCGTTCTTCATCATGCACATTTGTGCGGCCATCTTTAAATGCTCTCACCCATTTCCGTACCATTCCATCACTCATAATATTTTGTCCGTAAACTTCACAGATCTCACGATGAATATCGATCGGTTTTACGCCTTTAGCACTAAGAAATCGTATACCAGTCCGTACTTCACAATCGGCGGGACTCACGATTGTCGGAGGCATCTTAAACACTCAGTAAACAACGTATACAATGAAGAATCAGACTGTAATGGCGTCAGTGCGTAGACAAGAGATGTAGGTAACCAGCGCCATTGCGGGGAACGCCGACCGTAGCGCTGTAAAGGCGGAATCGCAAAACGGTACTTACTTAAAAAACATGCCTCGTATATATGTAGTTTTCCATGTTAAATTGGAACATTACGAACATTATAAATAGTAGATTGTTTTAATTGTTGAATATTAAAAAGAGATTAAAAAAAACAAACAATTGAATCCTTAAGCAAGCAGACGTAGTTAGCCATATGCCGTACAAAATAAATGACTTATTTTGAATTAGTTAAAATTAAAACAATAAAAAATGAAACAAAATTGTTTTTAATTATCTACTTCCTGCAAAGATTAAGTAATAATGTATAATTTATTAATTAATAATTAGTTTACTTTCATTTATTACACTAAAGAAATGTTCTTATTGAGGTAAGGCTTATTATTAAATTATTAAATTTGCGGGCCCACATAGAGATGGCAGTACTATGTTCAAAAATGTTAGCAGTGTTTTACGATTTCATTCTTCGTATGCTAAAGTTGCGACGTTAGAGTTGTTTCGCATTAGAACACTGACGAGATGAAGCTTTAAGTTTAGGACTACTATCCACGACAGCTTCATTTGTAGCCTAAGCATCTAGCTCCAAATGAAGCCAGAAGTATTCAAGTTTTCAGCATCTCAGTTCTGTTCACGTAATTTCTCTAAAGTTTACCATCGAGAAAGCACGTTTTCTCATTGGGAAAATTTCAAGTGATGAAGAAGATGTGATTATAACATACGCTTTTATTAGAAGACGACAAATCAGACGTAGAATGTATTGGCTTCATCCATACATTGAAAAGAATATTAACCTCAGATTGTGTGTTGTCTCAAGAGAGTTATCAGAGGATGATTGAGTATTTCAATCAGTATACCGAATGACTGTTGTTCAATAATATAAACAAAATTGACTGGTGAAGTTGTTATTTTTAAAAGAATATTACGTCTATGCGTCGTGCAGTACGCTAGAGCTATGACGTGTTGTAGTCCATACTGCATGACGGTTGCTTGCTACTAAGGAGATGCAACGTTGCACCTCCGTGGACAGAGTCTCCTTTATTTATATGGAAACTGCAAAAAAGAGTACGACAAGCGGTAAATGACGAAACCGTGCGTATGAAGTGACGCTACGTAGACGGGCTAAATGTTTATTAATAGACTATTTTACTGTACTGTCAGCACTGTATTACTGTATCTTTTTCCTCTCTCACCATTTCGGTCCCCAAGAGCTCTAATGCGCATCAGAGACGTAACGATTTATCGGATAGTTTGATGGAACAGTCCACCTGTAACGGTAAACCGGAGCGATAATGCAGGCTCTCATTTTGTCTCGTTTACCCGGTAAATTTGCAGAGTATATGGCATTTTTTTTTATTATATTAGCTTCCGAGAGATAAGAGGAGGCAATTTGTGAGTGGAATTTATAGTAAAAACTCAATTGATTTAGATTATATATTATAATTATTTATTGTGTATTATTTATTTAATTTATTAATTATTACATTTAATAATTATTACAATAAATTGAAAATTTGAATTTATTTGAAAGAATTCTTTTTTTTTCATTTTTTGTTCATTTCTTGTAACGTCCTTCTACAATACTTAGCAAAAGAACTCAACAATCTACATCTTACATAGTACATTGAAATATGTTTAGGATCCAGACGCATTGATATCTTACGCTCTTTTGCGGTTATTTTCTTCAAAGCCTTTTTCTTATCATCAGTAGTTCCATCATCATCATAAACAGTTCCACCATCATCATCAGGAGTTCCACCATCATCATCAGTAGTTCCATCATTATCAGCAGTTCTACTATCATCAAAGGTTCCATCAAACTCGTCCGTATCGTATTCATTATCATTTATTTCTTCTGGAACGTTCTCGTTTCTTCGATTCTCCCCGTACTGAGTTATCATCTCTTCGATTAACATTCGGTCAAACTCGTGCATTTTATGTCCTTCGATAAACGCCGTTGTGGCATGATACAGCAGATTATATAAAAATTTAATTCTCTCCATTTTGGATTCATAGCCTATAGCACCTCGACCAGTGTCTGAAAACTCATTATATGTAAAAGAATCCGCGCAATTGTGGTAAGATTTAACAAGGTTATAGATGGATCCGATGCCATCTATTTGTTTTGATGTTATCTGCTTCACTATATTGGCTATGACGAAGAATTTCATGTGGGCTGGTGCCAACAGGGTTACCGCTTGTAGTTTTACTTCTGGTCTTTCAACTAGAGAGCAACAAATTTATTAATATTCTAAATCTAACAAATTCATATACAGGTATTAATTATATATATATATAGAATTATACAGGTAAATTTAACGCACAATTGGATTCTTTAAAAATGATGTTTACAACTTTTTTAATTTTAAACTGATGACTTGGTTAGCGAGTGATGACAAATCTGACATTTGTAGACGTCTAAAGGATGTAATGATCATTACTTATGACGCTATGATAGACGCTATTCAGTAACCAAACAACTGGCAATAAAATATTTCACTACGACATCTTAAAAGAGAATAACTAGAGACGCGTGTATAAAACATGCTCTAGTAATATTTAGTATCGCTTTTTATGCTTTTTTTAATGAATTATAAAATGAATTTGAACTCGCTATCTATCATAGTGCCAGAGATATTTTTCTTTTTATAACAGTATTATGCAATGACGAAAACCAAACTTTGCAAAGAATTATAATCACTATAACTTGGCAACGCGACGTCTTAGAGAGTTAGTTTAGACATTGTTAAACTCGTATTGATGTCAACTAAAACTATAACAATACCTAAATGTAATAGGACCAGAGTTATTTCACATTAATTATCATTTCTCTTTAATATAAATAATATATTTGTAATATCATTTATATTTCTTAATTTTTCACAAGCTAAAACGTGTTATTACTTATGACTTTGTTGACTTACCATTTAGAGTGTTTGCAATTTCCGCAAATAGATTTTTCGATAGAATAGTTGCAAATGGGTAAAGCTGGTGAGGGTTTTCCTCATAAAGAGTTACACCATGAGCAATAACGGACAACAGTTTCTAAAAATAGATATTTAAAAGAACCCTTAATAAAATATTTAACTTATAATAAAATTAACAATAGAAAATAATAATCTACAATTGTGTTGGATGTAAATATCTTTTCAGATTTCTCTTGACAGTTTTTGCCGTAAAGTTAAACTGTTCCGGCAAAACTGTCTGGTAAATCGTTACATGTTGCTTGCTACTATGATTATGTAATATGTATTGACTTACACCTAGTATCACTTCATATTCACGACAAAAATCCAATCTAATAACTTTGGCAAATAGTTCAATAATCGTTCTGACGGCCGTGTTTACTTTTCCACCAACAATATTATCTATTTCTGCTTCGAACCAAATTAGCTCACAAATTAATGGCTGATACTCCGTGTAAAGCACGTTCATATATTTCCCCATGTGTCTGTAATACGTAGAATATGTTTATCATACAGCTATTTGCACTTATTCTATTTTTACGTATTAAATTCTTACTTATGCATAAAAAGAACCAAATCATTTTGAAGCAACTTAACGATTATTTCTAATAAGATAAATAGTCGGTGGATTCTTGCTTTTTGGTTAAGAGCTTCAAATTTACGAATTCTTATTTTGATGGTATTTTCGAATATGTCTGGAAGAGTATTCTCATTCAGTTCAAGTGTCGTTCTTGTTATGGGGCCCTCTGATCTACCACCTCCGAATTCATCCTTTAAACTTTTAATCAGAAAATAAAATATTCCCAATTTACGATTGGCCACAATTTCTTTTTCTGCAAACCATATCATTTGAGGAACACATTATTTTTTTATGTATACTAATATGTAAAATAAATCATCTATATTACCTCGATAATTCGAAAGGAGGGGAGAGTGGACGGGTATTAACAAAGTACTACCTTCACATGTGAATTGTGTTAAGGGTACATAGTAAGAATTAATTCGCAAATAAATTGTTAAGAGAATTTGTCTGGAATGTTTGCATGATCGTACACATTTGAATTAAAGTGAAACGATACTTTGCCATTTTTTCTCGCGAAATATAGATGGCGATACCATACAGCAGGTTAAATATTATCAAAAAAACCATGTCTTTTTTATGTTTAAATCATTTTATGTAAGTAACTATTTTAAGTATTTTTATACTAAGTATTTTTTTACTCTATATATTGTTAAGTCCATAACCATAATAAAGGTTATTTATGACAAACCCTTAGAAAATGTTACCAGTTATAGAAAAATTGGGGAAAACCTATTTTGCGGTTCCAACTCATTAAAAGTCAGTGGAAGAAAGCTTAAAATGTAGATACGTTATTCATCTAACTAATTGCAGGTTTAGATTTTGATTCGCGTTTATAGTTACTTACATAAAACGATTTAAACATAAAAAACCATGGTTTTTCTGATAATATTTAATCAGCTGTATAGTATCGTCATCTATATTTCGCTAGAAACAATGGCCAAGTATCGTTTCACCTTAAGGTAACCTCATTGAAAAAATTGTATGGAGTAATGTTTGACGCCTCACCAATATTCAGCAATTGATAGTAAAATCGAAATAGACGTGCGCACACAAAAAGCGCGTTGCTCTCCCGTATACGGACGGCATGATAAGAACTAAAAAATCTGTAACCACCTTGTACTGCTCCCTTTATTCTTGCAGTATAGTTAAAATATGTTCGAATTATCGAGGTGGAAATAATGTTGACCATACCCAACGTTACATCTATAGTTAGAGGCATCAATAACAACATTTTATAGTATTTGTTCATCTTCTTAGAGTTTGGTGGACAATCCCTGATGACCACGTCAAATATATCACACACGGTCTGTAAGGTATGTATATTTCTTAAATATTCTTCGTGTGGTAGATCCTGCAACAATATTTTCAAAATCCTTTTTATGAAGATAAAAACTTCAGAATAAAATTTTTCTATAAAATGTATCTTACCAGTACATAGTCAAAAACTGTTTGCAAAGCGCAACAAGAAGGTAACTTCCGGTAATCTAAAATGCATTCACTCAAGAAAGTTGTAACAAATTGAGGTGCTGTTGTAACATAATGTGGTAACATTTGATTGATGCTGCACTTCGCATCATTCGTGCAAACAGTCTAAAATTGATAAATTAAATTTTAGAAAACAGAGTAATGACCGTTACATGTCTCAGGCAGGCGTTTCTGACTAACATGTAACAGTGTATATTTGCTAAATTTTTCCATTTAACGAACCATTTTCTTTGTTTCCGGATCATAATTAGTAACATTATAATCAAAATTGAATCTACAAGATGGATTTAAATTAAAAGTATTTAATATGTTAAAAACATTAATTGAAAATTTTTGGGATATAGAAAGAAATGGGTTGTGACGAATTTCAAGATCATCTTTCCCTATTGCGGAGAAGTAATTATCCATAGCCCTAAAGAATGTAACTTCATCTCTTATGTAAACACCACGCGTTCTTTTGAATATTGAGATTGCTCCTGGTTTTATATAGTCTTCCATAGTGATGTTATCACTTGGACCTGATTGACCGTTGTTTTCATTTATGGCATAACTATAATCATCATTTCTCTGAAAGAAAAAAACATATTGGTTAACTTACATCAAATTGTATTTTCAGTTAAACATTAAAGAGATTAAAACATTAAAATTGGGTATTTCATTCCACTTTTGTTAAATACCAAGCATAGTTAATTGTCGAAAATAGAAAGGAGGATCTTATACATAGAATTTTTGCTCCTCCTTTGGGCCTACATGTGGTAGGAAAAAATTAAGATGTTCAGGCTCAAATTAGGTTGATATTGAAAACCTCATATAAACCTATTCTGCCCTAGTGGCAAAGATCCATTTTAGGATTAGGATAGGTGTAAAAGTGCATCTACAATCATGCATAATGATTTATATTGAAATCTTAGTAAGATCTCAATGTTTGAGTTAGCTGATGTATCTCAAGGTTGTAACTCTAAATTCTATATTGGTTTGAGTATACATTTAAATATTAATAGTTAGTTTTCTATCGATAACTGGTGACTTTTTGTTCATTAGTCTTAGATCTTACGTTTAGTAAATATATGTTTCCCATTAACAGAAAAATATGAACTTACTCACTTTTACTTTACTGACTATTTTTTTGGCGGCAGATGCTTGGGCCTCAAAGTAGTCTTAACAAAAGTTACTTTGTGCATTGATACAATCCAGTGTTAGCGTTGTTATAACGTCACTTGCCATTTAATGTAGAAAATATAAAAAAAATAACCAGTTTCTTGAAAGTACCATTTATAACTGGTCCAACTTTTTGTCCATCTTAGGTTTAAATGAGGTTCACACAGTCAGACTTAAATAAGACGAGAATTATGATTTCATTTAGGATAAAGCGAGGGTCATACAATAACATTTAGGATGAGACGAGGTTCACTTTACTGTTTTCAGGATGAAAAGAGAGGCAAAGATCCATTTTAGGATCAGGATAGGTCTAAAATTTCGATTCGGGTAGTTACAAAATCTGTATTACCTTTGATGTTGCTTCTTGATTTTCCTCGATTCCTTCCAGTGCACCAACAGGTGGATTAGCATCAGGCATATTGGTATCAGATGTATTCAGCTGGAGCTGATTAGAGCGAGTTGTAGTCAAACTACGACCATCAACAATAATGATTGGCATTTTGCTGTTAGGTGCGATCGCACCACCGATGCAGGGACCAGGCTTATTTTCGACATTTTGACGTTTTCTTCGATTGACAATTGGAGAAATATTAAAGCAAGCTTCATTTTCTTCATCTGCGTTTCTATTTTTAAGTGTGCACCTTCTTTTAGGAGGCCTCATATCTTGTACAATAAACAAAATAGAAAAAAATCAATAATTGATAATAATAAAATTACTAAGATAAAAATATTAATTATATTTTTTAGGTTAAATAATTTTTAAAATTTTGTTTTATTATAGGCTTTTCTAGAAATTTTATTTAAAAATATTTTAATTTCTATTTCATGACTCTTATTAATAATATTTTTTTTTATATAGTATAACTAATTATTAAATAAATTATATTACCTGCTTGATTTGTTTATAATTATATAATTAAAAGCTTTTAATTATATAAATTGTTATTAACAATCTGAAGCTTAATGAACTACAAACTAATTGCTTTAGATTTGCGATTTGTTTTTGTTTAAATATAAGCAAACTAGCTTTTACCCCCGTCGCAAGCGTTTGTTTTTTGTGTGTGGCTTGAATTTCATGTCAAAATTTAATTCCATTTTTAAATTGAAATAATAAATAAACTCGTCCTATATTAATTTTACGTATAATAACAATTAATTTTTTATTTTATATTAAAATAAAAAATATTTTCAATTTATGCGTTTTATATTTATATATAAATATAGCCTGTAGCCTGACCATCTAGCTCCAAATGAAGCCAGAAGTATTCAAGTTTTCAGCATCTCAGTTCTGTTCACGTAATTTCTCTAAAGTTTACCATCGAGAAAGCACGTTTTCTCATTGGGAAAATTTCAAGTGATGAAGAAGATGTGATTATAACATACGCTTTTATTAGAAGACGACAAATCAGACGTAGAATGTATTGGCTTCATCCATACATTGAAAAGAATATTAACCTCAGATTGTGTGTTGTCTCAAGAGAGTTATCAGAGGATGATTGAGTATTTCAATCAGTATACCGAATGACTGTTGTTCAATAATATAAACAAAATTGACTGGTGAAGTTGTTATTTTTAAAAGAATATTACGTCTATGCGTCGTGCAGTACGCTAGAGCTATGACGTGTTGTAGTCCATACTGCATGACGGTTGCTTGCTACTAAGGAGATGCAACGTTGCACCTCCGTGGACAGAGTCTCCTTTATTTATATGGAAACTGCAAAAAAGAGTACGACAAGCGGTAAATGACGAAACCGTGCGTATGAAGTGACGCTACGTAGACGGGCTAAATGTTTATTAATAGACTATTTTACTGTACTGTCAGCACTGTATTACTGTATCTTTTTCCTCTCTCACCATTTCGGTCCCCAAGAGCTCTAATGCGCATCAGAGACGTAACGATTTATCGGATAGTTTGATGGAACAGTCCACCTGTAACGGTAAACCGGAGCGATAATGCAGGCTCTCATTTTGTCTCGTTTACCCGGTAAATTTGCAGAGTATATGGCTTTTTTTTTATTATATTAGCTTCCGAGAGATAAGAGGAGGCAATTTGTGAGTGGAATTTATAGTAAAAACTCAATTGATTTAGATTATATATTATAATTATTTATTGTGTATTATTTATTTAATTTATTAATTATTACATTTAATAATTATTACAATAAATTGAAAATTTGAATTTATTTGAAAGAATTCTTTTTTTTTCATTTTTTGTTCATTTCTTGTAACGTCCTTCTACAATACTTAGCAAAAGAACTCAACAATCTACATCTTACATAGTACATTGAAATATGTTTAGGATCCAGACGCATTGATATCTTACGCTCTTTTGCGGTTATTTTCTTCAAAGCCTTTTTCTTATCATCAGTAGTTCCATCATCATCATAAACAGTTCCACCATCATCATCAGGAGTTCCACCATCATCATCAGTAGTTCCATCATTATCAGCAGTTCTACTATCATCAAAGGTTCCATCAAACTCGTCCGTATCGTATTCATTATCATTTATTTCTTCTGGAACGTTCTCGTTTCTTCGATTCTCCCCGTACTGAGTTATCATCTCTTCGATTAACATTCGGTCAAACTCGTGCATTTTATGTCCTTCGATAAACGCCGTTGTGGCATGATACAGCAGATTATATAAAAATTTAATTCTCTCCATTTTGGATTCATAGCCTATAGCACCTCGACCAGTGTCTGAAAACTCATTATATGTAAAAGAATCCGCGCAATTGTGGTAAGATTTAACAAGGTCATAGATGGATCCGATTCCATCTATTTGTTTTGATGTTATCTGCTTCACTATATTGGCTATGACGAAGAATTTCATGTGGGCTGGTGCCAACAGGGTTACCGCTTGTAGTTTTACTTCTGGTCTTTCAACTAGAGAGCAACAAATTTATTAATATTCTAAATCTAACAAATTCATATACAGGTATTAATTATATATATATATAGAATTATACAGGTAAATTTAACGCACAATTGGATTCTTTAAAAATGATGTTAACAACTTTTTTAATTTTAAACTGATGACTTGGTTAGCGAGTGATGACAAATCTGACATTTAGACGTCTAAAGGATGTAATGATCATTACTTATGACGCTATGATAGACGCTATTCAGTAACCAAACAACTGGCAATAAAATATTTCACTACGACATCTTAAAAGAGAATAACTAGAGACGCGTGTATAAAACATGCTCTAGTAATATTTAGTATCGCTTTTTATGCTTTTTTTAATGAATTATAAAATGAATTTGAACTCGCTATCTATCATAGTGCCAGAGATATTTTTCTTTTTATAAAAGTATTATGCAATGACGAAAACCAAACTTTGCAAAGAATTATAATCACTATAACTTGGCAACGCGACGTCTTAGAGAGTTAGTTTAGACATTGTTAAACTCGTATTGATGTCAACTAAAACTATAACAATACCTAAATGTAATAGGACCAGAGTTATTTCACATTAATTATCATTTCTCTTTAATATAAATAATATATTTGTAATATCATTTATATTTCTTAATTTTTCACAAGCTAAAACGTGTTATTACTTATGACTTTGTTGACTTACCATTTAGAGTGTTTGCAATTTCCGCAAATAGATTTTTCGATAGAATAGTTGCAAATGGGTAAAGCTGGTGAGGGTTTTCCTCATAAAGAGTTACACCATGAGCAATAACGGACAACAGTTTCTAAAAATAGATATTTAAAAGAACCCTTAATAAAATATTTAACTTATAATAAAATTAACAATAGAAAATAATAATCTACAATTGTGTTGGATGTAAATATCTTTTCAGATTTCTCTTGACAGTTTTTGCCGTAAAGTTAAACTGTTCCGGCAAAACTGTCTGGTAAATCGTTACATGTTGCGTGCTACTATGATTATGTAATATGTATTGACTTACACCTAGTATCACTTCATATTCACGACAAAAATCCATTCTAATAACTTTGGCAAATAGTTCAATAATCGTTCTGACGGCCGTGTTTACTTTCCCACCAACAATATTATCTATTTCTGCTTCGAACCAAATTAGCTCACAAATTAATGGCTGATACTCCGTGTAAAGCACGTTCATATATTTCCCCATGTGTCTGTAATACGTAGAATATGTTTAACATACAGCTATTTGCACTTATTCTATTTTTACGTATTAAATTCTTACTTATGCATAAAAAGAACCAAATCATTTTGAAGCAACTTAACGATTATTTCTAATAAGATAAATAGTCGGTGGATTCTTGCTTTTTGGTTAAGAGCTTCAAATTTACGAATTCTTATTTTGATGGTATTTTCGAATATGTCTGGAAGAGTATTCTCATTCAGTTCAAGTGTCGTTCTTGTTATGGGGCCCTCTGATCTACCACCTCCGAATTCATCCTTTAAACTTTTAATCAGAAAATAAAATATTCCCAATTTACGATTGGCCACAATTTCTTTTTCTGCAAACCATATCATTTGAGGAACACATTATTTTTTTATGTATACTAATATGTAAAATAAATCATCTATATTACCTCGATAATTCGAAAGGAGGGGAGAGTGGACGGGTATTAACAAAGTACTACCTTCACATGTGAATTGTGTTAAGGGTACATAGTAAGAATTAATTCGCAAATAAATTGTTAAGAGAATTTGTCTGGAATGTTTGCATGATCGTACACATTTGAATTAAGGTGAAACGATACTTTGCCATTTTTTCTCGCGAAATATAGATGGCGATACCATACAGCAGGTTAAATATTATCAAAAAAACCATGTCTTTTTTATGTTTAAATCATTTTATGTAAGTAACTATTTTAAGTATTTTTATACTAAGTATTTTTTTACTCTATATATTGTTAAGTCCATAACCATAATAAAGGTTATTTATGACAAACCCTTAGAAAATGTTACCAGTTATAGAAAAATTGGGGAAAACCTATTTTGCGGTTCCAACTCATTAAAAGTCAGTGGAAGAAAGCTTAAAATGTAGATACGTTATTCATCTAACTAATTGCAGGTTTAGATTTTGATTCGCGTTTATAGTTACTTACATAAAACGATTTAAACATAAAAAACCATGGTTTTTCTGATAATATTTAATCTGCTGTATAGTATCGTCATCTATATTTCGCTAGAAACAATGGCCAAGTATCGTTTCACCTTAAGGTAACCTCATTGAAAAAATTGTATGGAGTAATGTTTGACGCCTCACCAATATTCAGCAATTGATAGTAAAATCGAAATAGACGTGCGCACACAAAAAGCGCGTTGCTCTCCCGTATACGGACGGCATGATAAGAACTAAAAAATCTGTAACCACCTTGTACTGCTCCCTTTATTCTTGCAGTATAGTTAAAATATGTTCGAATTATCGAGGTGGAAATAATGTTGACCATACCCAACGTTACATCTATAGTTAGAGGCATCAATAACAACATTTTATAGTATTTGTTCATCTTCTTAGAGTTTGGTGGACAATCCCTGATGACCACGTCAAATATATCACACACGGTCTGTAAGGTATGTATATTTCTTAAATATTCTTCGTGTGGTAGATCCTGCAACAATATTTTCAAAATCCTTTTTATGAAGATAAAAACTTCAGAATAAAATTTTTCTATAAAATGTATCTTACCAGTACATAGTCAAAAACTGTTTGCAAAGCGCAACAAGAAGGTAACTTCCGGTAATCTAAAATGCATTCACTCAAGAAAGTTGTAACAAATTGAGGTGCTGTTGTAACATAATGTGGTAACATTTGATTGATGCTGCACTTCGCATCATTCGTGCAAACAGTCTAAAATTGATAAATTAAATTTTAGAAAACAGAGTAATGACCGTTACATGTCTCAGGCAGGCGACTAACATGTAACAGTGTATATTTGCTAAATTTTTCCATTTAACGAACCATTTTCTTTGTTTCCGGATCATAATTAGTAACATTATAATCTAAATTGAATCTACAAGATGGATTTAAATTAAAAGTATTTAATATGTTAAAAACATTAATTGAAAATTTTTGGGATATAGAAAGAAATGGGTTGTGACGAATTTCAAGATCATCTTTCCCTATTGCGGAGAAGTAATTATCCATAGCCCTAAAGAATGTAACTTCATCTCTTATGTAAACACCACGCGTTCTTTTGAATATTGAGATTGCTCCTGGTTTTATATAGTCTTCCATAGTGATGTTATCACTTGGACCTGATTGACCGTTGTTTTCATTTATGGCATAACTATAATCATCATTTCTCTGAAAGAAAAAAACATATTGGTTAACTTACATCAAATTGTATTTTCAGTTAAACATTAAAGAGATTAAAACATTAAAATTGGGTATTTCATTCCACTTTTGTTAAATACCGAGCATAGTTAATTGTCAAAAATTGGTTAAAAGGTAGAAAGGAGGATCTTATACATAGAATTTTTGCTCCTCCTTTGGGCCTACATGTGGTAGGAAAAAATTAAGATGTTCAGGCTCAAATTAGGTTGATATTTAAAACCTCATATAAACCTATTCTGCCCTAGTGGCAAAGATCCATTTTAGGATTAGGATAGGTGTAAAAGTGCATCTACAATCATGCATAATAATTTATATTAAAATCTTAGTAAGATCTCAATGTTTGAGTTAGCTGATGTATCTCAAGGTTGTAACTCTAAATTCTATATTGGTTTGAGTATACATTTAAATAATAATAGTTAGTTTTCTATCGATAACTGGTGACTTTTTGTTCATTAGTCTTAGATCTTACGTTTAGTAAATATATGTTTCCCATTAACAGAAAAATATGAACTTACTCACTTTTACTTTACTGACTATTTTTTTGGCGGCAGATGCTTGAGCCTCAAAGTAGTCTTAACAAAAGTTACTTTGTGCATTGATACAATCCAGTGTTAGCGTTGTTATAACGTCACTTGCCATTTAATGTAGAAAATATAAAAAAAATAACCAGTTTCTTAAAAGTACCATTTATAACTGGTCCAACTTTTTGTCTATCTTAGGTATAAATGAGGTTCACACAGTCAGACTTAAAATAACACGAGAATTATGATTTCATTTAGGATCAAGCGAGGGTCATACAATAACATTTAGGATGAGACGAGGTTCACTTTACTGTTTTCAGGATGAAAAGAAGGGCAAAGATCCATTTTAGGATCAGGATAGGTCTAAAATTTCGACTCGGGTAGTTACAAAATCTATATTACCTTTGAAGTTGCTTCTTGATTTTCCTCGATTCCTTCCAGTGCACCAACAGATGGATTAGCATCAGGCATATTGGTATCAGATGTATTCAGCTGGAGCTGATTAGAGCGAGTTGTAGTCAAACTACGAACATCATCAATAATGATTGGCATTTCGCTGTTAGGTGCGATTGCACCACCGATGCTGGGACCAGGCTTATTTTCGACATTTCGACGTTTTCTTTGATTGACAATTGGTGAAATATTCAAGCAAGCTTCATTTTCTTCATCTGCGTTTCTATTTTTAAGTGTGCACCTTCTTTTAGGAGGCCTCATATCTTGTACAATAAACAAAATAGAAAAACATCAATAATTGATAATAATAAAATTACTAAGATAAAAATATTAATTATATTTTTTAGGTTAAATAATTTTTAAAATTTTGTTTTATTATAGGCTTTTCTAAAAATTTTATTTAAAAATATTTTAATTCCAATTTCATGACTCTTATTAATAATATTTTTTTTATATAGTATAACTAATTATTAAATAAATTATATTACCTGCTTTATTTGTTTATAATTATATAATTAAAAGCTTTTAATTAAATAAATTGTTATTAACAATCTGAAGCTTAATGAACTACAAACTAATTGCTTTAGATTTGCGATTTGTTTTTGTTTAAATATAAGCAAACTAGCTTTTACCCCCGTCGCAAGCGTTTGTTTTTTGTGTGTGGCTTGAATTTCATGTCAAAATTTAATTCCATTTTTAAATTGAAATAATAAATAAACTCGTCCTATATTAATTTTACGTATAATAACAATTAATTTTTTATTTTATATTAAAATAAAAAATATTTTCAATTTATGCGTTTTATATTTATATATAAATATAGCCTGTAGCCTGACCATCTAGCTCCAAATGAAGCCAGAAGTATTCAAGTTTTCAGCATCTCAGTTCTGTTCACGTAATTTCTCTAAAGTTTACCATCAAAAAAGCACGTTTTCTCATTGGGAAAATTTTAAGTGATGAAGAAGATGTGATTATAACATACGCTTTTATTAGAAGACGACAAATCAGACGTAGAATGTATTGGCTTCATCCATACATTGAAAAGAATATTAACCTCAGATTGTGTGTTGTCTCAAGAGAGTTATCAGAGGATGATTGAGTATTTCAATCAGTATACCGAATGACTGTTGTTCAATAATATAAACAAAATTGACTGGTAAAGTTGTTATTTTTAAAAGAATATTACGTCTATGCGTCGTGCAGTACGCTAGAGCTATGACGTGTTGTAGTCCATACTGCATGACGGTTGCTTGCTACTAAGGAGATGCAACGTTGCACCTCCGTGGACAGAGTCTCCTTTATTTATATGGAAACTGCAAAAAAGAGTACGACAAGCGGTAAATGACGAAACCGTGCGTATGAAGTGACGCTACGTAGACGGGCTAAATGTTTATTAATAGACTATTTTACTGTACTGTCAGCACTGTATTACTGTATCTTTTTCCTCTCTCCCCATTTCGGTCCCCAAGAGCTACAATGCGCATCAGAGACGTAACGATTTATCGGATAGTTTGATGGAACAGTCCACCTGTAACGGTAAACCGGAGCGATAATGCAGGCTCTCATTTTGTCTCGTTTACCCGGTAAATTTGCAGAGTATATGGCTTTTTTTTCATTATATTAGCTTCCGAGAGATAAGAGGAGGCAATTTGTGAGTGGAATTTATAGTAAAAACTCAATTGATTTAGATTATATATTATAATTATTTATTGTGTATTATTTATTTAATAATTATTACAAAAAATTGAAAATTTGAATTTATTTGAAAGAATTCTTTTTTTTTTCATTTTTTGTTCATTTCTTGTAACGTCCTTCTACAATACTTAGCAAAAGAACTCAACAATCTACATCTTACATAGTACATTGAAATATGTTTAGGATCCAGACGCATTGATATCTTACGCTCTTTTGCGGTTATTTTCTTCAAAGCCTTTTTCTTATCATCAGTAGTTCCATCATCATCATAAACAGTTTTACCATCATTATCAGGAGTTCCACCATCATCATCAGTAGTTCCATCATTATCAGCAGTTCTACTATCATCAAAGGTTCCATCAAACTCGTCCGTATCGTATTCATTATCATTTATTTCTTCTGGAACGTTCTCGTTTCTTCGATTCACCCCGTACTGAGTTATCATCTCTTCGATTAACATTCGGTCAAACTCGTGCATTTTATGTCCTTCGATAAACGCCGTTGTGGCATGATACAGCAGATTATATAAAAATGTAATTGTCTCCATTTTGGATTCATAGCCTATAGCACCTCGACCAGTGTCTGAAAACTCATTATATGTAAAAGAATCCGCGCAATTGTGGTAAGATTTAACAAGGTCATAGATGGATCCGATTCCATCTATTTGTTTTGATGTTATCTGCTTCACTATATTGGCTATGACGAAGAATTTCATGTGGGCTGGTGCCAACAGGGTTACCGCTTGTAGTTTTACTTCTGGTCTTTCAACTAGAGAGCAACAAATTTATTAATATTCTAAATCTAACAAATTTATATACAGGTATTAATTATATATATATATATATATATATATATATATATATATATATATATATATATATATATATATATATATATAGAATTATACAGGTAAATTTAACGCACAATTGGATTCTTTAAAAATGATGTTTACAACTTTTTTAATTTTAAACTGATGACTTGGTTAGCGAGTGATGACAAAGCTGACATTTGAAGACGTCTAAAGGATATAATGATCATTACTTATGACGCTATGATAGACGCTATTCAGTAACCAAACAACTGGCAATGAAATATTTTACTACGACATCTTAAAAGAGACTAACTAGAGACGCGTGTGATGTTTGACATTACGCATTATATAAAACATGCTCTAGTAATATTTAGTATCGCTTTTTATGCTTTTTTTAATGAATTATAAAATGAATTTGAACTCGCTATCTATCATAGTGCCAGAGATATTTTTCTTTTTATAAAAGTATCATGCAATGACGAAAACCAAACTTTGCAAAGAATTATAATCACTATAACTTGGCAACGCGACGTCTTAGGGAGTTAGTTTAAACATTGTTAAACTCGTATTGATGTCAACTAAAACTAGAACAATACCTAAATGTAATAGGACCGGAGTTATTTCACATTAATTATCATTTCTCTTTAATATAAATAATATATTTGTAATATCATTTATATTTCTTAATTTTTCACAAGCTAAAACGTGTTATTACTTATGACTTTGTTGACTTACCATTTAGAGTGTTTGCAATTTCCGCAAATAGATTTTTCGATAGAATAGTTGGAAATGGGTAAAGCTGGTGAGGGTTTTCCTCATAAAGAGTTACACCATGAGCAATAACGGACAACAGTTTCTAAAAATAGATATTTAAAAGAACCCTTAATAAAATATTTAACTTATAATGAAATTAACAATAGAAAACAATAATCTACAATTGTGTTGGATGTAAATATCTTTTCAGATTTCTCTTGACAGTTTTTGCCGTAAAGTTAAACTGTTCCGGCAAAACTGTCTGGTAAATCGTTACATGTTGCTTGCTACTATGATTATGTAATATGTATTGACTTACACCTAGTATCACTTCATATTCACGACAAAAATCCAATCTAATAACTTTGGCAAATAGTTCAATAATCGTTCTGACGGCCGTGTTTACTTTTCCACCAACATTATTATCTATTTCTGCTTTGAACCAAATTAGATCACAAATTAATGGCTGATACTCCGTGTAAAGCACGTTCATATATTTCCCCATGTGTCTGTAATACGTAGAATATGTTTAACATACAGCTATTTGCACTTATTCTATTTTTACGTATTAAATTCTTACTTATGCATAAAAAGAACCAAATCATTTTGAAGCAACTTAACGATTATTTCTAATAAGATAAATAGTCGGTGGATTCTTGCTTTTTGGTTAAGAGCTTCAAATTTACGAATTCTTATTTTGATGGTATTTTCGAATATGTCTGGAAGAGTATTCTCATTCAGTTCAAGTGTCGTTCTTGTTATGGGGCCCTCTGATCTACCACCTCCGAATTCATCCTTTAAACTTTTAATCAGAAAATAAAATATTCCCAATTTACGATTGGCCACAATTTCTTTTTCTGCAAACCATATCATTTGAGGAACACATTATTTTTTTATGTATACTAATATGTAAAATAAATCATCTATATTACCTCGATAATTCGAAAGGAGGGGAGAGTGGACGGGTATTAACAAAGTACTACCTTCACATGTGAATTGTGTTAAGGGTACATAGTAAGAATTAATTCGCAAATAAATTGTTAAGAGAATTTGTCTGGAATGTTTGCATGATCGTACACATTTGAATTAAAGTGAAACGATACTTTGCCATTTTTTCTCGCGAAATATAGATGGCGATACCATACAGCAGGTTAAATATTATCAAAAAAACCATGTCTTTTTTATGTTTAAATCATTTTATGTAAGTAACTATTTTAAGTATTTTTATACTAAGTATTTTTTTACTCTATATATTGTTAAGTCCATAACCATAATAAAGGTTATTTATGACAAACCCTTAGAAAATGTTACCAGTCATAGAAAAATTGGGGAAAACCTATTTTGCGGTTCCAACTCATTAAAAGTCAGTGGAAGAAAGCTTAAAATGTAGATACGTTATTCATCTAACTAATTGCAGGTTTAGATTTTGATTCGCGTTTATAGTTACTTACATAAAACGATTTAAACATAAAAAACCATGGTTTTTCTGATAATATTTAATCTGCTGTATAGTATCGTCATCTATATTTCGCTAGAAACAATGGCCAAGTATCGTTTCACCTTAAGGTAACCTCATTGAAAAAATTGTATGGAGTAATGTTTGACGCCTCACCAATATTCAGCAATTGATAGTAAAATCGAAATAGACGTGCGCACACAAAAAGCGCGTTGCTCTCCCGTATACGGACGGCATGATAAGAACTAAAAAATCTGTAACCACCTTGTACTGCTCCCTTTATTCTTGCAGTATAGTTAAAATATGTTCGAATTATCGAGGTGGAAATAATGTTGACCATACCCAACGTTACATCTATAGTTAGAGGCATCAATAACAACATTTTGTAGTATTTGTTCATCTTCTTAGAGTTTGGTGGACAATCCCTGATGACCACGTCAAATATATCACACACGGTCTGTAAGGTATGTTTATTTTTTAAATATTCTTCGTGTGGTAGATCCTGCAACAATATTTTCAAAATCCTTTTTATGAAGATAAAAACTTCAGAATAAAATTTTTCTATAAAATGTATCTTACCAGTACATAGTCAAAAACTGTTTGCAAAGCGCAACAAGAAGGTAACTTCCGGTAATCTAAAATGCATTCACTCAAGAAAGTTGTAACAAATTGAGGTGCTGTTGTAACATAATGTGGTAACATTTGATTGATGCTGCACTTCGCATCATTCGTGCAAACAGTCTAAAATTGATAAATTAAATTTTAGAAAACAGAGTAATGACCGTTACATGTCTCAGGCAGGCGACTAACATGTAACAGTGTATATTTGCTAAATTTTTCCATTTAACGAACCATTTTCTTTGTTTCCGGATCATAATTAGTAACATTATAATCTAAATTGAATCTACAAGATGGATTTAAATTAAAAGTATTTAATATGTTAAAAACATTAATTGAAAATTTTTGGGATATAGAAAGAAATGGGTTGTGACGAATTTCAAGATCATCTTTCCCTATTGCGGAGAAGTAATTATCCATAGCCCTAAAGAATGTAACTTCATCTCTTATGTAAACACCACGCGTTCTTTTGAATATTGAGATTGCTCCTGGTTTTATATAGTCTTCCATAGTGATGTTATCACTTGGACCTGATTGACCGTTGTTTTCATTTATGGCATAACTATAATCATCATTTCTCTGAAAGAAAAAAACATATTGGTTAACTTACATCAAATTGTATTTTCAGTTAAACATTAAAGAGATTAAAACATTAAAATTGGGTATTTCATTCCACTTTTGTTAAATACCGAGCATAGTTAATTGTCGAAAATTGGTTAAAAGGTAGAAAGGAGGATCTTATACATAGAATTTTTGCTCCTCCTTTGGGCCTACATGTGGTAGGAAAAAATTAAGATGTTCAGGCTCAAATTAGGTTGATATTTAAAACCTCATATAAACCTATTCTGCCCTAGTGGCAAAGATCCATTTTAGGATTAGGATAGGTGTAAAAGTGCATCTACAATCATGCATAATAATTTATATTAAAATCTTAGTAAGATCTCAATGTTTGAGTTAGCTGATGTATCTCAAGGTTGTAACTCTAAATTCTATATTGGTTTGAGTATACATTTAAATAATAATAGTTAGTTTTCTATCGATAACTGGTGACTTTTTGTTCATTAGTCTTAGATCTTACGTTTAGTAAATATATGTTTCCCATTAACAGAAAAATATGAACTTACTCACTTTTACTTTACTGACTATTTTTTTGGCGGCAGATGCTTGAGCCTCAAAGTAGTCTTAACAAAAGTTACTTTGTGCATTGATACAATCCAGTGTTAGCGTTGTTATAACGTCACTTGCCATTTAATGTAGAAAATATAAAAAAAATAACCAGTTTCTTAAAAGTACCATTTATAACTGGTCCAACTTTTTGTCTATCTTAGGTATAAATGAGGTTCACACAGTCAGACTTAAAATAACACGAGAATTATGATTTCATTTAGGATCAAGCGAGGGTCATACAATAACATTTAGGATGAGACGAGGTTCACTTTACTGTTTTCAGGATGAAAAGAAGGGCAAAGATCCATTTTAGGATCAGGATAGGTCTAAAATTTCGACTCGGGTAGTTACAAAATCTATATTACCTTTGAAGTTGCTTCTTGATTTTCCTCGATTCCTTCCAGTGCACCAACAGATGGATTAGCATCAGGCATATTGGTATCAGATGTATTCAGCTGGAGCTGATTAGAGCGAGTTGTAGTCAAACTACGAACATCATCAATAATGATTAGCATTTCGCTGTTAGGTGCGATTGCACCACCGATGCTGGGACCAGGCTTATTTTCGACATTTCGACGTTTTCTTTGATTGACAATTGGTGAAATATTCAAGCAAGCTTCATTTTCTTCATCTGCGTTTCTATTTTTAAGTGTGCACCTTCTTTTAGGAGGCCTCATATCTTGTACAATAAACAAAATAGAAAAACATCAATAATTGATAATAATAAAATTACTAAGATAAAAATATTAATTATATTTTTTAGGTTAAATAATTTTTAAAATTTTGTTTTATTATAGGCTTTTCTAAAAATTTTATTTAAAAATATTTTAATTCCTATTTCATGACTCTTATTAATAATATTTTTTTTATATAGTATAACTAATTATTAAATAAATTATATTACCTGCTTTATTTGTTTATAATTATATAATTAAAAGCTTTTAATTAAATAAATTGTTATTAACAATCTGAAGCTTAATGAACTACAAACTAATTGCTTTAGATTTGCGATTTGTTTTTGTTTAAATATAAGCAAACTAGCTTTTACCCCCGTCGCAAGCGTTTGTTTTTTGTGTGTGGCTTGAATTTCATGTCAAAATTTAATTCCATTTTTAAATTGAAATAATAAATAAACTCGTCCTATATTAATTTTACGTATAATAACAATTAATTTTTTATTTTATATTAAAATAAAAAATATTTTCAATTTATGCGTTTTATATTTATATATAAATATAGCCTGTAGCCTGACCATCTAGCTCCAAATGAAGCCAGAAGTATTCAAGTTTTCAGCATCTCAGTTCTGTTCACGTAATTTCTCTAAAGTTTACCATCGAGAAAGCACGTTTTCTCATTGGGAAAATTTCAAGTGATGAAGAAGATGTGATTATAACATACGCTTTTATTAGAAGACGACAAATCAGACGTAGAATGTATTGGCTTCATCCATACATTGAAAAGAATATTAACCTCAGATTGTGTGTTGTCTCAAGAGAGTTATCAGAGGATGATTGAGTATTTCAATCAGTATACCGAATGACTGTTGTTCAATAATATAAACAAAATTGACTGGTAAAGTTGTTATTTTTAAAAGAATATTACGTCTATGCGTCGTGCAGTACGCTAGAGCTATGACGTGTTGTAGTCCATACTGCATGACGGTTGCTTGCTACTAAGGAGATGCAACGTTGCACCTCCGTGGACAGAGTCTCCTTTATTTATATGGAAACTGCAAAAAAGAGTACGACAAGCGGTAAATGACGAAACCGTGCGTATGAAGTGACGCTACGTAGACGGGCTAAATGTTTATTAATAGACTATTTTACTGTACTGTCAGCACTGTATTACTGTATCTTTTTCCTCTCTCACCATTTCGGTCCCCAAGAGCTACAATGCGCATCAGAGACGTAACGATTTATCGGATAGTTTGATGGAACAGTCCACCTGTAACGGTAAACCGGAGCGATAATGCAGGCTCTCATTTTGTCTCTTTTACCCGGTAAATTTGCAGAGTATATGGCTTTTTTTTTATTATATTAGCTTCCGAGAGATAAGAGGAGGCAATTTGTGAGTGGAATTTATAGTAAAAACTCAATTGATTTAGATTATATATTATAATTATTTATTGTGTATTATTTATTTAATTTATTAATTATTACATTTAATAATTATTACAAAAAATTGAAAATTTGAATTTATTTGAAAGAATTCTTTTTTTTTTCATTTTTTGTTCATTTCTTGTAACGTCCTTCTACAATACTTAGCAAAAGAACTCAACAATCTACATCTTACATAGTACATTGAAATATGTTTAGGATCCAGACGCATTGATATCTTACGCTCTTTTGCGGTTATTTTCTTCAAAGCCTTTTTCTTATCATCAGTAGTTCCATCATCATCATAAACAGTTCCACCATCATCATCAGGAGTTCCACCATCATCATCAGTAGTTCCATCATTATCAGCAGTTCTACTATCATCAAAGGTTCCATCAAACTCGTCCGTATCGTATTCATTATCATTTATTTCTTCTGGAACGTTCTCGTTTCTTCGATTCTCCCCGTACTGAGTTATCATCTCTTCGATTAACATTCGGTCAAACTCGTGCATTTTATGTCCTTCGATAAACGCCGTTGTGGCATGATACAGCAGATTATATAAAAATTTAATTCTCTCCATTTTGGATTCATAGCCTATAGCACCTCGACCAGTGTCTGAAAACTCATTATATGTAAAAGAATCCGCGCAATTGTGGTAAGATTTAACAAGGTCATAGATGGATCCGATCCCATCTATTTGTTTTGATGTTATCTGCTTCACTATATTGGCTATGACGAAGAATTTCATGTGGGCTGGTGCCAACAGGGTTACCGCTTGTAGTTTTACTTCTGGTCTTTCAACTAGAAAACAACAAATTTATTAATATTCTAAATCTAATATATATATATATATAGAATTATACAGGTAAATTTAACGCACAATTGGATTCTTTAAAAATGATGTTTACAACTTTTTTAATTTTAAACTGATGACTTGGTTAGCGAGTGATGACAAAGCTGACATTTGTAGACGTCTAAAGGATATAATGATCATTACTTATGACGCTATGATAGACGCTATTCAGTAACCAAACAACTGGCAATGAAATATTTCACTACGACATCTTAAAAGAGACTAACTAGAGACGCGTGTGATGTTTGACATTACGCATTATATAAAACATGCTCTAGTAATATTTAGTATCGCTTTTTATGCTTTTTTTAATGAATTATAAAATGAATTTGAACTCGCTATCTATCATAGTGCCAGAGATATTTTTCTTTTTATAAAAGTATCATGCAATGACGAAAACCAAACTTTGCAAAGAATTATAATCACTATAACTTGGCAACGCGACGTCTTAGGGAGTTAGTTTAGACATTGTTAAACTCGTATTGATGTCAACTAAAACTAGAACAATACCTAAATGTAATAGGATCGGAGTTATTTCACATTAATTATCATTTCTCTTTAATATAAATAATATATTTGTAATATCATTTATATTTCTTAATTTTTCACAAGCTAAAACGTGTTATTACTTATGACTTTGTTGACTTACCATTTAGAGTGTTTGCAATTTCCGCAAATAGATTTTTCGATAGAATAGTTGGAAATGGGTAAAGCTGGTGAGGGTTTTCCTCATAAAGAGTTACACCATGAGCAATAACGGACAACAGTTTCTAAAAATAGATATTTAAAAGAACCCTTAATAAAATATTTAACTTATAATGAAATTAACAATAGAAAACAATAATATACAATTGTCTTGGATGTAAATATCTTTTCAGATTTCTCTTGACAGTTTTTGCCGTAAAGTTAAACTGTTCCGGCAAAACTATCTGGTAAATCGTTACATGTTGCGTGCTACTATGATTATGTAATATGTATTGACTTACACCTAGTATCACTTCATATTCACGACAAAAATCCATTCTAATAACTTTGGCAAATAGTTCAATAATCGTTCTGACGGCCGTGTTTACTTTCCCACCAACAATATTATCTATTTCTGCTTCGAACCAAATTAGCTCACAAATTAATGGCTGATACTCCGTGTAAAGCACGTTCATATATTTCCCCATGTGTCTGTAATACGTAGAATATGTTTAACATACAGCTATTTGCACTTATTCTATTTTTACGTATTAAATTCTTACTTATGCATAAAAAGAACCAAATCATTTTGAAGCAACTTAACGATTATTTCTAATAAGATAAATAGTCGGTGGATTCTTGCTTTTTGGTTAAGAGCTTCAAATTTACGAATTCTTATTTTGATGGTATTTTCGAATATGTCTGGAAGAGTATTCTCATTCAGTTCAAGTGTCGTTCTTGTTATGGGGCCCTCTGGTCTACCACCTCCGAATTCATTCTTTAAATTTTGAATCAGAAAATAAAATATTCCCAATTTACGATTGGCCACAATTTCTTTTTCTGCAAACCATATCATTTGAGCAACACATTATTTTTTTATGTATACTAATATGTAAAATAAATCATCTATATTACCTCGATAATTCGAAAGGAGGGGAGAGTGGACGGGTATTAACAAAGTACTACCTTCACATGTGAATTGTGTTAAGGGTACATAGTAAGAATTAATTCGCAAATAAATTGTTAAAAGAATTTGTCTGGAATGTTTGCATGATCGTACACATTTGAATTAAGGTGAAACGATACTTTGCCATTTTTTCTCGCGAAATATAGATGGCGATACCATACAGCAGGTTAAATATTATCAAAAAAACCATGTCTTTTTTATGTTTAAATCATTTTATGTAAGTAACTATTTTAAGTATTTTTATACTAAGTATTTTTTTACTCTATATATTGTTAAGTCTTAAGCGTAAGTTTGAGAACCATAATAAAGGTTATTTATGACAAACCCTTAGAAAATGTTACCAGTCATAGAAAAATTGGGGAAAACCTATTTTGCGGTTCCAACTCATTAAAAGTCAGTGGAAGAAAGCTTAAAATGTAGATACGTTATTCATCTAACTAATTGCAGGTTTAGATTTTGATTCGCGTTTATAGTTACTTACATAAAACGATTTAAACATAAAAAACCATGGTTTTTCTGATAATATTTAATCTGCTGTATAGTATCGTCATCTATATTTCGCTAGAAACAATGGCCAAGTATCGTTTCACCTTAAGGTAACCTCATTGAAAAAATTGTATGGAGTAATGTTTGACGCCTCACCAATATTCAGCAATTGATAGTAAAATCGAAATAGACGTGCGCACACAAAAAGCGCGTTGCTCTCCCGTATACGGACGGCATGATAAGAACTAAAAATTCTGTAACCACCTTGTACTGCTCCCTTTATTCTTGCAGTATAGTTAAAATATGTTCGAATTATCGAGGTGGTAATAATGTTGACCATACCCAACGTTACATCTATAGTTAGAGGCATCAATAACAACATTTTGTAGTATTTGTTCATCTTCTTAGAGTTTGGTGGACAATCCCTGATGACCACGTCAAATATATCACACACGGTCTGTAAGGTATGTTTATTTTTTAAATATTCTTCGTGTGGTAGATCCTGCAACAATATTTTCAAAATCCTTTTTATGAAGATAAAAACTTCAGAATAAAATTTTTCTATAAAATGTATCTTACCAGTACATAGTCAAAAACTGTTTGCAAAGCGCAACAAGAAGGTAACTTCCGGTAATCTAAAATACATTCACTCAAGAAAGTTGTAACAAATTGAGGTGCTGTTGTAACATAATGTGGTAACATTTGATTGATGCTGCACTTCGCATCATTCGTGCAAACAGTCTAAAATTGATAAATTAAATTTTAGAAAACAGAGTAATGACCGTTACATGTCTCAGGCAGGCGTTTCTGATTAACATGTAACAGTGTATATTTGCTAAATTTTTCCATTTAACGAACCATTTTCTTTGTTTCCGGATCATAATTAGTAACATTATAATCTAAATTGAATCTACAAGATGGATTTAAATTAAAAGTATTTAATATGTTAAAAACATTAATTGAAAATTTTTGGGATATAGAAAGAAATGGGTTTTGACGAATTTCAAGATCATCTTTCCCTATTGCGGAGAAGTAATTATCCATAGCCCTAAAGAATGTAACTTCATCTCTTATGTAAACACCACGCGTTCTCTTGAATATTGAGATTGCTCCTGGTTTTATATAGTCTTCCATAGTGATGTTATCACTTGGACCTGATTGACCGTTGTTTTCATTTATGGCATAACTATAATCATCATTTCTCTGAAAGAAAAAAACATATTGGTTAACTTACATCAAATTGTATTTTCAGTTAAACATTAAAGAGATTAAAACATTAAAATTGGGTATTTCATTCCACTTTTGTTAAATACCGAGCATAGTTAATTGTCGAAAATTGGTTAAAAGGTAGAAAGGAGGATCTTATACATAGAATTTTTGCTCCTCCTTTGGGCCTACATGTGGTAGGAAAAAATTAAGATGTTCAGGCTCAAATTAGGTTGATATTTAAAACCTCATATAAACCTATTCTGCCTTAGTGGCAAAGATCCATTTTAGGATTAGGATAAGTGTAAAAGTGCATCTACAATCATGCATAATAATTTATATTGAAATCTTAGTAAGATCTCAATGTTTGAGTTAGCTGATGTATCTCAAGGTTGTAACTCTAAATTCTATATTGGTTTGAGTATACATTTAAATAATAATAGTTAGTTTTCTATCGATAACTGGTGACTTTTTGTTCATTAGTCTTAGATCTTACGTTTAGTAAATATATGTTTCCCATTAACAGAAAAATATGAACTTACTCACTTTTACTTTACTGACTATTTTTTTGGCGGCAGATGCTTGAGCCTCAAAGTAGTCTTAACAAAAGTTACTTTGTGCATTGATACAATCCAGTGTTAGCGTTGTTATAACGTCACTTGCCATTTAATGTAGAAAATATAAAAAAAATAACCAGTTTCTTAAAAGTACCATTTATAACTGGTCCAACTTTTTGTCTATCTTAGGTTTAAATGAGGTTCACACAGTCAGACTTAAAATAAGACGAGAATTATGATTTCATTTAGGATCAAGCGAGGGTCATACAACAACATTAAGATGAGACGAGGTTCACTTTACTGTTTTCAGGAAGAAAAGAGGGGCAAAGATCTATTTTAGGATCAGGATAGGTCTAAAATTTCGACTCGGGTAGTTACAAAATCTATATTACCTTTGAAGTTGCTTCTTGATTTTCCTCGATTCCTTCCAGTGCACCAACAGGTGGATTAGCATCAGGCATATTGGTATCAGATGTATTCAGCTGGAGCTGATTAGAGCGAGTTGTAGTCAAACTACGAACATCATCAATAATGATTGGCATTTCGCTGTTAGGTGCGATTGCACCACCGATGCTGGGACCAGGCTTATTTTCGACATTTCGACGTTTTCTTTGATTGACAATTGGTGAAATATTCAAGCAAGCTTCATTTTCTTCATCTGCGTTTCTATTTTTAAGTGTGCACCTTCTTTTAGGAGGCCTCATATCTTGTACAATAAACAAAATAGAAAAAAATCAATAATTGATAATAATAAAATTACTAAGATAAAAATATTAATTAAATTTTTTAGGTTAAATAATTTTTAAAATTTTGTTTTATTATAGGCTTTTCTAGAAATTTTATTTAAAAATATTTTAATTCCAATTTCATGACTCTTATTAATAATATTTTTTTTTATATAGTATAACTAATTATTAAATAAATTATATTACCTGCTTTATTTGTTTATAATTATATAATTAAAAGCTTTTAATTAAATAAATTGTTATTAACAATCTGAAGCTCAATGAACTACAAACTAATTGCTTTAGATTTGCGATTTGTTTTTGTTTAAATATAAGCAAACTAGCTTTTACCCCCGTCGCAAGCGTTTGTTTTTTGTGTGTGGCTTGAATTTCATGTCAAAATTTGATTCCATTTTTAAATTGAAATAATAAATAAACTCGTCCTATATTAATTTTACGTATAATAACAATTAATTTTTTATTTTATATTAAAATAAAAAATATTTTCAATTTATGCGTTTTTTGACCAACTTTTTTTCAAAATTTGGGATTTTTTTTCGATTAGTAAATAAGTTACCAAGGTTAACCTATATACAAAATTTCAACTTTCTAGCACAATTTTTACTTTCGGAAAATACTGCCCACCGTGCCCCCAAATAAAATTTTGAAATTTTAATTTTTTCTTTATTAAAGATATACTTAATTATTCTAGAATCCAGAATATGAACTTTCTCCAAAGTTCCCCACCGGGCCCCCGAATTGCGCCGTTTAGAAGATACCATATACGATTTTGTTACCGGAAATATATATATATATATATATATATATATATATATATATATAAATATCTATGAGTTCTTATGAGTTTTCCATGTTAAATTGGAACATTACGAACATTATAATAGTAAGATATTCTTAAAGATTATAATTTCGAAATATAAAAAAAAAGAAATCGATTTTTTGAAAATTCTAGACCACTTATATTGTTTATTGAGAAATAAAGCGCTTTTCTAGAAAAGTGTCACTGAATTACCAAACTACCCTTGTGTTTACTTCATTATAGACACGAGTATACTATACTTAAGTTTATTTTAAATGTAAAAAAATATAAGTAGTAATATTCTACTTTTGAAAATATTCAGTAGTTTTAAATTATGGATAGGTGTATGTAATAAACTTTTCTTTTAAATGAAAATTGTTTTCACTATTAGCCTTTATGTAAACAAAAACTATAACATGTTTTCCGCGTTGGAAAGCACTGAGCGTACTTCGTACATATAAATGTATTCATATAAAACTACTTTGTTGTGCATTGTATGTTTTACGCTATCCTGTATCGATGCAGCTTCTACACACACACACACACACACACACAGACTCACACAGATGTACACAAAGAAACATTTAATAAAATAAATCTCACCGCAACTTGGTACTGGGATATAAGATATTTAAAAGCTAGATTGATGGTTTAGTGATTAATATATAATAATACATAGGCTAACTTTCTGTTATATTCTGAAATATAAAAAGTTTAATATAATAATAATACACATATATAGAAAATACTGTTTTTACTACGGAATGAAGCTAATTAATGTTTAATGGCAATCCATAAATTGGGTCACACAAATTTCCATATATTATATTTTTTTCACAAAATTCCATTTTGTAAACTATATTTCTTTACATATATATTTCATGCTACATGTGACGTCACCACGCTTCAGTTCTTCAAAATGAGGGCAACTCCTAGACACGGGAAATATTTAGGTTTGGTTTTGGTTTTGACAACACAACACTACGGACATACAGATCGGTTAAAGCCGGTTCAAACGATGCGGTGAACGTTTGATTTAAATCCTTGCCTCAAATGGCAAGATTGACATGGCAAGTTTCCTTCTACACGGTGGAACGAATATAAGATCGAATGATTTATTTATTTTATTAATTGGTTGATATTATTGACACTAACACTGTTTAACAAAAACTTTTAAGTAAATAAAGAAACTTTCAAGTATAAAACCTTCCAATGTTGAACGATTTGTGATGCAGTGCATGATTTGTGGATCAAGTGTATGGTGGGGGTGAAAAAATCACTTTTGACGCTAGTTAAAAGACCGACAACAGCCCGAAATTTTTCCAACATGAACGTTGAATGCATGACATTGGACACACTTAGGCCCTCCGCACACGACGCGACTGGTTGCAAGCCTTAGCCCCGAATATACCCGAACCGAATGTGATTACAACTGTGCTGGTAGTGAGAGAACGAACGTGTTTACGAGTGAGAGAAAACACACGGCACGAACGTAACTAAACTGATTTCAAACTGGTTTTGAGCATATATTCAGCGACTATATTTATCGGTCGCAGGGAATTGTTGGTTTCATGCCTTTGATGATAATATCATCAACAGAGATGTTTACGAATACTATTGAAAAGTGTTTAAATACATACATACAATCAAATATAACACAACAGAATCCCCTGTTTTGCTATTGTTAAAAATTCTATAGAGTCACGATACATGGCTCGTGCTCGTTTTCGTTGAAAACTTCGTTTCGCATTTATTTTTGCAATCAGTCGATTCGTGTGCCTTTCCTCGTGTTTTATCTCACTCGCATCTCTCACTAACAACACTCGCTTAAGGTAGAGTCTGTGCTAAGGTTTGCAACCAGTCGCCTCATGTGCGGAGGACCTTAGTTCCAGCATCGACCATATGATGCGCCCAACTATCAAGCGTCCAGCGTTGGAAAGTGTTCGTAGCATCATTTGGCACCGATTTAAGAAATAATTATTAAATATTTATTGACTTTTAATTGAGAGAACAATCATATTTGATTTAATAGAACTTGGTATTGAAAAACATGATATACTAAACTACAGAATAATAATGATAACAATATAAAAACTTATAACTAATAATTGATTATAAATCAATGATCATTCCCCGTACATTAAAAATACCTTTGCCCTTAAATACAACAAGTACGAAACGTCTAAGTCTCCAAGATGGCCGCCGCTTATAACGACATCTGTTTGAACATAACCTAACATTCTTTAAATATTTAACTACATAAAATCATTTAAATAAATACAATTAGATGTTTATATTTACATTATAATATAAACATAAATATTTATAATCGTGAACCTGTTTAAATTACGTAACTGACCTCAGTATAATTAAAGTTTACTACTTTATAATTTCTGGAAACCGCTGTTAACAATTGATGTAGAACCTTTAAGTTGCACTACACTTTAACCTCACAGAATTTGTAATAACTAAGTTCCGTCAAGTAGTAAGTTATCTCACATTTACTTTGTAACTTACTATTGGGTTTTAAAACGTATAAATAATAAAATCCCGCTGCAACTTAGTATTTGTTTTAAAGCTCTTCCTTTCTTGCTTTAAGATCAACGCCCCTCTCTCATACCTATCCTATCCTCACCCTTTCTACTGCTACTTCGAGTTACAGGTCAGAGTTTAATCTGTTAGAACTTGTTTGGGTCAATTTTAAACTGTATATAAATTTGACTGCGTATAAAAACAAAAAATAAAAAACATTTTGAATATTTTGTCAATAAAGCTACCAAACACCAACCCGTGCCCTATGTGATGAGCAGAGTTTTTATGTAAACTAATTTACATGACTTTCATGAAATTGAACTTTTTTTTTTAATTTGCATTTTATTGTTTTTACATGTTTGAATAATAATGTTTCCTGCATATCAAAATAAAATGATTAATTTGTTTTAAAAATATAAATGAGTCACAATATTTGTTCACTGAATGAACTACCATACATAAACTGATTGCATAACATTTGTAATTTAGTTTATTTGTAATTACCTTCAGTAAATGTAAAACGTGAATGTTATACCCCAAAGAAATAACAATTTTCGTAATAAAATGTATGTATGTATATATCATGAAACCATTAGATATGAATAAATGAAATATTATAGTTCAAACTACGAAAGTGAGGCGGTGATTTTTACTTAAAAAAGGTTTGAGCCATCTATAAATTAAGCGTTGTGACGTCACATGCAGAATAAAATTTAGTGAAAAAATATAAAATTGTTAAAAATAGGTCACACAAATTATACTTATATCTACATTTTCAAAGGAGAACCACAACCAATATGGGAACAATGTAACAGCCCACTAACGGTAAAGCATATTATTATCTAATGCTCAAAATACTCGTCGTATAGACAAGTATGTAATATGCCTCAGGAATATAGGCTGATATTTGAAAGCAGGGAAAATCTGAAAAACCTTATTGAGATTATAAACAAAACTATTTAAGTATGTTTATAAGTTGTAAATTATGAATTATGTGTTGTAAATGTTTATAAATGTATATATGTTTTTTAAGTGCTAATAACCTTTGAAAGTTGATGCACTAAAAATGAATAAATAAAAAAAAAATTAAAAGTTATAAGACAATAAGTATGTATGTCCAATTTTATTAAGAATTGTAAATTTTTAATCAAACTCATGTGTTGCTCTGAAATCAATATTATTTTAGTAATTTACATACACATTATAATAATTACACTGTTTAACTTAAACCAAACTATCATCATACCTAAAATCAAAGAAATGACATTTAAAGTTTATTATTTAAATTGTCAATTCCTTTTTACACTTTGTGAGTACTGTCGACTCCAAATATCAACTGTGTTGGCCGTTATTCCTACAACGTCATCTATGGCATTTTTATTGAACGATCACTGTTTTACCGACAGACGAGCTTTGTACCAACTAAAGAAATAGATAATATCTTTACATATATACAGACCAACAAACACACAAATCACAAAAGTAATATTTACATTGCATTTATGTAGCAGATAAGTTTTAAAAATATTTACATTCCGAACATGTTGCGTTCCGTTTACAAATTGTTTCTAACTTCCGTTAAATAGTTCCATCGTTAACAAGAAAAGCATGGAATATGGGAAAAGCCTTGGGGAAAATAGCGGTTGCAGTGCTGCATTACTGTCGAACAAGTAATGCTTCATTTCGTGCACAATCCTTAATAGTAAGAGTATTTATTAAATAGTTGGCATTAAAAGTTAGCAACCACGATAAAGTAGTAAGTCGTTGTATTTTATTTTGTTTTGTTGCGTTTGTTTGTTGTTGCCTTTATTTTTGTCTTTTTTTTTTTTTGTTTTTGACTCTTTATGATTGTTTCAGTTATAAAACTCAACAAAGTAAGTTTTATATAAAATGCAAGCTTCAACTATTTAGTAAAAAGGATTCAGAGTCTATAAAGCAACTTTTCATCATTGTTTGTTATATAACAATACATTGGAACGAAGTAAATAAATGTGCACAAAATTCTCTATAAGCTAATAGAACGAAAGCCAAAAGGAAAACAAGTTTTTGTACTACATCTGTTTAATATAATGATCTTTTTAATATATATACATATATTTATTTATAAACTATTAGAAATGTAATTCGTCCTGGAACTTTAGCTGCTCAACTTGCAGCTAATATAATTGCAGGACATTTACTTTTAACTCTTTTAGGAAATACTGGGCCTTCTCTTTCCTATGCAATTTTATCTTTATTAATTGTTGCTCAAATTGCTTTATTAATACTTGAATGTGCTGTTGCAATTATTCAATCTTATGTTTTTGCAGTTTTAAGAACTTTATATTCTAGAGAAGTTAACTAATGTCAACTCATGCAAATCACCTATTTCATTTAGTAGATTATAGTCCTTGACCTATAACAGGAGCTTTAGGGGCAATAATTACAGTCTCAGGAATAGTAAAATGATTTCATCATATATATATATATATATATATATATATATATATATATATATATATATATATATATATATATATATGTGGAGTCATAAAAATAAATCGAGCATACAAAGAAATCATAACTATAACACCCGAGCTAGAAAGGTCGTAAAAGAATGTGATTAATAAGTGTATATTGTGAACGGAAACCAAATCAAGGGTTAAAGCAATTAAAATGTGTGAAACTTTAAACCACTGATTGAATACGTGAAGGAATGTGCTTACTGAAATTAACTAAACGCATTCTCAAAAGTAATAAAAGTAAACCTATTAAATCTAGCTGAAAACTAATGTAGGACTGAGTATATAATAACTATAATTTAAGATGGTTTGTTCATTCATTGTTCTGTATTTGTATAGTAAATACCAACGTTTATATTGTAACCTTATTTTATTATTATTATCGTTATTATTTTATTAAATAAATCTATTAAACAAATTATGTGATTCTTTAACATCCTGACAAGAAACTAAGATATTGCATAGTTGAATATTAATTGAATTGACATTTGCCCTTAATTGAATAAGAGTACTTTGTTTCCACATCAGATTAGCGGATTGGGTATTGTTTTCCACATCATATATATGGAATATATATATATATATATATATATATATATATATATATATATATATATATATATATATATATATATATACATATTGATTCTTTAATACAGCTTCACTGTATTTTGTTTTAATTTTGACTTGCAATGTTTTAACGGCAGAACCAATATTGATTAGGGAATAAGTTTATAACTTGTTTTACCTGAAGATGACCTCGCATAGGGGGACAAAAGCTGCTAGTATCCTTTAATAATAATGTTTAGTTTACTATGATAAAAGAGTTGTTTTATTAAACATATACCTCGTAATTGGATGGCGATTCTGAATCTTTACCTAGTTCCTATATTATATTATAAATATTGTAAGTAATACAACCGGATAAGGATAAAAGGATCAAACTAATGTCTAGAATTTATTTATTTTAAGGTATAAAAGCGTAACGATTCTGGAATCATTCTCTCTTGTTTTTCTGTCCATTAAAGAGTAAAGTGAAACTACGAGAGATTATAATTTAATAAGTAATCTTTTAACTGATAAAATAATTATCTTAAGTAATATTATGTGCAAACAACTTTCCTTTTCTTAAGCAAGCATCGCATACGATCTCTCGTAAATTGAACATTAATCATATATATCATTTTGCAAATGCAAATTATATTAGAAAAGAAAATACACAAATTTTCTCATGATAAATTACAATCTGATATTTTGCAAATAAATCATTATGTCAAGATTTTGTTGCACACTTGCTAAAGGCTAATTTCAAGGCTCATTTTCTACTTCTCATATAGAAATTATCTTACAGTACAAGTTTGCTTACTGCACACTGGTTGAAGTGTTACATTTTCTCTCTGTGTGTAAACTGTAAATTTATGTATATATAAGCTATTTGCCTGTAGGTTTTTCCAAATAATTGTCTGATTTTCTCTGTCCCTATACTTGTCCCAATTATATATATATATACTCTAAAACAAGTCAAATCCTTAAAATTTAAATCTAAATTAATTGAAGGTATTTAAAAATAATTCAACGTTAAATAATTTTGTTACGTATTCTCTTCAAAACAACTCGATTTTGTGAAAAATTCTTAATTGAAATAAAATTAACGAAATTCCTCGAATTTACTTATAATAATAACGTTGCTAAAATTAATGCGGCATTAAACGAACAAACGTTTTAAACAAAGGGATACAAATAGCAGAATGTTTTGGTATGAGTTAAGTTTGTAAATAAACAACGAGCTAACAAACAACACGAAGAAAGGTTTTCTAACAATGACTGTACCAGATTACAATAGCCCCTCTGCAACGGTGAATGAATTTCCGTAACATATTACCGAAGCAAAAAGCCAATTATCCCTGTTAAGTTCATCAGACGGCATTGAGTACTTCTGTAAGTGCCGTGCCCTGCCCTGCTCTGCTTTGCTTTACTCTGCTAAATCTCTATTACCTAATAATATAAAGGTGACTATATTTTTCAGAGATAATTGGATTTTAAAACTTTAAGTAGGCTTGACCTAATAATAACGTTATGTATAAGGAGCGGCTATTAAATAACAAGACTGGCGCTAAACATTTTATTTTGATTTCATACATATTTACTTTAATATTTTATTTTAATGTTTTTGCCATTTGGCACTACATTCTTGTGCCTTAACTCATTTATATACATGCCATTGTGCTTAATTCAATTTTGATCCTTATTAAATCTAAACATTCTCATTTTTTTCAAACGAAAGAAATGCTACTGCTACTGCTTCGCTCCTCCTGCTACTGTCCCTCCTGTTTCTACTTTGCCATTCCTTCTCTTTCCTAGTTTTTTTTCTCTATCTCCGCCATCCACCTCTTCCCTTTACTTTCGGCATTACATTCTTCTGCCTTACAAAGATTTAACAAGCTTAAGCCTTCCTTCTTCTAATTATTTCTGCCATCCATCTGTTCCCTTCCTTGCCCCCTTTTAAGAGCTGCCCAATATTCATCTCACTCCCTACTTTTTCCTTACAATCAAACTTAATGTGCTCCAGTGTTTTTTCCTCCGTTCCGCACACTCTACACATTCTTTCCTCACTACTTTCCCAGTATCTGTTTCCTTTTTCCTCATTTCCCATTCTAAACCTTGCTGTCCTTTTTATGTTTTTTATGTCTTTTTCTATTAAGTACTGAGGTATAATACTTTCCCAAATCCTTTTATACATATTTACTTATTATCACCTACAATATACCCCCCCCCCACTCTATCGCTACAACGCTCCATGCGAATCTTCCATTGTTCGAAACAGTGCTGGAAGTATTTTTCAATCAGCTCTCTTGTGCCGCTTTCGCTTTCTTTTTCACAGCTTCAACGGACTAAAATCTTATTCCTTTTAATGCAAATTTCCATTTAGCAAACAGGTAGAAGTTGCACGACATTTTTGCGTGCTTCTTGTTGTTCAAACGTGAGAATTTTAGGCGCCATTTTGGCTTCAGCAATCGCACTAATACTTAACCGTTGGTCACATCGAATCAGATTACCGATTTTTTCGATAGTGTCGTGAGTGTTTGATATGCAAGGGCGACGCGGGCGTGAATCATCTTTAACGTTTTCTCGGCCATCTTGAAAACGGTTATCCCATTTAAACACACGTGGTTTTTTCAAGTTTCATGGAACATCACAACAATTCGTTGTTCTCTTATTACACTTAACATTTTTCCAGCGAAACAAAAAAACAACTCTAATGCGAACGAAGGCTCCGGCTATACTGATTTGTTTACAGAAGCGAGATGCACTGCATTCGAAGGAGAAGGCTAATAGCTGTCAGTCGCTAGCGTTTGACGCATACACACCTCTTCTGTAGCAGCATCAGTCTCTTTATTTAATAGCCGTATCTGGTATGCTAGATTCTATTTGTGGTGGTGGATTGTTTAAGTTAGATATCAATGCCAACCTCTTACCATTTTGAGATTTACAAAAATATTGCTTAGTTTTATTGATTTTTAGGAACATTTTTACCTGTTATTTTGTAATTATTACCCGAGTTGAAGTTAGCGCGGTAGAATATATTTTTTGAAGCTTGGGGCACATACAAAGGAGGGACAAGGGAATCTGCAAAGTTTGACAAGACTTGGGCGTTAGTCAAAAGTTTTGTGATATCACATCTAATATAAAATTTAAACAGTTAGTAGGAATAATACTTAAGAGCGCTCTTGATTGGACTTTAAAAACCAGCTCCAGTTAGCCTAGACAGTACACAATTATGTGTTTACATATTTCCGTTTATTACGGGTGGCTTACCAGGGTGTACCACTAAATGGACGTTAAATATACGCAATTGATCCAAACATCGGTAGTAGTAAGTAATTTAATACAAGATTACAAAATAAAGTACAAACGAATTAATTTTAGACGTAGTCTAACCCTTTAAATAAACGAAAGGTAATAGGACGAAAATGTACTTTAAGATTTAGAAAAAGAATTATATTAAGTCTAACAAAACCAGTTTAATGGCCAAAGACAAATTCTACTATATTCGCTATCTTATATCTAAAAATAGTAAAAAAGCAACAAAAAAAGATAAGTCCAAAAGAAGTATTTGAAACAACTCGTAAGAATAAAGTGGGATCGGTCTTGTAAACTATACGAGTATGTGGAGTTAGCAGTTAGCAATAGACAATTTAATAGATCTTTTTAAGGAATTACATAGCTTCACTTCTAAGTAGTTTTTCTTTAAGGAAAACGAAAATCTCTTAAGTTTCTCCAAGCGAGTAAAGATTAAAGAATAAGATAAAGATTATCTTTGAGTTACTTTGTGTAATATTTTAGAAATATATAATATTCTTAGACTAATATATCAAAAGCATGGTTTCTATTTAACACTTTGTAAGCAGGAGCAGGCTCCGTCTTTTAATATTCAAATGACCTGAGCTGGAAATATTACAAGACCCTTGTTCTTACTTCAAACCGCCTACGCGTTAAACTACGTTTCATCCTGTATAAATTTGAATAATCTCAGATAAAATTTGGTAGAATAACTTATTTATTTTGACACCGCAGTGGACGAGAGCATTGGTGCTTGTCCCTGACTCTGTCTATTCGGGTTCGATCCCAGGGACAGCGGTGCGCTAAACATCGCCATAAAAATTTCCTAACTAAGATGTTGTCAGTGATAGGACTCAGTACCGAAAATAGACCGACGATAAATAAATAATAAAATATTATTACTAATTAAATATGTGCTAGTTATTTTTATTTCCCTTTTTTATTGTCCTATATTATAATGTTCCAGGTGTATATTTGTGATCTTATATTCTTATTTGTTTGGTAGTGAATTTTGTATGGTGGCTCGAAAACTGTTCCATGCATCTTTATAAAAATATCCTATTTCGTAGAGAAAAAAGTTCTAAGACTTTTGGCGTCCTCGGATTTTCCCCTGAATTTCCTGAAAACCCGTAATTTTGGAAAAAGTAAGAGATTTTTTTTACTTTTTGCTCTATAACTTTTAAATCGTAAATGATAAAAAGTTGAAATTTGACATGTGTATTACGGTGTTCAATGCTAACATTTTTTGAAAATTAAAAATTGAAAAATTGGAAAAGGGGGCATTGTGAATATTAGGGGGCCCGGTAGGAAACTTTAACCGAGGGTAAAAATTAGGCTAGAAAGTTGACATTTTATATGTGGGCTAACTTTGGTACCTAATTTACAAATCGAAAACAAAAATCCCAAATTTTGAAAAAAAAGTTGGTTAGAAAACGAATAAATTGAAAATATTTTTTAGAAAAAAATATATGTTTTTAGTCAGTTTATATGAAAAATTATTTGTTTCACACACAATAGACAGTCGTCGCTTGCGACGGGGATAAACTCTAGTATAAGTTATAACTTCCGTTATAATTATTTTAAAGGTTCAATGAGTAGGAGGGTCGCGGTGGTGTGCGAACAAGGGTCTAGTAGTGATACTGCCAGGAGCCAATTTCTTTTTGTCTGTTAAAAAAATAACAGTAAATTATTTTGCCGAGCTAGAGCGATTTCCAACTATTTCTCTTTAATGTTAATTAACTTTTGCGTCATATGCAAGGTTGGGGTAGGGTGGAAACGTCAGAAGCGTTGTGACGTCATATGCGGTATAAAATATATTAAAAAAAAAAGAGTTAAAATAAAAGTAATTTCACGAAGAAAGTATAAATATCCGTGAGGGGCAATATAAGAAAAATTGTATTAATTAAAATTTGTAGTAAGTTAAAATTATTTTTAAAAAAGATACGGAAAATCCTTAAGATCTAAACTAAAAAGGTCATTTATTCTAAAAACTATAAAATATTTAAAAAGAAATTATTAATTGAAACCGCAAAATATGACAAGGAGGGGGTGGGGCTCAGAATAGCAGGAAATTTGTGTGACGTAGTTTATGGACGGCACCTAACTATAAATTCTCCCACCGGTACTATATATTCTATTATTAATATATCTCATGGCCAATTTTTCCTCTCTCAATTTAAATTAAAGGCTTTAATTCTGATAATTGGTAAGATATCAGCTTAAATAATACCTTGAAAGAGAGGCCAATAACCGAGCATGTTTTTAAAAAGGTTTGAACGATCAAGGCTATTTTATGTATTTTTCTAAATGCCATAAACTGTGCAGCTTTCTTTTTAATTTTAAAAGTTTTTACGACTTCAAAAGCGTCTATCATTTTTTTTAAATAAGGCAGATGCTTCGAACTTGGTCTATTAGTTTAGGAACACATTTGACAAACGCCAAAAGATTAAACATTTAACATACCTACTTAAATTTAGCCACAGTTGGAATTGAACTGTCAGAAATTGTGTTTTCATAAAAATAACATAAAAATAGCAGTAAAAAATAAATAGTCAGACTTCGCCTAAGACATGTATGGCTCAAAATGTTTTAAATATTGACAACTATCCCTTAAAGGCTTTTCACCTCGCTACCAAACACCCTCTATATCAAAGTATTATTAATATTATTATTATTATATATTAATTGTTCGCCTTTCGGCTTTACAATCTACATTCTTAATACATTTCATAGAACTTCAACTTGAAATTAAACTTGAACTATTCTAGACCTTTTTATTTCCAAAAGTACTTTCTGCTTCTTCTTCTCTTGACCCTCTTCCTTCATTTTCCCTAGTCTTCCTTCATTCTCACCGTTTCCTCACCTCTTGTCTTCTTTGCCTCCTATTGGCAAACCGTTTCCTGCTTCTCCTTCCTTATTGCCTGTATCTTCCTCTCTCTTCATGTTCCTTATGCAATCGAGCCACAAGCTTATTTATTGTCCTGTTTTCCCTTTCCTTTTTTTAAGTATTATTAATAATATAACATCAAAATATTTATTCTGTTAATGAATTTAAGTTTATTTGACAGTTGTCAAAGAAACAAACAAAAGTTTGAATAAATGTTTTGGGATTTGAATATTTGTCATATTTTAGAAATAAGTGTAGGCAGGTGGTTCGGAAAATAATCGTGCATGTCTACTTGATCACAAATAATTAGCAAACAGCACAAAGAATTGAACACGCAAGTGCGAACCCGCTATTATATCATGCATATTGCTGTCGTTGTAACGTTGTATATTAAAATTTGCAAAACGTTGTGCACCTCTGACTTTATGAATGAGGAGTTAACCCTTTGTGACATTTTAAAATGAAAATAAAGTTATTAAGGACAAGAAGGAAGGGATATTCATACCCGTACGGATACCGGATGTAGTTTGCACATATGTTATAAAACATTTCATGTTACAAACATATTTTGCATCTGGTTCGCCGGGTTTTATGAATGTACTAGCTCAGTGCTATATCTACTAGAATAACTTAATTAGTGGATGAATGTAAAATTCTAACTGCTTAATAAACTTCTCTATCTTCGTTCATGGTACGTGTTGTGTATACATATTTCCATAAATGTTTATTGAAGGTTAAGCTCTTGAAAATTATTCACTTTAAAATTACTTTATTTGAAAATTCAATTATCTCGTAAACTAATTTTTTATTTAATTTAAAACCTTATTCCCACTCATTGTTTTGATATTTAAATTACGTTTCAGGTTTTCAGGATAGGCATTCTTTGACACATTCGTGTTTTAATTTGAGTTTAGTTAATTTAATTGGTGCGCATGCGTCGTTAGTAATATAAATTTTGACAGTTCGATAGTTAGGCAAAATTGAATGTGGAATAATTAAAATTGCTGTTTTTAATAACACAATAACAAACAACACTGACATTGAACTTCTTTTAAAAATAAATCCTACTGCATTTAAATATATATATATATATATATATATATATATATATATATATATATATATATATATATATATATATATATATATATATATATATATATATATATATATATATATATATATATATATATATATATATATATATATATATATATATAGATGTATATATTGAGGTTTACACGCCAAATTTGATAGTAGAAAATGATGTATGACATACAGGAAGAGACGTATATTATGAAGCATTACTTTTGTTCAAACGGAAACGCAGGAGAATGCTGGATCTAGTGGCGGATGTGGAAGGAGTATCTTATATTATTCTTTATCGAACTTCTGCTACGGTTGCTGCATTTACTGAATGCAGAGCTTCAGTAATACAAAACCAGACCTTCTTATACTCTTTACAAATCTGTTCTAGAGTTGTAAGTTAATCACTTCTTGTTGTAGAGGAATTGATAACCGCGTTTCAAACTTTGATTGGAAAATCAGATTTTGATTTAATCTTAATTCTCAAATTGAAGAACACCTATACATATATATATATATATATATATATATATATACATTACCAAAAGTCAGTTTAAAGGAAGGGATTATTATATGATACATCCAAATTTAAGTAAGAAGAGATGGTTTAGAAATGAGTCCCGCAAAATTATATCAACTTTAATCAGAATCAAAAGTAATCATTGCAAAACTCCAGCTGTGGTCCATAAACTAAAAAAAATTTTTTACTTTTTGTTCTATAACTTTTAATTCATAACAGATAGAAAGTTGAAATTTGGCATGTGTATTACGGTGTTCAATGCTAACATTTTTTAAAAATTAGAAATTGAAGAATTGTAAAAGGGGGCGTTGAAAAAATTAGGAGGGGCGGTAAGAAACTTTGGAGAAAACTTAAATTTTGGATTACATAATATTCAAATATGTTATTAAGAAAAAAAAAATCTAAATTCAAAAATTTTATTTGGGGGCACGGCGGCAGTTTTTGCCGATGGTAAAAATTGGGCTAGAAAGTTGAAATTTTATATATGGACTAACTTTGGTACCTAATTTACAAATCGAAAAAAAAATCCTAAATTTTGAAAAAAAGTTTGTCAAATAATGAACAAATTGAAAAAAATATATTTTTTTAGTCAGTTTATATGAAACATTATTTGTTGTTATATGTAAAACAAATATGGAACGAGTTTAATATTTTAATTTAAAAATGAAATTAAAATTTGAAATGAAATTCAATTTATACACAAAAGATAGTCGTCGCTTGCTACTAGTGTATGTATAGTGACACAACACATGCAAAGAACACAGAAGTCACACACCGAGCCGCTGATTTACGTCCTAATTCGCCGTCGCTTGCAGCGTGCGACAAGCCTTAGGCCTGTCTCAGCATGGGACCGTATTTAAGCGAATTTCTGCCGGACGTATACGGGCTAATACGCTTTACCTATCGGAACCATGTAAATGTAATGAGATCGCTCTGGAGCTCTCAGACTGCACGCTACAAAGCAGTCCGAATACGGGCGGCACTACCTCGCACATTAGAACCGAATAAAAGCGAATTTTATCCAAGCGTTACCACTACTACAACGATACCCTATCCGAACCTTTGTAAATGCAAAAAGCCGCGTCAGACTGGAGGGGATACCTAAGATCGCCTTTTGTTACGCTGCAATACGCGGTCAAATGAAATCTATCGGCGACATGGGTATGTTCTGCATGCAATTTATGTTTGTATTTCAGTGAATCATGGGCACGGATGCCCATACCAATAGGATAGAACTAAATTTAAATTCACGCCCACCAGAACTCAGATATATAATAAATGCTAAAGTCCCTTTAATACCAGTAGTGTATCGATAAAAATTAAAGTTAAAGTTTGCTCTCATGATAAATTATATAAGTGTTAAAGAACTCCAATACACCCCCTAATACACGACTACAGACATCTGTGCCACACATAGGCGGTTTGCTTTGTAGCTCATTCAAACCGTTGATTTACGTCCGAATACGCCGTCGCTTAAATACGGTCCCATACTGAGACAGGCCTTAGAGCTTCTGACGGACTGCGCCTTATATACTCGTATATATATATATATATATACACATTAGTATATGCATTAAGATTTTTATAACAATAGCTAGTCTATAGCTACGAATATGATGTACAGATTTAATACTCATTCAGCGAAGGATTTAGCTTTCATACGAATCCTATTCTCAATTTCTGCTGATGTGTTGTTATTTTCTTCCTATTGTAGTCACAGCTCTTCGCAGCAGTTTTCTTTTTATTACAACCCTCAGTTTCACCCCAACCCCATTTCCTTTCATTGGAAACATCCACGTGCTTATAAATCTTTACATTTTCTAAGTTAATTTGCATTCTATCTTGAAAACAGTAGGGTCTGCTTTAAATTTAGTTCATGATTTACAGTAAATTTACATAAATGATACCTGCAGGTATTTAAAAATATTATATTTTATGTATATTTGAGGTTGAATTTATGTAAATATTTTATATATAATTGAATATACTTAGAGGGCACAGTGAAAGAAACTTTGATGCTTTGTTATCGGGTTTGTTTTCCTGGACCAGTGCTATATTTTCTGGGTTTTGTTGGTATCAAAATTAAATTGATTATGCTAACATAACTGCTTAGGGCTACTATGCCATTTATACGAAAACAAAAACATCTTTTTTTAAATAAAGAATAAGAAAGGCCAATCTGAACAAAAACGAATAGAAAAATTAAATTAAAAATATTTTTTTCGTAATATTTTAAATGGTTCCTATGACCGCCATCCTTTTATTGTCATAGAATATAAAATGAAATCTCTTCAATTATTGATGCATTAGGCCCTCAGCACACGGCGCGACTGGTTGCAAACTTTAGCCCCGAATCTGCCCGAACCGAATGTGATTACAACTGTGTTGTTAGTAAAAGAACGAACGTGTTTACGAGTGAGATAAAACACACGGCACGAACGTAACTAAACTGATTTGAAACTGGTTTTGAGAATATATTCAGCGACATCCTCTAGATTCAAATAAAACTTACTATATTTATAGCAATGTTTAACATTTACATAGGTATAATGTATTTAATAATTTACATTTACATTATTTAATTTTTGTCATTATACCACGCAGGGTAGTATGTTCACATAGTAATTTTTACTGTGTTTTCCTCAGTGTACCTAACGTAAAAGGTTGTGTGTATTTTCATTTGAATTTTTTGTTCTTGAAGATTGTGAGAAAACATAAATCTCAATCCATGTTTATTATCTACATACATAAATACCATTTTTATGTTATAACCTACAAATTGTCACTATCTGTCAAAATATTGGCACTAGAAATATTGCAAAAAAGGAGCTACAGAAGTGTACCACAAGATATAATGTTTTCTTAGACCAAAGGATATTATTATTTAAAACAGAACTTATAAGCGCTTCAATATTTATTTTTCACTAACGAAATTGTCAAAATGTATATTACTAACGCACGACGCATGCGCATTCTAAATTAAATTAAAATACGGTAAAATGTAGCGAGAAATGTCTATTTTAAGGATATCCTAGTACCACCGTAGTCTAAATAATTTCCGGAACAATATTATATTACTTATTACTATTTTCATGCATATGAAAATTAATTTTAAAATTTATAGATAATATTACACTATAAATTTAAAAGAAATGTAACTACTAAAAATGTATAATAATTTGTTTGACTAAAAAAAAGGAATACATAACCTGAAAGCTTAGACCTAATACCTTTAGAATATTCGCGGTTACTCATGCAGTGTTTACCTGTGCAAGCGACGTTGCCAAATCTTGCATCCTGTTTTGAACTGCGGAAGTAACGGATGATTGTGATGATATTTTTTATAAAAATGTGAATTATTTTTGTTATTTCTTCGGAACATATTTTCTGAATCATATTCAATTGAAATAATAATATTCTGCATTAGATACTTACATGAAATTGTCAATTAAACTTATTCTTATTAATTACTGTAATATTAATAATTTTTTTAATTAATTATTAAGTATCGTAGAACCAATTTACAAAGCTTCAGCAAGTTCTGTATTTTTTACTATTTCACGAGGATCTCCTTAAAAACATAAAATTTATTTATTAAATTAAAACTCATACTAAAAAACAATATTGAAGCTGGAATAGGGCTATAGTTTGAATATAATAATACCTTATGACAGTGACAAGGTATCTGACATACTGATACAGATGGTCGTAACATTTTCAATATCATATTCACCCCAGGAGACCACTGCGTCCGACACACGTCGATACGAGGATCTGATAAGACAAGTTATATCTTAAATTATTGAAGATATCTGTTCATGGCGGAATAATTGACCATTCAGGCATTCAAAAGTGCCACCTGCAGATCTTCGAAACAGTGGAAACCAATACAATATCAAAAACAGATAATATGACGTAGATATGCATTTATGTAAAAAAAAATACAGCAGTATCCAGATTCTCACTAATCATCTGGTTTCTTTGGATTTTTTTATTTATTTATTATATTACTATTGGCCTGTTTTCAATACTCAACGATGTTCTACAGTGTTGGTAGCATTTATGGTGTTGTAGCTTCAAATATGTGAGCATCATTAGACTTATAGATGATAGCGCTGGTCTGGGATCGAACCCGAGGACACAGCAGTTTGTAGTCAAGAGTAAATACTCTCACTTACTATACCGCCATATTGAATTGTTAGTTATACACTGTTATCTGAATAATCCAATGACATAGTACTGCTATATTAGTCATAGTAAAGTAAACCTTATGTATACATGTCCTAAATTTCATTATCATGTAAAAATATAAGATATTAAAAACATTTCAAAATTACGCCATTTAGAATCTTATTTTTAAAAGGGTTAATATCGTTGTAAACATATATATTTTGTGGTAATATGTTGTAGTCACATATACTTTGAGATAATGTGGTTTATAAGCTTATGTTAAGGCTGCAGTGTACCTACAAAAAAATGTACTAAAACACGGTCCACGAATTTTAAGATAGCCAACGTATTTTAAGAAATAGACTGGTGATTTTTTTGTAACTAATGAAGAAAGACTGAATATTTGATCTGTAGATGTAATAACGCCATATAACCAAAAAATATGCAGAGATGATGAATTTTTTAATATTAATATGAAACAACAATGAACTCGTTTTTATATGGATTGTATACAGCAATAGGAATATGGCAATAAGAAATCCATCTTATTTACAGAACGTATTGACCAGCCCAGAATACTATGTTCACAGATATATTCATGTTGTATACAACAATTATAGTGTATTTGTATTATATAAAAAAACTAATTCTTTTTATATGCTGATCTTTATCTTGAAGCTTGATCTTTTATTTTATATGTCTTATTATCAAATAGCAAATACATAAATTCTAAATAAATACAAATAAATTTTCATATTTAAAATTATTTTTAATTATAATATTTTGTACTTGCAACAAAGATCTGTGTATATGTATGTTTACAATTTTATATTTATTACAGTACCAATAATTCATTTTCTGATGAATTGATTGTGGTTAGAGTAGAGTACGTATTTTTATGTCGATTGGACTATGAGTTTGGTACAAGCACAATATGTGTTTCTTACGTACCACCCTATTCATAACCAACACCGCATTTCACACTTTTCACCTATTGTTATTTTCTCTATTAGTAATTCGTAGTTGTATGAGTAAGTAGACCCGATGAATGTGGGTACGTTTTAGGATAAATTAGGATAACTGAATTTTATTTTACTAGACTCTAGCCTTAACCAAAATTAATTATAAAAAGTGTAGACTTTAGTATGTGAAATAAAACTTCAATATATGTGATCGATAGGTAAAATTTCTCCAAAAAAATCGATTCAATAAAATGGGGGATGGAACGGAGCGCTAACCTGCCTAAATTATAGTTAAATACAATTTATTTCGGGTGAGAGCTAAAAAATACGTAATTTTAAATTAGCAGTCAAGCTCACCATAGGTCCCAAAAGACCTAATCTTATTTATAATGCCCCAGGTGTATGTTTATGATCTTATATGCTTATATGTTTGGTAGTGAATTTTGTATGTCAGTGCGAAAACGGCTAAGTGAACGTTTTTGAAAATTGCCTATTTCGTAGAGAAAAAAATTCTAAGACTTTTGGCGTCCCCGGATTTTTCCCTGAATTTCCTGGAACCCGTAATTTTGGAAAAACTGGAAAAAAAGTGAGCCTTATTTTGCTGTATTACTTTTAATTCGTAAAAGATAGAAAGTTGAAATTTTGCATGTGTATTAAGGTATTCAATGCTGACATTTCTTAAAAATTAGAAATTCAAAAATTGAATAAAGGGGGGTTGAATAAATTCAGGGGACTGGTAGGGAACTTTGGAGAAAGTTTATATTCTGGATTTTAGAATAATTAAGTATATTATTAATAAAAGAAAATTCAAAATTTCAAAATTTTATTTGAGGGCACGGGGGCAGTATTTGCCGATAGTAAAAATTGTGCTAGAAAGAACTTATTTACGAATCAAAACTCTAGTTCAAATATAATGACATAAAATTCATTTTACGTAGGAGCTTAAAAAAATGTATTTCTGATAGACTAACAGGCAGTTGTGACTAGATACAATTGATTTTACATGGCAGTTATGATAAGCTGGAAGACAAAACATAGGCCCGTATGAACTCGGTTCTGTTAAGGTAACACACAACGCTTAAAAAGGCCTCCATACTTAGTACCGCCCTGCCCCCTCCTCCCCATTGGTCACGGTACGCTACCTAAGTTAAAGAGTGCTAAGCCTGCGTCACTATGATGTAGATATGACACAAGTGGCACGATTGTTTTTATATTGCTTTTTACTACTTCTAATATCGATGCTATTATTTCACCCTATATATAATATAGGGTAAATATACCCTATATATGTTACATTGAATTAATGCAAAACAGTATTGACATGATGCCCCGAGAGATTCGCGGTCCCCACAAACACAGAGCTGGACACGAATTGTAACATTGTTTGGATAGAGTTTGATGTTCCCAGGACAACAACAAAAAAACAAAAAACAAAAATAAAAAAAGAAAACATGTACCAGAAAACATGCCAATAAAACTCGTTGTTCAATTTGATTTATCATTTGACGTATTTGTTTAATTTATTTAGAAGACAACGTCAATCAATAAATCATCAAAACAAAAAATTAATATCTGTACTTTTTTGTATATCGAACTCGGTCTTGTACTTATATTTGTAGTCGATATTCTGTCAAGCGATGGCGTTAATTTATTTATTAATTTAAATATTTAAAATCGGCTCAATTTAACCCTTTTTAGCAACGAAAAAGAACTGTGTTCATTGAATATTTATTTCATTAAATTTATTTTTAATTGAATCGATAATTAGGGAAATGTGCTAAGTTATACAGGGCCTGACCGAGGGATATGGGCAGAATGTGTTTAGCTATATTACTTAATTTATACTTACTTTCAGTGCATCAATTTTTGACAATTATTAGCATTTAAATAAATATTTACATTTACAAACATTTCATAATACATAATTTTTACAATTTCTAACTTTTTCTATTCGAAACTGTTCCATCGTTGCTTCCTTAGCAACCCTACTCTCCATCTTCCAACATCATACTCCTTGTATCTTTATGAGGTCATTCGTTTTCACTTTAACAACAACCGCATTACGATCTGATACAGGAATCGCCTCCACTGCAATGTCTCCCATTGCATTTCTTCCTCTTTTCAAATGTATATTCCGCCAATCTGCTAATTAAGTCCTCTCAGTGTACAACTCCGACTCTTTTATTCATATCCATCTCTTTTTTAAAACGGATTTTTTTAATTTATTTATTATGTTAATTTTTTTGCCATTAGGCACTACATTTTTCCGCCTTAAACAATTAAATTACATATTATTGTGCTTGATTATATTTGTGATCCTTATTATATCTAACCATTCTCACTCGTTCCAAAAGAAAAAAGAAAAACAAAAGAGATAAATTTAAACCCCTACTGCTTCCCTCTTTCTGCTTCAACTCTTCCATTCCTTCTTTCCTCCTCTGCCATCCACCTCTTTTATTCACTGTTAAAACGCATTTATAAAGCTGTTTAATTCTTCTTTTCTGTTTACTTGTGTTTCTTTTTTATTGTATTTTTCTTTGTGATCATATTTTCATATTTATGATTATGTTAGCACATAACCAATTAAATTTGATTGCATCTAAATCCCGAAAATATAACTCTGGCCCCAAAGACGATTCCGAAAACACAGTAGTCAAGTATCAATGCTCTCATCCACTGCGTCGTCTAGCTTTATTATTGTATTGCATTTCTTATAATTGTTATTAGCGTTCCAATCTCCCTTACTTTTCTTACAACTTTACTCTAAAACATTTGCAAATTGTGACAAGGACGGGGGGTGCGAGAGGTCAGAATAGCAGGAAGTTTGTGTGACATAATTTATGGATACATTTTTATTTAAATTCCTGGAATTTTTCAGTTTTTACAGTTTTGGTATAATTGTTAACCTAGGTATTATTAAGGTATGGGATTGACAAAATGTAAAAATAGAAAATTCGACTAATGTACCGGACAGCTTGCTTAATGGATTTACATTATTTATTTACTGACGCAACCTTCAATCTAAATCAGAACACCAGCAGAAAAAAGCGACGATGTCATTTAGAAAGCATTTCGGAAGTAATTCTTTTATATTTTGTTCCGGTTGTCTGAGCTGAAATCTCTAACCAACCTTGTTATAACTAAAGTATCTACTAGAAAATAAAATTTTGTTTTACACTTTGTATTTAATTTAATTTGTATAGCATATTGAATGATGTGAACTCTTCTTTGTTTTTTTAGAACCTTAAGCCTCATTCCCACTCACTGTTTTGATATTTAATTTACTGTTTTTATTTAATATTGTTATCTAGATTTCAGGTTTTCGTTTAAGCATTCCTTTTCACATTTCTGTTTTAATTTAAGTTAAAGAAATTTAATGTAATGTAATTTCTATTACTAATTGTTTTTAAAACAGCAATTTTATTTATTCTACATTCGATTTTGTTCAACTGTCGAATTGTCAAAATTTATATTATTAACGACGCATGACCAACTTAATTAACTAAACTCAAATAAAACACGTATGTAACAAGGAATGTCTATTCTGAAAACCTGAAATCTAGATTAAAATATTAATTAAAAATGTAAATTAAATATGTAAATAGTGAGTGGGAATGAGGCTTAAAGATCCATCAGTAAATTATGTCACTAAAATTTTATGCTATTCAACTAAATATTAAGTAACCATTTTAAGAAAAATATAACACAATTCAATAATATGCTGCTAATTATTTGAAGAATAAAAGAAATACAATATTCTTTACTAACCGTGTTGATGAAATCATAATTTTTTCTCAGTTAACTTGCCCAAGAGGAAAGAGGTTTCTCTCGTCCTGCTACTCTTCCTCCTGTTTCTACTCTGCCATTCCTTCTCTTTCCTCGCTACTTCTCTCTATCCCCGCCAACCACCTCTTCGCTTCACAGTCTCTCTTTAATAACTGCATAATCTTACTCTCTTTTCGTGCTCCAGCGTTTTTATTTTAGTCTCTATTCTATAACACCTATTTTATTTAAATGAATGTCTCATAAGATTAGACAAATGGTCACGTGTTGAATATTAGCCATATTTTAAAAAGTAAAAGTGTGGACATGTGGTTTGGCAAATAATCTTGGACGTTTACTTGACCTCAATTAATTGGCAAACGGCAATAATAATCGAAAACGCAAGTGTGAACGCGGCCTATGCCATATAAACTCTTAAAAGATCGTATTATATAATACTGGATATGTTTTTTTTAAACTTTAGGCACCACCATGGTGGTATGGAATTTGTGGTAATACTTCCCCAAGCCCTAATATACAGCCAACTGGCTACAACCGACCGTCGACTGTAGTTCGCTGAACGAAAACAAGCTTCACAACGACTTTACTTCTAGGACTGTCTCAATAGTGTCACTTCAGTATTTTTCTACAATGTTATTAGCTATTTGAGTAGCATATGCATATCAGGAAAGGGATTACAATAACATATTTTGATTCTGGCCAATATGTGATATTTGCGTAGCTTATATCCAAATATAATATTGATAGAATCATCCATTCCCCTAAAATGTTTTGCCGAAATATGATAGTTTACAACCTTAAAGAAGACGTAATGTAAAATTGAATATTGAAATATTGTTTTAATGGATTCTAGAAAATCTTGTGTACTTGTTTATGATATCGTCGCTTAGTATCAGAGGAGGTCAATTAGTGGGGAGAGGGTTTCTTATTAAAATGTAAATTGGTTTTTGCCGAGGGTAAAAATTGTGCTAAAAAGTTGAAATTTTTTATATAGGCTAACTTTGATATCTAATTTTTGAACCGAAAAAAAATCTTAAATTTTGAAAAAAACTTGGTCAAATAACGCATAAATTGAAAATATTTTTTATTTTGTTGAAAAAAAATAATTTTTTTAGTCTGTTTATATGAAAAATTATTTGTTTTTATATATAAATTTATATATGCTAGAACGAGTTAAATATTTCAATTTAAAAATGGAATTAAAATTTGAATTGAAATTTAATGCACATACAAAAGACAGTCGTCGCTTGCGACGGGGGTATACTCTAGTTAGGTTTATAATTATGTAAGGACATATTAAATAAACTTGATAACAATCAAACTCAGTCATTATTTCGGGGATCGAACTCGACGACACAGCAGTCTGACGTCAAGCATCAATCCTCTCGGTCGCTACGCCTTTGAGACTTAGAAACAATGCAATGAAATAACTAGGAAACATATCTTAACCAAAGTTATAATATTGCATTTATCTAGTGTAAGATATCGTGAATGCAATTCAATAACATCAAAATAAACATGTAAACAAGAATTCGATTATTTATTTCTGTACTGAATATTTGTTAAAACAATTTATCTATAAATATACAAGAACATTATTGTTATGACTCTGTGTTACATGTTCACAGATATAGAAACATATATAGGCAGAAGTACAGAGCCGGCTGGGGAGGGTTTCAATCACTGCGACTGCTCTGCGCTCCACACCACCTTCTTTGTTTTTATTCGATATATATATATATAGACTAGAGTTTACCCGCGTCGCAACCGACGACTGTCTTTTGTGTGTGAATTGAATTTCATTTCAAATTTTAATTCCATTTTTAAATTGAAATAATAAACTCGTTCCATATTTATTTTACATATAACAACAAATAATTTTTCATATAAACTAACTAAAAAAATATATTTTTTCCAATAAAATTTGGGATTTTTTTTCGATTTGTAAATTAGGTACCAAAGTTAGCCCATATATAAAATTTCAACTTTCTAGCCCTATTTGTACCATCGGCAAAAACCACCCCCGTGTCCCACAAATAAAATTTTTGAATGTTGAATTTCTTTTTCTTAATATCATACTTCATTATTATGTATTCCAAAATTTGAGTTTTCTCCAAAGTTTCCTACCGTGCCCTCTAATTTTCTCAACACCCCCTTTTCAAATTTTTCAATTTCTACTTTTTAAAAAATATTAGCATTGAATACCGTAATACAGATGCCAAATTTCAACTTTCTGTATTTTATGAATTAAAAGTTATAGAGCAAAAAGGACATTTTTTCTTAGTTTTTCAAAAATTACGGGTTTTCAGGAAGTTCAGCGGACAACAACGACAACGCCAAAAGTCTTAGAATTTTATTCTCTACGAAATAGACAATTTTCAAGAAAATGTTTAACATAATAATTATTTATTAATAATAATTATTTATCATCGGGCCCCACCTTTGTCTGGGTCGGCCCTGCAGGAGTATGTTGCAACGAAACAATTCGCCAAATGTACGACTATTATTGACTTACTGAGTCACTGCACATCATTCCTATTTCTAACACGACACGCGATATTTTGGTATGTAACTTTTTAAATTTGCTACAAAACATGAAGTCTTCATAGAATCCAACTTGTTTAAGGTGAAAATCTTAAGTATGGTATTCATACGTGCGACTTCAACATGCGACATCCTACATTTGTTGTAAGAAGTTGTACAACACGTCCACACTAGTGCGACATGTAACTTATCCTGCTAATCGATGAGATCACATTCAAAACCGTAATTTCTTTAGATGTTCCGACTTGGTATTGAAACATTTTTGTTTCATAAAAATACTACCTGGAACTTTTTAAAATAGCATAAGGGTTATATTAGTGTCGTATGTTTATGTCGCACTAGTAATACAAGACATTTAGTAAACTCATGTCTAAATAATGTCAACTTATGAATGAAAATATATAAATGTTGGATGTCACATGTATATGTCGCACCAGTGTGTACGAGGCATTAGAGATAGTACCACACTCTGTAACTTTCAATGAAATTATTATAAAATTTAATTATATTTAAATTATATTTAAGTTTTGATTTTAAAATTTATGTATGGTATATAAGTCGTTCAAAATCAAAGCTGGCTAGTTGATAAAAATGCATAATAAATTTATTATTATGTATGTACATAATCAATTTAACTTGATAACAACCAAGCCCAGAAATTATAACTCTGTTCCAGGGATCAAACCGGAAGACATAGCAATCTAACGTCAAGCATCAATGCTCGTCCAAAAACTATTTCATACATAAAATTTAAAATTTAAATTACTTTACTTTAATCTATTATAGTACTATAGCTATTAATAAGAATTACTTTGTAAATGTCATAACAATGATAATAATATAATTATACTTCATATAATAGCATTGTTTATTTTTACAGTTTCTATTTTTTGTTTTTGTTTAACTGTTTCTATTTTAAAACAACAATTTTAACTTCTGTCACGAAATCGATAACTCTCTGTACAGTTTTTTCTATCGCAGTTTTATTGGAAATTAACTTCACTTTTTATCAGTCTTAATGGTCTAAAATATCCTCCTATGCATAAAGACAATTCGATGATCCCACTAAATTTTGGCTTATATTTCTAATTCAAATTCAAAGATATTTATTAGTCAAATGTTATTACATATTTAATATTTCATTTTAAGCATATTTTAAGTGCATCAACTATTGGTAGTTATTAGCACTTTCACTTATAACACATAGCTTACACAATATATAATAATTACATTTCAATTATAAATTCTTATTTTTCTTTTCTGTTGCTCTAGTAACTCTTTCTGTTTTCTTGTATTTCTTTTTGGCATTTTTCTTTGTTATGTCATTGCCTGATGTTTCGTTTTCCAATACCATGTTAGAATCCGAGCTATCATCCTCATTATCTGACTCGGTAATTGTAGTTTCAGTTGTCGTGCTCTCATTCTTTTTCCCTTTATTTTCTATTCTTGGGCCTGATAGTTTAAATATATCTTTTTCTTCGCCAATAATATTTACCGCTTCAGCTTCTTTTCTTGCACTATTTTTCCCTTTTTCATTAACCCAATTTGGGAAGTCATGTTCGTTGATAACACCTGGTAATCTATTTCCTATTGCTTCTATATGGTTTTCAGTTATTGTCTTGTTTCCTGTTATCGACGCATAGCTGAGAGTTGTCCTGTTTTCTCAGGTTCTATTTTTAAAGTTTGTCGGACAATTCTGTCCCAAATGGTCCTGGCCGTCACATAGTCTGCATGTTTTCCTTTGGTTTCTATAACTTGCCCATACTTTTCGTCCCATCATACCTATGTACGATGGGATTTCTTTTTTTTAAATCATTTTTACTGCCCGTATCCCATTATACACCGGAAATGGCATCTATTTCCCCAAATTTCTTTTCTAATGTTAATTATTTTTCCATAATCTTGGAGTGCATGTTGTATTGTAATTTCTTCCTTCTTCTAATACCTGTCAGCTTTTTCCAATATAACTTTGTATGTCTTGTTATCCGTTCCTATATATTCAATTCCTTCATATTTTTCTAGTAGTTCATTGATTGGTCTGGTTTCTTTTAATTTCACTAACATCATCTACATTTAGTTCTAACTTATTTCTCAGAAACAGATGCAATTCAGTGATTGCCATCCTATATTCAACATGAACAATTTCTACACTGATAGTATTTTCCCTGTTTTGTTCCACTTTATTGTCTTATTTCACTTTATTTTAATTTAAACTATTGATTTTTGTTTATAAAATAAGCAATGAACAATGCAGTTCATAGCAGTATTTCGCTTTATTGGAGTAATTACAAAAAGATGTTTACCCATCAGTGATCGGATCGAGACTCCTACAATAGGTCTTATTGACCTGAGCCTAAATCTGCATTGACAATGTTCTTAGTTGGTGCCTTGTATTGTGTTTTGTCTTGTGTGTTTGTGTAGGGAAACGTGGTTAAGGAAACCCAACCTTGCTGTAGTAGAATTTTACATATGTAGAAATATGTATATGTTATGTTGTGCCGCATGCACCTAGAGAATTGTGTCCTTTGGTAATTTGTATTTAATCTTAAACGGTAGGCGGTAGGGACTGTGAATTATTCAAATTAAATGAACAAATCATAGTCAACCGCCGCCATATATTTTTTTTTTTAACTGCACCTTAAATAAATAAATCATTCTTCGTAACCGAGTTACATAACTTAAAAGTAAAACTCATTACGTTCCTCCATCTACCAACAAATTTGCAAACAAGAATTCAATTCCATTGTTTTAATAATTTGTTTATTGAGCAGCGTAAATCTTCGTATAACAATTATTACACAAAATTATACTGCAGCTGAGGATATAAACAAAAGCAGATGATCTTCAGTAGTACGTCTAGTAATTGTCAACAGTGTATTATATTTCTGATTTAAAACAATTAACATTTGTCAAAAATATTTTATGATTTAAACAAAGTACATATTATATTTATTTGCACGAAACAAAAATCAATAGCAATTGAAACTGATAACGAGCCATTGTTAGTATTGTTGCATTAGGGATTTGGAGCCTGCACGTTACTGATAATGGTTCACGTGGACATCACATTCAAACATATCACCATCACCATTGTTACTGTCACAGACCTCGACTCTGACGCCGAGCTACTCTCACATTTTCAATGTTGACTCGAATTCAATGCAAACATACTCTCTGTTAGCACATGTTTTTTAGGGTTCTTTTTGATATTAATTTAATATTTTGATATTGATAGTTTTTTAATATTTATTTTTGAGTGCATCAACTATTGGTAGTTATTAGCACTTTTAATCATTATTATTTTTTATTATATACATTTTTTTATAACATATAACTTACACAATATATAATAATTCAGCTTCTTTCATCATTCCATTTCGAATTTCTCCATCGGTACTTCTCTAATCACCTCCTCATCCAACGTTCAATATCCTCATGCTGTAATTTTTTTTTATAAGTTATTATTATTATTATATTATTTTAATGTTTTTGCCATTAAGCATTACCTTAAATTGACTTAAATCATTAAATTACATATCATTATGATTAATTGCATTTCATTTATGTTCCTTATTCTATCTACTCAATCTCACTCCTTCCAATAAAAAATAAAAACAAAATAAATAAACTTAAACACCTACCGTTTCTCTCTTCTTGCTACGCTCCCTTCTGTTTCTACTCTGCCATTTCTTCTCTTCCCTCGCTCCTTCTCTCTATCTGTGCCATCCACCTCCACCTCAATAACAGCACAATCTTCTTTTCACTATTTACTCTATTCTTACATTAATACCTAATGTGCTCGAGCATTTCTATCTCTTATCCTTTTCTCTCTATTTTCGATTCTTCTTATGTTCCTTGTCCCTCTTCCAAGTTCTCTTGTATCTCTCATTATATTTACTGTTATCAATTTTTTCCATTCATTACTGCTGCTGTATCTCTCTGTCTCTGCTCCTTAGCTCCACTTTCACACTTGTGACTTCTTCATTTCTTTTCTGCGCCCTCTTTTGTCGCCATATTGCTCCTTTCAAAGTACGCCTTTCTTGTTTTCGTTTCTCCACTTCCTTTCTTATTTTTCTTAGGATCTCGCCTTCACCATTTCTCATTTTCTCCTCGAATCTTATTTTGTCCATTTTCTCCTCCTCCATTACAATACAACTCGGCGTGCACCTGTCCAGCACTAACACCCATTTGATATACCTGAATTTTTTCCAACTTCTTTTGTTCTTTTCATCCCAATTTTTCTCCTCCGAACAGCATCATGCGTCATAACCACTATTTACATATTTTTTTCAGTGAAAATTGAAACGATAATAAACATTTTATAAAACTAATTAGAGTTGAAATCATTTAAAAATAATAATAAAATTCAGTTCCATCAATCAATCACCTCACTGCCAAAATACATTTCTATCCTCTTTAATAAACGCGGTAATACTCGTATGCTGACACATTTCGCAGGGCGATCCTATCTCAAGTGTTAACTGACCCGATTCAATTTTTTTCATTTAAATTAATAATATTAAATAATGTCAATAAGGTCGATATTATATAACTGATATATCATACCGACTATCGTATAATTCGTGAAAATAAAGTAAATCCTTTCCACCATATATGCTTGCTGTTTGAATTCTATATTGTGGGATATATTTTATCAGCTCTCGCGTAAAAAGTGCGGCGATCAGTCGTTCGCTGAAACGATGAAATGCTGAAACCCCGGCGCAGGGTTGATGAATTGAAACTAGGGTTGAATTTGATATGTTAAATAATTATATAACAAAGATTTATGTTCTGCCAACAAACATTCCTTATCCTTGTCGAAGTCAGTAGTCAGTAGTCACTTTCAAATTATAGGTTAGGATGGATATTATTTCTTCGAATATGATTAATGTCCCATATCCTAATTATAGCATATAAAAAGTGTAATTTGCAATGGGAAACTCTATTTTAGATATACTTGAGCTGATCTGAATTATATTAATTGCTTTATTCGTTATTATGCATATCGCAAATATTCATTTGAACCGGGACCAGTAATTTCACACGTCCCTGAATGAGCGGGATTGTTCCCTTCAATATTACAACATTATTATATTTTTTATTATATTAATTGTGTGCCTATCGGCTTTAAAATCTACATTATTATATTTCTTAATGCATTTCGTATAAATTCATAGTTAAAACTAAACTTAAACTATTCTAGACTATTACTACTTCGAATAGTACTTTCTGTTTCTTCTTTTCTTGATCCTCTCTCTTCCTGTCCCATACTCATCCTTTATTCACACCGTTTCCTGCTTCTCCTTCCTTATTGCCTGTATCTTCATCTATCACCTCTTGCCTTCCTTGTCTCCTCTCGACAAACCCTCTATTATCTTTTCACTATCCTTCCTGCCTTCTCTCTTCGTTTTCACTTCTCCACTTATGTCTATTACAGGCATAAACGCTCTATCTTTACTATTTTCTCTTGACTCTCTTACTTTACTATTTCTTCTTGACTCTCTTCCTTTACTATTTTATTATTGTCTCTATCTCCGTCATCCACCTCTTGTCCTTATCTTCTTTCCGCAAATCCTCTATTTTTCTGGCCTGAAGTTTAACTGTTTCCTCGCTACTTCTTTTTTTCTCCTGCTTCCCTTCACTGCCTCTTTTAGTACTTCCTCTCTTTCCTTATGCAGCCCAGCTACGAGCTTATTTATTGTCCTATACAACAATATTATATATTGCTAACGAATGAGAAACCTATGTACATTCTTCTTGATTTTTTTGGCCATACATATATCCGGAGCCCCCATGATTGTGGTTATAACACTTATAACTTTTTGGTCTTACAATTTATGACCTGCAATAATAGCAACCCTTTTTACAAAAGGTATACATAGAGGCAATACAGGTAAAGAAACTTTAAATTTTGTCTAGCACTCTGCAAGTAAGGACCTCTAAATTCAGAGGCGACCTTTGGGGGTGGCACGCAGGGCAACCGCCGGGGCTTCGCATTCTCGCGCAAACCCAAGTACAAAAATTTATTACTATATATGTACTTGAATATCGCGCCTCGTTCTTTAGAAATTCCACTAGAATCACTGCGTATATCTTTTAAGGCATTCATGTACCTTACTTTATCATTATTATTATTTGTCGTCTTTGTGCGTGTTAACTTTTATAAAACTTCCGATATAAAATTTTATTTCTCGTCAATTATCATCAAAAATACTTACTTACAATTTACATAAATTATACAAAGAACAAGTGCCTCGCAAAGATCTGCCACTCCGGGGCCTTGCAAAGATCAGCTACAGCGGAGCCTCGCAAAGATCAGCTGCTCGAGGCCTCGCGATGGCTAAGGCCGCCGCTGTCTAAATTACAATAACTACTCCTTTCTTTTTATCACCTTTCTGAAGACTAACGTACTTAGTTTCATCACGGCACTGACAAATTATAGAAAACCATGATTAGAGTATATGAAGTAGTAATCTATTTTCAAACAAATTTCAATATTCAAGTCAACTCATAATTATTCTGTAAAATACCTATATCAATTAATAAAGTTAACTGTATATGACTGGTAACAGGAGTCAATTTGTGTTAATTCTGACTTACAATGTTTTAACGCGGGTACCAATATTGATAAGAGAATAGTATGCCGGTAGAGAGTGTAATTTTATAATTTGTTTCACCTAAAGATGACCTCGCATGGGGAGTCAAAAACTGCTAGTATCTTTTTATAATAAAGTTAAGGTTTCTATGTTTGAAGAGTTGTTCGAAGATATATATATATATATATATATATATATATATATATATATATATATATATATTTATATATTTACAGTCGCGCTATATATATTTGCAATATTCGTTGTCATTTTTTACACAGCATTTCTCACAGTTGCTACCAAATTTCAATTTACTAATGCGATCCATCCGGGATCCGGCTTTGACATATGTCATGTGATTGATAACTGTGTAATCCACATATTACGTAATCACTACACAACTCCGAGCTCAGTTTGCTATCATATAACGTTTGATCTAATTTAATATATTTAGTATTACATTATTGCGAAATAGCATTATGGTTTATTATATCGTTAGAAATATACAAGTGCAAGAGTACTGGTATACCGGTATACAATGGCGTCACATCAAACGTGGGGTACTGACATGAGGTATGTACATGAGCTTTGGAAAAGAAAAAGTAACCATGTGTAGTTTAAGTTACAAGAGTTTGTCGGTGAGTCATGTTTAGTACAAGTAGTGAGGTATTAATCTACCATGCAATGAAAAAGGATTGACTTATTCCAGAAAACATTTGAATATACACACTATATTCAAGATATATACTGCAAAATATTAAGATATATATATATGTATATATATGCCAGAATTTGTACAAAGATCGCTATTTGTTTATAAGTATATGACATTAGGAATTGTAAATTTTAAATCAAACTTATGTGTTGCTTCTGAAATCAAAGACTTTTATTTTAGTAATTTACATACACATTATAATAATTACACTGTTTAACTTAAATCATACTATCTTACCTGAAATCAAAGAAACGACATTTAAAGTTTATTATTTAATTTGTCAATTCCTTTTTATCTAATTTTATAATAACTTAACAATATGCACAGTGAGTTCTATCTGCTCCAAATAATATCTGTGTTGTCGTTATTCCTTCCAACGTTACTTGTTGGACACTCACTACAATGACAATCGATATAACTAATATATACCGTTAGCTCACCTGACCAGAATGCAGTTGTAATATCTCTGGTCAGTGTCACCAACTAAAAAAATATAATTTCTTTACAAAAGATCTTACTGAGGTTCCTTTTCCAATACAATGACGCATTCTTCATCGAAGCACTGAAGAAAATGACATAGTTTGATTCTAGCTCCCACCTACCCTAACATAGCTCTGCATAGCTCTCCACGTAATTCAAGCATCCCCCCCACATCCTTAATCATCGGCGCTTTTTTGTTGGTCGTTCGTAGTACTTACTAATCCTCAACATAGTTGGTCTACTATAGGCGAGATATCTAAAATAACCCAACAAGCGCTAACTTCATACTAGCAGTAAGTTGACTTTGGCTGACTGAGCAGCGTTTAAACTGCGGCTGTTGACAATCCACGTGATGTGCCATGAATGCTATATGTGTCGGGTATAAATGCGAAATCAATTATGTTCAGTCCCAATCACCTTTAACTCCAGCGCCACCGCCTCTTAGCATGTTAGCTTCTATCGTTCCCATTCCCGCACTTTTAATTCAATTCCACAGCTCAACGATATACGTGTATGCTCTGAAGGTTCGGAAGACAGTAAAACTCGGTACCGCTAGGATAAATGTAAAATTACACATCCTTAATCATCGGCGCTTTTTTGTTGGTCGTTCGGAGTACTTACTAATCCTTAACATAGTTGGTCTACTATAGGCGAGATATCTAAAATAACCCAACAAGCGCTAACTTCACTCTAGCAGTCAGTTATCATGGGTCACACATACCTGACACATTAGGTCCCTACCTACATCTATTGATGATACGTCACTGGTACTCCTGTAACACTCTATATTTAAATATTCTCTTAGCAATATTAATAATAAGCAAATGTTAAAAGACGTCAAAGGTATTACAAAATGTGGTATTATCGCACACTTCAGAACATACTCCAAGCGCCAAGCTCCAATGACTGTGAACTGTATACCGTGTACCGTATACCGTGCAGTGTGTTGTGTCACGTGTAATAAAATAAAATAATGTTCAGCTGGTGAGAAATGTTCGGTGCCTGATCTGAATTGTTAGTAAGGAAGGTGTTATTCAAATCTATGCACTACTTTTCAAAATAAAAGAAACGTGAGAACCTAAATTATTTTTATAAATTTTAAATATAATTTTATTGTCTATTTTGTTATTATTTTGAAATAATAGAAACATAAGCTAAATTTTATTAATTTTTTTAAATTTAATTTATTTAACGTCGGCTTATTTCGTATGCTGAAGTTATATATGTGAACTATACCACTGCCTAGTAAATTTTGATTATGTAAATACATAAATAATTAAATTTTATATCAAGACAATTTAGACTGCTGTTAAGCATCAATCTGTCGCCCATTGTGCCATCTTATTTTGCATAAATAAATGCTTATCTTATAAAAAAGTATTATTTATGTAATTTAAGTATTAGTTATAATTATAAATAATTAATGCATATTAAATTCACTTAACAACATTTAACATTTTATTTATTTAACGTTTACCTTTTTCTATGTTGTCGGTATTTATGGTGTTCTTGCCTCATATATCAGTGCTACACCGTTACGCAATAAGTTAACGATGATGTAAGTACATAATCAATTAAATTTGATAACAATCAAACACAGAAAATATTATTCTAGTCCGGGGATTGAACCCGAAGACACAGAAGTCTGGTGTCAAGCATCAATGCTCTCGCCCACTGTGTCGTCTTATATATAAATAGTAAAAATATAGTACATGCTAACCGATACCTTAAAGTCTCTAATTTAAATATCTATTTCTATTTACATATGAAATGCGGGACACTTTTGTGACACACTTTCCGGAACATATTATAAGTATACTGTAATGTACGTAATACAGTCTCACCAAATGCGTACATACTAAATTTAGTTTAAAGTAAAACAAGTCCTTATTATACATGATTACATTTTATATGTAATTTAAATATATGGGCCACTTTCCGGGACAGTCCCACTAAATTCGGGACAATTACATGGAAATCTTTCCGGGACAGTTCTACTAAATTCGAGACACTTTATCATTTTTTATTTTAATAAAACCCAAATGTATTTTTAAGTAAAATGCCTCCTTACTACACTATATGAGTGAGTGTGTGTGTTCTGTAGCAATGTTCATTTACGATTTTGTACAGCTTTTGAGTGTAGGTATTAATTGTATAAAGGAAAGCTTTACTTTATTTATTTTAACACATTTTACAAAGGCTGCATATTTAATTTTATATGAGACTTACGTTTTATATGGATTTAGCTGTCTATTTTATGTGTGAATTTATAATTAATGTTCAACCCGTTGGGATTAGTTCTCAAACTTTACGTTAGATCATGATTAATGAGGCATAATTTTGTTTATACTCTGTTGTCAGTTATGAACGTACGCACGCACGCAACTTGAGATCTTCTGTGTCTGTGTACCACTGTACCATTTATTCTTAATTTCAAGAAAAAGTAGGTAAAATTAACAATGTTTTTATATTAGAAAAGTAAGCAATAATATATTTTTAAATGTATTTAAATACACATATTTTAGGCACCTTTACTTAGACTCAGCGATTTTTGTTAGTGGGAAAAGTTAGCAGAATATAGTCCCACTGGTTAGTACAAGACAATGTTATCTCTTACAAATAATAATGCTTGTGTAATATTTTAATATTGAAGGAACTTAGTAGAAATTTCAATGTTCATGGCGTCGTTATTAATAGCGATGATAATTGACAGTTCATAGTACCGGCAATGGTTAAATTTGAGATTATCAATCGCCTGAAAGGCCTTCCCTTGTAAATTACAAAATTATTACTCGGTGCTGGCTGAGCAGCATTTGTCATGAATGCTATGTGCGTCGGGTATAAATGCGAAATCAATTATGTTCAGCCCCAATCACCTTTTACTCCAGCGCCACCGCCTTTTAGCATGTTAGTTTCTATCGTTCCCATTCCCGCACTTTTAATTCAATTTCACAGCTCAACGATATACGTGTATGCTCTGAAGGTTCGGAAGACAGTAAAACTCGGTACCGCTAGGATAAATGTAAAATTAGTTGGGGTTTTCCACGGCCCCTTAGAAGCCGTTAAATGTTATTGCTGTATTTTAATAACTACTTTTTGTTCCAGGTAAGGTGAAATGCAGCGCGATATTTACTGTCTAAGTTGTAAATGTTATATTTAATTAAGTACACTTCTTGGATCATGTAAGTAATATAATTAATTATACACTGATAAACAGAGTCTGCTCGAAAAAATGCAGAACCCAATGGAAAGTTGACTTGCTAGGCTTTTCGTAATAAAAAATTATAATTCCTTGCATTTTGCTGCTTAATACATTGCACAAATTATAATAAGCAATAGATGAAAATAATAAATAAATAATCTTAATATATATAAATTACGTGTCACTGTGTTGTCCGCTATGGACTCCTAAACTACTTAACCGATTTTAATGAAATTTGTACACCGAGTCCAGTTTGATCCAACTTGAAAGATAGGATACCTTACATCTCAATTTATTTATCTTATTGCTAATTATTTGTCTATTAATTATCTGTATATGACATATGACATCGGGCGACGATGATGGCGACATCTGTTGACTAGATTGAGTAAATATTCTGTTGAGTAAATCGAAATCTGTTGACTAGATTGAGTAAATATTCAATAGATGGCGCTATGTAATGTAATATGACAAAAACGTTAGGCACAGCAACGCGTGGCCGGGACAGCTAGTATAATATAAAATAGATAGTAGAAAATGTAAAGTAAAAGTATCTTAAAACAATCTTATATCTGTCAATTTAATATTAAAATGCCGGTAATAAATGTTTTCGACCTTGTTAATGTTTTTAAGATAATTTAAATATCAACATACAATATTTCACTATTTTAAGATGAAACATGTATGCTAATTGTTAAATGATACACACATAAAAAAGGAAATGAAAACTTGTTCTATCGGTTGAAAAATGTTTCCAGTTTAGAAAATTAATTCACAAGCCTATTGTATCTAGTCACAGTCTACTTGTACGAATATATGATATGTATAAAACAAATTTCTCAATGAGTAAGTTCTATTACTTTTATTTTTGTTGTATTAACGAAGAGAAATTAATTCAATAAAAAGAAATTTCGTTTAAAATTCAGGACTTTCCATGACAAATTAATTTATCTGCGCGTTCAATTAAATTAAATAATGATGAATCTTCAATTGGTGTGCGCGTGAACGAGAAAAATCGTTTAAACAAACTTAAATAAGCCAAATTAATTGATTGATCAACACCAATAAATACCGGCTAAATATAGATGCTCGTATTTCATTGTGAGACACTTCGATTAAAATACGAATATTGCGTTTAAATGTTAAACGCCATTTTTCAATAAAATAGGTTCTTTTAGACTAATTTTAAAAACGTTCAATTTAATTTCAAATTACTACTCTTTATATAGATGATTTCCTTTTAATTAAGAAGTAGTGCAGGCGCTATAGGTAGTTGAGTATGCAAAATGTGAAAATCGGCAACTATGGTCGCCCAAATAATAACAAAACACATCTTGCCACCAGCTGTGATGATCCCTTCCCTCAATACATTTCCTTTACAAATAAGAGTAGAGGGGTAAAAGAAAATGGACCAAATATTTGACCGGCAAGATCCGCATTATTAATTTTTGACCTTTTCTTAACTTAAATCCATTGGTGGAATTCGGTCCTCACATTTTGCATACTCACTTACCTCTAGTGCCCGGTTTAAAGTACATAGCTCAATATTTCACGTTTATTTTTGGTATATCTTTAATTATGTAATTTCATATTATGCCTTACTGGAACATAGATATTTTTGATTTTTAGGAAAATGGCTGAATAAACCAAAAGCTAAAAAATTTAAGAAAAGATAAGCGCCTTAGATTGGCGATCACTTCTTTTTTTAGATTAAATTATTCTTCAAAGTATGCCCTAAAAGGTGTAACAAAAAAGTGCCAAAATTAAAAAAAAAATCAAAATTTCTTTACCTTTAGACAGCAAACACAGGTTTATGTTTCTGCTGAGAACGTATTGTGACATATTAAATTTACCTAATAAATTTTATATAAAAGGTAAACTTTATAATGTTAAACAAACCTTAATGATTGTAACGCATCACACGAATTATGTAACACAAATTTTATTTTTTTTATACACAATCAAGATGTGTTATGTTTATTTAATTTATTTAACCTCTAAATAAATGCAGGGTTAATAAATTAATGGAAGTGAACCCATCAATTTGCAAACAAGAGTTATCGGACGGACTAAGTAGAAGTCTAGAAGTAGTAATATGTAAACTTATGATAGGTCATACAAGTTATACTCATACCTACTTATTCAAAAGAGAACCACAACCAATATGTGAAGAATGTAACAGCCCATTAACAGTAAAGCTTATTATTCTTCAATGCTCAAGATACTCGTCACACAGAATCATTTCCTTCAGGAATACAGGCAGATATTTGAAAGCAGGGAAAGTCTGAAAATTCTTATTGACTTTATCAATAAAACGAATCTAATCTCTTTCTTTTGAGTACCTATACTCGTGTCTATAAGTTGTAAATTATGTTTTGTAAATCATTATAGTTAAATATATTGTTTTAAGTGGTAATAACTTTTGAAAGTGGATGCACTCAAATAAATATTTAAAAAAGAAACACTTGGCCTAATTCCGATGCCTATCACCGACAACCTTTTGCAATGTTAAAAATGTTTATGGTGTTAAAGCCCTATATATACATGGACAACACCGCTGCCGCATAATTGTTTTGATTATGAGCATTAATTCTGATGGTAACTGCTTCCATAAAATATAGCGGTGCTCTAGTTAGTAACAATTTTGTAGGAAATGTTGCAATTAGAAACATTTAGAGACTGCAAAATTAAAGGAGCAGACACTATGCTTCCTTCACGTCAAATATTACGTACTGACAAGCAGCTACTACCACTAGTGCATTTTAAACTGCTAAAATATATCAACAAAAATATAAGAGAAAATTAATGAAGTATATTTACTCATTTTTTAATTAATTTCTATTGAACAAAAGCGATCAATTTTCTGTCTTCCCCTACATAAAATTTTAACATTTACTTTCACCTTATCTCGTGCTCACATTCTTCCATTCCATTCCATCCGCATTTTGTCATTCTATCTCCTTTAGTTCATTTGTTATACAATATTTTATGCATTCTCTAAGGAAACTTGTCTATCTCTGAAATATGCTCGGGAACATGGTAACACATGGCTGGAAACACTGAAACACTGAAACACTGAAAGTTCACTGTTAGAAACTGAAATTATTTTCTAATTAAAGGATAGAATACCGTTGTTAAAGTTTAGTTATATTTTTAGAAACATTTACTCCTACTCTTGTGGGTTTCTACCCAGATCTGGGTGTTTTGATTATCGTCTGGGTGGATAGGTTTTTTTCATGAAAATATCACTGTATCTGTCTTAAAAATGAAGCTATAGAAGCTATAGAAGAAGTGTGTATGCGAAATGCCTCTCACTTCTGTAAACAAATCAGTATAGGTGTAACCTTCGTTCGCATTAGAGTTATTTTCTTTTGTTTCGCCGGAAAAATGTTAAGTGTAACAATAGAGCAACGAACTGTTGTTAGATGTCGCATGAAACTTGGAAAAATCACTACTGAAACTTATAATTTATGGAAAGAAGTGTATGGCAATGAATGCAGACTCGAAGTGTGTAAGGACAAGTCATGGGATCCACACCAAGACAATGCGCCGGCTCATTCCTCATTGTCTGTGAAGAGGTTTCTAGCCAAATACAGCATCCCAGTGTTAGACTATTCGTCTTATGCGACTTCCATCTGTTTCCTAATGTGAAATTTGCATTTAAACGCAAAAGATTTGAGTTCGTTAAAACTGTGAAAATAAAAGCGGCTCGCGTTCTGAAGAAGCTGACAGAAGAAGACTTCCAGCTCTGTGTCAAACAATGGAAGATTCGCATGGAGCGTTGTAGAGATAGAGGAGAGGTGTATTGAAGAGGTGTATGCTGAAGGTGATAATAAGTAATTATGTATGAAATCAAAATAAAATGTTTTACAGCGGCAGTCTCGTTATTTAATAGCCGCACCTCGTGGGTGGTATGTCGATAACAACATTTTGCTTCATTAGCTTATGATCATACAATGTTAAATGAAACAACAATCACACAAAGAAATTTTAGAGCTGGTTCGACTAGGGCTCACACGATACGAGCCCTGAAAATGGATGGCGCTGAAGCGTTATGCCTATACTCAGCCGTTGGGGCAAGTGAAGTATTTATAACTTTGTTATAATTATTATAAAGCCTCAATGAGTAAGAGGGTTACGGTGGTGTGCGCAGAAGGGTCTGGTCGTGAGACTGTATGGAGCCATCATCGGTGCAGATCTTGGTGGTAGTAGAAAATTATTAGTTTAGAAAAAAGTAGGTATCGTTTTAGTTTTATTTCAGGTAATTATTGTTTATTATTTTAAATTTTCACACACTAAGCATATTACCATTAATTGTATCAAATTTTTTAAAAAAATTTAAACTTTGAAGAATTTTTTTTTTATACACAGTTGAACAACAGATTCCATTTCACTTAATGTATCAACACTTTCATGTAATCTCGGCCTTTTTTCAGGTTGACACTACTAACTCATACAGTCAACGACATTTTTGCGGCAACTGAAGGCTAAAATATCTTCAAACAATCGCATTGTAAATAATTTATATTCACATTTATTTTCCATTAGAACATTCGTTTCCATTCGGATACAAAATGTTAGAAAAGACAAAATTATAAAATAAAATATTTAACAGATGTTTGTTTACCAAATTTTATATTTCGTAAATGTACGACATAACCTTTTTGTAATAAAAAAGATTAAACTTTTATGTTGCTGTTAGTTTATTTTTCTCGGACTTTTTTTTAAATAACGTCAACGACATAACGTTAACACTCTTGACCACTGAACAGCCTTTATTAACATTTAATATTATTTCTTTTATTATAAACAACTCGATATAATTAATTTTTAGTAGTTCTTAATTGGTATTGTTAACTTTTAAATTGAGGGAATATTACCCCAGAGATCTAAAGACTAATGAGAACCAGATTTAGATCCTTTCGTTAAAGTGAGTAACATTTTGTACCATATTATCAGGGATATGGTGGGCAGTGTTTCTGCATATATAAGCTGCAGAGTACTAATTTAATTTCAGAGAACTAAGACCTCCTAGGGGACGTAAAATGTCGTTCGTTGGGTTCGAAGTTTACATTCTAGTTTTATAGCAATGTGAGATTGGGTTCTCAATCAAGCATCCAATTCAACAACTTCATTGTAAGGGTACTATATGCGGGGTACGATGTGCGGGGGGTATGTGGTACCATCGAGTATGTCCAGAACTCTAATACTATTATAAAACAATCTAAAATAATTTATATCTCAATCGTATTAATTTTAATCTATTGGATATTATGCTAAATAATTTTGGTAATAATCAAAGGCAGAATTATTATTGGATATTACAAAAAGACGACACAGTGGGCGAGAGCATTGGTGCTTGACGCAGACTGCTGGGTCTCCGGGTTCGATCCCCGGATATATATATATATATATATATATATATATATATATATCATAAGATGATATACTTATATAATCATAAAGTTATTAGGCAGTGGTGGTGTCCACATATATGAGGCCATGACACTTCCAACATGATAGAAAGTCATGACATGACGTTAAATAAATTAATAAAAACAATACATCAACAAAAAATTCAGTTGTATTTTCACTTTTAAACATGGGCCTCTCAAATTATGAATATTTAGTTGAGAGCAACTAAACCTTTTTCATTAATTTTTTTTTTTTTTTAAATTTCCTACACATTCATAATACTAAAAGCGGCATGATAATGACATTAATTTTAATTTTTATAATATATGAATTTCAAACTTATCATAGCTGCAACTCTAAAATACAAATAGAAAGTTCAAAATTTAATAAACGAGTATTTTGGAGGCTTTAAGAGCATATATATCAGGGATATGATAGACTTTGTCTTACTCAGAATTAGAAACCAGAACGATACAACTTAGAAAAGGAATGGTTTTTAGATTAAAAACGACAGAACGTGAGTTGCAGATAAGAATCTTCTTTTAAACTTGTCATATTTTTTTCATAGGAATTTTTTTTTCTTTCCAACATCATATACAATTAAATGGAGATATAGTTGTTGTCTCTTTTACATTAAAAAATATGTATTTTAGTAGAGATAAAATTCCACTTTCATTTCACCAGAATATTATAGAAAAAGATACAAGATATGTGTCTGTTACACTTTAATGGTTATTTGCAACTTCATTCAATACCGGTACGGTAGTGAGGTCAGGTGAAGTGATTTTGTCATTTGTAGTTCATATTACTGACATTTCCTTGAACGAGTGAAATCAAATTGAATTTTTTCATGACAAAAAATCATGCGCATGTTTAATAAGATGTCAAAGTGGCTACAAAATGTTTACTGAGACGGGTCTTAAAATGTAAAGCAATTGGAACTAGCTGTCATTTTTTGGGACCTTCCATGAATTACGTCACACACATTTCCTGCAATTCTAATAGCACCCCCCCCCCCCTTCGTCCTTGTCATATTTTGCAGACTTTATTTCATTTAATAACATTTTTTGCCATATTTTTTGTTTTTAGGATAAATGACCTTGGATGACCAGGAAATTACCTCTTATTTTGACTCAAATTTTGTAATATATTTCATGTGCATGTGACGTCACACAGCTTCTGACCCGCACAGCGCTTGTGCCAACATTCTATATTTATTTTACAGTGTACGAGTATACATTTGATAATGTAAAAGGTTTGAACTGTTTCGAACAATATACAAAATACATTTTGTAATCATACTCTGAATAAAAGAAATAAATTCTCATTCTGTGGTTGTTGATTTGTTGCAAGGGGAAGCTTTGAAATAAGAATAAGAAACCGGATATCACCAAAAAATCTTACGTCACCCCAAATGGCAAACAAATGCAAATACGATAAAAATATTCACTTGGTAAAAAACGTGAACAATTTAATATTTCTTAAATTTATTTGCAATAAATTGTTCCATGATTTTAAAATTGAAATTCTTTATAAAAAAAAAATATTTAATTTAATTTGTCTCTTATTTCTTTTTTGTATATGTAAGAAGTTTATGTACCAGTTTATGTGTAAATATTACAGCATAGTTGATAACGTAGTATCGATTTGCGTAGAACAATAAATACAGAAATATAATTAATTAGGTAAATATAATTGTCTTACATACCATACAAATGTGTTAACTACCGTCTACCATGCTGCATGGACAGAGTTGGGAACAAGTTCTGAAACAAAGAGTTACATTTTAATTTAATTCAGCCTATTTTCTTGATTTTCTACTTTATCAACACCATTTAGAAGCTTCTGAGCCCAACAAACACTTGGGTTCTACTCAGAGTAGCATCACCAAAATGTACTTTGAGTCTCTTAAAAATTTCACTCGAGTTCACATATACGTTAGCGACAAAACGAATAATAACACATTGCGCAACATTATTATTTATTGTTAATTGTGTGTGCCTTTCGGCTTTACAATCTACCGTATTCTATTTCTTATTACATTTCATTCCCATCTTAACAATTCAACCTTAAAACTAAACTTACTAATTTTATTTAAAACTAATTATTATTCTAAAACTAAACTTAATTTATTTATTAAAACTAAAAAAAATTATTTTAGACTTTTAGTACTTCCAAAAAGTGCTTTCTGCTTCTTTTTCTCTTGACCCTCTCTCTTATTCTAGACCTTTTTATCTCCAAACGTACTTTCCACTTCTTCATCTCTTGACCCTCTTCCTTCATTTTCCCTAGTCTTCCTTCTGTACTGGTCTCTTCCCTAGTCTATCTTTCTGGGCTGAAGTTTACCTGTTTCCTCGCTACTTCTTCCTTTCTCCTGCTTCCCTTCATTGCCTCTTTTAGTACTTCCTTTCTCTTCCTGTTCCTTGTGCAACCCAGCCATCTGCTTATTTCTTCTCCTGTTTTTTCTTTCCTTCTTACTATTTCCGCCATCCACCTCTTTCCTTCACTGCCACCCTTTAATAGCTGGCCAATATTCCTTTCGCTCGCTACTTTTTCCTTACACTCAAACTTAATGTGCTCTAGTGTTTCGTCCTCCGATCCGCACACTCTACACTTTCTTTCCTCACTACTTTCCCAGTTCCGCAACATATACTGGTACTTTCTATTCAATCATAGCGATACTGAAATGGCAGACGTGAGCGTGAAGGCCGTGTGTCTGTCTATTCCCTTTGAATCACTGCACTGCTCAAGTCATAACAAGAACAAAATTTATGCCGGTTTATATTTCAATAACTGTCGTAGTTTAATTTCCAGTAAGTTAGGCAACCCGACTACAATTCCTAAATGTAAAACAACTGTTTGTTAAGTCTCATTCCCACTCACTGTTTTGATATTTAAATTACATTTTTATTTAATATTTTATTCTAGATTTCAGGTTTTTAGTATAGACATTCCTTGTCACATTCGTGTTTTAATTTGAGTGGTTGAGTGGAATTAATTTAGGTGGTTCCCGTGCGTCGTTAGTACTATAAATTTTGACAAATTGCTATTTTTAATAATAATTAGTAATTGAAATTGCTTTTACTTCTTTATTTTTAACTTCTTTTAACTCTAACTACATTTTGACAGATTGTCACACTTTGGAGGTTATAATATAATTTTTTTTTTTTAATTTAAAAACATTGTACCTTTGAAGGTTCTACAAAAATAAGGAAAACTTAAAGTTAAATTCTAAAAATGGTGCAGGGAATTACGCATACGATGGAAATGATTAAATTGAATACAAAAGTAAAACAGTGAGTGGGAAAGATACTTTAGTTACTTATTATTATATAACGCTTCAAATTAAAATAAAAATTTTACCTAAATATAAAATAAGTGCGATAAAAGTGAAAACAACTAAGTTTTGTTAGCATTTCTTGAAAAATATTTGTTTCTAAAATATTCTGAATTTGAGTTTAACGCACAACAGATTGCCGATTGCCTTAGAACAAGTATATATAACTTTTCCACTTGTTTCTCTTAAACTTTAGCTATTCATTTATTCACTATTAGCAGTCCTTCCTCCCTTCCTCCCTCCCTACCATCCCTCCTCTCGTTCCCTCTTTTAACTGGTTGTTTGTCTTACAAATAACATCGTACAAACACTAAATACGAGGGTTCTAATTAAATTATTATTGATTTTTATTTTTTTCGGTTTCCCTCAAATAGTTATGCTTTGAGAATTTCAAGTTGAATTAGGTTTAATCAATTGATTTGCTTTGTATATATATTAGAAAGCATAATGATGAGACACCCTTGTGATTTGCAGTGGCGTATTTAAAGTTGACTGTGTCTTGAGCATTAATCAGTGACGGACTGGTCAGGATGTCAGCTAGCCCGATTAGGAAAAGTGGGGGAACTAGAAAAAAGCCTTCATCTCAAAAAATAAAGTAAGAGTACAGTACAATTGAATTTCTTTTCTGAAGACGAGTAGGATATTAGTATCATTTCTCTCATAGCTAGCAATTTTGACCCAATACGCCAGTGGACCCATACTAGTGCTCCTTATTCTGTAATAGCAATCACTGGTCGGGAGTAATATATTTTTTTTTTTGATTATTTCGATTTTTGGGATAGTACGCAACTTTGGACCAAAGTTAAGCTGAATCTTTTGTAAAATATAATATCCTGTGCACCTGAAGATCGCTTTGAGTGGGTAGGCGAAAGTTTGTGTTTTAAGTAGTTGATTATTAAAGTAAATGGATTGAACGAGTTGGTGTTTTATATAGGCTAATAGCCTATATTTTTTTATTGATTCTTATTGATAAGTTCTTTAACCAACGTGTTTATATATATATATATATTTTTAATTTTTTTTTATTGGGCTTTGGCTTATTCAGCCTTTTTGCCATTCTAAAATACAAATAAGTATTACATTCTATAATATATAAAAATTACTTAAAACTATACATATATAACTACTATATTTACTACTATATATAAACTATTATATTTACTTCACCATTTGTTTAATCTAAGTTAAAGTTCTACTATATACTCAATTATTATACAATTCAAAATTTAAACCCTTTCTTAATTTCTAATTTTCGAAAAATGTTTACATTGAACACCGTAATACACATGCAAAATGTCAAGTTACTTTCTTTAACGTGTTTATAATATATACTTGCTAAACACATTTACGTGTATTTAAGGTTTATCTAACATAACAAAAGTTAACTGTTAGATAAGCGACTATACCATAAGACGTGTGCACTTTTTCTCCCTTTATTCCCAATTCTTTTTCTCACTCATTTCTCTCTATTTGACTAGCGCTTTAAACTTACTTGGTCTACATTATAGATATTTATAATTGTAGCTAGTGTTTACTCCCGTCGGCAAAGCGACGTCTTTTTATCGTGTTATGATTATGATTTGAATTCGCCCCCATGCCCCCAAATAAAGTTTTGAAATTTTTAATTTTTTTTATTAATAATATACTCAATTATTAAACAAGCCAAAATTTAAACCCTTTTTCAATTTCTAATTTTCGAAAAATGTTAACATTGAACACCGTAATACACATGCAAAATGTCAACTTACTTTCTTTTACGGATTAACAGTTATACAGCAAAAATGGGTATTTAAAATACAGAGATTAATTTAGTTTTATTGATAAAGTCAATGTGATAACATTATTATTACAACAAAATAATTCTACTCTTGAAATATTAACATCTTTGTTCCATTTCATTCGATTTGAAATTACTGTCACCTTAAAAATTTGGCCGCCATAAGTCCGAGTCTTGTGAACCTAGGCTTAAAATCCATCACTGGTAGTTTGTGGATAAATAATATATGGTAAAATGTTTTACGACTATTGATTAACAAAGTAAAGTAGCCAAGATGCTTTCAGGAACGTTTAATTGGATGTTCGTGATCTTGCAATGTCACAGATAAAGTAATGGCTGTTGTAATTCTTTAGCCATTTCAAATTTATTTCTTCATCTCACAAACAATTAGCTAACTGACATTAAAAGTATCGGATGAAACTACTTGACTCTAGGGTATTTTTTTTATGTATTGTTTTATGTATATCGTATTCTGTTTAAAGAGAGTGTTGTCTCCTCTTGTGCAGTTTCTTTGGACTTCCGGCAGAGTGTGTTCTCTTCCGGTTCTATTGAAGAAAATATTCTAACCTTTAAATTTTATCGTGTTTAATTGCATCGCTTAATACTGTAAAAAAGACAGAGTAAAAATTACTGTGAACATACTAGCAAGGTGCTTTAATAGTTTTATGCCAAAAAACCTTATTAATAAATGTAAAAATTACTATAGGTATATTCATTGTTATTTGATGTTATAGAAATTACATAGTTATTTTTACTGTGTTTTTGTCACAGTGTTGGTACACCAAAACATGTCATGTATCCTGTGCTGCTTTTATTTTTTGAAATTAATTTTTGGCTTTAGCTTATTCGTCCTTCTTGCTTTTAAACAATATTTTCAAAATGTGCCACAAAAAATTTACAAAAGATGTGCGCTCTCTTGGAAGGCAATTGTGACTTGAGAGCTACGAGGCATATTTTTTAAGTAAGTACCGTTTTGCGTTTCCGCCTTTGCAGCGCTACGGTCGGCGTTCCGCGCATGCGCGCTGGTCTACGCACTGACGCCATTACAGTCTGATTCTTCATTGTATACGTTGTTTACTGAGTGTTTAAGATGCCTCCGACAATCGTGAGTCCAGCCGATTGTGAAGTACGGGCTGTTATACGATTTCTTAGTGCTAAAGGCGTAAAACCGATCGATATTCATCGTGAGATCTGTGAAGTTTACGGACAAAACATTATAAGTGATGACTACCATTTGTTCCTGCACTTGAAGAAACACCTGGGTGGTCAGCGTCTTTAAGACGATAACGAAGTCAAAACAGTTGTGATACAGTGGTTAACAAGTCAGGCGGCAGAATTTTATGAGGAGGGTATTCAAAAACTGGTGCCACGTTATGACAAGTGCCTCAATATTCACGGAAATTATGTAGAAAAGTAGATTAAGGTACAGGCTTTCATGTAAAAATAAAATTATTGCGATATCTTTGCACGTCTTTTTTTAATTCCAAAACGGTAATTACTTAAAAAACACGCCTCGTAATAATAAAATAAAAAATATATCTTTTATTTGTTACAGTCATAAGTGCTATTACATATTTTGTATTTATTAAATTACCTATACTATTTAAAATAAAATTTAAAAAAAACATTACATATTAATTAAAGTTATATTAAATTAAATTTCCTGCTGTTCCTTTTTTTTAATATTTATTTTTAGTGCGTTATTAGCACTTAAAAGGCTATCACAATACATAATTCGTAATTCATAATTCATAATGATATTCTTTATTTTATATTGCATGTGACGTCACAACGCTTCTGACCACTTTTCCCCCCTTGTCACATCTTGTCAAATTTTGTGGACTCTCTTCCAGTCCACTTACAGATGACACAGTGGGCGAGAGCATTGATGCTTGAAGCTAGAGTGCTGTGTCTTCATGTTCGATCCCCGGACCAGCGTTTTATTTTCTGGGATTGGTTGTTGTTAAGTTAAATTTATTGTATACGTGTAATCATATACTTAATAAGCAGCGGTGTAGTTTACATGTATGCGACCATGACAACACAAAAACCACTCTAATAGAAGGTTGTCGGCAATAGGACTCAGCATCGACGTTAAAGAAATGAAATCAATAAAATTAAATTAATTTTATTTCAATAATTTCGTATTTTTTTCATACCTGGTAAAAAAAGACAGTTTTTAGAGTTTCAATTTCAAATCGCGCCATTTGTCAATTTTCAATTTTTTTTACTAATTAATAATTTTCATGGTTTTTATACAAGAGTCAAAATGGGGAACACCGTCAAGGTCAAATTTTTGGACAGGGTCTACTTCAGCGCTATTTTTAACATGTTTAACAATATTTTTAAATTTTAAAAAAGATTTTTTTGTATGTAGAATAAATGTCATATATAATAAGCCTAAAAAATTAAAATATCGTTTTTAATTATTTTTATTATAAAAAAACAATCCTCAAAATACCTTAAATTTTCGAGGTCTACACCACCGCCCTATTAAAAGTGATTTAAACCAGCAACAGAACGTTCAAACCTTATGAATATCAAACAAACAAAAAACAAATCGAACTAAATATTTAATAACAATAGATAAAAGATTGAACAAATAATCAAAGTAATAGAATATTTCAGTTAAACTAAAAATACAAAAATATATTAAATTAAAATGGGATTTTGTTTCACTAATACTTATACTCGTATTTATAAATTATAAAATATGTATTACAAATGTTTAAAATGTATATATTGTTTTAAGTGCTAATAACTATCAAAAGTTGTTGCACTCAAATACATATTAAAAAGAAGATGTTTGTACTAAGCTTAACCAAAGCTGGATAATTATGTGTAAGGAGTAATTGTTATACACTACACTGTGTGCAGTAAATCTTGATTTGATTTTCCTCTACTCCTAGAGTTTTGCCATGCCGCCTATGTTAGCCAAAAACTCTGCGTACGGAAAAAGAGCAAATATTATTTCCTACTTCAAGACATGTTTGATAAATACCTTCAAACAGATATGATGTTCGTATTATTATTTCTACAACAAATATATCGCAGTGATATTATCGATATGATAGAAATAGAATTATGATGTATAGACTGCACTCCTAATTGACAATATGCTGTTAAAATTAATCAAAACCTATTCAATGGAGTTAAATTCTAAGCGTTGTCTATTGTCTCTTGTTTCACGATGAATCAAAGACCGGATCCCCTTACCTTGTTTAACAAGTTAGGGGAATGCCTGATGACTCTTATTGTCCTCAAGTGTGGCGAATGTATTTATTAAAATTAGCTGTCGCTATCAGATATCAAAAGCTGGACCCCGTGGTTACCAACCCTGCGATGAAACACGTGTCCATTTCACGCTCACTAAACCCACTAAATACAAAACATGGATATTACCTTAAATACATGTATCTACTTAAACGAAACCTAGTAATATTTAATCAATAAAAACAATAAAAACTTAATCTGTAATAGTTTATAATATATAATTTTTAAATCTGTTTTCTAAAGGTTTTAGAAAACCAAAAAAAAAACTTTTATAAATCAATTAATCCGAAATAAGAACCTTTTTATTTAATTTATTTAACGTCGCCCTAGGTCCGATGCTGAATCCTATCATCCGCGACCTCTTACTAAGTTTTTGTAGTGTCGTGGCCTTACATAGCACACACATAGTAAAGCACACCGCTGCCTAATAAGTTTATGATTACGTATGTACATGTCAATTTAATTTGATAATCCAAACCCAGAATATATAACTCTGGTCCAGAGATCGAAGACATAGCAGCTTGGTGTAAAGCATCAATACTCTTTCCCACTGTGTGGTCTATTCCCAAATAATGATTCTAAGTTTCCAAAACAATTGTTACCAATTACCATTGTTATGTTCTATTATTTGGTAGGGTTCTATGCTAAAAATGTAAATTTAAAAAATCAAAATCTCAAAATTTAGTATCGGAAGGAGTATTTAAAACTTGTTCTACATGTAAAGGACATTAATAAATATAGCGTTTTACAACAAGAACTTTATTTTTTAAATCATAATAAAAAAAGAAATTTAGATAAGAATGATTCAAATTATTATTGTATTAGAAAGAGTAATAAGGTTTGGCAATTATAAATAACATATATTACAATTACCAAATTATTAGAAGAATATTGGACAAATGTCCACTACGACCACGCTGACAGATGTCGATTCTCTTATCAAAATTTCCAATCACAATCGAAAATCACGTCTCCAGACCACATAGCGCACCATACAGTGACACGTTGAGCATGCAAAGGTTTCTCAACAATCTCTCTTGGATTTTCAGAAGCACAAATGCGGCAATTTTACTTGTTGACGAATTTTACGAAGTGTAACCTTTACAGATTTACCATTTTCATAGTGGATTTTTATTATTTTAATGCGATTTAAATCGAGTAACAATTTCCAAAGCATCTAATACTGATATGTCAAAAAAGTAAATGTCAAAACTGTCATGTTGTTGGTGTTACCCCTATTGAAAAAACTAAAGTTCTTCTTGAAAAACGCTATACATATATATTTCAGTTTTTAAGATGATCACAAGAAAAGTGTTTTCTTGAAAAAGTCTTTAAACTCGTGTTTCATTAAAAAGCGCCGAATAATGTTATTTTGATTGCAAAGTTCTATGGCACAGCTTGTACCGGTCGTCATTATAATTCGATTTTTTGTCTTAAAAAATCGTTCTTTCGGTCTGGGGTTTGTCTAGACATCAGATTCTCTTTTTGGATATCTAGTTTCATAGAGAATTAAATTTAATTGAGGAAAAAATGAACTATCTGAGGTTTACATGCGCTTTTGGTACATTGCAATACCAAAATATATGTCTTATCTACGGAAACCAGGATTCCTCCTTATTGGATATATCACAATTTTGTAGTTTGGCGTTAGATCACAAGGATACTTTCTTGAAGAGAGTACTCTTAGAAAGATACGTACAAATTCTGATATAAATCTTTCACTTGCCAAAACTGTAACCATGAAAAATTAATAATGCAAAGCGATCTCATTAGCTGGCAATCAATTCGGCATTAATCGTGGCTCGCGCAGGAGGCGTGGTGGTTAGTGCCGCTTTGGGTTAGGAGGGAGAGTTAGGAGAGTGGGGAGAGTATAGGGATGGCGGAGCGGGGTGGCAGGCGGTACTGAACACGGGCGTCGCGATAGAGCATCATCACTCGTCAGTGTGGTAGAAGCGTCGGAACAAACACATTCTTGAAAGTGTTCTCTTGTGTTCTCACATGCTAATACGATATCCGTATACTTTTTTGATAAACAGTGGGTTTTTTTTATATATATATATATATATGTAAAAAATAATAATAATAAATTTTTATTTGTGAAATTCACAAAATATACATTGTTAAAAAAAAACTTATAAACTGTTATATGTGTTGTATGCTTAAATATAATATGATTTTTAGTTTTATTCGAATTTGAAAAATATCTAGTGAAACTTTTTGTCCGTCCAGTTGAAAATAGATTTATACAAGAACTATTTAACACCACGGAGAACTTTCTGGCGTGAGTAAACCTTATTATTTTCTATACTTTCAATGTCAATGCCTGATTCAGCCTGGAAATTAATTACTAACTTTTATTATATATAGATATATATATAATATATAAGATTGCTATATATATATATATATATATATATATATATATATATATATATATATATATATATATATATATATATATATATATATATATATATATATATATATATATATATATATACATATATACAGAAATATGTAACACAGAGAAATCTTAATCCATCTTTGTTCTTCGTCTGTATCCTCATTTTGCTGATAACATCTTGTTCGATTATTTCCGCAGCTTTAGTTGGAACTTAATCATATATTTATACATATATATATATATATATATATATATATATATATATATATATATATCATAAATAGTCGGACAGATTTCTAGTAACTTTACTTTAGAAAATTGAAATATAAATAACGAAAATAACCTTTGTTTTACACAATTCTAATCTTTTGTGTAAAAACTGTCAAATCCGGATACTGCAAATAATTTAACTTCTATAACATACCACAAATGTCACATATGCGTCGTCCAGAATCAAAGTTGGCTGCTTGATGTTTTATGAAACTGAGAAAAGTGCCAAAATATTATTCAAACATCCCATCGCAATAAATTTTGAAACTTTTTTGTAATTCTGTTAAATAACATAATAAAATGACTGTGGTATAAGTTGTTTAACAAATTATTTACTTTAAATAGTAAATATATATTTTTTTAATATTTATTTGAGTTCACCAACTTTCAATAGTTATTAGCACTTAAATCAATATACACCATACATTTATATACATTTTATTTTAACATTTTAATTTCATGTTCCGTTTCTCTAGTAACTCTTTCTGTTTCGTATTTTTCTTGGTTATGTCATTGTCTGATGTTTCTTTTTCCAATACCATGTTCGAATCCAAGCTATCATCCTCATTATCTTTTTCGGTAATTGTAGTTTCAGTTGTTGTGCCCTCATTTTTTTTTTAGTTTCTGCTCTTGGACCTAGCAATTTAAATATATCTTTTTCTTCGCCGATAATATTAACCGCTTCAGCTTCTTTCCTTGCACTATTTTCCCTTTTTCATTACCCAATTTGGGAAGTCATGTTCATTGATAACACCTAGTAATATATTACCCGTTACTTGTATATTGTTTTTTCTTAAGTTATTGTTTGGTTCATAACTAAGAGTTATCCGCATTTCAGATGTTCTATTTTTAAAGTTTGTTGGATAATCCTGTCCAAATGGTCTGGGCCGTAACATAGTCTGCATGTTTTTTTTTTATTTCCGTAGCTTGCCCAAACTTTTAGTCCCATCATACTAATGTACGATGGGAGTTCCTTTTTTTAAATCATTTTTACCAACCTTATCCCATTGTACACCGAAAATGACATCTGCTGTCAGTTCTTTCTAATAAAACCTTGTATACCTTATTATCGGTTCCTATATGTTCAACTATTTTATGTTTTTATAGTAGTTCATAAATGGGCTTGTGTCCTATGTCTTAATTTCTATAAAAGTGTACTATATATTGATAAAGTGGGTTACTAGAACCTCAAATGTCCAATTATTTTTTAATAACTCCTTATATGTTAGGAGATATTAACAATTAAAAAAGTCATTTTATCTCTTTAATTATTAAAGGGATTCAACGTTGTACACATTCCAAATGCATGTGACATCACAATCCTTGTGTAAGGTTACCAACCTTACAGCTCATAAATCTTTGCTATATGTATTTATATATCAAAATATCAAATATTATTTACAGCTATTTCAAGGAGCAATCAAATTTCAATATTATGTCTCTCTTAGCAGGGTTAAACAAAATAAAAACTTATTATTCTTTGATTTGACTTTATTATTTGACTACCAACAGCTACAAAACATTACCACAGCACTGACCTACTCAACAAATAACTGACGTTAAAATACATTTCACGTCATACAAATATGGCCGACCATTTCTAGCGCTAAAACTACAATTCAAACTTTTAATTGCTATATCTCTGTCAATATTTAGATATTTAATAAAATAGACACGCCAATACACATTTATTATTATCAATTTTAATCAACTATTGTAAAATCAACCACTAAAAAATAAGGACACAAGCCCATTGGCCTGTTTTCCGTTAATTTCACTAACATTTTATTCCCATTAACTTGAATGGCTAGCACATCATGTACATTTAGTTCTATCTTAATTCTCAAAAATAGATGTTGTTCAGTAATTGTCATCCAATATTCCACGTTGACAAATTCCGCACTCACAGTATTTTTTATGTTTTCTTCCATTTCATTGTCTTATTATTCACTTCAATTTAAACTATTGATTTTTGTTAATAAAATAAACAATATACAATGAGTTCATAACAGTATGCCGCTGCACTGGAGTAATCACAAAATGATGTTTGTGCATCAGTTGTCGGATTTGAATCCAAATAGTAAATATTAATATTTTATATGTATATATTTTTTTATATTTATTTATTTATTTGCCTCGACTTTTATTCGTCGTTTATTTTTTATATATCTTTTATAATTTTTAATTCAATTTTACAAATTTCTAAGTGTTTGAATAATTCACTAATTAATTTTGAATCACTTAACAACAATTTAGTATTAACAGGAAAAGTTTTAATCACATCTAATATTTCACTATTGAATTTTGATCTTTCTAAACTATAATTTATGCATTCAAATATAATATGATCCAAAGTCCACCACATTGCCATCTATTGTCCGATTTAATATTAATTTATAATTAATTATATGTATATAATAAATTATAAATATAGTTCAAATTACGAGAGATACTTAAAACAAGTTGTGGTGTATAAACTGCTAGTTAAAAAGCACTGTCTCACTCATTTTTCTATAATGTATATAGAAACGAATAAGATAAAAGTCATTATCGTATTATAGATTTATACCGCTCTTATAACCTCTTTTAAGTATAAATCACCGCCGAACTATCGTGATTTGGACTATAGTAATATTTTTGACAAATTATGTCAAAGTAACTAGCCAACTCTGATTCTTTATAGCATATTTAATAATGATTTACAAAAATTTAACCAACCAAATTTGATTCTGGACGACTCACATACACTGTTATACACAATACACAATTTATACTGTGTATATCACACAGTGTCCTTATACATATACAACAGCATACTCGCTAATCACAATAAATTTACACGACGAAACCTCTTAAAAATTTACAATTTATTATTTATTCGTGACTGCGTAGTAGCTGAGAGCTATGATGCTAAACGCCAGACCACTGAGTCTAGGGTTCGATTCTCGGTCAGCGCTTACTGTCTTTGTTTGATTATTACTATGAAGTTTATTTGATTATGTTATTTACATTATCAGAAACTTACTAGGCAGTAGTGGACGAGACATGTATACTATGTATATATGTATCACATGTATACATAGTAGGAAATCGAAATCGAAGGTGATTAAGAGCCTCAAGGGTCAGGATCGGAAAAGAGGCCAAATTAGTTAGTTAAATAAATTAAATAAATAAATACTTTACTTTCTGTACGGAATAGTGTTATACTAGTATTACTGTACTGTAGTACTGTATTTCCTGCTTTTTTATCAAGATGTTATATAAAATTTATATCTAATTTTATGTGAAAGAGAAATAGTAAATATGACTGAACTTTTACATATTTAAATTTTGTGTATAAGAATGTAATATTAGCTTATACAATAAAATATAAATTTATTTATTTTATGATATTTTTTTTTTTTTTAATATAATTTATTTAACGTTGGTAATATTTCCGATGCTGAATCCTATCACCAACAACCATTTACTATATTTGCAGTTTTGTGATATTGTGGCCTAGTATATGTTAAAAACACCGCTGCCTAATAAGTTTAAGACTATGTATGTGCATATTCAATATACCTTAATAGCAACCAAACCTAGAAATTATAACACTGGTCCTGGGATCGAACCCGAAGGCACAGCAGTGAGCATAAAGCGTCAATGCTCTCTCTCACTGTGTTTTAATCATATTTTAATATAAAGGGTGTTCTAAAAGTCGACGTCAAGCCGGAAGTGGATCATAGACCAAGTCGAATATTTAAAAAATTATTGGCATTTAAAAAAAATCGAAAACATCTACATCCTGTGACAGTCTTTTCACTACTGTTTAAATGCCAATAATTTTTTAAATATTCGACTTCAACTTAGATTTTCTTTAATATTTTTCTGATAACTGTTATGACTTTGGCCTATGACCCACGACATCGACTTCTGGGACACCCTGTATACTGGGACACCCTGTATGTAATGACTATATATATATACATATATATTCATGTATTTATACATAGTTATAGCTGTATGTGTGTGTATATATGTATTAGTAAACCCCATCTATATTTACCCTGTTATCTCAGAAGGATTTCTATATAAGTACATTTATCTTATATTACCAGCTAACACATGGATTAGTGAATAGTGGTTACAAATAAACATCTCATTAGCTCTTTAGCCATTCTCAATCTCAGTCTATGGACCAGCTCGTAAATAAATGCTATTATGGTATCAGTATGTGCGTCAGGTTCGATCATGTGTGTCGACTGTCGACTGGCGGACATCCCCTATGCCTTAGGGGATGCTTGGGGATACTCATGTAAAATTATTGATATCATATCAGTGATTTATTAATAACTTTATTTTAAAAATATGTGTGTTATAATTGGAATTATCTACTAATATAACGCTCTTATATTCCTATAGATTATAATCGGATACTTGAAAACGGAGAAAGTCTGAAAAACCGTTAGAGCATAGATATATATGGGGTATGAATAGCCTATGTTTCCTATAGATTTGTCCAAAATGTGTGCGAGAGAGAAAGGTATATGTTCCTATTTGTTCTCTATGAGCATGCGTCGAAAGTGACAGCTGTCTAGATATAATAAATATTAATATTCTATTAAGATATAATAAATATTAAATATGTAAAGAAATTATATTTGGTACAATGCTCGTCTGTCAGTAAAACAGTGACCGTTCAGTGAAAACATACACTCATGAACGCTGTATGGATAACGGCTAACACAGTTCATATTTGGGGTGGACAGAACTTACGTTTTTAGTTATATTTATAGTTATATATATAGTTTATTTATATTTATACATATCTACATTATTCTACATCAATAAAATGTCATATTTAACAACTGTCACGTATTATATCTAGACAGCTCTGACTTGACAACTGTCCCTTTCGACGCATGCGCATACAGAACATATACCTTTCTCTCTCGCATACATTTTGGACACACTTTCAGGTACAGCATTCTAAGGAAAAACCTGATTGACTTTATCAATCTATATAATTTAATTTCTATACTTTAAATACACATACTCGTATTTATAAATTATAAATTATAAATTATGTATTACTAATGTTTATAAATATTGTTTTTAGTGCCAATAACCATTCAAATAAACCAAAGTTTATGACTTAAATAAATATTTATAAAATATAATTAAAACTGAAAATCTAACCCCAGATTTGTATCATTGTACGATTCTGCTTTAAAACCTCCGAGCTACCATTGTCGTTGATAATTTTATGTTATTTTCATATACTCGTATATTTAGTATTGCAATATTTTGTGACATAATGGTGATGTAATGTTATGTGTTAACTTTTTTAGGACTGTTTGTTATGTTTTAGCCAGTAATTATGTCGTCTACTAATGCACGAAGCTCTATAGTGGTGGAAATATCAGGTTTTTCTCTTTTTACGCTTTTATATATGTGTTAAAAAATATCTTATAAATATATATTACAATTTTGTCTTAACCAAAAAATATAAATATTAAAATTAGCTTAAAATATTTAATTTTGTTATATTACTAAGTCAGTGAATCTATAAGTTTATTCTATTACCTAATTTGGCAAACTTCCGATTCTTCTGACTATTTAAATTTATTTTTTTGTTAATTGAATCATTTTTTGTAATTGTATGACTTTGTTATTGGATATATATACCAGAAAATTTTCAAATTTAAAATGATGTGTAAAAGGACGTGTATAATAGTGAACTTGTTTTATGTTACTGTTGTTAAAAACTTTCTATTGCCATAAATCATGCGCACTAGTAAGTTTTTTAAATAATTGGTTAATTTTTAGGAAATTGAATTGAAATTTGGTATCAAATTCTAATGATTTCATCGTACGAGGGTAGTTTGATAAGTCAGTGATTCTTCCTCGCACCTCTTGTCAACTGTCATCCATTACCTAATAGACCACTGTCAAATTTTAGGCAAGCTGTGTCGTTTAGTTTCTGTTTACAGCTATTGAAAGACAACCAGTCATTGAAAGTAGCTATCCGCGCACCTCATGTGTAGTCACCATGGCAAAAATGTTTAATTGGGCTACGAATTGCTACCCATTCAGCATATTCTCCAGATTAGTCCCCTGTGACTATTTTCTGTTTCTATACCTAAAGAAATGGCTGAGTGGTAACAGATTTGGGACTAAAAAGAGGTCACTGAAACCTATTATTTGGAAGGAATAAAAAAAATTTTAAAAAAACGTTAAAATAAATGAATAGGGTAAAGGAGGCTACGATGATAAATAAAATAATGTTTTTTATAAAGAAATAAAGTGCTTTTTCAAAGAAAAAATCAGTAAATTATCAAACTACCATCTTAGATTGTCTTTCAATTCTTTTACTGTTTTCATGATATTAAAAACTGATGTATATATCTGTCAAATATCACCGCAATGACGAGTGTATTTCGATAGTTGAAAAATGGTATGTTACACATATATATATATATACCAATGTTTTTATACTGTGTAGGATTTTATACGAATTCCCTGTGTGTTTAAGTTACATTCACCAAGTTTTAAATATCAATATGATACTGATTCAAAATGGCGGCAAATTTAAATCAGTCAGCTATTATTGGTACACCCTTTATTTGTCATATTAGTGTAATACAGTTATGTCAAAGTAATTTATTATAATTATCTATCCATTATTAGATTTTCCTTATATGATATATATTTTTTGTTAACATCCAACTACATACACCCCCCTCCCCACTCCCCTCTTCTACATTGTATAATCACTTTAAATTAGTTCTAAATGTATTATCAATAATGATGCAGTAAATGTGGAATATGTTTGTACGTACAACGTAGCTTGATACGATGATGGCAGCATGGCAGTATGGCAGTATGGCAGCCTGAAAGCTCTAACTCGTTCGTATAGTGTACAGTGTATAGTGTACATTGTCTTAATGTAGAGCCGACGTAGAGCCGTCGTAGACCCATCGTAGATTGTCTGTTGCGTACAATATGGTGTTTTATCTGCATATACTTGTGGAGGAAAAACGTTTCACAAATACTTTTATATTATATAACGAACAACGAATATACGAGTACTGAAATCAAGAGAAAATATTGTTTGCTAACAGTTTTTTTTCTTCTTTTAAAATCAACATTTACAAACAAATTTCTTGTCATATATTATTTTTCTTTTGTTTGTTTTATAATATTCCCTTTATTTAAATATTAAATAATAATTTAAAAGGTATATTATTAAAAATAAACATCAAATATTTGTATACAATATGCAAAGTATACATATAACAGTAAACAAAGAATCGTAAAGTTATTATAGCCAGTGTAGGGTAGGTACTAGGTAGCATTGTTATTGTTAATTCTACTGTGTTGTTATTATTTCGATATTATTAAAAAACCGGTATATTAAATAATTTCACTGTTAGCGGTGAAAGACGACTTATACGAACGGGGCGGATTTAACCTGGGGCTTTCGAGTTAATGGATCACTGGATACAATTGATTTCGCCGAAGGACAATTGACTTCTCGCGTGAAGCTAAATAAGGGTTCCTTTAAGACGGCGTGGTAAGCAATTGTGACTAGATACAATTGATTTTGTCGAAAAGCAATTGTGAATAAATACAATTGATTTCTAGCGGGTTCGGTCATTTAATATAGGCATTCCCGGATTTGAGAAAGGGCAGGCTACTTCAGGGCCACTACAATAGAAATAAAAGCAATAAATTTTTGAAAGACTTGACGGAAAAAAATTGTTTCTTTTATTTAAAAAATTATTAGGGGCCCCCGCTAGTTGCCCCAGGGTCCGCCCTGAATATAGGGTTGAAGGGTTGAAGTAGACACAATTTATTTCGCCAAAATGCTAGAAAAATATTAATAGTTAACATGTGTTTCTTTCTGTTTACGGTAACTATTTTAAAGAAGGTGGGAGGGTGCAAAATTTCTTCTACGTCTGCGGTCTCTACTGACCTTAATTAGTTATTTTTCTTAGGTTTGGCTTATTCACTCTACTTGCAAAGAGAATTTTTATTGACGATATTAATTTTCTGTCAAAAAATATATTAAAATTTTAGTAACATATGGCATTAAACCTATAAAAAATTTTTTGTTAAGGGTTTACCACCCTTCTTGTGTTTTAATGTATCTAATACTAATAATAATAATATCTTCATTAAGTATCACGTTCCAGCGTGGTATAGTATAGTGAGAACAGAAATTCAAAACCTGTCTTGGAATTTAAAAAAAATTTAAATTATATCTCAAATATAATATGGTGAAGTGCTAATTTTTTTAAGAATATTTTTCTTTACTCTCATAATTTGTTCAAAATTTTGTCAAGAGATTTTTGTGCATAGTAGGAAACAGTTGGACATGGAACAGTTCAAATGGGAAGTGAACCTGAATTTTTTTAACTTTGTTGTTATATATCTTGGATTCTAAACGGTCAAATAATCTGAATCTTCGTAACTTGTTAGCAATTGTTATTCTTAACCTATAAACAAAAAATTAATAAAATGTATTGAAAAGAGGTTTCACTCTGGAACACTTTCGTTATTTGTGAAAACTTACATAAATAAATATATTAATTATGTAACATTATACAACCCTGTGAAAAAAATAATTTACGAGAGAATACGTAAATACCTTACTTCAAAGAATAATTATTTACGTAATCTGATAATATATAAACCTAAACATTTTTATGTTAAATAAACGTTAAATACATATAACAGTGTTTTAGAGGAATACGTTAAGTTACTTTAGTGATAGAATAGTTAGTGCCGGCGAAATACGTTAAAGTATAGTTTCGTAATAAAATATTATAGTTTTATCCAACTTTATTGATTGTATAAATAGTGGCATGAGCGTCTGGAAGGAGGCACAAGAATATGTTATAGAAATATAGAGACGCACCAAAGGGGAGGACAGAAACGGTCAACTTCAGACCCCGTGCTAACATAAGCAAAAACTCAGTTCAATTATCGCTAGAAGATGATTTTAGACTGACTGGAAGATAATTGTGATTATATACAATTGATTTCGCGGTTGAGTCTCTATACGAATAAAATTTACTTACACAAGATAGAATCTAATGCTTAGACGCCTTCTTTTAATTTTTCTGCGTCGCCAATGGTTAGTACTATATAATATACGTATTATAAAATTCTATATTTCTTATTTTAAATTTTCTATGCGAGATGCGCTGAAACGAGACGAGTCGACGAGCCCCTTAAGAGTAGAGCTGATTCGTCATTTACGAGCATGTCATTGCAAGTCTACGACATAAGTCCCACACATCTCGATGTTAAAGGAGAACGTACCGAACCAACCGAACCAACAGAACCAACAGAACTAACCGAACGAACAAAACAACAAACATAAATGTCTGAATGTAGGATTTTTGGAGCTTTATCTAATTAATTATTAAAACAGTTATACAGTAGCTGCAGAAAATATTTATTTATTATTTATTCAGCTTCTCAGATCATATTTTCCCCTCGCAAAAGGATATTTGCCTGCTGCTAAGGACAGCGTCTACATGGATACTTGTACATTTATTTTGGAAGACGTCTTTTGAAATTTTTAAATTTATATTAGTTAAACATGAATGTTATACGTGGTTTAAAATTATATGATGTCCCCCTGACTTCCTTGTTAGGGCCGTAGTACTTCCTTGGTCAAGTAAGTGACGCAATGGAGACGCAAAATTACGAAAGGAACTGCGTTTACATTAACTTTGTTAAAAAATTTTTTTTGAGAAAGTACCTTTTTCTTACTGTCCTGTTACTTTTTTTGTTGCCAATGAAAAACTTTTTTTTTTAATTCGACGTATGTATGTGTAGGGGAGCCGCCAATGTCAAGTTTTTGTCTCAGTTCAAACAAATCGTATTTACGTTACTCTTAATACATCATTGTTTTCTAAAATTAGGATCAGTTCACCAGGAAGAACACATTAAAATATCTAATCTAAAATAAATTTAATATTTGTTACAGTGTACAAATATTTCCGCTTTTACTCGTACGTTTCATCTTGCACCTTTATAGTTTTATGACGTGATTTCTCGTGTAATCATTTTCTACTTATATATAAAGTAATTCTCAGAAACGAATCATTTTCAAGAAAAACTTTTATATATTAATATTTACATATTTTAAGTAAATTTAAATGCCGGGAATTTCATTTATATACTTGCGTATTTTAACAAAGTAGAAAGGGTTTTTCAAACTTGTGTCTAACAAGCGTCGAACGAGACAGCGTTTCTTTGGGCCAGAGTTAAATTTTGGCTCTTTTTTGACAAAAGAAATAAGGTATATGTAAAGTAGACTCTTGATAGGTCATACAATTCTTACTCATATGTACTTCTTCAAAAGAGAATCACAACTAATGTGTGAAGAATGTAATAGCGATGCTCATGCTACTCATTGCACAGTCAAAACTGTAATATGCCTGAAGACTATAAGCCGGCAATTAAAAGCAGAGAAAGTCTTAAAAATCTTATTGACTTTATCAGTGAAACTAATTGGATCTCCATATTTTAAATACCCATAGTCGTATTTATAAACTATAAATTACGTATTACAAATGTTTGTAAATGTATATATTGTTTTAAGTCGTAATAACTATCGAAAGTAGAAGGACTCAAATATATATTATAAAAAAGAGAATAGGGTAAATTAGCGCATAAGAACTCAAATTGTAGAATGATGTCCGTGGTAAGTGTGGTGTCCAACCATGTGAAATTTTATTATGTTATCCAGTTAGAAAATGTAACAAACCGTAATACTTCAATTAGCTTGTAGTAAGCTAAGTAGTGTGAAATTTGCATTACAAGACAATATCTTATCTGGGTATTTAACATCCCTGTCTCACCAGCTCTAGAATTAGATCTAGCACCAAAAACTAAGGCCGGCAATACTAATATCAAAGCATCACACCTCAAGTTGTAGGAGCTGTTTTTGTGAGACTGAACGGACAACCGTAGCTTATAGTTGTTCTTACATCTTAGACACCATTCCAATCAGGACAACGAGATAGTCATATATATATATATATATATATATATATATATATATATATATATATATATATATATATATATATATATATATATATATATAGTTTAAATTAAATTTAATCAATTAATAAATAATTGGCTGCATAATGTTTACATTAAGGCTACGTATAATAAATGTAAAAGAAATCAAATTTTAAAAACAAAATATTTTGTTAAAATGTAAAATATCTTGGTATACATCTTTATCCTAAATTTTTGTCAGAGTTATTTAGTTGGTACATTAAGGTATATATAAATTACTTCCAAATGGGGTTGCTTCATTAATATTATATGAATAATATTTAGTTAAGGGTTGCAGAACCATTTCAAGTGACGAGTTAAAAGCTATAGATAAATAATATATTTAGGGAGGATTAAAAACGATTTTGATATCAAAGAACTTCCAAATATTTAATTCGTCTGAAAATTAAAAAGATATAAACGTTCTGATGACCCCTTTCTCTCCTCCTACTCCTTCTACCCTTTCATTCTCTTCATTTCCTCAACCACTGTCGCCTCTGGCATTTTTACACCGTTGTGTCACCCCCATCCCTTATACTCGTAAAGCTGAGTGACGCGAATTTCCGGATGTACGAAATTCTGGATACTGGGTACTAGGTGCTGTTCAAGTATTTGGTTGAACTTAACGCTAATTCTTATTATTAATTTAATTGTGTTAAGGTGTGATTGTAACCCTTTTCCAAAAGATTTAAGACCTTAAAATCCATTTCAATGAAATTCTTTCTTAAGCTTTTCACGTAGGGAGATAAATTTAATAACACTTTATAAGTCTTTTAATTATAAGTCACATAAAGACACAAGTTATTATACACCAGAAATATTATACAAATGAAATATTATTAAATGCATGGGTGTCCACAAATGGAGGGGCATGCGAAACGCTTGTCGATTCAGTAGCAGTTTATTTTTTTAATTGAATAGAGTAAGAGTTAATTACATTATATGTACAATAGATACTGCGATGTGGATACAGCAGTCTGTGCAAAGCGTAAATGTAACTTGTGAAAATTTTTAATTGATAGAGTTAAACCTGTGACAAATTTGCACTTGTACAGTGGAACCAGAGACAAATTTGCCTATAATACAGTGGAACCTGTAACAAATTTATATTTGGTAGAGTGGAAAGAAATTGCACTTGATAGATTGGAACCTATGACAAATTTGCACTTGTAGAATGGAACTAGGGACAAATTTACATATAATGCAGTGAAACGAGTGAAATATTTACACTTGTAGATTGGAAAGAATTTGCACTTATAGATTGTAACCTGTGACAAATTTGAACTTGTGGAACCAAAGACTAATTTGCATATAATACAGTGGAACCTGTAAATTTATACTTGATAGATTGTGCCAATTGTGACAAATTTGCAGTTGTAGAGTGAAATCAGTGACAAATTTGCACTTAATTCAGTAAAACCTGTGACAAATTTATACTTGATAGATTAGAACCTGTGACAAATTTGCACCTAATAGATTGGAACGCGTGACAAATTTGCACCTATAGTGGAATCACTGATAAATTTGCACATAATAATTTATCAAAGATTCCACTATCTTTGATAAATTAGAACCTTTGACAAATTTGTACTTGATAGATTGGAACCTGTGACAAAATTGCATTTGCAGATTAGAAAAAATTTGCACTTGATAGAGTGGAATCTGTCACAAATTAACAATGCTTAGAATGGAATGTGTAAGGTTTAAGTAAAATTTAGTTAATTCTGTACTGGATTAAGACGTCTACTGTAAGGCCCTTATGCTTTTTATATTTGTTTACTTCTTTCATGTAACCTATTTTTGACTCTAATCAAATTGTATTTAGTCATAAGTTACGTTTAGTTAATTGCGTTTATTCGATATTGGTCGAAGAACCTAATACAATAGAATGGTTTTACAAAACATTTTCTTTTGCAAATAAAATGCAATCTTTGAGAAATTTACTTTACAAAAAATGAAATTACAGATTTTGTGACACTTACCACATTCTGAATATTGTTTTATACTTAATGAAATAAAATCTGTCAGGGATTTGCGTGAGATAGAATAGATTTATAAATTAGGACCTTTCTGCAGTTGTCAATCCTTGCAGACAGGCCAAGATATAAGAAACTGGATATAAAGGGGCACACCAAGGTACTGGCTCCGGGCAGTCAACATTTTTTGGGGAAATTACTTTTCTTTTTTTAGTGTTCGAGAAGATTGGGACAACTAACGTTTCTTTCTTTTTTGACCAATGAAAAAGGAAATATAAATTATTCTTTTTGAAAGATTCGCAGATTTGCCCTTTTCGAAGTAATGTAAATTCACACTAAATATAGAACTTAACGATTTTATCCCCTCTGATAATTATTTTGCATACGCCTATGATTACATATAAAAGTATTAACTGTTATACTTGGTAGCACATAAAGTCAGTTACGAGAATATTCTTCTGAAATTATTCTTTTTCCAGCATAATACTACAGCTTCATTTAAATAATGCGGCACACATAGACTTGTTCTTAACAATATTAATATGCTTAACTTCTTTTCAAAAGTTTCATGTACATTATGCTTGTACATTATATTGTACATCCACCTCAGGAACATGTTTTACATTTTCACGTGACGTTTCACATATACTCGTACTCGTACTTTACCGTTATATGATTTAGACTTTAGAGGTTACTATAAAATATATTATTAAACATATCATTTCATTATAATACGAGTATTATATTACTCTTAATAAATTTTAAAATAAATGTTAAGATAAAATAATGTAGTGTGAGGTTATAGTGCAAGATCACAGTGCCTCCAGATTTACGTCATTTTAGCAAAGTTGAAATTTTGAGATTAAATATTAGTTAAGAACGTATGCGTATTTGCTAGCTTGAAAGTGTTAAAAACTAACATTCACTATTGCAAGACCCCTCCCGTGAGTTGTATAAAGCTCTTAAAAGTAAACTACGTTATACTATCAAGCTAAATTTTATAAATATAAGACATTTTAGAAATTGTGAATTTTTAATCAAACTTATGTGTTGCTTCTGAAATCAAAGACTTTTATTTTAGTAATTTACATACACATTAAAATAATTAAACTGTTAAACTTAAATCATACTATCCTACCTGAAATCAAAGAAATGACATTTAAAATTTGTTATTTATTTTTTCAATTCCTTTTTATCTAATTTTATAATAACTTACCATTATGCACAGTAAATTCTGTCAGCTGTTACTCGTTCCACTACACACACTACAATGACAATAACTAATAAAAGCTAGTCAAACGGCAAACATAATATTGAAATTTTATTGTTCCTTGAAATATCTGTAAATAATATTTGATATTTTGATATATAAATACATATATCAGAGATTTATGAGCTGTAAGGTTGGTAACCTGTAAACTTGTCAGAGTTCTATCAAGATTATATTTCTTTTACGCTCTGTTGTATAAAAGAGATAGCAACTAGCGGTTGTGAGGTCACATGCATTTGGAATGTTGTACAACGTTGAATCACTTTAGTAATTAAAAAGACAAATTGACTTTTTTAATTGTTAATATCTCCTAACATACAAGGAGTTATTAAAAAATAATTGACCATTTGAGGTTCTAGTAACCCACTTTATAAATATATAGTAGACTTTTATAGAAATTAAGACATAGGACACAAGCCCATTGCTCTGGTTATTATTACTTACAGACGCCAATGATACCAAGACATTAATAATAAATACAAATGCTTTTGAAATTAAGGAAATGCAAATATAAGTCGATTTCAACAGTCCTGTATAATTAGCAAGATGTCAGTTATCTCTCTGCTATATATATTATAATAAAAAACATTTTAAAAATGTTAATATTATGGAAATTTTATCTGAAATATTTCATTTACGCGCTCCGGCGCCAAATGCATGCATACCATAAAATTCCTGGCTATTTTAACTATTAAAAGCACACATTTGGAAAACGGTCTGTATTAAGAGAGTGTTTAGACTCAGTTTTACTATGTTTTAATGTCTAGAATCTCACATACCGTATATCGCATATCAATGGTTTCGAGCCATGAATAGATTATGCAATTTTAGTACTTAATAAATGAACAGTGTTAGCCACCCTGTATGGTACATAGTTATGTAAATTTATTATAGAGGAAGTAGTGCTGGCAAATTAAAAGGTTAATATATTAACTTTTCATAGCAGCCATAAAATATTAATGTTAAGTTGTCTACCATAAGTCTGCATCCATTGTTTTTAGTATTCTAGAACCTGCTTTGTTACTCTACTTATCTAATATACACACGTAATACTGCAGAAATATATAGCAGAAAGTTAATTCCAAGAAATGGGCCAATTTAGATTTTCAAATGGGTGAGAATGGTACAGAGAGTTTGAGAAATTCATTTTAAGCGCTAAGGTTTGATTATACTACTTATATACATATATATATATATATATATATATATATATATATATATATATATATATATATATATATATATCTAAAATTAAACTAGTCTAGACTTTTACTACTTCCAAAAGTACTTTCTGCTTTTTCACTCTTCATGTTCCCTACTCCTCCTTCATTCTCTCCGTTTCCTGCTTCTCCCTCCTTCATGCCTATACCTCCGTCTCTTACCTCCGCTATTATCTTTTTACTATCGTTCTTCCGTTCTGCTTTCATTTTCTCATTTCCTGCCTTTTACTTTATTATTTCACTTTACTATTATTTTACTTTATTATTAGTTTCACTCGTGCTTTGTGTTTTGTCTCACTCGTATACATGTTCGTTCTCTCACTAACAACACAGTTCCATTCTCATTCAGTTCGGGCAGATGTGATTACAAGCGAATGTGATTACAACTGTTGTTAGTGAGAGATCGAGATATGAGATAAAACACACTTTATCTCACTCGTAAACACTTTCGTTCTTTTACTAACAATACATTATTACAGTAATGGCATTCGGTTCGGGCAGATTCGGGGCTAAGGTTTGCAACCAGTCGCGTCGTGTGCGGAGGGCCTAAGGCTGAAGTGGCAATGTGTGTACAAGACAATTCGAGAAATAAATTATAAACCTTGAAATTAGCTTGTGGCAAGCTAGCAAGTGGCGAGAATAGAGATAGTGAGTGGAGGAGTAGTGTGCGCATAGTATGTTAGTATGTAATATCGACTTTATGCTTGCATTGTTCATATATATAAAATATAACTATATATAATACTAAAAATGTAGGCTGATAGCGCTTTATTGTCCGTCTGAGCAACGTCGTTAAATTAGTTCATATATACATATAATAAACGTTATAAAATTCATTTTTACGACTACCTTTTTATCGATATTTTATCTCCTACATATTCAAAATAATTGACATTTTTAGAGATTCATGAGTATTCTAACAGTATCCATTAGAAAATAACATAAATATTTCTGAAAACCAATTAATTTAATATTATTTGTTTATGCTGTTTCTATAGCAACAGAGTGACAGGCGTCAAGCGAAAGAGTGGTAAAAAAGTGGGTAGAAGAGAACCTTATAACCTTGTAACCTTTCTATGTAGTACCACCTACCACATATTTTTATTCATACAGTGATACAGTGGGTATTATTTATAAATTTTTTGTATAATATATTCAATATGTCGGAAAAATTGAAATCAGTAATAAAATGTTTTAAATTGATTTTTAAAAAGGTCTATTATAAATGTTTCAAACGGTAATCTGGCTATACAAGATCAAGGTATAGCAATACACACACAAACACACATTATTTGATACAGCTTCACTGTAACAGGAGTCTGGACTTGCAATGTTTAAACATGGGGGCCAATATTGATAAGGGAATAGTGTGCCAGTAGAGAGTATGATTTAATGATTTGTTTTACCTGAAGATGAACTCGCATGGGTGGTCGAAAGCTATTAGTATCATTTTATAATGAAGTTAAGTTTTCGATAATAAAAGGGTTGTTTTATTGAACATATACCTAGTAATTGGATGTCGATTATAAATCGTTACCTAAAATTATTATATATATACAACGTGTCCCAAAATTCAACGATAAGCGGGCACCAGAGGGTGGACCTGCTCATGACTACTCTAGAAAAAAAATGATCTCATTTTATTTTGAAATTACAAAAAGAAATTTAAATTTTTTGAAAATTGAAACACCTTAAGATGTTTTTAATTACCATGACCACAATTTTTCAAATATTTCTGATTCCTTTTTTTGATCGGCAACCTAAGTAGCACTGCTATCCATTACAACCATTAAAAATGCCTGTAGTTCTTACACAAGAATCAATCCAAATTATTTTTTTCCCTAAGATTTTTACTTTCAGTTCACTTTAACTCATCGTGGTGTTAATAAAGGTATGAACACTAATGTGACAAGCTTTTTTTTTAAATTCACGCAATTATTCAAGATTCCGGGATGGTATAATGCTCCATGAAACTAGCAATAAAAAGAAATAATGGATACTATTTAGTTATTACTTTTACAATACCCAAAACACGTTTTTTATTGTTGAATGAATTAAAACAAATGGTACAAACAATTTTTCATTTATTTTATAAATTTATTACATTATTTGCATTACAGTAAATGTTTAAACTGTTTCCCAACGGGATTAATACAGGCACAGTCTCGGGGAAGACTGTGCCTTTTAATGCCCTTTTCTTTTTGCTATGATGGTAATTACAATTCCAGGCATTACCCAGTGTCGGATCTATTACCATCTTGAACTATTTTTGTTAATAATTATTCTATTATGACCCCCACCCCCCTTGTCACATTTTGTAGCCTTACCCCCTTATTTGGTGTTGTGTCACACATTTTAATTAATACATTTTTTTGTTTTATTTTATAGTTTTTAGAACAAATTACCTTTTCGTAAACTCTTTTTTTTTCACATTCTTCAAGTCACACAGCACAACTAACCCTAACACCCTACAATTTGTGCACCTCCTTTCTTCCATTTTGCGTGTGATCTAATTTGTGACATTTCAAATTCAGATTTCACAATGATCTGGTATATCATACATACGTACAATGATTTCTCTGTGTACTACATATACTTTGTAGACTTCTTTTAATGGTACTGCATTTACGACATTAATAAAGACACTGTTCCATCTGAGAATACCAGGATACAATTCACAAGATGTAGTTCCGTGGTCCTGTAGCCCTGTAGTCCTGTAGTAGTGACACGAAACACTCTGCACGTTCTAGTATCTCTAGAGTATGACCTTAACATAAAAAGAATTCCACGTACTGAGATATTTTGTATATTATTCTTTTATTCTGTGGTGTTCCTGCATAAACCTGTATAATAATTGTCACTCCTTTGAGGACATGTATTATATCCAAATATTATATCTTTAAGGGGTTATAACACCTTCAGGTTGGTTGTCGGTAAATCGAATTCCTTTTTAGATTAGATGTATATATTAATTTTTTTTAATTTTTTACCTTTCGGCATTACATTCTTCTGCCTTAGTACAATACATTTTAATCCTTAAATATATATGTATATATATTTCCTTCTACCAGAACCAAAGCAAAAAGCCTCAATTCTCCTAATATCTACAAGAAAATAAATGATTTTGCACATTTTAAAAAGATTTAAATAGCTTCAGTCTTTCTTCTTCTAGTTATTTCTGCCATCCATCTGTTCCCTTCCTTGAATCCTTTTAAGAGCTGCCCAATATTCATCTCACTCCCTAATTTTTCCTTAAAATCATACTTAATGTTCTCCAGTGTTTCGTCCTCCGTTCCGCACACTCTACACATTCTTTCCTCTCTACTTTCCCAGTATCTGTTTCCTTTTTCCTCATTTCCCAACCTAAATCTTGCTGTCCTTATGTTTTTTATGTCTTTTTCTAGTACTGAGGTATATTACTCTCCCAAATCCTTTTATATCTTGCATTGTAATTATTTTTCTCGATTTTTTACACTCTTTCCTGTTGCTGTATCTCCTTATCCGTTCTCCTTAGCTCCTCTTCCACACTTGCGCCTCCTTCTCTTCTTCTCACTGCCTCCTTGATTGCCATTCCAGATTAGATGTATTGACTATGCTTTTAAGAATATTTTAAAGTTTACCCATACCAATGTTCCGAATATTACCCTGTGTTATAGTAATTGAAATGAGTACGGCAGTATATATTGTTAACGAATGCTATTTTTAAACTAACCATTACTGCACTGGCCTTACAGACATCGGGTATTCGCAGAACTGTACCAATAATACCCAACTTACAATTTATAATCTGCATAAATTGCAACCCTTTTTGCAAAAAGCTTATACTCAAAATAATACTGCTGAATTAGTCTACCAGTCAATAAGGGCTTATTCTGTAAAGTATTTCCCCCGGTGAAAAAATTTCATCGCTGTAAAATGACGTCACAAAACCGATGATTTTTTATTTGGTATTCTGTAACAAATTTTCATGGATTTTATTTTTGTCGCTGGAAAAAAATCGACCAAATTATAAGGTCGCCTTTAGCGGTGACTTTAAAATTTTCCATCGCTGTATTTTTTAGAACTGTCAAACAATTTGAACTATAATTTGAATTTCAGTACAAATTTTTTAATACACAGTATATGTATAGTCATATGAATATACAAATACAAATATATCAGAAAGTGAGGTTATGTTGCTTGTCAATTGGCTTGAACAATATTTTTTGTACTAAAATTAACCACACTGTTTAAAACGTTTTTAATTTTAATACAAATTTAATAGACAAATGCGTATTAAAATTGAGAACCGGTTAATAATTTCTTTTTTAAGATGAATTTTTGTTTGAATTTGTTAAAGAATTCTATGATTATGTTATGAAAATTAATATTCTACGATCTGAATTTTTTAATACCTGGTTCTAAAATATGCTTTAGAACTGTTCTCAAATTTATACAGTTTTTTTGATAGTTTACTTGATAGTTTACAGTTAGAGTATATAAGCTAGTGGTATATTTTCAAACAAATTAAAATATGATTAGATATAAGAGAATAATTGTATTTCCAATATTCAAATAATAAATACTCTGAAACAATAATAATCCCTACGTTAATTAATAAAGTTAACTAAATACTTATGCAATACTTCGCTTTCTTTAGCATTTATCTCGAAACCACTTTTCATTGAACTTTGCCATTGACGATATCTTGAGAACCATTAAACCGATTTTAATAAAAATTACACCGTATCTTCTTCGTATTATTGTGTTACACCATTTCCTATCGATTCTCTTCAAACCGATTTTCTTCGATTCAAGAAATCGATTTTTAATTTTTTAATTTCCTACCTCCTAGAAATGTTATTCCACGGAATAACGTATATCTCCATCATATTTAAGTATTGTTTAATAGATTTTTATATAAATATACTCACAAAATTATTAATAATAAAAGAAAGTATATAGACAACTCAGTGGACGAGAGCTTCGATGCTTGCCACTGATTGCTGTGTCCTCCTGTTCGATCCCCGGACCAGAGTTATATTTTCTGGGACTTATTGTTCTTGTCACTTAAATTGGTTATGTACATACATAATATGTAGCCAACATATATGAGGCCAAGACACCATAGAAAGTGCCAGCATATTATGATGCTGTCGGTGATAAGATCCAGCATTGGAAATAAATCGACGTTAAGTTAAATAAATTAAAATAAACAAATAATGAAACTTCTTCCAACCTGACGTCAAATGAATTATTATTTTTAAACTAATTTTTTAAAGCTTTGTTTCATTGAAGATCATTCTCGGTTAGTTAAATTCATTCTTGCATACTTTTAATAATGTGCTACAGAAAATAAAAATAAACTCCGTGGAGTATCAGTGCTTCGTTTATTTGTTGTCTCTGCAAGTCTCTGATCCTGTGAGCCTGGGAACCTGAGAGTTTTCTGGTCTCCTATGTAGTACATATATTCCTATAATGTCATATGTCGTAACATGCTTGTTTATCGCAAAGTACGAGTACAAATACATGACATCAATATGCAAGATTAAAAAAACTGCTTTGGTATTAAATTGAATATAATGTAAAGGTCTTCGGGTTTCTGGGTTTTGGGTTGTATCCAGGGCCGGTTTTATTGGGTAAAACGATAAAAGAAAAGCATATTTTCGATAATGATTTTTGACGATACAGTTATAAAGTAACTGTTATACCTAGTCCTATATTATAATGTTCCAAGTGAGAGTTTATATTTGTATATGTTTACGCGATTCGTATGGTGACGATTTAAATATTTTAATTTAAAAATGGAATTAAAAATTGAAATGAAATGAAATTCACACACAAAAGACAGTCGTCGCTTGCGACGGGGGTAAACTCTAGTTCTATCTATAATTACTGCATGATAAAATAATATTTAAAGAATACTTTGTAAAATTTTCATAAATAAATATCAAGAAATGAGGCATTGACAGTGAATCTCCGCAAACGTCACAAAAAAAAGAGTGATTGCGGTGCCACTCATAACTCATCACTGGATTATCTGAAATCAAAAAACCAAAATGATTTCATTAGTGGATAAGTTTCTGCAGGTTACCCTGTCGAGTTTTTTTTTTATTGATTTTACTATTTTTTTCAGCACTTAGAAGTCAAAATATCGATATTTCATAAAAGAAATCAGAAACTATGTTATTTTAAGATATATTTCTAATGCCTCGGCATTTATGTAAAGAAAGAGTGTGCAAAATTTCAAAAAGATCGGTGCAGTAGATTTTGAGTGAGCACCGTTTCTGAAAAAGAAAAGTGTGAGAAAAAGCGTTTAAAAGTTTCAAAGTAAGACGAAACCAGACGAGAGAGGTGAATACTTAAAACTCTATATTTCTGACAGTTTTACTCTAATCGACTTCAAATTTTCACACAATAAACTTAATATGTTGTACATTAATATAAATAAGGGAAAAGGGAAAAAAGATTTCAGATCGTTGAAGCTGTGATAGAAAAAGTGACACGCCTAATTCACTTAAACAAATTTTTAAACAAAGGAAAATTCGCATGGAGCTTTTTCTGAATATAGGAGGGGTGTAAATGTATAAATTTTACAGCATCAGTCTCGGTATTTTATTGCTACACCTCTGATATAACTATATTTAGTATCTAGCTAGTCGAAAAGCTAGTTGTTATTAAATGGCGCACTTCACATAAACAATTCTCTATGTCCTACATGTTATCATGTTCATCATGTTATCATAATAATGGATTGGATAACACGACTTGTTAATCTTATTTCATGCAATGTCATAACAGCTCTTCCACTGCAATGTTTCAAACGTCATGCATTTGCTCGTACAGGTAGGTATTCTATCTGGGTGGGTGTATCAAAGATACGAACGTCTACCATATACCGTGCCGCCGCCGAGCCGCGCTATCACTAATGAAAGATTCCAATTGTTTAAATATAGCTCACATGTAGGAAATAAAATTGATTACACGTCATCAAATAGGTGGAAGTGTTTTCTATAAAAAACTGAACGTGCTTAACACATCATGATCTGAGTTGATTTAACTACCGTTTTCCCCTAATATATGAGAACGTTATTCTATTACAGGAGAGAGGAACCTTTTTACCATGCAAGAGACTACTTTTAATTTCGAAGAAGTAAAAATACCCCCTTTCCTTAGGTAGTGATGGCTAGTTTTCGGTATTTCATTAGGTAGTTCGTCTTTAAACTACGTAGCTCCATTTTGGCATCTTTAGAACCCCTCCCCTTCGTAGCCGTTGTTGTTACCATGAACTACCTCCCCCACTTGAGATGGAACGTAGTTTCTTTCCTTACAAGAAAATAAACAATTTTTGCTGTTTCCAAAAAAAAATGTAATTCCTTAAAAAAGAAACCCTAAAAAGAAAAATCTGTTCATTCTATAAATGAAGAAAATTACGCGCATCACTCAGAATTTCACTATAAATATATTAGTAGAATTATTTAAATATTTTAGTGCACTTTAATTATTAATATCTTGCTTCACAGCTGGTCAAAATATTATAATTATTATTATTTATTATAATGTTTTTGCCATTACATTCTTCCCCCTTAAATTCCTAAATTACATAGCATTGTGCTTAATTACATTTCAAAAGATTTAATTACTTTCCAATTCCAAAAGAAAAAAACCCTCACCTCTTGTCTTCTTTGTCTCTTCATCTCTTTGTCACTTCAGATTAAAATCACTTCTGCTCTGGCGTTACTTTTCTTTCCTCGTTCCTTTTCTCTATTTCCGCCATCTACCTCTTCCCTTCACTGCCTCCCTTTAATAACTGCACAATATTTTTCTCGCTCATTACTTTTTTCTGACACGAAAACTTAATGTGCTCCATTGTTCCAATCTCCGTTCCGCACACTCTATACATCCTTTGCTCGCTATTTGGCGCCTCTCCCAGTATCTCTTTCCTTTCTCCTCGTTTCCCGATCTAAATCTGGCAATCCTTCTCATGTTTTTTGTGTCTTTTTCTCTTAAGTAATGTGGTATCTCTCTCTCCCAAATCCTTTTATATCTTGTGTTGTAATTACTCTTCCCGATTTTTTCCATTCTTTCGTGTTGCTGTTTGTCCTTGTCCCTTCTCCTTAGCTCATCTTCCACACTTGCGCCTCCTTCTCTTTGCCTCCTCGAGATGGTCTAGATCGACGGCTCTTGACTAGATGGTCAAAATATTAGAGTTTTCTAATTCAATTAAAGAAACTTATATTAACATCATATTTTAATTTTGTCAAATTAGTGCGACGAATAAGAAAAGTGCTAGAGAGAACGTAAATCACCAGCTGCCAGGGTTTTAGAATTAGTTGTGAGGTTGGGATTTTTTACAAAGCGTTTTGAAGCTATGTTTTTTATGTTTCTTCTTAACTTTCGATTGTAAAATTGCTGTTGTCCTGTAAATTTTATTATGGTTTATTTTTTAAATGAATGCACTGTACCGTTAAAGAGGTACTGGACGTACCGTCAATGCAAAAAGTTTATCTCTCGGTAATACGAATTAAGAAATATATGAAGGACGAATAAATATTGGCACTGTATCTTTGAAATTGAATTTTTCAATTCCCAAATAAATGGCTGTTTCTCCGTTAAAATGTTTTTTTTTATGAGTATAAAACCTTACTAATTAAAACATTACCTATAATTTATATCAAATATATATATATATATATATATATATATATATATATATATATATATATTAAATTCAAATTTAATATTTTTAAAAGTAATCTTAAATTTTGACAACGCTGCCGAAAGAAATACATGACGGTGTAAAATTTCTTGGAGTATAATCTCGTTTTATTTTGAATTTCCCACTCGATTTGCCATTTGCAACGTTGCAACATTCTTACTGTTTTAATTTAATTAATTTCATAAATAGGTATGCTTTTGATAATTTTCTTTTCTCAGTAGTTTCAAACTAGAATTTTTTTCTATACACGTAGTTTTTGAAAACTGTGTCACTAATTTTTCATAGTTAAAAGTTATGTTATGTGGTGAAATTGAGCTAAAAGTTAGGATATTTATGAAAATTGGCTAGTTTTAATCATTTGAAAAAAGAAAACTATGAACCCTGGCTCATTAAAATTTTATGACAGCATGTATTTTAACTATTTTTATCGAACCTAAAATTTCACGACTTTTTCAACATTTACGTAAAGGTCTTATACCTGCTTAAATAAAAAAAGATGTAAAAAAATGCCTTGTGATTCCACAAAGAAAATTTACAAAGGCGGCAGGTTCTCCACCACTGTTCTATTACATCATACAGTCTTTCAATCCTTTTGTGATTGGGGTATGGTGTTCACAGGCAACACTTGTCAAAACCATAACCGGTGTAATAACTGAAAGCCAGGTGCAGTTATTTATTCAATACTATGATAATAAAATTGCTATGATAGTACAATTTGATAGTAACATACGAGTATACAACTCATACACATACCTTTGTATTTTTATATACACACACATATATGTACATACATACATAACTGATGTTGAAACTAGTGCTACTTTGTTTAACTCCATTGCATGTGTTACATATTACATTTCTTACTTGGATGCACATGGCTGGTGTTTCCGACACAAAATATTTCATAAGAAAAATTAAATAATTTATCTCAATCTTACAGTAATCATATTCACATTTCAATGAAATGTATATTTAGAATCACATCTTGATAAATTTACAATATAATTTTGTATGTATTTTGACATTTTGTTCTTTTCCGAAATAAATTTAGACAAAAATTGAATATTCTATTACATTTTGACAACACAGTGGGCGAAGACATTGATATTTGACTCTGACTTCTGTTAAAACAAAAGTGAGAGGTGTAACAAAGTTTGAACGTTCGAGGCTTGTCTGTAACATTGTACAAGCGCTGTGAATGTGTTGTAGTTTAGAGACTGAATTTTGTGTCGATACTGCTGTATCTGCCCTTGCGTACAAGGTTGTATTAGTGAGTTCGTTTCACGCTAACTTGATGTATACTTTTTGTTAAAAACTCTATTAGAACTATGTGCTAAGTTCTATATATATATATACTAACTATACTTATATATACAAGTAATAAACACAATAGAGTTTGTATATATAGACATTGTTATTGTAAAAATTATATAACGAACACAGTGCAGTGACGTAAAACGAAAATTTATTTCAGTGTTCATTTATTTGTCCTACGTACCTAGTAAACATTTTGGAGTCATTTTGCCATCATATTGAAGATGCGTATGATTTTTTGTCATGAAAGAGTTCATTTATTGTCTAATTTTATCGACTACAAATGGCGAAATCACTTCACCTGTCGGAATACAAATGAAGATAAAGTTGATGCGAACTATAATTGAAGTGCAATAGAATCAAATGTTAAAAGTTCTATAGAGTCACGATAAACGGATCGACATGGCTCGTGCTCGTTTTCGTTGAAAACTTCGTTTCGCGTTTAGTTTGCAATCAGTCGACTAGTGTGCCTTTCCTCGTGTTTTATCTCACTCGCATACACGTTCGATCTCTCACTAACAACACAATTGTAATCACATTCGCTTCGGGTAGATTCGGTGCTAAGGTTTGCAATCAGTCGCCTCGTTTGCGGAGGGCCTAAGCCTATGACTTTAAAACATAACCTACAATGCTGAGTATGAACGTTTCTGAACGTTTATTACCCATTAGTATTAGTTTTTCTTAAGTATTTATATTATAGTGAACAAATTAATGTAAAAGCGTAACTATTATTTTATTTAAAGAAATATGTCAAAAGGTTAGGCGTATTTGCCATATTCTAAAAACATGCCATTGTGTGGAATATTATTTATTATTTAAGATTATAAATAAACATTTTTTAATATGCCTATTATAATATATTTATTATAAATCGTTAGACGCTATATATAGACGTTAGAATGGGCTTGTGTACTCATTTTTTAGTGGTCGATTTTTCAATTGTTGATTGAAATTGATGTGTATTGGCGTGTCTATTTTATTAAATATCTAAATATTGACAATTAAAAGTTTGAATTGTAGTTTTAGCGCTAGAAATGGTCGGCCATATTTGTATGACGGGAAATGCATTTTAACGTCAATTATTTGTTGAGTAGGTCAGTGCTGTGGTAATGTTCTGTAGCTGTTTGTAGTCAAATAATCAAGTCAAATCAAAGAATAATAAGTTTTTATTTTATTTAATCCTGCTAAGGCAGACCTAATATTGAAATTTGATTGTTCCTTGAAATAACTATAAATAATATTTGATATTTTGATATATAAATACACATCGCAGAGATTTATGAGCTGTAAGGTTGGTAACCTTACACAAAGATTGTGATGTCACATGAATTTGGAATGTGTACAACGTTGAATCCTTTTAATAATGAAAGAAACAAAATGACTTCTTTAATTGCTAATATCTCTTAGGATATAATGAGTTATTAAAAAATAATTGGACATTTGAGTTTCTAGTAACATATTTTATCAATATATAGTACACTTTTATAGAAATTAAGACATAGGACACAAGCTCATGATCGAGAGCATTTATGTTTCCCAGTAAACATTTTGGAGTCATTTTATCATCATTTTGAAGATGCGTATGTTTCTTTTGTCGTGAAAGAGTTGAAAGTAAATGTAACAGTTTCGCATAGTTGTTCATATGCCTATTTTATCTGCTAGAAATGGTGAAACCACTCCATCTGTCAGAATACAAATGAAGAGAAACTTGATGCGAACTATAATTAAAGTGCAATAGTGATAGAAATGTTACAAAACAAGACACTTCACTAAATTGTTTACTGGGTTGATGCCAGAGTACTTTGTGGACCAGCGTTACATTTTCTGAGTATGGTGCTTATGAAATTTAATTGATTATTAGCCCAGTCATTATAGTAAGTTCACCTCGGAATTCGAAATACCCAGCTGTAAGTCTGTAAATACTTGTATATTGACACCCTAAAGTTGTCTCAAAACCTACATATGGTAGGGTGTACCTACCTAATTCTTACCTAATTTAAGCTTAAATGACTGGACCATATGTCCTTACATAATTATAAAAGTATTAAGGCAGCTGTGTATGTCCATATATGAATCCACGACACCATAAATACTGAAAACATTGTAAGATGGTCGTGGACGGTTCAGCATCGAAAGTAGAAAGTAGTTAAATAACCTTTTAATTTCATTTTTAGATTTCTACCTAGTTAGTATAGATAAGTCAGACTCTGCGTATGCCTTTCTTTAAGATTGACACGACTGTATATTCTAAAGTAAATACTCTTACGAGTTCAAGTAATCGCAAGTAACATGCATTAAACTACAACAGTACAGAACTGTGTTGCACTTTGTATTATTTCTTAAGTGTTTCTTATGTGACGTGGACGTAGACATGGACAGAAAGAGATAGATGATAGTATAGACATACCATATAGGTACTCGTACGACTGAAGAATCGTTTTAACAAGAGAAATGTAAGGAGTTAGTGATGTTAGAGCATGTAGTGAAAATAATATTTCTTCTAAAGAATATAAGTCGCTTTATTCAATGTAAGAGTATAGTCGACAATGCTGTGCATTCTCCATCAAATAGAATTATCTTAAATTCGAGTGAATAAGAACTACAAGCAAATGTCACTCAGTTTGAACTCCTGATATAGGGTGTTTCAACAAGGGCAGTCATTTTAAGTTGTGCATCGTGCAAAGCGCCATTGCGGTGACATTTTGCAGATATTATATTCTATTACTAACATCAAAGTTTGTATTTTATAGAGAAATATTTCATTTTTCCGTTGATTAATTTGACACCTCTTCTAGAAAGACCTTGTATGTGTAATACATATTGTTGTGTATTCCTAAAAATTAGTGCTAGTTTCAGGTACTTTATATTTTAAGGTTCTATTTGATTTGTTGGAGGAGATACTTTTTGGAAATAACTTCACTCTATTTTAAAACTAAGAACACTGTTATTTATACCCTTCTAATTTTGAGCTCTGAAAAGACAACACCACTTCTAAATTTTTATTCTAAACTCATAATATTTATATTCTACGTTACATGCAAAGGGGGAGAGGAGGGGTCAGAAGCGTTGTGACATCACATGCAGTATAAATTTTTTTTTGTAAAAAAAGAGTTAAGAAAAGATAACTTTGTGAAAAAAATATAAAATTATAAAAGAATTTCATAAGCAGCAATACAATTTTTTCTTTCCAAATGAAGGATTAAAAAACGGAAATTATGTAAGTCAAAAAGAAAGCAAAAGGTCAATTATTGTAAGAGCTATAAAATATTAAAAAAAAATTATTAATTGAAATTTGTGACTTCACATCAAGGGAGGAGGGTCTGAAAAATGTAACAAGGTGGGGATAGGAGGGGTCAGAATAGCAAGAAATTTATGTGATGTAAATTATGGATGGCGACTTAGTTTACATTCCAAATTAAATAAGACACAAAAATTAAAACATACGAAAGTATATTTTTTTGAAAAATGAAAGTTAGAAAATTGCTAATGGTTATAAAAAGATCAATAACAATATATATTTCTCCTATATGCTGTAAAAAATTGGTCGAAAAATGCGTTTGACGCCTCTTTCTTAGTAAATACTGAATTCTGTAATACATTGGATCATATAAAGGTACACGCATTCTGCTGCTTTAAGGGGTTATATACAGTCAGGAGGCTCAATTGCAATTTTTTAAGAATTCTTCCTGTGAAGACTTTTAAATTTATTAATGTAAAAATTTATTTACATATTATGGTAACTTTTAACTGTATTTTAACATTTTTGTATTTGCAAAAACAATAATTTTAAAGCTGCTGTATCTGATCTCCAGGAGCTCCTCTCAAAAATCGCATATTGCGGTGACCACGATATCTATAGACTAGATAATCTTAAGTAGAAAATCCGAACATAATTCGTTAAAGTAATGTATAATCTAGTAACCAATCGAAGAAATAAGTAAAATAAATTGTTTTGACAAAATGGCGGCTTTTCAAAAAAGAAATAGAATTTTGACCAAAATTTTGGAATTAAATTGTTTAAAAAAAGAAATATTTATCGGTGAGAAAAAGCATTCGATTAATTACTAAAAACAATACTTAAGAAACTTATGTTAAAATTTAAGGCTGATCGGTTCAGCCGTTTCCGAGAAATCTTGGTCACCGATTTTAAAAACACAATTTCGAAAATAATCGCCAGATTGACTTGAAATTTAATGCGTGTGTACTTAAATATATGCTACATATATATTACTACATTACTATAAATGAAATAAAGAAAATCGATTTTTTGAAAATTCTAACAGTACTTTATATAGGTCCTATAGGTATTATATATATATCGACCAATTTCTCTTACATTGTACTATTAACACCCAAGCACGGCGTACATCTGCTAATAAATAAAAAACAAATCTAAGTAATGCATTACAACTTGTGAATATGACTTGACATGATTATAACCCTGTATGTTACATAATAATGATTCTATTATTATTATTGCTGCTTCTAACTAACCAGTTAACATCGTTGAATAGAGATTAGGGAAGATATGAGGCTACAGTAGTGTGAAGGATGAACAAAACCCTTTATTCAATGAGATTGTCTGCTATAGAACTTCCAACAATAAACAATCCCGTGTTATCGAGAAACCACGAGGCTATCTTCCATTATCAAACGCATTCTACAAAGATTATGGTATAGTTAAGGTAAATTAATTAGTGTTACCTGAACCATATAGACAACATTCGGTGGGTAATGGAAGACATTCATTAGAATTGAAGAATGGTTTTAATTATTGTAAAATTCTTGTACGAAATTCTATTAAAGACTAATGATTATTTATAGAGAGAGCAGTGTCGTGATATGCATGACTATTACTTTAAGAAACATATTTAATAATTTACGAAAATATATTGCAACAATTTTATTAACAAATAATTCGTCATACTTTGTAGAAAGGTATTTTATGCAGAAATGGTATTTTTGACAACATGGTAAAGTATAAAACTGTCTTGCAATTGCAGTTTCACATATGCTAGCTTACCATAACCTAATTCAAAGGTTCATTTTCTACCTGGGTTGTTGTTTTGTGCAATATTTTCAAATCCCATAATTTCTTTTTTTAATTTCATCTATTTAACATCGGCCTATGTTTTATGCTTGGTCCTATCACCGTCAGCGGCTGATTTATACATTTACCGCAAGTAGGCTATTTAAATTTTGCTGCCTCTACCGACCTCTACAATGTGTCAGATCTTAGATTATTTTTACAATCCAATGATTTAGTTAAGATTGCCCAAGAAATAGTTATTTGGGTATATTCTGAGCTAATAAAAGCTTCCTGGTCAGGCACACTTAACGAACGGCCATATCTGGTGAAACATATTACTTGTTGAATTATTTCTGTGGACCTAATAATATTTAACTATATTAATATGAATCTTTTTAATCTCTGTAAGACAAAAAAAAAATGTTTGCCACAAATTTGCCGCCCCTAAAACCCGCCGCTGTAGGCTTAGCCCTCTGGTAAATTCGCTACTGGTCGATCCCCTACTATGTTGGCAGAATTTATTTCGTAGTGGGTAATCACAGCCTCATGTATGTAAACAATACCACTACTGAGGGCCTTATTCTGTAAAGTATTTCCACCGCTGAAAAAATTTCATCGCTGTAAAATGACGTCACAAAAGCGATGATTTTTTATTTGGTATTCTGTAAGAAATTTTTATCGATTTTATTTTTGTCGCTGGAAAAGAATCGACCAAATTATAAGGTCGCCTTCAGCGGTGACTTTAAAATTTTTTATCGCTGTATTTTTGAGAAGTGTCAAACAATTTAAACAATAATTTGCTGTAGTTGAAGGATTCTACGAAAAAATAGAAAATAAGTTAGTATTAATATGTATACATATATTTTTTATTTTTTTATTGACATCCCAGAATATTACAATCTATCCATAGATATAATGATATGTATACGTATGAATATATAAATATATCAGAATGTGAGGTTATGTTGTTTGTCAATTATTGCTTCAGGTGAATGCTTTTTTTACATAAATTGTGCATGGCCATTTGATATTCTATTTATAATAATTATTTCCTCACTGATCTTCCCATTTTCCTTTTCGTAGATGCCATATTGACTTTTCTTAATAGATTTTGACATGTAGGAATTATAGAAACAACTGTCATTTAAAATATTTTATTTTTTTTCTATTTAATACTTTGTCGTGATTGGTCAAATATCATCAATACCAGTTTATACTCTTTCACCGCTGTACCTTATAAGGGCGGTGGAAAATTTTCCATACAGAATACCACTTTAGATATTTTAAATACAGTGACCCTATTCTATCGATGAAAAAATGAAATATTTCCACCGCTGAAAAAATAAGGTCGATTTTTTGAAAAGTTACAGAATAAGGCCCTTAATAAGTTTACAATTATATTATACATCATTAATTTAATTTTATAATAATCAAATCTAGAAAATATAAATCTGGTCTGGGGATGGAGCAGTTCAGCATTCGCAGTTTCATATTATATAGGTAATTTCTCTACATTATGTTGTATATCATCTCCTTATGCTAGAGTAAAACAAAAGCTTTCATAACAAATAAAAATCTCTAAATATCCAGTTATAATTTGGGCTCTTTATTTGTCATATTGCAGTATTACGAATCAGTCTGTATTTTTTATAATATATCTGAACAATATTTTATCTGTGACACGTGGCTTAGTGAACAAATTTGACATAAAATTACAAACTGTGAACTACGTTAAATATTTAACCTATCATTATTATAAATCCGTGTAAAATTGTTTATTATGTCATTTAGAAGACCATTGCTGATATTACCATACACATGCTACGACAATTTAAATATCGATTACGGCTAGTGTTTGAAATAGATACCGAATGGAATGGTAAAAGCATTTGTTCTTCGTTCTTCATTCTTCATGAACGGAAGGAGTGAATAGGTGAACAGTTGAACGCTCCCTTGCTATCAACTAAACACAGCTTTTAACTGATTCTGAATTGTGAATCATCCCCTCTTTCTATCCAGCGAACTAAAAGAAAATCAGCGAAAAGTACTCGTCCTCCTATACTGGGCATTCGTAAGTTTAAACGACTCTACGTGGTATTATTGCTGGTGCTACGTTGGTGCTACGTTGGTTCTACGATACCTACGTTGACTACGTTCCCGTTGCCTCATTGCTGTGCTCCAGTGATTCCAGAAGAGCCATATGATCTGCGGCAGTGCTTAAGACCCCGAACACACTACGATTTAAATCGCGTTGTTTTGTAACACATGGAATCATATGAGCATGCACACACCACGATTTTTTAATCGAAGCGACTTTTGTCGCAGTTACAGATTTCTTGCGGCACATAGCAATTTTTCCTTATCGCGGAACGTCTCTTTGTATACAGAACACAGTATTGTTGATATTATGTTTTGACGGTGCATTTCTTGGAATATGTATTATTTGTTATTGTTATAATACAACAGATATCGAAATACAACAGTATAGATATAGATATAGTACTGCATATAATCGCGCAAATATTTTCTGATGAACAAAATGTGTAAGATTGAGTAGTGTTAGTATTTACAATGACCTGCCAACTGGACCAGGCGGTTATTTTCCAGGTATCATGTAATCAAGGTTTATGTCTCACTCACTCTCATGCGCACGGATAATGCCCTCTTGCTCCAACTCATAGTGGAATTAAAATTGGGTCTAGGGGATGTTTGGCCCCTTGGATCAATCTCTGCTCTTGTAAAACGTTTTAAAACAGTTGTCTTGTATTACAATTACCTTGTAGACGCTTTAAAGCTGACAAAAAAATTACTTAAACTTACTTATTTTCTGCTGATCCATTTTTATATATGTTAGCGAGACAACTGTTTTAAAACGTTTTACAAGAGGATAGACCGATCCAAGTGGTCAGACATACCCTAGACCCAATTTTAATTATGAGTAGGAGCTAGGGGGCATTATCCGTGCGTCATACGATCATTGTACATAATAACACTACTCAATCTTACTCATTTTGTTCATCAGAAAATAAGTGATGTCTTTAGGATCTCACTCTATAAACATATTTAAAACAAACCGACCGCGCGATTTTTTAATCGCAGTGTGTGCTAGGTACACAGAAATAAAACCACGCGTAGTGTGTTTCAGCTCTAAACATCCAGTGTACGGTACAGTACGATCTAGTACGGTACGGTGTACCTTTTGAACATTTTCGCTATACTTTGCAGTTATCCTTTCGTTGAATAACGGTTGCTTTGTCGCAATGCGTAGATGTTGTATACAAGTTACAGAGGTTGTAACGCGGTTTAATGTTGCTGCTAACATTCTCTCAACTATTATACAGTAATGATATAGGCTTTAACGAACATCATGTTAACCTTAGAGGGTCAAATGTCGAGGGCCAAGTGATTACCGCGAATACTCGGAGAAGCGAGATGAAATAAGCGCGCTTTCTCTATTCTTTTAATTTTAGTTAACACTTCTCTGGTTCTAGGGTAATATGGTAGCCAATTCTAACGTTTGGGTTACAAGAGCTGTTAAATTAAAATTAATAAACGAACACTTTAATATTGAAGATTGAAACACTTGATTTCATAACGTGGGTTAATCGAGATTAGGATCGTAAATGATTTAAAAGTGTTTTTTACACTTTCGCACTATTTAGGACAAACATTATAACTTTAATGTTAATAGATATATCTTTCAGCTGCTTGTTTTATTAAGGAACATATTCTCCATACACTGGCAAGTGATAACCTTTTCGCTAAATCTCTAATTTCATTTTATTCAGAGCACATTTGTTGATTATTACTTAGGAAGCAGTCTGTTAATAAAATCACCTTCAAATTAAGCATGTTATCCATAACACGAAAAAGAGATAGGCTTCCCCATTAAGCAGATGTAGGAGGGGCAAATTGACATCACCAGATTTTGACATTATGTGCACTGGAAATGGGTCCTTTAGAATCATGTATAGTCATCTTTATACCAAGTTTTAATTAAACGCGCGCCTAATTCCTGCTATTCTAACCATCCTCCCCCTCCCATCGTCCTTGTCACACCTTGTTAAATTTGGTGGAGACATTTACTACACATTTCAATTGATACAATTATTTTTTATATTTTAGGAAATTTATGCTTTACTAGAGTTTACCCCCTCGCCAAGCGACGTCTTTTTAGTGTGTATGATTTGAATCCAACAAAGTAATTCCTATTTTCATTTCAAATTTTAGTTCTATTTTCAAATTGAAATATTTAACTCGTTCAATAATAAATAATTTTTCATATGAATGAAAAATTTGAGTTTTCTCCAAAGTTTCTCGGGCCCTCTAATTTTCTCAGTGCCCCCTTTTCCAATTTTTAAATTTATAATTTTTAAAAAAATATTAGCATTGAACACCATAATACACATGCCAAATTTCAACTTTCTATCTTTTACGAATTAATAATTAAAAGTTATAGAGCAAAAAGTAAAAATATTTTTTTTAGTTTCTCCAAAATTACGGGTTTCCTGGAAATTCAGGAAAAAATCCGAGAACACCAAAAGTCTTAGAATTTTCTTCTCTACGAAATCAGAAATTTTCAAAAACATGAATGGACCGTTCTCGAGCCACCATACGAATCGCGGGAGCATATAAATATATATACTTGGAACATATAATATAGGATTTTATACTGTATGTGGCATTACAATGCTTTTGACCCCTCCCCCTTCTATCACGTTTTGTCAAAATTTATGAAAATCATTCCCACTCCCTTCTCTTAGCCAGTGACGTAATTTATGGATGGCCTATAATTCGTGATACACTCACTAAATTATACTGGTAACATCTTGAGCATACACCTTACAATGAAGACTAAACCAGATATGACTTGACACATGCTTGGTCCAATAAACAAAGCATTAGAATGGAAAAGAGTTGAAGACAACGCTTCGGTCGAAGGAATCTTGTTTAAAAAATAGGACACTTTATTTGCATTTTTATAAATCTGTATGAAAATATTCCGGCTATGTATGTATATATATATATATTTATATATATATATATATATATATATATATATATATATATACACTCTTTAGTTTCTGCTAAGGTTAGCAATTTAATAATAAGGGGTTAAATCCCAACCCTTAAGAAAATCAATTATATCAACGGTACAATCAAGTTCTGTTGGTCTACTCTTTAGCAGAAAAATAACGCGGGCGGGGTCGCGGGTGCGGGATTAAAACTGGGCTCGCGTAACATAACACGTAGAAGTTATTCAAGTTAAAGCAATAACAGTGCGTATTTAAGGAATTAGCTTTAAAGATATAATTGTATTTTATTACTTGATGTTCAAATTAAATATTTCTATTAAGAATTTCAACGCAAAAGCGAAAGCTTATTGCAATTTAAAAACAGTCTTTGTTTAATGGAATTCTTTAGAATTATAGAAGTTAAATAAAGGTTTTATTTAAGTTAAACATAAAGTTTTGAGAATGTTTTGTGAGAGTTTCTCTATAAAGGAATGGTATAATGTTCTAATTATATTTTTATAATACATTAATCCATGGAAAGATTTAACGACGAGCAGTCCAGGCGTCCACCAGAGCGTTCGATTTTACAAAATATTTTTGGAATATACTCGTATATAAAGACAATCAAATAATAACTTTAATAAATAGCGACTAAAAACAATCAAATGTTTAAAAAATAACAAACTGTGGGAACCAATTTTGTTTTATTTTAAATTTATTTTGGCTATAACTCTTTCAGCTTTATTCTTAATTATATTAATTATAAAATATGTTTTCCATGATACAGTAGGCCAGAGCATTTATGCTTAACGTTAGACTGCTGTCTTTGGGTTTGATCATCGGGTCAGAGTTATATTTTCTAGGTTTTGTTGTTATTAAATTCAATTGTTTATGTATATTTATATATACATAATTGTAAACTTATTAGGAAGCGGTGTAGTTAACATATATGAGACTACACTGTTAAAAATGTTCTTAATTTTAATGCAAATTTAATAGACAAATGCGTATTAAAATTAAGAACAAGTTTTTAATTTTTTTAAGATAAATTTGTTAAACAATTCTATGAAAACGCAATTTGAATTGTCAATTTTCCGTTACGATTTTTAAGTAATCATACAGAAATATATTTTAGGCAGAGGCTCCAGATATTTACTAGGTCGTCTAAATGTCTTAATCCGCTTCTGCCTTCAACGATATAAATATTTACACTCATTAAAGTGTATAAATAGAATAGCACGCAATATTAACAACACATGCACAAGCAAACAAAACACACACACACTCAAGTACATGCATGAATCAAATATAATTAAATTTTTAAAAGTAATGATTTAGGAACTGTAAATGTTTTCTATAAAATTCTTTAAAAAATATTAACTCTTACGTTCTTCTTAAAATCATCTAATTGTTTCGGATTTCTTATTGCAAAATACCTATTGCCTATTCAAAGAGAAAAATTATTTAAGACATTTTGAATTTTCCCCTGAAATTCCTGGAAACCCGTAATTTTGGAAAAATAAAATTATTTTTTTTACTTTTTGCTCTATAACTTTTAATTCGTAAAAGATAGAAAGTTCAAATTTGGCATGTGCATTAAGGTGTTCAATGCTAACATTTTTTGAAAATTAGAAATTGAAAAATTGGAAAAGGGGGCGTAGTGAAAATTAGGGGACCCGGTAGGAAACTTTGGAGAAGACTCTGGATTACTTAATAATAAAATATGTTTAAAAAAAAAAAAAATTCAAAAATTTTACTTGGGGGCACGGAGGCGGTTTTTGCCGAGAGTAAAAATTGAGCTAGAAAGTAAAATTTTTATATATGCACTATTTTTATATATACCTAATTTACAAATCTTTTCGATTTCCCAAATTTTGAAAAAAGTTGATCAAATAACGAATAAATGGAAAATATTTTATATTTTGTTGAAAAAAAAAATTTTCTTAGTCAATTTCAATTTGAAAATAGAGCTAAAATTTGAAATGAAATTACGAATTATTTTGTTGGATTCAAATGATACACACTAATAAGACGTCACTTTGCGTGACTAGTAATAGTATATTGTCTTAAATTTGTACTTTTTGACCTTCTCCATTATCCCTTTAAAGTTTTACATCAATATTCAATGTATGTAATATTCTTATGTGAGATGCGTTAAGACGAGGCGAGCCCCTAAGTTTATTTAATTTCTAACTCTTAAGTAGCTAATCCATTTAGTGTAATATTCTGTCTATCAAAACTAATCGCAAGCATGCAACAATGAGGAATAAGAGAAGGAAGCTTAAATTCAATTTGTAAACTTTGTTCTACATAGTAATTGAAATAAGAAGGCAGATAAACTTTTGGAAGCATGAGATACGAGTAGGTGCGCAAATCATCGTTATGTGAACAGGGCTGGATAATGGCTTGAACTAAAATGTGCAACAGAGTAGACCTATTCTTCAAAAAGCAGTACAATGGGTCACAAAACTGTGTTTAGCGGGACGTTATTAAAATGAACCTATTTTAAGGGATTTCTTATTGAAAAATTGGTTAATAAACGTAAATATTCAAAAATTGACGGATATATATCTATTTAAAGTTTGAATATGATTTTACTGCGTAACATTGTCGTCTTATACTAAAAGAATTTAATAAGCAGTGTTATTTATTTTTGGTGTTTTAGGACATTATATTGAAACATTATGGGTCGTCGGACCAGCTGCTATAGCTTTGATGTCTAATACTGCATCTCTTTTGCACTTATCTTGTTTAACAGTGATTGTAGTGGTTGGTAAATGTTAATAGGGAAGAAGGTGAGGAAGCAACTTCATCGTGAACTGTCATTTTTAGTAGGTGTTACCCCTTTAATTATTAAGGGACAAAAATTACTAATTAATTAATTAAATTAAATTATTAATAGGCAAATTCGATATTATTTCGGGCCACAACGTGATTAACAGTATTTAATGCGGCCCTGTATGTGAGGAACACATCTTATAACTTACTGTCAGAGTAATCCCTTCCTCAATGAACACCTATGTAAATTTGCCTCGGGGTAGATCTGCATTAAACGTCTTGCATACCCCTCTCTTCCCCCAACCGTCCCCACTAAGGTTTACTTACTGTTTATATGAAAACATGGAGCTGCTCTAAACTCCATGCAATATAGAGCATGGGAATTTTGCTTATTGTACTAATACAACAATCTGGTTTGTTGTTTAAACTGTTTGTATACGACTAACTGCTAAAACATAAATTTATAGCACATAACAGCTGTATGTGAAACTGGCAGATGAAACTTTATTAGAAAAATTGTGATTAAAAATAAATTTAATATTTAGACTTAAAGAATAAAATTAAAAATGTAATAAATTGTTCATGGCAGGAATAATGGAACGAAGAAACTGATGACAAATTAAGTGAAGTGAAGCCATTAATTTATAAACAAGAGTTACCGGTAGGACTCATGACAGGTCATACAAATTTCACTCAAAATACTTACTCAAAAGAGAACCACAACCAATATGGGAACAACATAAAAGCCAACTAACAGTAAAGCATGTTATTTTTCAATGCTCCAAGTACTCATCGCACAAACTAATCTAATATGCCTGATGACTTATTGACTTTATCAACGAATCTAATTTGATCTCTTTATTTTAAATACCCATACTCGTATTTATAGACTATAAATTATGTATTACAAATGTTTTAAAATGTATATATTGTGTTAAGTCTTAATCGAAAGTTGATGCAATGAAATAAATTTTATAAAAAAAAAAAAATAATAATTTAATGTTTTATTTAAAATATACGAAAATTTGTATTATTTCCAAAAGCGTAAGACCTTATTCTTAAGCTAAAATATTATTCATTTTCGTCTTTACTTTTCATATCAATTATCCTTTTTTAATTAAATTGATGTTCGTTAATCTTGCTTTAATTATTTTGATGGTCGTTGAAAACAGAACTACTTTATAAGTACAACCGGCATTACCATATTATGAAGTTATTTTTTAAATCACTGAGTGAGTTATGCAATGTCAAGTGCAGTCGTTGTCGGATTATTACGTTTTATTCTTTGCACTTTGCTTTATGTCTCTAATGAAGTAGAATTCAAATTTGTTTATTTTTACATTTATTATAATTTCACGTCGTTTACAGTAATTTGTACACTGAGTATATTAATTTGTAGTAAAGTCGTGAACATTTTTTAACATTATAAGTTTTATTATTAATGGATTTGTAGTACAATAAGATTATAAATGGAAATACGTAGTACGTACATGCTGACTCTGAGATTTAAACCAGTGTCAACGTGAATAAAGTGTTTTAGTGAACGACTGATCTCATCTTTTAATCAATGACCTAACTCGTCTAACTCGTCTAACTCGTCAACGACCCAAATTATATTTTAGTCAACGACTTAACCAGTGCTTTAGTCAACGACTAAATTCGTCTTTTAATCAATGACTTAAGTAGTAATTCAGTCAACGACTTAACTCGTATTTTAGTAAACAACTTAACTCCTCTTTTAGTCAACGACCTAAATCATATAATAGTCAACGACTAAACTCGTTCTTTAGCCAACGATTTTACTCGTGTTTTAGTCAACAACTCATTTTAGTCAACAACTTGACTCGACTTTTAGTCAACTCCCTAAATCATATTTTAGTAAACAACTTAACTCCTCTTTTAGTCAACGACCTAAATCATATAATAGTCAACGACTAAACTCGTTCTTTAGTCAACGATTTTACTCGTGTTTTAGTTAACAACTCATTTTAGTCAACAACTTGACTCGACTTTTAGTCAACGCCCTAAATCATATTTTAGTAAACAACTTAAGTCATCTTTCAGTCAACGACCTAAATCATATTTAAGTCAACGACTGAACTCGTCTTGTAGTCAACGACTTAACTGGTGTTTTAGTCAACGCTCTAAATCATACTTTAGTTAACAACTTAACTCATCTTTCAGTCAACGATCTAAATCATATTTTAGTCAACGACTGAACTCGTCTTTTAGTCAACGCCTTAACCCGTCAACGTTAAGTCAACGACTTAACTGGTGTTTTAGTGAACGCCCTAAATCATATTTTAGTTAATAACTTAACTCGTCTTTTAGTCAACGACCTAAATCATATTTTAGTCAACGACTGAACTCGTCTTCTAGTCAACGCCTTAACCCGTCAACGTTAAGTCACCGACTTAACTGGTGTTTTAGTCAACGCCCTAAATCATATTTTAGTTAACGATTAAACTCGTCATTTAGTCAACGGCTTAACCTTTGTTTTAGTAAACAACTAAACTTATCTTTTAATCAATGACTTAACTAATATTTTAGTCAAAGACTTAACTCGTCTTTAAGTCAACTCTAACGTTTAAGAGTATATGAAAGAGTGGTATGATATTACAATTATATATATATAGTGGACAGTAAAACGGGGAGCGTACCAGGGGTCACTTTTGGTTACTAGCATGTGACGGAAACGGCTTTCCTTTTTCTCTAAATTCCATATATTTTTTTCGTCACATTAATAGTAAACGATAGTCGGTCGATTTTGCCAAATATTCTTAAACTAAAAGTAGACAGACAATTAATTTTTTCATTAAGTAACGAGTGAAAACAATCAGATGTCTATGAAGTAACAAATCGGGAGAACAAATTTTTTTAATGTATACATAACCTATAAAAAAATAACAACAAAAGTTATACCTGTTATGGTTTTTGTATACATATAATATAAAAACTATTTTCAAGAGGAATATTTCACCGCTGGCCACCCCTTCCTCTCTTCGTTGAACTATTTTAATCTGCCTCTGCATTGAGCCATGGTCTCAGCCATGTTCAGCAGTTAATTTAGAAAGACCCTTTACAGAAAGACGTTAATTATAGAGTTCGTTCCCTCCTAGCAGTAGATAAGAGCCGTCACTGAGCGCTTGCGATGGATGCATTGTTTTCATTGTTCGTTAACAAAATGTCATTTTGGAATGAACTCGTTGATTATTTAATGATTTTGGTACTGCACTACACACTAACACTAACAAAACAGCAAGTGGCGTCCGTGGTAAGTAGAAAACTTCATATACCATTATACGAAATGTGTTCAAATAGTAACAGGAATTTGTAATTATTTCTTCGCACACTTCTTTACGTTCCCGAAACTCTAATGGTTGCCGGGGGGTACGTGTTTTACTCGATTTAAGTGTGAGTTTCCAAGGCTATAGAAAAGCATATTTTCTCTAATTTTTTTCTAATATAATAAATGAAATATTTTATTCAAACTTTTCAACATATCATAGAGAAACATTAGATAAATATTTTATGAAACTTTAATTTCAAAGTGTCCTCATTTCTTAGTGGTCGATTTTTCAATTGTTGATTGAAATTGATATTAATAAATGTATATTGGCGTGTCTATTTTATTAAATATCTAAATGTTGACGGAGATATAGTAATTAAAAATTTGAATTGTAGTTCTAGCGCTAGAAATGGTCGGCCATATTTGTATGACGTGAAATGCATTTTCACGTTCAGTTATTTGTTGAGTAAGGTCAGTGCTGTGGTAATGTTTTGTAGCTGTTGGTAGTCGAAATAATCAAGTTAAGTCAAAGAATAATAAGTTTTTATTTTATTTAACCCTGCTAAGGCAGACATAATATTGAAATTTTATTGTTCCTTGAAATAGCTGTAAGTAATATTTGATATTTTGATATGTAAATACATATAGCAGAGATTCATGAGCTGTAAGGTTGGTAACCTTACACAAGGATTGTGATGTCACATGCACTTGGAATGTGTACAACGTTGAATCCCTTTAATAATTAAAGAGACCAAATGACTTTTTTAATTATTAATATCTCTTAACATATAACGAGTTATTAAAAAATAATTGGACATTTGAGGATCTAGTAACCCACTTTATCAATATATAATACACTTTTGTAGAAATTAAGACATAGGACACAAGCCCATTCTGCTAATAATAATCGCGGCCTTTTTAAATTACAAAAACTTTCGTTTAGTGTAAAAGTTAAAATCCAGTGGAAGTAAGTGTCCAGTTTGCTCCTACCTGCGGACGCCCATGAGATGGCTAACTATACGTAAAATAGGGGATGTTTAACGCACTGAAGATTTATCTTTCAGACAAAGACAAGTTGTGCGGTTAGGAACTTCATTTCATTACACATACGAGTTTACTATTACTAGACGCACATAAACCGGGGTTCTATATTCTATTATGTTTTCACTATCACTATATTTACGCATGGATATACTTGTACAGTAATTCAGTTTCCAGAACAAAACACACACAGAAAAAAATCTTTCCTGACATGAGGGCCGGTAATTCTAATTCGCGTCGTCATCTTGGAAAAATGTCGGTATTGGCATTATCAACTTACTAGTACGTCCTGTGACAAAAATATTTATTATCACTTTTATAGAGGTCACAATTTCCTACAAGTCTTGCATACATTATTTTTTTGTATGTCTTACAGGGACGACACTACGTTACTGCAAAAGAGGGCACTACAATGAAAATTAAAAACTATTTCAACAAGAAAAAAGTTCTGAAATACACGTATTACAACAAAAATTAAGAGGCATAGTTCTTAATACCAATACCAATATCAAATCATGTTATTAAATTTAATTGATTATATAGCCTAATTCCCACTCACTGTTTTGATATTTAATTTACATTTTTATTTAATATTTTATTCTAGATTTCAAGTTTTCTTAACAGGCATAGTTCTTCCCACATTCGTGGTTTAATTTGAATTTAGTTGGTGCGCATGCATCGTCAGTAATATAAATTTGGACAATTCGACAGTTGGATAAAATTGAATGTAGAATAATTAAAATTGATGTTTTTAAAAACAATTATCAATAGAAAGTGTTTTTATTTCTTTATTTTTGACAAACCAACGTTGAATTTCTTTTAAAAATAAATCCTACTGCAGTTTGACAGATTGTCACATTTTGGAGGTTATAACATAATTAAATATTATCAATTAGGGAGGTACAGGACGTACCGTCAATGCAATAGTTTACCTCTCGGTAATACGAAATGCAGAATACGAAGTACATGAGGAACGAGCAAATATGAGGACTGTGCCTTTGAAAAAGAATTTTTCAATTCCCTATTAAACTGCTTTTTGCTTGTTAAAATGATTTTTTATGTATATAATAGTTTAATAAATGAAAAATTACCTATAATTAACATCAAATTTATATTAATTCAATTTAAATTCAAATTAAATATTTTGAAAAAGGAATAATAAATTTTGCAACGCTGTAAACTTACGTGTGTTGACGCATGCGTGATTTGGTTCTTTGACAAATGAATAGTTATATTTTATATAATATTTATTGAGATTTTGAATTTCCCGCTCAAATTAGCATTTGCAACGTTGCCGGCTCATAACTCACATTTACTGTTTCTTACTGGTTTTATTTAAATATTTTCGTATATAGGTATCCTTTTGATAATTTTCTTTTTACAATAGTTACAGAAAAGATTCTTTTATATACACCTAGTTTTTGAAAGCCGTGTCATCATTTTTTTATAGTTAAAAGTTATATTATGTGGTGAAATTGAGCTAAAAATTATGATTTGTATGGAAAATGACTATTTTTAATCATGTATAAAAAGAAAACTATTAACCCTAGGTCTCTAAAATTTTGAGAATGTGTCTTTACTATTTGTATCAACCCTCCAAATTTCACGACGTTTTCATCATTTATGTTAACGTCCTGTACCTCCTTAAGGATCTCTGGACATTGTATCGTTCTAAAAAACGAAGAAAACGTAAATTAAATTCTAAATTAAAAATGGGGCAGTGAATGACTACGTATATTTTCATATGCTATAAAATAAAAATTAAAAACAAAATTAAAACAGTGATTGGGAATTATACTTTAGTTTATATATTTATACACTAAAAGGCAGCGATGTGGTCAACATACTTGAGGCATTGACACTATAGAAACTGCAAAATAGTGGGACTGAACCACTGATATTAAAATAACAAATAATTCGGATTAATAACGATCTAATTAGATCTATTGTTAAGTCCTAATGACTATATAAAGTTGATGCACTCAAATAAATATTTAAAAAAAGATCAATTGTTAGTTCACTAATTTAATAACTCCCTTTTGGTTTTTTCCCCTATTCACACTGGTACTCTCCGCGATCAATAGCGCCTAAACCGACAAATGTCACCCCAAAAAATATTCATCAAAAAAACAAAATTCACAAACTGAATAGAAAGATTTATATTTCCAGGTATTTATAATCCGTTTATGGAATTCGCGGCATCTAATGGTACCCAACATTTTATTATAGAAATTTCAAAGTTTAAAATATGAATATGTTAGCGTTCGCTGCTTACTATGTGCCTACATTCCTATACACATATGAGTATGTGTATTATCATAGTCATAACTTTATACCAGGGCCGTTGTTCTATCTAATCGCCCAGGCCACCACCACTAAAAACTCATTTTAATTCGTAAGAAGTAATATATACTCGTATATATGAAATAATTTTTTTTTAAATATTTCTAAAGTTATACAAAGCCTATTCGTCGGTTATCTGCTTTCTGTTGTAAACATTTATATTTTTATTTAAGGTGAAACATTACTTCATGGTTATATAGTTAGATATAGATGGCGAGAGTGTACTAAAATGACAATCGATTTACAAATTTATACTAGCACTCCATGTTTTCAAATATAATAACGGTAATAACTTTGCACACAATTGAGCTAGTTAAACCATATAAACTTTAGGGGTCAGATAAATGTTCACGCTTTGTTTATAAATAGATAATTAATTAATATATCAATTATTAAGAATTATTTCCTATGGTGAGTTTTTATGGTTTTGTGACCTCATATCACCGCTGCGTAATGAGTTTATGATTATGTACGTACATAAGCAATTTAAATTGATAAGAACCACACCCAGAAAATATAGCACTGGTCCGGGAATCGAACCCGAAGACACAGTAGTCAGCGTTAAGTCAGTGTTGTCTGCTACTCATTTAAAAACAATGAAGGAGCCGCAATAGTTGAAAGTTTCAAATTAAGTATATTTATTAATTGTGAAAACATTTGGTAGATTAGAATTTCAAAAATTTTAAAACTTAGCAAAGATAAAATTAGTAGGCCCCAATTGTGAAATATTGAGTATATACTGTTGTAAGTACGCATATGTCGCACTTACCTTTTATTTTTAATGATATTAAATGTTAATTATGTAATAGAATTATATTATGTAAACAGTTTTTGTATTAGTATTAAGATTGTAAAGAATAATTATTTAAGTTTAGCGCTTATAAATATTGTCTCTGGTTTGTGGAGATTAATATTGATTTAATGCTGGTAATTCAGTATTGGCGTTCTGTGATGTGAAATAAATTATTATATATTAAATTGCACAAGACGCTGAAAGCCAGTCTTCTCCTGAGTCTCAAAGCAAGCATTACTATTCGCAACTTCGTACGTATTGAATAGTGAGCACATTTCAACTATTAATTAAATTATAACACTATAGAATTACATTTTGTTTTATATCTGTCATCTTCGTTAATCTAATAAAATACTATTGTAATTAAGTAAGCAGATATAATATTACAACGAATAAATGATATATTTTAATAAAAGTGTTTGTATTAATAGTAATAAAAAGATACTAATTGTTCAACCGTCGCATGTCGCAACGAGGTTACTTTAGACCGCTCAAGTATTCTCTAATTGCAACAATACACCGTCTGAACAAGAATCCTTATTAATCATCTTAAGAAAGATATTCGATTACTACTGTAATTGGTGTTGGAAGTCGTCAACTGAAGAATCTACTACCAGAAGCTAGCATCCCTGCAGAATGTACTAGTAAGCTGAGTAATCTCCTCCAGAACGACAATACGACACAATTTTACAACATTGGTGTCAGGTGGGGTCTCGAAGAGATATTCCTACACATAAATATCCAAGAGGTACGCCCAAAATTTTTTTCTATATATTCTACACCTGGATGCAGATCAATTATTCTGGATACCACTACGTCGATCGATTATTTCCAAGATTGCCGAAGAGTACGAGATAGAACGTCAATTCATCTGTATTTCACATAATTTTTCTACAAGTCCGGTGGATGTAAAACAACAGCCCGCTGAACCAGAAAAAAAGAAATCTTTTGCCCCCAGCGAATGGATGGATGCTTCTAGAACAAATGGAATAATCTAAACTGATGTTAATCGTTTCCAGAACCCTGCACACAGCTGTACATAGATCAAAATCGAAAGTTTTTTTTGTTAAGTATAATAAGACAGTATCTTTTTATCTTGTATACAATTATTATCATAAATTGATAATTGTATTTTTTTCTATTAGTAGCATCCTTGTAATTCATTGAAGCTATTATTTTTTTAGTATTATATTCAATACTTTTGAATATTTGCTATAACCTATCTATTAGTAGCATCCTTGTAATTCATTGAAGCTATTATTTTTTTTTAGTATTATATTCAATACTTTTGAATATTTGCTATAACCTATCTATTAGTAGCATCCTTGTAATTCATTGAAGCTATTATTTTTTTAGTATTATATTCAATACTTTTGAATATTTGCTATAACCTATCTATTAGTAGCATCCTTGTAATTCATTGAAGCTATTATTTTTTAGTATTATATTCAATACTTTTGAATATTTGTTATAAAATAACAATTTTGTAGCATCATTGTTCAATATTTTTAGTATTATATCCAATACTTTTGAATATCTACTATAATATTTCCTATAATTGTTTCTACAATTATATTAATTCATGTTTAATATTTTTAGAACATCTTTATGAACGAGAAAGAATTTTGAAAAGGAGAAGTAAAGAGCTGAAGCAGTTAGATAGCAGTCTGTTCAATCAGAGAGACTACCTTCCTGTTACAACTGCGGTGTCTGAGCCCCATCGGAAATTTCCAGTGAGTTACTGTTTTCGCTAGCAATTTTTCCTTGTCAGAATCCTATTCTTCGGAGAGTCGTTTATTGGTACAAAATAATCTTTAGTCTGTATATTATATATAACTTTAATTAAGTACTATGGCACCGAACGTTCATTCACTCACACTAGTTGAGAATACAATCAATCTAATTAATGAGTTTTCAAAAAATCTAGAAGTCCAATCAACATCCTTAACAATAGTTGAATTAAAAATCAAAAACTTAGACAAAGCTTGGGTTAAATATAGTAGTATCGTAGAAGCATTGCTTCCAACTCTAAAAAATGAAGAAGCTTCGGCTATCGTTAGTAAGTCTATGGAAGTTGAAAGTATTTATGACGACACTCTTATTTACTTGTTGAATTATAAGCAAACATTTGAGAATGATACACATATTGTAGACGACTCAAAAAGTATAGATTCAATAAAAAATCTGAACTTAAGTCCAATGCAACTAACCGTTTTTGATGGAGAATATATTAATTGGCAAAGTTTTATGGAATTATTTACAAATTTAATTCGTAATAATAGTAAACTATCAAGCATTGAAAAAATGCATTATTTAAAGTTAAATTTGTCAGGAGAACCACTCAAACTCATAAAGAATTATCCTTTAACAAATGATAATTACGAAATTGTTTGGAACATCCTTTGTAAACGTTATGATAACAAGGTAGCACTTATTGAAACCTGTTTAAACAATTTAATAAACTACAATGTTATACGTTTAGAGTCCGAAATCAATATCAAAAAACTACTAGATGAAATTAATGAATCGATTAGAGCATTAACCGAATTGGGGATATATTCTAATCATTCAGATTTTATGTTAATACATATTTTAAAGACCAAATTAGATTTTAATTCGTCAAAGGAATGGGAAAACAGAAATAATTCTGAATTACCAACCTTAAATGAATTTACAGAGTTTCTGGAGAGACGGTGGCGCAATCTAGAAAGAAGAAGGCATATTAAAGTCAAAACATATCCAAGCGTTCCTAATTCTAATAGTAAACCAGTTTCAAGCAAGCAAATTCCTAATAAGGTCGAAACAAAAACTAAAAATTTGTTCTGTAACCATTGTAAGAAAAGTGGTCATACAGAAAAGTATTGTTTTATTAAGAAGGAAAATCTAGATACGGGTAACCCTATTGCTCAAGTTAATACTTGTAGGGAGGCCACAATTTTATCAGAACCTTCTACTTGTTGTGAAAGATCGAAACATCTTATATCTGATGGTTCTCAAGTATCTTTTACTAACAAGACACAACACAATTCAAATAATGAATTATGTTTTTTTTATGATTTTGATGAGATCAATACGGGTAATTTAAAAAATAATAATGATATTCTAAGTTTTGACAGTAAAAATAAAAATGTTAAGGCTAAGCAAACAGTTGACACTATCCAATTCAAGATGGTCGCAGCCAAAGCTAAAACCGTATCATTTTTATTAGATACTGGTTCTCAAATCTCCTTGATTAAACAAAATATTTTAAATAACAATGTCAGAATTAATAATAAATCTAAAATTCTATTGAAGGGTATTTCTGAAGGCACGCCTTATACCTTAGGTTCACTGAAAACTTCTATAATTTTAGATAGTAATAAGTCGAAACAAACTTTACAGGTTGTGTCAGAAAATTTCCCCATTAAACACGATGGAATTATAGGGTTAGATATTTTACGGAAACTAAATGCAGTAATTAATCTAAAAATGAACAGTGTACAATTCTCAGAATGTGGCAAAGTAATTGAGCTCCCACTTATAAATATAAACAATATCGTTTTACCAGCACGTACGAGGAAGATAATTCCTATGTCAGGTTCTACAGTAGGAGTTTGTGTAGCCAGGGAATTGTTACCTGAAGTTTTTTTAGCTAATGCATTAATCAAGCCCGTCAAAAATATTTTCTATATTTCAATAATAAATTCTTCAATAAAAAATATAATACTTAGTAATTTCAAACCGAATATCATACCGATAGATCAATTTAGTATTTACCATTTTTCAAAATCAAGTCCTAACAACCGTAAGGAACTTTTATTAAACAATTTAAATCTTTCACATGTCAATTCAGAATTAGTAACAGAATTAATAGAAATCTGTGACAGCTTTAATGACATATTTTTTTTACCGGGAGACAAGTTATCTTGTACGAGCGCATTAAGTCATAAGATAAAGATTAATTCTTCTAAACCCGTTAACGTTAAACCGTATCGATTGCCCCATGCGCAAAAAGAGATTGTGGAAAAGCATATTCAGGAACTGTTGGTCAACAACATAATTGAAGAAAGCGACTCACCCTATAACGCACCTTTATTAGTAGTACCAAAAAAACCAGATGCGTTAGGTAATAAACAATTCCGCGTAGTAGTCGATTTCCGTAAACTTAACGAGCAGACAACAAGTGACGCCTATCCTTTGCCTCTTATACATGATATACTGGACCAACTTAGTGGTGCAAAATTTTTCTCTACCCTTGACTTAGCAAGCGGTTTTCACCAGGTCCCTATGCTTCCCGAAGATAAAGAGAAAACAGCATTTAGTGCGAACTTTAAACACTATCAATTTGTAAGAATGCCATTCGGACTTAAAGGAGCCCCCCCCATGTTTCAGAGACTTATGTCTCACGTTCTCACAGGTTTGCAAGGAATAGATTGCTTAATCTATCTGGACGATGTAGTCATTTTTGGAAAAAACATTTCTGAGCACAACCAAAGATTAAAAAACGTTTTTTCTAAATTACGGGAACATAATTTGAAGCTCCAACCATCCAAATGTAACTTTCTACATAAAGATTTGATTTATTTAGGTCACGTTATTAATGAAACAGGTATTCTACCAGATCCTTCTAAAGTAGAAGCAATAAAGAATTTCCCCATTCCAAACAGTCCTAAACAAATTAAAACATTTTTGGGTATGTCTGGTTATTATCGCCGACATATACCGCATTACGCAGAGATAGCCAAACCACTATATAATGCAGCAAACAGTAATGTTAAAGTATTAGAATGGTCAGACCAATGCGACGAATCATTTAAAACTTTAAAAAATAAATTAACCATATCACCTGTTTTGCAATACCCGGACTTTAGTAAAAATTTCGTTGTAACCACGGATGCAAGTAAATATGCTATAGGTGCAGTCCTTTCACAAGGTACTATTAAGGAAAGCCACCCAATAGCATATGCTTCAAGAACTCTAAATAAGGCACAACAAAATTACACAACTACTGAACGTGAGTTATTAGCAGTAGTATGGGCTGTGGCTCATTTTAGACCCTATCTCTATGGAAAGTTTTTTAGTATCGTAACAGACCATCAAGCCTTGACTTGGTTAATGAGTATTAAGGACCCGAGTTCTAGACTTATGCGTTGGCGGATAAAACTAGAGGAATATAATTACGAAGTAATATATAGACCAGGTAGTTCGATTCCACACGTAGATGCCCTAAGTCGCGTATACTCACTTCAGGTTGAAACAATGGATGTCACATACGAAAATTATTTAGAAATAATTAAAAATAAAATTATCATAAACAATAAAGTAATTGAACATGATAAAAGTTTATATGACGCACCGACGTCATTTTCATTAGTAGATTTTGTATCAAAAGATTTTAAAAATTCAATTGGAAATTCTCCTGAATTAATCAATAAATTTAGTAGTATCAATGCATTTCTAATACAAGAAAAAGAAGTATCAGAAATTGCATATGTTGAAATTGATACTAGATTTATTATCTGTTTAATAATTAAGGAATTTCATTTTAATCTACCAAATTATAAAGAAATATTTTTGGCATTAGTGAATCTGAAAAACTTTTGTACTTTACACAAAATTACTAACATAGCTATGAACAGGTTCGAGTCTGAACTAAGTAAATTAGATTTTGCCCAGTTACGAACTATGATCAGACATATCTTTGATAAAACAAATATAATAGTACACATTTATAATGACAATATACTTAAAATTAGTGACCCTGAGTTAATAAACAATGTAATTTCGGAATTTCATGTTAATCCCACAGCAGGCCACTTAGGAGTTTCTAAAACAATTAAACGATTAAAATCACACTTTAAATTTCCAAGTATGATTAGAAAAGTTAAAAATTTTATTAGACAATGTGTATCATGTCAAAAGAATAAAGTGTGCAAATTAAATAAATGCCCATTAACAATTACATCGACTTCGAAACATAGTTTCGAAAGGTTGGCTTTGGACATAGTATATCTTCCCAAGAAAGACGACAACGACAAATACAAATACTTACTAACAATACAGGATGACCTTACTAAATTTACGGAAGCTATTCCTATTATAAACCAGGAGGCAAATACTGTCGCGAAAGCATTAGTAACTAACGTTATTTGTAGGTACGGAGTTCCTAATATGATCTTAACAGACCAAGGAACAAATTTCATGTCAAAAATTTTTAAAGATATATGCAAATTGTTAAAAATTAAACAATTAAAAACAACAGCATTTAGACCAGCAACCAACGGTGCCTTAGAAAGAGTTCATAGAACCCTTGCCGAGTATCTAAGGAATTTTTGTAAAAAGCAGGATGATTGGATAAATTGGATTCCCTATGCAATGTTCGTGTATAACACAACTCCGCATACAGCGACCGGTTTTACTCCTTTCGAACTAATTTATGGACATAAGGCAAATCTGCCTTCAATTTTTTATAAAGAACCAATTGAGGTAAATACTTATAATAATTTTATAGTAGAACTCAAACACAGGTTACAAGTAGCGAGGGAACTTGCTATAAATAACTTGGTTAAAAGCAAAGAAAAAACAAAATTATATTTTGATAAAAGGGTCAATTCTCTTTTCACACCTGAAGTAAACGAACTAGTTTTATTAAGAAATGAACAGTTACCAACTAAAGGACAGTCAAAAAAACTTTTACCCTTATACGTAGGACCGTATAAAGTTACTAAAATTATATCCCCTGTTAATACAGAAATACTAATTGGTAAAAAACATACGGTAGTTCATAATAATAGGTTGAAGAGATTTTGTACCAATGAATAAAAACTTGACGAATGAAATGGATTTTGTCAGGGATGATTGTTTTGTGGAGCAGTGTTAACTCTATACGATGGGATCAGAATCGTTGTCGACACTTTGCTTCTCTTTTTGTTTTTTTTCTAGAATTGTAACTCGTATATTTTGTTTTTATACGTGTCCCTTTTTTTTTGAAAGGGGGTGTTGTGATATGTACGACATCTCCCCTATCACAATTTTTCCTTTTTCTTTTCCTTAGAGCAGAAACGCATATGTTTTGTTTTATATGCGTTCCTTTTCTTTGGTTGAGGAGTGTTGTAAGTACGCATATGTCGCACTTACCTTTTATTTTTAATGATATTAAATGTTAATTATGTAATAGAATTATATTATGTAAACAGTTTTTGTATTAGTATTAAGATTGTAAAGAATAATTATTTAAGTTTAGCGCTTATAAATATTGTCTCTGGTTTGTGGAGATTAATATTGATTTAATGCTGGTAATTCAGTATTGGCGTTCTGTGATGTGAAATAAATTATTATATATTAAATTGCACAAGACGCTGAAAGCCAGTCTTCTCCTGAGTCTCAAAGCAAGCATTACTATTCGCAACTTCGTACGTATTGAATAGTGAGCACATTTCAACTATTAATTAAATTATAACACTATAGAATTACATTTTGTTTTATATCTGTCATCTTCGTTAATCTAATAAAATACTATTGTAATTAAGTAAGCAGATATAATATTACAACGAATAAATGATATATTTTAATAAAAGTGTTTGTATTAATAGTAATAAAAAGATACTAATTGTTCAACCGTCGCATGTCGCAACGAGGTTACTTTAGACCGCTCAAGTATTCTCTAATTGCAACAATACACCGTCTGAACAAGAATCCTTATTAATCATCTTAAGAAAGATATTCGATTACTACTGTAATTGGTGTTGGAAGTCGTCAACTGAAGAATCTACTACCAGAAGCTAGCATCCCTGCAGAATGTACTAGTAAGCTGAGTAATCTCCTCCAGAACGACAATACGACACAATTTTACAACAATACTTACGTATTAGAAAGAAATTAAAATTTAGTTTAATAGTTGTTGAAGATGGTGACTTGTTCTAGAAAGTTGAAATTTGGTTTATAAAGTAACTCTAGTATCTAGTTTACAAAACGAATTCATATTTCGAAAGAAGTTAGTTAAATACCGCATATAACTTTCTAATATTTTTGTATCACAAATTAATCGAAGAAAAGTTACCTTAAAAGTTAAAGTTATTTTTTGTCGTAAATTTACCTTTTCTAACATTAAATTATATAATGTTACAAATTGAATTTATATATTAGTAAAAGATTTTAAATGTCTTTTGCGTGTATTTAATGACTTTGTTCTTATAGGTTAGGAATGCTTTAGAAAACACTTCCTTTATTCAAACGACCTAGGTATCGGTCAGAGGTAGTTATTTGAAAAACATCTGTGTACTAAACAGAAGATCTGGGATCGAATCCAGCTTCTGAATGATATTTTAAATATGACTTGTAACAAGAACAGGTACCTTTAATAATATAACATAATGTTAGATAAAAAAATATAACTGTATAATTGTATTTAGAACTATTTTATCTAACGTTGTGCTATATCCGATGCTGAGTGTTATCACTTTTGTTGGCAATCACAAAGCTTACACATGAAATATTTTTTAAGAGAGATTTAAATTTATATTAGTGGTATTTATTAACTACTTTGCATTCCTAAAAAACGTGTCGGCCATATGTCACCTGGTTCCATCGGCTCTGCTTTGTGTCATACGTTAGTCTACAGGTTTTTCCCCTTTTGAATGTTTTCATATTCTTTTATTTTAGTCACTATTGTATTATTCAAGAGCAGTGACGGAATTTATCGATTTCCGGTGATGGTGGTGGTAGTATTAGTATCTATAAGTGTGTATGTGTGTGTGTGGCATACGATTCCTGAGTTTAATAATATGGTTTACGTTTAATGTACTGACAACAAGAAATGCGTGAGTCCCTTTAGCTTTAAACATTCTCTATGGTTTTATTGATTTACTTATTATACTGATTATGTAGGTAAAAGACAATAAATATATTTGAACAGGTATACAGAAATGGGTATTCTTTACATTGTACTGCAGCTTATACGGTTAAGGCCTGTCACACATTACAAGCGTATTTAAGCGAATTTTGATTGGACGTATACGCGCTACTGCGCTTTACCTACCCGAACCCTGTAAATGTAATAAACCTTCGCGCACTGCAAGCGACAAAGCCGTCCGAATACGGGCGCGAATGGAACCGAATTTCCAAACCTATCCCTCCCTACCTTGCAAATCTCATCAGCCGGCTCAGACTGGTAAGGAACAGTGGTGTATCGGTAAAAATTAAAGTAAAACTTTACTCTCATGATAAATTATGTTAGTGCAAAACAACTCCAATACAGCCTACAATATCCAGCCGCGTATTGTAACTGTATAGAATTTTTAACACTAGCATAATAGTGGATTTTATTGTGTCGTATGTATGTATTTAAATACTTTTGAAAAGCATTTGTGCACATCTCTGCTCATGATGTTTAAAATCAAAAGCATGCAACGTAAGTGCCTGCGATCTAAAGACACAGTCGAAACGTGAACAGTGAAACGTGTTCAAAACCAATTTCATATCAGTTTTGTTTCATTCGTGCCGTGTGCATTTCTCACTCGTATACATGTGCGTTTTCTCACTCACAACACAGTTGCATTCTCGTTCGGTTCGGGCAGATTCGGGGCTCGCGTTTGCAATCAGTCGACCCTTGTGTGGACGGCCTTACAGTTTCTCCAATCGCATAAATCTATTACTGCTTTTTTCAATACTTTTGACCGTTTTTAACGTGCAAAAGCGTACCGGACGTGCATCATCTTCTACGTCTTCTCGGCCATCTTAGAAACACTTAAACCACTCAATAATCCGCGCACGGATAAACATTCACTGTCACTTTTAATAAAAGATAAGTTTCACTAGCTATTTTTTGAGTGTTGTATACTTTTTTTATAACAATTTGTTGCTCTTTTAAAACACTTAATATTTTTCCGGCAAAACAGAAAAATTGATCTTATACAAACGAAGGCTACTGCTAGGCTAATACGTCCACAGACACGGAATAGAGGGTTCACGGTACATAGCAGTCGGTCGTAGTTTGTCTGTAGCAACATCAGTCTCGTTTAAAAATATACCACACCTCGTATATGATAAAACGAATGAAGAAATTCTATTTTATAAACAGTCTTAATGAAATACCAGTCACTAACCAAGTAAATTCATATCAGCAAGTAAGAATCAGACAACTTAATTACGCTGTTTACTAAAACTAAAGCTCTAATTTGCATATTTCAGTAGATATTCATCGGAGACCGGCCTGTTGCTCACTTGCTTCCTCTCACTCACTTGTTTGTGTAATCGCAGTTTGCATGACTATTAAAAAAGTTTTGTTTAAGGAAATCGTCAACTTGTAACTATTCTCTGATAAAGAACTTTTTGTTTTTATAAATAAAGGGCATTCATTAATGAACATTACGAGAATATTTTCATTAACTTTTAAATGAAATATATTTTAATTTGAATTTGATTTGACAAAAGAAAAACTTTGATTTATTTTAATTAAGGTGATACTTAAGTCTGAAACTTTTAGAAAATCGGTTTCATTGTCTGTATAATTAAAACGTAAAAAATATTTTTAAGTCAAAAAATTGACGAAAATAATTTACTTATCTTTTTTTTACATTTAATTTATGTAACGTCGGCTTCTTATTCTATTCGGCGTCGTATTCTATCTCTAGTTCTACCGATGCTGGTGTCGTGGCCTCATATATTTTATAAAATAACAACCAAACCCCGATAACATAATTCTGGTCCGGGCAACGAACCCAAAGACACAGCAGTCTAACGTCAAGCAATGTGTTTGACAGCTATTGAAACCAGACAACCTCGTGAATTTTAACGAAAGTGAAAAGAAATGAATTTCGTGTGCTGATTAAGCATTTATATTTTCTTTAAAAAACCATCACCGAAACCAAGGAAAGGCTTTAAATATATCATTGGGGCTCTGCACCATCAATTTGATTGGTTAGGAAGTGGTTGGGTGAGTTCCGTTGTGATCGTACCAGTACAAGTGATGCCTAACTTTCAGGTTGCCCAATAGATCTCGTCATGCCAGAAATAGTCGATAAAATCCATGCAATAATATTGGGCAATCGAAGAATAAAATTTTGCGAAGTGGCTGAGACTGTAGTAATCTCAACAGAGCGGGTACATCACATTTTACATGAATATTTGGACATGAAAAAGCTATCCGCGCGATGGGTACCGCGATTGCAATTGAGTGTGTAGTCGCCATAGAATCCATAAATTGGGCTACGCTGTGCTATCGTATCTAGCATGATTTCCAGATACAGCCTATCAAGCCTGTTTCCATGATTTGGGTCTAAGAAAGAGGTCATAACTGAAAGAAACTTCTATTTTGAAGAATTTTAGAAAACCTATAATTTGGAAGGTAAAAAAAATTAGAAAAACGCTAGACTAAATGTATCGAGCTTAAAGCAGACTATGTTGATAAATAAAGCGATTTTTTTTCAAAAAAAAAAAGAGTCACTGAATTATCAAACTCCCCTCGTATTTGCTACAACAAGACATTTAGCAAAATAAAATCTGTGAATCAGTAAGGTATATAAACAAAGTTTCTCTTTTTTTAGTTTACTTTATCTTACGGTATTCTCGTATTCTCAGCGGATAAATAAAAAAAACTTTCTTGTGTCTTATATGGTACCTTGGAGCTCTTATCATACTTATCGAATATCCAACGTTTTAAGTATCTCAGCAAAAAACGAATATTTTTCATTTTTGATTTAAAACATTTTATTTATTATATTTATATATATTTATATATTATAAGTACAACATAACTAGAGTTTATCCCCATCACAAAGCGTCGTCTTTTTGACGTGTATGATTTGAATCCAATAAAATAATTCGTAATTACATTTCATATTTAATTCTATTTTTAAATTGAAATAATAAATTCGCACAATAATAAAATAATTTTTCAATTTATCGGCACATACTGCCCCCGTGCCCCCAAATAAAATTTTGAAATTTTGAATTTTTTTTATTAATATTATACTTAATTATTCTAGAATTTAGAATATGAACTTTCTCCAAAGTTCCCTACTGGGCCCCCGAATTTATTCAACCACCCCTTTTTCAATTTTTGAATTTCTAATTTTTTAGAAATATTAGCATTGAATACCTTAATACACATGCAAAATTTCAACTTTCTATCTTTTACGAATTAAAAGAAATACAGCAAAAAAGTTTTCAGTTCCAGTTTTTCCAAAATTATGAGTTTCCAGGAAATTCAGGGGAAAATCCGGGACGCTAATAGTCTTAGAATTTTTTTCTCTTTATAAAAGCTCAGATCTATGTTTAATACATTTTTAAAATTATTTTAACTATACACATAATTTATTTATTAAACTGAAAAGTAGCAGTACTCATGTATCCGAAAACATAGGAATGCTTTCCCGTTCACCACTCAAATCTAATGATAGATTCAGCAGTAGTATGTTTGATAACACTTGACAGAGATACTGCTTCCTGTTCTCTCTAACATACAGTGGTATTTTCTATCTCATGCTACGAATACTAATCTGAAAATACATACTTCATTCAAAATGCAAGAACGATACTTGTTGAAGTTGAATTAATAAGTCAGCGTAGGAAGGAAGCTATTGTATATATTTCGACTATTTATATTTCACTAATTCAATCATTTAAGAACATTAAAATAATAAAAAAATTAATAATTATAATATATATTCTCGTTTAACAACACTGAAGTTATAAATCAAAACTAGAGTTTACCCCCGTCGCAAGCGACGACTGTCGTTTCGTGTGAATTGAATTTCCTTATAAATTTAAATTCCAGTTTTAAATAGAAATATTTAACTCGTTCAATATTTATTTTACATATAAAAACAAATAATTTTTCCTATAAACTGACTAAAAACATATTTTTTTTCAATTTTTTCATTATTTGACCAACTTGTTTTCAAAATTTGAGATTTTTTTTTTTGATTCGTAAATAAGTTACCAAGGTTAGCCCATATACAAAATTTCAACTTTCTAGCACAATTTTTACTCTCGGCAAAAACTGCCCCCGAAAAACAGAATTTTGAAATTTTGTATTTTCTTTTATTATTAATATACTTATATTTTATATACTTATATTTTATATACCTATATTTTATATACTTATATTTTATATACTTATATTATTTTACAATACAGAATATTAACTTTCTCCAAAGTTCCTTATCAGGCCCCCTAATTTTCTCAAAGCCCCTTTTATCAAGTTTTCAATTTCCAAATTTCAAAATATGTTAGCATTTAATGCATTAATACATATGCAAAATTTCTGCGAGTTAAAAATTATACAGCAAAAAGTAAAAAAAAATTGTTTGTTTTTCCAAAATTACGGGTTTCCAGGAAATTCAGGAAAAAATTCGAGATTTTTTTCTCTACGAAATAGGCCATTTTCAAGAAAACGCGCGGAGACGTTTTAAGCTGCCATGCAAAATTCGTATCAAACATATAAGAATATTAATATACACTTGGAACATTCTAATATAGGGTAACTACCTACATTTCGTAATAGGTTCACTTTTCAATCGATATTTAACTTATATATTACTTACACAATGGATGTAAATACTTTGTATATACACACGAGCACATATCAGTAAACATATTGGTGAACTACTATTTCAATAGCATAGCAGTCAACAACATATGCATATGCTATAAGTGGATTAAAAAAGATCAAAAATATTACTTTCTAACATACTAGTCCATATAATATAAGAAAAGTGTTTTATTAGGCAAAACGTCAACATCAAAAAGAAAATAGAACCAACCTCTTCTTTACATTGTGTATCAATCATGACGAAGCTTTAAAAGGAAATTTAATACCATCCACACTTGGACCCGAAAATCCAATATACTATAATAGAGTCCAGCAGTAGGTCAAATACCCACGGCCTACAACTTACAAAGACTTCACTCAATCTGACCCAGTATTATAATGCTAAAGTTAATGTACTATATACTACGATATTTAGAATTTAATCTTAAATATATTACATTCTTATATGTAGACTACAGCCAAAGGATGTGCTTTATATTCCTTAAATATCAGGATGTTTTAAATAAAACTGTTTTTAAAATATAATAAAATATATTCACGAACTGTTGTTTCACTTCTTCACGTTATGATAGACGATAGGGTTCCCCCTGTATTCCTGCCACATCACTCTTCTAATTGTACGTATACTTAAAAATTAAGACATATAAATAACACTATCTTGTCGAAGGTTATAAAAATAAAAACGAATTTAAAATCACATTTAAAATAATATAATAACTTAGAGTTCATACAAAATAATATACTGCACATGGTCACGAATAATTTGTTAATTTCTTTTGATTAGTATTCACTTTCTGAATTACTTCTGAAACTACAACATAAATTTATCTTTATTACTTAGAGAAGGTTTTAATTACGTTAATGTGATGTTCTTCTCGAGACACACGCTAGATGTCATTGCTTCTTCAACAATTCTAATAATCCTAATCTATTATCTACCACAGTGTGTTTGCTGCGCTACTGTCAACTTCCACGGAGAAGAACTTACATCATTCAAGAGCACGAGTTATTTTATTCAAGATGGACGACTACAGTTGATGATAGTATTACGAATTCAATAATTAAAAGCAATTAAATCAGATAATAGTGAAATATCAGTTTTAGGATAAATTTATAATCCTTCTACAAAAGATATTAATGTTTTATATTAAATAATTATTAATGTTTATAATTATAATAACTAACATGTGATTAATATCTGATTTCTAAATTATCTAAAAGATCGTGAACACACTAATTATATTTTTTTAATAAATAATTGTGACATTAATAAAAAACAACAATAACATGAATAATAACAACATTACTTACGTCAACAACAACAGCAGCAATATCAACACCAGCTGCAAAAGTATCATAATTTCTACAAAAGCAATAAATTTAAATATAGCAATAATTATCAACAAGAACATTCACAACAATCAACAATATCTGCAACAGCAATAACGTCATCAACACTATCAACAACAGCTGCGAAAGTATCATAATGTCAACAACAAGAACAACACAATCAACAGGAACATCCACAATATTCAACAATATCTCCAAAAGCAATCAACAACATCATCAACAACAACTGCAAAAGTAACACTACGTTTAAAACATGAAAAATGTTCATGAGCACTATGAACAACAGCTCAGAAAGTATCATAATGTCTACAACAGCAATAATGTTAAACACACAACAAGAACGTCCACAATAATCTACAACATCTGCATCAACAATAACATCAACAACACTATCAACGACAGCTGCGCAAGTATCATAATGTCTACAACAACAAAATCAACAACAAGAGCTACATAATCAACAGGAACGTCAACAACAATCAACACTATCTGCATCAACAATAACATCATCAACACTATCAACGACAGCTGCGCAAGTATCATAATGTCTACAACAACAAAATCAACAACAAGAGCTACATAATCAACGGGAACGTCCACAACAATCAACACTATCTGCAAAAGCAATAACATCATCAACAACAACTGTAAAAGTAACGCAACGTTTACAACATGAAATATGTTAACAACTATAAAAATGTTAATAACAGATATAATATCAACATCAACAATATCAACAAGAAGATCCTCAGCAATCAACAACATCTGCAACAGTATTAACAATAACAGTAACAGATACGACAACAACATTAGCATTAATATCAACAATATCTATATAAGTAACATTACGTCTACAACGGTAACAACTGCAACAATATTAGGAATAACATTATCAACAACAAAAATAACGTCTTCAACAATCAACAACATCTGCAAGAACAATAACATCAATAACAGCTGCAAAAGTAACACAACGTTTACAACAGCAAAAATGTGAACAACTACTGCAACACCAACAACATAATCAACAAACCCAAAAGCTACATCACAATAGCAACATGATAAACAAAAGCAACATTTACAATAGTAACAACAACTTTAACAGCAACAACAATAAGGAAAACAACATCTGCTTCCCACTCTAGAAAGTCTAGAAAGCGATGATATCATGCGTGTGTCTTAATTCCCTGTAGAGTTCTACTTTATCATTAACGGAATCCTCGCAGTTGTGTTGATTGTTTCAACCGTTTATAATAACATCGTTTGCATATTTCATGTGAGAAGCTAAAATCCATTGAACACTTGTGGTACAGTATGTGAAACAGTTTGGTGAAAATTCCTCTCATCAGTCCAAAAATATTCGAACAATAAAGTGACATTTCTGGGTAAAATAATATTATAATATAGACAAAGGCAACTCGTTATTATAATATGGATCACAGAGTATTTATTCCGAAATTGACTTCTTTTGTTCATTACTGGAGTCAATATAATGACCACTTATACAGCTGCTTATTGTATTATAATTAATGAATATATCAATTACAATGATAAATGGGATAATACAACAACTAACTGGCAATTATAATCCCCCTGTTCCGGGACTTGAATCCCTAAATGTGCAGTGACGCCAACATAATGACTAAAATGACTAATAATCTGTCAATATAATGATTAAAAGAGCGGAGAACATTTCTGATTGAATCTCACGCTCGCTGATGTAGCCACCAATAAACAAACAGGAGTAATAAACAGAGATTTAAAATTATCATTGTATAGAATTAATTTAAAAAATTGAAATGAAACAATGGTATGGAAATGGGATAAATATTCTACCAGAGTTAACGAAAATGTTGTTAATTTCATATATAAAATTAATAACTGTTGGACAACCAAGCGTTAGTTACTAGAAGACTTAAGAGGAAGAAACTACTTTTGCACTACAATGACAATAATAAAAGTAGTGTAAATTAAGGAAATGTCAATGGATATTCCTTAAGGAGGTACATGACGTACCGTCAATGCAAAAAGTTTATCCCTCGGTAATACAAAATGCGAAATATATGAGGGACAAACAAATATTGAATTCAATTGCCAAATAAATGGCTTTTTGCTCGTTAAAATGTGTGTTATGCATATAATAGTTCAATAATTAAAATATTACCTACAATTAATGTCAAATTTAATTAATTCGATTCAAATTAAAACTACATATTTGTAAAAAAGTAATAATAAATTTGGAAACGTTATCAAATATAATCTCGTTTTATTTTGAATTTTCCTCTCGATTTGCTATTTGCAACGTTGCAGGCTCATAACCCACATTTACTGTTCCTTACTGCTTCTATTTAATTATTTTCGTAAATAGTTGTTCTTTTGGTAATTTTCTTTTTTCAATAGTTTCAAAAAAGATTTTTTTATATGCAAGTGGTTTTTGAAAACCGTATCATCAATTTTTCATAGTTAAATGTTGTGTTATGGGGAGAAATTGAGCTAAAATTTATGATACGAGGCATGTCTTTTAAGTAAGTACCGTTTTGCGATTCCGCCTTTGCAGCGCTACGGTCGGCGTTCCGCGCATGCACGCTGGTTACCTACATCTCTTGTCTACGCACTGACGCCATTACAGTCTGATTCTTCATTGTATACGTTGTTTACTGAGTGTTTAAGATGCCTCCGACAATCGTGCGTCCCGCCGATTGAGAAGTACGGGTTGTTATACGATTTCTTAGTGCTAAAGGCGTAAAACCGATCGATATTCATCGTGAGATCTGTGAAGTTTACGGACAAAACATTATGAGTGATGGAATGGTAAGGAAATGGGTGAGAGCATTTAAAGATGGCACTTGAAGAAACACCTGGGTGGTCAGCGTCTTCAAGACGATAACGAAGTCAAAACAGTTGTGATACAGTGGTTAACAAGTCAGGCGGCAGAATTTTATGAGGAGGGTATTCAAAAACTGGTGCCACGTTATGACAAGTTTCTTAATATTCACGGAAATTATGTAGAAAAGTAGATTAAGGTACAGGCTTTCATGTAAAAATAAAATTATTGCGATATCTTTGCACGTCTTTTTTAATTCCAAAACGGTAGTTACTTAAAAAACACGCCTCGTATATAAAAATTAGCTGTTTAAATCAATTCTAGAAAGAAAACTATACACCCTAGGCCACTAAAATTTTGAGGCAGCATGTATTTTAAGTACTTTTATCAATCCTAATAATTTTACAGCATTTCCATCATTTACATAAACGTTTACGTAAATGTACAAGTTTTGGTTACAAGTTATGGATAAATTGCAAGTTGGTCATTAGACCAGTTGTAAATACGTAAATGAATAATAATATTTAATTTTAGGAAAGGATTTAAAATCGCAGTCCAATTACTAGGTATATGTTCAATAAAGCAACCCTTATATCATCGAATACTTAACTTTATTATAAAAAGATACTAGCAGCTTTCGACCGCTCATGCAAGTTCATCTTCACGTAAAACAAATTATAAAATTATACTCTCTACTGGCACACTATTCTTTATCAATATTTGTCTCCACGATAAAACATTTCAAGTCAGAATTAATACAAAATGACTCCTGTTACAGTGAAGCTGTATCAAAGAATGATAAATATATATATATATATATATAAATTTATTGTTTTAATTCATTCAATTTCATTCATTCCATTTGTTTTAATTCATTCAACAATAAAAAACCTCTTTTGAGTATTATAAAAGTGATAACTATCAAGAACAACAATTTATGAAATATGGTTCTTGTTTAGAAATAGTATGTATAATTTTCTTTTATTGCTAGTTTTCCTGGAGTATTATACCTTTTTGGAATCCTGAAGACTTGCGCCGATTTTTAAAACTTGCCATAGTAGTGTTCATACTTTTTTTTACACCACAATGAGTTAAAGTGGACAAAAAGTAAAAATCTTTAAAAATTTTAGGAAAAAAAATAATTTCGATTAATTTTTGTGTAAAAACTACTAGCATTCTGGGATTTTTAATGGTTGTGGTAATTAGCAGTGCTATTTAGGTTGCCGATACAAAAACAAATCAGAAATATTTGAAAAATTGTGGTCATGGTAGTTAAAAACATCTTAAGGTGTTTCAATTTTCGATAAAATTATTTTTTAAATATTTAAAAATATTATTTTTTCTAATTCCTAAAAAAATTAGATAGATTTTTTTTTTGTGTAGTCATTAACAGGACCACCCTCTGGTGCCCGCTTATCGTTGAATATTGGGACACCCTGTATATATATATAGGATTAATAGAATAGAAAACGGTGTAAAGGATATATATGAAACAAAGAAGAGCTTCGCCAAATATACTAATGTATGAAAAAATAAAAAAAATATAATTTATTTTGAACTAAAATTAAAAATCTTTCTGCCCCCATTACTCAAAGCACAGCTTATTCAACATCTGTATGTCTCGGCCGTGTCATTTTACGTATTGTTGACTGAAGCCGTAGTTCCTACGTGTTTAACAAGAATATTTTTAAGAGCCTTGACATACTTCCGTTTCCGGTATACAGACGTCGTTCAGATGCAGTTCGGAGGCCATACAAGGAAACTGTTATTGACCCCGTAATACTAACTAACAACCATAGACAACCATCTCATTTTATTTATTTATTGTCAACTTATGTCCGATGCTGTTATAGGGACGATTACCATATTTTCTTATTTTTCACATTTAAATTAACAATTTTACCTAATATACAATTATTTGTGACATAATTTCGGATTTTTCAAATGACACTTATAAGGATTCTAGAATCTTAAGAATACTTCTTTAAGGATTTAAGTTCTTAACACTTAATCCTTAACTCCAATAACCTTTTTTATATTAAATTTTACCAGGTTTTGTTCAATTAAATATTACATATAAAGGGTCATCCATTATTTCGTGGTGAATGGTGGCTATGACTTCTAAAGTTAAGGGAAAATAGAAATTAAAAAAAATTACGTCAGATGTCCAATTACGTCAAGGAAGGGTTCTAAAAACTGTTACAAGACGTGAAAAAGTGGTATTTAATCAAATATAATAGTTATATAATCAATAACTTCCAAAAAGAAAAAAAACAAGATCTATAAGGAAAGTAAGACTTAAAATTTATTATTTTCAAATGTGTGAAGCCACAACGGAACGGTGGGTGTCCCCAACGTGTGACAAGACGTGAGGAGGGGGGGGGGGGTTATAAGTTTCTTGACTTCACTTCTGATCTATAATTTAACTTTCAAAGAGAAAAAAACCAAGACGAATAAGGAACATAAGACTAAATAATATATTATTTTCAAATGTGTGAAGCCACAACGGGACGGTGGGTGTCTACAACGTGTAACAAGACATGACGAGGGGGGGGGGTATAAGTTTTTTGGCGTCACATCTGATCTATAGTTTAACATTCAAAAAAAAAAAGGCAAGGCCAAAAATATAAAATTATATTATTTTCTTGTCCACAACGTGTGACAAGGCGTGACAATGAAACGATCCCTGATTTAACATTCATATTTTGTATTTAGCTGGTATTCGACACCGTTGTCAGTCCCTGGTTCTTTTAATCCCATGACCGTTATCATATTTTTATACAACATCTCTGAGTGATGTATGTTTCTAATTTATTTTATTTTTCAGCGTACAATATATTTTTTGCAGAAATGTCCAATCCTTATCTCTCTATGTACTTCATCACAATACGATGAAGTACTAAAAATTCCTATCTAACTCATAAACTGTGTTACTATGTATATTTAATGTTATATACGTCAGAATTTTAAACAGCTGTTGTCACAATTTAGTTTTTTTTTTGTTGTTGGTTTTTTTTTATCATTGACAGTGTACATTGTAGAATACCGCGTGTCGGCATACGACTGCTTCCTCGACTGACACGTGATACGACAGCGGACCTTGACAGGTGTGCGACTGCCGACTGTACTACCTACCTTCCTCTAGCCCACCCCCTAAACTCATACCCCTTAAAATAACTCTTCTTCACACCTTAATCCACAACAAACATTCAAACATCCACCTACCGACCGAAACCTTTACTAAAGGTCGTGGTGAAATAATACATTTGCCAACTCAATCGCGTACGTCAACAAATGTGTGTGTATGTGCGTGTGTGCTTTTTAAGTAGGTACGATATCCTCGGGATTTTCGATGTACATAAATAAAAAAAAAATAAAGTTAAGAGGCCATCCATTAATTACGTCACCTGCAAAAAGGGGAGAAGCGAGTCAACACAACTTTGGCGACGTCACATCTAATCTAAAATTCGGCTTCCAAAAAAATAAAAAACAAAATCAAAAATACAAAGTAAGACTTAAAATATATAACTCATTTTCTAATATGTGACGTCAAACCAAAGGGGAAGTAGGTCCACAATGTGACAAGATGTGGCAATTGTGTAATTTATTTTTGGATGGCCCCTAAGGTAGTGTACCGTGCTGTAAACTTTTTAGTAGAATGTTATACAATTTTGCACAATTGGAAAGGATAATATTATTTAATTATCCTATAAATTTGAAAGATTTATTCAAAAATCTAATCAGTCACAATAAGAGCAATAAGAGTGAAAGAGAAACAAATATATTTTGCTTGCAGTTACACTAGTTTTTAATATTTAGTAAGAAAACAAATCGGTATATTTTCTAGAGAAACGATAAATCGAAAAAGATTGACTTCTTAGTTATTGAAGTGAGACAAAGTAAAGTGGAATATTTTATTAAAAACGAACGTGTTTTGTACATTTAATGTATATACAGCATGTTGTGTATGCAAATTGTCGAGTTCATTAATAAAACATTTCCAAAAATTCAAGTTAAGTATGCAGTTTAATGAAAAATTCGATTTCTATCTAAATAAATACTCAGACATCTCATGAATGAAGATGAACTTGTCGAATACCGCTGGAATACTGTTTTCGCCATTATCGCAAAACTCTGTTGTAGTTGTCTCACTAATGAACTGGAGGACAACTACGCTGGCACAGACCTCGACATAAATTATTACTTATTTAGATTTGAATCGTTCTACTACGCAGAAACAATATAATTTTTGAATCACATTGTACCAAGTAAATATCGTTAACAATTCTGAGAATTCTGTAATAACTCAGAAGATAATAAGTAGGGAAATAATACCTTTCAAGCAAAGCAATAGCTTGACAAATATTTTTTTGGACTCGTTATTTTTCCAATTAAAATGTAATGCTTTATCAACACACAATTCAGATTTTCAGATTTTCTGATTTTTTCAGATTGAGAAATTCAGATTTTTTCATTGTTTTGAAAATTACAAACTGTCACTAAAACCACTGTAAATCGTAAACTAATTGTCGGAATGTCATGAAATTTTGATACATATCGCTTAAAAATCTATATGATCTATATGTCATTCGAACGAACTTATTGAGTGATATGATAAGTTGCAATGCAAGTTAGATGCTAGTTAGGTTCACTGAAAGTTATTTTCTATACACAATGGGCTGGTGTCCTAATTTTTTAGTGGTAGATTTTTCAATTGTTGATTGAAATTGATGTTAATAAATGTTTATTGGCGTGTCTATTTTATTTATTGACGAAGATATAGGAATTAAAAGTTTGAATTGTAGTTTTAGCGCTAGAAATGGTCGCCCATATTTTTATGACGTGAAATGCATTTTAACGTCAGTTATTTGTTGAGTATGTCAGTGCTGTGGTAATGTTCTGTAGCTCTTGGTAGTCAAATAATCAAGTCAAATCAAAGAATAATAAGTTCTTATTTTATTTAACTCTGATAAGGCAGACATAATATTGAAATTTGAGTGTTCCTTGAAATAGCTGTAAATAATATTTGATATTTTGATATATAAATTCATATAACAGAGATTTATGATCTGTAAGGTTGGTAACCTTACACAAGGATTGTGACGTCACATGCAATTGGAATGTGTACAACGTTGAAGCCCTTTAATTATTAAAGGGAAAACATGAATTTTCTTAATTGTTAATATCTCCTAACATATAAGGAGTTATTAAAAAATAATTGAACATTTGAGTTTCTAGTAACCCACTTTATTAATATATAGTACACTTTTATAGAAATTAAAACATAAGACACAAGCCCATTGAATAAATATATTATAACTGAATTCTAGAAAAAATTTACATAACTTTTAATAAAAATTTAAAACATCGAATTAAAAACACTAAGCAATAAAAATTCCAAAAACATACTATTTTAAAATGTTATTTATATCCATTTCAATATTTGATGCAGCGTCTGGTGAAGCAACGATTCCAGTATATGGTATTGTCTGCTTTAAAATGTAAATTGCATGTACTGTTCGAAACCTAGAAAAAACTAGAAACTGCAGTAGTTTTCAGGAAAGTTTCATAAATCACGTACTGATAGAGTACCATATATGTATATTGATGCATTTTTGACTGCATTTTATTGGTATCTTTAATCTTTGTCAAATAAGATTGTCTTTTATCAATTCTTATAACTTTATTCTTTTTTACATAAGCTTTCACTCGAGAAGTATTTGATTTATGAATTTATACACAGTAAAATTTTTATAATCTAACTAACTGAGTTTAACCATGGTTTGTATACCAATTTGTTGGAATTTCCATTTCGTTTATTACACAATACAATATTAGTCATCTTACTTTTTAGATTTTTTAAAAAAGAATTTGTTTTCCGAGTTAGAACTTAATGATTCTACTACCTTTTCCAAAAGACCAAATAAATATTCTTTATGCTGTTAAACGAAATTCTTATTTATCTTTCTTATAAACAAGTGCACAATTTGCTCATACTGAAGAAAAAGAATTGAAGACGACGCTGCGGGAACAATACGTGTGCAATTGGGTATCTTCATTTTCCAAATTATCAAAAACCTTTCTATCCGATGGAGAGAATGTATTCCTGGTGAAGGAAACTATTTAGAAAATTAAGGGACTTCATTTCTACATTTATAAATCTGTATTAATATATTTAACAAAAGCAGTTGACAGTTAAAACAGAAAATATGATGTACTAATGTTCAAAATTAAAGATTTTAAATTTCAATTAAAATTTTCAACGAGATCGTATTTAAAAAAAATATAAATTTTGTATACGAGTATATACTATGTATATATTGCCCGGGTATATACTATACGTATGTATAGTATACCTTTGCATCTCCAAAAAAAATAATAATTTAGCATACAATGATCCTTTAAGCACGCAAACACAGACACAGATTTGGTACTCGCTGTTCAACATTTCCTAAGGTAAAACCTATATATAGTCCTATTCCAGGGACGGAAAACTGCGATCTTTTTTTGTTTTACGTTGATTTGATATTGAAAAAGATTCGAATGAAATAGGAACAAATGCATAATGGTCCCTTTTCTGCTAGGTTTAATGCGTTAAATGCTTTAAGATATGCAAGATATTTGAATTTCTGAATACTTACATTAATTTGGTAAAGTCATCATTGCCTTTTTCTTTTCATGAAAACAAATTTTGTTTCTTGTATGTAAAGTGTAAATGATGTTAAGAGTCATCTATAAATTTTGTCATACAAATTTTATGTATTTTGGATACTTCCCTACTTGTCACATCTTGTTATACTTTGTAGATCCCTCCCCCCTTGCTATGACATTACACATTTTGAAAATTTAAATTTAGACCTTTATTAAAAGTACACATTTATAAAATCAATAGTTCCAAAGTAACAGAACTAAGTAAATGTGACCGTTAAAAAGCGAAAGTTAATTTCTATTAACAACAAACTAATTTTACACATTCAATGTTATAATCAGTTCTGCTCTGATATATATGCTAGAACTATAATTTTAAATTAGATTGACGTAGGGTTTTAGCAACACTAAAACAATTTAATATTATTATTTTTTTAATGTTTTTGCCATTTGGCACTACATTCTTGTGCCCTAACTCATTTATTTACATACCATTGTGCTTAATTCAATTTTAATCCTTATTAAATCTAAACATTCTCACTCGTTCCAAACGAAAAAAAAAATGTCCTTTTAAAAATAAAAACAAAACTGCTACTGCTACTGCTTCGTTCCTCCTGCTACTCTCCTTTCTGTTTCTACTCTGTCATTCCTTCTCTTTCCTCGTTCCTTTGCTCTATTTCCGCCATCCGCCATTAATAACTGCCCAATATTCTTTTCGTTTATTACCTTTTTCTCACATGAAAACTTAATGTTCTCCAATGTTTCTATCTCCGTTACCCTGCATACCCTGCCCTTTCTTTCTTCGCTATTTGCCTCCTCGTTTCCCAATCTGAATCTGGCAATCTTTCTCATGTTTTTTGTGTCTTTTCCTCTTAAGTATTGTGGTATTTCTCTCTCCCAAATCCTTTTATATCTTTTGTTATAATTGCTCTTCTCAATTTTTTCTCCCTTTCTTCTCTTTTGTATCTCCCTGCCTCTTCTACTTAGCTCCTCTTCCACACTTGTGCCTTCTTCTCTGTGACTCCTCTGTCGTAAAACAATTTTTCTTAGGGTCGCTCAGTTTGGACTAACAGGTAGTAATCAACAAACAAACAATTAGAAACTTCAAAATGACATACTTATGTATTGTTCATTTCGTTGTGGCACTTTTTAGTAGTTTTAATATTTTAGATTACATGTCACATCACAAACCTTATGACCACTCTCCCCACTTTGTGTGACGTAATTAATGGATGGTTTCTTATAGCTCTGGTAGTAAACATCCGAAACTTGGAAAAATGTTTTTCAACCCCTGAACTATTCTATAGTAGTAAATATATATATTCCTATATACGAGTATACTATACACCACCGATGTTAAAAATGGCAAAAAGTAAAATGGTTCTACCTTAATATATAACTAAATATTTCACACAGATTACAAACCAAGGATTGAGAATATATAATGCCTATGGGACAGTTAAAGATACTGTAGAATGCTACTTCTTTTTATATATACGAGCATATCACCTTTCTCTTTCTAACCAATATAAAACATTGATCCTTCGTAATTTTCGTGAAAGAGTCATGTTATATAATGTAAAAGTTAGTAACTCAAATGCGATCTTGTGACATTGTATATCTTAAAATATGTTTTCACGTTTTTACCATTAGGGTAAGTATTACGCAGAAAGAAATAGTATACTCGTAAATAATGTAATAATGGGATAAAAATTCTAAGCATAAAAGATATTCAAATCATTTTGTATTTTTAATATTTCTTGAAATTATTTATTGTTTTATAATTGTACGCCTTGATTATATATTCTAATTGTTAGATAATATTTACTAATAAATATTTCGTTAATAAAATATAAATAATTTATACTACTTGATTTCTATGCAAATTTGTTGACGTAAGTAACCTAAGCATTTGCATATATAACTTTTACGTTACTTTCTTAGATAAATAAAATAGTCTTGGTTTAAGTGACTAAACCGTTGATTGTGACCGTACAGATTGTGCTGTGGTGGTATGCGAATGAGGGTAAATTCGTGGACATTGCACCACTCGTGCCAACGGTGAACAGTGTTCGGTTCACCATCATACTACCTTCCTCTTCCAGGACGAACACGGTTCAGTGATCAATAATAATTTGGAATGTTCTTCCCTTACTACATACCTGAAGTTTCGCCTTTCATGTGCACTAGCAGATGCACAATTTTTGTACAATATTTCGCGAGTTTATGGCCAATATAGGCTGGCATCTCAAAACTCTAAGAGTAGAGGAAAATCCAATCAAGATTTACTGCACACAGTGTAGTGTATAACTCGTACTCCGTTGATTGCGCCACCCTGATCAAGTTTGAAGCTAGGTTCGATACCACATCCGGTAATATATTTACATATTGAGAGCCTGGAAAAAATAGCCATGTTTTATGACACAGTATTATAAAAAAAAACATTGGTTCTTATCAGAACACTTAATTATCCTATTTTATAATGTTTCAAGTGTAAGTTTGTAATGTTTATATGTTTAAGCGATTCGTATGGTGGCCCGAAAACGGCTCCTTTTTTAAAACTTTCTATTTTGCAGAGAACAAATTCTAACACTTTTGGTTTCCTCGAACTTCGTGGAAAAAAATTATTTTGGAAAAACTGAAAAAAATAGCGAATACTTTTTGCTGTATAACTATTAATCCGTAAAAGATAGAAAGTTGAACTTTGCATGTGTATTACGATGTCCAATGCTAACATTTTTCAAAAATTGAAAATACTATGGCGTCATAGAATTCAATAAAGTATCATTCTCACTGTGCTTATATATTTTTTTAAAGTTATTATTTAATTTAAATTGCATAGCATATGGAAATATACATATACACTCGCTGCACCATTTTTAAATTAGAACTTAATTTACGCTTTCTTTGATTTTTAAAACCTTGCAAGGTCTAATGTTTCAAAATTAAAAAGATGTGACAATCTGTCAAAATGCAGTAGGATTTATTTTTAAAAGAAGTTCAATGTCAGGTTGTCAAAAATTAAGAAGTAAAAACAAGTTTTATACTTCACCTTCAATTTTGTACAACTGTCAAAATTTATTTTACTATTTTTATACATATATTTACACATGCGCACCAACTAAATTAATTAACCTCAAATTAAAACACGAATGTGGCAAGGAATGCCTAATCTGAAAACCTGAAATCTGGATAAAAATACTAAATAAAAATGTAAATGAAATATCAAAACGGTGAGTGGGAATGAGGCTTAAAAGAAACCTTCATTTACGTAAATAATTTTGAAACCGCTGGGTGAGTTTATTTGAACCATTTTTGTGAAGACATGCCACAGCAATTAGAGGCTTTGACTAACCCAAACGAAACGACCCGACCTAGTCAAGAGTAATATTATTATAAGGAGGTATAAAAATAACTATTTTAAAAGTATAATCATGAACAGTGAACAATGAACACAGGACCATAGGACCAGCGCAGAGAACAGAGACAAAAGAATAGAGGGAATGAGAATGTCGGGTTTAATAAATTAAAGCACGCTGAAAATACATAAAACACTTTTATCTCCAAAAATAGCTCATTCATAATGAAACACGTCCTGTTTATATTTTTCGAAGGGATTAAAATGGGGTTAAAACGCGTGAATCAATTTAGGTAGGCACAGGAACTATTTATCTATATGTTATATACTCTTACATAATTATAATATTTGTTATATATAGGTTTGTATGTGGGTTTGGGTGTGTGGTGTTGTGGGTGTCAAAACGATAAAAAAGAAGCATTTTTTCGATAATGTTTTTTGACGACACAGTTAATATATCATTATTTCTATAATTACTAAATGATAAAATGACATTTGAAGAATACTTTGTGAAATATTCATAAATAAAAGTCAAGAAATGAGGCATTGACAGCGAATTTCCGCAGACGTCACAAAAAAAGTAACATTGCGGTGCCACTCATAACTCATTACTGAGTTTTCTAAAGTCAAAAAACCGAATTGCTTTCATTAGCTGATAAGTTTCTGCAGGTAACGCTGTTGAGTTTTTCCTTTTTATTGATTTTTCAATTCTTTACAGCACTTAAAAGTCAAAATACCGATTTTTCATGAAGAAAACTTTGTTATTTTAAAATACGTTAAAATGAAAAAATAAAATAAACTCGACAGCGTTACCTCAGCATTTATATAAAGAAATAGTGTACAAAATTTGAAAAGAATCGGTCCAGTAGATTTTGAGCTAGAGAGGGCACCGACTCTAAAAAAGCTATGTGTGAGAAACCGCATTTAAAAGTTTCAAAGTAACACGAATGCCGAAGAGAGGAGAAGACTCTATATCTCCGACAGTTTTTCTCCAATCGACCTCAAATTTTTACACAATACACTTCATATGTTGTACAATAATATAAATAAATTAAAAAGAAAAGTTGAAATCCGACCCCCCTCCTTAAGGTTCCCCCTAATTAAGGTTCTCAATTCAGTACCTATGATTTTCAATATCTATGATTTTTTCGAACCGGAGCAAGAACTTGACATTTGTTCTCCACTGTTTTTTTTTTTTAATTTTTCCTTTTTTATTTGGGAAAAAAATAAATTAAATTAAAAAAAAGCAACAGCGTAGGTTACTTGTTCCTGAAAATCTCCATGAGAACTAAAAATAAAGGTCATTTCTCAAAAGCAACGAAATTTTTTTAGCAAACTAAAACTAAACAATTTTTTTTGTGCACACAATTTCTTTCGCAGTGCATCTAATTTTTGAAATATAATAATTTGACGCCACCTTGAATTTGCCGCACGGTGCAGTTACAAGTGCCAGAGAGACAATCATTTTTACTATTTTCATTGTTCTATTTATTTTAGGATAACGGCATAGTCGAGAGCATTTATGATTGACGCCAGACGCCGTGTCTTGGGGTTCGATCCCTGGCTGAACCAGTGCTGTATTATCTGGGTTTGGTTGTTTTCAAAGTTAATTGGATTATGTGCTCCCATAATCATAAACTGTATGAGACACCGGTGTGTACTCTACATATATGAGGCCATAAGTTCTGGCAGCGTTCTTGGTGATCATCTGTAAAAAGGACTCTGCATGAACAATAGCCTGGCGTTAAATAAACTAAACAAATAAAATTTAGCATGTAGGTTGTCATATATTTTTTCTTTTAAAGAAATACAGTTTAATATATTTTAATTTATGTGTGCTTTTTTAAATTAAGAATATTAATACTTGGAAAGAAATATTATATACTTGATTTACAAAATTAATATATAAATTTTAAAATAACAATTTAGAATAAAATTACAATTTTGAATTTAGAATGAATGTTGTCAATTTTTTTATATTTACGACGCTTGTTCCTATTGTATTTATGGTGTCGTAGTCTCATATCTGTGGGCTACACTGCTGCCTAATAAGTTTATGGTTATGTATTTACATAATCAATTTAATTTGATAAGAATCAAACCTAGAAAGTTAATAATACTCATTACTCATTTTTACGCCCATTCACAGTCACAGTCAAAGTAACGATTCACAAACGACTAAGGTATATAAAATCAAATACCATCCCTAATTATGTAAACAAAAATAATCTTACATTAACTGACGCGTCACAAGTGCGTCGTACGGATTAACACCAGATTCTTCATATAGTTTGTACTGAATATCTTCTGTCTCACGCGCTAAGCGATGTATTCCATATTCCATAGTAGTTATATTAAGCAGGTACGTGCGCTGTGGAGAGCGCACGGGAAATTTTTCTTCGAGCGATAATAAGTTTTAATTAATTCGGCATAAAGATTAAGATAATTCCTTGCAACTTGTATAACGATGTAATTGGGGTATTATATGATATTTTTTTACTCGATTTTCTTTGTGTTTTTTCACGGTGGTAGAACGTTAAGGAATAAATCCACATTAATGTAGTTGGGACATACTGTTTTTAAACTATTTAAGATATAGGCAGAAATAAACGAGTAAAATACGTGTAAATATTCAGGAAATAAACATCACACTTTTATTGACTACAAATACTTTAATTTCCGTACATTCGCAACTCGGCAACTCCTTTGTACAGAATGAGGACTGATCCCATTTATAGCTTTATATGTATTCTATTGCAGATACGTTACATTATGTTACTGAATTCATTTATACGTATAGGTATACATATATATATATATATATATATATATATATATATATATATATATATATATATATATAAATATATATATATATATATATATATATATATATATATATATAAAGTATACGACAATATCGCTATAACAAGACGAAAGATATATCGAATCTATTTCACTATGTTTTGTCAGTTGCCTTTTACATTTTTCTGTTTTTTGAATGTTAAATCTAACAACCTGTTTCCCCAGTGGCGGGTCTATAAACAGTCGCACAAAAAAGAACAGATTCAAGAAAAGAGAAAATGAATGAGAACGGTTTGTGGGAGAAATGAAGCGACAAGGAATAGAAGAAGAGAAACAATACAGAATAATAAAAACAATGAGAACCGACTACATGCAATGCTGGCTATATTCAGTAGGGTGTATCGTATTAGCACAGTTTGTTATGAGAGCAAGCTACTACTACTTAAATGTGATAAACTGTGTGTCGCAGGAAATATTATATATCTGTTCGTTTCCCCCTCTCTCTCTCTCTCACTGTATCATCCCTATTCACTGATATACTGCATAAGATCGTACAAAAACAACGTTTCGATATGGCCCAGATCTATTAGATATTTCCAAACAGAATCGGAGAGCGTACAGAACGCTGATCCCTACAAACAATATGGATCAGAAGCGTATAAATTTAGAATACGATATTTGTAAGACATGACCTATTATCTGAATCGACACCTGGGTGATATAAGGTGCCTTACGGACAACAAGAAAAAACATGATCGTTTCGAAGGCGTTTCTGATCGGAAACTGAGGCGAAAGTTTCGAAAGAGAAATGCATTACCCCACATCTACTTCGATTTTAACCTTCAATACAATAATCTAGTAGTAATCAATAGCCTCTACAAGTGAAGCTGTAGTGTCGACTCGGAAATGTTTGGATCTCGTTCTTAGACATAGTTTAAATCGTGTAAGAGTGTACGTTTATGAAGTTAAACTTCAAAATCCAAAAATCTTTTCCTGAACGTAACCAAATATATTTTCGAACTATGGCATAGAACGTGCCTCGATCTTATACAATCAGACATATTTGACATTATTACGATAAGAAAAAATGTTTGAAGCGATAGATAAGGACTGTCTCATTGCACTTACAGTTACATGTAAGGCCGTCCGCACATGGGCCGAGTCATTGCAAACGCGAGCGCCGAATCTGCCCGAACCGTATGAGAATGCAACTGTGTTGTTAATGAGAGAACACACGCAGCACGAACGAAACTAAACTGATTTAAAATTGGTTTTGACCACGTTTTGAGCGACTATGTTTCTTGTTCGCAGGGCTATTACGTTGCATGCTTTTAACGGTAACATCATGAGCAGAGATGTGCACATATACTATTGAAAAGTATTTAAATACATACATACATACAAATACCTCAGAATACGATACAATAAAATTTCCTATAATGCTATTGTTAAAAATTCTATAGAGTCACGAAACACGGCTCGACATGACTAATTTGCAATCAGTCGACCAGTCTGGGGACGGCCTAAACAGCAATCGATCGTATCGGCGTTTTTTCACACTTCAGATATTTTATTACCTGCACGATTTGTAATCGATGTAGTATCTATAGCCACTAGTAACCGATCAGATCAGATCTCTGTCCCCATTCAGATTTTAATGTTACCATGAACATGAACATGTAAAAGACCCTTTCGTAGCATATTTCAACTGTTTCATTACATTTCCAATTCATATATTTCAGTTAAAGACCTTTAAAAACAACAACATTATAATAAATTTTTAAAGAGATGCTATAAAAATCAGGCCACGCTTGATGGCCTCTAAATTCTTAATACGCCACTGATATTTACATCTACGTTCTACATTCTACGTTTTACGTTATACGTTATTCGTTATACATACTCGTATACTCGACCGTATATTTTTTGGTCCCAGATGCTTCTACGATTCGTATACTGTTCGTTATCTGCACCGTTAAGTATATGGCATTGAATTCTATTTCATACGGAAGAGTTTTATGAAGTTATTCACAGAGCCAAGCTATTCTTGTAAGCCACCAGTTTTTATTGAACCTTCTTCTATTATACCCAATAAATACAATTATGATACTTCTATTTGTACGGTGTGATATCCGAGATATTAAAGTATCATAAATTTATTACAACGGCTGTTTTGACATATTCTCTGACATTTATTGTGGAAATTATATATACGCGTTCAGTGTACTGAAATGTGACATGTAACAACTGTGACAAAAAACAATCTGTGATGTTCAAACACATATATAGTCGTATAGTCGGCACATACGGTATATAAACGAATGTATCTATATACGATATATATCTGTCGTATATATATATATATATATATATATATATATATATATATATATATATATATATATATATATATATATATATATATATAACTCTATAAAATGTAATTATATATTAAAAAGCATATACCAGTATTTGCGAACCTTTTCGCTTCGAAAAAACCCTTAATTTTAAAAACCGTGTTACCCGGATTAACCGTGTTTCATATTTTGCACGGGAGACATTCTGACAAAAATCCCTAAGAAATCAGATGCAGCTTTAGAAATACGTCTTTAAAAAGATTCCAAACCGTACATTAATTTCAATTCATAAAAATACATACATAAATAGTGTCGCTGAAGCGGTTCTGGAAGTGTATCCTCTTCCCCCGTCATTCCGTTCTTATGTTGAGTTGTCGAGAAATTTTAGTTCATAGAAGATCCATTGAGACACACAGACAGACATTGGTTTGTTCATTATACCCCTATAATTGAAATTTGTTTTAGTTTATATTTGGTTTGTTAGAAAACTTACAACAAAAATGTATTAATAAGAATTTTGTATAATGTTAATATCTACAAAATCAATATTACAAAATCTTTGTGGGGAATATAATTTCCAAAATAAACCAAGAAAACTGATCTACGCACTAAATTCAATTATACTAAAATTTTCCATTGAATATTACAAAACTAGTGTCACTAAAATAAGTGTACCTCATATAATAATGGTCGGAATGTTATGAAATTTTAACACATATCAATTTATTCAATCATATTGATTTTTCATCTATATATCATCTTACGAACTTATTGAGTATGTGATATTTTTCAAGATAATCAAAGAGAGTTAAACACAGTTACATTTTCAGCAGGCGGCCAAATAGGGGCGGAATTCACCTCGAAAGTGGAAGTTCAAATTTAGGTTTAATTCCTTTACATGATAAAAAAAGTTACTGAAACTTGCACGCAAAATGCTAGATTTATATTGGATTTCCCCGACTAACGCGAAAAAAAACTCTAATCGCATGGTTATTTACGCCGTCTAAAAAATTTAAAAACTTCAACGAACTAGTTTAAAAACAGTATATAATTTTTCCACAGGTTTTATATCCCTGGCATGTACCATACAAATAAATTGCAGAAAGTTTTTTAAATTGCAGCAAAAGCAATTATAAGAGTGAACAACCGTTGATAATAACTGATTTTTCGAAGTTCTCCAGATAATTTTAGTTTGATTACAATTGATAAGAGAATTACAGTGAAAATTAATATAGTTATTTGTTTCAATTTATTTTTATAATTACAAAATATATTTTATTATGTAGGATGCGTCAGCATAACTTTTTTTTTTCAAAACTTAAGTAACTTAAATAAAACCCATTGTAAGAATCAGAAAATATATTTGTTTTTTATAGTGTAGGCACATACATAAAGTTTTGTTTTAGTTTGTTTTGAAGATCAAATCAGGGAGGTGACGTCTCTTATTCTCCTTACACTAAGTAAACCGATTTCTGGCATTTATCATGACTCGTGCCAGTATAGCAGGCATTATATTGACAATTTTTTCCTGGATGTTGGTCTTCAAATCTTGTAGAGTCCTTGAACGGTTCACATAAACACGGGATTTCAAAAAACCCCGCAGAAAAAAAACACAAGGGGCCAAATCGGAAGAGCGTTCTCAGAAACGACTTCCAGAAGAACCTCACACGCGTGCCTCCAAAAATTGACGTCACGTTCAGAAAGTTTCTGCACAATTGCCATCTTGTATGGATGGAAATGAAGATCATAATGAAGAATTCTCCTCACAGAACGATCGGAAAGCCCAAGGGCAACGTTGAAGCTCTCACTCGTCTCTCGCTGACGATAAATAAATTCAAAAAAATTATATACGAGTATTTCTTCTTTCTTCTGAATAATCAAAGAAATTTACCAATCAGATATTCGCTTCGAGCGCACTTTTTAGCTTTGTCAATTTTACGACTTTCGACTTGAAATTTGAAACATTTATATTGCAAACACCAATTTAATATACTGTAATACATTTTTTATTTTTAGTGTCCAACTAGGTACAATAACACCTTCTTAATATTTATTAGGAGGGGTTAGCGGCCATATCAATGCAACTACGCCTTCACGCTAAACTGCCAAGATATCAAGAAAAACGTTTGGGGACTTGGATGTCATTCAAAGAGAAATCTCAGTTGCTCTAGTTTACCTTTTAAAGCAAATAAGATATTTATAAAAGGCTTTTAGAAAAGCACTATATTCTATAAATACAGGAACAAACTAGGAGTACAAAGACATAAAGAATTCTACAAGAATAGAGATGCCATATGCGTGCATCATTACTCTTGGTCTTCTATAGTTATAGGATAACAATAACCATGTTTTATTAGTGGCGCCTGCCTCGTGACGATATATATATATATATATATATATATATATATATGTGGAAAAGAAGAGTACTATCCCAATTCTGATGTGGAAAACAATACCCAATTCGCTAATCTGATGTGGAATCAAGGTACTCTTATTTAATTTAGGGCAAATGTCAATTCAGTTAATATTCAACTATGTAATATCTTAGTTTCTTGTCAGGATGTTAAAGAATCACATAATTTGTTTATTACATTTATTTAATAAAATAATAACGATGAAAATTATACAATAAGGCTACAATATAAACGTTGGTATTTACTTTACAAATACAGAACAATGAATGAACAAACCATCTTAAATCCTAGTTATTACATACTCAGTCCTACATTAGTTTCAGCTAGATTTAATAGGTTTATTTTTATTACTTTTGAGAATGCGTTTTGTTAATTTCGGTAAGCACATTCCTTCACGAATTCAATCAGTGGTTTAAAGAAAAGCCGCTTAATCCGGTGCTGTCTCAGTTACAAGTGCCGAAGTGACTAATTTAATATAACTAACTAATTTTAATATTTTAATTGTTCTATTTATTTTAGGATAGCGGCATAGTCGAGAGTATTTATGATTGACGCCAGATGTCGTGTCTTGGGGTTCGATCCCTGGCTGAACCAGTGCTATATTTTCTGGGTTTGGTTGTTTTCAAAGTTAATTGGATTATGTGCTTCCATAATCATATACTGTATGAGACACCGGTGTGTACCCTACATATATGAGGTCATAAGTTCTGTCAGCGTTCTTGGTGATCCGTGATAGGACTCTGCATGAACAATAGCCTGGCGTTAAATAAACTAAACAAATAAAATTGGATTTAACTGTAACATATATTTTTTCTTTTTAAGAAATACAGTTTAATATATTTAATTTACGGTTTTTTTTTAATTTAAGAATATTAATAACTCGGTATATAAAATTAAAATATTAATTTAAAAAAATTAAAATTTTGAATTTAGAATGAATGTTGTCAGTTTTTTACATTTTCGATGCTTATTCGTATCACTGACGTCCTTCTACGATATTTACAGTATTTATGGTGTCGTAGTCTCATATCTGTGGGCTACACTGCTGCCTAATAAGTTTACGTTTATGTAATTACATAATCAATTTAATTTGATAAGAATCAAACCTAGAAAGTTAATAATACTCATTACTCATTTTTACACTAATTTAGAGTCACAGTCAAAGTAAGATTCGTGCCTGTTTGCGCATCAAGTTCTTTGCGTCTCTAGTTGGCAAGTCAACCATGATTCTTCCCATTCCTAATTCATAGTGGTATGCGAATGAGGGTAAATCCGTAGACATTGCACCCCTCGTGCCAACGGTGAACGGTGTTCGGTTCACCACTATACTTCCATTCCCCCTCAGGACGAACACGCTTCAGTGATCAATATTACTTTGGGATGAATCTCCTCTTGCTACATATCTAAAGCATATAGCCTTTTGATGTACACATGCAGATGCAATATATGCACAACAATTTATGGCCAATATAGATATGCATCGCAAACCTCTAGGAGTGGAGGAAAAGCAAATAAGATTTACTGCACACTGAGTACGCACTCTATATGCATCAGAACTGCCGTTCAGTGGTTATTCCACTCAGATAGATGTTGATTGTCATCTGGGTGGATAGGTTTTTCTCATGTAAATAGCACGTAATTTTGGTTTTACAATAATTTTTAATTTTAAGTCAACAACTATTACTTATTAACGATAAAATAGATTTACATATAATTGTTGAAAACTAAAGATAGGGTAAAAATATAAAAGGTAGTTCCAGATAAGCTGGAACTACAATTGATTCCGCATACAAGTTAAAAAAAATAAGAGAATTTCAACACGTTACCCATAAAATGAAAAAAAACGAGTAAAAGGATTCAGGTTTTTTTCTGGGTTTATTTAAGCTCTATTCTAGGTTTTTTTTAATTGGCGACTAAGATCTGTCTAGTATTATAGAAATAAGAGATTATGTATCATTATTTTAATTTCAACCATCTCATATTAAATAGCTACCTACTTAATGCAGCAAATTATGAACGTAATTTGTGTAATTAATTTTTAAGTAGTATACCATTTATAAATGTTAGAAAAAGAATACATGATCATTAAAGACTTTATAACATTTGCAAAGAGCGGTATTTACATACGAGTACATTATTATATTCGTATAAATATATTTTTATTCAAATATGAACCGGAATTCTCGTGGTTCATTCAAAATAAACCTATATTTTCTGCATATGGTTGTTATCACACAGGTTGGTTCACACAGCGTTATACTGCACGTTTTGTACAGCATTCGATTTTAAACGTATTATCAGTGGGATGTTCGCACGGTACATTTTCATTAGTAAAAACGTATAGCCGCAGTTTTCATACGGAAAAGTAAATGTACTAAAATGAAATTTGCTATATGTTTAAGGTAAGTAAAGAAATAAAAAAACACTGTTGAATAAATTAGTTTCATTAATTTTGAATAGGAAGAATCAATAGAGTTTGGACTTTGAAGCAAAGGTATTGTTGTTAGATTTGAACTGATAGAATTTATAGTAGCCGAATTATTGTTGATTTGGAATTCTTGGGTAAAATATTGTCTGTGACGCCACTTGAGTTGCAATGCGATTGTTATATAATACCATAGTTTTATCTCATAAAACGGGCTTTGCTTCCACCAAAGAAATCATTATCTATAAAAAATATGTGGAACATATCACGTTATAAACACGTTCAAATGTGCTTAAGCACTAAACACTTGTTCGGTTACTATTCGATAAAAATCACGCCGTGTGAAAGATACCGTATAATACTATACGCCACTGCAAGACGAATACGTTAAAGTTCATTCGATTTGCTTGACAAGTCCGGTGAGTATTCGATAAACGTGTTTAGATGTGTACGTTTTTTTTGCAGTGCGAACGTCGTGTGAATATTTCTATATTTAATGTATGCGCCTCTCAGATAATAGGTAGCTTCGTTATCTTACATAAACATTAAATACGCAGTAGAAAATTGTCTGCATCAAGGTTACTGCAAGGTTCGTTTTATACTTTTCACATAGAAATTATTTTGCAATGCAACCTTACTACAAGCTAATTTAAGTGGTACATTGCAATACATCTTCACCTGGATATATGTAAATCTGTTTAGTGGAAACTTTTTCTTCAATTATCTTTTAATATATATTCAGCAAGCAGAATCGATTGCGTGACCTTTATATTATTTCAGATCAAAGGTCAAATATTAATTACTACAGAATCCCCCATAAATTAATTATGATTTTAACAAGTAAGATATTAAATTAAAAAAAAATATTTAAAATACCTCGACAGTTTTGCTAATAATCAAAATTGATTTTTTATATAAAATCTTGTACCCTTCACAATTTGTGCACACAATATCTGTTTTCAGCTGAGAATACTGAACCAATAAGAAATCTGATACTACGAGTATTATTCTGTGTAATATATTAATTTCATACAATATTTACAATGAAACCAGATCTACGCATTTGTCGCAATACTGCTTAGAGAACCGGACATATAATAAATTATATCTGTTTACAGCCTAACATCGAGAAGCGTATAGTGGTGTGAAGTAGATGAGAGTAGAAAAGTATCGGGTTTTTAATGTATCGATGTAGCGATGGGTATATAAGCATGGAGAGAACAAAAGTGGTTAAAGAAAATATAAAAGAAGTATGTGAAATAGGTTATTGGGGAGAAGGAAATGAAGTAGGAAAATTAGGAACGAAGATACGAAGACAAAATTGGCAGCGCAAACAGCTTACGAAGGAAAGCGGCACAGAAATAACGAAAAGAAGGAAGTAATTTTATGAAGGAAATGATGTGACAGTAACAGTGGCAGAAGAAGATGAGAAGGAAAAAGAAATGCGAAGGTGGAGTTAAGGAAAATGATGTGGAGACAGTAACGTAACGTGCTTTAGACGGGCCTAAGTGTTGGGTAAAGATTTTTCACAAAAGAAACAAAAACGCTCGCATTGAATTAAAATAATTATATATTGATTATACATTATTACTTACAATTAATAGTCCTAGGAACTAAGCTAAGTGCGGCCTAAAAATTTAAGTGAGATTGTGGATAACATTATACGAATTTTTGCTTACAAACGTTTGGGGTCCCTGTAGCCTGGGGGCTCCGTATCATTGATACGGCAGATACAGCAGTAGCTACGCCTCTGTGTGGAGATACCCCAACAGAAAAGCATAACGAAAATTGACCTGGCGAAATACAATGAAAGGTACAAAAGAATATAGGAAAGGGAATTACCAGCATACTTAAAGATAGAAGCCATAAGACATATAAAGAGAATAGCTAGATTTTAGAATTGGAAATCGGAAGAAAGGAAATCAGAATTGGAAAGAAATAGAAGGAAGGGTTTACAGAATGTGTAAGCGAGAGAATGAGATGGGAAATAGAGAATGAGAATGGGAAATCGGGAGAAAGGAAATCGGAATTGAAAAGAAATGGAAGAGAGAGTTCGTAGAATGTGTAAGTGAGAGAATGAGATGGGAAATGCAGAATGAGAATGGGAAATGGGAAGAAAGGAAATCGGAATTGAAAAGAAATGTAGGGGAGGGTTTGCAGAATATGTAAGCAAGAGAATGAGATATTGGAGCATATGAGGGGGAATACGAGCATAGGTTTGGTATTGAAAAGAAGACATAGGATTTGTTGAAAGGAGACAGAGATGGAAGGAGGAAGATGGCGACGGTACATGGAAGATGACAAAAAAAAGAGGAAATATAGAATATAGCAAGGAGGAGAGGATAGCAATGATACATAAAGAGAAGAGTATAAGAATGAGAAAATATATTTTGGAGTTACAATAGTTTAGAGGTTCAGCTGGCATTGATATGTAACTAGCTGATGTAATATTGAAAGATACATACTTATATCGATATTGTCTTACATACTGAAAAATAATTGCAAGGTTACTTTGCGTTTAAGTAAGTTGTACATATATTTTAGTAATGGATGTCGATATACATATTTATCGATGTATTACATCGATGTGCAACCCCGAGCGACTAGTACAGCCTTTATGTAATTAAAGCAGCCCAGATAACGTTACAGATAACACTTATGTGATTGCCCTCATCCGAAACACTAATGTGAAGTAGTTTAGTGGTTGGTACTGCGTTCCTTATAATATGAAGAATTACATGTTCATATACTTATCTACATGGGTTTTGTGTACATTGTATATTGTACATACGTCTACTACATCCCTTATCCCCTCTCCTCCACCACAGAAGCTCATGACCCATACTTTAGTTCAAACCAAACTTCAACCCCTACCCTACAAAGCATCGATTATGAATATTTTGTAAGGCACGGGTGACTTTGGTATATATGAGTATATAGTATGTACAAACACATAGCAATAGCAATTGTCTTTTATGAATAATATAATATGGTGGGCGTAAACTGGGTGCAAGACTGACAGTCTTCAGATATTTATAGTCAAAGATCCGTGATTACTACGTTCATATGTCCATATTTAATCAATATACAATTTTTATAGATAATTATTGCTTTGTCTATCAAAATATCGCCGCAAGTACTTTTAATTATAATTATCTGGAACCCAGCTAGAAAATGAGCCTTTAAATTAACTTGTGGCACGGTAGCAAGTGTAAAAAAGCATCAAGCACTGCAAGTTAAAAAGTCGCAGTACCAAAATATGTATTAGCTAGTGTAATCAATAAATAAGAAAAAAAAAGTCGTAATTAATTTTCGGAAATAATTTGGCAATACCGATAATTTGGCGTCTGAATAAGATGTGACTGGATAAATCAGAACAGCAGTGAGACAAAAAGATATTTAGATAAAAGTCAGAAGTTTTCTAAAAATGAATAGTAAAACTTAGAAGCTCCCAAGAAACTATTACTCTTATTTTGTATTTGTTTAACAGGCATCCGCTAAATTGTGTCGATTCTTCAAAGGCCTATATTTTCTAAATTATGCTATGAAAGTTTACGCCAGTTAGCAGGCGACGATTTACGACAACCTAAAAAATTAATTAATCACAATTCTTTTCGGCAATAAGGGCCTTATTCTGTAAAGTATTTCCATCGGTGAAAAAATTTCATCGCTGTAAAATGACGTCACAAAAGCGATGATTTTTTATTTAGTATTCTGTAAGAAATTTTCATCGATTTTATTTTTGTCGCTGAAAAAAAATCGATCAAATTATAAAGTCGCCTTTAGCGGTGACTTTAATATTTTTCATCGCTGTATTTTTGAGAACTGTCAAACAATTTGAACTATAATTTGAATTTCAGTTCAAATTATTTACACACAGATTTTATTAAAAAGTAGAAAATAAGTTAGTATTTATATGTATACATATGAATAAATAAATATAAATATATCGGAAAGTGAGGTTATGTTGTTTGTCAATTATTGCTTCATGTGAATTAGGGATTACGTGATTTTTGCATAAATTGTTTTTGGCTATTTGAAATTATATTTATAATAATTATTTCCCCACTGATTTTCCCGTTTTCCTTTTCGTAGATGACATATTGATTTTTTTTTAAATTGATTTTGACATGTATGAATTATATAAACAACTGTCATTTAAAATATTTTTAATTTTTTCTATTTAATACTTTGTCGTGATTGGTCAAATATTATATAATTGATGACGTCGGATAATACGTCATCAATACCAGTTTATACTTTTTCACCGCTGTATACTTATAAGGGCGATGGAAAATTTTGCATATAGAATACCACTATTTTAAACACAGCGACCTTATTCGAGCGGTGAAAAAATTAAATATTTCTACCGCTGAAAACATAAGGTCGATTTTTTGAAAAGTTACAGAATGGTAACCTATCACTTAGTTTTTAACTATAACTATAACTGTAACTATAGAAATCTGTCTCAAATTCTTCCGGACCTTATTTAGTTTATACGACTTAGGGAACCTTAGAGAATGGAAGCGGCATGGTGGCTGAGAGCGTTGATGCTTGATGCCAGACAACTATGTCTTCGGGTTCGATCCCTGGACCAGAGCTATATTTTCTGGGTTTGATTGTATTAAAGATTGTATCTTAACAATTATTGTACACATCAACAATTTAATTATAATTATAATATAAAATGAACGTTGGATTAGTCTATTCTATATAAAAGTTAAGAAATGAATTGTGGAATTAACTTGTAGCAAGCTAGCAAATTTAAACCTTACACTGTAAGACAATTATCCAACTACGTTTTATTTATTACAATAAAACTATTTTTATGCTTCATGTGCGTGTAAATGTAACGACTATTACTATGATATATACATACATATATACACGTATGTAACAATTTAAAGTGCTTGTTTTATTTAGTGTTTGTGTATTTATATAGTTGTGATACTTATAAAGGCGCTGCACCTATTTCCCTATTTTTCCTGTCACGCAATACACTTATGTAATGACTGGTGGTGTAATTTAAAAAATGACAAGTTCCGTTCGGGCGTGCTCGGTGCTCGGTGCTCGGTGTTCGTTGCTCGATGGTCGTAGACTTATCTTGATTTGTATCTCGTACTAAATGTAACAGTTCCAATGTACATGACTCCAATGTAAACCATAAAGAATGTTTTAGGCAAACAGGTGGGTCTGTGTTTATATAATAAATATACGATGCTATATACTCGTGTACACGTATGTACTAAATGTACAATGTAAGGCGTTATAAAACTAAATAAAGGAAAACAATGTATATATGTAGAAATATATAACCAATACACATAAAAATAGCGTGTACGAACACAAAATATGTAATATTTTACTTAAACAAAACCTAGTTATATTTAATCTAATTTTAGTATTTTATGTATATTATAAGGACGACTGGTTGCAAACTTTAGCCCCGAATCTGCCCGAACCGAATGTGATTACAACTGTGTTGTTAGTAAAAGAACGAACGTGTTTACGAGTGAGATAAGACACACGGCACGAACGTCACTAAATTGATTTTAAACTGGTTGTGAGCTTATATTCAGCGGCTATATTTCTCGGTCGCAGGGGATTGTTGGTTTCATAAATAGAGATGTTTACGAATACTATTGAAAAATATTTAAATACATACATACAATCAAATAAAACACAATAGAATCCTCTGTTTTGATATTGTTTAAAGTTCTATAGAGTCACGATACACGGCTCGACATGGCTCGTGCACGTTTTCGTTGAAAACTTCGTTTTGCGTTTAGTTTCCAATCAGTCGACTCGTGTGCCTTTCGTCGTGTTTTATCTCACTCGCATACACGTTAGATCTCTCACGAACAACAGTTGTAATCACATTCGCTTCGGGTAGATTCAGGGCTAAGATTTGCAACCAGTCGTGTGCGGAGGGCCTAAAAGTATTTAATTCTTAAAAAAGACTATTTTAGATTTTATAATTCTGAAATAGGAGTTCTTAAGAAGATTTATGAGTATGCTAAGGGGTCCTCATAGTGTAACAAGACGTGCCAAGAGGGGGGAAGTGGTAGTAAAAGCGTGATGTCACATCTAATCTAAAATTCGACTTCTGAAGAAGAAAAAATAAAAGTAAATAGCCCCGGATTAAACAGGATAGTAAGAAATTCCAAATTTAAGCTGAAAGACAATTGTGACTAAATACAATTGATTTTGCGTATGTGCTAAGAAAACAGACAATTTCCGTTAGGCCAAAAATTCAAAATTTAAGCTGAAAGACAATTATGTCTAAATACAATTAATTTCGCGTGGTAGTTAAAGGGAATGTTTTTCTTTAAATGAGTGACGTCACAATACGACGTGACAAGATGAGGGGGGGGGGGTAATAATCATGAAACTTGTGTGGTGTAATTTATAGATGTACCTAATGCGTAAAGGGGTTGTATAATAACAAAAAAGTGTATATTAGGTAAAATAGTAAAAAAATTCAATAAATTTTATTTATATTTTTTCTTCCTTTTCAAATAAATAAAAAGATTCTATGTAAAATACTATTGATTTATTTTTAATGAAAGTTTGAACTTTTCCGCGGGGCTCCCTATTTAATATTGTTTTGCAAACAAGTAATGAGGGGTGAAAGTAATATATATTAATCTCTGTAAATGTATAGCATGGTATTTAAGATCGTTTTTATTTACTTATTTTTTATATTTTAATTGAGAGAGTACAGGGTGTCTACTAAAGACCCAACTATTTGAAGAACAAAAAAACAGAGAAAATTGTTGTTTGGTAAAAATTAATTTGCAAAGAAACAATTTTTTATTTTTTAAGTATAACATCGTTGTGTTGACAAGATTCCTCGAATCTCAGTTGTAGGTTTCTAAAATCTTTCTGAAGAAGAGGTTTTGAAATCGACGCAATTTTTTCTGTGATGTTTGTCGTCAACTCCACTAAAGTTTGTTGGGCATTATCGTATGCATTTATATATAGCTCTAGATCCATGAGAGTATAGTGGCATTACTTGGCGCCTCACCGATATTCCGCAATTGATATTGAAGTCGAAGTAGACGGCGCACGCATAAAACGTACGTACATAAAAAGCGCGTTGTTCTCCCATGTACGGCATGATAGCAACTAAAAATTCTCGCACTTTGATATTTATAAGACACCCTGTATTTAACTGAACTTCACCGATGTAACCTTTTGCCTTGGAGCGTACCTTTAGCCCGTAAAATTTAATTTAACTTAGATTTTATGTTAAGAGGGTGAAAGTTAAATGAGGCGTCGGATAAATTCAGTAAACTATCAAGTTACATCAAATTAGTTAGGCATAATCACTTTAATGGATTCAACATTTTTTATAAGCAAATCTGCGAGTATATCTTGTTACAAGGCAATTGTAAATATAGATAGGTATATAAATAACCCTCAACTTTAATTTGTTTTAATTAACTTATTAAAGTACAATAAAATTCGTCAACTTTATTCATTATTTTATTATCTATTATCAATGATTTTAAGGATTTCTTTTAAGAAAATAAATACGCTGACAGACAACACAAGTAGTCGAGAGCATTGATGCTTGACTCTCTTGACTATTATTTTGCATGTGACTAAATTAATGGATGGCGTCTAATATGTAAGAATACATACACCACTATCAATGTCTCAACGTACTCGGCTATTGCGTGTATAGCATTTTATACAGTTTTCGTGAAAACCGTTGCTTGTATGAAAAAAATGTATAAAGACTTTCTTGTTGCAAATTTTCTTATCTTTCTTTTGTTATATAACTTTTGTAGTCGTAAATCTAATAAAAACGGAGATATTACCATAAAACCAAAAATTGCTGCTTTCTAACAATATAAAAAAAATACGGACAATATATCGGTAGCAACTTTTTGTATATTTATTTAGAACGTTGAAATGAACAAGAAAAACAAAGGAAATCAACCCAAAAGTTATTATAAGGTTTCACGGTGTTTCAGGCTAATTGTACGTGACTAAACTCAATACTACTTGGTTTGATTTTTCTTTGTGAAATAAAAGAAAGAAAGACCCTAAATATAGTAGTTTAAAACAATATGTAAATCTCCTGAAAATATTCCAATCCCCTAGACAATTTTGGATATTGTACTATTCGGAATAACATGGCCATTACGGCGAATACGCACTACGATTCAATATGCTCTCAAATGTATTACGTCCAATAAAACATATTGAAATCATAAAATGCTGTGCTTCATGCGTCAGTAGCTACAGGTTTATAGAAGTACTAGTGTTTAACCCCGTCGCAAGCGACGACTGTCTTTGTGTGTGAATTGAATTTCATTTCAAATTTTAATTCCATTTTTAAATTGAAATATTAAACTCGTTCCATATTTATTTTACATATAACAACAAACAATTTTTGATACAAACTGACTAAAAAAAATTTTTTCTTTCAATTTGTTCATTATTTGACCAACTTTTTTTCAAAATTTGGAATTTTTCTTTTCGATTTGTAAGTTAGGCACCAAAGTTAGCCCATATATATAATTTTAACTTTCTATCTCTATTTTTACCATCAGTAAAAACCGCCCCCGTGCCTCCAAATAAAATTTTTGAATTTTGAAATTTTTTTTCTTAATAACATATTTTATTATTAAATAACCCAAAATTTGAGTGTTCTCCAAAGTTTCCTACCAGGCCCCCTATAATTCTAAACGCCCCCTTTTCCAATTTTTCAATTCCTAATTATTAAAAAAATTTAGCATTGAACACCGTAATACAGATGCCAAATTTCAACTTTCTATCTTTTACGAATTAAAAGTTATAGAGCAAAAAGTAAAGAATTTCTTTTTTGTTTTTCTAAAATTACGAGTTTCCAGAAAATTCAGGGGGAAATCCGAGGACACCAAAAATCTTAGAAGTTCTTTCTCTATGAAATAGTCAATTTTCAAGAAAATGCTCGAAAAACGTTTTCGAGCTACCATACAAATCGCTGGCGCATTTAAACAAATGAACCTATAAACATACACCTGGAACATTATAATATAGGATTTGGTATTGCTCTGTGAATTGGTCGACGTGGCTGTGATTTGTACTTCGTAGCAAGCGAGAATTATTTGTTCATTCCGTGTAATTCATCACTGGAGACATGCCTTCCGGAATACACCAGATTTGTCTGTTGGTTGAATGACACTGAAAAATAACTTGCGGATTTTATTCTTTTATTCACTTTTTATAATAAATTTCTTTTTATATCATAATTCGTCAGCAGAATCAAAAATAAATGACCATTTTCATATACTAAGAGTAGAGGGAGGGCTCAGTGGTTGTTAAACGATGTGCCGCGGAACAAGTATTATATGGAAAAATAATTTCCGCAGGTATTTCTAAAAAAAAATATAATGACACCTCCTTTTCTTAACTTTCTGTGTTTTTAAAAGCAAATTTATTTATTTGTTTATCTTAACAGTTTTAATAAGCTTTATAGTATAAGGTATATACTTTGTTTAAAACCAAACTCAGAAAATATAGCACTGATCCGGGGATCGAACCCGAGGACACAGCAGTCAGCGTCAAGCGTCAATGCTCTCGACCACTACGGAGTCTACTACGTTAACTTTATATATAAACATTTTCTAATCTATTTCATTGCTGTTGGAATCATGAAATGATATTTTCTCGGATTGCACAAATTTATGAACGATTCCAGGTAAAATTGAAACATTTTTAGATAAATGATACTTTCGTTTAAGGGGGTATTCTAGTCTAGAGGCACGAATTTAGTACCATTTTTAAGCTCGATAACAAATCACTAATTGTTTTATCATTTATTTATTCATGTTTTAAGAATACACAAAAAAGTTATCAATTCAAAATTCACAAAATTACAGGCTGATGAAATGGAATGATAAAAAAGGGCGCGTCCTGATAGACACGATTCCAACCCTTCTAGTCATCTAAAACAATAAATATTTTACCTGGGTTTTTTTTATTTTTTAGAAATTTTTAAAAATAGTATAAATCGAAATTTTCACTTAATTGTGGTAGCGGCTATAGAGGGTCCATAAAGAAAGTCCATACCAAATTTCAAGTAAATTGGCTGATTAGAACTTGAGATATCATGTCAATCGTGTTAAAAAAAGCAGTTTAGAGAAAAACGGGTTTAGCGTAAACGTTTTCGTTTTGTGTAAGTTAGTTATCGCGTCTTTAAAATAGCTCTAAATCCATTAATATTTCGAATTTTTAAAAATCCTTTTGGGGACATATTTTTAAATGTCTAAACTTTCAATATAAGCAAGAATTTTGATTTTTCAAAATTACTGGACTAGAGTAAAATAAAGTAAAATGTTTCATGTATTTACGAGAAAGTTAATCTCTTATATACAGGCGCGCGCTTAAGGCCCCGTCTCGTAAATTCGGTACCAAACGATGCGGTGAACGTTTTGGAAGATTGACATGCCAAGTTTCCTACTACACGGTGGAATGAATGTTTGATCCGAATGATTTATTTATTTTATTAATTTGTTTATATTTTTGACCCTGAAACTGTTTAACAAAAACTTTTAAGTAAATAATGAAACTTTCAAGTATAAAACCTTCCTTTGTTGGACGATTTGTGTAGCAGTGCATGAAATGTGGATCAAGTGTGTGGTGAGGGTAGAAAATTGCTTTTGAAGCGGATCAAAAGACCGACAACAGCCCGAACTTCTTCCAACATAAACGTTGGGCACATGATATTGGACACACTTAGTTTCAGCATTGACCACACGATGCGTCCAACCATCAAGCGTCCAACGTTAGAACGTGTGCGTAGCATCGTATGGTGCAGGCTTAATATACTGGCGCGCGCCTGTGGCCTTACCTAGTAAGACTATTGGAACGAGCGCTGAGAATATAGCACTGGTTCGGGAATCGAACTCGAAGATTTAGCAGTCTGGCATAAACCTTCAATGCTCCCGGCCCCTGCGCCATCTGTAAATATAAACAAATTGCAATATTTCACTTACTCGTATTATTCAATTTCTTGTAGACGTGCGTGTGTTTATATTTATGAGGACTGATTGATCTCTGACCTAATAACTCTTAACGCAGTTATAGAACATCACATGTTGAATGTTGGTCGATTGTAGGAGGAGCGTAAATCCAACACGTTGCCCAAATAGCAGGGGTGTACGCAGAAAACTTTTTCGGGGTGCATTAAGGTTAAATTTGTATAGTCTCCAAGTGATTGTTTAACAAATTCATTACAGTGTAAATGTTTTATTGCAGTAAGGAGTAAGGACCCCAATTGCCACCATTTTGGACGCCTATGTCTCGTGGTATGATTTATAAATATTATTTCTAGCACGAACATTCTGCTTTCTCACATTTACGAATTATACTTAGTATTGCGTAATTTATTTCTGTGATAAGTTAATGGGAAGATTATACAATTTGTGGCATGAAAAATCCATGGTAATAAATATTACACGCACCAGATATATATATATATATATATATATATATATATATATATATATATATATATATATATATATATGATGTCTTCGTTTTAGTAAGTAACAGACTGTAACGCAATGAACAATGTCATTGTGTTGTTATCTTTGAATATAACATACATTTAAATTCAACGTTTGCATTTCTTCAATTCTTGGCTAAAGTTATAATGTTGCAATATTACACAAAGTGTGTAATATAGTCCAAGATCCCAGAACGATCTGACATAACTTATTTTTAAAAGCATAGAACTTTCGGTTCTAAGTAGTCTCTACATGTACTTTTAATACCTGCGTATTTGTGGAGTTTGCTCGGTGACACCTGGGCAGGTACCAGGTGAGAAAGGTAACTAAAAATCAGAGTAACTTTACTTAAATTTGTATGACTGATTTTTAAATATATTTTGTAGAATATTATTTCTGAAGTAAAATTAAAAGTGTCAGACGCTTTCCATGGGCCAGAACTTTTGTAATACGCTTTAAAGCTCTGTAAAAAATCTTTAAAGGATTCTTTAAAGGATTTTAAAATAAGGATATGAAATCGTTTCGTGTAGACCTAATGGATAAGGCGTCGGACTTCGGATCCGAAGATTGCAGGTTCGAGTCCCGTCACGGTCGAATTACTTTTTGCTAGTTTTAATATCATCTACAACATAATATCATCTAGACATTTACTAAATGTTTTGTGATAAATCCCATTTACTTTTCCAAGAAAGAAAGTTATTTCTTTTTGCTTGTTAAATGACTGTGATATTTAAATTAATGTCCACCGTTGATTTAACACATTTGGTGTGAATATTATTTGTATTATTATTACTAACAACCAAAAAATAATATAACAAATATCTGAAATTGTAAATATACTTTGTGAAATTATTATTACAGCACTTGGGCACATCACTAAATGGATGTTAAATATAAGAAAGATCCCGAAAAAAAAAAAACGGTAACTTAGAATTAGTATAGATATCGCATAAAATAGTAAACGAGTGGTAATTAATGCAATTAGTAGCCCAAGAAACTGATCCGTACACAGCATTTATTAAAACTAGCAAAAAGTAATTCGACCGTGACGGGACTCGAACCTGCAATCTTCGGATCCGAAGTCCGACGCCTTATCCATTAGGCCAAACGGTCTACACGAAACGATTTCATATCCTTATTTTAAAATCCTTTAAAGAATCCTTTAAAGATTTTTTACAGAGCTTTAAAGCGTATTACAAAAGTTCTGGCCCATGGAAAGCGTCTGACACTTTTAATTTTACTTCAGAAATAACATTCTACAAAATATATTTAAAAATCAGTCATACAAATTTAAGTAAAGTTACTCTGATTTTTAGTTACCTTTCTCACCTGGTACCTGCCCAGGTGTCACCGAGCAAACTCCACAAATACGCAGGTATTAAAAGTACATGTAGAGACTACTTAGAACCGAAAGTTCTATGCTTTTGAAAATAAGTTATGTCAGATCGTTCTGGGATCTTGGACTAATACTGTTGAAAAATTACATTAAAAGAATATGTATATATATATATATATATATATATATATATATATATATATATATATATATCTGCGAATTACATAAACTACAATGTATCTATCATCTTCACAACATTTACAATTACTTTTTTAGAACCGGAAGTGGTTGAGATGAATGTCCAGGCAACGTTCACCATTCCTATTCGATGTTTTATCTATGGCAATAAAGTCCTACATTTTTTTACTAAGATAATTGAATAAAGTCTATGATCCTTTAAATTTCTTTTATTATTAAGTACCAAGGGAACTTCATTCGCAGATGGAATGTAAAAATAAAAAGTAATAAACAGGAGAACTGTTTGTTTTAACCACATATTTTCATGCGAATATTAATCTCAATCCCAGAGGAAGATTTCCCAAGATAAAACGAGATCTGTTAACCAACATTCAACAATTAAATTACTGAATCATTTCATGTCTGTATCGTGTCTATTTTTCGAGCAGAAAATTTAAAATTCACCAAGGGTCATGTTTCTTTAACCTCTTGAATCCACTGTCATGTCGCTCTCCCACCAGACAATGTTAGAATTGTAAACTAGGCCGCCATTACCATAAGGTGGTAAGCAGATGCCAAATGTGATCACAAAATTATTTTCAGTTAAGCAAATAGTCGTAAAATAATAAAACGATTTTTTCCGTATAAACCAATGCGATATTCCACATTCATTTATTTTCATTCATAAGTTGACTTTTCTTAGACACGAGTGTACTAAATTTGTTCAAGTTTTACGATTCAAACCAATGTGACATTCATATATATTTTCTAAATTTAATTTATTTAACGTCAATATAGTTTCGATGCTAAGTTCCATCGATAACTTTATACTATTTTAGCAGTATTTATTGTGTCGTAGTATATATTCATTATACCGCTTACATAATCAATTTAATTTGATAACAACCAAACCGAAAACATAGCAATCTAGTATCAAGCATCAATGCTCTCGCCCACTATATCGTCTGCGACATTCTTATAAATATATACAATCTTCGAAACTCTACGAGGCATCGGAATATTTTTATTATGTTCAAAAAATTGCAATGAAAATCGGCAAAAGTGCATCTGTTACCGCAGTAAAATAAGATGTTTAAATGGTAAATATCGAAATGGAAGATAATAAGCTGAAATTTTGCAAAGATCATTATTTTGACCTTTTCTAGACTTGCTAAGAAGTCTCATATAATTTCAAAGGTCACAAAAATCCATTATCTTGTAAATATCTCATGCCCTATGTGTGACATGTTATTAGAGGTTGCCATGATGATCATAAAATTCTTTATGAATTTAATCTTCAGCATATTTTGGCGTGATCATCTGTAACGGTAGACCTATTTCAAACAATAATAGATCTATTTCAAGGGTATGCTAATTCATTACTTCTAACCCTTTATAGATATATTGGAATTTGTGACAAATTTAAACTGTACATAATACATTTTTAGTTGCCAGCTATAAATTACGTCACTCAAATTTCCTGCAATTCTGACCCCGCCCCCCACCCTCCTCGGTGTGATGTTCCACTATTCAATTTATAAATTTTTTAGTAATATTTTATTGTTTTTAGAATAATTGACATTTTGACAAAAAATAATATTTAAGAATTTTTATATATTTATATTTTTTCACAAAATTTTGTACTGCATGTGACGTCAAAACACTTCCAACCTTTCCCTTATATGGATAAGTATCAACCACTAACCCCGCCCCATTTATATAATTTTCTACGTACATTAATGTGTAAGAGTGTATTTTTCAATTATCTATTTCTTATATACTCGTAGCTCTGTTTAAAATCCCATTTCCTTAAGACATTTTATATTTTATATGAGAGATGCAATATCTAACAGTGCAACGTTTTATTACTATTTCATATAAAAACTTGTTCTATTTGCAAAGTTCAGAAAAGAATATTAAATATATAATGAATGCATATTTTTCTTCCATAAGTTCATATCTTTATTTTATATCTCAAAAGTTTCTTATTATGAAACTACTTCTAATACAAAAAAAATATACTGAACATATGAATAAACAATCATTTCTCATTAATAATACAGAGTTTGTTGGCAAAGTTTCATATTTTGTCGAAATCTCATACACATTTAATAACTCAATAAATTTCCAGATCAAAATGCACAATATACTAAGGATACACTGTTAAATTTATATTGACGGCACGGCACAGTGGCTCAGAGCAAATATATTGACGCCAAACTACTGTGTTTCCGTTCTTTATTATATTTCATTTATTAATATTTTGAATTTTTATTTGCATTTATAAAAATTAATATAATTTTACAAATCAATTCTATTAAAATGCACGATATGTTAACGAAATCAATATACAGGATCTGAATTCTTTTTCAATACACTGGTTATAAAATATGGCTTCAGAAATGTTAGTCTTTTTAAGAATGAACACATACACATTAACCATATTATGAATACTTGTTAATACAAACTTTTGTGATACAGGGTATATTGTACGGCTTCACACGAGCACGAGACTTTCTTGTTTCTTAAGAGCGACACGATACGAGACGAGACAATTCTAAATACTATTGAGACGGTACTGAGACCATACACGGCGAGACCCGAGAGTCTCGTTGACGTTATTTTAACAAAAAAATTGCTAGAAAAATAAACTAACAGCAACAAAAACGTTCAACTTTTGTTTATTACAAAAAAGGTTAGGTCGTAAATTTACGAAATATAAAATCTGGTTGTTTACCACATCTGTTAAACATTTTATTTTATAATTTTGTCCTTTACAATAATTTGTAGCCGAATGGAAACGAATGTTTTAAGGGAAAATAAATATGAATATAAATTATTTACAATGCGCAAAAATGTCGTTGAGTGTAGGTGTTAGTAGTGTTAACCTTACAAAAAGGTCGAGATTAGATGAAAGTGATGATGCATTAAGTGAAATTGAACTTATCTCATCTCGTGTGAAGCCCTAGTATATTGATAAACATTAAAAAGAAACTGTTTCTCATGCGTGAATTTATGCGAAACAACTTTGATGGGTTGTGAACCATGTCTTAATTTCTATAGAACTACTCTACTATGTATTGATAAAGTTGACTACCAGAACCTCAAATGTCCAATTAGTTTTCAATAACTCTCTATATTTTAGGAGAGATACAGTAGGAGAAGTACAATATACATTTTTTATCTTTTTAATTATTAAAGGGATCCATACTATATTTAAAATACCACTGCATGGTACGTTACGTCCGCTGATTTGTCTTATCCGGAAAACCGAAATTCAAATATGATGTAGCTATAACTCCGTCAACTTTTGGGTATTTAAAAAATAATAATTTCAATATACATATATTACAATTTAGTTCAATCAAAAATTAAAAATGTGTTCGCCAGTCTATAGTCTGTTCATGTATGAAAGCACATTGAAACGCCAGAATATTAGAACACCGGTCTTAAAAGTCTTATCATATCCTTAAACCGTACTTCGCTTGTATAAATGTTAATACTACCGTTAGAGAAATGGTATTAAACAAAAAGAAGAAAAAAACGAATTCACAAAAACTTATTAGCAAGATTTAAAAATTGACTCCTCAAATAGTCTCATTCTTTCCTGTTTCTTAGATACCCAAAGTCTCGGAAGACTGTATTAATCCCATTCAGTGTACGTGATAAAAATATAGAACCAGGAACATGTTTTTTGTCGCATTCAACAGACGGAGGCGGCATCTATACAATGGCAACAGCGCCAACAACGCCAACAACGCCAACAACGGCAAACTGAGGAAACATTGCAATGGTTATTAATCATTATAAGACTGATGACATGCAGTAGAATAGAAATTACTTCTATATATTCTTACACTTTAATCTTATAGTACATAGTATATACTATGCTGTCTATGTTTACTATTAGAGCGATCATATTTCATGAGTTAACAAAAGCTTATTTAAAGCTAAAACTAAATTATTTTCTAGCCTTTTTCTTGTTTTATTGCAGCGGTCCTAATGGAATACATGATTTTATTAAAATCGATAATACCAGAGTGGTGATCCCAGTAAACATTTTGGAGTCACTTTGCCGAGACATTGAAGATTTTTTTGTCATGAAAGACTTCATCTACAGTTCAGTTTCTTACAGTCAGACCTGTCGGAATTTAAATTAAGATAAAGTTGATGCGAACGATAATTAAAGTGAAATAGTGATAGAAACGTTACAACACAGGACACTTCACTAAATTGTTTACTGAGATATAACTTTGGCATATAATAAAAATCCTTTTTGAAAAGATTTAGATTAGTATTGCATTCTATTGTTTATTTTCAATATTTTTTGCCATTTTATTCTGTTTTATCCAGTTTTATCCTGGATATATTTAAAGCTAGAAGAGTATGATTATACTAAGTGAGTATACTAATAAATCTGCAATGTTAAGAGTATACTAATAAACCTGCAAAGTATTACGTCTAGGTTTAGTTCCCAAGGTATTTATCTACTGATAAGTTAAGTGTTCAAGTCAGTTTATTAATTTCATATATGAGAGCTGACTTATGTAAACATTCCCAGATAGTTGTATGGGCCTGTATCTTTTAAATCAATCCTTGGAACTTTAGATAACAAATTTAGATAGACTAATTGTTGGTTAAATTACTTATTATAACTTAATGTGAATCACTAATTCTAGTAGAACTTTTATATATCAATAAAGTTAAAGTATATTAATAATATTTGTTTTATTATCCTGCAATAGAAAAACTAAACTAACTTACAAGCTCTAAACGAAATACCAAACTTTAAGAAAATTCAATAAGTCTGTTCGGCAAAACCTAACAAGGCATTACACTCTTTTTGCAATAAATTCTCCCTTCCATGTCTCTTCTCAGTAACTATTTTCCTGACATTCTTTATTTCTGTACCGCTTCCCTAGCCCCTCCCACCCACTGCTACTCTTCCTTTTTCTCTACTTCCTTCCTTCTTGCCCTCTACTTTCGCCATCCACCTTATCCTCTCATTAACTCCTCTCTATCTTCTTTTTATTTTGCAATCGCATCTCTCTTTAATGTTCGCCAACGTTTTTATTTCTTTCTTACACATTCTGCATATCCTTGCCTCTCTTTTTCCCAATATCTGTTGCCTTTTTCTTCATTTCCCATTCTGAATATAGCGATTCTCCTTACATTCTTATTTATGATTTAGATTAGTATTTGTAAAGAGTTAACGCACAAAAGACCAGTTAATACATCGAACGAAACTAATGCGTTGACCACATAAGAGTGACACCAATATGCGATATCCAAACTAAGTAACATGTAACTTCATACATCGTCATTCTTTGGCGGTGCTACGTATTCACTCAGACAGTCATATATGTTTATAAATGTAAGTAATAAATTATCCAATAAGAGTCAGCATTAACGTTAACATTAAGTCAGTATTCAGTTCTTCAGTTCATTCACTCCTCCCCCCCACCCCTTTCTCTTACCACACAATCAGACGAATATATACTTATCAGTCACTAATAAATGTATTTTATTTTAAAAATATGTCAATTTTAACAATCAGTTTCAAATGTCAGTTGTTCCATCAAAAATCAATACTATGTTACATATGTAAAAATATGTGTATTTTTATTCAAGTTATTACCTTTCCATTAAATTTGTAATAAAAGTAACAGTTATGGTCGTAAAACCAGAGTAACAAAACGAACAAACACATATAATTTACATCACATTACCTCCAACAGCAACCGACATAGCACAATACATATTCCCAATTTTGTTGCTTCAACGAATACTGTTTATCGGAGAACCAACAAACTGCAAAGTGCTAACGCTAATGCTGAATGTTAAATGGTGGATTTGATGTTTAAAGTGTTGCTGCACGTTAGGCGCTAGGCGTTAAAGCACGCTGCAATGGTACAGTAATACAATACACTATATAATACTACTAATTAGTAGAAGCGTGCACGGCAACACGAACTCTGATTTACATGAATAGCAATATGAGCAGTATAGGCGTTCACAGGAAATTTGACAGGGGGGCCAAAACTTTAGATTCTATCTAGTGTAAATTTGTCATATAGCTTCCAGTGTATTTATGTAGCGTCATGTTCCATTTGACACCTGTAGACAACCATGCCAAGCTCCGATGCTGAGTCTTATCACTATGCTAACAGTATTTATGGTGACGGGCCTCTTATATGTGAGCTACACCGCTGCATTACAAGTATTATGATTATGAGAGTATATAATCGAATTAATTTTTATAAAGTCAAAACAATTATTATTTCACAAATTTAAAATCATCAGTCTTCTATGATCAAGGTACACATCGCAAAGACAATACTGTAATATGCCTCAGGAATACAGGCAGATGAAAGCAGGGAAAGTCTGAAAAACCTTATTGACTTTATCAATAAAACTAATTTAATCTCTGTATTTTAAGTACCCATACTCGTGTCTATAAGTTGTAAATTATATTGTAAATGTTTATAAATGTATATCTTGTTTTAAAGTGCTAATAACTATTGAAAGTTAATGTACTAAAATAAATATGATTGATTCCATGAACTACAAAATTGCTGATTTATTTTCATGCAAATTCTTAATATTTGGTTTTTCTTGGTTTTCTTCCTGATATAAATATTTTGTTAAAATATGTTTCAAGCATTGTTGTAAGGCCTCCTCCAACTAATCGTTTATAAGAAGTCATCATTAAATAAGTCACAGAGAAAGAGCTTCACAAAATTTGGAGGAGTCATAAGCTTGTGACGTTACATCTAATCTAAAATTCGACTTCCAAAAAAGAAAGAAATACCCCCAAATTAAGTATCCATTAGACCCTAGAAAATATATAAATCCACATCTCCCCCCTATGTATACATTAAACATTTTACAACTATGAAAATGAAATGAATTTATTTTTCAAATGAGTGACGTCACAACATTTGGGGTTGCTCTAAAATGTGTAACTTGACGTAACAAAGTGATGAAAAAGTACTGAGATAAGAATATCGCCCAGGGCAATGGTTACAGCACTGTATGTACCTGACCGTAATAGTAATATAAGAACAGTAAATATATCTCAGATGGTCCAGGTTGAATTCTATCTAGTTTCTCCCATGGTACAGACAAAGTTCACCTTAAAACTTTTGAACTAACTTATATATACGAGTTACAGTTTCGCCAGCCTCTGTGGTACATACCATATGTACGGAGCCATTGACTGAAAATTACTGTCGTGAAATGTTGCTGTACATGTAGCTGTTACAAACGTAACATGTATACACCATCATGAGCGTCCGAAGATAGGGGCAAACAAAACAATTGGCTTATCGTGGATATTGAAAGTAACTAGTGGAACTTGGTAACATTTCTTTTAGGTCGCTTTTTTTTAATTTCTGATTGAAATAAAAGTTAATATATGCGTAAAGAAATTATATTTCTTTAGTTGGTAACACTGGCCAGAGATATTACAACTGCATTCTGGTCAGATGAGGTAACGGTATATATTAGTTATAGCTACTTTCATAGAAGTGTGTGCCAATGGCCAATACAGTTAATATTTGGAGCTCACAGAACTCACTGAGCATAATGTTAAGTTATTATAAAATTAGATAAAAAGGAATTGACAATTTAAATAATAAACTTTAAATGTCGCTTCTTTGATTTCAGGTAAGATAGTATGATTTAAGTTGAACAGTGCAATGATTATAATGTGTATGTAAAATACAAAAATAAAAGATTTTGACTTCAGAAGCAACACATAAGTTTGATTAAATATTTACAATTCTTAAAGTGCCTTAATATAAGTATATTAGATTTTCTATTTTTATAAATATTTAAAAGTTGACCAAGATATATCTATTTTAAATTTGAATTTCAGTTGCGCCATTTGTTTTAGCGAGATTATCAATCGAGATTATTTTTCTTCTTTAACAATAATCATAATATAAAAATTCACAGGATGCACAACTCAACAGTTAGTAATAAATAACATGTCACACACACAGTCGTATGCATCTCTGTTGTATGAAAGAGATAGCAAATCGTCGGATGTTATATCACATAGAGATTTCCTTTTAAAACTTTGAATCCCTTTAATGATTAAAGGGTCAAAAATGACTTTTTTAATTGTTAATCTACTATTTTGCTTTTTATTTTACGTCTTCTCTTTACTAGAATGTAAGTTTTGCGCACATAACGGGCACCCGTTTCGCCACGCTCTCGTTAAGGCACTGACATGCTACTTTGCTGTGCATTATCGAACTTACAATTTTAAGATAACATTAAAAATAATAAAGTAAGTGATAATTAAATATTTCAACTACAAAAATGTACCTCTAATAATGTTGATCTACCTCTCAACCAACTAGATAAACTAAAATGCCTGTAAAAATTCTTGCGGACGCCCATATTTACCACGAACATAGTTTCACGACATTTCAGTTCCAGAGGTGTTTTCAGACACTAGTGACTAGTGTCCTACTTAATAAAATAACTTATTTAACTTGAAAGAATAATTTAAAATATTTATCTTAAAAAGAGATTATTTTCTTGAAAAATTCTTTTCATTTCGTTATTAAATATTTTTATCTTAAGTTATAAATCTACCAATTAAAGTTACAAAGTACTACACAAATTATATTTTTAAATTTATCACACCACTTTGTCAAAGATTCTTTTCTTAATATTTTAATATGATATCTTGACAATTAATAAAAAAGAAACTAGCTTTATAATCTTTTCTTACTGAATTAATGGATTATTATTTTATAAAACTTTGCAGTTTGGACTGACTACACATGCAATACAAAAAAAAATATACAAAACAGTTTTTTTTATCATAATAGTGACCTTCGTAACACGAGAGAACTATTTATATCTAAGAAAGCAAAAACTTTTGTCGCAGTCTGTACAAACAAATTTGTTATACATACAAAACATTCATAAATCGAAATACATGTAAATAAATAGTATATTTGCCCTTGTGGTCAACTCCGCTGCCTAATAAATTTTAATATATGAACACATAATCAAATTCGCGAAAGTTAAAAATCGCGAAGATAGAGCATTTTGTTGTCACTCAAAAATAGAAATTGAACTTATTCCTTAATTAATTATCATTATGGATGGCAGAAATGTTTAGAAGGGGGAAATGAAAAATCAGAGGCTTTATGTCTGAACAGAGTGATAGAGGTAAAAGGCAGGAGAGGGACAATGAAGTCTGAAAGGAAGGAAGAATAGTGCAACGATAACAGAGGGTTTATCGAGTGGGGACAAGTTAGGCAAGAAGTGAGAGGCGGAGGTACAGGGAAAAGGAAGGAGAAGCAGAAAACGGTGAGAATTAAAGAGGTGTAAGAAACATGAAGGGAGAGGGTCAAGAGAAGAAGAAGCAGAAAGTACTTTTGGAAATAGAAAGGTCTAGAGTTGTTTAAGTTTAATTTTAAGTTGAAGTTATATGAAATGTATGTAATTTGTAAGCACAACATTTTCGAGGTTTAGTTGTTATCAACTTATTTGGAATTCGTGAAGTTAGTAAGTAATATTCTGTTAAGGAAGTACAGGACGTTAACGTAAATGATGAAAACGTTGTGAAATTTGGAGGGTCGATACAAATAGTTAAAATACATGCTGTCTCAAAATTTTAGAGACCTAGGGTTCATAGTTTTCTTTTTATACATGATTAAAAATAGTCATTTTCCATACAAATCATAATGTTTAGCTCAATTTCTCCACATAATATAACTTTTAACTATAAAAGAATGGTGACACGGCTTTCAAAAACTAGGTGTATATAAAATTATTTTCTGTAACTATTGCAAAAAGAAAATTATCAAAAGGATACCTATTTACGAAAATATTTAAATAAAACCTTTAAGAAACAGTAAATTTAGATTATAAACCGGCAACGTTGCAAATCCCAATTTGAGCGGGAAATTCAAAATCGGAATAAATATTATATAAAATATAATAATTTATTTGTCAAAGAACCAAATCACGCATACGTCAACACACGTAAATTTGCAGCGTTGCAAAATTTATTATTCCTTTTTCAAAATATTTAATTTGTATTTAATTTGAATTAATATAAATTTGATATTAATTATAGGTAATTTTTCATTTATTAAACTATTATATGCATAAAAAATCATTTTATCAAGCAAAAAGCAGTTTAATAGGGCATTTAAAAATTCATTTTCAAGGGTACAGTCCCAATATTTGCTCGTTTCTCATGTACTTCGTATTTTGCATTTCGTATTACCGAGAGACAAACTTTTTGCATTGACGGTACGTCCTGTACCTCATTAACTATACTTAATTTCCTATGTTTCAGTATGACAATCGTAAAATATGACTTATTTAAAAGTAACGGTTTCAAAATGGCGCGCATTTTAAAAATTCAGTTACTATTGAAACTATTAGTACACTATTTTGTACAGTGTAATACCGTCTTAACCTATCTTAATCTCTCGTTATGTATCTTAGTAGACATGCATAATTATTAACAGGAAAATAAACACTATGCTAATAGTTTATACAAGTAATACTCTGCAGTATTAGCAATATTGTTATATCATTAATAATACACTGGCTGTTATAACAATATACAAAGTTGTTTATCCAGCGTACATAGTAATTATAAGGGTAGTAGAAAAATATCCATCTCCTCTACAACCCCACTCTCCACCCATAGCAACAACACCCCCCACCCCCTCACAGAATACTCTTATTGTAGGTCTTTGAGAGTTAAACACTGGGTGAGAGGATTTCAATGAATCTAAAGGTTATGACCTGGAGCTATCAATAACTGTAAATACAAAATCATCTAACCTCTAATAATATTTGTATATTACTCAAATAAACTGTATATTATTATTTTGTATGTATGTGTACATCAATTATGCAATTCATTGAATATTACAGGGGTACTTAATATAGTTATTAAAGTAATTCAGATTGCATAGTTTCCTGTGTCGCTGCTTTTAACTGTGTTTTTGCATAGTGCGATTTACTCAGTTTCGACACATGAGTGTAAGCGAGAGGTTCTGCGGTGTCATAATCTGTACTGCTCGAATCACGTGTAAATCATGGCATGTGAAATCGGGGTAAACCGGAGACTCTAAACCGAAATTAGTGCATTCGTTTATGTTCAAATTGAAAGCAAATTTCATGTTTTCATCCACCTGCGCTATAAAGCTGCACAAAGTATAATACATAAGTAACATATTTTATTTATGGTTGTCATTTGTCTTTTATATTTTTAAATATTAAAGAAATTAACAGAGATATAGCTATTTCAAGTTTGTATTTCTGTTTTGCTTAACTCATATTTTGACGTCACGCGATTAGTATTAATTCGTTTTTCTTGTTTATAGTCTTTATAATATCAAAACTTGATGTATAGCTTCGTGACAGGTGTAAATAACATCTTTAATATCATTTACATACATATATGTATCTCCTTTACTATCTATGGTATGAAAGAGATAGCATTGTATAGAAAAGAAGACAGTAGAAATCGAACATGATGTGGGGATTACTTATTTGATCTTTTGATCCAGTTAATTGTTATTGTATTCTATATTATAGCAACTTATATCAACATAAATTAGGCATTTAAAGTTCTGATAGCCAAGTTTATTAATACAGTGTGACAAGTAGTCGGTGATAGGACTCAGGATCAGAAATAGGCTGACGTTACATAAATAAAAAAAGAAAATAATAATGAGTAAGAGTTAAATTTTAAAATCCCTATCACACTTTTCAAACTGCTTTTGTTTTTTGGTGATTAATAACACTGAAACTCTCGTCTAGTGATTTCCCTTGTGAGCACCCTTAATGCCCCCCTCAAAGCCTCCCTCAGTGCCCCTCTCAATGCCTTCAATGTACTCGTATATTTCCCTATACTTTTTAACAGTCTCCATTTATGTAATTTAATTTGTAAACACTTTTCTACGTTAATTTATATCACATTAAAGTACACCAGCTTTAATTTACAATCTGGTCGTACACTACTACACAGAACACACTAATTACAACACAACAAAAGTAAGTGCTTTATTTGCTCTCTCTCTCTCTCTCTCTCTCTCTCTCTCTCACTCTCTGTCTGTACCTTGATTTTATGCACCTCAGTCACCAGTCAGTACCACTTTTGTTGATTTTCTTCACATTTGTTTTGATTTTAATTAGTTTAATTACAAATTACCGACTAAATCAATTATACTACACATATATATATTTTTTTAAATTTACTTTTTTACAACTACTACTATTAACTAACTACTATTTTATGTTATACTAAAATACATTAAGCTGTTTTTAAAAAAAAAATTAATGGTGATGTCCCTAATTTAGAACAAAGATAAAGGGCTATGTTTTGTGGTGACGCAGTGTTTTTGTAAAATGTGACAGGGAGGTTAAAACCCTTAACACCCTGACTTACTTTAACTGTTTTGTTGTTTTATGTAATTGGGGATGTTACTCTTTTATAATGCTGCTAACAATATGGAATGTTGAATATTATTTTACTAGAGAAATGTTTTAACACTAAATGTGTATATTCAAAAAATATATCACACGCGTCGGATAGGATGCGATGGAAACAATGGGATTACCCACGGGGGGAAGTGGGGAGGGGCACAGTTTAGTGGATATGATATGTTAAGAGACGAGTGATGGACAGTTTTTATGTAGAGGTTAGCTAATTTTTAAAAAAAGTTCAGATATACGAGGTGCGGCTATTAAATAACGAGACTGACGCAGTAAAACATTTTATTTTGATTTCATAAATATTTACTTATTATCACCTTCAAAATACACCCCTCCTCTATCCCTACAACGGTCCATGCGGATCTTTGTTCGAAACAGTGTTATATGGAAATATTTGTCTTTAAATATTTTGATCGTGCAACATTGTAAATTTATTTGAACATTACTTTAATTTTAATTATGTAAATAAGGCAACAACGCATTGTTATTTTGTTTGACCACCTGCACCGAGATCAATGACCGGTAAATCATCACAAGTTCTGTTAATTATTGAGCAATGTTTCTTTTTCGAAAATATTATTATAACATGTTAGAGCAGTGCATAGCTTTATTTAAAATTTTTATATATAAAGCAAAGAGATAGCAATATATTTTATAAATATTTATAAAGTAAATAATTGAATCTAATGTTGGCGTTATGTCAATGGAGATGTTAATGTGCAAGTGCTTAATGATTGGCTGGTGCCGCTTTCTTTTTCACAGCTTCAACGAACTCAAATCTTGTTCCTTTTAATGCAGATTTCATCTTAGGAAACAGATAGAAGTCGGACGGAGGAATGAAAGAAGTGAGAATTTTAGACATCATTTTGACACACACTTTTTGCAACATAAAATTGTTAAATACAATTTGCAGTACGGATTCTTTATCAACTCCTACAGTTTCAGCAATCGTTCGAATACTTAACCGACTATCACATCGAATCAGATTAACGATTTTTTCGATATTGTCATGCGTTTTTGACGTGAAAGGGCGACCTGGGCATGAATCATCTTGAACGTTTTCTCGGCCATTTTGAAAACGCTTAAACTACGTAATAGTAATTACAGTACAGTATTTTTTTGGATGTGGTTCAACTAAGTACGACTGTGTAATTTCGCATAAATTCTAATACAGATACAATTTCTAAAACTCAGGTAATTATTTTCGGAATCTTACACAAACCATTTATTTTAGTACAATAGTGTAGACACAAAGTTGAAACTTAGAATGTAGATTTACATTAGAATATAGCTAACAAAAGTAAATTATAAAGTACATTTTATTATGAAGTAATATGGAGATACATAGATGAAACTTTATATATAGAATATTATATAACAGAAAAATAGGTCGTCATTTTTTAAATCTCAAATTTCAACCACTTGAATTGAATTCCGAGCGGGAGGGCAGTAGCGCTGGGGGCCGTTTTTAAAGTAATTCATAACTTGAAGCGAGCCGTTAAATATGGAAAATCAAGTCAAATATTAGCATGAAATATTTAAGTAAAATATTTTAATTTAAAACTAGAATAAAGGTTTAAAAGATTACAAATTAATTTGTTAAATTTAAATGATATACATTAATCAAGCGTCGCTTTACGACGCGGCAAACGCTAGTATTTCTATTACACTATATTCATTATAACACTAGTCATATAAAGAACAAAATATTCTTATAAATATACATGGTTTATTTACTATACTCGTATTTCTAGCGGTTATATAAGAAAAAATATTCATAAAATTAAAAAATAATTTGATTAGAATTTTTAAATAATTAGATTTTATCTTCCGAGATTTTTAATCAAATTTTGGTGTACGAGTATATATAGATAAAAAAAATTATAAGTTCAAGTCGTTATGGTACATTCCCTCCCTCCTTATGGTCCTCCATCCTCTCTCCTAAAGTTCGTCGCAATATAACGAACGGTTCTTCGAAAATACGGGAAAACCATTTAATATGTTTTGATCCCTGCTTTGAATATTTAATTACGAGTTTTAAATGTTCTGCACCCATCTTGAAACTGGAGACTTTTACTGAAGTTATGTAATATAAAATTTAAAGTAAGGAAAAGTAATAATAAATATATTGGACATGTTTTTAAAAGTTACTTGTTTTATGTAACTTAAGAAAAGACATATTTATATATTCTTTTGTAGTTTCTTTTTATATTTCCACGTATTGCTTTGTTGTTTCTTTGAAATGTAAACTTATAAAGAACAAACTCATATTATTATGAAAAATAAATATTATTTAATACTGTCATACGTATTGGAATCAATACTTCAGATGTTTATTTATTCTGCAATATATAAAAACGATTTATTAAATAAGAGAAGCTTCATTTTAAACAATTGGCTATATTAATAAGCAAAAATAGGCCACACTGTGGTCGAGAGATTTCTGCTTGATGCCAAACTTGATGAGTCTTTGCATTCGATCCCAAATTGCTCCCCGTTTAGATTGTGATCAGGTGTTATGCGAATGGAAGTTTCCGTTGGCATTGCACCATTGCGTGCCAATGGAAAGTAGTGTTCAAGCTTGTTTACACACTTTAAACACCACGTATATCGTTCATTTGATATACAAGTCCGGTTGACACTCCAGTGATCGCATTATTAGTTGGGTTGATCTTCTTAGCTTACCAACTCCTCGTTACGTACTTCGCGGGTTATGGTCTATAATGGATTGGTATCGCATAGCCACTTAAAATGGAGGACAACCGCACCTAGGTTCATCCAGTGTATTGTATAACTCGCAAGTGTTCGATCCCAGAACCAGTGCTATATATTTTGGGTTTAGTTGTTATCAAGATTTAATTGATTATATGGCATCACATAACCTTGAAAATACATTGGGCAGCAGTGTAGATATCACTTATATGAAGCCTGCGGTACATTGAACAGCCAATTCAGCGAAACTAAAGTATTCTTTTTGCAAAGATTGATTTATTATGGTTTTAGGAATAAGGACGCCAAAAGTCATAGAATTGTTCTCTCTATGAAATAGGAAATTTTCAAAAACTTCCTTTGCCTTCGAGCCACCATACAAATCGCGTATACATATAAACAAAGAAACAAATATACATACACCTAGAACATATAATATATGATAGTACAGTCTAATCAAACAAGTTACAAAATATAGGTCTTGGTCCTAACTTTTATACTTACTAGTAGTTTACAGTATCACCCTTATACGACCCCAAAGTTACATTACGTACTTCGTTAAAAGTAGCTAAAATCCAGCTTGAATAAAATATAAATTTCTGACTTTTAAGCACAATAATTAGACTTCAAAGATAAATAAAATGGTTTGTAATAGCTCAGAATTATTGTCAAAGTTCAGTAAGTCCGATGTTAAATATTACGTGTACTATAAAAATATATGACTAACATAAAACAAGAAAATAAGGTTAAAGTAGCTGCCGTTGTTGCGAGTATATTATGGCTTTTACCTTTATGTGCATATAGACGTTAAAAAATATTACTAGCGAACATGCTGCTATCTTACGTTTACATTTTTAAGTTATAAAACATCGATTCCTATGTATTCATTTCATTTATTATTTAATTTATTTAACGTCTGCCTATTTTCGGTGCTGTGTCCTATCACCGACGGCCTGGCACTTGTTTTGATATTTTGGCCACTTGTATATATATATATATATATATATATATATATATATATATATATATATATATATATTTATATATATATATATACTCGTATATATATATATATATATATATACATATATATATATATATAAAATATATGTGTTTTTCAAATACATATACTCAAAATGCAAATACAAAATAATAAATACCTGTTTTCTATTTTGTATTTAAATATCTTTTAAGAGTATAGAATTTATATTTTAATTTATATTTTATGTGAAAACTTTTACAAACCTCTTTCCTATTTGGAAAATACAAAATACTTTTTTAATTTTTGTTACTTCATAGTGTTAATCAGTAAATATTATTTTTTGAATATAAACTTAAAACCCCACCAATATTAGCCTCATCTATAATCTAAAAGTACAAGTGCTGCACAATTGTCTTAATACTCCCTGCTACCCCCACATGCGATATACAACATTTATATATTTTCATTCCTAAGTTGACATTATTTAGACATGAGTGTACTAAATGTGTTGTACTATGAACGTATAGACTCGTGCGATATAAACATGCGACACTAATAAAACACTTACTTTTGCTTATTAAACAAGAATGTCTCGAAACAAAAATGTTTCAAAACGAAGTCGATCTTTATCAAACAGAATTCTCATGATTATTAAAAAAAAAAACATTTATATTAGTAACATAAAGAGTATTCTACTTTCTCATAAGTATTTTTAAAATACGTATTTTGTATTTAAATACTAACACGAAATTTATTTTTTATTTTGTATTTAAAATAGGAAAATAACGAGGTATTTGTATTTAAATGCTTTTGAAAAGCATTTGTGCACATATATGTGTCATCTTCATATATATATATATATATATATATATATATGAAGATGACCTCACATGGGGAGTCGAAAGCTGCCCAGTATCTAATAATAAAAGAATTCTTTTGTTGATCATATATCCAGTAATTGATTGAGACCTAAAAATATATTTATTCTTGTTACCGGCTGTAAAGTTTTACATATAAATATTAATTCATTTATATAGCAGGTATGTAAAGTATACATATATAACTGTGTTAATAGTTAGACACCCTGAAAATGAATTTACTTATGTAGAAGGATGAATATATTCCATCATACAGAGAGCGCTGCGGTATAATACGTCATCCGATAACATTTTCTAATTAAAAACGGGATTAATAACCATATACTCAGTTTGATTAGCTTCATCCGGATTGTGTCTGTGAATTCGTGTGTTTCTATATCTATGTATGTGTACATAGTTATGTCTATGTATATTTAATGAGGAGCGTGTTTTAGTTTCACTGTAAAGGTCAACTGTTAATTATAGTAAGATAATTTATGGGTTAAATCCTACAATTTAGCCGATTATATATATATAGTGACGCATAGTATATAATATATATATACATATGAAGAGATTAAACTGAAAATTCAGATGCTGTGAGGTTTAGAGGTCTCTCTTCTGATGATGAGGATAACTTATTAGAATTAGAGAGAATTTGTAATGATTTTGGTCTATTTAAACATACTGATTATGTTTACTTGGACCTCGTTTGGTTAACTAAATGCCCATTGTTCTAAAAGATGATACAGGGTAGTCCATAATAACATGTAGTTAGGAAAATCAAATACACAATAAGAAACCACATCAGAAATTTAGTTACTTATTAGATAAGAAGGGAATAATATGGATGAATGAGGTTAGAAGCAAAAAACGGGGAAATAAGGACAAGGTTAGAAAAGAGTAAAAAGTGAAAATAAGAATGTGCAGTTATTAAAGGGAGACAGTGAAGGGAAGCGGTGGCTGACGGAGTTAGACAGAAGTAGCGAGGAAAGAGAAGGAAGAGCAGAGTAGAAACAGGAGGGAGAGTAATAGGAAAGAAGAAGCAGAGGGAGTTTACATTTATCTATAGTTTTGTTTTAATTTATATTTTTTCTTATAGAAGGAGTAAGAAGGGGTAGATAGAATAAGGATCACAAAATGTAATTAAGTACAATGATATGTAATTTAATGATTTAAGGAGGATGAATCTAGTGCCTAATATAAAAAAACAATATAATAAAAACATAAATAAGGACAAAGACGAAGTATGATAGTTTGCGGGGTATAAACATTTCGATAAAAAAGATCACGGTACTAGCGACCATCACAGTACAGTAAGAGTAGGGGTCAGAAGTAAGTGAAAAGTCGAGTAGGTCTGGATAGGATATTGCAACGAAGGCGGATGTAAAAAGAACAGTAGATGGAAGGAATATAAACGATAAATAGTGTTTAATAGAAGGAAATGAATTGAATTAGATTTTTAGAATTTGTTAACTTAGAGAATGTAATGGGAAGTAATTGCAAACATATTGTAAATCCAAAAAAGCATATACGATTAAAAAAACATACATATATAATAGAAATTCTTACTTCAAATATAAACGAAAGTATGCATATGTATTTAAGTGTAAATAAGATCTAGTTGATGCATTCAAATAAGATAGTTTTAAAAAAATTCTATTCAGTATATATTTGCACGATTCTGTGGTTAACGCCCATCGGTAAATCCGCCACTGTTTATAATCGTATTGTACTCGTACCATAACTATTGAATTAAAATGAAGAACGAAATTGCTGGTATGTTCGGGGTTTAAAACGCAAATAACAAAAGTTAATTAGTGATTTGTGTGCACTACGTGTTGTTTGTGTAATTAAAGTTATCTCCGTTGCGAGCAAAAACGTAAACAGCTCAATACTTATTGAACACCATGAGGCACTCTGAACTAATTTCAACACCAGATTCGTTTCATTTCACTTTATATATTTATATTTATATATTTATATATGTTGATTTAGTGAATATTTAATTATGTAATTTTTAGCATCTTGTCAGGATTTTAACGAATCATAGTTTGTTTAATACATTTATTCAATAAAATAATAACGATGATGACAATAAAATATGATTACAATATAAACGTTGGTATTTACTTTACGAATACACAACAATGAATGAACAATCTATCTTAATGTTTATTAATTTTATACTGAGTGCTACGTTAGTTTTTATGAAAATAAAGCGCAAACGAACATCTAAAACCTCATTATTTAATGAAATTATTTTTTTATAAATAGGTTAACTAATATGTCTCTTAGGTAATTACAAAATTTCAGTCGTAACTTATTCTTATTTTCTTCAAAAATTGCAATTTAGTGAAACCATGTATCCTTTATTAAAACAGCAATATAAGACACTAATTGCTGAATTTATATATTATATAATAATATTTAAGTTACTTAATACTTCTACAGTCTATTATCACTTAAATATTTGCTTAAATGTTCCGATTAGCCATGTAATTTGAAGTTCGATTTAACACCGAATTAATTTTGATTTACCCACTAGTCCGAATCGACTGCTATCGAATCGGCTGCGTACTTCACCGACGTGTTTTAACTGGTTCATTTTGCATACTTTTATAGTACGTTTAGTCCGTAGTAGCTGACAGTTTTGGTAAGCATATTCTTTCACGCAATCGTTTAGTGTGTCACACATTATATTTTTTTGGCCTGTGACTCACTATCCTGTAACGATATACATATATATATATATATATATATATATATATATATATATATATATATATATATATATATATATATATATATATATATATATATATATTTATATATATATACATGCGTATACGTATATATTTATATGTATATATTCGTCTCAAAATAATGGCAAAACATTTTATATATACGAAAGTTTGGAGAGTCCCATCTTCTAACTTACGAAGTGTAGTAGGAACAAAAAAAGCTCGAACTTTGTGATCTATGAAAGTTAAACTAAACTAATATGACGTCGAGTCGCTCTTGAACTTGTGATAGTTTATATTACTTATCCATTTTGATACTTATTTATTTGTTAAAGAAATATTACATTTATATTTATATACCTTTTATACATAACAAATAATAAGCAAAACTTTAGAAAATGCTTGAAGTTTTTTCAAAATGTTTTACTATTTAGTTATTAATTATATTATAAGTTATATATTATCATTATATAGGTAACTATTTCAAAATACACTTGCATGTATATATATATATATATATATATATATATATATATATATATATACATATATATATATATATATACACACACACACAGAGTAGGTTCAAATTCACGCTCTTCGTTAGACCTTCGTTTGAATGGATAGTTCTCTATCAGAATAGCGCCAATTCTGATGCTTTCTTTCGTATGAAAATTCTTGCGATTTCTAATAATATAGTTTACAACGATAGAGAGTTGACATACTGTGTCCTTGTCTGATGGGCGGCATGGCGCGGTAACTCTATCTCGCTCTTATGTATCTTTAACAGTTAGCAACCTTTATTTTCTGTTATAATGTTAATGTTATTAATGTTAATGACATTATAGCTGTTTAAATCTGCTTGAAAAATAACAACCTAATCTTTTTAAGTTTTTTTACATATCTCCATAAATCCATAAATTATTTCACAAAAATTTTGTTTCCCTTTGTGTGATGTCACACATTTTAATAATTATTTTTTTATTAATTTTATTGTTCCTTTAATAAATGACCTTTCCTTTTCCTTTTTGATTCAGACTCCCCCCCTTTACCTTCCCTTCTATACACTTGTTGACACAATTTCTTGTCCCTCTCGCGTGTGACGTAATTTATGGATGGCTCTTTATCTTCAAACCAAGTGAACGAAAGTGTTCTCAAAAAATTAAATAATTACATTTCATTAAAAGTATTTGCTTGACAGACAACTATAAAAACTGTATTTTGATTAAAAAACAGATGTGCGTATTATTCACTCAGTTGCCGATCTTTTACTATTACAACACTGTTCTTTTTTGGTGTATATGTATATATGTATATTTAATAACAAAAGCAAAATTGTTCCATTTATCCAAATTAGTTTTTAGTAAACAATGATCTGGAGAAGACAAGATACTACTTTACTTAACAAATGAAATTACATATAATAGAGTAAGATGGCGATGCAGTGCTTTTATTGTTCCATTTTCGCTCTTTGTTTTGAATAACAGACATTTTGTCATTCTGTTTGTAATAAACACATTTTATACTTGGCAACAGCTTGGGTTCTATTCGGTTCTAAACTGTACCAGCTTTTATAAAGGGTGTTCCAACAAAAGGTAGACGTTTTGTTTTTGTTGTAAGTTGAGAAATCAATTACAGAACACAGCTACGAATACTGAGTACTGTCTACAACTGCAATATATCTCCAAATAGAATTACAAAAGTGTTTAGATATCTTAAGGACCCTTTTCTTACGATCATCTTTAGAATTTAAATTTATATATATAGGGAAACTATGCTGAAAATTAAAGCAACTCTTTCATAATTCACACAACTCAGACATAATGTTCATAAATCACAAATAATTCAGTATATAAAAAATTCCGGTTTATATTTGAATCACTCTCATAATTCTTTTAACAGAAGGTGATTGATTCTATTTGCTTTTATAAAATTTCTCTTCTCTATATAATATATATATGTATATTTATTAATATCATTTATACGTAGAAATAGTGTCAACATTATACCGATTTATGTTGAAAAGGATGTTTTGTGATACAACAATGATAATTTTCTTATGATTGCTTTGAAAAACTTAGAATCATTAATTGAGAATATGAGAACATTTTTTATAATATATTTGATCGTTTTCGACTTCGCTTACGTAACCTTTTTTTTAACTATAACAATCTAGTCTATTAGACTAATAAGCAATTTAACGTGAGAAAATTAAAAGTGTTGCTCTTGTGCTCGCAAAATCATAAAAAAATTTACATATGATGTGATCCACATATGTGACTATTGCTAAAATTGTAAGAGGAGATCGTCAGTGATAGAACTCAGCATGGAAAATAGCCCGACTTTAAATGAAATTAAATAAAACTTCGCATAAAGTATCAATCCCACCTACTGTTTTAATTTATATTGTATAGTATATGGGAATATGTGTAGACATTCCCTGTACCATTTTTAATTTACAAATTAATTTACATTTTCTAATTTTTTGTATAACCTTACAAAGTCCGATGTTTCTAAATTAGAAATACTAAGTTAAGAAAAACTATATAATTTTATAACCTCCAAAAGTGATCTGACAAAACACAGTAGGATTTATTTTTAAAATAAGGTCAATGTCAGTTTGTCGAAAATGAAGAAGTAAAAACCACATATATTTAATTATTTAGCAATTTAATTATTCCACATTTAATATTTTTCAGCTGCCGAATTGTCAAATATTGTCAATATATTACTAACGACGCATGCGCACCAACTAAATTAACTAAACTCAGTAAGTGGGAATGAGGCTTAAGGTAATTAGTGTACAAATTTTAATTATCTTTTAACATTATAATTGGAAGATTTCACTTAAGTATACGATAACTTTTTATTTTACTGATGTCAATTTTATTATGTGACGTCAAAAATACGATTAAAAATTAGGCGGAAAATAGAATATTAAATTTTAGATAGGTACCTGAATTTTAAATCTGAAATTGTCTTACACAAACTAATTCCATGTTCATTTACTACTTCTTATATAAAAATTGTCTTGCAGTGCAGTTCCATACATGCTAGCTTGCTATAACCTATATAAAATGTTAATATTTTCTATCTGGGTATATTTTTGTCAACTCATATAATATTATAGAAACTAATACATATATTTTCATTACTATATTACATTGTAAATCCTTCACAAAAGCAATGGCGCATAATTCAAATTGATTAGCTTTTCTTGGAACACCCTGCGGCTGCTCCTGTTGTACCCTACGATACAGGCTTTAAAATTATTATGAAAGCTTTTTAATATACTGTTCAAAACATAAATTGTGTATTGCTATATAAATAAGAGATTATTTATTAAATAAGTAAATATTTTTATACTACTTAACTTAATTAACAGATTTATAATCACTAGACTAATTAATTTTTTTAAAAGAAAAGTCATATTAAATAAAATATGTTTATTTTTCTTTGAAGAGAAATTTTATAAAAGCAAAGAATATTAAAAGAATTATGAGAGTGATTCAAATATAAACCGGAATTTTTGAATACTGAATTATTTATGATTTATGAAAATTATGTCTGAGTTGTGTGAATTATGAATGAGTTGCCTTAATTTTCAACATAGTTTCCTTAAAGTGAAATAGATTTTCTTCATCATATAGTAAGCTTTTTGATCAATTCATGAAAAAAAAAATTGTTGCTGCAGTAGCGAATTGCGCTTATATTGTTCACAGTGTCGTCTTTAAATCTTTCCCCTCGTACTTCCCCTCGCCTCCTTCAGTGATCCAAACCTATGGTACTCACATGGGGATAAGTGCAGAAGTAACTACTGTAATGTACTAAGTTTATCATGAGTAAGAGCTGTTGTCGTGCGAAGTAGGAGAACATCGCGAATCGGTTGTTGGTGTCGTTTGTTGCGATAAGCAGTCTTGGCATCATCCAGCCCTCACTCTGCTGCAATCTGGGTAACAGTAATGCGGCGATCGCCTTCCATAAGCTTACATACGGCCTGAATATTGTCTTTATTAACGCTGATCGTCAGACGCTGTATTTCCCCTTTATCACGAACGTTTCGATACTTTTTAAACATTATACTTTAACTCTGAGTAGTATCACCAAAATGTGCTTGGAGTCTCTATAAAATGTCACTCGATTGAACACCTTCGTGGTCGACAAAACGAATTATTACACTTTGCGTAAAGGACACTGGTACTATATGTTTATTCATAGCGATACTGAAATTACTGACTGACTGACTGATTGATTTACTGTCTACTGACTGACTACTACGACCAAGATCTGGACCGATAGTGGCTCCAGACTTCTGCGCACACTACCGCCACCCTCCTACTCATTGAGGCTGTATAATATTTATAACGCAAGTTATAAATACTTCACTTGCCCCAATCGCTGAGTATAGGCATAACGCTTCAGCGCCATCCAGTTTCAGGCACTTTGACTGACTGTGAGGGCCGTATTGCTATCCCCTCTGTATTTGACTTCACTTTCTAATTCTTATATATAAGTATATTGTATGTATATATATATATATATATATATATATATATATATATATATATATATATATATATATATATATATATATATATATATTGTATATTGTAGGACATTGCGGAATAAGAGGAAACGAAATTGCGGATAAATTGGCAAAGGAATCAATAAATTTAGAAATTGAGATGAAAGTGAAATTACCTGCATATGACATTTTTAATATAATCAAAAAATTAAACTTCAATTTGAGGAACACAGATTTCATTAACAAAAGTCAGTTAAAAGGAAGAGATTATTATATGTTACATCCAAATTTAAGTAAGAAGAGATGGTTTTGAAATGAGTCCTGCAAAATAATATCAACTATAATCAGAATCAGAAGGAATCATTGCAAAACTCCAGCTCACCTGTACAAAATTAATATTAAATCTGACGATAGATGTCAATGTGGTGAAGAAGGAACTTTGGATCATATTATATTTGAATGCATAAATTATAGTTTAGAAAGATCAAAATTGAATAGTGATATATTAGATGTGATTAAAACTTTTCCTGTTAATACTAGATTTTTGTTAAATTTCAAAATTAATTAGTGAATTATTGAAATATTTAGAAATTTGTAAAATTGAATTATAGATTATAAAAGATGTATAAAAAATGTTTGATGGTGGCTACGACTAAAGAAAGTCAAGACAAATAAGTAAATAAATATTAAAAAAAAATATAATAATTCTAAGTAAGGATTTTAAATCATTGAATCAATACATTGTTCAATGATACAACCCTTTCATCATAGAAAACTTAACTTTATTATAAAAAGATTCAAGCAGCTTTCGACCCCCCCCTGCGAGGTCATCTTCAGGTAATTTTTTTTCTAAAATTACACTCTACTGGCACACTATTCCCTTCTCAATATTGGTCCCCTCGTTTAAAAAATTTCAAGTCAGAATTAACACAAAATGACTCCTGCTACAGTGAAGCTGTATCAAAGTATATACATATCTGTATATATGAGAGTTGCTACGTCATCTGCTGAATGCGTGTCGACTGCACATTGACATTCGTCACAGATGCGAACAGATCCGCTGTTTAATGACGCGGCGCATACCATAGCAGTTCATATCCTGGAAAATTCTCTGTCGAATATTTTCGAGTTGAGTGACACAGAACCGTTTAAAACCTTCTGAAAATTTCTGGACGTTACGAAGTGTGTCTCCGACGTACTGGAATGCTTAAGACGTTCTATTCTGTAAGATGATGTTGTCTTGTCCTTCATGTGGAGTGTACAATACGATAAACAAATTTAGTAAAAATGTTTTACTTATAATATTTTTTTATGCTTTTAAAAAGCAATTTTACTTTCAGATATGGTGAATACGGTGGTCTTTCTGAATTACAAATTTCCGTTACATTTTGGACACATCTCGTCTACCAAACCCAAAAAATGTAAACCTGGTCGAACCTTAAGCAGCTTCATTTGCTAGGCCCAACCAAAGTTGAGTCAAAGTTAAAATTTCCAGGTCGTCATTTAAAAGTAATTAAACAATTCCTTTTATAATTATAGACCTGCATAATAAATACATTGAGTACTCAGCGTGGTCGACATAGTTGAGTAATAACCTAAACGTTGAATCTGGGTTCGAATCACAGAACCAGAATGCAACGGTGTTTAACATCGTAACCATGAAAGAGCACTAGTTCCCATCGGAACGATAATGTTGATAATACAAGTCTGACGCTGTTACAAAAAAACTGTGTCTCTCGTGCTTTCATTCGTATTAGAGTTGTTTTTTTGTTTCACCGGAAAAATGTTAAGTGTTACAATAGAGCAACGAATTGTTGTGAAATCTCACATGAAACTTAGAAAAATCTCTTCTGAAATTTATAATTTAATGAAAGAAGTATATGACAATAAATGGTTATGGCGTTCACGTGCTTTTGAGTGGTTTAAGCGTATTTAAGATGGCCGAGAAGATGTTCAAGATTATTCATGACAATATCGAAAAATAAAGTAATCTGATTAGATTGCTGACAGTGTAGAAATTGATAAAGAATCCGTGCAGTAAATTTTACATGCAAAAAGTATGTGCCTAAATAATGTCTAAAATTTTCACGTTTGAACAACAAGAAGCTCGCAAAAATGTATGTACTGACATTTTAAATGCCTTATTCACGTATCTTGCACCATGCGACTTCTATCTGTTTTCTAAGGTAAAATCTGCATTTAAAGAACAAGATTTGAGTTAGTTGAAATTGTGAAAAAGAAAACGGCACGCGTCCTGAAGGAGCTGACAGAAGAAAACTTCCAGCACTGTTTCGAACAATGGAAGATTCACATGGAGCGTTGAAGGGATAGAAGTGGGATGTATATTGAAGTTGATAATAAGTAAATATGTATAAAATAAAAATAAAATGTTTTATAGCGTTCGTCTCGTTATTTAATAGTCGCATTTCATATTGAGTATGACTGATGAAGAACGCACCCTCTCGAATTAACATAATGGGCTTGTGTTCTATGTCTTAATTTCTATAAAAGTGTACTATATATTGATAAAGTGGGTTACTAGAACCTCAAATGTCCCATTATTTTTTAATAACTCCTTATATGTTAAGAGATATTAACAATTAAAAAAGTCATTTAATTATTAAAGGGATTCAACGTTGTACACATTTCAAGTGCATGTGACATCACAATCCTTGTGTAAGGTTACCAACCTTACAGATCATAACTCTCTGCTATATGTATTTATATATCAAAATATCAAATATAATTTACAGCTATTTCAAGGAACAATCAAATTTCAATATTATGTCTGCCTTAGCAGGGTTAAATAAAATAAAAACTTATTACTCTTTGACTTGACTTGATTATTTGACTACAAACAGCTACAAAACATTACCACAGCACTGACCTACTCAACAAATAACTGACGTTAAAATGCATTTCACGTCATACAAATATGGCCGACCATTTCTAGCGCTAAAACTACAATTCAAACTTTTAATTGCTATATCTCCGTCAATATTTAGATATTTAATAAAATAGACACGCCAATACACATTTATTAACATCAATTTCAATAAACAATTAAAAAATCGACCACTAAAAAATGAGGACACAAGCCCATTAAGAAATGCCAAATTATGGTAACTATAGTTAAAAAAGGTCTGTGAACTTAGGAAAGCCTTTCTAATCATTATAAATAAATAATATAGAATATAGCAACTGATTTTCTTTACGCATTGTTGTTATACTCAAAGAAAATCTTTAAAATACCTATAAATCTGAAATTTACATAACTTTTTTTAACCGACACTAACTTTTTATTACTTTTAAATATTTTATTTAATAATTTAATAATAATATACAAATAATGCGACGACACAGTGGGCGAGAGCATTGATGCTTGACGCCGACTGCTGTGTCTTCGGGTTCGATCCCCGGACCAGATATATATTTTCTGGGTTTGGTTATTATGAACTTATATTGATTATGGTCATACATAATCGTACAGTTATTAGGCAGTGGTGTAGCCCACATATATGAGGCCACGACACCATAAATACTGCCAACATTGAAGGAGGTCGTCGGTGATAGGACTCAGCATCGGAAATAGGCCGACGTTAAATAAGAAAAAAAAAAAAAAAAAAAATATACAAATAATATTAATTTTATTTAATATTTATTAATAAACTATAAATGTCGTTTTATAATACATTTTAGGAATTGTAAATTTTTAATAAAACTTATGTGTTGCTTCTGAAATCAAGGACTATTATTTTTGTAATTTACATACATATTATAATAATTATACTTTTTAACTTAAATCATACTATCTTACCTGAAATCAAAGAAACGATATTTAAAGTTTATTATTTAAATTGTCAATTTCTTTTTATCTAATTTTATAATAACTTAACATTATGCACAGTGAGTTCTCTCGATTCCAAATATCAACTGTGTTGTTTGTTGGGACACACTGCAATGAAAGTGGCTATAAGTAATAAATACTGTTAGCTCATCTAACAAGAATGCAGTTGTAATATCTCTGGTTATTGTCACCAACTAAAGAAATATAATTTCTTTATATATAAAATTGAACAATTGAATTCTAAAATTACAAACAACAATACGAATTAGTATTAAAAATTAAATAAATCTGCATTATAAAATATGGGCGATCCAATAACAAACCATCAGTGAACAATAACAAAATTAATACCGACAAACAAAAAATAAGAATAATATTTTTCAACGTTTAGTTTTCAATTTTTGTTTGTTTATTTTGTTTTTGTTGTCGTTTATTTTGAACATTTCTATACTGTCTTTGTTTTGTTACAAATGTTTGCTTTTAAATTACTGGAATTATTGAATTTAAAATTTACGAAATTTCATTATAAATAATTACATAATTATAGACGAGACAGTTGGCTGAGATCGATTATGCTTGACGCCAGATGCTTTGTCTTCAGGTTCGATTCCCTGACCAGCGCTATATTTTCTGTGTTTGATTGTTATCAAAGTTTAACTGATTATGTTCTCACATAATTATAAACTTATTAGACAGTCAGAATAAATAGCATCGGAAATAGGTCGAAGTTAAATAAATATAAAATATTATTGAAGAGTTTATTGTATAATCAATAATGAATTTGGCAGCAGTGTAGTTACATATATGAGGGCTCTACGCCACATAAAGGTGATGATAGAATGGAATTCAGCATCGTAAATAAATAAAATACTATATTGATTTTCCTTGTTTTATTTAGTTAATCGGATAAGAACCGGTTATTTATTTTTTTTATGATGAATTTTTGTCTAAATTTGTTAAACAATTTAACGATAATACACTGTATATGTTATGAAAATTAATGTTGTGGGATCTGATTTTTTTAAATATCTGGTTCCAAAATATTGGTTAGAACTGTTTTAAAATTTATACAGTTTCTTTTTTGAGAGCGCAGGTACAAGCTAATTTTCTACTTGGTTGTTTTTAGAAAATACGGCTATTTAACGCTACAATTTTGCTGGTACATTTTCCTTTCAAGAAGAATACTGTACTGTTAAGGTTAAAGGGGGGGTTAAGGTCAAAACGATAAAGCATATTTTCGATAATGTTTTTTGACGACACAGTTAATATATAATTATTTCTATAATTACTACATGATAAAATGACATTTGAAGAATACTTTGTGAAATTTTCATGAATAAATGTCAAGAAATGAGGCATTGACAGCGAATCTCCGCAGACGTCACAAAAAAAAGTAACATTGCGATGCCACTCATTATCACTGGATTTTCTGAAATCGAAAAATCAAAATGATTTCATTAGTTGATAAGTTTCTGCTTCCATAATTATCTCGGATTCTAAACGCTTAGGCACTCCGCACATGAGGCGACTGATTGCAAACCTTAGCCCCGAATCTGCCTGAATCGAATGAGAATGGAACTGTGTTATTAGTGAGAGAACGCACGTGTATACGAGTGACAGAAAACACACGGCACAAACGAAACTAAACTGGTTTTGTGCACGTTTTCAGCGACGTTTTGATGGTGACATCATGAGCAGAGATGTGCACAAATACTATTCATATAAATACATACAAATACGACACAATAAAATCCCATATTATGCTATTGTTAAAAATTCTACAGAGTCACGAAACACGGCTCGACTAGTTTGCAATCAGACGACTCGTGTGCGGAGAGCCTTAATATGCTGAAGCTTCCGGATTTATTAGTAATCTTTATTATTGCCTATAAATAATTTTTTTTTAAATGTATCGAAAACTGGATTCACTCTGGAACTACCATAAGTGTCCAAATATCCACATCGATCGCATTAAACGCATTGGCTTTGTTGAATAAAACGAAAATACGGTTAATGCGAGTAGTTGGATCCTATAGAGTTCTGTGTATATTTACCACAAATTGCATTCTAGCCAGTGTTAGTTCGTGCACGCCCCGGGCCCTTATATATTCCGGGCTCGGGAAAATTTAACCCTATTAGTTCAATCCCTCTCGACATGCTTGTCTGTTACTCTTACTACATAAAATAAGGTCGTGTATGGGGTAAGAGTCACGTAAATAACTAAAGCTATATATTTTCTAGTTGAAGGCATTTTTCATTAAATAAACGGAGGGTCAGTACATACTCGTGTTATGTACACTCGTATTCCATGGTAAATAGTTTGCATTGTTAGAACTCTATGCGTGAAGCTTTTCAATTTGTTTCTTGATCTTTTGATATGAGATGCATATGCAAGCATAACTGTAAAGGCTCATCTACCTTAAGGGAGGGAGGGTAGGTTAAAATCGATAAACACAGATAACATATAATTATTTCTATAATGGGTGTCCTATGTCTTAATTTCTATAAAAGTGTACTATATATTGATAAAGTGGGTTACTAGAACCTCAAATGTTCAATTATTTTTTAATAACTCCTTATATGTTAAGAGATATTAACAATTAAAAAAGTCATTTTGTCTCTTTAATTATTAAAGGGATTGAACGATGTACACATTCCAAGTGCATGTGACATCACAATCCTTGTGTAAAGTTACCAATCTTACTGCTCATAAATCTCTGCTATATGTATTTATATATAAAAATATCAAATATTATTTGCAGCTATTTCAAGGAACAATCAAATTTCAATATTATGTCTGCCGTAACAGAGTTAAATAAAATAAAAACTTATTATTCTTTGATTTGACTTGATTATTTGACTACCAACAGCTACAAAACATTACTCAACAAATAACTGACGTTAAAATGCATTTCACGTCATACAAATATGGAAGACTATTTCTAGCGCTAAAACTACAATTCAATCTTTTAATTGCCATATCTCCGTCAACATTTAGATATTTAATAAAATAGACACGCCAATACACGTTTATTAACATCACTTTCAATCAACGATTAAAAATCGACCACTAAAAATTGAGGACACAAGCCCATTACTACATGATAAAATAAAATTTAAGAAATGAGTTATTGACATCAAATCTCCGTAGACATCACAAGAAAAAGTTTCTTTTCGGTGTCCCCCATAACTGGATTTTTCGAAATGAAAAAACCAAAATGATTTCATTACTTGATAAGTTTCTGTAGATAACCCTGTCGAGATTTTTTTAATTATTGATTTTTCAATTATTTACAGCACCTAAAAGTCAAAATACCGATATTTCATGAAAAAAATCAAAACTTTATTATTTTAGAAAACGTTAAAATTAAAAAAAAAAAATCGATAGCTTTACCTTGGCATTTATGTAAAGAAAGAGTGTACAAAATTTCAAAAGGATCGGTGCAGTAGACTTTAAGCTTGAGAGGACACCGATTCTGAAAAAGCTAGTTGTGGGAAAAACGCATTTAAAACTTTCAAAGAAAGACGAAACCACACCAGAGAAGTGAAGACTAGAAACTCTATACTTCCGACAGTTTTACTCCAATCGACTTCAAATTTTCACACAATAAACTTAATATGTTTTACATTAATATAAATAAATAAATCAAAATGAAAAAATAAAATATTGAAACCTAACCCCTTGAAATGCAGTTCTGAATATGGTCTCCTTCTGACTCGTTTGGCGGACTCGTAAATTTTGACTAGATGCAATTGAAATTGTTATTTACCTTCAAGGTACTAATTAGTAAACGGTGGCTGAATGCAATTGAGTTTTCGATTTTAAAATGTCTCAAATATATCACTTTTCATTACGCTTCTCATAATTTCTCTGCAAGGTTTTTACAAACATATCTCGAATAAATAATTCAATTTGTCCAATTTGACCTGAAATCGATCATCATGTGTCCATTTGATATATTACTTTATACAAAAGTGTCAAAAAGTTATGAACGTCTAGACCAGCGATTTGCGAATATCAACATCTTCATGTTAAGCACACATATTTTTTTATATTCATATTTGAAAACAATTTTATATGAAACTTGGTATGAATCTGTATTTAGCTTTCTATACTCGATCACGATCGTACCAGTATGTTTACTTATCACTGTTTTAAATATTTTCTTTAATAAGGCGTATAAGATCATCGCAAGTAGATAAGACGTCCTTCCTTCAGTCTTAAAAAGAACTAAATCATTTCATTAACAAAATAAAAAATTATGTTAATTTTTTATCATATTTTATATTCGTTGTTATTCGATTTGAAAATTTGGTACAAACATTAGCACACGCAACTAGTAACAAAATTATTACCCTCACAGAAAACGGTAAAACGCCATGCTCTTAAATCAAATTTTGAATATTTAAATTCTTTTCATAAATTTGTTACTCAACGAAACACAATCTAAAACTACAAACTTTCTCCAAAGATTCTCACCTAATATTTTTAAGACCCCTTTTTAAAATTTTGAAATAATTTCTCAATTTATAACGAAGTACATACGCAAAATTTCACCATTCTATCTATTAATACTAATTCAGCAAAAATCGAGGATACCAAAATATATACAATGTGACAATTTAAATCTGTGCTTTTGCAAATTTTTACTGACGGTTTATGTTTTCTTAATTAAAAACGTTAATTACTTTGTATGCAAAGTAAAGTGTGACTTATTTAATATATAAAAGGTTCAAAAGATTAAAAAATGTTTAGTGTATAATTTGAATAAGATTATGAAATATACTTAAGAAAAAACCTGTGAAAGTAAAGTATAAGAACGAGAAATTTGGTTATATGTATATATATGGAACCACCCCCTGGCATAAGGGTACTATTTTATATTAGTTTATTTAGTAATAATTGGGTAATTAGTTAATAAGCTTTATGATACAAAGTGTGCAAGTGAAATTATTATTTACATTATTAGGGCTCTAATTGTTGCCGGTCGTAACATCGCTCTCATCATCTAATTAGATATCAAGCTATTTGCAAAATGGTATTCATATATATTCATAGGGCATTCACAACATGTAGAGAATATACTCACACTGTAGACCAGGGATGACGAACATTTTTCTGAGTGCATACTAATAAATTACAAATAATATTTTTGGAATTGTAGGCATGCCACTATCTTTTTTATTCACTCACTGAAACTATATGCGAAGCCGACTATCGTCAATAGAATTTATCAGGGTTGTTATATACTATATAATATATAATATATATATATATATATATATATATATATATATATATATATATATATATATATATATATATTAATATCATATATCTGTGTGTTTCCTCCACTCGCTCTCTCTCTCTCACTGTCTCTTTTTGTCTCTGATCCTCTATTCACCATGTAAGTGTGCACATATACGCAGCAATTAACGCGAAAATCTTTCTTTATGTGAACTCTATGTACTGTACATAATATTTTTTACTACAATGAACTTGACATTGCTAAATAATGGCGTCTTACCTTTTATATGCGACTTTACAGAAAAGCTTTGTGAACATAGCTTATTATATTAGTAGTAGTAGTAGCAATTAGTTGCAAATAAAATATTTCAATTTCAAGAAATATTAAGTAGAGATAAAAGTCTATATCATTACTAAATTTTGGTAGACATTTTTCCAGAAACTAATAACATCATTTCCAATTAGGTACACCAATTTAATAGAGTAATGCGTATTAAAATTAAGAACCGAGTATTAATTTCTTTTAAGATGAAGTTTCGTCTGAATTTGTTAAAGAATTCTACGAAATAAATATTTTGGAATCTGAATTTTTTTTAATACCTAGTTCTAAAATTAATACAGATTTTTTGAGAGTGTAGTCTTAAGTAAGACTGCTTACAATACGTAATGCTGCGAGGTAAAATCCGAAAGTAAAATCATTAGACTTTTTAATCGTGTATTATAGTGAATATCGAATATGTCATTGGACATATACCGTACAATAATATTGCTCTACATTACATAAATATTGATGAATATCTTTAAAGACAGATTGCACAGTCTCCTTATTTAATAATAAAACACATCGAATTATTTATTTGCCTTAACCGAATGTAAATATTACGTAGACGGTACCAGTAAAACCGGCTATGTGGCCCTGTAGAAAAAGGTTGAGTACAGCTGCTATAGACTACAAAGATGTATGGGTGGTATGAGCATTAGCAAACCAACGGCAACGGTAAAACTGTTTAAGGGTAAGAACTTTGCATTTAATTAACCATGAGATAATAAAGTGATACCAGGAAAATGTTATTACCCGTCTAAAAAAAATATCAACCGTAGGTATAAGCTGAATATACACGATCTATAACCAGGTGAAGCCAACAGTACACCTACACCCACAGTAACAGCCAATAGAACCTTAACCTTAAAGCTCCCGGCTGGAAAGCTCCCAGCTGCCCATCTACTTTAAAGCTCGCTGTCTATTCTAATTGTGTTAAACATCAAAATTAAACGCGATGCTTTTGGAACAGGGTTCCAGCTGTTGCTACAGTATATTTATTAAATTTCTTAATGCGTGAATCCTAACACCTGGAAACATTTAATATTAAAGCACATTTGTTAGTTACCATGTTGAATAATTTTATTATGTTTAAAACGCTATGAAAACTAAATGTATGTTTATTTTTTAATTTTTTTTTTTAGGTTATGTTGGTATCTTGTCGAGATCGTTAAGGTGGTAGCGAATTTATTTTTTATGAGCTTTTATTTAACTCGATCATAGTGTTTGTGTGTTGCGAGGGTCAAAACTTTGCAATTGACTTCAAAACCTATCACGCTGAAATTTTGTTAACACACTCTGTGTCTATTCATTTTAATTTTAAATTTATAATTTGTTTCAAAGATATGACATTTTATTATTAGATTAATAAAAGGACCAACCAAGAGCATTATTGGAAAATATCGCATACGGCATTATTAATATGTCAAATATTACATTGCAAATTACAGCTAAGCAACCACCTCAATATACCTGCTATTCATTTTTTTAAATTTTCAAACCCATGTAACTCCTAAATTTGTTATCAGTTTGTGGTGAGGAGTCATAAGTTTGATAATGTCACACTTAATCTAAAGTTCGGCTTCCAAGCAGTAACGTAGCGTATCTTAGACGGGCCCTGTATCAAAATTTGTTGGGTTTACCAAATGATGGGTAAAGATTTTTCACAAAAGGAACAAAAACGCTCGCATTGAATTAAAATAATTATATATTGATTATACGTTATTACTTACAATGAATACTCCTAGGAACTAAGCTAAGTACGGAAGAAGAGTTTAAATAAGATTATGGATAACATTTTACAAATGTTTGCTTACACACGTTTGGGGCCCCTGTAGCCCGCGGGCCCCGTATCATTGATATGGCTGATACGGTGGTAGCTGCGCCACTGCTTCCAAGTAAGAAAAAACTAAGAAATTTCAGTTAGTCTAGAAAGCAATTGTGACAATTGTGAAAATAAACGTCATTTCAATTAGGATGAAAGTAGTTGTGACTAGATACAATTGATTTTCCGTGGGAGCCAAATAGAAGGTCACTTCAGTTTTGTTGTAAGGCAATTGTGACTACAGAAAATTTACTGCGCGTATGAGTTTCTTTCTTTCAAATAAGTGGTAAGGGTCCATAACATATAATATGACATGACAGGGGGGTTAAAAATGCATGAAATTTGTATGACGTAGTTTATGCTCCCAATAATGACCGCTAAAATGACTTGGAAGTAGTTGAAATTGATAAATTATCAGATACCATTAAAAATAGTAAAAAGAAAAAATACAATTTTTGAAACTATTTTAGAAATATTAAAATATAATTTTTTTGGTATTATATTGATTTCAATCGAACTGTTAAATAGATTAACTGATCACCGTTGTCCATTATTCCCAAATAAGTTTCCAATAGTTAACTGAAATTACTTTAGGAAGAAAGAGCAAGGAAGAACCAATAATGAAATAAGCAGACGACGAAACGAAATAATAAAGGTATACAGACGTACTCATACTAGTAGACAGATCCATTTGTTGATTGAAAATGAATTTCTTTTTGGAATGTAATAAATGGTCCTCCATCCTCCTTCCCACATCCCATACCCACCATCCACGTGTACATGTAATTGAACATTCCATTTACAACACGATCATTTTATTTAAACAAATTAAATCTATTTACATTTTAACAGTATAGTAATTAATTAATTAAAAACAACAACTGGTTGAATTTATTTAAATCAGTAGCGTGCCGAGAGTCATAGTAACTTGTGATAGTACTCACTATGGTTGCCTTTTTTTGCTCATACATGAAATCAATTGAATTCAATAAAAATTAAAAAAGTCCTACTTCAAAAAAGTTGTGTATTTGTGTTATGTAGTTGTGTATTGTTTGTTTGTACCACCTAAATATAATTAACGAGCGCACGTTGCTTATTTGTTCAGCATTCTTAAGTTATTTATAAGGAATCAATTTTTTTTATATGGATTTATATTAATATACTACATATTAAGTTTATTGTGTGAAAATGTGAAATCGATTAGAGCAAAACTGTCGAAGATATAGAGTTTTAAGTCTTTGCCTCTCTGGTTTGGTTTCGTCTTTCTTTGAAACTTTTAAACGCTTTTTTCTCACACTTAGCTTTTTCAGAGTCTATGCCCTCTCTAGCTCAAAATCTACTGCACCCATCCTTTTGAAATTTTGCATACTCTTTTTTTACATAAATGCCGAGTTAAAACCGTTGAGTTTTTTCTTTTAATGTAACATATTTTAAAATAAGAATGTTTCTGATTTTTTTCGTGAAAAATCGGTATTTTGACTTTTAAGTATGTAAAAGATGAAACAATCAATAAAAAGAAACTTAACTGGGTTACCTGCAGAAACTTATCAACTAATGAAATTATTTTGGTTCTTTGATTTCAAATCAGCCAATGATGAGTTATGAGTGGCACCGCATTGTTACTTTTTTTGTGACGTCTGCGACAATTCGTTGTCAATGCCTCATTTGTTGATATTGTTGATATAGTTCATTTCACAAAGTATTCTTTAAATTTTATTGTATCATGTAGTAATTATAGAAATAATTATACGAGTATATTAACTCTGTCATCAAAAAAAACATTATTAAATTTTTTTTTGTAACGTTTTTACGTTGCTCCACCCTATACCTCCCCCTCCCCCCTTTATGCATTTGCGTAAATTTTACGTTCAATTAGTGGGGCGTCCAACTAAACTACCCGCAATGGATAGCAAAACGTTTTACATAAACTTATAGATATAAGGGACAATACTTACCCTGTGTACTTCGGAAGCTCAATCTCGTTTTCGATTCCAGCTACTGCCCTCTCACATGCAATCGTATCTGCCACTGAAATTGCATTAAATATATTAGATTGAACTTTATAAAATGTTATAAGATTTATATTTCAATTGAACGCAATAATCCGTCATAGTAAGGTAGTAAGTACAATAAGAATAACTTCATTGTACCGGAAGTTATAAAGAGGCCAAAAATAGGGTAACTTTCATATAGAACGAACACAATGACATTTTCGATATTATATTTTCCTACATTTAGCTATTTTCAGGCAGAATTCTGTCAAACGAATGCTACATTTCGATATCCGGTTGGCATAACATTAGTTACATTATTTATTAGGTCTTTGTCAGAGATGAGAATTTGATCTCTCGTGTTTCTGCTAGGTTATTGGTTTATCACCTTTCTGTTTATTTATTTTCGTATAAATCATATGGTTAGGAATTATTAATCGGACACCGTCAAGTGTCATTTCACGTTTGCACCAAACACGGAAACTCACGAGGACGAGACTGAGTCTTGTTTTGCGGCGTGCACTTTCTGGGGATTGTGCGATTTTTGTGTTCCCTAAAATTAATTAATAGACTAAGAGCGTCCGTACATGGGGCGACTGGTTGCAAATCTTAGCCCCGAATCTGCCCGAACTGAATGAAAATGGAACTGTGGACGGCGCTGACCCAATAATTTCACATAACGTATTAAATACACGTAGTCTATTGTCAAGTATAAATGCTCACGGCCTCTATTTGTTTATATTTTATTGTTTTATAGAACAATTGTTCATAACAAAATATTTAGTAATTTAAATTAGGAATCTGAAATGAAACTGAATACAAAAGTTTTAACCAGTTGAATTATTTAAATCATCGGAATGTGTAATGTGATTTGAATAATTTACAATTAGTTGATGTTTTGTAAAATTTCCAAACAATTTAATTTCAAATTAAATTACAAGTTTTGTTTTAATAATAAATCAATTAAAGCAACCACGAGGAACAATTGAAAACATAATGTGATGTATTATATTATATAGAGTTGTGAAAATGTAATGATAAAGCAAGCGCCATCAAATTCGAACTTAAGGGGGGCGGTGGTCTAGAGCTCGAAAATTTAAGGTATTTTGAGGTTTTCTTTTATATTAAAAATAATGAAAAACAATATTTTAAATTTTTAGGCTTATTATTACACTTATTCTACAACCAAAGAAATATTTTTTTTTATTAAAAAAAATTGTTAATTATTTTAAAAATGGCACTTTGTCAAAAAATTGGATTTATTTAAAAAATAAAAACCAAAAAAATTATTAATTATTATGAGTAAAGTTAAGGTCGGAACTAAAGAAGAAAACAAAGGTTGAAAATTGACAAAATGGCTGAAATTGAAATTCTAAAAAACGAGTTTTTTTCCTATTATTTAATGAAAAAAATATGAAATTATTGAAATAAAAAAATGATTATAGTTCCGATAGCTATTGATGTTGTGAATAACATATTAAAATTTCGGACGATTCGGTTGAATAGTTTATTTTTTCTACAACACCGTGCCGAAAAAGTAGTTTTAAGGTAAATCAGATTAAAGTTTTAAGTATGCTATATGGTTATTTATATATGCTAAAACAGCTATAGAAACGAAACTGTTGACGCATTATCCTTACAAAAATTTAACAATATATTCTTAAAAAACTATACTTTCGAAATATAAAAAAAAATCCATTTTTTGAAAATTCTAGACCACCGGTCCTGCCAAAATAACAGAACTGTAGAATCTTGCAGATTACATTCTTTAGAATATTGCACTAAGACATCGTCATGTCTTGTCACACTTTGTTCTTCCCCTCCTCCTCTGCATGTGGTGTAACTAATAGATGGCACTTACAAATCGAAACACTCTTGCTTTTATTGAAAACAAATTTGAGTTGACCTGCTTTTGTCAAATCTGGATGCAGAATAAATTTTTGCATAAATATGGAAATTATCTAACCTCTTGAATACTGTATAACCCTTTAAATTGATATCCTTTCTAAATCGTGAACCTACCAGCAAATTTTCGTACACGTGCTAAGTATAACACGCATTCGTAAAATATTAAACGTAGGGAGGTGATAAGGAAGGGGGGGATAAACGGGGTGCAAAGGAGGCATAGTAGAATAGACTTTTCGGAGCATTGCTTGAGATACTTGTAATTTGATAAACTAGCTTAAAAATACGAATTCAAAACCGAAATTATTCCTTTCGTTTTGTAAAGATAAAGAACAGATAATCTGTTTTGCCATTCTGTTCATCATTAAAAATAATGCTACTGTTTTCTTGTACCATAATGAAAAACCTGTAAAAAGCTGCTTATGTTGTACCTTGGAAAAGATTACCATTACCATAAAAAAATTCCAAATATATATTAATCTTAAAAATTCAAAAAGGAAACTTACGATGGATTTGTTGAAAAGATTAAGAAAATTAATTGTTCGGTGTATGAAAAATATGCTAAAGCTTAAAAAAAAATCTAATTTATACTGATTTAATAATAAGTATTAGTTTTATATTTAAATAAAATACAATTGTATGATTTTTTTATCATAAAACAATTCAATTTGAATTCATTCGTTTAAGGAAAATGTCAGTGATATGATCTACAAGTGGCAAAATCACTTCACCTGGCCTCACTACCGTATCATTGAATAAAGTTGCAAATAAACCATTAAAGCGTAACAGAGACAAATATATCTTGTTTCCTTTTCTATGACATTCTGGTGAAATGAATGTGGAATTTTATCTCTATTAAAATAAATATTTTCAAATGTAAATGATACAACAACTATATCTCCATTTAAATATATGATGTTGGAAAGAGGAATAATATTCTTATGATTATTTTTTATAGGGTTTATTTAGGTTTTTTAGGGTTTTATTTTTTACGTCTATCTGAAATCTGAGTGAAAAATTCACCAAAATTAAGTTTTAACTAACATGTAAAACTCGCAGCATTTGTTTAAGTACACATGTTGATAACGTATAGTTCGGTCGTGTATTGGGAACCACGAGCATGCTCGGTTCGAAGCCAAGCTTGAGATATTCCACTGTGAATGGGACCTTTAACAGTTAATGCATAATTATTTCATACAATATTTGTATAAAGTAATTAATATGTGTAAAATAATATGTGCATAATTTCAAATAATTTATTTTACAATTTATTATTTGCAAACTCTAATACGAGTATATTATGACTACATTAATTTAATATTTTTATATCCCTGCCTCCATCATTCCATCCCCACTCCGCATATTCCATTTGTACAACAGATTAATTAGACAATTGCTGAGGGCTATAACCTATCAACAGGTACATTGCTTTGAACAGGCGAGAAGTATTCGGGGAGCGAGGAGCGGTTCAAATATCTAGGACCGTTTTACGTATCTCACACAAATCACACTCACTCCGGCTTTAAATGACTTGACTTGGATTAAATGAAAAAATATGTAAATGAATTTAATTTACATTTAAAGTAGGTTACAGGTTACACTTTAGATTAAGAAACCGTAAGATTAATACGATGAAATATTTTCTGTTGGTACAAGTTAGCAATATTCTTAAGTGATCTAAAAATAGAATTCTATTTCTTTCTCTTAGAGATTAAAAGTCAGAAGATGGGATTAAATGGGTTTTCAGATAAAATTTTACACTGAAAATTACAAAATACATCCAGCAGTGATGAAACTGATAGATATGCAACAAGATGTACTTGTAGTAATTTTTATTTTTTGTTTAAAGTTAGTTGTTCACCAGAGACAATCAAAGCAAAAGCTGAGTCGCATATTCAGTACATACGTTACGTACACTCCATATAGGATAGTATTTTATTTCTGTCAGCTTTTATATACATATACACAGTGGCGGATTTAGCATTTGAGAGGCCCGCGGCGATTAATTCATTTTGATTTAGAATTTGGCGCCTATACGAAGCTGTGCCTCTCGCTTCTTTAAACTAATCAGTATAGCAGTAACCTTCGTTCACATTAGAGGTGTTTTTTTTGTTTCGCTGGAAAAATGTTAAGTGTAACAATAGAGCAACGAACTGTTGTGAAATTTCACATGAAACTTGAAAAAACCGCTACTGAAATGTATAATTTATTGAAATAACTGTATGCCAAGGAATATTCATCGCTACTATATATTTATCGTTACTAAGATGGCCAAGAAGACGTTCAAGATGATTTACGCCCAATATCGAAAAAATCGGCAATCTGATTGGATCTGACCGTTAGATAAGTATTCGTGCGATTGCTGAAACTGTAGAAATTGATAAAGAATCCAGCCGTGGTGGTCTTGCATTTACAAAAAACATTGACAAATAAATTTGCGATAAGAATATTGAATGAGTTTGTTATATAACAACAATTAAACGATTCAAATTTTACAGATTTGTCGTTAATAAATATGTGTTTTACTGTTAAAGGGTTATTTATTAAGAGCATCGATTAACTCAATGCACTTTTCCCAAATTATAAGACCTGAGGAGAGACGCGCGCCTTGCCTTTTTAAGGAAATCTATATACAATCAAAAACTTGATAAATATGGCAATGCAGCACTCTGCAAATCAACCATTATTCATAGTATCGTAAGGAATGTATCCTGCATGCTATCGCGCGCAGAGCACAGCAATATACAACGTTGCCAAGTTGTAACAGGTTAAAAAAATATCAACTGCAAGAATTATTTATTATTTTAATAATTACAAATCATAACTTGTTTATTATATTAGTATATTACTATTTTTATTACTAGATTGTCTATTACCTGACATAGAACACGATATGCTAATGAATCTAATGAAGAAAGGTAATTTTAAATGTACGCTTTCCACTGTTTGAGAAGACTATTTGCTAAAAAAAAAATGTTTCAAAATATTTATCTTATCTCAGAAAATATAAGATCTTAAACAAAGATTATGTATCTCATAAAACAACAGCGCGGATGTATACTCGTATTTTACCAAATGACTTTGTGTAAGCTGTAACTTCTACGGCCACAGCACAGCACTAAGCAGCTCGGCATTGTACTTAAATATTTGTTTTGCATTTCTAAGACTTGGTTTTCACTTGATAAGACCCCTAATCCAGTTGTCAGTTGTCTGTTCTCTGTTGTTTGTTATCCTTAAAACCACGCTCTTAACCTTGAGAGAAATTGCAGCAAACAACCGTTCTCATAGAATAATATTTCTCAATAATAAAACAAGAAATAAGGGAGAGGCTTTATGAAATTTACCAGTTTAATGCTTAATAGTATTAGAGTTAGCAACGTTACCGAGAAATTATTTTAAGTAGGCTTGTTTTTTAATATTCGTTTTCTTTTTTTTTTTTAATGTATTTATTTCAATGTGCATCCACTTTTAATAGTTTTTAGCATTTTAAGTCAATTTTAAAAAAACTTTTATTATACATAAATTATATAACATATAATTTTTTCCTATTTTTCAGCCTTTTTCCTGTTCTATTTCAATTTCTTCCATTATTTCTTTTCTAATAACTTCGTTATCCATCTCTCAATATCCTTGAATCTTTATGGGTTCTTCTATTTCTATTTCAATAACAATGCATCACGATAATTGCGATGTTCCACATTGCACTCCTTGCTTCTTTTTGAAATGCATATTCCATTTACCCTAGAGGAAGAACTTCTTCTATTATCATTTTTCTTTTATTATTGTGTATCACTTCTCTACATGTCTTCCAGTTGTATACTCCTAATTAAGTCCTTTCAGTACACTTCTATTCTTTCAACTATATATATCCATCTCTTTTTATAATGACAGCTTTTCATATTTCAGAATTTTCAAAAAATTGTTTTTTTTTATATTTTATAGTCTTAAAAATATACTGTTAAATTTTTGGAAAGATATTGACAATATTTTCATTTCTACAGCCATATTGCCATTTATCACTATTCATCATTTATCTACTTTTTTAACTACTTTTGTAGAAAATAGATGTTGTAGAAAAAAAAATACTGTTTAAACGAATCGTCTAAAATTTTAATATGTTATTCATAACATCAATGACCTTCATCATCATTCTTCTAAAATCATTTTTTTGTTTCAATAATTTCGTATTTTTTCATTAAATAACTGGTAAGAAAACACAGTATTTAGAACATCAATTTCAAAAGCGCGTTATTTTGTCAATTTTCTTAGTGTTTATGTTTTAGATAAATAGAAGATCCAAAATCGGCAGCATCGTCATGGTCCAATTTTTTGACAGGGTCTACTTCAGCGCCATTTTTAAAATAATTAACAATTTTTTTTAATTTCAAAATAGATATTTTTGTATGTAGAAAAAGTGTAATAATAAGCCTAAAAAGTTAAAATATCGTTTTTCATTATTTTTATTGTATAAAAACAATCCTCAAAATACTGTAAATTTTCGAGCTCCAGACCACCTTAGTAGTGATGCAGTAGTGACTGCTGGGACAAATTTTAATCACAGAGTACAACAAAAACGACCACAATAATTTAGAGTTTCAGTTCCTTGAACTTTTACAAGAATAAACAATACTCCTACAATTTTAACTGATCTGATGATATTTTTCCTCTTAACTTACTGGCCACTGATCATAGTTTCATTCTCTATTAATTTATACATTTAGAATCTATATTCACTTGAACCTAATCACATAATATACCCTAGTCGTATCTTAACAGCAGGTAATTAGGGATAAACCGCTATCACGCAAAACAAACATTACTCGACTATTACCATAGCTTACTGTAAACCTATGTGTTTTCACTTCACCACTACCACTGGCTTAAGCTTTGAAGTCAGCAACTTTACTCTCTGTTTACTGAATACAAGGATACGTATGTAAGAAGTCGCTATAAATATTACCTGTAATATTTAAAGATCGATTCGAACGCTATCTTGCATAAGTAGTGTTTACAATATACCTACTCCAATCATTTAAGGTGAAACATTACTTAATGGTTATAGAGTTAGATATAGATGGCAACAGTGTACTAAAATGACAATCGGTTTCATCAAGACTTTTACGTAAATTATGAGAATGTAGTGAAATCTGGAGAATCGATAAAAATAGTTAAAATACATGCTGTCTCAAAAGGTTCATAGTTTTTTTTTTAAAAAGCAGAAAATTTCTATATATATCATAATTGTTAATAATAATTGCTCAATGTTACAACATAACATAACTTTTAGCTATGAAGAAATGGTGACACGGTTTTCAAAAACTACATGTAAATTAAAAAAATCTTATTTGAAACTATTGGAAAAAGAAAATTATCAAAAGGATACCTATTTATAAACATAATTAAACAAGAGTAACAGAAACAGTAAATGTGGGTTATGAGCTGGCAACGCTGCAAATGGCAAATCGAGTGAAAATTAGAATTCAAATTTGTTTTGACAACGTTGCCAAATATATTATTACTTTTTTACAGATGTTTACTTAGAATTTGAATTGAAATAATATTAATTTGACAATAATTATAGTTGAAATTTTAATTTTTAAACTATTATATGCATAAAAATAATTATTTTAACAGGCCAGAAGCCATTTATTTGGTCTCAATATTTGTTCGACCCTCATATATTTCTTATTTCATAATTCCTATTACCGAGAGATAAACTTTTTGCATTGACGGTACGTTCTGTACCTCCTCGAATGAGCTTTCTCGGAATGAAAGGTAATAAGCTAAAGAACTTTTGTAAATATGTTTTGATATTTTATAAGTTCTCTCAAATATCTCATAGTATCTTGATTCTAATGCTGTAAATGACATTTAAAATTATTAGTAAAGTTATAGAGTATAAAAATCTCTTCAAATTTTATCTTATGCATTTTTTCGTATGATCAACTCTTCCCGAGATATAGCGTTAAGAGTAGGAGGCGCGATCCATGTAAAGAATAAAGCACAGGATTTATTAGTAGAGAGACAGTGCAGGTTTATAGAGGATTCAAAATGGTGACCACCACGATCGTATAAATGCAATATCTAAAGAACCGCTTAAAATATTTTAAATATTTTCGAGGTAAATGAAAGCTATATTAAAAAACTATAAAAAAAATTGTGTGACGTAATTTAGGGATAACCCTTTATTAGCGTATCTTTTAAGTAATCACGAAACAAATAGCTGATCCAGTTAAAACAGCCATTCAACAAGAGTAGAGGTTGTTTTTAATGTAACCCCAGTTCCGGATTGAGATGTTGTGTGGTCATTTTCTCTGAGTGCTATGGGACTCATTTTCTCAGTAGTATATCAAGAATAATAGCGACCCTAAATATGGGGGCCTATCAAAACTACTCAGACCTCAAAAAAGATCTTCAGCGTGATAGTTAGTTCTTTTTGGAGACCTATGTTACGCTGTTGCCTCACTCCACTCTGTCCATATAATTCAAATTTTACTTTTGTTTTTTGTTGCTCTGACGTTAAATTTAAATGTATCTAGTTATAATTTACTATAGGTTCGAAGCGCATGCTCTGTAGACTATGAAATTCCCTTATAAATAGATTACTTGTCATATGATCTAGACTCTTACGGAAAATATATAGGGGACGCCCATGGCTCTATCGCTGGTGACACACAAGAGGAATATAGTAGCTTCTGAAGTACATTGATACAATGTTTCAAAGTGGTTTTGCTGAAGCGGTTGCTATGGCGTCCACAGTCTTTATTGTCTCCATTATTTTATCATTTTAGTTTGTCGGATACTGGGATAGTAGCATCGTGGATCGTGGATCGTGGATCGTTGACCCAAAATTTTGTCAACTTTATAATTACATATTCTATGAACGTGTAAATGTTTTAAATTCTTAAAGACTAAAATGTGTGCAATTCTCACGGACTAATTTAATACTCATATACTCATAGATAGGCAGAGGGACGCTTACAGTTATTTTACGTAAACTATTTTAAAGTTAGGGGCACAATGCATTATACATTACATTATGGTAAACTTGGTAGACTATGTTTTAGGCGTATAAATTATTTATTTTAATAGGATTGTGTTACTCTGCTGCACACATTAAATTGTAATTGTATTCAGAGATATATGTATATAGTACACTTATACGACACAGTGGGCGAGAGCATTGGTGTTTGACGCTGACTGCTGTGTCTTCTGTGAGTTATAGGTGTTATCAAGTTATTTAATTATGTACATACATAATCCTAAACTTATTTAGGCACCAGTGTAGTTTCCCAATCTAAATCTTACAAATCTTTTTTTCTCTTATGGAGGGGAGCTTAAGGTCAAAACGATAAAAAAGAATCATATTTTCGATAATATTTTTTGACGACACAGTTAATATATAATTATTTCTATAATTACTACATGATAAAGTGACAATTGTAGAATACTTTGTAAAATTTTCATAAATAAATATTAAGAAATGAGGCATTGACAGCGAATCTCCGCAGACGTCACAACTCTACGTGCTACTCATAACTCATCACTGGATTATTTGAAACCAAAAAACGAAAATGATTTTATTGGTTGTTAAGTTTCCGCAGGTAACGCTGTCGAGTTTTTCCTTTTTTATTGATTTTTCAATTTTTTACAGCACTTAAAAGTCAAAATACCAATTTTTCATGAAAAAAATCAGAAACTTTGTTATTTTAAAATACGTTAAACTTAAAAAGTAAAAAAAACTCGACAGCGTTACCTGTGCATTTATGTAAAGAGAGAGCAAAATTTCAGATGAATCGGTCCAGTACATTTTGAACTAGAAAGAGCACCGACTCCGAAAAAGCTATGTGTGAGAAACCGCATTTAAAAGTTTCAAAGTAACACGAAAGCAGAGAGGTGAAGACTTAAAACTCTATATGGCCGACAGTTTTACTCAAATCGACTTCAAACTTTTATACAATAAACTTAATATGTTGTACAATAATATAAATAAATGAAAACAAAAAAAGTTGAAACCTTTTGGAAACCTTTTTTAGTTTTAATAAATAAATAAAGTTTAGTTTTTAAGAAAATAATTAGTTTTAAATAAAATTAGTAAGTTTAGTTTTAAGGTTGAATTGTTAAGATAGGAATGAAATGTAATAAGAAATAGAATACGGTAGATTGTAAAGCCGAAAGGCACACACAATTAACAATAAATAATAATACATACGCCATTTATTTAAAAAACGAAAAGTTTTTATTATAAATAAATAACCGCATACCACATAACCTTCAAATAGTATGTGAAACTAATTTATTGTTACAAATTTCATTAAAATATATTATTTTATTTTAATTAAACATTAAACAATTGGTTTTAATAGGTTTGTTTTTTTATGGTAATTAATTTAATGCATCAAACAAAAGTGTTTAATGTTTATTTTAATTCAAAACATTTATTGAGCGGTGAACCTAAAAAACCACCAAAAATAAAATACGGGTACATGTATTATAACGCTGTGTTTTTAATATAGAACACATGTTTATGCAAATAATGACAATAAACAGAGGCGTACGTAAAAAATTTGAAAGTGGGAGAGTGAAACTTTCATATCGCATTTAGTGAAGTATAATTTTTGGCTTGCAAAAGTTTTATATTTTAATAGAATTTTATTGGGGGAAAATTTGAATTTAGTTGGAGTAAAAACATCGGAGATATAGAGTTTTAAGTCTTCACCTCTCCGGTCTGGTTTTGTCTTTCTTTGAAACTTTTAAACGCGTTTTAACGCGTCAATTAGCTGTTTCTAGCTCTCTAGGTCAAAATCTACTGAACCGATCCTTTTGGAATGTAGCACACTATTCTTTTCTTCTAACGTATTTCAAACTAATAAAGTTTCTGATTTTTTTGGTGAAAAATCGCTATTTTTTCTTCTAAGTGTTGTAAAAAATTGAAAAATCAATAAAAAGGAACTCGACAGGGTTAATTGCAGAAACTTATCAAGTAATGAAATTATTTTGTTTTTTGAATTCAGAAAATCCAGTGATGAGTTATGAGTAGCACTGCAATGTTGTTTTTCTTGTGACGTCTGCGAAGATTCGCTGTCAATGCCTCGTTTCTTAAAATTTATTTATAAAAATTTCACAAAATATTCTTCAAACGATTTTTTATCATGTTGTAATTATAGAAATAATTATATATTGACTGTGTTGTCAAAAAACATTATCAAAAATATGCTTTTTTTGTATCGATTTGACCTTACCCGCTTTTAAGCGAGGAGAAGCTTTTAATATGATGAGGCATGTAGGGGCAATTTAACTGTTTGCCCTTATTTGCGGACGCCCATGGTGCAGTAACAGTATTACTGTGAACACAAACACATGGCAATTAGTCATTGTACGAAATGTGAGCGAAATGTTTTACATAAAAATTAAACAGTAAATTACAAAAAAAATAAATAAAAAAATATTTACAATGATAATATACCCGAATGTATTGCATGCGGTATTTTATATAACAATGCCGTCAATGAATATAGATACCCTACTAAATTATGGTATTGGTATTCAACGCAAAGTAATTATTCGCACAAATACTCTATTTACTACGACAGTAGTTTGATAATTCAGTGATTTTTTTTTTTGAAAAAGCGCTTTATTTATCAACATAGTCTTCTTTAAGCTCGATGCATTTAGTCCAGCGTTTTTCCAATTTTTTTATTCTTTCAAATAATAGGTTTTCTCGAGCCCCACAAAAGAGGCATTTGTTGCAGTAAATTCAGTGATGACCTCTTTGTTACAGCCAAATCTCTTATCGCTCAGCTATTTCTTCAGATTTGGAATTAGGAAATAGTCGCAGGGGACTAAATCTGGAGTACACGTTTAATTACACAGTGTGTGTTACAAGACGTGTCAAGGGGGGGTGGGGTGGTTATAAAACCTTGCTGACGTAATTTAATAGTTTATCCTGAAATAGAATGTGCATCCACTAAAACTTTGACAGAGAAGAAGGAGAACAGGCTATGATAATATAGCGCAGATTTTATTTTAGCTTCTCATTTTAGGGCAGTACCCTTTATCTCACCCTGCGAACGCCCATGATGACAAATATTCGCTCACCGTTGGAAATATTATCACAGTTGGAGTATTTTGCAGCGCCTTCCTCATAGATATCCCGCCGCCTTCTCTAGGTGTTTTACGAAAGTGCTGATTTAACAACAGTAAACTCTTAAGCACTAAAAACAAAGTGGATAAGAGAATAATACATCAACCAAAAATATTTGGAGCGTGAAAATTAATAGTAATAAATTTTCTGCATTACTAAAGTAAAATTAGAATATTCTAAATTATAATATGTGAGTAATATTTTTTATTAGATTCTTTTTTATCTCTATGAAAATAAAAAAACAATGTGAAAAATGTAGAGAATGCTTTTTCAATAGAAATGTTTTTATTTTCTAAATATATTACAAGATACGTTGTACGCTTCGATAACATTGGTCGAATACAGTGGCCTAGAGATTTGATGCTTGTTTCAGACTGGGTGGCTCAGAATGAGTGAGTTGCGGCACTCGTTTAGATTGTGATCGTGGTGTTATACGAATGAGGGTATTTCCGCTAACATTTTACCCCTCGTGCCAACGGTGAACGGTTTGCTTCACTAACACACTTTTTTTATCATATTAGTTTGATATGTTTCTCCCTCAGCTACATACCTTAAGTTCCAGCTTCCTAGTACACATGCAAATGCAATTTCGTCACAAACTTCACGAGTTTAGGGTCTATAAAGACTGGCATCGCACACCTCTAGGAGGAGAGGGAAATCAACCATGATTTACTGCACACAGTGTAGTGTATAACTCGTACTCCAGTCTTTCAGTTCGACCCTTTGCTCAGCGCAATTTCTTACATTATATATCTTAATATATATAAATTACGTGTCACGTTGTGTGTTCGCGATGGACTCCTAAACTACTTAACCGATTTTAATCAAATTTGTACACCGGGTGCAGTTTGATCCAACTTGAAAGATAGGATAGCTTACATCTCAATTTATGATTAATTATTATAATTTATTATTAATTATCTGATTTTAAAAGATGGCGACATCTGTTGATAAATAGATTGAGTAAATATTCTGTTGACTAGATTGAGTAAATATTCAATAGATGGCGCTATGTAATGTAATATGACAAAAACGTTAGTCACAGCAACGCGTGGCCGGGACAGCTAGTATATTATATATTTTTTCTAGGCTAGCTTATTACGAAGACTATTTGTCATGTGCTTACATAAATATAAACGCCAAAATTGGTTTGCTAATTTCAATCTTTTAACGTCGCAAATTTAAAAAAGAAAAATTTGTATTTGTTTTAAATAAAATTTTTGATTAGAGGTGGTGAGTTGATAAGAAGCTTAAGTTCGGAGCCCATGTCATATTTTGTCAAGTTTAGGGGCCCCTTTTCTTCATTTTACGTGTGACGTAAATAATGAATGACTCCTAAAGATTAATTTGAGAAATTAATATCTATAAGTTCGCTGGATGACATATATGTTGACAAATCCATATGATTTTAAAATAGTACCAACCTTCAAACGATATGTGCCAAAATTCTATAACATTCCGAAAATTATTTTATGAGTTGCAACGGTTTTAGTGCCACTACCTTTTTAATTTTCAAAACAATGGAAAAATCTAAATGTCGAGTGTTGATAAAGCATTGCTTTTTAATGGGAAAAAATACGATTACGGCAAAGCAATGGCTTGACAAGTGTTATTCGGACTCGATAGCTATTACCATCGAAGTTTTATCCCTTCTATAATTACAAATATGTAATCTTCCTCGCATTAAACATTTATTTAAATATATTTATCAAGAAGAGTAACTGACTGTCAATGGATAAAAACTCTGATATCAAAGATCCCTTAGGGAATAGTCATTTCTTTTTCATATCATTAATAGCGTTGTTCGTTATCGAGTTCGTTAGGATAGGGTTGGTTCTTGGGTTTACATACCCTATATCAGGGGTTGTAAACCTATGGCACGTGTACACAGAGAATTGCGCTGGTATGTCAACGGATTAAGGTAATTTATGAGTAGATACAATTGTACCTTAAAAGTAAACGTAAAATAAGATAAGTTTCAAGTCAATTGCGACTAAATAAAATTAGGTTATGAATCATAAATGAATATATATAAAAGTGCAGTGTGTACTGATAAAGTTGCTGTCAAAATCTTAAATGTCCAATTATTTTTATTCAATTCGCAATATCATAGAAGTTATTAACGATTGAAATACTCATTTAAAGAGACTTTTTTCACATAGACGATACAGTAGGCCAAAGCATTGATGCTTGATGCTAAACTAGCGTTTCTTCAGGTTCTATCCTCATGCAAGAATTATTTTTTTTGCGTTTGATTGTTCTCTTTATTTAAATTAAAAAATTACTACACGTTAAAAGTATTTGCCTTTCATTCACTCTCACTACTATAGTTGCAAATGATTCGAACTTTGATTAAATTTTTTGTTAATTAGATAATGATATCCTTTATAATTACACAATTTCTTTTACATTCTATAAATGACACTTATAGCAGATTAGCTAATTTTAAAGGGTATGTCATTCTATATCAAAAATATCATTTATATATTTTTGACACGTACTCAGTAAAAGGTTTCACCACCTCTGTTCTATATCTTATATAATATATTTTACACCCTCTGGCAGTCCTAAAATGATATATAGTTCTGCAGAAATTTTCGCAGATGTCTAAATAGTTTTGCTAGTTAAGATTATAAGATATATGAGTAAGTAGTCGTAAGATCTAGGGTATTACTCTTACCATTTACTTTGATACGTAGTAAAAAATTCTATCGCCTCAAGGAATGTTGTGGGAATCCGTAAGTGTCGAAAATATTACTGTTGTAGATAATGCTTGAATTAACTCTAGCGGGTACAGGAGTTTTCATCAAGGTGTTTGGAGGTCTTGAGCGCCATATATGAAAAATCTTTTTTTGGGTGTCCAAATACGCATAAATTCAATTGTATCCAGTTACTCTGTAACGGCTTTGAGGGCACGGCCAATTGGTTATTTCGCTTCTGAGGTACAAAGTATCTAACAGACCCGTGTATAAGTACGTCCGCACATGGGGCGACTCGTTGCAAACCTTAGCCCCGAATCAACTGTGTTACGAGACGAACGTGTATAAGAGTGAGAACGTAACTAAACTGATTTCAAACTGATTTTGAGTACGTTTGCAGCGAGTTTCTTAACAAATGTCTCGCCGAGAGAGAACTGCCAGAATAAGGCGTAATTTTAGATTTTCATCTGCCTAAATTCTTTAGTAATAGCTTCTAAAAATTCTTAAAAAATACTGGGAAAAAATGTTTAGTATATACAGACAATACATGTTAACGGAAGAATTTTATTTATTCAATGTATCCCTATTTTCGATGCAAAATAACTCTATCACCGACGACCTTCTACTATGCTAGCAGTTTATACAGTGTCGTGGCTCATATATATACTGCACCGCTGACTTATAACTTTGATAACAACCAAACCAAGACAGATCGAACCCGAAGACACATCATTCTGACGTCTCATCAATGCTTTCGACTACTGTGCCGTCTTATAATAAACATATTTATATACTTTAATTTTCTGAATTATTTAAGATGTTGCTTTTTTTTTTTTTAATTATTTCTCTCACTATTTGATTTTTATTTGCATATCATACATCAACGCCAGTAGTTGGATTCCCTAATTTCATCGATAACTATTCCATACCGTCAACGTCCAGAATTGGGTGAAACAAATATTATTGTGAAATATTTCCTTGCCTTTTTTTATAATTTATTTTAAAAAATCATACATTGAACTTCTTCTGTTAAAAATAAACCCTACAGCACAATCTGTCAAGATTGCCACATTTTGGAGGTTATAATATTTTTTTTTTTTTTTTTTTTTTATTTTACAACATACATAATTTACAATCTGTCCTCGAAGAACAATAATTAAATTTTGGGAATATATATAAATAAAAAATGACATGCGAGCTTGCCATCCATCGATGACTCACCCTTTGACTTAACCTATTACAATAATATTTCGTACATATGGAACCTATTCTACACCATATTTGGTAGGTCAATTGGATTTTTACGTTTCAGTCGTCTAATCGGTTTATGCTGGAAAAGTTGTACAACTGATTCATTTGGATGAACTTCTAATCTTTTTACGTATTTCTTGCTGCTATCCTTAATTGCACTTCTTATATATGGAACCCCTAGATCTTGATGTGTTAACCAGTTTGGAACGAATCGCGGTACGTTAAGGATTTGCTTTAACAGTTTATTTTGAAACCTTTGTAGAATCTCTATATTAGAATTGCTGGCACTGCCCCATAGCTCTATCCCATATGTCCATATTGGCTTCAGTATGACCTTGTACAACAGTAGTTTATTACTGATGGATAACTGAGACTTCCAGCCCAAGAGCCAGTACATATCTCTTCTTTTACCTTCTAACTGCAACCGTTTCTTCCAGATATGCGTTCTCCATGTTAGGCGTCTGTCCAAGTGGATACCTAAGTATTTTACTGTCTCTGCCTGTGGAAGTTGTAAATTATTTAGTGTGACTGGGGGGCAAGAATTCTTCCTTAGTGTGAAAGTTACGTGAACTGATTTAGTTTCGTTTACTTTTATTCTCCAATCTTTTAACCAATTCTGAATCTGTAGTAGATGTTTCTGCAGTTTTGCGGAAGCAATGACGGAGTCTTCATGAAGTGCCAGAATTGCGGTATCATCAGCGTAGGTTGCTAATGTTGTTTCACGCATGGTAGGAAGGTCAGAAGTAAATAATAAATATAGTACTGGTCCGAGAACACTACCTTGAGGAACGCCCGATTCAATGTCACGTATCGTTGATTTTTCATTCTGATATTTTATCATAAACTTTCTGTTTGTGATATAAGACTTTAATATCTGGAAAAAGTCATTTGGCAGTGCAGTTTTTAGTTTAAACAGTAGTCCAGGATGCCATACCTTGTCAAACGCTTGGCTGATATCAAGAAAAACCGCTGAGCAGTACTTCTTCTCCTGTAGTGCTGAATTTATAGTGCAGGCTACTCGATGTACTTGTTCAGTTGTAGCATGCTGTTGTCTAAAGCCAAACTGATGTGTTGGAATTAGTTTGCTATTTTCGAAAATAATCTTCAGTCTTTTAAGAATAAGTTTTTCAAAAAGTTTTGACACTACCGGAAGAAGACTTATGGGTCTGTATGACGATACCTCTTTTGCGTCTTTACCTGGTTTTGGAATAAGTATTATTTCTGCAGTTTTCCACTTAAGCGGAAATGTCTTCAATCTTAGAATTGCGTTGAATAAAATAGTGAGGTATCTCATTCCTTTCGCCGGTAACTCCTTCAGAATTTTTCCGTTTATCTTGTCAATACCTGGTGCTTTTTTGGTTTTTATATTATACTTTACTAGGTTTTGTATTTCCTTGACTCTTATACGTTTTATAGGTTCACTTGACTGCGATGGGACTCTTAGAAATTCATGTATGTTTTGTTCTTCATCTTCACTGCGGGTTGGAGGAAATGGTTTAAAAACTTGTTCGAAGTAATCAGCGAAAATTGTGACCTTCTCACTGTTGGTTCTAGCCCATTTACCATCTGGCGTTTTGATAGGCGGAATATAAGTTGTAGGCTGCTTAAGCCGCTTGGTTGCTTTCCACAGTGAATAGTTAGTAGTTTCTGTAGCTGTTAAATTACTTAAATAATTTTGCAGTGATTTCTCTTTCATGTCTTCTAGCATACATTTAAGTTCCCTACATGCACGGTTGAATTTTGTTTTTTCGCATGGGAGCCTGGTGTTTTGCCATGATCTTCTCAACTTTCTCTTTTCAGCAATTTTCTTCTTTAACTGTGGGGGGCATCCATTTACTCGGTTGAAGACACTATCTGGAGGTGTGGCTTCTTCGGTGGCTTCTCTTATCACATTATTGAAGAGATTAACTCCTTGATTAAGGTCCTCTTCTGATTTGAGTGAGATGTGACAATTAAGTTTAGCATTTATTAAGTTTCGGAATAAACTCCAGTCTGTGTACTTGTTGGGTGCTGTGAAGAGGGGTACTTTATACATCATTTGGGTGATATATGTGACGATGACTGGTGAGTGGTCAGATGAGAGATCCAGGCTTGACTCAGCTTTGAGGTAATTAGAGGAAATTCCTTTTACTACGCAAAAATCGATTAGATCAGGAGTTTTTGCCATATCCGTTGGCCAGTACGTCGGTTCACCACTTGAAAGGGTTGTAAAACCATGTGTTTTAACGCATTTATACAGTTCATTTCCCTTAGGATTTGTAAGTCTTGATCCCCATTCGGGGTGCTTTGCGTTAAAATCCCCTCCTGATATGAAACGTGGACCTAGTGTATTGTAATAAGAGTAGAACTGTTCAGACTTTATGTTGTGTTTCGGTGGACAGTATACTGCGGAGATAGTTAAATGTCTGTTCAGCTCGCTTATTACAATACTTGTTGCTTGCAGGAAGTCTTGGCGATATTCATTAATTTCATGGTGTTGTATAGAAGACTTAATGATGATAGCTGTTCCTCCATGCGCTTTATTGTCCGGATGTTTAGTGTCATATATTCTATAGTTTGGAACCTTCATATAGCTTTTAGTGGTAAAGTGCGTTTCAGAAACTAGCAAAATGTCAATGTTTTGGTTTAGAAGAAAGGAAATTACTTCTTGGCTGTGTTTAGCAAGACCATTGGCGTTCCAGAGTGCGATTCTTAGGGACGTGAAGAGATTGGCAAGCGTGAGACTAAGGTTGTGATGAGATTGAGCATTAGGTTATAATATAACACAGCTTTTTTAATTTAGTATTTTTAAATTAAAAACATTAAACCTTGCAAGATTCTAAAAAGGCAAAGAAAACGTAAATTAAATTCTGAATTAGAAATGATGTAGGAAATGATTACGCATATTAATTAAAACAATTTAAATTAAATACAAAAATAAAAACAGTGAGTGGGAATAATACATAAAACGCATTATATAGAAGTAAAGAACAAGTTACTAATTTTCAAGCTTCGTGTGATAATTTACATTTAAATCAAATCATGTTTTATTGTTATTGCCTTACATTTACATTCATCAGCACTACAGCCTCATCAATTATGTTTTATTATTTTCAAGCTATTTGACAACATTTGATCTTTTAAAATGTCGCTTAACTTTATTGTAAATTATATTTTCTTAAAATGTTTTTTAATTTTGTAACCTAAAATGTAATGGTTATTATGTAAGTCCCTCTCTCTCCCTTTCACTTTTCGTCATTTTGTTCACTTGGTTGTTAAAATCTTCCGGTATCTGTTGCTTTTGTATCAAATTTAATAAACACCAAGTTGAGTCTAACGATGTTCTGTCAGAAGACACAAAGCACAAAGCACAAAGCTCAGGCACAGGCACAAGCAGGCACTGACACAATGTATCGAGGGTGGCAAGTAACACAATGTGTAGGCGTAATCGAGGGTTAATCAACATTTAATAGAGCTCAATTAAGTTAACATTATGCTACATAAAGTAATCACATATTTAATAAAATTCAACAGCGATTATCTATGTCTTTATTAATTGAATACATTGCCGCTAGGTTTTATATTCTTTCAATATTTAATCATCTTATTACCTTAAAACATTCTAATACATCAAGAAATACTTTCTTATTCTTATACTCTTGTCGTTATCCCTTCTTGCTCTCTACCCCTTCTTGTTTGTGTCCATTAACTCTTTCTACTACCTCCTTCTTTTTACCTCCGTTATCAACTTCTTCCTTTCCTGTCTCCTCTCAACAAATTCTCTACGTTACTTTCCAGTAAACATTTTGGAGTCACTTTGCCATCATTAAGTCTTAAGTGTAAGTTTGAAAATCATAATAAAGGTTATACAATTTATGACAAACCATTAGAAATGTTACCAGTCATATAAAAATTGGAATTTAAGTAGAAAATATAGCAATATTCATTTTCAAAACTTATTTTTGCGGTTCCAACTCATTAAAAGTCAGTGGAAGAAAGCTTAAAATGTAGATACGTTATTCATCTAACTAATTGCAGGTTTAGATTTTGATTTGACTAGATTGATTATAGTTACTTACATAAAACGATTTAAACATTAAAATACTTTGCCATCAAATTGAAGATGATCATGACTTTTTTGTTATGAAAGAGTTCATTTACAGTTCAGTTTCTCACAGCCGTTCATATGACATGTCTATTTTATGACGAAACTACTCCATCTGCCGGAATACAAATGAAGATAAAGTTGCGAACTATAATTGAAGTGAAATAGTGATAGAAACGTCACAAAAAAGGACACTTCTTCAAATTGTTTACTGGGTTTCACCATAAACTTGCGTTTCCACCTCATAAGTTCACTCTCCCCACTTCTTCACAATACTAATTTCCCTTCTCTTAATTTCCCATTCTGAATCTTGCTATTCTCTTTGTATCCTGTGTGCCTTTTGCCTTATGCATGCCGGTAATTCCTTCTTCCATAGTATTTTGTACCTCTCATTGTATTTCGCCTGGTCAATTTTCGCCGTCCTTTCTGGTTTCTGATATATAACTAACATTTTCGATACCAATGGGCTCAGCAGCCAGTCCTAAATATACGAAGGAGGTATATTAAATAAATATTTGTCATGCTATCTATATATAGTGTCTCAACAAAGGCAGTCATTTTAAAATTCGTACCTTTTTTGAAGTATGAATAAATAACCCTCTTTGCGGTGACATTTTCCAGATATTATGTTTCATTACTAACCGATTGATTGTACTTTGTATTTATTATTGTAAACTGCATCTTCTGCCTTAAATCAAATTACATAGCATTGTGCTTAATTACATTTGTGATCCATATTATATCTAACCATTCTTACTCCTTCCAAAAAGAAAAAAGAATAATAAAAACAAAACAAATAACTTTAAACCCCTACTTCTTCTCTTTTCCTGATACTCTCTCTCCTGGTTCTACTCTGCCATTCCTTATTTTTCCTCGCTCCTTTTCTCTATCTCCGCCATCTACCTCTGCCTCCCTTTAATAACTACACAATATTCTTTTTAACTTTTACCTTTTTTCTCACATGAAAACTTAATGTGGTCGAGCGTTTCTATCTCCGTCCTGCACACCCTGCACATCCTTTCTCTCTATTTGCCCAGTATATTGTGCCTTTCTTTTCGTTTCCCAATCTAAATCTTGAGATTTTTCTCATGTTTCTTGTCTCTTTTTCTCTTATGTATTCTGGAATCTTCCATCTCTGGCTCTGGTATCTCGTATTCTGATTGTACTTTGTATTGCTATATGCATTGTATTACTAAACTTTGTATTACTATAAACACTATTCACGATAATATTGCGTTTTGCTATTGATTTAAAATGACACCTCTTGTTGAAAGACGCTTAAAATGACCGTTCTTGTTGAGACATGATATACAATCCATTAACAGAAGACGAAGGAACCACCAACAACTTAATCCACCACTGCCTAGAGCCATCATGTTTCCACTCATTTTACGCACACTTAGTTACAAATCAAGCTGCCTAAAGACGCACTTACTTGACTACAGGGTGCTCCAGAAAAAACTGTGACTACTCACTTTTTCTACGATAAAGAACTTTAAAACTGTCTGACAGCAGTGTCTTCAGTGAACGCTTATTCTAAAATTATGACACTCTTAACATTAATATTTAATAATATTAATAATACATTTTCTTAAATAACATGATAATGTTAAAAGTTTCTTTACCAAAAGTATTTTAAATTAGAAATACATTAGGCGTAGATAACAATCTACAAACTAATAATATTCCTTCTTAACATCAGCTCCTACCAACAGTTTGAAATGAATCCCAAGGCTGATGTTATGACGTCACGTTCTGCATAAACGACCAGCCCTTAGCAACTTTACAATACACGTGCTGGCGCAACGCGGGCGTAGCTATCAATCTTTATTGAAAGAGGAATGCCTACGTTAGCGAAGATATGCTACGAGTATTAGGAAAACTAGTTTTTCTTATGAGGTGTGTTCAAAAAGTAACGAGAATTCGTTGCACCGCGCTAATTATTTTATAAAAATCTTTTTTTCCGTAAGTTGGTAGCATTGAATCAATTACTATGCCAAATATGAGCAGAGGGGTTGACCGTATACAGCAGCTGATTGACATAGTTACTGGGATATTATTGAATACTCTATATATTTTTAAGTCTTAAGCGTAAGTTTGAAAATCATAATAAAGGTTATAAAATGTATGACAAACCCTTAGAAATGTTACCAGTCATATAAAAATTGGAATTCAAGTAGAAAATATAGCAATATTCATTTTCAAAACTTATTTTTGCGGTTCCAACTCATTAAAAGTCAGTGGTAAAAAGCTAAAAATGTAGATACGTTATTCATCTAACCAATTGAAGCTTTAGATTTTAATTTGATTAGATTGATTATAGTTACTTACATAAAACGATTTAAACATTAAAAAAACATGGTTTTTTTTTATAATATTTAACCTGCTGTATAGTATCGCCATCTATATTTCGCGAGTCAAAAGTGACCAAGTATCGTTTCATCTTAAGGTACAATGTTTCTAAATTAGAAATATTAAACCTGAAAAAATTATATTATAACCTCCAAACTGTGATCTGTCAAAATGCAGTATGATTTATTTGTGAAAGGTGTTCAATGTCAGTTTGTCAAAAATTAAGAAATAAAAACAATCTCTATTACTAATTGTTCTAAAACGTCGAACCACCTAATTTACTAAACTCAAATTAAAACACGAATGTGACAAGGCATGCCTATTCTAAAAATCTAAATTAAATTATTAAATAAAAACGTAAATATCAATACATTAAGTGGGAATGAGGCTTTAGTCTTTTCTAATAATTTTAGCAAATCAGCAGACGTAATTCCTTTAGAAACACAATAATGTAAAGCAAAATATGTTATTAAACGGGTTGATGGAATGATCTTGCTCATATTTAGTATAGTAATTAAGTACAGTGCTAGCAACATACCGAAAGAAAGATTTTTATAAAATAATTACCACGGGTCATTTTAAATAACAAATTCCTATTACATTTTGAACACACACACAAAAAATATGTTAATAATAAAAATATATTATAAATCTATTTGAAAATATTTGAACAGTATCTTACTGCACGACATTTAATATTTAGGGGAAATGTAACGGTGATTACTTCAAATAGCCGTCTACTATCTAAAACTTTTAAAATAAACCACCCCTATTTTCAACATCATGTTAAAGTGTTTCAACCTAATATATCGGAAAAAATAATAGTTCAGAATCGAAGTACCATAATATTTTACGAGACAGGGTAGAAAGAGAGGCCAATATACCAAAATACGAGTATGGTAGAAGCTGTAATTGTATCAGCTATTCGGATTTGACTTAAAGCTGTCGGAAAATAGGAAAACAGGGAAACAAGGCGCTAATGCGTATCCATACTCGTACACATGAGTCGTATCAATTCAGATTGTCAGATTTTTATCCCGACATTTTGATGGCTACTCATTTATTTCCCCTAATTCAACTGGATGTGTTTTTCATGCCATTCTTACTACTGATGCCATAATGTTAATATGAACTATGATTTACAGAAATGTCACTTTAGCTAGTTGTGGATTTGAACAAAGAAATTGAGAAAGCACGGATTTGTGATAACTTGTTGTGCTAGCCAGGGCTGTGAAGCCGGAGTCAGAGTCGAAAAATTTGTTTAACTTAATTTTACAATTTTATAGGAATAACATCTAATTGATCAGTTTACATAGCAGACTGTTAATAATGTTTTGTGACAAAAGAAAACGAGAAGATTATTTTATAGTCAAAGAAGGATGCAAAAGATTTCCATATATTCGAATTTAGAATATGACACAAATTTTTAATATTTTACTAATATTTATGTTGAATGATGATTAGTAATTAAGTAGTTTTATAAGTTTTATTGTTATTATAACTATTTTTTAGTTAGTGAACTTTGCCCGTTTATAGTTAACTCATTCTATCTATATCACAGTTGCCATCTATTTCTAACTATATAACAATGAAGTAATGTTTCACCTTAAGTAGAAAATAAATGGGCTTGTGTCCTCATTTTTTAGTGGTCGATTTTTCAATTGTTGATTGAAGTTGATGTTAATAAATGAGTATTGGGTGTCTATTTTATTAAATATCTAAATATTGACGGAGATATAGCTATTAAAAGTTTGAATTGTAGTTTTAGCGCTAGAAATAGTCGGCCATATTTGTATGACGTGAAATGCATTTTAACGTCAGTTATTTGTTGAGTAGGTCAGTGCTGTGGTAATGTTTTGTAGCTGTTGGTAATCAAATAATCATAAGTTTTTATTTTATTTAACCCTGCTAAGGCAGACATAATATTGAAATTTGATTCTTCCTTGAAATAGCTGTAAATAATATTTGATACTTTGATATATAAGTACATATAGCAGAGATTTATGATCTGTAAGGTTGGTAACCTTACACAAGGATTGTGATGTCACATGCACTTGGAATGTTTACAATGTTGAATCTCTTCAATAATTAAAGAGACAAAATGACTTTTTTAATTGTTAATATCTCTTAAGGAGTTATTAAAAAATATTTAAACATTTGAGGTTCTAATAACCCACTTTATCAATATATAGTACACTTTTATAGAAATTAAAACATAGGACACAAGCCCATTCTGGTTGGTAATATTCTCAGATGTGGGTCCCAGATTAATATGAGACAGTCTAAAATTTATTTAATTATAATTGCTTAGGATTAGGATTTATAAGTAATTATAAGGAATAGTGAATTAATTAATCTAGAAGGATTTTTAATAAGTTAAAGTAGTAAGAATAGTAAGCCTTGTCTCGAACTAAGTAGTACTTTAAATTTTATATTAATATATTAAAAAAAATATATCACTTTCTACCTTTAAAAATAAATGAAAAAGAAAATTTTATATATAATTTTGTTAGAGTCGGACTCAGACTATTTTTACCGACTCCGCAGCCCTGGTGCTAACCAATATATTTTTTATTGATAATGACAATTTTACCGCTGCCCAATAAGATCTATTATAATTGTGGTAACAATTGAACCCAGAATATAAGTTCGGTGCTCGAACCCGGAGACACAGTAGTCTGACATCAACAATAATTTTCTCATCCACTGTGTTGTCTGGAATAAATAACGTAAAATAATATTGCTACAAGCTAATTGCTAATAATAGATCAATCAGGTCATTGTAAAGTCCCATCACATCTAGCAAAAATAAAAATAATACAATATTCTAATTGCATCTGTGGAGAGGAAGGTACTATAGACCACATGGTACTAGGATGTAAATTCAAAAAACAGGAAGTCGACCACTTATGGAGTAATTTATGTAAACATACCATGATGACAGTAAACGTATTAAGTATAATATACGATATAAATAGTGCCACTGCAAAATATGTGATTGAATTTATATTTAACAATGGAATTGATATATAAAATGCAAGGAAAATCTTCAAAGAACAAGAGTAATAAATATAGTAGATATAGTGCTATATGTATATTTGAAAAAAAATTTTATGTATTATAAAATGTAATACTTGTTTATATAGCAAGAAGGCTGAATAAGCCAAAGCTTAATAAATAAAAAAAAAAAAAAACAAGCTAATTTCACGGTTTTCTTTTACTTCTCATATAGAAATTCTCTTACAATGCATATTTCATATTTGGTAGCTTACTAAAAGCTAATTCAAGTGTTACAGTGTATTACATTTTGTACTTGGGTTATTATTTAATAAGGGAGAACGAAAAATTCGCGGGGATCGACTGTAAACCAGGTTTGCGAACCCCTGCTTTAAATTATACTAACAAAAATGACCTGTATTAAGTAAATAAGTCGGTAACCCTAAATAATGTACTCGCCCTAGTTCTTTAAACCTTGCTTTGTTGTTTTGTACTCATAATATAGAAATAATGAAAACAAACAAAAAATAATGTAGATTAAACAGTCTCAGTGTTTTAAAGGTTAAATAACTTTATGTCGAAAAACAAATATCGGTGACTCGAAAGGTAAATCCGTTATACAAACAGCGACATTATGTTTTGGAGTTTACCCATAAGGGCAAATAATATTTAATTAAAATATGAATTATAAATTTAATATTAGATAAACATTAAAATGTTAATTAGGTTTATTGTGTTTTTAAGGCCATATTCACACGTGCTGCATGATAATTCTGCGAACCACCTGTCATGTTTTAATCATAAATAGAAGTTTCAGCTTGTGAAATATAAAGAAATAAAAATAATCATATTAAATATAGTAATTTATATTGCATAACGATAATAATAAGTAATAAATAAAGTATATATGATCTAGAGGAGTAGAGCAGACTGTGGTACTTGCCCTGGGCGGCAAAGAATTCATGGGGCGCTAATTTCCTAAAGGCACTTTTAGTTTGTTACAAAAATTTATTTTTTGGGGTAATGACCTTCTTTATAATCTTCACTGAGATTCTCAAGAGACAACTAACCTATTCTTTACTTTCTTTAAAACTTTTTTTCACCAATGAGACAGAGAAAATTCAAAAAAAATATCACAAAAGTCGTAGTATGTAGGGGGTAGGGGCGTTAATGTCAATTTCTTGCCCCAGTTCGAAAAAATTGTAGATCCCTTACTGTTCTGTATAAATGACTTATTACTAACATATTTAACCTTTTTAGAAAACCACTTAATAAATATTCTTTATATTCATTGACAATATGTCCTCAAATATATTTAATTTGTTTTTAATTACTATTTGCTTCAATATTTCAATTATCAAGGCACCACGTATTTAATTTTTAATCACCAGTAATTACAAAAGACTTAACTCATAAATTCCATTTTGTATAAACTTTTTTAAATGTATGCTTCGTTGTACGACTAGGTACTTAGTACATCTGACAGAATTACATCAAAAAGCAGCAAAACACATCGGAAGTAAGCAACTAGAATTCCACTTGTAAGTTTCAAAAAGGCTTCACTTCTAAATTAAATATAGTGATTATTTGTTTTCTAGTGGCACACACACATATATATGGTATATATATACAACCCACAAAGGTTACTTCGAACCAAAAGGGTCCTAAAGGATTTATCGGGACAAGTAAATCTAAGTGTGCTCTAAGGACTCATTTTGTTCCAGTTGAAACTGTACTTAATTTTTATTTAGCAAGATTTTATCATCAAAATGCGATTCATATAAGTTATATGTATACACATATACATAAGTAAAAAGCTATTTTGTTATATACATATGTAAGTGCATATATAAATACATAAAACAATTTGTAAAAATTATAATTCCATATACTTGTATATGGCAGGGTCATTCAAATATAAACCGGAATATTTTGGTTATTTATAAAAACACGAATAGAGTGTCTTATTTTTTCTCAGTAGTGTAGCCAATTGTACATGAACTGTTCGACCGCAGCGTCGTCTTCAACAGTTTCTTCCACTAATGCCTCTCTTAGTGAACCAAATCTAATATAGTCATATGGGATAATTTTGCACTATAAAGTGGGTTTCCAATTTAATTTAGTGAGTATTCTTATAATAAATGAAAGACATCGCGAGTCGGTTTTCAGCGTCGTTTGTTGCGATAAGCAGTATTGCCATCAAGCCGCAGCGCCGTCCATCGATCATGCAGTAAGTCAATCAGCAGTACACCTTTTGGTTAGGTTCTATTTCGAATAATGGAATATATTTATTTCGTAACAGGAATTGAAATATTTATAAAAATATATAATTACCCAGGTAGAAATTGTAACTCAATGTAACATTTAAATTAGCTTGTATGACAAAACAATTTGTATAGAAAAAGTAGATGAATGAACCAAGGTAAGGTTAAATTTTGTACCGCAAGGTAATTTTCAGGACAACAAATCTACACAATATTAGGTATCTTAGGAAAACCATCCTGAGTGTTGGCTTCATTGTCCACTTTATCACGACTATTCCGAAACTTCTGCTCAATCAAACACTTGGGTTTTACTCAGAGTAGCATCACCGAACTGTGCTTCGAGTCTCTGCAAAATTTTATTCGATTTCACAACTTTGTTGTTCGCATAGAACGGTATAAGGAAAGAGAAATATAGGGAAACTAATTAAATATGCAAAAATTGAAAATAAAAAGTTTTACAACATCAGTCTCGTCATTTTATATCCATACCTCGTACAAACGTCCATTCCGTAAAGAAGTTTACAACTGATTCAAAAATAACAAGGTATATTCTAACCCAATTTGACCTAGAATTGATCAAATACATTATTCTCGTCTTCTTCTATAAAACTTGACACCTTTGTGATTTCAAGTCAACCCGCATACACTACATTTCGATAAACCTTTTTTTCTCATGTTGCTGTGGCGATTTCTCTAACCATTTAAGAAGGGAGATTAATAATCTAGGTTACGTTCTATAAAGGGTGTCACTCTCAATTCCTATAGTAACACCATGTAGGTATGTCGGACGGGCGGATGGTCGGACTCAGATGGATGGCGTAACTCATCCAAGTCACGAAACGATTCTGTGTTAAACCACTACTTTCATCGTACCGTACATTAAATATTGGGGAAAGTAGGTCTATAAGGACTAAAAGTATACAATATAATATACAAGATAATATACTGCTAGCGTATAGCTATATAACAAAACATGAATTCAATTCTTGGGGTAAGGTTTTAATTTTTCTTTTTACTTATTTTCATAAACAACATTATTCTAATTAATTTATATTAATATACAACATATATATTTTCTGGGTTTGCTTGGTATCAACTTATATTGATTACGGTCATACATAATCGTACACTTATTAGGCCGCGGTGTAGTTCACATGTATTAACATTGAAGGTGGTCGTCGGTGATAGGACACAGCATCGGAAATAGGCCGACGTTAAATAAATTAATTTAAAAAAAACAACATATTAAGTTTATTGTGTGAAAATTTAAAGTCTGTTGGAGTAAAACTGTCGCAGATATAGAGTTTTAAGTATTCATCTCTCTGGTCTGGTTTCGTCTTACTTTCTCACAGCCCTCTCTAGCAAAATCTACTGCACCGATGCTTTTGAAATGTTGCACACTTTTCTTCACATAAATGCCGAGGTAACGCTGTCGAGTTTTTTTTTTCTTTTAATTTTAACGTATTTTAAAATATCAAAGTTTCTGATTTTCTTCATGAAAAATCGGTATTTTGACTTCTAAGTGCTGTAGAAAATTTAGAAATCAATAAAAATAAAAATAACACGTCAGGGTTACCTGCGGAAATTTATCAATTAATGAAATCATTTCGGTTATTTGATTTCAAGTAATCCAGTGATGTGTTATGAGGGACACTGCAATGAAACATTTTTTTAATAACACATTCCTAGATCTTTAAATGTTATTTTATCATGTACTAATTATAGAAATAATTTTATATTAACTGTGTCGTTAAAAAACATTATCGAAAATTTGCTTATAAGTATATATACTAATTATAAGGAGTTACTAGTATAAAGTAGCATTCTAGTTTAAAATTGGAATTTTAGCTATATTTTAGGAGCTACTTGTGAATATTCCTTATTTAATTTATTTAACGTCGGCCTATTTCCGATACTGAGTCCTATCACAGACGATTTCTTATTATTGTTGGTAGTTTTTATGGTGTCGTGGCATAGTACATGTGCACTACATCACTGCCTAATAATTATGATATTTGTGAGCTCACACATTATCAATTTAACTTTGACAACAACTAAATCTACAAAATATAAGACACATAACCGAAAACACTGTTGCCTGGCATCAAGCATAAACGCTCTCGGCCACTGTGCCGTAATATTTATACATCCGTGCTAATAACTTATGAAGGTTGACATAGCACACAGATAGATATTATAAATAAATTTTTATAAAAGTATATATAGGCACACCAAAAATTTTATAAAAAAAAGCATCAAAGAAAAAATGGTCGGTATCCCAATACTGAGCATGCTTTATGGAATGCAGCGATTGTGTGTCCAAACCTTAACACGAATTTGAAGTGCGATATCCAACTTTTTTTTTATAAAAGTGTGTAGAATTTTAATTTAAGTATAATGACAAACTTATTATGACTTTTAATTTTCTTAACAGTGAAGATAAAACCAAGAAACTTTTATAGCTAATATAAAATTGATTAAAAAAATTAATTTTTAAAAACTACGTTACTAGAATAACAATCATAAAATAAAAAAACAGCAAAATGTCGTATTTTTCTAACTTTGACGTTGGTTTACGTAACTTTTAGGACACTTTATATTTATATCAAGTTCTAGCTGCTGATAATATAGAACAACATAAATTTGAACATTTATTCACATCTGAATTATGTATGCAAAACCCATTAGGTTTCTGTGTAGGACGGTTTTCTCTTTTAAAGTTTAATTAACCTTTTGGTGACCTTTTCATGGCGGCACAATTACATATACATCTCTCAATTAACAATACCGTTTCTAAATGAATAAATACAGGGCCGTAATTAGATTTGGAAAAGCCTTTACTTGCGAAATTAAAAAGCCCCTTAGCTATCGATTTTCAAAAAAATATAAGGTCGTGTACCTTAAAAGGTTATATACAGTTAATATTTTCAAAAATCATTTTCGTAATGTACATATATTTAAGTACACACACAGAAAATTTCAAGTAAATCCGGCGATTATTTTCGAAGTTATGTAAATTGAAAAAAAAAAATTTTTACTAGTGCTTTTGAAACTTTAAACGAGTTTTTCTGAAAACTGTGTTTTTAAAATCGGTGACCAAAATTTCTCAGAAACGACTGAACTGTCTCAAGTTTTAAAACAAGTTTCTTAAGTATATTTCTTAGTAATTACTTAGTAATTACCTTTTTTGGGCCTAATAACTGTATATAACTTCTTACTTTGTTTATGTACTCGTATAAATGTGGTCCTGCTAATGCGGCATGCGGCAGTTATTTCACGCGACATAGACTGCGGCAAGAAATGGTTAGTAGCAAAATGCGTACGCTTTGTCGTAGTTGGCTCATACGGTTTACTAACAAACCTATGGTAAATGGGAAGGCGCGGTGCCGCTTGTACGCACCAGCCACAAATTTGCCGCCAAACTGCGATGGATCTTACAGTGATGGTGATACCAAAGTGGCGTGCTTTAGGTTCTATTCTTGCACTGATGACAGAACTGTATATTCTGAGTACTTTTTAGATTTTATTTATTTTATTACTAACTTAGAATCTATTCTAAACCTAAACATATACTGTACGAGGATCGATCAATAAGTACCCGTGTTAGAAGACAGGTGGCGTTGTTGAGAGAAGTTGGCTTACCGTCGTATCAAATGACACCATTTTAAATTTCAGACTGATTGATAGGTTCTTTTTTAGTTGCAGCCAGGAAAAAGAATTCTGCTGAAATTGGAAGTATTTTCTAGAGTTTCACAAATTGTATTTTCTTTGTGGGGTTAAGACATGGCAGAAACATTGGGAAAATGAATAGACCTAATAATCAAACTTACTAGCGTAGTACAAACTAATTTCAAGGTTAATTTTCCACTTCTCATATAGAAATTGTCTTGCAATGCAAGTTTCACACTTTTTTGTTAACTTTTCTATTCGACTGTTATATCGCTTTACAATTTTTAACTAGGTAATTGTATATTTTTTATAATTATTTCATTTCCACTTATGAAATAAATATATTCCAGCACACGGAATCGAACCTAACTATCTCACGAACGCTAGGAATAGTTTTCAATATTATTTCATTTAATTGATTTTATGAAAAATCCAAAGCAATTAAGTAGCAGTGGACTTTACATAAAAGAGAATATGTTTTTAACATTCGTGGTTATTTTGCATATAAAGTGCGACGTTAATATTACATAAATATTTTTACCGATATTCATGAAGATGAAAAATTAAAAAATTCGTTAAGTTTAACCGCTGATTAAGCAATTACGAATTTGATTAATGATTTGATTTTAATAATAACCGCTAAAATTATAATACTCGTATAATTATAACTGTCATTGGTGAACCGGTCAAAAGTCACAGCAGTCGTTGCTATCCATCCTTATCGTTATATCCACTCCTTCCCTGTTAAACTTCCTCTAATTCCCCAACCACCCTTCCTGGAGTTCTGGAATACCGTCCAGTGGCATCGCCTGGCGCCTAGTCGCGTCCTGTCGTCTCCTTGCCCCCTCCCCCCCCCAACACTCCTCCAATACGTGGAGTGGGAGTGAGGTTGCATCGTATATCCATTTACTGAAATGTCGCTATGGCAACAGGTTGAGTATAAATTCAAAGGTCCTTTAAACTTCTCGGTTCGGAATCCGCTCATTATTTACAAAAACACACAAATTCCCACACCCGATGATGGGTTTCTGATCAAATACATTTTTAAAGCAAGAAAATAAACTTTGTGGTGGATGGATTATATAGTATACGAACTGAAATCTCTTTTGATTTAAGATTGGATGTAAACTGGTAAACTGTAAAGGTAGGGTTTGCAAATATCGCTGCTTGGTTGAGACAGCTCCATAATTAAATTATTTTGAAGGGAATCACGGATGGAAGCTTAAATGATGTAGAGTTTAAAGAAACCATCAATATTTTTATAAATGTAAGCCATTTCTTGAAAAAGTAAAGGGAAAGTCTGCAGTGTTGTATAACACAGAGTTTTTTTAAGCGTTTGGGAGGCTTCCTAGATTGATAGAGATTTTCTCGTCAAATATTGGAACCTTATCTTGTTAAAGTACAAAAGCCACACAGACTGTCTAAAAGTAGTTATATCATATGTATTCTTTCTAACTATATATGTTATATTCTTAATAACTATAGAATGCATGTCAAAGCGGTGACTCTCACGTTGCAAAGTACATTTCTTGTCAATAATCTAAAAAATACATTTTATTTAAACTTTAGAATAGTACCACATCACTTAATAAGTTCATAGTATGACATATAGATGACGCCACTATTATTATTATTACTTTATTGTAATGTTTTTGGCATTTGACACTACATTCTTCCACCTCAAGTCATTAAATTACTTATCATTGTGCTTAACATACTATGTACCCTTCCAAAAGAAACAATTAAAATATAAACAAAACAGATGCATTTAAACCGCTACTGCTCTCTCTTCCTGCTATTCTATCCTCTTGTTTCTAGCCCTTCCTTCTCTTTCCTTGCTCTCCAACACAACCTTTCCTCTCTATTTTCCAAGTATTTGCTGCCTTTTTCTTCGTATTTTACTCACTGTACTTTACTAGTTACAAGTGATTTTAGTGACGCTACTTTTGTAATTTTCATATAATGGAAAAATTTGAATTTCATATGTGGATACAGTAGTCCGAATAACATTGCTTTGTTCGAACGGTATTTTATCCCATTGTTTCTTTTGTTTTGAAAGTAGCGTCACTAAAAGCATCGTAATCTATAAACTAATGGTCGGAATGTCATGAAATTTTTACATATAGCGAATGAAGGTTGGTACTATCCAAAAGTCATATGGATTTGTCAATAGTAGCGCCATCTATGTATCATTCTACGAACTTATTAAGAGATATGTTATTAGAAAAATATAGCTGATTTCTGGATATATATATATATATATATATATATATATATATATATATATATATGTATATATATATATATATATATATATATATATATATACGCGGTCCCAATAGAAATATATATACATATGAGAGATAAGAAAAGTAACAGCTTATCGAGTCTTATTTTTTTTTTTTGTTTTCATCCATTTCAAATAATCCTGAGTGTATAATTCACATAGGGCTTTGAGCTAAAAGTGAAACTAAAAATATTAGTTTAGAGGTCCACTGCTTAGCAATATATTCCCTCGAGATGACTAGCGATGTTTCTTTAGTGAATACGTAATGCTTAAACTAACACTAATAAGACGCTAGACGCTAGACGCAAGACACAAGACGCAAGACGCAGGACGCAGGACGCAGGAGCTCGTTCATTCTTCGCCCTCTTCTTTTGGTTGTTTTATTCCGAGGGGCTTCGAGTTTTTCTGATTCATTCCCCCAAATGCGTGTTTATATCTTTTATATTTTAAGTTATGATCATGGGTTTTATTATTGCACGCTGTGCAGGGTTCCGAAACTTTATTCTTTAAGCCTAGTTTACAAAATATATTGTATTAAATATTTTCATAATATTGTCATAGTATAAAGCGCGGCGCGGTACACTTTGTGTCCACGGATCGATTTATTGTGTTGTTTAAAGTGAATTAATAAACACTGGTTCGCTATTTTATTCGGCACTTGTTTTCTTGAGCTATATTTAACGTTTATTTGATGATGTGTGACAGTAACGGGTACCGCGTTATATTTAGACCAGCTGGAGCAGTCCATTAAGTCCAACCTATAGCGCATCTATTTCTTGGGATATTCTTTTTCTAAAAAAGTATAACATTTCAACAATTTCAATCTTATATTATTGAAATTTTTATTAGGACCGCGTAAAGTGTATAATGGAGGAATAGAATCGATCCCATCGTACGCTGTGAATAAATTAAACATTAAAAGAGGCTGTTTTGAATCTGGGTGTATTATAATAATATTGTGGGCAAATGATTGGAATATTTCCTAATTTAATCGAATTTTACATGTTTCTTACCTTTTCTTATTAAACTTAGGGAAAGGGTCTACAAATTTTGACAAGATGTAACAATGGGAGAGGAGGAGTCAGAAGCTTTGTGATGTCACATGCCTACTATAATTTTAGCACAAAACAAAAGTTATATGAATTAGGGGTTGGAGTGAGGGTAGTTTTGCAAAATGGGAAAAGAACAGTGGGGGAGGGGTGTTCATAATAGCTTGTATTTTAAGAGTTACGTAAAGAGGCTAAATTTATTGAGTTAGGAAACATTTGTTAGGTTAAATAAAAATGAATAAGCTTAAATTAATTAATTAGTAGTAAAAAATTAATAATATTTAACAATAAAGTCATTTAACTGCATTATTATAATGTCAAAATAGTTTCCTCTGGGTAAATAACTTCGTAGAATATTATTATTTAATTGTAACTTTAGCAAAAAGTAGACACTTTTTGTTCAATAAATTTCAAACCGTAATGGATAAAAGGTTGAAATTTTGTATTTGTAGTTCGCTATTGAATGTAAATGTAGAAATTCAAATATTGTAAAAAAGGGGCACTAAGAAACTTAGGGAGATCAGTAGGGAAATTAAATTTTAGATTGTGTAATAATTGAGTGTCCAATTAATAACAAAAAAATTCAAATTTCAATAAATATTTGGGGGCACGAGAGTGGTCTTTGGCGAGTAAAAATTGTGTAAAAAAGTTGAAATTTTGTATATACATATAATATATAACCTTGGTTCCCATTTTGCAACTCGTTTAAAAAAATCGCAAATTTTGAAAGAAATGTGGACAGAAAACGCATATTTCTTTATAAAATAAAATATTTTAAAGCTCTTTTTTTCCGAAAATTTTCTATTTCCGATGTTGAGACAGTTTTTATGGTGTCGTGGTCTCGTATTTGTGAACTACACCATTGTCTTTGTGAGTTCTCACATCATTAATTAAACTTTGACAACAACCCAGAAAATATAGCTGTGTTCCGTGGATCGAACCCGAAGACACAGTTGTCTAGAGTACGAGTTATACACTACTCTATGTGCAGTAAATCTTAGTTGATTTTTTCTCCACTCCTAGAAGTGTAAGATGCCAGTCTATATTGGCCATAAACTCGTGAAATGTTGTGCAGAAATTTCGTTTGCATGTGTAGATGGAAGGCGAAACTTTAGGTATGTAGGAAGGGGAGATACATCGCGAACTAATATGGATCACTGAAGCGTGTTCGTCATGGAAAGGAAAGGAAGTATGGAGGTGAATCTAACACCGTTCACCGTGCTATGTCCACGGAGTTACCCTCATTCGCATACTGCTACAGACACAATGATAACGGCTGCATCAAGCATTATCATTTTGTAATTAAAATAAAAAATATATTTTTACGATTGTACACCTGTTAGAAATTATATTCAATTAAATTATTGTAATTTAAAAATAGAATTAAAATTAGAGAATAAATTGAAATGAAATATATATAATCTAACTTGTAGTAACTCAGCTGCTTATTTAAATAACTGAGTCTATAAAAGCAATGGACTTTCGTTTTCATGTCTCAAACGCCTAAAACGCCTCAAACCATACTACTTCTCGTACTTTCTGTTTTATTCCCTGGTGTCTTTTGCCGCACTGCATCATTCCTTTCAAACTGTTTCAAAATCTATGTTTATTCTAGTTTCACAGATCACTTACTTCTGATCAGTAGAACATCGTTTTCTGTCTTCCCTTTTGTATATAGTTTGAAAAGTTTTCAGTTTGTTAGACCACTGTCAGGCTGCATAATAACTCGTCAATTCCCTTTAGATTTCATGACTTACAAAAACAATATTTTGGCCAGTAGTTCAGCTTTCTATTTCTTTGTTGGACTTTATAGTAAGGGTGCATAAATTATTATCAAGTCTTGTAGTTACAAAAATAACCACAAGGGCCTTTTTAGACGATCAGATCAGATTTGTATTCAGACGAACTGTCCGTTTATCGTATGTGTACGAGTGAAGAGTCTACTGTCAGATTATTGTGCAATACACGAGCAATGTTCTACGGCGCAACACAGTTACAACACCTATCGTAAATGATTCGAAATAAAATTGCGGCCAAATTGGATATATACATATACTAGAATTTATCCTTTTCGCAAGCGACAAATGTCTCTTATGTGTGAATTTCATTTCATTTCAAATTTCATTTTCATTTTTAAATTGAAATATTTAATTCGTTCTACATTAATCTAACATATAACCACAAATGATTTTTCATATAAACCGACTAAAAAAACTTTTTAGTATAAAATATAAAATATTTTCAATTCATTTATTATTTCACAAACTTTTTTCAAAATTTGGGAATTTTTTTTTCGATTTGTAAATTTGGTACCAAAATTAGCCCATATTAAAAATTTAACTTTCTAGCACAATTTTAACCTATGCAAAAACCGCCCCCACATAAAATTTTATAATTTTGAATTTTATTTCACAATTCTAAATTTTAGTTTTCTTTGTTCTTAATGCCCCCTCCTTCAATTTTTGAATTTCCAATTTTTAAAAAATGTAAGCATTGACACCGTAATACAAATTTAAACTTTCTACCTTTGACGAATTAAAAGTTATAGATCAAAAAGTACAAAAAAAAAATTTTATTTTTTCCAAAATTACGTGTTTCTAGGAAATTCAGGGAAAAATCCGAGGACGCTAAAAGTCTTAGAATTTTATTCTCTTCGAAATTTCCGCAAACTTCCCTGGAGCCGTTTTCGACACACCATACGAATCGCGTAAACATATAAACAAATAAACTTTCATTTCTAACATTATAATATAGGAGGAGGAGAATAAATATTAAATTCAAAGTTTGCATTCTTCAGTGCTTGGCTAGTATTATAGTATTGCAATACTACACCAAGTGTGTAATACTGTTGAAAATTAAGTTATATATGTATATATAGACCCTGGCGGACTAAAAAAGAACCACATGATCAACGTCCAATTAAGAACGTCACTTTGAACATTTTTAATACAAAACCTATATACAGGACAAAGCTTTATACCTACTTTAAAAAATATACACTATTTTAAATTTGAAACATTCTCGCTGGACTCTAAACACATGCAATTACCTTTGTAGGTTAGGTTTCCTTTACCAGAGACATGCGTATGATAACATGAAGTTCTACACTGTCGGCTGCAATGTTTAAAATGTTAATGAGAACAAATTGAAACATGAATGGTTGTGCACAAGAACAACATCCTTAGTGGAATACTAATTATAATATTTACATGAAGAGTTTTATTCAAAATGGCGCCACACAGTTTTGGGAATCAAGGAACAGAATGTTGAACAGAAAGGCTGAGGTGAATAAAGTGGTTAACAGAGTAGATAACAGATGGCCGTAGTAAAAATCAATTAAAGGTCCAAAAATTAGTTTTACATACAATATATCCTACTGTACACAAGTTGGAGTCGACGTACTGTCGTGTATGTACATACCTGTATGTATGTATTGAGACCGCGATTATGAGCACAAATTCAAATAAATTATAATAAAAAGACACAGCAGTGTGGTATCCAGCATAAGTAATCTCGGCCACTACACCGTAAAAATATTACCAAAGAAACGCAAGGCGCCGATCAGGCTCTGACAGGACATGCGAGTGCCTTGTTAGGGCCTGATCGGGCCCTCGCGTATCTACTCTAATATCTTTCTTCTATAATTTCACAACAAACTTATATATCTTTTATAACATTATTCCTTTTACAATTAATTAATATACATATCAGAAACCATTTCATCCCGACTACAGGATGTAAAGATGTATTACGTCTGATGGTTAGAACTTCCTTGACTTGATGATAAAACGAAGGGCTGACAACCCCTGAAGAATTATCAAGAGACTTGGGTGGGAAGACTGAATTACGAACGTGAAGATATAATACATAACATTTTGCCACGTCACCTTCGACCGTCAACTGCATGGTTGTAAAAAAATTCTTAATCTGCATTTATTATCATTCATTTTTTTCTGCTAAACACGTAAAAACTTTAACGTTGGTTGTTGTAATGCATTGAATATTAATTAAGGCCGTCCGCACACGGGTCAACTGATTGAAAACTAGCCGCGAACGAAATTTTCAACGAAAACGAAAAACGAGCCATGTTTAACAATAGCATAATAGGGGATTTTATTGTGTCGTATTATGAGGTATTTGTATATATGTATGTATTTAAATACTTTTGAATAGTATTTCAGCACATCTCTGCTCATGATGTCACCATCAAAAGCATGAAACGTAATTGCCCTGCAACCAAGAAACAGAGTCGCTCAAAACGTGGTGAAAACCAATTTGAAATCAGTTTAGTTTCGTTCGAGCCGTGTGTGTTCTCTCACTCGTATACACGTGCGTTCTCTCACTAACAACTCAGTTGTATTCTCATTCGGTTCGGGCAGATTCGGGGCTCGCGTTTGCAATCAGTCGACCCATGTGCGGACGGCCTAATTAAGCACATACATAATCATAAACCTTTTAAGCAGCGGTATAGTTCACATATAAAAAGCCACGACAGCACACCAGCTACAAACATAGTAGAAGGTCGTCGGTGATAGGAATTGGCATCAGAAATAAGACGATGTTAAATAAATTAAATTTAAAGAAATGATTCTCAGAATTTCTCTAGAACGTTAGAAAATAAGATGCTGACAAAATACATATTTCTCAAGAATTTTGTTTGAAATATTTTCCATTAGAAACCATAAAGTATACCATTACCTAATGGAGCGTAACAAAATAAACAAGGCGTACATTTTATTAAACCGTACAATGAAAATAAATAATCAATACTAGCTAGCTTTCAAGCAAACAGAAAATATTAAATAGCATTAACTACATTGTTTCTTAGTTATATAAGTATATATATGCTACATAAAGTGATGAAGAAATCACAGTAGTCGTTACTTTTCGATCCGTTAACCTTTCTCCTAATACCCATTAATATCTCGAAGACTCGATAATAGACTATGCCAATACAGTACATATTTGATCGATCTTCTGCGAAGAGCTATAGAAACTGTTTAAAAGAATTAAGGGGAGACGGTTGCCTAGAATTTTCAAAAAATAGATTTTGGTTTTTTTTTCTTATTTCGAAAGTATAGTCTTTTAAGAATATACTGTTAAATTTTTGTAAGGATATTGCCAATAGTTCTACCATAGCCATACCATACTTAAAACATTAATCTCATGTATTTCAAAACTAGTTTTTTCGGCATGGTGTTGTAGAAAAAAAAACTTTTCAACCTAATCGTCTGAAATTTTAATATGTTAATCACAACATCAATAGCTATCGTTGGAACGAGAATCGCTTTTCTATTTCAATAATTTCGTATCTTTTTTATTAACTAACTGGTACAAAAAAACCAGTTTTTAGAATTTCAATTTCAAAAGCGCGCCATTTTGTCAATGTTCAATTATTTCTTCTCTAGTTCCGACCATAACTGTACTCATACTAATTAATAATTTTCTTGGTTTTTATTTATCAGATAAATAGAAGAGCCAAAATTGGCAACATCGTCCAGGTCCAATTTTTTGACAGGGTCTACTTCAGCGCCATTTGTAATATATTCAACAATATTTTTAAATTTCAGATTTTTGTATGTAAAATAAAAAAGTTAAAATATTGTTTTTCATTATTTTTATTATAAAAAAACAATCCCTAAAATACATTAAATTTTCGAACTCTATACCACCGTCCCCCCCTTAAGAAGATCCTCGTGAAGTAGTAAAGAATGGAAAACTTGATGATACTTTCTAAATTTATTCTACGATAGTCAATAATTTAAAAAAACAAAAAAGGGTAGGTTTCCAAACCTTTTAAGGAAATAATTAGTTTTAAAAAAATTGGAAATTTGACGTACAAGTATTCATTCATTACCTTATGCATCATTGAAAATGTCATGTAAGTATCTATTAGAGAAAATTATTATTTCAATTGAATATGGTTCAGAAAACATCAATCTCTCGATTAAAATAATAACAATAGTATGTTTCCTAAGAAATAACAAAAATAACTGAAATTATTTTAAAAATATTATCACAATCACCCGTTACTTCCGCTGTTCCAAACACAATGTAAGATTTGGCAACGTCGCTTGTGCAGTTAGTCATCGCATGGGTAATATCCCGGACCAGCAATATATTTTATTGATACATTGTTTAGTTGTATTAAGGTAAATTGATTATGGACATACATAATCATGAACTTATTATATAAGACTACGTCACCACAAAAACTACCCACATAGTAAAAAAGCGTAAAATAATAAATAAAATGAACATTCTGATAATTAAGACATCGACATCCATAGCAATAGCCGACACACTTAACACAATTCAATTTCCGGAAATGATTTACTATATGAACTTTTATTTTCATAAGGCTTTTAGTCTGACAGATCATTTAAATAAAATAAAGAAAGTTTAAAAGTCGAAAGCTCAAAAGCACGATCCCTTCATTGATATCCCGGAGTGAATCCAACGCTTTTAACATACTTGTTCCATCCATCTAAAAGCTGTTTTCAATTTTATAAAAAAATTTCACAACAGTATAAACAAGAAATCAAATGCTAATGTCCGTCAGACGCTGTCACCATGGGCATGGGTTGTTCATATCAACGGTTTCAGCGGCTCCAACGACTCCAGCTGTGTTAGCGTTAGCGTTAGCGTCAGTAAAGCATTACCATAGTTAAACTTAAAGCCCCTCGAAAACTGTCTCAAGTTATTTTCATCACATCACCCTAAATTATATACAAGCATATTTTCTTATTTAAAGCATATTTTATTACTTGTGACAAAGTTTCAAGACATGCGCTTGGATTTATTATTATTTAATAACGTTCTTTGTTAGAATAACTTTTAATATTAATGTTGTAGCGATCCAGTTCTATGTGGAACGGATTGTGAGATTACTCCTGATACTTAGGCAAACCATCTAACGTAGTGGTATAGCATATATTTCGTACGAATGTTGCCAGAGTGGCTCATGTTTTATCTGAAAAATAAGTAACTAAGACTGTAATCAATTACGTATATTCTATATAATCTTAACACACTAAATAAAATAATAATTAATTATAGTAACAATAAAAACGCCTAGTTAGTCTGCAACCAAAGTAACAACGTTACGAAAACTTGCTTTAGAGTCTAGATAATATATAATATTTATGCATAATATACGCTCCGCAGCATTTACTTATGTACTCGTATATTCCAACCGTATTCATATAAACTTTAAAATTCAAATTTCGTTGCATTCCACGCGTAAGTTAGATTGCAGATTGTTTAGGCGTGTTAATATCAAAAAATGTTTGTCCTAGAAAGTAAAACTTAGAATTTATATTTAATATAAATTACAGTTGATTTATTAACAGTAAGTGTACATTTTGTAGCACAAAAGGACATCAATAAAAACTTAAAATAAGAAACCCAATCTCTGCGTAGTATACATAAAACCTTTTGCATTTAAAATATTATATTTAAACCAATTTTCCATAATTTAATTTATTTTCATATTTTTAACTATAAAATAAAATACAATTTTCTTTTAATTTTGTTTTTAATTCACAGTTATATTCAGTAATAAACTCGAAGTGCTTTCTTTATAAAGCCTGCTATTAAATGTAATACATTTTATATTTTTAAATGTTATATTATAAAAATATTTCTAGAAATATACAAACTTTCAATGAATAAAGAGCTTAGCGGTGATAGAGTTTAAAGGGTCTTCTTAAAAAGTTTTATGATTAAAATAATGAGAAAAACGGTAGACTTTTTTGTGTAAAATTCGAAGAATAGGTCACAAAGGGTTGTATATTCAATAAAATTATCTACATAACCCGGCAACTGCCACTGTTAAAAATGTTCTTAATTGTAATACAATTTTTTTAGACAAATGCGTATTAAAATTAAGAACCGATTATTATTTTTTTTAAGATACATTTTGGTCTGAATTTGTTAAAGAATTCTTTGAAAATGCATTGTATATGTATATGTTTTGAAAATTAATATCCTGGGTCTGAATTTTTTTTAATACCTAAATATTCTAAAATATGCTTTGGAACCTGTTCTAAAATTTATACAGTTTTCTTTGAGACATTTACATAATTGTAAATCTATAAATCCTGCATTCAATATTATTTATTTAATTATGTTAATAATTATTGTATGTAATGAAAGTTTCATTCATTTGTTTGTTAAAACATATATTTCATTTTTATTTTTGCAATCTAGACCTGGCTTAGAAATCGCCAGCCTGTTCATTAATTAATTTTTAAATATTCACTCCCGTTAAAAATGTCAACTCTTATATTATTATTGAAGAAATATAATCCACTTAAACTTAAATTTACCGTGTACTAATCAACTTATTTTACAGAATTAAAGATCTCGTATTACTTAATTTCTTTAAATTATTTTTTTTAAGAAAAGAGTTTATCCTTTCTTAATAAATACCACAATAACGTAAGAAAATCGTTCCAGGAAAAGTTAAGTGGCAATCCGCAAAACGAAAAAAAAGGAGAACAAATGCTCTTTTCTGGTTTGAATGATAGAATAAAAGAACAAAACAGATTGTTCAATCCTCCAGTCGATTAAATCGGAGAACCATTTCAAATGGGATAATAGGCAGACGTTCAGAATTCTATTTATAAGATTGATGTTGTCCTTTCCTTTTCTTAGATTTTATTTTAGATTCACTATGTAGTAAAAGACATTTCAAATCATATCAATAAAATCTATGCTACCTTTTATATACAAACTACAATATTACAAGGCAAATATATCACAAAGAACATACAAACAGGGCTGAACCGCCTTTTTGTGCCGAATACAGCACTGCTTTATAAGGTTATGAAAGTAATAGTGGTCTAACTACAAAATTATGATACCGAAATAATCTAGTTTGAAAAAAATACTTTATTTAAACTTGTTTAACTTTTAAATTATTGTAGAAAATGTATTTCTTGTCTTCTTAAGTCGTTGATGTTCACGGCGTTGTTAAGAAATAGCGATGGTTGATATTTTCTCAACAACAGCAATAGCTTTTGCCTTGTAATAATTTGGATAAATTCCCAGTAAATAATTTGGTAAAGTGTCCTGTTCTGTGACGTATCTATCACTATTGCACTTCAATGTATTCCGCCAGGTAGACTGGTTTAGCCATTTGTAGCCGATAAAATAGACATTTCATATATATTTCAAACGATTATGAGAAACTGAACTTTAAATGAACTCTTTCATGAAAATAAATCATACGCATCTTCAATATGATGTAAAAGTGACTCCAAAGTGTTTACTGTGAGCACCATTCATGAGAGGATAGACAGCTATATAGCACATGCTCTCTCATGAACGTTGTTAGCGTCGGTACAAAACGTTTACAAGCTACATCTGTTTTACAAAACATAAGACAAACTGGTAAAATAAACGAGAAATCTTGAATATAACATTAAATATAGACGACATAATAGAGGACATAGTAGACACATTGTACTTGACGCCATATTTTTGAGTCTTCGGGTTCGATTAAAGTTGTATTTTCGGCATTTTATTATTATTCAGTTAAATTTATTATACATAATTGTAAACTTATTATACAGCGGTGCAGGCCACATATATGAGACCACAACACCATAAATACTGCCAACATAGTAAGAGGTCTGTAACTAAATTGAATTTAAAAAAAATTGTTTTACGTGTTAAAAATCAAGATAATTGAAAAGATACAAAATGGTGTCTGACCAATTCTCAAACATATAAGAAAAAATATTACCACTTAATAAGGCTTTATGCAAAATTTGTTAAATAGAAATGTTTAATATTCTCTGTAATGCTGGTTTCACACCAGAGAGACAGTTTAATCAGGAACAAAAACTTGTTTTTCTGAACAAAAACACCAATGTTTACACCAAAGAGACAGTTTTTAAAACATTTTTGTCTTTACAAATTGTTTTAGTAAACAAAACACATTCCCATCTGGAGTTAGTAAGATCAGAGAAAAACACGTTTGTTGTTGATTTTTAGTCTGCTTGGTTTGAACACGCAGTTTTGCTTTTTGTGAACATTTGCGCTTGTCAGTTGTTGTTTATCATGTTTATAATTTTTATGGGACACACAGAAATCACTAAAAACAAAACCAGTCTGTTCAGTGTGAACAGTCTATTTTCGAAAAACAGAACTATTTTTAAATAAAGCAAAACATGATTTTGTTTTGTTTTTTTACAACAAAATTGTTTTCAAACTTGTCTCTCTGGTGTGAAACTGGCATAAGACAAGTAATAAAACAAACTTACTTTCCCCAAATTTCAATTTATAATTTTTTAATAAACATGCACGTGCTACACATGCATAATTTATAAATCTTACATTTTTAAGAGCGTCTGCATCTGCATGTTGTTGCCGATGTGAAGATACTACCAATGCAGATCTACCGTTTCATAGCTACCATATACTCTTATGCTCTATGGTATATTTTTGTTATCTTTCATTGACCTATTCCCGCGCATGCAAATGTAATGATGCTTCAGCGTATTCTACTATACTACTATTCTACTATCCCACTACGTAATAAAAGATATTACTTTTGTCTTATTTCCCGTGAAATATCTCCAGTATTTTGTGAGTGTCTTGTGCACATCCGGAACTGCCTGTAAATACATAAAAAAAGGGGACGAAAATATGCATAATACATGAGTATAATATTATCATGACATATTTTCAACACGATCTGTCATCATCTAATCTTATTTATTGAGTCTTCTAAAGTCGTATAGTTATTTGTGGGATACTCATTTATCAGCCTAAAGGACTGACTGTGTTTGATACTATAAGACGATTTCAATGTATCAATGAATACGGTAACATTTTTGATCTAGCGTAGCAACAGGCGGAATAATATCGAGAGAAATCTTCTTAAATGTAATGTTACTGTGTCATATATTGTTGAGTTTTTTAATATTGTTTTGAGATTATTTATTGATCCGCTTAGTGCCGAAAGCGGAATAAGTAGCATAGTTTTAGCTCCCATGCAAAATAAATTATATCTAGTCATAATTTAATCGAGCTTGTTTTGAATTTTCCAACCTATCTGAAGTTACCTTTATTTAGCTAACACGGGAAATTTATTGTATCTAGTAATATTTTAAATGAATTTTTAGAAGCATAACACATCGCTCAATTAGTTAGTAGGATTACGTATAGATTGCCACCATTGACAAATACGTATGATTTTTAGATAGTACTGAGTCCGAATAATACTTGTTCTTCAATATTTATAATTTTTTCACATTAAAAAGCAATACTTTATCAACACATGAAATTCAAATTTTTACAAAAGTAGCGTCACTAAAACTACTGTAACTCGTAGACTAATGGTCGAAATGTCATGACATTTTGACACATATCGTTTGAAAGTTGATACTATCTAAACAATATATTGATTTCTCAACATTAGTGTTTTTTATATGTCATTCTTCGAACTTATTGAGTGAGACCTTCTTTCACCTAGACCCTCTCCTCCGTCAATTCACTTCTTCCCTTAAAGTATCTTAAAGTAAGTGTCCTCAAGTTATCAAGGCTCGCATGGATAGCTTTGGATTTCTCGAGTATATGGATTGTTTGAAGTGTACGTTTATATGATTCCATGTGTTATACAATGTTGTGGCACTAATCTATGAAAGAGACGCCTAAATAACTTTTTCAATCAATTTTTTTACGCGTTTAGCCAGGCCCAGATTTGAGGGAGGGCCTGGCCCGGGGTGGGGCTCCTGCCCCGGGGCCACCACAAGAAAGGGGACTCCACAATAGAGATCAAAGCAATACATTTTTTAAAGATCTGACGGAAAAAATTGTTTCCTTTATTCGGAAAATAATTAGGGGCCTCCGCTTCTTCGATGCCCCAGGGCCTTCACACCTCCAAATGCGGCCCTGCGTGTAGCTACAATCGACTGTCTATAAAATAATACATCAACAGTATTTAGTTGTATCCAACCTTAATCTACAGACAAATGTAGTCCACAGTATTAATGCAAATCTAGGAAGAGACAAAACGGGGTACTTGCCCCTGGTGAGTAATTCATGGGAGCGCTAAATTAAAAAAAAAAAATTGGTTAATTTTAGTTTGTTTAAAAAGTTTCTGTTTTAGGAGTATTTACCTATTTCTTTAGTTCTCACGGAGATTGTCAGGATTTTTTTTTCAATAATTAAAAAGTGAAAATTTAAAAAAGAAATTGAAAAATTTTTTGTATGTAAAGTAAAGGGGGAGGGATCTGATCCTGAAATCAGCGCTGGGCGCCAGTGTCGAGTTCTTACTCCGGTTCAAAATGATTGTGGATACCGCATCTACTGACGGCACTGAATGTATAATCTATAAATGTCTGTACACAAAAAAGGACTTCAGACGCCTCCATGACTCTTCTTTCTCTCCTGACTCTCCTTTGCTGTCCGGTCGCGCAAACAACGAATTAACATTGTGGTGATTTTAAAATATCGTTTTTGACAGGCTACGAAACAAAAATAATATGCAAATGCGAATTATACTTTCAAGGAATAAATTAAATATTCATTTAATGTTCATTGAACTGTATGTTTATAAATTAAGTCTGACATGCTCATCCGTTCATCACAGCAAGTTTGATCTATTTAGTATTAATTTATTACATTTAGGGAGAGTTAGTCTAGCCACACACTGAATGAAAAACTGTCTGAAAACTTGTGACTTGTTTTTACTGTAGTAAGATTAAAGGAACGCGTTCTCAGATCAGCATGTTTTCAGACAAGTATGTAGTTAGAGATGTCCGTGCATATCTCAGTACCGCAAGCATCGAATGCGGCTTGTCAAATGGATTTTAATATTATTCTATAGCCGCCTCCAAATGATGCTGTGAACACCTTCTAACATTAGGCGCATCGTGTGGCCGATGCTGGAACTAAGTGTGTCCAACGTTCATGTTAGAAGAAGTTCGGACTGTGGTGGGTCTTTTGACTCGCGTCCAAAGAGATTTTTATACCCCCACCACACACTTGATCAACATGTAATGCACTGCTGCACGAATCGTCCAACAAAGGAAGGTTTTATACTTGAAAGTTTTTGTTAAACAGTGTCAGTGTGATCAAACATTCGTTCCACCGTGTTGTTGGAAATATGCCATGTCAATCTTTCAATATTTACTATACAAGTACTATAGTCAGAATACCATTGTTGAAAATTCGTTTAGCCATGCCCTACTGTACGTTTCACTTTTATAAATTAGTTTGATACAAACCGAGAAATTCTAATTTGTGAACGCATGTATATCAGCAATTATTTACATGCAATAGAATGCCGAATACGAAATTACCACTCCGGAGTACCAATTTTGACTCGAATTAAGTCTAAAAAATCTTATTGACTTTATCAATAAATCTGATTTTTTTTTAAATTGGAGGCGATTTCAACAACAGGGTCATGTTCGCCTGAAGTTATTTTATTTTAGTTAAATTTAATTTATTAAGTTTATATCAGTTTGGAATTCGAGCACTTTTTGAATTTCTTCTAGATTGTCTGAAAGCATGTCCTTTAGTTCACCACTGATGCTGTGTTTTGTTCGTTGAGTTTGATATTGTGGGCAGGTTACTAGGAGATGACAGAAATCTAATTTAATCTCTATATTTGAAATACACATACTCAAATTTATAGATTGTAAAATATGTATTACAAATGTTTATAAATGTATATATTGCTTTAAGTGCTAATACTATCAAAAGTTGATGCACGCAAAAAAACTGAAATACACTGATTCAACCAGCTGTTGTGTATAAATAAGTTGACCGATCTTGCTCTTATTTGGTATAGTACTTACGCATATAAAGATTTTTATAAAATAATTCACGCGGGTCTTTTTACTCGTAAATTACAAATTTTCGTTATTTAATTGCCGAATAGTTCAATAAATACCAGATAGATTCAGAATTGTACGGAATCGATAATGAAAAATTTGATGGCGCCTGCAACAACCGATTCTGAAAAATATATTAGGCCGATATCGTTGACTAATAATTAGTCAACGTAACGATTAATCTAAGGCTTGTCAGATTATGGTTCACACGATCTATAATTTAAATTACGCCGACGACTCATGGTTAAAACAGGTTGTGCCGTATAAATCTACGATACAATGAAAAATCACTTTTTTATAATGCATATTGTAACTAATAAGATAAAATTCACCATCGTATCACCATTTATGCGGCTCTTGTAACCTCTTTCAGGCATAACAGGATCAACGCCGAACTCTCGCAATTTCGATTATAATAAATATTCAAAATCATTATCTAAACCACATTTTTGTTTAATTAATAAAACATGTTAAACTAAAGTTGCGACTATTAACCGGCTCTGGGAAGTGAACCAACCCAACCATTGTCCCTTTGACAAATGTAAATGAACGTTACTTTCTACAAAACCTAATTGGTCCACAGATGCTAGTTTGAAATATCAAAAGTAGGGGTCGGATTGTTATGCGTAACAGTCATTACAGTCTCCAGCGTACTGTATTGTCATTTCGCTCGCTTTGTGTTATGTATTTTTTCTCTTTTTTCGACACAAAAAAAAGACGATAGCCTTGAAAATATACATTAAATGTGAACACAGTTAATTAATGCAAGTCGTATGTTGCCCCACATTTTCGTAAGTTTATTACTTTTTTTTATATGTAGAAAAAACAATAAGAAACTATAAAGGAAAAGAAATAGTAGTAAAAAATAAAAATAAACAAAAGATTTAATGTCATGCGATGTTTCTAAATTATATATTTTAATTAAATGAATGAAAATTTTGGAAATTTATAATAGACCGGGCGCCAAGAGATATTGACCAAGAGATATAGACTTGTGTTTATTGTACATTACACGCATCGTAGTTAGAGGTGTCCGTGCATATCTCAGTACCGCAAGCATTTAATGCGGTTTATCAAATAAATTTTAGTATTATTCGATAAATAGTCACCAGACCCAGGGTAGGCATCGCATCGTTCAGTAGTACGTTTGTTGTTGTTTCTTAGTCTGCTTGGTTTGAACACGCTGTTTTGTTTTTTGTGAACATTTGCGCTTATCAGTTGTTGTTTATCATATTTATAATTTTAATGGGACACACAGAAAAGCATTAAAAACAAAACCAGTCTGTTCAGTATGAACAAACTGTTTTAAAATAAACAAAACATGTTTTTGTTTTGTTTTTTGACAACAAAACTGTTTTCAAAACTGTCTCTCTGGTGTGAAGACGGTATTACATAAACTGTTCATTTCGCCGAAGGACAAGTGTGACTAGATACCAATTGATTTTTTCGAAGCGCAATGTTATTAGATATAATTGATTTCGTAATGTGGGAATTCAAAGAAAAAAAATATGGTTAATTTGTATTTCTATTTTCCCCGAAATTATCTGAGCCACTGATTATGTGGGAAACAACGTTGATATACGTATGTATGGTATACATTTTAATAATTGCATGCACCAATCTATTTGCTCTGTCAATATTAATTCATATGCAATACTAGTATATATAATAGTGTTTTAATAAAGCAAATACTAATCAAGCCTTTATTAAGCATTACGTGGAATTCATGATCAAAATTGTATTTGGGTAAACAAACAAAACATCATATCGTCGCTAAAACATTATAAAGAGCCATTCCCACCTACTGAATTTTAGTTTGTTAGAATTTAGAATGTTTTCTAGTTCCCAGAGTGCGCAGATTTAAGTCGTTTTAGCAAAGCTGAAATTTTGAGTGTAACATGTTAAGAACATATGCGTGCTTGCTAGCTTAAAATCGGGGCCCTTTTATGGGTAGCAGGTGTATAGGTACGTAAAGATCTCCATTACCTACACTGTTAAAAATGTTCCTAATGTTAATACAAGTGTAATAGACAATTAAGAACCGGTTATTAATTTTTTTTAAGATGAATTTTTGTTTGAATTGATTAAACAATTTTATGAAAATGCACTATATATATTGTGGAAATTAATATTCTGGAATCTGAATTTTATTTAATACCAGGTTCTAAAATATGCTTTATAACTGTTCTAAATTTTGTTTTGAGAGTGCGAGAGAAACTATGTTTCACAGAATATTATTAAAAGCTAACATTCACTATTGTCAAACCCATCTCGTGGGCCCTTAATTCTGCCAGATGCTTTAAAGCTCAAAGAATTTGGTAAACTACGGTTCTAAAGGTAAGATAAGGTACTAGTAGTTTAGACTTAATACTATGACTTAGTTTACCCAGTTTTGTTAAGAGTTTTAAAGCGTCTGGCGGAACTTAGGGTCCACGGGAGGAGTCTGGCAAGAGTGAATGTTGGTTTTTAACAATGTTTTGAAAAAGAAAAAAAAGCCAGTCATTATACTTTCACGTAGGTAAGTGAGATTTTTACTTATCTTTTGTACCATCTACCTGTGAAAGGGCCCCGCTTTGAAACTAGCAAGTTCGCATACGTTCTAAACTACATATTACACTACTTACGTATATATTACGTTAGGCGGCTCTATTAACCTTAAATGTTAGTTTCAGCTTGTGTAATATAAAAAACTAAAACTAATAATAATTATTAAATAAAGTAAATACATTCAAAGTAAAAACTAGGTGTGAATGAAGCTTAACACATTCTCACGTAAAATAATTCGATAAACGAACATGTTAACGCATGCTAATGTATCCTAATTTCAAATTTCATATATTTTTCTAAACTTTTTTTAATATTATGATTAAAATCAATTTAAAAAAAGAAATAAATTTACATACAAAAGATATCAAAAAACCATTGAAACTATTTAAAAATTGATAAAACGAACTTGAGTTAAATTGTGTGTGAAAATCGTGAAAACAAATGAAAATATAAACTGAAATTGATGTGTATTTTATGTATTTAATCTAAAAATGGTTATTTATATTTCTATTGAATTTTGATGTAGTGACAGGGCCGAATTAGGCAGTGGTATAAAAGACCTATCGTTAAAGGCAATTGTTACTGGATACAGTTAATTTTAGCAAAGAGTAAGACGTGACCTTTTCTTTTTAACTAGCGGAAGATAAATTTATATTTTTATCTTTTTACGTCAGGCCCACAAAAAGTTTATTGCGTGCGGCATTTGTGATGATTTTATTTATTTATGCCTTCCAATTTCCAATGCTGGTGTTGAGGCCTCATATACATGAAATACTCTGGTGCCTTATAAGTTTATTATGATGTATGGACATAATCAATTTAACTTGAAAACAACCAAACTCAGTAACTATAACTCGGATCGGGGATCGAACCGAAGACGCAGCAGTGAGACTCAGGCATCTATGCTCTCGCCCACTGTGTCGTCCAAATTTATATAGTGTTAGAGTCTTTTGCAGTATTCGATATTAAACGTATAATCAGCGGGATGTACACACGGTACGTTTTTATTAGCCGTATATAAAACGTATAGCCGCAGTTTTCATACGATAAAATAAATGTCCTAAAATGAAATTTATGTTTAAGGTAAGTAAAGAAATAAAAAAAACGCTGTTTGATAACTGTATTATTTATGTTTTATTAATTTTGAATATTACGAATCAATAGAGTTCGAACTTTAAAACCAAGGTATTGTTGTCAGATTTGTACTGCTAGAATTTATAGTAGCCGAATTATTGTTGATTTGAAATTCTTGGATAAAATATTGTCTGTGACGCCGCTTGAGTTGTAACGCGATTTTTATATAATACCACTAGCTTTTACCCCCGTCGCAAGCGACGTCTGTCTTTTGTGTGTGGCTTGAACTTCATGTAAAAATTTAAATTCCACTGTAGTTTACACCCGTCGCAAAGCGACGTCTTTTTGGCATGTATCATTTGAATCCAATAAAATAATTCGTAATTACATTTCATATTTAACTCTATTTTTAAATTGAAATAATAAACTCGCACACAAATACATTGACACATATAAATTGACTAAAAAAATATATTTTTTTATCAAATTTATCACGTTATTTGACCAACTTTTTTTTCAAAATTTGGGATTTTTTTTTCGATTCGTAAATAAGTTACCAAGGTTAGCCTATATACAAAATTTCAACTTTTTAGCACAATATTTACTCTCGGCAAATACTGCCCCCATGCCCCCAAATAAAATTTTGAAATTTTTAATTTTGTTTTATTAATAATATACTTTATTATTCTAGAATCTATGAATTATATTAGTGTAAAACAACTCTAATACACCCTATAGAGTACAAGTTTGACTTGGCGTACTGTCGTATCGGTACGTGGTATGTATGTATTGTGACACAGCATATACAAAGAACACAGGAGTCGCCTTGCTTAGAGAGTTCTAGCCGCACAACCAAGTCGCCGATTTACGTCAGAATGCGCCGTAGCTGAAATACACTTGCATAGTGCGACAGACCCCTAATAATATTACTATGCACCGCTGCAAGCCAAATACGTTAAAGTTCATTTCATTTGCTTGACAAGTCCGGTGAGTATTCGATAAACGTGTTTACCGAATTTTTACCGTTTTCTATATAAAATGTTCTATATAAAATGTATGTGCCACTATATCGTATAACCATGGTTATACGATAATATTTATACAGCGAGAAAACGTACAGTACAATGCCGTGTGAACCCAGCCTTAGCGTATTTAGACGACATGTAACGATCTTCTGGAAGCTCTCGATACTTGACATAATTTATAATTTACTAGCTGTCCCGGCCACGCGTTGCTGTGCCTAACGTTTTTGTCATATTACATTACATAACGCCATCTATTGAATATTTACTCAATCTAGTCAACAGAATATTTACTCAATCTAGTCAACAGATGTCGCCATCATCGTCGCCAGATGTAATATGTCATATACAGATAATTAATAGACAAATAATTTGCAATAAGATAAATAAATTGAGATGTAAGCTATCCTATCTTTCAAGTTAGATGAAACTGCACACGGTGTACAAATTTGATTAAAATCGGTTAAGTAGTTTAGGAGTCCATCGCGGACAAACTCGGACAAACATGTGACACGTAATTTATATATATTAAGATGGAGCCAGTAATTCATAACATAAAGATAAAATTACTTGTTTTTGATGGATTTATACGGTAATATGTTATAATAATTAATCCAATTTTCATTCTACGAGTATAACACAGATAGCAAATATTCTGTCTGTTGAACAGACAGGCCCGGATTCGAGGGAGGGCAAACGGGGTTACTGCCCGGGGCCTCCACAAGAAAGAAGCCTCCACAATAGAGATCAAAGCACTAAATTTTTGAAAGACTTGACGGAAAAAAACTATGGGCCTCCACACCTCTAAACCCGGCCCTGTAAACAGAGCAGATATTTAACGGAAATGGCTCACAATTTGATGGTCCATATATAGTAATATAGTTATTAGAGAATGAACATCCGATTGCGTGATGTAGGTAAGTGCGCAAAGCACGCATTTAATTTATTGCACGCAAGGGTAGGTTATGGAAAAGTATGCTGAGTTATAACAGAGCCCCTAGATGGTCATGATATAGTAATATAATTTGTTTATGCCCACTCAAAAATGAATTATTGACAATTATATATTTTCTGATGATTCTTTTTAAGTTTTGGTAATTTATGACCAATATTAATGGAAAGCCTCATTCCCACTCACTGTTTTGATATTTAATTTACGTCTTTATTTAATACTATAATCTAGATTTCAGGTTTTCAGAATAGGCATTCTTTGTCACATTCGTGTTTTAATTTGAGTTTAGTTAATTTAGTTGGTGCGCATGCGTCGTTAGTAACATAAATTTTGACAGTTGGATAGTTGGACAAAATTGAATGTGGAATAATTAAAATTGACATTGAACTTCTTTTAAAAATAAATTCTACTGCATTTTGACAGATTGTCACATTTTGTAGGTTATAATGTTTTTTTTAATTTAGAAACATTGGACCTTGTAAGGTTCTAAAAAACAAAGAAAATGAAAATTAAATTCCAAAGTAAAATGGTGCAGGGAATGACACGCATATTCCCTTATGCTATTCAATTTAACTTAAAAACAAAATTAAAACAGTGAGTGGGAATGACACTTAACATCAAACCACAGAAAATGTATTTCTTTGCATTTCACAGCTTAAATCAAAAAATATTATTGTTTTATTTTATAGCTTCAATTTGTACAAAGCAAATATTATGTGAACATATTACTTTTGACCAACTTTGGCTACCCAGTAAACATTTTGGTGATATGGCATGTTGAAGTTCCAGTTAACAAATCATTTACTCATTTACAATTTTTCACTAATATTTCAGATAGAAAATACAATGGTCAGAATCTTTTCATAAGAATTTTCATATCCAACATCATACATTTAAATGGAAATATAGTTGTTGTCCCTTTTACATTTGAAAATATTCATTTTAGTTGACATTTAATTCAAAATTATATTTTTACAACGAGTTCGATGCCTCGACCAGAGTTATATTTTCTAGGTTTGGTTGTTATTAAGTTAAATTAATTTTGTTATGTATACATAAACATATTAGGCAGCGATGTAGTTCACATACATATACCCATGACACCAAAAACGTCAACATAGTATGAAATAGTCGGTGATTGGGATTAGCCTCGGAAATAGGCCTACGTTCAATAAATTAAATTAAATAATTTAGATATATATGTGAAATTAAATTAGGAACATTAAATTATATTTTTTATCAAGTCAAACATCGATTTGTTATTGTAGAGAGAAAGGTACTGTGAATCGTTTCATATTTTTTAACTCTAGTTTTTGCGTTATACTTTTCTTAACCCTTTTAGTAGCTCTGGGCACCCTGGGCACTAGAAAACATTCTAAATTCTAACAAGTTAAAATTCAGTAGGTGGGAATGGCTCTTTATAATGTTTTAGCGGCGATGCGATGTTTTGTTTGTTTACCCAAATACAATTTTGATCATGACTTCCACGTAATGCTTAATAAAGGCTTGATTAGTATTTGCTTTATTAAAACACTATTATATATACTGGTATCACATATGATTAAATATTGGCAGATCAAATAGATTTGTGCATGCACTTTTGTTGGATCATATTTGCCGAATCCTCCTATATATTGTTCATCAAGTGGTTGTCCATGCTTATGACATTCTGTACTTTCCAAATCCGAACATTTAACAGGGTGATGCAACAAAGTAGCGTGCCTTAGACGGGCCCCATATCAAAATTTGTTAGGTGGCCCAAATAATGGGTAAAGATTTTTCACAAAAGGAACAAAGACCCTCGCATTGAATTGAAATAATTTTATATTGATTATACATTATTACTTACAATTAATACTTCTTAAGAGTTTAAGTGAGATTGTGAATAACATTTTTCGAATTTTTGCTTACACAAGTTTGGGGCCCTTGTAGCCCGGTGGCCCCGTATCATTGATACGGCGGTAGCTACACCACTCGGCTGGTGGCAACATCTCAACGATTTTGGTAACTGTGACGTCATACCATATGTACGCGTATATTAATATAATAAACGAGCATATCAAACGAAATAAAATGGATACTGTTGGGTGTATAGTTAATTCGAATAGAACATGCGATCAAATAATTTGTCAACGGATACGGAAGTTACCCACCTATAACATGATTGTTCTGTAGAACAAAGTTATTTTACTTATATAATTACATATCTCTGACACTGATGAGATTTTAAAACATCGTCTCTGGGTGTGTTTTATTCAAATAAAATATTTCAAGTCTGATGAAGCTAGCAATCTCAGTCAGCAGTCTGATCGACACTAGTGGTAAATCCCTATTCCACACTTCAAAAGCAAACTAAGCATTTATTATATAACTTTTCTAAACCCTTTTAGTAGCTCAGGGTACCCTGGGCACTAGAAAACATTCTAAATTCTAACAAACTAAAATTCAGTAGGTGGGAATGGCTCTTTATAATGTTTTAGCGGCGATGCGATGTTTTGTTTGTATACCCAAATACAATTTTGATCATGAATTCCACGTAATGGTTGATAAAGGCTTGATTAGTATTTGCTTTATTAAAACACTATTATATATACTGGTATTACATATGATTAAATATTGGCAGAGCAAATAGATTGGTGCATGCACTTTTGTTGGATCATATTTGCCGAATCCTCCTATATATTGTTCATCAGGTGGCTGTCCATACAAAATATAAAAGTAAAAAAGTGACATTAGCGGTGATATATCGATCGCTCAGTTCATTACAGAGACAACTCCAAAAAAATCGTGGAAATTATTGAGAACTTGATATACAATTGTTCAGTTTTTTAAAAAATTACCTTTTCTTAGGTCTCACGAACGTTCGAAATATATAGGGACTTCATTTCGCCCAATATTTAAAACTTTTTATTTTTTATATTGCATGTGACGTCACAAAGCGTCTGAGATCTCTGCGTGTGACGTAATTAATGGAAATAATTAATACACCGAACTATATATCTCAACAAATAAACCTTTATTTATTTGCAAATATATTTGCATTTTTGTTATAGCATAAATAGTAAAAATAGTAAATAATTCAAAAGCTCCTGATTTATCCCGAAACGAGAAATAGGGCATAGTACCCCTATTGTTATTGGTTAGTGTAGTGTTAAGGGTCGCATTCTATACCAGTACATGCTACGTGCTATGTGCTACGGTTCTACGGTTCTACGTGCTTAATGACTGCATGGAACATAAATTTATTAATGAAAAGGATTTATCTCTAGTAATATGGAGCAACGTTTCTATTATATACAAATGGCTTCTTTTGTATAGTTTATGGTGTATGACATAAATAATAATGTTGTAATAATGAGAATACTTCAAGGTCGAATATTTTTATTTTTATTTAAATTTGTATAATATACGAGTTAAGATATTAAATATTAAAATATAGGATGACACAGTGGGTGAAAACATTGATGCTTTACAATGCGTATCATGAACTTATTAGGCAGTGATGTAGTTTTCATACATGAGGATACAGAAAAACTGCGAAACTAAAATATATATATACAGGGCGTTTGGCAGGAAGGTGCTAAGCCTTAAGGGAATGATAGCTGACACCAATTAGAACATTTTGAGCTATACTTGTCTTAGGCGAAGTCTTACTATGTATTTTTTACTGCTATTTTTATGTTATTTTTATAAAAACACAATTTCTGACAGTTTAATGCCAACAGTGGCCCAATTTAAGTTGGTATGTTCTTTAATCCATCTCTACCTGGTGCTTTCTTTTCCTTGAGTTTTTGTATTTGCGTTCTTAGTTCATTTAATTATTTCTTTTAGTTCCCCTACTTTGTACTCTCGTTTCTTTTCTTTCCTCCTAGCACTCCCATAAAGTGTTTAATCCACTCTTCCATTTTTATTTCCTTACTTGGCTCTTTCCTTTGGCTATTCTCCCTATTTATATAATCCCATGCCTGCCTTTCCATTTTTATTTTTTTTATTTCGTTTTCTATCTTAAGTTGGTATATTAATTGTTTTATTTTTTGGCGCTTATCAGATGTTTACCTAAACTAATAAACAAGTTCCAAGCATGTCTCTTATTTAAAAAAAAATACTAGACCCGTTTGAAGTCGTAAAAAAATTTAAAATTAAAAATAGCTTTAAAAAAATAAATAAAATAGCTTCGATCGTTCAAACCTTTTTAAAAACATGCTCGGTTATTGACCTTTCTTTTAAAGTATCATTTAAGTTGATACGGATTTGGTGCGAGGATCTGGAAAAGGGATAATGGTTTTACTAGATACAATTGATTTTAAACGGAATATATAAAGGGTTTGTTCTAGATAATTGTGATAGGCCCCATATTGAGTACCAACCCACCCCTACCAATCTTGGTACGCCCCTGTTTGTGTTCTAATGTGCAGTGATGCAACAAACTACTTTCATAGTTTCTGAATTATTCCTGCTCGATTAATGTTCAGTAATGCTGTCGCTTGATGTGTAATATATTGGTTCCGCTTGATTTCCTAGATCAATAATGAGATAATATCTATACAGATCGGTCCACTCTGGTGATTCTGTAAACTACTTTCCAGAATACTCTATTATATTATCAACAAATGGTAGCTAATTTACTTAGAGTAGTATCACCGAACTGTACTTGAGTCTCTTCAAAATGTCACTCGATTTCACACCTTCGTTGGCGAAGCAACGAATAATAACGACTTGCCCAACTGACGCTTATGTTTATGACTTTATGTTCATTCATAGCGATACTGAAATGGCGGAGTATGAAAGTCGTATGTATGGAGGGCCATTTTCTCGCCACCAATTTTTTGGCTTACAATCTCTTTTAAAATAATTTTATTTTGTACATCTACAAGAAAGCTTTTTTATTTATATTTTATTATATTACTGCGATTTTAACAGCGAGGTTATATCTCGCATTAATTGTGTGATTTGTAGATTTTATTGTTTATCATAAGCGGCAAGAAAGCTGACCATATACAGGGTGTCCCAATATTCAACGATAAGTTGGCACCAGAGGGTGAGCCTGCTCATGACTACACAAGAAAAAAAGAAAACAAAAATGTATCTCATTTTGTTTAGAAATTAGAAAAAAAATTTTTTTTCGAAAATTGAAACACCCTAAGATGTTTTTTAACTACCACGACCACAATTTTTCAAATATTTCTGATTTTTTTTTTGTATCGGCAACCTAAATAGCACTGCTATCCACCACAATCATTAAAAATCCCAGAATGCTAGTAGTTTTTACACAAAAATTAATCGAAATTATTGTTTTTCCTAAAAAATTTACATATCTTTACATTCTGTCCACTTTAACTCATCGTGGTGTAAAAAAAAAGTATGAACACTACTATGGCAAGTTTTTTTTAAAATTGGCGCAACTCTTCAGAATTCCAAAATGGTATAATACTCCAGGAAAACTAGCAATAAAAAAATATTATACATACTATTTCTAAACAAGAACCATATTTCATAAATTGTTGTTGTGATAGTTATCACTTTTACAATACCCAACAAAGGTTTTTTTATTGTTGAATGAATTAAAACAAATAGTACAAACAATTTTTCATTTATTTTATCATTTATTAACTTTATCATGAATAATATATTCATGATAAAGTTTCTAGAATATTCAATAGTAGTTTACATAATTGTAGTAGTTTGTTACATAACAAAATGTAACGTATACTCGTATGGTAAATAGTAATCATTGTATGACTTTGACATTTGGAAAGGAATTGATAGACTGGAAATAAGCTAGTACACAAGTATCACGTACGTGTCAACGAACTTATAACGAATTTAGATCGAAGTCAATTGACTGCGCGGGGTGATTACTTTATCATTTACTTCATATATATTATTTTTAAAAGTCTAAGTAGTCGGAAAATCTGTTAATGACCCGTGCATTTCGAATATGCGGCAATTTTCTGTTTTCAGCATCTGAAGGAGTCAAACTTGGACTTTAATTAAAATTATTAGGGTGGAGAGTGCTACCACTTTAGGCACGTTGCGATCTATATTACAGTTAGAATGTATAGCTAACATTTATTGGGCACTGCGACATTATAAACCTTACAATTATTTAAAGAGATAATATTAATTGCAAAATTGAGAGAGTTACTCATTGAGACACTTTATTAACAAGTTATAAAAGGATTTTTTTTTATTATTTTAGTCCATAATTTACAATCTGTCCCGAGAGACATTCATCAAAATATCGTGATACATAAAAATGACATGTGAGCTTGTCATCCACCGATGACGTACTCTTTAGCTTAAGGCCTTTCTCAGTATGGCACCGTATTTAAGCGAATTTCTGCCGGACGTATTCGGGCTACTACGCTTTACCTATCCGAACCATGTAAATGTAATGAGATCGCTCTGGAGCTCTCAGACTGCACGCTACAAAGCAGTCCGAATACGGGCGGCACTACCTCGCACATTAGAACCGAATAAAAGCGAATTTTATCCAAGCGTTACCACTACTACAACGATACCCTATCCGAACCTTTGTAAATGCAAAAAGCCGCCTCAGACTGGAGGGGATACCTAAGATCGCCTTTTGTTACACTGCAATACGGGTCAAATGAAATATATCGGCGACATGGGTATGTTCTGCATGCAGTTTATGTTTGTATTTCAGTGAATCATGGACACGGATGCCGATACCGATACGATAGAACTAAATTTAAAGTCACGCCCACTAGAACTCAGATATATAATAAATGCTAAAGTCCCTTTAATACCAGTGGTGTATCGATAAAAATTAAAGTTAAAGTTTACTCTCATGATAAATTATATAAGTGCTAAAGAACTCCAATACACCCCCTAATACACGACTACAGACATCTGTGACACACATAGGCAGTTTGCTTTGTAGCTTATCCAATCCGCCGATTTACGTCCGAATACGCCGTCGCTTAAATACGGTCCCATACTGAGACAGGCCTAACGTGTTATATTAATACGAGAATTAGACCGTCCGCACATGGGTCGACTGATTACAAACCTTAGCCCCGAATCTGCCTGAACCGAATGAGACTGTAACTGAGTTGTTAGTTAGAGAACGCACGTGTATACGAGTGAGAGAACACACACGGCACGAACGATACTAAACTGATTTGATATTGGTTTTGAGCGACTATGTATCTTGATCGCAGGGCAATTAAGTTGCATGGTTTTGTTGGTGACATCATGAGCAGAGATGTGCACAAATACTATTCAAATGTATTGAAATACATACATACAAATACCTCAGAAATTAACACAATAAAATCCGCTATTATTTAATTGTTAAAAATTCAATAGAGTTTTCGTTTTCGTTGGAAACTTCGTTCGCGACTAGTTTGCCATCAGTCGACCCGTGTGCAGACGGCCTAATGCAACTAAGCAAATAAGTTCTATGCTGTTGTAATTTTCTTAAGATAGTTTTGAAGAACTTAGAATCATTAATTGAAAATATAATAAATATTATCCTGTAAACAAAATTAAAACAAGCGGCATTCATCTATTTATATTATATGTTGACAGTGGGCTACTTTTGATTGCTTTCTACTTTCCTCATGTAATCTGTGACTAGAGTGACTGGAAGAGATTGTTATACACATGTTATAAATATATTACTTTACATAGTGGATATCTTTCTGTAGGTTCAGCAAGACTGCTCCTTAAATGTATCAGAAACAAACAAAAGAAAAGTTAGCATATGGGTTTGAATTAAAGCATACTATTGCCTTTTTATATGAGTATTTTTACCATATCTTATGTTATAAAAGTAAGAAATTGCAGACCAAGTAATTTTGAAGAGTAAAATAAACTCATGAAATATGATATCGTAAAAAATATTAGTATCTTTTAAGATGTCAGTTTTTCCATTTAGGAAATTTAATATATAATCGATCGTATACAAGATGATGAGTCTGATACGCGTGTTATGCTATACCAGAACATTTGTTATTATATTTCACAATATACGAGTACAGCAATCAAATCTGCGATTGTGTTTTGCATAAATTTGCTCTATCATTTTTTTTAATTTGTAAAAAGAAATTATTCCGTATGCTGTAATTTTACATTATTTTTTTAACAATTTTTACACTTATTATGAGCTATGATATATAGATATGAAGAAATATTTAATTCTCTAGTTGTCTAAAACAATCTTTAGATAAATATTAGTGCATGCCTGCATACTCGTACATCTCCATGCTCGTGATATGATAATGCTAAAAGCTCAGTGAGATAACCGGCAAATATATCCATATGCCACTGACATCAACACTAGAGGAAGATTTACAAGCGGTTCTATTTTGTCTCTTTGCAATTCAATTGTTCCAGGATATATTTGCAGCGTTGATATTCTCTTACCTAGCTCTGCATATGAAATAGATAAACAAAACAAATGTATGATTTTGATGGAAATTTACTATACCATACGAAAGCGAATATACTGTACTATAAGAATAAGAACGCACGTACTTCATAACACAGATCATTGGTGTATGATGACGACAATTTTAAGAAAATGGTGTAAGAAATTTCACCTTTAAGGATGTTCCCAAGAAGCAATCGTGCTAACGTACAGAAAGAACCCCCTATGTAAACTAACATGTGTCAATAAAAAAATAGTTGATACGCAGCGTTCTCTTTCGCCTTTTCCGCTCTGTACCCTGTTTCGCCGCGATCTTCTACTATTAACACTATCTACTTTTTACAGGACAATATTCTAGCTCAATTTTTCCACTTGGCAAAAACCTCCCCCGTGCCCCCAAATAAAATTTTTGAATTTCTATTTATTAATAATATATTTTATTATTAAGTAATTCGAAATTTGAGTTTTCTACAAAGTTTCCTACTGGACCCACTCATTTTATAAACGCCCCATTTTTCAATTTCTAATTTTCAAAAAATGTTAGCATTTTTACCTTTTATCTTTTATTTCTATCTTTAATGAATTAAAAGTTATAGAGCAAAAAGTAAGAAAAATTTAGTTTTTCCAAAAATTATGGGTTTTCAGGAAATTCAGGGAAAAATCCGAGGACGCCAAAAGTCTTAGAATTTTTTTCTCTACGAAATAGACAATTTTCAGGAAAAAGCGCGGAGCCGTTTTCAAACCACCATACGAATCGCGCAAACATATAAACTTTCTCTTGGAATATTATAATATAGGAGGAGGAGGAATAACATTTATTTCAATTAAAAATTAAAAAAAACGACCGCAAAAAAATACTTCATAAGTTGCAAGTACTGTTTGCTAAACAACTTTACTTAAATACACTCATCTGACACGAATCTATAAATATAAGCGCTGTGCACTTTAATCATTTTCGCTGCATCTGAAGATGGTGACGTACCATCTCAAGACTGTATTTTTTACTTAAAATTTACACTAATGACATGCATTCTGTGAAGTAGTTCTAGCTCCGTTAGTGGTTTTCACATGTCATTAATTCAATAGCTTCTTAGTGTTTCAAGTCTCAGTCGTGTTCTAAATGCCTTAATTCTCTCCGTCTGCATAATTTATGTTCTTCAGAAACTTGATGAGTAGTATTACCTTCTGCTTCTGCATCTACTTCTGGATTCTAAGGTTGTCGCATGTCACAGTGGTTGTGGCTAGGCATGCCAACCGTCAGTTCTCTGCTCCAACTATAACTCCATAATTCAGTCGATGTCGGGTTTCTTCAGGTTCTTACGAGTGACTTCAGACGTTTGGATAAATATCATTACCATAGTAATTTGAAATTTGGAAATTTCAACAAAAAAGTACCTACCCTCTACCCAATCCTTATGTTAGGGTCGCTCAGTTTGGGATAGCAGGTAGCATTCAACAAATAAAAACAAACAATTTTGAGCTTCATAATAAGATACTTATATAGTGTTGTAAGTACGCATATGTCGCACTTACCTTTTATTTTTAATGATATTAAATGTTAATTATGTAATAGAATTATATTATGTAAACAGTTTTTGTATTAGTATTAAGATTGTAAAGAATAATTATTTAAGTTTAGCGCTTATAAATATTGTCTCTGGTTTGTGGAGATTAATATTGATTTAATGCTGGTAATTCAGTATTGGCGTTCTGTGATGTGAAATAAATTATTATATATTAAATTGCACAAGACGCTAAAAGCCAGTCTTCTCCTGAGTCTCAAAGCAAGCATTACTATTCGCAACTTCGTACGTATTGAATAGTGAGCACATTTCAACTATTAATTAAATTATAACACTATAGAATTACATTTTGTTTTATATCTGTCATCTTCGTTAATCTAATAAAATACTATTGTAATTAAGTAAGCAGATATAATATTACAACGAATAAATGATATATTTTAATAAAAGTGTTTGTATTAATAGTAATAAAAAGATACTAATTGTTCAACCGTCGCATGTCGCAACGAGGTTACTTTAGACCGCTCAAGTATTCTCTAATTGCAACAATACACCGTCTGAACAAGAATCCTTATTAATCATCTTAAGAAAGATATTCGATTACTACTGTAATTGGTGTTGGAAGTCGTCAACTGAAGAATCTACTACCAGAAGCTAGCATCCCTGCAGAATGTACTAGTAAGCTGAGTAATCTCCTCCAGAACGACAATACGACACAATTTTACAACATTGGTGTCAGGTGGGGTCTCGAAGAGATATTCCTACACATAAATATCCAAGAGGTACGCCCAAAATTTTTTTCTATATATTCTACACCTGGATGCAGATCAATTATTCTGGATACCACTACGTCGATCGATTATTTCCAAGATTGCCGAAGAGTACGAGATAGAACGTCAATTCATCTGTATTTCACATAATTTTTCTACAAGTCCGGTGGATGTAAAACAACAGCCCGCTGAACCAGAAAAAAAAAGAAATCTTTTGCCCCCAGCGAATGGATGGATGCTTCTAGAACAAATGGAATAATCTAAACTGATGTTAATCGTTTCCAGAACCCTGCACACAGCTGTACATAGATCAAAATCGAAAGTTTTTTTTGTTAAGTATAATAAGACAGTATCTTTTTATCTTGTATACAATTATTATCATAAATTGATAATTGTATTTTTTTCTATTAGTAGCATCCTTGTAGTTCATTGAAGCTATTATTTTTTTAGTATTATATTCAATACTTTTGAATATTTGCTATAACCTATCTATTAGTAGCATCCTTGTAATTCATTGAAGCTATTATTTTTTAGTATTATATTCAATACTTTTGAATATTTGTTATAAAATAACAATTTTGTAGCATCATTGTTCAATATTTTTAGTATTATATCCAATACTTTTGAATATCTACTATAATATTTCCTATAATTGTTTCTACAATTATATTAATTCATGTTTAATATTTTTAGAACATCTTTATGAACGAGAAAGAATTTTGAAAAGGAGAAGTAAAGAGCTGAAGCAGTTAGATAGCAGTCTGTTCAATCAGAGAGACTACCTTCCTGTTACAACTGCGGTGTCTGAGCCCCATCGGAAATTTCCAGTGAGTTACTGTTTTCGCTAACAATTTTTCCTTGTCAGAATCCTATTTTTCGGAGAGTCGTTTATTGGTACAAAATAATCTTTAGTCTGTATATTATATATAACTTTAATTAAGTACTATGGCACCGAACGTTCATTCACTCACACTAGTTGAGAATACAATCAATCTAATTAATGAGTTTTCAAAAAATCTAGAAGTCCAATCAACATCCTTAACAATAGTTGAATTAAAAATCAAAAACTTAGACAAAGCTTGGGTTAAATATAGTAGTATCGTAGAAGCATTGCTTCCAACTCTAAAAAATGAAGAAGCTTCGGCTATCGTTAGTAAGTCTATGGAAGTTGAAAGTATTTATGACGACACTCTTATTTACTTGTTGAATTATAAGCAAACATTTGAGAATGATACACATATTGTAGACGACTCAAAAAGTATAGATTCAATAAAAAATCTGAACTTAAGTCCAATGCAACTAACCGTTTTTGATGGAGAATATATTAATTGGCAAAGTTTTATGGAATTATTTACAAATTTAATTCGTAATAATAGTAAACTATCAAGCATTGAAAAAATGCATTATTTAAAGTTAAATTTGTCAGGAGAACCACTCAAACTCATAAAGAATTATCCTTTAACAAATGATAATTACGAAATTGTTTGGAACATCCTTTGTAAACGTTATGATAACAAGGTAGCACTTATTGAAACCTGTTTAAACAATTTAATAAACTACAATGTTATACGTTTAGAGTCCGAAATCAATATCAAAAAACTACTAGATGAAATTAATGAATCGATTAGAGCATTAACCGAATTGGGGATATATTCTAATCATTCAGATTTTATGTTAATACATATTTTAAAGACCAAATTAGATTTTAATTCGTCAAAGGAATGGGAAAACAGAAATAATTCTGAATTACCAACCTTAAATGAATTTACAGAGTTTCTGGAGAGACGGTGGCGCAATCTAGAAAGAAGAAGGCATATTAAAGTCAAAACATATCCAAGCGTTCCTAATTCTAATAGTAAACCAGTTTCAAGCAAGCAAATTCCTAATAAGGTCGAAACAAAAACTAAAAATTTGTTCTGTAACCATTGTAAGAAAAGTGGTCATACAGAAAAGTATTGTTTTATTAAGAAGGAAAATCTAGATACGGGTAACCCTATTGCTCAAGTTAATACTTGTAGGGAGGCCACAATTTTATCAGAACCTTCTACTTGTTGTGAAAGATCGAAACATCTTATATCTGATGGTTCTCAAGTATCTTTTACTAACAAGACACAACACAATTCAAATAATGAATTATGTTTTTTTTATGATTTTGATGAGATCAATACGGGTAATTTACAAAATAATAATGATATTCTAAGTTTTGTCAGTAAAAATAAAAATGTTAAGGCTAAGCAAACAGTTGACACTATCCAATTCAAGATGGTCGCAGCCAAAGCTAAAACCGTATCATTTTTATTAGATACTGGTTCTCAAATCTCCTTGATTAAACAAAATATTTTAAATAACAATGTCAGAATTAATAATAAATCTAAAATTCTATTGAAGGGTATTTCTGAAGGCACGCCTTATACCTTAGGTTCACTGAAAACTTCTATAATTTTAGATAGTAATAAGTCGAAACAAACTTTACAGGTTGTATCAGAAAATTTCCCCATTAAACACGATGGAATTATAGGGTTAGATATTTTACGGAAACTAAATGCAGTAATTAATCTAAAAATGAACAGTGTACAATTCTCAGAATGTGGCAAAGTAATTGAGCTCCCACTTATAAATATAAACAATATCGTTTTACCAGCACGTACGAGGAAGATAATTCCTATGTCAGGTTCTACAGTAGGAGTTTGTGTAGCCAGGGAATTGTTACCTGAAGTTTTTTTAGCTAATGCATTAATCAAGCCCGTCAAAAATATTTTCTATATTTCAATAATAAATTCTTCAATAAAAAATATAATACTTAGTAATTTCAAACCGAATATCATACCGATAGATCAATTTAGTATTTACCATTTTTCAAAATCAAGTCCTAACAACCGTAAGGAACTTTTATTAAACAATTTAAATCTTTCACATGTCAATTCAGAATTAGTAACAGAATTAATAGAAATCTGTGACAGCTTTAATGACATATTTTTTTTACCGGGAGACAAGTTATCTTGTACGAGCGCATTAAGTCATAAGATAAAGATTAATTCTTCTAAACCCGTTAACGTTAAACCGTATCGATTGCCCCATGCGCAAAAAGAGATTGTGGAAAAGCATATTCAGGAACTGTTGGTCAACAACATAATTGAAGAAAGCGACTCACCCTATAACGCACCTTTATTAGTAGTACCAAAAAAACCAGATGCGTTAGGTAATAAACAATTCCGCGTAGTAGTCGATTTCCGTAAACTTAACGAGCAGACAACAAGTGACGCCTATCCTTTGCCTCTTATACATGATATACTGGACCAACTTAGTGGTGCAAAATTTTTCTCTACCCTTGACTTAGCAAGCGGTTTTCACCAGGTCCCTATGCTTCCCGAAGATAAAGAGAAAACAGCATTTAGTGCGAACTTTAAACACTATCAATTTGTAAGAATGCCATTCGGACTTAAAGGAGCCCCCCCCATGTTTCAGAGACTTATGTCTCACGTTCTCACAGGTTTGCAAGGAATAGATTGCTTAATCTATCTGGACGATGTAGTCATTTTTGGAAAAAACATTTCTGAGCACAACCAAAGATTAAAAAACGTTTTTTCTAAATTACGGGAACATAATTTGAAGCTCCAACCATCCAAATGTAACTTTCTACATAAAGATTTGATTTATTTAGGTCACGTTATTAATGAAACAGGTATTCTACCAGATCCTTCTAAAGTAGAAGCAATAAAGAATTTCCCCATTCCAAACAGTCCTAAACAAATTAAAACATTTTTGGGTATGTCTGGTTATTATCGCCGACATATACCGCATTACGCAGAGATAGCCAAACCACTATATAATGCAGCAAACAGTAATGTTAAAGTATTAGAATGGTCAGACCAATGCGACGAATCATTTAAAACTTTAAAAAATAAATTAACCATATCACCTGTTTTGCAATACCCGGACTTTAGTAAAAATTTCGTTGTAACCACGGATGCAAGTAAATATGCTATAGGTGCAGTCCTTTCACAAGGTACTATTAAGGAAAGCCACCCAATAGCATATGCTTCAAGAACTCTAAATAAGGCACAACAAAATTACACAACTACTGAACGTGAGTTATTAGCAGTAGTATGGGCTGTGGCTCATTTTAGACCCTATCTCTATGGAAAGTTTTTTAGTATCGTAACAGACCATCAAGCCTTGACTTGGTTAATGAGTATTAAGGACCCGAGTTCTAGACTTATGCGTTGGCGGATAAAACTAGAGGAATATAATTACGAAGTAATATATAGACCAGGTAGTTCGATTCCACACGTAGATGCCCTAAGTCGCGTATACTCACTTCAGGTTGAAACAATGGATGTCACATACGAAAATTATTTAGAAATAATTAAAAATAAAATTATCATAAACAATAAAGTAATTGAACATGATAAAAGTTTATATGACGCACCGACGTCATTTTCATTAGTAGATTTTGTATCAAAAGATTTTAAAAATTCAATTGGAAATTCTCCTGAATTAATCAATAAATTTAGTAGTATCAATGCATTTCTAATACAAGAAAAAGAAGTATCAGAAATTGCATATGTTGAAATTGATACTAGATTTATTATCTGTTTAATAATTAAGGAATTTCATTTTAATCTACCAAATTATAAAGAAATATTTTTGGCATTAGTGAATCTGAAAAACTTTTGTACTTTACACAAAATTACTAACATAGCTATGAACAGGTTCGAGTCTGAACTAAGTAAATTAGATTTTGCCCAGTTACGAACTATGATCAGACATATCTTTGATAAAACAAATATAATAGTACACATTTATAATGACAATATACTTAAAATTAGTGACCCTGAGTTAATAAACAATGTAATTTCGGAATTTCATGTTAATCCCACAGCAGGCCACTTAGGAGTTTCTAAAACAATTAAACGATTAAAATCACACTTTAAATTTCCAAGTATGATTAGAAAAGTTAAAAATTTTATTAGACAATGTGTATCATGTCAAAAGAATAAAGTGTGCAAATTAAATAAATGCCCATTAACAATTACATCGACTTCGAAACATAGTTTCGAAAGGTTGGCTTTGGACATAGTATATCTTCCCAAGAAAGACGACAACGACAAATACAAATACTTACTAACAATACAGGATGACCTTACTAAATTTACGGAAGCTATTCCTATTATAAACCAGGAGGCAAATACTGTCGCGAAAGCATTAGTAACTAACGTTATTTGTAGGTACGGAGTTCCTAATATGATCTTAACAGACCAAGGAACAAATTTCATGTCGAAAATTTTTAAAGATATATGCAAATTGTTAAAAATTAAACAATTAAAAACAACAGCATTTAGACCAGCAACCAACGGTGCCTTAGAAAGAGTTCATAGAACCCTTGCCGAGTATCTAAGGAATTTTTGTAAAAAGCAGGATGATTGGATAAATTGGATTCCCTATGCAATGTTCGTGTATAACACAACTCCGCATACAGCGACCGGTTTTACTCCTTTCGAACTAATTTATGGACATAAGGCAAATCTGCCTTCAATTTTTTATAAAGAACCAATTGAGGTAAATACTTATAATAATTTTATAGTAGAACTCAAACACAGGTTACAAGTAGCGAGGGAACTTGCTATAAATAACTTGGTTAAAAGCAAAGAAAAAACAAAATTATATTTTGATAAAAGGGTCAATTCTCTTTTCACACCTGAAGTAAACGAACTAGTTTTATTAAGAAATGAACAGTTACCAACTAAAGGACAGTCAAAAAAACTTTTACCCTTATACGTAGGACCGTATAAAGTTACTAAAATTATATCCCCTGTTAATACAGAAATACTAATTGGTAAAAAACATACGGTAGTTCATAATAATAGGTTGAAGAGATTTTGTACCAATGAATAAAAACTTGACGAATGAAATGGATTTTGTCAGGGATGATTGTTTTGTGGAGCAGTGTTAACTCTATACGATGGGATCAGAATCGTTGTCGACACTTTGCTTCTCTTTTTGTTTTTTTCTAGAATTGTAACTCGTATATTTTGTTTTTATACGTGTCCCTTTTTTTTTGAAAGGGGGTGTTGTGATATGTACGACATCTCCCCTATCACAATTTTTCCTTTTTCTTTTCCTTAGAGCAGAAACGCATATGTTTTGTTTTATATGCGTTCCTTTTCTTTGGTTGAGGAGTGTTGTAAGTACGCATATGTCGCACTTACCTTTTATTTTTAATGATATTAAATGTTAATTATGTAATAGAATTATATTATGTAAACAGTTTTTGTATTAGTATTAAGATTGTAAAGAATAATTATTTAAGTTTAGCGCTTATAAATATTGTCTCTGGTTTGTGGAGATTAATATTGATTTAATGCTGGTAATTCAGTATTGGCGTTCTGTGATGTGAAATAAATTATTATATATTAAATTGCACAAGACGCTAAAAGCCAGTCTTCTCCTGAGTCTCAAAGCAAGCATTACTATTCGCAACTTCGTACGTATTGAATAGTGAGCACATTTCAACTATTAATTAAATTATAACACTATAGAATTACATTTTGTTTTATATCTGTCATCTTCGTTAATCTAATAAAATACTATTGTAATTAAGTAAGCAGATATAATATTACAACGAATAAATGATATATTTTAATAAAAGTGTTTGTATTAATAGTAATAAAAAGATACTAATTGTTCAACCGTCGCATGTCGCAACGAGGTTACTTTAGACCGCTCAAGTATTCTCTAATTGCAACAATACACCGTCTGAACAAGAATCCTTATTAATCATCTTAAGAAAGATATTCGATTACTACTGTAATTGGTGTTGGAAGTCGTCAACTGAAGAATCTACTACCAGAAGCTAGCATCCCTGCAGAATGTACTAGTAAGCTGAGTAATCTCCTCCAGAACGACAATACGACACAATTTTACAACAATAGTGTTCATTTCGTTGTGACAGTTTTTAGTAATTCTAATATTTTAGATTACATGTAAGTTGTCACAATTTGTTGACTCCCTTCTCCCCTTTACGTGTGAAGTAATTAATAGATGGCCCCTAATGGTCCTTATTTCGTATTTTTAATCATTTTATCATCCCGAGTCGAAATTTTGACCCTATTGACGACCTAAAAGAACCCGTTTCTGGGATCTTTTACATATGATTTTTGCTCCTTTTTTCCTTGCTTCTACATGTGGCAGTTATCGAACAAAGTACGATGTTTAGGCTCAAATGAGGATGATATTCAAAACCTATATTATTATATTAGTCATTATTTCATATTCATCCTTTAACAATAAAATCCACATTTCTTAACATTCTTTTTGTCCATCTCAGTTTCACACAGTAATAAAATAGCTCAGACTTAAAATAAAACGAGAATCATGATTTCATTAGGATCAAGCGAGGGCCATATAATAATGTTTACTATGAGACGAGGTTCACTTTACTGTTTTCAGGATGAAAAGAGTGGCAAAAATCCATTTTAGGATCAGGATAGGTCTAAAATTTCGACTCGTCCTATTTTCTTTATAACTATCTTTATATTATTTTCAAAGTATTTTGTAAAGTACCTCGCAAGGTTGGCAACCTTAGTTGTAGCTCCATCACTAGCACTACAATTATTATATAGAACAAGAACAAACTTGTACTTTGTGTTAAACGAGAACACTTATCTTTAATGATATTTGTTCAATGTTATCTTCAGTTTACATTGTCTAAGCTTGTGCGTATACTGGTACCAGACATGTTATATCTTGTCTTGACACTAAGTTATTTTAGGTTATTAAAGCATAAATATATAATAAACCGTATGAAATACTCGTACATAATTATCTAATACTATTTATCTGGGTTATTATTTAGTTATTTGCAAATATGAGGATGCAATGGCGGCATTAGCCTGCTTGGAGGAGCTACTTGGCGTCTTTATTATATACTCGTATATGATTATTGCTAGCCATAAAGAAATAATTCAACTTTATTAATTGCAGAAGCAATTTGTCGAAGAGTAGTTCATTATATTTAAGATTTATCTAAAACTAAAAAAAAACTGGGGGGGGGGGATTGTGCTTGATCCTAAGATGACAAGATAGCAATATTAATGATGATTTTAATTTAAATAAATTGATATACATTTCTATGGAATGCATTTCTTCACACACAGGTTAAATTAGGAGGTAAATTAGGTCTAGTAAATATGATAAATTAACACAAATAAGGTAAAAATGATAATCTTAGAGATATTTATTTGATTTGATTTAATATTGATTGATTGATGAATTTAATGTGGAATTTTATAAAATTTTGAAGACAATATTGTTGCTAATACGTATACGATAGAAGAAGTACGCGTCTAACGCCTGCGACCGACAGCTGTTTATCGTGACTTCTCTTTCAAATGCAGTGCCTCTCACTTCTGTAAACAAATCATTATAGCGGTAGCCTTCATTCGTATTAGGGTTGTTTTCTTGTTTCGCCGAAAAAATGTTAAGTGTAACAATAAAGCAGCGAATTGTAGTGAAATTTCACATGAAACTTGGAAAAACCGCTACTGAAACTTACAGTACATAATATACCTTTGCATTTGCACATACATATGACAGACAGTGTAGATTTTACATAACAAGAACATATACATAGGATACCATATACATATATATAATATGTAAATGTAAATGTTTTCTGGGAAATATATCGTTGTTAACACACAAGGAGTAATAACTGGTTTCAACTAATGTCAATATTCAGTTATACATATTACTAAAGAGTTGAACCGTATATGAACTTCATGTCAATTTAATTATGCTTTATATACTGTACCATATATTTCTATTCATTCTGTAAATATAATTTTTAATTAAAAATATGTATATGCATATACGTAATATTATACGTTAATGAAACAAATTGAAATGAATTGTTATTTGTATACAGCTCCAGCTGTTTCAGTACGGCAGTCAGTCAGTCGCGGCAGTACTTTTAGCTTCCTTTTATGCATGGTAACATTCAAAGTGCATCACAGATACGACTACTACAGAATAATTAGATTTTCCTTTGACAGAGTGACTATGTATAATATGTCCTTTGTTAGTCAACAAACTCTGTAATACGAGTAGTTACTGCAAACAAAATACAGGCAACAACTTCTACAGCTAAATGCATACTTTTGTTATTATACCAATTATTGAAGTAATGTATTAAACTAATTTATATATAAACGACGATCTTATACGTCACAAGCGTACTTAGGAATAGGTCTTAGTGGAGGCAGGAACGTTTTGGAAACATGACTGCCTTTCTTGAAATATTTATTTGACAATAAACAATATATCACTACAAACAATTTAGATCCGAAGCGTATAGAATTCGAATACGATATTCTAGAACTCGAATACAGGAGAGATACATTAAATGGATACTAGGGCTGGACAGGTGCACGCCAGGACACATGGTCATGGAGGAGCTAAAAAGGGACAAGATAAGAATTAAAGCAGGTGAAAGAGCAATAAAATATGAGTAGAAAATGAGCAGTGCTGATAGCAAAATGTTAAAGAAAATAAGAGAAGAAAGTATAAAGAAGGGGTGGGGGTGGGGGTGTAGTCCCGAAAAAGAGAAAAGAGTATTTTGAAAGGAATGGAATGGCGAGCGAGGAGGCAGGGAGAAGAAGAGAAGGAGGCTCAAAATAGGAAGAGGAGCTAAGGAGAAGGAAAAGGAGATACAGCAACAGGAAAGAATGGGAAAAATCGAGAAAAGCAATTACAATACAAGATATAAAAGGATTTGGGAAAGTAATATACCTCAGTACTTAATAGAAAAGATATAAAAAACATAAGAAGGACAGCAAGGTTTAGATTGGGAAATGAGGAAAAAGGAAACAGATACTGGGAAAGTAGAAAGGAAAGAATGTGTAGAGTGTGCGGAACAGAGGACGAAACACTGGAGCACATTAAGTTTGATTGTAAGGAAAAAGTAGTGAGTGAGATGAATATTGGGCAGCTCTTAAAAGGGGGCGAGGAAGGGAACAGATGGATGGCAGAAATAACTAGAAGAAGGAACGCTGATGCTATTTAAATCTTTTGAAAATGTGCAAAACCATTTATTTTCTTGTAGATATTAGGAGAATTGAGGTTTTTGTTTTAGGTTCTGGTAGAAGGAAATATCTATATATATATATTTAAGAATTAAAAATGTATTGTACTAAGGCAGAAGAATGTAATGCCGAAAGGTAAAAACATTAAATAAATTAATAATAATGATAGTATAGGAATCGACATTTCGGCGATCCGCTTCGAAGTTATCAAAAACGGGGGCAACAGTTTCAAAAGCAAAAATGCAAAACCCCACCACATAAACTTCAGCTTTAAAATACAAAACTTCTTTTCCTGAACGTACCCAAATATATTTACTAACTGTGACTTAGAACGTGCTTCGAAAAATCTTACTCAATGGCATTACTATGATACGAAAAAATGTTTGTAGCTTCATTGACAAACTCAATAAGGTTTTTTAAAATTTCTCTGCTTTCATATATCTGCTTATATGGGTCTATGTGATGAGTACTTGGAGCATTGAAGAATAATATACTTTACTGTTAGTGGCGTTCTTTTAAATAAGTAGGTACGAGTAAGTTGGTTTTATCGTCTTATTACGCAGTAATACTGTATATTTTATTAATTGATTTTATTATATTAATAATACAAATGTAAGAAATATAATTAATAATATATCCATTTCATTGTTCATATATTATTAGAAAATATATTGAATGAAATAACTTTGATATAACTGTATCCTCTAGACATTTTATTAATTGGACTTTGAATTCAGATTTTAGAAATGACTGTCAAGTATTATGAGTTTGATTGACAGTAAATTAAAACTTTGTTCAACAGTTACAGTTCAAAGAACATTTTGACATATTCAACAATCATGGATACCGACTATGACTACAATAGAATTTTAAGGAAGTACATCAGGAATCGAAATTATTTCAAAATAAATTTATCTATTTTCCAAAAAAAAAATCAATTCTAAAATATTATATGATAATTTGTTATTTAGAGATAAGCATCGGCAGGTTGAAACGAAATTCAGATGTTTCCATTGTTTTAAAAATAACGAAAGTAGAGTCAATAAAACATCTGTAACTCGTAAAATATTGGTCGGAAGATCATGAAATTTTAACACATATCGCTTGAAAGTTAGTACTATCTAAAAATATATCTATGAATTTGTCAATAGTGGCGCTACTTATATGTCATCCTAAGAACTTATTGAGTAATGTAATATACGTATACATATATATGTATATATATAAATTGTATATATATGAATATATTTTTTTTTTATAATTTTATTGTAATGTATTTGACATTAGGCACTATATTCTTTCGCTTTACATCATTAAATTACATATCATTGTGCTTAATTACACACTATCTACTTCCAAAAGAAAAAGGAAAAATACAAACAAAATAGATAACCTTACACACTCTCCCTCCTGTTTCTACTATGCTCTTCCTTCCCTTCTCTCGCTCCTTCTCTCTATCTCCAATATCCACCTCTTTCTGCCACTGCCACCCTTTAATAACGGCACAATCTTCTTTTCACTTTTTACTCTTTTCTCACATGAATACTTAATTTGCTTCAACGTTTCTATCTCTCCCCAGCACACCCTACCATCCTTTTCTCTATATTCTCCCAACATCTGCTGCCTTTCTCCTCGTTTCCCAATCTAAATCTTTCGATTTTTCTTATGTTCCTTGTCTCTTTTTCTCGTATGTATTCCGGTATCTCTCTCTTCCAAATCCTATTGTATTTTTCATTATATTTGCTATTATCATTTTCTCCATTCTGTCCTTTTCCAGTATCTCTCTGTCTCTGCTGAGCTCCTCTTCCACACTAATGTTTTCTTCTCTTCTTCTCTCTGCCTCTTATAATATAATGGGCTTGTGTCCTATGTCTTAATTTCTATAAAAGTGTACTATATATTGATAAAGTGGGTTACTAGAGCCTCAAATGTTCAATTATTTTTTAATAACTCCTTATATGTTAAGAGATATTAACAATTAAAAAAGTCATTTTGTCTCCTTAATTATTAAAGGGATTCAACGTTGTACACATTCCAAGTGCATGTGACATCACAATCCTTGTGTAAGGTTACCAACCTTACAGCTCTTAAATCTCTGCTATGTGTATTTATATATCAAAATATCAAATATTATTTACAGCTATTTCAAGGAACAATAAAATTCCAATATTATGTCTGCCTTAGCAGGGTTAAATAAAATAAAAACTTATTATTCTTTGATTTGACTTGATTATTTGAATACCAACAGCTACAGAACATTACCACAGTACCTACCTAGTCAACAAATAACTGACGTTAAAATGCATTTCACATCATACAAATATGGCCGACCATTTCTAGCGCTAAAACTACAATTCAAACTTCTAATTGCTATATCTCCGTCAACATTTAGGTATTTAATAAAATAGACACGCCAATACACATTTATTAACATCAATTGCAATCAACAATTCAAAAATCGACCACTAAAGAATGAGGACACAAGCTTATATATATATATATATATATATATATATAATAAATTAGTTGAACTATCAGTGCTATTATAAAATAAGCTATAAATAAAGGAAATTGTCAACTAATTGGTTTCGTTAACCAATTATTATCGTTGTTTGTTCATGGTATTCTGTAAAATATCTGATTAATTAGAATTTATTGTTGTACTAATATATTAGTGCTAGTAGTACGTACACAATGCTCATACATATATAACCACTATTTCAGATAATGGTACACAGTAAATAAATAATTGTACAATATATGCAGTACTAGAGTTTACTCCCGTTGCAAGCGACGACTGTCTTTTGTGTGTGGATTGAATTTCATTTCAAATTTTGATTCCATTTTAAAATTTTTTTTACATATAACAACAAATAATTTTTCATATAAACTGACTAAAAAAATATAATTTTTTCAATTTGTTCATTATTTGACCAACTTTTTTCGACGTCTGCGGATATTCGCTATCAATGCCGCATTTCTTGATATTTATTTATGAAAATTTCACAAAGTATTCTTTAAATGTTATTTGATTATATAGTAGTTATAGAAATAATTGTATATTAACTGTGTCTCCCAAAAACATTATCGAAAATATGCTTTTTTTATCGATTTGGCCCCTTTATGTTTAATAAAGTAGATAAGGTCTTATACATCCACTGTTATTATTTTTAAATATTCTAATCATCCTAGCTATAATAAGCACATTGTTAAGTACAAACAAGCTTAGCTTAGCTGAGATTAAAGCTACAACTAGTCAGTCTAGAACTTAATAAATAAAAGGGTAAATGCCAAAAAAGGTGTTTTATAAAATCCATCACCAAAGAAAATAAATTCACTTACCGAGCTCGTTGAAAAAGCAGTGGTCCTGGGAATGAGCCTGCAACAATAGAAATATTTTGTGAGCTGAAGGAATACGGGAACAACATACCAAAAGTTATGTTTAGCATTTCACTGAAGCTGTATAGTAATTAGGTCGTGAACCATAACTGAATTTATAAAAACTGCACTGTATATTGATAAAGTTCAAAACTATCAAAACCTCTAATATACAATTATTGTTAATCAATTCGCAATAATATAGAAGTTATTAAAGATTGAAATAGTCTTTTTTTTTCATTTAATAATTAATGGGGTAAAAATTTACAAAAATAATTAAGTTCACGACGTCATTGTTTCTACACCTTCTTCCCCACTACCATTTGTCAACCATTAAAATCAATATTAAATAACACAAGTGCAAAAGAGATGCAGTATTAGACGTCAAAGCTGTAGCAGGTGTTGCGTTGGCCCATAATATTTAAATATAATGTCGAGATGAAAAACGAAGAATAAATAACATTACTTATTACATTCTAACCAGTTCGTCGCGTCATCAACTACTAAGCTAGCAACCAGAATACTGGTAATAAGAAATGTATAATATTAATGCAGTATTTTGTCAGTTAAAAAATATAGAAAAATAAAATAACATTTTAAAATTATTAGTTGCATATTTTTGCATACGCCAAACTTTTTGAAAAATTTAACGACCTTCAAATAAATATCTAACAATGTGTGGCATATAAACTTTTAATAATAATGCTATAATATTTTCCGCAAATAAAAAAAAACTATTATCTATTTTATGCATATCGAGTTTCCATGGAAATAAAGTAAAATAAGTACCCATAAAAAATATAGATACTTACACATATATATGTATATAAGCAAGGTTCTAGCTTCTATGAGAGGAGCTGTTCGCATGGGCGTACGTGTGCAATTTAACGGGAGGAGTATAAGTCTATAAAATCGCAGATAAATTCTATCCACTATAAACATTTATTACTTGCAAACTCGGTTGGACAAAAGAAACAGAGTGATAGACGTAAGAGGCGGGAGAAGTGAAGATGAAGACAGAAGGGAAGAAGTTTAGTGATAATATAATAGAGGGTTTGTCGAGAGGAGACAAAGAAGACAAAAGGTGAGGAAATGGTGAGAATGAAGGAGGACTAGGGAAAATTAAGAGAGAGGGGTCAAGAGAAGAACAAGCAGAAAGTAAATATGGAAGTAATAAAAGTCTAGAATTGTTGAAGTTTAGTTGTAAGTTTGAATATAAGAATGAAATGTATTAGGAAATATAATACTGTAGATTGTAAAGCCGAAAGCCACACAATTAATATAATAAATAAAAATAATAATAAGTAACTTCGTAATATTTTATATTCTATTCTATTCAGTAGACATTTGTATAATCTGCAAGTAATACAGTACAGCCACGATATATTGAAACTCAAAGGGAACGAAACAGCTTCGAAGTATCGAGTATTTGGATATTGCCGAGGTGCGATTTATCGAGTTGATTTCTGACTCACTTTGATATACGACGGTTCACTCTAAAATAGTTAAACACTCACTGTGATTACAAAAATTATATTTTATTGAATTATAAAATACTGTTACACTAATAATAACATAATACAAATGTGCACATAAAGCTAACGTGTAATCATTTTATAAAAAAAAAATTAAGTGTATCTTTAAAAAATATGATATTGTAGTTTGTTTACATTACACTTTATTCGATGCGTACATTTTAAATATCTAGGTTTATACTGACCAGACATTCGAGATCAATGTCAGAGACATTCGTAAATTCAAGGGGAATGAAAAACCGTCAATTTATCAAGGAATTCGATAAAATCGAAGTTCGACATATTGAGGTTGCACTGTATTTAATTTGCAAATTATCACATTTCATTCTATTGAGTGTACACATTCTATTCCATTTAATAAAAAGTTTTTGCCCCTTCCGTGAGTACGCCCTTGGTTCTACGAATATATTGTAGTAGCACATTTACTAAACTAAAATAACTAAAATTTTATTTGATAATAAAGTCAGTATTAGTTGATAGAACCATAAATTTAAATAAGTATTTTTTTATGCACTAATAAAATTGGTTTTCTGACTTTGATACTCATTTACTACAGACACTACCAGTTCGCTTTTAGTATTGTTGAGTATTGGAAAAATGAACTAGGAGTTAAAATTATTATACAAAATTTAAGACGCTTATCTTTATACATTTTTTAAACTTGATTCTAAACACTCATTAGTAAAATATTAACCTGCTAGGATAACAAAAAAAGTTACTTTCTAGAGCAAAATTCAAGCTTACTGTAAGCTAATTTATAGGTTCATTTACTATCTCCCGTATTGAAATTGTAACCCAGTTTGTAAGACTGCTAGCGCGCATCAAACGAATTCAAACGTTACATATCTACCTGGGTATATACAAGGCGTGTTTTTTAATTAAGTACCGTTTTGGAATTAAAAAAAGACGTGCAAAGGTATCGCAATAATTTTATTTTTACATGAAAGCCTGTACCTTAATCTACTTTTCTACATAATTTTCGTAAATATTGAGGCACTTGTCATAACGTGGCACCAGTTTTTGAATGCCCTCCTCATAAAATTCTGCCGCCTGACTTGTTAACCACTGTACGAGGACGCCCACTCCGTTCTTCATCATGCACATTTGTGCGGCCATCTTTAAATGCTCTCACCCATTTCCTTACCATTCCATCACTCATAATGTTTTGTCCGTAAACTTCACAGATCTCACGATGAATATCGATCGGTTTTACGCCTTTAGCACTAAGAAATCGTATAACAGCCCGTACTTTACAATCGGCGGGACCACGATGGTCGGAGGCATCTTAAACACTCAATAAACAACGTATACAATGAAGAATCAGACTGTAATGGCGTCAGTGCGTAGACAAGAGATGTAGGTAACCAGCGCGCATGCGCGGAACGCCGACCGTAGCGCTGCAAAGGCGGAAACGCAAAACGGTACTTACTTAAAAAACATGCCTCGTATATATAAAGATCCAACTATTTTGAACGAGGTGGTGCGATACCGCGCGGAGTTAAGTAGCGTGGATCGAGAATTTTTAATTGCTACGGAAAAGACTTGGTTTGAGCAAGGTAGAGCCAGGTCGCATACAACTAACACTTCGATGGAAGTACTTAACGAATTGTTCTCTGGAAAGGTCAATTCGAAAACGATGGCCCCCCAGGAGCTCACACTTAACTCAATGCGATTCCTTTCTTTGAAGTTAAGTTAAATCAAATGTCTACGAAAATATCCAACCAGTTTTAGCGGAGTTGAGGACAAACATCACAAAAAAATTGCGTCCATTTTCAGAAATCGTTTTTAGAAACCTACATCCGTATTTAATTTACGTGTTCTCTGAGGCTTTTATAAATTGATTCCTTATAGTTCCGAAATTATTTAGCATTTATTTATTATTTCAAATAGTATTCACAGGTAATTTATATAACCTGGGTAACCTTCAGGTAAATCAAGAATTAACATTAGGTACGGATAACAGATGTCGCCTTTGAGTGGCAAACAAACTCACGACGTTAAAGTACTATCTACCCAAATGAAGCTAGAGACATCGCGCTGCAAAAAATATTACAGTAGGGTCATTACTGATCCACTTAGCAAATGATGATTTGGGAAATGATTTTACTTGATTTAAAATCGCTCACCTAACATTGACCAAAGACCAGTGTTAGGTGAATATCTGATGCTACTGTAATCAAATTTTTGAATAATTTTTAAAAGGTAAATACATTTCGTTTATGTAAAGAAGCAAGCAATTCTTTTCTAAGTTTTCTATGAAACCTTTTCTATGTTAGATAAACTCTAAAATACACCTTCAAACACCAACAAGTTGGTCCACCGAAGACTCCTCGATATTTACAAGAAGAATATTAATTTCTTCAGTATGTTGTCATTTCATATATATATATATATATATATATATATATATACATATATATATATATATATATATATATATATATATATATATATATATATATATATATATATATATATATATATATATATATATATATGAAATGCCAAAAAATTGGTTAGAAAACAGTGTTTATTATACCGGTTTCACACCAGAGAGACAGTTCAATAAAACACGAGCAAAAACACCAATATTTTCACCAAAGAGACAGTTCTTAAAACATTTTTGTCTTTAAAAACTGTTTTAGTAAACAAAACACATTCCCATCTTTAGTCGGTAAGATCAAAGGCAAACACGTTTGATGTTGTTTTTTAGTCTGCTTGGTTTCAACACGCAGTTTTGTTTTTTATGAACATTTGCGTTTGTAGTGTTTGTTAGTAGACACACAGAACAACATTAAAAATAAAACCAGTCTGTTCAGTGTGAACAGTCTGTTTTAGAAAAACATACCTGTTTTAAAATAAAACAAAACATGTTATTGTTTTGCTTTTTGACAACCGGCATTAGGTATAATTGTTAAATAACATGTCATACCTTTTGTTATATTACATAAAACTAAAATTAGATTAATTATCTTCATATACATATATCTATCGCTGTAAAGTCATTTGCAAATTCTATTTAGATATAAATTATCCCCTCACTCATCAAACTCCCCTTCAAACTTGCCAAACACAGGAGCTTATATCAATTTTCCTCAATTATAAAGTTATCAATGCATTGAATAAACTACGTATAATGTATTCAACATTCTCCTAGATATATATCTCATTGTTCCTCAAGCGTACCACGCAAAGCCAAATGCAATTGCTATTTAACAACGTAAATCTAGTCCTACCTCTTGTCTGTTATACGTCATACGTCTAACATAGACGTCATTTCTCCAGGCATTTAAAGGGTTGCTTTATTTCTGTGCTTTTATAGTATGAAGTCATCGTGTGTGTGTGTGTCTGTGTGTGTGTGTGTGTTAGGTAGAGCGATGTTAAGTAGTTTTGCAATAAAAGCCCCCGGACTCATCAATTCACATCCGTTTTGGCAGTGACATCAAGATGTCGGTTCTCTGAGATGCTTTCATTGCTAAAGTGACATTTACGCATTTCAAAGTGTTGCATTCGTCCTTTTCTGCTGTGACTATATCTGTGTTACACAGCACACAGGAAATTGAAACATGCCTGTAACTTCTATTTTAAGTTGTATGTCGAATGACAGCCCCTAGCTATACACATATACAAACACACACACATATATATATATCTATATGTGAGGACATATATATAGAAAATTGTTAAGTAGACTGAATTCTAACAAACAATCAACACAATACAAATCAGAAATTCAACATATCTGATTTTTTTGAAAAAATACCATCAAGTATGGTAAGCGGAAGAAATCGCACCTTCGTCTCTTGATTACACATCAAGTTCTAGAACCAATCAGCTACGCTGACCGCTGACAATGTTTAATTCAAATTATGTAATTATACATTGTTTTTAAAAATATTACTGCTACTGTTCCTTTTCCTCTACTTACTTCATTCTTCTCTGTACTCCGCTATCCACCTCCTCCCTTCGTTGCATACTCTCATTAGCTCCTCTATTTTCTTTTCTTTACTTTTTATTTTACAATCGCATCTCTCTTTGATATTCTCCAACATTTGTATTTCTTTCTAGCACATTCTGTATTCTCTTTCTCTCTTTTTTTCCCAGTACCTGCTGCCTTTGTCTTCATTTTCCATTCCAAACCTTGCAATGGGCTTGTGTCCTATGCCTTAATTTCTATAAAAGTGTACTATATATTGATAAAGTGGGTTACTAGAACCTCAAATGTTCAATTATTTTTTAATAACTCTTTATATGTTAAGATATTAACAATTAAAAAAGTCATTTTGTCTCTTTAATTATTAAAGGGATTCAACGTTGTACACATTCCAAGTGCATGTGACATCACAATCCTTGTGTAAGGTTACCAACCTTACAACTCATAAATCTCTGCTATATGTATTAATATATCCAAATATCAAATATTATTTACAGCTATTTCAAGGAACAATCAAATTTCAATATTATGTCTGGGTTAAATAAAATAAAAACTTATTATTCTTTGACTTAACTTGATTATTTGAATACCAACAGCTACAAAACATTACCACACCTAGTCAACAAATAACTGACGTTAAAATGCATTTCACGTCATACAAATATGGCCGACCATTTCTAGCGCTAAAACTACAATTCAAACTTTTAATTGCTATATCTCCGTCAATATTTAGATATTTAATAAAATAGACACGCCAATACACATTTATTAACATCAATTTCAATCAACAATTGAAAAACCGACCACTAAAAAATGAGGACACAAGCCCATTGTCCTTATTTCTTTTCCTCCTATATGTTGTTGAAATAATATTTTATATAATAATAATATTTAATCACTTTGTCGCAACTTGACTAATATGTACTGTCTTGAGATCAGCATATTTTTGGTCTTTAAATGGGTGTGCATGAACATCCTGCCAGAACAGGTCCCCTTACTTGTAAGTCTGTTTTTTCAGTTGAACATAAAAATAATAGAAAATTATCAACGATATTGGTAGCTCAGAGGTTTAGAACAGTAGCATACAATAACAATGATCTGGATTCGATGTCTTCCAAGTTATTATCTATACACACACTACTAATTTGGGTAATATTGTAACTTGTGTAGGTAATTTCTAGCTGGCACTCGTATAATTATAATTATACTCGTATTATATATTAGTTTTGTTATGAGAACAATTAAAAATTATATAAACGAATTTCGATCGAAAGATTGCTAGGAAAATATATACCATAATTAATTAATATTGACGTTGTACTCCAAAGTAATTTTAAATTTATATCTCAAGCGCCTAATATATACCCAGTAAACATTGTGATGAAATGGCATAGATACGTCAAGTTCCAGTTACGTATGAAAATACAGTAGTCAGATTTTTTTCATAAAAATATTCTCTTCCTTTTCAGCAACTTACAATTAAAGTTTTATTGTCTCTTTTACATTTGAAAACGTTCATTTCACCAGAATATCACAGAAAAATAAAATTTATATGTCTCTATTACATTTTAATGGTTTATTTGCAACTTCATTCAATAGTGATACGGTAGTGATGCCACGTGAAGTGATTTTGTAATTTGTAGTTCATATCACTGACATTTCCCTCGAACGAGTGAAATCAAATTGAATTGTTTCATGACAAAAAAGTCATACGCATCTTCAATACGATGTCAAATGACTCGTTCATTTTTTTAAACAGTATTAGACACTTTGGGTAATATTGCAACTTTATATTTCTAGCTAAGAAAGGGGGAAAGTAGAAATGCGTACTTTGTATTTAATATATATTTCAAATACAAGAATACAATGACGTCAGTTCATTGTGTTATACTATGATCCTAGTAGAACGAAGACATAAATAAATATATATATATATATATATATATATATATATATATATATATATATATATATATATATATATATATATATATATATATATATATATAAGATAAATCTGTAAAGTTTTGTACGTAACCTTCTTGTATATCGTTATTGATTCGGATGCACGTGCAAATTCTGTAAAAAGTTACCCCTAGAAAAGCCCCCTACGTAATATAGAAAACGTTAGAATCCGCTTTGAGTTATTTCTCATTTTTCAAGATGTATTACAATAAACATTCGATATTCTAACGAAGCGTACAACGATGGAATGGTTGAACGGCACAATACCCCACTCCGCGCCCCTCTCTTCACCCCCCCCCCCCCCGTCTCACGGCAGCGTGATGAAAGTAACTATAAACGACAAGACATGATGGATATCCGGTTGCATAAGAATCCTTCAACCACTGAGATGGAATTTGCCATACCGTTGTGTACACTGTATCGAAAAACCTCGGCGAAACGTGTCTCGCTGTTGTTCGAGAATAAGGCCTGTCGCACACTGCACGTATACGCGCTACTACGCTTTATCTAACCGAACCCCATAAATGTAATGAACACTCGCACACTGCAAGCGACAAAGCCGACCGAATACGGGCGTTACGTAGATCTCATACTGAAAGCGTATATTAGCGACCAAGCGAATACATGCTGCAACGCTAAACCTATCCGAACCTCGTAAATATAAAGAGAAGAGAATCCAATAGTCTCTTTCATAACAGTGGTGTATCGATAAAAATGAAAGTAAAAGTTTTCTCTTATAATAAATTATGTTAGTGCAAAATAACTCCAATACACCCTAGAATACATAAGTTAGACTAGGTGTACTGTCGTATCGGTGCGTGGTATGTATGTCCTTCAGAAATACGTTTGCAGTGTGAGACAAGCCTAATGTACAAAGTACAAGGAGCATATGCTACTAGATCACAATGTTCAGCGAGTAAATCGATTTTCCTTTAGAAATATTCTTATATTTCTTGTATCTATTAATAACTTATTAGTCTAAGATCGCACTGGATGATTACTACTGATACATAAAAACGAGAGAAAAATGAGGAAGGTTGAGAGAGGACTTGTGAAAGAGGTGGTTCAACTAATGAGAAAAGGAGGGAGGACAAAATGGGAAAAAGAAAAGAGAAGGTATTATGAACGAAGAGATATACTGGTGAAAGAAATAGAAAAGGTTAGGGAAGAGTACAGAGTAGGATAAGGGAAAGAGACATAAAATTGCAAAAACAGCAAAAAACAGAATCGATTAAGCGAAATAGAATACAACATATGGAAAATTGTAGACGAGAAGGATGCAGTACATAGAATAACAGGAAGGGAAAGAAATAAGAATAACAGCTAGGTTCGGACTTGTGAATGAGGAAAGAGGAAGTAGATATTGCGGAATGGAAGAAGAGTAGATGCGGGAAGTGAGAGGAAAAATTAGAGCACATTAAGAGTAGATGTCAGGAGATTGCGGAAAACCAATTAGGCCTGTAGGAGATATGGCAATGAAAGAGGGAAGGAGGACTATGGATGGAGGAAGTAAGGAGAAACGCAGCAAGATAGATTTTAATTATAAATTGCAATGTATACATAAATAAATTATTAAATTTGTTTTTTAACGTTTGTTAACTTAAAATATATAAACTAATTGAGAAATAATTTTCAACACGATATTCACAATAAAATAAATACAATACAATACATAAGAGAGAGAGAGAGAGAGACAGTTAGTACATCACACCGTCTATCAAACAAGAACGCAGTACGCCAGCTGTTAAATTTTAGTTAAAAGTACTTACGGTCTTATTTTTCTATGGGCAACCCGGCAGAAGATATTTCTTTATTAATTAATATCTATAAAAATTATGTTGTGATTAAAAAGAATATGTCCGTAGTAATCACGCAGTCGGATTTTAGATTATTTATACAATGGGCTTGTGTCTTATGTCTTAATTTCTATAAAAGTGTACTATATATTGATAAAGTGGGTTACAAGAACCTTAAATGTTCAGTTATTTTTTAATAACTCCTTATATGTTAAGAGATATTAACAATTAAAAAAGTAATTTTGTCTCTTTGATTATTAAAGGGATTCAACGTTGTACACATTCCAAGTGAATGTGACATCACAATCCTTGTGTAAGGTTACCAACCTTACAGCTCATAAATCTCTGCTATATGTATTTATATATCAAAATATCAAATATTATTTACAGCTATTTCAAGGAACACTCAAATTCCAATATTATGTCTGCCTTAGCAGGGTTAAATAAAATAAAAACTTATTATTCTTTGATTTGACTTGATTATTTGACTACCAACAGCTACAGAACATTACAACAACACTGACCTACTCAACAAATACCTGACGTTAAAATGCATTTCACGTCATACAAATATGGCCGACCATTTCTAGCGCTAAAACTACAATTCAAATTTTTAATTGCTAAATCTCCGTCAATATTTAGATATTTAATAAAATAGACACGCCAATACAGATTTGTTAACATCAATTTCAATCAACAATTGAAAAATCGACCATTAAAAAATGAGGACACAAACCATTGAGATCAAAAATATCAAACGGCAAAGAGGGGCGTTGCAATATTAGGCAGCTTAAAAATTTGGGAACCTATGCACTAAATAATGTTTCCTTCAGGTCAAAAATGAATATATCCTCACGGGGTTCTGAAATTATAACTTCTACATTCTTTCAAACATTCTACATTCTACAAAAAACAAAAAAGAGATAAAAGACAAATCTAGAAAGTGTGTCTAGAATCCATTAAAAAAAACAAGGACACCAAAAGAAAAGACAAACTTTACAAACATTAGAATAAAAACAAGAAATATAAATGGTTAATTTTCTGCTTCCTGTATAATTTGCAAATGTCATTTACGACAGTTTACCTCTTAGCTACTGATATATGAGCTCGTATAACATTGCAGTAAAAGTATACATACTTATATACGAGTATGGTGTGTTAACTCTATTTCCTTATACAATAATCTTTTGTTAAAATGTTAAAAGCTAGGAAATATTACACATAGTTATAGCCCAAACTTTATTATACTGAGATAATAATTTATGACGTCATAACTCGATAATCAACGCGGTGATAATACTGGGTTGTGCTTTAATACGTAGCAGAGTCCACTTGTGCCTTGTACGTATGTGATATACGCGTATCTAGGAAACACACATACTCATAAAGCAAATGAATAATGTGTCAAAGATACATTGGTCATCGCAGATTCGCAGTTAAGATTGATGCAATAGTTTTCCTTCTGGGAGAAAATAATAATAAACTGGTAGAAATATAGTTTATAGATAGTAGCGTTATCGTTCAAGCAAACCAATGATTTGATAAGTGCTATTTGAACTTGATATTTTTTACCATTAATAAGCAAGATTTATTTCCAAACAGAACGATCAAAATAATAACCTCTGTAAACCATTTAGTGAATTACTACGCTTAGAGAAGTATAGTTCCTTTTCCATTTCTAGTCTACAAATTTACGAACTCGAACAATTAGATATGATGACGATTGCCACATGTGACATGCCTTCGGTTTCTTGCCGTAATTCGAAGCATATTACCAACACATATCGTATAAAGCATCGAAGTCCAAATTAGCACGAACTTTATTGATTGAAATTGCATATAGTTTTCTAGAATTTTTGAAACAGCAAGATATTTATAATGAATAGTAAGATTCGTAATTTATTTAATAAGTAACATGTTTGTAGTGTAATTGTACTTGTTGCTAATGATGTTTCTAATCCTCCTCTATTATTTCCAGACTAACAACTAACACCCAATACAACCAGTACTACTAACTAACCAGTCCCCAACAATTGGCATCGTAAAAGTTAACCCAAAGGAAGAATATTGGAGCAGTAAGAGTCTTGAGACAATTTACAACATGACTTTTAGAAAATCATAACGCCACTCTGATCAAATTTCGACGAATTATGACGTATAGAAATCCTTATTTGAACTACGTAGTATACGAAAAGTAAAACTTCAGCACTGGTGTCTTGCTTTCAAACGTCAGATGTGATCAAACCCGATTTCGCATGGGATAGATCTTTCTCGCGTGGAGACTAGTCGTCTTCGGTAAGTGCAAGAGTGCTTGTCGTGGTCAATGTGTCCCTAAGGAATGTAAAATAAATAAGTTGAAACAATCATCTCGACGAACAAGGAAGACAAGCATCACTAGACCATCATCTAGACTGTACTGGAGGGGACTTCTCAACTGCTGTGAAATTAATCTTAAAGAAGACGTGATCAAAGTGATGTTCCGATTAATAAAAACAGTGCAACGGGTTTAAAGGGTCAAAAAACGGAAGGAGGGGAGTGTTCTTTACAACTAACACGTAGAGAACCTCTTCTCCTTACTGGATTGACAGAACCGCAAGACGGTCAAGGTGGCGGGGGCCGCCCTATCGGGGCCCGTAATGTTGGGTCCCGAGTAATGGCCCCCATGCTACGAGCTGGTGTGCCGTCAGATTCAGGGGCTGATTCAAGACCCACGAGTTTGGCGGTAACCACTCCTAGAGCGTGTACTTCTGATACGGTTGAAACGCCAGATCCTGAGCAACCGGAAAGAAGACATAAACCTAGTAGACCACTTTATAGAAGAGTCTTTAACTACGTAAGGCAAGCATGGACTGGGGTCAAGTTCTCATTAGGTATGACCTCTTTCAAGTTTATTTTTATCCTTGTCATAACGGCTTTCTTACATTGCAGCCGACTACTTGCCATGGTAACTTTTTCAGTAGTTTCCAATTAGCACACTGTCGAGAGGAAGTTTCTACTTTAATGTAGGTAATACAAATGCTAATATCTGTATCGTTTTCCTCTTTCTCCGAACAGCTTCCACTTAAATAATGCATGTATCCTATCACGATCTCAGTCGCATAAACTACGAGTAGAACGTAGTGCGGCATTTTAATATACATGTATATGAACCATATTATGAATACGAACCTATTGATTACGTACTTCTACGACACAGTGGTGTATTGATAAACAGTAAAATAGAAACTTCTTCTTATGATAAAGTATGCTAATGCAACGACATCCTACTGAAAATCGCAAGTGAATGATTGCATGTGAAAGGTCTAATATTAATAAAAAATAAATGATATATGTTCTGCCATCTTTTATCAACTATTAAAAACAACTGAAGAGAAGGTTTTAATCCTTGCTGAAAAGGTTATGTTCTATGTATTTCAAACGGGATTATGAACCATCATTTAATTTCTATAAAACTGTACTATATATTGATAACGTTGACTGTAAGTACCTTAAATTTTCAATTCTTTTTTAATATTAAATAGTCCTTTTCAACCCTTTAATCATTAAAGTCATCTCAAGTCATACATCTCTAAAGTATCTATGTCATTTCAAGCGCCTGTGTGATACGTTTGTTACTAATGGGATTGTGTCCTCATTTTTTAGTGGTCAATTTTTCAATTGCTGATTGAAATTGATGTTAATAAATGTGTATTGGCGTGTCTATTTTATTAAATATCTAAATATTGACGGAGATATAGCAATTAAAAGTTTGAATTGTAGTTTTAGCGCTAGAAATGGTCGACCATATTTGTATGACGTGAAATGCATTTTAACGTGAGTTATTTGTTGAGCAGGTCAGTGCTGTGGTAATGTTCTGCTGTTGGTATTCAAATAATCAAGTTAAGTCAATGAATAATAAGTTTTTATTTTATTTAACCCTGCTAAGGCAGACATAATATTTAAATTTTATTATTCCTTGAAATAGCTGTAAATAATATTTGATATTTTGATATATAAATACATATAGCAGAGATTTATGAGTTGTAAGGTTGGTAACCTTACACAAGGATTGTGATTAAAGAGACAAAATGACTTTTTTAATTGTTAATATCTCCTAACATATAAGAAGTTATTAAAAAATAATTGAACATTTGAGGTTCTAGTAACCCACTTTATCAATATATAGTACACTTTTATAGAAATTAAGACATAGGACACAAACTTAAAAGTCAAAGTCAAAAGTTGCAAAAGAATACATTTCTTAGTTATTGCAAAACTAAAGTTTAACCTAAAAAATTAAGTTTTAATTTAATTAACTAACGAAATAAGTAACCTAGATATTTTGATTGGTTAAACTACAGTTTGAAGGTCTAAACACAATGAGATGGACCTTCACCGCACCGCGTCATCTTTTTAACATATGGTGAAGTGTCCTGCTTTGTGACGTTTCTATCACTATTGCACTTTAATTATAGTTCGCATCAACTTTATCTTCATTTGTATTCCGAGAGATAGAGTGGTTTCGCCATTTATAGCCGATAAAATAGACATCTCATATGAACGACTGTGAGAAACTGAACTGTAAATTAACTCGTTAATGACAAAACAATCATGCGCGTCTTCAATATGATGGCAAAGTGACTCCAAAATATATACTAAGTACCTTCTTTCGAGATCATATTTTATGGTATTTTATTAGCAGAGGGTATACATTTACTACAAATGTATCCCCTCTTCTACATCAGTTACAAATGTATCAAGCAATATTCACAAAAAACCAAAGTTAACCGACTATTTAAAAATCAGCATTGATTATTCGAAACATACCAACAACAAATTTGAAATTGCTTTGTGAAGGCCACAAATCAAATAAGTAAACATGCGAACCTCTCCCTATTCCCTATTTCCACTAAGCAAATTCGTTGGTCCGGCTCTTTATCCGTTTGTTAGACCCGTGTTCTGTGTTTACCGTGCAATTTGCTGAACACATCCATTTAGGCGAGGTAGATGCAAACCGCATCCCCACACCATCGCGTTCCCGTTACCCTCCCCGCTCCCCCGGCTTGTATAAGTGTTTACATGCGGTTTACCAGGTGTGCAACAATGCAACATGATTATATTGCACACCTTTGTGATGATTAATTTAACTTTATATTACTAATTAAATCGCAGAGCGGAAGCGAGACTGTTGACATGTTCGTGCGTCAACACTTCTGATCTTAACCTCAACTAACAAATAGTCCAAAATCACAGAGCCCCCAGACGTTTTACCAATGCTTACAATTATGTAGTTGAGATCGTATGCATACTTACTAGGTTGAAAGCGGGGTCCTTTTACAGTTAAAGGTACATAAAAACCTCACTCACCTGCATGAAATTATGATTGCTGGGTTTTGTATATGTTTTTTTTCATAATATTGTTAAAAACCAACATTCACTAGACCCCTCCCGTGGGCTGTAAGTTCCGTCAGACGTTTTAAACCTATCTAGCGCTTTAAAAAAGAGTCGTCAAATGCTTCAGAGAATCTGTGTACATCGTCTTTATCGACACCTAACTTAAATTCACAATCTATTGAACAACAGTCGTCTTTCTTACCGAATTTTTTAAATAGCTTAAAATGCATTGTTGTAACTTGTTCTCTGACGTCATGCGTGTTAAATTTTACTAGTGTGATATTTATTTGTATGTTAATATTGCCAAATCAAAAAATCTTAAGTTGCATTTTCACTGCAACTTACCTAAATTTTTATATACTATACTCTGCCCCGGATGAAGACTTCACCGGACCCTGGACAACATATAAAATCGACTACTAACAGACCTCCCCTCCCCACACACCCGAATACACAAAAATAAATTTTTAATATTATAAAATTTTAAAAATTTTAAATGAAAAAATATTCTTTTTAAATTTAAATCCCACGCAAAATTAGTGATATCTACAGTCCCGGATTAACTTTTTCTATATGCCTGTCACAAGTAGCTAAAATTTCTTGTATCTAATCACAAATGTTTCGACGATGTCATAATTGCTTTCGATTGTATACAGTCATAATTGCTCCGACAGAATCCGTTACCGTGCAAACTCCAATACTCTGAAGATTTTTCTTATTTGTCCAGAGCCGAATTTGGAGGTGCAGAGGCCCTAGGGCAACGAAGGAGCGGAGGCCCCAAATTATTTTCGGAATAAAAGGAACAATTTCTTTCCGTCAAGTCTTTCAAAAATTTATTACTTTTATCTCTATCCCTCAAATCCGGGCCTGTAATTTGACCAACCTATGTCAGGCAGTATCATATTTTATTGTTCATATTATACATGACCATTTCGATTCAATACAATTTACAATCTATCAGGTTCACCAGAAGCAATTACGATAGCATGATTTCACGTTCTTTCAACATCTTTGCTTCCATAACATCTAAACCAAGAAAATATAACAATGGTCGGGAACCGAACCCGAAAGCATATCAGCGTGATATCAACGCTGTAATATTCTCAGCCACTGTGTTGATAAATAATAAATCGTAGAGACTTGCACTAAAAGTATACTTGGTTAAATAAATGTCATAGGTCGGGGGCCGCGGAGCGAGGGCGTTGGTGCCATTGGCATACCAACGCTTATGGAATATCGTATACCGGGCAGCCCTTCATTCTTCAGCCCAACAAACAACACTATTTTGATGTTTTGATGTGAGCAAAGAATAACTGCTACTAGACATTCTGCAGACTTGCGCTTTAATGTAAACAAATGGCTTTTAATTAATCTGGAATCGTTGATTTCACAGCTATATTAACGGTATCAGATTCAGTGAAGCCCATTATGAGGTCTCACAATGTAAAACAAATATCACAATGTAAAACCAAAAAGCAAAGCAATGGCTTGACAACTATTATTCGGACTTGGTATTTTTTGTCATTAATAGTAATGTTTTTATCAACACACGAAATACAGAAATTTTTATTGTTTTGAAAATTACAAAAGTAGCATCACTGAAACCGCTGTAACTCGTAAACTAATGGTCGGAATGTCATGAAATTTTTACACAATTCCTTTGAAGATTGGTACTATCTAAATATCTATGTCATCCTACGAACTTATTGAGTGCTCTAGTTTTATATATGTAATATTTTTGAACGCTGTCAAATAAGTTTTTGATTATATGAGTACCAGAAAATATAACGCTTGCGGCTGTGCCGGATTATTGATTATACCGAATTATCGAATGTTAATGTAGTTTTAACAATATTACCAGCGGTAAAAGGGCTTCACACGAGACGAGATAAGGCGAGAGTTAGAAAAATCTCGCCTCGTTCTCGTTAGTTTAGAAAAAAATAGGTATCTTTTTATTCTAGGTCTCGTCTCGTCACATATCGTTATTGTGAGAACTTACTCCTAAGATAGTTCTAAACACCTAAACTCAACGATATTTTTGCGGCAACTAAAGCCTGAAATGTCTTCAAACAAACGCATTGTAAATAATTTATATTCACATTATACATTATATTTTCCCTTAAAACATTCGTTTCCGTTCGGCTACAAAATGTTGTAAAAGACAAAATTATAAAATAAAATATCTAACAGATGTTTGTTTACCAAATTTTATATTTCGTAAAAGTACGAACTAACCTTTTTTGTAATAAAAAAAGAACATTTATGTTATTTGTTAGTTTATTTTTCTCAGAATTTTTTTTAAACAACGTCAACGAGACCAGAAAGAGACCCTCGGGTATATCTCGGGACCGTCTCAATAGTTTTCAGAAATGTCTCGTCTCGTGCTCGTAAATAACACTAAATGAACTGCAATTGATACTCATGATTCAAAATAAGCAAACTAAAAACAGGCAATATCTCGAATCCATCTGAAAATATCGAAAGTGAAGGGCTGGCTCGCAGCCGGATTATTGGGCGTGCCGAATTATAGAACTTCCACTATATATTATATAGTATATAACAATTTCAAACTCAATAAAATGCTATAGAATGTGCATCGTGAACAAATCCCAAGACTCCGAATAGAAATCCAAAGCATACACAATCGTTCAGAAATCTTGAAATTATTTAGCCATCTGTCTAAAACAGAAACCTGAAATCCCCTTCCGCTAATCTGGTTAGCTGATTAACGGTCACAGCGGGTTTTTTCTACTCGTAGTATACTCTGAGTTATCAGGGCGCAGTAAACTATACCAGCAATCAAACTGAAAAATATAGGAACATTGGAAGATTATAGACAGGGCCGCGCTGGAGTTTCTCTCAGTATGATGTTTCAGTATCTTTTCTTGTGAAGTAGTAAACAATGGAGAACTTGCTGAAACTTTGTAAATTTGTTCTACGATAGTCAATAATTCATTAAAAAAAATATGGCTAGGATTCCGAAACTTTTAAGGAAATAAATAGTTTTAAAAAATGGAAAGTATATGGGGAAAGTCACATGCAAGTATATGGGGATTCATTAACTTGTGCATTTATTTAATAATTTAATGTAAGTATCTAATGAAGAAAATTATTATTTCAATTGAATATGGTTCAAAAAACATCAAGCTTTGTGTTGTATGTTTTTGTAAAAAAAATACATCACAATCATCCGTTACTTCTGCTATTCAAAATACGTTGTAAGATTTGGCAACGTCGCTTATGCATTTAATCGTCGCACGAGTAACTGCGAATATTCGATAGGCATTAGGTCTAAGTTTTCAGGTTATGTTCTCTAGCGATGTTGTCAAATGTCCAAGCGATTTATCTATAAATTTTAAAATTATTTTTCATATGCATGAAAAAAGTAATAAGTAATCTAATATTATTACAGAAATTATTTACACTACGGTGGTACTAGGATCTCTTTAAAATAAAATTCGATTGTGATTTAAAAAAACTACACAAAATATATGAATATTATTATTATTTGGAAATCTTTACAAATCTACTTCAGTTTTAACCCTTCTAACTTTAACTTTAGCAAATTCGTTAATTAAGAATATGTAGTCTAGGATGACAGCTAACAGTCAGTACATAGAGATACAGATATTGTATAACTCATCTATTTTCTGTTGTGGAAGAGAGACGGAGATAGACGGAAGAATAGAGAAAGACGCTTGTCCCTTTACTATGCTCAACTTCTGAAAATTGTCTGCCGAAACTCATATCGACTGCGTTAAATATTATATAGCACTTCATAATATTTCAAAAGTTTAAGAATTCTAAGATACAATTTGTGAAGTTAATTTAAAGTTTGAATGTTTTTGCCTTCACTGCTTTAAATAATTTTGTCCTAATAATCGCTGTAAAACGTGCGAACAAATTGCAATAGTTTTTAGTTTAAACCACAACGTTGAGTTACCGGTACTAAATATTAACAGGCCTTACAATTACTAATTAAATAACTCAGAAGTTTCATTTTTATCTGACTACTTTTTAGTCATAATTATTTTACAACCAAATAACTACTTACTACAGTTATTAAATTTAATCTGTGATATCTTTGTTGATCGATTAACAAGAAAATTTGCTGTTACATTCAACTTTGTTTTTTGTGCTAAAAGTTCATAGGTATTTTGGTTAAAACATTTTTAATCATTTTTCGTGTTATTATAAATATGGGGCTTTTGAAGTATAAATTTAAAAACCGTAAGTGCATTATTACTTTTTATCTTTAATTTATAAATTGATATATTTGACACGAATATAATGTTTATATTAATATAATTTTTCATATAAACTGACTATAAAAAAATATTTTTTTTAACAAAATTTGTGCAATATTTGACCAACTTTTTTTCAAAATTTACGATTTATTTTTCGATATGTAAATTAATTAACAAAATTAGCCTATACACAAAATTTGAACTTTCTATCACAATTTTTACCCTCGGCAAAAAAGGCCCCTGCGCCCAAAAATATATTTTCTAAATTTTGAATTTTTCTTTATTCCATATTCCATTATAACACAATCCAAAATTTGAGCTTTCTCCAAAGTTTTCTACCAGGCATCCTATTTTTCTCATAGCTCCTATTATAAATTTTTGAATCTCTAAATTTCGAAATATGAATTAAATAGCATAATACACAAGCAAAATTTCAACTTTCTATCTTTTACGAATTTAAAGTTATACGGCAAAATGTGCCTATTTTCTTTCAGTTTTTCCAGGAAATTCAGTGGAAAATCCGAGGACTCCAAAAGTCTTATTATAACACTATAATGTGTGTTAACAAGGTGTGTTCAAAAAATAATGGTTTAAAAGACCCGCGTTAATTATTTAAACAAAATCTTTTTTCCCGTAAGTTGGTAGCACTGTTCTCAATTACTATGGCTATTACTATTTCATTACAAGAACTATATGAGCCGCTAAATACAGTTATGTGTATTTCAGATTTATCTTACATTTTATTACCTATTACGTAAACAATGTTAACTAAAATACAATGTTTTGAGACCAATTTATCTACCTGCTTTTTGAAAAATAAGTCTACCTTAATCTTATTTAGACCATTTTAGATGACAACGTTTCAATAAAGTAAAATACTGCATGATTGTAAAGGTTTATTTACCAAGCGAACGTTAATTAATTTTATGTACGAGTGTGTACGTACATCGTACAAGTATTCAAGGGCAAAAGACTAACTGCGTCTATAGAAAATAGTTCAAGAAAATGAGATTAAATTTTTATTGAATTTCCTGTACTTCCGTACTGGTATAACAAATCAAAATAAAAAGCGTAAGGAAATGTAAAACCTTTAGAAAATGCTATTTACATAAACTTTTCGTTATTGAATAAAATTCAATTTAAAGTGAAATAAAATGAATAATGTGAATGGAATATTTTATGTTTAATTCACGTTTTTCTAATAAAATGAAAATATTTATTATTAGTAATAGTTTAATAAATGAACAAAATGTTTCATTCTATGGACATGACTTATTTTATCATTCGGAAAGAAAAGAAGGAAAGTATAATGTCTTTAATTCTGTTTTTAATGGGTCTTTCAATCATTTTTAATTTTACACCATTTTTGGAGTGTCACCATACCAATGATATTTTGCAAATATTTCGTTCCATTACTAAGCGGCCATCCATTAATTACATCACACTAGGGGGGAGGGGATCCATAAAGTGTGAAAAGACTGTCCCCTTAAGGGGAAGAGGAGTAATACATTTTGTGACGTTACATCTAATATAAAACTTGACTTCAAAGAAAATAAAATTATATCAAGACCAAAAAACAAAAAAGATTTTATTTTTCAAATTTGTGACGTAACAACAAGGTGACGGTGTGACAAATGTGTGAAAAGGCTTGACAATGGAGACGAGGGGTTACAAAAATCATGAAATATGTGTTACGTAATTTATGGATGACCCTTAACCTCAGATTTTTACTTTGGTATAATATAAAAATATCACCACTTCTCACGAAAATATTGCGTTTACCTGTTGAGGGACTACCCATTAATTACGTCACATTCAAAGGGGGGAGAGGGTCCACAAATTCTGACAAAATGTAATAAATGGGGGGGATGGAAAAGTAGTAAATATTGGATAAAATGAAGTAGAGCCGCTCCTTGGAAAAAGTGCCATTCCTTCGAAAAACTTAAAAAGTACTATACCCTACATACTTTTTCCAAATTTCATGTGACAATGACAGAAGTGTGACGTAATTTATGAATAGTCGCTTATTTAAAATGACATCTCTTGTTGAAATACTCTATATTATCAGTTTACTCTATAATTTATGTTTCTATTTTTTCAGCAGATTCCGAACTGGAGGATTTGGAGACTCCTCCACGGTACAGGCCCGACAGTTTGGGGGCCCTTAGCCGCTCCACAAGATTTACAGAAGCAGAAATCAAAAGAATCTACAGAGGGTTCAAAGCAGAATGTCCAACAGGAGTTGTGAAGGAAGACACCTTTAAGCTGATATACGCTCAATTTTTTCCTGCGGGAGGTTCGTGTGGTACAGTATCTTTTGTGCTAATAACAACGTTTTCAATCATTTCATCATTTCTAATTAAATAATATTCTAGTTAATTATATATATATACTGTCTATAGTTTGAGCAGCCCATTGAGAAACTATAAATGTTTATTATTATAGAAGCTATTTGAAAATGAATTGTGGTAATTAATAACATAACTAAAGATATTTTTGATTCATCGATGAAAAAAGATGTATATCTCGTTCAGCATGAACTTGCACTGTCTCTCTACTAATAAACTTCGTGTTGGCGATATCTTATACACGGATCGCGGCTCACATTCTCTGCGCTATATCTCGGGAACGGTTGATCGTAGTAAAAAATGCATTATATCAAATTTGTAAAGAATTTGATGGTCTACAACTTTACTAATAACTCTAAACATCATTTAGAGCATAGGTAACAAGATATCTACAAAGAACCGATTCATGTGACCTTTTCTTTTTTTTTATTTTTAATATTTCTGCCATTTGGCACTACATTCTTGTGCCTTAACTCATTTATTTACATGTCATTGTGCCTAATTTAATTTTGATCCTTATTAAATCTAAACATTCTCACTCCTTCCAAACGAAAAAAAAATAATATTATCCTTATAAAAATAAAAGCAAAACTGCTACTGTTACTGCTTCGCTCCTCCTGCTACTCTCCCTCCTGTTTCTACTCTGCCATTCCTTCTCTTTCCTCGTTCCTTTTCTCTATCTCCGCCATCCACCTCTTCTTTTAACTGCCACCCTTTAATAACTGCCCAATATTCTTTTCGCTTATTACCTTTTTCTCACATGAAAACTTAATGTGCTCCAATGTTTCTATCTCCGTTCCCCTATCCTATCTTTCACCCCCCCCCCCCTACGTTATTCGTTTTAAATTTTTTCTTAGCTTCCACGCGAAATCAATTGCTTTCAAGTCTATCCAAAATGAAATTATTTTTCTTTAGATCCTATGCGAAATCAGGGGTACAATTCCCCGATGAAAGCCTGTCCCATTTAAATTTTGGCACTGTACATTTGCCTTATTAGCTCAATGATTAATACGGGCCTGGATCATATTAATAGAACAATCTAAAATCTATAATTAATAATCATAGAAATAATATAAATTGTTTATTCTAATTTCAATTTTTAAAAATTCTCCAAGATTTTTTTTGTTGATACACAGAAATAAAATCACTCTCTTATTTCTTCTCTATTCAATTTTGAAATAATATATTTCTGTATGACCTTGTTCTTTTTTATGATTCTCCTCAAGTGTCGGACTAAGTTTTAAGTAAAGAAGATAATTTTAAAAAGTTGATATTTTGTGCCCAATATTTCTGACTCATTAGAATGTTATCCCAGCTAAAACCCACAAAACTTAATGGCTTTTTAGCGAGAACCAATCCACAATACGACTGATTGAAACACATAACGATTTATTAACCTCGAGATTTTTATAAAAGCAAAAGTTTCGACCATACAAATGTTGACTCTTAAACCCAGATGCCACACACTTTGCAAAACAAAATGTTGAGCTATGTTATTAATTACACCAAGCCGTTTTACGATAGCTCAAGTAATAATTAATGTATTAATGATTATGGTTATATTTAAACCAGTGGCGCTTCGTGAAAGGAAATGTTTGAAGACTTGCTTTAAGTATAACTGAATACATAATATAGGCTTACATTTAATAGAACTGTCTTTGCAACTAACTGATAACTATAAAAGTATGTAACGTCACTGACGTTCTTTAACCCACAAATTATTATAACGTTACGTGTAATGGAGATTAGCGATTCTTGAAAAGCGATATATTTAAACACTACCTATCTATTTATTCTTCTGTTGTTATAAAAAAAAATGAAATACAAGCGTTACAGATTTTCTTGTTTATTTTGTAAAATGTCAGCATCACTATCAACCACCTATTACGTTGGCAGTTTATATGGTGTCAATATTTCATATATGTGAGTAATTAATTTCTGATTATACAATGCTTATAACCATTTGAACGAATTAGCCAGACGAAAAACATAACACTGGTCCGGGAATCTAATGTGTAATCATAATGTTATATATTTTCATTCATAAGTTGACATTATTTATACATGAGTGTAGTACTTTTAGCGTACAGACTAGTGCGACATAAACATGCGACACTAATTAAACCTTTACTTATGTTATTTTGAAAAATTCTAGATAGTATTTTTATGAAACAAAAATGTTTCAATCCTGAGTCGGTGTTTATAAAAGAATTTGCATATGCAGCGCTTTTGAATTGAGCAAAAGGGTCGGGTACCTACTCAGTCTCTACTATAATCTTAGCGTGGGTAGACGTTTTTTAGTTGTGTTTAGAAAATATTAGAAATACAAATAATTGGAAATGGTGTTTAAATGTACAAATGAAATAGACCTGAACAATAGATACTTGTTTAAGTCGCACGTATGTTTACCATACTTAACCCGAAGACACAACAGTCTGGCATCAAGCACCAATACTCTCAGCCACTGTGCCGTCGGCAGAAACCGAATAATAATAATAAAAATATAAACAATAATTTCCGTGTAACTTTTAAATCGGCAGATGCATGTACATTTACATGAATAAATGTATTACAGAATTCTTTTTCGCAGTGCAGCCTTAGCCTAAGAAAGAGGACTCTAAAGCATATTTCCAATTCTAATCTTAAAAAGTGTAGTAAAAACGTTACAAAATAGAAGCTTTTCTTTTACATAACTACACCGATGAGATAATTTATTTAGGTTATGTTTACTAACACTTCTAATATACCCTTGCCTTTTAAACACCCCAAATTTTTGCCCTATTCTTGATGATAGTTTTCTATTGATATCAGTTTCTCTTTTCAGTTAAATATGACAATCTTAAGGAAAATACTCGTATATAGTAAAAATATATTCTAAACAATTTGAGAATCTAAAGTGTTGATAGATAATTGTGCAATATATACTAAATTTTATAGAATTTTAGACGAAAGAATCTACCCTATTAGCAATTTACGTTTTTATGTGATAAATTAGTTGTGATAAACTAATCTAACGTATATTAATGAAATGCCGAATCAAGGTCATAATAAATATAACATTCAAGTCAAGAGTACGTGCAAATGCACGTTACTGTTAATATATTGGGTCAGCACCGCCCATCGCGGGTGGTACACTCGGGAACATCGCCAAATGGTTGTTAAATATACCCAAGTTAAAAAAAAAACAAGAAAAATAGTAGATTACATACCGCATAAAACAGTAAACGAGTGTTAATTAATAACTTAAGACAACAGATCAAATTGTTCCGTGGACAGCGCATGTACTATGACAACGTTCAAGCAAAAATGATACATTATGTAACTTTATATTTGTTTGGTATAAAATATCAACGTGGTGTATTTTATGGGTGGTGGTAGAACCAGAGAAATATTGCAAAGCCGACATGGAATAACCGCATTTTATGAAATCAATGAAAATCTAATCAGATATCTATTAGTCTCTTTCCTACTTACACTCGGCTGGTTATGTACAGTAAAGTATGGGGGGGGCTCAGACAGCAATAACTTCTAGAAGCAACATGGAGGAAATTGTTTTGTTTTTAGAAATATGTTTATTCTACGGTACATGAAACATAGTCCGCATGAAATATTGTGGGAGATGTAGGCTAAACAATTTATTGAGGCTTACCAATTTCCTAAAAAATTCTACTTCTTGTCCTGAGTAACTTCTTCATTTAATCTCACAGGTAATTAAAATCACAAGAATTTTAACGACGAACCCGTCTAAAATATTATTAGAAACTTAAGCCTCATTTCCACTCACTGTTTTGATATTTAATTTACTGTTTTTATTTAATATTGTAATCTAGATTTCAGGGTTTCTTTTAAACATTCCTTTTCACATTTGTGCTTTAATTTAAGTTTAGTTAATTTAGTTGGTGCGTATGCATCGTTAGTGTTATAAATTTTGACTGTTTGTCAAAATTGTATGTGAAATAATTAAAATTGCTATTTTTAATAACAATTAGTAATAGAAATTGTTATCATTTCTATATTTTTCAAAAACTAACATTAAACTTCCTTTAAAAGTAAATCCTACTTCATTTTGACAGATTGTCACAATTTGGAGGTTATAATATAATATAGTTTTTCTTTATTTAATTTTTAAACATTGGACCTTGTAAGGTTCTAAAAAACAAAGAAAACTTAAAAAATAAATTAAATTAAAAATGCATATTGCCATATGCTAAACAATTTAAATTATATACAAAATTAAATTAAAGCAGTGATTGGGAATGATACTTAATGCTCCATTTCATGTTAAAAAGTGGAAAATGAAACGTTTTAGATTAGAGTAATGGCTAAATAAGTTATATATTTTATTGAATTGATGAAGCACCTCTCCAGTTTTATCTAGCTTGCATCATCCATCTTTACATTAATTTTTAGACAATTAGATTACACATATGAATTACTAGATTATATCTAATTAATGACAATCCAATTCTCGGCATCACCCACCCTTCCGTAACCCCCTCCTTTTTATCGAGGTAAACTGTTCTTCGAAGTTACTGTAATTATAAATTAGTTGCGATAGGATAGCCTAGAACCGAATTGACAAGAACCTAGCAAGCAGCGGATTATGATATGATTTTTGCAACGGTAATTTCTAATTAGATTGTAGTCTTTTGCACTGGATTAGTGCATCATTTTAGCTATCGTGTTCTTCGACTATTGTCGCCGATCTAGTATCGCTTCTCTCCATTACAATAAGTTGTAGTTTAAAAATAACATGCTTGTTTAACACGCTTATAGGTCCTTCCGGAGCAGAAATCTGTAAGTTAATTTTGAGTTATATCTAAAATTATTGATAATCCATATACAGAAATAATAACATTATCAGAATCTGGTATTTTATAATTTTGAAAAATTATTTTTAATATTACTGTGTGTGGATTTTCAATATAATAGAAAAACTTGTAATCACTGCACAGTTTCCTTAGTAGAAAACCTTTTCAATTTCCCGTTATGAGATAAATCTTAACTAAAACTGGAAAACATCCAAAAACTATAATTACCCATAAGCAATTTTATATAGCTGCTAATTTAAGCGTCGTAAGTGGTGTAGTGATTAGTGCAGCTGATTACAAACACTCTGGACAAAAAGAAAAAAGGATGTAAAGTGATTTTTCGTAAATTTTTAAATCGCACGTTAAAATTCACTTTCTAGTATAAAGTAGTGGAGTAAATTGGGGTATGAAAGGTATCGTTCAATATTGAACCAAAGTTCTAAACTGATTATTGTTTTGCTTCTATAAATAGAGATAGATAACAAAACAAAAACTTTTTTCCGGAACACTTTTTTCATGGAGCTGTATCCTCAAATGACCTCAAGAGTTCTACTTAAACCACTTATAATAACTTCTATATAAGCAAAAGGATTCTACCATACTGTAGCTAAAATAAGAATAAAAGTAAAATAAAAGGAATAGTTCTTCATAGTCCTATGGGAATCTCCAAATGAGTTTTCTTAGAATCAATTAGGATATCTTACAAAATGTTTGCTTTTCACAACTCACTACACTTGCAACTATGCACTATTTTCAACTAATATTAGTTACAAAAACTTAGACTATTAAAAAATTTCACCATGCAATTTGTTCACAAAATAAAGTACAGTGTTGACTGAATGATATGTTCTATTCATGAAGAAAGTGTAATACTGTAAAACGCAGGTCAAAACTGTCACTAGTGGCTTATGTCACGTGTGAAGTAAGGTCCAGAGGTTTTAGAAGCGCAATGGATGTAAACTAGATAGAAATTAGACTTAAGGAAGTACAGGACATACCGTCAATGCAAAAAGTTTATCTCTCGGTAATACGAAATGCAAAATACGAAGTACATGAGGAACGAGCAAATATTGAATGAATTTGAAAATGAATTTTTCAATTCCCTATTAAACTGCTTTTTGCTTGTTATAATGATTTTTTATGCATATAATAGTTTAATAAATTAAAAATTACCTATCATTAATATCAAATTTATATTAATTCAATTTAAATACAAACTAAATATTTTGTCAATATTTAGTATGTTGACGCATGCGTGATTTGGTTCTTTGACCAATCAATTGTTATATTTCGTATAACATTTATTCCGATTTTGAATTTCCCGCTCAAATTGGCATTTGCAACGTTGCCGGCTTATAACCTACATTTACTGTTTCTTAAAGGTTTTATTATAGACAGCGTTACCTCGGCATTAATGTAAAGAAAGAGTGTGCAAAATTTCAAAAGAATCAGTCCAGTAGATTTTGAGCTAGAGAGAGCACCGACTCTGAAAAAGCTATGTGTGAGAATTCCGCATTTAAAAGTTTCAAAGAAAGACGAAACCAGACCAGAGAGGTGAAGACTTAAAACTCTATATCTCCGACAGTATTACTCCAATAGTTTTCAAATTTTCACACCATAAACTTAATATATTGTACATTAATATAAATATATTTAAAAAAATTAAAAAAAGGTTCAAACCTTATCCCCCACTTAAACAACCTTTATAAAAAAAATGGCGGGAAATTTAAATCCAGCGCTCTTATATACGTATCTTTATAACACGTATTACAACTTTGCAGAGCAAAATAATAAATTGTACGTAAAATGTATTCTCTTATACGATTGGAATAATAAGTTCAACAAAGAGGACAAAAGGTAGGGTAAATTCGTATTCCAGTTCCATGACTACTAAAATTACGCGAGCAGCATTCATTAGTTATATAATTATTTGCACGCAGGTGTTATAAACCAGGAAATATAATTTTGTCTCTGAAATTATAACAGAAATTACTAAATCGTTTTAGAATGAGCAATATGTTACTCTCCACCAAAATTAATAACTAACAAACAGCATGTAGAAAGAGAGTAGCTGTCGTAGGGGTGAGTGAAGTGCAAAGACCCCCTACCTTACACCCAGAATGTACGACTGGTAAACAGATGGCTCCACTCTTACCACTCAAATAAGATTCATTACTTACACCATTTACTTATCAGAAAACTTTTGGTTGTATTTGTTTTAAAGTTTATATAAATCGATATTTCAATCGTAACTATACGATGAACAGCGTATACATCGATAACATCGCTAACAAACTGCATTAGAATAGAAGTACTGACATTTTTTTATAACATTTTTAATAATGGTAGGAATTTGATAATGATCTTAAATGGGAAGCTTCATCTAAACTTGGCCTTGGATAAATAGTAACAAATCAGTAAATGAAATTGAAATTTAAAATGTCATTTGTTAACTGTGAAGTTTGCATATATTTACAATGTGTACAAATAATTTATTTTATACAAGAATTAGATCTTTATTTCTTTTTAACTTTTTTTCTGACGTCATGACGCACATGAGTTGGATTAGTGTGACAATCATTTGTTTGTTTTCAATTGTAATGAAAAAGCTAAAAGAATATTGTGCAGTTATTAAAGGGAGGCAGTCAAGGGAAGAGGTGGATGGCAGAGATAGAGAAAAGGAACAAGGAATGAGAAGGAATGGTATAGTAGAAACATGAGGGAGAGTAGCAGGAGGAGCGAAGCAATAGCAGTAGCAGTTTTGTTTGTACTTGTATAAGGATTTTTTTTACTTTTGGAAGGAGTACGAATGTTTAGATATAATAAGGATCAAAAATGAATTAAGCACAATGATATGTAATTTAATGAGCTAAGGCAGAAGAATGTAGCACCCAATGGCAAAAACATTATAATATATAAATAATAATATTAGTAAATAAAATTGTAATGAAAATGAATGAACTTAAGATTAAGCTTTTCTTTGACAATATTAATAAACAAATGATTATCACGCTAGTCCAATTCATGACAAATGACGTCACAGAAAAGGTGCAAAATAAGGACCTTAGCTTTGAAGTGGTATAAAATAATCCGTTGTCGAAAAATGTATTTTAAGACTTCGTTTAACGCTTCTTTGATTAGCGCTGATCAACTAACTACGGGCTACTTGTAACTTTTAAAAAGCTGAAAGTTTACGCTGATTCAAATTCTTTAAAATTAAATTGCATTAAGGAAACATTGAAATTGTAAAATTTAAGGTTAGAATCTTTTAATAATTAGAGAAACAGCTAAGAAATTAAACTAGGCTAATATGAAGTTTAGTTGTTAATAAAATTAGTGAATCCTACTACTGTATTTTTTGGTCTGCACTATTAAATATCCTATAGATTTTTTTTAGATAAATGGAAAAAATTATGACAAAAATAAAAAAAGAAGTCATCAAACTTACTTAAGATTACTAATTTACACTAGACAAAGTTAAATTTAGTAATTTAGTAATATCGCCAAGTAATGTATATACTTATCCCAGCTCCTGTCAATATCGCAATTACTGAGTCGTATTCAGTAAATTATTGATAATCCGAACCTCTGACATTTTAATAATCTAGTCAGGTCTAAATTTCATCTGGAACTGCTGACATTCTCCTCTTCTAAATAGAAATCCTTAAAGAGTCTTACAAATTTATATGAAACAAATCTCCTGTAAACTTTGGTCCATTTCAGTATAAAATTTACTATTTCTTTAATTCACCACAATGAATGTTTGTGGACCCATTTCCACATTCTAATAAACAACTAATTATTTTAGTTTTCTCTAGTTCTTTAAATAAATTATTTAATTGATAAACTACATATATATATTTTCTATTTCAGCAAACTCCGGCCAGTATGCACACTATGTATTTAATACACTAGACCAAGGACACAACGGAATTGTCAGTTTCGAGGTAAGTCAATTCAAATACTTGTAAGAGATTTGTAATGTATCTAGGTTCTAAATATGAGAGTAGTTTGATATTTTAGTGCCTTTTTAAATTTCCCTCGCCAACTGCCATCTATTAATAGACTACTGTCCAATTTTGAGCAAGTCATGTTATTTAGTTTGTGTTTGACAGCTATTGAAAGCAGGTATCCGTGCGATGGATGCCGCGATTGCGATTGTGCGTGTAGTCACCATGGCAAAAATCCATAAATTGGCTACGAACTACTACCCCATCCAGCATATTCCCCAGATTTAGCACTCTGCGACTCTTTCCTGTTTTCAAACCTAAGAGATTTGGGTCTAACAAAGGCGTCATCACTTAAACACTGAAACTAACGCCTCTTTTAAGAGGATTGAGGAAACCTATTATTTGGAAGGAATAAAAAATTGGAAAAGCTTAAAGGAGACTATGTTGATAAATAAAGCACTTTTTGACGAAGAAGTCACTGAATTATTAAACTACTCTCGCACTTATGATGTATTTGAAAAAGTATTATTTTTCTTATTATATAGTTTTGTATGTAACTAGTTACTTTTTAGAACTTTAGCACTAGTTACATTTGATTGGAATAAAAAATTTACACTAAAAAAGCTCCCACACATTACAAAACATTACATTAATGTAATATTTTACTAATATTCTTTGGATTTAAGGTAATACCCATGCTTTGGCAGGTATTTTGATTAAACTGTATCTAAAATGTTAGTCTACATTGAGGACAAGTTTTATGGTATAAATAAAACCATGTTATAAACAAACCTACCTTTAGATAATGTTTTAAATAGGTGATGTATTAGAAATTTGTTAAATATTACACAAAAGCAAACTCATAACTCAAAACCAACGCCCAGATTCCTCCCCCCATCCCCAGATCATCTATTTGGTTGGTGATGGGTTAGTTTTACACATATATCCTCACTTCCACAGGTTTATTTTGTTTCCAAATATTTAGTTTATATGACGGTATAAACAAAACGTTCTATCTCAAAATCTTTGAATATCCGGAAGTATCTAGAGCTACCTCTACCTCTACCACCACCTCTTGTTCGACGTGAGTTTGATTTTCTTATTGATATAAGATCAACGGTGAACCCACGTTTCATAATTCTGAAACATGACGCTATGGATTTAAACATTCTTGATTCTACAAGTAGTAGAGTACATATACGTAGGATATACAGAGGCGGATTGAATGGTAGAAATGGTGGAACCTTCTAGAAACAATTGAACATAGACATAGTTGAATTTGCCGTGAAATTAAAGATGGAAATAGAAATAGACATGGAAAACTATGACTACTCCGCAGAATAGGGGACCACAGTCGTAGAAGAGGCCTACATGTTGTAATGAACTAGTTTTGCATGTTTATATAATATATATTTCCATTTTAAAAAAAGTAGAAACTGTTTATGAAATTTGTCTTTATAATATATGTATATATACACAGAGCCGGCCTTAGGGAGTGGCAAGCAGGGCAACCACCCGGGGCCTTGCATTCTCGCACAACAATTCAAGTAGAAAAATTCATTACTATATATGTATTTGAATCTCGCGCATCATTCTTTAGAAATCCCACTAGAATCACTTCGTATATCTTTTAAGGCATTCATGTACCCTAGTTTATCATTATTAATATTTGTCGTCTTTGTGTTTATTAACTTTTATAAATCTACCAATATAAAATTTTATTTCTCGTTAATTATCATCAAAAACACTTATTTATAATTTACATAAATTATACAAAGAACAAGTGGCTCGCAAAGATCTGCCGCCCCGAGACCTGCAAAGATCTTCCACCCCGGGGCCTCGCAAAGTTGTGCCGCCCGGGGCCTCGCAAATTTCTGCTACCCGGAGACTCGCAAAGATCTGCTGCCCGGGGCTACAATGGCTAAGGCCGCCCCTGTATATACAGTCTCAAAAGTAGCAAGTCAATCTGACACCGTAGGTAGACCTACCTCAGACGCACCGAATAAGCCTAAAGTCCCATTCCCACTCACTGTTTTTAGTTTTAATTTAAGGTTTTATCCTTAACTGTAATTTTGAACATGTGAAATCATGCGTTATGTGTCTGTAATATACATTATTTCGTTATGATTACTATCTTTATTTAATATAAATTATTGTATTTAATATAATTAATTTTATTTCTTTATATTTCAAAAACTGAAACTTACATTTTACGTTAAAACCTTAAATTAATACTTAAACTCACTCAGGGAATGGGGCTTAACATGGCTTTAGTAAAAACGCATGGTTTTCGAGATATCGTCAGTTTAAAGATTATTTTAAATTCTCCATTTTTCAACATTGTTAGTGCCAGAGTTTTCTTGGATTTTGGAGTTTTTCAAGAATAGTTACTTAAGACGACACAAGCATTATTTTATCGATGACTTATGTAAAATACAAAAAAATTCTGGTTTAACCTTGACTTAAATCTTTAACAAAAACATTAACTACATCTTTGACCAGCTGCCGTGAAAGAAAAATACTAGACACGAAATGAGCAAATATTTTAAAAAATATGCTCATGTTATGCCGATTCAGAAATGGTACAATACTTGTATCTTTCTGACATAAAAACGAAAATCCAGTTACCTTTTCTAAAGAAAGACTAAAAGTCAAAACTAATTATTAAGCAAAAGAAAAGGTTGTTGCTTAGTAAAACGGATTAGTCTTCAAATGTTTACCCTGTATATAGTCATATATATATATATATAGTCATATATATATATAACTCAAGAGGAGCTAAATTAATACCGCTTTGTATTTATAAATCAATTATCAATTTTGATATTTCGATTTATAATCAATCTTTGTATTTATAAATAATTAATAAATACCAATTAATTTAATCAATTTAAAGTACACTTTGCATAATATAGCATATATTGTTGCATAGCATATAGAATTGGAATTCATTTTTCCATTGTGAAATCCCAGATAAAGTAAATACGAATACGAATATATATTAAGAAAAAGTAAGGTAACTAAAACAATAGCAAGGAAACCGCAATAGCTTAAATATTATTTGTTTTGATAATTGATTGTGTTGTTCTTGCGGTAGGGAGAAAATAGATCGTCGATCCCTTCCTGAATACCCCTATAACTTGTGTTTTATCCCTGTATCTGGTTTAGGGTTGGTAAAGGTACAATTGTAGAAGTACGAGTGCAAAACGTAAAACAAAAAGACTAATAAATTATTGTCAAAGAAAGGTCACAAAGAAGGTCACTATGACTAACAGAATCTTGCGGTTGTTATGTACAGCAAAACCACACACAGTCTCATTGGAAATAAAATGTTATCTTATGCAGTTCACTCTCGGCGAGACATTTGTCAAAACATTTGTCGATAGACAAGAGAACTCGAACTCGATTGGACAAGTTCACTCTCGACTTTCGCTCACCCTATGTCCCTCGAGCGATACATTTGCCGAGAGAGCAAGTAACTGAGTGTTGCAAAGTACACTCTTCCGCCTAGTATTTCGTTTCCTTGGACTTATGTCAAAATATCGCTCATGAACCGAGGCAAGCCAACGCGAGGCGAGAGCTATAGTACACCCTCAATCTCGACAAGCCAGGCGAGGCACCCGAGACCACGCGAGAAAAGCCAATACGAGGCGGGAGCTACTGTACAAACTCGATCTCGCCTGTCTCGGCGAGAGTGAACTGCCGGCATTAAGCAACCGCACACTGCAAATGCGATTGTCTTAAGAGAATTTGGCATTTAAAGACAACGCTGAAGACACAGTGGACACGCGTAGTGCGCATATATGAGGCCACAACGACATAAATACTGCCAACATGGTGGAACTTATTTATTTTCAGAACTTAACTTATTTTTCGTTAATTAGTTATAGTCGGTCTTTGACAAAACATTGCAAATAATTGCAAAAACCCATTTCTTTAGAAAACTTGACGTATGTTATAACTGAAGACAACGTCTCTGTGTTAGCCTAAGTTACCCTTTTTATTTTGTTTTAATACTAATTTAAGTGAATTTAATTATTGAATTTTTTGTTATGTATGTTTATTTTTAATGCATGACATCTCTTCCTTCTTCTCCTCGTGTCACTTTCTCTGTCCTCTACTTCCTACTTCACCATTCTAAACTCCATGTTTCTCCCCCTTTTCCTCTCTCTCTCTCTTCATCCTTCCTCTCTGTATCATCATCCCAATTCTTTCTTCTCTGGCTCATCCCATCAACTACTCTACCTTCTATTCCCTGACAAACTAGACATGCTTCATATCTCCTCCTCCACTTCCCTTCGTTGCATCGTCTCTAAAACTGTTGGTTTTGCTATAAACTTCTCTTGTCCACAGGACTTTGTACAAGGACTCTCCGTTCTCTCACGTGGCTCTTTGGAAGAAAAATTACGATGGACTTTCAACCTTTATGATATTAATGGTGATGGATATATTACTAGAGATGAAATGACTGATATTGTGACAGCTATTTATGATCTCATGGGAAAATTGGCTGAACCAAGTGTCGAGGAAGACACCGTCAAAGAAAAAGTTGATGTGATATTTCAGGTAACCCTATTTTTCACTTAAGAACAATTTCCATGTCTTTCTATCAGTTGTAAACAGTGGAAGATTTCCATAAAAATTTCCATGAGGCGTCCGCTTCATAAATGGAAAAGGCCCCAAATTTTGAAATGAACCTGGCGTGGCAGTATTTAAAAGGTTATTAATTATGAAAATTTATATTTGAATATTGGTACAATCATATTAAGATTCATTGGGTAAAATGTTAAAAACAAATAGAATCTAAAAAGTTATTTTCTAAGTTATATCTCATTTTTTTGGTTCACAGGCATAGTGTACGTCAGAATAAAGATGCCACACTTATACAGTTTGGTTAAAATATTTAGAGCGAGGCCTCAAAATTAAATTGCACCTGCGTCCTTCCAAATGCTAAATCCGCCACTGCTTGCAAATATACTTCAATTATTAATTACAAAACTACAAATCATTTTATTATAAAACTATTAATATTAACCCGAAATTTTTAACATACAATTTCTGTTTCCAAATTTATATTGCAACCACGAACAACGAGTGTCATCTTCAATATCGTAACAACTTTGTCTAACTAATAGATAATATTTCTATTAGACAGTATAAAATTAAAACTTGATAAATGTTTTTCAGAAAATGGATAGCAACGGTGACGGAGTGGTCACCTTGGACGAGTTCTTGGAGTGCTGCAGCAACGATGAAGACATCTCTCGATCGATGTCTGTCTTCGATTCGGCCTTCTGACCCCCGCCAAGAGATAGCCCCCATAGACCTCAACCATCCACGTCCTGTTTCTAGCTCCAGTAGTCTCCAGCAACACGATGGTCTCCAGTTAATTCAATTCAGTAAATTTGGACAAAAAAATCGTCAAATAAACAATAAATTTAGTCACAAAACTTTCTGTAAATAGTTTTATAAAAATTATAAAACAACTAATTGCACATTTTAACTTAATTATCCTCAAATAAAATTGTATAAAGCATCTAGGTATATTTAAGATAAGGGGAACAGTATATCCGTATCTGTTTTCATGATTAGGCTCTGTGCCAAAAATTTGGAGCACCATCTCTTCAGATTATTCCCAAATATACAGACAAAATCATTTCTCGTATCTGGAAAAATTGTTTTCCTTATATGGATTCACTGCAACAGACTGAAGACTTGTTTACGGTAAACCGTTGGAAAGATCAACCCGGCTGAAAGATGATAGCTGATAGCTGAAACCTGAAAGACATTAGAACAATACCCGAATGTACTCGTAAGATTGAAAGAATTCCATTTGTACATGTTGTGTTCATTATAACTAAACCAAACGAAACGATACTCTTAATTATGATTCTTCAAGATAAAACAAAGACTAAAATTCACTAAAGAAAAATAGTTAATTATTAAAAATCAAATTGTTATTTATAAAAATAAATGAATAAGTTATCATAATTATGTCTTAGTGATTTATTGCGATTTAAAAACGAATTTTAATTGAATGTGATGTCCTTGACACGAATTTGCTGTACTCGTATATTATTGCAAAAATAAATTGGATGTTCTAATTGGTCGTACTCGTATATTGTAATATTAAAGTACCCCGATGTTAAGTTAAGTCAAATTAGCTGAGAGATAAATGGTAAACAATTAGCGTACATATAGAACTCTTCTTCGATGTATCATTTCAAATCCAAATTCAAATTATATACTCGTCTAATAATTGTATGTAAAGGAGAGCTTATGGGGAGGGGTAGAATCCCCTTACCCCTTTTTAGCATCTAAATAAGTTTTTATGTGGTTAAAATAATTTGCTGTCAAATTCTTGATAATAACGCATTATATCTATGTTTAATCTAAGAAAATTTGATAATATAATTTTTGATGTTTGGTTTTGGGGTCGCACTAATTACATTTTTGTGATGCCCCACAAAACAACCAACCATATTGTAATACAAAAACATTAAAAGACGTCAAAAATGTTTTTAAAAAGCATTACGATTTATGCAGAAGTTTGTTTCAACAGTATATACCATACATATTAACTTCATGTGGAATTTCAACTTTAGCATCTTTAGCTCATGTATATTAAATGTAAATTTTAAAATCCAGGGGTGACAAGTACCCCATTTACTCGTATTACTACCGACAGACGCCCCTGATTATGTATATCGATATATTTTTCGACGTTCGTGTGTGAATTGTTCGATGTATGATAATTGTTTTATGTTTAAAAATATAAATTTTAATTGTTATTGTCAAATTTGATGTCTGGAACAGAACCGCGCTATAATACTTAGTGGAGTACAGGTAATTAGCCTGTGCCCTAAGTTAATTATAATTACAGATAACAAAACAACTTAATGGATAAAATATTCGTAAATAATTTAAATTTAAAGAGAAAAGTTGACTGTTTGTAAATTTGATGTTTCTTTGTTTAATAAGTAAATTTTTAATGCGCTAAATACGGTCTATGTTACATAAAATATTATATAAATGTTTACTATATAAAATTCTATATTCTTTACATCTCTAAAAACAGTATTTCATTAGCTATTTTCATTTATATAAAATATAGCTCATTTATAGATGCAAGCAGTGGTATACGTAGATATTTTTCCAAGCGGGTTGCTCAGTTTGCGATTCCTTAACTTTATTGACAACTACAGTGGTACCTCGAGTTACGAACACAATTTCCGAAAAGAAATGTGTCTACAGCTGCGTACAATGCTTCGAGGTCGAACTCACAAATATAAATTTGACGCCTCCGCAATATTCCAGCATTGCTGGTGTTCGTGTTTCTGATCTCTACAAACAGTACGACATGGCTAAATCTACGATCTGTACTATCTTAAAGAAAAAAGACTTGCTAAAAACGGTTATGTGGCTAAAGGAGTGACCATATTATCGAAGCAAAGATCTCAAGTGTTAGAAGAAATAGAAAAATTATTGTTAGTTTTGATTAATGAAAGCAACTTGCTGGAGATAGTGTTAGAGGCCCTAATATGCGAGAATGCTTTACTCTTGCACGATGATTTAGTGGCGAAACTACCAAATAAAAGTGATGCTTCTGAGGCTGGCGAACGTATTAATTGGATTTACATTAATTTCAACGAGAAAAACTGTTTCGGGTTACAAACGTTAAATTCGTAGCCATTATAATACTCATTTTTGTAATTTTCATAAGTCAGGAGATATCTGTACATTGTTTGATACCATCTTGTCTTTAACTTTCTACCCAGGTAGAAATATAGCGTTTGAATTAGCGTGTAGCAAGGTAGCAAGCTGAATCTTGTATGTTCCGTTTTAATTTCTATCTGAGAAGTAGAAAATGAACCTTGTAATTAGCTTGCAAGACAATTTTTTCTTGGTAATTGATCAAGGTTTTTAGATAACTACTACAAATTTATTTCCAGACATTTCCAGCTTTAAATTAAACCTGTGACCCAGGTAGAAATTGTATTGCAGTCCAAGTGCTAGCTGGTTACAAGCCAATTCCAACCTACTTCTAACGCTAGTAATAAATTGTAAAGCAAGATTCAATGTGCTAGGGTGCTACAAGCTAACTCAAGCGTTACATTTTTACCTGGCGATATTTTATAAAATATATTAAAATTGTTAATCGAATTATTATAATATGTACATCATTTTTTTAAATTTTTTAAATGTCTAAAGATAATCAAAAAATGATTATCGCAATTCATGTAATATTTGTTTGGAAAGAAAGAATACGAGTCTACCCACTTATGTTTCATTTACGTCCTAGTAAGCCATGAATCCATTTCAATACGAATTCTCTACGAAGTCCAAGTCACACAATTCATTTGAACGTATTGCCACTGAATTACTGTTCGTGGAAAATTTAGTATAAGTAAATACTTTCATTCTACTGTGCGGCATACGAAAGAAGCGGTCGCATAGGGCACAAAGATAAATGGAGCGCCAAATTATAACTTCTTATGGGTGTTTACTGTAATTTAATTTTTCAATGGACTATTCTAAGAATATTTTTTTAGAACCGGCTCTAATTCCTGTATTTCGTGTGATTGAAATTATAATAACTTCTTAGCAGCCCTGAATCTGAGGGGGGGCAAACCGGGGTACGCACCTCGGAGAGACAATTCATGGGGACGAAAAATTAATATAGAGTATCATTAGAGTAGTATCATCTCATATAAAACACCGTGATACAACTTATATGAATATTCAGTGTGTTTGTTTTATATGAGAGGATACAAATCGACCTTATTAAAAAACCCTATATATTAACTAAGTACCCATTATTTTTAGTTTGTTGTAAAAAAATATTTTTAAACAAAACGACCGACGAAAAAAAATTCTAAAAATTTGAGCGCCAGTATTTATTCTTGCCCCGATTCGAAAAAATCGTAAATCCGGTACTACTTCATAGAGAATTAATATGATTTACTATGGTAATGTTACGTAAATGTTACATTCATGTTCGCTGGGTATTTAAGTAAATAAAAATATAAATATAATTAACACTGTCAAGACAATAGTCTAGCATCAAATAAAATTCTAACTAATTCATACCTAACTATTAAATTCTATTCAACAAATTCATTATTGAACAAAATAATTCTTTTTATTATAATAGAAAAATGTTATATGTTATAAAAATAAAATAGAATCTGGTAGATTTAAACTCTTTAACTATTTAAAAATCTATTTTCTCATAATGTTTTAAGTAATATGAAATAGGAAATATATATAAAAATTATTGTGTATGTATATATATATTTGTATAAATAATATATATATATACAAATATAAATACAAATATCTGTGGAACAAACCAATTTTGGGGCCCATAAATCGAGTCATGTACCAGATAAGTGATAAAAGTTAAGGTATTCTGCTGTATAATGCATAAAAAGGACAATTTATTGTTATATTCTCACATCCATACCCCATTTAAAACAGCGCGCAACGTTAGAGTTGTTGCCTCTGATTCAGGCGTAAGTGTTCCTTAGAATAACAAATGCATTTTTTGTAAATATTTTTAATTGATTTTCCTCGTGAAATTTATACTTTTAAATACAAGCTAATATCACATTTGTTTTCTTTACATCTCTCTAAAGATAACAGTATTATATCACCATAAATTGTGGTTTTCTTGTAGTACCAAGAAAGATTTACTTGAAAGTTCATAAAAAAAATTAAAAAGTGTGTATAATATTGTCTTAAATTACTATAATGTTAGATGACACAGTAGTCGAGAGCATTGATTCTTTACTCCAGACTGCTCTGTCTTCAGGTTCAATCTCCAGACTAGCGCTATACTTTCTGTGTTTTGTTATTATCAAATTTAAAGTTATGTGCCCACACAATTATATAATCTTATAAGACAGCGGTGTAAATGAGGTTACAACACCATAAGAACTGCCAATATATGACATGAGGTCGTCCGTGAAAGGATGTAAATACACCGTTGTAAAATTGAATTAGCAAATAATGATTACTGGTTTATATATTGATTTCATCAAGAGATACAATAACTGTGAACAATGACTCAATTTCTATCAGGACCCCATATGAAGCGTCTAGATGTAAAATTTGTCCAAGTTTTCGCTTATATCTCTGTTCCAATAAAGAGTTTAGTATATCTTCTATCGTTTGCGCTGGTTTTCTCAAATTTTCTAAATTTGTCAGTTACATCCCTTTGCTTCTAGACGCCGCATATGTCCAATTATTTTTTAAATGAGTCGAAATATTATAGGAGATATTACTAATTGAAATTGTCAGTTTCTAACATCACACGGCTCAGAGGGAGTAGTAATCTATTTCATTTGATCCCGCTTAAGACAATAATGCTATCTCTTTTGCAATCTATGGTATAACAGAGATGGCAATTGTTTAGAAGGGTAACGATACGTACAACATAAAAAAATAACATTGATTATTTTAATGGGAAATATCTCCTAAAATATTGTGACTTATTAAGAAATTATTGAACGTTCGAGATGCTGATAGCCAACTTTATAGAAATTAAAACATGGTTCGCAAGCTTATTATATTAATACAAGTATAAAGACAAAATTATATACAAAATATTACAAAAAAAATATATTTTAAATCGATTTCTTTGACAAAGTAAAGCCTCATTTCCACTCATTGTTTTGATATTTAATTTACTGTTTTTATTTAATATTGTAATCTAGATTTCAAGTTTTCGTTTAAGCATTCCTTTTCACATTTGTATTTTAATTTAAATTTAATTAATTTAGTTAGACAGTTGACAGTTAGACAATATTGTATGTGAAATAATTAAAATTGCTATTTTTAATAACAATTTGTAATAGAAATTGTTTTCACTTGTATATTTTTTAAAAACTGGCATTCAACTTCCTTTAAAAGTAAATCCTACTGCATTTTGATAGATTGTCACATTTTGGAGGTTATAATATAATATAGTTTTTCTTAATTTAATATTTTTAATTTAAAACATAGGACCTTGTAAGGTTCTAAAAAAACTAAGAAAACTTAAAAAATAAATTGAATTAAAAATTGTACTGTGAATTACTACGCGTATTGCCATATGCTAAACAATTTAAATTAAATACAAAATTAAATTAAAGCAGTGAGTGGGAATTATACTTGAGGCTACAATTTAAATGAATTAGTTTTAACAAAAATCATTTGCAACGTAAATGTAATAAGTTTCTTGTGGAAATTTTTTCAAAAATAATTAAACTTTGTTATTCTAAGACAGTGATGGCGAACCTTTTTGAGATTTGGGTAATTTTTTTTTCATTTTATTTTTAATACTACCAGGTGGGTTACTAAGTCAATGACGTTACTATGATAGAAAGAGGAGGGAATACTATGCGGGTCGGAATGTAGAAGAATATATAGCAATATTTTAATATATTATAATTACAACCACAAAATTAATTTACGTAACTTACTGTATGAATTATCTCCAATTTTTTTGTGAATTTTTTTACGAACTTTTTTGCGAAAAATGTCACACTTCTTGGAGTGCACAAAAATCTTAAACATCAATGTAACCGTATTATAAAGGTTCCGAAAAATATGCCGAAAAATATATCTGATAGAGGGATGGAAATCTGTACTAAAAAGTATACAAATAATTTGGAAACAATTGGAAAATTTGGAAAATTGGGAAATTTGGAAAAAAGTTTTAACAACAAGAAATTAAGGTAAACAAAAGAAAATGGTATCAATGGAGTGATATAAAATATAAATTTATAAAAAACAACGCCTTTAAAATGAGTCAGTGTCTGATCCACGGCTCATAGGTTCGCCATCACTGTTCTAAGTAATACCTTCGCCCTAAAGAATGAATTGGGTAGTTTCCTTACTTTTAAATGTTGTAATCTTGCTTTCAAAGCACAAACCGACCTTACTTTCAATTCCATTCAGTCACAAATTCTATAATATCAGAATTTGTTTATATCAATCACAATTCTACTTGTATTTGTTCAAGAGACTATTTATTTTGGATCTGTTATCCTGAATTATTAATACATATTAAATCATCATGATTCGGCGAATAGAGCACTCGCTCCAGCTGCTGTACATCAGTTTTTCTCTTTGAATTGAGTTGTGAACAATAACTGAATTTATATAAAATTGCACAGTATGCAACCTCTAATGACCGATTATTTTTATTCAATTCGCAATTTCGTCATTTGTTCCCTTTCATAATTAAAGGGTTAAAAATTTACAAAAAATAACTCGGTTCATGACGTCATTGCTTCCACATCTTCATCCCCACTACCATTTGCCAACCTTTACAATCACTGTTAAGGTAGTTGTATCGTGATAGTCATGCTCAAAAGTATAACTCAGCAACCTAAAATTATAATGTAGCTGAAACGTTAGTGTCAAATAGTCTCGTTAAAAACTTTTGTGAAAGTACAGTCTCACTGTTCTCACTACATGTAAATAGTATCTACACGTACATACACGTACATACACATACACAGTCATTTCTTGATTTTATAAAAAAATTTCAATGTTTACAAAATTTTATTTCTGTAATGGCGTGGACAATAATTTCCATTTTTTTTTATGTGATTAATAACTACTGTTTCTATAATATATTAAATTTTTATTGAATTCCTTTGAATCGTTTTTATTTTATTCGATAAAAATAACATTGAAATTACTATTTCCCATAAGAGCCTGTGTTAAAATAACAAAACTTTAATATCGTTTTTCTCAATAATGGAGTGGTAAATTTTAATCGACCTGAGGTCAATATGTCTTATAATTAATTAAAGAGCAATTAAATGATGTTTTATTAAAATCCTTTGAAAAGTCATTCCACGATACAACTACCTTAAATAAGAGAAGTACAAAAGAGATGCAGTATTAGACGTTAATCTATAGCAGCTGTTGCGTTGGCTTATAATGTTTCAATAGATTGTCGTGATATAAAACGAAAAATAAATAATATTACTTATTATATTCTAACCAGTTCGTGACGTCATCAACTACTAGGATATCAAGAGGATGTTACGCAGTATCCGTCAATTTTTGGAAATTAAAAACGCCAAAATACGTTTATTAACCAATATTTGAAATAATAAAGAATCGACCCCTAAAAAATAAGTTCACAACCCAATTGCTTGTCTATTGCTGGTTTATTAAAAAAGAATTATACATCTGAGGTTTCGATAGATAACTATCTTAAAATTTTAAAGAATTTAAAGTCAAAGCAACTACCCAATTCTAATTTTAAACTTACCATTAAATCTCCCGTTTAACATTTATAGTTTTGGTTCATAAAATAAATTTCTGAAGCAGATAAAAATGTACTTAATATATAAATAATATATTTACAAAAATATGAAAATACCAACTTGTTACTACGGTAGAGATTGCCCGACAAAAAACCAAACAAATCGTAGCTTTAATGAAACTTATTGTACATAATGAACTAAATATATAATAAATTTAATGTTGATGTTGAATACATATATATTATATGTGAAAATCTATGTTTAGCTTTAATGTCTAGCATACAAAGGGAAAAGTCACTCATTTTGGTGGAAATTGATTCTGGTTATTTAGGTAAATTTTACAACTTGTTTTTTAAGGTTTTGTATTAGTTTATGTCAAATATTTGTAGCGACGCTAGAATTCTTATGTACAAGAGGCTTGTGTAAACATTTTTTAATAACTCCAACGTTCCAAAAATTCCAAAATATGTAACGTCACGCCTGCTAAGTTGCTATTTCTTTTATACAACAGAGCGTAAAAGAGATAGCATACTTAACACAGAACTCTTAATAGTGCGACATAATTCGTCATAAATATTGCCGACATCTGTAGCACTAAAACTACAATTAAACATTTTATTTGCTACATCTCCGTCTACATTTAGATATCTAACAAAATAAAAACGTCAATGTACATTTATTAATATGTATTTCAATCAATAAGTAAAAAATGAGTTCACAAGCCCATTGTCTTATAACCTGTAAAACATATTATGTCTTAACATATATATTTGCGTTTGTATAATTAGTCAAAATAACTGCCAAGGAGCACGAGAACCAAGTGCAAAAGCAGAGACCTGTTACTGCAAATAAGTGAGACAAAGAAAGGAATATGCGTTACTCTTCTTTTTAACTTTTTTTCTCTGGGTTTTCGTTTTCGCAGTTTGCTTGTTGGCAGTTATTTGTATCATTTCAAGATACCGTAACACTCGTATTTATACAACCGTATTTACTGCATAAATGTTACGTAAACACCTAGTAAACCATATTATTTTATATAGAATTCATGATTACTTAAACAAAATAACATGGGTTAGCTAGCTGTCAATTCGTTACCACTATTGTCACATATTCAGTCATATTGTTTACTGACTATGCTTTAGAAATAATATAATACTTAATTAAGTTATTATTAGTTGTTAACAAGAAATTATTGTAACACGAATTAAAATCCGCCAGAAAACAAGTGTATTCGATTGGGTATGGCAATGTGAACGATCTTATGAATTTCAATTTGAGGAAAAATATTTCTTCCCCCAATTTCTTCCATTTGTAAACAAAATATGTGTTTAACTTATTATTTTACTTATTTTTAAAAATAATTAATAGTTACAACTGTTCTTTTTTTTATTTTTAGACAACCATTTTTGGACAATCCCCTCAAAGTATAATATGGACATATCAGTCAGACGCTAGCCTAAGTTTAGCAAATAATTCTAATTAACATACAAAAAATTGTTTGTTAGGTCAACAGATCGACTGGTTTGAATGAAATGTATTTAAAATGGTATCTTACTATCTATTTTATAAAAAGTGGAAATAAATATCAATTATGTTAATAACATGTATTCTTTTAAATTAATATTAAAATAGAGTAGTATTTTATCTGAAATTCATAGTAACTTATAGACGAAAAGATATTGTTGTTAAGACTTACCTGAGAACAACACTTCACTTCACACAATCTACACAACACTTACACTTTCTTTAATTTAATTTACGGAAAACTAATAAAGTTTGTTTGGTTTGAATTAACCGCATATTAAATAATAGAACAATTGTTAAAGCACTTACTATTTTATCTACTAACAGCCATTCACACCATTCCTAATTATTTAACAATTTCTGCCATCTTGAAATAATGTTTCTCAGATATAGACCGTAGCACCACTATTGAGTGTTTCTGAAAGTACCCATGCCAATAGCTGTCGGTAAGGAAGGTCTCATCCATTATATTTATGTTCAAATCATTGCTAGCTTTCTTACATTGATCCAATAGATCACTAGCACAAATAAAAAAACTGTGTTATATTTAACTTAAAATAAAAGGAATATTTATTGATACAAAATAACTATCCTAAGACCAGTGAAAACCAGTTTGGCTCTAAAAGATAGAATAAACAATCAAATATGTAAAGAAATTTTTGTTTACTTGCAAAATATTGTTTATTTAGTAAAGTACACTTCTTAATATACGAGTGTATATTTCCCTTTGAGTAAATATATATTCATTACAAAATCTTTAAAAATCAAATTTACCACCCGGTAAACATGTTGCCCAACATGTTGCCCACGTGATATTTACCTCTAACATATCTGCTACAGTTATGTATATAGTGTAATTATTAAAATAATAATTACTAAAACAAGACAATTCAGTGCATTTTTAAATATTTTAATATAAAAATTAAAAATAAAGTTACTTAATATGTTGAAACATGCAAATTTCAGTCAATATTTAGTTGATTTCCTGAGACGATACAACTTCAAATTTGTATCCATTCTCACAAAGTTGCTTAATCATAGATGTTTTAGCAAATGCAGCTCCTGGTGGCAAAACTCCTCCCCTGGAAAATGAACAATAAATAAGTGACTGAAGTAAAAATATGCCACACAACTGTACGTGTTGCACACTGTAGTTCAACTTACTTTCCGGGCATTTTATCTTTCTCGTCTATGATGACCAACGCAGAAACCAACAAAGCTACACAAGTAGCACCATATCCAGGGTTCGTTCCGCTTACCTAATAAGAACACAGAATAGAAAATAAATACAAATCCATTTGTTTTTTTATTTCATTTTTGGTTACCTTTGTGATCATATTTTTACTTATTGGTGCCTGAAGATCCTTTTCCTGTTGAGTTTTCCATCCTTCTCCATAAAAGGTCATAGAGAATTCTGTAGCTTCAGCTTCTTCATCTGTTGGTCCTTCGTGAGAGAAATATCCACCAGAGAAGAGTTTTGGATGCTAAAAATAGTTTACTATTACATTAAACATAACATGTTAAGATTAATTTATAAATAAATGTTACCTTCAGAAGAAGCTTTCTGCCCAATGAAAATCTGGCCAATAGACCAAATATTAGGCCATAGATGGAGAGAACAAAAATACCCAAAATTGATTTCACACATAAATACGCTGCCATCTGAACTGGATGTTTACCATCGACGTCATGGAAATGTCGCTGGGATCTCATGACAACAGATTTATCCGAGCCCATAAACGGAATGCACCAGGCATTATCAACAATTGTACTTTTATGGATTACGGATCGTGATTTTAATTTTGGTTCCGTAACAGGAAGGCGCGTGGGGTAAAGTTTGCGGCGTAAAGGACCTAGTTCATTAGCATGAGCTAATCCATAAACAGCAGACTCCCACGTTCCGTAATGAATAGCAGCTCCGCTGAATCCTTTATGATTCCATACATCCAAATATGTCTCAACAGAATTCAGTAATCCTAAAATATGTATCAATTTACGTGTTATTTTGTTAAATGCAATGTATACAATTTCGCAATTTGTTACATAGAAAATCAGCCTAAGTCTACCTCCAAATTGTTGCTGAGTGTAAACTGTTCCCATATCTGCGGGAATGCTATCAAATCCACATGCACTGACACAATAAATTTCTTGCTCAGCTGCAGCTTGGTTGTAAAGTAATTGCATCTTCTCCATGTACTGAGGCTCACCACTGACATCAACATGATGAGTCTTGGTCTTGATACAAGCCTAGAAATAAATACCAATAAAGTAAACTGCACTTGTGAAACTTTAATGATGATATTAATAGCATGAAAATATTCTGTGTGAAATAAAATACAAAGTTCCTACCTGAATGACAGGTTCCCCGAAAAATCTGTAGGGGCCGCAGCAGTTAACTAACACTTTGCATTGTTCAGTCATATTTTCCAATGATTTTGAATCACCAACATCTGCCAATACTACGGTGAGACGACTTAGATCCTTTCCTAAAAAAATTAATATATTATACCAATCTGTCAATTATGAATCTTTAAATTATTGTAAGTAATTAAATGTTTACCAGTTTTCTTCTCAACAAGCGCCAACATACTCTGAACTTTTTCTGCCGAACGAGCTGCAATTCCCCATTTAAGCGGTCGTTTCTGAGATAGCTTAAGTGCGTCTTCGACAGCATGTCTTCCTGTGAATCCCGTAGCTCCAAAAATGATAAAATCTAAGCGTTCAGCCATTGTGCGATGTAGATAAGCTGAAATAAATATTATCTTTAATTTATAAAATCACATTACATAAAAAACAAATATACTCGTATACCTAAAGTCCTCGACCTTAACGGAGTAAAAGCCATGATTATATAAATATCTTAAATACTATTTGAGTATCATTCATTTTTGTAATTTAAAATTGAAATACAACAAAGTAATTCAATTGTAAAACTTTAAAAAAACTGAAGAAACAAAAGGAATCAAATAAAAAAGATACAAATAACCATTATTAGAAGAAAACAAAGAATAAAACAAATGAAATATTTAAATTGTACATTTAAAATAAACTGTAAACGTGTATTAAAAATAAATATCCAATAAAGTTAAATAATTTATATAGCACACATTTATTTCATCGAGAATTTATATAGTTAGTGTGTATTACTTTGTTTAGGACACATTTATTTCATCGAGAATTTATATAGTAAAGGTTAACATGCAAGAATAAATAATAACGTACATTACAATAACTAGAATAAATAATCCTACAAAAATTAAAGTGTAGTTAACTTTTTAAAAATATATTAACTGTGTATAAATTCTGAAATTCAAGGAACGAGATTCTCTTATCCATATCCATTTTTGTTTTCATTTGTGTTTTCTTCAGTTACCTAATAAATCAGATAATATCTAATATCTAGTTAAAAAAAAAATTCTTAAAGATTAAACTCTAAAAGTTATACACTGTAATACATTAAAGATAAAAAAAATTGATTGAAGTTCAAAACGATATGGCATATCTTGATCCATAAGAAATAATGACATTCTACCAAAACGTGATTATGATTATGTATGTCCCTGTTACCTATTTGAAATGCAATTTTAACTGAATTATAAAATGCCGGTAACGATGTTCGGTAAAAAAAAAATATATATGTAATTAAAACAACTTATTTTTTATGTTAAAGAGAAATTAGAGAACATACATTCCTCCTAAAAAAGTTATGTACTGTTTATGTATAATTTACGTCTAAGCGTATTAAAGACCTATTTCTTACGTATAGTTTACACAGTTTGAACTATCATTTAAGAATATGCATCACCGAATTTACCGGTAAGTAACCGGTGATCAATGGTTTTGTTCTTGGGAAACAAGTATAACAGTGAAAAATAAAATCAAATTGAATATTTCTGTCGATAGCTTAATTCAGCTGGAGTCCTTTTCACCTAGAACCCTTTTTACATAATTTTGACTAATGTCTTAGGCTAAGAAGCTATATAAATTGTGACTAGAAAGAATAGAACGTGGCGCAAGAACAAAAAAAGTAATTCAAAGTAAAAATACAACTACTTTCAAGTACAAACTCATTAATAATAATATAAACATCAGCCAAATACAGTTCTGTTCGACACGCAATCTATCTCTATAAATATAATTTATTCATAGTCAGTAATATGCAATATAATAAATAATTATTTTGTATAAAACTACTGCATCGTGATGATCATTACAATATACTATGTTTTATGATAGAGATCAATATATTCAAATGTTATTTACAATGCTATTCAGACGTGGATGTTACTTGAGAAAAATAAATAATGCGGATGCAAAAATAAGTATGATTCAATACAATCGCCATAAGCGACATACTATAAATAAACAAAAATATAATACCTTTTAAAAATGTAACAATAATTTGTACTCCAAGAAAACAAAACTTCGATTAAGAAAAAGACAGCCACTTTCAATTAAATGTTAATAAAAACTGAACAACCTTTATCAATACTATGCTAAAGAAAGATTAAAAATATTTGAAGTAAACATATTTACTTCAGCCAAGACAGCTACGTAGTAGAAAAAATATAAAGATAAAAGTACAAAAAAGTGTTAATTTCATAAAACAATTTAATTGGACGAAACTAAACTATGATACTAACGTGTAAAGTCTAATTAGTATTTTAAAAATTTATATACCTGCTATTATAACTCGAAAAAATACTTACCGGCTAGTAACCAGGTAACTGCAAATTGCGTTGCGTATGTTTATGTCACTGGAAATTTAACCTTGAACTGGTATGATATTGAAGTTACTTTGTTGACATTGAAATATACAATACGTTTATAGCGATTAATATCTGAGCTCACAACCAAAAGCGCCACCTTTTATATTGTAATAGTATTAATTCGATTAAAAAGTAGAAATAGTTAAACAGATATCTGTAATTTCATAGTTAATATAACTTACAAAACTTTTAGCTTTAATCTAGGTTCAAATGCTTAAACATTCTATTGCCGAAATATATCAATTTAAAACTAAATGCACTATTTTTACCACTGTGGGTTAGCGCATTATTTTTTCTAATTTCTGTACAGAATACTTGGTATTTCGCTAGGTATTTTTGCGTTGCATATGTATTCGCTCTCACCGATCCAGCTGGCGGAATTACCACAGTAAATCGAAGTAGACTTTATATTTTACTACTGTATCAAATTTGGTAATGAATTGGTTCAGGCAAATGCGTGAAGTGATGTCGTCGGGCCTATGAACTAGGACACTCTGCTAGGACATTGAAACTGAGCACACTCTTGAGTAATAAGTAGACATAAATTTAAGCCACCTCATCTTGTAATAAATAAACATAAGTTGTAGGTATATGCCAAAACGTTTTTATTGAAAAATAAAAATTCTAAAAAAAAATAAAATAAAGTTTGAATTCAAATTTTTAAAAACATTCAAAAATAAATAAAACTATGAACAAATGAATTTTGTCTAACATAAAATTTAAACAACACCGGCTTAAGCTAATACATAATCTAACAATTGCATACGTCGATTTGGATAGATTTATTGGTATCTTCGTTGCATGATCTTCCTGGATCTTGGCATCTTGCACATACTGACATTGTGCAAAACGACATCGATGTCTGGCTGTTCTAATCTCAATGCCAACTTGGCTCTTACCTGAAATTATATTTATTGTTAACCAATTCACAAATTACAGAAACCCAGTAAACCATATTTTTTGAAATAGTTAATATAAAGTTTGTAATAATTCCAAGAATTATCATCATAAAAGAACCATATTATTTCATTTCATTTTGTGATTTACTGAGATCTGTCAACCATGTTCAAGTAATACAGTTACTGAAATATATTAGACTTACTTCGGATCTGTTTAGCGGGATCGCAGTCTCCGCAATAACCAGTGGAGTGACCTCTTCAACTTCAACGCACCTGAAATTCAGAAATGGTTATTTAAAGGCTTTAGAGAAGAGACAATACCCGCTGTCTTTTGTGTGTGAATTGAATTTCATTTCAAAATATAATTCCATTTTTAAATTTAAATATTAAACTCGTCCTATATTAATTTTGTATATAATAACAAATTATTTTTCATATAAGCTGACTAAAAAAATAACCGCTCCCATGCCCCCAAATAAAATTTTTTAGTTTTAAATTTTATTTTCTTAATAACATACTTCATTATTATGTATTCTAAAATTTGAGTTTTCTCCAAAGTTTCCTACCGGGCCCCCTAATTTTCTCAACGCCCCTTTTTCTAATTTTTTAATTTCTAATTTTCGAAAAAGTTAGCATTGAACACTGTAATGTACACGTCAAATTTTAACTTTCTATCTTTTACGAATTAAAAGTTATATTACGGGTTTCCAGAAAATTCAGAGGAAAATTCAAGTACGCCAAAAGTCTTAGAATTTTTTCCTCTACGAAAGAGACAATTTTCAAGAAAATACGCGAAGCCGTTTTCGAGCCACCATACGAATCGCGTAAACACATAAATATACACTTGGAACATTATAACATAGGAAAATGGAAAGTACAATTAAAATCTTTTACTGATATATTAGTTTAATATGAAAAATTATTTAATCTTCCATAACAAGTTTAATTTACGACAGAAAACGCAATTTTTTATCTGGAGATATATTTTTTATGTAATTTTACTTTATATATACTTAAAAATGTTATGTAACAAGTAAATTTTTTTATGTTAAATAATCCTCAGATATATGTAACTGTATTTAGCGGTTAGATGATCCAAGAAAGAAGTGTACATTTTCAAAAATCTATTTCTTAAATATGTTTTAAAATATAAAGATTAATTTTTTGTTAAATTTAAACTTTAAATATTTATATTTAGTTCCGCAGAACTTTCAAGTGTTTCCTTGGAATCTGAGGTTCTATGTGAAGTGTAATATTAATATGTATGTAACATTTAGATGTAAGAAATACATAAATGCTATGTTCATACCTGTATATAAATTGAAATAATTGTTAGAATTTAAATTATACTCACAATGGGCATGGTTGACTGGCTACCAATTTTTCAAGTGGAATTGGTTTAAGTTTTGGTTTGGGATCTTCACGAATTGCTTTCTTCAGTTCAGGATCTGCTTCATCTTCACCATATTCAGCTCCTTCTTCACCTTCCTTAGGCTCATCAGTCACTGGTTCAGCACTCATTCCATCAACTACTAATAATTCTAGTTCTTCGCCTTCAGGAGGCTCCGCTTCAGAATCTTCATCTGGTTTCGCTTCAGTTAGAGCTGCGAGTTTTTGAGATTCATCCGCATTCTCATCGAAGAACACCAAATCCATTATCTCGTTTGTACGGTTCTCGATTATCTCAAGGTACAACATCACATTATTCGTTGTAAGCTCGACGGTATCGCCTAGGAGGTTCAGGATTGGTGTGTCATCAGCTCGTATTAATCTATAAATAATTATTGATGATATATTATATTTTATTTAAAAATACTGGAATGATTATTTAATTTGATAGTTCTATCTATCAGGCAATAGATGGCGACTGGTGGTCGCTGGTTGTATTACCTCTCTATCATTCAAGTATCGAAGAAACGAATCAATTAAATATAAACACAAAAAGGGCACAAAATGTATATTGTTAAGTACACATACTACTGAAAACTCCTGGGATATAAAAGTCTTTAGGCACATGCTACAATTTCTATTTATTTAAAATATCACCACAGCGAAGTAGAGTTTTGAACCACTTTTCCCTACACAAGACAAAATTTAACGCAAGGCAACAACCAAGAACATCGACAATGTGGATATTTAAAAACTAATTATCTTTGAACTTCTTAATTTTAGTCATTAAACAAACCTGAACATTTCGTCTATTCCCTTCAATAGATGCTCAAGCTTCTTCTTACTTGCATTCACCTTCTCTTCCTTTGCATTAGTCTGTAATACGTAAATTGTTTTAGTAGAAGGCACTACAAATACCATTTTCTTACACTTTCACAGTATGTACATTAGAGTGGCCCTTATTTACTCTTGGTGAAAATTATTTTAGAGATTTTTTATTGCGGCACTCCTCAGTTTGGTTTCATTGCATGAAAAAATAATAGGTGTAAAATTTCAGATCAATCGGATAATGGGAAAGGGTGCCCCAAGAGCCCGGAAAATTATAAAATCCCATACATTTTTTAAAAAATTTATTTATTTTGCTAAATAATAATTAAATACATTATACTATATTATTTAATTATATTATTTTATTATACACTTTTCTGTGTATAATAAATATTTTGTAAAATAAATACGAGTATATAAAATCGTGATTTTGTAATTTTTCGATTCTCGTGGATTTATAGTAAAGGAACTGATTTTCACGTATTTCTCGAAAATTGTTAGTTATACGAGAAAAAGTAATAGATGATTAAATGTATTTTTCTTAGATCTACAACTTTTGCGTAATAAGTTTTTGCATAAAATTAATATTTCTCAAGATATAAGAATTTTAAAAGAAAAATCTGTGATTTTTCAATTTTCGAGGCCCTTGGGGTACGTTTTCCCGTTATCCGATTGACCTAAAATTTTACACAGATCATTTTTTTAGGCATTGGCACCAAATGGGAGGGTGCCGCAAAAAAAAATTTAACTTTGAAAATAAGGGCCACTCTAATGTACATGTACGGTACGTACGACAATGAGTTTGTGAACAATGTTTTAATTTCTATGAAACTGCGTCAAATAATAAATTATTATTTTTAATAAGTTGTTTATTTTTTAGGAGATATTAAAAATAAAAAATATTCATTTTTCATTAATAGGTCACGTTGGCAGTATTTATGTTGTCGTAGATTCATATATGGTGAACCACACCTCTGCCTAATGAGTGAATGAAATAAAAGACAAGGGGGATCAAACCCGAAGACACAGCAGTCTAGCGTCAAGCAACAATACTTTCGCCCATTATCTCGTCCACTTTAATTATTAAAGGGATCAAAAGTTATTAAAGAAGTTTGTTCTGTACCATCACGAATTCCTACTCTCTTCCGTTCTATAAATTGTCATCTCTTTTATACAACAGGCAACAGAGTGTATACCTGGCTCATGCGATATTCGATAACTTCGATATTATGACCGTTGTAAACAGAAAAAAATAAAATCGATTGCTTATTAGTTGACAATTGTTCCGTAATGCCAAAAGACGGTTGAAAATTAAACGACATAACAAAAATTAAATTCAATATACATATTTTAATCGGTAAAACTTTTAGAATTTGAATATTGAATATTTGACAATATTGTTGTTCTATTTTTAATAATAATATATATTACGAGTAGAATAAGCTGCAATCAGTAGAATTACAGGACGATGACCTACAAAGAGAACTAATTAAATTCCAGTAGCGTTCTATTTGTGAATTGAAATTGAATACGCAATCAATACGTGTAGAGTTTCCTGGTATTCATATTTAATATTCAAATATCGAATGTGAGATAAACTGACCCGTAAACGCGACTAACTATAACTTATTGAGCATTTGTATTTATATTACAGGATTTTTCAACAAGAACTTTGTTTTTTAAAACAAAATAAAACAAAAGAATTTAGATGAAAATGATTCAAACTTTTATTGTATTAGAAAGAGTTAGGTATGGCAATGGGCTTGTGTCATATGTCTTAATTTCTATAAAAGTGTACTATATATTGATAAAGTGGGTTACTAGAACCTCAAATGTTCAATTATTTTTTAATAACTCCTTATATGTTAAAAGATATTAACAATTAAAAAAGTCATTTTGTCTCTTTAATTATTAAAGGGATTCAACGTTGTACACATTCCAAGTGCATGTGACATCACAATCCATGTATAAGGTTACCAACCTTACAGCTCATAAAGCTCTGCTATATGTATTTATATATCAAAATATCAAATATTATTTACAGCTATTTCAAGTAACAATCAAATTTCAATATTATGTCTGCCTTAGCAGGGTTAAATAAAATAAAAACTTATTATTCTTTGATTTGACTTGATTATTTGACTACCAACAGCTACAGAACATTACCACAGCACTGACCTACTCAACAAATAACTGGCGTTAAAATGCCTTTCACGTCATACAAATATGGCCGACCATTTCTAGCGCTAAAACTACAATTAAAACTTTTAATTGCTATATCTCCGTCAACATTTAGATATTTAATAAAATAGACACGCCAATACACATTTATTAACATTAATTTCAATCAACAATTGAAAAATCGACTACTAAAAAATGAGTACACAAGCCCATTATGAATGATATCGGAGAAATGTCCACCACGACCACGCTAACAGATGTCACTTCAAGCATTTCAAGCCACCATACAGTGACTGAGCATGCAAAGGCTTCTCAACAATCTCTGTTTTTAGATTTTCAGAAACCCAAATTTCTTTTCCTGAACGTACGGTACACTACTTACCCAAATATATTTCTACCTGTGGCTTAGAACGTGCTTCAAAAAATCTTACACAAATTGTAATCAGGCTATTCGACATTACTACGATACGAAAAAACGATTGTAGACTTGTCGTTAAGCATCAATGCTCAATCATTGACTCTAGTAATTAGACATATTTCTCCTTTCTAACTGAGGTGAAGAGGGGGGAATACATCATGATAACACTTAAAATTGAGCGGACTAGAACAAGTATGTTCTTATATGAATTAGGTTGTGACGCATAACCGTAAATTTAAATTAAATTCACGCGTCGTAATTAAAATGTTAAAAGAATCACATATAAAGTAGCTTTTCGTACCGTTACCAGAGATATAGCTATTTAAATTCTGATGTTAGTTTTGCCGGTAAATTGTTAGCCATAGTTCTGATGTCACTAGCAGAGCTAGATTATATTTTATGGATTAGTAAGTAGTCGCTTTTATTTATCGTGGTATACCATCTTAATAATATGAAAACTTTATATGTTGCTGAGATAGCTGTAGACGTAGATGTGTTGTATAACAGAGATGGCAATTCATGGAAACGACTAGAATAGTAAGAGGATGTGACGTCAATGAGTATGTTTTTACTCATTTTATGATTAATGGATTAAAATAAATATTTTAAACGAAAATAAGTTCTATAATACTGCGAATTGAATAAAAACGTTCATATGTTACAGATCTGCTGATTTATTTTCGTGCGATTCTTTTTTTCAGTGCGTCCCTGTCCTATAATCTGACAACGGCGTCCTTCCGTTGTAGAGGGTCATGTACTTAAGTGTCTGATTAGACTTAAAAACACTTAGGCACTATGCTTAATGTTATTTTCAAGTAATTGTATGAATTATATGAATTTATTCCATGCCCCGCTATACATAGTATACATTTTCTACGTATTAATATAAAAATTGTAAATTTATTTAGAACATTATAATATTCTAAAGAATTTTTGAAACATTTTCCTACTCCATAAACATTACTTTAATTTTGCATTCATGCTTTCTAAATATTATACAATGAAACTTACCTTTCTGATGCAGTCGTCAAGTTCTGCCTGAATATCTATAAGTTTCTGAGCCTCGTGATCTTTTCTCCAAGCTGTCTTTTCTTTCTGTTGATCTGAAAAAACAAATTAACATATCAAATAAAAGTCTAATAGTTTTGTTAACTCCTAATATTTACCATTTCTGATACGTTAAGAATATTAATTAGTTATTTAGACATAAACAATTTCCGCAGATTTTAAAATGTATTCATATTTAACAACAAGTTTACAATCAACGGTAAGTCTTGCCCCTGAATTGCATACTTCTAATATAACACATTGTGATTAAATCAAAATATATCTTTTAAATATTATCAAATATTACAATGTTTCAGGAGTGTGTTTATGTTCTTATATATTTACGTGTTTTGTATGGTAGCTACTATAACGGCTCCGGAAATGATTTCGAAAATTGCTTATTTATTAAAAAAAAAACTTCTAAAACTTTTAGCGTATTAGAGTTTTCCTTGAAACCCGACATTTTGGGAATTTCGTTTAGATTTATCAAAAAATTTTAATGCAGTTATGTTCGTTAGCTCTAAAACAAAAAACTGCTTCATTACATTTTAAATTACTTCACGTGTCTCGCTTTTAAGCGACCTTTTTTAAACTCATGGACATTTTTTTCTAAAAAGGTATTTTAGATTCTTTGAAAAATTTTGAGGCAGGTATATTCATTATGCTCTAAAATAAAGAACTACCTCATTCAATTTTAAATTACAACGCGTGTCTGGCTTTTATGCGACCTTTTTTAAATTCATGGACTTTTTTATCTAAAGAAACATTTTAGATTTCTTAAATTATTTTGATGCAGTTATGTTCGTTATGCTCTAAAATAAAGAACTGCTTCATTACATTTTAAATAATTACGCGTGTCTGGCTTTTAAGCGACCTTCTTTAAATTCATGGACTTTTTTTTTAAGAAATTTTTTTAGATTTCTTAAATTTTTTCGATGCAGTTATGTTCATTATGCTCTAAAATAAAGAACTGCTTCATTACATTTTAAATAACCACGCGTTTCTGGCTTTTATGCGACCTTTTTTAAATTCATGGACTTTTTTTCTAAAATAATATTTTAGATTTCTTAAATTTTTTTGATGCAGTTATGTTCATTATGCTCTAAAATAAAGAACTGCTTCATTACATTTTAAATAACTACGCGTGTCTGGCTTTTATGCGACCTTTTTTAAATTCATGGACTTTTTTTTTTAAGAAAATATTTTAGATTTCTTTAAGTTTTTTAATGCAGTTTTATTCTTTATGCTCTAAAATAAAGAACTGCTTCATTACATTTTAAATAACCACGCGTTTCTGGCTTTTCTGCGACCTTTTTTAAATTCATGGACTTTTCTTTTTTAAGAAAATATTTTAGATTTCTTAAAGTTTTTTGATGCAGTTTTATTCTTTATGCTCTAAAATAAAGAACTGCTTCATTACATTTGAAATAACCACGCGTCTTTGGCTTTTATGCGACCTTTTTTAAATTCATGGACTTTTTTTCTAAAATAATATTGTAGCATAAAAGCCAGAGACGCGTAGTTATTTAAAATGTAATGAAGCAGTTCTTTATTTTAGAGCATAACGAACATAACTGCATCAAAAAAAATTAAGAAATCTAAAATATTTTTTTAGAAAAAAAAGTCCATAAATTTAAAAAAGTTCGCATAAAAGCCAAAGACGCGTGGTTATTTAAAATGTAATGAAGCAGTTCTTTATTTTAGAGCAAAACGAACATAACTGCATCAGAAAAATTTAAGAAATCTAGAATATTTTTTTAGAAGAAAAGTCCATGAATTTAAAAAAGGTCGCATAAAAACCAGAGACGCGTGGTTATTTGAAATGTAATGAAGCAGTTCTTTATTTTAGAGCATAACGAACATAACTGCATCAAAAAAATTTAAGAAATCTAAAATATTGATTTTAAAAAAAAAGTCCATGAATTTAAAAAAGGTCGCATAAAAACCAGACACGCGTAGTTATTTAAAATGTAATGAAGCAGTTCTTTATTTTAGAGCATAACGAACATAACTGCATCAAAAAAAATTAAGAAATCTAAAATATTTTTTTAGAAAAAAAAGTCCATAAATTTAAAAAAGTTCGCATAAAAGCCAAAGACGCGTGGTTATTTAAAATGTAATGAAGCAGTTCTTTATTTTAGAGCAAAACGAACATAACAGCATCAGAAAAATTTAAGAAATCTAAAATATTTTTTTAGAAAAAAAAGTCCATGAATTTAAAAAAGGTCGCATAAAAACCAGAGACGCGTGGTTATTTGAAATGTAATGAAGCAGTTCTTTATTTTAGAGCATAACGAACATAACTGCATCAAAAAAATTTAAGAAATCTAAAATATTGATTTTAAAAAAAAAAGTCCATGAATTTAAAAAAGGTCGCATAAAAACCAGACACGCGTAGTTATTTAAAATGTAATGAAGCAGTTCTTTATTTTAGAGCATAATGAACATAACTGCATCAAAAAAAATTACAAAATCTAAAATATTCTTTTAGAAAAAAAAGTCCGTGAATTTTAAAAAGGTCGCATAAAAGTCAGACACGCGTAGTTATTTAAAATGTAAGTAAGCAGTTCTATTTTTTTAAACCATAACGAACATAACTGCATCAAAAAAATTTAAGAAATCAAGAATATATTTTTAGAAAAAAAAGTCCATAAATTTAAAAAAGTTCGCATAAAAGCCAAAGACGCGTGGTTATTTCAAATGTAATGAAGCAGTTCTTTATTTCAGAACAAAACGAACATAACTGCATCAAAAAAATTTAAGAAATCTAAAATATTTCCTTAGATAAAAAAAGTCCATGAATTTAAAAAAGGTCGCAGAAAAGCCAGAGACGCGTGGTTATTTAAAATGTAATGAAGCAGTTCTTTATTTTACAGCATAACGAATATAACTGCATTAAAAAACTTTAAGAAATCTAAAATATTTTCTTAAAAAAAAAAGTCCATGAATTTAAAAAAGGTCCCATAAAAGCCAGACACGCGTAGTTATTTAAAATGTAATGAAGCAGTTCTTTATTTTAGAGCATAACGAACATAACTGCATCAAAAAAATTTAAGAAATCTAAGATATTTTATTAGAAAAAAAAGTCCATGAATTTAGGAAAGGTCGCATAAAAGCCAGACACGCGTGGTTATTTAAAATGTAATGAAGCAGTTCTTTATTTTAGAGCATAAAGAATAAAACTGCATTAAAAAACTTTAAGAAATCTAAAATATTTTCTTAGAAAAAAAAAGTCCATGAATTTAAAAAAGGTCGCATAAAAGCCAGACACGCGTAGTTATTTAAAATGTAATGAAGCAGTTCTTTATTTTAGAGCATAAAGAATAAAACTGCATTAAAAAACTTTAAGAAATCTAAAATATTTTCTTAGAAAAAAAAAGTCCATGAATTTAAAAAAGGTCGCATAAAAGCCAGACACGCGTAGTTATTTAAAATGTAATGAAGCAGTTCTTTATTTTAGAGCATAACGAACATAACTGCATCAAAAAAATTTAAGAAATCTAAAATATTTTTTTAGAAAAAAAAGTCCATGAATTTAAAAAAGGTCCCATAAAAGCCAGACACGCGTAGTTATTTAAAATGTAATGAAGCAGTTCTTTATTTTAGAGCATAACGAACATAACTGCAACAAAATTTGCAAAACTTTATAGAGACTTCTCGTTCTATAACAAGCATATAGTTCACACTCGTTGCTTTACAACGGGGCTTCAATTTAGTTATCTTATATTTTGTATTGATTCATTAGTATTATAAGACTATCATAATGTACGAGTATCATCTGCTTACACTGAAGTTTCGACAGGGGATTGAAATACAATTTAGTTATTTGTAACCATAGGCTTACGCAGCAATTTAACAAGGATGAAACAATTTTGTTACTGATTCAATTCTATCTAGTGTAAAACTGAGTATCCAGGCAGGTGCATCCGGGGACGCCCATGCTTGTAATACTACATGTAGACTGTACCTATGTTCCATCGAATAGAAGTTACATTATCCACCAGACCATCCACTTCCATATTTAACTCAGTGACGTACTTGAACATTGAAAAGTTATCGGCCTCTTGTTTCTTAAACTGAAGCGCCAGGCTCTCGATATCTTCCTCCCCGGTAAATTCCTACATTAAATGTAAATGTAAATGTAAATGTAAATAATAAATTCTAATGAGAAGAGAAAATTATGCGCTTTATGAATTATATTCTTTCTGACTAAGAATCGGGTGGAACCACTAAAATGCTTAAACGAAATTGTGACGAATTTGAATTGAACTCGACTGGGAAATTAAATATTTAACGAAAACGAACAAGCCACTTATAGTAGTTATAACATTGTTTTACGGATTCGAAAAAGAATGTAACATACAGGTAAACGTGTTCGTTAATATATTTTCAGATTGCGTCACTTTGGAATGTTACATTATCGTGTCTTATGTCTTTAGATTGATATTACCGTAATTTTGCGCAGCATATCTTTATAGTAAATTAACTGCTTTTCTTTGGCCGCTCTTGCCTCCGCTCTCTTTGCTTCTTCGCGTGCTTCGAGATCCACCAACACTCTTCGCTGACCTTTCAACGACAAGTAAGTCTGCAGTTTGGCATCATTGTCCAATTTTCTTTGCAATACACGCATTTCCTAAAATAAAAATAGCCATATTCTAAATCTCCTGTAGTAGATATAGTTAGACGTAAATGCTATGTAATAATAAATACGGCTGTGTGTTGGGCAAGGTCAGTGGCTCCTCGGACTTTAAGAGCGGTCAATTTTTGGCATAACTCTTCTCGCTGATCATACGCCAACGTCGACTGTTCAATCAAATCCAACATAAATCGTTTGCCTTTATTTAAGTTGCGAATTAGATGGTTCCATATGTTGTTAAACTTCGCTCTACAAGATAAGATATATTTATGTAATGAAATTGGTAAAAAGTACCAATTTTCTTTTGACCATCTTTTACAGGATAAGATTGGAAGGTCAATCTCTATGAACCCTTTACATACCGTTCTTTCAGCATGTGTTCAATTTCTAATCGTAGTTTTGCATTATCCGCCATAACAGTGTTAAACTTTTTCACTTCTGTATCTAAATTATTTTCCAATCGTGATACAAGCTTCATATTTCTAACTGTCTTTGCATTAGCCTGCTCATCTGTTACTTGATGTTTCGCCATTTCTTGCATTTTTTTGTCAACCTTTTAATATTAAATAAAAAATATTAGTAAGAATATTTACTTTATGAATAACTCAAAATATATAGAAAACAATACCGTTTTAATTTGCTCTTCCAATTCCAAAATTTGGGTTCGTTCAGCATTTATATTTACAACAAATTGGTCGTGGATGGCTAACAGTGAAGCTAAATGGCTGTTAATTTTAATATCCTTACGTAAATTTGCATCACTTTTAGCTACGGACAATGTCAAGTCCAGGTCGTCCCTTTCGTCCTTCAGGATTTCAATAACTCTTGCTTGAGCCTTCGAGCTGCCACCGGCGAAGAACTGGGTTCGCTGGTTCTCCATCGTCCGGTACTAGGCAAGGAAACGTGTAGTAAAAATGAAGCTGAATTATCTAACATCCTTACCAAATTTTCCTTATTATTCTAAACAACTAGTTCGCTAGTTAATTCATAATTGCGATACTCGAAGAAGTTACCTTGTTGTCTTCATGATCTTCTGTCGTAGCCAGAAAGAACCAGGAGCCTTATTTCTGACTTGCGCTCTAATAATGTGATGGTTCCTCTTTTTCAAAAAGTCTGTTGGAATTTGGAGAAAAGAAAAATAGGGTTCTATCACATTACTAGTGAGCGAAAGTCGGAAATAGAGCGCTAGGACTTTTAAGACTTTGCCCACTTTTTTATTTTTTAATAACTCGTACCATTACAAAACTGCCAACACAAAATAATTTCTAACTCTTTGGAAAACCCAGTCCCGAAATTAATATTTAGAAGTAGAGTATTTTCTAGAAAAAGTATGATTATAGAATTTTTACAGACGATAAATTATTTTTTAGATAATTAAGAGTAAGGAAAACCCAGTCTTAGCCCAGTCTTTCCGCTATCAGTTTCCAGAATCCAAAAAAATATTTTGGTTTGCTACTGGACCTTTTTTAACTAGGTTATCAGCTTTGTAATTCGTATGACGTTTTATCTGGAATTAATCAGCAGTCACATGTCACATTATATGCAGTCACAGATGAAGGGGTTGGAGCCCCCTCGGAGGTTGGGGCTGCACAAATGAAGCGATTATTCCCAGAATAACAGGTGCAACGCACTGTATAATCAATAAAGCTAACAAAATTTGTTCCAAATTGATGTTTGCAAATAGGCATGTAATGCACCTAGAAGGCTAGAAATCATTAATGCGGATTCTGATTGGATTTGGTACACCGGTACTCAACTCCAGATGTTTCCCCTGCTCCTACCTAGGGGATGGTATGGTCACGATCAAATGAGGGGGACCAAAGGGTGGGTGCGCGGGATTCATTGTACGTAAATATGAAATGTGAGATATTTGTATAATGCTTGTACAACAACACATTTCGAATTGCTAAATGGTTTGTATGGGGGCGGACATTGGGGGCGGCCATAGGGGTCGGTTTACCTGTCGCTGTAGCCGGGCGAGCTCATCTTCGGCGGCCAGCTCAATTTCTGCGGGTGTTGGCTTTTTCTTCATTGTTATTGATTTCTATAAACTTAAAAAACAATAATTATATCAATAATTTATTATAATAATAAGTTGTTATAATTTTAATTCACAGAATTTAATCACTAAATTAATTTTAATAAAATTATTTGAGGATGCCGGGAACGTGAATCCAAAATGACCGAGAATCACAAACATTCATTTGTTTTGTGAGTCACTACATAAAATGATAAATAATAAAACAAAATATTCAAATGGACCAAATTTAAATTGAATAACGATGTCAGAACCATCCTGGATTCAAATTAGAAAAACTATTTAATAATTTTAAATTTGGAACAAAGACAAAAATAAGTTTCCACTAAACACAAAGCTTCATCAAATATTTTACGAAAGCAATACAAAATTTTGTGTAATTTATTTTACGTCGGCCTATTTCCGATGCTGAGTCCTATCACCGACAACCACTTACTATGTTGGCAGTTTTTTTTGTGTCGTGACTATATATACGCCACTATGATATACATAATCATTTAAACTTGATAACAACCCAAAAAATATAGCTCTGGTCTAAGATACCGAAGACACAGCAGTCAGCGTCAAGCATAAATGCTCTCGCCCACTATGTCATCTAATATTTTATAGTTAATCTGAAAAGTCTTTAATCCTTAAAAAGGTGTTCTTGATAAGTTTTATGAGCTTTCCAATGTGCAAAACGATACAATTAATTTTCAAAAATCAATAAAATAGGTTGAATAAAATATTGAACATATTTGATAAAATAGTTTTTATAACAGGTAAATTTTGTTATGTTAATAAACCTTTAATACACGTAACTATGGTTAACGGGTTGATTACAGTAGATCATATAACGCTTTAACTATATCTACTATGCAGATTTAATGATTTTACAGGTGCATTCTACATTCGTTCTACAACATATCGTGATATTTCACTCACACTCATTACAACACAATTAGTGTGAGGGAAACATAAAACATACAAATAACTGTTGCACCACAAGATCTCATTAAAAACCAAAACAATGTAATTAAAAAGAAACAAATTGTCAAATTTTTAGATAGAATAACTTATTTGAGTATAATATTATAGATGAATATTTATCAGGCAGTGGTGTAGTGTTCATAAAAATGACTTCTACACTTTAATCTGTAGGTAAAATTTTATTTTTTTTAAATGTTCTTCAGTCAGAATTCCCCTTCTTTGCACTAATGACCTTTTTTCATTAGTTATCAGTTATCAGTTATCATACTTATCAGTTACAGTTTACTTAGGGAAGTCTTTAAGTGGGTAGCTATGCTTCTAGCTCTCATCAGTTATCATTTTACTCAGAAAGAATAATGGGCTTGTGTCCTCATTTTTTAGTGGTCGATTTTTTAATTGTTGATTGAAATTTATGTTAATAAATGTATATTGCCGTGTTAATTTTATTAAATGTCTAAATATTGACGGAGATATAGCAATTAAAAGTTTGAATTGTAGTTTTAGCGCTAGAAATGGTCGCCCATATTTTTATGACGTGAAATGCATTTTAACGTCAATTATTTGTTGAGTAGGTCAGTGCTGTGGTAATGTTCTGTAGCTGTTGGTAGTCAAATAATCAAGTCAAATCAAAGAATAATAAGTTTTTATTTTATTTAACCCTGCTAAGGCAGACATAATATTGAAAATTGATTGTTCCTTGAAATAGTTGTAAATAATATTTGATATTTTGATATATAAATACATATAGCAGAGATTTATGAATTGTAAGGTTGATAACCTTACACAAGGATTGTGATGCCACATGCACTTGGAATGTGTACAACGTTGAATCCCTTTAATAATTAAAGCGACAAAATGACTTTTTTTAATTGCTAATATCTCGTAACATATAGGAGTTATTAAAAAATAATTGGACATTTGAGGTTTTAGTAACCAACTTTATCAATATATAGTATACTTTTATAGAAATTAAGACACAGGACACAAACCCATTCCGAGCAGAAAAAAACGCAAATTCTGCAACACAAATTAATGAAATTTATATGAAAATACACACACTAGTGCTTTTAATTCCGCACGAAAAAAAACACTTGTAGATTTTTACAGAAATCACCGCAGAACAGAGAGGATTTTTTCCTCATCTTTTTTTTGTGAACAAATAGTTGAATGTGGACACACGCACTACGGAATTAATTCCGCAAAAACCATATGCTGTTGGTCGACGCATCTCTTAGAACGAAGTATGCCTTGATATTTTAATTAATATTTTAATTTTTAAGGCCTTATGCAGGCCAGTGTGCAGTATTATCGGTTCATCTCTTTGAATATGCATTAACAAGACAAGATTATAAATACAACAGTATAAAACCAGTTCTTGTCTGAGCCAAGTGTTCTTATAAACTGAGAAGATCACGTAGAATTTATCCGCAGTGTGTATTAGGTAAGTTTTAGTATTAAATATTTCTTAATCGGATCTAGGCTTAAGTTTAAATCTAGCTTCAAACCAATTACCACTTTTTGTTTTTTTGTTTATTTAGTTGTTTAATTTAACATCGACTCCTCCATTACCTCCTACTTTGTTAGAAGTTATTATAGTTAAGAGATATCAGTTTAACACAGAATATATACCGCCAGTATTAGAATCGAACTCGAAAACATAACAGCCTGGTATCAACGCCTCAGTGCTCTCAGCTACTATGCTGTCTTGATTTATTTATCTTCATTTTATTTATTTATGTTTTGAATGGATTACATGTATTAGAATAATGACAATCATATGCGACAAAGTGCGTCGTTTGTTAAATAACTTAATATGCAAGAAGGTAACAAAATCATAAATAATAATCCTATAAGCTCACCTATGATTTTGAAAACTTTATCGCGTAAATTAATACAAGTCGTTGACAGTCACAGCACGTCTGACCTACCCTGTGCCCTATACCCTATGCCCTGTGCCATGTACTTCGTGCTTTATACGGCCAGGTGCGTCTTATCATATTTGGTTCTTTGGTCCTTATATGGAATAACGTCATTATTTATGACACGATGAATTCCATTTTTTTATGAGTGTTTTCTTTTATCTAAATGGGCTTGTGAACTGTTTTTTTAATCGTCGATTGAATTTCTTTATATATATATATATATATATATATATATATATATATATATATATATATATATTTATTTATTTACTAATTTGCCTTGACTTTCTTTCGCCATAGCCACCATCAAACATTTTTTACACATCTTTTATAATTTATAATTCAAATTTACAAATTTCTAAATATTTCAATAATTCACTAATTAATTTTGAATCACTTAACAAAAATTCAGTATTAACAGGAAAAGTTTTAATCACATCTAATATATCACTATTCAATTTTGATCTTTCTAAACTATAATTTATGCATTCAAATATAATATGATCCAAAGTTCCTTCTTCACCACATTGACATCTATCGTCAGATTTAATATTAATTTTGTACAGGTGAGCTGGAGTTTTGCAATGATTACTTTTGATTCTGATCATAGTTGATATAATTTTGCGGGACTCATTTCTATTCTTATTTCTTACTTAAATTTGGATGTAACATATAATAATCTCTTCTTTTTAACTGACTCTTGTAAATGAAATCTGTGTTTCTCAAATTGAAGTTTAATTTTTTGATTATATTAAAAATTTGATATGAAGGTAATTTCACTTTCATCTCAATTTCTAAATTTATTGATTCCTTTGCCAATTTATCCGCAATTTCGTTTCCTCTTATTCTACAATGTCCTGGTATTCACATAAATTTTATGGTATTATTCTTATTTATTATATTGAAATACATCTCCTTAATTTTGCATGTCAAAATATCATTATTTGATTTGTTTTTAATTTTTTAAAACACTTAAAGAATCCGTTATTATTATAATTTTATTATTGTTGATATTTTCATTAATTTCCAATGCTTTTAATAATGCTAATTTTTCACCAGTATAAGAGCAAAGTTTGTTATTTAATTTAAATTTATAATATCTTAAATTTATTTGTTCATATATAGCAAATCCTGCTTTATTTCTTTCTAAATCAATGGATGCATCTGTATATATTATTTTTGTAAAACTTGTATTAAATTAATTATTTATCACATTATTAAATGATTTTGACAATAATTTTGTGTTAATATATATATCCATAGGTTTAATTAATGATTCAAAAAGAATAGAGTATATAGGAGATTTGGAATTTCTTTGTATATTTAAAATTATTATAAAATATATATATTATATATATATATATATATATATATATATATATATATATATATATATATATATATATATATATATATTGGCTTTTTTTTAATATCCAAAAGTTGGCGGAGTTATAGCTATATCAAATTTAAATTTCAGTTTCGCAGCATATAAAATAATACTTCATGGGATTATGTATAATCGTTGGATGTGACATACCATGCGTTGACATTTTCTAAAACGTTGGATCTCTTTAATAATTAAATGACCTTTTTAATTGTTAAGCTTCTAAAATACAAGGAGTTAATAAAAAATAATTGGACATTTGTGGTTCTAATAGCCAAGCTTATCAATATAAAGTTCCGTTTTATAGAAATTATGACATAGTTCACCAGCACATTGTATTAGATGCAAAGTTTATTAATTTATTAATATTTCAGTTTCAAAATAATTGTTACATTCATATTAAAAAAATATATAAACAAAATTAGGTAAAAATAGTAGGGTCCTTACTTCATAAAAAGTTTAACAATAATTGCAAAATATAACGGTATATAACGTTACAATAACGTTATCATAACGATACCCACGAAACAAACGTCGCTTTGCGTTTGGGTAACCGTTAGTTATTGGTAATATTTAAAATTCTAGTTTTATGAACAGTACCTAAACTAAGCTCGGAAAAAAATTAACGGTGTGATTATAGTCATTCCTATAAAAAATAAAAATCTTTTACAAGTATTGAGTAAATTTTGGGGGCAGTCATAAAATACTTTTTTAATCGAAAAATTTTTCAAGAAAATACAAATATGAGTAAAATAATGAATACGAGTCAATTAAATGAGGATTATATTCAACAATCTTTAAATTTTTCAGTAAAGTTTTCAAAAATTTTACCAATTACGTAATAACCCAAAAGCAAAAGAATTAAAGGGTGAGGCTAATGAAAATATAAAACCACTCCGAAAACTGCATACACAGTACGTCGCGTCGCAAGGCGTGCGCAATCGCATACGCACACGGACCAAGTACAAATGCACACATTTATCAATCTGTACACTATATTATACAAACAAAATGACCCTACTTGCCATATGTCCTACTCAGGCCTAGGGGCCCGCACCACAAAAGTTTCCCATTTTTTATGGGAAAACGACAAATGAAAAAGGATAAATTCACAAAAAAATTCGAAATACTCGCAGTATGTAGGAGTAGGGGGGAGTCTCACCTCAATTTGTGCCTGGGAGAAAACCGATCTTAAGAGCGACCCTGATCCCCATGCGGTTGAACACGAATTTTGTGTGCAACCATGCGTATTTGTACCCGAACACGCATGTCCTGTCCAGGTCTTAGATGGAGCTGGATAGAATAGTATTATTATAATTTCTTTATTTCTTAATTCCCTTCCTTATATTTTCTGTGAACGCCCATGTCTGTGATAATACAATTTGAAACTATATCCACAATATTATTAGAACTAAATCAATTACAAGAAAAATTGTCTTGTGTATTTGTAATTCCCAACTGCAATTTCATGTTATAATTCAATTCTTGCATTATAATAACATTTTATGATAATGAAATGTGAAGGAAATTTACGACCTGAAATACTAATGAAAAAAAAGTACTAAACGTACTTTTAAATCTGAAAATAGCATTAAAACATTTTAAATGATAATTTAGGCATAAGTTTGTACCCCATAATAGCAAAGCTCAGTAATTAATCGAATTAGAAAGCTTTCATCGACCACTAAACAATGAGGCATCAAGGTGTGAGGGCGCAACAATGTAAACAGGCCAATTCTGTAAAATACTGAAATAAAAATTACATTCAAATGTGTTTTTATTTTGATATTACATACGCATTTTATTTAAAAATCATCATCATATATTATAATGTTCCAGGTGTATATTTATATTCTTATACGTGTCCCAAATTCGTATGGTAAATCGAAAACGGCTCCGGCGATGTTTTTGACAATTTCCTATTTCGTATTCCTATTAGAGAAAAAAAATTTAAGACATTTGGTGTCCTTGGATTTTTCTCTGAATTTCCTGGAAACCCGTAATTTTAAAAAAACTGTAAAAAAAAATCACTTTTTTCTGTATAAATTTTAACTCGTAACAGATAGAAAGTTCAAATATTGCATGTTTTTTGCAATTTTGCATTTAAAAATTTATAAAAAGGACGCGGGGAAATTTGGGGAGCCCGGCAGGAAACTTTGGAGAAAGCTCAAATTTTGAATTGTGTAAAAATTGTGCTAGATAGTTGAAATTTTGTATATGGGCTAACTTTGGTACCTAATTTACAAATCAAAAAAAAGAACCCGAAATTTTGAAAAAAAGTTGGTCAAATAACGAATAAATTGAAAATATTTTGTATTTAGTTGAGAAAAATAAATTTTTTTAGTCAGTTTATATGCGAAATTATTTGTTATATGTAAAATTAATATAGAACGAGTTAAATATTTCAATTAAAAATTTGAAATGAAATTAAATCCACACATAAAAGACAGTCGTCGGGAAAATTATTAGATTAGATATTAGAAAATTATGAAATTTTAAAAATTGATTTTTTTTTTAATTTAATTTACGTTCTTTCACCGACGACCTTCTTGATTTCAATGTGACTACAATTTCTATTATCAGCGTAGGAGCCATCCATAAATGATGTCACATGCTAAGGGGGGTCCAAAAATGGTGATAAAATGTGACAAGGGAGAGGGAAGATATCACAAGCGTTGAACGTCACATGCAGTATAAAATATATAAACAAATTTGTATAAAAAGAGTTAAAAAAAAGGAATTTCTTGAAAAAATAATAAATTTCCATAAACTCTAAAAAAAAGACCATTTATTCTTAGAAGTATAAAATATTAAAAAAAAAATTAATAATTGAAATGTGTGACATCAGTCATCACACGATTGGGTCAGAATAGCAAGAAATTTGTATGACACTCCCTAGGTCTTACTGGTTGCTAAGTGCAGTCATAAGCTCTGGCTTAATTTCTTGCCAACTAATATTTTGTAGGAATATATATTATAAATTAAATTTTAATAAATTATGAGTTTTTATTCTTGAATTAAAGTTTTATCATTAAAAGCTATTCCAATAATTTCCTAGAGAACACAATATTTAAATATAAATCCTATATCATAATGTTCCAAGTGAAAGTTTATTTGTTTATATGTTTACGCGATTCGTATGGTGGCTCGAAAACAGCTACATGCATTTTCTTTAAAAGCAGTTTATATGAAAAATTATTTTATTATCCAACCAGTTAAATATTTCAATTTAAAAATGGAAATAAAATTAGAAATGAAATTACGAATTATTTAATTGAATTGAAATCATAACACCAAGAAGACGTCGCATTGCGAGGGGAGTAAACGCTAGCACTATTTAAATGTTGCATTAATATGTTCAGTGGGTATCTTACTATTAGCTTAATAGCTAATGCTAGTGTCCTATGTCTTAATTTCTATAACAGTGTACTATATCTATATATTGATAAAGTGGGTTACTAGAACCTCAAATGTTCAATTATTTTTTAATAACTCCTTATATGTTAAGAGATATTAACAATTGAAAAAGTCATTTTGTCTCTTTAATTATTAAAGGGATTCAACGTTGTACACATTCCAAATGCATGTGACATCACAATCCTTGTGTAAGGTTACCAACCTTACAGCTCATAAATCTCTGCTATATGTATTTATATATCAAATATTATTTACAGCTATTTGTCTGCCTTAGCAGGGTTAAATAAAATAGAAACTTATTATTCTTTGATTTGACTTGATTATTTGACTACCAACAACTACAAAACATTACCACAACACTGACCTACTCAACAAATAACTGACGTTAAAATGCATTTCACGTCATACAAACATGGCCGACCATTTCTAGCGCTAAAACTACAATTCAAACTTTTAATTGCTATATCTCCGTCAATATTTAGATATTTAATAAAATAGACACGCCAATACACATTTATTAACATCAATTTCAATTAACAATTGAAAAATCGACCACTAAAAAATGAGGACACAAGCCCATTTTACAGTCTTCTACTGAATACAATTTTCTCGTTCTCGTACAAGTTGTTCTCGTACAACAAGCATTTTGGTCACTCAAAGTCTGACCACTAAAAACCCCTGGGAATTACAGAATAGGAACATACTTGTTACTAACATAATGTTGTCAACTTCAGTAAATGCTACCTACATTGTATACATACTTCAACAGTAGTAAATAATTTTAACCCTTGATAACATTATATTTAGAGATCATATTTCTCTAGCAGAACAAAGAGGAGGGATGGTAATAGTTTTGTATAAAAGCGGTCGCTGAATTCGAGATATTATCAGTTCTTCTGGATCATCAGCTCTAGCAGCATCTACCATCTATCATCCAACTACCAACCAGTACCTCACAGGTAAATATATGTTACTACTTCAATTAGCTAGTATCTATTTCTGCAATATACATTTGTTTTCTTTTATAGTTTTATAAATTTCTTTCAGTGGATTTATTTTCTCGGTTTATTTATTTATTCAACATTTTCCTTTTAAGGATTTGACAAACCGGATTTTTTAAATATTTTAATTTTTATAAGAAACAGAAATTTTCTATTTTTTTTTTTTTGAGGCTGTCCTGCTAGTCCATCGCAACGCAATTCATCGTGTAGCATCCTCTTTCTCCTTCTTTCGCGATGAACAGCTTCACGGTGCTGTAGGCTTACATAGAATCTCTTGATGTACCTATACAAAATACACGGTCGAATAAACTGTTCTTTTAACCAGCAATTTTGGATTGAATCTTTTTTTGGGACTATTTTTTTCTAATCAGTTACAATTTAATCTGGCTTTGACCATGGTAATCTAGTGATTATTCCAGTGCCGCATTTAATGTGTAGTTTTAATTTAAAATTCGTGGAGAATTTAGTAGAACAATAGGTCACTTTTATGTCTAAATCAAGTGTAGCTATCTCTCTTTTGCATACCTACAATAAACACCTGCGACACCTGAGTGTATACACAACACTTGATTGGGACACGGAAGTTGCCATGTGTATTAATGACTTTAGGAGTTGAGGGTCTTTAGGATTAAACCAACTCTATAAATGAAATATACTAATCTCATTAATTCTGTATTACTCTATATAATCTGGTTAACTTTTCCAATATCCTGCTGGTTCTTCTATTATATTTGTATTATTTTATTTTTTACCAAAAGTATTTTAATATTTCATATATGCCTTTTTTATTTTTCCAATATTTACAAAGATTTAATTGTTTTTTATTTTTCTATTGTGATTAAATTCATCTCTTATCCGATTATTTTACTATGTCCACAATCTTTTAGAACCCAAGTACAGAAATACAAAATGCTTTCAATCATATTTTAAAAACTAATTATTCTTTTACAGTTGCAAAAATGGTCGCAATTAAAGGAATTAGCATTACTTTATGCGTCTTGGTATCCGCCATTTTGATTTTTAATTTGCTGACTACTGCCAGTGCTACATACAGAAAGCCACCATTTAATGGATCCATTTTTGGAAAACGTGGAAATTCAATTGGTAACTTTCTTATTTAATTATTATTAATTATTTATTTTTGATCACTGTATAACAAAAATTAAATTTATTAAACAGAATACGATAGCGCTGGAAAAGCCCTCTCTGCGATGTGTGAAATCGCCAGTGAAGCGTGCCAAGCCTGGTTTCCTTCCTCTGATTCTAAGTGAAGAATTCATTACGAAGAAATAAAAATATTTAATCAATGACACATATAATCTCATATTATTCTAAGAAATGCGATGTTGTCTAAGAAAAATAAATAAATGTATTAAATAATAATAAATTGTTTCAATTAATATATTTAACCTATACTTAAATAACCAAAAAGTAGTATTGATATAAAAGATTTTAATTTTAAAATTAAAATTTTATTTTAAAATCATTTTCTTTTAGCAATTCAACACTGCCATCTATTATAGAGTAGTATGTATAGAATTGTAAAAAAAATATGCAACTAAAGTTATGTTATTAAATTATGTTAATGAAAATGGCATACAATCAATATATTTAAATACGTAAAATAATAATAGAAACCGCCATTAAAAAGAAAATCTCTATTTAAAGCAATATTCTATTACAAAATTAAATTTCTTTTTTATAAAATATGCTATGGTAGATTCTTGGAGTTTAAGTCTATGTTATGTAATTATTAAATCTACTACCCTACTTCTTCATAGATGGCAAAAGTAATTTTAATTCCTTTTTATTTACTAATTTCTTATTTAATATATATTTTTATTCATTTACTGCAAATTTCAAAATACCAATTTCTTTTACGAAAGTGTAAGTGTATTTGTAGTTTATGTTGTATTGTAAAAGTTAAGTTGCAGGTAGTCTAGACACAAAAATTGCATCTGTGAACAATGGGCTTGTGTCCTATGTCTTAATTTCTATAGAAGTGTACTATATATTGATAAAGTGGGTTACTAGAACCTCAAATGTTCAATTATTTGTTAATAACTCCTATATGTTAACAGATATTAACAATTAAAAAAGTCATTTTGTCTCTTTAATTATTAAAGGGATTCAACGTTGTACACATCCCAAGTGCATGTGACATCACAATCCTTGTGTAAGGTTACCAACCTTACAGCTCATAAATCTCTGCTATATGTATTTATATATAAAAATATCAAATATTATTTACAGCTATTTCAAGGAACAATCAAATTTCAATATTATGTCTGCCTTAGCAGGGTTAAATAAAATAAAAACTTATTATTCTTTGATTTGACTTGATTATTTGACTACCAATAGCTACAGAACATTACCACAGCACTGACCTACTCAACAAATAACTGACGTTAAAATGCATTTCACGTCATACAAATATGGCCGACCATTTCTAGCGCTAAAACTACAACTTTTAATTGCTATATCTCCGTCAATATTTAGATATTTAATAAAATAGACACGCCAATACACATTTATTAACATCAATTTCAATCAACAATTAAAAAATCGACCACTAAAAAATGAGGACACAAGCCCATTGGCGACAAATTAAATTACCAATTGAAACTAAGTAAACAAAGTATGACTTTAACATGAGAAACGGATTTTAAATGTAAAAGACTATAGGAATCATAGCACGCAGCTGAATCTAAAAACAATATAACATAATACAATATTAAAAAGAAACAATTATTTATATAATTATGTTATATATGTATATATATATATATATATATATATATATATATGTATTTATTCAAAAAATTGTACAAAATGTTTTCAAAATGGGTAAATAAAATAAAACAATTTATCAAACACAATAATATGTAACCTAAATATATTATATATAAATGTATAATTTGAAGATTCGTAGAAAAATGTCCGTAATGAAAAATTATGATTTAAGTAAATCTTCTGTATTGTTTAAATTTTACTAAGCTGAAACATTTGTTAAAACAAACAGTATTTCATTACGGGGATAATTCTCCGAATTTCGTTCTAATTATATTGTATCAGTATTAACAAAACATCAATATTACTAGATTTTCAAATTGTAAAACACTACTTTCCCTGACTCAAATTTATTGCGTACGATGATATAATAATTTAAAATTTCACTCACATATATCTTATTTAAAAAACTACATAGACCAATAGACTATATATATATAACTTATGATAGTAACTTAATTCTAAATATACATCACAATTATGCACCAGTAATGTCGAAGTTTCATTTCATTTGGTATAAGAGAGTTTAATAACTATAATATGACTATAAAAACAGAAGACATTTCATCATATATTTTATAAGATATTTCAATATCTCTAAATCATATGAAGTTGAATTACTCTAGTTTTAAATTATATAAATTAAATAATAGTTATAAATTTTAATAACTGTTTCGATAAAATGATATTCTTCTTCAATGTAAATGAAAAAAGAGTTACGAAGTTACAGGCTATTATATTTCGTGACGTAAGCAAAATAATTTGATCGATATTAACTTTAAAAAGATACCCAAATATTCAGTAGTTAAATCAAGATTGTCAATATAAATATCACTTATATATAAAATATACTATCTGAAGATGAATAGGTTATACCTAAATTATAAAACAACATTAATTTTAAAATATTTGTCTTTAAATTATTACTATTACTGTAAAGAAACAATAGACTATTTTCCACTTTTTTTATCCAGCACTAAGCATCCTTCACATCCAAAGAATGTAGATTATTGCAGTGTTTTCTTAAGTACACCATATAATCGGTCATGACAGTAGTATACGCTGCATCTAGCACATACTGAGGTAACCATCCTTTAAGATTCAAGCTTAACAACCATTGAAAAGTACATGTGTCTGGATTCAACCCAGGTGTCATTGCCCAACATCCAATACTATTTTCACCTCTAAAAAAAATATAAAGTATTATTATTAATATTTATCTACCATGAGAATTAATGAAAAAAATAAGAACCTTATATATTTCTTGTTAACCGGTGTAGAAGGGTGCTCTACAGACATAGCAGCCGATACATAAGTTCCTTCACAAATATCCCAACGCCGCAAATTTACAAAATCCCTACTGGAGACCATTCCACCACCTCCACCAGTTGTAGCCTGATAAGTTATGTCCGTATTCTGATTAATAATCTGAAAGAAAAATCGTCTTATGTAACTGGTCTTGATAGATTATTTAAAATATATATATTAGAATTACTTATTTATTTAAAAGCTAAAATAGCTATAAAAAAACTTGAATGGCTGACGAAAATATTACCTGTATACGACGTGATTCAAGCAAAGTGGGGTTCCAAAGTGGCACATTTTCTATTTCATTAAATAATTCATCAAGCAATTTCTTTGCAGGACAATCCACAACTCCCTTAAACAAAATAATACATATTGCAATTTTTTATATAAATGTAATATATCTCAGAATTAGACAACACCATATTCATATTTCAGCGCCTAATACATGACATAAATCTTATATATATATACCATACTTGCATAAAATATTACTAAACATTCAAATAAAAGCTATGTTATATAGCCTGTAATTGGTACTAGTTGCACTCTAGTTTACTTGGACATTGATAATTAAAATTTATAATTTGTTTATGCAATATGTAAATAAAGAATGAAATTTGTATAACAGTCCTGATGTAGATTTAATAAGAATATTTATGCATTTCCAAAACAACAAATAAATTATTTAAATATTTACAGTTAGTTTGAATATTTTTCCATATAGTGGATGCTGCATTGTTCTAATTGTATCTCCATATACACCTTCCTTTTCCAGTTTCCAGCCAGAGCAATTCAACAGATTCCAAGATTTTTGAACGCACTCCATGCCCATCATAATATATTCCTCATCCTAAAAATTATTTTTATTATATAAATACCATCGTTCTACATGAACATCTTAACTTATTGTAATTCACTAATATTTTTAAATGGTTCACAAAGTTAAATAATATAATGGATTTTATATCTATATAAATAAAAAACTTTGTACATAACAAATATTAGTTGAAAACTGATTTGAAATAAGTATTTAATAACACCAAATTACTTTTAATAAAACCACAACTGGCTTGATTTCATTTTTATTTAATATACTTTTTAAATAATTCATTGCAGTAAATTTTATAGTCACAGTGAATCTCTGGAGATAAAATACGTATGTCTGTTACCTTTGATGGTGTCCCTTTATATACAGATGTAAGATTATATATTTGACTTTTAAATTAGTGATTTATATTTCATTTGCACTAATTTATCAATACGAGTATGAATTTAAATAAATTATGCAGATCTTTACTACATGTACAAATAATAGATTAAATCATTGATTTCTAAGAAATAAAATACATATTGTAATGTATTTTACTTGTATTCTTTAAAAATTACTTACAGATCGTAAGTTTTAATAAAAACATACATTTAAAAAAAATTATTGTACCAATATGTTTTAGGTTTATAATTAAAATTATATATATAGCTTATATATAAAGGAAGAAAAAATATGTATATGTAGTATTAATTGCCCTTAATTAATTAATATCTATTTAAATTAACATCGTACAATAATTATTAGCAATAGTAAATTTATTCATTCAATTTACGATGAGTAATTAACATTAAGCGCTTAAGATCCATTGTAGATTATAGTTCATAAATATACTAGTCCATGAGATCGTTTTTAGTCATGTTAAAAGGTTAAGTCTACCTCACAAAGTTTAATTTATGTATTTAAAAAATATGACAAAAAATCCTACCCGAAGTATTCCAGGTAATCTATCCTCATCTTCATCAGATTCTTCAGGGGTCTCTTGAGGTGAATAAAATATGCCAATGTTATCTCGGTCGTAATCATTAGCACCTGAAAGCAATGGAGCTCGTTCTCCTTCGGTGGCAGCTAATAAAATAAAATATTACATAATATTATGCAAAATATCATTTGAAATGTAAGTTATAAGTGTTACAGGAAAAACCAATCAATTTTAAATGTACATTTGTGTACACATAAATTTAAGACATACAAAAATAATAATTTATATGCCAAATAATAATCACTGCTATTATTTTATGGAGCTAAATATGTCATATGAATGCGAAAGATGTCAGTATGAACGTATTAAAATGACCAATTAATATTCATGTTTGAATTCTTATAATATGCAATCAATTACCAATGAAGAAATTTCTGGCATTAGTTTCCTGTGGAATTACTCTAAAATCCATAAACCAAGCCTCTCCCCATGCGAGAATAAACGAAACTAAAATTAATAGCACTTGAAAAACTGGCTGTGTCGAGGATAACCACTATAAAAAAATAACTTTATTTATTGTGTGTATACAGGAATTATATCATGATATTGTGGAATATCGCAAATATACTTACATCATACATAAATACTTTGGCTATTAAGAACATACAAGTTGCTGAAGTAGATAGCTGAAAATATACCATATGTAAGAATTATTGGAAAAGAATTCAGAAACATATTATAAAATACTTACTGCTATCACACACCAGTGATTGATGACGAGAAGAGCATAAAATAGTAGTAAAACTATAAAACGTGCAATAGCAACCATTACTATATCGAATAAAGATTTCGACAATGTATAATGAAGGACTTGTTCTGTAATCGCGTGGCCTATATTTTCACCAGTTACCTGAGAAGTAGTTTATATTACTAGTGGAACTATATGCAAATATAAATTATTATAAAAACATACCATTACAAACACATACCATAACACAAATTAGCCACATTAAGCTAGTAAATAACAAATCAAAGGTCACCAAAAGGCAGAAAAATCTTCTAACTGGAGATAAATGTCCATCGTGTTCCCATCCTGTGACTAGATCAGCAGTCACCAAATTAATACTGTGCGATCGATCTAAAACAATTACAATGTAAAGAATAAAAATAATTACGAATGTTTCTGTACATATTTTTAATATTGTACTTACTTATTGAATCTATACTACTGGATATTTGCCTCTGAGATCCTCTTGGTATTACAAGAGAATCTGCTATAGCTCGCATTTGAGATGAAGACATTTGAGGGAAAGACATTACTATTTATGTATAACTAATATCTGAAATATAAATGTTTTCAATCATCCACGTAATATTACAGCTTTAGTCATATCAAACAATGGAAGTTGATGAAGCTGCACAACAATTTAGATAACAATAACAATCGAATATTTTACCTGAAGTATGATAACATGATTATAACGACATTTTAAAAAATACAGTAATAACATAACTAAATATTTAATAATAATTAATGACAAAATTAAAAAACAATGAACTTTAAATTAAATTAGCAATTGTTACATTTTGTAACAATGTCATTCTGTTGGTATTCAATGCAATTCATTGGTATGTCAGTACTCCGTATCGTCGTGTTTGTCATAGTATACAATAGATTAAATGTGATAAGTGTGACTCAGAGACAAGTTGCTATATATCTTTTAACTTTAGAAGATAAATTAATTTTTAAATGGAGTCTTAAAACGATGCGTATTAACTGTGGCATTTATTGAACAAATAAATTGATTAAATAATTATTAGAAGTAACAATAATAAAATTGAATAAAGAAATAATCAAATTTAATTGCGCCATCTATCAAACACTAGCTTTATAATTAAATTTAAGGTTTAGCGAGATGTCGTATACTGCAAGTATAATTTTTATATTAATAATCTCTATTTTGAAACCAATATACAACAATACTTCATTAAATGATAATGAATAAGTTAAATAATACAGAATTAATTATTAGCATTGTTTAACACTTTACCGACCGAACGAATTGAGTTTGACTATATGCCTGCGACAAACGGGGATTTCCCCGACCTATATAACACAAAAAGAGAACATCTCCTCCTCGGTATACACCATACAGTTAAGGATTTATTTACCATATTTTATTACCTAATTAATAAAGTTTTTATTTGCAACTGTTCTAAATCATTTTTTGCAACATGGCATATTATTATTGCCATTGGTTTCCAGTTTATCATAAATTACATATTATTTCTGAAGTTAATTAATGTTAGACAATTACACTTCGTTCTCTGTACTATCAGTCCGTGTCGTTTCATGTAAATAAATATTTATCATTGATCAATATTTGTTAGACAGTGGTGTATTTACCTATTCGAGTTTCTTATACCATATTATAAGTAAGTTTAAAGAACATCCTCTGGTCTGAGTTGCTTTAAAATAATAGATTTCAATTTTAATAATTTTGAAACGTTAGGATACTGCACTAATACAAAATGACCTCCATCTGATTCTAATAAATAAAAATAAATATTTTAAAACGAATATAAAACACTATATTTGGTATTAAAGATTTATTTCTTTATTCACTGAATCTGGAAAATATTTCTTCTATTTTATTTAACTATAAAACAATCTAGTAAAATTAAAAAAATTGAATTTGAATCCAATTTTACCAAAACAATAATATTAAAAAATTTAATTTTTTAATAAATAAAAAAAACACTATTTTTTACAAAAAATACATACACATACATACATTATTATATATAGCTCATACAAATATTTATATACATTAAATATGTGGGACATTTAATAAAACTGATAAAAATTGTACTCAGGTAACAAAACAATTTTGGTAAATATTGGATTATTTAAGAATTTTCAGATTTTTTGCACGTCACCTTATCAAAGCTAAGTTTACAGAATTTTTCAATACCTGATTATAAATTAGCTCAACTGGTATAAATTCAATGACTGATTACCCTACAAAAAAATAGCATTTACTTAATTTTTATTAAGTTTTTATAATTTGCGTTTAAATATAAATTATAGGTAAATGCAACATATCTTATCGTTCGTGGGTAAGATCTTACTTTATTTTGAATAAATATTACTCATATAGAAATTTGATATCAAAATATTACAAATTCTTAGTACCCCCCCGTTCACACTTTCGTGTTGGTGTACAAATACTGTAGATTCGCCTTGTGAGCTTGAGTTAGTACATTTGCTTTAGACATTTGTACACCAGCAAGAATTTGTGGAAAGGGATTACAGGGACCGGAACCATATCGTAACGATATCACGATAACTTAAAAATAACAATATCAAATTAGCGATATTTTAATGTTACATTACGATAACGAAATGAAATTTTCCATTATAATACGAAATAATAAGTTCCGGTCGCTGAATTGTTGAAGTATGTTGATAAAACTTAAATTGAATCTTAATGTTTAAATTAATGTGTATCGTACATTATTGTTCTGGTCGCTGCTTTGTTATACATCATTTATGTATGTCTATAGACTACAACATGGACTATAGTCAGATGCAATATTATATGCTACAACGCTTGAACAGCTTGTACGAGTACAACTCCGCTTTTGGGTCAGAAAGAGTAAAACAAGTTATGGTCACACCGCAGTAAAAGTGAATTTGAATACATTTAAACCTGACTCAGATTTGAACTGAATCAGGTATTGAAGAATGGGATGTAAAAAATTTCTGTACTCGTGTAACCTGTTCTCTTGTTTTAGATAACGAGAAACCTTAGAAAACGAGGAAAAACCTTATGTTTTCCTGACTCAATTAACAACTGACTATAATTTACTCATTATGAATAAGCGGTATAAAATTTAGGAGACGTTTTTATAAATATACTTTATTAAACGCCTTATGTTACAAAATATATGAAGTTACAGCAGTAACTACCCAAAAATGAAATTACAAAAAGAAAACGCTAATACATATTATCTGGTATCGATTTGTTATTTTATTTTGTATTTAAAAATAACAAACCTGAGCAATAACGAACAATACATTTAACACAAGTTACATATCATGAATACACTTATTATATGATTATTTGAAATATTTGATTTTTAGTTTCACCGGGTTCTCATGTTAGCGATTTCTGGAAGTAAACAGTTTACTCATTAAATATATAATTTTTTCAACATGAAAATCAAATTTCCGAATAATATTTATGTAATCATAATATCGTACACGGTGACGAGCTGATGGTCTAGTACACTTATTCACTTTCATAATAACAAACTAAATGTTTTCAATGGTATTTATATTTTATAATATTTATATTTGGAAACGTTTAAGGTATTTTTCAATATATTGTTAAATTGTCTAAAAACCCGTATTACAACATGATGCACAATAGTATTGTACAATATCATGCTAGAAAAATTCACATCAAATATATTTATCATATGGATTAAAATTAGTTTTTATGATTACGTTATAATACCATTTTAAAGTGACGTTTTATACGATAATAAAATCGGCACCCAATTTTAATTACCTAATTTGCTTTGTCTTAATTAGTGCCTAAACCAGAGTATATATATTTCACTTGATTTGGATAGCTAACAAATGCAAGCTCAAAATTATGAAGTCTTCTAGGACTAATACTCTTTTTACGTTGTTACGAATATATTCCACACAGAGATGTTATAACTAGATTTTGAAGAAAACAAACTTTAAAAGGATATTGTGAATTTGATGTAAAAAAATACCGATTGCCTTATGAGACATTTATATAATTAGCACCCAAGGACTCTTCCAATCTGCTATTTGCATTTTTAATAATAATTAAGTTCAAAATAAACGTTCAATGGGTAATTTGTTACAATAATATTCATTTATTCACAAGGATCAGGATAAAGACCTTTTACATTCTTTTAAAATACAGAAGGTATCAGTTTTTGTTTAAAAATGTACTAAGCATTTGAATTATTTACAACCCGACATAATAAATTTTTAAAATATTTTACTTAATAATTGTATTTTCAGTGTACAAAACACAAAATACTGATATTTATTGTCGGATAATTTTTTAAAAGTAAATTTAAAATAATCTTTATTTAAGAAAAATATAGAAATTTTATTTCTTACTAACTTTGTTAAATATTAAAAACTAACATGCAATTTCTAATCACGTGATAATGTTCAAGTTAAAATTTAATTTTTTCTTGCATGTTTAATTAGAGTTGTTGTAATGTTGTTACTTAAAATTTAGATAAATTGACCAGTTAAAAAGATTTTGTAAATGTTGAAAATAGGTAATTATATTTATTAAATAAATGAATAATCAAAAATTTTATTTGTTAAAATATTCTACATACTATTCTGAAGTGTTTTTAAATTTGTTTTAGAAAAATTATCCAGTAAAAATATATTTGACAGACAGTTCCGATTTTCTTGGAAATTGATTATAAGCAATTAATTTACGATCGGGACCACATTTTTTTGACGGACTGAGTGCTAACATGTAAAAAAGTTACTTTAATTCAATTTATTAGCATTAATTTTAGTTTAGAACTAAATACGTAGATACTTTATAAAAATATACATTACTAAGAAAAATAGTTCCAAACTGAAATTCATACCAAAGAAAGGTGAAAATGATTCTAAATTAGACTAATTTCAGAATAGATCACAATCATTTTTAGTAAAATCATCAAGCCCATAAATGTTACAATGTGTTTAGTTTAGAAACAAAAGTGTGTTGAAATAAATCGATTATAATATACAATAATTATTTGATAGTGGAATAATTTGTATGCGCAAATTTCAATTGAATTAATACAAAATAGATATATTTGGCAAACACGAACTTATTTGTACATTTATTTCTGAGACATGATTGAAAAAACTAATGATCAGATTTATTCTTATTTCTTTAATTAAAATAATTAGTGCACATTGTTCTAGATGAATACTGAAATACGAAGTAATTTTCGTAAAATACAAAATTACAGGATATCTTCAATAACTCCAAATTATTTTTAATTAATTTCACACAGAAAACAACTGTGCATGTTTAAATTATTTTAAAATTAAAGTCTTTAATATTTTAAGCGTATTCTTCTTGTTTTAATGATATTTACAAATTTATATTATTAATTAAATTTTATTTAAATATACACATATTACCGAGGCTCTTAAATTAACTAATAATGTTTAATACAAACGAATCGCACAATTGTATAATGTATTAATTAGACACACTTGCAGACACTTTTGTTTTTTTTTGTTTTCTTTTTCTTTATTATACATTAAATACATTTTGATTTTAGGCAGACAGCAAAATTTGAGGGAATGTATTGCAGTTGTGATCGCTTCTTCTGCTAGCGGTGGACCACTCTGTCCGTCTGCCCAAGCCTGGTCATCTCACATCACCAAACAGACCTCACCTATTACTATTAAGCGTATTTTCCCCTTGAACTAATTTAACAAGCTGTGAATTACTCACAGCTTGAATCCGAGAGGCTAATGTGGTTTGGCCAGGCTTTTTCCCCGGAATCCCGGTCATTCCCGGCATGCCGGGTATTCCGGGAACACCTGGCATGCCGGGCAGAACGGATTTCGGCATCTGCTGTATTGTCTTTCCAAGACCTGTTTGTCCAATACCAGGATGCAATTGCTTTGGTAAATTAGACGCTCCCGCCTGCTGCATAGCCTTTGCATTAGATGACAAATTTGACGGAGGATGCCGATTTATTACATTCATTGACGCCATGTTCTGTTTTGCCATGTGATGACTTCTTACATTCTTTGTCTGCAGATTTGTTTTCATGTTAGAATCTTGTATATTGGAAACAACTGGAGATTTTTTGAATGTGTTTACATCATTTATAGATGGTTTTGATTTAGCATTTTGGCTTTTCAAAAGATCTATTGAATATTGCGGCATACCACTACTTTGTGAACTCAAAGCAATTCCTGTTATTGATTGAATACTCGCATGTTTTTGGCGAGCTAATTTTAAAAGATTATGTCTATCAGAAGATCGCGACGACAGAATGCGTACTGCAAAAATAAAATGTGTTATAAATATACAGCTAAAAAAACATTTCAATAATTAAGAATCGTCGTAATTTATCCTACCTTCATGACTGGGTCCATTGGAATTGGGTTCTACGGAGCTGTGATCCGTATAATTATTTTCATGTTTACCTTTTAATGTAACTGACTTTTGTAACAAGTTTTTGTTTAATAAAGATTGTTGCGGTTTCGGATGATTAAATGTAGCAGATACAATCTTTTGAGATTTCAATGAATTTTTTGAAACTGATGTTATTTTAGGAATTGTCGCATCTTTCAATTTATCATTAGCTTGTAAAATAGTAGATTCCTCATCATGGTTAATTATTATAAATTTTGACGATCCTGATGGTGAGGCAAGAGTATTTACAATATATGGATTTCTTCCATTAATATTTTGATGGTTTGACGATCTATTTACATCCGTGGGCAATGTTTTGTTATCTTTGGTGCATATTGTGATAAACTCCGAATTAAATCCAGCTTGAACCGAACTCATATGATTTAAATTAACAAGATCTATGTTGTGTTGAAACAAATCATTCTTCTCTTTGTCACCAATATTCAGTTTCGGTTTATCTAGCATAAGATCTGATGATTCCATGTCATCAGACAAATTTAATAGATTATTACCTAACGGATCATCTAAGAGATCTGAAAGGCTAGTGGTACTTCCATGAAGGCTTTTAAGGTCATTTATCTGGCTTTCTGAAAGAATATTATCCAATACACCATCTCCCATATTAATTGAGCTAATTCCACTTCCACTATCACTGTCATTAAATGAAGGCATAGTAAATGAAATACTATCTCCAAAATCAGTAGTATCTTCTAGATGAAAATTTGATGCAGACTTAAAATCTTGTAATGTAAATTCTGATGTTAGAAACGGATCACTTTGAGGAAGAACATACGATGGTAATTTTTTACTTAAATTTTGTATTTCTACTGATAATAATTGATTTGGTGCTATGACGGGTGTTTCTCTTAGTTCAGATTCGGGACATACAGGCGGTGTTAGTGGTCTGAAGTGTGGTGGCCTTAAAATAAAACAAATTTTAGAATGTCACAGCTTTTAAATTATTTTATAATCCTGGCCATGCATATGTACTCACCTAATGAAATAAAAAGCTTCATTCAAATTACCCATTGTAAAATTATAATTTGTTAAAATTGGTTTGCAAAGCATAATATAACAAGTAAGCATACTAGCTATATAGCACATATAATGTAACTATTGTTTTAAGACATGCAACCCAAGAACTATTCACAACATATATCAAACATATACTAAAGTGTTAAAAAAAAGTTTTGGTGGAAAACCTTTACAAGCTAGCAAAAATTTAATAAACATAGAATATTAAATTTTAAACATGAAGAAAGAAAATATCCTATTTTTTACATTAAATATTTAAAGCACACAATTGATAGTACTTTGCAGACAACTTACATACATACATATAAATATCTATATATGTATATATATAAATATATATATAGATATATGTGTATATATATATATATATATATATATATATATATATATATATATATATATGTATGTTATGTATATATATATATATATATATATATTTTTTTTTTATTTAACGTCGGCCTATTTCCGATGCTGAGTCCTATCACCGACGACCTCCTTCAATGTTGGCAGTATTTATGGTGTCGTGGCCTCATATATGTGGGCTACACCACTGCCTAATAACTGTACGATTATGTATGACCATAATCAATATAAGTTCATAATAACCAAACCCAGAAAAAAATATATCTGGTCCGGGGATCGAACCCGAAGACACAGCAGTCGGCGTCAAGCATCAATGCTCTCGCTCACTGTGTCTATATATATATATATATATATATATATATATATATATATATATATATATGTATATATATAACTTAAGTACAATAAAACTTAATTACATAAGAATTATTAAATAGAAACACTAAGAAGTATAAAGCCAGCTATTACTAAAGCTTATAGATATAACTCAATCCAATCCACTAAACACATGCAAAAGCTTAACAGGAGCATTCAATTAAAAAATTGCAACAAAGAATATCACGTGTCTCTGCATACCTTTTGGATCTGACTTTTGGTGCTATTTCAGCTATTACTTGGGAACTTGTATTTAACTCTGTTTTTTCATTTCTGAGTATTTGACTTGTTTTAAAACTGTTAATGTCTGATTTTTCTTGTGCACTTATATTAATAATATTTTGTTTATCACTATTGTTTATTACATTGTCTTGAATAGTATAATCAAAGGTAGCCCATATATCATCTAACGTTGTTACTGCTCGATCTAGTAAATATCTTCCACCCCTGCCAACTCTTCTGCGTGACATTCCTAAACATATTCGTTTAGGAAGTCTTAGTGATGTCATTGCAAACGGATGACCCCTGTCCTCTGGACTGACATACTGATTTGGAGCACTTCGAGGCTGAAAGAAATATTCAAATAAATGTTTTTTTTAATTGCTACACCCTGTAAGTAAAATAAAATTAGTACATACATTCTGTCCATAATTTACCGGGAATTGTCTTTTTACAATTATTGTGATATTGTACACCCAGAATTGTTATTCAATGGGTAAACAATTTAAGAAGAGTAGTACTTCGGCGGTCTCATTCGTTTTAGTGAAAACGTTAGCCAGAAAATTGTGAATTTAACATATTTTATAGGACATTCTAGAGTTTTACTTAAGATTTTAATCAATTGAAATCACTAAATAAAGTGTTAGGACATATTCACTAAAGCTCTGTATGGCAAATGGGTACAGTGCAAACATATTACCCAGATAAAAATTAATGTACACCTTGATCACGGGACTTTTAAATGACAAATTCTCTTTTATTTTCTGGACATAATGTATATTTAATATTTACCATATGATAATTAGAATTTTTGCTGCGCCGAAAATTAAATGTTCCATCTTCCTCAGGCTCAGAGCAGGGATGTATGGTAGATTCTTCTTCTTCAGAACTCAGAAGAGGTTCTGTAGGTGGACCTGATGGTATAAAATCGTAATATGAAAGAATGAAAGAAATTGCGTGCTTCACATACAAAAACTATATTTTTAAATTTCAATATAATATTATTGGAGCATATTTTTAGATATATTTCGAGTTTGGGAATTTATTATAAAAAAAAATTAATACGCAAAAAAATTCGCAAACATGAAAAATGACTATACTAATTCCCTATGCTCATCTAGTGAGTGAAAAATGTACATAACTCTTAATAATTTTGAACACTAACCTGTCCCTGAGTAAGATTTTTCTCTATTATTTTTATGCTTCCTTTTTTTATATTGTCGTTTTTCTCTTCGTGGGATATATTCATCTCTATCACGATCTTTTTCAGTTTTAGTAAGACTTTTAAAAGGTAACGATGATTGTGAAAAATGTTGATTGGAAGTCCATGTATTCGCTTGAGTAGGAAATTGATTTGTAAAAAGAGGTGCAAATGCAGGTCTGTAATTTGTCAAAATAGAAAATATTCATATAACTGTGGTAATTAAATCTTGAACTATTAGAACAATAATATACCTGGCAGATTTTAAAGCAGATAATTCATTTATTATTTGGCCACTAAAATCTTTAGCTTGGTATCGTTTTTCATTTAATTCGATCTCGTTTTGTAAAAGTTTCTTTTTAATTTCCTCGCGTTTTTTAGTTAGTTCCAGTAAAGTTAATGTTCGACATAAATCTCTTCTTAGTTTCAACATTTTTTCATAAGATGTTTCATCATTTTTTCGATTCTTTCTAGTTTGCATTTTTTCTGTTCGTCTCCGAAAAGCCAAATAAGGATTATTTGCAGCACCGCCTCTATGCTCCGTTTTCACAGCCAGAATAAGTGGATGTTGCTATCATAAAAAAAAACACACAATTAATATTAAACTACTAGTTTAATAATACATTTTATTAATTTTAAATAAATAAATATTATAATATATACTCTTGATAAAGTATATTTTTCTATAAATATATTACCGTCTTAAGTCGTTTGTTTAACCAATAATCGTAAACAGCAATAATAAGCTCATCATCCTGTTTTAACAATGCTTTCGCCTCATGTAACGTGACAACAGTTTGTTCTGAACTTTTTTCCAGCCGGTCCATCATATGTTCAAATTGCAGTGGTGTTAGCTCGAGTCTCCTCGATTGTTCTTGAACCCAAGTCTCATCACTTGAATCCATATCATAATCAGGAATGTCCTGTTCCATAGCCAGAGCTACAAAAAAAATGTAATCAAATTAATAGCTTAATAAATAACTTTTTAAATTATATCAATAAATTGTGTTTTTAAAACTAGCTATATAGAAAGTCAATTTTGACTTTTTCAGCTTTTCATACTACATTGATAATTACAACTCAAAAAAGACTTTCTCTAAGGAAGTAGAGATATATTTTACGTTGCATATGTATGAGTTGTCTCGGCATCTTGTAGTCTGCTCGATAGGCACGAATGAAGGTTTCTTGGTCTCCAAGGTCCAGGACCTCCGGAGTGGGAATAATCAATCCGGTACATATTGCTCGTTGCAGGTGATGTTCCTAGAGAATGACAGGTAAATAGAAATACTCGCATATATATAAAAAGGAGTAGTAAAATTGTTTTATCAAATCGCATTAAATTTATATCAGATCTTTACTATAAACATTCGCTGCTTGAATTGTTTCATTTTTATATTAGATTTTTCATTTAATTTTTATTTTACAAAACGGTTTTTTCACACTTCCATCTTCCTGTATTTTAAATTACACAAACAACAACCACTCTTAATTTTAATCCTCTGGTTGAAGTTTCAAATTTCAAGATCCTGAAAATCAGTACAAATTTTTAAAGATTGTATGTCACCACATTATTTAAAAATTGAATGATTGAATAAAAATTGAATGAAAAATTGATTGAATTGAATCTCATACTTTGAATCTTCAAATAAAATTGAAACTGTAAAATAAATTAGAAATATGACTTTTATTAGCCTTACAAAAAAAGTAAAATAAAAGTTAATTATCTTAAAATATAATCTTTCCATACTGAATACAATTAGGTTTTTATATTATCTATTTGAAATTGGATTTGCTAAATGGTAACAATACATACATATATTATAAAAAAATGTGATAATGGTGCTTAACATTTGCAAATCAAATTATAAATTAAAGAATAGATATTTCAATATGTATATATAGACGAAGATCATTAAATTATTACGCAAATTATGGATATGAACGATTATTTCCAAAGAGTAATATAAAATGACTAATGACAAAAGTTTGTTTTATAAATATAAATGCACATAGTTATATTTTAAATTAACACTTGTACAAAGTTATATTATCAATACAATGTTAATGTAATTTTAAAAAAACCAGGAATAGGAAATATTTAAATATCCTGGTTTCTTTTAAATGTATCGCTGTTTTTAGAAGATATATCAATATAAACAAAACATAATTATTTACTTAATAACTTATCCAACATATTAATTTATAGCAACAGCATATTTATTGTTTGTATGAACTTATTGAGGGAATAACAGCTTAAAATTGCACTGTATATAAACAAATAATAATAGAACCACCTTATTGTTAATTCAGTGGAATGAATAAAATTGAATCAGGTATAACAGATACATATAGTTGCATTAGTTGCTGATAAAATTAAATATGTATTCAATATAAATCTGAAAAATTAAACATCATTGTTGACTAATATTGTCATAATATTTGAAGTCTTGTTCATAACTAGTAGTGTCACCTACTGGCTTATCATGTGTTGTTTATTCATTAGAACATGGCCGATTCGTACATGCGATTGTTATGAAATGACACATTGGAATATGAGAACTTACACATTCTTCCTCTTTTTCCATACCACTTGGCATTTGGGGTACAGCCCTGTTTATGGCTGAATAGTCAGGTAGATCTGGGAGCTCCTCCGATAAGTACACAGGCATAGGTTTAGAAGCATCTAGGGCCCTCGCCCGAAATGATAACTTCGACATTTTTGTTGACAGCACAAAATACACTTGTGGTGACACTAAAAACGCACTGAAAACACAGTTCAAGGAATCCCTTGTCGGGCCTGGTGGACCTTATACAGTCTTTCACACGATCTACTTCATTTTCATTATGTTTTTTTACGCGCACTCAGTCAAAATTAAGGAAAAACAACATTGAAACTTTGCATTTATTATATGTTTTATAGAAAGCCATCATGGCGGCATCCTTTCCGTGCGCGACCATAACCAACTTACGCCCAGAATGCAGCGCGCGGGAATCAGCTAGCAATACGCACAGGCTTGAGGAATATGAGGTCATCTATAAGTTTTTAGTTTTTGCTTAGCCCGCGAAAACTAAAGTTAATTACATTAAATACAAAGTAAACATTTTTAATAGTAATGTGTGAAAACCAGTCCAATATTATTAATTGGAATTATATTGTAAGTATTTCTATACTTTTCTCTGGTAATACGCACGTTACTTAACAAAAATTTGCATGGTTAGGGTTCTGTCAAGAAATGATTACTCACATAACTTGAAAAAATATCACAATACTTATTTGATTGACAATAAATAATTTATACGTAGATAAATTTACTACTTATTTATCACTATATAAAAGTTCATAATATTTATCTACAAAGTAAATCGTTTACAATAAATACATTTTTACAACTACGTATGACGTTTACTAGCACATGTAAAAACAATTCCGCCATTTATTTGTAGCGTTGGTGTGTTTCAGTGATACCCACTTGTGGCAGTATGCAGCGTACTCTGTAAATATAATACAAAAGTAATAGTATAACATAATCGATTCTGATATAACAGTGATTTAGGTTAGAATCTTATCTGAGATTCGAATTGGTTGTTTTATATTATCACAGATGGCTTGAATAGATGGAAAAGGGTAGTTTCTTAAGAGTCTAGCAGATGAACGTCGACAAAAGATTAATATTATGTTGTTTGTAAATTAGTTTACTTACTGCATAAGTACTTAAATTCAAAATTGACAACGTAATATTATCAATGTGATGATTGCGGTACTTACCAAATTGACTTTGCGATGAGAGCACGAAAGAAAAAATGTAGCTGGAAAGAATTTCAATTTGTGGTAACTCTGAAAAAGTCACAGAATGACGGACACTATGATTTAATAGCACCGAACTCGGTGGTAAACTATGGTCCTTTAAAGGACTAAGTAGCAATTGCCACACCTGATTACCTACACCTAAGGTTAGTGACGAATTTACCTAGGTGGAGGCCCCAGACGCAGAAGAAATTGTTAAATCCGTCTCTGTAGAACAGGGGCTTCTAAACTTTTGACTCAGTAGCAATGAAAAAAGATACATTTATTTGTCTCGCTGTACCAATTTGCCATTTGCGCTTTATTTACATCCAGTATCAATTTGTTTTACGGTACTGCATGCCAGATGAAATAATTAAGATGGTTGAGTAATGGGCTTGTGTCCTATGTCTTAAAGTCTATACAACTGTACTATATATTGATAAAGTTGGTTACTAGAACCTCAAATGTCTAATTATTTTTAAATACTCCTTATATTACAGGAGATATTAACAATTAAAAAAGTCATTTTTTCTCTTTAATTATTGGAGGGATTCAACGTTGTACACATTCCAAGTGCCTGTAACATCACAACCGCTGCCAACCTTACAGCTCATTAATCTCTGCCCAGTAAACATTTGGTGAAGTGTCCCTTTTTGTGACGTTTCTATCACTATTTCACTTCAATTATAGTTCGCAACAACTTTATCTTCATTTGTATTCCGACAGGTGGAGTGGTTCCGTCATCTCTAGCCGATAAAACAGACATTTCATATGAAGGATTGTGAGAAACTGAACTATAAATGAACTCTTTCATGACAAAAAAATCATACGCATCTCCAATATGATGTCAAAGTGACTCTTAAATGCTCCAAAATGTTTACTGGGTGCTATATGTATTTATATATCTAATATTATTTATAGCTATTTAAAGGAACAATTAAATTCCAATATTATGTCTGCCTTAGCAGGGTTAAATAAAATAAAAACTTATTATTCTTTGACTTGAGTTGATTATTTCGACTACCAACAGGTACAAAACATAACCACAGCACTGACCTACTCAACAAAAAACTAACGTTAAAATGCATTTCACGTCATACAAATATGGCCGACCATTTCTAGCGCTAAAACTGTAATTCAAATTTTTAATTACTATATCTCCGTCAACATTTAGATACTTAATAAAATAGACACGCCAATACACAGTTATTAACATCAATTTCAATCAACAATTACAAAATCGACCACTAAAAAATGAGGACACAAGCACATTATTTAAATTATTAAATGATTAAATCATAATATACAACCCCGTACCTAATTTTGGGACTTTTACAGCTTGAACTGTTTTTCGCGATAAATTAATCTCTTCTCTGCTGTTGATCACTAATCGTAATCTTACCATTTTATGGAGGATAGGAAATTTGGAGTACAAAAGGTTAAATAAAATGTATAAGATGCTAGTTTTATCAACAGTTTATTATTTGTTTTACTTTTTATATACCTTATACAATGTAGATTCGTCTCGAGACTAATGCCTGCGATTACACGGCGTAGACTAAAGGCAGGTACTAAAAATAATACTAAAATTACATAAACTGTACACAATTTTAATAAACATTTATATAAAATAAAATTCTGTAAAAAATTGCTATGTGCCTGTAAAAACTGATACGGTAAACATTTTATAGTAAATAGAAAAGCCAATCTATTTAAATTTTAATTGGTTGTCTATTACCCCCATCTGTTTGATATTAATTAATATTTGAAATGACATTGCCATGTGGCGTTAAAATGTTTTTTTAGGTTAAGCGATAATAAATGCTTTTCATTTTAAATAACAACTAAATTAATGTTTTGTTTAATATTATTTTAAGTATTTGCCATTAGTTCTTGATTACTGATAATATTTAATGCCATTACTGTCTACTTGACTGGTCTATAAGGATTTCTATTTGTGCTCTCCCCAGAGCATTCTTTTGTAATTTGTTATATTCTACTCCGGATTTTGAGATTTTTTAGATTAAATGGTTGATTTTTTTTTGAATGAGTGCAAGTAATAATTTTATCGTATTATTATAAATGTTTTATATTTTTATTAAATTTATATGTCATAATATTTAAGTTATTTCGAAACTTAAAATTAAAAACCAAATGTTAATTTATTAACATATATTTGTTTAATAAATCAGCTACAAAAGAGCCATTTGTGATTACTAACTTTTTGTATATAAATTATTTGATTGAAGACAGCATAAAAATGGTTAACTAATTGTTATATTTATTATTTAAATATTACATATCTCAATATTTAACTAAAGCTATTCAAATTTAATATGATTTTTTATAATTTACTTTAAAAGGCAAAATTGAATTTTTAGCTTAAAAATACTGTAGGTTATGTTATACCTGAACATAACCTATAAGAATAACAAATTAAAGTTATTTAAACTCCTAGTCATTTACTTTCAAAAATTCCCTTAAAGTTAATAAATAAATCTTCTGAACTGAATAAAATATTATTGAATTGTTAACAAAGTTCTAATTCAGTAAATTTGTTTTATAAAGAAATTGTTTAATACAAAGGTATTTTATTATTACTAAAATAATAAGTATTTTTAAATGTTTCTTTTCAATCTCTTTATTAAACGTCATGTAATATATTAATTTACCGCAAGAGGCAGCACTATATTTTATAAGAACATTTTACGTAACCCGAAAGTTTTTGCAGTTTTGATAATTACGATACATGAGTCACCTTCAAGCGAACAAGTTGTAAAAAGATAAACTATCAAAGAATTTTTATACTTATTATAATAATAATTAAAAAATAAGGTTAAAAGTTATCACAACGAATGGCTCTCGTTAACTCTATTTTTGATACTTTATATTCTGTTAAATATAATATAGACAATAAAATAGATAGAACAACATTGTCATTACAAGAGAATCTATGAATATGAATATATTTTTAAATTAAAATTGTTTTTCTATTTTGGATTAATAAATGATTAAAAAAATTTTTTGTTTATATTACATTTAAGGTTACATTTTGTTTTAGTAATAAATCTTAATAATAATTGACCGTTTCATGTTTTCATCGTATACTGTAGAATTATTAAAACGTTTGGGCAATTTTGGGGCGTACATTTCTAAAGTTCATCCACCCAGCCTTATACAATATTACCATATTTCAAATAGAATTCATGGTTAGTTCGGTTAAACGGAATTGAATATTCAAATTACGAATTCATATTGAGTTCAGTAATTAATTCATAGGACGAACTTGAGTTAATTTGAATTTTATTTTTAATATGTGGTATATATTAAAACTATTTAGTTTCAAAAAGAGACAGTTTTAATAAGGGTGGTATTATTCTGCCATGCAGTGATATTTTAGGGTCTTATGTTGGCACCACACATATATGAACCGTTAAAGCGAAGCGAGTATACGAATATGTGTATGTATATTCGCATTAGTCATTCGCACACGAACACGCATGTGTGGTCCCAGCATTAGGGAAATGGTGGCGAATCCAAAATGGCGGAAAGAGCCCCATACGGCTGTATCGGTAACTAAAGAAAACATTATTTCAATATAAACAGTTCAATTATTGTTAGTCTTATTACTTCAGCCCTACGTACAGTACTTTTTTGCCAAATTTCATATTATAATCACTAAATTTATTCAATTTGAACCTGTAATTGCAACAATACATTATTTAAATGATCTTAAGGGAGAATGCCATTAGTTTTTAGAAAGAATATTAACTTAAATGTTGCAAATTCAGTTACAAATGTGAACTATAATGACTTACATTATACAATTTCTTGATTTCTATCTACGAAATAATTTAAAAAAATTCTATCATCAAAATAGGTTACTTTTCAATTTTAGTATTAAATACAAAAAAAATTATATTTATTTGTCCTAGAAGTGTAATAATTTAGTAATGTAATTAAAAGTTCACGTGTTCTTAAAAAACTTCAATTAGTATGAATATTTATTAATATATGGCAGTTTCCTTTATCGTTTTTATATCATGAAACTCTTCTAACTTTTGGGCATTTAAGGAAAATAAGTAACTCGTCTCATGAGGCGGATAAACATTAGGCGACTGTCTCGCTGTCAGTCGAGCCGTTACGAATTGTACTTGAATTCACAGTCATGAAAACGAAACGGCATCGAAATGCAGTTCGTTTTGATGAGACATTTAGCTGTAGTACAAATTAGGAGTGAAGACTTTCAGTCATGTATTTCGTGTGTTTTAAATTAATAAACTAATGATAAGTAAACGATAATCCAGGAATTATAAAAACTTCATTCCATGGAAACAACACTATAATAGAATACAATTTATTAGGCTATTGTGTGGTTCAAATAGGCCGACTTAAAACAAAATTTAGTCATAAAATCTTTTTTAAAAATGTATTACAAGAATAAAAATACTTAAAAAAAAGTAGCGAGTTGATGAGACGAGCCCCTTAAATGTATTATAATTACCGGTTTCCTGATTTAACTCTCCAATTCATTAAGTTTTAATATCTTTACTAATAGAACACATTTAGAGTTAAAGCGGAAGACGAAAATACGAAATAATTCAAAGCTATGAAGCAATATTTTAATAACGTGAAATTTTATACTTTGCCCAGATTTTATCATAGTTTTTTCATACACAATTTTTTATTTGACTTAATAATACTTTTTACAAATTATCTGGAAATGTAAACTAGTCAATAAACAATATTATTTTAAACAGAATTTAGGATGACTTCGTTTAGAATTCGAAATAGAATTCGTAATGAATGTAAAGAACGAACTGGAGTTAACAATGACTTCACTGTTCATTCATAGTTCCGTTTCATTTTACAATTTACTGGGTATTGTTTTTGTGTATGAAAATAATCTGGTTCAAATATTTACTACAATATTTCATTTAAGATCATATGATTTTTTTATATTACAAATCTAGGAAGTGATAAGATAAATATTAAGTTTTATTTTATCAGGCTCTGCCAAAAGCTAAAATTTCTGCAAAAAATAAAAACAATGTAAAATTCCTGTGACGTTCCGTCACAAAAACGTTTTGCGGTTTTTAGGTTATGTCTGTCGTAATTATAAGTTACATATAAAAATATTTTCGAAAACGTCTATTGAATTAAAGCTAATGAAATTAAATGGACAGAGCCTAATTTCCTTTAATATTTAATACATTGCGTGTCCTTATTTAGCACAGTTTTTTAATTAGAAATAGTAAATTGAAGTCCTTTGCTTTGCTAACCAATAATTTTACAACATCTTTACAAATCTCTTACATCGTGAATTTTATATTAAGCATTGTTTTTCAATTACGATCAACAAAATCATACAAGCAGCTCAATTCATTAAAAGATTTAAACAATGATAACAGTAGTAATAATAAGAATAATAAGATATCCAACTAAAACATTTATGTAGCATTTACGTATACCTGTTACGTAAATACTACTTTTGTGTTTATTGAGATATATGCATAAATATGTATATAATATTATATTCCTGATAATTGGAGACTATATACTGTGAATAAAATATAAAAACAAATTTGTAACGATTTGAAATATATCAGAATACGGGAAGATATGGCACGGTTGTTTTAGATTCAAAAAAATACATTTTTGTAATTGTAGATCCTTTCTATTTCTTGTTCAATTGATCTGATTTTTGCTCTCACGCCAAATTCAATTATATCTAGTCACACTTTATTACTTTATTCTCGAGATCTCTCAGATATACAGAAATGTTCGAACAATTTGACTCCAGTCGTTTCTTAGGCACAATTGTAATATTTTTAAATAATACATTTATGAAATAAATGTGACAATATGAATAAAAAAATTATTAAGTTTCTTTTAACAAAGTTTTATTAAACACAAAACGTATATATTACCGTAAATACTTATAACATTTTACGTAAAAAAGAAAACTAATATTTTATGTTAATTTTTTTGTGTAAAATATTTATTGTAATAATAGTTTTGTGTAAACATTTTTATTAAACGGAAATTTTATGTAAAATTTTATATAACGGAAACTTATGAGCTTATATTATATATATATATATATATATATATATATATATATATATATATATATATATATATATATAAGGTACGAGCATAGTCTCCATTTCTCAGGAAAATAAAATTTAAACAAATATAATAGAGCTAGAAACAACAGTAACGTATTATATATACAATATACTTTCCTATAACGCGACTTCGTACAACGCTTATTGTGACGGTATAAATCAACCGCGTTATAGAAGAGTTTACTATACATGTATATATCTATATAAATAACAGAATAAACATATTCTTAAAGATGGAACTTCGTGCCACTTTCTGTTATACAGAAAGCTAATAAAAAGTACTGACCACTCTATATTTACGAGTAAAATAACATTATAAATGTCCTGACATATCCTGTTGAAACAGGAAAATGGACGGGTTATTATATTAAAATGTTTCTTAGCCTAAGTGCACACTGCAAACAAGACTCTCTTTGGATTGACTTGTCTTTATCGAAATTCTCTAAACACAGTGTGCACACAGCTTTAGACCTTCCTGTTTTCTTTATACAATGTGCAATGTGCATTTACTACGTAGAAAAGAGTATCTTCCTTAGCATTTACGAATTTTTATTTCTTTATTACGTAAATGCTACAACACTATGTTGACCGAAGTGTTACCCGATTCAGTTGCAATAACCTAAACGAATTTTAATAAATTCATTTGTGGGTCATATCTTTGCAAACAAGAAGGTCATATTCGTATTATAATCGTATCTTTGACAATTCAACTTTACCTAGCAAAGAACAGAAACATAAAAATATATTTCCATACATCAATAAACAGATGCCTAACCTCAAATTTTGTCTGCTTTTTTCTTGTAAGCAAAAAGTAATACAAAATATATTGAGAGACGGAATATTTGGCGTAATATTACTGTATAAAATGCTATCAGTTATAAAGGTTATGCGTTAGCAGCTGAAAATGGGTCTAATTATTTCTATAAACATCAATTATATAGAAAATCTCCTATACAAAACCTAATAACATAATTTTAGGGGTTGTTTTCAGATGTAGGCGTAGTAAGGATAAGAGCACCTCGTTTTAAGCTCATAACGTTGCCAGATGAACAACTTTTCAATAATTTATAGAATAAAAGTTATTTGCAATCACTTATTGGCCTCAGTAGCTGATATATCGATATCGATGATATATAATATATCATACAATGTTGACCAACGAAATGTATAAGTTTCGTGCGAAACTTAGAAAAATTGTTCGTAGGTTAAACGATACTGTTAACGACCAAAAGTGTTGCCAGATGGATTTTAAATAGCAGAGTATATCGGAAAACTATTATTAAAACAAACCTAGTAAGGTGAAATACTTCGCTTGTCGCCATGCAGTTTTGTTTGCCCACTTTAAGTACTGTCTACGAGTTCTAATTGAATTCAAATTATTATAACGTTTCGTATCCATGATAATAAAATGCCATCGAAGTGACATTCGTTTAATGTCATAATTAATTTAACGAAAAATTTTCAGTTTGTACTTTTACTGTCTTAATTTTTCTTTTCGAAATGAATTCAAAAATTTGTCTCTATTAACACACCAATTGGGTAAAGTGGTTATGCATAGCATACAATACATTTTTTCGATATCTTTATCGCGGGATTTCTAAGAGATTTATTTCCGTTAAATTCTGGACAGAAACAAAGAAAATATGTTTAACATATTACCCTTACAGATATCCTTACAGGATAAAGGATTACAGATAACCCTTTATTTACTAAAAACTACCTCCGCCTTTAATTGTCCATAAAAAAGAACTTTTGTTAACGGCAAAATGCAGCGAGTGTCTCACCCTCACCTTAAAACGTACATGTTTAACTTGCGCAAATCTAGCCAAACTTTATATTTACAACAAAGATGCTTTTCTCAAATAGTTCTAATATTTATTTATTTATTTTAACGTCGTTTACTAACTCCTGTCATCAATGTTGGCAGTTCTTATGATCGTGGATAAGTACATAATCAATTTAACATTGATACCAACTCTGAAAATATAGCGCTGTTGGTCCCACGATCGAACCCCAAGACAGCACTCTAGCGTCAAGCATAACTGCTCTCGGCTACTGTGCTATTCGAATTAGTTTTCTAAAGTGAATGATTCAACAGAAATGATCTCCGCAAGTCTTATGTTGTATTTGAAAAAGGCTCGAGCCTTGAAAGGATTGAACTTGTTAAAGCATGTATGTCTTTAGTCGATTTAACTGACATGTCTACGTCTGAATGGGCCCCAAAACGACGCACTTATAGATTAGGGAAATAGCAAAGTCAGTCGAGAGTATGGATGGCAAGATACGGTATATGGTATACGGTTCCAAGCAAATATTTTAATAACAATAAATAGGTTATGTTCCTAGTACAACATATTCACTTCAAGGCAGATAAACATACTGCAATATTGTAAGTTTTATTTGATAGAAACATGAAAGTAACACAGATGTAATATTTTCATTGAAACAAATCTACTACTCTACAAACAATTTTGATCGGAATCCAATTAGATGCGAATCGTATCACTCTATTACACATTAGTGTGACATTACATGAAGCTTTGAACAGCATGTCTGAACCAGCCGGAACGCTCCGAACCCCATCTGATTGCCTTCGTAATACTTTCCAAACGAGGTTTGCCGAGGTGCAAGCCGTTGTACTACCACTTCTACTCAGATTTCAACATAAGCAGACCTCCAAACGACCGTACACGAGTAGAACACGAGCAATAACGACTTATACGCATTTGCCTTTACATGCAATTACAGAGATTGACTCTTCGTAAATGTTCGGCTACCACGAAACTAATATTCTTGAAATCGTATAAATAAATCACACCCCTTTTATTATTTGTTTGTGTGGATTATAATACATATAGATGTAGTGGTAAGAGATAATATGCCCTCCCGCACACTGTCTAACCGCCTTCTGATACGAGATTACTAAGATACGAGAAATTGTTTGTAGGGTATGTAAATGTTACATATCTGTTGCTTTCTTGTATCATTTATTTTGCTGATATTATATTACTAATCAGATAAAATTACCAATCTATCGTAAAAAAGCAACTTTTAACACAATTTTTTTTTTTAAATATCAATTTATAATATAGAAACTATTAAAAATGTTGACATTACATATAACAATGCGAGATAATTGAAGATAATTAGCATATCTGGCTATATGAACGGAGGAACTTATTACCAAAGTTCTGTGTAACACCCGAACATTATTTCTTTATTCCGTTACAAACTCAGTTCCATTACACAACACGGAAAATGAGCAGCTACTTATTTTCGAGTGTGCGTGACGAACTGGCGTTTTCCTTTAAAGAATTTAAATATATACCCACTAAACACAGGAATGTATCAATTACGTTAATTTTACGTAAATATTACATTCTTATTTACTGGGATATATTTATATTTAAGGCTTGACAAATGCGCAAAAACAATATTTATTTTATAATTTTCAATATTATTAAAGAGGTATTTGGATACGTAAATATTATATATCAAATAAATATAAGTGTACGTATATTTAACATAATAGTTATATATAAATGAATCTTAACGTAGTATACGATAATGTAGCAGCTATGTAAAATGTATATAACCATGTTTACCGGGGTTTTCCCACAAAGTACATATTTTCGAACCACGGTACTTTATTTAATTGGTGGAATTAAAAATGTTGAAGAAGCGATCTAAATCTGAGTTGTATTACGACTTAACGCAATTTGTCTAGCCTTAAATATGTATATATATGTATACGAGTATATACATATATGAGAATTATGTTTTATAATAGAAGTAACAAGCTAATAAATGCATCTCAACATGAATATAACAACATTTGAATGGTACTCAAGCACATTGACAGATAAATAGATGGAACATAATCATAGAAGGATCTACTTCCTCAGTAAACACGAAAGTAACATTTACGTTGCCCTTATATATTCAATACGTTCAATACGTATACGTTACAATCATATTTATTGGGTTCTAATGTTATTACGAGTACTTGGGTAACATACTAAGTTTTATTAGAACAGAATTCTACCCTGTATGTAGTTTTTACGATTTCATTTGTGTGAGTATGTTAAAAAACGGTCATAGTATGGTCAACTCATAACCTAAGTTAAGCTATTAGCATGGAATATATTGCCCCTGTCGCTGTCTGTAAAATTCTAACCCAAAACACATCGGGAATTATAAAAGGTCGTTGATATTTATCCTCACATCGACACAATAATTAAAAACCTTCGTCGTAAATAGTTCATTTTTTTATCATTTTCTCCAGACACAGAAATCAAATTTTAAATAAAATACATTGCTAACTACTTGTAATTTACTATTATTGATAGTAGATTGTGAATGTACTTTTGAATAATTCATAATCAACTTTCAGGTGGGACATCATTAATTAGGCCTTTAGTTTCTTCTGAGTATCTATGTATCTAATTCCTATACGCTTCCATCTTTAGAAGTTTTCCCCCAAAACCTATCAAATCTAGTTCGCGCTTTCTCTAATACTTCTGATGCTAGCGAGCGTCCACTCGTTGGGGACAATTGCTGTTGTTGTTGTTGCGGTTGTTGTTGCTGTTTAGTAGGAGATTCATCAACCTTACTTAATCCTTCTGGAAGATCTGAAGGTTGAGATTTTTCTAATGCTGCTTCTAAAATATTACAGTCTGGCTTACTAGTACCTAAACCAAATGAAGAATCATCAAGGCAATGTATATTAGAACCAGGTAAGGGTTTTATTACCAAAGGTAAATCACTTGCTGTTTTAGTTTTACAGTTAATGGACTCTTCACCATTAGTAACATCACCACCTGTAGGAGTTTTGTCTCCATTGATTATGCCAATGTGATCCGCAGCACTACAATCTTGTGCTGCGGGGTACTCTGATTTCCAGGCTGGTTGTAAAGAATATCACATGGCTATTAAATAGCTTGGCTATTAAATGTTACTAGCTTTTACGAGATGACTAGTTTACCTTGCGTTTTTGCCTGTTGTGCAAGCTCTGGCGGAGCTGATTGAGGAGCTGGTGGTGGTGCATCTGGTGGGGTCCATGCTTTTACTTCGCTGTGTGGGCGATTAATAATATCCCCTGGAAACAGATCATTATACTTTAATCACATATTACATGGTGTCTATCTAATTTTGGGAAAATTACCGTGAGAGAAATATACAAATCGTGTTGAACACAACAGGTAAATTCATGAGTTATTTAAAGTAATATCTTTTATTCATTATATTAGTTTAATAAAAAGTTAACTGTGTTTAGCGAGATGTCATTATTCATGTGGTTGATGAATAGAATTATGTTTTTGTTTATCGAAAAATCAGGACAATTTTTAAGGAACTCTACTTGTGAATTTTGTTTACTACCTTCTCTGACATTTTGAGTCACTGTAAAAGTTTTTCCGGTGTCCAATGGAACTGTCCAGTTAACAGGATCCGGTGAACGCATAATAATCTGTTCCGGTGATTTCACTCTTGTAGGTTCCGGTGGTGACTTAACAACATGTTCCGGTGCAGTGATTGGTTCACGAACCAATAAGGAACTTCCTGCTGCGCTGCCACTGGTACTCGATATAGAAACTGCATCTTTTTCTTGAGAAACATCATCATCTACTGAAATTATTGAAAATTTATTCAGATAATTTATGCAATGTAAAGAAAACATTATCCACGCAAGTGTTATCTTTCTATGAATTCATAAATCAAATATTTTTTCTTCATTTCGTGTTGAAATCACAAGCAAATTTTAGTGATGACTTAACACGCATCTTCAGTCATCTTGCCGTTGACTTGTCGGTTTACAATTCCTACATTTGAATGTGTTCAAGTGATGTGTGCCAAGAATCGTGCAATTTGACAACAGCACAATGGACAATTGCCCGTGAATAGAGTGGACCAGTGGATCATCTTTGTATACAATCATATGGCATCGTTCAAACATGCTTGACAGTGGAAAGGTTCTCGGACAAAAGAGAAAGGGACACTGCGGAACAGAAAAGTACATTTTTCCAAGCACTCATACATCTTTCCCAATAAACATTTGGTGAAATAGAATGACTAGGTAAAGTTCTAGTCACTCGTACATTTCAATTCTAACGTTTTACAATTTTAGTTCAAATTGATTCCCTACCTGTCACAGGAGTGGCTTTTATTCAACAGCGAGCAGTCGTTGCGCCGTCTGTAGCTCATAAAAGAGACATTTCCTATGAACGACTGAATAGAAAACAAACGCGTTCATGACAAAAAATCTCATGAAAAGTAACAGAAATGAAATAGAATTTACTCCAAATTGTTTACTGGGTTGCGTGCATTTATTTGTTGCGCAGTGTCCGCGTGTGCTTTAATCCTTAGGTTCTTCTCACACTGCAGTCTACTACATGCGACATTGATTTTCTGAGTAGGGTGTGTTCGAGTTTTTTCGTATGAGTTCGCACATTATAATGAGATGAACAGACTATTCATCTCATCTTCTTTCATATTTATGAATACACCACTATACGTCTTTACAGTATTGTACTTTGTGTTTGTATTGTTTTCTTATCTTATACATTCACAGGGCCGAATATAAAGGTGTGGGGCCCTGGGGCAGTAAAGGAGCGGAGGCCCCTAATTATTTTCCGAATAAAAGGAACAATTTTTTTCCGTCAAGTCTTTCAAAAATTTATTCCTTTTATTTCTATTGTGGAGACCCCGGGGCAGCAGCCCCGTCTACCCATCCGGCCTTTCCTTTCGCCCCCAATGAAACAATTAATCGAAACGATAGCATTGGCATGCTGGTACGGAAATATAAAACTCTGAATAGATCACTCACTTCTTTGGTTCATCACTTCTTTGATGGCGTGTGATCCATATTATGAATACGGATGTACGAAATATATACATTCAGGGTCTCTTTTAAGGAGGTACAGGACGTACCGTTAATGCAAAAAGTTTATCTCTCGGTAATACGAAATGCAAAATACGAAGTACATGAGGGACGAGCAAATATTAGGACTCTGCCTTTGAAAATGAATTTTTCAATTCCCTATTAAACTGCTTTTTGCTTGTTAAAATGATTTTTTTATGCATATAATAGTTTAATAAATTAAAAATTACCTATAATTAACATCAAATTTATATTAATTCAATTTAAATTCAAATTAAATATTTTGAAAAATTAATAAAAATTTACAATGCTGTAAATTTACGTGCGTTGACGCATGCGTGATTTGGTTCATTGACCAATAAATTGTTATATTTTATATAACATTTATTTCGATTTTGAATTTCCCGCTCAAATTGGCATTTGCAACGTTGCCGGCTTATAACCTACATTTACTGTTTCTTAAAGGTTTTATTTAAATATTTTCGTAAATAGGTATCCTTTTGATAATTTTCTTTTTGCAATAGTTACAGAAGTTTTTGAAAGCCGTGTTACCATTTTTTTATAGTTAAAAGTTATATTATTTGGTAAAATTGAGCTAAAAATTATGATTTGTATGGAAAATGACTATTTTTAATCATGTATAAAAAGAAAACTATGAACCCTAGTTCTCTAAAATTTTGAGACAGCATGTATTTTAACTATTTGTATCGACCCTCCAAATTTCACAACGTTTTCATCATTTACGTTAACCTCCTGTACCTCCTTAAGTATAGGCAATATAGAAACGGACTAAGGAGCCACAAAACGCCTTTTCTTAGGTCTTTTTTAATTTCTTTCTTTTATACGAGGATGGGGGATCTATGATCCTAAGAGCATACAGTGGTGTATTAATAAACATTCAAATGCGACTACACCCTCCCGTAAAAGTCGCAAGTCGCCTGAGAACGGTCGCAGTGTGAGAGCCCTTACGCTTCTCTCCGATCACACAACAGAACACATACTCGTACACAGGTAACACAGATATTGATTGATTATAAATAAAGTAATTACTAAACATCAAATATTGCAACACACAAGACGACAAGACACGACAACACACGAAAGACAAGTTACGACATACGAAATACGACACAACATCAAATAGCAGTACCACACCACGACACTGCTGTATTTTGGTTCGTACAAATTTTTGTATAATTTACTTACTTTCAAATTTTGGTAGTTTATCTCCTTTTGGTCTCGTAGTTGAACCCGTGCCCTTATCAATAGTCACTGGGGCTTTAGCGGATTGATTTGTAGAAGATTTTGATTTTCGCGTTGGCTCGGATCGCATAGAGGAAGGTGGTTTAGGGGGAACAGAAATACTTTTAGAACCGGTAGGAATTGTTGTGGAGAGGGAGGCTAGAAAACCGTAAAACTAAATTAATATGATTTACTAATGGATATAATGATCACACATATTACTTACATACAAGACTGCTAAAATATTTATTACATAAGATTGTTTTTTGAGATGCGCTGTTATTGTTTGTATAGCTGCTACATTACTATATTTATTTATAACAGTTTTTGTGAAGTATAAGTTTTCCAAATACCAGAACTTTTAATTCATTTATATAATTTAGTATTTAAGTATTCAGTTGACAGCACAGAGGACGGGTTTGTCCAGTAAACCAACATAGCATTTCGAACCGAATTTTAATATGAAAATTAAACTCAGTTTGTATTCATAAAAACGAAATGCTATTGAAATACTGATACGGACAAACGTAGAATGTGTAAACATCTTTTCCGTTGTGGTTTGTATTATCCAGACAAATATAAATTCGAAATGAATGATTACGTGTAGTTACTAAGCGCCGTTTTTCTTCAATTTTTCATTGTGGCATAACTGAAGTTTAACCTAAAAAATGGGGTTTCCATTCTAGTTTTGTCTAAAACGGACCACAGTGATAAACGAAAAATGTAACCGATATGTTCTGCTTGGTTAAGTGGCCTATTTTATAACTGCTTACCTAACGTCTGTTAACTTCTGACGATTTTTCAAAGCCCTATAATTTACAAATTAGGCTCCTTAAGCCAGTTTCAAGATATGGGATCCATTTTGCTCTTTATTTAAGGTCTTTTGATAGTTTTGTGTAAATTTACATAGCTTAGTTTAGACAATATAGGCCTTTGGTGTTAACAGACGTCAGGTAAGTTATAAAATAAGCCCGTTAGTTACAGTAATGATCGAACTGAGAAACAAAACAGTTATCTGGAAATTGAGAAAAAGTCTGGAGTGTGAGAGATTTGAACTGGTCCGTAAATTTCGGCATCGTCCTTATAGGTTCATAAGCGAGCAAAAAGAACCATGTCCGTGGTCCAGTGAGTTTTAACAAATTGCCCATAACCTAATTTGTCAGGCGTGGTTGACGCTTGACGCAACGTTAATTTTTTTTAGCAAGTTCTAATGTTACTTTGTGGTAATGCGTCTGAAATATAAGTTATTTTATTCAAAATGAAGAAACTGTTGTAGGATAAATTGCTCTTGCAGTAGATATATGTAGGCTCTAGGCTAGTTTATCGCAAAGCAGTTCAACGCGAAAGGAGAGAAGAAAAGGGTGTTGTAGGAACAGGGAAAAAGTAGGAAAGGGTTGAAAACATAGAAGTGACTGGCAGTGCCATGTACTTGCGATGAAGTGCAATGCGATAAATCAACTAGAACCAAGATATATGCTCGTAAAATATTTTGATATATTTGATATATTTTGATCGAGCCCGTATTTGAAAGAAATAGTATTTGACATTCATTCCATGATATGGAGGTTACTGATAACTGATAACTGACAACTGACAACTGACATTTGACAACTGATGATCATGCGGAGGTCACTCAAACACCCACGCATGCTTTACGAGTAGGTCTACTCTATATGTCTATACTATACAATACGGATACGGATATGTCTATGGGATACTTTCAAAAAATAACAGTATGATTCCCTACGTACATATAAAAGAGAAGATAGAATAAATATTGGAAATTACGAAACTTGGCACACAATGTTTATACATTTTTTATATAAAATATATTGTCGTATTATCCAGTAATCATGAAAGTAATATATAAGCAGCATTTTTTACGTAGCAGATATATAAATTTCGTGTTTACTCGATACATGTAAAACATTGTATCCACAAAAAACATTAGCTTACGTTTACAAATGTATTTGGATGTGTCTCCATTTAAACATTTGTTACTGGTCCTGTTGAAACGCATAATATTGTCAAAATCTTGATTTCTTGTATTTCCGATACAGTTTATACAGTGTGGATGTCTCATATATGTGAAGTCTACACTGCTGCCTAATAAGTTTATGATTCGGGGAGCACATGATCAATTAAATTTGATAACAACCAAACTCAGAAAATATAGCGCGCTGACTCGGGGATCGAACTCGAAGACACAGCAGCTAGACATTAATGCTTTCGCCTTAGTAAGATTTGGTATTCGTGCTTTTATCTTAGAAACGGATTTGATGCAATAGTGTGTCCGTCCTTACCCTACAAACAATTTCTCTAAATCTGGTCCGAATCTAATACAATTCTAATGCGATTCGGTTCAATCCGTTCGAATCTAATACGAATCCTGTACGAATCTTGTCAACATTGTTTGTAGGGTAGTAGTACCACAACTACAATCAGCTGTATTACAGCTTGAAATCAGTGACAAATGTTTACAAAACTACTATTAATACTTGTAAAACGTACATGATATGTTATTCTGGTGGATACGCAGTTTTAGGTTATGTTACTTCAAGTAGAATAATGTATTCAAACGTATTATTTTAGTAGCCACATATTCATTAGTAATCAATGTTGCGCAACACATCAATTTACCAATGAGTTACTAATGAATACGTTGAATAGCTGTAATTAGATAGATCATTTTCAATGTAACTCTTTGAAATGAACTAATCGTTTAAAAACGACTCACTTGGTCTAGGTCGTCTTTCGGTTGAGGCCGTAGGTGTAACGGAAGAGCTCTTCTTATGTTTCGCTGACGATATAGTAGCAGCCGTTACAGTACTCGTTGGTCGGGCCCTTTTAGGGGACAAATTCTCACTATGTAAAGAAGATGGTCCTAAAGACTGGGAACGAGCTGAAATATAAACAATAGTATAAGTTAAATAACTTAGTTTATACTTTAACAGGAGTCCTAATGATGATGAAATAAACTTACCAGACCGAGGACTACTTTTAGATTTTTGTGGACTTGCTTTTTGTGGACTGCTTTTTTTAGGGCTTCCTTTTTGAGGACTTCCTTTTTGAGAGCTGCCTTTTTGTGGACTTCCTCGTTGAGGGCTATAGTAATCATCATCCTTTCTTGGAGTACATGGAACTAACTTTTCACGGGTTGGTGATGGTAGTAAAGCGCCATCTTCGGAGCAGTCTATAAGAAACACATATTGTTGTACATGCTTATCTATTATAATTGACAATAGCAAATAGCTCAGAAATTATAGAAATTTAATTTACCAACACCGGTGGTCCTTTCCAAATGGTGTCGTATGGTTTCCTTCCTAAATCTGGCGTTGTCTGCAGCCTTGAATAAAAATATACAATGTTATTTAGTCAGTTGTAAGATTTTCATTTTTCATTTTTCTACCTTATTGTCCAAGGCGGGCCGATTTGGTCCTTGTAAGCGAACAGTTCTTGCGCTGGTAGCTTTCGTTGGAGAACTCTTTTTATTATTTTCTTTTTCTTTCTCTTCCTTTGTAATTGATCTTAATTTATTAAAATAAACAAAATATTTATTGAAAATTGTTATCAAATTGTTTAGAAAATATCCCATATATAAACACAAATATACCATTTAAATAACATTTAGCTACAAGCGTATCTGCTCTGTAAATGTTACGTAAATCATACATACTAGTTTATTGGAAATATGATTCAATATTTAGTTAAAGTACCTGGGAGTGGTAGAGGCTAATGACAAAGCTGACAAAGAGCTCCTCCTGGATACTTGCTCCCACAGTTCGACTTGCTTACTATATAATTCATTAATGTGATCAGGAGCTAATTCAGTTCCCCAGCCGCGACTCTAGTATTGCAATTTATATTTGATATTAGTTCTTTAATTAAATAATAATAAAAAGATAAGATTTCGCGATGGTTTTACCTTATACTCTCCAGCTTTCTTGCGGAGTTCGATAACTTCCCTATACCAGGAGTCAGGATTTCCCATTGCTGATACACGTATTGGTAATTCTGGTTCAGGAAGTTCTATTGGTGGTTCATCTAATAACATGTCTTTTTCTTTTTGTCTCCTCAAAAATCGACCTTCTGCTTCAACAAATTCGTATTGCGAGAATGGCCTGAATTTTTTTTTATATTCTGTCTTAAATTCCTTCCTTTAAATTAAAGGAGTTAACATGAAAATGCATTCTAAGGAATTCTACTCAGCAAAATATGTACATACCGCAAGCCCAGTTTATCATCTCCCTTCGTAAACTCCTTCTCCGACGGTTCGTAGTTATTCACTAGAGGTTCCAGTTCGTGAGTGTTTGCTAAATGGACAATTTGTTTGGTTTATATGTGATTAAATTGCTTCTTAATGGTAAGTGCGTGTATACGTTCATCTATTCACCTTCTCTAGTGCTTTCTAAATCAGTACGCTTCTTGTGCACCCCCGCCGGGCCGGTTCCGTTGCTGACTGGTCGAATAGCGCCCATGGACAACGATTTTCTCGGCGCCGCAGAGTCCTTGGAGCTGTCCTTACCACCGCGCTTTCCTTGAGGCCAGGCAAACTGCAACCGATATTCCGTGCTTATTCGCGAGATGGCCTTACTGAATAAACCCCCCTGACCCCCCGAAGCCCTGGCTTCATCCTCGTTTACAACCATCTGGGCATTAAAAAAATTAAATAAAACACCGCCAGGGTTATATGTAAGTGTCTGGTTGAAGATATCACAGAACAACACCCGATTCATTCATATTCTGTGAGTTCCGTGCAAATTTTTAGGAAAAGAAAATGAGAGATTGCTGGAATGCCCTGTCTATCTACCTTAGCTCCGAGCTATAGCAAATACTATCCTACCATAAGTGCCACGTCCTCAGCGTTGGGATCGGAGTCACACCGAGGGGCCGCAAGACGATGGGGAGGAGAACAGCCTGGGGCGATGCCATTCATCATTGTACCGTGGGGTCCAGGAGGTCCTTCAGATTTGCTGCGTCGTGATGGTCTCGAACCAGGAAATCCACTTCGCTCCTCCGACTGCAATTAAAATGAATACATTGCTCCATGCAGGCATGCCAGTGCCAGTGTGAGATCTTCACCAGCTTCCAGTACCAGTACCAGTAGTTAGTAACACTAGATCCTTGGCGCATGCATTTCATAACGTATTCATTTTAACAGTCCAATATGGTATTTCATTAAACTTCCCACTGTTATCCCACAGAAGTGCTAAAATCATTGGTTTCTATGAAATAAGGCAAAGTTCATGTACTTAGTCGTCCTACTTCCTACTTCCTACACCTTACACTGTACAACACTTTGTACTTCATATCCGAAGAGTAGAGTCCATTGGACAACGGCTAAATACAACGGCTCTGTAATAGATGCAGATGCAAAAATCGATCAAAATCGAAGGGCTTCATAGAAAAATAAGCGATATATTCATGCTTGTAGGCTAGTAGGCTAGTAGGCTAGTAGACTAGTAGATACATACTCGGGGTTAGGGAGGACTACTCGTATAATCTATAAATGCATGCTGGAGGAAAACGAAATAAAACGAAACGAAACGAAAGAGTGGAACCCACTAACGAGATTGTTGGGGTCAAATATCATGCTTTGTGAAAATAATAAAGTGGACCAACAATTTTAATTTTCTAGTTGTTCTGTGTGTATTTTCAACCAGTTGTTTATCTTAAGATTGAAAAAACTTTTTGTTTCTAGAAATATGAACAGCTTAAGAAAAGCCCCAGATTCCGAAAAGGAAAAGAATTTTTTTAATTGAATTTAGCATTTTACTAATCTTATGTGGACTAGCACCTGATTCCGAACGAGAGCACTATCTAATAATTATAAATTACAGCTACGGAGTTCAGTTCTGCTTACTAAAGTTAAGCCAATTATACAAAAGCAGGGATCATTCCAAGTGTATGGTACGTATTTATCTGTACGTGTTCTTTGTACGTTTACACGTGGTTTACAAGGCAAGTGTATTGTTTTGTTTAGTAAAGGCGTGTGTTTGTGTCAGACAAAAAGAGGATAGTGATCGTTTCAATGTGAAAAGCAGTAATCAGCTACTATACTGCTTTACAGCAAAAAAATAACCAATAACATTACGAAAAGATCACTTATCCGCCATTAAAATTTGGAATATAGCAAAAGCAGGTTTTTTAAATTGTAATAAAATATAAAAGTTGAAAAATGTTCTGTATCGATAAATATAAGGCTAGGTAGATAAATATGAATGTATTATTATAATAAATGAATGCTTGTAAGAAATAGAAAATTACCCTAGCCCGATCAAGAGGCACTGTAGAGTCTATGGAATCAGCAGACCCGCCGTGACCGTCACAAGCTATGAATTCGTGAGTCCTATAAGCTAGCTCTGGATATTTTTTCCGACGAGGCATTGCAGGCTCAAACTTTGAACCTGAAAACATATTACATCATTTGAATTTCGTTTTCTAGGTTATCTATTTATTATTATATCTGCTCTGCTGGTTAGTGGATAGCTGTTTGCGGAATTTTGCAAATGTGATGACATATTATCAATCTATGTTGTTATACTAATAAAAATATTACAAAGAGATTTAAAATCAGGCTAATAACTACTAGAGTGCATCATTTATAGCTCACAAAGTGTTATTACATGTGTTCGCATTACCTATACCAACGTGTGTTTGTTTTCTCTTCCCTTTCTAACAATATGTAGATATATAAGTTTGTCTCAATATGACAAATGGAATTCTATTGTGCACTTGTTAACAAGTGTTATTTATGAAGAATTTACTGAACATATTTCAAAGGTTTAAATAATTATTTAAATAATATTAATGTAAGTCACCAATTTTGTTTAAAAGCAATGTGTATAATTGTACATTTGACAGACTGAGTTAACTAACGAAAAATGTAACCTATGAATCTTGCTTAGTTAAACTACAGTTATATTCAACTCAAATAAAAATCAGTTTATAACAAACCACTATTCAACAGTCAGCCCTTAAAGAGGGTTACTCCCTTGTTTCAATACTACTGCACCGATCCTTTTGAAATCTTGCACACTCTTTCTTTACATAAATGCCGAGGTAACGCTGCCGAGTTTTTATTTTTTTTAAATTTTAACGTATTTTAAAATAACAAAGTTTCTGATTCTTTTCATGAAAAATCTGTATTTTGTTTGACTTCTAGGTGCTGTAAAAAATTGAAAAATCAATAAAAAAAATAAAAACTCGACACCTGCTAATCTACTAATGAAATCATTTTCTTTTTTTGATATCAGATAATCTGGTGATGAGTTATGAGTGGCACCGCAATAAACCTTTTTTTGTGACGTCTGCGGAGATTCGTCGTCAATGCCTCAATTCTTGATATTTATTTATGAAAATTTCACAAAGTATTCTTTAAATATTATTTTATCATGAAGTAATTATAGAAATAATTATATAATAACTGACACAGTTGTCAAAAACATTATCGAAAATATGCATTTGCATTTTGTATCAATTTGACCTTAAAATCTAAAGTGTAAATTTGCAAATGTGAACTCTGTTTTTTATCTTTGCAAGCGTTACTCTTCTGTATACACCACTATTACATGTTAGACAAGAACATAAACCCTCTATCCAACAAAATTTTAATCATTAGATTATCATAATTTTTACGCAAGTGTAGACCGTTTAGACATCTAGATTTTTGTCTTGTTCTTGTCTGATCATAAGTTCCGATGTCATTATTTTTGAACACAAATTTTTAAAATAACATAATGCGAAAGAAAATATAATAGTACTTTACTGTAAAAAATATGATCAAACCCATTTATTATTATTTATTTAGTTATTTATTAGTTAGGAGTACATTTTAAAATTACACGTCACAACATTTATGGAGGACAAACAGATGATAATTATTTTTATGAGTGCAAATGTGAACAAAATTTAAGAAGAAATTAAAATGCGTCTATAAAGCGAACATCGATTTAATATATAAATTATTTCAAATTTAAAACTAACAAGTGAAAAATCTACAGACAAAAGTAAAACAAATGATTCGCGAAGTTATATCTAAGAAGTTTATTACATGAAAATGTGAAAATTATGAAAAAAGAAAGGTGCTCTAAGAGAAACTAGATGTTGTGAAATTGTAGTCCTCGTTATAACTTAATGTTTTAATTAAAATAATATGTAGTATTTTGAAAAGAGTACATTTTTGCAATCCAACAGATAGGCAAACATGATATAAAAAATATTTAAATATTATGTTATTTTCAGTTAAGTGACAAATTTCTTATTACTTTCGTCTTAAACTCTAGTGAAGTCCATAGAAACATTCTTTGCTTTTGAGCAATCCTTGAAATGGATTTTAATTTGTATTTTCTGAAAGTCTTATATTTCAAATATAACCAGAAAGTGTATTATGACAAAATTGTAAAAACTGACCAAATTTCGGGACATTGATACGACTGTCCTTCGTATATGACCCACTAAACACAGCTTTATTTATCATAACAAAAAATACCTGTTACGTAAACGATTTTATCTACTAACTAACGTTTGGTGATCTATTTTACTGCTTTTTCAAAAATAAATCTAAATTAATTAAAATAAAAAATCTAAATAAAGTTCAAAGGTTTATGAAATCTTAAAATGTAGTTTTCAAGGATTTTAAAGGACTTTTAGAAAAACAATAAGGAAGAGATGTGAAAGAAAAACTACTTTAATGTGAGGTAACATCTACGTTTTGTGTTTTGCGAGGATATACAGTTCCTTAAAATTTAGGCCGCTTATCTCAAAACGTATGTAATGTCAGTAGCATAACTCAAGAACCAATTTTGTGCGCGCCTAATGATGAAGCAATAACTTTTTAAAATGGAGCCATACTCCAACGATTTAAATTTTTAAAGAGATCTATTCCAAGGTTCAGGAGAAAGGTGTCGGTGTTTAAAAATAAGAAAAATGGAGGCCAGTTATCTTTTACATCAAGTGCTCTAACCTGCTTTTCGTTCAACGGCAATGTGATGTCAACTCTTCTTCCTTTTCAAGAAATCATATGCTATTTAGAGAAAAGAAGAAGAGGTTTCCGTCACATTACTAGTGCGTGAAAGTCAAAAATAGGCTCACAGATTGGAGCAACTTTTCGACCAAAATATAAATAACTGTTACAATGAAAAAAAATCATGGGAATACACTAATAAACCAATAAACTTGGAAACTTTTAAAGAAATCGGTCGTCAATTATCGAAGAAAAGAAGTTCCTAAAATAATGCAGTTTATGACGCAATTTTCGGAACTTTCTTTTTGGTAGATCTCGTTACAGGTCAAAATCAATGAGGATCTAACGGAGGACAGACCAGGTGGTCATTAGGGGCCCCGAAATGGTTGGGTTTAAAGATAAATAAAGATAATTATTAAAATTCTTTATTATATAACGGCCATAAGGAAATAACAGATAAAGAATGTAAGAGCTAAGATTGAGGAGCCCCAAACTTATTGATCAAATATATTTTCAAAAGAAGTCCCTGTTTATTTTCCCGATAGGGGCTCCACGATAATATATGCAATATATAATATATAAATATGCAATTTCAATAAAAAAAAATTCATTGTTTTAGTCATATCAGATTATGCCGTAAGGCATGAAATGTTCGAAGTACAGGTAATGCGAACTGACGTAACAACTTAATCAAAGAAGAGAGTAGTACCTTCTAACTGAGATTCATCCTCTGTAGATCTGGAAGGCTGCAATTTTTCATTGGTATTTGCATTGTTTCCTGTTAAAGACGAAAAAATTACAATACTAAATGAAGACAAATCTGAACTATGTTGTGTGATATATATATATATATATATATATATATATATATATATATATATATATATATATATATATATATATATATATATATATATATATATATATATACTCGTATATATGTTCGTGTTATCCTGTTTCTGCTGCATTGCAAAATGTTTCTACTATTTTATATTTCACTCCACTCAGAAAGCTGTATGAACTCACTACGAAGTTATGATCACTTCACTCAGACAGAGTACAAGAGTATAAATATTCGTTAAAAATTAGTTAGTCCCAAGTGAAAACCGATACTAATGGTACCACATTTACAGATATATAACATACCCTATAATCCAAATTACTAAATTGCGAATGGATTTCTCATTTGGAATTCTGAATAGTCAACGCAAACAATTTTCTAAAATTCAAGCTAAATATGACACTGCATAAGTTACTACTAGTTTCCATTTTTAAAAAAAGTAATGCATAAAAATATCTATATAACAGATCACTAAGTTCATATTTTTAAGCCATATTTTCTCATTAACTAGCTACTAGCTTAGCCGTGGTTCAGTCTGATATGAAATGAATGCTAAAGTAAATAAAAAAAAACACACACACAAACATAGGCAAAAACACAGACGACGATCAACTGAAAAAAAACGAAAGAAATGAATTCGATTTTTGAAAACACTCGCGTGTTCCAGTGCAACGTTGTGTCAAAGTTTTAAGTCAATCAACCGTTTGCGAGGACAAATATACTGGCTGATTTTTTATATATAAAGAAGAAGATATACAATAAATTCATAATGTTCGCCAGTTCATAAAAAAGTGTTATAAAAGGTGCTAAAATATGCCGTTTTACTACACCATATGGCAAATTAAACTAATTAGTATATTCTAGTAAAGAAAGTTCATGCCTCTTTTTGCACGTTTCTTTTATTTCCGGGACACAATAGAGCTCTGTTGTAAAATGACCGAATGGGTGTATGACATATGTACTATTTTGCATATTGATAAGCAAAGAATGTTCAATGCGGGTCTTCATACATGTGATATTCTTTAATAACAACTAAAGCCTTCAAGGTGGAGTTAGAATTACCAATCGATTCGACTACCACTGTAGCGCTGAAAGGTAAACTGTCACAAATACAATTTTATTGATTGCTCAGAAGAAGATTTAATAAATGTTCCTTAAATTTTTTTATTGATTGAAATGGTATGGTAAAAGTTTCTATACTTTTTGTTATAGTTTTATAAATATTTTTTGTGCAACTGTTTACCCGTGGTATTACCAGTATTGAAAACTTTAAGGTTAGGTTTTTTAATGTCATTAACCAAAGTGCTATAATACGCATTAAATATCAAAATATTATCAAGAATACAACAAAAACAATATTTAAATAAAATAAGTTGGATTAATAACGTACGAGTAAGCTAACTAAATAATCGGATTTCAATTTCTTATATAAGAAGTCAAAGTCCGACGGTTCTAAAGCAACGTATGTCCACCTGAAGTTTTTTTAATACGTTAAATATATGGATTTATATCAGATTGGGCTAAATTGCGTGTTACATGCAAACATGTTTAACGAATAATTATAGTGTATTTAAAAATATTTAATTTACTTAATTTTCCCTTCCTTCACAATTTGGGCAGCATTGTTTTGCTATTGGTCAGTGTTTATACTCTAGAGAAACAACTATTATTATTTAACTATTAGCCTATTCCCCAGTCTCATAGGCGTATATTCTCACTTACTAAGTTTTAATCTTACTTAAAGGTTTTAATCTTAAATGTAAGTTTCAATTTGTGAAATATAAAGAAATAAAATTAATTGTATTAAATATAACAATTTATATTGTATACATATACCAGTTATTATTAATTAATGCATGATTTTATGAGCTGAAACTTACATTTAAGGTTAGAATCTAAAATTGTAAGAAGTTATTTGGGTTGCCTTTCATTCAGGGGTAGATATTCTTAAAGAAATAATGTTACAATGGAATTTTGATTATTTTATCCAACATCGGCCTATTTTCAATTGGTTTTATTTAAAAGAATTACTTCTATAGTATAGAATAGAACTGTAGTATAGAATAGTATTTCTAATATAATAGGAAATATGATAAAAATGAACCGTAAATTTAGAAACACTGTCCATGGCAAGAAAATGAACCCCACAGAGCGTGCCCATATACACAAATTATTTTATAATCAACGCACACTCATTGCAACAAAATAAGTGTAAATCAAACATAAATAATAATGTTGCAGTAGTGGGGACGCACCATTTCATTTGCGATAAACAGAAATGATTATACATATACTCTTATGTATAAATATTTATTTAAAAAAGAAATATACAATTAATATTCTAATATATACGTAAATTAAAAAAATAATAATTTGTAACTATAAACATAAAACGCTAAATAAAGAAACGTGAAAGTTACATTGTACTGGTCATGCTCCATTAACTAAGAAATGAAAGAAATCTGGACGTAAAAGCAGTAAAATCACTTTGAGTTACATTCGACATAACCTATATTTTTTACAAAAATTTAAATTATGCTGAAATATGGATGAAGACATTTTAGGGCCACCATTAGAAGATATGACAGTGGTTTTTTTATCTATTTATACAAATGTGATATATAATGACTTTAATAAAATGCTTTACATAAGAAAAATGTGCATATATTACCAAATTAATTCTCGTGCATAGTTGGATTGTATTCCATTTTATTTTGTTGGCTATTTTGAAATTTTATTAAAAGATACACAACAGCGTTTTCGTAGTGATTCGAGACTGACATAAACGACGAATTTATATATATATATATATATATATATATATATATATATATATATATATATATATATATATATATATCCATACAGCTATATAGCCACATAGGGTTTATAAAATGAATCCGATCAAAATTCAAATCCAAGAACACAACCGTAACATTTAAGTAATATTTATATAGTAGATACGTTTATACCTCTATTTTTCTATATATACCTCTTATTTCTTTTTTAAGTTTTTTTTTTAAATCAAAAATTTACTGAGCGAAAACTTTAAAATACTTTAGACGCCTCTTTCTTGGCAAACGTGGAAAAAATCCGTACCACAAATATATATCAAATTGCAGATCTTCTGCGTGGTTTAAATCAAGGAACTGATTGCAAACTAGCCGCGAACGAAGTTTCCAACGAAAACGAAAAACGAGCCGTGTTTCGTGACTGTATAGAATTTTTAACAATAGCATAATAAGTGATTTTATTGTGTCGTATTCTGAGGTATTTCAATGTATGTATGTATTTAAATACTTTTGAATAGTATTTGTGCACATCTCTGCTCATGATGTCACCATCAAAAGCATGCAACGTAATTGCCTGCGACCAAGAAACTTAATCGCTCAAAACGTGGTCAAAATCAAGTTCAAATCAGTTTAGTTTTGTTTGTACCGTGTGTGTTCTCTCATTCGTATACACGTTCGTTCTCTCACTAATAACACAGTTGCATTCTCATTCGATTCGGAGCTCACATTTGAAATCAGTCGACCCATGTGCGGACGGTCTTAGTCTAAGATAGAGGCGTGTAAAGCATTTTGTGTACATATACATATTTAAAATTTCAAATATAATTTTCCCCCTTGCTTTTAAAAGCGTAGTCTATTATGTTAACATAATTCATTCAACCTTTGTCTATGGTTATCCAGTATTACATTTCGATAATGGATGTATTATACATATATTTTAATAAAACTTCAAAATATTCAATAAAATAAAACCTAATTGATTTAATTTAAGTTATGTACATTATGCAGCAGTAGTGCTACGTCAAATGAATGAATACTATTAGAGAAATGGTAGAAATGATTTTACTGTGTTTACATTTACATTTATTCTGTGTTATGCAAAGTGATGAAATTGCAAATCTTCATGTTATTGAACTTACCATGGTGGTTGGGTACAGGCGCCCTACGAACAACATCGGGCCTAGTTCCAGTATACTCGTGCCACCGATAAGTGCTGCGATATTCCGAATGGAGCTGAAAGAAACAGTTTCTTAGACAGTCATGTCAACAAATATTTTATGTGTTTAAAAGCAAATTATATAATTTTTATAGTTTATATAATACCATTATAAAACAAACATTTCTTTAATCTTTAAAATAGCAAAAGGGCCTATGTTATATCTTTAGGATAACACAAAAAGAAACCAGGAATGCTAGTAACTTTCGTTTACATACAATTTATTATTATTTAATGTAATATATATATTTTGTGTTTAAGGCCTTCCGCATACGCAAGCTGCAAACCTTAGCCCTGAATCTGCCCGAACCGAATGTGACTGCAACTGTGTTGTTAGTGAGAGAACGAACATGTATACGAGTGAGATAAAACACACGGCATGAACGTAACTATACTGATTTCAAACTGGTTTTGAGCATATATTCAGCGACTATATTTCTCAGTGTTGTTCGCATGCTTTTGATGATGATATCATCAACAGAGATGTTTACGAATACTATTGTAAGTATTAAATACATACATACAAACAAATACAACACAATAGAATCCCCTGTTTTGCTATTGTTAAAAATTCTATAGTCACGATACAGGGCTCGACTACCAGTTTAGTTTCATTCGTGCTTTGTGTTTTGTCTCACTCGTATACACGTTCGTTCTCTCACTAACAACACCAACCAGTCGCCCCATGTGCGGAGTGCCTAAGTAAACGCACGATTCTGCATGACGCTGCTAATTTGATGCAACCTAGTGGCTGTGCAGTGTGCAGTTCCTTTAAACACATTTAAAACGAAACTTTGTACGAAAATACGTACAATTCGTATCTAATTAATTTATAAATTGAATAATGTTCGAACTCAAAAGCAAAATAATTTGAAAATAGTAAAGAACGTTTCCGTGGTCCATTTGTGTTGTTTTGGTCATATTTGGCAACCCACCAAAAAAAAATTCATACAGTCATTCTACCTTTATTTGAAGATGGAACTTATTGTTGTATTCTCATGCTGTTAACATAGTTATGTAGCATTTACTTACATATATGTAATTTACGAGTAAACGTTATTAAAACAAGTTATTGATTTGTACAAGTTTGATACCATGGTTATAATTAATAAATCAACAAAAAAATTGTTTAGTCCAAAGCTGGTGTTAATTCTAGCTCACTAATTTTATGTAACAAGGATCTTATACATATATTAGAGTTTATCCCCGACTGTCTTTTGTGTGTAAATTCAATTTCATTTCTAATTTTAATTCCATTTTTAAATTGAAATATTAAACTCGTTCCATATTTATTTTACATATAACAACAAATAATTTTTCATTTAAACTGAATAAAAAAATATATTTTTTCTAATTTGTTCATTATTTGACCAACTTTTTTTCAAAATTTGGAATTTTTTTTTCGATTTGTAAATTAGGTACCAAAGTTAGCCCATATATAAAATTTTTGATTTTTTTTTGTTTAATAATATATTTCATTATTAAGTAATTCAAAATTTGAGTTTCCTCCAAAGTTTCCTATCGGGCATCCTAATTATCTCAACTCATGTCATCTCATCTCATTTTCAAAAAATGTTAGCATTGAACACCGTAATACACATACCAAATTTCAACTTTCTATCTTTTACGAATTAGAAGTTATATATATAATTTCTTTTTAGTTTTTCCAAAACTACGGGTTTCCAGGAAATTCAGCGAAAAATCCGAGGACGCCAAAAGTCTTAGAATTTTTTTCTCTACGAAATAGGCAATTTTCAAGAAAATGCACGGAGCCGTTTTCAAGCCACCATACGAATCGCGTAAGCATATAAACTTTCAGTTGGAACATTATAATATAGGAGGAGGAGGATATCTTTCATTTAATTTATTTAACGTCGACCTGTTTCCAATGCTGCTACCAACGAAAACTACTTACTATGTTGTTAGTATTTGTGGTGTGTGGTTTTCGTATTCTCATATATGTGGGGTAAACGTTATGATTATATACATTCATACAATTTCAATTTAACTTGATAACAACCAAACTCCGGTGCGAAGTCGAACGCGAAGACACAGCAGTCATCGCCAGGCATCAATGCTCTCGCCCACTGTGTCGTCTCTTATAACAATATCAACAAAACTTTGAAACTTTCATACTGAGGTGAAGTATGTAGAGTTCGAAAACAATTTAAAAAACGTTTAAAAACTAAATTAATTATTGATTATACTATGTTATATTACGTGTTAATTGTAGTATGATAAATTTATACTAGATATAATGGAAGTCGAAGTTTTGCTCTTAGGTGTCATAGTTTCTGCGTACGCTCCTATATACATGATGCAATTCCTATTGACTCTCACACTGCAACAGTTTTCAGTACGGTGTATTAGCATTAGCACACTTTATCATGAGAGGATGCATCTATTTTATTGGTGATTAATACACCACTGTAGGTATTTCATACGTCCATATTCACAAAATGGTTTATACGTCTTGACATCAAAGTGCTCCACTACGATCTACTGTACATAACGTGAGCTGTCCCAAGCATCTGCCCTTTGTGTTTGGGAGCGAAAGGTTACAGATGTGTTGAATCAATAAACATTAAAGTAAAAGGCTTTCCAGTAAACAATTTGGTGAAGTGTCCTGTTTTGTGACGTTTCTATCCATAGAGATATAAGACTAGAATGCGCAAGAGGCTGAATACTGTAATATAGGCAAAGAGAGAGATAGCCACGAATGTCCTCTGTGTCTCTTTCGAGCCAAGTACTATAGTTGGGGGCTGTCGGTGTCTTTATTCATTATCCGGACGTTAAAATGCTTTGTATATATTATTTAAAATTTACTGTATGCTGCACTAACTATTTACAAATACTTTTATCTTTATTTCTGCTTGCTTGTTTACCCTCTACCATACCGCCAACCAACCAAACCAGCAGCAGCGGTTCGGCTAGGAAGAAACAGATAGGACACTCGGTAGGCTATCTCTCTTTTTGCATCTATCTCTTCCTCTTACACGCGGCCGTACACTTCGCATACTCTATTCTATGTTTCTATCAGTACTGCATTTCAATTATAGTTCGCATCAACTTTATCTTTATTTGTATTCCGACGGGTGGAGGGGTTCCACCATTTGTAGCCGATAAACTGAACTGTAAATGAACTCTTTTATGACAAAAAAATGATCTTCATTGAGCATCTTCAATATGATGACAAAGTGATTCTAAAATGTTTACTGGGTTATCACATGATAAAGTTTAGTAATACGAAAAAACTCGAATTCACCATAATCAAAAAGTCGACGTAGTAGTCGGATGCAATGTGTGACTGGCTTAAACATTTAGTCGAATGATTTTCACTACATGCAATCCAGCGAGGGTGGTTGGCTAGCTTAAATTATGTATGTAGGTAAGTTTTCATATGGTATATATGGCATACTGTAGTATCGCAATGTATTAAGGAAAATATATAATACAGAAGAAATTGGTAGCAACAGAGATACATAACAAGCTTTGTATACTGGTAATAAAACAAAAAAAACTAAGCGCATTATTTGGAAGTCTACTGTAAGAAAATTGGTTAATAGGAAGAATAGAATTAAGGAAGTAAAATACCAATAAACTCAGACTCAGTGCGTTACTGACATAACCCTACTTATTACGTGAGCCTGCATAATAATCAAATTAATTACAAGGCAGTAACTAAAATTAAGCTACAAAATACGTCATTTTATTATACATCTGCAGTACCTATACGTCATATGATATCACCCGATTCACGATTTGGACGACCAACCTAAATTATTGTTCCAGATAAAATATATTTTTAACGATGCCGGCATGTCCGCAACATCCCTTCCTAAAGCCACACCACCGCGCTCCCACAGTATTCTAGCCACGCAAACCTTCCTCATGGGTATTCGCAGCGCAATGTTCAAGTATTCTGCCAGACCACTCAATGAAATGTAGTACCATGGTGCCAACTGCGGCAATTGAAAAACGCATGTTCAAACATGTTCCGTCTTCCGTATCATTTTATGCAATTAATGTCCATTATTTTAAAACTAACCTCCAATTGTCAGTTTAACACAGACAAACTTTATCAGTGTAAAGCAATTTAGCTAGATTTTATGCACTCAACACTATTTAGTTTTTACATATTATTTACGTCTAATCGTATCTGCTACATACATATTACGTAAATCTTACGTGATAGAAATAATGAAAGATTTTTATAAGTTAGTCATTTTGTCTGTAAAATAATATCATTTAGTTTATGGTACAGTTTGTTTACACGATAATTTTGAATTATTTATGTTTGAGTATTCGGTTATTTTTAAGACTAATAAGTACGTATTGATTTTCTCCATGTCCACTTATACTTGATATAGAGTTATAAGCGAACGATATTTTGAAAGGCATTGTAAAGGTCACGATGGGTTCATTTAGGCTTTAAGAATAGGTCAATGTGCTTTAATCGATAACAATATATAAAGCTTAGTATTAAAAAGCTACCCTAATGTAACATTTATATATCAGATACGTCTAAAAGTGAATGGCATATGAAACAGGTTTGTACAGGTAAATTATACGTAAATACTACATAACTATGAGTATTAACATACCTTATCTACTGGCATTGAAGGGCACGCTCGACACAAGTTCCAAAATGAACCAATCATGAGAATTATTCAACTTTTGACTTCTATTCACTGGACACTTTTATCTATCTTTAAAAGATAGATATTTCTTATAAATAGTTAACAATTTTACCGAGCGGAACTGTTAGAAATTATCTCCGTCATATTAGAAAGAATTTAGCTACCCGAAACAGAAGAAGAATTAGAATAAGATTATAGTTTACACAAGTTGGTTACACGAAATGAAAATTACTTAGTGAGTTCACATAATAAAGTATTTATTGTATGATTTATAATTAAAAACACTTATTCTTCACTGGTAGTAGTCGTTAGTAGTCGTATAATTTGTATGTCTACCGTCTGTACCCTACACCAGCAGGTCGTTCAGAATAGAGAAGTAAAAAGTACGAATATAATCATAATCCGTTACTTGGTTTGGTTCCGATGTCCGCACTCAGTTGTTAGTAGTAGCATAGTCAGTTGCGAACGCGAAGGCGAAGGCGAACGCAAACGATGACGGAACGCAGAGGCGACCCCACCAATCCTACCAATCCTACCACCCAGCCTTCACCTCGCGCACAGAACTCATGAGCAGCGGGTTGGTGGGGCTAACGGGAAAATGGGGGAGACACAGCATACACAGGGACACAGAGGCACAGGGGCCTACAACGTAACGTGCGGAACTAAAATCAATACAATTGACTACACGACCACGACCACGGCGCGACGACACTACTGAAAATCTCGCGTATATGATGTATGTATTATATATACATATATGTATACACAAGAGGAAGGGCAGGCTTTTGTTGGGATATCATCTAAATTGAAACGTTATGTGCCTTCTTAGTACACAAGTATTTCGTAATCGACTTTATACGAGTATGTATCTACACCTAGTCGTGGTGAGAACTTGAAGAACTTCAATTTGAATAATCCCGCTATCAACATTCGGAAAATTCTAAAGGAAACTGCTTCAAATCATTTATCGTAATACCTTCCGTGCCAAATGAATTGTTAGATTTGAAAAAAATTAAGTATAAACAAACTTTCAAACTAGCCCAGTAAACAATTTGGTGAAGTGTCCTATTTGGTGAAGTTCGAGTCACTCGTACAATTCTATTCTAACGCTTTACAAGTTCTCTACCTGTCACAGATTTTGTGTTAGTTTTTCATAATAATATTCTTTCTTTTTCCAACATCATTCATTAAGTATTTCTGTTTCTTTCCCACATGGGTATATTTTTATTATCCGGTCATAAATCATAAACCTACTCCGCTTTTAATTCAGCAGTGAACCGTCGTTGCAATGTCTGTAGCTCATAAAAAGGACCTTTCCTTTGAACGACTGAATAGAAAACGAACACGTTCCAGACAAAAAATTCATGATACGTAATAGAAATTAAGTAGAATTTACTCCAAAATGTTTACTGGGAGCACACATTTAATTATATTTTTGTTAATTTAATTTATGTCAAATCGGTTCCGACGCTGAGTCTTATCACTGATAACCTCCTACTATATTCACAGTTTTATGTAGTTGAGGGGGCATCATAATTAGGCAAGACCATTACTTATGTATATGTAGACACATAATTAAATAATTTTGATAACAACTAAACCTAGAAAATATGATGCGGGTTCGGGGATCGAACTCGAAGATCAAGCCCTCTATCATGCAGTCTATCACCCATTATTTCTACTATGCACGCAACAGCTATTGGACCCCATCTATCGAGCAAAATAGCCATAATTGAGTTCAAGCATAGGTATTTTAAATAACCTTTTTTTCTTTTTTAGCTCCATGTGACATCAAACCGTTTGTCAGCCTATGAAGTCAATACGTAAATGCGGCACTGCTACTGCCTAAGGTATAAGGCTATTACTTTGACGACAAAAGTTATGCACTTCTATACAATTTCATATAGCATAGTGGCTGATGGCGTTAAGAAATTTATGTCAGGCTACTGTGCCTTGAAGTTCGATTCCCGAACCAACGCTACATTTTCTGGTTTGTGTTTCCTTTCTTTAATTTATGATATGCAATTTATAATATATCACTTAATAGGCAGCGGTGTAGTTCTGTATATTTGTAGAAAGATTAGTAGAGTAACGTAAAATAAATCAATTTCATTTTTTGGAAAATCGAAAAGCATTGTATATTTTTCTGATATTCCAAAAATTGCCAGCTTGTAATTAAATACATACTAAAAACATATCTACGGCCGTTTTTTCAATTCTCAGTTACAGTTAAGTTATCTTAACTGAAGTTTAAATTAATATATTGGTTTTCAACCTGGTTTGGACCACAGTGAACTGATGAAAATGTAACGAACGAAGTTTGTTTGGTTAAACTACAGTTATGACAGTGGAGAAATCAAACAAAACCATAATTTATATTCAACCAAGCTGTATAATAAACATTACTTAACAAATAATTGAAAAATAGGCCTTAACTTTTTGTTTGAAGTTTTTTGTGGTGCCATCAATTCAGGCGTAGCAATATCATAAAAATCCTATATTATAACGTTCCAAGTGTAAGTTTATATGTTTATTTGTTTACATGTTTACGCGATTCGCATGGTGGCTCGAAAATGGCTCCATGCATCTTTTTGTAAAAAAATAAATTGTAAGAGTGTTGGCGTCCTCGGATTTTTCCTTAACTTTCCTGGAAACCCGTAACTTTGAAAAAAATGGAACAAAAGTGGACACTTTTTGAGGTATAACTTTTAATTCGTAAAAGATAAAAAAATTAAATTTTGCATTTAATTATTAATTATTATTATTATATTATTTTAATGAATAATTATTATTTTATTTTTATTAATTATTATTCAATGCTAATATATTTCAAAATTCAGAAATTAAAAGAAAGTTCTAATTTTGAAATGTGTAATAATAGAATATCTTATTAAACCATATCCTCGATATCGTACCCACGATTTTTATATGTAAAATTAATATTGTAAGAGTTAAACATTTCAATTTAAAAATGGAATTAAAACAAAAGACAGACGTCGCTTAGCGACGGGGGTAAACGCTAGTATTGTTTTTAATGATGCAAAATTATCTTAGTTGGAATACTATACAATAATAAAATTATCTTTAATTATTTCTAACAGAAAATAAAATATGAAATAGTGTACCATCCCGCTATCAAATTAGGAAAAGAATGCAAAAAGTATTTGTATAGTGAGTATAAACATCACGAATGAAAATATTTATCAAATACAAGATCCTTGAATTATTCAAATGTTTCTAATAATACCGATTGTTGAATTTGTATTAAAAATATATTGAACTGAAGCTATGTTTAAAGCTTATAACCGATTCAACAACTTTTGATAAAAGTACATCTTGCAACTTTAATAGAATTATAACTTTTAAGGCCTCTAAGTTAAAGACTTGTCAATCAAATCGTTGATAACTTGCTTTAATACTTAATAGCATTTACATTTTACCTGCAGTCACATTCAGATGTAAGAACATTTGCCTATATAATAGGGGCAATAAGATGACTTAATTGATCTAAAATCATCCATTAAATATTGGACCTATATGTATCACACTAAAAAAACACGAAAATAATTTTACAGATTTTATATTAACAATGACGGAATAATTGCATTTAATTTTTCTTCCAGAAAATAGCGGAACCTGGTATATTGCTTGTCGTTAAAACATTTGTAGCACATTTAAAAAGAATTGTTGAACCATTTCAACATCTTATTTTTGTAGCACACAAAAAAAGAGAAAACAATAATTATTGTGACTATTATGTAGAAAAATATTTTTCTTGCTGTTTTGTCTTTGTTATAACGAATTTGGTTTATAATGAACAGATAGTTTAAATTTAAAAGCATTAATGGTAAATCCTTTTTAAGAAGAATATAAAAACAGTTTATTGGTGTTGTTTACATCATATATATTATTAAAACATCAAAAAATATACAAACTTTATACAAAATAAATATTTTCTATATATAATAAACAATACAAATGAAATACAATATGACTTATAAAAAAAAAACATTTATAAACTAATTATTCATCATTATTATTAAAACTTGAATATCTAGGAGGCTTCGTTGTCCAATTTCTAAAGCAGTGATTTTTTACAAATTGCCATCCTTTTTGATACAATATAGAATTATTTTTTAGCTGGGCATATACAACTGATTTACTATCTGAAATAACTTCTTTTTGAATAGACGGATACTTATCTGTTATATTTAAATATTCTCTTAATAACTTCCTTTTGCAAATACCAACTTGTCCTTTTTTTGTTTTTAAGTGAGCTTTAGTTACTCCCGATTTTCGACCCATCACTACAATTTCAAGAGGTTTCTGTTTCACTTTCGCCCAAACAATACTCATTGAACATGGTAACATATTACTTTGCTTACTAAATTCAAAAACTAAATCATTATCCGCTTGTCTAATAATCGGTAATTGAAAGGTGAATGGTTTTGGAATATTACAAATAGACTGTGCGTCCCAGCGATTTAGTAGGGCTCTTTGCATAGCGTCTAAACTAAATGGAATCCCAGATGCAATTGTAATGCTTTTAAAGTAAATGGGATTCAAAATAAGCGTGGAAACAAGTGCTCCTTGGATTCCCACAGCACACCACTTGGATATTTTGTCACTGCACGACACAGACAACGTGGGATCTCCACGACCAGGTTTTGTTCGTATGGCTCCTAGTACATGATAATTTAATCCAGATAATTTTGGATCATGAAGATTGCCAAGTTCGAGACATTTTGCTCCAGTACGATATATATCAGAAGAGGGTTCATTATCTAGTTTTCGATATTTTGAACTATTTTTACAAATTTCATTTAATTGCCGCTTCAAGGAATTTGTATGTTCCTTAACAATAATATTATCATTTAAAATGTCTAAATTTTCTAAGTTATGAATATTTTTTGGAAAAATTGAAGCATCTCCACATGGTGTTTGCGTACAAAAAAAGTGAAAAGTAATACCTTCTTTTAAAAGGAATTTATTATTTGTTTCTTTAAAAGAAAATATAGAATCGGTTGTAGGTAAACTTAATTGATGATAAACGTATCTGAGAAATCCACGACGAGCTATTACTTCAGCGTGGCTATCATTTACAATGTCCCCTTTATCAGTAAGTTGACTTCCACCAATACACTTCGAACCAGTTCCAAGTGAAACTACAAGAAGTTCATTAGTTATTGAATTAAATTGAACTATGCACGCCATCACCGTCCACTCCTTAGAAGTGGGTTTCCCTGTCTTAGGAAGACTCTTATAATGATTAGAACAGAGTTCAGAGATTCTGTTTGCCCAGCTCTGGTTATCCATTATCTTAAACTTTAATATTATAATGAAATTACGATTAACTATAAATTTTTTTAAATGAATTTAATGAAAATTTTAATCAATATAATTTTAAATTATGTGTAGAGAAAAATACAGCTACGGTTTGAACGTGATAAGAATCTATAAAACAGTGTTAGGATCCCAAGCATACTTTTCTTTAACTTGTAGATTACTTAATGTTTCCATATCATCATCAGGAATGACAAAATTCAATTGCGCATTAGCTTTAATGTGGGATGGAGTTACTGCTTTTGGAATGATTGCAATGCCTTGTTGAAATGCCCAGCGAAGTAGAATTTGTGCAGGAGATACTTGGAGTTTTCTAGCAATTTTACCAATAGCATCATCCATTAATAAACTTTTGTTGGATGTACTTCCCAAAGAAGAATACGCTTGAAGTATAATGTTCTCAGATCGGCAAAATGCTAAGAGTTCTGGTTGATGGTAATGAGGGTGCCATTCAACCTATGGAAAAAAATTATTGATCAGAATTTGTACAGTTATTCTATTTTATCTAAAAAATCGTTACAATTTTCTGCTTAAATTGGTAATTTTGTGCTTAAGACAAATCTCACCTGATTGACAGCAGGTTTAACTCCATAGCAATCACGTAAAAGCTCCTGCAAATGTCTGATAGTGTAATTGGAAACACCTATGTTCCTGAAATAGAATATTTTATTCTTGATAAATATTGCTCATGTCGTAAGAGAAATTTACCTACGATAATTAAACAAAAGCCTCGTGATAATTCGATCTAACCATTAAATATTACTTATACTATATGTGCCAAAGGCAACATATATCAAATGCCAAAAACTATCGTTGTTTGACTATAATCTACTGATGAACAGTCTTTATTTCGTTATGAAACTAGAAAATAATTTATAATATATACCTCAGGACATCCTGTTTATTTAATTCAACTAAGGTTCTCCAACTTCCAGCTCTGAGTTCTGCATTACTAGCACTATGGACGTCTACTCCAGTAGCTCCAGGCCAATGTATCAAATATAAATCTAAATAGTCTGTCCCTAAGTTGTTGAGAGATCGTTTTACAGCTTGAATGGTGCGTTCCCCACCACCATGATCTTGAGGGGCTGCTCAAAATTTAATAGAAAACAAATAATAATCAATAAAACTTTAGTGTTAAACATTCTACAATTATTGAAGTTCACTTACAACATTTTTAATAATAAATAACTACAAATACTTACAAAGTTTAGATGTTAGAAAGACATCCTCTCGGGTTAAATTATATTTTGGAAGCAAATCTTTTAAAGCTAGACCTATATGCTGTTCGTTGTTGTAAACAGCAGCAGTATCTAAAAATATATAGTACAATGTTAATAACCTCACACTACAAATTTATTCATAAGATTAATCATAGACAATTAACAACTAAATTACATTTTCAACTTGAACTTTATTACGTTTTTAAAGTTACCATTCTTTTTAAATTGCAAAGATATGACAAAAGTTATAACCGAAGATGGATTAAAATCCTACGAAAGTTATTTATAAAGCATCCCAACAAATGTATACAATTGATAAACCAGGGCTTCATATGTTATATCATATGTTCTAATTTATTTTAATATTCTTTCAATGCCATCAAAACATGAAAATCAATTTATAAACGATGCACTTACCGAAGGATCTAAATCCCACCCTTAGTGCAACATCTAAAACATCGTAAATAAGTTTTTGTCCCTGAATCCTGAAAGTACCAACTGAAAAGAAAATACATGTTAATTATTTGGAAACAATGTTTAAATTATCTCAATAATAATTTTAATTATCTAAATTACATGAATCTTATATATACATATACGTTAGTTCAGTTTATTTAGTCTCTTACTACAATGCTTCTATTATATAGTTTAAACGCTATATTGAAGAAAGTCGTTAAAATGAATGAAACATTACCCGGCTGCTTAGAAAGTTAAGATACTAATAATAGTTAAAAAAGAAATATTTATGGATTTAATTTGTAAACAATGAAAACATGATTTATATTTTTGCTTGTGCCTCACAAGCTTATTTCTTAAACTAGCCGGATCACTGATCTGCTATTAATTGTGGTTAATACTATAGTGCAAAACCTATTAAATATATGATTACATTTGGAACTTAATTAGTTTAATGGCAAACACTGCTCTGGAAATTAAATTCGAAAACGCAGCAGGAATATAAAGAGCGATTAAAATTAATTGTTTTAACTGATTTAAATGTCATTATATTAGTACTAAATTTAGAGCATATTTCTTAATAACTACATCAAAGAAAAAAAATTAATTGATAAATCTTACATCCTAAAAGTGGTTTCAATTTTCCATTTTGTAATTTACATGTAACTTTTAGACAATCCATTGTTCTACTTGGTTCTACTAATTTTTTGCTCACTGTTTACATATACCTACGTGTACTTTAGGTTGCGGTCAGAACGTCAGAATTGCGGTGAATTTTGTTTGGTTAAATATAACTACTTTGATTATGTCAACTAATACTACTTATTAATATGTTTAGGACACAAAATAAAACACTCTTGATACAATTTTTTTTTCGGGACACAACGTTTAATAATAACAAATTCTACTAATCGTTACTAATGTCAAAATTGTGAAACGTATGGTGTGAAAAAGAAAAAGAATAATGATGTAATCAACAGGCAACAATCACAGCGATGTGAATAGATGTGAAGAACTCTTCAAAATAATTCCATGTAACACCGCAGTGTAGTCTCCGCGCTGATATCAATGAGTTGTCTATCAACAACAAATCTGATAAAGCTACGGCTCAATTACCAGTTTCAATCATTGGTTCAGCGTTAAATTTTTCTGGGTTTGATTTTTAACAATAAGGCCACACCCAGTTTCGAATTTAGGTCGATTTAGGCACTTAAAGAAGTTAAGAATTAGGTAAATAGAAAAATATATGTTAATTATATTTTTAAATAAATGATAATCGGAAATCTTTTGAGGAACAGTTGGGTTCTATGCTGATTATATAAAGTCGCTCTCACATGAAATGAATTTTATCTAGTCACAATCGCTTTCTAGCCTATCTAATAGCTTTTTATTTTATAAAATGTTACTTTCATTTTTTAATTCTTTTTGATCAAGACCTTATAGTTATTAATAAAGCATAATAGTAACATTCATTTTGCAATTGAACACTAAAATAACTTTACTAATAAGAAATTAAGAAAGATCAAAAGTAGAGCAATATTTCTTATTGAAAAGAAAACGCAATTGGTTTGTGAATTCATTTTTTAGGGGTCGTTTTTTTAATTTTTTATTGAAATAAATGGTAATATATGTATTTATTTTGTCAAATATCCAAATGATAACGGAATTATAGCAATATTAAATTTGAATTTCAGTTTTGCCGCTTATTTTTCAAGAAATAAGTAGTAATAAGTAATAGAGATTATTTTTCCTTGTTGGTTCCTTCGTTAAATAATACTTCATGGGATATACAACTCAGCTGTTAATAATAAACGTTATACACACTCATATGTGTGTCTGTTGTATAAAAAAGATGGCATATTTGCTACGTGTATTAGACCATGTATTGGAATTTCTTTATAACGTTGGATCACTTTAATCATCCTTCTGGGTTTCATTTTTTCAAATTTTTATTGATTAATCAATGGCTATAATCTTATTATATAATCTTATATAATAAACTTATTAAGCAACGATTAAGTTCACATATATGAGGTCATGACACAATAAAAACCACCAACATAGCAGTAGCTTGTCGGCACATACTTAGCATAGCGGAAATAGGCCGATGTTAAATAAAAGTAACTTAAAAAGGAAATAAGTTTGGCCACCACTGATAAAGAAGTATAGAGCGTTAGCATGATGTTTGTCTCTGGTTTTAGCACAAATGTCAAATATTTCACTATCTATGCTTCAGAGTGACAGTCACTGAAATAATCTGTGGCTAATATAAGTCATAAGTCAATTATAGTATTCCGTAAAACAAATTCCGAGCTTCAATAAAAGTGTTTCTTGTCCCGCAATATAAGTATTAAATATTTTGCAAATTGCTAGTAAAATAATTCATAAAATAATAATGAGCATGAAATGGTATGAAGGAAATATTGCCGAAGCGGTACAATTATGCAAACAGAGAAATGCAATATTTGTTGTGTATGTGGAAGGTATGTCATTATTTAGCAATAATAAATATACCGCAACTTGTAATACAATTTTCTTTAAATTTTGACTAGGACAAGACGACAAGTCTATGGAACTAAACACTAATATTAATGATGTAGAAATTTCACAAATATTGTCATCTGAGCAATTTGTTGCAATAAAGATTATTAGTGATAGTGAGGCTTATGTACATTTCCAGCAAATTTGTATCCTTTGTAATAAAAAGTCTGTAAATATCGCTGTATGTTGCGAAAGGTAAATATTACGCACATTTCGTTTTACAAATAACTTTTAATTTAAAATTATTATTTTATTAATATAAAACATTAAAATGCTTGTTATCTTGTAATATATTGCAAGTCATATATTTACACATGCAAATATGTTCTTATTTGCAGTCTTAACAATGAACTTATATTAATTATTCTAATTTAAACATTTTAAATTCATGTTAAACATTATCAAAGGTTCAGCGAAAGCAGCCAGCACTTTAGTCCTCGAATGAGGAATGCTAGAGACTCTGTAATGCGTATAAATGATTAACACGATAGAATGTAATTTTTTGATAATTTGGGGTGACAGTTAAACAAAATAAAAGGTCACTTAACCAAGAAGAACTTTGACTAGATTTAAATAATTGGAGTTAATAGAAATTGTGACTATGAAACTAAGTAAATAGAAAAAAAGACAAGTAAAGAAAAGCAACGTAGCATAATTACCATGTTTCTTTCTGTTTGTGTTATTTCTAATTTGTAATATTTGATTTTTCTTTTTATTGCTTTTAAATATTTGAATTAATTCATATTATCAAATAGAATTGCAAACAAAACTAACTTCAGGTTGTTGAGATGGTTTTTTTTTTTAGTTTTTCGGTAGTTGTGATGTTGGCATCCTTTGATTATAAATTTTGTAAACGTAGTTCTGACACAACTAAATTTATTATTTTATTTCAATGCATTAATTAAAAAACATGAAATTTTAGTTTTCTATTATTAAAATAAAATTCAAAAAAATATACATATGCCTTAAGTTTGTAATTAGATAAAGTCGTACCTGTTCCATCTCTATTCTTCATTGGAAAAAGTGGCGCTCCATTAAAAATTTTAGCAAATACTACCAATTTATCAGATTTGAAAGTAGCCGTAACTGAGTCGTTAGAAAAAGCTGGATTAACCATGTCTAATGTTTCGCAAACGCCACAAACTTCTGAAGCAAGTAACTCAGGTCCATCAACCTCTAGTACGAATGAAGTGCAACGTCCTGCGATTCCAACGGATACAGAAGTCTCCAAACCACAATTAACTCCAGAGGAACAAATAGAACGGGCTAAAAAGCTTGTCGAACAAGCAAGAATCTTAAAGGAGCAGAAAAAGATTGAGGTAATATTAGTAGTATAAAATTAATATTTATTTTATGTTTTTTAACTTAAAATTAACACTAGTAAATAATGATCTAGGATGATCGACTAGCTGAAATTGAGCGGCGTAAAATGGGACGAGACGTTCAGGAGCTGCAGAAGTGGCAACAAGATCAAGCCCTTCAACAGTTGAAGGTTAGTTACGTTTTCCTAATTTTTGTTTAAAATTTATTTAAATTATTGTAAACAATTTTTAAATTTTTGTTTACAGGCTGACCGACAACGAGAAAAGCATGAGGAGATGCAAGCACGTCAGAGAATATTAGATCAAATAGCTCAGGATCGTGCAGAAAGAGCACACCGATTTCCTCAAACACAAGCTAAGCCTTCAACATCTCTAGGTGAATCCTCACCAAGCCATCCAACACCTCCTTCTTCATTCGACACTGCAAGAATTCAGTTTAGACTTCCAGATGGCTCTGCCCATACCAACTCATTTAAAAGCACCGACAATTTTCTTGTAGTTCGACAATATGTATCACAGATCTTAGTGGGAACTGGAATCAGAGATTATTCGTTAGCTACAATGTTTCCTCGCAGGGAATTTTCAGAAGAAGATAATTCTACTAATTTGATAGATCTAAATCTTGTTCCCACTTCTGTGTTATTAATTTTACCTATAACCAGTCATGCAGCAGCTGTTATTCGAACTCACACTCCAGGATTTGTTGGCAGTATTAATAACTTCTTATGGAGTCTCATTTTACCTTTCGTTGGGATGTTTGGATATGTGAGAGATTTGGTGTTTGGAAGACGAGGAAATCAGACAGGCACCGCCAGCAAGAGGGAACATCCTCAGTCATCTAACGATATATCTCCGTAGGTATAGTTGAATACAGTAATACTCCGTTCAGCGTGGAGGATCATATGTTAAAATTTAAAGCAATGTAATGCGCACTGTAAAACATGGAATATCTAATATGACTAATAATTGTTGAGGTTTTCTGAAACAGAGTTGTTAAGATAAATAGTTTGCATTGCTTTAGGGAGATTTTACATGCTTTTTTTAAACTTAATTTTTATTTACTTCAAGACAAATTTACTGTGATTTACCTTACTTCTTAACTGAAAAAAAAATAGATGAAATAATAAAATAAAATATTACAATATGGACACAAACAGCCTTATTTTGACACAGCTCCAAATGCTAATTCTATATTTTACAGTGTCTGTATATTTTTAAATATTTCTAAAATGCAGAAAATTTTAATAAACCTAATTTTTAAAATTTGTTTAGTGTCATTATTTATGTTTATAAACAGAGGTTAATATATTTAATTTATAACGAAGTTGATTGTTAAAAAAATAATTATATACATGTGCAATGCAAAATCGATTTCAAGAAGCTGGTGATTTAACGATGTTGTAGTTTTTCAACTATTTTTGTGTTTTGTTATTTATTTTCACAATATGAGAGTAATGCGATTATTCATTTTAAGCAAGTTAATTTTGTAAAAAAGATCTGAGTATTGCTGTATTTAAATATCCTGCATACATAATATTTAACCACTAAAACACAGTTATATAGCACTTACGTATAATTTATGTCCAAAAATATCTACTGGATACATGTTACGTAAATGCTATGTTTGTGTTGTTTATGTTAGTCTTTAATTCTTATTAGTATGTCGTTCACTTAGGCCCAAAAGGAAGTCGAACCGTGGGGATACTAACAACGTTCGACGACAGGGGTCGACAAATGTACATCGACTGAGCAACAACGATTCTGACGACGAGAACAATACATGGAATGGAAATTCAACACAACAAATGTAAATAAATTGCACTTGCATGTAGGTTAATACATTCGGAATACATTTTTGACCATATTGACTACAGGATGTATTACTTAAAATTTTTAATATTTGTTATAATTTTCAATGTTATATATAATTTATAATTAATTTTTTTTCAAATTTGTGTAAAATTCTGTTATAAAATACTTAGATATTATTTAATATACCATAGTAACTATTATTTTGTTTTTTTGATAAATGTTTTTAAATTATTTAAGTTCCAGTTATCTGGAAAAGGGGTTTTGTCTCTAAGGTATATTTATATATTGTTTAATCATGAAATTATAGTTTATTGGATGTAACTTTATGTTCAAATAAAAAGTATATTTCTAATTCTTGTCTTTTAATCCAATTATATTTATTTTTATAATGACGTGTTATTTTCCGATTTTTTTTGGTTCCGGTGAACGGAAATGATAAAATCTCGTATAATTTTGAGAACGTTCAGTTAAGGTGATTGTGTTGCTTAAAACGATGTTGTTTTGTGTACTCTCGTATTTTTATAATTTCTTAAAAGATATTTTGTATATTGTCTCGGGAAATATCAATATTTTTGTTGTTGTTTAATAATAATTCGTTCGGATATCACTTGATAGAATAATATTAATTTCGTGATTTTTCAAATAAAAAATTGTGAGCGTTTGTTATTTGCAAGATATCAAAAGCAGATTAAATAGATAATCTAATAGGAGAAGACGGCAGCGCCCCTCGCTCTTTGTACAGAATTTCTGCAAAACTAATTTAAATAAGAGTGTAAGACAAGAGGGTAAGACAAGGATAGGGTTTAAAATTATGACCAATTAAAATTGAATCATTGTTTTGTTTACATAAATCTTTTGATTCAAGGTTACTATTATTTTTTCTATTGTTAAATATTAGAACAGTATAATTTTCTAATACTTAATTGTCATTTAATTTCAATGGTTTCAATAAAAAGTATAAATAATTGTGATTATTTGCTTTTGTGTAATTTAAAAAAAATGTGAGTTAGTTGTACGAGAAAGACAAATCAACAACATCGAACGAATCAAGTGGTTATTGCATTTTAGTAGAATATAGCGCAGAGAGGTTATTTATTGACTTTAATTGTATACTTGAATCTATTGTTAATTTGAGCATTTGTATCATCTGTGATTTACACAATATTATAAATTATTTTACTTGAAACAATTATTGTATAGCAAAACTAAAGGTATGTCAAAATAATATAAAAATTCTGTGATTTGTTTTATGTTGTTCCTACCATAAATTATACATTAATATATTACATTATCTTATCGTTAATCGTTTCGATGCATTTTCAATCTCAGAAAATGTAAAAGGAATTGACTTTTTAAACTGTTTACTGTAATAATTTGGAAAAAGGAAAACACTTATTGGTAGGAAACTCAAAGTGGATGGTAACGTGCGTCAATATACTTTACTTGTGGATGTACTAAGCAGTATTCCAGTGAATTATTTAGTGAAATATCTCGCTTGTGGTTGAATAGTTTGTTTGCCCATTCAAATTCGAATGCACTGCGAAGTGCAAAATGAAAATATAACCCAATTTAAATTTAAACTTAAAAGACTCATGCAAACGAAATGCTATCGAAGTACTGTTTGTATCTAGACGTTTTGTTTAGGCAAAAGAAGTAAACATTTCCATCATTGTACTTTGTTTTATTTAGATGAATATAACTTCGAAGGAGAAGTATGTGGTTTTCTAATAGAAAATCGAATTTTAGATTTCCACGATGAATGAAAGTGCTGATAAGTTCACACCTCGACATTACCAGCTGACTTTAGTGGAAAAAGCAACTAAAGCAAATTCAATTATTTATTTACCAACTGGATCTGGTAAAACCTACATTGCGTTAATGCTGATAAAGCATTTCTCAAAGGTTCTTGAAAAGTATGTATTCGTTAAATTATTTTTTAAATAAAGCGTGTCAATAGCTTTTTCCATAGAACTAGTATAAAAGAAATGTGGTCCTGCCTTTCATTTACTGCCCAGTAAACATTTTGGGGTCACTTCGCCATCATATTGAAGATGCGCATGACTTTTTTGTTAGCAAAGAGTTCATTTACAGTTCTGTTTCTCACAGCCGTTTATATGAAATGTTTATTTTATCGGCTACAAACGACGAAACCAGTACATCTGTCGGAATACAAATGATAAAGTTGATGCGAACTATAATTGAAGTGAAATAATGATAGAAACGTCACAAAAAGGGACACTTCACCAAATTGTTTACTGGGTGGTAATGTGACTGAAACAGCTTCTACGTTTCTCGTTTTGTATGACATTTTGATAAATCGAAAAGTGCTGCGTTTGACACGCTTGTTTTAAGTAATACATTTTTTAAAGAAGTTATTTAATTCCATAAAAAATTGACATTCGTATAAATCCGCCAGTACGTATGTATTCTTCAGAATTTTATATTTCTATTTATTGAGTCGAATGATCTTCATTTTCTAGGTCTCTAGAAGATGGGGGCAAGCGGTCTGTCTTCTTAGTAAATACAGTACCACTAGTTGCCCAGCAAGCACAAACCATCAGGTATCATACTCATATAGATAAGGTGGGCGAGTATACAGGAGCTAAAAACGTTGACAACTGGACTAATGAACAATGGAATAATGAATTATCACAGAATCAGGTAAATATGCTACTTATTATGATGATGTCATTGAGAACCTTTAGGAAACGACCCAATTCATTAGTAAGACATTTACGAAAAATCAAAAGATAAGTTGAATATGCACCTGCGTGTTAAAATGTACACTCTATCTAATTCAAAAATAAGATAAACTCATGTTAGCAGAGGTGGCCTTAGGGGATGGCAAGCAGGACAAGCGCGCGGGGCCTCGCTCTTGTAGGGGCTTCGCACCCTCGCTGAACAACCCAAGTAGAAAAATGAATTACTATTTATCTATTTGAATTTCGCGCCTCGCGCTTTAGAACACTACGTATATCTTTTAAGGCATTCATGTACCTTAGTTTATCATTATTAATATTTGTCGTCTTTGTGCTTGTTAACTTTTATAAATTTTCCAATATAAAATTTTAAAACTCTACATTTATTTATTTATAAATTTTGCTTTTTTCGTCAATCATCATAAAAAATACTTACTTTCAATTTACATAAATGGGCTTGTGTCCTCATTTTCTAGTGGTCGATTTTTCAATTGTTGATTGAAATTGATGTTAATAAATGTGTATTGGTGTGTCTATTTTATTAAATATCTAAATATTGACGGAGAAGAATTAAAAGTTTGAATTGTAGTTTTAGCGCTAGTAATGGTCGAGCATATTTGTATTACGTGAAATGCCTTTTAACGTCAGTTATTTGTTGAGTGGGTCAGTGTTGTGGTAATGTTCTGTAGCTGTTGGTAGTCAAATAATCAAGTTAAGTCAAAGAATAATAAGTTTTTATTTTATTTAACCTTACTAAGGCAGACATAATATTTAAATTTTATTATTCCTTGAAATAGCTGTAAATAATATTTGATATTTTGATATATAAATACATATAGCAGAGATTTATGAGCTATAAGGTTGATAACCTTACACAAGGATTGTGATGTCACGTGCATTTGGAATGTGTACAACGTTGAATCCCTTTAATAATGGGCTTGTGTCCTATGTCTTAATTTCTATAAAAGTGTACTATATATTGATAAAGTGGGTTACTAGAACCTCAAATGTTCAATTATTTTTTAATAACTCCTTATATGTTAGGAGATATTAACAATTAAAAAAGTCATTTTGTCTCTTTAATTATTAAAGGGATTCAACGTTGTACAAACTCCAAGTGCATGTGACATCACAATCCTTGTGTAAGGTTACCAACCTTACAGATCATAAATCTCTGCTATATGTATTTATATATCAAAATATCAAATATTATTTACAGTTATTTCAAGGAACTTTCAATTACAAGGAAATTTCAATATTATGTCTGCCTTAACAGGGTTAAATAAAGTAAAAACTTATTATTCTTTGACTTGACTTGATTATTTGAGTACCAACAGCTACAAAACATTACCACAACACTGACCTACTCAACAAATAACTGACGTTAAAATGCATTTCATGTCATACAAATATGGGCGACCATTTCTAGCGCTAAAACTACAATTCAAATTTTTAATTGCTATATCTCCGTCAATATTTAGATATTTAATAAAATAGACACGCCAATACACATTTATTAACATTAATTTCAATCAACAATTGAAAAATCGACATCTAAAAAATGAGGACACAAGCCCATTAAAGAGACAAAATGACTTTTTTAAGTTATTAAAAAATAATTGAACATTTGAGGTTCTAGTAACCCACTTTATCAATATATAGTACACTTTTATAGAAAGTTAGACATAGGACACAAGCCCATTAAGCAAAGAACAAGAGCCTCGCAAAGTTCTGCGGCCCGGGGCCTCGCAATGGATAAGGCCGCCCGCTGCATGTTAGTTATGAGTTCATATATGCAAACAAACAAAATTATAATGCAGATAAACTTCTGGAATTCTGCTCAAATGCATACAACTTGAATATTGTTTTCATGGTTATCTTAAACCTCAATATTCAGAGATGTCTCACGGAACTTTTTATACATAATCTCGCTATCGGTGTATAAAAGAATGAAACGTGAAAATACCACCGTATAGCCCGGAGCTCGGAATGTCGGTGCGATAGTAGTACTTATAGCTGAGACAAAAACGCGCCCAGTTTAATATGCCGTACGAATCGAAACGAATCGCGTAAGAATCTTAGGCCTGTCTCAGTATGGGACCGTATTTAAGCGACGGCGTATTCGGACGTAAATCGGCGGATTGGATGAGCTACAAAGCAAACCGCCTATGTCTGTCCCAGATGTCTGTAGTCGTGTATTAGGGGGTGTATTGGAGTTCTTTAGCACTTATATTATTTATCGTGAGAGCAAACTTTAACTTTAATTTTTATCGATACACTACTGGTATTAAAGGGACTTTAGCATTTATTATATATCTGAGTTCTGGTTGTCGTGAATTTAAATTTAGTTCTATCGTATTGGTATTGGTGTCCATGATTCACTGAAATACAAACATAAACTGAAGCATGCAGAACATACTCGTCGCAAGCGATGTCGCCGATAGAACCGAAAAGATCCGTATTGCAGCGTAACAACAAGCGATCTTAGGTATCCCCTTCTGTCTGAGGCGGCTGTTTGCATTTACAAAGGTTCGGATAGGATATCGTTGTAGTAGTGGTAACGCTTGATTAAAATTCGCCTTTATACGGTTCTAATGTGCGAGGTAGTGCCGCCCGTATTCGGACGGCTTTGTTGCTTGCAGTCTGAGAGGTCCAGAGAGTTCTCATTACATTTACAGGGTTCGGATAGGTAAAGCTTAGTAGCCCGTATACGTCCGGCAGAAATTCGCTTAAATACGGTGCCATACTGAGACAGGCCTTATACGATTCGTACGCGATTTAGAAAAATGTTTTGTACAGTGGCGCATAGTTGTGATGTTCTTGTTACATTTAAAGTCACTAGAAGATTAATGGAACATAACAAAATTTTGTTGCAATATTTTCAAGAAATAATTTAGAAAACCTTTTTATTTTTTATGATTCAGGTATTAGTCATGACCTGCCAAATATTTCTGGATATACTTCGACATGGATATATCACATTCAAATTCATTAACATCATAATTCTGGATGAATGTCATCATGCCGTGAGGGACCATCCAATGCATCAGCTAATGCAAGTCTATGTGTCATCAAGTAACTCTTTGGAAACTCGGGTTCTGGGACTAACTGGGAGTTTGTTAAATGGCAACTGTCATCCCGCCAATGTTATGGCGGAGGTCAGAGCTTTAGAAGGAGCTCTGAATTCAAAGGTCATCACAGTTGAAACATTGTCTGAAGTCATTGGGTTAGTAATCCTACGTCATGCGTGCACTCATGCGTGTTCGCCTATTCGTGCCGATTGTCAGATTGTCGCTAATAGAGCGAAAACGTTCGTGTTCATGTAGGGATCCATGAATCTTTGCTCAGTGAATCTTAGCTATGATCTTTGAACATTCGTACCGAAATACGCTCAACATAAGTTACTTGTTACGTAACATCCATATATTTTGTATTTAGCGGGATTTTTTATGTTTTTGGTATTATTTGAACTTATATAATTTTTCATCTTTATGCATTTAGATATTCAACGAACCCGGAGGAAATAACCATGATATATAAGGAACCAGCTCCTTCTCACCAGGCTGCATTTGTTAATAATTATATAGAAAAAGCAATTACTACAATTAAAGATTTCGCTTGTGAAGATTTGCAAAATATCAAATTTCCTGAGAGTAGTCTGAAAAAAGCTTCCTTGACCATACGAAAATCGTTGCAAAATTTACTGCAAGACACTCAACTGCAGTTGCAGATGCTTGGATTATATGGAGGAAGTATAGCAACTCTTGCTCCTATCCAAGAAATCGAAACATTAAAGAAGAAATGTTCATCGGGTGCGGGGAAAATGTTATGCGTATACGGTCTATCAATTCTAACAGTAGCTAGAAAGTATATAGAATTCGAAATGAATAAACATTCCGAAAGTGAACAAATATACAAATTCTCGACGGAGAAAGTAAAAGCATTGTTTGCTATATTAGAAAGTTATTCACCAGCGAACAATGCAACTCCTTTAAAAGGAATTATCTTTGTTGAAAGAAGATTTACTGCAAAAATATTATGTCATATTATAAAATTTTTGTCGCAATGCTCGCCTAAATTTGCGTTCCTCAACCCTAATTTTATGGTCGGTTTAACGTCAAAGGTGGTCGGCACTCGTACACACGAAGAAGAGGCTGCCAAAAGAATGAAAGATGTTGTTATGGAATTTAAATCTGGTAAGTGATATTCTCAGTAAACCAAGGAATCATAAATATTATGTAAGGCACTGTAGCTGGTAATATTTACATAACTATCTTTACTAAGATTTGGTTGTAATATTTGATTATTAATTTTAATAGGTAAATCAAACTTATTGATCGCATCAAATGTGGTTGAAGAAGGTTTAGATGTGCCCAAATGTTCGCTAGTGGTACGATTTGATCAAGTAACTACATATTGTACATATATTCAATCAAAAGGACGTGCTAGAAATAAGAATAGTAAATTTTATGTTTTGGTCAATAACATAAATCAAGAAAAATTTATGAAAAAATATGATCAGTTCGGGGAAATTGAAAATGTTTTAAGAAATGTAAGTACAAGAAAAAAAAATTAGATAATTATTGAATTTCTGGCAGAAAATATTTATAAGATGTAAATATATCAGTTTCTAGTTGGCGAAACGGAAAATCGAAAAAATCCATCGAAAGAAGAAATTGAATGTCAATTAGAAGAGAAAGTTGACCCTTATTTTACTTGTATAAATGCTCGTGTAACAATGGTATCTTCAATATCGTTAATAAATCGGTACTGCTCCATGCTCCCTCATGACCGATTTACAACACTTACCGTCAATTATTATGAAGAGAGCCAAACATTCGAAGGAAAACAAAAGTACAGGGTGCTCCTGGAGTTGCCAATTGTCTCATCCATTAAAGATAGAATCATAGTAAAGTATCGTACTTAGAATTTGCAGATGTCTTTTTATATTTCAGTAAACTAATGTTATTTAAACATGTTCCTAAAGGGTGAGTGGATGACCAACAAACGTGACGCTAAGCGCATTGTAGCTCTGAGAGCTTGCGAAATTCTTCACAAAGCTGGAGAGCTTGATGACCACCTCATGCCAATTCAGTGTTCCTTGAAGGCTCAAAATACTGCTTTAATCGATGGATTTCAGGATCATTGGGACCAAAATGATTGCAAAGTTGATGAATTTGGTCATGCTCTATCAAATACAGGAACTAAGAAAAGGAAACGCCTGCACAAGAGAAAAGTAAGTTAAACAAATAGGGACCTTATTTGAAGCTATATATAACACGATAAATTTAGAGGTTAGACTTTTATTAGACTAGATTACAAAAAGATCTTCTCGAAAACGTTTCGTTTTTGGTTCGCTATTGCGTATTGATAAATTTAATAATAAATTTCTTTCTAGGTACCAGAAAGTTTATTGCAGACTTCTCCAATAGCTAATCAATATGTGTACGTTCATCTGATTCATACTTCTACAGAATACACAGAGCAAACTAATAATCGGAATCGTCTACTGATGTTTTTCGAAATGATAAATAATGAACAAACTTACGCAATAATTTCAGCAAAGCCTTTACCGGATTTATGTGATTTTCCTTTATTTTTTGGTATGGGCGAGATCAAAATAAGTATTAAAAATAACTACAGGAAGATTATCTTGCGCGATGACGAAATAGATGCTCTTAGACTATTTCACATAATGTTATTCCGAGATGTCTTATGCATCCTAAAAGATTTTCTAATACTTGATAAATCTAATGAAGGTGTAGGATATTTAATAGCTCCGATAAATAAAGATCTAAATATTGATTGGGATGTTGTCAGAAAATTTCCGGAATTAAAACTGCGTCCAATTCAAGCGTTGTCGGAGAGACAAAAGTATACTGTTAACCCTGCAGACTATCAGAGTGAAATTGTGATTCCGTGTTATAGAGCTATTGGAAATGGAATGGTAAGGAGAAGAATAGTTTTGAAAAATATTGAGTCTATAATCTAGTTCTAGAGTTTACCCCCGTCGCCAGCCCTCTGCCTTTTGCCTTTTGTGTGTGAATTGGACTTCATTTCAAATTTTAATTCCATTTTTAAATTGAAATATTTAACACGTTTTATATTAATCTTACATATAACTACAAATAATGTTTCATTTAAACCGACTAAAAAAAATTTTTTTTTCAACAAAATATAAAATATTTTCAATTTATTCATTATTTCACTTTTTTTCAAAATTTGTAAATTAGGTTACAAAGTTAGCCCATATACAAAATTTTAACTTTCTAGCACAATTTTTAACCTATGCAAAAACCGCCCTCGTGCCCCCAAATAAAATTTTGAATTTTTTTTATTAATAAAATTTTTAATTATTACACAATTTTAAATTGTGAACTGGGTCCCCTAATTTTCTAAATGCCCCCAATTCCAATTTTCAAAAAATGTTTGCATTTTTTTTTGTTTTTCCAAAATTAAGCGTTTCCAGGAAATTCAGGGAAAATTTGAGGAAGCTAAAAGTCTTAAAATTTTTTTCTCTTCGAAATACTTCGAATAGCCGTTTTCGAGCCACCAAACGAATCGCGTAAACATATAAACTTTCACTTGGAACATTATAATATAGGATATATGTATATGAGACGTTTCGATGATAATTTACCAATCTAGAAACTGCTCTAATTCATTTTGACTTGAATAATTTATCTAGTTTTGAAAATATAATCAAAAATTTTTCTTTTATAATAGTTCTCTTAAAAACCATTTAATATTTTAGGCCTATATTGTATCCAAGGTATGCTCTGACATGAGCCCAGATACGGCATTTCCAACAGATAAATTTCAAAGTTACAGACAATATTTTTACGACAAATATCGGCTCTACGCACACAGCAATCAACCGTTGCTTGAAGCTCAACTCATCTCATTTAGCAAGCTGAACCATTTAAAGCCCAGGTATGATTATTCTTTTTTAACATTTAGAACCCATGATTCTTTAATAGACCTAAAATGAAAATATCTAATTATTGGTATTGCAGAAATTTGAAAACAAATAAAAATAAACCTATCAAAGATAATGATATGGCTTTTGATGAATACCTAATTCCCGAATTTTGTATTCGAGTTGGGTTTCCTGCTGCACTTTATGTAAAGGCAGCTGCTATTCCAAGTGTTATCCATCGATTGACATCACTGATGAGAGCTCACGAAATCATCCTAAGAATTAGCAAGGAGATAGGACTCGAATCAACCTTGCCATCTGGTAAATATTACTGTATACCATCCGCTTATAATATATACCGAGTAACCATATAGAACTTACAGCTATTGAAATTAATTAGAAATGTGCTGTTAATTAGAACGTATTTAGGGCTTCACACGAGACGAGATAAGGCGAGACTTTCAAAAATTTCGTCTCGGTCCCGAAAGTTTAGAAAAAATAGGTATCGTGTTAGTCTCGGTCTCGTCTCGTCACATCTTGTTATTGTGAGAAATTACTACTAAGATAGTCCTAAACAAAGTAATACATTCTTTTAAAATTAATAAATGCGTTAGTAATTTCTAAAACTTATAATTATAAACATTATTATATAAAAAAATACAATATTTTTTACAAAGGTATGTATATAATAATAATTGAGTACTTAATAAATGAATAATAAATAATGAGTACTTAATAATTGTTTTTTCATACCTGTAGTATTATTGTCTTTTCGGCTAATTATTTTTTTTATTCCTAATTTTTCACACACTAAGCATATCGCTTTTTTCTCACCATTAATTTTATCAAATTTAAAGAAAATGTAAACTTTGAAGAATTGTTTTTATACACAGTTGATCAACCGGTTCAATTTCACTTAATGCATCATCACTTTCATCTAGCCTCGTCGTTTTTGTCAGGTTGACACTACTAACACCTACGCCCAACGACATTTTTGCGGCAAAATGTCTTCAAATAATCGCATTGTAAATAATTTATATTCACATTTATTTTCCTTAAAATATTCGTTTCCGTTCGGCTACAAAATGTTGTAAAAGACAAAATTATAAAATAAAATATTTAACATATGTTTGTTCACCAGATTTTATATTTCATAAATTTACGATCTAACCTTTTTTGTAATAAAAAATGGTTGTACATTTATATTGCTGTTAGTTTATTTTTATCGCAATATCTTATCGAAATAACAATTTTCCATCTGGGTGGTTTCATTTTTTTATGGTTTAGCGCGAATAGTATAATGTCTGGAATCACACCCAAGAAATCTAAAACATCTTCCTTTAATTTTTCCTTTTTGCAGGATCAGATATAATGCCGTTAAAATATTCAAAAGATTGTGAATCAACAAATATATATGAATCGGAAAATAAAAATGATCTACAAATTATAAACAACAACAATAATATTGATATAATTAATTTAAGATTTTCCAAAATCAATTTAAGTGAAATATGGTCATCCTATAAATCTCTGGCAAAGGAAAAACATCTCAGTTTATACGAGGGAAGGATAAACATCCTTCAAACTGAACCAGGTTTCATTCAAGTTTGCGAGATGCTTTCAGTTTTAACGGCGACTAGTGCTAATGACATTTGCAATTTGGAACGGTTGGAAACCCTTGGTGATAGTTTTCTGAAAGTAGCCGTCACTGTCTATTTAATGATGAAATATCCTTCTCTAGATGAAGGTCAATTAACTATGATGAAGTGCCAAATTATAGGAAATAAAAATCTATATTATTGTGCAGCAGCAAAGGAGATTTCAGGACAAATTAATACTTCAGAGTTTTTGCCTTACGAAGACTGGATCCCACCAAGTTTTAAACTGCCTGAAATAATTACTGAATATATATTAAAAGACAAAATATCCGCGGAGTTCTTGCACAAGATTTTCTTACCTAAAGATGAGGTCATGAAAGGTGTTTTAAATGAAAAAACAATTAAAAATGTGATTAAAATATTAGAGAAACAGTCACCCGATAATTTTCCAATGGGATACTCTTTAAATAAATATCTAGGATTCCAATTTTGTAATGATAAAACATCTGCTGATTGCATTGAAGCACTAATTGGATTGGTTCTCAAGTCCTGCGGAATTACCTCAGCTTTGAAGCTACTGGGTTGGCTGAATGTTGTTCCCGCATCTGAGGAACTAAACAATTTATGGAACTCCACACCCCCATCAGCTATCCGCCACCCAAACACGTCATCAGAGGATATAGATTTTCATTTGGTAGGATTGCAGAAATTGGAATCAATTTTGCAATATAATTTTAGAGACAGATCTTATTTACTGCAGGCTTTGACACATGCTTCATACACATCGAACCGTTTAACGGATTGTTACCAAAGACTGGAGTTCCTGGGGGACTCCATTCTCGACTTTCTTATTACTTGCTATATTTATGAAAACTGTGGGGAATTAAGTCCTGGGGAAATGACTGATTTACGGTCTGCTCTTGTGAATAATATTACCTTTGCAAGTTTAACAGTGCGTTATGGGTTCCATAAATTTTTACTGTCATTTAATCCTGCTCTTCAAGAAGCTATTTACAAATTTGTGTACTTTCAAGATATCAGGAAACATGCCATAGATGAAGAAGTTTTATATTTATTGGAAGAAAGAGAATGTAGTATTGCTGAATACATTGATGTTCCTAAAGTATTAGGTGATTTGTTTGAGTCAATTGCAGGAGCTGTGTTTCTAGACTCTGGCATGAATTTAGAAATCGTTTGGGATGTGTTTTATAAGTTAATGAAAGGAGAGATCAAATCCTTCTCAAAGGATGTTCCAAAACAAGTTGTTAGAGTTCTATATGAGGCAAACTGTTTACCTAAGTTTGGGGATGTCATTATTGATAATTCCAATGTTGTTATAATGCCGTTGACTTTTTCTCATTTAGGAAATGTAAAAAAAGTGTATGGACTCGGCATGAATAAGAATCAGGCTATGAAAGCCGCCGCTAAAATTGCTTTACGTGTAATGCAGATGTAAATACGTTAGATTGAATATATGTACAATATGTAGTATCATCTCAAGTCGAATCCTTCGTCGTGGAATTATATAGATATAATTATTAATAGTTTAAATACTGAGTTACAGAAAGATGAAATAAAATGAAATTATGTATTCAAAATTTTATATATTTCTATACTAAATATAATTTGTAAAATAATATGTGCTTTATAATTTTTAAGAATATTTTTCAAAATAATATATTATTTATAAGTAGCTGATAAATATTTAGACCATTGTAATATAACTGCAATGATCAGTATAGCCATCTGTTAATATTTTTATGAATCATCGAGTTGTACTCTTCTTTTGTAACGTAACATTCGTAATAGTCAGCATTTATTCTTTGCAAAAATTGAAATCATTTTTAAAAAGATGATTTTCACACAAGTGTATTAATTACTTATTCTACTGGATTTTAGTTGCAAACTTGCAGAAGCAATGGTAATGTTTATTGATATATTTGTTGAGCTATTCCTTAACAGATGTCGCTAGTAAGTTTTTTGAGTTGAATTTTAAATAAAATAATAAGTTTATAAATAAATTATTTTATTAATTTACTTAACACTATTGCTTTTTACATCATTTAGATCTTTAGCGACACTGTATTTGAAACATTTTACGCATTTCATTATTTGTACAACAGATGGCACATTATTTTTATTGCGCTAAGAGTATATGCAACTATAATAACACCGTCAAAAAACTGAATTTGTAGTTTAGTTCAAGAAATATTTAATATTTTATTAAGATTGTTTTTGAGTATTACAAGTACGTTTTTTCAAATTACAATGCAAAATGTAATTTTCTTGTGATACTTATGCACAGAGGCGGCCTTAGAGGGTGGCAAGCAGAGCAACCGCCCGGGGCCTCGCTCTTGTAAAGGCCTCGCATTCTTGAGCAACAACCCAAGTAGAAAAATTCATTACTATATATCTATATGAATCTCGCGCCTCGCTCTTTAGAAATCCCACTTGAATCACAATTATCATCAAAAATACTTACTTACAATTTACATTAATTAAATGGCTTAGGCCGCCCCTGCTTACAATGTATATTGCAGGTATATGTATAAATAGAATATACCAATGATTGCTTTTTATATTATTGACGAAAATATTATTTCTTTCGCAGCGGAAATATTATATTTTTTAGCGGCAAAAATATCTCTCTAGCAAGAATATTATTGTAACTTCATTATATTTGTAGCTGTCCTGATACAGCGAGTGCTTGTGCACTACTCTTACAATTATTAAAATAGAAAAATTCAGTTTCACTTTTTAGAAAAAGAACACAGTTTTAGAAAAGCTTCAAAGAAAAGTCGCATAGATGCTACAGAGAAACTATTCCACTGCATCTTCATTGGTACCTAACCTAAATCTATTGAACTTTAGCTTTAAAGCGTCTGGCAGCAGTTAGAGCCCACGGGAGGGGCTGAAAATAGTCAATTATGGTTTTTAGTCAGCCATCTTACTTTCAAGTAAGTAAAAGAAGTTTCTATGTATGTTTTGCTTACCATAAAGCGGCCCCGGTTTCAAACTAGCAAGTCAAAACTTCAGCTTTGCTAAATCGACTCTAGAATCTTACTCTATAACCATTTTAACAAAGTCTGAAAATATTCAATCAAAAAAATTGTTAATAATTTTTTTATAATACTTCAATTAAATTTTATCAGGTTGTGTTGCATTAATTTTATAGAGAACTGCAAGAAAGAAGTAAATTTTGACTGTCTAAAATCAATATTCTATATAAACGATACCAGAAATACAATCATGTTAAATTATGCTTTATTTTCCGAAACAATATTCATCTCTTGCGAATTTACGCAAATGTTATAGATTAACTTAATGATACCGCTATCAAGGGAGTCGTAGCCGTAACGGCGCTTGTTAATTAAAATATTTGTCATTGTTGCCCTTTACCCTCCACTCTCTAGCCTCTGACTTCCGCCCCACTCTCCCGACTCTCCCACTGTATGATGGCTCCAAGGTGTCGAGCGTATTTGTACATTTTGTATATTTCGTATTCGTACTTACGAGTAGCTCTAAAGCATTGTGATATTATAATGTTTGCTTTTATTGCAATAACTACTGTGCTGAACCAGCAATGTCACTAATAAGTAATGCAGACACCCCCCCCCCCCCCCCAAACATTAAATATTTTCACGAAGTAAACTGTAGATTAGCCTCAGTTTGTGCGTCTGCGTAATGATGATCTAAAATCTTGTTAATATTATTGAAAGACCCCAGGATCGGATGTGTTCGGGCTTTAATGCAACCTATTTTTAAACCGTGAACCTTTTTTCTAAAAATTAACTGTTTGATATGGTTTTACCCGCTACATGTTACATTGATAAACTGTTGATAAAAAATTGAAAATATACGTCCTTTTCTGGCTTTCATTTTTTACTAAAAATGTAGTTATTGTGCTGATTTTAAACTTAAAAAACCATTTGTGTGCCAATATTAAAATTTAAGTTTTAGAAAACGGTATGCACGTATTTTGAAAAGGTTACATTAAAAAAATCGTAGATATTTTAAAATGAATTGAACAGTTTATCAATCGAACGTGTGGCGTACGTAACCTCATCGGAACATTGGAAAATGCCGAAATATAAATGGGCTTGTGTCCTATGTCTTAATTTCTATTACTAGACGGTTAGTTAGAGGTTACTAGACAAAATGACTTTTTTAATTGTTAATATCTCTTAAAATATAAGGAGTTATTAAAAAATAATAGAACATTTGAGGTTCTAGTAACCCACTTTATCGATATACAGTACACTTTTATAGAAATTAAGACATAGGACACAAGCCCATTGTCCATTGGAGCAACCTCTACCACACCTTGTAATTATAGAAATGTAAGCCACTAGATAAGTATATCTATACTTAGTTGTAGTATTATAGAAAATAAACAAGAAAAGAAAAATATACACGTGTCGTTTTGTAACAGGTTGAAAGCTAGTTATCATATGTAGTTTACACAATATAAGTTATTTGAAGTTTTATACAGATCTTCAGGACTCTTGTAGTTTTTGTCTAAAGAATTATGAAAGTGTAAGATAACCATATGTAAAGCTATAATATTTCATGGCGATTTGCCGTACAATACTAAACAATTGACAACAAATTTGACAGAAGTCATTTTAACAACATGACTACTATAACCTAACAAATTTCGAGCATCCTTATTGAAAGACCCATTTCTGCACTGAAGAAGATATCTTTCAGTTTCGCTACTGGTGGTAAGACATTGTAATAACCTTTCTTAAAGGATGTGAATATATTACAAGATTGCATGTATACTGCTATCTGTAAAGATACCCTGAAGGGATTACTAACCTTTTGCAGAAGAGATATAAACTATAAATACGAGGCGTGTTTTTTAAGTGAGTACCGTTTTGGAATTAAAAAAAGACGTGCAAAGATATCGCAATAATTTTATTTTTACATGAAAGCCTGTACCTTAATCTACTTTTCTACATAATTTCCGTGAATATTGAGGCACTTGTCATAACGTGGCACCAGCTTTTGAATACCCTCCTCATAAAATTCTGCCGCCTGACTTGTTAACCACTGTATCACAACTGTTTTGACTTTTTTCATCATGCACATTTGTGCAGCCATCTTTAAATGCTCTCACCCATTTCCTTACCATTCCATCACTCATAATGTTTTGTCCGTAAACTTCACAGATCTCACGATGAATATCGATCGGTTTTACGCCTTTAGCACGCCTAAGAAATCGTATAACAGCCCGTACTTCACAAGCGGCGGGACTCACGATTGTCGGAGGCATCTTAAACACTCAGTAAACAATGTATACAATGAAGAATCAGACTGTAATGGCTGTAGAAAAGTAGATTAAGGTACAGGCTTTCATGTAAAAATAAAATTATTGCGATATCTTTGCACGTCTTTTTTTAATTCCAAAACGGTACTTACTTAAAAAACACGCCTTGTATTAACGACTACCCAACAAACACGAAGTTAACATAAATATATTGTCTTGCGGTGCAAGGTTTAGTGATAGCTACACAAGCTCTATTACACCACTCTGCCGTGAAAGGAAATACAAAGAAAAAGATTAGGATTTGTAATTTCTATTACTAAAGTCACTGTTTGAATAAAAGCTTATGCCGTTTTGGTTGTACTCCAAATTTTCTCAACATCTTGTCAATGAATTCAGTGTCTTGCTGTACCGATTTTCTATGAACACTGAGCATACACCTTCCTGAAAGTCGCCATCTCTTCTTCCATGTTAACATCTTGTAATCAATCATTCCAGCAAGTGCCAGTTTAAATTTTAAACAGTGCATATAGCTTTCAATTCAGGTTGATATTTCACCCATGGTTTTACTGCAGGCGTCAACTAACTTTTCTAGGTATATCACAAATTAAATATGTTCTCAAGCATATTAAAACCAGAGGCGGCCTTATGGGGTAGCAAACGGGGCAACCGCCCGGAGACTCGCGCAACCGAAGTAGAAAAACAATCATTACAATATATGTATTTGAATCTTGCGCCTTGCTAGAAAACCCAGTAGAATCACTGTGTATATCTTTAAGACATTCATTTATAAATTCTCCAATATAAAATTTTAAAAGTCTACATCTAAAACCCGTCAATCATTGTCAAAAATACTTAATTTCAATTTACATAAATTTACAAATATATATGTTTACAGTGATATTATTCCTTCTAATTGAAAGGGACAATGCGTAGATTGGAGCCTAAAAGATTATTTAAATTTGAAAAATTTTATGGGAAACAGTCATAAATATTAAAAAACATTCTCAAAATGTATAAATATTATACATAATAAATATACTGATGAATAGGTGGACTATATATCAGACGCAAAAATTACACTTTTGGGGCGTTCTATTAATGTTCATTTTTCTAAATATTTAAATACTTGCTGAACAACAATTGATAATACTCATATTACAAAATTGTTGTTCATAGAATTTGTTTTAAAATAATTTTCTGTTTTTATTTCCGTGTGAATATGTTTTCAACCCCTGCAGTTAGTACTAGAATACCGACGTTAACAACATATATTATTTAGCATAGACAATTAGCAGGCGGTTTAGATCTGAGCGTAGAGATGAGCTACATAGTTCAACTAATTAGTCTAAACCACAGCATATAATTGCGAATTACGTTACACATACACCCTCTTCTGACACACTCAGTTACTTATATGTGTGTGTTTGTTTGTGTGTGTGTGTGTTAGGGTTGTCTTGATTTTTGAGAACCGGAATTTGAATGAATTTGTATATTTTGTTTTAAGTTAAAAAAAGAGTATTACATATATGCTAGAATAAATTAACTGTCTAATTAAGAGCGATAAAATTATTTATTATTGTGCGACTTTATTATTCCAATTTAAAAATAGAATTAAATATGAAATGTAATTACGAATTATTTTATTGGATTGAAATCATACACGCCAAAAAGACGTCGTATTGCTACGAGGGTAAACTCTAGTTTCTTTATATAACATACACTATTGTGCAATCTTAACTAAATCGTTGGATTATAAAAATAATTTAGGATCTGACACATTGTAGGGGCGGCAAAATTTGAATAGCCTACTGGCGGTAAAATCTGCCACTATGTAGCTGTAAAATAAGTACCTGCTTTCTGTGATGGTGTTCAATAAATTTCTACTACTTAATTTAGTATTTGTTTATCTTAAAAAAAAAAAAACAAAGTAATTATATTTAAAAATATCTATAGCTAAGTAAATATAAATATGGACGCCTATTACTTATACATATGTTTATGTTGTAGTAAAATGTTTTAATTAATGAAAGTGATATTATCACAAACCATTATTATTATTATCAAAGTAAATTAAAATTAAAAACCTACTTTAGGTTAATTCTGAAAACAAACTTTGACGGTAGAACTAGATAAAATAATAAAACGGGCTCAAACTGTGACAGATGGGCCTATTATTCTCTGTTCTGCCAGTTACACGCCTGAGCCTATCAGCTCTATCCATTGTTGACACTAGTGGGGTCCGCACTAGTTTATAAAATCAAAAGAAAACATTGAACGAATGTTGACTGAATGAAATGACGGGACAGTGGTCGAGAGAAATTATGTTTGATGCGAGACGACTGTGTCCAGTGCCGAATTTAGAGGTGTGGAGGCCCTGTGCCAACGAAGTAGCGGAGGTTTCTAATTATTTTCCGAATAAAAGCAATAATTTCTTTCTGTCTTTCAAAGTCTTTTAAAAATGTATTGCTTTTATCTCTATTGTGGGGGCCACTCTCTCTTGTAAAGGCCCCGGGGCGGAAGCCCCGCCTGCCCTCTCTCAAATCCGTGACTGGCTGTGCCACCACACGTAGCAATTTCTCCAACTCATTTCTCTTTTACCTTAAAATCTTTTCTAACTTAAGCGGATTATAAAAGTTCATGTGAAAACTATAGCCGCAAATCTCATTCTAGGCGTCCCAGATTTCTGACGATTAATATATGACGAAGCCCTCGAAGGGGATGGGTTTCCAATTTATCCACAGGTGGCTGTGTCTTCAGGTTCGATCCACGGATCGGTGCTATATTTATTTCTGGCTTTGAATCAATTTTAAATTTATTATAATGTATTCACTAATTTATGCAACGGTATAGTTCACATACATGCCACGTCAAAACTGCGGATGTTGTTAATAAATAGATCGATTATATTGAAAAATTCAATAAATCATACATTTTGGAAAGCAAAAGAAAACTGGAAAAACTGTGTCAAACACAGTTCGACAAGGATATATTGTTCATTTGTCTATTTAAACACCATTTTCAAATATTTTTATTTATTTACTAAACACAACTAACATGTCTACACAAACTGAGATTATACTGGAAGCTGACCCTTTTGTTCGAGATCATATTCAAATCCATAATTTCTTTGATGTACCGACATAGCTTTGAAACATTTTTGTTTCATAAAAATACTACCTAGAATTTTTTAAAATTGCATAGTCGCACTAGTATGTACGTTAAACGTACAACACATTTCACTCATGTTTAAATAATGTCAACTTATGAATGAAAATAGATAAATGTAGGATGTCGCATGTTTAGGTGTGTATGACACAACAGGTTGTGGACACATATACAAAAAATATATTCAATACAAAAAAGGTAAATTTTCATTGCATATATAAAAGTTGCAGGTTACACCACTAGTTTGCAGCACACAATCACACTGTCCCACCGTCTCTCCACACACTCTCTCTCTCTCACACTCACTCTGCCCACTCTCAGTGACTATGACTATCGACTATCGACACTTCTGTTTACCAGTTTAGTAAACATTGTCATATGCTACCGTTTAGATTATTATAATTGAGCCATCAGGAAATACATTACTATCAACAATTGTTATATTATTAGTCGATAGATATAAGAGTACAATATACACTCCTATCGCCTATCGGTATCTTATAAATTGATACACTTTACTCATCTACAGGCTAGCTAGTTGCTAGTCGATCACGTGACACTACATGCCCAATCGTCCATCGACTCCTCGGGATGCGTATCCCGTGAACTTTAGACCAACTTCTAGGGAGTACTGATGATGAAGTTTATATAGAGCGATCAGACTAGTCATTAGGAAATGTTTACAACATTTTCAGACCTTTTTGGATTATTTATCTCATCATCAATTTATAAGGACATTATACTCATAGCCCTCTATCATAGAAAATTGTAATTAATAGTTTTGAACAGGGTAATAGGACGATTAAGTCAAGTTTTACTATAACCATAAAAAGGCAAGAATATTCTATACCAGGGTAGCTTAATAATTTATTGGCTTTTTTTGAAAAATCACTTTATTTTTCGGCAAAACGATCTTTATTTTTATTCCTTCCAAATAATGCGTTTTCTCAAGGAACTGAAAATAGGCGTTTGTTTCAGTAACTCTTGTTATGACCTTTTGTTAGACCCAAATCTCTTACCGCTCAGCCATTCCTTTAGGTTTAGAAACAAGAAATAGTCACACGGGGCTAAATTTGAAGAATATGCTGGATGGGATAGCCAAATTTATGAATTTTTGCCATGGCGACTACATGGTTTGCTCAAAATTTGACAGTAGTCTATTAATAGATGACAGTTGACGGAGCTGTATGAGAAATTCAAAGAATCACTGAATTTTTTTTTGTCACTGAAGCGTTTTTCCGGAAATAACGTTTTCGATCATGTTGCCAACAAACAAAAATTTAACGATACAATCTACTTAACAAGAACGCATTTTGTATACAAAATCTTTCTAAAAAAATTTTTAGAAGAAATTTGCAAGTATTTTAAACAAGAGATGAGCTTTCAGCATCATCATACAACCATTATAGCGGTAACATTTGGCAGATATTGTGTTCCATATCTAACCTCAAAGTTTGTTCTTTGCATGAAAATAAAAATATCACCACTTTTCACGTAAATATTGGGTTTTTCTGTTGATTTAAAATAACACATCTTATTGAATTTTTGTGAGTTTGTTTAAAAGTCACTTTGCCATCATATTGAAGATGCGTATGATTTTCTTGTCATGAAAGAGTTCATTTACAGTTCAGCTTCTCACAGTCGTTCATATGAAATGTCTATTTTATCGGCTACAAATGGCGAAACCACTCCACCTGTCGGAATACAAATGAAGATAAAGTTTATGCGATCAATAATTAAAGTGCAAGAGTGATATAAACGTCACAAAACAGAATACTTAACCAAATTGTTTACTAGGTCTCTTTATTTAAGAACGGAGCCCATAATCGCAAGCTAGAGAATTGTGAAAAATTATTTAAAATACATTCTGTAACAGCCCACTACAGTAAAGCATATTATGCACAGACAAAACTGTAATATGCCTGAATACTATAAGCAGATATTTGAAAGCAGAGAAGATCCGAAAAACTTATTGACTTTATCAATGAATCTAATTTAATCTTTATATTTTAAATACCCGTACTTCTATTTATAGATTTTAAATTATGTATAACAAATGTTTATGAATATATATATTGTCTGAAGTGCTACTAATTATTGAAAGTTAATGCACTCAAATTCAATTCGCATTTTTTCAATTTTAGGTTAACATTATATATGACCATGTGACGAATAAGCGAGATGAATACAATCTACAGATTATAGCAAAAAGCTTCACAATAAAAAAATGGTTCACTTAGGTATAATTAAAAAAATTTAACGATTAAAAAAAATAACGAAAAAAATAATAATAAAATAAATATTACTGCCATTAGTTTAATCGTCGAATTAAAACACGTCGCAGACTCAAAGTTTAATCCCGGGGCGGTACTTTATCATTGCCCCCACCACATCACTTTGTTTTCGCTCCTCATCAACCCTCATGGTATCATCACCAGACTACCCCCACTAGTCCTACTACCCCACAACCACCCTATCTCATACCGTGAACGAATTCCCCCACTCTTGCTGTTGAGAGAACGCTAACACTTTTAATTAACAGAACTAAATCGCTTAATGTGTCCCCTGGCATTACTTTAATCTGCGCTAATTAGCACAACACAGAGGTGTAGTTTCGTACACACACACACACTCCAAATATATGTACACTAGCATTTACCCCATCTTTTTAGTGTGTATGACTTGAATTCAATAAAATAATTCGTAATTTCAATCCAAGGTTTAGTTCCATTGAAATTGAAATATTTAACTCGTTCTATATTAAAATAATAAAGTAGGTGGTAAAGTTAACGTATATACAAAATTTCAACTTTCTAACACAATTTTTACCCTCGGAAAAAACCGTCACCGTGCCCCCAATTAATAGTTTGAAATTTTAATTTTTTTAATAATAATATACTCAATTACCCAGTAAACATTTTGGAGTAAATTCTATTTTATTTCTATTATCATTAGTTTTTTGTCATGAACGCGTTTGTTTTCTATTCAGTCGTTCTCTTAGGGAATGTCTGTTGAATAAAAGCGACTCCTGTGACAGGCAGGGAATCAATTTGAACTAAAATTGATTTTCTGTGTTTTGCTCCAACTTGCAAAACGTTAGAATTGAAATGTACGAGTGACTAGAACTTCTATTTCACCAAATACTGGGTATTATACAATCCAAAATATGAACTTTTTCCAAAGTTTCTTAAAATAAAAGATCAATTCCTTAAATTTAAGTTTGGATCTACAACAGAAGGCAGAATAATTTTGTTATTTAATTCTTTCAAGCTTCAGTCTCGTATGGCATTACGATAATACTAACGCCAATAATGTTTTCGTTGTACTCTACAAAAATTGTGCTTTTTGCTGCCCGGTGTCGGTAAAAAAATAACATAATAGAAATACACCGGTAACTTATGAGTTATTAGAGTTAATATGAATTAAGTAAGTTCGTGGCAAAATTCTGACTGAATAATACTTTGCCACCAAAACCGAAGAACTCGTTTGATGAATACGAAATGAATTTTGCTTACATTTTTAAATGTAATTTTCGATGAAATACAATTTATTTATTGTTTTAATAGTCTGCATTGTGATAAGTTTTATTTTATTTTATCCGCTGATACAACCCTGGGCAAATGTTACAAATTAACCCTCGTAGCATAGAACGAATGGGGCTTGACCGAGGACCTTTATATACAACTGATATTCAAATACATTTATGCAGCATGAAGCAATATATATATATATATATATATATATATATATATGTAATGGGTTGTTTTCAAAAAGCTAAGATATTAGCCGCTAAATACAGTTACATATATTTATGATACATTTAACATAAAAAAGGTTACCTTTTACATGAAATTTTTTAGGTTTTATAAGAATTAGTTATCTTTTGATATAAGTTTACCTTTTCTGATATTAGGAACGCTTATAATATTGTACATATTAAATTATTATATTAAAACAAGATTTTAATGTCTCTTGCATTTTAGCAATATAACCAAATTATGTTAAACTTCGACAATTTTGTGTTAAGAGTTTATAGTGATTCAAAATCTGTTTTTACAAAATGTGATTCCAAGCTAAAATACTCCTTTGAGTCATTTTTAGCTGGAAACTAAGAAAACTAGCTGATGAAATGTGTCTCTAGGGAACGTGCGGTATATTTGATACAACAATCCAAATTCTCTACAAACTATAATTTGAAAATTGAGGTTAGTTTTTTTGGTAAAGTTATTCATATTCGCAGAAACGAAACTTTACTGATATTCTGCTCGTTTTGTAGAGACATTTTGAGTAGAAGATTTTACATGTGCTTTGATTTAAAACTATGCGGTTTTTTCGGGGTAATGAAAGAAATCAATATATATGTATCTTTATTTCACCGTATACTTAATTTGAAATATGTAGTATTAGTAAGTTAAAATACAACTTTTAATTGAATAAAACATATTATATAAACTTCGCTCTGTAACGGGGCAAAGCGCTAAAAGGTGGACCAACTGTTGGTTTCTTTCCATTGAGCACTGTGTACTTTGTATGTACCGGTCAGTTTATTGTGCTATCTAAAGTGACTTAATTTACACTTGTATACAGTTTTATGCGGTATCTAGTTCTAAGTTTCTATCCAGTTTTCTTGATCTCTTGCGTATATGTAAGTTGAGTATGCACCACCCGCGATATACGGCGCTGACCCAATAAATGGCGCTTGACGTATGACATATGTGAGTCAAACCATTTACTCTCTTGAAAATAGCAGCAATCATTTAAAAATATTCAACGGATTAGTTTTTACAGCAATTTGAAAAGGAAACGAAGAGTTGACCCATCTCTTACATGCTATTTATTGTATATGTTATTTCTTTTATCTATTTATGATTTGTCCTATTTAAATACTTTCCCTAAAAGGTAAACAAGTCCATAGGACATTTAATCGTAGACTTTTAGGTGCTTTGTGTACAGGTTTCCTTTCGCATGTCTTTTATACGTGGAAAAATGTGTATCAGGAAGCGGTTTAGTTAACTATGCAAGATATCGACACCATAAATTACAAATTATCTTGCCAATATTTAGAGGAAATAGGACTGTGGACCTAGGAAGTTATTAAAACCATTGCCTGTGGCACTGAGCGAGAAATCAGCGTTTATTTCTTAGGTGTTAAACTAAATTCAATTGTATCCAGTCATAATTATTTGTTTGGGTGGCTTTGAAGGTTCAGGGCACTTGTTTTCAATACCCACTGCTTAACTCGCTGATTCAGATATCTTCATAAAATAGTAAATAGAAATTTATTTATTTATTACATGAAATAACACCGATTTTTTCTTTAAATTAAATGAATCGTTTTGAATACAACTAGAAGACACTAATAAACTCCCTCCACGGGTCGCATTTTAATCTGGGGCTAATTCTGCTCATTTCAGACTTTATGGCTGCCATTAACACGTTCTGTACAGGAGATGAAAATGGCGGATTAGTACAGTCGCTAGCTTTGTTAAATAAACATCTTAAAAACCTATAATTATATTTTAACCATCTAAAAATGTTGTTTATTATTTTTGTAATAGCTTTTTTGGTTTTTATATAAATATATTTTCTAAAAGGATTTTCATCAAATCAGTAAGAATAATGTCTTGAATATTAGGTAAATTTACTGACAAAATAAGGAAGAGGTAATAATCTAAGATTAGGATTTCAGAATATGTTATACAATTTGGTAGTTGCCCTAGTGAACTGAAGAACTGAAGTTTAAACAAAAATTGGTTCTAGTTTTCTAGTTTTGTCAAAATTCGAACATAGTTATTTTATAATACGCAGTTATTTTGCTTGGGTAAGCTACAATTATGTTCGCCTCGAACAAAAATGAGAGCTGGGAAACAAAAGTAGCAACCAAAGTTTATAATAAGTCTCAGTTAACTGCAAATTCAAAAATTGGCACTTAAATTTCCGGTGCAGATTATTTTTAAATTCAATATAACTGTAACATTCAGTAGGCTCCAATAATGCGAATCCCTACAATGCGAATTCATAAAATTATTACGGCGACTTGTTTCCTTAAAAGTTTTCTCATACAACATGAAAATCCAGTGAAATTGATGAGAATTGGGGCTCTATTCCTGAGTCTTGTGAACAATGATCATGATAGAACAGATCTGATTTATATGAGTGAAACATTTTACGAATTACATTTAAAAGAGTATTTCTGAACAATAATAATAAATAATTAATCTTTTAAAAGTAATTCGTAAAATGTGTCACTCATATAAATCATATCTGTTCGATCACGATCATTACTCGCAACACTTAGGAATATGGTCCCTGATGAGAATATTTAATAGCGAATAGAATAAAATAATAAGACACACCCACATATATTTTATATTTATTGTGTAGATCAGGTATTAAAAACCTGCGAGTTTTGTAGGTACGGTGATATTTTTATTTCATTTCGTGCATTTAGCAAAGGGTTCTCCATCCCTTTATAGTACGGTCAGCTGTAGCCGAATATCTTTTGTATGATATACACCTTGATATTTATATATACGCTTCCTTTAACGAGTAGCACATTATCCGCGATATAGGAAGGTGTACTATATACAGATTTTTTTTTAAATTTAATTTATTTATCGTCGACCTATTTGCAATGCTAAGTCTTACCACCTATAATCTTCTATTATGTTGACAGTATCCATAACTCTGGTCCGGGGATCGAACACGAAGACACGCAGTCTAGCGTCAAGTATCAATAAATAAAATTGTCTACCTTCTATTAACCTTTTTGTTATGTAAATTTTACGTAATATATTTATTTTATATAATTATACTACGTTATGTAATAATTTCTTTTTATGGATTATTTATGGTTGTAATAATAATTACTAATTTTAATTAATTTATTAACGAAAACCAATATAGATTACTATTGATGATAATAGTAAAAAATTATATAAACAAATTAAATACTATTTAATTAAATAAGTAAATTAAATTTTATTAGTTAATAATGAAAAATAAAAAGGTGTATTAAATATATATAAAAAAAATTATAATTGATAAAAAAGTGATCAATTTAAATGAAATGTCAAAGTTTGATAATGGTAATCAAATATTATATTGAATTCGAAAATGTTACTGTAAATTAATTTCAAATATTTGTTATCGACGAACAAACAAGATAAAAAACTAAACAACATCCATATATTTAATGTCTCTATATTGACATATTTATCAATATTTCTCTCCGTATTTAAATAAGGGAGGGGAAATCATGTATTTTTATAAATTTAATTGTTAGACTAAGATAACACAACACTGTGTGAATTTCAAAGCCACTTTACCAGCAGCGAGCCACTCTGTGGATACCACGTCCTTGTACATTTGAAGGATTTCACTCCCAGGTAGAAAATTTAACGCAATGTAATAGTTGAATTGGCTTGCAGTAAGCTAGCAAGTGTGACACTTGCACTGCAAGACAATTTTTATATGAGTAGTAAAAAATATTCCTTGAAATTAGCGTGTGACAAGATAGCACTGAACTTGTGAACCTTGCACTGCAATATAAATTTCCACCTGGGCATAAATTGTTGCTTGGACGACGCTCTGAACTAAACATTGAAAACAAGCTGTGTGGACGTATGGAGTGCAACTCTGGGGTTGCACCAAGAAGTCGAACATTAAAGAAATACAAACTTTCCTAAATAAAGTTCTGTGAGGAATAGTTAATGCACCGTGGTATATCCGCAATGACGACATACATAGGGACCTGAAGATTAACACAGTCGAAGAAGAAATCAAAATTATAGCAGGAAAGCACGAATTCAGACTTCGTAACCACGAAAACATCGCCGTGACGCAAATGTTGCTTGATAGTAATGATGTTCGAAGACTACGCAGGACTAAACCCTCGGACCTAGTACTCTAGTCATGTAGAATTGTTCATTAGAGCAATATCTACCACACCGTGTAATTATAGAAATGTAAGCCACTAGATAAGTCTATCTATATTAGTTGTAGTATTACTATTTCTTTAATTACTTATAATATTATAGAAGTTATTAATAGGTGTAATAGGTAGTAATAGTTGTTTAAAGGAGCAGAAAAATAAAGAATAATCATGTCGGCAGCAATCGTAGCTTCCGATTCCCGGATTTTCGAGTTTAATTTAATTGGCTAAAGATTTTCTAAATATACATTCATTACCCTACATTATAAAACATTGTATTTCTCTGTCAAATTACAGTATAATATCTTGCAAAATGTATGCAGTCATCTGAGAAAAAACGCGTAACATCAAATAACAATAAACAGGATGCTATGACAGATGATCCGATCAGGATTTAAGAAGGCAGCCCTGATTAACGAGATAAAAAAAGAAGACAGTTAATATTAACAAATTTGTTAAAATGGTCGCAATACTAGATAGGAAAAAAAATAATTGCCATTACCGGTTAACATTACTTACAGTAAATCTTAGATTTAGAATGGATAATGTAGAGAAGAGAAACAGATATTGGGAAAAAGGGAAGGGAGGATCTGCAGAATATGTAAGCGAGGAAAACAGACTTTGGAGCATTAGAGGGGAAAATGTTATTTTAGGATGGATAGAGAAAAGAAGACAGAGAATTAGTTGAGGGAAGACTTGGAAAGTAAGAGGTCAATGATGCAAGAAAGTAGGAGAAAAAGGAAAAGAAGAGAAACAATGAGAAGTTGGTAGCAAGAAAATATAGGAACAAGAGTATAAGATTTAGAAAGTTCTTTTTGTATTAATAAAATGTTAGATTAGTTTTAAGTTTAATTTGATAATGAGATGTAATTATGTGATTTAATATTGAAAGAATATAAGGTCTAATGACACACTCGTTAAATTAATAAATACATTATATACTACTCACATTACGTAACTCCAACAAATCAATAATCTACGTGTACCAAAATTATTCTGTTCTACAAATTTTGTTTAAAATTACACAGATTAAAACAGATTTTTTATGTTCGCTCTTCATTAACAAATGTTTTTGTTTTCGTATGCCATAATAAAAAACCGGTTAAACACGTTATTCTTGTATCTTGATTCTTGAATTTCCCGTTTATGGTTAGTTTCATGTCAACATTTGAGTTATTAACGTTATTTGGAAGCCGTTCCAGTTGGTGAAACATTTGGTGAAGTTCTAGTCAAAGAAATCAATTATTTTTCGACGGTCCAGTGGCCGAGAGCGTTGATACTTTATGCCAGATAACTGTGTATCCTGGTTCGATCCCCGAACCAGAGATATATTTTCTGGAGTTGGTTGTTATTAAGTTAAAATGATGATGTGAGATCTTACAAAAATCATAAACTTATTCGGCAGTGGTGTAGGTCATATATACGAGGCCACAACACCATAAAAACTGCCAACAATAGTTAGGAGGTCGTCGGGATAGGATAGGAAATAAATTAAAAAAACAAATAATTTATCTGAATTTACCTGAATTATGAAAAAAATATTGACAGAATGTTTCTTAAGAAAGTTCTTTCTCTTTCCAACATCATACAATTAAATGGAGATGTAGTTGTGTTGTCTCTTTTTTACATTTGAAAATATTTACTGTCATACGGATAAAGTTCAACGAAAAATGATAATTTAGGCCGTCCCTACACGAGTCGACTGATTGTAAACCTTAGCCCCGAATCTGCCCAAACCGAATAAGAAGGTGTTAGTGAAAGAATGCACGGGTATACGAGTGAGAGAGAACACACAACACGAATGAAAGAAAACTGATTTCAAACTGGCGACTGTTTCTATGTCGCAGGGCATGCTTTTGATGGTGACATCATGATTCAAAAGTATTTAAATACATACATACATACAAATACGACACAATAAAATTACCTATTATGCTATTGCTAAAAGTTCTATAGAATCACGAAACACGGCACGACATGGCTCGTTTTTCGTTTTCGTTATAAACTTTGCTGCTCGGCTAGTTTACAATCAGTCAACTTGTGTACGGAGGGCCTTAACATCCAACTTGCAACCTACATTAGGCAACTCTTTTAAGACTCTCGTAAGTTTTAAGAAGCACGAACGCCTTTGCTCGAAGACCATCACAAAGACCCACTTCAGCCTGCACTCTGCAGCGGACATTAATTTCATATTTTGAGAACGTGATGAAGTGGCGACTGGTCGTTCTGTTTGTTTTCTTTTAATAACATCTTTTAATAACGTGTAGTAAAGCAAGTCTCTGCTCCTCTGCTTCTCTGGCCTCTGCGTCTTAAGTACATTCAATTCTTAATACATAATTCGTTGTTAATAAGTTATCAACAAATCCTAATGGAATACGGTTACGGTTCAATTTTATTGTAGATATTTTAAACAGGTTTATATTTGTTTAAGTTTAAATATTTTTGACGTGAATATGTTTTTATATGCGATGCGATATACATAGGTGGTTTGATTCCCTAAGGAAATTCCTGTAGTTTGACGAATATATAATATCCTTAATTTTAATTCAAATCATTTTATTATTGTATTATTTTAATTCTGTTTTACAAAATTCTAAGAGGCTAAAATATCATTCCCGCTCACTGTTTTAATTTTGTATTTAATTTAAATTTATAGCATATTGGAATATGCGTAGTCATTCCCTGTACAATTTTCATTTAATTTACGTTTCTTTGTTTTTTTTTGATTCTAAATTAAAAAAAAACTGTATTATATTATAACTTCCAAAATATGACAATCTGTCAAAATGCAGTAGGATTTATATTTAAAAGGAGTTCAATATCAGTTTGTCAAAAATAAAGAAGTAAAAACAATTTCTATTACTAATTGTTATTAAAAACAGAAATTAATTTTATTTATTCCACATTCAATTTTGTCCAACAGTCGAACTGTCTAAATTTATATTACTAACGACACATGCGCACTAACTAAATTAATTAAACTGAAATTAAAACACGAATATGACAAGGAGTGCATACTCTGAAAACCTGAAAGTTATATTAAAATATTAAATAAATTATTAAATAAATAGGCTTGTATCTTAACTACAAATTCTTTAAAGGCTCTCACACTGGAACCGACTACTTACAACATCTGATTGTTTCAGTAGAGTGTAGACGCATTAGCACACTTTATACAGAGAAAGCTTATATTTTAATATTTATCAATATACCACTGTATCAAAGAAGTGTGATACATTCATAATACGATTCATAGGTATGTTATTAAAAGTGCCGCCTTTTGTTTATAAATGTCTTTTGCGTCAGATAAATGGAAGGCGGCATACGATGTAGATTAACATTTTTTCTCAAAATAATAGTTGTGACAATAGCACAAATTTGACAACAGTAAATTGTTTTTTCTTTTTATTTTTAACGAACTGAAATCAGACTTCTTTTAAAAATAAATCCTACTGTATTTTGACAGATTGTAATAATGGGCTCATTTTTTAGTGGTCGATTTTTCAATTGTTGATTAAAATTGATGTTAATAAATGTGTAATGGCGTATCTATTTTATTAAATATGTAAATGTTGACGGAGATATAGTAATTAAAAATTGGAATTGTAGTTTTAGCGCTAGAAATGGTCGGCTAGATGTAAATAATATTTGATATTATGATATATAAATATATATAACAGAGATTTATGAGCTGGAGTTTGGCAGCGGTTGTGATGTCACATGCATTTGGAATGCGTACAACGTTGAATCCCTTTAATAATTAAAGAGACAAAATGACTTTTTTAATTGTTAATATCTCTTAACATATAAGGAGTTATTAAAAAATAATTGAACACTTGAGGTTCTAGTAACCCACTTTATCAATATATAGTACACTTTTATAGAAATTAAGACATCCCAGTAAACATTTTGGAGTCACTTTGACATCATATTGAAGATGCGTCATGATTTTTTTGTCCAGAAAGAGTTCATTTATAGTTCAGTTTCTCACATTTTTTCATATAAAATGTCTACTTTATCGGCTACAGATGGCGAAATTACTCCACCTGTCGGAATACAAATGAAGATAAAGTTGATGCGAACTATAATTGAAGTGAAATAGTGATAGAAACGTCACTAAATTGGGCACTTCACCAAATTGTTTACTCGGATAGCACACAAGCTCATTTGGATTATGCAGGTTGTAAACTAGAATAAAGTTTTAGTGTTTTTAATTTAGAAAACTTACAAGATTCTAAAACTAAAATTGAATTTAAAATTAAATACAAAATCAATCCGGTAAGTGGGAATAATACTTAATCGTCAAACAAAATAAAAATAAATGAAATAAAACATACATTGACTTGAATTTCCAGAGTTATTCAATTTCTTTTTTTTTTTTAAACGCTTAATGCCATACGATTCGTAACTGTGGTCCATGCCATTGCCATGTCTGGTTACGTACTGTGTCTGTATTTGGCTATATCTATATTTTGTATGTGTGTCGTCACTATTTACATACTTTCAATAAGTAGTCCACAAGTGCCCGCCAGTCTGTCAGTAAAGTCAATACATTATCAATGTAGTTTTAGCACCAAAGAACTTTACCGACAAACTTAGCAAATGGCAATTAATGACTGCTTTTAAATGTTTTAACATAGCTAATGTGACGTAAATATGCAAGGAGAATTTGTGAGTATGCAGCACGCAGTAGAATATGAAACGAAACATAATGTATTGCAGACGATCAGGCAGACGAAATTGAATCTGTAACGACGGTCGCACACTGTTTGTTGAAGACAAAACAGTATAATGCCGGTTCCACACCAGAGAGACAATTTTGTTGTCAAAAAACAAAACAAAATCATGTTTTGTTTTATTTTAAAACAGTTCTGTTTTTCGAAAACAGATTGTTCACACTGAACAGATTGGTTTTGTTTTTAGTGTTTTTCTGTGTGTCGCATAAAAATTATAAACATGATAAACAACAACGGACAAGCGCAAATATTCACAAAAAACAAAACAGCGTGTTCAAACTAAGTAGACTAAGAAACAACAACAATCGTGTTTTCTTTGATTTTACCGACTCCAGACGGGAATGTGTTTTGTCCAGTAAAACAAGTTTTTAAAGACAAAAATGTTTTAAGAACTGTCTATTTGGTGTAAACATTGGTGTTTTTGTTCAGAAAAACAAGTTTTTGTTCGTGTTTTATTGAACTGTCTCTCTGGTGTGAAACCGGCATAAAGATAAAATAATATCGTTGTCTCTGTTTATTCAATGTGTTCGTATGATGATGTCTCTTACCTTTCTACGACAGACATAATTGTCTTAAAATAAAATATTATTCATGCAGATTTTTTTATTTCATTTATTTAACGTCGGTCTACTTCTGATGTTGAGTCCTATCACCGATGTTAGCTCGTTTTTGTGTTGTTGCGGCCATATATATGTGGGTTACACCACTGCCTCATAACTTTATGATTATGTATGTACATAATTAATTTAACTTAATAACAACCAAACCGAAAAAATAGAACTCTAATCTTCTAACTCTGAAAGGAACGAAATGGCGACAGAAAAGGCAGAGAGAAGAAGGAATAAGTGTAAAAGAGAAGCTAATGAGCTGAGATAGAGTGATACAGCAGCAGGAATTGATAACAGCAAATATAATGAAAGAAACAAGAAGACTTGGGTGAGAGGGATACCGGATTACATCCGAGAAAAAGAGACAAGGAACATAAAAAGAATTGCATGATATAGATTGGGAAACGAAGAGAACGTCAGCAAATACTGGGAAAATAGAGAAAAAAGAATGTGCAAGGTGTACTAGAGAGAGATAGAAATACTGAAGTACATTAAGTATTCATGTGAGAAAAGAGTAAAAAGAGTAAAAGAAGATTGTGCAGTTAATAAAGGGAGGCAGTGAAGGGAAGAGGTGGATGGCGGAGATAGAGAGAAGGAGCAAGGAAAGAGAACTAAGGACAGAGTAGACACAGAAGGAAGAGTACCATGAAGAGTGAAGCAGTTGTTTTTTTTTGAAAGGAGTGAGAATGAAAAGATAGAATAAGCAACACAAATAAAATGTAATTAATCACAATGATATGTGATATGTGAGGCGAAAACATTAAAAAATAAAATAGTAATATAAGGGTGACCCCTTAAAATAAAAAAAAAACAAGAGAACAAGGTTAGTAACAGATTATTTACTTATTCAGTCATTTTATGTGTGAACTGCACCACTGCCTGATAATTTTATGATTATGTAGAAACATAATCAAATAAACATGGTAACAACCAAATTCAGAAAATATAGCGCTGGTATGGATCGAACCCGAAAACACAGCAGTTTGGCGTGAAGTATCATCACTCTCGGCTATTGTACCGTCTATAACTTTAGTTACTCTTATAAATATTACAGATTTTGTTAATAATTTTCGTAAATTCCTGTTTCCCTTTTTCGATCCACGCTTACTTTGTATTTTATATTTTATTTGTTTCTACAAATGAAACAATAATTTTGTAGACTTTACTTACTTTAATACTCTAATTTCTACGTAATATAAAGCTGTGTTTTAAATTATACATGTAAGATATACATTTTACCAGTGTAATTGAAAAAATATACTAAAAGTTTTGTTATTTGTACTTGTTTTGAAATATGTTCAAATTTTCAATAAGGTTTCATGAATAATAACTAAAAACAAAAACAAATGTCAATAAATACAAGAGTAATTGTTGGGTGAAGTTGGTTAATGATACGGCAGGTCCCTTAACCACAAACTAGTGACATCTGCCGGTGCCACCCTGTACCAAGCTAATACCATTTATTCGTATAGTTATTATGTTTTCAATAATTCATTGTAATACTATGATGTACTCTCAGCTACGATGTACAATTTAAGTGATGGTGGATGGGGCTACCACCCTTCCACAGGATAGGAGGGAGAGGGGTAGTTATTATACTTGATTCTGGTGCAAAACACAGCGCTACTGTATCAAAATGAAGAAATAAGCAATGGGCTTGGAAATTCATTTTTAGGCGTCAAATATCCAAAAGTTGTTGGAGTTAAGCCTCATTCCCACTCACTGTTTTGATATTTAATTTACTGTTTTTATTTAATATTTTAATCTAGATTTCAGGTTTTCGTTTAAGCATTCCTTTTCTCATTTGTGTTTTAATTTAAGTTTAGGTAATTTAGTTTGTGCATATGCATCTTTAGTAATATAAATTTTGACAGTTCGACAAAATTATATGTGAAATAATTAAAATTACTATTTTTAATAACAATTAGTAATAGAAATTGTTTTCACTTTTATGTTTTTCAATAACTGACATTAAACTTCTTTTAATCCTACTGCATTTTGACACATTGTCACATTTTAGAGGTTATAATATAATATAGTTTTATTTAATATTTTTAATTTAAGACATTGGACATTGTAAGGTTTAAAAAAAAACTAAAAAGACTTAAAATATTAATTAAATTAAATATGGTACTGTGAATTAAACAATTTAAATTAAATACAAAAAAATGATACTTTATAGCTAAATCAAATTTAAATAAAATTTTTAAAAAGTTTTACGAAATGTTTTAGCTATGCATAAAGCCGGCGCGAAACGATGCTACGAACACCTTCCAACGTTGGACGCTGATGATTGGACGCATCATGTAGTCGATGCTGGAACAAAGTGTGTTTAATGTCATATGCATAACGTTCATGTTGGAAGAAGTTTGTGCTGTTGTCGGTATTTTGACCCGTGTCAAAAGGAATTTTTCTACCCTCACCACACACTTAATCCACATGTCATGCACTGCTGTACAAATTATCCAACAAAGGAAGGTTTTATACTTGAAAGTTTATTTACTTGAAAGTTTTTGTTAAACAGTGTCAGTGTCAACAATATCAACAAATTAATAAAATAAATAAATAATTCGGATCAAACATTCATTCCACCGTGGAGCAGGAAAGTTGCCATGTCAATTTTTCATTATTTGACTCTCATGTTGGAAGTACGCACTTGAATCCAACGTTTACCGCATCGTCTGGAGCCGGCTTACGACGTATATTTTTCTTTTTTAGCGACTATCGTAATGCAATACTTGATACTTGATGTACCATGCATTGGAATTATCCCTTCAATACTTAAAAAAACAAAATGACTTTTTTAATTGATATTATCTTCTAAAATATACGGAGATATTAAAAAATTATATGGTTTTTCAAACCGTCTTCCTCATTGTGGACCTCTTCCCCCCTTTTGTGATGTCACACATTTGTAAAATGGAATCTTTTAGTTTTATTTTGTTTTTTGGTCGTTTAGAAGTCGAATTTTATATTAAATGCGACGCCATGACCGTCCTCTCCTTGTCACGTCTTATTACACTTTAAAGACCTCCCATTTACGTGTGAAGTACTTAATGGATGACCCCTAAAAAGGGCCTCATCTGAGCCTTAGATTGAAGCAGATAAATTGGAATATCTTACACTTATAAATGTTGAATACATTTGTATTACTTATACAGTATTTAAGTTTCTGAACAGTGTTCTGACCTCTTAAGTACGTTTAATTGTTACTAGATGATAAACTGGTCAACAATTCCATTAACTATTTAATGGAAACACTATAATACATTATCAGCAATAATCTTAATACAAATTAATAATTAGTTGTCAATGTTTACTGATAACAATGTAATTGATATATTTATCACAAAACACAGAGTATCACGTTTAGATATCTCTAAAAACATTGATTTATATCACTATTTTTACTAATGCTTTTGTAATTCATTATATTTATAAATGAGTGATTGTCTTGATCATCTGTCGTAATTGACAATTGATTGGCCATTATATAAGATATTTATTATAAGAAATAATTTGTTTAAAAATGGTCACGTGGCTTGCCAGTCACATGGATATAGGTATGATGTAATTTTAACTCTTGAATGATGTCAGTGGTTGATACTACCAAATCGTTTTGTGTGACTTAAGTTGGAACGGATGTCGTTTAAGAGATGACCCGCAAAATCGTTGTGTAAAATTTTACCTCAAGTATTATTTGTGTAAATTTTTACCATACATTAACTACATCACGTGCAAATAGTGCGGTCCACAAAGAGTAACAAAACGTGACAGGGGGGGTGGGGAGGCTGAGAGGGCTGAGAAGCTGTGTGACGTCAGAACAGAAATTTGGCTTCCAAAAAAAAGGAAAAACAAAACAAGACTATAAAATATAAATATATATATATATATATATATATATATATATATATATATATATATATATATATATATATATATATATATATCTTTTGTCAAATGTATGACGTCACAATAGGAGAAGTGGGTTAAAAATATAAGACTATATTCTTTAAAATTATAAAAGAAAAACAAAAAACATGATGTAGGCATTGAATATACTAATATAGAATACTTCATCTAAAATAAGGTATATTAAGTTTGTTTTCACACTTGAATCGACTACGTCCGCGTTGTCATTGCATTCATAAAGTTCGAAAGGATCGACGCACACCCGCTGCAAAGAGCACGTTTCCGGTGTGAGTAAAGTATAATTTCCACTCAAACTTTTAATTTTATTATTAATTTAAATTGTATAGCATATAGTAATATGCGTATATTTTTAATTTAGAATTTAATTTACGTTTACTTTGTTTTTCAGAACCTTACAAAGTTCAATGTTTATAAATTAGGCAAAACTAATTTTAAAAAAACTATATTATACCATAATATAACCTCCAAAATATGACAATCTGTTAAAATGCTGTAGGATTTATTTTTAATTTATTTTCCAATGTCAGTTTGTCAAAAATAAAAAAGTAAAAACAACTTCTAACTTCAAAACTACAAGTATTTTAAAATAACAAAGGGAAATGTGTATTGTGTTTTAATTAGATATCAAATAATATAAAATGGTTAGTAAATAATATAACAAATTAAAATCATTAGGTTGATGCAACTAGCAGTCACGTTTTTATTCTCAGTAAGCTTGTATGTGCCGAGGTTTAGACGTTAAATTTTAGATGCTTCTAACTTTGATGTTGAAATGTTAATTATTTGGCTATAAGTGCGCTCATAGCCCCTCCGCGCACGAGTCGACTGATTGCCGAACCGAGCCGAGCAACGAAGTTTCCAACGAAAACGAAAAACGAGCCATGTCGAGCCATGTTTCGTGACTCTATAGAATTTTTAACAATAGCATAATAGGGGATTTTATAGTGTCGTATTTGTATATACCCAGTAAACAATTTGGTGAAGTGCCCTATTTAGTGACGTTTCTATCACTATTTCACTTCAATTATAGTTCGCATCAACTTTATCTTCATTTGTATTCCGACAGGTGGAGTAATTTCGCCATTTGTAGCCGATAAAGTAGACATTTTATATGAAAAAATGTGAGAAACTGAACTATAAATGAACTCTTTTATGACAAAAACTTCATGACGCATTTTCAATATGATGTCAAAGAGACTCCAAAATGTTTACTGGGTATGTATTTAATTATTTTGAATAGTATTTTTGCACATCTATGCTCATGATGTCACCATCAAAAGCATGCAACCAAGTAAACGTGCTAAAAACCAGTTTTAAATCAGTTTTCTTTAATTCTTATCGTGTGTTTTCTCTCACTCGTACACACGTGCGTTCTCTCACTAACAACATTCTCATTCGGTTCGGGCATATTCGTGGCTAAGGTTTGCAATCAGTCGCCCTGTGTGTAGACGGCTTTAGAAGAATGAATATTACGAGGTAGCACTGCAAGTTTAGTAACGTAATGATCTGACAGTAAAAATGCACCTGTCCTGATTGGCATGAATATAAAAATTAAACAATAGATTACTATTTAAAATATGACGCATTAATAATACTGGACAAATACATATGTATTTATTTAAACAAAAATAGAAGAAATGGAGAACCTGCTACTACATTCGTAGTGTATTCCCAACCACTAACCAAAAAAAAAAACCAAATAGTATGTTCGTCTTTGTTTATTTCACATTTCACTATATCACTGGATCGCCATTCATACTCGTATCTTGTACATCGACCACGAACAAGGATCGCGTAGTCATCTTTAAGTGTTTGACTTGTCTCTTCCTCAATCTTTTCGTCATACCGACCGACATACAACTTAATTTGGTCACCTTGTGTGGTTTTTTGTGTGTGTTTACGTGAATTTGATAGCATTAGATGTCTGATATAATTTAGTGTATTGGTTTGGGGCGATATACCAATCAATTACACTTGAAAATGACATATCGTGACAAGTACTGATTACAGGGCATTTATTTATAAATGTCTAATAACTAACTTCTAATCGTTCACACGAAGACAGCGATTTATTGTTCGATAATTAGGTTATCTGATTTTATTATTTTATTTGTGTGCAAGGAACATGTTTTTTTTTTTAATTGAGAAATTTAACATTTTCATGGGACTGTCACGAGAGTGGCGAACTCAGTTCACCTAGCTAGAAACATTCGTAGTACCGAAATTGCTTACCAATTGCTATCTTTAAATAACACTTTACTAAAGATATGTTTTTCTGAGTTAATAATCATAAACTTATTTGGCAGCGGTGTATTACCACATTTATGAGACCAAGACATCACAAAAACTGCCAACATAGTAGGAGGTAGTCGGTAGTAGGACTCAGCATCGGAAATAGGCTGACTTTATATAAAATGAGATTTAAAGAAGACTAACGATATGTATATCATCTTTTAAAATTGGTTGCAATCGGTAAAATTGGTTGAGTGCTTGTAAAAGTTTCAAATAGTCACAGTTTCTCATCGTGGAGTTCACAGTTCAATAATCTATACGTAAGTTAGAGGTAGCTTTATAACTCAAATTAATCATCACCGTACGTTGAATACTCATCAACCCTCGCTATTTTATAACGCCGCCGTGAACAAAATCTACGAATTACAAGCATACATGCCTAATTTACAAATAATATATTTTATTTTATATTGTATTTTAATCGTTTAATGTATTTATCGTTTAATGTATTATGTCATCGTCAAAGATTTCGTATTCCTTAAAATATGTTTTACTAACTTTCCCAATGGGGGGAAGGGGAGTATCTTCTATTAGAAGACGAATTGCGACGTTACATGCAATATAAAATTTAGAAGCCCGGAAGAATAGTGTAGGTTTAAAAAAAATTGTTAAAAAAGAATTATAAAAGAAGGTCATTTCCTGAAAAAAGAATACATTTCCATGAGAGTCATATATTCTAAAAACTGCAATTTATAACAAAATAATATATTAATTGAAATGCTTGACATTGCAAGTGATTGGGGGGGGGGGGGGTTTAATTGTTGGAAATTTGTAAGCCAAAAAGTCTTAAAATATTATTTCTTTTAAATTTAATATATTCCAGGAAACATTTTACTAGGTTAAATGCATTCAATTTAATAATAAAGAATAAATTCTTTTCACCTTAGAAAAGTAATATTAAGGATGTTCTCACACTGGAATTGACTATGTGCAGGGTGTGCAGGAGTACACAGTGATTATTTTATTAAAGTTGGTGAAGGACCAAGAGTTGCACGTAGTCGATTTTAGTATGAGTTCATCTTAAGAGGCTCATATACAGACTTTAAACCAGAGATAACACTGCTGATTCTGTAGCGTGGAGCATAATAAATCAGAAAGTTACAGTAGATGACACGGAATCTGAAGTTTTGTCAGTAAATGTGTATAAATGTACTGTACATTATTTTTTGGTACTATAAAATATGGTTTTGATCACATTAGGGTCATATTTACCCAAAGACACAATTTACACCTGTTAATATAACATTACGATATAAATATAAATTATTAAACAAGTGATCAAATATAATTATATTACACAATACAAATTATAAATATTGACTCTCATTTTTTGTTTAAGAAACTGTTTTACATCGAAAGGTGTCTTTGGGTCGACAAAAGTTGCTTGTAAGAAGATGCATAGTTTCAATTATTTATTTAAATGGTTACAATCTATTGTTTATACAAAAAAATTTAAAGTGCATAGTAGCCGAGAGTATTAATGCTTGATGCTAGACTGCTGTGTCTTCGGGTATCATCAGACCAGAGTTATGTTTTCTGGGTTAAGTTGTTAATGAAGACTAATTCTTAACTATTCTTAAAGTATTTACGTATTCAAAAACTCATTAGGAAGTGGTGTAGTGCACATATATGTCACCACGACACCATAAAAACTGTATACATATTAGGAGGTTGTTGGTGATAGGATTCAACAGCGGAAATAGGTCGACGTTAAATAAATTAAATAAATAAATATTAGCTATATAGTAAACAGTAGTAATAATAATAAACTATTAAATAAATAATAAAATATTGTCCTAAATTAATGTGTTTAGGTAAGATGCAAAATCAATGAATTTAGTCATACTTTAATCAAGTTTTTGAAGGTTTGTGTTAAGTCAGAGCCTGTGGTTTTTTCTTGGGGAAGTTCGGGGAATTTTAGATTCGATGGGACGTCACAAAGCACATGTTTTTTCAACCTCTTGTCACCTCTTGTTGCGAACCTTCTTTCTCTCTATTTTGCGTTTGCGAAATTAATGAATAAATCTACATTTTTAACTTTCGGCCAATACTTTTCAAACCAGAAAATTTGCAAGATATGATAATGATTTAAATTTTGTTGGATAGAGGGTTTAAGTCTGTAATAGAGTGATACAGATAAAAGCCGAAAGAAGTGAAAATGAAGACAGAAAGGAGGAAGGATAGTGAAAAGATAGTAGAGGGTTTGTCGAGAGGAGACAAGGAGGTACAGACAAGAAGGAAGGAGAAGCAGGAAACGGTGAGAATGAAGCAGGAGTGAAGGGGAACATGAAGAGAGAGGGTCAAGAAAAGCAGAAAATGCTTTTGGAAGTAGTAAAACTCTAGAATTCTTTGAGGGTGGGGGGAGGGGTTAAGGTCGAAACGATAAATAGAAACCATATTTTCGATAATGTTTTTTGACGACACAGTTAATATATCTCTATAATTACTACATGATAAAATGACATTTTAAGAATAATTTGTAATTTTTTTATAAATAAATGTCAAGAAATGAGGCATTGACAGCGAATCTCCGCAGACGTTACAAAAAGAAGTAACATTGTGGTGCCACTCACAACTCATCATTGGATTTTCTGAAATCGAAAAACGAAAAATCGAATAAATAAATAAAAGTGAATAATTTTAGTTTAGTTTTAAGTTTGCATTTATATAAGAATGAAATGTATTAGGAAATATAGTACTGTAGATTGTAAATCGAAAAGGCACGCAATTAATATAATAAATAGAACTTTCGACCAATACAGTTAATTTTGTGTTTCATTACAAAATGACTGTTGTCAAAATAAAGGAATGAGTTTTTTAATAGAAAATATAATTATTTTTATAGGTGTTCTAAAAACCGCTATTTTTTTATTGTGAAAAATATTTTAGCACGTGAATAAATTCCCTATGGAACATATTTGTAATCAGATGAAGTGCCAAACACTAATTACACAAGAAGTACACAAGAAGTGTTTAATTAATCATTTGATTACCGGTAATCAATTCATCAAAATAAATTTAAGCCAAATATATATTTATGTTACAAATTTATGAACTTTGCGTTTTAATTATGACAAAGAAACTCTACTTTACCTCCTCCTCACTCCACACTTCACACTCCACCAAAGGTGAAACCAAAAGCCAAATTCAGAAGAGGAGGTGCGAGTGTCACTGTCAACTGTTTTCGTTTGCACGACAACTGACAACACACAATGAGACAATTTCCTTATCTTGTTATTGTACTAAATGTGTTAATATAATTATAATTACAATTGTTTAAATAAAACGATTAACAAATTGAAATTTAATTGGTTTCTTCAATATCTGTTTACTACTTGGAATTATTATTTTGTAATTTGTATTTTTAATTAAAATAATCAATAAACTGTCAATTAATTTTATAAGTTAAAGATAGAGACCCTATTCTAACCCTATTTCTAATCTGATAAAATATTTTGGGCACATTTATCAATTGGTTTACGTAGATCAAAGTGAGTCATTTATTATCTTTCACTTTTAACTCTGCGTTAGTTTTTCAAAGAGTCCTCATGAGTAGCTTCGCATTGATATTGCAGACCCATCCGTACGAGCATACATTTCATAACATTTTGATAGCCCCGTCACGTCTTGTCACACATTCTATTATACACAAACATGATTGTTTTGAATAAGTTGAATTTTTTAGGATTAGACGTGATGTCACGAAGCTTAAGACTTCCTCCACCACTTGTTACATCTTTTGACACTGTTGGGACCTTACCCCTCTCCCTCACTGGATATACAAACTATATTCAAGGTATACGAGTAGACATTCATGTATATTGCATATCCTATGTATATACTGTTGCGATGTAAAATCTACATTATATGCCATATGTATGTGCATATTTCAACATTGCTCCATGTACATAGTATGTACTGTCATGTCATGTTTATTTAGTTTATGTATATGCAGTATATATACAGGATATTATTTTCACATTATGGAGCATTTATGAATATACAGAGAATATCTAATGTTATGTGGGTAGTCACTTTACTGTAGTAGCTTTTTGGACTTGTTTTCTTTTGGGAATTCGAATTTTACATTCATTTAGATTTTAGTGGAACCCATCGTACGTGAGGGGCCCTTGTATAAAGTGCATTGATTAAATGTACCTTATAAATACCTTATAAATAATTAGGTAGATCCACGAGACTAGAGAAGCTTCAGCTACATTTTTTCTAATTAAAATAGAACTGGATAATTCAATGTGCCGTGAGACTAAAAGCAAATAGATTATGAAAGGAGTTTTTTTCTTGGTAGGCAGATTGATCCAGCACTGGCGATTTGTAATAATTAAATAAATATAAACAAACTGCGCCCAGGGTCAGGGCTGGTTCTTAGCGTATTGAATACTCATTATCATTGCTTAATACTTTGATGCAAATAAAATTCACCAACCGACGATACTAGATGCCAGAAACGGCGCTAAAGTGGGCTGTATTTACAGCGTACCCATGGGCGTCCTCAGAAATCGGCATTGGATGTAATTAAGTCACGGAATGAAATGTAAAGTTTTAACCAGGGGCGCTATTCCTGAGTTCAATCGAATCGTAAACTCTTCTTCTTTCCGTAAAAATCACTCGATTTACTCAAAAGTGCTATTCCTGAAAATTTTACGAAAATTTACGAGTAGAGAATTCTAGCAAAAAAGTGAACATTTGCACGTCGACTATTTAGCTTGCGAATGTAGTTATCTCTGTTTCAGGCAAGAGTATTTAGTAAAATATGTGTTGCTTGTTCTATTTTTCTGATGTCAATTTTTTTATTTTTTGAAATGTTTTTTTAATCTGTCGTAATTTAACAAATATAATGTATTCTAATATTCTATTAATGCATATAATTTTTAAAATTCAATTGTGAAATGATTAAAAGTTCTATAAAATTAATAAATAGGAGAATATATAAATTATTATACAAACTCTGTATTAAATATTAAATTTGTACTATACTAAGATAAATGCTTCTTTTTAAATCCAGAAAAACGGTAGAAATAATAGTTTAACCAGATAATCATATCCAACTTACAAAAACATTTAAATTAATTTAAATTTCCCGCATTTTGCTGGTCTACAAAACGTTATACACAATATATTCAATCGAATAGAGAATGTTAGTTTCGATTGTATGTAGGAATAGTGTTTACAATTGTGATCGAATCTTACTTCACTCGTTTCGATCGAATCTGTTCGATTGCGAACATTGCTCGCAAAATTCAGGAATAGAGCCCCTGGTGTACTTACTACAATTAATTAACTTTTTTACAATTTCTGGACCTCCCTCATTACCTTTCCGTGTGACATAATTTACGCAACTTATGTTAATGAGCAAGAACGTAGAATTTTCTGGGAAAATCTGAAATATGGGTTCCGAAGTATTTGTTAAGACGTTTTGTAAGTATGCTAATGCGCAAATGGTAGATTTACTTTTACACAAACCATTACATATTGGGAAAAAACTAAATGACTTTAACTGACTTCGCTGTCCTGGTTTTAACTTTTCTTCTTTGTCAAACATTCCGCGGACGCCCATGTGCATACCTCACCCGGAACCCGGAAGCAAAGTCAAATGACACTTTACTCTTATCTATTAAAGATACGGTGGTACGTTGTGTGTGTGTCACGTTCCCGTTCTCAGAATCTGGAAAACTAAAACTTCAATATGGTATATCGTCGTAGTTATACAATACAAATAGTATTGCTTGCGTTACATATTTTATGAATCTATTTACTTTGTAATTCTCTTTGCAAACTGATATCGTGCACAGGCTCTAAAAATGTCGCGGCAAGCATGAGCGTTTGTGTTTTATTTCAACCCTATTTAACGGATGCCTAACACTCCCCCTATGTATCAAGTGCCAGATTTAGACTTAAGGGTGCTTAAGACTTTAGCTTTGTAGTTCATCACAGGTAGAAAATTATCTTACAATGCAGTTTCACACATGCTAGCTAGCCAGAAGCTAATTCTAAGATTCATTTCCTACTTTTTATATATATGTAGTCTTGCAGTGCAACGTTTACACTTTGTAGCTTGCCAGAGGCTAATTCCTAGGTTAAATTTTCTACCTGGGATATATTAGCAACCTCTTGAATTTTTTTTTGAAGTCTCCGTTTTCTTTGAAACCCTTTTACATAAATTATTATCGTAATGTGGGACTCAAAATGATCTCAGTCTAAAGGTAAGCATTCACTGTAGCATGAAAAGTAGTCAACGGTTTGGTGTTTTTGAAAGAAACGTAAGAATGGAAAAACATTAAAAGATTGAAATTGTATACAACAGAGTGTAAAGAACCCAGTAAACATTTTAGAGTCACTTTGATATCATATTGAAGATGCGTATGATTTTTCTGTCATGAAAGAGTTCATATACAGTTTAGTTTCTCACAGTTGTTCATATGAAATGTCTATTTTATCGGCTACAAATGGCAAAACTACTCCACATGTCGGAATACAAATGAAGAAGTTGCGAAGAAGAATGCGAACTATAATTGAAGTGCAATCAGGTCCAGATTTAGTGTGGAGGACCTAGGGTAACGAAGGAACGGAGGCCCCTAATTATTTTCCGAATACATTTTTTTTCTGTCAAGTCTTTCAAAAATTTAGTGCTTTGATCTCTATTATGGAGGCTCTGGAGCAGTATCCCCGCCTGCCCACCCTCAAATCGGGGCCTGAGTGCAATAGTGATAAAAACGTCACAAAACAGGTCACTTCACTAAATGGTTTACTAAAGGTGCATACACAAACGTCAGATATTATTAACTGCTGTCTCGACCAACACATAATGGTAATAACCAAAGATAAATAAAATCTGTGACTATTTATTTGTTCTACAAATTTTAATACCAATATTTGTGAAAAATTAAGCAGTAAAACAGAAATTCAAATTTTAAGTAGCTATATCTCCGTTATTATATTATATTATGCATTATTTTTGAATACTTGATGCCTCAGTATAATCATTTAATTTTCCTTATTTGATTAACTCACAGTATTATGATCTGGAATGAGCACTGTACCACTCGTTATTATATGATTATATACAATATATTTCATAGAATATATAAATATGGGTTATTAACATATTCAATTAAGGAATAGATGTTAATACCCAAATATTAGTTTGTCCCGTCGAAGTAGCTACGCCTCTGCACAATCAGCACCTAGGCGCTCTGTACTATGGGCAGTCTGCGGATCAGGCGTTCACTGGATCAGGATCGGTAATCAACAATTGACATTGCCCTGCACTGATTTGTGTGTCTACTACTACTACTACACAATCGACAGGAGAGTCAAGCTATCAAGTATCAGGCTATCAGAATATCTATGACTATGATAATATTTATTTGAACATTTTTTGTATTCCACTTTTGTTCAAGTTTCAACGTGTACAACTGACGGTCTGACGGTCTGATGGTCTGACGGGTGGTGCTGTATACATTACATAAAAATCCTGCATCACATTCGTTTTGATTCTGTTGTATATTGTCCTAGCTGTTGAGCACAGATTTACCCTCTGCAATAGGGGTTAAAAGAGGCGTGGTTTAGACTGGACTTCCAATGGGAATCACAGAACGACGCATGCTTGAACCTACGTTAGAAGTTGAACAGTGCGATAAAATTACTTAACTATTAATTTAATATGTAGTAAATAAATAACTTCAACTTATTTTAAAACCTGTTCATTCAAAATATTAATGTTTATTTGAGTATTTTAATAATTACATCAACAATTACCGGTTCACTGTTTTAAAATAAATATTTGTATATAATAAATATTATAATTACGTACGTGTATTTAATTTACTGTAATATCTTAGATTTTTATAAATCATTCTATATAATGTTTTATATCTATTTCTCTCTGTTCAATATTGTCGATTAGAGAAATTCATATGTTAAAGCGAGAAGAAACATTAAGAAGTGTATTTTAGTATGTGAACGACAGAGAAAGATATATTTTTGTTGTGTTTGCTGAACTTATAAAAGTAATATACGCCCATTTTATGATACCTACACCATTTAGTCCAATAAGTTTGTTAAAATTATCCGCCTACTAAAAGATATTAGAGCTAAAAAGTAACAATAATACAATTTGAATGTCATACTTCGTAAACTAACTGGCTCTGGCTCTAGCTCTGTCACTGGCGTATTCTGACAGTTGGATTCTGATTGTTGTAGTGATACGACAAATTCGGATCGACGGATCGACAGTCCTAGCCACAGTTCTAGCTATTGCTATTGCCATTGTCATTGTCATTGTGTACCACTAGCTGTTGTTTTAATCCAAATCTAATTACAGTTACGAGTGATTAAACATTAAGAGTGAACGTAGAGTTAGATAATCAGTGAACGTGGATTAAGATAATAAATTAAATCTATTAGTTAAAAAGATTTACAATTAGAGATGACAACCAAGTGATTGCCGATTGTGTGTTTTAAAAACAGTTTTATGAAGATGGATTAAAATGACGTAATTAAACAGTTATTAATTAAAATACTTTAGTAATTAGTGAATGATAATAAATTATTATTGTACGTTTTTATAATTATATGTATCTCGGTTTTTAAATTCGTCGTCTGTTTGTGGAAGCAACATGTCTGCAAATCCTGTGTGTTATCAAAAAGAATCAAGTAACGACAGCTTGCCAATGCAAAGCATTCCAAATTCGCCTTCTAACATGCCAAATTCCAACACTTTGTTGAATTTAACGTCACCCAATGGAAATCAAAAGAAATCTTTCTGTATCGAGGCTCTACTGGCCACGAATTCGTCGCGATTTGAGCACGATGCCTCCGTTGACAACTCTGACCGGAAGTTGCTAAGATTCGATCAAGTATCTATCGACTTCCGGCGAATGCAAGGAAAACGTTTTGAAGAGAATCAAGAAATAGACGTGAATTCTCATCTACGATCTCAAAATTTTGATGCTATTAGTCGAGACAGGCGGATTTCTTCACCTAAATTTGAACCAAATTCTCCAGATTCCGATCACAGGGTATATCAGCATCCCTCACCGACCGACAGGCGGGTAGATGGCTTTCGTAACGAGATGCGAACTCCAGAGAAGGTTCCACAAAACTACGAAGCTGAATCTAATTCAACAAGATCAAATAGTCCAATATCTCAGCATTCAAACCAGAGTTATAGTCCGCCAATATCACCGGGTTGTGAGGAAAACGGGAATTTTCAAAATCCAACATTTATTCCTAAACCAGGACTGTTACAAAATCCGGCAATTTTTCAACACAATCCTGCTATTTATGGTTATCCTTCTCATGCGCATCATCTCCTTGCGGCGGCTGGCAGTTCGGCGTTTCATCATCCTCTGGGGGAATCTGGAGTTAATAAAGGTCCTCTTGGAGGACCTGGAACTCCCATGGGGGGGCCACCAATGGGCCAACAACATCTACAACATATGCAACTTGAATGGCTTGCAAGGACCAGCATGTTTTACCCAAGATTGCCGGATCTAACAGGTAGGATAGTAAAATAATTTATACATTATTTTATTGGCTATAAAGTTTTGTTGAATGTATTAGTGCGGTTCTTATCATAAACAAACTCCAACCGTATCGGTAGCGGTAGCGGTAGCAAGATTTGTCTATAGATCCGTTTTGTAGGGACTATAGAATGTTATGTTCATGATGAAAATGTCGATGAAGTTTACCAGTTGTGTGCCCATTATTGAGTACTTGCGGTAAGTCTATGTTGTCAGCAAAGTATACTGTGCCGAGCACTTTGTCTGACACATATGATGCAATGTCAATGCATGTTACTGATGAGAATATGCGAAACATCTCGAATTTGGTGACTCTATCCCATTGTCTCATGTTACAGGATTAAACATATGTGTGTAATTTTACGCAGTGTACTACATTATATTTATGTCACTTAAAATAAATTAGAAATGGATTTTAATTATAAGATACCCAGGTAGAAAATTGTCTTGCACTGCTAGTTTCACACTTGCAAGCTTGTTACACGTTAATTTCAAGATTTATTTTGTACTTTTCATATAGAAATTGTCTTGCAATACGAGGTTCACACTTGCAAGCTTGTCAAACGCTAATTTCAAGGTTTATTTCTACCTGGGATGTCCACAGACTCAATATAAGAGTGCTGAATATAAATTGTATTTTATTTATTTAACTTTGGCCTATTTCCGATGCTGAATACTATCACCGTCTTTATGCATATATCGGTATATATTTTATGATGTTGTGGACTTATATATGGTTTTTGATAAGAATCAAACCCAGAAAATACACCACTGGTTCTCGGATCGAACCGGAAGACACAGTAGTCAAGTAGAAACCCTTCCGATCACTGTGTGCCGTCAATAATTCTTGAATAGCTTCTCATTTTCTATATTTCTTCCAAAAGTAAAATATAATGTTTGTTTATTATTGATAACCAGGGTCGGCGCAAGACGGCATCGGGCCTGGGGTATAATTTCGGTTAATCGGAAATAAAAACGATTAATTAACGCGTATCACAACAAATTATAGGATGACGTCACAATATGACCATATTACTTGCAGCTTATACAAATTATTGCAATGTCTCATTCTTCCCGCAACAATTTCTCACATATCTTTTCGTTTTATTTACCAATATCTATGCCAGTAAACTACTCAGTTATGTAAATATTATGTTTAGTTCACATATGTTTATGATACGTAAAAGTCTTTACATAAAAATGTTTTATGACAAGACGTGATTAGGGTGGCTGGGGAGAGAGGTGTGGGTTATCATAAGCTTCTTGACCTCACATCTAATATAAAAGGTGTCTTCTAAAAAAAATAAAAAATAATAACAAAAAAAATATATTACATTTTCAAATGAGTGACGTCACAACGAGGTTAAGGGGCTCACAATCATAAAATTTGCCTCGCCTACAAATTTAATTCAGTAGTGATAATTATAAAGAGAAATGAATAATTATGAATGAAATAAAAAGAAATAAATTGTCTAAATATAAATAATATCGATTGCAAGCAACATTGATCTTTATACTATATGACCTAGTAGTAACGCAAAGTAAATAGTTTAAAGATAACACACACATACACACATGCATGTCACATATTCATGTCCAAATGATTTATACATATAAATATAATAAATAATAATTGACTGCACCGGGAAAAGTAGCTTCCGACCACAATATTGACTGATCTACCTTCGATTCGATTTATTGGATCCATATCACCAGCGAGTTGAATATTTTATCAATTTATTTAAATAACGTTAGATGAATACAGTCAGGATCAGAGCCGAGTTAGTGTGTAGGCTTTAGCATTCGTCAGATATCGCATTCCGAGTAAGAAAATTGTTTTGGAATAAAAATTTCACACGTGTTAGCTTGCGCCAAGCTAATTTTAAGGTAATTCATATAGAAATTGTCTTGCAGTGCAAGGTTCAGACTTGATAGTTTGACACGCTAATTCCGAGGTTCATTTTAAACAGCATCCCACAATTTTTTATGCATTAACTAACCTATTTTATTTTTGATCAAACTTGTTCACGGGGATCTAGGGGTTCTATACTCAACTCTTAGGCGGTCCTCACACGGTCGACTGATTACAAACCGATCTGCCCGAACCGAATAATAATGGAACTGAGTTATACGTGGTAGTGAGAGAACGCACGTGTAATACGAGTGAGAGAAAACATACTGCACGAACGAAACTAAACTGGTTTTGAGCACGTATGTTTCTCGGTCGCAGGGCATGCTTTTGATGGTGACATCATGATGAGCACAAATACTATCCAAAAATATTTAAATACATACATACATACAAATACGACACAATAAAGTCACGAAACACGGCTCGACTAGTTTGCAATCAGTCGACTTGCGTGCGGAGGGCCTTGTACAGCCCATTGTTTTGAGATTGCAAAAGCTTTATACAAGCAGATCTTAGTTAAGAAATTTTATTAATGATCTGTAATTAATTTATTGTTGGAAAAACAACACTTATATTTACTCTTTTTCAATTCAATTTATTTAACGTCGATCTATTTCCATGCCTTATCAACGATGACCTCCTACTATGTTGGTAGTTTTTGTGATGTTGTGAAGTCATATGTATAGGCTGCACCACTGCTTAATAAGTTTATGATTATATATGAACATAATCAATTTAACATGATAACAACAAAACCCAGAAAATATAACTAGTCCGGGGATAGAACTCAGTCAGCGTAAAATCTACAAGATTGTACATTACAAAATTGATCGAAAAGAAATATCAATTTATAATTTAAAATATTCATATTACAGAATCAATAACATTAAATATATACAATTAATGTAAAATAAAGCCGAAAGCAGATTGTTAAAAAAGAGAATTCTTTTTTGTTAGCAAAGTAAACACAGGCCAGTTAGACAGGGTGCGCTATTTTACGCTATTTACGATATTGGAGGTATCCATAACACGTCAATGATTTTTTTCAATATTTGATGATCGTTGATTGCGATTTGTACCACTGATGCCACTGATTGTTAACGAGATAATCAAATACCAGTTAATCTATTTATAATTTATTTAAATAACAGAGGGAATATGCAAAAGATAATTGAATTTGTTCAAATGTACATTTTAAATTTTATAATAATTTCTATTATTTTTGTGAAGAATTTTTTTTTAATGAAATAGATTTAAGTAATTTGATTGTATATAGACTGGCCATAGAATACGTCACGCTTTATTGGAAAATGAGGAAGGTAAATAATAAACATGACTACTTTTGATAAAGTCACTTAAATTGTTTTGATGATCAATTTTGTTTAAGAGCCGCTAGTAACACTATTTTCAGTATCGCTGAAAAACGCCAAATCTATTGCATCTAGTAACAATTCGTTGGCAAATTCCATTGTATCTAGTCACAATTACCTGCCAAATTAATTTATATCAAGTTACATTTGCCTGCCAAACCTGCAGTAAATTTTTTTTTAACTTCCACTCACAAAATCAATTGTATCTAGTAACAATTACAATCAATGATATCTAGTCACAATCTTTGATTTTCGTGTTTGTGTAGCCAGATCATAGCCTGCATGTTTATACATTTTGAAATGTTATTTCTCTCTATCGAAATTACTTATTTTTCAAGGAAGGTATGAAAGTGAAAAAGAAGGGTGAGGGGTGGGGGGGGTTTATATGATCTAATTTGTCTTCCACTCCAGCGTACTGGATCGAAATTCTGATCATGGTTGCAATTGATGAACTAGGGGTTATTCTTAAACTGTTAAAGTTAGCTACATAGTTTAATTCGACTTATTCGAATAAAGAATCATTCCAACTTAATGTTTAAATTTTGTTTTTAATTTTGTATTTAATTTAAATTGTATATCAAATTGAAATATGCGTAGTCATTCCCTGCACCATTTTTAATTAAGAATTTAATTTACAAGGTGCAAACTTGTACAAACTTTACAAGGTGTAATGTTTCTAAATTAAAAATACAAAATTAAAGAAAACTGTATTTTATTATAACCTCAAAAATGTGATAAATTGTCAAAATGCATAAGGATTTATTTTTAAAAGAAATTCAATGTCAGTTTGTAACAAATAAAGAAGCAAAAACAATTCTATTACTAATTGTTATTAAGAACAGCAATTTTAATTATTCCACATTAAATTTCGTCCAATTGTCGAACTGTCAAAATTTATATTACTAACTAAAAGCATAGGCACCAACTAAATTAACTAACCTCAAATTAAAACACTAAATGACTAATTAAAACATTAAAATATTAAATGAAAACATAAATTAAATATCAAAACAGTGAGTGGGAATGAGGATTTACTTTTCAAAATTTGAAATGTTTATTGTCCATAAATAATTCACATAATGTTCACAATTTCATTAGTCTATTTCTTAATTCTATAGAATAACTTCTGAACAGAATGACATCAGATGAATCTGTATTACACAGCACATAGTACAGCACACTAATAATTATTTTCAAATGCGAAAACATACAACGAAAAACAAACTGATTTCTCCAATTTATTTGTATTAACATTTATTTGCACTACCGACCTGCTGTTAGCAAACTCAAAGTAAAATCGTTTATCATCTGAGATGTGAAATGACTTACGATTTCGTTAAACGAAATTTAGGAAACGGAAATTGAGTAGGAGGGTCGATGTCAGTTGATTGCTGCTTATTCCTTTTAACATGGCCATTCGTTAAAAAAAAAAGGAAAATACAAAATGGCAACTTTTATTTAATCTGGGTATTTATAAGTGATCTGTTATTTTAGTGATCGCTGCGTTGAATATTTATTACTTTATTTAATTGATTAAATCTCGTACACTGTTGCCTTGAATACCTACTATAGATATTGAATAAATTTAAATTTCTTTATCGGGAAATATTTCATGACTAGCTAAAAACCGTTTCCAAGGATGGGTATACGTTTATTTCACAAATAAGGGTTCATCCATTAAGGGGAATGGGGGTGGGGGGGGGGGTGGTTATACGTAAGAGTCATAAGTTTTGTGACCTCACATCTAATCTATAATTTGATTTAAAAAAAATTATTTTTTTTCAAATATGTGATGTTATAATAGGGCGTCCATAATGTGTGACAAGACGTGACAATGATAATGTAATTAATGAATGGTTTCTAAATAATAACATTCGCGTTTATTTTATAGAAACATTGAGTGAACAATTTGCTGAAATGGAATTTTTAAAGAAGTTTGTGTCACTTGAATGAGGTGCTTGTGGTTTTTAATAACTTTTTGTCGTTTGGATCCTCATAGGTGAAATGGTTTCGCCATTTGTAGCTCATAAAAGAGAAATTTCATGACCCCTATTCAAAAACGCAAATTTTTTTTTTTACATTAGCAAAGATTTTAAAATATTTACATCAAGATTTTTCTCTTCAAAAAGTTGGCTGTACCACAGTACGCAGTACACAGTACATACAGTAGAATTTGGACTTATTTCAGACTCGGTGCAGGGGCGTTATAAATGGCACGGGAAAAATAATATGACAGTAGTCTGTCTCCCAACTGAAAATGACAAAACCAAACATCATCTTAACCATTGTCTGCGCAGAAGACTTTCACGCAAAGTGTTCTGTACAAAACGTTAAACATACGTTAGCTTTGACATAATTAACAACATTATATATGTAAATTTATTTGTTAATTATTATTATATGAAATTAAATCTTGATTATTTACTTGCATTAGCTAGGATTAATTAATAAAGTGTACTTATTTATAATTTAACAATTTAAGTACGAAATCCAATCAAAAAATTGTAAGAATTTTTAAATTTCGCGCGTTTTTGGATGAACCTTTTTGTATGACGTTAGCGTTTGGTGCTCTATGGGCTGCGTATCTTTTAGCCCAATATTAGAGGTATATCTGTTTTTATATGCAGACTGTTGTGTATTTAATTTGATAACTAATTGTTAAAAATACGTTTTTTTTTTAAAGAAATACCAAAATTCTAATATCTAAATAAAATTAATCATAATGCAGTTTCTAACGTATACACCAATATCAGAATAGAATAGAACACAAGTTCCTACTGTAAACAGCTAAAATGATTCTTTGATATTTCTCCAAATTTAAAGAAACTGTTTTTCTTATTATTATAATACTTTCAACAATTCCCGGTAAACACAAAGCTTGGATGTTATATTACAATCCTTTTTTACTTAAATAAAAAAATACCTGTAATACAATTATTCTGAAAAAGGACTTCTTAAGAATATTCTAAAATGGTCTACTTAAAAAGTTTATTGATTATGTCAATGGCCAGAATGGTAGATATAGGTTTCAAAAAGTTGTAAAATAAATCACAAAATGTTGTAATTTAAAAATAGGTAAATTTTTGTTATGTTAAATAAATCTTAAATATTTTTGCGGGTTTTAATCTAGAAATGCATTTCTCTGCATGTCGTTACAGGTTTCGATCCCCGGATCAGACCTATATTTTCTGTGATTGGTTGTTATCAAAGTTTAATTGATGATATGAGAGCTCACAAATATTATAAACTTATTAGGCAGTGGTGTAAGCCACATATACGAGACCACGACACCATAAAAACTGCCAACAATAGTAACAGTCGCCTCTATATCTTTACCGCGTTGTAGCAAATCGCATTTTAAAAAGTCGTGTTATACCAGAGTTGATTTTATTTGTTTAGTTACATTTAAAGTTATGTCGGGTTATGTAAAGTTATGTTGGCGTCACTATCTGTGGCGTCGTGGTCTCATATATGAATACAACATTGCTGCTTCAAGTTTAGGATTAAGTATGTAAATAATCAATTTAATTTGATAACAACGTAACCCAGAAAATATAACACTAGTCCGGGAATCGAACTCGAAGACACGGCAGTCAGCGTCAAGAACCATTCTTCTCACCCACGCAATCGTCCTTATAGTTATCAAATATCATAAAATATAATGTTAGAATCTACTTTACTCTATTTCTTTAATAACATAAAATTTCAAATCACAAGTAGTCTAACAATCGTCTAATGTTGTACGATAATGCTTCTCAAATACAAACGAGTTAGTTATACATACCTCTCACACACGCATACAATGTATATATATATATATATATATATATATATATATATATATATATATATATATATATATATATATATATATTCGCATACATGGGACTGTACAGCACAGTCTCTCGGCAATTAACTAACTCAATTTGTGACGGTCCCCTCGTCCCTCTGTCCCGCTTTTCACCCCCTATGCTGGAACCATTTAGTCCACCCATAAATGCTGTTATATTATTCGACTATCTCGAATATTATTCCATCACATGTATAAGTTGAAGTACACGTACACTGCGAAAATATGATTTATTTCATGCAATTAAGGAAATTTCTATAAATATGTGTTAATTTTGTACAAAATTTTATGAAATTCTGCATTCTGTGGTCGACATTGTTGAAGCGTCGATACTTGAGAGACAAAACCATTGAAATAATAAGCAAATATATTCTAAAGTTACTATAGAAGGCACAGTAATCTGACAGAAAAAGAACCCTTTTTTTCCTTAAGATAATATGTTCCCCATACTTAAAAAATGATATGCAAATATTCCAAACTCAACAAATTGGTATTAACAGCAATTTAAAACAGATGAAACGATGCGAAATTTTTAGAATATATTTCTTTTTTATTTAATTTATTTAACGTTGGCTTATTTCCGATGCTGCTTCCTATTACCGACGATATTCTACTACAATGGCAGAATTTGTGGTGTCGTGGCCTCATACATGTGGGAGATTTATTATAGAAGAATATACTACAGTGCTTAGAATTTTTTTCTTAAAATTTTCCTTATTTAAAGAAACTTACATATTTTCGTCACTTCAACCTATTATAGTAGCTGAAATGACACAGAAAATAAGAATTATTTTTTTCTTGTTCTTAACTTAATGTTCAGTACTCTTAAACACCGTGTTATGTTTGTTTATGTTTGAATATTCGTAGAAGTGGTACGACAAACATTCGGTATTGATACGCGAAGACGCATGTATGAACCTGGCAAAAGACTTTCACGAAAGAGCAGACTGCTAATAAACAAATTTTGTTTTTGCTTTAAGATATGCATTACAAATAAATACCTTTAAACGACACAGTGGTCGTTCACAACGTTGTCGTCGGTTTTGATTTCCAAGCCAGTGTCATATTTTCTAGGTTTGGTTGGTTACATTTATAGAGTTTTCCAACAACAGCGCGCATTTCGCATCATTTTTCAACTGTCAACATACAACAATCATTGCGGTGACATTTGGCAGATATTGTGTTCTATTACTAACCTCAGATTTTGTTCTTTAGATTAAAATAAACATATTACGTAAATATTGCATTTTTGTGATGATTTAAAGTAACACCTCTTATTGAAATACCTTTAAAAGAACCGCTCTTGTTAAAAGATCCTATTTTACCGTACAATGTCAAATAATAGTACATCTACTGATATCTTGCAAAAATCATGCAGTTATCTGAGAAATAATCACATTAAGCGACATTTCTCGCTAAGCATCAACTTTTTCGCCCCTTCGCTTTTGAAAGGTGAGAAGTGTCGCTAGTTATAGCTCATAACTCAGACATAAATAGAAATTTTGAGCAAACAAAAATGATAGATTTTAATAAATATGATTTCTATAACGGAGACCAAATTTTTGAAGAGCAAGTAAACAATTTGGTGAAGTGTCCTGTTTTGTGACGTTTCTATCACTATTGCACTTCAATTATAGTTCGCGTCAACTTTATATTCATTTGTATTTCGACAGATGGAGTGGTTTTGCCATTTGTAGCCGATAAATTGACATTTCGTTTGAACGACTGTGAGAAACTGTACTCTTTTATGACAAAAAAATCATACGCATTTTCAATATGACGGTGAAGTGGCTCAAAAATGTTTACTGGGAGTCCTGATCAACAAGATACAAGACTCAAGTTGAAAAAACTAGAAAAACAAAATACATCCGAACAAAATTTCTATATTTACGAGTAAAATATAACCGTATTAATATCTGAGGTGTCGCTGAGTGGTATTACCCCTTAATAAATACTGTTTCCCCTTAAATGACAAAATTGATTCGGTAATTCGTATATTTTTATATCAATAAATTCTAATTAGATATAGTATAATCTAAAATTTGAACAAAATTAATTTTCTAGATAACTTTATTTGTATAATTATAATAAAATAATAAAAAAAAAACACATTAATAATTTGTAATGAAATTAAATACAAAGTACGGCACAGATGTATTTAAATCCCCTCGGTTTTTTATCTACTTAAATTATGTTCAACTTCACTTGTAAATATACGAGTATTGTATTTGATTCATATTGCATTGATAAAAACAAAACCCATACCCATACCCACACCCACACCCGTAACTGTAATTAAAAAATATCTAATTAACTGTAGCTGATAAACCTGGGATTATTATTTAATTCCATTTGAATTCTAGTATCGCAATATGGGGAATTAATTTTTATTTGGTTTTGTGATAGGTACTGGTATATCGTTATCATTCGAAAACGATCTTCAACCTACGTTGTACGTGGTTTGTAATCAGAACAGATTTATTTCAGCTATCTGGATAATGCTACAATTATTCGATAGCCAAGATACTCGCGTGCAGTTATCTTCAGGATATCTAAAATGCCAAATAAACGATCTTGATCTTGAAGTCATTTGTTTTTAATATAGCGATTTAAATAACTTCCTAACTAATAAATTTCTTAGCGTTAAATTTGTCGTTTAGTTAGTGGAATCCACTGCGATATGATTTCACGCGATATCGCCTGACTTGATCTTTGCTGGTGGTTAGTTAGTTAAAAGGGCGTAGAATATAGCTAAGTATCTAAGCTATGTGTATGTAGAGCGTAACATAGACTAATATTCAGCATCAAGTCTCATTCCCACTCACTGTTTTCATATTTAATTTACGTTTTTGTTTAATATCTTAATTTAGATTTCCGGTTTTCAGAATAGGCATTCCTTGTCACATTCATGTTTTAATTTGTGTTTAGTTAATTTAGTTGACAGTTCGATACTTGGACAAATTTGAATGTGGAATAATTACAATTGCTGTTTTAATAACAATTAGTAATAGAAACTAATTTTACTTCTTTATTTTTGTCAAACTGACATTGAACTTTTATTAAAAATAAATCCTACTGCATTTTGACAGATTGTCACATTTTCGAGGTTATAATATAATGCAGTTTTCAAATATTTCACAAAGCAAAGCCATTTTCTAAGTCAAATTCACGATTAGTTTGTAGTACCTTTTGCCTCAGCTTTAGGCTAAGATTTATGTGAAATAGTGGGCGGTCAAGGCAACCGCCAGGGGCCCAGAAAAGTCGGTTTTGTAAAAATTTACTTAAATAAACATAGACAATGAATTAATAATTTTATTGAATAATCGCAAAGAATAATCAATTAGATTTTTATGATATTAAAAAATATATATATATTTTGGGAAAACCATTAAAAATATGTAATAAATATCTTTTCCCAAGTCTTTTATGCTGACTTCAAAATTTCAAACTATTTTTATTTAATCAGCGTATAACCTATTATCCAGACTTTATTATGCTGATATCTCATACACAATAACACTTATATGAAAAAATAATAAATAATTTGAAATCAGTATTCAAAAATACATTAAAACAATTACATTTTCTTCAGTCTTTGATTACGAAATTAACATATTACTGACACAAGACTTTAGAGATTGCATTGTTTTAAATATTGAATGGTTGGTTAAGCTGTTTATTCTTTAAAATAATTTATTATTCATAATATGTCTCTATTCATAATTGATACTGGTACATATTTAAATGTTTTTTTTTGATAATTAGAAAACAAAAATATACATTCATAAAAAAATAATACATTTTGCTTCTATCTATTTAAAACTAGCTGACCCAACAGACGTAGTCCTATACAAAATTGCAACAATTTTTTTTACAATTCAACTGAAAATAATGATTCATAATTTGACAATCAGCTGTCAAACAACATTTGCGCACAAAGTAGCAAAAATCCTATAGAAAAGAGAGTCCTCAGACAGAGATAACAGCCCTCAACACCACAAAAGGTGCCAACATAGCAGCAGTTGGTCGGTGATGAAACTCAGCATCGGAAATAGGCGGACGTTAAATTAAATAAAGTCAAAGATTGTGACTGTTACTATAACTTCTATATTCTTATTTCTATAATCTTCTATAAATTCTTACGAGCCGCTACTGATTAATATTGTCAATTGCTTTTAGATATAAGATTGTGTGAACATTGTTCAAGCCTTGTTTGTTTGGTTTTTTTCTACGTCTATTTAAACACTTTCTAATCAGACTTATTAATTAATTATTACACTTGAGTCAATTTTCTGTGATAAACTACTTGAATACAATGTAATTGATTTGTATGTAATTGCAGTGTTACCTTAAACGGTTTGCCGGTGTCGCTATCTACAAACATTAAATAAAACTACACTTGACAAATAAAATTAATGACGTCACAACGTCACTCAAGCTTATTGCTCATTGCCGTTTGCCGCTTCTCGATCTAGTGCAATCGAGTGTACCATTAAAGCAATATTTTCAATATTTTTGACATTTTGTTAGATATCTTATACGCGCTAAACAATAACTACTACAGCAAGAAAGATATAAAATAAAGAAATAGAGAGAATACGGTTATTTTCATATGTTAGAAAGGGATACATAATGTATAGATTTCCTATAAGATTTCTCATTTCGGTTAAACTTTATGGGGATGTTTTATGTTTTATGTTGCCCTTAAAGTGCCGTGTTGGGAATTTGTAAGTTAATATATAAATTGATTTTATTTCATATGTATGTATGTATGTATGTTAGAGTTGAGAAAATAGACGATTTGAGCAGACATTTTCTTAGTGGCTTTATTGTGTATTATATACGAGTATGTGAGAAGAAAATACTATCAGAGAAAGGAGGACCATAAAATTATATAAGTGTAAAATGTAAACAGTATTTGCGTTTGTGACATTCTCACTAAATTATAGATTATGTTAAAACTGTTTCAAATTAACTTTTAACTTTTTAGTTTTAATATTAATTTGTAATTTTTATTTTGAATGTTCTTTAATGTTCATTGTTATTATTTCATTTAAATTTAAAGTTAAAACATAAAATTAAAACTGAAACTCTGTAGTTGGGAATAGTTCATTAACTTTTTAAATATTCTTAATTCAGTGTTAGATTCATACTTGCTAACTTGTCACAAACTAATTTCAATTTTACTTCTCATATTGAAATTGTCTTGCAATGCCAGTTCATCATTTGCTAGCTTATTACAAGCTTTGTCAAGTGTTGCATTACGTTACATGTTCCACCTGGCAATATAAAATAATTGTAATATTGTTCAATGCACAGTTTTAAATCATAGTAAAGTAATTTCCAAAATTTAAAGAAATACGTACTCTTTCATTAATTTTTTTTTTGAGTATGTAAGTAATAGAAATGAATTAGCAAACTATGCGTATTACACAATTAGAATATAAATTAATTGTAATTAAAAAATAATAGATATATATATGTATAATAGCAATGTATTCGTTGCTAGATTAATCATTAGACTGAGTTAGATGAATCCTCGGGCTCCGGTCTAAAGGGGTTCACACATGAATAAATATAATCTTTTGAAAAATCGGTATAATAGGTCCAAATAAATTTCTTCAGCCTATTACCCCTTAATTATTATAATTTCTCTTGCAGATACAATCATAGAACTAAGTAAACTTTTACGCTTTCATGCCTTAACTCTTTATTAGCCAGTTCATTTCTGAGCTAAAGTGACACATAAGATAAAATAACATTGACTCTTGTGTCGACTGAATTCTACTGATACTATTTTTTACCACTGTATTGTATTTTATTGTTTCTGCTTTTACGGCCTTACAACCACATTTTTATTTACATTTCCTTTACATTTTTAACAGCTTTTTCAACTTCTCTTCTTCCATTTCAAAGTTCATCTTCCTTGTTATCTTCCTCCACTGTTCTTACTTACTTACACTACCTATCTACTTTCTTCTTACCTCTTGCAATCGTCCCTCACGACTCCCTCTGCACACAATGTTTCTCCTCCTTCTCTCTTCTATTTCTCCTTGCCATACTCCATACTCTTCCTTCTCTCTTTCCTTGCTAGAATTCCTACAGGCCTAATTTACTTTCCACTTTATCCTGACAGCTATACTTAATGTGTTCTAATTTTTTCTCTTTCTTCCTGCATATGCTGCACAATTTCTCTCTTCATTCCCCAGCTTGAATTATTTTTTACGGCTCTATAATTAATTTGAAGTAAAAATTTCGCTATTATTTTGTAGTTATGATAGTTTACTTCTCAGGTATAGATACGCTTTTTGAACGTGTGATAATTATATATGTAAATAAAACTTACAATGTTAGGATTTAATACTTTGCAAGCTGAACAAAGCAGATGGTAAAGAAAGAGACAAAAGCTATATGCAAAATATATTTAATGCATATTCATTAAAAATTCATTTTATTTTTTATGTCTTATATAGAATTACATAAATGTTAATTTTCTTGATTATATGTTTACTAGAGAAAATTGTTTTGTTAAAATAGTACTCTTATAAAGTCTCTGGAGTGATATATGGCCGCGAAATGTTCACGAAATGCTTACAAATTGCACCCATTACAGATTACTTTTGGTGGGGATACTCCGAGGAGAATATATCTGTCTCTGTTTTAACTTGCCTCTTGTAAGTAACTTATGAACCCTCCCCCTCCTTCTTCCCTATCTCCACATCTCCCTTTTTTCCTCCTCTCTTGTCTACAGCTAAAGTCATTTGTACGTATTTTTGTTTATGTAAGAAATTGTTCAATTTTATAAAAATGATCTAAGAATTGAATTATAACTTTATTTGTTTTGTGAATAATTTATGCGTTACTTTAGTAATTGTTTGATGTTTTTCAACGTTTTTCAACGTTTTATCGCATAAATAAATAAACTTCAAGTATACTCCTAGACATTCTAATTATGTTTTAATCTTTTATAATTATGAATGTAATTGTGTAATTTGGATTTAACCATTGGAATATTTACTCCAGAGCAGTGACGTAGTATTTAAAGAAGTTTAGGAGGTAAGGTTTAGTGCATACTGAAGTTAAGACAAAGGCTAAGTATATAGAGATGCAGATGATACAGTGGGCTAGAGCATTGACGATCGAGTACGATCTCTAGAGTAGAGTTATTTTTTCTGGGTTAAGTTGTTATCAAATTAAAGTGATTATGTACATTCATTGTCGTAAATTTATTAGGCAGCATGGTAAGAGGTCTTCGATGAGAGGACTTAGCATCGGAAATAGACCGATCCTGCCTTTTGAATTAAATTAAAAAATAGATATATCAATCTCGCCAACTCTAACTACCCCCTCCCCTTCCTTTGATTGCTTATATTAAACGGAAAAAAATAATAACACAGTCGAGTCGAGTTCAATTTTCAAACCAGCATCGTGTTTTTAATATTTGGTTGCTTTTTTCAATTCAATTGATTATATAATCAGTTATTTATACAATCAATTTAGACACCGATGTGGTTCGTATAAATAAGGGTTGTCGGCAGAGGCGGCCTTAGGGGGTGGCAAGCAGGGCAACTGCCCGGGACCTCGCATTCTCGCGTAACAACCCAAGTGGAAAAATTCATTACTATATACTCGTATGTATTTGAATCTCGCACTTCACTCTTTCGAAATTCTACTAGAATCACTGCGTATATCTTTTAAGGCATTCATGTGCCTTACTTTATCATCTTTAATATTTCCTAGTAAACAATTTGGTAAAGTGTCCTATTTAGTGACGTTTCTATCACTATTTCACTTCAATTATAGTTCGCATCAACTTTATCTTCATTTGTATTCCGACAGGTGGAGTGATTTCGCCATTTGTAGTGGATAAAGTAGACATTTTATATGAAAAAATGTGAGAAACTGACTATAAATGAACTCTTTCATGACAAAAGAATCATGACGCATCTTCAATATGTTGTCAAAGTGACTCCAAAATGTTTACTGGGTTGTCGTCTTTGTGCTTGTTAACTTTTATAAATCTTTTAATATAAAATTTTATTTCTCGTCAGTTATCATCAAAAGTACTTTCTTACAATTTACATAAATTATGCAAAGAACAAGTGCTTCGCAAAGATCTACCGCCGCGGGGCCTCGCAATGGCTAAGGCCGCCCCTGGTTTTCAGTAGCAGTAAAATTCAATTTCGTTATTGTAATAGTTTAAAAATATAAGTGTTATTTTCTTGTGATTTTGTCCTTTAATAAAATGCAAACTCTATCACATAATAAAAAATTAGCTTAATAAAAGCTAAACTTAATTAACCTATAAAAAAATTAGAAACTAGTAATATAAAAGTAAATAATAATGAATTTATTTTATTCAATGAAAAACACTCTCCTTCTACAACTATTGTTTAGCTTCGATGTTAAGTCTTATCAGCGACAACCTCCTACTATCTTGGCCTCATATATATGAACTACACTGCTGCTTAATAAATTTAAGATTATGTATGTACATCAATTTAACTTAATAACAAGCAAAACAAGAAAGTACGCCATTGGTCCGGGAATTGATGTTTGTATTCTATATTCACAATATAATTAAGATAATTTTACTAAGTGTGGATTAATAGAAATAAATTATAACTATTTTAATTTTGAGGGAATAATAATCACATGTTGGAATAAATGTATACATATGGTACCATATAATAAATTACAGCGTCACAAAATAAGGGTAACAGTTTTAGTCACTTTAACACTAACCTAAGGGAAGGAAGATTTAAGGGTGTACTAATAATCACTATCAATTGTAAACCGCATTTCAACGCCCTAACCACCCTAATAAATAGTAAACACCCCAAACACTGGAACTAAAAGCCGTATCACTTTGAATGTAATAAATATAATATCGTTTAGAACTGATTACGATGCACTGTTAAGGACCATTTCCACCTACTATGTTTTAATCTTTAATTGTATGTTTTAGTTTTAAGTTTTAATTTAGAATAATTATTATTATCTTTAATATAATTATTTTGATTTTTTTTATCATTCACAATGCGAAATTTCATTTTACTTTGACAAATTCTGGGTTACGGCCGATAAGAAAGAACATTGTATATATATATATATATATATATATATATATATATATATATATATATATATATATATATATATGTCCCAATATTCAACGATAAGCCGGCACCAGAGGGTGGTCTTGCTCATGACTACAAGAGAAAAAAAGAAAAAAAAATTATCTCATTTTGTTTAGAAATTAGAGAAAGAAATAAAAAAAATTTAAAAATTGAAACACCTTAGGATGTTTTTGACTACCATGACCACAATTTTTCAAATATTTCTGATTTCTTTTTTGTATCGGCAACCTAAATAGCACAGCTATCCACCACAACCATTAAAAATCCCAGAATGCTAGTAGTTTTTACACAAAAATAAATCTAAATTATTTTTTTCTATAATTTTTTTAAAGATTTTTACTTTCAGTCCACTTTAACTCATCGTGGTGTAAAAAAAAGTATGAACACTACTATGGCAAGTTTGTTTTAAAAATTGGCGCAACTCTTCAGGATTCCAAAATGGTAAAATACTCCAGGAAAACTAGCATTAAAAAAAAATTATGCATACTATTTCTAAACAAGAACCAAATTTCATAAATTGTTGTTGTTGATAGTTATCACTTTTACAATAACCAAAATAGGTTTTTTATAGTAGAATGAATTAAAACAAATGGTACAAATAATTCAATATATTCAATTACTTATTTCTACAAACTTCTGTAATATCTAAGAAAATTTTAAAGCAAGTCGATTCTTTTCAATTTTTTAATTTTCTTTTATAAAGTAGTATATATTTTTTATAAGGAAAATAATTATGTTTTTAATTTATAAGTCATGATTATCGGATGCCAATTTGTATAATCTTCGTGGTGATATTTTTTTGTATTTCATTCTATCTAGTTCGGCAAGCTGCATGAAAGTCAAATATCATACAAAACACAAAACATGAATGTTACCATATATTCATTACAGAAGAAATTTTTAGTTAAATTGAATCTAAAAAAGTTTTATTTTATTATTTCACAATCAGTTTGAAAGCATTTAATTATTTAACTTTTTAAGATTATATAATCTTTAAAAAGGTTCTCTTAAGAAGTTCTATGACTACTAATGCGCAAAAAGATGATTTATTTAAAGAGAAAACAACAGTAAATAAGTAAATTAATTTAAGTAACAGGTAATTTTGATTGAGTTAAAACCAACTTAAATGCACGCATTTTATAGTCGGAATAAGAATTTGCATTTGACGACGTTTTACTATTTTGGGAGTTTTAATGGTGTCGTGGCCTCAAATATGCACTTTACATCGCTGCCTAATAAGTATTTGTGATTATGTGAGCACATAATCAATTTAATTTTAATGACAACCAAACACAGAAAATATAACGCTGGTTCGGGAATCAAACTTGCGAAAGCAGCAGTCTGGCGTCAAGCATCAATGCTCTGTGCCACTGTCTCGTCTACAAATGATGTAATTTCTATAAACTTAGATGATGTTGTCCACCGTTTAATTCGTGCTCACCGCACGTGACGTTTGACACCCGCCCCACTCCTCGGCGTCGTTTTGCCCAGAAGGGAATTTGTCACAACGAGCCGCATTAATCCAAATAACTATTATAGTAATAGTATACTTTTTTCGATTGTTATGATAATTTAATTCATTTTGCACTTGCTGACACCATATTCAATTGTCAAAAACCAAAAGGGATTATTTAGATTTTGTTTTGAGGGTGTTTTATAGGGAAGGGTAGTTTATGCTATATGGTGTATGCTTTACGAGTATGTAGTACGTATACAACCCGCAAGAGATAGGACAACTTCGAAGGGGATGAATTACGTAGCTCTTTATGGAACAACTATGAATGAAGGGGTGTGAAGAGAGCGAGGGGTAACGAGGGGTAATATCCACACCGCTTTGCCACTGGGGGATATTACAATAATTTTGTTTGCACAATTTTATATTTATTTATGTTTGGTACAATGTGCTTAATTGTAAGTGCTAATTTTCTAACAGGATTTTCGTTTTTGAGACATCTGCTACTAAATAGCACTTGCTTTGTAAAATGTAGATATACTTATACGGTTCAGTTAGTTTTATTGCGTTGGTAACATTTTTTGTTAATTTGTTACAAAAATCAAACAATTTTATAAATAAAAATATTCTCTTACAATAATTGATGGCATAGTGGTCGAGAGTATTTATTCTTGACGCCAGACCGCTGTGTCTGTGAGTTCGATCCCCGGACCAGCGCTATATTTTCTGGATTTGGTTGTTTCATTGTTATATGATCACATAACTACTAAGCAGGAGATACTATAAGAACTGCTAACATAGTAGGAGATCAACGGTGATAAAAAATTAAACAAATAATGTTTTTAGTAATTTTTACAACTAATGCAATATTGAGTGCCATTTATTTTTTAAATAGTGTCAAAGTTTTTTATTTTTTTATAAATTCAAATTTATTTTTCGTGAATACGTTCAAGCTGTAATACTCAAATTTTATTAGCCTTAGCTTGGTCTCGTAGTCGGTGAAAATAACACAAGCAAAATAGTTACCTAGTAATCGTACCTCTCTTTCATGCACATCGTATAAGAATAAGAATAATCTCATAAGAAACTACGAAAGATTTACAAAATAATTTTAGTAGATTTCATTTCAATTTCATTTTCGTAATGTACATATATTTAGCAATTCATCGAAGGTTTTTTCTCACCGATTAATTTTTTTTTTTTATAAACAATTTAAGGCTAAAATTCTGGCCAAAAATCTGTTTTTTTTTATGAAGCCGCTATTTTGTCAAAAAAATATAATTTACTTATTCTTTCGATTAATTACAAGATTATACATTACTTTAATGAAATTCGTTTGGTTTTTTCATTTTAAATAATCCAGTCCAGATATCGCAGTCACCGCAAGATGCCTTTTTTTAGAGTAGCTCCTGGAGATCAGCTATAGCAGCTTCCACAATTACTATTTTTACAAATACAAAATTTTAAAATACAGTTAAAAGTTACCATAATATATGTACAAATTTTTACATTAATAAATTTAAAAGTCTTCTCAGGAAAAATTCTTGAAAAATCTCTTTTTTTGGGCGTCCTGACTGTATATAACCCCTTAACAGATAAGAACCAATTAACAGATTTTAAGTATTTCTTTGCAGACTTATACTAGCACAGCTTTCACTAGGCCTTCCTACTATGTTGGCAGTTTTCGTGGTGTCGTGGACTCATATACATGAGCTGCACCATTGCCTAATAAGTGTCATACACTATGTATTATGTATTTATAATCTATTTATCTTGATAACAAACAAACCCAGAAAATATAATTCTGATCTGAGAATCAAACCCGAAGACACAGCAGTCAACATCAAGCATCAAAGTTCATTATATACATTTTTTTATGTCGGCTACAATCAATATTGCATATAATTGTGTAATACTATACAAAAATGAAAAAATATCGACTGTCATTTCTACAAATCTTTATTATTGTACGATACTGAACTCAACCTTTGAGCTACCAGTTCTGTTGATTATTTTCTGTAATTTTTGTATTCAATATGAGAAACAGACTTGCTCTAAGAACCTCCCAAAGAATATATATATATATATATATATATATATATATATATATATATATATATATATATATATATATATATATATATATATATTATATATGTATTTAAAGTTTTGATTAATTTACACCCGTAAATCTAGTGTTACTCCACATGCTAATGCTTTGGATAATTATCTAATTGGAAGCAATAAATATTTTATGACCTTTACCATCCCCTAATTTAATATAAATAGGGGTGCGATTGGTAATAATTTCAAGAATAAACATTGACTCATTTTATTGCATATGGCGTTATTTTTGTCAACATACTTGTTCAGTCTTCACTATATACCAGCTAAAATCCTTACTTGCAATTAGGGTACGTTGAACTGCAGTTGTCCCTTTTATAATTCAATGATGATTTTGTATTCTTTAAAAAGAATTTGTCATTTTAATTTGAAACAGTTTTATGTAAACATTTGTATATGTATTTATCTCCAACGTAGTGGAGATCGTTCATTATATTATGCTCGAGTAAAAATCGAATCTTGTAATAGTTCACAGTAAAGCATATCATAGTATTACCAAGTACAAGCAGATATTTGAAAGCAGAGAAAGTCTAAAATATATGTAAATTATAAATTGTGGTGGAGCACCCTAAGGTGAAGAGCGACCACACATTGAAGACGTGAAAAATCGTAGAAAGCTGGGCAACACGGTCTTAATATATTTTGTAACTATTTGTGCATGTTATATGGAAATTGTTTTATTTTAGGTGTTAACAACTTGATTTTACAAGTATATTTTTTACTTCCATATGTCCCAAAAATAAGTGCATATTATATGCACACATATTACAATAAATCCAGGCCCTAGTTATGAATTTTCCATCTGCATTAAGGGATGAAAATAAGTACGGAGTATGTCACTAATCGATTTGTTTGCTGTCATTTTATTAGGGTGATATAATCAACATATGATAGGTTAAGCGTTAAGGGTATTTAGGAGATGTAATTAATGTAAATAACAGACGGTGCAAACAAGTTGGTATTAGAGTGTAGTTAAAGTTGCCTTGCAATCAGGCGGACAGTAAAAGGTCCCTGGTGTTAAATCAATTTAAACAAGGGTGGATTAAGTACAACGAAAAATAAAAATCTAAAAATAGTAATAATACTGAACCTGTTTTATGTTATTTAATCTTATTGTTATTTTCTGTTATGTTTTCAGGGTGTGGTGCTGGACACGCATTATTAGGAAAAACTCGACGGCCAAGGACTGCGTTTACGTCACAACAACTATTAGAACTTGAAAAACAGTTTCGTCAAAATAAATACTTGTCAAGACCGAAACGGTTTGAGGTTGCCACGAGTTTAATGCTTACGGAAACACAGGTATTGTACATTTTCTTTAAAAATTATTAAGCTTTATTCCCACTCACTGTTTTGATATTTTATTTACGATTTCATTTAATATTTTAATCTAGATTTCAGTATCTTTAGAACAGGCATTCATTGTCAGATTCGTGTTTTAATTTGAGGTTAATTAATTTAGTTGATGGGCATGCGTCGTTAATAATATAAATTTTGACAGTTCGACAAAATTGAAAGTGAAATAATTAAAATTGCTGCTTTATTAACAATTAGTAATAGAAATTGTTTTTATTTCTTTATATTTGACAAACTGACGTTGTACTTCTTTTAAAAATAAATTTTACTGCATTTTGACAGATTGACACATTTTGGAGGTTATAATATAATATAGTACTTTTTAATTGAAAACATTGAACCTTGTAAGTCTCTAAAAGAACAAAGAAAACGTAAATTAAATTCTAAATTAAAAATGGTGCAAGGAATAAGTATGCATATTCCCACATGCTATAATATTTAATTTAAAAGCAAAATTAAAGCAATGAGTGAGAATAATACGTATCTTTTTCAGTCATCTCGCCAAAAACCAAAAATAGAAGTATTTAAATACACTTTACAAATAGAATACTGTACATTGTTTACTTCATTAGTGAGACATCTCAGAATATTGGGTTTTTGAGATAACGACGAAACCAATATTCAAGTTTCAAATATGCAGCGGTATTCGTCAAGTTTATATAGATATGATATAATTTTATATATAACTGCATATTCAAGACAACACTAATGAACTGGAATCATTGGAGATTATATAATTCTTTGCCTCCACTTGATTTATTGTGTTAAGCAGGGTTTTTTTAAATTTAATTTATTTAATGCTGGCTTACTTCCAATGCTAAGTCTCATCACCAACGACCTCCTACTATGTGCCTAATAAGTTTATGATTATCTATGTACATAATAAATGTAACTTAATAACAACTAAATCTAGAAATTTTCATTTGAAGCATGTAAAACTTCTGTTATACATAAAAATCTCTGGACAGAATTTTTAAAACTTTTAGGAGAGTAAAAAAAAAATGTTTTTTAAACAAATAAAAAAAAATACAACGTTTCTTCGTTTTGTATTTGAGATATTAGAATTTAAAATATCTTTTTTTTTGTGATGCGGCAACGCTGCGCGCAAAATTATCTCGAGTACTGTAAAATAAGGAACGGATATTTTAACTCTTTGATGGTACTAAGGCATTTTTAACATTGCATGCGTTTTGCAACGTTGGCAGGTCATTGTGTGTGGGTATCCGGGTGCAGAGGTTTCGAATTTCTGATAATAGTAAATGTTCTGACTATATGTGGTTTATACCACGCTGGAACTAGCTTAAAGTAGTTTATGTTCTTCTCTGATCCAGTGGACTTATACTTACGAACGAATTTATTTATTCTGATCTCTGGCGGTAGTACTTGGTATTAATTTGTCATCATACAACTTCAAGCTCAAAATGGTGCACATAATCAATTTAACTTTAATGACAACCAAACACAGAAAATATAACGCTGGTTCGGGAATCAAACTTGAGAAAGCAGCAGTCTGGCGTCAAGCATCAATGCTCTGTGCCACTGTGTCGTCTACAAATGATGTAATTTCTATAAACTTAGATGATGTTGTCCACCGTTTAATTCGTGCTCTAGCCTTAATAGATATAATTCGTGCATCTATTGCCTTAATAGATATAATGTCTTACAAAGCCACATACTTATGTACTTATAAAGATATAAATAAAAAAGATAAATATATAAAAATGTCAAAAGAGTTTTTCATGTTTTACAAGGATTTCTAAATTTTCTTGAATTCTATATTTTCTACAATGGTCATCTCTGTAAGCCTTTAAACACATAAAAGAGACAAATATTTCAAACACCACCATTTATGTTTACAGTAAGACAGAAAGTCAACACAAATATGTATTTTGATGTCTTACCATTAATCTGGATAAATATGACGAATGGCTCGCTGGTTGTTTCTCTAGTATTTCTGTTTGCTTGTGACAGCTCAAGACTGAAGACAGTGAGAATCTCAACTCGTCTGTTGGTCTTTTTACTGGTGTCCAAAACCTAAAATCAACTTCTGTTTATTTTATATTTAAAAATAAATCTCACAAAGCAGTAGGGTTTAACCCTACCAGTGGCATTCCGAGACTAGTGGGGGCATTTTGTAAACATTTTGAAGTCACTGACATCATATTAAGGATGCGTTTAATTCTCTCGGTACGTCTCTGGGTTTTCCCTTTTCAAAGTTACAAAATACTTTTGATTAAACATTTCTTTGCGGAATACCAATCATTAATCGAAGTAATGACAATAAAATTTTACTTATTTAAAACGCAAATAGAAAAAAATGAATTTTTCATCTAGTATACGAATAGTAAAAGCGTGGGGCTTCGATTTCTCATACGATAAGAGACATAATTAGATAAGATTTTTAACACAGCAATAATATGTATTTATTTGTGTCTCGAAAGTAATTTAAGTGTATTTTTTTATTTTCAGGTAAAAATTTGGTTTCAAAATCGTCGAATGAAGTGGAAGAGATCTAAGAAGGCACAACAAGAATTAAAATCAAAGGACAACTCACACCAAAATTCATCAGAAGAGAAAAGTAGAAACAACCCACCTCCCACAAGCAAAGCTCCTTCAGTTGAAGATCCTACAAAGCTTGCTTTATCGAAAGAGCAAGTGTTCTCAAAACAAGAAAAAAATACAAATCTCGTTACATTAGAACATAGCGAGCGTGAAAGAGACAGGAATATTACAACTTTTAATTTAGAAGGAGATAGAAATATTTCAGCGACGGGAAATATGATAAATAGGAGATCTGGTTTATTGGTTTTACAAGATGGTGGACAAATTATACAAAATGGTGGTGATATGTTTAGGCCTTATGTGGTTTAATTAATGTGTTTTATTGTGATAAAACTTTTCTAATTTAAATACATACTTGACATAATTTATAATTAAACATCTTATGTTTGTGATATGTTTCACTTCATGTATTTTTATGTAAAATTAAGTTATTAGAAATTTACAAAAATAATAAGTAGTGAAAATCAAGGAATTGAAAAGTGGATAATGTTTTTAAGATTCTTTCGCAGAAGTTGGGACGCATCGAAATTGTTCGACTTCACTGGTCTGAAGTGTAAACACTATTTGTTAATGAATATTGTGTTTATTCATTTACAGTATTTTGTTACGACTAAGTACATTTAAAGAAATTACAGATCCCATGTAAAAAATGTAACACTTTAATTAGCTTGTAGAAAGCTAGCAATTGTGAAACGTACACTGCAAGACATTTTCTATATGAGAAGTAGAAAAATAAACTTGGAATTAGATTGTCGCAAGCTAGTAAGTGTGAAACTGCATTGCAATACAATTTTCAATCGGGGAGCCATATAACAGATTTAATACATTTTCAGCAGCAGACGTTATTATATTCTTTCACTCAAAAATGGCACCACTTGGCCTTGCCAATTCCGGGAAAATTCAAATTTTGATCAATTCAACATTTTTTGTGATTAAAACGCGGACTCATTTGTTTTTAATTACATCTATTGACTTCATAAATCTTCTTGAAATTGAACTGCAAATTTGAGGTTCGAATATAAAAACACCGATCACACAAAATTCGGATTTTTTCATTGTTTTGAAAATTACAAAAATAGAGTCATTAAAACCACTGTAACTCGTAAAGTAATGTATTAAATGTCATGAAATTTTGACATATATCGTGTGAATTTGGTACTATCTAAAAATCATATGAAAGTACATGTCATCTTACGTGTTGTGATACAATGGTACAAACAAGTAGTACAGAAATTCGTATTGAAGAGAAGTATTTCTCTGAGGTTAATCCGGCCTTGGGAGATTGTGACAACATGCTTAAGTAATAATTGTCCACTTTTCAAATTCGACTAACTTCATTTTTTTTTTTCAAAATTTTTCGAATCAAAATCAAATTTGTGTGCAATAGAATTTGTATGTGTTATAATTTTCATAATGTAATTTGTATGTCTCTTTTATTTAAATATTTTTATTGATTTATTTAATGAATAAACTTTATTCACTATTGTAAATATTCACCATAATGTTGTGTGTTAATGATAAGTCTTAAATTATTTAATTGTATTAGCTAAAAAATGGCTACCTCAATCTAGGTGTACAATGTACATATATTAATTGAAAGAATACCAAAGATTTCTTTTATACGAAAAATATTGCTCATAAAAGTATTATTTTTATTTAATTAACTTAATGAAAAAAATGTTCAAATAATTATTAAGATATTAATTATTTTATGATATAAAATTGTTGGTCTATTTGTATATTTACCTGCAATCTTATTTGACCTTTTGTATGATACCTTAATATTCACTAAAATGTTTTTATGTAAGGAAAATAAGAAGATATATATATATATATATATATATATATATATATATATATATATATATATATATATATATATATAATCATTTTGTGTGACATTATTTAACGTCGGCCTATTTCAATGCTGAGTTATGCTGAGTTTATGGATTATGTATCTATATAATCAATTTAACTTTAATAACAACCAAGCCCAGAAAATAAAACTCTGGTTCGTGGATCGAACTAAAACTATTTTTCCGTTAGAGGCCATCCATTAATTACGTCACACGCAAATAGGAGAGAAGGGTGAGTCTCTAAAGTGTAACAAGACGCCGCAAGTTATAATACAATGATATTTGTCCGACGTAATTTATGAATTACCCTTCACGTTCACAGATATTATTATGGTGAAAATAACAAATTAAGGCCCTCTATTTTACCTTTCCCTTTTGCGATAAATTGGTTAAGAGTCGTAAATACAAATCTAATACTTTCTACCTACGTGGAGCTTTCGGAATATCGGTTTTAAAATATATTGCACAAAATGAATTTCCTCACTTTTTCATAATATACCCAGTAAACATTTTGGAGTCACTTTGACATCATATTGAAGACGCGCATGATTTTCTTGTCATGAAACATTTCAATTTGATTTTACTCGTTCAAGGAAATTTCAGTGATATGAACTACAAATGGCAAAATCACCGTACCAGTATTGAATGAAGTTGCAAATAAACCATTAAAGTGTAACAGAGACAGATATATCTTATTTCTTTTTCTTTGATATTCTCGTAAAATGAATGTGGAATTTTTTCTCTACTAAATTTAATATTTTCAAATGAAAAAGATACAACAACTGTATCTCTTTTTAAAGGTATGATGTTAGAAAAAGAAAGAAAATTCTTATAAAAAGATATTGACATTTTTTTTTTCATAAGTGATATCTATCTGAAATTTGAGTAAAAAAGAATTGATTTCTTTACTCAAACTTCATCTAGCTATGCCATTTCACCAAAATGTTTGCTCGGTACATTAGTAATTGGCCTTAATGCTACTGTAAATATCAAATAAAACCACTATTTTTTTGCGCGTAATTCTTTGTAAATATTATTAAAATTATTTATATATTTATATATACCGGTATGAACTTTTGTAATATTTATTCATGAAATTTTTCTAATGTTAATAATTTATGATACCACAGTTATCTATTAAGTTCTTTAATTATCTTGATAGGCCCTTTTAAGATATAAATAATCCACTAAACATAAAAGTAACATTTACGTAATATTTGTATAATTTTATATTTATAAAATGTTCATGTTTTACACAAAGAGCTACTAACGGAATATTGATTTTTTGATAGTACCCAGGTAGAATATGTAACGCTTTAATTGATTAGCTTGTAGCAAGCTAATGCAAAACAATTTTTTACCTGGGCAATTTTTTACCTGGGTATCTATGTCCTTATTCTAATTTTCAATATCCTAGGGTCTTATGTAATATGAAACCATAAGGTTCCATTACATATCTAGAAACATAAGAGGTTATTGGATGCAATTCAGAATTTCGTCCGATACCACATCTATTTTCATACAAGGGCTTATCAAGATATGTACGAATATATTCAAGGTGTTTCAAATGAGACGATACTACTTGTAATTAAAATATCTTTTTAATTAAACAGCTAAATAAAGTTTTGATTTTAGATTTAATTAACTAATTTCATAACAAAATATTTAAAATTCACTCCTTTTAAAAAAGTATTTTGTTAAAGAAGATATAGCGATTTATTCAGATAAAAGTTGCGGTGATTAATCGTGAGGCGTGTTGACATTTGAACAAACTGTTAATGTATATACTTCTCATTTGTTAGATACCTTCGGTTAGAACTGTACACTGTGAGAAATACACAATAAAAACTACTATGTGAACATAGTACCTGGATAGTCTTAAGACAAAAACTCCTATAGAACCATATAATAATTTCTATGGTCATAGTAACATTTTTATTTTATTAATGAATTTTTGTCATACAACACAGGTACTATATTCAGATAGTAATTTTTACTATGTACTTCTCACAGTATATAAAACGAAATTTACGCATTACAAAAAAAAGAATTACCTCAATGGAAACATCTTGTATATTAACAAGTACAAATTAAGAAACCGTTTGAAATTAGAGGCAGATCAAACACTTCGTGGGCCTAAAACACAGCCTACAAGCGACTTTTGTGACCTTTATTATTCTAAATATCAAATAAGAACAATAATTAACTTAGTTAATAACTGAAGGAAGAATTTTTGTTATTATTTTGTCATGAGACTTCCTGGAGCCGCCATCTTAGTGGTACCAAAATACTGGCTAATAATAAAGTAGCTGATTGCTCTCTGCATTTAAAATAAATATAAAAGAGTCCTTTTGGAGGTGTTAAACAATCAGAGGCTCGGAAGCACGTGTTTCTTATGCATGCGCCTATGTTGAATGATCCGCCTCTGTTTAAAATTCAGTAATCAGAAACAGGTGTAACAGTAATTAAAACTATGTATATATTATGTATAACGAATGCATTATAAACGCAATGCTTGTAAGTGAAAATATTGCAATAAAATGCTTTTACACAAAATAATGAAGCGAGTTCCTACATATTAAGTTAAAAAAATTCAAATTGTAAACAATTATGAAAAATGCCATTATACGTATACCGAATCTGGTTTCTTTCTTCTGATATCTGGAGAAATGAATTCTAAGCTAATTTTAATATTCATGAATGTATATTTCAGATAAATTGTTAATAAGAAAATGAAATACAAATTATTTAAAACTAGAAAAGTAGCCAAAGTTGTTCAGAATTCAGATCTACAGAAATTAGAAAAGGAACGTGAAAATATTATGTAATATATTAATAAATATACGATTATGAAAATAAAATCATATTTTGTTATTATTCATTTATATTTTTTTAGTTTTTATAAACGTTATCCAACAACGAAACAAAAGCTATTGCTGGAGATAGAAATAATTGATTAATATTTTTAAGTAATTTATTTATTTATTTAGGCTTATTTCTCATGTTGAGTCCTATCACCGACGATCTCTTACTATGCTGACAGTTTTTATAAAAAAAAAGTGTACTGCACCGCTGCCTAATAACTAAATTCAGAAAATATAGGGCTTGTCCAACGATGAAACTCGAAGACACAGTAGTCTGACGACAGGCACAAATGATCCCGGCTTCTGTGCTGTATGTAGATTTTAAAAATTGAAACTAAAAAAATGTTGAAAAGGGTATACTTATTGCTGTATAAGACCTAATCTGTAATAGATAGAAAGTTGAAATTTTGCATGTGTATATCGCTAGAGAATGTAAATATATTTCAAAATTTAGAAATTAAAATATGAGCAATGGGAAATATTATTGGGCCTAGTAGAGAAACTTGAGTTGTGTAAAAATTGAGTATCTAATTATTAAAAAAATTATTCAAATTTAAATAATTATATTTAGAGAAACGGGTTTTATTTTTGCCGAGAGTAAAAATTGAGCTAGAAAATTCAAATTTTGTATAGGTTAGCTTTGGCATCTACTACAAATCAAGTGAACAAATTCTAAATTTTGAAAAAAAAGTTCGTCAAATAATGTGTAGTGTCTAAAGTCAGAATACTCTACGCTTTTAATGAATTTGTTTGATACAAACCGTCCTTTGCTGATATATGGACCGATTTAGAGGTGTGGAGGAAATTATTTTCCGAATAAAAGGAACAATTTCTTTCCGTGAAGTCTTTCAAAAATTTATTGCCTTTATCTCTATTGTGGAGGCGTTTTTTGCGGAGCTCCCGGGACAGTAGCGCCGTCTGCCCTCCCTCAAATCCGGGCCTGCACATATGCACTAGAATGACAGAAACATCGACAAAATTACCTGTCGGACCATTTCCGAGCACAATGCCGCTGTTTTGACGCATACGGAAACACCTATTAGTATCTATCAATTGTAACCCAAATGCAATATATGTAAATTTCAGTAGTGTAAAGTTTACAATATTGAAATTTGCTTTACACAGAGAGAAAAAATTCGAGAGTGCGGTAAAAACGAGTTAACAGGTGAGATGATTGTAAATTTCCCCGAGTCTGGATTGCATAGGGGTCAGTAGAATATACAAGTTGCACTGGATAGAATGGAATCTACAGCATTAGATAGAATGAAATCTGAATTATGCCTCTGGCTCGGTTGGACGCTCTTACATATATATATATATATATATATATATATATATATATATATATATATATATATATATGAAGTATATATATATATATACAAACCAGCATGACTCTACAATCTACAGTGTCGAGCATCCTGAAGTGTTCTGTGTAAATGTATGTATGAATAAAACTCATTCGGTTAAAAGGTTTTCCACTTTTCAACATTTGCTGGTGTGTTCACACGATTTCGCTTGCTTTATCTCGCTTAGCGAATTGTTCGCTTTTTCGCTATTTTGCTGGTCCATGGTCTTGGTTCGTGGTCGTGGTCGTGGTCGTGGATGTGATCGAATCATACATGTATGTATGAGGATACTTATTTGGAGTAGAATGGTGGGAGGGAGATGACTTCTTAGTTCGTAAACTGGAAATAAAAGGACAATTGTTAGAGTACATTTATACGAAATAATATTAGCTACATGTATTATTTATTGTTCGACTTTCTTAATTATTAGAATTCTTAATTAAGTTTTTTTTATTAAAATGATTGAATGGATGTTAATATACCACAATATATCCCACAAATATATTTATAGAGTATTTGTTTTTCTAAATATTATTATATATATATTTATTGCGAGACTGCACAAAAATACGACATAGATAGAATTGTGTCTTACAGTGCAAGTTCAAAAGTTACTATAGTAGAACCACGATAATTTGGCACCAGCCTTTTTCCTAATTTTTTATTCTTTTTAATTTATCTTACTATAGATCAGTTTTGGAGTTTAAATCGACAAGAGTGTGATATTCAATAAAATAAATATTTAATTTTTAACCACTTTATACTCTACGTTTTTCTTTAAGCTACGCACTTGCCAAAATTACATGTTTCAATCGTTCACATGTTTATCTAGAGTGATTAATTAATCGATGGTATTTGAATCAAAACTATACTGATATATGATAATTTGACAAATTTTACAATCCGACACGGTCGTTATAACGGCCAGAATTAACAAGACTCTACTTCTAGAAATTATTGAAATTAGAAATTACTATGATTAGAATCTTTTTATAAACTAAATTGGGGCCCAACCGCTCGGTCAACACAAAACAATAAACGGTACCAACCCGGCCCAGCCCAGTCAGTTTCTAACCTGGAAAGCCCAATAACAAAAAAAAAATTCTCGAATTCATAATAATTTTTTAGAACTCTGCTCATCTATCATCAATATAGAGATTTGTAGTAGAGCTGTAGCTTGCTACAATCTAATTCCAATGTTTTTTTCTACCTCCCATTTAGAAAATTCTAATGCAGTGCAATTACTAACGTAGTCAACCTTGCTAGCTTGCTACAAGCAGATTCTAAGATTCATTTTCTGCCTGTGAAGGGTCATATTTTATTTAAGAAAGCACTATTTCTAATCCTAAGTTAAGTTAGGTAATATTGAGGGTAGAACTTGCATGGGTACCGTTTGGAAACATCATATACTATAAATATGTAGCAAAATAGGATCTGTGGAGCCAAGAAGTCATCAACTATTATGAAGAAAATACATTGCATACATTTTTAAATTATTTAAAATATAGCGAATTAATTAGTCTTAAAAATTATAATTTATTTATGCTTTTCATGCCCCAGTAAACATTTTGGAGCATTTTGGAGTCACTTTGACATCATATTGGAGATGCGTATGATTTTTTTGTCATGAAGGACTTCATTTATAGTTCAGTTTCTCACAATCGTTCATATGAAATGTCTGTTTTATCGTCTACAGATGACGAAACCACTCCACCTGTCGGAATACAAATGAAGACAAAGTTGATGCGAACTATAATTGAAGTGAAATAGTGATAGAAACGTCACAAAATAGGGCACTTCACTAAATGTTTACTCGGTCTATTGATCAACTAAAATGCTATAAAATGTAACTCTCAATGTCAACCCTTCCAAGTTTAGCCTAGGGCCCACTTGTAACTCAAATTGTTCTAATGTATATTCGCCAATTTTTAAGGTTTAAAAAAATTCAAAAACGAAATACCTACTAGAACTTGAGCAGTTGTGTAAAGATGTTATATTCCCATTGTGTGAATTTTAAATTTTGGGGCCACTCAATTATACTTTCAATTTCATTACTACACTGATGAGATTATTTAGGCCTCCCATGCTAATATACATTTTTGCAATTTTCAAGTGATGATTATTTCGAAAGTTTTCAAATTTCATTCTATCTAGTATTAACTTGTCTATTTTACTTAAAAAACATATAAAACTTCAAAATAACGATATCAGATTTAATATGTTTCTAAATCATTAAACTAATCCATACTTTAGTATTAATTTGACTAAAATAAAAGATTTCTAAGCTTCTGAATAATATAACAATTTATCCAAGTCATAATGACAACATTTAGAAATCATTTTATTACATTAAAGAATACAGAAATTGTAATAACCAACAAGAAAAAACAAATAAAACATAATATATAGATGTCGGTATATGTTCTTCATACAAATCGCCTCGTTTCGGATAAAAGTTTCCTCAGACTACGACGGAACTACTACTGGTGGTGAACTACCAAGCACCGTCAAGCACCACCATTTGGAAAACAAATTGCAAGCTATTATTTTGGCGCCAGAATCTACTCAGAAAGCAACGTTTACCAGTCAACAGTCTTGTGAGAAATATATTTTGTATTAAAACTTAGACTTGCCATCGATTCTTGTATAATAAATAAATAAATTGTTATAATATGTATAAATATATTATATATATATATATATATATATATATATATATATATATATATATATATATATATATATGTATATATATATATACACAGAGATGTGCACAAATGCTTTTCAAATGTATTTAAATAGAAAATGCAAATACCTCTTAATTTTTCCATTTCAAATACAAAATACAAAGTAAATTTCATTTACTTACATTTACATTTAAATACAAAATGCTTTTGAGAAAATAGAATACTCTTTCATACTCTTAATACTTTAGAACTTTCTCCAAAGTTCTGTACCGGGCCTCCTAATTTTCTCAACTGAATTGATTGAATTTTTTATTGTCAAAAAGTGTTAGCATTGGACACCGTAATATATATACAAATTTCAACTTTTTACCTTTATACAGACCTTTATCTTTATTACAGAAAATATAGCAAAAATTATCCGTTGTTTTTTCCAGTTTTTCCAAAATTATGGATTTCTAGGAAATTCAAGTAAAAATTCGAAGATGCAACTTTTTTCTCTACGAAATATTTTCAAAAAGATGCATGAAACTGTATTCGAGCCACCATATGAAATGCCTATATATATATATATATATATATATATATATATAAACAAATTAACATATAAACACACACTTTGAACTTTATAATATAAGAAGAAAAAAGTAATGTTTATGGATCCTATATTATAATGTTCCAACTGTTTGTTTATATTCTTATGATCTTATGATCTTATATGTTTGGTAGTGAATTTTGTATGGCAGCGCGAAAACGGCTCCAGGGAAGTTTTTGAAAATTTCCTATTTCGTAGAGAAAAAAATTCTAAGACTTTTGGCGTCCCCGGATTTTTCCCTGAATTTCCTGGAAACCCGTTATTTTGGAAAAACTGGAAAAAAAGTGAGCCCTTTTTTGCTGTATTACTATTAGTTGGTAAGAGATAGAAAGTTGAAATTTTGCATGTGTATTAAGGTAATCAATGTTGACATTTCTCAAAAATTAGAAATTCAAAAATTGAAAAAGGGGGGGTTGAAGAAATTCGGGGGCCCGGTAGGGAACTTTGGAGAAAGTTAATATTCTGGATTCTAGAATAATTAAGTATATTATCAATAAAAAAAAATTCAAAATTTCAAAATTTTATTGGGGGGCACGGGGGCAGTATTTGCCGAGAGTAAAAATTGTGCTAGAAAATTGAAATTTTGTATGTAGGCTAACCTTGGTAACTTATTTACGAATCGAAAAAAAAAATCCCAAATTTTGAAAAAAAGTTGGTCAAATAACGCATAAATTGAAAATATTTTTTATTTTTATAAAAAAAATATATTTTGTAGTCAATTTATATGTGTGGCGAGTTTATTTATTATTTCAATTTAAAAATAGAACAGTGAAATATGAAATTTAATTACGAATTATTTTATTGGATTCAAATGATACACGCCAAAAAGACGTCGCATTGCAACGGGGGTATACTCTAGGGATCTTATATTCTTATATGTTTGGTAGTAAATATTGTATGGCAGCGCGAAAATGGCTCTGTCAATGTTATTGAAAATTGTCTATTTCGGAGAGAAAAAAATTCCAAGACTTTTGGCGTCCCCGGATTTTTCACTGAATTTCCTGGAAACCCGTAATTTGGGAAAAACTGGAAAAAAAGTGAGCCTTTGACATGATATTCAAGCCACACCCAAAAAACAGACGTCGCTTGCGACGGGGGTAAAAGCTAGTATATTTATATTCTTATATGTTTATGTGTTTATATGTTTGGTTCGAATTTTGTATGGCATCTCGAAAACGGCTCCAGGGAAGTTTTTAAAAATTTCCTATTTCGTAGAGAAAAAAATTCTAAGACTTTTGGCGTCCCCGGATTTTTCCCTGAATTTCCTGGAAACCCGTCATTTTGGAAAAACTGGAAAAAAAGTGATCCCTTTTTTGCTGTATTACTTTTAATTCGTATAAGATAGAAAGTTGAAATTTTGCATGTGTATTAGGGTATTCAATGCTGACATTTCTCAAAAATTAGAATTTCAAAAATTGAAAAAGGGGGGGTTAAAAAAAATTCGGGGGCCCGGTAGGGAACTTTGGAGAAAATTCATTTTCTGGATTCTAGAATAATTAAGTATATTATTAATAAAAAAAAAATTCAAAATTTTAAAATTTTATTAGGGGGCACGGGGGCAGTATTTGCCGAGAGTAAAAATTGTGCTAGAAAGTTGAAATTTTGTATATAGCCTAACCTTGGCAACTTATTTACGAATCGAAAAAGAAATCCCAAATTTTGAAAAAAAGTTGTCGCATAAATTCAAAATATTTTTTATTTTGATATAAAAAATGTATTTTCTTAGTCAGTTTGTATGAAAAATTAATTGTTATTAAATGTTAAATCAATATAGGACGAGTTTATTTATTATTTCAATTTAAAAATTAAATTTTGACTTGAAATTCAAGCCACTCACAAAAAACAAACGTCGCTTGCGACGGGGGTAAAAGCTAGTTAACACTATGAAGTAAGAAAAGTAAGACAAATAGAAGTTTTTCAAATAGAAAATAGGTTTGCTAAAGTTTTCAAATAAAATATAAAATGCTATATTCTTAAAAGGTATTTAAATACAAAATAGAAAATCGGTATTTTGCATTTGCATTTTGAGTATATGTATATATATATATATATATATATATATATATATATATATATATATATATATATATATATATATATATAAGACTCCAGTCCTATTATGTCTTTAGTTTTATTAGGAAGCATAAATTTTAATTAAACTCATGTATTGCTTATTTGAAGATTATTTTGTTAATTTAAATACTTATTTTAATAATTACATTGTTTAACTTAAATCATACCTAAAATTTTAAGGAAGGACATTTAAAATTTGTTTACTGTAAATTGTCAATTCCTTTTAATATAATTTTATTATAACCTCCCAATATATGCACTTAATTAACAAAATCTGTCCACTGCGTATATGTTTTCACTGAACGGTCACTGTTTTACCTGCAAATATAATTTTTTTATATATATATATATCTTTATATATTATATATCTTTTTATATATATATATATATATATCTTCTTCGGTACAGCTTCACCTTGGTGAAGTGTCCAGTTTTGTGACGTTTCTATCACTATTGTACTTGAATTATAGTTCGCATCAAGTCTATCTTCATTTGTATTTCGACAGGTGGAGTGATTTCGCCATTTGTAGCCGATAAAATATACATTTCATTTGAACGACTATGAGAAACTAAACTGTAAATGAACTCTTTCATGACAAAAAAATAATACGCATCTTCGCATCAGTTGTCCGGCATTAAGAATCCACCCTCTGGTTACTGTGCCGTCAAAAATGTTTGTATTGCTACATAAACGTTTTTAATAGTAATGCTTCAGCAAGCCTTACTTAGTACCATAGAAGAAAACTAGGTCTACGCATAAACAAATGGATAAATGGATACAAATACTTTCACATTTCTTATATTTTGTACTCCTATATCCTTATGTTATAAGCGTATGCATCCTTCATCCTAGCATTAGTTCTGAATGGTAATATATATGGTAAACATTGTAATATGACAAGAAAGAAAATGAATAATTTTATACAAATAAAATATAAACGTAACACATATACCTGTCAAAATGTTACAATTTTAGGTTAGAAAAATATTGAGAAAAATCTGATATAAAATTGATTTGACTATTCAAATATTTAGAAAGACATATTTAAATTTGCAGGATACACACATATAAATATATATATATATATATATATATATATATATATATATATATATATATATATATATATATATATATTTATATTTATATATGTATATATATTACAAATAACATAAAAAGGAGACAAATACCAAACGATTTTCGAACAAAATACATTCGGCTTCCATTTTCTTTTCTCGCTAACCTAATTTATTTGAAATGGCGGCTGAAATACAAGAGATTCTGGGTGATTTCGGGAGTCACGAGGAGGCTCCTCTCCGCTCATCGTCAGAGGGTGTAGCTGGATACTGGGGGTGGAGGTACAAGGAGAGGGAGCTTGTGAGTTGAAGGGATCGTGAGTACGCCGAAGGGGTGACGGTATCGGTGATTGATGCTGCTTGTTAAACAACTTAGGGGTAAACACCGCTCAGTGGTGTAACTTTACACATCTTCAGTAAATAGAAATGAAACTTAACCTAAAAATATTTGACTTAAAAAAAAAATTATAAATCTAGAAAATTATATTACTTCAAATTTTCTCAAAGGCCTCGTACTCAATAGTGCTGAGTATATTTTCGATACTGTTCAATAAATGTACGATTACAATATAACTTGACAACAACCAAACCCAAAAAATATAACTCTGGTCCAGGGATCGAACATGAAGACACAAAAGTTTAGCATCAAGCATCAATACTCTCGCCCGCTGTGTCGTCTCGGACCTTTTAATAACACCGCGCTGTGTAATAAATTTCGTAATAATTAATTAAACTTGTTAACAACCAAGCCCAGTAGTCTAACACAAACATAAATGCTCTCAACCTCAATGCTGTTACTTTAAACGTGTTACTCAGGTAATAAATAACGTGGAATTAGCTTGTGACAAGCTAGCTAGTGTGAACCTTGCATTGCATGACAATTTCTATATGAGAAGTAGAAAATTGCTAAGTAATTGTTAGTAAAAAATAGTTATCGAAAAAGTTAGATAAAAATTAGTTAAAACTATGACTGGGCTTGTGTCCTCATTTTTTAGGGGTTGATTTTTCAATTGTTGATTGAAATTGATGTTAATAAATGTGTATTGTCGTGTCTATTTTATTGAATATCTAAATGTTGACGGAGATATAGCAATTAAAAATTTGAATTGTAGTTTTAGCGCTAGAGATGTCGGCCATATTTATGACGTGAAAATGTAGTGGGATAGGTCAGTTATTTGTTGATGAGGTCAGTGCTGTGGTAATGTTTTGTAGCTGTTGGTAATTTTGTGTATTTAGTATGTTTGCGTTAGTTAGCAAAGAATAATAAGTATTTATTTTATTTAATCCTGTTACGGTAGACACAATATTGAAATTTTATTGTTTCTCGAAATAGTAGTAAATAATATTTGATATATAAATACATATAGCAGAGATTTATGAGCTGTAAGGTTGGTAACCTGTAAACTTGTCAGAGTGTAGTCAAGAATATATCTCTTTTACGCTCTGTTGTATAAAACAGAGGTCCGACGTGAGGTCACATGACTTGGAATTTTCTACAACGTTAAATCCCTTTAATAATTAAAGAGACAAAGTGATTTTTTTAATTGTTAATTTCTCCTAACATTTGAGGTCGAGGTAGCCAAGTTTATCAATATCTATATAGTACACTTTACACAATAGAAATTAGGACACAAGCCCATGCAGCAATCAGCCTGTTTAATCTCACATTTAGAAGCTGGAGCTTGAAGCATTTATTTACAAACTTAATCCGTTGAACTGTATTTAGTTTAGATACCGCTTCATATGACTTTTCTTCCACTTTCGTTTTCTTCAATGTTTTCTTCAATAAATGTAATGCGGTGGCTGCTTTCCTTGCTGAATAGTAGACGCTTACCCTTAAGCGACGTTGCTGTCATGCTTTCATTGTTAGCAAAGTTTTTGCTATACTTTATGGGTTTGTTTAAAGTCATGATTAATTTATTTATGTAGACAGTGGTATTCTTCACATATATGAGATCACAACACTATACAAACTAGCATCGAAAATATCCCGACATTAAATAAAGAAAATAAAAAAAGAAAGTGAGAATAATCATAAATTTCTATAATTATTTTTTTATAAAAAAAGCTCAATTTTGTAAAGGAAAATAACAGTCTAAAGAATATACTAATAACAAAAAGTTTTTATATTTACAATTAAATAAAAATAAATGTAATATAAGAAATAATTCTGTCTACAAATACACCCCTATACAGAAGCTTGGGGCTTTCTGATTGCTAATTGGGAGGAAGGAGAGTTTAGAGGTTGGGCGAATTCCAGAAAGCGAGCCAACTCGTTCCAACCAATCACAGTACAGTAGATACATTGTTTTAGAACGTTGCTCAATTTTATAATTTACATAAAGTAACATATTTTTTTATAAAACATAAATTTATTTTAAAATAATTTAATATATGGTAAATATGATCGCAGTTTATGAACACATAACCTCAATGTTTATGATCAATTTTATTCTTAAAGTTAACAATTCGTACTTTAAGCTTCTAACTTCTAATAGAGACAAAAGCACAGGTTGAAACCGAAAGGACCAAATAATTGTGTACGGAAATCTTGAGTTGATACCAATAAAAATAGAGAAAATTAACTTTAAAAATTAGCACTGAATCAAATAAATTTTCAATGTCATTTTAAGTTAATTCATAGGTTATCCAGTTCATTTCAGAAAGCAAAAATTCATTTCCGAAAAATCGAAATTTGAGTTCATTATGCAGTTAGCATATATATGCAATTATTGGCAATAATAGTAGAGAGTGAAGAAGAAATAGTAAAGTAAGAGAGTCAAGAGGAAATAGTAAAGATAGAGCGTCTATGCCTGTAATAAGACATAAGTGGAGAAGTGAAAACGAAGAGAGAAGGCAGGAAGGATAGTGAAAAGATAATAAAGGAGGAGTAGGGGACATGAAGAGAGAGGATCAAGAAAAGAAGAAACAGAAAGTACTATTCGAAGTAGTAATAGTCTAGAATAGTTTAAGTTTAGTTTTTTAACCTTGAATTTATATGATATGCATTAAGAAATATAATAATGTAGATTGTAAAGCCGAAAGGTACACAATTTATATAATATAATAATATATGCAATTATTCCCTCTATTTGATTTAAAGCTCAGATATCGTATGCATCTAACCAAAATTATAATGCAGATAAACTTTTCGAATACCAGTCAAATGTATGCAACTGGAATATTGTTCCCGCGGTTCTGTCAAAACACAATCTTAGGATATCCCAGTAAACAATTTGGTGAAGTGTCCTTTTTTGTGACGTTTTTATGACTATTTCACTGCAATTATAGTTCGCACCAGCTTTATCTTCATTTGTATTCCGGCAGATGGAGTGGTTTCGTCATTTGTAGTCGATAAAAGTCGTGCGCATCTTCAATGTGATGGCGAAGTGACTCCAAAATGTTTACTGAGATGTCTCATTAATGACCTAGACAAGTGTTATATTCTGACTCAATATAACATTTATATATTTCGTACTTTAGGAAAACAGCAGAATAGAACTAAATAAATATCAAAACACAGTGCAAATTCGATATATCGAATCTGTAAGAGAACTAGGAAACTTCGAATTATCGATGATTTCGATATTGTCGAGGTTCGACTTATCGAGGTGATTTCTGACTGACTTCGATATATAAATGTTCACATTAAAATAATTATACACTCACGGCAATTATAGAAATTACATTTTATTGAAATATAAAATACTGTTACAGTGATAATATATTAATTAACATTGATTTTTAAATAGTACGTAAAAAGGTGCACTTATTTTGTAAAAAATTAATTGCACCTTTAAAAAAAATCTGAAATTGTAGTTTGTCTACATGAAAGTGTTATTTTATTTAATGCGTAATTTCGAAATATCGAGGTGTACCCTACTAGTCATTCGATATGTAGATGAATTAAAACGTCGATTTATCAAGGAATTCAATAACATCGAGGTTCGTTATATTGACGTTGCACTGTATGTGTACAATTCTATCTACCATTAACGAAAACCGCTGTTATATTAATTTGTATTTATACAAAAAGGTATATGTTTACTATTTTAGCAAAGAAAACCATTGTTTAGCTGACTTATTACTACGGTACATGAAAGCAAAAATGTTTTTTTGAATGAAGAACATAAACATCAAAAATGAAAAATCGGGTTTTAATTTGAGCAAAAACTTTCAGCAATGATTTTCTGGAGAATATTTGTTTTTTCAATGAATTTGTTAATTTACAGTAGGCGCCCCTATTTTACAGTGTGGCTATCGCATCTCTAATGCCCCTCAGACCGGCACTGGTTATTGAGAAAATGCATCAAGTGACTGTTAAGGCAAAGATTATCAACTAACCCAGACCATTAACGAATAGACAAATAAGACAAATCCCTAGTGTTTGGAGGAACCCGGATTCAATTTGTGACTAGATACAATTGATTTTGGAGAAGCAATTGTGATTAGATACAACTGATTTCTTGCAAGAAGGTTAAATAAAATTGGTCATAGATTTTAGCGAAAGGAAGTTGTATTACACAAATGAATTTTTAAATTTTAAATTAAATGAATGTCGTTTTTTATGAAAATTTCTGGGGTTGATTTAATATTTTGTTTAGGTAAGTGAAGGTTTAATTCAGGGCTAAGTTAAGAAATACAATTGAAATGAATTGAACCCAAAGACAAAGCATTCTGCAATCGAACAAAAAAGAATCTAGAACAAGAAAGAAGGTAAGAGATCACTGAAACAAACTCCTATTTTGAGGGCCTTGAGAGGATTGGGAAACAATTGGCGCTTTTGCCTACAAAAATATCTTCCGCTGAGAAATAAAGCGCTTTTTCAACAAAAAAAAGTTCTAGAATTATCAAACTTCCCTCGTTTGTTGAGAACATATAAATATATGTTGACAGTTAAAAAATGGCGCGATATTTAGATTGACACCTCTTGTTAACAGACCCACAAAAAAAAACCGTCAGAAATTACAAATCTGAATAGAACTCTAAGGTCAGAAAATTATTATTTTTAGATTACTAAGCAAGTTCAGTAATGCGATTTACCAAAACGGATAATCTATTGAAAACAATGAGTCTGGTGTACACTAACGGCGTTTAACGATGTGAAAATAACGAAAATAACGGCTCCACTAACCGGAATGTGCTGCATTCATGGAACGATGTACGATGGTATGGTATACGTATACATGTATACACGTATACGTAATACGTACGATAGAACGATGGAACAGATACGATACTTGGATACTTTATACCCTGCATTATGTCCCAGAGATCTTGAACACATTCCTATACATAATGTGTAAATATATCAAAATATACATATATAACAAGGTGGGAGGAAAACTAGCATGGGAAATGGGACAGACTGAGGAGAACTTGGGAATAAAACAAGCTTACATTGTGTTTTTTTATCTGATAATTTTAAATCCATTTTCATCCAATCCATTTTTTTTAAAATTTTATTTTAAACTAGGGCTTCACACGTGCACGAGTTTTTACGGTTTTACGAGACGAGAACCGAGACGATACGAAAAAACTATTGAGACGGTACCGAGACCACATACGGCGAGACTCGAGAGTATCGTTTCGGGTTCGAGGAGGTTATTTTAAAAAAAAATTACGAGAAAAATATATTAACAAGCAATATAAACGTTCAACCTTTTTTATTAGGAAAAAAGGTTAGGTCATTTACGAAATATAGAATCTGCTAAATAGTGCAGCCGTTGGAGGTAAGTGAGTATGCATAATATGAGGAACGAATTGTGACAACTTATACGAGTTCTAGATGTCTTATATAACAATAATATGAATGTTGAGAGTTGAAAATTTGCCTGTACTTTTTTTTATCCTCCATGTAAAAATTACCATGAGAAATCCTATATCAGTGCCTGTAAAGCGTTGGAAATTTATTTTTTAGGAGTACTTATGAGGTTTAAGTGATAAAATATTGTAAAAAATAACTATTATGAAATTATGAATAAGTATAATGAATGAAAGTACAGTAACATTTGTCTAGTAGTTCAAAATCTCAATCAACATTTTTTATTGTTTTTTTTTATAAACAATAAACATCTTTGTATTATCATTGTATATTATTTAACCTAATACAGAGTTGTTCAGACGTTAAATATCGCTCGACTATGCTGGGCCTGGACGGCACTATGCGTTACGTCACTAGTACTGTGACTGGAAAATCTTCTTCTTTTCCAAAAATCATATGACAGTAAACGAAAGCTGAGAATATTTAGTACATAAATTTTACGTTTATTTACTGAGCAATTTCACTTATCGTTGTAAATGTCTTTTAACTTGGGAGTAAAACAAGCTCGCATTGTGTTTTCGTTATCTAACAATGGGCTTGTGTCCGATGTCTTAATTTCTATAAAAGTGTACTATATATTGATAAAGTGGGTTACTAGAACCTCAAATGTTCAATTATTTTTTAATAACTTCTTATATAAAGAACATATTAACAATTAAAAAATTCATTTTGTCTCTTTAATTATTAAAGGGATTCAACGTTGTACACATTCCAAGTCCATGTGACATCACAATCCTTGTGTAAGGTTACCAACCTTACAGCTCATAAATCTCTGCTATATGTATTTATATATCAAAATATCAAATATTATTTACAGCTATTTCAAGGAACAATCAAATTTCAATATTATGTCTGCCGTAACAGGGTTAAATAAAATAAAAACCTAATACTCTTTGACTTGACTTGATTATTTTGAATACCCAGTAAACATTTTGGAGTCACTTTGACATCATATTGAAGATGCGTCATGATTTTTTTGTCATGAAAGAGTTCATTTATAGTTCAGTTTCTCACATTTTTTCATATAAAATGTCTACTTTATCTTCTACAAATGGCGAAATTACTCCACCTGCCGGAATACAAATGAAGATAAAGTTGATGCGAACTATAATTGAAGTGAAATAGTGATAGAAACGTCACTAAATAGGGCACTCCACCAAATTGTTTACTGGGTACCAACAGCTACAAAACATTACCACAGCACTGACCTACTCAATAAATAACTGACGTATAAAATGCATTTCACGTCATACAAATGGCCAACCATTTCTAGCGCTAAAACTACAATTAAAATTTTTAATTACTATATCTCCGTCAATATTTAGATATTTAATAAAATAGACACGGCAATACATATTTATTAACATCAATTTCAATCAACAATTGAATCGACCACTAAAAAATGAGGACACAAGCCTATGCCAATGGTGTTTCATCAGCTTTATTGCTAAAGTTTCAGAAGAGACCGTCCGACAGCATTTTTGTCATTGGTAAGTTCTATACTTACTCTGTGAAACCATGCAATTCTTCTTACGATATCTCATGGGTATTACCTCCTTCATAAATCAAGTTTATGCTTGCCTATTCAGACCAGTTTCTAGATATTCTTATTATTCTTGAGGTAATTCCTCTTTTTATTCATTACTATGCCTAAATATCTTAATTTGGGGACCATCCCTACAAACAATTTCTCTAAATCTCGTCCGAATCTAATACGATTCTAATGCGATTCGGATCAATCCGTTCGAATCTAATACGAATCTTGTCAACATTGTTTGTAGGGTATGTTCTCTAAACACTATAATTTTCTACCATGAGACTTTTTGTGAGATCTCTTTTAAGCAAAATCATTTTTGTCTTTGGCAATGAGATTTTAATTTTATAGTGGTCAGCCTGTCTTACAATTTAGTCCAATGCAGGTTGCGCTTTCTTCTTCAATTCTGACCAACTATTTCCTTTCCTTTCTTTCAATGTCTATATAATACTTTAATTAATTTAAGAGTATGTTTTATAATTATTTAAACCCTGTACAACTTACTAAGTTATTCGTCAAAATAATTTAGGTGCTGTTAAATTTTTGAAACTTTATTATAAGTCATTTAAAGTAGTTTTCAACTTAAAAAGAAATCATAAAAACCTGTAGGTACATACAGTGCTGAATTGACTTGTGCCGGACCTACATTTGAGAAAGACTTACCATTAAATGCAATTGTGATCAGATACAATTACAACACTTTCTAATAAGTGTATGATCTAGTATTGTATACATATTATCAATTTAACGACTGCTCTAAAAATTAAACCAGAAAGCATGCCGACCTGTGAATGGCCACTGTGCTACCTTTATTTGCTAATATTTTCTTTAGAATTGTGACTGAATTAAGGCAGACGAGTCTCCAGTGTGGGGCACCCTTTGATTCTAATACAGAATTTGACAGAATAAAGACTATGGTAACTAAACAATTAGCTTAAGTATACAGAAGCATTAAGCTATGGGGGCCTTAGACCGACATCATATTGATGAAATTCTTTGCTGTTGATTTTTTTTGAAATTTTTTTGTACGAATATATTACAGATTTTTGCCTTCTGTTATCAATTCTGGAAGTGGTTAATATATTTTCTCTCAACAGGTTTGTTTTTTAGCTAATGGTTTGCATATTGGATAATAAGTAGATAACTGTTTTATCATCGTAATTGAAATTTTACTAATTAGTTCGTGTACTATCCGTATGTCAAATGTAAACATAAGCAGCTGTGTAGTTATACATTAGTAAACTCGAGAGACAAAGATTAAGTAGTTGGATATTACAAAATGTCAAAGTAAAAACTAATATTATTTAGTTATGATTATTAATAAGAAAAACTATTTGTATAAAAGCATATGATTCTTATGAACAGTATTGGAATAATAAATATTGTGTACTGAATTTAATAGTGTTTTAAAAGTATTTTAAATTCATGATAATTTATTAAAAATCTAGTAGTTTTTTTATAAAGATAAATTGATTAGAAAATGTTAACGACGGGGCTAAATTGATAAAGCTAAAATAAAAGTTTAACTGTTTAATTAAAGTTTTGTTATGTTTCAATATGAAGACAATCGAAGGAAAAATAGTGGTTCTTGGATCACAAGGTAAGCAACAATTTTTTTGTTTACTGTTATTGAGACTTATTTACATATTGATAGTTACAAAGACAATATTTATTTGTTTTCTTATATTGTTACAATATTTTTATTTGTTTTGAATCTATTTTAATATGTATATATATTATTTGAAATCAGTCTTGAATCTAAACAGTTTTATATGCCTTATTTGTTAAGGAGACCATTCACTTTTTCTATAATTTTCTACATCAATTTTTAGTCTTTCTTATGTATAATATTTAGATGTAATCCTTGTTAATATTTTTGTATCATCATTTTTTTACGCCGGTAGTGATAAAGGTTTGTTTGAGTTTAATCTGTTTTGCGTTCTAATGTGATTTATTTTCACTTTAATCCAAGCTAAGAAAAATGCTGGCTCTGTATTATTAAACTAATTCTATTATGTTTTATGTATTTTTTTATTATATTAGATTTAACTAAGTTATGTTTATATAGTTTGCATTTAGAATTAAGGATAACAGCAACCAAATTTAATATTAGTTGCATAGAGCTGTTTAATCAAATTGATATGAATTCTATTGATATTGTTAGCTTTCAGAAATAAAGCAATAAATGTACTTTCTACAAAGGCTGTAATCATATTAAGTGATATGAATAATTTTTTATCAAAGTTTTATAACTGAGACAATGGGTAATCAGATTTTTATGATTATTACTATTTTCCATTTTATTGTTAAGAGATATTTTTAATATTTATCAACAACATGCACCTTTGAATATTACCTGATAAATATATTCTTAAATATTTATGTATTTTTAAATTCGAATGTTTACAAATGTATCGTTGTGTTAACAAAATATATCTCTGTTATTTTATTAAAAAATTTAACAATTCTTGGGTTATGATGGTGGTTTAAGGTAGTATTCTATATAAATCTTTTAGACTACCTTTAAAATATCGAAAATATGCAGTTTTGGTTTGCTTTTATTCTCTTTAAAGCTATTGTTATTTCGTCAAAATTCCATTCTCCAGTATTTTTCAGGTACCCTACCAAATCGCAGCTGATTGGGTATCCAGTATCATCTGTCGAAAGTGTATTTAGTAAATGATTCAATTATTATTACCTTTTATAACTGATATATACGCTATAGATGGTTCTTCGTCAAATATTTACAACTGAAGGAAAGGTACTTAACTAATATTTTCGCAATTAACACCATTTTCTAACGTATTGGTAAAACTCAAATAAAAGACTTATAGTTAATTTACACTTATGAAGATTGACGTTTTGTCAAACCCAAAATTTGAGCACACTTAACTAACGAAAAATGTAACGGAGGTATTTTGCTTGTTTAAAATTCAGTTATTTCTACTTATGGGCTTTTAAAATATTAGCATAATATAACCTTTTTTTTATAAAACCTTGTGCATGCATTTTATTCATCACAAGACCATATACAATAACTGTTACAGCTAATCCTTTCTCACCGGATTTTAGTGTTTGTCGAATGTTTTGAATTATTTCATATTTTAAAATAAATTTTAGAGTAGGTTCATCTATGCACGTCGGTGTAGGTTCGTTTTTAAAATAATACTTTTTAATATATTTATACCAGATACCGCTGCATATGCTTTGCTCTCGTCTCTAAATTTCATTCAAAAATTCAATGCGTGACGGTTTTTCGTGCTATTCTGTGGGCACGTAACATTGTATAGCATGCGGGATATTTTCCAATTGCAGAGCACAATGCGACTTAAGTATCATTCCCACTCACTGCTTTAATTTAATTTTTTATTTTGTATTTAATTTAAATTGTTTAGCATATGGCAATACGTGTAGTCATTCACAGTACCACTTTTAATTTAATTAATTTTTTAAGTTAGAACATTAGCCTCATTCCCGCTCACTGTTTTGATATTTAATTTACTGTTTTTATTTAATATTGTGATCTAGATTTTAGGTTTTCGTTTAAGTATTTCTTTTCTCATTTGTGTTTTAATTTAAGTTTGGGACGCCAAAAGTCTTTGAATTTTTTTCTCTACGAAATAGGAAATTTTCAAAAACATTGATGAAGCCGTTTTCGAGCTACCATACAAAATTCATAACCAAACATATAAGAATATAAACATATAAGAATATTAACATACAGTTGGAACATTATAATATAGGACTGTATTGCAGTTAGTACGAGGCGTGTTTTTTAAGTAAGTACCGTTTTGGAATTAAAAAAAGACGTGCAAAGATATCGCAATAATTTTATTTTTACATGAAAGCCTGTACCTTAATCTACTTTTTCGTAGTATTGCTAATAGATGCAAGAATTTGCCTCACTTCCAAAATAAACGACTCATTTGATTGATTTGCAAATGGTGATAGATATAATTAGCACATAGTTGGAATGTACTATAAATGATTGTTTATCTATGATTATACAGCTAATTTTATCACAGATTAGTAGTGCTTAAAGATTGATTAACGATTTTATCTAAATGAAGTAATTATCATTTTTTAATTGAAGAGAATGATATGTTAGAAGTAATCCCATGGAAATTCTTGTTATCCTCTCTTTCTACCTTTCTTATATTCTTTGCCTTTATTTCTTATCATATCTTCATAAGTTTATTTACATTAGAATTGACTTGGCTTATTGATTAATATGTTAACGCATAAGGCTAAATTATGCAAACATGACATAACCATGGTAAATTTTTTCGGATTTTTAATTAATTCATTTTCTAAGTCGTACTAATACTTTCTTTTAAAATTTTAAATATTTTTAACTGCCACGACTTTTAATATTTAAACGAGTAAAACATGTAGGACTCAAAACTGAAGATATTTCTTTTATTTTTATACAGATTTAAAGTTTTCGGTCTTTTGTTCTTTATAAATATCTTTATAATGAATAAATTTAAATAAAATTGATTTAGTAAGATATGAACACATAGAAACTGCTTTTAGACATTGAAAATTCTTGCTGTTACTACTGTTTACCCCTGTCGCAAGCGACGACTGTCTTTTGTGTGCGATTTTAATTTCATTTATATTTTATTTCCATTTTTAAATTGAAATAACTCGTTCTATATTAATCTTAATATATATAAATTACGTGTCTCGTTGTGTGTTCGCGATGGACTCCTAAACTACTTAACCGATTTTAATCAAATTTGTACACCCTGTGCAGTTTGATCCAACTTGAAGGATAGGATAGCTTACATCTCAATTTATTTATCTTATTGCTAATTATTTGTCTATTAATTATCTGTATATGACATATGACATCGGGCGACGATGATGGCGACATCTGTTGACTAGATGGAGTAAATATTCTGTTGAGTAAATCGAAATCTGTTGACTAGATTGAGTAAATATTCAATAGATGGCGCTACGTTAGGCACAGCAACGCGTGGCCGGGACAGCTAGTTTTATATATAATAACAAATAATTTTTCATTTAAACTGACTAAAAAAATATATTTTTTTCAACAAAATATAAAATATTTTCAATTTATTCGTTATTTGGCCAACTTCTTTTCAAAATTTGGTATTTTTTTTACGGTTTGTAATTTAAGTAGCAAAGCAAATTTTAACTTTCTAGCACAATTTTTACCCTCGGCAAAAAGCAACTCTGCCTCCCCAAATAAATTTTTTAATAAGATATCCAATTATTACACAATCCAAAATTTCAGTTTTCTGCAAAGTTTCCCTTAATTTTTTCAGCGCCTCTTTTATAAAATTTTGAATTTCTAAATGTTAAAATATGTTTGCATCCAATAGCGTAATATCATATAAAATTTAACTTTTCTATCTTCTACGAATAAAAACTTATACAGCAAAATGGGTTTGGGCGTATATTTTTTTTCTCTCCGAAAAAGGAAATTTTCTAAAACTTCCCATGAGCCGTTTTGGAGCTACCATACAAAATTCAGTACCAAACATATAAGAATATAAACATACACTTGAAGCATGATAATATAGGGAAATTAATTATAGTCAAAGTCACGATAGATCGGCGGTGACTTATACTTAAAAAAGGTTATAAGAGCGGTATAAATCTATAGTACGATAATGAATTTTATCTTATTCGTTTCTATATACATTATAGAAAAATAAGTGAGTCAGTGTTTTTTAGTTATATCGACAGTTTATACCCCACAACTTGTTTTAAGTATGAGTCGCCGCCGAACTCTCGTAATTTGGACCATAACACATTTTTATCTGATGAGATAAAAATATCACTCGATTTGATACGTTTTGTCAGAGGTATTCAGACGTTAATAAGCGCTCGACAATGTTGATGAAATCTTAGTTCAATAATTCAATGCAATTCCGGGAATCGAACCACTGAACACAATGGGCTTGTGTCCTCATTTTTTAGTGGTCGATTTTTCACCAGTTGATTGAAATTGATGTTAATATGGCGTGTCTCTTTTATTAAATATCTAAATGTTCACGGAGATATAGTAATTAAAAGTTTGAATTGTAGTTTTAGCGCTAGAAATGGTCGGCCGTATTTGTATGACGTGAAATGCATTTTAACGTCAGTTATTTGTTGAGTAGGTACTGTGGTAATGTTTTGTAGCTGTTGGTAGTCAAAATAATCAAGTCAAGTCAAAAAATAATAAGTTTTTATTTTATTTAACCCTGTTGCGGCAGACATAATATTGAAATTTTATTGTTCCTTGAAATAGCTGTAAATAATATTTTATATTTTGATATATAAATACATATAGCAGAGATTTATGAGCTGTAAGGTTGGCAGCGGTCGTGATGTCACATGCATTTGAAATGTGTACAACGTTGAATCCCTCTAATAAATAAAGGGAAAAAATGACTTTTTTAATTGTTAATATCTCCTGAAATATAAGGAGTTATTAAAAAATAATTGGACATTTGAGGTTCTAGTAACCAACTTTATCAATATATAGTACACTTTTATAGAAATTAAGACATAGGACACAAGCCCATTGCTTGACAACAAAGTCTCAAGTCTGTCGACTGCAAGGCAATGACGCTCTGTACGATAACATAGTTGTTATTCAAAGTTAACAAAAATTGGAGATCTTGTGCCGTGATTGACTCGAATATTTACATTTCTTTATTGACAATGCTTCGTAATAAATAATAAATAATAGATCATTGCAACAATTGAATTGAATTATTGTTGGTACATTTGTTGATAGATGGGAGTAACGTATTGAGTTGTACTTTTAGTTTAAATCGCTCGACTACGAAGACCGTTTATTTAAGAACTATTGATTTATACGATTAGTTATAGACGAGGCATTTGGCTATACAAATTTTTGGAAACAAGGGCGTCTTACATCCTGTAGACGTCCTGGGCCACCAATGACTTTATTGTTTTCCATGGGCTCAGTAGAGTCGTTGGTGGCCCAAACATTTAAATAAAATACCACATTTTTATCTAATGAGATTGATAGTAATGCATGTGAAAAATATCTTATCTTTCCTTCAGTTTTTATCTTATTCATAAAATCACCTTGTTCACTTATTTTTCTAGGGGGCATTTTTTTTTAATTTTTGATAGAAATATAGACTAATGTGGCATTTCTAATTTTTTTTATCATCAAAAGTTGATGGAAATATAGTGATCTAATATTTAAATATTAGTTTTGCTGCGTATGACGTCAGAGATGAAATAAGTCAATTCAGATTTTATTTAAGTACAATCATAATATATATTTGTTGATAGATGGGAGAATGTATTGAGTTCGACTACGAAGACCGTTTATTTAAGAACTACTAGAGTTTACCCCCGTCGCAAGCGACGTCTTTTTAGTGTGTATAATTTGAATTCAATAAAATAATTCGTAATTTTATTTCAAATTTTAATTCCATTTTTAAATTGAAATATTTAACTCGTTCTATACAAATTTTACATATAACAACAAATAATCCTATACTATAATGTTCCAACTGTATGTTTATATTCTTATATGTTTGGTACTGAATTTTGTATGGTAGCTCGAAAACGGCTCCGTCAATATTCCGTAAATTTTTTTTTTAAATTGAAAAATTTAAAAAAATTGAAATTGAAAAAGTTATACTGAAAATAGTGATTTTTTTTTTCGGTTTTCTCAAAATTACGGGTTTCCAGGAAATTCAAAGAAAAATCCAGAGACGCCAAAATCTTAGAATATTTTTCTAAACGAAATAGGCAATTTTCAAAAACATTGACGTAGCCGTCTTCGCGCTGCCATACAAAATTCACTACCAAACATATAAGATCATAAATATACACCTGGAACATTATAATATAGGATTGATTGATTTATTTAAGAACTATTGGTTGGTAGTGTTCATAAGTCCCTTTATAATTTTTGGAAACAAGGGCTTCTTGTCTTCGTTATTCGGAGACGTTCGGCCTACTAATAACTTTATTATGGATAGTCAAACTATCCAATAAACTCGTTGGTGGTATGAACATTAAAATAAAATACCACGACTATGCTGAGCGATATTTAACAAGAAAAAAATATTCCTGTATTATTTCTGAATCTTATTACTAATTATTATTATAGTTCAGAAATATTCTTTTAGAAGTGATTCGTAAAATGTTTCACTCATATAAATCAGATCTGTTCGATCATGACCATTGCTCATAAGACTCAGGAAAAGGGGTCTGGTTCGATTGACGGGTGCAGTCCTTACCGATCTAAAATTATTTTAAGTATAATTGACATAAAGTTTAATATCTATTTACACTTTGGCTAATATAGACATATTTGCGTAGAATCTGACTATGTTATGCTATTCATTTTGGAAACTTCAAAATTTTGAAAAAAGAATAACATCCGCCCTTTCAGCACCAAACCACTCAATTTATTTTATGGTATGCAACAAATTATTGCACGGCGAATATGATCTATAAATCAAAATGAAAATAATTTATTTTATTTGATAGATAAAAATGGTTTTAATTTCACTTTTTTGTTGTAGGAGTTGGAAAAACAAGTCTAGTCGTTCGATATATGGGGAAAGTGTTTTCCCGTCATGTATCGCCGACTATTGGAGCGTCATTTTTCACCTGCAAAGTGAACATAGATGAAACAAAAGTTAAATTACAGGTAAACCACTAAATTAATTTATATTTATTTCAATTTTGCATATTATTTCTATAAACATATAAACATAATGTGAGTTATAACCTAGCTGTTATGGGCAAGGCTTGTGTCCTCATTTTTTAGTGGTCGATTTTTCAATTGTTTATTGAAATTGATGTTAATGATGTTATGAATTGATGTTATTTTATTAAATATCTAAATATTGACGGAGATATAGCAATTAAAAATTTGAATTGTCGTTTTAGCGCTAGAAATAGTCGGCCATATTTGTATGACGTGAAATGTATTTTAACGTCAGTTTGCGTCAGTTATTTGTTATGTAGGTCAGTGCTATGGTAATGTTTTTTAGATGTTTGTAATCGAAATAATCAAGTCAAGTCAAAGAATAATTAAGTTTTTATCTTATTTAACCCTGCTGAGGCAGACATAATATTGAAATTTTATTGTTCCTTGAAACAGCATTGCAACAATTGAATTGAATTATTGTTGGTACATTTGTTGATAGATGGGAGAACGTATTGAGTTGTACTTTTAATTTAAACGTAGGAGTAGTACTCCAATGTACTAACCGAAATAATTTTTGGAAACAAGGCCGTCGCCTGGCAAGGAAGGCGTCCTGAGCCACCAATAACTTTATTATTGATACTATCTAATAGTCAATAGTCAAACTATATAATAAACTTGTTGGTGGCCCAAATATTTAAATAAAATACAACATTTTTATCTAATGCAGTAGAATTTATATTTATAAGAAGTTTAATGTCAGTTTGTCAAAAATAAAATAATAAAAACAATTTCTATTACTAATTGTTATTAAAAACAGCAATTTTAATTATTTCAACTTCAATTTTGTCCAACTGTCGAACTGTCAAAATTTATATTACTAAAGACGCATGCGCACCAACTAACTTAACTAAACTCAAATTAAAACACGAATGTGACTAGGAATACTAATCTAAAAACCTGAAATCTAGATGAAAATATTAGATAAAAACGGAAAATTAAATATCAAAACAGTGAGTGCGAATTAGGCTTAACGCCACAGAAGAAATTACTCATCCAGATCATTTTTATTCTTTTGCAACAATCATAATATAAAACTTGATGGGATGCATGACCCAGCTAATAGTATTAAATAACGTATAAATTAGTAATAAATGATAACACCGTTTGCTTATAGATCATTGACGTTATAATTTCAATAATTTAAATTAATTAATTTGTCTATTGAAGTAAAACTGATTGTTGCAATTCTATTAGTATTGAAATTTTACTGATCCTTGCAAATGTCTTTTATGGATAAAAACTGAAGGTTCCTAATTTCACTATGTGTTCCTCTTTTAATTCCGGCTTCATTTTTATTTCATGTTATAATTTAATATGTGAGTATATTCATATCTGGCGATAACATTTGAAATTCGTAATATATACTATTTCTCTACAGACTTTTAGTTAGCCTGGTTATCAATGTTTTTAATTATAACATGTATATTAATAAAGTGAATGATCGATTATGCTTATCTACTGAGTTATGTCTGGAATGCATTGATGTAAACGTGCTGAATACGTGCTGTTCTTATATTCTAAATACTGTGACTAATTCCAATATACGAGTATGTATACTAGAGTATACCCACGTCTTTTTAGTGTGTATGATTTGAATCCAACAAAGTAAATCATATTGTCATTTCAAATTTTAATTCTATTTTCAAATTGAAATATTTAACTTTCAAAAAGATGCATTGAACCGTTTTCGAGCCACCATACAAATCGCTGGAGCATATAAACAAATAAATAAATAAACATATAAATATACACTTGGAACATTATAATATAGGATTTAATTTAATTTTCATTTACAATTCCATTGCATTAATTATACTTAATGAGCAAAAAGGTAGATTGATTTTTCAAAAAAGTAAATTAGGTCACGCTACGTTGTATATTAAGGTACATTTTTAATTTGTTATGTTAGATAAATCTTAAATACACGTGACTGTATTTAGCAGGTGCATTCCTGCACAGTCTATTTCATCTGCTCATACTAAAACAGCTAAATCTAAATCTCATTATAAAATTAAATATTTTCTTATTGAAAGTTTTCATTTAAGCTTTCAACACCTCCAACGTTTTCGTTTTTTACTGTTTCTCACTGTAAATTGCTTTAAGTGAACAAGTGTTTTGAAAAATTTGAATGTTTGAGTGTACAACTGTGGTCTTAAAATGAAGAAAAATAATTGAAGAAATAATATCACTACTACTATGTACTAATTCTTAAAATATATTTAAAAGTTAAGAAGAAATATTATAGAAATAGAAGATACCTCTTTCAAGTTTTTGTAGATACATCTTTATAATATCTTGTAATGTCATAAGAATATTTTGTATATCTTCCATAAAATTATTCCATATTGTTAAACATTCATGCATGAATTAAGGTAGGAGTCATTACATATTCTACAACACATTATATTTTCAATTTATGTCTTAGATTTGGGACACAGCTGGTCAAGAAAGGTTCCGCAGCATGGCTCCAATGTACTACAGACACGCGAATGCTGCGTTATTAGTTTTTGACATAAGTCAGTACCACAGCTTCTCTGCAATACAAGGCTGGGTAAAGGAACTCCAAAGGTTAGTAATTTTATCTAGTATAATTTATAAAATCAAATTTAGTTGTTACATTTTGTTCTTTTTTTCAGAAATGTCGAAGAACCCATGATAATCTCTGTGGTTGGAAACAAGACTGATTTAGAAAACCAACGAACTGTTAGCAGAGAAGAAGCCATGCAATTTACTAATTCTATTGGTGGAACTTATTTTGAAACTTCCGCTTTACATGATCAGGTATAGAAGTAGGATATTTTATTTTTAGAAGAATTCAGAGAAGTATATTCTATAACAATATGATATAACTAGAGTTTACCCCCGTCGCAAGGACGACTGTCTTTTATATGTGAATTGAATATCATTTCAAATTTTAATTCCATTTTTAAATTGAAATATTTAACTCGTTCTATATAAATTTCACATATAAAAACAAATAATTTTTCATATAAACCGACTAAAAAAATATATTTTTTTTCAAATTTTGGGATTTTTTTTTCGCAATTTGTAAATTAGGTACCAACGTTAGCCTATATAAAAAATTTCAACTTTTTAGCACAAGTTTTACCATTGGCAAAAATCGCCCCCGTACTCCCAAATAAAATTTTGATGTTTTTTTTTAATATTATATTCAATTATTACACAATTCAAAATTTGAGCTTTCTCCAAAGTTTCCTACCGAGCCTCCTAATTTTCTCAGGGCCCCTTTTATTAAAGTTTTAAAATATGTTCGCATTTATTAGCGTAATGCACATGCGAAATTTCACCTTTCTATCTTTTACGAATACAAAGTTATACAGCAAAAAACTTTTTCCAGTTTTTCAAAATTACGGATTTTTAGAAAATTCAGGGAAAAATCCGGGGACGCCAAAAATCTTAGAATTTTTTCTCTACGAAATAGGAAATTTTCAAAAACTTCCCTGTAGCCGTTTCCGAGCTACCATACAAAATTCAGTAAAAAACCTGGAACATTATAATATAGGACAAAGAGATTTTATAAAAATCCGAAATGAGAAGTATTGACGTTACATTTCATAACAAGTATATACAATGGTTGAATCTAGTTGAATTAAATTATGAGGAACTCTAAGCTGCAAAGTTTCGTTTCGTTTTTCTAATATCAGAATATTTTTTTAGGTGTCATAAATTTTTCTTTTTTATTTATATATTTTATAAAATATAAAACTTTCTTAATTTTGAATCCAGGGTATCGAACAGGTGTTCTTGAATACAGCAATGGGATTAATAAGACTCTCTGGGGATGCTGCTTGCAGTAGCCTTAAAATGTATGACTCCTCTGAATCCCTGGCATATGGTGATACCACTACATTAAAAGCTACTGATACGGGGACGACAGAACAACCGGCTTGGAGTATAGACAACATTGCTCATGGGGATTCTGAAAAACCGTACATGTGTTGCTGAAACTAATTATTATTTTCTAGACCATATAATATTTTTAAATTAACAAAAAGTACAATTGGGAACCTATCGCTTTACTTGATTATATTAACAAAACCTGAACAAATAAAATATGATGCCTTTACTGCAATAAAAAGAGTAGATATATTATATTATTGAATGACAATGTATTTTTAAACCTTAGAGAATGTGATTCATTCAAAATTATATATAAAGTACAACGAACTGAAATATATTTCCACATATAATAATCCATTTATTATTAAGCATTGAATGAATTTATTGTTAACATTATGTTATATATCAATTAAATTAAAATGTGACTTATTATGCATTTATATAAGACATTTTGTGGTAATAAATATTATTAGAATAATTCCTTAATATTTGAGCAAAATGACATAAATAAAAAAAAGTTGTTTTATATAATATTTGTAAATTTTATTAAATTATTACTAAACTGTTATTGTATTGTTTAAATTGTTTTTCGGTTACATTGTTTATATTATTTTATTGTTAGGCGGTTTTCAATAACTATTTCAGACATGACATTAGTTATATTTAGGTTATCTAAAGCTATCAGCTGACGATAAATAAATTGCAAAATAAGAATCCTAATTTAGAAAATATAGAATTTAAAAAATCACCTCCTGCTAACAGACTGACTTAAAAAGTTACAAAATAAGGGTCTTTCTCTCATAAAAATAGTGGTGAAATGTAATAATGATTTTGTGATAAATCTAAATATGCAATTGCTTTATTAAAGGCGTAGAAATCAAGTATTGCTTTCATTATAACGATTTTCTTCGACAACCTGTTTGTGATTTAAAAATAATTCTATTTAAAAAAATGATACGAATATTTTCTATCTAAGTTACTGAGCAATCTTAAACAGTGTGCCATTGGTTTGAAACTTAGGAATAGTATTACAGTACACATATTTACAACCAATATTGATTTTCATTTTATTACTTTTGTAATATAATATTGCATTGATAATATTTGATGTGTTAAAATATGATTAATTACAGTATCTGTATGCACGTTTATTTGTTTCTTTATTATAAATGTGTGTAGTTGTTTCCCTAAATCACAATCAAATGATTCATGTTGATAAAACAGGCATCACAGAAGAATAGAATAACTTAAAAGCAGAATTGGTTTTTTTGGTGGTTTTTGTCAATTCTTTTTTTTTTTAATTTTGCTAGTCTACTAGTTATTACTACATTTTAAGTGCTTTATTTAGAAAAAAAACTCTCATTCTTTTTCTAAAATTTAAGTTAGCTTTATAGCATATTATCAGTTTTGTATTTTTTAATCAAAAACTGAAGCTACAAACCTTAGAAACATAATGTGAACACCCAATAACTTCGTGGAAGAAATTTAATCAAATACTGGGCAACCTTGGCTGAAATAAATACTTATAGGAATTACATATTGTCGTATATTGAAAAATACTACAAGTACCTAACATAATTTTTCAAGCAATCAGAATACACAATACAGATATTTTGAAGGTGTTCACTCAAATATTTTACAGAGATATTTAGAGAGTAATATTCCTTAGTGCTCGCCAGTCAGTTTCCAAGAACTGTTCCCGGAAAGTACACATACTCAAAAATTTTATTACATTTTATTTTTCATTGGAAATATTTATGACGTGATGGTGATATGATGGGGGATAATGACACAACCCGTATAAAACATAGTAAGTACCTGATATACGTATAATATGTGAAATTTATAACATTTTGACAATTTTAAACATAGTTTACAGCAAATAAAAATAAATAATAAGATTTCTATTACATAATAAAAGTCTTCAAAACAGATATTAAAAGTTTTGTTACTTGAAAAAGTTTTATGGTATAGGAAAAAGAGGCTCACTGAATTCTATAGTATTAAACTACAGTTAGTAAAATACAGTTGCTGTAAGAATTAAGAAATTTTGAAATGGGTAAATATTATTTGACATATTTGATTTTAGAAATCGTATAAGTATGCCTCTTGCCACTGTCTTGTACAGATGGATATTGTTTAGAGTGGTAAATCAAAGGTTGCCTTCAAACAATTTGTCGTATCTTAGCAATCTCGTATCAGAGAGCGGTTAGACAGTAGTCAAACAGTGTTCGGGAGAACATATGTGGTAGTACCATGACTTGCACCTCGGCAAACCTCGTTTGGAAAGTATTAGGAAGGCAATCAAAGGGGGTACGGAGCGTTCCGGCCGGTGCTGACATGCCATGTCCAAAGCTTCATGTAATGTCTCACTAATGTCTAATAGGATTCCAGTCATCATTCAGAGTGATACGATTCGCATCTAATTGGATTCCGCTCGAAATTGTTTGTAGAGTTTTTGTAAAATTTTGCACTTCGTAAATCCAAGGGACGAGAATTATTTTAATTCCCAGTAAACATTTAGTGAAGTGGCCTATTTAGTGACGTTTCTATCACTATTTCACTTCAATTATAGTTCGCATCAACTTTATCTTCATTTGTATTCCGACAGGTGGAGTGGTTCCGTCTTCTGTAGCCGATAAAACAGACATTTCATATGAACGATTGTGAGAAACTGAACTATAAATGAACTCTTTCATGACAAAAAAATCATACGCATCTTCAATATAATGTCAAAGTGACTCCAAAATGCTCCAAAATGTTTACTGGGTTGTTATTATATTCTACGATATTTTTATTAAATAAAAAATGACATTTGAAGGTTCTGACAGTCAACTTTACTGATAACTAGTAAAGGTTTATTGAAAAAAGACATGAATTACCCAACAAACATTTTTTAATATCGTAGTAATGTCGAATATGTCTGATTACCCTTTGTGTAAGATTTTTCGAAACACGTTCTAGGCCACAGGTAGAAAATATATTTGTTTACGTTCAGGAAAAGAAATTTCGTATTTTAGAGTTTAACTTCATAAATTTAAACGATTTGAAATATTTCCCCGACTCTAGAGTCCAGCTTAAGTTCCAACTTGACGTACAGAGGCTACTGGCGCTAGTCGTACGACTAGACTATTTTAGGGAGAGCTACGTAGAACCTTATTGTGTGAAATTGAAACAGGTAATGCATTTTGCTTCTGAAACTTTCGCCTCAGTTTCCGATCAGAAACGCTGTCGAAACGATTAGGCCTGTCTCAGTATGGGACCGTATTTAAGCGACGGCGTATTCGGACGTAAATCGGTGGATTGGATGAGCTACAAAGCAAACCGCCTATGTGTGCCACATATGTCTGTAGTCGTGTATTAGGGAGTGTATTGGAGTTCTTTAGCACTTATATAATTTATCATGAGAGCAAACTTTAACTTTAATTTTTATCGATACACTACTGGTATTAAAGGGACTTCAGCATTTATTATATATCTGAGTTCTGGTGGGCGTGAATTTAAATTTAGTTCTATCGTATCGGTGTCCATGATTTACTGAAAAACAAACATAAACTGAAGCATGCAGAACATACTCGTCATAAGCCGATGTCGCTGATATATCTCATTTGAACCGTATTGCAGCGTAATAACAAGCGATCTTAGGTATCCCCTCCAGTCTAAGGCGGCTGTTTGCATTTACAAAGGTTCGGATAGGATATCGTTGTAGTAGTGGTAACGCTTGGATAAAATTCGCCTTTATACGGTTCTAATGTGCGAGGTATTGCCGCCCGTATTCGGACGGCTTTGTAGCGTGCAGTCTGAGAGCTCCAGAGAGATCTCATTACATTTACATGGTTCGGATAGGTAAAGCGTAGTAGCCCGTATACGTCCGGCAGAAATTCGCTTAAATACGGTGCCATACTGAGACAGGCCTTACGTTTTATCGTCCCTATGTCGCCCAAATGTCGATTCAGATAATAAGTCATGTCTGAGAATATCGTATTCGAATTTAATACGCTTCTGATCCGTATAGTTTGTTGAGTGAATGTCAATAGAACACAGATTTTAAAGTACATTTATTGATCGATCAAGATTTACAATAACTTATAACGACCAATTGATAAAACAGCCCTAAGTGGTCTATACTAGACACATAACAGTTTTCCTGAAAATCACAACCTATCACCACAACTGTCGTCGTAATCCATTTACTGTTATCACATTTTTTTTTTAGTGGAAAATCTCTTAGTGATGAAAATGCCCTTAATGTTAAAACCAACAAATGCCTATCATATAGATTGGAAATATACTCGTAAGTAATATAGATAAGAAATATAGATAACATGGTTATAGATTTTCTATTTTTCATTGTATTCTCTATCTTTCGTCTATGAATGGTGACCTATATAACCTCTTATAGACTCATTATCGTGATAACGAATTTAGAGAGAGCTAGAAACGATTTAGAAAAATATTTAAAAAGATATTTAATAAATAATAGATATTTCAAAATAAAGTAAAAGACGAACCTACTGTAAAATATGAATGAAGTACTGAGTGTAAGAAGGTGCAAAAACCATTTGCAAAAAAAATTAAGGAATCTGTAACCAATTCCAATAGGCCCGCAACACTTCGAATTATCGCATTTCGATATTGTCGAGGTGGTTTCTGGCTGACTTCTATATATAGAGGTTCACACTAAAATAATTGTACACTCACTGCAATTAGAGAAATTAAATTTTAGAAAATTATAAAAAAACTGTTACAGTTATAATAATGCAGTGAAAAAGCACGATATAAAAAAAAAATACAAAAATTAGAAATTAAGGAAAAGTTGATTTATTTAAACATAAATGTGATGTACAATAGTGATAATTATTAATTTACATTATGAGCTGTCTAGAAGTCCCGCCGCCTTCCATTACTCTTCACCAATCCTGCTAGCAAGATCTGAAATCTTGTCGCTTCTCTGCCAAACCCTGTATAATACATTGATTCTTAAATATTATGTAAATATGCAATAATTTGGTTTAAAATCTTTTATCATCTTTCATCATTTCATCTTTTAAAATATCTGAATTGTAGTTTGTTTACATGAAAGTGTTCCTTTATCCAATGCATACATTCGATGTATGGTTCAGGTTTATCCTGACCAACCATTCGAGCAAATTCAAGGGGAATGAAAAACCGTCGATTTATCAAGGAATTCGATAATATCGAAGTTCGATATATTGAGGTTGCACTGTTGACTTAAAAAATGGGAAAATTTTTATAAGAAACTTACAGAGCGTGACAGTTCACCAAATTGTTTATTGTGAAAGATGTTTTGCATACGCGTTGATTGTAAAAGTAATGTGTCGTACACACTGGTGCAGCTTAAACATACGACATCCAAAATATATATATTTTCATTCATAAGTTGACAGTATTGACAGTACAGGCATGAGTGTACTAAATGTGTTATACTTTTAACGTACAGAATAATGCGACCCTTATTTATGCTATTTAAAAATTCTAGGTAGAATTTTTAAGAAACAAAAATATTTCAATCCTTTGGCTGCACTTCTAAAGTATCATTCAATTTAATTTTGTATTTAATTTAAATTGTTTTGCATATGGCAACACGCGTAGTCATTTACAGTACCACTTTTAATTTAATTTATTTTTTAAGTTTTCTTAGTTTTTTTAGAACCTTACAAGGTCCAATGTTTTAAATTAAAAATATTAAATTAAGAAAACCTATACTTAATAATAACCTCCAAAATGTGACAGGATAATTTGGAAATTGTAATTGCTTTTCTCGATTTTTCCCATTTTTTCCTGTTGCTGTATCTCCTTATCCCTTCTCCTTAGCTCCTCTTCCACACTTGCCCCTCCTTTTCTTCTTCTCTCTGCCTCCTCGACCGCCATTCCATTCCTTTCAAAATACTCCTTTCTTTTTTTGAGGCTCCCCCCCCACTTCTTTATACTTTCCTCTCTTAATACTGTATTTTTTCCAATCGAATCCAGGGAGGTTCTTCTTCGTGTTCACCTTGCAAGATGTAAATTATTTTTAATTTTGAATTTTACTGTTAGACACCTTGTATAAAATAATACTTTAAGTTTTTAGGGCAACACTGATACGAGTATAATCCCTAATTATGTATTAATAAAGCAATGTATTTATAAATAGAATATACGCTTGTTAACATAGTAAAATTATTATATTATATTACTTAGTACTAATTGTAAGTGGCTAATTAAAATCTTCCCTCAGAAAGGCGAGCTTGGCCAAAGCGTAACGAGGCCAACTGAGAAGTCAGCAGTCGCGTTCCAGCAGTCGTTTCCAACAACAGCCGCCAACGGACAGGCGAGCTCAGCCATGTTCTGTCTGGTAATTCAATTAACTTCAAGCAATAATAAAACAAAAAGACAAAATAAAGAATAAAACATTTCAAGTTATTTCTAAAAAAAAAAAAAGAAAAACAAATAAAAATGTATATAATATTTAACATTAGTAGTACATACCAGGAAACTAGAAAATAGAATTCTAGTGTCTATATTCCATAGAAAAACCTCACAAGTAGTAAAAGCTAGTAAAAGTAGTACAACTAGGAGGGTTATTATGCAGGTTTATTATATGCAAAGTGACTCAAACTGCCGCGCTTGGCTGACTTTCTATACTTCATGTTTATTTACTTTACTTTTATGTATATATTTAAAAAAAAAATATTTTTATTGCTTAGTAGTTAGTACGTCAGAGAAAAACACCTAATATGTTCTCTGCGCCGGGATAACTGTATCCGTTTTTAAATGTTTATTTTTTTAACATTGGCATATTTCCGATGGTGAGTCCTATCACCGACGATCTGCTACTATGTTCTTTTATGGTGTATCTAATAAATTTATGATTATATGAGCACATAATCAATTAAAGTTTATTACAATTAAGCCCAGAATATTGCGCTGGTCCAGAAATCGAACCCTAAATACAGCGGTCTGGCATAAGCATTGATGCTCTAGAACACATCGTTGTTGCAAAGTTATTAATTAATCTTCTCCTTCACTTCCTATTACTGTCTCTCCATCCCTTCTTCTTCTTATTTCATCATTCTTCAATAGCATTTTTCTAGTTTCAAAAATCTCCTTCGCATACTCATTATAATATCGATACCTAATCTCTTCATTTACTAGATACTTTAGACTTACAATTTCTCTGACTTTTATTCTATATTGAAATTTTACTCTCGCTTCATAGTAGTCTGGGCATTTTTTTAATATATGCATCAGTGTTTCCTGTTCACCAAATCTGCACCTATCATCATTGAAACCATGTGGTGATAAGTTGTTCTTCCTTTTTCCGTTATATCTCATCTGTTCTGCCATGTAGTCATCAGTTTCTCATTCACTGCTTTTTTAACATTTACAATTCTTCTTCCATGGTCTACCTCATCCCCATCTATTGTTTCCATAGTAATTCCGTCGAATGACATTCGCAAGTTTTTTCTGATATAATAGTTCATTCCTGTTTTAATTACTTGCAAGTCTATCGGCAACCTACCAGATAGTACTTGTAGCGCATCTGTAGAGACTGTTCTGCAGAATCTTGAAATCATTAATAATACAAATCGTTGGCTGCATTTAAATGCCTCCTTATAATGGTTTTATTTGCTTCCTTAAACCAAGCAGCAGCACCGTATGTTATGATTGGTACAACGTAACGTAGTACAAGAGGCTAACTTGTTACCTTGTTAAAAGCTAATCCAAGGCTCGTTTCCTACCTTCCATATAGAAAATTGTGACGCAGTTCAAGTTGCCAAGTTGTTACAAACTAATTCTAAGATTCATTTGCGACATGGGTATGACTATCATATGGATAGAACATAAGAAAAATGAAATTCACAATATAGAATCCGACGGTATAGCGGTCTGTTGTTGGATTCGACTGTACTACATTCTCTGGTCCTAATTATTACATATTTACAAAACTAAGAAGTTATTAGACACCATAAAAACTGCCAAAACAGTAAGAAGACGTCGGTGCATGTAAATAGATATTCTTGAATCTTTAAACATTGAGATTGAAAAACAGTTTTTTGATATTTCCAGATTTTAATATTTCCTTAATAATTTTTAAAAATATTGAAGAATGTACTTTCAAATTTTTATTTGTTTATATCAAAACTTTTAATCTGATATTTATATATTCATTTTGCCTTTGCTACTGAAAAGTATGAGTACCAGTACAATAGTTAATAGACAACAAAAGAGGAATTAGTCTCCCACACAAAAAATACGTCCATATCCTATGATTATTAACGATACAAAATCATTACTGTAAAGCTTATTTTATTTTTCACTGCGAAAATATTTCTACATTATATTCTCTGTTCTTATGCTGTACGCATCGCGTGGTGTTTGTCTGTAGCTAACATGATAAAGCCGCGTGAAGACATGCAACAAAATATCGCGTCATAGCTTAACCCGTTGTACTCAAAAGACGAGCTGTCGGCAGAAAGTTACGCACACTCTTAAAAAAACTTTATAAATTTTAAAACATTTCTAAAGCATATTTTAGAACCAGGTATTAAAAAAATTCAGGCCCAGGTATATTAATTTTCATACATACAGGGTGTCCCAATATTCAACGATAACCGGGCACCGAGAGTGGTCTTGCTCATGATTACACAAGAAAAAAAGAAAAAATAAAAAAATTTGATGTTTTTAACTACCATGACCACAATTTTTCAAATATTTCTGATTTTTTTTTGTATCGGCAACCTAAATAGCACTGCTATCCACCACAACCATTAAAAATTCCAGAATGCTAATAGTTTTTACACAAAAATAAATCGAAATTATTTCTTTCCCTAAAATTTATAAAGATTTTTACTTTCTGTCCACTTTAACTCATCGTGGTGTAAAAAAAAAGTATGAACACTACTATGGCAAGTTTTTTTTTGGCAAATTTTTGTAATATTTTATTTATATATATAAATAAAATATTACAAAAATTTGTTTTTAAGTACAGCGCCAACGAAAGAATGGTAATTTCAATTAGCCTAGAAGGTAATTGGAACTAGATAAAATTAATTTCGCGTAAGAGCCAAAAAAAATGGTTTTTTAAAAGATTGGGAAAGGGTTTGCAATGTGTGACATGAAGTTGCAAGTTGTGGAGTTAAATTACCATGAGACACGCAAATGTCTTTATTTATAGATGACTCCTCAAGAAAAAATGAGTATTATATAATGGATGCGTACATAATTTTAATATATTTTCAATATATCAACCGTCCCTTTTACTTTAAGAAGTTTAGTGGCACGTCTATATGCGGCTTTAGCAATGTTTTACATTTGATATACTCGTAGTTAATATATGCATACAGCATACTGTCTGTGGTTTCCAAACTAAGGAAACCGATAAAAATCTGTTGCTGGAAATTATTATTTTTATTGACTGCTTGACATATATTTTATAAATTATGTTTAAGTGTTTATGTTTAAGTGTAGTTAAAAACCTAGATAAATTAGTAGGATTAATGTATCTATTAACGATTATTTAGATTCAGATAAATGATATGTCTATGGGACAGTAACACATAAAAGACAATGTTTAACTAATTTTAAATCGACTAAAATAATAAGGGCCTTATTCTGTAAAGTATTTCCACCGGTGAAAAAATTTCATCGCTGTAAAATGACGTCACAAAAGCGATGATTTTTTATTTGGTATTCTGTAAGAAATATCCATCGATTTTATTTTTGTCGCCAAATTATAAGGTCGCCTTTAGCGGTGACTTTAAAATTTTTCATCGCTGTATTTTTTAGAACAGTCAAACAATTCGAATTATAATTTGAATTTCAGTACAAATTTTTTAATACACGGTATTGATGACGTCTTAAAATACGTCATCAATACCAGTTTATACTTTTTCAACGCTGTATATTATAAGAGCGATGGAAAATTTTGCATACAGAATACCACTTTAGATATTTTAAATACAGCGACTTTATTCGAGCGGTGAAAAAATTAAATATTTCCATCGCTAAAAAAATAAGGTCGATTTTTTGAAAAGTTACAGAATAAGGCCCTTAAGTGTCTTGCGGATCACCTGAAACGGAATCAAGAAGCGCTGTAATTCTAGCACTGATGTTTTTATCAACTGGCTGTAAGTCAGTTTGTATCTTCAGAGGAATCAAACTCTTATTTTAATATAATATTTAATTTTAATTGGTATGCGTAGGTAGTTTTATTAGAAATTGAAGGTTTACTATTATTTATGTTTGAGTAAGAATGAAATATTTATGGTGTGATTGTTGATAAGGTTGTAAGTATAATGAACTAAAGAATCCAATATATAAATTTAGATAAAGGAAAAATCAGAATGCATTTGGGTGTGGTTAATAAAGGTGGATATGGAAATAGCAGGCACATGTATTATTTTAAATTAAAAACATTTATGCAATTGACTGGAGACTCCTTTCTACAAGCCCTCTTAAAATCGTAAAAAACGTTGAATTGTTAAATTTTCTGTAAATTAACTAAGAGATTTGTTAATCCTGCCTATGATATTCAAACCAATACAGAATATATTTATAGAAAAGGGTCACATTAACTCTAAAATTTAAATATTTCTTTTTAGTTTGAATGTTGCTTTGTCTTTCATTACTTTAAAATGTTTCCTTTATTATATGAAAAATAATAAGAATGAGTACAATAGACCTCTTCTTTATTAAAAATAATTATTTGTACTGTTATAATTGGCTATATCAATTGAATTAATTCAATTATTGTTCTTAAATTTGTTACTAGATTGAAGAACGCATTGAATTGTATTTTTATTTTAAATCGCTCAGATACGAAAACTGGTTATTTAAAAACTTTGTGTGCGTTATTGTAAAAATTATTTTACGTAATTCAAGATCAAAGACTAATTTTTGTTGAAACAAGGACGAATTCAGACGGTTGACGTTTGAAGATGTCCTGGGCTACCAACAAGTTTGTTATTTTTTTATGCAATTCAAGAAAATTTCTGCAAATTTTATCAGGGTTGTGTAGTCATAAATAGACATAATAGAAAATAATGTTAAAAACCATGCATGAAGGTCTTAACTTAATTATAACACATTTTAACGTATTTGAACATATATTTTACATTTGTTTGCAGGTCAAAGACGTTACAATTTCAATAATTTATTTACCTTTTGAAACATTACTTACCATTGCAAATATGTTATATTATATCCAGATATATTTAAAAATATTTAAACCTTTTTTTAGAATTTTATCGATTTATATTTTAAGGACAGCTGCGATTTTCACAAATCCTCTTCTAATCACTATTAGATTTTATTATTTTTAGCTTCATGTCTATTTCTAGTTTTAATTGAATGTATTTCAATATCGAGAGATAACATATGAAAATCATATGTATTATATCTTTAATTATTGTATTATTTGACATAAAACCTATTTAGGCGGATGTTAAATAACAAAAATAAGAATAATATCTATTTTTACATCTCCTGTAGTTTAATATAGTGACTTAAGCATGCTTTGTCACCAATCCCAGATTCCAGTTATTAGTTATGTAAATACACAAATAATTACGATACATATGATATATTATTTTATTCAAATATTTGCGCCACCAACAACTTTATTGGCGGCCTGAGAAGTCTCGAAACGGTTTTTCCGAAGACGTCCAAAAATTAGTCAGATTAAATATAATATTTGTTATTTTTATGTTAACAGACCTCGGTATTTGTACTAGAGCGATTTAAATTAAAATTACAACTCAATACGTTCTCCCATCTAGTAACAAATTTACAAACAATAATTCTATTCAATTGATATAAATAATGATCATTATATGAATAAATCTCAATATAATCTGTTTAAGTGCACCGACGTCCTTCTACTATTTTGACAGCTTTGATGGTGTTGAGGCCACACCAATAAGTCATGTAATAGCATTATGCCTATTTCAATGGCAGAATCCCATACCGCTATTTGCATTGATGCCTGTTGTTTTCTGGTTAAAGTAAATATGGTACAACAAGTTCGTAGTTTTACATTCTTAGTATTCTGTTATGGTTCCTTACTTGAACATGACAAACCTGTTTGAGAGGAAAGTTTTCTGAAAGATTTCTTGGGTAAGTGAAGTCAACGTTGATTTATATTCTCATGTTTTTCATCAAGTAAGAAGGAAAGCCAACCATTGTCTTAAATACGCTATCAGTCTTGTTGAATTTTGCAAATTTATTATGATTTCATTGACTTATTGTACGAGATATAGTTGGAAAAAGATAATAATCGTGCCAACTGAAAAAAATATATAAAAATTGATTTTTAAGATTTTTACAGACGTTTAGATACTCAAATAACATTAGATATTCCCTGTATATTCATATATGCTCCATAATGTGAAAGTAGTATCCTGTATATGTATTGCATATACATTGAAATGAATAAACATGATAGTACATACTATGTGTACCTGTAGCAATTTTTAAATAAGCACATACCTTTGCATTTGCACATACATATGACATATAATGTAGGTTTTACATTACAACACCATATACATAGGATATGCAATATACTTGAATGTATATACCTTTAATGTAGTATGTATATCGAAATGTTTTCTGGGTAAGAGTTTTGTCAAATTATTTTATTTAATCATTCCCTAGAGGACCCCACATTGAAACCTACTTTACGAAACGAGCGTTAATTACCCAAACTAATTGAAAGACATGGAAGTTCGGAAAACCGATTTTTCCGGATAATTGAACTTGTATACTTTTACGATTAAAGCACATATTTATTTATGTTGTATAATATATCTATTTTATCATAAAATAATTTAGTTATATGTACACTGTTAAAAATGTTCTTACGTTAGGAGCGATTTTTCAAAAAAAAATCCAGGCAAATCATTTTAACTCGTGAACGTAAAAATTTATATATATATTGTCGTAACTTTTAAATTTATTTTATTTTTAAATAATGATTTTAAACTTGCTGTAGCCAATCTTCGGAAGGTCTTCTGAAAAGGTTCTATGAAAATTTTGGACTTAAATTGTTTATAAAATGAAAAATATTTATCTATAAGAAAAAACCTTCGAATAATTACTAAAAACTATAATTATGAAGCTTGTATAAAAATATGAGGCTGATCGGCTTAGCCGTTTTCGAGAAATCTTGCTCACCGATTTAAAAAACACAGTTTTGAGAAAGAACTGTCAAACCATATCGTCTATTCCAGGACCATATAATATACAATCCGTTGCTACGGCATTTTCTAATAACCCGATTTGGTATTATCTGCTGGTGTTTTAATGCATATTAAAAACCAGGTTATTAATTTTTTTTAAGATGCATCTTATATTATAATGTTCCAACTGTATGTTTATATGTTTGTTTGTTACTGAAATTCGTATGATAAAACGAAAACGGACCCAGCGATATTTTTGAAAATTTGCTATTTTTCTTTTTTTAAATATAGTTTCTCGGGCTTCTTAGGCATGTAGCCTAAATTTGCTATTTTGTAAAGAAAAAAATTCTAAGAATTTTGGCATCCTCTGATTTTTCTCTGAATTTCCTGGAAACTCGTAATTTTGGAAAAACAGGAAAAAAATGTATAACTTTTAATTCGTAGAAGATAGAAAGTTAAAATTTTGTATGTGTATTGAGGTATTTAATCCTAACATTTTTCAAAAATTAAAAAAATTCGGGGGCCCGGTAGGGAACTTTGGAGAAAGTTCATATTCTGTATTGTAGAATAATTAAGTATATTATTAATAAAAGAAAATTCAAAATTTAAAAATTTTATTTGGGGGCACGAGGCAGCCGAGAGTAAAAATTGTACTATAAAGTTGAAATTTTGTGTATAGGTTAACCTTCGTAACTTATTTACGAATCAATAAAAAAAATTACAAATTTTGAAAAAAAGTTGGTAAAATAACGAATAAATTGAAAATATTTTATATTTAGTTAAAAAAAATATATTTTTTAGTCAATTTATATGAAAAATTAATTGCTTTTATATGTAAAATTTATAAAGAACGAGTTAAATATTTCAATTTAAAAAAGGAATTAAAATTTGAAATGAAATTACGAATTATTTTATTGAATTCAAATTATACATACTAAAAAGACGTCGCCGGGAGTAAACTCTAGTTATTTTAAATTAATATAATTTTACAAGCAATTCTATTAAAATGCACAGAATGTTTTTTCAATACACTGGTTCCAAAATACGCTTAGAAATGTTCTAAAATTTCATAAAGATTTTTTTAATAGAGTATTTGATTAATGTAGAATACATAATAAATATTACATATGCACACTGTGAGAAATATACAGTAAAAGTTACCATGTATATTGTCAGAGTTCTATAATGATTTTATGGCAAAAATGTCTAGTTCCTATTAGAATTATTGTTTGTAAATTTGTAAATAATTAATTGTAAAGTTTGTAAATAACAATAATAGAATTATTGTTTGTAAATTTGTTACTAGATGGGAGTAACGTATTGATTAGTTTTTTTTAATTTAAACCACTCGGCTACGAAAACTGTTTATTTGAGAACTAACTGCTATCATAAAAATAACATTAGTAACTTTTCTGATGAAGATTTCAAATAGTATTTTTGGAATAAGGGCGATGTAGAGGAGCTGCTCTGTAGTCGTCCTGGGCCACAAGGCGAACGGGTTGAGTGGCCCAAACATTTAAATAAAATAACACATTTTTATTTAATGAGTTTGATAATAATGGATGTGCAAAATTTCGACATATTCAGAGTTGTTTAGACGTTAAATATCGCTCGATTATGCTGCGCCTGGGTACTATGCGTTACGTTCACTCAGTGGCCAATGCGTATAGTATTTATTCCTTGATTAGAAAACAACGTCGAAAATCATACCTGTATGTCATAACAATAATTATAAATAAATTTCACATTCAAACGTATTTGTTATATAAATTTTACGTTTCTTTACAGATCATAGACATTACAATTTAAATAACTAGAGTTTACTCCCGTCGCAATGCGACGTCTTTTTGGCATGTATGATTTGAATCCAATAAAATAATTCGTAATTACATTTCATATTTAATTCTATTTTTAAATTGAAATAATAAACTCGCACAATAATAAAATAATTGTTCAATTTATCAAAATAAAAAATATTTTCAATTTATGCGTTATTTGACCAACTTTTTTTCAAAATTTTTGATTTTTTTTTTCGATTCGTAAATAAGTTACCAAGGTTAGCCTATATACAAAATTTCAACTTTCTAGCACAATTGTTACTCTCGGCAAATACTGCCCTCGTATATAGGTCTGTGTATAGGTAACCTTCGTAACTTATTTACGAATCAATAAAAGAAATTACAAATTTTGAAAAAAAGTTGGTCAAATTACGAATAAATTGAAAATATTTTATATTTAGTTAAAAAAAATATATTTTTTAGTCAATTTATATGAAAAATTAATTGCTTTTATATGTAAAATTTATAAAGAACGAGTTAAATATTTCAATTTAAAAATGGAATTAAAATTTGAAATGAAATTACGAATTATTTTATTGAATTCAAATTATACATACTAAAAAGACGTCGCCGGGAGTAAACTCTAGTTATTTTAAATTAATATAATTTTACAAGCAATTCTATTAAAATGCACAGAATGTTTTTTCAATACACTGGTTCCAAAATACGCTTAGAAATGTTCTAAAATTTCATAAAGATTTTTTTAATAGAGTATTTGATTAATGTAGAATACATAATAATATTACATATGCACACTGTGAGAAATATACAGTAAAAGTTACCATGTATATTGTCAGAGTGCTATAATGATTTTATGGCAAAAATGTCTAGTTCCTATTAGAATTATTGTTTGTAAATTTGTAAATAATTAATTGTAAAGTTTGTAAATAACAATAATAGAAATATTGTTTGTAAATTTGTTACTAGATGGAAGTAACGTATTGATTAGTTTTTTTAATTTAAACCGCTCGGCTACGAAAACTGTTTATTTGAGAACTAACTGCTATCATAAAAGTAACATTAGTAACTTTTATTTTTAAATACCTGTGAAGAGTATTTTTGGAATAAGGGCGATGTAGAGGAGCTGCTCTGTAGTCGTCCTGGGCCACAAGGCGAACGGGTTGAGTGGCCCAAACATTTAAATAAAATAACACATTTTTATCTAATGAGTTTGATAATAATGGATGTACAAAATTTCGTCATATTCAGAGTTGTTTAGACGTTAAATATCGCTCGATTATGCTGCGCCTGGGTACTATGCGTTACGTTCACTCAGTGGCCAAGGCGTATAGTATTTATTCCTTGATTAGAAAACAACGTCGAAAATAATACCTGTATGTCATAACAATAATTATAAATAAATTACACATTCAAACGAATTTGTTATATAAATTTTACGTTTCTTTACAGATCATAGATATTACAATTTAAATAATTTATTTTATTTGTCTTTTGAAATTTTACTTGCAAATATCTTTTATTATATTTAGATTGTATAGATTAGATATTTTAGATATTTAAAAATATTGAAACCTATTTATAGAAACTTTAGTTATATTAGTTTTTTACATTGTTTTGGTGATTCAAAAATCCACGATCGGCAGGTCTGCGTTAGGTTTAAAACCTCTGTCTAAGCATCGTATAAGTCATAAACTTTACACTAGCAAGGATGGCAGGGGTATAAAACTTAATGGAATTTTGCTTTTTAAAATCTGCAAAATATAAATATTTAAATGAAGAATAAATAGATGTAATCTTTAGTACGGATCGTGATTTTTTTAATGAATATTATTCATCTTCAACAATACTCGTTATATTAGTTTTTTACATTGTTTTGGTGATTCAAAAATCCACGATCGGCAGGTCTGCGTTAGGTTTAAAACCTCTGTCTTACCATCGCTAAGTACTATCTTCGTTTATATACATTCTATTCGGGGATTGAGGGAGATAGCGTCTGTCTATTACCGTTAAAGAAATATTTGTTGAAAAAGGATAGCATATACTTTAAACATCTGTACAGAACGAAATATTATACAAGTATACAAGTGTAACGGTGAAAAATATATTTTACTTGTCTAACGCATCTCGTTTCTCTCTCACTTTTATTAAATAAACTTTCATTTACAGAATAAATGAAATGAATGTGAATTTAAAAAAAATATATCCATGTGGGAAAGAAACAGAAATACTTAATGAATGATGTTGGAAAAAGAAAGAATATTATTATGAAAAACTAACACAAATTCTGTGACAGGTAGAGAACTTGTAAAGCGTTAGAATAGAATTGTACGAGTGACTCGAACTTCACCAAATAGGACACTTCACCAAATTGTTTACTGGGTAGTAATATAAATTTTGACAATTCAACAGTTGGGCAAAATTGAATGTGGTATAATTAAAATTGCTCTTTTCAATAACAATTAGTTATATAAATTGTTTTAATTTCTTTTATTGAACAATCTGACATTGAAATTCTTTTAAAAATAAATCCTACTGCATTTCACAGATTGTCACATTTTGGACATTTCAAAACATTGCACCTTCAACGGTTCTAAAACAAAGAAAACGTAAATTAAATTCTAAATTAAATATGGTGCAGGGAATGACTACGCATATTCCCATATGCTTTTCAATATAAATTAAATACAAAATAAAGAATGTGTGGGAATGATACTTCATAGGAAGCGTGTTTACTATATTTAGATTGGGTTCATGAATTTTGATACACTCTGTATATAACCATAGTTAAAGATTTTGAACGCGATCCAGATGCACCGACTAGATACTGACTAAAACTACCCTGTAGGATGTAGGAGAACGAGAACGACTGGGACAAACTTTTGTTGTTGTACTGTAGTGTACTTTCACAACCCTCGATAAACCCACGTTGAATGGACTAGCCAGCACCATATAGCACCATAGAACCCATACAACCCATACAACCCATAGACCATTACCGAATGTCCCTAAAGCCATGCCACCAGCATTCGTTTTAAAGAATATTTATTTTCACAAACAGAATTCTAAAGCATTTTTACAAATATATATGTATATATATATATATATATATATATATATATATATATATATATAAATATATTATAAACAAAAAAATTGCTTTACTACAATTATGTATCCATGTCAAAAAAAGGAAGAGTAAATGACTATTCACACATAACCTTTTTTAAATTATACAAATATTGTACTCTTTTCAACACTTATCTTAATGTTATAACTCTTAATTTTATAACTTTTTAACTGTTTAAGGACACTACACCATAAATACATCCAACATAGTAGGAGGTCATCGGTGATAAGATTTAGCATCGGAAATAAAATATACCAATACTGGACGACTTCTATAAACTATATACCTAAGTAAGAAATTCAATGAAGAACTTGTTTTTTGTAAGTTAAGGCGAAATTTAACACTCGATTTTGATGGATTTTCGCACAGTTGTTTATGACATCATCCTTAACAACTCTATAAAGGTTTTGCCTTGAATTTTCAGAATTTTGTTAAATAAATTAAAAATAACAAATTAGATAGAAATAAGACCACTTCTTGAAATTTGCGGAAAAATACTTATTTCTCCTATTCCCTATTCCTATCATAGAACATTCCCATATCCTATCATGACATAAAATAGAATTTTATATTGAGGCTTCCTTTAATTAACAGATACGATTTTTTACCACTATATCTATCGATAATTTAGCTTTTACAATAGTTTTCTTCTTATAAACAAATTTGTATAAATTTTTGTGTTTTTACAAAAATTTTAAAAATCTTCTTGGAATAATAATCTATAAAAATAAAAATTAAATGTCGTTCATTGGTAAGGAAAAAAGAAAAATTTTCCCGAAAAATTTTAGAAAAACTGAAAGTGCTTTTGGCTATATATTTCTCTATGGATTTTTGCTACTATGGGCGCAAATGTCAATGAAATTAGGACAGGTTGTTTAGTTGTGTTTTTTTTTTAAATTATAATTCGCCGGGCAACTTAAGATCTCGGTCCTTATTTCGCCCTTAATATTACACTATTAATATCTACAATACATTACACTAATCCTACCTTTCTATATTATAATGTTCCAAGTGTAGGTTTTTTATTCTTATTTGTTTATATGTTTGGTACGAATTTTGTATTTCAGCTCAAAAACGGCTGCGCGCATTTTCTCTAAAGTTGCCTATTTCGTAGAAAAAAAAATTGACGTACTCGGATTTTTTTCTGAATTTCCTGGAAACCCATAATTTTGAGAAGAGTGGAAAAAATAGGCACTTTTTAATGTATAATAATTCTTAATCCGTAAAAGATAGAAAGTTGTAATTTTGCATGTGTATTACGCTATTGAATGCAAATATTTCAAAATTAAAAAATGCATAAATGGGGCGTCAAGAAATGGGGGTCCGGTACTAAACTTTGAAGAAAGCTCCAATTTGGTATTATGTAATAATTTACTATCTTATTAATAAAAAAAATCAAAATTTTGAAATTTTATTTGGAGGCACGGGGTGCAGTTTTTTCCGAGAATAAAAATTGTGTTAGAAAAGCGAAATTTTATATGTAGGCTAACTTTGGTATCTAATCGTCAAATTTTTTTTTCCCGATTTGGTCAAATAACGAATATTAAAATTTTTTTATATTTTGTTGAAAAAAATATTTTTTTTTAGTCAGTTTATATGAAAAATTATTTCAATTTAAAAATGGAATTAAAATCGACGGGACTAAACGTTAGTATCTTTTATATGTTTCATTGTATCAACAACATTTAAAAGCAAAGATTTTCTCTAATGCTCATTTTATTGTTAGTTTACTTTGTCTCTTCGTTTTCATTATTGAAGACAAGCTATAAATTTCATAACATTAATACCTCCACACACCATGTGAGAAACTTGATGCTAACTCTTGTATAATGATAATAATCCTCATCCTCCAGATCCTTCCTCTCCTTCCTCTCCTTCTTCTATACTTGGTAGGCGGTAGTTAGTGGGTGGTGGAGATGGTATTAAGGGAAATCTCACCATGTAGTTTGTGTTTAATTATCCGGTAGAAAGATAATTAATCACACAAAACGGCGTTTACTATTAAACAATACTCATTAGCGTAATATTCTGCATCCTGTGCTTTAATTTTCATATTTAAATTTATTATTCTAATTGAACTTTATATAATTGAGTTTGTTATTTATAGATTATATTTGATTTATAAAGTGTTTACGTCATTAGATTATTTATTATTTGGTTAATATTATATTGGAAACTCTCCATAAATTACGTGGGAGTTTAGAAAGTATCGTAAGTATTGTGACGTCATATGCAGTATAAATCCTATATTATAATGTTCCAACTGTTTGAATCTATTCTTATATGTTTATATTCTTATATGTTTGGTACTGAATTTTGTATGGCAGCGCGAAAACGGCTCCAGGGAAGTTTTTAAAAATTTCCTATTTTGTAGAGAAAAAAATTCTAAGACCTTTGGCGTCCCCGGATTTTTCCCTGAATTTCCTGGAAACCCGTAATTTTGGAAAAACTGGAAAAAAAGTGAGCCCTTTTTTGCTGTATTACTTTTAATTGGTAAGAGATAGAAAGTTGAAATTTTGCATCTGTATTAAGGTATTCAATGATGACATTTCTCAAAAATTAGAAATTCAAAAATTGAAAAAGGGGGGGTTGAAGAAATTCGGGGGCCCGGTAGGGAACTTTGGAGAAAGTTAATATTCTGGATTCTAGAATAATTAAGTATATTATCAATAAAAAAAAATTCAAATTTCAAAATTTTATTGGGGGGCACGGGGGCAGTATTTGCCGAGAGTAAAAATTGTGCTAGAAAATTGAAATTTTGTATGTAGGCTAACCTTGGTAACTTATTTACGAATCGAAAAAAAAAATCCCAAATTTTGAAAAAAAGTTGGTCAAATAACGCATAAATTGAAAATATTTTTTATTTTTATAAAAAAAATATATTTTGTAGTCAATTTATATGTGTGGCGAGTTTATTTATTATTTCAATTTAAAAATAGAACAGTGAAATATGAAATTTAATTACGAATTATTTTATTGGATTCAATTAATACACGCCAAAAAGACGTCGCATTGCAACGGGGGTAAACTCTAGGGATCTTATATTCTTATATGTTTGGTAGTAAATATTGTATGGCAGCGCGAAAATGGCTCTGTCAATGTTATTGAAAATTGTCTATTTCGGAGAGAAAAAAATTCCAAGACTTTTGGCGTCCCCGGATTTTTCACTGAATTTCCTGGAAACCCGTAATTTGGGAAAAACTGGAAAAAAAGTGAGCCTTTGACATGATATTCAAGCCACACCCAAAAAACAGACGTCGCTTGCGACGGGGGTAAAAGCTAGTCTTATATTATAATGTCCGAGGTGTATGTTTGTTTTCTTATATTCTTATATGTTTATATTCTTATATTCTTATATTCTTATATGTTTACGCGATTCGTATGGTAGCTCGAAAACGGCTCCATGGAAGTTTTTAAAAATTTCCTATTTTGTAGAGAAAAAAATTCTAAGACTTTTGGCGTCCCCGGATTTTTCCCTGAATTTCCTGGTAACCCGTAATTTTGGAAAAACTGGAAAAAAAGTGTACCCTTTTTTGGTGTTTTACTTTTAAGTCGTAAAAGATAGAAAGTTGAAATTTTGCATGTGTATTAAGCTTTTTAATGCTGACATTTCTCAAAAAGTAGCAATTCAAAAATTGAAAAAGGGGGGCTTGAAGAAATTCGGGGGCCCGGTAAAGAACGTTGGAAAAAGTTCATATTCTGGATTCTAGAATAATTAAGTATATTATTAATAAAAAAAAATTCAAAATTTAAAAATTTTATTGGGGGGCACGGGGGCAGTATTTGCCGAGAGTAAAAATTGTGCTAGAAAGTTGAAATTTTGTATATAGGCTAACCTTGGTAACTTATTTACGAATCGAAAAAAAAAATCTCAAATTTTGAAAAAAAGTTGGTCAAATAACGCATAAATTGAAAATATTTTTTATTTTGATAAAAGAATATATTTTTTTAGTCAATTTATATGTGTTAATGTATATGTGCGCGAGTTTATTTATTATTTCAATTTAAAAATAGAATTAAATATGCCACAAAGACGTCGCCTTTCGACGGGGATAAACTCTGAACTTTAAAAGAGACTTTAAATACTTTAAAGAGAAAAAAATTCTAAGACTTTTGGCGTCCCCGGATTTTTCCCTGAATTTCCTGGAGACCCGTAATTTTGGAAAAACTGGAAAAAAAGTGAGCCCTTTTTTGCTGTATTACTTTTAATTCGTAAAAGATAAAAAGTTGAAATTTTGCATGTGTATTAAGGTATTCAATGCTGACATATCTCAAAAATTAGAAATTCAAAAATTGAAAAGTGGGGGGTTGAAGAAATTCGGGGGCACGGTAGGGTACGTTGGAGAAAGTTCATATTCCGGGTTCTAGAATAATTATGTATATTATTAATAAAAGAAAATTCAAAATTTCAAAATTTTATTTGCGGGCACCGGGGCAGTTTTTGCCGAAAGTAAAAATTGTGCAAAAAACTTGAAATTTTGTATATAGGCTAACCTTGGTAACTTATTTACGAATCGAAAATTATTTATTTTTGTATGTAAAATTTATATAGAACAAGTTAAATATTTGAATTTTAAAATGGAAATTAAATTTGACATGAAACTAAAGCCATACACAAAAGACAGACGTCGCTTGCGACGGGGGTAAAAGCTAGTAATATTTAAAAAATAGAGTTAAGAGATAAAGGTAATTTCCTAAAAAAAAGTATAAATTAAAGTATAAAAAGCAAAAGGTCATTTATTCTAAAAACTATACAAATTTTATTAATTAAAATGTGTGTCATCACACCAAAGGTGGAGGAGGGTCAGGATAGAAATTCGTGTGACTTAATTTATGGATGGCCCTGTGTAGTATTTGGTTGTAAATCATTTATTAAACTATTTATTAATATGTAGTATTTACCTCTAAACTTGACTGTTACATAAATATTATGTAAATGCTACGTTTTTCGATACACATACTACAATAATGCAAAACATAAAACGTGAATATAACGTAGTAATATTTACTTTGAAATGTTTTATTTTATAGCTAAAGAAGACTATTTAAGATTTCATAATCCTTAAATGATGTTCTTAAAACGTTTTATGAATATGCTTATGCGCAAAAACGTAGATTTATTTATCAGAAAGCAGTGAAATAACGTAACAGATGTTTTTTTATATTAGATAAATGTTAAATAATCGTAACTGTGTTAACCGGCTACAGAACAATATTAGAAATTTGACATTTTGGACATTCTAACCTATTTTAATTTCTAATGCACAGAAAACATTGTGTTTTTAAATTTGTGTACGCTGCTTAACAGATTTTAACATATATTACTAAAAAAGTTTTTTGTTTTTGAATAAAATTTGGGAAGACAATCCAGTTTTACTAGTTTTATGGAAGTAGCGTTCTTTTAAAATATAGCATATTCGTTTGCATTGTTCTACAGTCTCGCAATAAATACTAGATAATAATAATAATCTAGGCGCCTTCAGCACTTACGGAGGTACAGGAGGTTAACGTAAATGATGAAAACGTTGTGAAATTTGGAGGGTCGATATAAATAGTTAAAATACATGCTGTCTCAATATTTTAGAGACCTAGGGTTCATAGTTTTCTTTTTATACATGATTAAAAATAGTCATTTTCCATACAAATCATAATCTTTAGCTCAATTTCACCACATAATATAACTTTTAACTATAAAAAAATGGTGACACGGCATTTAAAAACTAGGTGTATATAAAATAATCTTTTCTGTAACTATTGCAAAAAGAAAATTATCAAAAGGATACCTATTTAAGAAAATATTTAAATAAAACCTTTAAGAAACAGTAAATGTAGGTTATAAGCCGGCAACGTTGCAAATGCCAATTTGAGCGGGAAATTCAAAATCGGAATAAATGTTATATAAAATATAACAATTTATTGGTGAAAGAACCAAATCACGCATGCGTCAACACACGTAAATTTGCAGCGTTGCCAAATTTATTATTCCTTTTTCAAAATATTTAATTTGAATTTAAATTGAATTAATATAAATTTGATATTAATTATAGGTAATTTTTAATTTATTAAACTATTATATGCATAAAAAATCATTTTAACAAGCAAAAAGCAGTTTAATAGGGAATTGAAAAATTCATTTTCAAAGGTACAGTTCCAATATTTGCTCGTCCCTCATGTACTTCGTATTTTGCATTTCGTATTACCGAGAGATAAACTTTTTGCATTGACGGTACGTCCTGTACCTCCTTAAAGAATACTACTGTTATATACTTTTTACAGAATAAATAAATTACCTGTAAAATTCAGTATAGTTTAAAAGTTCTAATAAACTAATTCCTACATCACTATACTCGTAGATGGTTCAGTAGTGAATCGAGTTTGTCTAAAATATCAAAAAATTTAAAATATAAATAAGTAAGTACTTTTAAAAGTCTCATTTTATAAATCATTTTTGCCTTTAAGCTTGCCTTTAAAGTAAGAATATAGTGAAAATAACTTGAAAATAAAAGTTTCTTTATAACTTTTATAGGTGTTTTATAAAGAAAGGTAATGTCCGTTAATAACTGAGTATTAAATAAATATTCCCTTTTAAAATAAATAATAAAATAAAATAAAAGTTTTGTTGTTTCTACCCCTTATGTAATGTGTTGAGTACGCCTATGCATATAAAACATCAATTCACCTCTTCCTGGAGCTTTCTTCTCTTTATAAACTCCTTTTTAGAACTTTCATGGGGATGCACCCTTCTTTCAATTCAGCTACAGTTACACTCTAATTTTCGCAGACATGTGCAAAGCTTTTATCCGAACAGATCTTTATAACCGATTTACTTGTAGGTCTGCGTTCATATTCAACGTCCTTTTTCGTTTCCACATTGAATTTTCTTTGAAAACGAATGAAAGGTATTTATTGCTATGGCGATACCTACATCTAACCTAGTCTTTATTGTTTAGTGTTTCTTAAAAGTTGGTTAGATTTAGAAGACATATTTTTGTTATTCAATCATATACTCGTACAGTGGGGTAATGGGTGGGATCCTATATTATAATGTTCCAAGTGAAAGTTTATATGTTTACGCGATTCGTATGGTGGCTAGAAAAAGGCTCCGCGTATTTTCTTCCAAATTGTCTATTTCGTACAGAAAAAAAATCTAAAACTTTTGACGTCCACCTGTTATTTTGGAAAAACTAAAAAAAAAATTTACTTTTTGCTCTATAACTTTTAATTTGTAAAAGATAGAAAGTTGAAATTTGGAAAATTTCAAAAATTTTATTTGGGGCACGGTGGCGGTTTTTGCCGAGGGTAAAAATTGGGCTAGAATGTTGAAATTTTATATATGGGCTAAATTTGGCACCTAATTTACAAAAATTAAATTGAAAAAATTCCCATATTTTGAAAAAAAGTTGGCCAAATAAAGAAATTTGAAATTAAATTACGATATTAAGATACAATATTTGTTAAATTAAAATCATACACATTAAAAAGACGTCGCTTTGCGACGGGGATAAACTCTAGTTTTATTATGCGGCCCACAGACGAAGAATATAGTTATGTTGATTTAGATTTGTACGTCTGTGGGCAGGTTAGAATAAAATCATAAAATTTTGATATATGGTGCGCTGAAGGTCTAAACACACTGCGACGTACATTCACCACACAAAAGACGGTGCTTTTATACCTTTATATCTGTCTCTCTTTTCGAGAACAAGTATTAAGCTATTCTATTAGTGGAAGGTATACTTTACATATACATAACATATGTGTTCATATTATTTCTCTATATGTGTGTATACCACTATATGTGTGTATATGGCGAAGGTGGAACCTCCCGTGTGGGAACCCGATAATCGCCTCAAAACGCCAGGTAGAACCATACCTTTAGTCGTTTGTGGCGTAGTTTTTTTTTTTTTTATTTAACGTCGGCCTATTTCCGATGCTGAGTCCTATCACCGACGACCTCCTTCAATGTTGGCAGTATTTATGGTGTCGTGGCCTCATATATGTGGGCTACACCACTGCCTAATAACTGTATGATTATGTATGACCATAATCAATATAAGTTCATAATAACCAAACCCAGAAAATATATATCTGGCCCGGGGATCGAACCCGAAGACACAGCAGTCGGCGTCAAGCTTCAATGCTCTCGCCCACTGTGTCGTTCTCTGAATTTATATTCGTGTTGTTAAGATACCTCAGTTGTGATGTTGAGACTTTGGTTGGTAAAAGTTTTGTCCGTGGGGCACAGTAGTCTCACCTTTAAAAGATAACGATTTATAATGAAAGAAAACATAATTTTCTGAACAAGTCACTTCTTCTTCTATAACTGGAGGGTATAATAACTAAACAACAAAAATAGGTAGCTCGTTGGCGAACGAGTAGATCAATGTAGAATGTCAACAAATAAATAAAATATCTTGTTCTGCACGTTATCAAAACTTTAATATTGTAAGCCAGTACTCTCAACACATAAAGTAATGTATTATTTAATGTAATATTTTTTTCCATCTAATGTTACGTTTTGTTATTTACCAAAGTTTTAAATAATTCTGTTATGGTTTCAAATGCAAAAGACAATAAAAATATTTTACAATTTAATATGTAACTTAAAATAATTTTGCATAAAAAACTTTATTGACATAAGATAATATTTACGTCGAAAGATAACTTTTGTTATGTAACTTTACATCATGTTACCCTAAAAAATTTATGTAACAGGTAAAGTCTTATATGTTAAATAAACCTTAAAAAGATATTACTGTACATATTTAATAGTTTAAATGTTATTTAAATATAACATGCAGTTGTTTATTGCTATTACAAACCTAAAACAACCTTTTTGAAGCAATAAAATCATAATAGGAAATTTTTGAAAATAGGAAAAAGAAAAGAAGATCTTATGGTCAAAGTTTAAACTATTTCAGACAAATATGAGTAGATTTTGCTTTTTTCCACATAAAAACGTAAATTATTACCATTACTTACCATTACCATTAACAACTATTCAAATGTTTCAATAAGAGCGGTCATTTTAAATCAATAGAAAAGCGCAATATTTCGGTGACATTTGGCAGATATTGTGTTTCATTACTAACCTCAGAGTTTATACTTTAGATTAAAATAAAAATATCACCACTTTTCACAGAAATAGTGCGTTTTTCTATTGATTTAAAATGACCGCTCTTATTGAATGACTCTCCTAACAGTCCTAACAGTCATCTTTATATATTTGTAATTAAAGACCATAGTTTACAAACCAAACCGCAAGGAGAAATAGTTCGCATTAGAAGCGTTTAGACTTACTCGTTTTGTAGACGGCCTGTCTCTGGTTTGAACTCGTATTATCATCTGAATACACCAGAGATAAGAATAAGGCTGTTGTGTTGCGAACAATATCTGCTATTATGCTTTGTTAAGCGCTTCTCTGGCTCTAAGCTAAATGTTCCGTATTGATAATTAGACTTTATATTATCGTATAAATTAATTACATAATAAATTCATTACATTATTCAGTATTTTGATTCGTTTCATTCTTTTAATGTTTTGTAAATGTACAAATATATTTTACATAATGAAATATCCATTAACAATATATTTAACAATAATACCATTGTTGTTATAATTAATAGTAATGAATAGAAATGTGTATTTATGAACCTGAAATCACCGTTGGACGTCTTTTTTTGAAACCGGTTGAATTTGAAAAGAAATTTATTTTCTTTTGTTGCTGTTATTATTAAATATCGTGATAATATGCTAACATAGGAGTGCAGTATTTAGCGAAGGATTTATTGGAGGCCGGTTGTCGAGAAAACTACTTACATAACATTAGATATTCCCTGTATATTCATATATCCTTCATAATGTGAAAATCATATCCTGTATATATATATTGCATATACATGAAATGAATAAACATGACAGTATTTGCAGCAATGTTTTAATATGCACATACCTTTTTATTTGCACATACATATGACATACAGTATAGGTTTTACATCGCAACAGCATATACATAGGATATGCAATATACATGAATGTATATACCTTGAATACAGTATGTACACCCAAATATTTTCTGAGTGGTATCGCTGTTAAGCAAATTGTTTGAGAAGAGATAAGGACATTTTTGGAATAGTAGTAGTAATGATATTTATGATAGAGTAAATTGCATGGCTGATTCTATGGCGAAAATAGATCTGTGGTGGTAGGAAGCTGTTCAAAATATATAAAAAAAGATATCGTAATAACGTTTTCCTTGCAAAATTCAGACAGTTCTTTAATTTATGGATACATTTTAGTTTTAATTAATGAGTTCATCATCTGTTAATTATATTACTTTAATTGAAGTAATCGCAAAACCTAATTTGTATTTAATATATAGCTCCCAATCACTGTTGCTTCATTCTTGTCTGAATTGTAAGTAAGAAGTTCTATCAAAACAACAATGATGCAATGGCTATTATATTGACTAGTAAATAAACAATAAAATAATTAAACAATTGGAATTAAATATTCTACTTCTGTAACTTATATTTAATTTTATGTAAAACAATTTTGAATAAATAATTTAGTGTTTGGTTGGTTTGGTTAGTGCATGACACCATAAATACTGCCAACATAGTAGTAGGTTGTTGGTGATTGAACACAGCATTGGAAATAGTTCGAGTTTAAATAAATAAAATAATAAAAAATAAATCGTCCATCATAGTAAAAGGCTATTGCCGGACAAATAATCTAAGTACGGCTCTGTGTGCAACAAATAATGAACTGCAAGCAGCATCGGCTCTGCAGCCATATAAATACGTTATGCTCATAAGGGTCATGACCCTCAACAAACATTATTTATTATTTATAGCGTAATAAAACATTTGTCTGCCAGAATTTATCCGATACCTCCCGCAGGTTATAAGAATAATATTCACTGTATTTTAAAGCGAAGTCTTTTTTTAAAAATAATGATTATTTTACATGTTTTTATTAATATCTATATCATGTGCAAAAAGTAAGAAACAAAATCAAACAAACATTTTTCACGTAATAGTCTATGTTTAACAAACGATGTGAAAACTTATAGTGCTTTTTATTAAAAATACATGTTCTTTTTAACGTTTAGTCTTTTATATAAAGTGCTGAAGTTTTTGTGCTGCATTCGAACTTCATTTTTATTCTCTGAAACGTGAAATTCAGCATATAGCTAAAAATAAATGTGTTACTAAAATTATTTTAATAGAATTGTATTATTACACAATATTATAACTTGTAATAATCATTTGTTACAACCTATAATATTGTGCACTACTCGTATGTTCTTCGTTGCTAGTAGCGCTTAGACCTGTGACACACTGCAAGCGTATTTAAGCGAATTTTGACCGGACGTATACACGACGTCCGAATACGGGCGTTATGGAGTTCTCACACTGTAACCGTATATCAGCGAATTTTAACCAAGCGAATACATGCTACAACGGTAAACCTATTCGAACCTTATAAATGCAATCAGCCATCCCAGACTGAAAGAGATATGGAATGGAATGCAATAGTCTCTTTCATAACAGTGGTGCATAGGCTAATATTTTCAGTGCAAGCCGACTCCTTTGTTCTTTGCATGTGTTGTGTCATAATACATACATACCAAGTACCGATACGACAGTACGCCAAGTCAAACTTGTGTACTGTAGGGTGTATTGGAGTTGTTTTGCACTAACACAATTTATCATGAGAGCAAACTTTTACTTTAATTTTTATCGATACACCATTGTTTCCTTTCATTCAGTGCTTAAAACGCTTTGTTAAAATTGCACTGAAGTGTAGATCGTATACGTCCGGCCAAAATTCGCTTAAACACGCTTGCATAGTACGACAGGCCTTAGGCTATAATCATAGAACCTGGTTTCAACAAGACGGGCAACGGCAGTTTGTCAAATTTTTGCCCAAAAACTGATATTCAGAAGAGGTGAATTTAACCTGCCACCTCGCTGCCCGAATGTGTCCCTAATGAACTTTTTCCTTTGGTGATGCCTTAAAAGACTTGGAGAATTAAAAGAAAACTTATGTAAAATATATCACCAACCACTTGTGGGGTCATGCCAAATTTCCAGTCCAGATTATAGCAGTGGAAAAATAATCAAGGTACACGCTTGCATGATTAAATATACGATAAAAAATTAAACCATCATTAGTGTACTTTAAAATAGAATAAACAGTTCTTGATTAGTACCGTTTGATTATTTTTTAAGCCGGCTCCAAACGATGCTACGAACACCTTCTAACATTGAACGTTTGATGGTAGGACGCATCGTGTGACCGAGGCTGGAACTAAGTGTGTCCAACGTTCATGTTGGAAGAAGTTCGGCCTGTTGTCGGTCTATGTCGGATCTATGCTGTCGGATTTTTCTACCCCCATCACACACTGGATCTATATGTCATGCACTGCTGCACGAATCGTCCAACAAAGGAAGGTTTTTATACTTGAAAGTTTCTTTATTTACTTGAAAGTTTTTGTTAAACAGTGTCAGTGTCAATAATATCAACAAATTAATAAAATAAATAAATCATTCGGATCAAAGATTCGTTCCACCGTGTAGTAGGAAACTTGCCATTTCAATGTTCCAATATTTGACTCACATGTTGCACCATTCAAAATGTTAAGAGACTATTGGTCCACCCTATATAGACATAGTTTCTTGAGTGGCAATACTTAGCATCAAACTTTTCAATATTCCGCAGTAATCAAAAATGAACTTGCCCCAGTTTCAAAATAAACACCCCGTTATGTTTCAGTGAGGCTCAGGCTGCAAATTGAATATCTAAATATTTCGAAGAATGTTTCACGTTATGTTTTGCTTTCCTTCCGTAATACATTTTCCTTGCTATCTACTCATAAGTTCATTAGTCGTTCCTAACTTATATCTGCTTTAGTTAGTTACAAAGTTAAAAGTACATATAGTTGTACTCTAAGTCGTCCTTGTACTTACACTGTTGAGTGCCTTCACCCATACCCATACCCATACCCATACCAGTGCCAGTACTTACTTATTAGTTACTCGAACCATATATGTGACTATTTTAGAAACATACTTGAAGAAAACTTTTTACTATACTTTGTTAAAAGTATAACTTTTTGCTTTAAAATTAAATTTAATCTTTTTTAAATTTGTCGTTGACTAGTGAGCTTCTTATTCTCTATTTCTTTCTTAAAACTATGAAATTATTATGTACACTGTTAAAAAAATTGGTCTAATGCTTTAGACGTTTCTTTCTTAGGGTAAGACTGCACTGCGAAAAAGAATAGCGCGAAAATAAATCCATAATACATTGAATGATAAATGTACATGCACTGTGCAGATTTAGAAGTCGCATGGAAATTATAATTTATCTTTTCATTATTATTATTTCTGCAGTGCAGCCTTAGCCTAAGAAGAACATTTTTTCGCTTAATTTTTTTTTTCTATCAATCTTTAATTTGCTATATTTTGTTACATCCATAAATTGCGTCACACGCAAGGATGTTCACAAATTATGATAATGGGGGGAGGGTCACATGCAAAAAGGTTAGTTATTACAAAAAACTATTACAAATGTGTGACACATTTTCTCTCAGAATAGCAGGAAATGTGTGTGACGTAATTCATGGATTAGGGTTTTTGAATATTTTTTTAAAGTCCTAATGAAAATAACATGTTATCTTCTCCGCTTATATAGTTATCTTGATAGAAATTTTACTCAAAAATGGTTTTTTAATCAGAAAAAATTAATTATTCAGTATATCATATGTCTTATTGTTTTTTTATTTTAAAGAATATAAATTAAAAAATCAACACAGTTTTTTAAAGTTTCAAATGTTAACATTCCCGACATATTTTGGCCGCCACATTTTTGAAGTTCTACATAAAAGTTGGCCATAAGGTGACATGGCCATAAGGTCGCATAACAAATGAATTATTTTGACTGATATTTGATGGATGATTCCCACAACTACACCACTACGTCATATACTACGTCAGTGTATTGTATCTCTTTCTCGCTTTTAGCACTAAAGCCTGTCGCACACTGCAAGCGTATTTAAGCGAATTTTGACCGTACGTATATGCTCTACTACGCTTTATCTATCCAAACCCTGTACATGTAATGAACCTCGCACACTGCAATCGACAAAGCCGTCCTAGTACGGGCTTTACGTTGTTCTCACACGGCAACCGAATACATAATACTACAACGCTAAACCTATCCGAACCTTGTAAATGCAATCAACCGTCTCGAAGTGGTGAATCGATAAAAAATTAAGTAAAAGTTTGCTATCATGATAAATTATGCTTGTGCAAAACAACCCCAATACACCCTATAGTACACAAGACTGACTTGGCTTACTGTCGTATCGGTACGTGGTGTGTATGTATTGTGACACAACACATGCAAAGAGCACAGGAGTCAGTTTGCTTTCAGAATTTTAGCCGCTCAACCAATCCGCTGATTTACGCCCGAATTCGCCGTCGCTTAAATACGCTTGCAGTGTGCGATGGGCTTAATGAAATAAAGCAAAAAGGTGTACTAAACAGACGATTGCTAAGGCCCTCCGCACACGAGTCGACTTATTGCAAACTATTCGAACCGTGTTTTGTGACTCTATTGAATTTTTAACAATAGCATAACAGGGGATTTTATTGTGTCGTATTTTTATGTATTCAAATACTTTTGAATAATATTTGTGCACATCTCTGCTCATGATGTCACTAATAAAAGCATGCAACCAAGCATGCCTTGCGACCGAGAAACAGTGTTGATCAAATCGTGCCCAACCAGTTTAGTTTCGTTCGTGCCGTGTGTTTTCTTTCACTCGTATACAAGTGCATTTTCTCACTAACAGCACAGTTGCATTCTCATTCGATTCGGGCAGATTCTGGGCTAAGATTTGCAATCAGTCGATTCGTGTGGGGACAGCCTAACAATAAAACATTTTTTGGCCGAGTAACTGAACATTAGGGCCGTAAATCGAGTGCAATAATTATATATAGTCAAAATCACGATAGTTCGGCGGCGACTTTTACTTGAAAGAGGTTATAAGACCGGTATAAATCTATCATACGATAATGCATTTTATCTTATTCGTTTCTATATACATTAAAGAAAATTAAGTGAGACAGTGCTTTTTAGTTATATTGGCAGTTTATACCCCACAACTTGTTTTATGTATGAGTCGCCGCCGAACTCTCGTAATTTGAACTATAGCATAGTTATAGCCAAATGCTGTATAAAGAGGTATAGGTGTACTTTTTTTCTATAGACTATACCCTTAAATAATGAATAAGATTTTTATAAAAGTCTGCCCCAACTTTTCTAGGGTGAATGTTTTCTATTTTATAATATATTATCGACTTCAAAAACATACGGTCCAATAACCATTCCAGTACACAAAGCGCATCAAAGAATAAGTTTGAAGGGATGCATAGATTGGATGACAGGTGGATTTATAGCTAGCCCAGTTTTCCAGAATCGGCAGTTTTGCTTATGGACATAGCTGCATTATATACCGATCGAACTTATATTTATACGTAACTTTCCTCCACCAACTACAATTTATTATTATTTGTTAGTGGATCATATGCATGACAGATATGAAGTATCACATTCAAGAAAAATGGCGGTAAATTTAAATCTTTCTATTGTTGGAACACCTTGTTATATACAATAACTGAAGGCAATATATTACCTGCCCTATAGACGGTTAATTTTTCATTTCATACATATTAGGTTTGTTTATATCAATCCTCTGTCGTACTACAACTTTAAATTGGATTTTAATAAAAACTTTCAAAAACTTTGAAGTTGTAAAAAGTTGTAAAAATATCTTAATTTATTTTTATTTTATTTCTATTTGAATGAATGTTACAAAAACTTTTATTAAGTTATATTGACGTATGATTTGCTAGAGAAGTTGGCTTAACGCTGGTAAGGCCGTAATGGAAAAGGAGTGAAATTATGTCACTAAAGGTCACGAACTAGTTTGCAGAATAGTCGAGACTGTTTTGACAGCTAGATAGTCGTAAACATCTCAGACAATTGTGTTGCATGTGCAACTAGTTCTGTTTGTTTAAGGAGGTACAGGACGTTAACGTAAATGATGAAAACGTTGTGAAATTTGGAGGGTCGATACAAATAGTTAAAATACATGCTGTCTCAAAATTTTAGAGACCTAGGGTCCATAGTTTTCTTTTTATACAAGATTAAAAATAGTCATTTTTCATATAAATCATAATTTTTAGCTCAATTTCACCACATAATATAACTTTTAACTATAAAAAAATGGTGACACGGCTTTCAAAACTAGGTGTATATAAAATAATCTTTTCTGTAACTATTGCAAAAAGAAAATTATTAAGAGGATACCTATTTACAAAAATATTTAAATAAAACCTTTAAGAAACAGTAAATGTAGGTTATAAGCCGGCAACGTTGCAAATGCCAATTTGAGCGGGAAATTCAAAATCGGAATAAATGTTATATAAAATATAACAATTTATTGGTGAAAAAACCAAATCGCGCATGCGTCAACACACGTAAATTTGCAGCGTTGCAAAATTTATTATTCCCTTTTCAAAATATTTAATTTGTATTTAAATTGAATTAATGTAAATTTGATATTAATTATAGGTAATTTTTAATTTATTAAACTATTATATGCATAAAAAATCATTTTAACAAGCAAAAAGCAGTTTAATAGGGAATTGAAAAATTCATTTTGAAAGGTTTAGTCCCAATATTTGCTTGTCCCTCATGTACTTTGTATATTGCATTTCGTATTAACGAGAGATAAACTTTTTGCATTGACGGTACCTACTTAACTGTTAATTACATGAAAAAGTAATCTTATATTAAAATTATATAAAATTAGCTTACATTCGAAGGCACAGTTTTATTAGGAATGGTAAATTTTAAACAAACTCATGTATTGCTTCTGAAATTTAAAGTTTATTTTGGTAATTTACATACATATTTTAATAATTACATTGTTTAACTTAAATCATATCTGAAATTCAAAGAAACGGCATTTAAAGTTTATTATTTACCATAAATTGTCAATTCCTTTTTATCAAATTTTATTATAACCTCACAATATGCAATAACTTAACTAACTAGCTTAAAACGTGAGTTCTCTCAACTCCAAATAACAACTGTTCCTACAGCGACATCTATGGCGTTCATGAGTATATGTTTTCACTGAACGGTCATTGTTTTACCGTATCGTACTTTAAGTAGTTTGACAATTCAGTGACTTTTTTTTTGAAAAAGCGTGCTACTTATCAAAAAAGATTTTGAGTGAAAAGTGATGACCTCTTTGTTAGACCCAAATCTCTTACCGCACAGCTATTTCTTTAGGTTTGGAAACAGGAAATAGTCGTAGGGAGCATCTGGAGAATATGCTGGATGGGGTAGCAGTTCGTACCCTTCTGACTACACACTCAATCGCAACCGCTGCACCCATCGTGCGGATAGCTGTTTTTAACGGCTGTCAAACACAATCTAAATGACGCAGCTTGCTCTAAATTTGTCAGTAGTCTATTAATAGATGGGAGTTGACGGGAGCTGCGCGGGAAATTTAAATAATCACTGAATTATCAAATTACCATCGTATATTTTAAAATTCAAATATGTTGTGTGTTTTTTTATAACCATGTTGGTGAGGGGGGGGGGGGTGCGGGGTGGTTCTCCGATCATGCTTGTATAACAGCCTAATACTTCTAGCTACACTGCTGCTTTCAATATAGTTTAAAAATGAGATAAGATAGCCAATTATAAGATAAATATTCAGAAGCTTATAAACAGTGTGTGTGTGTATGTATGTGTATGTGTGTGTGTGTCGTGCGGCCCTTGAATACATTTAAATGTAATAAAATATTCAAAGGAAGAACCCTAATGTATGTCATGTTAGAGAATTTGCTGTTAAATAGACGTAACGTTTATTCGATACACGAAGATATGAAATGAATAGCAAAATATAAAGCAGGAGGAGAGGAATATCAGACTAACGCAACGAATAGCGAATAGCATGGCACAGCAGTAACAAGATAATGGAATCCTCGAGTTCTCAAGACAATGTTTAAATTAAATCAAGTTGAACTGACAGCCTTGGCAAAATAAATCATTTTATCCGAAAATAAATTTTATGGATTAAATTAAAACGTTTGTTTATAACTCGATGCAATTAGCCATTTAAAGAGCAAAATTCTAAAAATTCAAGTCCTTCAACAACTGTGCGAAAATCCATCAAAATCGAGTGATAAATTTCGCCTTAACTTACAAGTTTTTCATTGAATTTCTTACTTAGGTTTATAATTGTTAAACGAAATGAAACACCAATGTTCAAAAATTTTTTTATTTATTTAATTTATTTAACGTCGGCCTATTTTCAAGGCTAAGTTATATCACCGACGACTCCTACTATATTGGCAGTATTTATGGTGTTATAGTCTCATATATGGGGACCACACCGCTGCCTAATAAGTTTACGATTAAGCATATACTTAATCAATTTAATTTGATAATAACCAAACCTAGAAAATTCAACTAGTCCTGGGATCGAACCTGAAAACGCAGCAGTCTGGCATCAAGCATCAATGCTCTCGACCACCGTATTGTTATCTTTTTATTTAACTCTTTATATTGTGTAGATAACATTTATCTGCTATCTAATTGCTATTAACATTGAGAACTTCTAATTGGTTATTAATTTTCAAATATTTCGTAATTTTGTCAGTAAAGCAGTTATAGGGTTCAAAGATTATGGAAGTGATAAATATAACTATTATTATTGTTAAAATCTTTTATAATATTCCAAGGTTAATAATTGTCTTGCAGTGCAGTTTTACACTTGCTAGCTAATTAAAGTGTTACAATGCGTTACATTTTCTACATGGGTTTTGACTAATTTAAAAGTAATTGCGCACTTGAAGTTGTCATCTTTATTATTGTATATAGTTCAAGTTATAAGAGTTTGGCAATGACTCATGTTTAACAAGTTGTGCCGTATAAATCTACTATACTATTATATATATACTATTGTATATAGTAAACATTTATAGAAATTAAGACATATGGTTCATCATTTTTTATAGTTCATTCATATTTTAATCTAGATTTCAGTGTTTTAGAATTGGAATTGTTGTTACATTTGTGTTTTAATTTGAGTTTAGTTAATTTAGTTGGTGCGCTTGCGTCGCTAGTAATAAAAATTCGACAAAATTGAATGTAGAATAATAAAAGTTGCTATTTTTAATAACAATTACTAATAGAAATTGTTTTTTATTTCTTTATTGTTAAGAAACGGACATTGAATTGGTTCTAAAAATAAATCCTACTGCATTTTAACAGATTATCACATTTTGGAGGTTATAATATAATATATTTTTTCTTAATTTGGAAACATTAGAGCTTGTAATGTTCTAAAAAACAAAGGGAACGTAAATTACATTCTGAATTAAAAATGATGCAAGTGACTCTGGCTACTGTGTCTCCGGGTTCGATCCTCGGGCCAGAGTTATATTTTCTGGGTTTGGTTACAATCAGATTGGTTATGTGCAACCATAATCATGATGATTATAGAAAAAAAAACATGACCACAAAAGAAAAATTCGAAATAGTAACGGAAAAAAGTAGAATAAAAAGAACAGCTTTATAAGAACAGATGGATACAGTCGAAAGTGAGGACATGTGGAAAGTGAGACACAATATTAAAAGAAAACGATAATATTTCATATGTAAACATCTTTTGTTTATATGAGTCACTTTACTAGGGTTCGACACTACGCATTTGGTCCTAATTCGTTCTTATCGCTTCAACACTCAAACCTACAGCACGCTTAACCTTTTGGTGCATATACATAAAATAATAATTACACATATTTTTATTTATAACTTAAACCGCGAGTTACATTTACCTAGTGTCGTAACTAGTATTCTTATTAACTAAAATATTTAATCAATAGTGTAGTTTAAAATAAATGTAATCTAAAAAAGTTCTGACGTTTCGCTGTGTCTTTTAATATAAATAAAAAATTGCTATTAATTACTTAATAGCTAAAAGGTCCTTCATAAGATCTACCAACTCTATAAGGTCCAAACTCCACAACCAACGATAATGAATTTTATCTTATTCGTTTCTATATACGTGATAGAAAAATAAGTGACTCAGTGCTTTTTAGTTATATCGCCAGTTTATAACCCACAACTTGTTTTCAGTATGAGTCGCCGGCGAACTCTCGTAATTTGAACTATAATTATAAATTAGGTGTTATAAAAATGTAATATAATATATAGTTGATGCACTCGCATCTGATGAATCTGATGAATGCTTACACATATTCAATTCAATTTAAATTAAATACAATATTAAAACAGTGAGTGAGAATGATACAGTGGCGTAGCGTGGTTTAGACGGGCCCTGTATCAAAATTTGTTGGGGGGACCACGTGATGGGTAAATATGTTTCACAAAAGAAACAAAAACGTTCGCACTGCATTAAAATAATTATATATTGATTATACGTTATTACCTACAATTAATACTCCTAGGAACTAAGCAAGCCAAACAATTCAAATCAAATATACACTTTTCTTGCCCTTTGTTCGGCGAACTTATCATTCATAGATGAAGACGATTTCAGGTTTTCTAAATTGTCAGCTTCTATAGACAATAGTGACAACTCTAATAGCCTTTCCTGTCCCAAAGAAGTCCTTTATTTATTTTACAATTTACAAGAGCGATGTTACATAAGAGCGTCAGAGATTCTAAATCACAATCACCTTCTAAATATTGTATTTCTGTCGGAAATCAAATATATATCAAATATAATTCACATGCTCATTCAAAATCATGCCATGAAATTAAAGACAGAAAATAAACAAGTGATATTGTAATGGATTCTAGGTCACTGCGGCATTCCTGGCAATGACAAGGCTGTTGCAATATCCAAGATAGGTAGAACAAAAACATAAATATCTAACAAAACAACATATCAAACATTATATCCAGCTGTAAAATTATATTATTCACAAAGCTACGAGTTCTCGTATATAATGCGTCGTACACATTGGCGCGACTTAAACATGCGATATTCAACTTTTGTTGGAAGGAGTTGTGCAACACGTCCACATTAGTGTGATCTTATATATTTCTGAGTCTGGTGAACAATGATCGTGATCAAACAGATCTGATTTATATGAGTGAAACATTTTACGAATCATTTTTAAAAGAGTGTTTCTATGAATAGTACAGGAATACTCTTTTAAAAGTGATTCGTAAAATGTTTCACTCATATAAATCAGATCTTGATAGATGAAGATACAGGCAATAAGGAAGGAGAAGCAAGACACGGTTTGCCGAAAGGAGACAAAGAAGACAAGAGGTGAGGAAACGGTGAGAATAAAGGAAGACTAGGGAAAATGAAGGAAGAGGGTCAAGAGAAGAAGAAGCAGAAAGTACTTTTGGAAATAAAAAGGTCTAGAATAGTTTAAGTTTAATTTCAAGTTGAAGTTCTATGAAATGTATTAAGAATGTAGATTGTAAAGCCGAAAGGCGAACAATTAATATAATATAATAATAATAATATAAATCAGATCTGTTCGATCACGATCATTGTTCGCAAGACTCAGGAATACGGCCCCAGTTCGTACGAATTCATTTTTGAACCAACAAGTTTTGTATGTTTAGATAGAAATATAATAAAAATCAGTTCTTTAACAATAGGATCTGTTCTACAAATTGTTCTACGCATTGAAAGCGTATGCAACGGTATCTTTTTTCAATAAATTCAATGCGTTGGATGCTTTCTATGGAGGTGATAACTTTGTGAACCTACTCGACGCATTTGTTCGAGATCACATTCAAATTGCAACCCTTTTAGGTTTACCATCAAGCATTGAAAACATTTATATATAATAAAAATACTCCGTAACTTTTAAAATAATAAGATAAAGAAGGTACCAAACGATGCTACGAACACCTTCCAACGTTGGACGCATCCTGTGATCGATGTATGAACTAAGTGTGTCCAACGTTCACGTTGGAAGAAGTTCGAGGTGTTATCAGTCTTTTGACCCGCGCCAAAAAGTATTTTTCTACCCCCACCACACACTTGATCCACATGTCATGTACTGCTGCACGAATTGTCCAAGATCGGAAGATTTTATACTTGAAGTTTTCTTTATTTACTTGAAAGTTTTTGTTAAACAGTGTCAGTGTGATCAAACATTTGTTCCACCGTGAAGTAGAAAACTTGCCATGTCAATCTTCCTATATTTGACTTGCACGTTGGAAGTTATCATTTGAATCAAACGTTTACCGCATCATTTGGTCCGGTTTTAGTAGAGTTTTTATTAGTGCCGTATGTTGAAGTCGCACTAGTCTGTACGATAAAATTACAACACATTTCGTTCATTCATGTCTAAATAAAGTCAACTAATGAATGTAAACATATAAATGTTGAATGTCGCATGTTTAAGTCGCACCAATGTGTACGAGGCATAAGAGATTTACCAACAAGAAAATAATTGATTTTCCAAACAGCAAGAAGACTAGTAGTTACATCATTGCATCTGTCACTTCGCCATGAATCATGATTACGAGTATAGTCGTATAGCAAAACATCCAATACGAATATCACACTGTATTGGAGTTTACTCGAATCCACACTGTATGTACTCTCTGGCCTTTGCTCTGCAACCCACACAATAAAAAGCAAACCAACAAATCCTGTGTTGGTGGTGATTATGTTATATCATATAATTGAATGTAAATACTAGGCTTTGATTGGTATTTCGTGGTATATTGTCACTTATTCTTGGAACTTGGGAGGATTTTGATATGTTGGCATTAAAGTCTAGACTAGATAGTGTGAAGAATTAGACGGCAAATTAAATATACGAGGGTAGTTTGATAATTCAGTGACTTTTCTTTTAAAGAGAGCTTTATTTCTTAATAAAAGTTTTTTTTTCGGCTAAAAAGCGCTTTATTTATCAACATAGCCTCCTTTAAGCTCGATACATTTAGTCCAGGGTTTTTCCAATTCTTTTATTCCTTCCAAATAATAGATTTTCTCAAGGTCTGCAAAATAGGCGTTTGTCTCTTATGGTCTGAGAGCTAGCAACGTCGGGAAAACAAGAATTTTAAGAAAGCTGAATTTTTTATATATATTTTCTTATGCTCTCTCGAACAGCATACCGGCCACCGGCTATTAAATAAAGAGACTAACGCTCTTAAACATTTAATTTTGATGTCATACATATTTACTTATTATCGCCTTCAATATGCACCCATCCTCCGTATCCCTACAACGCTCCATGCGATTCCTCCATTATTCGAAACAGTGTTGGAAGTCTTCTTCTTCAGCTCCAATTCGTTGCTCTATTGTTACATTGAACATTTTTCCAAAAAGAAACTCTGATGCGAATGAAGGTTACGGCTATACTGATTTGTTTACTGAAGCGAGAGGCACTACATTCGAAAGAGAAGGTCGATCGCTGGCGTTTGACGCATACACACTTCTTCTGTAGCAGTGTCAGTCTCGTATTTAACTCATTCTACTGAAATGCCAACTTCCACTCGTTCCATCGATGATACGCCACTGTTTTTGATATTTAATATGTTGTGCTATTTCTTTTATAAATATGTTAATTCAACTTATCAAACACAAAATTTAAAATGAAATGTCACCACGGTTGACACTGACGAAGCCCTTTTGAACTATTTTGTACACGAGTGTCTATAGATATTTTTATTTATCATTGATTTTATATTTTCCACGGCACTTTAACTTCAGTCTATATACGAGTATACTTTAACTTCTTATACAGACTGCTTTGCTGGTCACAACTGCCCCCCTCTCCCCCCTGGTCATATTATTCGTACGATATACAAATACAGTTACAGATCCACAGACTGTCGGCCACAAAGTTATGTAAATTTAGAAATAAAGTAAACTTATGAATTTAAAATTCTATTTCGTTATTTTATTTGTCAAAAGTATCTACTTGTATTCATCCGAAATAAATGATGAATGATGAATGATTCTTTTTTTGAGAGGGAATTTTGAATACAATGTTTTCACTCGGTTTACGGTGATTTTCACGGTCGAGTTCTGTTGCTGAGGTCTGTCCGTGTAAATATTGTCATGATCATGTCAACAATTTTTAACTGAGAAATAAAATATGCTCTCAGAACTGGAGACAAATTCAGATCTGCCCTTAGTAGTATTCGGTATTTTACTTTCAGTTTTAATGGAAGACATACCCAAATAACATAAGATATTTCCTGTATATTCATATATGCCCCATAATGTGAAAATAATATCATTTGTATATATATTGCATATACATGAAATGAATAAACATGATAGTACATACTTTACACATGCAGCAACCTTTGCATTTCACACACATATAATATACATGGTAAGTTTTAAATCACAATAATATGAGAGTAGAAATAGAGAATGAGAGTAGAAAAGACGATGGGGGAAGAGGCACGAAAAAGAAAAAGGAGAATTTTGAAAGGAATGGAATGGCGATAGAAGAGGCAGAGAAAAGGAGAGAAGAAGGCACAATTCTGGAAGAAGACCTAAGGAGCAGAGACAGAGAGATACAGCAACAGAAAAGAATGGAAAAAATTGAAAAGAGTAAATATAATGAAAGATACAAGAGGATTTGGAAGAGAAAGATACCAGAATACATACGAGAAAAAGACTCAAGAAACATGAGAAGAATCGCAAGATTTAGATTGGGAAACGATGAGAAAGGAAACAGATACTGGGCAAATAGAGAGAAAGGGATGTGCAGGGTGTGCGAAACGGAGATAGAAACATTGGAGCACATTAAGTTTAATATGAGAAAAAGGTAAAAAGCAGAAAGGTAGAAAAGAATATTGTCCAGTTATTAAAGGGAAGAGGTGGATGACGGAGATTGACAAAAGGAGCGAGGAAAGAGATGTAACAGTAACAGGAAGAGTAAAGCAGTAGGGTTTAAACTTTATATGTTTTACTAGCTTTTACCCCCGTCGCAAGCGACGTCTGTCTTTTATGTCTTTTATTTAAATTCCAGCAACGTTTACCCCCGTCGCAAAGCGAAGACTTTTTGGCGTGTATCATTTAAATCCAATAAAATAATTCGTAATTAAATTTCATATTTAACTGTTCTATTTTTAAATTGAAATAATAAATAAACTCGCACACATATACACACATATAAATTGACTAAAAAAATATTATTTTTTTATCAAAATAAAAAATATTTTCAATTTATGCCTTATTTGACCAACTTTTTTTCAAAATTTGGGATTTTTTTTTTCGATTCGTAAATAAGTTACCAAAGTTAGCCTAAATACAAAATTTCAACTTTCTAGCACAATTTTTACTCTCGGAAAATACTGCCCCCGTGCCCCCAAATAAAATTTTGAAATTTTGAATTTTTTTTTATTAATAATATACTTAATTATTCTACAATCCAGAATATGAACTTTCTCTAAAGTTCCCTACCGGGCCCCCGAATTTCTTCAACCCCCCCTTTTTCTATTTTTGAAATTCTAATTTTTGAGAAATGTCAGCATTAAATAGCTTAATACACATGCAAAATTTCAACTTTCTATCTTTTACGACTTGAAAGTAATACAGCAAAAAAGGGATCACTTTTTTTCCAGTTTTTCCAAAATTACGGGTTTCCAGGAAATTCAGGGAAAAATTCGGGGACGCCAAAAGTCTTAGAATTTTTTTCTCTACGAAATAGGAAATTTTCAGAAACATTGACGGAGCCGTTTTAGGAGCTACCATACGAATCGCGTAAACATATAAGAATATAAGAATATAAGAATATAAGAATATAAGAATATAAACATATAAGAAAATAAACATACACCTCGGACATTATAATATAAGATTTTTATATTTCTTTTTTCTTTTGGAAGGAGTGAAAATGTTTAGATGTAATAAGGATCACAAATGTATTTAATCACAACGATATGTAATTTATTGATTTAAGGCAGAAGAATGCAGTGCCTAATGGCAAAAACATGAAAAATAAATAATAATAAATATATGAATGTATATACCTTGAATATAGTATGTATCCAAATGTTTTCTGGGTATTGAATATATTATTTGATACGAACTCGAAAACACGCTCGTTTAATAAACATATATTTAAACAGAAGTAATAAAAGTATTTATTAATCAAATATATTATCTCAATTAAATTCTAATATATCTGTCTGGTTTTCTCTCATACTACATATATATTGCATCTCGCTTACTCCTTAATGGTAATCAAAAAAAAAAATCTTAGAACAAAATGATACAGAATTTCTACAACAAAGTCAGTGTGCGACTGCCCTTAGATTGGTATAACCCCTTAAAACAATCCAGCTATTTTTAATATCTTACCCTCTCCATAGCCATATAAATTTAATTTTATTATTAATGTTAAGTGATATATTCTCTTACTTTGTTTGCTGCTTAAGATTTAGAACGATATGACTCTTTGTATATTCCAAGTAGATTTAAATAGCTTCATTTATCATTAGTCATAAAACCATTACAGTACTAGTACAATTCCGCATAGCGCGGATACACTGACATTAAGCTTTAAATGAAACACTGAAATAGCACTGAGTTGTGATTAGATTATTATAGATGTTTTTAAAATGCACAAAAGTTCTCAGCGAAGTCGAAGTGGTTGATTCATTGACTGCAACACTTCATATATGTGAGACTCGGTAGAATACCAGCGTATTTGAAAGGACCATCGAAACACTGAGGTTCTTGGATGGGTGACCGACAGGGCTCTCTGCGTTAAATGGTTATATACAGTTAATATTTCCAACAATTTTTTTTATTATTTCATTTTCGTAATTTACATATGTTTAAGTACACACACAGAAAATTTCAAGTAAATCCGGCGATTATTTTCTAAGTTATGTAACTTGAAACTTTTAATGCGATTTTATGAAATTTTATTTTTTTAAATCGGTGACCAAAATTTCTCAGAAACGGCTCAACCGATCATTCTCAAATTTTAGCACAAGTTTCTTAAGTATACTTTTTTAGTAATGGGCTTATGTCCTCATTTTTTAGTGGTCGATTTTTCAATTGTTGATTGAAATTGATGTTAATAAATGTGTATTGGCGTCTCTATTTTATTAAATATCTAAATATTGACGGAGATATAGCAATTAAAAATTTGAATTGTAGTTTTAGCGCAAAACATGGTCGGCCATATTTGTATGAAGTGAAATGCATTTTATTTGTTGAGTAGGTCAGTGCTGTGGTAATGTTCTGTAGCTGTTGGTAATCAAATAATCAAGTCAAATCAAAGAATAATAAGTATTTATTTTATTTAACCCTGTTACGGCAGACATGATATTGAAATTTTATTGTTCCTTGAAATAGCTGTAAATAATATTTGATATTTTGATATATAAAAATATATTGCAGAGATTTATGATTTGTAAGGTTGGTAACCTTACACAAGGTTTGTGATGTCACATGCACTTGGAATGTGTACAACATTGAATCCCTTTAATAATTAAAGAGACAAAATGACTTTTTGAATTGTTAATTTCTCTTAACATATAAGGAGTTATTAAAAAATAATTGAACATTTGAGGTTCTAGTAACCCACTTTATCAATATAAGGTACACTTTTATAAAAATTAAGACGTAGGACACAAACCCATTGATCGAAGGTTTTTCTCACCGATAAATATATTTTTTTAAACAATTTAAGGCCGAAATTTTGGTCAAAACTCGATTTTTTTTTTTGAAAAAATATATTCAAGAAGCTTGCGCTAAAATTTGGGACTTCAATTTAGTCGTTCCCGAGAAATCTTGGTCACCGACTCTAAAAACACAGTTTTTAGAAAAACGTTGTGTTTAACTTCGAAAATAATCGCCGGATTGACTTGAAAGTTTTTGTGTGTGGACTTAAATATATGTACATTACGAAAATGAAATACAGAAAAGTCAATTTTTTGAAAATTGTAAATGAATAAACCACTTAAAGTATCATCAAATTGCAGTCTCTTTGAAAGTCATTTTTCAGTGCGCCAGTCTAGTCAGTTTTTATATCTAATGATACAATTAGCAAGCATCAAAGGTTTGAGATAATTGAGTTTTGGACAACTAATGTGAACTAAACACTTCATAATTGATTTAAAAATGTATCGTTCTGTTTTTGATCGTATGTTTTTAGAAAAAAAATTCATTTTTCGGTTAAAACTAACCAAGGTCGGCCGGAAGAAATTAAGAGTGAAGCTACGTAGTTTCTGTCATATATGTTATTTGACGAATTTTTTTTTGCACTAGATTTTGGGGTTTTTTTTCAAAGAAAGATGTGTTACATGGGGTGTCGGGCTTGTGGTAAAATTTCGTGGATCATTACAGAGCCCAAAACGGAGCTACGTAGTTTATGAACAACCTCTAACTGTAAATAGTGGTCAAGAACCTTGGAACGTTGATGAGAGACTAATGTTAGATTCCCGGAACTCAAAGTGAAGAGTATAAAACGGGTATGCCAATGGTGTTAGATAAATTACAAAATATATTTATATTTTGTTCTTATGTTGAAAAGTAGATTTTAAGAGATATAGCTAATATAGATTTTATGGCAGTAGTCAAGTCGGCAATAAAAATCTTTCGCTTGGAAAATGCAAAAAAAAAAATATTATCTACTTTAGAAGAATATAAATAGTGTATATCATCATTTAATGAGATATAAAACTGATAAAATCACTACCAAAATAAAGAGCCATCTTTTAAAATCACGACCGAAGTATTTACTACGTTAAGAAAATCAAAAATTCTATCAGGATTATAAAGTAAGATACAATAAAGAAATAAAGAAAATGATGTTAACAAAATTCTTGAGAAAATCTATTAAAATGATTTTATGGGAATAAAACAAAGAGAAGAATTTGTTAAAATAAAGAAACCAAGGGCGCGCCAACGGGGAAGAGGTGGAGGTATATTAGGCGTGTCCACTATCCATACCATCACAGCGAATTTCTTTTTTACTTTTAATTGGGTAGTTTACTGTTATGTGAAAAACCATGTACTTGATCCTGATATATACGTAGAGATAGTCTGCGTTCATATTTTAAGATATAAAAAATATATTTAATGTACTCGATTAGAATTTGTGTCAGATTCAGACGAATTATCCGATTATGTCCGATTATCGTATTACACATACGATAGCACTAAACTTTTGTACTGCGGACTAAAAGGAAAACGCATCTGATCCGATGTTCAGATCGGGATAGTAAAACCATCTTGTCAGATTTCTGTATCCAATCAAATCTCAGAAAACATATAGAACGTATAAAATAACTAATGTATAAGTAAACGTGCCAATACGACCGATCCCTCACTGTCAGTTCTCTTGAAAGTCTGCTTCGTACGCTAGAGCTTTGACATGTTGCAGCTCCGTGGGCAGAGCCTCCCTTGTTTAAATGCAAGCTGCAAGAAAGCAACAAGAGGTAAATGACGAAACCGTGCGTATGAAGTGACCCTACATGGACAGTAGCCCTAAAGCCTGTCACACACTGCAAGCGTATATAAGCGACAACGACTTCGGGCGTAAATCGGTGGCTTCGTTGAGCGGCTAGTAATCTGAAAGCAAACTGACTCCTGTGTTCTTTGCATGTGTTGTGTCACAATACATACATACCACGTACCGGTACGACAGTACATCAAGTCAAACTTGTGTACTGTATGGTGTATTGAAGTTGATTGGACTAACATAATTTGTCATGAGAGCAAACTTTTACTTAAATTTTTATCGATACACCACTGTTATGAAAGAGACTGTTGTATTCCTTTTCAGTCTGAGACGGCCGATTCCATTTACAAGGTTCGGATAGGTTTATGGTTTGTAGCATGTATTCGTTTGGTTAAAATTCGTTGATATACCCTTCCAGTATGAGAGCTTCGTAACGGCCGTATGCGGACGGCTTTGTTGCTTGCAGTGTGCGAGGTTCATTACATTTACTGTGTTCGGATAGGTAAAGCGTAGTAGCGCGTATACATCTGGTCAACATTCGCTTGAATTCACCAACCTGTTAGATAAAGTCAACTTGTACATACCGCAGTAAACATATTAATATAAAAGTTACATTAAATTTTAATGTATTTGCTACATAAACGTTGCTTTTAAGTACCTACGGAGCTGATGTAACATTTTGAAAATATGTAAATTATATAAATAAAGTAGCTCTAGACTTTTTAACGAATTATTTTTCTCTTAGCATTTATTATTTGTACTAGCATCAACTCCATGCATATCTTGTACATATTACTGCACATAGAATTCAAATGCACGCAAACCGTCATGGATAGGACACCCCATGACGCTCCATGACGCCCCATCATGTCTGACGCAGTTCGCTCGGCCGTTATGTTGAATCGTTATAGAATTGTTACTTCGTATACATATATATGTAAATGTATAGAAAATTCCCATTCTCCCAAATCCCGTTCCTGATTTAAGAATGCATTCTAAGCGTTAAACGGGATATGACTATCTAAAATGAAGGGTGAACGGGAGAGAAAGAGAGAGAGAGAGAGAGGTTGAAACACTGACTTCAGATTATATTATATTAGGAAGTATAATTATGAAGAAAGCTATGTAAAAGGTCAGAGATCGGAAAATCTAAAATATGTCTTATATAACGTTGCAACATTGTTACACTTGCTTTTATTTTATCACTGTTGCCAACATTAATACGAATAAATTTTAAATATAAAATTTTAAAAAAGTCGATGTCGTTGAGTCATTGACTATAGTGCTTTACTCTGCTGATCTGGATATATTTTCAGTGCGAAGACGATATTTATTTCTTGACCGGAAAACACATTTTTTTCGACCATTACTTGTTAAGAACAACAGTTCTTATTCTAACATAAAAATTAGGCAATATTATTTTTTATTTACTTTATTTAACGTAGGTCATTTTTCGATGTTGAGTTTTAGGCCGTCTGCACACGGGTCGACTGATTGAAAGTAGTCGCGCAACGAAGTTTCCAACGAAAACGAAAAACGAGCCATGTCGAGCCGTGTTTCGTGACTCTATAGAATTTTAACAGTAGCATTATAGGGGATTTTATTATGTCGTATTATGAGGTATTTGTATGTATGTATTTATTTAAATACTTTTGAATAGTATTTGTGTACATGCAACATAATTACCCTGCGACCGAGAAACACAGTTGCTGAAAACGTGGTTTGAAATCAGTTTAGTTTCGTTCGTGCCGTGTGTGTTCTATCACTCGTATACACGTGCGTTTTCTCACTAACAATACAGTTGCATTCTTATTCGGTTCGGGCAGATTCGGGGCTAAGGTTTGCAATCAGTCGACCCATGTGCGGACGGCCTTAGTATATAGCCTAAATAGGTGCTGGCAGAAGATTTAGCAGGGGGGAAAAAAAATTAGATTTTTAGTGGAGAATTTTGTGTCATACTGAATTTAGAGATGTGTTCAGAACAAAAAGTTTATCGTTTTAATTTAGAGACAGAGAGAGAGAGAGAGAGAGCAAAAAAATAAATATTTTACATAACACTTTGTCAGCATATACATCTTCTATGTCTACTCCTTTACTTTCTAGGGTACTATGTCGTACAAACAGTTGCAGTCGAAAAAAAGTCATAAGTAAAAATAACTCAAAATTAGAAAAACTTAAAACATATGATAAATTAAAAAAATACATTTCAATAAGTTAACAGTAGTGCACACGCGTATGTTTGTGTCCCTTGTGATGGGCTTAGCTATTCTCTCTGAAAAGAAAATTTCCCCAGAGAGAAACTTCCTCTCTCACTATTGTACGATTTGGTTAGGATTTTAAATTTATCGGATAAAAGGAAACGGAAAACGCGGCCGCCTTTAATTTTAGATAGAATCAATTTTTCTACAAATAGTATTTGTTGTGTATACAATTTGCGGTTGCTTATATTCTTTTGTATTTATTTTCAAATTAACTTATAAAATGTTTCCTGGATTTGGCATAAAAAGTTATTTCTTTATTCTTTTGTTTCAGGGCTAATTTCTTTAGTATTCTCGTATATGGAGATTGTTTCTAAATGACATGGTTAATTCTTTCATTTCTTTACGGCGAGTCGCTGCTATGTATTGTGTTAAATATATTTCACCCAATGTGAAACCAAACAGAAAGCTATAAGGTATGTGTTTTTATAATCTGTATATTCCATTATATCACTCTATAACTTCGTAGAATGACATACAGATGCTGACAAATTCATATTTTTAAATAGTACCAACCTTCAAACGATATGTGTCAAAATTTCATGACATATCGATTATTAGTTTACGAGTTACAGTCGTTTTTGTGACACTACTTTTGTAATTTTCAAAACAATGAAAAAATCTTGCGTGTGTTGATAAAAATTGCTCTTTAATGGGGGAAAATACCGTCCAAGCAAAGCAAAGGATTGAGAAGTGTTATTCAGATTCGGTCATCTTAATCATCCTATGAACTTAATTAGTGTTGTGTGATATTATGCTTCTTAAAGGGTTATATACAGTTATTAGGCCCAAAAAAAGCGACTTTTTAAGAATTTTTCCTGAGAAGACTTTTAAATGTATTAATGTAAAAATTTGTACACACACTATGGTAACTTTTAACTGTATTTTAACATTTTTATATTTGTAAAAATAATATTTTTAAAGCTGCTATAGCTGATCTCCCGGAGCTGCTCTCTAAAAAGGCATCTTGCGATGACTACGATATCTCTGGACTGAATCATCTAAAATGAAAAAACCAAACGCATTTCGTTAAAGTAATGTATAATCTAGTAATTAAGCAAAAGAATATGCAAAATAATTTTTTAAAGGTTTCTCAAAAAAGAAATCGATTTTTGACCAATATTTTGATCTTAAATTATTTATATAAAAAAAAATTTATCGCTGAGAAAGAAACTTCGATAATTAATAAAAAATATACTTAAAAATATACTTGTGTTAAAGTTCCTGACTGATCGGTTCAGCCGTTTCTGAGAAATCTTAATCACCGATTTTAATAACACAGTTTTCATAAAAATGCATTTAAAGTTTCAAAAGCACTATACATAGAATAAAAAAAAAAAATTTCAACCTACATAACTTCGAAATTAATCTCCGTATTTACTTGAATTTCTGTGTGTATGTACTTAAATATACCTATATTACGAAAATGAAATAAAATTATTAAAAAGTAAAATGTCGTTTTATTGCAATTTTAAGTCATAGTCACAAAGTGCACTACCAATTGTCGTAGCCAGCAGCCACCACTGGTCGTAGTGGACAATAACTAACGTCTTCCCGATAACGACTTGAACTCGTTGCCAGACAGAACCTCAAACAACAAATCTGCAATGCAAAAACGCGCCCAGACTAAATCTGTTTACGACAATATCATGTGGTTTTTATCGTCATGAAATTCAGCTGCATAAGTTTTCTTGTATTCAATTTTGTTTTTGTCCAATTCTTATTCAAGTTCCAGTTCAAGACCACAATAACCCTATAAACATCATTTTTTCTACTAAATGCTAGTAAAATGCGGTTCATAGTTTTTTATATGCAATGAATGAGTTTGTGTCCTCATATTTTAGTGATCGATTTTTCAATTGTTGATTGAAATAGATGTTAATAAATGTGTATTGGCATGTCTATTTTATTAAATATCTAAATGTTGACGAAGATATAGCAATGGAAAGTTTGAATTGTAGTTTTAGCGCTAGAAATGGTCGGCTATATTTGTATGACGTGAAATGCATTTTAACGTCAGTTATTTGTTGAGTAGGTCAGTCCTGTGGTAATGTTTTGTAGCTGTTGGTAGTCAAATAATCAAATCAAGTCAAAGAATAATAAGTGTTTATTTTATTTAACCCTGCAGAGGCAGACATAATATTGAAATTTTATTTTTCCTTAAAATAGCTGTAAATGATAGCTGTTTATGAGCTATAAGATTGGCAACGGTTGTGATGTCACATGCATTTGGAATGTGTACAACGTTAAATCCCTTTAATAAATAAAGAGACGAAATGACTTTTTTAATTGTTAATATCTCTTAACATACATGGAGTTATTAAAAAATAATTGAACATTTGAGGTTCTAGTAACCCACTTTATCAATATATAGTACACTTTTATAGAAATTAAGACATAGGACACAAGCCCATTAGTAAAACTGCATCCATAAAATCATGGCGAGTATTTTTGTAAAAAGATTATTTACGCTTTGGTGTACATCAGCTTACACTTTGACCTGTTTTGTAGCTTCTGTAACTTCTGTTCCGACTTCTTTACTGTTCCATAGTTCTGCAGAAATGTAGACTGTGAAGTTTAGGTTAGGGGATGGGGTTATAGGTGGGGTGCTGGTGGGGGTGGAGGTGGAGGTTGGTTTTGTGAACGTCCTGTTATCCACGCATATCTCGACACTCCTCCCTGTCCCGACACCCTCCGACTCTCGGACTGATCTCTGTGTGGTACTGCGGTGGGTTACCAGCTCTGGCATCACCATCAGCAGCAGTAGCATCAGATATTCTCGTAGTCATACTCACAGTCAGTCGTGTTCAGCGGCACAGATCGGTCTGCATTTGTAGTTCTAAAGCAAACACTCAACACACGTTACCCTTACACACATTTAGCGATATTAAAATACAAACTACCCCTAATCAAAATAATAGAAATTCATTTTTATTATTAAAATAATACTTTTTTTTAAATTTATTTTATTAAATAAAAAATACCAACACTTTTGAAATTTTACTTCACTTTTATATTGTTTTAAAACTTTATTTTCGAGTTTTATACATAAAGTGAAAACTTTTTAAGTGTTTTATTTATTTCTTATGTTATAGATTTTGAATTTTAATTCATCGATTTATTTTTTTTGATTAGTGATTTATTTATTTTAGTGACTTTTTATAATTTTTTTAAAAAGGTATATCACGCTCAACACATTTATATACTATTTACATTTAAACATATCTGTTATATAAAAATAACGTATTATTTTGTAAATGCTATATTTGTGTTTACTTGGTAATAAGTTATTTATAGTTACGTAAATAAGAGATCATTAAAAATTTGTCAATTATTGTGAAATTCTTCAATTGTATTAATTTTTATCATATTGCAAAGTTTAGTATTTAAAAACACATATTACATATAAAAATCATAATATATAATTAATTATATACTATATTTAAATTATAGTGATTAAAAATAAGTTTATATCTCAATTACTGTAGTGCTTATTATGAGATAAATAAATTTATCATAAAACCGCAAGAAGCTACCGTGTACGAGAATAATTAAGGTAAGATAACTTATTTTAATTAGTGATTTAGCAAAGTCATTACTCACACACACATACACACAATTATATACATAGAAATATGTATACGAATATACGAATACACGAATACAGTTACAGTTAATAACAGAAAGATCAGACACGTGAAAGCAGAAAGTTAAAAGCAGTGGTGTTTGTATTTGATACTTATCCGCATTAACAAACCCGTATAACGATAGAAAGCTATAAAAGAAGGCTTATAAAAATAGAACAAAAGAAAACAATACAAACACAGATTCGTTATTTGTATGTGTATTATATTTGTATAGTAAGTACACCTACATAATACTATACGAGTATATTTGTCAGAAACACTTACTTCTTTTATAAACTAAATTTTTTGTTTGATGTATTTCATTTTATTTTTAGATTAATTAACCATAATACATAAAATAATTATCTTTTGAATATCAAAAGATAAAGGATTGTAAATTTCACTTTTTTAAGACTTTCGTTTTTCTACTTTCTTTGTTTAAATTTCATATTTCAAGAAAATACAATTAAAATCAAAGAAACTTTGTAATTTTATAATTTTATTTAGCATATTAAATAAATACTGAAATTTTAGTTAAGTATAACTGGGGATATATTTGTTTGTGCTGTCTGCATAAACTTATACATTAACGTTGTGCTGGAAAGAGAAGGTAGGAACACTTGGACAACTTTTTTATACGATTAAGGCATTCTATAGTAACGACCGTTACTTCTTACCCTAAAATATGAATTAAATTACGTGAATCATGAGCAATAAAGTAACTATTTCATATTCAAAAAAGATATTATATTAAAAATTTGAAAATTCAGTTTGAATCAATTTCTTTCGCTAAATAAATATTTTTTCTCTCTTATTGTCAAAACAATTGATTAAATTTTCAATATATATTTATTATTAATAATCGGGGTATAAGTTGTTATGGTGAATCGAACCCAGACTCTGCGTATTTGAGCGTGAATCACTAAATGATCTCAACTATGATGAGATCTACTAAAAAGTTATTTCCACTGAATGTTTGTAAATATAAATTACTTAGATATACACTATAAAAAGACGGCACAGTGGTCTTAAGCATTTATTCTTGACGATAGACTTCTGTGTCTTCGGGTTCGATCTCCCGAAATTAATTTGATTATGTGCTATTATAATCATAAAACTTATAAAGCAGCGGTATAGTAACATATATGAGGCAATGAACATCGGATAAACCAACTTATCATAAAAAAAATCATAAAAATTATAACAGCAGAATAACGTTATTAAAAATTCAAGAATTTGCAAATGTTTGCTTCAGTATTTTTTTCTATTACATAATATGTCAGCGTTGTCAGATGACTTGATTGGAAGCTAAGTAACGAATCCTCAAGTAAATTGTGTCTCAGGGCAAGAAATTGAATCATAAAATTTTGATCGAAAATAAAAATATTTTTCTGAAAACCAATATTAATGTTTTCAGTATATTTTCCTAACAACTCTTAATCAAACTTTGCATTTACAAGCTTAGTAATACAACACTTATCAAGTTTTAAAAATTTATCTTGATTTACCAAATCAAATTTTAATTTTAAGTTTTTTGTATCACGCTGTCACGGAACTTATACACTTTCATCACATTTTATCTTTTTATAACTTTTTTTGTTAATTGCACAGCTTGTAATTTATAGCAAATCTTCAAAATATCAACTTTTTAGACACTTCTTCATACCATACACAGAACCCACATTAATCTTCTAGATTTCACAGAAAACAAATGCGCTCTAGTTTTAGTTTGGTGTTTTTGACTTGTTATTCCATTGTCCATGGGTTCTTTCACTCTACGCTTTCTTACAGTGTTCCGCTGACTTATTAGCCTAATCCACACACACACACATACATACACACAAATATATATATATATATATATATATATATATATATATATATATATATATATATATATATATATATATTTTCTATATACATATTTATATGTATATTTTCTTTCTTTTCTTTGTTTACCAGTGTTTGCGCAACAGGATAAAATAAAATGATTCAGCATATTTGATATTTGAAAGAGTTTTACACAAAGTTTCTATTCATCTTTATTAATATTCATTTTGATGTGTTGATTATCTGCTATCAGCATAGGCGTCCGCAGGGTACTTGACATTCAATGCAAATTTATCACAAACTCTATCCACTATCTAGTGTAAATGTTGATTTCCAGAGGGTGCAAGTGCCCCTTTTGCTCCCCCCACGGACGCTCATAATATATTTAATAAAAATATGTTTTTCAAATTACGAAGCGCGTTGTTCTCTAATTAGGTGGGAAACAGCTTTGTCATTTATTTCAGTGGCAATACAATAGGCCCCCTATATAAGAGAAAAATGTATAATGTAATATGTAATATGAATGATGAGATAATAATTTGAGGAGTGTTGATGTCAGTTTATATGTTACGTTTCTTTTTAATGACGTTTTTAACTGATCCGACGTCTATTTAACTTGTACGCTCTTTTTTAGTATAACACAATTAAACTCGTATGTATTATATATGTATTTAATGTATGTCTCTTCGGTCGTATAATCTCCTTACACTTTCTAAATGAACAAATATTACAGATTCATTCACTCTTTTCATTTCAGTGTTTCTCGCTCTTCTTCCCTCACTTTTCATCCTTCTACTTCTGCCATCCACCTTCTCCATTTTTTTTTCCTTAGCAATAGTTCTTCCAAATTTCTCCCACTTCTGATACGCTCCTTATGGGCTCCACCTGTTCCTCTTCCTCTTCAGTTATCCTATATGTTCTCTCTTCATTAGGTCTCCAGTATTTTCTTTCTCTTTATGATCATTTGAATGCCTTTGCTTCCCTGTTTATCTAGGTACTCCATCCTCCTTCTCGTCCACAGCTATTTTTACCTCTTATTGTGTCTTGCTTCCTCGATCTTCTTTTCAAATATAGCAAATGAACCGTATTATATTTAAGAGTGTAACTTTTGGTACTGTGAAAGAGGTTAATGAGTTCAAATTCTTCTTCTTTAATGTTTTAAGAACTTTAATTATTTTTTAATATGCCACGCTACAATCTGTTACAATAAGTACCTATGCTAATTATAGAATTGTCCTAGATGAGAAATAGTCGTCCAGTGACGGCTATAACTATGCATGGCAATTAAAAACGTTGTGGTAGCTTTAACAAACTATATTTTTAGTCTTTTAAAGTCAGATGTATGCTATGTTTATCTAGTAAATTCACAGCTAGGTAGTTAGGGTGATTGTTTAATTGCTGCTGGTACCTCTTGCTAAATTTGTTAATTTCTTCTTTAACAATTTTATGCCGAAGTCACAGTTTATATATTTGTTGTCTATGTACCACGGGATATCCATAATGGTCCTTACTTTCAACGATAAATGAAAGTTGAATAAATTACGCAAGACAATTACAAAATAACATTTATTGCTAATATTATTTATTCTGGCATTAGGAGCGGTTTTATCTGCTCTCTTTGTGATGGTAATCTTATCACCAATAGTCTCCTTCTGTATCCACTCCAGCTGCAATTTATTTATAGGTAGATGGTTGATATGACAACCGCAGATCGCCCAAATAACAAAATGTAATAATCGAAGCCATACGCTTTTTCATGGTGCATTTTGGGTTCCAGCCAGAATGTCGTACGGTCAACAAGGAAAATTACCTTCAAGTTTCTACCTAAATTATTCCTGTTTTCTAAATTGAAAAGACCCATGGAGGACGAAGATTTGCCATGATTAAGGAGATAAAGACCGCATCGCCGAAAGAGCTCACGATCATACCAAAAACCGCATATGAGATTAGATTAGAAAAAGCGCTGGCAGAAAACCACTTTGAATGGGACAAAATAGATATTGAAAAATATTTTTCGAAAAAAACAAAAAGTCATCTCCTTTTTTTGTACAGACCTCGTATATATGATAAATAATTTTTCTCTTTACGCATACATTAATGATTTTTAATAATATACTCATACAAATGCGGGTGTACCACATATGAAGGTGTGCGTGGTACTTGTACACATGAGCTGTAAGGAATAGATAGAAGATAGCGCATTGATAAACAATAAACACAACCCCTTCTCATTGCATGTTAGCGTGTAAGCGTCAAGTACCCCTTTGCCTTTGCCTTTGATGACATTTCCACTCCTGCCCACTGGATGTTTGTATCAACTACCGCAGGATGTGTGACGTCACTTATTTATGCCAGAAATTACAGATAAACAGATAAAGCGATTGTCAACTTTGTATTATACATTTTACAATTGATTTTTACTTGTGTTTTTATGTTAAGATATCTAAATAAATAATATTTTATGATGATGTATATTGTTTTCGAACATTCTATAATATCAGCTATTGCCTAGCTATCTATATAGCTTTTATCTATTTGAAAGAAGTTTTGTATATGGTATATGGTGTATTTCCGAAATGGTTTCAATAGATTATCGAGCTAAGTCGTTAGGAAACTAAATTCAAAGAAATAGGAAAATTTTCAAAGATTTTATAATGTAATATGTAAAATATTTTGACAAGAATTGATTTTGTATTTTTCAAATTGTATATGCATATGGAAATAGGGTGTACGCGTTGGCGCCGTCAAGTAAGAGCCCTAGATCGAAGGTAGCTTGATAATTCAGTGGTTTTCTTTTTTGAAAAAGTGCTTTATTTCTAAATAATAGATATTTTTTGACGGCAAAAGAAGCGCTTTATTTATCAACATAGTCGGCAGTCCAGCGTTTTCCAATTTTTGTATTCCTTTCAAATTTCTCAAGGCTCTCAATATAGACGTGTGTTTCAGTGGTTTCAATGATAACCAATTTGTTAGACCCAAATCTGTTACCGCCCAGCCATTACTTTAGGTTTAAAAACAGGAACTAGTCGCAGAAGGCTAAACCTGGAGAATATGCTGGATGAAGTAACAGTTCGTAGCCCAATTTATGGATTTTTGCCATTCCATCGCGCGGATGCCTGCTTTCAACGGCTGGTTTTCAATGGCGCTCAAACACAAACTAAAATTGCTCAAAATTTTGCAGTAGTCTATTAATGGATGGCAGCTGCTCAGGAAATATAGAATTCACTGAATTATCAACCTTAAAAGTACCATAACGTTGTACTTTTAAGGTTAATAATGTTTAACAGATTACTTTGAATACAATTAAATAGATTATTTGGAACAAAAAGTGAGGAAGCAGAAATGGTTATAGCACCTAGATCTATATTTTCTTACTTTCATCTTGGTTGATAAATTTTTACATTAAAATATCTCATTACTGAGTTTTTCAATAAATTTTAAAATCAAATATAGATTAAAATTTTAGATAGACTCACGTTAAAACTAGACCAGACTAGAATTAGGACTTGATACATTTGATTTCGCGATAGAGCTAAAAGAAAGGTAATTTCAGACAGACTGGAAGTGTAACTGTGATTAGATACAATTGATTTTGCGTAATAATTTCAACGCATTTCCAACCTAAAAGACCAACTAAAAGGTGTTATGTCTTTCTGGGTTTATTTAAGTTGCAATCTAGGTTTATTCTAAATTTGTGAGTGGGACCTCTGTACTCGTATATAGAGATCCCACAGTATTCGTCGATCACCTTAATTTCGCACGGAGAGCATAAAACTAAATACCTAATAAATCAGGTTTTTTCTGGTATATTATAGACATATAAATAATTGACATACTGTCTCGTTTTAGAATGTTTGTCCCGATTTAAAAATGTTTTTGTGAAATATGAAGAGAATTTTTTTTTGATCTTAATAAAATTAAAAGAAAGGTAATTTCGGTTATAGGTTCCTGACGACTGACTGTGTTAAGACGATTTTGTGTTCTTAATAGAACGATAGAAACAACACCGTAAGGAGATAGTGAACAAACCATAGAAATATAACTGATCAACTGTGATAAAGGCAAAGAGAATCATAGCTGCCGAGTGCCCTCTGTGTCTCTTTTTAGCCGAGCATAGCGTCTGCTTCCTTGTTTGCTTACCCCCTACATCACCGCCAAGCCAGGAGCTGCTAGAAAGAGACAGATAGGACATTCGGCAGCTATCTCTCTCTTTGCCTTTATCGCTTCCTCTTACACGCGGCTCTATGGAACAAACAGAGCCGCCGGTAACAATTTTTTTTTTAAACAGACTTGCTACAAGTATGTGCATTTTCAAATGTTCTAGATCCTGCCCTACGACAGCTGCTTTCACTTTATTATGCTTTCCAAAATAAATTAATTAACACTCGTTTACTGTTTCATGCGGTATTGCATTCTAAATTATTATCTGGTCTCGCAATGAACGACGCTGACCCAATAATTTTACAGTAACGTGTATTTACACGTAGTCGTGAGAGCTGTGTCTCTAATGTGCGATCCCTTTAATGCGATTTTGAGTTTTTTTTAGATACATTTCAAATCTTAAAGTTAAGAATTTTTCACTAGAACTTACATCCCTAAAAACGCAATTTCGCATCCCGGGTTGAGAACCGCTGAAATAGTATATTGTAGTCCTCATGTTAAACCCCTATAATTCTTAGTTTGACTTTTATATGTTAAATACGCTGAAATAAGACCAGTATCTTAAATTCTTAATGAGACTTGTTAAAGTTAAGAGGAAAACGTATAGTAATCATAAATGTAAATTAAATTTAAATATTTAAGATGTATATACTCGTATTATTCGAATTAAATTTACTCCAATTGCAAATATTTAGCCAAATAATTCGTGTGTGACATCCATCTCCTATTTTCAGCTTTTAATTTGAGGAGGGTGAAGAGATCGTTCATTTACATTCTGTTTCTGAACCAGTAATAAATATTTAATGAATTTAAAGTAATTCTGAGGTTAAATAATTGTGCACTGATCGTTAACAGTGTAAAGCTATGCACCCACCAAAGAAGTATTATTAACAAACGTTCCAATATTTGACATTGCAACGTTTTAACTCTGTGCAACCGGAAACTTGTACATTGTGGTACTGTTGTAGCCATTAGGGGGTTAGAAGGTTCGCGTTAATTGTTTTATAAAAAAGAATTGAAATTGGTAATACTTTACTTAATTAATATGCCAAATTTGAGCAAGATCTCTCGACCACTTAAGTACTGCATGTCAATTTTTGATTTAGGCCTTAGAAAGGGTATCTCGGAGCAGCAATTTTGGTTTCGGGAACATAAAGAAGTGACACTGAAGTGAATAGCTATTCCAAATGACTGTTGGACTAAAAATAACCAGTTCACCTGTCTTCACCACTAACCAACTACAATTGAACTGCAATATTGACAGAAACTTCACAAAACGTGACAATTCAACAAATTGCATATTGAGTTTCTTTATGCTAATTTTTTTATTATCAACTAAGGAGATAATGCATTCTGTCTATGAAGACATTCAGAAATATTTATGTAATGTATAATAGGCTTGTATGGTGTATGTCCAATGAAAAAACTTTAAATAATCTAATGTTTGTACAAGAGTGAACCGATCACTGTTCGCCGTGGCACGAGCAGTGCAATGTCAACGGATATTACCCTCATTCGCATCCCGAACACCCATCCAACTGTGATTGGGCCAATTGGTGCTGAAGTTCCCGGATTGCCTAAATCCGGGTGCGTTTAACATGGTATTTTAAGCAGTCGAACTGATCACTACGCTACCTAAGACTACATGTTGACTACAAAGAGTGCTGTCAAAGGCTGGCAAAGATGGCTCTCAAAGTTAACAATAAGTATATTTATTAGCCTAAGTATATTTATTATTAGCTATAAGTATATTTATTTAGATATTATTTGAAGATAATAATAACGATTTTCCGTGGCATCTGGGGTTATCCAACTCTGACTTAGAATCTGTTGAGTATTTCTTCCGGGTAGTATAGTCTTCAGCTTCAGTCTACGATTTAAAGGATTTGAGTTAAGTTGTCCTACAAGATTATTTGGATGAGAGTCTATTCTCTGCTTATAGCTAACGATATATTTCGTAATCTCTACCCGAGTCGAAATTTTAGATCTATCTTGATCCTAAAATGGATCTTTGCCCCTCTTTTCGTTCTGAACAGTAAAGTAAACCTCGTCTCATACTAAACATTGACCCTCGCTTGATCTGATTATACCTGTACGACATGGATTTTATTGTTAAGGAATGAATATGAAATAATGAGTTAGAGAGAGAATAGGTTTATATGAGGTTTTAAATACCATTCTCATTTGAGCCTAAACATCGTAATTTGTCCGATAACTGCCACATGAAGGCCCAAAGAAGGAGCAAAAATCCTATGTAAATGAACCCAGGAACGGATTCTTTTAGGTTGTCAATAGGGTCAAAATTTCGACTCAAATTTTCGTAACAAATGAAGTTTAAAGTTAGTTGAATTTTACAGTTATAAAAACAAAACGTACTCACATCAAATAATTAGAATATCTTTATGCATTGTTTTGAATTGCTTTATTGAATTAAGCACACATGATTCACTGCACACACACGGACAAATGTTGTTTGATGCTAGAGCAAATTGTGTCTCCCGATAACACCTCGTCTATACTAACTTTATGAGCGCTTGGTGAGTACTCAGCTTTATATTCAAACTTTGTACAGATGTAAATTGAAAGTGGTACATGGGGTTATACGAGAAGAGGTTTGAATTTTGCATGCCGCTTAACACCCTGCTGGCTTTTCAGTTGGATTATCAATTAAATGTCAATAAGGCACATATAAGTAAGGTCTTGTAACACTGAATATTTGATGGACCCTCGTAACGTCTAAAAGCATATTTAATTAAAGGGTTTTCATTTGCTATGCTCTATTTATTAATATACTAGTTCTATTCCACCTATTCTATAAAGTGTCGTAACTGTTAGTGGATTAATTCCGGAACAGTAATACATCGTGAAAATTACGTTCCAATAAACTTAACCTTAAAAATTAATAATTAAATATTCAGTAATACTTTGAGTAACGAAGTATCAACCCTGGATTAACGTCTAGGTTTACTAAGGGATGAAGTTTAAAGCTCCTATGTTATGTTTGAACTGCATTTTGTTGAAATTCTTAGTGGATACTAATTCATGAATGTCTAATGGAATTTAACCTAAAAAGTAAAAGTGGAATTCTACTAAAAACTTAGAAACGGTTTTCAGTAAATCTTCTTCATGGTTTAATTTGTCTCCGCGAGATTAGAAGTAGATTTCCTGACCAAAGTTTATGGTGTTTTAATTAATTACAGCCGTTAGTTCAATGGACTAAATTGTCGTAGTTTAATAATCAATTGATAGACTATGCACTATTAAACTGGTCTGGACCTGAACCAGTTACTGTAAGGCCCACCGCACACGAAGCGACTGGTTGCAAACCTTAGCGCCGAATTTGTTCGAACCGAATGAGAATGCAATTGTGTTGTGCAATTGTGTGAGAGAAAACATACGGCACAAACGAAACTAAACTACTTTCAAACTGATTTTGAGTACGTTCTCAGCCAGTCTGATTCTCGGCCGCAGGGCATGGTTGGTTGCATGTGGTTGCATGCTTTTGATGGTGACATCATGAACAGAGATGTGTACGACACAATAAAATCCTCTTTTGTCGTGTTGTGTGTTTTCTCTCACTCGTATACACGTTCGTTCTCTCACTAACAACACAGTTGGATTCTCATTCGGTTCGGGCAGATTCGGGGCTAAGGTTTGCAACCAGTCGCCCCATATGCAGAGGCCCTTAATAAACGGGTTGCCCGATCTTAGTCATATATGATATAGTAATTGAGTACAGTGCTACCACCTTCCGGAATATTTTTTTATATAAAAATTTGAGCGGTCTTTTAACCCGCTACATATATCTGTTACGTTTTGAAGACACCTCGTATATAGTCATAGTTAAACCGGGAGCATTACAACTGTGTTGTTAGTAAAAGAACGAACGTGTTTACGAGTAAGATAATACACACGGCATGAACATAACTAAACTGATTTTAAACTGGTTTTGAGCATATATTCAGCGACTAGATTTCTCAGTCGCAGGGCACTGTTGGCTTCATGATGACATCATCAACAGAGATGTTTACGAAAAGTATTTAAATACATACATACAATCAAATATAACATAATAGAATCCCCTGTTCTGCTATTGTTAAAAATTCTATAGAGTCACGATACATGGCTCGTACTCGTTTTCGTTGATAACTTCGTTTCGCGTTTAGTTTGCAGTCAGCCGACTCGTGTGCCTTTCTCGTGTTTTATCTCATATCTCGATCTCTCACTAACAACAGTTGCAATCACATTCGATTCGGTTAGATTCGGGGCTAAGGTTTGCAACCAGTCGCGTCGTGTGCGGAGGGCCTAAGTTAGATCAAGGCGTACAGCAAACCGCCCCCGTCTTCCCACCCTCGGAACGCTCCTGCTACGTCTTTTAATTTTAATATTATTCATACTACACTCGTATCGCAGTAATTGTATGATCTGTCAGACGATATAAAATAATAATTGTCTACGTAAACGAAAAAAAAAAAATGAAATGTTTTAGAGGCAGTAAACGGAAATTATCAGTGAAAAAGGTTAAATCTCTGACGATGAGTATACGATTAATATCATCATCTAGAATACCCTGAATACGTACCGTCGGAATGGTTTCAAATTTTCGCATAAGACACCGGTACATTAAAAGATGATAGAGATCCTTGAGATAGGAGCATAATGCTACTTCAGTTATTTACGGATGGTGCTATCCTTCTCCTTCATTATTCCAGCAATTAGATCTTCATCCTCCATTCTCTAGTCACATTTTTATGATATAGGTAGAGAGCCACCCTTCCAGATTAGATTTCATTCTCTTATAATACAGGGTTTAAAGTAACATCCATCTACACCTGCTCATCGCTGCTGAGAAATAAAAGGTAAATACCAGACCAGAATACATAAGAGAAAAAGACACAAGAAACATTAGAGGAATTGCAAGATTCAGATTGGGAAACGAGGACAAGGCACTAGGCAAATAGAGAGGAAAATATGTGCAGGGTGCGCGGAACGGAGATAGAAACGCTGGAGCACATTAAGTTTTCATGTGAGAAAAAGGTAAAAAGCAAAAAGAATATTGTGCAGTTATTAAAGGGAGACAGTGAAGGGAAGAGGTGGATGGCGGAGAGAGAGAAAAAAGGGGTAGAAGGAGTAGAGAGTAGAAACAGGAGGGAGAGTAGCAGGAGGAGTGAAACAGTAGAAGTAGCAGCTTTATTTTTATTTTTATTATTATTTTTTTCTTTTGGAAAGAGTGAGAATGTTTAGATATAATAGGGATCAAAAATGATATGTAATTTAATGCGTTAAGGCAGAAGAATGTGGACACTACATGGCAATGGCAAAAACATTAAAACTAAATATAATATATATTAATAATAATAAAAGGTAAATAAAACAATTGTGTCTTAATGTCGAGTAAATGACTGGTACGCTGAGACTAATGCATGGTGAATATATTCCGTGACTGGAAAAATGGAACCCAACAACTCCATCACTGAAATGACATAGGCGTTAATCTCAATAGAAAGACAGTAAACTAATCAGTTATAAATTAATTACTGTAGTTAGAATATCGAAATCATAAATGCGAGCGATTAAATTTATAATGTATCCACGTGAAGCTACAACGCGCACAAACCAATGACTTTAGGTTTAATAAACCAAACGAATGATTATTTTTGCATAGAAAAATCTTTTTGAATGGAATAATTAGTGTTACTCGGTGTGAGAAGGGGGAATACAAGTACTCGTATATAATAAATTAACCTTTTTGACAAATACTTCAAAAATTATATGAAATATTTATTGTTTTATTTAAACCATTAATCATTTTTATGATTTATAAAGTGCGGAAAAGAAAATAATAGAAACGCGTTAAAAGTAGAAACGTTACTTTTTCTTTAAGTCAATTGAACGAGAGATATTTTGTGAATAACGAAGACTACTTCAGTTGTGTAGCACTTTACAGTGAAGGACATATTTGTCATTTTGAAATAGTTTTTTTATAACTGACTTCTGAATGGCCCTTTTTATCTTATATTGTCTTATAATTGGGTTTAAGAATCTCAGTATTGCCATGAATTTAATATTAAAGTTTAAATCTCATTAAATTGACAATTAAACGAGTATCTAGCCGTGTTGTTTACTGATTATGCGATTGTTTTTAAAATATGGCAAATATTTAACCATAGAGATATAATAATAGAGTGCGCGATGGGTACGGCCGCGTGTAAGAGGAAGCGATAAAGGAAAAGAAAGAGATTTTTGCCAAGTGTCCCATCTGTCTCTTTTTAGCCGAACCGCTGCTGCTGGCTTGGTTGATTGACGGTGAAGTAGGGGGTAAGCAAGCAAGCAAACACAGTGCTCTTCTAGAAAGAGACACAGAGGACTTTCGGCAGCAATCTCTCTCTTTGCCTTTATCGCAGTATTTAGTCTCTTACGCACTCTATTTTTATACTTCTATGTGTTTTACAGTCGATCACTTCCTTTTCGATGGAATCATTTAAATAAAATAAGAGTTAGGTTATTACAGTTACTTATTTACTGTACATAAATACTTGGCTAAAACATTTAATTATGGGTAATAAACGTCAGATACGCTTATTTTGAGCGTTATAGGTTATGTTTTAATGTCATACTCGTCAACGTATGTGTGGACGGTAGGTACATCGAACATAGCCGAAGCAGAGGTTTGGGGGTGGAAGGAACAAGAAAAGTTGGAAAGAATACAGGTGAGATACATGAAATGGGTACTAGGGCTGGACAGGTGCACGCCAGGATACATGGTGATGGAGGAGCTAAAGAGGGATAAGATACGAATTAAAACAGGGGAAAGAGCGGTAAAATACGAGGAGAAATTGAACAGAGCGGAAAGCAAAATCTTAAAGAAAATAAGAGAGGATTACATAAAGAATGGGGGGGGAGGAGGTCCAAAAAAGAGAAAAGAATACTTTGAAAGGAATGGAATGGCGATCGAGGAGGCAGAGAGGAGAAGAGAAGGTGGCGCAAGTGTGGCAGAGGAGCTAAGGAGAAGGGATAAGGAGACACAGCAGCAGGAGAGAATGGGAAAAATAGAAAAAAGTAACTACAATAAAAGATATAAGAGGTTATGGGAAAATAATGTGCCTCAGTACTTTATAGAAAAAGACATAAAACACATAAGAAGAACAGCAAGGTTTAGATTGGGAAATGAGGAAAAAGGAAACAGATACTGGGAAAAGAGTGAGGAAAGAAAGTGTAGAATGTGTGGAGCGGAGGACGAAACACTGGAGCACATTAAGTTTGAGTGTAAGGAAAAAGTAGCAAGCGAAAGGAATATTGGCCAGCTATTAAAGGGAGGCAGTGAAGGAAAGAGGTGGATGGCGGAAATAGTAAGAAGGAAAGGAAAAACAGGAGAATAAACTGGTGGTAATAAGCTGGTGGAGAATAATAGAGAGGGTCAAAAGAAGAAGAAGCAGAAAGCACTTTTGGAAGTAGTAAAAGTCGAGAAGATTTTAAGTTTATTTTAAGTTTAGTTTTAAGTTTGGAATGTATATAGGAATGAAATGTATTAGAAATATAATACTGTAGATTGTAAAGCCGAAAGGCATACACAATTAATATATAATAATAATAACATAGCCGAAGCAAATATTCGGACGCTTTTTTCTGTTCTATTTTACCGATACTAAATCGAAAATGATCGTCTTCGTAGAAGGATTCCAAATATTTGCTGAAGAAACATGAGCTTGACGTCTTCTTCCAGAAAACCCAAAAACGCATCAGTGAAGATTACTATGAGAGATAACCCAGTAAACATTTGGTGAAGTGCCCTATTTTGTAACGTTTCTATCACTATTTCACTTCAAATATAGTTCGCAAGAACTTTATCTTCATTTGTATTTCGACAGGTGGAGCGGTTCTGTCATCTGTAGCCGATAAAACAGACATTTCATATGAAGAATTGTGAGAAACTGAACTATAAATGAACTTTTTCATGACAAAAAAATCATACGCATCTCCAATATGATGTCAAGTGACTCCAAAATGCTCCAAAATGTTTACTGAGAAGTCTCAATTTCTAGAAAGTTTTTTTTTTAAATGCTCTTTTTGATTTTGTGGGTGCACATAAAGGATTTGTTTTACTTTACAATAAATAGCATATTCAAATGGCATTCCTCCATGACACCAGAGTCGCACTGGATCCACCGGACGCCAATAGACAAAGACAATAGACCTCTAGTCAATATTGTACCATTTAGGGCACAGTTTTGCAGTTACATATGATATGTTCATTTTATATAGTATTTGTTTCACCCTAAATAATGCGTTAGAAATTTAAATTCATTTTGTTTTCTTCTTTAATTTAATTTACTTAACATTGGCTTATTTCCGATGTTAAGTCCTATGTACTACGACTTCTTACTATGTTGACAGCTTTTGTGATGTTATGGCATCATATGATTTTGTATGTGCATCATCAATTTAACTTAATAACTACTAAACCCAGAAAATATAACCCTGGTCTGAGGATCGAACTCTAAGACACGTCAATGTCAAGCATCAACCCTACTGCGTCGTTTTTTAAAATCGTTTAATATGGGTAATTGATGATATAACTTATGAATCTTATGACAAGTATACATAAAGTTCATTATATTATATAATAAGGCACTTAGAGTGTTGTGGACCTTCTTACTTACAAAATAGTAGCAAAAATAGAAAACTTTCTTTACTTACCTATTAGTTAACCCCATTTAGAAGGTAAGCTATTTAGAAAATTATAAAAAACCAACCCCTATGCTCATTACATTCATTTCCTTACCCTAAAAAAATTTAATTTAAATGTAAAATATTTTAAAAGTTATATTTAACATTATGTTTCTTTTTTATCACCGGAATTGAAGAGTTTTCTTAAAAGAAAATGAATAAAGTCCTTGGAGAAGCATATCCGTTTGGTTTCGTGTATTAACGATCTAGATTTCTCGCTCTTGGCAAGGCAAATGGCCATTGGGGAGGCTAACAGAACTAAGGAACTAAATGATTTACGACCCTTGAAGAAAAATGTATAGCAAATTGCTATGTTGCTATGTTCTAAAGTTTTATGTATCTAAAAAAAATGTTATGTGGATTGTAGCTGTGGGTAACGTGAACTCAAGCGTGTTAACTTCATAGATGAATTTTTTAGTAAACTGAATAATCAGTTACATATTCTAATTTTTTATAATATACTTACTTATATTTTATAGGGTAACTTTTATTTATATACTCCTATTAGCTAACTCTATACAGTGTCGAATTTAGTTTTTTGTAGGCTTCCCAGTAAACATTTTGAAGTCACTTCGTCATCATATTGAAGATGCGTATGATTTTTTTGTCATGAAAGAGTTCATTTACAGTTCAGTTTCTCACAGTCGTTCATATGAAATATATATTTTATCGGCTACAAATGGCGAAGTCACTCCACCTGTCGGAATACAGATAAAGATAAAGTTGATGCGAACTATAATTGAAGTGCAATAGTGATAGAAACGTCACAAAAAGGGACATTTTACCAAATTATTTACTGGGTTGGAGCAATTTTTTAGTAAAATATAGTCAATTGTATCCAGTCACAATTGCACTTCGAAAAAAAATTAGCCCTTTGCCAAAATCAATTATATCCAATCATAATTGCCTCCTACTTCAAGATTGCATACATGGTTGCTTGATTTTAAACCAGATTTTATTTTTCACGACACAGTGAGTGGAAGCTTTAACGCTTGATACTAGACTGCTGTGTTTTTGGGATCAATCCCCGAACTAAAGTTATATTTTCTGGGTTTGGTTGTTATCAAATTAAATTGATTATGTATGTACATAATCATAAACTTATTAGGTAGCAGTGTTGTAAATATATGTAAGACCACAATATTATAAATACTGCCAACATAATCGGTGATAGGACTAAAGCTCCATTCCCACTAACTGAGTTTCAGTATTAATTTAAGGTTTTAACCTAAAATGTAAGATTCAGCTTGTGAATTAGAAAGAAATAAAATTAATTATATTAAGTAAAAGTAGTAATTATTACAATATAATATATTCAAAAGTTCAAAATTACATTAAAGGTTAAAACCTCAAATTAAAACTAAATACAATTAGTTTAGCGAAAGCCGACGTCAAATATATTAATTTAAAAATTAAATTAAAATTTGAAATAAAATTAGGGGCCAACCATAAATTACGTCACACAAATTTTCTGCTATTCTGACCCCTTCCCCCATCCTTGTGACACATTTTGCAGATCCCTGCTTGGTGTAATGTCACACATTTCAATTAGTACATTTATTTGTGATATTTTTTAGTTTTCAGAATAAATTACCTGTTATAGGTAACTCTTATGGAAGTTTAAACTTTCACGAAATTACTGTTTCTTTTTAACTTCTTTTTACAATTTTTTTTAAACTTACACTATTCTTCAGGGCTTCCACATTTTATATTGTATGTGACGTCACAACGCTTATAACTCCTCACATCTCGTCACAATTTATAGATAACCTCTCTCCTCTTCCCCCTTGCGTGTTTTTGTGTATGGCCCTTTACGAATTAAATAATTTGTTAAAATAATATGATATATATTAAACAAGGAGCAAACGCTTATTTTATGTATATCCTATAATAAATATAACCTTCCTTGATCTAATTATAAATTCATAAATTTAATTGATTCAATAATTATCATGACGGCTTTCATATACTAGATACTAGTGTGAGCTCGCATCTCTTATCATGCGCAATTAAATAACGGTCTAATTACCAAATTCTTGCTGGCAATATATACTCGTAATATAATAACAACGTGCCTCAGAAATATTCCCTCGAGGGCTATGTGGCCATACCCCAAGATTTCTGTCAACATGTTGTATAGGTTTACCTTCAGGATAACAGGAATAACAGGATTACAGGATTACAGGATTCTTGATCGAACCAACATATTTACATAATGTGGTTGTTTTCTACACCTATAGTGATCAATCTTATCAATAGCCGCAAATAACCCTTAATTAATATTATGTATAATTAGTAGAACGTGATATCTATTGTAATATGGTGTTATTAATCATTCTTCTTGTCCTGGACCACTGACCTAATGATAACGATGACACATCAATCAAACTCATGCAAATTCCTTGTTCTTATTTCAGTGGAATCTAGAGATACGAATAATTTGATGGAGAACTATAACTAAAATCATACAAAACTATATTGGGAATAAGGAAGGGATACAAGAGGATTTGTGAGAGAGAGATACCAGAATACATAAGAGAAAAAGACACAAAAAATGAGAAGAATTTCAAGATTGTATTGGGAAACGAAGAAAATGACAACAGATACTGGACAAATAGAAAGAAAAGGATGTGTAGGGTGTTCGGAACAGAGATAGAAACGCTGGAGCACATTAAGTTTTCATGTGAGAAAAAAGAAAAAAGTGAAAAGAATATTATGCAGTTATTAAAGGGACGCAGTAAAGGGAAGAGATGGATGGCGGAGATAGAGAAAAGGAGAGAGAGTAGCAGGAAGAGAGAAGCAGTAGAGGTTTAAATTTATCTGTTTGATTTTTATTTTTTCTTTTGGAAGGAGTGAGAATAGTTTGATATGCATAATTTGGATCACAAAATGTAATTAAGCGCAATGATATGTAAGTTAATTATTTAAGGCAGAAGAATGTAGTGCCTAATGGCAAAAACATTAAAATAATAATAAAGAAAATAAAAAATATAGAGGATTTGTCGAGAGGAGTGAAGGAAGACAAGAGATGAAAGACAGAGGTATAGGCAAGAACAAAGAAGAAATAGGAACCGGGGAGAAGTAAGGAGAAAGAAAATAGAGAATGAAGAGAAACTTTGTAAGTAGAGGGAGGCGGGAAGAACGATTGCTAGAGAAGAAACTAAATAGGTCATGGAAGTAAGGAAGAAACAGGAGGAAGATGACAAGGAAGACGAATATTGAAAAGGACGTAAAGGCAGATACAATAGAATAGAAGACAAATACAAATACAAAACTACATTAAACTCGTATAGTTGGCTATCAGAACCTCAAATGGTCAATTATTTTCATTTAATTCGCAATATTAAAGAAGTTATTAACGATTGAAATAGTCATTTTTAACTTTTAATCATTAAAAAGGGATAAACATTTACAAAAATCTCCAAACTCATTGAGATTATATCCTTCTCTACCGTTCTCCTTACTACGAATTACTATCGCTATTATACAACCGTGTGTAAAAGAGATGTAAAATTAAACGTCACAGCTCTAGAAGCTGGTGCGGCAACCCACAAAGTCTTCATGTAATGATATGGTATATAACATTATTAAATTCGATTAATTATTATATGCTACCGACTTTTTGATGTCAAATATATTATAGTCGTACGGAAAGTGATTTTCATGTAATACAAATATTACATATTTTGGTTTTAAAAATTGTTCGCAGGTAAGGTAATAATTTTTAATCGTTAATCTGAATGGTTATTCTTTCTAATCGTTTACAATCTTCATAATGACTTTATAAATGGACTCATGTTAAGTAGGAAATAATCTATTGGTTTTTTTTTCAGACGCTATTTTTATTTCTTGTTATGGTTTACTGGAATATAATTTTCTACATATTGTACTTTGTAGTCCGTATGTCTCGATTCTTGGCGTAATGTTGTTACCCTACAAATTCTTAAATATTGCGCATATATCAGATTAACTTTATCTTAAAGAGAAAAGATGGCATTGTCCTATATTTATACATATTTTGTTAACTCATATACATATATTATATATACGAGTATAGATATAGTTACATATAAAATATAGTGTAAAGAAATATGCTATTAGTGAAACCATATTTTGTTATGTGCAAAACGATTTCTATATGTGTGATATTTTGTCAAGGACTTGAATCTTTGCTTTATTATTCTGAATTGGGTGGGTATCAGTTTTTATAAAATATTTTAAAACTTTATCAAAGGATACTGATATTTTTTTAAAGAATTATAAAAATGATTTAGTTATAACTATTTAATACAGGGCTGTGTAGTCGCTAAAAAAGTCCGAATACGACTCCAGCAAAATTATATATTAATTTTTTTTTTCATTTATATTTAACGTTTCAAAGTGATATATTTTCTTTAATATATTAATTTAAAATTTAAAGTATTACATAGTTTGAGTCAAGACCGTCATCGATTTCTACTAAACACTGATATTTATAATATTTTCAATCATTAGAAATATTATAATAGTCAAAGACTATAGACTTTGGAATAACTTTGTTTGACATTATAAATTTACTAGAGTTTACCCCCGTCGCAAAGCGACGTCTTTTTGGCGAGAATTATTTGAATCCAATAAAATAAGTCGTATTTACATTTCATATTTAACTCTATTTTTAAATTGAAATAATAAACTCGCTCAATAATAAAATAATTTTTGGGATAAAATTTGGGATTTCTTTTTCGAATCGTTTTGTATAGGTTAGCCTATATACAAAATTTCAACTGTCTAGCACAATTTTTACTCCCGGCAAATAATGACCCCGTGCCCCCAAATAAAATTATGAAATTTTGAATTTTCTTTTATTAATAATATACTTGATTAATATACTTGACTAGAATCCAGAATATGAACTATCTCCAAAGTTCCCTATCGGGCCCCCGAATTTCTTCAACCCCCTCTTTTTCAATTATTCAATTTCTAATTTTTGTGAAATGTCAGCATTGAATACTTCAATACACATGCAAAATTTCAACTTTCTATCTTTTACAAATTAAAAGTAATACAGCAAAAAAGGACTCACTTTTTTCCAGTTTTTCCAAAATTACGGGTTTCCGGGAATATAAGAATATAAGATCATAATTATACACCTGGGACATTATAAATAAGATAGATTTTTATTATTATCTGAAAATATTGATTTTTTTTAGTAACGATTCTTTTAAATATAAATGACATAATAATATAATTATAAGACATAACACATAAGAAGAACAGCAAGGTTTAGATTGGGAAATGAGGAAAAAGGAAACAGATACTGGGAAAAGAGTGAGGAAAGAAAGTGTAGAATGTGCGGAACGGAGGACGAAACACTGGAGCACATTAACTTTGAGTGTAAGGAAAAAGTAGCGAGCGAAAGGAATATTGGCCAGCTACTAAAGGGAGGCAGTGAAGGAAAGAGGTGGATGGCGGAAATAGTAAGAAGGAAAGGAAGAACAGGAGAATAAATAAGCTGGTGGAGAATAATGTAAATTTAATTGTAATTTGAAGTATATGAAATGTATTGAGAATGTAGATTGTAAAGCCAAAAGGCGAACAATAAACAATCAATAATAATAATATAATTATAAGTAAAATAAATTAAAGTTAGAAAACTGATTTAAAAGTGCGTGAAATGAAAACTTTAACAAATAATCAACTGTAATATCGTGGCCTCATATATGTTTACAACTCCGCTGCATAACTATGTACGTACATAATCTATTTAAATTGATAACAACCAGTCTCAGAAAATATAACTGTGGTCTTCTGGTCAGCGTGACCATCTCACCCCTCGCGGTTTTTCACTTTCTTTTTCTAGACAAAAAATGAAGCCTCATTCTCACTCACTGTTTTGATATTTAATTTACGTTTTTATTTAATATTTTAATCTAGATTTCAGGTTTTCAAAGTACGCATTCCTTGTCACATACGTGTTTTAATTTGAGTTTAGTTAATTTAGTTGGTGCGCATGCATAATTAGTAATATTAAGTTTGACAGTTCGGCAGTTGAACAAAATTGAATGTGGAATAATTAAAATTGCTGTTTTTAATAACAGTTAGTAATAGAAATTGTATATACTTTTTTATTTTTAACAAACTGATATTGAACTTCTTTTAAAAATATATCCTACTGCATTTTGACAGATTGTTACATTTTGGAGGTTATAATATAATGTAGTATTTATAATTTATAAACATTGAACCTTGTAAGGTTCTTAAAAAACAAATAAAACGTAAATTAAATTTTAAATGGTGCAGAGAATGACTACGCATATTCCCATATGCTGTACAATTTAAATTAAATACAAAATTAAAACAGTGTGTGAGAACGATACTCAATATATCACTACTGCTTATCCATTTTTTATTGATAAAATTTCATTCATCCGTTGAACTATAATGTGAATCTATATATACAATATCCTACCTATGACATTTTTTAAAATGTTTTTCCAAATACCATTTTCTATTTGAATTTTTTCACAAATGTTTTGTATGTGATTTTCTCCCCAACGAGCTTTTCTTATTAGTATTCCTAGCATTCAACCAAATTATACATTTGCTGCCTTAATATACATATTTACTTTTCGCCGATACATGTATTACATCCTGCCTCCTTGTGCTTTGTCTGCTTAGTCCTTTATACAATACCTTTCCATAAAAATACACTCTCATACACACACACACACACACATATTTATATATATATATATATATATACGACGATAGTTTGATAATTCATTGATTTTTTTTTAAAAAAGCGCTTTATTTCCCAATAAAAGATATTATTTTCTCAAGGCCGTCAAAATAGGTGTTTGTTTTAGTGAGAACCTCTTTGTTAGACCCAAATCTCTTACTGCCCAGTCATTTCTTGAGGTTTGGAAACAGGAATAAGTCGTAGAGACTAAATCTGGAGTCTCAAAAAAAATCAGAAATATTTGAAATATTGTGGTCATGGTAGTTAAATACATCTTAAGGTGTTTCAATTTTGGAAAAAAAAATTATTTTTTTTCTAATTCCTAATCATAATGAGATAAATTTTTTTTTTCTTTTTTTCTTGTGTAGTCATGAGCAGGATCACCCTCTGTCCCGCTTATAGTTGAATATTGGGACACCCTGTATATGGATACGATTTCTGCAGTATTATGTTACATTCAAAATAGTTTTAAATGGCTTAATTTTGAAAGTGTACATTAACCTAATATAATATTGTGTAATATTTTGCAGAGCCGTTAAAGTAATATAACTAGGATTAACTTCAGTATATAGTGTTACTATCCTAGAATATGGTTTCCAAGAATCTCAAGTGATTATTTAATTTTTTATTTTGCCTGAAAATGAATGGAAAACCAAATATGGACTAAATACCATTATAATACAAGATTCATTATAGAAATAGATTCATGTTTTAAACCATTTTGTGGTGGAGACGATCCTTTAGAAACACTCACAGCTAACGAAACATTTGGTGTACTGTATGTAAATTATTTTACAAATAGTACGATCAGTAACATTTGTTCAAACATTCTAATATTTAATAAGTAAACAAAGTTCAAATGTGCATTGCAATATACATATACACACACACACATATATATATATGTGTGTGTGTATGTGTGTGTGTGTATATGTATATTATAATGCATATATATATATATATATATATATATATATATATATATATATATATATATATATATATATATATATATATATATATGCATATGGCAATTGGCAATTGGCAATGTTCCGCGTATAAATGCCAGACTACGAGTTTGTTATTTGGTGTCATGATTTTTTAGTTGTTTTATAGAAAATATTTCAAATTAAAAAATAACATTTACAAAACATTTTAGTAAACATACACTGTAAATATTGGTTCTGTAACATTTGTTTCTAAGGAGCCATCCTTGTCACAAAATGTAACATCTTGCGGACCCCTCCCCCCCCTGTCCTCATAGGTGTGATGTCTCACATTTCAATTAATAACATTTATAATAATATACATATACTGCAGAATTTTTTAAGGATTTGGAATAACTTATATTGCATGTGAGGAAGGGCAGGCGGGGCTACTGGTCCGGGGCCTCCACAAGAGAGAGGCCCTCACCAATGGCGGACTTAGCCATTGACTTAGGCCTTAGGACTTAGGCCCCGGGCCTGCAGAATTTGCCGATGCCCTGGGGTGGCAGATTTTTCCGAGACCTTTTTTCTTTGTGTTATTTATGTAAATTGAAAGTACGTTTTTTTGATGATGATTGACGAGAAATGCAAAAGTTATAAATAAACAAATGTAGAGTTTCAATATTTTATATTGGAAGTTTTATAAAAGTTAACAAGCACAAAGACGACAAATATTAATGAAGATAAACTAAGGTACATGAATACCTTAAAAGATATAAGTGGGTTTTCTAAAGCGCGAGGCGCGAGATTTAAATACACATATAGTAATGACTTTTTCTACTTGGGTTGTTTCGCTAGGCCATTACAGGAGCGAGGCCCCGGACGGTTGCCATGTTTGCCACCCCCTAAGGTCGCCTCTGGTGAATAGAGATAAAAGCAATAAATTTTTAAAAGACTTGACGGACAACTATTGTTCCTATAACTTGCAAATTAATTAGGGGCCTCCGCTCCTTCGTTGCCCCAGTGCCTCCACATCTCCAAATGCGGCGCTGATGTGACGTCACAACGCTTCTTGTCCTTCCCCCTTGTCACAATTGAGACCCCCCTCTTTGCGTGTAACGTAATTTATGGGTGGCTCACATAATCACTTTATGTGTGTAAATGTTTTTCATGTTTAGCTGAACCAACCACATTAAGAGATTCCATTCTATCTAAAGTAAATTTAAAAATTAAGAAAAGGAGCACATGCCCCTTTTAGTCATACATTCGGACGCCCATGCCTGTACATATCGTAACATTCTTAACGAAAGACATGCACTGCTTTATGGTACAAGTTCCATAAATTATGCTGTAAAAGAGCTTTCGTGAAAATCCGACTACTGTATTGAACTCTTTCTTAATAGCCTTTTCCCACGTTATATATATGCATTAGTTTAAAGAAGAATGTATAGATAGATTCGGTATAAGAAGATCCTAATATAGATATATATTACAAAAACTAATGGCCAAAAATAAATGATAATAAAACTCAGCGTGTCATTGTCACTATTGATACGTAAAAACTAAAAGAGCATGGTCTCTTTTTTGGTAACGGCCAACCAGGGCTGTTCTGTGCTCAAATTTACCAATCCCCTGTTGCTCTCTTAAATTTGTAGGCCTTAAAATTGTTGAAAATATATTAAAGTGATCGATGTAATAACCCTTTAACAGAAACACATAATTATTATCGACAAATCTGCAACAATTAAAACGTTTAAAGAGGTATAGGACGTAAGCGTAAATGATGAAAACGTCGTGAAATTTGGAGGGTCGATACAAATAATTAAAATACATCCTGTCTTAAAATTTTAGAGACCTAGGGTTCATAGTTTTCTTTTTATGCATGTTTAAAAATAGTCATTTTCCATACAAATCATAATTTTTAGCTCAATTTCACCACATAATATAACTTTTAACTATAAAAAAATGGTGACACGGCTTTCAAAAACTAGGTGTATATAAAATAATCTTTTCTGTAACTATTGCAAAAATAAAATTATCAAAAGGATACCTATTTACGAAAATATTTAAATAAAACCTTTAAGAAACAGTAAATGTAGGTTATAAGCCAGCAACGTTGCAAATGCCAATTTGAGCGGGAAATTCAAAATCGGAATAAATGTTATATAAAATATAACAATTTATTGGTGAAACAACCAAATCACGCATGCGTCAACACACGTAAATTTATAGCGTTGCCAAATTTATTATTCCTTTTTCAAAATATTTAATTTGTATTTAAATTGAATTAATATAAATTTGATATTGATTATAGGTAATTTTTAATTTATTAAACTATTATATGCATAAAAAATCATTTTAACAAGCAAAAAGCAGTTTAATAGTGAATTGAAAAATTCATTTTCAAAGTTACAGTCCAAATATTTGCTCGTCCCTCATGTACTTCGTATTTTGCATTTCGTATTACCGAGAGATAAACTTTTTGCATTGACGGTACGTTCTGTACCTCCTTAATTGATTTTATGCAACAAACTTATTCAATATTCTTATTGCGAATTTGAATTGTGGCCTGTGAAGTACTAAATCCATCAGATATTAGAGATTAATATATTATAGTTGTTAGCCCTGAAAGCATTAAGATCTAGACGACCACGTAGTGGCCGAGAGCATTATGCTTGACACCAGACTCAGATTGTGGCTGCGGTGGTATGCTAATGAGGTTAAATCCGTTGACATTGCACCCCTCTTGCCAACAATGAACAGTGTTCGGTTCATCATCATATTTCCTTACGTTCCCAGGACGAACACGCTTCAGTGATTCATATTAGTTTGAGATCTATCTCCCCATGCTACATATATAAAGTTTTGCCTTCCATATACACATGCAGATGCAATTTCTGCACAATATTTCGCGAGTTTATGGCCAACATAGGCTGGCATCGCAAGTCTCTAGGAGTGGAGGAAAAAGCAACTACATTTTTTGGAATTTATAACTTTTGCAGTGTAAACTCAAGTTATATAACTAAAGTTATATTGGATTCAGGACTCTGCATCACTAATAGGACGACGTTAAATAAATTAAATTTAAACAAATAAAATCGGTGTCTTCAAGTAAAAAGATAACTATTTTTTCGACAAATTTAAAAGACGAAGAGCTGCTTTTAAGTTTTTCTAATGTAAGTTGAGAAATATTATGTTTGAACATCATCGATTAATAAATGTTTGCCTCCTCTTTTCATTCTATTTGTATTATTTTTTCATACTATATGATTTCGAATTGTCTGGACCCGGTCGGCCGCAACGGATAACCCATCTATCTTTTAATTTTTCTTTTTTTCTTGTTTTCGACAATAGTTTTATTGCTTTTTTTATATAAGAAAAGCCATGAGGTTATAGATTGATTAAATTGTTTGAAAATGTTCAAAGGTTTATTTATATTTGTTTTTAATGTCATTTAAACATTTAAAACAAATAAAGACAATAAATGTACTTTTTTTTTACATAAATAATATTGATTTACGAGTTTCATAAAAACAGCAGGTGGCGGTTTTCAATGGATTTGATTTTAATTAATTTACATCAGTTCTCATCCACTTGTGTTCCACTGATTCCAGTGATTTCAGTTTGTTTAATTGATTTTACAGTTTAGTGACTCGATTAAATCTACATGTAATCCGTCGAATGGAACTCCAGGAGTTGTAGTTAATGATAAGCGTGGAGAATGCAGCGTAACGCTGAAGCTGATTTGGTTTACCACGATTTATGAATAAGACACACCCATTTCTTATTGTATTGCGTTTATTAATTAGTAGCTATCCGTTAATTACGTCATATGCAGAGGAGGTGAAGCTGCACGGAAAGTGTGACGAGACGTACCAAGAGGGGGAAAGAGTCATAAGTTTACAACGCGAATTTTATATTTAAAAAAAAAATTGAAAGGAATGGTATAGTTAACAATGTGTGACAAGACGTGACAATGAAGAAGGAAGGGAGTTAGAAACCATGAAATTTGTGTGACGTAATTTATAGATGGCTGCTTACTTGCCTCCGGCTTTATAATATTTACTCTATTATCATTTATAAACAACACAGTGGGTGAGAGTATTGATGCTTGGCATTAGACTACTGTGTTTCTGTCGGTTTCGATCCCCGGACCAAAATTCTATTTTCTGGGTTTGGTTATAAAAAAAAGAAATGGGGATAGGATGTAACTAAGGATAAGACAGAGTATATGTATGTTTAAGAAAGCAACGAGGAATCTAATAAAGAGACATCTAGAGTAGGGATGGCGATCTGTGAACGATTAATCGAAGAATCGATTTTTTGAGTAGTTTTTAATCGATTTTAAACAATGAATCGATCCCATGAATCGATATCAAACACTTGAAAATCGAGATACGATTTTTTTCTCGTAAGAATGCAAATATTTACATTATTTATTATAGGCTTGAACATGAAATATTAGAAATTATAATTATTTTATTCTATAATAACTAAAGTACATAATTTTATTTATTAATCATAAATCAATTTTCACTTATTCTTTAATTATAACAAAGGCTTGTATTTTTTTTACAAATTTAATAAAAATAAAATCGATAAAAGAATTTTTTTTTGGGTTAATGTCTTTTTTTTATATAAAAACTCAAAAAGAATCGAAAAATCGATCTTCTAGACTTCGATTTATTTCTGAATCGATTCTTTAAGTTTCGATTCGAATCTATTAAAAAAGCGATCTTTTTTAAGAAGAATCGCCATCCCTATTCTAGAGGCGATTTCTATGTCAGAACATAGTGCAGTTATTGTTGAAATAAAAGTAAAATGATCCTCTCATATAAGGAAAAATAAAAAATGAGATACAAGGAAAAAGAATATTGATGAGCAGTAAAATGATTAATGTAAAATGAAATGTAAAATCGAAATTATAGTATATTAAAGAATAGTTATTAAAGAATTATATATTATGTAATGCAAAATGTATTGTAAAAAAAATGTATATATTGATTAAAGTGCTAATAACTGTTCAAAGTTGATGCACTTAAAATAAAAATAAAAATTTTTAGTATCTACTACTGATTTATTAAATTAAGTAAAATAACTATTCTTCAATATAATAAATAAGTCTTACCTTATTCTCCTGCCTGTTACAGTTGGTCCTCAGACCAGCACAATATTTTCTGGGATTGCTTGCTGTCAAAGTTAAATTGAATTCGTACTCACATAATTATAAAAATCAATTAGGCAGCGGTGTTGTAGACATATATCAGTCTGCGATACTATGGATAATTGTCAACATAGTAGGGGATCCTCAGTGATACTCAGCATTGGAAATAGGCTGATGTTAAATAAATTAAACGAGAAAAAATGATAATAAATATATAAAGAAATAAATGTAAAAAAAAGTTGTTGTACAGAAATGTTGGGTTAGTAGAGACGGTCCTTTACAATATAAACATACCGACCGCAACACGGATGATCTGAGATTTGAACAAAGTTAATTTTTAACCCATAAATTTTGTTATTATTTGAGTTATGATATCGTAGGCGTCATATTATTCACCCGTTCACCCCCAAACGTTTTCAGAGATTTTGTTGGAAGAGTAATTCGCCTGTTTGAACTACAGCTTTGTTTATTATGCATCCCTGATTCCCTGATTCTCCCTTTTTTTTTGTTTAAACTGGCTCTTTTCCCAGGAAGTTATATATTTGCTTTGGTTTTTAAGAATGTTTACTTTTCATATTATTTTATTATTTTATATTTAAAAGAATTTTAAAGCTTTTATAAAATTCAATTGTAAGCATTTTCTTTTTATATTATGGAATAAAATATTCTTTTCTTTTTACACATTTTCCAATAGGTAACTTAGTTTATAGTTCTATATTTAGTTTAACGTTCTATATTTATCTACACAGAATGTGCAGTATGGACAGAGAAAATATAATGTGAAAATAAAAAGTAAATCTAATTATGTGTGAATTGCATTTATTTCTGTAATTCAAGATTTTCTGAATGTACTTTACTAGTTTTGCCAGTACCTTTTCTATAATGTTTTGCATTGCTTCCTCAATTTCAATTTGAATTTCAAATATCAATTTGTGATTTTATTTATAGATACATAGTTACAATTTTTACCGAGAGATGTAGCTCTCAAAAGGTAACACTAGACCTTTGCGTAGTAACCAAAGTGTTAAGTCTATAGAGGTATAAGAATTGAGTGCGCAAGAGGCTGAATACTGGGATAAAGGCAAGGAGAGAGATAGCTGCCGAGTGTCCTCTATGTCTCTTTTGAGCCGAACACTCTGCATCTGCTTGCTTGCTTACCCCCTACCTCACCGCCAATTGGCCAAGCTAGCTGCATCGGTTCGGTTAGAAAGAGACAGATAGGACTAACTTTGTCTTTATCGCTTCCTCTTACACGCCGTACCCTTTGCGTACTCTATTCTTATATCACTGTGGCTAATCCCGTCCGACTGCGCCTTTCCATAAACTATTTATGTTTGTATTGCCACACCGAGATTGTATTTCTCTGAGAAGTTTAACGAGCTGTGAATTGGTACTAGGGATTTCCCGTTTTCTTTTTCTACGAACGTAATGAACTGAGTTTTTGAAATCAAAAAATCTTCTTTGATTAATAAATAGTTACGCTTTTGCTAGAATAACTGCTGGTGGATATCCTATACCAATGGGCTTGTGTCCTCATTTTTTAGTGGTCGATTTTTCAATTGTTGATTGAAATTGATGTTAATAAATGTGTATTGGCGTGTTTATTTTATTAAATATCAAAATATTGACGGAGATATAGCAATTAAAAGTTTGAATTGTAGTTTTAGCGCTAGAAATGGTCGGCCATATTTGTATGACGTGAAATGCATTTTAACGTCAGTTATTTGTTGAGTAGGTCAGTGCTGTGGTAATGTTCTGTAGCTGTTGGTAGTCAAATAATCAAGTCAAATCAAAGAATAATAAGTTTTTATTTTATTTAACCCTGCTAAGGCAGACATTATATTGAAATTTTATTGTTCCTTGAAATAGCTGTAAATAATATTTGATATTTTGATATATAAATACATATTACGGAGATTTATGAGATGTAAGGTTGGTAACCTTACACAAGGATTGTTATGTCACATGCACTTGGAATATGTACAACGTTGAATCCCTTTAATAATTTAAGAGACAAAATGACTTTTAATTGTTAATATCTCCTAACATATAAGGAGTTATTAAAAAATAATTGAACATTTGTGGTTCTAGTAACCCACCTTATCAATATATAGTACACTTTTATAGAAATTAAGACATAGGACACAAGCATATTACAAAGATTCCATAATATCCACTGGTTTATGTTTTTTACAGAGTATTCTTCAATTTTCAATAGTAAAAAACATAATCCTTTATTATTTAATTAAGTATAAACTGAAAAGTAAACCATTAACTGGATCCTAGAGTAAATACTAAAAAAAAATCAGCGCGTGTTAGTATATCGAATCTCATATTTTGAAAAAAAAGAATTAAATTGTCCCTTTTAGCGCTAATCCGCTCAAATATTGTCTATGTGTGATTTCATCGGGAGTGAATGGTAACCTTTTTTAAGTGTACTCCCTTCACTCTTCCTTCTCTTCAGATGTTGAGTCGCCGAGAATTTAAGTTCATGGGAGATATAATATTCCAACAGGGGTCGCCTAAAGCGATTTATTCCATGTCAAATAATTTTACTCTAAGTGATAGTACCCTGGTCTGCTTTCAATGGCTATTACATACAAACTACATTACGGAGCTTGCTCAAAATTTTACAGTACTCTATTAATAGGTTGTAGTTGACGGGAGCTGCGCGGGAAATTTAAAAAGTCACTGCATTATTAAATTACTCTTGTATCATTTTGTGAAATATATTCAAAATCAAAATTGAATAACGCAGTAAGTAAATTGGGTGATGTAATGAAAGTTGCTATACGATGAGTTAACCGAGTACCTTGCATTCCGGTCCTGTTAAACTATTGCTGTTGGTAAAATAGCTCCTACTCTACAGTAGCACCATGTGCCAAGCTATTATTAATATTTAACTCGTTATTTACGACTACAGATATGTTTATTTATTGATGATTTTAAATTCTGCATGGCGCTTAAACTCCATATATACGAGTACTTGTGACAAAGAATGAAACGTGCAATTTCCTCATGTTAAAACACGTATACATTGGTAGACTGGTAGACTGGTAGACTGGTATGATATTCTCAAACTGTAGACGACTAACGACTACAGAAATCATTGTATGTTGTTGTAAATTGCCGAAGTACAAGCGGAAAAGTAAACTAACATAATTCAAAGTTAGGGAGTGAACTGGAACTGTTCTCCAGTACTCCAATTCTCCAGTTTTCCAGTTCTCCAGATGATGTTAAGTCAGCAAATCGAAGGTATTTGTCTTCTGTCATTGTAGGAGTCGCAGCTTGCTATGGGAACTCAGGGGCGCGCACGTTGACTGACAAAATGGACCCGGCATCGCCGCATGACTATAATGTAACTGATATAGCTATATCATGTATCATGAGCTTTAGTATTATAGCTATATGAACTTGGATACTTATGTAACTTAGCTACGTTTTTAAATGGAACCTTCACTTAAAAGAAATATTTAAATATCTAATGACCAGAGTTATATTTTCTGGGTTTGGTTGTTATCAAGTTAAATTGATTATTTACAGACATTATCACAAACTTATTACGTGCACAAATGGGGCCACGACACCACGAAAACTTCCATCATAGTAGGAGGTTCGGAGCATCGGAAATACCAACGTAAACCAGCGTTAAATAAATTAAATTAAATTTAAAAAAAACAGAATCCGACTGAGCAACTACATTTTTTTAAATTACTATTAATAGAATCAATAGTGTTTTAACGAGTAGTGACTTGAACGAATTTTAATTAGAACATAATCAACTATTTCAATTTTAAAACCTCGTCGAAAGTAAAAATTAGCTTATTGTAACTCAAATGTAAACATCAGATGATACATGATACAACATCACATGATAATTTACTCGAAATATATATTTATGGATTGATTTATGACCTTAACATAGAGTTATACATTCTGACAACTGTCAATTGCAGTTAGCAAATAATGGATAGTCCATCCAATTTGGATGAAAAGTTTTACTTGGTCAAAAATTTGTTGATTTGTTCAGTAGTTGATTTCTCTCATTTCAATTTTATTGAGCAGCTATAGTCCAAGAGCGCTCAGGTCTAAGTCGTTTTAGCCATGGCTGCGGAGTCGAAATCGGTAAAATTGTACCAAAGTAGTTTTAAAAAAAGCAGCCATTAAGTATCATTTCCATTCACTGCTTTAATTTAATTTTGTATTTTGTATTTAATTTAAATTGTATAGCATATGGCAATACCCGTAGTCATTCACAGTACTATTTTTAATTTAATTTCTTTTTTAAGTTTTCTTAGCTTTTTAGAACTTTAAAAGGTCCAATGTTTTAAATTAAAAATATTAAAATAAGAAAAACTACATTATATCATAACCTCCAAGATGTGACAATCTGTCAAAATGCAGTAGGATTAAAGAAGTTTAGTGTTAGTTTTTGAAAAATATTGAAGAGAAAACAATTTCTATTACTAATTGTTATTAAACATTTTAATTTTAATTATTTCACATTCAATTTTGTCGAACTGTCAAAATTTATATTACTAACGTTGCATACGCACCAACTAAATTAACTAAACTTAAATTAAAACACAAATGTGAAAAGGAATGCTTAAACGAGAACCTGAAATCAATATTACAATATTAAGTTAAAACAGTAAATTAAATATCAAAACTGAGCCTTTATACTATCACGTAGGTGAATGAGGTTTTTACGTACCTTTTGCTCATGTAAAAGGGCCCCACTTTCAAGCTAGCAAGTATACATACGTTGTTAAATACATATTACACTATTCATTCGAAAATGTTCATTATTGCTAAAATGACGTAGATGTGGGGGTTGTGTGATTTTACTCTACTAGTATCGTTCAACCAAACTCACCCCGCTTTACTGCTCCTGCTATCATACTGCAGTATCTAGTTACAATACACTGTAACGTTATGGTCTATTTCCAACATATATAAATATCTGTGGAAAACATGACCATGAATAAAAGACATTGCAAAACCTTCCATCGCTTTACGTCCAATTAAAAATAACAGTCAACTCTTAATGAATCTACCCGAACGTGTTTTTTTATGAAACTTATTTATGCTTTGATCTATTACATAAATTTATAAACTTTTCCTTAAAGTAAAAGTTTGCTTATTTAAACAAGATTATAATATTTAAAAATTTGTTCCTAATTATATTTGATTGTGGAGTTTGGACCTTATAGAGATCTATAAGCTGCTAAGGCGTATCTGCGATCTGTCGGCGGTATCCAAGTTCTCGAACGGCAAATGTCGCTCAGTTAGTGGGTAATTAATAGCAATTTTTTATTTATATCAAAAGACACAGCAAAACATCAGAACTTTTTTAGATTACATTTATTTTAAACTACATTATTGAATTACATATTAATTGATTAAATACTTTAGTTAATAAGAAAACTAGTTACGACACTAAGTAAATGTAACTCGCGGTTTAAGTTATAAATAAAAATATGTGTTTTTATTATTTTATGTATATGCACCAAAAGGTTAAGCGTGCTGTAGGTTTGAGTGTTGAAGCGATAAGAACGAATTAGTACCAAATGCGTAGTGTCGAACCCTAGTAGAAGTGAATCGTATAAACAAAGGATAAGAAATATTGTCGTTTGCCCACAGAGAGCAGTGTATATAAAACAATTTGGTATAAAATAGAAATGAATTAAGACAAAGAAATCTTAAATCTAACATTAATTAAAAACAAAAGCAAGATATTGATATACAAATATGAATATTGCATATATTTATTAACAATATTATTTATATTTGTTTCAGAAAGAATATTGAAATGGATTCAAAATCAACATGGCTTACTGCGCCTCCCCTCCGAAATAGTAGTTGCACTCACTCTCGCTACGCAAACACACATCTACTATCGCTGGTGGGGTTAAGCGATATCCTGCAAGCACTTATTATAATTACCTTGTCACTAGGGATCTTGATTGCTAATTTACTTGTAATATTCGTAATTAACAGCCGAAGATACTCAAGCTACATACACTCCCAGGTACTTGTACATTTAGTTGCATGTGTTCTGTAGATTTACTTGATTAGTTAGCAAACTGTATCGTGTAATACGAGGACCACTTGAATATAAACTGGAAGTTTGTTTATTTGACTCAAATAGTCACACGGACCTCAAGCGCTAAGTACAACCGTCTGTTGCGCAACGCACCAATATTTGTTTTCTAGCCAACAAAGGTGAGGACTCGAGTGTAATTTTAAAGAGCCTCCAAGTACAGTTTGGTGATGCTCATTTTAGTAAAACCCAAGTTTTTGATTGGGATCAAATGTTTCGAAATGGTCGTGATAAAGTTATAAACGGCGACCAGTGTTAATGAAGACTATACCTTGGTGAAGACAATCACCGCATTACTGTTACCCAGATTGAATTAGTGATTGCTGGATGAAGTTAAGGCCGTCCGCACATGGGTCGACTGATTGCAAACGCGAGCACCGCATCTGCCCGAATCTTCCCGAACCGAATAAGAATGAAACTGTGTTTTTAGTGATAGAACGCACAAGCTCGAATGAAAAAGAACTGATTTCAAATTGGTTTTGAGTGACTGTGTTTCTTAGTCGCAAGGCAATTACGTTTCATGCTATTGATGATGACATCATGAGTAGAGATGTGCACAAAAACTTTTCAAAAGTATTTAAATACATACATACATACAAATACCTCAGAATACGACACAATAAAATCCCCTATTATGCTATTGTTTAAGATTCTATAGAGTCACGAAACACGGCTCAACATAGCTCGTTTTTCGTTTTCGTTGGAAACTTCGTTACGCGGCTAGTTTGCAATCAGTCAACCCATGTGCAGACGGCTTAAGACTGCTTATCGCAACAAACGACGCCAGCAACCGATTTGTGATGTTCTCCTTTCACACGACAACGCGCGGTCGCATTCAGCAGCTTTAATTACCATATGTTTGGTGCACTAAATGAGGCATTAGGATGAGAAAGAACGTGTGTAATTGGCAGCCATCTTGTTTTTCCATGAAGGGATAAAACAGCTTCCTATCCGATTAAGAAAATATATTTCTGTTGAAGGAAACAATGTAGAAAAATAATTCTCTCCATTTTTATTTTTATAAATTACCAATAAATCTTTATTAAGAATTTCCGGTTTATATTTGAATGGCCCTTGTAAGGTGGTAGGATGAGTTGGTAAACTGTGCGCAGCAAGAAATTGCGGTAGTTGTATATTTAGTCTTATAAAAGTGTTGCTGCAGCATCTAAAATACTTGCTTCAAAACGCAACTGCTCTACAAACAATTTTGAGAAGAATCATTTAAGATTTGTACGAAAAATTGTTTGTAGATAGACCTTTAGAACCGATCTCAGCTGCTGCCTCACAATCATGCACACGTTACTATCCCCCCTCCTTCTCTTCGATATTTATACAATACATCCTTGCGATGACTATTTACCAATCGACGTTTACCGTAAGATCTGTCGCACACTGCAAGCGTATTTAGCGAATTCCAACGGACGTATACGCGCTACTACGCATTATCTACCCGAACTCTGTAAATGTAATGAACTCTCACACACTGCAAGCGACAAAGCCGACCGAATACGGGCGTAACGTAGGTCTCATAGTGGAAGCGTATATCAGCGAATTTTAACCAAACGAATACATGGAAAGGACCAAACAAATACACTGGAAGAGGTACGAAAGAGAAAGAAATAGTCTCTTTTATAACAGTGGTGTATCGATAAAAATTCAAGTAAAAGTTTGTTCTTATGATAAATTATGTTAGTACAAAACAACTCCAATACACCCTACAGTATACAAGTTTGACTTGATGTACTGTCGTGTCGGTACTTGGTATGTATTGTTACGGATTGACGGGATCATCACGATATAGAGATCACGGGCTAAATAAACAAAAGCTAGAGAATGTCAATTGTTTTTTGTAATAGTTAGGATTGTAATGGTTTTGGGTAGTGAGATGTAATTGTAATTGTTTTGAGTTGTGAATATTGTAATTTTGAGGGATAAAAATAAGCGGTTTTAATAAAAGTAAGAATCATTTAGACTTTTATAGATGTGGCTATTTTTAATTAGTTACACAACGCGACTTATGTTATAAAAATATAAATTGAATTTGAAACATTCAATAACTAAAAAGAAAACACGCCGTCGCCCGATAAGAAGTGTAACAGTATGTATTGTGACACACACATGCAAAGAGCACAGGAGTTGACTTGCTTTGAGAGATCAAGCCATCGATTTACGTCCGAATTCGCCGTCGCTTAAATACGCTTGCAGTGTGCGACAGGCCTAATAAAAATTTAAAAAAATCAACCAAAAAAGTCGTTCACAATGCAATTCATATGCATTTCTTACGAAGTTTGCATTTACAATGCAGTTGCAAGTAGCAAGTAGTATGAAAAACTACAAACTAATTTTAACTCTAGTTGTACAAGTATTTATAACGTTAATTTGTTTGTTACTATCAAAGTTTTTCTGGCGTATGCACGGTATGCCAGTCTGTGGTGGTATGTGGTATGTGGTATGCCTATAATATATGATATTATTTGTCACAGACTAACAATTTGATTACATGTTCCAGCCCCGTTATCTACTGACTTCACTGGCTATTAACGACCTTGCAATTGGGTTGCTTATAACCCCGACCAGTATCCTACCATCATTGTTTCACTGTTGGCCGTATGGAGAAATCTTTTGTCAAATACAAGTGAGTATTAATTAGGTTATTTCAAAGAGACCATTTTAATTTTAATATTTATTAAGGACATCCTCGTGAAGTAGTTAGGAATAGAGATCTTGCTGAAACTTTGTAAATTTGTTCTACGATAGTCAATAATTAATAAAATAAAATAAGAGTAGGTTTCCGAAACTTTTAAGGAAATAATTAATTTAAAAAAATGGAAATTTCGCGTATAAGTATATGGGTATTCATTCCCTGGTGCATTTGATTGAAAATTTCATGTAAATATCTAATGGAGAAAAATATTGTTTATTTTTGAGTGATCGATTTTTTAATTGTTGGTTGAAATTGATGTTAATAAATTTGTATTGGCGTGTCTTTTTTTAAAAGTTTGAATTGTAGTTTTAGCGCTAGAAATGGTCGGCCATATTTGTATGACGTGAAATGCATTTTAACGTCAGTTATTTGTTGAGTAGGTCAGTGCTGTGGTAATGTTCTGTAGTTGTTGGTAATCAAATAATCAAGTCATGTCAAAGAATAATAAGTTTTTATTTTATTTAACCCTGCTAAGGCAGACATAATATGGAAATTTGATTGTTCCTTGAAATAGCTGTAAATAATATTTGATATATAAATGCATATAGCAGAGATTTATGAGCTGTAAAGTTGGTAACTTTACACAAGGATTGTGATGTCACATGCACTTGGAATGTGTACAACAATGAATCCCTTTAATAATTAAAGAGACAAAACGACTTTTTTAATTGTTAATATCTCTTAACATATAAGGAGTTATTAAAAAATAATTGGACATTTGAGGTTCTAGTAACCCACTTTATCAATATATAGTACACTTTTATAAAAATTAAGACATAGGACACAAGCCCATTAAATTTGAATGCAACTAAACCTAAAAAATATAACTGATTCGGGGATAGAACCCAAAGACACAGTTGTCAACGTCCAGCATCAATACTCTCGCTCACTGTGTCGTCAAAGAAATCATTTATAATTATAATGGGGCAAGTTCAATTTTTATTTGAACTTTTCAATTTCAATATCAATTTATTATTTATTTTGTGGTGTTAAATAATGTATTTTTAGTCAGAATAATTAGATTGTTAAAATACCGTAGTGTGCGGTGGTTTACTGAGATTGCTTTGCTCTTACAAACCATGAAATGCCGGTGGTATTACATTTAGATACCACTAATAACTGCAGTGACTGTATGCACTATAGTGGTATAAGAATAGAGTGCACAAGAGACTAAATACTGCGATAAAGGCAAAGAGAAAAATAGCTGACGCGTGTCCTCTGTGTCTCTTTCTAGCCGAGTCCTGCGTCTCTTTGCTTGCTTACCCCCTACATCACCGTCAATCAGCCAAGATAGATAGAACAGCTATCTCTGTCTTTGCCTTTATCGCTTCCTCTTACACGCGGCCGTACCCTTCGCGCACTCTATTCTTCTATCTCTATGGTATTTACGATATTCCCTCCCCTCCCCCTCTTCCCTTCTTTTCCATGTTCGAACAATAAATACGATGCGGTAATGCCAACCTTTGTCAGTCCTATCTGCAGTTCCCTGAGTCGAAGAATCATACGGCAATTTATATTGGTTCTATTCGTGTTATAACAAGACAGTTTTTTGCTTAAAAATCGTATAAGATTCGAACAAGATTTAGAAAAATGTTTTGCAGGGTATTGCAGAACAGTTACACTTCATAACTGAATTGAGCGTATCGAAGCGACTGACGATAATTCTCACTTTATTTCTATCTGTATGTGTGATGTAAACGATAACAAGCTAATAAACAGTTGCCTGTAAGAAATAATAGAAATGATTCTATCCTTTGTTCACTTGCACCATTTGCATTAAGTAGGAGTATAACAGACAGTTTTTGTGATGAATTGTAATAATAAGGCAACCATCTTCTAACCTTTCTTCTAACACATGGGTCCGGGGGTTCACGGGGTTCATGGGTTTATGGGGTGAAACGTAGAGGATGACAGGTGATTGATTATGTCTCTAAGTACCACACATCGGCTGATGTTCTCCTTCTCAAAGACATGTTTGTCAAACACTGATAAAGCATTTGTTCTATTGTCGATATCAATTCAACCGTATACGCAATGTTATTAATTTTTTTTTCTGGTTCGTAACTGTCGTTGTGTCACTTTTCAATTTCCTGCTTTAATTGTTGATAGAAATGTATTGTTTTAGTACAATCTTAATAAAAAGAAAAGAGGTAATAATTATTTAATAATGGGCTTGTGTACTCATTTTTTAGTGGTCTATTTTTTAATTGTTGATTGAAATTGATGTTAATAAATGTGTATTGGCGTGTCTATTTCATTAAATATCTAAATATTGACGGAGATATAGCAATTAAAAGTTTGAATTGTAGTTTTAGCGCTAAAAATGGTCGGCCATATTGTATGACGCGAAATGCATTTTAACGTCAGTTATTTGTTGAGTAGGTCAGTGCTGTGGTAATGTTCTGTAGCTGTTGGTAGTCAAATAATCTGACTTGATTATTCAAAGAATCAAAGAATAATAAGTTTTTATTTTATTTAACCCTGCTAAGGCAGACATAATATTGAGATTTGACTGTTCCTTGAAATAGCTGTAAATAATATTTGATATTTTGATATATAAATACATATAGCAGAGATTTATGAGCTGTAAGGTTAGCAGCGGTTGTGATGTCACATGCACTTGGAATGTCTACAACGTTGAATCCCTTTAATAATTAAAGAGACAAAATGACTTTTTTAATTGTTAATATCTCTTAACATATAAGGAGTTATTAAAAAATAATGGAACATTTGAGGTTCTAGTAACTCACTTTATCAATATAGTACACTTTTATAGAAATTAAGACATAGGACACAAGCCCATTCAAATTGAATATATTAAACATATGTTGCTTTGATAAGATGCATATACAACTTGAACAACTGAGGCTATGAACACAGTCGTCTACTGTACTGTCAAAATATACTTTGTTTAACATCAATATTTATTTATATTTAATATTAATTATTACATCTAATATAATTCTTTATAGATCTTTATTATAGTTATTTTACTTATGGCAGATTGTAGGTTATTGTAACTTATTATATAAGAAGTTGCCATTAGGCACTACATTCTTCCGCCTTAAATCATTAAATTACATATCAATGTGCTTAATTACATACTATCTACCTGTTCTCACTCCTTCCAACAAAAAAAAGAAAAACACAAACAAAACAGATAAATTTAAAATTTCCCTCCTGTTTCTACTCTGCCCATCCTTCTCTTTCCTCGCTCCTTCTCTCTATCTCCGCCATCCACAACTTCCCTTCACTGCCACCTTTTAATAACTGCTCAATGTTTTTTTCACTTTTTACTCTTTTCTCACATGAATCTTCTCTCCCGCACCCCCTGCACCTCCTTCCCACTCTATTTTCTCAGTATCTGCTGCCTTTCTCTTCGTTTCCCAGTCTAAACCTTGTGATTCTTCTTATGTTCCTTGTCTCTATTTTTTGAATCTTTCATTTTTAGAAAGTTTGGAGCGTGTATACTTATAAAAGAAATTACGATAAAAACCGAAATATATGCAGGAAACGTTATACTTATACGTTATAACGGAAATGTTATACTATTCTTCTACCCAGAGCCGGAATTTTTAAATTTCATCTGGGTGGATACGTTATTTTTATAAAAATTTCTCATTATCTAGGTTTTTCGAAAATTTATAGAATAAAAGTAATTTCAGATACGGTCATCCATAAATTACGTCACACGCGAAGGGGAGGAGGTGTTAAGAAATTGTGACAACATGTGACAAGGGGGTTTGAGTTCTGAAGCGCTGTGACGTCACATGCACCATAAAATATATAGTTTTTAGTGTAAAAAAATGTTGCTGAAAAAGAAGGTTATTTTGTAAAATTCTCAAAAATTTCCTGAAAAAAATGATGTATTCCCCTGACATCTAAAAAAAAGGCAGCAAGAGAATTATGTCGAAATTTAAATGGTTTTTGCGGTAGGAGCTAAAATTAAAGGTAATTTCAGATAGGTTCGCAAGGAAATGTGACTATACTGTAAAAATAAATGGTCGAAAATGCTTTAGACGTCTTTTTTAGGCTAATGCTGCACTGTAAAAAAGAATAGCGCGGAAATAATAAAAATATCAATAATAATTTCCTTGCATTTTTTAAATCAGTATATGTACATTTATATGATTCAATATATTGCAGAATTACGCATATATTTTCACGGTATTCTTTTTCGCAGTATGCTTAAGAACGAGGCGTCTAAAACATGTTTTCTATCAATTCTTTTTAAAGTGTAGTTGTAGTGCAATTATAGACTTACTGAAACTTGTTTCCTATCTAAAGATACGAGTAAAAGTTGCTAAGTTTTTCTGGGTTTATTTAAGTTGCGATCTAGGGTTATTCAAAATTTGTGAGTGGGAACATTTGTAACTATTAAATTGAAACTGAAACAGTAGATGACATTGATACTTTATTTTTTTAAATTTTCGTTTTTAAAAACCCAGCTTTAACGAGTTACCCGAGTACTGTTGGATAGTTAAATCATAAAAGTAATTATGTACGAAAGGTAAAGCTTTATTCATTTCTTTGTTCTTTTATTTGCAGGCTCTTCTTCGTGGTGCATTGAGCCAGCAATCCGCTGTAATCCTGGTGTGCATGGCAATAGATCGCTACACGTGCACGTTGCATCCAGACAGATATCACAAACACTCCAGTAAAAAGGTAAGGCCACCATAAATTACGCTACTTACTACTTACGCTACTTTAACGAATGTTAGAAGTGATTCAGAACAGAGGCGCATTAAATTCTTAAATTTTGGGGTCCCCGTTTATAGTACTACTGTGATGAATTATAAACCATTCGGATTGAGGCCCGCTGTTGATCTCTTACCACATAGCACAGCATGGTCTCGATAATCCGAACACAGGGTCTCGTGTTGTTCGAATTACCAAACACATTACGTAATATATATTTACATTCATACATTTATTATGTGTCTTGCGTATTTAAACCTTATATTATTCTTTCAATACATTTTTTATAATATTGTTTCAAGTTTCGCATATGCTAACTTATAACAAGCTTATTCCAAGGTTAATTTTTTACTTTTCATATAGAAATTGTCTTCCAGGGCAGTTTCATACTTGCGGGCTTTTAAAATAAAACAAAAAATTGCCACTTTCATTTAGGAGGAAATAAGGTCAAATCGATACAAGAAAAGCATACTTTCGATAATGTTTTTTGACGACACAGTTAATATAAAATTATTTCTATAATTACTACATGCCAAAATACCTTTTAAAGAATTCTTTGTGAAAATTTCATAATTAAATATCAGGAAGTGAGGCATTGCCAGCGAATCTCCCACAAACGTCCCAAAAAAAGTTTCATTCCGGTGCCACTCATAACACAACACTGAATTTTCTGAAATCAAAAAACCAAAATGATTTCATTAGTTAATAAGTTTCTGCAGTAAACCCTGTCGAGCATTTTTTTATTATTGATTTTTCAATTTTTACAGCACTTAAAAGTCAAAACACCGATTTTTCATAAAAGAATCAGAAACTTTGTTATTTTAAATTTATGTAAAGAAAGAGTATGCAAAATTTCAAAAGCATCGGTCCATTAGATTTTGAGCTGGAGCGGCTATTCACTCTGAAAAAGTTATGTGTGAGAAAAACGCGTTTAAAACTAGAGGTGAAAACTTAAAACTTTATATCTCCGACAGTTTTACTATAATCAACTTCAAGTTTTCACACAATAAACTTAATATGTTGTACATTAATATAAATAAATTTAAAAAAATGAACCCCCCTTAACAAGAGCAAGTTATATTTTTTAATTCCAATTTTTTTACGTTGTCTTTTTCCATAGTTATTATGGTGCCGTTGCCTCATATATGTGGGCTTGACCAATGCCTAATATTATTGAATATATGAGCATATAGTTAATTTAACTTTGACACAATACAACCCAGAAAATTATCAGTCGAAGTCACACCAGTTTGGCGTCAAACATTAATACTCTCGGACGCTCTGTCGGCTGGTGCAAATTATGTGAAATGAAGTAATACGTAAAAAAAAGTTCAACAAAAAAAATCTGTTTCATCACCCATTTCATTATGCATTCATATTTTATTTAATTTAATTTATTTAACGTCGTCCAATTTTCTATGCACTTTTTGTGGTGTATGGCCTCTTATTTGTGAACCACACGGATGCGTAATAAGTTTATGATTGTGTATCATAAATATCTATTTATACATTTCTATTATATAATATAATAATAATATTATAACATAATCTATTTAACTTTGATAACAATAAAACCCAGAAAATATAACCCTGGTCCGGGGATCGAACCCGGAGACACAGTAGTCAGCGTCGAGCATCAATACTCTCGCCCACTATGTCTTCCAGATATTATTTAATCCATTCCACTGATAGGCCCGGCCCGGTGAATCCTCTTTTTGCACATAGGATAATTCACCACCCATGGTACAATATAGTAAAGAATATTTTTCTATAAATAAACTAAATAATTTGTAATCCTATAGAATTTTTCAACAAGAATTTAGTTTTTTCAATAGGGGTAACACCAACAACGTTTTGACCGTTTGTTTTTTGACATATCATTAGTAGATGTTTTGGCAATTGTTTGAATGAATTTAATTTCGCTCGAAAATCGCAATAAAATAATAAAAATCCACTTTGAAAATGGTGGATTTGTAAAAGCTACATTTTTCTGGAAGTATCATTTTTTCAAACGAAGCCTACTTTCATTTGTCTGGATACGTCAACAAGCAAAATTGCCGCATTTGGGCTTCTGAAAATCCAAGAGAGATTGTTGAGAAGCCTTTGCATGCTCACTGAATGCTATGTGGTCTGAAGACGTGATTGGACCGGTTTTTTTTCGATTGTGATTGAAAGTGATTGTAAATTTTGATAAAAGAATCGACATCAGCATGGTCGTGGTGGACATTTGTCCTCTTATCATTTTTCAGTCATAATAAAATAAAAATTTGAATCAAATTCCTTGTTTTACTTTATTTTAAAAAGTTCTTGTTGAAAAACTCTTGTTCAATAAGACTGCTTCATTTTTTCTTAATAATAATTCAATATTCACGTCATTTCCTTTAATAAAACTTAATAATTGCAATTCAACTGAAGCAAAGTGTGTTTCTATAGTAATTAAATTATTTTATCTAAATATAATGACTTTTATGAAGTTATCGACAAATGCTTTATTACTTTCCTTCGGAGTCCGTCCGGAGTATTCTAAAGTCACCAGGGGTTGTGACCCACGTGATCTGCTGTAGTTGTAGGATGTAGGGTGACTGAATGGGTGAATGTAAGAACCACCGCATTTGCAGCATCAACAAGAGTCGTTGGATTAGTACTGTTTTTAATTTCATGCTCCTTTGTATATCTAGATCGCGTTCAGAAACTTTAACCATGGTTTTCTTTAGCTTTATATATCTTTAAGTATAAAAGCGTCCAGTGTAGGGATACTACGGGGATGATTCTATTTGTACAGTACCGTACTTAGTTTTTGAAAAGACTGAGACATTACTTAAATATGCGGCCTCGTTTACTTATTGTTTTTTAAGTATATTACATTGATTTAATGATATTGCTCAATAAATTCGAAGGATGGCGCTACTATTGACAGATTTATATAAATTTTAGATGGTATCAACGTACAAACGATATTTCATGACATTCCGACCACCGATGTTTACAAGCTACATTGGTTTTAGTAATGCTACTTTCATTATTTTCAAGACAATTGAATAATCTGAATTTTGTGTGTTGATAAAGCACTACGTTGAAATGGGAAAGGTGTTATTTGGACTCGGTTTTTTCTCCACTAGAATGCACTGTAACTTGTAAACTAATGGTTGAAACGTCTTGAAATTTTGACACATCGTTTCAAGGTTGGTGCTATCTAAAAATCATATGAAATCATATCATTTATATGTCATCCGAGATAAGAAATAGGTCATTTACTGTCAACTACCCAGTAAACATTTTGGAGTCAATTCTACTTCATTTCTATTACTTATCATGAGTTTTTTATCTGGAACGTGTTTGTTTTCTATTCAGTCGTTCATAGGAAAAACCTTTTTTATGAGCTACAGACATCGCAACTGCTGAATTAAAAGCGACTCCGGTTTATGATTTATGACCGGAGTTATTATAAACTTGACACTAGTTGAAGGCCTGTTGTCTTCGTCAGGCATGGCAGGGGTATAAAACTTAATGGAATTCTACTTTTTAGAGTCTGCAAAATATAAATATTTAAATGAAGAAATAAATAGATGTAATCTTTAGTACGGATCGTGATTTTTTTAATGAATATTATTCATCTTCAACAATACTCGTTATATTAGTTTTACATTGTTTTGGTGATTCAAAAATCGACGATCGGCAGGTCTGCGTTAGGTTTAAAACCTCAGTCTTACCATCGCTGCTTAGAGTATTCGTTTAAACACATTATATTCGGGGATTGAGGGAGACAGCGTGTGCCTATTACCATTAACGAAATATTTGTTGAAAAAGGATAGCATATACTCTAAACATACTGTACTGAACGAAATACTATACAAGTATATAAGTGTAACGGTGAAAAATATATTTTACTTATCTAACCGCATCTCGTTTCTCTCTCACTTTGGAATGAAAATGAACTAAAAAAAATATATCCAAGTGTGAAAGAAACAACTGCTACTTAATGAATGATGTTGGAAAAAGAAAGAATATTATTATGAAAAAATTCTAACAACTAACACAAAATCTGTGACATGTAGAGAATCAATTTGAACTTAAAGCGACTTTTGTGTACTAATTTTGAACTATTAACGAACTTTCTAAGACTACATATATCAGATTTTATTTCACAAAATCTTGACAGGTAGGGAATAAATTTGAACTAAAATTGGTTTCTGTTTTGTTGCTTCGAACTTGTAAAGCGTTAGAATTGAATTGTACGAGTGACTCGAACGTCACTAAATAGGGCACTTCACCAAATTGTTTACTGGGTAAGATCATTATTTAGTAACTTTTTAAGGATATCCATCACCTTTAAGCGATTTTCAGAGTCCTATATTTTCTGGGACTTATTTTACACTTTATTTAAAAACGTTGGATAAAATGAAGTAGTCTAATTCTATAAAATCAACTAGTGCCTTAAAAACTTAGAAATCTAAGTATTTAGCAAATTGTCAAATTCAATTGAATTTTAGATTTTGTGAGACCTCTAAAAATCAGTTGCCTCGAGTCTCGTATTTTCTCACAGGGGTTCTGCTTAGTGAGAGAACAGGGAAACAAAGTTCAACGCTTTAATTAACACTTAATTTGAAAACATTTAAAAGCAAGACTGTGACTTGAAGTAATGGAATGGTTGATCAGAAAAAATGTTATTGGATAAAAGTAAAACCTAGCTCTCTATTGAATCAATTCTATTAAATTAATTTTTCCTTTTGCCAGCAAGAATTTGGAAAAAATTATTTTGAAAAATTAAGGTACTGTTAATGCAAAAAGTTTATCTTTTGGTAATACGAAATACGAAATATATGAGGGACAAACAAATGTTGAGAGTGTACCTTTGAAAATGAAATTTTCAATTTTCAATTGTTTTTTGCCTGTTCAAGTTATTTATTAAAATATTGCCTATAATTAATGTCAAATTTAAAATCAAATGAAATATCTGTAAAAAAGTAATAATAAATTCATCCATTTCTTGAAGTATCATATAATCTCATTTTAATTTGAAGTTCCCTCTCGATTTGCCATTTGCAACGTTGCAGGTTCATAACCCATATTTTCTTACTGCTTTTATTTAATTATTTTCATAAATAGGTAATAGTTTCACAAAACATTTTTTTATATACACATAGTTTTTGAAAACTGTGTCACCAATTTTTCATAATTAAAAGTTATGTTATATAGTGAACTATTTTTATCTTTCTTCCAAATTTCACGACATTTTCATTATTTACGTCCAAGATCTTGTACCTCCTTAAATATACTAAAATGAAATTTTCTCGGAAATGTATTTTCAAAATATGCCCCATACGCCTAGGTATAGTACGTTACTGTTTTCTCCATATCCGCTTGTTCTTACTTGTTTATTTCAAGATCGCTCTAAATTTATACTCTAATTCAGATATACCCCTTTTTTACAAGTCTTGCGTCAGAGTTAAAACAAACTGAATAAACAAATACGCGTCATATACTTTGATAGTTTAGAACAGACGTTTAGATAATTAATGTACAGAATGAGGGTTGCTGAAGTAGGCGAGTTTTTCAAACTAAAATCGAAGAACAATAACAAAAACAGTTTGAAAATCACAAACGAGTCAAACGGGAAGTTCGAAGAAGATAAAAATAATTTATCTTTTCTAGGCACATTTATTTCTTATCAATATTGGTTTGGTGGGAAAACAAATTTGTTTTTTTTTAGTAAATTGTCACTGTTGGAGGATTCATTGTTCCATTAACTTAAGCCAGAACAGTGTATAACTAACTATCATTTCATCAAAGAAGTTACAATTGGCACTGAATTTACCTTTGTTGAGGGCCATTCAAAAGTCAAAAAAGGATCATTTAAACCGAAAATAAAATTGTTATAGTCTTAGGATCTTATTTTAAATTACATTTAAGATTCTCTAATATTTCTAGACCATAGATGATGAAACTTATGAATCTTATGACAGGTATACATAAGACTGGCAACTTTCCAAAGTAATTTGGGAAAGGCAATAGTCAAAATACTAAAAACCGCCAAATACTGGATATGAAGTATAAGAAATAAGGAAAGAAATTAAAAAAAAGACATCGTTTGAAATTATGACTGTTGTTGTAGTACAACTGGGCGGTACCGTTGTCAGTGGCGGATTTAAGTTAGATGGCCCATTTTAATGGTAAAATATATTATTATTTATTTTAATGTTTTTGCCATAGGGCATTACATTTTTCTGCCTTAACTCATTAAATTACATATCATTGTGCTTAATTCATTTTTGATCCTTATTATATTTAAACATTCTCACTCCTTCCAAAAGAAAAAAAAATTCTTATACAAATAAAAACAAAACTGCTACTGCTTCGTTTCTCCTGCTACACTTTCTCCTGTTTCTACACTCTCATTCCCCCTCTTTCCTCGCTTCTTTTCTCTATCTCCGACATCCACCTCTTTCCTTCACTGCTTCCTTTTAATAACTGCACAATATTCTTTTCACTTTTTACCATTTTCTCACATAAAACCTTAATGTACTCCAATGTTTCTGTCTCCGTTCCATTACACCCTACACATCCTTTCCTCGCTATTTGCACAGTATCTGTTTCCTTTGCGATTTGCTTTGAAATGGTAAAAAATATAAAAATGTAAATATTGTCACCCCTGAAATTGTGACGCCCCTAAGCTCTAAGGTTTATTCTTATGGTCGACAAGAAACCCATTAGATCTTTAATTACAGTCACCTTTAAAATTTTGTCGCACTTCTGGCGCCCCTGTGCGGGATTTCGTCACTGTCTAGCACTGGCTGTCGTACTGTTCAAATAAACTAGGTATGAAGTGTCCAGCTGGGATAGCTTTACTAATAAAACATCTATGTACTAAATAGAAGTTGTGGGTTCGAATCCACTTCCAAGTAGACATTTTATTAACTCATTTAATATTGAAACATGAACCCTTAATGAGCATATTGAACTTCGAATTCATAACACTGTTATTCTATTTTATTATTAATTTAATGCCGTTAGACTTTACATTATTTCAATATTAAATCACGTAATTACATCTCATTGCTAACCTAAACTTAAAATTATTCTAACATTTTTAATAATTTCAACAGCAATGTTTGAATTTTATACTCTTGTTCCTATATTTTCTTGCTCCTTACTCCTCATTGTTTTTCTACCTTTACTATTTCTTTTTGACTCTCTTCCTTTACTATTTTATTATTGTCTCTATCTCCGCCATCCACCTCTTGTCCTTATCTCCTTTCCGCAAACCCTCTATTTTTCTGAACCGAAGTTTAACTGTTGTCACGCTACTTCTCTCTTTCGTCTGCTTCCCTTCACTGCCTCTTTTAGTACTTCCTCTCTCTTCATGTTCCCCATGCAACCCAGATACGAGATTATTTATTGTCCTGTTTTTCTTTCCTTTTTTCTATTTCCATCATCCACCTCTTTCCTTCACTGCCTCCCTTTAATAGCTGCCCAATATTGATCTCGCTCACTACTTCTTCCTGACAATCAAACTTAATGTGCTCCAGTGTTTCGTCCTCCGTTCCGCACACTCTACACATTCTTTCCTCTCTACTTTCCCTGTATCTGTTTCCTTTCTCCTCATTTCCCAATCTAAACCGTGCTATCCTTCTCATGTTTTTTTATGTCTTTTTCTATTAAGTACTGAGTTATACCTCTCTCCCAAATCGATTTTTTCCATTCTTTCTTGTTGCTGTATCTCCTTATCCCTTCTCCTTAGCTCCTCTTCCACACTGTTTTTCTATTCTTGCTGAAATAAAAAACAAAAATATCAGAAAATCAATAGTGAAAAAGTTACATTAGATTTTTCAGTATAGGTCACCCACATAGTTTAATGCGGCACATATAATTATGACATTGAACTGTGATTGTTATTTAAAACCATATACGAGTGTCATTTCATAGTGAGTGTATCTGGAGTGCATATACTTGACAGATAATATGGTAAACTGGCACAGTGCAGCCATGCATGAACTAATTGTAAGCAAAACCAATATATCAATAAGTGCTTGTACGTTTTATCAATAAATTAATATGTACTTTGTTAGGGAACCCAGTGTCGCCCACATAAGCGGGAATGAGTAGTACTTTTGCAAAAAAAAAATGTAATATATGACATTAATTTTTTAATTATCACCGACGAGTTTTTGTATACTAGATCGCTGGCTAATACATTTATGATTATGTATGTACATAATCAATATTAACTTGATAAATTCTATTCCGGTATCGAACTCAAAGACACAGCAGTCAGCGTCAGAAATCAACGCTGTCATACGTAAAATGTATCAGTTAAACAGTGTATATATTTTTTGGACAATGTATATAATGATACAGTAATACATATGAGTATTATTGCATAATGACTATTTACAGCACGGAGGAACAAGTGGTACTTGTTGGATTTTGACAAAAAATACTAAGCAAAAGGTTTCGCAGTTTTTTGTTCACATTTTTCTCTTTGCCTGCCCTACAAATTTTTTTCGTATCGTAGTAATGTCGAATGTGTCTGATTTGCGTTTGTGTAATATTTTTCGAAGCACGTTCTAGGCCATAGTTCGAAAATATATTTGGCTCGTTCAGGAAAAGAAATTTCGTATTTTAAAGCTTAACTTCATAAATGAGGTGTGGTCTATTTACACGATTCAAAATAGAGGTCCGAACATTTCCGACAAGTGACTCTTGGATATCAACTAACAGAAATAATTTGTTTTTTTTATATCATGAGTTATTCTGACAACTCCAATTCTGAGGGGTCACAGGAAATGAGGTAAAAAAGACTGAATTTTAAATATTTTGAAATGAAAATGTCACAAAATATTTGTTAAATGTCTATCTTTGATGTATTATAAAGTTTGATTAAAATATTTCATTTTAGAAAAAAATTTGTCAAAAATATGCTATTTTTTAGCCTTCGAAACCCATTAAGTTCGTACTTGACGTGTAGAGTCTATTGGCGCTAGTTATACAACTTAATTATTATTTAATTATATAGATTAGAAGCTTATTGGTTGAAATCTAAGTAGACTACTTCCACCATTTATCCTTTTTTGTTTTCTTCTCTTGTAAATTTTTCACTACGCATAATCCACTTAACGTGCTCCATTTTCTCCTCTGTTTCCCACACATCCTACATAGTTTGTCTTCCTCTACACTCTAATATCTACTTCTACTTTCCTCATTCTCTATTATAAGCCATGCGATCATTTTCGTTTTCATTTTTGCCTCCCTGTTTTTCTCTGTTTGTAATTAGTAGAATTAAGGTTGAAGAGTGTAATTTCTAACAGCAGAAACGTTAAATAAATAAATCCACTACAAATGCACACTGGATAATATGGAATCTGTGACAAATTTACACCGAATAATATGAAATGAGGTTTTCTTACCACTGCTGTTAAATTTTCTGCAGACGCCTATGTCTAGAAAAATAATTTTTATTTTCAATAAAACAAGATTTAATTATTAATATTAATTTAATTTTTTATTAGTTATCTCTGAATCTCGTTATAGTTATGTATTATATACATATGTATATACTATACGTGGTACATATTAGTTTATATATTTAGTTATAAATTACATAGAGCTATAAAATATATAAAGTTATGAATTATACAGGTAGCGTAATCGCTTTATATAAAGGGAGGATGTTAATTTTTATCAATGGGGGTTTTAACGTAAGGCTTAGCTGCTATTAAATTTATATTATATATTATTATCATAAATTTTTTATTAAATACACTAACGCTATAGCTTAATATGCAATTAATTAAATTAAAAATCGGATTAAAATCAAATATAGAGTACAAATTGTCAACACGAACGGTGGAGGAATAATTTCGATTACATTAAAAAGTAAAAAACGAGACCGTGCTAAAAATAAATTGAGTTGAGTCAACTCTCTTTTATTGCCGCAATAAACGCAACAATAAAAGTGCCGGAGTGTGGAAAACATACTAATCTTTGATAATAGAAAAAATATTTAGGTACTCTAGTGTATATATAAAGGAAAAGAAATGATGTCTTCTGTTTTTGAAGGAAATAAATCGTACTGATATAGTATAGACGTTGTTAAGAGTTCTAGTAGGAGTAATAGTAGTAGTATATAAACAGGGGTAATAGTGTATGAGATACTGGTATTAGAAATACAAATATTCCACGAGCGTCGGTAGAATGTGGTGTAGTACATGAATTTGTTAAAACTTTATGTTGCAATGTATTTAAAAGTTTACATTTACTCTTTTGTCTTCAATTTTAGGTTATTTATTATTTAAAAGAAATTGTTTATACTCTTGGAAATGAAATTTATGTTTCTTAAAAGAAATATCGAAAACAGCCATTATTCGAAAAGTACTACTACTTATTTAATGTTTTAGTATGCAGTAAAAAATATTAAATAAGTGTATATAACATGCATTAATTTTTAGAAAATATGCAATCAAATAACGAAAAATTGGGAGTAGTGAGTAGCAAAGAAGTATGCAGGCAATATCAACTCTTTGACACCTAAATAAAGCAATTTAATTAATGATATGATTAATGTACAACATATGAAGTTTATTGTGTGAAATCGATTTGAGTAAAACTGTCGCAGATATAGAGTTTTAAATCTTCACCTCTGCAATCTGCAGCCTCTAGGACATTTGAAATACATATCTTCCTTAGCCATACCCACACACAGTTCATGATCATTTTTGGGCAATATAAACACATGTACTTATGTTGATGCTATTAAGGAGGTACATAACGTACCGTCAATACTAAAAGTTTATCTCTCGGTAATACGAAGTACATGAGGGACGAGCAAATATTGGGACTGTAGGGAATTTTTCAATTCCCTATTAAACTGCTTTTTGCTTGTTAAAATGATTTTTTTTTGCATATAATAGTTTAATAAATGAAAAATTATCTATAATTAATATCAAATTTATATTAATTCAATTTAAATTCAAATTAAATATTTTGAAAAAGGAATAATAAATTTGGCAACGCTGTATTTTATATAATATTCATTCAGATTTTGAATTTCCCGCTCAAATTGGTTTTTGCAACGTTGCCAGCTTATAACCTACATTTATTGTTTCTTACTGGTTTTATTTAAACATTTTCGTATATAGGTATCCTTTTGATGATTTTCTTTTTGCAATAGTTACAGAAAAGATTCTTTTATATACACTTAGTTTTTGAAAGCCGTGTCACCATTTTTTAATAGTTAAAAGTTATAGCAGAAACGTAAGTATTATGTGGTGAAATTGAGCTAAAAATTATGATTTGTATGGAAAATGACTATTTTTAATCATGCATAAAAAGAAAACTATGAACCCTAGGTCTCTAAAATTTTATTATATTATTTTAGTATTTTAACTATTTGTATCGACCCTCCAAATTTCACAACGTTTTCATCATTTACATTAACGTCCTGAAATAAAAAGTTTGTGCACAACTTTGCAAATAGTTTACCTTTCAACTTATTACCTAATAATAAAATCGCAACGCGCGTCAGTTTCACTTCTTATATTGCACCTGATTAAACTAACGCATAGCCGGAAACAGCAGCAAATGTGACAAATGACTACACACCCTGTATTTTCCTATCCACCGCGTTTCTAGCTTTTATGTGTATCTAGTTAGCGTCAGGTGTGCGTTATTAGGACCCGGGCGTTATTTGGGTGACCTACCTTATACAATTAGAAAACAATAACAAAAAATCTTGTTAAAAAACTTAAATACTTTTTTATTTGAAAGATTCCTGATAGATATAAGTAATGTTCTAAGTGGAGTAACTTCGTCTTAGAAACGTATTATTGTACTTTGTAGGATGTAAGTTGCTCGGATATCAGCTTACAAGGATACTGGATATATTATAAGTAATCATTTTTTTTTAGTAATTCTAAGATAATTAATATATATTTAATTATTGATCAAGCGGAATTAGCCAAAAGATAAGCCGATTATTTTAATAGAAAAATGTAATGCTAATAATCAAGGATGCGTTAACCTGGATGGAACTCGTGGTGGTCTTTGTGTCCTCCCTTCCTAATAACACAATCATCGTTTTTATATCTGTCTAATATGGTTCCATGGGGCCCCAGGTAAGCTTTACTTTGCTCTTCCCATGTCCATTCAAATTTCCATATTCTTAATACAGTAATCAGTTTATAAAATATCAATTTGGTGCCCGTTTTATGGTGGAAGTATCATGCAATTATTCTGTTTCCCATAGCTTATTAGGATTCTCATGTTCCTTCTTTCAAATTCCTTTATTCTCCCTGGGGATTCAGGATATACCTTAATTCATAGACCTCTTCAGTTAAGGGATAAAAATGCACGCTTGCTCCTTCTCCGATTATAGACTTTTACACCAGATAAAAAGGAGTCAATTATAAATTTGGTAGAATGATATTTGACCCTACCAAATTCTTTATAGACGCTGACCTCATGCCTGAATTGATACTGCGTATACAGCTTGTGAACCATGACTTAATTCTATAAAACTTAACTATATATTGATAAAGTTTGCTACCAGAATTTCGAACGTCCAATAAGATAGTAATAATAAAAAAAGGCATTTTGTCCCTTTAATTATTAAAACAATCCAACGTTATAAAAAAATTCAATACGTGCTACGTCACATTAGACGATTTGCTATCTCTTTCATACACCAGAAAGGCATATGGGTATGTGTGAAACGTCATTTACTACTAAGAGTTGCATTGTGTGTCCCATTACGAAGATTCTAAAAAACGACAATAATCTTGATTGCTTGTTTATTCTGTGACGTCTTATGCATATCTAAAACATACGAGAAAACTGAAATTCAAATTTCAAAAACTTCATTATACATCCCACATTGCATTGGATATTCCCTGTATATTCATTTATACTGCATAATGAGATAGTAATATACTGTATACATATGGCATATACATGAAGTTAATGACCATGATAGTACATACTACGTACATTGTACATGCAATACCAATACAGTGTTGGTTTTACATCACAACAGCATATACATAGGATATGCAATATACCTTGAATATAGTATGTACATCCCACTGTTTTCTGGGATATATTAAAATTTATTTCAGTCGAAAATTATAAAAACGACCTCTAAAAAAGGAGTTCAAAAGCCGTTTTGCATATCTTAAAGTTTCTTTACAATATTCTATGTGGCTAAAGGAGTAGTACTACAAAGATGACGTCATGGGTAGTGCCACGAGAAAAACCAAAGCATGATTATCATTACATTTACTCTTAAATAATCATTCAGAAAATTTCCATAATTTTATGACATGTTGTCAACTTTACGAAACACAAATGCGAACACGATCACGAAACAGAAAACAAATTTACAATTTTTAAAAGAATATTTTTTTTAAATATTTTTATCGAATGTTTTATGATCATCTTTTTATTTTTGTTGTAAAAAATCACTTTACATAAATTCACTTGAATAAAAGTATGGTTTTTTACAAAGTACAATTTCTTATGGAAAGATTTATTTATATATGTATAGGAGTATAGTTCTTTTTAACACTACTGGAAGCTGAGATATCTTCTTTAGAAACGTCTATATGCAAAAACAACATCTAGCACTATCTACCAGAATTCGTGGAGTTTGATATTTCGTGGTAGGGCTTTGTGTGCGAATCATACGTTATCCTTAAATGTGACATTCAAATCCGGTTGATTCTGTAGATATCCGTCTCGTATTTACTGTATACGACGAGTATATACAATGGGCTTGTGTCCTCATTTTTTAGTGGTCGATTTTCAATTGATGATTGAAATTGATGTTAATAAATGTGTATTGGCGTGTCTATTTTATTAAATATCTAAATGTTGACGGAGATATAGCAATTAGAAATCTGAATTGTAGTTTTAACGCTAGAAATGGTCGGCCATATTTGTATGACGTGAAATGCATTTTAACGTCAGTTATTTGTTGAGTAGGTCAGTGCAGTGGTAATGTTTTGTAGCTGTTGGTAGTCAAATAATCAAGTCAAATCAAAGAATAATAAGTTTTTATTTTATTTAACCCTGCTAAGGCAGACATAGTATTGGAATTTGAGTGTTCATTGAAATAGCTGTAAATAATATTTGATATTTAATTTATTTGATATTTGGCAACCTTACACAAGGATTGTGCTGTCACATGCACTTGGAATGTATACAACGTTGAATCCCTTTAATAATTAAAGAGACAAAATGACTTTTTTAATTGTTAATATCTCTTAACATATAAGGAGTTATTAAAAAATAATTGAACATTTGAGGTTCTAGTAACCTACTTTATCGATATATAGTACACTTTTATAGAAATTAAGACATAGGACACAAGCCCATTGGGTGTGAACTATGTCTTCATTTCTGTAAAAATACTACATATTGATAAAATTGGCTATCAATACCTCATGTCTAATAATTTCTTAATATAAGTAAGTTTCAATACTATAAAAGATATTTATCATTAAAATGTTGCTCTATTCATTATCTCTCACTGCCTCCGACTTTGTCAGCAGAGTGTATTCGACTTTAATGCTTATCAATACCACTGTTGTGAAATAATCGTCAGTTCATACGTACGTAACGGGTCTGTCAATAAGAGCGGTCATTTTAAATCAATAAAAAACGCAATATTTTGGTGACATTTGGTAGATATTGGGTTTCATTACTGACCCCAGAGTGTGTACTTTAGATTAAAATAAAAATATGACTACTTTTCACGAAAATGTTACGTTTTTTTATTGATATAAACTTACTGCTCTTATTGAAACATTCATAAAATGACTGCTTTTCTTGAAACACCCCATATATCAAAATTCAGCTTTCCTTCTAGCTAAGGTTGCATTGTGAGAAAGTCATGAAAAAATATTTCCTTGTGTGACGTCATGAATACAGGAGATTTACAGCTATTTAAATTTATATGTATAAATTTCAAAATATATATACATATATATTATTTGATACAGCTTCACGGTAAAAGGAGTCATTTTGTGTTAATTCTGACTTGCAATGTTTTAACGTCAGGTCCAGTAGTAGAGAGCCTAATTTTATAATTTGTTTTATCTGAAGATGACCTCGCATGAGGATCAAAAGCTGCTAGTATCTTTTTATATTAAAGTGTTGTGATGAAAGGGTTATTTTCTTGAACATATACCTAGAAATTGGATAGCGATTCTAAATCCTTACCTAGAATTATTGTGTATATATATATATATATATATATATATATATATATATATATATATATATATATATATATTATCCAAACTAATACTAACTTATAAAATAACACATCTTCTTTTTGTAGCAAAATATATCTTTAACTATATATTACTGTCTTCTACAATATTATTTAAGTTTAGATTTCAAACTACCTCTTCCCCCACCTCCATCTACTTGAATCTTACTTGTATCTACGGTCCTGTAATAAGTAATTTACAATTTATCATTAGTTATTTTTGTTGTTATAGTGTTGTCATATTTTACAGAATATGGTTGAATTTATCTCATATTTCATACTCTTCCATGTCATACGTCACATGTCATTTTGTTCAACAACAGTTTTTCAAGAAGTTTGAACGATGAACATTATATTTTCCATAGTATGCTAAATAATAATTATTTATTTTTCAATAATTACATTACGATGTGTGTTCAGGAAGGAAGAGTACATTATCTTTGGTATCGTTTCACTTGTTTCGAGCAATATTAATATTATAGAAAATAGTGATATTATTGAAAGGCAATGAAGTGAAGCTGCGTTTAGATTTAGTATTTTAATACCAACTTATAATATAATACCAATTAAATACACGTAGCGTCATTTACCACTTGTTGTACGCTTTCTTGTAGCTTGCATTTAAACAAAGGAAGGTCTGTCCATGGAGCTGCAACATCGCATTTGCTTAAACCGGAGCCAAACGATGTTCATGTTGGAATAAATTCGGGCTGTTGTCGGTCTTTTGACCAGCGTCAAAAGGGATTTTTCTACTGCTACACGATTCGTCCAACAAAGGAAGGTTTCTTTATTTACTTGAGAGTTTTTGTTAAACAGAGTCAGTGTCAGTGTTAAATTAATATTTTAACAAATTAATAAAATAAATAAATCATTTGGATCAAACATTCGTTCCACCGTGTAGTAGGTAACTTGTCATGTCCATCTTGCAGTATTTAACTCACATGTTGGAGGCAAACATTTGAATCAAACCTTCACCGCATCGTTTGGTAGCGGCTTTAGTAGCAAGCATGTCATAGCTCAACATGTCATAGCTCTACCGTACTGCATGACGCATAGACGTAATATTATTTTAAAAATAACGGGCTCAGCAGTTAATTTTGTTTATACGAGTAGTATTGAACAATACTCATTCGGTATACTGATTGAAATACTGAATCAATCTGTGGTTAATGTTCCTTTCGATGTATAGATGATGCCAATACATTCTACGTCTGATTCGTCGTTTTCTAATATTGTCACATCTTCTTTATCACTTGGCATTTTCCCAATGAGAAAACATGCTTTCTCAATGATAAACTTCAGAGAAATGACCCTGTTTGTAGCGTGTATGACGTTACGTGGACAGAACTGAGATGCAGAATACGTCTGGCTTAATTTGCAGTTTGCATGCAATTTACAAATGAAGCTGTCGTGGATAGTAGCCCTAAGAATAGGGGTCAGGTGAAAGTGAAAAGTCGAGTAGGCCGGAAGAAAAGATTGCAAGAAAAGTGGAGAGTAAGAGTATGGACGGCGGATGTAAGAAGAAAGGGAAATAAGATACACGAAAGATAGTGTTTAATAAAAAGAAATGAATTGAATTATAGTCCAAATCACGATAGTTCGTCGGCGACTTATACTTAAAAGAGGTTATAAGAGCGGTATAAATCTATAATACGATAATGAATTTTATCTTAATCGTTTCTATATACATCATAGAAAAATAAGTGAGTCAGTGCTTTTTAGTTATATCGGCAGTTTATACCCCACAATTTGTTTTAAGTATGAGTCGCCGCCGAACTCTCGTAATTTGAATTATAGATTTTTAAAATTTGTTAACTTAGAGAATATAATGAGAAGTAATTGTAAGCAGATTGTAAAGCCAAAAAGGCGTATAGGGTACAATATAAATACATATATAATACCGTTATTGTAAACTACGCTTACAAAATTATTGAATACCCAACTCGCGTCCTAATAAATGTATTCTTCTAAGATGTAGAGATCCCATTTTTTATATGATATGTCCCAATAATTCAATTGGAATTGGGGTTCCATAAAGTGATTAGTGGCGCTGTATCGAGGTTAGAGAAGACTTCCTTTCTCGTAGAACAATTCCAAGAAAGAGAAGTCAATAAATAATAAGGAGAACAGTAAAAATAACATTAATTTTTTGGAAAATATAATTTATTACATTATCAAGAGTAGCCCTTTTATATGACTCATTTTCCAGAAAAATATCACATATCAATTAATTACACATTCTGGGTCAAACAGATCAATGGTTATGATGTTGTGCAGAATGTTGTCATGAGTTTCTCAAACTGTGGTCCAAGAACACTGTGCAAATACTCATAACGTTGATTATTGAAATGTCGACAGAAACGTAAACATAAACGAAAAAATATTTTTATTTTATTTCGGTTAATGGGTAATTCGGTTTATGAACCGGTATTTTTGACACTTTGGGTCGATTCGTCAGCAGAAGCGTATCAAGCGGTGTGACTAGATACAATAGATTTTGTTCTCGGGAGAGCTTTTGTTTAGAGCAAAAGGCAATTGTGATTTTACACAATTAAACTGGATAGGTTCCCAAAAATATAAAATATACCTATCGTTGAAGGCAATTATGACCGAATACAACTGCTTCTTTCGCGTAAGAGCTTTCTTTTAGCTCCCTGATTTAAAAAAATAAAGTTAGGCCCCCATATTAGATACAGTCTCGGGCATTCATCACTTTTGGTACACCAAAGTATATCACCTGACAAACAGTGGCGCGTTAAAACTTATAGGGGCCCCTACCAAGCTGTAATTTGAAAGCCCTTCGATATTTTTACTACAAAATGAGTATATAAACGATTTGTTCACAGGAATTCCAATCCGCTAGGCTTTCGACCTTTTACTTGGAAATTGTTTCAATTCTACATATTTCATATTGGGTCATTTTTCAACAAAATCAAATTATCGATGTTTCAAATTCAAACCACGCCAAATAAAATATACCACATCAATAAACAATCAAAAATATACAAACCTGTCAAAGGTATCCAGTTAGCAGTTACAGAATTGTCTTTATACTTGCTAGCTTGCCACAATCTAATTTCAGTTTCACATTTGCTAGCTTACTACAAGTTAATTACAGTGTTGCTGAAAAATGGTTTTATGTCAAATATACGAGGGCAGTTCGATATTTCAGTGACTTTTTTTTTAACGCGCTTTATTTCTCAATAAACGATTATTTTTTTTGCAAAAAAGCGCTTTCTTGGTCAACATATTCTCCTTTAAGCTCAATACATTTAGTGCTTCGGTTTTCCAATTTTTTTATTTTTTCCAAAAAAGGTTTTTCTCAAGACCCTCAAAATAAGCGATTGTTTCAGTGATTTCAGTGATGCACTCTTTATTGGACCCAAATCTCTTACAGGTGAGCCATTTCTTCAAGTTTGGAAACAAAGAATAGTCGCTGGGGGCTAAATCTGGATAATATGCTGGATGGTGTAGCAGTTCATAGCCAAATTTATGGATTTTTGTCATGGTGACTACACACTCAATCGCAATTGCGCAAATACCTGCTTTCAATGGCTGTAAAATATAAACTAAATGAAAATTTGACAGTAGGTCTATTAATAAATGGCAGTAGATGCGCGGAAAATTCAAAAAGTCACTGAAATATCAAAATACTCTCGTAGCTCTGAATATATATTTGTAAAGAAATTATATTTCTTTAGTTGGTAATACTGACCAAACATATTACAACTGCTTTTTGGTCAGATGAGCTAACGGTATATATCAGTTATATCTATTTTCATTGTACCAACACAGTTGATATTTGGAATCGACAGAACTCACTGTGCATAATGTTAAGTTATTATAAAATTACGTAAAAAGGAATTGACAATTTAAACAATTAATTTTAAATGTCGTTTCTTTGCTTTCAGGTGAGATAGTATGATTTAAGTTAAACAGTGTAATTATTATAATGATTTAAGAAGCAACACATAAATTTGATTAAAAATTTACAACTCCTAAAATGTCTTATATATTTATAAAATTCGAAGTTACTTTTTGACTAAAACATACACCTATCTGAAGTATATACCATTTTGCCATTGTAAAATCAACTAAACATGAAAAATATCGGCTAAAATAATATACATACTTAATACATACCCAAATGCTTAAACGCAAAAAGTAAATATTCCTAGACATTAAATTCTTTTGGTAGATAAATTCTCGGCCTCGATTGAACAATATTTGCCCTGGATTTAAACAGCATGAGACCGTGATTACCTTAGTCTACTTAGAACCAGAAGCTACGGACCCCTTAACCAGAACCCCCTTCAACCCGGTTGATCGGTCCCCCTTCTGCTACCCCTTCCATTCGTCTTCTAATCGAAACTGTAATTGGTTTGGTTAGCGTTAATGAGGGCTCCGCTGGTGACGAATAAAATCATTATATCTTACGTAAATAAGTTTAATTAATTGTTGTACCAGCGTAATGTTAAGAGCGTTTGCTTTTGCAACGCCGGTACATGATATTTATTATAATTAAAATGTTTAAAATTAGAGAATTTTTCTGTAATTAATGTTCAACAATAGCTTTGTTCGTTTCGGCAATGCGAGTATATGCCATTATGGCTTTAAAAACAATGTAATTTCAGTCATACGTAACAATTAAAATAAATAATTATTTGGATATACCACACTGCACACTGCCACCGACAAAGCCGTCCGAATACGGACGTTACGTAGCTCTCATATTTTAATTAGCGAATTTTAACCAAGCGTATACATGTTACAACGCTTAACCTATCCGAACCTTGTAAAAGCATAACAGTGTAAGATTAAAGTAAAAATTTCGCCAATACACGCCCGAATTCGCCGTCGCTTAAATACACTTGCAGTGTGCGACAGACCTAAGAGGGGGCATGGACGAAAATTTCCCCCCGTTTATAAATAATGAAACTTATTTTTGAGAGAAGCCTTCCATCAAACACATTAAGATAAAATAAAATTTCTAAACTTAAATTTTCATTAATACAGTTACAATATTAAACTGAAAAAAGCATTTGAAATGGGAAATGTCAGAAGCACAATCTTGTGATCCATGTCTTAATTTCTATTAAACTGTACTACATATTGATAAAGTTAACTACTAGAATCTCAAATTTCCAATTATTTTTTAATAGCTTCTTATATTTTAGGCGATATTCTAAGGAGAAATGTAATTTTTATACTTAAATTATTAAACGGATCGAACGTTATAAAAAATTTCAGTACATGGTGCGTCACATCTAGCCAATATGCCATCTCTTTTATACATCAGAGACACATACGAGTTTGTGTTTGAACAGATGCGTTGTGTATCCCATGAAGTAGGAAAAATAATCTCGATTAATTATTACTACTTATTTCTTGTAAAACAAGCGGCAAAACTACAATTCAAAATTGATATAGCTATAACTCCGTAAACATTTGGATATTTAAGAACGTAAATACGTCAATGTACATATATTACATTTATTTTAATCAAAAATTAAAAAAAGAACGACCCCTTAAAAATAAATTCACAAGCCCATTATAGATTTCATTTCATCGACTTCATATTTTACCCCCGGTCTTTCTTTCCTTCCCCGTTAACATTTTAATTAGCTAGTAATAAACTAGCAAGTGTGAGATGCACTGTGTGACAATTTCTATGAGATGTAAAAAATTATCCTTGAGATAATCTTGGATGATTTTTTATCTGGAAATCAATATAGCATTAACTGTTATATATTTAATTGTTATAATTAACTTCCTAAATGACAAATTTAACGCCATTACACATTCGACACATAAAAATCGCAAACATACTAGAAGTTTGTTGGAGATAGGATTCACCATCCGAAATAGACTGACAATTTTAATTCATGTTCAATATTTTAGGTTAATTTTTTTTATTAAGTTTTAAATCCAAGAGAGCGCTGCAAAATGTATTTCATAACATTGGTAACATTATTCAATATTATTCAAAATTTATTTTCTGTAGCTTGTAAACATTTGTCTATGTTATTCAATCAATAGTAAAATAGTTTACGAGTATCTTTCTGTTCCAGGGGTGTGTCGCTCTGATCAGCATCACATGGATCTTATCTCTTTGTATATTTGGCGTCTTGGTACTACCTCGTGGTGGATATTATTTCAATTCAACCGGACTCTTGGCGTGTGACCCATTTTATTCCAGAGCTTCTCATCGTATTCTTTCATGTTGTACTTTCTACTTTCCTACAACAATGATTTTGATGTATTGTTACGGATCTGCCTTCCACGTCAGCAAAATGAGACTTCGTTCGACCAATGATAGAACTACTTCACCGATCGAGAACATTCCAGATAATTATGCCCATATTGAAAAGGTAAACTATTTAATCAGGTTTCATTTAATTCTTTGTAATTGAACCCTGTGTAATTGGTGTTTCAAATTTGAGGTTATGTAAGAGAAATGCTGTGGTAGCAAATAACCTATATTACCTACATAGAAGGGTGTTGTTTTTTAACCCGAGAAAATTAGTATTCTTAACGACGAAAACGCAGTAATTTATTTTGATGAATATTTATTTTATTACATTTAGGTATATAGTATCCAACAAGTTATCTAAGCTATACAGCATTAAGGTCTCTTACACTGGAAACGACTACTTGCGACCTCGGACCTTTTCAGTAACGTGTAGTCGCTATAGAACACTTTATCATCAGGGCCCGTATTCCTGAGTCTTGCGAGCAATAATCGTAATCGAACAGATTTGATTTATCTGAGTGAAACATTTTACGAATCACTAAAAAGGTATTCCTATACTATTCCTAAATTTTATTATTCATCCTCCTATATTATAATGTTCCAAGTGTATATTTATGATCTTATATTCTAATATGTTTGGTACTGATTTTTGTATGGTAGCTCAAAAACGGCTACAGGGAAGTTTTTGAATATTTCCTATTTCGTTGAGAAAAAAAATTCTAGGACTTTTGGTGTCCTTCGATTTTTTCCTGAATTTCCTGGGAACCCGTAATTTTGAAAAAACTGGAAAAATAGTTGGCTCTTTTTTGCTGTATAACTTTGTATTCGCAAAAGATAGAAAGGTGAAATTTTGCATGTGTATTACACTATTGAATACAAATATACTTCAAAATTTCATAAAAAAGGCGCCGAGAAAATTAGGGGGCCCGGTAGGAAACTTTGAAGAAAGCTCAAATTTTTGGATTTTGTAATAACTGAATATTATATTAAAAAAACAAATTCAAAATTTCAAAACTTTATTTGGGGGCACGGGGGCACTTTTTACCGAGAGTAAAAAGTATGCTAGAGAGTTGAAATTTTATATAAAAGCTAACTTTGGTACCTAATTTACAAATCAAAAAGAAAAATCACAATTTTGAAAGAAAAGTTAGTCAATTAATGAATAAATTGAAAATATTTTATATTTTTTTGAAAAAAATATATTTCTTTATTTGTGTTTATATGTAAAATTAATATAAAATTTGAAGTGAAATGCAATTCACATACAAAGGACAGTCGTCGCTTGCGACGGGGGTAAAATCTAGTTATTATTATAGTTTAGAAATATTCCTTTAAAATTTGTAAAATGTTTCACTCATATAAATCATATCTGTTCGATTACGACCATTATTCGCAAGACTCAGGAATACGGGCCCAGATGAGGTTTATACTTTAATGATTATCAACACAACACTGTATCAGAAGTAATAAAAGTGCGCGTTGTACGAAGATTGTTCAACACTCCTCAAATTTCGTGTCGCGTTTAAACATCCTGAGTTCTTGCCAAAAGGTCATACGGTTAATAAGGAATATTTCCTTCAAGTTTCAACCTACAATTTTCCTGTTCCCAAAACTGAAAAGTCCCATGAACGACGGAGATTTTCCACGTTTTAAGAGATAAAAACTACATCGCCGGAACAGCTAAAAGCCATACTAAAAAGCGCATATGAGAAGTGCTTCCAGGATTGGAAAAAGCGCTGGTACAAGTTTATTACATCTGAGAGGGATTACTTTGAAGAAGACAAAATAGATATCTTCTTACCAATCTTCTGTTATGAACTAGTAAACGAAAAACGCCCGCGCACATTATAAGTGGAGTTGTATGCTTCCAGGTAGGTTCGGATGTATAAGACTGCGAGTAGAATGTTGTGCGGTACTTTGATAAACAAACGTGTGAACCATATTTAAAAACTCTATGAACTACACACTTCTTCCATACAGTGGTGTATAAATAAACATTAAAATGGAAACTTTCTTTGTTTATAAAATGTGGTAACGCGACTTCACCCTTAGTGACAAAGTCGGAGGTCGCAAGTAGTCGGTTCCGATGTGAGAGCACCTCCAGGTCTCCATCGTCATACATGACCTCCTAGTTATTACACTTCTTACATATTAATTTTGAACAGTAATTTCCTGAGGCAATACTGAATTTCCTTGGTTTGGCGGTATACTCATCTTGAAAAGTGTAATCGATTTATGATGTGCTAAGTACAAATAAAAATCTATTTAAAAACATTTCTTAATAGTACTTAAGGGGTACCACCAACACCCTAATATGCTTGTGAACCATGTGTTAGTTCCTATAAAACGGAGGTGTATATATACTGATAAAGTTGGCTACCAGAACCTCAAATGTCCAATTAATTTTTAATAACTTCCTATATTTGAGGAGATATTAACAAATGAAAAAGTCATTTTGTTTCTTTAATTATTAAACGGGTCCAACGTTATAGATCATTCCAAAACATTGTACGTCACTTTCGACGATTTGTGATATCTTTCATACAACAAAGCGTATTTTGTCTCTTTAATTATTAAACGGGTCCAACGTTATAGATCATTCCAAAACATTGTACGTCACTTTCGACGATTTGTGATATCTTTCATACAACAAAGCGTATTTTGTCTTTTTAATTATTAAACGGCTCCAACGTTATAGAAAATTCCAATACATTGTGCGTCACTTCCGACGATTTGTGATCTCTTTTACACAATAAAGAGTATACGTGTGTGTGTTTGTAATACGACTTTTATTACTAACAACTGGCTGTGATTCCATGAAGCAATAAATTACGAATACAATACATATATTAAAATATATTTCAATTGAAAATACGATATTATAAAAAAACGACAGCTAACAATATCGTCTGAAACAATATTGATTATTAGATATTAATAAATTTAATTTAAAATAATTTGTTCAATATAAAATTTACTTTTAAGATAATAGCGCTAGAACGAAGACTCAATACCAGTGCCTCAAGAACTATGGCGGCAATGTCACTTGGGTTTATAGTTATGGTGACCCCTTGGACAATCCAGGAAGTAGTAGCGGCATGCACCGGATGCAAAGTAAATTTTATGAAGCAATACACAACAAAAAAATTAGACTTTATAAAATAAAAATGATAATAAATTATTATGTAGGTTCCACCACTATTAGACTTCGTCGTAACTTGGACGGCGCTCAGCAACAGTTTTTGGAACCCATTTCTTTACTGGTTGCTGAATAACAATTTCCGTAGGATTAGCAGGGAGCTGTTACTAATCGAAGTAAGTGAAAATATAGATAAAGTGGGTTGACCGGAAATTTGCGCCATCAATGGGCTTGTGTCCTATGTCTTAATTTCTATAAAAGTGTACTATATATTGATAAAGTGGGTTACTAGAACCTCAAATGTACAATTATTTTTTAATAACTCCTTATATGTTAGGAGATATTAACAATTAAAAAGTCATTTTATTTCTTAAATTATTAAAGGGATTCAACGTTGTATACATTCCAACTGCATTTGACATCACAATCCTTGTGTAAGGTTACCAACTTTGCAGCTCATAAATCTCTGCTATCATACTCTGCTGTATAGTATTTATATATCAAAATATCAAATATTATTTACAGCTATTTCCAGGAACAATCAAATTTCAATATTATGTCTGCCTTAGCAGGGTTAAATAAAATAAAAACTTATTATTCTTTGACTTGACTTGATTATTTGACTACCAACAGCTACAGAACATTACCACAGCACTGACCTACTCAACAAATAACTGAAGTTAAAATGCATTTCACGTCATACAAATATGGTCGACCATTTCTAGCGCTAAAACTACAATTCAAACTTTTAATTGCTATATCTACGTCAATATTTAGATATTTAATAAAATAGACACGTCAATACACATTTATTAACATCAATTTCAATCAACAATTGAAAAATCAACCACTAAAAAATGAGGACACAAGCCCATTGCGTTCATTTCGGATTATTTTTTTTAAGAAAATTGTCCATTGCTTTTTTTAAATTGTGAAATTAATTAAATAACGATATGGATGACTGTCGCTTAAAAGGGTTATAAGGGGATATCCATATCTATAAATTACGTTACACATCTTTCCTGCTATCCCCCCCCCCTTCCACTCTCGGTACTGTTCTTGTCACATTTTGTAAACCCCCATTCCACTCCCTGTAATATCGCACATTTCAATTATTAATATTTTTTGTAATATTTTATAGTGTTAAGAATACATGACATATTCCTTTTCTTAGTTCTCATGAAAATTTATTCTCTTTTCAGGAAATTACCTTTTTCACATTTTTTTTTCTATTGTATATTGCATGTGACGTCACAACGCTCCAATTGTCACAATTTGTCGATCACTGCCAGCCCCTCCTTGCGTGTGATGTAATTTATGGATGTCCCCTAATATTGTTATTTGAAATAATTGAAAAATCATTTGACGTAATTTCCTCCTTAAGAAAAAAATGCTTCAAAAACTAAATTAAATTTCATATTTTACGTCTAAGTATAGTCCACACTGCTAGAGTTATAAGAGCCGCATAAATGGTGATACGATGGTGAATTTTATTTTATTAGTTACAATATGTATTATAAAAAAATGTGTGAGAAAGTGCTTTTCTATTGAATTTCAGATTTATACGGCACAACCTGTTTTAATGATGAGTTGCCGGCGAACTCTCGTAACTTAAACTATAGTTGCATTATTGAATACTCTCTAAGCATTATAATATATATTTTACGGTAATAGTACATAATTAAATGCTAAAGCATTAGCTAAAATAATTTAAAATATAGTATTATTATTATTTATTTATTAATTGTTCGCCTTTCGGCTTTACAATCTACATTCTTAATACGTTTCATAGCACTTCAACTTGAAATTAAACTTAATTAAACTATTCTAGACCATTTTATTTCCAAAAGTACTTTCTGCTTCTTCTTTTCTTAACCCTCTTCCTTCATTTTCCCTAGTCTTCCTTCATTCTCACCGTTTCCTCACCTCTTGTCTTCTTTGTCTCCTCTCGGCAAACCGTTTCCTGCTTCTCCTTCCTTATTGCCTGTATCTTCATCTATCACCTCTTGCCTTCCTTGTCTCCTCTCGACAAAGCCTTGCCTTCTCTCTTCGTTTTCACTTCTCCACTTATGTCTATTACAGGCATAGACGCTTAAAAATTTAAAATCTAATAATATTTTTCAGTGTTGCCTGAAGAAAATAAAGATTTTGTTTTAATCCAACTTACGAAATAAACAGCCAATTTACTTACGACAATATTCCAATTTATAATAAAATCTAATGTCACATAATACTAACAAGGGTTATTTGTAGTTATGTTGTCAGCCTCCTCCAACCAGCAGTAAATCAAGATGTTGTAGCGTCAGTTCTGGAAGTGTTACACTTCCTGTTGTTTTACCTGGACCGCCCTTAACTCCTCGGCCACCAAGACCAGATCTTGAAGGATTGTCTGAGAAATACTGGGGAGAAATTCTGGAACGGACAGTTTCTTCTAGCAGCCTACATGCGTTACAGGTGAATCAAGTTATATTCAATTTGATGACAATTAAATATCACAACAAAATATTATTTATTTATACTTACTTCCTAATCGTTAATCGAATCTCTTTACTTGCTTTCGTAATTTTCAAATAATTTCAAAATGAGGTTATGTCATTTTCATTTTATATATATATATATATATATATATATATATATATATATATATATATATATATTTATTTACAGAAGGTGTATGGGCCTCCTATATGTAGACCATCTGGATTTAATGGGACCCTCAGCCGATCAATGGGCTCCCACCCCATGATTCTAGTAGGAGACACAAGACTATTCGACAGTCAGTCCGAACCACGATTATGTTCCCATGATATTAATTGTCCTAAAAATATTTTCAATTCTATTGCCGCAAATCATCCTGCAAATAATGTCCCGGATTTATGAAAGTCAGATGCGGTTACACAAACCTTGGAAATCATTCACCAACACTATTATGAAAATCAAAGCCTAACTTAAATAAAGAGGAAACAGTTTGTGATTAAAATATATATCAAATCAGTTTAGTATGACAACTTATTCAAAATGGTTATATTTATTTATTTAGTACTATGCACTTTTAATGTGGTCACTACACCACTACTTAATAAGGGTATGACATATATTTTTCATAAACAGTAGACTTCCATATACCGCAGTTAATACGTTACGCCTTATATGAAATCGTATTAAAGGGAATACATGTTACAAATACGGTATCGGTAGCGATAGAGACACATAACATTACTCTACCAAAATAAGAGGTACCCCTTGGTCTTATATAGTGCGGTGTACTAGAATCCCGTTGTATAAAAACAATCGTCAATATTCAGCGTGTTCAAGAAACGCGTTATATGGAAGGTTATTATAATCAGTATATGCAAAAGAAACATGAAGCAAACTCAAATGAATATAAAAAGCGCGACAGCCTCGCAAGAACACTTGCTGGGCTGTCAGTTTTCTTTAGTAACTCTTTGTACAATTGAACACTGTTGTCAAATTGACTTCTGTAGACACAATTACCTATAAAATGACGTCTGGTAAAATTTTCCGTCTTTTTAAACACAAATTTTTGATTGTAAATATTTTCAAAAATAATCTACTTATGTAATTGATTAAACATATGCATAATGTCCTGATCTAACTATTAATATATATAATAAATTTTTATAATTTAGGACCAAGAAAACTAACCAATTATTTCGTTTTTAATTTAGTTTTTATACAACTTCTATAATTGATGTAATATTTTATTCTTGATCAAAGCTCAAAAGGAGTGCAGATGAGAGCACCTGCAGAATGAAAAGGTCTCTTAGGGCTTCTAGAACATTTCTTCAGGTGTTCAAGTTTCCACCATAAATTATGTAACTGTCAAAAAATAAACTATAAGGTTTTAAATAATTTTTGAAAAATGTATTAGCAATGTATGTAGAACTAACACGAATATGTGTTCCTGTTGTATTTTTGTTGTCATAGTATATAATAATTATATGTTAAATGTTATTTTATAATAAAATAAAAAATCTTTTTATATAATACTGGAATACTTATTGTTACATCAATATTTTAAAGGAGTTATTTATGTTGCATGTATATCTGGCTTTCTTTTTTCCACCAAAATCATGTAGAAGTCTTATGCAAATAATAACCATATAAATAATACAATAAATTATTATCAATATCAACATTAATTTGAAAAAATTCTTCATTTTAGAACGTAACTGCACCAAAAAAAATTCAAAGTAATAAGTGTCTATGATTTTAGGAAAAGTTTCATTAAACTATTTCAAAAATATTTAACAAAAGTATGAGTTACTATTACTGACATCTATTGAAGAGTAGCTTTAAATAAATATGGTTCATTATTTGCTCAATAGACGGCTCTCAGATTTCATTTGCGCAAAGACCTAAATAACACTGTTAGATTATTCATATTTAAAGGTAATGAAATATGTATATATCAGCAACAAATAATGTTAGTAGACATATCTTTCAATATTTAATATTTTGAATTTGTCCAAGTTTCAGTCAGATTAAATTGATAAGCTGTTTCATTTAATTTAAAATATCTACAATTTTCTGGCTTTCATGCAACTTTCTTCAAAATTTATGGAACGTTTTTCTGAAACTTAAGTTTTTAAATATTTTCAATTTTTCGATGGGGTGAACCCGTTCCACTCTAAATTATTAAACTAATCTATTAAAATAGAAATATTTGTTCTCTTCTGGCTTTTAAGTAAACTGTAGAAAATTCAATGTATCAAATTTAAACGCTAATTATTCGAAAAGTATCGCAGTTGCAATTAAAAATGGTTTTCAGTTTTAAAATGAGCAATAGCTACTAATGTGCGAAAATAAAGAAAGTTTTATTGGTTAAAAGTAAAAAAAATATACTCTTTTCAAATTTTGTAAGTTTACTTGCTAAACTGCTGAATTAAATTTCGAATATCTTTGCTTTGTGGCTTTTATTTGCTTTCTTTTAAATGCATAGAACCTTTTTCAAGGACATTAATATTTATATTTATATTTATTTAATATTTTTCAATTTTTCAATGGGTTTAAGTCCGCTATATGCTAAATTATTGAACTTAACAATTATATTTAAAATATTTACGCATTTCTAGATTTTATCCAATTCATGGACCTTTTTTTCTAAAACTGAAATTTTTAAATTTTTTAGAAATAATTTTTGTTTTTGAACGTAGTTTCTTATGCTCATTTTTCGAGTCCGTTTCGAAAAGGTTCGAGTATAATATGCTGATATTTCGTAAACTAAAACACTAATCAAAAAATTGAATGCATATTTTCGAACAACATTCAAAATTATGTTAAAAACCAAAATAAAATTAAGATTTTATTTTTATAAATTTTTATGAAAAGTAAGAACTACTTTTTAATATAAAAAATTATTTATTTTAGCATTTACGTTCATTTAGAAAAGTAATATTCACCAATTTTTTAAAAACGATCTATATCTAGGTTTCTTTGCATCGCTATCATTCTAATCAACAAATGAATAACAGACCTTATTAGAACAACGAGTTGGTTGTAATTACTTAAAAGATAATCTATTTTTTTAATGTGAATTTTAATTTTTTTTAAATAATTATTTTTATTATAAATAATATTTTTTATAAATTTTATAAAAACAAGAAGCTGTGTTTGCAGAATTTTAAACAAGTGTGAGTAAACGTCCTCAATATATATTAATTATATAGTATATGTCATTTATTTAAAGTATACAAAATCTATTATATTAAACAAGATTGTTATGTCTTTTGATTTTAACTGTTATGTAGTTTTTTCTAATTTTTAAGGATTATGTACAGAATATTTTAAAGATTAATATGCGACCAATATATGTTGAAATGTTAATAGGTTTGTGATAGATTCAGTTTTCAAACGACCACATTTCATTCAGAAATCATTTAAGCTATTCTGTCATACATATATATATATATATATATATATATATATATATATATATATATATATATATATATATATATATATATATATATATATATATATATGAATATATATGTTGCTATATTATAGACACGTCATATTTCGAATATTCCATACTAACAGAAATTCATCAATATGCTGGTTCCTCATGAATTAATTCATAGGCATTCATGATTGATTCTCTATAAGAAATAACTCCGGATTTTTGAGATCTAAGCGGCTACCCAATTACTTCTGTTTACCTCAGACTCAAACCTTTTATAAATCGTTATATATGTTATTGATGGGATTGTGTACTCATTTTTTAGCGGTTGATTTCTCAATTGTTGATTCAAATTAATGTAAATAAATGTATATTGGCGTTTATATTAAAAAATAGCTAAATGTTGACGGAGATATAGCAATTAAATTATTTGAATTGTAGTTCTAGAGCTGCTGATGTCGGCCATATTTATGACGTAACATGTACAATTATTACTGTCCTCTTCTTTTAATTTTCTTGATATATAGATTCTAATAATTGTTGTTTTAGTTTAGTTACATCATTTCTTTTACAAAGCTTTAATTTATATAAAAATGAGTACATACAACATATTATTTTGGCGATGCTCAACAGTGTAGTACAGTTGGTACTAACTTTCAATGTTGGTACAAAATTTAAACATCAGATTTTTTAAGAATATCTAGCTGGCAATGTAACAGATCTCTCTAAGCAACAAATGAATAATTACAATTCCAATGTAACAGCTAGTAAATAGTTATATTTTTTTAAAAAAGGATATATATTTTTTTAACTCTTATTTGTTACTTTTTTAAACTGTAATAAAGTATTTTTTAATCTTTATCTTATAATCGTAATATATTCAATTAGGTGTACAGCCCACAAGTTATTATCTTCATAGACGATAACCATCTTTTCTTATATTCCATCAACAAACGTAAGTACTATGTTTATTTTATTTAGAAATTTGAGAGGTTCGTTTTATTTTTTTTCTTGATGCAAGTATGTTTCTTAATTGAACGTTGATTTTGTATTTAATTATGTCCAATATTAATCAATTGACAATTGATTGAATTTAATTTTAGAGAAACTTCTCTTTGTCACTATAACAGATTGTATAGTCAACGCTATCGTCTTTATCTAAAGACAGTCTTTTTCCTGGTGAGTACCTATATTACCTATTGTTATTCAGATTATAAGCAATTCAGCTACTTCAGATACATGAATAAAAGTATTGTTTAGTTTTTATATTGATCATAAATTTATAAAAATGTTATATTTGAATATTTGAAAAAACCAAACAGACAATATTTCTACTAAAATTCAAAATAACAGATGTTTGTAATTTATTACTATTTACTTCTAAAAATGAAAATTGAATTGAATTGAGAAAATTGTTGCAAACTTAGAATATTTTTGACTAAATAATATAAGTTAATTACATTATTAAAAGAATATCATTTCGGTAACTTTTAGGTAACTTCTCGTCTAAATTTGTGGCAACATAAGATTTTTTAAATACCGTTATCAATGTTGCAAGTAATCCAGGCGCTCTACATTTGATGTATCAATACTTAACTATTAATATTTAAAAGTTCTGACAAATAAATCAAGCAAACAAATATTACTTTAGAATTATTGCGAGATATGTATCAACAACTAGGTCTTATTTTAATTTCACTTGTTAGTAGTCACCGAAAAATAAATAGCATTTGAAGTTTTCCAGATCTCAAACTACCAGAAAACAAAATGTCAGCACCCGGACCTTTATTATCTCACAATTTGACGGCTCTTGAAGTTGCAGAAAAATTCAAAGTAGAGAATCCAGTGCAATATAATACATTAGTCAAAATGCATTTATACTTTATATTAGATTTACCTACAACAGATGAGATGTAAGTTTTATTGTCATATTATGCACCTGCACTTTGATGCACGGTTACCGCTTCTATCCTATTTTAGTACAGAAGTAAATCGCCATAAAATACTTTTCTCTGTATAGAAGAATTTTAAGTAGTATGTGGTTTAAGAATTAAATTTTAATATTGTGTTATTTAAAAATTCTTTTTAGCGTTCCTGAAAACACAATGAAACTAAAATGTATGAGCATTTTTGCTAAAAAATTAAAAGGTGGTCACAAAGAAGGTCATGACAATTCCCAAATATACGTACATTATTACACCATTTGAACAGCGAAGAATGTAAGTTCTTAAACACAGATTGAAAATGTAACGTAATGTAAGACTTTATTTAGCTTGTAGTAAGCTAACACGTGTGCTACTGACACTGCAGGATAATATACGTAAAATAGAAAATTAACTTTAGAATTAGCTTGTAGTAAGCCAGCAAGAGTGAAAATTGCAGTGCAGGACAATTTTGTATCTGGGAATTTGTATTATTTTATATAATTCTTATTTTGTAATATTTATCACATTTATCTTATCTTATTCACATTTACTTTAGATTTAAAGGAGGAAGGCATATTCCGTAAATCAGGATCACTAGTTCGGCAACGGGAGCTGAAAAATCTGATTTATAGTGGCACACCGATAGACGAAAATAATTTAGATTTATATTCTGTGCATGAATGCACAAGCGTTCTAAAAGGGTATTTAGCACAATTACCGGAACCACTACTTACGGATGCGCATTATCCCGCTTACTTACAAATTGCAGGTGATTACTAATAATTTGAACAAACTTTTATTTGATTTTTGTTTTTAGGAACACAATCATTAAATATCACATTTTCTTTTAGAAATGTGTAAAAATATGGAAAACTTTAATGTTGGCGCCACCAAAACCCGAGTAATTGATGCGTTAAAATTAATTGTTTTGTTGTTGCCGGAAAACAATAGAATTTTATTAAAAACCATCCTTCTTTTATTGATAAAGACAGCATCTCTAGAAAATTTTAATATGATGTCGGCGGATAATCTCGCGACCATATTTACACCTCATCTGCTTTGCCCAAAAAATGTAAGTGTTTTTTAATCACTGTCTTTATAATATCATTACTAACTTTCTCTTCAGATACGTTATCTATTTACTATAGACTTCCCCTGAAGACTTCTATAAAACATCCCAAAACTTCAAAATAATTACTATATTTATGATAAGAAACGCGGGGGTCATGACTGATATTCCAATGAAGTTGGTCGTTGATATACGAGCCTTTTTAAAACAGAATACGAGTACATTATCGCCGGAAAGTGCTACGAATAATACAGTCGATAATGAAGAGGCACACACAGTGTACACATTCTTGGATGTAAAGAAGACTAACGATGCGCAAACAAATAATACCACTGAAAATGCGTTGGCTGAATTATATAATGCAATAGAAAATCTACCTGATTCTTCAAGAAAACGGAAACTTGTCAAACGAATCAACAAGCAAAAAGGACAAGGTCATTTGAATTTTATTTTTTTCCATCCATAATTGAAATTATATTTTCATATATTTTCTAACTTATCAGTGTAATTAATTTGTTATATAGAAGTTACGAAAGCATCCACATCCAAGAAATAACCATCTAAACCACTAAGCCCAACCCAATAACTAATCAAACCAAAACATTATCACGTCTATGCTAATTATAATTCTTTGGTAATTGTGTGTGCTATGTATATGTTAAATGTATTAAAGTAATTTTAATTCCCTTATATAATAATTTGTTTAGGATCGCCATTCCAAATTCTAAAACAGGAACATCTGGACAACTTAAGAGAAACAGAACGCCAATGAATCTCCTCACTCCTACTCTATTCGTGTGAAGAAGAGGATTAATATATGATAAAGGATAAAATAAAATTTAAAAAAACAAATTATGAAGCAACCCTTTAAAATTAATATCAAGACAATTTTAATTAAAATTCAATGTCTGTGTGGCTCACTTAAAGACCCTTTTAAGTGAGTTTTAATCCAACTTACGAAATAAACAGCAAATTTACTTACGACAATTTTTTTATTCATAATAAAATCTAATGTCACATAATACTAACAAGGGTTATTTGTAGTTATGTTGTCAGCCTCCTCCAACCAGCAGTAAATCAAGATGTTGTAGCGTCAGTTCCGGAAGTGTTACACTTCCTGTTGTTTTACCTGGACCGCCCTTAACTCCTCGACCACCAAGACCAGATCTTGAAGGATTGTCTGAGAAATACTGGGGAGAAATTCTGGAACGGACAGTTTCTTCTAGCAGCCTACATGCGTTACAGGTGAATCAAGTTATATTCAATTTGATGACAATTAAATATCACAACAAAATATTATTTATTTATATTTACTTCCTAATCGTTAATCGAATCTCTTCGTAATTTTTAACGTTTACATACATTTTAAAAATATGGGTTACGAGTAATATTTTTATTAATCTGTGTACTTGTTTTCGTAATTTTCAAATAATTTCAAAATGAGGTTATTTCATTTTCATTTTATATATATATATATATAATGTATTTATTTACAGAAGGTGTATGGGCTTACTATATGTAGACCATCTGGATTTAATGGGACCCTCAGCCGATCGATGGGCTACCACCCCATGATTCTAGTAGGAGACACAAGACTATTCAACAGCTAGTCCCAACCTCGATTCTCCCATGACATTAATTGTCCTAAAAATATTTTTAATTATGTTGCCGCAAATAATCCTGCAAATAAGGTTCCGGATTTATGAAAGTCAGATACAGTTACAAAAACGTGTAAATTATCATTGCTGAAGTTCCGCTATAAATTATGTAACAGATAAAATAAATTATAAGGAATCTTGTTGCCATAATGTATGATAATATAGAAAAAAAAATATACAGATATATGTACTTATTGGTACATCAAAAATTTTGTATGAGTTATTTATGTTGCAGACAGTTCAGGCGATATGTTTTGAAAATTAAATTATTTCCTTTAGGAGTTGATTATATAGACACTTTTTTAATTATAACCCATCAACAGTGTCAGTGTCAATAAATAGTGTCCCCACAAGAGGGGTCTTTCTATTACTTGATCCGTTTGATACTTGATTGTTATTACGAAAAATTTAAACATAAAATATACAAAGTAGTTTAAGAAAAAATTACTTAAAGGTTAACAATATACTCATACTGATACATGATTTATTTCATGAAATGAAAATATTCGGACAGTGTTATTTGGGTTGCATACAAATTCGGCGTTTTACACATAAAGTATATTGTATTATACATTTTCTCAAATAATAAATTATAATATCATATCAAATCCGCTACCTTGGGTGTTTGTAATATTATTATGAGAGATACAAAGTTCTCTTTGCAAAACGCTTTACGAAAAGCCCGAAGAAGTAAACCGCGGGAAATTTGAAATTCAAATTCAGAATGATTTCTTATTTGTATTAATAATTTTATAATGGGTCTCTCTGAGTAATCTCTAAATAAATAACTTTAAAAAGAAGATGAATAAGCACTTTATTAGGCAGAACAAATAATTTCACACTACTGTTAGACAATCTTGCGATTGTTACCTTCTTTTACTGTTTCTAGTAGTAATATTTGTATGTTGGTATTAATTTAAAATTTATATTCACCAATTTTTTAAAAACGATCTATATCTAGGTCTCTTTGCATCGCTATCATTCTAATCAACAAATGAATAACAGACCTTATTAGAACAACGAGTAGGTTGTAATTACTTAAAAGATAATCTATTTTTTTAATGTGAATTTTAATTTTTTTTAAATAATTATTTTTATTATAAATAATATATTTTATAAATTTTATAAAAACAAGAAGCTGTGTTTGCAGAATTTTAAACAAGTGTGAGTAAACGTCCTCAATATATATTAATTATATCGTATATGTCATTTATTTAAAGTATACAAAATCTATTATATTAAACAAGATTGTTATGTCTTTTGATTTTAACTGTTATGTAGTTTTTTCTAATTTTTAAGGATTATGTGCAGAATATTTTAAGAATTAATATGCGGCCAATATATGTTGAAATGTTAATAGGTTTGTGATAGATTCAGTTTTCAAACGACCACATTTCATTCAGAAATCATTTAAGCTATTCTGTCATATATATATAGACACGTCATATTTCGAATATTCCATACTAACAGAAATTCATCAATATGCTGGTTCCTCATGAATTAATTCATAGGCATTCATGATTGATTCTCTATAAGAAATAACTCCGGATTTTTGAGATCTAAGCGGCTACCCAATTACTTCTGTTTACCTCAGACTCAAACCTTTTATAAATCGTTATATATGTTATTGATAGGATTGTGTACTAATTTTTTAGGGGTTGATTTCTCAATTGTTGATTCAAATTGATGTTAATAAATGTATATTGGCGTTTATATTAAAAAATAGCTAAATGTTGACGGAGATATAGCAATTAAATTATTTGAATTGTAGTTCTAGAGCTGCTGATGTCGGCCATATTTATGACGTAACATGTACAATTATTACTGTCCTCTTCTTTTAATTTTCTTGATATATAGATTCTAATAATTGTTGTTTTAGTTTAGTTACATCATTTCTTTTACAAAGCTTTAATTTATATAAAAATGAGTACATACAACATATTATTTTGGCGATGCTCAACAGTGTAGTACAGTTGGTACTAACTTTCAATGTTGGTACAAAATTTAAACATCAGATTTTTTAAGAATATCTAGCTGGCAATGTAACAGATCTCTCTAAGCAACAAATGAATAATTACAATTCCAATGTAACAGCTAGTAAATAGTTATATTTTTTTAAAAAAGGATATATATTTTTTTAACTCTTATTTGTTACTTTTTTAAACTGTAATAAAGTATTTTTTAATCTTTATCTTATAATCGTAATATATTCAATTAGGTGTACAGCCCACAAGTTATTATCTTCATAGACGATAACCATCTTTTCTTATATTCCATCAACAAACGTAAGTACTATGTTTATTTTATTTAGAAATTTGAGAGGTTCGTTTTATTTTTTTTCTTGATGCAAGTATGTTTCTTAATTGAACGTTGATTTTGTATTTAATTATGTCCAATATTAATCAATTGACAATTGATTGAATTTAATTTTAGAGAAACTTCTCTTTGTCACTATAACAGATTGTATAGTCAACGCTATCGTCTTTATCTAAAGACAGTCTTCTTCCTGGTGAGTACCTATATTACCTATTGTTATTCAGATTATAAGCAATTCAGCTACTTCAGATACATGAATAAAAGTATTGTTTAGTTTTTATATTGATCATAAATTTATAAAAATGTTATATTTGAATATTTGAAAAAACCAAACAGACAATATTTCTACTAAAATTCAAAATAACAGATGTTTGTAATTTATTACTATTTACTTCTAAAAATGAAAATTGAATTGAATTGAGAAAATTGTTGCAAACTTAGAATATTTTTGACTAAATAATATAAGTTAATTACATTATTAAAAGAATATCATTTCGGTAACTTTTAGGTAACTTCTCGTCTAAATTTGTGGCAACATAAGATTTTTTAAATACCGTTATCAATGTTGCAAGTAATCCAGGCGCTCTACATTTGATGTATCAATACTTAACTATTAATATTTAAAAGTTCTGACAAATAAATCAAGCAAACAAATATTACTTTAGAATTATTGCGAGATATGTATCAACAACTAGGTCTTATTTTAATTTCACTTGTTAGTAGTCACCGAAAAATAAATAGCATTTGAAGTTTTCCAGATCTCAAACTACCAGAAAACAAAATGTCAGCACCCGGACCTTTATTATCTCACAATTTGACGGCTCTTGAAGTTGTAGAAAAATTCAAAGTAGAGAATCCAGTGCAATACACAACATTAGTCAAAATGCATTTATACTTTATATTAGATTTACCTACAACAGATGAGATGTAAGTTTTATTGTCATATTATGCACCTGCACTTTGATGCACTGTTACCGCTTCTATCCTATTTTAGTACAGAAGTAAATCGCCATAAAATACTTTTCTCTGTATAGAAGAATTTTAAGTAGTATGTGGTTTAAGAATTAAATTTTAATATTGTGTTATTTAAAAATTCTTTTTAGCGTTCCTGAAAACACAATGAAACTAAAATGTATGAGCATTTTTGCTAAAAAATTAAAAGGTGGTCACAAAGAAGGTCATGACAATTCATCCCAAAATATACGTACATTATTACACCATTTGAACAGCGAAGAATGTAAGTTCTTAAACACAGATTGAAAATATAACGTAATGTAAGACTTTATTTAGCTTGTAGTAAGCTAACACGTGTGCTACTGACACTGCAGGATAATATACGTAAAATAGAAAATTACCTTTAGAATTAGCTTGTAGTAAGCCAGCAAGAGTGAAAATTGCAGTGCAGGACAATTTTGTATCTGGGAATTTGTATTATTTTATATAATTCTTATTTTGTAATATTTATCACATTTATCTTATCTTATTCACATTTACTTTAGATTTAAAGGAGGAAGGCATATTCCGTAAATCAGGATCACTAGTTCGGCAACGGGAGCTGAAAAATCTGATTTATAGTGGCACACCGATAGACGAAAATAATTTACGTTTATATTCTGTGCATGAATGCACAAGCGTTCTAAAAGGGTATTTAGCACAATTACCGGAACCACTTCTTACGGATGCGCATTATCCCGCTTACTTACAAATTGCAGGTGATTACTAATAATTTGAACAAACTTTTATTTGATTTTTGTTTTTAGGAACACAATCATTAAATATCACATTTTCTTTTAGAAATGTGTAAAAATATGGAAAACTTTAATGTTGGCGCCACCAAAACCCGAGTAATTGATGCGTTAAAATTAATTGTTTTGTTGTTGCCGGAAAACAATAGAATTTTATTAAAAACCATCCTTCTTTTATTGATAAAGACAGCATCTCTAGAAAATTTTAATAAGATGTCGGCGGATAATCTCGCGACCATATTTACACCTCATCTGCTTTGCCCAAAAAATGTAAGTGTTTTTTAATCACTGTCTTTATAATATCATTACTAACTTTCTCTTCAGATACGTTATCTATTTACTACAGACTTCCCCTGAAGACTTCTATAAAACATCCCAAAACTTCAAAATAATTACTATATTTATGATAAGAAACGCGGGGGTCATGACTGATATCCCAATGAAGTTGGTCGTTGATATACGAGCCTTTTTAAAACAGAATACGAGTACATTATCGCCGGAAAGTGCTACGAATAATACAGTCGATAATGAAGAGGCACACACAGTGTACACATTCTTGGATGTAAAGAAGACTAACGATGCGCAAACAAATAATACCACTGAAAATGCGTTGGCTGAATTATATAATGCAATAGAAAATCTACCTGATTCTTCAAGAAAACGGAAACTTGTCAAACGAATCAACAAGCAAAAAGGACAAGGTCATTTGAATTTTATTTTTTTCCATCCATAATTGAAATTATATTTTCATATATTTTCTAACTTATCAGTGTAATTAATTTGTTATATAGAAGTTACGAAAGCATCCACATCCAAGAAATAACCATCTAAACCACTAAGCCCAACCCAATAACTACTCAAACCAAAACATTATCACGTCTATGCTAATTATAATTCTTTGGTAATTGTGTGTGCTATGTATATGTTAAATGTATTAAAGTAATTTTAATTCCCTTATATAATAATTTGTTTAGGATCGCCATTCCAAATTCTAAAACAAGAATATCTGGACAACTTAAGAGAAACAGAACGCCAATGAATCTCCTCACTCCTACTCTATTCGTGTGAAGAAGAGGATTAATATATGATAAAGGATAAAATAAAATTTAAAAAAACAAATTATGAAGCAACCCTTTAAAATTAATATCAAGACAATTTTAATTAAAATTCAATGTCTGTGTGGCTCACTTAAAGACCCTTTTAAGTGAGTTTTAATCCAACTTACGAAATAAACAGCAAATTTACTTACGACAATTTTTTTATTCATAATAAAATCTAATGTCACATAATACTAACAAGGGTTATTTGTAGTTATGTTGTCAGCCTCCTCCAACCAGCAGTAAATCAAGATGTTGTAGCGTCAGTTCCGGAAGTGTTACACTTCCTGTTGTTTTACCTGGACCGCCCTTAACTCCTCGACCACCAAGACCAGATCTTGAAGGATTGTCTGAGAAATACTGGGGAGAAATTCTGGAACGGACAGTTTCTTCTAGCAGCCTACATGCGTTACAGGTGAATCAAGTTATATTCAATTTGATGACAATTAAATATCACAACAAAATATTATTTATTTATATTTACTTCCTAATCGTTAATCGAATCTCTTCGTAATTTTTAACGTTTACATACATTTTAAAAATATGGGTTACGAGTAATATTTTTATTAATCTGTGTACTTGTTTTCGTAATTTTCAAATAATTTCAAAATGAGATTATTTCATTTTCATTTTATATATATATATATATATATATATATATATATATATATATATATATATATATATATATATATATATATAATGTATTTATTTACAGAAGGTGTATGGGCTTACTATATGTAGACCATCTGGATTTAATGGGACCCTCAGCCGATCGATGGGCTACCACCCCATGATTCTAGTAGGAGACACAAGACTATTCAACAGCTAGTCCCAACCTCGATTCTCCCATGACATTAATTGTCCTAAAAATATTTTTAATTATGTTGCCGCAAATAATCCTGCAAATAAGGTTCCGGATTTATGAAAGTCAGATACAGTTACAAAAACGTGTAAATTATCATTGCTGAAGTTCCGCTATAAATTATGTAACAGATAAAATAAATTATAAGGAATCTTGTTGCCATAATGTATGATAATATAGAAAAAAAAATATACAGATATATGTACTTATTGGTACATCAAAAATTTTGTATGAGTTATTTATGTTGCAGACAGTTCAGGCGATATGTTTTGAAAATTAAATTATTTCCTTTAGGAGTTGATTATATAGACACTTTTTTAATTATAACCCATCAACAGTGTCAGTGTCAATAAATAGTGTCCCCACAAGAGGGGTCTTTCTATTACTTGATCCGTTTGATACTTGATTGTTATTACGAAAAATTTAAACATAAAATATACAAAGTAGTTTAAGAAAAAATTACTTAAAGGTTAACAATATACTCATACTGATACATGATTTATTTCATGAAATGAAAATATTCGGACAGTGTTATTTGGGTTGCATACAAATTCGGCGTTTTACACATAAAGTATATTGTATTATACATTTTCTCAAATAATAAATTATAATATCATATCAAATCCGCTACCTTGGGTGTTTGTAATATTATTATGAGAGATACAAAGTTCTCTTTGCAAAACGCTTTACGAAAAGCCCGAAGAAGTAAACCGCGGGAAATTTGAAATTCAAATTCAGAATGATTTCTTATTTGTATTAATAATTTTATAATGGGTCTCTCTGAGTAATCTCTAAATAAATAACTTTAAAAAGAAGATGAATAAGCACTTTATTAGGCAGAACAAATAATTTCACACTACTGTTAGACAATCTTGCGATTGTTACCTTCTTTTACTGTTTCTAGTAGTAATATTTGTATGTTGGTATTAATTTAAAATTTATATTCACCAATTTTTTAAAAACGATCTATATCTAGGTCTCTTTGCATCGCTATCATTCTAATCAACAAATGAATAACAGACCTTATTAGAACAACGAGTAGGTTGTAATTACTTAAAAGATAATCTATTTTTTTAATGTGAATTTTAATTTTTTTTAAATAATTATTTTTATTATAAATAATATATTTTATAAATTTTATAAAAACAAGAAGCTGTGTTTGCAGAATTTTAAACAAGTGTGAGTAAACGTCCTCAATATATATTAATTATATCGTATATGTCATTTATTTAAAGTATACAAAATCTATTATATTAAACAAGATTGTTATGTCTTTTGATTTTAACTGTTATGTAGTTTTTTCTAATTTTTAAGGATTATGTGCAGAATATTTTAAGAATTAATATGCGGCCAATATATGTTGAAATGTTAATAGGTTTGTGATAGATTCAGTTTTCAAACGACCACATTTCATTCAGAAATCATTTAAGCTATTCTGTCATATATATATAGACACGTCATATTTCGAATATTCCATACTAACAGAAATTCATCAATATGCTGGTTCCTCATGAATTAATTCATAGGCATTCATGATTGATTCTCTATAAGAAATAACTCCGGATTTTTGAGATCTAAGCGGCTACCCAATTACTTCTGTTTACCTCAGACTCAAACCTTTTATAAATCGTTATATATGTTATTGATAGGATTGTGTACTAATTTTTTAGGGGTTGATTTCTCAATTGTTGATTCAAATTGATGTTAATAAATGTATATTGGCGTTTATATTAAAAAATAGCTAAATGTTGACGGAGATATAGCAATTAAATTATTTGAATTGTAGTTCTAGAGCTGCTGATGTCGGCCATATTTATGACGTAACATGTACAATTATTACTGTCCTCTTCTTTTAATTTTCTTGATATATAGATTCTAATAATTGTTGTTTTAGTTTAGTTACATCATTTCTTTTACAAAGCTTTAATTTATATAAAAATGAGTACATACAACATATTATTTTGGCGATGCTCAACAGTGTAGTACAGTTGGTACTAACTTTCAATGTTGGTACAAAATTTAAACATCAGATTTTTTAAGAATATCTAGCTGGCAATGTAACAGATCTCTCTAAGCAACAAATGAATAATTACAATTCCAATGTAACAGCTAGTAAATAGTTATATTTTTTTAAAAAAGGATATATATTTTTTTAACTCTTATTTGTTACTTTTTTAAACTGTAATAAAGTATTTTTTAATCTTTATCTTATAATCGTAATATATTCAATTAGGTGTACAGCCCACAAGTTATTATCTTCATAGACGATAACCATCTTTTCTTATATTCCATCAACAAACGTAAGTACTATGTTTATTTTATTTAGAAATTTGAGAGGTTCGTTTTATTTTTTTTCTTGATGCAAGTATGTTTCTTAATTGAACGTTGATTTTGTATTTAATTATGTCCAATATTAATCAATTGACAATTGATTGAATTTAATTTTAGAGAAACTTCTCTTTGTCACTATAACAGATTGTATAGTCAACGCTATCGTCTTTATCTAAAGACAGTCTTCTTCCTGGTGAGTACCTATATTACCTATTGTTATTCAGATTATAAGCAATTCAGCTACTTCAGATACATGAATAAAAGTATTGTTTAGTTTTTATATTGATCATAAATTTATAAAAATGTTATATTTGAATATTTGAAAAAACCAAACAGACAATATTTCTACTAAAATTCAAAATAACAGATGTTTGTAATTTATTACTATTTACTTCTAAAAATGAAAATTGAATTGAATTGAGAAAATTGTTGCAAACTTAGAATATTTTTGACTAAATAATATAAGTTAATTACATTATTAAAAGAATATCATTTCGGTAACTTTTAGGTAACTTCTCGTCTAAATTTGTGGCAACATAAGATTTTTTAAATACCGTTATCAATGTTGCAAGTAATCCAGGCGCTCTACATTTGATGTATCAATACTTAACTATTAATATTTAAAAGTTCTGACAAATAAATCAAGCAAACAAATATTACTTTAGAATTATTGCGAGATATGTATCAACAACTAGGTCTTATTTTAATTTCACTTGTTAGTAGTCACCGAAAAATAAATAGCATTTGAAGTTTTCCAGATCTCAAACTACCAGAAAACAAAATGTCAGCACCCGGACCTTTATTATCTCACAATTTGACGGCTCTTGAAGTTGCAGAAAAATTCAAAGTAGAGAATCCAGTGCAATATAATACATTAGTCAAAATGCATTTATACTTTATATTAGATTTACCTACAACAGATGAGATGTAAGTTTTATTGTCATATTATGCACCTGCACTTTGATGCACGGTTACCGCTTCTATCCTATTTTAGTACAGAAGTAAATCGCCATAAAATACTTTTCTCTGTATAAAAGAATTTTAAGTAGTATGTGGTTTAAGAATTAAATTTTAATATTGTGTTATTTAAAAATTCTTTTTAGCGTTCCTGAAAACACAATGAAACTAAAATGTATGAGCATTTTTGCTAAAAAATTAAAAGGTGGTCACAAAGAAGGTCATGACAATTCATCCCAAAATATACGTACATTATTACACCATTTGAACAGTGAAGAATGTAAGTTCTTAAGCACAGATTGAAAATGTAACGTAATGTAAGACTTTAATTAGCTTGTAGTAAGCTAACACGTGTGCTACTGACACTGCAGGATAATATACGTAAACTAGAAAATTAACTTTAGAATTAGCTTGTAGTAAGCCAGCAAGAGTGAAAATTGCAGTGCAGGACAATTTTGTATCTGGGAATTTGTATTATTTTATATAATTCTTATTTTGTAATATTTATCACATTTATCTTATCTTATTCACATTTACTTTAGATTTAAAGGAGGAAGGCATATTCCGTAAATCAGGATCACTAGTTCGGCAACGGGAGCTGAAAAATCTGATTTATAGTGGCACACCGATAGACGAAAATAATTTAGATTTATATTCTGTGCATGAATGCACAAGCGTTCTAAAAGGGTATTTAGCACAATTACCGGAACCACTTCTTACGGATGCGCATTATCCCGCTTACTTACAAATTGCAGGTGATTACTAATAATTTGAACAAACTTTTATTTGATTTTTGTTTTTAGGAACACAATCATTAAATATCACATTTTCTTTTAGAAATGTGTAAAAATATGGAAAACTTTAATGTTGGCGCCACCAAAACCCGAGTAATTGATGCGTTAAAATTAATTGTTTTGTTGTTGCCGGAAAACAATAGAATTTTATTAAAAACCATCGTTCTTCTATTGCAAAAGACAGCATCTCTGGAAAATTTGAATAAGATGTCGGCGGATAATCTTGCGACCATATTTACACCTCATCTGCTTTGCCCAAAAAATGTAAGTGTTTTTTAATCACTGTCTTTATAATATCATTACTAACTTTCTCTTCAGATACGTTATCTATTTACTATAGACCTCCCCTGAAGACTTCTATAAAACATCCCAAAACTTCAAAATAATTACTATATTTATGATAAGAAACGCGGGGGTCATGACTGATATCCCAATGAAGTTGGTTGTTGATATACGAGCCTTTTTAAAACAGAATACGAGTACATTATCGCCGGAAAGTGATAATGAAGAGGCACACACAGTGTACACATTCTTGGATGTAAAGAAGACTAACGATGCGCAAACAAATAATACCACTGAAAATGCGTTGGCTGAATTATATAATGCAATAGAAAATCTACCTGATTCTTCAAGAAAACGGAAACTTGTCAAACGAATCAACAAGCAAAAAGGACAAGGTCATTTGAATTTTATTTTTTTCCATCCATAATTGAAATTATATTTTCATATATTTTCTAACTTATCAGTGTAATTAATTTGTTATATAGAAGTTACGAAAGCATCCACATCCAAGAAATAACCATCTAAACCACTAAGCCCAACCCAATAACTACTCAAACCAAAACATTATCACGTCTATGCTAATTATAATTCTTTGGTAATTGTGTGAGCTATGTATATGTTAAATGTATTAAAGTAATTTTAATTCCCTTATATAATAATTTGTTTAGGATCGCCATTCCAAATTCTAAAACAGGAACATCTGGACAACTTAAGAGAAACAGAACGCCAATGAATCTCCTCACTCCTATTCTATTCGTGTGAAGAAGAGGATTAATATATGATAAAGGATAAAATAAAATTTAAAAAAACAAATTATGAAGCAACCCTTTAAAATTAATATCAAGACAATTTTAATTAAAATTCAATGTCTGTGTGGCTCACTTAAAGACCCTTTTAAGTGAGTTTTAATCCAACTTACGAAATAAACAGCAAATTTACTTACGACAATTCTTTTATTCATAATAAAATCTAATGTCACATAATACTAACAAGGGTTATTTGTAGTTATGTTGTCAGCCTCCTCCAACCAGCAGTAAATCAAGATGTTGTAGCGTCAGTTCCGGAAGTGTTACACTTCCTGTTGTTTTACCTGGACCGCCCTTAACTCCTCGACCACCAAGACCAGATCTTGAAGGATTGTCTGAGAAATACTGGGGAGAAATTCTGGAACGGACAGTTTCTTCTAGCAGCCTACATGCGTTACAGGTGAATCAAGTTATATTCAATTTGATGACAATTAAATATCACAACAAAATATTATTTATTTATATTTACTTCCTAATCGTTAATCGAATCTCTTCGTAATTTTTAACGTTTACATACATTTTAAAAATATGGTTTACGAGTAATATTTTTATTAATCTGTGTACTTGTTTTCGTAATTTTCAAATAATTTCAAAATGAGGTTATTTCATTTTCATTTTATATATATATATATATATATATATATATATATATATATATATATATATATATATATATATATATATATATAATGTATTTATTTACAGAAGGTGTATGGGCTTACTATATGTAGACCATCTGGATTGAATGGGACCCTCAGCCGATCGATGGGCTACCACCCCATGATTCTAGTAGGAGACACAAGACTATTCAACAGCTAGTCCCAACCTCGATTATCCCATGACATTAATTGTCCTAAAAATATTTTTAATTATGTTGCCGCAAATAATCCTGCAAATAAGGTTCCGGATTTATGAAAGTCAGATACAGTTACAAAAACGTGTAAATTATCATTGCTGAAGTTCCGCTATAAATTATGTAACAGATAAAATAAATTATAAGGAATCTTGTTGCCATAATGTATGATAATATAGAAAAAAAAATATACAGATATATGTACTTATTGGTACATCAAAAATTTTGTTTGAGTTATTTATGTTGCAGACAGTTCAGGCGATATGTTTTGAAAATTAAATTATTTCCTTTAGGAGTTGATTATATAGACACTTTTTTAATTATAACCCATCAACAGTGTCAGTGTCAATAAATAGTGTCCCCACAAGAGGGGTCTTTCTATTACTTGATCCGTTTGATACTTGTTTGTTATTACGAAAAATTTAAACATAAAATATACAAAGTAGTTTAAGAAAAAAATACTTAAAGGTTAACAATATACTCATACTGATACATGATTTATTTCATGAAATGAAAATATTCGGACAGTGTTATTTGGGTTGCATACAAATTCGGCGTTTTGGCATTATTGCAGCATCTGTTGAACAAATAATTCCACGTTCCGCACTACTGGATTTAGACGTAGAGTTTATTGTATTATACATTTTCTCAAATAATAAATTATAATATCATATCAAATCCGCTACCTTGGGTGTTTGTAATATTATTTTGAGAGATACAAATTTCTCTTTGCAAAACGCTTTACGAAAAGCCCGAAGAAGTAAACCGCGGGAAATTTGAAATTCAAATTCAGAATGATTTCTTATTTGTATTAATAATTTTATAATGGGTTTCTCTGAGTAATCTCTAAATAAATAACTTTAAAAAGAAGATGAATAAGCACTTTATTAGGCAGAACAAATAATTTCACACTACTGTTAGACAATCTTGCGATTGTTACCTTCTTTTACTGTTTCTAGTAGTAATATTTGTATGTTGGTATTAATTTAAAATTTATATTCACCAATTTTTTAAAAACGATCTATATCTAGGTCTCTTTGCATCGCTATCATTCTAATCAACAAATGAATAACAGACCTTATTAGAACAACGAGTAGGTTGTAATTACTTAAAAGATAATCTATTTTTTTAATGTGAATTTTAATTTTTTTTAAATAATTATTTTTATTATAAATAATATATTTTATAAATTTTATAAAAACAAGAAGCTGTGTTTGCAGAATTTTAAACAAGTGTGAGTAAACGTCCTCAATATATATTAATTATATCGTATATGTCATTTATTTAAAGTATACAAAATCTATTATATTAAACAAGATTGTTATGTCTTTTGATTTTAACTGTTATGTAGTTTTTTCTAATTTTTAAGGATTATGTGCAGAATATTTTAAGAATTAATATGCGGCCAATATATGTTGAAATGTTAATAGGTTTGTGATAGATTCAGTTTTCAAACGACCACATTTCATTCAGACATCATTTAAGCTATTCTGTCATATATATATAGACACGTCATATTTCGAATATTCCATACTAACAGAAATTCATCAATATGCTGGTTCCTCATGAATTAATTCATAGGCATTCATGATTGATTCTCTATAAGAAATAACTCCGGATTTTTGAGATCTAAGCGGCTCCCCAATTACTTCTGTTTACCTCAGACTCAAACCTTTTATAAATCGTTATATATGTTATTGATAGGATTGTGTACTAATTTTTTAGGGGTTGATTTCTCAATTGTTGATTCAAATTGATGTTAATAAATGTATATTGGCGTTTATATTAAAAAATAGCTAAATGTTGACGGAGATATAGCAATTAAATTATTTGAATTGTAGTTCTAGAGCTGCTGATGTCGGCCATATTTATGACGTAACATGTACAATTATTACTGTCCTCTTCTTTTAATTTTCTTGATATATAGATTCTAATAATTGTTGTTTTAGTTTAGTTACATCATTTCTTTTACAAAGCTTTAATTTATATAAAAATGAGTACATACAACATATTATTTTGGCGATGCTCAACAGTGTAGTACAGTTGGTACTAACTTTCAATGTTGGTACAAAATTTAAACATCAGATTTTTTAAGAATATCTAGCTGGCAATGTAACAGATCTCTCTAAGCAACAAATGAATAATTACAATTCCAATGTAACAGCTAGTAAATAGTTATATTTTTTTAAAAAAGGATATATATTTTTTTAAATATTTTTTGTTACTTTTTTAAACTGTAATAAAGTATTTTTTAATCTTTATCTTATAATCGTAATATATTCAATTAGGTGTACAGCCCACAAGTTATTATCTTCATAGACGATAACCATCTTTTCTTATATTCCATCAACAAACGTAAGTACTATGTTTATTTTATTTAGAAATTTGAGCGGTTCTTTTTATTTTTTTTCTTGATGCAAGTATGTTTCTTAATTGAACGTTGATTTTGTATTTAATTATGTCCAATATTAATCAATTGACAATTGATTGAATTTAATTTTAGAGAAACTTCTCTTTGTCACTATAAGGGATTGTATAGTCAACGCTATCGTCTTTATCTAAAGACAGTCTTTTTCCTGGTGAGTACCTATATTACCTATTGTTATTCAGATTATAAGCAATTCAGCTACTTCAGTTACATGAATAAAAGTATTGTTTAGTTTTTATATTGATCATAAATTTATAAAAATGTTATATTTGAATATTTGAAAAAACCAAACAGACAATATTTCTACTAAAATTCAAAATAACAGATGTTTGTAATTTATTACTATTTACTTCTAAAAATGAAAATTGAATTGAATTGAGAAAATTGTTGCAAACTTAGAATATTTTTGACTAAATAATATAAGTTAATTACATTATTAAAAGAATATCATTTCGGTAACTTTTAGGTAACTTCTCGTCTAAATTTGTGGCAACATAAGATTTTTTAAATACCGTTATCAATGTTGCAAGTAATCCAGGCGCTCTACATTTGATGTATCAATACTTAACTATTAATATTTAAAAGTTCTGACAAATAAATCAAGCAAACAAATATTACTTTAGAATTATTGCGAGATATGTATCAACAACTAGGTCTTATTTTAATTTCACTTGTTAGTAGTCACCGAAAAATAAATAGCATTTGAAGTTTTCCAGATCTCAAACTACCAGAAAACAAAATGTCAGCACCCGGACCTTTATTATCTCACAATTTGACGGCTCTTGAAGTTGCAGAAAAATTCAAAGTAGAGAATCCAGTGCAATATAATACATTAGTCAAAATGCATTTATACTTTATATTAGATTTACCTACAACAGATGAGATGTAAGTTTTATTGTCATATTATGCACCTGCACTTTGATGCACGGTTACCGCTTCTATCCTATTTTAGTACAGAAGTAAATCGCCATAAAATACTTTTCTCTGTATAAAAGAATTTTAAGTAGTATGTGGTTTAAGAATTAAATTTTAATATTGTGTTATTTAAAAATTCTTTTTAGCGTTCCTGAAAACACAATGAAACTAAAATGTATGAGCATTTTTGCTAAAAAATTAAAAGGTGGTCACAAAGAAGGTCATGACAATTCATCCCAAAATATACGTACATTATTACACCATTTGAACAGTGAAGAATGTAAGTTCTTAAGCACAGATTGAAAATGTAACGTAATGTAAGACTTTAATTAGCTTGTAGTAAGCTAACACGTGTGCTACTGACACTGCAGGATAATATACGTAAACTAGAAAATTAACTTTAGAATTAGCTTGTAGTAAGCCAGCAAGAGTGAAAATTGCAGTGCAGGACAATTTTGTATCTGGGAATTTGTATTATTTTATATAATTCTTATTTTGTAATATTTATCACATTTATCTTATCTTATTCACATTTACTTTAGATTTAAAGGAGGAAGGCATATTCCGTAAATCAGGATCACTAGTTCGGCAACGGGAGCTGAAAAATCTGATTTATAGTGGCACACCGATAGACGAAAATAATTTAGATTTATATTCTGTGCATGAATGCACAAGCGTTCTAAAAGGGTATTTAGCACAATTACCGGAACCACTTCTTACGGATGCGCATTATCCCGCTTACTTACAAATTGCAGGTGATTACTAATAATTTGAACAAACTTTTATTTGATTTTTGTTTTTAGGAACACAATCATTAAATATCACATTTTCTTTTAGAAATGTGTAAAAATATGGAAAACTTTAATGTTGGCGCCACCAAAACCCGAGTAATTGATGCGTTAAAATTAATTGTTTTGTTGTTGCCGGAAAACAATAGAATTTTATTAAAAACCATCGTTCTTCTATTGCAAAAGACAGCATCTCTGGAAAATTTGAATAAGATGTCGGCGGATAATCTTGCGACCATATTTACACCTCATCTGCTTTGCCCAAAAAATGTAAGTGTTTTTTAATCACTGTCTTTATAATATCATTACTAACTTTCTCTTCAGATACGTTATCTATTTACTATAGACCTCCCCTGAAGACTTCTATAAAACATCCCAAAACTTCAAAATAATTACTATATTTATGATAAGAAACGCGGGGGTCATGACTGATATCCCAATGAAGTTGGTCGTTGATATACGAGCCTTTTTAAAACAGAATACGAGTACATTATCGCCGGAAAGTGCTACGAATAATACAGTCGATAATGAAGAGGCACACACAGTGTACACATTCTTGGATGTAAAGAAGACTAACGATGCGCAAACAAATAATACCACTGAAAATGCGTTGGCTGAATTATATAATGCAATAGAAAATCTACCTGATTCTTCAAGAAAACGGAAACTTGTCAAACGAATCAACAAGCAAAAAGGACAAGGTAATTTGAATTTTATTTTTTTCCATCCATAATTGAAATTATATTTTCATATATTTTCTAACTTATCAGTGTAATTAATTTGTTATATAGAAGTTACGAAAGCATCCACATCCAAGAAATAACCATCTAAACCACTAAGCCCAACCCAATAACTACTCAAACCAAAACATGATCACGTCTATGCTAATTATAATTCTTTGGTAATTGTGTGAGCTATGTATATGTTAAATGTATTAAAGTAATTTTAATTCCGTTATATAATAATTTGTTTAGGATCGCCATTCCAAATTCTAAAACAGGAACATCTGGACAACTTAAGAGAAACAGAACGCCAATGAATCTCCTCACTCCTACTCTATTCGTGTGAAGAAGAGGATTAATATATGATAAAGGATAAAATAAAATTTAAAAAAACAAATTATGAAGCAACCCTTTAAAATTAATATCAAGACAATTTTAATTAAAATTCAATGTCTGTGTGGCTCACTTAAAGACCCTTTTAAGTGAGTTTTAATCCAACTTACGAAATAAACAGCAAATTTACTTACGACAATTTTTTTATTCATAATAAAATCTAATGTCACATAATACTAACAAGGGTTATTTGTAGTTATGTTGTCAGCCTCCTCCAACCAGCAGTAAATCAAGATGTTGTAGCGTCAGTTCCGGAAGTGTTACACTTCCTGTTGTTTTACCTGGACCGCCCTTAACTCCTCGACCACCAAGACCAGATCTTGAAGGATTGTCTGAGAAATACTGGGGAGAAATTCTGGAACGGACAGTTTCTTCTAGCAGCCTACATGCGTTACAGGTGAATCAAGTTATATTCAATTTGATGACAATTAAATATCACAACAAAATATTATTTATTTATATTTACTTCCTAATCGTTAATCGAATCTCTTCGTAATTTTTAACGTTTACATACATTTTAAAAATATGGGTTACGAGTAATATTTTTATTAATCTGTGTACTTGTTTTCGTAATTTTCAAATAATTTCAAAATGAGGTTATTTCATTTTCATTTTATATATATATATATATATATATATATATATATATATATATATATATATATATATAATGTATTTATTTACAGAAGGTGTATGGGCTTACTATATGTAGACCATCTGGATTGAATGGGACCCTCAGCCGATCGATGGGCTACCACCCCATGATTCTAGTAGGAGACACAAGACTATTCAACAGCTAGTCCCAACCTCGATTATCCCATGACATTAATTGTCCTAAAAATATTTTTAATTATGTTGCCGCAAATAATCCTGCAAATAAGGTTCCGGATTTATGAAAGTCAGATACAGTTACAAAAACGTGTAAATTATCATTGCTGAAGTTCCGCTATAAATTATGTAACAGATAAAATAAATTATAAGGAATCTTGTTGCCATAATGTATGATAATATAGAAAAAAAAATATACAGATATATGTACTTATTGGTACATCAAAAATTTTGTTTGAGTTATTTATGTTGCAGACAGTTCAGGCGATATGTTTTGAAAATTAAATTATTTCCTTTAGGAGTTGATTATATAGACACTTTTTTAATTATAACCCATCAACAGTGTCAGTGTCAATAAATAGTGTCCCCACAAGAGGGGTCTTTCTATTACATGATCCGTTTGATACTTGTTTGTTATTACGAAAAATTTAAACATAAAATATACAAAGTAGTTTAAGAAAAAATTACTTAAAGGTTAACAATATACTCATACTGATACATGATTTATTTCATGAAATGAAAATATTCGGACAGTGTTATTTGGGTTGCATACAAATTCGGCGTTTTGGCATTATTGCAGCATCTGTTGAACAAATAATTCCACGTTCCGCACTACTGGATTTAGACGTAGAGTTTATTGTATTATACATTTTCTCAAATAATAAATTATAATATCATGTCAAATCCGCTACCTTGGGTGTTTGTAATATTATTTTGAGAGATACAAATTTCTCTTTGCAAAACGCTTTACGAAAAGCCCGAAGAAGTAAACCGCGGGAAATTTGAAATTCAAATTCAGAATGATTTCTTATTTGTATTAATAATTTTATAATGGGTTTCTCTGAGTAATCTCTAAATAAATAACTTTAAAAAGAAGATGAATAAGCACTTTATTAGGCAGAACAAATAATTTCACACTACTGTTAGACAATCTTGCGATTGTTACCTTCTTTTACTGTTTCTAGTAGTAATATTTGTATGTTGGTATTAATTTAAAATTTATATTCACCAATTTTTTAAAAACGATCTATATCTAGGTCTCTTTGCATCGCTATCATTCTAATCAACAAATGAATAACAGACCTTATTAGAACAACGAGTAGGTTGTAATTACTTAAAAGATAATCTATTTTTTTAATGTGAATTTTAATTTTTTTTAAATAATTATTTTTATTATAAATAATATATTTTATAAATTTTATAAAAACAAGAAGCTGTGTTTGCAGAATTTTAAACAAGTGTGAGTAAACGTCCTCAATATATTTTAATTATATCGTATATGTCATTTATTTAAAGTATACAAAATCTATTATATTAAACAAGATTGTTATGTCTTTTGATTTTAACTGTTATGTAGTTTTTTCTAATTTTTAAGGATTATGTGCAGAATATTTTAAGAATTAATATGCGGCCAATATATGTTGAAATGTTAATAGGTTTGTGATAGATTCAGTTTTCAAACGACCACATTTCATTCAGAAATCATTTAAGCTATTCTGTCATATATATATAGACACGTCATATTTCGAATATTCCATACTAACAGAAATTCATCAATATGCTGGTTCCTCATGAATTAATTCATAGGCATTCATGATTGATTCTCTATAAGAAATAACTCCGGATTTTTGAGATCTAAGCGGCTCCCCAATTACTTCTGTTTACCTCAGACTCAAACCTTTTATAAATCGTTATATATGTTATTGATAGGATTGTGTACTAATTTTTTAGGGGTTGATTTCTCAATTGTTGATTCAAATTGATGTTAATAAATGTATATTGGCGTTTATATTAAAAAATAGCTAAATGTTGACGGAGATATAGCAATTAAATTATTTGAATTGTAGTTCTAGAGCTGCTGATGTCGGCCATATTTATGACGTAACATGTACAATTATTACTGTCCTCTTCTTTTAATTTTCTTGATATATAGATTCTAATAATTGTTGTTTTAGTTTAGTTACATCATTTCTTTTACAAAGCTTTAATTTATATAAAAATGAGTACATACAACATATTATTTTGGCGATGCTCAACAGTGTAGTACAGTTGGTACTAACTTTCAATGTTGGTACGAAATTTAAACATCAGATTTTTTAAGAATATCTAGCTGGCAATGTAACAGATCTCTCTAAGCAACAAATGAATAATTACAATTCCAATGTAACAGCTAGTAAATAGTTATATTTTTTTAAAAAAGGATATATATTTTTTTAAATATTTTTTGTTACTTTTTTAAACTGTAATAAAGTATTTTTTAATCTTTATCTTATAATCGTAATATATTCAATTAGGTGTACAGCCCACAAGTTATTATCTTCATAGACGATAACCATCTTTTCTTATATTCCATCAACAAACGTAAGTACTATGTTTATTTTATTTAGAAATTTGAGCGGTTCTTTTTATTTTTTTTCTTGATGCAAGTATGTTTCTTAATTGAACGTTGATTTTGTATTTAATTATGTCCAATATTAATCAATTGACAATTGATTGAATTTAATTTTAGAGAAACTTCTCTTTGTCACTATAAGGGATTGTATAGTCAACGCTATCGTCTTTATCTAAAGACAGTCTTTTTCCTGGTGAGTACCTATATTACCTATTGTTATTCAGATTATAAGCAATTCAGCTACTTCAGTTACATGAATAAAAGTATTGTTTAGTTTTTATATTGATCATAAATTTATAAAAATGTTATATTTGAATATTTGAAAAAACCAAACAGACAATATTTCTACTAAAATTCAAAATAACAGATGTTTGTAATTTATTACTATTTACTTCTAAAAATGAAAATTGAATTGAATTGAGAAAATTGTTGCAAACTTAGAATATTTTTGACTAAATAATATAAGTTAATTACATTATTAAAAGAATATCATTTCGGTAACTTTTAGGTAACTTCTCGTCTAAATTTGTGGCAACATAAGATTTTTTAAATACCGTTATCAATGTTGCAAGTAATCCAGGCGCTCTACATTTGATGTATCAATACTTAACTATTAATATTTAAAAGTTCTGACAAATAAATCAAGCAAACAAATATTACTTTAGAATTATTGCGAGATATGTATCAACAACTAGGTCTTATTTTAATTTCACTTGTTAGTAGTCACCGAAAAATAAATAGCATTTGAAGTTTTCCAGATCTCAAACTACCAGAAAACAAAATGTCAGCACCCGGACCTTTATTATCTCACAATTTGACGGCTCTTGAAGTTGCAGAAAAATTCAAAGTAGAGAATCCAGTGCAATATAATACATTAGTCAAAATGCATTTATACTTTATATTAGATTTACCTACAACAGATGAGATGTAAGTTTTATTGTCATATTATGCACCTGCACTTTGATGCACGGTTACCGCTTCTATCCTATTTTAGTACAGAAGTAAATCGCCATAAAATACTTTTCTCTGTATAAAAGAATTTTAAGTAGTATGTGGTTTAAGAATTAAATTTTAATATTGTGTTATTTAAAAATTCTTTTTAGCGTTCCTGAAAACACAATGAAACTAAAATGTATGAGCATTTTTGCTAAAAAATTAAAAGGTGGTCACAAAGAAGGTCATGACAATTCATCCCAAAATATACGTACATTATTACACCATTTGAACAGTGAAGAATGTAAGTTCTTAAGCACAGATTGAAAATGTAACGTAATGTAAGACTTTAATTAGCTTGTAGTAAGCTAACACGTGTGCTACTGACACTGCAGGATAATATACGTAAACTAGAAAATTAACTTTAGAATTAGCTTGTAGTAAGCCAGCAAGAGTGAAAATTGCAGTGCAGGACAATTTTGTATCTGGGAATTTGTATTATTTTATATAATTCTTATTTTGTAATATTTATCACATTTATCTTATCTTATTCACATTTACTTTAGATTTAAAGGAGGAAGGCATATTCCGTAAATCAGGATCACTAGTTCGGCAACGGGAGCTGAAAAATCTGATTTATAGTGGCACACCGATAGACGAAAATAATTTAGATTTATATTCTGTGCATGAATGCACAAGCGTTCTAAAAGGGTATTTAGCACAATTACCGGAACCACTTCTTACGGATGCGCATTATCCCGCTTACTTACAAATTGCAGGTGATTACTAATAATTTGAACAAACTTTTATTTGATTTTTGTTTTTAGGAACACAATCATTAAATATCACATTTTCTTTTAGAAATGTGTAAAAATATGGAAAACTTTAATGTTGGCGCCACCAAAACCCGAGTAATTGATGCGTTAAAATTAATTGTTTTGTTGTTGCCGGAAAACAATAGAATTTTATTAAAAACCATCGTTCTTCTATTGCAAAAGACAGCATCTCTGGAAAATTTGAATAAGATGTCGGCGGATAATCTTGCGACCATATTTACACCTCATCTGCTTTGCCCAAAAAATGTAAGTGTTTTTTAATCACTGTCTTTATAATATCATTACTAACTTTCTCTTCAGATACGTTATCTATTTACTATAGACCTCCCCTGAAGACTTCTATAAAACATCCCAAAACTTCAAAATAATTACTATATTTATGATAAGAAACGCGGGGGTCATGACTGATATCCCAATGAAGTTGGTTGTTGATATACGAGCCTTTTTAAAACAGAATACGAGTACATTATCGCCGGAAAGTGCTACGAATAATACAGTCGATAATGAAGAGGCACACACAGTGTACACATTCTTGGATGTAAAGAAGACTAACGATGCGCAAACAAATAATACCACTGAAAATGCGTTGGCTGAATTATATAATGCAATAGAAAATCTACCTGATTCTTCAAGAAAACGGAAACTTGTCAAACGAATCAACAAGCAAAAAGGACAAGGTAATTTGAATTTTATTTTTTTCCATCCATAATTGAAATTATATTTTCATATATTTTCTAACTTATCAGTGTAATTAATTTGTTATATAGAAGTTACGAAAGCATCCACATCCAAGAAATAACCATCTAAACCACTAAGCCCAACCCAATAACTACTCAAACCAAAACATTATCACGTCTATGCTAATTATAATTCTTTGGTAATTGTGTGTGCTATGTATATGTTAAATGTATTAAAGTAATTTTAATTCCCTTATATAATAATTTGTTTAGGATCGCCATTCCAAATTCTAAAACAAGAACATCTGGACAACTTAAGAGAAACAGAACGCCAATGAATCTCCTCACTCCTACTCTATTCGTGTGAAGAAGAGGATTAATATATGATAAAGGATAAAATAAAATTTAAAAAAACAAATTATGAAGCAACCCTTTAAAATTAATATCAAGACAATTTTAATTAAAATTCAATGTCTGTGTGGCTCACTTAAAGACCCTTTTAAGTGAGTTTTAATCCAACTTACGAAATAAACAGCAAATTTACTTACGACAATTTTTTTATTCATAATAAAATCTAATGTCACATAATACTAACAAGGGTTATTTGTAGTTATGTTGTCAGCCTCCTCCAACCAGCAGTAAATCAAGATGTTGTAGCGTCAGTTCCGGAAGTGTTACACTTCCTGTTGTTTTACCTGGACCGCCCTTAACTCCTCGACCACCAAGACCAGATCTTGAAGGATTGTCTGAGAAATACTGGGGAGAAATTCTGGAACGGACAGTTTCTTCTAGCAGCCTACATGCGTTACAGGTGAATCAAGTTATATTCAATTTGATGACAATTAAATATCACAACAAAATATTATTTATTTATATTTACTTCCTAATCGTTAATCGAATCTCTTCGTAATTTTTAACGTTTACATACATTTTAAAAATATGGGTTACGAGTAATATTTTTATTAATCTGTGTACTTGTTTTCGTAATTTTCAAATAATTTCAAAATGAGGTTATTTCATTTTCATTTTATATATATATATATATATATATATATATATATATATATATATATATATATATATATATATATATATATATATATATAAAATGTATTTATTTACAGAAGGTGTATGGGCTTACTATATGTAGACCATCTGGATTTAATGGGACCCTCAGCCGATCGATGGGCTACCACCCCATGATTCTAGTAGGAGACACAAGACTATTCAACAGCTAGTTCCAACCTCGATTATCCCATGACATTAATTGTCCTAAAAATATTTTTAATTATGTTGCCGCAAATAATCCTGCAAATAAGGTTCCGGATTTATGAAAGTCAAATACAGTTACAAAAACGTGTAAATTATCATTGCTGAAGTTCCGCTATAAATTATGTAACAGATAAAATAAATTATAAGGAATCTTGTTGCCATAATGTATGATAATATAGAAAAAAAAATATACAGATATATGTACTTATTGGTACATCAAAAATTTTGTATGAGTTATTTATGTTGCAGACAGTTCAGGCGATATGTTTTGAAAATTAAATTATTTCCTTTAGGAGTTGATTATATAGACACTTTTTTAATTATAACCCATCAACAGTGTCAGTGTCAATAAATAGTGTCCCCACAAGAGGGGTCTTTCTATTACTTGATCCGTTTGATACTTGATTGTTATTACGAAAAATTTAAACATAAGATATACAAAGTAGTTTAAGAAAAAATTACTTAAAGGTTAACAATATACTCATACTGATACATGATTTATTTCATGAAATGAAAATATTCGGACAGTGTTATTTGGGTTGCATACGAATTCGGCGTTTTACACATAGAGTATATTGTATTATACATTTTCTCAAATAATAAATTATAATATCATATCAAATCCGCTACCTTGGGTGTTTGTAATATTATTATGAGAGATACAAATTTCTCTTTGCAAAACGCTTTACGAAAAGCCCGAAGAAGTAAACCGCGGGAAATTTGAAATTCAAATTCAGAATGATTTCTTATTTGTATTAATAATTTTATAATGGGTTTCTCTGAGTAATCTCTAAATAAATAACTTTAAAAAGAAGATGAATAAGCACTTTATTAGGCAGAACAAATAATTTCACACTACTGTTAGACAATCTTGCGATTGTTACCTTCTTTTACTGTTTCTAGTAGTAATATTTGTATGTTGGTATTAATTTAAAATTTATATTCACCAATTTTTTAAAAACGATCTATATCTAGGTCTCTTTGCATCGCTATCATTCTAATCAACAAATGAATAACAGACCTTATTAGAACAACGAGTAGGTTGTAATTACTTAAAAGATAATCTATTTTTTTAATGTGAATTTTAATTTTTTTTAAATAATTATTTTTATTATAAATAATATATTTTATAAATTTTATAAAAACAAGAAGCTGTGTTTGCAGAATTTTAAACAAGTGTGAGTAAACGTCCTCAATATATATTAATTATATCGTATATGTCATTTATTTAAAGTATACAAAATCTATTATATTAAACAAGATTGTTATGTCTTTTGATTTTAACTGTTATGTAGTTTTTTCTAATTTTTAAGGATTATGTGCAGAATATTTTAAGAATTAATATGCGGCCAATATATGTTGAAATGTTAATAGGTTTGTGATAGATTCAGTTTTCAAACGACCACATTTCATTCAGAAATCATTTAAGCTATTCTGTCATATATATATAGACACGTCATATTTCGAATATTCCATACTAACAGAAATTCATCAATATGCTGGTTCCTCATGAATTAATTCATAGGCATTCATGATTGATTCTCTATAAGAAATAACTCCGGATTTTTGAGATCTAAGTGGCTACCCAATTACTTCTGTTTACCTCAGACTCAAACCTTTTATAAATCGTTATATATGTTATTGATAGGATTGTGTACTAATTTTTTAGGGGTTGATTTCTCAATTGTTGATTCAAATTGATGTTAATAAATGTATATTGGCGTTTATATTAAAAAATAGCTAAATGTTGACGGAGATATAGCAATTAAATTATTTGAATTGTAGTTCTAGAGCTGCTGATGTCGGCCATATTTATGACGTAACATGTACAATTATTACTGTCCTCTTCTTTTAATTTTCTTGATATATAGATTCTAATAATTGTTGTTTTAGTTTAGTTACATCATTTCTTTTACAAAGCTTTAATTTATATAAGAATGAGTACATACAACATATTATTTTGGCGATGCTCAACAGTGTAGTACAGTTGGTACTAACTTTCAATGTTGGTACAAAATTTAAACATCAGATTTTTTAAGAATATCTAGCTGGCAATGTAACAGATCTCTCTAAGCAACAAATGAATAATTACAATTCCAATGTAACAGCTAGTAAATAGTTATATTTTTTTAAAAAAGGATATATATTTTTTTAACTCTTATTTGTTACTTTTTTAAACTGTAATAAAGTATTTTTTAATCTTTATCTTATAATCGTAATATATTCAATTAGGTGTACAGCCCACAAGTTATTATCTTCATAGACGATAACCATCTTTTCTTATATTCCATCAACAAACGTAAGTACTATGTTTATTTTATTTAGAAATTTGAGAGGTTCGTTTTATTTTTTTTCTTGATGCAAGTATGTTTCTTAATTGAACGTTGATTTTGTATTTAATTATGTCCAATATTAATCAATTGACAATTGATTGAATTTAATTTTAGAGAAACTTCTCTTTGTCACTATAACAGATTGTATAGTCAACGCTATCGTCTTTATCTAAAGACAGTCTTTTTCCTGGTGAGTACCTATATTACCTATTGTTATTCAGATTATAAGCAATTCAGCTACTTCAGATACATGAATAAAAGTATTGTTTAGTTTTTATATTGATCATAAATTTATAAAAATGTTATATTTGAATATTTGAAAAAACCAAACAGACAATATTTCTACTAAAATTCAAAATAACAGATGTTTGTAATTTATTACTATTTACTTCTAAAAATGAAAATTGAATTGAATTGAGAAAATGGTTGCAAACTTAGAATATTTTTGACTAAATAATATAAGTTAATTACATTATTAAAAGAATATCATTTCGGTAACTTTTAGGTAACTTCTCGTCTAAATTTGTGGCAACATAAGATTTTTTAAATACCGTTATCAATGTTGCAAGTAATCCAGGCGCTCTACATTTGATGTATCAATACTTAACTATTAATATTTAAAAGTTCTGACAAATAAATCAAGCAAACAAATATTACTTTAGAATTATTGCGAGATATGTATCAACAACTAGGTCTTATTTTAATTTCACTTGTTAGTAGTCACCGAAAAATAAATAGCATTTGAAGTTTTCCAGATCTCAAACTACCAGAAAACAAAATGTCAGCACCCGGACCTTTATTATCTCACAATTTGACGGCTCTTGAAGTTGTAGAAAAATTCAAAGTAGAGAATCCAGTGCAATACACTACATTAGTCAAAATGCATTTATACTTTATATTAGATTTACCTACAACAGATGAGATGTAAGTTTTATTGTCATATTATGCACCTGCACTTTGATGCACGGTTACCGCTTCTATCCTATTTTAGTACAGAAGTAAATCGCCATAAAATACTTTTCTCTGTATAGAAGAATTTTAAGTAGTATGTGGTTTAAGAATTAAATTTTAATATTGTGTTATTTAAAAATTCTTTTTAGCGTTCCTGAAAACACAATGAAACTAAAATGTATGAGCATTTTTGCTAAAAAATTAAAAGGTGGTCACAAAGAAGGTCATGACAATTCATCCCAAAATATACGTACATTATTACACCATTTGAACAGCGAAGAATGTAAGTTCTTAAACACAGATTGAAAATGTAACGTAATGTAAGACTTTATTTAGCTTGTAGTAAGCTAACACGTGTGCTACTGACACTGCAGGATAATATACGTAAAATAGAAAATTAACTTTAGAATTAGCTTGTAGTAAGCCAGCAAGAGTGAAAATTGCAGTGCAGGACAATTTTGTATCTGGGAATTTGTATTATTTTATATAATTCTTATTTTGTAATATTTATCACATTTATCACATTTATCTTATCTTATTCACATTTACTTTAGATTTAAAGGAGGAAGGCATATTCCGTAAATCAGGATCACTAGTTCGGCAACGGGAGCTGAAAAATCTGATTTATAGTGGCACACCGATAGACGAAAATAATTTAGATTTATATTCTGTGCATGAATGCACAAGCGTTCTAAAAGGGTATTTAGCACAATTACCGGAACCACTTCTTACGGATGCGCATTATCCCGCTTACTTACAAATTGCAGGTGATTACTAATAATTTGAACAAACTTTTATTTGATTTTTGTTTTTAGGAACACAATCATTAAATATCACATTTTCTTTTAGAAATGTGTAAAAATATGGAAAACTTTAATGTTGGCGCCACCAAAACCCGAGTAATTGATGCGTTAAAATTAATTGTTTTGTTGTTGCCGGAAAACAATAGAATTTTATTAAAAACCATCCTTTTTCTATTGATAAAGACAGCATCTCTAGAAAATTTTAATAAGATGTCGGCGGATAATCTCGCGACCATATTTACACCTCATCTGCTTTGCCCAAAAAATGTAAGTGTTTTTTAATCACTGTCTTTATAATATCATTACTAACTTTCTCTTCAGATACGTTATCTATTTACTATAGACCTCCCCTGAAGACTTCTATAAAACATCCCAAAACTTCAAAATAATTACTATATTTATGATAAGAAACGCGGGGGTCATGACTGATATCCCAATGAAGTTGGTTGTTGATATACGAGCCTTTTTAAAACAGAATACGAGTACATTATCGCCGGAAAGTGCTACGAATAATACAGTCGATAATGAAGAGGCACACACAGTGTACACATTCTTGGATGTAAAGAAGACTAACGATGCGCAAACAAATAATACCACTGAAAATGCGTTGGCTGAATTATATAATGCAATAGAAAATCTACCTGATTCTTCAAGAAAACGGAAACTTGTCAAACGAATCAACAAGCAAAAAGGACAAGGTAATTTGAATTTTATTTTTTTCCATCCATAATTGAAATTATATTTTCATATATTTTCTAACTTATCAGTGTAATTAATTTGTTATATAGAAGTTACGAAAGCATCCACATCCAAGAAATAACCATCTAAACCACTAAGCCCAACCCAATAACTACTCAAACCAAAACATTATCACGTCTATGCTAATTATAATTCTTTGGTAATTGTGTGTGCTATGTATATGTTAAATGTATTAAAGTAATTTTAATTCCCTTATATAATAATTTGTTTAGGATCGCCATTCCAAATTCTAAAACAAGAACATCTGGACAACTTAAGAGAAACAGAACGCCAATGAATCTCCTCACTCCTACTCTATTCGTGTGAAGAAGAGGATTAATATATGATAAAGGATAAAATAAAATTTAAAAAAACAAATTATGAAGCAACCCTTTAAAATTAATATCAAGACAATTTTAATTAAAATTCAATGTCTGTGTGGCTCACTTAAAGACCCTTTTAAGTGAGTTTTAATCCAACTTACGAAATAAACAGCAAATTTACTTACGACAATTTTTTTATTCATAATAAAATCTAATGTCACATAATACTAACAAGGGTTATTTGTAGTTATGTTGTCAGCCTCCTCCAACCAGCAGTAAATCAAGATGTTGTAGCGTCAGTTCCGGAAGTGTTACACTTCCTGTTGTTTTACCTGGACCGCCCTTAACTCCTCGACCACCAAGACCAGATCTTGAAGGATTGTCTGAGAAATACTGGGGAGAAATTCTGGAACGGACAGTTTCTTCTAGCAGCCTACATGCGTTACAGGTGAATCAAGTTATATTCAATTTGATGACAATTAAATATCACAACAAAATATTATTTATTTATATTTACTTCCTAATCGTTAATCGAATCTCTTCGTAATTTTTAACGTTTACATACATTTTAAAAATATGGGTTACGAGTAATATTTTTATTAATCTGTGTACTTGTTTTCGTAATTTTCAAATAATTTCAAAATGAGGTTATTTCATTTTCATTTTATATATATATATATATATATATATATATATATATATATATATATATATATATATATATATAAAATGTATTTATTTACAGAAGGTGTATGGGCTTACTATATGTAGACCATCTGGATTTAATGGGACCCTCAGCCGATCGATGGGCTACCACCCCATGATTCTAGTAGGAGACACAAGACTATTCAACAGCTAGTTCCAACCTCGATTATCCCATGACATTAATTGTCCTAAAAATATTTTTAATTATGTTGCCGCAAATAATCCTGCAAATAAGGTTCCGGATTTATGAAAGTCAAATACAGTTACAAAAACGTGTAAATTATCATTGCTGAAGTTCCGCTATAAATTATGTAACAGATAAAATAAATTATAAGGAATCTTGTTGCCATAATGTATGATAATATAGAAAAAAAAATATACAGATATATGTACTTATTGGTACATCAAAAATTTTGTATGAGTTATTTATGTTGCAGACAGTTCAGGCGATATGTTTTGAAAATTAAATTATTTCCTTTAGGAGTTGATTATATAGACACTTTTTTAATTATAACCCATCAACAGTGTCAGTGTCAATAAATAGTGTCCCCACAAGAGGGGTCTTTCTATTACTTGATCCGTTTGATACTTGATTGTTATTACGAAAAATTTAAACATAAGATATACAAAGTAGTTTAAGAAAAAATTACTTAAAGGTTAACAATATACTCATACTGATACATGATTTATTTCATGAAATGAAAATATTCGGACAGTGTTATTTGGGTTGCATACGAATTCGGCGTTTTACACATAGAGTATATTGTATTATACATTTTCTCAAATAATAAATTATAATATCATATCAAATCCGCTACCTTGGGTGTTTGTAATATTATTATGAGAGATACAAATTTCTCTTTGCAAAACGCTTTACGAAAAGCCCGAAGAAGTAAACCGCGGGAAATTTGAAATTCAAATTCAGAATGATTTCTTATTTGTATTAATAATTTTATAATGGGTTTCTCTGAGTAATCTCTAAATAAATAACTTTAAAAAGAAGATGAATAAGCACTTTATTAGGCAGAACAAATAATTTCACACTACTGTTAGACAATCTTGCGATTGTTACCTTCTTTTACTGTTTCTAGTAGTAATATTTGTATGTTGGTATTAATTTAAAATTTATATTCACCAATTTTTTAAAAACGATCTATATCTAGGTCTCTTTGTATCGCTATCATTCTAATCAACAAATGAATAACAGACCTTATTAGAACAACGAGTAGGTTGTAATTACTTAAAAGATAATCTATTTTTTTAATGTGAATTTTAATTTTTTTTAAATAATTATTTTTATTATAAATAATATATTTTATAAATTTTATAAAAACAAGAAGCTGTGTTTGCAGAATTTTAAACAAGTGTGAGTAAACGTCCTCAATATATATTAATTATATCGTATATGTCATTTATTTAAAGTATACAAAATCTATTATATTAAACAAGATTGTTATGTCTTTTGATTTTAACTGTTATGTAGTTTTTTCTAATTTTTAAGGATTATGTGCAGAATATTTTAAGAATTAATATGCGGCCAATATATGTTGAAATGTTAATAGGTTTGTGATAGATTCAGTTTTCAAACGACCACATTTCATTCAGAAATCATTTAAGCTATTCTGTCATATATATATAGACACGTCATATTTCGAATATTCCATACTAACAGAAATTCATCAATATGCTGGTTCCTCATGAATTAATTCATAGGCATTCATGATTGATTCTCTATAAGAAATAACTCCGGATTTTTGAGATCTAAGTGGCTACCCAATTACTTCTGTTTACCTCAGACTCAAACCTTTTATAAATCGTTATATATGTTATTGATAGGATTGTGTACTAATTTTTTAGGGGTTGATTTCTCAATTGTTGATTCAAATTGATGTTAATAAATGTATATTGGCGTTTATATTAAAAAATAGCTAAATGTTGACGGAGATATAGCAATTAAATTATTTGAATTGTAGTTCTAGAGCTGCTGATGTCGGCCATATTTATGACGTAACATGTACAATTATTACTGTCCTCTTCTTTTAATTTTCTTGATATATAGATTCTAATAATTGTTGTTTTAGTTTAGTTACATCATTTCTTTTACAAAGCTTTAATTTATATAAGAATGAGTACATACAACATATTATTTTGGCGATGCTCAACAGTGTAGTACAGTTGGTACTAACTTTCAATGTTGGTACAAAATTTAAACATCAGATTTTTTAAGAATATCTAGCTGGCAATGTAACAGATCTCTCTAAGCAACAAATGAATAATTACAATTCCAATGTAACAGCTAGTAAATAGTTATATTTTTTTAAAAAAGGATATATATTTTTTTAAATATTTTTTGTTACTTTTTTAAACTGTAATAAAGTATTTTTTAATCTTTATCTTATAATCGTAATATATTCAATTAGGTGTACAGCCCACAAGTTATTATCTTCATAGACGATAACCATCTTTTCTTATATTCCATCAACAAACGTAAGTACTATGTTTATTTTATTTAGAAATTTGAGCGGTTCTTTTTATTTTTTTTCTTGATGCAAGTATGTTTCTTAATTGAACGTTGATTTTGTATTTAATTATGTCCAATATTAATCAATTGACAATTGATTGAATTTAATTTTAGAGAAACTTCTCTTTGTCACTATAACAGATTGTATAGTCAACGCTATCGTCTTTATCTAAAGACAGTCTTTTTCCTGGTGAGTACCTATATTACCTATTGTTATTCAGATTATAAGCAATTCAGCTACTTCAGATACATGAATAAAAGTATTGTTTAGTTTTTATATTGATCATAAATTTATAAAAATGTTATATTTGAATATTTGAAAAAACCAAACAGACAATATTTCTACTAAAATTCAAAATAACAGATGTTTGTAATTTATTACTATTTACTTCTAAAAATGAAAATTGAATTGAATTGAGAAAATGGTTGCAAACTTAGAATATTTTTGACTAAATAATATAAGTTAATTACATTATTAAAAGAATATCATTTCGGTAACTTTTAGGTAACTTCTCGTCTAAATTTGTGGCAACATAAGATTTTTTAAATACCGTTATCAATGTTGCAAGTAATCCAGGCGCTCTACATTTGATGTATCAATACTTAACTATTAATATTTAAAAGTTCTGACAAATAAATCAAGCAAACAAATATTACTTTAGAATTATTGCGAGATATGTATCAACAACTAGGTCTTATTTTAATTTCACTTGTTAGTAGTCACCGAAAAATAAATAGCATTTGAAGTTTTCCAGATCTCAAACTACCAGAAAACAAAATGTCAGCACCCGGACCTTTATTATCTCACAATTTGACGGCTCTTGAAGTTGTAGAAAAATTCAAAGTAGAGAATCCAGTGCAATACACTACATTAGTCAAAATGCATTTATACTTTATATTAGATTTACCTACAACAGATGAGATGTAAGTTTTATTGTCATATTATGCACCTGCACTTTGATGCACGGTTACCGCTTCTATCCTATTTTAGTACAGAAGTAAATCGCCATAAAATACTTTTCTCTGTATAGAAGAATTTTAAGTAGTATGTGGTTTAAGAATTAAATTTTAATATTGTGTTATTTAAAAATTCTTTTTAGCGTTCCTGAAAACACAATGAAACTAAAATGTATGAGCATTTTTGCTAAAAAATTAAAAGGTGGTCACAAAGAAGGTCATGACAATTCATCCCAAAATATACGTACATTATTACACCATTTGAACAGCGAAGAATGTAAGTTCTTAAACACAGATTGAAAATGTAACGTAATGTAAGACTTTATTTAGCTTGTAGTAAGCTAACACGTGTGCTACTGACACTGCAGGATAATATACGTAAAATAGAAAATTAACTTTAGAATTAGCTTGTAGTAAGCCAGCAAGAGTGAAAATTGCAGTGCAGGACAATTTTGTATCTGGGAATTTGTATTATTTTATATAATTCTTATTTTGTAATATTTATCACATTTATCTTATCTTATTCACATTTACTTTAGATTTAAAGGAGGAAGGCATATTCCGTAAATCAGGATCACTAGTTCGGCAACGGGAGCTGAAAAATCTGATTTATAGTGGCACACCGATAGACGAAAATAATTTAGATTTATATTCTGTGCATGAATGCACAAGCGTTCTAAAAGGGTATTTAGCACAATTACCGGAACCACTTCTTACGGATGCGCATTATCCCGCTTACTTACAAATTGCAGGTGATTACTAATAATTTGAACAAACTTTTATTTGATTTTTGTTTTTAGGAACACAATCATTAAATATCATATTTTCTTTTAGAAATGTGTAAAAATATGGAAAACTTTAATGTTGGCGCCACCAAAACCCGAGTAATTGATGCGTTAAAATTAATTGTTTTGTTGTTGCCGGAAAACAATAGAATTTTATTAAAAACCATCCTTTTTCTATTGATAAAGACAGCATCTCTAGAAAATTTTAATAAGATGTCGGCGGATAATCTCGCGACCATATTTACACCTCATCTGCTTTGCCCAAAAAATGTAAGTGTTTTTTAATCACTGTCTTTATAATATCATTACTAACTTTCTCTTCAGATACGTTATCTATTTACTATAGACCTCCCCTGAAGACTTCTATAAAACATCCCAAAACTTCAAAATAATTACTATATTTATGATAAGAAACGCGGGGGTCATGACTGATATCCCAATGAAGTTGGTTGTTGATATACGAGCCTTTTTAAAACAGAATACGAGTACATTATCGCCGGAAAGTGCTACGAATAATACAGTCGATAATGAAGAGGCACACACAGTGTACACATTCTTGGATGTAAAGAAGACTAACGATGCGCAAACAAATAATACCACTGAAAATGCGTTGGCTGAATTATATAATGCAATAGAAAATCTACCTGATTCTTCAAGAAAACGGAAACTTGTCAAACGAATCAACAAGCAAAAAGGACAAGGTAATTTGAATTTTATTTTTTTCCATCCATAATTGAAATTATATTTTCATATATTTTCTAACTTATCAGTGTAATTAATTTGTTATATAGAAGTTACGAAAGCATCCACATCCAAGAAATAACCATCTAAACCACTAAGCCCAACCCAATAACTACTCAAACCAAAACATTATCACGTCTATGCTAATTATAATTCTTTGGTAATTGTGTGTGCTATGTATATGTTAAATGTATTAAAGTAATTTTAATTCCCTTATATAATAATTTGTTTAGGATCGCCATTCCAAATTCTAAAACAAGAACATCTGGACAACTTAAGAGAAACAGAACGCCAATGAATCTCCTCACTCCTACTCTATTCGTGTGAAGAAGAGGATTAATATATGATAAAGGATAAAATAAAATTTAAAAAAACAAATTATGAAGCAACCCTTTAAAATTAATATCAAGACAATTTTAATTAAAATTCAATGTCTGTGTGGCTCACTTAAAGACCCTTTTAAGTGAGTTTTAATCCAACTTACGAAATAAACAGCAAATTTACTTACGACAATTTTTTTATTCATAATAAAATCTAATGTCACATAATACTAACAAGGGTTATTTGTAGTTATGTTGTCAGCCTCCTCCAACCAGCAGTAAATCAAGATGTTGTAGCGTCAGTTCCGGAAGTGTTACACTTCCTGTTGTTTTACCTGGACCGCCCTTAACTCCTCGACCACCAAGACCAGATCTTGAAGGATTGTCTGAGAAATACTGGGGAGAAATTCTGGAACGGACAGTTTCTTCTAGCAGCCTACATGCGTTACAGGTGAATCAAGTTATATTCAATTTGATGACAATTAAATATCACAACAAAATATTATTTATTTATATTTACTTCCTAATCGTTAATCGAATCTCTTCGTAATTTTTAACGTTTACATACATTTTAAAAATATGGGTTACGAGTAATATTTTTATTAATCTGTGTACTTGTTTTCGTAATTTTCAAATAATTTCAAAATGAGGTTATTTCATTTTCATTTTATATATATATATATATATATATATATATATATATATATATATAATGTATTTATTTACAGAAGGTGTATGGGCTTACTATATGTAGACCATCTGGATTTAATGGGACCCTCAGCCGATCGATGGGCTACCACCCCATGATTCTAGTAGGAGACACAAGACTATTCAACAGCTAGTCCCAACCTCGATTCTCCCATGACATTAATTGTCCTAAAAATATTTTTAATTATGTTGCCGCAAATAATCCTGCAAATAAGGTTCCGGATTTATGAAAGTCAAATACAGTTACAAAAACGTGTAAATTATCATTGCTGAAGTTCCGCTATAAATTATGTAACAGATAAAATAAATTATAAGGAATCTTGTTGCCATAATGTATGATAATATAGAAAAAAAAATATACAGATATATGTACTTATTGGTACATCAAAAATTTTGTATGAGTTATTTATGTTGCAGACAGTTCAGGCGATATGTTTTGAAAATTAAATTATTTCCTTTAGGAGTTGATTATATAGACACTTTTTTAATTATAACCCATCAACAGTGTCAGTGTCAATAAATAGTGTCCCCACAAGAGGGGTCTTTCTATTACTTGATCCGTTTGATACTTGATTGTTATTACGAAAAATTTAAACATAAAATATACAAAGTAGTTTAAGAAAAAATTACTTAAAGGTTAACAATATACTCATACTGATACATGATTTATTTCATGAAATGAAAATATTCGGACAGTGTTATTTGGGTTGCATACAAATTCGGCGTTTTACACATAGAGTATATTGTATTATACATTTTCTCAAATAATAAATTATAATATCATATCAAATCCGCTACCTTGGGTGTTTGTAATATTATTATGAGAGATACAAATTTCTCTTTGCAAAACGCTTTACGAAAAGCCCGAAGAAGTAAACCGCGGGAAATTTGAAATTCAAATTCAGAATGATTTCTTATTTGTATTAATAATTTTATAATGGGTCTCTCTGAGTAATCTCTAAATAAATAACTTTAAAAAGAAGATGAATAAGCACTTTATTAGGCAGAACAAATAATTTCACACTACTGTTAGACAATCTTGCGATTGTTACCTTCTTTTACTGTTTCTAGTAGTAATATTTGTATGTTGGTATTAATTTAAAATTTATATTCACCAATTTTTTAAAAACGATCTATATCTAGGTCTCTTTGCATCGCTATCATTCTAATCAACAAATGAATAACAGACCTTATTAGAACAACGAGTAGGTTGTAATTACTTAAAAGATAATCTATTTTTTTAATGTGAATTTTAATTTTTTTTAAATAATTATTTTTATTATAAATAATATATTTTATAAATTTTATAAAAACAAGAAGCTGTGTTTGCAGAATTTTAAACAAGTGTGAGTAAACGTCCTCAATATATATTAATTATATCGTATATGTCATTTATTTAAAGTATACAAAATCTATTATATTAAACAAGATTGTTATGTCTTTTGATTTTAACTGTTATGTAGTTTTTTCTAATTTTTAAGGATTATGTGCAGAATATTTTAAGAATTAATATGCGGCCAATATATGTTGAAATGTTAATAGGTTTGTGATAGATTCAGTTTTCAAACGACCACATTTCATTCAGAAATCATTTAAGCTATTCTGTCATATATATATAGACACGTCATATTTCGAATATTCCATACTAACAGAAATTCATCAATATGCTGGTTCCTCATGAATTAATTCATAGGCATTCATGATTGATTCTCTATAAGAAATAACTCCGGATTTTTGAGATCTAAGTGGCTACCCAATTACTTCTGTTTACCTCAGACTCAAACCTTTTATAAATCGTTATATATGTTATTGATAGGATTGTGTACTAATTTTTTAGGGGTTGATTTCTCAATTGTTGATTCAAATTGATGTTAATAAATGTATATTGGCGTTTATATTAAAAAATAGCTAAATGTTGACGGAGATATAGCAATTAAATTATTTGAATTGTAGTTCTAGAGCTGCTGATGTCGGCCATATTTATGACGTAACATGTACAATTATTACTGTCCTCTTCTTTTAATTTTCTTGATATATAGATTCTAATAATTGTTGTTTTAGTTTAGTTACATCATTTCTTTTACAAAGCTTTAATTTATATAAAAATGAGTACATACAACATATTATTTTGGCGATGCTCAACAGTGTAGTACAGTTGGTACTAACTTTCAATGTTGGTACAAAATTTAAACATCAGATTTTTTAAGAATATCTAGCTGGCAATGTAACAGATCTCTCTAAGCAACAAATGAATAATTACAATTCCAATGTAACAGCTAGTAAATAGTTATATTTTTTTAAAAAAGGATATATATTTTTTTAACTCTTATTTGTTACTTTTTTAAACTGTAATAAAGTATTTTTTAATCTTTATCTTATAATCGTAATATATTCAATTAGGTGTACAGCCCACAAGTTATTATCTTCATAGACGATAACCATCTTTTCTTATATTCCATCAACAAACGTAAGTACTATGTTTATTTTATTTAGAAATTTGAGAGGTTCGTTTTATTTTTTTTCTTGATGCAAGTATGTTTCTTAATTGAACGTTGATTTTGTATTTAATTATGTCCAATATTAATCAATTGACAATTGATTGAATTTAATTTTAGAGAAACTTCTCTTTGTCACTATAACAGATTGTATAGTCAACGCTATCGTCTTTATCTAAAGACAGTCTTTTTCCTGGTGAGTACCTATATTACCTATTGTTATTCAGATTATAAGCAATTCAGCTACTTCAGATACATGAATAAAAGTATTGTTTAGTTTTTATATTGATCATAAATTTATAAAAATGTTATATTTGAATATTTGAAAAAACCAAACAGACAATATTTCTACTAAAATTCAAAATAACAGATGTTTGTAATTTATTACTATTTACTTCTAAAAATGAAAATTGAATTGAATTGAGAAAATGGTTGCAAACTTAGAATATTTTTGACTAAATAATATAAGTTAATTACATTATTAAAAGAATATCATTTCGGTAACTTTTAGGTAACTTCTCGTCTAAATTTGTGGCAACATAAGATTTTTTAAATACCGTTATCAATGTTGCAAGTAATCCAGGCGCTCTACATTTGATGTATCAATACTTAACTATTAATATTTAAAAGTTCTGACAAATAAATCAAGCAAACAAATATTACTTTAGAATTATTGCGAGATATGTATCAACAACTAGGTCTTATTTTAATTTCACTTGTTAGTAGTCACCGAAAAATAAATAGCATTTGAAGTTTTCCAGATCTCAAACTACCAGAAAACAAAATGTCAGCACCCGGACCTTTATTATCTCACAATTTGACGGCTCTTGAAGTTGTAGAAAAATTCAAAGTAGAGAATCCAGTGCAATACACTACATTAGTCAAAATGCATTTATACTTTATATTAGATTTACCTACAACAGATGAGATGTAAGTTTTATTGTCATATTATGCACCTGCACTTTGATGCACGGTTACCGCTTCTATCCTATTTTAGTACAGAAGTAAATCGCCATAAAATACTTTTCTCTGTATAGAAGAATTTTAAGTAGTATGTGGTTTAAGAATTAAATTTTAATATTGTGTTATTTAAAAATTCTTTTTAGCGTTCCTGAAAACACAATGAAACTAAAATGTATGAGCATTTTTGCTAAAAAATTAAAAGGTGGTCACAAAGAAGGTCATGACAATTCATCCCAAAATATACGTACATTATTACACCATTTGAACAGCGAAGAATGTAAGTTCTTAAACACAGATTGAAAATGTAACGTAATGTAAGACTTTATTTAGCTTGTAGTAAGCTAACACGTGTGCTACTGACACTGCAGGATAATATACGTAAAATAGAAAATTAACTTTAGAATTAGCTTGTAGTAAGCCAGCAAGAGTGAAAATTGCAGTGCAGGACAATTTTGTATCTGGGAATTTGTATTATTTTATATAATTCTTATTTTGTAATATTTATCACATTTATCTTATCTTATTCACATTTACTTTAGATTTAAAGGAGGAAGGCATATTCCGTAAATCAGGATCACTAGTTCGGCAACGGGAGCTGAAAAATCTGATTTATAGTGGCACACCGATAGACGAAAATAATTTAGATTTATATTCTGTGCATGAATGCACAAGCGTTCTAAAAGGGTATTTAGCACAATTACCGGAACCACTTCTTACGGATGCGCATTATCCCGCTTACTTACAAATTGCAGGTGATTACTAATAATTTGAACAAACTTTTATTTGATTTTTGTTTTTAGGAACACAATCATTAAATATCACATTTTCTTTTAGAAATGTGTAAAAATATGGAAAACTTTAATGTTGGCGCCACCAAAACCCGAGTAATTGATGCGTTAAAATTAATTGTTTTGTTGTTGCCGGAAAACAATAGAATTTTATTAAAAACCATCGTTCTTCTATTGATAAAGACAGCATCTCTAGAAAATTTTAATAAGATGTCGGCGGATAATCTCGCGACCATATTTACACCTCATCTGCTTTGCCCAAAAAATGTAAGTGTTTTTTAATCACTGTCTTTATAATATCATTACTAACTTTCTCTTCAGATACGTTATCTATTTACTATAGACCTCCCCTGAAGACTTCTATAAAACATCCCAAAACTTCAAAATAATTACTATATTTATGATAAGAAACGCGGGGGTCATGACTGATATCCCAATGAAGTTGGTTGTTGATATACGAGCCTTTTTAAAACAGAATACGAGTACATTATCGCCGGAAAGTGCTACGAATAATACAGTCGATAATGAAGAGGCACACACAGTGTACACATTCTTGGATGTAAAGAAGACTAACGATGCGCAAACAAATAATACCACTGAAAATGCGTTGGCTGAATTATATAATGCAATAGAAAATCTACCTGATTCTTCAAGAAAACGGAAACTTGTCAAACGAATCAACAAGCAAAAAGGACAAGGTAATTTGAATTTTATTTTTTTCCATCCATAATTGAAATTATATTTTCATATATTTTCTAACTTATCAGTGTAATTAATTTGTTATATAGAAGTTACGAAAGCATCCACATCCAAGAAATAACCATCTAAACCACTAAGCCCAACCCAATAACTACTCAAACCAAAACATTATCACGTCTATGCTAATTATAATTCTTTGGTAATTGTGTGTGCTATGTATATGTTAAATGTATTAAAGTAATTTTAATTCCCTTATATAATAATTTGTTTAGGATCGCCATTCCAAATTCTAAAACAAGAACATCTGGACAACTTAAGAGAAACAGAACGCCAATGAATCTCCTCACTCCTACTCTATTCGTGTGAAGAAGAGGATTAATATATGATAAAGGATAAAATAAAATTTAAAAAAACAAATTATGAAGCAACCCTTTAAAATTAATATCAAGACAATTTTAATTAAAATTCAATGTCTGTGTGGCTCACTTAAAGACCCTTTTAAGTGAGTTTTAATCCAACTTACGAAATAAACAGCAAATTTACTTACGACAATTTTTTTATTCATAATAAAATCTAATGTCACATAATACTAACAAGGGTTATTTGTAGTTATGTTGTCAGCCTCCTCCAACCAGCAGTAAATCAAGATGTTGTAGCGTTAGTTCCGGAAGTGTTACACTTCCTGTTGTTTTACCTGGACCGCCCTTAACTCCTCGACCACCAAGACCAGATCTTGAAGGATTGTCTGAGAAATACTGGGGAGAAATTCTGGAACGGACAGTTTCTTCTAGCAGCCTACATGCGTTACAGGTGAATCAAGTTATATTCAATTTGATGACAATTAAATATCACAACAAAATATTATTTATTTATATTTACTTACTAATCGTTAATCGAATCTCTTCGTAATTTTTAACGTTTACATACATTTTAAAAATATGGGTTACGAGTAATATTTTTATTAATCTGTGTACTTGTTTTCGTAATTTTCAAATAATTTCAAAATGAGGTTATTTCATTTTCATTTTATATATATATATATACTAGCAAACCCGGCGAACTCCGTTTCGCCATCAGATGGCTTCGTTTTATGTAACATTTCGTTTGGTGATTAAAAGATGAAGAAAAATTTTTTTTTTGTTTTATATTTGAAGAGGAAAAATTTTATTTCATTTCACAATAGTAATGAATTCATTTCGATTAGTGTTATTTAGTTGAACTTCTCTAAGTAAATGAAAGTGAATCCAAAGTAAATACTGAATCGAAGCGTTATACGTGTCCGCAAATTATCCGTTTCATGGAAGTGCTCTTTGGTAAACCACATTTTTTGTTTTTTGGTCTGACGTTAACACAAACAAAGCGGATGGTTTCCCAACTCGTGAACACGCAACGTATAACTGCCCATGTGAAAAACAATGATTTTCTAAATTTATCCCGCAAACACTAAGCGATTGGCCTTGCGACTTGTTAATTGTCATTGCGAACGCAAGGCGAACTGGAAATTGCAATCGTTTGAATTCAAACGGAAGATCAGTCGGAATCATTGGTATTCGAGGAATACATACATTTTCACCTGCGTACTTTCCGTTAATAATGGTTGCCTCAATCAAATTCGGCATAAGTCTTTTTATCGAAAGTCGAGTACCGTTGCAAAGTCGCGGTGGATTCAAATTACGCAATATCATAATAACTGTACCAACTTTGAGTTGCAAGGTATGTGGTGGAAATCCTGGTAACTCCAGAGAGTTCAAAAACTCCGTTGGATAATTTACTACATCATCGGGATTTGTTATGGAATCAACGGATTTGTATGTCACCAAATCGCCAGCAATTTTTGATTGAATGGTGAAATTCAGTGCGTGTACATCATTATTCTTTGCGGCAAGAATTGCTCGTTGACTTAACCAAGCATAATTCTGATAATTCTCACTAATGTTTGGGAAAACATTTTCAATAAGAGCTAATTGAGAGTCTACAAATCGGCAAAAGTCGTTGGTAAGAGTAATTAATCCAGATGTCGCATCAACTGGGACTTTTCCATTTCCAACAGCTAACAATTGTTTGGAAAATTGTGCAGCACTTTGATCATTTTGAAGTTGAACTCTCATATTAGTGGTTAGCGATAATGTTTTTACGTTTTTACTGTCAAACAATGTATCACGCACCGGCGCCATCTACTTAAAATATTGGTTTGTATCTATGCTATGTATCAGAGATGACGCTGTATGTGAAAAAAGATTATCCCGCTTTTCTGTTGAAATTTTTCCTGAATTCCTGAATTTTCTTTGCTATAAACCTCACGGAGCCCGAGACCTTTCCAACGAATGCAAAACCGTGGAAATCGGTTCGTGCGTTCTGGAGTTATAACGTCAGGAAGGAAAACCCGACTTATTTTTATATAGTAGATATATAATGTATTTATTTACAGAAGGTATATGGGCTTACTATATGTAGACCATCTGGATTTAATGGGACCCTCAGCCGATCGATGGGCTACCACCCCATGATTCTAGTAGGAGACACAAGACTATTCAACAGCTAGTCCCAACCTCGATTCTCCCATGACATTAATTGTCCTAAAAATATTTTTAATTATGTTGCCGCAAATAATCCTGCAAATAAAATTCCGGATTTATGAAAGTCAGATACAGTTACAAAAACGTGTAAATTATCATTGCTGAAGTTCCGCTATAAATTATGTAACAGATAAAATAAATTATAAGGAATCTTGTTGCCATAATGTATGATAATATAGAAAAAAAAATATACTGATATATGTACTTATTGGTACATCAAAAATTTTGTATGAGTTATTTATGTTGCAGACAGTTCAGGCGATATGTTTTGAAAATTAAATTATTTCCTTTAGGTGTTGATTATATAGACACTTTTTTAATTATAACCCATCAACAGCGGGTGCTCAAAGTAATCGTGTGTAATCTTTAATATAGGAAGAACATTAAAACTATGAGTTCTGTTTTGCGGATTCAAAATCAACTTGTGTTTTGAATAAATAGTGTCCCCACAAGAGGGGTCTTTCTATTACTTGATCCGTTTGATGCTTGATTGTTATTACGAAAAATTTAAACATAAAATATACAAAGTAGTTTAAGAAAAAATTACTTAAAAGTTAACAATATACTCATACTGATACATGATTTATTTCATGAAATGAAAATATTCGGACAGTGTTATTTGGGTTGCATACAAATTCGGCGTTTTGGAATTATTGCAATTTATTATATCTGTTGAACAAATAATTCCACGTTCCGCACTACTGGATTTAGACGTAGAGTTTATTGTATTATACATTTTCTCAAATAATAAATTATAATATCATATCAAATCCTCTACCTTGGGTGTTTGTAATATTATTATGAGAGATACAAATTTCTCATTACAAAACGCTTTACGAAAAGCCCGAAGAAGTAAACCGCGGGAAATTTGAAATTCAAATTCAGAATGATTTCTTATTTGTATTAATAATTTTATAATGGGTCTCTCTAAATAATCTCTAAATAAATGACTTTAAAAAGAAGTTGAATAAGCACTTTATTAAGCAGAAATTTTTATCTCCGACAAATATATCTTTATCTATAATGAATGTTAAAGTATAATTCTAAATAATCTAAGTTGAGTAGTAGTGTAGTTAACCCCATACAACAAACCACCATGTCTCTTGAGGAAAATAAATTGTTAACCACTATTATAAAATTATAATTATAAATTATAAATAGTCATTCATATAATAATTATATAAAATGAAGTAATAGTAGCAACCAAAAACTGTTCGAACTGTTGCGACACAATAGCCGACATATGAATGGTTCGAACATAAACCGTTGTGTGATAACTGCGCTACATCTCTGAATTTATTAGTTTCAGTTTATAAGTTCGTAAGTAGATTAGTGGATCTAGTGGATTTGTAGTGGATGATTGTTGTGGTTATCGAATGTTATATTATATTGTGAGTGATTAATTATCATGTATTAATTCCAATATTTTTTAAAATAGTTCTTTAATTGTATTATTTTATGTAAAATGGTGCATACATATCTTTTTCATACTAATTTTAACATTTAATGTGATAAATATATTTAAGTATCTAGTTTTGTTAGTTACTGAATAATTTGACTTTTGTATAATATCGGTAAGTTCGTTTTTCTAACTGCAATTTGAATTAGAATTGACATATGTGTTGGAGTTAATTAATTTCTTAATTTAAAAACATCTTTAAGATTTCTTTAAATTTATGTTCTATGCTTAATTATTTTATATATATATTTTATTATATATGTGTATATTTATTATATATGTGTATATTTATTATATCTTCAAATCTTATATATAATTATCATAAACACAATGAAATATTTTCTTGACATTTTATGACTTACTTCTTTTATGACATTACTAAATAAAATTCTACTTTTATATTAAATTGTTAACATTTTACATACCAATGGACAATTTGAATAATAATGATACAAATCGCTGAGCCATATTCTTGAAACGTTCAAGTATTTTTCAGAATTCCCAACAACCACCATGTCAGAACCCGGGCCTTCATCATCATTAACTTCCTTAGAGTTAGCGGAAAAATTCAAATTAGAAAATCCAGAGCAATTTCAGACACTAGTCAAAATGCACTTGTCTTTTGCGTTAGATTTGCCTACAACAGATGAAATGTAAGTGTTATTACCAACATATGCACCTGCACATTAGTTACCGCTTCTATCCATTTTAATACAGATGTAAATCGGTATAAAAGGTTTTTTTCCTTAAAAAGGAATTTTAAGTAGAATATACATTAGTAAATTGAATCTGAAAAATGTTTTTTACCATAAATTGCAATTGTTGTTTAAGAATTAAATTTTAATATTGTGTTATTTAAGAAATCTTTTTAGCGCTCCTGAAAAGGAAACAAAACGTAAAGGTTTCAAGGTATTTGGAAGGAAAGTCAAAGGTGCGCCCAAAGAAGGAGAAAACAGTTCATCCCTCAATATATTTCAAATAATGCATTATCTTGGTGACGAAAAAAGTAAGCTCTTAAATTTATATTCTTTGATATATATTTTTTTTATATTTTATTTATCTTTACTTTAGATTTATGTCAGGAAGGCATATTCCGTAGAACAGGATCACTAGTTCGGCAACAGGAGCTGAAGAGTTTGATTTATAGTAGCATGCAGATAAACGAAGACAGTTTAGAACCATACTCAGTTCATGATTGTGCAAGCGTTCTGAAAGGGTATTTGGCAGATTTACCAGAACCTCTCTTAACAGATGCGCATTATCCTGCTCATTTACAAATTGCAGGTCATTATAAATAATTTAAACGAAGCTTTTATTTGATCTATTGTTTAGATACACAATCTAAATGATTGTTTTCACATGTTTTTTTTTTAGAAATTTGTAAATGTGTAAGCAACTGTACTACAGGCGCCACTAAAACCCGTCTGCTGCATTCATTACAGCTCCTCACACTTTTATTACCGGATGAAAATAAAACTTTATTAAAAGAGCTATTACATCTGTTGCATAAAACAGCGGCATTTGAAAGTCGCAATAAAATGTCAGCACATAGTTTGGCAACATTATTTACACCTCATCTGCTTTGCCCCAAGAAGGTGAGTTTTTTTTTAAATAAATATCTTTATAGTATCAACTTTCTCTTCCGATATATTATCTATTTTGTAGCTTTCACCGGAGGATTTGCACAAAACATCCCAAAATATGATGTGTACCATAAGCTTTATGATTAGTAACGAGGAGGTCATGACTGACATACCGCTCAAATTGATAACCGACATACGAGCGTTTCTAAAACATAAATTAATGTCACCAGAAAGTGCTACGAATAATTCTCCTGTCATAGACAATTCTGAAGCACACACTGTATATACTTTTATTGATGTAAAGAAGACTAATGAAGCGCACAACGTCAATCCCACTGAGAGTGCATTAGCTGAGTTATACGCTTATATTCAGGAGTTACCTGATTCTTCAAAAAAACGGAAGCTTGTCAAACAATTCAACAAGCAAAATGGACAAGGTAATTTGAATTTTATTCTTTTTCCATCCACAATTGAAATTATTTTTTTTATATATTTTCTCACTTATCAGTGTAATTAATTTTTTATATGGTAGTTGCGAAAGCAATTAAACCCACAAAATAACCTTTTTTCCACCTACCCACCCACTTATTGTGTCACTTCTGTACTAATTTTAACCCTTTGGTAATCGTCTAAGATATCTAAAAAATTATTTAAATAATTTTACGAATATTGAACTCCAGAATAAAATTGTACTTAATTTATTATTATTATAATTTATTATATATTAATTTGTTTAGGAACACCATTCCAAATTCTGAAACAAAAGCATCTGGGCAACTTAGGAGATTCTATTAAAAGACATTTATTCCACAATGGACTTCTCAATATGAACAGAACGCCAAAGAATACAACGCCAAATATTTTGAGACTACATAATGATATTTTAAATGTATGTTTATTTATGTATATTGCATGATATTTTTACAAGTATCACCATATCACCTAATATTTCTGACTGTAAAAGCTATTAAAATTATAACTAATTTATAACTAAATGTTGGCTTCAATTCAATCAAGGGTTTGTGCTATTGAATGTTACGTTTCTTGCTATAATTACTGCATGCGCATTTTATTTTCCAGAGCCCAATGGTGCCTTTTGGAAAACTTCCGAAAACTAGATTATTTCAGGATTATCAAAATTCAAGTCCTTACAAATCATCCAAAGAAAATTCAAAAATACTTGATGCTGCAAAATCATCACCATTATGCTTTAGGCACACAGACCGAAGTTTTTATGAATCGAATAAATTTGAAAATTCAATGGAAGTGGAAGATATTGCTCCGTCACTTAATAACAGCTTATATAAGAATACATTACGATATATGTCTGAACCAAATTTAAATAGTATAGGAGAATTATCAGAATATAAATCTCAAAAATTTAGTAAATTGACACTTCGTGAAAACTCTGTAGCATCCAGAAAATTAAATCGCGGCACAAGCACAGGAACTCTCAAAACTCAAGTTTCACTTACACCTGATAACAAGTTTACCTCGTTCACAGATGTTAATCAGGAATTACTTCCACAAAGTACAAATTTAAAATTACAATCTATATATGAAAATAATGTAATTACTCCTAAGTCACGAAATTATTACTATACAAGTACACCGTCTGAATCACTTGTAAGGAGAGTTCTAATCGAATCAACATCTGGTTCAACGGAAATTATAAGTAATGATAGAAAATCTATATCACCCATCACTAAGTCAACACAAGGCATGAGTAGAGCAATGCAGGTACGTTATAAATACGCTATTCGCATTATGTCTAATTTTATTTTCCTGTATTTCTAATATCTTCTTGCCTTGACTACATCATCAACTTTATGCCTGATATTCATTAAATAATCATTATTTTCATTCCGTTTAAAAAAAATTTGATCAAGGATACATTGCCTATAGTTTTGCCTACTGTTTAAATTAATTATTTTATATAATTATTTTTACAGGTTTTTTATAATATGAATTATGCACGCAAATGTTTTCAATATAATTTTAGGAATCCATAATGACGCCAAGATCGAGGAAACCAGTAATTATGTTGTCTGGAACCAATTTGTGCAATTTTACAACAGATCATAAAGTTGTGCCTAAAAGTAGTATAACAAGTCTTACAGAAAAGGACGAAGATCAAATTTCAAACACATACTTGGAAAGCAATAACTTTACAAATGTAAATAATCTATATAGACAATCTACTGACATGAAACATGCATCGAAAAGTGAAGGAGATTTGCCAGAGTGCCTTATAAATGACGAGAACTGTATTGCATGTTCTGTTGAAAGTGCAAAATGTGAACTTAGTGCAGAAATAGAAAACAATAGTAAAGACTCATCATCAGGCAACAGTTCACTGTTATCTCGTACATTTAGGGAATATCTATTCAATAAGAGCATGCTCACTGCAAGCCCAATGGACACATCATTTTCAAGTAGACCAGATGATTTTGATTCTGATACGAGCATAATTAATTTAAGTGAAAACCAACTATCGGGCAGTTTACTGTTCTGTCTAAACGGCAATGAACCTCAAGATATTACAGACCCTATAAATACTGAATTTAACGACTCCAAGGAAAATCAAAGTACCACTAGAAAACGACCAGCCAAAACTGAAGTCAGAAGTAGTAAACAAGTTATTTTAGAAAGCTCATCATCAGATAAAGATGTTTATGAAACTTCTTTATAAATATAGTTTTCCTAAATATTTAAAAAAGATTATATTTCCCCAATTAAGAGTTATGAAATAACATTACTGAATCCGGCTTGTAAAGCAATATACCGCCAGTATTATGAAATGTATGAACCCACTCTATTAATGAATTATGCATAGTTAATGAAAAATACCAGTTGTATATGCTATATGCCAATGTAAATATTGTCAAAAGTGTATATTTTTTATATTATTTAAATTTTTATGAATGTGACACCCCAGATCATGTAGATTATATAAAATATGTGAATATAGATAAATATACAAATTTAAAGAACCTTCCACTCTGTTATTTTATTTTATAAAGGCAATAAGGTAAACGTTTTATTATTGGTCCAACATTATCAATAGTTTCCAGTTGGTAGATTCTTCATGCACAGAAATTATATCAAGAATAATTTCACACAATAAAAACAATTTCAATATATTTTTTTTATTTCAATTTAAAAATTATTTATAATAGGAAACTTTATATAACAACAATTTGATAAAATTATAAACCTATAATGTAAGAAATATATTTGGAATAATTTTGAAGTATGTGATTAAGTTTTAATTTCTTATAAACTAAGTTATTCAATTGTAATGAAATTTTACTTATCTAGTAAAACTGTTCAAATGCCGTAGTTTTTAACAGCAAATGTTATTGAAATTCAGTACAACAATTCTAAGCTTCCATGACGTAATAGACGAGTTTGTACAGGAAATAAATGCATTTAAGTGTTGGTTACATATTACTTATACAGCAGTTCCTAAATTCAATTATCAAAACAATTTACATTTTCATCTGATTTTCTAAAATTATAAATAAATTTTCACAAAATTAAATATTTTTCTAGAGATCTAATAACGAAACTACAATTCAGCTGGTATAAATACTATTTGAATACTATTATATGTTAACATTTACCGTCTAAGCGTATAAATATTACGTAAATTACGTAGTACGGAATGTGCTCAATAGTAATAAATAGAGCCGCTTTAATTTTTGTCTACATTTCAATTATCAAATATAACAAATTGCAGCTACTTAGGAAGATATAATTTTCAAAATAATGTAATTTGAATGAACTAAATACAATAAAAATCATTACAATTTAAACTATTGGTAAAAAAAAATTATAAATCAAATAACAAAAGTTGAAGAACGCAGTCTGAGAATATAAATAGCTATTTATATTCTCAGACTGCGTTCTTCAACTTTTGTAGCTAAAACCGATATTATCTATCTTTATTATTATGCATAGTCACAGCACAGAAGTTGGAAAACACTTAACGTACAAACTTATTTCTAAATAATGTACATAAAAATATAACATAGTATGTATGTACATATACCTATAACTTTAAAAAGGATTTTATGAGAGTATTAAATTACATTGAAAAACACAGCTATATATATAGAAAATAACTTTAATATGGAAGATATATATATATATATGTAATATTTTTACACGTTTTTGTTATAATTTGTTTAAAAAAATATTGCAACGATTATCAGATATGATAAATAATAAATTATATTATCAAAAAATAAAAATATTTTTAAAACCAGATCCTCATATATTAATATAAACGTAAACAATAATAATAATGATGGATATATAAAATACTATAATTAACAATGTTAGATCCTTATTATATATTGATAAAGTATATAATAAGTAAAGCATGTTGATCTACTAAAGTGCTATATTTAACAATGTTTATTATTGGTACATTCATTTGAATTAACAGCAAATTGTTAATTTTCTTAAATATTAAAAATAGCCTTTTCTAAATGCGTTTTTATAAAATATTTGATAATGCTGGAAACAGAGTGACTAATAAACAACTTATTTCTATAAAATAACATACATTGTGTCGCCTTCTGCTTTATAGATACCTTAAATCTCTTACTGAAATTATAATAAGTACTTATTCTATTTCCAGCCCAATATTAAAAAGAATGATCTAATTTTAAAATGCCATTTATGTTTGTCTACACGCCACTGCTGCTACTAATGCTGCTCCTCGACCGCTGCCATCTTCAGAAAGCATTAAGTTAAACTGCAATTTAAATATGTTTAAAAATCTAATCATTGTATAGTACGGAAAAATAAAATCTTGTTTATACTTACTTCAATACCAGGGTCTATAAGGCTCTTGATTTTATTCATCATTAGATCATGAAAGTGTGGATGGAAGCGATATACAGAGCCATCAATTCCTACTGTTACGCTGGGTTCTCCCATTTTATTCATTAAAGCAGCAATTGCTGCAGACACGAGATGAGCAGCTCGACTTGAGATACATTCACAAACATATCTAACGTTCGCGCAATCCACGTCTGTAGCATGAGTTAAACCTTTAAAATAATTTGAGTATCGATTATTAAAAAATTACGTTTATGTTACGTAGTATTTTTTATTTATTGCCACTTTAAATTAAACGTATTTACCATATGTTTGTAAACCGTATCTTAGATAAATAGTAGTGAAAAAGTATTTTATATTGAGGAAACAATTGTATCCATTATTTTAGCTTACTGCTGAACCAAATGCAAATTAAATTGTAAAACGGATACGCGAAATACAAAACGTTTGTTTTTGTGAACCCATTAAATACAATGGGCTTGTGAAATATTCTCTATTACTTTATTCATCTGTGACGTCATACGCAGAGCTAAAACAAGCGACAACACTGAAATTCAAATTTTAAATAGCTATATCTCGGTCAACTGTTGAATCTTGGAAAAATAGAAGCGACAATATATTATACCTTTATTTCAATCACAATTAAAAAACACGACTCCTAAAATATGAGTTCACAAGCCCATTAAGAAACATTATTTCCAAACGATTTCGTAGAGTTATGTTACTTAAATACCATATTTGTGTTTACAGGGAAGTAATTCTATAGTTTGCTGTTTATTTTGTAGTCTTACCTAATTCTTCTAAAACTTCTTTACAGTTAGTATATTCTCCTATTGGATCAGATTCTATTTCTGATACATATTTTGTAAAAAAGTTACCACGTTTACATAAAGCATCTGATCCTTTTCCATTAAATAAAAGACCTTCTTTTGTAAATTTCACAAGTGCCAATCGTACCAGTTCTCCCATATACATACCGGATATCATCTTTTCCTGCCTAAATAAAATACAAATATTAATAATCCTTGTTATAATAAGTAGAACATTATAATTAACTAGTTTTACATACAGTTGCTTTCCAGGATTAATTGAATTAACATCAACATCACGATCATAAGCGGTTCTGACAAACTCTAGAACACCATTATCACCGAATGCTCCCCATTCAGTATTTATCAAAACATTTTCCTTGCTAGTGTCTCCATCGAATAATTCAGCATTAGCGGTTTTCTCCATATAGCATGCGTTACTTCCGGTTCCTAAAATAATGTATTATGATTTGATGTTGATAAAAGCATTCGTGCTAGATACTATATTGTTTCTTCCTTTATGTTTGATTTATTCATATTATCGTTTTGATATAAAATACAAGATAGAATACTTTAAAATCTTTAGTAGTCAAAAGCATTGATATAATTTTGGTACTATTCCTTTAAGTACTATTCTTATATACAAAAGTAAACAACATACCGACAATTAAGCCTATCTTGCAGTTATGATTTTTCCATGCACATGACATAAGAGTTCCAGTTGTATCGTTTAGAATTGCACAAACATCAATTTGGCAGTCCTAAAAATAAAATAAAGAAAATACTAATAAATAAAAATTTAAAAAAATTTCAATAAGAAATATTTAATTTGTACTAAAATTCAATAATATGTCTTATTTAGAGGTGAAGACACTAATTCAATTCAAATCCGGTAGAGATCCTAAAAGATCATCAATTCTATAATAAAACAAAACTTAGTATTGCTTCCTTTTAATCTCATATTTGAATGTATTTTCTACTTACCCCTCTCCTTGCAATAGCATCTTTCAAATGTTGTACGACATCTTCTCCAACAACCCCACTGCAGTTAAAACCTTTTGTCCACCTTTCAAGCAATCCTTTAGTTAAACCTAATTGCTGTAGTGGAAAACTAAATGTAAAACCAAGTGGAAGTCGCACGTCTATGACACTGTTTTCCTGAAAATTACCAAATATTTTTTTCCTATGAAACAATTTGAATATTATTTCAAACACAAAGATTTCTATGAATTTCCTCAATGATTTTACAATTAACTGGTTCTAGATATTTTTTTAAAATAAAGTAGATATTTGGTTGGGTATTTTGGTTAAACATAGTGCAACAAAAACGAAATATGTACCTTCATAAAATTACTTAAACATTCAGCAATGTGATCAAATAATTCTTCTCCAGTGCCCAGCATAATCGATTGTGGTATGGCGTATATTTTAGACTGCATAACAAAATGTTCCCCTAGAGTTATGAGCAAAACTCTAAAATTAGTTCCCCCAAGATCCAGTGCAAGAAATTTACCCTTTTCTAAAAAAATAACTCATTTTATATTCAAAGGTTTTATCATGTTGAATAAAAAACCAAAATTAACAATTATACCTTCTCCATTTGGTAGATCCTGAACGTAGGTAATAAAGCATTTAACTATGGCATCATCATGTGTATCTTTGCCTAATCCAAGTTTTATTTCTTTTAAGAATCGTTGCATCACCTCCTTCAATTGCTTGTCTGATAGAATGAGCTCCTGACAATGTTCTTTTATCTAAAACAATAATAGAGTATGTTTGAATAGCGGTCAAGAATAGTGAAATTAATAATACGTAGTTCTAGAAAGAGAAACATGCTTGAAGAGAAAAAAGTTTTGATATTATAAAGATAATAAACAAGGTAAAATAAAATAGAATATAACACTTATTATTTTATTAATAGTAATCATATGAATATGGCTACAAATTAGGATAGTGATATTTGATAGATACAAATATTACGTGAAAAATTAAAAAAATGCAACTTTAAAGAATGAGTTCAGGAACGCATTACATGATTACGACATTACTGATCCGAGAATCGAACCCGATAACAAGCAATCCAATATCAACTCCTGTGACGCTCTTCGCCATAATGCCGTTATAAATATAAAATATAGATTACTATTTCAAGATGACTGGGCATCTTCTTTTGTTTATCACTTTTAAGTCAGTGAGTTTTTTTTTACAGTGCGGCTTTAGCCTAAGAAACAGGGATCTAAAGCATTTTGTCGACCAATTTTTTTTATAATGCAGCCTAATTTAGAAAATATAAGATTTTGAAATATCGCCTAATGTTAAAGGGGACCCTTAAAACGTTACAAAATAGAGGATTATGCAAGTTTGTTGATAAATTACTTTATAAAGTTTATAATATAAAACCATAGATTTTTGTTTCAAATTTATTTTTAATGCATCTTTTTTAATTTTATTTTCATATTTTGATGAAAATTTTAATTGGTCTCTAAAATAAATAATTTATAAAATGACCTTTAAATAAATACCAAGGACGGTCTGTATGGCAGACTATTCTTATTTGTTGGCTATCTTAGCTACTAAAGATAATATCTCAATTAAGATAATAAAATTATGAGTAGTCATGACAAAACGCGTTCTTCCAAGACCTGCAGATTATTATTTGCTACGCATGAATTCTCGAAAGTGATAAATTACTTACATATAGCATATAATTTATTATCAGTTGAGAAAATTATGTTTTATTAATGATTGAATATGAAGACAATATGGTTAAAACTAACAGTTTTTTTTAGGAAATTTTTGTCTGAATAAATGAATAATTGAATGTCATGTTTGTAGACATAACTAGCAAACGTGCTTCAAATAATCATATGGTTATATAACCATAATGTTTTGCATACAAGGTTTTATGCAAATTATTTAACAAATAGCAGTGTGATAGTGGTTATGCAAATTTAAATAATATTTTTTCCTCTATTGCTAAATTATTAACATGAAATAAAAGGTCCCAAAAAAGTAAAAAAAGCACCGTAGTGGGTCAAATCGTTTAACATTAAATTATGTAAATAACATGCAAAAATGTTTTAAAGTTATGTAAAACTACATAAATATTTTACACTAATAATGTGTACATAAATATGTGCGCCTGTTTCCTTATCTGCAAGGTTTTATTTCCTGTCATATTATATATTCATATTATATTATATTATATTCAATATTCATATTCAAAACATTAGTTTTAACGGTTTTACCTATGATGCGATGTATAATAGTAAATGTTTTTGATATTTATGCCCCTTATGTTATTTTCAGCGATGAGTATTTCAACGCTGAAAACAACACTACATAAAAGTTTTCAAAGGCCCTTAGTACGTTTAAATCTTTGGTTTCGAGACAAATTTGGCTCAGTGGTTAAAATAATTCAAATTCACCGGCAATTAGTTCCATTTAAAAAAGTACTGGAATTTTCTTATTCATAACCTAATGAATACAACAATAAATACAATACAACAATATTATTTAAATTATAAATATATATGCTACATATTCAATTTTATACGACTTAAAATGATTAACAGTTTGGACATTATATTTGTACCAGTATAAATAAAAAATATTTGTTACAATAAATGCAGGATTATTAAAATACTAAGATCATAGTTGAATGTGTAATTAATTTTCTAACGATATTCAAAATACGAGTAGTTTTAATTTCAGTCATGTGAATTATGTAAAGCATATAAGTAGTATATTATGTCACATAAATTTTAATAAGTTTAAATTTTCAAAAAATTAAAAAAAATTCTGTTTTCGTTTGACATTTCATAATTTTTGAATATAATTTTATAACTTGAAAGTTTAGTTTTCATTCTACATAATATACTGTTTCATATTTGAATTTCAAAAAAGAAATTCGTCTGAAGCTAAGCGAGGTAACAGTTATGTCTGTATGAAAATGATTCAACTGTTGCATTTAGTATACAATAACTTAATTAGAGCTACATCTTTATTTTAACTTAAATTAATAAAAAAAATATAGCAGAACTCACATAAATATGTGTGTTTAGTTTTTGGTACATGTATATATATAATTTTTTGCTAGTTAAGTATTTACTCTTAAGTTAGTCATATTTTATTGTTTGTGATTAAAATATTATTATGATAAGCATATCAAATATTAGCTATAATATCACCAATCGCTATTGAATGTAATTTTAATAAATGTTATAGCAATACATATAGCGACATATAATCTTTAAACAAAAAATATTTATTTTCATTTAGTACATACCGTTGGTTCTTGAATCTTTTTTACATTATGTTTCACCATTTTATTTAAGTAACTTAATATATTTGTAATTAAATATTAAAGAAACACAATATTGTAGAACTGTATTAGATAAAAATATAATAACATCTATAATATTAATATTTTATAATACGATTTCTTTTACAAAATGTCTTTTCATTTATAACCTTAATCTTTTCAAGTGACATAAAATTTTCATGTATCAGTATGTATTTACAAATAAAATCATACACTAACGCGTGTCACCTTTAGTTTTAAATTAAATATCTGGTTATAGTACTTTGCAAATATCAAGATTCCACAACGTAATAGAAATAGAATAGAATGAAATGAATGACAGATAAGCACATTGGCCGTCGTAGGATTGCGCATGTCATACTAACACTTTAAAAGTATCATTTACACAGCTAAAAGTATTAATTATTATTTTTTAATTTCTATAAAAGCGAAATACAAATAGTAGATTATTGTTGCACTAAATGTTATCTTTGATATCACTTCACTAGTTTATAAATTATAGGTGATAAGTAAACTTGACTTATCTAAACACAAACAATATAATAAAATCGAAGCATTTCGTTTTGTGTATGTGTTTATTTATTATTTAAGTTAAATAGTTACATTTTCCCAACCAATTTCAGTTTTATAGGGTTACGTGTAATTTCTATCTAAACGTAAATATATACTAGAGCAATACCCATTTACGAGGCCTCTATATCATGAAGACTACCAATGAAGTAGTTAAGCCGATGTTAAATAAAAATTAAATTTAAATTTCTTTAATTCTTTTATTTTAGTCATTTATATATTAGACTAGGCGATTCCACTTAAAATTAAAAATACATTTTTTATGCAGATTCATTTAAAATCTTAAATTACTTTAACAAAATTATCTTAAATGAAGGAAATCTTGTAATCTTGTGAAGCGGGCTTCAAGCTGTAAACAAATAATGTAGTGGGGTAGAGTACATCGTATTCACGATCAGGAATAAAAAGGGTTTTGGGGGAATGAGGTTAGAGACGAGCCTTCGTGCATATCTATTTCTGTGAATTCTGATTGGACGTTGCTGTAGGCACGTCCACGTCGCTATACACAACATAATCGATTTTCTGTCGTCTCGTCAGCAGCGGTTACAGAAAATCCAACGAGTTGTGTGACGTCACAAACAAAACGACAGAAAAAAGAAAGATGCAACGTTGCCGAATTTATATTGTTCATCAAAATGTATACACGCCCTGAGGGAAGGTTTTGATATTGTCGTGTTAGTCAACAGTGCTTTCCCCACCTTCGCGCTGCAGGTGTAGCGTGGAACAAGGTCACATTAATTCTGCGACGCTAAATCAGGTGAAGCGAGGATTCTAAACTAAAGCAGATCACGTACGAGTGTTTGCTGACATAAACAAGTGATATATTATTTGCCTATTATACAATAACTACAGATAGCGTTTACGCAGTAAATTTAAACTTTCTTGCTGTCTCATTTTCCTGCAGTCTCACTAAAAGGGGAACTGGTTCTAGGGTACTTTGTCATAATGCAATTTATATCGACACTGGACAAAAGACAAAATATTGAGAGATATAGACCCGCATTAACCCTTAGTCTAAAAGTCGTACATGTGAACTACACCGCTGCGTAATAAGTTTATGAATGCACATAATCAATTTAACTTGATAACAACCAAACCCAGAATATATAAGTCTGGTCCGAGGATCGAATCGGAAGACATAGTGACATACTCTCACCCACAGTGTAGTCTATAAATGATTTAGACATTATAGAAACGCGTTCGAATAGAATTCAATTTGGCGCTAACTAAAAATCTCGTTCTTTTATGACTCTAGTCTACTGACAACTAATTATGTTAAATCTCGTAGAAGCAATTAATTAAACTTAAATTCAATGTATATCAATCTGGGGGAAGAGAGGTGGTAGACGAAGAATTGATTATGGTAGGAGAGTACTGGTGAAAAGAAGAGAGATGTAGTTTCCCTACAAACAATTTTGGTCGGAATCCAATTAGATGCGAATCGTATCACTCTGAATGGTGATTGGAATCATATTAGACATTAGTGTCACATTACATTAAGCTTTGTACAGCATGTCTCAACCAGCGGAACGTTCCCTACAAACAATTTTTCTAAATCTCATACGAATCTTATACGATTCGCTTCAATCCGTTCGAATCTTATACGATTCTAATACGAATCTTGTTCACGTTGTTTGTAGGGCTCCGTACCCTCTCTGACGGCCTTCCTAATACTTTCCGTACGACGTTTGCCGAGGTGCAAGTCGTGCTACTACCCAGTACTACCACAGTACTAACATATGTTCTCCCGAACGCTGTTTGACTACTGTCTAACCGCTCTCTGATACGAAATGGGCTTGTGTCCTCATTTTTTAGTGGTCGATTTTTCAATTGTTGATTAAAATTGATGTTAATAAATGTGTATTGGCGTGTCTATTTTATTAAATATCTAAATATTGACGGAGATGTAGCAATTAAAAGTAGAATTAAAAGTTTGAATTGTAGTTTTAGCGCTAGAAATGGTCGGCCATATTTGTATGACGTGAAATGCATTTTAACGTCAGTTATTTGTTGAGTAGCTGTGGTAATGTTCTGTAGCTGTTGGTAGTCAAATAATCAAGTCAAATCAAAAAATAATAAGTTTTTATTTTATTTAATCCGCTAAGGCAGACATAATATTGAAATTTTATTGTTCCTTGAAATAGCTGTAAATAATATTTGATATTTTGATATATGAATGCATATAGCAGAGATTGATGAGCTGTAAGGTTGGCAACGGTTGTGATGCCACATGCATTTGGAATGTATACAACGTTGAAACCCTTTAAGAATTAAAGAGACACAATGACTTTCTTAATTGTTAATATCTCTTAACATATAAGGAGTTATTAAAAAATAATAAACTTTAAAAAATCTTTAAAATATACTCGTAAAATTTATTTTCGGAGCGTAACCAAATATATTGTCGAACTGTTGCTTAGAACGTGCTTCGAAAAATCTTACACGAATCAGACATTTTCGACATTACTGCGATACGAAAAAATGTTTGTTCGGAATATATTTTCTAATGCGCTAATTATCGTTTTCTTCGTTAAAAAAAAATATCATCGGACACGAAGACTTGTCTCAACGCACTTGAACGACCAATAACAAGTTCTGAAAATAAAACAACAAACAATAAAATGCATATAAATGCGCATTGGATTTATTATAGGGAAAACCATTACGTAAAACGAACGTTGTTGTGATGTTAATAATCAAAGGTTAGGTTAAACACAGCGTCGCATACCATCAACGTTAATGCATACTACAAATTTTTATTATAAACCGGGTTTTTACGCTGTCGTTGAACATAATCTCTATATGAAATATAACCTAAATAAATTATTTTATTGAATCATACGAACTATACTCTCAGGAAGCAAGAAGCACACGGTTCGAGCCAGTGCTGACACAAACATCTTTTGCAGGGCGGGCTAAGTTTGGTTCACACACTGACTTTGGATTTGACGGATGAAATGGGCTTGTGTCCTATGTCTTAATTTCTATAAAAGTGTACTATATATTGATAAAGTGGGTTACTAGACCTCAAATGTTTAATTATTTTTTAATAACTCCTTATATGTTAAGAGATATTAACAATTAAAAAAGTCATTTTTTCTCTTTAATTATTAAAGGGATTCAACGGTATACACATTCCAAATGCATGTGGCATCACAACCGTTGCCAACCTTACAGCTCATAAATCTCTGCTATATGTATTTATATATCAAAATATAAAATATTATTTACAGCTATTTCGCCGAACAATAAAATTCCATTATTATGTCTGCCTTAGCAGGGTTAAATAAAATAAAAACTTATTATTCTTTGACTTGACTTGACTTAATTATTTCGACTACCAACAGCTACAAAACATAACAACATCTGTAATTTCAATTTTATCAACAAATAACTGATGGTAAAATGCATTTCACGTCATACAAATATGGCCGACCATTTCTAGCGCTAAAACTACAATTCAAATTTTTAATTACTATATCTTAGTCAACATTTAGATATTTAAAAAAATAGAACGCCAATACACATTTATTAATTCATCAATTTCAATCAACAATTGAAAAATCGAAAAAATGAGGACACAAGCCCATTCTGAACATTTCCGACACGAGATTCTAACTTAAGTTTCAGCATGATGTGTAGAAGCTATTAGCGCTAATGTAGAAGCTTATTGGTTGAAACCTAAGTAGGCGTGAGATAATGCATTTCCTTTTGCCTCAGTTTCCGATCAGAAACACCGTCGAAACGATCACGCTGTATCGCCCAAATGTCGATTCAGATAATAGGTCATATCTGAGAATATCTTATTCGAATTTTATACGCTTCTGATCCATATTGTTTGTTGTGGGTTGTGGGATATGAAGTCAAGGTCCCTTTAAAGTTCGAACAAAGTTCTTCATACAAATAACTGTCGTTTAATTTTAGTTTAAATGCTCCTTAGTTATAGGTTGACTATATACTAGGTGACATTGTACAAAACAAATATGTATAGGAACTGCATATTTAAGGTTTATACGCACGTATCAGTGTCGACACGTGCGATCAGTACCGTCTCGCATTAACTAGGATAACGTCACTGATACTGACAACTACGACTAGCTTTATACAAAATGTATGGAACAATATCAGTTTTCACTGACACTGAACAACACAAAACTGATCGTCACTGATAGTCAAAGATCCCAGGGCCGCCGGACATCACTTATTTTCTGATGAACAAAATGTGTAAGATTGAGTAGTGCTAGTATGTACAATGATCGTATACCTTTCGATACCTTTTTCCAGGTATCAGGTAATCAAGGTTTATGTCTCACTCACTCTCACGCGCACGGATAATGCCCTCTTGCTCCTACTCATAGCAGAATTATAATTGGGTTTAGGGGATGTGTGGCTCCTTGGATCAATCTGTCCTCTTGTAAACCGTTTTAAAACAGTTGTCTTGTAATACCTTGTATTACCTTGCAGACGCTTTAAAGCTGACAAAAAAATTACTTAAACTTACTTATAGTCTGATGGTCCATTTTTAGATATGTTAGCAAGACAACTGTTTTAAAACGTTTTACAAGAGGATAAACCGATCCAAGGGGCCAAACATCTCCTAGACCTAATTTTAATTCCACTATGAGTAGGAGCGAGGGGGCATTATCCGTGCGCATGAGAGTGAAAGTGACATTAACCTTGATTACCTGATACCTGGAAAACGGCCACCTGGTTAAGCTAGCAGGTAGGTATAGGATCATTGTACAATGTACATGCACACATTACACATTTTGTTCATCAGAAAATAAGTGATGTCTGGCGGCCCTGGGATCTCTATGTTTGTGGAGACCTTTAAATTGCACGTTAAAGAGAAGGGCAATTACCACACACACTACAAATACACATTTGTCATTTAATCTTATGCAGCTGACTTGATTAAAATACTGAATGTCAATTATATTACTTATGCAAATAATTGTCATAGAAAATAATAGAACTAGTTTATAACTAATAATAATTCAATTACATGAAGAATGTGCTATTTTTGACCTGCTACTTTATAAACGAATAATGCGACATAAGTGTAATAATTTATGTAAATTTAATTACTTGAATTATTTATATTATTATAATTTTTGCACAAGTATGTAAAGTTGAAACGTAAACATAATATCATAAATCTATATATTTATTATAATATATATAAGAACTATAGTTACAAATATTTCTATCGTCAATGTAGCCGAGGTTGTAGAGTTATTGAATAGAACCAGGCTACAGGGTGGGACTCAGATTGGTAAAATTATGCAGTGTCGAAGTCAGATGTTCTTTTACCGACTCACAGCTTACTCGTACACTCGACTATGCTTCAACCCTGGTTTAAGGCTTCACCGGGCCCTATACAAAATATAAAGGCCCCCCTCCCCCTATAGTAAATATATTTACATATATAAAAAAGGTAGCACGGATCATTGATATAACCTGTGCCGTATTAACCTTTTTCTAGCACTGAAATAAACTATATACAGTCAGAACTGCCTTATGTCAATGTCCATTATTTTTTTATAACCCTTCCGCGCTAAATTTATTGTATATTATCAGAATCGGATCTAATTACAATTGGCCTTTGCAAAAATCATTTGTCTTGCCCCGATTGAATCCACCCAAAGCTTTAGGGCAGTAGACATTTGTCTTATTTGTCTATTGGTTAGAAAGTAATTACCTGCATTTGTTTGCTGTATTTTATACGTCCTTATACGTAATATGGTTTATACATACGTAGATCGAAGTATCGCACTACGTTCTACACGCATTCGTATTTCTCTCAAACTCCCTGTAACACATACAACTGCGTACAGAACGAACACAATTTGGGCTTGTGTCCTATGTCATAATTTCTATAAAAGTGTACTATATATTGATAAAGTTGGTTACTAGAACATCAAATGTCCAATTATTTTTTAAGAACTCCTTATATTTCAGGAGATATTAACAATTAAAAAAATCATTTTTTCTCTTTAATTATTAAAGAGATTCAACGTTGGACAACATTCCAACAGCTTGTGATATCACAGCCGCTAGTTGCTATCTCTTTTATACACATTTATACAATAGAGCGTAAAAGAGATACGTAGCATATTCAAGGTAGAACTCTGGCAAGTTTACAGGTTACCAACCTTACAGCTCATAAATCTCTGCTATATATATTTATAAATCAAAATATCAAATATTATTTACAGCTATTTCAAGGAACAATAAAATTCCAATATTATGTCTGCCGTAACAGGGTTAAATAAAATAAAAACTTATTATTTTTTGACTTGACTTGATTATTTCGACTACCAACGGCTACAAAACATTACCACAGCACTAACGTACTCAACAAATAACTGACGTTAAAATGCATTCACGTCATACAAATATTGCCGACCATTTCTAGCACCAAAACTACAATTCAAACTTTTAATTGCTATATCTCCGTCAACATTTAGATATTTAATAAAATAGACACGCCAATACACATTTATTAACATTTATTAACATCAATTTCAATCAACAATTCATTCCCATTTTATGGACAGATCGTTGAGAGAGGAAAACGATACAGATATATAACATACACTTCTACCTTCGATACATTGGCACATTGATAAACATTAAAGTAAGGTTCATATAATGACAGTGCGCTAATACGAAACAATTCAAATGCGCTCCAGTGTGAGAACAGCCTAACAGAATATATTAAACGCATTGATTGACAAATGTAATTGCAATTAAATATTATAAGTGTTTTAATATGTTAATATAAGTATTAAATTGCATATGTGGAGAGCCTCAATTATCTTTATTAATTTACAATATTATTATCAAAGGTGCTCCACGTTGATTGTATGTTGTAATGTATGAGAATCGCATTGTATGAAACAGTCGTCGTAATATGTTTTACGCGCTGTAAGAACTCGTTACTGTATTTTGCAAAGTACAGAGCCACATTGTACGTTGTACAACTACTTCTACATGCTAACTACATAGATTCTAAATGTTAATCCACAAGGTGGGGGTAAAGGATAATAATAAATAATTTTGTGTATCCAGTTATAGATTGTTATTTTAGTTGGAATTTATGTTCAGATTAATATCAAAATAATGGCATATCTTTGATAATAAATCGAATGACCGTTATTCGCGTTAGATAATACACAATTAAACATATTTATGAGAGTATTGCGAAAGGATATTAAACTTCGAATTTAGAGTGGTCCTTGGATAGATATTTGATAATGTTATCTATAATATATTAGCGACCTAGCTGATAAACGAAAATATAACTAATTATTCTCATGTTTAACAAATGCCACAAAGATAAGAGCAAATGTTGATTTCATCATCGCTGTCCTCTGTCCTCTGTTTTTGCCCGCTGTTGTCGTATGAGGAAAACAGAACATAAATTGTAATTCTCAGAAATATATTCTTTATGATTGTAGAGGTCAATTTAATATTTCATTTAAATTATATGAGTTTTATTCAATTTTATATTTTGACCTAGAGTATGACATTCAAAATTACAGGATAAAAAGTTGTGATTTTAAAGCTGAAAGGGAAAAGCAGATTTTAAAACTAAATTATGCCCTAGACTCAATCTGATGTCGGGCCTTTAATCTTAGAATTCGTCCACACTAATGTAGCATGTAACTTACTGCGGCATACTTTGTACTTTGTACAAATTCATTCAACAAGTTGTATATATTTAGAAAAGAAATAATAAAAGATTAATTCTTTACATTTGGGTTAGGGTTCACAAAAGGGACAGTATATTTTATTTATTTAATTTTGTCAAAAGTCAATCTTATACACCATGTACAATAATGCAAACGCAAACAATATTTTCGTTCTAGTACAGAAAGGATTTTGCGTCGGTAAATGGATTGTAAATAGATGCCTTGTAAAATTTTATGAATTTAGTAGAGTTAAATGAATGTCGCATGTTGAAGTCAGACAAGTCTGGATGATAAATGTTCAACAAATTTAGTAGTTTTTTTTTTTTTTTTTTATTTAACGTCGGCCTATTTCCGATGCTAAGTCCTATCACCGACGTCCTCCTTCAATGTTGGCAGTATTTATGGTGTCGTGGCCTCATATATGTGGGCTACACCACTGCCTAATAACTGTATGATTATGTATGACCATAATCAATATAAGTTCATAATAACCAAACCCAGAAAATATATATCTGGTCCGGGGATCGAACCCGAAGACACAGCAGTCGGCGTCCAGTATCAATGCTCTCGCCCACTGTGTCGTCAAAAATTTAGTAGTCATGTCTTAATAACGTCAACTTGTGAATGTTGGATGTCTCATGGGTATGTACAAAACATTACATCTGCGCCTTACGCCCCATTCTATACACAAAAGATAATTATTTAACATACTCGACTATATAAAGCGACTGTTTGTAATATCAATCGTCCAATTCATTAATGAGACATGTGTGAAAAATCGTAATTGAGTTTAAAAATCCAGTTGGATATGCAGTTATATGTAAAATGATACCCTCTATTTGATTTATTACTCATATCTCATAAGTTAGAAATATATATAATAAAGAATCAAATATTGCAAGGCATTTCAAAAATTGTAATTAAATCCAAATCGTAATTAAGAAAAAACATTATTGTTATTTTCTTACACATTTATGAAATATTATGCTCTTATCTTATCCCTTTTTTATACAAACAGTCAACTGACCTTTTCTGATGCATTTTTAGCGTTGACCGTGTCTGCTGCACTTCTGACGATGACCGTGTCTGCTGCCACTGCATTTGTTGATTTTGAACAACAAAACATTATGCAACTTCAACGAACATACACATTTAAGAAACTAAACACAAGTAAATTGAATAAAACTGAAGGAGAAAATAATCTAATCTTGAGTTTTATCAAGTATCTAATCAGATTGCAACAATAGCAAGAAAAAATGAACGTGCTGAAAAGGATTTTGAAGCTGAGGCATTTAAGTAAAACTGCTTGCATCTTAAATGCACTCAGGTCTAGATTAATCTCATAAAATTAGTATTTGCGTCTATTTCACCGAATCTAAAATAATTGCACAATTTTAATAAGCGGTTTTAAGAACTGTTCTTTTAAAAAAAAAAAAAAAAAAAAAAAAAAATTGTGACTGGATAGAAATATCACTGATTGAAAATGAAATTTCAGCCGGAAAAAACAGTCTCACATAAATTTGAATTTTTTTTTGGTAAGAAAATATACAAATTATAATTATTTCCAAATTTTTTTTTTATGGTACTTCTTGTACAGAAAATTTATTTCTGATATTAACAAAGACGAACGGAATAATTTCGGTTTTGTGCAATGAAATAAACATTTTCAATCTTACACTTCGTCTGATTTTAATTAATAATATTTTCTCTTTAATTTATTTAACGTCGAACCTAACCCAGGAAATATAAATGTAGTCCGGGTATCAAACCCGAAGACACAGCAGTCAGCGTCAAATCTCAATCCTCTCGCTCACTGTGTCGTCAATTAATTTCATTTTATATTATAGTGCCTCGAAGTTATATTAATTAAGACAACTTCGAAGTGTGCGGTTAGCTTTGGAGGCCTTTAATTATAATTTGTTCTTGGCGTTTAATATCAATTTTCAATGGTTTTAAATATCATCTTTGGTTGCTTTTATAAATAGAATATTTGCTCAGCTTTTCAATATAGTATATTTTGTCATGCATCCTATACTCATAATTCACCATATACGAGATGTTATATTTGCTGTTTTACATTTAATACTTCATCAGAGTCATCTATTATTCAAATACAGAAATATTGTTTTGCTAGGTATGTGGTTGAATTTTGTGTTCCCGGAATTTTGTATGAAGTACTCGTATACTAATTGAAAAATTGGCAATATTCCATATAATTAGAGAATTTCTGTATTATATCAATATAGAATTTTTAAATATTGATTATTAATAAAAAGAAGTTTTTTTTAAACAAATATTTATGAATACCTTCAAGTTACAAAATAAGTAATGTATACTTATAATTTTAAAAAAATTAAGGAATAATTCGACTTAAAATTAATAGAAGGAATAAATTAATTTTGTATAAATAAATGCATACTTAATTATGCTAAATAATATAAATTACTATTAACAATCTAACATATATTTACAGAACATTTACAACACCTACAGTTGGACTAAATTATTACTGGCAATAGCACTGGAATATTTGTAATTTACTCTAAAAGTAATTTAGTTTCGTATATATATTAATACATTTACTTACTTAAAAAGTATTTCTTATAAGAAAGAGAATATTGGCAATGTATAATTTCTTTCAAAATCTAAACTTTGTTATTTACATGTATTAAAATAATACCACTTAAAAATGAATTAAAATTGTATAGTATAGCGGAAGTTTATATATATATTACTTTTTAAAATTGGCCTCTTGATTTACTTGTGATAAAGTAGTAATTTACAGAAGTTCTAAAGGATTAGTAGGAGCTCCTGTAACCTCGTAAATTGTTGCCGCCAGACGTCTAGAATGCTCTAAAACACAACTGGCAGTCGCCAATCCCAAGTGAATACAGTATAATTCATAGCAGCGAATTTTATTTGCTGGTACTTTAGGAAAACATGACTCCACAAGTGTTCTGCAAAAAAAATTACAATTAATATTTTATTTAATCATAGATTATTTTTAACGTAGTTTGTAATTCTTAAATGGGAATTTAACTTACTTGTAAAAATCACCGCAAATAATTCCAGGTTGGGGTAAAGGTTTAAGAATATTCTGATTTGTTGGCATTTCCTTAGGTTTAATCGGACTTCCTGAAGAATCTTCAAACCACAGGAAATACGCATAATTAAAAATTGTGTCCTTCCACATAATAGCAAAATGACCACGACTCAAATAAATTCTAGAAAATTCAACCATAGACCATATCTGGAACAAATATAATTTCAAAGATGTGATGTGTGAGGTTGAAAAGTAGTTTATTATTACGTAAACTAACCAAGCTCATTAATTCGACGTAACACATGTATGTATTTAAATATAATAAATAAATTAAGTATACCTTTTCTTTAGTTAATGACACTGTCTCCTGCGAGCTAAAATCTAAACTTGGAGCTGTAAGCCGGTTATAGATTCGGTCGATGTAGAGAAAATGTACCAATCCCGGGAACTCTTCTAAGTACTTATTGATTGTTAGGGAAGCTCTCGTATTATAACCATTTCATATTAAGGATATTTACCTCCTTGTTCAATTTAACATTATATAAATTATATATAGTAACTTTAAAAACTTACTAGTTTTTACACTATTAAAACCAAAAAATTATGGTCTTATATATATATATATATATATATATATATATATATATATATATATATATATATATATATATATATATATATATATTTATATATATAAACAGCTTTACCTATACCTTTCTTGTGAGATACACACCTAAATAAATTTACATAATAATAAATATATAGAAATGTTACTTTCCTGTTTACTAGAAAGATCAGTCGGAAACTTTTGGTAACCATACACTAAAAGAGTTAATATTCTAAGAGTTAATATAATAATATTATAAATAAAGTAATTGTAAAGGATATGATCCAAGAGTAAAGTTTCGGAGTGCTTTCACTTTCAAAAATCCGGTATAATTGGAGAGCATTTCCTTTACTTCTTCAGCTATATCCAAGGCTTGATTTCGTCCTTTATTTATCGGTGTCTCGTTTAAACAAGCAGAATGAAATAATTCTCTCAACGTTTCAGTAAGTCCACTCATTCCAGATTCAATTTTCACCATACAATCGTTGTCTACAGTTTTAAAAAACTCCAGGTATTTCTTTTTCATAATATCCCATTTGTTTTGCAATCTCTTATTATAGTTGTCTATTTCAGCTGTGTGAATTTTACATTTCTTCAGTCCATCACTAATACGCTTGAATCCTAAATCAAGTAAATCAAACTGCGGTTTCAGACCATCCAAATCACTTTGAAGTTGCAGAATTTTAATTTTATTAATTGCTTCAAATGTTTCAAAAATACAGGGCGAGATATTGTAATGATAAGCCTCAGTGATAAGTAAAAGACGTATAGAATCCGAGAGTGTAACTGTATGTATAATGTGTGGAATACTGATAAGACGTGAATTAGAGCCACTTAAGAATATTAAATTACTGAATACTTCGTTATTTTCTGTATCTGAAAAATTCATAACATATAGCACATTTAAAAAATGATACCCCATGACTACTAAAAACTCTTATTCTTATACCAGATTCAGTTGCAGCTGCAATTACAGGTGCTGTTGATTGTACACTGTAGAATTCTTCAGTGTCACTTTCTTCAGAATCAACTGCCTCAGCAAAGATTTTTCCACCACGACACTGAGCTCGGCTAAATATTCCAAGAAACAAAATATCTTTTGTGCTTAATTCTTGGGCATTGGAACTAAAAGTAGATAATTCAAAAAATATCTGTTAATATAAAAAATGTTTTTTTTTATGTAAAAAAAAAACCTTAATATTCGTTCAAAATTTACCTAGAATACAACGAGAGGAATTTATTCCCAACAAAAGCTAGTGCATGGCCTGCTTTTGGCATATGTTCTGTAGCCTTCTGTAAAGCTAATAATGTTGCAGCACTGAGCTCCGTGTTTACTAAGAGCTGTTCTATGCATTCAACTAAGAGAGATTGATCACTTTTGTACAATTCAGTCCACGAATCATATACCATGGATAAAAGTTTTGCCGCAGATTCATTGCTTTTTAATCTAAAAGTATATATGAATACGTTAGACAACGGTAAATAAGTCATGTACCAATATCATGTACAAAAAAAATACGTACAAATTTACATCAGCTGCACAAATATGTCGTACAATCGTTACACAAACTCCTAGAGCACGTTGTAACCATTCATTTGGTTGATGACCCGCCAATAAAAATAAGTAGCCCATATACTAAAAACAATAACAAATAATAAATAATAACTTAAAATTATAAAACATATTGCGCACTTAAATAAATTTTCATACATCATCAATTACTATGTTTAAACCATTTTGGCATTGGAGGCTTGTATATGAATTCCCAAATTGGCTTGACATTATTCTTTGTGATGTTACAATTGGACTAAATATTTGAATAATAATATCAGCATTGAGATGTACAGTGGCTTGATCCTAAAAAATAAAACATATGGAAAGATGTAACAATCAAAACATTCTATGTCAAAATATAACACTATCACCTGTTCGACCAAGCCTTGTAATTCTGCAAGGTGTTTCATATGCCTAACAAATTTTTTGTTAAATTTAGTATACACCACATCATTTTTTTCATCAAATATTAATATGCCATTCATTTTGGAATGTTGTAATTATATATTTTGTAATTGAAAATATATTGAAAATAACCAGTAATAATAACTGTTATAATAACACAAGTAATATGGTTTATATTCAAATCTGTTTCGTTATATTGTTATATTCAATCTGTTTTGTATATTTCACTTGACAGCGACACTTGATATCATAATCAAATGTCAAAGAAATTGCTGTTAAGCTAGTAACATTAAGTCGGATTTGACAGTTTTACACTTCCAGTTAATGATAGGTCTTTGGTTGTTCAGGGTTATATTGTGTTGGGAATGACTGGAAATAAATTTGTAATTTTTTTTTTGTGGAGGTTTTATCATTGATGGTCATGTTACTAATTACTGATAATATAATGTTTGTTGAGCTTTACAGTATATCAATAAGTTGATGTTAAAAATGAAACAAGCCGAACAATATGGTCTTAAAACAAAGAAGAGGTTTGAAGAATAATTTTGACATATTGATCATACTTTACGTTAATATTGTAAATAACATTTTTATTTATAAATCATTTCAGTACTTGTTAGATTCAAATATATATTAAAATGTATAGCTTTTTATATTTGTTAAAAAATATAATTTGTCCATTATTTTCAGGTATAATTTGTATAATGAAGTTTATTACCGTTTTTCGCTGATAGAACAGCAAGATTCATGGATAACAAGATCCAAAACATGTATCCTTTGAGCGATTTGTGCAGGGCATGCATGGATACTGGCGGCATGGTATCGTTATTTAGCAAAGATAATTCTGTTACATTGGTTCACAAAATTATGACTCTCGCTACAGTACAAGTACGTATAACCAAATAATCCTAGTAACATTAATACATAATTACTTTTTCATACGAAAACGTTTGACTTTTTTCTGTTAGATATCGGATAGAGAGAATTTACCTACTCTTCTGTGCCATCCTTGTGTGGATAAGCTTAACATAGCTTATCAGTTTAAAATACTTTGCGAAAGTACGGAAATAAAATTACGAGGTTTATTGGAATCAGCAGTTTTTGAAGATAAGAAACCTTACTGTAATTATGATTTTAAGAGAGAAGAACCACTAAACATTACAGATCAGCCCAGAGAACCCGTTGTAAATAAAGATACTGATAGGAAACAGAAGAGTACCACCACTGTAAGTGATATTACTAATATTGTACAAAGTTTGTCAATAATAGAAAACACATCAAACACACTCATTGATCAAAATGCAAATAGAAATTCTGAGGAATCATTTAAGGCGAAACGAAAGCAATCAAAATGTGCCATTAAATCTAGTCATAAAAAAAGTAGCTATAAAGTGAAATCAAAAAAAAATAGAATAGCAATAAATAATATTGAAGAGATAAAAAATAAAAATGTGTTTTCATCTGACGATGAAGTTCTAGACGATGATATTCTTTTAATAAAACCAAAACAAAAGAAAAAACGGAGATTGACCAAATACATGTGTGAAACTTGTGGAAGTGTGTTTAATGATAAAAGCAGTCTTCGAATTCACAATCGTTATCATACGGGGGAACGTCCTTTTGTTTGCAATGTTTGCAATAAAGGATTTGCAGTGGAGATTAATCTTAAGACGCATCTACGTTGCCATTCAGGTGAAAAGCCCTATGTATGTGATATTTGTGGAAGAGGTTTTTCTGTAGCTGCTTCCTTGCGTGGCCATATGCGAACTCACACAGGAGAGAGACCTTATTCTTGTCCCACGTGCGACAAAACTTTTGCACAAAGAAGCAATTTGCGAACCCATATGCGTATTCATACTGGAGACAAGCCTCATAAGTGTAATTTGTGTGGTAAAGCTTTTTGCACTACAAGTGATTTAAACCAACACAATCGCTCTCACACTGGGGAAAGGCCTTACGCTTGTCATTTATGTCCCAAGAAATTCTCAATGGCCAGTAATTTAACAATTCATATACGTATTCATTCTGGTGAAAAAAATTACAGTTGTGAAATATGTTGCAAAACTTTTATTTGTAAGGCATCTCTAAATTCACATTCACGGGTACATACCGGAGTTAAAGCTTATGTATGTGCAATTTGTGAAAAACGGTTCGCACATTCTAATACTTTGTCAGCACATATGGTTGTACATACAGGTACGAGAGATTTCGAATGTGATCTTTGTCACAAAAAGTTTGCTAGGTCTAGTAGCTTAAGTGCGCATAAGAAAAAACATAAAATGTAAAACCATAATAATTTTACTATTATGACCCAGTAAACAATTTGGTGTCCTGTTTTGTGACGTTGTTATCACTATTGCACTTCAATTATAGTTCGCATCCTTTTTATCTTCATTTGTATTCCGACAGGTGGAGTGGTTTCGCCATTTGTAGCCAATAAAATAGACATTTCATATGAACGACTATGAGAAATTGAACTGTAAATGAACTCTTTCATGACAAAAAAAATCATACACATCTTCAATATGATGTCAAAGTGACTCCAAATTGTTTACTGGGTAGTAAACACCATAACACCTTTTGTTATTTTATGACATAGAACGGCAGTTAGCTTTAAAGTAATTCCACAATGAGTTTTAGATATAACTTAAGTTTATATTAGATTTGGTTTTTAGCAGAAAAGAACACAAATGCTCAATTTAAAGTCGTTTCGGAATTACTAAATATCTGTATTTTAAGACGAGACATGATCTTGAATTTTCGGATAGAACAAAGAATTATTTATTTATAGTGACAATTTGTTACATAAACTTCAATTGTTTGTGGTATCAATTTGTTTTATTGAGTCTATTGCAAAATTAACCTAGAATTGTCCCTGAATATATATTTATATATACATAAAATATACTTTTAAAATGTTCAAATTAGTTATGAGTTTTTGTTTTTACCTTTTAGTATTATAAATAAACTTGCCCGATTTCAAATTCAAACAAATCATTTGAATTTTAATTATCACTTAAGAAAACTGAATATTTGAATAAAAGATGTGTTGTTATATTGATTTATATTGTTTTATAATTTATATTTAAGATATTTCGTATTTGAAATTTTTTTGAGATTTCTTATTTAACAATTTCATACCTTATTTACATGTGCCGTCGTTAATATAATTTATGGATTTATTTTCGATATCTGTGGTGTATGTGGAAGTAGTGGAAGCAAAGCTAATAAGTTACCGTTGAGTTAAAGTAATAGTTTATTTAACTGATTTACAAGTAAAATTATGGAGCTTCTTTGCTATAAATTCTATTTATAAACCAATGCTTTTAATTATTTCACTAATTCTGTAAAATCATACATAAATTTATTAAGTACTAATTATTTTTTAACTATAATTGTTCAATTTGAAAATATTCGCCGTAAATAAGTTATAATATATTACATAAATCTACCACTACGAGGCATTGGTTGTACCTATCTGCTAGAGGTATAATAGGATCAAATCAAATATCTAAATAGCATTCAGATTTCTGCATGGTTTTGATCAGAAACTAATAAGACTTCGAAAAAATGGATAGTATAGTTAGAGAGAATGAATCAGACAAATCCTTAAAAAAAAACGTTTGTATTTTTTTAAAGTGTAAATATGTTTGTAAAGACGATTTAATAACAGTTCTTATTTATTAAAAACAAGTATATATTTACATCTTAAAAAATTAAATTTAAAACATAGATAAAATAATATTTATATTTAAATATATTACTATACAGCTTCCTGCAAATCATCAATTTCCTGCGATAATAAATGTTGATTTTCAACAAGTGCATCATTACCGCCATTGATCCTTCTATATACGGATGTAGTATCCACGGTTTGCTTCCTCTTCATTAAACAAAATGTTAAAATAGCAGCACCACCAACGACGAAAATGGATAGAAGAGCTCCACCAACTGAAAATACTTAAAAATATTACAAATATGTAACTTAAGATAAAATGAGTAATTAAAATATTTTTATAATTGCACCAAATAAATAAGTTTAATTATATCATTAACTATAACGAGATTATATCATCTTAAACGAAATATAATTTAAAATAAACTGCATATTTTGAATTTATCTTGAATTTAAACAAGATATCACAAATCTTATCTAAATTAACCTTGGCTGAGTAACTAAAGTTCAAAACGATAAAGTAAAACATATTTTGAGAATAATAAATAAACGACAGTATTTTTTCATATATTGTAATTTTATACTATTATTTACATAGTTCATAGTAATAATTTTAAAATTTTGTATAAATTAATCTTGATATATGAATTTTATTTATTTCTCTGTTTATTACACCAAACAATCCACTAGAAACTATTTTAAAAAGTGACCCGTAAAACAAAAAACATGTATCTTACATTTGTGTAATAATTTCCATAAGCAAAACCTAGTAATATTTAATCTAAAAGGGTCTTATAGCTATTTTAATAGCAATTAATCCTTAAAAAGGACGACTAAGTTTGTTATAATTTTTAAAATAGTGTAAAATCGTTGACGTAACATGTTAGAAAAACCTTAAATACGTGTAACTGTGTATAGCGAGGAACTAAATGCAAAGTTACATTTTACAATAACCAGTTTCTACAAACTATTTGATCTAATTCACATAGGACCCTCATACGGTGAAGCAATTAGATAGTAAATGTAAAGAAAAGATATATCAGAACTAACTTTTTCTGAATTTTTATCTTACTAAATCCAATTATCTCAGAGTATTAGACCTCGTTTCATGTTTATTTATGAATTTTACGTACGAGCAACAACCGCAGGTGACACAATGTACTTCCTAGGTGCCTTCAGGATATCCTGTACATTACTAAAGCTGCCATTATGTGGTCCAGGTTCCAAATTTAAAATATCACAAAATAAGCTGTACATATCGATTGTATCGAAGGGCGGTACTTGATGGTTTATTTTTATAAGGGGTCCTCTGGCCATAAAGAACGGGTGCATTTCCTTTAGTGAGTTGTCGTAGCCATGAATACCATACTGAGTGTTATTTGTAGCTGTAAAGATAAAGTATATATTATAGGTATTACAATTATAACATGAAATACATTTAAATCAATACTAACGTGTAATATTATATTCTTTTTCATAATAGGCGGCACTTTCAAACATATCTTGAAATGCGTAATCAATATTAGCAACAGCTACGATATCAGCTATTCTTGCGTTATGTTTAAAGTGCCAGCGTGATGGCATAACATCCCGATCATAAACAGAAAAGTGTTTATTTGCTGTAGCTGCTTGGGTCAAATTTTTAAATATTGCGTCCTTTTTACCTATAAATAATGTTTCTTGTTTTAATAATAAAACTTAAACTTAAAATAATATTTTATGAAAAAGAATGTGTTAAGACCTGGTTTTGGAAAAATATGTAACACCGGTGATGTGTCAATTATAGTGTAGCTATCCTGCTCCATATAATTAGTTAAATCTATGAAATTTTTCATAGCTACAGAAGACATTCCATGGTCACTTAAATGAATAACATTTACTTTATCCGCTAAATTAAACTCAATAAGTTTGGTTTGAAAATATTGCGATAAATTATCAAGCTGTTCGATGTAACTTTTAACCGTGTCTGATTCCGGTCCAAAAGCATGAGCATGGCTATCGGGTTCTTCAATGTAGAACATCACTAAATTGGCTGGAGTTGTTGGATGTCGTAGCCAGCTCAGAGCAATATCCATTCTACGCTTCCATGGCATATATCTATCATATTCTTGAACGAACGTAGGAGTAATATTTTTGTATGCAAAATTAGCACCAGGCCACATCATAGTTGCAGAGTGACGTCCATGACCTACTTGTTGATTAAGAGTCTATAAAATGGTGAAAATAATATGTAAAATGTGATTTTTTTGTCACTTAAGAATGTGTAGTTTAATATTAAAACATAAGTCTTACCCAAATTGGAACTATATTATCACTTTGATGAAAGAGTCCATACCCGTAGTTCAACTTTCCAAGAACAGGATCCAGTACAGAGTTGCCTATGACACCATGTATTTCTGGATACAATCCAGTTGCGATAGTTTGGTGATTTGGAAAAGTCTTTGTAGGGAAAACATTTCTAACATGCTCTGCATATGTACCCAACGTCCTTAAGTGTAATAAATTTGGAGTCACATTTTTTAAAAAATAATTATATCGAAACGCATCATACGAAATTACAAATAAAATTGGTTTTTCCGGAGCGACTGCATTAGAAACAACAATGTTAAATACAATAAAATATATGAATAAAGATATTCGGTCCATGTTGGAAAAACATACACAAAGAACTTTATAGCTGTTCGATAAAATTAAAAAAAAAAAATGTTGTTATTGGGAATGTTATTATCGTATAATTGAACTTCGGTTCATGTCTTGCAAAATAAACGACAAGAGAAATCTACAATTGTATTTAATTAACTAGTGGTAATATATACATATACTATCTGTTGTAAATACAAGTATATACATTCACATGCAAGGAGGGTATTATGAATTGTTCATAAAATAAATAAATACCATAAATATAATAAACAGCTGATAAGCTGCCAATGTCAAACAAATACACTGGTGCACAAAATGACCAAAGTCAACTAAAGTTGACCAAAAGTACTTTCACCAACCTTCACATTTGACAGTGCGTTTTGGGTTATGGATTCGCAAAGAGAATCACATGGTGCCAACATTATAGGAATGTTTAGAATTTGCACATTTTTCAGGCGCAATTCATATTTCAATATGGCAAATTTAAGATCTGTTTTATAATTTTAGCTTGATTAAACACGAGAAAAATGTTTTATTATTAAAATTTAAATTTACACAATTTGACTGTGCACAAATAATTTTTAAATAAGATTTTCAATCATGAAAAACACTCGTGCTTTTTTATATGTTTCGATTATATACATAAAAGACTTTACCTAATATACAACGTTTTGTGACCTATTTTACTTCTTTTTGAGAAATAAATATATCTTTTTGCGCATTATGATATTCATAAAACTTCTTAAGAACACCTTTTAAGGATTATACATCTTAAGAAGTACTTTTAAGGATTAATATCTTTTAGAATAGCAATAAAATATAATTCTTTTTGATTATATTTACTAGGTTTTGCTTAAGTAAAATATTACATAATTGTAAGATAACATTATGGAACAATAATTGATTTTTGTTGAATCTTGAGTTGCAGATATTTCGTATATTTTTAGAAATTATATTTATTGCTTATCGTCAAAAAATAACAAAGAAAAGTTTATTTAGCAAAAGAGTTTAAAAGACAAGTCTGTTGTAATTACAAGATCTCTTATAAGTGGTAATTAATAAACATAATCTTTAGTTGTTGAGAGAAGATCGCGGGAAATTTAAATATAAAATATGCATATCGGCTTAAAGTCTAATAAGGCTATTCTATAGTCTAATATATCTAATAAGACCGATAAAGACTATTTATCGGAATCGAAATCGGTATAGGAACTGATCGTGTAAAACCCCTTTAAGAGTGTATTTGAAATACTCAAAAATATTGGAACTAAAATATTATATAACATACACTTCAAATGAAAATATGCCAACGATGTTAATTTAGTTACATACTGTCTCGGCGCAATAAAGTTGATGTGCCATCTGTCGAACAAAAATGAACCGTATGTATTTTAAGCTAGTCTTCAATAGATGTCAGTTATATAAGTTTTGATCTTTGATAAACTATTCGTAATTTAATTATTTAATTCAAATTATTCAAGAATATAATTATTAGTAGGAGACCAATCTTAAAAATATTTTTTCTATTACATAAACAAAATAAAAAAAAGGAAACAGCAATTTTTAAATACTTGTAATAATATATTTCTATTTGTACTTTGTCAGCAGTTAAGTAAATTATTCATAATATAAAATATATATTAATTATATGTCGTTAATTAATTTTCTAATAGTAATTGCTTAACAATAATTTAAAGATAAAATGCGTCATCTATTAAACACTTCATATATGAGCACTATTATTTCTTAAATTACAACGCCAGACCAGTATGTAACATTATTATTAGTGTAAATGTAGTTGCACGCTATGCAGGCGTTGAAAATAAACTATTATTTTTATATATTATTTGAGGTGTAAGCAGAAAATATTTTTGTTGACAATTGACAAATTTGGTGTAAATTAATTTTAGCGAAAATAATATTTTCTGCGTTTTTTGAGAGGAATGAAGGTTATACTTTTGTTGGAAAACATGATGAAAATGTTGTAGTTTTAATTTTGGCAAATGTAAGATTTTCTATGTTTCTTAAGGAATGTGAATTTAAATTGTGAGTATATAGAGATAAAACTATTAGGTTGAATAAAATTACTCGCATTCGATATAAGATACGATGCTGATCGTCGTACTTGCGTAGTTACTCATTTCGGATATCTCAAATAGATTAAATCAAGTCAACATCGAACCATTCATAAATTTCATACACTTGTTTTTTTGATAATGACGTAGCTATAGGCCTAATACTATTATCAGATCCAGCAACGGAACTATTAGGAGTTCAATATTTTATTTTATTTTGTCAAAGAAAATATTTTCAAAATAAACACAAATATTTTTAGGTCTGCAAACAATTTGGTGAAATGGATCGCTATATGAAGTTTCCGTCACTGATTTTTTAATCAATCCGTGTATGATATTTAGTAAATGACTTGTCATAGTATAACCATGAAAGGAAAATCACTTTTATTGTATTCTGAGAATTCAATCATTTATGCTATCAGAACATGTTCCAACATGTCATTGTAAAAACCACATTGTGGTTTTGTAAGACTTAGTTTATTTGCATTTTTAAACGAAATTAAAACAAGCTGTATATTATGCAATAATAACAAAATGCAACACACCTAGCAAATACAAACTATGAAAATAGTATTGCCACGCTTTCACAAATATTAAATAAAATTATTTTAACATCTCTGTAATCTGAAATAAGTATCAGAGTACTTGGCTAGTTTATCGCGTACTTCTTTCCTCACGTCATCACTACTTCCTATTCTTGTTCACATCGACTATTTATATTTTCGAAGCTTATTTGGCAAAATAACTAGTCTGGAAAGTTTCCAAAAATCATGTTTTCAACACTGTTATTGACGTGATGTTATTTTCTTTTAAAAAATGTTTGATACCTAATATGAGATTGAACGTTATATATGTTAGATAACGAGCTACGTATGAAAAAGATACATAGTTAGTCTTTCAGACACTTAGTAGTAAATTGGCCATATATAGCAACAAAACAATGTTATAAAAAAAGTATTTATCTAAGAAAGAAATGGAATTAATAAATGGGCTTGTGTCCTCATTTTTTAGTGGTCGATTTTTCAATTGTTGATTGAAATTGATGTTGTTAATAAAAGTGTATTGCCGTGTTTATTTTATTAAATATCTAAATGTTGACGGAGATATAGCAATTAAAAATTTGAATTGTAGTTTTAGCACTAGAAATGGTCGGCCATATTTGTATGACGTGAAATGCATTTTAACGTCAGTTATTTGTTGATTAGGTCAGTGCTGTGGTAATGTTTTGTAGCTGTTGGTAGTCGAAATAATCAAGTCAAGTCAAAAAATAAGTTTTTATTTTAGTTAACCCTGCTAAGGCGGACATAATATTCGAATTTTATTGTTCCTTGAAATAGCTGTAAATAATATTTGATATTTTGATATATAAATATATATAGCAGAGATTTATGAGCTTTAATAATTAAAGAGACAAAATGACTTTTTTAACTGTTAATATCTCTAAAGATATAAGGAGTTATTAAAAAATAATTGAACATTTGAGGTTCTAATAACCCACTTTATCAATATCTCCCGAAAAAGAGAAAGGAGTACTTTGCAAGGAATGGAATGGCGAAGAGAAGGAGGCGGAGAGGGAGGTAAGGAGAAGGGACAAGGAGATACAGCAACAGGAAAGAATGGAAAAAATCGAGAAGAGCAATTACAACACATGATATAAAAGGATTTGGGAGAGAAAGATACCACAGTACTTAATAGAAAAAGACATAAAAAACATGAGAAGGATTGCAAGGTTTAGATTGGAAAACGAGGAGAAAGGAAACAGATACTGGGCAAATAGAGAGGAAAGAATGTGTAGTGTACGGAACGGAGATTGAAACACTGGAGTACATTAAGTTTGTTTGTAAAGAAAAAGCAATAAGCGAGAAGAATATTGGGCAGCTATTAAAGGAAGGCAGTGAAGGAAAGAGGTAGATGGCGGAAATAGAAAAAAGGAACGAAAAACAGGACAATAAATAATCTCGTTATCTGGTTTGCATGGGGAACATGAAGAGAGAGGGTCAAGAGAAGAAGAAGCAGAAAGCACTTTTTGGAAGTACTAAAAGTCTAGAATATTTTTTTTAGTTTTAATAAATAAATATAGTTTAGTTTTAAGTAAATAATTAGTTTTAAATAAAATTAATAAAGTTTAGTTTTAAGGTTGAATTGTTAAGATAGGAATGAAATGTAATAAGAAATAGAATACGGTAGATTGTAAAGCCGAAAGGCACACACAATTAATAATACATAATAATAATAATATAGTTTTATATCTATTTAATAATCTGAACCTCTGCTACTACGCCACTGTGTGGTATTCATTGAATGTTCAAATCGACACGACTCGACGGCACAACATAATATTTGCCAGAGTCACGTGCTATCGCAAATTGACAACAACCGGTCCAGTACTTTTCCATCAGCTCATTTGTTTGTAACACTTGACAAAGTTGCCATCCTGAGTTGACCTCTACTTTTAAACGTCGCTTGATAAGATTGCCAAGCTGAGAAGATTGCCATTTCTCCGAATAATTTAGATGTTTTTTTTAATTTACATATTTCTGATGTAATTCTAAGTTATTTTTAGCTTTTATTATTGTCTTTATGAGTTCAATTATAGTAGCAGTAGTGTAGTCAGGGTCAATCCGAGAGGCATGCGAGAGATGTAGTCGCATCAGACGCCAAGTTAAAGGGGTGCCAAACTTGAAAAATTGGACGACTACTGTAATTTAGTTTCATAACACTAAGGTAGAAGAAGTCGCCAAATCATCTCCTTGCATCTATTATAAATTTATTTTGAATTGGCTCATAGTACCTGACGCATACTAAATATTCAGACTGTCTTAAGACAGTCATGACTCCAGTATGCGGTCGTCCTAAAACAATGTTTGTAATTTGCTTGACAACATGATACATAGTAACTAAAAAGAATGACCTAATCTTATTAGAATATTATCAAAAGAAGATTTGATTAATCTAATCACACATAGTGATCTGTATCAAATGCGATTAGGCAAATCTCCAATCTACGAATAACATTTCAATTGAGATGATTAATTATTTGCGGGGGGCATTTGTAGTCTGTGCTATTAAGGAGATGGAGGCTCATCCGGCGTTTTATAGATTTTCTTAAAGTTTTATCATATAATGATAAATTTTTAAGAAATAATATCATATAATAAAAATATTAAACCTATCACACCTTACTTAATTTAAATATCCCATATTATAATATTCCAGGTGTATCTGACTTTTTTATGTTTGATACTGAATCTTGTATGTACGAGAAATTGATGTTAATAAATGTGTATTGGCGTGTCTATTTTACTAAATATCTAAATGTTGACGGAGATATAGCAATTAAAAGTTTGAATTGTAGTTTTAGCGCTAGAAATGGTCGGCCATATTTGTATGACGTGAAATGCATTTAGTGTCAGTTATTTGTTGAGTAGGTCAGTGTTGTGGTAATATTTTGTAGCTGTTGGTAGTCGAAATAATCAAGTCAAGTCAAAGAATAATAAGTTTTTATTTTATTTAACCCTGTTGGGCAGACATAATATTGGAATTTTATTGTTCCTTGAAATAGCTGTAAATAATATTTGATATTTTGATTTGTAAATACGTATAGCAGAGATTTATGAGCTGTAAGGTTGGTAGCGGTTGTGATGTCACATGCATTAGGAATGAGAACAACGTTGAATCCCTTTAATAATTAAAGAGACAAAATGACTCTTAACATATAAGGAGTTATTAAAAAATAATTGAACATTTGAGGTTCTAGTAACCCACTTTATCAATATATAGTACACTTTTATAGAAATTAAGACATAGGACACAAGTCCATTGCGAAACATATCTTTGCATTTATTGATCTGTATTTGAAATCAATTATCTGCTTGTTTGATGCCGTGCACTCCCCTCCTTCTAGCCGTCTCTCTTTCTGCTACATGCTGTGTGACCGTTGGTCGTTGCTCGTCGCTCGACTTGTTCACTCGTTGGGCGCCGGTGATTCTAAATTCCAAATGGAATTTTTTTTGTGATTTACTTCTAAATACTTTCCACTGGCAGGCAAGATATTTTTATACTTTGCTTTGTGTAAATTTACTTTAAAAATAAATATCAATAACTCAGAGAAAAAACAGAGATGTACTAAGTCCAAATAGGGGCTCACAATTTCTCTTTAAGTAAAATGTATTAAAATAAATAATAGACGACAGAGTGGTCGAGAGCATTCGTACTTGTCACGAGGACTGCTGTGTCTTCGGGTTCGATCTCCGGACCAGTACCAAATGTTCTGGGTTTAGTTGTTGTCATGTTAAATTGATTAACTTGGAGTACTACAAGATATATGAGGCTACGACGACATCACAATAACTGCCAATATAGTAAGAGGGGACATGGGAAATAGGCCGACGTTAAATAAAGTAAATAAAAAATATATAAATAAATAATTTTATATTAAAATAAATGAATTAATTAAAAGCAAAAAATCGGTAATAAATTTAATTACATTTTAAAAATAATAGTTTTTATAAAAAAAATTAAGTAACATTTAAAACATCTTACCGTAATATGATGTCAATTTTATTTTTATAAAAATGTTGACATACGTAATCGTAAAATATTAGCATGCTTTTTCATGTGTGGTTATATTATTTGTTTAGCACAAATGTCTAACAACAACCTTGGATTGAATTATTTATTGATTTATTATTTTGCGACGTCTATTTTGCACATTACAATTATGACGACAATAAGAGTGTTGGAGGGGCAGGGTGGCGTCATCTTTTTGTAGGTTATGTTAGCTTCTGAACTACAAATATAGACGAACACTCTCGTCAGCAGCGAATACACTGATGCACCATTCATCATTTTACTGTAAAGTGTTTGTTTTTCGATGAGTAGAAATATTAAACTAAGTAGCAGTACTGAGGACTTAGCTTCAATTGTACTTCTTATTAATATTCTGATATTGAAAGCAAAATTTTATGCAGTAGACTACGATATTTGTACAATTTAGTCTCTTCTTCTTTCGGCGAACCTCGAACCAGGGGCGGCATTAGCCATTGCGAGACCCCGAGCAGCAGATCTTTGCGAGGCCCAGAGGAAATTTTATAAAAGTTACCAAGCACAAAGATGACAAATATTAATGATGATAAACTACCTTAAAACAAGACGCAGTGATTCAAGTGGGATTTCTAAAGAGCAAAGCGCGAGATTCATGTAGATATATAGTAATAATTTTTTCTACTTGGGTTGTTGTGCGAGAATGCGAGGCCCAGGCGGTTGCCCTGCTTGCCACCCCCTAAGGCCGCCTCTTCCTCTAACCTAGAAAGATTGATTGATATTGCAGAACTGTCAAAACGTCTTCAATGCGAACGCTTTGTTAAAAAACTGTGAAACATTTGCTAACATAGTGAAAGATATTACTTGTGTTATAGAAACGAAATATACCAGTGGAGATAATCCATTATACTCGTATTCACTGGAACAGTTCAAAACATGTTTACATTCTCTGAATTATTTGAAATACTAGAGCGAAGTTGGTGATCTACGACTAGTAGTAAACCCGTTCTCGTATCTATTCTAAATATAACGCAAATCACAGCACGTGCGTTATATTGCTAAAATTACATCAGCTGACGATAACTGGGCGGTGAATTATAAATATTTAGAGGTTAGAGGTCACGGGAAAGTTTGATAACATAAAATAATCCGGTTTTGTGCTATTTCTAGCGTAATGTTACACAATGTATTTCTAATACAAAATTATAATTTGTACTAATTTACATACATATGCACATACAGTACAGGGTGTTCCAGAAGTCGATGTCAAGCCGGAATTGCGTCATAGGACAAGTCATAACCAGTGGCGTAGCAAGGTAATCAAGGGCCTCGGTGCAAAAAAAATAATCTGGGCTCATAACTAAACTGAACGCGCGATAACTAGAATGCGTATCTCTGCGTGAGAGAATTACGTAATAGATTTAGACCCTTGCCTGGTCCATGCTTTCCCCCTCCCTCATGTTTAGTGATAAATTTGTACACAAGTGCGTATGAAATACACTCTCAATAAAAAAAATTCATTCCTATTTAGAATTTTTGTTATTGCTTATGTTTTTGTTATAAAAGTTAGTTAAAATATAAATATAAGTCATAAAAGTTCGAGGGCCCCCTGAGCTTGGGGGCCCCGGTGCACTGCACCGACTCGCCCATACCTAGCTACGCCTGTGGTCATAACAGTTATCAGAAACATATTTAAAAAAATCTAAGTTGAATATTTTAAAAATGATTGGCATTTAAAAAAATCGAGAAGATCTGCACCCTGTGATAATCTTTTCACTCCTGTTGCTACAAATCTTAACTTCTTAAATTTTCTTTTTTTGTTATGTGATCCTGAATAATGTTTCTGTAAACTCTTGCCTAAAATGTAAAGCCAACTGTTTCAGCTTGGAAGAAATGTTACTTGCCAAACTCGCATAGTACTTTTTTTTCAGTACAGTCACTAAAAGTTGGGCGAAATATTAATTTTAAATATTTCGTTGGTGACAAGTGACAATTTCTTCCAAGCTGGAGCAGTTGGCTTTACATTTTAGGCAAGAGTTTTTGAAACATTATTCAGGATCATATAACAAAAAAAAAAAAATTAAAGTTAGGATTTGTACAACAGAAGTGACAAGATTGTCACATCGTGCAGATTTTACTCTTTTTTTTTTAATGCCAATAATTTTTAAAATATTCAAGTTAGATTTTTTAAATATTTTTCTGATAACTGTTCCGCCTTGACATCGACTTCTGGGACACCCTGTATACATAAAATATTGATTACGTGCGAAAAACTGCTCTTTACGCATACAAATAAATTTACGCATTTATATAAAAAAAATCATTAATAATGACGCGTTTTTAATTAAAAATAAAAGAAAATAAGGATAGCTCCTCATGAATAAGAGTTTGAATTTTTGAAAAAGCAAATGAAGAATAGGGATTCTCAATAAGATGAATACTAATTGTTGAAAGGTTTCTATAAGTAAAATAAAAAATAATATACACTCTATGTCATTGCCATCTTGTTTGCAGTATTTAAAATTTGACTGCGGCTTGAGGTGTGATTCTTTAGTTATTTGTGGTCAACTTTACAATTACGCTTCAGGCACCACAAATGCCTAATTCGCCTAGGGCTGTACGCTTCGCTAGGTTTAACAAAACCACTGCACTGGTTTAAAGTTGTATAAAATGTAGGGAATCTATAAACCAAGTACAATGGAAAAAAACCGAATGGAAAACTTTTGTAACCTATTATATTAATTTATATTATCTGTACCTGGGGCTACAGGTGGCGGCCTTTGTCATTGCAACGCCCCGGGCGTCAGATCTTTGCGAGGCCCCGGGGTGGTTCTTTGTGTAATTTATGCAAATTAAAAGTAAGTATTTTTGATGATGATTGACGAGAAATGCAAAAGTTATAAATAAATAAATATAGAGTTTTAAAATTTTATATTGGAAGATTTATAAAAGTTGACACGAAGATGACAAATATTATTGATGATAAACTAAGGCACATGAATGCCTTAAAAGACATACGCAGGGATTCAAATGGGTTTTCTAAAGCGACAGACGCGAGATTCAAATGCATATATAGTAATGAATTTTTCAACTTGGGTTGTTGCGCGAGGGTGCGATGCCCCTGCAAGGCCCCTAAGGCCGCCTCTGTGTAGCCCAGCACCTTAACAGATTTAATAATAAACATTATATCGTTAAGTTAACGATATTGTTGCAAACAGACATGTACGGCAATAGTTTTCAAAATATAAAATAATTATTATATATATAAAATAAATAAATAGGTATTTTGTATTTGAATGAAAAGTAAAAAAAAGGATTTCGTAGTTTGTAAAGCATTTGTGTAAATCTCTCGTTGCGAGATATAAGATTGTTAAATTGAAACCTACTAAAGAAAATAAGTGACAGTTTTGAGTTTAAAATTTTCTGTATATTATAATTAATAATGTTGTTAACTTAAGATAATGGGCTTGTGTCCTCATTTTTTAGTGGTCGATTTTTCAATTATTGATTGAAATTGATGATAATAAATGTGTATTGGTGTGTCTATTTTATTAAATATCTAAATATTGACGGAGATATAGCAATTAAAAATTTTAATTGTAGTTTTAGTGCTAGAAATGGTCAGTCATATTTGTATGACGTGAAATGCATTTTAACGTCAGTTATTTGTTGAATAGGTCAGTGTTGTGGTAATGTTTTGTAGCTGTTGGTAGTCGAAATATCAAGTCAAGTCAAAGAATAATACATTTTTATTTTATTTAACCCTGCTAAAGCAGACATAATATTTAAATTTTATTGTTCCTTGACATAGCTGTAAATAACATTTGATATTTTGATATATAAATACATATAGCAGAAATTTATGACCTGTAAGGTTGGTAACCTTACACAAGGATTGTGATATCACATGCACTTGGAATGTGTACAACGTTGAATCCCTTTACTAATTAAAGAGACAAAATGACTTTTTTAATTGTTAATATCTCTTAACATATAAGAAGTTATTAAAAAATAATTAAACATTTGAGGTTCTAGTAACCCACTTTATTAATATATAGTACACTTTTATAGAAATTAAGACATAGGACACAACCCAGTAAACAATTTGGTGAAGTGCCCTATATGGTGAAGTTCGAGTCACTCGTACCATTCTATTCTAACGCTTTACAAGTTCGAAGCAACAACACAGAAACAAATTTTAGTTCAAATTCATTCTCTACCTGTCACAGATTTTGTGTTAGTTGTTAGAATTTTTTCATAATAATATTCTTTCTTTTTCCAACATCATTCATTAAGTAGCAGTTGTTTCTTTCATATTTTTCTTAGTTCACTTTCATTCCAAAGTGAGAGAGAAACGAGATGCGGTTAGACAAGTAAAATATATTTTTCACCGTTACACTTGTATACTTGTATAATATTTCGTTCAGTACAGTATGTTTAAAGTATATGCTATCCTTTATCAACAAATATTTCTTTAATGGTAATAGACAGATGCTATCTCCCTCAATCCCCGAATATAATGTATTTAAACGAAGATAGTATCCAGCGATGGTAAGGCAGAGGTTTTAAACCTAACGCAGACCTGCCGATCGTGGATTTTTGAATCACCAAAACAATGTAAAAAACTAATATATCGAGTATTGTTGAAGATGAATAATATTCATTAAAAAAATCACGATCCGTACTAAAGATTACATCTATTTATTTCTTCATTTAAATATTTATATTTTGCAGACTCTAAAAATTAGAATTCCATTAAGTTTTATACCCCTGCTAGTGTCAAGTTTATAACTCCGGTCATAAATCATAAACCGACTCCGCTTTTAATTCAGCAGTGAACCGTCGTTGCAATGTCTGTAGCTCATAAATAGTTTCTTTCCTATGAACGACTGAATAGAAAACGAACACGTTCCAGACAAAAAACTCATGATATGTAATAGAAATTAAGTAGAATTTACTCCAAAATGTTTACTGGGAAACCCATTGAAATACAGGTAAAGACGAATGTAACATTTATGAAGCAAATATGTTTAAAAATAAACGTAGAATATTATTTAAATAAGTGTACAGAATAATATTTACCAATTAAAGCGATGTGCTGTTGCACAGATTAATTTTTCAAACAGTTTTTACTGGATACTTTCAGGGATATGCTTAATATTTTCATGTTGCATGTTTTAAAACAAGGGACTGTAGTCTAGTCTACTTCTAGTATAACTAATATCGATACTGTATTTCTACCACAGGACGGTCCCCTTAAATAAACAAGCTACGTCGTACAATGTGGTACGTATTATCTGCTGGCAAATCTCTTTAAAGGCTCCCTATAAATAGTGTTCACTTTTAGTCAGATTTCATTCGCAAACATATCTCGTGCGGCAGAGGTCAGTCAGATACAGAATTCACGATCAACGATCAACGTACCGATCCGACCTACCTCAATATAAATATTAAAAGATTAAAATAATATTGTGTTTAAATAATATTTGTTGATAAATATAAGTGGTATATTTTTTTTATTATTAAATTTCAATTTAAAAAAAAATCAAAATGCCTGAAAGTTTGATCAATACTAAAATTCAACCTATTGAAGCTGAAGTTAAGAAAGCTGTTAGGACTACCACGTCCCAGCAGGTATTCGCTAGGGAAGATAAATATGGGGCCCATAATTATCACCCTCTTCCAGTTGCGCTCTGTCGAGGCCAAGGTAAATATAACTGTCATTTATTTAATAATTTTAAAATAAAATAAAGGAAACCAAATTAATTTTGTTTTTATTTTTTGAGGTGTCTATGTGTGGGATGTTGAAGGAAATAAATATTACGATTATTTGAGCGCCTACTCCGCAGTCAACCAAGGTCACTGTCATCCTAAAATCGTGAAGGCTCTGACTGAGCAGGCAACAACTCTAACCTTGGCCTCCAGGTATGAAAATAATACTTATTGCTATATAAATAAATCGTTAATATTGCATAACATAATGGTAAACTTTTACATAAAACAACTTACTTACAATTAACGTATATTAATGTAATACTGCTATCGGTGATAAAACTAGTACCTAATGCAGGCGGACGTTCATTAAAAAGTGTATAAGCAAAATTTAGAAATAAAAACGAGGTTTAAAGAAATAATTAATTTTAACATACTAACTTCATATTCAAGTGCTGCCATCTTAATATCAAGTACTTAACTTCAATAATAGTATATTTAAGCCTTTTCTTAAACTTGGTTAGTGTTACTCTTTTCTATTACACTTTCTACACTTTACCAGACCCCATGATAGTTATTAAATAATTATTCCTGTTAAAGTTTTTATTAAAATTACATTTGAATTTACCGCCATAACTGCAACACAAGTGCTTCTATTTCTATCTATACAATACAGCCTCTTATTATTATTTCAGAGCTTTCTATACCGATGTCTTAGGAGAATACGAACAATACATCACAAAACTATTTGGCTATGACAAAGTGCTCCCTATGAATACGGGTGTCGAAGGGGGTGAAACTGCCTGCAAATTGGCTAGGAAATGGGGCTACAAAGTTAAAAATATTCCAGATAATCAAGCAAAAATTATTTTTGTAGAAGGTAACTTTTGGGGAAGGACTTTATCAGCTATTTCTTCATCCACGGATCCTTCAAGCTATGCAGGATTTGGTCCCTTCATGCCAGGATTCAGTTTAATCCCTTATAATGATCTTTCAGCATTAGAGGTGAGGAGAATAATATTCCTTTAAAAATTAGTTTGAATAAGAAAGAAAGTTGATCTTAAAAGTAAAATAATTGTTATTTTAAGGTGGTACTGCAAGATCCAAATGTGTGTGCCTTCATGGTAGAACCCATCCAAGGAGAAGCAGGAGTTGTAGTACCTGATGAAGGTTATTTAAAAGGAGTTAGACAGCTGTGCACAAAGTAAGTCATTTGTAAGAGGGATAGTGAAATTTTAAGTAAAAGAAAAGAAATTAAATTAATATTATTTTTTACAGATATAATGTTCTCTGGATTGCTGATGAGGTACAGACCGGACTTGGAAGAACAGGGAAAATGTTGGCTGTTGATTATGAAAATGTTAAACCTGATATTGTCGTATTAGGAAAAGCTCTTTCAGGCGGTGTATATCCAGTAAGTTTCTTTTCTAATATACAAACACATATGTTTACTTCTTATACGATTAGTGACGGAAAATTGGGAAATAAATTTAACGAAATCAATACATATTTATATAGATCGATATATTTAAATTTACAATACAATATAACTCTATATTAGACTATTTCTTTTATATAATAAGAAATAGAGAATCCAAGAGAAAAATAAAAATATCCAAGAAACACACTAATATAAAGAAAATTTTATCTAGAAAAAAAAAGTTTAAAGTTATTTATCAACATAATAAGTGGAGGTATTATCTTTAACAATATGCCATTGCCATTGCCAAGGCCAAGGCTTTCTTTTATCAACTTTTATAAAATCGGAGATAACGGGCTAGAACATCACTTGGTGTTAAACTGGTTGCTTGATAAAAGGCGTATTAATACTCTTCAATGATTATTATAATATATATACTATACTAATGATTTCATTTATTATAACAGGTATCTGCAGTATTAGCTAATGACTCCGTAATGCTGTGTATTCAACCTGGAGAACATGGATCAACTTATGGAGGAAATCCTCTAGGATGTCGAGTAGCGCTTGCAGCTTTACAAGTACTTCAAGATGAGCGATTAGCTGAAAATTCTTATAAAATGGGTGAAATTTTAAGAACAGAATTATCGAAGTTACCAAAAGAAGTTGTAACTTGCGTAAGAGGAAAAGGATTAATGAATGCTATAGTTATTAACAAAGGTAAGTCATAAAGCAATTAATTTAATTAACCCAACAAACAATTTTTCTAAGTCTCGTACAAATCTTATACGATTCTGGTGATCATTGTTTGTATGGAATTCTTTCAACTGAAATGCCTTTCTTTATTATACATAGATGTATGTATCATATACTACATATATATTTCTTATGTTACCTACTACAGCGGTAAATATTCTCTATGTATAATAAGTTCAGTAGAAAGGGTTACACCTAGTCTTGCAAATAACGATGTTGAAAATGTATACTTAAATAAACAAAATAATTTTCAGATTTAGACGCCTGGGAGGTCTGTCTCAAGCTGAAAGAAAATGGAGTACTAGCAAAGCCAACTCACGGTGATATTATTCGCCTTGCCCCACCACTTGTCATATCCGAAACAGAAATGCTAGAAAGTATTGAAATTATTCGAAATACAATCAATTCATTCAAGAAATAAATATCTTAAAGGAGCCAGTCTATTGATCAAAACAGACATCCGGGACACGACGACGTGCCTAGAGTCAATGCCTGCATGCAATGAAAATGTGCGGTCTGAAAAGCTTGTGGAACAATTCACAAGGAACATGAAGCAAAAGTAGTTCGAAAAAGTAGTTTCAAAATAATTTCGACACAACTTTTGAGGTTAAAATTTGACGACCATTTCGTGTTAAATTTTTTAAATAGTAACAAGCGAATAGAGTCGCTTTTATGTTTAACTACCAAAATTTATTAATATCACTGTCTCTACCCATATTGCTTCTTTAGTAGTCTGGCGCCCCATTTAAGATTATCAAAATATTGAAATCAATATTGATCACAACGGATATGCAAAGTGGCTTTATCCTAATCTTAAAATAATCCCACTAAACACTAAAGTAGCATTTATGTTACCATATAGACTTCACAACAAATAGACAACTTGACGAATTTGAGTTCATAAACAATTCACTATTGATTTATTAATAATTCATTATATGAATTATTAAGATATTTGTTGGCAACGTTTAGACATAAATGCTATATAAATATGTTTAGTGGGATTATACTCTTAGTTTATTAGACTTATAATTTAATTTAAGATATTTAATAGAATTAAAACTATAACTTAATTTAGATTTTAAATTTATAATAAATAAAATATTTAAATATATATTTGTGTTTATTTTTATAAAAGAAGTAGGGCTATGTTGTAAATAGAGCAAGTCTAAAGGTTACCGTCCACTTATCAGCACGAAAAACAATCATAGTTTTTTGTTTTATGAATGAAATATTGTTGAGAAGCGAAGTGAAGGGTAAGAGGCTACGGTGTCAGCATTTGCACAAGGATTAGCTGCAATATCAACTTTAACTCACGGGTTGCTTGTTGAACCAACTCAAACTGAAGCGAATAGTATACGAACAAGAATAGGAACAAACAAACGATGCCGCTTGTATACGACCTCCATATATCTTTCCTTCTCATCAACGAGGCTTTAAACAGAATGCTTTCGTGCTGAACTGCGTGGACATTTGCGGTTGGTTTTACAAAAATCTCAAACAGAGATGTTTGAGAAATAATAAATTGAAAATGTAAGATCTTCATTGGGAGAGCCACAAACTTATTGTCAAAAATACATTTTCAACAAGGTCCCGGATATTTTACCGCCAAGGACAACACAGAGATAAAAATTAGTTGATATATTTTTAGGTATTTAGCAATAATATAATCTGCTGTAAAGATAAAGCAGTTACTTACATATGGTTTATCATTCTGCATAATAAAATGTTGTTTTTAAGAATACACAAACTTATTATATAATATATTTAATATAATATATTTTTTATTTATTTTACAAATATAATGAAAATATAATATTTAGGTAGAGGATTCGCGCTACTGCTTAATAGACGACGCATTCGGTTTCAAAATATATGCTAAATTTTTAAGCCTGAAGAACAGGCAACCTAAATTACATCGTTTAAAAGAACCTTTGAAGCTTACACTTATAGACATTTTTTTCTAAAATTTAATTTTCCATATTTTTTAAATTTTTTTAGGGTTATTTCTGGCGTACGTTAAGTTGATAAACTATTTAATTCCATTTAAAATATCTATGCATTTCTGACTATATGAAATCATTTCTAAATTAATAAGCTATTATTCTAATAAATGAATTTTTGTATATGAAATATGTTTTATAAGCTTTGGTTTGCTACACGTTTAATTGATGAACTATTCAATTAAATTTAAAATATTTACGCATTTACAGCTTTTATAGAACTTTTATTAAATTAATGGACCTCTTTTTCTAAAATTTAAATTTTTATATTTGCTTAAAATAATTTTTGTTTTTTAATGTAGTTTTCTATGCTGAATTTAATAACAAAAATCATTTTAAAAAATCTATTGCAATTCGAGTATAATATGCTGATATCTCGTAAACCAAAACAATTATATAAAAATTAAATGCAGATATTTGATAAACATTCAAAATTATGTTAAAAACTGTTATAAAATTAAGATTTTTTTTTTTTCAATTTTTATAAAAAGTAATAAGAGAAGTATAGTCTTCTTGCTTTTCATAAAAATGACCCAAAATAGTTACTCATTTTTATAACGGTAATTAACATAATTGTAAATGCTGATTTCAAATTTGGAATTCATTTTTAGATAAGTGTTTAGATCTTAAAAAATATTTTTTTTTTTCAAATAAGTAAAAAAATTCTAAACTTTAAACTACGATAGAAAACATTAATCATTTTCAAAAAATATAACAATTTAATTCTTTTAAGAAAATGTCCATGAATCTAAAATGCAATGACGCAGTTTTTTATTTTATAGCATAACGAATATATCTGCATCAAAAAATATTAAAGAAATGTAAAATATTTATTTGTTTTAAATATTAATGAATTTATAAAAGGTCGCATAAATGCTTGAAAACCGTATATATTTAAAATGTAATGACGCACTTCTTTATTTTATAGCATAAAAAACATAACTAGATCAAAAAATATCAAAGAAATGTAAATTTTTTATAAAGTCATAAACCAGAGAAAAGTAAAAAATAAAATAGGAATGAAACAATTCGTTATATTGAAGAACACATTATGTAAATCTATATGTTATAGTATTAGCGTGACGATCAGGCGCTTTGAAACGTGTAATGTTTTAAAAACTTTTTCTAAGTTCATGGACCTTTTCTTCTAAAACTGAACTCTCTTAAGAAGATTAGAGACAGAGGAAATAGAAATTCATGTTTTTAAATTAATAAAGAAAGTGAAGTAGCATTAAATTGTACCAATAAAAATATTGACATTCCCCTGCGAGATCAGTTGTATCTAGTCATAATTACTTTCAAACTTGTACGTTAAACTGGGTCCATGTCCAGATTATGCTATCTCCAGACAAACACTGTTAATGTTACGCCACTGATTTCATAACAAGGTTTCCAGGTTAGTAACAAAAATTACAAACGATTAATAAATGAATTCGTTACCACGGACAAATGTTGTGTACTTCAGCATTAAAGCAGCACTATACCGATTATATATATATAATAAAAAATATAATTCCATTCATAAATGTAATCTCGCATCAAATTAAAGTTATAATAAATTTAAGCCAAATTTAAATAGCTTAAAAAATCTTCAGCCTTTTATATTGTTGCTCTTTTTTAATTACTTTATTAAAAATACACATTTTGTCACATTTCTGAATAACTGGAAAACATCATCAAACGATGGCGCCAAGATTATGTCCTTTCGTAATACTAGTGTGACTAAAAGTCCAAGATCGCAGGGCTCCCAGACCTACGTCATTTAAGCAAAGCTGAAATTTTAAGAATAAATAGTGTAATATGTAGTTAGTGCGTATTTGCTAGCTGAAAAGCAGGGCTCTTCTACATGTAGCAGGTGCAAAAGGTACATAAAAACCTCACCCACCTACCTCAAAGTATACTGTTCAAAACAATTCAATTTTATATATGTTGCTTTGGGTCCTATTTCAAGACCTTTTGTAAGCAGCCAGACCAATCCGAAGAACTAAACATCCCGCCAGACATAATAAAAGTTCTTACTCTATAAATATTCTTGAGATCTTCGAGAAGTTTTGTTCAAGTGTTTAGTTATTCCGTGTTGGTTACGTAACCAAAGCTCTTCACACGATCCTCGTATTTTCTCAATGGCCCTATCGTTTAACAAACGACTTAACATTTCTTATCTACACTGTAGAGCAAGCGTGTCAAACTGTAGGCTCGCTGGACGCATGCAGTACTTAAGGATTATTTGTACAGCCTATTCCTGACTTTTGCTCAAGAGTACCGTGTCAGAAACTCTTTTTCTTCTTTTTCAAAAAATCATATGAAATTTGGAGAAAAGAAGAAGAGTTTTCCGTCTCATTACCATTGAGCAAAAGTCAGGAATTGTTCTCCTGGTTTGTAAATATATGGAACCGTTACATATAAAAGTATGTCTATCTTTGATAGTACTTGTCGGTGAGAGCACTTATCTTTAATTATTAAAAATTAATGGAAATAAGTCTTCAATCAGATCACACCTTGACAGTTTAGACTTTCCATTGGTTCTAGCTAATTAGCTCAGATTTGCAAGTCATTATTGCGAACAAGAATTCTACTCAAGTGGAAAAGATAGTAGCAGAGAAGTCAAGTGTCTGGACGAAAACATTAAAATTATCTCCTTTTTTTGTATACTATACCTTTCGAAATAAACCTACGTTTCCATGAAAAATGATTTTGAAGTGTTTCTTACTGAGCTTGTGTCCTCATTTTTTAGTGGTCGATTTTTCAATTGTTAATTGAAATTGATGTTAATAAATGTGTATTGGCGTGTCTATTTTATTAAATATCTAAATGTTGACGAAGATATAGCAATTAAAAATTTTAATTGTAGTTTTAGCGCTAGAAAGGGATGACCATTTGTATGACGTGAAATGCATTTTATACGTCAGTTATTTGTTGAGTAGGTCAGTGCTGTGGTAATGTTTTGTAGCTGTTGGTAGTCGAAATAATCAAGTCAAGTCAAAGAATAATAAGTTTTTATTTTATTTAACCCTGTTACGGCAGACATAATATTGAAATTTTATTTTCCCTTTCTTTGAAATAGCTGTAAATAATATTTGATATTTTAATATATAAATACATATAGCAGAGATTTATGAGCTGTAAGGTTGGTAACCTGTAAACTTGTCAGAGTTCTGTCAAGAATATCTCTCTTTTACGCTCTGTTGTATAAAAGAGATAGCAACTAGCGGTTGTGATGTCACATGCATTTGACATTTGACATTTGTCTCTTTAATAATTAAAGAGACAAAATGACTTCTTTGATTGTTAATATCTCCTAACATATAAGGAATTATTAAAAAATAATTGGACATTTGAGGTTCTAGTAACCCACTTTATCAATATATAGTACAGTTTTATAGAAATTAAGACATAGGACACAAGCCCATTGGTCGACAGTTTATACTCATGAAATTTCTCAGGATCTCGTGGTATTTTCGGAATGTAGGTTTTTTACTGTGGTTTAAAATTTTCTTTAAATAACACAAATGTCAAAGATGGATAGCAAGTTTTAAAAGTAAGTACAAAGCCGAATGTGATTGTGATAACCGGAATAATTAAGAAAGGTATCTCACGCGTTTGCTGCTCTAACGCTAGATCTGAAGAAAAATATTCAAACCAAAATTTGACAAGATGAACATTTTGTATTCTAGGTACGGAACCTCCAGAAATGTGGGGCCCGTAGCATTTCCTACTTCTTTTTTATGAATAATGCGGCACTGACTGTAAACATTAGGCAACTATATACTACAGAAATTGATAACAATTCAGTTATTGCAATTCCGTCAGATTATTTTTAATCTGTAATCAGTCACACTCACTTTGCAGTACTTACAAGTACTATCTGTAATATTTATATCGTAATTATCATTATTTATTGATCTGTAATGCAAACAATTGAGTGCAGTTTAAAAAAAAATGATATCATTACAAATACAGCCTTATCAATGTTTGAAATCAGAAGACATAATTGTTGCCATGTGTGTTCGATGACTTTTACTAAGGATTGAGAATTGAATTTATGAAATGAACATCAACTTAACAAAACATTAAATAGATAAACATGTATTTTGCTGATTGTGAATCTAACACTATAGTGAGAGAATGCCTACAGTTACAAGGTATACGAGTATACAGGCAGACCACAGACTAACTATATCCTAGAATGGGCTTGTGTCCTATGTCTTAATTTCTATAAAAGTGTACTATATATTGATAAAGTGGGTTATTAAAACCTCAAATGTTCAATTATGTTTTAATAACTCCTTATATGTTAAGAGATATTAACAATTAAAAAAGTCATTTTGTCTCTTTAATTATTAAAGGGATTCAACGTAGTACACATTCCAAATGCATGTGACATCATAACCGCTACCAACCTGACAGCCCATAAATCTCTGCTATATGTATTTATGTATCAAAATATCAAATATTATTTACAGCTATTTCAAGGAACAATAAAATTTCAATATTATGTCTGCCTTAGCAAGGTTAAATAAAATAAAAACTTATTATTCTTTGACTTGACTTGATTATTTGACTACCAACAGCTACGAAACATTACCACAGCACTGACCTACTCAACAAATAACTGACGTTAAAATGCATTTCACGTCATACAAATATGACCGACCATTTCTAGCGCTAAAACTACAATTCAAACTTTTAATTGCTATATCTCCGTCAACATTTAGATATTTAATAAAATAAACACGCCAATACACATTTATTAACATCAATTTCAATCAACAATTGAAAAATCGACCACTAAAAAATGAGGACACAAGCCCATTATTTAAGCATTTTATTGCTGATAGTGCTAGATTCAGTACATCTTAGTAACACAAGTAAATTTGAACGCCTGGTCAGAGTTTTCTTTTTTTTTTCTTTTTAATATATATTTTTCAGTGCATCAACTATTGGTAGTTATTAGCACTTTAAATCAATATTACATTTTTTTTATACATTTTCTTATAACATATAACTTATCCACTATATAATAATTCTATTTTTCTATATATCAGCTTCTTTCCTTATTCCATTGGTGCTTCATCAATCACCTCCTCATTCAACGTTTAAAATCCTTATTCTTCTTCCTATTTCAGCATCTCGATTTGACACAGGAATCGCCTCAACTATGATGTTCGCATTTCCATCCAATCACTTCTAAAGCTGTTCTTTTTTTCTTCTTCTTCTCTTTTTCCTTTTTCTATTTTCGTTTTCGAATTTTTCTTTTAGTTATCTTTTCTCTATGGTTGCACACAACCAATTAAATCAAACCCAGAAAATATAACTCTGTCCCGGTGATCGAACCCGAGAACACAGTATTCAGTAACTATGTAGTCAGAGTTTTCTTGTCTTACACTAATTATAAAATTATTACTCTTTTAAATTTATGTGAACAAACAAATTATTGTTATACCTGAACCAGACATGCTTCTTTGTGTACGAATGCTCAATATTAATGGTCATCCATAAATGACTTCACACAAATTACATGATTTCTAAAACCCATCGTCCTCATTATCACATATTGTGAAGCCCAACCCCCATGTTATGACGCCACTCTTTTAAAAATATATATATTTTTTGGTCTTATTTCTTTTTTTCTCTACAGTTTGAATTTTTGATTATCCTCCTCTACCCTTGTCACTCTATGTGGACCTTCTCCTAAAAATGCATGATTGTATACATAGTTCGTGTTCGAAGGGCAAAGATTCATGTATTCGTACACGAACACGAACTTTCCGCTCTAGTAGCGGTAAACATGACACGGGCCTCAGATGGTATAATTACGGCAGTGGCGGTAAATAAAATAGAATCTGACAATCGGCTAAGATCACGAATAAACTAACACGCATTTGTGGACGAACACGCATTAGTTACATGGCAAAAAACATACTTAGTCATAAAATTTTATTAAAAATATTAATTGGTTCAATTGACAATTTAATAATACTAATTTTATTACATGCTAATAAACAATATGTTGTTTACAACTTTGTTAAACACAAAACCTGCACCACGAATTGTGCCGTCACGCACAGTAGGCTCACGACGCAATAATTTCGATTGTAAGAACAGTACAACTTTACACTGGATAGAATTACATTCTTGGTGAAAGCGAAACATTTTCTTTAGCTATTGCTCCACCAAAAACAAGAATACGAAAATAATGAAATAACATAAGCGTGTTCGGGTATGAATGTTTAATATTTGTGGTTGCACACATAGTTCATGTTCACAGGTCGAAGAATCATGTATCCGTATACGAACACGAATGTTTTCGCCGTCATGTCTTCTAAGTTGCTATTTCTTTTATACAATAAAGCTTAAAAGAGATAGCATACTGAACACAGAACTCTTATACGTATAACAAATAACTGAGCTATCCCTCAATAGTACGACATGTTACGTCATAAATATGGCCGACATCTGTACCGCTAAAACTACAATTTAAATGTCTAATTGCTCTATCTCCGTCAACATTTAGATATTTAATAAAATAAAAACGCCAATATAAATTTATTAACATCAATTTCATCAACAATTAAAAATTCGACCCCTAAAAAATGAGGACGCAAGCCCATTTAATGACAGCTCTTACCTGCGGCTAACACAGTAATGGGATTAATAAATAAATCTATTCGAAATGGCTACTAACTTTTAAAACATTTATGTCTACATCGCAATAAAAACTGTCAAGACAACGACATTTCAGAACTTGACTTTGATATCACTGAGTTCAAATCATAAGATTAGTGCAATTTATTTTCGTTTGTTTATAAAATGACAAGCAATTTTGTAAGCTGTGGCCTTTTTGGCACCATTATATCGCATCGGCTTAGTTGCGCTAATGCTAACATACTGGCAATGTTGTAACAGTTACATTTTATTTAGAATCTAGATATAGATACACTTAGCAAACACAATTTGTTATTATTTACTTGGACGACACAATGGGCAAGAGCATTGAAAGTTTGAGCTGACTGCTGTGTCTTCGGGGTGATCCCCAGACCACAGTTATAATTTCTGGGTTTGGTTGTTATCAAGTTAAATTGATTATGTGCATACATAATCGTAAACTTTTCAGGCAGCGGTGTGGTTTAGATACTTTTAATGTGCTATTTGAAGCCGTAACTAATACCATATACTCGTATCTGTATCTGAATTTGTATCTTAATAATTCGTCGGTCCTACACAAAAGTGTCTACATACATTGTAGCAATATACTAGTTCTTATAATTTTAAATAAAAATTTAATTATTTTAAATGTGTCAAATATTTCAATTAGGTTGTTTAAACTAAAAGAAATTTATATCTTAATTTGCTTGTTAGTAACCTTTATGACCCCTCTGTTCAAAACCCCATGACTGGTCAAGATTTAGATAGATACTGGCTAAAAACCAGATTCTTCTAGTTTATTAATTAATATCAAAAATAAATTAATCAACTTTTTAAAATCATCAAAATAATTAAATTGTAAAAAGTAAAGTTTTGTCAATTTTTTATGTTTTATAACAGGCAGTAAGTTTAAATAGCGGCTTGGGTGGCTTGCTTAGTATGGCTGTATGGCTGTATGGCTACTTCACAAGGTAAACTCATTTTTTAGAGTTCTTTTTCTTAATTTTTGATTGAAATAAATGTTAATATATGTATATTGACGTTTCTATTTTTTTAAATATTTAAAAGTTTAAAAAGTTATACTTGTATCAAATTTGAATTTCAGTTTTACCGCATGTTTTAGCTATGCATATGACGTCAGAGAAGAAATAAGTAATCGAGATTATTATTCCTAGTTCGCAAATTTCGTAATATAATGCCTAATGGGACACACAACGCAGTCTCTTGTCAGTCGTGACGTACTATGCACTAGAATTTTCTGTAATGTTGGATCCCTTTATTAATTAAAGAGACAAAATAACTTTTTTAATTGTTATTATCTCCTAAAATGTAAGGAGTTATTAAAAAATAGTTGGACATTTATAAAAATGGTTCACAAGCCCATTATGATTGGATAGGACGTTGGTTTTAGAAATTTAGACTAAAAAAGATGAAATTGTGGGAAAAAACATTAAAAATACATCCTTAAATATGTTTGAACATTTTTCTTCAATAAGTTCTTATCGGTTTTAAATTAACTATACGAAAAGAAACATATTTTCAAGGGATTTGAACAAAAACAAAGAAAATAACTTCACTTTCAGTTTATGATTTGAAATAATATGATTTCCAAACCTACTTGTTCAATACAAGTGTTCCTATAAAACTGGGTAAAAAAGTTTTAATCTGTATCGCGCAAATAAAAGATTACCTGTCATAAAAGATAAACACAAATAAAAAAGTTATTTGCCAAACAAATTAAATCTATTTATACTCGTATAATTTAAAAACATATAGTTTATTACATGGACTTATTATAGATTCACCAGTGGCTATCATTCTTCATAACAAACATACTAGCAGAGTTAAGTTTGTACATGTTTATATAAAAACGTTATTTTTAATTGCGTTATACAGAGATATGATTAAACAAGGATATAGTTTTATTATGGTTTTTTGTTACAGTTTTAAATAATAACCGTTACGAAATACATAGCCACGTTTACATTTTTCAGTTACTGAATTCACTGAATTAAAACTTTGATTACTTTTTGAAGCTCTTGAAATTCACTACACTCGAAATCCAGAATCTATGGAAAAAATGCATAGGCTTGTGTCCTATGTCTTAATTTCTACAAAAGTGTACTATATATTGATAAAGTGGGTTACTAGAACCTCAAATGTTCAATTATTTTTTAATAACTCCTTATATGTTAAGAGATGTTAACAATTAAAAAGTCATTTTGTCTCTTTCATTATTAAAGGGATTCAATGTTGTACCAAGTGCATGTGACATCACAATCCTTGTGTAAGGTTACCAACCTTGCAGCTCATAAATCTCTGCTATATGTATTTATATATCAAAATTATTTACAGCTATTTCAAGGAACAATCAAATTTAAATATTATGTCTGCCTTAGCAGGGTTAAATAAAATAAAAACTTATTATTCTTTGACTTGACTTGATTATTCGACTACCAACAGCTACAAAACATTACAATAGCACTGACCTATTCACAAATAACTGACGTTAAAATGCATTTCACGTCATAAAAATATGGCCGACCATTTCTAGCGCTAAAACTACAATTCAAACTTTTAATTGTTATATCTCCGTCAATATTTAGATATTTAATAAAATAGACACGCCAATACACATTTATTAACATTAACTTCAATTAACAATTGAAAAATCACCCACTAAAAAATGAGGACACAAGCCCATTCATACTAACATAAAGATTAACGCAGTATTTACGTAACATATATGTAATAAATTTGTTTACATGTATATTCTGACTAAATACTATATAATACATTATCTAGTAAACATTTTAGTGAAAGCAGAAGTTCCAGTCCAGTCACTTGTACATTTCAATTCTAAAGTTTTACAAGTTATACCACAACACAAGAAATGTATTGTAGTTCGCATCAATCCTTAAGGTGAAATACAATCTGATATCTGTAGTTTCCATACGAACAACTGAATTGAAAACATCATAAAAATTAATACATACGTTATCGAATTAACTCCAAAATGAAACCTTAAGAGACCCAAACTTATTTTGCATGTAAGTTCGTGGTAAAATTGCGTATGGATAGGAATGAATTAGAGATCTATTTAATTGTGACATTCGAAAAAATTTAATGTTTTGAGTGAGAAATAGAAAAGAAATGAAAATAAATAATAATATAATAAGATCCAGCTCATGCCAAACTGGTTCAAGTATTGTAACTTTAAACCTTTCAACAAGAGGTCATTTCATGGATTATTTAACAAGAGCGGTCATTTATTGAATGTTTCAACTAGAGCGGTCATTTTATGAATGTTTCAACAAGAACGATCATTTTATGGATGTTTGAAAGAAAGTGGTCTTTTTATGGATGTTTCAACAAGAGCATTCATTTCATAGATGTTTCAACAAAAGCGGTTATTTTATGCGGTCTTTGTACAAGAGCGGTCATTTTATGGATGTTTCAACTAGAGCGGTAATGTTATGGATGTTTCAACTAGAGCGGTCATTTTATGGATGTTTCAACTAGAGCGGTCATTTTATGGATGTTTCAACTAGAGCGGTAATTTTATGGATGTTTCAACAAGAGCGGTCATTTTATGCGGTCTTTGTACAAGAGCGGTCATTTTATGGATGTTTCAACTAGAGCGGTAATGTTATGGATGTTTCAACTAGAGCGGTCATTTTATGGATGTTTCAACTAGAGCGGTAATTTTATGGATGTTTCAACAAGAGCGGTCATTTTATGAATCTTTAAACAATAGCGGTCATTTTATGGGTCTTTGAACAAGAGCGGTCATTTTATGGATGTAGAAAACGCAATATTTTCGTTAGAAGTGGTGAAATATTTTTTTTTATCTGAAGTAAAAATTCTGAGGTTAGAGGTTAATATAAAAAAATGTAGTTTTCTTTTGAGAAGTTTAAGGTCAAAAATTGAAAGTCATAACTTTAATAATTAAATTTAATATTTAATTAAAAAACGTAAAATAATGAGATTTTCCCACTGGTTCATTCGGGTGAAGTGACCCGTCCCATATTTAAAATAATTTAATTAGATGCTGAGAACATGAGAGATGGTCGCATCAGAAGCGCGTGCTGGTCAAAGTCAAAGTAATGGACGTTGCATGAGGGAAGCGAGTTGTCGAAACCGGAATATCAAAACGGGACAAAAACTCAATGGAAACACTTAATTTTGGATAAGACAAAAAAGACACAGGAGGGAATTGAAGATGTTACTAAAGTCGCTTAAATACAAGGTAAGCCAAACCATGTTCAAATCCGCTTCAATCCAACAGCAACACATAATTTTATTATTACGTAAAATTTAACGTAAAAGATATAACACCTGCTAAAAACATAAAAACGTAATATATGTAACAATTTTATTTGTTTGGTAATTTTTATTTTTACGTATAATTTACACTTCAGAAACATTTCATTTTTACATACAATTTTGTATGTATATTTTATGTGAAATATACATAACATTTTTACTAGTGAAGTCTGAAACTTTTTTTATGAAAATAATACATAATATTTACATAAAAATGTATATAAGTAATATACACTAAGAACATTTATGTAAAATTTATAGAATATATATATGTAAATACTGTTAAAAATATTTGAAAATATAGTACCATAAATTGAAATAATAATTTACAATTTGGCTGTTATTAAATATTGAAATTCGAAGCATTGTACAATAACGTTACTAATAAATTATCTATGTGTATTTGTACTTTAGGAAACAAATAGATCTTTGGTCTCAACAAGTTGATAATTTTCAAAATTGTTTACATTTTTTTGGAACGAAACATTTCAAATGGAATTAACCTTTAGTGCTCTTCGCTAATATCAACAATAACTTGATTAATTATTTAGTTACAGATAACAATGCTTGTGCTTCAATAAATAGCAGAGCTGTGCAAGCATCGGCCAGTAGTGCTTCAACGCTTGAAGGATCTGCAGAGCATCATCCATCATTCACTAATTATATAGAAATTTTAATTAAATTTATTTTAATATTTTGAAAATGTTATCTACAATTAAAATCGCTGAAGGGGCTGTCGCTAAAACCGCAGGATGGTCAAGATTACTTTGCGCAAAGAGGACAATTACATCGCAAGAAGTTTTTAAACGAGAAGAAAAATATGGTGCCCATCATTGCAAGGCTATTCCAGCTGCCCTCTGCAGGGGAAAAGGTAAGCCAAAATATAATAATGATTGTTCGTATTGTAATTGTTAGAATTATTAGAATCAATATAGATTCATTAGATATTTGAAAAACTTAGAAAGCAATCAATGATATTTAATTTATTAAATACGCAATTGTTTACGCGGAGATGATTGATAAATTTATATTTGCCGGGCTGCGATACTTCAATGGATGCGCATATATTTTTAGCATTTAAAGACTTACTTGACTCATTCAATCATTTATGGATTAAGTTTTGAAAAATTAGTTAATCCATATTTTTTTCAAAATCAGCGCAACCTCTTGACCTCATCTACAAATTATAATATATTTTACATATCATTTATATAATATTAATATAATAAAAATGTTACGTTACTACTATATTAAATATACATTTTTTATAAATTGAGGAATCGCAGAAATAACTTATAAAAATATGAGTACATTTCATTATCTAAAATTTAACTTTTTCGTTTAGCATTTTTTATTAGCTATAGTTCAAATTACGAGAGTTTGGGGCGACTCATACTTAAAACAAGTTGTGGGGTATAAACTGCCGTTATAACTAAAAAGGACTGACTCACTTATTTTTCTATGATGTATATAGAAACGAATAAGATAAAATTAATTATCGTATTATAGATTTATACCATTCTTATAACCTCTTTTAAGTATAATTCGCCGCCGAACTATCGTGATTTGTACTATATTTACAAATCATGAACTTGATTTGATATCTTAACATTTTTTGTTTACTATTTGTGGTCCGAATTTCTTTTTAATAATGCAAAATGAATTAAAACGTTAAACAAAAGAAATAACTACAAGAATAAACAATGAACAACTTATTTTCTATAAAATGTATTAAAAGTAATAAATATATAACATAATACACAATAATTTTAATAATATAACATTAAATAAAAAAATAAAAATAAATAAATATAAAAGTAAATTATTTGAACAACTTTAACACCTTTAAAATATCACTTCAAATATCGCGTTATTTACTGTGGTGCAATGTACTAACGAGTATATGCAATGCCAATGCCAATGCCTTAAAATGCTTATCAAAATTATTTAATCAAAGTTTATAAATTAGTTGCACTGTTGCTCAATTAATAACAAAATTCTGATATAAATTATCAGAAATATTCAAAACGTAAACCTTTCAAGAGAACATTTATTTTTAATTATTATCTGTTAAATAATATTTGAATTATCAACCGCAAAACACGCATTATAAGAGCTGGAAGAGGTGTAGTACAACACGTTCAAACTTAAGTAACAAGGAACCTAATACATCGGTATCCTTTATCGATTCTACGTATGCAAAAAAAGTGATAAATGCAGTAATAAAATTTAGGTTAAATCTTTAACATTTGTGTCCACAATAGACAGAAAATGTATTTATTTCATTTTTTCAAATTTTGAATATGCCCGGTGCTTTACTCTTGTAGGGGCCTCGCATTCTCGAGCAACAACCCAAGTACAAAAATTAATTACTATATATGTATTTGAATCTCGCGCCTCGCTCTTTAGAAATCTCACTAGAATCACTGCGTATATCTTTTAAGGCATTCATGTACCTTAGTTTATCATCATTAATATTTGTCGTCTTTGTGCTTGTTTACTTTACAATTTATTTTATACAATTTTTTAGTGAATTTGTTTTATTTAAATAATTTTTACTTATTTAAATAATAATTAATATAAAAATAAAAATAAATTTAATATAAAGTTATAAAAAATTGTTACGAAATTTTTACGTAATATTTTTTATATAATGGGTTGAATCCTTTACATAAAATATACGAATTTAATTTTAAAAATGTTACGTCTTATAATGTTTATTATGTCACAAAATATCTTAAGACCCTTTAATATATCTTAACACTTATTGCCAAGAAAATCAGAGTCACAATCACCTAGAAAGGCCCTGTCTTTATAATAATAGGAAATACACATTATTTTAACTTTGTTATTATGTTATATTTATATTTTACTCCTGAAAACTAGATCCACCACAAAATATAATATATTTGGGTTTGTGAAGATCTAAAATTCATTCAAACACAAGTTATTTGCTACTTAACCAGTGGCATTTTGTGGTATTTCTCTTTCTAGCACTACATTGTAATATGAATTGATAAAAATACAACTATAATCTCATTTTTAAAATCTAGGTATCTTCCTATGGGACGTTGAGGGAAAACAGTATTATGATTTTCTAAGTGGATATTCAGCAGCCAACCAGGGTCATTGTCATCCTAAAATAATAGCTGCCATGCATGAACAAGCTGGGACATTGCATCACGTGTCTAGAGCCTTCTACTCTGACGTTATGGGAGAATACTCTGAGTTCGCCTGCAAGCTTTTCGGCTACGACAAACTCTTACCCATGAACACAGGTATTTGGTTATTTGCATCATTGAAATGATAGTTAAAGCGTAACAGTACTTCATGGTACTTCAGTTGAAAGTAAATAGCAGCCATGGCATAGTTTTTGTGCTTATAATGGGCTTGTATCCTCATTTTTTAGTGGTCGATTTTTCAATTATTGATTAAAGTTGATGTTAATAAATGTGTATTGGCGTATCTATTTTATTGACTATCTAAATATTGACGGAGATATAGCAATTAAAAGTTTCAATTGTAGTTTTAGCGCTAGAAATGGTCGGCCATATTTGTATGACGTGAAATGCATTTTAACGTCAGTTATTTGTTGAGTAGGTCAGTGCTGTGGTAATGTTCTGTAGTTGTTGGTAGTCAAATAATCAAGTCAAATCAAAGAATAATAAGTTTTTATTTTATTTAACCCTGCTAAGGCAGACATAATATTGAAATTTGATTGTTCCCTGAAATAGCTGTAAATAATATTTGATATTTTGATATATAAATACATATAGCAGAGATTTATGATCTGTAAGGTTGGTAACCTTACACAAGGATTGTGATGTCACATGCACTTGGAATGTGTACAACGTTGAATCCCTTTATTAATTAAAGAGACAAAATGACATTTTTAATTGTTAATATCTCTTAACATATAAGGAGTTATTAAAAAATAATTGAACATTTGAGGTTCTAATAACCCACTTTATCAATATATAGTACACTTTTATAGAAATTAAGACATAGGACACAAGCCCATTGCACTTTTAATGGTAATATATTTTGTAATTGTAGCTAAATAAAAAACTACACAATATACCCAATCAAATTGTTTGCTTAGCAAATTGTAGATTATGTTTTTCTTTAATCGTCTTAATCAGTTTAGATAAGAAACAATCCTTAGAATAAATAAATTAATTTGCTTTGGTTGATTTGATGTTTTCTAAAAAAAAAAAATAATATACACAAGAAGCGAGCTTACTCGTACTTTTTAATAATGTCTTATATTTGCCTTCAAGAAGGCAAAGTTATAGTGTTTCATTATTGCACATAATGTTGTTTTTAAGTATAGAGCCTATAGAGCTATGATTTTCTTAATTTTTTAACAAAATTTTGTTTCAATATACACAATAAAATTTGAAGGATGATATTCATTTCGATTAGGATATTATTATTCTATGAGGATACTATTTGTATAATACAAATGACAAAATAAGTGTTAATTTGGGTTAGATTTGCAATCTAGATCTGCAAATGTTTAGTAGAAGCATTTAATAGTGTATAAGTAGAAGCATTCAGATCAGGCGTTTTGTTAACATGTAATATTTGTCTGCAAAAATAATAAATAAAATAATAATAATAATCATCAATATTGCATGGTTAAAGTTTATGCTGGTAATTATTATAGTTGCAAATTATGATGCTAATTTAATCCGTCGTTTGCAGTATGAAATCATCGCATAGACTCAATTGGAACATTTCATTTACTTACCAAAATTTGTATTTACTTTTAGGCTGTGAAGGCGGTGAAACGGCCATAAAGTTAGCAAGAAAGTGGGGCTACAAAGTCAAAGGTATTCCAAAGAACAAAGCAAAGGTTATTTTAGCAGAACATAATTTCTGGGGAAGATCCTTGGCTGCATGTTCCTCCTCTTCCGACCCAAATAACATTGAAAATTATGGACCAATGATGCCAGGATTCGAACTTATTCCGTACAACGATGTTACAGCCTTAGAGGTAAGCAATATATTTTTAAAATATATAACTGAAACTTATTTTAACAACGTCTGAAAATATATCTCTAAGTAACCATATTATTTCTAATAAAATTCACGGTTACTGCAATCAAATAAAATTCAACAACAATCTCTAATTCGCATGGAGTTCGAAATGAACTTAAAAACGAACAAGAGTTTACTATTAATTTGCAAACGAACCATAGTTAGTTCCATTTTATTTCATGGTTTATTGAATCATTTACGATATATTTATTTGCAGAATGCTATTAAAGATCCCAATGTCGCTGCATTCATGGTGGAACCAATTCAAGGAGAAGCTGGAGTAATTATTCCATCAGAAGGGTACCTACAAAAAGTTAGAGAACTTTGTACCAAATACAACGTTTTATGGATCAACGACGAGGTATTCAATTTTAATTTTTAATTTTTTTCTTTAATTTCAATAGACTCCTTAATAGAGAATTTTCCAAATATTTACAGGTTCAAACCGGTCTAGGAAGAACTGGAAAACGATTATGTGTAGATTACGCAAATGTGAAACCAGATATTACAATTTTAGGAAAAGCTCTTTCTGGTGGTTTATACCCAGTGTCCGCTGTATTAGCTGATGATAATATTATGCTAGTTATGGAAGCTGGTAATTTTTCTAAAAATATTATTATTTAATTACATCAAAGCTATCTTGATAAAAATACCGAATATTTTCTTTCTTCTCTAAACTTTTTTGTTTAAACGCTCCTGCTATTTACGTAATGCAACAACTATTACCCATTTTAAATAACTCGCAGGGATTAAAAAGATTTGAATATTGTGTAAAAAATACAATTAATATATTGCACTTGAAAGTTGCTACAGGATAATACGTTCCATTTCATTGTTGTCTCTTAGATGTACTATACATCTGAGCCACACAGTCTAAATTAACTTAAATTGAGCTAATATTTCATAATTATTAAATATAATAAGTTACTATGACCTTTAGTAAAGTTTAACAATTTATTTCCAGGTACCCATGGATCCACTTTCGGTGGTAACGCATTAGCTAGTCGTATAGCGATCGCTTCTCTCAAAGTACTCGAAGAAGAAAAACTTTCAGAAAACGCATTTAAAATGGGAGAAATATTAAGAAAGGGTCTTAATTCATTACCAAATGATATTGTAAAAACCGTCCGAGGAAAAGGTCTGCTTAACGCGCTGGTTATTGATCCTACCGTAATTTCCGCTTGGGATGTTTGCTTAAAACTGCGCGATAACGGTTTATTGACAAAACAGACACATGACAACATCATCCGTCTTTCACCACCTCTTGTTATCAACGAGACTCAAATTAATGAAGCTCTGGACATCATGGATAAAACCATTAGATCAATTAAAAAATGAAAATGAAATCTCCTAATAGTGCGGATTAATTAAACGGACAGCTTATTTGTAATGTTATTAAATTTATTATTATGTGTTATTATAACTATTATATTATAAATATATATATTATATATATATATATATATATATATATATATATATATATATATATATATAATATTATATTATTATATATTATATAATATAATATTATATTTTATTATAAAATATTTGCACAATATTGTTTTTGTAATTGAAGTCAAATTTAATATAAAAATAAATTAATGTAACTGTTATAATAAATTATCTTATTTTATTAAAAAACTGCGTTTAATTGATTCACTGTATGTTTAGTTAACATTTAATTTTACGTGTTATTGATATTGTTTAATCAGAAACCGTTTTCAAATTTAAATGATACAAATGCATGTCTAAATTTACTTATATTTAATAATAAATTTTCAAAAAAGTTCTATAATACAGCATTAAAGTTTAATTTATTTTTAAAAAAATTAGCTAAATTCTAAATAACAAGTAGTGTATATATATTCATAATTTTAACAATTTTACAGATATTAAGGCAGACTAGTAGAACATAGTAGCGACTTATTGAAGGATTAAAGAATTTGAAGTTTTTTAATTATATTTTAGGTATAGGTTGTAACGGCTATACCGACCTTCTGAGTTTTACCATTAATTTTATGTTTTAATAATACAATAATTTATATTAAATAAGGATAATACTTAATATTAAATGAAGTATATTATTGACGCACTAAATACATTAAAAATTAAAACTAAAACAGTAGATGGGAATGGGACTTAATGTAAGATGAAATGTAAGGCCAAAAAGCAAAAACAATTATAATACATAAATGTTTTTATTTTATATAAACATGTTCTAAACACTAATGCATAACATTTAAACATTACAGGGTTTAGTTATTAAACACAGTTATTTTGAGAAATAGGTTTGGAAACCCCTCTTAAGGATGATGCAATGTTAACAACACATTTCTTAGGATAAAAATCTTTTAAAATAGCTACGAAAAAATAAAAGTGTTACTAGATTTTGTTTAAGTAAATTATAACATGAATGTAAGGTAACTTTCATGTGTAGAATTTAGTTGGAAAGGTCTTATTTAGTAAAATTCTATGATTTAATTATATTACTTTATTCAGGAAAGGTACACGTAAATTAAAGCAACACAACTATAGTTAATGCTCTAGTGAGGACGGCAGTGTTCTTCATTATATATGTATATGTATACCCAATAAACAGCATTTATGTTGCAGATATATCCGCGTAATGAATGTGTTGTAATACGTATGCATATACATTACCATTAATATGTTACAAAGATTAATTAATTCGTTTTGTAACCCACCGTTATGTCCGTTCAAGTTTGACCTTATTATTCAAATTTAATAAAAACTTAACAAAAGAACCAATCAAACGGATTGACATATTTTCACATTACAGCCGGTTTATTTTGATTAAAAATTGGCTGTTATTATAATGGCAATAACGACAGGTGACAAAACAAAAATTTGTTACATATATAATTATTACAAATATTACAATAATACATATTATACAAAATAAAACATAAAATAAAATCGGGCATATCCAAATACAATATATTCACAAAATATATTTAACAAGATTAACAATGCAAACATTATGTATTAAAGATGTCAAAACTTAAAGTTTTAAAATTTATAAAAAAAAGTAAATATATACTAACAAAAAATAATTAATTGATTATTCTAGCAACACAATTATATTATATACTATTTATATTCCAAATATCTGCAGAAAGTCATGCAAAATAATAATATGGATGTAAGTAACTCCACCAACTGTGTGAAGTTGATGAGGAGGTAACTGGTTCTTCTGTATCTACTTCAGAAGCAGGTGGATTATTGTCATGAACTACTCTTGGCGAAGACAAATCAGGGTCCGAAGAGGATGTTGCTTTGGAATCATCGTCATTATCTTCATCAAAATCTGTGTAAGAACAGAAATAAGAATATGTACCAGATACTGATGGTTCAGACAAGTTCAGACAATAATTATTGACAGACATACCATTTATTCGTCGAATAGGAATATAATCAGGTGGATACTCCATTCCTGGATCTGGTATATCTACCGCAGCTTGTTTACATTTCTTTCTTTTGATTAACTTTTCCTGTAATTTTCTCAAAGTTGCGTAATCTAACGTAGCTTTTCTTAATTTACTTAAAAATTCCGGCATGCCATTCATTGCAACCCATGACGTTATTGCGCTAGGAATCGAAACTCCTGGATTATCGTAATATGTTAATACAAATTCAATTCCACACTAAAAAATTAAAAGAACTTTATGACTTTTGTTATTTACGATTACACTATGATCATTAAATAATAATATTACCTCCTTAAGAGTACGGGTAGGTTTAATGACTAAATACGACCAATACTCGGAAACTCGATGATTAGCTGTTTTTTGAGGATAAAGCGGATGGGTTGTGCTTTCAGATACAATTACAATCACCTGACTCTCTTCATCTAAATGACATCGTCGATTATACACATAATCACGGTTGGCAAATAATCTCTGTAATAAATGGACTGTAATACATAATCTTTGAATGATGAAAAAAATTTATAAGTCAATTAATTTAGATTAAATTTAAATGGTCCATCGATAAACACTTTAAATTTTATATTTATCACATTATTATTGAAACATTCAAATATAGTAAACAATTATCTTAAATAATTTACTTGTTATATCAAATTTTAAATGGCAAATAGAATTTAGATCTAATAAGACAATTAATGAATAATTATGTAGCCTCTTCTTTAAAAAGTATATCTCGTATAATTTTTCTAATATACTAGAAGGCTATTCGAAATCATAATTCAACTTATATTTTAAGTACACGAAAATCAATTTAAGCAGTAGCTGTTTTATTTAGATATTGTAAAAGTAATAACAATATTACTATTAAATTTAGGAATGTTTCGATTTGATAACAGTATAGAAAATTAATCTACTTTGAAATAAAGTAAATTATATTTGCAAAAACTAATAATAACCTGTATCTAGCTCCGTAAGTAGTAAATGAACAATGTTTAACTTGCGCCTGGAAATACTCATGCTTTCAGAATCATGTTCTATGAATTGTAAAAACGAATTAAATTATTATATATGAAAGCAAGGCACAAATCATGAGTCTTATAATTTATATAATACATAAACGCATAAATATATACAAATATTTATTGCAAATATAATTATTTTTTAAATTTTCATACATGAAACTAGAGCAACTGTTACTGTCACATATAATTAAATGCATATTGCACTTGAAAACTCATGTTTTGTGTTATAATGTATCTTAATTTGCTTTTATAATTCAAATAAGTTATGAACATGCTTTAAAATTCCAATTCAAACAAACTATTTGATATTACTGTTCCTGTTTGAAATGGGAACTTTAGACTGTTCCTTGAAAATTTACACTTTTCTTAGATCAACGTACGGGCCACAACATTTCCCAGTAGATTATGTGACTATTTGAATGAGGATCTGAGTCGGCAATCTCTAACGATATAGCAGTGGTGTCCCATTCTTTGCGATACTTAATATCTGTCTGCACATGTAAAAAATCTTCAGCGTATACATCGTCATATTTACCAAATACTAAAATATAATTTAAGTTATTCTTTATACTCAGGCTCGTTATTCAAATGTATATATATGCACAATATACCTTTATATGCAAACATTCCACAATTAACTTTTTTTCTCCAGACAATTAAATCTTTGCGTTCAATGAATGGTTGCCAGTTATCATGTACTATTGCCTTATTTGGTAAACCCGAATCACTGCAATCACAATAAGTAATGCCCGGGACCATCACATCTATTAATTTTCTCTTTTTGCACTGCCCACAGACCAAGGATTTTTCTAATAAATAATGACTATATTCTATATCTCCTAAATGCGTTAAGATTTTCTCCATTGGTATACGATCCTTTTCCCAATCAAAAACATAAGCACCAGTCGCTCCAAAAAGTAGTTCTTTCCTGTGCCGATGAAACTGTGTAAAAATAAATTTGGTAAAAACTCTAAAAAAAAATCATATTTTTCAGTTGAAAACACAACCTCTACAATACAATGGAATATTTAATAAGTTATTTTGAAATGAATTTGGCCTAGGTAACTAAATCGAAAGGTAGTATTCACGTAACATTTATGTAACAAATATGTTTAAATTGTACGTAATTGCTACATGATTGTTTTTAGAGGATATATTGATATTATCATACTAACAATATTAACAAATTTCATCATAAACATTAAAATAAATATACTTGTGTTCGCATCCTGTTGAAAACTTCTCGGATAGCTCTGTCTTCCCATAATTTAGTGTAGTGGGTAAAAAGTTGTTGCCCTTTTCGTATTCTATAAGCAATTGCATATTCATATTTATGTGAACATAACCTTACAATATTGACAGATTGACTTCGCAGAGCTCGTGATATTGATTCCAACATACGGAATACGAGTAAAGTTTTAGGCAGCAGCATTATTGTTATTTCTTAGTTTTTATTCTTAATTACTAGACACTTTACTTATATAACATATAACCATTTTAAATTGGTCTTTAAAAACTAACACTTCAGACATTCTCTTCTTAATTCTTATGATTCTTACACTAAAAAGATAAAGTGTACAAACATTAAAACAAAACAAAGTTGCTTAAATTCTTGAAATAACTTTGGCTGTACACTTTCCTCACTTTGTTAACCAGTACATCTCACATACAAGTAGTATAGATTATTTTCACAATTTAAATTGGAAAACCACAGAGAAAATCTAAACAGTTTTTAATCAGATTTTAACCAATTCTTACTCGTGCTGTAAAACTAAAAATATGTGCTGCCATCTATTTTCTAATAATGCTGCAAGTGGAATGGTATTCTTTATAATCTATGAATCTGTATCGATTGTATTTATAAACAGGACAACAATTGTCTATGCCTTAAATAATCTACGTAACAAACATCTAAAGTTTAAATGTTATTTTACGTAAATGCTACATTCAATTGTTTTTAAACGCATCTGCTTTGTAAATGCAACGTTTATGTAGAGCTGTAAATGTTTTTTGCTATTTTCTTTTCTTTCCGCAGTTCAGTTTCTTACAATCGGTCATATGAATTGTCTATGTTATCGGCTACAAATGACGAAACCACTTCACCTGTCGAAATACAAATGACGGTAAAGTTGATGTGTAGTACAATTGAATTGCAATAGTGATAGAACTTGACCAAGCTAGATAAAATTCAACTTTCTTTTTTCATTTTTTTTTAAATTTATTTACATTATTGTACAACATATTAAGTTTATTGTGTAAAAATTTGAAGTCAATTGGAGTAAAACTGTCGGAGATATAGAGTTTTAAGTCTTCACAATTCTTAATTGTTACTTTGAAACTTTTAAATGCGGTTTCTCACACTTTCTCACGCTCAAAATCTACTGGACCGATTCTTTTGAAATTTTGCACACTTTTTCTTTACATAAATGCCGAGGTAACGCTGTCGAGTTTTCTTAATTTAAACGTATTTTAAAATAACAAAGTTTCTGATTTTTTTCATGAAAAATCGGTATTTTGACTTTTAAGTGCTGTAAAAAATTTAAAAAGCAATAAAAAAATATAAACTCAACTGCAGAAACTAATCAACTAATGAAATCATTTTGGGTTTTCGATTTCAGAAAATCCAGTGATGAGGTATGAGTGGCACCGCAATGTTTTTGTGACGTCTGCGGAGATTCGCAGTCAATGCTTCATTTCTTGATATTTATTTATGAAAATTTTACAAAGTATTCTTTAAATGTCATTTTATCATGTAGTAATTATAGAAATAATTATATATTAACTGTGTCGTCAAAAATCATTATCGAAAATATGCTTCTTTTTTATCGTTTTAACCTTTTGAGGAAATGTCTTGCCACCCTAAGTTTGCTGGTATTTAAAATCTTACATTTGTTACATTTGTCTATTTAATAATTGTGTGTTTAACTTGTACTATTAGTATCAAATTACAGGATCTTCGGATTCGATTCCTGTACCAGCACTATATTTGTTGTGTTTGGTTGTTTGTTAATTTATTAATGATTATATAATCCTAAAGTTACTACACTGATGTATCTCACATATATGTGGCCTAAACACTATAAAAGTTAGCAACATAATAAGGGGGGTGTCAGTGATAGGGTTAGTATCGGAATAGCTGTCGACTTCGACAGATGTAGATATAACTGTCAAAGTTGACAGCATTGTATTTGTAGTACAAGTGCAAATTGTAAATTCTAATACTAACAATCTATTACAACGTATTCAGTTTATGTTATACAAAAATTTTGCTTTTCTTCTTTTCAGGACTCTGACTACACCCCTGAGTTATTTACTATTTAACCCACTTGTAGTGAAAAATGAAACTTGACTACATATGTGAAGTGAGCAACTAATGCTGAAGTAAATACAAGAGTCACATTATTTCTAATGTCTTACCAGATGTTTAATGACTTTTAAAATTGGAGTACACATATTATTAAGAAAAGTGAATGTTAAAGTACGAATAATAATTTTGTTTTTGTGTCATTAATAACAGCTGTTATAGTATTTCTGTCAATAATATGTTAAGTTAAATATCTGTACCATTCAATTTGTTTTGTAAATTATTAAAAATGTCTATCAAAGATAAGTTCGATGCTGCTGTGAATGTAATTAGAAGTTTACCCAAAAATGGTGAGTAAAAATTGTTACGAGTATAATTAGTTTACTTTTTAATTTTTTGGTTAAAAAAAATTGATTACTAGTTACTTGATTACAGATGACAGATAACACATAATAGGTCATAACTTTATCATTTCCATGTAAGTTTGTGTAAGAGATAGATAATATAAAACAAATGACGACTAAAGTGTGTATTGATGTAAATATATCCAGTAGTTGAATTCAGAGATAATAGTTGAATTGAGTATCTGACAATGATATGTTGGTAACCTTGGATATAATGTACTCTGTACTATATCAGTGATCCTGAATTCAAAATTTGTGCGGGCCAGATAAATATTTAAAAGATTTCACAGATAATGTAAACATGATTTTGAACAATGTAATAAAGATTTGGCGCCTGTTCCTTTATTTCAAAGATTTATCATATCAGTTCAGTTCCGCTTCGAAAGGCTATCTGTAAAATTAATTAACAGTAGGCGCCCCTTTTTACAGTTTAACGTCGCCATCTTACCGCCTGATAAGCCTCTGACCGACCCTGTATGGTATTTGTTCAAATAATGAGAAAAAGTCTCACAAAGAGTTTTTATATTAAATATAAAATAGACAAAAAAAAAGAGACACCGATTCTATAGAGACAATCAAAATACTAAATACTTAATGTATTTAATTACCTTTATTTTATACACAGATTCTTGAAATTCAAAATATAGTTTCTGTTAATATATCAATATTCTTCAATATATCAATACTTTCACAAAAAAATGTGAATTTTTATTTCGGTTTACGAAAACATAATTTTTACGTCATAGAATGAAAAGGTACATATTTAGTTCGTAAAATGTAAAACTTCGACTCTCAGTTCTGAAATGGTTAATCTTAACTTTCTGTAGAGCGTTTTTATAAGAATTTGAAATAAATGTTTTTCACTTGCTTACATATATATGATTAGTGTACCTCGGCGAGTGCGACTTCTGTTTAATGTATTTTATTTAAGTTTAAGGTAGTTGACTATAGTCGATTAAATCAAATACTAGACTATATTACTATAGTAACCCCGAATTTGATAAAATTTACTTAATTTTAATAGAGGTTTACTTAATTTAATTACAAAATTTCAAGTGTTTTGACTAGGTGTTTTGAAAGCGGAATATTAATAATTAAAATGCATCGTTTTAACGTATATCTTGTGAAAGGTTATACAAATATTTTTTTTAAAACTGATAAGTTAGTTACAGAGGTAAATTATGAAAGTTATGACTGTTTTTTTGGAATGTTTGACCAGTTAGTTAAAAAATAGAAAAGTTTAAAGATGATATTTTTTTATCACCAGCTACTGAATTATCAATTGCTATTGAAATTTGGCAACGTTGTATGTTGTTACGGTATAAGAGGTTTGCGTCTTTAATAGGGAGCAAAAAAAGACGAAGGAAAATCAAAACAACGCAAATAAAATTTTTTTTTTATATGTAATGGCATCCGAAAATACTACATATTGCTAAAATATTACTAAAATTCAAGTACTTAAGTAACGCAAATCAAAATTATTAACAACGCAACTTCGAATTTACTACATTTAATAAAGAACTAAACTTTAAAAATGACGCAAATCGAATCGACGTAAAGTTTCAAGAACATTGATGGTAGCGTTTTCGAGCCACCACATAAATTTAGGCACCCATTAAGAAAATAAACATGCACCTGGAACATTTATATAAATTATGTTACATTTACATTTATAACACTTATTTATAAATGAAAGTTAAATGTTCAATTCAAATAATGAAAAGTAAACCTATTTTATATTTTAGGTTCATATCAACCTAGTAATGAACTTATGCTGCAATTTTACGGATTTTTTAAACAAGCCACTTTGGGACCATGCAAACAACCAAAACCTTCATTCTGGGACCTAATAAATAAGTAAGTATACTGAACGTTTCGAGGTGTGTTTTACTGAAAATTAAATACACCTGAAATATTCTACTAGTAGTATCTTAAAAAGAACATATTTTATTATCAACATAAACATAACACATACAAAAAGAGTAAATGCTACTTTCTTATCGAAGAATTAATTCAATGCTTACAGCTATTCTAAACAAAAGTGAAATGGATTACTTCCTCACACGCACACACACACACATCTAATACTGAATGGTAATCTTCAAACAGGATATCTTGTATAAACAATTCTTAATGACTTGTTTAATTAAATCATTAAATACCAATCAAACCCTAATCGTCAGCTAGAATTGCGCTTACGTAGCCCCTACGCCAAGCAACAAGAATAACACAAAATGATATAAATTACTAGAGAATTTCTAAAAATGACAAAAACTTCATTTTTTTTATTGGAAAGCTAGTTACTTTTGTTCTACCAACGGTTCCGCTCTGGTTAACAATCTTTCCAATCTTATACAAAATACAAGTGGATCAAAGAAGAATATTTTTAGTAACAGTGTAAATTAGATACAAGCTATGCAAAAATATAATCAAAAGTCTTGATATAATAAAATGAACTGTAACATTTTACACATATTATTGGGTGTGTAGTTATATAGAGCAGAAGCTTTTGTACAATGGTTTTTTAATTACAGAGCAAAATGGGACGCATGGAAGAAATTAGGTAATATGAGTTCTGAAGAAGCTATGCAGGCATACGTAATGGAACTTCAGAAAGTATGTTATGCTTTATTACTATAACAATTATTTAAATTAGGTATATATAAAAGTAACCGGTTACTGGTCATGTACTTGAGGGTCTGGGGATATTTAAATTCCGCTTTTTTGTGTTTATTACGAGACTTGAAATTAATACGAAAATGTTCTAAGAAAAGTATCTTTTTATTATTTTCAGATAGTTGAAACGATGTCGTATACGGACAATGTTGCAAATTTCCTAGACAGTGTACACGAATTAGATAATGTTTCTTTGGATGACCTTGAATTAGTGGCCCCAGAGGCGATGCACCGTGTACGATCAAACCCAAATTCACCTTTGGCCTCCAGGGAAACTAGTCCACATAGAGCCCCTTCTAATGTATACATCCCGCTTGATACTACTAAAGCTAACATACTTAATGGTCATCATTTAGTACTAAACACGACTTCTAGTTCGCCAGGTACCCCAGAATACTCGGATGAAGAATATATAGACACGGTAGAGGTATTGATTTTAAATAGAATTGTAATTAATTTTAAATTGTTAACATGTTATTATTTATTTGTAATAGGATTGTGAACTTCGTCTTAATTTCTATAAAAGTATAAAAAGGCTATCAGGACTTCAAATGTTCAATTATTTCTTAATTACTCGTATAATTTAAGAGATATTACCAATTAAAATAGTCATTTTGTTCCTTTAATCATTAAAGGGTTCAATAGTTATAAACAATATATTATTCTGTGACATCACATTCGATTCCTACCCTCTTCCGTTCTATAAATTGCCGTTTCTTTTATGTAAATTAGTACATACTAACAGCAAGTCGTGCAGCTCATTATCATTAAGAGAAATATAAAATCGATTACTTAATAGGCTTATTAGTCGACTTCCGTGTCGTCAAAAAAAGGTTGAAAATTCATTGCAACACAGAAATTCAAATTTAAGTATCTGTCTTTCAACTTTTGGATGTTTGAAAAAATAAAAACGCCAATATAATTTTCTATTAATCTATATTTCAATAAAAAATTTAAAAAACTATCCCTAAATTAGTTCACAAACCTATTGCGATAGACAATGTTCAGCATTTTTAATCAAGAAATTTAAAATATAATCTGGATTACGATTATTGATTCAGTAAAGTAAAATATCAAGAGTGTTTAATTATATAATATTACAGACGTTGTATGCAAACAAATCATCTTTAAACCGAGGAAGGGCTTCTAGCATAGATAGCATCCCTTCCGCACATAGCAGTCGATCTCGAGAAAAACGCCACCAAACAAGTAAAGTTGGAGCTCCCTCGGAAGTACCATTAAGTCAAACAGTGTCTGAGCTAAACGTGGAAATTGTTAAAGCGGAGAGTAGATACGCGGTGAATGTTTGTGAGACTCTAAATTACACTGTTAAATGTTTACAATCCGACCTAGAGAAAGCTAATACAACCGTTAAACGCTTAGAAGCATCATTAATATCCACAAAGGTAATATCATTCGACTTAAATTTTGTTACTTAAAAAATCTATATTTTTTTTACTTTTTGCAGGCTCAATATGAAAAAAATCCGCTCTGGTGGCCGTTCAAGGGAATAACACCGCAATGGTTTATTTTTTTAATAGTGTGGCCATTTATTGCTCAACGCATATCTAACTATTTTCGTTTAAAAAGAAAACGGTATTAAATTAATAAATTTAAATAATATAAACTTTTGATTATATATTACTTAAATTTTATAATAATTAACATTTAAATATAATTTAAGTGTGATATTGTTGATTTCTTAAGCTATTTAACTGTGACCAGATTAAGAAGGTGTATGTCTTTTTTTAGTATCCAAAGCATTAGGTATTAGGTGAATTATATATATAGTATATATATATATATATATATATATATATTAATTGTTCTTATTATTTTAAATTTATTACGAATACAAAAATTTGTAAAATAAAATATATGGTGAAATATTAAAATTGTTCCTTAATTTACATATCAGAATTATAATATATCCCCATTAAACGCAGTAGTATTTGAGGTTTACGTCAATAATGTTACCCAATACACTATATTTTGTGATTTATTTTACTGCTTTTTAAAAATAAATCCACTTTTTGCTGTTTAACAGTATAACTTCTTAATAAGGATTATAAATTTTATTAAGAATTACAGAGTATAACGTTAAATATTAACGTTATAATTTGATTTTAAGCAACATTTATTAGATTACATGTTACTAGGTGCACTTTAGTAAATTCTTCTTCTTTTTAATGAGACAAGGAGGAACCTGAAGTGAGCCAAGTAAGTAGAGTTTATACTTCTAAATATATTTAGTTAATATATTGATATATAAATTACGAGAATTCGGCGATAAGGTGTGGTGACCCTGGCTCTGTGGCACTCTCGTAATTTGAACTATATAAATGTACTTGATTTTAGACTTTGAGTAAAGTTTATCTTACCCACATGTGTTGATACAGAAACTTCCATGGTGATAAATAATCAGCTGTTGTAAAATTATAAGGACGATTTTTGGCCTAAGACAAAATTTTAATTTATAATTTTCCATAAATAAGATAATCGCGATATATTTTAATTTTTCATTTATTGCAAAAATATTGTAACACTGGAAAAAAAACTATGATAGAAAGTGATAAGGAAACGGTATTTCATTATCGTAAAACAAATACATCAAAGAAATAAGTTTGCTCTGTATTCAGATATAAAACATTATGAGAATAAACATAAAATTCATTGTACAGATCAAAAAATATAAGAGTGCGGAGTTTTATGCTCGAATAAAAATGGGACATATATACGTATACTATATACAAAACTTAATGAAAAAGCTGAAAAATAGTTTAATAGATGATAAAAACTATGAAGTTTAATCATTATTTATGAAACATTACATTTAGTAACAAGATAAAATAAAATATATATTTTACATTCAAAGTCTTTAGTATAATAAAATGAAAAAAATATTACAACTAAAATAAAATAAAATATTAGAATTTTCAAACTGCAACATTATTAAGTTAATTATAAATTTCATGATTTTTTTTTATTTTTTTTTAAACTTCATATATAGAGTAGAGAAGTAGGAGTTTCATTGAATGAAAACCTCTTTCTAAAATTACTTCAATATCTGATTTATAAATTATCAGTCTTCCAAAATAGAATTTCATAAATGCTAACCTTTTGGTAAAACTGATAAAATTTTAGGTACTTTTCGACGGTGATGTTGTGGGGCTAGTAGCTTCGGGTTTATTATCTGCTTTTGCAGTTTGAATCTTTTGCGACCCGTCCTTGATAAGCTGTAATTTGACAGATGATGGCAGCTTAGAAAATTGTGCTTTACCTGCTGCTACTTGACCTTTTGAAATTTGAATTTTTGGAGTTGATCCATCTTTAAGAACCACTAATTTTGATTGAGGCTTCGGAATAAAGGCCTTAGGAATTAAAACAGCTTTTTGCATGTTTTGTGATTTTAAAGAAAACGCAGATGGCTTCTGATAGACTGTCGGTCCAATTGGTGTTATAGACACTGAGGGTGTTATCGACTTCATTTCGAGAGGAGATTTAATCATGATTTCGAGAGGAGATTTATTTGACTTCATTTCGGTGGGAGATTTGATCGACTTTATCTCGTGGGGAGGTTTGATCGCCTTGATTTCGAGAGGAGGTTTGATCGCTTTGATTTCGAGTGCAGGTTTGACCGTCCTTATTTCAATTTTTTCCGACAATGTTTTCTGTTCCATTGCCGATTTCTTAATTAATTTTTGTTCACAAGTAATTTTGATTTCGGTATTCTTATCAAGCTCTTGCGCCTTCGAAAGGACTTTCAACTCTTCGGTATCAGATAATTTCAAAGTGTCTTTCACAAAATCGTTCTTTGAAACACCGTCTTCTGATACATTGGGCATTTCGACAATAACGTTTTTTGTTACTTTATTTGTTTCATTATTTTGTGACGATTTAGGCTCAGAATTTTTTTCCTTATTTGAAATATCATCCTTGGAAGACCTCTTTAGAGGGCCATCTTTTTTAGAAACAGTAACTTGTACATTGTACAGCGTATTCTGATTTTTTAATTTTGACGAATCTATTTCAATTTCTTTAAAATCAACATATTTTGGCTTCTTAGGTTTCCTTGTTAATTGAATTGTCAACTGTTTTGACTTCTTCTTTTTAAGAACAATATCTTTCTTTTTATTCTTGTCATCGACTGCATTTGTTTTTTGGGTAGGCATCCCAATAACAACCGGTGTTGCTGCTTCCGAAGTTGAATCAGATTGTACAGATATCGAAGATTTCTGTAATTGAAGTAAATTCAGCAATTACCATTATTGTCAGATTCGTTTAATTATTTCACTATTTATCTTTAATAGACAACTTTATTATAAACTGTTATTTACGTAACAAAACTGTACATATAAACATTATATAATACTTTTCTGAATGTCCTAATACTTTCTTACTAATCTATTTTTACAGAACAAAATGGGAATAAGGAATCATATACAAACATATATAGAGAGAAGTATAATTTTGCAATGAGTTTTATTAGATTAATATTATTGCATTTTTGCAACATCATAATACGAAAAATTTATGAAATTTTTTACTAAAAATAGTGTACTTTACTCTTAATAAAGTTGTAATATAAAACATAAATTAAATTTTTAACAAATGATTAATAAAACATTTTTTTTTTGAAAACATTAAACAGAATTAATATAATTAAAAAAAAAACATAAATTATCAAAAAATTCAAGTCAGTAATTTGTAGAATATTTCTGGATGTGTAGGAATCACCTAGAAAGTGAATTCTGTTGCATACAATTAGTAGCGGAATAACATTTAACAAAAATTAAAATATATGTAAACCTTCTGTTCAGGAACCCTCGAAGCAGCATTAAGATCTGCTATGCGTTTTCTCTGCTTTCGATTTTCCAGAAGAACCATATGTTCATATTCTAAAAAGAAAAAAGTTAATTAAAAGAGAACTATTTTTTCATTATCATCATGAATAAACATTACAATTACAATTAAATTAGGGTTATTGTTAATTTCAATGATTTCTCTCGCAATTTATACTACAGAATTAAAACTACCAAAATTATTCAGGTCTGTGCATATAAATTATCGGATTACTGAATCTGTTTAGTTTTGTTTCATCATTTATTTTAATTAATTAAGTATTGGTGTAACATTAGAAATGAAGTTAAAACTATAACTGCACTGTATTTGACTAACACATACATTAAATTTTACAAAAAAAAACTTTACTTTATAAATTAAAATATTTTAAAAATTCACTTTATCAGAAATATAAAATCTAGGAGGTAAGAAGTGAAATACAAAAACTACGATCAAAATTTTAGAAAATTATCTCGTGTTACAAATATTTGTGAAAAATACAAATGTAACACGAAAAATACAAACAAGATGTACTGTTAAATACTGTTGTATCTTATGTATAAAAACATAGAAGTCTTAAATAACAACACTTAAATATCACACTTTCTTCAAAGTGCTGAGATAAATAAAACATATAATTACAAAACAAGGTTAGAAAGGAATTCAGAAAAACAGAAAACCAGACAAGGCAATTCAGATAGTTATTCTGGACCAAACATAATTTTAATAATATGCTTACAATAGTTCAATAAAATTAATGTGTACACATATTATTAAGTCATATTTTAATATGTATTCAATATCAATTACTTATGCTATTTCACATTGTTTGTTTAACAGAATATTTTTTTAAATATATAACATTAATAAATATTACAGAAAAAAGTAAGTAATGGTATATAAATCTTCTAGCAAGCGAAGTAGTTTTAAAAAAAAAGTTTCCGCAATAGCACTATATAAAATAATATTGAATAGATTTAAAAAATAATATATATTTGTATGAATATTTACATATTATAAATATATAATTTATACAACTTTAATTTAGTTCTATATTTTAATTTGGCCTTATTGAAGTAACAGAATAGAGAGGACTGTAAGTTGCCTGGGAAGCCAATTTTTGTAAAAGTAATCATTCCAATATATGCTGAAAAGGGTAGATAGAACAAATAAAAGTACATATAAAATTTAATATTAAAAAATTTACTTTAATTTCTCAATATTTGTAAATGACGTTCAATACTACTAAACAATGACAAGTGTATAAATCGTGAGAATTAGTAGCTTCTTATACTTAATTATATGTAGACAAAATACAATCATAATTTTCTTAAAAAACATGCAAAATGTTTTTTAATAGCTTAGTCTCTTTCATGCTGCTGAGACATTGTTAACAACAATCAACACAATTACAAAATCACGTAGCTTTTGTAATTTAGCATATACGTAAGATAAACTGGGAAATCTAGCAATCAGCAAGACTACATCGAAATACGAACAATAGTGCATAAAAACAAAATGAGCTTAAGAGTAGTCTTATATCTAGCATTAATCAGTTAGTACAACAAAAGCTTTAGACACCTATGTATGGTGTACGTGTAACAATGAAGCACATTTACGATAAATGCCTTTTATCAGTCATTTAAGACTTATGAAGAGAGAATGAACAAATTCAATTCGATTATAATAAAAACAGGATTATATAACATTTTTTTTTCTTAGATAATAAATTTAAATATAATGCAAAATACATATTTAGAAAATGTACTCCTTTCCCTTTTTATAAGTCTTGTTAAGTTATGACTTAGAAATTAGTAATACAATAACAAAAAAACAAAAAAATATATATATATTTAGATATATATAAACATGATTAAAAAAGCATTTGGTTTCAAAAATTGTAGCTATATTGGATGAAATGAAAACATAAAACACATTTACGACTAAACGAATGTGTTTTATAAGTATTAAGTAAATGCTATGTTTGTGTTTATAGTGTATGCATATGTAAATGTGTGCAAAAACAGCAAAAAATTTACTATTTATGTGTGTGTTTATCTATATCTTTTATATACATATATATATATATATATATATATATATATATATATATATATATATCCTAATAAAGTGAAATATTAAAAACACCGTGCATTTTTTTAAAATACCACTTTCTTATAAAAATCTACTATATTAAAAACAAATACCCTCTTCTGAAGTGATTTCCAAAAATTCCGCAGTTGTACTAGAATGAACTCCGTTTCGAAAATTATGAACCACTCTCAGAAACTCTGGCCATACCAAACTTCTTAAATTGACCAAGCCCTGAAAAAAAATGTTATGATAAAAAAAAGTAAATTGGTACCGGAAACAAATGTATAAAAAATGATTACAATAATTTTATTTTTCAATTTTACGGCTTCTACACGTATTTGTTCAGCACGCCTATCATCAGTTGCAGTCCAGGGTCTCGTGGCAGAGGTTAAACCTTTGTAATTAGCCAACTTCATTACAGTACGTACGAAAAGAGGATGCTTCATCAACATTATACGATTTAATTCATATTCTAAAAGTAATTATCTTTATTATAAAACAGGCAATTTCTTAAAACGGAACATACTTAAAAATATATTTTATTCCGCTGACTTACTATTGAGTTGTCGCAAAATAGCTACACTTTTAGGAAGATTTAACCTACTATGATCTAATGATACATGCTCGCGAACGTCATAGATCAATTTCATAATGTAAGCTTCTATACGCAGACTTGAAATCTTCTTTTCTGAAAAATATTTAAATATTCGACCAAATTATTTAATTATTATTCTAAAACTCTGAATTGCTACTACACCAATTGCAAATATTTGTTATATACATACATGGTAGTAAGTAAAATTATTTACTATATAAAGGAAGTTGTTGTAAGGCGGAAGGAAGGAGAAATATAGCACACACAAACACACAAATTGTATACTGCAGAAACAAACATCACACTAACTTCAGGTGCAAAAACATTCAACCAATCAACCAGTTACAATCAAGCTGTTTACGCAAAGTGAGCATTTATCGATGCTATATACATTCATGTTAGAATCATTTTCTTGTTGAACATAGCCATAAAGCTCTGTATAATAAAGCGCATGTACACTACACTCGTGATAGGATATTGGGGTACGTCTTAATAATTCAGTCAAAATTAAATTCAACCGGAAGTGTTACAAAAATAAATCATTTTTAACAATTCAATAATATCTAGTGTACAAACTACAAAATATGTTAAATTAAATTTATTTTAAGTGGAGACGGTGGTCTAGAATTATTAAAAAAAATAGATTTTTTCTTTTTTTGATATTTCGAAAGTATAGTCTTTTAAGAATATATTGTTAAATATTTGTAAGGATATTGCCAATAGTTTCGTTTCTACAGCCGTTTTAGCATATATCAATAGCCATAGCATACTTAAAACCTTATGTCATATATTTCAAAACTACTTTTACGGCATGCTGTTAACATCAATAGCTATCGTTGGAACTAGAATCATTTTTTTATTTCAATAATTTCGTATTTCGTAGAATTGCAATTTCAAAAGCGCGTCATTTTGTCACTTTTTAATTTTATTTTCTCTAGTTCTAACCATAACTGTCCCAATAATAATTAATAATTTTATTGGTTTTTATTATTGAGATAAATAGAAGAGCCAAAATCGGCGACACCGTCACTTCACATTCAGCGCCATTTTTAACAATATTTTAAATTTAAAAAAAGATTTGTATGTAAAATAAGTGTAATAATAAGTCTAAAAAGTTATAAATTATAAGTCATTAAAAAATATCGTTTTTCATTATTTGTATTATAAAACAACAAGCCTCAAAATACCTTAAATTTTCGAGCTCTAGACCACCGTCCCCCACTTAATGAATTATGGAAAAAAATCTTACCACTTTGAGTGTCGGTCAAATCTAACATTTCACGGGTTAAACAAAGATGTTGTTCAAATTTAGAAAACCTGCAAATAGCCTTTTCCGGTATATCGCTTATCTTCCTTTCGTCACTTTCTAAAATATGTAGTGAAAATTTATCATATTCATACTCGTAAGAGCAATAAAAAATTATTAGTACTACAAATAATATGAAAAAACAGAATTCCATAAAAACAACAACTGAGACGAAATATTTTAAAATAGTTTATTCATGGGATGTGGACCTGATTGTTTAGCACCTGTGATTTTTGATGCGAGATGCAATTACAACGCTAATAAGCTAAAGCGATATATAAAACAATAAATATATACAGAAAATATGTAATTTTTATAACTACATTAGTTTCTTTTGAATTTCATTGTAAAAAAAAAAAATACTTATTTAAAAACGAAGAATTTCTTTATCACAGAAAAATCTGGTGTACGAAATTGAGAGCATATTCCATCAGCTAAGATAATTTTAAGGAATATATGAAATATTTTATTTTTAAGTATTATTTGTTCTTATCTATAGATAACAATTAAAAGCATATTTATCGCATAACAATTTCGCAATAGATCGTGACTAATTTCATAGTCTCTTTGATATTTGATTTCACCTTCATAAGCATATTAATCGCATACCAATTTCACAATAGAGCGCCATTATTTCATTTCCAGTTCGCACTTCGTACTGAACTTCCTCTTCTTTTGAATCGAAGTCTTCTGGTCGATCGATATCCATATACAAACCAAATACACAGTTGTGATGAGATACTAATAAGACGGAGTTTTCATGCCGAGATGGAAGCGATAATTCTGCTATTGACAATTGACAAATACAAATTATTATTATCGACAAATAATAAATGAATAGTAGAATATAACCACTATCATGAAACAATTGATTAAATTCTAATGATCAAGTGCAATTGAACAACTTACGATTTTTTAAATTATCCTTCTTAGTTGGCGATAAGATTTCCTCAAGCTTAAAATAAATTGGATGTGAATATTCTATGTATATAATTTTAATAAATAATTAAATCAAAATATTTTAATTTACCTTTGCAAGACGCAATTTCATATCTCGTACTGTATAAACTGCCAATGATTCTGTATTTTCTCGATTTAAAATTAAAACGCTATTCAAATAATTAACAGCTAATCCTTCTTCGTCAACAAGTACGACCTCTCCTTCAGCAGCAGAGCCCGCTTCTGCAGCGGTACTAGGCTCTGGATCCATAGTTTCAGTGGACCGAATCTTAAGTCTTTTTGCAGCTGGTGGAGTAGCTGCTTCTTCGTTGAAGTCATCATCCATAAAACTAAGTAAAACATTGTTTAGTGCATTCTAATCAATAAAAATCTAATCAATTAAAAACACATATTGTATACAAACAATTTACCGTTTTGGTTTAATTTTGCGTCCACGACTACTAACAATTTCAGATTTGGCTTGTATAGGTGTTACTGGAGTCTGGGGACTAGTTTCCTGATTCTAAAAAATATACAATAAAGTAAATGATTCTTTAACTCCTCAAATACATTTCATGTCACACAAACATGTAGTTGTAGTTGAATTCAACGTTCCTATCATTCAAAATAGTTCGCTTTAAATAATTTCAAAATAATGTCTTATTTACAATTTCCGAATAGTATTAAATGCACACTATATGATGTAACTCCCATATTAATGTACTCCACATAATAATATGCTCCACTCATTTTAGTTTTCATATAGTTTAATCCAGCGGTACTCAAAGTGTGGGCGCGACCCCCAAGGGGGGCCCAATGCTTGGTTGAAAAATTAATTAAATTTACTAATAAAGTAAACTTTTTATTTTTAAAATTACATCAAGTGTATAATTTTTAGTCAACGACGTAAGAGTGCCTAACATTTTATTTTTTTTAGTTTATCAGAAAACACAGAAAAAAGATGCAAACCTTTTGCAATGGACTAAAAAGGTGAAAAGCTTTGTAATGAAACTAAGTTTGTACGAAGGCGGTCTGAAAAGTGACAATTTGGAGCTATTTCCTAATCTTAAGATTATGATTGAAGAAATGGATCTCAAAACTATTCCAACCAATGCAGAGAAATGCTTTCTTAAACACTTAGAAATCCTCAAATCTCGTTTTGAAAAATATTTAAATGAGAACTTGTATGGTTTGGCATGGATTCAAAACCCGTTCAAACCATCAGTCGATGAGTGCTCCCTCAACATGAAGGAAAAAGAAAATCTCATTGACCTCCAAGGTGACACTGACAAAAGAACTGAAGTTTAAAGAATCTTCTCTCACATGGATTGGTGTACAAAGGAAACACCCAATTTTGAGTGAACTCAGTCCATTCGCCACCACCTATTCCTGTGAAAACGCTCTTTTTATTATTATTGCTTTGAGTTAGTTACAAATAACAATTATGTTCTATAGTAGCTAAAATAATTAAATAAACAGTAATTTTTTTTATAGAATTTGTTGTTTGATTACGATTAAACCTATTGCCCCATTAGAGTATGCATAGAATGTGCAAAACTTAACTAAATAAAAATTGACTGTAAAATATCAAATGCGACTCCCTTATAATATATAGTACGCTTATATGTAGGGGGGCCCGGCTTACAGCTGGATTATACAGGGGGCTCGAAGTAAAAAGTTTGAGAACCGCTGGTTTAATCTATTGAAAAATAAGAGATAAAAAAAAGGAGAAATCCGAAGAAAGTCTACTGTTGTTTACATATAATAGCTTGTTCTTACGATAGTATGAATGAATGAAAATGAAATGAGTGAAGAAAAGAGAGTCTAGATTGATCAGAAATGTAAACAAAACTATTGTAAAAAAAAAAGTTTTAAAATAAACTTACCATTGGAGTTGGACTGCATAAAATCTTTTCCGTTTTTATTTCAGTTGTATTTGTAGTTTCTTGATCAGTTTCCATCGATTCGTTCTTACTATCATCCAGACTAACTTTATTTGCATTTGCTTCACTAACAAATGTTTTATCAGTATCCTCAAGGATACTTTCTTCTACAGGCATAATTTCAACAGCTTCTTCCGATTTAGTTACAACCTTAATTTATATTTAGAATTAGAAATTTATATTTATGGTAAACTCATTCATAATTGTTTTAAAACTAACCGCATTTGATAATTCATTGTAAGCATCTTCAATTTCTTGAAGAGCACTAACGTAATTACGTTTCTTTATATACTTTTGCGTAAACGACTTTCGATTTTCAAGATAGTCAGAACATTCTTCCGGTTTCACGACAGCTCTAAAAATATTAATCAAAAAGAAACTTAATAATGAATATCAAGAATAATGTTAACTATCGAGTTGAACGTATTACTTACGTCTCATTCGTGCCGAAGAAAATGACATCAAACTTTTTTCCTTTTTTCTCACGAACCTAAAAATGTTTGTATAATATATATTATTATTTATTGATAAAGTAAATGACGTTATTGACATTGTAAAACTACAACAAAATTTTATGGTTAGAATAAAATGATTAGTCCATATATTTCCTTTTTCACACTATTTTGTACTTATGATAAATACATAAACAGTATAAAACAATAGGAAAAAATTAGTCAAACCAATAATAACAGAAATTGTTTAACTTTTAATAAAAAGAACTTCAATATAGCTTTCAAATCAAGTGAAAAAGTTTTAACAATACAAGCAAGGTAGTATAAATAACATTGACATGTACGTGTTCTTTGGAAATGTATATACATATTTTATAAATACCGGGAACGTATGTTTAATGTAATACAATATCATGTTGATATTATTCCAAGAAATAAAATACTAATTGTAATATGAAATAGAAAAAAAACAAGCTATACAGCACGAAAGTGTGTACTTCTAAAAGTGATATAACTGCATAAATAGCACCTACCCTGGCCGGCCATGCTGGGAAGCCTTTAACTTTTGCAAAAACCAAATCACCTACTTCAAAATTAGTAAGCTTTTTAGGCATCTGAAAATAGAATAATTTTTTTAGGATCCTAAATTAAATATTCAAAATTAAAGTTCTTCTATGTATACTTACTTTTAATTTGTTGTATTAACTCTTATAAATAATAGCTTTAGCTTCATTAAAGAGATAAATTTTCTATTTTTCTTTACTGCGGAATACATAAACCAACACAACTTGATTCTAATACTAAACCAACACAGTTTTGTAATATTGCAATAACCGATTAAAGTCAAAACTGTTATAAAAGTCAATAAATGACAAATAATGTAATATAAATATAGAAATAATATAAAAATATGTGAATAATGGTATTAAAATGGCCGAAATACCATAGAGCTATTTGTATACTGTATTATTGAGACTGACAGCTTACAGTGTTACAGTCGGTTACAGTATTCAGAAAAAATAATTGCCAGATGAGATCGATGAAGGCGGCCCTGTGTTGCCAGCAGGTTAATGCAGAGAATTTACAATTTAGCGGGAAAAAGGCAAGAAGCGTAAATATACGTAAATACATGTTACTAATGCAGCAAAGAATCTTTTCAAAAATGGAGTATATAACTAACTTTTTAATTAAAAGTTCAAAATGTCGATTTAACACAAATTAAATTTATTTGATTGAGACACTTACCAGCAAACAAATGAACTTCAGAAGGGTTACATTTTTTTCCATTTCATATGTTTTATAAAATAATTGTTGAATAATAAAATTATCGGCTTTTTCATTATTTTTTTCACTTGAATTTGCGATTGCTTAAACCGACTGCATAGTCTTCAATTGTTTCATTATTTTAGTAGTTAATTTAGTACACTTTATACAGATATTACTTTCATATATCTCTTTCCATAATAAAATTCTCTAATGCAAATTATTATGGTTTATTATTATTATTTTTACTACAGCCATATAGAGTCCGCAAATATTGGTTTACACTGCTTGACACCTTTACATAGTAGTTGTCGATGATATGAAGAGTAGCGGAAATAAGCGGAAATGAAAATATCTGATAATTTGAATAAAAAGATAATATCCAAAATATAAATGAATAATTTTAAAGATTTTGGGTTGGTAAATCGAAAGTAAAACTGGAGATTAATCACCAATAGAGAATGATCATTTAAATGCCAACCAATTTTGATTATTTAATTGATAATTACTTAAATTATATAATAAATTTAAATCATCAATATTTTTTATGCAGTTACTATGAAATTTGAATATCAGCGACCAGATGTAAAATGTTAAATATTTCTTATAATATTTTGATATTAATAATTATATTATTAGATTTGAATGATATTTTATCACCGCTAGGCCTGCTTTGCTTTCTTCTTTTAAGGTAAGACAGATAATTGGGTTACTTATACACTATTTAAAATTTAGTTAATATTTCAAAAGTGGAGGATATAGTTTTTTAATTGGATTGTAGATAATTTCATAATCATTGTAAATCCGGTAAAATTACATTCAAAACCACGTTTGTGTATTGACTGTATCACTAGAGTTCTGCAGCCCCGACATTACATTTTAAAGTTATCTTGACTGATTCATCTAGAATATTTGTATTCAGGTTTTGTTAAGAAATTAAAACATTGACTCAATAATGTCAGAAGAAATATCAGCTCCCTTTCACAACACAAATGCAGGTGAGTGATTTAAATAAGATTGTCAAAAAGAGGACAGTTTTTCTGGAAATTGATCCTAAAACAACACAAATGGCTACCCAAAAAATCGTTTACAATTCTTATTTCCATTTCAACGCGAACAATTTATGACATACAAATTTGAAGTCCGCTTGAGTTCAAAGCCACTCGCACTCATGAAAACCAAATGATATAATTGTTTATACAAACAAAGTATTATTATTATATTGGTTTAAATAAAAATAACTGCGTTATTTTTTAAATTTCTTTTTGACAAGTCTTACGGTTAATTTGGTTAATATGTATAAGTTATTATAAGGAAAAAACAGGACAATAAATAAGCTCGTAGCTGGGTTGCATGGGGAACAGGAAGAGAGAGGAAGTACTAAAAGAGGCAGTGAAGGAAACCAGGAGTAAGAGAGAAGTAGCGAGGAAACAGTTAAACTTCAGTCCAGAAAAATAGAGGATTTGTGGAAAGGAGATAAGGACAAGAGGTGGATGATGGAGATAGAGACAATAATAAAACAGTAAAGGAAGAGAGTCAAGAAGAAATAGTAAAGGAAAACAGTCAAGAGGAAATAGTAAAGATAGAGGGATTATGTCTGTAATAGACATAGTGGAGAAGTGAAAACGAAGAGAGAAGGCAGGAAGAGGGTTTGTCGAGAGGAGACAAGAAAGGCAAGAGGTGAGAGACGGACATACAGGCAAGAAGGAAGGAGAAGCAGGAAACGGTGAAAATGAAGGAGGAGTAGGGGACATGAAGAGAGAGGATCAAGAAAAGAAGAAACAGAAAGTACTGTTCGAAGTAGTAATAGTCTAGAATAGTTTAAGTTTAGTTTTAAGTTTGAATTTGATATTTGCTTGAATATTAATGGAAAGACTGTTCCAGGTTGTAGCTGGGAACTTACTGATCGTAACCAGATCGTACACCAAGATGACGGTGACTTTAGAGATGTTGAATATTTAGATGAAGAAACGGATGACCGCATTGTACCCAAACCTTGTAGCAGGTACTAAATCGGCCAAATGATTAACTGTTATTTGTCTTTAACTGGCTATTTTAACTAATTCTTGCGACAAATAGGAGTTCAACTACCCGCCTATGGCCTAAAAATTTATTTATGAAAATGTAAAATTTTTAAATTACAGACAAAAAAGCAGAAGAAGAAGACGAAATCGAAAACTTTGGCATCGAAAACCAGTAGTTGGGCGCAAAAAAGTGGTTCCAAATCGTGGCACATTATACGCGAAATTGTTTGACCGTTACATTAATGTAGCACCATTCAAGTTAGAAGATCCATTGTACCCCATAGCCCGAGCCTGGATTTCTAATCCTCCCGTTACACCATCTGATAAGTAAACTATTTATTAAAAAATATACCTATAGTTCAAATTACGAGAGTTCGGCGGTGACTCATACTTAAAACAAGTTGTGGGGTATAAACTGCCGATATAACTAAAAAGCACTGACTCACTTATTTTTCTATAATGTATATAGAAACGAATAAGATAAAATTCATTATCGTATTATACATTTATACCGCTCTTATAACCTCTTTTAAGTATAAGTCGCCCCGAACTCTCGTGATTTGTACTATATATACAGAGATATGACTTTTTGAAATACATGTATTTCAAATGCAAATACAAAATATAGAATACCTATTTTGTATTTAAATACATTTTAGGAAAAGGAGATTATATCTTATTTGAAAACTTTTACAAAACTATTTTCTATTTGAAGAAAATACTTTTCCTATTTTTTTTACTTCATATTATTCCGCAAACTGGTTATTGGATTGTGAGCAATATCTTTGAAAGAAACAGTGCTAAACAGCTTGCAGGAGATTTAAAGGTTTCCATACATTTGATAAAGTCTCTGAATTGATTACTGATATACATTCAGTATTTGATAAGAAATTATCAAAACTCGTTAAGACTGAAAATGGGCCAAACAGAATTAAAGCCTTGGAAATATGCGAAACTTGATTTAGAAATAAACTCAATGTGTAATATAATTTTAGTTAACATTAAAAATATTAGAGTTAATGATGATGAAGAAAATGACGATGGTGATTATGATATGTTATATTAGAAGTCGTTTGTTGGAATGATAATGAGACTTCATAGACGAAAAATGAAAGATAAATTATTTGAACAAATAGTAGTATCAGTTAACGGATTTGTGCAATTGTAACTCTTACGTTCACTTACAATATTTATAGATTACAGAGATGTGCACAAATGCTTTTCAAAAGCATTTAAATACAAAATGCAAATATCTCGCTATTTTCCTATTTCAAATACAAAATAAAAAATAAATTTCATGTTAGTATTTAAATACAAAATACGTATTTTAAAAATACTTTTGAGAAAATAGTTACTAATATAAATAAAAAATATTACTAATATAAATGTTATTTTTTTTTTTGATTATGAGAATTTTCTTTGCTAAAAACCGACTTCGTTTTGATACATTTTTGTTTCATAAAAATACTACCTAGATTTTTTAAAAATAGCAAAAGTAAAGGTTTTATTAGTAAGTGTTGGATGTCGCATGTGGGGGTAGTAGGAAAAAAAATATATATTTATGTATATATATTTCAGTAAGGAATGTAGTGGAGTGATTATCTTGTAGTAAAACAAATAACGAACGACAAAATATGATAAACAAATTTAGGTAAACGAAAATCAGATGTCTTATGGTGGGGGTAACAGGAAGGATAATAAAATAATAGGCACATCTATCATTTTAAATTAGAATTATTAAGACAATTGTGCAGATACTTTTAGATCATATATGGTGCTAATGTTGGTAGGGTTTTAAGTTTTTATCCAAAAAATAATATTTACTGATTAACACTATGAAGTAACAAAAATGAAAAAAGTATTTTGTATTTTTCAAATAGGAAATAGGTTTGCAAAAGTTTTCAAATAAAATATAAAATTCTAAACTCTTAAAAGATATTTAAATACAAAATAGAAAATAGGTATTTACTATTTTGTATTTGCATTTTGAGTATATGTATTTGAAAAACGCACATCTCTGATAGATTATAATATTTATGACAATATAACTTTTGCAGAGAAAAACCTAAGTGCAAGACACCGACCCCTGAATTGCTAGCAACCTCGCGAACAGAGTTTACGGATGAACAATGGAATCTACTTCGCAGCGATGATGTATACACGTTGCCCCCTCCCAAGGGTGACGTTATTTCTAGAATACCTCCCCCTATGGAGAAGAAGATCTTCGACCAGAAGACGATTGATAACTATATAACCGGAGCTCAAATGTCAGAAGTAATAAGTTATTTATATTATCTTGTACTTATCAAAAAGAATTTATTTACATTAAATTAATACATTTGCATACTACATTACGCACTAACCTATTGCGCAATAAGCACATATGAGCTTATTAACTACTACATATGTAGCAGTTACGTATCTTTTACATGAATGTTACGTCTGTATTTGCAGGGAATATTCACCACCAGTTGAACAGAAATGCTTACCAATTACATTACATTACATGTAATGGGCTTGTCCTCATTTTTTAGTGGTCGATTTTTCAATTGTTGATTGAAATTGATGTTAATAAATGTGTATTGGCGTGTCTATTTTATTAAATATCTAAATATTGACGGAGATATAGCAATTCAAAGTTTGAATTATAGTTTTAGCGCATTTTAACGTCAGTTATTTGTTGAGTAGGTCAGTGCTGTGGTAATGTTTTGCAGCTGTTGGTAGTCAAATCAAAGAATAATAAGTTTTTATTTTATTTAACCCTGCTAAGGCAGATATACTATTGGAATTTTATTGTTCCTTGAAATAGCTGTAAAAGATATTTGATATTTTGATATATAAATACATATAGAAGAGATTTATGAGCTGTAAGGTCACATGCACTTGGAATCTGTACAACGTTGAATCCCTTTAATAATTAAAGAGGCAAAATGACTTTTTTAATTGTTAATATCTCTTAACATATAAGGAGTTATTAAAAAATAATTGGATATTTGAGATTTTAGTAACCCAATATCAATATATGGTACACTTTTATAGAAATTAAGACATAGAACACAAGCCCATTAGGTAAAAACTATTTAAGTAATGGGCAAGTAATGGGAGAGTCAAGATAAATTTCTTGATATTATTACTTCTATGATAAACTGTTATGCGATTCCAGCCTTTAATAAATAAAATTATAGTTCACTTATAATATTCAAAACTGTACTCATATTTTCTAATTAGTTTACTTAACATCGGCCTATTTCCGATGCTGAGTTAATTCATCGCCAACCTACTACTACGATGGTCCTCCTACTGGTATGCTACGATGTTAGCATGACACTGACTGACACTATTGCACTTTTTCTATTTTTAAAATAATTTTGTAGGATCCTGATGCTCTTCTGCAGGAGCATAAACTGCGGTGGACCAAAATCAAGCAACACTGGGTCACGCACGCCCGAACCGTCGATGCCAGATACACCGACAGTAAAGACGTCCTTGAATATATTTATTCAAAGCAAGTGATATTAAAACTATTATTTTCGTACATTCATTAGATTATTTATTAACTAATCTAATACTGGCCTTTTAGGACTGCCCTGGAGAAAGATGAGTCAACAAAGGAGTATACCACAGATGATTCAGAATAGAAATTTCTATAAAAGAAGTTACAAAAGAACATGCGTTTTCAAGATTTAAATTTTATTAGTATTAATTTAGTATAAATAAATATTGTACTTGTACCTGCGTTTTCTGATGTTACAAATTTCGATAATACTTTTTTGTACCTTTAGAGAAAACAATAAAACCAGAGAATTAAAATACTGAAGTATTTACATGAAAATAACCTATCTGTACTTTGCATAATCGAAAATAGTAATTGTAGTTACCGAGTTGAAGGATCATTAGTTATAGAAATTGTGACTGTATAGAAAATAGTTATTAAAAATATATATTTCGGTAAAAAGGTATGTAAATGCTATATATTTTCAATGGCACAAAGCCATCACAGAAGACGGAAACATACATGTTTTTACGTGATAAAAGAGCAGAAATGGAAAATCTGTTTTTCAAACTGTACGTATAAATCGAATATAACGTTCAATTTCTAACCTACTTTATATTAAGATAAGAAGACTCAGCTCTTACGATTTTAAGTAAAACTAAAATTGGACATCAAATGTATATGCCCTCAAATAGCAGATATTACCAATTAAAAGTCACTTTTATTCCTTTTACATTAAAATACTTAACGTCATCTCCTACTCCTATCTCCCCCTTCTATAAATTATTATTCCTTCCATACATCAACATGTAAAATAGAACGCAACAATGGTCCAACTGTGGTCCAACGACAGTTACTATTTACAGCTGGATCGCGGAACAGAAAGTTTGATATTATTGGATATTATAAAGTATTGAACAAAAATAAATAAAATCGATTACTTATTATTATACAGACGGGGGAAACTCTAGTAAGACATATATTTCAATAAATATTTCATAAATTTGAACATAACAATTACTTCACAAAAAAATTAACATTCATATGATAAAAAAAAATTAAGTAAAAATAGAATCAGTTTAAATAGTATTAACCGTTATAATAATATTAAAATTATTTTTTAAATAGACAATCGAATTGTAGTCATAATAATTGCAAAATATAATCAGAGATTTCTTTCGTTGTCGATTGGTTGTTTTTAATTTTATTTTGGTAAATATACAAAATTTGTATTGGTTTAAATGCCCAAGATACTTTAAAGATGCATTTAAGTATGTATTGTTGTAGGGTTTTTGAAACAATGGTTCCAATTAATTGATTATCGAGGTTCACCTCGAAAAAAATAAGAAATAAATAAAACACACAATATTATTATTATAAGAATAATACATATATATTTCGTATATTAGTCTGTTACATTTAGAAATTTGTTAGTGGGATATATTATAAAAGATATAACATATAAATTATATTCAGTCCCGTTTAGAACATTTTCCTGCTAAAATCACTTAATTATGTATGTAAATCTAAATTTTAATAAAAACCACGTTTTTAAACAAACTATAAAAACTTAACATTACTCGCACAATTGGTGTTTGTTATAATTTATTTTAATATAAAATATCTGATCATTAAATTTAGAAATAAACAATACTAGTTTATTTGTACCGTCCGATAGTATACAGTTTTCAGAATAAAAAAATATAAATGCATTTACAAGTGTATTGTAGTCCAATTGTGCTATTTTGATCTCATGCTTGAAATATTCCTATAAATTATATTTGAAAATAATCAAAATAATGTATGGATATAATTTAATACTAAACACTGAAAGAATGATGAAATACTCCGTAGGAGTCATGAATACAATGTCATGAAAATTTTCAGTTTATTTTTCATGTCACTTTTGTTCAATTTTTTTTATTAAAAGTTTACTTTTCCGGGTGCAATATTACGAGCAGAATATTAGTCAAATATCTTGTGGATTATTTAACTTTATATATCGTTCTTCTTGACTTACTACTTATATTTTTCCACAAAAATTGCAGCCTAACATAACATTAAATAGTTGAACTTGTACAAATTACATTTGCTTTTAAACGTAGATTGTGTTATAATATCAACTTTTAACTCAGTGCCTCTTAATTTCTTGTACTCATAATCTTGTAAAGTAAAACTTACTTCTAATACACTAATAGCAATTGAGTCATTTCCTATTTGAGATACATCTTTTTACTATTGCTAAGGTTGCAACAGGGCTAGAAAGAATGTTGTTTTATCATTAACATTGATAAAAAAACACTGAATCCCGGATATTTAAACTTAAGTCACGTTGCCATTTACTTTTTGCGCTCCTTTTGTCTTCTTTAACTTTGTGACAAAATATAACACAATTGCATATCTGACAATGATTTGCTTTACCAATAAAAACAATAATTTTATAAAAGTTCTAATAAAGAAACAACCCAATTGTTTTATCAGTATATCAAATGTGTGGTCGCAAAGATTGAAGCTATGGTCAAAAAAATGATAACATCATCACACATTTCCCCTGAATATTACTAAAGAAATAAAAAAAACGAGACCGCTATCTGTAATATTATTTTTAACGATTAAGATATAATATCTTTTAAAGTTAGTAATATGAATAATATTAACATGTTTTAAACATTCTTCCTTATAGTGGAAAATGCTAATGACAAAGTAAAAAAATCAAATCATATGTGGAATTTCGGACTGTCTTTTTAAGAGTCCACCTTCCCTTGACCCCTGTAAAAAATAAAATTAGTACAAACATTAATATTGACTTTTAATTGAAAAGGAAAAGTCATGAAAATACTGCTAGTCATTAGTTGTTAATTGGTTAATTGTTAGTAACATGTTGTAATGAAGTTTAAGATGGTGACTTTAAAATATCAGGAATTAATTTTTACTCATATTACTTTCCAGAACAATTACAATATTTTTTTGTATACATTACTGCACAACATTCATTTCATATAATAAATTATTACACAAACAGAATTAGTTAATTCACACCAATTTTAGAGTAAATAAAATCCCATCTCAAAGCTATATTTAATTATTAAGAGTTTCACATTTAGAAAATGATATTCTAGCAAATGTAATGAAAACTGTTTTAGATGACAGCTACTACAAAGATATTAGTACTCAATTCACAAAAATATTTTGTAAGTAAAGGGGAATTGATCCATGTTATTGGAAAGTAGTTAGTATATTAGTTTAAAAATAATAAATAAATGTGTACGAACCTCTCTTGGAGCAGATAAATATGAGTCATCTTTTACAAAATATCGAGGACTCAGCTAGTAAAATGCTCTAAAGTAATAGCTGGTACAAAATATTCAAAGTAAATTTAAATGTGACTCAATTTTAAGGTCTATACACGCTACGCCAAAAACGACATGAATTATAAAGACAAATAACATAACGTTACTACCCCAGTAACGAATCAAAAGAGAAAGCAGACAATTAATGACAATTTGTAGAAATCCCCAGAACGGAGCACTAATAGGTTTTCATTCCAAAACTTTTTCAAAATAACTTACCAAACATCGTGTTAGAATATACCGTGGATTTAATATAGGCTTAATGATAAAGAAAGGAATGAGAGTATAAGTAACAGGTACAAGGTATACATTGTGGCACAAGCTCATTGATCGGAAAATTATTTTGAATGAAGTATATAGATCATGATTAATGTGATGACTACAAACCAAAGCATTCTGTATATAACTGTTAATTATACAGAGTAATTAAATAGTCTTTGTGCATTTCTAAAAGAAATAAATTTGTTATAATTAAATTAATCAATTTACTAAAAACTCTAAGATTTAACGTAACGTAAAGTAATTAACTAAAAATTATTAAGAATACTTGTCGAGTTTGTCTCTCCTGCGACTTCCTGGAATATGTTCTCTATTTATTATTAACTCAGCTTAACAATTACATCTAACAGAATTATGATGTGATTTACGCCACATTTGAAAGAGCACAAGGACTTAATAATTACCCCTTATAATATACGACTAACTAAGCTAACGATCTGATTTTATATTATTATAATAAAGCTTCTAATGAAACTTGAAACAACAAAAATTTCTCTGTAAATAATATTTTAATTTAATTTTGGCTTGAATCCAATTGAATGTATGTTGTATCACTCCAAAATACGAATTTAAACTATTAAGTTGTGATATAAGCTCAAATATATCATGCACATCGTTAAATTTTCTCTTAAAATAACTAGTGCTTTTACTACGATGAATATCCAATTATTTAATTATAATAGAAATTACATAAATACGCGAACTGTACTAGCTTGAAATATTACACCTATTTTACAATTATATATATACGCACATATATATAATAAAACAATGAATTTCTAAATAGCACACACAAACAAACATCTTTAGTATCAGCGCAAGTAGGATAGAATGCTATACATATAGTTGCATAAGACTATAAAAAGTCTCTTCAAACTGAGTGAACTCACTTGTTGTATATGGATGATAAAACCTTTATGTTAGCTTTCCGTTGCTCGATATCCCGAGCATACTTTTTCCAGTGTGTCTTTACCTTGGCCCAGCGTTGCTGATGCTCTCGCAGCAAAACTTCACGATCTGGTGGAGGATTCACCTCCTAATAATTAAATTTATAAAATAAATAAATTTGTCAGTCAATAAATGTTAAAAATAACGAACAGAAAATTATTTAATAAAATGTAGTTTACATAATCCAAATTAATGTTCTCCTTTCTACGATCTTGATATATGTCAAGCAGAGGCGGAACTCTGGAGTCAGGTAACTCTGTAGGGGGTTGCATAACCGGCGCTTCTTTGGTACTGGTTTCTACTCTGTGCTTTCCGTTATGCCCATTATCCCGTTTAGCGGGAATTGGCTGGACATCTGGTGCAATGGTTGCAACAGTAGGATGTCTAGAAGTAGACAGTAATTAAAACATTTCGATAAATATTTCTTCTAATAATTAAACAGAAAAGCTACAAAAAAAATTCGAATAATTTTATAAATTATTTATTACGAAAATTTCAAATCGCTTTCTTACAATAATTTTGATATCTTACTTTTGAAGATAGGGAGTAATAAATAATAGTAAATAATAATGTTGCATATTATGAATCATACATAATGAGATAGAATAAGAAATAAAGAATTCTTGAAAATTAATAAAGATTATAATGAATTAGTGTTCACCTAAATATCATACGCGGTAAAAGAGGGCCATAATAAAATTGACCAAGATTAGAATTAAAGTGCTGAATTCAATTTAAAGAAATGTAAAAATTGTAAGTATGTGTAACGATGCATAAATGTGTTAATCTGACTGTGCTGTTATCTTAGCAGACATATTATATTATACAAAACATATACAAGATATATTAATTATGTATTTGTATATATTAACCGGTTCCATGCTGAGACAATGTCAAAATATTGACACAATTTATAAAATTTGGTTACTAATGATTATTAGGTTAATACGTTAATAACTTTGTACGTAAGCAAAAAAGTGTTTAAAATTATTAAAAGTAAAAAAATTATTTAAATTTTAAAATATTGAGAATTTTGGTTCTTAATAAAGCAGCTGTAGCTGTCATAACGGGACATATCGATATTAAAAATTGTCAAACGTTAGCTAGGCAATGCTTCAGTTTTTAACTAAAATTTCTGTATACATATGAAAAATAAGAATACTCCAAAAGAACTAACACTTTAATTTGTTGAATATTAACATATTTCTAAAATAATTATAACAAGAGTAAGATTAAGATATAAATTATCTATCCAGACTTGTTATATTTTGTTATGTAGATTTCAGCATAAGTTAAAAAAGAAACGATTCAATATAAGCGTTACTACTGCAAAAAGAAACAAGAAACGTATAAATATATGAAGAAAAAAAAACAAAAACGTAATCAGCCAAATACTAAAAACATGAATATCGTTAAATCTTACTTATACGTCTTGAGAGACGTAGGTGGATTAGGATTCCACGAATTACACATTGGATATAAAGGAGTCGGTTGACTAAATGATGCCAAATCGAAACTGCGATCATAAAGTGTCTTGTAGAGCGATTTCGCAACATCATTTGCTCCGTCACGACGCTTGTTACGTTTACGAATAGATGCTAACTTTGGCTGGATTGGTCTGAAATTATATCGGCAAATTGTTACATTTTTAGTTATATTCCACTTTTCTTTTAGCTGGATGTCCAAAGCTTTTTATTTCTTCATTTTATCCTTCCGGCTTAGTTATATTCACCATCTACATTGTCTACTTCTCTTATGTTATTTGTTGACTAAGTGAACTTCAAAAATGAAAATAAATCATTATTTTCAATTTTTCCTCGATTATAACTAATTAACTTGTATAGCATGCATCTTGTGTTAAAAATCAATGTAACATTTAGTTATATTAGTAATGCTCGTTCATAACTGAAATGCAAATTGTTTAATTTACTAATCAAAAACTCTTTCTTGGTTTACGTTACATATTAATATTTCTGATAAATGATGCAGTAATTTTTCCAATTTTAGATGTAGGAATCCTAAATGATTTCGCTGACTTCCAAACACAAAATATTATACAAAACTCTTTACATATGAAAGTTACATAGCTACCAGATTTCTTTTTTTTTTTCAAATTAGGCCTAATGTAACAATACTATAAGTAATGAATGATAAAAAAATACAAAATTGATATGAAATTACCTCAGAAAAAAAATATCAATCTTACGAACCATCTTTCATAATGTTACAGAATAGAGAATTGCAAATCAGATCAGAGAATATTCGAGGAAACAAGACCTGTCCATTATAATAGAATATTTTAAAATAATTTATTTTTCATTTTATCACACACTTCTACGCCAAAGATATTATAGCATAAATACTAACGATTTGATGATAGAATCTAGCATATGATGATCATCCATAGCCTCAACTTTACGAGCTTCTTCACTCAGCTGCATTTGCTCCTGGAATTCATGGCTACTTCCAACGACATGCTCCAGAGCTTTTATCAGATTTGTCGCCAAATTAATATCAGCTTCATTTGCAGCGCCTGCAAGTATATTTATACAATATAACAAAGAACTTTTATATTAATGGGACCCTCTACTACTATATGATATTTTTTTAAGTATAGAATTATAAATTCTAAAAATTAACAGTAGCCCCGGGAAGTCTTATATTTTTTCTGAGAGACTTTGTATGTATATAACGATAACTTTATTATTGTATATGATTGTTTAAAAATACAGAAAATTATTTAACGTTGTTTAATAGAACAAGTTTGCACATTGTCTCGAGATATAAGAGGTGTATTTAATGAAACAAACATCTTATTATTTTTTACCGACATCTATAATAATAGTGCATAATAAATCCTATATTAACATCATAATTAGGTACATAATAAGAAAGTTGCAAAAGGTGCAAGAGAGTTGTTATTAACTTACACAAAAATAAACAAAATTATGAGAAAACAAGCAATACGAGATCCAATTTTATATTCAAAAAGTTTCCACTACCTTATCCATTTAGAATAATATAAGTATTCCTGAATTTGTTCAAAATCTGTACAAAACAATTAAAAACAATACAAATCTAGTCATAAAGTATTACAATGCTATAGTTTTATAAATATCTTTAAAAAATAGGACCTTTACTGGTATAAACAATAAATTGACATTTTTAGTAAACATATTCTTTTGTACATTAGATGAAAATAAACGTAAACATATTTTTACAATATTATATTATTACTCTTTCGTTTGAAACTAGATTATAATTATTTTAAATCTGGTTTGTCTTTTTATCTTTACACTTTTATTTATATAGATTTTATTATTTACAGATTTTAAATTATACCTGTAAACATCCTGTACGCCGTACACGATACAATACTTTTTATTTGACGTTTATGTTTACGGAATGGATGTCAATTCTCAAATGAAAACGAAAATAAAATAACAGAATATTGACGTACGATTTACAAATGTACACAACACAATTAAATAAACGCATACACTATGATACCTTTTAAACTTATTAAATTACGTCTTGTTTATACAATTATGAACAAATTGATAATGTAGTGATTACCAGAATTTAATACGCAATAAACATTTATATAAAAACTTACTTCGTTTTTCTGCGTGTTCTGATTTTAGTGGGCTGCGTTTCTTCGGCATGATGATATACTCACAGAAAATTTATAATATTTATTAAGAAATTTATGCAAAGTATATCTGCAACCTGCGAAATACAGACCCGGCACAAGATCAAGAATATTGTTTATCTTTCTTCTTTTCGTTCTTTTCCTTGATTGTACACTTTGTGCTGAAGTATTTTAAATGCGATAGCAGCGCCTAACATCAATAAACACATGTACTTTATTATTGAGCAAAATTCGTGACGTCAAAACAATGGCTTCACTTAAGAGGAAGCTCTGGTATAAAATATTGATTTTTGGCTTCCTTTAAACATTTGCAGTAATTACAAACCCATAAGAGGAATATATACTGAGTACAAATTTTAACTGATAATAAATAAGCTATCCAAGGAAATAATAATTTTTACCGGATTCTTAACCTAAGCAAAGGAAATAGAAAACTTTCATGAAACTCTTAATTATAATAGATTAAATCTGTCAATTATTTAATATATCAAACAAAGACAATATTAAAGTCGCGCTATATTTAGAAAATATATCACAGTATTAATTTAAATCTGTAAGAAGAAAATTATCATATTTCGCTAAACACAGTTACGTAGATTTAAAATTTATAAAAAAGTTACTTGCTACGTAAACAATATGACCTAATTATAATACGTTTTGTTACCTACTTTTTTAAATTAAATCTACATTTTCGAACATGAAAGAAATTATAAAAAACTTTAAATTACGAATTAAAGTGTTATAACGATTTAAAACCCGATTTTAAGTAAAATTTAATTCGTGGTTTCGCTGATCTAAGATATTATCGGAAATAGGTAAAGAAAATATATCGATTTTTCATAACAGGTCTTGCAACCCTGGCATATTTTTACACAGGGAGTCACTATAGGCATGACTGGGATATTATTTCAACAGTTTTTAGTTGATGACATTGCCGCTCGAGCCTGTTGCCGCTATCTTGAAGTCTTCGTACATTCTTTGTGGTCTTCATAGGTTTTAGAGTCTTGATAGCATTGCAACTGATTGCAACCTTAAAAGTACATACACATATGTTGTTGCATGTGTTACCTCGCACACGTGTGCCGTGGTCAAACTTTGTGTTAACTTTTATTCTTTTAACGAGAAATATCTAGTGATAAGATTTAGTCGGTTTTAAAAAGTTACTCTTTTAAAAGTAATTCGTAAAATGTTTCACTCATATAAATCAGATCTGTTCGAGACTCAGGAATAGGGCCCCTGGGTGGATCACTTATTATTCAAAGTCTGTCACTAGAAGCGCTGTAGTCATTATTTACTGGTGATCAAAGATATGTGCATGTAGAAAAAGTTCACACAGAAAAAAGCCCGGATTCTACTCACCTAATCCTTGCTATTATAAAATAAGTATATATAATTCATTCGATTGTATATAAATATACACATCCAAATACAAGAGGTATTATATTTTTAATACAAATAATTATATGCTATAAGTATAATTTTCGAGTATAATCTAAAGCTAGTAATATATTTAATATAAATTGGTATCAAATTTGCCTGAAATTGATAATTTATAATCCTTGAAATGTACTTCTTAAGAGTTTTTAATCCTCTAAATTCTAATATTCCGAAAAGTATTATAGATACATTTTTATTAATAATAATATATATTTCACCTGTAATGTTATAGGAAATTAATAAAAAATAACAACTCATTTTTCTTTTAATTTTTATTGCACATATTATCTGTTTAAAACCGCGTTCATGTTTTACACAAAAAACCTTCTCCCTTAACGTTAACGAACTGTGAATTTGTGAATATTTGTCAAAGATCTTTGTTAAGACGTAGAATAAAATCTTTACAAAAAACGAACGCATGAATTAACGAGGTGCGTCAATCAATTTGACTGTTTGCTAATGCGTTCTAAGTTAAATGATTCTTTTCATTGGATTCACCAAAAATTCAGTTTGATAACGTTATGGGATAACCTTAAGAGATTGATGGATATTTTAAGGAGATTTATAATTTATGTATTTGTCAACATAAATAGCTATAGTTTTGTTAACATATTGAATTATTTTAAAAATGTATTTAACTTATATGTAAAATTATCTAAACGCGGTAATTTGTATTGTACAATAATGTTTCCTCAGACGTAAAAATAGTTTACTTAAAAGTCTGATCATTGACAAAAAATTATTGTGTTATAAGAACACATATTAAGTAGTTTAATCAAATATTAGTTTTATGAATACTTTTCTTCTCTTAAAAATCTAATTGAATAATTGCAAATATAACACATATTTGTCTTCCACAATACTGAATAAAATATTTATATAAAATTTATCAAAAAATTATGAATATTATTTACAATTTGCTTTATATACTTTTATACTTATATACTATTATATAAGACACTTTAAATGGTTACAGTTAAATGCAACTTAAATAGCAGGTTTATGTGTTTCGATACTATGGTACATGATATTATATCATTAAAATAATTTTGAATATAACCCACACAATAAAAAATTGTTAAAAAAGAAAATTTATAAAATTGTAAAATAATAGTCTGCGATTTAATAAACTTATTTTATAAAAATTTGTAAGGCGCTTTATATATATCACTTTTATTTATGTTAGCACCCATATTTTAATTTATACGACAATATTATTTATAATCGTCACTTTGCTCTACTTTGACTTGTCTTCCACCAACACCTAAAAAAAACACAATTTGTTAAAAAATTACCAACTTTAGGAAAACACATGTTTCTTGTAAATTAAATAAAGGTCTAGATAAATTTTATCCATTATAATAATAACTTTTAGGCAATGTTAAGGTAAACAGATCACAAAATATTTTCGGAACAATTTCTTTAAAGATTTTTCAAATTAAGTTGTATTCTATTTTCTTTCACAAAATTTTATAAAAAGTTATAAATTGAAAAATAACAAATATATAACTATTTAATGTCGCTTTAATTTAATAAATTAATGTCGAAAACAATGTTTAATCATTCCAGTTTTGTGATAAGTCTTATCATGATTACTCTTACTGTGTGCATGTTTCTGAAACTTACTAGAAATTATGTTTTTTTTAGAATCTTGTTGTTTAATAACTCCGTGATAAGTAGTTTATGGAATATGCAACTATTAGTTTCAAGACTTATCTGCGGTTCTGATAAATAACTTTAGAGAAACAGAACACTTTAATAAAATTTACCTTACCTTATTGTCTGTAATTATCAAATAAATAAAATTTGTACCTTTATTACTTTACATTGCGGAATTTTAAAAAAACCTAATAAAGTTTAGCATATTTCTGCTTTTACATCTAATTACCGAGGCCATCGCATAACCTTTAACACCTATGCAATTGATTGATTGATTTCACCTCACGAAAGCTTGTGAAAAATATATGAAAATAAGAAGAGATTAGAGACATTAATTTGTCATGCAATCCAAAATGTTCATCCGCATTAATCACACACTTAGGACTGCATTTCTTTTAATGGGTTTGTGAACTATGTCATATTTTACATAAAATGGTACTACATATTGAAAAAGCTAGAAGGCTATCAGGACCTTAAATGTCCAATTACTTTTTACTAAGTTGCAATATTATAGGAGATCTGTATTATTAACAATTAAAATAGTCATTTTGTTTTTTTATCATGTAAGGATATCATATCCGATCCCTACCCTCTTTCTTTCTATAAATTTGTATCTTATTTATACTACAGACTGTAAAAGAGATGCATAAAACTGCCAGTGATACGTCAGATACTTCTTGCTGTTTGGGGACAACACATAATGTTGTGATATTAAGAAGGTGGTAAACAAGAAAGGAAATCGATTACTTACTATTCTAAAGACCTTAATATTACTAAATATGACTAAAAATTAGGCGAGAACACAGAAATTCAATTTTTCTTCGCTATAACTTAGTCAACTTTTAAATATTTAAAAACTATATATTTGAATATACTATTTTAATACAAATACATAAAATCTGACTTTTTAAACAAAAGTTCACAAACCCATTCAATGCTCATATTTATTTATTAGAATTGAAAGATTAAATTTATAGAACACTTGTTCCAAATTTATCTAATATATTGTGCAATATTTACTAAGGCTTCGGTTAATTATGTCAAAGTAATATATATAAAAAAATATAGTAATAACAACTGTAAAATGTTTTAATTATAACTAACCGGAAGATCCCATTCTTAGAATGTAAGGAATTACACTTTCCACTTGAACTTGTCCTATTAATCCAGCAAAAAATAATTCTTCTAAAATAGTTGGCTCAAATGCTCGTAAAGGTGGCAATCTGTAAAATAATGATAAAAAATATACAAATCTGTATATATATTATGCCAAGTTAGTGAATTTATCTAATTCGTCAAGGAATTTCTTGTATAATGAGATAAGCAATACCTCGTAAGTGAAATAAGCAATATCATAGGAGGTCTTGCAGATCAATTACTAAGTCGTTAAGAAATTTGTGCAAATTTAGACAATTTTGCATTTTAATTCCACAATTACTTAGTTGTAAATCTAATATATAATAGACTTGCCTAATTATAATTTGCCTAATATTCAATACAATATTCATTATTCAATATTAACATAAACCTAAAAAGTCCTTTCAAATTATTTAAATGAAAAAAAATATATTTATAACGTATTTTAACAATTAGGCAAATATTGTGCTTATTTCACGAAATACACAAAACATGGCTCCTTTACGAACAAGATAAGTTCACTAATGTGGTGTAACATATAAATAAAAGGTATCTGCTCCCTAATAGTTTAATGACTACGTTTTATTTTATTATCATATACTAATTAGTTCAATAAGTACAAATGCTAATTTAATAAATGAACGACGAAAGCGGATAATCAAACAATATTGGAAAGCAAAGAATTTTTAAAAAGTTCAGAAATGGAAGAATAGAATAAATTAAAAAAAAACTACGAACAGTTGATGACATGATTCGATGCATAAAAGGAGCATGCCGAGAAATAAATTCCAATAATGATATTTTTGTCAAAGAGTGCTTCAGTAAATATCTATGTAAATTATTTACAATATTTGACCAATTTAAGCACATAACAAATACATTTACCTATTTTTGCACCCTTCCTAGATATATTAAATGTAATTACGCACCTTAGCAACAATTTTGGAAACCTATCATCATCGTCAGGAAAACTGTGATGTACATAGTTTCGTAGACCCTGAAAAGACTTTTCTTGAAATTTTTCTATTTGAGGTTTAAACGTTAAGCCTGGTTGATCTAAAATAAATTATTCAAAATTTATATTAAAAGACGTCTAAAATAGTAACAAAATTTATATAAATTGTAATAATTAGAATGAATGAAATATTTACCTGATTTAAATAAAGCTAGAGCCTTTAGGTATGCATACTCGTGTTCATCTACATGCATTCGCATCATTATATTTACATAATCCTGGAGTTTACAAATATGCTCAGATACTTGTTTTACTTTCACAGCTGTAATTTTGTCTTGAGCAATTGAAGTTTGTAAGTGGTTGACAAGGGAAGACAAAATATTATTAAGTGAAAGTGCTTGTGAACATTGTGCTAAACCAAGAGTGAAAAGTTCTGCCCACGATCCTCGTAACAAAGCTATTTGCATTTCAGAGCTAAATAAATATAGAAACCGTATTAAAATATTATTTAAAAATCTCACATTCCGTTATCATTATATTTAATGTTTACCTTAAGATCTGAAAAGCTGGTATATTTTTAGCCCAATGTACAGATAAAAATAGTAATCGTGATCCACTTTCACAAATATAATGAATATTTAAATAAGATGGTACGGGACTAGGTATTTGTAAATTAAAAGCTATGTTGATGTCTGTTAGCAAAGGACCTTCAAACTCAAATAAGGTATCTAGTTCATTATCATTAGGTACTTGGACTTTCGAAATAGTATCTAAAGCTTTTGTGATCAGACTTTTATCCAAAGCCATTGTTAACGCTTCCGTTACATCATTTCCCAAGGGTGCTGAATTGCCATCTAAAGATGTCTCATCTTCTAAACTTGCTTGTCCTGGACTCAAATGATAAGATATATCGGCAGAGTTAGAACCTGTAAATTAAACATTTCATTTAGAAATATTATGTTCACAAACTATGCACTTGATAATAATAACTTACCTGCTCTCTTTCCTAAAGCAGAAAGATTAATGTCTGTTAAGTTGAAACCAGGATATACGGGTATTTGTGACTCCGAGGATAAATCTTTTCTAATAAATATTTTATTTACTGTATTTGTAGAATAAACATTTGCTGATGTGCTACAAAATGTATTTTGTGAAGATTCCTTTTTGTCAAGAATAGGTTTCCGTTCATGTTGAACAGCTAAAATATATATTATATAAAATTATTGTATCAATTCTAACCATAGTTTTTACAATGACTTATGCAACATCTTACAGTCACTCCGCATGCCACATGCGAGACACTTCTGGAGACGGCAATATTGACAACGATTTCTGTGGTGCTTTGTAACTTCACAATTCATTGTCCCGCGACATTGATAGCCCAATTGTTTTCGGATAGACCTCTTAAAGAAACCCTTACAACCTTCGCAGCTAATGGCCCCATAGTGTCGACCGGATGCTCTATCACCACAAACAAGGCACAGCTCTACAGTTAAACAAAGTGATGCTCCAATAATTAAAGATTTATCATCCGTTTCAATAGTTGACTGATCCATTTTATCTGATTACTAAAATGTAAAATAATAAATAATTTTTATATCTCCTAACAACTTATGGTACTTTTATGAAATAATAATAATAAATATATAAATTTACATTAGAATATGTTTTTTGCAATATACCTTTCCTGGATTAAATTATATGCAGAACTTACTAAGAATTAGCAACAATAAACATTAGAGGATTGTACTGTAGTATTAAGTCTATAATTTTATATTTAATAATAGAAGAATATAGAAGTAATAAGGTTGTACATATTATAAATTTAATGTATGATACTTGAAAATTTTAAATAAAATACATGTTATTAAAAAAAAAAACTACAATGTAAATAATTTTATACAGGTGGGTTGACAGCTAACCTCAAAAAATTAAAGTGTTACAAAAACTGCGATACCATTCATGATAAAATTTATTAAATTTAATTTATCATATTGATAAAACATTCATACCTGCTATATTATTCTGTATTAAAAACACAAAAAACTAACACAAACTGTAGCAGTAAAGGTTAACCAGGTTGAGAGTTCATGACCTTAAATTAAATTTATACACCTGCTGGAATGTGTAAAGCAGAGATAATAGTGTAAAGTGGGGTAAAGCAGTGTAAAGCATTAAGTAGATTTAGTTCTTCTTATTCTTTATACTTCACTTTAAACTTTATTCACTTGTATTTACTTACAAATAAATATTTGAAATATTTTAAAAATATATAGAAGTATATATGAAATATTATATACAAATGTATATATAAATATTTGATTTTAAAATTAGATACTGTACTCATAACAACTAAAGACAATCGAAATATATTTAAATGTCTGTTTCATTATAAATTGATAATTAATATGAGTCGCTATCGCTAAAAAATTTAAATTATTATTGCCTTCTAAGATTCATCCTCAAAACTTAATATCATTCAAAGGTATTTATCCCAAAGGTATTTACTAACTGAAATTGGCTTAACGCTGATTTATATAATAAAAGCGAACAGAAGCGATTCATGCATTTTAGATAATTTATCAATATACTATTTGTTTTAGGTTCTCTTATTATAAACGAACAGATGAATTCATCTGTTCGGTTATCACTTTAAAGTGAAAGTGGAAAAATCAGTTAACTAATTAAAGCTCTCGTTTTCTTTGAAAGCTCAAGTGATTAAAAATTATAATCTGATCTCGTTCTTTATGTTGCATTCGTAGCAGTACGTTTATTACAATGGGCGTGCCTTTATCAATAATGACTTTCTGTTAAAATATATCTTTTTCATATTAAAAGTTGATCAGATTATTTGTAATTGAAAATTGATATATTGCATTCTAATTTCTGTTACCATAATATATGGAACATATTTTATAATATATTTATTTATAAGCAATTATAAAATATTTATTATAAGCGATATAGTATTTATAACAAAGAAATGCAAGATTTTAAAATTTTACCGCTAATCTAGTTAATTGTTTTGTGTCCTGAACTTGGTATGACTGTTATTGTGCATTTGTTGCATTTTCTAGAATATTTGAAGTTCAGATGTTTGATAACCTTTCGAACTTCTGTGTCGCTTAAATCATTTTAAACTCATATTTAATTCTGCAGTAGAAAATTTTTGAAAAAATTCAATATAATAAATATCGTGAATTGTTGGTGTATAGCAAAAAGAAAATGACAAAGTCTGCGCTTGTAGTTATTGCTGACGGTTCAGAAGAAATAGAGGCTGTTGTTACAATTGATGTTTTGCGCCGAGCTGGAGTAAGTCTAGAGATAATAATTATACGTACAATATGCTTTGATACTATTTTTTAAAGTTCGCTTGACATTTGCTGTCATGTTGGTTATGATTTACAAACGTATACTAAATACAGTAAACAAGGTTTTGTAAATGTTTCAGTGATGAAAAATTAATTAATTAATATATTTTACTAGAAAGTAAAATCGTAAACATTTGTATTTTGATTACTTCATTTATAAATGTTTACTATATAAAGTGACAGCAGACCGTTATGGTGTCTACGCTGTCTATTTGATAACGAACAAAAGGCGGTAGATATGGAAATATGTTAAATAATAATAGATAAACCATACATGTATTTGTGAATATATATGCATATTTGAAAACAATAGTAGCAAAATATCAATTATACATATTTAATATTTCAGTGTTTCCAAGATTATGGATTTGTTCTGTGGAATATTTAATGATCACTATTTTTATTATATTTTTGTATCAGGTTGCTGTAACCGTGGCTGGAATTTCAAGCAACGCTCCAGTAAAATGCAGCCGTGATGTTGTATTAGTGCCAGATATTTCTTTTATAGACGCTAAATGGCCATATGATGCTATAGTACTTCCTGGGGGATTGGCTGGAGCCAAAGCTTTTTGTGAATCTGATGATTTGGGGGCAGCACTTCAAGAACAGGATGCCGCTGGCCGGATCGTAGCTGCTATTTGCGCAGGTTGAAACTAATAATAATTATTTTACTAAATTTAAATATTTATTCACTTTATTGTGCACTACATCTAAAACTCTTCTCTTTTTTAGCTCCCAGTGCATTAAAAGTTCATAACATTGGACTTAACAAGCGTCTCACCTCCTACCCAACTATTAAAGAAGCAATGTTGGATGGTAATAATTATGCATACATTGAAAATGAAAAGGTAGTTGTTGATGGCAACATAATAACCAGCCGTGGGCCCGGAACTTCCATTACCTTTGGTCTAACCATTGCTGAAGCTTTAATGGGCCCAGAAAAGGCAAAGAATGTTGCCAAATCCATGCTGGTTGATTTTTAAATATACTATTACCTATTTACGAAATTAAACATGTTTAGTAAGATATATTTTTTCAAAATTTTATGTGCTATCTAAAATTGTCATATATGTTACAATATAAAATAAAGCCAGTATAAATTAATTTACTAAAGCTTTATTATTAAAGAAAATACATTTGTTTTTAATAAATACACAGTTTATGAAGATGTTAGAATATCTCCATATCTATTAGCTATATCCAGCAGAGCTCCGTTGGACCATCCAAATCCTACTTGAACGTTGTATTCGCCACCGCCTCCGTATGCTCCTGGAGTTATAGCGTCATACTATAAAAGAAGAAATGAATTAACTTAATTTTCTCTAAATCGCAAAATATTTTAGCACATATTTTTAAGTTGCAGATTATGATTAAACAAATATCAACACTTGTTATGATATATACATATATATATAAATATATATATATATATATATATATATATATATAAATATATATATAAATATATATATAAATATATATATATATATATATATATATATATTATATACTTTATATATACACTTTCTAGATTTATTGAACTACCTTCTCAAACATTTCTTTTGTAGTACTGAAACCAATATAGTTTGCTTTAACCCATCTCTTTGCCCATTTCTTGGCAATTTCTTGTCCTGCTGGTATTTCTGAATCCTGGAATCCAGCGATAATGTAATGCACTAGAGGTGGCCATGAATTCGGCAAGTCCCATTGTTGAGTAGATAATTCCAGAGATGTCGGAATACCACCAAGATATTGATCGACATTATCATTAAGATATTTGGCTGCTGCATTAATAACCCGATCTGGTTCATGCTTATATGCTTTGGTCCATATCGGGCTTAAATTTGATGGGTAGAAATATGTACGTGGTATCTTGTTAATAAGGTCATAGTCAAACCAGGCGCCAATTTCATGATTATAGAAAACTACATCAATTGCTTCACGTAATTTTACCGATTCTACATAATATTTAGCGGACTTGATTAAGTTGCCAGAAATCAAGAAAAATTTAGATAGTATTACTGCATTTTTATACATGATGGCATTAAGATCCACTGGCACGATTGACTTAATTTTCAAATCCGTTAAATTTCCTGTAATTATACCAAACATATAAACATAGAAACTGGAGTAATGAAGTAATAATTTAATTAATTATTAGAGAATTAGTGAAAAATGCATTCATTACATTGAAGAAAGGCATGCAATTAAAAAATGTATCTGCTATTCATAACATATGTTTTTACTTTTACCTGTTTCTACATAACATACTTGTATATTTATAAACACAGTAAAGACTCAAGACTAGAGCAGTGGAACGGTCACTAATGAATGGCAAATATATGAACTGTTTACTGTTACTTATATAACTGAATTCCCAATTATTTAAAAAAAAGTGTCATGATGCCGACATAATTATTTTGAGAAATATAATTTATATTTTGGAGATTTTGACCTATTTTCAACACTGCTGCTATATTTCCCCATTGAAAATTACCTTTATTTGTCCCATCCTTAATAAACCATCTTGAAGAGAAATCCCATCCAGATTCTGCAGCAGATTTAATTTCCCTATAAAAGTCACTTCTTAAGCTAGGGTTGTTTAGGCTGTCAGCAGTAAGTACATCTTCCCGGTATGACTCGGGTCTTGGGCCCTCAGACTCTTCGGCATATTGAAACAATGTATACTTTTTGTAGTTTTTCTCAACTATTACAGTTCGGTTATTTACCCAGAAGTTATATTCCTTTTCTAATGTCTTAACGTGTCGTATTGCAAATAATTTGTTACCGGTAACTTCGACATAATCTTCCATCATGAATGCTAGGAGTGGCGGTTGGGATCTCATGGAATAATATATTCTACCTCCATTTGGAACAAAACCAAGTTTGTCTACTAAACTCAACAGATTAGACAACATTCCTTTAACTGTTTGTGTCATTTCTGAGAGCAGCAGGCCACGTATAATCCAATATGAATCCCAGTAGTAAATTTCTCTAAATCTTCCTCCAGGAACAATAAATGGATTTTCTAAGTAGATCAGAGAGTATTGTTCTTGATGATCTTTAACATCTGGCTTGATTTTTCTACCAAGTACTTTCCAAATAGCAACCAGATTTTTTGCAAATTGTCTTAATTTTAAATCTTTAATATTTGATAGAAATTTTGGGGAATCAACAAAGTCAGTTGGAACCCAAGTTTCAAATTCTGAATTGGGTGGATCAAAAGTACTATTAACGAATGTTTCAATTTGTAAGGCAGTTGGATTATTATTTGTGCTGGTCATTAATTGATTAAATGCTGTTAGAGTTGCTGCTTTTGATTTCTTTAGTTTCATGTCCACAAACGTTTTGGAATCTGGATATATTTGGGCCATTTGTACGGTTTTCAGAAGATCTCCATAACAATATATATTACTAGAACAAAAATGTATTATGTACATAAATAAAATATAACGATAAACATTATCGTTAAGTTAACATTATTGTTGCCAGATGTAGGTTATTTGTGGTTATACAACCAATCCTCTGCAATACTTTTGATTGAAAGCGAGTTTTTCATTATGGTACATGAAACCGAAAATGTTCTCGCTAGAAACATTAAAAATAGTACGAGAGTAATTTTTTCTTAAATTTTACTAATTAAAAATAGTTAATTTAACCTACTCGTATTTCTATAGGAAATAGAAATATATATATGGAGAGTATGTAATAAGATATAAAATATTCAAATGTTATGGATTTAAATTATATTTATAATTGCAGATACGTTTAGAGGTAAATTATACGTAAACGCTACTTAATGGGCTTGTGTCCTCCTTTTTTAGTGGCCGATTTTTCAATTGTTGATTGAAATTGATGTTAATAAATGTGTATTAGTGTGTCTATTTTATTAAGTATCTAAATATTGACTGAAATATAGCAATTAAAAATTTGAATTGTAGTTTTAGCGCTAGAAATGGTCGACCATATTTGTATGACGTGAAATGCATTTTAACGTCATTTATTTGTTGAGTAGGTCACTACTGTGGTAATGTTCTGTAGCTGTTGGTAGTTAAATAATCAAGTCAAGTCAAAGAATAATAAGTTTTTATTTTATTTAACACTGTTACAGCAGACATAATATTGGAATTGTATTGTTCCTTGAAATTGCTGTAAATAATATTTGATATTTTGATATATAAATACATATAGCAGAGATTTATGAGCGGTAAGGTTGGCAGCGATTGTGATGTCACATGCATTTGGAATGTGTACAACGTTGAATCCCTTTAATAATTAAGGAGACAAAATTACTTTTTTAATTGTTAATATCTCTTAACATATAAGGAGTTATTAAAAAATAATTGGACATTTGAGGTTCTAGTAATATATAGAATCAATATATAGTACACTTATATAGAAATTAAGACATAGGACACAAGTCCATTATGGTCAGAGGAAAGTTTTACCAAATATTTTAGATATGGTAGTAACTACTTCTACATACCTGTCGCAAGGTGGAGGATAAGCTGCGATTGTAGTTTTAGCCACGGTTAAGAAAATGAACAGAACAAATAGCCTGAACATAGTCACTAGTTTTAAGAGGCACAATTTCGAAGTTATCTCTACTATTAATATAAAGTCGATCGGATTAGGCGCTTATATACAGTTTCAGGAGTTTTAGTGTTTGTCCCGAATACAACGGTTATATTAAAACCAGTACATTTTCGCGTTCACATTTTCAGTGCCGCCTTCTATTATGGGCCCTCATCATTTATACTTAGATGCTATAATCGTCCTAAATTAGGTTTATTTAACTTAATTATTTAACTATTAACTTAAACAAATAATTTAAAAAATTTAATTTAAAAACAAGCAAGAAGATAGTTAAAAAAGAAAACCAATATTTTGACATTATTTATTGACATCATTTAAATTTTTTAAATTGTGGGTGTAGAGTTGAAATGATAGATGGTAATTTAAAATATAAAATCAAAAAACCTAAAATGAATAACGATATATGTAAACCATTCTGAAACACTTTGTATGATACTGTACAGTTGCTAAAAATTGTTCCAGGTATTTCATAATGAATATTATTTCATTTCTAAGTTGTATAAAATAATTCAGAAACAATAATCATTTCACTTTAACTTAGCTTGATGCTTACTTTTTTGCGATAATTTTTATCACAACTGTGGTCGATTCTCCAGGTTGCAAGATATTTATAGAAACGTGCGCTTTAATGTTACTTTACATAATTAGTACAATATAATATTTAACATTATAATATAGGATATTACAAGGCGGTATTTAAAGTACTTTTGATCATTTTAATGGGTTACAAAAGCAAAAATAATGTTAAAAAAAACCAATTAATTGTTATATTTGTTTTTGTGGTTCTCTTTACTTTTTGTAACGATAATGGGCTAGTATCATATAGTACAAGACTAGCAATGTTTTCGATATAAACTTTTATTAAGGCTGGTTTTTTGATATATCTTTTCTTAATGAAGCTTGTTATGGATGCGGCACATCTCCCTGCTGGGAGCGGTTGCGTTTACCTGTGAGCATGCGATTTGTACAGGTACAAAATTTCATCAATTAATTTTTTTCAATTAATTTTAGATTTTTTATTCTTTTAGCAATATAAACTTAAAGCGCCAAACAGTTTTGTCTTTTCTAACTCCGTCCAGACACTATTTTAGTAAAGGGCTTGTGTCCTATGTCTTAATTTCTAAAAAAGTGTACTATATATTGATAAAGTAGGTTACTAGAACCCCAAATGTTCAATTATTTTTTAATAACTCCTTATATGTTAGGAGATATTAACAATTGAAAAAGTCATTTTGTCTCTTTAATTATTAAAGGAATTCAACGTTGTACACATACCAAATGCATGTGACATCACAACCGCTGCCAACCTTAGCTCATAAATCTCTGCTATATGTATTTATATATTAAAATATCAAATATTATTTACAGCTATTTCAAGGAACAATAAAATTTCAATATTATGTCTGCCTTAGCAGGGTTAAATAAAATAAAAACTTATTATTCTTTGACTTTACTTGATTATTTCGACTACCAACATCTACAAAACATTACGACACCACTGACATAACTGACGTTAAAATGCATTTCACGTCAAACAAATACGGCCGACCATCTCTAGCGCTAAAACTACAATTCAAATTTTTAATTGCTATATCTCCGTCAACATTTAGATATTTAATAAAATAGACACGCCAATATACATTTATTAACATCAATTTCAATCAACAATTTAAAATTCGACCACTGAAAAATGAGGACACAAGCCCATTATAAAGAATATTTGGTTCTAAACATGGTCCTATACTAAAATAGTTTGAAATATTTTTTTGAAACATATAATATTTTTAAAAATACATATGTTTGGTATTCGGTATCCAATATGAATATACTGGTGCAAAATTTGCAGCTTCATTTTTTTCATCTCTACAGGTTAACCTTGATATGATTCAAGAGTGGCTCAAGAAATGGCGAATAAAAGCAAACGAAACTAAATCAACGCATGTAACATTTACCACGCGCAGAGAAACTTGCCCGCCTGTGAAAATAAATAATTGTGTAATTCCACAATCCAATGACGCTAAATATCTCGGTATACATTTGGACAGAAGGCTTACCTGGCAAAAGCATATTTTTACAAAGCGTAAGCATTGGATAATTGGTCGAAAGTCCAAACTCTCTCTGGACAACAAAGTACTTATATATAAAACCATTCTGAAACCCATCTGAACTTACGGAATTCAGCTTTGGGGTACTGCAAGCAACTCCAATATAGCCATAATCCAGCGATTTCAAAATAAAGTTCTACGACTCATTGTAGATGCACCATACTACGTCACTAACGAAGTCATCCAGAAAGACATCTCAATAGCATCCATCAAAGACGAAATATATCTATCCAGTATAAAATATAGTGATAGATTAATCAACCATCCCAATGCGTTGGCTAATCAACTGAATGTGTGTGAGAACAGGGAACCCCGCAGATTAAGGCGATATCAACCAGTAGACTTAGCTTTAGGTCCTCGATAGGTAATAGTGTACAATATATGATATATTATACTAATTTATTGTATATAAAAACAAGAGGGCATTCACTGGAATGTTTCTCTTACATGTCTTAATTAATTAATCATGTAAGAAGCTTATTGCCTACTTAGGCAGATTTCTGAAACAGTAGAAGAAATTAAAAAAAAAAAATCTTTTTCATATATTTTTTTGATAAAACTTCTAGTATTTTCACATCTCCATACGGCCAGTACGTCCCTGTAAATAGAAGTTTAAAATTTACTATTTAGCTCGAACTATGGAAGTTCTAATATGAATATCAATTATACGAGATATAATAAAGATATAAAAATGTAGTATAAACAAGTTTATTTACATAACATTCCTATATATAATAATTGATTCCGATAGACGATAAGGTTCAATCAACTCTATTGGAGATGACCATACCTTTGTCTGATTAATATATGTATATATAACGGTCCATTTAAGTATTCCAGTAAATGTGTGTTCACTTGTTGTGATATTTTTTCAAACATAACTATAAACTATAAACAAAACTCATTTTTCTCAGTGTAAACCAAACATGATTTCAAACTATTTGAAGGTTATGGACACATCTAGAAATAGTTGTTTCAGTAAACCATATTACAAGTATTTAGAGTAGAATTTATGCGGTCCAATTTTCAATTAAACTAAAAGTTCGTTGTAAATTGAAAGAAGAAGTTGAAGGAAGTCAACTGAAGAAGAGCAAAACTATGTTATATCTCAGATCAGTCGTGTTTTAGCTGGGAATGTGTGTGAATATAACGTAATTGTTATTAGAAAATGAATCATTTAGTAGAATGTTTTGCTTGTGGTCGTCATGTTTTCTTGCAGCTTATTTCTGTCATCTATGAACAGCAACTTAAAAATTAAGTTCAGCCTCAGTTTCCGTGTTCCCCTATTTGTGCTCTTTCCTGATTGTCAAATGATTGTCGGGTGCTTTAATGTGTAATATTTAACGTTACTAAAGCGAAAACATTTCGTGTTCGTTTACGCGGAAATCTGCAGAAATCTGATTCTTTGCCCTGTGAACACAAACTATGTAGACACTCGTGAATTTTTGTACCATCAATATTGAACATTCGTACCCGAAGACGCATATGTGTAGGGTAATACACTATTCAAGTCACAAACCACATAATGGGTTTGTGTCCTCATTCTTTAGTTGTCGATTTTTCAATTGTTGATTGAAATTGATGTTAATAAATGTGTATTGGCGTGTCTATTTTAATAAATATCTAAATGTTGACGGAGATATAGCAATTAAAAATTTGAATTGTAGTTTTAGCGCTAGATATGGTCGGCCATATTTGTATGTAGTGAAATACATTTTAACGTCAGTTTGCGTCAGTTATTTGTTGAGTAGGTCAGTGCTGTGGTAATGTTTTGTAGCCGTTGGTAGTCGAAATAATCAAGTCAAGTCAAAGAATAATAAGTTTTTATTTTATTTAACCCTGCAAACGCAGACATAATATTGGAATTTTATTGTTCCTTGAAATAGCTGTAAATAATATTTGATATTTTGATATATAAATACATATAGCAGAGATTCATGAGCTGTAAGGTTGGCAGCGGTTGTGATGTCACAATGCATTTGGAATGCGTACAACGTTGAATCCCTTTAATAGTTAAAGAGACAAAATGACTTATATTATTATATTTATATTGTTAGAATAATAGATTATATCTGTTGGACTGTAAATTTTATTGAAATTTATTTGTACTAGATATGTATTTCAATAAAATTAATATTTACATATTTTATACATTCAATACAACGTTATTTCTTTTATATTTAAAAGAAAATACACAAGTTATCTTTTACAATTAATGCAATAAATAGCTTATGAAGATGTTAGAATATCTCCATATCTATTTGCTATATCCAGCAGAGCTCCGTTGGACCATCCAAATCCTACTTGAACGTTGTATTCGCCACCGCCTCCGTATGCTCCTGGAGTTTTAGCGTCATACTATAAAAGAAGAAATGAATTAACTTAATTTTCACTAAATTTAGCACATAGTGTGATGATTTATCAACACTTGTTATGATGTGGTATATATATCTTTCTAGATTTATTGAACTACCTTCTCAAACATTTCGTTTGTAGTACTGAAACCAATATAGTTTGCTTTAACCCATCTCTGTGCCCATTTCTTGGCAATTGCTTCTCCTGCTGGTACTCCTGAATCCTGGAATCCAGCGATAATGTAATGCACTAGAGGTGGCCATGAATTCGGCAAGTCCCATTGTTCAACAGATGTTTCCAGAGATGTCGGAATACCACCAAGATATTGATCGACATTGTCATTAAGATATTTGGCTGCTGCGTTATGAACAGTAGTTTTATCATGAGAATAGGCTCCTGTCCATATCGGGCTTAAATTTGATGGATAGAAATATTTTCTTGGAGCTTTGTTAATAAGATCATAGTCGAACCAGGCGCCTACTTTATGATCATATAAAACAGCATCAATTGCGTTAAGTATTTCTTTAGATTTCAATAAATACTTTATAGCCTTCAGCAAATTTCCAGTCAAGAAATAGAAATCTCTTAATATTACTGCATTTTTATACATGATGGCATTAAGATCCACTGGCACAATTGATTTAATTTTTAAATCTGCCAAATTTCCTGCAATTATACCAAAATTATATAAATTGTATTTACGCTAGCGCTATTTGACAATAAATTTCTATTAAAATTAGTGAAACATAAATTTATGGTTTAATTTTGATACAGTAAAACATTTTAGGCAATACTTGTATAGCAGAATTAATATTTAGGACCGATTTTCAACAGTTACTTAAACTTCAGTCGATTTGACATACTTTCGGCAATACTAAATATAATTCTGGTTTGTTTTGGTCTTTTTTCAATATTACCTTTATTTGTCCCATCCTTAATAAACCATCTTGAAGAGAAATCCCATCCAGATTCTGCAGCAGATTTAATTTCCCTATAAAAATTACTTCTTAAGCTAGGGTTGGCTAGGCTGTCAGCAGTAAGTACATCTTCCCGGTAGGATTCTGGTCTTGGGCCCTCAGACTCTTCGGCATATTGAAACAATTTGTAACTTATGTAGTTTTTCGTAACTGTTACAGTTCGGTTCTTTTCCCAGAAGTTAAATTCATCTTCTAATGTCTGAACGTTGTCTTTTACAAATTGATAGTCTTTGGTAACTTTATAATAATCTTCCATCATGAATGCTAGGAGTGGCGGTTGGGATCTCATGGAATAATATATTCTACCACCGTTTGGAACAAAACCAAGTTTGTCTACTAAACTCAACAGATTAGACAACATTCCTTTAACTGTTTGTGTCATTTCTGAGAGCAGCAGGCCACGTATAATCCAATATGAATCCCAGTAGTAAATTTCTCTAAATCTTCCTCCAGGAACAATAAATGGATGTTCCAAATAGATCAGAGAGTATTGTTCTTGATGATCTTTAACATCTGGCTTGATTTGTCTACCAAGTACTTTCCAAATAGCAACCAGTTTTTTTGCAAATTCTCTTAATTTTAAATCTTTAATATTTAATAGAAATTTTGGGGAATCAACAAAGTCAGTTGGAACCCAATTCTGAAATTCTGAATTGGGTGGATCAAAAGTACTATTAACGAATGTTTCAATTTGTAAGGCAGTAGGATTATTATTTGTGCTGGTCATTAATTGATTAAATGCTGTTAGAGTTGCTGCTTTTGAGTTCTTTAGTTTCATGTCCACAAACGTTTTGGAATCTGGATATATATGGGCCATTTGTACGGTTTTCAGAAGATCTCCATAACAATATATATTACTAGAACAAAAATGTATTATTGGACAATGTTAAAATAGAAACCAAAATATACTCGTATTAAAACTATAAATTTAAAACTAATATTCAATACAATAGTCGGAGAACTTTTTTGGGTATTTTAGTTTTCGAGTATTTTAATATTTTTCTTAAATTCATTTGTAAACGAAGTAGTGGATACCTTAATTTTTTTATTGAAATTGAACGGTTATTAAATGCACTTGCCTAGGAAAAATATATTGTATAAAATGAATAATTTAAAAAAATCAAATACAAAATAATCAAATCAAAAATATGTTAAAAAAATACAAAACACAGTTATTTGGATTATCTCGTTGTTATATGGATCGATCTGCTAATCGCGCTGTGGTGCTTCGTTGTGTAACTTTGGTTTTATTTTTAAAAAAGAATTCTGGTTCTGATACTGGAAGTAATTCCATTGAAACGATATTATTGAATTTAATTGATTATTATGTTTATTTCTCGTATATCTTAATTGCATATTAGACTCCTATAATTTATCGCAATTTACTAACTATACCAATTTGCAATGGCTTAAATGGGCTTGTAAACTCATTTTTTAAGGGCCTTTTTTTTAATTTTTCATTGAAATTAATGTTAATGTATATTAAAGTTTTTATTTTTTTAAATATACAAATGTTTACGGAGTTATATCTATAACTATATATACAGTTTTATAGAAATTAAGACATGGTTCACAAGCCCATTGTCCGACAAAATATTCTGTTTTAATAACATTTTTTAATATGGTAGTAACTACATTTACATACCTGTCGCAAGGTGGAGGGTAAGCTGCGATTGTACTTTTAGCCACGGCTAAGAAAATGAACAGAGCGAAAACCCTGAACATTGTAAGAACTCTTTGTAAGAAGCACAATTTCTAAAGGAACTCTACTGCGATTACACTGTATACCCGCTTATCACAGAGCGTTCCTGCTTATATACAGTTTTAGTATTTGTCCAGAGTACACTACAGTGGAGAACTGGTTCCTAAAATTTGGATGTCTACTACGAAGCAGCATAGGCAAAAATAATGCTCAAAAAAATTCAAAAGAAATTAAAATTAAATTAGAAAATCATAATTGCAGGAAACCAAGGAGAGTAGACAAATTCGATGGATAAAGAATAGATAAATATAGAAATAGATACAAATATAATTTAGTTTTAGGTGAGAGATATGGAGATATCCCTAGTAGCATAGGTAGAATCGAATTTAGGATAGGGCATCCTAAATTTTAGATAGGGGACGTTAATGTTGATTCGTTTTTTAGTACGCTATGGGCATCCCTCCCATTCCTAGTTACGGCCCTCTCACTGAGAATTCCTTTACCCGGAAAATTAGTTGGAACCGGCACTACTCATGTTTGATAAATTTGGCGGATGGCACTCACATGACAATATCATTTGTTCTCTCATACATCAAAATAAATAATGGAATATTTTTATGTTTTAAATTATTTACCTTTGAAGTCTGTTTTGATATTTTTTTTAATTAAATAATTTAGCATAAGATATTAAATAATATTTTATTTTTGGATACTAATTAAATAATGTATTGACGTCAATCTTATTTAAATAAATGTTTTCCATATGGTATGGCGTAATTTAATTTATGTTACTATGTGTTTTAACGCTTTTATTGTATTTTCAATTCAATGGGTTTGTTAACTCATTTTTGATTGAAATAAAGGGTAATATATATATATATATATATATATTGACGTTTTTATTATTATTTTTAATATTGAAAGTTGTCGGAGTTATAGCTATATCAAATTTGAATTCAAATTTAAAATATCAAAATGACATATTACACACACACCCTGGTGTGCGTCTCTATTGCATGAAGGAGGTGGCAAATATGCGGATGACGTACAATTTTCTATACTGTTAGATCTCTTTAATAATTAAAGACAAAATAATTTTTCTAATTGTTAATATTTTTAAAATATGCTATATGGTAGCTTTAAAAAATAATTGGATATTTGAGGTTCTGGTAGCCAACTTTATCAATATACTCGTATAGTACAGTTTTAAAGAAATTCACAAGCCCTTGTTTATATTTATCTCGCTAAGGGTCACGCTGTTTCATAATTAATAATTATTTTTCACTTTGTAGTTCATTAAGGGGTTACATGGGTTTCGTCGGGTAAAAAAAGGCCTATTTTCAATATTTTTTTTTCTATGTAAAAAATTATTTATTTAATTCAAACTTTTTTCTGTCTTATAGATACATATTTAAAGAATAATTTCTGAAATTTAAAAAAAAAAAAAATTAAAACTCCTCCATTGTGACGTCATTTCCGGTGACCCCTCGAAAAGAAGGTGCGTCCGCGTTGTCAGCATAACTCCTGACAGGATCATCAAAAAAACAAAAAAACAAAAACAAAAATAAGTGTTTTAGTTAAGACCATAAACTCGTGCTTGAACGAAGGAAAGAAAAAAAAAGTAAAAATTGGAACTTTGGCAGACATTTTTCCAAAAAAATGAAAATTTCGGTCAAATTTGCTTACATTTTGTTTTTTTTAAAATAGTTGTAATTGAAAAAAAAAAAATCCTTCGTCCAAGCACGAGTAAATTGTATCTCGAACACCTGTGTAAAATTTCATCAAGATCGGTTGAGTAGTTTTCGAGAACATTTGACAACCGACTTTGAAAACACGGTTCCCAGAAAAACGCGTTTAAAGTTTTGAGTAACAATAAAACTGACTTGGAGCGCACACCTTCCAAAGGCTGTATCTCCGAAACTATTATTCGGATCGACTTGAAAATTTAGGATAATATTTTTGAGAAGTTGTAGAAATTAATAAGCCAAAAAAAATAAAATCGATTTTTTGAACCCACGAAACCCATGTAACCGCTTAATAATTCTATTCATTTTAAATAAATAAACGCTTATGCTATACAAAAAATGTTTTTAATTTTTATTTCTTTTTTAAGTAACATATCCCAGTGTCAAGTAGATTGTTATGTCTTATTCGTACTATTGCTTTACATTTTTCATAAATTCCTTTGGATATAACGTGACTTGTTTATCGTGTTTTACATATTTATCATAGTTGTAATGTAATACTCGTCATACTTCGTAATTTCTAATGACTGCCAGTTGAACCAGACAAGAATTTCTATAAAACTCATTTTAAAGTTTAAACATTATGTAGTTCTACTTCAACACAACATTCAATGCTGCCTCTTTTTGTGACTTTGGCCAATTTTAAGGCCAGTCGCACATTGCAAGCGTATTTAAGCGACGACGAGTTCGGACGTAAATCGGCGGTTTGGTTGAGCGGCTAGAACTCTAAAAGCAAGCCGACTCCTGTGTTCTTTGCATGTGTTGTGTCGCAATATATACATACTACGTACCGATACGATAATACGCCAAATCAAACTTGTGTATTGTATACACCCTGTATTGGAGTTATTTTGCACTAACATAGTCATGAGAGAAAACTTTTACTTCAATTTTTATACACCACTGTTTCCTTCCAGTCTGAGCCGGCTGATGGCATTTACAAGGTAGGAATAGGTGTAGCGTTGTAGTATGTATACGCTTGGTTTAAATTCGCTGAAATTCGGTTCCAATGTGAGAGGTACGTAACACCCGTTGGACAAAAACATGCATCCAAATAAAATTATAATATAACTTAATTTTACATGTTTTTAAGGCAAAAGTGTAAATGTACTTTAGTGAGTGTCGCCTGAACATTTTGATGTGTGATGTGTAAAACTGCACTTACATTTCTTATTACTACCAATATTTTTATTACATATTTCCGGTCAACTGTGTCAACAAAGTATACTATGGATTCATCCCCTCTCTTTACTATTTTAAAATGTTAAATATATTGTACTAAAATCATCCCTTTTTAACTGGTTAAAAAGGCATGATACTATCACTTACTGTAAAATTCATCACTGTCGCTTTAGGCGCCCTCAGTCCGCCATTTTTGGAATAGTGAACACCCGTCAACTGAGCTGAAGTTCAGTGCAGTTCAGTGATACCACATATTAAAACATAATATTTATTACGTTTACAATTTCTGTTGGTAGAATATCTACTGATATTAAAAATGTAACAAATAGTATTGAAAAAGAAATAATAAACTCAAATGTATTTCTACCAACAGAACTCAGCTCTGAACGAGATAACAACTATTAAATAACAGTGCACTTTAATATTAAATTATATACATAAAGACATTAATATACATTCATTATTATTAATTATTAGGATAAGTGTTTAATTGTGTAATTCTGTTGGAATTTACGACCCCGATGTGTTTGTATGAAATAAATATATGTTTAAATTCATATTGAGTTCACGACTTTCAAAGACTTTCTGACTCTTTACGTTGAAACATTCGGACGGCTTTGTCGCTTGCAATGTGTGAGGGTTAATTACATTTATAGGGTTCGGTGAAGCGTATAGCGTATATACGTCCGGTTCGCTTAAATACGCTTGCAGTGTGCGACAGACCTAAGCCGCGTCTTACGCGGTGATTTGAATAAAAAATCTTGGTTCATAGAAAAGAAGAATGAGATTAACTGAACGAGTTGATGTTCACACGATTCAACTGAAACTAAACATCAATTGAAGAAATTTGCTTTACTGACTGACTGTTAAAAAATATGGTAATTAAACTTTTAGAAAAAAATAATTATAATTTGCATAAGCTGAAAAGGTGATTTTAAACAACGTAATTTAGGTTGCTGCTATTCAGGCTTAAAAATTTAGCATACATTTATTTAAACAGAATGCGTCATCTATTAAGAAGTAGTACCTGATGGAATTGTTTGCATTATACTTACAATTTAAAAAATTTACTTTTATAGTGTAGGTGTATTTGATTATTTTACGAAAAATAATACAATTTTTACTAAAGACTAGTCGCTTTACTGTGGTTTAAAGTTAGTTAAGATAACACAAATGTAAAAGAATAATAACAAGTTTTAAAAGTAAGTACAAAACCGGAAGTGATTGTGAAAACCGAAATGAGTAAGAATGGTATTACCCAGTGTCTCACGCGTCTGTGATGCTCTAATGCTAGATCTGAAGAAAAATATATAAAGCAAAATTGTATACACTTTTTCTGTTCTAGGCATGGGTTCCGTAGCATTTCCTACTTCTGTTACATAACTAACAAGACAACAGAATACTTTTTGAAATGATAAATCAGCAAAACAAAATTCTCGACAATATGTGTACCTATTTAACATTAAAATTTGTATTACATTTACATTGTAGATATGGTTCAATGTAATTGCGGTATATAAATATGTTTACCAGATACATTTCATGTATTTTTCATAAAATCTGTGTTAAGATTAACCAATAAATACAATAATCAATATCTTTTATTAATACTTAATATATAATACATAATGTTAAATATTAAAAAAATACTAATTAGATCACAAAATGAAACTACATATAACTTGTATTCTGAATACCAAATAGTTTATTCCCTGTTTGTTTTTCTCTTTCTAATACTAATATATCGGTTAATTTGTCTCCACAGCATAAGTAGTATAAGGAGAAAATTTCCCAACTACTACTGGTAAATATGGTAGTATTAGCAAGAGATAATAACGTGCGCAGTTAGCACTAAAGTTGACATGTGTATTGTACGAGTATAATGTATGTTTACAGTGCATTGAAGGTGTGATTCTTTTATGCACTGTTTAACCGTTGAAAATTTATCTAGTCAAGAGGAGCAGCTGTAAAAGAAAATATTTTTAATGGTTAGATAGAATGGATAATAATACGAGTAATGGCAAGTTTGTCCAAAAATAATAAAATACCCAATATTAAAGCGTTAAATAATTACCTTCTACTTTACTTGGAGATTTACTGTCTAGAGCCGTTAATCTATCGCCATATTTATCTAATAGATCCAAAACAACGCCATTGCTCCATCCAAACCCAAGTTGTACATCGTATTCACCTCCTCCACCATGACCGCCAACAATTGTGGCGTCGTACTGTAATATGAAAATAATTTGAGGTTATAAATGTATTTCAGTGCCAGTAGAATTTTGATGTCAATTTTTTATACCTTTTCAAACATAGCATCAGTTTCAACGAAAGCCTTATGGTTAGATCTGATCCATCTTTCAGCCCATTTAAAAGCCAGTGCTTTTGCTGCAGGATCCTGTGAATTTTCTAATCCTTCAATAATGGCATGTTGCAATGGAGGCCATGCATTAGGGAAGTCCCATTGTTGACCAGTATGTTCTAATGATGTAGGAATACCACCCAGATTTTCAGTTATGTTATGATTTTCCAAATAATTTATTACTTTGCTGACAACGGAATCGCGTTCTTCCAAATCATACGCTTCTGTCCACAATGGAAATAGATTCGATGGATAGAAATAATTTCTAGATTTTTCGTTAATTAGATCGTAATCCAACCAAACGCCAACTTCTTTGTCCCATAAGACACTTTGAATTGCGTCTTTCCAGGATTCGGCTACTTCAGCATAATGTAATGACTTTGCAGGGTTGTTCAATAACTGATAGAAATCAGAGAGTAATTTCGCATTCATGTAAATAATGGCATTTAGATCCACTGGCACGATAGACCTGGTTTTCACGTGTGTTAAATTCCCTGGAAATATTTAAAACAAATATTAATGTGTAACTTACTCTTAAATAATGTCCAATTTAGAAACTCACCTTGGTTTGTTCCTTCATTCAAGAACCACCTAGAAGAAAAGTCCCAACCAGATTCCGCTCCAGATTTAAGTTCTCTGTAGAAGTCACCTTTTTCTTCTTCTGCAAATCCTTCCGCGCTAATTACATCCTCTCTATAAGATTCTGGTCTTGGTCCTTCAGAATCTTCTCTATATATCGCAAGTAAATAACTTGAACCATTCTTTTCAACCTTGACTGTCCTGTTGTTCATGAAGAATGCTAATTCCTTTTCCAAAGTTCCAATACTTGACCGAATAAAATCAGTATCTCCAGTAACATGTACATAATCTCTGACCATAGCCGTCAGCAATGGTGGTTGAGACCTCATGGCGTAGTATACTCTACCTCCGTTGGGAATAAAACCAAATCTCTCAACGATTGATAAGAAATTTGAGAGCATTCCTTTAACAGTTTCTGTCATTTCAGATAATAAGAGACCTCTGACAATCCAGTAGGAGTCCCAGTAGTAAAACTCCCTAAATCGTCCTCCAGGGACAATAACTGGATGGTCCACATGGATTATAGAATACTGTTCGTTATTTATAAGGACGTCTTCTGTCATTTTCCTTCCAAGTTTCAACCACAACTCATTTAAACTGACGGCCCAGTCGTGCAGTTGTCTATCTTTGATTTTGTTTAACAAGGATGGTGATTCATGCCAATCTGATGGAACATATGGTTCGAACTCTGCGCCAGGTTCATCGAAAGCTGCGTCAACAAAAGCACGAATTCGTTCTTTATCTGGTGAGTTGTTTGTTTCCGCCATCATTTCGTTAAACAGTTCCATTGTTACTTTTGGAGAGAATTTCATTTTTTGGTCAACGAAAGTTTTTGAGTCGTTATACAAATGTGCCATTTGGACGGTGTGCAGTAATGGACCATGGCAGTAAATATCACTGCAAAACAAAAATATTCATACAGTTAAAACTGACAGGTGATAGTAAAGTTAAAGCATAGTAAAATATACAAATACAACTACACAGTTGGTCGTGGTGCCGCTCAATTATTTGTTTATTTCATACAGCGGTACAGCTAAGCCCCACGCTTTTATTTTATTACTTTTTTTATTAATATTTATTAATGTGCATCAACATTCAACATTTATTAACACTTAAAACAATATATACAGTTTTAAACATTTACAATACATAATTTACAACTTCTAAACACGTATGAGTATGGATATTTAAAATAAAGAGATTAAACTACTTTTATTGATAAAGTCAATAAGGTTTTTTAGACTTTCCTTGCTTTCTGAAATATCGGTCTATATTCCTCAGGCATATTACAGCCACGCTTTTATTATTCATAAACTATATAAATTATATTTCTCTTTTTAGTGTAATAATTATTTTATACATTTTAAATAAATAAAGGCTTATTTTACAAAAAAAAAGTTTTATTTAGTTTATCGTGTTTTGTATATGAGTATTTATCACAGTTTTTATGATGAATGTAACTTAGCAAATCTAGAAAATATAACGCTGGTCTGAGGATTATACTATGTCGTCTGTATTTGATTTAAATTTTATAAAATAATTCGTAACTCCCGTTTAAAATATAAATATTTGACTTAAATGTATTTTTAAATGAATATACTTTCAATATAAATAATTTTTAAATTTTATGCGTTATTTGGCCAACTTTTACTAATCCAAATTTGGATTAGTGTATATCTTAATATATATAAATTACGTGTCACTGTGTTGTCCGCGATGGACTCCTAAACTACTTAACCGATTTTAATCAAATTTGTACACCGTGTGCAGTTTGATCCAACTTGAAAGATAGGATAGCTTACATCTCAATTTATGATTGCAATATTATCTTATTGCAAATTATTTGTCTATTAATTATCTGTATATGACATATGACATCTGGCGACGATGATGGCGACATCTGTTGACTAGATTGAGTAAATATTCTGTTGACTAGATTGAGTAAATATTCAATAGATGGCGCTATGTAACGTTAGACACAGCAACGCGTGGCCGGGACAGCTAGTATATATATATATATATATTTCTATCTGTACAAATCTGCGATACAGTCAGATACAGTGAAAAAGCACAGCCTCAACAATAATTTTAATATTATTATATTTAATATTAATAATAATTTTTTATGATGTATATAGAAAGAAATTAAACAAAATTCACCATCGTATCGTAGATTTATATAGCTCTTTTAAGCATAGGTCGACGCCGAACTTACGTAATTTTAACATAATTAATCAAAACTTAGAACAATAGTAACTAATATTAAAAAGAAAATTTTTTTTTTTTTAATTTTCAATGTACATATAATATACGAAATTGATTCTTGAGTTTAATCATGTAGTAGAAGTAGAATTGATAAACAAATCAAAATAATAATAAATGTTTTATTTCTTACCTAGAGCAGGGAGGAAGGTGCCCACCCCATGCTGAAGAAGTCAGCGCAAATAAAATAAAAACACTCGTCTTGATCATGTTTAGAAATTATTTAGACTAAATGTACTAAAGATGGCTAAATATAATATAAAATAAAAGCCATGCAATATCAATACGATCTTAATAAATTCGCGAAAATAAAATAATAGAAAACAAGCGAGTGACCACCTCAATGCTAGTCCAGCGTTCTTGAACAGTCGCGGTCAAATAACTGTAGTAGTTAGAAGCGTGAATTGATAACTACTACTATTTAAGGCTGTGATGATCCGCTAGGTTATAATGTTGCTGATTATTTTATAAAATGATAATTAAAAGCTACTGTAATTTATTAATAACAAATAAACAAACAATCTAGAGGGGGAATACCATGTTGTCATTCATTCACGGCCATCTAAACATTTAAGTTGGTCCCACTAAACTAAAACGAGAGGGGTACTGTTTGTGACCGTGGCCGAGATGCATAAACAATAATTAAATAACTAAATAGATGTAATACTTACTACTTGTTATATTTAGTACGATCTTCTTTTGGAGTTGGGAACTCCATATCTTTAGTAATCCAATTGCTGGAACGTTTGTGATACCTGTGCAAAAAGAATTTTTTTTTTAAATTAGAAATTGATAAATTGGAAAAGGGGGCGTTTAGAAAATTAGGGGTTCCGGTAAGAAACTATGGAGAAAACTCAAATTTTGGATTACTTAATAATGAAATATGTTATTAAAAAAAAAATCAAAATTTTATTTGGGGGGTTTTATACGGGGGTGGTTTTTGCCGAGAGTAAAAATTGTGCTAGAAAGTTGATATTTTGCATATGGGCTAACTTTAAGCTTACCTAATTTACAAATCAAAATCAAAATTTACAAACAAATCAAAAATTTTGAAAAAAAGTTGGTCAAATAAAGAATAAATTGAAAATATTTTATTAAAAAAAATTAATTTTATTTTTTTTATTTTATTATTAATTTATTGTTATATGTAAAATTAATATAGAACGAGTTTAATATTTCAATTTAAAAATGGAATTAAAATTTGAAATGAAATTTAATTCACCCACAAAAGACAGTCGTCGCTTGCTGCTACACCACTGCCTAATAAGTTTACGATTACGTATGTCATCAATTTAATTTGATAACAACCAAACCCAGAAAATATAACGAAGGTCCAGTGATCGAATCCGAACACATAGCAGTCTGGCGTCAATTATTAATGCTCTCGCACACTTTGTAGTCAATTGATAGTATGTTATTAAATTTAATATAATTAATAACAACCAACTTTGTAGGAGGATAAGGAGGAAAAATATATTTCTTGTTTATTATATTAAAATTCTTTATCTAATTAAAAATGAAATTAAAATGTAAATAGAATCTTTTTTACGTAATTTAAGTTAAATAAATCTTTTTGTAAATTCTACATATTAGTGTTCATCTAGATTATTCCGTAGGTTTCGTATTTTAAACAAATACATAAATAAGCGGTAACTAATTGTTAAAATCATGCCAATTAAAATTCAAGGTTATTTAAGATTAAAATTGTTAATTATATGAATTATTATGAATGAAGCTGTTCTACACGACAAATGTAGATAATCAATTAATTCATTATTTAATTAAATATTAAATGATTATATGTTTATAAATATAAGCATTCATGAATGAAATTAATAATTATCGTTACTACAGCAATGTAAAACCTCCCCGTTAAACATGCAGTAATTAAGGTTTATTTCACATAAAAAAGTTTCCTACTATATAATGTTCTGTGACCTATTTAAGGTAGTTTGGCCGTAAACTCACATTTCTTAAGAATGGGCTTGTGATAAATTTTGATAAATTTGCAAAATCTATAATAACCCAGTAAACAATTTGGTGAAGTACAATTCTATTCTAACGCTTTACAAGTTCTCTACCTGTCACAGATTTTGTGTTAGTTTTTCATAATAATATTCTTTCTTTTTCCAACATCATTCATTAAGTATTTCTGTTTCTTTCCCACATGAATATATTTTTTTTAAGTTCACTTTTATCTCATTTATTCCAAAGTGAGAGAGAAACGAGATGCGGTTAGACAAGTAAAATATATTTTTCACCGTTACACTTGTATACTTGTATAGTATTTTGTTCAGTACAATATGCTTAAAGTATATGCTATCCTTTTTCAACAAATATTTCTTTAATGGTAATAGACAGACGCTATCTCCCTCAATCCCCGAATATAATGTATATAAACGATGATAGTATCTAGCGATGGTAAGACAGAGGTTTTAAACCTAACGCAGACCTGCCGATCGTGGATTTTTGAATCACCAAAACAATGTAAAAAACTAATATAACGAGTATTGTTGAAGATGAATAATATTCATTAAAAAAATCACGATCCGTACTAAAGATTACATCTATTTATTTCTTCATTTAAATATTTATATTTTGCAGACTCTAAAAAGTAGAATTCCATTAAGTTTTATACCCCTGCTAGTGTCAAGTTTATAACTCCGGTCATAAATCATAAACCGACTCCACTTTTAATTCAGCAGTGAACCGTCGTTGCGATCTCTGTAGGTCATAAAAAGGGCCTTTCCTATGAACGACTGAATAGAAAACGAACACGTTCCAGACAAAAAACTCATGATATGTAATAGAAATTAAGTAGAATTTACTCCAAAATGTTTACTGGGAAAGGATTATCTAATTTCCATGCAACTGCATCTACATAACACGGTTGTACTGAGATTTGAACTCTGAAGTATCACAGTATCTGAAGTATCTATAAGGCAATTTGTACATAATCCAGAACAATAGTATTTTGTTTATTATTTTGTTTGTATTATTATGAAGAGGATGTACGGGTACTTAAGATAGGCGATATCTTACGAACATGTGTTTATCAGAAATCTTAATAAAAATTAATCAATGCTCATTTGATTGCAATCAATTTTTTAATTGAAGTTTTATCTTTAATCAAAAGGATAATAGAAAAATGTTGGATAAGACATACAAACAATTTCCAACTGTAAATACTTATATCTTATTTAATTTCTTTTTATTTTTTAATTTAAAAAGCAATACACTTAATTTTTAATAAAGTTTCAAAATATCTACTGGAAAAATAAAGCGCAATCCATTAATTATGTTTTTAACATGTTTATATGTAGATAATATTGGAAATTCCTACAATTAGAACAGAATTTTAGTTAGATAAACAAGTAAAAAATTCAACTCGTTTTAATTTTATTTTTACATTGGTTTTTCCGAGAAAGGCTGCATAATTGTGTTTACAAAGAATAAAAACAGTAAACACAAACCTAGCATTTATGTAATATTTATGTAGCACCAAGTTTAATTTCGGGTCAAATTTATACACTGCCGTCCTAGTGGCTATATAAAAATGACACTATAGAGCAGTGTTACCAACCCTACTGTTTTAACAGTAGATTTGCTGTTTTCACATTGATGTCCCTGTTTTCTGTTTCATTCCTAATTTTTACTGTTTTTCGATTAGCGTTCAGCGCCACCTATTACACTATGCAAATATTTTTTTGATAACGTGAAAATATTGAAGATGAGGCAATTGAGAATGAAAGTGGAAAATAATTTTACTTTGATTTTTATTTTTTTGTTGTTGTGATTATTAATATAACAATGTATGTGAGTTCTGGTAACTAAGAAAATTGTTCATTGTTTTAATTATATGAGCAAAAGTATGAAATCTGCCTTTTTTTTCTTTACCTACTGTTTTCTCCTGTTTTTTTTTTGCGAGCTGCTGTTTTTTAGTTTTTTGGGGTTGGCAACACTGCTATAGAGAATCAGATCTTAGGTGACTCCAAGTGGAACCTACTGTCGAGTGTCCAAAGCGAACAGAGTATTGACTAAGTAAATATTACATAAACGGCAGCTTCTTGCGCCTGTACGATAATCCACTTGGTCCAAGAACCAGTTACCCGTCTTAATTAGGTGTTTGATTTCTGCTGAAATTTTGCGCCGTGATACCTTGAGTATAGAGTCCAACCGAAACCAGTTTTTACCGCCGAAACCGAACGCGAATTTCGGCTTTGGTCTCAGTTTCGGCCGAAACCGAAACTTCCATATAAGGTCATGTTTTCGTGGGAAAAATAAATAGTCAAACATAATCAGTCAGTATTTATTTTTAAATCACATATTATTATTAATCATTTAGTCTCTGATATTTAAAATCACTCCTTATTTCAAATAAATCATCTACTATTTCTTTTTAATATTATTTGTGAATAACATAAAATAAATGGTACAAAACAAAATTACTTTTTACCTAATAAATATGTTTAAATAAAGAAAACAAAAAGATACTCTTTGGTCATTTTCATTTTGTACAGCACTCTTGTTAATGAACTACAATAAAGTTAAAATTAAAAAGTACCCAACTACTAAGTATATTTGATGCTTGAAAATAAAAATATTTTTGTCTCAAACTAATAAAAAACTGTGAAGACGCAAACACAGAGAGAAACAAGTTATGACAAAGCAAAATTACACTTCATCGCTCGCAGATGAGTGCACCGAACATGTCCGATCGCAGCGCGAAATCTCTCGAACTCAGTTTCGGTTTCGGCCGCAGTTTAGGCTGGACGGCAGCCGAAACCAAACCTAAACCGAAACTCGAAGTTTTACCGAAACCGAAAGTTCGGTCGGGCACTACTTGAGGATAGATAAATAGGGAATCGCATGCTTGCCTGACCTTCCTCTTGGTACAGGAGGTACTGCACATAGGGCAAATATGTCAAAGCGAGAAGCGCTACGAGGACCCACAAGTGCGAGTGAGAGAGTTCGTTTTACACTACCGTTGGTTCTGTTCTTAGATTATTGATTACGTGGGATTTTTCCACATTTTATTTTCCATACATTTTATACGAGTATTTCTCCTAGTTAAAAGCGACGCGGCACTGATGTGTGCGATAGATAGACCATAGAGGGGTGTTTACCATAAACGTATACAATTAATATAAAACGATAGAATGTAATTTTGTAAAATACCGTTCTTTTATTTATGTAATCAATTTAATGTCCTATCACCGGCTACCTCTTATTATGTTGCTAGTTTTTATGATATAAACTGCTCGATAAATGAACAACACCGTTGCCAATGAAATAATCTTGATAACAACCAAACCCAAAAAATATAGCGCTGGTTTGGTGATCCAATGCTCATTAAATTATATTAGTAAAACACGAATTGAAGATAATTATAAAATCCAAATCCAAAGAACATGAATTGCCTTCTTAATCCGTCCGATGATGAAAACTAAACTTTTAATAATTATTATCTAAGGTTATGATCTATGATTAAGAGGCTAATCCATGTTTGTTTGTGAAATACGAGTTAAAAGAAAAACTACAAAATTACTGCTGATCAAAAAATGCCTTAAATATCTTAGGTATAAAAATAACTTGACAACCTTAGTTCAGTTAAAACGATCTTTTATAAAATATCAATAAATACGTATATTGATTATTTATATTTAAGCTAAGGATTCGAAATTTATTTTGCATCTACTTTCCAACATTTACCCAAACTATTTAAGTTAGAAAGCGCCGTAGACCCATTCTGATAAGGAGCCCTTCTTAAATTGTAATGGTAATTGTATTGTACGGTATATAAAAAAATTTATATATTTTGTCGCCCTTCAAATTTTGGCGCACTAGCTCCTAAACTCCAAAACAGTCAACGAAAAACCTATTCAATGTTGAATTACAGTCACCTTTAAAATTTTGTCGCTCCTAGACCTAAATGCATCACTGATAAATTCATTGAAGGTTCCAAATTTCAACTTTCTATCTTTATTGAGTGGATATTTTTAGTGTTACTCATCAATCGCAATTTATGATGTTGTAATTCAGTGCCAAGTATTATCAGCTTACATGATTATCAGCCCACGATAAATGTTCATGACTTCCACGAGTTCTAAACGTACCGTAAATAATTAATATCAAGATTTATTGTTATCATATAATAGTATATCACGGATTGTTATCAGATAGCGCAGATAAAACAAGATTTCTAGATTCGCTTTTTTGTTTAGGGGTCAAAAGAGAACTTCTCATAGATACGTATCTGTTGTACAATTGTGAGAATTTGTAATCAGTGTAATTTTGTTATGGATTTCATTCCATTCTATAATAAACTTTCCCAACAACTCAAGAGCACCAACGATATCATATAATGCCGCTTTCACACCAGAGAGACAGTTTTGAAAACTGTTTTATTGTCAAAAAACAAAACAAAGTCATTTTTTCTTTTATTTTAAAACAGTTCTGATTTTCGAAAACAAAGTGTTCACACTGAACAGAGTGGTTTTGTTTTGAGTTTTTTCTGTTAGTTCCATAAAAATTATAAATATGATAAACAACAACTGACAAGCGCAAATGTTCACAAAAAACAAAACTGCGTGTTCAAACCAAGCAGACTAAAAAACAACACCAAACGTGTTTTCCTTTGATCTTAGCGACTCCAGATTGGAATGTGTTTTGTTTACTAAAACAGCAACAAAAGACAAAAATGTTTTAAAAAATGTCTCTTTGGTGTACACATTGGTGTTTTTGTTCGTGTTTTATTGAACTGTCTCTCTGGTGTGACACACTTCTCGCTAAGCACAGTTACGTGTACCATATTAACGTGTAAGTTTATCTAACGTGTAACCTGTTAAATAAATAATGTTACCTAACTATAATATATATTTATAAATGTTACTGCTTTTTAAAAAATAAATCTAGCCCCGCTTAACACAACTACATATATTTTAGTTTTGTTTAACATAAAAAACTTTACCTGTTACTTAACATTTTTTAGGATAAAATAATATGAAGTTATCTTTCGACATTTTCTGACGTTAATAAAGCTTTGTATGTAAGATAATATAATGTTACATATTAATTAATATTTCTTTCACGACTATGTTAAACTTCGGTGAATTCAAAAATATACGTTAAATATTACATGAGTTTACGTTTTGTGTTTAGAGGGTTCCTTTTTGCCCATTAACACACAATGGGCTTGTGTCCTATGTCTTAATTTCTATAAAAGTGTACTATATATTGATAAAGTGGGTTAGTAGAACCTCAAATGTTCAATTATTTTTTAATAACTCCTTATATGTTAGGAGATATTAACAATTAAAAAAGTCATTTTGTCTCTTTAATTATTAAAGGGATTCAACGTTGTACAAACTCCAAGTGCATGTGACATCACAATCCATTCAACAACAAGACCATTCATTAGCAAAGGATATTACAGTTTTTTTCTCGACTCTCGCAGTACCTTCACCGTGTCACATTACGCAAACTCTTGCTTAGGCCCTCCGCACACGACGCGACTGGCTGCAAACCTTAGCCCCGAATCTACCCGAAGCGAAAGTGATTACAACTGTTGTTAGTGAGATATGAGATATGAGATAAAACATGAGAAAGGCACACGAGTCGGCTGATTGCAAACTAAACGAAATATTTAACGAAAACGAGCACGAGCCATGTCGAGCCGTGTATCATGACTCTATAGAATTTTTAACAATAGCAAAACAGAGGATTCTATTGCGTTATATTTGATTGTATGTATGTATTTAAATACTTTTCGTAAACATCTCTGTTGATGATGTCATCATGAAACCAACAGTGCCCTGCGACCGAGAAATCTAGTCGCTGAATATATGCTCAAAACCAGTTTAAAATCAGTTTAGTTACGTTCGTGCCGTGTGTTTTATCTCACTCGTAAACACTTTCGTTCTTTTACTAACAACACAGTTGTAATGGCATTCGGTTCAGGCATATTCGGGGCTAAGGTTTGCAACCAGTCGCGTCGTGTGCTGAGGGCCTTACAATGGTTTTCAAGATCAGTTCTGAACGACGTCTGTCGCATCGCGTCGCCAGCAGCATGTTCCAAGCAGTGTGGGGCGGTGCTGCATTAACAGTGGCACACTTGCGCCAGGCCTATCCTTGAAATAGGCCTACCGTTGAAGGCACTGGGCTTGTGAACCATGACTTAATTTCTATAAAACGGAACTATGTATTTTTTATAAAGGTGGCCACCAGAACCTCAAATGTCCAATTATTTTTTAGTAACTCCTTATACTCGTATGTTAGAAGATATTAATAATTAAAAAAATCATTTTGTCGCTAATTATTAAACGCACCCAGCGTTATAGATAGTTCCACAATTTGCCATCTCTTTTATACGACATGTGTCATTTACTACTAACAACTGAGTTGTGTATCCCATGAAGTATTATATTGCGACAGTTGTTAAATAGGAAAAATAATCTCGATTACTTATTTCTTCTGTTACTTTTGTAACAGAACTCGCTATTTAAACAAATAAAACGCCAATATGCACATATTAACATTTATTTTAATCAAAAATGAAAAAACGACCCCTAAAAAATGAGTTCATAAGCACATTATAACTGGTTACCATTGATTTTGGGAAAGTACAATTGCGACTAATATTGATTTTGACGTGAGAGCTTTTCTTTCTTTTTAGCTCTTCTGTAATGAAAGAAAAAATAAAATTTGGGTCAGGCCTACAAAAGGGTAAATGCGAGCCTGTCGCTAACACGTGACGCGTGACGCACCAAACACATGCTCACATCGTTTTTTACTTTCTGTTGTTTTTATAACAACGAGATTGAAAGTATAAGAGGTCAACAAAACCTGAATTTAGAGTTATTTTAACAAACAAGTAACCATTAATTTTAGTTTTAGAAGTAACTAAGGTAAATGTAAAATAAAGTAATAAAATATTTAATGCAAAATTGTTAGATTTTCAATAATATTAGATATATTTCACATATTAATAATATAACACTTTTGCTATTAGATTAACTTATAAAATATATTTACCATTTTATCTTTTAAGGTTATTCATGAAACTATTTTCGGCGGTATTTTTTTAAATGGGCTTGTGTCCTATGTCTAAATTTTTATAAAAGTGTACTATATATAGATAAAGTGGGTTACTAGAACCTCAAATGTACTAATTTTTAATAACTCCTTATATGTTAAGAGATATTAACAATTAAAAAAAACATTTTGTCCCTTTAATTATTAAAGGGATTCAACGTTGTACACATTCCAAGTGCATGTGACATCACAATCCTTGTGTAAGGTTACCAACCTTACAGCTCATAGATCTCGGCTATATGTATTTATATATCAAAATATTAAATATTAATTACAGCTATTTCAAGGAACACTCAAATTCGAATATTATGTCTGCCTTAGCAGGGCTAAATAAAATAAAAACTTATTATTCTTTGACTTGAATTGATTATTTGACTACCAACAGCTACAAAACATTACCACAGCACTGACCTACTCAACAAATAACTGACGTTAAAATGCATTTCACGTCATACAAATATGGCCGACCATTTCTAACGCTAAAACTACAATTCAAATTTTTAATTGCTATGTCTCCGTCAACATTTAGATATTTAATAAAATAGACACGCCAATACACATTTATTAACATCAATTTCAATCAACAATTGAAAAATCGACCACTAAAAAATGAGGACACAAGCCCATTCGCTTCCTTGATGCAGCTCTGGTAAAACCTTTGCTCAGTGCACAAATTGCAACCTTTTCTAACAATAAAAATCTTGTAAGACATGTTGAACGCACACTGGAGATAAGACTGTCTTTGAATAATTTACGTTTAAGACGTATGGAGATGTGCACAGTTGCTACAAATACGAGTATGTGCCAAAAGTTCTATGACAAAGATAACTCTGTGAAGACTGTTTTCGCATAGTCCTATATCTATTAGAAAGTGAAGGAGATATATGCAAAAAATTAACGTAACGCTAACAAACGTATTGTTTTATTGTCTACTACAATACTTTCACTTGGACGTATTTTTTTCAAAGTATTTGATAGGTCATGCCAAAAATTATTTTTAATATGATATTGTTTTATTTATTGTTATGTTATATATATGTTTTAGAGTAAATTAAATAATTTAAAACTAACCGTTTATGTTTGTTATTGTGTTTCCAGATTTGCTATGTATTTAACTTCACAGAACGTTTTCTCAAATATTTTAAATAATATAAAGTAAAATAATTAAAATCACAGATTAATTCACAAGATTAATTAACCGGACGTTGTAAATAGCACATGTGGTTGCATCCGTCTGTTTACAATTAAGAATGTATGTTAACAAGTATATAAGTAACGGGTGTTATACCACGAGTACTAGAACAGTTTCCAGTTTGAAAACTACAGATGATTAAACTAATATAGTGGGAAAGAGAAAGGAACGGAGGCTGAATGAAATAACAACTGCATATTTTATTAACGAACGTATCTGTTCTTGTTAAAATGACGCTGTTTTCTTATCGCGGAAAATTCAAAATATGAATAGCTGTTGAACAACAAATGCACTTGAAATTAACAAAATAATCGAATTAATATATATTTCATGAACATATTGTTATTAAGATTGCATACTATCTCGGCGCGATGAAATTAAAGTGTCCTCTTCTGATCAAATAATTAATCGCATAAAATTTCAGCTACTCTTCGATAGATGTCGTTAGTAGAAACTCAAACTTTTATTAAATTGTTTTACTTAAAATAAAAATTTATTTAAAATATGTTTCTTATTAATTTTGGACTAGATATCTGCACTAGAATTACAAAATAAAGATTTATAAATTTATTCATATTCATATAAATCAAGTTAACAAAATTTATACGATTTTGTAAAATTGTAATGGTTCGTTAACATTAAAATTAAATATAAACTCGTCTCATGATAAAGTGTAGCACACTTTAAATCGCGACTAAACAATCTTGAAAAGTACATGTCGCAAGAAAACGGTGGCACTAATGTTAACGGACGCCCTTATCTAGTTACTAAACATAGTAATTTAATTGTGCCTGTTCAAAAACCATGAAAAGTGTGATATTTTCCATGTAAGATAGAATATCTTTTTTTAAGATGGTTAAGCCTAGCCCAATTAGTCCGAGAAAAAAAAAGTACAAAAGTACTGCTGTTATCTTATAGCGGATATGTTTTCGGTTGCAGACCGATAAACTTAAGAAAATGTGATATATTTTTTAGTTAAATATAAATGCTCGTAGAGTAATGGAATTAATGAAATAAATAAACAAATTATAGGTTGCTCCTTGTTGCTAGCGATTTTAAAAAGATTGCATAATTACGCTGCAAAGGAGAAGTTTATTTTTATAATTATATTAAAGATTCAAGTATTCTGAAATTACATACATTCAAACTGGAATACTGTAATTTAATATTACACAATTAAATTCTGAAGTTAAATTGATTTCATTTTGTAAAATAGTCATATAATTGAAATTTGGTTTATGTATATTTTATAATTTTATAGTGTAGATAGAACTTGTATTCTTAATTAATTGAATTAACATAGTTGGTAATTTTAATTATTAATAAATAAAGCATGGAAGCATTATAAATAAAAGAAACAAAATGTTATTCTATTAATGTATTCCTGGTTGCAAATGCTTTCAAAAATTAAGATACTATGTAATCACATGTAATATAAAGCTCCTAATAAAAGCAAAAGATGTCTGAAACTACATACCTATAAACTATTTTATTGGCTATTTCAGCAAAAAATAAATATTATCTACATTAAAATGACTTATAGCACCATAGGTATATTAATTATTAAAATTTGATAATAATTAAAAAATGTTATAAACATTACGAGTATATTATTATTAACTTAAAACTATTTGTGGCTATTTGCATAAGTGTGACTCGAATGTTTATCAAATATTACCTATAATTATATTTGAATATATATTCAATCATTTAAATAGAAAAAATATATATATGAGAGTACACAGTGCAGAGTGACGAAGTGCATATATTGGAGGCTATGTGCAAAACAGAAATATACACAGTAACCTATTATATACGATCGAACATCATGAATCAAATACAATTAAATGCAAATGCATTAATGTACTCAGAGAAAAGCTTATCAATATATTCTCCAAAAATTATACAATTTATAGGTATATAATTTCCAACACAAATTTAAGAAAACACCTACATTTCATTAAATAACTTTCTTCTTTGCAGTTTTCAAATGCTTCCATTACTTCCACGGGATTACTTGACAAATTTAATAGCTATATGATATAACATTTATATATATATATATATATATATATGTATATATATATATATATATATATATATATATATATATATATATATATATATATATAAATATGTTAGATTAGTATACAGCTTTTCTGGTGCATTAAAGATTGCTTTATTTATAAATGAAGCACAACTTTAAAAATAAATTTTATTTAAATTAAAAGAGCTAATCAATAAAAAAATATATTAAATAAACATAGAGAAAGACTATTTTCTTCATTGAAGACAACCCCGTAGAAGATGATTTTCTATTTATTTTCGACTTCTGTAACTTGTTCCGATAATGGAACTGTTACTCCATGTTTACCGGATTTATACTTACTTTTCCATTCTAAATACTCCGCACGATAAGGAGCTAGAGGAATAACAAAAACTGAAATATCATCAATAGTTGCAGGACGACTTTCAGTCGTACGCCAAGACCGATGTTCAACCAATTTTCCTCTTGAATGTGCAACCAATTCTTGAGCAGCAGATGTATAGCGGTGCTTTCCATGTGGAAATTGACGAAGACTTTTACATACAATCTCAGCTGCAGTATTATTATCTGTAACATCCCAGAGGCCATCTGTGCCCATAACTAGTACACCAAGATCTGCTTCTTCGGAACTTTGTTTTGTAGTAAGATCCAAAATCATTACCTTTAAATATATCAATTTATTTAATGCTAAAAATAAATGATAAAAAATATATATTTATTTTAATTTAATAAACTATTCATTACCTCAGGTTGTGGGGTGAGGAAAGGTTTTATTAGTAATTTGGTATTTAAAGCTCTTAAATCATGATCTCCGAAACCTCGCGTAACTCCAATTGTTCCCATTACTCTACTCTGAAATTTATAACAACTTTTAAATATAAGCGTTATTAAACATATCAATAATATGCACAGAAAACATAAGATAACTAAATATTACCCTTTTCCCTTCTCCAGTAATAATAGGTATTTTTAAGTCATGATGTGTCAGGGTTTTGTAGGTCCAACCCGACATAAAGGGCTCCCTATATAATATTCTCCTACCTAAATCACGCTGGGAAGGTCTGCGAGCATATTCCCTACAAGTAAATTCACTTCCTAATAATATTGGTTGGATAGCGCCAACTGCTCGAATTCGTTGACGTTCAGTTTCTGGCGTAAAGTCATGTGACATAGCCGTAGCAACCGGGGTATATTTAATCTTATCACATTTTTTTACTTGTCCTGAAAGTAATTAAATTAACTTAATTAAAAAAACTCACATAAGTTATACACCGCACAACAGCTTAATTTCCAACCAGAATGTTTTGTAGCACTTTGCTTTTCCATTTCAGCTGTAGTAGTTTCAAGAGGAATGTGTTCCGATGGCATTGTGCTTTGACTTTCAGCAGACTCATTGGGATTGGAATGTGGTTTCTTTCGAGTCTCTTCTATACTAGCATTTAACAATTCTCCACTATTTGCAGCTGAAGAACGTCGTATATTTTTTGCCTGAGCAACACTTTGATCAGATTTATCTATATGTGATCTCGGTAATTGATTCTCTGGAATTTTTTGACACAATACAGCACGGGAATCACCGGCGTTTGAGACATATAGTTTTCCTAATAATAAAAGAGCTACTAGAGCTGTGCAGCCACCAGCTGCTTGATATCTTTCACGATCTTTGGAAATAATATCATCCTAATAAAAGCACAACAATATTAAAAATAAACAGATATAAATAATATTATATATAAATAAATTCTAATATATTTTAATTACCATTTCCCAAAAGGATGACTCTAGCGCACCTATTATTAGAGCGTCATGTGATACAGGTTTGTTGAGGAATGTTATATTACCGAGTGGATGAGATTCTGTTGTAGTTACTGATTTTGGAAGAAATTCGTCCAACACATCAACAAGTTTTTCCTAGAAATATTAAAAAAAAGAGTAAATTAACAATTGTACGATTTTAAAATTATATTTACCAACAGCATACATGAATTATCAGTTACATGAATAATATGGTGCAATTGGTTGGCAGCCGCCAAAGCAGCACCAACTCCTGCATGACCATCAAACAGACCAAAATAAACATAAGGTAATTCAGGAGCATCAACACCATGGTCTCCTGGTCTTCGTAGTATTCTTCTTTGCACATATGCCTGTGAAAAAAACACTATGTATTTTTTTTACTATATTATACCGAATAATAGACAACATTATACCTGATCCTCATTCCACTGAGATTTTCCAGCATTAACGCATTCTGCATATCCAGCGTTATATGGAATTCCTGATATATCTCTTGGAACAATAATAGGTCTTACATGATGATCCGCAGAGACCCTTACTTCGTCAATTGTTTGAAAATTAAGGAAAAAAGGACGGGAATATGGAAATTTGGGACCTAAACCTTCATCTTCTCGATCTGAATGTGGACCTGAATTATTACCAGCTGGTATAGATTCTATTCCTCCAACTGCACTAAACAGTGCAGTTTTAAATCGGTTGAGCATAATAATTAATAAAAAGTGACAGTTGCTTAATAAAAGGAGTAACACTTGTTTGTTTACGTGGTCCTATACATATGTCAACTTCCATTTAATAACACTCACTCTTAATTCGAACAACCATTTTGTAAATATATTACAAATTTATTTATATAAAATACGTAATCAATTCTTTTTAATTCAATTTTTAAATATATGAAAGTTTTATTTCATTGTTTGACATTCACATTGCTTTCAAAATTTATTAGACAACAATAGATCATATAGCTAGTGACGTCTATGGAAGCGTTCACATAAATAACGATTATGAATGATAGAGCACAACAAATAACACTGATTTCAAAATTACACAAAAGAAGTTATGTTAAATAATATATTTAAAATATTAATAGACTAAAAATTGGTATTTATAAAAGCCTGAAGCGTATGTCATAGAAACAAAGCATAGAAAGTTATTCAAAACACATACTAAACTCAAAATATAATGATTCCAATGATTCCATACTCAACGATAATACATAGTTAAAGGCCCCATACACGCATTCAATAACATCAAACAGGTCACCTTTCAAAATTCTCTGTAAAAAATGTAAATGCACCAAAATAATTTCTTGAAAATAAAGTTTTCTCTGTTGACGATGAGACTAAAAAAGCACTGGAAGAATTCTTATTATATATTTAAATATGTAACTCAAATTCATAGTTTCTTAATTATAAATTTATATCGCAGTAATAAAGTTTTCTGTCCGATATTTGTTCCCTGAGTCTTTTTTTTAATTATATTAATTTTGTTGTATGCGTTAGAACATGCCCAGTAAATTATATTATTTATTTCTTAAAATTACGTAGTTATCGTTGTCATAATCGGAGTGACGTCATTTGGCTTTTTAATTTTTGTGTCTCTTTAAATTACTAATATGTTTTATTATACTATATAGTATTATACTTATTATAAGAAATATTTCATATTTCATCATAAGATATCGGAGATACAACTCAATTAATTTATAACACAATTTAAATTCAGCAAGCAAAAACGGTACTTGATATTCAGTCTTATTAATTTTTTGAAAAACTATTTATATTCTTACTGACTTTCAAACAATATCGGATCCTACATGTATGATCATGTATGGTTATGATGAAATTAATCCAAAACTCAAACCTATGATGTTAAACAATCTATAAATAAAATATATTTATGGTGAAAAAACAATTATTCCATATAAGCTTATTAATATTTCTAGGATTTGTTATAATAACATATTTTTAATAATTAATCTAAAAGAAAATATAGAAGAAAAATAGGTATGACGAGAATGACCATACACCGCTATTTTGCTGATGACACATCCCTTTGTTATGTTATGCCTATGCTACTTAACATAATGAATGAAATCATTCATCATCGCACTGACTCAAACAATTAATTAAAATTGTGTGGTGTATTGTTTTATTACATAAACAACTTTAAAGTTTTATATATATTCTAATATGTAACTAGTCGGTTTTTAAATCTTATCAATAATTTTAATATCTAAAAGTGTTTATCTAATAAATTGATAAAACAAGTAAGTTTGTGTAGTGTTTTGAATGTATTTTTTGTGGAAACAGGTGTGCCTAGTATTAAAAACAAACGCCACGCCTATTTTTACATCTAAAATGTCAATTTATTTATTTCATTTAAAATATATATATTTTGTTTCAGACTTTCAAGATGTTAGTTTTAATTTTCTCACATTTTTTCTTATTTGGATGTATTCTCAGCCAAAGTACATTGAATAATAATTACGATAACCCTAATTTGGATCAATATAATTCAAATTTTAACTATCAAAATAATAGCTTTGGACAACCTTTTAATAACAACCAATATAATAATTATGGCTATAATAATCCAAACCCTGGAGTAAATGAAAACATCAATGATTATTCCAGAACAAATGATAATTACCTAAAGACTACAAATCTCCGTAACGATAACATCGGAAATGATAATTATAGGAATGATAATTTTCGCAATGAAAATTTTAATACCAATTTTAATGACAATTTCAATGACAATTTCAACGACAATATGAGAGGTTCATCTCCATTTAATGATTTCGACAATTCTATTAATCCTCAAAATTTGAACACTTCTAATGGTCGATGTCCAAAGTTTTGGGTATCTTTAAATCAAGGAAGCACCGACGATTATCAGAGTTTATCAGCTTCAAGTGATGATATATGTTTCAGATTTTTTATGACACATAAACCTAGAAATGACGCTTTGAAAATTTGTCAGGTAATAATTTTGAACTACAATGTAATCATTTGCATTAGCAGAAAATTTAGATTTCATTTCATCCATTGCAAATTGACAATAAATTTCATTTTATCCGGTGTTAATTTGCCTCAGATTCCTTTATATCTCGTGTAAATTTGTTACACTTCATTATTATATCTAGTGTAAAATTCAGGGAATATTCAGTGACAGCTCTAGTGACTCCTCTATTTACAGATGTGCATGCCTGCAATAATGTTAAATATATTTAATTTAATATTTATTAAGTATTAATCAAATCATAATTTAAATTTTAGGCTTATAATGTTGATTTAGCAAATATTGATTCTGTACAAAAACATTCCTTCATAATAAAACAGTTGTTATTACAAAATAATAATAATAATAATGAGGCAAGATATTTAGTAAGTGCTAGATTAGTTAACGGAAATTGGATTAATAATGATAATACAAACCTGGTAAATGCAAATAATATCGAACGAAATTTAAATGATCAATATGGCGAATACCTGACTTATAGGTAAGTCCTTAAATTACTTCTATTATTAAATATCATGAAATATAAACAATACATTTTTCAATAAACGTTTAAAATTTCAGTTACTCCAGAAAACAAAATCGCTGGGTTTTCAGACCTACATTACAAAATGAGCCCCACTTGTTCATATGTGAGGGAAATTCTAACAAATTAGCTCATTATATCTATGAAACTAGACCTTTGGACTATGGAATGGATATTAAAGATATTAATTTCATTCCCATGGGCCCTATATTTGTTAAACAACCCGTCGATACGGTATTTGACATAACAAAGAAGAACATTTCCGGAGGTGTTACTTTAAGGTTTGTTATTAATATAACTAAAATAAAAACGCGCTTAATACAAAATGTGTACCTTAAATATTGCTAAATTTTACTTAAATCAAGCTAATATTTGACCTAAAAATTATTATGGCTATTAAAACTCAAAAAGGTCTTATTATGATCTTAATAGCACTAAACAACGTAATTGAACTTTATATTTAGATAACATTTTTTTTACATTAAGTTAACAAAGGAATACATATGACTGTGTTCCACGGATAGTAATACAATATAAATATATTACATTGTATATTTGTACTTATATTTATTTAGCTCTACAGTTATCAATAAATTATAAGTGTATTAATATAATTAGTATAACAATATAATTTGCGTGCTATATTTTGAGGATTTTTTATTCTCGTGCATAATTCTTTTATATTTTCGAAATATTTTGGAATGATTGTATTAATATACTTTTATTTTCATATAACATTTTAAGATCAACATTTTTCTTTCTACAGTTGTTTAGCAAAAGGTTTTCCAACTCCAACTTATGAATGGTACAAGCAGGAATTTGTCAATGATAATTTAACCTCATATAAAATTGATCCACTAACTGATTTAAAATATACAGTTAGTGGTGGAAATCTTATGATACATATACCTAATAAAAATAATGATCGTGGTAATTATCACTGCAAAGCCACAAACAAATTTGGGTCAGTTTTGTCGGATAGTGTAACTTTGTCTTTTGGGTATGTAAATTAATATTTAGAAATACCTATAAGAAACGATTTATGTTATTATCACTTATGATTTTGTTTTATAGGTTTATTTTGGAATTTAACTTGAAACGTCAAGGTGAACGTGGCAAAATGAATTGGGGTAAATCTGTCTATTGTGACCCGCCTCAACATTATCCCGGTAAGTCATTTATTTCGTATATTTTAGTAACATACCTAATATTCACAAAAGTTTTATATAGTATATACACATATATCCACTCAACACACAACATAGACCTTAAATACATGTAGTAACTGTGTATATTATAAATATTAATTTAATTCTTTTAGGGGTAAAATATTATTGGGTTCGTGATTTTTTCCCAAACTTTGTTGAAGAAGATAGAAGAGTTTTTGTAAGTTTCGATGGTGCTTTATACTTTGCTGCCTTAGAAGCAATTGATAGGGGAAATTACAGTTGCAATGTACAAAGTAAAGTTTCGAATACTGGTAGAAATGGACCTTTCTTTGAATTACAAGTTAATCCACACTGTAAGTCATATATACTTAACTAAATATTATTGAAAAAGTTTGCTTGTAATTATGTTATTTTATATGTATACTAATATTGATTTCAGCCAATTACCAACAATTACAATTTCCTAATACTTTTCCAAAGTCATTCCCAGAAGCACCAATTGCTGGAGAACAAGTTCGCCTCGAATGTGTGGCTTACGGATAGTAAGTTGAATGATTTTATTGTTTTCTCGTAATAATAATTTGAACTTTATGTTTAATTTTTTTTATTCCAGTCCAATCGCATCTTATAATTGGACCAAAATTAATGGCAACTTGCCGCACGATGCATACTTAACGAGCTATAATAGAGTTTTAGTAATTCCAAAAGTTAGTATTAAAGACAAAGGTACTTATGAATGTACTGTGAAAAATGACAGAGCTACAATATCAAAGAAATTAGAGTTAGATGTTCAAAGCTATCCAGATTTCAGTATTCCACTAGAAAATATGGTTTTAGATATTAAAAGTGAATTAAATTGGTTATGTGAAGCAATTGGATATCCTAGTGTTAATTATACGTGGTACAAGAATGGTCAAAAGATTCGTAAGTTGTGTCATGTTCTTTTTAATTTATCTATGGTTTCATTTCGTTTTTTAAACAAATATTTTTTTAGACGTAGATAGTTTGGATGACTTGGACCGTGATCGTTATATTGTACAAGATAATATTCTAAACATCAAATATTTAGATCCTGAGAGAGATAATGGAATGTATCAATGCAAAGCTACTAATCAGTTAAAGGCTGTTTATTCAAGCGCTCAACTTAAAGTTATTTGTATGTGTTAAATAAATAATTTTTCTTAATTATTCTTGAAATTATATTTGTATTAAAAAATAAAAATGTATAATGTTAAAGCTTTGAAACCATCGTTCAAGAAAAAGCCGCTTGAGAGTGAAATTTACTCTACCGACAATAGTAACACAACAATCGTATGTAATCCTGAAGCAGCACCTAAACCAAAAATTATTTGGAAGAAGGATAACGTTGTCATTGGTATTTTATTTTTTTTAAATTTCATTTTAATTAAATTATAGTTATTACAATTAATAACGTAATGAAATCACTGTTTTTTTTTTTAGGAAATGGTGGTCGTAGAAGAATTTTGCAAAATGGTAATTTATTAATATCACCAACAAACAGAAATGATGAGGGAATTTATACATGTGTTGCATCAAATGCTTATGGGTCGGACGAGAGTCGCGGTAGACTAATAGTTTTGCGTAAGTCTTTGCTTTACGGTTTCCAATTCTTTTTAGATTATCTAAGACAATCGTAAAAACAAACATCTAAAATTGGTTGTTTAAATCGGTATCTGATTTTTTAATAATATTTTGTAGAAAAACAATTTTAAGTACATATTTTCTTACAAATTGTAGCTTAATTTTCAACACCATGTGTAAACATTGATTTTGTATAATGAAACGTAAGATTTACATACCTTTTTATAGCAGATACGTTTTAACGTAATTGCTATACAAACAACTGCTTTTAAACTAAGTATTGAATTCATGATTCTATTGATTTTAGAACAACCAAGGTTTATACAAAAACCACCAAGTAAAATTTTGATGGAAGTTAACATGAATATATCATTACTTTGTGATATTTATTACGATGATTTGTTGGACGTATCATTTATTTGGATGCACAATGGTATACCATTAACCGAATATGGCTATAGTAACAGAGTTGTAAGTTTAAAAATTGTTTTTTTTCCTTCTAAGAGTTTTAGTTTTAATAATAATTTCTTTCAGCTGATAGACACCGGTAATTTAACGTTAATCAACTTGACATTATCTGATAATGGAGAGTACGAGTGTGTTGTAAAGTCTGCAGTAGGTCAAATATCATCAAAAACATTACTTGCTATTCATGGTCCTCCAGGACCCCCTGGTGGTGTTCAAGTTATTAATATACAAAAGTCTTCAGCTATTTTACACTGGACTGATGGAAATCAAAATGGAAGACCAATTGAATTTTATACTGTAATGGGCAGAACCAATTGGAATCAAACGTGGGGTGTTATTTCAGAAAGTTAGTATGTCATAGTATTTATCTACCAGTAATTTTATTATTATCTTATTTATTTCTAATAATTTCTATATGTTTGCAGATATTACAGCTCGGGAAATTGGTCGTTATAATGGTAGGAAGGAAGCAACTGTGAATGGTTTAACTCCTTGGTCGGTATATGAATTTAAAGTACTAGCTGTAAATACGTTGGGTATGGGTTTGCCGAGCAAGCCTAGCCCATTGTATAGCACAGACAATGATAAACCATATATTGCACCCAGAAATGTTGGCGGAGGTGGCGGAAAGATAGGAGATTTGACAATTACTTGGGATGTAAGCTACATTGAGTTTATTATTTTATAAAAAATTAAACACCTTATAATTTTATTTGTAATATTAATACATAAAACTATTTTTAGCCTCTTAAACCTGATGAGCAAAACAGTAAAGGCATTTATTATAAAATATTTTGGAGACGCCATGAGAATGAATCTGAATTCCAGTCACAACCTTTACCGGGTTTTGGAAATACTGGAACTGCTGTTGTTAATGTACCTAAAATGTATTACTACACGAAGTATGATGTCAAAGTTCAGGTATGTAATATGATAAGTAATATCATACACAGTTACATATATTTAAGGTTTATTTAACATAAAAAGTGTACCTGTTATATACATACAAAATTATCCTTGGTAAATTTGCCTTTTCTGTTGTAATTTAAACTTTTATATAGAGGATGCATTGCATTTTACTTTTATTTAATGACAATGTAAGAAAATGATGTTAAACTTTAGTTAATAACAAAACGTAACTGTAAAACATCCCTGTTTTGTGTTTAGCTGGTATATTACAATTATATGAATAAAGTAATATTTTATTTAACGTAGGCAATAAATGATGTTGGTCCGGGACCTGAAAGTGATATCTATGTGATTTATTCTGCTGAAGACATGCCTCAAGTTTCCCCACAACAAACGTTTGCAAAGAGTTATAATTCTACGGCTTTAAGAGTTACTTGGAATCCAATTAATTTATCCAGAGATACTATTCGAGGAAAGTTAATTGGACACAGGGTTTGTAGCATACCATATTATAGCAGCATTTATAACATGTAATTCCTGACAAACTTCCTGACTAATCTGACACTGCTAACATTCTCTTTAGATTAAATATTGGAAAAAGGAGAATGGAGAAGAAAACAGCGTCTATTATCTTAGTCGGTCTACAGAAAATCATGCCCTAATTGTAGGTTTAGTACCAGATACTTTCTATTATGTTAAAGTAATGGCCTTTAATTCTGCCGGTGAAGGTCCTCAAAGTGAAAAATATATGGGTATGTTGAATGAATTTAAATATTGTATGTAATTCAAATATTTTCTTAGAAAAAATACTTTGTAACAATATGTATCTTCCATTTTGTAGAGCGAACATATCGGAAAGCCCCTCAAAAACCACCATCAAGCGTTCATGTGTTTGGTGTGGATCCTTCTACTGTTCGTGTTGTTTGGAGATATGTTGCTCCCAGTCAAGACGAAGAGCCAATTGTTGGTTATAAGGTAATTACAAAAAACTTTTGTTTTAAAATACAAGTCAGTTGAATTCCATTAAATACTATTTCGTGGTTTATAGGTGCGTGTTTGGGAATTTGATCAAGATATGTCAACAGCCAATGATACAATTATTAACATTGAAGTCAAATTAGAAGCATATGTAAAAAGTAAGTTCGAAATATATATAACAAAATTATTGATGTAATATGTGTTACATTGTTTCTTTGTTTTTAGATCTTACTCCAGGCAAGAGATACAAATTGCGTGTTTTGGCATTCAGTAATGGAGGAGATGGACGAATGTCCAGTCCTACATTAAAGTTCCAAATGGGTAACTATTCATAATGTAAATATATTTATTAGTAACTAACGACTTGCTTTGCACGGTGCCATATTCGGCTAACAAAACTTTAATCCCAAAAGTAGTATTTATTTAAATATAATTTAACGTGAGAGCCTTCATGCTTGTTGTTTAATAAACAATAAGGTTGAGATTGGTTCAGATTATTAATTTTAAACTAACATGTTTAGGGCTATTTTTATTTATAATTCTGAGTGTAAAACAATAATAAAACGTATTCTAACGTAACAGTTAGAAATATTCTGTAGTGTTATTTTTATTAAATATGATTATTTACATTATTATTATTAACTGTACTTCTTATAAAAGTGAATTATTACAGTAAATTAATTATTTAAAAATATTTATTTAATTCGTAAAAAGCTATGTGAAAAAAGTGTATTATTTTTGTCTTAACTTTCTGTCTATCTTAATTATTTGCAACTGGATTTTAATATTTGTTCTCATTTATTTTTGTTATATATTAACACTTTTTCTTTTCAAGGTGATACGGAGCTATTCAGATCTGGTTCTACATCAATTAATGCATCGATTTCAATTTATTTTATATCTCTTTTGAATCTATTTATTCTCAAGAATTATGTATTCAACGATTTGTGGTAAACTCGAATACTTAAAAAATACTCATAAGAAAAAATATTTTGTATCTGATTCGAATCTCAAATACTTAATTGAAAATTATGCTTGTGAACATTTAGATAGATACGTATACATTTTTAAAATTTTTACTCAAAGTAAATAAATTATGAAAAGAAAAACTTGTACTACACGTACAAGTTAGTACAATATAATATTTTTAACGTAATATATGTTTGTGACATTATATTTTATGGCAGTTAGGAAAATTTCTTTTTAAGCATGACGTAAATATTTAGTAGTCGTAATCTAACGTTGTATTGAAAAAGAAAATAAAAATCTATTTATAGTTTATCCACGTATTCAATATGCCGATCTCTTGGGCAGCTATGAGCTTGTTGGATCTGTATGATGAACACGATAATATCTTATAGCAAACTACTTCATGGCATTTATAGTACTAAAATCAGTATTGCTTCAAAATTTTAATTTAAAATCTTATGTACTAAATTTTATTTCCATGATTCTAGGCTAAAATGTAATTAAATTACATAATTATAGAAAATCGTGTTCATTAGTAATATAAAGATATTATAAATGATTGTTAGATTGACAAATTTAATATTGTCGAAAAATTATCATTGTTAAATATATAGATTATAAAAAAATAACAACCAATTCAATTGCGGATTTTATACTCTGAAAAGTAAAATAACTCTAAAGATTTTTTTAGTAAATTAAGAATAGGTCTTGTAGATTTTAAGAATATATTTTTCTTTAGATATAAGTTTTATATATTTGTTTACTAATGCATAAGTAGTACCGCGGTAAACATGAAAGTATTAATTACTTAACATTTATGTAGCACATACGTTTAGACTTAAGTCTTTTATAAGTGCTAATGATGTAAATGTAGCTGGATTCCCTAACTTTATTAATCACTACAGTGGTTTTACACGATACGATACGATTACGATAAATAGTTTGTTCATAGAAAAGTTGAATATTACTTGCAAAAGTGACTGCAAAACTGATTCGGAACTGAAAGCGGAATCTATTGTATTGTTTACTTAAACGTTATTGTTATCGATCAAAAGTGCTGCCAGATTTAGGGGTTGTCAATAATTTCTATTCTGTAAATTATTGTAAAACCTTACATCTAGCAACACTATCGTTAACTTAACAATAACTACTTAAAGTAGGAAATTTGGCTACATAAGTGTGTTTAGCGGGACGTGAGCTATAATGATACCGGTATGATAAACAATTTAATATATTAATGTAATGTAAAACTTGTACTGATTTTCTCAACAATTTTATAAATAGATCATGTCAAATAAGAGGAAAGATATACTTTATACAAAATTAATTAAATTTATTAAAAATATAATATTAATTTTAAATATTTAACAGACACTTCGACATACCATACTGGCATGAAAATGATTAGAATCAAAATAAATTTATATTTATATATATATATATACATTTAATAGTTTTTAAAACTTGTTTTTATAATATATAATATTGTATTATGTACTTGATAAATAAAATAAATACATTCCGTCCACTTTTTATACAATGCGATATATTTTTTTAAGTTTCATTTAATATCGTTTTGCTTTGATACTAACTCTATCACTGACAAACTTTTACTAATCTTGGTAATTTTTATGATGTAATCAGATATTTATTGGGCACTTTCAGGTCATTAGGAAATTAATCGCTAATTTCTCCATTAACATTTTATAAAAAACTAGTAAAATATAGCGCTGGTCCAAGAAAAGAACTGTAACGAGAAAGCGTCAACGTTTTATTTTACATTACATTACATTATCGTGTCTTCTATTTAGTTTTATGGAAAGCTAAAAGTATTTCACATAGTTTCTTTTGTGCCCATTTATTATAAAAGTGATCTAGAATTAACATATGCGTGTTCGGGTACGAATATTCAATATTCATGTTACAAATACCTATGTATGTAATAATATATAGTTCGTGTTGGCAGGGCAAAGCATTAGGTATCCGTACACGAACACGAACGTTTTCGCTTTAGTAGTGGTATATAAAACACATCAAAGCGTACGTATATTACAATCGGTACGAACTTTGGTGGGCGTAGGGTTTTAATTTCATTAATTTTTATCTTAGAATCAAACCAGATACAACTAGAGACACCAATTAAATAAATCCTGAACTTAATATCCTACAGGTTAGGTGTGTAACTACTCATTCAGGCGTATTTTTCAAATAAATATTTTACATTGTTATTTCTTACACCTAAACCAACTTACCAACAATTAAAATATGGTAAACCTTGAATAATACTTCAACTAAATGATATTCTATACAACGAATAATATACTCTTCTTCCTTTTATATAATATTAATACTTAGTCATTATAGAATTAAAAATAATAATAAATTCTTTAATAAAAATAATAAATTTATTTAAAATTTTCCATTTAGAGCGACAGGCATTATTTATAGTACTATTTAAATTTAAACTTCTTCAAACATGAGATCTGATACAGTTCAAAACAGTATCTGGGATGATAATTCAATTGTTAGGATATGCATTGCATTTATTTTACAGTGTTTGGGTTTTACGTATTAGTTTCTACAAAATCGGTTTTATTTCTTGAAGTTTGTAGGTTTTGACCCATTTTTGGAGCGCAGTAGCACAAGCTTTGGTACCAGATTGAAAAACAGCGTCCCGATAAGCTAACCATGCTTGAGCACGAGCACTATTTTTAATATCCTGGTTATGAGGTGTATAAATGTAATCTCCAGCTTCTATAATTTGTTCCGCACTCATGGTGTCTATAAAATAGACTAAATTGCTAAATTTTTGTGAAATCTTAAGACCGATTTTCATGTTGTATTCGTGAGGGTTTCTTCCATGATATTTCTGAAGATCTTTTCCGAGATCTTTAGCCATATTTCTTACTAGATCTACTACATTAATTTGACGGGCGATCTCAGGAATGTGTTTCTGAAACGACATGAAGTCGGGAAGCATTGGATTTTCCGGAAACGAGAATGTTTCCGTTACTTCTTCTTCATTGAACCTATCACCGGATGATTCAAATGCTAAACAATAATAAAAATGTTGCAACATATTGTACCTTCTAAAATCTTTTACATTCGAAATAAGATTGATCTCTAAATGTTATATATGTATATTTCAATACATTTGTAACCACACGATATATTAAAAAACTTTTTAATGACTTACCTCCATCACATAAATCACAGAAGACCAATCCAACTAAGAAATATATAAAATGAAATGTTAAAAGAATATATTTTACATCATATTTTTTGAAACATATTTATTTCAAGACTTACTTAATGTATAGAAAAGTATTAAAAATTTCATGATGTTACTCTTACGCTGCAGTCACTTTTTGGCTTCGTTTTATTAATACAGAAGAGCACAATTTTACGATCCAACAAAATCAAATGTACAAGATATAGGCAGCTATAGATTGAACTGACAATAAATGCTGAAATGAACAACTACAAAAAATTATTCAAGATTTGTTATATTTTTGACTATTGTTTAAATAAAAATTAATAAAAAACCAATAATAATGGTGTAGTACTCTGAATAACATTAAAGAATTTAACAAATACAAATCAAATCATGTATAACAAAGAGAGCAAAATAATGTAGTAAACAATAACAGAACAGAACAGAACAGGACAGGAGGAATAATAACGAGAGATGGAGTTAGAGGTGCAAACAGTGGGAGAGAGGAAGAAAATAGTGGTAACCAGAACGCTAAAACTATAGAACGTAAGAAGACATTGAAAGAAATAAAATTAAATAATTAAATTAAGGGGATTAAATTAGAAGGCACAACAGTTACCATCAAGCATCAATGCTCTCGCCCACTGTGTCGTTCGGATATAAGATAAAAATTATTACGTATTAAAAATTAAATCCTACTAAACACAGTTACATTTAGCTTATTTAGGATAACAAAAGTTACCTGTTACTTAAACGATTTGATTCAATATACATTGCCGTATTAGCGATGTAGCAGAAGTAGGAAATGCTAAGGGCCCCACGTTTCTGGAGGCCCGCGTCTAGAACCGAAAATGTTGAGCTTGTAAAATTTTGGTTTAAATATTTTTCTTCATATCTATCATTAGAGCAGCCAGAGTAATACTGGGTAATACCATCCTTAATCCTTCCGGTTTCCACATCTGGTTTTGTACTTACTTTTAAAACTTATTATTACTCTTTCCCATTTGCGTTATTTAAAAAATATTAAAGCACAGTAAAAACTGTATTATTTTTCGTAAAATAATATTTCATTATTTACACCTACATTACAAAAATACCACGTGGGCCTGAGAAATTGTATGAGTATAAACCGCAAATATATGAATTGTAAGCGTAATGAGCAAGCACTTGCTATAACAAGATAAATATAATAAATGATACAAATATAATGAAATTATAATAATATTTTTGCTGGCCGTTAGCTAATATTTAATATTTGCTTCAGGCCCGCGCTGGCTTAATGCGGCACTGTTCAGATGATTATAAATGACCATGGCAGGCCTGGTACCTGTTACACAAATCATATATAATACCATTATGTACTACTGCTTAATAGATGGCGCATTCTGTATAAATGAATATATGTTAAAAATTTTAGCCTGAAGAGTAGGCAACTTAAATTACGTCGTTTTAAATCACTTTAGGAGCTTCTGCAAGTTATGGATATTTTTTTCTAAAAGTTAAATTTCCTTATTTTTGAAAGTTATGACTGGCATTGATGAACTGTTTAATTCAATTTATAATATCTATGCATTTCTAGCTAATGGAATTATTTTTAAACTCATGGGCTTTTATTCTAATAATTAAATTTTTGTATGTTAAATATTTTTTATGGACTTTTGTTCGCTACACGTCTAATTGATGAACTATGCAATTAAATTTAAAATATTTACGCATTTTCTGCTTCTATGGAGCTTTTTTTAAATTCATGGATTTTTTTTCTAAAAGTAAAATTTTTATATTTATTAATTTTTTTAATTGCGTTGGGTCCACTATACGTCTAATTGATGAACTATGTAATTAAATTTAAGATATTTACGCATTTCCGGTTTTTATGGAACTTTTTTTAAATTCATGGACTTTTTTTCTAAAACTTAAATTTTTATATTTCTTGAAAATCAGTTTTGTTTTTAACGTAATTTTTTATGCCGATTTTAATAAAAATAATCATTTTTAAGAATTTATTACGGTTCGAGTATAATATGATGATATCTCGTAATCAAAAACACTTATTTAAAAATTAAATGTATATTTTAGATCAGCATTCAAAATTAAGTTAAAACCTGTTATAAAATTAAGATTAATTTTTTTTCCATTTTTATGAAAAGTAACAAGAGTATAGTCTTCTTATTTTTCATAAAAATGGACCTAAATATTTTCTTAGTTTTGTAACGGTAATTAACATAATTTTAAATGCTGATTTCAAATTTGCAACTCATTTTTAGATAAGTGTTTTGGTTTGCTAGATATCAGCATATTAAAGCCGTAATGTAATAGATTTAAAAAAATAAATTTTCTTTTTGACATTAGTGAAAAAGCTACGTTAGGAAATATTACTCATTTTTAAAAATATAACAATATATTTTTTTTAAGAAAAATGTCCATGAATTAATAAAAGGTCGCCTAAATGCTAGAAAATCGTAGATATCTAAAATGTAATGACGCAGTTCATTATTTTATAGCATAACGAACATAAATGCATCAAAAATATCAAAGAAATATTATTTTGTTTTTTTTGGAAAAAATGTCCATGAATTTTTAAAAGGTTCGATAAATGCCAGAAAATCGAAGATATCGAAACTGTAATGACACAGTTCTTTATTTTATAGCATAACGAACATAAACCATAAAAAAATAGCAAAGAAATGTAAAAAGAAATTTGTAAAAAATGTCCATAAAGTCATAAGCCAGAGAAACGTAAAAAATAAAATTCGTTTCTTTGAAGAACACATTATGTAAATTTATGTTATAGTATTAGCATGAGGTTCAGGCGCTTTGAAACATATAATGGCTTAAGAACTTTTTTAACTGAACTTTTACATATTTGAAATTTTTTTAAGTATCTTATATTTTTGACATAAGTATTATTTTTAAAAAAATAATGAAATACACCTACATTACGAAAATACCACGCGGTCCTGAGAAACCCTCTTTGAAGAATAAATAAATAAGAAATGATTTTAAAAAAACATCTGTAAAATATTAAACTAAAATCCTTTTAAATTAAATTTAACTATAATGTAAAGTAACATCCAAGTTTTGTATTTTGAGGGAATATTATATGAATAATTACTAACCGTTGTCAAATATAAGAATATCACAAAAGATAAAAAATATATAATAAAGGTTATTTATTTTCAGATAATAATAAGTCACATGTTGTACTAAGTTGTATATGTTATAAATGAGTACAATTCTTAATAATAAAATTAAATATATTATATATAAAATGAAGAATCGGTCTTTAGTTAATGTAAGTTAACAGTCTTCATACAATCAGTGTCTTTTACTTTTAATTGATCCAGCCGAGTTCTATCCATTCGATGATGGCAGCAAAAGCGGAATCGGTGCCAGCTTCAGAAACGGCATCGACATAACTTGTCCATGCGTAAGTACTTGCGTTGGGTTCTGATTCTTGAACCTGACTATGGTAGAGGACGTCACCTGCTTCTAAGATTTGCTCCGTATCCATAGTCCGAATCAGTTTCACCATAAGTTTAAATTTCATTGTAATATTCTCATTAAAATTTCCATCATTTTTATAAAGATCTTCCCCAATACTATTTGCCATATCTATGACCATTAGTACTGCATTATTATTCATAACGGCATGTCTTCTTGGAGTCGAGGAAACATGTAGCATAAAATTTTGTGCACTATATTTTGCAACAGAAGCGTCCCAGGCTAAATAAAAATTAAATTATATAAATATTTGGATATAGTTATTTATTTTTTATAATTGTTATTCACCCATACAAATATAGGTAAAAACTTTTGTATTTTTCCATAAATTAAAAATGTAAATGATGTTATTTTAGTTGCTTTACAACCGGCGTATTTCCGATATTAATCTAATCGGACACTAATCTCGGGTTCGGTGGTAGTTTTTATGGTTTCACATATAGTGTGTCGAGAAGGGTATTAACCATGGCGCATCGATTAAATTGAGTTATTGCGGAATACAATGTTTACTAGATGCAATTGATTTCGCCAGAAGGCATTATAACTATAACCTTCTTTCATATCAAGGAATGATACTTTTGTTTAAAGTAATTATAAGTACAACATATATGTCAATTTTAACAAGAGTATAGGCTTCTTTCATCTCAAGATATACAGATATACTTTTAAGTAACAAGAGATCTTTCTTTCATCCCAAATAATGCAGTAAAATCATATTTTCAACGCCTGATCAGCATGCAACTATATATGCAAGTATGTTTAAATAAAAACACCAATTTTAACTATTTAGATTTTTTTTTTAATTAAAAAATTGACACCATCAAAAATAAGTTGGCAAGTGTATTAATATAAATTTAAATATAGTAACTTACCATATTCACCTATGATGACTCCAACTAGGAAAAAAAAATATGTATCAGTACTTACAAATTTAGTAGAGATTTTAGAGAATTTTGTACTTTTTCTATCAGTACTTACTCAAAAAATATAAACCGACAGGAAAACGCATTTTGTTTTAGCGTTGAGGTGCTGTTGAGACTCGGTGTTCAAATCAGCAGAATAGAAATCTAAACGAAAGACAATTTTCAAGTTGCGTTATAAGTCAAACATATGTTTGAAATTAATGAATGAGTTTATTTAATTTGAAAGCGCATTAATCTTAAAACACAAATAGTTTAAGTTTTGTGACAAACTGGACCCCAGCTTTAGTTAATAAATTAAATTCCATATGGGGCACCTGGGTAAAATTCATATTCGAGCCCTCTTGTAGACAATATCTGTTAATAAATTTTATCCAAGACTGGTGGTTGTCTTCCTCAATTTAGTTTTATTTATGATGAATACATATGCAACAACTTTAAAACTCAATTACTTCGTTTTAAGAAAGAAAGAACATACCTGATATTCTATTGAATCTAATTAATATGAAATCACTTCCAAACGAAATTTTTGTTATGCAGTAAGAAAATCTTTTCTAATGCATCTGTATCTGATCTCGGGGTTGCGTAAATGACAACTGACAGAGGCGAATTAAACGACATTTCTACTGGGTCCCCGCCTGAGGCCACCTAAGAAAACGATTGTGACTCAATAGAATTGAATTTGAAAGAAATATATTCTTTAATTATAATTCTCCTCTGAATATCGATTTAAACATATTCATACATTTGCATATAAATGAAAACAATACGGATAATAAAAACTTTTTGAAATCTTATGCAAATAATAGAAACATATGGCATTATAAGATTTTATATTTGAATTTTTACTATTTTCTGATTGAGTTTATAATAGCATCTGCGCCTGCCGACTGCATCAATTATAACTCCCTTTTTTTGAGCAGATTGCAATAACTGTACTTTTATTAGAGCACATTGAGGAATTAGGTTTAGACTGAAAAAATGATGACATGATAATAATGACCATAATCCTTAGCCCATTGTGTGGCCATTACACAGAGCCTCCAGGACATTTTTAATAAATTTATACCAATTAGAATAAAATCTGAAATTTCGCAGATGTCCCAATTTGAAAATGATAAATTTATAGTAGATGTTGGAATCTATGTCATTGGTTTGGGGCTGCCATCAACAAAGAGGGCCAAGGTAATGTTTCAATCAAAGTTAGAATTGAGAGCCCCCAAATTCAAATTTGTACAGAACACCAGAAACAATTGTATATCGATTATAATATACTGAGTACACAAAATTATTAAAAGCTAATTACTAAAATTATTAAGAGTAACTAAAAAAAGAAAATAAATATATATATGTATATATATATATAATAATTTATTTATATAAAACAATAAGTTACATGTTTCACTATTACAAAATTTATTATCAAATATGATATTCATAAGTATAATTCATATGTATTAATGATTAAATTGAAATTATTGAAATGACAAAATTCTTTCAAAAATGAAAAATGGCAACTATTTTAAGGTGATTCCTATAATGTTGGTCTTACATTTTAAGAATGGTACATTTCTACCCATTTCTTCAGTGCAGCTTGACAGGCATGAGTACCAGCTTGGGAAACGGCTCTGATAAAAAATATCCAAGCGTGACCGGAAGCGGCAAGCTGTGATTCCTTCTTTTGACGTTCATAGAGGTAGTCACCTACTTGTAATATTTTCTCCAAATCCATGGAGCTTATTAAACGCACTATAGTATTATATTTTTGAAAAACACTATTAGTAGAACTTCCATCATTCTTATGAAGTTCTTCTCCTATACTTTTAGCTAAACTTATTACTCTTAATTCGTGTAAGTCCATATTAATATAGTTCCTTGTGTCAACTTGATCTTCTTGAGCTGATAGATCACGTGCCGCATCATTTTCTGAATCTGCGGTGTGCAACACACTTTCTGATATGTATAAACTCTCATCATGTTTTTCATCGGAGTTATTCCAATCTACATAGGAAGTAAAATTTGTTAACAATTTAGCGTAAATTGATAAAGAATGATTGTTTTTAAATGACAAGGGGTACAAACGGTTCAATGGGCTTGTGTCCTATGTCTTAATTTTTATAAAAGTGTACTATATATTGATAAAGTGGGTTACTAGAACCTCAAATGTTCAATAATTTTTTAATAACTTCTTATATGTTAAGAGATATGAACAATTAAAAAAGTCATTTTGTCTCTTTAATTATTAAAGGGATTCAACGATGTACACATTCCAAATGCATGTGACATCACAACCGCTGCTAACCTTACAGCTCATAAATCTCTGCTATATGTATTTATATATCAAAATATCAAATATTATTTACACCTATTTCAAGGAACAATAAAATTTTATTATTATGTCTGCCTTAGCAGGGTTAAATAAAATAAAAACTTATTATTCTTGACTTGACTTGATTATTTCCACTACCAACAGCTAAAAAACATTACCACAGCACTGACCTACTCAACAAATAACTGACATTAAAATGCATTTCACGTCATACAAATATGGCCGACCATTTCTAGCGGTAAAACTACAATTCAAATTTTTAATTGCTATATCTCCGTCAACATTTAGCTATTTAATAAAATAGACACGCCAATACACATTTATTAACATCAATTTCAATCAACTATTGAAAAATCGATCACTAAAAAATGAGGACACAAGCCCATTGCTCTAAATGAAGTTGTAAGCCACGTAGAATGAAACCAGTAACAAACTTACTGCAAAGGGAATATAACAAGTCACAAATGGGCACTTGATATAATATAATTTGAAAAGTTTCATCGCTTATTAAATTCTTTACAGATCCTCATGGCATTATTGTGTTAATTGCCGGAAACTTATCCTAAATCGGCAAATCTCCGAGATTCCAGTAAGGTCGTAACTAATCCTAGTATATTAACGTAATCCTATCTTACCATTTTCACAGAAGACGACGCTAACTAGAACATAAATAATATTACTTAGTTTTTGTAAACTGCTCACTCAATACTCACTAATACAATCAGTACTTACTCAAAAAGCAGAGCGCGATAGAAAAATGCATTTTGTGTTAATGCAGTGACTCAGTTAAGGACCGAATTTTAATTCACTCCTCTTAAGAATAATTATCAACTGACTAATAATCAATAACCATTGTATTGAAAATGTTTAAATTGGTTATTGAGATTAACAAAACATATTGTATATTTTCTTTTATATATTTGACCTATTGTTTAAATTTACAACAATAAAACAATGTTATTGTTAATTTCATTAAATATTTTATAAAGGGTTTACGTTAAAATTTTAAACAAATTATTTATTTATTTAACTTCATTTCTTATTACAGATTTTCTTCTTTAATTGGTCTTTTAAATGACATCCTAGGTTCGCAAATTTTTTATCGCTATGTCTTGGTAGACTGTTCCTTAATGAATATCGAGAAAACATAAAATGAAATGAGACTAGGTTCCTTGATGAATCAATAGGTTTCTTAATTCATTGCGAACTGATATTATTAACTTATAAGGTAATAAAAAACACGTTAAATTTATTAAAACATTTGCGCCTGTTTCACTGCAACCAATTCTACTTGTAATCTTTGTGGGTGTCACGGGATACGACACCAAAAAAAAAAGCGCAAAATTTCTGGTGGGTCAAAGACTTTTCAGTTTTGTATAGAAAATCAACAGTAGAAGAGACCTATTTACAGATTTTGCACTGTTACGCCACTGCAATTACCATTACATAATGTTATTAAGACCTCAAGTCGAAATTGTATAGCTATTACAGAAATTTCCATGCGAGTTCATGCGCCTATAGTGGTCTCCAACTAATGTTTCTTTATTACATGTTATAAAAAATAATAAATACTTCGAGATTAACATATTTGTAACTGTATAGGATACAACAAACTTAAAATTAACAATTCCGGTTTTAATTTAGGAAAAGTGTACATATACCCAATTAAAAACCGTTTGAATATTCATTGTTTTTAATTATGTTAAATATCAAATCAAAATATAGTATCTGTATCATTATATATATTTACAATACAATGTAATAAAAACAATAACTTTAACAATTAGTGTAATATTTTATTATATCGTTCGACCAATATTGAAACATTTCAATGAGTTTCATAATTTTTTTGGTTTGGTTTCAATTTGGACGTCTTTCCTAGTGTCCGTCTCCATTACCTGGAGCCTCCCTACTTTCACTAGAACTGGAGCAAGAAGGTGAACTGGAGTAACTAAACGAACTAGATGAACTAGATGAACTTGACGGACCGGACCAATCTGAAGGACCAGAAGATGAATCTGAGCAGCTTGGTGAACTGGACGATGGTGACCCATGTCTTTTCATTTTCTCTTTAGAGTGCTGTTTCTGTATATGGTTATTGGTTGGAGGTTCATCGTTATTAGGACTACGACTTCTGCGAATAACCATACCATTTTGTCGCATAGCTTCTTGATCTATCAATTTAAATCCTATAGACTCATTAATTTCATCAGCTAAATTAGATCTCAGATTGTTTGTTGAATCAATAAATGATTCTTTGTGATCTATTGAAGATGTAGAAGAAAAGATAAGTTTATTCAGTTGTCTATGCAAAACTCCAGGATATTGTTCAGTATTCCGAAGGAATGGATTCATGCGACTTCCTATTTCATACTCATCATCAGTATTCTCGCGCCCCGCTTTAATAATATTGTACATTTTATAAAGTTGGACTCTCGTAAGTATACGAGTATGTAATATTTTAAATCTTTATGTAACTTACCATTGCCTCGGGTGACGAGTCCACCTACAAAAATGTTGTACAATTAAACAATATAATTGAATTTAAAAACGAATTGTTTCTAAATAAATTTGTAATATTATTGATTTTAGATTACTTACTCAGCAGAAAGAGGTAAAATATCGGCCACATCTTTGCTCTGTTATTGAGCTTTGCGTTGTGCTTAGTCTTCATCTGTTGCACGTATTTATGGAGTGAAAAATATGAAGATGTAAATATTTCATTAATTTTTGCAAATCAGCTTTGCCAAAGTTCAATTTTAATCAATAATTTTAATAATTCAAAAAAGATTTATTTATTCGAAAACCTTACGTATGCATTTTGAATGCCTAGGTTTCACTCTACAATTCTCAAACCATTGCAAACTATTTACTTGTATTATATAGAGTGTGGATATTATATGAGATATTTACTGTGTTTAAATGCCATATTTATATATCTACATACTTGATTCATTAGTCTAAAGCTTTAGTCTAATAAGATGAAATATTTGGAAATGTATAAGTAGATAGAAAAAACAATTTTTTAATATAACTATAGTTAATCGATGGTTATAGTGATATGTCATATATGATAAATATTTATAAATAAAAAAAAATTGTAACATGCCACAGCTCAAAAATCAGCACAAATCAATTGAAAATAGACAAAATGCCAGTCAGCTTTCATACTGTTTACAAAATTAATATGATTTCTGCAAGATACCATTTCTTTATCACATTTATATTAATGATTAATATGCAATAATCAATACTGTTAAATAAAGATAATATATTAATATAACATTACATGTACATGCTTAAAAAAAAATTTGTATGTTACAAATATTTACACATCTTTAATATATTAAAATCTCAAATAAAAATTTAAAAAATGTTATAATTATTTTTAACGTTAAATAAAGTAACATAAAATATACCTACTGTTAATTGACCCTTAAAATTTCATAATTAATTAACTGATATTATTTAACAACTTAATTGATATTATTTTATTTCACAACTAACAGCTTGTTATATTCTACAGAAGAAATAGATATTTCTAAAACATTTATCATTTCATACTTTAAATTAGGGTAACTTAATATTTATAAAATTTTCTTTTGTTATATTTGTATTACACTTTCTTATAAATGTAATTTATTTTAATTTACAGTTTATATATACATATTAATCTATGATGTATACATCATTAAATTATAATAATCATTATAAACATTTAGATAAATAACAAGCAGTATACTATATAAATTTACAAAAACAAAATTAAATAAATTATTTAAATAATCATATGTTTCTTTTGTCATTTTATAAATAAATATTTCCCTGATTTAACAACATAACAAATATCAATTATTAAAGGTATATAATCCTAAGGATACTGTTTTATTAACAAAATGACAAACAAAAAATGAGTCTGTATAAAGTATGTAATGTGATAGCCCATTAGCTCTATTAACTTAAATATATAATCTATTTGTTAAATCAATATTATACACTATATCATTTTTTATATCTTATTCGAATGTGTTACCATATAACATAATTATTTCAATTCAAGTCAAGTATGTAAAAAATAAGCTCTAAAACAATCGTGGTTTCAATACTTCTGTTTGTAGTTGCCTTATGAAGAGTTGATATGAGTTCATTATCAAGGGCATTCATATAAAGAGGGGCCAGCTTGGTGTACATGCTTCCTGCTTCATAAGAAACCTATGGTTGAAACAAAACATGATATGAAATACAAATATCTACGTTCCATAGGTCTATATATCTATATATATCTATAATATATAGATAACCTTCGAAAGTAGCTTGACTTAGCAAATTAATAGCATCAAATTTATGAAATGAGATACGATATTTTTACCACTCAATTCATTTCAACTTCATTATATAACCTACATATCATTTATAGAGAATACGTAACTCACAAATTTTGCATAACTGTTACGTTAACATTTTACACTTCATTGTGCTTAAGAAATTAATATTACTTACATTATCAGTATTAAGAGTTGTCCTCAAAGCTAATTTTCTAAATCCACTGGCTGCTAGTAGATCAAGAAAGGTAACAAGTGCCATACAGGTACTGCGTCCTACTTGTTCAGCTAATTTTGATATATCAATTGGGTCTCTAGTGCTCGAAGAGTCTTCGCCAGACTAAAAAAAATATTTTAATAAAATAATAATTTTAAAAAGAAAACAATTCTTTAATCGAGTTTTTATAATCTATATTTATATTTACGTTAATAATAAACACTTCCGTCCATCTAATTAAATAGTTGGCGGATGAATAATCTAAACCACCATGAACCCGTATACTAGGAACGCCATTCAAGGGCATTCGATCAATTGGTGAAATAACACTGAAAAAGTATCAAAAAATTGATTATTAATAATGCAAAAATATAGGCAGCTTCATAAACTAATTAAACTTACCCAACATTAAAGTTGAGATCATTTTCCGTCCACTTCAAAAGCACAGTTTCCATTGAAGCTGCGTCTCCACCAATTGGGCCGCATAGAATTTCAAAGTCTTTCATATTTCGAAGAGCTTCTCGAACTTTTGTCATTGTAGGACCTAAAACTTGTACCATAAGACCATCTTCAACAATACTGCACTTTCCAGATAGTCCACTACTTGACTTAAGAGATTCGTTGAGAACCAAAAAACTAGCACCAGTAACTATAAAAGAAAGATTAATTAAATATATTTTTGTGCACGCGGCGACTACCGTACCGAATAATTTAAAAATTATTTTTACCATTTCTTGGTTTTCCTTGGATATTTATCGCCTGAGTAGAGTAAGAGTTGGCTTCTGTGCATCCTGTTTCAGTATTTTGAATGCAAACGAGATGTCCATCAGCTTTACGAGAAAAATTACCACCAAGTGCCAATATATGATCACTAGAATTGTTTAACGCTTTTACCATTTGGTCATATCGATTTCTTGGAATTAAAATAGTTGTTTTCCTCTCTTCCATATGAATTACCATACCACGCACGTTAGCCAAAGAATAAGAATAGTTTCTAAAATCCTGAAAATGTTTAATCAAAATGAATAATATTGTCAAATACACCTTTTCTTAATCAAAATTTAAAGGCAAATTATATTTTGAATATCTAGCCGCCTTCCTTTCTTATTTACGTGTAAATACATTCTGGAGTATTCTGAACACAAAACTGAAAACTGAACATAAACATATCACGCTACTACCCAGTAAACAATTTGGTGAATTTGGGATGTGTAGTCAACATCGATTTTTGTCAGTCGGGCTCATGTATTTAATAGGATGGTGACGCTGACTGCTTTGTCTTCGGTTTCGATCCCCGGTTATATTATCTGGGTTTGGTAGTTTTCAAGTTAAATAGATTATGTATATACATAACCATAAACTTATTAATGAGGCCAAGACACCACAAAATCTGCCAACATAGTAGATCATCGGTGGACTTAACATCGGAAATAAGCCGAAGTTAAATAAAATCAATTTAAAAAAATAGGATGGTATTAAATATTCCTCGTCAACAAACATTCGACTGCATCTGCCTCTGTTTGGATTACATTGGGTCGGGATTTCATAGAACAGGCAATTCCCAAGAAAATTCGTATAGACCAGAAAAGCCTAAGCGAACACTTAATTCAATATTACTTTTTATATTAACAGCTAACGCAAGAATGGGAAAAAAATAATACGCCACTGCTCAGTTAATTGAAATTCTTACCAGCCGGTAATATATTAATGTTATAAGATGTAAACTTACCGCAAGCAAATTAATAATAGTGTGAGCAATTTCAGCATAGACTGACTCTCTATGTCTAACAGATACGATTGGACTTGGATAATATCGAAAAAGTGCACCAAGACGAAGCATCAAGCGTAATGGAAATATCTTCGCCCACGGCACCTCCCATCTGCATAAATAAATTAAATTTAAACGAATTAAGTTTCAAAATCAAAGAATCATTTATTATTACCTATGAATTAGTACTCCAATTAAATATGGTGGACTTGGAAGTGTTAAACCTTGCAGACATTGGAATGTTGGTCGTATATATAAAAACCCACCATGCTCCTTTGAATTAAATAAGTTGGGAGCATTATGCAACGAAAATCCCATTTCCGAGATCGTATGGCCTGTGAAATTATTACGTGATAATATGTATATTATTTATCTCATATTTTATAGATGCTTAATTACTGAAAAATAGTATTACCTTTAGAAGCTTCTACGTAAATATTGTTGAGATGGATAAAGATGTCTTTCGGTACACAAAGATCATCTGCCAATTCCAGGAGAATTACTATTTCATCCTGACCTACAGAATGCAAACCTTGCGTGCAAAAATTAAACACAACTTTGTTTACGCAACATTCTTCCACTAAAATTAATCATAATTTACTTTTATTCTTCTAATGCAATCAAGATAACTATTAATAAATTTATACGAATCATCAACTTACAATTTATAATATTAACTGAAATATAAAAATTTCTTTGAACAGCAAATGTAAGTGTCTCTGTATGTAACTGCTTAATGAGCTGTTCATTATTTGTGACATCAATAAATTTTATTTCAGTCTTATTATTCATTTTTACCATTGGTGGAAGAAGATTTTCCTGATTTGGCACATAAGAGCCCGTTACTTCATCAATAAGTGGCAATTTCTGATTGGATTTCTTCTGAGATTGATTTGTATTACCTAAGAGTATACTTTATTTCAGAATGTTATATATCATATAAAGAATCAATATCATGTAATTAAATATTACCTATAGGCGTTAACAACCTCTTTACTTGTTTCCGAAACGGTCGAGTCTCCCAAGAAGAATCAAGCTCTGTTAAATCACAACCAGGTCGGATACCGTCACTAAACATTACATTTTTCTCCGTACGAGTTCTGTGAAGGCCTGTTTTTTTTTAAATAAATGAATATACATGCAATATTACATTAACATATTAATATAATATTATGTTTATAACCTTCTCTCTTTAATACACCAACTGGAACCATTACGGAAATGGGGCTAAGAGGTGTTGCAGATACCTGTTGCAGTGGTGGAATGACTGAACAATACTCCATCGGATTATTAGGATTTGGTTGTCTTGGAGGCTCAGATTCCATCGAACCTCCAACTGCTCCCAAAGTATCCTGAACTTCTTCAGCATCCCGAGCCAACATGTCGTAGCATTGAACACAAACACGGGCTTCAACAAACCCTAAATAACTGAGTCGAGCTTTCATGCTGCAGCATTTTGAACACAACACCTAATGGATATTAGTCAACTGATTAGATAGAATTGATATTCTGTTAATAATAATACAACATGTAAATAATTAGGAAAAAATGTATTTTGTGATATAAAGTATTTCTAATCATAAATATATAAATTTATACCTGCCCACATGCGCGACAATGATGCCGTCTTTTAATCACAGTAAATTTAGCTGCGCATTGCATACATAAATTGCTTAAATGATCTGGTATCCAGTAAGGTGGTTGTTTACCTAATTTATTGACAGAGTAATTGCTTTCACTGTCTGAGGCATTCGCATCAAATTCTTGAGATGGCGATTGCTCAACATTGTTTTCGCATTCCAATCTAGATGTTGTTATTTCTTGATCATGAACATTGTTTACTGCACAATAATCATCAGTTGATGTTGATGTGGACGTGTAAGTAAAATCTGGTGATGCAACATCATGATCTGTTGGATCTATAGGATCACCCCCACTTTCTATCGAACTAGATCCTGATGAATTTATTTCAACTAAATCGGTACGGTTAGTATTGATTGGGGTTTGACCTGGAGCTCCCAGCTGTACTTCACAAATAGATGGAAGATCTAAATGATTCGGACGATTTGGAATAAATTTTCCTTTAACGGAATTTAGGTCTGAAGTTTTGTCATCTATCATTGGCACTTCATTTGATTCAATTTCTTCGTGATGATCGTTTGAACAAAGATTTTCATTTTGCTCATTTAAATCAATTGTAATATTAGAACCTACGCTATCATTATCTTTAATATCATCTAGCTCTGTATCGCGCAAACTTTGCACATCATTAATTTCAATTGTAGACGCTTGCGAGATACTGTCAATATTCACAAGATTATCACTTCGGTCTTCTTTAAAAAATGTTGGAGCATCTTGAGCAGTATCTGTTATAATAAGTTCTTCTTCATTGTTAGATGATCCATTAGATATCTGATTTTTCAATGATGAATCCTTTTGTTCGGACATACTACAGTCACCCGATAAGTCTAATGTTTTTTCTAAAGATTTTGTTTCAAGTTCTAACTCTTGAAGATAACTTTCTAATTCTCCATCAGATACATCATCCATCGTAGACTCAAAACCAATAACTCGGACTTCTTCTTTGCTCTCAATTTCTTGCGAATCTACGTTCAAAGATTCTGAACATTGATTAGATATTTCATCTTTATCTGACATGACTTCCTCTAGCTCTTCTTCATCTACATTAGTATGAACTGTGTCTGTGTTATTGTCTACATTTGTACTATTTATTTCAACACTGCTAGAAGTAGATGATTTCATAATTTCGATATTTTTATTTAATTGAACTTCTGCTTTAGAAGATTCCTCATTACATTCAATATCATCCTCTTCTTTTATACTATTGATTAAACTATTTTCAGATTCCAAATCTGTTTGAATTTCAGGTTTTATTTCTATTACATCAGAGTAACTTGCCTTTTCCAAATCTAATGCAGATTCTTTTACTTGCAAAGCTGCCTACAATTATTGAACTAAAATTAATATAATCACGAAATTAATATATTTAAATATCACATATAATTACTTACATGAGAATTACTGTCAACTTTTGCTGCAAAATCATTCTCCCCATTATTTAAACTATTAACTCCATTACTACCGGCATTTATATATTCTACGAGACTGGAAAAAACGTTTGCTACATTTACATTATGTTTAAGAGAAACCTTTTTCCTGTTATTATTCGAGGTTGCTAATAAATCGGCTTTATTTTCGAAGAACTCGGATGAACTGCCTGCCGATATTTCAATTTTTTCTTGATTATGATGTACATATTTATTTGAAATACTGGAATCTTCATCGGGAAGATCGCAATCGAAATGATTACTTTCTATTCTATTTTCTCTCCGTACTAAATTTTTGGATAAATCAGTTTTATCCTCATTCATCTCAAAATCATCCAGAACTTTATCCAAGTCTACCAAGTCCATCTATTAGGAATAAAAATGTATAATTAGGCTACAAAAAAAACACAGGTACTACAGAATCAAATAAAAGGTAACCTTAAAAGTTCAGATACATATACATTTAAGTATTGCAAAATTGATTATTACACCATTTAATTAAAAAATTAAATATTCTCTGCTTTAGATCCGAATAATAGTGTTCGTTTCTTATTTGTAGTCATATTGATATTACGAATAATAAATGTCAATATTTTAATGTTTTCTATTTTTAATTTTTCCAAACAAAATAAAATATATTGTTCTTATAAAATTGAACGTATTTAATTTCACGTGATGAACTTATAATATATACAATAATATTAAATGTAAGTTTAAATTAACTATATATTACCTTAATATAGATTTATTACAATAATGACAAAATAAACTAAATATCTTATAATAACAAAAGAATATTGAACTTTAAACAAAAATGACTGTATATATTTTTGACATTTGACATCAACGCAACGCATTTAATAACATGATCCGTTCCAATCCGTTCTAACATTTAACCAGGCCTTGCCTACCAGCTGTTCTGAGCTGTTCGGTGCAGAGATAATAGTTCGGTGAGAGCTCAAACTTGCTATTGAATATAGAACAGGCTAACCAGAGATAATATGACTAACTAGACTAAATTGCTGAACGTCTTAATTAAATAGCTGCTTTCCAATTGTATTTTTTTTATTTCGACTTTGTCTTATCAGCCTTTGTGTAAGATTTGTTAAACCCCGTTCTAGACCACATTTTGAAAATGTATTTGATAATATTTGGTTACATTAGGGAAAAGAAATTTAGTATTTTAAAGTTTAACTTAAAAAAATGAAGTGGGCCAATTTACACGATTTGAAATATCATCAAGTAGAGGTTCGAACATTTCCAACTCGTGATTCCAGCTTGATGTGTAGAGGCTATTGGAGCTAGTTATACGACTAGATAATTTTAGAGGGACTATGTAGAATCTTATTGGTTGAAATCTAAGAAGGCATCGGGTAATGCATTTTGATTCTGAAACTTTAGCTTCAGTTTCCGATCAGAAACGTCTTCGAAACTGATCAAAAACTGATACGCTTCGTCCCAAATGTCTTGTCTGAGAATATCGTATTCGAATTTTATACGCATCGGATCCATATTGTTTGCAGGGTAGTTAAAGTATTGCTTTTGATTTAAATTTTAAAAGGCTATATTTCGGTCAATTTTTTAATTAGTATTTATATTTAATTACACTAACACTAATTTAATAGCAATAAACAATATTTTTTTATAGTTTAACAAAATCTGCAATAAAAAAATGGTTCACAACACAATAGTATTTCCTAAGGTACATACTAAAAGAATATTATTTGATTTTTAGAATTTCATCATTGCAACCTATAATAACTTTTTTCTGTTGCTTAAGACCTAAGACCATTGTTACGACCGTGACTTGCACTGGTTTTCATAAGTATTTAAATTTGTCATGTTCGGCTAATTATATTTTCTTGTGTATTGTTAGTATGTTTTTTATATTGTGACTAAACCTTTAAAGCTCTTTTGAAGATGGAATGGGTAAGTACCCAACGAGGATATTACTAATTTATTTGTAATTTAATTTAGCCAATAGAAGTCACATGTGGGAGTCTTTTAGTAAAAAATGTTTTACTGGGAAGCACAATGGAGATTACGTAAATGGAGACAAAGTACTGCTGTCTCGGACCCACATAAAGTTTTCATATTATTACTTTGGTATTAACACAAACCGTAAGTGGGAGACATCTGTGTGAAAGACTGCAACAGGCTGAAACAACTAGTGGAATGCTGAAATCTACGTAAACTTAAATGGCTACTTCACATTAACATTAATTATATGAAAGCTAGTCAAAAATTAAAATTGTTAACACTGCATAATAAATCATTAAATATTACAATACTTAAATTTGGTATGATGATTTGTTATTTTATATTTGTGATATTCTCTTTAAACAAGTGATATGTAAATAAGAAAAGTCATGTTATCCTTAAATCTCTTATGATAAAAGTGATTCATACGTTTATCAATTTACGTATATATGGGAATTTATTTTATTATATGTGTAATTTGTGATATCGCCATTGTGATTAGTACGCCTAGTTTTTTCCGCTATTTTAACAAATTTAGTTGCACACAGCTGTCAAAACATATAATCTGTAATGTCAAACATAAAAGCAATTATAGATTACAATTAATTTACATTTTTGTTGTAGTGTTACTATAGCTATCGGGATTTGTTTTGTTTATAATAAAATAACACATAAAGACAACAAAAATATCTACGTTTTGTGTAAGAGAAATTGACAATTTGATCTGCCTTTATTTCCATTTATACAGATTATGTTTGTACATATCTCAATAATATTGCCAAGAGTATTGCGTATATCCTTTGAAAGTTATCTTTTTCTTTAATAAAACATGTTATAAAATTGTGTGATAATTCGTCTTTTCAGAATTTCCAACTAATTTTTTAACACCATGGAAGGATACAATGGTACAGGGGAAGGATCAGGTACTCAGAGCAATACGAGAAGCCAATTGGAGAATACACAAGCACAAGTCAACGAAGTGGTTGGAATTATGAGAGTAAACGTGGAAAAAGTATTAGAACGTGATCAAAAATTATCTCAACTTGACAGCAGAGCGGATGCTTTACGAGAAGGTGCATCGCAATTTGAACAACAGGTTTGTTTTATCATCTAATTTGAACAATATTCATTAATCATAAAAAAAATTGCTTTTTAATTAAACTGCATTTGTATAATCAAATATTACCGTTTTCTGCTGCATTGGATATCTTCAGATTTAATAATTACATAGGTTAAAATTATGTAATTTATAACAATTATAAAAATACAGAAGACTTCCATGAATTAATGTACACGGACCTAATGGTGGGTAATATTTCTTATTTGGTAAGATAAGCCTTCCAAAATTATATTTCTGTGATTAATTTATAATTCACCTTATAAACAATTTTTTTAAATTGTAGTTATTATTTTAGTAATATTTTCTATAATGCCAGATTTGTTAACTCCTGTATTATTATTTAAAGGCTGGGCGACTAAAAAGAAAGTATTGGTGGAAAAATATCAAGATGATGATCATTATGGGCATCATTGGCGTTGTACTGTTAACTGTTATAATAAGTAAGATATCTATTTTCTATTCGAAAGACTTTTAACAATTGTTTGCTGCTTAAATATAAACTAAACTATAAACCATTTCCTTCATGTTATTATAAATTTTTAATGTAATATTTGAATTACAGTTTGGATGACATCAGATTCTGGTTCAAGTAGTTCGACTCCAACAGTAGCTACAACGTTGGCACCTACATCACAAGCATGATCGTAATATTTTGCTATGTATTGGAAAAACTATGCCCTAAGAAATGATATAAATTTAATAGATAAAACGTGTTATAATAATGAAATTAACATCTATAGCTTTGTTTTTGTATTAGTTTTCTTTATGTATGAAGTAAAAATAACCAATTTATATTTTATTAAATTTTAAGTATAATGCTTTATACAATTAATATTATATTCCATTATTATTTGACAAATCCTAAACACTATTATTAAATAATTAGTAACTATAAATCATTCCACATCATGATTTTAATAAACTAAAATATAGGAAAGCAGATAAATATACAGTTGGCATAGTTTGTTCAAATATTTTTTGTTATTTTGTTAAATGAAATATATTTATATTCGCTAAAACTGCTTAAATTATATCTGTAATCAAATAAAAAGATTAAATTATTTGGATTTTATATACAAAATTGTTCCTTTTCTTTAATTATGTAATATAATTATTATAAAATAAAATGATTGTTTTCATATGGTGAAGAAATGTCTGGTGTCCAAGGAAATCATACAAACTAATTAAAGATTTAACATTTATTGCAATCAAAAAATAATCACCTTAGATAAAATTCGTTATTAAAAAAACCTTGTTTATTTGAAAATTTTGGTTACGGCGATTAGATTATTTTGTTTCATAATTTTAGTTACTGATTTTATTAACAGTAACTTTAAACAATTGACACTGGAAAGAATTTTGATTTCAGAAAACGACACTATTTTTGAAAATTGATAGAAGAATAATTGTATTAACGGAAAACGTTTTTTTATTGATATTTCACTATAGTCAAAAACTTTCTTTAACGAAGAAACAAACGGACGGAAATACGGATGCATGAATCTTTGACCTGTGAACACGAACTTTGTGTGCAACCATGCGTATTCATATCACTAATATTGAGTATTAGTACACGCATGTTGGTCTAGGTTTTACATTTACATAATGTTTTACTGAATTCTAAAAAGGTATTAATAAATTTATTCAATGCCGGTACTTCACTCTCGGCGAGACATTTGTCGATTTGCCGAGAATGAACATGGCTATTGATTTCACCTCTCGTTTTCTTTAATTTGTGTCAAAAGGCCGCTCATCAACCGAGGTATGAGCCAATATGAGGCGAGAACTACAGTACACACTCGATCTCGGCGAGGCACCCGAGTCCACGCGAGAAAAGCCAACACGAGACGAGAGCTACTGCACACACTCGATCTCGCCTGTCTGTCGAACCTTCATAGAGTGTGCGAGAGCATTGATACTTAACGTTGATTGCTATGTCTTCGGGTTCGATCCCCGGACCAGAGTTATATTTTCTAGGATTGGTGTTACCCAGTTAAATTGATTATGTACATACATAATCATAAACTAATTAGGCAGCGGTGTTGTTTATATATGAGGCTATGAGACCACAAAAACTGCGGGGAATCTGTGACAAATTTTCACAAGTTAAAATATAATCTTTTAAAAATTACACTGGGCAATTTTATCCCATTTAAAAGGTCCTGCAGAGCAAAATGTTGGGTTTATTTTATAAAGAGCAGTAACATTGGCAACAAACCGTTGTATTTTAGGTAACATACTGCTTACGTAACTTAAATTATTGTTATGTTAGATGAATTTTAAATGCACGTAACTGTATTTCGCGGGTTGAAATATGATTTATGCAATGAAATAAATAATTTATGAAAAACTATTATGTACGTGAAATGCTTGAATTGTTTATCCCCTAGTCTGAAGCTAAGGCAGCGAGATTTTGTGAACCCTAGTGCGAAGGTTGACATTGCACTAGATATAAATGAATTGAAAATGTATGTATTTGTGACTAATATAATTGCAAAAGAGACCCAAAAAACAGTACCACTATTGAAAAAAAAAAAAATTCCTACTGGGTAAAATTGAAGTAAGACGAAACCCACAGCAAACAAGCTTTACACTTTTCAGGCAACATAGTTTAATGAGGTTTTCAAGAGGCTCTGCAGGGATTGCATTCTTTATAAATTGATTCTTATTCAATAAGAATGACAATGATAAATTGTTCAGTCGTAATCAGCATAGCGTGTGGATAATGAACTTATTAAAGCAATAGCAAAATAAAAGTTTTGTTTTATGCAAATTAATAAACGGATAGTATCAAAAACGCATTACAAATTCTTATAATTAATGGCCTCATTAAAAGTGTTCTTATATAAGAAGCATAGATGGTAAAGGATGGGTTAACAATAATAATTAAAACTAGTTTGAAGCGAATATATAAAATACTAAACACAAATTATGGTTTTCTACTAGTAGGAAATACTATGTACTCGTAAGGTCTCATTTTCAACACCTTAGAAATGCTTGTTTCAGATCAAGTCAAGGTTAAACGCCGAGTAATGTACTATACGGAAGAGACAAGTTATATATGAACATATAATATAAAGCTTAAAATATTTTCAGTGGAACGAACTAAGTTTTTATTTGAATACATTCATCTTAAAAAGTACTTTAAATAATGTGGTAGTACATTTATATTTGAGATGAATACTATTACGATGTATGTATGACAGTGTGTGTTGACCACTTCTGACTATTATCTCTCCTTCTGACATTGAACTTTGTACGAATATTTTGCAGCTATATCAGCTATGGGAGTTCTTTAGAATGGTTTTATGTAATATTCCGTAATTGACAGCTGGCAAAACAGGTTTCCTTTTTGTGTATGGTAGTTTATAGTCGTTTTATTTATACATGCAGGGCGATCACCTGCTCAATTGCTGTGTCATTATTAACATCAAATTTAGTTAAATTATTTATGTTGAATTAGATAGTGGTATATTGTAAATATTTACTATGGCACATAGTTTAAGTAAGTTTGTTACAAAAAATAATATAATTGGTGCAGGTGTTTTAGGAACAGTACTATGGGTACTGTCACAAAGAAAAAAAACAAAAACAAGGTAACCAAAGTTTTCTTTTATTTAACTTGTATTATGCTCGTATTTGCAACTTAGAAATTATCTGAATTTTAATTACAGAACAAAAAGACCTGAAGAGCAAATTGAATATATGATCACAGAAAAAACCAGCAAAAAAACTAAGGCACATGTAAATGCGGTCTTTTTTAAACAATTAAAAGCACTTTTAGGTTAGTACTAATATTCTATTTATCATTATAGTTTAATTAATTAGCTGAATTTAAACAGAAATTTATTGTAATATTGTAGACATCATTTCCAAATTTCATTATAATTATTCCTATTAAATTTATTGCATTATTTTAATTTAGAAAGTTTTATTTTCAATATTAAACTTGTTTTTATTTGTGAAATTATGATTAAAGTCGTATAACTATTCTGTTGCAACTTCATTTCTATTGCATTAAATTTCATTCGTATATTTGTTATTTGCGTGTCGGTCAAATTATGAGAAATTATGGTATTGTGTGGGCTATCTATAACTCCCATCAACTCCCATGCTGTAAACTTTGAAATTGATCAGATAATGAAAGAATGAGTTTGCTTTACTCTTGAAAAAAACCTTTTACGTAACACTACGTTTTATTATTTACCTAAATTTAACATAATTTTTTTACATTGTTATTAAAAACACACATACATCTTACATTATATTTACCTACACAATTTTATGAATAGGTTAAGTTTTTTATGTAAATAAACCATACTTATATTATATTTAGCGGGATATTTAAATACAAGTATCTTAATACATGCTAATGATATATTTTTGCAATAGCCATTAACAGTAAATGGACAAAAATACTAATAGGTAACGATAAATAATATGTGAACCTATTTCTAATAAGTATGTCGTGTTAGTATGTCTACGTAAATATTACTTATATATTACATAAATGCTACTTTGATATTTTATCAACTAGTTATTTCAATTGTATCATAACAAGCGATGATCCCATAAATCTAATAATGGTAATCCAAGAACATTACTTTTAAAATATGTATAACGATAGCGTATCGCTATCAGATCGAAATGAGATAACCTGAAAGAAAATGTAGATATGTGAAATAAAGAATTGTCCACAAAAATGCTACATAAAATTTGTGTAAAGGGAATTTTATATAGGTAATATTATAATATTAAATGTTATACACATCTAGAAGATTTTTAAGTACGATTTAGCTATTGACGAAAACATCTTTATTTCATCTATAAAACTTGCGGTTTCAGTATTCATACAAAATCTTCGGTCTAACAGACTTGAAGAAGTTCACCTTCACACCGATGAAAAATAACACAAACGTTAATATTATGTTTAACATTGATGATTCGTGACATATTTCAATAGGAGAACAATTAAAAAATAAACATATTATAGTAACACATGTTGTGACGCAGCATGTTGTGAAATAATAAAAGTATTGAAAAGGTTTGGTTGATTTTCAAGAAATGTTCCTGTGTAGCCATCTGAACTTTCGATATATGTTAATATGACCACATTCTGGATAATAATATTTAATCAATTTAATTTAATTTATAATTTAATTCAACTGATTAATGAAAATACAGTTTGTCTAGCAAGAAAGTTCAAATGTTGATAAAATTACTTACTATAATTAATGTGCTTGTGAACCATGACCTAATATATATTGATCAAGTTCCAAATGTCCAATTATTTTTTAATAACTCGAGATATTGACAATTAAAAAAGTCATTTTGTCTCTTTAATTATTAAAGCGATCCAACGTTATGGAAAATTCCAATGCATGTCACATCCGATGATTTCCATCTCTTTTTCTTGAACAAATAAATTCAGATATTTAATCTACATTACTGACATGAATTTTTCTATACAAACATTTGTTAAAGTTTTAACACTTAAACAATCTGAGTTCGGTCTTGTTTTCTCTTTCATAAACGGAATGTGGTCACGATATTATTATGAAATTATAAAAATACTAGAGTTTACCCCCGTCGCAAGCGACGATTGTTTTTTGTGTTACGAATGGAATTTCATTTCAAATTTTAATTCCATTTTTCAATTGAAATATTACTCGTTCCATATTTATTTTACATGTAACGACAAATAAATTTTCATATAAACCGACTAAAAGAATATATGTTTTATTAGGTATTCCTGTGCATCTAGTACGCATGCGTTAGTAAGCAGAAAATAATAAGTTTTTGATGTTATTTAAGCCTGCTCCCACGGTCATAATATAGCAACTTTATAGTTGCTTGAAACAGTCATAAATAATAATTGACATTTTGATATAAAAATAGATATTCAGTTGTAACGTTGGTAAGGATTATGTCAGCCATTGTCGCTCATAAAAATAATTTGAGTATGCTATCTTTTTTACACTCTGTTGTATGACAGAGACGGAAATTATTAAGTGAAAAAGAGTGGCTAGACACGGAAGTGATATGCCATACAGTGGATTTTTTTATAACTTTTGACCCCTTTAATTATTAAAGAGACAAAAATGACTATTTTAATTAATAATATCTTTAAATATATAGCGAGTCATTAAAAAATAATTGATCATTAGAGGTTCTGATACCAACCTTATCAATATATAGCACAGTTTTATAGAAATTAAATTATGGTTTACAAGTCCATCTCCTGTGTCTGGACTACATATGCTAAATTTCAAATGTCAAAGTAACACTTATACACAATGGCGACAAATTTAAAACATTCAGCTTCTGTAGATAGAAATTAGATTTTATACATTATTTACCTAGTAAATGAAGTCATGTTGTTAAAAAGTTTGTAAGTTCATTATTTTAAAATTACCATTAATACAATTGACTTTTTTATGACCTATGACTTCGAACTACTTTTTGAATAAAATGTTTTGCATATATTATTGTTTTTATAGTTGCTTCATGTTTTATGCATTAAATATATTCATTTCTTTACAACTATACATTACGAAAAGTCTTCGCTTGTGCAATATTTCCGAACACCAATATTTCTGTTTTACTATGTATTTTGTATTTTACAACAACCCGTCTACACCAACGCAATGTTTTGATTCTTTTTGACTTTTCTGCAAATATGGTACCGATGCGTTTGTGGTTTGTGCTGTTGCTGTATACATATACTAGAGTTTACCCCCGTCGCAAGCGACCAATGTATTATGTGTTTGAATTTTATTTCAAATTTAAATTTCATTTTTGAATTGAAATATTTAACTCGTTCCATATTTATTTTACATATAACAACAAATAATTTTTCATTATTTGACCAACTTTTTTTCAAAATTCGTAAATTAGGTACTAAAGTTAGCCTATATATAAAATTTCAACTTTCTAGCCCAATTTTTCACCTCGGCAAAAACCGCCCCCGTGCCCCCATATAAAATTTTTGAATTTTGAATCGTTTTTTTGTAATAATATATTTTATTTTTAAGCAATCTGAAATTTAAGTTTTCTCCAAAGTTGCCTACCGGGCCCCCTAATTTTCTCAACGCCCCTTTTTCAATTTCTAATTTTCAAAAAAAGTTAGCATTAAACACCGTAACACATATGCCAAATTTCAACTTTCTATCTTTTACGAATTAAAAGTTATAGAGCAAAAAGTAAACAATTTTTTTTAGTTTTTCCAAAATTACGGGTTCCCAGGAAATTCAGGAAAAAATCCGAGGACGCCAAAAGTTTTAAAATTTTTTTCTCTACGACATAAAGAAAATACGCCGAGCCGTTTTCGAGCTACCATACAAATCGCTGGAGCATATAAACATATAAATATACACTTGGAACTTTATAATATAGGACATACGTTTAATATAACGGATTTTTATCCAACGCTTAACATACTACTGACTGCTACTGATGTTATACTGTATTTTTTTTAGGTGTACATTTAAAGTACAACTCATTTAGCAAATTCATCTTATTAGTACACTTATCCAAACAAATATCAATGGGCTTGTGTCCTATGTCTTAATTTCTATAAAAGTGTATTATATATTGATAAAGTGGATTACTAGAACCTCAAATGTTCAATTATTTTTTAATAACTCCTTATATGTTAGTAGATATTAACAATTAAAAAAGTCATTTTGTCTCTTTAATTATTAAAGGGATTCAACGTTGTACACATTCCAAGTGCATGTGACATCACAATCCATGTGTAAGGTTACCAATCTTACAGCTCATAAATCTCTGCTACTGCTACATTTATATATCAAAATATCAAATATTATTTACAACTATTTCAAGGAACAATCAAATTTCAATATTATGTTTGCGTTAAATAAAATAAAAACTTATTATTCTTTGACTTGACTTGATTATTTCGACTACCAACAGCTACAGAACATTACAACAGCATTGACCTACTCAACAAATAACTGACGTTAAAATGCATTCACGTCATACAAATATGGCCGACCATTTCTAGCGCTAAAACTACAATTCAAACTTTTAATTGCTATATCTCCTTCAACATTTAGATATTTAATAAAATAGACACGCCGATACACATTTATTAACATCAATTTCAATAAACAATTGAAAAATCGACCACTAAAAGATGAGGACACAAGCCCATTCTGTGCAGTTTGCGTTTATTGTACTGGTGTAAAAACCTCTTTTAGGTGTGCCTTCATTCTTTCAAAGCGTCAAATTTTCCTTTCCGGATCCTTTTATATGATAAAAAATATTCTATCTATTCAAAATGCACGGTTGGTCTTTGTTTAACGCAGAATTTACTAGACTATAGGACATTTGATTAATTGCCATTTCATTCTATCGTTACCAATAACAACATGAAAGAGACATAGCACTCGCATAATAATAATTTAGTACAGTCATCAAAGAAGTGTCATAACTGCGACAAAATATTGTGCTCACTCATTGGAAAAATCATCAAACTTGGACAAAATTAGATGTTACTCCATTGAGGCACTGTTTTAACTAGCCCTTTGAAAAACAGCCTTTGTTGTTAAAGTGAGTCGAAAATAAGTTAAAAAATAGGAGACACAAACCAATGTCTCAGCTACTGAGTTTTAGTTTTTATTTTATGTTTTAACCTTAAATGTTGACTTTGTGAAATCATGCCTCGTTCGTGAATAACATACCTTTTTTTAATAATAATTACTATAATAATTAATATAAATTATTATAATTAGAGTCCAATTATGCAAGTAAGAAAAGTAAGAAGAATTTAAAATAGGCTCCTTACAAACAATATGGATCGGATCGTATAAAATGCGAACACGATTTTCTCAGACATGACTTCTTATCTGAATCGACATTTGGGCGATATAGGTGATTTACGGACAACAAAAACTCGAGTCGGAAATGTTCGGAGGTATTTTAAATCGTGTAAATAGGCCACACCCCATTTATAAAGTTAAACTTTCAAATACGAAATTTCTTTTCTTGAACGTAAACTCATTAACCAAATATATTTTCGAACTGTGGCGTAGAACATACTTCGAAAAATTTTACAGAAATTAATCAGACATTTTCGACATTACTGCGATACGAAAAAATGTTTGTAGGGCTATGGTGCTCATATAAATGAATAAAGTTGTATTGCAAAATATTAAACAAACAAGAACTGGTAATTCTGTAAATTCAATAAATAGCGCAGAATCTGTTCGATGCAGGACCATGCAAGTCTGGCTGTCGTTTTAAATATTCCTTGCTGCGCATTTTGCGCGGTTTTTCGGCGTGCGAAGTTGCTAAAGTAAATGCAGTGATAGTGTTTGTGTTACGTACTTGAATCAAAATGGGCTTGTGTCCTATGTCTTAATTTCTATAAAAGTGTACTATCTTATATTATAATGTCCGAGGTGTATGTTTGTTTTCTTATATTCTTATATGTTTATATGTTTATATGTTTATATTCTTATATTCTTATATGTTTACGCGATTCGTATGGTAGCTCGAAAACGACTCCATGGAAGTTTTTGAAAATTGCCTATTTCGTAGAGAAAAAAATTCTAAGACTTTTGGCGTCCCCGGATTTTTCCCTGAATTTCCTGGAAACCCAAAATTTTGGAAAAACTGGAAAAAAAGTGAGCCCTTTTTTGCTGTATTACTTTTAATTCGTAAAAGATAGACAGTTGAAATTTTGCATGTGTATTAAGGTATTCAATGCTGACATTTCTCAAAAATTAGAAATTCAAAAATTTAAAAAGGGGGCGTTGACGAAATTCGGGGGCCCGGTAGGGAACTTTGGGGAAAGTTTATACTCTGGATTCTAGAATAATTAAGTATATTATTAATAAAAAAAAATTCAAAATTTCCAAATTTTATTGGGGGGCACGGGGGCAGTATTTGCCGAGAGTAAAAATTGTGCTAGAAAGTTGAAATTTTGTATATAGGCTAACCTTGGTAACTTATTTACGAATCGAAAAAAAAAATTCCAAATTTTGAAAAAAAGTTGGTCAAATAACGCATAAATTGAAAATAATTTTTATTTTGATAAAAAAAATATATTTTTTTAGTCAATTTATATGTGTTAATGTATATGTTCGCGAGTTTATTTATTATTTCAATTTAAAAATAGAACAGTTAAATATGAAATTTAATTACGAATTATTTTATTGGATTCAAATGATACACGCCAAAAAGACGTCGCTTTGCGACGGGGGTAAACTATAGTAGAGTTAAATATGAATTGTAATTACGAATTATTTTATTGGATTCAAATATACACGCCAAAAAGACGCTTTACGACGGGGGTAAACTCTGGTGGAATTAAAATTTTTACATGAAGTTCAAGCCACACACAAAAGACAGACGTCGCTTGCGACGGGGGTAAAAGCTAGTATATTGATAAAGTTGGTTACTAGAAAATGTTCAATTATTTTTTAATAACTCCTTATATGTTAAGAGATATTAACAATAAAAAAAGTAATTTTGTCTCTTTAATTATTAAAGGGATTCAACGTTGTACACATTCCAAGTGCATGTGACATCACAATCCTTGTGTAAAGTTACCAACCTTACAGTTCATAAATCTCTCCTATATGTATTTGTATATCAAAATATCAAATAATATTTACAGCTATTTCAAGGAATAATCAAATTTCAATATTATGTCTGCCTTAGCAGGGTTAAATAAAACAAAAACTTATTATTCTTTGACTTAACTTGATTATTTGACTACTAACAGCTACAGAACATTACCACAGCACTGACCTACTCAACAAATAACTGACGTTAAAATGCATTCACGTCATACAAATATGGCCGACCATTTCTAGCGCTAAAACTACAATTCAAACTTTTAATTGCTATATCTCCGTCAATATTTAGATATTTAATAAAATAGACACGCAAATACACATTTATTTACATCAATCTCAATCAACAATGGAAAAATCGACCACAAAAAATTGAGGACACAAGCCTATTACTTTTGTCAGGTAATCGATTCCTAATATAATATCAGGTAAACAGAGTAATAATGATTGTTAGGCCCTCAGCACACGATGCGACTGGTTGCAAACCTTAGCCCCGAATCTGCCCGAACCGAATGTGATTGCAACTGTGTTGTTGGTAAAAGAACGAAAGTATTAACTGTATGAAAGTAACTAAACTGATTTTAAACTGGTTTTGAGCATATATTCAGCGACTAGATTTCTCGGTCGCAGGGCACTGTTGACATCATCAACAGAGATGTTTACGAAAAGTATTTAAATACATACATACAATCAAATGTAACACAATAGAATCCCCTGTTTTGCTATTGTTAAAAATACTATAGTCACGATACACGGCTCGACATGGCTCTTGCTCGTTTTCGGTGAAAACTTCGTTTCTCGTTTAGTTTGCAATCAGCCGACTTGTGTGCCTTTCTCATGTTTTATCTCATATCTCGATCTCTCACTAACAACAGTTGTAATCACATTCGCTTCGGGTAGATTCGGGGCTAATGTTTGCAACCAGTCGCCTCGTGTGCGGAGGGCCTTATATTTTATGTAGGGTTTTTAAAAAAAAATTGTGTAAATAAATTACGCCTTTTGGATTGTTGTTAAAATATATTACATTATCTATACGTCGAGACTGACAAAGAAATCATAAACTGCATTCTTAAAATGGATTTTCTTAAACCATTATGATTTAATACCTCTTTGTTTGAATATTTTTCAAATATGTACAAACGGGAACATTTAAAATTTTCTGTTTGCATTTATAGGAATTTTTGTTACTTATTATATTTACAAATAATTATTTATTTCGGTTTGAGTGTAAATACTTGGATAATAAAGATAAGTTTGTCTAAAGACACTCGTGCTTGCGCTGTGCGTTCTTATTTGATATTGTCTTGAGTTTAAATTAGAAAAATTAGACCCAAGAAAAAAGGACTTCACCTAACAAAAAGAGTACACGATTGATTTACGGGATATAAATTCTGTCAAATCACCCTTTTTTAGACAATCAATAGGACCTATTCAGACATCGGTCAGACACTGTATAAATTGATGGTAAAAGTAGTCCAACTGGGTTTTTTACATTACATTAAAATATTTACATGATAGTATTTTACAAAGAATCCTGATCGTGACACGTGATAGTCCTGATCGTGACACGTGATAGTCCTGATCGTGATCGTTCTGATAGTGACAGTCCTGACAGTGACAGTTCTGATAGTGACAGCCCTGATAGTGACAGTTCTGATCGTGAGATATTCTAAAAATATTATCGATGTCTGGATGTTGTCTTTATTGTTTCTGTGTTATCTCTATAGGTTGATAACGTTTATTATGTTGCTTGGAGTTTTATTTGTATGCAACAGCTCATTGTACTGAATGGGCTTGTGTCCTATGTCTTAATTTCTATAAAAGTGTTATATATTGCTATTGTTATAAATAAAATAAAAACTTATTATTCTTTGACTTGACTTGATTATTTCGACTACCAACAGCTATAAAACATTACCACAGCAGTGACCTACTCAACAAATAACTGACGTTAAAATGCATCTCACGTCATACAAATGGCCGACCATCTCTAGCGCTAAAACTACAATTCAAATTTCTCCGTCAACATTTAGATATTTAATAAAATAGACACGTCAATACACATTTATTAACACCAATTTCAATCAATCAATTGAAAAATCGACCACTAAAAAATGAGGACACAAGCCACTTGCACTTTGGTTTGCATGGTGGCCCTTTTTTATATATCAATTTCTTTGTATGCAGTTATAATTTCTACACTAAAGGGAACGTTTTAATCGTGTCATTTGTTTTATAGGTTCTAAATCTATAATGAGATTAAACATTAGCTAAAAAACATATTTTCTTTTCATAGGCTTAGTCATTCCGGGAGTATGGAGTACAGAAAGCGCATTTTTGTTATTGGTGGCTGTTTCCCTTGTTTGCAGGTCATATTGCGACCTTTGGATGATTCAGAATGGAACTCTGGTCGAAAGGTAATCTAGTCTATTAGAATTTACAATGTTAAACTTAATTCAAACATATTTTTCAATAATATGTAAAGATTATACAATACAATTATTACATTATTTTCAGCGCTATTGTAAATATGGATCGTCCATTATTTAAGAAAAGGTTGCTAAAATATTTTGCTGCCATGCCAGTGGTAAGTAATTGCTAAAAATAAAAGGTTTTAAGTTTTCATATGCACCGACTAATAATGTCCTTATTAATATATTTATATACAAACCATGTAATTAAATGGAACTCTTGTTCTTTGATGAATCAATCACTGCTTAATCAAGTTCATTTTTGGTTAAATGAATTACTATAAGTTATATGAAAAGCAAAATCTAGTTTCATTGTCTGCAAATAATTTATTTTTGTGCTCTTCTTTCAGATTTCTATTGTAAATAATGTTTTAAAATGGAGTATAGCTGAATTAAAACTTCGAATGAGAACAAATATGACTCAGGAATTGTACAAGCAATATTTGAAGTAAGAATTTTGTTAAAATCATTGTCTTGTTTTTATTATTGGATTAATAAATGTAAATTTTTATTTTAGCGGCTTCACGTACTATAAAATGTCTAATTTGGACAATCGAATAGCTAATGCCGATCAGCTCTTAACAACCGATATTGATAAGTTCTGTGAAACTGTAGCTGATTTGTACGGAAATATTAGTAAACCGATTTTAGATATAATTATTTATGTCTATCGACTAACAACGAATCTTGGTGGTCAAGTAAGTACGCTTAAATAACATTAGTGACATTAATAATATCTAAATGTATGTTTGTCTGTACTTTTAGACACCAGGATTAATGCTGATTTATTTATTAATTTCTGGAGTATTCTTAACACACTTAAGAAGACCAACAGGTATGAAAAAATTTCAAACGATTTGTCCTATTTTTAGTACAGACTTCTTTAACAACAAATTCTCATGAGACTGAGCAGATACTCGACCCTTTTGTTCGATATCACATTCAAAACCGTACTTCCTATAGAAGTTACTAGGTTTCCTTTACTTACTTACGTTACCTTCTTTAGAATTACTACCCAGAATTTTAAAAAATAGTCGCACCAGTGTGTACCATACATTAGTTTATATCTGATTGACTAGCTAGGGCTTGAAAATCATCTAAAAGAAAAGTTTTTTTTTCTTAAATTTGAAACTGTATCCTTTTTTATTGCAGGACGAATGACAGTAACAGAACAAAAGTTAGAGGGAGAATTTAGATACGTTAATAGTAGATTAATTACAAATTCGGAAGAGGTAATATTTTAATGACATAATTTCTTACAATAATTACTACTATCTACTCGGATATGTTATTTGTTTATTTTCGGGTTTTAGATTGCATTTTATAACGGTAACCATCGTGAACGATTAACTCTCCTTGCCAGCTTTAGCAAATTAACTGCTCATTTGCGTAAATTCTTGGAATTCAGAGTCATGATGGGAGTCGTCGATAACATTGTTGCAAAATGTAAGTAGCTGTAACTTAAATTAAAAATTAATATATTTAACAGTAATTCTCAATTTCACATACATGTTTATATTTCAGATGTAGCCACTGTTGTTGGTTTCTATGCGGTTTCGATGCCATTCTTTACAAAAGATCATCCCCTATTGAGTGAAAATCGTACAGATAGATTTAGGGTAATTTATATATTAGGTCAACTTTCTACTTGTAATTAACACGTATCTTATTCTATTATTTCTTTTTGTAGCACTATTACACATATGGCAGAATGTTGGTTAAATTAGCTGAAGCAATAGGAAGATTGGTACTAGCAGGTCGAGAAATGACAAGATTAGCAGGTATGTAATCTGTTGTAATTTATTTTTCATACTACTGTATTACTTCTTTCAATTTTTATTTAACTTTTCTAGGATTTACCGCTCGCGTTACGGAGTTAATTAACGTTCTTAATGATTTAAATAAGGGACATTATGTGAGAACAATGGTGAACGGCGCAATTAAAAACGAAGTTACTGGTTAGTTCAATTATAGTAATTATTATAATAGATATGTTGTTTTCTTAATTATTTTTGGATTTCCTGTAGACGTTGTACTTTAGAAACTTTACGTAGCTTGTAGATTTCTTGTTAATTTATTTTATTTTTGTACAATAGATATTGAGATAAAGCCAGGTGGCGGCCATATGGTATACAAGGACAATGTTATTATTTTTGACAGAGTACCTCTAGTTACGCCAAATGGAGATGTCTTAGTTAAAGAATTGAGCTTCACTGTTATGTGTGTATTAGTTGAAAAAGTAAATAAATTGATGATGTATATTGACTTTATCATCTGAAATACGTTGTGCTTTTCAGATCTGGAACGAATGTATTAGTTTGTGGGCCAAATGGTTGTGGTAAATCAAGTTTGTTCCGTATCCTTGGAGAACTCTGGCCTTTGTGGGGAGGTACAATGACAAAACCACCTGCAGCAAAATTGTTTTATATTCCTCAAAGACCTTATATGACACTTGGAACTTTGAGAGATCAAGTTATTTATCCGCACACTCGAGAACAAATGAGAAGAAGAGGTCGTTCAGACTCGGATCTTGATAAATATCTTGAATTAGTACAATTATCTTATTTACAAACACGGGAAAAGGGATGGGATGCTGTAGAAGATTGGATTGACGTTCTTTCTGGAGGAGAGAAACAAAGGATTGCTGTAAGTATTGTTGTTACTTTTTATATAGTAAGCTATATTTTTGGTATTTTCTTTTTAACTTTTTTTAATTTCAATTAAGATGGCTCGTCTTTTCTACCATAATCCTCAATTTGCTATTCTCGATGAGTGCACCAGCGCAGTTTCCGTAGATGTGGAGGGTAGTATGTATCAGTACTGCCGAGAGGTAAGAGAAGAAGAAATTAAATAATCTTTAACTTTGACTTTTAATCTTTTTTATATACATACATAATTATTTTTTAGGCCAATATTACGTTATTCACTGTATCTCATAGAAAGTCTCTTTGGAAGCATCATGAACACGTCTTGAAACTTGACGGTCGAGGAAATTATACTTTTGGGCCAATCGAAGGAGACACAGAAGAATTTGGATCATAAAACTTCATCAAACAAAAAGGATCATATATTAGTGCACAATTAATAATCATTCCCATACTTCAAAACGAAGCACGATGATTTTAAAAATGTGCCCTACATGAATTTATAAATTACTATCTGATGCTTTTTATAATATTATGAAGATTGACTGAAGATTATGTTTTTAAAACAACCTGTGGTTCAATTTGTAAACATTTTTGGTCAATTCAAGACGAAAAAAATTAATTAATCTACTATATAAATCTGTAAAATATTAAAATTTTAAACATATAGTTATTATATGTAGTCACATAATGTATATACTATGTTTATTTTACAAAAGATTTTTAATCTATATAATTTTTTCGAACTGTGAGAATATAATAGTGATAATTTTGATACGTTTTGGTTAGTAATAATAAATACAAATTATTGCTATTTTAAGTATTTCCAATTATAGCAAGCTATTTAGAGCAAAATTATAGATTACAATTATAAATAGTTAACATGTAAATTCTTTACAAATAATTTAGGAGTAATGAGATACACATACTGCTCCAATAAATCTGTATCTGGCATTTTAGCTTAACCTGGATGAAAAAATTTATTTCAAAAGTATGAAATATAATCTTGTATCATTTCTTAAATGGGACTGGTGATTTTATTATTATATATTTCAATATTTATATAACTATTCAATATATATGGTTTACTGTTATTTTTACATTGTTTTAATTCGTTTAACCCTTTTTAATGAAAGCAGGTGATATTTTCTGTTCCTCTTAAACTTAAATTCTATATAACTTAATAACCATCGATATATTTCTCAGAAGCGTTCACAGGACTTTTGATAGGGTAGGAAATTACACAGTGTAATTTTTAATAGATTGCAATTTATCCCGTAAGTAGTGTAAATTAATTAAAGATGCTATTCTGTCTAGTTTATTTTTTAATTTTATTTAACGTCTGCAACGTAGGCAGTTTTTATGGTGTCGTGGCCTCATATATGTGAACTACATAATCTTGATAATAACCAAACCCAGAAAGTATAACTCTGGTCCGTGAATCGAAATTGCGTTTTTAGTCAAGAATCAATTATCTGTCCCACTTCGTCCTCAAACTCTAGTGTATTTATTAATGTAATTCTTCCCGCAAGGCTTTACCTTGTTTCGTTTCATCGGTTACTATTAAGTGTAAAACCATGTAAAATTAAAAATACAGAGGGAGAGGGACCCATGGCCACAGTACATTCATAATTAAAAATAAATTTCTGGTACAATTAAACGTATGCGTACAGTAAGACCATATTATATAAATTATATGAAATTATCTTTGAGTAAGACTAACAAAGCCCATAACACAGTTACGTTACAGTAAACTTCGAGTTTGTTAAATATTCAAACAGCAAAGATACAACTTTTAATAAAGTTAGAAAATTATTAGGAATGCACATTTTAAAATATTCGTATTCACGAAACTATAAGAATGATAAGAATTTTGTTGAGATCGTAGATCAGGAAGTTAACTACTTATTTATTTAGCAATAATATATTATAGTTTTATAATTTGGCCATGCATTCCCCACATGAAGTTAGCAATAACAATTTGTACCATTTACCGTATATACAGCTATATGTTAATATTGAATGCATTCACCATTTAATTTTTTCAGTACATAAAAATGGATAGAATAGAATATTCAAGTAATTATATACTAAAAATTTATGACTAAAAATTATTTAGACTATATAGCAAGCATTCAAAACTTAATGAAGGCAGTAGTTTTGTGTATTTTTGTTTTGTCTGATGTACAAAAGATCTCTGGTTCAAAAAGATTTCAAACAGTAAACGTGAATGACGCATGCGTATAGGAAAAAAAAATTAAACAAGGATACATCACTCAGTTGCCTTGCGATTGTTGAATTGTGTGCTTTAGAGTAGTAATTATAAATAATAGAAAGATGAGTGTTTGTGAATAAAAAGAATTAACTTACATACATTTTAAGTGTTATTAAAAGTAGTGTAATAGAAATATACATACAAATAGCAATAATTAGGACATGGGGAGACCATTGGAGAGTGACTCCCGAGACCTATCTCTAGGGTGTGGCAATGAGTTTTCATCCAGAACTGAAATTACTTTAGATATTCAAACTACAACTGGTGGAAGTTTTACCTTGACTGTGAATAATAATAATACTATAGAAAATCTTAAGAAACTGGTCTCCAAGAAGCTCAAAGTTTCTAAGGATCGGATTTGTTTGCTGCATAGAGAAAGGTAAATCTATTTCTACATTCATTATTTTATAACTATTACCCAAAATCATATATAATTCATTTAAAGTTTTGATTTAAATCTAAAAACATAATCGATTTATACTAGATTTGTTTATAAATCCAGGTAAATCTTCTTTTATTTCAATTATCGGCCATTTTGGTTCTAAGACAGCTGATTTATGATTTCGTTTGCATTATTGCACAGTTGTATTGACATTCCAAGAAATTCATACTTCGCAATAAAAATAACAAAAAATTTTTTTAATAAAATTTATCTAAATTATTTGAATAGGCATTTAAGAGATGGGACACTACATGATAATGGACTTATGGATGGTTCCAGAGTTATTTTATTGCCAAGCGTTGAAACCGGCTTGTTGGTATGTATATTATTTGTTTTACATTACAGTGTCGTATTAGCTTATTTTTGAGAATATAATTTTAATATGCCCAGTAAACACAGTTACTTATATCTTTTACATATTTTTTTTAGGTTAATATAATGTAAGATTGATATACTGTTACAAATTAAATAATAATACTAGTAAAAGATTTTTAATGTCTTTTGCATTTCTTTAGTGACAATGTAAAGGAATCATCGACTACAATAAACTCATAATAAGGAAATACTATAAATATACAAATAAATTTTACAATTTTTAGATAATTTTTAAATGTACCTTTACTGTAGCTTTCTGCGGTTTATAAGTTTTCAGTTTAATAAGTTTCTAGTGCTACTTTTTATTAGATGTTCAGTTATTTAGAAACATTTTCCACTAAGTTGCTTTATCTTCTATAGTTTTATTTTAATCTGATTTTATTGAAATCCTGCTTTCTAAATATCGGCATATTTATCCAATATTTTATAGAATATTGTATACTTATACTGATAATTTTTTCTTCATTATTTTAGGCACAACGACCGGAAAATAGTGTTATGCAAGCATTGGAGTCTCTGAATGATACACAAGTCAATGATTTTCTCAGTGGAAAATCACCACTGAATCTTACAATGCGTCTGGGAGACCATATGATGTTAATACAATTACAACTTAGTACATTAAATCCTATACAGGCCAACCCTGGCGGTTCAACAAGTTGTAATCGAGTTGTTCGTAGAGCCTCAACAGCTTCTACATCTAAATTAAAACCATATACTCTAAAAAGACAAAATTCAGCTGAGGCGACTGACGGCGCTTCAACCAGCGTAAAAAGACCTTCTACATCAGCAAACAGTAGTCAGGACACACCAACCCCATTATTGCCGTCAATGCCTCCACTTGGTCCGGTTCTTCGAAGGCAAGATATCGAAACTTTGCAAAACGCCTTTCAGTTAGTAAAAACACTTTCGGATATTCATTCAACTCAGAGTTTGGAAGACTCTGATGAACAAATGTCGACAGAATTTACTGAAAATTTTGGTGATGCTAACATTGAAGAAACCATATATGAAGAGACTGTGTATAGTTCAGACCTTGATCAATCTCCTATAAAATCTTTATCAAATCTAGTTTCGAGCCCTATTAAAACAATTCCCTTAAAAACCATTCCTATTCCTAATTTTACACCGATGACTAGTAATTTTCCAAATGTATCTTCAACCGATTCAATTAGTCAGTTGCCAGAAGACTCAGAACATTCAGATCCAATTGCTGCTAATTTAACATCTTGTATATGTAGTTCATTGCAGTCTGTTGATTCTCAAAGTGGTTGCAATTGCCAATCTAATAAAAGTAGACCAGAACCTATACCTGGCCCTTCTACAAGATATGAGCCTAGTCTAGAATCCCGTAACAAACAATTAAGTTCACTTCTTCATAAAAGTATTAATAATGCAATTGTGCATAGCAAACCAAAAAATCCTGCTAAAGCAATTAATATTTTAAATAAAACACAATGTTCCCCAAGGACTATTGTATATAAAAGTGATAGACTTATTTCTACTGACACAACTACAGTTAGTAGGTCAGAGAGTTTATCGGAGCCTACTAGTCCAATACCTTCACCTTCTGGTACAATTTTAGATACTAGAGCTTTAGCAGAAGCTTCACGCAATCTAACTCAAACCTTGAAGAAATTATCAAATGAAGTACTAACAAATAAAGTAGATATGACAGAAGAAAATCAACGCAAAATTGGACAAGGTGCTGTGATAGAATCAATGAAACATCATGGAAAAGGTATTTATTCTGGAACATTTTCTGGTACTCTGAATCCAGCCTTGCAAGATAGATATGGTCGCCCAAAACGTGATATTTCTACAATAATTCACATATTGAATGATTTACTATGCGCTACTCCACAATATCGGCGAGGAGCACGAATTTCTTTCGAGCCCACTACTTCTGGTGCACCACGGGCTGTTAGTCGACAGGTATGTTAAATATAATAGTCTGACTATATAACGATAGAATGAAGGTAGCTGAAAGGCACTGAGTAAATTATTTTAATTGTTTCAGGTATCTCGAAGAGCTTCACATCCTACAAGAGAGTGCACATGTTCTACTTGTAATTCCAAAGCGTCATCAGCTTGTACATACGGCGAGTGTAACGGTCATTACTCATTTCCTAGCCAAGCTTCTGGTGAACCTTGTGGAACGCAGAGTTCATCTTCGGAGTGTAAACCGTCTGTGTGTACTTGTGAACTGGATTCTGAAGAAACGTTAAACATTTGCCAAGATGCTGGAGACAATTGTGAAAGTATTACATGTATGTATAATAATGCTAGAAGTGTAACTAACCGTGGGGAAGAAAATATAGAATCTCTAACTTGCAAGGAATGTAGACTACCTAAAATATGTTCTAAATGCATGTCGTTACCGTCGAATAATCTTGCTGTGGAGAATAATAAAACAAAGTGTAAATTAGATCAATTACGTTTGGTTATGCAGCAAAGAAAACAACGTAGACAGGCTAGAAAATTAAAAAGCGCACCTTATAGTGCTTCAGGACTCATTAGCGCACCGGGGCCTTCAAATCAAGCTGTTAACTCGCTCAGTGTTTCCGATAACCCTAGTTTACTTGTAGAAGAGGTTGATACTTTGGCTTAGTGATCACCAGTCCTATATTTAATTAGAATAATGTATATATACCAAATTAGGAAACAGCTTGTTGTGCAGAGCTGTTATGCCATACCATACTTATGTCAAAACATTCTAAACACAAACAATATGATTTTAAATAAGATATAACTTTAAATACAGTGATTCTCATAAAGATCACATTAACGATAGCAATACTGTTTTATGAGAAACATTTTTGGATACACGTTTACAATAATCAGAGTTTGCCTATGCTCAATAAATGAAATTGGGATAAAATGCGTTCGTTACTTGTTTGAATGCTAAAAATTGAATGAAATATTTTGGTATATACTTATTTAAAAAAGAACATCAATTTTATTATATATTGTAATGTTAGTTTATTTTGAGTTATATGTCATAAGGATAACTATACAGTTGGGTTTATAAATAATTATATATTATTGTTATTTTTTGTTTTGAATTTATATTCGCAATTTGTTGCCTACATGTTTTAATGAATTTTTTTAAAAGTTTTTTGAGTTTGTTAATAATAAAGATTTCTCTTGATATATTTAATCTGTTTTCTAAACTGTCTTTAGGCAAATATAATTTATTGTAACAACAATTATTTTGAATAGAAATTTTGAGAGAGTTGCTCTAAATTAGATCAGTATTTCTTTTTGTATGAAGTATGCTCCTGGTGTATTACAACATTATTTGTAATTATGCTTTTTTCGATTTATTTGTTGTATTGTATCATTAATGTCTATTATATATTTTGATGAAATCAGTTAGCAATTTTGTTCTTAATAAATCAGAATATTTGAAAGTGCAGAAACGAAAAAAAGGGTTATTGTCATGTTCAAATAATCAGTAATACATAATTTGTTATTTATTAATTCATCGTATTGTTAAGACAGTATATTTCTTAAAAAGAAACAATAGGATTATAAAAGTGATTGTGTATATTATCTAAATTAGGTAAATAATTTTTTTTATTGTCAAATTATTCATATTTTATATTGATCTCTATCTTATGTTCCATAGTATATATCTATTTTCTAAACAATACAAGAAACACATTGTTAATTGCACAAAAAAAATATTTTTTTTTTGATACTTGCAAGTGCATTCTCAATTAAGTGTGAAATTTAATTTAAAAATATTAGTTTACAAAGCTTAAATTGGACTTTTGTAATTGATGGTAAACGAGTAAAAAATCTCAGTAACTAGAAAATATCTGCTAATTTTTTATGAAGTTCCACTGTACTTGAGTGACCGTTTACCATCTTTAAAAGGATTCCATTTTTAGAATATTTCAGGATTAGAGATAAATGATATTTGGTAACATCATGAAATGTTAATGAATTATGAAATAGTAATTATGAAATTATGTATAATAGTTCAGTTATTGGTATTATCCAATATTAAATATTTTAGGTTAATATTAAATTTAGTGTAGTTTTACAGAATTTGTAAAAACCTTTTCATTAACAATTGAAGTATGTTAATATGTTTGTTATTGTATGACAAATACACAGGAAATTGAAAAAATTGTTCCATTACACGATGAACGTTTACAGACTCCAAATACAATTGTGTTATTAGTAAATTTAATTGGATTTAGATTAATTTTTTCATATTTATTATTTAATTAATACGTATAAAAGGGTGAAGAAAAAATAGAATGAAGTAAAAAAAAATATAGTTAACCATCTGTATACGTTAGATATTTTATGGCTGTATGTTTAATAATGTACAGGCATGAACAGTATGAGTAGAGTTTAGTGCAGATGATACCATTAAAGAGATTAAACCCTGTAAATACAAATGTACCATTTATGCAATATTTACGTAGCAGATACAGTTAGTTCAAAATTATACGTAACTGCTACATAACTGCGTTAAGTGGGAAATTTGATTATTCGAATGTAGGGAATCAGTTATACAAGAAATTAAGAGGATTGCTTTCTCAAGACTTCTAATATTATGAAATCATTAATTCATTATTGGATGCATAGATTTACGATTATTTACGATGTTATTGCTTTGGGACAGTGGAAAATTATTATAAGAAAAATGAGACGTTGTTTTTTCTCTGCAGTCAGCAGTCGGGGCACAAATTTGACAGTTATTTTTCTCATCCCCAAATCTTCTGTTAAATTTTTCTGAATTGAACCAAGTCACGCGTCCGTCATCATTCAGATTTTTCAGAATGATTTTGCGAATTTTCAACATTTTAGTTCGGAAGATCGAAGGATGCTCAGAGTGAAATTTGTCATCTTTTGAGAATGGTTTAGATATTAATTGTAGTAATACTTAGTAAACACAGCATTAACATTTAGAGCGTAACATCTCTTTTATGTAAATGCTGCATATATTGCTTATATTTACCAGAATTCTAGCAATCATTTATATGGACTTGAATTGTAAAATTGGTATAGTTGTTATATTCACGTTTTGTTGTAAATGCCTTGCAAACGTAGCATTTATGTATCAGATGGGTTTACTCTCAAATGTTATATAACTTTGTGTAGTTGGTGATAACATCGTAATTTAGAGTATATTTGCAAAAGATAATTAATAAAAAAAGCTGATATATTTTAGTAGATATATTCATTAATGTTAAGTAAGTGTTTGAAATATAATTATTTAAAAAGTGATATTTTATGTTAAAAGTATAATATAATCAATATTCAAGACAATAATGCATTCTTTATTTATATTTTAGAACCAGTAGTTTCAATCTCTTATCAATTTGTTGATAAAAGGATAATAAAACAATATCCAGTCAATTTTGAGTTTATTATTTTTTGATAATAATTTGTTAGAATTTTCTGCCTTTAATTATGTAACCCATATAAATTAATATTTGTATTAATGAGAATGTGTGTTGTTAATATTAAATTGTTAAAAATACCTAATTGTTAATTAAGCAGATTATACAAAGTGTATAGCTTTATACAGAATATAAAGTATTGGCAAATAATTACATATTTATAGGATTGAGTAAAGATACTAGAAAATAAGTCGGTGATTTACAACTATTTAGAAACCAATAACAATAAATTTATAACAAAAATATTTGTTAATATAAGAAATTCTCAGCAATAATTCATATGATTGATACAAATATATAAATATTTCCTATATTTGCATTTTAATTAATAATCAGTATACCTCTTTTTGTGTAATCGTAATAATTAAATCTCAATGGTTAATTTACATAACGTCCGTAACGTAACAGCCAAAAATTACTAAGTGATTTTTTCACAAACTGGTGATTCACAATTGGAAATTTTACTAGGAAAAATCTAAACCAGAAAATAATAATTACTCTATTACTGAAGTTTGATGAATGGAATTTTTTAAAATTGTGTGACTTTTTGAGTTTGTGAAATGTCAGTTAGTAACTTTTGATTGAACGTAGACCATATACAGTGCCGAATTTTCGCTATGAACTGCATAGTGGAGCACCTATAGTACGCGTGTCGCAGATGGCATCCATCGGGTTTGTCAATGACTAGATACATCCCTGCAAACAATCGTGACAAGAATCTTATAAGATTCGTTGAAGACTTCGAAAAATTGTTTGTAGTTTGTAAATGTGTTGTGCGCACTGGCGTAGCTAGGTATGGGCCAGTCGGTGCAGTGCACCGGGGCCCCCAAGCTCAGGGGGCCCTCGGACTTTTATAACTTATATTTATATTTTAACGGTTTCACCGTGAAGTAATACTCTTAGTAAATAGTTATTCCCGACAATGCTTACAAAATTTTTATAACAAAAACATAAACAATAACAAAAATTCTAAATAGTATTTAATTCTAATGTGAGGTATGCAGTAATAACTAGATCGGAAAATGGGCAGCCAGTTTATATAGCACTAAAAGAATCGTTTTTAGGTTTTTATGCATCATTCAAACATGGTGCAGCAGATTTAGTCAACCATGTGACTACATTTTTTATCGACAAAAATATTGTTTTAAAAAAATGTGTAGGTCAAGGTTATGATGGAGCCAGTGTGATGAGCGGTGTGTATAATGGTGTACAAAAACAGATTAAGGATATCCAACCTAACTCGGAGTACATACATTGCTCCACTCATACTTTAAATTTGGTGGCAAATGATGCTGTTAGCACTTGTATCGAATTACAGATTTTTTTCGCAACGTTGCAAGATTTGTATAATTTGTTCGGAAATAGCATCAAACGTTGGGATCTGTTGTCAATATTCACTGGAAAATCGGACACCACTCTAAAAAAAATAAATCCGACTAGATGGTCTAGTAGGGTCAGTACAATATCTGCAATAAAACTTCGTTTTTTCGATATTATTAAAGCATTATCAGAAATAGTTCTCAAAATGTCTTACTTTCTTCACTCGGTGTGTAATATACTATTAATGTTTTTTGTACAATAAATGTTTTACATACATCTTTTGATTTACTTCGTTTTATTGATTAATACCAATAATATAAATCCAAGTATACGTTCCTAAACTCTTCACCTAGGCGATCACTAAAGCTCACACAAGACACACATACACATACATGTAGTAAGTGTTTTGCTGTGCCATGCAGTGTACGATAAAGAGCTGATGATAAACTAGTAGCTTTGTACCTTTAAAGTATTTATATATATTTATATCTGACTTGAAAAACCTAAACAGTTTAGTTAGGGCCCATATTTTTTTTTGCACCGGGGCCCTTGGTTACCACTACGCCACTGGTTGTGCGGTACGATGCGGGCGGCATAAGCACGGAAATCAAAATTCGTTTATATTACTGGGACAATATAATAAAAATGAAGGCATCAGTAGTATCACAACTGTGCTTTAATTTGACGAGCTTGCTTCAAAAGTTTGGGAATCCTTGGTTTACAGCATTTACAGCTACACAGACAAAAGGATTTAAAATATGGGAAATGGAAGAAGAAATAAGAAATGAATACAGTTTCATCACGCCAAAAGGTTTTATATTACGTGTGTATAATATACGAGTGCAGGGCCAGTTCAAGAGAAATTTGTAGTAGATGCGAGATGACTATTTAGCGCTTATCTTCTACCTTAAAATAGTCTCATTTAAAAATAAATTACAGTACGTGCTTTATACTTTTTTACAGTTTCACGCCCTCTTTATAACCCTTGGGCTGGACCTGTACGAGTGCATACTATATATAGTATGTCATATACAGCAATATACAATATATTTATAATATAAAGTATTATTTTCTATATATTATTTTACATTTCTAATAATATTTTAATTTAATACTGGACGGTCATTTATGAAACATACATACAGAGCCGTATTTACTGAATAGGCAATGGGGTGGTTGCCAAATAGCAAGGATGACGAACCGACTTATGAGTACGTCCTAAAAATTTCAAGAATTTTAGAATGTAATTAAGCAGTTGTGTATTTTAGACCATAACGAACATAACTGCATCATGAAATTTCGAAGAAATGTAATTCAAAGGTAAAATTTTAAATTAAACTTTAAAATAATTATTCAAAAAGTTAAGCTTCTGTTAGCGACATCTATGGAAGAGTAGCTTAGAATATATAAGATTTATTATTTGTTTAATAGATGACGCCCAGATTCATTTGCGCAAAGAGTATGCAACCTAAATAACACTGTTTGAATATTCACATTTTGATTTACAAATACACATGTTACAAAAACGTACAAAAACAGATTCAAAAAAGCAGGTAACAGCGATCCATTCACTCGCCTCATGAGATCGGGACTTGTGGTGCATATTTCTTACAGTCGTAGATGTCTTCATACGTTGTGCAATATCTGCCTTCCCAGTAAACAATTTGATGAAGTGCTCTTCCTTTGTGATGTTTCTATCACTATTGCACTTCAATTATAGTTCACATTAACTTTATCTTGATTTGTATTCTGACATTGAGAAACTGAACTGCAAATGAGCTCTTTCATGACAAAAAAATCATACGCATCTGCAATATGATGGAAAGTAACTCCAAAATATTTACTGGGTTGTGATCAAGAGCTAAGTAAAAATGTTTGCACATGCTGGCTCTGTATATACATTTATTTATATATATTTTATTACATATTACAAATCATTAATGAATTTAGTTCCATTTTTTGGATTAACGTTGTAGAATAAATTGTAGGTTAGTTTTTATCCCAGTTTGTACTATTTCCTATACATGTCAGTAAGAACTTATATTCATTCTATTTAATTACATTTAAATATGGAGTATGGTGTCCAGTTAATACTAAAGCATAACTCTTGGAAAATAACATAAAGTTGACTTTTGTTGCAACAAGTTTATTAAATTCATACAGATATATATTTTAGTTGTTCTTAAAATTTACATCACACTGAGCAAATACAATTGAAAATTTACATCAAAACATGAAACATTTTTAGGTTAAATCGAGGGGTTATGAATAATCTTTATCTCTCAACCAAGTTGACAATGATTGTGAAAGTACAATCAGTCCTGGATCTAGGGCCGAAGGGGGTGCTTGCTTGCTTGGTGCAAGTTTCGAGTGTGGCACACCTGCATAGAGTCCCTGATTATTAGCGGGATTTGTATAAATCCGAGCATGAGCGTTTTAGAGTAATATGCCAGAGCACCCGCAGACCCACGTCATATTAGCAAAGCTGAAATTTTAGGAATAAACAGTGTAAAATGTAGTTAAGAACGCATATGCGCGCTTGCTAGTATCTGACGGAAGCTAGTGTTAGTTTGTTAGCGTCCATGGTAGGGGTCTGGAAATAGTGAATGTTAGTTTTTAACAATACTATGCAAAGATATATAAAAACATCCATCTTACTTTTACGCAGGTGAATAAGGTATGTATGTACGTTTTACAACAGCTATTTGCAAAAGGACCCCCCTTTAAAGCTAGCAAGTGCGTATACGTTCTTAACTACACTTTACACTATTTATTCTCAAGTCTGGGGGCTCTGTGATCTTGGACTATTTGTGTCTATGTAATAAATTAACATAAATTTAATATTTATTTTTAAGAAATTATGGTATATAATAAATGAAAAAATATCAATGAATGTAAGATAACTAAATTATTGGCGGCAATTTTAAGATTTTGCTCCGCCTTGAGGATATCCTAGATCCGGGTCTAACTACAATACAATTAAAGGAATGGAAGTAGGGCTTCACACGAGCACGAGACTTTTCTCGTCTCGTCGATACATTTCTGAAAACTATTGAAACGGTACCGAGACCATATACGGCGAGACCTGAGAGTCTCGTTGACGTTATTTCAAAAAAAGATTGCTAAAAAAATAAACTAACAGCAACATAAACGTTCAACCGTTGTTTATTACAAAAAATGTACATTTACATTTACAACTGACGACACAGTGGGCGAGAGCATTGATGCTTGACGCCGACTGCTGTGTCTTCGGGTTCGATCCCCGGACCAGATATATATTTTCTGGGTTTGATTATTATGAACTTATATTGATTATGGTCATACATAATCATACAGTTATTAGGCAGTGGTGTAGCCCACATATATGAGGCCACGACACCATAAATACTGCCAACATTGAAGGAGGTCGTCGGTGATAGGACTCAGCATCGGAAATAGGCCGACGTTAAATAAATTAAATAAATAAACATTTACAACAGTTTACATTTACGAAATGTAAAATCTGGTAAACAAACATTTGTTAAATATTTTATTTTATAATTTTGTCTTTTACTACATTTTGTAGCCGAACGGAAACCAAAGGTTTAAGTGAAAATAAATGTGAATATAAATTATTTACAATGCGATTGTTTGAAGACATTTTAACCTTTAGTTGCCGCAAAAATGTCGTTGAGCGAAGGTGTTAGTAGTGTCAACCTGAGAAAAAGGCCGAGATTAGATGAAAGTGATGATGCATTAAGTGAAATTAAACCAGCTGGTCAATTGTGTATGAAAAATCATTCTTCAAAGTTTAACTTTTCTTTTAAATTTGATAAAATTAATGGTGAGAAAAAAGCGATATGCTTAGTGTGTGAAGAATTTAGAATAAAAAAAATAATTAGCTGATATAATATAATGAATTACTACCGAAAAAGAGAAAGGAGTACTTTGAAAGGAATGGAATGGCGATCGAGGAGGCAGAGAGAAGAAGAGAAGGAGGCGTAAGTGTGGAAGAGGAGCTAAGGAGAAGGAATAAGGAGATACAGCAACAGGAAAGAATGGGAAAAATCGAGAAAAACAATTACAATACAAGATATAAAAGGATTTGGGAAAGTAATATACCTCAGTACTTAATAGAAAAAGACATAAAAAACATAAGGACAGCAAGGTTTAGATTGGGAAATGAGGAAAAAGGAAACAGATACTGGAAAAGTAGAGAGGAAAGAATGTATAGAGTGTGCGGAACGGAGGACGAAACACTGGAGCACATTAAGTTTGATTGTAAGGAAAAAGTAGGGACTGAGATGAATATTGGGCAGCTCTTAAAAGGGGGCAAGGAAGGGAACAGATGGATGGCAGAAATAACTAGAAGAAGGAAGGCTGAAGCTATTTAAATCTTTTGAAAATGTGCAAAACCATTTATTTTCATTCGGAGATTGAAATTATTCATTAGGAGAATTGAGGTTTTTGTTTTTGGTTCTGGTAGAAGGAAATATATATATATATATATATATATATATATATATATATATATATATATATATATATATATATTTAGGGATTAATATGTATTGTACTAAGGCAGAAGAATGTAATGCCGAAAGGTAAAACATTAAATAAATAAATAATAAAAAAATAATAATGAATTACTTTGTTTACGACCATCTTATCAGTAAGTTCTCACAATAACGAGAAGTGACGAGACGAGACGAGACTAAACGATTACGAGACGGGACTAAAACGATATTTTTTTTCTCTAAACTAACGAGAACGAGGCGAGATTTTCGAAACTCTCGCCTTAACTCGTCTCGCGTGAAGCCCTAAATGGAAGTAGTACTGGGAACTTCGTTTAGCAAGAGTTGTTAGTTAACCTCTTCTACTGAAATGACGAGTCATGAGTTTTCTATGCTAAGTGAACAATAACGAGCTGCACTCGTTCGGAATTTCAATTGTGGTAATTGCTACTCGCCGTGTGTAAGGTAGGGGTCATTCATTGGTTTCAATTTCACCTGCAAATAAGTTGCAGTAGAAGGGTGCGCCCATTATTCAAGCGCCATGCTACAAAAAGTTAAACACACACAACTGCCGTGATATTATTTGTGCTGTATGTGTACAGATTCCATTTTTATAATAATTAGCAAACGAAATTTTACATTTTATAAAATTAACATAAATCTACATTTTTCTAATTTTTATATTTTTGATAAAAAGAACTGAGGACCTAGGAAGCCAGAAAACTCCTCAGCAAACAAAACAAAATATACGTTTATCGACTTACAAATTGTAAACATTTTTAAACAATTTTTTTTAAGGTTTACGTATGCGTTTAACTAAAGTCATACTCTTGAATTTGCGTGGGGCTGACTTGGAGGGGATGAAGGTGAGGTAGGTCTAGTGATGCTCCAAAACTTCCGTGCTGTAACAAAAAAGAAAATATTTTATTAATATATGTAAGAAATATACATAATACACATAACCTTATAGGTTATATTCATGCATTTCCTCTACCTTTCAAACCTATACATATCACTGTCATACAAGAGAGTGCAACTGAGATGGCATACTTAAACCATAGTGTGTGACGAATATGTGTTTTTGAGTGAAGCGGGGATCTCACGGGGCGTTTTTAGTTGTTCAGTAATTGAGTATTCATACCTAACTTTTAGGTAATACTACCTGAATCTGTTTTAGTATACTCATGACATATGTGTTTTTAAATCTGTATCAGGTAGTATTCAACTATTGTATGGATACGCAATTACTAAACGACTAAAATCGCCCCCTGAAAACCCCGCTTGAACACAAATCATCAATTTCCACAAATATATGTAGAATTGCATTAGTTGATCGAAATGTCAAATGAGCATGCTTTAGGTCCCAATTTGTGTCGTGCACAGAAATCGAAAAATTAGTTTTTTCCTATTTGTTACAATGTGTGTCAAAAAGCGAATGGGCTGAACCAAGTGAATCATGATTTGATTTCTATAAACTGTACTATTTGCGAGTATTGATAAAATTGACTACCAGAATATCAAACGTCCAAGTATTTTTTAATGTCTGGCTTTATTTTAGGAGATATTAACAATTAAAAAAAGTCATTTTGTCTCTTTAATAATTAAAGGGATCAAAAGTTATAGAAAATACGACTACATGGTACGCCACGTCTGAGCATTTGCCATCTCTTTTATACAACAGAGAAGCAAACGAGTGAGTGTGTGTGATACGTCATTTATTACGAATAGTAGTGTATCCCATCAAGTTTTATATTGCGATGGCTGTGAAAAAAGAAAAATAATCTCAATTACTTATTTTTTCCGTGACGTCATACGCAGAATTAAAACAAGCGGCAAATTTAATTTAAGTATAAGTATATTTACAGTCCATCATCTACTAGTAACCTGCCCACAATATCAAACTCAACGAACAGAACACAGCATCAGTGGTGAGGTAACCCAGTAAACATTTTGGAGTCACTTTGTCATCATATTGAAGATACTTATGATTTTTTATCATGATAGAGTTCATTTACAGTTAAATTTCTCACAGTCGTTCATATGAAATGTTTTTTTATCTTCTATAAATGACGAATGTCGGAATGCAAATGAAGATAAAGTTGATGCGAACTGTAATTGAAGTGAAATAGCGATAGAAACGTCGCAAAACAGGACACTTCACCAAATTGTTTACTGGGAAAGGACATGATTCAAAAAGTGTTTGAATTCCTAACTGATATAAACTTAATAAATCAAATTTAACTAAAATAAAAAAACTTCTGGTGGACATGACTGAAATCGCCTCAAATTCTAAAATAAAAAAAAACCTATATTTCAATGAAAAAAAAAACGAGTTCACAAGCTTATATTGGACCCGAATTTACGAAAAATGTAAATTTCTAAAATAATTGCTAAAATATCATAGGCATAACAGAGAACATATAACTTATGTTGGTAATATTACAATATAACATACACCTACATGTGATTGCAGTCCATTGTTAGGGTGGTGATGATGTTCCAGCGCTGCAGGCACGTACGTAGTGTCAGGAATGCATTTAGAACATTGTCGTTTTAGTGCTGGACGTTGTCGAGATCCTCTGCAGCGTAGTGCGAAGCATAACTCTTCTGCCATTTCCGCACACAGTGATTGCTTTGGTGCAGGTATTGTTATCTGTTCATAAATAGAGTTAGCTACATGAAAAATATTATGAAAGAGGTCAATGAGAACTATTGTAATATATTATAGAGTGAGATCCCAGAGCCGGCAGACATCACTTATTTTCTGATGTCTGCCGGTCCTGGGATCTTGAACTATTACTTATTTATCTCCCATGTAAAAAATATGGTGAGAAACAAAGCAGGCCTTAGCATACTTAAGGCACCAGACTGTCTTAGGAGTCGTCTATAAACTACGTGGCTTGTAGAAGAGTAGCGGAAGGTAGGGGGGGGGGTTGGTTTGTGTTATTGTAGTGAAGCTAGAAAATGACCGTTTTTTTTAATTCCCAAGGATAGCAAAAAAATTTTTTGCTTTCTTTTTTTGAAAACGCCTTTTTGTGATGGAAGAAACTACGTTCCACCCCAGAGTAGAGGGGTAGGGTTTCTAAAGAGGTCAAAATAAGACCACGTATTTTATAGAGGTCCCCTTAGACATATTGGTTGTAAAAGGATAGAGGCAAGAGATTAACAGAGACAAAGATAATAGGGGCACAGATTATTGCATATTTGGTAACATATTTATCAAAAAAATAATTATTTTAATGGTTAATACACGGATTAACTAATAGTGGTCATATGTGTCTGGATTACGCGGAAGTATTTGTTGTATACATTTATTTAAATATTTATATATAAACTAGGACCCGGTCATGGGCGCCGAAAGGAGGGTGCAAAGGGGTGCTTTTACTCATCCTGCCATAAAAAAAAATACGCAAAAAAGACTTAAGAAATATTTTTTGTATTATTAAAGTCTCTTTGAATAAAAGCTTAAGGCGGACGCCAAATTCGTTCAACACTTTGTCAAGGAATTCAGTGTCATCCTCTAATCTTGTTTTACGAAGACTGACCATGCACCTCCTTGGAACCTTGCACCTCGCTGAAGGCTTATTAAGCGACGGTTCGTGTGTTCTTTGCGTGTGTTGTGAAACAATGCATACATACCAGGTTCCGATACGACAGTACGCCAAGTCATACTTGTGTACTGTAGGGTATATTGGAGTTGTTTTGTACTAACATAATTTATCATGAGAGCCAACTTTTACTTTAATTTTCATCGATACACCATTGTTATGAAAGATACTATAGTATTTTCTTTCATAAGTGTATTCGTTTGGTTAAAATTCGCTGATATACGCTTCCAGTTTGAGAGCTATGTAACACCCTTATTCGGACGGCTTTGTCGCTTGCAGTGTGCGAGGGTTCATTAAATTTACAGGGTTCGGATAGGTAAAGCGTAGTAGCGGGTATACGTCCAGTCAAAATTCACTTAAAAACGCTTGCAGTGTTAACTATTAAATGCACGTAATTGTAACATTTTAGGTGTATATTTATGTTAGGAAAAAATTAAAACAATTAATACTAACCCGTTCAAAAGAATTATTTTTCTTGGAATTATAACAAAATTCAAATATAGCAACTATCACAGCAAACGCCAGTCCACAAAGTAGTACTACAAAAACTCCTCCGATGTTGTCAACTCCTAGAGCATTAGCTTTACTTGACTCTTTCCCTTTTTCATTTCTTGTACAAGTGTCACCTGGATTTTTCCACCATTTGTCATACAACATACGAATTTCACCTTTTTCTTGTAGTTCTAGAATAGCTAATGATATCTTATCACGCCATGGGGAACCCATGGGGGTCGCTATACCATAACCTTTTGTGTCTAGAAGTCCGTCAATTTGTGTTAAGTTACAATCACGTTGAACAATGTAATCCAACATTGTTGACTCCATGAGGAAGGCGTAGTTGCCTTCTAGTACTCTGCGAATGCCCTCCTCATAAGTTGGCACAAATACGGATGGCTTTTTGTTTTCCATGAAGCGCCACATTTTCTTATATGTTTCTATCATCGAATCCTGAAATATGATTCAGCTATTATTAATACCTGCTAAACTTAAGACATGGATATTACGTTAAATAACAAGTAACATTTTACTTATTAGGTAAAGGAAAGGGGGAGGGTAAGGTTGCAACTTTTTATTTCATTTTTTTATCCTATATTATAATGTTTCAACTGTATGTTTATATTCCTATATGTTTGGTACTGAATGTTTTTAAAAATTGCCTATTTCGTAGAGACAAAAATTCTAGGACTTTTGGCGTCCCCGGATTTTTCCCTGAATTTCCTGGAAACCCGTAATTTTGGAAAAACTGGAAAAAAAGTGAGCCCTTTTTTGCTGTGTTACTTTTAATTCGTTAAAGATAGAAAGTTGAAATTTTGCATGTGTATTAAGGTGTAGAAATTCAAAAATTGAAAAAGAGGGCGTTGAAGAAATTCGTAGGCCCGGTAGGGAACTTTGGAGAAAGTTCATATTGTGGATTCTAGAATAATTAAGTATATTATTAAAAAAAAAATCAAAATTTTATTTGGGGGCACGGGGGCAGTATTTGCCGAGAAATTGTGCTAGAAAGTTGAAATTTGGTGTACAGGTTAACCTTGGTAACTTATTTACGAATCGAAAAAAAAATCCCAAATTTTGAAAAACAGTTGGTTAAATAACGCATAAATTGAAAATATTTTTTGTTTTGATAAATTGAAAAATTATTTTATTATTGTGCGAGTTTATTATTTCAATTTAAAAATAGAATTAAATATGAAATGTAATTACGAATTATTTTATTGGATGCAAATCATACACGCCCAAAAGACGGGGGTAAACTCTAGTGGATTTATATTATTGTAGAACATATTAAGTTTATTGTGTGAAAATTTGAAATCGATTTTAGTAAAACTCTGCGAGATATAGAGTTGTAAGTCTTTTCGTCTTTTTTTGAAACTTTTAAACGCTTTTTCTCACATTTAGCTTTTTCAGAGTCGGTGTCCTCTTTAGCTCAAAATCTACTACCGATCCTTTTGAAATTTGGCACATTCTCTCTTTACATAAATGCCGAGGTAGCGTTGTCGAGTCGAGTTTTTTTTCTTTCTTTAATTTTAAAGTATTTTAAAATAACAAAGTATCTAATTTTTTTCATGAAAAATCGATTTTTTAACTTCTAAGTGCTGTAAAATATTGAAAAATCCATAAAATGCATTTTATGCATAAACTTATCAAGTAATGAAATCATTTTGGTTTTTTGATTTGAGATGATCCAGTGATGAGTTATGAGGGACACTGCAATCACTCTTTTTATTGTGAAGTTTGCGTAGATTCGCTGTCAATGCCTCATTTCTTGATATTTATTTATGAAAATTTCACAAAGTATTCCCTAAATATTTTTTATAATTATAAATAATTAATTATAGAAATTATATATATTATAAATTATAGAAATAATTATATACTAACTGTATCGTCAAAATACATTATTGAAAATAAGCTTCTTTAGTATCGATTTGACCTTAAAACATACCCCCCCTAAACATATTTACTCTTTTAAATCACTAATTCTGGAACGAAAATAATTTTTAATCAAATTCAATTTGGAGAAGCTCCTTTCGCAACTAGCGACACTGATAGCATTTTTAAAGCACGTAGTCGTACAAAGAACTTCTACTCGACGTCGGTACCACCGATGTCTGTATCCGAGTAAATTTTTTAGAAATAATATTTTCAACCCTAGATTGACTTGACGATGAGGAAAAATATTCGAAATCATGTAGGAATTCATAATTCGTAGAAATCTCATAGTAAACTTATGAAGTGAACTAGTTGTTTTTTACAACTAAAACTAAATATGAAAAAGCCACCCCAAAACATGTGCCATCCGGTGCGGATCGCATCTTGGCATCGGAAGTAGGCCGATAAAAAAAAATTAAAAAAAAAAAAAAATTAAATATGTAAAAAGAATTTTTCAAATTTACCCTAAAAAATGTCATAGTGGAACCGCTTTCTAAGGTGCCGTAAGATATTTCTGTTTGTCCAGCGAGGTCATCTGCGTTCTCTATGGGAGTAATCATTCTCTCCACAGTTAGAAAAGCCGCCAAATTAGCTGTGTACGACGAAATGATGATTAATGTGAAAAACCACCAAATCCCGCCAACGATTCGTGTAGATGTCGCCTAAACAACAATACTTGATTAAAGCATGTGAAAGTCGTTTGCAAAGTTTCGGATCTATACAATAAGGCCTGTCTCACATTGTAACCGACTAGGGTGTATTCACATTAGTACACTTTATCATGAGATGAAGTTCTATTTTAATATATTGTCAGCACTGTATATCTGTATCATTTTTCACTCTCGCTATTTCGCTTCCAAACAAAAGGCATAGCCCCTTGGTACAGTTTACATTATGTACAAATATGCATGTATCTCACTCTGATACGGATGTCTGCAACAGCAAGTAGATTTTACTGCGGCACTTTTTTATTATAAATTACAAATACAGACTTATGAAATAGCCTTAGGTCTCGCTAGAACTCTCAAAGCAAGGCGACTTCTGTGTTCTTTGCATGTGCTGAGTCACAATACATACATACCACGTACCGATACAACAGTACGCCAATTCAAACTTGTGTATTGCAGGGTGTATTGGAGTTGTTTTGCACTAACATAATTTATCATGACAGCAAACTATTACTTTAATATTTATACACCACTGTCTGAGTCAGAGACGGCTGATTGCATTTAAAAGGATAGGATAGGTTTAGCGTTGTAGCATGTATTCGCTTGGAAAAAAATCGCGGTTGCAGTGTGAGAACTCCGCAACGCCCGTATTCGGACGGCTTCGTCGTTTGCTGTGTGCGACAGGCCTTAAACTACAATTTTATAGAATACAATAAAATTTTATAAATTTTTGAAAATTCATTTTTTATTTTCTATTTTATAATGTATCTCAATTACCGAAGTCATATTCGTCGATGGCATAATTTCATTGTTGTAATTTTAACAATTGAATCAAATTTTCATACTTACTTTTGGATTTAAATCAGATCCTTGTTGCATAAGTGTGCCGATGGTAAACCAGAAACTATTTGATATAGAAAATTGATTTTCAACAACAGCGTTTTCCAGTTCACAAGGATGTGGATTCTGCCATTCGTACGGTGAAAATCTGGCTACAACGAACATTGTAATTGACACAAGTAAATAAGCCGCCAACACGTAGAACCATATTTCCACGGCCAGTGGATTCATGAAACTGAACAGCCGCGTTGGTTGAGTTGTTGGGACCTGCGTGAATTGTACCTTAAATGAATTAGTCAGTAGCACACGCTCACGGCTCATGCCATTACATCAATTCGATAGAATCTTAATTTTATATTTGTTAAGCCGACACCAACCGATGCGGCGAACGTTTGATTCAAATCAGGTCCCCAACGTGTGGGTCAAATATTGAAAGATTGACATGGCAAGTTTCTTGCCTGATTAATTTTATTAATTTGTTGATATTATTGATACTGACACTGTTTAACAAAAATCTTCAAGTAAATAAATAAACCTTCAAGTATAAAACCTTCCTTTGTTGGACGATTTGTGCAGCAGTGTATGACAAGTGGATCAAGTGTGTGGTGGGGGTAGAAAATTTCCTTTTGACGTGGGTCAAAAGTCCGACAACAGTCCGAACTCTTCCAACGTGAACGATGGTCGCATGACATTAAATACAATTAGTTCCAGTGTCGACCAGACGATGCGTTCAACCATCAAGCGTCCAACGTTGGAAGGTGTTCGTAGCATCGTTTGGTATCGGCATTAATCATAATCTCTAAACGGACTACAGCCCGCGGGAATCGACTGGGGCCGTTTTTCAATTCTCAGTTACTGAGGTTTATTATAAATCTTATTGATACTCTTCTCTCTCATTTTATTTCGAGTTAAACATAACTGTAGCTTAAACAGGCAAAATACATTTTTCGTTAGTACCCAGTAAACAATTTGGTGAAGTGCCCTATTTGGTGAAGTTCGAGTCACTCGTACAATTCTATTCTAACGCTTTACAAGTTCTCTACCTGTCACAGATTTTGTGTTAGTTATTCTTTCTAGTATTCTTTCTTTTTCCAACATCATTCATTAAGTATTTCTGTTTCTCTCCCACATGGATATATTTTTTTTAAGTTCACTTTCATCTCATTTATTCCAAAGTGAGAGAGAAACGAGATGCGTTAGACAAGTAAAATATATTTTTCACAGTTACACTTGTATAGTATTTTGTTCAGTACAGTATGCTTAAAGTATATGCTATCCTTTTTCAACAAATATTTCTTTAATGGTAATAGACAGACGCTATTTCCCTCAATCCCCGAATATAATGTATATAAACGAAGATAGTACCTAGCGATGGTAAGACAGAGGTTTTAAACCTAACGCAGACCTGCCGATCGTGGATTTTTGAATCACCAAAACAATGTAAAAAACTAATATAACGAGTATTGTTGAAGATGAATAATATTCATTAAAAAAATCACGATCCGTACTAAAGATTACATCTATTTATTTCTTCATTTAAATATTTATATTTTGCAGACTTTAAAAAGTAGAATTCCATTATGTTTTATACTCCTGCTAGTTTCAAGTTTATAACTCCGGTCATAAATCATAAACCGACTCCGCTTTTAATTCAGCAGTGAACCGTCGTTGCAATGTCTGTAGCTCATAAAAAGGGCCTTTCCTATGAACGACTGAATAGAAAACGAACACGTTCCAGACAAAAAATTCATGATATGTAATAGAAATTAAGTAGAATTTACTCCAAAATGTTTACTGGGTAACTTGGGTTGTTCTTTGCCATTCAAAATAAAAGTAACGTGTAGCAATGCTACACAAAATTCAGTTTTTTACTTTGTTTTGAAAATTACTATTGTTTTTAAAACTAATGGTAGGAATGTCATGAAATTTTGACACATATCGTTTGAAGGTTCATACTATCTAAAAATCATATGGATTTGCCAATAGTGGCGCCATCATACGAAATTTGAGTGTTAAGATTTAAGATTTAAAAAAAACATTTAGTGATTCAAAATAGTCATTTAAAAAAATGGTCTTTATTTAGAAACAGCGCTATATTAAGTTAAAGATCGCGTTTTGTGGCTCACGGGCGAGAATTTGGAGAAGCGAGATCAAAAGGACAAATCAACAGCGGAAGAATAATAAATTTTGCGTCATTTTAGAAAATATTTTTCGCAATGTAACTCTTTTGTACAGTCGTTACATTTTGTTGCATTCTTTAGCTGAGTTCACATGGCATTGTACTGCACGTTTTCTTGCAGTATAAATATTATTGAATAAACAGCGGCGCATACATTGTATATAGAACCATTCACACGACGTTCGTACTGCAAAGAAACGAACACATATATAAAATGTATGCGCCACTGTTTATTCGATAATATATATACTGCAAATAAACGTGCAGTACAATACTGTGTGACCTCAGCCTTATACTGACCAAAACACGACTTTTTTACTCTGATCAATTCTCACGCCTGTACTTTTACGAAATTTTAAACTTCCCGCGTGTACGACGTTTCAATTCGCGATCTTCTAGTCACTAGGTGGCGCAAAAACATTCAAAAACTATGAAAAGTGATGTTGGACAATTTGTGTCATATTCTAAATTAATAATTTTAAGTTTTTCAAAACAAACGTAAGAAAATTATCATAACAAAACATCCATTTCAACATATATTGCTGAAGGGTTCGTTTGTAAAAATGCAAATTATAACAGTCAAAATCTAAAATTATAATACCGGAATGGGTATTGAAACTTTTACTAAGTGTAAAGCATATTAATAAATATATATATTTAAATTATCAAGGTGATCGTAAGATAAGTGATTTTCTTAGGAACGTCCTTAGTAATCAGAGTTACAGTGACTTCAATTTCTAATTAGAACTAGAAGTAACACTTACCTTGAACAATATGCTAATACCGAGATTCATGAATGGCTTGGTGAAGTCGATTACGCTCTCCCGGGCATAGTTTATGGTCATTGAGCCGACAGCTAAATCTGCTTTCTGTCAATGTAAATAAAACATTTAAGTCTGTTGAATTAAATTTCCTTCATATTTAATTTGCAACGAATATTTTAGTCTAGCTTACGTGGAGGACAATACTAGAAGAATAAATTCAAAAAGCAGTATTAAAGCGTGTCTACTAAGTGCTAAGTACTTAGATACTTGGTAAACCTGTAAAAACGACGCATATTTTTTAATATCTACTTTGCAGAGGCGAATTTGTATAATATTGATGAATAACATGGAAAAAATGTACAGTGTTCTTAGTTCTGACACTAAAACACAACGACGCGACAGAGATGTATTAAGATTTTTCATTATATCAAAAATATTATCATTTTAATTATCGAAAACAACATATAATTAAAATACTATATAATAATAAAAAGTTCGAAGTCTTTCAAAAACGTTTTAATGTAAGTTTTGATATTTTGCTTTGTATAATGTATTTTAGTAAATTATATTCTCCTAAGATGGCAGCACATTAGAAATGCTACAACTTCACTCATGTTGAAATGTTGACAAGTCAGTAGCGGTAGCTTTGAATGAATTTTAAATACATATATTCAAATAGGTGTTAAAATAGTACATTTTAAACGTGAAAAGTAGTGCTGTTTATAAATAAGCATCTTAAGTTTCATTTTAACTATTTACTTTTTCTTTAAACATATTTTTATAATTATAATATTATCAATTATAATTATTACTGTGTTGATTGACACCTGCGTTTATGATGTCGTAACTTTTAACTTTGTTATTTTTTAAATTAATAATGGGTTAACTATAAATGTTATTTTCAAACTTAAGTGATGATTAACTTCATGCTAATATTTTTCTTAATAAGTGTGTGCTTTAGTTAGTGTGTTTGTAAATATTACCCTAACCTAGAAAGTGTAATTTATTTGAAATTTAAAGTGAGTGTCTTCAATGAAGATATGAAAAACAGATTACAGGTTAGATATTTTTAATTCTTTGCATGTTTGTACTACGATCCTTTCTTTGTGTTCTTTCTGCGTTAAATAAATTATGAATATATTTGTTTCATAGTTGGGAATAAAAAATAAAAAAGACATTTATAATGTTATCCCATAAAACTAGTTACCTTGTCCATAAGTTGGCGAACGATACCGTTCCATTCTCCAGTGTCGTAGTCGTAAACACCGTATTTTCCATCTGGGACAAGTTCAATTCGATAATCAAATCCCAGAAACGTAGATATTTCTTTTAATAGGTCAATGCAGAATCCCTCGTACATGTCGTTGCCACTGTAGTTTCCGCCTTCTTTAAGCATTACGTAGGGGGTCTCCTAGCAATAAAATATCGAAGAGATTGGGAGCGATTGAAAACAAAGAAAATGTAAAGGTTGCAGTACATAGTAGGTTTTATAGATAGATAAATATCAAAATGTAAAAGCGGTGTGGAGGAGCTCAGTATATTCAAAGCTATAAAATACTCGAAAACTAATTAATGCAAGGTGCATGCCAAAAACTTATCAGCATTTTGTTTCTTACGATTATGCAATTCGACCACATTTATGTTATAAATTATTTTAGACATACACAAAAACATTTTGAAACGGTTGAAATAGCTTCTTCAATCTACAGACTATTTCCGGTCATGTACATATTGGCAGCTTATGATGTTTAAGTTTTATATATCTTAATCATTATATAGATCTATAAGGCTTATACATGAACCACACTGCTGCCTAATAATTTTATGATTATATTATCACGTAATGAATTAAACTTGATAATAATCAAATCTATAAAATATAGCGCTGATCGCAGCAGGATCTCAACTACTTAAATTTTTTTTATTCTTAAAAAAAATGAATAAATCGAATAAGTAAATCTTAGAGCATATCTGAAAGTGTGTCCAAAATGTGTGTGAGAGAGAAAGGTATATGTTCCTATTTGTTCTCTATGCGCATGCGTCGAAAGTAACAGTTGTCAAGTCAGAGCTGTCTAGATATAGTAACAACTGACACGCAGTTGTTAAATATGACATAATATTGATGTAGAATAATATAGATATGTATAAATATAAATAAACTATATATAAATATAACTAAAAACGTGAGTTCTGTTCACTCCAAATATCAATTGTGTTGGCCGTTATCCCTACAGCGCAATCTATGGCGTTCATGAGTATATGTTTTCACTGAACGGTCACTGTTTTACCGACAGACGACCTTTTTACCAACTAAAGAAATATAATTTCTTTACATATGTTTTATTTATTATATCTTAATAGAATATTAATATTTATTATATCTAGACAGCTCACTTTCGACGCATGCGCATAGAGAACAAATAGGAACATATACCTTTCTCTCTTTCACACATTTTGGACACACTTTTAATCTATATAGGAAACATAGGCTACTCACACTCCATACATATATGCTCTAAGAAGTAAATAAATCTTATTTAAATTAGAATTCTTAGAATAGTATTTTTTGTGTATTCAAAAATAACATAAATGTGTTATGCGTGAAGGTTCGTGTAATCTGCATGTCATAGAACAGGGATGGTGAACCTTTTAAAAGCATCCGTGACAAACATTTAAGTAAGTCTTTCTTGAACGACTTTTTTTTGTAGGTTTCATGTCATGAAATTCAATTCTCAACTAATTACAATCAGACACAATTGATTACAAACCGTTGGCACGCATGCTTTAAGTTCACCAACCCTGTTATAGAATATTCCAACGCACGTGCCGCATCAGCTGGGAGACCATTCCGTTCCATTCACCAGTAGTTGGATCTTTGGCTCCATATTTTCGATCTGGTACTAAATCCAAAATATAATCAAATCCAACTTCATTAGCAACTTTTTCTAAAATATCAACACAGAATCCATAGAATCTTGAGTTTCCGGTGTAGTTTTTGCCATAATGCATCATGACATAAGGCATTTCCTATTAAAAACATAACACATATCATGCAAAAAATATTTCATGCTTTTTCCAAATACCTAAATATTTATTTATTTATTTATGTTATTTAAATTTAATTTAACGTCGGTATATTTCTGATACTGACTTCTATCAGCGACGACCTCCTACCATGTTGGCAGTATTGATGGTATCGTGGCTTTATATATATATATATATATATATATATATATATATATATATATATATATGCACTACACTTCTACCTCGTAAGTTTTGTGATTAAATATGATTATCAAATTACTTATGATAACAATTAAATGCAGAAAATATAGCGCTGGTCCGGGGATTGAACCCGAAAACGCAGTAGTCTCGTATCAAGCATAAATGCTCTCGACTACTGTAGCGTCTCATAGTTTATTAGTGATCTCTAGTACTAACAGTTAAAAAAATAATCTTTTGAATGGGCTTGTGTCCTCATTTTGTAGTGGTCGATTTTTCAATTGTTGATTGAAATTGATGTTAATAAATGTGTATTGGCGTGTCTATTTTATTAAATATCTAAATATTGACGGAGATATAGCAATTAAAAGTTTGAATTGTAGTTTTAGCGCTAGAAATGGTTGGCCATATTTGTATGACATGGAATGCATTTTAACGTCAGTTATTTGTTGAGTAGGTCAGTGTTGTGGTAATGTTTTGTAGCTGTTGGTACTCAAACAATCCAGTCAAGTCAAAGAATAATAAGTTTTTACTTTATTTAACCCTGTTAAGGCAGACATAATATTGAAATTTTATTGTTCCTTGAAATAACTGTAAATAATATTTGATATTTTGATATATAAATACATAGAGCAGAGATTTATGATCTGTAAGGTTGGTAACCTTACACAAGGTTTGTGATGTCACATGCATTTGGAGTTTGTACAACGTTGAATCCCTTTAATAATTAAAGAGACAAAATGACTTTTTTAATTGTTAATATCTCCTAACATATATGGAGTTATTAAAAAATATTTGAACATTTGAGGTTCTAGTAACCCACTTTATCAATATATAGTACAGTTTTATAGAAATTAAGACATAGGACACAAGCCCATTCAAATGGAATACCGTCATTGACATGTGATGCCATCTATATGATGATAGATTATTTTAGTTTAGTAATTTGTACAAAAATGGTTTGTTTCTTTCATTAATTTGTTTGATACATGAAATAGAATAGACAAAAAATTTAACTAATTTAAACCAGAGCCAAAGGGGAATGGCTCATAAATATGTTTCATTAAATTTATGACATAATATAAATATGTGGGACCCACCTAAAAATTTGCTTATGCAATATGTTTGTTATGTAATATTTTACATAAACGGTACCTAGTAATATTTTATCTAAAATAGTCTCATTATATAAATATTTTATAATAATTCAATCCTTATCAACTCTTTAAATGGTTTTCTTAACAAGTTTTGTATTTGTGCGGAAAGAACAATTTTTGCAATTGTAATAATTATGATAAACTTGTTACAAACGTGATATAACGTTTTTTACGTAACTCTTTAATTAATAAAGGATCCAACGTTAAACGAACCTAAATCCAACGAAAATTCCAATGCACGGTACATCACAAGCATTGGTATGGGTTGTGTGTTCCATGCACTATTATATTACCAAGGTTGTGAAAAAGGAAAAATAATCTCGATTATTTATTTCTTCTGTAACGTATTAGCGTATCTAAAACATGCGTCAAAATTGAAATTTAAATTTGATATAGTTATAACTCCGTGATTTTTTTTATATTTAAAAATATATTGACGCCAATATTGAAATATTGAAATTTATTTCAATCGAAAATTAAAATAAGAGTTCACCTGCGCATTAAGCAAGTCCTTATATAACATATCCAAACTCCTATAAAATAACTATAATTACGAAAATAGTAATCAAAATACATCATACCAGTATGGTGATGACGACTAATGTCACATTCATAGTTCCGGGGTCAAAGAATGCCGCCGTGTCCGACACATTGACGCCTCCATTGGGGCTCCACTCACCGACCTTGACGAGAGCGTGTTGTTTTAATTTCAGTAAATCCAATTTAAATTGAATTCGTCTACCTTCTTTAAATTCGATAGGTCCACTAAGTCCTTTAAATTCAACCTAATGGGAACAAATGTCACAACAAACATCGATTTATTAATTTCTTTCAATATCTAAGTTACATTGTACGTGGAAGTAGTCTAATTACCGCGTTTATGTAGTTAATTAGACTTAGACCACCGTCCCAGGGAGTCTCTTCTGCACATGATACGTTGGACACCTTTAGAGTATGAGATTGCTCCAATGTTTGTAGGCCAATAGCGAAAACATGAACGGAATCGTACATCAATGCTGGTTCAGCCTAAAATTCAATATTTATCAGTAAGTGCCTTATCTGAATTGCATTCAAAAACAGTTAATATTTTCTACACGATAAATAATAAAACTTAGGTCCTCCGCACATGACTGCAAGGGCGATTGGCGATCGATTGCAAACTAGTCGAGCTGTGTTTCGTGACTTTATAGAATTTTTAACAATACCATAATGGGGGATTTTATTGTGTCGTATTTGTATGTTTGAATGTATTTAAATTCTTTTGAATAGTATTTGTGCACATCTCTGTTCATGATATTACCATCAAAAGCATGCAATCAAAGATGCCCTGCGACCGAGAAACAGAGTCGCTGAAAACTTACTCAAACCCAGTTTAGTTTCGTTTGTGCCGTGTGTTTTCTCTCACTCGTATACACGTTCGTTCTCTCACTAACAACAAAGTTCCATTCTCATTCGGTTCGGGCAGATTCGGGGCTCAGGTTTGCAATCAGGCGCTTCATGTGCGGACGCCCTTAGTGAAAATCAAAAAAGAATCTTGGAGAGGGGTGAGGCTGCCGTGGGAGACAAGTCGAGTTCATTGTCAAACTGAGGTCCCGATTATTGACGGGATTTAAACAAATTACCGCATAAGCATTTTGTTTTTAAGGAGGTGCAATACGAAATATGAATTATATGAGCAACCAACAAATATCGAGACTGTACCTTCGAAAATGAATTTTTCAATTCACAATTAAATGGTTTTTGTCTGTTAATATTATATTTTGATGCATATAATAGTCACGAAATAATCCAAAAATTACTTATAATTGATGTTAAATTTATATTATCCCTACTTGTGAACACTATATTTTTCGAGTCATGGTGTGTTCACTGGGTTTTTGAGGGAACAGTTGAGTTTTTCGAGTTTTCTAAGCTTTCAAAAAATCTGAAAAAATTCAAGATTGCTTCTTGAAGTGTCTATTACATGGTCCAGAAGTTGCCAAAGTCCAAAGTTTAAAACCGTTGTTAATAAAAATTCACAAATAGTGAAAAACGCGGAAAAAACGGAATATTGTTAAAAAATTCATAACTTTATAACAAACAAATATTAAGAAAAACGGTTGTAGACTTTTTTATCTTAGACTATAAGCGTTCGAAAGAATGTAGTGCCTTTAGCGCGGGCTCCAAAAAGTTAAATTATTTGTGCACCTGAAAGTCGGGAATATTTTACGGATTCAGGTATGTTGTAATAAACGGAACGGTGATTATTCGGCACAAAATAAGTTTTTATTGATAAAAATAAAATTATTGATAAAAGTTATAAAATAATAATTTATATTAGTTAATAATAATAACTGGGACAAAAGTGGTTACGATGATTATCGCAAATCGGCGCCCCGCACAATACACAATCGCAAGTATTTTAACTATTTGTGTTGATCCTCTAAATTTCATGATACTTCTATCATTTACGTAAAAGGTCTTGATTATTAAAAAATGTTAAACAATTAAGAAATTATTTTATATTATAAATTTCAGGTTTTAGCACTTCAATTAATTTCATTTTTATATTGTACTAGTTAAACCCGGCCACGCTTCGTTGTGGTTAGTCTGATAAAATATGAATGAGAAAGTAAATAAGGACACACAAAAACAGATGACGATCAACTGGAAAGAAATGAATTTGATTTTAGAAAACACGCGCGTATTCCAATGCAATGTTATGTCATAATTTTAAGACAATCAACCGACTACTTTTCGTGTTCTACGAGCATAAGCATACGCAGGCTGAATTTTTATATTACCAAAAAAACTTTAATATATTTAAAGAAGTTTTTCTCTAAAATTTTTCCCCAAAAATTTCTTTCATCTTGTATAATATATGAAAAGAAATCTTATTGTATCTAGTCACAACCCCAGTTATTGTTTGCGGTTTACCAAAACGGTTATGTTCTTGACAGAGTTTCGGTAGTTTGTGAAACAATTTTTAGTGTCCCTTTAAATGTTTGGCGCCCTATTCCAGCCGGTACTGTTTAATCACAATATTATTTACTTGTAGATATATCAGGATCTACCAGGTTTCCAAATTTATAAACACGATCTTAAGTAAAAGACTTCAAAGAAGGTTATTTCAAAGCTGAGATAATTTAAAAAAATATAAATACTCGTACATTCTTAAGAAAACGGAACCCCCTGTTTGAAATATAAGTATAATTGTTAAAAGTAATTAACATGAATTAATTATTCAAATGGATTTCTTTTTCCTTTGAAGAATTGGAAGTGTGTCGAGTCTTCGGTGTCAGAATTAACATTGCTGTATTCAAAAGGATTGACGTTACGAAATATGAAACTTTATTTTTTATATAAAATATTATAATAGCTGCCTGCGCCTGATACAGGAGTACGAGAGTACAGCACAGGTACTGAAAACATTAATAGCGGATCCGCGTGAACAGGCCAAGGGATTACCCCCACTACATCCCAAGCCGCCAGTGCCACCAGTACCACCAGAGCGCCAGACCACAAGGCCACCCTACTTACTCCCGTGTAATCAAGAAAAGTGCTGGTATGACAAGTCACGGCAGGCGCAATTGATGTTAATAATAATTTGTCATTATTAACTAGTATGAATTTCTGTGTTATAGAGTAGAACATTTAAGCTTTTACAAAATATAATTACAGTTCGTATCATTAATTAATTAATTATCATTTTTATGGTTTATATTGTGTGTTTTGCAAATTAGTACAATATAGTTTGTTTTGATTGCATATTATTTGAACGCGACAAAATTCGATTACATTAAATTTTAATAAACTGATAATGTGTTAAACTGAAACTAATTATTGCATTTGGAATATGAAATACTCGTATTTAAAATAGTTTTGTATGCGTTCTATTTATGCTATTATTTTCAAAATTGTATTGCGTAGTACGTTACAATAATTATAATTAGATAATTTATTAGATAATACAACATGTTTCAATTCTGGTGGCCAAATAAAATTATTATATAGGGTCTTTCAAAAAGAGCGGTCATTTGAACTTGTCTTTCAACTATAAATGTCATTTTAAATCGCAATTCCCTGAAAAGTGGTGATATTTTTATTTTAACCTAAAGTACACACTCTGAGGTTAATAATGCAACACAACATCTGCCAAATGTCCTCACGATGACATTAAAATGACGGGAAATTTAAAATGACATCTCTTGTTGAAAGGCCTTATATATTACTTAAATTTGAATAATATTTATATTTCAATAAATTAATATTTGAAGCATGTAAATCCTTCTGAACTATTTTCTATTATACACAAAAAATCTCGCGATACATTTTTGAAACAATTTAGCAGAGTTAGGAAAAATGTTTTTTACACAAATTAAAAAAAAATAGCACTTCACCATTTTATATTCGAGATATATTAATTTAAAGTATCATTTTGTAGTATGTACGTATGTATGCTATATGTATTAATGCATTACTTTACTTTCTATTACTTTATATTACTTTATTTTCATATATTCGAATGTACATTGTATATACTCCAGCAAATGTGAATTTTTTATTCCCGGATTCAACAAAACACAAAATTGAAACTAACCAAAAACTAAAGTTGTGAAAATAAATTGCTAATAACATAAGGGGCCATCCATTAGTCCTCAAAGTGTGACAAGACACGACATGGGGGGAGGGGTTGTAGTCATTGTGATGTAACATCTAGTCTAAAATTAGTCTTAAAAATAATATTAAGACCAAAAAGCAAAAGAAGGCAATAAAAGAATTTTTTTTTTCAAATGTGTGACGTCAAAACAGTGGGACGGGGTACGCAAAGTGTGCAAAGCGTGACAATATAGTCGAGGGGTTAAAAAATCATCCACCCCTAAAGAATTGAAGTTAATTATTTACGTGTGCCAAAAACAACATAATGAACGAACGAAAGAAAATTGATACTGAAAAAAATTGAAGTTGAGATGATAAATTATCACCGAAAAGAATCGATTTCTTTCCCAAAGTCACTCTACTGTAGAAATAGTGCTCTTACCTGTATAATTCTGCTCCTGTTGAGAATGTTGTGTCCGATCGGTTGAAATCTCTGCATGTCCTTGAGGATTTCTCTAACACCGACATCTTCCGCGTCCACTATTCGGAAGGCGGTCATATTCACAAAGTTGTACTTAAAGTCTTCCAAGTCGAACGTCTCAACGTCAAAAGTAGTGAACAGGTAGTGGTACTTGTAGTCATTCATTTGAAGCTGTAAAATCTTTAACAACATTTTATTAGCTGATTTATTTGCAACAGATTTATATTTGTAATTAAACAGAAAAAAATATTTTATTATATTATTTTTTAAAAAAGTTAAAAATATATTTTTTTATTTGATTTATTTACGTCGGCCTATCTCCGATGTTGAGTCCTACCATCGAGGACCTTCTATTATGTTGGCAGTTTTTGTGGTGTTGTGTTAACTTAATAACAATCAAACCTAGAAAATATAACTGACGGCTGTCTTTTGTGTGTGAATTGAATTTCATTTCAAATTTTAATTCCATTTTTAAATTGAAATATTAACTCGCTCCATACTTATTTTTTTGCACATAACAACAAATAATTTTTCATATAAATTGACTAGAAAAAATTATATTTTTGTCAACAAAATATAAAATATTCACATAATCGTTATTTGACCAACTTTTTTTCAAAATTCGGTACCAATTCGGTCCCAAATAATTTTTTTTTAAATTTTGAATTTTCTTTTATTCATAATATACTAGCTGTCCCGGCCACGCGTTGCTGTGACTAACGTTTTTGTCATATTACATTACATAGCGCCATCTATTGAATATTTACTCAATCTAGTCAACAGAATATTCACTCAATCTAGTCAACAGATGTCGCCATCATCGTCGCCAGATGTCATATGTCATATACAGATAATTAATAGACAAATAATTTGCAATAAGATAATATTGCAATCATAAATTGAGATGTAAGCTATCCTATCTTTCAAGTTGGATCAAATTGCACCCGGTGTACAAATTTGATTAAAATCGGTTAAGTAGTTTAGGAGTCCATCGCGGAGAGACAACGTGACACGTAATTTATATATATTAAGATTTAATTATTCTACAAGCCAAAATATGAACTTTCTCCAAAGTTCCCTACCAGGCCTCTAATTTTTTCAACAAATTTCGAATTTTTCGAAAAATATCAGCATTGAACACCATAATACACATGCAATATTTCAACTTTCTATCTTTTACGAATAAGAAAAAAATATAGGAAAAAGTGATATTACCTTCCTCAAAAAGTATTGCATATTATCAGGTCTGGTATCGATGATCAAGTTGTGTATTTCTTTGTTCTTTATTTCTTTAAGCACTGAATGGTATGACTCTGGTTCAGCTCTTCGTAAATAAATTTCAATGTTGAGATTAGCGGGAGAACGCACAAGTTCTCGAAGCTTGATTAAATCTATCAAACAAACATAAAACAAAAATACACAAATATTCTATATTACTACCGAAGTCGAAAACTATCTCGCGAAAGTTTTATGTCTGCTAGCTTGCTTCAAGCTAATTTCATGCTTCATTTTCTACCTCGAATAGAAATTGTAACACAGTGTGTAAGATTCTACTACGTGCCTAAAGACCCGCGCTACAAAACAAAAGAAATAGTTTCATAAAGAATAATTTTTTTCAATAGTAAGAATTTTTCAGTTTTTTCAAGAAAGGATATTCCTTTTCTTTTAGCTTCCATAAAAACAAATTTCAATTTTAAGAAGAAACTACTTTTCTTTACCTTTCACGGAGATTTTGGAGAAGAAGCTAGCTCCCAGTTTTAAAATTTCGTTTTGACGAGTTAAGGAAGAAAAATTTATGAAATATGCGCAGTATATTGGGGAGGAGAGTGAGGAGCGGCACCACAAGTTGTGTCTTCAGGACCATCAATCCCGAAAGTGGACCTGCTGGGTGCTAGTAATTGAAACAGGGCTGGTATAATGATCAAAACCGAAAGTCTGTAAAGCTGTCACCAAACGATGTGGTGAACGTTTGATTCAAATGCCTCTAACGTGTGAGTTAAATATTGGAAGATTGTCATGGAAAGTTTCCTACAACACGGTGGAACACGGACATTGTTTAACAAAAAGTTTCAAGTAAATAAATAAAAGTTCAAGTATAAAACCTTCCTTTGTTGGACGATTCGTGCAGCAGTGCATGACATGTGGATCAAGTGTGTGGTAGGGGTTAGAAAAATCTCTTTTTACGCGGGTCAAAAGAGCGACAACAGCTCGAACTTCTTCCAACGTGAATGTTGGACACACTTAGTTCCAGTATCGACCACATGATGCGTCCAACCATCAAGCGTTCAACGTTGGAAGGTGTTCGTAGCATCGTTTGGTAGAGGCATTAGGCTAACATCAACGTCTCAACGCTCTTAACTCCCATGCCGTTTCATCCTTTCCCAATCTTTGACCAATATCCATCGCAAGTAAATATAAATGTAGTATTCGTGTAATGTTATACAATATATTAAAAAAAAGACGTATAAATTGGGTCATATAATGGTTCTGTATCGCAAAATTTTATTTTATTTTATAGCGTTGTAGAAAAAAATCGACTAAAGTAAAGTTGAGCCGAAGATCTATGATCCCACCCTGTTTTATTATCTTTTATCTTAAGTTATAAATCTTATCTATCATTTTATACATCTCAACTTCTTCTATGCTACAGAATATATGTCATTCTGTTTCGTAAATATTGTTTTTATTTCATTTTTATTTTTATTCGCGCTTGGATCTGCTTCAGTGAGAGTATATACATTCATCTATTGCAGAATATACTTCATAAGACTTTCAAATGGTTACATATACCAGTAAAACCAGCTAATCTAGTGTGTCGATTTGTATTTTGATACATTTCCTTATATTATTGACAATTCCATTGGACAAGGAAATAAACTGTGTGTTTTATTTTAAATTAGCACCATATTATTTTGGATTTATTTATAAATACCACATTTGATATTTAAGGAATATTAAATCGACATCTGGTCCTCAGCAGGGGCGTCTGTACATGCAAGTGCACTCGTGCGCTGCAGTACCAAATATTTAAAACTTGAAAAAGAAAAAAAAAACACAAAATATCATATAATACTTCAATTACATACTGACTGTATAATTATTAAGTTGCAAGGAATCCGCTTAATCTCTATGACGAAATAAGTAAACCTTTTTTACGCTCGAAGAGATATGCCCCATGCGCTCTCCACAGCGCACCTAGCTACTCAATATAACTACTATGGAATATGCGATATATCTCCTAGCGCGTAAGACAGAAGATACTCAGTGCAAACTATATGAAGATTAGCCGGGGCTTGCTGAAATAACATGACATGACCATTGACCATTTCGCCGCGAATAAAAGTCGTCGGATTGATTTAATATATAAACAATAAAATTATTAATAAGAAAATGTTGTTTTATTGCAAATTTAAGTCATAATTCTCTATAAGGTAGTAAAGTGCATGGCCTCAGGTAGAAAATGTAACACTTTAATTAACTTGAATTTAGCTAACAAGTGTGAAATTGTACTGCAAGAAAACTTCTATATAGGAAGTAGAAAATGAAACTTAGAATTAACTTATGGCAAGCTAGCGAGATAATTTTCTTATTGGACTGTAAGGCCCAGATCTTACTATGAAATAATTCTACACGGGTTTTTTCCTCACGGTTTTTATTTTATATATTAACACGCGCGGAATTATTCCTCAGTGGGATCTAGTCCTAAAAAATAAAATTTATCCTTACGTCCACACTTGCATGATGGCAGATGGCAAATTTGGACGGGAAGGATATCGTAGTACCTAGAAAAACTGGAGGGAGAGAAATGAGAATGATCGCTAGGTTTAGACTGGAGGATGAGGAAAGAGTAGGTAGATATTGGAGAATGGAAAAAGAGAAAGTATGCAGGATTAATTAGAGCAAATTAATGTCACGAGAAAGTAGAATGTCGAGTAGGCCTGGATGAGATATTGCAAGGAAAGAGGGAATAAAGAGTATGGATGAAGGAAGTAAGGAGAAAGAGAAGATAGAAGAAAGATAAATCAGAGGAAGATAGATTTTAATTGTAAATTGCTATATATACATAAAGAAATGAATTGAATTAGATATTGGTAAGCTTAGAAAATGAAATGAGCAATAAATGGAAACCGATTGCCAAAGGCATTTGTACCCGAACACGCATGTGTCCTCCAGGTCTATTAAAATTGCATACCATAACCTCCTTTATCACTCTCTCCTCTTTCTACCCCGTATATAATAAATTGAAGAAAAACAAACCATAATCCTCTTCATAAACAATAGCAACTCTTGTCCAGTTCAAGAAAGCCATCACTTCCTGGAAAGCGGAGTTTAAAAGATTCTGTGCCGGATGCAAATTAATGGAAAATTCTTTGAACGCTGTGTCTAGATCGAGACGCGTTTCTAGATGAGGAATGTCTAGGGTGTCGCAAATCGAGTGTATGTGTGCTCCTAGGAGGGGGTCGGAGGGCCCGAATACGGCTTGAACGCCATATTGAACTTGATGGCAAGCTGAAAAAAAGATTTGCTTTATAGAAAGAGCTGCTATATTAAAAGGCATATATCGTTAAGGGGTTATATACAGTTAGTATTTTTAAATTCTATTTCATTTTCGTAATGTACATATATTTAAGTACACACACAGAAATTTCAAATCAATCCTAGGCCTAATAACTGTATATAATTCCTTAAAACAGTACGTCTGATGCCAGAGGTATTGGCGCAGTATACTATGTTAGAAATGTGGAATTACACAGGTCGTTGTCAACGGAGGACCCCCATATAAACTCATAACTGTATTAAAAATTGAATTAGAATTGAACGGAATTAGACTTGGGAGCCCGTAAAGTAAAATATAAAATTAGCAATAACTATTATACTCAAATAATTTAAAGCCTCCGTTTACACACTGAATAAATAACTAAAAATAATACGTCAAAAAGTTGTTTTTCTTAGACACCGTGTTGCAAATATTAGAGAAAACATAGCAGTTGGGGTGCCTGCTTAGAAGTTATTGTTAAAGACGTAAAAAGTATCATTTCAAGAGAGAATTAGAAAACAATAAAATTATTTGCTATATTTTCTTTCCCTGGACTTTATTATATAACTGTTTGTATTTAAAATAGAAAAAAATGATTGTTTTGTAGCATAACTGTACTACATTGCCTAGATAAAGCGCCTGTCTTGATTGATTAATGATAATAGGCGTCATTGGGGGAGTTTTTAGGTTTACCAAATCCTTTCTTACCCGCATATTGAGATCATATTGAGTAGCTCTGCCCATTTTTATCCAGATATATGAAAAGATGAGGAAATATACTGTAAACGAAGAAACAGATAGACAGAAAGCCGAGGCCTTATATAATAGAAATAGGGGTGGTAAAAAGGGTGGGTTTAGAAGTTCAAATCCTACCCCCAGCATAAGATAATAATATTAGATGCCATTTAAAATACTCTTAGAAATATTAATTTAAGAATACACCTAATAAAAGGAACAAAAAGGTCTTGTAATTTTTAAAAGAAAGTTTTTAAGACAAAATTTTGTTTTATGTGTCACTTCCTTCAAATTAAAATAGACATTTTGATGCTTCTGGGATATTTAAACACAAATGCTTTAGATATTATATCTAAGCTCAGTGGTTTCTAAAAGCCTTGTCCCTAAAGAGCCAAAGGAATAATTGCAATTACTGCTTAAATATAAATTGTGGGATGATGCCAATGCTCCTGGGAAATTCAAGACATAATATACAATTTATAGTGCATGGTAAAAGTAAGCGTCCATGGATTGGTGTTACCGCATCGGATTTATCGTTGAAACATGGAAGAGGGAGAAGCGGAAAGGAAGGCGTACAAACAATCACTATAGTAGCTGATCAGAAGCCGACGGCGGGAAGGTTTCAGTGGTATTCTCTGTTGACTCGTAGTCCCCTTCCTCCTGCTTCCCTCTTCACTCATGTTTCATCGATAAATTCGATGCGGTAATGCTGACCAGTGGACTATAACCTTAAGGTGATAGTAGACGATGTATGTTACCACTCATTAAACATCTTTAAGGGGTCCGTTGACTTAAGCTTTAAGCGTATTTAAGCGAATTTTGACCGGACGTATACGCGATACTACGCTTTACCTATCCGTACCCTGTAAATACAATGAACCTCGCACACTGCAAGCAACAAAGTTTGTTACGTTAGTCTCGAATACCAAACGAATACATGGAAGGAACCAAACGAATGCACTCCAAGGGATATGAAAGAGAATGCAATAGTCTTTTTCATAACAGTGGTGTTTCGATAATAATGAATGTAAAAATTTTCTCTCATGACAAATTATTGTACTGCGAATCAACTCCAATACATCCTATAGTACACAAGTATATACTGTGATAAAGGCAATAAGGCAAGGATACTGAATACTGTGAGAAAGGCAAGGAGGGAGATAACAGCTTGTCTGCTTGCTTGTTTACCCTCTACCATACCGTCAATCAACCAAGCCAACAGCAGCGGTTCGGCTAGGAAGAAACAGATACGACTCTCGGTAGGCTATCTCTCGCTTTGCCTTTATCGCTCGCTCTTACACGCGGCCGTATACTTCACGTACTCTATTCTTATATCTCTATGATCGTATCGGCACGTGGTATGTATGTATTGTGACAACCAAGCCGTTGATTTACATTCGCAATCGCTCTCGCTTAAATACGCTTACAGTGTGCGACAGGCTTACACAGTATGGCAAACCTTGTTTCATTCTTTCATTCTTTATCGACGTCATAATTATCATCTTGAAACCTACCTTAGTCAAGTCGTACGAGTATTTATGACCCCACAAAAGAACATACATTATGTTACCTTGTATTAACATTACCTTTTTTGCTGGCATGAAAAGAATCGTCTTTGGGGACGTACTGAATGTCGTATACTAACGTCGTCCGTGGTAATAACGTCTTGTCTCTGTTGATACGATGTACGGCGTATTTGAAAGCTAATTCTGTGCTGCTGTTTTTCTGATCTTGTGTAAATATAGCCCCTGTAATAAATACAAACAGTTTTTAGAAACATTTCAATTAGATGCGAATTTATTTTGGGTGTAATCATAAAACATAATAGTGCGAGATCCGGCTGTATCATTCTGTTTTTAATCAAAATACAATTTTTATAGATATAAAACATTTTATTAGGAATTGAAATTTTTTAATAAAACTTATGTGTTGTTTCTGAAATCAAAGGTTATTTTAGTAATTTATATACACATTGTAATTCCATTACAATTCTTTTTTATCTAATTTTATTATAACCTAACATTATGCACAGTGAGTTCTATCAGCTCCAAATATCAAATGTGTCCGTTCGCACACACTACAATGAAAGTAGCTATAACTAATATATACCATTAGCTCATCTGACAAGAAAGCAGTTGTAATATCTTTGGCCAGTGTTATCAATTTAAGAAATATAATTTCTTTACATATATAATTATTAATACAGAAATACAATTCTGCCGGTTTGTCTATCTAAATATGGCTCCAAGTACTTTTAATTAAAATTTGATTAGTTAATGTTTTTAAGAAAAATAAAATACAATTCATTTTAAAGAGATATATGTAAATCCTATATTATAATGTTCCAGGTGTATATTATAATGTTCCAGGTGTATTATTAAGCTTTTGAATGTGAACACATTTTAAAATTTAGAAATTCAATTTTTTATAAAAGGGGCGCCGAGAAAATTAGGGGGCCCGGTAGGAAACTTTGGAGAAAGCTGAAATTTTTGATTTTGTAATAATTTAATATTATATTAAAAAACAAAATTCAAAATTTTAATATTTTATTTGGGGGCACAGTTCTTGCCGAGGCTAAAAATTATGCTAGAAAGTTGAAATTTTGCAGATGGATTATATAATATATTGAATTTGTTTTTAATATATTGAATTGGTTATATAATATATTTAATTTATTATATTATATAATAAATTTAAAATATTTTTAATTTTGTGGAAAAAAATATATTTTTTATATGAAAAATTATTTGTTTTTATATGTAAAATTTATAAAGAACGAGTTAAATATTTCAATTTAAAAATAGAATTAGAATTTGTAATGAAATTCAACTAACGTTAGTAACTTATAAAGTTTGGGTTGCTTGGTCTGCCAACCAGGTGTAAATAGGTGTGACTTATTCACACGCCGTATTCACAAATTTGCCGTGTGCAACAAGGTTGCCGTGCCGTACTTAGTGAGGATAAGGCTGTGTTCACACGGTATTACAGTACTGCACGTTTTTTACAGTATTCAATTTTAAACGTAGAATCAGCGGGATGTTCACACGGTAAATTTTTATTAGTAAAAATTAGTAAGAGTAATGCACAAGCACTCGCTGCTACAAAGCAGCTACAAATATAATGAAATTACAATAACATTCTTGCCAAAGGCCCCGCGCTGGCTAATATTAAATTTTTCTACAGGCCCTGTTGGTTGGCTTAATGCGGCACTGTATTTTCCTCGCTGCAAATATAGCAATGAAGAAAATTAAAGACGAATATAATCGGAAATATGTATAATAAGCCATTGAGAAAAAGCCTGATGAAAAATGTATACAGATATGGTGATATAGTAGGTATACATGATCCTTGTTACTATTCTATATATTTTTGAATTGTTTCAAAGGTTTGACTACATGGAACATGGAATAGGGTGGTAATAAAATCCATAGAGATTACGAAACCCTACAAAAATAGTTCATGTATGCAGGATGAAATAGTCAACCCTATTGCCTACAAGACAATTTTTGTCTTACATATACATTTACATTTACATATGTGTATACAGGGAGTGTAAAAGTAGATATACGTTAATTCGCAGACGTCGGATTTACATTTGAAGGGGCACTAGGCACAAATCAAATGGAATTCAAATGGAAGAGTAGCAAATCATAAATAAATTATATTTGTTCGTTACTCGGTTATATGCGGTTATTTATCACGGTATACGTAAGATTTAATACGAAAAAAATAGTTTTAAAATTTTCGGAAAAACAAGTTTGTGGGCATTTATAAAAGTGCTCAAATGAAGACTTATGACTATCATAACCCGATAAAGAATTACACAAAGACGTCCCTGGTGCCGCTTTTAGGGTCGGTGTGCCCCTAGGCTCAAATTGTGGTACCCCTTATATACTGCGAATGTTAGTAATTTTTTTAAAATTTTTATTTTTTAATGTTGACGAAAAAGAGGTAAAAGGTCAATCGAAAATCTCAGTGAGAGCTGAAAAAAGAGTTACGTCTTCGAAAAATTAAAAAATTTCTACCACACTCTCAAAATTTTTTAATAAATTTATAATTCTGATTCAATTTGCGATTTTGTACCCGAACCAGAGTTTTATTTTCCAAGTTTGGTTGTTATCAAATTAAATTGATTATGTACATACATAACTGCAAATTTAGCAGCGGTGCTGTTCATATATATGAAAGACAACACAACATAAATATTGCCGCGTAGTAGGAGCTTATCGGTGATAGCACATATAATTTAGCATCGATATTTTTTTTTTTATTTATTTATTGGGCTTTGGCTTATTCAGCCTTCTTGCCATTCTAAAATACAAATAAATATTACATTTTATAATATATACAAATTATTTAAAACTATACCTATATATCTACTATATTTATTACTATTTATAAACTGTTATATTTACATCACCATTTCTTTAATCTAAGTTAAAGTTCTTTGAAGATTCTTTATACATGTTATATGTCAATTTTATTGTCAAATATAAACTCAATCACACATTTTGCAGAGGCACTATTTATATCGGAGATCAGACTTAACACGTTCACTGGCATCATGGTATACTTGCATAAATTACTCCATAAGTGGTCGATTGCCTGCTTTTTGAATTTATATCCTAGTATCATGTGGTAATAGTACCTAGTACCTTCCTCTCCACAGATGCAATTAGAATATTGTATTATTTTTATTTACACTAGGTGTGATGGGACTTTACAATGACCTGATCTTAGTCGGCATATTGTAGAAATAAATTTTCTAGATAAATTTTTATTGATCCACATGTTATCTTTAATTTTATTGTTGAAAAGGTAAAATGTTTTGCCTGTGGTTTGACTTGCCTCCGTATACATTATTTGCCAGTTCATGCAGGCCTTTTCCTTGATGATAATTTTCATTTCATTTAAGGAAGATTTTATATCAATTAATTTACCGTCAGTACATGCTTCTTTCGCTAACTTATCTGCAGTTTCATTGCCTACTTACCAGAATGACCTGGTACTCATAAAAATGTTATGTTTACTCCACTCTTTTTCAGTTTGCAATATATTTCTTTTATTTTACAAATATTAGCATCGATAATAACCTGAAGTTACATAAGTAAATAAAGAAAGTAATTTTTCTAAATCCATCTCTAAAATGTATAAATAAGATTATACTTTTTTTTAAATTTATTTAACGTCAATTCGGTGCTAAGTCCTATCATCGACGACCTTCTACTATGTTGGCTATGATTCCTTATAAATTCTAAAATATTATAGTCATGATCTTTTTAATTAATTATTGCCACCTTTGCCTTTCCAAATCAATTCGCTCGGACTAAATGCTAGTAAAGGACTATAGTTTTCTTCATCCTGCATGCTTTGTAACATAATATTTTTGAAAACGGATAAAACCGATAGCCGAGGTTTCGTTTTCGTTTTTGTTCTCAATTAAAAACGTTTTTCGTTTCTCGTTTCTCGTTTTTAGTCCGTGATTTTAATAATGTTTGCTATGTTTATAAGCTAAAGCAAAAGGTATAGGTATAGGTATAGGTATAGGATATTTATCTACCAATACATCTGTGATCTTTGTAGAATATATATCCATAGAATTTAATATATGCTCGTTTATTGAATAAGTTCTTTTGTTAATTGTATAGGGGAATTTAAAACGAAAATATGATAAAGAAACCGAAAAGGTAAATGAGATACGAGAAAATAGAAGGTAGATATACATAAAACGAGAACACAAAAGTGCTCTTTTCATATAATAGACAATTTAGTTTCCTTTGAATATTATTTTCAGTTTCATTCTGATTTGATTACATTCTGAAGTGCCTCAACAAATAGTGGTAGTCCTGCCTACACTGACAGGCGTATTAAAGGCATGGGCGTTCGTAAGGGGCTCTTGGTGTCCCCCTTGGATATCAAGTAATACTAATTTTTAAATCTGTTGCATTTTACACTGGATAGAATGGAAACTGAGATTGTATAAATTTATGCTAGATACAATTCAGTTTATTGAGTAATATTATCTGATTATTGATAATACGCTTAAGATATCTCAGGTAGAAAATGTATCTTGGAATTAGATTGTGGCAAGCTAGCAAGTGTGACTCTTGCAAGACAATGTTTTATCTCGGATTGCGCGATAAAGATTCAGTCGCATAACGTACTTTACCTTTTATACACAAAACGAGAACTAACGTAACACTTTATTATTTACCGAAATATATCATAATTTTGTTCTAATAATAATATGTTTAGTAAAACAATCCCATCTCAATTTAATATATTTTGTATTTTTCAGTTTAATTCAAATATTATGTTACTTTGAATATTTGTTCATTCTTTTATCTATTATTATTAAATATTTAGTTCAATTTCCTCTTTGTTGTTTGATAATAACAAGGTTTAAACGTTCTGTTGCTGGTTCAAATCATTCTTAATACAGCTCTCAAACCAACAACAGCCAAAACAACAAAATAAAGGCAAACTAAATTAAATTAAAAATAACCATATTGTGTACATTCTATTACTTAATTGTGTGTCATATAAATTAAAAAAAATAAAATCCAGAGCTGTTTCAATCACTAAACCTAAGTCAACCAAATTCAGAGAAGGTATTATTTCGTACTACAAATCTACAACTAAACAATGTTTTTAATATATTAATTTAATATGTATCATTATATAATCTTATATAAAAAGCATTAGTGACGTCACAAAACTTACATTTATGTAGAAAGATAATTTTTTTGAAATATTTATTTGAGTGCAACAATTTTCATAAGTGAGCACTGAAAACAATATATATATTTATTTTAAAAACCTTTATTTTAAGTATGTTATAACATATAAATTCAAAACTGGTATAATTTATAAGTTAACCCAATAAGTTTTTTCAGATTTTCCCTGCTTTCAAATATCATATAGCCTATATTCTTCAGACATAGAAGATATCTTTTCTTATGTAACCTTACATTATATTAACCTAAAATACAGTTCTTTTTATGTCAAATAAAGCCTAAATTAATATATATATAACTATGTTTATCAGATGTAGTGTACATTTGACTACCTAGCGTAGCTTGTTATGTATTGCTACTAATTCTTATGTCGGCAGTTCAATCTCGGCGAGACATTTGTCAAAACATTTGTCGATGTGCCGAGACCCCGCTATTAGACAAGCTTGCTCTCGACTTTGGTTTGCCCAATGTCCCTCGGGTGATACATTTGTCGAGAGAGGAAATAACTGAGTGGTGCGAAGTACTTTTATGTGTCTCTCGTTTCCTTTGACTTGTATCAAAATACCGCTCATGAACCGAGGGAAACCAACACGAGGCGAGAGTACTCGAGACAGGACAACACCAGGTGAGAACTATTGTACACACTCGATTTCGTCTGTCTCGGCGAGAATGAACTTCCGACATTATGTGTTGTAAGTATGTATAACCTTTTAAATACACAATTTCTAATTACACGATATATGAAAATGTAATGCAATTATTTGTCTAAGAGATTTTCCCTGCTTGTCAATTTATCTGTGGACGTCAATGACAAGAAAGGGATACACTTGTATTTTTTCTATTATAAGAATTGCTTGATTAAAATTACAAAAGAAATTTTAATGAAAACAGATTTATTTCAATATCTGACAGACGATAGATTAAGAATTGATTACAAAATTATAACATTATTGATTCATTCAATAGTAAACATAAAACTAGAAGAAAAAGAAAATTATTCTTTTGTTAATGGAATTTATGTACATATTTTGGTCTATTCTTCGTATCCCTTTGTAAGCCTTCAAGTCTAATGGGTAGGTGTAATAAGAAGTTCATGAAAATCATTCTGTTAATCCATCACGTCGTCGTCGGTCTTCCCCCATGACATTTGTAGTTTTTATAGTTCCCTAAGAACTATGGTGAACCACGGCGTATATATATATATATATATATATATATATATATATATATTTACATTTAGAATCGCCATCCAATTACTAGGTATATGTTCAATAAAACAACGTTTCTATCATGGGAAACTTAACTTTATTATAAAAAGATACTAGCAGTTTTCGACGTGAAATTGAAACCAATGAATGACCCCTACCTTACACACGGCGAGTAGCAATTATCACAATGGGCTTGTGTCCTCATTTTTTAATGGTCGATTTTTCAATTGTTGATTGAAATTGATGTTAATAAATGTGTATTGGCGTGTCTATTTTATTAAATATCTAAATATTGACGGAGATATAGCAATTAAAAGTTTGAATTGTAGTTTTAGCGCTAGAAATGGTCGGCCATATTTGTATGACGTGAAATGCATTTTAACGTCAGTTATTTGTTGAGTAGGTCAGTGCTGTGGTAATGTTCTGTAGCTGTTGGTAGTCAAATAATCAAGTCAAATCAAAGAATAATAAGTTTTTATTTTATTTAACTCTGCTAAGACAGACATGATATTGAAATTTGATTGTTCCTTGAAATAGCTGTAAATGATATTCGATATTTTGATATATAAATACATATAGCAGAGATTTATGAGCTGTAAGGTTGGTAACCTTACATAATGATTGTGATGTCACATGCACTTGGAATGTGTACAACGTTGAATCCCTTTAATAATTAAAGAGATTAAATGACTTTTTTAATTGTTAATATCTCTTAACATATAAGGAGTTATTAAAAAAATAGTTGTACATTTGAGGTTCCAGTACTTACTTTACAGAGGTTACTTTATCAATATATAATACACTTTTATAGAAATTAAGACATAGGACACAAGCCCATTACACTCTCTACTGGCACACTATTCCTTTATCAATATTGGTTAAAACATAGCAAGTCAGAATTAACACAAAATGACTTTTGTTACAGTGAAGCTGTATCAAATATACAGGGTGTTTGGTAACATGGTGCAAATCCTTAAGGGGATGATAGTTGACACCGTCTTAACCGAAGTCTGTTTATTTATTTTTTACTGCTATTTTTATGTTATTGTTGTAAAAACACTATTTCTCACATTTAAATGCCAACTGTGCCCCAATTTATTTAATTTTATTTTTTGGTGTACCTAATCTAATAAACCAAGTTTTAAGCATCTGCGTTATTTAAAAAAACATACTAAATGCTTTCGAAGTTGTAAAAACTTTTAAAATTAAAAAAAGCTGCTGCAGTTTATGGCATACCTTTTTTAAAATAATTTTTTGATATTATATATTTTATTCTGCATGTGACGTCACAACGCTTCTAAAAATTATTCTTATTCTATGAAATAATTATTCTTAGCCTATAAAAACAAATTTAAAAAAATCTATCAAAAAATGGTTTCATGCTGGAACTACCTTAAGTGTAACCTAAAATTAATGGAAGTAATACATTCATACTAACAACTTTAATTCGTTAAGACTTCTGTAGACTTCTTAATGCAATGCAACAGTGCAACTTCAGAAAATTTCATTTTATTTTAAAATTGAAATAAAGTTTTCAATATGGTTGTTGCAAAATATTTACATTTTGCAAGGAAATTACATTTTAAATACAATTAATATCTTAGTTAACAATCAATTTTCTAAATGCAATTTACCCATATTACGAGACTACTACGACTACTACGACCATAAACCTTTAGGAAAACTGTCTATGTACTTCTAATTAAAAAGTAATCAAAACAAAGTCTCGGGAGATAAATAGGTTTACATAATAAAGTAGGTGCATATAATACAGCGCTTGAATGTTATAGAAAATATTTATGAATTTTCATAGAGTATTCTGAATTACTTCGAAAAATTATATCTAACTTAAATATAATTCAATATTGATCCTTGCACAAGACCTTAAAAGTATTAGGTGTCTTCCTCGAAAGGCATTTAGAGTCTAAAGCCACAGATGTTAGCAACTAAAATAGCTATTGAAGTGCAGTCACAAAATTTAAAAGGACAAACACCGTTGTTTTGTGACGTCATTCTTTTACCGCAATAGTAACTATTGAATAACATAATTGAAATGGCGTAATCTTTGAAAAAAGCAATAACTTTTGATAAAGTTCAATATATTCATTAAAGTTAAATAAATTGGCGAAGATATAGCTATTTAAAATTATAATTTCTGTTTTGCCGCTTCAGTTATAGCTATAGTTATGGCGTCACTTGTATATTACTTAAATCTGTGTTTGTACTTTCATGAAATGTGTGATTGTGATTCAAATAATATTCAACTTTTCTTGAACAAATTATTTATCTCAATCGTATCTAATCGTACTAAACAGAATTCAGAATCATTCGATGCTATCTCTTTTACTTGTACACTCTGTTGTATAACAGAGATGACAATTATTTAGAAGATAAGAGGACACAAACGTGACGTTAGGTCTTGACCTATTTCTCATAACTGTTGATCCCTTTAATAATTATAGAAACAAAACTGACTATGTAAATAGTAAATATCTTCTATAGAATAAGAATAATTTCGTCAGTGATAGGACTCAGCATCGGAAATAGGCAGACTTAAAATAAATTTTATAAAAAAAAAATTAGACATTTGAGAATAGCGAACTTTATCGATACAGTACAATTAAATAGAAAGCCTATTAATTATTTTTAATGGGCTTCAATATAGATGACACAGTGGTTGAGATCGTTGAAGCGTAGACCCCAAATTGCTATGTCTTAGGGTCCGAGTCAACGGCCATACCATATTGAACGTACCAGATTTGGTCAATCTTAAATAGGCCCGGCTTGGATGGGTGAGCTAGGGAACGCGTTAAGATTACGATTATGGTGGTATGCCAATAGGGGTAAATCCGTTGACATTGCACCCTTCGTACCACGGTGAACAGTGTTCGGTTCCCCACCATACTTCCTTCTCTCCCCAGGACGAACACACTTTAGTGATATCCATATTAGTTTGGCATGTATCTCCCCATGCTGCATACCTAAGTTCCGTCTACCGTTTACACATGCAGATGCAATTTATGTACAATATTGCGAGTTTATGGCTAATATAAGCTGGCATCGCAAAACTCTAGGAGTAGAGGGAAATAAAATCATGTTTTACTGCATACAGTGTAGTGTGTATAACTCGAACTCCGTTTATTTGTGTTATGTTTATTTAATAACATATATGGTATAGATCTCACAGCTTTAAGGAGGTACAGGACGTACCGTCAATGCAAAAAGTTTATCTCTCGGTAATACGAAATGCAAAATACGAAGCACATGAGAGACGAGCAAATATTGGGACTGTACCTTTGAAAATGAATTTTTCACGTCCCTATTAAACTGCTTTTTGCTTGTTAAAATGATTTTTTATGCATATAATAGTTTAATAAATTAAAAATTACCTATAATTAATATCAAATTTATATTAATTCAATTAAAATACAAATTAAATATTTTGATAAAGCAATAGTAAATTTTGCTACGCTGCAAATTTACGTGTGACCCATGCGTGATTTGGTTCTTTGACCAATAAATTTTTATATTTTATATAACATTTATTCCGATTTTGAATTTAATTGACTTAAATTGACATTTGCTTAAATTGACATTTGCAACGTTGCCGGCTTATAACCTACATTTACTGGTTCTTAAAGGTTTTATTTAAATATTTTCGTAAAATGGTATCCTTTTGATAATTTTCTTGTTGCAATAGTTACAGAAAAGATTACTTTATATACACCTAGTTTTTGAAAGCCGTGTCACCATTCTTTTATAGTTAAAAGTTATATTGAGCTAAGAATTATGATTTGTATGGAAAATGACTATTTTTAATCATGTATAAAAAGAAAACTATGAACCCTAGGTCTCTAAAATTTTGAGACAGCATGTATTTTAACTATTTGTAACGACCCTCCAAATTTCACAACGTTTTCATCATTTACGTTAACGTCCTGTACCTCCTTAATTGCATTATAATGAAATTTCTTTTTTGAACTTATGCTTATGTTAAATGTTTGTTCAATGGTGATGCTCCTTTAAATATATAACTGGTGTAAGAACAACAATAATTTCCATTTATGACATTTATATAAGCGAAAAGTTTGTTTATTTGTTGTCATAATTCACAGCTTCTCTAACAGTAACAGTAACAGTATCTAACCTCTTCAATCTTCATACAATTAGCTGTTACTATTTCCTATCTGATTTACTGATACGTATGTGAATTGCGAGCTCATTGTTTTATTGTTTTAGCAACTTTTGCTATCCTGATATTAATCTGGCTTCACACGGTGAATGAACCGAACCATTTCGTTCAGTGGTTGTTAACCTTTTCAAAGTCGCGGAACATTTTAATTAATAGAAACGATTACGATGGTCATTTAAACATAAACCGGAATTTTGTTCATTTGAGTGAGTGGTCATGTAGTGAGGTCAGTAGCGAAACGAGCCGGGGAATCGATGGCGAGCTTTCTATACCCAGGTAGAAATTGTAACGCAATGTACACTACACTGTAAGACAATTTCTGTATGAGAAGTAGAAAATGAACCTTGGAATTAGCTAGTGGTAAGCTAGTAAGTGTGGAACTGCACTGCAGACAATTTTCTATCTGACAAGTGTATTTCATATTTTTTTAATAATTCATTTACTGAAATTTAAGGTGAAATTTGTTACTTCATTATGATCAGTTTTGTTTTTAAGTAATAAATTATAAAAATTTTATAGCATTATTTATCAAAAATTAGTAATTTATTTAATGATGTTATTAAATCATTTATGTTAAGTTTCATTTGGTTAGAACTTAGGGTTCATGTTGCAACTTAAATAGGCTTTGTCTGTGGAATACCGAGCTAAAGGGGTCCCCTTTTTTATCTCCTACGCAAAATATATTTTACCTAGTTGCAATTGCCTTCCAACCTAGCTGAAATTACCTTTATTTTTAGCTCTCAAGCAAAATTAATTATCTAGTATCTAGTTATAATTGAATTTTTTAGATATAATTGAGTTCTAAGGAGTCATGCTAGGCAGAGGACTATGGCGGACATGCCCCTACCGTTGCGTCTCTGGGTTTTACTTACATAGAAAGTTACCATTACTTAAGGAAATTTATTTTAATTTTATTTATATATAATATTTATTTAAATTTCTTAATGATGAGAAGTGAAGTTTACTCAATTTAATGTAGAAATCTGGTAAAATTTCTTCCGTGGCTTCAGTTTTATCAATTTATATCAAAACTATAAATAGTTTCATTCAGTTAAAACTTAGGTTTGTATCAAAACTATATGTATGTTGTATCAAACCTATAGATAGTTTTATAAAAAAAAAATTTTAAACTTCTTTTTAATCATCAAAACATTGGTCGATGTGCCAAGACCTCGATTGCACAAGTTCACTCTCGACTTTTGGTTCACCCAATGTCCCTCGGGCGATACATTTGCCGAGAGAGCAAGTGACTGAGTCGTGTGAATTACATTTCTTTGACTTGTGTCAAAATACTGCTCATGAACCGACGCGAGGCAAGCCAACAGAGCAAACTAATAACGCTTGCGTGAGATTTTATTTGTAAGCTAATTTATATTTTAACGTAAATTTATGGAAATATTTGTGCAAATCACACAAAAACTGAACAATTATTTCGAATTGTTAACTAGTTGAAAAATCTCTAAAGAATTAGAGATTCGATTTGAACCAGGTGTTGTAAGCATCCATTAGAACCACTACACCAAGTAAACAGTTATTAATTTTTGTTTTTTATATTATTTTGTTACTTAAGTAGCATGATAACAAAACTAAAATGTTGAATAGTACGAGTAAAAAATGTATTTTCCCTATAATTTGGATTGTCTGTTGTGTTGGCATTATGCAAACGTACAAATTGTATAATTATTTCTACTATTATAATGTTCCAACTGTATGTTTATAATCTTATATTCTTATATGTTTGGTACTGAATTTTGTATGGCAGCGCGAAAACGGCTCCCACGATCTTTTTGAAAATTTCCTATTTCGTAGAGAAAAAAATTCTAAGACTTTTGGCGTCCCCGGATTTTCCCCTGAATTTCCAGGAAACCCGTAATTTTGGAAAAACTGGAAAAAAGTTGGTCTCTTTTTTGCTGTATAACTTCTTATTTGTAAAAGATATAAAGTTGAAATTTTGCATGTGCATTAAGGTATTCAATGCTGATATTTCTCAAAAATTAGAAATTCAAAAATTGAAAAAGGGGGGGTTGAAGAACTGCGGGGGCCCGGTAGGGAACTTTGGAGAAAGTTTTTATTCTGGATTCTAGAATAATTAAGTATATTATTAATAAAAAAAAATTCAAAATTTCAAAATTTTATTTGGGGGCACGGGGGCAGTATTTGCCAAGAGTAAAAATTGTGCTAGAAAGTTGAAATTTTGTATATAGGCTAACCTTGGTAACTTATTTACGAATCGAAAAAAAAAATCCCGAATTTTGAAAAAAAGTTGGTCAAATAACGCATAAATTGAAAATATTTTTTATTTTGATAAAAAAAAATTTTTTTTTTTTTGTCAATTTATTATTGAGCGAGTTTATTATTTCAATTTAAAAATAGAGTTAAATATGAAATATAATTACGAATTATTTTATTGGTTTCAAATCATACACGCCAAAAAGACGTCCCTTTGCGACGGGGGTAAACGTTACTGAAATTTAAATTTTTACATGAAGTTCAAGCCACACACAAAAGACAAACGTCGCTTGCGACGGGGGTAAAAGCTAGTTGTATAGTATATAGTTAATTTCTTTGCTTTTAAATATAGTAGGCAGACATTGTTTGTTAATTTCTTTTCTTTTAAATATTTGTTATAATTTTTCAAGCATATTACAGTTTTGTCTGAATAATATGGTTTACTGTTAGTAGGCTAATATATTGTTCAATAAACAGGTTGAGTGAGATTTGTATGACCTATCATTAGTCTGACCAGTAACTCTTGTTTACAAATAAATGGCTTCACTTGTCTTAATTTGTTATCAGTTTCTTCGTTTTACAGTTTATTACATTTTTAATTTTGTTTTTAAGTCTGAACATATTATAGTTGCTTATTCTGGACTGTTACTATTACATCGTATATCTAAATATAAAAATATTGTAATTTTATATTCATCGTATAATAGACGACATTTAAAAAAGATACTATATTGTTAAAAATGTTTTTCATTTTAATACAAATGTAATAGATAAATACGTATTAAAATTAAGAACCGGTTATTAATTTATTTAAAGATACATTTTAGTCTAAATTTGTCAAAGAATTCTTTGAAAATGCACTGCAATGCAAATGCAATTCCTGAGTCTTGCGAGCAATGATCGTAATCGAACAGATCTGATTTATATGAATTTCAAATCACAAACATTTTACAAATCACTTTTAAAAGAGTATTCCTGCACTATTCCTGAATTTTATTATTAATTATTATTATAGTACAGAAATACACCTTTAAAAATGATTCGTAACATGTTTCACTCATATAAATCTCTTGAATTGAATTTCAGTTCAAATTTGAATTCCATTTTTGAATTGAAATATTTAACTCGTTCCATATTTGTTTTACATATAACTATTTTATATAAAAATATATTTTTTCCAATTTGTTCATTATTTGACCAACTTTTTTCCTAAATTTGGGATTCTTTTTTTCGATTTGTAAATTAGGTAAAAGTTAGCCCATATATAAAATTTCAACTTTCTAGCCCTCGGCAAAAACCGCCCCCGTTCCCCAAATAAAATTTTTGACTTTCGAATTTTTTTCTTAATAACTTATTTCATTATTATGTAATCTAAAATTTGAGTTTTCTTCAAGGTTTCATACCGGGCCCACTAATTTTCTCAATGTCCCCTTTTCCTATTTCTTAATTTATAATTTACAAAAAATGTTAGCGTTGAACACCGTAATACACATGCCAAATTTCAACTTTCTATCTTTTACGAATTAAAAGTTATTGAGCAAAAAGTAAAAAATTCTTTTTTAGTTTTTCCAAAATTACGAGTTTCCAGAAAATTCAGGGGAAAATTCGAGGACGCCAAAAATCTTAGAATTTTTTTCTCTACGAAATAGATAACTTTCATAAAAATGCATGGAACAGTTTTCAAGCCACCATACGAATCGCGTAAACATATAGACAAATAAACATATAAACTTTCACTTGGAACATTATAATATATCTGTAGGATCTCAATAGGATATCTGTTCTAAAATATGCTGTAGAACCTGTTCTAAAATTTATACAATTTTTTTTAGATAGTGTATGAAACGATCTAATTATTAGTTTTTAGAATAACTTAAAACATTTGTAACTAGCTCGTGCAGAACGGGTTCAAAACCCCTGAACTACTCGAACAAATGAAATAGTTATATCATTCCTGTAGAGTAATTATTTGGGGCAATCGATTTGAATTCGAATAATAAACCAGTAATAATAAGATATAGTGAAGCTTGCTTCAAAACAAAAACATCGTTAAAAATATATGCAAGGCCGCTTATCGATCTCCCATACCCCATACCCCATATACCCTATACACCCCATTGTCAGTCACCATATCACCATGCCACATGATGACTACCTTGCCAAAGATGTTAATTAGATAAGGAAAGCCAAATCTGAAGGGTCCATTATGAACATAGTTGACCTGCATTCTCGGAAACTTTCTATACATACTTATACTTGTAAAGATATTATAATAGTTTACATGTAAAAACATGAAAACTGATTTGTTCAAATATATCAGTGACGGTTGGAAATTTGTAATTTGTTGGGCATTCAATATTAGGACATTTTTGGAATGAAACTATGAACATAAAATAATGAGGCAGATGCTGTATCCTATATTATAATGTACCAGATGTATATTTATGATCTTATATTCTTATGATCTTATATTTTTATGTTTGAATTTTTTTCTTCCCTTTTTGTTCTATAACTTTTAATTCGTTAAAGATAGAAAGTTGAAATTTGACATGTGTATTATTATTAATGAAATATGTTATTAAAAAAGAAAAATTCAAAAATACTATTTGGAAGCATGGGGGTGGTTTTTGTCGAGAGTAAAAATTGGGCTAGGAAGTTGAAATTTTATATATATAGGCTAACTTTGGTATTTTTAAAAAAAGTAGGTTTTGTTGAAAAAAATATATTTTTTAGTCAATTTATACGAAAAATTATTTTATTATTGAGCGAGTTAAATATTTTAATTTGAAAATGAATTATTTTATTGGATTCAAATCATACACACTAAAAAGACGTTGCTTTGCGACGGGGATAAACTCTAGTGAATTTATATTCTATATTACTTCATATTTATTTGCTATACCTTTCAATATACACCTCTCCTCTATCGCTACACCGCTCCATGCGAATTTTCTATTTTTCAAAACTGTGCTGCATATTTAAGCGAAATTTGACCGGACGTATATGCGCTGACCCTCGCATACTGCAAGCGACAAAGCCGTCCGAATACGGCTGAAATAGCCTCTTCTATAATAGTGGTGTATCGATAAAAATGAAAGTAAAAGTTAGCTCTCTTGATAAATTATGTTAGTGCAAAACAACTCCAATACACCCTACAGTACACAAGTTTGACTTGGCGTACTGTCGTATCGGTACGTGGTATGAATGTATTGTGACACAACACATGCAAAGAACACAGGAGTCGGCTTGTTTTGAGAGTTTTACCCGCCGATTTACATCCGAATTCGCCGTCTCTTAAATACGCTTGCAGTATGCGACAGACATGTCGATTGTATGGCTGTAAATAGAGTATCGTACACTGAGTACGATGCGACAAGCCTGTCGCGAGCGTTAAGTTTGTGGTCGCGGCGTACACCCGGCACCGCTCCTTCCTATTTACCATAGGTTTGTTACGAAAACATGCGAAGCAACGCTCACTGTGTGCGGCTAGCCATGCATATTTTGCTACTGAGCCTATTTCTTTTGCCGCAGCCTGAGTCGCGTGAAACAATTCGCACATAGAAACGCATTCGACAGTAGGCGATGGTTCTTAATGCGGTCCTGGCTTTGTATCTCCTAGTGGTAACAGCTCTCAAATTATTTTATTTTTACTAATTCTAAATTTACAGTGCAAATATTAGTCTCTTTGTTATAGAATAGAATATACAAAATAAAAGATTCATTGTATATTTGTTTACATATTCGAGTATTTGAAAATGACGTTATGCACAAGTACTGGTATAATAGTTTCACACGACAAGTATTTTGCAGTAGTTAAGTGTCTTTTTATGACTTAATTTCCATGCACAGTGTGAAGTACTTTGTTTATTATATTTAAACAAATAGTGTTGAACTGAATGACTGTTTTTCAAAATCTTTTCAAAACATAATAGTCAGAAATGTATTTATTTAATTAACATCATTATTTTTTATAACGATTTTTATTTTTTATTTCGTGATGCTGGAATATAATATAAGTAATTTTCATCAATTTTTTTAAAATTTAATTAATATTCCGCCAGTGGTAACACTAGAAATCTCTAAAGCTTATATCAGACGGTTCACTTTTTGATCATTTCTGCATTTCATTCGAAATGAACCGTCTGAACACAAAATAAATCAAAATGTCGAATGAATGGGCTTGTGTCCTATGTCTTAATTTCTACAAAAGTGTACTATATATTGATAAAGTTGGTTACTAGAACCTCAAATGTTCAATTATTTTTAAATAACTCGTTATATGTTAGGAGATATTATCAATTAAAAAAGTCATTTTGTCTCTTTAATTATTAAAGGGATTCAACGTTGTACACATTCCAAGTGTATGTGACATCACAATCCTTGTGTAAGGTTATCAACCTTACAGCTCATAAATCTCTGCTATATGTATTTATATATCAAAATATCAAATATTGTTTACAGCTATTTCAACACAATAAAATTCCAATATTATGTCTGCCTTAGCAGGGTTAAATAAAATAAAAACTTATTATTCTTTGATTTGACTTGATTATTTGACTACCAACAGCTACAGAACATTACCACAGCCCTGACCTACTCAACAAATAACTGACGTTAAAATGCATTTCACGTCATACGAATATGGCCGACCATTTCTAACGCTAAAACTACAACTCAAACTTTTAATTGCTATATCTCCGTCAATATTTAGATATTTAATAAAACAGACACGCCAATACACATTTATTAACATCAATTTCAATCAACCATTGAAAAATCGACCACACATTCGGTATTGTTCACTCGCGCTCCGCAAGATGGTGAATGAACAAAAAATGAAACGTCTGAACACAAAATGAACGTTAACTCTTTTTATCTCATGTTCTGTAGTGTAACGAATTCCAATATACAATATCACTTGACGACATAATAGAGTATAATGCCAAATGAATGTTCATTTTCGTCTTTAGCGTGTAAGCAATCAATGAAAGTAAAATGAACGGTTCACTCTAGTGATAATCCAGGTAGGACCCAGGTAGAAATGTAATATTTACGAATTATCATATAGCACTATAAACTAGCAAAATAAACCTTGAAATTAGTTTGTAACAAGCTAGCTAGTAATATTGAAACTGTACACCAAGACAATTGCTCCTCCCTCACGCATTAAATTTTTTTTTTATAACTTGTTTTGTTTTTTGATGTTTTTATGGGAGTCGAATTTTAGATGAAATCCCTTCTCTCTCCTTTTGCTTTATTTAAAATATCTTGTATTATTTAAGTATCAATACATATCCAACAAACAACTCTAACGGAAAGTTATCTTGGAAGCGAATCAATTTAAAAGTTTAGTTCAAACAAAAAAGAAAAATAGGTGCTGAACATAAGAAAGGAGGTCAAAATCGTGTTAGTGTTGATTTCTTACGAAAGAAAACCGGAGAATAACTGTTATCGAAGGAAATGTCATTATTAATCTTCTAGATTTGAAGGATAGAAATTAAGAGCTTGGATCGGTACCAGAAATTGATAACAAATATTATTGGGTGGTGTTATTTTACTGGTGTGATATCCAGATCAAAAATCCTAATTAACTCAAATAATAAGAAAATGTTTTTCTGTAAATAGTCTCTAAAGCAGAACTGACATAGATATTTTCTTTCATAATACCTTAACTCAGGTCGAAAACGAACCTTGGAATTAGCTAGTAGTAAGCTAACAAATGTTAATCTGCATTGCAAGACAATTTCTATATGAGAAGTAGAAAATGAATCTGAATGGGAAGCGTCTGGTGGAAGTTAGGACTCTCTGGAATTGTCTGGCAATAGTGAAGGTTGGTTTTTTATAATATCCTATAAAAACCAACCATCATACTTTCACGCAGGTGAACGAGGTTGTTATGTACATTTTATACCTACTAGAGGGTACGAAATTTTTTACTAAACATCCGACTCAGATTTTGCCACCGATTGTAACTAGTAAAATTATAGGTAGGAGGGTAGTTTGATATTTCAGTCACATTTTGAGCAAGCTCTGTCATTTAATTTGTGCGTAAATCACGATGGATGCCGCAATTGCGATTGAGTGTGTAGTCAGGCACCATGGCAAAAATCCAAAAATTGGGCTGTGAACTGCTATCCCATCCAGCATATTTTCCAGATATACCTCCTCCCCCCCATGCGAATATTTCCTGTTTCCAAACATGAATAAATGTCTAGGCAGTAAGAGATTTGGGTCTAACGAAAGCCTATTTTGAGGACCTTGAGAAAACCTATTTGGAAGGAATAAAAAAGTTGGAAAAACGCTGCGCTAAATGTACCGAGCTTAAAAGAGACTGACTACGTTGAGAAATAAAGCGCTTTTTAAAAAAAAAAAAAAAAAAAAATCACTGAATTATCAAACTACCCTCGTAATATACGTACCCAATATTGGCCGTCTGCAAAAAAGGTATTAATACCCTTCCCGCTCACAATGTGTTAAATACAGTTGAACATTCACATTCACATAGAGACGGGGTCGTATATAATCATTAGCATAAAACAACTAATGTTTCAAAGAATAACAAGTAAATATTCAAAAGGAATACATTAAACATAACAAACAAGTATTTCTCGCTTTGGTGTTGCCAAGGATAAACTGAAATTAAATTATATGTTTCTACAAGGAAGAGACCGACCATTTAGAAGCTCTAGCAACTGGGTAAAATCGTTATTCTTAAGTTTTATATGAGGGTAGTTTAATAATTCAGTGAATTTTTGAATTTCCCGCGCAGTTCCCATCAACTGTCATCTATTAATAGACTACTGTCAAATTTTGAGCAAGCTGCGTCATTGATAGCCATTGAAAGCAGCTATCCGCGCGATGGATACCGCGATTGCGATTGAGTGTGTAGTCACCATGTAAAAATTTATAAATTGAACTACGAAGTTTTATATTTGTACAGGAGTCCTATACATTGATAAAGATCCCTATCACGACCTCAAATTATATTATGGAAGATATTATTTATAAAAGATGTTATTTACAGTACATGAAAACTAAAGGGTTCAACCATAGATATATTAGTATAGAGTGCGCAAAGGGTACGATAAATGCAAAGACAGAGATAGCTGCCGAGTGTCCTATCTGTCTCTTTCTAGTCGAACCGCTGATGCTGCCTTGGCTGTTTGGCGGTGAGGTAGGGAGTAAGCAAGCAAGCAGACGCAGTGCTCGGCCAGAAAGGGACACAGAGGACACTCGTCAGCTATCTCTCTCTTTGCATTTATTGCAGTATTCAGTCTCTTTCGCACACTTTTCTTATACCTCTATGGGTTTAACACTAAGTCATTCAATGTAAAATCGTAAGCTACATTATGTCCATTTCTTGATCTCATGTTAAAATTATTTATATCCACTCATTGTTCTTAGCTAAATGAGCTGAGATTACTTTAGAGCATATTAGAGCAGAGAATACTTTTCAAAAGCATTTAAATACAAAATGCAAGTACCTCGTTATTTCCTATTTCAATTACAAAATAAAAATACGTATTTTAAATTTTTTTTTTAGAAAATAGAATACTCTTTGTGTTACTAATATAAATGTTTTTTTTTTATTATTAGATAATTCTCTTTGATAAAGATTTTTGTTTCATAAATATACTACCTAGAATTTTTAAAAATAGCAAAAGTAAGGGGTTTATTAGTGTCGCATGTTTATGTCGCACTAGTCTGTATGTTAAAAGTACAACACATTTAGTACACTCATGTCTAAATAATGTCAACTTATGAATGAAAATATATAAATGTTGGATGTCGCATGTGAGGGTAGTAGGTAAAATAGGAATAGGAATGTACTGGAGTGATTGTCTTGTATTAAAACAAATAATGAACGAGAAAATATGATAAACAAATTTAGGTAAACGAAAATCAGATGTCTTATGGTAGGGGTAAAAGGAAGGATAATCAAATAATAGGCACAACTATAATTTTAAATTAGAATTATTAAGACAATTGTGCAGATACTTTTAGATCGTAGATGATGCTAATGTTGGTGGGGTTTTAAGTAAATATTAAAAAAATAATAGTTACTGATTAACACTATGAAGTAACAAAAATGAAAAATGTATTTTGTATTTTCCAAATAGGAAATAGGTTTGTAAAAGTTTTCACATAAAATATAAAATTCTATTCTTTTAAAAGATATTTTAATACAAAACAGAAAATAGGTATTAACTATTTTGTATTTGCATTTTGAGTATATGTATTTGAAAAACGCACATCTCTGTAAATGAGCACCCAAAGGTTATGGCCTTGGAGTGACTGCTTCACTCACTCCACATTATGCCACCTGGTTGAAAGACATTTAGGGATACCCCCCTTGATGGAGACTTTTCAGGAGACTAGAGTCTAGTCCAAGACTTTTCAATATACACACATATGGGGTCATCCATAAATTACGCCACACAAATGTTATAATTTTTTAGGCTCCGCCCCATTTTCTTTCGTCTTGTCACGAAATAGTCTGGCCCTCTCTCCCTGCCGTAATTTCATACATTTCAAAAAAAATTCTTTTACTTTTTTTCTTTTGGTGGTATTTGATTATATGTTAACTCTCCCTTGTCATCTCTTGTCACACTTTGTGGGTTATCTCTCCCCTTTACGTAATTAATAGATAGTCGTATAGTTTCATACTTTGTGCGCAAACATTCAATCTGTCATTCATTCAGTTTTTGTAAAAGAAAATTAATAATATACAGTTGTTGAAGATAAAGAGAGAGAAAGAGAGGGAGATAGACGGATGGAAATTCATTGAAAGTCTATTAAGTGTCTTCCGTTACTGGTTGCTATATTTAAATTTCACTTGTAAATAGGTTTTGTATACAAGTATTCAAATAGAAATCTAAATATAAAATAATATTATTTTCTTTTTATTGATCAACAAAAGTCAAATTAAATCAAAACAAAAACAAGAGGAAAAGTATAATTGAATTAAGTACAAGCCGTTAAATCATATATAGGACTGGGTCGAGCTTTGAGGGTAGTTCTGGTTGTAGGGTGTAAGGGTGTGAGACGTGGGTGCTTATGTAACAAAGAGCCCATCTTCTTCTGCTCGTATCCTCGTCTATTTCTCTACGAGTTCTAAATACTATGTTATGACTATGTTAGCAAATGTGCGTAAGTACAATATCTCAGAAAGTCGTTTGAAAAAGATGAAAGCCTACGAGTACTGTAGGCTGATGGCCTAACGGGCTGAAGGGATGAAGGGCCTATGGGGGTTGTTTCCGTTTGTAGCAGTGATGAGCAATGCGTTTGGCATGAAGGCAAAGGAATTACAAATGAAGGCGTATAATTTTGTTGTTTTTGTACATTTATACGAATTTAGTAAAATTATACGAGTATATATAAAATTGTATATAAGATTTCTTTGTTTATTTATTGTTAACTGTAGAACGCTTGTATAGTGCAAGGTATTTTTTGAATTAGCTAGAAGGGCATCTTTTCTGTTATAAATAATTGATTCTAAATAAGTAAAAGATCTTAGTTCATTAAAAGGTTAGCCTATTTTAACGTTGAAAAACCAGTATAAAAAGAACAGTATCTTTTTTTGATGTAACATTCAAGTATATATATTATTATTTATTATTAGTATTACTTTATTGTAATGTTTTTGCTATTAGGCACTAGATTCTTCCGCCTTAAATCATTAAATTACATATCATTGTGCTTACCCAGTTAACAATTTGGTGAAATGTCCTGTTTTGTAACGCTTCTATCACTATTGCACAATTATAGTTCGCATCAACTTTATCTTTATTTGTATTCCGACTGGTGGAGTGGTTTCACCATTTGTAGTCGATAAAATAGACATTTCATATGAACGACTGTGAGATACTGAAATGTAAATGAACTCTTTCATGACAAAAAAGTCATACGCATCTTCAATATGATGGCAAAGTGACTTCAAAATGATAAATATAAATCCCTACTGTTTTCTCTTCGTACTACTCTCCCTCCTGTTTCTACTTTGCCCTCCCTTATCTTTCCTCGCTCCTTCTCCTTATCTCCGCCATCCACCGCTTCACTTCACTGCCTTCCTTTAATAGCAACACAATCTTTTTTTAGCTTTTTACTTTTTTTTCATAAGATTACTTAATGTGCTCCAGCGTTTCTACCTCTTCGGCACGTCGTTCCTTCTCGTACTCTTCCATCTCCTGGATTTCCTCCCATCACTTTCTTGACGGTTATATTTCTGTCCATTCTTTTTTTGTCCTAACCGTTGCAATCTTTGCCTCCTAATTTCAGTCTCTATATAGCTATATCATTGACATTAATTAACAAATCGCGAAACAAGTTTGCCGGGAGGCACGCCTAAAAAAAAATTTCAATATTATCTTATAAACAAATGTAATATCTATGGAATATCTGCCGTGCTCACAGTGACATTAAACATACTTTAAAAGTAAAATATAACATACCTGTTAGGTTAGGTTTTGTACATAAAGATTTATACATAAAATTCGATCATTACTATAAGTAAATTTTACGTATTTTGTTATACATTTTGCTATCTTATTTAAATATTTTATTATTTATTTTATTTTTTGTGTGGACCCTTAGGAACAAGTCCATGGAAATGATATATATCGGTGGAATGAGTGGCCAGTGGTATCGGGGAATGGAGCCATCAGCCATCCACCATCCACCATCCCTTTCAATCCATCGATCTGGAAATGTGTGGCTTAGGAAATGCGATTCAGCAAGTGAAATTAGACAAATGTAATGCCAATAAAAAATTTGATGATCACTTAGTATATTGCAGCCAACATGATCGAATTACTTCAACAACTTTCTTGTTTACAGTATTTAAACTGATTGTTTAACTTTTATTTATGTTCTAAAGACTTCATACATGTGTCTAATAAATTTATATAAATATAATCAACTAGAGTTTACCCCCGTCGCAAGCGACGACTGTCTTTTGTGTGTGAATTGAATTCATTCATTTTAAATTTTAATTCCATTTTTAAATTGAAATATTTAACTCGTTCCATGTTTATTTTACATAGCTATAACAATAAATAATTTTTCATATAAACTGACTAAAAAAATATTTGTTGATTATTTCACCAACTTTTTTTCAAAATTTGGAATTTTTTTTTTCGATTTGAAAATTAGGTACCAAAGTTGTACCATATACAAATTTCAACTATCTAGTTAAATTTCAATTTTTACTCTCGGCTAAAACCGCCCCTGTGCCCCCAAATAAAATTTTTGAATAAATTTTTTTTAATATCATAATCAATTATTACACAATCCAAAATTTGAGTTCTATCTTTTACAAATTAAAAGTTATACACCAAAAACTAAATTTTTTTTACGGGTTTCCAGGAAATTCAGGGAAAAATCCGAGGACGCCAAAAGTTTCCCAATTTTTTTCTTTACGAAATATGCAATTTTAAAGAAAATGCGCGGAGCCGTTTTCGAGCCACCATACACATCGCTGGAGCATATAAACAAATAAACATAAAAACCCAAACTCCCTTGGAACCTATATTTATAATATACGAAGGATCCTAAAGACCTTGTACATGTGTACTATAAAACTGTCTAATAAGTTTATGATTATATTTAAATATAATCAATTGATCGAAATAGTAGCCTAAGGGGCCATCCATTAATCAAGTCACACGCAGGGGTAGGGGTGATGGGCAGAAACGTTGTCACATGCTGTATAAATTTTATAAACAAATTTGCAAAGAAAAGAGTTAAGAAAAAGGTAATTTCCTGTAAAAGTATAAATTTCCATGCCGCGCAATATAATTTTTTTTAATGGAAATGTGTAGTAAGTATAAATATTTGGTTTAAAAAAATGTTAATTTCCTAAAAAAGTTATAAATTTTCATAAGATAATAAAAAAAATAAAAAATCATTTGTTCTAAAAACTATAAAATATTATAAAAAGGTATTGTAATGTGTGGCATCACACCAGTGACGTAATTTATGGATGGCCCCTAACCGAGGAAATATATCGAACCCAAAGATACAGCTGCACAGTCTTAACGCTCTAAGCTGTATGTAGTACACTTGTACATAGAGCTACGTTTATAGTTATGGTGGAGGTGGTCCATAGAAATTAATTTGCCAAGAACCCCGACGTTTCACATACGAGCAATTTATCCAGTATCGGATTAAGTTATTGGGGAGACCATGGTCTGTACTAATTTATTGAATTAGCGATTGATGTAAGGTCTGTGAAAACCACCCTTCTTGCCTATCCCTCTCTGGAAGCCCTAGTGTATTTATTTATATACTTATTTATTTTTTAATGCCCCAAACAATAGTGACACAGACTTCTACAACTACTGAGTAATGATAGCAGGCCGTCCACTTTTCTTTTCTTTTCTTTTGATTTACTTTTTGCTTTTGTAGTGCAAATGGCTCAACTCAACTATAAAACTTTATTCCCTTAACTTGTTTCTTATTTCTCCTAAAATAAAAGTTTTTTTTAATAAAATATTACACAAGTTCATAGAAAGATAATTAACTAACTGTCACGAAACTTCGAATTAACTTTTTTTTATAGCAGCGAACCATTATGGTGTGAACTGAACTTGTCGCTATAACACTATTAGAAATTAATAAATAAACCAGACTTTAAAACAATTATTCATAACAATGTACTAATTTCGTAACCCATTTCTTCCGTCCAAAAACCAAATATTAAAGTATTTTTACATCACTATTATCTACTCATAAATTCTTTAAGCTAAAGTTTTGGGGGTACTTCCTTCTTATCCCGATAACTTTTTCAACTACAAAAACACACATTTATATCAAAAGGGGATCCGAATATCTACCATAAGCTCTATATGCGGCCTTATAGTCGGTGAGGATGGCGATGGCGATGGCGGCACTCAAAGCTTTACACAGATAACTATATTCTTGTAGATGCCCGTCGCCCCGTTTTGTTCCGAATTGCTCGTGCCCCATAGGATTGCCCGTCGCGGCGCCTAGGAGGCGAGACGAAAAAGGATTCGTACGTGTCTTACAATCCTCAGATCTACAAAACTTCTGATCCGATTTCATAGACTAAAATTTGCCATATGAGACCACACAAATCTTTTAAGGAAATAATTCAGTTTTACTGTTTAGTATTACGGTTTATTGAATTATTGCGTACTAATATGTTTATTTCGCTGATGCATTTATTGAAAACATAATATTTATGCAGATATTTTAGTAAGAAACAACACGCATTGGTTTATTTACATTAAGGGGGTTCTCCCGTGTGACGGCCTGTTTTTTAAGCGTTTCTTGTTTAGAAATAGTACGCATCATATTTTTGTATTGCTAGTTTTGCCATTTTATTTATTACACCATTTTGGAATCCTGAATAGTTGCGCCAATTTAAAAAAAAAACTTGTCATAGTAGTGTTCATACTTTTTTTTTTACATCACGATGAGTTAAAGTGGACTGAAAGTAAAAAATCTTTAAAGATTTTAGGGAAAAAAATAATTTGGATTGATTTTTGTGTAAAAACTACCGGCATTCTGGGATTTTTAATGGATGTGGTGAATAGCAGTGCTCAGGTTGCCGATACAAAAAAAAAATCAGAAATATTTGAAAAATTATGGTCATGGTATTTAAAAACATCTTAAGGTGTTTCAATTTTCGAAAGATTTTAATTTTTTTTGTAATTTCAAAACAAATGAGATACATTTTTGTTTTTTTTCTCGAGTAGTCATGGGCAGGTCCACCCTCTGTGCCCGCTTATCGTTGAATTTTGGGACACGCTGTATATGTGGACTACACCCACTGCTCAATAACATTATGGATATGAGTATGTACATAATCAATTTAACTTGATAACAACAAAAATCCAGAAAATACAACTTTGATCGCAAATCGATCCCGAAAACACAGCAGTCACCGTTACCGTCAAGCATCAGTTGTCTCGGCCACTGTTTCGTCAATAAAATATATATTACTTGCTTTTTAAATGATTTATACAAAAGTAAATACAGAATATAAATAACATATCCATGAATATTACTATCTAAAACGGTAAAAACAAAAATTGACTAAAGCCGTTTAAAATATGTTACCGGAAGAAAATTGAAATCGAAAAAACGATGAAAGAAATAGGTCTTAATCTTTATCCTTTAACATAAAACATGAAAGTTACTTTACATTCGCTTAAAATTTTACTGAAGTGAGAAGGATTTATTTTTCATAAATTACTAAAATATGTCACAGAACGTTGTATATTAGGTAACATTTGTTGTGTTAGATGAACCTTAAATATATGTCTTCATTATTTTAAATATCTTTAATGTAAGGAATTTATTTTGGTCTCTAATTGTAATTTTCCAAAAATATTTCCTTATAACCCAATTTTCATTCCTCTCCTATGGACTATTAGATGCTTGTACTACATTTCTGCATAATAAATCAGTCCTGTATAATTAGTTATTTTGAAAATCTTGCTCTGACCCAATTTACCTTTAAGGTATACATTATACACATTAACTTCTGGTTCTAAATATTACAATATATTAATTTCAAAATTTAATAATATGCTTAAGAATAAATTTCTTCTGAGCTAGAAAAGGAAATGCTTTATAACACTTTAATTAGCTTCTAGCAAGCTAGCAAGTGTGAAACTTGCAATAGGAAATATCTATATATGAAAAGTAAGAAATAAATCTTTATATTAGCTTATGGCATGCTAGCATTGTAAAACTCTTAAAAAACAATACAAATTTATATGAAATACATTATTTTTCTTTTATTTGGTTGGTTTCTTTATTGGATGCGTCAATATTTTCTTACAAAATAGGTAACCGGATTGTCAACTGATTTTCTATATGTCGCATTTTAAATTTGTTATTAACATATATAGGTTAATTTTAATAAGTTCATGAATTTGCAATGCAATACTAATTTACAGAGATATGTCTATTTGAATAGCAGCGGAGAAGACGGTAAGAAAGCAAATCACGTAAAGAAGTTGATAATTTATTTGTAAATTTTTACTTATTTAATTATTAAAGGGTTAAAAATGACTATTTCAATCGTTAACAAAAATTGAATAAAAATAATTGGATATTTGAGGTTCTGATAGCCAACTTTATTAATATACAGTGCAGTTTTAAATAAACTTAGTTTAATAATAAAGTTAAGACGGCAGAAGTAATTAGAAGAAGGAAGTGAAAAACTAGAGAGTGTTTGTCTGAACAGAGTGATAGTGGTAAAAGGCAGAAGAAGGAAAATGAAGTCTGAAAGGAAGAAAGAATAGTGCAAAGATAATAGAGGGTTCGTCGAGAGGGGTCAAGTAAGGCAAAAGGAAGGAGAAGCAGAAAACGATGATAAGGAAGGAGGTGTAAGGAACAGAAAGGGAGAGGATCAAGAGAAAAAGAAACAGAAAATACTGTTGGAAAGAGAAAGTTGAAAAAAGAAAAAAGAAATTCTATGAAATGTTGTAGGAAATATTAATGAAGATTGTAAAGCCAAAAGGCAAACAATTGATAATATAATATAAAAAATAAATTTAGTTATGTTTCGCAATTCAATATGTAACCTAATTGATAGGTAGTTGACAGTTTGAGAAGTTGTGGTCGTAGATTATTCGACAATATCTTATAATTACAAGCACCTTACACCTACTTTACCCACCCTTTTACCTGAGTATTGAGATACATCAGCCTCTTTAGCTCTCTCTTCCTTGCGATAATAAATAATTTACGGAATTATGATCCCTCTACCCTTATCCCCCTTCCCCTTTCTAACCTCAATCCACTGTCGCACGTGTGTAGGAACGTGTAGTAACACTTGAGATAATTATTACGTAATATATTTGGTACTTCAAATTGGGCATGGATGATATAACCCTCATCATGTCACCTGTGCGGGAGGAAGAAGAGAGGAAGGCGATGGGTGGTGTCGTGTTCATGGAGTTTGCAAAACTAAACTTCACTTCACTCCACCCCACTCCACGTCATCCCCGTCCCCCCTCCACCATTCTATCAATATAAACATTAACTTCATTTAATAACAATAGGTCTTGTTACATTTGTGATTAAGTAATTCAATATGTTGTTTGAATTAGAGATAATCATTAAGAATAATGATACAGCTAAAACAACAACAGTACAAATACTTACAATTCAATGTAGTTTTCAGTTACTATTACTGGTAAAGCAAAATCCCCCTTTAATGTAATGTATTTTTTGTATTTTTTAGTTTAAAAGAAATATTGTATTATTTTGATTATTTGTTCATTTCTTTTATGCTATTATTATATTTTTTGTTATTTAATGTAATTTCGATTTACTCCTTTGTTTTCAAATCACTCTATCTACAGCTCTCAAGCCAGCAACAAGGGCAAATTGAATTAATTATATTGTATGTATTCAATTGTGCGTGTATTATAAGTGTTAAAAAATAAAACCAAGTACTTTTACTAAATCCAAAACATCCTAGTTCAGCGAAGGTATTTTTTTCTCAAATTAAACATCTACAACAAAACAATTACATTAGATTATCTAAAGGAGGTCTCACATTGCATCCGACTACTTCCGTTGTTGACTATTCGCATTATTACAGTTTATCATGAGATAAACCTTTTTTCCTTTAGCTCTATCTTAATGTGTATTTACATTAAAGTAAGTAAACATTTGGATATACTTACTATATCCAAGGTATATACATTAATGTATATTGTATCAAACTTTGGTGCATGTACATAGTATGTACTATCATGTTTATTCATTTCATGTATATACAATGTAAATACAATATATATACAGGATATTATTTGCCCAAGAAAACGGTTGCAGTGTGAGAGAGACCTATGATGGCAAGGTCGTCACAATATTTAGTGCGATCTTGCACTGGAAATATAACTGTTTTCAAAAAATATTGTTAGCATTTAGAATTGTCTCAGTAAACAATTTGGTGAAACGTCCTGTTTCACAATTTGTAGTCGATAAATTAGACATTTCATATGAATGACTGTGAGAAACTGAACTGTAAATGAACTCTTTCACAACCAAACTATCATACGCATCTTCAATATGATGTCAAAGTGACTCCAAAATATTTTCTAAGCGTACTGCACATTTTTTGAATATAAATGAATAGCCATTAATTGGCGTACGGACATTAACATATTCTATTTTTTTCTAATTTTCAATAGGCTATGTTCCTAAATCAATTAGCCTACAACGTATCTTGATATGTCAGATTATTTTTCAACCGTTCTGGTTACGGATATAAATAAATAAAACATACTACGACTCTGGAAATACAAAAATCCACGCCTACGTTTTATTCCTGATTGAATTTGTATCATCTTTAGTTCTTATTGTAGATTTCCTTTTCAGTAGCATTTAGAAGTAATTTGATATTGATTGTGAGAGTTGTTGCTTTAGTGCTAACCCATCAAGTCAGAGGCGTACCCAGAAAGAGAAAAAGGAAGAGGGAGGACGAGTTACACACTACACTGTGTGTTGTAAATCAATTAATTTTTCCTCTACTCCTAGAGATTTACGATGCCAGCCTATATTGGCCATAAACTTGCGAAGTTTGTGCATAAATTGCATCTGCTTTTGTACATGGAAGGCGGAACTTCCCAATTAATATGGATCACTGAGGCGTGTTCGTCTTGAAAGAGGAAGGAAGTATGATGGTGAATCGAACACTGTTCACCGTTGCCACGAGAGGTGCAATATCAACGGATTTACCCTCATTTGCATATCATCACAGCCATAATCTGAACGGTTGTCATCACTCACCCATCCAAACCGTGACCGGGCCAACTGGTGCAGAAGGAGAAAAAGAAAATGATTACTGATTTATCACTGACTGAGAATCTGTCATCAATACTCACAGACCCGTTCCGTCGGCAGCATTCCCTTGCAGACGCTTTAAAGCTGATAAAAAAATTACTAAAACTCACTTATAGTCTCATGGTCTATTTTTATATATCTTAGCGAGACAACTGTTTTAAAACATTTTACAAGAGGACAGACCGATGATCCAAAGGGCCAAAAATCCCCTAGACCCAATTTTAATTCCGCTAGGAGTAAAAGAAATTTTTCATTGTTACTATTTCGGGCCGCGTAAACGCACTCGTTAAAATCCATTACTCGTTTTATACGCTTTAGTACTGGTACAGGAATCATCTAAGCTTAACTTAAAGCTCAACTTAAAGCACCAAATATATTATGTCATAATTATCTTAAGTGTTACAAGTTTCACGTGTGTAGCTTTAGGTTCATGTGAGACTGGGGATTCATAATGTCGTAAATTATTTATTGCTTATGTAATGAATAATTTCTAGATGCTGATGGAGTGTCAGCCCTCGCAATTCTCTGAAGACTTTTTGTCAACACCTCAAAGAAGCGGTGTACGAGATACTTCCCAACGGGCTCAATTCCCAAATTAAAATATGTAACTGCGTTGCCGCATGTTACCTTAGTCTTAAATTATATAAAATTGTTTGTTCAATTTTGTACAATAATACTCTCAGAGAGAAGAGGTTTTGATAATTTGTATTTTGTTAATTAAATGGAAATGTATTACTTACGGGTATATACTATCCTGAAATTTAGGTAAAAATAGCTTTTTTTGTAACCTAAAATTTGCTTACGAAAATTGGAAGCCTATTTTGATGCGAATAACATAAAAATGTGTTTCAAGTTACTAAAATAAAAAGAAACCTACCCACATAAAATTATGCTCCGTACATGCAGCAATGTTTAAATATGCACATGCCTTTGCATTTGCATATACATATGACATACAGTGTATGTTTTACATCACAACAGCATATACTCGTACATAGGATATGCAATAAATATGAATGTATATCCAAATGTTTTCTGCGTCAGATCCCTATTTTGTAACTATTTAACTGGCCTGTAAGTTTAATCAAAAATATCAGAAGACCTTAAATAATTAGCAAAATAAATTTCATGCATTGGAGAGAGGATAAGTAGCCTAATTAAGAAAATATAGGCGTTTAAAGAATTGTCAGAATTATTATATTAGAGGCACGTATGTATCTTTGAATAATAATATTATTATTAGATTAAGGCCTGTCGCACTGCTAGCGTACTAGCGTACGAGGTACTACGCTTTACCCCCGACCCTTGCAAATGTAATGAACTCGCACACCGCAAGCGACAAAGCCGTCCGAATACAAACGTTACGTAGGTCTCATGGTGGAAGCATACAGCAACGAATATTAACCAAACGAATACACTAGTATCGATAAAAATTAAAGCAAAACTTTGCTCTCATAATAAATTGTTATTGCACACAAGTTTGACTTGGCGTAAGTGGTTGTCGTATCGGCGTGCTAGATCTAGCCGCTCAACCAAGCCGCAGATTTACGTCCGAACACGTCCGAACGCTTGCAGCGTGCGACAAGCCTTAAACAAAATTCGACTTCAATTTTAACGTTTCAGGATGGAGTAACGAGAGGCATATATCGATTCCCACAGAGTAATAAAAGGTTAAGAAATTCTTAAAGGGATCGACAGTGAAACAAGTTTGGGTACCACTGGTGTAACCCCTTAATAGGTGTCCATAAACTTATTGAAACCTTACACAAGCACTTGGTGTATCGATAGGGGCTAAGTACCGCCACTGAAGAAACAAGAAACACGAGAATAATCTGATGCTTTAGTGCTAAATCTTGTTATTTATTTAGGGGTTAAGATTTTTATTTAACTCTGTTTTCATTATACTAAAGTCGTGTATATGTATATATAAATAAAACCACTTATAATGTCAAAATAAAGAATTGAATAATGGAGTATAATTAAATGATGTACTTAAACGTTCTAATTAAAAATGTCTAATTAAATATAAGAATTTTTCATTATGTTATTTTATACTTAACTTTTATAGAGCGGCATTTCTCAGCTATTGTCCTAAGCGCCCTTTGTATTTAACATTTAACATTTACAATACAATGTGAGCCACCCCTTCCCTCCCTATTGTGCGGATATATGCATTTCGTATTTGTAACATTGTATTACCCTGTGTTTAATTGTAATAATGATAAAACGCTTAGCTTTATAGAAACATTATTTTGACCTTAATAAAATACCCAACAGGTCAGTAGCCGTGACACAGGGTGTCTAAATGAGACAGTTATATTTGCTGGTAACTCAATTTCAAAATACTAGCGTTTACCCCCCATTTTTAATTGAAATATTAAACTCGTACTATATTAATGTTTCATAACATATAACAACAAATAATTTTTCATATAAACTGATTAAAAACATAATTTTTTTCAACAAAATATAAAATATTTTAAATTTATTCGTTATTTGACCTACTTTTTTTCAAAATTTCAGAATTTTTTTTCGATTTGTAAATTAGGTACCAAAGTTATCTCATATACAAAATTTTAACTTTATAGCTCAATTTTTATTATTGGTAAAAACCGTTCCGTCCCCCAAATAAATTTTTTGAAATTTTGATTTTTTTTTTATTATATTAGATACTCAATTATTACTCAATCCAAAATTTGAGATTTCATTAAACTTTCCTACCGAGCCTTCTAAATTTCTCAGCGCCCCCTTTTATCAATTTTTGAATTTCTAAAGTTCTAAATATATAAGCATACACAAGCAAAATTTCAACTTTCTATCTTTTACGAATAAAAAGTTATAGAGCAAAAAGTAAAAAAAATTATTAGTTTTTCCAAAATTACTGGTTTCCAGAAAATTCAGGGAAGAAAACGAGGACAACAAAAGGCTTGGAATTTTTTTCTACCAACTACTCAACCAAATAGAAAATTTTCAAAAACAAATAAACATACAAACTTTCACTTATAACATTATAATATAGGATTACGTTTGGAATATTGCTTCATTTTATTAGCCAATTATTTCGTAAAACTATCCATTACATTTTCTCATGCTTCTGGATTAATTTCATTATTTTATCAGCTATCAGAAGCGTTTACAACAAAATTTGACACACTAACAAAAAAGTATTGCCTCATTTAGAACACCCTGTATATGACGCATATTATATTTGGCCACTGTTCAGCCTGGGTTTTTTACTTTTTGACAACTTCATTCTTTTTGTATGTAGAATAAAATAAAAGCATTGCAATCTTTTTAATTTAAAAATATCTGTTTTGAATTTACATTTAAATGCATCAACCTATATTAGTTTTAGATTTTATATACATGATAAAGAATTATAATAATTTTGTACTTGTGATACATTACTGTAATAAATGTTTTTTTAAGAATAACCTCATTACTGCAGTAAGCATTATATAAACAGAATTTTACTGGGGTATAATGCCCCTTCAATATTTACTTGTTCTATTTTATTTATATTTAAATTCATAAACCTTCTTAAATTAATGGAACACTAATATATATGTACTGATCTCAAATGTGATCAAATCTAGCTGCAGCTGCGACAAGGCTGAGATTAGATTTCAAAAAAACCGCTGTTAGAGTTGAATCATCTTTGCTTTAACGGTTTGAGCCAAAGTACCGATTAAACTGACGTTTTTTATATCAACTTTCGAACCGAAAAATTAAAGAAATTTAGCGGCTTTTATTTACGTCACACTTTAGGACGTTCTAGCGTGGTATAGTATAGTCTCTGTAACTCTATAGTAACCTCTGCACACGAATACCCACACATACTACCAGGGCCGCATTTACAGGTCCCTAATTATTTTCCGAATAAAAGGAACAATTTTTTTCCGACAAGTCTTTCAAAAATTAAGTGCTTTGATCTCTATTGTGGAGACCCCTTTCTTGTGGAGATGCCGGGGCAGTAGCCTCGCCTGCCCTTCCTCAAATCCGGGCCTACATACTACTTAAAATCATATTTGAAATTATTATCTCATGAATACAAAATGGTGAAGTGCTATATTTTTCAAAATTTTATCAAGAGGTTTTTTGGGTATAATAGAAAATAGTTAGGTGAACAGGAAGTTTCACATGCTTCAAATGGGAGATGAACCTAAAACCTCGGGATGTATTAGTTACTCCTAACCGTTATTCTCAGCCTATATGCAAATTCTTTTAATGGTCTATCGAAAAGTGCAACATTTAAAATAACACTACTCGGTCTAAAATAGAAGTAATAAAGTATTAATTAAAACACTGTGGAGTATTACTCTCAAAGCTCTTAGATTTCAAGAAATAACTTGGTTTTAATTTGTTTTTCCATTTGTTAGATGTACTCATCTCGTAATATATACTGGTAATGAGATAAGTTTGCTAAGTAAGAAATTTCGCTCTTGCAAGCATTTGGAATAAGACTAGATAGTTAATAATTAGTTGGAGCTGCATCTTGCAGTTGACTTACCTATTTTGATGACAGAGGGTAAAGCAGTTACAAGTTCTATTCTCGATGCTATCCACAGGGATATACTCAAGAAGAGAAGACTGCGAAACCAGTTCCAGGTCAAGCAGCTCCATACCTGATCCATGGCTCATATTGAATTTCCTTTCAACTTTCTACGTTACTTCATTTTAAACTTGAGACGCCTTGTGCAGGGGATACAACCTTTAATAAATAAATGTATAAAGCGTTACACAGTGTGACATATAGTTAAGGGTACTTTATTTTATAATACAAAGGTTGCCAACATATTTGCGGCGGGCTATAGTAGGGAATATTAATATACGAATAATGTATGAAACAGAAACTGCCAAGATGATTACCAAGATTTTAAAATAATTCAATTAATGATGCGAAACATTTTTTTTCATTTGAATACGTGCCAAGTGTTCTAAGGCAGTGGTTTTGAACAATTGCCCATGGGCTGGTACGGGTCGTAGAAATTCGTGGCTGATATTGTCAGTGCCGTACAAATACAATTTTGAATATAGGAGTATTCTTCCGATATTGACGTATACGATTTATGATTTATCTCACGCATCTGCCTAACCGTTTTTGGTACCCTTTGAATTAAGATTTATAAAACACTACTTCAATAAGCCAAAAATCTTGCCACCGGTAGGATCTGGAATGTGACAGATTACAAAGTCTAAAGCTTTTGGTTTGAGCGAAGGAATGAAATAAAATCACGAGAGATTAACTTAAGAAAGAAATTGGGTAAATTAAGGTAGAAATTGGGTAATAGTCATGACATTTATGGTAGAGTAAGTGGCAGTGCAGACGAGCACTGCAGCGAAAATAGGATTAGGGTCGTATGAAGTCATTCAAAATAAATATATATAAAAAAATAAACCAAAGAAAACTTAGAAATCGGTCATTAATTACTAAATTAACTGCTACTGTAGAATACACGTAACTAATTATCGAATTTGCTACAATTAAAGTAGTTGATATTTTAAAGTAGTTTAACTTTCTATCTTTTATAAATTGAAAGGTATAAAGCCAAACGTGCCTAATTTATTTTTTCAACTTTTCAAAATTACGCGATTCAGGGAAAAATCCTAGGCCGTCAAAAGTATTAGTTTTCCTTTCTCTATGAAATTGGAAATTTTAAAAAATATTGACAGAGCCGTTTTTGAGCTCCCACATAAAATTCAGTACCAAATATATAAGAAAATAAACATGAGTACACAGTTGTGCGAGAGCATTGATGCTTGACGATGACTACTGTGTCTTCGGGTAGGATCCCCTGGTCAGAGTTATATTTTCAAGGTTTGGTTGCAATCAAATTTAATTGGTTATGTGCTAACATAATCATAAATACGAAAATATGATCACAAAGAAAAATACCAATAAAAGATATACAAGAAAACAGAAAGAATTACAAGAGCAACGGAAAATATAAATAAAAGAATGGAATTTCTGTACTGGAAGACTTAATTAGCAGATGGACGGAATATACATTTCAAAAGGGGCAAGGAATGCAATGAAAGACATCGCAGTGGCGGCGATTCCTGTATCAGATCGTTATGTGGTTGTTGTTAAAATGAAAACGAATGAACCTATGAAGATACAAGGAAAGGGATGTTGGAAGATGGACATTGAGGTTATGGAAGAGTTTGGAATAGAATGGGAAAAGCTGAGTAATTGGTAAATTATAAATTGAAAAAATTATGTATTAATAATACATAAAATATTAAATGTTTGTAAGTTGTGTCAAAAGTTGATGCACTGAAATAAATATTAAAAAAAGGAATACAAAATACATCTAAATAATAATTTTAATATATGATAGTATATATATACTAGAGTTTACCCCCGTCGCCTTTAGGTGTGTATGATTTGAATCCAATAAAATAATTCGTAATTACATTTCATATTTAATTCTATTTTTAAATTGAAATAATAACCTCGCACAATAACAAAATAATTTTTCAATTTATGAAAATAAAAAATATTTTCAAATTATGCGTTATTTGACCAACTTTTTTTCAAAATTTGGGATTTTTTTTTTTGATTCGTAAATAAGTTACCTAGGTTAGCCTATATACAAAATTTCAACTTTCTAGCACAATTTTTACTCTCGGCAAATACTGCCCCCGTGCCCCCAAATAAAAGTTTTAAATTTTGAATTTGTTTTTATTAATAATATACTTAATTATTATAGAATCCAGAATATGAATCTTCTCCAAAGTTCCCTACCGGGCACCCGAATTTCTTCAAACCCACCTTTTTCAATTTTTGAATTTCTAATTTTTGAGAAATGTCAGCATTGAATACCTTAATACACATGCAAAATTTCAACTTTCTATCTTTTCCGAATTAAAAGTAATACAGCAAAAAAGGGGACGCCAAAAGTCTTTGAATTTTTTTCTCTACGAAATAGGCAGTTTTCAAAAACATTGACGCAGCCGTTTTCGCGCTGCCATACAAAATTCACTACCAAACATATAAGATCATAAATATACACTTGTAACATTAAAATATAGGATATATATATACATATGTATACTCGTAAATACCCTGACCGCTAAGTGCTAACGCTTCCGTAACAGTTTACCAGTTAGCAACTCCTGGCGCGGCGTACAGAATTGACCAATAGAGGGTGAGAATTTCTAAATTATGTATTCAAGTAACGTTATTTATAATGGGGGTAGGTTATAATAATCTCATTTTAATCTACGTGTCATCAAGCGCTATGCTGTTTCACACAACAGGCTTAATAATTTTAATCTCTTGTCAAAAATTTTCATATTCATGTTTAAAAGAATTTATGAAATTTATGGTTTTAATGGATATAATGTTTTAATTACAAATTACTTACCATTAATTACAATAATAACAAATTATCATAATTAATATATGAGCCGTTTATTATGAAAGTGTTAAATGGTACTTAACCTGATAAATATACGACTACGAGTGTTTAGCCTGCTAAACATGTCATGTATTATGTAATGTAATATTCTTTACCTTACGTTACGTGTTCTTATTCACTGTAGTTTAAAATATTTATGTTCAATTGATATTAAAAAAATGCAGAAGACTATAAAAATCGTTTACTAATACATTTATTAATTTTGCATAAAAAGAACACATTAACTTATAAAGTAAAGTTATTTATGTTAAGTATATATTTTACTAGTACCAAGAACCGCACCGATGCGGCTTCAGCCAGTCTCACGATCAGACTCTTCTACGCACAACACCGCGACCATCCTAATTATGGAGGCTTTATAATAATTATAATTATTTTTCTAATTCCTAAACAAAATGATATACATTTTTTTTCTTATGTAGTCATGAGCAAGACCACCATCTGGTGCCCGCTTATCGTTGAATATTGGGACACCCTGTATATATTAGCAAAGAAGCCTCGTCCAAAGCGCCCGAAAGCACAACAATCTGGACTGGAAAGGATATGGCCTCGGTATTTTGGGATGTGCGTGGTGTAATATTCATCGACTATCTTGAGAAAGGAAATACCATTAACAGTGAATATTATATAGCGTTATTGGAGCGTTTGAAGGCCGAAATTGCAAAGAAACGACCGCATATGGCAAAGAAATTTTTTTTGTTTCATCAAGACAACGCACCGTGTCACAAGTCAATCAAAAAAATGGCAAAACTACATGAATTGAACTTCGAATTGCTCCCACATCCACCGTATTCGCCAGATTTGGCTCCCAGCGACTACTGCCTGTTCGCAGACCTGAAAAAAATGCTCGCCGGTAAGAAATTTCGCACGAATGAAGAGGTTATCGCTGAAACTGAGGCCTATGTTGAGGCAAAAGATAAATCGTTGTACAAAAGTGGTATTAAAATGTTAGAGCGGCGCTGGAATGATTGCGTTGCTCTTGATGGAGATTACGTTGACGAATAAAGCTAATTTTGAACCAAAAAAACTGTGTTTTCTTTGTAAGGCCCGGGACTTTTCAGCCCATGTGTTACATTTTATCAGAGATATTACAACTGCATTCTGATCAGATGAGCTAACGGTATATATTAGTTATAGCTGTCATTGTAACTAGCATTGTAGTCTGTGCCCACGGCCAACACAGATATTTGGAGCTGACAGAACTCACTGTGCATAATGTTAAGTTATTATAAAATTAGATAAAAAGGAAGTGACAATTTAAATAAAAAACTTTAAATGTCGTGTCTTTTATTTCAGGTAAGATAGTATGATTTAAGTTAAACAGTGTAAGTATTATAATGTGTATGTAAATTACTAAAATAAAAGTCTTTGATTTCAGAAGCAACACATAAGTTTGTTTAAAAATTTACAATTCCTGAAATGTCCAAATGTAGTCAAATATTTAAATGGCACGGATGTAGTTCTCATATTAGGCAATAATGTCGCTTGTCGGTAAATTAAAGATATTATAAACAGGAAAAGATTCATTTTTTATAAATACTTACAATTTAGCTGTGTATATTCTAAAATTAGTAATATTTATTTAAGAAAATTTTCTTAAACTTTCAAAGAAGAAAAACTTCTAACCTAAAATAAACCTTTAGTTGTTTTGACTTAAGTTTTCAAGTTTTCAGCTTTTTTGTTGAATCTAACATAAAGTTTAATGTTTAAAATTTTACTATAACGGTAAAAAGGGGAGATGTATACAAAAAAAAACAGTATTGAAGTTAATTTTAATTGATTACCTCATAAACTTAAGAACTCTACAAGTCAACATCTTTTATAGAATAATAAAACAGATTTATATCAACAATATCTTTAACAGTTTGTTTGAAGTCGTAAAATGATTATAAAACGGAAAGGTATACTTGTACTTCATCCTGATTATTACACTCTTTATATGTATTAGTGTATATGTGTAGGTACCCCCTCCTTTAATATACGTGAAAGATTCGAACGCCAATTTTAAGATTGAAAAAGAAAAATAATATCCATCAATCTTGCATGCGTATTGAGTAGGTGTCACACTACAGCCTACTACTTGCGACGACGACTTTTTTTAGAGTTGTTTCGCATTAGTACACCGTATCCAACCGTTCATCTCTCATCCACTTTAATATTTATGACTTCACCATTGTACTTTTGTACTGTATTGTCAGCACTGTGGATCTGCATCGTTTTCCGCTCACCCCAATGAAGTAATAAACACAAGGGGCAGTCTTGACACGCTCACATTATCTATGCTTGTGCATGCATCTCAGCAAGGTTCGGAAAATTGTGACTGTGAGTAAAGGCTCGATCGGCTTTGTCTGCTTTGGTGTTAAGACGTATGAATCATATTATGAATACGGACGTAGGAAATACATACTAGATACATACAGTGGTGTATTAATAAACATTAAAATAGAAACTTCATTTCAAGATAAAATGTGCTAATGAACTATACACCATACTGAAAAAATCGCAAGCTGCAAGAAAACGGTTGCAGTGTGAGAAGACCTTGTTATCCTTGATGTTGTCATATTTTGTTTATTTTAATTTAAAATCATTTTTGGGAAAATCTTTTGGTAAATCAACAATACGTATGGAAAATATATTGGTATATAATTGATATTCTTTATACAAAGGGTCAAGGGGGAGAAACGAAACTAGCCACACTAAGAAACAAAGGTTATGATGCACATTCGCAAAACTTTGTTTTTTAGTTTACAAAAAACCAAATTGTGATTATCATCGCTTTTCCTTCTGACCCTTCATATATCGATCGTCCAGTTTTTTTTTTTATATTTATTTACTTATTTGCCTTGACTTTCTTTCGTCATAGCCACCATCAAACATTTTTTATACATCTTTTATAATTTATAATTCAATTTTACAAATTTCTAAATATTTCAATAATTCACTAATTAATTTTGAATCACTTAACAACAATTTAGTATTAACAGGAAAAGTTTTAATCACATCTAATACATCACTATTCAATTTTGATCTTTCTAAACTATAATTTATGCATTCAAATATAATATGATCCAAAGTTCCTTCTTCACCACATTGACATCTATCGTCAGATTTAATATTAATTATGTACAGGTGAGCTGGAGTTTTGGAATGATTACTTTTGATTCTGATTATAGTTGATATAATTTTGCGGGACTTATTTCTAAACCATCTCTTCTTACTTAAAATTGGAAGTAACATGTAATAATCTCTTCCTTTTAACTGACTTTTGTTAATGAAATCTGTGTTTCTCAAATTGAAGTTTAATTTTTTGATTATATTAAAAATTTCATATGAAGGTAATTTCACTTTCAATTTATTGATTCCTTTGCCAATTTATCCGCAATTTCGTTTCCTCTTATTCCACAATGTCCTGGTATCCACATAAACTTTATGGTATTATTCTAATTTATTATATTGAAATACATTTCCTTAATTTTGCATGTCAAAATAACATTATTTGATTTGTTATCATTAGAATTTAAATTTTTTAAAACACTTAAAGAATCCGTTATTATTATAATTTTATTATTGTTGATATTTTTATTAATTTCCAATGCTTTTAATAATGCTAATTTTTCACCAGTATAAGAGCAAACTTTGAAATCGTCCAGTTCATTAATGAGATATATCCGAAAAAGTCATATTTAATTAAAATTGTATGTTTTATCTAATTTAATACTAAGATACCTAAAAATTGCAGCCATATATCATTATTAAAATAATAAACTTGCTGATAACCGTTGGAATGCTTGAAACTCGAATATTGCTTTTTTCGTTATCTCAATGTCATACATATACCCCCTCAGATATATCGCCCCTTATTTTGTCACTTTTTAACAATGACTTCTGATATTAGACTCTTTTAAAGGAATTTTTTTAACAAAATCTAAATTAAAATAAATTGTTCTTTTTGTCTATTTTATTCAAAATCGATAACTTCCTACTATTGTGTGATAGAATTGGTCAATCACAGAGGGAAAACATAAATTTGATTTAAAAAAATATATTTAAATATGATAAGTTATGATATAAAGTTAAAAATGTAGCATACAAACCATTATTTAATCTTTAGAAGAGCTTAAAAAAACTAATGATACATGTATTAAAAAAAATAAATAGAATTACGCGTATCTTACGGTAACGTGGCCTTAAATAAGGACGCTGGTAATCTACAATACCGTTGATCTGAGAATTAAACTCAGAGAAACCACAGCTAAGTATTAAGACAGTCCAGTCCGATCACTGCCCTTTCAACATTGCCAACAGTATCGACTTGAACAGGACCGCATTTGTGGAAGTGCAGGCGGGCCAATAGAGATAAATAGAAATATCCAAATTTCGACGAGTTAGCAACTTTTCCGTTTTTTTCCAAACTGTTTTTTTTTTCATTTTTACCGGCAATACTTGTACAAACATAATAATATTGTTCTTGATTATTAAAAACAATATATCTATATTTGTTCATTTCAATACGTAAAACAGATTTTTCGTCGAAAAAAGCTCGCAAAGTTCCATTCGTTAACGCGGTAATTTAGCTTCTAATAAATTGTATTTGACTTTACCTAATTACTACATTCTTTGTTGAAATAATTTTATTTGTTGTAAAAAATTGTTCCTTTTATTCGGAAAATAATTATGGGCCACCACATCTCCGCCCCTCAGTCCGGCACTGGACTTGAATCATATTGTATTACATATTTTACAATAGCGAAAACTATAACTAATTCAAATTTGAGATAATCATAACATAAATACAAATTACATATTGTATGAGCATTAAATTGTTCTCATACTTAACATTAGATTATTTAACATAGAAACAATAACCTGTTATATTTAATTGAGACGTAAACAGTAAAAACATTTTTTATATTTATTTAACATTTGATATTTCCGATGGTCCTCTTATTATGTTGGTAGTATTTATAAAGCCAAACCCAGAAAAATATAACTGTGGTCCGGGAATCGAACCCGAAGACATAACAGTATGACGTCAAGCAAGAATGTTCTCGTCCACTATGTCGTTGTTTATAGAAATAACATTTCTAATATTTGTTATGTGCTTTTCTATATTTATGAAAGTACTTTGACTCAAATGTACTTTATTTATAATAATAACTATATTTATGTAGCGTTTACGTAGTATTTACTTCTAAATGTGCTGTATAACATTTTAATGTATGCATATTTGGTAAGAAGGCAGCATAAGCAAAAGCTAGATATGTAACAATAAATAATAATATAAATAAAAATCATAACATGTAAATATAATTGAATAAAAGCTAAAGTTAATTCATGAAAATACTTACAATTAATTAAGCAAATTTAATTCTTATGCTATTAAATGTGGTTATATTTGAACTACAACACAACAACAACAACACGCTTCATTAATGATAATAAAGCATAATACAGAATAGAAAGGTTCTCTGTAGGATCCCGTTCTGATCCTGTTTCGTGATTCCCGATTCTCCCGTACTCGCTTCTTATACCGGACTGGAGTATTTCCAAGTGCAACCACTACTGAAACCGAAACATCGCACCCGTACCCTCTTCCCCCCGAACACCCGCACCAGTATGTTAAGTATGTTCTCTACGCCAGAGATCCCATAGAAATATTTACTGGTGGGAGTACAAATCCTTTCTTTCTCCTTCACATTTAATAGATTTGTCCTTTTTCTTCTTTTGTGCAATATATAAAATTATATAGCAATGTTTTTAACGTGTCAAAAACAAAGTTGAATTGCGCATGTCCACGACCCACGTGTGCTGTTCTGTGCTATATTATCAGTTCGCAAAAAACTTTGAATTTCTCTCGATTTGTTTTTAGATTTATAACCTCTATTTCATTTTTTGTTTATATACTGGCTAGTTCTATTTAAGTGTCGATTTTTTGTAGTAAACTAACAATATTTACGTACATTTATTTGTTAGAAAAAAGTTTACCTTTTACGTACAAATTATTGGGTTAAGCCTGTACCAAACGATGCGGTGAAGTTTGCCTCCAACGTATGAGTCAAATATTGGAAAATTGACATGGCAAGTTTCCTACTACACGGTGGATTTATATATTTTATTAATTTGTTGATATTATTGAGAAGGACACTGTTTAACAAAAACTTTCAAGTAAATAAATAAACTTTCAAGTATTTATTTTCCCATTGTGGGAAAATTCATGCAGCAGTGCATGACATGTGGATCAAGTGTGTGATGGGGGTAGAAAGCGGGTCAAAAGACCGACAACAACCCGAACTTCTTCCAACGTGAACGTTCGGCACGTGACATTCGACACAATTAGTTTCAACATCGACCACACGGTGCGTTCAACTATCAAGCATCCAACGTTGGAAGATGTTCGTAGCATTGCTTAGTAACGGCATTCTTATTACGTTAGATTACATAAGAAGAAATATCTTTAAAAAATGTATATCTATTTGAGTGCATCAACTTTTAGTTATTAGTACTGTAATTCAATATATACATTTTAATAATACATAATTTATACAACATATAATTTATTTCTATTGTTCAGCTAATTTTCTGTTCTATTTCAAATTCTTACAATATTGCTTCTCTAATAATATCATTATCCATCTTCCAATATCCTTGTATATTTATAAGCACATCTGTTTCTATTTCAACAATAACTGCATCATGATAACTGCGATATACCACATTGCTTCTTTTTGAAATGCACATTCCATTTATCCTAGATGAAGAACTTTTTCTATTAGCATTTTTCTTTTGTATCACTTCTCCGCATGTCTTCCAGTTGTTTATTTTTAATTAAGTCCTCCCAGTGCACTTCTATTCTTTCAACTATAAAAATGCATCTCTTTTTATAAAGTTTTTGTTTTATTCTTCTTTTCTTTCGTTACTTTTGTAACCCTTTCTGTTTTCTTTTTCGTATTGTTCTCTTGTGATCATGGTTTTTTTCATATTTATGATTATGTTAACATAATACCAATTAAATTTGATTGTAACCAAACCAAAAAAATATATCTCTGTCCCGCGGATAGAACCCGGAGACACTGTGCTGTCAAGAAATATCTTTGTACGAAAAGTAATACGGCACAGTGACCGAGATCGGTGCGTCTTTAGGTTCGAGTCCCGGACTAGCGCTATAAATTCTGGGTTTGTTTGTTTCGTTGAAATGATCATATGCATTTCGTAATCACATATGTATTAGGTAGTAGTCGATAGTGAAATTAGTAGACATTAAATATAATAGCTGTGAGTGACCTGAAGAATGTTAGAAGAACAGCGAAATTTGGATTAGGGAACGAAGAAAATGGAAGTAGATGGAAGTTTAGGGTTTGCAAAGCAGAAGAGGAGACACTGTAGCACATAGGAGTGATTGTGTGGACAGGGTGGGCAGCAGTAGGAAGGGGAAGCAGCTATTAAAAGGGGGAAAGGAAGGGAACAGAAGTTGGCAGAAGTAAATAAAAGGAGGAAGTGAAAAACCAGAGGGTTATGTCTGAACAGAGTGATAGAGGTAAAAGGCAGGAGAGGGAAAATGAAGTCTGAAAAGAAGAAAGAATAGTGCAAAGATAACAGAGGGTTTGTCGAGTGGGGACAAGTTAGGCAAGAAGTGAGAGACGGAGGTACAGGCAAGAAGGAAGAAGAAGCAGAAAACGGTAAGAAGGAAAGAGGTGTAGGGAACAGGAAGGAAGAGGGTCAAGAATAGTTTAAGTTTATTTTAAAGTTGAAGTTATATGATTTGTATTAAGAAATATATTAATGTAGATTGTAAAGCCGAAAAGCACACAATTTATATAATAATAATAATACCAAATATAATACAATGTATATCATATCACTCAGCAAGTTCGTATGATGCCATATAGATGGCGCCACTATTAACAAATCCATGCCAATTTGAGATAGTACCAACCTTTAAACGAAATGTGTCAAAATGTTGTGACATTCCGTTTATGAATTTAGTTTATGAATTACAGTCGTTTTAGTGAATTTTTAAATCAATTGAAAAATCTAAATGCGATGTATTGATAAAGCATTGCTTCTTAAGGGGGTTCTCCCGTGTGACGGCCTGTTTTTTAAGCATTTTTTGATGTCCAATGAAGAGATAGAACTTTGAGATTTTTATCAGTTATAATTACTATTTCAAAATTATGTAAAACAAATTTCATGTAAAAATTTTCATTAGAACGTATGCTGCACCACTCTGAAGACACCTGCCTCAAAGAAAGGGGAACCGGCTTCCTTCACGATTTTGGTAAATTGGCTTATCTGAAAGAAAGAAAAAAACGGCGTTTTTATCTATAAACCCAAATAAACTAAAATCATTTGAGACGACACAGTGGGCGAGAGCATTGATGCTTGACGCCGACTGCTGTGTCTTCGGGTTCGATCCCCGGACCAGATATATATTTTCTGGGTCTGGTTATTATGAACTTATATTGATTATGGTCATACATAATCGTACAGTTAATAGGCAGTGGTGTAGCCCACATATATGAGGCTCCGACATCATAAATACTGCCAACATTGAAGGAGGTCGTCGGTGGTAGGACTCAGCATCGGAAATAGGCCGACGTTAAATAAAAAAAAATAAAATCAGTCGAAAATATTGAAAATTGGGTTTTTGGCAGACTTCTGAAAAAAAAAGTGTCAAATTTCATGACTTTTTTTTCACTTTTTCGTTTCGAAATAATTAGAAATACTCGGAATTTTTGGAAGATTTTAGTTCATTCCGTACGTCTACATGTGCTGAGTCGATCCTATAAATTTTACGTGAATCGGTCAAACCGTTCTCGAGATATGATGGAGGAAACTTTGAAAAACACAGTTTCCAGAAAAACGCCTTTAAAGTTCTTTTCACTTAGCTACGCGCTCCGAACATCTGCTTCTTTTAACTGCTATATCTTTATAACGTCTTTGAATTTAAAAATATCCCTTTACCAGCATATTCTACAAATGTTAAGGAATAAATTTAGGCAAAAAAGTAAAATCAATCTAAATGTGAAAAAACACCGAGTACGAAGCCATTGCTTCGCTTGAGTGATTGCTTTGTATTTAGTGGGTTGTTTCCCATATTTTAAATCATAATTTGAAATTTCACGCTGGACACCCTGTGCATATATAATCATATTTAGAATAAGTGATTTGGTGCCAAGTAAATGCTATAGAGTGTAACCTACTAGTATACAAAAAGGGTTTACACAATAGGTCCAATGGGGTGTAGTGGCTTTCATGAACCCTCCCCAAATCAATCTATCTAACATCTTTTAGACTATACTTTACTTTTAGCATTATAATCCTTCAATAAATCAGAATTTCAAATTTCAACACAACAACTCATATGTTACCAACAAGCAACGACCAAGTACTGAGTAACCGAATACTGGTAACCCGGTGTCGGTACATACTTTACGAAAGTGTATGCAAATTTTTCAATAATATGCGAATTTCTTTGTTGCTTTTAAAACACTGAAATACAAAATCAAACAAAACAAAATATAAAGTGACATGCAACAAGGTTGTTGATGAAAATACGTTTTCAATAGATTGTAAATTGATTGAAGCAGAACAAACATTTTTAGTGAAGCAGAAAAATCAATTAAATTACGAATATATTGGTACCGAGCCGTAAGGAGTCGGTTGAAATCATTGATAATGAGGAGTGAGGAGTGAGGAGAGAGGACTCTTCTGGTTAACCAAGCGCTATTACGTGTAAAGAGATTAAGTTCTTGTCCCGGTACGCAGGGAATATTTGAGGTTAATGAAGGTGCCATTTATGAAGTCATTCTTATAGCCTTTAATTAATTTAAATCATTGAACCAAATATTTAAAATGTGCTGCGTTTGATACGATTGTAATATATGAGGGAATGAGGAAGAGAAAACATGCATAATGAGTGGGAAGAAGGAGGAGAAGTGGAAACACATTAAGGCTGTCTGCACATGGGTCGACTGATGAAACGCGAGCACCGAATCTGCCCGAACCGAATTCTCAAAGAACCGAAGAAAACTTAGATAAATAAATTACCCTGAGTAATAAAAATTAAAATATTGAGTGTAATAATATTTCAATAAATAAATTTCTCTGTAATTTTTAACGAAATAAACTTCAATATTTTAAATTAAAATGTTTTTTTTATATTTCCAGAAAAGAAGGAAAAGAACATTTTTTCCCCCTTTCAAAATCGAGAGGTTAATATTGTTGTAAACAAATATATTTGAGGTAATACCCAAAAAAAGTTCTTCAACCTCTGGGCTGAATAATTTAAAAATAACCTTTAAATTTTAAAATATCACTATTCTAATATTACTATAAAAACAAAGTTTTCAATCGGAAAATGATTCAAATAATTGAAATATAAAAAAGTTTTTTTTTTGAATTGTTCTAAAAATTACTTTGAAATAAGTTTATTTTTATTTGCATTTAAAGTAAAGTTTTTACTTATAAGTCAGTGATATTGAAAAAATATAAAGCGTGGAAATAGTTCAAATTGTTATAAACAATTTACATTCCATTATCGCTGTTCATCATTATTAAGTTGTTCAATTATTTAAATTTTTTAAATTTAATTTATTTAACGTCGTTCTATCACCGACGACCTCCTACTATATTGGCAGTTTTGGTGGTTTCATATATGAAATCTACACTGTTGCCTAATGATTTTATGATTATGTATGTACATAATAAATGTAACTTGATAATAAACTAAACCAAGAAAATATAACTCTAGTCCGGGGATCGAACCCGAAGACAGCAGTCAGAGTCAAGCATTAATGCTCTCACCCACTATGTCGTCTGTTGTTTAATTATATGCACATCTCTTTACAAATAAGAAACAAAAAACTTCAAATAAGGAATTACTAAATTAATGTTAATTATTGCGTAGTCCCCAGTAATTACCTGTATAGTAATTAACGTGCAGGGGCGGCCTTAGCCATTGCGAGGCACTTGTTCTTTGTATAATTTATGTAAATTGTAAGTAAGTATTTTTGATGATAATTGACGAGAAATAAAATTTTATATTGGAAGTTGAAGTTATTGAAATTGAACAAGCACAAAGACGACAAATATTAATGATGATAAAGTAAGGTACATGAATGCTTTAAAAGATATACGCAGTGATTCTAGTGGGATTTCTGAAGAGCAAGGCGCGAGATTCAAATACATATATAGTAATGAATTTTTCAACTTGGGTTGTTGCGGGAGAATGCGAGTCCCCTACAAGAGCGAGGATCTGGGCGGTTGCCCTGCTTGCCACTCGCTAAGGCCACCTCTGTTAATGTGTTTCTAACGAACCCGGAGGACTAGCAGATTGTTATTTCAGTTTAAGAAAGGGCCACATATTTATTTGTCTCCATTAGATCATTATATTCGTGAATAGTCGACGATAATTTGAAGGTCCGTGTGGAAAATAAAATAGGCTCACAACAATGTACGTCCGGGGTGCCAGTACAACCCGTTTCCAAGGATATTTTCTATTATATTTCATGCAAATATAATAGAGGTGTTTCCAATAAGGATTTTTAGGAGGACACAGATGTCAGATTGAATTTTATTCCAATTTTGTTATATTGTTATACAGTAATTTCGTTATAAAAAGGGGCACATATGTATTTCTGACCTCATTACACTGGATAAAACACTCATGAATATCCAGCGATAATGGGCTTGTTAACCATGCCTTAAATTCTATAAAACTGGACTATGTATTGATAAAGTTGGCTGCCAGAACCTCAAATGTCCAATTATTTTTTAATAATTCTTATATTTTAGGAGATATTAACAATTAAAAAGTCATTTTGTCTTTCTCTTTAATTTGTCTTTCTTTTAATAGGGATCCATCGTTAAATTTTTCCATGCATTGTATGTCACATTCGACGATTTGGCATCTCTTTTGCACAACAGACACGCATGCGAGTGTGTGTTTGATACGTCGTTTGCTACTAAGAGCTGGGATTGTTTATCTTATAAAGTACATATTATATTAAGTTCTGAAAAAGCATACTATGCATATCTAAAGCATGTGGCAAAACTGAAACTCAAATTTCATGTAGTTACTCCGTTACATGAAATTTCGTGTAGTTTTAATAACTCCGTTAATTTTAGGATATTTAACAAAATAATAACAGCAATACACATATATTAATTTTTTTTCCTAATTTTCAATCGGAAATTGAAAAAGCAACCCCTAAAAAAGAGTTCACAAGCCCAATGGCTCCTAGTTCTTGTTGCTTATCTCAAAATATCATCGTTTCTAAGGTTATTTTCATTCATTTTTTATATTTTACTACACGAAGTGATGGTGATGATAACATTAGTTTTGTTATTAGTGATTTTGCTTTTTATGATGTGTCAGGTGACTACTTTCTTGAAATTTGAAGTCTATTAGCACTGCTGAATTTAACAATGGCTTCTTTCTTAGGAGTCAATTCAAACACATATTAATATTTGTGGTTAAGGATTTAGAATCGCCATGCAGTTACTAGGGATATGTTCACTAAAATAAACTTTTTATCATAGAAAATTTAACTTTATTATAAAAAGATACTAATAGTTTTTGACCACCCATGTGAGGTCATCTTCAGGTAAAACAAATTATAAAATTACACTCTCTTACACATAAAATTACACACATTGCAAGTCAGAATGAACACAATAATCTTAACTCGGCTAAATTTTACTGATTAAATTTAAATTAAATTAAAATAAATTAAATAATTAATTAAAATAAAATTAAATTTTATTCATTAATAACCAATTATTTAAAACACAAACTTTCGACTTCCTACTCAAAGCCATCTTCAGGTGCACAGTATATTATGTTTTACAAAAAGATTCAGTTGAACTTGGGTCTGAACAATGTTGATTACTTTCCCAACAATAAAACGAAAAAAATGGAAACAATAAAAAATTAAAATTGACCTCCGACCAGTGATTATGTTCACCATCTAACCGAGAATGTGATATATAAATAACTGTCTCCAAATATTCAAGTGTCAAGTATTTCACTGGTACCCAGGTAACAATTTTTTTGCAGTTTCAAGTTTGCTAGTTAATTCAAGGTTCATTTTCCACTTGTCACATACAAATTGTAATGCAGCAGTACTTTCTTCCATGTTATTTAACCGGTACATTTCTACCTGGAAAATTCGACAAATTTATCTGAATTTATTATCTGACTATTAAATCAGGTTAAAGATACAATCAGGGCCGGCTTGAAGGGCATGCGAAATGAGGGGACACTCTAAACTGTTAAAAAATATCTATTGTATATTAATTTCAAAGTGCGCTATTTCAACTTGACAAATCTTTGAAATCTACATCTCGTATCTCTGGAATTTCTCTGAAATCGGCCCTAAGTACAAATTTACATATAACTGCACACTCAACTCAAATTTCAATGGGCTTGTGTCCTCATTTTTTAGTGGTCGATGTTTCAATTGTTGATTGAAATTGATGTTAATAATTGTGTATTGGCGTGTTTATTTTATTAAATATCTAAATATTGACGGAGGTATAGCAATTAAAAGTTTGAATTGTACTTTCAGCTCTAAAAATGGTCGGCCATATTTTTATGACGTGAAATGCATTTTAACGTGTTCCTTGAAATAGCTGTAAAAAATATTTGATATTTTGATATATATATTCATATAGCAGAGATTTATGAGCTGTAAGGTTGGTAACCTTACACAAGGATTGTGATGTCACATGTACTTGGAATGTGTACAACGTTGAATCTCTTTAATAATTAAGGAGACAAAATGACTTTTTTAATTGTTAATATCTTTTAACATATAAGGAGTTATTAAAATTATGGAACATTTGAAGTTCTAGTAACCTACTTTATCAATATATAGTACACTTTTGTAGAAATTAAGACATAGGACACAAGCCCATTATTCTATTTAGAGCTTGTTGATAAGTTGTACAGGTTATGGTTTGTTTACGGTTAACTTCATAAACATAATAATTAAATTAAAATTAATAATATTAAGACGCCTTAAGGGTATCTGCCACTGCTAGCATACTTAATTTTTAAAAAACAATATTTTCTTTGAAGATAGACCACCTCGGATATTCTAATTCTTTTTCAAAGTGTTTTACTCTTCGTGCTTTTATTATAATAGTGGGTAACTGATGGGCTGTTGCTTTTGCTTTTGCTTTAGCTGTTGGGAAACCAAGTAATTAAGCTGTCATAATTTGTGAATCGTTAACCACAGGACAGAGGTCTCACTTTCTTTAGATATTCTTCAAAGAGAAACAAAACATCTCCATCCCCAACCGCACAGGAATAGACCCAGCACGGCATTATACCAGCACACCAATATAGTACACGTCAAGGAAAGAAGATAAGGTGACATATGATCTATAATGTTTTTGAAAGCGTGCTTTGAATACATATTAAAAAAGTTAAATAAAAATAATATTCCTGGTACAAAAACGGCTTCAAACTTGTACGAGTATGATGGTGATTTATAGTATTTTTTTTTATGAATTGTTACTCAAATCATGTTCTAAGAAATTGTCTACATAATAACTTACGTGAATTAGCTACTTTCTTTTAATATTATTTTTCGTAACATATTCTGTTTGGAAATTAACATTTTTCAAAAATTCTTGTACGAGTACGTGAAGATATTTGTTCATATGAGTTCATACGATAATGGGCTTGTGAACCATAACTTAATTTCTATAAAACGGAACTATATATTGACTAGAGTTTGCCCTCGTCGCAAACGGCGACTGTCTTTTGTGTGTGAATTGAATTTCATTTCAAATTTTAATGCCATTTTTGAATTGAAATATTTAATTCGTTCCATATTTATTTTACATATAACAACAAATAATTTTTCATATAAACTGACAAAAAATATATATTTTTTTATTTGTTCGTTTATTGACCAACTTTTCAAAATTAGAATTTTTTTTGATTTGTAAATTAGGTCCAAAGTGAGCCCATATATAAAATTTCAACTTTCTAGCCCAATTTTACCGTCGGCAAAAACTGCCCCCGGTAAACTGTCCCAAATATAATTTTTGAATTTTGAATTCTTTTTTTTAATAACATATTTCATTATTAAATAACATAAAATTTGAGTAATCTCCAAAGTTTTCTACCGGGCCCTCTAATATTCTCTACGCCCCCTTTTTCAATATCCAATTTTTAAAAAAATTTAGCATTGAACTCCGTAATACACATACCAAATGCCAAAAAATTCTTTTTAGTTATTCTAAAATTACGGGTTTTCAGGAAATTCAGGGGAAAATCCGAGGACGCCAAAAGTCTTAGAATTACTTTTTCTACGAAATAGACAATTTTTAGACTTGGAACATTATAATATAGGATTAAGGAGGTACAGGACCTTTACGTTAATGATGAAAATATAGTCAAATTTAGAGAATTTTATAGATATTTAATTTGAATTTGAATTTAATTAATATAAATTTTACATTAATTATAGCTAATATTTCAATCATTCTAGTACTATATGCATAAAATTTCATTTTTACAGGCCAGGAACCATTTTCAAAGATACTGTCTCAATATTTGTTTGTCTCTCATATATTTCGTATTTCTTAATTCGTATTACCGAGAGATAAACTTTTTGCATTGAAGGTACGTCCTGTACCTCCTTAAGTTGGCTACCAGCACCTCAAATGTCCAATTATATCCTATGATTTGAATCATTTGTATTTTTTCGTTATTCGTAATTATGTGAAAGGTAAGATCTGTACTAATGCTCCAGAAACGATCGAAACGATCTTGTTCAATTCAATTAGGGATCGTCCATAAAATATTTGGCTTGGTTAGGGGGGTCGTAGAAAGCTACGCAGGTCTACGTGGAAGGAGAGGAATAGATTTTGGTCTTTCGCACACTTTTGTTATTTTTTAAAGAATGACCTTATGAGAAATTCTGTTTTTGTTTTCAAGGAAAGAAACTAAGTTCCAGATCGGGAAGGAAGTGGGTAAAAGCTACGGGAAGCCACAGGAGAAGGAAGGGGTTCTAAAGAGCTCAAAATTGAGCTATGTAGTTTATGGACAGCCTTTTATGAGAAAATATAATTAAAAGTTTGTCTTTAGATATTTCCAAGATACAGTGCCAGGTACCGCGACCAGGGGCTGGATCAAATAGTGGACAACATACCTGCCAACACAGTTATGTGCATTTAAGCTTTATGTATCATAAAAGTTATCTGTTACGTAATTAATTTTACGTAACATACAACGCTTTTTCTTGTGCGTTATTTCTTGGGTTTTCGAAAAATAAATCTACCTTTTTGCGTATTAACGTAATCAAGAAACTTCTTAAAACAAATCTTTTTTAAGGATTCCAGATTGATGCTGTGTCTCCGGTTTGATTCCTGGACCCGGAAGTTAAATTAATTATGTACATACCTAATCATAAACTTATCTGGCAAGCGGTAAGAGCACAAATCAACAAAAACTGCCAACATAGTAAGAGGTCGCCGGTAATGGGACTCAGCATCGGAAATAGGATAACGTTAAATAAATTATATCAAATACATCACAAGTGTAATATTGTCAAATATAATTTTTTTTTAAATTCATAATGTTTGAGTTTGAATCACCCTGTATTATAAATGGTGTTGTGCATTACCTAGCAGTCGTAGTCTTGTCTTGGATACTTCAACTTCTGTAACGACTTGAACTGTAACAGCATTATTTCCGGTCCGTTTATCAGGAGCCTGGTGCCAACTGCCAAGGAGTGACAGCACTACAAAGCAGGGGTTAACAACCGTAATTGGTTCACTTTCAATAAGAACAAAAATATTTAAAAAATCATCTTTTCAAAGTAGTTTAAGTTTAAAAGATTTACTATTTGGGTAAAGAAAAAAATATTTTACCATTTTTTATTATATCTTCATTGTTTCGGTGCCTTAAACTTAAACTTTAAACCGTGTAGTCGATGTTGTCAGTCAGTGTAATTTTGTAGGGAAATTGACTACAAGAACACTACAATAAAATATTCTACTCTTTACGAAGAGCACTCTACCATCAGAATAAAATAATTTTCTTTTGAAATAATTTTTTTTTTTAATATATTTATTTGAGTTTATCAGCTTTCAAAAGCTTCAAATTACTTAAAACAATATATACATTTATAAACATTTGCAATACATAATTTACAACTTAAAATAAAGAGATTAAATTCGTTTTATTGATAAAGTCAATAACGTTTTTCAGACTTTCCCTGCGTTCAAATACCAGCCTATATTTCTCGAGCAAAATTTAATTAAATTTAGTTTATATAACGTCAGCCTATTTCCGATGCTAACTTTTATCACCGATAACCTTCTATGTTGACAGTTTTTGTGGTATCATGGCATCATAAATGTGAACTACACCGCTGCCTAATAACTTTATAATGTATATACATAATCAATTTAACTTAAAAACAACCAATCCCAGAAAATATAAATCTGATCCGAACCGGAAGACACGGCAGTCAGAGTTAAGCTATATGTTTGTTAACACTCAGAATCAGTCGGGCGATTTAACTACAATAAAATTCTTTCAGAGTGGCTCTGTCAACATTATACCTCATTTTCAGATGAGAAATACCCACAGAATATAAGTTATTCCCTGTATATTCATATATGCTCCATAATGTGAAAATAATATCCTCTATATATATGTACTGTATATACATGAAATTAATTAACATGACAGTATGTACTATGTACATGCAGCAATGTTTAAATATGCACATATCTTTGCATATGACATACAGTACAGGTTTTACATCACAATAGCATATACAGTAGTAGTATACGTAAATGTACATACCTTGAATATAATATGTATATCCAAATGTTTTCTGGGTTATTCCAAGAATTGAATGTCATTGTTTAAGGGTTTTTTTTTGCACAATATAACTTAAGAATTATTCAATAAGTGAGGTCTTGACACCACATAAAGCGCTAGAAGGAGCATCGGAAATAAGCCGACAATAAATAAATTTAATTAAATTAAGCAGCTAAGTGTAATATCCCTAACCGAATTAAAACATTTTTTTGCCGTTTCCGATTATTCGAATATCGCTATCTTTTCTTCCCTGATTTTCAGCCCCTGCTACAACGTTGTTAGCTACGTCCATTTACAATACGGCGTACATCGTCTTCTGCTTTGTGCGGTCTGTGGTCTAGCTTCCGGTGTACTTATGTACCTTCGTCTTTTAGCTAATTTTCACATTTCCCTGATGACTACTCGCATTCGTATATTCGTGTATTGAAGAGCAAACGTCAATAGCTCTAAGGCAAATTAAGATGTAATAGCTCCTTCACAACCACAATAATAAGTTTTTTTTTGTATAAAATATTCTAGAGAGATATATTTATTCACATTATGTATTTTTTTTGTTAAGTTATAAAATATTAATGCTATTTTTTAAAACGATAATGGTTTTTACCATTTCCGTTTTGTAACTAACTTCGCTTATAATTTTATAAGCAAACGTATATATTTTATACATATTTTATATTTTTTCAGCTACTAACTGAAATTATAACAAGAAATAAAAATGGATCCCACATATAAAATATAGGATATGATATACATATAGGAAATATATATGGTTTGGATTATTAAATTCAAATATAAAGCAACCGTAACCGTAACTGTAACTGTAATACTGTAACAAACGTGTGTAAGTCAAGTAGATACAGGGTGTTAGAGACATCGATTTTAACCTATAATATTTGTTTGAGTGCATCAATTACCAAAAGTTATTAACACTTAAAAGAATATAAACATGCAAAGAAATTATATTTCTTTAGTTGGTAACACTGACCAGAGATATTACAATTACATTCTGGTCATGTGAGCTATACGGTATATATTACTTATAGCTACTTTCATTGTAGTGTGTGTAGTGCAACGAGTAACTGCCTAGTTCGACTCCAACAAAGAAAGTTGGTGCAAAACTCGTCTGTCGGTGAAACATTGACCATATACTCATGGACTCCATGGATAACGTTGTAACTCCTTATATGTTAGGAGATATTAACAATTAAAAAAGTCATTTTGTCTCTTTAATTATTAAAGGAATTCAACGTTGTGCAACATTTCAAATGCATGTGACATCACAACCGCTAGTTGCTGTCTCTTTTATACAACAGAGATACAAAAGAGATATATTCTTGACAGAACTCTGACAAGTTTACAGGTTACCAACCTTGCAGCTCATAAATCTCTCTATATGTATTCATATATCAAAATATCAAATATTATTTACAGCTATTTCAAGAAATAATAACATTTCAATATTATGTCTGTCGTAACAAGGTTAAATAAAATAAAAACTTATTATTCATTGACTTGACTTGATTATTTCGACTACCAACAGATACAAAACATTACCACAGCACTGACCTACTCAACAAATAACTGACGTATAAAATGCATACAATCACGTCATACAAATAAATGGCCGACCATCTCAGCGCTAAAACTACAATTCAAATTTTTAATTGCTATATCTCCGTCAACATTTAGATATTTAATAAAATAGATAAGCCAATACACATTTATTAACATCAATTTCAATCACAACACATGAACACAACAATTGAAAAATCGACCAATAAAAAATGAGGACACAAGCTCATTGACAATCTAAATAATAAACTTTAAATGTCGTTTCTTTGATTTCAGATATAATATTATGATTTAAGTTAAACAGTGTAATTATTATAATGTGGATCTAAAATAAAAGTTGTTGATTTCAGAAGCAACACATAGGTTTGATTAAAAATTTACAATTCATAATAAAACGTCTTATATCCATTTCTAAAAATAATGAGATTAAATTCGTTTAATTAATAAAGTCAATAATTTGATTTTCCCAGCTTTCAAATATCTGCCTATATTTTTGAGGCATATTACAGCCTTGTCTGTGCGACGAGTACCTTGAGCATTGAAGAATAATAAGCTTTACCGTTAATGGGCTGTTACATTGTTCACATATTGGTTGTGGTTCTCTATTGAATAAGTAAGTATGAGTCTACATATTACTACTTCCAGCCTTCTATTTAGTCCGTTCGGTAACTCTTGTTCACAAATTAATGGCTTCACTTCCCTTAATTTATTATTACTTTCTTCGTTCCATTCTTCCTGCCATGACCAATTCATTACATTTTTAATTTTGTTCTTTAAGGCCGTCTGCACACAGGTCGACTGATTGCAAATTCGAAGTTTCCAACGAAAACGAAAAACAAGTCATGTTGAGCCGTGTTTCGTGACTCTATAGAATTTTTAACTATAGCGTAATAGGGGATTTTATTGTGTCGTATAATGAGGTATTTGTATGTATGTATTTAAATTCTTTTGATGGGTATTTGTGCACATCTCTGCTCATGATGTTCACCATCAAAAGCATGCAATAAATGTAGAAAAACAGTCGCTCAAAACCAATTTCAAATCAGTTTTATTTCGTTCGTGCCGTGTGCGCTCTCTCACTAACAACACAGTTCCATTCTCATTCGGTTCGGGCAGATTCGGGGCTTGCGTTTGCAATCAGTCGACACATGTGCGGACGGCCTAAGCTTGAACATGTTATAGTTACTTCTTCCAGAATGCGCCCTGAATTAATTGCTTCTTTTGCATAATTGTTATTATACTTATTCGTTTCGTGTAATACCGGTGTGGGAGGGAATCCCTAAAAATTGAGTTTGAACTTGATTGATTTTAATCATAATAATCAATTAAAGTTCAAGTTTCAAATTCAAAATTATTATGAAGGAGCTATAGTGATATACTAGGAGTTCCCGCCTAGGATTACGATTTGTTTGTGCAGTTTATTTTGAAAACACTGCTGAATTTCTATAAAATAATTAACAACATCATATATTTGTTATAAACTTTTATACTTTTTACTACAACTTATATAAAATATCAACCAAAAGAAAGAATCTAGTTCGTCCCTGGTTAACAAGCACTAGTGTGTGACTACTACGCAGTCACGCAGCTCATATTTTGTTATGCAGGTTCGTACTGAAAGGTTTGCTCGTAAAAACGTGTACGTGTGTAGCCACCTTAATATTTCATGTGCACGATTCGTTGATTCGAAGGAGTTAGGTTTGTATTCCCGCTGAATCAGCATTAGCAACAGAAATAAATAATGTTATTTTGATTTCAAATCACTTTATTCTATTTCTTACCAACCCCTACTAACTTGAACACGAATGGTTAGAGTTTCTTTTGACTTTACTTTACATAACTATGAACTTTTTGCTGAAAGTATCATGTCAAAAATACACCAGAATATACATAATTTTATAACTTTATTTACTTAATTTATTTAAGGTCGGTCTATCACCAATGTTGGCAAGTTTTTGTGGTGTCGGGGACTATAAATGTTGAATACATCGCTACCTGATAACTTTATGATTATCTTAATATATATAAATTACGTGTCACGTTGTCTCTCCGCGATGGACTCCTAAACTACTTAACCGATTTTAATCAAATTTGTACACCGTGTGCAGTTTGATCCAACTTGAAAGATAGGATAGCTTACATCTCAATTTATGATTGCAATATTATCTTATTGCAAATTATTTGTCTATTAATTATCTGTATATGACATATGACATCTGGTGACGATGATGGCGACATCTGTTGACTAGATTGAGTAAATATTCTGTTGACTAGATTGAGTAAATATTCAATAGATGGCGCTATGTAATGTAATATGACAAAAACGTTAGTCACAGCAACGCGTGGCCAGGACAGCTAGTGTAAGTATATAATTAATTTAACTTAATAACAATTAAACCCAGAATATATAACTCAGGTCCGGGGATCTAGCCCGAAGACTGTGTCATCCTTATGAATTTAGAAACTACAGGGTCAAAGATACAGCGGTGTTGATGTGTAAAACATTTCTGCCAAACTTGAATATCGGCTAAAGAAAAAACTGTGATGTGTTTTAATTTAATGTTGCTTTCATTATTTTAACTTATATTTAGTGACGGATTAAGCCTCATTCTCACTCACTTTTTTATATTTAATTTACGTTTTTATTTAATATTTACATCTCGATTTCAGGTTTTCAGAATAGGCATTCCTTGCCACATTCGTGTTTTAATTTGAGTTTAGTTAATTTAGTTGCTGCGCTTGTGTCGTTAGTTATATAAATTCTTACAGTTCGTCAGTTGGACAAAATTGAACGTGGAATAAATAAAATTGCTGTTTTTGATAAGAATTAGTAACAGAAATTGTTTTTACTTCTTTATTTTTGACAAACTGACATTAATCATTTTTTAAAAATAAATGCTGCTGTATTTTGACAGTTTGTCACATTTTGGAGGTTATAATATAATATAGTTTTTTTTTTTATTTAGTATTTTTAATTTAATATTCTTAATTTAGAAACATTGGGTCTTGTAAGGTACTAAAAAAACGTAAATTAAATTATAAATTAGAAATGGTACAGGGAATGACTACGCATATTCCCATATGCTATACGATTTGAATTAAGTATAAAATTAAAACAGTATGTAAGCAAGTAAAACAGATGGGAATGATACTTCTGGCGGTAAAATAACAGAAATTTAGGATCTATAAAATTCTAATTGCTTTCGGCCTTTTTTGAATAAACAATTATTTGATCATCTTTATAAAGAGAAAATTTTGCAGAGCTTCCACGAACTCGGTGGTCCTGACGGTCACTTTGTCCACCTGCCACTATACTCGCCTTTTCTCATATGTAATAATTGTTTTGTTTAAGGAGGTACAGGACCGTACAGGACCGTCAATGGAAAAAGTGTATCTCTCGGTAATACGAAATACGTAATTCGGAGTATGTGAGGGATGAGCAAATATTGGGACTGTACCTTTGAAAATTAATTTTTCAATTCCCTATTAAATGGCTTTTTGCCTGCTAAAATGATTTTTTTGTGCATATAATAGTTTAATAAATAAAAAATTACGTATAAATAATATCAAATTTATATTAATTCAATTTAAATACAAATTAAATATTTTGAAAAAGGAATAATAAATTTAACAACGCAGTAAATTTACGTGTGTTATCGCATGGGTTCTTCATTTGGTTCTTCGACAAATAAATTGCTACATTTTATATAATATTTATTCAGATTTTAAATATCCCGCTCAAATTGGCATTTGTAACGTTGCCAGCTCATAACCTACACTTACTGTTTCTTACTGGTTTTATTTAAATATTTTCGTATATAGGTATCCTTTTGATAATATTCTTTTTGCAATAGTTACAGAAAAGATTCTTTTATATACACCTAGTTTTTGAAAGCCGTGTCACCATTTTTTTATAGTTAAAAGTTATATTATGTAGTGAAATTAAGCTAAAAATAATGATTTGTATGGAAAATGACTATTTTTAATCATGTATAAAAATAAAACTATGAACCCTAGGTCTCTAAAATTTTGAGACAGCATGTATTTTAACTATATGTATCGACCGTCCAAATTTCACGACGTTTTCATCATTTACGTTAACGTCCTGTACCTCCTTAACAAGAAGAAATATTGGAATTGCAAAATAACTTTGAAATAGCTTTCATAAAGAATAACATGTTGTCCTATGTCTTTCCAAACGGAAGATGAAGGTAACTACGTCCTCCAACCCGAAACCACTACCCCAAAACCCCGGAACTGCCCCCTTCCTCTCCTGTAATGCATGGTAGCCAGAGTTGATTACAGTTTCCGTTACAAGTTAGGGGGCGACAGATTCAAATCAACTTGAAGACAAGTTAATTAGTGAGTAACCAACACATAAACAGGCAATTAATGATATACCCAGTACAAGTCGTGATTAATACTACCCTCAATGTCTATTATTTGTTTACTAAGGACATTATTTTGTAAACAGAAGTTTCAAAAAACAATCTGTTACTGCTTTCGAAATTGCACCGAATATCACAGTGTAATAAAGCTCATATTCCAATTTAAAGTATTTGAAATAAGAATTATCTGCAGTTATTTCCAAAGACATGTTCAACAATGAAAAAGTTCCTCAATGTGATCTTTATTAATTTTCTCTATTATGTTTGGAATAAATTTTCCTATGAATAATAATAATAAACATTATGATTTGGAATGTGTCTTTAGTTTAATTTATAGTTAAACCTGCTCCGAAGGTCGATCATAAAGAGCTGCTCCTATTCTTGGCATGTTTTAAGTTGTAAGTCAACAATGGAAGTGCTGGATTCCCTTCCTATCAGGTGCTAATTTATAAGCAGTATGTCTATACAGGGTGTCCCAATATTCAACGATAGGCGGGCACCAGAGGGTCTTGCTCATGACTACACGAGAAAAAAAGAAAAAAAAAATTATCTCATTTTGTTTAGAAATTACAAAAAAAAATTCGAAAATTGAAACACCTTAAGATGTTTTTAACTACCATGACCACAATTTTTCAAATATTTCGAAATTTTTTTGGATCCGCAACCTAAATATTAAAAATCCCAGAATGCTAGTAGTTTTTACACAAAAATCAATTAAACTTATTTCATTCCCTAAAATTTTTAAAGATATTTATTTTCAGTCCACTTCAACTCATCGTGGTGTAAAAAGAAGTATGAACACTACTATAATAAGTTTTTTTTTAAATTGGCGCAACTCTTCATGATTCCAAAATGGTATAATACTCCAGGAAAACTAGCAATAAAAATAAATTATACATACTATTTCTAAACAAGAACCAAATTTCATAAATTGTTATTATTGATAGTTATCACTTTTACAATACCCAAAATAGGTTTTTTATAGTTGAATGAATTAAAACAAATGGTACAAAAAATTTTTCATTCATTTTATAAATTTATTGCATTATTTACATTACAGTAAATGTTCAAATTGTTTCCCACCGGCATTAATACAGGCCTTAAACAACATCGCCTTAAAAAAGATCTTTTTATTCGTCGAGCATATCGTTTAAGCGCGTTCTAAGTCCGTTATTTTAATATTACAATAACTTTAACTAACTAACTAAGTTTAACTAACATATTAATTTAATTTATAAAGTTTCTTTATAATTTGCTTATTTTACATTTAATTTTTAAAGTTTATGTATCTTATACAAGTATACGAACTTCTCCATACAAATAGAGAAAATAACATTTTTTAGATTATCTAGAATTTTTTCCTTTAAGACCAAAGGAGTAGTATCATTGTAAACAAATATATTCTGACGTAGTCCAAATAGTTTTCTGACACACAATAAACTAATATATCACACAATTGTACCAACCGCCATTAACATACGGGATGCAAATCTGTGGAAACACATGCAACGATTACAAAAAGACACTGCAGATCACCAGAAAGCAACAAACTGAAAATTTAACAATACTATAGAACCACACGTTAATCTACTAATTTAACATATGGGACAATACACACACGACTGCCTGCCCTTCAAAATTAAATGCAGACTACCAATAGACACAATCGTTATCTAGACGCATGCTACACGACATAGACATGTACATATTTCTGTATATATAAAAATACAAGGGTAGTTTGATAATTCAGTGTCTTTTTTTTTTTTTTTTTTTAAAAAAGCGCTTTATTTATCAAGAGTCTCCCTTAAGCTCCATACATTTAGTTCAGCTTTTTCTCAATTTTTTTTATTCCTTTTAAATAATAGGTTTTCTCAAGTTCCTCAAAATAGGCATTTGTTAGTGGTTTCAGTGATGACCTTTTTGTTAGACCCAAATCTCTTACCGCACAACCATTTCTTCAGGTTTTGAAAGAGGAAATAGTTGCAGAGGGCTAAATCTGGAGAATATGCTGGATGGGGTAGCAGTTCGTAGCCCAATTTATGAATTCTTGCCATGATAACTACGGACTCAATCGCAACATCCATCGCGTGGATAGCTGCCTTCAATGGCTTTCAAACAAAAACTAGCTACAGTAGTCAAATTTTGCGCGGGAAATTCAAGGAGTCACTGAATTATCAAATGACCCTCGTATTGTAATTAAAATTTAATTATTATAATAACAATTGATTAATCAATATAGTTTTCTGAGCACTGATATATGACAAAAAAAGGGTTGGAATCCGCTAAAGTCATTTGAACCATAAAAAGAACATTTGAACTCTCTAAATCAGATTTAAAATTTAGTATGTACAGTTTTTTAAACCTAATTCTTTAGTGACATGGTTCATTTGATCATAAATCTGTGACAAAGATACGGAAGAGTAATTATTTCTTATCATTGCATAATAACAGACAAGTCAAGTGGACAGTCAACATTGGACGGTGAGTTGTGAGTGGTGGATGGTCAATGGACCTACGTCCTACTCACACACTCATGAAGTACGAGTATTATCCTGTCTCTGAAAGATAAATGATAATATTTTATTACTACACTTTATTGCCCAATGTAAAAAGCCTACCCATAATGGCATCAAAGGGAATACTCTTCGCACTCAAATTAAGTTTCCTTCATATCATACGAGTAGAGAATGTCCTTTTTTTTATTACAGTTCTCGATTCTCCTTTTGGAGTGATCAAAATCTTTACATAATACATAATTTATTTTATAATATTCTAACAAGTTTTTGAATTATTTAGAAATATATTGCATAAATATTGAAAGCGATAACTGTTACATAACTATTACGTAACACGAATTGTACGGCCGCTGGATTAAAAACTGCAGTGCAATGAAATTTTCGGAACGTTTAACAGAGTTATGTATATTTAGGTTTTATCTAACATTAATAAAATTACCTTTTACCTAAAATAATTAGTTTTCCTTTTTCGGAATTATTATAATCATACAAATATATCAGGAGTCGAATAGGGGTATATATAGAAGTGAAGGTGGATTTTATTGCAAAGGAAGGAAAATGAAATGGAGCATAAAGTTTGGTGAAAACAAAAAAAAGGGGTCAACGGAGGTTGAGTCAATGGAAACAGAAAAAAATAATAATAAGAACAGAAAAGTCATGTCCAATTCGAGTAAAGAGGGCGAAGAGAAGAAAGACGAAGCCAAAAGGAGAAAAAATAGAGAAGGAGGGGATTAGAAAGAAGCAGTTGATAACAATAGAAAATTAAGTATGTATATAAGACAATATCTCCAGTTATATTAAGAATTGTAAATTTTAAATAAACTCATGTGTTGCTTCTGAAATTTAAAGTTTATTTTAGTAATTTACACACATATTTTAATAATAACATTGTTTAATTTAAATCATACCTGAAATTTAAAGAAACGACATTTAAATTATATTATTTACCATAAATTGTCAATTCTTTTTTATCTATTTTTATTATAACCTCACAATATGCACTTCACTAAGTAGTTCACTAACTGACTAAAAAATGTGGGTTCTATCCACTCCAAATATCAACTGTGTTGGCCGTTATTTCTACAGTAGCATCTGTGGCGTTCATGACTATTCTATCACTAAACGGTAACTGTTTTGCCGACAGACGAGCTTTGTGCCAACTAAAGAGATATCATTTTTTACATGTATTACAAAGATGTATTGTAGAGACGGTAGAGGAGGAGGAATGGCGTTGGCATATGGTAATTGGCATAAATATAAATCAGTATAAATGTATTATAGTGTATCTATAATCCTGACGTGGTCCTAGGAAGCATGGGAAAATTATGAGAAAAAAAAAATAATCATGACATTTTTTTAAGAATTTAAGAATTCATGTTTTATAAATAATCGATTTTAGAAAAGTTGTTCTCTTTTTAAATTAAATATTACTAGGGTTCGTTTAGAGAAATGGTACAAGTATTTAATGTAATATTCATGTTTTATTTTGAGCGGGTAAAGGATCGTAAAATCCTTTTTATTCTATACCAAAATGTGTACTCCGTAACAACTGCGGTTAGGGGTTAAATATTAAAATAGAAATCCGACATAATCACAAGTTTGGTTTATTTATTTGGAGTCGATTTGCCTAGTGGTGTGACGAAAATTTATTTAGATTCCAAATAACAACCACCGCAATGTATAAAAGCGTGTCTTCATTTCAGTTCTTTGTTCTAAATAATATCAGGGTATTAGTTATGTCTATTTATTGTATTTCGTTTGACCTTTTTGCCACATGCCTGATGTTGACAGCTTGTGATACCTCATACATGTGTATTTTACAGCTGCATAATAATTATTTATCATGATAATTATTTAGTAATATGTCAATTACACAAAGGACCTATCGTTGGCCCTTTACTACTATTAATGTAGCTTAATTGTAGAGGTTCGCATTGGAAATGACTTTTATAAACACCTATCCGCTAATAATAAAGAGCAGACTGCAAAAGAAAATACTTGTATAATGAGAGATACAAGAGGCTATAGACCGGGCGCTAGAGGTAAGTGAGTATGCAAAATGTGAGGACCGAATTCCACCAATGGATTTAAGTTAAGAAAAGGTCAAAAATTAATAATGCGGATCTTGCCGGTCAAATATTTGGTCCATTTACCCCTCTACTCTTATTTGTAAAGGAAATGTATTGAGTACAATCTATAAAATCATTTTAATGATTATTTCAGTAATAATTTATACTTTACACTATATATTATATTTATATTTTTACATATATGTACACTAGGTAAAAGTTCTGTTTTTAATAATTCTTGACGCAATGCTTTTGCACTCTGAACGATGTAGTTTTTTGAATTGATGCTACGAACATGTTCTATTATTTCCGCCAATGGTATATTTCCCATAAACACTAATGAAGATTTTGATCTATCAGTTGGGTAAGAAAATAATATGTGAAGGAAGCGGGAAGGGACCATCACAGCTGGTGGCAAGATGTATTTTGTTATTATTTGGGGTCTCAGGTATAAGAATCCGACCATAGTTGCCGGTCCTCACATTTTGCATACTCAACTACCTATAGCGCCTGCACTACTATGAGATTTTATGGTACCAGAATATGCAGTAGGAAAAGAAACAAGGAAGGTAAGGGGAACCGCAAGATTCAGAATAGGAGATGAAAAGGAGGGCAGTAGATATTAGGAAAAAAGAGAGAATAAGTGATTATGCAGTATATGCGAGAAAGAAATACAAACGTTGCAGCAAATAAAAAAGACTTGCGAATGCAAAATAAACAGTGAAAAGAAAATAGAGGAGCTGATAAGAAGGGACAATGAAAGGAAGTGGTACATGGTGAAACAGCAGAGAAGAAGGAAGGAAGTAGAGGAAATGGAAGAGTAGCAGTGGAGGAAGTAGGGCTTTGCACGAGCACGAAACTTTTCTTGTATCGTCTCGGTTCTCGTCTTGTAAAACTGAGACGATACGAGAGGAGACATTTCTGAAAACTATTGAGACGGTACCGTGACCACATACGCCGAGACCCAAGAGTCTCGTTTCTGATCTCGTTGACGTTATTTCAAAAAAAAAATTACGAGAACAATAAACTAACAATCAATATAAACGTTCAATCTTTTTTTTTTACAAAAAAGGTTAGGTCGTACATTTACAAAATATAAAATCTGGTACACAAACATCTTTTAAATATTTTGTTTTATAATTTTTTCTTTTACAACATTTTGTAAATATAAATTATTTACAATGCGATTGTTTGAAGACATTTGTTGTTGAGGGTAGGTGTTAGTAGTGTCAACCTTAAAAAAGACCGAGATATAGGCTTAGAAATTCAAAAATTGAAAACGAGGGCGTTGAAAAAATTCGGGGGCCCGGTAGGGAAGTTTGGAGCAAGTTCATATTTTGGATTGTAGAATAATTATGTATATTATTAATAAAAAAAATTCAAAATTTTATTTGGGGACACGGGGGCAGTTTTTACCGAGAGTAAAAAATGTGCTAGAAAGTTGAAACTTTGTATATAGGCTAACTTTTTTATCGTTACGAAATTTTTATTAAAAGTCAAGGCAAATAAATAAATAAATTAAAAAACAAAAATAAATGTATATATTGTTTTAAGTGCTAATAACTATCGAAAGTTGATGCACTCAAACAAATACTAAAAAGAAATAAAATAAATTGCAGACTATTACTAAAAGATTTCTTGATCCTAACAAAATAATTGGAAAACCGTTCTAATTAACTAATTAATTAGTTCAAAGATTATTGGTACTTTCTTTATTGGTACATTCGTTTCCTTTCGTTTCAAATACCATCATAACAGAAACATTTCGACTAGAAATCGCGGTTCACATAGAAGAGCGTTTCGTTTACGCGCGCGCGTTATACTCGTAGACAGAACTACGAGTCGTAGAGCTACGAGTCGTAGATTTTCGAGTTCCGCGTCGAATCGTGTTTGGCAAACTCGACCAAGCTCAACCCAACAACATATACGAGTGAACACTGAACACCAACAACGCCGACAACCCAGCCCCCAGTCAGTAGATGTGCATAGCTCGATACGGGCACGGGCACTGGAACGTTCAGAACATCGCTGCTCCGTAGCGTTAGTTCGCTGCTCGGTCACATAAAATATAGTGAATATGTCAACGCCGGCCCTAGAATTGTTGGCTTAAATAATAATTAAAATCTGTCCATTACAGAAAGAGTAGATTAATCTTTGAATTGTGTATTGTTCCGTGTGTTTTCTGTGGATAATGTGAGATATCAAAATGAATTAAACGTGATAAACAAAGTTACACTATAAATGCTCCACTTACACACTTATTTCAAATAGTTTCTATTATATTATGGTTATTAATTTATAGCTAATGTGTTAATATTTAAATATATACTGGAATTTATTTACATTGATATATAACCTATAGCATTACATTCTTTTTTTGTATTATATTCTCTTCTCTCTTATAATATTTCGTAATTTACTAAAAGGCTACATATAATTCAATTATTAAATAATTGATTGAACACTTTTACTAAATAATAACCAAAATATATAAATATTTGATCAATTAAACGTTAATTAATTGCATTTGTAATTTATACACAAAACAATACAAGTATAGACATAACCAACATTTATAAATATTTATATAAATACGAGTATACACAATTTTTATTATTTCTCTTAACTATAATATATCATATTAAATTATTAAAACGGTACAATGTAAATCAAACCATTTTCGAGCATACATCAAATTCTAAACCAAACATACATGTACAATGTTGACACAAGAATCCGTGTAAATATTTACTTAGATTTAAGACAAGCAGAAATTGGGATACGCCTCCCTAACCATTTAGCCATCTAGCCATCTAGCCATCTAGCCATCTAGCCCACATTTTCTGGCTTGGTGAGTTACAACTTCTGTAAGGTTATATATATATGTTTATGTATGTGTTAACTTTGTATACCGTATGAATATTCCATAACTCAAATTGAATATTGAATATTCATAAACAAAAACTGTTAAGCCTTGCTTTAACGAATTCAAGTCTTAGGACGTGTTTTAAAATGTGCTAAACTTTTAACAATCATAGAGATACAAACATCATATACTAATTATACTTTGATCGTTTTAAATAGTCGTTTACTTTTATTACTTAGTAGATACTGTATCCGTAATAACAATTTCAAGTACTGGATAAGTAACAATTAGGTTTTAATTAAAAATTGATTTAAATTAAGCTGGATAATGTGTTCTTTTAGATAATAGGTTTTATTTACAGGATGTCTAGCGGGAAAATTGTACTTATGGGTATCTATATAGTATATAGTAGAATAACATATAATTGGCGCCTCAATTGACAAATCCATATGATTTTTAGATAGTTTCAATCTTTAAACGGTATATACCAAAATTTCACGACATTCCGACTATTAGTTTACGCGTTACAGTTATTTTAATAATTTTTAAAACTACGAAAAAATCTGAATTTCATGTGTTGATAAAGCATTCCTCTTTCATGGGAAAAAATATCATTCAAGCAAACAAGTGTTATGCGGACTCGGTATTTTTCCTATTATAAAACAATGCACATTTTTTCATGGTTTTGAAAATTAAAAAAGTAGCGTCACTAAAACGTTTATAACTCGTAGACTTTTGGTTGGAAATGTCATGAAATTTTGAAATATATTGTTTGAAGATTAGTACTATCTAAAAATCATATGGATTTGTCAATAGTGGCGTCATTTATATGCCATCCTACGAACTTATTGAATGATGTCGTATAGCATATATTACAAATTGTATTTTCCGCTGAGAATTCACTTTGTGTGCAACAAATTTGATTTGCAATAGCTATGTATAAAAGTAACAACTACTAATTCCTTGTTTCGTAGAGTAGGTACTCTTAGTTCTCAATTACATTTCGTTGAGAGCATTTATGTGCATTTAGGGGTGTACTCTTGATACCTTCCCCGTTAGTACGAAATGTTTCCCGCTGGACACCCTGTATATATATATACAAAGAGCGTTAACTATATCGAATACTGAAAAAGAACAAATTGAAAAGTATCACGATTTCGAGATTTCCGTATATATTGACATTTTCTCTGATGACGAAGATTACTGCAGTTATATAGACACCCAGTTCCGAGTAACGCTATGAACTAAAGAGACTATAGGCCAGAGCAAGTGCCTTACTTGTGAGCAGTGCCAAATCTATGATTTTTTCGAACTGAGGCAAGAATTATTTACTGCGAATTTTTCGATTTTTTAAAAAAGAATTCCTTTTCTTATTTGTGAAAAATAAAAGTAAAAAAAAAGTAACAGAGGATCTGCTGGAGACTAAAAAAGGGGTCATTTGTCCTATAAACAATTTTTTTTGTATAGAAATTATTTTCAGTTTGTTAAAAAATATTTTTTTTTAGTACTTACGTAGATTGTCACTTTTGATCCTGTTGCTTTTATTATTTCACCAATGAAAAAGGGAAAATAATTATTTTTTTTTCGAAAAATTCGCAGTATCTATGGGAGTGCCAATGGGTAGGGGAAGGGGGACGCCAATGTGAATTACTTGACCCGGTTAGAAAAAATCGTAGATCCGTTGCTGACCCATGCACATGATACTGATCCAATTGAAAAAGTCATTTCAATAGAATTTAATTACCGATTAGAGAAATCTGTATTGTACTTATATTAAAAGAAGAATTCTTATTGACTCCTAACCCCGTTTAAATTTAAGTTTGATGCTAATTTAAGATTTAATATTCATCCTCGGTTGCTTCTTTAACTTGTAGAAAGTCGTTGCTTCCTCTCATTTCTTTAATCACATTTTTGTTATCCATATTCTTTGAGCATCGTAGAGAACTGTAGCATCGTAGAGGCCTACGAGTACAGCTCCCGCACTTAACATTACTAAACGGACTTGAGCACAAAGGAATGAATGTAATTAATAGTACTAGAAATTATACATTTTTTCATTTAACATTTTTCATTGAGCTTAAATAAATAAAGATTTTATATAATTAAGAGATTTTTGATATTTAAAATTATTCATGGTTTAAAGTACTCTTAAAAGTTTTTGCTAAAGTAATAGATCAATTTAAATGAGTAAAATTTTTACAGTATAATCCGGTTTGCATGGGGATAAATATATTCTTGGAAATTAAGGACAAACAAAGGAGCAATTATATTGCATATTATATTACATCTCTCTAGGAAGAAAGATATACTCGCAGATAATAATAAACATAAATTAAAAATTAAAATGTATACTTTCATTAGTAAACTTACACCTAAAGTAAAATATGGAATGTGTAAGATAATTAACAAGACAAAAGCTTGCGGCTTCTTTGCTATTTCTGAAATAGATATTTTAAAAGGGTTTCTAATTTGTTAGATATAAAATAGAGGCAAGATTTAGGAATATCTTGAAAAGAAGCTGTTCAAGATAAAATAATTAAAATTAGTACATATATGTAATATACGTATTTGTTTACCAACAAGAAAGTTACAAATTGTTGGAAGTAGAAGAAAAGGTAGTGTGAGGGGAGTTTAAACGTTCCATATACTCGTACTAAGGCGAAGAGATTTGATCTACCAGATTAATAATCTATGAGACTAGCTCTTTTGTAAGGCTTTACAGATACTGGAACAGACGTCGCGCGACTCAGTGTGAGGCAGCCCAATAAGTGTTGCTCTGTGTTTACATTTAAATTTCTTTCTTCGACAACTTTCCTTCATATGAGGGTTATTGTTATTGCACTCAATTTATAATCCACGTTACCACTCATTGCAACCCTACAAATATTGTTTAGTATCGTAGTAATGTCGAATATGTCTGATTAACTTTTGTGTAAGATTTTTCGAAGCACGTTCTAAGCCACAGGTAGAAAATATATTTGGTTACGTTCAGGAAAAAAATTTCGTGTTTTAAAGTTTATCTTCATAAAATATTTTCACGATTTTAAATATCTCCTAGATATAGGTCCGAGCCTCCAGCTTAAGTTCCAGCTTGACGTGTAGAGGACATTAGAGTTATTGGCACTAGATGTACGACTAAATTAGTTTAGATGGGGATATGTAGAAACTTATTGGTTGAAATCTAAGCAGGCGTGGAGTATTGCATTTTGTTTCAGAAACTTACGCCTTAGTTACCGATCAGAAACACCGTCGAAACGATTACGCTTTTTCTTTTTGTTGTCCGTCAATTATCGGACAAATGTCGAGACAGATTATAAGTCATGTCTGCGAATATCGTATGCGAATTTTATACACTTCTGATCCATAGTAGGGAATCAGGGCCGTGTTAGTCTATACGGGGGCACTTGGGCACTAAGTTTGGGATCATTTTAGAATGTAAAAAAAAATACTTATGAAAACATCAGTATATACTGCTATTTAGTGACTCTATTGGTTATTATAATATAGTTAGATTTATACAAATGAAATGTAAGTGAAGTGGTAATTATTATATGGAGAATTGAACTTAGTTAATTTTTTTTTTTATTTATTTTGTTGGTGCATCAACTTTTAGAAGTTATTAGCACATACATATACAATAATTTAACTTTGTTAATGATAATGGTTTCTTCCGGGCTTTCTGTTCTGTGTTTGACAAATTAGTAAGACGTTCTTGTATCATAGTAGTTATTCGTTTTTTGAAAATCATTGATTTCCACTACAATTGGTGATCATTCAGGAAAATTTATTCTAATTTATCTGCTTGTGTTAGAGTATGTAAGGCTGAGATACTCAAGTCAAAAGTTATTTAAGTATTTGTATACATTTTATAGAATCAATTAGGCAATTTTATAGGATCAATTATGTATTTTTTTGAATTCTTTTTAGATGCAGTAAAAATTTTGTTTTCGGCATTTTGGGGTACCCCACGTGTCCTTATGGAAGAGACGACACTGATTTGTGTAGAAAGGGGTTGGTAAAGAATCTAATTCTTTCTCCTAGAATATTCATTATCAACCAAATCGCCTTTACGACTTTCTGTTACGAATTATATGCACATGTAGTTTCAAATCTGAAGACCATGAGTCATAACTTTTTTTTAAAAGGATCTTTCAACAACAGGTGTTATTTTAAATCAACAGAAAAACGCAATATTTTCTTGAAAAGTATTGATATTTTTATTTTAATCCAAATTACAAACTTTGAGGTTAGTAACAGAACACAATATGTGCCAAATAGTACCACAATGACGGTTGTATGTTGACAGTTAAAAAATGGTGCGAAATTTAAAATGACACCTCTTGATAAAAACCCTATATAAGGTAATAGATTTTATTGGTCTCTTTTATATACTCGTAATTTTTCATCGACAAACTTATTATGTTCGCCCTCACGTAATCCACACTAAATTATTCACCCATAGCTTTCTATATTGATCTCCAAAGTTAATATATAGTTCGCCGTCGTACATTCTCTAGATTATGCTAATCAAACAATATATTTGATTGTTGCTTAGGTTATAAATACACTTTGTGTTCTATTTTTGTCGAAAAGAAGGCAAGACTATAACACCACAAGGAATTGCCTTGTTTCGTTCGCGGTTTGTTCACCCAGGTGCCAAAATAGGCGTTCCTGCTGGACATGCTGTGTTCATTGATGAACAACGCTAAGTGCGGTGTTATTAAACCAACATAAGCCTAAAATGTTCCCATTATTTCATTGTTCAAATTTCTCGTACATTTATAATTCCTGTACAACAATTTCGCTTGTTATATGGTATTTGTTCCCGTCAAATACAATTATGAACCACACGTGTACCGTTCCCCGCATAACGCTATCTGTCCGTTTAACAATCCCCCCGTATAACACCATCAAAACTTTTGTGGGATTAAACTAAAACAATATTTCGAATATTTAAACTACAAATTAAATTTAATAATGTTTAACTTTCTCATATTAAATGCAATGACTATAATTTGAAACTAACAACAATTATCTATTTTAAGGTCTCGTTTATCCCACTTAGCGAAGTCAAACTAGAAAGTATAAAAGTTTATAATAAGGACGTGATAATCTTAATTAATTAAATCAAATTGTAGGTGGCTTGGTTTGATAATAAGAAAAATAAAATATTTTTAAAACATTAGACGTCTTTTCGGTGTGTATGATTTGAATCCAACAAAGTAATTTGTAATTTCATTTCAAATTTTAAATCTATTTAAAAACTAAATTTAAAATATTTTCAATTTATTCGTAATTTGTCCAACTTTTTTTCAAAATTTGGGAATTTTTTTTTCAATTTGTAAATTAGATAGCAAAGTTAGCCCATATATCAAATTTCAACTTTCTAGCCAAATTTTTACCCTTGGCAGAAAACGCCCCCGTGCGTCCAAATAAAATTTTTTAATTTTGAATTTTTTTTTTATAATATATTTCATTATTAAGTAATCTGAAATTTAAAATTGTAATATTCCTAACCCTAATTCCTAATTAAGGGATTTATTTAATCATTCTGTTTTACGATAATAAAATATATTCCATTTTAATGTAATATATTTTTCTGATTCTTGACATAATATTAACATTTTATGTTTAACAGGTTGTTTGATCGTTATGTTCTATTAAATTACATATTATCTTATATTTAAAAAATTAATGGCACCACAAATAACCTAACATATGAGGTAAAATATCATAATAATTTGAACAATTTTCCCTCAGGATGTATTTAATCTCCGGCATTTCCTCCATTTTGACTTAGTTGTTATAATTTACACTTTGGTCGGAACAGAATTCCATATTGTACATATTCCAACCTTCTATGTATATGTCTATGTCTATGTCTATGCTATGTCTATGACTATGACTTGGGGAGTTGGCAGAATTCCAAACACAGTTTCGCTCAATCTATATTCCAGAAAAAGATAACAAAGCTTTAATATTGTAAATAAAGTACTTTTTATTCCCTTCGTTTAAATATTCTGATAACTGTTTTGATTTAGTTAATATTTTTAATTAATTTGGGACAGCAAAATAGTCGAGAGCATTAATACTTGATGCCAGACTACTGAGTCTTCGGGTTCGATCCCCGAACCAAATTCTATTATAATATTATATTATATATTATATTTCTGGGTTTGGTTGTCATCAACTTAAATTTATTATGTAGATACATAATCATAATCTTATAAAGCAGCGGTGCAGTTCACATATACAAAACTAAAACACCATAAAAACTGCTAACAGCAGGAGGTCGTTGGTGATAGAACTCAGCGTTGGAAATAAGTCGTAAAAGTAAATATAATAAATAAATAATTAAACAGTTCTAATGGTAATATTACTTGGTATTGGTTAAGATATATTTCTTTTTTTTTTTAAACAGTAATCTTAATTTGTTGCACAAGATGTAATCGTACATGATTTTGAAGTTACACGTCTTTTCTTAAGATCTCACGTTAAACATAACAGAGTTCTTGCAGTTCTTTGAAAATATTAATTAGGACAATTAAATTTCGTTGTAAATTAATATATAATTTCTTTAGAAACATCAAACGAAATACAGAAAATTAATTTTGGAATAGACACAGCTTCAGGGATTCTATACATTTCTATGCTACTATTGACTTGAATATATAAGTACATAATTATTTATACAAACCGAAATTCTAATTATTCCTGCCCTTTGAAACATCAAAATAACCTTCAGAAACAATTTTCTATTTGAAACTGATATATATATATATATATATATATATTGGTGACATTGAGCTAAAACTGATTCAAATGATTTGAATTGACTATTTAAATATAGATATATATATACATATATATATATATATATATATATATATATATATATATAAATATATATATATATATATATATATATATATATATATATATATATATATATATATATATATAAAAAAATAAATTAAAAAAAATTAAAATAAATTTTACACAATTATATAATAAATATTATACAATGTTGTGCATCTTGACTTCTATTAACGCATCCTTGAGGTCAGCACATTTCTGGTTATTAAGAGGGGGATAAGGTCAAATCGATAAAAAGAAAGCATATTTTGGATAAAGTTTTTTGACGACACAGTTAATATATTATTATTTCTATAATTACTACATGATAAAATTTACATAAATAAATATCAAGAAATGAGGCATTGACATCAAATCTCCGCAGACGTAACAAAAGAAAGTAACATTGCGGTGCCACTCATAACTCATCACTGATTTTTCTGAAATCGAAAAACCTAAATAATCGCATTAGTTGATAAGTTTCTGCAGATAACTCTGTCGAGTTTTTTTTTAAATTGATTTTTCAATATTTTACAGCACTTAGAAGTCGAAATATCGATTTTTCATGAAAATAATAAGAAACTTTGTTATTTTAAAATACGTTAAAATTAAGAAAAAAAAATCGACAGCGTTATCTCGGCGCTTATATAAAGAAAGAGTGTGCAAAATTTCAAAAGGATCGCTCCAGTAAATTTTGAACTAGAGAGGGCGCCACCTCTAAAAATGCTAAGTGTGAGAAAAACGCGTTGATAAGTGATGACTTAAAATTCTATATTTAAGATAGTTTTATGCCAAATAATTTCAAATATTCACACAATAAACTTCTTTTTTTTTTATATTTAATAAATTTATTTGCCTTGACATTTATTCGTCAACTTTACAAATTTCTAAATATTTAAATAATTCACTAATTAATTTTGAATCACTTAACGAAAATTTAGTATTAATAGGAAAAGTTTTAAACACATCTAATACTTCACTATTGAATTTTGATCTTTCTAAACTATAATTTATGCATTCAAATATAATATGATCCAAAGTCCCTTCTTCACCACATTGACATCTATCGTCAGATTTAATATTAATTTTGTATAGGTGAGCTAGAGTTTTACAATGATTATTTTTGATTTTTTGCGGGACTCATTTCTAAATCATCTTTTCTTACTTAAATTTGGATGTAATATATAATAATCTCTTCCTTTTAACACAATAAACTTAATATGTTGTTCATTAATATAAATATATAAAAAAAATTAAAAAAAATAAGTTGTAACCTTCACCCCCCTTAAAATCGGTACGTACAGATCCTACCAAAAGGGGTCCTTAGTATAACAAGAAAATTATCAACGATTCTAATAGCTGAGGAATAGCGTTTAACTTACTTAGTCAATGGCCATGCCATGTTGAACCCATCAGTTCTCGTTGATCTGGTAACATAATACACCTGGTTCAATTACATATCTGGATGGAAATTCCATACACACCTCGCTGGTTAAGATCTGCAGTGACAGACTGGCAGAGGAAACCTACCGTCAGATCATTGCATCCAGTGTAATGTATTCGTACTCCGTACTTAGATAAAGATCTGGGATTTGATCCCCATCCAGGTTGTTGATCAAGCTATTGCTACAGTATTACACACTTTGGGTATTATTGCAACATGTGTAATTCTAGCCAGCTAGCATGAAACAATTCCCATATATATATATATATATATATATATATATATATATATATATATATATATATATATATATATATATATATATATATATATAAATTGTATTGTTACATTAGTGGGGAGGTAGAAAGGGCGGTTCTATCGTCCTTTTATGTCTACCCAAAAATACTACTATTACTATTTTCCCCTTGCGGTGGCAATGTGGGTTCTGTATAAGGTATTGCCGGGTATATGCAATCTTTCTTTTATATGAGCTTCTTGTAGCGTTGTAATTTCTGTATTAATAATTGCTAGGACGACTCGATTGTCTTCCCTTCTCCAACCTTCATTGTCATGTCTTGTCACACACCAGATTAACAAATATGTAAAAATAATATATTAGATATATTTTCGAAGTAGCCTCAATAATAATAAATTAAGACCAAAATCATATTCTAAAGTAAAGGTACCTTGACTTGTTAGTCCCATTGTTGACTTAATGTCAACACAAATTCTCGTCTTTAAAATCGTCAGGACGGTTCCTCTTCATGTTAAAACTTAAAAGTAATGTCATCACCGGCCGTGGTAGCTCAATTAAATGTTAGAGGGTTAGCGTACAATGTTATAGATGTGTGATTCTCAACTAGCCTTGGACAGTGACTTTTTTTTTTGTTGGTTTGGTTTTACAAAATGGCAGAAAATGCAAAAAATTGTAATTTATATATACGAGTATATAGCAGATTTATTATATTTACATTTAATTTTTTTTTAAATATTTATTTGAGTGCATCAACTTTCAATAGTTATTTGCACTTCAGAAGGTACTGGACGTATCGCCAATGTAAAAAGTTTATCTCCCGGTAATACGAAATACAAAATATGAAATATATGAGGGTCGAACAAATAAAGAGACTGTACCTTCGAAAATGAACTTTTCAATTTATATGGTTTTTAGCCGGTTGAAATTATTTTTTTGATGCTTATAGTAGTTTAATAATTAAAATATAACCTATGATTGATTTCAAATTTATTTTAATTTATTTCAAATTAAATGTTTAAAAAAAGTAATAATAAATTTGACAACATTTACTGTTTTTATTTAATTATTTTTGAAAATAGGTATACTTGTGATAATTTTCTTTTTTTAAAAGTTTCAAAAAATATTTTTTTTATATATGCGTAGTTTTTGAAACCCGTTTTCACCATTTTTTCATAGTTAAAAGTTATAATATGTGGTTAAATTGGGCTAAAACTTATGATTCTAACTTATAACGAATAAATTGAAAATATTTTTTTTAGGCAGTTTATATGATGAATTATTTGTTGTTATATGTAAAATTAATATAGAACGAGTTAAATATTTCAATTTAAAAATGGAATTAAAATTTGAAATGAAAATCAATTCATACACAAAAGACAGTCGTCGCTTGCGTTGGGGGTAAACACTAGTATTAATATATTCTCATATTCTATATTATGTCTATACATTTCAATTTTTATATTAAAATGGTTTGAATAAAAGAAACTATTTATTTTATATATTCTATTATATTACATTTGTATATAACAGAAAATTTGGCAAAACTTAATATTACCCTTGTAATTTCGTAACAGCAGCAGACATTGCAACAACATTGACAACATTGAATCCTTGTTCTTAATTCTAAATTATTCATTACAAAAGAATCCTTTTTATTTTTTTCAATTTGACTGACTTTAAATGCAAACAACTTAACTTTTTAATGCAGTTTAAAATAAATTTACTTTTTATTCCTTTTTTTATATCAAAGCAAAGAACAAGTGATGGACTAAGAAAATAAATCAGTTCTGTCATTTATCACGCCCCGCCCACTTTCATACATTAACTTATATATTGATGTAAGAAGATTTAATGCTTTTTTGTAGATATAACAAAAAGTTTGCTTTTAAAAAAAAAAATACAGCGGCAGAATTTGTTTAAAAGAAATTTATTTTCTGTTGATGGGATATTCGGAACTGGAAACAGATTTCAAGGCATGGATTTAACAATGTTTTTAAGGGGATTATCAACAATATCCTATTACCGATAATCTCTTTTTATGTTAGCACTTTTTGCGGTGTCGTAGCCTCATATATGTTAACTACACCGCTGTTTAATAAATTTATGATTAATTATTTACATAGTCAATATAATTTGAAACATATCAACCCAGAAAACATAACTTTGGTCGAGCCCAAGGACACAGCGGTCAGCATTTAGCGTCGAAACAGAAAGCCTCAAGTGTCTAACGGGTCTTTATTATCATTACAGAACTTATTTATCTTTGAAACACACACACACACATTTCATAAATAGTAATGTGATATTTTGTATCTATATACAATTTCAGATACAGAGTAGTAATTAGTTCTAAATTCCGTTCTGTCTAGTGTAAATATGCATAATCTCTGTTCAATACAGAACATAACAACAATAGGCGCCAGAATAAAACAAAAATATATTTCTGGAACTTCCAGGAACACAGCCGTAAGACCCTGCATATGATCAGAGTCAGCCCTAACACTATCGGCCAGCGTGTTTTTACAATTGGTGTTTCTGCATCAGAAATGATATTTTTGTTTTATTCTGGCGCCTATTGTTGTTATGTTCTGTATTGAACAATCTCCAAATTACGATCTTTATCTACTCAGATAGAAATTTGTTTGCAGTGCAATTTCGAGCTTGCTACAAGCTAATTCCAAGGTTAATTTTCTACCTTTCATTTCCTTTCATGATTTAACTTGCTATTGCGCTACAAGCTAATTCCAGCATTTCATTTATATCTGGATAATCTTATATTAAATTCTATAACACATCTCTTAATAAATTAGGATGACATATATATTGACAAATCCATATGATTTTTAGATTGTACCAACCTTCAAACTATATGTGCTAAAATTTCATGACAATCCGACCATTATTATACGAGCTATAATGGCTTTAGTGATGCTACTAATATTTTTCAAAGCAATGGAAAAATCTGAATTTCGTGTAATTTAGTAAGGATCACTTTAAGATCTAATAAAATTTATTGTTAGTCATTTTAAGCATTTTCCAAGATAATTTTTCCAAGACTTGGCATTTTGTATCACTAATCCAGCTGTTATCACACTTTCTGCGGTTGGTACAAGTGTCTAAGCTGAGTGAGTGATGCTTGTCCATAAGTTTGCAGTGTGGGCTCATATATCTAAAAGGTATGATTTATGCTGAGAGGAAAGTGAAATTTACATAGGTAGGAAGTATAATACATAAACACACATCGGTGTTACAGAGAGCTGTGTTGAAAAGTACATAGTTAACATAAGGATAGGGTTCCCCTTAAATATTATAATCATATAAATAAAGCACCAGATTTGTCATTCTTTCCGTACCTTGAGGCTCAAGCTTCAGATCGCGCCATGAAAGGTTCAGCTTTAAATGGTACTGATTCTATATTCAAGTACAAGGTGTGGACTAAAGCCTCAATCCCACTCACTGTTTTGATATTTAATTTACTGTTTTTATCTAATATTTTAATCTAGATTTCAAGTTTTTGGAATAGGCATTCCTAGTGACATTCGTGTTTTAATTTGAGTTTAGTTAATTTAATAGGTGCGCATGCGTCTTATAAATTTTGACAATTCGACAGTTGGACAAAATTGAAGGTGAAATAATTCAAATTGCTGTTTTTAATAACAATTAGTAATAGAAATTGTTTTTATTTCTTTATTTTTGACAAACTGACATTAAACTTCTTTTAAATATATATTCTTCTGCATTTTGACAGATTGTCACATTTGGAGGTTATAATATAATATAGTTTTTCTTAATTTAATATTTTTATTTTAAAACATTGGATATAATAAGATTCTAAAAAAACTTAAAAAATAAATTTAATTAAAAATGGTACTGTGAATGACTACACGAATTGCCATATGCTAAACAATTTAAATTAAATACAAAATACAAAATTAAATTAAAACAGAGAATGGGAATGATACTGTAAAACATTTTATTTTAAATTTATACATATTTAATTACTATCCCCTTCGATACACCCCACTCCTCTATCCCTACACCGCTCCATGTGAATTTGCCATTGTTCAAAACAACGTTCTACTGTGAAGCGTTCATGATGCCATTGTTCAAAACAGCGTTCATGATGCGTGCCGTTCTTTCTTCACACCTTCAACCTTGTCTGAAATCTTGTTCCTTTTAATGCAGATTTTACCTTTGGGAGCACATAAAAGTTACTTTATGCCGGGTCAGACATTTAAGGCTCTAGTGGGTTGTGTTATACTTTGCTAGAAACTTTTGTATGTTAAAATTTTTATTTAAAATTTCTCTTACGCATTCTTTGTCAATTCCTACAGTTTCAGCAATCGAACGAATAAACGATTTTTTGATATTTCGAGAGTATAGTCTTTTAAGAATATACTGTTATATTTTTGTAAGGATATTGTCAATAGTTTCGTTTCTACAGCCGTTTTAGCATATATCAATAGCCATAGCATACTTAAAACTTTGATCTCATTTCATTCAAAACTACTTTTTTTGGCATGGTGTTGTAGAAAAAAAAAGTATTCAACCTTTAATCGTTTAATTTTAATATGTTATTCACAACATCAATAGCAATCGTTGGAACTACAATCATTTTATTATTTCAATAATTTCGCATCTTTTTCATTAAATAACTGGTAAAAAACCCAGTTTTTAGAATTTTAATTTCTCTAGTTCCGACCATAACTGTACTCATACTAATCAATAATTTTCTTGGTTTTTATTATTCAGATAAATAGAAGAGCCAAAATCGGTAACACCGTCAAATCAGCGTCATTTTTAACATATTTAACAATATTTTTAAATTTCATAGAAGATTTTTTTATGTGTAGAATAAGCCTAAAAAGTTAAAATATCGTTTTTCATTATTTTTATTAATAAAAAAACAATCCTCAAAATACCATAATTTTCGAGCTCTAGAACCCCCTTTAATCCTTCAAAAACTTGCGAACTTGATAAATTTTAATGCAAGATAGGTTCAGTAGCAGTTCTTCCAAGATTCATATGAAATATAACGACAATTCCTTGGTCTGCTAAAACATTTTCGGTAATGCAAATGAAAGCTACTAAATGACTGATATATCTACAGACACGGGAGGGCGGCAATCGAAAGAAAAAGGTGTACTCTACACAGCTGTCTGTCGTACGACTTTGGCGAATGCATAGTTCGTATGTAGTAGCATCAGTCTCGTTTATAAATAGCTACTCCTCGTATAAGATGTTAACCACAATAATTTGATACCCAGGTAGAAAATGAACCTTGAAATTAATTTATGGTAAGCTAGCAAGTGTGAACCTGCACTCAAACAAGTTTCTATATGAAAAGTAGATAATGAATCTTGAAATTAGCTTGTGGCAAACTTCACTATCTATCCACTATCAATTTTTTGAGTTAATTTCATAGTAATGTTACATTTACATAATTATATAATCATACAACTACCAACTACCAACTTTGGTTTATGTAACTGTCAACTTTAGTTTAACAACAAAAATTAAAACATTTCCATGAGGAAATCTTTTAAAGAAACTGGTTCTCACACAGACAACGACTTTATCTTTACTTGAATATTGCATAAAATACTTGGAGACAATAAAAACATTTCAACTAAAAAGACAAGATTGAAATGTCGCTGAAGTTAGAGGAAACTTCTTAGTGGAAAGTTCGAAAATAAATACGAGTGGTGGGGGGTAAAAAAAAGTGGCTGTCATTTAAATAAACGTACAATATTGTTCTAAAGCATATACTGGCATTTAACAGCGCAGCCAACGGAGCAAGTAAAATGACAGAGAGGACGGATTCTGGATTCCGGATTCCGGATTCCTTGAAACGAGAAATTTAATTATTATGTATTAATTTTCCTAGAGGTTTAATAAGTAGCTTTAAATGAAAACTAAAATAATAATTACTTTCTTAAAGAAAATGTCAAAAAAATATTTTTTATTCTTTGTTTATGTGTTAATACAAGCGTATAATTTAACCTAGGGTCACACGGAATGGGGGGGAAAGGGAGTTAAATTTAAAAATAAAAGCTAAAAAAGTATTTCTTTTCAAATATGGGGTTCACAATGTCTGACAAGAGTGAAGTGGGTTCAAAAACCATGAAATTTATGTGGCGTAATTTATGAATGGCTCTAATTTCAAAGGACAAGTTTTTTAAGTACCATTAGTAATAATTATCGAAAATATTATTTAAGGACCATGTATTAATTGCGCTACACTCGAAGGAGGAGAGGGGGGGCAACAAATTTTGATAATGAGGAGGGAAGGATCAAAAGCTTTTCGACGTCGCATGCAATCTAAAATATAAAAAGTATCAGGGTCACTTCCTAAAAATAATTGACTCAGAATTCCAAAAATTTCCTGGGAGCTTAAAAAAATCATTTTTTCCAAAAACTTAAAAATTACTACTCTGTCCTTTTTCCAATTTTCACAAAAGAAAATTGCATTAATTGAAAATGTGTGACATTACGCCGACGTTGGATATTCGGAATAGCATAACATTTGTTGGACGTAATTTGTTGGTTATTGTAAAATTAGAAATATTTACAAAAAGTTTTATTTATTTAAAATAAATTTAATATAAAGGACGATCTATTAATTACGTCACACATAAAAGGTGATAAATGGAAGGGGAGTCATAAGCTTCGTGACGTCACATGTAATCTCTTTCCTGTTTCCAAATCAAAAAGTAAGAAAAAAAAGTAAAAATAAAATTAGACTACAAAAATATATTTTGCCTAATATGTTACGTCTGGAAATGTTGTTCTATCGTTAAATTGATCAAATTCTAAATATAATCAAAGATTTACTAAAAAGTCAATATGATAAACCACAAAAATATTTCTAAACTTTGTTCAGTTTTTGTCGCTGCAGACGTAGTAACACCTTAACTAGGCTCAAACAGATGCCAGACAATATTATTTGCAAGATAAACAATATAGAAAAAATATCATTATTCATACGCATATAACAAATATAAATAACATATAATGGCACAGTGGGAGAGAGCATTGATGCTTGACTGCTGTGTCTTGACTGCCTTATGCCTTGACGTTATCAAATTAAATAAATTATGTATATACATAATATGAAGTCACGACACCATAAGTACTGTCAACTTAGTAAGAGGTCGTCGGTGATAAGATTTACCATCGGAAATAGGCCGACGTTAACTAAATTAAATAAAGAAATAAAATGAACATTTAGAACAAAAAATTGTAAAGTTCTAAAAAAATTAAATTCACATTTATTTTTTTGATGCTTTAATTTGACATTTGACGTATGTGTGTATATTTAAGTTTAAAAAATGACCTAACAAGTCTTTAAAAAGTGCTTCGAGTTTATTATATATTTGCATAGGCGTCCTTAGATAAATTTTCGGGAGGTGAAGAAAAAATTGTAATTCTAGATAATCTTAAACCTTTTGCAAAATCTATTCAACGTAAATTTTTACATACCTACTATCGGTGGAGGTGTTGTACAAAGGTAATTTGATAATTCAGTAACTCTTTGAATTTCCCGCGCAGCTCCCGTCAACTGTCATCTATTTAGACTACTGTCGAATTTTGAGCGAGCTGTGTCATTTAGCGAAATCCGCGGGATGAATGTCACGATTCCGATTGCGTATGTAGTGACCATGGCAAAATCCATAAATTGGGCTATGAACTGCTACCCCATTCAGCATATTCTCCAGATTTATCTCCCTGCGACTATTTCCTGTTTCCAAATCGGAAGAAATGGCTGGACGGTAAGAGATTTGGGTCTAATAAAGAAATCACTGAAACAGACGCCTATTTTGATGGCCTTGAGAAAACTTATTATTAGGAAGAAATAAAAAATTGGAAAAACACTGGACTAAATGTATCGAGCTTAAAGGAGACTATGTTAATATTGAGAAATAAAGCACTTTTTCAAAAAAAAGTCTCTGCATTATCAAACTACCCTCATATATTTCATATTTGTCCCTTTCTTCGGGCGCCAGTGTATATAATATGTATAATATCATTTTGCTATAGTATTTTTTCTAAATAAATGAAACTTAAGAAGTTTATCTGTCAGTCTTGGCCTTTAAAACTTGTATATACTCTGGCATAAACATAATGTGGCATTTAGTATAAGCGGTACCAGCGAACGCCAATACCAACTCCAGCGCGAAGAATGGGAAGAAACAGAGAAGTCGACAAGTTCAAAGGAACATGAAAATACTCCAGTTCCCTCGGGCGCTAAGGGAACACAATGGATGTTCCATTCATTCATAGATAAGCCATATTGTATTCACGGAAAACACAAAGGAAAACTTAGAAAAACTAGTGTTTTACAAACACCTTCTAAAGTTGCAACAAAATTATTATTTTAACATTGGTAAATACTAAAGACATTTCATTAAATAGTTTTCATTGTTTAATCATTTGTAAAAGATAAATTCATTATTAGAGGCAACTGATAACCCACTTTTCTGTATAATGCAATGCAGGCCCGGTTTTACCAAGAGATGTCTTGAACTCGAAATGTTGGACGGACCTGGATTCAATCAAGACAATTGAATGACTAAATACATTTGATTTCGACTAAGTAATTGTGACTGGATACAGTTCGTTTATGCAATTGTTATTGGATTTCTGTCGGGACGGTTAAATGAAAAAACAAGGGTCTTTGATTTCGGTTAAAGAAAATGTGACAAATGCCAAGTGTGACTGGATACAATTGGTTTCGGCAATGTAATCGTAATTGGATAAATTAACTTTTACTTTTTTTGCATATATATAATAATATAATATTAAATAAATATAATGTTCAACAAGTAAATTTAAATCCATTTTATCATTATTAATTATTAGTTTTTAACTTAAAATTAAACAAGCCGAAAAACTGAGATGTTGAAATATTTTAATAAAACAAAAACTATCTTCAGATGATAATCAATAAATTTAATAAGACACAGCAGTCAGAGTGAAGCATCATTGCTTTCGCCCACTACTAACGAAAATAGGCCTACTTTAAATTAATCAAAATTTTAAATGGGATGTGACGACATAGTTGGTTTATTTATGCACTTACATAATCGTAAACTTATTAGGCGTTAATCGTAAACTTATTATTGGGGCCACGACACCATAAATACTGTCAACATAGTAGAAAGTCGTCGGTGATAGGACTTAGCATCGGGAATAGACCAACTTTAAATAACTTAAATAAAAAATTTAAAAACATGATGTTGCACCTAAATGTGTCATAACTGTTTTCAATGGGAGTGTACTTTACTCTGTAAGTTATTTCTTTTTGTTAAAAATTTTAATGACTATTTTATTCAAAGAAACTGAAGCAAGAAAAAAATATGTGTATATTTATTTATTTCTAGTTGAAGTATTATTCAAAACGCCAATATTGTATAACAATATTTTTCGCTTAAACAACAAAGAAAATGTGAGATATATACAAATAAAAAATAATATCTATGTATATCTATATATCTAGTATATATAAAAAATACATACATACATATTTCTATATATTTTATAACTTCAAAGAAGAATAAAAGGAAGTAACATTTAATTAAAATTAGGATAAAATATTTTCTTGTTTTCAGTAGTCAGTTGTCAGCTAAAGAAGTGATATAAATTGTGGAACTGAATTAATTAAAAAACAACAGAATAATACTCCAATCAGAAATGATTTCAATTTAGAGTTCAGTTAAAATGTTTTTGACAGATTCGTACGCTTCAGGGTTCTAAGAATATCCTAGATTGATAAAACAGATTTCTTCTAATAGGGGAAGAGCAGAGCTTTATGTGAAAGGGGTGGGGGTTTGGTGAGGCTTGTTGCTAACTAAATTAGAGAAATCAAATATCTAGCATTATTAGAATCTAACAGTGCTGTACTCACTGCGATATTTGTTTTAGTTAATGAACATAAGCCGTTTGACTTTATTGTATGTATCGCTTTAGTGATGTATTGCTAGTAACAGAAAGAGACTCCCTAAGATAACATATATACAATATGCTGTCAATAAAAATATTATTCATGCTCTTAAGCCTCATTCCCACTCACTGTTTTGATATTTAATATACGTTTTTATTTATTATTTTATCTACATTTCAAGTTTTGAGAATAGGCATTCCTTGTCACATTCGCGTTTTAATTTGAGTTTAGTTAATTCAGGTGCAGGTAATTAGTGGTGCGCTTGCGTCGTTAGTTATGTAAATTTTGACAGTTCGTCAGTTTTAATAACAATTACTAATAGAAATTGTTTAACTTCTTTATTTTTAACAAACTGATATTGAACTTCTTTTAATAATAAATCCTACTGCACTTTGACAGACTGTCATATTTTGGAGGTTAAAATATAATACTGTTTTTTTTAATTTAGTATTTTTAAAAACATTGTACCTTGTAAGGTTTAAAAAGACAAAGAAAACGTAAATTAAATTCTACATTAAAAATGTTGACTACGCATATTCCTATATGGGATACTATTTAAAATAAATACAAAATTAAAACAGTGAGTAGGAATGATACTATTCACCCTGTCATGCAGGACTCACGTTTTGCAGTCATTAGGTTACATGAAGAAATTTGTAAACAATCGATTTTATAAAATGAATGCTGTAATTTTCTTTACATGAAATGAAATTTACTATGATTTTAAAACAATCGTAAGAAAATTATCATAGGTCTGTGTAGGGTTCGTTTGTTAAAATGTAAAATTTTACAGTCAATATCTAAAAACTTGGTGAAACTTTTTCTACGTATAAATAACATTAATAAATATATATTTGCTCTTTGGGTGGCCGAGATAGTGAGGTCATATGCTCTAACACTCAGATATGCTTAGGTCCGGATTAGATTACCGGAGATGGAATAAATGTATTCCATGATTGGCAAAGAATTAACTCATCAAATGATAAACAAATCAAAACTAAATAAATATATCAACCATATAAATAAACAAATCTACAAAACATACAATGATTATACTACAATTAATGCAAAATATCACAGTTGAAATCGTTGTAATATAATAAAAAAAGAACATATATATTTACTAGCTGTCCCGGCCACGCGTTGCTGTGACTAACGTTTTTGTCATATTACATTACATAGCGCCATCTATTGAATATTTACTCAATCTAGTCAACAGAATATTTACTCAATCTAGTCAACAGATGTCGCCATCATCGTCGCCAGATGTCATCGTTTGGAGCTAACAGATAATTAATAGACAAATAATTTGCAATAAGATAATATTGCAATCATAAATTGAGATGTAAGCTATCCTATCTTTCAAGTTGGATCAAACTGCACACGGTGTACAAATTTGATTAAAATCGGTTAAGTAGTTTAAGAGTCCATCGCGGACGAACAACGTGACACGTAATTTATATATATTAAGATTTAAATTTTCAAGATGACAAAAGTAATTTTCTTTGTAACGCCCTTAGGTTAAGTAACTGTTTTTTTAGTAAATCTTAGGGCCCTTTAGCCGCGAGCTCCTAACACTAAAGGAAACAAAAAGTACGCCTCTGGAATTCAATGACTATTTCGTGTAACTTACAGACTCAGATTGCTGAACCTTTATAAAATAAAGTTTGATAAATGGCAACGTTCATTAATCATATTTACGATCAAAATATATTATATAAAAAATCAAATATTAAAACTTTGAATATTGTTGATTTATCTAATAATTATAAATGAAATTTATTGCTAGAAAATTTATTTAAAATTACTAAAAGATGTGTTCGTTTTTTTGCAGTACAAACGTCGTGTGAATAGTTCTATATAAAATATATGCGCATTTATTTATTCGGTAATATTTATACTGCAAGAAAACGTGCAGTATAATGCCGTGTGAACTCAGCCTAAGTGTTCCTCGTGTCCAACAGTGGGGTTGTGTCCTCATTTTTTAGTGGTCGATTTTTCAATTGTTGATTGAAATTGATGTTAATAAATGTGTATTGGCGTGTCTATTTTATTAAATATCTAAATGTTGACGGACATATAGCAATTTAAAGTTTGAATTGTTGTTTTAGCGCTAGAAATGGTCGGCCATATTTGTATGACGTGAAATGCATTTTAACGTCAGTTATTTGTTGAATAGGTCAGTGCTGTGGTAATGTTTTGTAGCTGTTGAAAGTCAAATAATCAAGTGAAATCAAAGAATAATAACTTTTTATTTTATTTAACCATGCTAAGGCAGACATAATATTGAAATTTGATTGTTCCTCGAAATAGCTGTAAATAATATTTGATATTTTGATATATAAATACATATAGCAGGGATTTATGATCTGTAGGGTTGGTAACCTTACACAAGGATTGTGATGTCACATGCACTTGGAATGTGTACAAAGTTGAATCCCTTTAATAATTAAAGAGACAAAATGACTTTTTTAATTGTTAATATCTCTTAACATATAAGGAGTTATTAAAAAATAATTGATCATTTGAGGTTCTAGTAACCCACTTTATCAATATATAGTACACTTTTATAGAAATTAAGACATAGGACACAAGCCCGTTGCTCTCACACGCGTCATGTGGTTCAAGTCCCTACATCATGTCATTTTCAGGCCTGGGTTGAAGTTATAGCGAAGTACTGGGAGTATTCATACGGGAAAATAGCTCTACCAATATTCTTTCGTCTTTTTGTGGACCCGGACCCAAATATTAGAGAATTGACGTGATTTTTATTACTTTAGGAACTTATAAAAATATCTGAGTGAATACGTAGTACCGATAAAGGATTAAGTTTTAATTGTATTACAACCTCTTCCAATAAGTGTTGAATGTCGTATTACAAACACGTCTCCAAAGAAGTTGGTTTTGTTTTTTGGCGAACACAGTCTTAATTTTAATCACCTTGTTTTCTTTTAGGCTCTTTAGGTTTATGAATACAAGAAGTTAAAATCAGACGTTGTAAGAAATGTAGTAAACCATTACAAGTAAAACACAAATTTAAAAATATACATTACATATACAATATTTATAAAAAATATTTATTTTTATTTAATAACAGTGAAATATTTATATAAGTGTATACATAACTTTTTAATAAATATTAAATCAAAATATATCCCGTATATCAAATAAGACCACAATAACTTTTTTATAATGCGTCGTTTAACACAAATAATTTTGACTGACAACTACTACAGTGGCTGCACATCTCGCGAATGATAATATTTTTAAGTGATCTGAGACATTTTTTGAATATATCATCCAGTGGAGTTACCACAGCCTCCTTCTGTGATGTTACCAACAACGGAAGGTGTTTCTGCACTGGTGCTTTTGACGAGTTGCCTCACCGTTATAGATGCATTACCGCCGGTTATCAGAATAGGTAAGTGAAATATTTACATTTACATATCTTATATATTCAAGAAAATGTGTATCACTGTATTTAAAAGTATATTCCTGTGAATTTATTTGCATTTAAAATTCATTTTTTATGTTGTATGTATTATATAGAGCAACATCGATATATCGAATCTCAAGGAGATCGAGAAAACTTCGAAATATCGAGGATGTATCGAGGTGATTTCTGACTGACTTCGATATACTAAACTATAAGTAATTAACAAAAGATTACACTGTGAAATATTGAATTACAAAATACATTGATTTGAATGAGAATATTTTATGCAAAAAGTGTAATCTTTTGTAAAGAAATTAAGTGCATTTTTGAAGAAATTTTAAAATGTCTGCCGTTTGTATACTGCACTTTATCCAAATTCGAAATGTCGAGGTTTATAGATTGTCCATAAACTACGTAGTTCCATTATGGGCTCTTTAGAATACCTCTCCTCCCCTATTTGGTCTACCGTAAACTTACCATGATCCCACAAGGTGGGACGTAGCCTTTTTCATTGTAATTCTTAAAAAATAATATAAAATTTGGTGTTCGAGAAAGTTAAAGAAAAGGAAAAGTCAATTCTCTTAAACAAAAGTGGAAAAAATTATTAATTGTGCCAAGTAGCATAATTGTCAAAAACTACATAGCTTCACTCTAACTACCCACCTCCCTACTCCACGTAGCACATCGTAGTGTAATAGTTTTTTTTTGGTTCATTTAAATTTGGTTTTAAATTAAAAGTACCGACCGATATGTTCCATGCTTCGTCGGGATTTTTCGTCTTATTTATTTAGAACGTTAAAATGATGAAGACGGCACAGTAGGCGAGAGCATTGATGTTTGACGCTAACCGTTGTGTCTTCAGGTTCGATCCCTGAGCCAGAGCTATATTTTTTAGGTTTGGTTGTTATCAAGTTAAATTGATTACGTACATACATAATCGTAAACTTGTAAGGCAGCGGTATTGTATTCATTTAAGAGGCTGCAACATCGTAAAAACTGCCAATATTATAGGAAGCCGAAGTGATAGGACGCAGCATTACAAGTATTTCGATGTTAAATAAATTAAATTAAGAAAATTTTATATACGGTTGTCTTGCAACACATAAATCCCTAATATCGTTAACATGTTTCTGGAGTAAGCGAACGGATTAACTGGATTTACATGAATTTTAATGAAAAGAATTGTTTCGACTTGCGAACAATTCGGCTTCCGAACATAGTCAAAGACGAATTAAGTTCGTAAGCCGAGGTACTGTAATTGAATTTCTATTGAAGAAAATATAGTTTTTTCAGAAATTTAATAGTTAAACGGGTCCGTTCGCAGAGTTTTCTTGAGACCCGCACTTTTGCCTGGGTGTACCTGATTTCTTTTTAATGGATTTTCGCAAGGAACACCTGCTAGTATTATCTGATAATAAACTTTCAAATCGAACTCACTTTATCTGAATTATTAAGGTACTAATTATTGTTTCAAATTTGTTTTTCTTTTAAACCTTTATGTACTAAATATAATATAATTTTTTTAATGCGATTAAATTAATTATATATTTCGCTATGTTTGAAGTATAATTCTGTAGAAGTAAGATTCTCTTCAAACTAAGAGATAATGAATGGAAAACAAGCATTATACTATACTAACTATCGATGTTTATTTATTGGTTGTTGATTGTTTTTTAAATTCTGTTTTGTTATTTTGATTTGTAATTATATTATAATTCTGTTGCAAATAACTACGTCCTTAATTTAATCCTTCACTAAGGATTAAACCAATTAACTTGTAAGAAGGATTTTAACAAAATGTGAAGTATTATTAGAAAATAATTGGTAGCTTACAATACAATAAAATGGGTCATACCATACTAACTCGAATAGAATAAGAATTGACCTCATATATTTTAATTCATCTAAAACTTTTAGCACAATATATTAAATGAGACAAAAAGTAACTGCAATTTTTGCACTATTTAGTTTTCGAATAAGCCCATTTTATTATTCTCACTGTCTGTTATATAGATATAAGACAATATCTCCAGTTTTATTAGGAATGGTAAATTTTAAACAAACTCATGTGTTGCTTCTGAAATTTAACTTTATTTTGGTAATTTACATACATATTTTAATAATTACATTGTTTAACTTAAATCATACTATCATAACTGAAATTTAAAGGAACGACATTTAAAGTTTATTATATACCATAAATTGTCAATTCCTTTTTATCTAATTTTATTATAACCTTAAAATATGCACTTCACTAAGTAACTGACTAAAAAACGTGGGTTCTGTTGACTCCAAATATCAACTGTGTTGGCCGTTACCTCTACAGCGACATCTATTGCGTTCATGTTTTCACTGAACGGTCACTGTTTTACCGACAGACGAGCTTTGTACAAACAAAAGAAATATAATTTCTTTACATAGATATAACATAACCCGAAAACACAAAACTTAACACAACTTGTGCTATATAAATCTACGATACTATGAAAAAGCACTGTCTCACACATTTTACTATAATGTATATCAGAACGAATACGATAAAATACAGCTTTTATAATATCTTTGAATATAATAAAAAAATTAGGATCAAAATAGAAATATTTTTAAATTTTCAATGAAGTGCCCTATTTTGCAGTGATGTAGCTCCGTCCCTGTAAGACGCACAAAAAAATATTCTTTACAAAACTTGTAGGGAATTGAGTCCTCTATAAGTTTGATAATAGTTATTTTTATCATAGGGCGCATTAGTAATGAGATATTACCTATAAATCGTTTTTGGTCGCCATTTTTTAAAGATGACCCGTATTGACTAACTTAGAGTTTTCATTAACAGCACTACCTTTAAAACATATCTAAGAATTAAAATTACCGGTCCTCATATAAACCCGGTAAGTGTTTTTTTTTTTGCTCTGGGAACTGTGCTATAAGCTTAAGTCACTGTCCAACTCACCGTATTTGTACTAAACTCTACATTCATGTAATACTCGTATTTTATTTAAGCAAAACCTAATGATTGTATAATCCTTCAACAGGTGTTCTTAAGAAGTTTTATGAGTATGATTATAGTAAAAGAGTAGACTTATTATTCAAAAAGCAATAAAATAGGTAATAGACGATCCATTTAAAGTAAAATAATATTATTTTTGATTAACTTAAAGGGTACTACGTGTATTCAAAAAGTAACTGAAATTTGTAATTTAAAAAGGCCCGTACTAATTATTTCATAAAAATCTTTTTTCCAGTAAGTTAGTAGCCATAGTACTATTGATCAACTAACGCATTCACAAGATCTCTGGCCCCGAGTGACTTCTCTATGCTACTGAAACCAAAATTATAACTTCAGGGTATCCGTTTGACTCGATTAAAGCCATAAGCAAAAATCATTATGCGCCACTGAAGTGAACCGATTCAACCAGCTGCTGTAAACAAGGGGGTTGACCGATCTTGCTCAAATTAGATACAGTAATTGAGTACAATGATACCAACTTACCGAAAAAAACACTTTTATAAAATAATTACCGCGGACCGTTTTACATTACAAATTGTCCTTACTTTTTTAACATATCTCGTATACCATTTTTAATGGTTACCTATGTCAAGAATAATTAAGATTTACTAATTACAAATCATAAGCCTAACATAATATTGGTACAATATTATTTATTAAGAAATATAAGAACTGTATATAAAGCAAGATGCAACTCAATGAACTGTTATATTAAGGCCGTCTGCACACGAATCGACTGATTGCAAACTAGCCGCGAACGAAGTTTCTAACGAAAACCAAAAATGAGCCATGTCGAGCTGTGTTTCGTGACTCTATAGAATTTTTAACAATAGCATAATACGGAATATTTGAATAATTTATTGTGTCGTACTTTTGAATAGTATTTGTGCACATCTCTGCTTATGCAATGTGTTTCTCACTCGTATACATGTGCGTTATCTCACTAACAACATAGTTGGATTCTCATTCGGTTCGAGCAGATTCAAGGCTCGCGTTTGCAATCAGTCGACCCATGTGTGGACGGCCTAAGAATGTCGTCTCGCAGTACTTTGGACCAGATGCAAAAGTGCCATACACCCTTTCCAAGGTTACCCACGAGTCAGATTACATCACTCTCTTCGAGTGGTTCCGAATGCAGACTTTATACGCATTCCAGAGTTGTTTATGTTAAGATAAGACAGAAACCAGAGTAACACCAGGGTTATACTGGGAATCTTAGAATGCAAAATCGCCAACATTTATTTAATTGCGAATTTAATATTACCCAGTCATAATTTCTATAACCGCCAACTTATTTTAGTGCACTTTGCTTGGGGGCGATATTGGTTCCACTGCTTAAGAAGAAATCCGCCACTGGCTGTATAAACATTGAAATATACTGCCGTATGTTTAAACGTATAATATAAACTATTAGTAATCTACGCATCTTGCAAGCACATTATCTCTACATGTAATTTTGTAGTTAATAAGCTCGCGTTATCAAGATGATGAATGTGACGGCTCTCACAACCTTATCAATTATCAGTCATCTAGAATACATCGATACATTTACATATTATACTCCTACGTATACATCTAATGATGATTGTGAAAGCTACGAACTGCCATCTACATAACTTCACGGGAATTAAGCAGTTATAACACTGCGCATCTTGACTTTTACAACATTTTTGGGATTCCTTTTTACCAAAACTAGGGATTTAATATATATGCCTTAATGTAATACTTAAAGTGCACTGCAAGACAATTCGTATATGATAAGTAAGAAATGAACCTTGGACTTAGTTTATGGCAAGCTAGCAAGTGTGAAATTGCACTCCAAGACGCATAGATGTATAAAAAGAAAAAAATATTTCGATGTTTTTTTTCTCTTTTAAATGGTAATAGTCCTAGCAACTGTTCTTCATCGACACTATTATAAATTCGGAGAATTGATATTTTGTTCCTTTTTTTAATTTTATTTGCTAAAAACGTGTCAATTGAGCGGTGCTCCAAAACATCTATTCTTCTAATATCTAAATCTATTTCAATAACATTCACTTACAAAATTGATAAAATACGATATGCAGGATTATTCAGCTTTAATTAGACCTAGCATAAGAAACATATCTTTTTTATTTATTATTATTATTATTTTTTAATGTTTTTGCCATTGGGTATTTCATTCTTCTGCTTTAACATATCATTGTGCTTAATTCATTTTTCAAAGACGATAGCTGTGAGCAATTGGTAGATGAAGGCGTCTAATAGGAAGAAATGGAAAAAGTAATTAAAGGAGCCCCGAGCTGCAGCGCCAAAATGATTCACACGTTTTCAATAATATTTTAAAGAAAACTAAAATCTCCGTACACAATCCACTTCTTACTTACAGCTTCACAAAATAGCCCCACATATACAGGCACATACACAATCAAATTACATAAATGGTAAAGTCTTAACAACTAAAGTTGAAAAGTTATACAAGAAACTAATTAGTTTAATCACAACACAATTCTAAACAAAAGACATGAAAAATTTCAATACAAAATATGTTTTACGTAGGTTGGGCTTATTTTCGTTAAACAAAACCATTAGTTTACTTAAAGTGACAGTTTTTATTCCTTAAGTTGTACAAGCATAGTTAGTAGTTATAATAGGGTACATGAAAAGTTTAACTATAACGATGAAGGGAAAGTTTCTGTAACTTACTGTCTATGTACGAGTGTATAAGTACAGCGTAATAGTCCAAGATCCCATAGCCCCCAGACCTACGTCGATTTAGCAAAGATAAAATTTTGATAATACGTTTTTTTTTTAAATTTTTTTTAAAATTTGATTTTTATAGATTATTACAATTTGTCCTCTTTAGAGAACATTCAGTAATAGGTATGTAAAAATAATAAAGTGTCTTACGCGGGATGTGAGCAACGACTCATCCACCAATATCACTAGATCCTAGATTCTGATTAATAGGTCCTGAGGTACTTTCTTTTTTAATCTGCGGAAATATTGGACATTAGACAGCTGGCCAAATTGTTTGAAAGTTCAAGTATTCTCTCTTTGTAGGCTTTGATTCTAAGCACTATTTCTTCATTAGCTGTGGGTATATCCAGATCCCGATGTATTATGTTACAAGGTCCAAACCATTTTAGATTGGTAATATATAGTGCAAAATGTAGTTAAGAACGAATGCGTACTAGCTAGCTTGAAAGTGCAGCCCTTTTACTGGTTGGAGATGTAAAAGATACATAAAAACTTCACCTACTTGTGTGAAAGTATGATGGCTGGTTTTTATATATGTTTTACAAAAAATTAGAAGAAGTACACAATGCGTGACAAGACGTGACAATAAGGATGTAGGAATTAAGGGACAAGAAAATTTTTAATAGTAAAAATTAACTTTCATAATTCGATTGAACTTCTTTGTCATGTTAAAAATTCATTGTTGCATTTACACACAACCTGTATATTTTACACTTAGTAACGGCATCTCAATATTTTTCCTAAAATTGTTATATAGCAATTTGCATTTTCTAAAGATGTTTTCTATTCAACAAAATACATTGCAATCGTTTTTCAATTTTTTTTCTAACTATCCATTAGTAAACTTGTTTTGGTATTCAAACACATCACTCAATAAGTTGGTAGTATGACATATAAATGGCGCCACTATTGACAAATCCATAAGATTTTTAGATAGTACCAACCTTCAATCGACCCAGTAAATAATTTGGTCTTCAATTATAGTTCGCATCAACTTTATCTTCATTTGTATTCCAGATGGAGTGGTTTCGCCATTTATAGCCGATAAAATAGACATTTCATATGAACAACTGTGAGAAACTGAACTGTAAATGAACTCTTTCATGACAAAAAAAATCATACGCATCTTTAATATGAAGGCAAAGTGACTCCAAAATGTTAACTGGGGATAAGTGTCAAAATTTCGGGATATTCCGGCACTTAGTTTACGACTTACAGTGGTTTTAGTGACGCACGCTTCTTTTGTAATTTTCAACCAATAAAAAAATCTGAATTTTGTATGTTTTCAACACATATTCTTTGAAGATTGCTACTATCTAAAAATCATATGGTTTTTCAATAGTGTTGCCATTTATATATCATCCTACGAACTTATTGAGTCATGTGTTATTATCTGCAACGTGTTTCTTGACAAAAAGAAGTCCTCAAAAAAAGTGCAATATTTTTATGAAAAGGAAACGCTACTACAATTATTTTTAAATATATTTATTTAACGTCAGTTTATTTCCAATGCTAAGTTCTACGTCACATAGTTTTTATGGTGTCGTGGCCTCGTATGGAATGATAAAAAGAAGCAACAAGAGAAGGAGGATTTCGAAGAGTGGAAGAATAATATAGAAGCAGGAGAGATTTGATGTAAGAATGAAAAGAACACAGAGAGAAAAGGGAGAGGAAAAACAAAGTAGATGAAAAAGAAAGAATGAGGGTAGGATTCTGGTAGCAGGGATAAAGAGAAAGGATAAGGAGTTCTGAAAATACATTAAGAGTTGGGATTTGATTGAGTTGGCAGAAACGTGGCTGCAAGGCTCACGTATATTGTAATATCCAAAAAATTTGAGCGACTCCGTAATTAGATGAAGTGTCATTGGCTTATATATTTAGATTTTGTTGAACAAAAAACTTGTCCTTATGAATGAAATAGTACGAACCATATTCTACCTTATCCCGCTAAACAAAAAACATGAATGTTACCTTACATTCATGTAACATTGTACTTAAACAAGACATTGTATTATTTAATCTAAAGATTTTAATCTTAAGATTTTATAATCCGTACCAAAAAGATGGGCAAAACACAACGTAATTTTTGTTATGTTAATAAACCTTAAATTCACGTAACTGTGTTTAGCGGGGTTCGATTGTAAATTTGTGTAAAAAATGTACAATTCAGATTCCATTCTATAGGTTTACCTTCACTATAGGGTATTTCTTTGTATTAATGTTAGTCCGACACTGGTAATAACATATCTTCAACGTGAATGTTATTGTATTAAATACATTTTCCAACTTTTTTATGTTTTCTTGTTTGTTAGTTTTCAGAATAACATTTTTCCTGTAAAATATTTATATATCCTATATAGTGTATCATTTTGTTATTAAATTTTGTTTGTTATATCTAATACAGCGAACTATACGCTATTATAACGTTTAGATGTTCTAAAAGGTATCTCGTAGTAAGGCTTCCTTGATTCTTCATGCTCGTACTGTGTAATATAACTTTATAAAAATGGTTTTATTTAAAAATACATTTTACCTACCAGCTGGTAGCTCTAACATTTTATGCACACCTTGACGCCTTTTATTCAAAGTGCTTTTTTGAGTTTTGTTATTTTATGTTCATTATAAATTAATTTAATTATTATGCTTTAATTATTTCAAAGACTAAAAAGACTGACATTACCTGGTTAAATCGCCTGAAGTTATTGCTCCATTGCACCATCCCACAGCATACTCACTAATTACTGAACAAAGAGATTGACATAGTAATTAGGGTTAATTTTGATTTACATTCTTCAGCGATTTCCAGTTTTATACAACGTCATGAACGCATTCTAGCAGCTTTTAAGATAGGTGAAGCCACCCCCCCCCCTCCTCCTACTTCAACCGCTTCCCTATAAATGCGGCCCTGAGCAGATCCCCGAACTAGTAATATATTTTCTGGGTTTAGATAATCATAAACTTATCAGGCAGCACACATATAAGAAGCCACGCCACAACAAAACGTGTCAACATAGTAGGAGGTCGTCGGTAATAGACCTCAGCAGGGCTAAGAGAAACACAACGTTAAAACTGCGTGCTGTGGTATCTGTATAGGCCAGTTTATCAAAACCATATCATCGCGCAGCATCCTTAGCTGTACTCAAATATAGGTTACACCTTTCTAGTTACCAAAGCAAAGCAGTTTGCATCATTACTTCTACTACAAATTTTTTGCATCAAGGAAAAACGAAGGACCAAACGTTTAGAACAAGAACTTCTTCCCTAAAGATAAATGGGAAGCAGAAAACTGGAAAAAAAAATGGGCACTTTATGCTATATAACTTCTTATTTGTAAAAGATAGAAAGTTGAAATTTTGCATTTGTATTACATTCTTAAATATATACATATTTCAAAATTTAGAAATTCAACATTTTATAAAGGGGGCTCTGAAAAAATTATGGGGCTCGGTAGGAAACTTTTAAGAAAGCTCAAATTTTGGATTTTGTAATAATTAAATATTATGTTAAAAAGGAAATAATCAAAATTTCAAAAGTTTATTTGGGGGCACGGAGGCAGTTTTTGACGAAAGTAAAAATTGTGCTAGAAAGTTGAAAATTTGTATATGGGCTAACTTTGGTAACTTATTTACGAATCGAAAAAAAAAATTCCAAATTTTAAAAAAAAGTTGGTCAAATAACGCATAAATTGAAAATATTTTTTATTTTGTTAAAAATAATATATTTTTTTAGTCAGTTTATATGAAAAATTATTTGTTTTTATGTGTAAAATTTATATAGAACGAGTTAAATATTTCACCTTAAAAATGGATTTAAAATTTGAAATAAAACTACGAATTATTTTATTGAATTCAAATCATATACACTAAAAAGACGTCGTTTGCGACGGGGGTAAACTCTAGTTTATTTTTTAATGCAAACAATTACAAACAACCCATATACAGTGCCGGATTAATATTATGGACAACATGGTCTGTTGGGTTATGAGGTCTCGAGAAAAATTCTATTACTAATAAAAGTAAGTTAAAGTTGGAAAATATTTGTAACCAAAGGGTCTCCCATATATGACCCTCAGAAGCCAATGCGATGTAGTACAAAGAAACAATAAAAGAAAGAATGATTTTTAATATACTGAAGAACATATTCAAAAGCTATAAAAAGAAAGTGCAAATCCTTATATAACCAAAAGTAAAGTTTATTCCATTTAAATTTGCAAAAATCAGAAAATATTAAAAAGTACATCGCTCTGGCTTTTGTGCGACTCTTATATTAATGCGATAATACCTATCTCAAAAAAAAAAACATAAAGAAAAGCATTAAAACATCTTACTGCAATATTCTGTGATACTCGTACATTACCAGCTACTCCTATAATTGTCCGTTGAGATAAATATTCTAAGAAATCCCAAAAGAGTTGTAAGCAGTAATAAACCTGTTAGAAGATTTTCTAATGTCATAGACTTACAAAGAAACTGTATGTTTTAAAAGCTCTTGACAGTAAAAATTATGCATTAATTTAGACATATTATATACATATATATATATATATATATATATATATATATATATATATATATATATATATATATATATATATATATATATATATCATTATTTAATACGCCTACAGTGCAATATAGCAAGAAGCAGGGTTCAGATGGAAAGAAGATGAAACTCATGTTAAACGCCCCCTGTGCTGTGCTAAAAATGAAAAAGGTAGTTTTGAGGATTTCTAGAACTCATGGAGAACAAGGGTACGAGTAAAATTTATTAGGGTGAGCGTAATACTAAACATTCCAGAATACTGTCTCGGCTTAGTTAGAGGATGTTTGAAGAAATAGAATAGAGAAAAAGGGGGGCAACTCTAGTTTACACCCCCATTCAAATATTTCCTTCAATAATGAAATTTTTAAGAATATATATATACATATATATATATATATATATATATATATATATATATATATATATATATATATATATATATATATATATATATATCAGAGGTCCACATGGGCTCACGTACATTTTTTTTTAAATATATTTATTTAACGTCAGTCTATTTCCAATGCTGAGTCCTAAGTCACATAGTTTTTATGGTGTCGTGGCCTCGTATGGAATGATAAAAAGAAGCAACTAGAGAAGGGGGATTTCGAAGAGTGGAAGAATAATATAGAAGCAGGAGAGATTTGATGTAAGAATGGAAAGAACACAGAGAGGAAAAACAAAGTAGATGAAAAAAAAAGAGTGAGGGTAGGATTCTGCAATGTAGCAGGGATAAAGAGAAAGGATAAGAAGTTTTAAGAGTTGGGATTTGATTGAGTTGGCAGAAACGTGGCTGCAAGGCTCACGTACATTTTAATATCCAAAAAATGTGGGTGACTCCGTAATTAGATGAAGTGTCATGGGCTTATATATTTTGATTTTGTTGAACAAAAAACTTGTCCTTTTGAATGAAATAGTACGAACCATATTCTACCTTATCCCGCTAAACATAAAACATGAATGTCACCTTACATTAATGTAACATTCTACTTAAACAAGACATTATATTATTTAATCTAAAGGGGTCTTATTATAAAGCTATTTTAAAAGCCTCTAATCTTTAAAAAGGTGTTGTTAAGATTTTATAATCCGTACCAAAAAGATGGGCAAACCAAGATGGATAAACCTTAAATTAACGTAACTGTGTTTAGCGGGATTCGATTGTAAATTTGTGTAAAGTATGATACACATACGTGCGACTTAAACATGCGACATCCAATATTTGTTGTAATAAGTTTTACAACACATCCACACTAGTGCGACATGCAACTTAATATGTCGGAAGCTTTCATATTTCGAAAGAATTCCTTCATCCTGCTAACAAGGTTTCTGCTAACTCGTGATTAGTGTATTTGACAAGGGTATATTGTTCAGGTCTATTTCATTTGTCCATTTAAACACCATTTTCAATTACTTTTATTTATTTACTAGCACAACCAAAAAAAAAGTCAACGCACAATGAGATTATACTGGAGACTGAATAGGTACTCTACCCTTTTGTTCGAGATCACATTCAAAACCGTAATTTCTTTATATGTTGCACCTTAGGATTGAAACAGTTATGTTTCATAAAAATACTACCTAGAATTTTTATAAATAGCATAAGTAAGGGTTTTATTAGTGTCGCATGTTTATGTCACACTACTCTGTACCATTCACAGAATGATTATTCTTTAAATTCTCTCAGTGTAAAATTTTCTGGGAGTGTAAATAAGTGCCCCATTCGCATTCTCTGTGTACGTCTATGTTTACAAGCATAGATGTTCTCTACTTCAATGAAATGTGATATTATTTGTGATAATACAGCAAACAAGCATGTGTCATGTGATACGGGTGTTCTACCTAGTGTTGGTCGTGAATCAATAACATACGAGTACATGACAGATAAGACTGTCACTTTTGTCAAAACTTTTAAACACAATAAAGTTGGGAACTTTCTTAGGTTTAACTTATCACAAATTCTTAGCACATATTTAATTTATTTCTTAGTTCATCATTTAACAAATAAGACCTAATACTTTTTCTCTGGATTGTGGAAAAAAGAAAAGAAGCCATTTTAGTTATTTAACGGTATCAGAAAGTCTTCTTTTAAATAATTAAATTTTTCTTTTATTAACTTTTATTGTTAGTTTGCCGGTACCATAGGCGTATTTACGTACTTGCTAATCCTGCTAGGGATCATCTATTTATGTAACGCTTGTAGTTCTACTGTGGGAAATAGATTTCATACATTAAGGATCTTTTGAAGATCACCCCTCAAAAAATAATCAAGTTTTCTAGATCTTTATTTTTATTTTTAAAAATAAATTTGTTACTATCAGCTAAAAACCGGCTAAAAAAAGTGATTCGTAAAATGTTTCACTCATATAAATCAGATCTGTTCGATCACGGTCAATGTTCGTAACACTCAGGAATAGGGCCCTGAGTTCGAAAAAATTGAAAACTCAAAAATTTTGTTAGGGGGCACGGGTTTTTGCCGCGAGTAAAAATTGTGCTAGAAAGTTGAAATTTTGTATATAGGCTAACTTTGATAGCTAATTTATAAATCGAAAAATAATTCCCAAATTTTGAAAAGAAGTTGGTCAAATAACGAATAAATTGATAATATTTTATTGAAAATAAAATATATTTTTTTAGTGAGTTTATATGACAAATTATTTATTGTTATATGTAAAATTAATATAGACGAGTTAAATATTTCAATTCAAAAATTGAAATGAAATTCAATTCACACACAATATATGTCCGATAATTTCGGGTGGTTTTCGGTGAGTTAATTTTGTCTTTATCAATCAACAGATTCAGTATTGATCTCATATATGTGAGCTACACCGCTGCCAGCAAGTTTTCGATTACATTCGTGTACATAATCAATTTAATTTAATAATAACCAAACCCAGAAAATATGCCTCCGGTCCGGGGATCGTAAGACCAAAAAACGATCTTCATCTAAGAAACAATTATATCAACAGTTTTCACAAAATCGATTGCCGTCGCGGCTCAAAACATAGGAATTACACCATGAAGTTTGCACCCTACAAGAACTACAGGAAACAGTTATTATCTATTTTTAATGCTTATTACCTGATTTAACGGATAAATTTAGTGATGAAATTTAATTATACGAATATAAATGTTGACTGATGTCTAAGAAAACATTATCTGGAAATCGAGATTACGGATAACTAAATTGATGAGAATTGAGATCGTAGCGTTAAAAGTTACGACAATTCCAAGTCTTTTAACATTCCAGCCAGACTCCAGAGAGACGCAGAAACAAAAAGCTATTGGAGCAACATAGTCAAACAAACAACTTAATCAATGAACCATTAAAAGTGACTCGAGGTTTTATTGAAACTGGTTGTAACTTGGTTTTGTCTGAAGAAACAGAGAAATCAATTGCCTAGATTAAAGAAACCAATCAATTTATAGGTTAGGTAGAATATTCAACCATTAACTACCAACTTTTACTGAAATTTATGTTTATTTCGGTACAGGTTTCATATTATATAGTTACGTATAAAGCTCCATTCCAAGCTACTGCGTTTTAGATTTAATTTTATGTTTTAACCTTAAATGTAAAGTCTTATTCCTACTCACTGTTTTGATATTTAATTTACTGTTTTTATTCAATATTGTAATCTAGATTTCAGGTTCTCGTTTAAGCATTCCTTTTCACATTTATGTTTTAATTTGAGTTTAGTTAATTTAGTTGGTACTAATTTAATTTGGTTAGTAATTTAAATTTTGACAGTTCGACAAAATTGTTTGTGAAATAATTAAAATTGCTATTTTTAATAACAATTAGTTATAGAAATTGTCTCTTCTATATTTTTCAAAAACTTACATTAAATTCTTTTAAAAGCAAATCCTACTGCATTTTGACAGATTGTCACATTTTGGAGGTTATAATATAATATAGTTTTTCTTAATTTAATATTTCTAATTTAAAACATTGGACCTTGTAAGGTTCTAAAAAAACTAAGAAAACTTAAAAAATAAATTAAATTAAAAATGGTACTGTGAATGACTACGCGTATTGCCATATGCTAAACAAATTAAAGCAGTAGTTGGAATAATACTTGAGTTTCACCTTGTGAAATCATGCGTCTTTCGATTATTCAATATAATGCATTTAATATTTTGGCAAATATGCAAATAAAATAAAAAATATGTATGTATATAACTAAAATAAAACAATTAAATTAAAATATGGTACAAAAATGTGTAAAAACAAGATAAAAGTTATACTCACGCAAGGTTCACATTTATTAGTTTGCCACAAGCTAATTCTAAGAGTCATTTCTTACACTATTATACACTTCTAACACAGAACCACAATAGCAAAAATCTCATTTCAGTTTTTCCAGAATTTTTCAATTTTTCGGGTAAATTTTTCAATTTTACTTGCTTTTAAAAACCTTCAGACTATTATGTACATTTAAAAGGGAATTAGCCAAGCTTACCAAGGAACAGCATTTAATTTTTATTTATGCAGATGAATTAATATAATTGTTTTTACATCTTTATATATTACAAGGTGAAACTTACATTTAAGGTAAAATGATAAAATTAAATCTAAAATTCAGTAGCTTGGAAAAAAATTTAATTTTGAATTCAGGATGAAAACTTTCAAGTAAATATCAATACTATGAGTGTGTTAAGAAAAGTCCACTTTACGCTGTAAAATTATTCTTAAAAGTGGACGGTAATAAATAAATTATTAAAGCCGCGTACTCACTTGACGTTTTCAATCAACTCACACGCGATTCCCGCCTTTTGCTAACATCATTTGAATTCATCTGACAGTTGTATAATTTTACGTTACGATTCTTGTGACTTTGTTTTGTTTTCGTTCTATATACTTTAAAAAAAGTTATAGATAAAAAAGTATATCAAAATTATATTATGTATTTAATTAATAAATATAAAAATAATAAAAATATATGTTACATATAATTTTCTTTAGGCATCCTAAAATGGTTTCTATATTACTCTTTGTCCTACAACGCAAGTTCTTCTTTAATTAATGTTTCGGATGCACACTTTGTTTCCTCTTCTTCCTCCTTGCTGTGGCGTCACACAATTTGAAAATTTAAATTTTTATCTTCAAAACGATAAAAAAGCATATTTTCGATAATGTTTTTTGACGACACAGTTAATATATAATTATTTCTATAATTACTACATGATAAAATGACATTGGAAGAATACTTTCTGAAATTTTCATAAAAAAATGTCAAGAAATGAGTCATTGACAGCGAATCTCCGCTGACGTCACAAAAAAAAAGTAACATAGCGGTGCGGATGACTTAAAACTCATCACTGGATTTTCAGAAATCAAAAAACCAAAATGATTTCATTAGTTGATAAGTTTCTGCAGGTAACGCTGTCGAGTTTTTCTTTTTTTTTTTTTTTTTACTTTTCAATCTTTTCCAGCACTAAAAGTCAAAATCTAGATTTTTCATGAAAAAAAACAGAAACTATGTTATTTTAAAATACGTTAAAATTAAAAAATTCGAATCAGTCTAGTAGATTTTGAGCTAGAGAGGGCACAAACTCTAAAAAAGCTGTGTGTGAGAAACCGCATTTAAATGTTTCAAAGAAAGACGAAACCAGACCAGAGAGGTGAAGACTTAAAACTCTATATCTCCGAGAGTTTTACTTTAATCGATTACAAATTTTTACACAATAAACTTAATATGTTGTACAATAATATAAATAAATAAAAAAAAGTTGAAACCTTACCCCCTCTTAAATCTTCAAAGTAATATACTTACATAATATTTATTTATTTTGTACAATAATATAAATAAATAAAAAAAAGTTGAAACCTTACCCCCTCTTAAATCTTCAAAGTAATATACTTACATAATATTTATTTTGTTATGTCACTATTTAGTAGTTTCAATATTTTAAATTACAGGTGATTTCACAAATTGTAGACCCACTCCCTTTGCGTGAGACGTAATTAATGGATGCCCACGTTCAACTAAAATCGCATCGTGAGAATGTGGCTCAAGATATATGGTGTAGTGTAGAGTGGACTTTACTTGATTCAACTCGACTATCAGTACGTGGGCATGGGAATGGGCTTGCACTCAGATTCTCAATAAATATACTCGTATTATACCCTCAATAAACAGAGTAGTCTGCAAAAGTAGAAAACCAGAACAAATTGAAAAAAAATGTAAATTTATGTGTAACTTTTTTAATGGTTAAAATGGAAAATCTATTACGATTTTTATTCTTCTTATAAAAATAAGTACTTTTAGGGATTATAAATATACAGGGTGGTTCAAATGGTGGAAAGCGATGAATTGAAGTTTTATTCTTTGAAATATCATTCATCATGTACAAAAAATAGTATGGGTCAATCACCCACCCTTTCTTTTTAAAAAGAACGCAAACATATTATTTTATGTTTTAGATTTCCAATGCATCATTGTATCGAAGAAGTCTGTATTTCAGACGTCCCATAGTAGCGCCATAAGTTCTACTTGCAGTCGTATATATCCGAACATACTTGGATGTTGTCTTGCATCCATCTTCGCAAATAACATGTCCAATCGTCTTTGCGTTTATTATTTCATGCACTGCGGATTGAGAGGGGAAAGCGATACACATGTATAATATGATAAACATTACAGTATAAACTTAATCCCATGATAAAGTGTTCTATTGCGAAACAACTCCAATACATCCTATTGAAAAAATCAGTGTGAGAGAAGCTTAATTATATATTGCGAAAAATGTTTAAAATTTTTGTACATTTAAAATATAATAAACTAGTAAACTCATTTTAGTTTCCTAGACACAACGCTGTTCTGAATTGTTCTTATTCTAATTTGAGAAATTATTGCTTATTTGTATTTATTTTACATTTATTTATTTAACGTTTTTTGCCGTTAGGCATTTGTATATTTGTACATGTAGGCCTGTCGCACACTGCAAGCGCAGTAATAACCGGTGGCCGTATTCCTGAGTCTTGCGAACTATGGTCGTGATCAAACAGATATGATTTATATAAGCGAAACATTTTACGAATCACTTTTAAAAGTGAACTGTAATAATAATTAATAATAAAATTCAGGAAATGTACAGGAATACTCTTTTAGAAGTAATTCATAAAATGTTTCACTCATGTAAATCAGATCTGTTCGATCACGATCATTATTCGCAAAACTCAGGAATACGGCCACCGGTTATTACTGCATACCTCACAACAATGCTTAGCTGGTCTATCTTCGATAAATCTAAATCTAAACTGTTCTTTTTATAAAATGAAATAAAAACTGTGATTTCTCATAAGCCTCAATGTTAAATTAAAAAATTCAAAGTTCAAAATCTTTTTACTGGTTCTCTGCAGTTTTTCTAAAATTTAACGACATCATTATTGTATTATAATCTACTAATATGCTAAATTTTAGAAAATATTAAACGGTAACTCTCTGACCGACAGTACTACCTTAAAGTTGTGTTGCAACCTATTTTATTTACATTCCAAAGATGGGAGAATTTTTAGCTAGAACAATACGAGGTTTGCTGGTCAGGGTCCGAAGGCCCCGGTGCCCAGCACCGACTGGCCCATACCTAGCTACGCCAGTGGTCTCTGTACCTCTGCAATCCACCTCCTTAATTCCTCGTCTCCTCTCAGCAGAACTTTTCACTGACAACCTTAATTTCATTACTGCTCCCTCCTCTGAGACTCTCCCTTTTCCTTGTTCTATGTACTTTCGGCATCCACCTCTTCCCTTCGTTGCCTACTCCCAACAGCTCCTCTATCTTCTTTTAACTGTTAAGTTTACACTAGCATGTCTCTTTTATATGCTCTAAAATTTCTTGCACATTTTGAATAACCTAAAATCTACTGACTTTATCTTCATTTTTCATAGCCTTACTTATGGTATTACTTATTTAAAAATTACAGAGTAATAATAAAGTAATAAATTGCTCTCTGACCTTCAGAAATTAAATATTTATTTCTATTTAGTAAAATGCATAGACTCGTAATATTTATTGTACCCTTTGTTAGCATTTCAATTAAAAACACGTTTCTTTTATTTATCAACCAGTTTCTAAATAATCCCCTCAGAGCTATGGTAATTGTACTTTTATTACTTAACTACTCTGTGGACTTAATTGATGAAAATATCACCATTTACTATAAAATAAAAATACAAATAAAAGGAATTAAGAAACCTGTAATAATTAAAAATCAATACAACTGACGAATGCCAGCACTAATATCAAGCACGACTAGATTACGCAAAGGAAGCCTTAAGAGGCGCAACATATGAAATACCGGTAGGTCCGCTACTTTATGCTGTAATTTTATAAATAGCATTTAAAAATCTTTAATTGATTACCCTCAATTTGAAGAATATATACTGGTACATTTCTATGATTTTATATTTCTCTGTATAGTCAAACTTTACAAAAAAGTAAATTTTTAGTAAAAAATAAATTTTTTACTTTTTGCTCTATAACTTTTAATTCGTTAGATAGAAAGTTGAAATTTAGCATGTGTATTACGGTGTTCAATGCTAACATTTTTTGAACATTAGAATTTGAAAAATTGGAAAATGTGGCGTTCAGAAAGTTAAAGGGCCCGGTAGGAAACTTTGGAAAAAACTCAAATTTTGGATTACTTAATAATGAAATATGTTATTAAAAGAAATTCAAAAATCAGAAATTTTATTTGGGCTAGAAAGTTTAAATTTTATATATGGGCTAACTTTGGTATTTACAAATCGAAAAAAAAGTCCCAAATTTTGATTGTCCCCAAAGTTGGTCAAATAAAGAAAAAATCGAAAATATTTTATATTTTGTCGAAAAATATATATTTTTTTAAGTTAATTTATATGAAAAATTATTATTACGAGTTAAATATTTCAATTTGAAAATAGAATTAAAATTTGAAATGAAAATACCAATTACTTTGTTGGATTCAAGTCATACACACTAAAAAGTAACTTTGGAGTTAGGGATTTGAGCTCGGAGACAAAGCAATCAGTCTCAAGCATCAATGCTCTCATCCATTGTGTCATTATTTCTCTTTATTGAACATGCTTGTTTATAATAAATGTATCTCTAATCAATGGAATTGAATTATTGTTCGTAAATTTGTTACTAGATGGGAGTAACGTATTAACTTGTATTTTTAATTTAAACCACTCGGCTACGTAGACCGCTTATTTGAGAACTAACTAACTGTTGGAATCATAAAAAAACAATAACCACTTTCTAGAGTTTCTAGAATTTTTGGAACAAGGACGCTTCAGAGGAGCTGCTCTGTAGTCGTCCCGGGCCACAAGGCGAACGGGTTGAGTGGCCCAAACATTTAAATAAAATAACACATTCTTATCCAATGAGATAGTAATGCAAGTACAAAAACCGTGCCGTACGAAGAATAATCACGACTCATGAGGGCCTACCACAATTATCTAGTTGAACTGTTATCTTTTAGTTAGATCCCATCCATAATTATTTGTATCTAGTCATAAAGGGGCTATTCATAAATTACGTCACACGAAAAGCGGGTGGTTCAAAAGTTCTGATAAGATGTGATAAATGGAGGGAAAGGTCAGAAGTGTTGCAGAAATTTTGTGATTTTATTTTATAATTTTGTCTTTTACAACATTTTGTAGTCGAACGGAAACGAATTTTTTACGGGAAAATAAATGTGAATATAAATTATTTACAAATATTTAATTTCAAAAATGTCGTTGAGTGTAGGTGTTAGTAGTATCAACCTGACAAAAAGGCCGAGATTAACTGAAATTGATCAACTGTGTATAAAAAGAAATTCTTCAAAGTTTAAATTTTCTTTTAAATTTGATACAATTAATGGTAAAAAAAAGTGATATGCTTAATGTGTGAAAAATTTAGAATAAAAAAAATAATTAGCTGAAATAATATAATGAATTACTTTGTTTAGGACTATCTTAGGAGTAAGTTCTCACAATAACGAGATGTGACGAGACGAGACGTCTCTCGCTTCATCTCGTCTCGTGTGAAGCTCTAGAAAATATGTTATATGTACATGAGATCTTAAAAAGAAAACAAAAGGTCATTTATTGTAAGAAGTATAAAATGTTCCCCTGGCCCTAATTGAATACGAGGTTTTGAGAGCCTTTACGGCATATCACTAATAAGCACATTTACAGAAATACAAATAGATTCTATCTTCATTGTTCAACACAATAAGATCCGGTTTTGAATCAGTAGTTTGATGTTAACGTTATCACTTGGAGTAATAATGTTGAACGTTTAATTTGGCCAGGTATAGTAGGTACTACTCTTCATATGGTAGTTTACCATCACATCGTGTCTGAACTGACATATTATATGCATGCATTCTGCATTTAATTGGTTTAATTTATGTTAAAACAGAACCACATAAACCCTTGAATATTGTATTAATTGCATTCGGTACTCGAGCAACTTCACTCAAGTAGTACTTGGCCGCCATTTTATTTTTTGCATAGGATGTCCCACCGTTTAATGACACTTTATACATATATGTTATGCACGCTACTGTGCAGTGGCGTAACGAGGGCGCCAAATACCGGCCCGAGTGAGAGTATTTGTCACTGTTCAGTATTGCGTTGGTAGAAGCAAAACCTTTGTTACGCTTTTTATATAGTTTGAATTGAACAATGAATATTTAACACTGTTTACATCATATTCAATTATTTAAATATTTTATTGTTATATTGAACCTTCTCCGCCTAAGAGAAAGGAATTTTTGTTATATTGTTATCCTCTTCTGTTGTACATTGTACGTACATTGGTTTAAAGTTAGATTTTTTGTTAGTTTTAAGTTATAGTTCTAAGATAAAAGTTGTCTTTATAAGTTCATACGTTAAGAGTTTAAAATATATTGTAACAGCTTACATCCGTTATTTTCTTCACAAATAAATCACTACACCCCGATAGCGATTTATCGATTAAGATATATATAATTAAATTACATAAAAAATAAAATAATAAATTCGCGCTCGATTAAGTTCTTACGCGACATCCCTTATAGAAAACTAAAGGTTTTTTTTATAAAACTTAACAGTCACATTGACAAACGGGGGGGAGAACGATATTTTTACACGTCTATAAGAAAACAATGTACAAAAAATTCACAGTATGTTTCACAGCACTTGGATTTTTGGTCATAAGAGGCCATAAATTACACCACCTAAATACAATTCTGAACCCGCACCCCGCATATTTCATTTAAGGATTTTTTTAGTCATATTTTATTGTTATTTTTTAGACCACATGGAAATATATATTTAATTGGATATTTTTTCACAAAAATATTTTTGTTTAACTCTTGCTTTTAAATATTTTTTGCTGTCTGTGATATCATAATACTTCTGACCCCTGCCCCCTTGACACATCTTGTCAAAATTTCTGGAGACGGCACTGCCTAGTATATGTTGTGTCATTCACTCACATGCTTTATACCAGTACCTACATTTTTAATACAAGCAGTTAATCATTTTTAATAAAATATTTAACAGCGTGGTTCACTTGGTTTTGGTTTTGATGACTTTTGTCATGACTAATAAAGTACAGGGTGTTTTAAACAAAACGTTAATGTTAGCTATTAAAATAGTGAAACTATTTTTCGGGAAAAGGCGATTTATTTATCAACATAGTCTCCTTAAAAATATTCTCCGAAAATTTCAAAAAATCGAGTCTATCATGGGCGTTTATAGATACACAAAACTACTTTTTTAGAACCGGTGATCAAGATATCTCAGACATTCCTTCAATCAACTCAAATTCTTTCATATCAGAAAGCAGTGCTTGAACTTACGAAAAAAAAATTATCAAGAGAAATTGAACCAAAACTGATACTTTCACTTTGGATTGTAGCCAATTTCTCAAAAATCAATATTTTAATATATTCTTTGTTTTAGTTTAGATCCCATTTTATTTAATGTAAATTTACCATATATTCCATTGTATCCAGTGTAATTTGTGTATTATTCTTGACTCTATGAACTCCAGGTCTCTATTAATTCTCTTCCCCCCTCCGCACTCTCGTTAGGTATTAATAAAACAAACAGTAATACATATTAGGCTTAGGTCTCACTGCGGATAAATTCATCTTAATTTATATGGAGTACTTAGCTCGGTCAAGAACTGGTTTTAAATGTTGTATATATTTTGTCTTGCTAATGCATGCTCAAAGAAATGCAGCGCATACTGCTTCCGAAGAGATGTGTAGACAACAGCATATGGCATCTGCGAATTAATTCCGTAGTGCGTGTGTTCTCATTTAATTATATGTTCTACAAAACCCCTTGTGTTGCGGTGATTTCTGTAAAAGTCTACAGATTTTCTTTTCGCGCGGAATGGGCTTGTGTCCTATGTCTTAATTTCTACTAAAGTGTACTATATATTGATAAAGTGGGTTACTAGAACCTCAAATGTTCAATTATTTTTTAATAACTCCTTATATGTTAAGAGATATTAACAATTAAAAAAGTCATTTTGTCTCTTTAATTATTAAAGGGATTCAACGTTGTACACATTCCAAGTGCATGTGATATCACAATCCTTGTGCAAGGTTACCAACCTTACAGCTCATAAATCTCTGCTATATGTATTTCTATAACAAAATATCAAATATTATTTACAGCTATTTCAAGGAACACTTAGCCTTAGCAGGGTTAAATAAAATAAAAACTTATTATTCTTTGATTTGACTTGATTATTCGACTACCAACAACACTGACCTACTCAACAAATAACTGACGTTAAAATGCATTACACGTCATAAAAATATGGCCGACCATTTCTAGCGCTAAAACTACAATTCAAACTTTTAATTGCTATATCTCCGTCAATATTTAGATATTTAATAAAATAAACACGCCAATACACATTTATTAACATCAATTTCAATCAACAATTGAAAAATCGACCACTAAAAAATGAGGACACAAGCCCATTATTTCTCAGTGGGATTTATGCCTTATTATATAATACCGTATTCTAGCATCAACGCCCTAATTCCCTTAAAAACACTTTCTAATATGTGTCTAACAATTTCATTTGTTAGAAAATCGTAATGTTTCTGTTGACATGTACGAGCTCATAGATAATGCTTTGGGTGGTGAACTAAACAGTACAAGACAAAGACAAAGTTAACGGTGTCAAATGTGCTTAACGCAAAATCATAAAACCAATTAAGAAAATGGTGAAATCAGTTATTGTGCTTCACATTTCCAAACCCTTACACTCGTTATAATAAAGGAGATGCCCAAAATGTTATCCGTATAGTTTTACGAGCAACAACACTTTACTAGTGGAACAGCAACAAACAAACAGAGAAGTAATTACATTTGTGCAGGGGCGGATTAGAATTACAAGAACACAATATTAATACACTCTCTGTGCTAAGTTATTTGTCACATTTTATGGTGTATGTTGTTATAGGATATTTGTAACATTTGCAAAGAAAGTATACGCTAAAGTACTGCTAAAAATGTTGTTAATTTTAATTCAAATTTAATAGACAAATGCGTATTAAAATTAAGGACCGTGAGTAATTTTTTTTAAGAATTAGGGAATAGGGATTTTAATCCATAAATTATGTCACACGCAAGACGGGAGAGGGAGTCCACGGATTGTGCCAATGTGTGGTTAGGATCTTGAAGCGTGACGTCACTTGCAATATAAAATATAAAAGCCCTAAAGAATAGTAGAGATTTTTAAAAAAAGTATAAATTTCCATGAGTTAAAATAAGTTTAATTCTAAAAACTATAAAATATTTAAAAAAATGGGAGGTTGTCCGCAAAAAGTGACTAAAACGGGGGGAGGGGGGGTTAGTATCAGAATAGCAATGCTAACTCGCAGTTTTTAAGGTAAACAAACAAACAGTTTGGTTAATAATTTCATTCATTGCAAAAATCGCAAAGCACTACTGAATTCGACTGATTCAAAAAGCTATTATAAACAAATTTCTTAGCCGAGCTTGCTCAAATTGGGCATAACAATTGGGATAACAGTTGGCAGTATTGTAACTGGGTACAGTATTGCCAACACACAGAAAGAAGATTTATATAAAGCAATTAGCGCGAGCCTATTTTAAATCTTTTTAAATCAGGTATATATACATAAGACAATATCTCCTGTTTTATTAGGAATTGAAAATTTTTAATAAAAATTCATGTGTTCCTTCTGAAATTTAATATTTACTTTAGTAATTTACATACATATTATAATAATTACACTGTTTAACCTAAATCATACTATCATACCTAAAATTTAAAGAAACGACATTTAAAGTTTGTTATTTAAATTTCCAATTCCTTTTTAACTAATTTTATTATAACCTAAAAATATGCACTAACTAACTAACTAACACGTCGACTCCAAATATCAACTGTGTTGGCCATTCCTATAGCGTCATCTATAGCGTTCATGAGTATATGTTTTCACTGAAAGGTCACTGTTTTACCGACAGACGAGGTTTGTACCAACTACAGAAATATAATTTATATAATATATATATATATATATATATATATATATATATAATATATATATATATATATATATATATATATATATATATATATATATATATATGTATATACATATAATATAAATATATATTCATATGTGTGTACATTTCAGAATGTGTAATACATATTTGCGAACCAGTTTTAGGGGAGTAGGGTTGTAGTAGTAAAATAGGCGGGGTGCGACTCATACAACCACTTGTACATTATGTGTAAGACTGTAATGTGTGGGAGTACAGTGTGGAGGGTGTGTCGAGAGTGTGAGTGTATTGGTGTTGGTGTGTTTGGCTTGTGGAATGTCGCAATGCAGATTGTAACAATCACAACACACGTTTATCGAGACATCAATAGCTTCTTCTACTCGTACGCGATCTTGTCACTATTTTTTAATACACCTATTGTAAATGTACATGTCTACATGTTCCATATTCTCGACATTCATTTGATTGATATTTTAAATTGCGAACACTGTTAAGTTCAGAGACGGATTTTCTACTAGCCCAATGACAATATACCATAACGGGTCGACTGATTGCAAACTAATGAAAACGAAGAACGAGACATGTCGAGGTTAAATAGCATAGAAGGGGATTTTATTGTGTCGTATTTGTATGTATGTATATATTTAAATACTTTTGAATAGTATATGTGCACATCTCTACTCATGATGTCACCATCAAAAGCATGCAACGTAATTGCCGTTCGACCTAGAAACACAGTCGCTCAAAACTTGCTTAAAATCATTTTTAAAACAGTGTAGTTTCGTTCGTGCCGTGTGTATTATCTCACTCGTATACACATGCGTTCTCTCACTAACAACTCAGTTGCATTCTCATTCGGGCTGATTCGGGGCTAAAGTATGCAATCCGTCGCCTCATGTGCGGACGGCCTCATAGTCACCTTACGTATATTGTCATATTGTAAAAACTGATTGAAGTAAACTTAAAAGATAACTAATTTCTTTAATTATTTCTTGTTTCCTAAATGCCAATTGCTGAACACATACTTATGACAATAGTTAGTTAACATGGCTAATTAAAGAGAAATAAGAATGAATGGTGTCGTCGATGTTTTTTAGGTACTGAATCACCCACGGTTTCCTTAAAAAGATTTTAAAAGCTTCAGCCTTCCTTCTTCTAGTTATTTCTGCCATCTATCTGCTTCCTTCATTGCCCCCTTTTAAGAACTGTCCAATATTCATCTCACACCCTACTTTTTCCTTACAATCAAACTTAATGTGCTTCAATGTTTCGTCCTCCGTTCCGCACACTGTACACATTCTTTCCTCACTACTCTCTCAGTATCTGTTTCCTTTTTCCTCATTTCCCAATCTAAACCTTGCTGTCCTTCTTATGTTTTTAATGTCTTTTTATATTAAGTACTGAGGTATATTACTTTCCCAAATCCTTTTATATCTTGTATTGTAATTACTTTTCTCGATTATTCAAATTCTTTCCTGTTTTTGTATCTCCTTAGCTCCTCTTCCACACGTGCGCCTCCTTCTCTTCTCCTCTCTGCCTTCTCGATCGCCATTCCATTCCTTTCAAAATACTCCTTTCTCTTTCTCGAGCCTCATCCCCCCCCCCTTTTTCCTCCCTTATTTTCTTTAATATTTTACATATATATATATATATATATATATATATATATATATATATATATATATATATGTGGGAAGATAAAAATGCCGTGTACAAAAATTGTCAGCTACTACGGACTAAACGTTCTAAAAGCAATAGAAATGAATCATTTAAAACTAACGTAAAACTCAGTATAAAATTAGTAAACATTAAGATAGATTGTTCATTCATTGTTCGGTATTCGTAAAGTAAATACCAACGTTTACATTGTAATCATATTGTATTATCCTCATCGTTATTATTTTATTAAATAAATGTAATAAACAAACTGTATGATTCTTTAACATGCTGACAAGACGTTAAAATATTACATAGTTAAATATTACCTGAAATCTACATATTTATATAGAAAATTATTATGTATTATGAATATTGGCCAGCTATTAAAGGGAGGCAGTGAAGGAAAGAGGTGGATGGCGGAAATAGAAAAAAGGAAAGAAAAAACAGGATAATAAATAAGCTTGTGGCTGGGTTGCATAAGGAACATGAAGAGAGAGGAAGTACTAAAAGAGGCAGTGAAGGGAAGCAGGAGAAAGAAAGAACCCAGTAAACAATTTGGTGAAGTGTCCTATTTAGTGACGTTTCTATCACTATTTCACTTCAATTATAGTTCGCATCAACTTTATCTTCATTTGAATTCCGACAGGTGGAGTAATTTCGCCAATTGAAGCCGATAAAGTAGACATTTTATATGAAAAATTGTGAGAAACTGAACTATAAATGAACTCTTTCATGACAAAAAAATCGTGACGCATCTTCAATATGATGTCAAAGTGACTCCAAAATGTTTACTGGGAAGTAGCGAGGAAACAGTTAAACTTCAGTCCAGAAAAATAGAGGATTTTCGGAAAGGAGATAAGGACAAGAGGTAGATGACGGAGATAGAGACAATAATAACATAGTAAAGGTAGAGAGCCAAGAAGAAATAGTAAAGTACTAGAGGCAAGAGGAAATAGTAAAGATAGAGCGTCTATGCCTGTAATAGACATAAGTGGAGAAGTGAAAACGAAGAGAGAAGGCAGGCAGGATAGTGAAAAGATAATAGAGGGTTTGTCGAGAGGAGACAAGGAAGGCAAGAGGTGATAGATGAAGATACAGGCAATAAGGAAGGAGAAGCAGGAAACGGTGTGAATAAAGGATGAGTAGGGGACATGAAGAGAGAGGATCAAGAAAAGAAGAAACAGAAAGTACTATTCGAAGTAGTAATAGTCTTGAATAGTTTAAGTTTAGCTTTTTAACTTTAATTGAATAAATAATAAAGTTTAGTTTTTTAATTTAATTGAATAATTTTACTTGAATTTAGAAGAAAAAATATAGAAAATTATTCAATATAAATTCCCCCGAGACGATATTCCCGATCACCTATACATAAGTCCGACACTGGTAAAAATCTATTCTACATGAAACAAATCGTATAGACGATATGGAAGTGATACGATCATTTCCTACAAATACTTCAGTGCATATATCATTCAGAGTTTTTCTCTAAAAATGTCAACAGACGCTTCAGACGATGATGCCTCCAATAAATAAAGTTTTTTTAACAAAGGAATTTCATTAGGAAATATGAAGTATGTAAGCTTAAGTATTTATTAATTATTTGTATAAATGACATATTGCAACAATTATATTTTTAATTTTTTGCAAGATCGTTGAATAAAGCCTCATTCCCACTCACTATTTTGATATTTAATTTACGGTTCTTATTTAATATTTTAATCTAGATTTCAGGTTTTCAAAATAGGCATTCCTAGTCACATTCGTGTTTTAATTTGAGTTTAGTTAATTTAGTTGGTGCGCATACGTCTTTAGTAATATAAATTTTGACAGTTTGACAGTTGGACAAAATTGAAGATGAAATAATTAAAATTGCTAGTAATAGAAATTATTTTTATTTCTTTATTTTTGACAAACTGACATTAAACTTCCTTTACAAGTAAATTCTACTGCATTTTGACAGATTATCACATCTTGAAGGTTATAACTTAATACAGTTTTTCTTAATTTAATATTTTTAATTTAAGACATTGGACCTTGTAAGGTTCTAAAAAAAATAAGAAAACTTACAAGAGTAAATTAAATTAAAATTGGTACTGTGAATGACAACGCGTACTGCCATATGTTAAAAAATATAAATTAAATACAAAACACAAAATTAAATTAATGCAGTGAGTGGGAATAATACTTAAGCTAAACCCTAAATAAACTTAAAAAGAAAAACTAAAATAACACGAATGGTTGGTATAGAACAAACAATTCAACAATATTTTTCAACGACTTTCTTTAGATGGGTATAAAATAAACAGATGTCGTTTTCATTTTCATTTAAAGCTATAAATCTCTACAGGGAAATGAATCAAAACGATGTGGTTTTGTGGGACTCCTTCATCTTAAAAGCCTGGATCTTCGTGTTACCACAAATACGGCGTTCAGGTGTTTAGTTGCGCCTCTGTTACGTGACTGTAAACTGTATACTGGATGCTGGATGCTGTACCATTCTGTATTATATGTACAATCCTTTTGTACTAATATCAAAGACTGCGATAGCGATAGCAACTAGGGAAGAGTTTTACTTGTAACAGTATCTTTTGTTTTATGATGAAATCGTTTGTTACAATAACACTAAATTTATCCCTTTTTGTCTTTTAGCCTATTTTTGATATTCACGAACTTTAACCTAAGCCCTTAAAGCTGTAAAACACAAAAGCTTTCATTCCAGCAACGACATCTACAACTACAACATCCACTGCCACTACCACTACCACTGCCACTGCTATGGCAAGGGCATAGAACCATGGCACGGCAGTTTTCATAGATTTATTACCATACTTCTATTTAAATAAATAAATTTGCTTTACGTTACATGAAACACGGATTAAATAACATTTTTCTCTCTCTATATATGAGTACTAAGCAGGGGTGTATTGGTGGAAACGACGGTGCTGACTCGCACGTGTGTTGTACAGGGTGTGCCTATTTATAAACGAGATCAATTTTTTTTTTTTTTTATATTTATTTGAGTGCAACTCCTATGCATTTTGACCTGAGACGGCTTTATGAAAACTGTTGTCAAAATCTTGTAAGTGCTTTTTCTTAGGTGATGAACGTTTTTTAGTCTTACGTCCTGACCTCTATTCTTTATAATCACAATTGTATTGGGCTCGATTCTACACTGATTTTAGTATGCATTTTTTAATATTTACTTGAGTGCATCAACTTTCGATATTTATTACCACTTAAAACAATATATGCATTTATAAACATTTGTAATACATAATGGGCTTGTTTCCTATGTCATAATTTCTATAAAACTGTACTATATATTGATAAAGTTGGTTATTAGTACCTCAAATGTCCAATTACTTTTTAATAACTCCTTATATTTCAGGAGATATTTACAATTAAAAAAGTCTCTTTAATTATTAAAAGGATTCAACGTTGTACATATTTCGACTGCATTTTATACAACAGAGCGTAAAAGAGATAGCATATTCAAGATAGAACTCTGACAAGTTTACAGGTTACCAACCTTACAGCTTATAAATCTCTAAATTAAAATTAAAATGCATTCACGTCATACAAATGACGAATTGATCGCACAGATATGATTTATATGAGTGAAACATTTTACGAATTACTTCTAAAACAGTATTCCTGTACTATAATAATAATTAATAATAAAATTTAGGAATAGTACTGGAATACTCTTTTAAAAGTGATTCGTAAAATGTTTCACTCATATAAATCAGATCTGTTCGATCACGATCATTGTTCGTAAGACTCAGGAATAGGGCCTGAATCCGAATAACACTTCTCAAAACATTGCCTTTCTTGGACTGTATTTTTTCCCATTAAAAAACAATGCTTGATCAACACACGAAATTCAGATTATTACATTGTTTTGAGAAACTACAAAAGTAGCATCACTAAAGCCACTGAAACTCGTAAAATAATGCTTGGAATGTCATGAGATTATAACACATATCGTTTGATGGGTGATACTATATAGAAATCATATAGATTTGTCAATAGTGACACCATCTATGTAATCCTACGAATTTATTTACTGATGTGCTGCATCCCATACGAATCGTATGACATATGACAAGATTTATTTTACAATAATATTCGCTTCACCCCGCAAAACCCAGTACTGTAACTGTACAAAGTTTAAAATTTTATAAACTACCTGTCCACCCTGGATTTTTCAATCTATCTCAGGTAATTCTGATAGAGACAGCGAGACAACGGCGGAGGCGACGGTGATGGCGACGGTAACATCGACGGCGACGCTTCATTTCCTAGCGTGACTGTCGACTACCGACCGATCACTTCCTGCATTCAATGGAAGCCATACAGAAATCAGCCTCGTAGACTCGCTACTAGTTTATTTAACACTCGAGAATGTTTTGCACTTTGGCACGTTTTGCAATTTGCAATTTTCTTTAGAAATAGATTGACTGTACGAGTATACCTTAAAAAACATATTATTGTGGTGATACTATACATTTTTACTCTAATCCAAAAAATTATAACTTAATATACGTAACCTTGAAATATTCATACATGTAGAATATTAGATAAAAACAAAATTTACGAAAAATATACTCTACGGTGTAATACCATACCGAACATCAGGGATGGGCAACCTGTATAACACGTAAACTTTATTGTAATTTTTCCCATTAAATACTAAGTTATAATTTTGTTTTTATTTGCATCCCAGAATTTTACAATATATTCCTTAGGATATTTAGTAAATGACATTGCAAAATAAAATCATGAAAGGAATATATCAAATGATACATCATTATAAGGCATTACTCCTTCCAAGTGCACATAAGAATGTACAAGTAAATATTTTGGACTGCTGGGTACTAAATATATTTTAGTTAACTTTTTAATGAAAAGCAAATTTATTATTATTTCTTACATAACGTAGGATGACATATAGATGGCGCCACTTTTCACAAATCCATACGATTTGTAAATAATACCAACCTTCAAACGATATGTGTCACAGTTTCATAACATTCCGAGCATTATTTTACAAATAACAGTACTTTTAGTTAACCTACTTTTGTAATATTCAAAAGAATGGAAAAATCTGAATTGCTTTTAAAGGGGGAATAAAATACCAAGTCCCAATAACACTTGCCATCGCTTTGCTTGAACGGTATTTTGTACCGTAAATAGATTAAGAATAAATTAAGTAACAGCACAGTGGCCGAAGCAGTTGTGCTTGACGTTAGACTGTTTTATCTCCGGGATTGATTCCCGGATTAGCGCTTTATTTTCTGTGTTTGATTGTTATTCAACTTATTTGCTATAAATACTGTTAACATTGTAGTCAGTTGGTGATAGAATTCAGCCTCAGATATAAGCAGACGTTAAATACAGTACACTCTATTTTCTGCGAAAACTAATCAAACCTTGATCAGTTCATAGAAGATACATCAAAATATGATGTCGCTAAAAGCGGTTTTTTCCGTATCGAATAATTTTACACTAAGTGAAGGAAATACTAATATTTGTTTTTTCAATAAATTCTTCAAATAATGAGTAAAAATACCGATTTTTTTCATTTAATGTATTTATCGTTGGCCTATTTCTGATGCTGAGTTCTGTCATCGACGACCTCTAACAGGCAGTTGTTGTGGTTTCGTGGCTTCGTATATCTGAACTACACCACTACCTTATAAGTTTCTGACTATATATGTTATGCACGTGATGAACCCGAAGACACAGCTCTCGTCGTCAAGTATCAATGCTCTGGACCACCGTGTCATCAAAGTATCTATTTAATAATAAAATAAATCATATTTTTATAAGACTCTAGTTCTATTATGTCTTTAATTTTGTTAGGAATTGTAAATTTTAATTAAACTCACGTGTTGCTTCTGAAATTTGATGTTTATTTTGTTAATTTAGATAATTATTTTATTAATTACATTGTTTAACTTAAATAATACCTGAAATCTGAAGAAACACATTTCACAATATGCACTTAAGTAAGTAACTGAATAAAAACATGGGTTCGGTCTACTTCAGATATCAACTTTGTTGGTTGTTATTTCTGCAGTGATATATATTGCCTTCATGAGTATATGTTTTCACTGAACGGTACTGTTTTACCGACAGACTAACTAAAGAAATATAATTTCTTTACATTTATATATTTTTATTTCATTTTAGTTACATTTACCACTTTTGTAAGAATGATGATATATATGATGATCTCATAAATAAACCGCATAGGTTCCCCACCCCTGTATTACATATTACATAATATAAAATATTCCATAAAGCACCAAGCTGGCTGTTTGGTGTACTCGTATCTACGTAACGTAATATCTACGGAAATGTACCGGTAATATTTTACGGTTATATTAATTTTCGAATATTAGTAGCTTCTACTGGCTATGCATTTAAAGATAATTTGAAACCGATAACCGTTCCTAGTTAATAGCTTCCACTATAAATCTGTTCTAGCAATGTAGTAATTAAAATATCACTGAATTATAAACCAGTAATATTATTCATTTAAATATTTATATTGCAAAACCATACTTATATTTAAAATCTTGCGTAACTGTCACTTTGACATCATATTGAAGATGCGTATGATTTTTTTGTCATGAAAGACTTCAATTTCATTTCACTTGTTAAGGGAAATGTCAGTGATATGAATTACAAATGACAAAATCACTTCACCTGGCCTCACTACCATACCAGTATTGAATGAAGTTACAAATAAACCATTAAAGTGTAAGAGAGACAGATATATCTTGTTTCTTTTTCTATGATATTTTCGTGAAATGTACATGGAATTTTATCTTTACTAAGTTTACGAGTTTAAATTTATAATTCACTCTCTATAGTAAAAATCTGTCCAAGTTTTCGCTTATATCTCTGTGCCACTAAATAGTTTAATACATCATCTATCGTTTGCGCCGGTTATCTCAAATTTTCAAAAATTTGTCTCTAACATCCCTTTGCTTCTAGACGTCTCATATTAGAAGTAGAAATGAACATTGGTTTTAGCTTTTGGCAAGCTAACAAGTGTAGACCTTGCATTGCAAGACAAAGGGCAGGAATATAATATGGGGTGAATGCTTCAACTCTACCGTCTTAGTATTTGCATAATTGAATTAATTACATTCTTTAAAGAAAATTGACGAAGTTTATACTTTCATATAATAATAACATAAATTTTCCTAATTTTAAAGTGGTGACCTTTTTACAAACTTTCAGATGGCATTCTATACCTAATTAAATTTGTGGGGTTCTGTGTAGGCAATATTCTTGTTTGCCTTCTGTTTTAATCAACACCGCCCAAGATAAGAAATCCGAGTTATAAAGTGTTCATCGTTAATGTTGTTGATTCGAGCGTCTTTCTTTGAGCAGAATAAATTCCAATGTATATTGAGTTATATTAGTACGAGTAATCAGTACCGGATTAGTCATATAGCAGAAGTAGCACTTGAACAGAAATTGTTCAATTCGATCTAGCATTAGAGTAGCACAGACGCGTGAGATACTGGGTAATACCATCCTTAATTCTGATTTTTACAATCGCATCTGATTTTTTACTTACTTTTCTTACTATTACTCTTCGACATTTGTGTTATTTAAAAAAAAAACTTTAAATCACAATAAAAACTGTATCATTTTTCGTAAAATAATGTAATACATCAACCGTACGGAAATACCACGCAGTCGTGAGATATGTTAGGAGTATAAAATGCACTTTTATAAATTGTAAGAGTAATGCACAAGCACTCCCAGTAAGAACACAGTAAAAAATATAATGGGCTTGTGTCCTCATTTTTTAGTGGTCGATTTTTCAATTGTTGTTTGAAATTGATGTTAATAAATGTGTATTGGCGTCTCTATTTTATTAAATATCTTAATATTGACGGAGATATAGCAATTAAAAGTTTGAATTGTACTTTTAGCACTAGAAATGGTCGGCTATATTTGTATGACGTGAAATGCATTTTAACGTCAGTTATTTGTTGAGTAGGTCAGTGCTGTGGTAATGTTCTGTAGCTGTTGGTAGTCAAATCAAAGAATAATAAGTTTTTATTTTATTTAAATCTGTTACGGCAGACATAATATTGAAATTTGGTTGTTCCTTGAAATAGCTGTAAATAATATTTGATATTTTGATATATAAATACATATAGCAGAGATTTATGATCTGTAAGGTTGGTAACCTTACACAAGAATTGTGATGTCATATGCACTTGGAATGTGTACAACATTGAATCCCTTTAATAATTAAAGAGACAAAATGACTTTTTTAATTGTTAATATCTCCATATAAGGAGTTATTAAAAAATAATTGAACATTTGAGGTTCTAGTAACCCACTTTATCAATATATAGTACACTTTTATAGAAATTAAGACATAGGACACAAGCTCATTCATTTCTCTCGACATTTTTTATTTAAATAACGTCAACGACACAAGAAACGAGACTCTCGGGTCTCGCCATATGTGGTCCCAGTACCGTCTCAATAGTTTTTAGAAATGTCTTGTCTCGGTTTTACGAGACGAATAAAGTTTCGTGCTCGTATGAAGCCGTAATTAATTCTTTTTTACTCATATTTCAGATTGATGTCACCTATGAACAAAATATTGTCAGTATTCTTTCTCTTTGTAACATGATACAATTAAATGGAGATATAGTTGTTGTCTCTTTTACATTTTCCAGAACATCGTAGAAAAAGAAACAAGATAAATCTGTCTCTGTTACACTTTAATGGTTTAGTTGCAACTTCATTCAATACTGGTACGGTAGTGAGGCAAGGTGAAAGGATTTTGCCATTTGTAGTTCATATCATTGACGTTTTCCTTGAACAAGTGAATATAAATTGAATTGTTTCATGACAAAAGAATGATACGCATCTACAATATGATGTCAAAGTGACTAAAATGTTTTCCTTACCAGCAGTGCCTTAATGCGGCACTGCGAGTAATGTAATCCTGTGCACTATATAGGCTCCAGTACAGCATCCAGTTTGATTAAATATGCTTTGTTGATCAATTCTTGTAGTACTACTACCGTACTCTTGTACTCCCGTTGTCTCGCCCTGTGAACATACTCGTATATTTCTGCCTTCCTTTTGTATTGCGACTTGCAAGTTAAAGTGTACAGCTTTATTATTTTACCTACACGGTACCGGGTGGTACCGAGTGGTACCGCGTACCGGTGGGTGGTAGCTGGTGGGAGATTTAATATACTTATATTATACTTCAAATAAAGTGGAGAATGGAGATGCTCTATCTCATTGCACCAGGAGATTTTTACATAAAGAATTGACGTAGACATTATAATACAAACCAAAGAAATTGAGGTGGAATATAGAACACTCAACTAGCGAATTAGAATATTCGTTGAATAAGAAATGTGTTTGTCTGAGATTATTATTTTATTACCACAATTGTAGGTTTATTTTTAGTAGCAGTGCAGGGCCAAGAGCAGGGAACCTTCACTTAGTGTAAAATCTTTCCATACTAAAGAAACCGCTTTTAGCGACATCATATATTGATGTAACTTCTAAGAACTTAAATTACTCGGCGACTCAACAAACGAAGGGAATTGGTTCAGCTCCGTTGTTATTTTTGTTATCTGTGCCGAGTATAAAAGAAGTTATTACATAAAACTTTATAATATATTATCGCTTTGCCCCGTCGCAAAGCGACGTGTATGTAATACGAGGCATGTTCTTCAGGTAAGTACCGTTTTGCGATTCCGCCTTTGCAGCGCTACGGTCGGCGTTACCTGCATGCGCGCTGGTTACCTACTCTTGTCTACGCACTGACGCCATTACAGTCTGATTTTTCATTGTATACGTTGTTTACTGAGTGTTTAAAATGCCTCCGACAATCGTGCGTCCCGCCGATTGTGAAGTACGGGCTGTTATACGATTTCTTAGTGCTAAAGGCGTAAAACCGATCGATATTCATCGTGAGATCTGTGAAGTTCACGGACAAAACATTATGAGTGATGGAAAGGTAAGGAAATGGGTGAGAGCATTTAAAGATGGCCGCACTAATGTGCATGATGAAGAACGGAGTGGGCGTCCTTCGGTCTTTAATGAAGATTTTGTGCAGAAAGTGGAAGAAAAGGTGAGAGAAAACAGACGCTTTACAATTTCATCAATGTGCGACTGGTTTCCTCAATATTCTCGTAGTGTTTGTGATACAGTGGTTAACAAGTCAGGCGGCAGAATTTTATGAGGAGGGTATTCAAAAACTGGTGCCACGTTATGACAAGTGCCTCAATATTCACGGAAATTATGTAGAAAAGTAGAATAAGGTACACGCTTTCATGTAAAAATAAAATTATTGCGATATCTTTGCACGTCTTTTTTTAATTCCAAAACGGTACTTACTTAAAAAACACGCCTCGTATTTATGCTTAAATTAAAGTTATTTGGTAAATTGAACTTAATGCAAAATATTATTAGAATATTATATTATTTTCATTATTAGTATATATATATTAGTAGTCGAGTAATTTTCGCTAAAATATATGTTTTTTACATTTATGTTCCTTTATTTTATTCTAATATTTAAATTTTTCCTAATTAAGCACTGTATTGAACAATGTCAACTTTCCCGCCCCTAAATATCAATCATCACCTTGTGTCACGTCACACGGGAACGGGATAAAAAATCTCCTGATTCTAAGTTACCTCCCCACCAATTTTCAGCCAAATTGGTTCAACCGTTCTTGAGTTATAAATAGTGTAACTAACATGACTTTCTTTTATATATAGTCCAAATCACGATAGTTCGGCGGCGTGTTATACTTAAAAGAGGTTATAAGAGTGGTATAAATCTATAATACGATAATGAATGTTATCTAATTCGTTTCTACATACATTAGAGAAAAATAAGTGAGTCAGTGATTTTTAGTTATATCGGTAGTTTATACCCCACAACTTGTTTTAAGTATGAGTCGCCGCCGAACTCTCGTAATTTGAACTATATATAGATTTTAATTATAAACACACAGTCCTTATCTGATATAAACTCATAGAATTACCGAGTAATTTTAGTTCATAGTGCATGTATAAATACTGTCGCTAAAACCGGTTATTGAAATGCATCTTCTTCATCTCTTCTTTTGTTGAGTCGCCGAGTAATTTTATTTCATAGAAGATACATACATAAATACTGTCGCTAAAAGCGATTCTTGAAGTGTACCCTCTTCCCCACTCATTCCCTTCTTACGTTGAGTCGTCGAAATACTTTAGCTCATAGAAGATACATCAATATATGATGTCGCTAAAAGCCGTTCTTGAAATGTACCCTCTTCCTCATTCTTTCTTATGTTGATTCGCCGAGTAATTTTAGTTCATAGAAGATACATCAATATATAATGTCGATAAAAGTGATTTTTTCAGTATCGAAAGATTTTGCACTAAGTGAAGGTTCCCTAGCCAAGAGTAATATATGACAAGCAATTGCCCTACGCCCTGAATCAGAGATAGATTGAATTTAATTTCATGTAGTATTAGGAAATACTAGTCCCGGAGTGTGTCTTAATTTACCATTTTAGGACGCAACTGATCTGTGACAATTTATGTATTTCAAAGAGGATGTAATATAATTATTATATTTTTTGAAGATGAGGTCTAAGGAAAAGGTCATACCTGAAATATCCTGCATTATACATCGCACACAACTTGGCAGGAAAATAACCCCAGATAACCCACAATAGTAGAGCCGCATCAAAATGTTCAATGTTATTTTTGCGTGTTTAATGCTCATACTTAATATAAATAGTACAGAAGAGTAATATTTTTTAAAATAAGTCGGTTAAATACCTTAAGAAAACAAAAATTAAAGTTTATACTATATTAGCTATTCGTTATTAATGAAATGTATATATCTTTTTTATTGTTAACTGCACTTCCAAATTTACTACTTGCTAGCTTGCTACAAGCTAATTCCAAAGTTCATTTTCCACTTCTCATATTGAAATTATCTTACGATGCTAGTTTCACGCTTGGTGCTTACTAAAATTCTTTATAGGGAAAATGACCTTTTTTCTTTTAGTTCTCACGGAGATGGTCAGGAACAATTAATATACTCTGTTACTTTTTTTAACTTAAATTTAACTTAATAAGACACTGTTTCCTCAACGTTCTGGCTGATGCTGATGACTATGCTGATGAATTCTTAGTTGAATAATTCAATGCAATTCCGGGAATCGAACCACTGAACACAATTGGCTTGTGTCCATATTTTTTAGTGGTCGATTTTTCATTTGTTGATTGAAATTGATGTTGATAAATGTATATTGGTGTGTCTATTTTATTAAATATCTAAATGTTGACGGAGATATAGCAATTAAAAATTTAAATTGTAGTTTTAGCGCTAGAAATGATCGGCCATATTTGTATGACGTGAAATGTATTTTAACGTGTTGAGTAGGTCAGAGCTGTGGTAATGTTCTATTGCTGTTAGTAGTCGAAATAATCAAGTCAAGTCAAAGAATAATAAGTTTTTATTTTATTTAACCCTGTTACGGCAGACATAATATTGAAATTTTATTGTTCTTTGAAATAGCTGTAAATAATATTTGATATTTTGATATATAAATACATATAGCAAAGATTTATGAGATGTAAGGTTGGCAGCGGTTGTGATATCACATGCATTTGGAATGTGTACAACGTTGAATCCCTTTAACAATGAAAGAGACAAAATGACTTTTTTAATTGTTAATATCTCTTGAAATATAAGGAGTTATTAAAAAATAATTGAACATTTGAGGTTCTAGTAACCCACTTTATCAATATATAGTACACTTTTATAGAAATTAAGACATAGGACACAAAGTTTCAACTCTCTTGACTGCAATGTAATGACGCTCTGTACGATAAAGTAGTTGATATCCTAAGTAAACAAAAATTGGAGATCTTGTTCCCTGATTGACTCGTATTTTTACATTTCTTTATTGACAATGCTTCGTAATAAATAATAAATAATAGATCATTGCAACAATTGAATTGAATTATTGTTGGTACATTTGCTGATAGATGGGAGAACGTATTGAGTTGTACTTTTAATTTAAACCTCTCGGCTACGAAGATTGTTTTCTTAAGAATTAATGGTTTATTTAAGAACTATTGGTTATCTGGCCTACTCCACTATTTTCCAGATAAATTTTTGGACACAAGGGCGTCTTTTTTAAGAGAATCGGAGACGTCCTGGGCCACCAATAACTTTATTATTGATACTATCTAATAGTCAATAAACTCGTTGGTGGCCCAAACATTTAAATAAAATTCCACATTTTTATCTAATGAGATTGATAGTGATGCGAGTAATGAATCACACTATTTGATACATTTTGTCAGAGTTGTTCAGACGTTAAATATCGCTCGACTATGCTGGGCCTGGACGGCACTATGCGTTACGTCACTAGTACTGTGACTGGAAAGTGCCCATATTTTACAGTGTTTCAAAATTTATGGGATTCCAGAAAATTCAGAGAAACATCCGAGGACGCCAAAGTCTTACAATTTTTTTTCTATTCAAAATAGGAAATTTTCAAAAACTTCCTATGAGTCGCTTCCCATGAGCTACCATACACAATTCAGTACCAAACATTTTAGAATATAAACATATACTTGGAATATTATAATATATATACTACAGTTTACCCCCGTCGCAAGCGACGACTGTCTTTTGTTTGTGAATTGAATTTAATTTCAAATTTTAATTCCATTTTTAAATTGAAATATTAAACTCGTTCCATATTTATTTTACATACAACAACAAATAATTTTTCATAAAAACTGACTAAAAAAATATATTCTTTCTAATTTGTTCATTATTTGACCATTTTTTTTTCAAAATTTGGGATTTTTTTTTTGGATTCGTAAATTAGGTACTAAAGTTAGCCAATATATAAAATTTCTATTTTCTAGTTCTCGGTAAAAACCGCCGCCGTGACCCCAAATAAAATTTTTGAATTTAGATATTTTTTTTCTTAATAATATATTTCATTATTAAATATTGCAAAATTTGAGTTTTCTCCAAAGTTTCCTACCGCACCCGCTAATTTTCTCAACGCCCCGTTTTTCAATTTTTTAATTCCTAATTTTCAAAAAATGTTAGCATTAAACATCGTAATACACATGCAAAATTTGAACTTTCTATCTTTTATAAATTAAAAGTTATAGAGCAAAAAGTAAAAATTAATTAGTTAGTAAATTTAGTTTTCCCAAAATTACGGGATTCCAGGAAATTCCGGGGAAAATCCGAGGACATTAAATTTTTAGAATTTTTTTCTATACGAAATAGGCAATTTTTATAACGATGCAGGAAACCGTTTTCGAGCCACCATACGATTATCGCGTAAACATATAAACAAATAAACATATAAATATACACTTGAAACATTATAATATTGGATCATACTTAATATAACTGGCACTGAAGAGTAATATTTTTTTAAATAAGTCGGTTTATACCTTAAGAAAACAAAAATTAAACTTTATACTATATTAGCTATTCGTTATTAATGAAATGTATATATCTTTTTTATTGTTAACTACACTTCCAAATTTACTACTTGCTAGCTTTGCTACAAGCTAATTCCAAGGTTCATTTTCCACTTCTCATATTGAAATTATCTTGTATGCTAGTTTCACACTTAGTACTTACTACAAGCTAATTCAAATGTTTCATTACGATACATTTTTCACATGTGGAGTTAGTGATCTCATAGTTACCAAATCGTCCTGCCGTCCTTTATCTGTTTATCTGTTATTTCTCTTTAACTAGTCATATTTACTACCTTTGGCAATTACTATGAGTTCAGCAACCATCCCTAGGTAAACTAATACCTTATGATCTAATTAACAGTGTGTCATTAGTACCGGATTAACGCCCCCTAACGCTTTTTTAAATTAACTTTGTTCCTTGTTACTTTCAAAATTAAGATCAACTTACGTAACACCCTGTATAATATCGAACGTTCCACTTTGCAACAGATTGTAATACAATAAGAAAATACAAAAAATATCCGTCTCAGGCACAGAGTGTAAACATACCAACCGGGAAACAATGTATGATCACTAAAAATTTATAGAAATTGATTTTAAAAATTTCCTTTAAGAATATAAAATAAAATTCTTAAATAAATATTTATTTTCAAGTTATTTTAAGTCCTATATAATATTTAAATAAGATAAAGTACATATTATCCGGATATAAATAAGTACCTTCTAAGCACAATACCATTTTCAAGTTGTAAGTTTCAAGTTTACTTTACACATAAATGTTAAATAAAGATACTACTGTCACAGACTCGTATAAATTGTTCGGTGAGTGACAAAGCTGTCAGCAGATCATCCGTTACACATGTAGCTTCCACCGCTCCATACATGACTTCATTTGAAGACATGGGAGTAGAAAATTGACAGGGGGCACGGGGGCAAAGCAACTAAATAACCAAATTCAACCGTGTACATGACTACCACAGCCTACATGACTTCATTTGAAGACATGGGAGTCCGAAGAAAATTTGACAGGGGGAGGTGCTAACAAAGCTACCAAAGCGAGAACATGCATTCATGTACATTCCACGGCCTACATGACCAATTTGGACAAAAAATGACTATCGAGGTGGAATATCACTTAGAGCATATATGGAGAATGAATAGAAAAGTGTGGCCAAAATGTTTGCGAGAGAGAAAGGTATATGTTCCTATTTGTTCTTTATGCGCATGCGTCGAAAGTGACAGCTGTTTAGATATAATAAATATTAACATTCTATTAAGATATAATAAATATTAAATATGTAAAGAAATTATATTTCTTTAGTTGGTACAAAGCTCGTCTGACGGTAAGACAGTGACTGTTCAGTGAAAACATACACTCATGAACGCCATAGATGGCGCTGTATTTATATTTATACATATCTACATTATTCTATATTATTATAATGTCATATTTAACAACTGTTACGTATTATATCTAGACAGTTCTGACTTCACAACTGTTACTTTCGACGCATGTGCATAGAGAACAAATAGGAACATTTAGCTTTTTCTCTCTCACACATTTTGGATACACTTTCAGGTCCAGCATTCTATCTGCATATATATATATATATATATATATATATATATATATATATATATATATATATATATATATATATATATATATATATATATATATATATATATATATATATATATATATATATATATATATGCTATAAGGGATATCCATAAGACAGTTTTTCACACATATCTTGCTTATTGAGACTGTCATAGCATTTACCGAACCCCCTCTCCCCTCCTCCTTTTTTTGGATGAGACGAAGTAAACGTCTATTGCTTAAAAAATATTTCTTTCTTCAGTTAGAATAATACAATTCTATTTCTTTTTCGCAATATATTTTCTTTGCTCTTATACTAAATTTCATTCTTAACAAGCACAATTTGCGCAAGTATGTATAGTTATCCTAATACCAGTTCCAAAAATGTGGGTTCGTGTACGAATGGCCAAAGGGAATATGCGTACATGCCCGTTGAAAATTTTTCGCTACTAGAGCGAAATGTACTTTTTTCATATTAAATCCAAAAGACATCTTACGTTTTCTGTTAATAAAACAATTTTTAAAAATATTTTGCATAAAATAAGCGATGGCGATATTTATTTTGTAGCTAATACTCCTTCCTGGCCAAGCCATGTTATTTATGGATGACCCCTTTACTTATAAATAAGTTATACATATTTTACTTGTCCAAAGGCCTACTAGGCATATCGCTTCTGCAGAATCCAATTATAAGGTAAATAGATTCCATCATATCTAGTAGAAATTTCTCACTTTATCAGTTTTCATTTTATCCTGTATAAATTTGTCATAGATTCCATTATATTCAGTGTAAATTTGTAATTGATTCTTTTTTGTCTACGGAATGTTTCTCACTTTAATAGGCGTAGACCCTATTCTGTCCCACAAAAATCCTATCTGAACACAAAACGTAATCTAATGTATTATTTAATGTAATATTTTTTTACATAACCCAGTAAACATTTTGGAGTCACTTTGACATCATATTGGAGATGCCCATGACTTTTTTGTCATGAAAGAGTTCAGTTTCTGGCAGTCGTTCACATGAAATGTCTATTTCATCGGCTACAAGTGGCGAAACCATTTCATCTGTCGGAATACAAATGAAGATAAAGTTCATGCGAACTATAATTGAAGAGAAATAATGATAGAAACATCACAAAAAAGGATGCTTCACCAAATTGTTTACTGGGAACAGTATGTTTTATTATTTACTTAAGTTTAACATAATTTTGTTACATTGTTATTAAATAAATCCAATGGATATTAAAAGTGCTATACTAATACAATAGTTAAATATGTAACATTTATATAATCTTACATAAATAGCTTTATTAACGTCATTTATAACTAAACAAATAAACCTGAAATATATAATATATTAATTTAATTTAAATCACTAAAATATATCTGATTATTTTTTATTATCAGTGTAAGTTTCACTCGATATTCTGCAAGTGCCCTTTTGTCCTACCTGCGAACGCCTATGGGTAGAGAAAGGGTAGCGGTAGTGGGTATTGGATACCACGTGATTATTGTCGTGTGCTACGCCGTAGTACCGTCAACCGTGAACCGTAACTCGTAAACCGTGCTACGTTGGTTTAGTTCTACGTCACTACGTAAGATCAGACTTGAGTGAGTAATGAAATATTCATAGTCCAAACAGATGCGAATCAGTAGCCGTAGGGGACGAGAAAATAGGGGTGAAAACTTAAGAGTATACGAATATGACAACGAGAAGTTGTATACGAGTGAATCTCTTAGAATGGGTTTTACAAAATTGAAATGTAGGTTATGGTGTTTGTATATATAATGCCTAACCTAAGTCATTAAAATAATATTTAAAGTGGGGTAAGCGTGATTACTTCCTCTTCCTGTGTTCTGTTACATATTTAGTTTAAAACTGAATGAAGGTGAAGGGTCATTGATAATATGAAAATATGATTTTCATATATGAAAATGGTTAACGGAAAATGGAATTAACGTTAATGAATTTATTTATTAAATAATAATTACTCAAAAACCAAAATATTAAAACACTTGTTTAAATGAATATGTTATAAATATTTACATAAAAATAATTATAAAATATTTAATTATTAGCGATATGTGTTTTATTTCAATGTACATAATACTAATTAAATGACAGATGTAATAAAAACGTGTACAAGTATTTTATATCAACGTCACTATTGTTATAATAATTTGTACGCAATATCAGCTCCACAAATACTAGTGGCAGGGGGGGGTATAACGAGATACTTGGCACCCTGGGTCGCGTCAAATTCATATATTTGAAAAATATACTGTGCACATAAACAAAAATTGTTTATTTTTAGTTTGTTAAAAAAAATTCTTTTTGTGGAAATAACCTTTTTTCTCTTAGTTCTCACGGAGATTGTCAGGAGCAGGTAATCTACTCTGTTACTTTTTTTAACTTAAATTTAACTTAATAAGACAGAAAACTATGTTTCGTCAACGCTCTGGCGACGACTATGTTGATGAATTCTTAGTTGATTAATGCAATGCAATTCCGGTAATCGATCCACCGAAGACAATGGGCTTGTGTCCTCATTTTTTAGTGGTCGATTTTTCAATTGTTGATTGAAATTGATGTTAATAAATGTGTATTAGCGTGTCTATTTTATTAAATATCTAAATATTGACGGAGATATAGCAATTAAAAGTTTGAATTGTAGTTTTCGCGCTAGAAATAGTCGGCCATATTTGTATGACGTGAAATGCTTTTTAACGTCAGTTATTTGTTGAGTAGGTCAGAGCTGTGGTAATGTTTTGTAGCTGTTGGTAGTTGAAATAATCAAGTCAAGTCAAAGAATAATAAGTTTTTATTTTATTTAACCTTGTTAAGGCAGACATAGTATTGAAATTTTATTGTTCCTTGAAATAGCTGTAAATAATATTTGATATTTTGATATATAAATACATATAGCAGAGATTTATGAGATGTAAGGTTGGCAGCGGTTGTGATGTTACATGCATTTGGAATGTGTACAACGTTAAATCCCTTTATTAATTAAAGAGATAAAGAAGTGACTTTTTTAATTGTTAATATCTCTTAACATATAAGGAGTTATTAAAAAATAATTGAACATTTGAGATTCTAGTAACCCACTTTATCGATATATAGTACACTTTTCTACAAATTAAGACATAGGACACAAACTCATTCCTTGACTGCAAAGTTTCAACTCTGTCAAGTGCAATGCAATGACGCTCTGTACGATAAAATTGTTGTTATCCAAATTGGAGATCTTGTGCCGTGATTGACTCGGATATTTACATTTCTTTATTGACAATGCTTCGTAATAAATAATAAATAATAGATCATTGCAACAATTGAATTGAATTATTGTTGGTACATTTGTTGATAGATGGGAGAACGTATTGAGTTGTACTTTTAATTTAAACCGCTCGACTACGAAGACCGTTTAATTAAGAACTATTGATTTATTTAAGAACGATTAATTCTAAATTACGATTAGTTCTAGACTATATAAATTTTTGGAAACAAGGGCGTCTTTTGACGTCCTGGGCCACCAATAACTTTATTATTGATACTATTATGTGATAATTAATAGTCAATAGTCAAACTATGCCAATAAACTCGTTGGTGGCCCAAACATTTAAATAAAATTCCACATTTTTATCGAATGAGATTGATAGTGATGCGAGTAATGAATCACACTATTTGATACATTTTGTCAGAGTTGTTCAGACGTTAAATATCGCTGGACTATGCTGGGCCTGGACGGCACTATGCGTTACGTCACTAGTACTGTGACTGGAAAGTCTTATTCTTTTCCAAGAATCATATCACAGTAAACTAAAACCGGGAATATTACGTGTAGTATTTATTTCGTAACTGGAAAACCCTCACCTTGAATGTCACCTTTAAACATATCTAGTACATAAGTTTTACGTTTATTTACAGAACAATTTTAGTTACCCATTAAACAATTTGGTAAAGTGTCCTTTTTTATGACGTTTCTATCACTATTTCACTTCAATTATAGTTCGCATCTATTTTATCTTCATTAGTATTACGACAGATTGGGTGGTTTCGGCATCTGTCGCCTACAAAATAGACATTTCATATAAACGACAGTTAGAAACTGAACTATAAATGAACTCTTTCTTGACAAAAAAGTCATGCGCATCTTCAATATGATGGCAAAGTGACTTCAAAATGTTTACTGGGTATTGTTGCAAATATCTAATATTATATTTAGATTTACTTTGTAATAAATAATAAATAATAGATCATTACAACAATTGAATTGAATTATTGTTGATAGATTTGTTGATAGATGAGAGTAACGTATTGAATTGTAATTTTCATTTAAACTCAAATTTAAAAAAAGTATGTCAGTGTCAAGTTCTGACCCCGGTTCGAAAAAAATCGTAGATTCAGTACTGACTAAAATTATTGTACAAATTATAAAATTAAGATCGAGGCAGAAAGAAATGAAAATGCCAGAACGCATGTGCCACCAGCAAAATAAATTGCACCCGATGTTGCATAACTTCGGATCCATTCGACCAGTGGATTTGAGAATCTATTATGAACTGCTGACACGTCTCGTCAGGATTTGAAGTATGTCTTATATATGTATCTAATATGCATATGGGGCTAGTTAACACGTGCTGCAAAGCTGTAACACTGAGCTATGTTTAGGTCCGGGTTCGATTCCTGGAGATAGAATAAATATATATTCCATGATTTGCAATGAAATAAACCTACCAAATGATTAGCAAATCAAAAATAAACAAATCTATACAAAACACACAATTATTATAGTACAATTAATGCGAGATATAACCTAACTGTTGAAATCGCAGTAATATAATATAATATATACTAGAGTTTACCCCCGTCGCAATGCGACGTCTTTTTAGTGTGTATGATTTGTATTTAATACAATAATTGGTAATTTCATTTCAAATTTTAATTCCATTTTCAAATTAAAATGTTAAATGCGTTCAATATTAAAATAGTTGTTCATATAAACTGACTATAAAAGAAATATTTCTTTCAACAAAATATAACTTTTTTTTAATATTCAAAATTTAATCGTTATTTGACGAATTTTGTTTCAAAATTTGGAATTTTTTTTCGATTTGTAAATTAGGTACCAAGGTTGACCTATATATAAAATTTCACCTTTCTAAGACAATTTTTGCTCTCGGCCAAAAACGCCAAAAGTCTTAGAAATTTTTCTTCTTCGTAATAGGAAATTTTCAATAACTTCCTATGAGTTATTTTCGAGATACCATACACAATTCAGTACCAAACATTTAAGAATAAAAACATATACTTGGAATATTATAATATATATATATATATATATATATATATATATATATATATATATATATATATATATATATATATTTATATATATATATATATATATATATATATATATATATATATATATATATAAATAGAATCAGATGTAAATATTGAGTACTAATTATGTTTTTAAATGTACTAAAAGTATCTAGAAACTTAACAATATATTACAATGTTGTATGTTATATACAGTACATTTAACATTCTTTCGTATCCAGTATAAATACTCTAAATTAAATTGTATGCAGTATAAAATTATGTGACTAAATCAAAGCTTAAGCAGTGACTTTGGAACTACCACTTCATTGTTCCTTCCTTGCCGTATTGATTGAACACAATGCATTCTCCACAGCTGGGTTTGATAGTAGTCATTTGATATGCTCAATTTTTGACGTTATTCTGATGTTCTAACAATGTAACGTATGTTACCGTACTTATAAGTTATTGGAAAATGAATAATGTTGCTCCTTACGGAGGTATAGGACGTAAACGTAAATGATGAAAACGTCGTTGGAGGGTCGATACAAATAGTTAAAATACATCCTGTCTCAAAATTTTAGAGACTTAGGGTTCATAGTTTTCTTTTTATACATGATTAAAAATAGTCATTTTCCATACAAATCATAATGTTTAGCTCAATTTCACCACATAATATAACTTTTAACTATAAAATAATGGTGACACGGCTTTCAAAAACTAGGTGTACGAGTATATAAAAGAATTGAGCGGGAAATTCAAAATCTCAATAAATATTATATAAAATATAACAATTTATTTGTCGAAGAACCAAATCACGCATGCGTTAACACACGTAAATTTACAGCGTTGCCAAATTTATTATTCCTTTTTCAAAATATTTAATTTAAATTTAAATTGAATTAATATAAATTTGATATTAATTATAGATAATTTTTCATTTATTAAACTATTATATGCATGAAAAAATCATTTTAACTAGAAAATAGCAGTTTAATAGGGAATTGAAAGATTCATTTTCAAAGGTACAGTCCTAATATTTGCTCGTCCCTCATGTACTTCGTATTTTGCATTTCGTATAAACTTAATTTTTCGGATAAACTTTTTCCATTGACAGTACGTCCTGTACCTCCTTAACTCGGCAATAGTTGTCTCTATATACTTATTATATAAAAGGGGCAAATAAAGATCATGAACTTATAGCCAAATTGATATTATGAGAACTGAATAAGGATTGTTATGGTAGCTGAATTTTTACTATTTATTGTTTGAAAAAAAATTGTTTTTTAAGTTATGCGGGCAGTTCACTCTCGGCGAGACATTTGTCAAAACATTTGTCAATGTGCCGAGAATGAAAATGGCTATTGGTCTCACCTCTCGTTTCCTTTGACTTGTGTCAAAATAGCAAAATGACGAGAGCTACAATACACAGTCGATTTCGCCTGTCTCGGTAAGAGTGAACTTCCAGCATTAGAATAATACAATTCTCTTTTTTCCCCCGTGTTATATTTTCTTTGCTCTTACACTATTCCAATTTTATTCTTAATAAGCACAAGTATGTGTAGTTAGTCTAAGACCATGTAAACATATGTGTGTTCGTGTGCGAATAGCAACGCGAATATGCGTATATGACCATCGAAAGTTTTCCTCTTTGAAAACTGAATATTTACCCTGTGAGCTTGGGTGTATATATTCGCCTTAACATTCGTACACGAACACGTATGTGTGGACCCAACAGAAAGGTTAATTCAAGAGTAGACATTATCAATTATTTAAATAACAAAAATTTGAGTTTGGTTGTATAGGCAGATATTTGAAAGCAGGGAAAGTCTGAAAAACCTTATTGACTTTATCAATGAAACGAATTTAATCTCATTATTTTCAATACCTATACTCGTGTCTATAAGTTGTAAACTATATATTGGAAATGTTTATAAGTGTATATGTTCTTTTAAGTGGTAATAACTTTTGATAGTTGATGCACTCAAATAAATATTAAAAAAACATGGTTTGGTTCACTTAAGGGATTATTCTCAATTTGCAATTTCCAATCTTATGCAACATCGCTCTTATGAATTATTAATTGACCCATATGCATACTCTTATGATCCTGCATTAGTTATAAGACTCATAAGTGATTTATAATGTGACTAGAGTTTACCCCCGTCGCAAGCGACGGCTGTCTTTTATATGTGAATTGAATTTCGTTTCAAATTTTAATTCCATTTTTAAATTGAAATATTTAACTCGTTCTATAATAATTTTACATATAAAAACAACATATAAACTGACAAAAATATATTTTTTTAACAAAATAAAAAATATTTTCCATTTATTCAGAATTTGACCAACTTTTTTTCAAAATTTGAGATTTTGTTTTTCGATCCAAAAATTATTTACCAAAGTTAGCCCATATACAAAATTTCAACTTTATAGCACAAATTTTACCGTCGGCAAAAACCGCCCCCGTGCCCCCAAATAAAATTTTTGAGTTTATAATTTTTCTTTTTTAATATGATGTTCAATTATTATACAATCCAGAATTTGAGCTTTCTCTAATGTTTCGTAAGAGGCCCCCAAATTTTTTCAGCGCCCCTTTTTTTAAATTTTGAATTTCTAAATATTGAAATATATTCGCATTCAAAACCGTAATACACATGCAAAATTTCACTTTTCAATCTGTTACGAATTAAAAGTTATACAGGAAAAAGTGATTATTTTTTTCCAGTTTTTCTAAAATTACGGGTTTCCAGGAAATTCAGGGAAAAATCCAGGGACACCAAAAGTCTCTATGAAATAAGAAATTTTCAAAAACTTGCCTGAAGCCGTTTTCGAGCTACCATACAAAATTCATTACCAAACATATAAGATCATAAATATACACCTGGAACATTATAATATAGGATTTTACGATGATATCTGCATTTCAGAAGTACCCCTTTAAATACCAAATGGATTAAACAGTATGTACCATAACTATTGTCCCTTCTGAATTTCAAAATTGTGTTTCCTAATAGAATAGGTAAAAAATAATAGTTATATTTTTATTATTATTAAAATAAATAGTTAAAAATGGTAAATTAGTCTTTTATATACGAGTGTAAAGACGAAAACTCCAATCTCAGTTTTAAAAAGAATTCATCGTGTAGTGGAATATGGATCGAATTATCTATTACCAATTGTTGGATTTGTTCCAAATAATCAACAAAGATGTTGAACAAATTGTCTGTTTGAAAACACTACTTGAAGAATATTGGCCAGCTTCTTTCATCGTGTCAACACATCTCTATACGAGTATGTCGCTAGAAGTAATTGTAGTTCACAAACGTCTCATTAGATTCATTGAATTTTCTATATTTAATTTTATTTTTAGTGCTACTTCAATTGCAGATTGTATGTACAATTTAAACATTCAATTTAAAATTAATGTTTTTATTACTCTAAGGGCCGGTTTTATGGTTTTTTATTTACTTCGGGGTTACGAAACCCTGAGTTAGTTTAGTTCGGTACTTATTTTTGTATCGGGTTTTATCATCCAAATTTAATCCCGTGTTAGTTAGTAGAGACGTAAACCATATTTTAAGAAATTCGAATATTTGTTTACAGTTGTAAATCCATGGGAATGCAAGATTCAGTTTAATTATTGTTTTAAAAATGACGGATTTCTCAACTTAGTACTATATTTGTATAATAGCTGATCTTCCTCATCATCTGTTATTGATAATTGATTATGGTCACTCACAAAATTCATAATAAACAATAATTTAATATTATAACCTAAAATATTATAATAATGGCTGGCTAAACTGGCTGAGATAGCATGATATTTTATCTCTGTTGCACACTTACTCCGGGTTAAATATTTAAACCTTGATTTATGACGGGATATCTTACTCCGCGATTTTAGTTCCGAGTTAGCGTTAACCCTTGATGATAAAACTCATTTTTCGTTTAATTCGGGAGTTAGCTATTTAGTTCGGTAGTAAGACGAACCATAAAACCGGGCCTTAGAAACTTTGATTGCTTGTGCTGTGGCGTAGCTAGTGAACCAAGGGCTCCGGTGCAAAAAAAAAATCTGGGCCCCTAACTAAACTGTTTAGGTTTTTCAAGTCAGATATAAATATATATAAATACTTTAAAGGTACAAAGCTATTAGTTTATCATCAGCTCTTTATCGTGCACTGCATGGCACAGCAAAACTACTTACTACATGTATGTGTATGTGTGTCTTGTGTGAGCTTTAGTGGTCGCCTAGGTGAAGAGTTTAGGAATGTATACTTGGATTTATATTATTGGTATTAATCAATAAAACGAAGTAAATCAAAAGATGTATGCATGTAAATACATATGTTACAGGGAATGCTACGGTACCCCAACAAACTGTTTATATCGATTAAGGTCCAAACACAGTGAGACAGTAATTCAGCGCACCGTACTATGTTTTTACTTATGTCACTCCTTCTATCTTATCCAGATCAATTATTATGATCTTTTAATAGTAGACCAAAGTAAATATACATCTGCCTTTTCTGTATATTGCTAACGATATTACGCTCTAAGACTCTAAGTACAATCCTGCAGCTACTTTTGTTTCAGCTTAATCTCAACATAAACAACTATAGAATGCGTACCTCTGCCTGAGAGAATTACGTAATAGACTTAGACCCTTGCCTGGTCCATGCTTCCCCCCTCCCTCATGTTCAGCGATAAATTTGTAAACAAGTGAGTATGAAATACACTCTCAATAAAAAAAATGAATTCCTATTTAGAATGTTTTTTATTGTTTATGTTTTTGTTATATAAGTTTTGTAACCATTGTCGGGAATAACTATTTACTATAATATTAAATACATATTAAATATAAATATAAGTTATAAAAGTCCGAGGGACCCCTGAGCTTGGGGGCTCCGGTGCACTGCACCGACTCGCCCATACCTAGCTACGCCAGTGTGCATGTGCGATAGTACTCCCTGACAACTACGGATGGGTAAATATCCGGGGGAGGGTGATGTAAATGATTCTTGAAATAATTTCTCGCATATACATATTTTTTGTATGAAATTCATAATTACAGTATTTATATTTACGTATTTAAACAATCAGAATTTAACAAATATCTTTTTTAATATTTTATTAATTTATTATTTTATTTTAATGTTTTTGCCATTAAGCACTACATTCTTGCGCCTTAAATCATTAAATTACATATCATTGTGCCTAATAACGTTTTGTTATCCTTATTCTATCTACTCATTCTCACTCCTTCTAAAAAAAAAAACAAAACCCCTACTGCTTCTCTCTTCCTGGTACTCTCCCACCTGTTTCTATTTTACTCTTCCTTCTCTTTCTCTCTATCTCCGTCATCCACCGCTTCTCTTCACTGCCTCCCTTTAATATCTGCACAATCTTCTTTTCACTTTTTACTCTCACATGTTACATAAAATCTATCTATATATCTCGTTTCTATCTCCCTCCAGCACAATTTGTACATCCTTTCCTCTCTATTTTCACAGTATCTACTGCATTTCTCTTCGTTTCACAATCTAAATCTTGCGATTTAACCTGATTAGCGATTAGACCTGATCTATGAGTATTCCGAAAAAAAATTAATGTCAGCTGATAGTTTTGAGTCATTTTGAAAATCGTCTAATGTTAAAAATTACAGAAAAGGAGTCTCAGGTATGTTGACGTTGTAAGGAAGTTGGATTATATTATATGAGTCCATTTCTAAAGAAAGTACAGTTGTAGATAATCATAGATAGTAACCAGTGGCAGACCATGGATAGAGCAAATAGGGCGCAAAAACAAGAAGTAAAATTGCAAATAAATGTAACTATATAAACTGTAACTAAACAGAAATAAATTTCAGCCTGAAAACGGGCTAAAATCAACACTGATAGTAACTAATTTATACGTAAGTCAACTTCACTCAAAATATTACTTTTAATAATGCTTCAAAGATGACACAGTGTCTTCGGGTTTGATCCCAAAACTAGAGATATATTATCTGGGTTTGGGTGCTCAAGTACAATTGATTATGTACAGACAGCACAATATCTGTAAACGTAGTAGGAGGTCGTTGGTGATAGGACTAAACAAGAAAGGAATAAATTAAATAGAGAAATATTGATTCAAAATATCCCATAAAAATAAAAGTTTATCCTATTCATAAAACCTCCTATTTCAAAAAGCAACACAACAAAAAATAAATAAATTCCTCTTAAAAAAAGCAGCAGCAGTAGTATAATTTTTTATAGAAAAAAACCACATAGGATTTATAAAAAAAAACCCTTGTAATCCAAATTCGTATTACGTATTTAGAAATCTACAGAATTATTTAGATGGAATAGAGATTCAGACGCTTTCGCGTGACGAAGTCCAGTGGGATGTTAAAAAACTTTTTTTTTACAAAGGGAATTAAAAGTTTAAAAGAAAATCAGAAAAAGTTACACAAAATGAAAGACTATACATGATTAACTAAATAAATGAAAAGGTTGTTCTCCCTTACTGGTAAAGTTAACCCTAAATATTCTATGTAATTTATAGGGTCATTTAAAGATTATTAAATACTTATAAACTAAGTTTTGGGTTTATAGTTGCTATAAATCTGATCATGAGACTACCGCTCACCAGAGCAGTACAGTGAAGGTGTAGCTTATGGATACAGCCGCTCGGAAAAGAATGTGCTTTTCGGGAAAGCAAAATAATGATTCAATTGACCAAGAGTAAAAATTATCTCATAAATATTTTATAGTAGTCACAGTGAAAGTTCCAAAAATGGTTTAATCCGGCACTGCTGGTCACCATCGGATTTCATATATACGAATATACTTGTACGAAATTCAATACATATTCAATTATAGATATAATGAATGTTCGATTTTCTACATTCGCGAATATGAATATCGAATTCTTGACATATGGCATCAAACTTTTATTCCTGAAGTTTAATATTCCTTTACTCCAATTGAATTACTAAATGCTTCACTTAATAACATAATATAAATCCTACCATTTATGTTCTCAGTAAAGATATCATTTAAAGTAGTTTAGTGTAATTAAGAATTTGGTAATTCACTTAGTTCCATTGTGTTTTTAAAAAGTTGAAAGTTTATTTTGATTATTATATAATTGTTATTTTATATTGCAAGTTCAAGTAGTATGTAAAATTAAAAAAATGTAAACCGAATCAGTTGCATTGTTATTTTATAAATTATCACTTTTCGTTGCCAAATACATTCGCAAAAAATTCGCATAATCAATTGGAAAGCGAATGCGAATATAAAAGACACGAATATTCGCGAATGCGAATGCGAATATATATTACATCCCTAATACATAATAAATAAGAAGTCAATTTTATTAATTGTTTTTTAATACATTTAGTTCAAGTCCAAGTATTTTTTATTGATGTTTAAATTTTCTAGTACATTTGTTATACGAGTATATTTCTTATATCTATTTTAAATAATCCTAGCAATTATATCTATCGTTATTTTAATTTGGAGTTTCTATTTATAGAATGGAGTTGGATAAGGAGTAATTTTGTTTTTATATGTGTAAAAAATGGGACTTTTCTTTAATGGCCTTAAAACTAACTTAGTTATAACTAGGTATATACAACTTATAACTAACTTAAAAGTACATATTTAATTAAATGTAGCTACGCATTGGAGGATATCCATAGTTTACGTTACATACAAAAGGGGGGTCCAAATATTGTGACAAGATGTTGAAAGGGAGGGGGGGTCGGTAGAAGCATTGTAACGTCACATGCAGCATGGAAGATATAAAAAATAGAGTTAATAAAGTTAACCACACTGTTGCCATACCCGTATTTCACTACTTAGTCCTGTATTACAATTTGCCCACTTTTATCCTTTTCCTCTCTAAAATCTAAGTGAGACAGCTGGACTACCTCATTTGTTCAGTTGATTTATAAACCATTACTTTACTTTTACATTACTTACTTTTTTCTTGTTTTATTTATTTATCACTTAGTAGACGTCACTTGGCCTATTATGGTAACCCTACGTATTTCTAATACAAGCTGTATCATCTACAAACTCACTAATTTTAGCAGTTCTTATGGTGTCTCCATATATCGGTCATCCAGTTCATTAGTTAGACATATTATGCAGAGACATCATTCATCAGCGGTATCGAACAGATTTATCAGTACTATTATTTTGTTCCGTTGCATTTATGAGTTGTCGGAGTATTGAATCAGATAGATGATGCAAGTGTACATATAATTACATCACACACATAACCTCAAATTTTAATTTTTTGAAATTGTCTTACTAATGAACAGGGCGATCACTTTAAGAGCTATACACCTCGGACTCTTTGAATATTTAAGACTGATACAGGAACCTGGTGTCAACAATACCATGCGTTGCATAATTATAGAAGTTATACCCAGTAAACATTTTGGTGAAGTGTCCCTTTTTGTGACGTTTCTATCACTATTTCACTTCAATTATAGTTCGCATCAACTTTATTTTCATTTGTATTTCAACAGATGGAGTGGTTTCGATATTTGTAGCCGGTAAAATAAACATTTCATATGAACGACTGTCAGAAACTGAACTGTAAATGAACTCTTTCATGACAAGAAGTCATGCGCATCTTCAATATCAATATGAAATGTTTAGTGAGACCAGAGTTTCGGGATTGGAAAAAACTTTGGGCTGACTGTCAAAACACATACCACTTCAGATGTTTAATTCGAGCATGTATTAGTTTTTAAATCTGTACCTTCATCCATACTTGTTCAGTTTTATCCTCAAAAAATGCTTAAATTTTTTACCTCAATTTTATAAATTTAATTTTACTTTTAATTTAATTTAGTAAAATATTTTTTTAATTAATTAAAATTATTATTAAAGGAATGGGCTTGTGTCCTATGTCTTAATTTCTATAACAGTGTACTATATATTGATAAAGTGGGTTACTAGAACCTCAAATGTTCAATTATTTTTTAATAACTCCTTATATGTTAAGAGATATTAACAATTAAAAAAGTCATTTTGTCTCTTTAATTATTAAAGGGATTCAACGTTGTACAAACTCCAAATGCATGTGACATCACAATCCTTGTGTAAGGTTACCAACCTTACAGATCATAAATCTCTGCTATATATATTTATATATCAAAATATCAAATATTATTTACAGTTATTTCAAGGAACAATAAAATTTCAATATTATGTCTGCCTTAACAGGGATAAATAAAGTAAAAACTTATTATTCTTTGACTTGACTGGATTGTTTGACTACCAACAGCTACAAAACATTACCACAACACTGACCTACTCAACAAATAACTGACGTTAAAATGCATTTCATGTCATACAAATATGGGTGACCATTTCTAGCGCTAAAACTACAATTCAAATTTTTAATTGCTATATCTCCGTCAATATTTAGATATTTAATAAAATAGACACGCCAATACACATTTATTAACATCAATTTCAATCAACAATTGAAAAATCGACCACTAAAAAATGAGGACACAAGACCATTGACACAATTCGATACAAATTTGATACAATGATATTATATTGTAAGAATATCAAGAATTTTTACATTTTACGATCATTAGTTGGTATCAATTACTCCCAAAATGCGAGAGTTGAACTTTTTAAAGTGCTCAACTGTGCGAGGCATTGCTGTAGCTGCGCTCTTGTGCTGTAATTGGAAAACAGCCAAAGTATTGCCTTGAATCATCAAACTTAAGTCCATGAAAGCGGTAAATATTCGACTGAGAATCGTAAATTTCAAGAATCAGTTCGTAAGATCTAACTTTCTCTTTGAGAGGTCTAATGTTTCATTAATGTTTGAGGCCCTTTGTACAAATTTTAGTAATTAAAAAGAAACTTGGCAAAGTAAGTTATAGACATATTATGTTCATCTCTTTAACTTTTATTTACTCTTTCATAGTCAGGAAACAACATTAACCCGAACATCGAATCGCTTATACTCGTTTATTTCACAGTGACTGAACCTTTTAATGTTTGGGTTCATAAGTTCGATACAAAAAAATATTATATATATTTTTTTTTTAACAAAATCAATATATCTTAAGGCAGTGTTACAAGATTACAAACTGGGTTTAAGAAATGTGTGAATAAAAGTTGTATTAACACAATATTTATTTATTTAAAACTGATAAGAATATAATTACTATTTTTTGAAGGAGCAACACCGCAACGCTCGTGGAAAATTAAGAGTTTTGCTTTGAATAAAAATTAACCAAATAATTAAAAAAATAAAATTGTAGTGAAAATGAAACTTATGGTTAAGCTTTTATTTGCAATATTAACAAACCAATGAATATCACACAAATCCAATTCATGACGCATGACGTCGTTTCAAAATATGGCCCTAAATTTAGAGCATTGTATAAAGCGCCTTACATTACTGCAATTTACTTGTCATCTTCAAATGCGCTTTACTAAAAACAGCATTTTTGTAAAGTCGGTTTGCCTTTTTATATTTTTAGAATAAATCATCTATTAGTGTACGTACGATTTTTTCAATGGCCTTGTGTCCTATGTCTTAATTTCTATAAAACTATACTATATATATTGATATAGTTGATTACCAGAACCTTAAATGTACAATTATTTTTTTGTAATTCGCTATACTTTAGAAGATATTTACAATTAAAAAAGTCATTTTTTCCTTTTAATAATTAAAGGGATCCACCGTTATAGAAAAATCGTAGACATATAACGTCACGTCCAATGAATTCATTCTTTTATACAAAGGAGGGTAAAAGAGATAGCATACTTAACACAGAACTCTTATCCATATAAAGAATAACTGACCTATATCTTAATAGTCCGACATGAGACGTCATAAATATGGCCGACATCCTTAGCGCTAAAACTATAATTCAAACTTTTAATTGCTATATTTCCGTCAACGTTTGGATATTTAATAAAATAAAAACGCGAATATACATTTGTTAACATCAATTTCAACTAACATTTAAAAAATCAACCAATAAAAAAATAAATACACAAGCCCATTGTAATGTTGGTATATTCCGTGCTAGTTTTCAACCGAAAGATTACTTTTTCTTATTTTTATATAATTATTTTTTATTATTTTGACAGTTTTGGTCTCATATATGTTATCTACACCGTGCCTAATAAGTTTGTGATATACGTACTCTAATACGTATATCACGTATTTTAACTTCATAACAACCAAACCCGGAAAATATTACTCTCATCCGAGAATCGAACCAGCAGACACAACAGTCAGTATCAAGCATCAATGCTCTCGCTCACTGTGTCGTCTACTATTTTCTTCAGAAGCAGTTCTCTTATCATCTTATAAGGAGTCACATTTTGGGAGGTCCACCTTACCTAAAATTCAACATTCAAAGAAGAAAACAAGACTAAAGAAATTTGAGTGAAGTCATAACGTAAGATAACATGTGATAAGTGGGCGGGGTGTGAGGGGGATACGGTTGAAAAACGTTGACATTTGTGTGATGGTATTTAAAGATGACCCCTTGCTACAGTAGCTGAAGTAATGCAGGGCACATTATTAGATTGATAAAAGCGTGTGCAAAACGAAGTAATTTTGCTTATAGAAAAAATCTTAACCATTTTTTGTATTCTTCTTTTAAGAAATATATTGTTAAGCCCCAAATAAAAACTAAAACTCAGTAACTGAGAATGGAACTTAAAACAAACCTCATTCCCACTCACTGTTTTTAGTTTTAATTTAAGGTTTTAACCTTAAATGTAATTTTGAACTTCTGAATTCATGCGTCATGCATTAATAATAATATACATTATTTTGTAATAATTACTACCTTTATTAATTACAAACTTTTGTATTTAATATAATTAATTTTATTTCTTTATATTTCACAAGTTGAAACTTACATTTTAGGTTATAACTTTAAATTAACTTAAATGAATGGGAATGGGGCTTTAGTATTACTAAAAACGTCAATTTTAAAAATCCATAAAATTTGAGTAGCCAATCTGTACAGAATTAAATTTTGTTTCTTTCGTTTCAGGTGCAATATTTACTGACGACCAAAAGGACAGCAGTTCAGAGCTGGCATTTAAATATGCCGTTTATCGAATTAATAAAGACAAGAATTTATTGCCGAACACAACGTTAGTATATGATATTCAATATGTTCCCAGAGATGATTCATTTCGAACAACTAAGAAAGGTAAGAGAATATGTCATAAGCCCTTAATAATACCCCAAACTATTGGTCGGAAAACAAGGGTAAATTACCCTAAATTGTATTAAATTAAAATCTTGGGGATAATGAAGGTTCAATAAATATGCTTATGTCCATACGGCTTATTTTGACTTATTTTTAAAGATTATTTATCATCTATAATACTCACTTTTCATACTTGTTCACTATTTTGAATTTAATGGTTGTTGGTTATTCGAAATCAGTAAAATTTAAAAAAATATGTTCTATAGTTTAAGTTACGAGAGTTCGCCGGCGACTTATGGTTAAATCAGGTTGTGCCGTATAAATCTGCGGTACAATGGAAAAGCACTTTCTCACACATTGTTTTATAATGCATATTGTAACTAATAAAATAAAATTCACCATCGTATCACCATTTATGCGGCTCTTATAACCTCTTTCCGGCATAAGTCACCGCCGAATTCTCGCAATTTCGACTACACATAACTTTCTTAAACAAACACTGAAGACAAAACTGCCTTTAGACAATCTGCGTATTCAGTACGAGCCATAGGAAAATATGAAGGCGCTCATACTTGCTGAAAGACTGTCTTTTTATAAAATTATTATTGTTAACTCACCATACTCACCAAATGTTGTTGACTCACAAATCAAAAAACGAACAAATAAGAACATAAAATAATTATATTACAAAAAATGAGAGCTGCGAATCTAGCTGTTGAAATCGTAGTAATATAATAAGATTATTAAAAAAAAAACTTGAAAGAAAAAATTTTCATTTAAAAATTCCAGTCAATCAGAACTCAAATTTGTTTTTCTATTTTGCATATTACTAATAATTATAAAACTTTATGAAGTGGTCTACAAGAATTAAAGGCACATGTTAGTTTTCTATAGGTTCAGGACAACTGCTCCTTGGGCACGTCCTTAAGTAAAATATTACATAAATATAAGGTAACATTTATGTTTTGTGTTTTACGGGTCCTTGAGGACAACAGAAAAAATATTTAACCTAAAATATTATATCGACTAACTAATGACCCTTGGTTTTTAATTGCAATAATGTGGGGAAGTGGGTAAATTTCACTTCAGTACGTTATTAAAGAAAGTTTTCTTAAAAATTCTTTTATTATATCTTATAAGCACGTTCGAGGGGTGAGATTTTTGTGAAGGAGTTATTTTAACGAGGTGAGGTTGTGACCTTCTCCGAAGGACCACCTAAAAAGACGATATAACAAGTACAACTGGCCAAAAAGAACCGCACTCTCACTTAAAGTTTAAAATACGAAAATAAGAAAAAAAATTACGTGCAATGGGCTTGTGAACTCATTTTTTAAAGTTCCTTTTTTTAATTTTTGATTGAAATTAATTGTAATCCTATGTTATAAAGTTCCAACTGTATGTTTATATTCTAATATTTTTATATTCTTATACTCTCATTTTTTTATTTTCTTATATGTTTACGCGATTCGTATGGTAGCTCGAAAACGGCCCCGTCAATGTTTCTGAAAATTTCCTATTTCGTAGAGTAAAAAATTCTAAGACTTTTGGCGTCCCCGGATTTTCCTGGAAACACGTAATTTTGGAAAAACAGGGGAAAAAATATTCACTTTTTCCTGTATAAAAAATACAGGAGTGAAGACTAAAGTTGAAATTTTGCATATGTATTACGGTGTTCAATGCTGACAATTTTTCAAAAATTATAAAATAAAAAATAGAAAACGGGGACATTGAAAAAGTTCGGGGGTTCAGTAGGGAACTTTGTAGTTCCTATTTTGGATTGTAGAATAGTTAAGTATATTATTAATAAAAAAAAAATCAAAATTTTATTTGAGGGCACGGGGGCAGTTTTTTTATTTTGATAAAAAAAAGCATATTTTTTATATGTAAAATTTATATAGAACGAGTTAAATATTTCAATTTAAAAATGTAATTAAAATTTGAAAAGAAATTCTATTCACACACAAAATACAGTCGTCGCTTGACGGGGGTAAGCTGTAGTATATGTATATTGGCGTATTTCTTCTTTTTAATATCCAAATGTTTACGGAGTTATAGCTATATCAAATTTGAATTGTAGTTTTGCCGCTTGTTTTACAACAAATAAGTAGTAATAAGTAATCAAGATTATTTTTCGTGGTGCATATAATACTTCATGGGATACACAACCCAACTGTTAGTAATAAACGACGTATCACACACACTGATATATAAAAGATATGACACATTTGCTATATGTAACGTACCATGTATTGGAATTTTCTATAACGTTGGAACCTTTATAATAAAAGTGAAAAAATAACTTTTTTAGTTGTTAATATCTCCTACAATATAAGGAGATATTAAAAAATAATTAGACATTTGAGGTGTTGGTAACTAACTAACTTTATCAATATATGGTACAGTTTTACAGAAATGATGACGTGGTTCACAAGCCTATTCGCTTCCATATAGAGAAATATTTGACAATAAATCTTGATGATATTTTCAGCATGTCGTCAGTTGGAGTTTGGGGTTCAAGCAATGTTTGGGCCGTCCGATCCGTTACTTGGGGCCCATATACAATCTATATGTGAAGCTCTAGATGTTCCCCACGTGGAAGCACGAGTAGATTTTGAACCAACTTTTAAAGAATTTTCTATCAATCTCTACCCATCACAGCACCATATGAATCATGCATTTAAGGACCTAATGACCTTCTTAAACTGGACCAAAGTTGCTATTATTTACGAGGAAGACTACGGTTTGTATTTTGGACAAAACTATTTATAGGTTAGATTAATACAATACCAATAAACATGGGCGTCCTTAGAAATTTCACAGGGGAGCAGAAATTGTAAGTTTGTATATTGCTTAGTTCTAGTGATGAATTCTTTTGCAAAATTCTAAATTCTATTAAAGTCAATGTAAGTTTTTAATATAAGTAGTGGCCCCTTTTTAGCGGACGCCCATGCTTATAACTTAATTGTGCGATGTCGGATGTCTGAAAAATAAATGAGTGTTTGCTAGTTTCCGTAAGCCTGCAATTTATATATTTTCTACGTTGTTTAATGCTATAAATATTTACTAAACTGTTCAATTGGGTGCTGCTATTTATTATTAGTTATTTTCAAAGTTTATTAAAAGTTATAAACAGGGTGTACAGCGGCAAAATTATAATTTTAATTAATAATAAAAGAAGCAGTACTTTATGCAGAATCTGTGCATTTGTTTAAATGCAACAGAGATGACGTCTTCACATTGGACGTCTTCGGGTTTAATCCTTGCACCAAAACTATATTTTCTGGATTTGGTTGTTATCAACCCAGTAAACAATTTGGTGAAGTGGCCTTTTTTGTGACGTTTCTATTTGTAGTCAATAAAATAGACATTTCATATGATCGACTGTGAGAAACTGAACTGTAAATGAACTTTTTCATAACAAAAATAACATACGCATCTTCAATATAATGGCAAAGTGACTCCAAAATGTTTACTGGGAAGTTAAGTTGGTTATGTACATACATAACCATGATAACCCAAAAATTGTCAACCTAGCAGGAGCTCGTCGATAGAACTCAGCATCAGATATAAGTCGACGTTAAATAAATTAAATAAAAAGTAATTTTTTTAAATATCGTTTAGTATAAATATCTACCATCTGTGCGTTTAAATTCTTGAAATCTGGAGTGAATATCTAATGGGCTTGTGTCCTCATTTTTTAGTGGTCGATTTTTCAATTGTTGATTGAAATTGAAGTTAATAAATATGTATTGGCGTGTCTATTTTATTAAATATCTAAATATTGACGGAGATATAGCAATTAAAAATTTGAATTGTAGTTTTAGCGCTAGAAATGGTCGCCCATATTTGTATGACATGAAATGCATTTTAACGTCAGTTATTTGTTGAGTAGGTCAGTGTTGTGGTAATGTTTTGTAGCCGTTGGTACTCAAACAATCCAGTCAAGTCAAAGAATAATAAGTTTTTACTTTATTTAACCCTGTTAAGGCAGACAAAATATTGAAATTTTATTGTTCCTTGAAATAACTGTAAATAATATTTGATATTTTGATATATAAATACATATAGCAGAGATTTATGATCTGTAAGGTTGGTAACCTTACACAAGGATTGTGATGTCACATGCACTTGGAATGTCTACAACGTTGAATCCCTTTAATAATTAAAGAGACAAAATGACTTTTTTAATTGTTAATATCTCCTAACATATAAGGAGCTATTAAAAAATAATTGAGCATTTGAGGTTCTAGTAACCCACTTTATCAATATATAGTACACTGTTATAGAAATTAAGACATAGGACACAAGCCCATTAAGACTACTACAAAGTTGTGATGAAATTTTGGTTAACGAATTTGTAAATTCGTTGCGTAGCGACTTGAATCGGAACACATCTGTTAAACTACACAGTAAAAAAAATGGTAAAAAAGAATCTTAGAATCCGTTGTTCTGCATATAAACATTGTACATGCGCTATGCTTATTTAAAAGTCGCGCCATAATTATTATTTATAATTTTATTATTATTATTTCTGCAGTATTCTTTTTTGCAGTGCATCCTTAGCCCAATAAAGAGGCGTGTAAAGCATTTTTGCGACCAATTTCTTTACAGTGCAGTAATGAAAAAAATAATGGCGAACACTTGTATGGGTATGGATATACATTTCATAATAATACAGTTTTCTATTTTTTTTAAATGTATTTAACTGCGGCCTATCACCGATAACCTTCTACTATTTTGACAGGTTTTATTGTGTCATGTGTCATCGCTCATATATATAGTCTACACCACTGACTAATAAGTTTATGATTATGTAAGCAATATGAACTGGATAACAACCAAACTCAGTAAATATAGCGCTGGTCCGCTGCTCAAATCAAAAGACCGAAAACCGAAAAACAGTAAAATAAAAAAATATTTAGTACACTGGTGTAAAACGAAGTATGTAAGATATGCCGTCGCATAGGAACTTGACTAGCGAAGATTTATTAGGATTATTCAAGTTACACATTAAAAAAGAATATAGAAGTTGATATGAGTTTTGCGTTTGTCAAAACCATTGACATTTTTTTCACTTTCTCTTCTTATGCGTTTTAAACAAGGGGAACCAGAAAATTTTCTCACATAAAGACCCAAGATTTTTAATTGAAGTTCTGGATATATATATATATATATATATATATATATATATATATATATATATATATATATATAAATATTTTAAAAATCTTTAAATTCTAACCACACGTCCAGTAGATTCCGGTCACGTACTCTAATCACTAAGCTATTTGGTACCTAATACTTTTAAAAGTAATATAGACGATTCACAGTCCTACATTTTATATTATATACATATATACAAGTATATATATATATATATATATATATATATATATATATATATATATATATATATATATATATATGTATATATATATATATATATATACTTGTATGTGTAGTGTAGATGTAGAATTTTTTAGAGTAAAGTTTTTGATACAATTGAAAACGCAATTACATCCAGTTTAAGGTCCTCCGCACACGACGCGACTGGTTGCAAACCTTAGCCCGAATCTGCCCGAATCTGCCCGAAACCAATGTGATTACAACTATGTTGTTAGTAAGAGATCGAACTGGTTGCTAAACTATGCCAGTGAGACTAAACGAGAAACGAAGATTTCAACGAAAACGAGCACGAGCCGTGTATCGTGACTCAAGAGAATTTTTAACAATAGCAAAACAGGAGATTCCATTGTGTTATATTTGATTGTATGTATGTATTTAAATACTTTTCAATAGTATTCGTAAATATCTCTGTTGATGAAACCACCAACCGAGAAATCTAGTCGCTGAATATATGCTCAAAACCAGTTTAAAATCAGTTTAGTTACATTGGTGCCGTGTGTTTTATCTCACTCGTAACGTTCGCTCTTTTACTAACAACACAGTTGTAATCACATTCGGTTCGGGCAGATTCGAGGATACGGTTTGCAGCCAGTCGCCTCGTCTGCGAACGCCCTAACTTTAAATTTACTAAGTCTAAGTAGATAATGCTTTTTTCTGGTTTCGAATCCCGTTGTATTGAGTCACCATTATTTATTTTTACGCTCTTAAATATTATATAGAGTCTTTTAACAAGAGGTGTCATTTTGTGGATGTTTTAAGAAAGCAGCCATTTTAAATCAATAGATAAACGCAATATTTCCTTGAAAAGTGTTGATAATTTTAATCTAAAGTACAAACTCTGAGGTTAGTAATGATACGCAATATCTGGCAAATGTTGCACTTTTCTATTTATTAAAAATGACTGCTCTTGTTGAAACATCTATAAAATGACCGCTCCTATTGAAAGACTGTATACTCGATAGATGTGCTACGAATTAAAACACTTGACCAGAGATGGACAGAGTCGTTGGTTCAATTCAATGGTAAAATTGTTCCTACACACAAGAGAGAGGAATCAAATGAAACCCTATGATAGCACTGAGCTAAAAGGTTTTACGGGTCTCTTTTAATACCGATTTTCTACCACTTGCAAAAACTTACCAGTTACAAATTGCACAGGTGGATCACGAGATAAGAGAATATGCTGATCGTCAGTATTTGTACTAATTCCTTGCAACTACTAGCTCTAGCTAAATTTCTTTCTATTTCTAATTTTGTTTCTGTTTCAATCTTTAAAGAAATCTATGGCAGATCAATGTCATAAAAGTTTAAACTGAGTGCTCACCCAATTGTTCTTGTATAAATGTATAAAAGTGAAGAAGTGATTTCTTTTCTAACATTATGCAAGATATCTTTTCTGTATTCTGAATAATTCTGCGTATTTATGCAGGTCTTTTCAAACAACAAGACTTATTAAAAGCCCCGCCGACTGCCCGGTCAGAGATGTACATCCGACAAGCATCCCCGTCCACCTACAGACAAGTCCTGAAGGAAATTCGGCAGAAGGAAATTTTTAAATTAATCATTGATACTAATCCAAGACACATGAATCAGTTTTTTAGATCAGTAAGTCTACTAAATCTAATCTAAATGTATCAAAGCTTTATTTTAGTATAGATACCCAACACATTGTTAAATAATTTTCAATATTTACAGATTCTTCAACTACAGATGAATGACTACAGATACCACTACATGTTCACCACATTTGTAAGTTAAAATCAAATAATAAATGTAGGATAAGTAGTAAATGTAATATAGCCATACCTCGGATTACGAACGCCTCTAGCCACGAATGTAATTTAAAACAAAAATAACTCGACTTGCGTATTATGTCTCGGGTTACGAATACACAAACGTTGCGTTCATTGTTCTTGTTATAATTAGTGTTTATTTTATATATAAAATATATATAACACACAGTACATAAATAGTACGTAGTTATGTATATATAAAATACGTTTTGCGTTAAATTAACCGTCATTATGACGGGAGGACAGTGCTGTAAAGAATCTTAAGCGTATTACAGTAAAAACTGATTTCGCCTAACATTATTACATGCTTTAATCTAAAATCTGCACTGTGTTAGGCCTGTCGCCCAATGCAAGTGTATTTAAGCGAAATATGATTGGACGTATACGCAGAAATGTAATGAACTCTCGCACACTGCAAGTGACAAAGCCGTCCGAATACGGGCGTTACGTAGCTCTTATACTTGAACCGAATATCAGTGAATTTTAACCAAGCGAATAAGTACTACAACGCTAAACCTATTCCTACCTTGTAAATGCAATCAGCCGGCTCAGACTGGAAGCGATATGGAAGGGAATGCAATAGTCTCTTTCATAACACTGGTGTATCGATAAAAATTAAAGTAAAAGTTTTCTCTCACGATAAATGATGTTAGTGCAAAACAACTCCAATACCCTCTACGGTACATAAGTTTTACTTGGCGTACTGTCGTATCGGTACTTGGTAAATATGTATTGTAACACAACACATGCTAAGAGCACAATGGTCGGCTTGCTCTGAAAGTTCTAATCGCTCAACCAAACCGCCAATTGAGTACCGCTAAGAACGATTGATGTGGCTAAAGAAGTGAGTATGTTATCGAAGCAAAGATCTCACATCTTAGAAGAAGTAGAAAAATTATTCATACATTTAATGAAGAACAAAAAGAGCAAAAACCGAAATCTGTTTCTGGTCTCAACTAAAGCGAACTAATTGTAGCTTTGAGTCCCTGAAACGTTCATGATTTGTACTCCTTGTTGCACGGTATAGAGTTACAGGATTAATTTCCCGTTTCTTTAGAGTACACATCGATTATATAGTTCATTAGTGAAACATCTCCGTTTATTAACTTTTGGTAATAACTACAAAAGCAATTTTCCCGTGGTAAACAAACTTATGTGTTAACTGACTATTGATTAGGATATAGGCAACAATTTTACTTATGCTCATTTAAAACTTTCGATTTTCCAGATATGTTTCACTAATTGACTGGACTGGAAACTTCCAAATTATATATTTTTTTTTTAATATTTATTTGAGTGCATCAACTTTCAAAAGTTATTAGCACTTAAGGAGATACAGAACGTACCGTCAATGGAAAAAGTTTATCTCTCGGTAATACGAAATGCAAAATACGAAGTACATGAGGGACGAGCAAATATTTGGACTGTAACTTTGAAAATGAATTTTTCAATTCCCTATTAAACTGCTTTTTGCTTGTTAAAATGATTTTTTTATGCATATAATAGTTTAATAAATGAAAAATTACCTATAATTAATATTAAATTTATATTATTTCAATTTAAATTCAAACTAAATATTTTGAAAAAGGAATAATAAATTTGGCAACGCAGTAAATTTAAGTGTGTTAACGCATGCGTGATTTGGTTCTTCGACAAATAAATTGTTATATTTTATATAATATTTATTGAGATTTTGAATTACCCGCTCTAATTGGCATTTGCAACGTTGCCGGCTAATAACCCACAATTACTGTTTCTTACTGGTTTTATTTAAATATTTTCGTAAATAGGTATCCTTTTGATAATTTTCTTTTTGCAATAGTTACAGAAAAGATTCTTTTATATACACCTAGTTTTTGAAAGCCATTTCACCATTTTTTTATAGTTAAAAGTTATATTATGTGGTGACATTGAGCTAAACATTATGATTTGTATGGAAAATGACTATTTTTAATCATATAGAAAAAGAAAACTATGAACCCTAAGTTTCTAAAATTTTGAGATAGCATGTATTTTAACTATTTGTATCGACCCTCCAAATTTCACGACGTTTTCATTTATAAACATTTACACTTTATAGATACTAATAAAGGTACTTAAAATAAAGGTATTAAATTGATTTTATTAATAAAATCAATAAGGTTTTTCAGACTTTCCATGCTTTCAAATATCTGCCTATATTCCTCAGACATTTTACAGCCTTGTCTGTGCGATAAGTACCTAGAGCATCGAAGAATAATATGCTTTACAAATTACAAATTAGAACAGTACCAAATTTGAAACAAGCAGCTTTTATTGATACATTATTTTATGTTCGTATTATTCCAGGATATTGAAACCTTCGACCTGGAGGATTTTAAATACAACAGTGTGAACATCACAGCATTTCGCTTAGTCAACATTAAAAGTTCAAAAGTTTGCGATATTTTAGACCAAATGGAAAAGTTTCAACCGATAGGACATGCCATCCTGAATCGAAGCGGAGTTATAGAGGTAAATGTAGTACGAGTATTAACGTTGCAGCACCCTAGCCAACATCCCGTTCATCCCATTCATCCCCCACCCCACACATCCTGATTATATTCGCACCGCACCCCTCGTATCCATTGGTTACAGACGTCAGCTATTCATATTCATTATTGTTGTGATCTATGGTTAACTAACAATATTCAATATAGGAATTTATCGTGCGAATTTGGGGAAATGGTGTAACAACACATTGTATTGCTATTTACCAGGATTATTTAGTCAAATACTCGTAAATTAATGTCTTGAATTATCAAAGGGCAAATCACTAAGTTGGCTGTAACTAATTTTTGAATAATATTACTAAGACCATCAACAGATTATACAGGGTGTCTCAAAAGTAGCACGTCACATTGATACGTCAGACGCATTGAATAAGGCTGTCTGCACATGGGTCGACTGGTTGAAAACGCGAGCCCCGAATCTGTCCGAACCGAATAAAAATGCAACTGTGTTGTTAGTGAGAGAACGCACGTGGATACATATTTTTTTGATTCTACGAATATTATTACGTAAATTTCTTATTATGCTAGGGAAACTATTTATATATAATAGAAAATAGTTGGGCGGACAGAAGTTTTACATGTTCAAATGGGAGGTGAACCTGAAAATTGCTAAATTATCTCGGATTCTAAACGGTAAAAAATCCTGAAATTTTTGGACAGGGGCGGCCTTTGCCTTTGCGAAGCTCCGGCCAGCAGATCTTTGCGAGGCGAAAAAAAATAATATTTTCACCGCAAAGAAAATAATATTTCCGCCGCGAAAAAAAATAATATTAAAAAGTAATGAATTTTTCTACTTGGGTTTTTTTCTACCGGGCGGTTGCCCTGTTGCCACTCCGTAAGGCCGCCTCTGCTTTTGGACTAGTAAACGTTATTTAAAAAGTGGTTTCTCACTGAAACTATTACATCCTGTAAGTTATTATTTATCCTTAATGCATAGGCCTCTCAAATATATGAGTATGAGTACACTCACTTGTTTACAAATACTTATTTGAAATACTTTTTCCTGCACCAGGCCGAGCCAGCTCTGATGTTTGATGCCGTTTACGTATTCGCCGTTGGTCTTTCAGCGCTAGATAGAAGCAATTCATTAACCCCCACAAATCTGTCTTGTGAAATGGAGCATCCTTGGGACGATGGATTGTCTTTGTACAATTATCTTAATGCGGTGAGTTCAATTATCACATAAAACAAAGTAAACATTTCTATTCTTCTTTGAGAAATCATATTAAGAAAAGATTAGACTGAGTATAAGCATTCAAACAATAGCAATTCTAGATTATTATTTTTATGATAAATCTAATTAATTATAGAAGTGGTCGAATATGAACGATCCAGTCAAAGTCGCGTTTTGTCGTATAGGGCTCTATAGGTTGGGTTGCCATTTGACCTTTATCACTGTTCTTAATTTTAATACAAATTTAAGAGACAAATGCGTATTAAAACTAAGAACCGCTTATTAATTTTTTTTAAGAAGAATTTTTTGTCTGAATTTATTAAACAATTCTATGAAAATTATTATATTGGGATCTGAATTTTTTTCAATACCTAATTACACAATATGCTTTAGAAATGTTCTAAAATTTAAGTAAAGTATCATTCCCACTCACTGCTTTAATTTTATTTTGTATTTAATTTAAATTTTCTAGTATATGGCAATAATTTAATTTATTTTTTAAGTTTTCTTAGATTTTTTAAAACCTTACAAGGTCCAATATTTTAAATTCAAAATATTAATTTAAGAAAAACTATATTATATGTAGCTATCTGTCAAAATGTAGTAGGATTTACTTTAAAAAGAAGTTTAATGTCAGTTTTTTTAAAATATAGAAGTGAAAACAATTTCTGTTAGTAAGTGTTATTAAAAATAGCAATTTTAATTATTTCACATACAATTTTGTCGAACTGTCAAAATTTATATTACTGACAATGTATACGCACCAACTAAATTAACTAAACTTAAATTAAAACATAAATGTGAAAAAGAATGCTTAAACGAAAACCTGAAATTTAGATTACAATATTAAATATGAAAAAGTAAATTAAATATCAAAACAGTGAGTGGGAATAAGGCTTTATAGTTTCATTTAAAAATGTAGATAACAGAATCTACATACGATACAAAAGCAAACGCTGGATTAAAGTAAGTGGGGAATCCCCATAAGTGCGTTGTACGTGAATCGCGTTTTATAAAACATCTTACCAGAATCGAAAACAGTCAATATTTTTAACGTGTTGCATGAATTCGCGGTATACAATTAAATACTAGCTGAAATGGCTGCTCCGATTATTACGTAGTAAAATTGATTTATAATTTAAAGGCGAGTTTGCAAGGGCTCACTGGAAAAATTGAATTTAATGAAGGAAAGCGAAATAATTTTCGTTTGGATTTACTTAAACTTAAAAGAGAAGAATTACAAAAGGTTGGTGAATGGACACCTGCAGATGGCATTAACATCACTGACCCCACCGCCTTCTACGAAACCAATACGGCTAACATTACGCTGGTTGTTATGACAAGAGAGGTAAGCAAATATATTTCTCCTTAAACTGATATCACAAAAATTCGTTTTCATTTACCACGCACATATTTGTTCTACACTTCAACCCTTACTACAGGATTTCACAGTTTTCGTTAGTTTTCCTTTTAGTTCATCAGTTTAGCTTATTGGGGACTCTTAAACTGAAAAATTGAATGAGGTCGTTTAATATCAATTTTAGAAACTTTGTCGCTTTTACCAGGCACGGTTCCAAGTTACCTTATATTTGTTTTTCTTTAAATGTTTTTTTATTTAAATACTATATTATAATGTTCCAAGTGTATATTTATGATCTCGAAAACGGCTCCGTCAATCTTTTTGAAAACCGCTTATTTCATAGAGAAAAAAGACTTTTGGCGTCCCCGAATTTTTCCTTTAATTTCCTGGAAATCCGTAATATTGGAAAAACTAGAAAAAAAAGTGGGCCCTTTTTCTGTATAACTTTGAATTCGTTAAAGAAAGACGGCTGAAATTTTGTATGTGTATTACGCCTTTAAATGCGAACGTATTTCAAAATTTATAAATTCAAAATTTTATAAAAGAGGCGCCGAGAAAATTAGGGGACCTGGAAAGAATCTTAGAAGAAAGGTCAAATTTTGTATTGTGTATTAAAGGAATATCATATTAAAAAAAAAATAAAAACTCAAAAATTTTATTTGGCGACACGTGGACGGTTTTTTGCCGACGGTAAGTTGAAATTTTGTATATGGGCTAACTTTGGTACCTAATTTACAAGTCGAAAAAGGAATTCCCAAATTTTGAATAAAGTTGATCAAATAACGAATAAATTGAAAATATTTTATATTTTGTTGAAGGAAAAATTTTTCTAGTCAGTTTATATAAAAAATGATTAATTTTTATATGAAAATAATATAGAACGAGTTAAATTCTTAAATTTAAAAATGGAATTAAAATTTAATTTAAAATTCAATTCACATACAAAAGACAGTCGTCGCTTGCGACGGGGGTAAGCTCTAGTTTATTTATAATGTTTTGTATTATACAGAGAATCAATCGTTAGGTTTACAATAACATTCAACTTGCACGGTATGTGTCCAGTGACATAATCGTATCTATTTATTATTTCATTTAATTAAGTCCTGAGGCAGTCTGCTGAAGGTAGTCCTGTCTTCCATTAGGTTGGTCTCTAATATATTTGGAGAGACATTATATTTCACCGTTCGAGTTTTAATTTCTTGTCTCACTGTAGGTATGGCAAGATCGTGGCTCAGTCTTTCGTTTGTTATATACCATGGTGCATCTAAAATCATGCGTAATGTTTTATATTGTGACTAGCGTTTACCCCCGTCGCAAGCGACGACTGTCTTTTGTATGTGAATTTTATTTCATTTCAAATTTTAATTCCATTTTTAAATTGAAATATTTAACTCATTCTACGAGTATATTAATTTTTCATATAAACTGACTAAAAAAATATATATTTTTCAACAAAATATAAAATATTTTCGATTTAATTGTTTTTCTTTTCGATTTCTAATTTAGATTAGTTAGCCCATATACAAAATTTCAACTTTATAGGACAATTTTTACCTCGACAAAAACCGCCCCCGTGCCTCCAAATAAAAATTTTGAATCGTTTTTTTAATACGGTATTTAATATGCAATCCAAATATTGATCTTTCTCCAAAGTTTCCTACCGGGTCCTCTAAATTTCCCAGCGCCCCTTTTATACATTTTTTAATATGTTCGCATTAAATAGCGTAAAACACATCAAAATTTTAACTTTCTATCATTTACGAATTAAAAGTTATACAGGAAACAGCGATTATTTTTTTTTTGTTTTTCCAAAATTTGCAATGTTTTCACGAGCTAATAACTGTTAGTTTGACTCTGGTTTCACTTCAGAGCGAATAAAACTTTCGCCTTTTTTGTCTTACGTCGAATGCCGTTCAGTCGCAACATACGAGAACTAAGTTGGGTGCCCTTGCGAAGCGTTGTACTATGTTACTAACTCATAAATGCGGCCCTGAATTTGTTACTATACCCACTAGTCTAAATGTCAATACAAAATAATTTCAATGATAGTATGAATAATTTTACATTCGTACATTAAATGCAAAGAAACCCTTTTTATGCAAATTATAGGATCCATTTTCAAACTATATTTTACGTATTTATTTAGGAGAAGCCATACGTCATGGTAAAGGAAGATCGAAATCTAACCGGCAACGCTCGGTACGAAGGATTTTGTATTGATCTTTTAAAGTGGATTGCAGATCAAGTTGGATTTCAGTACACGATTCGGTTGGTTCCGGACCACATGTATGGGGTGTACGACCCTGACACCAAAGAGTGGAATGGCATCGTTCGGGAACTGATGGAAAAGGTGAGAACAAATTCTACTTCTTGATTAATATTATCATACGCGGTCAGATTGAAGCACTACTTGCCTATTACCCGCCAGCAAAATATATATGGACAGAGATAGAACGATATAGGTATGGTCGCTCCATAAGAAGTTCAACTAAGCGAGAAGCCCTTATGTATAGATAACATAAGAGTAAAAGAGATAGCTATATGAAAGCTCCATGGAGGGATTCTTTTGACAACTTAATTATCTCAATTAATTTAAGACCGATTTTATTTTTCGATATACTAAGATAATTGCAAAGAATCATCTGTTTGGGCCTGCTTGTGTTTTGCAAATTTTAACCTGATTAAAAATTAGAGCGAGAAAATGCGAACAAATTTTTGAAAAAAGTATTAAAATCAAATTTACCACAAATTCCTCAAAATTTTGTTGGATGAATGTTATATACATCTAACCCTCGTTTTACACGGATTTTTTGTGTACGGATTCGAAATAACACGGTTTACAAAGAAGTACAAATAGTCTTTTTTTTGTATAATTTTGCTAGATAAAATATTTCTTTATTTTACGTTTTGTAAATGTAATAAGGTACTAAAGATACCACAAGGTCATTTATAATTGATTACGTCCAGTAATAAAGATTAAATTATGTTTGTTTCAGAATATTTGTTTAGGATTAAGTTTCTTTTGTTGTCTGGAATTGATATTAATTTTAAGTAAAGGGAATTTTTCAAAATATCGTATATAAAGCGGATGTTATTGTGAAATCGATCTCTAATTTAAAATGCATGCATTTAATGTTATTAATGAAAGTAATCGGAAACAAACGTGCATAAACTCGTTAAAATAAAATTTTCATTTCAAATTGGAATTCTGCTTTTGTATGTTTTTTATGTATGTACATATGGACTAAAAACTGTTCCACATAAACATATCTTGTGGAACTAATGTATTATGGGTTTTCTTTTTCTTTACACGGTTTTAAAACAAAATATAGTCCTTATTTTAATCTTACACCATCTTTTTATAGTTGTGGAACACATCCTCAATTTTACCGTATGAGCATGTATATTTTACACGATTTTCTTTTCGTTGGAACGTACCCAGTAAACATTTTGGAGTAAATTCTACTTAATTTTTATTACATATCATGAATTTTTTGTCCGGAACGTGTTCGTTTTCTATTCAGTCGTTCAAAGGAAAGGTCCTTTTTATGAGCTACAGACATTGCAACGACGGTTCACTGCTGAATTAAAAGCGGAGTAGGTTTATGATTTATGACCGGATAATAAAAATATACCCATGTGGGAAAGAAACAGAAATACTTAATGAATGATGTTGGAAAAAGAAAGAATATTATTATGAAAAACTAACACAAAATCTGTGACAGGTAGAGAACTTGTAAAGCGTTAGAATAGAATTGTACGAGTGACTTGAACTTCACCAAATAGGACACTTCACCAAATTGTTTACTGGGTATCTACTAGGAATGTAACGAATATTCGCATTCGCAATAGATTATGCGAATTTTTTGCGAATGTATTTGGCAACGAAAAGTGAAAATAATTTATAAAATAACAATTATATAATAATCAAAATAAACTTTCAACTTTTTAAACACACAATGGAGCTAAGTAAATTACCAAATTTTTAATTACACTAAACTACTTTAAATGATATCTTTACTGAGAACACAAATGATAGGATTTATATGATATTACTAAGTAAAGCATTTAGTAATTAAACGATCAACGCACGATCAAAATGTGAGATAGTAATTTGGTTACTTTTGGTTACTTACCATGTTTAAAAAACCGATATTTTCTTTCGCGTTCGCGAATGTAGGAAATCGTACATTCGTTACATCCCTAGTATCTACCGTTGTATTTCTAATGTTTATTACTCTGTTATGACTAGATCTAATTAAACACGTTTAATTACGAATACATTTGTTTAATTACAAATATAATTATACGTATCGACATCATTTATCTGTTGAATTTGTCATTTTGTTTATTTTCAACACAAAATAACAGAGTGAAAGCTGCCAGTCATTTGTACTCGTAAATATTTATAATTTTGTTTTTACAGCGAGCTGATTTGGCAGTTGCCTCCATGACGATTAATTATGCACGGGAGAGCGTGATTGATTTCACGAAACCCTTCATGAATCTCGGGATAGGTATCCTGTTTAAGGTAGGACTATTGGTAGTTCAATTAATCATTCAGCAAAATAAACAGAATTTTTTTTTTTTTTTTTGTTTAATTTCTACTTAGTGTATTTTTAAATCAAAAGCATGGACATTTATATTTATACTTTCGAAAGTTTTTCGAGAAATTTTATCAGTGACTATTTATATAAATTAAGAGAGTATTCCAGTCTAGAGGCACGAATTTGGGACGTTCCTTCAAGATCGATAAGAAAAATCCAGTACATATTTTTACTATCAATTTTATATTCGTGTTTTAAGAATACACAGAAAAATTATCAAAGAAAGAAATTCAAAATTCACAAAATTACAAGCTGGTGAAGTGGTTCACACGATTCCAACCCTTTTGGTCGTTTGAAACAAAAAAAACATGTCATTATAGTCCCTACATTAGAGAAGAAAAAAATTTCTCTCAAAATACTACTGTTTGAAAAAAGAAATTGATTTTTTACCTGTATTTTTTTACTATTCCGAATTTTTTAAAAATAGTAAAAATCAAAATTTTGACCTAATTCTGGTCATGGCTATAGAGCGATATATAAAGAAGGTCCATACCAAATTTAAAGTAAATCGATTCATTAGAACATAAGATATCATGTCAACCGTATTGAAAGACGCGTTTTTCATAGAAGTTTTCCTTTTGAGTAAAGTAGTTGCCGCGTCACTCAAATAACTATAACTCTGTAAATAATTTGAATTTTGAAAAATCCTTTTGGGGACATATTCTTAAATATCTAACCTTTCAAAATATGCAAATCGATTTTTTCACATTTAAAGGCTAGAATACTACCTTAAAAGAAAATATCAACAATTCAAATTTGGGCTACCAATATTTTTGAATTATTGGAATAACTATATACACAACAACAAAACTGATTTAAATAAAATATTTAAAAAATTGGTAAGATTTTTAGAAAATGTCCTTAATGATATCAAATGTTCAAGTTTCTCAAGAACACTAATTTTAACTGCTTATAAAACGCGAAACTGAAAAAATACAAATTCCATCTCCGGATTTTTATATTAAGCATAAACTCTATCGCGTAATTCTTCCCATGGGAGGGAATCGACGGGTTGATCCGCTTAAATCCTCCACTTATATATAGCCCTGTCAATTTGTAGGCTCCGATACTTTCAATTAATATTATTACCAGTGTATTGAATCTGTCGTAAAAAGATTGACCATAAATAAGATTTTTGTAAATTTAGTTTGAAAATAATAAAGTACGACTTAAACAAAGTAAAGTTTAACACACTAAGTCATTTACAATATAGTTAATAATTTAAAAGGGGAAAAGAACATTGTTGTAATGTATAGGGACTTAGTATAATCTCATATAAAACAGTTGCGGCCTTAACCATTGCGAATCCCTGGGCGGTAGATATTTTATATAATGTATGAATTTATGTAAATTGAAAGTAAATATTCTTGATGATAATTGACGAGTTTTAGATGTAGAGCCTTAAAATTTTATATTGGAGAAGAAATTAACAAGCACAAAGACGACAAATATTATTGATGATAAAGAAAGGTACATGAATGTCTTAAAAGATATACACAGTTATTCTAGTGAGTTTTCTAAAGCACGAAGCGAGATTCAAATACATATATTGTAATTACTTTTTCTACTTCGGTTACGCAAGGGTGCGAGGCCGCTATAAGAGCGGAGCCCCGGGCGACTGTCCCCGTTTGCCACTGTATATCCATATAAGTTGTATCAATGTGTTTTATATGATATGATACTAAATTTGGCACTCTTATTGAAAGACCCTATAGATACTTTTAGCACTTAGATACTTTGACTCTATGTGAAAACGTATCTAATACCCTGTGCATGTATCTAAAATTGTAATTAGATTCAAAATGTGAAAACATTGTTAAAGAGACACGTTATCTATGTATTGCTTTATTTTTTACCGCAAGACATATTTATTTTCTTAGTAAAATTTTTATTCATTTAATTTATTTAACGTTAACATATTTTTAATGCTTAGTTCTATCACCCCCGATAGAAACTTTCGGTCTAGTAACTTTTATGATTATGTCAGCACCTAATCAATTTAACTTTGATAACAACCAAACCCAAAAAATGTAGTTCTCCTTCGGAGATGGAATCGTTTTACCTTATCTAAAATCTTCGCTTTATTTATGTAAAAGAAATACCATAATAAATTATGATTATGTTAAGTCTTCCATTCTGTTAATCTCTTCAAATTACGTTAAAGACCTAATTTATACAAAGTAGCCCTATCACCAGAGTCGGATTAATCTATGAGGATGCCCTAAGCTAATACTTTAATGGTGTTCTTTTTTTGTAAATTTTGCGAAATATTTACTTTTTTCTTAGATTCTGATTCATTTATTTTCACTAAAAATTCTACTTTATCTTTCAGTACAGTAGCCACTTAATTTTTTTCATGAGGATTACCAAAAAAGGCTTCACCCTAGTAAACCTAGACTGCCCAAAGTCTAAAGCCTCCATTTTGTATAAATGCATGTTTTTGCATGAGAACATATGTATAACTAAATGTTGCCAACTTACACATGGTCGCCTAATTTAGGTGCCCACAAGTCAGCCAACCCGTCTCTTCAGTTTCATGAACCCCTTAGCCGTGGAGATCTGGATTTACGTCCTAGCAGCGTATCTTCTAGTGTCATTTACGTTATTTGTAATGGCAAGGTTTTCTCCCTACGAATGGAACAATCCACATCCTTGTCATCAGGAATCTGACATTGTTGAAAATCAGTTTTCCGTTTCGAATAGTTTTTGGTTTATCACCGGAACTTTTCTTCGACAAGGATCTGGTCTTAATCCAAAGGTATTGGAGTAATGGCATGTGTTTTCATTTCTACCACTAAAAAGCATTTATTTAATTTAGATTATTATATATATATTTATTTTATTTGAGTTCCTTGTTGCATTACATTACAAAAGAAAACTTTCTCAAGCGAAACTGAAATGGAACTACGTTTTACTTCATATTTATCCTGCTTAAATACGTCGTGTAATTCGTTTTCCCATTTCAATCGGAATTCTGCATGAACTGAATATGAAATTTAAAAACATTCAAATGTTAACATTCTCGTTAATCGACGGTGCGGCTTAATTAATTAAGAATGTAAACCTAGATAATTTCAATAGAGATGCGCCCCGTGGCAATAAGTTTACCCTTGATAATAAATGTTTGTCGTATCATTTAGGTGTCAGAGAACGTGCCCAGTAAGCTCTTTTCCTTTATGAACCCACTTGCGGTTGATATTTGGTTCTACATGCTAGCTGCATATATTCTCGTCTCTCTGACGATTTGGATAGTCGCCCGTTTCTCACCATACGACTGGCAAACACCAACTCAATGCGGAAGACCAGATTGCTATTGCATGACAGAAGATATTCTGGATGCTGGTTGTTTGCACATGCCATCAATTTATCAACATAAATGCGATGAAGATCATGAAACAGAAAATAAATTTAATCAAGAAGTAATAGAATATTCAAAATATCAATCAGACTCCGTTAAAGAACCTACAAATTTTGGAAGATCTGAATATTTATCTGTTTCTGGGATTGATTTTGATTTAATACATCATGATGATGTTGGACATCATTGTGATGAAGATCATCAATATTTTAATTCTATAATGTCCCTTGAAAATGATTTTACATTAACAAACAGTTTTTGGTTTGCAATTGGAACTCTTATGCAACAAGGATCTGATCTCAACCCGAAGGTACCATATTGAGTCAATCATATCCGGTATATGCAGCACACCCCCGTAGTGAACAACCCCGCGAGTCCTTTTCAGTATATCAGTAGAATTAGAACCCCCAACGTTTTATTAACATCTCTTACTCGTACAACTATTTGCTCGTGTTGGCTGTAGACTCAATGGTCCCTTCGTGTTTTGTTATGTTTTCTTCTTTTTGTATTTTAGTTAGATATCCACAATCCTGCTTAATTCATCTTTACATATTGGTATACTTATTTGTAATTTTGTGTAACACTGTTGTGTTCATTGTGTAACACTGGTTTTGTAGTCAATTGTAACCTTCAACTGTATGCATCAGTTTCTCAAACAAATATTTTATAGAGTTACGGGGTAGAGTTGTATGGATAATCGGTACTGCGTCCGAAATCGTTTAGTTTAAATCCAATCTATTAGATGCTTCTCTTCTTTAATTTCCAATGATCCTTTATTTGACCCCGTTGCCGTTTGTATGTAACTGCTTCAGTGGTAACAGTATTTTTCTAAAATATACTTAACTAAATAGAAACACAACAAGATATGTCATATCATATAAATTATATCTTCCCAGGCTACATCCACCCGAATTGTCGGGGGAATTTGGTGGTTTTTTACGTTGATTATCATTTCGTCATACACCGCCAATTTAGCGGCTTTCCTAACAGTAGAGCGCATGATCACGCCCATAGAGAATGCAGCAGATCTCGCTGAACAAACTGATATCAACTACGGCACACTGGAAGGAGGGTCCACAATGACATTCTTCAGGGTAAGTTTGTTATGAGCATTCCCATATGTGTCGTACCGAATTTTGTCTTTCGCAACTAAGTGTAATCTAACACTGCACCTAAATGCAAATAATTTATTGCAGGATTCAAAAATTGGTATTTATCAAAAAATGTGGCGGTTTATGGAAAGTAAAAAACCTTCCGTATTTGTTTCAACATACGAGGAAGGCGTCAAACGTGTTTTGGAAGGAAATTATGCATTTTTAATGGAATCTACAATGTTAGACTATGCAGTTCAACGAGATTGCAACCTGACCCAAATCGGTGGACTTCTTGATTCAAAAGGATATGGTATAGCTACCCCGAAGGGATCACCATGGAGGGATAAAATTTCGTTAGCTATTTTGGAACTACAAGAGAAAGGAATCATTCAAATCCTTTATGATAAATGGTGGAAAAATACCGGAGATGTTTGTAACAGAGATGACAAAAGCAAAGAGTCCAAAGCCAGCGCTTTGGGTGTTGAGAACATAGGTATTTCATATATTTCACTTTTTTAATTTTTTTAATGGGTTCTAAAAAAATTATGCTTTCAATATTGCAGGTGGTGTTTTTGTTGTATTGCTATGTGGACTAGCTCTGGCAATTCTTGTAGCTATTTTAGAGTTTTGTTGGAATTCTAAGAAGAATGCTCAAACAGATAGACAGTCATTGTGTTCTGAAATGGCGGAAGAATTACGATTTGCCGTACGATGTCACGGGTCTCGTCAACGACCGGCTCTGAAGAGGAGCTGCACGCGCTGCAGCCCTGGAACCACCTATGTGCCTGCTGCTTTGGGGATGGCACATATCAATGGGGTAATACTAGAGATGACTAATTTTCCGCAATATAAATACAGTAGACTTTTCTATAACACGGTTAATATGTTACCATTTTATGAAATTGTTTTATAAGAAGTCGTGTAACTTCACTAAATAAAATACAAAAATCGCGTTGCATATATAGCAGTCGTAACAACTTGCATTATAGGAAGGTTTACTGTATCAAATAACTTTTTTTACTCTTCTATTACCTTTATATAATGTGCAATATACATAAATATTACGTAAATGCAACGTTTTCATTTATAGAGCACTATTTGGTGCTAATTACGATATATGAAGAATAAGATCAAAATTTATATCAATTTAAATAAGAAAATAATAATTACTGTAAAATTGGGTAGCATGGCAGCTATGTAATATTTATATAACTTTGTTTACGGAGCTTCCTTAAATTGTTTGTTTTCTTAATAACCAGGAGCTTCCATTTCAAGAATCTACAATAATTCCTATGATGGAACTGAAAAAGACATCACTAAATTACAATCCTCACACCTAGCGCAAGTTCCTAGGGGATCCTACGTCTTCAAAACAAGGCATCCCAGATTATTATGGAGGAAGATATCGAGTTGGAAACGACAGACCCCAATCATCTCAGAAATACATCTACATGCTCCCAAAATATCGTCAAATTAGGGTGCCTACAAATTGCTCCAAATTTCGACAAAGTACGAATTCCGCCCAATACAGCCCTGGGAGACAGTGCTGCTCCAAGAATTGTAATACTCCAACGAAGTCGGCAGATAATATTGTGTGGAGGTTCGATGTTGACATCAGTCATAAAAATCCTGATGTGGTCAGAAATAACGAAAAAACTTTGATTTCTAGGACCACTACATTGTGATAGAATTATGTTCATTTATTCATTTTTATACAATCTTGTTGTTTTTTGCAAGATTTTATTGAAAGTGATTTTTATTTAATATTTAATTATATATACATACATACAAACACACATACATATGCTCGTACTCGTATGCATGTAGATATGATACATGAAATAATAATAAGTATAAACTCTTATAATTGAGATCGACTATAAAAATCAAAATAAAAATAAAAATAACCTAAAAATTTTGGATGTTTAAAACATAAATGTGTTCAGTGTTACCAGATTATTATAAAAAGAAACAAAATAATAATATGTGAAAAATTCAAAGTCATCAAATTCAAGATTGATGGTTGTCCAGTCATTCATTGATCATTGTACCTTGTCCAGTCCAGATGTTTTTAAATATATTCCTGTTAGCATTTATTTCCAGTTATAAGTCCCAATAATCCATAAAATGAATTAATAGCTAATTCATTGTTAACTCAAGTTCGTTCTTTGAAGTCAGTACGAACTTCTCACGAATTCGACTTCGCTAAATGTTGATATCTGTTTCATTGAAGTAACCATGAATTCTATGATTTCTAAATAATATGATTTGCTGGATAAATTGTTTCTAAATATTTTAATAATCTAAAAATATTGGAGACGCCAGAAAACAAATGGTTAGACGTATACTGCTAGAAAGAAAAACTATCATCCCCTTTTAGATAGAGTATGAAAATCATATACATATATAATATTACTCTTTCCAGCACTATATGTCTATTCAAGTTTGTCTCAACAGTATTAAATGAGAGGTTTATTATTTTCAATTAGGAATTTATTACTTTTTGACAATTAAATATATCAGAGGTATTCATAAGTATTGCATTACTAAAATTTCTGGGAAACTGCATGAATTCACATCGAAGTTATATTCGTTACGCTCAACCGACGTGCAATAAAAGTGTTCACTCAGAATTCGTTTTTCGCACTTCTGTGTACTTTGTTCTTTAGTGTATGACTTCCTTGTTGACCCATGTTCTTATGAAATATGGCAGTCGTCTGCTTTCAGAAGCGATAAATTTATATTCGATTTTTTCATAAAATTTCTATAAAAATATCGGAATAGCAACTACAGAACCACAAAATAATATATGTGAATATGAATACCCCTAATATAATGTATTTAAAATTTATTTATTATTATTATACGCAATTGCTTCATTTCAGAAATGTATATAAGTTTTAACTATTAACTATTTTAAATATTTATTAGAAATAAGTACTCATTATTTCTTCAACATGTTTTAATATACATGTAGTTATAACAAATATGGTTGATCAGACATTAAATAAATGTAAGTGTATCCACCTTAAACTGCGTTATATTTCCACTACAAAATCTCTTCCACAATTATATTAATTTACTTTGTTACTACTAATTCTTTACTATTATACAATGGAATTCGGTGTCAGCTCAAAGACCACATTTAAATTTGGCGGTTTAGTTTAGTTTGAAGAAATCTGTTTTGTTCAGTTTGACCACTACCTCCTGGGTGGTAGTAACACATTGTCTACGTACATTTAGATATAAAATATTTGCTATATTTTATAAATACTTCGTTTTATAATGTCTCAAATTTTATTATAAATATTTTTATTTCAGATTTTTTAATATTTATTCTACCTTTTTTAAAAGATGTTAACCTGGCAACACTGGACAATACGGTGAATCTGACAGTAGTACGTTGAGTTAAAAGTACTGTTGTATCATAACCTAGTTTAGACATTAAACTTATTTATATTAATTATATTATGAACTGCCAGTATTAACTACTACATACATTTACTTTATTTATTTTGAATTAATCATTACTTATTAATGGTTTATTAGCATTAATTTGGCATGTCTCAAAAACTTAAAAAGTACGTGTTTTGGTTTGCACAGGAGCACGTTGATTTTCGACATGCTGTATGTAGTTTTTATTATTTAATACAATAAATTTATGATTATTGAATATAACATACAATTAATTCATTTCTAGGAAATATTATCGATAGCAAAATTGTTTAATATCATTCCAGGAAATATAAGTAGACATTCTGACGATGTAAGTATTTGATTTTATATTAATATTTGTTTAACACATATAGATTTCTCTATTTTACATATTTACAGGCTCCTTATTGGATTGTTGAGTTAAATAACGAACAACAGGTACTAGATATAGCAAATAGATCTGTATCGTTAAAATGCTGTCTGGAGTTATGGGCTCACTCCAAATCTGTAGACAACTTACACAAAAATGTGATGCAAGCTTTAAAGGATAATCCGAATTATTCTCAATATTTTAGAAAGGATTTATCATTTAAAGTAACTGTAGAAACATTTTGCAAACATCTAACTCAAAAAGAAAAAATTAGCAAAATTGAGGTATTAAAATAATAAAAAATTAAGTAATAATAATAAAGATGTTTTAACAATATTTTTAAATTGTTACACTTTCAATTATTTCATAGGAATTTTCATATCTTCCTATAGAAGGCCCTGTTAAATTAAACGATCCAAATGTCGAATTATATTATTGCGAATATTATGGACTTGATTCCAATAACATTCCAGCCGAACCTTCGGAGGTGCTATTTGGCAGATTGGTTAGTAAATTTGAAGTTTCGGAAATATGTATGTTTACATATTTCAAGAATAATTTATATGTATATATTTCAGGTTTGTAGTGGTCAAAGAAATTTAATAAATAGAATATCTCTTAAAACTCGTAAGTTTATTGGAAACACAAGCATGGATCCTCAGTTGTCGTTGCTGGCGGCTAATCAAGCTCTAATTCAAAACGGTTCCATAGTTTTGGATCCTTTCGCTGGGTCCGGGTCACTATTAGTTGCTGCTGCAATGTTTGGAGGTAAACACTAATCGTATAATATACGACAATCCATATTTAAAATATTATTTGCAATATATTTTGTAGGATATGTTTTGGGAACTGATATAGATTATTTAATGCTTCATGGAAGAACGCGACCTAGTAGAATAACACAAAAGGTATTACTAATAATATATTCTCTGTATCAAAACATCTAGGAATGTAAATTATCAGACGTTTTGTAGGTTAGAGAAAAAGATGAAGGTATTTTAGCGAACATGAAACAATACTCATGTGTATCTCAGTATCTTGATGTCATAGTCGCAGATGTTTCGAGACCTCTATGGCGGGATGGTATGAAATTAGATGCAATTATTACCGATCGTAAGTACTGAGTATATACCTTGTATTGAAACAGTATGTAGTTATTGAAACATATGTTAATTTTATCCAGCTCCTTACGGCATTCGGGAATCTATGGAAAGAGTAGGAGTAGAATCTAACGAGTCCGTTAATCAAAATGATAAAATTGATGTAGTGAAAATGTCCGATACATCGAGAAAATCAAGGGTGAAGCAATCTAAAAATAAAAAACAGGAATGTGAAGAACATTTTCCTACAAAAGTAGATTACAATTTACCACAACTGTATGCAGATTTGTTAGAATTTTCTTGCAAACATTTAATAGAAGGCGGAAGATTGATTTGCTGGTTTCCAGTGATTAGGTAACAAAAATAATTCTAATGCGTCCTAATGTAACTCTTTTAAAATATTTTCATCTGAATGTATTTCTTTTTAGGGATGATTACAGTGAACAATCTTTGCCTAAGCATGAGAAACTTGTCTTAGTATCGAATTCCGAACAAGTTCTCAGTAAGTACACAGCTCGAAGGATGTTGACATTTGAGCGATTGAAAGATGAACAGAACACGAATGAGATTAAGACTTCAAAGGTAAAAACTAATGAAATTAGCGACTTTAGATATAAATATTTTTCACATGGAGAAGAAACTCGAAAGGAAAAGCGAATGAAAAAAGCTGAAGAAAAAGAAAGAGGCCGATTAGAAAAAATTAGGAGGCAAATGCTAGTTCAAAATAAAAGTGACTTCTGAACATAATCTGATTGCTGCAAATGAGACTTGCTATCGCATTCCTGCAGTTAATAACAGCAGTACTTTAACAATTAACTTAAAGATTACAATAGTAGACCAGAAATGTGAAAGTACTAAAGAAAAGGTTATAAGGAAAGGTGAAGCTTAATTAATGATTCGTACTTCCATCAACGCACTTCGTACAGTTACACCAACAACAGTTATTGTAAATAAGTTGTTTGATATTTAATAGATTAACTATGTTAGTTTTATTTTATATTTTAACTAATAAATAGTACAAATTGTTGAATAATTTATTTGTAGTTTGTTCAGTTCTTTGCTATTATAAAGATGTTGCTAGTAAAAAAGTAACAGAAATATTCCAAATCTTACACTAGCCCATTAATTTTGACTCTTTAAACTAATATAGCAATCATCTTAAATAGTTTATTCTAATGTTAATTAAAAGTTACTATTCATTAGCTAAAGAAAATTAGATTTAAAGGTAATTTCTCAAGGTCTTTCTGATTGACATTTAGATATATATTATTACAAAGAAAATATATTGCAATGTTAATATTATACATAATAATGTGTATTCAAAGTTTTTTTTAATAAAGTACTAGTTCTCTTTAAATGCAGACTCTTCTTAAATCCTCATAAATTATTCCTTTAGGATGTCTACAGTAAATATAAGACACATAATACAGACTCGTTATAGTTTCTAAATGTCAAATTTAAGTTATAGTATTGGAATTAATATATCAGTGTTTATTAGGTTGCATAATCTCTTGGCGCAAAGGAATTGAAGAGCCATCTGTAGAACAAGCATTGAAGCACATATTTTATCCTACCCTCAAATAGATGGCGAAAGTAGTTTTGAGATATGTATAATATAATTTTTAAAAGTAAGTATTCCTTACATTTTCAATGTGTAGGAAATTACTACCTAGGAGAGATTTTCTAAATGCAATAGAACAAAATTAAAAGCAAACAAAAAAAATCGAAGAACTAACCTTATAGCGCCATCTGTTAAAGAACAGCTTAAAATTATACTTAGTTCATTACTTCTTTAAGAGATGGAATGTTATTATCATTGCGCCAAGTCAATATGCAACCTAAGTAACACCGTTACTTCATTGTTTTATTCAATGAAATGCATTTTAAAATGTTCAATTGTTTGTGTATTTTCAGGTTGAATTAATTAATTAAACAAATTAACCTAATTGTTTTATTAATTTCTGAAAATTCTGAAATTACAAATGTTTACAAAAATAAATATATAAATATTAAAAAATCGATATGATAAATATTCACAAATATATATATATATCCTATATTATAATGTTCCAACTGTTTGTTTATATTCTTATGATCTTATATTCTTATGTTCTTATATGTTTGGTACTGAATTTTGTATAGCAGCGCGAAAACGGCTCCCACGATCTTTTTGAAAATTTCCTATTTCGTAGAGAAAAAAATTCTAAGACTTTTGCCGTCCCCGGATTTTTCCCTGAATTTCCTGGAAACCCGTAATTTTGGAAAAACTGGAAAAAAAGTGAGCCCTGTTTTGCTGTATTACTCTTAATTCGTAAAAGATAGAAAGTTGAAATTTTGCATGTGTATTAAGGTATTGCTGACATTTCTCAAAAATTAGAAATTCAAAAATTGACAAAGGGGGGGTTGAAGAAATTCGGGGGCCCGGTAGGGAACTTTGGAGATAGTTCATATTTTGGATTCTAGATAAATTAAGTATATTACTAATAAAAAAAAAATTCAAAATTTCAAAATTTTATTGGGGGACACGGGGGCAATATTTGCCGAGAGTAAAAATTGTGCTAGAAAGTTGAAATTTTGTATATAGGCTAACCTTGGTAACTTATTTACGAATCGAAAAAAAAATCCCAAATTTTGAAAAAAAGTTGGTCAAATAACGCATAAATTGAAAATATTTTTTATTTTGATCAAAAAAATATATTTTTTTAGTAAATTTATATGTATCGAGTATATGTGAGTATCGACCAGTATATGTGCGAGTTTATTTATTATTTCAATTTAAAAATAGAACAGTTAAATATGAAATTTAATTACGAATTATTTTATTGGATTCAAATCATACACGATAAAAAGTCGTCACTTTGCGACAGGGGGTAAACTCTAGACTTTAAAAGAGACTTTAAAGACTTTAAAGAGAAAAAAATTCTAAGACTTCTAGCGTCCCCAGATTTTTCCCTGAATTTCTTGGAAACCCGTAATTTTGGAAATGATGAAAAGATTCAATTTTAGATTTTAAAAAATCATAAATTGTTTGTAATTTATAACTTTTGTAACTTTTTTTTCTAAATTTTTTTTTGGATTTCTTGAAATTTTTTGATGCAGTTATGTTCATTAGACTTTAAATTAAAGAACTGCTTCATTACATTTTAATTATCTCCGCGATTCTGGCTTTTAAGCGACCTCTTTTAAATTCATGGACAATTTTTTTCTAATTTTTTTTTTAATTTCTTGAACTTTTTTGATGCAGTCATGTTCGTTAGGGTTTAAATTAAAGAACTGCTTCATTACATTTTAATTATCTTCACAATTCTGACTTTTATGCGACCATTTTTAAATTCATGGACATTTTTTTTCTAAATTTTTTTTTTGATTTCTTGAAATTTTTTGATGCAGTTATGTTCGCTAGGACTTAAATTAAAGAACTGCTTCATTACATTTTAATTATCTCCGCGATTCTGGCTTTTATGCGACCTCTTTTAAATTCATGGACAATTTTTTTCTAAATTTTTTTTTAATTTCTTCAACTTTTTTGATGCAGTTATGTTCGTTAGGGTTTAAATTAAAGAACTGCTTCATTACATTTTAATTATCTTCACAATTCTGACTTTTATGCGACCATTTTTAAATTCATGGACATTTTTTTTCTAAATTTTTTTTTTGATTTCTTGAAATTTTTTGATGCAGTTATGTTCGCTAGGACTTAAACTAAAGAACTGCTTCATTACATTTTAATTATCTCCGCGGTTCTGGCTTTTATGCGACCTTTTTTAAATTCATGGACTTTTTTTTCCTAAATTTTTTTTTTTGATTTCGTGAAATTTTTTGATGCAGTTATGTTCATTAAGTTTTTAATTAAAGAACTGCTTCATTACATTTTAATTATCTCCGCGGTTCTGGTTTTTATGCGACCTTTTTTAAATTCATGGACTTTTTTTCTAAATTTTTTTTTTTTGGATTTCTAGAAATATTTTTATGCAGTTATGTTCGTTAGGCTTTAAATTGAAGAACTGCTTCATTACATTTTAATTATCTCCGCGTTTCTGGCTTTTATGCAACCTTTTTTAAATTCATGGACTTTTTTTTCTAAATTTTTTTTTTAGATTTCTTGTTTTTTTTTAAAGCAGTTTTGTTCGTTAGGTTTTTAATTAAAGAACTGCTTCATTACATCTTAAATATCTTCGCGATTCTGGCTTTTATGCGACCTTTTTTAAATTCATAAACTTTTTTTTCTAAAATTTTTTTTTGGATTTCTTGAAATTTTTTGATGCAGTTATGTTCGTTAGGCTATAAATTAAAGAACTGCTTCATTACATTTTAATTATCTCCGCGATTCTGGCTTTTATGCGACCTTTTTTAAATTCATGGACTTTTTTTTCTAATAATTTTTTTTGGATTTCTTGAAATTTTTTGATGCAGTTATGTTCGTTAGGCTTTAAATTAAAGAACTGCTTCATTACATTTTAATTATCTCTGCGATTCTGGCTTTTATGCGACCTTTATTAAATTCATGGACTTTTTATCTAAAAATTTTTTTTGGATTTCTGGAAATTTTTTGATGCAGTTATGTTCGTTAGGCTTTAAATTAAAGAACTGCTTCATTACATTTTAATTATCTCCGCGATTCTGGCTTTTATGCGACCTTTTTTAAATTCATGGACTTTTTTTTCTAATAATTTTTTTTGAATTTCTTGAAATTTTTTGATGCAGTTATGTTCGTTAGGCTTTAAATTAAAGAACTGCTTCATTACATTTTAATTATCTCTGCGATTCTGGCTTTTATGCGACCTTTTTTAAATTCATGGACTTTTTTTCTAAAAATTTTTTTTGGATTTCTTGAAATTTTTTGATGCAGTTATGTTCGTTAGGCTTTAAATTAAAGAACTGCTTCATTACATTTTAATTATCTCCGCGATTCTGGCTTTTATTCGACCTTTTTTAAATTCATGGACTTTTTTTTCTAAAATTTTTTTTTGGATTTCTTGAAATTTTTTGATGCAGTTATGTTCGTTATGCTGTAAAATAAAAAACTGCATCATTAGATTTTAAATATCTACGTAGATACTCAAAAAATTGCATTGCTTTTAAAATCATAAAAGTGAACCTTTTCATCATTTTTAACAAGATTATAGTCTTCTTTCTATATGGAGATTTAATATATTGATATATCATAAACTAAAATACTTATTTAAAAATGAATTATAAATTTGAAATCAGCATTCAAAATTAAGTTAAAATTCGTTATAAAATCACAAATATATTTTCTTCAATTTTTATGAAAAGTAACTATAAGTATACTCTTCTTACTTTTCATAAAAATTGAAAATAAAAATCACTGGTTTTTTTAACGGTTTTCTAACATAATTTTTAATGCTGATTTCAAATTTATAATTCATTTTTAAATAAGTATTTTAGTTTATAATATATCAATATATTAAATCTCCATATAGAAAGAAGACTATAATCTTGTTGAAAATGATGAAAAGGTTCACTTTTATGATTTTAAAAGCAATGCAATCTTTTGAGTATCTACGTAGATATTTAAAATCTAATGATGCAGTTTTTTATTTTACAGCATAATGAACATAACTGCATCAAAAAATTTCAAGAAATCCAAAAAAAATTTTTAGAAAAAAAAGCCCATGAATTTAAAAAAGGTCGAATAAAAGCCAGAATCGCGGAGATAATTAAAATGTAATGAAGCAGTTCTTTAATTTAAAGCCTAACGAGCATAACTGCATCAAAAAATTTCAAGAAATCCAAAAAAAAATTTTAGAAAAAAAAGTCCATGAATTTAAAAAAGGTCGCATAAAAGCCAGAATCGCAGAGATAATTAAAATATAATGAAGCAGTTCTTTAATTTAAAGCCTAACGAACATAACTGCATCAAAAAATTTCAAGAAATCCAAAAAGAAATTTTAGAAAAAAAAGTCCATGAATTTAAAAAAGGTTGCATAAAATCCAGAATCGGGGAGATAATTAAAATGTAATGAAGCAGTTCTTTAATTAAAAACTTAATGAACATAACTGCATCAAAAAATTTCAAGAAATCCAAAAAAAAATTTAGAAAAAAAAGTCCATGAATTTAAAAAAGGTCGCATAAAAGCCAGAACCGCGGAGATAATTAAAATGTAATGAAGCAGTTCTTTAATTAAAAACTTAATGAACATAACTGCATCAAAAAATTTCAAGAAATCCAAAAAAAAATTTAGAAAAAAAAGTCCATGAATTTAAAAAAGGTCGCATAAAAGCCAGAACCGCGGAGATAATTAAAATGTAATGAAGCAGTTCTTTAATTAAAAACTTAATGAACATAACTGCATCAAAAAATTTCAAGAAATCCAAAAAAAATGTTTAGAAAGGAAAGTCCATGAATTTAAAAAAGGTCGTATAAATGCCAGAATCGCAGAGATAACTAAAATGTAATGAAGCAGTTCTTTAATTTAAAGCCTAACGAACATAACTGCATCAAAAAATTTCAAGAAATCCAAAAAAAATTTTTAGAAAAAAAAGTCCATGAATTTAAAAAAGGTCGCATAAAAGCCAGAATCGCGGAGATAATTAAAATGTAATGAAGCAGTTCTTTAATTTAAAGCCTAACGAACATAACTGCATCAAAAAATTTCAAGAAATCCAAAAAAAAAATTTAGAAAAAAAAAGTGCATGAATTTAAAAAAGGTCGCATAAAAGCTAGAATCGCGGAGATAATTAAAATGTAATGAAGCAGTTCTTTAATTTAAAACCTAACGAACATAACTGCATCAAAAAATTTCGAGAAATCAAAAAAAAATTATAGAAAAAAAGTCCATGAATTAAAAAAAAAATCGCATAAAAGTCAGAATCGCGTAGATATTGGAAATTTACTTAAACATCTTATCAATTAAAAGTGTAGCGAAAATAGATCAATTAAAAAATTAAACACATTTGAAATATTAATTATTTAAAAAAGAAATACTTAACTCACACTCGTTGTCTTGCGACGGGCCGAACAGCTAGTAATATATATAATGTTGCAAAACATGCCAAGTTGCTTGATTTTGCGTATCGCCTAAAACTGCGTATTTTTTCAAATATTTTGATATTTTCTTGTCAAAGACAAAAAACACATTAAATTTTTAACAAGAGTATAAATCTTTATAATAATGTTGAAAACCAAGGTATTATAAAGTATTTAAATAATCCATTTCAACTAAATTTTTAAACGAAAGAAGTGTATAACCTTGTTACAATCCTTGAAAAACCTAAAATTTTAAACTTTTAAAATAATCCATTTCAACTAAATTTTGAAACGAAAGAAGTGTATAACCTTGTTAAAAGCATTGAAAAGATTTGAATTTTAAACTTTTGAAATAAGCAATTTCAACTAAATTTTGAAACGAAAGAACTGTATAATCTTATTAGATGCATTAAAAAGATTTTAATTTTAAACTTTTGAAATAATCAATTTCAACTAATTTTTTAAACGAAAGAAGTGTATAATCTTGTTACAAGCATTGAAAAACCTAAAATTTTAAAATAATAAATTTCAATTCATTTTTTAATTGAAGGAAGAAGATAACCTTCATAAAAATACTAAAATAATGAATTTAAACTTCGAATTTGTGAGAATAATGACAAGAACCATAAATTTTTATGTTTGCTTTAAATTACTCGTTTAAACTACGTAGATGTGAGCGAAATGTACTTGAAATATACAAAAGAATTCAAATTCTTAAAGGAATTTATATTCCACGGTTTTTAATTCATGTTTATGTAGTGTAAATTAAGTTGCAGACTGTCTAGGCGTTATATCAGTGTTGATTTCCTCGCTATCAAACTGCTTGTTGTAAACATCTATGCCAATTATTTAGTTAAGCTGTGGTCGACTAAAACTGCTAATTAAGAAAAACAAACGATTCAATTTTTTTAAATATTTATTTACACTATCTTACGTAATCACTCAAACATTTTTATACATTCAATCATTATAATTTTTGAAAATAAACTTTTTTAAATAATATGGTTTTTGATAAATGTTTGATTTGGTATTGCATTTAATTTTTATTAAAATAATAATAAAAACTTTAAGTATTAAATAATTACAACTAAAATAGGAAATATATTTTCTACTGAGGTTTTATCTGTAATTAATTACTTTGTAATTGTTAAATGTTTCAGATGTTTTCAACTACTTTTTTATATTTGCTATACAAACAATGAGGCTAATATTATAATCATGATAATTATAATTATAAAGTTAATATTATTATTATTATATATTATTATATATTATTAATATATTAATTAATAATAGCTATATGAACTAATTCAATAGATTTAGATAACAGTATATTATCATAATTTTGCAATAACTTTTAAAAAACCATTTCTTAAGTATTAAATTTTGAAGTTGAGTTCATAATTTTTTTAAATAGACTGTGCTAATTCATTGCATAAAACATTATGTCCTTTATGTGTAAATGCAAACCTTTAAAACTAATACTTGTGTCAAATATAATTTTTATTTTTATTTGAAGTACTTTAAGACTTTAATCATTCCACATTCCTGCTTAATCCTCTGCTTAATCTGTCTGTTATTTATCTTCAAATATCATGAGCATATGCTATTGTAATTGTATTATGTATTGCTAATGTATTATCGCTGCAATACACATTATATATTTATATTTTTATTACACGCAATAAATAAAATATACCGATTAAATGTTCCAAGTAATAAATAAGACAGATATAGCAGAAGGTTTCACAAAAAATCAAAAAATAAAACTGAGATTTGCTAATAATTTAAAATGCAATTTACATAATTTGTTATGTATTAAATATTTTTTATATATCGATTATGTGATGGAATAAATAGTTCAATTAAAAATATTTTTTATTTATATAATTGTGTGTATAATGTGCGTTAAGAATTTATTTTAATTGTAATATTTATAGCTTATTTTTGATGACCTATAAAGGTACAATTAGCTTAATTTATTGAAAATAGTTAACCGCCAGGCCTAATCTGAATTTTTAAAACTATTTAAAACCAGTAAATAAGTTATTTTCAATCAAGCAATATAACTTTGACTGCCGTAAATTTATGCTTTATTTACTTTACATAACAATCCTAATTTTTTTGTTCTTAAAATAGTTTTGGTGTAAGTGATACCTGCTCTGAATAAAAATCAATAAAATATTAATAATAAATTTAAAATTTACATTAGATATCGCACAGTTTTAATAAGTTTGTTTACAAATATACAAATAATAGTAGAGGCGTATTTTATATATTTTACAATGTAAAACCGATTGTATTGTTGGTTAACTGTTAAACAATTTACAAATATGATTATATTTATGTCTCTCTTGAACATAATTTATATAAACTAAAAATGTTAAGAAGTATGTAAATTTATCATAGCCTAGTTATATAAGCAACACTACGCGAATATTCTATTAATTAAAATAGAACAGTAATAGCTCTGTCTCATTTACTAATTTAGATGATTCAAAACAAAAATTATAGTGTTGACACAATCTTATATGCTAGCAAGAATTTTTTTTTTAATATTTCATGAAAGACATGAAATTTGTCTCAACAACAGAAATGAGAAAGGTCTATTAAAACAATTTTAATCTTTACACAAATGCATGAAAATTGTTTACATTTCATCAATATTTTCATTTCCCTAAATGTTATATTATTTATTCTTGTTAATTCTTGGTTTAGTGTATAAACCGTTCATTAACTTTTTTTATTAAAGCTTTATAATTTCCTGTTTTGTCCAGAATTTCTTTTATTTATTTTGAACAAAACAATTTGTGTTATCAGAAGTTCATATCATCTTACCATAATACTGAAATAATCTGTAAATTTAAGTCTCTTTTTAACATTTACTTTAAAGTTTGATCAGTCAGTGTTCTTCAGTAATATCGGTCATATAAATGTGCCCGTCGCGTCGTATTATGGTAGACAAACAAACCAACTACTTGGTTACAAAAATAGAAAAGATATTAATAAAGAACATGAAAAATATTATTTTCAGCTGATACTTATACAGATTTAAATCTAAAATTTGATTATCATTACTTAAACTTTTCAGGAGAAAATTCTTTATTAAGGTAATTCTGCACCAAAACCTGTTCCTTACAAAAACATGCAACAAAATGCGGTATATTGCATCAATTCAAGTTTACATTTGTTGCAGAATATTATTTTGGCGAGGCTATATCTTTAAACAGAATTTGATACGGTGAAATAATAATAAAAGAAAAAACAAATATTTGGAGGCCTATTATTTCTACAATAATTACAAGTACTGATTGCTTTTGGAATCAATAAGGGCGTTGCACTCTGGATAGTGACCCTTCCCATATAGTTTTACAGAAATAAGGTAATATAAGAATGTTGTATTATACCTACGGATTTTTAAACATTTCTTAAAAAATCATTTAAAAATTATTATTTTTTGGTTGTATTGTATTATCCTTAGAGCAACAATGCCAATTTCTTAAAGAATACTGAAGAAAAAGTAATTATTGTCTATAAAAGAAGTATATTTAATTTAGGTAATTAATTTTTTATGATTTTACATTTTTTGAAATATACGCAGGTCGCGATTTGTATGAGTAAAGAGTATTATGGAACTATTTTTAATACCCGCTAAAAACAGATTTGTCAAAATGTCCAAAATGTCAATACGTACTATTTGATCTCGTACTAATCGCAATCATATTATACTCGTACTACGATTTGTTAGCATTACTTACATTGACTACTTCACATTTATTAGTGTGTTCCAGTTTAAGTCCATGTGACACAATACAATACGTTGCCAAACGTGGTATATGCTCCAATTGATCAGATGTTTAAAGCCTGTATTAGGTTTGTACTAGTTGACAATTGTTGGTGAATTCTGTTAATTTTATAAGTTGTTTTTAATTGTACTGTGTCAGGATCAGGACGAGAGTAATGCTATCGAATCTGTAGTTACAAAACGCAGTTGATATGCTGTGGTTTAAGAAAAACAACAATTAATACAACAACAGATAACTAATTAATAATATTTAACATTTGATTCCGTGAACGTTCATCCACTATTAATAAAACATTTTTAAAACTAATTTCTATAGGATTTCATTATTTTATTATAAGTCTATTTATTAACAGATTATTAGCATGGCAACAATCAAGTAGTGACAAATGTTTTTCTTAACAATGCTATATTATTTATATCAATAATTATTTTATAGTAATTATTGTAAATACTATCTATAAATTTTATATCACCATAAATTTTTTCATAGCTTGTGGAATTCCTAAATTATTATGAATTCAATTGAGATAAAAATTATTATATCAGTAAATTCAAAACGTTTTTGTGATGTTCGTATTACGTTTACGTTAACGTTAGAAGGACACCACTGGAACTCATCAAGTCTACTGCATACACATTTACATTATAAATAATAAAATTGACGCCGCAGTTAATCACACTCTAAGATGGAAGTTTTATTTGATTGAACAATGAGAAGACGAACATCAAAAACTAAGTAAATACAAAATATTCTAGTGACATTCAATGTCATATGAGCGTTTTGTGTTTACTGATTTCAATTTAAGATTGAATAACTTCCATTTCTATTTGCGTTAAGGGTTAAAATAAACTGCAAAATATACACAATTGTCAAAAAGTATTTAAAAATAATGTGATAATATTATAGCATGCGTATATTACAAAAAGAATATTTTACCAACTTATTTACACAAAAAAAAATATTTAAACGCAATTTCATGGAAAAATATATTCGCGATTCAAACTTGAAATTGAATACAGCTAAACCAATTGTCTACGAAATTGATGATATTTTGAGATTGAGTTGAACTATTTTTTATCATTATGTATCGCTGCCAAACATTGTTAATTTAGAATTTCCAATCAGTAAAAATATAGTAATTTTAATATTCGAAACTGGAGTATATTAGTTTAAAGTTTAATTAGAATTCATGAAATGTAATTAATGATTACGTGGAAGAATGTAAAGCCTATCAGCATGCATTAGAATAAATATACATATTCGAAACCAAAAATATATTCTTCGATGAAAATATAGAAATTATAGTAAAGATTTAATTTATGTGTGACAACTGGCAGCTTTATTGACGAGAGGGAAAACTATTTGTGCATTTCCTTTATTTTCTTTTTCAATTAAAAATATTCAATTAATTTTATTTAATTCTACAAATACAACTGATAAGATATTTTTCTCTAATACAAATACTTAGTATGGCTTAAATTTATTTTATATATATAACTTATCTTGCAAGCCAGGATTACTTCTTAACTATTAAAACTACTGATTATAAAAAATTGCTACATTGTTATTGCTTTTATCTCAAAAATTTAACCACATCTGTGACATGTCGTACGTTATTAGGTAACTATGCTATTATATTCTAGTGTTAAGTATTACAGTTTATTTTTTATTTACATAAAATTATTGTTTTAAAAAATTAATAATTTAAGACATACTCAGTATCACTTATCAATTATAAAAATCATATCTATATATATATAACGAGTGATTTCAATAATGGTTAATATTTTTAATACACAAATATCTCGTTGTCTTACATATAGCAATTATAAACATAACAGTATGGTATCAAAATTCATTCTTTATTACTATAGCTTGAGTCAATTGTTTACGTAAATAAAACGTAATGCTTCTAAGTTAAAGCCAGGACTAACGTCACAGTTATCACAACACTTTCTTGTTATATTGCTGAGACGTTGAAAAGGCTCAGGAATATAACGAGAAAGTTTATGCGTACTGACTTATAATGTACAATGAAATTACAAATTAGTTGTTAAATGTATATATTATGTCATACAGAATAAAACAAGGAGAGAAAATCGTCGCAATTTTCAAATAATAATTTATCTCTAACATATTACTTAAAATATGAATAAAATCTTACGTAAAAAACATACTAATATTTATGTAAAATATTTTAGGTAAAAACTGTGGGAAACTATCAATAAATTGTAACATACTCGTATTTCCAGATCTGTATTTGTATTTCACTTTTGCGGTTCAATTACTACTTTCAATGTTAATTTTTATAAATAACAAATGTATTTATCATGTACTTTTTTGTTTTTCTTTTAAACGACAAGTGTCAAACCAATACTACCTGTCGATGTCATTGGTCGATGACAATGCTATTTGAAAAATTTGCTAAAATCTTTATCTTTAATTTCCACCCCCTTGTTTTAATCAATATACTTCTGCATATATACCTGTATGTGTGTGATACTTGGCATAGTGTCATTGTAAAATATTTCTATTAAAAATATTTTTATATTTTTAAAAATATCAAGTTATTTTTATAACAATTTGCATACGCAAATAAAACAATTTTATTCGTAAAGAGATTTAGTGACTGATTGACTCGTATGAATTTTAGTGATAAAATCGCGAAAAATCGATAATCTTTAATATTCTTGTCTTACGAAATGTTTTATTTCTTATCTACAAAAGAGTCTATGTTTCAGTGTTTTTACGTCAATTTCAAACATAAATGAATGTTTACTTTTGTATTCTTGCTTGTCATTAGGACATATAAAATTGTTTATGTTTTTATGGCACTCTCTATCATGCAATTAATTTATTCCATCAAATGGGGCCTTTTGTAAATTAAAAACTGATGTTCATTTATTTATTTTATCATACTCCAATTTAGAAGTGCAAGATGATTATAAAAATGTAAGTATTTCGATAAATAATTAACAGTGAATCACTATATTCTTGTCAAATATATATTAACAAATTATTATAATTGTAATTATAATAAATTATGCTAATTATATAAAACATTTTCTCTAGACTCGAGCGTCCCCGATATCTCTATAGCCATCCTCTTAAGACCCTCAGAATAAAAGCATCCATACCATCCATCCTTACCTCTTCTGCGCATGTGTAACTTAATTTGAACAAAATCTTTATAACTGGAAGTAAAGCCGCTTAAGTACTCTTAAATTTTAAACTTATCATTATATCGATAAATGCCTGATTATTTTGTTAGAACAATAATACATATTTGCTTGGAATGTACAACACAGAAATTGCAATAGAAATAAATAAATAAAATAATTTTTAAAATATAACTGACTTTTGACATTTTAAATGCTACTACGCAAGATAGATGTTTTACCTTCATTTAATTTTTGAGGTTACCAAACTAGAGTTATTAAAATAATTTTGTATAAATATATGTAATGTTTATAATGCATAACTTATCGGTGAATATACTGCATGTATTAATTTAATATTTCTTTCTTTATTTATGAGTCGGTAGAAGACTTGGAGGTGATATTCTGGATTGAATGAAATTGACGAAGATATTTTTAAAGTTAGTCTAGTATATAGGGCCTGTAATATTTTAATTTTTATTAACATTATTAATTTTTAATATTTGCTTAGTACAGAATTTGAGCAACCCAAAGATATTTTCGGGTGCTACAAGGTAGTTTAAAATCCATAACCTACTCCTTATAGACAACACTATGCTATATATAAATGCACTTTAAAATTATTTATACAAAATTAATTTATAATCTAACAATAACTATTATATTTAAATAATTATTATATTCAAATAAATATTAAAACTATTAAATGTAAGATTTCAGACAGGGTACGTTATTTTATCTACTTAACCTGATATACGAAGATAGTACATTAAGATTTTTTTTATAAGTAAATGTTACGCCTGAATTCATAGCAACACAGATAACCTCATCTCGTGCGATGACAGTTTTGTGTCCCTCAATAATAATTCCTAAATGTATTATTAATAACAATATAAATAAATAAATAAAAATTTAATTAAATATAATAAAAATAAATAAATAGTTAAGGCTGTAATTCTATTCAGATTTAATTCTTGACTTAATAAATTGATACTGATAAACGGTAGGCATTTGCCGAAATACTTGCTGGGTCTTAGAAGTGTGTTATCTATTAAAAAGTATATAATAGGTAGAGATGATTCACACGCTATATTACTGGCAAGGCGAGCGGTGAATGCAACGGTCGCCTTAAGTATATAGTTACAGTGGAAACTCTATAAACGTGTACAAATTATATTTTAATATTGCTGCAAATAATAAAGTGTTTATTCCAGCACATACTTAACGCCACTGATAGATACATTTCATACCTATAAATATAAATATCCAAATATAACAGCAATAATATTTACCAAAATTCATATAGATTAATTCTTCAAAATCAGATTAAATCTGCTGCAGGATTCAGGGTTTTCAGGTGACATTGAAATTAGAAGAGTAGATATGATTTTCCTAATATATAATTATATAAATATATTGTAACCTAGTCTAAGTCAACAGTGTGTTGTACACTTATTAAAAGTCGATGGTCTTGTCTTCCATCTGAGCACTTTGTGTCAAGAATGTCTATTAGTTAAAATATAAAACATGAATACAATCTGTAATATATAACTAAAATAGTTTTGGAAACTTATTCTTTTCTATCTGATCGAAATATTTTTACCAGATATGTTACATAATAATTAAATTGTTTTAAAAATAGGCATCATACTTAAACTGACCAGAAAACAGGAATTATTCAGTGTAGTATAGGTTTTAAAATAATTATGTACAGCGGTATTACATACAGATCTGGAGTGAATCAAATATGTGATCGTCAGCTTCTCACAGATCTAAAGGATTTTAAAACAGAGATCCACTTTATGTATCGGGTGGTTCCGAATGAAATAAAAGAGAAAGAGAAATTGTATCATATTTGTAAAAATCTTGAATTTTCAGATTTGCATGTAAAACCTGGATCTGTATTGATTTAAAGTAAATAAGGTTTTCTGAAATACAAAATGATCAGCATATATTCTCGCATACACACAATTTAAACGCAAACGCTCATTTCGCCACGCAGTCTAGAAATACCTAGGACGAATAGGAGTGTGGTTAGATTTTCCATTCTTTGCGATATTGCTTGTTTTTTTTAGTTGTAAAATACTTTAATGTTGTTTTGAAGATTGGTGCTTCAAGAAAGTAAGTGGTAGGTGGTAGGTGGTAGGTGGTAAGTGGTTAGTGTTAGTGCCCATAATCCGATACGATACTAAGTATTGCTTTTAAGTGAAACTTGATGTGCGCTTAATACTCGTAGCATAGTAATATCCGATATGTAATGATGTAGTTACTTTAAAGTGTAAAATGCAATAACTCGCTTATGAGATGTATATTTCTTATATTACTATAAGAAATCAAAACGTAACTTTTAGAAAATCTGGTCAGTTAAGTCATCGATAAAGAGTGAAATTTTTATACTCGTATCATAAATTCTGCATTCATATACCAAAATATTGCAATCGCTCACATTTACTATGACAGGCGACAGCATGAATTTGATTAGCAATTACTTTCGAGAAAATCGAATCGGACCACTTAACTCGTGCATCTTTAAGCAATTTTTAGAAATATCTTCAAACACAATTTTTCAGCTATTTTGAACACATGATTGTTGTAAAAGATATCTAAGCCTAACTATCGCAAAAGTGAATTTTTAATTGTTAATTTTAAATTCTGTCGTATTAATTTTTAATTTATTTTTCTGTCGTATTTTATTACTTACAAAATATGATGTTAATATATCATTTTAGTGACATTATGTTTTATTAAAACTTCAAGTTTGAAATTGAATTTATTAAACACCCTATACATAGTCAGGGTGGTGTCAGTAGACCCAAGCCACTGGTATCCATTGTGCGGTGGAATGCACTCGTTCAATTGCAGCTTCCAAAGATGCGATTGTATCTTCAATATCATTATTAACGATTGTTAAATCAAAAAAGTGTCCGTAGGCTTGTCTCAACATGTCAGACTCTTTTGCCAAGCGCTCTAAGCTGCCGTCATACTGAAAAAAAGCATTCAAATTAAACAAACCAATGGAAAATGGGCCATGGGCATTACGTGACACGGATACGGACACGGACACGGTCTCGGTTAATTTGGGTCACGGTGAAAGGGATGTGAAATAAATATTATTGATTTTCCAGATTGCTCTAGGGGAATAAAAGCAAACATCTAACACGTACTTATTAGACTTTTAGGATCTACAAACCTAATTACAGAAATAGATGAACTTGCTTTTAAGAACCCATCATCATGCTATCTCTGCACGTCCACTGCTTAACAGCAATCTCAACCAATGGGCAATGATGCAGGAAGACAGTAATAGACGCCGCGCCGCGCGTCGTAATGAATTTCATTACTTCACAAGAAATAGAATATCTCGCATACCGAGAAAGTATTTGATGAGGAGAAATTTATCAATATTTGCCTTAACGGTTACTTTGAATTCAACGATCAAATCAGCTGTGTTTGTAGTTAGACCAATGACTGAGGCGGCATTGTAACGTTGAATCCCTTTAATAATGGGCTTGTGTCCTATATCTTAATTTCTATAAAAGTGTACTATATATTGATAAAGTAGGTTACTATAACCTCAAATGTTCAATTATTTTTAATATCTCGTAATATATTAAGAGATATTAACAATTTAAAAAGTCATTTTATCTCTTTAATTATTAAAGGGATTCAACGTTGTACACGTTCCAAATGCATGTGACATCACAACCGCTGCTAACCTTACAGCTCATAAATCTCTGTTATATGTATTTATATATCAAAATATGAAATATTATTTACAGCTATTTCAAGGAATAATAAAATTCCAATAATATGTCTGCCCTAGCAGGGTTAAATAAAATAAAAACTTATTATTCTTTGACTTGACTTGATTATTCGACTACCAACAGCTACAGAACATTACCACAGCACTGACCTATTCAACAAATAACTATGATATAGCAATTAAAAGTTTGAATTGTAGTTTCAGCGCTAAAAATGGTCGGCCATATTTTTATGACGTGAAATGCATTTTGAAATAGCTGTAAAAAATATTTGATATTTTGATATATATATATTCATATAGCATAGATTTATGAGCTGTAAGGTTGGTAACCTTACACAAGGATTGTGATGTCACATGCACTTGGAATGTGTACAACGTTGAATCCCTTTAATAATTAAAGAGACAAAATGACTTTTATAATTGTTAATATCTCTTAACATATAAGGAGTTATTAAAAAATAATTGTACATTTGAGGTTCTAGTAACCCACTTTATCAATATATAGTACACTTTTATAGAAATTAAGACATCGGACACAAGCCCATTACGTACATATTTTTGAAAATAAATTTTTCAAAATAGTAGAACATTATAATGACTTCTTTTCATGTTACTTACATCGGCCAAATTTTGTAAAACTGGGGCGGCGATGAATACAACATATGGCGAGAATTCTGCAGTCCGTAACACCTTCAGCGCCTGTGGTTCAACATCTAGGATCGCCATCCTTCCGTCTGCGTGAATTTTTCTGATAGTCTCCAGCTTAGTGCCGTACATGGCGTCTTCGTGAGTGCCTGCTGGTAGTTAATTTATTGATTGACTGGAGAATTTAAACAAATTTTAATATAAAATAAAAACTAGTAATCCGAGGTCTGTGCCTGTTAAGAACAAAACGCTTTTGTGCTTTATTAAAAAAAAAATTTTTGTTTTCGTGTACCATAATAATATATCGGTTTATATACTTTGCAAATTTATTTTGTTGAATTTTCAAAAAGCGCTGAGTACCACGTTAAAATTTACTTTAATTAAAAAAATTGGGAGATCCTCGTGAAGTAGTAAAGAACTTACTGAACTTTGTAAATTTGTTCTACGATAGTCAAAAATTAATAAAAAAATTAAATAAGGGCAGTTTCCGAAACATTTAGGGAAATAATTATTTTTAAAAATGGAAATTTCACGTACATGTATATGGGATAGTTTTATTAACTTGCGCATTTGATTAAAAATTTCATGTAAGTATCTAATTAGGCCGTATCTGCCGTATCAATGATATGTCCCCCCCCCCCCCCCCGGGCTACAGGGGCCCTAAATGTGTGAAAGCGTAAAAATCGTAAAATATTATCCACAATCTCACTTAAACTCTTAGGCCGTACTTAGCTTAGTTCCTAGGAGCATTAATTGTAAGTAATAACGAATAATCAATATATTTAATATTTTAATTCAATGCGAGCGTTTTTGTTCCTTTTGTGAAAAGTCTTTACCGATAATTTGGGCCCCCCAACAAATTTTGATACAGGGCCCCTCTATGGCACGCTACGTTACTGTATCTAATGTAGAAAATTATTATTTTAATTGAATATGGTTCAAGAAAACATCAAGCTTTCAATTAAAGTAATAAAAATAGTATGTTTCCGAAGAAATAACAAAAATAATTGACATTTTTTATAAACAATATCATCACAATCATCCGTTACTTCCGCTGTTCAAAACACGATGTAAAATTTGACAACGTCGCTTGCACAGTTAGTCGCCGCATGAGTAACCGCGAATATTCGAAAGGGATTAGATCTAAGTTTTCAGGTTATGTACTCCAGCGGTGTTGTCAAATGTACTCAAGCGATTTATAGTACGTTATACTTTTTAGTCAATTGAATGTTTATTAATATTAAATAATTAATTTTTTTTTTAAATTATGTGCATGAAAAAAATTACAAGTAATATAATATTGTTACGTAAATTATTACACTACGATGGTACTAGGATGTTCTTAAAAACAATAAAAATAAAGGTTATTAAAGTGTTGAACTCACCGTACTCTAAATATTCATTTGCTGCAATGTCGCCCATCATTTCGTCATGAGAGACGAAATAATAACTACGTCCGTTCTCTTCATCAGAGCGAGGGGGCCTTGTCGTATCTACGATAGAATGAATAAAATATAAATGCATAATTTATTAAAAATTCAAAAATATGTTAAAATAAAAAAGTCAAGATTTTTTCACTTACGTGGAATAGGGTATGCGTATTTGTCAGGGTGCTTGGATATTAGTGTGTTTTTAATATGTCTTCGACCAACCCCGTGTGCTCCAAGAAGAACCAGCGTTCGACGTTGGAACGCAGGGTCACCTACTACAAAAATAATTGTTATTTTCGTAAGAATTTTTTTTCTTTTTATATTACTAAATTGTTTTGAATATTAACGTCAATCTATGCGACGCATGCGATTAGAGAACAAATAGGATACATATACCTTTCTCTCTCGCACACACTTTCTGTCTTTAATTTTAAATTTAATTTAAATGCTATAGCATATAGGAATATGCGTAGTCATTACATGCATTAGTTGTGTTTAAAATTTAATGTAAATTTCTTTCACGAATCTTACCAAATTAAAAATACTAAAACTATATCCTATGTAAAGTACCATTCCCACTCACTGCTTTAATTTTATTTTGTATTTAATTTAAATTGTTTAGCATATGGCAATACGCGTAGTCACTTTTAATTTAATTTATCTTTTAAGTTTTCTTAGTTTTTTTTAGAAACTTACAAGGTCCAATGTCTTAAAGTAAAAATATTAAATTAAGAAAAACTTTATTATATTATAACCTCCAAAATGAGAAAATCTGTCAAAATGCAGTAGGATTTAATTTTAAAAGAAGTTTAATATCAGTTTTTGAAAAATATAGAAGTGAAAACAATTTCTATTAGTAATTGTTATTAAAAATATCAATTTTAATTATTTCACATACAATTTTGTCGAACTGTCAAAATTTATATTAATAACGATGCATGTGCACCAACATAAATTAAAACACAAATGTGAAAAAAATGCCTTAAACGAAAACCTGAAATTTAGATTACAATATTAAATAAAAACAGTAAATTAAATATAAAAACAGTGAGTGGGAATGAGGTTTATATGAGTGAGAATTACAGGCTGCACACAAACGTCATTTTAATCCACAGAATATTATTATAAAAAACAGCGTTTAAGAATGATTCTATGATCATTTTTTCAGAATGTTAACAAAACGCAAATAAACGAGAACTGTCAAAATTTATATTACTAACGACGCGTGCGCACCAACTTATTTAACCTCAAATTAAAACACTCTCTTGAAAACCTAAAATCTACACTTTAATATTTAAGTAAAACGTAAAATAAATATGAACACAATGAAAGGGAAAAGCTTTAAATGTACTTACAGGGCAATCTAACCACCTCCTCGTATGTAACCAGATCCAACTGATCGAAAACGGCGTTATGTTTAGCTAGATATTTATCTCGACATTGTTTCTTCTTGCGACCAAATATAGAACAATTCACTGGAAAATTATAAAACAAAACATGAAATATATTGTTAATTATTTAAAATATGAATAAATTTATCTATTTAAATTATAATAACTAATTAATCTAAATATAAAAATAATTCTATAAAAATGAAGCAGTAAAAGAAGGAAGAAAATATTTATAGTTACATATTTTTGCCAAATTGTGTATAAACAAGTTCGTGTGTTTAAGATACATATGAACTAAATATTACCATATCATAGTTTTAGAAATAGCGAAAGAAGTTAAGAGAAGTGTATGCATTAACATCGACGTATTTATAAGTATTTGACCGGTAAACTAAACTTAGATACTTAAGCAATGCAGTCTTTGTAGGAATTGTATTGTAAACGATTCTAACAATAATTTACTGACAGGTTAATATCAATATGCATTCCTTTGATACGAGTAATAAGCTCTACGAGGGTAATGTGTGTTAATTAAATAGGTTTTGTAATAAGCCATTCAGGTAGTAGGATTCGTCTTCCATTACTCATTAATATTCGTAGCAAGTGTACTCGTAGCAAATCTACGAGGATGTTACTGAATTCGTATTCGTATTCGTAAAGAAATAGAAATAACAAACAATGTGCAATGGGCTTGTGAACACATTTTTTAGGAACCGTTTTTTATTTTAGGTTAGTATAACACATCAGTCAATAAGTTCGCATGATGACATATAGATGGCTATTGAAAAATTCATACGATTTTTAGATAGTACCAACCTTGAAACGATATATGTTAAAATTTGATAACATCAGTTTATAAGTTACAGCAGTTTCTTAAAATAATGAAAAAACATACATTTCTTGTATTAATAAAGAATTGCATCCAAATAGGAAAAATACCGTTGAAGCAAAGGAATTACTTGAAAAGTGTTATTCGAACTCTGTTCCATCGAGACAAATGAAACTGTAAGGCTCTCAGCACACGAGGCGACTGGTTGCAAACCTTAGCCCCAAATCTGCCCGAACCGTATGTGAATGCAACTGTGTTGTTAGTGAGAGGACGAACGTGTATACGAGTGAGAGAAAACACAAGGCACGAATGAAACTGGTAGTTGAGCCGTGTATCGTGACTCTATAGAATTTTTAACAATAGCAAAACAGGGGATTCTTTTGTGTTACATTTGATTGTATGTATGTATTTAAATACTTTTCAATAGTATTCGTGAACATCTCTGTTAATGATGTCATCATCAAAAGCATGTAACCAAGATGCTCTGCGACCGAGAAATAGACTCGCAGCAAACGTACTCAAAACCAGTTTGAAACAGTTACGTTCTCACTCGTATACACGTTCGTTCTCTCACTAACAACACAGTTCCATTCTCATTTGATTCACGCAGATTCGGGACTAAGGTTTGCAACCAGTCGCTTCGTGTGCGGAGGCCCTAAGTCGTAACCTAATGGTCAGAAGGCCATGAAATTTAGACGCATATCGTTTTAAGGTTGGTACTACTAACCATCATATGGATTTGTCTATAGTGGCGACATCTGTACATCGTACAACGAACTTATTGAGTGATGTGTTATACATATATTAGCGTTTTTATTTTATTAAATATTCTAAAGTTGACTCAGATATAGCTATTTAAAATTATAATTTCCGTTTTGCATGTGACATCACAGAAGAAATAAGTAATCGAGATAAAGAGATGTAATGTTTTATAAATTTGGATACCTTTAATGATTCGAAATCAAACAGGGTCCGAACTGTTTTAATTGTTAATATCTTCTATAACATTGGAAATTATAAAAAAATAAATGGATATTTGATATCCTGATGGCCAACTTTATCAATGTAAAAAAGTACAGTTTTATTGAAATTAAGACATGGTTCACAAGCCCATTGATGTTTGATGATTATCGTTTGTTTTATGTAATTAGAGTTACTGGCAAGCCTTGTTTAAGCGCTTTTATACAATTTCTTACAATGATCGTTAGGCAGTTTCGTATGCTTCAATTTAATAAATCTATAATTTAACTTATTTGTAAATTGTTTTTAAGAAGTTTTGCTTTATTTATTTAATTATTTTAAAGTGATATATTTTATTCACTATGCTGCTACTTTTTATGGTATATGATTTTATATAGGGTTTTCCAATAAGGCGGGTCGATTTGGTATCATCTCATATAAAACACCTTGATACAACTTATATGAATATACAGGGTGTTTGTTTTATATGAGATGATACAAATCGACTCGCAGTTATTGAAAAACCCTATATATGTAAAGAACACTGCTACCTAATAAGTTTATATGATTATGTTACCATATAATCAAATAAAATTGATAATAACTAAACCCAGAAAATATAGCGCTGATCCGGGAATTGAACCCGAAGGAACTGCAGTTTGACGTTAAGAATAATGCTCTCGACCACTGGCCGTCTATTTACGGTAGGTTTATTTATTTTTATTTATTTGACGTTGGCCATTATTTCATATATCAGTCGTCCAGTAAGACATATTTGAAAACCCGAAATTGAAGTTGAGCATCCAGTTATATGTAAAATTGTATCCTCTATCTGATGCAATACTCAGATAACTCATAAACCGAAACAAACAAAATTATAATGCAGGTAAACTTGTCGAAACGCTTGTAACGGGAATATTGTTTTCGTCGTTTTCTCAAAACTCAATATTCAGAGATCGATAAGTTAAATAATTATATTTATAAATAAATTTGCATTGTTTTAATACCAAAAGTAATTAAATTTAAAGCTTTTCACATCATAAGAGGCTATAGTATATAATACAACCTTCTATCACAGTTTAAGTAAATATAAATTTTTAATAATATTAAGGGTTAAGGTTATTCATTAGACAATAATCAATGTAAGAAATCATAGCGTCTAAACAGGCGCCATGTTAAGTTTTAAATTTGCTTGAACCTACATATTATAAGCTACATGTGACGTCAAAAACTAAACTCATCTGTAAAACAATATTTACTGTTAATTAATAAGGTTATGTATTAAAAATAAAATTGAGAGAGATTATTATTATTAATAAAATAAACAGAAATCTAAATAATTATCATTATTTGTATTATTTCTATATTAAAATAATATTATTTAAATAAATAAAGAGTATATCATATTTATATATAAATAAGTGTATTGAAGAATATTATAGGTCATTCACAATCATTCAATTTGCAACATAAAAAACATACTTTCTGATGCAACATGCAATAAAATACAACAATAAATTAAATTACTAGACACTGATTCTATATGAAGTGAAAATATTATTATTAGGAATTTAAATAAACAGGTAACCATTTTTTTATGTTTTAAAATTAGATGTTGGTAGCTATTTGTTTTCTGTAAATTAATCGCAGCTGATTTATCGAGGTTAAAGTGAGAAACGAACCTAATTAAAAATCGGTTTGCACCCTTGTTAAATCAGTAGACATTTATGGAGTGTATTTCTAATCAACAGTAACTTTTTAAATTTCCATCTTCTCTATATTTCATTTATTTAAAGTTTTACTATATGCATAATACTCAGAACCCGAAGCTAAGAATGAAGTTATGAGGAAATTACAATATCTTTTTCATTATTTGAAATACTGATTATATTATAGATATAGTAATTATGTGTATGTCGAAATTATTAACATAAATATTTTTAGTAATAAAAAACAATATTAGTACTAGAATATTGCAAATATATACATATTTATAATTAATTATACATTGAATTCGGATAAAGGTCATTTACCAATTGTCATCCAGAAGCTAGCATCGCTCTTGTACATTTTTAGGTTAATACCGATTTTTATTATGATATCCTTGGTGTCTCTGTCGATTAATTTGAAGTTAGTTATTACTAAGTACTATTTTGTAACTTTTTCAAGGCATCCGTTATGTTTAAACGATTAAAGTATAAGTATATTTTCTAAATTAGTGTACATTAATTTTACCCAAAGCTATCAACCGAATTTAAAGAGAGAGAATTATTTTTATATATTAGAGTGAACATAAGTAATCTAATTTAGAAAATATAAGCCATGGTCCTGTGCACAGGTCTGCCAACAACGGAATTAACCTAATGAAAAAGTAACGCCTTCAAAAGGTTTCAACTTTTTTTTCCTTCCATTTTTTTTTTAAATTTATTTATATTATTGTACATTATATTAAGTTTAATGTGTAAAAATTTGAAGTCGATTGGAGTAAAAGAGATATAGAGTCTTAAGTCTTCACCTCTCTGGTCTGTTTTCGTGTTACTTTGAAACTTTTAAATGCGGTTTCTCGCACATAGCTTTTTCAAAGTCGGTGCCCTCTCTAGCTCAAAATCTACTGCACCGATCCTTTTTAAATTTTGCACACTCTTTCTTTACATAAATGCCGAGGTAACGATGTCGATTTTTAATAAATAAATAATTTAAATCAATAAATAAAGAAAAACTCGACAGCATTACCTGCAGAAACTTATCAACTAATAAAATCATTTTGGTTTTCCGATTTCAGAAAATCCAGTGATGAGTTATGAATGGCACCGCAATGTTACTTTTTTTTGTGACGTCTGCGGAGATTCGCTGTCAATGCTTCATTTCTTGATATTTATTTATGAAAATTTCACAAAGTATTCTTCAAATATTATTTTATCATGTTGTAATTATAGAAATAATTATATATTAATTGTGTCGTCAAAAAACATTATCGAAAATATGATTCTTTTTTTTTCGTTTTGACCTTACCCCCCCAAAAACGAACCAGGCGATTCAATGCGTACCTTTGCTGACCTGTGTATAGGACTATGATATAAGCTTTCGAACCATCGTCTAATATTAACGGATGCCCTAAAAAAGTTACCTAATCCGAATCTAAATCTGGTAAAATACATATAATATTTAGTAATATATTATTTATTAATGCTAAATATAACTTTTTCAATAGATGAAGCGCTTACTTTAAAAGTAAAATAAGTTCAATTCTGAGAAAATCGATAGTATGGTTGCCATAGTTACAAATTGATCCGAAACTTTCTTTAAAAAGAAATTAAAAGTTATCAGTGATAGTATCAAAAAAGTTTTGTTGTTAAAATATATTTTTCAATCGTTTTAATGACTTCATAGGTCTTCGGATCTATTTCGTAATATAGATCAAAGAATTTGAGAAGATGTTTATTTTAAGACGAAATAAAAACTTTTAATTTGAGCGATGTGTATCTCAAAGGTAAGTTCTATAATGTAATTTACTCGATACCCTGAGATATACTTAATAAAACCAATATATATATATATATATATAAAACTAACCTTCAATTATAAATGGTTTCTAACCAAATTTAGTTGAAACAAACTTTTTTTTATGATTAATTATGATTATCAAAGAAAAATTGATTTTATTTATGGTGCTGCCATCTATCTTCTGTGTTTTCTAATAGGAAACAATTAACACATACATAAGCTACCAACCATCTTGCCAAGATTCAAACCTATTGATTCAAAATATTCTAATCAAATTACTTTATACATGTTTAAAATAATTTCTACATAATAAAATAATTGGTGCTGGTTATTTTAAATGGTTAACTTACTTATTTGAATTCATATAGGAATTATTATTATATTACAGGATTTAAATAATATTTGAAAATGTTTATTGCATTATTTCTTTAATTGAAAAATAATTTTTTTTCGGGTTGGTGTACCTGTAGATCCGTCACACCCCTCCGCATGTGCAGAGCAGCCGGGGCCCGTCTCTCCTGGTACAACCCAACACGTACATATGTTACACACTGAGTAATTTAATTCACTACTTCAAAATAATGTTGATTTTTATATAAATTTCTAGTTTTATTTAAAGTTACTTTAATATTATAATATTTTATGATAAACTTCTGATAATTGTTTCTACACTCATTTAGTTATGGCTACGATTTAGTTAGTTATTACTAACTTTGTTTAATATTACTACTAACTTTTGTGAGTGGCAGTACGAACTGTATTGGTACTTTTTTAAAAACAATATTATAACCGCTAGAACTCATTCTCGCAATAAATATCTGCCGGCTCTGAGATTCAAACCCTATCATAACGTAAATGTACTATTAAAGTAAACCACCTCGGAAAATGTATTCTATGTAAAATATATGTAACTAATATTACTAATAATGCTTTTGACTCTAAATAATAAAGAATAATTTTTAAGAAGAAATTGTTAAAGAAAAATATAAAAAATCATTTAATATTCAAAAAATATTGAAATAATTTTTTATCAAATTCTATTTATTTATTTAACGGCAATTTATTTAAGAGACTGAGTCCTGTCACCGAACACCTGTTACAATAATGTTGGCAGTATTTATAGTGTCGTGGGATCATATATAAGAACCACACCGCTGCTTCACAAGTTTTTTGATAACGAAAACATATAATCAAATTAATCACAGACAATATAGCGCGCGGGACGGGGATCGAACCCGAGGACACAATAATCTGGAGTCAAGCATAACGTTACGTACGGTTTTAATATTCATTGTCGAAGTCTACTACACTCCCTGGATTCTACCTATTACAATATGAAGCTTTATTTTTTTATATTAAAAATAGGGTTGCCAACTATCCTCTTTTGGGAAAGGTAACATCTTCTATCCCGTTTAACCGTTTTACTACGAAGGTAGTTTGATATTTCAGTGACTTATTTTTTGAAAAAACGCTTTATTATACAAGATAGTCTTCTTTATGTTCGATACATTTAGCCAGTGTTTTTACAATTTCTTTATTCTTTAAAATTAATAAGGTTTCTCAAGGCCCTCAAAGTAGGCGTTTGTTTCATTTGTTTCAGTGATGACATCATGTTAGACCCAAATCTCTTACCGCCCAGTCATTTCTTTAAGTTTGGCAACAGGAAATAGTCGCAGGGGGCTAAATCTGGAGAATATAGCCCAATTGCCATGATTACACACTCAATCGCAATCGCGCGAATGGTTGCTTTCAATGGTTGTCAAACACAAACTAAATGACGCAGCTTGCTCAAAATTTGACAGTAGTCTATTAATAGATGGCAGTTGACTGGAGCTGCGCGGGAAATTCAAAAAGTTATTTGGCGGTGTTTTAGTAATTGTACCAGTCTATTTAGAAAGTTGGCATCCCTAATCCTAAAGTATATTTAAAAGCAAATTTATTTACTTTGAATTAAAAAGTAGCAATAATTTATACGGTAATTATCATAAAATATTATCTTTTTTGGGTAAACCATTCCATATAAATTGATCAAAAAAATAAAAATCAACTTATTTTGAAAACTTATAATTTGAATATATCAATTTTTATAATATAATATACGAGTATAAGATTGAAACTTATTTTATAAAACAAGCATAATATGTATTATAACTACGCCAGCATCAACATGAGATATGTTGCACAATAAATAAAGATACAGGAAGACTGTGATACGATATTTAACACGTAACCAAAGACGTATAGCGTGTAGACAATATACTTGTAGACAGAGAGCACGTGAATATTTTCATAAACAACCCATTTAAGAAATTGTTTTAATTTTATTTTGTATTTAATTTAAATTGTAACAGTACCATTTTTAATTTATTTTTCTTAATAGGTTTTTTTTTAGAACCTTTTTTTTATCCTTTTTAAGATCCAATGTTTTTAAATTAAAAATACTAAATTAAAACAAAAAAATATTATAACCTCAAAAATGTGACAGATCTGTCAAAATGCAGTAGGATTTATTTTTTAAAGAAGTTCAATGTCAGTTTGTGAAAATTAAAGAAGTTAAAACAATTTACGGTTGTATAGAATATATTATAAAATTTAAATTAAAATAAATAATTTAGAATATATTTGTAACTGTCAAAATTTATAACCGTTACTAACATGTTACCAACTAAATTATCTAAACTTAAATTAAAACACGAATGTGACAAGGAATGCCTATTCTGAAAGCTTTACAACACCGCTGCCTAATAAGTTTAGTATTATGTATGGACATAATCAATTTAATTTGATAACAACTAAGACCTGAAAATATAACTTAGGCCCGGAGAACGAACCCGAAGACGCAGCAGTCTGGCGTCAATCATCAATGCTTTCGGCCACTGTGTCGTCTAACAAAAAATGGGATAAAAATTGATAAATAGATATTGTAAGAGAAAATCTGCCTTGCTTCAAGCTTCGAAACTAAGATTATATTTTTTGGACAGTGGGAAGTCACAATGTGACAAACCCACTTAAAAAAAAAAAACATAGTTCGTGTTCACAGGGCAAATATTCATGTATGCGTACATGAACACGAACATTTCCGCTGTAATAGTGGTAAATAAAGTATATCAAAGCGTGGAAATCTGACGATTGGCAAAGAAAACGAATAGATGGGTTAGAAAGCTATATGTAAATATTTTGAAATAAACAGTTAATATAGATCGATAATTTCATGTAACGGTTTATGTTTTGAACCAAACTAAAAAGGGTGTTCTTGGCGACCTTGGTTGTAAGGAATCAAGGGTCCTAAGGGAATATCTTTAGAGAAGTTAAAGAAAATGATTTATAGCGCTGAAGATATAACTTTGAGATTTATAAGTTATTCAAGGAACCGGATGTAGTAACTTTTGGTAAAAAAATCGTTTGAACTGAATATTTTAGAAATAATATGATGAAAATATTTTTTAATTTGAAACCAATTGAAACTTGAAAAAAATACACTAATATTTAGATGGATGTCCATGATCAAGACTAATAGCTGGAGAACTTAATTCGAGCAATTAATTAAGTTCGAGCAGTTTATACAAATTTGGATTTATCTTTAGCTCCAATTTTCAAATTTCATCATCATACCTATTGTAAATTTTTAGTATATTTTTCATTATATTTGAGAAATAAACTATTGTGACTGTGCCGAAAAATATTTGCATTTGTATTCAGGTTTGCTTAATACTTTTAAAAATACTCTATATTTTTAACTGGAAAATTTTAGGAAGGTAATTTATAATTTAAGTTACAAATTTTCGTGGTTTCCCACATTGTAGAGCACCCTCCTCTCCTCCACTCTGAATATGACATAATTAATGTATGATCTTTTACAGATGCCTAATTATTAGTATTAGGGTTTTTTTCATTCTACAGTTACGATTTTTTTATTACTGTTAAATGAATAATTGAGATAAAAACCTCAAAATCTAAAAACAGTTTACCTTTAAATCTAGTTTAACAATTATACAAACAAATGAAACAAATATTCACCGGCTCTCCGACTATTACATGGCTCGCTATAGTCTTGTATTAAATTTATCTTTAATCACATATAAATTGTTTTCTTTGTTGTATTTATTTTAAAGAAAAACAAATAACAATCCATTTTAATGATAAATAACGTAGCAGCTAATAAGCGTTTCCATAGCAACTGTATATTAGAAAATATTTCATCCCGTTAAATTAATTCTTCCTTATATCTTATTATTCATTGATGTTATGTAAAAATGTCAAAATAATAATTAAGTTAAACTTATAAAAATTTCCTGGTAAATATTAAACATAAAATATGTAAAAAAAAGTAGACAACGTATAATTTTAATTAATTAGAAATTTAGTTAGATATTATAATAAAAAATAAGACAAATTAAAAAAATAATGCTGCTTTATAACGTTCTAATTATTATTGTTTGCTCTTTTATCAGGATAAGCAACAAAATTTATTAATGTTCTATTTAAAGATTACAAACTGACTACAGGTTATGAAGACTCAACTAAAAATCGATTATTCAAATCTAAATATTTTTGTTTGGATTTTTCAATTGAACCAAATCATTAAAATTTTAAATTATTTTATCGTCAATTGAAATATTATTACGAGGTTTTCAACAGAGGCGGTACAACTTCTTGGGTATAACAAATCTAAGTAGTTGAAAAAATTGATGCCGGTTTTTGGGGGGAAAGAAGATTTACTGTTTTCTCATTTCTCTTTAATCATGTTACCTAACCGTTGCGATAGTAATGAGTTCAGTAATCGGCCGTATCTAGCTTGCAATTTTTAGTTTATTATGTTACAGCACTCATATATTATTATAACAATGAAATCAAATATAAGAGCGACCGTACACTGGAGAGAAGATTGTTTTTAGATAATTTTCGTAGAAAAATAGAGACATCATCATATGAATACGTTGAACTAACAGAGACAGCGCTAACAATTGTGTCTTAAGATAGACTTATTGCTAGTGTTTGCATTCTGATATGCTCTTATGTCTTCACACAGTCCTTTCAGTGTACCGTCTTCCTGCTTATCATAAGATCCACATGTTTCATGATTTATCGTCCACAAGTAATAGATGATTCAAGATAGGACTCTTGTTGAAACAAAAATTTGATGATTTCGGTATTCCAAAAATTGAGGAGTAATTTAAAAGTCCAAGATCGCAGAGCCCCCATACCTAAGTCGTTTTAGCATAGCTGAAAATTAGGCAAACTACATCATAGTAACAAGCTATATGCAAGTCTTGAAATAGTACCCTAAACAGCATACGAGTATATCAAATTTACGCTTGCTACTATGACGTAGAATATTTAAATTTTTCAAACATTTTAAGAGTCTTGCGGAATTTAGCGCCCACGGAAGCGGTCTGGCAATAGTGAATGTTAGTTTTCAACAATATTCTGTAAAACATATATAAAATCCAGCCACCAGGTTTTTATGTACCTTTTGCTCCTTGTAAAACGTTCTTAACCACATATTACACTATTTATTCTCAAAATTTCGGCTTTGCTAAACCGACGTAGGTCTGGGGGCTCTGGGATCTTAACTTTATTTTGTGGAGCTGTGTTAAGTCACATATATATGCGGATAAACCAGCAACTATTATCGACTTCAACATAAATATTTTTGTATTACTGGTGTTAACTTTGGTTTTAAAAATAGTCTTTAAAAAGTTAGTAGTTAATGGTAGGAATATAAATTTGGCATAAATAGGTTTGAATGTCACAAAGAATTAGGTCCCTCGAGTGACTGCTGTCAAGCGCTAGCGTGAAGGACATTTTAAATGGTGTGTTTCATAAAAGAAGTTAAGATTCTCGCTCGCTTAGGAACCCTCATATTATTTGTTCTGTTTACATTTAAAGTTGTACCTCTCTTAATGAAAAACCTTATATAAGATCTAAGAAATAGTTAATAGAAATGACTAAATATACAGAATTAGTATTAAATATGCTAAATATATGCAGGGGAAATCAATAAAATCTCGAACTAATTCACATGTAATTATTTAGATTTAATATGAAAATTTAAAAGATCTTCCAAGAGACTCACTTCGTTGATTTTGCAAGGGTGTTATTTTATTATTAAACTAGTTTAAATTTTGATATTATTTAATAAATAAAAAGGAAAACAATAATGTAAATATAAAACGATTTAAAAAAAAAGTTAAACAAAATTGTGAATTTTTTTTTTCTTTTTGAATAATTTTAAAATGCTTATTAAAAAAAAACTATTTGTTTATAATGCTAAGAAATAAATAATAACCAAATAAATGCTAACAATTTATATGGTATGGTAAATAATTATAATCAAAAAAATATCCTGTTAAATTTTCAGACCATTTCAAAGGCAGCCCTGAGCAATGAGCACTGAATAATCGAACATTCCTGACAGAGTGACAGCATCCTCTATCCTCTATCCTCTTTCCATTATGTATTTAATTTTTTTATTTTGATGCATACATTAAATATTAGACATAAATTATTTTATAAAATATTTTGACATAAACATTCAAACGATCACCGATCACACAAATTCTGAGTCAGTTTTATTTAATGCTTTGTTCTATATATTAAACTAATATTAACATATACAAACATGGTTATAACATGGCACTTGAATTCTTATAAAAACACAAGCATTACACCGCTGCCTACGAAAAATATGTTACGTGTAATTCAGGAATGATTTTATACCTAACCTAAAAAATGTACCGCTTCGGGTTTCGAACCCGGGTTGTCGAATGTCTTTTTATATTGGATCTATTATTTATATTTTGTGTTGTTTCTACATTATTTTACCGTTTCAATACTTTAAATATTAGTCCAAGAGCCAGTGACACGTTTTATTTAAGGCAGGGCAGGATGGTCTAGAATTTTCTGAACATCGATTGTTTCTACAGCCGTTTATATACAGCATGTACCATATAGCAATATCCATACTTAAAACTTTAATCTCTTTTAACTCATAACTGTTTGTTTCGGCATGGTGTTGTAGAAAAAAAACTATTCAATCGAATTATCTGAAATTTTAATATGTTATTCACAACATCAATAGCTATCGTTGGAAGTAAAATAATATTTTTATTTCAATTATTTCGTGTTTTTTTCATTAAATAATTGGTAAAAAAATCCAGTTTTTAGAATTTCAATTTAAAAAGCGCGCCATTTTGTTATTTTCAATTTTTTTTATTTCTCTGACCGTAAATGTACTCATACTAATTAATAATTTTCTTAGTTTTTATTTTTCAGATAAATAGAAGAGCTAAAATCGGCAACACCGTCCAGGTTCAATTTTTTGACAGGGTCTACTTTACCACCATTTTTAACATATTTAACAATTTTTTTAAATTTCAAAAAAGATTATTTTGTATGTAGAATAAGTGTATTAATAAACCTAAAACGGTAAAATATCGTTTTTCCTTATATTTATTATAAAAAAACAATCCTCAAAATACCTTAAATTTTCGAGCTCTGGACTACCTCTAGACTTTCGAGTACTGCCTTAAGCGTTTCATTTCAGCTGAAATTTTGTACGGTGATACCTTAAGGATAGATAAATATGGAATCGCATGCTTGACATAGCTCATGTAATATTTGACATATTTTTCAACTTTGCCCTATGTGCAGTACTTTCTGTACCAAAGAAGGTCAGGCAAACATGTGATTCCTTATTTACTTATCCTTAAGGTGTCACCATGCAAAATTTCAACTAAAATAATTAAAATGGGTAATTGGCTCTCCGACTATATATTATTTTAGGTTATGTTCGCCGTAGTTTAACGAGAAGCGTTGAAACTTCAAAGGGACCCCTAATTTTAATTTCGATATTCTTATTATAACAATAAGTTCATATACAATTGTATTTCATTGGGGGCTCCACCTTAAATTTATATAATATTTTTGAAAAATCCCAAATTAGTAAAAGATTAGTATAAGAATTTACATGTATTTTCACGTTTCTTTAAAATAGGAAAGTTTATATATTTTATAAGAAAACAAGTCATGATGTAACACAACGAACAAAAAACAATGATATTTGTTATTCATAAAATTACGAAAATAAAATAAATATAGTTTTATTTGAAGCACCTACCTTGCTCTGGTTTATTTTTCTCAACACTTGTTGCCGCACGACATTCCTGCAATTCTGGAGATGGAATGAGACCTGCAGATCCGCCAACTGCGTCCCGTCTTGCTTGCCACCAGTAATGATCATCTTTACTAATTATCTGGAAAATTATTGTTAATATTATTTAAAACGATAGTCTCATTTTACCTACTATGTTGTAAAAATTAACTCAAATAGAAAATTGTCTTGCACCGCTGGCTTACTATAAGCTAATTCGTTACATTTTCCAAAGTTCTTTTTCTAAACTTCATATAGAAATTTACTTGTAGTACAAGTTTCACATTTGCTAGCTTACTATGAGCTAATTCAAGTGTAACATTGCGATTCATATTCTATCTAAGTATGTATTAATTACATGCATGCTTACTTAGTAAGAAGTAACCTTCTATATATTTACGATTAAATAAATGTAAAATGTAAATCGTTGCCTTTACCATCTAAATACAAAATGTAATCTCATATATCACTTAACGTAATATTATTTACCTTGAGTTTTACTATTTACTTAAGTTTTACAATTTTTTTTTACATTATCATTAAATAAATGCAAAAGATTTTAAAAGTAGTTTAGTAATGTATTCATTCTATATGTAATGTAATATAAGTTATTGAAAAAATATCATTTGAATTATATTTTGTCGTGCGTCAGTAATATTCTGTTTGACAATTTGATTAAGTCCCATTCCAACTCACTGCTTTTAGTTTTAATTTAAGGACTTAACCTTAAATGTAATTTTGAACTTGTGAAATCAAGCGTCATAATAATTACTATCTATATTTAATATAAATTATTGTATTTAATATAGTTATAATTTCACAAGCTGAAACTTATATTATAGTTTGAAATCTTAAATACCCTAAATCTTAAATAACACAAAAACTCAGTGAGTGGGAGTTGGGCGCCTTCAGTCTCGCTTTTGCTAACATTTTTTTGACTTTGACAGAGTGTCATTTATTATAGGTTATAATATAATAAACATGGGTATTTATGTATGTGGGTATAAACATAAATAAAGCTTTTTCTTTTTAATTTAAAAAGTATGAATTGTGTATATATTTAAAATGAAACAAAAAATTAAAATTAAAACATGTGCAATGAATTGTGATTAAGAAAATGTTTAGAATGACAAATAAAATTAAAACAGTACATGAGAATGATACTATAATGTAGAATAGAATTAAAATTATAAAATATATTAAAACATTCTTACTTGTAAAATGTCTCCCGTTCTGAAAGCGATGCCAGCCTGTGCGCAGGGTATTAAATCATCTTCCAAAGGATCGTAATCAAATTGCGCTCTGACGAATATCTTAGGAAAAAATAAATATATATTAAATTTTTATAAGCTACTACATACTATATAAGTTCCGAAAAATGATTTTTGAGTTATAAATTTGTTGCAGCAAAGGAAATAGAAATACATTAAAAAAACAGTAAAATCTCGATAATCCTCGATAATAAACTAATTTCGTTAAATAAAATAATATTAAATTTGTCATATATATGTTTATGCCAAAAGCAGGCAGCATTCCCAGCCTGTCACGCATCCAAATACTAACAGCCTCTGTGTTAAGATGGACCTTCAGCAAATTTATTACCAAGTCAATTTATTAATCAATTCAACGGCACAGTGGTCGAGAGCAATGATTATTGACATCAGACTGCTGTGTCTTCGGGTTCGATCCCCGGACCAGCGCTACATTTCTGGGTTGAAGTTTCATTAATAATGTGGTTATATATTCATTATATTATTAGGTTGCCTATACATGAGGCGCTGAAACTTAAAACTGTTAACATAGTTGGTCTTTAACAACGACAATAGGCCGACGTTAACTATATTAAGTAAGCAAATAAACCGAACCTACGCTATTAGAGGAAATAGAACAATTTTTTTTTGAGGAGGGGGGGCAAGAGTAGTGGAGAATCCGCAATGTATGACAAGACGTGACAAGTGGAGTTGATTGAAAATCGTCGAGAATACAGAAACCATCGAATATGTTTATCCCTTGATCTCATACTCCTAAGTACTTGTTATTTTCAAAGAGGACACAAAAAGACAGACTGGGAAAGAGGATGAGTGACTATTTATGAAACTTTCCTTTGCTTTCACAGTTAATAAATAAACGTGCTCAGTTTTATTAAAATGGGTGTAGTACCTCGTACTTTTTGTTGAATTCGATCCCAAAAAATCATGGAAATTTTAGGGATTCACAAAGACAAAGCCCTTAAACCAATTGAAGTATCCGACTCGTCAGTCCCTAAGTTAAAGTGGGGGGTAAAGTGACTTGGGGACTTAATTTGTATGTTATTTTATTTAAATTAGGGTTCCTGTATAAGTCGTGTTTTGTCGGACATTCTAGTCCCGTCTAAGTGGTAACTAAGTTCTAGTAAATGAATATATTTAATATTTAAAAGTATACGAGGAAAATAATATATTCTGCTCACGTTCGCTTCCATTGAGTTTTTGAAAAACCATTTTCATTTTAAGCCCAAGCGTCGGAATAACGAATTATTTAGATATAAATAATTAAATATAATAATTCAGTTATGAATAACTTAGCATCTTGAGTTATACGTTACTTTCTCTTTATAAATTGATGAAAAACCATCTCCACAATTTTCCAAAATATAATATATTGCTAACGAACCAGTTAGAGATAACGAAAACATTGTTTCCGGTCGGGTCGAATGGAATTATGGAAATGCGAAAAACGCCCCAAAAAGTTAAAAATGCTGATTGTTATATATCTTGCAAAATGAGTCCAAGGAGGCGCGGGGGTACCTTGTTTAATGTCACAATGAAGCGCTAAATGGACCACTCGTGCTTATATAATGCAAGCATACTTTGAGAGAAATCTTGCATTCTAAAGCTAAAAATTTTACACTCATAAACCATGAAGTTGATCAAAATGTGAATCAGACCAACTTTCTTTAAAAATATTTATTTGAGTGCATCAACTTTCGGTAGGTATTAGCACTTAAAACAAACATTTACAATACATAATATATCAATTCTCAATTTATAAATATGAGTATGGGTAAAACTGATTTTTGTTTCCGTATTTTTCAGCTTTTCCTATTTTATTTTTAAACTTCTCTTCTATCGTTGTTTCTTTAATTATAGGCCAACTTTAATATAAAAAGGAAGGGTGAAGGGAGTGAAGTATAAACATTTTGAAGTGTACTCCCTTCACCCTTCCTTCTCTTCAGATGTTGAGTCGCCAAAAATATTAGTTCACAGAAGATATAATATTCCAACAGGGGTCGCCTAAAGCGGTTTATTCCATATCCAATAATTTTACTCTAAGTACTAGTACCCTGGATGTAGCGTACTGCACGACGTACAGACGTAATATTCTTTTAAAAATGACTGGCCCGGCAGTCAATTTTGTTCATATTATTGAATAATAGTTATTCGGTAAACTGATTGAAATACTGAATCATCCTCTGATAACTTTCTTGCAGCAACAAACAATCTGCGGTTAATGTTCTTTTCGATGTATGGATGAAGCCAATACATTCTGCGTCTGATTCGTCGTCTTCTAATAAAAGCGTATATTACAATCACAACTTCTTCATCACTTCATATTTTCCCAATGAAAAAACGTGCTTTCTCAATACTAAACTTCACAGAAATGACCCTGTTTGCAGCTTGCATAACGTTACGTGGACAGAACTGATATGTAGAATACATCTGGGTTCATTTGCAGCTTACATGTCCTAAAGCAACAAGAAAATATAAGACTGATCCGGGATGCGAACCCGTTGACAATGCCTCGACCACTATCCTGTTCACAGAAGTATAAGAATAGAGCGCGCAAGAGGCTGAATACTGCGATAAAGGCAAAGAGAGAGATAACTATCGAAAGTCCTCTGTGTCTCTTTCTAGACGAGCACTGCGACTGCTTGCTTGCTTACCCCTACCTCACCGCCAATCAACCAAGCCAGTAGCAGCGGTTCGGCTAGAAAGAGATAGTTAGGACACTCGGCAGGCTATCTCCCTCTTTGCCTTTGCCTCTTACACGCGACCGTGCCCTTCGTATACTCTATTCTTATATCTCTATGGTGCTGTCACTATTCATAGAAGTATTTGTTTGGTCTACTATATTCACGTAAAAGCACCAACACATTTATAGTCCAAGATCCCAGGACCGGCAGACATCACTTATTTTCTGATGAATAAAATGTGTAAGATTGAGTAGTGTTAGTATGTACAATGACCTGCTAGCTTGACCAGGCGGCCATTTTCCAGGTATTAGGTAATCAAGGTTTATGTCTTACTCACTCTCATGCGCACGGATAATGCCCTCTCGCTCCTACTCATAGCGAAATTGAAATTGGGTCTAGGGGATGTTTTGCCCCTTGGATCAATCTGTCTTCTTGTAAAACGTTTTAAACAGTTTAATACCTTGTATTACCTTGCAGACACTTTAAACCTGACAAAAAAAAATACTTAAACTTACTTATTTTTTGATGTTAGTGAGACAACTGTTTTAAAACGTTTTACAAGAGGATAGACCGATCCAAGTGGCCAAAAATCCCCTAGACCCAATTTTAATTCTTGATTACCTGATACCTGGAAAATGGCCGCCTGATCACATTAACAGGTAGGCATACGATCATCGTACATACTAACACTACTCAATCTTACACAATTTGTTCATCAGAATATAAGTGATATCTGCCGGCTCTGGGATCTCACATTAATATTTTCTTGTTGTGTGTTTCGCAGATGAGTATACAATGTACTTCACCCGTACAAAGTTGAAGCGTTATAAAAAATGACAAATAAAAGTTTACAAATCTCTTGTCGAGTAATGTTGAACGAGTAATTTCTCGTTTCGTTGTGCGATGCGATGCGATGCGGTTATTACGATCTTTATTATAATTGTGACGTTTGACATGCGCTTTAGAAAACTGTAACTGACACAAACGCAATCAATGAATAAAAAAGATAAAAGAAAAGTACGAGTATTTAACAATAGCTAACATCATAAATAATGGGAGGGTGTAATAGGGTGAATTTAACCCACGTCAAATATGATTTCAACGGATTGTTGATTTTGTATGGTTTTTTTTAAAAATATTCATCTATATTTAAACATTCAAAGTTTAATAATTAACCACTATTAGTAATTAAGACGATCAGCTAATTGGGTCATTTGAATCTAATGCAATTAACTCATTATCTGTCATTGTTCGAAAGAGCGTTACATTCAGAGGTTTTTTGAAATTCATTTTTAATTAATTTTTCAAACCAGTTATGCAAGTTTATTACGGAAAACTGAATATGTGAATAACACTACTGTAACCACATAGTCTGTTGCATTTACCTGCTGCCAGGTGTACGAGTATATAAAGTTAACTGTTCAATTTTTCTAACGTTGGCGCACATGTTTTACGCCAATACTAATAAATGCGGAATAATTTCATTTCATTCGTAATTACCACTATTTTAAATAATACAGTGCAATCTCAATATATCGATCCTCCATATTATCGAATTCCTTGATAAATTGAAGCTTTTCCATTCCCCTTGAGTCTAACTATCTTTCCCATGTTATTTTTACCACTACATATCGAATGCTGGGTCAGGGTAAATCTCAATATTTCAAATTTACGCAGTTACGCAAACTACAATTCGCAACAAAATCATATTTTCGCCGCAAAAAAAAAAAAATATTTTCCCCGCAAAAAAAAGTAATATTTTCGCCGCGAAAAAAATAATATTAAAAAGTAATGAACTTTTCTACTTTACCTCGGCCTCGGGCAGTTGCCCTGCTTGCCACCCCCTAAGGCCGCCTCTGGCACTATATATTAGTTTTTCTTTAAATTCTAATTAGAAAAAAATGTTTATACTTCATACTAAAAAAAATATGCAAAATCGAACAGTAGTTTTCCGGAAAACTTCAACTTATAACGCCAGATGTCAGTTCCTTAGGTACCAAATAACTTAAAAGCAATATTTTTTTGCGGTAGACAATGGGTTGGTAGACAATTGGGGACAATTTTTTTACGTAATTTTTTTTTTTTGGCTTCTAAATTTTTGTATATTTCCAAAACCTATTGCGATTAAGATAGTTGTCGTGCTAAAGGAGTCATCGGTACAATGTTATAAATTTTAGTACAATTGTAGATCATGTAATAACTATTTTGAAAATTTGAAGTTGATTGACAATCTCGGACTCGAGGTAAATTTAATAATAGTTTGAATCATTTGCATGAGAACAATGACAATGAATGAGAGGAAAATATATTTGACGTGTTTATTTTACACAAAAAACAAATTGGTATATTTTCTAATAGCGGAATAGTATTTGCATATATATAAAAGAACGACATTTAAATTTTAATATTTTACTAAAAATAAAAAGTAAAATATAATTTTACATACAATGGTAGTAATGGTTTTGTATGTATAACGACTCCGTTTGTACAAACACCTACTACGCAGAGGCCACACAACTTTTGAATCATATTCTAGCACGACAATTTCCTTAGGTCCACTTTTTATTATTTCAATTAAAAATTAGATCTCAATTATTAAACATAGAATTTTTATACTGAATGTATATAACCTGCCCGAGTTAATGAGTGTCAGGCACACAAGATTTCAAGTGTGCGACATCGTCCCACTTATTTGTTATATGATATTTCGAATTACTTCTAATCAAGGACCGAAAAAAAAACGAAAAAGTATCCGATAACCTAAAAATAACAATTTAAATTTTATATTATCAATATACGAGTATATTAGTGGTACTTTTTATAATGCTAAAATAACGCTCTTTTAGCGCACTGTACTCAGTGGCGTAGCAAGGTAACCAAGGTACTTTTTATCTCTATTGTGGAGGCCCCGGGGCAGTAGCACCGCCAGCTTTCCCTCAAATTCGGGCCTGGTTAAATTACTGAAAATGTATAATTCGAATCGTCAATTTTAAGTTATTTAAGCTACGTTACGTTACTTTCCCGATCTTGCTGATTAACTTAACGCGCAAGTGATAAAAAGAATTTATTTACTTGCAAATATAAAAATTGGACATAGATCCGTTTTTGCATGAGGCGGTCTGGGTAGAACCATATGCTATGACCAATTAGTCTTTAACAAACCATACGTGAAAACCGGCTTATAAGAGGGAAGGATACACTAAGCAGTTCTTCTTTACTTCTTATGGATATAATATACTCGTACTCTTATGTTATTATAACCTAAAATATACAGCTCCTTAGCTTATGCTTTTTTATTCATTGATTGATTTTTATTTATTCAGCCTAATGAAAAATCTTCAAAAGGCAAAATATAAAACTAACAATAAGACATATACTACCAACATTGAGAAAGAAAAAAAGAAACAGATAGAAAAGAAAAACACGAACGTCACACCAGATATAACGAAATAATAATACCAATATAATAATAATTAAAATAAAACCTATTTAAATATATATATTTTTTATATAATAATTTAAAACCTAATAAAATGATAATTCCTAACCTATAAAAAGTACTTACTAGGACGGGTGCAGGCCTAATCCGGAACAACTGCAGAAACAGGGATCAATAAATATTTAAAAATTGAGTTTTATTAAACTAAACTAATTAAAACAAAATAAATTACAAACAAAACTACCAAAACTGACCGACAACTAATGTTTGTCGCTATTTTACGTATATTTTTGGGATAAATGATATGAGTATAATGCAAATTATATGGTAATGTTAAATGTGTCATCTGTTGTATGTGTAGGCGTGTTGGTGTGTGGTGTGTGGTGTGTTGCGATCTTCAAACAGCAAAAAACTTTGAATATCTACTAGCATATCTAGAACATCCCGAGTGTCAGGGTTCTAGCTGAACCGTATACAAGAAAAGTATTAAATGTATATTTAATAGAAGGACGAATAAAAGCAAATACTATTTGAGGTTTTAGGTTAGTTCATCGTATTACGATTCATCGCAGAAATGACGCAGTACATCTCAAATTGAGTGATGAAAAGGTAGAATGAATATGAAGAATTGGGTAAGTACATGCGATAAATGGGCTTGTGAACCATGTCTTAATTTATATAAAACTGTGCAATATATTAATAAAGTTAGCTGCGAGACCTTAAATGTAGTCAGCTGCGGGACCCTAATAACTGATCACGTCCGCTAAGTTACCATCATTGTTATACAACAGAGCGTAAAAGAGATACCATACTTAATACAGACATGTTACGTCATAAATATGGCCGACATCTGTAGCGCTAAAAATACAATTCAAATTTTTAATTGCTATATCTCCGTCAACATTTAGACATTTAATAAAGTAAAAACGTCAATATACATTTATTAACACGATTTTATTATTGACGAATAAATAAATTCACAAGCCCATTGCATTGCGATGAACTAGCCGGAAACCTCGTTTATTGCATAAGATCAGTCATATACGAGTATTTCTTTATTAACAACACTAAGACATTATTCAGCGCTATCATCTTCAGCAGTTTGTTCGGGTACAAAAAGTTTATAAAATTACCATACGATTATAACAACAAGTTTTTCGTACAATATTCGAAATATGAGTACTCGTATATATTCGAATATAAATGAAATTTTATTGAACATATTTAATAACTTTAATTTAATATACGGGGTATATATATTATATACAGAATATTTAATAATTCACTTTTGAGCTCGATTCGATAATAATATAATAATCAATTTAAAAAAAAATTTACGATAAATACAATTTTTTCTCATCTTATTTTAAAAATTTCATACTCAGATACTTTATTTTTAAAAAGACATTGATTTTTTACAAATAAATTGTATATTACACATTTACGGTATGTTGCTGAACTCATAGTTATCGCAAAAGGTGACCATTTAAAGAGAAATAATAGTAAATGGTGCGGCCAATCCAGTTCAGATTTAGTACAATGTTAGAAGAACAATATACTGTTATTTCTCTTTACTGGCCATGTTAACTATTTTTTGCGATAACCCACCATCTAATAATTACGTCACACGCAAAGGGAGAGGGAGTTGAAGTTCACAAATTGTGACAAGACGTAACAATAGTGGCCAAGTGCCAGAAGCTTTGTGACGTCACATGCAATCTAAAATAAATGTACACCCTGAGAAAAGGAGTATTAAGTTTCAAAAAATTTCCAAAAGAATTTAAAAAATACTATAGCCTACGTACTTTTAAAATGTATTAATTGAAATGTGTTGGGGAGGGGAGAAGTGGGGGGGCTAACTATGAACTATGAGCTTAAACTACAGTTACAGATACACGTAACTGTAGTTTAATCAATCAAAATTAACCTAGGTTTTCTTAGTTAACTGTGACCAATCTTTAAAAAAACTAGCATTTTTAGGTTAACTTTATGCCAAATTGACAAATAGTGAACATTTGTAACGGAAATACTTTTCGCTAATACACGACTTTTTGATTGATTTATTTCTTATTAATCTTATAATCTTTCATCTAAATTTACTGGGCAGATAAAGTTAATATAATTTTATACATTCTGTTGATTCGAGTATAATAACCTAAAAATAGTTGTTACCTTATTTTACCATTCCATTTACCAGGTACGGAAATGTAACTTAATAACAAGAGGGTTGACGACGAAACACAGAAGAACAACAATGTTGTTTCCATGAGCCGAGCCGAGTCTCTTAATGTAATGAGAGAAATTTAAGTATTCGCTGAAGATAATAGCGCTATAACCATATGCTGTAAATACCATAAATATTGTAGATGGAACAAACAAACATGGATGGCTTTTACATATATAGATTTTAACAGATTAAAAAATGTATGTTTGTATGTTAGTTGGTATAAAAAATAAGTAATCTGCTGAAAATGTCTAACTACAACAATTTATAAGTTACTTATATATAAATGAATATTCTGAAATGAAATGTAATGCATTAAATTATGTGTAAATAATTAATTTAATATAAAAAATTAAGTTGAAAATATATTTTATCGATAAAATTTAAAATTGGTGATATACTATATCAGTAACATGCAATGAAATTATTTATAATGATATTGCAGTGATGCCAACTTTTTAAATATGTTGCTGAAGTAGAAGAATATGTATGCATACCCAAAGTGTGACCAAAGTTGGTCATTGAACCGATTTGCAAACGAATAAGTCCTTAAATTGGGTTGTGAACCATTTTCTTTTTATATGATATTTTGTTTAATTTCTTGGTCTATTAACTACAAATTTTGAGGCTTATGCTTCTGATTTTATTGTCCTGCTGCCATGGTAACAACATCTGTGCGCATTTACTCATAAACAAAAGTTGTATAGGTGTCTTATATTAAAGAGAGACGGCAATATACGAGAGAAGTGGAGTTTTTTGTTAAAATTTTGACTACTCATATTTTCCTTGACATTGTGATTAATTTGAGGTTATGATAGTCAACTTTATCAGTATATGGTACAATTTTATACAGTCGGGGTCCACAACCCAATTAGGTTCAGTAAGAAGCGGACTTAAAAAAATGCGTGGCGTGATGTATAGCATTTAATTGCTAAGAGGCAGAACGTTAGTCGAATAACCGATAAAGTGTATTTAATCATAAATATTACAATATACATAGTTTTGTTTCTGAATTAAAATAAAGCTTTGTTTGAAATTAAAATATATATGAAAATCATTAACACTTTTATAATTATGTAAAAGTACAAGCTAGAAAAATAAAATAATGTTCGTATTGTTGGCATCACTGAGCGGTGAAGTTATATCTGGTGTGTCGCCGACCATAGTCGGTCAATAAACGACAATTATGCTAATATTTAAAAATATTTTATAAAAAAAAAAAAACAAGCAATAATAATATCGTATAAAATTATCATAAACGTTAAAGAATAAAAATGTTGAAAATTGTTTGAAATAAAGCATTAGGTGAACATCCATGAATAATTATTCAAATTACGGAAAATGATATAGGCGATGCGAATAAGGAAGAATACGCAGATGTTTTTAAAGTCAAATAACGAGTAGAAAAGTCGAATGAACCCAATTCGGGGATTTGCATAGTCAGTGTTCGTAATTTAAGTAAATTGTAGGAAAACAGATATATTTAAAGTTATTGATTTTAAAAACATTTGCTTGGTTAGAATAAAACTAAGGTATCTACGAGTATGTTTTCTAAATACTAATAGTAAGACATAGGATAGATAAGGTTTAAATAAATAAACAATCTTACCTCACATGGGGGCGGCGCACTTCGATATGATGGTACGATTTTGAATGTGACGGATCCACGAGCTTCTCTCTGAAAATTGTGTCATAATAATTATAAATAATATTGATGAATCAGCAGTATTTGATTATTGTTTGGTAGAGTAATTTAATATCTTTCAACAAGAGTGTCATTTTAAATTTCGCGCCATTTTTAAACTGTCAACATACAATCGTTATTGCTATGGCATTTGGCAGATATTGTGTTCCATTACCAACCAAAATGTTTCAGAGCTGAATTAACCATGTCGGGGCCCCTAACGTCTCGGGACCCTTATACTGTTTTTTAACTTCCTAAAATATATTCTTTCTACCACAATGCAATTTTATTTATAATTATGCCGGTTCTTACTATATATCGATTATTCTCTAATAGTTTGAAATTCATTCCCAAATGTACTGAAATAAGACGATGTAATATGTTACATACAAGGTTTGTTACATATAAATCATCAAATTCAATTTTTAGTCGAAGAACATTTAAAAAAAAAAATGCTCAGCGCATGGTGCCCCTAAGCAGTTGCCTACACTGCCTAACGGATCATGCGGCCTTGTCAGAGGCCGTTAACTTTATTTACCATTGGCCTATTTCCGATGCTGAGCCCCTTATCGACGACATCTTACTATTGGCAGTTTTGATGTGTCGTGGCTGTATCAAAAGTTTATAATTTGGTATATAATGCACAATATATAGCTCTGGTTCGGGGATCGAACCCGAAAAACTCAAACATAAATTATCTCCACACTGTCTCTTTATAAATAGAACATCGTCAAAAATATGGCTAAAAACTAAACGGCAAATGACCATCCATTAATTACGTTAGACAGAAAAGGACAGGGGTCCACAAATGGGGAAAGGGACCATAAGCTTTGTGATGTCACATGTATTCTAAAATATTAACGGCCGTATGCTGCACTTACAGTTATCGCAATAGTTAGTTTACTTTGACAGTTTGAGCTGGAACACACTACGATTTAAATCGCACGCGATTTAAATAGCGTGGTTTTATTTCTGTATACCTAGCACACATTGCGATTAAAATCGCGCGGTCAGTTTGTTTTTAATATGTTTATAGAGTGAGATCCCAGAGCCGGCAGACATCACTTATTTTCTTACAATGATCGTTGGCGCACGGATAATGCCCTCTCGGTCCTACTCATAGCGGAATTAAAATTGGGTCTAGAAGATGTCTAGCCACTTGGATCGGTCTATCCTCTTGTAAATCGTTTTAAAACAGTTGTCTCGCTAATATATATAAAAATGGATCGTCAGAAAATAAGTAAGTTTAAGTAATTTTTTTGTCAGCTTTAAAGCGTTTGCAAGGTAATACAAGGTATTACAAGACAACTGTTTTAAAACATTTTACAAGAGGACAGATTGATCCAAGGGGCCAAACACCCCCTAGACGCAATTTTCCACTATGAGTAGGAGCAAGAGGGCATTATCCGTGCGCATAAGAGTGTGTGAGACATAAACTTTGATTACATGATACCTGGAAAATGGCCGCCTGGTCAAGTTAGCAGGTAGGCATACGATAATTGTACATACTAACACTACTCAATCTTGCACATTTTGTTCATCAGAAAATAAGTGATGTCTGCCGGTCCTGGGATCTTGGACTATTATATACTACTCAGTTTAGATGCAGTACTATAACTATAGTGTTGTATTTCGATATCTGTTGTATTATACATCAGCAAATAATACCTATTCAAAGAAATGCACCGTCAAAACATAATATCAATAATACTGTGTTCTGTATATAAAGAGATGTGCTGCAAGAAATCTGTAGCTGCGACAAAAGTCGCTCAGATTAAAAATGCGTGGTGTGTGCATGCTCATATGATACCATGTGTTACAAATCAACGCGATTTAAATCGCCGCGACTTTAATCATAGTGTGTTCGGGGTCCTAAAGAAAGAAAAAAGAGTGGCAAAAAAGCATGAAATTTGTGTGTTGCAATTTATGGATGGCCTCTAAAACAGACATTCAAATTCTAAATACCGTCACCTTTAGTATATTTAAAAAAAAAACCATTACATATATGGTAGGTATTTTTCAATCCAATCAACAACGCAATTTTCATTCGAATGTAATATCTTTATATTAATCTCTCGAGGTTTTTCCAGCATTTTCATTTAACGTCAGTCTATTTCCGATACTAGCCCTATCACCAATGATTCTCAGTATTTTATCCATTCAGGCCGCATGTTTATTTCAATATTAAACCTTTTACAAAACATGATTTTGTTTTTATACTGAAAAGTGTTTGCCTTCAACTTCATAGACGGTTTAATTAGTAACCAAAAATCCATTAATAAAAGTGCTCCCCTCCACTTCCCCTTCAATAAATCTCATCGATAAACAAAATTTGTCTACAAATTTAAATAATGTTTTTAATTAAACCAGGATAGTTCAATGGGTTTGTGAATTCATTTTTTAGTGGTCGCTTTTATTATTTTTAATTGAAATAAATGTTAATTATATGTATATTGACGTTTTTATTTTTTTAAATATACAAATGTTTACGGAGTTATATTAAATATGAATTTCAGTTTTGTTGCTTGTTTTATAAGAAATAAGTAGTAATAAGTAATCGAGACTATTTTTCCTTGTTGGCAACCTTCGTTATATAATACTTCATGGGATACGCATCGCAACTGTTAGTAGTAAACGACGTATCACACACACACTCGTATGTGTCTCTGATGTATAAAAGAAATGGCATATTTTCTACATGTGACGTAACGTATATTAATATTTATATATAATGGGCCTATGTCTTAATTTCTATAAAATTATTCCAATTATTTTTTAATAACTCCTTATATGTTAAGAGATATTGACAATTAAAAAAGTAATTTTGTCTCTTTAATTATTAAAGGGATTCAACGTTGTACACATTCCAAGTGCATGTGACATCACAATCCTTGTATAAGGTTACCAACCTTACAGCTCATAAATCTCTGCTATATGTATTTATATATCAAAATATCAAATATTATTTACAGTTATTTCAAGGAACAATAAAAATTTAATATTATGTCTACTTTAGCAGGGTTAAATAAAATAAAAACTTATTATTCTTTGATTTGACTTGATTATTTGACTACCAATAGCTACAGAACATTACCATAGCACTGACCTACTCAACAAATAACTGACGTTAAAATGCATTTGACGTCATGCAAATATGGCCGACCATCTCTAGCGCTAAAACTATAATTCAAATTTTTAATTGCTATATCTCCGTCAATATTTAGATATTTAATAAAATAGACATGTCAATACACATTTATTAACATCAATTTCAATCAACAATTGAAAAATCGACCACTAAAAAATGAGGACACAAGCCCATTATATTAGTTATTTTTACTTGTTGGTAACCTTCGTTATTCAATACTGGAATCGTTTTGTATCACTATAATAATTAAAGTGAAAAATGACTTTTTTAATTATAAATATCTCTTAAAATATAAGGAGTTATTAAAAAATAATTGGACATTTGAGGTTCTTGTGGCCAACCTTATCAATATATAGTACACTTTTATAGAAATTAAGACATAGGACACAAGCCCATTTCAATAACATCGTAGGTCACTTTAGCACATTAAGCTTTATAAATCACTGGTCATGACATAAGACATAAAAAAAGGTCACTAAGAATAGAAAAGAAGGCTTCAGACTACAGATGACAAAACTGTTTTAATATAAAACCAGAGGTCACGTCGATAAGAATAAAGAAAAACGATCGCAAAAAATAAACATGCACAATTCTTATAGCGACCTCCATAACTCAATCGTTGGACTTTGGACCAGCCGATCTAAGACACTGATGCATATATTTTCATATTAAGATGCTTGGTCTTACAGATAATCTAAAATAACTCAAACAAAATGAGAATTTGATCTAGATCTTGTGACAGGTTCAATATTGTAAAGTTAGTTGATGGAGGTAAATGTTACATATATATATTTTGTAATTACGTTCGAATTAGAATGAATATTATAATTAAAAAATTGAAAACTAAATTACGGATTTATTTTTTTAGGTTTTCCAGGTATATATCATACTAAAAATGGGCTTGTGTCCTATGTCTTAATTTCTACAAAAGTGTACTATACTCGTATATTGATAAAGTGGGTTACTAGAACCTCAAATGTTCAATTATTTTTTAATAACTCCTTATATGTTAAGAGATCAGAGAAAAGTCATTTTGTCTCTTTAATTATTAAAGGGATTCAACGTTGTACACATTCCAAGTGCATGTGTCATCACAATCCTTGTGTAAGTTACCAACCTTACAGATCATAAATCTCTGCTATATGTATTTATATATCAAAATATCAAATATTATTTACAGCTATTTCAAGAACCACTCAAATTCCAATATTATGTCTGCCTTAGCAGGGTTAAATAAAATAAAAACTTATTATTCTTTGATTTGACTTGATTATTTGACTACCAACAGCTACAGAACATTACCACAGCACTGACCTACTCAACAAATAACCGACGTTAAAATGCATTTCACGTCATACAAATATGGCCGACCATTTCTAGTACTAAAACTACAATTCAAACTTTTAATTGCTATATCTTCGTCTATATTTAGATATTTAATAAAATAGATACGCATATTTATTAACATCAATTTCAATCAACAATTGAAAAATCGACCACTAAAAAATGAGGACACAATTATTTTATTCATTTTATTATGAAAAGCTCAATTTATGGATATGAAACTTATTGATATGAGCTTAAAATTGTGAAAATACGCTTAAAACACTAGCTTAGTTCGTGAAATAAATAAATAAATATCTATATATATATATATATATATCACATCACTTAAGTTGCATGACGTATAGATGGCAACACTGGTAACAAATTCATATGATTTGTAGATAGTACCAACCTTCAAACGATATGTATCAAAATTTCATGTCATTCTGTCCTCTAGGTTATCAGTTACAGTGGTTTTAGTGATGCTGCGTTTATAATTTTCAAAACAATGGAAAAATCGGAATGTCGTGTGTTTATAAAGCAAACATTGCAACGGCAAAGCCATTTCTTTGCTTGAAAGGTATTTTATATATATAGTTTAAATTACGAGAGTTCGCCGGCGACTCATGGTTAAAACAAGTTGTGCCGTATAAATCTGCGATGCAATGGAAAAGTACTTTCTCATAAATTGTTTTATAATGCATATTGTAACTAATAAGATAAAATTCACCATCGTATCACCATTTATGCGATATAACCTCTTTCAGGCATAAGTCACCGCCGAACTCTCGCAATTTCGATTATATATAGTATTATCCTACCAATAAAGGACCCAATCTAATAGTTTATAAACTTATGTAACTGTAGTAAGATGATCGGAGTCTTATTATGGAAAAAAATAAATTGTGCTTAGGATCTTACGATATTTATTATGCGCTGAAAATGTACAATATTTTACCTACTCCTCGAAATTTGAAACTAGACATAATCAACAGATTTTTAAGTTAAATTAAAACTATGTAATAGTATTTCACTAACCGGGCAAGTTTTGTATCTATTTTATGAATGAGTAAGTTCACTAATTAGGCGTGACATAAATAATATATATTTTAAAAGTTGTTATAGCAAAGACACAAACCGAATAAACTTATAACCTTATTTTGTAAATTTTTCTCTAACGTCATGCGTGTAATATTCATTCGTTTGATATTATTGGTAAATAAAATTGTAGTGAAAATGGAACTATAGACTAAGCGTTTATTTGCCAATACTAACCCACAAATGAATGTTCCACTAGTCTAATAGGCTTGTGTCCTATGTATTAATTTCTATAAAAGTGTACTATATATTGATAAAGTGGGTTACTAGAACCTCAAATGTTCAATTATTTTTTAATAACTTCTTATATGTTAAGAGATATTAACAATTAAAAAAGTAATTTTGTCTCTTTAATTATTAAAGGGATTCAACGTTGAACACATTCCAAGTGCATGTGACATCACAATCCTTGTATAAGGTTACCAACCTTACAGATCATAAATCTCTGCTATATGTATTTAAATATCAAAATATCAAATATTATTTACAGCTATTTCAAGAACCACTCAAATTCCAATATTATGTCTGCCTTAGCAGGGTTAAATAAGATAAAAACTTATTATTCTTTGATTTGACTTGATTATTTGACTGCCAACAGTTACAGAACATTAGCACAGTACTGACCTACTCAACAAATAACTGACGTTAAAATGCATTTCACGTCATACAAATATGGCCGACCAATTCTAGCGCTAAAACTACAACTTAAACTTTTAATTGCTATATCTCCGTCAATATTTAGATATTTAATAAAATAGACACGCTAATACACATTTATTAACATCAATTTCAATCAACAATTGACAAATCGATCACTAAAAAATGAGGACACAAGCCCATTCACGACAAGTTACAAAATAAGGCTATTAATACCTCTCGTTCAACATGTTCTGTAATCAGACCAATTAAGTCAATTTTCTTAATTCCTTTAAAACCATAGAGCAGTTATAGACTGAATTGAATTCAACAAAAGTGCGATATTCATTTAAATAAATATTCAATGTTTGAATTAAACTTTGTACTCGTTTTTCTTTAAACCTTGCGCATGACGAAATATTCGTTTCAGATGTTTTCGGGTAAATCGTCTGCGCAGGTTCATAATGTGCGTACACACATAAAAAACATGTTTCCATTTTTATCTAGAGGAATTTCCTTATCTTTGGTACTCCCGTAAAACAATATTGATAATCATTTCTATTTTTATTAATATTTATTTGAGTGCATCAACTTTCAAAAGTTATTAGCACTTAAAACAATATAGATTTATAAACATTTACAATACATAATTTACAACTTATAGACACGAGTATGGGTATTTATTTTGTTTTATTGATAAAGTCAATAAGGTTTTTCGGAGTTTCCCTGCTTTTAAATATAACCTTACTCTGTCTGTGCGACGTCTACCTGGAGCATTGAGAAATAATAAGCATTACTGATTGACAAGAGCACCGGATTGAAGAGAGTTTACTGTACCATCTTACATAATTATGTACTTTAATTTACCTCTATACACATCTGGTATACAAATATTACGTAAAGGTTACGTTCAAATCAACATAAATTAGAAAATACAAATAACGAAAAGTAGTAATTATCGGTCACTAATATCATTTCCGATTTTTCTTATTTTCTAGCGAACTATTTATAGTAATTAACGTAAAACGTTAACGATAACGTTAAGTTAGTTAACGTATGTATGCCACAATGCCAATACAGGATTGGCCACATAGAGTTTAATATAATTTTGTCTATAATTCTATTAGCCTACATTACTGATTTAAAATGGAAATGGAAATGGACATGAACATACCAAAATCCGTTGAAGCGCACTGACAGTTTGGTTTTGTACGGGTTGTCCATTTATTTCTCGTATTTCATCCCCCACGTGAAGGGTTGCCTGTCTATGGATCATCCCACCATGCATAATACGAGCGACCACGCATCTGCCATCCTCACTCATTTTAAGAGTGATTCCCTGCAACAAAATAAATACGACTATTATTAGATATTTATAATTTCCATGTAAATTATATATTTAGAAGTTTGATTATTTCAAGGTCTAAACCAAAAAATACGTATTATGGTTCAAAATACGAGAGTTCGGCGGCGACTCATACTTAAAACAAGTTGTGGGGTATAAATTGCCGATATAACTAAAAAGCACTGACTCACCTATTTTTCTATAATGTATATAGAAACGAATATGGTAAAATTCATTATCGTATTATAGATTTATACCGCTCTTATAACCTCTTTTAAGTATAAGTCACCGCCGAACTATCGTGATTTGGACTATATATATGGGGTTTTTCAACAAGAATTTTGAACAACAACTAGATGAAAATGATGATTGTATTAGAAATTGTAAGATTTTGCAATTATGAATGAAAAATGATATCGGACAAATGTCTACCACGATCACGCTGACAGATGTCCATTCAAGTCATTTTTATCAAAATTTTCATTCAGTTTCAATCACAATCGGAAAAAACGGCCCAATCACGCCTCCAAACCACATAGCGCACCATACAGTGACACGTTGAGCATGCAAAGGCTTCACAACAATCTATCTTAGATTTCCAGAAGTCCAAATGCGAATATTTTGCTTGTAGACGTATCCAGACAAATGGAAATGGGCTACGTCTGAAAATGTCACGAATTTAACGAAATTTAAACTTTAACGATCCATCATTTTCACAGTGGATTTTTATTATTTTAATGCGAGTTTCGACCGAAATTGAATTCAATGTAACAATTGCTCTGATATGTCAAAAAACTAAATGTCAAAACTGTCATGTTGTTGTTGTTGCCCCTATTGAAAAAACAAAGTTCTTGTTGAAAAACCTTGTTGAAATTATTCGTTATTTGGGAAGATTTATTGGACGTCGGCCTTTTTCCAATACTGAGTCCGATCAAAGACAAATTCATACTATGTTGGTATTTTTTAATGGTGTCAAGGTCTCATATACGTTAGCTACATCGTTGCTTAATAAGTTTATTATTATCTAAACACATAATCAATTAAACTTGATAACTACCAAACTCAGAAAATATAGCGACTATGCGGGGACCGAACCCGAACGAATTATACACTATGTGCAGACTGTGTGCAGTAAATCATGATTTGATTTCCCTCTACTCCTAGAGTTTTGCGATGCCAGCCTATATTGCCCATAAAATCGCGAAGTATTGTGCAGAAATTACATCTGCATGTGTACACGGAAGACGGAACTTAGGTATGTAGCATGGGGAGATACACCCCAAACTAATATTGATCACTGAATTGTGTTCGTCCTGGAGGAAAAGAAGTATAGTGGTGAACCGAACACTGTTCACCGATGGCACGAAGGGTGCAATGTCCACGGATTTACCCTCATTCGTATAAGTAATAAGTACAAACTAAGTACACCAACTAAACTATATGCAATAGATCCCAATATAACAATGTAAATTCCCCTAACGAGGCAGAAATATTTCAAAGCGAATATCTTCAACAAAGTAACATGAAATAAAATACGGACAATCTTCATTTACTAGTCGATCATTGCCATTACAGAAAAGCTGGCAAATTGTTATATCTCACTCACACTCATTGTAACCAGATGAGTTAAATTATTGAAGACAGTTTTTAAAGTTTATTCTGGGCTTCAAAAAACTTAAAAAGCAAAGTAGTAGTAACCCATTGGTTGTTATTTCATGGGTGATATTTATTACTTTATTTAATTAAATTTGAAATCAAAAAAAAAAAAATTCAATATAAGTTTATGAAAGTTTTGCTATAAGTTAGTTAGTATAAATAGTTAGTTCTACTTTTCTTGAACTAGAATTCGAACATATTGCTAAAATAGTTTGTGAAATCTTCCTTATGAAACGTGCTCAATGATGTAATATTTCCCTACAACATTTCTTGTTTCACTCGCACTCATTGTAAGAAAATATGAGTAAGTGAAACATAAAATATGTTTCATAGAAAACTCGCTATAGTTAGAGAGAAGCATCATTCCAATGTACGATTGAAACATATTGTTTCGTAAAGACTTTCACAAAATTAATGATAACTTTGAATACTTGTATAACTTACCATTGGTTCATCTGTATTTTTCTGGAATTGAACTAATCGAACACGTGTGACATGTTGTAGATCTCCTTCTGAATCTCCTTCAAGATCTTCCCCACCATTAAGAAATGGAGCAAGAGGAGGTGGTGTAACGCGGAGTGCATCCTCGCCATAAACTTCGCGAGCAACAACATCATGAGCTTGTAAAAGAGCCTGTAACATAAAAAAAAGACATTCTGTAAGTTTCTCACGATAATTATATTAAGAAAGTTTAATATGTCGTAACCCCAAACATATATTGATATATCAGAAGAATTAGAAAGGAAGTTTGCGGTTTACGTGGATTTATTTAGGACATAGATCGTATTTCTTGTTAATTTGTTGATTATCAAGTATTGGATCGATGCAGTCGATGCATTTTAACTCCTTCTGGTGTCAATGTTCACTCCAGTCACGTGTGAGGCCTGTCGCACACTGCAAGCGTATTTAAGTGAATTTTGATCGGACGTATACGCGCTACTACGCTTTACCTATCCCTGTAAATGAAATGAACTCTCGCACACTGCAAGCGACAGAGCTGTCCAAATACGGGCGTTACGTAACTCTCACATTGGAATCGAATACATGCTACAACGCTAAATCTATCCGAACCTTGTAAATACAATCAACCGTCGCAGACTGGAAAGAAATGCAATAGTCTCTTTCATAAGAGTGGTGTATCGATAAAAATTAAAGTAAAAGTTTACTCTCATGATAAATGATGTTAATGCAAAACAACTCCAACATTACACAAGTTTGAGTTGGTCTACTGTCGTATCGGTACGTGGTATGCTTGTATTGTGATACAACACATGCAAAGAACACACGAGTCGGCTTGCTGTTTGCTTATATTGTTCTACAGCACTAGACATTTTCTACTTATATTTTATTAATGAATTAATAAATCAAGCATTTCAGCAAACTATGGTAATACAGCAAATTCACGTTTTTAAAAATATTCTGATAGACAATTTCTAAAAAGAATTAGCAATAAATTGGGAAATTAGTCCTATACCTTAGAGCAGATATAATATATATATAATCTAATTTAAGAAGACCTTTGAGAAATCCTTTGAAAAATATGGTTAACCTCATATAATGTTAACAGTCACCCTTCAAAAGGTACAAAATAAGGGTCTAAATCAAGGAAACTATCCACTTCCGATATGGTAGTCGATTGTTTGGTTTGTTAGAATAAAAGAATATTGGTCTTAGACATCAACCCAACCAGACTATACTATGAAAATAATTATAGACCGAATGGAAAAAGTGAGTGGTAGAAAACAGTCTGATTAAAGTTTGGAAAAGAGCTCCACAAACTACGGAAACCCGCCGATTCGGATCGTTGGAGCGTTATGCTTATATACAGAGTCGTTGAAGCTAGTGAAATAGTTACAACTTTAGCAGGTATGGTATAATATGATAATTGCCACTCTTACCGAAAATTTGTCACTAACAAGAATAATAATTGAAGTAAAATAAATTGTATTAGATATGGAGGAATTGTATTTGATAAAAATGTTCAACAACAGGAATGAATGAAAAGGATAGATGAAGCAAAATATAATACTAGAAACGGTCAGTTAGCCTAGAAAAACAGGGAGGTAAATAAAAGTGAATGATCGCGAGGTTTAGACTCGATTAGAGGGGAATGAAGAAAGAGGAAGTCGATATTGGAGTGCAGAGGAACAGAAACTACGTAGGATGTGTAACAAGGAAGTGGAAAAATTAGAGCACATTAAGAGTAGGTGTCGATAGAAGTTGGAAAGTGAAGTAGACCTGATAAAGACTTTATAAAAGAAGAAGGATGGATGGCAGAAGTTAGCAGTAAGCGAAATGGAAATAAAGGAACAGAGAAACGAAGCTTGATATATAGTTTAAGAATGTAAAATGGTTTATGTGACAAAATGAAATATAGGCAGTGGATTTAAGGCATAAGAAACATTTTGGAGTCACTTCGTCATCATATTGAAGATGCCCATGACTTTTTTGTCATGAAAGAGTTCATTTACAGTTCAACTTCTCACAATCGTTTATATGAAATGTCTGTTTTATCGGCTGATAATAAGTGATAGAAACGTCACAAAAAGGGACACTTCACCAAATTGTTTACTGGGGCGGCAATAAATACAAGTAAAACAAATTATTATTTGACAAAATAGATGTAATAAGCACACAAATTATTTAATGAAATGTGACGATTTCCAACCTCTTAATCTGGACCATTCCTTCAACAGTTTCTCCATTCCTGGTTTAGTATATAAAATAACAACTATTTCATAAAAAACATAATCAAGGGATTCATGTTTTTATGCATGTTATTACTATTTCTCTTTCCTTTTTTCTACTATAAACAAAAGAAGTTTTGAAAATCTGGTATAATCATTTCTTTGTCATACTATTTAAATATTTATATTCCCAAAGGCTATCGACGTCATCTCTGCTTGGTTTCATCTCCAGTTTTCGTTGCATCCTAGCGAAACATACAGATATGAATATATATATATATATATATATATATATATATATATATATATATATATATATATATATATATATACATATATATATATATATATATATCCTTCAACAAATATAAAATCCGCAGTGCGATGTAGGAAACAACATGTGACTAAGCTAAGCGTCCGTAGTATTTTGTTGATGATAAATCAAAAGTACGAGTACATTTGATAAAATATTGTTACTAGTACAGAGACAGATAATTTATTTATATTTATTTGTTTTCCAATGCATCGCATCTGTATCACGCTAAATATAGTGAGGGAAAGTTTACGAAGAAAAATCCATTCACATCAGTTTCACACCAGAGAGACAGTTCAATAAAACACGAACAAAAACTATTTTTTCTGAACAAAAACACCAATATTTACATAATAGAGACAGTTCTTAAAACATTTTTTACTTTAAAAACACATTCCCATCTGGCGTCAGTAAGATCAAAGGAAAACATGTTTGTTGTTGATTTTTATTCTGCTTGGTTTGAATACGGTGTTTTGTTTTATGTGAACATTTGCGCTTGTCAGTTGTTGTTCATCATGTTTATAATATTTATGGGACATACAGAAAAACACTAAAAACAAAACCAGTCTGTTCAGTGTGAACAGTCTGTTTTCGAAAAACAGAACTATTTTTTGACAACAAAACTGTTTTCAAAACTGTCTCTCTGGTGTTAAACCGACATAACATGTAATATATAATTACGTTTCTTTTACACAAAAGTAAACCTTTTTGTTATAAAATTTCTTATCTTTTTTTTGAAATATAACCTTTGCAGTCGTAAAACTACACTCTTAAATTTTAAAACATTTCTAAAGCATATTTTATTACTAAGTATTGAAAAAAATTCAGATTCCAGTATATTAATTTTCATAACATATACAGTGCATTTTAAGGGGGGGGCCTGGGTTTTCACTTTCGAAAAATCGATTTTTTGTTTTTTGTTTTATCTTATTGTTTAACATTTCAAGAATATGTCCTTAAAATTTTAAGCCGATCTAAGCAATATTCTTGAAGTTATTGTCTTATTATTCCGGTATATTATATCGTATTATATGTTAATCAGGTATACAGTTTATTCATTGCTATAGTCCTGACGCGTTTTTCTCAAAACTACTTTTTCAAAGTCCGTGTTCACTGCCATTTGAAAACTACTCGACCGATTCATTTCAAACTTTGTACACATTTTCTTCATATAAAATACCTCCCCCCTACGTTTAGTAAAATTTTTTTTTTTAACATTAAGGGTGTTTCCCACCCACAAAATGGCGGAAATTTTAGTCGAAAATAACGGTTCACACTTTAGATGGCCGCCAAAAATTTTTAAATTAAAAAAATAATAATCAGAGAACGTTGGGGGGAAGATTTGTTTATAATTTAACTAAATTTTTATAGTTTTTCATTTTCTGATAATTTCCGGCTGAGTTACAGTGAACACCGCAAATTGTTTTTTTTTCAAGACGTCCTGGGGGAAGCTCTGTCACGGGCTAATGATTTAATATTTTTGCATGAAAAATTTACAGAACATAGTCAAAACTATGCTCAACAATGTATAGAAGGTTTGAATAAAATTGCTCAATCGATATTTGAGATAAAAAATCACAAAAAAGTGTTTTTTTTTACGCTGAAACCCAGGCCCCCCCCTTAATAGAAATGTTAAATACAAATTCAGACAAAAAATCATCTTAAAAAATAATAATAACCGGTTCGTAATTTTAATACGCATTTGTCTATTAAATTTCTATTAAAATTAAAAACATTGTTAACAGTATAATATAAACAAAAAGCCTAAAAATTGCTCCTTTTTAAAATAAACAAGAAGAGAATCATTACAATAAATTATTAGGCCCTCAGCACACGACGCGACTGGTTGCAAACCTTAGTCCCGAATCTGCCCGAACCGAATGTCATTACAACTGTGTTGTTAGTAAAAAAACGAAAGTGTTTACGAGTGAGATAAAACACACGGCACGAACGTAACTAAACTGATTTTAAACTGATTTTGAGCATATATTCAGCGACTAGATTTCTCGGTCGCAGGACACTATTGGTTTCATGATGACATCATCAACAGAGATGTTTACGAAAAGTATTTAAATACATACATACAATCAAATATAACACAACAGAATCCCCTGTTTTGCTATTGTTCAAAATTCTATAGGGTCACGATACTCGGCTCGACATGGCTCTTCGTTTAGTTTGCAATCATCCGACTCGTGTGCCTTTCTCGTGTTTTATCTCATATCTCATACTCTCACTAACAACAGTTGTAATCACATTCGCTTCAGGTAGATTGGGGGCTAAGGTTTGCAACCAGTCGCCTCGTGTGCGGAGGGCCTAACTGTACTGGATTATGAGCTGGTGTCTTACTGGTATAATAATTTGAATAATAATAAATGAATAATTCCAGGTATTTTGTACCGTGAGCGAGTTGACTTACGTTTATCAGAATATTCAAAATAAACCAAATTAACATAATTTTCATAAACAATACATAATTTACTATACCGGAATTTCAAATACACACACAATTAATTTAATATACCGGTAAAATAGCACTAAAGTTTAAAGTCTTTTCGACTTATTTCATGTTAATGATATTTTCTATTCATGAATATCTGCAAATTTATATTGTATCAGTATCTGGTCATAATATTGAAAATGACGTACGGATTCAGTAATATCTTTGTTGGAAGTACAACGGTTGTTGTACTAGAGAGTATTAAACTGCTAGTTTTCCACAAGCTAATTGCAAAGTTATTTTTTTATTTTTTATATAGAAATTGTTTCACACTTGCTAGCTTACTACAAGCTAATTCAAGTGTTACATTTTCTATCTGTGATATGTGCGAAATTAAAATAATTTTTTTATAATGATTCTTTGTATTTAGTATTAAGCTAATGTATGTTTGGTATTTAGCAAGGAAAAACTGTAAAAAAAAAATTTAATTGTACTAAAAAAAAAAAAAAATTGTCCTATATTATAATGTTCCAGGTGTTTATTTATATTCTTACATACTTTTATTCTTATATGTGTCTGAAATTCGTATGGTAAAACGGAAACGGCTCGGGCGATGTTTTTGAAAATTTCCTATTTCGTAAAGAAAAAAATTCTAAGACTTTTGGCGTTCTTGGATTTTTCCTTGAATTTCCTGGAAACCCTTAATTTTGGAAAAACTGGAAAAAAAATAATCACTTTTTCCTGTATATCTTTTAATTCATAACAAATAGAAAGTTGAAATTTAGCATGTGTATTATGCTATTTAATGCGAATGTATTTCAAAATTTAGAAATTCAAATGTTTATAAAAGGGGGAAATTTGCGGGGCCCGGTAGGAAACTTTGGAGAAAGCTCAAATTTTGGATTGTAAAATAATTAAATATCATATTAAGCAAAAAAAAATTCAAAACTTAAAAATTTTATTTGGGGGCATGGGGGCGGTTCTTGGCGAGAGTAAAAATTGTGCTAGAAAATTGAAATTTTGTACATGGGCTAACTTTGGTACCTAATTTACAAATCGAAAAAAAAATTCCTAAATTTTGAAAAAACGTTGGTCAACTAACGAATAAATTGAAAATAATTTATATTTTGTTGAAAAAAATAAATTTCTTTAGTCAGTTTATATGAAAAATTATTTTAAAATGATATTAGAACGGGTTCGAAATAACGATTAGAACAAAATATTTCAATTTAAAAATGGAATTAAAATTTGAAATGAAATTCAATACACACACAAAAGACAGTCGTCGCTTGCGACGGGGGTAAACTCTAGTATATAGTAAATTAATTAATATATATAAGTAACATAGACCACCTATGATAAAATGACAATCGTTTCCCTACTATTAATTTATTTGTTTATTTATTTGTCATTGGTTAGACATAAAGGTAGGTGGTCTCTGTTACAGATACTGTCTTTGCAGATAGAATCCTGGAAGAATTATGACCGTCCAAGGCTGTTATCTGACGCAGTGGACCCCATGGCGTTTGCTTACTTTTCATATTTACAATTACGGATTTGAACCCGGCATCTTGGGCGTTCGGGATAGTAACACTAACCACTACGCTATCAAAATACATTAAAATAACAAAGAATATTTCTATTTATTTAACATTTATTGTTTTTGAAAACGATTTGTTTCTTTATTTATTTAATTTAAATATAACTCGCATATTACTCTTAGATAGCAGGTTGATCCATCAAAGGGTGTACAAGAGTCACGTCTTTGAAATAAAACACTCCATAGGAGCCAGACTGTCTAAGTTAGGGAACAGCCTGTGGGATGACGAGGGTTAGAATCCTGAAGCCTGAAGCTTGAGGCGTGGAGCCAAAACTGCGAACTGCGGGGATGCGAACTTCACCGATCGGCCTAGCCGTCAAGGCGACCAGTATCCAGAGCCGGTATTAGAGTGAAACGAGAGGGATGATCGCCCCCATTCAGTAAATTTTAACTCCATTTTTAAACATTCATATTTTAGTTTTTTTTAACATTTATTTGTTGTTATTTAAGATGTGCAATTTATTCGGACATCCTGCTCTTTGTTCTAATTATCCTAAATTATAAAGTTCCAGGTGTATCTGACTTGTTTGTATGTTTATATGTTTGATACTGAATTTTGTATGGAAATATTTCAATTTAAAAACGGAACAAAAATTTGAAATGAAATTCAATTCACACACAAGAGACAGTCGTCGCTTGCGACGGGGGTACACTCTAGTACTATTTATAAAGAAGTGCGTAGACTGCAGATATTACTTCGCCCTGTTGGTTGGTGGACTATTGCAAAGCCGGCCCTGTCAGCATACAAACCATCGTTGAGTCCAAATTGATTAAACTAGCAATGGAGAATACGTGGCATGACGAACATTTGCGACACGCGTATTTTTACAAGAAGAGCGATTTCAAAAAAAAAAAAAAAAAAACTTTTTATGATCCAGAATAGTTTGTTAAACTATTTAAATATTCTACACAAGAGAGATTGCAAGGACGTGACGTTTTGCTAAATAAAAAAAGTTTTCAAATCAAATTACAAAGACATCAAATTGCAATATTGTACAAAAAGTCAAAACATATTTAGACGAATCTAAGCTACCGAATAACCTAATTTTATAAATTTGAACGGCGAAGTTTTTCGAAATATATATTATAGTAAAAGGAAACTTATAAAAATACGTAAAATTGGTGTGATATTCAATGAACAACGCGTAACAAAATTCTCTTCCTTTGGTAGAAAATGTAACGTAATGTAACACTTAAATTAGCTTATAGTAAGCTAACAAATGTAAAACTACACTGCAAGGTAATTTCTATATGGGAAATATAAAATGAACCTTGAAATCAGTTTGTGGTAAGCTAGCAAGTGTGAAGTGTTTCATTCCAAAACAATGTTCTACCGGTGTCCCAAATTTGTCGTCAAATTTATAAAAACATAAAATGTACAAAAAAAATTACATAAAAATAAAAATGCGTTCTTCACTGAAAAGTTCATTCCCACTCCCGGAATTTTAGTGTTAATTGAAGGTTTTAACCTAAAGTGTAAGTTTCCGCTTATGAAATATATCGATTTTAAAACAATGGATCGATTCCGTGAATCGATATCAAACACTCGAAAATCAAGATTCGATTTTTTTTAAAAGAATGCAACTATACAATTATTTACATTATAAGCTTGGACATGAAATATTGGGAATTATATTTATTTTATTCTATAATAAATAACGTCCATGATTTTATTGATTAATCAAAAATCACTCTGCAATTATTTGTTTAAATATAAGAAAGGCTTGTATTTTTTTTACAAATTTAATAAAAATAAAATCGATAAAAGAAATAAATTCTTTCTTTGGGTTAGTGTCTTTCTTTTATATAAAACCTCAAAAAGAATCGAAAAATCGATTTTTTTCTGAATTGATTAAAACATCGATCTTTTTTAAGAAGAATCGCCATCCCTAGTTCCAGATGAACAAATCATTATTAAAAATGAGAATTAGTAAAAAAAACTCTCCACATATGATCGACAAAGCACCTATTATTTTCTAGTTATAATTCAGTGTGACCTTCTTACTATCTTCCAAACTTACCACAAAAGGCATTTTTTACGGAATAAAACCATAAAATAAAACTCTAATATAGAACTCGTAAGTGGAAATTAGGTACAGTGTTAACTAATTATACACGAAAGATGTGTTCCATAATTTTACCGCAGGTTTTTTAAATGACCTGCTATTTTCTGGACATAATGTATTCTATGTATTTCCATCACTTCAAACACTTCAGAGTAATCCCACTTCCCCACCATGATGTAAATGTTATTTCGATGATTTCACCTTTGAATTTCAGTACATTATTGATTCGCGAATATATTATCCTATTAATGTTTTAAAATGTTATTTTCAATCACCTAGATAATTCAATCTATCGACGACTCGGACTCGGACGGTGGTATGAGTATTAAATGTTTTCATAATATGAGATTATAAAAAGATTACTTCCATTTTAAGGACATAACACGTAACTAATAAATGAATATAACGATACATAGTATAATACTCGTATACTCGTAATAAGTGGAGTCGCTAATCCATCCCATCCTGTTTATTCATTTCGGAAAAATACTTCAGCTGTAAACATACGAACAGTTTATTTTCAACAAGAGGCTAGTCCATTTTTTGTTACTGTTTAATATTTTAAGCGTACAGTTCGTTTAAAAATCGATTTTTCTTTTTTGTCGTAAATCAAAACGTTATAGTGTTTCGAATGGGCTTGTGACCATGACTTAACTTCTATAAAACGCAGCTATATATCCTATATTATAATGTTCCAACTGAAAGTTTATTTGTTTATATGTTTACGCGATTCGTATGGTGGCTCGAAAACAGTTCCATGCATCTTATTGTCTATTTCGTTTAGAAAAAAATTATAAAACTTTTGGCGTCCTCGGCTTTTCCCCTGAATTTTCTGGAAACCCGTAATTTTGAAAAAACTAGAAAAAAAATGTTTACTTTTTGGTCTATTACTTTTAATTCATAAAAGATAGAAAGTTGAAATTTGGTATGTACATTACGGTGTTCAATGCTAACATTTTTTGAAAATTATAAATTGAAAAAGGGGGCGATGACAAAATTAGGGGGCCCAGTAAACTTTGGAAAAAACTCAAATTTTGGATTAAATAATAATGAAATATGTTATTAAAAAAAAAGTTCAAAATTCAAAAATTTTATTTGGAGGCACGGTGGCAATTTTTGCCAAGAGTAAAAATTGGGCTAGAAAGTCTAATTTATCAATCGAAAAAAAATCCCAAATGTTGAAAAAATAATGATTTTTTAGTCAGTTTAAATGAAAAATTATTTGTTGTTATATGTAAAATAAATATGGAATGAGTATAATATTTCAATTTAAAAATTGAATTAAAATTTGAAATGAAATTCAATTTATACATAAAAGACAGTCGTCGCTTGGGACGGGGGTAAACTTTACTATATTGATAAAGTTGGTTACTAGAACCTCAGATGTCTAATTATTTTTTAATAGCTTTTTGTATTTTAGGAGATATCAACAATTAAAATAGTCATATTTTCCATTTAATTATTACGTTTCAACGTTATAAAAAAATTCCAATACATGTTACGTCACATGACACAACAGAGTCGTATATGAGTGTGTGTGCATCTCATGAACTATTATATTACGAAGGAAACATTATCGCGATTACTTATTACTAAGTATTTCTTGTAGCATAAAACAAGCGGCAAAGCTGAAATTCAAATTTGATATTGCTGTAACACCGCAAACAATGGCCTCTGTCAAACACTGCAAAACTGTCAAATGCATTGAAATGAAGAGGCAAATTGCAGGAAACTCATGCAACTTGAACGAAAAGTTTGACTGAGTTAAACTTTTGTTGAACAGTTCAACAGTTGAACAGTCGATGCTGACGATCGATCGGTCAAGTAAAATCGCACCGGGAGAACGCTGCTTAAATGAATGTTATATATTTATTAAGTTTTAACACTTAAGCCTCATTCAAACTCACTGTTTCGATATTTAATTTTCTGTTTTTATTTAATATTGTAATCTAGATTTCAGGTTGTCGTTTAAACATTCCTTTACACATTTGTATTTCATTTAAGTTTAGTTAATTTAGTTGGTGCGTAAGCATCGTTAGTAATATGAATTTTGACAGTTCGACAAAATTGTATGTGAAATAATTAAAATTGCTATTTTTAATAATAATTATAGTAATAGAAATTGTTTTCACTTCTATATTTTTCAAAAACTGACATTAAACTTCTTTTAAATATAAATTCTACTGCATTTTGACAGATTGTCACATTTTGGAGGTTATAATATAATACAGTTTTTCTTTATTTAATATTTGTAATTTAAAACATTGGACCTTGTAAGGTTCTAAAAAGCTAAGAAAACTTAAAAAATAAATTAAATTAAAAATGGTACTGTGAATGACTACGCGTATTATCATATGCTAAACAATTTAAATTAAATACGAAATACAAAATTAAATTAAAGCAGTGAGTGGGAATGACACTTTACACTATGAACAAATTTATGACAATACGCAAATCTTGATATATAAAAATTCAATCTGCGTATGTTTGTGTTCGCAAAACACGAAAAGTAGTTGGTCGAAATTTTGACACAACGTTGCATTTGAACAGGCGCCTGCTTTCGAAAAGCGAATTCATTTCTTTCCAGTTGATCGTCGATTGTATTTGTGTGTACCTGTTATTTACTGTCCCATCCACAGAGCAACATTAAACATTCATCAATAAGTACGTAATTTAAAGTCAAAAATATAAATAAAATAGTTTTTGTATTCATTAAATTTAATATCACAGATAAACGAACGTTCAATGTTATCCTACTATCAGTTTTCAAATGTCGTTGTCAAAAAATTATCAACATTTTCACAAGTTATAGAAGTTTATAATATTTATTTAACTGTCTTAGCAAATTCTGTTAAGAAAGATAAACAAATTATATTTATTTTTTGTTACTTTGTTTTCTTACAATTGTATCCCATTTCAATGTTTAAGGTTACTTGCAGTTGCTTCGTTTCTTGTTTCTTAGAATCTATTGTCTTATTTACCTTTGAAAATAAATATTTACCCGTATTTTGAATCGTAAGCACATTTTCTTCATTTCTAACAAACTGTTTGTAAATAAAATAAAAAAATAACTCATTAACTTCGTTGAAACTGAGTTCGATTCCCACAATCGCGTACAACATGTTTCCAAGAAAATCACTTTTCTTCTTGAAAATTTAAATATAATACGTAAAAAAGTTTCAATACTCCTTGCAGTACTAAATTTTTAGATGTTAATTGTTAAAATTTATATTTTTAACATACGAGTCCTACACCGATCTATGCTGACACGGATGTTTTGATATATAACAATGGTAATTTTCTTTAGATTGTTTTGAAAAAGTTAGAATCATTAATTGAGATTATGACAAATATTTTCCAGTAAAAACAATTACAGCAAATGGTATTTGTTTTTTTATAATAAATGTTGAAAGTTACTTTTATCGTTTTCGACTTTCCTCATGTAACCTAATAACCAGAATATCGCGGAGAAACAGAGCACAGAGCGTATACTATTTTTTCTTATTGTACAGATGTTATAAAATGTTAGTATGTAGAATCATATGTCATACAAAGTTTACTCATACCTACTTATTCAAAACGGAACCACAACCATTCTATGAACAATGTAATAGCTCACTAACAGTAAGACAAATTTTTCTTCAATGCTCCAAGTATTCATCACACAACCAAAGTGTAATATGCCTGAAGACTATAAGCCGATATTTGAAAACAAAGAAAGTCTAAAAAACCTTATTGACTTTATCAATGAATTGAATTTCTGTATTTTAAATACTCATATACTCGTATTTATATATTATAAATTATGTATTGTAAATGTTTATGAACGTATATATTCAACTATCCAAAGTTGATGCACTCAAATATATATTTAAAAAAAAATTAGTTTACATACAAATATATATAATATAGGGATGTAACAGATGTTTGATTTCCTACATTCACGAACGCAAATTTGGATTTTTAACTCCAACATTCGAAAATGCGAAAGCGAATATCGGCTTATTTAATATGGCGCTAAATTTTGACATAAGGCATAAAAACTTTTATTCCTAAAGTTTAAAATTCTATTACTCCAATTTAATTATTAAATGTAATACTACTTTACTTAGTAATATAATATAAATCCTATCATTTGCGTTCTCAGTAAAGATATAATTTAAAACAATTTAGTGTAATTAAAAATGTGGAAATTTACCTAGCTCCATTGTGAGTTTGAAAAGTTGAAAGTTTATTTTGGTTGTTATATAATTGTTATTTTATATTGCAAGTTGAAGTAGAAACTAAAATAAAAATATTGTAAACTGTGTCAGTTGCATTATTATTTTATAAATATATTTTTACTTTTCGTTGCGAAATACATTCGCAAAAAATTCGCATAATCTATTGCAAATGCGAATATTCGTTATATCCCTAATGGATTACATGAAATTCGAATTTGAGTGGGTGGTTGGCTGGTAACGCTATTACACGTATGCAAAGATGTATCACCAACAAAAGGTTCTGGTTTGTAGAAAAGACTGTAAAAGGTGCAAAAGGTCTGTACCAAGAAATTTACTCAAACAAACAAAAAACTCATTATCTGAAAACACAGTTACAAAAAATGAAGTATGAATAAAACTTAAATCTGTTTCATTTATAAGTTGCAATTTGCAATTTAAGTGCATTACATTGTTTCACCTATTACATTACAAAAACTTTAAAACCGCTGTAGCCTTGCCAACATTGTTTTGTAGTCGCCTGTTCTTTTTGTATAGTGACAGCCAGGGGCGGCTGCAGATGAGGATAACCGAGACACGACCAGTGGCGTAAGTAGGCTAGGGTAACCGGAAAATGCCCCGGGGCTTTCAAAGCAGAGGTAAAAGAGATAATTAAAGTGTATTTCTTTCATTATCTTATAATTTCTATGACCTTATTATGTATTAGATTGTGCTCCTGCTATTTTCCATTTCAAATGGTTATTTCAATTTCACCCTGCGTGTGTACACTGGGTCTTTTAAGGAACAGTTGAAATTTCTAACTCCTATTTCTCTCTCATGAGTAAAGAGCGCGATTCACCTATGCCCCCTAAAAATATAGGTAGTGGTAGGTTCCAGCAGCGTTCGGATCAGGCAGTTTACTTGCAAAGGCGAGCCAGTGGAACAACCTAAAAGGGTCAGTGTACAAACGATGTTAGTATTTTCCAATGTTAGTAAATGCACTTTTTTTGCTTTTCTCGTGGTTTTACAGTTTTTTCATGACTAAAATAAATGTTTTATGTAATTTAATATATTTTTTCTTAGATTATATATATAGATATTTTTTTATTAGTTCATCTTCTTACTACAATAAGTTGTTAAAGATGCGTGACCATTTAACGGGTAAACTAGAAAAGCGAAAACGATGTTCTCTTTGCACTTGGAAGGAAAACAGAAAAACAATATATTCTTGTGTATCGTACGGTGTGCCGGTTTGCGATAATCATCGTTGCCACTTTTGTTCCAGTTGCGCACCGTAAATTCTCTTTTTAACACTAATTATTATTAACTAATATTAATTATTATTTCATAACTTTTGTATTTTCATCAATAAAAACTTATTTTGTGCCGAATAATCACCGTTCCGTTTATTATGGCATGCCTGAATCCCCACTTTCAGGTGCACAAATAATTCCACTTTTTGAAGCCCATGCCAAAGACACTACATTATTTCGAAAGCTTATAGTTTAAGATAAAAAAAGTCTACAACCGTTATTTTTAATATTTGTTAATAATAAAGTTACGAATTTTTTAACAATATTCTGTTTTTTCCGCGTTTTTTACTATTTGTCAATTTTTATTAACAACGGTTTTATACTTTGGACTTTGGCAACTTCTGAATCATTTAGTAGACACTTCAAGAAGTAATCCAGAATTTTTTCAGAATTTTTGAAAGCTTAGAAAATTCGAAAAACTCAAATGTTCCCTCAAAGATCCAGGGAACACATCATGACTTGAAAAATATAGTGTTCACTCGGAGGGTTAATTGTAATTATAGTTTCAAAGCGTTATATATGTGTACTACACAACTGCTTTATAGATTTTTTTAATTATGAGCAAATACTCAAATTAATTTTGATTACCAGAAAATATAGCGCTGATATTTTAATCGAACTTGAAGAGACAGTAGTCTTCGTAGGTAGAAAATGAAACTTGGAATTATCTTCTGGTAAGCTAGCATGTATGAAAGCTGCATTGCCAGACAATTTTCTAACACCCACGGTGTTAACAGACGAACACCCACGGTGACAGCTCTATCGATTATTTTACATTGCAGAAAAAAATCTTTTAAATGTACGAGTATTTTTACAATATAGTTTCATAATTGGCAGAGAAAATAATTTATATTTCTATCCGACTAAGTATACGTTTTCGTATATAGGAGTATAACATAGTACAGATAGGGCCACCACTACCACTTGCCCTCGTTTACGAGCATTAAAACGACGTCCTCCTTGATGATTAAACCAGACATTTAATTGCCTGGCTTTCGAGAAGGCAAACTGAATTGCCTCCTTCTGAATTAATCTCTTCAGCAGTTTTACTGGTAAAATTAAGAAATATGGATGGAGATGAATTATATGAAAAACATTCGTTACAGAAACATACTTTATACCCCCACTCTCCCCTTTCTCCTCGCACTCCAAGCACCACCACTACAATAAATTACAGAAACTAGATCCGATTAAGAAAATGTAATATATTTAAGATGTTCCCCTCCAAATCAAATTTAGAAATAATAGGAAATTAATAGCCTTGGTTAGGGGACTCCACCATCACAATAATTATTTTATTTTATTTAATAAAAAACCTAAATATTACTCAGGTATCTATTATTACAACAAAATATATTTTTAATAAATTTAATTTATTTATCGTCGGCCTATTTCCGATGCTGAGTCCTATCACCGACGACCTCCATCAATGTTAGCAGTATTTGTGGTGTCGTGTCCTCATATATGTGAGCTACATCGCTGCCTAATAAGTGTACGATTATGTACGACCATAATCAATATAATTGATAGCAACCAAACCCAGAATATATATATATATATACTAGCTGTCCCGGCCACGCGTTGCTGTGACTAACGTTTTTGTCATATTACATTACATAGCGCCATCTATTGAATATTTACTCAATCTAGTCAACAGAATATTTACTCAATCTAGTCAACAGATGTCGCCATCATCGTCGCCAGATGTCATATGTCATATACAGATAATTAATAGACAAATAATTTGCAATAAGATAATATTGCAATCATAAATTGAGATGTAAGCTATCCTATCTTTCAAGTTGGATCAAACTGCACACGGTGTACAAATTTGATTAAAATCGGTTAAGTAGTTTAGGAGTCCATCGCGGACACACAACGTGACACGTAATTTATATATATTATATCTGGTCCGGGAATCGAACCCGAAGACATAGCAGTCAGTGTCAAGCATCAATGCTCTCGCCCACTGTGTCACTATAGCTCCTATAATAATTATGTGTTTTGTAGATTTATTTATTATACAGTTGGTATATTTGTTTTTTTTAACATTTGGTGAGATAATTCTTTGCCAGGCATGGAATAAATGTATTCCATCTCCGGGTATCGAACCCGGACCCAAGCAAACAACCCAACTACCTCAACCACCCAACGAACAAAGCAGTTGTATTAAAATATTCTATTTTCATAGAAGACTTCTACGTTATAGGTGCTTATATTCTTTTGTGAATATTATAATATTCTGCCACAGTGACATATATGGGTTGTTGTTAGAAATAAACATATAAATAAATAAAATGATCATAAATATGAAGCAGAATAAGAGTCAAAATAAAACAATGAAAACTTTATTTTTGTGACGTTGAAAATATGTATTTTAATAAAGAAGTAGTGCCAACATTATGTTCTACGAACTTAAATGGTCTTGAAAGTTAAACATGCACTGCACGTTACTTCAGAGTCGTCTGTCGCCTGTATGTCTAGAAGCCGCAGAATGAAGGAGGCCAGAACAACAAGAGGGAGGAATACCACACAGCTAATTTCGAAAAAGGGTTTTTATTTATGTGATAATGCGAACTGATATTGTCAGAGGCGAATTAGCAGCTAGAATATGTCAGTACTCTCTTGTATAATATACCCGTCAAGTTGTCAGCTTGGTCGACGTAACACTGAAGTCGGGTTCAATTTTCGAGGAAGAATTTATTCTGTGGCTGGAAAAATGTGTTTTCAAGCACCTATTGAGCGTAGTTTGTACTTTGCAGAATTGGTTTAGGTAAAATTAATGCGAATCTTGTTTAATGTTGACAGCGGTTTACCTTACATAAACTGTCTTTTATGACGAGAACAATATGTAGGACTAAGGCCCTCAGCACACGATACGACTAGTTTTAAACCTTAGCTCCGAATCTGCCCGAACCGAAAGTGATTACAACTGTGTTGTCAGTAAAAGAACGAAAGTGTTTACGAGTGAGATTAATTGTTAAAGCATATTGTGTTAATTAAACAAGAAGTCAATAAAAAAAGACCATAATATTTTTATAGACAACACAATGGTCGAGATTGTTAGGGCATTGATTCCTTACCGTTGTGTTTTCGAGTTCGAATCACAGACCATCGCTATATTTTCTGGCTACTTATATGTTCTAAAAATTACTTAACAGAGGTGTAGTATATAAGGCCTTCGTCCACAGAATTATAAATATTAAATAAAATTAAAATTAAAATATATTTTAAAACAAAAATTGAACTAACTACAATCGGATCAGACCGTGTAAAACGGACTTTTATGGAGATTACATTCATTCAATCCATATAAATTTTTTTTTAAATTTTTCTAGAAGGGGGCAAATTGCAATTATCCACTTCAACGACGACTGTCTTTTGTATGTGAATTAAATTTCATTTCAAATTTTAATTCCATTTTTAAATTGAAATATTTAACTCATTCTATATAAATTTTACATATAAAAACAAATAATTTTTCATATAAACTGACTAAAAAAATAAAAAATATTTTCAATTTATTCGTTATTTGACCAACTTTTTTTCAAAATTTAAGATTTTTTTTTCGATTCGAAAATTAGGTATCAAAGTTAGCCTATATAACAAATTTTAACTTTCTAGCACAATTTTCACCCTCGGCAAAAACCGCCCCCGTGCCCCCAAATAAAATTTTGAAATTTTTTTTTTAAATATTTTATTCCATTATTACACAATCCAAAATTTGGGCTTTCTCCAAAGTTTCCTAACGAGCCCCCTAATTTCTTCAGGGCACTTTTTAATAAATTTTGAATTTCGATGTTTTGAAATATGTTCGCATTCAATAGCGTAATACACACGCAAAATTTCACATTTCTATCTTTTACGAATACAAAGTTATATAGCACGGCCCACATTTTTTTCAGTTTTTCCAAAATTACGGGTTTTCAGAAAATTTAAGGGGAAATCCGGGGACGTCAAAAGTCTTAGATTTTTTTCTCTGCAAAATAGGAAATTTTCAAAAACTTCCCTGGAGCCGTTTTCGAGCTACCGTACAAAATTCGAACCGAACATATAAACATATAAGAATATAAGACTATAAGAATATAAGAATATAAGAATATAAGAATATAAGACTATAAGAATATAAATATACACCTGGGACATTATAATATAGGATAATAGCTAACATTATCTATATAAAAACATATATCTACTAACAGAAATAATTTGGTTTTACAATATTAAATGAATCTATCATGAGGTATTTGACAACGTCAGTTCTGAGGGGTCGCAGAATGGCTAAATTTTCAATATTTTGAAATAAAAATTTCACAATATAATTGTCAAATGTTTATCTTTGAGTTAAAGAGCTTGAATAAAATATTTCATTTATTATAATAGAAAAAAATTAGAGAAAATATGCTTTTTTAGCTTTCGAAACACACGTAACCCCAAAAGTCAAATTTTCTTTTTCATTTTTCTTTTTAATTTATTTATATTAATGTAACATATTAAGTTTATTGTGTGAAAATTTGAAGTCGATAGAAGTAAAACTGTCGGTGATATAGAGTTTTAAGTCTTCACCTCTCTGGACTGGTTTCGTCTTTCTTTGAAACTTTTAAACGCGTTTTACTCGTTTTTTGAAATCAAATAATCCAGTGATGATGATTTTATCATGTAGTAATTATAGAAATAATTATATATTAACTGTGTCATCAAAAAACATTATCCAAAATATGCTTTTTTGTATCGATTTGACCTTAAGTTATATCATCCATCAGAATGTATTCACGGGATTTTGCAAACGGACTGTCCTTGGCTCCCGGTCTAATATTCGATGATAAGGATTTCCTAACATTGAATCTGTTACGGCTGTTAGAGTCCTTGTCACCTGAAATCAGTTGTAACCGGAACCAGTTGTTTGACTAAGTGAAGTGACTTTTGAAGGCGTAGTGCAGAGACAAAGGAATTCTCAACTATGTTAAAGTATGCTTAAATTCCCGATGTTGAAGTGGATGGATCACTTAATAAATAAAACCAGTATGTTTGAATCATCGAAATATTGTATTATTTAGTTAAATACAACGACACAATTAAATATTTTAATTAAACAAAGAATGCTGGGTAGGCTATTGACTTATTTGGACAGTGCTGAAGCCTGGTGTTCAAAACTTCAAAGTTCAAAGATATTGATTAATCGAATTACACAAATTAATATTAATTACAATATATCTTCTAACGAACCCTACTTTGCTATGGTGGAACTTTATATATACAGAAATATCTATATGCTTATATTGTATAGCGTGGGCATAGAGGATTGTGTCTTTCGGTAGTCTGTATTTGATTTTAAGGGGGTAGGCTGTCGTGTGTGTATTGTCCCAAATATTGTGCTGCTTAAGCCGGCGCCAAACCGATGCTGGAACTAAGTGTGTGCAACGTTCATGTTAGAAGAAGTTCGGACTGTTAACCCGCGTCAATTTTTCTACCCCTATGCACTGCTGTACGAATCGTCGGAAGTTTTTATACTTGAAAGTATTTGTTAAACAGTGTCAGTGTCAATAATATCAACAAAATAATAAAATAATAAAATCATTCGGATCAAACATTCGTTCCACCGTTAAGTAGGAAACTTGCCATATCAATCTTCCAATATTTGAATCAAACGTTGACCGCATCGTCTGGAGCCGACTTAAGAGAAGCGACGACGATTTTATAGCAAATGTGTCAAAAGAAGTGGGGGATTTAAACTGTATAGAATATTTCCTTCCTAGTCTAGGTCTACTTAGTATGAAACTGATGGTGATTATCAATAATAATATGAAATTAAATTTACGTGTATTAAAAAATGTGAATAGTAACAAAATATAGCACCATCTGATAAATTGCTGCTAAAGAATTGAACAACAAAACAATTGCAATACTTTGTGTTTTATTCTTCAACAGAATTCAATTCACTTGGTTTTAAAATCTTTCAAATAATTGTTTTGAAATAGTTCTCTCTTTGTGGCTGTGTTCTCTTGTGAATAGTTCTCTCTACTTGACTGCCAAACGCATACCAAACGACGTACTAAATTGTTCCCTTTAAACTTAAGTATCATTCTCACTCACTGTTTAACTTTGGTATTTAATTTAAATTGTATAGCATATGAGAATATGCGTAGTCATTCCCCGCATCATTTTTAATTTAGAATTTAATTTACGTTTTCTTTATTTTTTAGAACCTTACAAGGTCCAAAATTTCTTAATTTAAAAAAAAACCTATATTATATTATAACCTCCAAAATGTGAAAATTTGTCAAAATGCAGTAGGATTTATTTTTAAAAGAAGTTCAATGTCAGTTTGTCAAAAATAAAAAAATAAAAACAATTTCTATTACTAATTGTTATTAAAAACAGTAATTATCATTATTCCACATTCAATTTTGTCCATCAACTGGCAAAATTTATATTACTAACGACGCATGCGCACCAACTAAATTAACTAAACTCTAATTAAAACACGAATGTGACAAGGAATGTCTATTTTAAAAACCTGAAATCAAGGTTAAAATATTAAATAAAAACGTAAATTAAATATCGAAACAGTGAGCGGCTAATGACTCTCCCAGATCACAAAACCCACAGACTTACGTTGTTATAACAAAGCTGAAATTTTTAGAATAAATAGTGTATTATTAGTAGTTAAGAAAAAATTAGATAAACTACGGTACTAATTTTGAAAGTAGTTTACCTAATTTCAAGTGCTAATAAATGTTGAAAGTTGATGCACTCAAATAAATATTTTAACAAAAAACATATTTCAGCTTTGCTAAAACGAGGTTACTCTATTATTAAGGATTAAATAGTGCACTCTATTAAATTTTTTAATAAACCATTGCTATCTCTATCTGATGTTCGAAATTTTCAAATGATCATCGTATATATGTACATGCATATGTGTGTTTGTGTCCGCTTTTAGGTCATAGATATCGCTTTTAGGAATATGTTGACTCCACACATCAATAAATTGTCTTACCGCATAAAATTACAGTACACATCCGCACATCCGTTCTAGGTCAGGAATATAATAGCGTACTGGTAGTGGTACTTGTGTGTGAGTATGTACGAGTATGATACGGATACGGATATGGATACGGGATACCCCTAGAGAAGCATCCAATTTAAATCGATAGATGCGCGTTTGTTGGTCCATTTTAATTTGTGATTGCATCTGATTTTTACTTCTCTTTAATATAATGAACATTAATTCCTGTAATAATGGACACATTGACATAAGACATTTTCCTTTTGTTCAGTACTTTTTCTTATTTTTTAATTACTATTTTATGACGTTCTTCTATATTAAGAAGATCCTTGTGAAGTAGTAAAGAATGGAGAATTTGCAGAAACTTTGTACATTTGTTCTACGATAGTCAATAATTAATAAAAAAAATTTAAATAAGTGTAGGTATATGAAAGCATTAAGAAAATAATTAGTTTTAAAAAATGGAAATTTCAAGTACAAGTAATTGCGAATTCATTACATTGTGCATTTCATCGAAAATTTCATGTGATTACCTAATGGAGAAAATTATTATTTCAATTGAATATGGTTCAAAAAACATCAAGCTTTCGATTAAAATAATAAAAATAATTGTTTCCAAAGAAATAACCAAAAATAATTGACATTTTTTATAAAAAACATAATCGCAATCATCTGTCACTGCCGCTGTTCAAAACACGATGTAAGATTTGGCAACGCCGCATACGCAGTTAATCGCCGGATGAGTAACCGCGAATATTCGAAAGGAATTAGGTCTAAGTTTTCAGGTTATGTACTCTAGCGGTGTTGTCAAATGTGCCTAAGCGATTTAGAGGAGCCTTGTTTTTCTATTTTTTCTTTAGGTTATTGAATGTTTATACATTTTTAGTAATTAATTTCCTTTTAAATTTATAGTGTAATATTATCTATAATACCATACAGTACCATACCCCTATTTTAACTAGATACAATTGAATTTTCCTTGAATTAAAAAAAGGACTTATATAGCGCTCAGAACAAGGATTTTTATTCGTCACTACTTAGGTGGATGAGGGAGGGTGGGGCGATTGTAGAAAGCTTAATGTCAAATCACATCTAATTAAAAAATCGACATTCAATAAAAGAAATATAAAAGAAGTCAATTTCTTTTTCTAATAAGTAACGTCACAATAGGGGATCCACAATGTGTGAGGAGAGAGAAGGAGGAGAGGAAAGTCAACAAACCATCTATTACTTATGCATCTGTTTACAATCAGTAACGTTATTTGGTCCAAGGCTACTTTATCGCAATGGAAAGAGAAAGACGTGCAAGAGTTGGCGGAAGAGAGAAGGGAAGAGAGAATGTGATGAATTATTTCATCGATTAATAGCTATGTGACGATGTCTTTTACGAATGTTAGGCCCTCCGCACTCGAATCGACTGGTTGCAAACGTGAGCCCCACAGCATTGCTGTGAGATAACACACACGAACGAAACTAAACTGATTCGATATTGGTTTTGGTCGTTTGGTCGTGAGCACGTTTTGAGCGACTATGTTCTTTGGTCGCAGGGCAATTACGTTGCCTGCTTTCGATGGTGACATCAAGAACAGATATGTGCACAAATACTATTCAAAAGTATTAGCCTAAAAATAAAGCCTAAGGGCGTTCGCAGACGGGGCGACTAGTTGCAAACATTGACCCCGAATCTACCCGAACCGAATGTCATTACAACTGTGTTGTTAGTAAAAGAACGAACGTGTTTACGAGTGAGATAAAACACACTGCAGAACGTAACTAAACTGATTTTAAACTGGTTTTGAGCATACATTCAGCGACTACATTTCTCGGTCGCAGGGAATTATTGGTTTCATCAACAGAGATGTTTACGAATACTATTGAAAAATATTTAAACACATACATACAATTCAATATAACACAATAGAATTCCCTGTTTTGCTATTGTTAAAAATTCTATAAAGTCACGATACACGACTCGACATGGCTCGTGCTGGTTTTCGTTGAAAACTTCGTTTCGCGTTTAGTTTGCAAACAGCCGACTCGTGTGCCTTTCCTCATGCTTTACCTCACTCGCATACAAGTTCGATTTCTCACTAATCACATTCGCTTCGGGCACATTCGGGGCTAAAGTTTGCAATCAGTCGCCTCATGTGCGGAGGACCTTAGTGTGACGTCGGTTTTGTTAACACTCGAACATATTCCTTTTATATTTAGTTACACACTTCAGTAATCAAATAAAACTAATCAAATGATTCTAAGATTTAAATAAGAATTAAACTAACAGTGTTCAATATACTCGTATATCTAAGGTAAAGTATACGAGTATAAGAAAGGTACCCTAAGGCGTTAAATAAAGTCTATTTCTCTCGCGAAGTCACGAAATATATGAAAGGCAAATAAAAATAAGATAAGAAAAATGTCGTATTAACAATTTAGATGAATATATGCTATATTCTTGGTAGCCAGATTTGCCTGAAGAAAGTACCTGACAAGGAAAAAATTGAAAAAATAATATTTTTTTTATAAACTGAATTTTGAAACAGAGGTGGTAAATCCACTACACCCAGGGCCGGGTCGATTAGGAAAAGTCAATATATTAGACAGAAGTTTGCTAGTTATGTATTCCACTGCATTATTAATACGGAATGGCCTTTATTATGCATATATACAAAAGGCGACACAGTGAGCGAGAGCATTGATGCGTCGAGTTCGATCCCCGGACCAAAGTATTACTTTCTGGGTGTAGTCTTTATCAAGGTAACCTGATTATGTACACACATAATCATAAACTTATTAGGCAGCGGTGTAATTTACATATACGACACTACAACACCATAAGCACCGTCAATATTATAGAAAGTTGTCGAAATAGAACTCAGCATAAGAAATATGCCAACGTTAAATAGAAATAATAAAATCGATAATTTTAAAGTCGGTTATAACTCAAAAACTAACATTCTCATAGAGTTCAATTTTTAATCGATTATATAAATTATAAAAGTGCGGCGGTGACTCATGCTTAAAACAAGATGTTACTTATAAATTTGTATACCATAAACAGCACTGTCTCACTAATTTTTGTATAATGTGTATAGGAACGAATAAGATAAAATTCGCCATCGGATAGTACATTTGTAGGGCTCTTATAACCTTTTTTAAGCATCAGTCACTGCAGTCTTGTAATTTGAACTATAGTGAGCTAGCCAGTGTGAAACTGCACTACAAAGACATTTTCTATGTGAGAAGTAGAAAGGGAACCTTATAATTAGCATGTGGCAAGCTACAAGATAATTTTCTACCTGGTCATTTACACGAAATTATTTTGAAGGCATCCTTCCTTCCTATATTATAATGTTCCAGTGTATATTTATATTCTTATATTATTATTAATTTATATGTTTGATACGAATTTTGTATGACAGCTCGAAAACGGCTACGCGCATTTTCTTGGAAATTGTGTATTTCGTAGAGGAAAATATTCTAAGACTTTTGGCGTCTTCGGATTTTCCCCTGAATATCCTGGAAACCCGTAGTTTTGGAAAAACAAAAAAAAAATTATTACTTTTTGCTCTATAAATTTCAATTCGTGAAAGATAGAAAGTTAAAATTTTGCATTTATATTACGGTGTTTAATGCTAACTTATTTCAAAAATTAGAAATTGGAAATTAGAATTGAGAAAATTAGGGAGCCCGGAACTTTGGATCAAGTTCAAATTTTGGATTATGTAATAATTGAGTATCTAATTAATTAAAAATATTTCAAAACTTCAAAATTTTATTTCGGGCCCGGGGGCAGTTTTTAGCGAGAGTATAAATTGTGCTAGAAAGTTGAAATTTTAACTAACCTTAGTAACTAATTTACGAATCGAAAAAAAATTCCCAAATTTTGGAAAAAAAAGTTGGTCAAATAACGCATAAATTGAAAATATTTAATTTAATATTTTGTTAAAAAAAATATATTTTTTCAGTCAGTCAAATTAAAAATTAAATTAAAATTTGAAATGAAATTCAATTGGCACATGAAAGACAGTCGTCGCTTGCGACGGAAATAAACTATAGTAATGGTATAAACCCATAAGTATAATTTAAAATATACTTAATAAAAATGGAAATTGTCTAAAATAGAATTGATGTCTTCCTGGTATCCTTATGTTTTTAATTTATATTAAATATGTATTTTATATTATGAAATTATATGACCTTTATAATTTCACGAAATTTAATCAACTTTCTGCCGGCCATTAAGCTTATCCCTTACGGACGACAACTTGTTCAAATGCATGGACCGACAGAATTCATAAATTCGTCACCGAGGCTCAATTTTAAGCACGTCTCTGTTGGGAAATGCATTACCCTGACAAAATGAAAACTTGGGAACTTCACACTGACACAATATTATTAGTAATTTACATACTTGTTAATTATTTACGAAACTACTTGCATAATAGAGTCGTGACCTAATTATCAATGTTATTTAGTAACCTGTATGCAATGATGCAGAAAATCTAGAACATTGACAACAGAGCTGCATAAACCAGGGGTGTCGAACCTATGACACATCAACGGTTTCAGGTCAAATATGAATGGATACTATCGTACGAGATGACAGAGAAAGTACCCGATAAATAGCACTGAAACAAAAAGTTTACCACCCCTGTTATACACAACATCGTGTATATTCTCACAAAGACTTACATATTATTATAAGAGTCTTAGTAAATTATAAGGACATTCAAGATTTTGTGTCTTCTATGTTCTAAGCGCCATCGATTCGTAGCAAACAATGCACATCGTAGTCGAGGTAATTAAGTCAAATGTTATGAGTACGAGTATTACTCTTTAAATAATATTCCAATTAAATTACAGTTCTATGTTCTATGAAAAGTATTTCAAAATATATTTGTTTGAAACCTGTTAATGGTGCAAATGTAATAAGATTGTTGATGAATAAGACTAGTGCCGTAATTTCGTGTAAGACTGGGTTCACACGGTATTATGCTGCACGTTTTTTTGCAGTATTCGATTTTAAACGTATAATCAGCGGAATGTTCACACGGTAAATTTTTACTTGTAAAAACGTATAGCCGCAGTTTAAACGTATACGGCAAAATAAATCTACTAAAACGTAAATATGTCTAAGGTAAGTAAAAACAAAAAAGAATTTAATAGAGGTATTACCTAAGATTTATTAATTTCAATAAAATAGGTATACTCCAAATCACAATATTGCGGCGGCGACTTATACTTAAAAGAGGTTATAAGACCGGTATAGATCTCTAATACGATAATAAATTTTACATTATTTGTTGTTATACACATTTTAGAAGAATAAGTGAGTCAGTGCTTTTTAGTTATATCGGCAGTTTATACTCCACAACTTCTATTAAGTATGCGTCGTCGCCGAACTCTCGTAATTTGAACTATATACATGTAACTTATTTGGTCAAAATATCTGAGTAGTTTGAATAATACGAATCAATAGAGTTCGGACTTCGAGAATTGTAATAATTTATAGTAGTCGAATTATTGTTGATATGGAATTTTTGCATAAAATATTGTCTGTGACGCCGTTTGAGTTGCAAAGCGATTTTTATATAATTCCATAGTTTTATCTCACAAAGCGGGCTTTTGTTCCACCAAAAATATTAATAAATCATTATCTATAAAAGATTCGTCAAACATTTTCTAATAATAAACTTGAAATACGTGCAAATGATACTTCAGCACTAAACACTTGTTCGGTTACTATTCGATAAAAGCCACGACGTGTTAAAGATACCGTATATGCGCCACTGCAAACCGAATTCGTTAAAGTTTATTCGATTTGCTTGACAAGTCCGGAGAGTATTATGCTTGGTACAGATAGGTGCGACATAAACATGCGACATCCAACATTTATATATTTTCATTCATAAGTAGACTAAATGTGTTGCACTTTTAACGTACAGACTAGTGCGACATACACATGCGACACTAATAAAACCCTTACTTTTGCTATTTTTAAAAATTCTAGGTAGTATTTTTATGAAACAAAAATGTTTCAAAACGAAGTCGGTCTTTATCAAAGAGAATGTGAATATGGTTCCGAACAAAACGGTCGAGTACTCAGTCTTTACTATAATTTCAGTGTGGATAGTGTGGTTTTCTGCTTACCCGTGCTGAACAATATACTCTTGTCAACCGTTGTCAACAAGGGTCTATTGTTAAAGAACTGAGTTTTATTACATTTTTTTTATAATCATATTTTTTTCTAAAGCAGGTTAAAGGAATTCGTTCGAAATATGAAAGTATTATATTTAGCAGAAATAAACTATTATTTTATATTAATCAGGTATATTTTATTAACCAAAAGTACACTTGCATTGTGATATCACAGAGTACAGAATTACAGACAGTAAAAAAAAGAAGAAGAAAAGTAGAAGTGTCAATTACTAGAGGGCGCTAAATTTAAATCCAACAGAAAGCTTCCGACATATTAAGTTGCATGTCGCACTAGTGTTGACGTGTTGTACAACTTGTTACAACAAATGTTGGATGTCGCACCAGTCTGTACCATACATTAGATAAACGTGTTTAACTGTGTACGTTTTTTTATGCAGTACAAACGTTGTTTGACTGGTTCAATATAAAATGTAAACAGATATGTGACACAAAGTGACTGTTCATTCAACAAACATTTGAAATCCGTACACGAAGTCGAGCATGTTCGGTGCAGTGTCGATAAAATAGAACAGATCAAAGCGTTCTATTGCATCTGACATGTTTGACGAATATGACATTAAACATAACCTACAATACTCAGTATGAACCTGTCAAAACGTTTATTACCAATAATTACCTATTTCTGCAAGTATTTATAGTAAACAAGTAACTGTAATAATCCATTTCCAATTAATATCCAATTAATTGGTATATGGAACACTGCAATTAGAAAAAATACACAGTGAACTTTGCTGCTGAAATTCTATATAACTAATCCCAAGATCCCAGGATCCTATATTATAATGTTCCAACTGTATGTTTAAATGTTTCTATTCTTGTATGTTTGGTACTGAATTTTTCGGATTTTTACCGGATTTTTCCCTGAATTTCCTGGAAACCCGTAATTTTGGAAATACTGGAAAAAAAGTGATCCCTTTTTTGCTTTATTACTTTCAATTCGTAAAAGATAGAAAATTGAAATTTTGCATGTGTATTAAGGTATGCTGACATTTCTCAAGAATTAGAAATTTAAAAATTGAAAAAGGGGGCGTTGAAGAAATTCGGGGGCTCGGTAGGGAACTTTGGAGAAAGTTCATATTCTGGATTCTAGAATAATTAAGTATATTATTAAAAAAAAAAAATTCAAAATTTTATTTAGGGGCACGGGGGCAGTATTTGCCGAGAGTAAAAATTGTGCTAGAAAGTTGAAATTTTGTATATAGGCTAACCTTGGTAACTTATTTACGAATCGAAAAAAAAATCCCAAATTTTGAAAAAAAAAGTTGGTCAAATAACGCATAAATTGAAAATATTTTTTATTTTAATAAATTGAAAAATTATTTTATTATTGTGCGAGTTTATTATTTCAATTTCGCATTGCGACGGGGGTAAACTCTAGTCATAAATATATTTCAGTATTTCGGGATTGTATTCCCTACTCAAAACCCCCCTTATGGTGCCTGATAAGATTGCATCTCTCGTATGCCATTTTAATTAGCTCTGTATGTAATACATACTTTTAATATTTATGACTGTATTGACTGTAAATGCTCTTTCAGTTCGGAGAATTTATAAATAAAAAATCCTCTTTCAATAAGAGGAGATAATATCGCTTTAATCACACACAATTTGGAGATAAGTTATAAAGTGAATAAAGCTTCAAATAAATTAATTAAAATATAAATTTAAACCCTGCTGATACCGATCAAGAATTTTTCGTTAGTAAAGCCGAGATCATTAAATTATTACCGCTTAACTTGAAACTTTTATATTAATAATTCACCTTTGTGGAAAACACACTCAATATTAATAATTTATCATTTTACCGCTTGAAATAATTCTACAAAAGTTTTAGAATTGATTTTGTGTTCGTTTCAGATTACAAATAACAAATAGACTTTTTAAGAGGTGCATAAATTTTGTATGTAACATCTTAAAGGACTTTAAATTCCCTTCATAACGTGATGTTGATGTTATTGATCAATATTTAAATGCTTGTTTAAAGCTTTACTGTGTACACTGTATATATTCGTACTGTACACACTGTACACTACCCTATACTGTACACACTGTACAGTCAAACAAACCTGCCTTAAAAAGTTACAGTAAAAGGTAATTTAACTCATAAATTGCCGCATCACGTATTTTCTTGTTAACGCCCATATCACTTTATAAACTTTTTCAATCTTAAACATTTTTAATATACACGTACTCGTCTTCGCAGTCTTTCATGAGTCTTGTAAATTTATTATACAGATTAAATATGCCAAGACATTTTTTACTAATTTTTTGAGAACAATAAATAATTGTTTTTTATAAACAGGGTGCGTTAAAGGAATCCACGAGTATATCGAACATCATATTATAAACCGTTATATTCAATATTAAAATTATACTTTTCATATAAACTGACTATAAAAAAATATTTTTTTCAATCAAATATAAAATATTTCCAATTTTCTAAATATATCCGTTGTTGGACCAACTTTTTTCCAAAACTTAAGAATTTCTTTTCTGATTTGTAAATTAGGTACCAGAGTTAGCCTATATACAAAATTTCAACTTTCTAGCATAATATTTACCCTCGTCAAAAACCACCCCCGTGCACACAAATAAATATTTTAAACTTTGAATTTCTTTAAATAATTAGATACTCATTTATTACAAAAAACAAATTTTGAACGTTCTCGAAAGTTCCCTAGCGGGCCCAGTAATATTCTCAACCTTACTTTTATCAATTTTTGAATTACTAAATTCTGACACAGAAATGCAAAATGTCACACAGCAAAAATTGCCAATTCTTTCCAAAATTACGGGTATCCAGGAAATTCTAGGAAAAACTAGAGAACGCCAAAAATCTTACAATTATTTTCTTTACGAAATAGGAAATATTCCGAGAGACAGTTCGATAAAATACGAACAAAAACTTAATTTTCTGAACAAAAACACCAAGGTTTACACCAAAGACGCAGTTCTTAAAACATTTTTGTATTTAAAAACTGTTTTGGGAAACAAAACACATTTCCATATAGAATTGGTAAGATCAAAGGAAAACACGTTTGTTATTTTTTAGTCTGCTTAATCGTTTGAACATGCAGTTTTGCTTTTTGTGAACATTTGCGCTTATCAGTGGTTGTTGTCATTTGACTAGCAACTAGTTCTAAGAGCAGTTATAAGGAAGTGCAGAATGCAGTGGACAAAAGATAAGACCAGCAATTTAATAGAAATGTATCGCCAACACAATAATTTGTGGGATACTAAAGTATTATGGGACACACAGAAAAACACTAAAAACAAAACCAGTCTGTTTTCGAAAAAAAGAACTGTTTTAAAATAAAACAAACCTGTTTTCAAAACTGTCTCTTTGGTGTAAAACCGACATAACACCTTTTCAAACAAAGCGCTACTGGTTTTTAGTAAACATTTGATTTAATATATAATTATGATTATATAAGACAAATCCTTTATGGAATCCAGATTTACCACATTAATAATAAACTAACAAATATAAACATACAGTTAAAATGAATGAGAATACTACAGTAGCAAATAATACAGGATAAACGTACTACTCGAGCATACCCATACGTTGGCATATGTGTGTGAGTGTGAGTATAAGTGTGTGTGTGGCCTGTATTATACAAAGCCTGTTTTAGATTGTGAAATAAGCATACTATTATTAAAAATATTTTTGCTAAGGGGAATATAATCCTAGCTGGGGATAAAAGATTTAGATTGTAACTGAAGAAAAAAATAATCACAAGCGGGCAAATCCCTAGGATCGCCGGCGGTGATAAGCGCTCTGATTATTTATATATATACAATATATATATATATATATATATATATATATATATATATATATATATATATATATATATATAAGTGTATATTATTTTTAATTATCGTTTTATTCAGTAATCCACCGATGAACCAATCTCATTAGGCCACTTCAAAATACATTAATATATAAACATAATTAGTGCTTTCGTTTTAATGAGATGTTAATATTTAAAATGTAAGTAGCGGACTTTGTTAAGGGGTTAATACAGTTACAATTTTCATTTTTGTAATGTACATATATTTAAGTACACACGCAGAAAATTTGAAGTCAATCCGACGATTATTTTCGAAGTTATGTAAGTTGAAAAAAAATGTTATTTACTCTATGTAAAGTGCTTTTAAAACTTTAAACACGTTTTTCTGACAACTGTGTTTTTAAAGTCAGTGACCAAGATTTCTCAGAAACGGCTGAACCGATTAGTCTCAAATTTTAACACAAGCTTCCTAAGTATATTTTTTAGTAATTAATCAAAAGTTTCTCTTACCCATAAATATTTTTTTTATGAACAATTTAAATCCAAAATTTGGGTAAAAAATCGATTTTTTTTTTGAGAAGCCGCCATTTTGTCAAAAAAAATTATTTTGCTTATTCCTTCGATTAATTACAAGATTATACATTACTTCAACGAAATCCATTCGGTTTTAGATATCTTCGTCACCGCAAGATGTCTTTTTTGGGAGGAGCTCCTGTAGCAGCTTTAAAAATGGATATTTTTACAAATACAAAATGTTAAAATACAGTTAAAAGTTGCCAAAATATGTGTACAAAATTTTACATTAATAAATTTAAAAGTCTTTTCAAGAAAAATCTTGGAAAATTTCTTTTTTAGGCCTCCTGAATGTATATAACCCCTTAAGGTTGTCTAGTATAAGAGATTTTCTTTTAAAATTTAAATTTAAATAAGTTGATATTTATTTAACGTTTGTCTATTTCCTAGGCTAAGTTCTACATAATGAGGACTACACTAGTGCCAATTACGTTTATGATTAAGTAAGGACATATAATTAAACAATTTTGATAATAACCAAACCAAGAAAATATAATATAGTGCTGGTCCGGGAATTGAACCTGAAGATAGCAGTCGCAGTAGAAAAAAACGGTATTAATATATTTAATAATGTCAACGAAATTAAATTCTAAATAGTACTCACGACCCTGGACCAGTGCTACATCGTCTTTTAGACTAGACTACCCCCGTTAATTACTTTCTAAATACATTAACATATAAAGTCAATTAGTGTTTTTTTTAACGAGATGTTTTTATTTTATTGTAAGTGACTGAATCACTTTGTTAATTAAAGCAATTAGATATTTTTGTTTACAAATACATTTCAATGGTAAAATTACCCATTAACTATTTATTTTGAAAGAAGAGCAAGTACGCTTTTGAAAAAATTACGTTAATGGTAAGAATAGTAATTACAGTGGCGGGCCTTAGCCATTGCGAGGCCCTGGGCAGCAGATCTTTGCGAAGCACTTGTTCTTTGTATAATTTATGTAAATTGTATTTTTGTAAAATAAGTATTTTTGATGATAATTGACAAGAAAAAAAATATATTCGCCGCAAAAGAAAATAATATTTCCGCCGCGAAAAAATATAATATTTTCGCCACGAAAAAAAAAAAATTTGCCGCATACAAAATACATTAAAATTGTTTACTTCTCTGTTGAAAAACATACCCTTAAAAATTATAATAAATAATAAAATAATTAGCGCTTATATTTTTAAATAATAAGCAATATAGTTAATTGAATATAAATAAATTTTTGAATTATATTTTTTTTTAAAATGAGAAACTTTATTATTTGACACCTGATGGTTTTAGTCAACATCCACTTTTAGTACCCATCTATGTTTAAGGGGCTCTAATTAGGCGTCTAACGGGCTCTAGACAATATATAAATTCGGACTCAGCACGCGATATCACTTACATCTAATCACAATTGCATTTTAGCCATTTCTTTTGGCTCCCACTACGCATAATCAATTGTATCTGGTCTCAATTACTTTACAGCCTATTTCCACCACAGAATTGTCCCGGTCGAATTCGGGCCACTTCGAACTACATATTTGTCTTAGTTGTTAATTGCGTAGTACGGGCCTGACCCTAAGCAAAAGGTTGCCTATAATAAAATGCAAATGTAATTAAACTCTAATGATGCTGACGAAACGGCCGCTCCTGAACCCACAGTTTTGAGGGACATTACTTTACTGTAGGACCTGAATACTGTACTGTAGTAAATTTGAGATGTATGTATTAGTGATAGAAGTCAAGACATATCTGGTCTTTGCTCAAGAAAAACGTAAATTTAGAGTTTTCTAATTTTTTCTCATATTACATTGCGATTTCAACAGCTAGGTCATTTATCGCATTAATTGTAATATAGTAATTAATATTTTGTAGATTTGTTTATCATTTGGTGACTTTACTTCATTGTCAGTCAAGGAATACATATATTACGTCTCCGGGAATCGAACCCGTACCCAAGTACAGCTAAAGCCACAGGGTATACGACCTAACAACTTCCGCTTCTCAGAGAATACGTAAATTGAGACTGTAAGGCCTGTCTCAGTATGGGACCGTATTTAAGCGACGGCGTATTCGGACGTAAATCGGCGGATTGGATGAGCTACAAAGCAAACCGCCTATGTGTGTCACAGATGTCTGTAGTCGTGTATTAGGGGGTGTATTGGAGTTCTTTAGCACTTATATAATTTATCATGAGAGCAAACTTTAACTTTAATTTTTATCGATACACTACTGGTATTAAAGGGACTTTAGCATTTATTATATATCTGAGTTCTGGTGGGCGTGAATTTAAATTTAGTTCTATCGTATCGGTATCGGTGTCCATGATTTACTGAAATACAAACATAAACTGCATGCAGAACATACTCGTCATACGCGATGTCGTCGATAGACCCGAAAAGATCCGTATTGCAGCGAAAGAACAAGCGATCTTAGGTATCCCCTCCAGTCTGAGGCGGCTGTTTGCATTTACAAAGGTTCTGATAGGATATCGTTGTAGTAGTGGTAACGCTTGGATAAAATTCGCCTTTATACGGTTCTAATGTGCGAGGTAGTGCCGCCCGTATTCGGACAGCTATGTAGCGTGCAGTCTGAGAGCTCCAGAGCGATCTCATTACATTTACAGGGTTCGGATAGGTAAAGCGTAGTAGCCCGTATACGTCCGGCAGAAATTCGCTTAAATACGGTGCCATACTGAGACAGGCCTAAGATCAAATGAATTATACAATATTGACTAGCATCTCAGATGAATCAATAACAGGTTCATTCACCTAATCTTTACAAGAAAGAACCCATTTACAGACTCTGCAAAATGACCCACACACAAGGCTCATTCCTTTTAAACATGGAGTTACTTTGACATCATATTGAAGATGTGTATGATTTTTTTGTCAAGAAACAATTCAATTTGATTTCACTGGTTCAAGGGGAATGTCAGTGATATAAACCACAAATGGTAAGATCACTTCTGTACGAAATAAAACCATGCGAGTATTTGTAGATTGAATAATTATTCAATTGTTTAATGATAAAATTATTTTACACTTTTTTAATATAAATTTAACCACAAATTCTAATGATATAAAATGGTTGCGAAACATGCTACGACAGTGCAAAAGCCAAAACACGAGTGACTCGAATGCCATACGGCTGTAGCGTGCACAGCAGTCGTCGTTGTGTTGCCCAACACGTCGCTGTGTTGCCCTGAGTAAGATTTCTACCAGAGACAACAATACAATATTAAACTAGAATGTCAACAGAGACACATTTTATGTTCTGTGCTAATTTTGTACTGAACATAAATTACCAGCCAGCAGAACGTAGCTGATCCCCCAACCAACTTAAAATATATATAAAAATACATTAATACATAGAGCTACATAAATTTACAAACTTCTTAAATCTATGATAGTCTACATAATTGTATGAGAATAATATAAAATAAAATAAAATAACAATTATTCTAAAGATAACAGAAAACGTAATTAACATTTTAGCATACATTATCAATTGCATAATGTACACAACAATCAATTCAGTGGTAATCTACACAATTTTGTGATGGGTCTGTTGTAGATCTTATCACCGATTTTTATTTCCGCCACTCTCACTTTTCCATCTTTACCAAAAAAGACTTTTGTAATTCTGGCCATTGGCCAATTTAATGGGGGTGAGTTTAGATTCTTTACAATAACTAAATCACCTTCTTTCAGGTTCTCATTAGCATATTTCCACTTGGGACGGCTCTGAAGCTGTGTGAGATAATCCTTAGACCAAGCTTGCCAAAAGTCTTGTTTTAGTTTTTTAGCAATATTCCAAAACTTAAGACGATTGACTGGTACCTCTGTTAAATTAACTTCAGGGTATTCAATCAGAGCAGTGCCAATTAGAAAATGTGCTGGAGTCAAATACTTATATTCCTTTGGGCTTAGTGGAAGCAGTGGTCTTGAGTTTAGCACACCTTCAATCTGTATGACAACTGAATTTAATTCTTCATAAGTTAAGGCCAAATTACCAACTACTCTCTTAAGGTGGTGCTTCACACTTTTGACCCCTGCTTCCCATATACCACCAAATTCAGGAGCATAACTGGGTATAAACATAAATTTTATATATAGATTATTACAAAAACTTATAACATTATTTCTATGAGACTTATTAGTCTGTAAATTATACAACTCTTTTAATTCATTAGCAGCACCCTTGAATGTTTTAGCATTGTCACAATAAATTTTAGTAGGCATGCCTCGTCTAGAAATAAAACGATTGAGACATGCCAAGAATGTTTCAGTTCTTAAATCAGAAACCACTTCCATGTGTATGGCCTTTGTAGAAAAGCAAACAAACAATGAAATGTAACCTTTTGTAATCAATGGTTTACGTATGCGAGCTATCTTTATGTTAAAAGGTCCACAAAAATCTACACCTACATGCTGAAATGGTCTTGTAGCTGTAACTCTGTCAGCTGGCAAAGAACCCATCAATTGTTTAGCAGATTCAGCCTTCAATCGTGAACATATAACACATTTGTATAGTACCTTTTTGACCTCCCGTATGCCATTGATAATCCAGAACTTTTGAGACAAGGAGCTGAGTACTAATCTAGCACCAGCATGGAGCAAACGTAAGTGCTCATTTTTGATTATGATAGAAGTGATATTGTTGTCCTTTGGCAGTATGACTGGGTGCATTTTATCTTTTGCAATGCCTGCATTTTGCAATCTGCCACCAACACGAATTAAACCAGTGCTGTCTATGAAAGGGTGGAGATTACCTATACCGGTCTTGATAATGATACCACCTAAGAGACATTTTATTTCTTTAAAAAATATTTGCCTTTGAACTGAGCGAATGATAATTAATAATGAATTATGAAGTTCTTGTGGAGATAAATGTCCACTTGAACTGTGTACTGTCTTTCTACAATTATTAAAGAATCTGTACACATAAGCTAATACACGCTGTAGTTTATTGATATTGGAGAATTTTTTAAACAAGTCTAGCATTAACGGTGCTTGTTCGACTTCAATGTTACAAACATTACAGTTTTTATCTTCATCGTCTGATAGAAGTACTGTATTTAAATCAAAATAATGATCATGTTTAAAATGAGAATTGGATAGATACTGGGGACCGTTCCACCAAAGATTTTGATTTTTTAAGTGTTGTGGTTCTATACCACGAGAAATTATATCAGCTGGGTTATCAGCTGATTTTACATAGTACCAAGAGAATTTATCTGTGAGCTCTGTTATTTTCTTTACTCTGTTATTAACATAGATATTGGTTTTTAATTTGTCCGCTTGAATCCAAGCAAGGACTATTTTGGAATCACAATAAAAGAAAACTCTATGTTCCAATCTAGTTTTGAGTAAATTACTAACTCTAACCGCAAGTTGTGCCAACAAAACTGCACTATTTAGCTCTAGTTGGGGTATTGTAAGTACCTTATCTAGTGGAGCCACACGAGACTTGGCACAAATTAATTTTGTTTTTACGTTGTCATTTGCTGTAACGGTTCTTAAATATAGGCAGCACCCGTACGCCTTCATAGATGCGTCTGCATAGCCTATTAACTCTGCAGTGACAAAATTTTCCTCCTTTATAACTCGATCTATTGAAATGCTGTCTGCTATCTTTAGACCATTAAGGAACTTTTCCCACATCTGTAATTGTTTGTCAGGCAGCGGTGTGTCCCAATCTATTTTCAAAAACCAAAGCTCTTGCATGATTAACTTGGCAACTACAATTATAGGGCCAATCAATCCTAACGGGTCAAATAAAGTCCCAATAAAACTAAGTACTTTTCTTTTAGTATTCAAATTGTTACTGTTCGTGTTAGGACATTTAAAGGTAAATGTATCCAAAATAACATTGTATTTTAGACCTAATGTTTTAATAATGGCTGATTTATTTAAATCCAATTCATTGATATATTTTTTATCACTAGAGATGTCGTCGAGCACTGGGGGATGATTGGAAGACCATTTGTGTAATTTAAAATTACCTAATTGTAACAAACCAATTAATTGAGACTTTAATTCAGATAACTCTTCCACGTCATCGCACCCAACTATGACATCATCAACATACGTATTATGGCACATTGCTCTCGCTGCGAGAGGATATTTATGTTTGTAGCGATGGGCAAGTTCTATGAGACATCGTGTGGCCAAAAAGGTAGAAGATTTGAGTCCATATGTTACAGTTTTTAATTGCAAACAACTGATGGGCTTACCTGGATCATCTCTCCATAAGATATTTTGTAAGACATTGTAAGTGTCATTTGTGAGAATACAGCGGAACATTTTTTCTATGTCACAGACAATTGTGTACACATAAGTTCTAAACAGTAGGAGAATATCGAAGAGCTCGCCTTGAACCACAGGACCATTCAGCATAACATCGTTGAGAGAAACTTTATTTTTGGAACGCATGCTTCCATCAAAGACCACACGCAATTTAGTAGTTTTGCTATCATCGTTTGTAACTGCATGATGCGCTAAAAAATAATTAGGAGTATTATAAACATCATAAGAATTTATGTCTATTTCCCTGGCATGTCCCATCTCTATATACTGATCAATGAATTTTTTATACACCTTCAATAGTGAAGGATTTCGTTTAAATCTGTTTTCTAACACACAGAATCTTTGCAGGGCGACTGAGAAAGAATCCCCCAATTCTAGTTCATTTACTGGGCTGACTAATGGCAAATCTACAGTAAAAGTATTATTTTCAAGTAGTACTGAATTTTTAAAAATATGTTCAGCCTTTAAATATTCCTCAGTAAACTTGTCTGTCTTTTCTGGGACTTTCTCAGTCATCCAAAATTGCCCCATAACATTCTCAAGGGTTGTATGGTCAGAAATGGCAAAATTAGATACTATAATATTACTTGAATAATTATTTTGATTTTGAAACATTTTTGGCTCATTAATAACATTATAATTAAATTGATTATGCAGTTTACCTGCAACTACATATCCAAATGTAGTGTTCTGTAAAACTGAGCCATTATTTAATTTAATACAGCCACCTAATAGAATGGCAAAATATACATCCGCACCCAATAGCAATGATATTTTCGAGGGTACATTATACTGCTCATCAGCTAGCTTAATATTTTTGGGAAGAATAACTTTGGATGTGTCAATAAAAATTTGAGGCAAATGCGTAGTGATAGATTCAACTACATGACAATTCACTTTGTGATTAATATTTCTGTCGTAATTAGACTGTATGTTTATAATTGCTGAGTGATATAATTTTGTGGCTTTATTGCCTATGCCAATTATTTTACTAGGATGAGTGTTTGTGCGTAAACGCAATTCTTTTAAGAGTTCAGCAGTCACTAATGATGCTTGACTACCGCTATCAAGCAATGCACGAACTAGAAACTCGCGACCAAAATTGTCAATAATTTTTACCTTCATAGTAGGCAGCAATATGGTACCCCCCAAGCTATCATTGCTACAGCACATTACAACTGGAGATTCAGTTGTCTTGCCAGCCAGCGAGCCAGCATCTGTTTTATCACATAACAATTTGCTATGCATGCCTTTACATTTATGACATTTATAATTATTCTCAAGGGAGCACCTGCCACTATGGGCTTTTAAACATAGCGAACATAATTTATGTTCTTGAACAAATGAATTACGCGACTCTAAAGGAGCCATTTTAAATTTTGGACATCTAAAAATGGGATGGTCCATATTACAATATCTACATGCTAAATTGTAGCGAGTAGTGACATTGGAAACTCTCGAGTACGAATACTCTTTATAATTTTTGTCATTTGACATACTTTTATATGGTGAGCTATCCTCAAGTGCAATCGCACGTTTTTCTAAAAATGATATAAATTCTGCCATAGTAGGCAGTTTGTCTACATTTCTTTCCATATGGAAATTGCGACTAGTTAATAAATCTAGCTTTCTACATAATATTGAGATTAGAATCATATCCCATTTGTCTACAGGCTCATCAAGATTTTTTAAAGCTTGTAATTGCTGTTTTACTTGACATAAAAAAGCCCTTATAGCCATTGCAGTACCCTTCTGCATGTTTGGAATATCAAGTAATATATTTATATGATTAGTAATTAATCGCGCCTTATTATCATACCGCGCTAACAATAAATCAAGAGCCTCTTTATATGAGCTGTTCACAAGCGGCAAATTTATAATTATTGAGAGAGCCTCGTCAAGGAGATACTTTCTTAAATAAAAAAGTCTCTGTACATCGGACAGTGATGCATTATTGTGAACAACTGCTTGGAAGAGCTCATAAAAGGGCCTAAACCTGGTTATATCCTTGCCATCGAAGGTTGGAATTTCCACCGCTGGAAGCTTGGATGCCACTAAGCTAGGACAAGTAGGCCTATTAACTTCTTTCAACTTGGTGATGCTGGCATTTAACTTAGCTAAAATATTAAAGTATTTTTCTTCTACATCCTCGATGTCTTCATCATCCTGTTCATCAATTTCTAAAATACTGGATTGCGTGAGCTCGTACGTGTGATAGGTAGCCATCAACTTTTCTTTCTTCGCCTCCAGCAGCTCTACCGTACCGGATTCGAGGGCCCTTGCGTCGCTGACATAATTGTCCATTCTTGAAATCGAACCTTTTGCAGTCGTCCGCGCCGTTTTAAGCCTCTTCAACCCCTCCATCTTGCTTAGATGATAAACTCGTACTTGTATGTTAGATGAAACGTGGATGAGAAAACTAATCCAGCTTAATCCAGGAATTTAGCAATTTTTTAATAAATCGGTACTTGTAGATAATGATAATAGAATTGTACCTTGATGAGTAAAAAAGTATTTTACTCTCTTCTAGGTTCCTTGCACCCCTTTCCGTATAATAAATTTCTTGAACAATTTTTCTTGAAATGTGAACATGTAGTATCCAAAATATATGTGAATCCGCTTAAATCAAGCGTTACATTACCCAATCGATGTCAATTGATGACTTGCCAGGCCGCCATAGGGTAAATGCAAAGAAATAGCTTGCACATGTGCCGATTACTACACAGATGTAACCTCAAAACACCACGAATTCACACGCGGTTAATAATGGTTTGTAAGACCAAATTTGTTTTAATTCTCGAAGGACCAGCTTCGCATTTACGAATTAAAACCTTCTTGAAATGTAGTTGTAAAATCCAAATCCTCCGTGAATCCGCCAAAATAGAGCGTCCCAATTACCCATTCAATGGCAATCACCAAGGGGCAAATGTAAAAAAACGCCAAAAAACACAATGTAAAACACACGCGGATAATAAACTCGAAGGATCGGCTTTGTAAGGCATCGAAGGACCAGCGTCGCATGTACGAAATAAAACCATGCGAGTATTTGTAGATTGAATAATTATTCAATTGTTTAATGATAAAATTATTTTACACTTTTTTAATATAAATTTAACCACAAATTCTAATGATATAAAATGGTTGCGAAACATGCTACGACAGTGCAAAAGCCAAAACACGAGTGACTCGAATGCCATACGGCTGTAGCGTGCACAGCAGTCGTCGTTGTGTTGCCCAACACGTCGCTGTGTTGCCCTGAGTAAGATTTCTACCAGAGACAACAATACAATATTAAACTAGAATGTCAACAGAGACACATTTTATGTTCTGTGCTAATTTTGTACTGAACAACTTCACCTGGCCTCACTACCGAACCGGTATTGGATGAAGTTGCAAAAATACCGTTAAAGTGTAACGGAGATAGATATATCTTGTTTCTTTTTCTATGATACTCTAGTGAAATGAATGTGGAATTTTATCACTACTAAAATAAATATTTTCTAATGTAAAAGAGACAACAACCATATTTCCATTTAAAGGTATGATGTTGGAAAGAAAAGGAATATTCTTATGAAAAGATTCTGGCGTTTCTTTTTCACAGGTGACATTTTTTTTAAATCTGAGTGAAAAAGAATTGATTGAATGGAACTTCATCTAGCTATGTCATTTCACCAAAATGTTTATGGAGTTAAGCTAGAGTTAATTCAATTTACCAATACCTTATTTATTAAAGACCATTAAAAAAGGATTCTCAGTAGGTGTTAGATATTTTTTTTAAATAATTTTCTAAAGAAGTGTTTCGCACCGTCGCCCCCCCCCCCCCTACCTAACTGTTACAAAGTCACATAAGTAAACGAGTTAATCACAAGAAAGTAATTAAATATAAATACTAAACGACACAGTGGGCGAGAGCGTTGATACTGGGTACCAGACAACAGTGTCTTTGATTTCGATCTCCGGACCAGAGCTATATTTTTCTGGATTTGATTGTTATCAAAGATGATGATATGAAAGCACACAAATATCATAAATTTATTAAGCAACGGTGTAGTTCACATATACGAGGCCATGACATCATAAAAACTGCCAACAAATGTATTCAAATCGGAAATAAATATATTAAAATAAAATATAAAATATATGTAAAGAAATTATATTTCTTTAGTTGGTACACTGACCAGAGATATTACAATTGCATTCTGGTCAGATAAGCTAACGGTATATATTAGTTATATATACTATCATTGTAGTGTCTGTATTGCAACGAGTAACGTTGTAAGGAATAACGGCCACACAGTTGACATTTGAAGCTGACAGAACTCACTATGCATAATGTTAAGTTAGTATAAAATTAAATAAAAAGGAATTGATAATTTAAAATAATAAACTTTAAATGTCGTTTCTTTGATTTCAGGAAAGATAGTATGATTTAAGTTAAACAGTGTAATTATTATAATGTGTATGTAAATTACTAAACTAAAAGACTTTGATTTCAGAAGCAACACATAAGTTTGATTAAAAATTTACAATTTCTAAAATGTCTTATATATATAAAAACAAAAAATATTAAAACTAAATTCTAAAACATATAAAAGATTTATGTTTATTTATTTGTAGTCGTTTTGGGGAGCGGACCAATACAAATTCGTTCAGACCCCAAATAACGACAACCCTAATGTAAATATATCTATAGTGTATATGTCTCAATGTACGAGTATATTGTTTCAATTTAATTATCTCGTCGTACATAGTAGTCGTTATTAAAATCTTCTTTACGTGAAAGTTAGATTAGTTTTATATGTAAAATGCGCCAAAATGAGCGAGTCCCGTAACAGTGAATTATCTACAACCCTTATTCTCACTTGCAGTAAATGATGACGACGATTAACCTTATGACAGTGAAACATAAGGTTCATTATGTAGCTGCTTTCTTCTCATCCTATTAGACGTGGCAAATTGCGGGTAAGAATAAAACTCTAAATATAAATAATATTTTACTAACAAAAAGAAAAAAACACACAGTTAAATCTAGAAACAGCAACTTACATAAGTAGAACATTACATTTTGAAGATACTATATTATTCAGTGATGTAATATTTTGTAAGTATTTTAGATCCAGGGTCGGATGTAGATATGGGCACATGCAACGGAGGGGCAAACATGGGACTTGCTCTATCATGCATGGAAAATTCAACTTGGTAAAATGGAATTACTAATGCAATACATCACTTAATAAGTTCGTGGGATGGCATACAGATATAGGTGACCCTACTATTGACAAATCCTTATGATTTTTAGATAGTGGTGCTATCTACCTTTAAGGAGGTACAGGTCGTAAACATAAATGATGAAAACGTTGTGAAATTTGGAGGGTCGATACAAATAGTTAAAATACATGCTGTCTCAAAATTTTAGAGACCTAGGGTTCATAGTTTTTAGCTCAAAATCATTATTTTTAGCTCAAATTCACCACATAATATAACTTTTAACTATAAAAAAAATGGTGACACGGCTTTCAAAAACTACGTGTATATAAAAGAATCTTTTCTGTAACTATTACAAAAAGAAAATTATCAAAAGGATACCTATATACGAAAATATTTAAATAAAACTATGTAGTAAGAAACAGTAAATGTAGGTTATGAGCCGGCAACGTTGCAAATGCCAATTTGAGCGGGAAATTCAAAATCTGAATAAATATTATATAAAATATAACAATTTATTGGTCAAAGAACGAAATCTCGCATGCGTCAACACACGTAAATTTGCAGCGTTGCCAAATTTATTATTCCTTTTTCAAAATATTAAATTTGAATTTAAATTGAATTAATATAAATTTGATATTAATTATAGGTAATTTTTCATTTATTAAACTATTATATGCATAAAAAAATCATTTTAACAAGCAAAAAGCAGTTTAATAGGGAATTGAACAATTCTTTTTCAAAGGTACAGTCCCAATATTTGCTCGTGCCTCATGTACTTCATATTTTGCATTTCGTATTACCGAGAGATAAACTTTTTGCATTGACGGTACCAACGGTATCAAAATATCATGACATTTGGACCATTACTTTACGGTTCCAGTGGTTTTAGTGACGATAATTTTGTAATTGTCATTAAAAAGCAATGCTTTATCAATACACGAAATTCAGATTTATTCATTGTTTTGGAAATCACAAAAGTAGTGTCACTAAATCACTGTAACTCGTAAACTAATGGTTGGATTGTCATGAAATTTTAAGACATATCGTTTGAAGGTTGGTAGTATCTAAAACTAATATGGGTTTGTCAATAGTATCCTACGAACTTTTTGAGTGATGTCATGATGTTAAAACCTATGACAAATAAACATTTGAAAAATGAAATCCGTAATAAATTTGCACTGGACAGAATACATTATGAGATTTTACAAAGTTGTACGAGATAAAATGAAAGCTGTGGCAAATTGAAAGTAGGTAGCAACCTAAGTTTTTTAACTAAAGTTTATACTGATTATGTACACCAAAAGTATCTAGATACCCAATTGGACTAGTTACATTACCAAACTAGTTTTAGTTACAAATAAAATTCAATTCCAAGAAGAATAAAATTAAGATAAAATTCAACTTCCAAAAAGAACTGAGCTTTTCAATTTATCAAAAAAATCAAAATAAAGTATGTCATAAAAAAAAGTAAAAAATATTTTTAATATTTTTTTATATAATAACGAGCGGTAATACGGCATACGGCAGCATTAATATAAAGTGGCTTGCTATAATGAGTGTACCAAGTTATGACTTTAATTCATGTTTTGACATGCGTTTGTAGGGATCAAAGGAAAATTTGCAACACCGGTATAAGCAGTTGAAACAACCATATCTTCAATCAACCCGTAGTGGGACTGATAGTTAATCTAGTCAAAAAGAGGAAATTGAAAAAACAAACGTACACAAAAGAGGTATTTACAAGAACACAGTAAACTTCAAATTCATGCAAAATAACAAAAAGTTGATGTTTGTTGCAATGAGTGTTATACAACTATTTGAGATGTAATTTATATTTATAAAAAATTGGAAGTTATACTTTAAAATGTAGTTTATGCGTGAATATGAATATGAACAATGTTTTGACGTTAAGATTTTCAAAAAGTTGTTGGTATTTACAACATATTCATAAAAGATTTTGCCAAAATTTTGCCAGAACTTTTTATTTTTATGTGATTGAATTTTGTTATACGCTTTGTGGAAGTTGGAGACCCAATTATAGCCCCAATTATAATTCGGTACATGAATAAAATAAATAAGTAGAAAATTTCAGAAATATAGAGGATCAGAAATTGAGATAACTACTAAAAGGAGATACAAGTATAAAACTTTGAATCAGATATAAAATCTCATAAAATATTGGATATTAGCACCTGATAGAGCACCTGAAAGAACTTGTCTATGGAGTTTAATTAACAAAATAATTAAAACTTAAAACTAAAATAAAAAATGGAGGGAAAAACTTCTGGAAATTGTGATTAGTTATCTTAGTAAAAATAGGTGGTTGTAACTGGTTGAGAAAAGGGATGATACGAGTGGGAGGAGAAGGAAGAGGGGGGGGGGGGGCAGATTGATGAACGGATAATTTAAGAAAAGTAATGTAAAGAAAAAATGTTAGAAACTAGTGAAGTATATAATGTTGATGGTTTTTAAAAGACCGTGGTTTTAAATCGATGAAATAACTCAATACTCGAAATGAGAAGCTGCGGGAAGCGGGAATATTGCTTTTATCTGATAAATGACAAAACGACGAAACGACAAAACGACGAAATGCTCTTTCCGGCCGCTGCGTTGTCCCAGAGATCTTAACTTGTTAACTGACCCAGCGGAGTGTTCGTGACAGATTTATCTGTTCTTTCTTTCTGGGTTACTCTAGTAAGCGCAGGATTTCATTAACCTCATTTTAAAAGTACTATTGGATCATGACCTACATTAACGAGTATTAGGGGTATTAGGGGGGGGGGGGGTATATGAGGGGTATTGTTGGTGTGACACATGCAGTCTACGATAGATGATACATACAGACTACCATACATCAACCGGGATATTTTTATAATTGAATTTACCTGATGTCCCATACACGAGAGTGATCCGTTCGGCACTCGAACTCTGTACGGGCTATGGACCGGACAAGCTGCTCGTCCTCCTGCAGATGTATTGGATACTCCAGACGTGCTGGGCCCCGCGGATTGTGGTCTTTCCACCCAACGGGGCCCAACAACTGTTCGTTCTGTCGGCACGTGTGAGGAATGAGTATTATGTGGTATAGTTCCATGAGACACGTGCGAAACGAGGGTGGTATGTGATCCATGTGGCCCACCTCCATGGGGTCCATGGTGGGCACTATGGGCATTATGGGCGCTAACATGAGGCCCCGTATGGGGACCCATGACATGTGTTGGATGTACAACATGGGGTATGGGTGTATGTCCACTGTGAGGAACATGGGGAACGTGGGACATGTGCCCGTGGCAATGAGGCGCGCACGGGGCCCACGATCCTACGCAGTACGGATCCACGGCTGATCAAAAAAGCCGCATTTTCAAATGAAAGGTTCTATTTAGTGATTTAGTGATTTAACAGTGCATTGTAAGTGCCCCCTTTCTATACGACGACCCGACCCTTTCTATTGATAGGGTGAGATAGAAACTGTCTCTATGATTGACGCATGATCTGGCCGCCCCTGAAGTCTTCTTTATTTAATGCTGGATGTTTTGTGTGATATTTTCTTTTGTCAGAAAGGCACTATTCAATACAGACAACTTAATTATGATAGCATCTGAATTCTTCTTGTCACTGTCAAAGTTAGATTACGAGCAGACGTATTTCGGAATAGAAATACACTGCAGTCTATATGGATAGTGTCACAAACATTCTGTCTGAACACGTATAGATTGAAAAGAATTATATTTGTCACCAAACTGAATGTCATTAGTGGATACATGTATGTCACTGCATTTGGGATATACTCGTACACCACAATAACATCACGAGGTGCATGGCTTTATTTTGTTGCAGTTCTGAACGCAACCTAAATTACAATTCATTTTAAAAAAGAGTACTAAACCGGCACAAACGGATAAATAAATGAAAATTAAAGAATAACAAATGCTTGTGCATGCATATTTACAAATATAAATATATGTATATACATATATACGTATATATTTATATGTATCACGGTATCACAAGGTATAAATGCACGTTTTGACTCTATTTATTTGTATTTGGCGAGTCAATAGTCACTTGAGTATAGTTAAATACTTATTGAAACGAAAACGAGAAACAAGTGTTACAAAAATAAAATAAATAAACCTATAAAAAGACAATAAATTGTATTAAACAATACAATTAAATTGAAAAGAACTGTAGTTTAATTTATGAAAGTGAGTACAAGTGAAATAAACATTTCTATATTCAGAAATAAAACAAAATAAGATATTATAATTTTCAATATAATACCAGGAGAACTTCACACAACTAGGCGGGTTGAAACAGCACTGAATAAGCACCACGAAATGTATACCGAGTAACGTACACCCGTTCACCGCGATGCCCGGGAGAACTATGACGAGGGGCATTGGGACGCGTAGGGTAATGTATCGTGTGTGATCGGACAACACGCGGAAATATACGAACGACGCCTGCGCATCGACAATTTTCTCAGAAAATTCAGAAAACACTGAAAATGAGTTATGTTTGATTGAACATAACTGCGCATGATAAATGTTGAGTGGTTGTAATAAGTCACATCAGTTATTATTAGTAAATACCACGACTAAGTCATATTTACATAAATATAATTGAAATATTTCAAAAATAAATAAATGCATTAAATATAAGTGATTTTATTGTTTAAAACAGAAAGAGTAGAGTTTCCATTTGTTCAGGCTTAAGTTATAAAATATTTCACCCACGCAAATAGTAAAATATCGACGCCACTGCACACCACCTACTCATTTTCGAGATACATAAATCTTTATAGAGTTTTAGATGTTTTATAACGATACAAATGATATATGAAAATAAATTAGATACCGTTGGGTTATTTTATAAACTTTTTGATAAAATATAGATTTTAAGTTCACAGCGTGGTTCACAGATCGTGCGCCTGGGTTCGATTCCCGAGAGCTTTATAAATGCAGATACAAGCTGGTTTAATTAGACCCCACTAAACACAAAATATAAATATTACGTTAAATACTGGTAGTATTTTACATAAAATCCGTAAAATATTCTATAAAAGTAATGTAATATTTGTTACATTTATCTCTGTTCTAATATTTACCGTAATGGGCTCGTGTCCTATGTTTCTATAAAATTGTCCTATATATTGATAAAGTTCGTTACTAGAACCTCATATGTCCAATTACTTTTTAATAACTCCTTATATTTCAAGAGATATTAACAATTAAGAAAATCATTTTGTCTCTTTAATTATTAAAGGGTTTCAACGTTGTACAACATTCCAATTGCATGTGACATCATAACCGCTAGTTACTATCTCTTTTATACGACAGAGCTCTCTTATATTCTTGACGGAACTCTGACAAGTTTACAGGTCACCAACCTTACAGCTCATAAATCTCTGCTATATGTATTTATATATCAAAATATCAAATATTATTTACAGCTATTTCAAGGAACAATAAAACTCCAATATTATGTCTGCCTTAGCAGGGTTAAATAAAATAAAAACTTATTATTCTTTGACTTGACTTGATTATTCGACTACCAACAGCTGCAGAACATTACCACAGCACTGACTTACTCAACAAATAACTGACGTTAAAATGTATTTCACGTCATTCAAATATGGCCGACAATTTCTAGTGCTCAAGCTACAATTCAAATTTGTAATTGCTATATCTCCGTCAACATTTAAATATTTAATAAAATAGACTATTGGCGTGTCACATTTATTAACATCAATTTCAATCAACAATTGAAAAATCGACCACTAAAAAATGAGCCCATTGAACATATTTGTACATAATATTTTACTACAAAATCTTTAAACATATGTAAATTTAATGCACAGTAATTGAGAACTTTGGGTTTGATCCTCGTACCAGCTCTATATTCTCTAGGTTTGGTTCTGTGTTTATTAAAATATGTTTTAATAGATTTTCTTAAGCGATTATACATTTTTTAATTTAAGAAATGAAAAGCTGAGGATTCTAAAACAGATAATGACACAGAGGTTCTGGGTGGGTGGGTGGTTGGGTGGTCCTATGGGATGCTCCTGTGGGATGAGGGATGGTCGTAATAATTACCAGTAATTTCAAGAAAACATTATATCACTCAAAGCTGTTATAATATATAAAGTATAACTTAAAAAGAATTTAACAAAAAAAAAACAATTTTCTCTTTGTTTAAAATATATTGGGGTGGGAACTAATTATTTTTTTATGTTCCTAAGAAAAAAAATGATATGCCTTGTATATGTGTATAAATCTATGTATACATAAATATACATACATATGCACACTTATATATATCATTGATAAGAATAGTATGCCAGTAGAGAGTGTAATTTTAAATTTGTTTTACGTGAAGATGACCTCGCATGCGAGGGTCGAAAGCTGCTAGTATTAATTTTTTATTAAGTTAAGTTTTCTATGATAAAAGGATTGTTTTATTGAACATATCCTAGTAATTGGATGGCGATTAGAGTGATATATAGATATATATAGAGATGTGCACAAATGCTTTTCAAAAGCATTTAAATACAAAATGCAAATACCTTATTATTTTCCTATTTCAAATACACAATAAAAAATAAATTTCATGTTAGTATTTAAATACAAAATACGTATTTTCAAAATAATATATATCAATATAATATAAAAGTTATTTTTTTTTTAATAATTATGAGAATTCTCTTTGATAAAGACCGATTTCGTTTTGAAACATTTTTGTTTCATAAAAATACTATCGTTTTATTAGTGTCGCATGTTTATGTCGCACTAGTCTGTACGTTAAAAGTACAACACTTTTAGTACACTCATGTCTAAATAATGTCAACTTATGAATGAAAATATATAAATGTTGGATGTCACAAGTGGGGGTAGCACGGAGTTTTAAGACAATTGTGCAGATACTTTTAGATCATAGATGGTGCTAATATTGGTGGGGTTTTAAGTTTATATTCAAAAAATAATATTTACTGATTATCACTGTGAAGTAACAAAAATGAAAAAAGTATTTTGTATTTTCCAAATAGGAAATAGGTTTGCAAAAGTTTTCAAATAAAATATAAAATTCTATACTCTTAAAAGATATTTAAATACAAAATAGGTATTTACTATTTTGTATTTGCATTTTGAGTATATGTATTTGAAAAACGCACATGTGTATAGAGTTTATTAATAAAAAAAATTCATTCAAAAGAAATATCTGTTTCCTTAATTTAGGTTACCTGTCTTTATTCTTTCTAGTTCGCGTGTTATTTTTTCGTCCGTTAACGATGATTGGATAAACGTAACGTTTTTAAACGCATCCCTATCGTTAAACGAGCTAATACATCTAAGTACATATATCTATGTTTTGTGCGTGTATATATCTATATTAACAAATATGGAAACATGTTGAACATAATGAAAAAAAACGATATTAGCATTGAAATCCTTAATATCAACTCATTAGGTGAATGGACCATATAACTTCTGCTCGGTGTACACAGTTACATAGTTACACAGTTACACACCATCAGAGAAATGCTCATTTTGGATTCTGTTTAATGTTTCCACGAGTAAACTGATATGCGTATGTGTGTGTGCGCCTGCCTGTGTGAACCATGAACGTGTCATTTTGTTTCAGTGTGTAGGTGTTAGTGTGTATGGCACAGAACAATAGAATTTGTTGAATCCACTATTCTTATAATATCGGAAAGAAGCAGAGACGGAGCAAGTAGGCCAGGAGTCGATTCAGTCTTGTAGGATGGAGAAAAGATAATAATAAAAATGTGGGGTACCTAAATTATCTTTACAAATTTTCTATTTAAAGCAATTATTTCTTATTTAAATATTACGCCATGACGAGTAGTAGAGCCAATACTCTCAACTACTGCTGCCGAGAATATATATATATATATATATATATATATATATATATATATATATATATATATATATATATATATATATATATATATATATATATATATATATATATGTATGTAGTTTGAAACATGAAGTGGTAGGAGTACAAGGAGAATCTTATCGACTATCATAGTGTGAAGATTTTAAAAAGAATTTCATTTAAACATGCTGATATTTACGAAATAGAAAATACATAAAGATGAAATTTTGAGTTTAGAACGTCATAATACGTAGTTAAGAATGTCTTATCGGAAGTTAGCGATTAGGGGAGCGGCAATAGTGAATGTTACTTTTTAACAATATTTTAATCAGCCATCATACTTTCACGCAGGTGAGTCAGGTTTTTATGTACCTTTTGCACCAACTACATGTAAAAGGGGCTCGCTATTTATTCTCAAAATTTCAGTTATGCTCAAACGACATAGATCTGGTGACTCTAGAATCTTACTCAATAAAGGTACGAGGGTAGTTTGATAATTCAGTGACTTTCTTTTTTCTTTTTGAAAAAGTTCTTCATTTATCAACGTAGTCTCCTTTAAGCTCGATATATTTAGTCCAAGGTTTTCCCAATTTTATTTTATTCTTTCCAAATAATAGGTTTTTCTAAACGCCTTCAAAATAGGCGTTTGTTTCAGTGATGGCCTCTTTGTTAGACCCAAATCTCTTATTGCTCAGCCATTTCTCCAGGTTTGGAAACGGAAAATAGTCGCAGGGGGCTAAATCTGGAGAATATGCTTTGGAGTATCAGTTCGTAGCCTAATTTATGAATTTTTGTCATGGTGACTTCATACTCAATCGCAGGAAAGTTTTTGAAAATTTCCTATTTCGTAGAGAAAAAAATTCTAAGACTTTTAGCGTCCTCGGATTTTCCACGGATTTTACCCTGAATTTCCTGAAAACCCGTAATTTTGGAAATCTGGAAAAGTGGGCCCTTTTTTGCTGTATAACTTTGTATTCGTAAAAGAGAGAAAGGTGAAATTTTCCATGTGTATTATGTTATTGAATGCAAACATATTTCAAAATGAATAAATTCAAAATTTTATAAAAGGGGCGCCGAGAAAATTTGATTTTTGATTTTGTAATAATTGAATAGCATATTAAAAATTAGAAAAATTATTTATTTTTAAATGTAAAGTTTATATAGAACGAGTTAAATATTTCAATTTAAAAATGGAATGAAAATTTGCAATGAAATTCAATTAACACACAAAAGAAAGTCGTCGCTTGCGACTGGGGTAATATTTAATTAGCGCAAGAAATTAACTTTTTCCATTTTCGTTAAAATTCATGAGATTGTCTGCTTTCAATGACTGTATAACACAAACTAAATGCAAAAAGCGGCATGCTAAAATTTGACAGTAGTCTATTTGAAGTATACTTGAAACAGTATAGTCATTTGAAGAAGTAAAGTCACTACCCTCGTAATAACCGGTAATTGAAATTATTATTTTCGTATTGTAATTCGTAACAAAAATATTAATATCGTTTTCGTTCGTTTACGTTCGTGGAGGTGTCTCAGTAATAACATTATTCAGTTTTTGTTATCGTTTCGTTTTCGGTCTGTGGTTACAATCACACAATTTATATACGATAAAATTGAATATTACTCAATGATGAAGAAGCCCCAAAAAGCACAACACAACGCAGTGGATGGGTATCAGTTACACGCAAGTCGCGCCCTACGCGCACAATGTGGTGCGTAAAAAGCAAAGTGATAAACTAATTGAACTAATCAAGATATCAAATCAAAAACATTGGCCATTATTTAATCTTTCTTTTGACTTTGGGTATATTCCTATCTTCGCATCCCCTTCGGTACGGTTTAGGAGGACAATATGAAGACTTAAGACAATGTAAATATTTGCGATAATCAAAAGTTTATTATTAAGTATTTATAGCATTTGGATATAACGGTAATTGAATTTTGGTAGCAAATTATAATCCGCATTAACCGATATAACGCTAATTACTTTGGGATTATGAAATGTATTGTTATCTATAAATAGTAAATAAATATATTCTATATATAATGCGATTACTATTCGTATGTTTTGTACTGCAGATACAAGGTGTTCCTTATGTACAGGACAGTGTTATTTTATCGCTATTATTATCCGCAGCATTTACCTTTTGAAGAGCACTTTTAAAAAAAACATTAAATAAAAGTTCGCTATTTTTTTTACCTACTATTTTTTAGTTCTCATCTATAATTCCGTACTTTCCAGAATAAATACATAATTCAAAATTTCATTTAACATTGCAACAATTTATGAAATTTGGTTCTTGTTTAGAAATAGTATGCACAATTTTCTTTAAGGCTAGTTTTCCTAGAGTATTATACCATTTTGGAATCCTGAAGAGTTGCGCCAATTTTTAAAAAAACTTGCCATAGTAGTGTTCATACTTTTTTTTTACACCACGATGAGTTAAAGTGGACTGAAATTAAAAATCTTTAAAAATTTTAGGGAAAAAAATAATTTCGATTGATTTTTGTGTGAAAACTATTAGCATTCTGTGATTTTTAATGATTGTGGTGGATAGCTGTGCTATTCAGGTTGCCGATACAAAAAAGAAATCAGAAATATTTGAAAAATTGTGGTCATGGTAGTTAAAAACATCTTAAGGTGTTTTAATTTTTGAAATTATTTTATTTTTTTCTGTAATTTCTAAACAAAATGAGATAATTTTTTTTCTTTTTTTCTCGTGTCATGAGCAGGACCACCTTCTGGTGCCCGCTTATCGTTGAATATTGGGACAGACTGTATATAGTCACAAAGATATCGACCTGACATTGCAATTTTCTCTGACGTTGTGCGTCATGATTTGGACTAGTGTGATATTCATATCTTTATTAGTATTGGTAAATAAAAACTTAACCTTAAGTTGTTGCATTATCCCTTAGAGCAGGGTAGGCGAGCCTTTATGCATCAACGTGCCATTTTTTCTGAAAAATGTCGAATGAGGTCATTGACGTGCCATCAAATAATTTTGACTTTCTGATTATTTGGAAAATAATAATAATAAATACTATCTATCAAAACTCTTTATTAAATAAAGTAAACAAAAGAGGTACATTTTGGAATATTTTTATTACATGCATAAATTAAATTACTGTAAAATTAGTGTGACTTCTGTTGCTGCAGGTTAGATGACAAATAATTTATGTTAGGGTTGTAAGATGTTACTTTTAGCAAAATGCATGCTGAACTGGATTCATCTGTCAAACGGTTTCTAACCGAGTTTTTAATGTTATTCATCTCTGAAAATAATGACTCACAGGCATAGGTAGATGAAAACATTGTTAAAATAGCATGATCCAGCTTCTTCAAACAGTTAAATGTGTCTGGTAACGCATTCCATGTTTCCAGAATTTTGTTATTAGCGTTTTTACTTAAATTACTTGTCAATCTTTCAGTTTCAATTAATTCCAACTCTTTCCTTGTTTCAATAAATTTTTGAATCCATATTGAGCTTAATCAATCAACTGCATTTCAAATTCTTCAATGTCCAACCAATCGAATTGAGAGAAGTTCAGTTTATGAAATGACGCCACATCAGGGCACATAATAAATTTGAGTATTTCCGACAATTCTTTGAACAGAGAAAATCTCCCTGAAAATTCCTTGATTAAAGAATCGATCACAGAAATAAATTCTTCAGTAAATTTTTCTTTGTCTGCTGTCTCGTGAATATCAAAATCATAGATATATTTTTTCAAGTTTGGAAAATACTTGTAGTTTCTTGTGATAATATCGTTTCTGAAAACTTGCAGTTTAGCCTCAAAAGCGCGAATGAGATCTATCATGACAATAATTGTTTTGTTTGTCCCTTGAAGCTTTACGTTTAATGTATTTAAATGTTGGCATATGTCTGTAAAAAACATCAATTTTGAAAGCCACATAACGTCCAACAACTGTGGGTATTGTTCAATTTTTCCCTCATTTTGCAAAAACAGTCTGATTTCTTCCAAGCAATCAACAAATCTTTCAAGTACATTCCCGCGACTCAACCAGCGAACATTATTATACATCAGTAAGCCATTATACACCGAGTTGATTTCATCCAACAAAGCATCGAACTTTCGCTTGTTTAAAGCCTGTGACGAGATGAGGTTGACTATTTTTGTAACTACTGCCATTTTATTATCAAGGGATATTAAACCACTCTTAGAACACAAGGCTTGTTGGTGAATGATGCAGTTCGATCCTACTTAAATACTACAAAATACCTATTACTTAACACATTTTTTACACATGTTTTATGATCGGCGACGTGCCCAAAATATTGTGTCGCGTGCCATCAATGGCACGCGTGCTATTGGTTCGCCTACCCTGCCTTAGAGCATATATATGGAGTGTGAATAGCCTATGTTTCCTATAGATTAAAAGTGTGTCCAAAATGTGTGCGAGAGAGAAATGTATCTAAAACTGTCAAGTGAGACAACATGACGTGAGTAAGAGAGCATGATGAGAGAGAAAAAATTACAAAAGAAGGCACTAACTATATAAAATATGGTTTTATTAGTCGAAAGTTTTTTTTTCTATTATACCTATTATTATTGTTATAACTAATTTATACAAACTATTTAATAACATATTTTCTAATTAAATAAATAATGGTTATATATTTTTTTGTAGTTAGAGTATTAACCATTGTTAATATTTTCCCAATCATTTCATATCAGACTGAGCCACAGTAAGACGTGGCACAATTAACTAAAATTGTATAAAAATTGAAATCAAATTTGAATACTCAAGGGTAGCTACGTAATTTTCTTGGTGTACACTCTTAAAAAAAACTGTATAAATTTTAAAACAGTTCTAAAGCATATTTTAGAGCCAGATATTAAAAAAAATTAGAATCCATGTTAAATAATTTTCATAACTTATTCAAAGCATTTTCATTCATCTTCATCTTAAAAAAATTAATAACCGGTTCTTAATTTTAATAAGCATTTGTCTATTAAATTTGTATTAATATTTAGGACATTTTTAACAGTGTAGTTTCTGTTACCTTAGACTGCTCTCATACTAGAAGAGTATGTGTGCATTAGCACAATTTATTAAGATATAAAGCTTATGATTTAATATTTATCAATACACCACTCTATCGAAAGTAATAAGATGTAGAGTTTGAAAATATACAAATGGGTACAGAACGTAAGGCGGTACTTTGATATACATATGAATAAAGTATAATATAAATACGGTCATATGTAATACAAGCTTCCACTTATGATAAAGTGTTCTAACGGGAATACACCCTACTGAAAAAGTCGGAGGTCGCAAGTAGTCTGTTTCAGTATAGGAGAACCCGCAAAGCATTGTAGCGTGTAAAATTTCAACACATACGCAACAACTTTTTACAAATTACCATGGAAATGTGCTCAGATATACAGTTCATATTTTGATCATATTATATTTCATAAATATCATTTACTATATAAATGATACGTAACAAATATTACATTAAAAATATTTTATTTAAAAGTTAATAAAAAACTTACATACAAAAAAAAAACTCTATACATAAAAAATAAAAAAAGAAGATGGATAAATATCTACAGAAAATCGAGAACTGAGGAGTTTCGATTGAAAAACAATATGCCAGATATAAGAGGCGCTTGTAGAAATAAGTAATGTTAAAATATCTGTATATAAGTAGTAGGCAAATAAAAGGCATTCAGTCTCTACTCACACTACATTCCTTATTTATAACTCGCTATAGGAAATGTGTTTGGGAGTTGGCACACCTTTTCTTTCACGTGTTTTTCATTCCAATATATCTCGTATATACCCCACCCCTCTCTCCACATCCCACACTCCATTCACACCCCAAAGCGCCCCCTTATGTAGAGCAAATACTCGTATATTCCCATATGCATATAACCAACGTGTTTAAAATGATGGCCTATGCCAGTGAAGTAGAGTAAAAAAGATTAACTGAACAACTGGGATATATTTACCATTTGACCCTTTTTAAGAGGGTTACTCTAAAAATAATTTTGTTAGTATTTCGTCAAAGTCTCAGATTCGCATTTTCATCAAAGACTTGGTCGCAAGAATTCGCACTTAAGACACCTATTTCATAACTGTTTAAGTGGCGTTTGTTCACATGATGTGAGAATTGGGGGGAGGGGGGACGGTAAGTCATAAGCTTTATGATGTCACATGTAATCTAAAATATTAAAACTTTTAAAAAGTTGCACAAGGAATTGTATATTATATAAGTACTAGAATTCACCACCGTCGCGAGCGACGTCTTTTTAGTGTATGTGATTTGAATTCAATAAAATAATTCATAATTTCATTTCAAATTTTAATTCCATTTTTAAATTGAAATATTTAACTCGTTCTATATAAATTTTACATATAAAAACAAATAATTTTTCATATAAACTGACTAAAAAAATATATTTTTTTTTATCAAATTTTTTTTTTAAATTTGGAAATTTCTTTTTTGATTCGTACATTAGGTTTCAAAGTTATCTCACATACAAAATATCAACTTTCTAGCACAATTTTTACCCTCGGTAAAAACCACTCTCAAATAAAATTTTGAATTTTCTTTTATTAATAATATACTTAAATATTCTACAATCCATAATATGAACTTTCTTCAAAGTTTTCCATTTTTCAAGTTTTGAATTTCTAATTTTTGAAAAATGTCACCTTAATACACATGCAAAATTTCAACTTTCTATTTTTTACGAATTAAAAGTTATACAGAAAAGTGATTATTTTTTTTTTGTTTTTAAAAAATTACGGATTTCCACGAAATAGGAAATAGGAAATTTTCAAAAACATTGAATAAGCCGTTTTCGAGCTACCATACAAAATTGGGTACCAAACATATAAACAAGTCAGATACACCTGGAACATTATAATATAGGACGATATTTTGAAATAAATTTGTTTGTTGAATACTACCTGTTATCTCAAACTAATACAGAATAAACATTAAAATGTGTGTGACGTAGTTTATAGATGCCCACTGACCCCTTAATGCAGAAATATATATGAACAAAATGTGGTATTTATGTAAAGAAATAATAATAGATATTTAACCACTGAGCTATGCGATCCCTAAAGTAATGTTCTTTCTGTTTCATTATTTCCTGGATTAGGAAGCTAATACAACATTTTAAGAATGTAAACTGCTCTGTTTATTGTCCGACTATATTATACACAAGATATTTATATGTTTTAATAGTTTTTTGTGGATAATATTAGTACTTAAATAGTAAATACTACGGTAGAATATATATACAAGTAAATATATAATTGTACATAATGTAAAATAACTGCAGACCGGAGTATATATATTTCATTTCGCTTATTTTGTTGGGTATATATTCGTTACTCCTCCTAGTTTCGTAATACCGCATGCCCTACTATTGAATAATTATGGGTCAGGGCTTATAGTAGATGTAGCAGTATCATATTCATAATAAAGGAGATGCCCCAAACGTTATTTATATGCATTTTTAGGTTATGAAGCAAAGTCAAATTTAATATATTGCAACTGATACTATATATTTTGATATAGTGTTCAAATCATAAATGGATTAAATCCTTTCGAGTTTTCACTTAATATGATGAGAAAAGTATTTGTTGTGTTGTAAACTTGTAGTTAGAAATGTTTCGTCGATTCGGTTAATTAGATTTTAGTAAGTGAAACCACTCCGGATTTATTTACAACACATTTATATTCAGGGCCGGTCCGATAGAAATTTATTGTAGATGCGAGATGTGTCTGTACCACCTTATTTCAAAGATTTGCCGTACTATTTGATTCCTCCTTAGAATAATTTACTTGAAATAAAATTATAGCGAGAGGTCTCTTTTTTAGGCCGTCTGCACATGGGTCGACTGATTGCAAACCTTATGCAACTGTGTTGTTAATGAGAGAACGCACGTATATTCGAGTGAAAGAACACACACGGCACGAACGAAACTAAACTGATTAGATATTGGTTTTGAGCGATTATGTTTCTTGATCGCAGGGCAATTACGTTGCATGCTTTTGATGGTGACATCATGAGCAGAGATGTGCACAAATACTATTCAAAAGTATTGAAATACATACAAATACCTCATAATACGACATAATGAAATCCCCTATTATGCTATTGTTAAAAATTCTATAGAGTCACGAAACACAGCTCGACATAGCTCGTTTTTCGCTTTCTTTGGAAACTTTGTTGAGCGACTAGTTTGCAATCAGCCGACCCGTGCGCAGGCGGCCTTACACTTCGGTGCTTCCATCTCTGATCGGGTCTGAGTACCGAGACTAGTTAAACGATAAGGTCTGGTATACACGACAGCTTCATCTGTAGGTTACATGCAAGCTTCAAATGAAGCCAGACGTATTCTGTATCTTAGTTCTGTCCACGTAACGTTATACAAGCTACAAATAGAATAATTTCTCTGAAGTTTAGCATTGAGAAAGCACGTTTTTTATTGGGAAAGTGTCAAGTGATGAAAAAGATGTGATTATAGTACACGATTTTTTTAGAAGACGACGAATCAGACGTAGAATGTATGGCTTCATCCATACATCGAAAAGAACATTAACCGCAGATTGTTTGTTGCTGTAAGAGAGTTATCAGAGGATAAATCAGCATTTCAATCAGTTTACCCAATGAATATTGTTAAATAATATGAACAAAATTGACTGCTGAGTCCGTTATTTTTAAAAGAATATTACGTCTATGCGTCGTGCAGTACGCTGGAGCTATGACATGTTGTAGCCCGGGCTGCATGACGATTGCGTGTCACTAAGCAAATGCGACGTTGCAGCTCCGTGGATAGATAGAGCTTCCTTTGTTTAAATGTGAAGCTGCAAGAAAGCGTACAACAAGCGGTAAATGATGAGAGTGTGCGTATGAAGTGACGCTACGTTGACTAATAGTACGGCTAATAGAAACGAAAGGTAGCAATTATTACTTTGTAAATGCCTATGCCGGCGCCTTGGCACTTTCGGACGAGCCCTGCTAATATTCTAACATCAAATTACTTAATGAAATCGAAATACTACAAAATATGATTGTAATAATTTATCTTGTTTTTAATCCCAATTAGACGACGCAGTTGTCGAGAGTTATATTTTTTGGGTACGGTTGTTCTCAAGTTATATTGATTATGTAAATACATAGGCAGCGATGCAGCCCACATATATAAGGCAAGGACACCGCATTGGAATTAGATCGACGTCGAACAAATTGTATTAAAAAAAAATTGTTTGCAAGTGCCGAAAAAGAAGAAGATGATGCGATTTTATTTATTTATTATTTTATAGAATACTTATTTATATTATTAAATTTATTTTAGTTTATACCAACGACCTCCTACTATGTTGGCAATATTTATTACCACCACTGCCTAATAAGTGTATGATTATCTATATACATAATCAATTTAACTTCCAAACTCAGAAAATATAACTCTGGTCATGGGATCGAACCCGCGATATCAGCAATGAGCACTCAAGCATCAATGCTCTTGTCCACGGTGTCGTCCAAATGCAATTAAATTTATTTTGTTTTTGCATTATTTAATACAAATGAAAAATTTAAAAAATGTGTAAAAGATATGGTTAAGACTGAAATTATTTAAATATTATCTTTTAGTAAAACTCTAAATAGTTTTAGGTATTTTATATATTATAAACCAGAGATGTGCGTTTTTCAAATACATATACTCAAAATGCAAATACAAAATAGTAAATACCTATTTTCTATTTTGTATTTAAATATATTTTAAGAGTATAGAATTTTATATTTTATTTGAAAACTTTTACAAACCTATTTCCTATTTGGAAAATACAAAATACTTTTTTCATTTTTGTTACTTCATAGTGTTAATCAGTAAATATTATTTTTTGAATATAAACTTAAAACCCCACCAACATTAGCACCATCTATGATCTAAAAGTATCTGCACAATACTACCCTACTACCCCAACATGCGACATCCAACATTTATTTATTTTCACTTATAAGTTGACATTATTTAGACCTGAGTGTACTAAATGTGTTGTACTTTTAACGTACAGACTAATGCAACATAAACATGCGACACTTATAAAACCTTTACTTTTGCTATTTTTAAAAATTCTAGGTAGTATTTTTATGAAACAAAAATGTTTCAAAACGAAGTCGTTCTTTATCACAGAGAATTCTCATAATTATTAAAAGAAATAACATTTATATATGAAAAATGAGAAAGAGTATTCTATTTTCTCAAAAGTATTTTTAAAATACGTATTTTGTATTTAAATACTAATTAAATGTTAATAACAGTAACGGACTAGATTTCAAACAGTAGTATTCAGAACAGAGGGCCGCTCATAACTTATTTATACTATTTTGTCCTGGATGAAAACTTTTGTTTACGTACGACCAGTCCGGCACTGATTATTGCTTCAAAATAGAAGATTTATTTAATTGAAGCAGTAAGAATAAATTAAGAAATAATTATAAGTCAAATCACGTTCCTTTACAAAGGGAAAAAGGCTAACAAAGTTTGATTTCGCTAAAAAAAATGCAGTGACGTAGTCAAATTTAATGTACTAAACAAAGAAACCAAAAGAGTAAAAGCTTTTGAAAGTTAAAAATGTAATATAGGGGTCCGTCAGCCTCACCCTATGTTATAAGTCAACCATTAAATATTTCTTAGAATCTATTTACCATGTTAAAAGCTATGGTATTAATAATTTTAAAAGATTAAACATTCTTTAAAGTCTTCTGAAGGAAAATAATTCTAAAACAAATAGATTCTAAGTGTTTTTGTCTACTGTATATAAAGCAGTGTAATTTTAATGATTCTAAAGTGATAAACAATCTCAAAAATGCTGAATTCATCATTATTTACATTCCGCAAATGAGTATAAAACACCTCCCCCCTTTATTATTATTCTTAGTATCATTCCTTACTCAGCTTTACTATATATATATATATATTACGAGTATATTTAAAATAAGTGATAAAGAAATTATGTTAAAGACAATTTTTTTTTGTTCAATTGCTGTTTTTAATAACAATTAGTAATAGAAATTGTTTTTATTTCTTTATTTTTGACAAACTGACATTGACCTTCTTTTAAGGAGGTACAGGACGTACCGTCAATGCAAAAAGTTTATCTCTCGGTAATACGAAGTACATGAGGGACGAGCAAATATTGGGACTGTACCTTTGAAAATGAATTTTTCAATTTCCTATTAAACTGCTTTTTGCTTGTTAAAATGATTTTTTATGGATATAATAGTTTAATAAATTAAAAATTACCTATAATTAATATCAAATTTATATTAATTCAATTTAAATACAAATTAAATATTTTGAAAAATTCCGATTTTGAATTTCCCGCTCAAATTGGCATTTGCAACGTTGCCGGCTTATAACCTACATTTACTGTTTCTTAAAGGTTTTATTTAAATATTTTCGTGAATAGGTATCCTTTTGATAATTTTCTTTTTGCAATAGTTACAGAAAAGATTATTTTATATACACCTAGTTTTTGAAAGCCATGTCACCATTTTTTTATAGTTAAAAGTTATATTATGTGGTGAAATTGAGCTAAAAATTATGATTTGCATGGAAAATGACTATTTTTAATCATGTATAAAAAGAAAACTATGAACCCTAGGTCTCTAAAATTTTGAGACAGCATGTATTTTAACTACCCTCCAAATTTCACAACGTTTTCATCATTTACGTTAACGTCCCGTACCTCCTTAAAAATGAATCCTACTGCATTTTGACAGATTGTCACATTTTCGAGGTTATAATATAGTATACTTTTATTTAATTTAGAAACATAACACTTTGTAAGGTTCTAAAAAAAAAACAAAGAAAATGTAAATTAAAATCTAAATTAAAGATATTACAAGAAATGACTACGCATATTCCCATATGCTATACAATTTTAATTAAATACAAAATTAAAAACAAAATTAAAACACTGAGTGAGAATGATACTTAAGAGGATGACCCATGTAACCACATATCTCGCATGCCACTCGAATCGACCCTGTGTATATTCTGGTATGATAAGTTTTTTTAAAGTAAAGCTCTTTACAATAATAGGTAAAGAAGACGACTGTTGTTCAATAGATTGTGAATTTAAGTTAGGTGCCGATGAAGAAGCTTCCGATGCCGATTCCGTGAGAAACTTTTGAAATACGCCCTCTTAGCAATAGTGAATGATAGTTTTTAACAATATTTTGTATATATATAAATAAAAACAAGCCATCATAATTTCACGCAGGTGATTGAAGTTTTTAAGTACTTTCAAACTAGCAAATACATATTACACTATGTATTCTCAAATTTTTTAATCGACTGCTAAAATGACGTAGATCTGAAGCCCTGGACTATATTGGACTATTAAAGCAGTCTGACAATGGAACCGACTACTTGCGGCAACTACTACGAACGTCTATTATCGACTTGGTTATACGACTAGAACTCTCACAATGGAACAAGCCTAGAGCCGAATAACGAATGATGTACTTTAGGTTACATTATTATAAACTAAATAAAATCATATGATATAAATAAATAGATAAATAAAATGTGAGTTTCAAAATATTAAATTTAATCAAATATTTTAGATGGCACAGTGGACGAGAGCATTGATGCATGACGGTGACCACTGTGTCTTCAGGTTCGATCCTCGAACCAGAGATATGTGGTTGTTATCAAGTAAAATTGATTATGCACATACATAGTCATAAACTTATTAGGAAGTAGTGTGCTGAACATATATGGTTCCACAAAAACTTCGAACATAACAGGTTGCCAGTGATAGGGCTCAGCATCGGAAATAGACACACGTTAAATAAAATAAATTTTAAAAATTAATAATAAACAATACAATTAAAAAATATCAACCAAATAAATAGTCAAGTTCCAGCCAATGTTTGTATTCAAGAATTTCTCCATAGTTCTTGGTTTTTACAGTATCATTTCTCTTTTTATGAGATAAAAATATTTGTTTGTTTAAAATTCCCGCTACATTCTCTATACCACACACACCATCTGCGAATGTAATTTTACGACGTCGTAAAAATTTATTACTTCTACGATATTATTTATATTTTTATAATTTTAGTTTTTACTTCTCACCACGCATTTTATAGTTTTATATAAAATGATTTCATTGTGATATTTTGTGGATGTTCATATAAATATCTATATATTTTTTTGTATACTTGTTCAAATTAATATAATAGTTACATTTTAAAGACACAACAAATAATTGAGTAGTGTACTAGAAATTTATTTAAGGCGACCGTACATGGGTCGACTGATTGCAAACGCGATTTGACTGATTGATTTGAGCGACTATGTTTCTTGGTCACAGGGTAATTGCATACTATTGATGGTGACATCATGAGCAGAGATGTGCACAAATACTATTTACAAGTATTTAAATACACACATACATACATACAAATACCTCATAATATGACACAAAATCCTCTATTTTGCTATTGTTAAAAATTCTATAGTCACGAAACACGGCTCGACATAGCTCGTTTTTCGTTTTCGTTGGAAACTTCATGCGCGACTAGTTTGCAATCAGTCAACCCGTGTGCAGGCGGCCTAACTCGCTATTCGCGACTATCATATATCCGAAAAATAGAAAATTGTTATGTATGTTTCACTTTATTATAATACAAGTGCGACACCGTGAAAGAGAGAAGGGAAGTGCGGCATTAGGTAGCGTGGTTCGAGAATTTTTATTTGCTATCATGCCGTACACGAGAGGTTTGTTGAGAAAAGGGTCGTTCACTAATTCGCATGCATCATCTATTTCGACTTCACTATGGATTGCAGAATATTGGTGAGGCGTCAAGTACTCCCCGACCTTATTCCGTGTGACATTTTTCTTTTGAAGTACCTTAAGTCGAACGTGTATGATAATGCCCCACAAACTTTAGCGGAATTAGGGGCAAACACCACAGACAAAATCTTGCGTCGATTTACAGAAATCGTTTTTAGAAGATAATTATGAGATTCGAGAAATGTTATCTATGCAAGGGACGTCACCTCAAGGATGTATTTTTTTAAAAATTAAAAAAAAAATCTTTGCGAATTAATTCTTACCTAGAGATAATTTTAAAACAAATATTTTCTTCGTTTTTTTTACCTTGAAATAGTTGAGATGAGACACCTTGTAAGACAGTAAAGAAGATAGTAAAACTGTTACATTGGAATATGAAAAATATATGTAAAGGAGTAACAGCACTGGTACAGAATTAATGCGACAGCGATAATATTCTTGATTTTAAAAATAATATGCAAATACTTCGAAATCGATAATGCATATGATAAATGAAGAATTGATAAATGCTTGTCAAAAAAAATTTAATTGCGTTTTATTAAAAACGGAGATTTTTTATAAATTCTTTTTTAATTCAGGTTTCTTTTCTTTAGGTACTCACCATTTTCTCTCCTTTAGAGATAATTATTTGTTATTATTTTAAAATAATTTATGACTTAAAATTATTTTCACTTAATATCTTAATTGATTGGATACATAAGAAAATAAAAAATGAAAAGAAATATTGTAATTTCTTTTAAAAAAGTAGAGAAAATATTTTTCACTTAGTTATACCGTTCTTTCAATTTTTTTCTTCATTTATTATAAGCGATTATTATTCAATATGTCCAAGAAAGTAATTTTTATAAAAGCTGTTACATTTTCTGCATCTCTTTTCTTTTCTTTATAAAAAAATATTTATTGAGACTTAATAAATTAGTTTTCATTGATCAATAGTGGAGGCAGTAAAGAGTGTACCCAAACGGACACATAAATGACACACACACAACCATGAGCGCCGGAATATATTTTAAAAGGTGGAGCACGTACGCACTAATGTTTATAAATTTTAATATTGCTTTGTAGATTGCATTACGGTGCAAGTTTCAAGCTTGCTAACTTGCTACAAGCAAAATCTAAATTTTATGTGTTACCTCTCACATAAAAAGTGAAAGTCAGTGTACAAGATTTAACTTGGTAGTGTGCTAAACTATTTTAAACGTTGCATTTCTACCTGAATTTAAATTTTAAGGGCTCATTTATCCTCCTATATTATAATGTTCCAGGTGTATCTGACTTGTTTATAAACTATAGACTCGAAAACGGCTCGAAAAAGAGAGAAAGTTGAAATTTGGTATGTGTATTACGGTGTACACTGCTAACATTTTTTGAAAATTAGAAATTGATAAATTGGAAAAGGGGGCATTGAGAAAATTAGGGGGCCCGGTAGGAAATTTTGGAGAACACTAAAATTTTGGTTTATTTAATAATGAAATATGTTATTAAGAAAAATAAATTCAAAATTCAAAAATTTTATTTGGGGGCACAGGGGCAGTTTTTGCCGAGTGTAAAAATTGGGCTATAAACTTGAAATTTTATGTATGGGCTAACTTTGGTACCTAATTTACAAATCGAAAAAAAAAATTCCAAATTTTGAAAAAAAAAGTTGGTCAAATAACGAATAAATAGAAAATATTTTATATTTTGTTGAAAAAATTATATTTTTTTTGTCAATTTATATGAAAAATTATTTTATTATTCAACGGGTTAAATATTTCAATTTGAAAATAGAATTGAAATTTGAAATGAAATTACGAATTATTTTGTTGGATTCAAATCATACACATTAAAAAGACGTCGCTTTGCGACGGGGGTAAACTCTGTGTACTACATATTACTTCGAAAATTCGTTTTAAAATATATTAGAGAACAGTTGGGAGAAGATGGAAAGTGGATTATGCCGGGAGGAGATGTTGTAAGGGAAGTGGGTGGATGGCGGAAGTAAGGAGAAAGATAAGAGGGAAGAAAAACAAATGGGAGGAAGCTTAATGTGGATGGAAATGTGTACAAAAGGTAGACAGCGAAAATCAGACAAAAAATTGCCTGCAGGTGGCAGTAATCGGTGCGGAAGCATAGAGAACGGATAGAAGAGTGAGAAATATTTTGTAAGAAGTCCCGAGAAGATGAAGTAATATTTTTTGAAAATATGAATTCAATAATAGACTAACTAGACTCAGATAAAAAAAATTAAAAAATGCAATGTAATTGGTAGAATTAATGTTGAAGAATGGCAAAAGCGTACAAATACAAAATATAAATACAGATTCATCTAACATAAAAAAGTTTCTGTTACGTGAAAAATATTACTTAGTATAAAAAGTATTGGGACCCTGATGGAAAAAATAACGTAATGTAACAGTTTAATTAGCATTTTAATAATCTAGCAAATAAGATTGCACTGCAATTTTCTATATATTAAGTTATTTATTTGAGAAGTAGAAATTGAATCTTGCACTTAGCTTGAGGCAAGCTAACAAACGTAACTAACAAATGTTTTATTGTTCATCTTAAAATTTTAATTTAATTTAAAATTTTATATATATTTTTATATATATATATATATATATATATATATATATATATATATATATATATATTTATTAATGTCTTTTATACGTAGAAATAGTTTAAATTTCTCTTGTGGTACTTCGATTTTTGACTGTTAAAATTTGCATTTTTAACGAACCCTATCTATGTTGAAAGGAATATTTCGCGTAATATAAAAATGGTAAATTGTTTTTAAAAACTTACAATCATTAATTAAGAATATGACAAATATTGTCCTGTAAAGAAAGCTATTATATTCATTAAATTATAATTAAGCTACCTTTGATCGTTTTCGACTTTCCTCTCGTGAACGTCAGACGAAACGAAAAAGAGCATTGTAGATCAACTATTTTCTAATTGTACACATGTTACAAACATGTTGTTTATATCTGTAGGTTGAGCAGCTTGCCTTGGATGATTAAAAATATTAAGAAGAACTTTTCAACTTCTTACTTCTAGGATTCAATTAAGCAAAATATTACATGAATGTTTTATGTTTAGAGAGGATACTGGCATATTTCTTTGTTTCTAATTAGCTGCAATGATGTAATGAAGAAGCAATGTCTAAATTAGTAGTAAATTTGTTTATAACAGTAATTAACAGAAAGAATTTATCGAGGAGAGAAGTTTATCAAAATTCTACGTAAAATACTAGGGTGAGGGGTAAATGAAACAAGAGGGGAACTTTAAAACAGCAAAGAATTTGCAAAAGAATTTAATAAGTATTCTACTTATTTCTGTTAAAACAGTGGTAAAATATTATTTATTTTAAAGAAATTGAAATTATTGTATTTACAAATACAAAAAGCAAGATTTTAATAACAGGAAACTGAAATAAATTATTTCGTTCTTAGTCTTAAATAAAAAATCATTTTATTTCATTTTTACAATATCGTTACTGTAATGTAATATATTTAACATCGTATCATATTATTAACATCATTTTGAATCTTATAACCAACAACCTCCTGCTACGTTAGTAGATTTTATGGTGTCGTGGTCTCATATTTGTGAGCTCCACTGTTGCCAAATAAATGTTTATGATTATGTGAGAACATAATGTGAAGCTTCGGTTAATTTAATTTATTTAACGTTGGTCTATTTCCGGTGCTAAGTTCTATCAGTGACGACCTACTACTATGCTGGCAGTATTTAAGATGTCGTGGCCTCATATATGTGATCAACACCGCTGCCTAATAAGTTTACGATGATGTATGAACATAATCAATTTAATTTAGGCAGCATTCTGGTCCAGGTATCGAACCCGAAAACACAACAGTCTGACGTAAGCATCAATGCTCTCGCAACACAGTTACAAGGTTCGACTATTAAATTTCATTATTTTAGCATCTCATGTCATTCACAAATAGTGTGTGCAAAATTTTTGCTCGATACCTAATCAAGAAATAGTTTTAAAATCGATTGCAAAATTTTGCCGTAGCGACAAACAAGTACCATAAGTGAGTTGAATAAAGGCTTAGAAAAATTTGTATAAGAAAAAGTTAAATATAATATTAAATATTTTTATTTAATTTAATTTATTTAACGTCGGCCTATTTCCGATGCTGACCGACTTTCTATTATGTTTAATAAGTTTATAATTACGTACGTTCATAATTAATTTAACTTAATAAAAAGATAATATAACCTTTCCCCATTGCGTCGTCTAAATATTAATTCAAAGAAATTATATTTCTTTAGTTGGTAATACTGACCAGAGATATTGCAACTGCATTTTGGATAGATGAGGTCACGGTATATATTAGTTATAGCTACTATCATTGTGGTGTGTGCCAACGGCCAACATAGTTTTTATTTGGAGTCGACAGAGCTCACTGTGTATAATGTTAAGTTATTAGAAAATTAGTTAAAAAGAAATTGACAATTTAAATAATAAACTTTAAATGTCGTTTCTTTGATTTCAGAACCAACATTTTACAATTCCTAAAAAAATATATATATTTATTACTAACATATTGATAATAATATACACAATAGGCTTGTGTCCTATGTCTTAATTTCTATAAAAGTGTACTATATATTGATAAAGTGGGTTACTAGAACCTCAAATGTCCAATTATTTTTTAATAACTCCTTATATGTTAGGAGATATTAACAATTAAAAAAGTCATTTCGTCTCTTTAATTATTAAAGTGATTCAACGTTGTACACATTCCAAGTGCATGTGACATCACAATCCTTGTGTAAGATTACCAACCGTACAGATCATAAATCTCTGATATATGTATTTATATATCAAAATATCAAATATTATTTACAGTTATTTCAAGTAACAATAAAATTTCAATATTATGTCTGCCTTAGCAGGATTAAATAAAATAAAAACTTATTATTCTTTGATTTGACTTGATTATTTGACTACCAACAGTTGCAAAACATTACCACAGCACTGACCTACTAAACAAATAACTGACGTTAAAATGCATTTCACGTCATACAAATATGGCCGACCATTTCTAGCGCTAAAACTATAATTCAAACTTTTAATTGCTATATCTCCGTCAATATTTAAATATTTAATAAAATAGACACGCAAATACACATTTATTAACTTCAATTTCAATCAACAATTGAAAAATCGAACACTGAAACATGAGGACACAAGCCCATTAATAAAGATAATTTAAATGCTCCACGCTTTGATAATTAAACTGTAAATCAAAAAATGATTTGTTTTCTTTTTTAGTGCATTAAATATTTGTTATATTTTAAATAAATAAAAACCTCTTTTTATTTATTATTATTTTTAAATTGTATCCCATTTTCTCTAAAACAAAAACTCTTGATGCGTGACGTCTACCCTAAAAGCTGCTTTTTTATATTCAAGTCTGTATTTCACTGCAATGATACTCGTACTATACCAACCAGAACTCGAAGTTCTTTAAAACAAAGTGTGTGCAGGGGAAGAGGGAGAGAAAAAGTAAAAATAATACAAAAGAGAAGGAAATGATAAGATATCTCAGTTTTCCTCTAGAGAAAAAACATCAAATTAATTCCATTAAATTACATACAAAGTTAATAAAAACGTTACAAAGAGAAAAATAGATTTAAATTAAAAAATATATCAAAAAAAAAATCTAGTTGAAGTGTGATGTATGGGAGGACATTTATTTCTAATTTAAGGATAAATTATTCTTCTCTGTTACAGAATAAATTTAGAGTTCTTTTTTATTTTTTTTTATTTAATGAATTCGTTAGAATTGAATGTAAGCTACAGGAACAGGATACGGTCCTGCTCGCAAGATATCGATCCTCTTCTCCTTCCAGATGGGCATAATGTATATTACTGACATATACTTCCCCAAAAACATACTGTTACATATAACGCAAGCACGGCACTCTGGAGGCCGTTGAAGAACATCTGTGCAGAGTTTTAGACCTTTTACTACAAACTTTTGTTACATACATAAAATTACATTTTGCTCATATAATTTTTTTAATAACGACCATACTTTAAATAATATTTAATACAGCGGAGATACTTTGACGAAATAAAATAGTAGGTTGACTCGCTGATGCTATAAACGTCACAGCATGGTAACCGAAATCGTTGCGGCTTGGACACATGAAATGGTGTAATTAATTCAATACTTTTTACAAATGTGTACACTACCGCTACCTCGTAAGGTAGCTTTTCTAAATGTATTTTTAATTTAACGTCGTCCTATTTCCGATGCGGAGTCCTATCATCGACGACCTCCTACTAGAGATGATGATTCTTCTTAAAAAAGTTCGATTTTTTAATCGAGGTGTGAAGAATCGATTCAGAAGAAAATTCTCACACTGCAGCCGTATATCAGCAAATTATAACCAATCGAATACAAGCTACAACGCTAAGCCTATCCGAACCTTGTAAAAGCAATCAGCCGTCTCAGACTGGAAGGGAATGAAATAATCTCTTTCATAACAGTGGTGTATCGATAAAAATTAAAATAAAGGTTTGCTTTCATGATAAATTATGTTAGAGCAAAATAACTCTAATACACCCTACAGTACACAAGTTTGGCGTATTGTCGTATCAGTACGTGGAATGTATGTATGTGACACAACACATGCAAAGAACACAGGAGTCGCCTTGCTTTGAGAGTTCTAGCCGTTCAAACAAGCCGTCGATTTACGTCCGAATTCGCCGTCGCTTAAATGCGCTTGCAGTGTGCGGAAGGCCTAATTCTTCTGCATTATAATTCTGTTTGGTTGCAAATATGTGTTATCTGTGTATTAAATAAGATAGAAAGTTCAAATTTACATATAACTGCATACTCAGCTCAAATTTCGGGATTTCAGAAATGTCTCAATAATGAACTGGATTATGGATATATATAGACTATCGATTAAGATGTAATTTTTGTAAAATTTTAAAATTAAAATTAGGTGGGGGTAATTGCTTGCCTACTTCCTCTTAGTGTTCTATAATCATTTAATTTATTGTAAAAATCGTCATGGACTACTAAATAGAACTAATTCGATTAGCTGTTGTCGGGTTGACCAATCTTGCTCATATTTGGAATTGTAATTGAGTATACTGCTAGTAACTTATAACAAAAAATAATTATAAAATAATTAGCACAGGCTTTTAAATCCCTACAAATTCCCGTTACTTTTTGAACACACCTCGTATATCAGTTCTTTTTATAACTTCTACACTTTACAGATTGACTTTGGTATATAATGTATGCTAAAATGAGACGAGCCTCTTAATAGGTTTTGTTAAGTGGTTGGATGGCTTTTTCTAAAGAGCCTCTCCAGTTTTCTCGGCTAGTTTTTTCCACTAGATATTTAATCACCGGAAAGAGAAAAAAAAGGAAAAAATCCTTAATTTTTGTATTTTGTTTTACATAATTTTAAAATAAAAAGAAAATGAATAGTTTTAAAGCATGGATGCTTCAAAAATGTATTGCGGTTTCTTTGAATTCGTTCAGTCGTGATGTGAAAATATCATTTTATTATAGTAAGAGAATGTTGTTATAGCCCACATTCGGAGCCTCGCTGTCATGCAATAATGGTAAAAACTAATCAAAAATGATGCATTACATAATATTTAAAACGATATAGAATTTGATTTTTTTATTTTTTATTTATTTACCGTCAGACTCCCTACCTACCACCCTATTTCTGATGCTGAGTGCTATTACCGATGACGTCTCATATTGTTGGCAGTTTTTATGGAGTCATGATCACATAGATGTGATCTACACCACTGCCTAATAATGTGTCGTCGAACTTAGTAACTAAAAGAGTTGCTTTAGTAAGTTACTAACCCGCCTCATTCTGATATGAAATGAATGGAAAATTAAATAAAAGACACGAAAAAATACAGACGACGATCAACTGGAAAGAAATAAATTCATGCGCGTATTCGAAGGCAGCGTTGTATCAAAATTTAGAATTTCATGAGCACATATATATACCGGATAACATTCCTATATTATAATGTTCCAAGTGAAAGTTTATATATCCAGGGAAGTTTGTGAAAATTTCCTATTTCGAGGAGAAAAAAATTAAAAAAATTGAGAGAAAAAAAATATATACATATATTATAAAAGGTAGTCGGTGGTAGGATTCAGTACAGAAAATAAGCTGACGTTAAATAAATAAAATAAAAATAAAAAAGGTTTACAATATTTTTCAAAATCTGTAGTACTAAAACCAGTGGCTACGTTGAAAATAAATTAATAATTTCGAAGGGAAATAAATTTACTTCATTCTGGTACCTATTTCATTATTTAATCTTGTCTCAAATTTATTTTAAAGGGTAGTAGACCTGGCGTATCAATCAACCCTCGTATCGTTGCCCTGCTCTGCTCCTACCCTTGCCGGGATATATTCGACAAGTTATAGATCCTATATCTAATCAGTATAGGTGTATAGTATATCTTTGCTCATATCTCACTGTCTTCGTAATTTTCATCTTTAATCGTCTTCAACCCCAACGCAACGTAAGGCAACCCAAACCATCTACCATACCTTAGATGTATCCAATTTGGTCAATAGCGATATAGCATTTCATCTAATTATCATTATCAATCACTATCAAATAACATGTATCTGATAACCAGTGTCTCCAACAACAACATTCAAATTTTAATTAAACATAAAACAAATACTTTCTCTGTCCGAAATACAGTTCTTATATTTCTTAGTTCTTATATACTATATGGCCTTTAAACAAAAGCGGTCATTTTAAAGGTGTTATTTTAAATCAACAGAAAAACGCAATAGTTTCGTGAAAAGTGGTGATCCTATATTATAATGTTCCAGGTGTATATTTATATTTTTATATGTTTGGTACCAAATTTTGTATGGTAGCTCGAAAACAGCCACAGGGAAGTTTTTGAAAATTTCCTATTTCGTAGAGAAAAAAAATCTTCGACTTTTGGCATCACCGGATTTTTCCCTGAATTTCCTAGAAACCCGTAATTTTGGAAAAACTGGAAAAAGTATTAGTAAAAGATAGACAGGTGAAATTTTGCATGTAAATAAAAACATAAAAATTCAAAATTTAATTTTAAATTGTGTAATAATTGAATATAATATTTAAAAAAAGAAATTCAAAATTTTATTTGCGGGCACGGGGGCGGTTTTTGCCAAGGGTAAAAATTGTGCTAGAAAGTTGAAATTTTTTATATAGGCTAACTTTGGTACCTAATTTACCTAAAAAAATTCCAAATTTTGAAAAAAAATTGGTCAAAAAACGAATAAATCGAAAATATTTTTTATTTTGTTAGTCAGTTTATATGAAAAATTATTTGTTTTTATATGTAAAATTTATATATAACGAGTTAAATATTTCAATTTAAAAATTAAATTAAAATTTGTACTGATATTCAATTCCCACATAAAAGATAGTAGTCGTTTGCGACGGGGGCACACTCTAGTTATATTAAATTTTCAACCAAATGCACAAATTAATGAATTAAGAAATTTTCATTTCTTAAAACTTATTATTTCCCTAAAAGTTTCGGAAACCTACCCTTATTTAATTTTTTTATTAATTTTTGACTATCGTAGAACAAATTTACAAAGTTTCAGCAAGATCTCCATTCTTTGCTACTTCACGAGGATCTCTTTAAGAAAATATAGAAATATACGTTTTTTCAATATTAAGTACACCAGAGTTGTTATTATATTATTAACATTCAATCGAATAAGACTTCAAACTCTCTAATTCTCTAACGGGTAGACTTGACTAGAATTCCACATCTATTTTGATTATAATACACACTATTGTCCTTAAGTTGGACCTACTGAAATGCGGGTGCGTATCATACTCACTCACGTACTAACTATATAAACCATAGTTATAGTACAATAACATTAAGACTTCCATAAATGTGTTATTTACTAATCCGAACGACAGCGAGGCGATGTTCTGTCGTATGAAAAACAGATATGATCAGATGAGGTGGATATCAGAACGTCTAAGATTAAGTAAAATACGACGTAGCTAAAACTGAAATAGCTAAATGACTGAAAACGCTGCTTACTGTTGGAAATTTATAGTCTTAAAATATTTAGTACAACTATGACGACAGACTACGTTTTATCACGTAAGAAAAATCTCATTCAATTTATTCTCAAAACTTTGCTAAACTAACGTAGGTCTGGGGGCTCTGAGATCCTATATTATAATGTTCCAAGTGTATATTTATATGTTTATATGCTCCCGCAATGCGTAAGGTAACTCGAAAACGGCTCCATGCATCTTTTTGAAAATTTCCTATTTCGTAAAGAAGAAAATTCTAAGACTTTTGACGTCCTCGAATTTTTCTCTGAATTTCCTCGAAACCCGTAATTTTGAAAAAACCAAAAAAAAAATTCAAAAATTTGATTTGGAGGCACGGGGGCGGTTTTTGTCGAGGGTAAAAATTGGACTAGAAAGTTGAAGTTTTATATATTTGCTAGCTTTGGTACGTAATTTACAAACAACTGAAAAAAAATTACAAATTTTGAAAAAAAGTTGGTCAAATAATATATTTTTTAATCTGTTTATATGAAAAATTATTTGTTATATAAAAAATAAATATGGAACGAGTTAAATATTCCAATTTAAAAATAGAATTAAAATTTAAAATGAAATTCAAGTTACACATAAAAGACAGTCGTCGCTAGCGACGGGGGTAAACTCTAGTATACCATATATTTCAATCAAAATTTAAAAAAAATAGATCACAAGTCCTTGGAACAATTGTATCTTTAAAAAGAAAAATATTCGTACGAATCTAGCAAATTCTGACACCCCTCGTCCTTGTCACAGTTTGTGGACCCCTTTCCCCCACTAATTTATAGATGGCCCCTTACCCGTACCCGTAAAATCGTTCATACTCCTATGACATAAATTTTGAAAATCAATAATATTAAACATTCATCTCTGTTTGAATGAATCACCTATCCTTGCTCAGTCTAGCGTTTAGTGCCTAAACTTTTCCACCTTCAACTTGTTAATTAGGGAACAAACAAGTCTAGCATAACACTTCAAAAACTTATTTATAATAAAATTGTTAACAATACAGTTTTATTGAAAACTGTAAAGTTACCATTAGAAGAAAGTGGAACAACAAAATCCTCAAAAGATGTCACAAAACTTAGTAAAATCATCTAAACTTTTGACTTGTTACATCAACTATACACTTTCAACTAATAAACTTGTTTAACTTGTGTTTACATAAAGTCCGTATTATCCATTAGGAACAACACACCCGTTGCCTGGGGCCTACAAAAGTTATTAGAGTCTACGAAAACATGTAACTGTTGTACTCTTACGGAGTGGAATAACCAGTAACCAGTAACCATATACCGAACTAAAACAACATTTTTAACAATCTTTTAAAGTAAACCATAACATTTAAATGCGTATCTTCTTTTATTAAATTTATTTGTCTAACGTCCCCGATGTAGTCGAGATCATTAGGATCGACCCATATTCGTTTCCCGGAAATAATATCTTTTTCATTATTGGTTGTTGAAAAAGATATTTCATCTCATTCCTAATATATCCAATACAGGTTGGCGCATTTCAATATACAGCGCCTAGACAACGAGTCGTAACTTGAGTTTCATACAAAAAGTCTAGAAAACTCAAGGTGTCTTACCCTCCGCACATGAGACGACTGGTTGCAAACCTTAGCCCCGAATCTGCCAAACCGAATGAAAATGCAACTGTGTTATTAGTGAGAGAACGAACGTGTATACGAGTGAGAGAAAACACAAGGCGCGAATGAAACTAAACTGGTAGTCGAGCCGTGTATCGTGACTATACAGAATTTATAACAATAGCATAACAGGGGATTCCATTGTGTCGTATTTGATTGTATGTATGTATTTAAATACTTTTTAATATTATTCGTGAACATCTCTGTTAATGATGCAATCATCAACAGCATGAAACCAAAGATGCTCTGCGACCGAGAAATAGACTCACGGCCAACGTACTTAAAACCAGTTTGAAATCAGTTTAATTCCGTTCGTGCCGTGTGCTTTATCTCACTCGTATACACGTTCGTTCTCTCACTAACAACACAGTTGCATTCACATTCGCTTTGGGTAGATTGGGGGCTAAGGTTTGCAACCAGTCGCCTCGTGTATGTAGGCCCTGAATCTGCCTCTGCGACACAGTGGAATGCTTGACTGCTGTGTCTTCAGATTTGATCCCCGGACCAGAGTCACATTTTCGGGTTTACTTAATTATCAGTTTTTATTGATTATGTACATACATAATCGTACTTATTAAGCAGCGGTATAGACATCAACAGAACCTCAAATGTCCAATTATTTTTTAATAACTCGCTATATTTTAGGAGATATTAACAATTAATAAACAAATAAAATAGTCCTTTAATTATTAAATTCCAATACATGTAACGTCACGTCCGCCAAGTTGTCATCCCTTTTATACAACAAAGTGGAAAAGAGGTAGCATACTTAACACAAAACTCCTATACATATAAGAAATAATTGACCTATTCCTTAATAATGCAACATGTTACGTCATAAGTATGGCCGACATCTGTAGCGCTAAAACTACAATTCAAATATTTAATTGCTATATCTCCGTCAACATTTAGATATTCAACAAAATAAGAACGCTAATATACATTTGTTAACATTAATTTCAATCAACAATTAAAAAATCGTCCCCTAAAAAATGAGCCCATTGTAATATTTTTAATGGATATGACAATCGGTGATTCGCAGACTGTATGTGTACTGGGTTCTGGTGTTATGTTTAATTATTTTGTCATCTACATCATCTATAAAAAGCCAATATTAAATAGAAACTGAACAACAGATAACTAAAAACTATCTTCTAGACTAGAACGTTCTCTTAATATTTTTTTATTTACTAAAACAAAACTGCTTCTGATACTTTCAGAGCAAACTCCTTATCTAAGAATGAATTAAAATAAAAATGAATAGATGTTTTATGCTGAACCCTTTGTGAGTTTCTATGTGGTAGATCTACATATTTAATCACACTATTCATAAGAAAAGTAAAGGGCACAATTGCAGCATAGTCAGTTCATTGCACCACACTATCTAGTCTCGCGATAAAAACATACGATCTTTGAAATTAAACTTTATCTATAAAAAGAGACATTTAAATATGTATAGTAAATACTAAGACAGATAAGAAAGAATTACAGGGAAATATAATTAAAGATTCACAAAAAAAGATTGTATTTGTTCCAGAGAACAAATTTTTTAAACTTAATTAAACATTATTTCTACCGAACTAATTAATAACATAAATTTTATTGTTTCTTAATTAAAAATATCTAATTTAAATATATACTACATAATATATATAGTACATTTTAAGGTAAATTATGTGATGTATTTTATTTATATCTTTTGTATTTTAAAATAATATATTTATATTTTTACATATATCCCTCTCTAAATTCAAAAAACCCACGCATTTTCCCGGATCGATAACGATACGCTGATTTAGTGTTACCATATAGTTAGAAGTTCAACAGTAAACTTTAGTTTCCGTAAGTTGTCACCTTGCAATACACGCGCAGAGGGAAATTCAAATATGATTTTAATAAGAATTAATAAAAACCTCCATAAACAATCATTTTATAAAATTATATAATATTCATTCAATTATATTCCATAAAGTATTAACCCAAATCTTACTTTAACGTAAACGATAAAGAAAAACATTCTTTAAATCAGGAAGTATGTCACAAAATAGAAGTGTCACAAAATATGAGTGTAAAGAACGTTTAAATTTATCAATTAGAAGAACGAAGGCTTATAATATAACTCTGCTTCTTTCCTTCTTGACATTTTAATAAAATGTTTATAAAATATTTACTAACCTGTATATTGGATGATGTTAGAAGTCCCGCCAACTCTCGCAACTCCCGCGATGAATGACCCTCTAGCTCCGCGCTTTCTAAAACGTCTCTGCATCTTATAAAGCCTTCACCAGGTGGACACCGAAGAGGTGATACAACATTACAACTTATTCTGTCGTATAACTAAAACAAAAAAATGTTTTATAAACTACAACGTTTTTAGAACTATGATTTATTAAATAATAATACCATTTATAACAGAAAATTGATTATTAACCATTAATATGTCTGGTGAACATTATATCTAGTTCAAAAAAATTATGTAGGTCAATGGTACATTATTTGGTCAGTAGCAAGAGGCTATTTTATCTTGAGCATATAGCGTTTGGTGTAGTTCTTGTCAATTTCTTCGAACCGAACCCAAATATTATGTGAATTAACATTTTTAAATTAATACTACAATTGTTCTATTTCAAAGATGTATATTATTACATTAACATCTAAATAATTATAACTCAGCGTATATAAATCTGTCTTATGGATGTTGTTATTGACATCTCAGCAAACTGCAATAGTTCTATGAGACTACAGGGATCTTTGCTGGTCTACTTGTAATAATAATAAATACATTTCAAACTACGTGGAATTCAAAACTATTCCAAATTAAATTACTATGCCAAACCATATTGATCCATTGTCTGTTCTATTACAAAACACTTCCATGAATGTGCCTTCATTATACTTGCCTCTAATAGAGAATGCAGTTTTCTATCTTCTAACATACTTCTCATTACTTCAGGATCTACAGTGCTATCTTCTAGTGCATGAATATCATCTAAGGTTTCCAAAATTTGTTGTATTGCTAAAGTGCCGGCATCATCACCCCAGTCATCTCCACCATCCCCAGAATCACTTGCTCCACCATCACAACTACCAACATTTCCTGCAGCTGCTCTTATCGCTGCACTAAGTTTACGACGAGAATTGAATCTTCTAAGTTCATCTACAGTCTCTGATAAATGTGTCCTTTGCAATCTATCACGATCCTTGAAACAAAAAACAATGTGCAATTAATATAAAGTAAATATTTGAACAATATTTTATAACTACAAACTATACTATTTATAGAGTTACAAAACTATTAACACATTAGAAACTTTGTACTTTTTTAGTTACCTTGTATATTAGAAAATAAAGAAACTAATAAGTAAACTTAAAACCGTACTAAATCCATTATACTTTAAACACTGTAATTTCAAGCAAAAATTAATAGATCCAATTTGTAATTAAATATTGTATTCTACTTAAGTAACATACCATTAAGGAATGCGTTTAAGGTTTGAATTCTAGAAAACTGCTAAGATAATTACAATTTTGCATACGTTAATAAGAACTTGACAGTTCTTTTTTTCAAATTTCTGAAAATAAGTTTCACCTGCGTAGTTTCTTACTCATGCACTTTACTAAAAACATAACCAACAAAACTAATTTATAATAATATTATCTATAAATATACAACAAACAAACTAACCTATAACTTAAACCATTATATTCCTTTTTTTCTTAATAGCAATTGAGTCTTACCATAAAATTGTTGAAAACAATATCATTTAAAATATTTCAAAGAATATCTAACAAACCTAAAAGTGGTATAACATTCAGGCGCTGCATCGTGCAGCCACATTCAGATCTCTTTTCTAGTGAGAAGTTTGTAGAATTTGTCTTTAGAATATTATAAATTCTCTAATAAAAAGACGTGCTTCGTGCTTATATGACATTTTGTTTAAAAAATGTGTTATCAGCGTGCCAATATCAGGTCAAAGGTTTTTAATTAACTATTCAGAGCTTAGGTTCGATTCCCGGAGATAGTATTTATTCCGTTCCGGGTTTCGATACCATTCACTATTTCGAATTTACATAAACAATCGAACCATATAACAGCGATTGAAATATTTCACCAAATGGTGATCTCAGTGAAAATATATTTTAAGGTAAGGCTAATATCACAATTATTAAGTATTATTTGGTAAATTTTATATTTAGGTGATACTTAAACCTTATAATAAAAATTTAGCAAAATTTATAACCTGTTTCAAGTACACCATATTACGGATGATTAGAGATGTCGCTAATAGTATATTAGCGTAAAACTTACTCGCAGCCACGGATGTTCCAAGACTTGCTGTATTGTTGGTCTATCTTGAGGTAAAGGGGATAACATTTTGGTAACTAAATCTTTTCCAGCTGAACTAACTGCTCTCCATTCAATACTGGAAAGCTGAAAATAAATCATTATGAAAATAATAAATTTATAATAATTTAAAATAATAAAAGTGAGATTAAATTAATATTTACCATAACTCGTGCTCTCATAATACTTTGTTGTAATCGAATTCCGCTACCATTAAAAGGTAATCGGCCACTAAGAAGTACGTGAAGTAAGACACCAGCACCCCAAACATCGCCTCCTTTTCCGTATGATCTTCTGGAGACTACCTCTGGAGGCATGTAGTGGGGAGACCCAACGCGACCTACATATTAAAACAAAATTATTAGTATTTTATATATGCCATAATAAATTAGGGTTTAGGAAGTAAAAATACAAATCTGCTAAGGCTGGTCGCCTATTCAGTCCAGGTTGTGAAAACATAAAGAGACATACGCACTAGCGCAAATTAATAGGGATGTTTTGTTTGTTCAATCTTTTCAAATAGTGTTATCTCAATATATCTACGGCAAAGATAATTGTGTCTAAAAGAAGGCTTGTCTTCAACAGGTGTCTGGGTTCAATTTAGCACACTGCTTTCATTCTGCAACGTACAACTTGCGACGCTGAGTAGGGTGTATTAGAGTGGCTTCACATTAGTACACTTTATCATGAGATCAAGCTTCTACTTTCAAGTTTATTAATGCACCATTGTTATACCACTATGAAATAGTAAACACAAAGGCTGAAGCTGTAAATTTCCAAGCATGCGTGAAGCACGCAGACCGGTACTTTGAATAACACACGTATGGACCATATTATGAAAACGAAAGTATGAAATTTATACTTCTACAATATAGTGGTGTGTTGATAAACATTAAAGTAGAAACTATATGATAAAGTGAGACTATACCCCACTGAAAAAGTCGGAAGTTGCAAGTAATAGGTTCCAGTGTGAGAGAACCGTAAGTCCACTTCATGATGTAAATATGTTAGGAATACATTGCATATTAACATTTATTGCATGCACTTTTATTATTGTTTGTTTTTAATTATAGTTAGGAGTATAGGAGATCATCTATAAAATACGTTACACAAATTTTGTGACTCTCCGTCACTATTGTCACGCCTTGTCACACATTTGAAAAAAAAAATTTCTTATAGTCTTATTTTGATTTTTGATTATGTTTATCTTCTCTTTTTAGAATACAAATCTTAGATTAAATGTGACGTCACAAAACTTTTGACAGTCACTCCTATTCTTTCCGTGTGACGCAATTAATTGATCGTCACTAAAACCCAGAGAAAGAAATGCAATTTAGTGAATTGAAGTTCACATGGAGTTCGTACTGAATTCAAATAACAAACTTAAGTTTACTGTGAATTCACTGTTATTTCATCAGTTCTATTTTAATGTATGGTTTACTAGAAAAGAAAAATTACGATACAGAAAGTACGGCGCGACATTGTTATTTAAAGAAAAAAATAAAAAATAGTATAATATTGTAAATATTTTATTTAAAAGTTAACTTAAAACAAAATAATGCGCCCCGCGACTTAAAAACACCCTGTTGTAGGAATTGCGACTCAAAATGATGAAAAGAAAATTAACAATTTATAGAAATTGATAATCATTTTATATTCCGTATACACTCGAACCATAAATGAATTATGCTTGTAACTTGCTTTATATGCGTTTGTTTGAGCTTCCATATTTAGCCGCAAGGTAGAGTTGTTGGCTTAAATCTCAAATATACGAACAATGGTAAGAATACGTAATAGCTATATAATGTATGAAAATATTTGCAAAGATTTAACAATAAATAACTTTTGAGCAAATAACTTATAGAATGTTATAGAAAATGTCATGCAAATAACAATCTCTATCTCTTCCAATAAAAAATAAACATTGAATATTATATTTAGATAAAGAAATTTAAGTAAACAGTGATTTATTAAATGTTAAGGAGATCCTTGTGAAGTAGTAAAGAATAGAGAACTTGCTGAAACTTTGCAAATTTGTTCTACGATAGTCAATAATTAATCAAAAAATTAAATAATAGTAGGTTTTCGAAACGTTTAAGAAAATAATTAGTTTCAAAAAATTAAAATTTCACGTACTTGTGCATTTGATTGAAAATTTCATGTAAGAACCTAATGGAGAAAATTATTATTTCAATTGAATATGGATCAGAAAACATCTGAATAAAATTATGTATGTTTCCGAAGAAATAACAAAAATAATTGACATTTTTGTAAAAAAAATATCATCACAATCCGCTGTTCAAAACATATGTAAAGTATCATTCCCACTCACTGCTTTAATTTAATTTTGTATTTTGTGTTTAATTTAAATTGTTTAGCATACGGCAATACGCGTAGTCATTCACAATACCATTTTTAATTTAATTAATTTTTTTATTAAGTAATATAATTTTGTTACAGAAATGATTTACACTACGGTGGTGCTATGCAACTATGGTTAATGGGAATATCATTGTTACGATACCTTGTTTTATTATTCTATTTTCAATAAAAACTTTCCAGTTAATATCCAACAAAGAAAATACCCCGCTATGATTTTAACATAAATTCACTATGATTTAATAAAGAAAAATAACCCACTTCTGAGCTAGTTTCTTAGTGAACAATTCAATACGTAACAAAGGGTTAATACATCCAATGAATTAACACTAAACAAGAAGTGGAACAAGATTCAATAGACCATTCGCTAATATTAATAAGCAATTATTATTAATAACAGAGCCGCCGTAATACATAGGACCTAAGGACCAGAATTATATTTGCTTAATATTTTGTGAATTCTTTTATTAGGGGTCGCTTTTTAATTTTTAATTGAAATAAATGTTAATACATGTATATTGGCGTTTTCATTTTTTTACATATCCAAATGTTTACGGAATATAATATTATAACAGGTTTGCCGTTTGTTTTACAAAAAATAAATAATTGAGATTATTTTTCCTTATTTGCAACTTCCGTATTTTATGGGCAGAGGCGGCAAGCAGGACAACTGTCCGAGGAATCGCTTTTTTAGAGGCCTCGCATTATCGCGCAACAACCCAAGTAGAAAATTTTATTACTAGATATGTATTTGAATCTCGCGCCTGGCTCTTTAGAAATCCCTCTTGAATCACTGCGTATATCTTTTAAGGAGGTACAGAACGTACCGTCAATGCAGTCGATATTTGGGATGGCGATCTGAGATCGATTAATCGAAGAATCGATTTTTTGAGTCTAACAATCGAAAATCAAAATTCGATTTATTTTTTTGTAAGAATGCAACTATACAATTAATTACATTATTTATTATAAGGTTGGACATGAAATGTTGGGAATTATAATTATTTTATTCTGTAATAAAAAGTACTTGATTTTATTAATTAATCAAAAATTACTCTTCACTTATTCTTTAATTATAAAAAAGGCTTGTATTTCTTTTTACAAATTTAATAAAAATAAAATTGATAAAAGATCGTTTTAATTTTTTGGTTAGTGCTTCTTTTTTTATAAAAACTCAAAAAAAAAATCGAAAAATCGATTTTTGAGAAACCGATCTTCTAGACTTCGATTCGAATCGATTAAAAAATCGTTCTTTTTTAAGAAGAATCGCCATCCCTAGTCTATATACGTAAATATTCGAGATAAACACATGCGCAGAACATAACCTACAATACTCAATATGAACGTATTATATAAAGTTTATTACCCATAATTTTAACAATTTTTGCCAAGTATAGTAAAAAAAGTAACTATAATAACCTAACTCTTATTTCATTTAAATGATTATGTCAAAGTTTAGATGAATATTTGCCATATTTTAAAAACAAGTATGGACAAATGATTAGCTGAATTACTGTGCTGTTTGTCAGATGTGCACGACCAGTTAGTGTTGTCTTTGTTTATTCAATGAGACAATATGGTGTAGTCTCTCTCGTTCTAAGAACAAATTTTTAGCGTGTGGAGACTGTAACAGAATATTAAATTAAAAAAACCAAAATCGTTTTATCGCTACAACAACGTTACGCCGGATAGTTTTTGCTTATTCCGTGTACATTTTGCATTTACTGTGAATTCTATTTCCTCTTTTCTAGTTCTTAATTTAGACCAAACATGATTACCAAGCTCTAATCACATCCGGTATAAAATCAATTTTACGTTTGCAAAACCTACACGACATTATTCGTTTTGAAAAACCCACGCAATGCATCGCGTTTATATGTATTAATAGTGTTGAGTAATTCATAATATAATTATAGAATATATTTATTACATTATGTAATTTAGATCATGTAAAATTGAAATTATGATCTAATGTCCAAATTTAACTGGCTCCGTCCTGGTTTATATCATATTTCATTATCCGAACGAATGACATCACAAGACGAGTGAATTCAATGGTCGTGAACTCATTTTTAGGGGTCGATTTTTTAATTCTATATTGAAATATTGATTATTAGACGTATATTGTTTTTATTTTATTAAATATTTACTGCTAGTTGTTCGCCTTGTTGATGACGTCACGAATTGAAAAGAATATCATAAGCAATGTTATTTATTCTTCGTTTAATATCACGACATTATATTAAAACATTAAGGATCGACGGACCAGCTACTATAGGTTTGACGTCTAATACTGCATCTCTTTTGCACTTCTCATGTTTAACTGTGATAGTAAAGGTAAGCAAATGGTAGTGAGGGAAGAAGGTGAGGAAGCAATGACGTCGTATATTAAAGTCAATTTTTACCCCTTTAATTATTAAAGGAAAAAATATGACTATTACAATCGTTGATATCTTCTATAATATTGCGGATTGAATAAAAATAATTGGATATATGAGGCTTGATAGGAGCAGTATTGCATTTAAAGTTACTGCGCGGGAAATTCAAAAAGTCTGCTCTCGTAATTTGTAGATTAATTATTTGATGCGTATGCTAGTAGGTAAAAGGGGAATAAGATAGATCTGCTAATACTTATCATATTTAGGATTAAAGAATACATTTAAGAAGCTCAAAACATGTACTAAAAGTGTGTTAAATAAAAATAAAAAAATATGCATTGGTTTACCTACAAAAAAAATAAAAAATTTTGACTTATTTTTAGCTTTTTAGGGTGGTTTTAACAAAAATTACCAAGTACAGTTCACCTTAGCAACAGTGCTACTTAAAAGTATACGCTTGCACATAGTCTACAAAAGCGGTTCTTTATTTACTTAAAAATGGCAAAACTTATGCATTTTTTGTGAAATCAAATGTTTTTGATTTTTAAAACACAATATTTAGAAGCAAATAATATACACAGACATATATATATAATACTAATACACACACGTATTGTGTTTGTGTACATGTAATACTAATTTTAAGACGTGCTATTTATACTGTGTTTTTATATATACTATATAAGATGCAGGAAGTAAATACAAAATATTATTAAAGATATGGAGCTTACCCTCTCCGTCGGACTTGAGGTATAGCTGGCCCCGGGGGCTGAGGGCCGTCCGGGGAGGCGCCAACTCTAAACAAGCGATAATTAAGCTACTATAAAAAATGTTAATAATTCAAAGTGATTTTAAGATGATCATATTTTCAAAAATATTGGTAGTGTATATAGTGAAACTATATATATGAATCAACATGAAAATATTAAAATGTTTTAAGACGAAACTAAATATCGTTATAAATAGGGTTGCCAACTTTCCGAAGTGCTGGAAATAGACAACAATCAAAAAAAACTGGGTAGATCCTTATTCTATCTACCCATTCTCACTCCTTCCAAAAGAAAAGAGAAAAATACAAACAAAACAGATAAATTTAAACCTCTATTACTTCTCTCTCTCTCCTGTTTCAATACTGCAATTCCTCTTCCTCTTCCTTATCTCTATCTCTTTTCAGTTTATACTCTTTTCTCACATGAATACTTAATCACAAAATGTAAATTAAGCACAATGATATGTAATTTAATGATTTAAGGCGGAAGAATATAGCGCCTAATGGCAAAAACATTACAATAAAAAAAATAAAAACCTGGTACTTAGCTACTTTGACTTTGGCTACACCACAGCCAAATGTAAGTACATAATCAAATAAACTTGATAACAATCAAACCCAGAAAATATACTATTGGTTCAGGGATCGAACCCAAAGACACTGTACTCTAGCGTCAAGCATCAATACTCTCGACTACTATGCCGTCAATGTTATCATTACTTTAATAGCAACTAGAAGGATCTTAATAACTTGCTTGTACATTGTTTGTTCTTGTTTCAAAGATTTAAATGAGATGAAATACTTATATTTTCTCTTTATTAAACAAGTAAATAAAGTGGAAAATACTTTCACACTGTCAGTTGGCTTCCCCCACTTAACGCAACAGACGCGTAATAGCGAGTGATACTCGTATTTATAAATTAAACGCAACAGGTGAACAGGTACATTCAGTAGCGTACGCAGTAAGGGGCCATCTATAAATTACGTCACACAAATTTCATGCTATTCTGATCCCATCTTTTCAAGTAATATATTTTTTTGTAATAGGCGAGATCGAGTGTTTACAGTAGCTCTCGCCTAGCGTTGTTTCATGAGCGGTATTTTGACACAAGTCAAATGAAACGAGAGGTTGCCAAGAGACTAGACGCAAAAGTGTACTTCGCACCACTGAGTTACTTGTTATCTCGGCAAATGTATCGCCCGAGGGACATTGGGTGAGTCAAAGTCGAGAGTGAACTTGTCCAATCGGGGTCTCGACACATCGACAAATGTTTTGACAAATGGCTCGCCGAGAGTGAATAAATGACCTTTTCTTTTCTTTACCTCTAAATGACCTTTTCTTTTGTTAATACCTAATTTTTTTTTTTAATTTATACTTACTACACATTTTAATTACAATTTTATTTTATTCTTTTTTCACGAAATTAGTTTTTACAAATCTCTCTTACTCTCTTTTAAATTTTTTTTATATATTTTATACTGCATGTGACGTCACAACGCTTCTGATCCCCCTCCCCCCTTTCCGTGTGACTTAATTTATGAATGGCCCCTAATTTCTAAAAGAGCCGAATAGTCCATTTTCAAACAAATAGTTGTGATATTATATTTTTCTCTAAGAAAGCCAATTTCTTCGTCACTTTGAACCTTTGAACAAATTTCTGAGGACGCCTATAGCTAAATTCATATTTTATAATATTTGTGACACGCGTACGTCAGTTTAATTTGGATAAAAATTCTATAAATATAATTTGTAATTTTATTGTAATAATTGTAATAACTATAATTTGTAATTTAGCACGCACACATAAAAAGGTTCACCATTCCTTATTAGATGAAAGTCATGTATTTTCTTTGTCGAAATAGAAAAATGTATACAGAAAAAAATGTGTGCAAATAAATAAATGATATCTAGCAATTATTGAAATTTGGCAAAAGTAATGTGTAATTTAAGTTTTTATGAAAATTGTAAAAAAAAATAAAAAAGGAAAGAACAGGAAAATACAAGTTTAAGGGAATCACTTTTCCTTTTTCAGTTATGGCAATCGAGGCAACCTCGTCTAACAACCTGGACTAATTGTAAGCAAAAGAAACAACAACAATAACATTTTAATATAGTCAACCCTCTATAACGCTATTAACAAAAACATATTATATTTTTGTATATAAAATGAAAAGTTTGATAACGAGAGACGTAATCTAAATTACGTACATCAAATATCTATATATATGTACAAGGGATGTAACGGAGGTTCGACTCCGATTCCGAAAAATCGAAACTTCCGATTAATATTACCCCTCCGACTCCGATTTCCCTGCTTCAGTCTTATCTTAACATAAACAACTCTGGGATGCGTATATGACTCTGCATTCGAGACCACTCGAAGAGAGTAATGTAATCTGACTGAATTTGGTATTAACTGAAATTAAAGAGGCTGAATGATGTTAGTATTTATTTGTTTTATTAGACCCTTAACAGTCTTAAAAGTAACACTACCACTAAACCAAATTTATAAACTCCGATTTCGACTTAGGTTCCGATAAAACCACCTTCGTAACACCCCTACTACACACATACTTGTTGGAACTTAAAAAACTGATATTTTAAATTATTATATCTCGAATACAAAACGGAAAAGTTCTATTTTTTTTAATTTGTTAAAAAACATTTTCTTCATTTTCTAATATTTTTTCAAAATTTGTATATAATAGAAAATAGTTGCACGAACACAAAGTTTTAGGCCGTCTGCACACGGGTCGACTGATTGCAAACTAGTCGCGCAACTAAGTTTCCAAAGAAAAAGAAAAACAAGCCATGTCGAGCCGTGTTTCGTGACTCTATAGAATTTTTAACAATAGCATAATAGAGGATTTTATTATGTTGTAGTATGAGGTATTTCTATGTATGTATGTATTTAAATACATTTGAATAGTATTTGTGCACAACTCTACTCATAATGTCATCATCAATAGCATGCAACATAATTGCCCTACGACCAAAAAACACAGTCGCTCAAAACGTGCTCAAAACCAATTTGAAATCAGTTTAGTTTCGTTCGTGCAGTGTGTGTTCTCTCACTAACAACACAGTTGCATTCTCATTCGGTTCAGGGCTCGCGTTTGCAATCAGTCGACCCATACATGCTCCAAATGGGAAGCGCGTCTAAAAATAGTTAACTTTGTTATTAATTATCTCAGATTCTAAACGGTCAATTATTCTGAAACTTCGGGATTTATTAGAAAACGTTATTTATAGCCTATAAACATTTATATTTAAAAAATCTATCGAAAAGTTAGAACCTTAAGTTTAGAGTGTTCTGGATATTTCTATCAAAATAACGGAATACTTGCCGCAACTATTCAGGACATCCCCCTTAATATCAAAATCTCATGAACCGTATAGTTTAATCGCTATAATTAGTAACAACAAGAGCTCATCAAATCCCGGAATATATAAGTAGGCATTTATGAGATTGATGAAAATGTGTACGGAAAACAGATTTCCCGTTCCATTACAATTAGATGAAATAGAAACTCCTAATAACGTTGATATATTAATTAAGAGGAAACTCCCCTTCCGGATAAGAGCTTGTCATTATCATTATCATTCCCCGACAGAGAATCAGGCATTAAAATGGTTGAGAGTTGAAACACCACAATCGAAAAATATTTTAAATTACTTTAAAAAAAAATAATGATTAAAATATGTAATAAATGCATTGGTTCGAGGAACTGTGCCAAAATGCAAACTGGACACGCAACAAAAAACTGCCAACGGGAAAAGTGCGTATACGGCATGTCCTACTGAAAACGTGTAAAATTGCATATAAAAACCAAAATAAAACGCGGAAAACTGCGTACATGTACAAATTGAATACACTGCTTAAAGACAAGTGTCCACAGTTAAGCACAGAAAGCAGTCAACGCAATCTGTTTATGAATGAACGTAAGAAAAATAACGTAAGTGCTACTGAGTATATATATATATATATATATGGATTGTGAATAGCCTACATGTTTCCCATAGATTAAAAGTGTGTCCAAAATGTGTGCGATAGAGAAAGGTATATGTTCCTATTTGTTCTCTATGCGCATGCGTCGAAAGTGACAGCTGTCTAGATATAATAAATATAAATATTCTATTAAGATATAATAAATATTAAATATGTAAAGAAATTATATTTCTTTAGTTGGTACAAAGCTCGTCTGTCGATAAAACAGTGACCGTTCAGTGAAAACATATACTCATGAACGCCATAGATGTCAATGTAGGGATAACGGCCAACACAGTTAATATTTGGAGTGGACAGAACTCACGTTTTTAGTTATATTTATATATAGTTTATTTATACATTTATGCATTTTGGATACACTTTCAGGTCCAGCATTCTCTCTCCATATATATATATATATGCTCCAAGTGCCCAGTAAACAATTTGATGAAGTGTCCTGTTTTGTGATGTTTCTATCACTGTTGCACTTCAATTATAGTTCGCAATAAATTGGTTTCACTATTTGTAGCCGATAAAAGAGGCATTTTATATGAACGACTATAAGAAACTGAACTGTAAAAGAACTCTTTCATGATAAAAAAAAGTTATACGCATCTTCAATATGATCTCAAAGTGACTGCAAAATGTTTACTGGGTATCCACGACAGTTTCATTTGTAGGTTGCATACAAGCAGCAAATGATGTCAGACGTATTCTGCGTCTCAGTTCTGTTAACGTAACGTCATACACACAACAAACAGGGTCATTTCTGTGAAGTTACGCATTGAGAAAGCACGTTTTTTCATTGGGAAAATATGAAGTGATGAAAAAGATGTGATTATAGTATATGCTTTTATTAGAAGACGACGAATCAAATGTAGAATGTTTTGACTTCAATCATACATCAAAAAGAACATTAACCGCAGATTGTTTGTTGCTGCAAGAGAGTTCGAGTCCGGCCGAGTCCGTCATTTTTAAAAGAATATTACGTCTATGCGTTGTGCAGTACGCTAGAGCTATGACATGTTGCAGCACAGGTTGCATGACGGTTGCTTGTCACTAAGCAAATGCGACGTTGCAGCTCCGTGGACAGAGCCTCCTTTGTTTAAATGCAAGCTACAAGAAAGCGTACAACAAGCGGTAAATGACGAAACCGTGCGTATGCAATGACGTTACGTGGAGAGTTAGGCCTAATAGTAATAAAACGTAAGAGGGAAGGGGAGTGCGGGAGAAGATTTTTAACAGTATGCAATTATGAAAAAAAAATATTTATGCATTTGTACATGTATGTAATTTTTCACGTTTGTAATTTGTCTTTGTATGCAATTATCCGCGTTTACGAAAGCTTACATACGCAGTTTTTTACCTTTGCAGTTTGTCACGTTTTCATTTTTCCGCTTCCGTTTGTTATGTGAACAATTGTTGGCAATATTTCTACATTACTCTGTGGCCAGGGGCGTAACTAGACTGGGGCAATGCTCCGAGGCCCACAAGGTAAAGAGAGAAAATAAAAAATTCTGATATTTTCCATTTAAAATTCTTATTTCAGTTTAATATTGTAACTGTATTAACAATTATCGTTAAATGGTAATTTTAACATATAATTATAATTTATATTAATCTTACTGTTTAACAAATTTATGAAGCTTGGAAGGGGAGCCTTAAAAAAGATATGTTTCATTATATACCCAGAGGGCTCTAATTATCCATCTACCAGGGCCCCTAAATGCCTAGTAACGCCCCAGTCTGTGGAATCACTATTGTCGGATTTCTAATGGTCAAACATGAAGTTTAATGTTTTTACACAAAACAATTCTTACACATAATTAATATAATTTATAGAGCATGATGTAATGACATCAGTTTTGTTAAATCTAAAAAACAATGTATGAAACTTTCAACACCTTCAAAACTTCAAAACACAACACAATTTTATATACTTGTATTTGATTCTAGCAGATTTCTTTTCATAGAGTTAATTTTATATATGCGATGAAAAAAATGATTACAAAAATTATCAAACAGGTAGCGCACAAAAATTCGTGGATCCAAAAACTTGTTTTTTCCTTTTCTTATAAAAAAAAATGACCGAAATTTATTAAATATATATGTAATATATTGTAAAATTAAGGTTGTTAAGTAATTATTATGTTGATTTCTTTACTTACCATGGTCGTCAATCACATTGTCAGAGCCGGTAGGGAGTTGAATGGCAGCCCCGAAACCACCTAGCTTTACAGGTGCGCTATTGTCTTTTGTCGCTAAAAGCGCACAATGTGGTCGAACGTCCCTATGTACAATATCGTTTTCGTGGCAATATCGAAGTGCTTCTAATATTTGTCGCATATAATGACTGAAAAAATAAAAGAAATTCTCGTAAAAAGTACTCGTATACAGAAATATGTAGTACATGTAGAATATGATAAAAATTAAAAGCATTTTAAATGGTTTTCAAGTATGCTGTATCAGAAATGATATTAAGAACTTAGAGAATAAAACCTTTGGCCACTCCATATGAGATGGATGGAAAGTATCATTCCCACTCACTGTTTTAATTTTGTTCCTAATTTGGTATTTAATTTAAATTGTATAGCATATGCAGTCATTCCTTGCACCATTTTTGAGTTAAAAATTTTTTAGAATTCAAAAAATACTAAATTAAAAAAAAACTGTATTATATTATAACCTCCAAAATGTGACAATCTGTCAAAATGGAGTACGATTTATTTTAAAAAAAAGTTCAATGTCAGTTTGTCAAAAATGAAGAAGTAAAAACAATTACTAACAAATATTAACAAGTAACAACAACTGATACTAATTGTTATTAAAAACAGCAATTTTAATTACTTCACATTCAATTTTGTCCAACTTTCAAAATGTATATTACTAACGACGCATGTGCACTAAATAATTTAACTGAACTCAAATTAAAACACGAATGTGATAAGGAATGCCTATTTTTGGGAAACCTGAAATTAGATTAAAATATTAAGTACAAACGTAAATAAATATTAAAACAGTGAGTGGGAATGGGGATTAAGAGATAATATCTATCAAAAAAGTTTTTAAAACATAAGATATAGTTCAAAATACGAGAGTTCAACGGTGGTCCATGCTTAAAAGCAGTTATAAGAGTTATTATCTTATTCGTTGCTATATCCATTACAAAAAAATTAGTGAGACAGTGCTTTTTCATTACTTGGCATATTCATGCGAAACAACTTGTTTTAAGCATTAGTCACTGCCGCAGTCTCGTAATTTGAACTATAACAAAGTAGCAAAATACATCAATTTAAATTAACATTAAGAAATGATCTTGAATAGAGCCAAATGTTTCAAAGGTCGCTTGAAAACAGTTCACATAGCTTACTTAATAATAACTTACCAAGCTACAGCCTCGCTATAAACAAAGCCGGATTGGGCCCTTCGAACAATTTCGAAACACAAGTCCGAACCCTCCATACTGGAAACAAAACAGATTTAATATAGAGTTTGCGTTATATACAGTGTATTCAAAGTTTGTAGCATACTGGAGACAAGACTGTCTTTAAGGGGGTCAAATCAAAATATTGATTTTTCTTTTTGCATAAATTTATTCCCTAACATTTGTAGAATATGCTGGTAAAGTGATATTTTAAAATTCGAAGTCGTTATAAAGACACAACAGTCAGAAGCAGCAGATGTTCAGAGCGCGTAGTTGAGTAGTAGGAACTTTAAACACGTTTTTCTGAAAACTGTGTTTTTCGAAGTTCCATCATATCTCGAGAACGGTTTGACCGATTCACTTAAAATTTATAGGATAGACTCAGCACATGTAGACGCACGGAATGAACGTGCTAAAATCTTCCAAAAATTCCGAGTATTTCTAATTATTTCGAAACAAAAAAGAGAAAAAGTCATAAAATTTGAAACTTTTTTTTTTCAGAAATCTGCCAAAAACCCAATTTTCAATATTTTCAAATGATTCTCATTTCATTCATTTTGGTCTATATATAAAAACGCCGTTTTTTTTCTTTCTTTCTGATAAGCCAATCAGCCAAAATCGTGGAGGAAGTCAGCGCCCCTTTTTTTTGAGGCAGGTGCCTTCAGAGTGATACAGCATACGTCCTAATGAAAATTTTTACATCAAATTTGTTTTACATACTTTTGAAATAGTAATAAATATCTGATAAAAATCTCAAAATTCTATCTTTTCATTAGACGTCAAAAAAGATTCTCAAAAATTGCTTAAAAAACAGGCCGCCACACAAGAGAACCCCCCTAAACGGCCTGCGTATTTGATAGAATTCATAGAAGTATAAGGAAAGACGCCTATCTAAAACAAAATTATTAGGGGTGTCTGCCCTACAAACAATTTGGACAAGAATCGTATGAAATTCGTACGATTCGAAACAAATCGTTTAAAAATCGTATAAAAATCGTTTAAGATTCATACCATTCTTAGAAATATTATTTGTAGGATAGCTCCAAATATTTCTACGACAAGAATAACTTTGTTTTGAGACAGTCTTGTCTCCATTTTGTGTCTGGGCTACTATTTTTCACAATATTTCTGTAGATTTCCATGTCTTTTAATGCATACAATATTATACGATATACTATCACTTCAACTTTAATTAAGTGAAATAAATTTCTTCTTTTAATTTTCATTTGCATCATACTTCGCTCTAGCGTGACAGCAGACATAAGGACCAGAATGGTTGTACCATTCATTCAATACTAATGCCGTCTGCACACGGGTAGACTGATTGCAAACTAGTCGCGCAATGAAGTTTCCAACGAAAACGAAAACGAGCCATGTCAAGCCGTGTTTCGTGACTCTATAGAATTTTTACCAATAGCATAATAGGGGATTTTATTGTGTCCTATTCTGAGGTATTTGTATGTATGTATGTATTTAAATACTTTTGAATAGTATTTGTGTACATCTTTGCTCATGATGTCACCATCAATAGCATGCAACGTAATTGTCTTGAGACCAAGAAACACAGTCGCTCAAAGCGTGATCAAAACCAATTTGAAATCAGTTTAGTTTCGTTCGTGCCGTGTGTGTTCTATCACTCGTATACACGTGCGTTCTATCACTAACAACACATTCTCATTCGGTTCGGGCTGATTCGGGGCTCGCGTTTGCAATAAGTCGACCCATATGCGGACGGCCTAATTATATTCTTTCTAACAAAATAAATCTGGACCGCTTTCTCATCGCGCAGATAAATGTCATTGAAAATTTCATATAAGTCATATCCAAGCTGGACTGAGAGCGAATTGAATTCCTTGAAATTCCCGTTGGACTAGTGCAGCAGTGAGCATGAGAATAGACTCGTAATTGTGCCTACTCATCTGATATCCTGACTTTATAGATTAAGTCTAATCAATTCAATCAATTACTTCAGTGGTGAGGAACGTGTTACACAAATGGAACGTCAAGGAATATCTGTAGCACGTCAACGGTTGAAGGTAATCATAACTAGACACAATCAGGGCCGAATTATCTATAAGGCAGTGTAGACAAATGCCTGGGGGCCCCGCGCCCCGAGAAAATAATACCTACTGAGGCATCGTATAAACTAATTTTTTTTAATTTTTGGTAATATGGTACAATCAACTTTCCCGAATGTAATGACAGCTTTGTAAATATATAGAAGTCTGATGATTACAAACGCCACGGGTGAAGGTAACTTTTCGAAATTAAACCTGATCAAAAAATGTCTTCGTTCATCAATGTCTCAGAACCGTTTAAATTCATTAGCGATAATGGCGATTGAAAATGATATATTGGAAAAGGTTAACTTTCAGGATGTTTTACCATAAACGATTTTGTATCTAAAAAAGTTAGAAGAGTTAGTATTTAAGCGTTTTGTACTTAAAAAAAGATTTAATAAAAAAATAGGTATATTTTGATTTCATTTGTTTCAAATTTTCAACCTATAGTAAAAAAAAAAAAACGGTATAATAAATAAAATTGCGTTATGGTAGAAAAAATATATTTTAATATGTTATAATAGCCCCGAGACGTACATTGGCTAGTGGCCCCGATATGATTAATCCGGCTCTGGGTGTAATTTGGACCTAAGAAAGGTTCTTTTAAAAAGTTTGTGGTACAACAGCAATTCCGTAACTTTTATATTTATTTTTTGTACACTAAGGAGCCATCCATAAATTACGTCACACAAATTTCCTGCTATTCTTAACCCCTTGCCCCTCTTGTTGTGATGTCACACATTTCAATTAATAAATGCTTTGTGATTTTTTATAGTTTCTTTAGGTTTTTAGAATAAATGACGTTTTCATTTTTTTAACTACACTACTTTTTAGGGCTTCTATATTTTATACTGCATATGACGTCACAATGCGTCTGACCAACTCCCCTTTCCCCTTTGCGTGTGACGTCATTTATGGATACTCCTTAAGGTAATCAATTGTCAATGACAGTTTAGGTGCCAAGAGCATTGATGTTCGATCCTATATCGTTGTGTATTCGGGTTCAATCCCCGGACCAACGATGGAATAAATCGAACTCGGACCCAAAAATAGTTTACGACCTAATTTGCTCAGCCATACAGAGGATAAAATTGTCTATTAACATTCTTAAATTGTTCTATTATACTCATATAATAGAATAATAATAAACAACTAAAAATATAATACATACTATTCGAAAACCATGTATAGCATGCCTTCCGAGCTGTATGTCTCCAGGAGTTCGACCACGTGAGGATGCTTTAACATGTGACATATTGTAGCCTCTCGTTTTAGATCTGAAATAAAATATTTTGTTATTTAATTTATTTAATATTTTACTATAATTCTAATAACATTGTGGTGTTGTCAGTGTCGGATTGGGATATTGAACGCCCGTGGTTTACGAGTTCAGCGATACATGTGTGAGACACTATTTACTTTTCTACTTCTTGTTACAAATGACTCTTTTTTGCTTTGCGCCAAGTTCAACAATGGGCTTGTGAAGTCATATGAGTAAAATATAGGTTAATATATGTATATTGTATGTTTCTTTTTATTTAAATATCAAAAAATTGACGGAAATATAGTTGTTTAAAATTTGAACTTCAGCTTTACCGCTTCTGTTAGCTCTGCATATGACGTGAGATGATTTTTTCTTTTTTCACAACAAGCATAATATAAAATATATGTTTATGTACATAATATAAATATATAATATAATATAAAACTTGATGGGATATACGACTCAGATGTTAGTAGTAAATGAAGTATCATACACTCGGATCATCGGATGTGATATCTTATGCAGTTTCTTTTATAACTTTAGATCCATTTAATGATTCAAGGGTCAAATATATATTTTAGTTGTTAATGTCTTCTATAATATTCAACGGCACAGTGACCGAGAGCATTGATGCTTGATGCCAGACAGCTGTGTTTTCGTGTTCGATCCTCGGACCAGAGTTATATTTTCTGGGTTAGGGTGTCAAAGTGTCTTCATAAAAATAATAAACCTATTAGACAGTGGTTTAGCACACTTATAAGAGGCAACGACAACATAAAAACTGTCAACAATAGTAGGAGGTCGTCGGTGATTAGACTTAGCATCGGAAATAGACCGAAGTTAAGTAAAATTAAACAAACAAGAAAAGATCTATAATACGAGCATTGTGACTTATTAGAAATAATTGGATATTTGACATTCTGGTAGCCAACTTTATCAATGGTCCACAATCTAATGTCTTAATTTCCATAAAACTGTGCAATATATTGATAAAGTTGGCTACCAGAACCTCAAATGTTCAATTATTTTTAATAACTCGCTATATTTTAAGAGATATTAACAATTAAAATAGTCATTATTTCCTTTAATTATTAAAGGGATCTAATGTTATAGAAAATTCCAATACATGTAATACATGTCTTTTAAACAACAGTGTACGTGTGTGATACGTCGTTTACTGCTAACAGCTGCGTAGTTTATCCCATGAAGAATTATATAACGAAGGTTGCCAACAAGGAAAACTAATCGCAATTTCTTGTAAAACAAGCGGCAAAACTGAAATTCAAATTTGATATGACCCCTCAAAAATGAGTTCACAAACCCATTAAAAATTATATAGTAATTTATTAAAAAAAAAAAATAACTACGAGTATATACGTCACTTCTAAAAATACCTCAATAACTAAATATTTTTTGCAATAATAATAACGATTACAATAGGAATGAGCCGACGTTAGCCCACGACGATTTCACATACAACCTACTCAATTATTCAAACGGCGTTTGACCCTGTCAATAAAGAAAGGTCAATTATTCATTTAAACTTAGAAGCAATTCAAATTTATATTAGATATATCATATAACGATTCTCGCACTAATTTAGTCGTTATGAGTAACAATTGTATTCACATCATACGATACACAGTGGCGTACCTACAACTCTTAAGCTGGGTTCACACGGCATTGTACTGCACGTTTTCTTGCAGTATAAATATTATCGAATAAACAGTGGCGCATACATTTCTTTTACTCTTATTTACACTAGTGCAATTTGTGCATTTATTGTGTAATAACAAATGATACTGTTGCATAAAATGTTCTATTAAGGAGGTACAGGACGTACCGTCAATGCAAAAAGTTTATCTCTCAGTAATACGAAATGCAAAATACGAAGTACATGAGGGACGAGCAAATATTGGGACTGTACCTTTGAAAATGAATTTTTCAATTCCCTATTAAACTGCTTTTTGTTTGTTAAAATGATTTTTTATGCATATAATAGATTTGTTCAGTACAAAATTAGCACAGAACATAAAATGTGTCTCTGTTGACATTCTAGTTTAATATTGTATTGTTGTCTCTGGTAGAAATCTTACTCAGGGCAACACAGCGACGTGTTGGGCAACACAACGACGACTGCTGTGCACGCTACAGCCGTATGGCATTCGAGTCACTCGTGTTTTGGCTTTTGCACTGTCGTAGCATGTTTCGCAACCATTTTATATCATTAGAATTTGTGGTTAAATTTATATTAAAAAAGTGTAAAATAATTTTATCATTAAACAATTGAATAATTATTCAATCTACAAATACTCGCATGGTTTTATTTCGTACATGCGAAGCTGGTCCTTCGATGCCTTACAAAGCCGATCCTTCGAGTTTATTAACCGCGTGTGTTTTTCGTTGTGTTTTTGGCGTTTTTTTACATTTGCCCCTTGGTGATTGCCATTGAATGGGTAATTGGGACGCTCTATTTTGGCGGATTCACGGAGGATTTGGATTTTACAACTACATTTCAAGAAGGTTTTAATTCGTAAATGCGAAGCTGGTACTTCGAGAATTAAAACAAATTTGGTCTTACAAACCATTATTAACCGCGTGTGAATTCGTGGTGTTTTGAGGTTACATCTGTGTAGTAATCGGCACATGTGCAAGCTATTTCTTTACATTTACCCTATGGCGGCCTGGCAAGTCATCAATTGACATCGATTGGGTAATGTAACGCTTGATTTAAGCGGATTCACATATATTTTGGATACTACATGTTCACATTTCAAGAAAAATTGTTCAAGAAATTTATTATACGGAAAGGGGTGCAAGGAACCTAGAAGAGAGTAAAATACTTTTTTACTCATCAAGGTACAATTCTATTATCATTATCTACAAGTACCGATTTATTAAAAAATTGCTAAATTCCTGGATTAAGCTGGATTAGTTTTCTCATCCACGTTTCATCTAACATACAAGTACGAGTTTATCATCTAAGCAAGATGGAGGGGTTGAAGAGGCTTAAAACGGCGCGGACGACTGCAAAAGGTTCGATTTCAAGAATGGACAATTATGTCAGCGACGCAAGGGCCCTCGAATCCGGTACGGTAGAGCTGCTGGAGGCGAAGAAAGAAAAGTTGATGGCTACCTATCACACGTACGAGCTCACGCAATCCAGTATTTTAGAAATTGATGAACAGGATGATGAAGACATCGAGGATGTAGAAGAAAAATACTTTAATATTTTAGCTAAGTTAAATGCCAGCATCACCAAGTTAAAAGAAGTTAATAGGCCTACTTGTCCTAGCTTAGTGGCATCCAAGCTTCCAGCGGTGGAAATTCCAACCTTCGATGGCAAGGATATAACCAGGTTTAGGCCCTTTTATGAGCTCTTCCAAGCAGTTGTTCACAATAATGCATCACTGTCCGATGTACAGAGACTTTTTTATTTAAGAAAGTATCTCCTTGACGAGGCTCTCTCAATAATTATAAATTTGCCGCTTGTGAACAGCTCATATAAAGAGGCTCTTGATTTATTGTTAGCGCGGTATGATAATAAGGCGCGATTAATTACTAATCATATTAATATATTACTTGATATTCCAAACATGCAGAAGGGTACTGCAATGGCAATAAGGGCTTTTTTATGTCAAGTTAAACAGCAATTACAAGCGTTAAAAAATCTTGATGAGCCTGTAGACAAATGGGATATGATTCTAATCTCAATATTATGTAGAAAGCTAGATTTATTAACTAGTCGCAATTTCCATATGGAAAGAAATGTAGACAAACTGCCTACTATGGCAGAATTTATATCATTTTTAGAAAAACGTGCGATTGCACTTGAGGATAGCTCACCATATAAAAGTATGTCAAATGACAAAAATTATAAAGAGTATTCGTACTCGAGAGTTTCCAATGTCACTACTCGCTACAATTTAGCATGTAGATATTGTAATATGGACCATCCCATTTTTAGATGTCCAAAATTTAAAATGGCTCCTTTAGAGTCGCGTAATTCATTTGTTCAAGAACATAAATTATGTTCGCTATGTTTAAAAGCCCATAGTGGCAGGTGCTCCCTTGAGAATAATTATAAATGTCATAAATGTAAAGGCATGCATAGCAAATTGTTATGTGATAAAACAGACGCTGGTTCGCTGGCTGGCAAGACAACTGAATCTCCAGTTGTAATGTGCTGTAGCAATGATAGCTTGGGGGGTACCATATTGCTGCCTACTATGAAGGTAAAAATTATTGACAATTTTGGTCGCGAGTTTCTAGTTCGTGCATTGCTTGATAGCGGTAGTCAAGCATCTTTAGTGACTGCTGAACTCTTAAAAGAATTGCGTTTACGCACAAACACTCATCCTAGTAAAATAATTGGCATAGGCAATAAAGCCACAAAATTATATCACTCAGCAATTATAAACATACAGTCTAATTACGACAGAAATATTAATCACAAAGTGAATTGTCATGTAGTTGAATCTATCACTACGCATTTGCCTCAAATTTTTATTGACACATCCAAAGTTATTTTTCCCAAAAATATTAAGCTAGCTGATGAGCAGTATAATGTACCCTCAAAAATATCATTGCTATTGGGTGCGGATGTATATTTTGCCATTCTATTAGGTGGCTGTATTAAATTAAATAATGGCTCAGTTTTACAGAACACTACATTTGGATATGTAGTTGCAGGTAAACTGCATAATCAATTTAATTATAATGTTATTAATGAGCCAAAAATGTTTCAAAATCAAAATAATTATTCAAGTAATATTATAGTATCTAATTTTGCCATTTCTGACCATACAACCCTTGAGAATGTTATGGGGCAATTTTGGATGACTGAGAAGGTCCCAGAAAAGACAGATAAGTTTACTGAGGAATATTTAAAGGCTGAACATATTTTTAAAAATTCAGTACTACTTGAAAATAATACTTTTACTGTAGATTTGCCATTAGTCAGCCCAGTAAATGAACTAGAATTGGGGGACTCTTTCTCAGTCGCCCTGCAAAGATTCTATGTGTTAGAAAACAGATTTAAACGAAATCCTTCACTATTGAAGGTGTATAAAAAATTCATTGATCAGTATATAGAGATGGGACATGCCAGGGAAATAGACATAAATTCTTATGATGTTTATAATACTCCTAATTATTTTTTAGCGCATCATGCAGTTACAAACGATGATAGCAAAACTACTAAATTGCGTGTGGTCTTTGATGGAAGCATGCGTTCTAAAAATAAGATTTCTCTCAACGATGTTATGCTGAATGGTCCTGTGGTTCAAGGCGAGCTCTTCGATATTCTCCTACTGTTTAGAACTTATGTGTACACAATTGTCTGTGACATAGAAAAAATGTTCCGCTGTATTCTCACAAATGACACTTACAATGTCTTACAAAATATCTTATGGAGAGATGATCCAGGTAAGCCCATCAGTTGTTTGCAATTAAAAACTGTAACATATGGACTCAAATCTTCTACCTTTTTGGCCACACGATGTCTCATAGAACTTGCCCATCGCTACAAACATAAATATCCTCTCGCAGCGAGAGCAATGTGCCATAATACGTATGTTGACGATGTCATAGTTGGGTGCGATGACGTGGAAGAGTTATCTGAATTAAAGTCTCAATTAATTGGTTTGTTACAATTAGGTAATTTTAAATTACACAAATGGTCTTCCAATCATCCCCCAGTGCTCGACGACATCTCTAGTGATAAAAAATATATCAATGAATTAGATTTGAATAAATCAGCCATTATTAAAACATTAGGTCTAAAATACAATGTTATTTTGGATACATTTACTTTTAAATGTCCTAACACGAATAGTAACAATTTGAATACTAAAAGAAAAGTGCTTAGTTTTATTGGGACTTTATTTGACCCGTTAGGATTGATTGGCCCTATAATTGTAGTTGCCAAGTTAATCATGCAAGAGCTTTGGTTTTTGAAAATAGATTGGGACGCACCGCTGCCTGACAAACAATTACAGATGTGGGAAAAGTTCCTTAATGGTCTAAAGATAGCAGACAGCATTTCAATAGATCGACTTATAAAGGAGGAAAATTTTGTCACTGCAGAATTAATAGGCTATGCAGACGCATCTATGAAGGCGTACGGGTGCTGCCTATATTTAAGAACCATTACAGCAAATGACAACGTAAAAACAAAATTAATTTGTGCCAAGTCTCGTGTGGCTCCACTAGGTAAGGTACTTACAATACCCCAACTAGAGCTAAATAGTGCAGTTTTGTTGGCACAACTTGCGGTTAGAGTTAGTAATTTACTCAAAACTAGATTGGAACATAGAGTTTTCTTTTATTGTGATTCCAAAATAGTCCTTGCTTGGATTCAAGCGGACAAATTAAAAACCAATATCTATGTTAATAACAGAGTAAAGAAAATAACAGAGCTCACAGATAAATTCTCTTGGTACTATGTAAAATCAGCTGATAACCCAGCTGATATAATTTCTCGTGGTATAGAACCACAACACTTAAAAAATCAAAATCTTTGGTGGAACGGTCCCCAGTATCTATCCAATTCTCATTTTAAACATGATCATTATTTTGATTTAAATACAGTACTTCTATCAGACGATGAAGATAAAAACTGTAATGTTTGTAACATTGAAGTCGAACAAGCACCGTTAATGCTAGACTTGTTTAAAAAATTCTCCAATATCAATAAGCTACAGCGTGTATTAGCTTATGTGTATAGATTCTTTAATAATTGTAAAAAGGCAGTACACAGTTCAATTTGTTCTTATCTTACTATTTCTAAAAATAATATTTGTGGACATTTATCTCCACAAGAACTTCATAATTCTTTATTAATTATCATTCGCTCAGTTCAAAGGCAAATATTTTTTAAAGAAATAAAATGTCTCTTAGGTGGTATCATTATCAAGACCGGTATAGGTAATCTCCACCCTTTCATAGACAGCACTGGTTTAATTCGTGTTGGTGGCAGATTGCAAAATGCAGGCATTGCAAAAGATAAAATGCACCCAGTCATACTGCCAAAGGACAACAATATCACTTCTATCATAATCAAAAATGAGCACTTACGTTTGCTCCATGCTGGTGCTAGATTAGTACTCAGCTCCTTGTCTCAAAAGTTCTGGATTATCAATGGCATACGGGAGGTCAAAAAGGTACTATACAAATGTGTTATATGTTCACGATTGAAGGCTGAATCTGCTAAACAATTGATGGGTTCTTTGCCAGCTGACAGAGTTACAGCTACAAGACCATTTCAGCATGTAGGTGTAGATTTTTGTGGACCTTTTAACATAAAGATAGCTCGTATACGTAAACCATTGATTACAAAAGGTTACATTTCATTGTTTGTTTGCTTTTCTACAAAGGCCATACACATGGAAGTGGTTTCTGATTTAAGAACTGAAACATTCTTGGCATGTCTCAATCGTTTTATTTCTAGACGAGGCATGCCTACTAAAATTTATTGTGACAATGCTAAAACATTCAAGGGTGCTGCTAATGAATTAAAAGAGTTGTATAATTTACAGACTAATAAGTCTCATAGAAATAATGTTATAAGTTTTTGTAATAATCTATATATAAAATTTATGTTTATACCCAGTTATGCTCCTGAATTTGGTGGTATATGGGAAGCAGGGGTCAAAAGTGTGAAGCACCACCTTAAGAGAGTAGTTGGTAATTTGGCCTTAACTTATGAAGAATTAAATTCAGTTGTCATACAGATTGAAGGTGTGCTAAACTCAAGACCACTGCTTCCACTAAGCCCAAATGAATATAAGTATTTGACTCCAGCACATTTTCTAATTGGCACTGCTCTGATTGAATACCCTGAAGTCAATTTAACAGAGGTACCAGTCAATCGTCTTAAGTTTTGGAATATTGTTAAAAAACTAAAACAAGACTTTTGGCAAGCTTGGTCTAAGGATTATCTCACACAGCTTCAGAGCCGTCCCAAGTGGAAATATGCTAATGAAAACCTGAAAGAAGGTGATTTAGTCATTGTAAAGAATTTAAACTCACCCCCATTAAATTGGCCAATGGCCAGAATAACAAAGGTCTTTTTTGGTAAAGATGGAAAGGTGAGAGTGGCGGAAATAAAAATCGGTGATAAGATCTACAACAGACCCATCACAAAATTGTGTAGATTACCACTGAATTGATTGTTGTGTACATTATGCAATTGATAATGTATGCTAAAATGTTAATTACGTTTTCTGTTATCTTTAGAATAATTGTTATTTTGTTTTATTTTATATTATTCTCATACAATTATGTAGACTATCATAGATTTAAGAAGTTTGTAAATTTATGTAGCTCTATGTATTAATGTATTTTTATATATATTTTAAGTTGGTTGTGGGATCAGCTACGTTCTGCTGGCTGGTAATTTATGTTCAGTACAAAATTAGCACAGAACATAAAATGTGTCTCTGTTGACATTCTAGTTTAATATTGTATTGTTGTCTCTGGTAGAAATCTTACTCAGGGCAACACAGCGACGTGTTGGGCAACACAACGACGACTGCTGTGCACGCTACAGCCGTATGGCATTCGAGTCACTCGTGTTTTGGCTTTTGCACTGTCGTAGCATGTTTCGCAACCATTTTATATCATTAGAATTTGTGGTTAAATTTATATTAAAAAAGTGTAAAATAATTTTATCATTAAACAATTGAATAATTATTCAATCTACAAATACTCGCATGGTTTTATTTCGTACAGATTAATAAATGAAAAATTACCTATAATTAATATCAAATTTATATTAATTCAATTTAAATACAAATTAAATATTTTGAAAAAGGAATAATAAATTTTGCAACGCTGCAAATTTACGTGTGTTGACGCATGCGTGATTTGGTTCTTTGACAAATAAATTGTTATATTTTATATAACATTTATTCCGATTTTGAATTTCCCGCTCAAATTGGCATTTGCAACGTTGCCAGCTTATAACCTACATTTACTGTTTCTTAAAGGTTTTATTTAAATATTTTCGTAAATAGGTATCCTTTTGATAATTTTCTTTTTGCAATAGTTACAGAAAAGATTATTTTATATACTCCTAGTTTTTGAAAGCCTTTTATAGTTAAGAGTTATATTATGTGGTGAAATTTAGCTAAAAATCATGATTTGTATGGAAAATGACTATTTTTAATCATGTAAAAAGAAAACTATGAACCCTAGGTCTCTAAAATTTTGAGACAGCATGTATTTTAACTATTTGTATCGACCCTCCAAATTTCACAACGTTTTCATCATTTACGTTAACGTCCTATACCTCCTTAAGAAAAATGTTGGCTTATTTCACACTTCCTCTTGAACTTCCGGTGCACAGAGTTACGCGTTTCCTGTAGTGAAAATTGAGAGGACAAAACTCATTTTGCAATAAAACATTAAAAGAAACTACACACTTACACTACGAGAGATAAGAAAAAGAAATACAAAACGATGGCCATATTTTTTCTTGATAGAAAATGTTATAAGTTTGAACCACCAGAATTTTTTTTATAAAAATTGAAATTGAAGTGAACTCACCAGCTGTACTTAATCCAGGGCTTGCAGTGAATCTTGCAACGTCTACAATTTTGACGGCAAATTGTTGTTGACTTTCTCTATGAACGCATCTTCTTACTAAACTGAACGGGCCTCTGAAAAAATATTCTATTATTAGCATCATGGATCTATCTAATGGTTTGCTTAAACAACCAGATTTAAGTTCAATATTTTATTTAGAAAGTTGATAGTACGTTATCATATTAAGTAATGTATATGCAGGGCCGGATTATCTATTAGGCAGTTTAGGCAACTGCTTACGGCCCCCACGCCCCGAGAAAAACATTTTTTTTAAATATTCTTCGAGTAAAAATTAAATTTGATGATTTGTATGTAATTTCAAATTTCCCTGATAATTCCAGGTTTTCCAGTAAAGTTTTTCGTACTTTTTCCTGATATAGAAATTTTATTCGTATCACTTAAATATTTAAAGTTTTGATTATATTGCAATTACCAATAATTATGTCTAGTGTTAAACTAAAAAAAAAAAATATTTATTTCTGATTTATTTTTTATCTCATTGTCTTAGTTGGCGTTTAATAACTAATTAAATACGATTTATTATCCGTTAATAAAAAGTAACTTAAATTGAGTAAGACAAAAATAAGCTAATGACTAGTATAAGTTGAACCAAATTAACTCTTAATATTTAATAGATAAAATTATTGAAGATTTTTAAATTGATCATCAATAACTTGAATTTCAGCTAAAAGTTTAGCTTTTTTTGACGCCAATTTTTTTTTCATTAGCTACACGTTTTCTTTTTAAATTTTCTGATTCATTTCATTTTGAATTTTAAATAAAATATAATATACTATATATGAAATAGTAAATTTCCTGAAATTCCCTGATAATGGACTTGTGTCCTTATTTATTAGTGGTCGATTTTTCAATTGTTGATTGAAATTAATGTTAATAAATGTGTATTGGCGTGTCTATTTTATTAAATATCTAAATATTGACGGAGATATAGCAATTAAAAGTTTGAATTGTAGTTTTAGCGCTAGAAATGGTCGGTCATATTTGTATGACGTGAAATGCATTTTAACGTCAGTTATTTGTTAAGTAGGTCAGTGCTGTGGTAATGTTCTAATGTGGTAAAGGTTGGTAACCTTACACAATGATTGTGATGTCACATGCACTTGGAATGTGTACAACATTGAACCCCTTTAATAATTAAAGAGACAAAATGACATTTTTAATTGTTAATATCTCTTAACATATAAGGAGTTATTAAAAAATAATTGTACATTTGAGGTTCTAGTAACCAACTTTATCAATATATTGTACACTTTTATAGAAATTAGGACATAGGACACAAGCCCATTCCCGGATATCCAGGTTTTTCAGGTCTGTGACCACCCTGGTAACAAACCCTCACTGATAGTATTATTGTCTTGTTTTCATATTATGCATAATGCATTTCAAATTCAAAATTTCAAATTATTATAGAATAATATTTAAAAAGTTAGAAGAGTTAATATTTAAACATATTGTACTTTACAAAAGGATTTAATAAAAAAATACGTATACTTTCATTGCATTTGTTTCATTTTTTCAACCTTCGTTAGTAAAAAAGCGGCTTAATTAATTATAAATAAAATTACGCTGTGGTAGAAAAATATATTTTAGGAAGTTAAAAAACGTAAAAGGACCAAGGGGCCCCGACATGGTTATGCCGACACTGTGTACATGTCTAATAAATCTATAAATTTGCTGTCTTTCCACAAGAGCGGTCATTTTATGAATGTTTCAACAAGAGCGGTCTTTTTAAATCAAAGAAAAACGCAACAATTGTCAACAACATTTAAGCTTGATTCCAGACTGCTGTCTTCAGATTCGGTTCCCTGACTGGCGCTATAGAAAAACCTGGCGCTATTTTGTCCTCACATACTCATAAAATTTACTAGGTAGGAATGTAGTATCATATACGAGGTCATAAAATCATAAAAAGTACCAACATAGTTGGAGGTTGTCGAAGATCATCGGAAATATTCCGACGTTAAAAAATTAAAAAAAAAAAAAAAAAAGTAAAAATGTAGTGCAAGGTTTTCTACCCCTGATTTCAGGAAGAAGATGTATAGTGGGATATGCGTCTTAAAATATTCCAATGTTATGAATATTGTATTTAGTTTTCCAATCCTGATACCACGGATGCTATAAAACGTTAGGTGGATGTTTCGTAAAATATTCTATTGTGCATGTATATTATATAGGTTTATATCCTCGTACATATAGCTATAGATAAACAGTAGCGGTCCAAGGTGTAATAAGGGAAGTAGCCGCTCTAGGCGCCGAATCATAGGAAGGGATAAAATATTTAAAAATAACTTTAGTATCGTGAACGGTTTATTTTTGCTCAGTTTAACTGTGTAATTGGAACGACGCTGACTGCTGTGTCGTCAGATTCGATCCCCGGATCAGATATAGATTCACTGGATTTGGTTATCGTCAATTTATATTGATTATGTACATTAATCGTACACTTATTAAGCAGCGGTGTAATATACATATGAGGGCTAACTGACACAGTCAACATTGAAAGAGGTCGTCGGCTATAGGACTTCAGCATCGGAAATAGGCCGACGTCAATAAATTATAGAAATACTAAAGTTTATATACGCAAGCGACGTCGTTTTAGCGTGTATGGTTTGAATTCAATAAAATAATTCGTAATTTTATTTCAAATTTTAATTCCATTTTTAAATTGAAAAATTTAACTGGTTCTATATAAATTTTACATAAAAAAAACAAATAATTTTTCATATAAACTGACTAAGAAAATATATATTTTTTTTAAATTTGGGAATTCTTTTTTTGATTCGTACATTAGGCATCAATGTTAGCTCACATACAAAATTTCAAATGCCCCCAAATAAAATTTTGAATTTTCTTTTAATAATAATATACTTAAATATTCTACAATCCATAATATGAACTTTCTCCAAAGTTACCTACTCGGCTCCCGAATTTTTTCAATTTTTGAATTTCTAATTTTTGAAAAATGTCAGCATTAAATACCGTAATACACATGCAAAATTTCAACGTTCTATCTTTTACGAATTAAAAGTAATACAGAAAAAAGTGATTATTTTTTTCCTGTTTTTCCAAAATTACGGGTTTCCAGGAAATTCAGAGGAAAATCCGGGGACGCCAAAAGTCTTAGAATTTTTTCTATACGAAATAGGAAATTTTCAAAAACATTGATGGAGCCGTTTTCGAGCTACCATACAAAATTCAGTATCAAACATATAAACAAGTCAGATACATCTGGAACATTAAAATATAGGATAAATTTAGACATGCATTTTGTCGTCGAATTCTTAGTGGGTGCCAATATTTAAAGGAATACCAGATCCATTGTAAATTTGCCACAGATTCATTCTATTTATTGTAAACTTGTATGTTACATCCATTGTTGGCGCGCTATTATTCGAAAACAGAGATTCCAGCGCCTAACGGAGAAGTGACGCAACAGTTTGGCGCGGGAAAAGCAGCTCGTTCAAATCGGTGGAAATGTAAAAACTATATTGTTGACACTATGTAGTAAGGATTGAATTCAGAGTGAGAGCTAAAGACGAAGAAATACAATTGTCACCACATAATAGAAACCACCTGTCGTTTATTTTTAAATTAAAATAAAATTAATTTTTTCTCAATTTCTCATTTTTGTTTTTCATTTTTAACTTATGCTTAATGGTGTTGTTTACTAGACGACTGTCTCTTATTAATATATAATAGTATTTTCAATATAATGGTGCATCACAAACACCCGATCACAGTAAGGTTGATCTGAGATTTAACCTCAGAGACAGTGTTAAACAATCTCGGTACTCACGGGAGAAAACCGAAGCAAAACTGTAATCAAGACAAGGAAATGACGGTGATCATAAATTGCTCTTTAACCAGTGTTGAATCCGTGGGGAGATTTTCTTCCCATGATAATAAAAAAGTCAACCTTACCCCCTCTAGAGAAAACTGTGACATTTCTTTTCTTTACTTGTTTTTATTTCCTCATATATTATTGCTATTAAAATTCTCAACCCCCTCCTCTTCTTCTTCCTCCTACCAACCACTCCCCCCCTTCGGAAAATGTCTGGTTTCAACACTGTAAATAAAATCCGAATAACATTTTACCAAACAACAGTGGTTATGACGGGACCAGGAATGGGATAGGGATCGGGAGTGGGATCATGACCAGAAAGGGGCGGTGGGTAGACGGGTGAACGAATGAACGGAGGACGGGAAGTGTCATTCGGTATCACTTTCCTTTGGTGCGCTAATAATACAGATCAGCAATATAAAACCTGCATATTCGATGCTTCCATGCTACCATGCTTACAAGAGCATGTTCACATCCTTAATGTTTTTAAGCATCCCGTATCATATTCTATTAGCAACTTACACTTACCATAGCTTCTCAATATAATATTTGCACTAGCTGGTGGGATAGCGTTGTATTTCCGTAGAGAGCATGACTACGGGACCCTCCCGAAAATTGTGATATAAGAGAGACCGTAAGAGTGTGACAGAGATAGAAATAACAGAAGAGAGGAAAGGGTATATACTATATTGACGAGTTGACAGCCGCTTCCGCGTTTATCCTAGAAAAATATATAATAAAAATACTAACAAAACAAAATAGTGTAAACAATATATACTTTGACAGGTATTTTATTTTAGACATATATGTCTATTTTATGTAAATAAAAAATATCGACAAAAAAATATTTATCTAAATCAAATAGAAACAATAAAAATCAAATAAAAATGTATAGAACAAAAATTCAGTTTAATATATTTATTGAAAATTATTTATTAAAAGTACTTATTTATTGAGCGCTCCAGTCGGTCTCTGAAGACTAGGAACAAGGAACAAGGAAGCGGAACTCAATGTACAGTGCACGTACGAAAGACGTACAGAAAGCCAACAGAGCGACCATGCAATACTCAAACGGTGGTGCCGTCTATCGTCTTCAACGGGAACTAGTGAATGCATATTACATAACCAACGGAACAAGGTGTGATCAAATATTCAAATTGTTTGGTCTCCGGAATTTATTTCGTTTAATGTTCTCGAGCTCGGTTCTGACGTGAGAGAAGTGTGAAACAACGAGCACAATTGGGTAGTAAACTAGGTATTAAATTCTACAAAATTATATTATACAAAACATTAATATAAAATTAAAAGGACATTTTTTAAGTCGCTCAGGTCACAACATATCAAAGATACAGTCTATCGAAGATAAGAACCACAATCGGGTAACTGACCTAGCCAATCACAATGACCTACATTGCCGGAATGACGTCAGATAGGCAGCACACGTCCATGTGGCAGTTTATGGAGTCGAAATTTGTATATGTGATACTATTGCCTATGTCAACGACAGGAACTTATCCTATTTTATAATGTTCCAGGTGTATGTTTATATTCTTGTATTCTTATATGTTTGGTTCGAATTTTGTATGGTAGATTGAAAACGGCTCCAGGAAAATTTTTCAAAATTTCCTATTTTATAAAGAAAAAATTTCTAAGACTTTTGGCTTCCTGGAATTTTTCCCTGAATTTTCTGGAAACCCTTAAGGGGGCTCGGCAGGAAACTTTAGAGAAAATACAAATTTTGGATTGTATAATAATTTAATATCATATTAAAAAAAAAAAAATTTAATTTAAAAATTTTATTTGGGGACACGGGGGCGGTTTTTGCCGAGGTAAAAATAGTGCTAAAAAGTTGAAATTTTTTATATAGTCTATAATATAGTAAATATAGTATATAGTCTATAACTTCGGTACCTACTTTACAAATCGAAGAAAAAAACCAAATTTTGAAAAAAAGTTGGTCATTTAACGAATAAATTGAAAATATTTTTTATTTTGTTAAAAAAAATAATTTTCTTTAGTCTTTACATGAAAAGTAATTTGTTTTTATATGTAAAATTAATATAGAACGAGTTAAATATTGGAATTTAAAAATGGAACGAAAATTTTAAATGAAATTCAAGTCAATCACAAGATACGTTGCTTTCGACGGGGATAAACTCTAGTCTAATTAAAAACTACGACCAATATGAATTCAGTGGAAGTGGTGCTTAAAAATTAGATAAAGTCACATTTTCTGGACAACTTCCTAAGAAAGATCCAAAATTTTTAGAAACTTCATATACATTTTCCGGACAATGACTTAAGAAAGATCTTGACTTATCGAGAAATGTACATCCATGGTAGATTTGATAAATGGAAAGTTAGTCACCTGAAACTTTGCCGAAAATTGTAGAGTTACATCAACTAATCCTATTGGGGACATATTTTAGAAGGAACTATGTCAAGCTTCTAACAATAGTAAATTTTTATTCACTGTGCCGGTTTTTCAATAACAAGTTAAATTTCAGTTATGGCATAATTGAAGTTTAACCCAAAGACTGAGTTTTTCAAATGTGGTTTTGTCAAAGTTACCTAGATATTTTACTTGGTTAAGCTTCAGTTATGTTCGACTAGAACACTGTAGTTTATACAAGCAAAATTTCTCGGCTACATTTTTCTTTAGTTAACTATGGTGGATCTTTGGTAAATCTAGAATTTAAAAATTCATTTTATAGGTAAATGTCATAACTGTAGTTTAAATGACTATGGAAAAATCGACACTTAGTATTCGAGGCTGATAATTCACCGTGTTTATTGACTCATCATATGGGTCATGTATTTCAGCATGGAGATACTGCAAATAGTTTCGTTTTAAGACGTCGATCTCGAATGTGTTAATTGGTCCTTCTAGACTTGCTCTTGCCTCAAGCCTCTTTACCGTTTTACCAATCCCGGGACAAGGACCCTTATTGTCCTCTTGATCCATCTGAGAAATAATAGGAACTTCGTGGCATCCTTGAACCTCGTACCATACCCTGATTAGAACCCACAATCCTAGCAACGCACCTTCATTGAAAAGTGAATTGGTAATTGAACGATTGTTATTATTTGCTTGAATTCACCTTGCGCGGTAGAATGAGATTGAATATTTTGGCCAAGGCCATTGGCAATAACAGTATTTTTCGTCGGTCAGTTTCTGATAGTGGTTCAGTCACCGATGAACTTCTACTCTCTTTTACCAAACCGAGCAAAATTTACTCTAAGAAATATATAATATAAAAATGAAATATAGTTGTGAAATTTTCAGATAGAAGGTGCAAATTTTAAATAAGCAGAGCTCCAATTTCCGCAAGGCTCACAAAATTATTGTGACTGAATTAAACTGAAACTTGGCATAAGAGTCAAGAAAAGATCAGTTTGGAAAATGAAATACAATTCTCTTATTTATCAATATCTATAAATAAATATACACTGATGGATCTATTATTCGGGGAATTAAATTTAAATTTCATTTTTCCTAGAATATATTTCCCATTCCCAATAATCCCATTCTATCCAGTGTTAATTCTAAGCATACATCGAGTCCCTATAAGTTCCGATGATGGGAAATTTTACCCCATCATTCTCTTTTCTTCCGTTGGTCTTGTAGATATATATACTCGTATACATATTACACTTAGTTTCACTTTCCTCTACATAAACCATCTACCCTTGGCACAAAGCAGCATATCGCCATCATTGTAATCCATTTCTATAGAAAACTAAACCATTGAATGAAATCTATTCAAAGGTGATCGTTTGGCCTCTGTAATTGGTTTCAACGAACTCTCTTGTCGAGATCTTTGTGTGTCAAGTCTGTGAAAATGCTTGAAGGGGCTAAATACACTCGGCACTGTAGTTCGGCACTATACATTCAATAAGAGAGGAATTCATAAGGAAATTATCGGGAATCTTTTGAACGATTGGGTCTCTTTCAATGATTAATGTTGACTTACTTGAACGCTCCCTATCTCTCTCTCTCTCTCTCTCTCTCTCTCTCTGTGTGTGTGTGTGTGTCTCTCTATTTCTTATCGTTCGTCGTTTACCATTTAAATTCAATGATTTCAACGGATGTTGTTGTTGTTTTCAGCAAAAATTTACCCTTAAATGTTATTTATGTTATTCAATATTAATCTGTTATGTTATTTGAATACCTTCAAAGGTATGTACGAAACAAACACCTAGTCCACAAGAACGCGTTTAGGGAATTTGATGCCCTGGGTCCTAGGGGCACTCTGATTTGTGGACCTAACTCCAAATATAAGAGATATTTCTCTTTATATTAAGTCTCCAGGTAGCTCGTGATTCCAATCCTTTTAGACAATTTTTACCAGTTTCCTTTTAACAATACTACAACTTTTTAGAGCAGTGATTTTAATATTTTGGTTCAAACTTAAGGGGTAAAGTAAATAATATTCTTTTCTTATTGTTTTATAAGACATATTTAGCCAACCATGCCCACACACACAAATTCCCCCCACCCTTTGTCAAACATTGCGAGCACATTTCCACCTGTTGTAACATTACCCAAAAAACAATTTCTAATCCTGTCTTTTTTGGTCTTGGTTTCTTTTTGATATCGAATTTTACATTCGAAATGACGTCACTTAATTTATCAAGTCTTGTCACACGTTATGGAAGGCTCACTATCCCTTTCCGGCTGATGTAATTAACGTTGGCATATTTCAGACAACATGTTACTTTCTTAGCTGATTTAATGGTATTCAGGCCCTATATTTGTGAACTATATCGCTGCCTAATAAACATTTGATTATATTTGACACAGAGCAATTAAACCTAATTAATATAGCGCTTATTTATAACAAAAAACCTATTTTCTTGATTATATAGAATTAATGCTTTATAAATTGCTTCGCAAATAAATGCTTTAAAAAAAACTATCACCCAAAAGGTCCAGTCCACTCACTGTTTTTAGTTTTAATTTAAGGTTTTAATCTTAAATGTAATTTTGAACTTGTGAAATCATGCGTCAGTAATATACATTATTTTATAATAATTGTAATTATTGTATTTAATATAATTAATTTTATTTGTTTATATTTCAGAAGCTGAAATTTTCATATTAGGTTAAAACCTTAAATTAACACTAAAACTCAGTGAGTGGGAATGGGGCTTAATTGTACGCACGCTACTGTATGTACCTCAAGCTATTTACAAAGTACGCTGCTGATCTAGGAAGTGGTGTTATTTGTGCTCTTTAGATGGGTTTTTTATTAACTAAACTTCAATGAAAATGAATTTGACTCACTCCATTCACTTCCTTATTAAAAAACGATGAGGTTCATGTAGTCGTAGTACCTACCGTAGCCTACCATGTCCTTTACGGCTGATGGAGGAAGCGATTGTGCGGACAAGGGCATGGTGGATGGGGGATGGTTTACGGATGGGTATCTACCGCAATTATGTGCTAGAAGGTAGAAAAAATCACACATGGGTTATTGAGTTACAGGAGGTTCTATTGTACTTTATTGGCACAAAACATAGACAATTTTTGGAAAGGAAACTATTATATATAGAATAATGAAACTTTCAACATGTAAACCTATATTTATTAATAAAAAGAAAACCACATAGTATTTGACATTATGCCGGTTTCACACCAGAGAGACAGTTTTGAAAACAGTTTTGTTGTCAAAAACCAAAACAAAAATATATTTTGTTTTATTTTAAAACAGTTCTGTTTTTTGAAAACAGACTAGTTTTATTTTTAGTGTTTTTCTGTGTATCCCATAAAAATTATAAACATGATAAACAACAACTGACAAACGCAAATGTTCCCAAAAAACAAAACTGCGTGTTCAAACCTTGGAGCATATATATATGGAGAGTGAGTCTAAAATGTGTGCGAGAGAGAAAGGTATATGTTCCTATTTGCTTTCTATGCACATGCCTCGAAAGTAACTGTTGTCAAGTCAGAGCTGTCAGATATAATATGTGACAGATGTTAAATATGACATTATATTGATGTAGAATAATGTAGATATGTATAAATATAAATAAACTACATATAAATATAACTAAAAAAGTGAGTTCTTTCTACTCGAAATATCAATTGTGATGACCGTTATCCCTACAACGACGTCTACGGCGTTCATGAGTATTTGTTTTCACTGAACGGTCACTGTTTCACCGACAGACGAGCTTTGTACCAACTAAAGAAATATAATTTTTTTACATATTTAATATTTATTATATGTTAATAGAATATTATTGTTTATTATATCTAGACAGCTCACTTTCGACGCATGCGCATAGAGAAAAAATAGGAACATATACCTATCTCTCTCGCACACATCTGGACACACTTTTAATCTATAGGAAACATAGGCTATTCACACTCCATATATATATGCTCTAAGGTTCAAACCAAGCAGACTAAAAAACAACAACAAACGTGTTTTCCGTTGATCTTACCGACTCCAGATGGAAATGTGTTTTGTTTACTAAAACAGCAACAAAAGACAAAAACGTTTTAAGAACTGTCGCTTTGGTGTAAACATTGGTGTGTTTGTTCGTGTTTTATTGAACTGTCTTTCTGGTGTGAAACCGGCAATACAAAAATATTATAATGCAAAAAAACGAGAAATTTGTAGATGCTTGCGCATAAAATAAAGTCCAAGTAGAATAAATGTAAATACTAATCTATGTAATAATTTATGAAAAATAAAATCGTGTGGGAGCGATTATTAGATTTCGTTATTTAGGCGCCCCACACTCACGATTCGTAAATAACACGTTGTTTCTTTTAACTTAATTTTTTTAAAGTCAGTATTCATTTCCGATGATCACCGGCGACTTTCTACTATGTTGACAGTCTCGTGGTGTATGTGTTATACCACTGCCTAATAAGTTTATGGTTATATATGTACATAATCAATTTAAGTTGATAACAACCAAACAAAGAAAATATAACTCTGGTTCGAAGTTCGAACCCGAAGACACAGCAATCAGCGCCAAGTATCAGGCTCTCGCTTTAACACAACCTCCTATACCGTTAAAAGCATTACATTCCTATACCTGTCACACACTGCAAGCGTATTTAAGCGAATTTCGACCGGACGTATACGCACTACTATGCTTTATCTATCCAAATCCTGTAAATGTAATGAACCTCGCACACTGCAAACGACAAAGCCGTCCGAATACGGGCGTTTCGTAGCTCTCATACTGGAAGCGTATATCAACGAATTTTAACCAAACGAATACATGCTACAAGAGCATACAATCAGCCGCCTCAGACTGAAAAGAAATGCAATAGTCTCTTTCATAACAGTGGTGTATCGATAAAAATTAAAGTAAAAGTTTGATCTCATGATAAATTATATTAGAGAAAAACAACTCCTATACACAAGTTTGACTTGGCGAACTGTCGTGGTATGTATGCAGAGACGGCCTTAAGGGATGGCAAGCAGGGCAACTGCCCGGGGCCTCGCATTCTCGCGCAACAACCCAAGTAGTAAAATTTTATTTCTTGTCAATTGTCATCAAAAATACTTACTTACAATTTACATTAATTATACAAAGAGCAAGTGCCTCGCAAAGTTCTGCCGCCCGGGGCCTATAATATTACTTTTTTTCGCGGCGAAAATATTATTTTTAATTTTTATATTTTTTTATTTATTTTATTATGCTTGGAACTTGGTTTAGTCAGAATTCACCGTCGCTTAAATACGCTTGCAGTGTGCGACAGACCTTACGTCTTACATCTACTGACTACGTTTCATTTTCTTACTTCATTCATATTAAATACGACTTTCTATAATGTAATTTCATACAACCCGTAACACATTAAACATGCTATAGAACAGTCTACTATATTGTAGATAATTTAAGGTATACCTACTTAATTTATGACAATTATCACAAATTATTTCATCACAACAAGTCGTAGCCTTCACATACCTCTCTACCAGACTCTTCCCTTACTTCCCGTTTTCACACTTCTCTTCGCTTTCTTCTCGGAAGCCGTTCCATTTCTCTCCCTTCGGGATTGAAATATGATGAATTGCATTGCCATAATTGCTTCAACAATGCTTTGTATAATTGTATAATAAACTGGCCTACAAACAATTTACATAGGCGACGCAATGGGCAAGAACATAGATGTTTCACACGAAACTGATGTGACCGTCTTTGGGTTCAATCCCCGAGACAGCGGTATATTTTCTAGATTTAGTTGAACCAAATTTAATGGGCTTGTGTTCTTATATTTTAGTGGGCGATCTTTCAAATTGTTGATTAATGTTAATAAATGTGTATTAACGTGTCTATTTTATTAAATATCTAAATATTGACGGAGATATAGCAATTAAAAGTTTTAATTGTAGTTTTAGCGCTAGAAATGGTCGGCTATATTTGTATGACGTGAAATGCATTTTAACGTCAGTTATTTGTTGAGTAGGTCAGTGCTGTGGTAATGTTCTGTAGCTGTTGGTAGTCAAATAATCCAGTCAAGTTAAAGAATAATAAGTTTTTATTTTATTTAACCCTGCTAAAGCAGACATAATATTGAAATATGATTGTTCCTTGAAATAGCTGTAAATAATATTTGATATTTTGATATATAAATACATATAGCAGAGCTTTATGAGCTGTAAGGTTGGTAACCTTACACAAGGATTGTAATGTCACATGCACTTGGAATGTGTACAACGTTGAATCCCTTTAATAATTAAAGAGACAAAATGACTTTTTTAATTGTTAATATCTCTGAACATATAAGTAGTTATTAAAAAATAATTGAACATTTGAGGTTCTAGTAACCCACTTTATCAATATATAGTACACTTTCATAGAAATTAAGACATAGGACACAAGCCCATTGATTATATCCTTATATAACCATAAATGTATTAGGCAACGATGTAGTCCATATATGAGTCGTCCAGAATCAAAGTTGGCTAGTTGATTAATAATTAAAAATTGAGTTAGATATACCATTCTGTTCAGCTGGTTGAACTCTATATGATGGTAAATAAGTTTTTTTGATAAGAGAATTATAAATTATCGTACATCGTAATTAAATATGCTACAAAGAATCAGAGTTGGCTAGTTACTTTGACATAATCTGTCGAAAATATTACAGAAACAAAGTGGGCAAAAAATAATGAAAATGGTGACCGCAAACTACGGAAACAAACTTGGCGAGTTAGTTTATCTAGTTTGGTTCGATTCTTCCTTATATATTTTTAAATTTTAAATTTAAATACACAGGCGCCATTGATAAACATATTATTTTCTTTTGCTGTAGAGTTTATAAAATAAAGTTTATAAGAATTATTTTAAGGCAAATTAAAAAAAAAGAACTATTTTTACAATTTTTACAACTGACAGTAAAAAATAAATTGAACTTCAACTTGCTACTCAAGTACTAATTATAGTTATTTTAAAATTGTTCTAATGTTGTTTTAAAAATGTTCTAAAATAATTTTCATTTTTTGTTGTCAAAATTGAATGTTTCTTTTAACAACAATCCAGCTAGTTACTTTTGACATGAGCAAAACGGGCTAGTTACTGAGCATACAAACTCAAAATGCAAAATTCAGGCGTTCAAAATAAAAAATTTGTTAAACAGCTTATTTGAAAAAGAGACAAGGAACATAAGAAGAATAGCAAGATTTAGATTGAGAAACGAAGAGAAAGGCAGCAGATACTGGGCAAACAGAAAGTAAAGGATGTGCAAGGTGTGTTAGAGAGAGATAGAAACGCTGTAGCACATTAAGTATTCATATGAAAAAAGAGTAAAAAGTGAAAGAAGATTGTGCAGTTATTAAAGGGGGAGGTGGATGGCGGAGATAGAGAGAAGGAGCGAGGAAAGGGAAGGAATGGCAGAGTAGAAACAGAAGTGAGAATGGGTAGATAGAATAAGGATCACAAATAAAATGTAATTAGGCACAATGAGATGTAATTTAATTATTTAAGGCGAAAAATGTGCCTAATGGCAAAACCATTTCTTAATAAAATAATAATAAACTAATTTTATGTAAAAAAAAAAAACACCGCTTGCTGTACATTTCTTTAGACGACAGTATTTATCATATTCTCAATTAATGGATCTAAGTTTTTCAAAACAAACGTACGAAAATTACCATTAGGCCGGTGTAGGGTTCGTATGTAAAAATGCAAATTTTAACAGTCAAAATCTAACAATTTAATACCGCAAGAAGTATTGAAACTTGTTCTACTATATTTAAATTTTCGAGGTGATCATAAGATAAGTGACTTTCTTCTGTTAGTGAAATATGAACGTAAATTTTTTTCAAAACTTTTTCAAAAAGTTTTCAACCTTTGACTCTAACGCTAGAAGTGTCATACAAGATAGAAAAGACAATTTTATTTAATAATATTATGTATAATATAAAATATGATATTTATGGATTAGTATAAGTGAGAAATATGAAGTTTAAAGAACTTGTTAAAAGTTCGTCGGCGTTCGTCGCTTGCCTTTTCTATAGATTTATTATGCGAGTATTCGTATACTCTATACTATGCGAGTACAAATATGATGAGTACCGCTATATACCAGTACCAGTAGTATATAGAACAGAAGTACATGACAATGCAATAGACTTGGCTGACTTTTAAGACTGCCTGTTCTGATTTGAAGGATATGCCGTTCTAATTATAAACACAAAAGGAACATTAAATTCGTCAAATGAAATTAGCGACACCCCGTTTAGTGCGTGTGACAATTCAATTTAGTGCGGTTAACTTTAATTTACATTAAGGGGTTGCACCATCCCTGAAAGACTAAAATAATGAATTTTTCGCAACTAGGCTTACTTAAGAAAATTCCTTTGGTTGTTTGATTTCAAATGAACGTGTAAAGTCATTATATAAATTATATTATATTATATATATATATATATCCAGTATATATGGAAAAATGGAAAATATCAACTTCCACCGTTTTAGAAACAATCTAAATGAGAACTGCGCGGGAAATTTAAAAATTCACTGAATTATTGTCGCGTAGATAATTTTTTGGTAATTATTCGATATAGCCTTTATAAACCTTTTGTTTTGAATCTCATTAAACAACTACTGCATTTTTGTATGTTTTATGGCGTTTCTTGTATACTAAAAACATGTACAAATCACTACGTAATATACATTATACCCAGTTTACATCGAGTCTTCTTGGTGAGCGCACGTATTTACAATAAACAAAACAATAAAATAAATAGTGATCTTTTTTTTTGCAAATTATAATATTTTTTTTTCGTGATTTATTTTTATTTAAATTATAATTTATATTATTATTAAGTGTTATTAATAAGAAGTGAAGTAACTTCTATTTAATTATCACTGGTTAATTAACAATATGGATATGGAGGTTGAACCTCCCGATAAAAATCCGATCAATAAAAACAACTCTGTGACTAACAAAGCATTTCCTACAGATAAAACATCCAGTGATATAACAGAAAACTTAAATAACAATAGTGACAATGTTAAAAAAATATTTAATAATTTATACAACACAGAAACAAAATATGACTCGTATAAAGTAATGATAGTTAAAAATAATAGTGATGGAAATACATTTTTTAGTTCTCTTAAATTAGCAGAAATAATTTGTAAAATTAGCAATAAATCTAATATAATAGAAATTAAAAAAGTGGGAAGAAATAGAGTAATCGTTCAATGTGCTAATGCAGTACTAGCTAACGAAATTACCAAATCAACATTGCTGAAAAACAATGGGTATGAAGCGTTTATCCCATTTTACTGGTGCACAAAAGTTGCTATTATAAAAGGTGTTGATATTGAATATTCGGAAGATACAATTTTAAATAATATAGAGTGTCCACCTTTTAAAGTAACGAGAGTGCAAAGGTTAAATCGAAAACTAAGAGTTGACGGAGCTATTAAATATGAACCCAGTACAACAGTGAAATTATTCTTTGAAGGACTTGCTATTCCTGCTTATGTTTACATGTGGAGAGTGAGACGAGCATGTGAACCATTTGTACAACAGACGATACAATGTTATAATTGTTTTAAATTTGGACATGCAGCCACAAAATGTAGAGCAAAAGTAGCAAAATGTAAATTCTGCGGAAGTGAAGATCATTTACGTACTGCATGCACATCTCCTAATCCGACATGCATAAATTGTAAACTTAACCACGAGGCTACAGACAATGAATGTCCTGAAAAAAAAAGACAAATCAAGATAAAAGATCTCATGGCCCAACACAATCTCAGTTTTTATGAAGCAAAATTAGAATTAACAGAAAAAAATACAGACTATTTATACTCAGTAAGAACTCAAAACTCTTTTGAAGCTCTAAACTACAATGAGACTTTTCCCAATATCACTAATAAATACAATAGTATCAACATAATTCCAACATACAAACCAAACCCTTTAACCAGAAGAACCAATACCAGAGTGAATAAATCAAATACAGGTAACTCATTACAAAGATCTTACAGTCAACCACAACCTACGACATCCACTAAACAACCACTTCCAAAAAGAAGAAGAGAAGAAAAGAAACCTAACAATGAAGAAAGTGACACATTCCTTAAGAAAACTAATCAAGAAAAAAACAGAAAGCAAATCAACCAAGAGAAACCTGATATTACAATGGAAAATTATGATAATGATACCTGCTATAAATCAATATATAATAAAAATAATGATGACAAAATTAAAGATACAAACAAAGACCCTAATATTACATCCCAATCTCTTAGAAGCTACAAGAAACAAATATCTAGTGTACAATGGCCAAACTCGTAAGAAAACATCAATATATAAATTAAGTTTATTTTTTAATAAAAACTCTATTCACATCACTAAACCAAATCGGTTAATAAATTTACTAAAATATTAAATCAACAACAATTATATAAACATAAAGAAAAAATAAAATATATAAATAAATCGAAAAACAAGACATCAGATATAAAAATTAATCATTAATTAAAACAGTTAAAATGATAAATTTTATTCAATGGAATTGCAGAGGAGTCAGATATATTAAAGAGGAACTACAACATATGTTACAGAAGCATAACATACATATATGCATACTATCAGAAACGTTTTTAACAAAAAATCTCAATTTCAACATAAAAGGTTATTTTATTGAAAGAGAAGATAGGATACAGAATACAAACTATAATCCCCACGGGGGTGTTGCTATTTTGATTCATAAATCTATAAAATATAAACGAGTAATGCTAAATAACCCATTTAATTCGGTCGAAATAGCTGGAATAATTTTAACACATAACGAAACTGATGTAATATGTATTTTATCAATCTATGCTAAACCGAATCATAAACTATCTAATTCTAATTGGTCACAGATAAAACAACAAATAGATGTTCCTGTTATACTTGCTGGAGATTTTAACGCGACTAATCTTGCTTGGGATATAAATTGTCCAGGTAGTCAGTATGAAGGTAACGAATTGTTAGATTTCATAGAAAACGAAAATCTAAATATTATCAACGATGATAAACCAACTAGAGTAAGCAATCTCAGTACAAGGGACAGTATATTGGATCTCACATTGGTATCAATGACGTTAACACAACAAATTACTTCGTGGCAAGTTCTTGCAGATAGCTTAGGTAGTGATCACTACCCAATTTTTTTCTGTTTGAATGACTATAATAAAGACCGTTACCGTACATCTGAATATTTAACGAGGAGAAATTTCCGAAAAGCAGATTGGGAGAAATATAGCCTTGAAATAGAAAGCAGAATTTCAAACCTTAGCACAAATGGAATCACAAGTAATCCCCAAGATGTTGAAAACAAATACAACCAATTTAGAGATGTTATTAATAATTCGGCAGACATACATATCCCATCTACCAGATTGTATAATATAACTCCTAATAAAATAAAACCGTCTTGGTGGGACACAGAGTGCAATAAAATGATAGCTCAAAGAAAATTAGCACTAACTATTTTTAATAAAAACATGACAATGGCGAATTATTTAAATTATAAAAAACATCAAGCTAAAACCAGACGATATTTTAGAGCCAGAAAAAAAATAGAATGGCAAAATTTCTGCGAGAATTTAAACCCTAACACAACAACCAACATTGTCTGGAATAATATAAGAAAAATTAACAATAAAAGCTATAGTACTAAAAGGATAAGTGATAATGAAAATTTAATAGAAGAATTCATTAAAAAAAAATTTCCACAGAACAACAATTTAAATATTACTACCACCACCATCGTAAAAGATAATTTTCTAGATAATAACATAAATAAAAATGAAGTAAAATTCGCGTTAAATCATAATAAAAACAGTAGCACAGGATTTGATAGAATAAATTACAAAATGATACAAAACTTACCTGACAATGCAATAAACCATCTTACACAAATATATAATCTGTCATTAAACACTGCTGATATACCATTAGACTGGAAAAAACATATCGTTGTTCCTATATTAAAAACAGGAAAAGATCCAAACAAAGAAGAATCATTCAGACCAATTACTTTACTATCATGTATGGGCAAAACTATGGAATCCATCATCAAAAACAGACTGGAGTGGTATCTCGAACATCATAAAAGATTACCTGAGTTACAATTTGCGTTTAGAAAAACAAGAAGTACACAGCATAACTTAAACATATTGAATATCGATATTCAAAGAACATACAGTAAAAATCATTATATGATAGCTGCTTTCATTGACATTGAAGCTGCTTATGACAATGTTAATTTAAAAATATTAAAAGAAAAAGTAGAAAACATAGGTATATCTTCCAAAATATCCAACTGGATTATAAACTACTTCCAAAATAGAGAAATAACAGTTAGATACAATAATAAGTTAACTGGTCCTATACTATGTAATCACGGAATTCCACAAGGCTCAATATTATCTCCCTTATTATTCAACATATACACAGAAAAGTTAACAACATTATCAGATAACAACACAACAGTACTGATGTATGCAGATGACATGGTTATTTATAGTATGGGCCATACACAAGATATAGCTCAAAACAGATTACAATCGAAATTAAGAAAACTAGATATTTTACTAAAGGAAATCAAATTAAATATATCGTCAGAAAAAAGTAAAATAGTTATATTTACAAGGCATAGAATAAACTGCAGTCCAAAAATAACCATCAGAAATAAAAATATAACTGTTAGTTCAAATACCAAATTTCTGGGTATATTCTTTGATACGAAAAGCACTTGGGCGAAAGAAATTGCACATATTATTAACAAATGTCAAAAAGGCTTAAATTTGATGCGATGTATAGCAGGATACAAATGGGGCGCACACCCAACAACCTTAATAAAAATATATAAAGCTATTGTTAGACCGCATATTGACTATTCTAGTACTATGATCTGCACCGCAAATAACTCAAGATTAAAAAAAATTGAAATTATACAAAACAAATGTTTAAGAATAATATTAGGTGCAATGGTTTCAACACCAATCCAAATCCTCAACTATCAAACTAATATTCCTCCGGTAAATATCAGAATACAACAAATATCAGACAGTTTCTTTTGTAAAAACAGACATAACTCATGTGGCCCCTTAAATACAAGATTATCTAAACTATATGTTCTTTATAATAAACCATATTGGACAACTCATAAAAAACCGGCACTTTTAACTAGTTTTGATAGATATAATAACTTGAACTTAGAGGTACACAACATTATACCTTTTTTCAAATTTCCATTAGAAATAAGCATGACAACAATACATACAGAAATAAATTTGTTCAAGAAGAATGACAGTAAGGAAATAACTTATCAAAAATATATGGAATATATAACAAAAGATGATATAAACTGGAGTATATGGTTTACCGATGGTTCATTCGAAAAAAACTCTAAAACTGGAGGAATTGGCATTTTCAATTATAATACAGATCAACAGTATAAATACAAACTTAACAACATCACAAATTCTTATAATACAGAAATAACAGCAATTATGAAATTACTAGAAATAATACAAAAAACTGACAATAAAAATATATTAATCTTCACAGATTCTCGTAGTGTTTGTGTATCTTTAAATAACAATAAATTCAAAAACAATAATAATAACAAAATATGTTCAATTAAAGAATATCTTTTAAAAATGGAAAAAAATGATATCAATGTTAAACTTATTTGGATTCCTGGACATGTAGGCATAAAAGGAAACGAAATGGCTGACAAACTGGCCAAAGAAGCTTGTGTAGATGGGGAAATAATCGAAATAAATTGGTCAATAAATGATTCCAAAAAAATAATTAAAGAAAATTGTATGGCAGAATGGCAGAATATATATAATGAGAAAAGTCAAAGTACTGGAAAATTTTTTTTTGCAGCGAATCAAAAAATTCCAACAACCACATGGTTTAATAAAAACCATTCACGAAGATATATTTCAACAAATTGTCGAATGAAATCTGGGCATTCTAGATGTCCAGCTCATCTATACAAAATAAATATAAAAGACACACCAAATTGTAGATGTGGAGAAGAAGGTTCTTTGGACCATATAATTCTAGGGTGTCATCTTTTAGCATCAAAAATTGATAGACTTTTAAATGATTTATGTAATGTAGCACAGTTCCCAGTTAATATGTCCTGTTTAATGACAAGTGAAGCAACGGCGGAAATAGTAACAAACTTTGTGATAGAAAATAATATAGAAGTGTAATTTAAGTTAATTATTTTATTTAGTATGTATTTAATTTTAAGTTTAATTTTTTAAAAGAATCAATTTGTTTGTATTTATTAGAATAATTATAATTTATATGTAAATTTTTATATAATTTTACAAATAAAACCAATGGCAAGAAGGCTGAATAAGCCAAAGCCTAAATTAAATAAAAAAAAAAAAAATACATTATACCTCTTTTTATTTAGAAATACACAATATTAATGGTTAAAGTAAATTTTCAAATTTGAGGTTAGGAATAAAATGACAGTGTTCCATATATATGCTAAATAAAAATGGCGTCATATTTCACATTTATTAGCCAACTTTAAGCATATATTCTATCTATTTTTTAATAGAAAAATTGTATAAGGTATATCACGTGTGATTTGTACATGTTTTCACTATAATAAAAGCATCCTAATATATACGAAAGTGCAATAGTTTTTTTATAAGATTCAAAACAAAAGGTGTAGCTATATCGAATAATTACCAAAAAATTATCTACGCGACAATAATTCAGTGAAGTTTTAAATTTCCCGCGCAATTCTCATCAACTGCCATCTATTAATAAACTACTGTCAAATTTAGAGCAAGCTGCGTTTGTGTTTGACAGAATTAATGTTAAAGCTTAAAGGAGACTATGTTGACAAATAAAGCGCTTTTTGCCGAAAAAAATAACTTTTATTGATAAATAAAGCACTTTTTGAAAAAAAAAGTCACTGAATTATCTAACTGCCCTCGTAGATAAAATTTTGTTATATAAATGGTATGTAAAATATACGTAGGATTACCATACGTCCCGTATTATTAATTGTCCCGTTTTCTCTAGTACGAAAGAGAAATGACTGAAAAAATAAATCAACTTTATAATATACCTGGGCTAAAAAGTATTATAGCTTTGCATCTTTTATATTAACGTGTTCATTTGATTTTTACTTACTTTTTTCATGTTTTATTTATTTAGCTTTTCAACGTCGCGTATCAATGCTTGGGAATTAGGACAACCCTAAGTATACGTAAATATAGTCAAAATCACGATAGATCGGCGGTGACTTATACTTAAAAGAGGTTATAAGAGCGGTATAAATTTATAATACGATAATGAATTTTGTCTTATTCGTTTCTATATACATTATAGAAAAATAAATGAGTCAGTGCTTTTTAGTTATAACAGCAGTTTATACCCCACAACTTCTTTTAAATATGAGTCACCACCGAACTCTCGTAACTTCAACCATATATGGCTTTTAGGCTTTTTTCACCAAAATATTTACGTAAAATTTTATGCAAAGATGTTACAAAAAAATATGATATATACGAATAGTTATTAAAAAAGCGTTTTTGGTTAAGGTCGCACTGCGAATAAATTTGTATCAAACACAGCAAATTTGGATCAAAATTAATTGTGAATTAAAAATCGTCAGTGTGTATGTTCATATGATTCCATGTGTTACAGAATTGCGCGATTATATAATTTAATCAAAATTAAAAGTGGTTTTTCTTGATGAAAAGGTTCCACACCACTGGTATTACGTAATAATTCAAATTAACTAAAACACTGTAGGTAAATTATTTGTTTAACAATACTTTGAAGAAGAACAAATATTTTTATAATTCTGATAGCTTATTATACTGATTATAATCATAATTTTAATCAGAAAGGAAAAATAATTGAAAAGTTTACTGATAAGGATTAAATTAGGGCTTCTAAGGGTTCTCGGAATTTCAAGTTTTGATTGATGATAATAGCACTCACTCAAAGTGTCACGTTCTTTAATCATTTTCAAATGTATTTCACTTCTAATGTACAAACTTTTGGGAAAAATGCGAAAGCTGCAATACTTTATATAATTATTTTAAGACAAATTTATAAATAGACGTCATAAACACACAAAAACAGAGGTAGTAAACTTTAAAAGCGTATCAATAGGAGTTAACTATTTTAAATTAACTGGCGTTTCGCATATGTGTCACTTTAATATTTGAAATTTTAATATACATATGAAGCGTCTAGATGCAAAGGGACAAGTAAGATGTAAGTGACAAAAGTACAATTCTTCAGAAAACGAGTTTAAAGTTAAGATCGTACAGGCGTTTTTGTTCAGTAGGTTTTAGAATTTACGCTATATAGTAAAATCCGACCGTATTTTATCATTGTCACATCTTGTAAAAGCGAGACGAGACATTTCTGAAAACTGTAGAGACGAACGGTACCGAGACCATATACGGCGAGTCCGAGAGTCCCGTTTCTGGTCTCGTTAACGTTATTTAAAAAAAAAATTGCTAGAAAAATAAACTACATCAACATAAAGATTCGACCTTTTCTTATAACAAAAAAAAGGTTAAGTCGTAAATTTACGAAATATAAATCTGGTAAACTAACATCTGTTAAATATTTTATTTTATAATTTTGTCTTTTACAACATTTACAACAGAGAAAAAAGCGATATGCTTTGTGTGTGAAAAATTTAGAATAAAAAAAATAATTAGCCGAAATAATATAATGAATTACTTTGTTTAGGACTGTACTCCTAGTAAGTTCTCATAATAACGAGATGTGACGAGACGAGACGATTACGAGACTAAACTAATGAGAACGAGGCGAGATTTTTGAACCTCTCGCCTTATTTCGTCTCATGTGAAGCCCTATATGTTTCAATTAATAATTTTTATTTGGACCTCATGAAAAAAAATTTAATTCATTCAAAAACAATAATTATATTGCCCTTCGCGAAAAGAAGTTTTGCGTGTGACGTCACAACGTCAAATTTTGTCACAATTTCGTACTGAAACCTTAGCGTAAGAAAAAGGCGTCTAAAGCATTCGAATTACAGCCGAATTCTTTTTTACAATGTAGTATTTAAAGAATACACACATTTATGCCTAAGCGAATATTTTTAATCTAATCTAAAGAAACCTTGGCTAATCCATTTCAAACTGCTGAAGTTATCTGATGACACTTCTGACACTCCTGGCAATAATAAAGACAGACAGATGGCCGATGTATTGACAAATGAATGATAACGTCACAAGGTAAAAATAATAATACAGTGGGGGGAAATGAGTGGCAAAAAACAAGTCCTAAAATAAAAATGTAAATGCATGTTCTATTGTAGTTGTGTAGTTGTGGATCGTTAAGAACACATTCATTAGTTGAAAACATGCTGCTCAAGGCATTCAAGGCAATGCCCATTCAAAACCATAGCATAAGGGTAAATTTATGCCGCCTTCGAATTTAATGGGAAAGGGAAAAATCGTTAGAATACTCTTGGTACTTGAGGTCGCCCTTTTTACACCCTTGTTAGTTCTTTTAGTGTCACCATATCAGTATATGTTTTACCTTTGTCCTTTTTAGTTATTTTACGAGTAGTTTTGAAGTTAACGCACATTTAATTAATACTTGAAAAAAAATCTTATCTACAACAAAACATTTCCAAATTGTTTTTATGGAGCTTTTCAGTATTGTATCTATTTATAACTTCCTGACTCCTTCAACAAGTGGGTTAGACAAAAATTGTGAAACTAAGGTTTGTCGCACACTGCAAGCGTATTTAAGCGACGGCGAATTCGGACGCTCTCAAAGTAAACCGACTCCTGTGTTTTTTGCATGTGTTGTGTCACAAGACATACATACCACGTACCGATACAACAGTACGCCAAGTCAAACTTGTGTACTGTAGGGTGTATTGGAGTTGTTTTACACTAACATAATTTATCATGAGAGAAAACTTTTACTTTAATTTTTATCGAAAAAGACTATTGCAATCTGTTCCAGTGTGATTGCATTTACAAGGTTCTGATAGGTTTAGCGTTGTAGCATTTATTCGCTTGGTTAAAATTTGCTGATATATGTTTCTAATATGAGAGCTACGTAACGTCCGTATTAGGACGACTTTGTCGCTTGCAGTGTGCGAGGTTCATTACATTTACAGGGTTCGTATACGTCCGGTCAAATTTCGCTTAAATACTCTTGCAGTATGCTACAGCCCTTTTGGAAGTATCACATTAACACGAGGTTGAGTTCATGTTATGCTGTAACCCTTGTTAACTATGCAACTACAATACAAATTTTAGATTTTTATATTTAGAAACGTGAAAATAATAAATATTGCGGTCAATTTTTTGCCTTCTTTTATATGCGTAGAGCCGTTTAGAAAAATAAAATTTGTCTGCGACCCAACAACCAATTTCTCTCGAACGAAACTAAACTGGGTTTGAGCACGTTTTGAGCGACTGTGTTTCTCGGTTGCAGGGCGTGCTCAGGGTTGCATGCTTTTGATGGTGACATCATAGGCAGAGATGTGCACAAATACTATTCAAAAGTATTTAAATACATACATACATACAAATACGACACAATAAAATCCCCTATTATGCTATTGTTAAAAATTCTATAGAGTCACGAAACGCGGCTCGACTAGTTTGCAATCAGTGTACTCGTGTGCGGACGGTCTTAGACGCCCACCAAACACAAAATTTTACTAAAGCGAAACCTAGTATAATTTATTTTACACAAAAAGATTAAAATTTTGTCTTAAATAGTTTGCTTTTATGATTCTAAAAATATAAAGGGATGAAATGAGCATATTATAAGTCTACAAATCTGTAGAATGTAGTTCTTATGATTTGAATAAACCAAAAATAGACGTTTTATGATTTTATAAAGTTAAGAAACAATTATTTTATGATTCTAATAGCAGTAAAATAGATCTCTGAACAAAATAATTTGGTAACACTTTTTACGTATAGTTCAAGTAATGAGAATTCGGAGGTAAGTCATGCTTAAAAGAGGTTGTAAAATCCGTATAAATCTACGTCACGATGGTGAATTTTATTTTATTCGTTCCTATATACATAATGAAAAAAAATTAGATTTGTACTGCACAACTTCTTCTAAGTCGTGTAATTTAAAAGTTAACTTTCTTATTTGAAATAAAACTTAAATGTATGTAACTATCTTTAGCAAATAATAATAATAATATCATTATATTCAAACTTTGAAACACTGTTTTCATAATCAAAATGTGATACGCAAAAACCTTTTATTTTTATTGAAATCTTTAGTTAATTTTGTTTTTAATTAACGAGGTATCCAATCGCAAAAATCTTATGCTGCGGGTTAGATAATAGTAAAAAGAAGATACGGTGCAATTTTTTATTAAAATAGGTTTGGTAGTTCTCACAATTTCGTGGCGACAGTTCGAAAAAAAATAGTTTCGAGATAAGCACTAAAGAAAAAAGAATCTCAAGTGATCTAAGGTAAAGACCGTTACACTTTATATTTAAAATTCATATGTTACAAATAAAATGAATTACATTAAATATGTAAATAAGATTGCATGTTCAACCTTTACTAGAATAGATATATTACTCTATCTATATTTAGATAGTATAATAAAATAGATTATTATAATTTTATTTTATTATCTATTCAATATAAATCAGTTATTTTCTTTAATTTTATCTATGACGAGTATGTTACCTGTTACGTTCATGAGATAATTCTACATCGCTAAAGATTTACAAAGACATTTTCTTATATTTAATAATTCTGAAGATTATCAAATCAGGTCGAAAATTTATGTATGTAATTTTAACAGGAAATAAATAATATTTTTAATGTTGTGTAGTAAGGTAATAATTATTCATGCATATAAAGGGAAGAAAGGTATGTATATCCTGGCCAATTTATGTAAAATAATAATCTATTGCACAAATCTAATCTCGATTCTGATTTGAAGATTTGATGTCAGATTTGGCAATCAAAAAGATCACTTGGCAAAATATGAGCAAAGGAATCTTGTAACTAGTTTTCTGACCACACAATAATATTATTCATAAAATAACAGCATTCGTGTGTAATTATTTAGGTTAAGGCAAATTAAGTTTTAAATTATTTTATATATATAAATATTCCAGAATTAAAAACAGCTTATACACGCATCAAACATATATATATTTATATATATATATATATATATATATATATATATATATATATATATATATATATATATATATAAAACTAATCGAAACTATTTAAATTATGCTGACCTCATGGTTTGTGCGTGTGAACGTGATTATTAGTCAATAAAAAATGAATTAATGTGAAACAGTACATACTCGTGGCTAAACATAGGACATAGGACATAGCCTACAATCTAACTAAAACTGAAGCGGTAATTGTGACACTATTATTGTCATTGTTAAATATAGTAAACATAAAAATAAATGAATGGAACACCATAATCAAATACATCGTAAAATATTTTATTGTATTGCATAATCTATTTTAATATTAATTATTTAATGTTCATAATTTCCATCGTACTTGACAATTGTACAACGATTAATTAAACATTTAACAGTTGGGTTAATATTAGCGAAACTCAGTTACGAATTCGAAATTTTTTGGCCTTTAGGCCCGCTGAAAAAGCGCTACAATGTAATATTAGATTTAGACTTTTTCGGGCCTAAAGCTAATTTCAAATATACTCGTATATTATACCGATAATATTTCAAATATTATAGCGACAAGTGTTTATAGTTTTTCGATAATGTTATGTTCTCAATTATTTTACCTATAGCTTAACAAGATATTTTTTCAATCTTGTTGACTTTTTCAAATAAATACGATAAAAATTTGCTTATCAGAGTTATACTATTTATAATACTTTGTTTATTTTAACTAATTACCAGTAGGCAACTGACACAGGTATTTTTAATTCAACGTCAGATTAAAATAAGACTTTCTTCACTAATAAACTATTAATTATTCTTTGGTATATAATTAGAAATATTATAATCAAAATGCACATAACAAATAATATATAATAGTTAAATATTATAAGTATATCTAGTGGTAAACAAGTTTGCATTAATTTGCAACATATTTAAATGATGTTTTTATCAATTAAAATAATGTTGTTGCATGAATTTCAGGTTATCTCGTAGCACTGAGTAAGAGTATTTTATAATATTTATACAATTTGAACAATGACAAGTAAAACTATTCAATAAATCTTAAAATTTCGTTATTATTTATTTAATTTGACAGATAACTTAGTTTTATGAGATAAGGTTTATAAGGTGAGGCTTATTAATATTTAATATTTAATAAGCCTTTCTGTTAGGTTATTTTTTAAATCTAACTTTTAAGATGACATTTATCCCTTAAATAAATATAATAATAATAAATATGTTGTTATACTTACTTTCCTATAACATCACAAAGTTCATAAACATCATCAAACAAAACCTCATCGTCTCCCATGGTGACAGCTTGATGTGAGGTTATGTATTCAGTTACACCCACATCTAAAGCAAAAAAAATTAAAAACTTTATATATTTAAATCACTCTTTTATTACACTAAATTTTATTTATTTTTTTAACACAGTTTACGTATAGCCGCGAATTTCCATGTCAAAATGTTTAAAATAGACGTAAACATTCGTACCGAGTGTTAAACACGTACTGGCAAACTTGAAATCTAAATGTGTACAAGTGCATTGAATAAAATTGACAGGCGGAGAGTGTACTGCTTCGTCGCTTGACTGGAGCGGTAGGTACATGACAATTAACAATCAGTTACACAGCGTTTACACATTGACACTCTTTTCATCATTTTAAAATGTTCTTCTATTAAAATTGTGTAACTTTTTCTAGTATCATATAAGTTACTTACTTAGTATTTTCCTCCCTACATTTACACTGAGCGCCGCCTATTCCGCCTCCGTGTAAAGTAGTGATACAAATCTAGATAAAAGTCTATTTGAAATAAAATATGGCGGACGCATGATACTTCGAATAGGACCAGCTGTAATTTTCTAAGTTAAACTTTACTTATCAACTTTACAAATCTGTTTATATTGTATTAGTATACATAAGTATGTTAATAACTCTTATATATACTAATATATACTAAGGAAAAGTTATACGAAACATTCACGTAAGTTTGACAGAACACAAGGATTACCTGATTGCAAAAGTTACAACAAGTGTTGCAAGAAACGTAAAATGGATTTGTGTAAAATATTTCAAAGCAAAAGAGCTTTAAGTCCATGTAAAGTTCAGTTTTAACTTAGAATACACTTTTATGCTAATGTTATTATAATTTGAAGGAAGATAATTCAATAGAAACAAATTATCTAAACAGCGAGCAATTTCAATTCCTTTATCCCTCGCGAAATTTATTATAATTACTTAAAGCTGTTAGATTTATTATTTGGAACTCTGAAAATACCTCATCCATTGGAACTTCCTGGAAAATAGTAATTTTCCAATTAAATGTCCAAGTGAACATTTTGCATTCACTTCACAATTATAATAATTTAAATTAGAGGAAATACTGAACAGTCTTCATTTATATTTTGTATATCAAAGAAAAATAAAATCCTTATAAAAAACATTTTTTAATTACATTTCTATTTTTTTTTTAATTTTAAGGCGGCTTATTTCCAATCACCAACGGCCTCCTACTATGTTTTCATTACTTATCGTGTTGATAATGTATTAAACGATATCGATGCCTAAGCTTTTAATTTGTATATAATCGATTAATTAGGAAACAAATTAGATCAAATAAATTTTGTCGGGAGAAGGATTTAAGAAGAGAGATATAGAAGAAATGGACAAAGCAGTATGAGCGGAAAGCACAGGAGTTGTTAAGAGCAGAATTTAAAAGAATATGTATATAAAGGATAAATCAAAAACAACATCCAAACTTGGCATCAACACCTCAACGCTTTCTTTATTGATTCCATTTAGTTTTCACGAATTCGAATTACTTTAAATTCCAGCAGACTTAGATTTTTATGTTACAAGTTACAAAAACACAATATCATATTTTACTAAATCGTAAAAGGTAAAATATTTAAGTTTATTTATACAGAATATTTATTTATTTATATAGAAATCGAGCTCTGTTTTATTATTGATGCAAGAATCTATCAATGTTTACTTTATATAAATAAAATTCAATAACAAAAATAGTCAAAGTCTTAAGTGGCGTAGTTGTTTGTGTCTGACTTCACGTGATTCAAAATTAATTTTCCATGAGTTTTTTTAGAAAATGTTCAAGTGTACAATAAGAATCACTATCTGGAATTTTTATAGATTTATATACTATTCATATAGGTAAATTTTCCACGTATTAATCTTCACCCTATGACATTTTTAATTTTACTTAACAATAAAAACAAAAATAGCTCACTAGTAAATACATAAATAATTTCCGTTGAGTTGATAAGTACTTCCTGCTTACTTTCTATTTTTTTACTCAACTTGTTTCTAGTTTAAATTGCTTTTCAAATTTCACAAACGCAAAATGGGACCTAAAAAGTTCTGAGTTCTGAAATGGTGGCACCACTCGCTCGCAAAGGAATTGTTTCTAAACTTTTTTTAGAAGTCGTTTTGCGGTGAAATAAATTTTAATATATGTATATTGACGTTTTAATTTTTTTAAATATCCAAAAGTTGACAGAGTTATAGCTATAACAAATTTGAGTTTCAGTTTTGCCACATGTTTCAGATACGCATAAGACGTCACAGATGAAATTAGTAATCGAGATTATTATTCCTTCTTTACAATCTTCGAAATATAATACATCATGGGATACACAACTCAGCTGTTAGTAATAAATGACGTATCACACACACACTCGTATGCGTCTATGTGTATAAAAGAGAAGATAAATCGTCGGGAGTGACGTATCTTACATTCGAATTTTCTATAGCGTTCGACCCCTTAATAATTAAAGAAACAAAATGTCTTTTTTAATTGTTTATATCTCCTAAAATATAATGAGTTATTAAAAAAATAATTGAACATTTGAGGTTCTGATAGCCAACTTTATCAATATCACAAGTCCATTAATATTGCCACGGATTTAAGGCTGAAAAAGATTCATAAGTAAGAAAGTCTGGAGGCGTCAAATCTTAGTCACAAAAGATTAAAACATAATGTCATAAAATTTATGTGTAAAAAAATAATTACTTTTGAAAGTGCGGAATTTACAACACTGTAGAATTGTGTAAAATATATTGTTATTATCCTCAATACACAACTGTCAAATTTTATGTCGTGACATTTGAAACAACCTTTATGTTGGAATACAAATTGGAAATGCCCAAGCCGATAAATCTAATCTTGACCAAACTCATCAACAACATCTAAGGGGATTGCCAAGTACCCTTATTTGTTCGATGCAAAAAAGGAAATGCTCCAGCTAGAGCGGAAAATTGAACTGGGGTTACGAAAGCAGTAAACGAGTAATCATGGTTAGAGTTCCGGTACTACATAAACACAGGAAGTATCCAGCGGCAAAACTAAATTATTAGAGTCTAATATGCGCTGCGTATTTTCTATTCGCTTGGCGTTTGCTAATTTGTTCAGTATTTTTAGTTAAAATTACTTAAGTTTTTAAAAACATTTGCGTACATTTAACGTCCATTTAGTGGTGCATCCTACTACACCACTCGCAATGGATTTGCTAAGTTATTAATAAATACAATAAACTGATATACTGTAGTCGGATATACTCTTTAATAGACGTTATATATGAAATTAACAAGGCTACATCCAGAGATCTAAAAAATATTATTTCTGTCCACTGTTCGTGAAATGCTGGAGACCTATAAATAGGATGAATCATAGATAAATAAAAACAATGATACAGTAGTATATTCAGGGATCTCTTCAAATATCTCGGCTATAATAGATCGAATATTCAAATATAATCGACTCGAAATATAGATTTTAAAAAATGCAAACAACCAAAAATAAGTTAAAGTAGATACAAGACAAAACAGTTAATGATTGTTGCTTAAATATTATTGCCATTTATAGAGTATGCTCAATAATCAAAGTGACATAGTACTTATTTACTTTGTAAATATAATGAATAAAAGTCATGTCTGCTTAAATTAAAATTACATTTTATTATTTACAAATAATAATTATGTTAATAATTTTACATCACAATATAAATATATAATTTAAAGAACTAAACATACTGAAATTTTAAAAAAAATTATCTTTATTATATTATTAATTTAATTAATTAGACATCCATTGTGGCGTAATATTTAACATTTGGACCCTAAAATATCTTGCTCTCGTTTAATAGATCAATTATTATTTTTTAAAAGTCCATTTTAAGTTAATTCACAAATTTTATTTATTATAATCTAAGCTTCCATTGCAAACTTTTTAATTATTGATGTTCAAGACGATAGTTTATTCTAAGATAGCAAGTAAGTATTAAGACGAGATTTTTAGCAATAAAATAGCAAAAAAAAAAAAATACAAAATAAAAGCAAGACCACGTTCAGAGTTAATTTTACATAAAAATACTGCTAATTTCATGTTAGTCAATTTAACCTTAAAATTATGATTTATGTAAATGTAAAAACTAACATACAAATTTTTTTATTAAAATTATTTTTTTAACATCTAAATTAGGAAGATGAAGCTTCTTTTTAGTTTTGAAAATACTAGTTTAAAAGGAGTTACGTTGTATTTTAAATCCAAGCCTTAGAATTGCAAATAAATTATTCATAACAAAGTTTAAGTATGATTATGTTTTGTTCCATTAATAAAATGAATATAAAAGTATCTTCAAACTAAATACACCTAGGTTCCATTTACGTCAAACGTATCTACTACATAAGGTTATTAAGTAAACGCGTTTACAGCCTTGAAATTACAATTATAGAATTCTAGAAAACAAAAAATTAAAATCGGTTTGTTTCACCGTTTTTGGATTGACCTGCAATTCAATACTATTTAGGAAATTTAAAAATTAAAATTAAACAACAAATTTATTGATATACATTTTTAAGTACAAGAATTTAAATAAATAATATACTACAGTAAATAATATACTGTAATAAACATATTTTGAAAAATTAAGTAGTATTTGAGTTTAAATAAATAGACTATACGTAGAATTAAATTGCAAATATTCCCATTTTGAAAGTATAATGTTTGTTTTCAAATGTAAGTAAAATTACAAAAAAATTATTTTGCAACATAACGGAATCTTCTGGTTTCAAAAACGAGTCTCCAAAATTTGTTGCATTTATTTATAATTCTTCTGTCACTTTATTTTGTATTTGTAACTTGTTTAAGGTCGATCGATTACGGTCTTCAATAGAATAGGATGCTCTCGATCCACCTTAACTAAACTACAAAATAAATGCCTAAATCAAACTAATACGTCATAAATACTTACAAAAATATTACTTCATTTTGTACGAAAAGTTCCGGTTCATGACTTCTGCAACTAACCTTTGTGCTACCGCTCCAAAGTACACTTCCCGACCTAAAAATAAATGAAGTTCCAAAAATCTGACGACGACGTCCGGTTTTTGTAAATATTTTTAAATATTGATAACGTATTGAAAAAATAATTTAATAATACTGATGCAACATAGTTAATAATGCATTGCCTATATTAAATATTAAATTAACTAACAAAAATTGAGTTAAAAATCAGTCAATTAGTAAATTAGTATCTTATTAATCTCATGCAGGTAATGAAAACCAAATTTCCCTGAGATTTGGTTCTTGATCTAAATTAATGACTACATGTTATAAACAAAAACCATTTTGATTGAGAAACTGTAACAATTTTGAGATTGTACAGTGAAATATAAGTGTTATTAAAAATGTATTATTATATTATTAATTTTTTGTAACCATTTAAATCATAAAACAAATTTTTATAATTCAAAAATTAAATATACCATTGAAAATGGTATAACAATACAAATAATATTAGTTGCCATTAATTACGTAAGCTGCATATTAATATTTACAATATATTCTTTGTTCGGATCAATATTTAAAGTATTAATAGTTTTGTGGATATCTTTAAACTGCAATGGAAGCCGGCGATAGTCAGTGCCACTTTGCTTTTTGAGCAAATATATCTGCACGTAAATTCTGAGCGAAACAAATACCCAGAATCTGAAACAAAAAATTTGACCAATTAAGAGCTTAATTAATAAAATTAAAAGCTATGATATATATAATATACTTATATATAGAATCTATTCTAATCTTTATTCCAATAACAATCGAGCATTTAACAACAATCAGACGAATAAGTTGCTTTTTTTAAATGTAAATAGATAAAGCCCCAATTCCACTTACTGAGTTTTTTTTATTAATTTAAGGTATTAACTTAAATGCAAATTTCGGCTTGTGAAATATAAAGAAATAAAAATAATTATGTTAAATAAAGATAATAATTATATTATTATATAAAGTATATTAGTCTCGAACGACGCATGATTTCCCAAATTGAAACTTATATATAAGGTAAAAACCTTAAGTTATAACGACAATCAGTGAGTGGAAATGATACTTCAGGATTAGAAAAGTAATCATTGCATTAATATGGAATTGTAATAAACAAAATAGACTCAGCATTGGAAATAGGGTGAATTAAAATTAGAACAAATAATTTAAAAAACTACGTAATTGGCATATAACACACATGGATCAACAGTCTTATATTAAAATATTGTAAAACCTATCATTAATTAAAAAAACAATTTTTGTTAACTAAAATGAAATTATATAATTACAAATATCTAATAACTATTTCAGCAACATTTATTATATATATAAAAATTTATAACTACAAAATAATAAAAACAAATAATAACAGACCTGCAAAAAAGCGGTGCATATAGCACTGGATGCCAACATCAGTAAGTTTCTTTCGACCCACTCCTCACCAGCCTGGACGCATCCTTTCTCATTTATTATTTTGGCAACATCAAAATTCTGATATGTTGAACAATATTTACGTATAGGCATGTAGAAGATGGAAGTGCGAAGATGGCAAACAACAAATAAAAAAGAAACAACACAACATGTAAACACCAACGAAACCGCAAATATAAATTGACATTATAATGAATAAATTCGACAACAACTGAATACATGAAAATGTTTGAATGTTGTAACACAATAACTAAATACCACAAAATTTACTGCATAGTCATTTGAACATGATATATTAATTATATATATATATAAATATAAATATATATATATAAATATAAATATATATATAAATATAAATATAAATATATATATATATATATATATATATATATATATATATATATATATATATATATATATATATGTGGAATCAAGGTATCTGATGGTACTATATAAATATATATATATATATAATTTTCTGCTTAATTAAAATATCGTAGTACTAATACTTAATACATAATAATTTACTAAACAAAGGTATGAGAAAACATGCATTCACTGAAATATGATGATAAAGTATTAATTCAAAGCAATTGCATTCCAGCCACCTCGTAATACTGTACATAAGATTGATTTGTTATAAATAAATACTAATTATACATTATTAATTCAATTAAAAACATCATAATTAATAATTATCATTAGTATATCCATAACCAAGTATATCAGAAACACTATAACATGCTTCAAAAACTATTTAGTAAATAACTAAAACTTCTTTAGAAATATATTCAAGCAGAATTTATCTTATGCTACATGATGTGCAGGTATAACTATTAACCTGCATGACCATTGCACCAACACACGTTCCTGCAACAGGAACTAAATGTCCTTCCAGCCAATCTTCACCTGCACGCAGACATCCCCGTTCAAAAATATGTCTTTCAGCAGGCTGCATTCCACAACATAATTAGTGAATTAGTGTATTAATACCACCACTGTTAAATATAGAATGAAATTAGAAAAAGCTTAATATGTTTAATTTAAAAATTTTGAAATAGTTCCTAATCAATTTCTATAACAATACATTTTGCCGAAAAAAATTTCACGTGAAATACATTGTCTCACCTCTAAAGTAGTGAATAGAAATAAAGCTGCTTCATTTATTAAGGTTCACGACAATTTGTAATAAATTAAGTACATACATATTAACTCTGATTAGTACGTATCAGTCTGGATTGAAAATGTTCTTAGTTAAAATAGTAGCTCTGGAAAACAGAATATTTCTATTTATTTTAATTATAAAAATTAATGAAAGTCTGTTTTATATAGTTATAAAATATATATATAAATAGTAACGAAAAATCACCATTCTCAGCTATTTTTATGTTCTCGTACACCAAGAAAGGCTTCAACGTTAAAGCTGTCCGAAATATACATTTACTAAATACAGGAACTTATGATAATCATTGTATGTGGTAAGTAGCGTTAGGAAACCAAAAACCAGGCACAGTTGAAATTAGATATTGCGTGCCATTGGGTAGTGAACCACGTTTTGTTTATTGAATATTTTTTCTCTATTTGACTTTTTTTAAAGCCAAAAAATTTATTTCTATGTAAAATTTAAGTTGCCTGTAAATTTTGGTCGCCGTATTATGACATCAATGTCTTTCTTTGGCTTTGATAATAGATATTACTCTGTGGGCCTCGAATATGAATGCGTTTATTTAGAAGAACGATATAACAAATTTATTTATTATACATATATTTAGTTTAACGATTTCATAATATCAACACTTTCTGTGTTGATCGAAACATCTGTAAATATTGTCATCTGACATTTATGACTATATTAGTGCCAATATTGTGACATTTAAGGTTCTGATAAAATGTCATAAAAGTTTAGCATGGTTCACAACCCATTTAAAAATATACAAAAATAATATATATATTTAAAAATATTATTTTAATGTCTGTTTATTTATAATGATCATCGAAATTATACTTTAAGAAATAGAAGTTAGTCTCATGTATGTAAACTGAACCATAGGCCAAAAACTCCCATGAATATTTTCACCAATTTTAAGACTACTAATCATATAGATAACTAAAATACGGTATTATGAAAAATTGTGACAACTGTTTCTAATCTAAATTAAAGCACAGTTTATATCAGAAAATAGCCGCTAGAGTTTTATGTGGATAAGAACAGCAGTGTTGCATTTACAAGAAAATCAGACTTGCAAATAAATAATAAAAATGTTAATATGTGTTGGATTAATGAAATAAAAAGTTAGTGTATCAAATAATAAGATAAAACTTCTTACATATCCAGGTCGTCGAACATCATAGCCACATTGTTTATTTTTAATAACTTCATTTGGTCTTCTTTTACAACATGAGAATGGTACTCCGCATGCTTCACGGCTTCCGACAGCCCGAGATGAACAATTGAAATAGTTGTTGCGATCCCAATCCTTAGGACCCTCAATTCCGCAACACTGCAACTGCAAAATATTATTTTGGTAAATATTGTGCAAATGAAAATAAAAATATAACGTGTTGTTCTTATATTTGTATTAACATATGTACCCAGTCTTCTTGAATCCAATCAATCAAGTTTTGTTGATCGGGATCTTCTCTATAATGTGTAATAAAAGCCTGGAAACCTCCAGTTGCTTGTTGTTTAATCTAAAATTACGTTATATAAATAAAACATTAATCACCAAATATTGATATTATGAAATATACACAAAGACAAAGTTTGTAAATATTATTATATTATATTGAAATACTTGCCCAATCTTTAAAAACAAATCCTAATATACCAACTGTCATTTCTAGCATGAGGAGCATAAAGAGAAAAATTGCGTACTAAAATAAAAAAATAACAATTACTATGCTGCAGTAATTAATAATGTTTGTTATTACGTACAAATAGGTTTTTTATACTCACTGCAGCCAAGAGACATGTATTTTCTCTTAGAGCTCCAACACACCCCGTGAACCCTATTATAAATGTGACAGTTCCTAGTGGAGAATATACAAAATTATTTTTATGCAAGGAAAATTAATACCGTTTGTATTACAGTGAAATATAAGATATTTTACGTCAAATAGTTGAACATGTGGAAATGAAAACCAATATTACCTATACAAATTAAAATAAATGCAGGATCTAAGGCAATATTTGTAAGTTTGGAGAGGTTGTTAAATGTGTCTTTTTCACTCCAAGCCCAAACGCCAACAGCCAAAATACACAAACCAAGCATCTAAAATATGAAATAATTTCATTAGATAATTTTGAAAATAGAATATTTTTAATATTCCAGTATAAACATTGAAATTATCTAATTATCTTACCCAAAATAATACATTAAAACTAAAGATGACATACTTCAAACAGCAGCTAACCTCGCTGGTATCACGACGATACTTTCTGACGGGCATGTTGAAAACACGATCTTACGAAGAAAAATTATATTTGCTAAAACAATGGTAAACTACAAGTATATGCTGAATTTGTACCAATACATCTTTTCCATAATTTATATATTCACATTTAAAAAACAATTATATTTTTATTTTATTATTTAGCTGAGATCTGTCACGTTTGACATCCGCTGTACCACTACAAACTAGGCTTTTATTACCAGCGTAGCCAACTCAAAAATTAAAACAAAATCATATGGAGGGGTTCAGAATCTATAACAAACCCGCAAATTTAAAATATTATTCATTTTTAAAGAAGTTAATAAATAATTTTGATAGCAAGAGAATGACAAAAACGTTTCATTGTAGCAATGCAATAAGTTGAATGTATAACTCGTTCAAACATTACATTCGAGAAATTTAATTAGTTACATGTACTTATATATCATTAGAAATACCAGAAATATTATTTTTATCTACATCATTTTCTATCGTAGTATTATCAGATAATTCGTTATAAGAATCTAAACCAAAGCTGCAAGAAAACATGCAAAAACGACATATGATAAAACACAAATGGCATTTCAATCATCTTATTATACATAAGCACAGATTAGCAATTTAAAATAAATATTACCCATATGTTACTATCTCAACTAAAAAACTTCTAATAATTTATATTAGGTATCAAAAATCAAAATATCATCACTGAAACGCTAGATTGCATGTTTCAATAATAATAATAAATAACTATAATTCTTTATAAATTATTAATACTGTCAAGCATAATTTTTCTCCAACTACTTATTCGATTTTAATCTATAATATGGTACTATGTCCCAGTATGTACATTATTCGGTATAAACACTTAACGTTCAACTAGTCAAATTGTAACCTTTTGTACACCCACAGGTTTCTGCGCACTCAATGACAGCCATGGCAACGTAGAAATTTAAAAAACTTTGTATTTTATTATATTTTATTGAATGAAATGGTATATCCAAAAGAAAATACAATGTTCTCAGAGTTTTTGATTAAACCTTTTTAAAGTCCTTGAGAATGTTGAATTTTACTAATATAGAAAATAAAATCAAATTTTTTCAATAAATGTATAAGATCTTAACGATGTAAATTAGGTTGCATAGTGTTTTGGCGCATTTAAATTAGTGTGCCATCTGTTGAAGAGTAAGGAACAACTTATATATAATGCTAATCTCTAATAGATGTCGCTAATAAAATAAATTAATAACAACAGCGGGTCTATAACCAGATGGACCCTGAACTACGAGAGGCCCCGAAGCGATGATAAAATGAAACATTTTTTTGACGCTTGTTGTTGGGAAAATAATTCTGTTGTATAGCAGAAAATTTAAATTCCAAATATGCATGGCGGCTAAAAGTGTCTGATATATAATATATTTCACAGATTTCAAATACAAGATCTTAACGATGTAAATTAGATTGCATAGTGTTTCGGCGTAATGAATTTGATGTGCCATCTGTTGAAGAAAAGAGGAACATATTATTCCAATTTCTAGTTGTAGATGTTGCTAACGAGATAAAATTAACGAGAATAATTATTGATTTTATAAATTATGTATTTATTATTTACTAAAATTTCATTTATTTTCACTTATTCTAGAAGAAGGTATGTATGCCAGAATGTACACCAGCACAATCGAAGTTTATTTGTATGGAATTTAATCTTTGTTATAGTTATGGAGTCATGTGTTTATTTAAATTATTTCAAAAACAAAATGTATATCAAGTACATGAAGACAAGACATTTGTTATTATTATAATTAATTATTAAATTTTAAATTATCATTATTTTGAAGTTAAGTGCAATTTTTTTTAAATATTTTTAAGAAAATAGCTCAGTTGTATCGAAGAATTTCAATTGAAAATAGGCATAGCAACTTAAAGTAAACTTGGTTAAATATAACTACTTGACGTAAAATATTATCATGAGCTTTTTTTACATATTTTATGAACTTTAAATATAAATTAAGTTGCATATAATATATATAATATGCTTTGGCGCAATTAAATTAACGTGCCATTCTGTTGAACAAATAATCAACCGCATAAAAGTTATTTTTTATTTAATGGGCTTGTGTCCTTATTTTTTAGTGGTCGATTTTTCAATTGTTGATTGAAATTGATGTTAATAAATGTGTATTGGCGTGTCTATTTTATTAAATATCTAAATATTGACGGAGATATGGCAATTACAAGTTAGAATTTTAGTTTTAGCGCTAGAAATGGTCGGCCATATTTGTATGACGTGAAATGCATTTTAACGTCAGTTATTTGTTGAGTAGGTCAGTGCTGTGGCAATGTTTTGTAGCTGTTGGTAGTCAAATAATTAAGTCAAGTCAAAGAATAATAAGTTTTTTATCTATTTATTTAACCCTGCTAAGGCAGACATAATATTGAAATTTGATTGTTCCTTGAAATAGCTGTAAATATTATTTGATATTTAAATATATATAGCAGAGATTTATGAGCTGTAGGGTTGGTAACCTTACACAAGGATTGTGATGTAACATGCACTTGGAATGTGTACAACGTTGAATTCCTTTAATAATTAAAGAAACAAAATGACTTTTTTAATTGTTAATATCTCCTAACATATTACGAGTTATTAAAAAATAATTGAACATTTGAGGTTCTAGTAACCCACTTTATCAATATATAGTACACTTTTATAGAAATTAAGACATAGGACACAAGCCCATTATATGCATTACTTCAATTCGAGAAGTTTGAAAGCCTAATATCAGTTTAGTAGCAGTTAGTTTGAATCAAAGTATTACGTATTTTACATAATGCTTGTCACTACACTACAGGCCGGCTGTTAAACTCATAGTTATCACAAAAGTTAGTTAACATGCGCAGTTAAAGAGAAGTAAGATCTTGTTGAATGTACTGAAGTGGTACAACGATAGTTTACAGCTATCAGCAATCGGCTCTGTCATATCGCTGTGTAGTCTATAGCGTAAAATAAACATAGTGGGTAATGGTGCAAATTTCGTAAGTTAATGCAGCAAATTAACTCTATTTTTAAATTACCTATAAAGGTAACTGAATACAATTGATTTTGTCGAAAGGTAATTGTGACTAGATGCAATTGATTTCTCCAAGTGCATGCGCCAAGCCTTCAAAAACTTAAACTGGCACTGCACTACTACTTTGAATTTAAAAAAAAGCAAACCTTCCAAAATAATTATTTTATACGGATTATCTGCAACTTAAAACTTAAGTCACACGTTATTGATTGAAGCCTATAACATAAGCGCTTTAAATATTAGAAAATATAAACATAATATTATTATTATAATTCAATTTATAAGAGGTCACTGCTCATGCTTAAAGAAAGTTAACTTTTATATATACGACGGTGAATTTTATATCATTTTCGCTCCTATATACATTATAGTAACCTGAGCGAAAGAGTGCATTTTTCCATTGATGCATTTCAAGCATCAGTATGATCTCTAATAAATTGAAAATTTGATAAATTGAATAAATAAAAAAACAGTGCAGACATTGCAGAACAAGTAGATAAAAGTAATAGTTAAAAAATTTCACAAAATTAAAATATTTGCGTTTTAAATAGTTATACTTAAATGCTAATAATTTAGTCAAAATTTGTCATTGGTAAAATGTCCAAATGGCGTCCCACTAACACTAAGTCCTCATATGCGTCTCCACCTGATTCTTTGCCCTGTGAACACGAACTATATGTTGGAACATTCGTACCCGAATACGCATATGTGGACCTAGAGCAACTACTGTTTTTATAAAAATCATATTCAATGCTTTATATATTTAATTTGCATCATAAAAAACATTATTACATCAAGTAATAATATAAATATATATATAATATAAGGTAACTATATATAAAGTTATTTAATATAAACAAATATTCTTTAGAAAGAAATTAATGGAAAATTAGACAGATAATGAAATTTTTATTTCTGTACAAACGCTCTATAATATATAATAAAACAATTATTCAAATAAAAAAAACTTATCTAGAATTATAACGAATAAGATCATTTGGTTTTAGCGTTTTATTTTTGATTTAAGAATTTAATTCCTTTCTAAAAAAAATTTTGATGTGCAGATGATACTGTTCTTCGGAATATATTCACTAGTTAGCAAAAACCGATTTTATAATTTAAAATATATTTAAAAAAATTTATTAAATAATTAATTTAGATTACTACAAAATAACATATATTTTAACGGTTGAGGAATATATTATTGTAGGCATCACAGATTAGTAATACGATTAGTGTAACGTAAATAAAGCATACTACTATATACAGGCTTTGAACGGATATAAGGTTTGTGGTACTGATGTATATAAAAGAAAGACAAAATGTTTCTATAATATTAAAAACTAATAATATAAATTGTGCATAGACCGTATATATTTGCACAAAATATCCACAAATCTAAAATCATATAAAGTTTTGCAACCTGAAATTTACGATGACCTGTTTTGTACTAATGTAAAATTTAATCAAATACAATATTCTTACAAGGTAACTTTTATAGAGCTAATTAATTACATTTATTAAATAAAAAGCACTGTAAACCACACTTAGAACTACGCACTTGACAAAAAAAATCTATCAAAAATAAAAAATTTGTTAAATAAATGGTTTAAACTAAAGATAAAGGCTGTATTTAAATAGTTTTAACCTCGTGTTTTATTTTATCACACGTTGAAATTCAACTCACAGATTTTTTTGATTTAGAATTCATTTCAGTTGCTTCTTTTATTGCTTTATCTTCAATTTTTGATTTTGCCAATGCTTGTTCTTCTTTTTCTTTTTTCTCTTCTTTCTCTATTACTTCCTCTTTATTCAATACTTGTACTAGCTCATCTAATTGCTTCGTACTCATCTTGCCGTCTTCTTTACTAATAATTTCAATCACCTAAAATATTATTAACAATTTCGTTTTATACAAAATAGTATTTTTGATAAGTTTAAAACAAAATGAAATAGATGTTTCATTTTAAAATATATTTCATACCTTAAGAACATCTTCGACTTTTACCCTACCGTCGCTATCGCTATCGATTTTACTGAGAATAGTTTCAATTAATTTTAATCGTGATTCGTCTGGCACATTTTTTACTTTCTTGATTGCCATCATTAGTTCTTGAATTTGAATAGACTCCTCCTTTTTAACTTTTGGATCTTTGTGGTCAATTACAGTTTGAGGATCTGCTTTCTTAACTTCTTTGCTCTCTAACTCTTGGACAACATTATCCATTTTAGTTATCATTTTATTGACCTTCTTTAATAACCTAGTTCATTACACAAATAAAACTTATTATATTACACCATTTCTATGAATACTAAATGTATTTCTTTCGAAATATTAACTTTACCTTTGAGCTCCTTTCGTTTCCTTTAATTCTCCTTTTTTACTACTATCAGCAGCTACCATAATTTCTTTAAATTCCTTCACATCCTCTTGATAATCTGCGATTTCTTCCTTGATATCTTTGATAACTTCTTTTTCAATAACAAGCGTCTTTTTGGATTTAGATAAGGTATCCAAAGCATCTTCTACTACCTAAATTAAATATGCATATAATTTAAAAAAATATCAAAATTCTATGCCCAACTGTTATCAAACATTACCTCCAAATCCTTGGCTGTAAATTCAGCAGGTTTTTTCGGTTCTGGTTTAGTTGGTTGCAATGTCGCATTTATAATAATTGCTGTATCCGGAAGGTGTGCTGTTTCTCTTGCAGAAATAATTGGAGCCTTGTCAACAAGAGCTTCTTTTGTTTCCAATTCTTTGCGTTTCTCTTCCTCCTTGGCCTCCTGTCTTTCCTCTTTAATTTTACGTTCTTCTTCTTTGATAAGTTCAATTTTCGTTTTATTGTCAATCTTTCCCTCACGTTCGCCTATAGCAGCTTTAGTTTGTGTTACAATTGTTTCAGGTAATGTAGAAATGGTAGCCTTGAGCTTATCACTGGTGGGAACATTCTCCGGTAACATTAATGCACGAGACAACAATAATAAAGAAGGTGGAACTTTTTCGTTAAGGCTCAAATTTATCCAATCGTTTAATTGTGATCTAAGTCTCGATTCAGGCATACCGTATGCACGCATTCCTCTAGATCTGCATGCCTGTTGTACTTCCGAAAGAGTCATGGTATTGACTCCTTCTCGTTGAATCATTTTATCATCTGCAGCAAGACTGCGAAGTTTCATTCTTAATTGAAACCTTAAAAAATTATTGGTTCCAATCGTATTAACCTCCAATACGCGGCATAACGCCGTAAGTTGCGGTCTGCCCAACGAATCGAGCGTAATTTCATCTTCAAAAAGTTTAGAAAATTTCATAATCTCTTCATTACTAGCTTGAACTCCTGACTGGCGAATTTTTACAAACCATTCTGAAAATTCTTTCGCTAATTGTGATTTATGATCTTTATGTTGTACGGCCATATCATCAAGAGTTTGCGTCAAAAACTTCGCCATTTCCAATTTTACTTTTAAACTCTGTTTAAGTTTATCTTCCTTTTCGGTAGCTGTTTGAAACGTAGATGGCAACATTCCCGGAAAGAGTTTTATCACCACCTGTAAATAAAAAAAAATTAAATCATTTAATCCTATATTTCCTAATCATCTTTTATCGTATTATTATATCGTTATAATCACTATCATAAAATTAATGTATTATAAAACAATAGGTTACAATTAATATGTAGTTATTAATATGTGTTATGAATATGTAAAGTGAAGTTAGAATAATGTTTTATTTACAATAGGTTTTTATAACAACATTTACATACCGGTAACAAAAGCTCCATGAAGGGAACAATGATAAATACTGAGAATGGTAATAGGCGAAACATATCAGCTGTCGTTCTAACAAGCAGCCTATGTTCCCTACGATTTAATGTTTTCCCATTTAAAATCCGCCATATGAGTTTCCTCGACACATTAATATCGATAAACAGTAATCGAAATCCATGATAATAATGTGTAAGTTCATCTACGATTTTTTGTTTTATAGATTTTTTAATTGGCGCTGGAGGTGCAGGCTTTAATGGTGCAATTTGTGCCGCATCTTTTGCCTTTTTTTCATCTTTAAGATTTTGTACTGTAACTTCCACTTTTGATGAAGGTTTCAACACTCCATCTTTATCGAACCACGGTGTTGTTGTTGAAAAGTTTCGTACTAAAATAAATGTCGTACTAGGTGAAACCCAATTGTGATTTCTACAAAATGCACTTGGAGAAGGAATAACCGAGCTTGTATTAAAAGCACTTTCAAATGTATTTCTTCTATCTGTTGACATCAGCCATCTGCTGCTCGATAAGTGCCTGTGTACAATTGCTTTGTTTAGTCTCATGCTGTATGAGTCAAAGTATATTTCCTCGCAATGACAGCCACCTATAATTTTTTTTAGGTTTAGTAGATATAAAATAGTGCATAGTAAGTATTTAGTAATATGTCAAAAGTTTTACTAAATAATGAAAACATCCAATTCATTACATCACTTGTGTCAAGGTCCTTAAATGATATGATAGTGACACTTGAAATGTTATGAATGGAAAAATATCAGCATGCCAAGTTCTAAATGATGAAACTTTCATGAATTTAGAAAAATGGGACATTTATTTATAATACTGAATTATTCAAATAAACTTACTTCTACATATCTAAAAAAATATGAACTTGACCGGCTTTTGAATCAGATGGCGCGATTACATAAAGCTAATGACGGCACGAGTTAATAAAAGACTCTTGTGAAAAAGCATGACAGTGACAATAAAAACAAAATCATTCAATACGTACGTTTAAATAATCTTTTCGAGTTTGGAAAAAATATTTTTGGAGATCGAAATATAGCGTGCATGTTTGTAAAATATTTTTTAAAATATAAATACAAAATCAGCACAAAGATTACACGGCAACTTCTGATATTGACGTATTATAAAATCAAGAACAAATCAAGAGTCACAATATTTCTTTTATTTGTAGTTTCGACGATAGCAGTACATCTGCCACACTGCGGCCAGATATGAAAATATTTATAACATCATTCGTTTATAATCTCAATGTAACGATCGTAGCGTAGTGATTTCATTTTCACATGTCAAGTGAACTAATATTTTTATTATTAGTTGCTGCTAGCCTTTCCTGTCTTTTTGATTATCTTCCACTAAATTTATATTAGAAAAATAATCAAAATTTAACAGTTTTAAACTACTAAAATACTAAAACTCAAGCGCATTCTCACGGTGCGATTTTATTTAAACGATGGATAAGAAGAATAAGAGTAATTGAACGAGTTAAGGTTCAAACCAAAGACTAATCGTTCAAACGATTCAAGTAACTAAACTAATATTCCTGTCTTATTGAATAGCTGAACTGCGTACAATCATTTCTTTTCGTGGACTTATGTTTGTTTAAATATTCATCTAATATTATAATAATATGAAATACATCTAATATGAGTATACACTTCCATGGCTGTATGGCACCTAACATAAATATACAAAGCTTCGAACAGAATACTTGTTTACTAGGTCTATCCCAGTAAACAATTTGGTGAACTGTTTTGTTTTGTGATGTTTTCATCACTATTACACTTCAATTATAGTTCGAATCAACTTTATCTTTATTTGTATTCCGACAGGTGGAATGGTTTCGCCATTTGTAGCCGATAAAATAGACATTTCATATGAACGACTGTGAGAAACTGAACTGTAAATGAACTCGTTCATGACATAAAATCATACGCATCTTAATATGATGACAAAGTGACTCCAAAATGTTAACTGGGATTTCATCGTAACTTCTAAAATTATATAAAATACAAAAATTTATATGAAATGCATTTTATTCAGAAAAACTATACTGTATTAAAAAATATATAATTTGGCACTGCAAATAATTCTCTGTTTACGATTCTTACGGAACAATATTAGTAGGTTTTACACTGCTTGTTTTTTGTTAATTATTGTTTAAATTTTAATGACCAGTCATATTCTTCAAAGGTTCATCACTCCCGGCAGGTTTGAACATTTTATTTTTAATATTCTTTTTAGTTTTTTCTAATGGTATTGATGGTAATTCCTGAATAACGGCTAAGGCTTTCGCCTTAGCGGAATTCTTGTTGACGACGTAGGATCGGCTTGTCAAAGCAATGTTGTCTTTCTTGTTACGATAGCGCATTTGAGGCAAAACACTGAAAATTATAAAAGATACAAATTCAATTATAAACCAATAACTTAGATTATTAACTATAATATTCTCTTCATTCAATGTATTTTAAATAGCTGTGGTTTTATATTAAATCAAATATTTACAATTTATTCAACTTTTCATTCAGTCGCATAATACTGTTAGATATTAATAATATCCCAACATTTACACACAAAAAAAAATTATTCGTGGAGCCAGATATTTTTATTTTCTTTATACGTATGGGAGTAATTATAATGGGCTTGTGTCCTCATTTTTAGTGGTCGATTTTTCAATTGTTGATTGAAATTGATGTTAATAAATGTGTATTGGCGTGTCTATTTTATTAAATTTCTAAATATTGACAGAGATATAGCAATTAAAAGTTTGAATTGTAGTTTTAGCGCTAGAAATGGTCGGCCATATTTATATGACGTGAAATGCATGTTAACGTCAGTTATTTGTTGAGTAGGTCAGTGCTGTGGTAATGTTCTGTAGCTGTTGGTAGTCAAATAATCAAGTCAAATCAAAGAATAATAAGTTTTTATTTTATTTAACCCTGCTAAGGCAGACATAATATTGAAATTTGATTGTTCCTTGAAATAGCTGTAAATAATATTTGATATTTTGATATATAAATACATATAGCAGAGATTTATGATCTGTAAGGTTGGTAACCTTACACAAGGATTGTGATGTCACATGCACTTGGAATGTGTACAACGTTGAATCCCTTTAATAATTAAAGAAACATAATATCTCCTGAAATATAAGGAGTTATTAAAAAATTTGAGGTTCTAGTAACCAACTTTATCAATATATAGCACACTTTTATAGAAATTAAGACATAGAACACAAGCCCATTATGAAAAATTGACAGTCTCCATATATGTGAATATCTTGAAGATGTTAATATAGTATGCTAAACTTACTTCAAGCTATTCGATTTGATGTCCCTTTTCGAGATCTTGGGATGGTACGGCGTCCGTTCTGACGATTTCATGTATTTGTAATCAGGTTTTTTCATGATAAATGGTCTCGATTCACTATTTAAACGGTTTGTAAAATCTGCATTTTCCTTTTTAATTGCGTAACTTATACTTTCAATCTCTTGGCTTATTTCTGAGTATATTTTCTCTGAGTTACTAGCATTGAGTTTATGCTTTTTCATAGGTGCTGTTTCTTGAGCAGGTTCTAAGCAACGTTTCTTTGATGGACCTGGCATTTTACCAGCCCCATGTAATGCACTACAACGCATTTCAATTTCTGAATTAGGAAATATTTTATTCGCAATGTTATCCTCTGAACATGCCGTTATCTTCTGAAATAAATTCTGAAATTAAGTATAAATTATATTAATACAAATTACAGTGAATTATAGTTTTATTTTATCGATATAAGCAGAGGTGTGCACAAATTCTTTTCAAAAACATTTAAATACAAAATGCAAATACCTCGTTCTTTTCTTATTTCAAATACAAAATAAAAAATATTATTTTCCACTGCTCAAGGTACTCGTCGATAAGACAGAAATGAAATATGCCGCAAGAATATAAAGTGATATATGAAAACAAAGAAAATTTGAAAAACCTTATTGAATTTATAAATAAAGCAAACCTAATTTCATTATTTTAAATTATAAATTACAAATTATATATTATAAATTATTGTATATGTGCTAATAACTTCTAAAAGTTGATGCACCAACAAAATAAATAAAAAATAAAAAATAAATTTCATGTTAGTATTTAAATACAAAATACGTATTTTAAAAATACTTTTTAGAAAATAGAATACTCTTTATGTTACTAATATAAATGTTATTTTTTTTAATAATTATGAGAATTCTCTTTGATAAAAACCAACTACGTTTTGAAACATTTTTGTTTCATAAAAATACTACTTATAATTTTTAAAAATAGCAAAAGTAAAGGTTTTATTAGTGTCGCACTAGTCTAAATAATGTCGAATGAAAATATATAAATGTTGAATGTCGCATGTGGAGTTATTAAGACAATTGTGCTGATACTTTTAGATCATAGATGGTGCTAATGTTGGTGGGGTTTTAAGTTTATATTCAAAAAATAATATTTACTGCTTACCACTATGAAGTAACAAAAATGAAAAAAGTATTTTGTATTTTCCAAATAGGAAATAGGTTTGTAAAAGTTTTCAAATAAAATATAAAATGCTATACTCTTAAAAGATATTTAAATACAAAATAAAAAATAGGTATTAACTATTTTCTTTTTGCATTTTGAGTATATGTATTTGAAAAACGAACATTTCTGGATATAAGAAACTTCGCTTTTTAACGTAAATACATATTCTTAAAAACGAAAAGTTTTGCAGTAGTGATTCACAGAAAATATATATGTTTTGTTTTCTAGACTCAACCAAAACTAAGGAAGCTATAAAAATATCCTCTTAATTTGAGTTGTCCGATGAAATGACCCTTTAAAAGCACAGTAACCACCATATTGCACCATACCCCACGACTATTTTACTTACCCCAGGCATACGGTGCCGGCGCCTCCGTTCATTGTTCAAGTAACTGCTTAGGATGGGTGGGTTCATCCAGCTGGTGGAAGAGGGGGTTACTCTAGGAGACTTGATCGTAAACCGACGATGAGGAATCGCATCGCGATTTTCACTGGAATAACAAAAAGAAAAGAAGTATTTGACGTCATGTTTAAAATGTCAAAGACGTCAAAGTGTAATAATAGATCTGCATTATGAATATCAAAGATAAAATTTCATCCTATATTATAATGCTCCAACTGAAGGTTTATATGTTTATTTGTTTGTTTGTTTATATGGTGTCTCGAAAACGGCTCAGCGCATTTTCCTGAAAATTGCCTATTTCGTAGAGAAAAAAATTCTAAGTCTTTTGGCGTCCTCGGATTTTTCCCTGAATTTCCTGGAAACCCGTACTTTTGGAAAAACTAAAAAAATTTTTTTTTTATTTTTGCTCTATAACTTTGAATTCGTAAAAGATAGAAAGTTGAAATTTGACATGTGTATAACGGTGTTCAATGCTAACTTTTTTTGAAAATTAGAAATTGAAATTTTCCCCTGAATTTCCTGGAAACCCGTAATTTTGGAGAAACTAAAAAAAAAAATTACTTTTTGCTCTAACTTTTAATTCATAAAAGATAGAAGAAAAATAAATACATTTAATTTACATAATAATGAAATATGTTATTCAGAAAAAGAAATTCAGAATTCAAAAATTTTATTTGGGAGCACGAAGGCGGTTTTTGCCGAGGGTAAAAATAGGGCTAGAAAGTTGAAATTTTATATATGGGCTAACTTTGGTACTTAAGTTACAAATCAAAAAAAAAATCCCAAATTTTGAAAGAAAGTTGGTCAAGTAATGAACAAATTGAAAAAAATATACTTTTTTAGTCAGTTTATATGAAAAATTATTTGTTGTTATATGTAAAATAAATATAGAACGAGTTCTGGTTTTCATGGGGAACATGAAGAGAGAGAGTCGAGAGAAGAAGAACCAGAATGCACTTTTGAAAGTAGTAAAAGTCTAGAATAATTTTAAGTTTGAATGTATATAGGAATGAAATGTATTAAGAAATATAAAACTGTAGATTGTAAAGCCGAAAGGCACACAATTAATATAATAAATAAATATAGAACGAGTTAAATATTTCAATTTAAAAATGAAATTAAAATTTGAAATGAAATTCAATTCACACACAAAGGACAGTTGTCGCTTGCGACTGGGGTAAACTCTAGTAGATATAAGATATGTGTTTATTTATGAAGATACTCACCTAAAGTCATTAAAGTATCTATGCTCTAGTATTCGTCGAACATTGGCACGTTGTTCTGGATCATACACTAACATTCTCTTTAAGATTTCGCGTCCTGCACGGCTAATATTAGGGATCAAAACATCCACTCCGGTTCCGGCTTGTGTAGGGAAGGAATATAAACAATTCCTAGATTTGCTGTAAGAATCAAAATAAAAACGATTTTAGTTTTGTGACAACAATTATTTTGACGGTAATAGAATTGCCAACTATCCAAGCGCAAAATCAAAATTATTTTGTTAAATGAACTGCATTTTAACCCTGCGTGTGTACACTGGGTCTTTTAAGGAACAGTTGAAATGCCTATGCCTCCTTAAAAATCTAGGTAGTGGTAGAGACTTAAGATTTCAGCAGCGTCCGGATCTGGCAGTTTACCGGCAAAGGCAATCCAGTCAACCTTGCCTCTAAAAGGGTCAGTGTACAAACGACGTTAGTATTTTCCAATGTTAGTTTTTTTGCTTTTCTCGTTGTTTTACAGATTTTCATGGTTAAAATAAATGTTTTATGTAATTTGATATATTATTACTTGGATTATATATATAGATTTTTTTTTTATTAAATTCTTTTTTAGTAAATTCTCTTGACACTAATTATTATTAACTGTTTCATAACTTTTGTATTTTCAACAATAAAAACTTATTTTGTGCCGAATGATCACCGTTCTGTTTATTATTACTTGTCTGAATCCGTAAAATATTTCCCACTTTCAGGTGCACAAATAATTCCACTTTTTGGAGCCCACACCGAAGACACTACATTCTTTCGAAAGCTTATAGTCTAAGGTAAAAAAGACTACAACCGTTTTTCTTAATATTTGTTTGTTATAAAGTTATGAATTTTTTAACAATATTCCGCTTTTCCGAGTTTTTTACCATTTGTCAATTTTTATTAACAACGGTTTTAAACTTTAAACTTTGGCGACTTCTGGACCATGTACTTCAAGAAGTAATCCAGAATTTTTTCAGATTTTTTAAAAGCCTAGAAAACTCTTATAACTCAACTGTTCCCTCAAAGACCCAGTGTACACACCATGACTCGAAAAATATAGTGTTCACACACAGGGTTAATGACATTGCGTTTTTATGAGTACGAGTAACTTTTCAGACTTGCAGCCTTAATTTTGTAGCAAATTAAACGCTAGTTTCAGCTATGTATTGCATTTCCTATTCTACTATTAAGTAGTAGTATGGTGTAGCAAAATTTTGGCGCGCGTAAGGTACCTACTGTAAATTTGTTACCAGCTCTTGGATCATATAAACGCCTGAACTGTGACGAATTTTTTCATAGGCAAAATTTAAAGATTTTAATAATTACGATTTCGAATGGAATCCAAATTATTTACTGGCTCCCGTTCTAAAGGTGTCAATTTCTACGAATAAATTCGTTCTGTAATATTTAACCATGTTTTGCCTCGCAGTGAAAAGGGCACTTTTTAGAATAATATTTCACCTTTTTCATGTAATAACCCTACAAACAATGTTGACAAGATTCGTATAGGATTCATATTAGATTCGAACGGATTGAACCGAATCGCATTAGAATCGTATTAGATTCGGACGAGATTTAGAGAAATTGTTAGTGGGGAAGGAATAAGATATAAGAAAATGTACTGCCTAATGGGACGCAAATCCACATTATCCATACATAACAAGCTAATGCTGTATAAGCAAATATTGAAACCAGTTTGGTCATATGGAATTCAGTTATGGGGCTGTACTAATAAATGCAACATCAAATGCATTCAGACTTTCCAAAATAAAGTTCTGAGGAACATAGTGAATGCACCATGGTATGTCCGCAATAGGGATATACATAGGGATCTCAAAGTAACTACAGTAACTGAAGAAATTACGAAAATAGCAAGAAAGCACGAGCAACGTCTCCAACACCATGTCACGGATGGACTGACAAGAAGATTAAAGAGAACTAAGCCATTTGAGCTAGTATGATGACCGACAGAAAAAGAGTATCAACAATGGTTAATACTCTGACTTCAAAAATATTACCATTATTAAAATTAACTAGAAAAAATGTTATTAGATAGTTTATATAAACTAGTTATAACAATATAATATTTATAATAATAAAAAAAAAACCTTTTTCTAACAGTAAAGATCTACAGTGTTCTAATCTTTAATGGGCTTGTGTCCTATGTCTTAATTTCTATAAAAGTGTACTATGTATTGATAAAGTGGGTTACTAGAACCTCATATGTTCAATTATTTTTTAATAACTCCTTATATGTTAGGAGATATTAACAATTAAAAAAGTTGTTTTGTCTCTTTAATTATTAAAGGGATTCAACGTTGTACAAACTCCAACGGCATGTGACATCACAATCCTTGTGTAAGGTTACCAACCTTACAGATCATAAATCTCTGCTATATGTATTTATATATCAAAATATCAAATATTATTTACAGTTATTTCAAGGAACAATAAAATTTCAATATTATGTCTGCCTTAGCAGGGTTAAATAAAGTAAAAACTTATTATTCATTGACTTGACTGGATTGTTTGAGTACCAACAGCTACAAAACATTACCACAACACTGACCTACTCAACAAATAACTGACGTTAAAATGCATTTCATGTCATACAAATATGGGCGACCATTTCTAGCGCTAAAACTACAATTGAAATTTTTAATTGCTATATCTCCGTCAATATTTAGATATTTAATAAAATAGACACGCCAATACACATTTATTAACATCAATTTCAATCAACAATTGAAAAATCGACCACTAAAAAATGAGGACACAAGCCCATTGTTTGTTTTCTTTGTGTTAATGGCAATTCTATATTATGGTAAAGTTTTAATTCATTACTTACTGTTTATGGAACTTCGACAATAATCTTGGTTTGGGTGACCCTAAAATTTCGTGTATTTTTGCTAGTTGATCTACCTCATTTGCCCCTGGGAATAATGGCTTCAGTGTTAATAACTCATAGAAAACGCAACCTGTCGCCCAGACATCCATTTTTGATCCATAATATCCTACGGTTAATAGGCATTCAGGAGATCTGTACCATCTTGTAGATATATACTCTGTATAGGGTGGTCGACTGTATATACCGCGTATAGATCCAAGGTCAGCTAACTTTACGTTTTCACTCTAAGAAAAATAATTGGAAAATATAAAGATAAGGCAAGTTAATAGCCCATTATACACTAGATAAATGAACTATGTATTTGACGTCACGGATTGGGTTTATCTATCCAATCATAATGCACAACGGATAACGGTTATTTCAAATTTTATATATTTGTCAATTTTAAAATTTCTTTTTGAGTCCAAGACTAAACATCCAATAAAAGAAAATGGTTTAAGACCCGTAATTACTTTATGATAATGCTGAAAACTGCCACGATTTCTTTTGAGCAAAATATTTTCTGGTTTGATATCCCTGTGGAATATTCCGTTTATGTGTAGATGCTCCAGCCCTTTTAAAACTTGATATAAATAATTTTTCACGCGACTTTCTGGAATCCCTCTAGTTCGGGTTTTGATGTAGTCACACATGCTCGTATCCATTAATTCAAATATTAGTATCACATTTCCAGGTAGAGGATCGCTGGAAGAAGAAGAAATTCTATTAGTTTCCATAAAAAGTAACATAAAAAATGTAATAGATTTACTTACTAATGCGATTCAATTAGAGAAAGAATGTTGGGATGTTTTCCGATCTTGCTCATTGCTCTAATTTCATTGCACTCGAAAATGTCACCCATGCTGCAAAGAAAAAACACAGTAAATAGTTACTGAAAAGCAATGTACCCAGTTATCCGGATCATTTAAAATAGAATGCATGATTACTTCAACTATATAGAAAGCGAACACGCATTCATTTATATTTCGTAATGATTTCGAATTTGAAAAATCTGTTATATAAATATTACTATATGAAATGTAGTCCCAGTGAGCCATTTGCTCCCATTTCAAAGTTATATTAAAGGCAAAGGTGAAATGAAATACACAAATGGAAGAAGTGTTTGTTCATCTTCATTTGTCCAAAGAAAATGTCACGTTAAAATGAAAATCATTTCAATTTCGTTTCCTTCGACAAGAGTGTCAAAGACCTCAAGACTTCAAGTTGTTCAATTTTTGCGTTATAAAAAAAGAAGTCATAGAGAATTTAGTTATGTAAAAAGTATGTGACAACGTTTCTTTGGTAATAATTAAATGTTTTGATAGAAAATAATATTTTAGTAATAAGTATAATTACCAAAGACATAGTAAACATTAGAAAGAAACGTAAAAACATTTGTGAACAGTTGGATGAAAGTAGATATTTTTATAAGACCAAATAATACCTATAGTAGATACGTTTCAATCGTTTAGCTGCAAAAAGTGTTCCCGATTCCCTCTCCTGACATTTCATGACGTCCGAAAACGATCCTTCCCCAATTTTGCATAGTACCCTATATTCTGGAAAAATAAAAATAAAATATGTAATGACTAACGTCAATTTTGAAATTTATGAATTATCACAATACATACTTTTCTGAAAAGTTGTTGACATATTTATAATTTCATAATACAATATAATTTGATATTAAATTTTAAATTTCCCCCAAAATTAACTATACGAAAATTTATACAAGAAAAATTTTGCACAAGGAACAAATCAAAACTTGATGGGGAACATTAACGGAGTGATCGTCATTTATTTTATATCTGAAGAACCCCAAATGTAAAGTGCTGCGTTTATGTGCCCAGTTGTCTTGATTGTGTCTTACCCAGTCTTACCTGTATACCCGAACCAATAGCAGACGGCCAAATTTCTTATTTTTATATTTTTTTAAATTAAAATTTTATATTTATTGTTCTATAATTTATTATTATTTTTCACGACCTAACTGAACTGAACTGGTCTCTATGCCACACCGTTAATAACTTACAGAATTAAAAATGTTATATAGTTGACTTGAACTCATTTTTTATGGTTTTTTTTTAAATTTTTAATTGAAATATGTGTTTATAATTAGTGTTTCTATTTATTTAAATATGTAAAAGGTCAAACATATTTTTAAATTTTATCTTGAAGTAGTAACTGTGATGTATCATCTTTTAAAAATCTTTGGCAATTCATCGGATATGACATCACAAGCAGACTTATTCTTTATAACGTTGGATCGCTTTAATAATTAAAGAGTCAAAGACTTAATTATTTTAATTGTTAATATCTAATAAAATAATACGACTTATTAAAAAATAATTTCTTATTTCAGGTCGTGTTATCTATATCAATAGTACACTTTTATAGAAATTGAGACATGGTTCCCATTGATAATTAAGAAGAGGTGCATGAAGTATAGAACTTCAATACATAGACTGATTTAAATTGCTGATTAATTTCTTTTATTTGAACGCATAATTAATGGCACGTAGACTTTGATTTGGCCGAAGAAATATACTTTCAAACATGCCTTTGGGTTACTATTATCATTTGATATAACCGAGATGGCCGGGCACCTGGTAGGAATGGTAAAATTTCAATTAGCTATAACTAATGACATTAATAAATATAAGAAATGATAAACTATTTAAATAATTCACCACAGTTTACAAATTTTATTTGATAACTTTTGATATGAATTCGATTCCCGAACCAACGCATTTTTGGTTGGTTGTTTCGTATAATAAACTTAAACAAATTAAATAATTTGAAATATTAATGTTGTGCTAAATTATTGGATGCTTTTGTCTCTGGATGACATGAAGTTGAATGCTTTTAGATAATGGCAAAAAATAAATATAAACATCCTATCTCTGCAGATATAGTACTGCGAGAACTTCATATAAACTTATTTGGCATATTTGTTGTTGTCTCTGATAATATAATAAACTAATGAGCTACAGAGAAAATATGGAAAGAAAAAATGAGTGAAAATTATATTTACCTTTTTAGTTTCAATAAGTATTGACTAACAATGTTATAAATCAATATCTGAACTATAAAGTTAATTTAACATTTGCGCTGTTACAATTTTGTGTTACTTTGTGTCAGTTTTTATATATTATTGCTTTACCTAACCTACATTTGCTTTGATATTTATTCTCAATTTATATTCTATTTATAAATTATACTAAATTTTTTATACGCATTTAATATGTGGGAAGAAACTTTAACAGCACTTGAACAAGCGTCATCAGTTATTTTGGTAAATAATTACTTTATTTAAAATGTTTCTGTTATGCGTAATGTATACTATATAACAATAACTATTATTGTGTGTAGGGTCCACCAAATTTAGTAACATCAGAAGCAAGGCGTAATGCTGAGAATGTATTCACGAACTTCAAGAAATTGCGGGATCCTTTGGAAGTTTGTCATTATATATTAGAACGATCAACAGATCATTTCGTAATTTATAATGCATGTAACGTTATGCGTGATGCACTAATTAGGGAATGGGAAAATATGAGTCCAGAGAGTATCTCTAAATTAAGAAACTATATATTCGAATATGGTGTACATAAAGATGTTCCTTCTTATATCAAAGAAGTTATATATACGGTATGTGTAGTCAATTTTTTGAAATTATTCGAATATATACGTATGCCTTCTTAAATTAAAAGTGGTATATTTTTCATAGATAATAGGAGTTATAGTTAAAAGAAATCATATAGATGACTTTGGATCTTCTTTAAACACGTTATTAAATGATTTAGAATCAATGATAAATACTGGCCCTATGCTTACTGTAAGTAAAAGAAACCTTAAAAATGTAAACAATCTACACACGTTTTAATATTTGTTTTATTCAGAAAATAACTGGAACAAAAATAATTTATGGAATTCTAATGGAATACTCGACTACAACAAAATCTACTGATGTTGGTTTAACATGGGACATTCATTTTGACTTAAAGAAAAAGTTTGAATCAATTTTTTTGAGGCGTATTTTTAGTTTCTCAATTGACAAAATTCATACATTATTAACTATGCATGAAGATTTATCACAGTTAAAAGATTTTGTGAAATGCCAACTGGAAATCATAGAAATTGTATTAACTTGGGGTTTTGTGTCACTAAAACATATCCTTTAAAATAAAATTATTAGTAGTAAATATTTGATATGTAATTCTATTATTTTATATGTAATCTCTTATTAGGTATTTATATTTTCTTAACTACTATTATACACTGTCGAGACGATACGTTAAAATTAAAGAAACAAATTATCTACTAGAGGAAGCACCTGGACTAAGATTAGATGCTTCATGGAAGGAAACATTTTTTCATCCCAATTTTATTACATTTTTTTTTAATCTATTTTGGAAATATAAAGATGAACGTGATATGTGTTCTATTACTTTAAGTTGTATAGTACAGCTATCAACTGTGGGAGGAAAGATTTTTTCAAACGATGCTGATAAAATACATTATTTAGTAAGTTTCTTACAACCGTATTTAAAAGTATTGGAAATGTGAGTATTAACAATTAAATTTTTTATATTTAATATTTGCTAAATATTTTATGTTATATAAAACATTTGCAGGAACAACGTAGAAGATTATCACGTGAGACCCTTATCTCTCGTAATTAGAAGACTGGCAAGTTTATATCCACCGGCATTTATTATTTCTATCCCTTCTGATGTCTTTCGCAGATACATTATACTATCAGTTCAGTTTACTGTGAATTGTATGCGAGCAGCTACTAACGAAGAATACGTATGTATCTGACTTACAGTAAATATTCTAATTCTACAGAAAGTCATACCAATATTATTTACATATCTTTCATAAAACTGTTTAATCTAAAATCTAAAAGCTAATTAATTAATTCCTGATTGAAGAAATGAGTCTCGTTTTAAAATTTGTTAATGGTAGAATCATTCTTCTATTAACTTCTTATTCTTCGATTTTTATAGAAATTGCAGAATGTTGTATAGTTAATTACAACATATTTTTTAAGTTACCTCATTATTCCATCTTAATTTATTTTAACTTTATATTTCAGCTCTTATATTTGGTTATATTACATACTAAAATATTAATAAAGTTGAAGAGGGTCAAGGAAAATTATTCGTTTGTGTGCGAAATAATTCATATTTAATTATTTTATATTTGTTCTATTATCTGTAATTAATATAGTTTTTTTATAACAGAGTGGATCGGATGAAACCCCATTTATGGATGCAAACACAAATTTATTAAAGGCATGGGTGCATATAATGGCTGAGCCTAAAGTAATTTAAATTAATGAAGTTGTTATTTTACATTTTAATTTGGACCTTTAATTTTACATTTTAATTTGTTTTAGGTATATGATAACGATGTTAAATATAATATTGCTCAACCCATTTTTAATGCATATGTATTATCGCGCATTGCACCTCCTTTGGGAAATCGCCCACAATCAAATGTTGATGATGTATCAGAATTTGTAGAATCTGATAGAATTGAATTTCAAGAGCATCTTCAAATAATGGGCATGTTCGCTCGCTTCATACCAGGATATGCACTAAATTGTTTATCTATGAGCTTAGAATCAAAGTATAATATATTACTAAGTATAATACATGTATTTAAAGTGAATTTATTTTACTTAATTTTTATTGCAGAGTAGAAAACTTAAAAGACGAATTAACTAGGCAACACAATAAAGTTTTGCCACAATCCAGTCCAAAAGTTATAAATGCATTATATGAAGATATTCATTGGCTGTTACTTATTGCGGGTAATAAAGATGAGTTCATTTTTTTGTGATAAAATAAGTTAAAAAATGAATTCATTGTTCAATTTTTTTAAGGTCATGTATTGTGTATGGATAGTGATGGTGAAACACCCATGATTCCGTCACAACTAATTGATTACAGTATTGATCTAGAAAACAGAACAGATAATATTAAAAGTATGGAAGAAGTCGTTTTAAAATATTTAGTAACATCTACTTCAAATGACGCTAATACTTTAGGAAATCTTAATCTGATAATAAGGTATGTATTTGTCTATATATTTAATGAATTATAAAAAAAATTGAACCGTTGCTTTTTTTTAGATTGACTGCTGTTATTTTTCGACTTTGTGAATTGGAAAATTTAGCATTGAATTCAGAAATGTGTGAAGTCTTAAGTCCAGAGATTGCTTCTGACCTGATGTGGTTTCTAACTCGTTGGTCAAAAAGTTATGCAGTGATAAATACTAACCTGTACACTGAAGTAATTAAAAATATTTTTTTAGCTGAATAAAATAATAAAGCATAAATCGTTCTTCCAATAATAATCAAACTAATTTTTTTAGCCTTTCAGTAAGCTTCTTAGTCTTCTTTTCGCTTCTGGAACTCAAGGAGCATCTTGGGTTGTCGATTTTACTTTCAATAAAGTTATGACAAATCTTTGTTATTTTAAATCCAATACTGAAGTATTATTGGGTTCAACAGAATTGTTTCTTTCAATTATGGACACTCGGGATCTGTAAGTTAAATTAATATTTTCTATAATGACGTTTTAAGTTTAAGAGAAATAAATTTTTGTATAATATATATTATTTTAAGCGATACACGTGGATTTATTGCTCAACGCTCTTGGGAATTTTTAAATAATCAACGTTCTTTAAATTTTGACAATCTACCATCGGATGCCCGAATTATGCTTTGGAAAGCATTAACCATTGGAGGGTCAGGAATGGAAGAAACTAAATCACAAATTCCGTATTTTCAGTTTATATTTGCGCCATTGCAAGAAAAAGTTACTGCTATAAATCAACCTAACTTAATGACTACATACCAAAATGCAGATACTCAAAGAAATTTGATTGCAGTTATGGAAATAATTATTGGAAGCATTCAAGGAGTAAAACCTAATTCTGCGCAAATGGTTTACAGCAATTTATATCCAGTCATATCTGAATTACCCAAATTATTTCGAATGTATCACAATTATATTGACATTGTTCAATTGATTCTTAAGATCTACAGCAATATAGCATCTTGTCTATTAATATTTTTAACCGCAACTCAAAATCATGCAATTTATGAAAGTTGCTATGAAGTTTTAAAAATATATGCAGAGTTCAACAGTAACAGATTAACTATAGAGTCTTATGCTGAAGAAGATGCTTATAGTGATTTAATGCTTTTAATGAAACTTTTAACCAGTTTTATGCAACGTGACATTTCTGATTTATCATGTAAGTATAGTATAAGTTGAAATATTTATTGAATACATAAAATGGTAAAGCTCGCTAGATACTTTGATTAAATTGTTAACTATATCGGCAGTACTATATCAACATAGTTATATAGCTAACATAGCCAATGTAGTTATAGCCGGCTAAAGTTAGAATTTAACGCCTTATATAAATAAATTATTAAAAAGTTTCCTTATTTTGTTTCAGTTCCTAATCAACCGAATGCAATTACATCCGCTGATGTTTGCATTTATGGACTTGGGTTTATAATGCCTCTCATGACTCCGGATTTATTAAAATTTCCGTCTCTTGCTATAAATTACTTTAAACTTTTAGCATTTGTTAACGACATATATCCTGACAAGGTACTTTGCAGATGAACTTATATTATATTAAGTCTGTGTTATTGTTACTAATTTAATTTTTTTAAATATAGGTTGCTTCTATGCCTGCTGAGTTGTTTAAATTTTTAACAAACTCTATAGAATATGGCTTAACGTCTTGTGGATTAGATGCATTTTCGTTTTGTTTGGATTTTCTACAAGCTACGGCTGTGCATGTATTTGAGGATGGAAAACAATATTCTCAGTCCTATAAAGCAACTGGAGTATTTTTAAATTTACTATGGAAAATGATAACAGAAAATCAAATTGATTCATATTATGTTTCCTCCGTTGGTACTACTATGTATTCGATTATTTGTAGTCATAAAGACGAATTTTCAAATCTTTATTCACAAATATTACTTAAACAAGACACTGGATCTGCATCTAGACTAACTATTGCTTTTCAAGAACTGATGAAAGGAGTAGAATTCAATAACTCAAGATCACACAGAGAGACATTTCGTTCAAATTTTGAAAAGTTCATCGTAAAAATTCAAATGTACCTTACTGTCAAGTAAACCCAATATAATTTTAAGATATAATTATTACCAATTTATTAAAATGCAGTGTGCTCCATTTATATATGAAATATTTAAAAAAAAGTTTTATTTTAGAAATAAGAGAAATATTTCAAAGATACTGATTGATGGACCATACGATACTGTAATGATGAATGTAACAATTTTTCGCATATATGTATTCAAAATGTAAAGTTCTGCTTTAACATAATGTTTATGTTTGATATATTTATAAATCTTCTCCTATAATACTCAACGGTATTTCTTTTTATTTAATTCTTTTACTTAATGCTATTAATAATTTCAATTTGGTATAAAACTTGGTACAAGCGCCTCATTTTGTACCGGACATTCTTAGTGATTCCAAGGACGCTTACCAAAAAATCACGTGCAAAGCGTGTATATCTGTGTCAAACAGAAGTTATATATAGTTACACAATCTGTAAGGACTCTGTAACTATACTGTTTTCTTTGATAGGACTTTTCAATGGATTACAGTCATTAGATTAAGATCGGGCCACATCTTTTTTGTTCTTGATCGAAATCGGAAAGGTATTTAGGAGGATTCTAATTGCGCTTATGATGGGAGGCAGACTACAATTTGGTCACACTAATTTAGATTAATCCACTGTTGCTAAAAATAAAATACAACATGTTTATCAAATTTAACAAGAGCATACATAACCTTCTTACATCTCAAAAAATGCAGAGAAACTTACGTCTGCTAAAATTAAAAGTACATTTTCAACGCTTTCATCTCAAATAATACAGAAAAATTTATTTTCTGCATGTAACTATATATACACAAATAAAAGTAAATATGGTTGCATACTGATCAGGCGTTGTCATTTAAAAACTTATAATGCCATCTATGAAACGAATCTTTTACTTTATCTATTATATCTACTGTTCAATAGATGGCAGATTTATGTTTATATTACTAATTAACACGTACTTTTAGAAAACTAATTAATATAATCTCTCAATAGAGAGATTATATGATCTATGATAAATAATTTACTAAACTGTTGACAAAGTACTAATATCTATTTGTTGAAAACATTTAAAATTATTTGCTCATTCTTTATTTCTTATAATCTAATTTCATTTTAAGAAATACAGAAAATATTACATTTGTTTTAAAAGTACAAGTACGAGTTACAAAAGTATAAAATTTGCATCGCTTTTAACAAGAGCATTCTTTTATTATATAATTACAGAATAATTTTATTTTCAACGGCTCTTAGCATGCAATTGTAAATACACAAATAAGTATATCTATTTGTATAAGAATCAGGCGTTTAATTATATAAAATAATAGTACCATCTATAAACAAATCATTATTTTAACTGTTATATTCATTGTTTAAAAGATGGCACATCGTATGTTTAAATTATTGCCAAACAATTACTTTCAGAAATTTAATTAAGAATATCTGTCAACTAATTAATATATACTTTATATGATAAATAATTTACTAAACGGTTATAAAAGTACAAATTTCTAGTGTTATAAGAAACTCATGTCATTCTTCCAACTTCGTTACATCACCAGAAATGCAGGAAATCTTGCATTTGTTTAAATTAAAAATATAATATTTTTATCATTTAGAGTATTATAACCTTCCTATATCTGAAGAAAAGCAGAAAATCTTGTTTTAGATAATACTAGAAATACAATATTTTTATTATTACATTGTATAAATAAAACTGACGTGATTGCTAGTATGTGTGTAATAAAACAGATGCACTTGAAATTTTAAATTCTTTCAATTTTTCTATATGTAATCTCGTTCGTTATGCTCTAAAATAAAGAACAGTGTCAATATATTTTAAATAGCGTTCATCAGTATATAAGATAATTTTATAGAATTTAAGTCTCATTTCCAATTTCGTTTAAAAAGTTTAAATCTTTAATTCTTCTCAGAAGTTAGCAAAGAATAGAAAATATACTTACCATGATATTTGTCTCTGGTACTCAAAAATAGATAATAAAAATGGCGATCACTTGCTTGTTTTCATGACAGCTATTTTTATTTAAATTAATTTATGATTATTTCACAGTATTTGTAAATGTACATTGTTATTTTTCAAGGCGTTCGTGAATCACGTTTTCATAAGCAATGAATAATATGAATGTAAATGCAAATTTGCAGAATCCTTTATATGGTACAGCACATTTGCTTGATGAAATAGACAGTAAGTTTATGTTTCTCAGTATATTTTGTTTATGATAGTTGTATTTAATTAAATGAAATATATCTTTAGTTCAAGAAATTACATAGTATAGATATTGATATCTAATATCATGTCATTATCGTAGATAAACAACATAATCAACAATTCGCTTCTAACATCGTTTTTAGAGAAACTGATGGTTCTACTACGTGATGGTCGTACGTTGATCGGTTACCTTCGCAGTGTGGATCAATTTGCTAACCTAGTTCTGCACAGAACTATTGAACGAATTCACGTTGGAAAAGAATATGGGGACATTCCAAGAGGAGTATTTATAATACGAGGAGAAAATGTTGTTTTATTGGGAGAAATTGTAAGTGTACATTTATTTAACACGTTAACTGCCACGGTACAAAAGCCAACACTCTTGGCAGCCAACGTGTTAAAATGACATCTTTAATGTAATTTGTGTAACCTATAATATATGCATATTTTATTTTTAGGATACTGAGAAAGAGAAAGCATTGGACTTAATTGAAGTATCTGTTGATGATATTCTTGATGCACAGCGACGAGAACAAGAAGGACGTGTTGATCAGCAGAAACTACAAATAAAAGCATTAAAAGAACGAGGCTTAAATTTAATGAACGATCTAGGAAGTGATGATATGTATTAAGTGATACAAATATTTGTACCAACATATCAAATAGGTACTTGTATGTAAAACATGTATTTTTTAAATTTGTTTCTGATATAAAATATTTCAAGGATTATGCAATTGTACAATTAAGACAGATATTTAAATATATTAATCATTTTATTAAACTCTCATTCACGTACTGTAATATAACTAATAATTAGGTTGGTAACTTTTTTGATATTAAATTTAAATGAAATAGAATTATATGTGACCTTGACGTCTTAAAATATATGCCTACATTTATAATTTAATTTCTCAAATTATGTTTTGTCGGGGCAGCCTTAAATTATTTACAATGTTATTTTATGTCTTAATTTGTGTTTCTTATTTAATAATTTCTATGGTTGCAATTTTTTATTGTTATATAGTATAGGTGTTATCCAGGTAGATTCATATGCATACTCTACCAAATACCTAGCCTAGACTGAATAAAAAGAAGAGTATGTGTAATGGACCTGAAACATAATGAATACTTCCAGATTAAGAATTATGCGTAATGAAGTTACAATTATCCATTTCAAAATTTATTTTCACTGCAATGACGAGTCATTCAAATATTATGAATACTTTTAGACACTGGACTATTATGATGTGCGAAATATAACGAATAAAGCGAAACCATAACATAAATTATTGATTCAATGTTTTGTATCCATATTCAATTTATTGTTTCTGTATAAAAGAATTCTAAATTTCACAGTACAAAATTTCTAATTTAATGTCTAAAAAATTTATAATTATATTTCTAAATTAGAATAAAACAGTGAATGATTATCGAAAAATTTCTTTTGTGATTTCGTTATGTAACTAGTCTTCATTTAATAAGCTAGCTTATATATTTTTTTTAATTTGTGAAATGTTAAAATTTGTTAATAATCAATACATACAATTAAATTTTAAATAAAGGCATTTTTAATTTAAGTCACCTTATATTAATTTCAAAGCTATTCACTATTATAAGAATATAATAAAATAATAAACTTCATATGAGTGTGATATTTTAATGAAAAAGTGGTCAATACATAACATTAATGAAACATATTAATTAAAAAATTAAATATTAGCGATATTAAATAAACTTTGTGTCTTGCACAAAAGATTAAAACAAATGTTAGTGATTTGTTCAGAAACCATACTTCGTAACTGTACAATTTATGGGTTATAAAACTTTTTTTATTATTCGTCATCACTGTCGCCGCCTCCTGCACGAGGTTTAGGACCACCAGCTCGCTTTGCCATAATAATGTGATCTACACGAAGAACAGTACAGGCCGAACTCACTGCATATTTTAGAGCCCAGTATTTTGATAAGTACAAATCAAAAATTTCGCTCTTTGTAACGTCAACGAGACCAACACCATCAATATTGTCGACGTCAAAACCAACGTTCTTCTCTCCATTCTAAAAATAAATTTGAAATTAATTAATGAAAAAATAAAATATTATTTTAAAAAAAATATTAAAACAAGTCTTCTACTTACTTTATGCGCTTCATAGAGTTTGTCTATAACTTCTGTTGCAGGTAAACCTGAATTGTCAGCAAGTGCTTTTGGGAAAAATTCTAAAGCCTTTGCGAATTTCCTTACAGCATATTGATCGATACCAGGAAGAGTATCAGCGTATTCAGCAAGTTGTTTTGCTAATTCAATTTCAGTAGCACCAGCTCCCGGTAAAAAACGACCATCTCGTGCAATACCCTAATAATTAAAAGTAATTAGCTTATCGAAAATAAACTTAAACCACTTTCAAAATTAAAGTTAAACCCCACCTTGAATGTATTAACACCATCGTCGATAGCACGTTCAATATCGTCCATAAAATTATCTGTAGCACCGCGAATAACAACTGTCGAGATTCTGCTATCCTGACCAAGAAGTTTGAAAGTAACTACCAATGTTTCTCCAATTTCTTCAACACAAACGCTATCGCAATAACCTAATTCTTCTGCACTAGGGGCCGTCAAGCGTGGTAAAACGGTTCCACCTACAGTTTTGCTCAATCGACGTAAGTCAAATTTAGAATTAAGGCGAACTGCCATCAATCCATACTTGTTTAGGAAGTGCAAAGCCAAGTCTCCAAACTTTGCTCCAGCAACAACAACTGTAGCACCTGAATCAGCAATAGCTTTAATTTGATCTTCTAAAAGGGATTCTTCTCCACGGCTGAAATTTTTCAATTCTTCAGCAGTTTTAATAAGTACTGTTCCTTTTGTTTCAGTCTGTATTATATCTACAGCACAAGAATATAGTGCAATTTTTGCATCTTTCATTTTACTAACATCACCCTCAACATGACGCTTAAATACCATCCCTTGAACTACTTCTGAACGGTTTAATCCACAACCAAGAATCTATATTAAAAAAAGTATATATATATCATTAACTACATTAATGTTGACAAAAATAATGTTATACACTTTGCTTAAATTTAAGAACATGATTCAATGACTTTGTAATATAAGAAATTTTATAACAAAATTAAGTTGCGAATATATATTTAAAACAATATAATTTATAAACATCACTTACCTTGCAAACCCTAACATTGTCAACATTGAAAGTGGTTTTCTCTGGGATGATAGCTACGCAAGCTTTTGCAATCAGATCAGTTAGAAAATCTTCATTGCCATATTGTTTAGACATAATGGAAGCTTTTAATCCAACCTTAACAGAAGCTAAATCTCTATAGTCTTTAATTTCGTGACATATTAGAGAAGGAAGAATTTCGAGACATTTGTCAACAGCTTTTTCGTAACCTTCTGCAATTTCAGACGTTGTCACACCCAAACGAAGTAGTTCTTCGGCTACTTCTAACAAAGCACCAGCTAATATAATGACGAAATTAGTACCGTCTCCAATTTCTGCTTCCTAATAAAACCAATTTGATTTGTAAAAAATATATCTTTAGTTTCAAAATAACGTAATTTGATCGAACTGTTATAATTTGCACTACCTGCATTTGGCTGGCCATTACAATTAATTTTGCAGCAGGGTGTTCAACATCAAGTTCGCCAATAATTGTAGCAGCATCACTGGTTACAAATTGCTTTTCAAGGTGATTAATTATCATCTTATTCATTCCATTAGGGCCGTAAGCAGACCGCATAGTAGTCGAGAACTCTTTACATGCGTTTATGTTCCGCATAACAGCTTCCTCCAAGCCATTGTACATCTATAATTTAGGAACAAAAGACTTATTTGTACTTATAATTAACAAAAGTACTTTTAACTCCTACACAAAATCTTCTACTTTTAACTCCTACACCCTATGAAGCATATGACATTTTAACATTATTTGTTGAATATTTCTCGATATATTGTAAAATATATATTTATCTCATTAGAATTACTTACACGAGCTCCATCCTTTAACATTTGGGAAAATCCCGGTGCTTTTGGTACATGTAAAGCCATTTTTTAATATTTCTTATTGAAGTCCAAACTAAAGCACACTAAACCAAGAACAAATCTTAACCAAAAGGCTGACCAGAACCACGAGAATCTTCTAGACGATATAAACCTTCAAAGCTTCCCAGAATTACCGCACTGTCTTGTGTAACGTCAGTGTTACCCAACTACAAATATTGATAATCTTTTTATTCTTTCGTTCAAGAAATATATTGTAAATACTTAATAAACCAATATTAATTATTTGGTACGAAAATCTTCCTTCCCAGGGGTCTTTTACAGTAAATTAAAGATGTATTTCTCAAAAAAGAAGTTAACATGTTTGCATTTAAAACTCCCTGGCAATTTGAAATGAAGCTGGCAATACTATTAATTATATTATAATTATAATTATATCAGCCATTTGCAAACTGTCAAAAGAAGGGTGTTGCTGCATTGTGATTGTCTAATAATTTAAAAAATATATAATTTTTCCAGTCTGTTATTCATTTCAACTCATTGAAATTATCGTAATATCCATATAAAATACAGAAGTATAGAATACATAAGTCTGAATAATAATAACTGCGTCCCATCCCTACATTATTATTTCGCTTGTAAATTTTGGTATCATCATAGGACTATCAGAGACCGCAACAATGGATATGATGGTTTCGAGTTTGCAACAACAAAGAGCAATAACAGAACAGCTTCGTCGAGAAGCTAATGTCAAAAGAATTCCAGTCTCTCAGGCAGTTGCAGATATTGCCAAATATATCACAGATCATCAAGCAGAAGATTGTTTGCTAATGGGCTTCACCAGTCAGAAGGTTAATCCATTCCGGGAGAAGTCTTCCTGTATTGTTTTGTAATTGCTCAAGGTGATTTTCTATACATTTTCTTGCAAATTATGATTCTGTACATCTGTCACAAATTCATCTTATTCATGAATTGTCAATATAATGTGTATGTTAAAATATAAATATGTCAAATAAAATATATTCACTCTAAAATGTATTTTGTTCTAATTATAAGAGTAGTCTATTATTCATGATGTACTTATTGTAATTTCATCAAAACTATTTTTTTTACCATACAACTTGTTGCATCAATGTTTGCTTATTTGACATTTAATATGGATTGATATCTTTATTAGTAACTTCCTCCATTCTGATTTAATTAATAATATAATGTATTACTGTACAATCTACTGAATTTGCCTAAAACATTTTTATGAATCAATTTTGTCTGTAGATTCCGGAATAATATAATTATAATAATTGGGAACGAAACATAAGTTTTATTATTATAGCTTTTACATCAAGTTTCACTATGAATCTAATAAATGTTTAGTGCCATGTTATGAATACCCTAACTAATTATGGTATTAAAAAATACTATTTTAATATATTCAAGAAGTTTAAGGGATTGATTAAAACTAAAAGTTATAGTTATTTTTTTATATAGTTTTTATTCCACAAGCCTAATTATCAATATAACATTGATACCTGTATAATAGGCAGTATAAATTGAGTTATATTTACTTTACAGAATATTCAAGTTAACAATTCCTAAGGAAAAATATATAATAATTGCATGTAAATTAAAAAAAAACACTTGAAATAATTAACAAAAAATACTAAGTTTACAATAGAATTATAAAGTCTGTACAAAGAAATATAGTAACTGTAATTAATAGGTGGTATAGTTACGTTGTCAACATTTTTATAATAAAAATGTTGTCTGTTCGATCAATCTGTTCATTTATTGAAATTTTAATTTTTTCGCCTACAATTTTTAAGAAATCAATGTTGAACTTCTTTATGGTACATAATAATATAATACCCACATTCATAGTCTATGTTAAAAAATAAACATATAAATCTAGATTAAAGAACAGAAAGATCAGACAGATAAGGTAAACGAAAATGATATAATTTGAATGGATGATTACTTTTGTCTTGTATATTGAAAAAATTAGTTTTCGCCTCTATTAAAGTTAAACAGTTTACAACTAGGAGTATTTTTTATAAACACAAGATTATTCTGTTTAAACCAAATAGTATAATTAAAGTTCCATTATTGTATTTCCTACTTTCTTGTTTTCTTATTGTCTGTGAACTAAACAGACATAATTAATAATGCATAATTTTTTTGTATCTTTTGTTACATAGGAATCTGTTTAGACGTTGTAATTGGACATTGCTCACTTAAAGCATTTATGTTTAAACGTATCTGCTACATAAATGTTACTATGTCTTGAAACTATTATAGCCCAGTCATTATAGTAAGTTCACCTCGGAATTCGAGATACCCAGCTGTAAGTCTGTAAATACTTGTATATTGACACCCTAAAGTTGTCTCAAAACCTACATATGGTTTATACACCGTACCACAGTATTTACATGTTTTGTTTTATTTTAAAACAGTTCTGTTTTTCGAAAACAGACTGTTCACACTGGTCTGAACAGACTGGTTTTGTTTATAATGTTTTTCTGTGTGTCCCATAAAAATTGTAAACATGATAAACAACAGCTGACAAGAGCAAATGTTCACAGAAAACAAAACTGCGTGTTCAAACCAAGCAGACTAAAAATCAACAACAAACGTGTTTTCCTTTGATCTTACTGACTCCAGATGGGAATGTGTTTTGTTTACTAAAACAGTTTTTAAAGACAACAATGTTTTAAGAACTGTCTCTTTGGTGTAAACGTTGGTGTTTTTGTTCTGAAAAAACAGTTTTTCTTCGTGTTTTATTGAACTGTCTCTTTGGTGTGAAACCGGCATAATGCATATACATAATAGTTTAATAGTTAAAACATTGATTAATTATCCGAAAATAAGTACTTTGATTTAAGTTACCACATTGCATTTATAACTGCAACGTCTAAACAGGTGTCCTCAGCTGATATGGTTCTGTTCTTAAATAAATATTTTTTGAATCAGAAACTTCTACGGTTACTTTTTATTAAAAAAATCTTTTATTTTAATACAGATTATTGTAAATGTTATATATTTTATGCATTTAATTGTATTTATTATTATGTATACGCTATTGAATTTTAATAATAACATTGATTAAGAGTCTATAGTTGATAAAATATTAATTTCTACAGGTCAAGAGGGTAGAGTACAGATATTAATAGTCACATGTACATTGTGAGATTGATCAAATTGGTACTATATGTAGACATGTTGCAAGATGTCATGGGCCAGATTCAATTAAATATGGATAAGTTTATGGTTACAATAAATCTGTTCGCGTTACATGGATTAAGTTATTGTTACACATGTATTACAGATGTTCTTTCTTTCAGCACTACTCTATTTATAAATTTCTCCCAACAGCGTTAATAGGATTTACTATTAGTGTTAAAAAGAGAAGTTCTAATTCGTAAGTTGTTTTATTTACAGTTAAATTATATCTCTTTAGAAATTGAAAAATACTAGAAATTGTCGCACCTAGCACATGAAGTAGCATGTGTTTTAGACCTTAGAAAGGTGGTTACTACAGACTCTTAAGTTCATTCTAAAAAGCCAAAATAAATACTTAATTATTTATTGTTTTCAAATAAATTTGATTAGGTTATTATACGATTACTTTTCTTAATTATAACAGCATAAAATTCTTAATTTTTGTTGTGTTACATTTAGAAACAAACGATGAAGTACGTACTTTTGAAAGTCGTATTATTTTTTGTTAACGTAAGACTTTGATAATAATTTTAATATTATGTTGATATCACATAATTAAAGAGATACATAGCAACTCTTTCGGTGCTGTAAACATATTGTACAACCAGCCGGACCGATTGAAAATTGTATTATTTCAATAGATCGTATTCTATTATTTCAATACATAGATCTAAAGTTGTACTGTTCTGTTACTTATTTAGTTAATATAGTTATGTTCTTTTCCTACTAACGCAGACATAGTATTTATGTAGCAGATATGTCTAAATGTGAACTATATAAGTAGTACATACTATGCTTACGATGTATTTTTATTTTTAATAAATAATGAGGTTGTGCCACATAATATTGTATGATGCATTCTCTTTATTTCTGAACAACTCTAGTTGGGCACGAGCAGGTTGTGAGCTATCATGCAAAATATTGTTCTATTCAAAGGACTAGATACCGGCATAATATTCAAAATTTTCAGCACCGAAAGCGTTAAGTGAAATATTAAAATTAAGACCATATCGAACACATTATTATTTTCTTTTGTGAAATTTTATAATGATTTTTTTTTATTATATTACTTATTATTGAGTTTTAATAAAACAAATAGTAAAGCAGGATTTTAAATATAAAAAAAAAATCATAATATTGTTTCTTTTTTAATTTTCATAAAATTTTATCCTATATTTTGGTATATTATTGTATCTTATGGGTATGTGTTTTATCCTTAATATCTTTTTATGATTTCCATATATAAATATTCAAAAGTGTAAAATTTCAGGGTTGTGAAAGTACATCTTATTAAGATAACATTAGACAATTAATCTGAAAATTGCATACTAGTACCTATCAAAATATTATTTAAATTGTTTTAGATTTATAGTGCCGAGAATTCTTACATCAGATTGTTTTAAAACAATGTCCACGTTCGAGCTTAATAGACTAAATATTTAACAAGAAATTTTAAACAATATTTATATAATATTAGGATTAACTTGAAATATATTAAAATACACTTATATTAAGTTTTCTTTCTAAACCTTAAAACTATATAGTACAAAATAAAATACATTTATAATTACTATTAGCTAGAAAGACCATTAAGCAAATAAAATAGTCAAGAAGTACATATACTCGTTTAGTTATAATTTACTGAAGATTCAAGTTTTTTAAATTCGATGGTAGTAAGTTTCGTATAATAAATTATAGAATTGATTGGCAGCATTTAGAGTATATAATTTTTTTAAATATTACAAATTTATATAGCAGACAAAGCAATACAAATATAATATACTTCTAATAATGTTTAATACATAAATAAAACCATGTTCTTCTAAATGAACAAACTAGTTACGTTGGACTTTGCACTTAAATGCCATCTTTAGATATCCAGTTCTTGATAAGTAAATGTTTTATAAGCATAAATACTAATTTCTAGACTAACTCTAAATTTTATAAAATATTAAAACAACAAGGAAGTTATAATAACTCAAAACTTGCTGTTTACATATTACATTTTTAATGTTTACATACATTATTCTAAATCTATATGTTGGTGTTTTTTCCTTACTGTGAGGATAATATGTATTTACATATATGCATACAACTCCGCAAAAACAGGCTTAAAGCAGAAAAAGCTTAAAAATTCAATAGATTAAGAGAAAATTGAAAACAGAGTTTACAAAGAGTTTCAAAATTGAATTTCAAAAATTTAATTGCTTTAACATATTAATTACTAAATTAATAATATATTACATATAAGTTAAGAGAATACTACTAGCGGAGCTCATTTTTAAGATTACGATACACACAATTATATATTATAACTAGGCCTACATTTAAGAACAACTAAAGATATCAATAAATTTAACACTGTGATTAGAATTTGTAATGGTTTAACTTAAGGTTTTTTATAATTTTACATTATGTAACTGTAATTTATATAATAATTTATACAAGTAACTAACTGTAATTATGATTTAGCATAACTTTTAGTATAACATCTATTATATATTTGGCAGTTAAATCTACCAAATTAAGTTAAATTTACATATAAAATTTTAGAAAATAAATAATATATTCTAGAGAATTATGTAACATAAGTATTTGTGTTGAATAAGATTATAAGCAAAGAATTTGTAAAGGTTCTTCTTAGAGTTAGAATTCTTTCTAAAACAAATAACTTAAGGTGTAGAAGACGATGTATCAGGTAAATCATTTTCCCTAAACATTACAAGGACACAGTTTTAAAACATTCTCATCGACGTTATTCTATATTAATAATCACTACAGTACATACTCTAATAAAATTGTGTTACAACTTTAATTTACGATTTTTTTAACAATTAAATTCTAATGTGTAAAATAGCATAAGACAATTCATGTTTTTATATTCATATGTTGAATAATAGTTGGTGTTAGTTTTCTTTTATTGTAATATTTAAATTGCATTGTAATAATGTGCGTAGTAAAAAATTTGAATTTTGATATACAAAATTTATTTGAGAAGGTGATAAATCGTATTTGACGTATTTGTATCTTAATCATTTGATCCTAAGTTCGTTTTATTTAATGATTGGTGGCAACTTGTAAATAAATAAAGTTTAATTTACGCGTATGTATAGTTAGCTATCTTTTGTAGTCTTGTCTAATACAGGAATCGGCTAAGTTGCAAATATATGTTGGTATTGAATGTGTATTCAAAAATATTCTGCAGAATCCAAATTTATATTCAGAATATTGTACTTTATTGAATCTATTTGTATTTAGAATATGCAAAGTAGATGTTATATATTTATATAACATATACAAAAATGCCCAGATAGAAAATCAATAATTTCTTAATGTTACGGAAGAAAATACATTCTTATCAAAATTTACCCCACTTAGCCGACTTCTGATGAAATACATAAGAGTGGATTCTTATGTATACAAAATTAAGCGAAAATAAAGGTTGTTTTAGAATATTAAAAACAACATTTTCAAAACATTGTTGTTCTCACTTTTATCTATATAAAATCCACTCTAAAGCGATATAGTATTACACTAAATATTAAATGATTTGCAAATGACCAAAGTAAAAAATATGCATATATATATATATATATATATATATATATATATATATATATATATATATATATATATAAATATATATATATATACATACTGCGTTCAAAAAAACTATATCAACTAAAAAAAATTAATCGAAATTAATAATGATTGTGACACTATCTATTTTAGAGTTAGCTTGCTTGACTTGAGCAGTTCGTTTGCATTTATTTAATCTACCTTAATACTAGCTGGAAAAAACCTTAAGCTTTTATGTGTTTTTATATTCCAATCAGTCTTGACTCTAGCTCGATCATCCGACAAATGTATAAAATTGTTTTTTTCTTTTTAATTTGTAAAACCTTTATTTTCTATTTTCAATTCCAGTACCCCAGTATAAGGATCATAAGTGAATTCATTTTTTTTTAATTTCATTTTCATTTTTTAAATTGTGAATACAAAACATTATCACGTGTTAAACGGTTAGATGTGTATAAAACCATTAAATACTAGGTGCAAAATGTATAAATTACCAATTGTTTATTCATAATATTTTTGGTTTTGGGAAGAGTGTTTTATTTTTTACGATAATTTAATTACTTTATAATTGAAGAACTAATACTAAATACCAGTTCTATGTGTGATTTATTACAATATAATAAATTTTAAATAAATCACATCAGTTTTATAGTAACATGCAATGATTACATGTAAAACTAGCATCTAGTATACCTTCGCATAATTTATCGCAGGATAAATCAATTAATGGACACAATAATACATATTCGTACTGTAAAGATAAAATTAAAAATATTTAAATATTTTCATTCTTCATTCTACTTACTATCTAACCGATAATCCTAGGTAAAAAACTTACTGATCTAGTATACACTATAAAACGTTTTACTGATTGTACAAATTGGAAAAATGTATGAAATGCAGCAATAATATGAACGTAATTATATATACATACGTCACATTTCCATATAGTTCAAAATAAATAGATATTAAAACAATGTTGTTACGTTAAGAACTAGTTATATACAAGACACTTCTTTAATATTAATCGTTGATATACCGGTAATAATTTGCACGGAATTTATGGTAAAATATATTGTAGGCATTATTTCGCTTTAAATACACTTACGCAGAAATACGCTGCATATTATTGTCTATGTAAATATATGTATAAATAAATAAATGAAGAGAGTGTATACGGCAAAGTAAAGAGATGATGAAATGACAAGTATGGTAGATATATAGTGAAATATATCTGAATAGAAAAGGTATAGTATATTATAATATGGTGAGTAGTATACATATGTTATTTTAGTAAAGCGTAAAAAATAATAATGTAAACCAACAGTTGCAATAGTAACAATATTTTAGGACTAATGGAAGAAGCATAAATGGACATGTATATATAAATAGTGATGGTAGTTTATATATTATTTCGTAATGGAGTACATAGACCACATCTATTTTTAGGGTTGGGTAAATTATATAAATCTGTAAAGATGTGTCCATTTTTTGATTTAGGTCCTTTTTCGTAATAGCCATTGGTTAATACATCACCTAATTGATCAAAGTCACTTATACCAATTCCGGTTGTGCAGTTGCGGAAGCTTCATTGTTTCCTGAAACACTCTTGTGGTATAGATGTAATAACTCCATGGCATCATGTGCTTGGCGTTTTTCGCATAATATACTAAAACACAATGAAAATACATTTACACATAAATACAAAATAATTGCTTGTCAATGTTTCAACTGCCAATAATAAATGTACTAGTTTTCAACATTAATTTGATTCATTAAATATATTTCTTTGAATTAATCAAACCAAAGTCCATTTTACAATTTCTTGGTTTAACGATAAAAGAATAATTGATTGATAAAGAAATAATTGTCTTTACATAATTTCTACATAATTTTTACAACAGAATTTCAAGAAAAATAATCATATAGCTCTTACCGTCCAGAGGCTTCTTTCAACTGTTCAAGGAATTCTTTATCTGGAGGAAAAACTATGTCTGCTACACTATCGGGATCCATATCAGATAATAACTCTAAGTCAGGCCCACCTAAAACGGATACATGACATAAGTTTTGTTTTAGACGACCCACAAGACCAGTCAGCTTGCCTTCCCCATGAGCAGCATCTGTTTGATCCACGGAGATATGGCACTGCGGTATCTAAGCAAAATTAATAATTTTGCATTTAAAAGTTTAATGGATTAAATATAGTTATAATATGCTTACTTCAGATGACCACCGTTCTTTTCCACATAAAACCATAAGACTGGTGTTTGGTTCAAGAGTCGCAAAATAATCTTCTTCATCGACTTCTGTGCCATCGGCTTCAAGGACCACAGTTACGCCTTCGTCTAGTGAGCCTAGACTAAGTTTATCTGACAATTTACTTGTAAGATCTAGAAAACTGGATGCAACAATGCCTTTTCTTGTTTTCCGAGTAGCGTCACATACTTTATAAGGTTTTCCCGCGATATTATCCATTTTAGTTACTCTTGAATAATACAATATATAAATACAATTGAACAAACTGACAGATGTCAAAAATTAAGGTTATGTTTATTATACAGCTAAGATTATTGTCACTGAATAAGTTGTATTTAATTTTATGTGTTTGTGATTAAACTATGTTTGTGATTACCAACTACCTCGGTGTCTGTGGGGTAAAATGATTACTTGATGCTGTAGTGACTTCTAAAACACTCCCCCCAATAAAGTTGCTCAATGACCTAATGCACAGGGTGTGTTTTACTGAATTTGGGAAAGCGGAATGTGGTGGTATATATCTACATGTTGTCATTCTTTTTAAATTTCAATAAAGTTAATTTTTAAAGAGTAAAAATAACTGTACCGATCAAAAAGAAATTTAAAAAATACAAAACAAGAGTATATCGAAGTATATTGTCTTTTAATGAGAGTTAATCCTAGGCTGAAAATAATATTTAAAATTTATTGGAACTCTTGCGCCTGTTTGTATGCAAATAATGTAACATTGTTGTTTTAAAATGGTAAAAATAGGTATATGAACCGAAATATGTGTATATATAAAGTAAAAAAATAATAATAACGCCTATCGAACCCCAAATAAGACATTGGAATTATCCATTGTGAGATTCACAGACATGTAAACAGTTGCTGTAATGAAAATCTTGCGCATCAATGCATTAAGTATAATATTAACCTGCAGACTAACGATTTTTCTATAGAATATACATACTGCACAAATTTTCAATTTAAAAATAATTTTTCTTTTTTGATTTTAAGAAAAATTAAATACTGTTTCGTTGTTTCTTTAGTTAGAAAGCAGAAGATGTGTTGTTTTAGTTAATTGCTTCCAAGAAAACAGGAAAATAGTCAAAATTGGGTTATATCAAATATGAATTTTCCATGCAAAACATGTTCCAATAAAACGCGTTCTACATTAGATATAGCCATGGGTGTGCATGGGTGTTGTTGGCTCGCGAGCAAAGCGCGAGTCGTGAATAATTTGAGGGGAGTCTAGACACGCCCACTCACCTCACCCGTCTGTTTCATTTTAGAAAACGCTAAACCCACCCTGGCGTCGGGTCAAAAGCGGTCACGGCGCCAGAGAGATCAATAACTTCAACCCGGACCTTTACTATATATTTGTTTACAAATATTAATTTCTATTTAAACTTTATAAATTTTCGCCATGATAATCACAAATATTGTAGATTTTATTGTTTTTAATGATAAACTGAAATTTTAACACTAATGTTTCTATAAAACAGGACTTTTCTATATTATAAATACAAGTAAAATAATTAATGAAACCTGCCATAAATATGCCGGTAACACCGGTAAAGGTCATGGTACGCACAATCAGTATTTTGCTGTGCTCTGAATGTACATCATATTTTGGCTCAAAACATCGAAAAATAAGAAAGAATTTATTCATATAAGCAGTACAGTAGCAAATCTCTCATGGGCTTGTGTCCTATGTCTTAATTTCTATAAAAGTGTACTATATATTGATAAAGTGGGTTAGTAGAACCTCAAATGTTCAATTATTTTTTAATAACTCCTTATATGTTAAGAGATATTAACGATTTTGTCTCTTTAATTATTAAAGGGATTCAACGTTGTACACATTCCAAATGCAAGTGACATCACAACCACTGCCAACCTTACAGCTCATAAATCTCTGCTATATGAATTTATATATCAAAATATCAAATATTATTTACAGCTATTTCAAGGAACAATAAAATTCCAATATTATATCTGCCTTAGCAGGGTTAAATAAAATAAAAACTTATTATTCTTTGACTTGACTTAATTATTTCGACTACCAACAGCTACAAAATATTACAACAGCACTAACCTACTCAACAAATAACTGACGTTAAAATGCATTCACGCCATACAAATATGGCCAACCATTTCTAGCGCTAAAACTACAATTCAAACTTTTAATTGCTATATCTCCGTCAATATTTAGATATTTATTAAAATACACACACCAATATACATTTATTAACATCAATTTCAATCAACAATTGAAAAATCGACCACTAAAAAATGAGGACACAAGCCCATTATTTAATAACAGATTTGTAAAGTGAATATGAATTAGTTCCGGTATTTACCTAGAGATGGCATCCGTAACTAATTTAAAAGTTAATGCTAACTGCCTTCGGATCGATTGGAAAGTTTCTTTGCTTGTCTCAATTTTTTGCTTTATATTGTAACTTTCTCTCTGACGTCATCCGCCATGAATTAGACCAGTGAGATATTCATTTGTTTGTTAATGATATTTATTTATTTGTTAATATTGGAAAATAAACACTTTACAATTTCATTACAATTTTATTTGCCAATATTTGAAACATTCGTTCTGGTTTGTTAAATTAAAGATTCAAGATAAAAGCATTGGTGTGTTTCTTTGATAAAGTATTACTTCTAATTTAAAGTTTTCTTCAATGATATATAAAAAGTATTTTATTGTAGTGTATATATTGTATATTGTATATTGTAGTGTAATATTATTTTGCTGGGTATATCATTTTAGACTGTATTGGCTATGATCTCCAAATGTAATTTTTTCATGCAAAAACTTAAGTGTTTTTAAAACTACTGTTTTATGTATTTCAAATATATATATAAATTAAATATTAAGTAATAAAAAACTTAAAAAAAATGTTAGTCAATATAAGTTTTATATACGAAATAATTTGTACAAACAAATTATACATTCTTTATTTTATATTACGTTTTACTAGAACTAAATAAAAACATAGTGAGAGAATTGTATTGCAGCTATTTCAGGGGTATTAATATACAATTAAAAAAATGAAATCAGTCAATTGTTTGAAATGGTTTTATTTAAATTGTTTTATAAACATTATTATTAAAATAAAAATGTTAAATATATCATAAAATATCAATTGTCTTAGTACAAAATTTCTATAATTTTGAAAGATGTAAACAAACTTAACAATTTTGGATTAATCGATTTGTAAGTATAAATATGGCAGCGTTTTGTTAAAATAATTCAAGAAACATGTTTATTCGTTTCATATGCATCTATTAATAAAATATTCGAATCTAATGAATAAAGAGAGAAATTATTTAAGGATTTACTCTAGAAATTCCAGGGAGAGAAACGACATGGTGTAATGCCAGTGCAGTTTTACAGTCAGCGGTTTTAGATCTATGGTTGAGGTGCTAACATATTGTATATAGACCCTATCTGAGGAAAACTGTGAGGCAATTTATATTTTTAAGGCTCTATTCTTCTGATCCCACACAAACTCATGTATACAGTCATAATTTACTGATTTCGAAGCCCTTTAGAGGACATGAGAGATGAAATAGTAAATTGTCGCAGAAAGGAAGTAATTTAAGAAGAGTCTAAACAGTTTAAAATTATTCTATTGTAAGAAAGTGCAATTGCCTGGATATCCAAATTACTTTAATATACTAAGTGGTATTTCGGTGTCTTTTTTAAAATTTGATGGCTGCAATTTTCTACTTGGGTGCAAGATTGTCTAATTATTACTATTACTTACTTTTTGGCTATATATAAAAGAAATAAATGATTATGAATAATAAAATGAAAGCGTCCTGTTATAATTAATTGAGATTCTGGAACGATGTGTACGTATAGATTCCTGTATGTTACTTTGTGTAGAAGATGTCATACACAGATCTTGGTAGGTGGTCGGCTACTAGACATTGTAGTTTCTCTGCTCGTGTCACAGGAGTATATCTTGGTAATGGAAATGTTCTCAAAACGGAGTCAGTCAAAGCCTTGATCACGGGATTCAAATCAGCATCCTACAAAATTCAAATATTATTTAATATTTTGAAATTGAATTTCTAGTGACTACAACCAGGAATTAAAAACTGGTATTTTAACGTGTACAAAAGCTAAAAATGGAAATTTTGATTATTTCAATAATTGCGGTTTTTCCTTTCATGAAGCGTTATTTTGAACAATTGTGTCTTACCAGAAGGATCTATAGGTTGCAAAATAATTCACAATTATTGTTTTCGCAAAGCAGCAAGAAATAATTTAAAATTATTTGTAAAATGAAATACGTAGCTATTTGGTAACTGTAATTGAAAGTTTTTAGTGTTTGTAGAAAAAACTTACGGGTCCTTTTGTATACTTCTCCAGTGATCTCAGGGCTTGCTCAAAGTAATCTTCGCTGTATTGACCCTTCTGCTCTAGACTTAGTTGGTCCCACATCTCTCTAGCCTGTAGAGAAAACGTATATAGATACTTATGTATTTTTATATAACAGTAAAATATTAAGGGGTGATTGTTATGAAATTTTCGTAAAAAATAGGTTTTTTAATTATAGTTTTGTCAAAGACCGGCCAGAATTAGGTAACGAATATTTTATATTTTTATATTAATTATATTTTTTTGTCAATTTATATGAAAAATTATTTTATTATTGAGCGAGTTTATTATTTCAATTTGAAAATAGAATTAAATTTTGAAATGAAATTCCAATTATTTTATTGGATTCAAATCATATACACTAAAAAGACGTCACTTTGCGATGGGGGTACTCTCTAGTGTATATATATATATATATATATATACATAAAGACAATATTTTTTAACCGACTATCAAATACATACCAATTAAGGTATTGACTAGAAATTTTAAATTTACGAAGGATGACACAAATTGAAAAAATGGAATGATGACCGGTAGCAATTATGTTTGATAATAGACTCCTGTGTCTTCAGGTTTGATCCCAGATCAGCGATATATTTTCTAGGTTTGGTTGATATGAAAATTAATTTGATGATGACAGTAATGGATCTACAAGTTTTTCAAATCGGAGCAACAACGTGACATTGGCGCCATCTACCTCCTACATACTGCGAGTTTTTCGAATTTTTTTTAAATTTTGATTTTTTCATTAGTGAAGAAAAAGGTAGACTAAAAAAAGTAACAGAAAAGGTTAGTTGTCTCTGGACTAACAAAAGAAGATCACTTTCCCCAAAAAAACGGGCCTGGATGATGATTATACCACTATTTAATAACTTTACGATTATGTAAGCATATAATCAACTTTTATCTTTTATGTAAAATAACATGAACAGTGTATATATATATATAAAGTAACTTGTATATAAAACAAATCTACTAAAACATTTACAAAGTGTTGTTGGAATACTGGGACAAGTGCTCTGTACTCTGTAGATAATACTGCCCTGGTAAATGGGCTTGTGTCCTCATTTTTTAGTGGTCGATTTTTCAATTGTTGATTGAAATTGATGTTAATAAATGTGTATTGGCGTGTATATTTTATTAAATATCTAAATGTTGACGGAGATATAGCAATTAAAAATTTGAATTGTAGTTTTAGCGCTAGAAATGATTGACCATTTGTATGACATTAAATGCATTTTAACGTCAGTTATTTGTTGAGTAGGTCAGTGCTGTGGTAATGTTTTATAGCTATTGGTAGTCGAAATAATCAAGTCAAGTCAAAGAATAATAAGTTTTTATTTTATTTAACCCTATTATAGCAGACATAATATTGAACTTTTATTGTTACTTGAAATAGCTGTAAATAATATTTTATATTTTGATATATATATATATATATGTATATAGCAGAGATTTATGAGCTGTAAGGTTGGTAACCTGTAAACTTGTCAGAGTTCTGTCAAGAATATATCTCTTGTACGCTCTGTCGTATATAAGAGCTAGCAACTAGCAGTTGTGAGGTCACATGCATTTGGAATGTTGTACAACGTTGAATCCCTTTAACAATTAGAGAAACAAAATGACATTTTTAATTCTTAATATCTCTTAACACATAAGGAGTTATTAAAAAATAATTGAACATTTGAGGTTCTAGTAACCCACTTTATCAATATATAGTACACTTTTATAAAAATTAAGACATAGGACACAAGCCCATTAACGTACTAACACTGTACACATGTATATTTTAAATTGTTATAAACTTAATTAAACGTAGCGACATGGCCACGGTCTTAAATTCTATTAAATTCTATGTTATATCGATAAAGTTGTCTGGCATGACTTCGGCTATCCAATTATTTTTAATTAGCCACGATAATGTAAAAGATAATGGATAAAGTGAAGTTTAACACGTAAACTGAAGAGACAATAATTTCACAAGAAGAGTCATTTACTAGTAACAGCTGAAAAAATTGAAACGCCACTATATATATACTAACCTATATTTTAATAAGAAAATTAAGAAAGTGACTCATATAAAAGAAATTCACAAGCCCATTAAATGGCTAAATATTAATGTGATGTAACGGAAAATTCTGCCCGGAATTATCGCTTTGTATCCTCTAGTATAGGGGGTTAAAATCAGCTATTGGGCAAATATTACTGCGGAATTACAGTTTTTATATTTTAATATTATATGTTCCACACTGTAAACAAGCTTTAATACAATATACATCAACTAGCTCTTCGCCTCACTGCCTGGCAATGGGTGTGTATTATACGTTTGTTATAGAAAGAGAAATTTCTAGAGCGATAAAAATGTGTTTGATGATCCTTATTTCTTATTTGTTTAATTTTTAATAGAGTAATATCCGCTACACGTTAAATTGATAAACTGTTAAATTAAAATTTAAAATATGTACAATTTTCTGGCTCTTTTGTAATCTTTTCTATATTTATAGGCTTTTTTCAAAAATTAAAGTTTATTTGTTTTTCATGGTTTGATGCAACTGCTTTATTACACTTTAAAAATCAATGCTTTTTAGGTTTCTAAGCGACCTTTTTTAAATTCATGGACATTTTTTTCTAGAGAAAATTTAGGATCTTTGAAAACTTTTGATACAGTTATATCCACTAAACTTTAAGAAGACGAATTGCGTTAAAAAATTTAAAATAACTTTTTTTCAAAAGAAAAAATTATTGATTTCCTAATATTTTTTAATGCAGTTATATCTATTTATATTTAAGAAGACGAATTTCGTTAAAAATATTTAAATATCTTAACTATTTTTGATTTTATAAGGGGTTCTACAAATTCATGGACTTTTTTTCAAAGAGAAAATTATTGATTTCTTAAATTTTTTTGATGCAGTTATGTCCATTTATATTTAAGAAGACGCAGCTCGTTAAGAAATTTGAAATATCTTAACTATTTTGGATTTTAACTATTTTGGAAACTCGCTATATTTTAGGAGTTAGTAACAATTAAAATAGGCATTTTCTCCTTTTAATTATTAAAGGGATCCAACGTTATAGAAAATTCCAAAATATGTAACGGCACAACAGAGCGTAAAAGAGATAGCATACTTAACATAGAACTCTTATGCATATAACAAATAACTGACCTATTCCTTAATGGTGCGACATGTTGCGTCATAAATATGGCCGACATATGTAGCACTATAAATCGAATTTTTACTTGCTGTATTTCCGTCAACATTTAACTATTGAATAAAATAAAAACGCCAATATATATTTATTAACATCTATTTCAATCAACAATTGAGAAATCGACCGACCCTTAAAAAATGAGTTAACAAGTCCATTTCCACCAGTTGATAAGTTGCGTTCCATGATAAATAATTTTCCCAGCTCCGTGTTATACATAAATTTAATGAAAGTATTTTTTCTAGAACTGTACTTTAGTCAGTTTGTGAAGGACAAAGGTACAAGGAATAAACATTCTTACCTGATCTAACAACTGCGTATCTGAAAGCCAAGCGTTGCCGGCAGTGTACTCCCCAGGGGCTACTATTACAACATCAACTCCTCGGGGACGCAGCTCTTGACGTAAGCATCCTGCCAGGTTTTCAAGGCCGGCCAGTACTGCGCAATGAACACCTCTGACGGGGGCTGCGATACGAGCTAATCCGGATGTGACGTACACAACACGACCTCGGGCTTTACGGAGTAGGGGTAACATTACTTGAGTCAAACGAGCAGCACCTGTAAAGGGTAGGGGTAGGGGTATTAATAATAAATTATATTAAGTTCATTATTATACGAGTATACAAACTAGAAACTATTCGTGATGGGTTTCTTTTCAACATTGTTGCTTGTTATTCTAAACATTTTCCTTCAATAAGAGCAGTTCTATATATTGATAAAGTGGGTTACTGGAACCTCAAATGTTCAATTATTTTTTAATAACTCCTTATATGTTAAGAGATATTAACAATTAAAAAAGTCATTTTGTCTCTTTAATTATTAAAGGGATTCAACGTTGTACAACATTCCAAATGCATGTGACCTCACAACCGCTAGTTGCTATCTTGCTATCTCTTTTATACAACAGAGCGTAAAAGAGATATATTGTTGACAGAACTATCAACTCTGACAAGTTAAATTTCAATATTATGTCTGCCGTAACAGGGTTAAATAAAATAAAAACTTATTATTCTTTGACTTGACTTGATTATTTCGATTACCAATAGCTACAAAACATTACCACAGCACTGACCTACTCAACAAATAACTGACGTATAAAATGCATTTCACGTCATACAAATGGCCGACCATCTCTAGCGCTAAAACTACAATTCAAATTTTTAATTGCTATATCTCCGTCAACATTTAGATATTTAATAAAATAGACACGCCAATACTCATTTATTAACATCAATTTCAATCAACAATTGAATCTCAATAAAAGATATTTTTTTCGGCACTTTATTTATCAACATTGTCTCAACATTTAGTCCAGCGTTTTCCCAATTTTTTTATTCCTTCCAAACAATAGATTTTCTCAAGTCCGTCAAAGTAGACGTTTGTTTCATTTGTTTCAGTGATGACCTCTTTGTTAGACCCAAACATCTTACCGCCCAGTCATTTCTTTAGGTTTGGAAACAGTAAATAGTCGCAGAGGGCTAAATCTGGAGAATATGCTGGATACTTGCCTTAGAGACTACATACTCAATTGCAATGGCGGCATCCATCGCGCGGATATTCAGTGAAATATCAAACTACCCTCGTATTACTGTGTTTAGTCGGTGGTGTAAAATACCTCTTAAAGAAGCAAGGAAAAGAAAATGTGAAAGCATAGAAAATTATAAGCAGTGATTTACAGAAAAGAAAAGTTCATATTTCATGAAAATATTCCGTTGAACGTTAACCAGTTACTTTATGAAATATGAGAATCTATAAATTATTATCAAAACTGACAACTAGCGAAGAAGAGGAACAGAGCCGCATCTTTATCAAAAAATTGAAACAAGAAATTAGGCACGAGCTTAATAGCATAGTGAATGAGAAACTAGTTCAAAATACGTTACTAATTTAAAATTTTGAATTTCCCGCGTAGCTCCTGTCAACTATTAATAGGCTACTGTCAAATTTTGAGCTAGCTGCATCATTTAGTTTGAGTTTGATAGACGTTGAAAGTGGACAACCAGCCATCGAAAGCAGCGATGGATGCTGCGATTGCGATTGAGTGTGTAGTCACCATGACAAAAATCCATAAATTGGGCTACGAAATGCTACCCATCCAGCATATTCTCCAGATTTATCCCCCTTCGACAAAGAGGTCATCTCAAAGAAGACTAAAACAAACGCCTATTTTGAGGACCTTGAGAAAACCTATTATTTGGAATATATAAGAAAATAGGAAAAACGATAGACTAAATGTATCGAGCTTAAGAAGCGCTTTTTGCCAAATAAAATATCTTTTATTGATAAATATAGCGATTTTTAAAAAAAGTCACTGAAATTTCAAACTACCCTAGTATTAACGTTTCCTAATTTTGTTTTTTTCTTAGAAAACTAACGTTTTCGCATTAAGCCCCATTCCGACTCACTGGTTTTTGTTATAATTTAAGGTTTTAATCTTAAATGTAATTTTGAACTTGTGAAATCATGCGTAATGCGTCAGTAAAATACATTATTAAGTAATAATTACTATATTTATTTAATATAAATTATTGTATTTAATATAACTCATTTTATTTCTTTATATTTCACAAGCTGATATTTACATTATATGTTAAAACCTTAAATTAACACTAAAATACAGTGAGTGGGAATGGGGCTTAAAGGTGCTTCGACAGTGCCATTTATTATAATTAGCGGCATGGGCGCAGTAGAATTACATACAGATGTGCATCTGCATCAAGGGGGGGTGCATGCTTATTGTTCATAGAAAAGGGTAGAGGAGGACATTGAATTCATTGTCAAGGTTTTGAAAAACTAAGGTCAACAAGCTAGACACCTTTTTATTCAAACAGTGACTTTAATAATAACAATTTTATTTCTTAATCATTCTCTGTGAATTTTATTTCATGGGAGTGAGGTGAAAGAACTCCCCCTTGCTCCCCATTTCCGACGCACTTGGTTAGCGGCGTTTTGCAAGTAGTGTTTGAATTAAAAGCGTGTTTTTCTTTTAGTTTTACCAAACTTTTAAAGCTAAAATTTAATTCTTTGTTGTAGTTGTTGGTTTTGTCAGGGACATATTATGTTATGGGCAAAATAAGCAATTGTCCAGGGTCCCCATAAAATCTGCGATTGTGCAAATATATTCATAGCTGTACACAATTACATTGCCTGAAATACAGGAAAAGCTAAAGTATTATTCCCACTCACTGCCTTAATTTAATGTTGTATTTTGTATTTAATTTAAATTGTTTAACATATGGCAATACGCGTAGTCATTCACAGTACCATTTTTGATTTAATTTATTTTTTAAGTTTTCTTAGTTTTTTAAACCTTACAAGGCCCAATGTTAAAAATTAAATTAAAAATATTAAATTAAAAAAAACTATATTATATTACAACCTCCAAAATGTGACAATCTGTCAAAATGCAGTAGGATTTACTTTGTCGAAGTGTCAAAATTGGTTATTACTAACGATGCATACGCACGAACTAAATTAACTAAACTTAAACTAAAACACAAAAGGAATGCTTAAACGAAAACCTGAAATCTAGATTACAATATTAAATAAAAACAGTAAATTAAATATCAAAACAGTGAGTGGGAATGAGGGTTAAATCTAAAATATAATATCTAATATAAAACATTTGTTCTGGAGCCCGGCAAAATAAATATTATCGGGCTCCAAAATGTTTTCTAATCTGTGTTAATAGTGTTATAATTGTCTTACCTAATAGATTGATATCCACTGATCGGCGAACAACAGGGAAAGGTACCCATTCCAGTTCGCCCATTGCGCACCAGGATGTCGCGTTAACAACGGCATGAAGACCACTGGCCCCATCTGGAAGATGCTCAACGATGTACAGCGACGCCGAGAGAATCTTCAAATAATTTATTTAGATAATAAGTAACAGACGACACAGTGGCAGACTGCTATGTCTTCGGGTTCGATTCTCGGACCAGCGCTATATGCTGGGTTGCGTTGTTTAATTGATTATGTGCTCACATTATGATAAACTGAACTGGCAGCGGTCTAATTCATATACGTATATATATATTACAAAGATACTATAAAAATTATCAACATTGTTGGAATTCGTCAGTGATAGGAATCAGTACCGGAAATAGGCCGACGTTAAATAAATTAAATTTAAAAAAATTGTCATAATAAAGTAAAATTGGATTGATAAAACGGACAAAATTATCCAACTTAATTGTTAATATCACCTATTATACTGGGACTTCTTAAGAAAGATTTGGACATTTGAGGTTATGATAGCGAACTTTATGAATGGGCTTGTGAACCATATCTTAATTTCTATAAAACTGTGCAATATATTGATATTATTAGGGGTGGCAAGCAGTGCAACCGCCCGGGGCCTCGCATTCTCGCGCAACACCCCAAGTAGACAAATTCATTACTATATATGTATTTGAATCTCGCGCCTTGAATCACTGCGTCTTCCTTTAAGGCATTCATGTACCGTAGTTTATCTTCATTATATTTGTCATTTTTGTAGTTGTTAACTTTTATAAATCTTTCAATATAAAATTTTATTTCTCGTCAATTATCATCAAAAATACTTATTTATAATTTACATTAATTATACCTATAAAATAAAATATTTTGCGCGGGGAAAATATTACTTTTTTTCGTGGCGGAAATATATTTTTTTTTCGAAAATATTATTTTTATTATATTATTTTATTTATTTTATAAAGAATATATATTTTTGATGAAGTATTTGTAGAATTTCCCGCAGATTCCATATTTGGCAACCATTTTGAAATCGGTTCATAATTTGACCTATAAAATGCCGATATTTCAAAAACCGGTAGTCCAAAGAAAATATAAATTGCAGACTTGGAATCATCGTTGAATTTAGCCGACATATGTAGCGTTAAAACTACAATTCAAATTTTTAATTGTTATAACTTTTAGAGCCCGTGTACATTTAAATATTAAATAAAATAGAAAATCCACTATACATTTATTAACATCTATTTCAATCAACAAGCCTATTTATAGGAAGTTTAACTTTTATAGAAATGGGCCTGTGTCTTAATTTCTATAAAAGTATACTATATATTGATAAAGTGGGTTATTAGAACCTCAAATGTTCAATTATTTTTTAATAACTCCTTATATGTTAAGAGATATTAACAATTAAAAAAGTCATTTTGTCTCTTTAATTATTAAAGGGATTCAACGTTGTACACATTCCAAGTGCATGTGACATCACAATCCTTGTGTAAGGTTACCAACCTTACAGCTCATAAATCTCTACTATATGTACTTATATATCAAAGTATCAAATATTATTTACAGCTATTTCGAGGAACAATCAAATTTCAATATTATGTCTGCCTTAGCAGGGCTAAATAAAATAAAAACTTATTATTCTTTGACTACAAACAGCTACAAAACATTACCACGGCACTGACCTACTCAACAAATAACTCACGTTAAAATGCATTGCACGTCATACAAATATGGCCGACCATTTCTAGCGCTAAAACTACAATTCAAACTTTTAATTGCTATATCTCCGTCAATATTTAGATATTTAATAAAATAGACACGCCAATACTAATTTATTAACATCAATTTCAATCAACAATTGAAAAATCGACCACTAAAGAATGAGGACACAAGCCCATTCAGACATGGTTTACAACTGCATTCAAACTAAAATATAAATAGTACAAAGAAACATGTCATGTGTCCCAGTCTACCTCCACGCCTTCAAAACTTTTATCTGGTATATCTTATTAACAGATGAATAAATAATAAAACCTTAGAAATATTTGTCACCTGTGTTTCTGACGTGATGTCAAGTTGTAAGGTGTGCAATCTACCGGAGGAAATTTCTTTCAATAAGTCAGCGTCAGCATTGCCAGATCTACTACGAAAACCAGCGAACACGGTGAATCCTTGCTCGTCAAGCTTTTGAGCCAAGGTCCAACCCACTACTGCGTCACATCCAGTTACTAGAACAGCTTTACCGGCGGCAGAGACCTGGAACAAAGAAACAAATTGTAAGCAACGTGATGTTTCAGATGATGTAATACTCGTATTTTAATGTAGGAAGTAAGATCGATGTTGTCACGGCCATGTCACGTGTTTGTAGGTTACTTTAAATAAATTTTACAGTTTTACTGAGGATCTTTACCAGCAGCTATAACCATGAAAGCAAACCATAAGTTTGAAGTAAACATGCTAGATGTAGCGATAACGGGTTTCAATTGATAAGGGTTCTCGGATAGTTCACCGAATAGGCTTGTGTCCTATGTCTTAATTTCTATAAAAGTGTACCATATATTGATAAAGTTGGTTACTAGAACCTCAAATGTTCAATTATTTTTTAATAACTCCTTATATGTTAGAAGATATTAACAATTAAAAAGTCATTTTGTCTCTTAATTATTAAAGGGATTCACGTTGTGCAACATTCCAAATGCATGTGACCTCACAACCGCTAGTTGCTATCTCTTTTATACAACAGAGCATAAAAGAGATATTTCTTGACAGAACTCTGACAAGTTTACAGGTTACTAACCTTACAGCTTATAAATCTCTGCTATATGTATTTATATATCAAAATATCAAATATTATTTACAGCTACTTCAAGGAACAATAAAATTTCAATATTATGTCTGCCTAAACAGGGTTAAATAAAATAAAAACTTATTATTTGACTTGACTTGATTATTTCGACTACCAACAGCTACAAAACATTACCAATGCACTGACCTACTCAACAAATAGCTGACGTATAAAATGCATTTCACGTCATACAAATGGCCGACCATCTCTATCGCTAAAAAAACAATTCAATTTTTAATTGCTCCGTTAACATTTATATATCTAATAAAATAGACACGCCAATACACATTTATTAACATCAATTTCAATCAACAATTGAAAAATCGACCATTAAAAAATAAGGACACAAGCCCATTGCATTCATCGCTGAAATAGTTCATCGTAAAGAGAGATGAAAGGAGATAGGGAAAGATCTATACGATTTAGTACTTGTAATAAATTGCTTCTACAATTAAGATTCAAATACTAAATACATTTAGATACATTACAACACTGCATCAAACCTAACCTACAAAACCAACTGAAGTTTTTTATTTATATAATAATTGTGGAGTTATAACCTGTATTTTAAACTACAATAATTTTATATGTTACTTATAAAAGTTTTACTAAAGTACAGGGTGTTTCAAATTAGGAAATCATTTTTCTTATTGTAGACAATTCATATTTAGCAGACGTCTACAAAGTGTAGATTTTGCAATTTTGTAATTCTTGTTAATCTACTTAATTTAGAGCTGTGGAGGCCCTGGGGCAACGAAGGAGTGGAGGCCTCTTAATTATTTTCCGAATAAAAGGAACAATTTTTTTCCGTCGTCTTTCAAAACGTATTGCTTTTATCTCTATTGTGGAGGCCCCTCTCTTGTGGAGGCCCCGGGGCAGTAGTCCCGCCTGCCCTCCCTCAAATCCAGGCCTGATCGAACACACCCTTAGAGTGTGTGTAATGTGATAATATTCGATGCCGGACCAAGTAAATTTGGCAGTCATTTCAAAAATGGGTTTTGTAAACCATGTTTTAACTTATTATATTGATAAAGTTAGCTACCAGGACGTTAAATGTCCAATTATTTTTTAATAACTCGTTAGGTTTTAGGAGACATTAACAATTAAAATAGTAATTTTTTCACTTTAATTATTAAAGGAATCCAACGTTATAGAAAATTCCAAAACGTATTTTCTACAACAGAGCGTAAAAGACATAGCATACTTATCACAGAACTTTTATACATATACCAAATAACTGACCTACCCCTTAATAGTGCAACATGTTACGTCATAAATATGGCCGACATCTGTAGCGCTAAAACTACAATTCAAATTTTTATTTGCTATATCTCCGTCACCATTTAGATATTTAATAAAATAAAAACGCCAATATACATTTATTAACACCAATTTCAATCAACAATTAAAAAATGAGTACACAAACAGATTCATTTAATGCAGTATTTAATTGAACAAAAGTGTTCATTTGTATAGATTTGATTTTAGATTGTCAAATCGTGCTGTCGTTGATGTAAAATTATGTATCTGAGGCAAATATTGTTATTACCAACTAAAGTAAGTTGTCAATAAAGTTTGGTAGGGAATCGTGCTACATGTGGCACATATTGTCCTTAACTGAAATAATATAAACAAAGCCGATGGTATAAAGAGCTGACACGACATAAACACGAAGCACGTACAACAGAGGACATTACATCACAGTCACTAAAACGCTCTAAAACACCTACACGTTACATGTTACCCGTTACCCGTTACACGTTACACGTTATGTGCCCTTTTAAACCACAGGTAAATAAATAAAAACAAAACTTCCACAAATAATAAAACTATTGATATTCGAACTGTTGAACCACATATTACGTAACATGAATTAATCATACGTTTGTACAGGGTGGTCCAGGAAAAAGTTTGTGGGTTTGTGTCTTATCAGTTATCCTCCTAAATATAATGTTCCTGGTGTATATTTGTATGCTTGGTACGAATTTTGTATGGTAGCTCGAAAACGGCTCCAGGGAAGTTTTTGGAAATTTCCTATTTCGTAGACAAAAAAATTCTAAGACTTTTGATGTCCCCGAATGTTTTTCTGAATTTCCTGGAAACCCGTAATTTTGGAAAAACTGGAGAAAATTTTTTGCTGTATAACTTTGTATTCGTAAAAGAGAGTAAGGAAAAATTTTGCATGTGTATTACGCTATTGAATGCAAACATATTTCAAAACTTAGAAATTCAAAATTTTATAAAAGGAGCACTGAGAAAATTGGGTGGACCGGAAGGAAACTTTGATTGAATATCATATTAAAAAAAAAGAAATTCTAAATTTTATTTGGGGGAACGGGGGCAGTTTTTGCCGAAGGTAAAAATTGTGCTAGAAATTTGAAATTTTGTATATAGACTAACTTTAACACCTAATTTACAAATCGAAAAAAAAATAACAAATTTTGAAAAAAAGTTGGTTACATAACGAATAAATTGAAAATATTTTTTAATTTGTTAAAAAAAATATATTTTTTTAGTCAATTTGTATAAAAAATTATTTGTATCATAATAATGTGTAAAATTAATATAGAACGAGAAATATTTCAATTTAAAAATGGAACGAAAATTTGAAATGAAATTCAATTCATACACAAAAGACAGTCATCGCTTGCGACAGTGGTAAACTCTAGTTATAATATATTTAGTTACAAGTAACTAAAATCAGTACACAGGTACAAAATTGTCTTGTAGTGCAGTTTCAAGCTTGTTACCTTGCTACAAGGTAATTACAATGTTTATTTTCTACCTCTGATATGAAAATTGTATGAAAATAATATGGATCGTGCTACAATCTAATTCAAGAATTACATTTCTACAGAGGTGCTACGGTATTTTCTTCTTGTAACTAAGTATGTTTGACATATATACTCGTCTACATTTAGGAACTTATTTTGTATGTTTTCTCTGACGTCAGGCGTCATGAGTTGGATTAGTGTGATATATACATATTTATTTGTCAATATTGGCAAATCAAATTGTAGTGAAAATGTAACTTAAGATTAAGCTTCTATTTGTCAATATTTCAAATTTATTTATTGATCGTCCTGTCACCGACAATCTATTACTATTGTTGGTTGTATGGTTTCGTGGCCTCGTATATGTGGGCTACATTACTGCGTAATAAGCTTAGAATATTTGTGAGCTCTCACATCAACAATTAAACTTTGACAACAACCAATCCCAGAAAATATATAGCTCTGGTCCGGGTATCGAACCTGAAGACACATTTGTCTGTCATCAAGCATCAACGCTCTCGGCTGTGTCGTCGTGCAAATATTACCAACGCATGACGTCGGAGAAAAAGTTACAAAATAAGGCCCTTAATATATGAGGTACAAGTAATCGTACCTAATTTCAACTGTAAAAAGAGTATTTATAGCTCGTAGATAAATTCATCGCAGAAGCAATTCGTTGTGAAGAGGAAATAAGGTGGATTTTGCTAAGGAGTGGAAAGAGAAGGAAAGGGGAAGTTATTTTATAACAAAATAAAATATACTCTATACAAAATCAAATAAAAACCGAACTATATAGAATCCGTACAAAATATAAAGTAAATATATTTTTATTTAATTTAGTACTTTTATTCAGGAAATATAATTTTGAACAACATACATCGAGATTTCAACGTCTTGGAAATTTACTTTATTATAATGGTTTGAAGGACACTTTTACAAGTGATTCGTAAAATGTTTCACTCATATAAATCAGATCTGTTCGATCACGACCATTGGTCACAAGACTCAGGAATAGGGCCCCAGGTAGGGCTTCACACGACCATGAGACTTTTCACGTCTCTTAAAAGCGAGGCGAAACGAGACGAGACATTTCTGAAAACTATTGAGACGGTATCGAGACCACATACGGCGACACCCGAGAGTCTCGCTAAAGTTGTTTAAAAAAAGAATCCGAGAAAAATAAACTAACAGCAATATAAACGTTCAACCTTTTTTTATTACAAAAAAGCTTAAGTCATTTACGAAATATAGAATCTGGTAAACAAACATCTGTTAAATATTTTATTTTATAATTTTATCGTTTACAACATTTTGTAGTCAAACGGAAACGAATGTTTTAAGGGAAAATAAATGTGAATATCAATTATTTACAATGCGATTGTTTGAAGACATTTTGCAGCAAAAATGTCGTTGAGTGTAGGTGTTAGTAGTGTCAACCTGAAAAAAGGCCGAGATTAGATGAAAGTGATGATATATTAAGTGAAATTGAACCAGTTGAAAAATTCTTCAAAGTTAATATATTTTTTTAAATTTGATACAATTAATGGTAATATGCTTAGTGTGTGAAAATTTAGAATAAAAATAATAATTAGCCGAAATAATATAATGAATGACTATCTTAGGAGTAAGTTCTCACAATAGCCTACCTATAGCCTACAACGTATGGGTGGGCACTTGAACAAGAAACTAAGAAAAAATACATACGTCAAACGTAAAATTGAATACAATTTACATTTTATGTAACATTTATTAAATTTATGGATTGTATTTCAGACCCTTTATTAATATTCATATGTTTTAATGATCCTTTCTGCCAATTAGTGCGTTATATTGAATTTCTATTGTATTTACATTTAGACTTTTTATTACGTTGTAATATAATGGTATCATATTTGTATTTCCTGTTGTTTACTTAATAAAAAGAAACAATAAAATAAATATATTTTGCAAAACTCAAAATTAATATTTGTTTTTTTTTATAATGTTCACAAACAGGAAGCTGAGGCTCTTTAAGCAGTGGCGCTTTTAGGCACAGGCATCTTAGGGACCCGCATCATACATAAAACAGTTTTAATTAATTAATTTGCAATTAATTAATTTTGAATACACTAATAAACCGTGTAAGTCGATTCGAGAACGATTTTCAATAAGATAATGAAGAAAATGAAACAGTGGGGTTGTACAAACTCGTCCTAGGTCTCTCTGAGATTTGAAATTGATATTGAAATTAATGCACAATTGATACCAACTAATTAGCATAAAATGTAGAAATTCTTGATACAATACCAATCCAATACCATTCTATGACATGATTTAATACCTTTAATATTAATTTTAATTTAATATTATTATATTATATAAAAAAATAGATAAAGTTTGGGTGTGGTGATAGTAGAGATTTAAAAACACAGTGCGGCACTAAGTTGCATTGTGCTCTGCAATTGGAAAACATCCTATATGTAGCTTCATTTTCATTATACATTCTATCTCTTAATAATATTTCTCTTTAGGTTTTTAGTTAGATAAATTTCTCAATAACTAGAGTTTACTCCCGTCGCAAGCGACGACTGCCTTTTGTGTGTGACTTGAATTTCATTTCAAATTTTAATTCCATTTTTACATTGAAATATTTAACTCGTTCTATATTAATTTTACATATAACAACAAATAATTTTTATATAAACTGATTGAAAAAATATATTATTTTCAATAAAATATAAAATATTCGTTATTTGACCAACTTTTTTTCAAAATTTGGGATTTTTTTTTGATTCGTATATAAGGTACCAAAGTTAGCCCCTATAAAAAATTTAAACTTTCTAGTACAATTTTTACCCACGGCAAAAATCGCCCCCGAGTCCCCAAATAAATTTTTTGAAGCTATTACATAATCCAATATTTGAGCTTTCTTCAAAGTTTTCTACCGGGCCCCCTAATTTCCCCGTCCATTTCATAAAATTTTGAAATATGATCGCATTCAATAGCGTAATACACATGCAAATTTCACCTTTCTATCTTCTACGAATAAAAAATTCGAATTCCAGGAAATTCACGAACAAATCCGGGAACGCCAAAAGTATTTTTTCTCTACGATATCGGTAATTTTCAAAGACACTGACGGAGCCGTTTTCGAGCTATCATACAAAATTCAGTACCAAACATATAAGAATATGTTTATACACCTGGAACATTATAATATTGGATGGCATAAGAACCAACAAATCCTAACAGCGGCCCTGCTTTGTGCCAGATATTTCTACCTACGTTAAGGATTTCACCACTGATACTTAATATATAAGACAAAGACACCATGCTTTTACAGATGTTAAAATGAAACATTTAAAATTCAGTGAAATATATTATACCCCGTCAGTTCAGAGAAAAAAAACCGAAAACAAATAAAATATAAAAGTTGAATATAACGTCAGAAAAAATTAATGTCAGCAAGACCAAGAAAGGTTATATATACATATGTATATGTAGAATTTTATAACTTTCAGAAATACAACTATTATTTATGTACGGAATACGAGGGAGTCGATCAAGAAAAAGAAACCATATGAATTTTAATGCAGCCCGCGCATAGCCTAAGGGAAGAGAGGTTACCTCCCTAATTTATTCAAAGAAATTAAATATTCATATTGAAAATTTGAAAAAATATAGCACAATTTTCTTTATTTTCTTTATATTACAAATAAATCTATATATTATCTACCTACACATTTATAACACTGTTGCTAAACCTAAGGTCCATGTTGAGAAAATTATTTTATAGAAAAAGTTTTATTTCTTTACTGTTTGTCTGTATTATACTTTTATCCAATGTTATAATGTTCCAGGTGTAACTGTATATGTTTCTATGTTTGGTACTGAATTTTGTATTGCAGCTCGAAAACGGTTCCAGGAAATTTCCTATTTCGTAGAGAAATAATTTTTAAGACTTTCGGCGTCTCCGGGTTTTTTCCTGAATTTCCTGGACACCCGTTTTTTGCTGTATAACTATGTATTCGGAAAAGATAGAAAGGTGACATTTTGCATGTGTATTATGCTACTAAATCAGAATATATATCAAAATTTAGAAATTGAAAATTTAATAAAAGAGGCGCTGATAAAATTAGGAGGCCCAGCAGAAAATTTTGGGCAAAGCTCAAATTTTGGATTGTGTAATAATTGAATATTATGTTAAAAAAAATAAAATTCAAAATTACAAAATTTTATTTGGGGGCACGGGGGCGGTTTCTGTCAAGGGTAAAAATTGTGCTACAAAGTTGAAATTTTGCAAATGGGCTAAATTTGGTACCTAATTTACAAATCAATTATTACCTAATTTACAATTATTTGTTCTTATATGTAAAATTAATAAAGACCGAGTTAAATATTGCAATTTAAAAATGGAATTAAAATTTGTAAAGATATTCAATTCACATACAAAGAACAATCGTTGCTTGCGACGAGGGTAAATTCTAATATTTTTTTATTTTTGCAGGCAGAATAATAGCCGAGAGCATTGATGCTTCATGTTGAAATGTTATGTCTTGGGTTCGATCCCCGATACTGAGATTATGTCCTTACCTAATCATTATTTACTTGACGGTGGTGTTGTGGTAGCCTATGTACATGAGGCCTCGGAACTGTCAACATAATTAGAGGTGTAGGACACAGTATCGGAAATAGGTCGACGGTTAAATATTGGTAACAAATAAATTCAATTGGTTATAGTTTTTTTAGTTTGCTTTCAAGTCGTTTAGAAATAAATCGGGATCGAGGCTAAAGTGAGGATTGTTAGTCAGTCAATACATTCTAAAACATGTGCACCACGTGGCCCAGTCACGATTTGGATGGGTGAGTTTGCGGCATTCGTTTAGATTGTGATCGTGTGGTATGCGAATGGGGGAATTTCCGCTGACATTGTTACCCCTCGTGCCAACAGTGAACAGTGTTCGGTTCACTACATAATATGTTTCACTTCCGGACGAACACACTTCAGTGATCCATATTCGTTTGGGATGTTCTTGCCCTAGCTACATACTTAAGTTCCAGCTTCCTCATACACTTTGCGAGTTTAGGGTCTATAAAGACTGGCATCGCACGCCTCTAGGAGTGGAGGAAAATCAACCGAACTCCCCTAACATTATTAGGTAGTCTATCTTTTTTTTACTATATTATTGTCATTTGTATTTCTAAGTGTTTTTTAATTTAACTGAAAGATAAACTTCTACAAAAGTAACGTATACTTATTCCTACAAACGACTTTACGTTTTTTATAGTAATTTAAAAGATAAACACCCCATTTTTGGAGCTTCGACATAATTATCCTTTAAGGCAATTTAAGGCCACGAAAGATATGAATAGTACTGCTTATGCATATACTATACGAGGTGGGGTTTTTTATACGAGACTGATGCCACAATAATAAATAATTACGTTTTGTTATAGGATAAATACCGTTTAAGACTTTATTTAAAGCTTATTGGGTACTGTTTCGTAACGGGTTCCGGTTCCTGGTTTAAGGTAGTTTTGCCGTGATAATCGGAGACAGTAGTATAGTCCGACAGGCATTACGAAAACTTTAAAGTACTTAATGGCAGACATACATAGAAGATTTCATATACTGACATACCATACACTAATACAATCACCCTATATGGCTGTTATTTTTTTAAATTTGAACTTTAAGGGGTTACATGGGTTTCGTCGGGTAAAAATAGGCCTATTTTCAATATTTTTTTTTCTATGTAAAAAATTAATTATTTAATTCAAACTTTTTTCTGTCTTATAGATACATATTTAAAGAATAATTTCTGAAATTTTCAAAAAAAAAAAATTAAAACTCTTCTATTGTGACGTCATTTCCGGTGACGCCTCGAAAAAAAGGTGCGTCCGCGTTGTCAGCATAACTCGTGACAGGATTTTGTAAAATAAAAAAACAAAAATAAGTGTTTTAGGTAAGACCATAAACTCGTGCTTGACGGAAGGAAAAAAAAAAAAAATAAAAATTGGAATTTTGGCAGACATTTTTACAAAAAAATGAAAATTTAGGTAAATTTGCTTGACATTTTGTTTTTTTTAAAATAGTTGCAATTGAAAAAAAAAAAAATCCTTCCGTCAAGCACGAGTAAATTGTATCTCAAACACCTGTGTAAAATTTCATCAAGATCGGTTGAGTAGTTTTCGAGAAAATTTGACAACCGACTTTGAAAACACGGTTCCCAGAAAAACGCGTTTAAACTTTTGAGTAACAATAGAACTGACTTGGAGCGCACGCCTTCCAAAGGCTGTATCTCCGAAACTATTATTCGGATCGACTTGAAAATTTAGTATAATATTCTTGAGATGTTGTAGAAATTAATAAGCCAAAAAAAAAAAAAAAAATTTTTTGAACACACGAAACCCATGTAACCCCTTAAATATGTATATCTTTTCAACAAATCGATAAAATGATTGTAAACGCGAGCCCCGAATCTGCCCGAACCGAATGAGAATTCAACTGTGTTGTTGGTGAGAGAAAAAACACGGCACGAACGAAACTAAACTGATTTCAAACTGGTTTTGAGCGACTGTGATTCTCGGTCGCAGGCAATTACTTTGCATGCTTTTGATGGTAAACATCATGAGCAGAGATGTGCACAAGCACTTTTCAAAAGTATTTAAATACATACATACAAATACCTCATAATACAACACAATAAAATCCCCTATTATGCTATTGTTAAAAGTTCTATAGAGTCACGAAACACGGCTCGACATGGCTCGTTTTTCGTTTTCGTTGGAAACTTCGTTGCGCGACTAGTTGGCAATCAGTCGACCCTTATGCAGACGGCCTAAATGAACTATTTCATGACAAAAAAATTATACGCATCTTCAATATGATGGCAAAGTGACTCCAAAATGTTTACTGGTACCTTAAAGATAACTAACGAAAAATGTAACCGAGATATTTTGCTTGGTTAGTTAATTCTGATTGAAAAATCAGCCCTAATTGAGTTAATAAGATTTTACCACGTCTGACCACCTCTGGCATTAATTAACATGGTATTAGGATAACATGATGTTAAGGTTAAACGTTGCTTCATCTCAAACTCCTACAGGAGTTGTGTAGGTGTAGGGAAAGGTTATAATTCTGACAAAGAACTTGGTCGAGTTGCGATGGTCGTTTGAAATATTCATAGCCTCATATTAAGATTGAGATTGAACATTTTATTAGTGTTCAATTTCATCCTACACAAGATTAAGTTTGATGCTTCTAAACAATACACATGTCATTTCAATAAGGTAAATCATTTTATGCCAGTATTTTATTAAGGTAGAACAGAATAATTTTAACCTTCATTTTCAAAGAAGAAGTGACGGGTAACAACGAGTTTCTGTAACCCATAATGACCTTGTGTCCTATGTCTTAATTTCTATAAAATTGTTCTATATATTGATAAAGTTGGATACTAGAACCTCAAATGTCGAATTATTGTTTAATAACTCTTTAAATTCCAAGAGATATTAACAATTAAAAAAGTCATTTTGTCTCTTTAATTATTAAAGGGATTCAACGTTGTACCACATTCCAAATGCATGTGACCTCACAACCGCTAGTTGCTATCTCCTTTATACAACAGAGCGTAAAAGAGATATATTCTTGACAGAACTCTGACAAGTTTACAGGTTATCAACCTCACAGCTCATAAATCTCTGCTATATGTATTTATATATCAAAATATCAAATATTATTTACAGTTATTTCAAGAAACAATAAAATTTCAATATTATGTCTGCCTTAGCAGGGTTAAATAAAATAAAAACTTATTATTCTTTGACTTGACTTCATTTTTTCGACTACCAACAGCTACAACACATTACCACAGCACTCACCTACTCAACAACTGACGTATAAAAAGCATTTCACGTCATACAAATGGCCGACCATCTCTAGCGCTAAAACTACAATTAAATTTTTTAATTGCTATATCTCCGTCAACACCCAGTAAACAATTTGGTGAAGTGCCCTATTTAGTGATGTTTCTCTGACTATTTCACTTCAATTATAGTTCGCATCAACTTTATCTTCATTTGTATTCCGACAGGTGGAGTAATTTCGCCATCTGTAGCCAATAAAGTAGACATTTTATATGAAAAAATGTGAGAAACTGAACTATAAATGAACTCTTTTATAACAAAAAAATCATGACGCATCTTCAATATGATGTCAAAGTGACTCCAAAATGTTTACTGGGCATTTATATATTTAATAAAATAGACACGCCAATACACATTTATTAACATCAATTTCAGTCAACAATTGAATAATCGACCACTAAAAAATGAGGACACAAGGCCATTGCAGTTCGCATCAACTTCTTCGTCACTTGGATGCTTACATTGACATTTGATATGAGTGACTGTGAGTGACTCTCATGACAAACATTTATAGGTTATAATAAATGTGATTTCTAATCGATTCCAAATTGATACAGTGATATTAATACGACTCTGATAATTCTAAATTAGATTGTAGAAGATATTAAATAAAACAATATTTAAATTTATTTAATAAGATTTACTGACTTAGATTTTGTATTATTTCTAATTATTGTTCTAAATAATGTACGTGTTTCTTTATGTTCCTACTCTTTCTTAAGACTCATTTATAAAAGGGATTTATTTCATCTAAAGGTTTTACTTTAATGCTAACTGATTAATGAAAGGGGTATAATTATAAATGTTTAAATTCTTTGAATATTATTCTTTAAGTGATTAGGGAGACGTAATTCTATTTGTACGAGTATTATAACTTTGGTTCTTATCTGAGTATAGCTTACATTTTGTTAACTTGATTATTATTCTATTATTTGTGTTTATGAAGTATTTCTGCTTTGCAAAAATCTTTTCAAAAATTTATATTATTTTGTATTATTCATTCTATTTGAGTAATTATTCGATTTGTACATGGTGCTATATTTCGTATCACATTAATACAATCGATGTCAGCGACATCTTTTGCAGCTTTAGTGAACTAATATACTTTTAATGTCATATACAAAATAGTGTTGCCTAATGTATATTGTTATATGTCTAAAAGTAGTAGACAAGTAGCAAATGGTAAAAAACAAACAAATAAATATTTAGTAGCAAATATATTTTAAAGTTGTAGGAGGTCGCCGGTGATACCACTCAGCATCGGAAATAGGTCGACGTTAACTAAATTAAATTAAAAAAAAAATAAAGAAATTCAATAAATATAATACATAAATACTAAGTAGAATTTTAAATTACGCGCCATTTTGGAAACTGTCATACCTAGATCAGCTGAGATCAGCCATATTTTAGAATAAAACTTAAAAAAGCACATATCAATTAAATGGATAAGTTATTTTTAATTTCTTTTCGTTATTTTAGGATAGGTATTTTTAAAATTAAACCACAAATATGTCAACATGCCGTCGTATTTCGCTAAAAGAGCCGACGTGTGCCGATTGTCGTGTGTCACGTCAGAGAAGCAGAATACCATGACATTTGGCTAATAATTTATTCCATTCCTAATTATCAACTGTCTATTTGGTAATTAAATCAATAAAAATAAAGTAATTAAAAAAATACTCGTTATATTCCTAAATATAATTACTTTTTCAGTTACTAACGGGTATGTGCTGTCCTAATTTTTATAATAAATACTACATTGTATAGTAACTAGCGTTTACCCCCGTCGCAAAGCGACGTCTTTTTGGCGTGTATGATTTGAATCCAATAAAATAATTCGTAATTACATTTCATATTTAACTCTATTTTTATATTGAAATAATAAACTCGCTCAATAATAAATTGACTAAAAAATATATTTTTTTTAACAAAATAAAAAATATTTTCAATTTGTGCGTTATTTGACCTACTTTTTTTTCAAAATTTGGGATTTTTTTTTTCGATTCGTAAATAAGTTACCAAGGTTTTCAACTTTCTAGCACAATTTTTACTCTCGGTAAATACTGCCCCTGTTCCTTCCAATAAAAATTTGAAATTTTGAATTTTCTTTTATTAATAATATACTTAATTATTCTAGAATCCAGAATATGAACTTTCTCCAAAGTTCCCTACCGGGCCCCCGAATTCCTTCAACCCATTTTCAATTTTTTGAATTTCTAATTTTTGAGAAATGTCAGCATTGAATACCTTAATACACATGCAAAATTTTAACTTTCTATCTTTTACGAATTAAAAGTAATACAGCATAAAAAGTTCTCACTTTTTTTCCAGTTTTTCCAAAATTACGGGTTTCCAGGAAATTCAGGGAACGCCAAAAGTCTTAGAATTTTTTTCTCTACGAAATAGGCAATTTTCAAAAACATTGACGGAGCCGTTTTCGCGCTGCTATACAAAATTCACTACCAAACATATAAGATCATAAACATACACTTGGAACATTATAATAAAGGATCCTGATAAATTTACTTTTTAATAATCATTAATTTGAAGGGCGTTGTTTTAAGACTTGCCATCACCCAGTAAATAGTTATTACGTATAATTTACATATCATTGCTAAATACTCGTATATGTTATTTAAATTACACAGTACAGATGAAAGGAATCTTTGAAGGAAAAGGAAGGAAGGATTCAATAAACAGAGTTATGTCGAGTCCTATAGAATTGTGCTATTGCTATTGGCTAAATACGCAACAGCAACGCCGTTTCCCTAAGGAAATAATGACGACTGTGTTGACATTATAGGAATACAGTCAAGTTGTTTAGTTCATATTTTATTCATAAAGATTTATAATTTAAATTTCTTTTTTTAATTTCTTTTATTTAATGTGGGCCTATTTCCGTAGCTGAATATAATCACCGACGATCTACTACTAAGCTGGTATGTGCTAAGCTGTATCTGTATTATCAATTTAACTTGATAACAACCAAACCCAGAAAATATAACTTTGGTCCGCTGATCGAACCCAAAGACGCAGCAGTCAGTGTAAAGCATCATTGCTCTCGCCTGCATAAATCGAATGATTTTAGATACATCGATGATTCATCGAAAATAAACTCTAACACGAAATACAAAATGTCATTTCAAAAAATCAGATTATAATAGTACTAGAGTTTACCCCCGTCGCAAAGCGACGACTTTTTGATGTATATGATTTAAACCAACAATTTCTATTTTCAAATTGAAATATTTAACTCTTTCAATATTATAATAATTTTTCATATAAATTGACTAAAAAAATATATTTTTTTCAACAAAATATAAAATATTTTCATTTTGTTCCTTATTTGACCTTATTATTCCTTATTTTCAAAATTTGGGATATTTTCTTTCGTAAATTAAATTATTAATAATTAATAATAAATTAAATTTTTCATAAATTAATTAAATATTCGTAAATTAGGTACTAAATTTCAACTTTCTAGCCCAATTTTTCACCTCGACAAAAATCGCCCCCGTGCCCCCAAATAAAGTTTTTGAATTTTTTTTTTATAATGACATATTTTATTATTAAGTAATTTGAGTTTTCTCCAAAATTTTTTACCGGGCCCCTTAATTTTCTCAAGGCCCCCTTTTCCAATTTTTAAATTTCTAATTTTCAAAAAAGTTAGCATTGAACGCCGTAATGCACATGCCAAATTTCAACTTTCTAGCTTTTGCGAATTAAAAGTTATAGAGCAAAGAGTAAAAATTTTTTTTTTTCAAGAAAATGCGCGGAGCCGTTTTCGAGCCACCATACAAATCGCGGTCGCATATAAACAAGCCAACAAATAAACATATAAAGTTTCAGTTGGAACATTACAGTATAGGATTTTTCTATTTATTGCAGCTATCCATTTATTTATTTGATTCAACTTTCAACTTGCAACTGGATATTTGTAAAATTAACACTTACTTTTTCTTACAGTATTTTTACAATTCAGTTTTTTAATGAACCAATTCCTTTATTTCAACTATTTCTACGTGCTGTTCTAATACACCAAGGTATAAAACGTTATCAATAGTTAATGTTTATAAAAATTACTGTGACAACACAGTGGGCGGGAGCACTGGTACTTAACGCTGACTACTGTGTCTCCGGGTTCAATCCCCGAACCAGAATAATATTTTCTCGGTTCTGATTGTTATCAAGTTATATTGATTATGTATATAAATAGTCATAAACTTATTAAGCATTGGTATAGCCCACATATATGAGGCCTCGGTACTACAAAAACTGACAACAATTCAACAAAGTAAGTTTTGATCGACGGTGATAGAACTTAGCATCGGAAATAGGCTTATGTTAAATAAATTAAATCAAATCATTTTGTATGTTCTATTTATTTTTGGACCTATTTACAAAATTAACAACAGAACCTGCTGCTTTTACTTATATATTAAATGTATCATTTTTAGAAAATGTTTTTTTTTTAATTTCAAGTTTTTCAAAAAATAATAAATTGTTAAACAATTTAAAAGCTATAAAAATCTATTCTCCAACAAATGTAGGAGATATTAAAAAAATAATATTTAAGAATTCATTATTTAAAATTCTAATATATGCGCGCTAATAATTATAGACAGTGTCGATTGCAATATTTATTCTGGTTTGTTTCTGTACAAAAAGGACATATAGTTTCATAGCTAACCAGTGCGTTTTTAATAAAACATAAAGCAGTTGGTAGTGTGTAATAATAGCTGTCGAAGCATGGTAATAAGATGTTTGAACACCAGAAATGATATAAAGTCACAATGATAAAATAGTAATATAGAATTAGTTAAATATGTTACATTCTTAATGCATCAACAATAGCCGATTCGGTAATATTGCAATTTTACTGCAAAACATTTTTTTGTGAGGTTAGTATTTTTAATTTATTACATTTATTGTTCAGTACAAGAAAAGCATGTTTCGACCTGTTTGATATTCTGATACAATGTTTTAAAAGACGTGTGTTTCATTTTTGTTAACTTGTCTTAATTATGCATTGCTTTGATTTGAATAGATTATTATTTTTGTGTAATTTTATAGATCCTACATAGACCAACACGTGAAGGGCTGTCCAGTTTTTAGTGACTTCCAAGTCTAGTGTGTTCATTTACTCCTCCACGCCAGTCTAGCCATTGATGTAAATAATCATTTCACCTACATATCAGTGAATTAGGATAGCTTTATTTGTAAATTTTAAGTATGTTGTTTGTCTATTGAGACATAAACACACACTCTTTGATGGGTATGTTCCACTATTTATTACCTCTGTGCAATAACTCTATTAATACTTTTAATATTTTTCTTAACATATACCCAGTAAACATTTAGGAGTGACTTTGCCATCATATTGAAAATGCGTATGATTTTTTTGTCGTGAACGAATTCATTAACAGTTCAGTATCCCATAGTCGTTCATATGAAATGTCTTTATCGGCTACAAATGGCGAAACCACTCCATTTGTCGGAATACAAATGAAGATAAAGTTGATGCGAACAATAATTGAAATGCAATAGTAATAGAAACGTCACAAAAAGGAACACTTCACCAAATTGTTTACTGGGTATTACATATTTTATTTTATTTAGTTTATTGAATGTTTTTGACAATTTTCGATTTTCTATTCTGCTACAATGTTGACAGTTTTGTTGTGTGACAATTGTTCTATATGGTGTCGTGGTTTATTACATGTGGGATATACAGCTCTATAACAAGTTATGATTATGTGAGCACATAATCAATGGACTATGGTATAGATCATATTACGAGAGTTCGACGATGACTCATACTTAAAACACGTTGTGGAGTATAAACTGCCGATATATCTAAAAACACTGAGTCACTTATTTTTCTGTAATATAATATAGTATAGTTTATATAATATAATATAATATAGAAACGAATAAGATAAAATTCATTATCGTATTATAGATTTATACCGCTCTTATAACCTCTTTTAAGTATAAGTCGCCGCCGAACTATCATGATTTGGACTATAATACCCAAACCCAGAAAATATAACACTGATCCGTGGATCGAACCCGAGACCGGAGACACAGCAGTCATTATTTAGAATGTTTTAAAATGTATTAGGTTCTTGGATTTTTGTAAATAAGTATTACATTTTGAGTTGAAATGTTGAACGAATTTTTGAACTTACAGATAAAGTTGCTTGGTCTGGGATCGAATAGGTTCCGCACTATTTTTTGACGCCGACCTTCGAATTTTTCACCGACTTGGTGTTTAAATAATAGACAATTTATGTACAAAAATAATAATTATTAATTTTATTAAATGTTCACATAAATTTATTTAATTGCATAAATAAGTATTTGCAAGTCATTTTTGGATTCTCTTCTTAAAGACCTGCTTCAAATAGTAGTACAAAAATGCAGGTGTAAACGACCGAGCAATTGGGATGCAACTTATCTTCCAATGATTTACGACCGGCGCCGGTTTTCCAGCGTGTAAAACCGCTAATATAAATGCAATAATAAATTAGATTTCTATTTTTTTTAATGTCATTCCTAGCATATTTGGAAATATTTGTTGCATTTCACAATTAAAATTGTAAATACTGCTTTACTGCAATAATTCTTTTTAGATTTTATGAACTTAAGCGCTTTTTCAAAATAATTCAAAATAGGCAATAATTCAAGTAAATAATGAAAGCTGGTACAGAGATACTATTTAATACAATAGCGATACACTTTCGCTATTTTGAGCGGACCTTTTTTTTTAGCTCTCACACAAAATCAACTGCATCTACCCACATTGACTTTAAGCATATCTTATTTGAGACAAGTTAGTTTAATCAGTGATAATTTATTAAAAAAAGTTACATATTACTTGAAACTGATCTATAATCACACATGAAATGTATGTACAACAACAGACTCTGTAATCAAATTCAAATTTTCTTTATCAAACTATCATCGTTCAACTAGATTCTACTCGTGAATAAAACGGTAACACAAATGTACACATGGCAACACAGTAAAATATCTTTAACATCAGGCAACGCAGTAAAATATCTTTAACACCATGCAACACTATACAGTTTTGATAGCTGTCAAAGTAGATGACTGTATTAACCTATAAAAATATGCATAGGCTTTAATTTTTTCTTTGCATAACTTAGCGAAAACATTACCAAGTGAGTGATCTGAGTTAATATTAACATATACCAATAACTGATTTAAATTATGTGAATGTGAATAAGTGTGTGGTTTTGGCCATGTCGATGCGTTGTGTTTGCGATAAGTGTGCAAGTTCTTATCCTCTAGTTCTACACCTGTGACGGTTTGACCTTTGTACGGAGAACAATAGCTCTCGGATTGTGTTTATATTGTAAGTATTTTCTTATGTTTATTTATTTACAAATTTTGTTATTTTTTGTTTACATTTCAAATGATTATTTTCTAGATCTTTTATTATGAGACTTATTATTTCATTTCTTTAAAAAAAATTTATATATATAATTATGTACATATTTAAGTAGCTAATACAGCATACGAGTACATTCTTGTACCAAATTTTTATTCCTGAATAAAAGTAGTAATTGTTTCATGTTTATGTTTCTAATTTATAATTTTTTTTGATGAGAGCTTTGCAGTATTTTGACAATTAGTAAATTTTTTTCAAAATGAGGTACTTAATAATAAAATATCTTATTAAAAAATAAAAATTCAAAATTCAATTCACACATAAAAGACAGTCGTCACTTGCGATGGGGATAAACTCTAGTACGAGTATATTGTATTAAAGAAATTGTAATATTACTAAAATACCTTTTTAAGGTATTTCCCTTCTCCAAAGCTAAACCTTTCATTTACTCTAATTCCGCTCCCCAACCTTCGGGCCAAATTGAAGTATGCCATAGATCTGATTTTGACATATTGAGTATAGAGAGTTATTTTGCCTCCATCAAAGATTCTACATACAATGTTTCATCTTAGTATTTCTATTCAATCTATGTTTTTGGTGTCTCCACATGACTTCGCCACCCTCTTAAGGAAATAAAGATTTTGATTCTCAATGTCTAGTAAGGCAGGTTCATGTAATTTACTTTGGTTCATACTATTTCTTCTATAACCTTAAGTTATTTTCAATTTATTGAATAACTTTTCGAGACTAACTATTGATATGGACAATGTCAAAAATTCAATTATAGTATACTTCATAAAACTCGTTCTCTAAGCAACAATATTATTCTAGAAGTAATTTTAAGAAGTCTTTAATAAACATTGAAGGTAACATGTCATTTTAAATAAAGAAATTACTTGGGTGTGTTGCACTGCCAACTAATTTGAAATAACCTGTGTATATTTTTTGCGGAATGGTTCCCTTTTTCATGCGGTCCGTCAAAGCTTTTTTTTTTACTTTAAATATATATTCCTGTGTTAAATTAGGAAAAAGGTCATGTGTCGTTTATATCTACAAATATATATATATATATATATATATATATATATATATATATATATATATATATATATATATATATATATATATATATATATATATATATATCCCTTTTTTGATGTATTACTTTTAATTCGTAAAAGATAGAAAAATGAATGCTTACATTTCTGAAAAATTAGAAATTTAAAAATTGAAAAAGGGAAGGTTGAAGAAATTCAGGGGTCCGGTAGGGAACTTTGGAGAAAGTTCATATTCTGGATTCTAGAATAATTAAGTATATTATTAATAATAAAAAATTCAAAATTTCAAAATTTTATTTGGGGGCACGGGGGCCGTATTTGCCGAGAGTAAAAATTGTGCTAGAAAGTTGAAATTTTGTATATAGGCTAACCTTGGTAACTTACTTACGAATCGAAACAAAAATCCTAAATTTTGAAAAAAGTTGGTCAAATAACGCATAAATTGAAAATATTTTTTATTTTGATAAAAGAATATATTTTTTTAGTCAATTTATATGTGTCAATGTATATGTGTGCGAGTTTATTATTTCAATTTAAAAATAGAGTTAAATATGAAATGAAATTACGAATTATTTTATTGGATTCAAATGATACACGCCAAAAAGACGTAGCATTGCGACGGGGGTAATCTCTAGTATATATATATATTTGTATACATATTTTGTTTATTTTGTTAATAAGAAGATACCCAGAAAACATTTGGATATACATAGTATATTCAAATACATTCATGTATAGTGCATATCCTATGTATATGTTGTTGTGATGTAAAACCTACACTATATATCATATATATGTGCAAATACAAAGGTATGTGGATATTTATACATTGCTGCATGTACATAATATGTACAGAGTTATGTTTATTCATTTCATGTATATGTAATAAACATATATACAGGATGATATTTTAATATTATGGAGCATATATGAATATACAGCGAATATTCAATGTTATATATATATAAGAAATGGTTGCTCATCTTTGATCCAGACCGTGTCATTAAAAATATGTACCTTTCAACAGTTTATTAATCTAAGGCCCCTTGGCTTTAACGTAGCTACCCCACTGGTTTACAGTTAATAAATTAAAGGAATTAAAGGAATGGTTTGAATATTAGCCATTATTCAGGAAACATCTTCTCTGACGTCATGCGTCATTAATGGGCTTGTGTCCTATGTCTTAACTTCTATAAAAGTGTACTATATATTGATAAAGTGGGTTACTAGAACCTTAAGTGTTCAATTATTTTTAATAACTCCTTATATGTTAGGAGATATTAACAATTAAAAAAGTCATTTTGTCTCTTTAATTATTAAAAGGATTCAACGTTGTACACATTCCAAGTGCATGTGACATCACAATCCTTGTGTAATGTTACCTACCTTACAGCTCATAAATCTCTGCTATATCTATTTATATATCAAAATATCAAATATTATTTACAGCTACTTCAAGGAATAATTAAATTTAAATATTATGTCTGTCTTAGCAGGGTTAAATAAAATAAAAACATATTATTCTTTGACTTAACTTGATTATTTGACTATCTACAGTTACAGAACATTACCACAGCATTGACCTACTCAACAAATAACTGACGTTAAAATGCATTTCACGTCATACAAATATGGTCGACCATTTCTAGCGCTAAAACTACAATTCAAAATAAAAAATGAGGACACAAGCCCATTGGATTAGTGTAATATTCAATTTGTTTATATAATTTTTTATTATAATATTATGATATTGTCAAGTAAAAACTGAACCTGTAGTTCCATTTTCACTACAATTTTATATGTCAATATTAAAAATCAAAACAATATCATACTAGTTCAATTCATGACCATGACGTCAGAGAAAAAGTTAGGAAATAAGGCCTATAGCTATGTAGCATCTACTCGTATATACCATACTACGTTTCGTATTGTGTGTGTTTACATGTCACAGATAAAAGCAGCTCCTCCATTGATGGTGTTTGCCATTTGCTCAGTAACTCTTGTAACTCTTTTGTTGCTTCCTTTCGAGACCAATGCATTTCCTTCAATACTCGTACATAGAAATGTTTGACACTCAGTAATATTTATATAGAGTTCAGAAAGCAATTGGTCCCAAGCCTTTATACGAGTACTATGTATCTCATCTAGATTTAGATACCATACAGATACATCCCTCCTGTTATTCGTTATCCTGGTGTATGACAGGATATCATCCAGTTCGAGTGTAGGTTGTACCATACAAGTACGTGTAGGAAGCAGATTTTTAGTAAAAAGTACGATCAATAATAACGAAGATAACAATCTTGTACTAGCATGAAACACACGATACTGGTACTGGTACTGAATACGAAGATAATAGTGCTGAAACCCGTGATGAGTCATGCATCTTAATTTACCTGATGTAGTTGACTGTAATTGAACACTAAGTCTTTGAAGTAAGGGGCTCGAGCATGGGGGTTGGGATTCATCTTATTTAAGCACATCTAACATCTAACAAAAGTCAAAAGAAGAAGTAAACAATTTTATAATAAGGTTAATTTTAAACTACGTGATCATTAAAATTAATCAAAGTAAATAAAAACAAAGGAAGAAATGTAGTCATTTTGTTTCGTTACCATTTCAGTTCGTTAGCGAAAAGAAAATATTTCTAATTCATTGAATCGAAAACGAAAAATCATTGAACAGTTAAATGAGGTACTAATTTTGATTGATAGTCATCTAAAGAGTTTCCCTTTTAATGATCATTTTTACATCTAAGGTAATGGTGTTTCTTAATTAGAATGTTTGTAGTATTTTAATTAGAAAATAAAAGGAAATTCTAGAAATGTTCTTGCTTTGTACACTCAGTTCATATCGTTATGAATGACAATTTATTCTAATTCAATAGGTATGTCACCTCACTCAAAATTGAGAGTTAAAGAGCTGTGGGTATATATATTCTATTATTTGAATCGTGTATCTGAACATTGTTTTTTTGATCATCATAAAAAGTCTGGAAACCTAAAATCAATTATATAGTCCAAATTACGAGAGTGTGACAGTCGATCATGCTTAGAAGAGGTTATAAGCGCCGTATAAATCTGCGATGGTGAATTTTGTCATAATCGATTCAATATACATTATAAAAAAAATAGTGAGAGGGTGCATTTTCATTGTATCATAGATTTATACAGCACAACATCTTTTAAATATGAGTCGCCACCCAACTCTCATAATTTTAACTTTATGCAGTTAATATGCATAACTTATCTCTTCTTAGCTAACGGCAGAGTTGCAGAACGCATTAATGCTTGTTGTTGTGCTTTGGATTCCATTCCCGAATCATTTTCTAGGTTTGCTTGTTATTAAAATTTAATTAATTATATGCTTACAAACTCTATAATTAATCATTCAGTGGTTACGGCATTATAAAAATTACCAACATAGTATGAGGTTGTCGGGTTATAGGATTTAGCATAGGAAATAAGCTGATTTTAAAAGAATTATTAAAAAAAGTTCTAATAAGTTAAATTTATTTTACGTACTGATTTTAATCCGTTCTAGTCACGATTCATTAAATATCGAATGAATTTTTATTCAGTGTCATTTTCTACAGTAAGCAAAAGATAACCAAACGAATATATATATATATATATATCGATATATATATATATAAAAAGATATCGAAGAGAAAATGAAAAATTAAGAGAAACTTTGAAAAAGATTCAATTCAATTTTACAAGCAGATTTTCTTTGGTTCAAATCTATACTATATAGAGGTTGGAGTCCTCGATTTAAAGTAAGTTTCTGAATAAGAAATGATCGTAAAATATGAAAACTTATAGGAGTATTATTTTAGCATTTTCTTTTAGTTACTTTTACAATAAGAACAATTTCATTCATAAAGATATATTTAGCATAAAAAATAATTTAAATAAATTGTTTATAAAACCACCTTTAATTTAATAAGAATTTCAAAATAATTAATTTTCTTTACAAAGCCTGTTTCATACATTCAGAAATGCGCCTCTGTCTTTTTTGCAATCTCTGGCTTTTAGTATTTATTAAATTCTACAAAATGTTGTTCAGGTTTTTCGAAAGAAGCAAAGAGCATATGAACAAAATAAAGTTAATTAGATTTCATAAAGTAATAGGATATTTCGACTGATGAGGGAGAGGCCAACGCCTCCACAATCTCACTCTCCACCTTTCATCCTCCCAAAAATAAATATAAAGAACGAACAGAACGCAATATTTTCAAAATATGTAGCATATATTGTATTTAAAAGAAAATCGATTAAAACTTTATTAGTTTTAATTATACCTATAAAATAGTATATCACAATGAAGGATCAATTTATAATTAGGATAAGAACATGTTTAGTTCATTAGGCCGTCATGGCATTAGGAAGTCAATCTATATTGGTCTTCTAAAATTAGAAAATTTATATTTTATGAGGATTTATTCTCATTCTGTAGTGACTAGTTGACTCACATGATAAAGTTTTTTCTCGTGCTATGTGACTCAATTAGATATAAATGTTCTTAACTTGCATTGATCCCCAACGATATATGTTATCCTGTGTTTAACTGTATATACTAACTGTTTACTGTTTATATTTTAGAGTTTATACATAATGGAGATGTGATTTTTAAAAAAATATACTTGTAAATTGTTTGCCTATTTCTGGTGCTGAGTCCTATTACCGACGACCTCTTACTATTGTTGACAGTTTTTATGGTGTCGGACCCCGTATAAATGGATTACTTCAATGCCTAATTAGTTTATAATATTTGAGAGCTCTCACATCATCATCTTGGATAACAACTCTCAGACTGGCAACTTAGCCGTCGAGATTATGTTTTTTGTTAATATTCGTAAAATGTATCAAGGATGTTTGGAAGAAAATTGTTCAATACAGAACATAAAATGTGTATGACAACACAGATGGGCGAGAGCAATGATGCTTGACTCTGACTACTGTGTCCCCGGGTTCGATCCCCAAGCCAGAAATATATTTTCTGGGTTTGGTAAAATCAGGTTGTGTGCAAAAGGATGTCACCCAATGCCATTGATTGGGTGCTAGAACGCTTTATTTCGTACAAAAATCTTTCTTGTCTATTTTACATATACTTCACTAAACACAATTTTAAATGGTCTAAATTTTAGTTCCAGGTTAACATATTACTCAATCCTAGTAAACATTTTGAAGTCACTTCGCCATCATATTGAAGATGCGCATGACTTATTTGTCATGAAAGAGTTCATTTACAGTTTAGTTTCTCACAGTCGTTCATATGAAATGTCTATTTTATCGGCTACAAATGGCGAAACCACTCCATCTGCCGGAATATAAATGAAGATATAGTTGATGCCAACTACAATTAAATTGAAATAGTAATAGAAGCGTCACAAAAATGGACAGTTCACCAAATTGTTTACTGGGATGACACGGTACGATGATCGACAGCATTTAGGTTTTATGCCAGGCTACTGTGACTATGGGTTTGATCCCCGGATCAATTTTGTAAATGCTTACCTCTCGACTGTTAACTTCTGACGACTTTTCAAAGCCTTGTAATTTACAAACTGGGCTACTTATACCAGTTTCAAGATATGGGATCCATTTTGCTCTTTATTTAAGGTCTTCTGATAGTTTTGTGTAAACTTACATAGCTTAGTCTAGAAAATATAGGCCATAGTGCCTTTGGTGTTAACAGACGTCAAGTAAGCAGTTACAAAATAGGCCCCTTAGTCTTTATGGTTATTTTAATTACGTACTCATAATCATAAAACTGACTCGGCAGCGATGTGTTTCACATATGTGATATATGGAAGCTAGTTAGGGCCAGATTAAGCCAGCGCGATGTCTGTAGTAAATATTAAATAGTAGACAGCGCGGGGTCCCTACCAAAAATATTATTTTAATTTCATTATATTTGTAGTTGTCTTGTTACAGAGAGTGCTTGTGCACTACTCTTACAATTTATAAAATTGTATATTATACTCATAAAATTTCTCAGGACTGCGTGGTATTTTCATAATGTAGGTGTATTTCATTATTTTATGAAAAGTAAGTAATACAGTTTTTACTGTGCCTAAAAGTTTTAAATAACGCAAATGTCAAAGAGTAATAATTAGTTTTAGAAGTAAGTATAAAACCGTGATTACGATTACCCAGTATCTGAAGGATAATATTTAAACCAAAATTTTATAAGCTGAACATTTATAAGCCCGCAGCATTTGCTGTTTTTGTTATATGTCTAACATGGCACTGGACTACTCAGCATTGGAAATAGACTGACTTAAATTTAGGCGTTAGGTGATTTTTACGTCAGAGTTTTTCACATTTCATTGCGAAATCTTAAGAAGTCACTATTAAGGATTAAAGGCTTTTAGAATAAATATAATGTAATAAAATGAGAGTCTTTAAAATTAAATAATTTTAGGTTAGGTTTAAGTAAAATATTACATAAATGTAAGGTAACATCCGTGTTTTGTGTTTTGTGAAGACCTTTCTGTTAGTGTAATGTATTTTCGAAATTGTCAAATTATAATTGCTTTGAAATCTGTTTTTTAGTTACTTATTGAGTCTCTTTTAATGATTTGTTTAGTTGGTTCAAGACGTACTTTCTTAAGGGATTAGTAACAAATAATTAAGCACCTAATTAATATTGTGACAGAGGACAAATACGTAAAATACCTTACGTACTATTTTACTATTAATTTATCTAATATTTACGTTTGGTGTTAGTGAAACATTGCCTTCACACGCGCGACACATAATTCCTCATTTAGGCAGATAGACCAAGGTCAGACACCGTTAAGGTCGCAAGTACTGGATCGGTGAAGGATATTAAATACGTGATTTAAAGTTGACCTGACCGTATTAAATAAGAACATCATATAGATCGTCCAGTTCCTTAGTGAGACAACTTTCAATATTGGGTTTTGAGATAACAATGGAAACTGTATTCAACTTATAGCGATATCCGACAAGTTATCTGCATTATAACTTTGTTTAGTTGCATTTATAAGGTGCATTATAAGGTGAATATTAAATCAGATAGAGTGTACAGTAGAGTGGCCCTTATTTACTCTTGGTGAAGATTATTTTTGAGATTTTTTATTGCGGCACTCCTCAGTTTGGTTCCATTGCATGAAAAAATAATAGGTGTAAAATTGCAGATCAATCGGATAATGGGAAATGGTGCCCCAAGAGCTCGGAAAATTATATAATCCCATACATTTTTTAAAAAATTTATTTATTTTGCGAAATAATAATTAAATACATTATACTATATTATTTAATTATATTATTTTATTATACACTTTTCTGTGTATAATAAATATTTTGTAAAATAAATATATAAAATCGTGATTTTGTAATTATTCGATTCTCGTGGATTTATAGTAAAGGAACTGATTTTCACGTATTTCTCGAAAATTGTTAGTTACACGAGAAAAAGTAATAGATGATTAAATATGTATTTTTATTAGATCTACAACTTTTGCGTAATAAGTTTTTGCATAAAATTAATATTTCTCAAGATGTAAGAATTTTAAAAGAAAAATCTGTGATTTTTCAATTTTCGAGGCTCTTGGGGCACGTTTTCCCGTTATCCGATTGACCTAAAATTTTACACAAATCATTTTTTTAGGCATTGGCACCAAATGGGAGGGTGCCGCAAAAAAATTTTAACTTTGAAAAAAGGGCCACTCTAGTGTACAGATTTACATATAACCGCATACTCAACTCAAATTATATGTCGTTATTTTGGAGTTATCTCACTAATCAAGTAGACGATCGATATGTTAAAATAAAAATAAAATTACTGAATATTTATGTATATTTATTGGCTTATGGCATTTTGATGATAAAATAGCGTCATGTATATAACCACCTATTCATATTATTATATAATCCGTTGTTTAAATGATTTGATTTATAGCTTTTCATGATTTTGAACAGTTTTGCATTGGTTTTATAATGTGTAAGTGCGAAACACTTACAGTGACAGAGTTGCCCTGTATTTTACAATAGTTTTGCATTTTTTCATATAGTTCAAATTAAAACAAGTTCAGTGGCGTAGCTACCGCCGTATAAGCCGTATCAATGATACGGGGCCCCCGGGTTACAGGGGTCCCAAACGTGTGTAAGCAAAAATTCGTAAAATGTTATTCACAATTTCACTTAAATTCTTAAGCCGTACTTAGCTTAGTTCCTAGGAGTATTAATTGTAAGTAATAACGTATAATAAATATATAATTATTTTAATTCAATGCGAGCGTTTTTGTTCCTTTTGTGAAAAATCTTTACTTATTATTTGGGCCCCCCAACAAATTTTGATACAGTGACCGTCTAAGGCACGCTACATTACTGAACAAGTTGTACTGTGTAAATCTACAAAACATTGAAGATGCACTGTATACCTAATCCTCCTTTATTATAATGTTCCAGGTTAAGTTTATATGTTTGGTACTGGATTTTGTATGGTGGCTCAAAAACGGCTTCAGGGAAGTTGTTGAAAACATATTTCGTAGAGAAATTTTTTATAATACTTTGGGCTTCCTCAGATTTTTCACTGAATTTCCTGGAAAGCCGTAACTATAAAAAAAAACTAGAAAAAAAGTGGGCACTTTTTGCTGTTTTACTGTTTATCCGTAAAAAATAGAAAGTTGAAATTTGTAATTGTATTTGCAATTAGAAATTCAAAAATTGAAAAAGACGGCGTTGAAAACAATATGGAGCCCAGTAGGGTTTTTGAAGAAAGTTCATATTTTGGTTTGTGTAATCTTATTAATAAAATATATTCAAAATTTCAAAATTTTATTTGAGGACACGGGTACGATTTTCCTCATTGTAAAAATTGTGTTACAAAGTTGAAATTTTGTTGAAAAAAATATTTTTTTTAGTCAGTTTATATGAAAAATTATTTTAATATTGAACGAGTTAAATAGTTCAATTTAAAAATGGAATTAAAATTTGAAATAAAATTATAAATTATTTTATTGAAATCAAAACATACATACTAAACAGGCGTTGCTTTGCGACGGAGTAAACGCTAGTTCTTTGATAATGAATATAGGAACGAATAAGATAATAATCACTAGCATATCATAGATTTATACGGCTCTTATAACATCTTTTCCGCATGAGTCATTGCTGAACTCTCGTAATTTGAACTACAATTTATCCATTTTATACTACTTTTTGATAATAATGAAATTGTTATGTTTTTGTTGCATTTGATGGTGATTTGATTTATTGAAAATAAATAGTAAACTGAATTATAAATTAAGTGCAAGAATTGAGAATCATTATGAAACACAATGACAATGCATAAAAAAGTTGCCACATAACCACAATTAAGTGCAAAATCAGAGCTACATCGTTTTCAAGTAGAAAACTCAATTAGATATAGTGTATAATCTTGTAAATAGTAATGTTTGTTACTTAACGCGGAAAGAAAACGCGAATTCTGTAACACATGGAATCATATGAACATGCACACACCACCGATTTTAATTCTACGTGGTAAAAAATCTGTGGATTTCTACAAAAATCACTGTGACACAGACAGGTTATTTCTTTATCTTTTTTTGAATAGAATATATGTTGAATGTGGACACACGCACTACGGAATGAATTCTGCAAATTCCATATGCTGCTGTCGGGGTATTAGAGCCAGATTCCAGAGCCCGCAGACATCACTTATTTTCTGATGAACAAAATGTGTAAGATTGAGTAGTGTTAGTATTTACAATGATCGTATGCCTACCTGATGACTTGACCAGGCGGCCATTTTCCAGGTATCAGGTAATCAAGGTTTAGGTCTCACTCACTCTCATGCGCACGGATAATGCCCTCTCGCTCCTGCTCATAGCGAAATTAAAATTGGGTCTAGGGGAGGTTTGGCCACTTGGATCGATCTATCCTCTTGTAAAACGTTTTAAAACATTTAGGAGAGTTCAGCAATGACTCATGCGGAAAAAATTTTATAAGAGCCGTATAAACAGTATAAAATCAGTTTTTGACCTAGTCAATTACTGCATATATTAATGCAGTGGGTGCTAGGTAAGTTTTAGTATGCGGAATTAAAACCCCGTGGAAAAAACCGCGCGGAATTATTTCTCAATGGGATCTAGGCCTTAAGTGTAATATTGAAATATAGGTTCCTTTCAAGAATACAAGTTTCTAAGAAAGTTGAATAATTTTACATATAAAAAAGAAACACATCAAGTTCTTCACTGAACATTCTGAACATTCTAAACATTCACCTACATAAAAAAGGGCAATATACGAGTATTTGTTAGAATAGAAAACCCTATTATTTATTCAATACTGTTCATACTATACCTTAAGATTGTGGTAAAACAAAATAGCTCCAATTGTTGATATTGTGAACCAAATAAACAGCCCGAAGGCAGAAACTTGGGAAATGCGGAGAACGTTCAACAAGGTGGAGAGGACCACCGCAGCGGCATGGCAGAAGAGTACGGGCAACAGGCAGCGATCCAGAATGTCCCAGGGGATTTCTTGTGGAGGAGGAGGTTGAGCCTTGTCACCTTTTACTGAGGGCTGCCTCTTCATCGAAGGTTGACGCTGAAATATTATTATTATGAATAAAACGTACGAAAACGATAATAATAGGGCACACAGGTATTGTATAGCTCATTATTGTGATAATTAGAGGTTGCTTATTACCTTTTGTAACACACCCTACCCCCTTTATATCTTTGTACCCTCCCACACACCTTATATCACAATCAATACGTTTTTGTAATGTTACACAAGATAACAAAGCATATTTTCTTTATAATTAACAGTCGAGGGATTAATTATATTTTAGTAATCCTTAATTAAAATCATTAAAAACCTGTCAAGGGTTTACATAGGTTGATGGGGGGTGGTAACAAGGAGGAGGTGTTAGCAGTGGGGTGGCTACTAAACCTTCTGTTAAATTTACAACGTTGCTAATTATAATGTAACGTAATACAATGTTATTATTAAAATTATTATGTATATAATCTTTATTTGAGAAGTTTCATATTTCTTTCGCGTTTTTTATACATATGGGTATTATTAACCGTGTTATGAAATGAATTGGCTGCTTTTTACTGTGTCATTCCTTTTAAGCATTTCTAATTAGTGCCTTATTAAAATCTCGCTAAACAAAAAACGTTTATACGTTTTTAATCTTTATATATAAAAATTAAACCTGCGTGCACAACATTGCATTCGAATACGCGCATATTTTCGCCAGTGTTTGTGTGTCTTTTATTTACTTTCCTATTCTCATTCCTTAGTTTAGTTAGTACTATTCAAAATATTTTATGTAAATATTACATTGTCTTCATTGTCACTCCTATGCCGGTTTCACACCAGAGAGACAGTTCATAAAACATTTTTGTCTTTTGTTGCTGTTTTAATAAATAAAATACATTCTTATCTGGAGTTGATAAGATCAAAGGAAAACACGTTTGTTGTTGTTTTTTAGTCTGCTTGGTTTGAACACGCAGTTTTGTTTTTTGTGAACATTTGTGCTTGTCACTTGTTGTTTATCATGTTTATAATTCTTATGGGACACACAGAAAAACACTATAAACAAAAGCAGTCTGTTCAGTGTGAACAGTCTGTTTTCGAAAAACAGAACTGTTTTAAAATAAAACAAAAATGTTTTTGTTTTGTTTTTTGACAACTAAACTGTTTTTTGAAAACAAACTGGTTTTGTTTTTAATGTTTTTCTGTGTGTCCTTAAAAATTTAGTATCCCACAAATGATTGTGTTGGCGATACATTTCTATTAAATTGCTGGTCTTATCTTTTGTCCACTGCATTCTGTACTTATTTATAACTGCTCTTGGAACTAGTTGTTAGCCAAATGATAAACAACAACTGACAAGCGCAAATGTTCACAAAAAATAAACTGCGTTTTCAAACCAAGCAGCTAAAACCTGCTTCACACGTAACGTGTTTTAACCCGGACGGAACGTGTTTTCAACTGGACGGAACGGGACGACAATATCATTATCGATATACAAACGTGTTTTACTTTGATCTTACCAACTGCAGATGGGAATGTGTTTTGTTCACTAAAACAGTTTTAAAAGATGTTGTCTTATGTTTTAAGAACTGTCTCTTTGGCGTAAACATTGGTGTTCTTGTTCGTGTTTTGTAATTTGGTTTTCTAGTGTGAAACCGGCATAAGATATTCATGTTTCTTGTACATAAATTTAGCTTAATCTTGGTTACTTTGTTTTTCAAAATAATTGCAACTTTACTTACTGACAACCAGTTTTAAATAAACCTAGATTGTAATTTAAATCAACCCAGAAAAAGCCTAGTACCTTTTATGCTCCTTAGCGCCTATGACACAAGTTTCAGTATGACTCTTTTTTAATCTCCCATGATAGAACCAATTGTATCTAGTCTAAAATTACTCTTTCTAATAAGAAAATCTACTATTAGTTCTCACCACGCGAATTGAATTGTTGAATTATCAATTGAAACCCATTAATCATAGATATCTTCATAAGAAAAACCTATTGACCCGGATGACAATCAAGAAATTTAGATCTGAATGGAAAAATCCAGGCGTGGGAGCACTGTAACAAACTTAAGAAAGTTGGAGCTGTTTGAAATTTAAAACACGGCGTCCGTTAAAACGATGGCTTATCTCATACGTCATACTTCTTACCTCATGAAAAAGATACTTTAGGTTATTGCGCAATACAACGAGTATACGAAACGAAGTATAAAAATACAATACGAAATATGTTGACGCTTGTGCACCAACCGGTAAAGCAGTAGGCAAGGCAGTACAGCACAGAACCGCACAACACCGCACAACACCGCACAACATAGTTCAAGCGTCACTGTTGACTGTGTTTGTAGTTGTAGTCGTACGCCTGTTCACTCATGTGAAATATTTTGAGGTCGAGCCAGTGCCGTTTGCCGATTTTATCTTTTTGATGATAATATCTTTGGTACTATTGTCGCTAATTAAAAATAATTGGACGTATGTCCTGTAGTCCTTTATTAACATACACTTTAATTTTAAAGACTAAGATCCTATACTATAATGTTCCAAGTGTATATTTATATGTGTAGGCGATTCGTATGGTGGCTCGAAAATGGCTCGCGCATTTTCTTTAAAATTGTTTATATCGTAGAGAAAAAAGTTCAAAGACTTTTGGCGTCGTCGAATTTTCTCCTGAATTTCCTGGAAACCCAGAACTTTGGAAAAACTTTGAATTCGTAAAAGATAGAAAGTTGATATTTGACATGTGTATTACGGTGTTCAATGCTAATATTTTTTGAAAATTAGAAATTAAGAAATTGGAAAAGGGGGCTCGGTAGAAAACTCTAATTTTAGATTACATAATAAGGAAATATGTTATTAAGAGAAAAAAATCGAAATTCAAAAATTTTATTTGGGGGCACGGGGGCGGTTTTCTTTAGAGTAAAAATTGTGCTAGATAGTTAAAATTTTGTATATGAGCTAACTTTGGTATCTTATTTACAAATCGAAAAGAAATTTTTAAAGAAAGTTGTTCAAATAGCGAATAAATTCAAAATATTTTATATTTTGTTGAAAAATATATATTTTTTTAGTTAGTTTGTATGAAAAATTATTTGTTTTTATATTTAAAATTAATATAGAACGAGTTAAATATTTCAATTTAAAAATGATATTAAATATTGAAATGAAATTCAATTTACACACAAAAGACAGTCGTCGCTTGCGACGGGGGTAAACTCTAGTTTATAATATTTTATTAATTAACTCATATTGTCGGTGACCTCCTACTAATGTTGGAAATTTTTTGATGCCGAGATATTATTATGTAAGCTTACGCTTTAAACCTTCGTCCCGTTGGAAGGTGTTCGTAGCACGGTTTTGCATCTAAAATCTTATATATATGGTGGCATAGTATCTATATATGAAGCGACCTCACGAATCCTTAAAAGCTTACAAACATAGTTAAAGGTCGTCGGTGATAAGACTCAGTATCGGAAATATGCAAGACATAAAAAAAAATAACATTTACGCGACGCAGCTTTTTCAGTTTGTGCATTTTATTTTCTTTATTATTTTACGGTCAAACAATATTTTTTAATCGTTGTAAAACGTACGTCAAAAACAAAACGAAACATAAAGGTAGTGATATAGTGTTCAAAGCATAGTCCACTAAAATGAAAACCAGCGGGGAGTGGTCTGACATTAAAATTTACTATTAATGTTTTATACATACATATACATACAACCTCATTTTAGACAGTAGATGCGATCTAACGAAATCGCGCTAAAAGAAGTCGTGTAAAAAAATACATGCTGAATATGGTAAAATTGAGGCTGTGCTCCATAAGTATAAAAAAACCGTGTAATTTAAAAAAAAATAACTATTTTTGTTCTAAAAATCTTGCAAAAATAAAATAATAAAACCCGTAATATATGTAACAAAATATGTTTACAAATTTCAAAAAAGAAGAAATACACCTTTTAGTACATACATAAAATTTTATCATTTTAATTTATATAGTTAGTTCATGAGGTATTCAAATACAATAAATTTTTATCTTCAATCATCAGAATTTAAAATAGTCACTTCTGCCTTTAAATAAAATCATAATTCCAATTGGAAATAAAAAGTTTATTTTAACGAGTTTATAAGCGCGCATATTTAATATCTATTCCACAATAACATTCGCTTAATATACGATATATTGGAAAATAGTTCCAATTACAATTTTCCAAAGCATCGTAAATATTTTTTTGGAATTCGTGTTAAACACGAAACAAATAATATGTGTTATACTTTGTAAACCGTGTTATTTTGAATCCGTGTACAAAAAATCCATGTAGAGCGAGGGTTAGATATATTTAATTAAATATTTTAAACTAAACTGAAACTAACTATTAAAGAATATTACATTAGTAATATTGTAGCACATTGTTAATTTTTGTTCATTAAAAAAAACTTATTTTAATTAACCGGGGCCTATATCCGATACTAGTATTATCACTGACCTCTTACCACCTTAACAAGATGCCGAGGGCTTAAAAATATAGTACTGGTTCGGGATATAAACGCTATGGCTGGATTCACACGGCATTGTACTGCACGTTTGTTCGCAGTATAAATATTACCGAATAAACAGTGGCGCATACATTTTATATAGAACTATTCACACGACGTTTGTACTGCAAAAAAACGAATACACATATAAGATGTATGCGTCATTATTTATTTGATAATATCATACTGCAGAAAAACGTGCAGTACAATGCCGTGTGAACCCAGCATTAGACGCTCTGTCACTGCAACCGTTTTTTTGTTTCTAGTTTCTATTTTAATGTTTATTAATACACCACTGTATGTATTTCGTACATCCGATTTATAATATGATTCATACGTCTTGACATCACAGAACTGATCGACCACCTACTCTGAATTGTATATTTCCGAGCCTTCCGGGATATATGCATATATGTAGCAACGTGGTTTGTTAGTTCATTGGGGGTGAAAGGGTGAGAGGAGAAAACAATATATACACACTGTGCTATAAACATACATATTATAGAACACACATATATACAACAATACACCCTACTTAGAAAGTCGTCGCATGTAGTAAGAACGACTTCAAACGGAACTTTTTCTTTGTTAATTAATCCACTATCTACCCAAAAAAAATAATTATGCACCAGTATATTTAATTATGCTGTTTTTAGGCTAATTAATAAGTAAGATACTCAAATCTGATGTTAAAAGTTCAACTTTTCCGAAAAACTACTTTTCGATTCTTCGAAATTTTTGCAACGCTAGTTCAAATTACGCAAGTTCCACAGTGACTGACTCATGGTTAAATCAAGTTATGCCGTATAAATCTACGATACAATGTAAAAGCACTGTTTCACATTTTTTTTGTAATGTATTTAGAAACGAATAAAATAAAATTAAATAAAAACGCCACCCTCTCATAATTTGAACTATATTTAAGGGCCTATTTTGTAACTGCTTACTTGATGTTTGTTAAGTTCTGACGATTTTTCCAAGGCCTATATTTTCTAAACTAAGCTATGTAAGTTTACACATAACAGAAGACCGAAAAGAAAGGGTAAAATGGTTCCCATACCTTGGAACTGGCATAAGTAGCCTAATTTGTAAATTATAGAGCTTGGAAAAATCGTCAGACGTCAGGTAAGCAGTTACAAAATAGGCCCCTTAGTTTTTTATATGGCATTATCAAAATGATCACAAGCAAATACTTTATTAAAATAATATAAATAACAATATGAAGTAACATAATCAACTTATATTAGAAAAATTGAGCAGGTAACTTTACATACATCTGGCCAAAGCTGCTCTTAGAATCGGTGGGCTCTTAGATATAAATTGTTGTGATGTAAACCACCCCCCCTACCCCTTTCCCTATATAAAGCGAATTTTTAAATTTTTATTTGAATATTTCGCTTTTAACGTATGAAAAAAAGAAACTTGTTCCCTAAAATTTCCAAGCTAATTTTTTCCAAAAACTGAAAATGGTTCTGAAAAAAGGGCTCTCTTTATGGTGTAGGCCCTTAGTGCTATAAACGTGCCTATGGTTACCTAGTCCTATGCCTACCTGGCGTTTGCTAAATGTGCCAAACTTTATTGTTAAAATAGTGTTATTGACAGTTTATGTTATTGGTAATAAATCGTAAAATTAATTTGAAAAAAAAAAAAATTACACATTAAGTAAATATGAGGTTCAAAAAGTCTTTAAAAGTAGGTTTTCTATCATCTCCCCGTCATTTGAGAAGAGGAAGCAAAGTTGAAAATACAATTTTTTCTGATGATAAAATAACAAAACTGCATAACCATAAAAATGCACATCAAATTCTGTTAAGCATATAAAATTTCTTTTATTTGAAAATGTGGAAAATAGTGGTAGATAATGGGTTATAATTTAATATTTTAGGGAGGGGTTTCTACCCTTAGAGCACGACTCTGGTAAAATAAGTTTGAAATGATGACAAAAATAAAGCAGCCAAAAGCAAGCAAGGTCATAGATTTATATTAAGATAATAATTAACTGTCAATTATTTTTGGCGGAGTTTTAACACCCTACTCACACCCCTACTCACACCCCTACTCCTACCCCAACTCTTGTATACGTTATCTTAAAAAAAAGTTTCATTTTGTGAGTAATAAGTTATTTACGCACTTCAATATGTTGCTATAAGTCTTCATTATTTTTATTTATTGTACATTAAGTAAATATTAATGCAACGTATTTCCAATTAGAAAAAAAAAATTTGAGAAAAATTGTCAATTAAGATTTCAAGTAAACTCGTTAGAATTAGTTTAGCAAACAATTTGTCTGTAAGATTTACGTGGTGTCTGATAAAGGTCAAATTATATAAAAGATAAGTTGTACATGTAGAAAAGTAAATTAAATAAATAATCATTAACTTACATAACAAAAACTAAAAACTTACTTTAATTGGTCCGCCTACAGGCATGTCGATGTTTTAATTTTTCAGTTAAAATTATTTCAATAATAAAAATCACAAATAGTCGTTTTATAAAATATATATATTTTCGGTTCAATTCATTTCAAATGTAAAACAATCATTTTAAATCAATAATTAAAAATTGCATAAATGATTTTTCGATCGTTTTGATACATGCAAAACCCTGGGAGATTCAAGCTCAACTAAATTACTAGAAGATGATTTCGAGGTGGATTCATATGCCCGCTAGGTTTAAAAATAGAACATTCTCTATTTGAAATAGTCAAAGCCAGAATGTTTGAAGCATGCAATCATACAGCCATGCAACCATGCTACCGCGCTATTAAGATGATGAGATTCGCGTTGTGGTTGTGGTTGCCGTTGTGGTTCTCCCGTAAACCAAATAAATTTATCATTTATTTTATTTAAATTGCTTTCCTCTTTGCTTTCTACACTCCACAGGTTATGAATGCATTCACTGTAATAACGTGGCAATTAATATTATGTTTACTCGATAAACATAAAAGGTATACTCGTATAGTACGAGTAGACTCTCATATAACACGATTAATGTGTTACGAATTGCATAAACTCTCGTTATAAGTTATTAAATACAACTCTAATGATTATCTAAATTAGAGCACCATAAAGTACGTTACATAAACTTAATGGTTTTTACTATCCTTCTCCCCTCCCACTTGTCACTTCGTGACACACTCTCTGTTGTTACGTCAAGCATTTAAAAAATAAAGTTTTTTTAGCCTTATTAGTTTATTTTGGTCCTGCTTTTGATGTCGAAATCAGAACAACCTGCTCTTATTTATTTAATTTATTAATGTTGCCCTACTTCTGATGCTGAGTCATATCACCGGCTGTCTCCCACTACGTAAGGTTTTATGATGACATGCTTTATACGTGTGGGCTATATTACTTTAAAATAACTTTATAATTATATAGAAATATAATGAAATAAACTTGATTACAATCTAACCGATTCGGGGATCGAACCTGAAGATACACTAGTCTTACGTCAATCTTAAATGCGCCTCTATAAATATAACACGTTATTAACTTCAAGTTTAACACAATAAACTATCAGTCTCACTCACTTTAATTTTGTTTTTAATTTAGAATTTCATTTAAGTATCTTTTTAGAATCTTCCACGGTTTGATGATTTTAAATTACAAATACTAAAACAGTATTCTAGGTTACAACTTGAAAACAAACGTCCTTTTTTTATTCCGCAGAATATTATTATGGAAACAAACCACTTACAATGGGCTTGTGTCCTCATATTTTAGTGGTCGATTTTTCAATTGTTGATTGAAATTGATGTTAATAAATGTGTATTGGCGTGTCTATTTTATTAAATGTCTAAATGTTGACGAAGATAGCAATTAAAAATTTAAATTGTAGTTTTACCGCTTGAAATGGTCGACCATATTTGTATGACGTGAAATGCATTTTAACGTCAGTTATTTGTTGAGTAGGTCAGTGCTGTGGTAATGTTTTCTAGCGGTTGGTAGTCGAAATAATCAAGTCAAGTCAAAGAATAATAAGTTTTTATTTTATTTAACTCTGTTACGGTAGATATAATATTTAAATTTTATTGTTCCTTGAAATAGCTGTAAATAATATTTGATATTTTGATTTATAAATACATATAGCAGAGATTTATGAGCTGTAAGGTTGGCAGAGGTTGTGATGTCACATGCATTTGGAATGTGTACAACTTTGAATCCCTTTAATAATTATAGAGAAAAATGACTTTTTTAATTGTTAATATCTCCTGAAATATAAGAAGTTATTAAAAAATAATTGAACATTTGAGGTTCTAGTAACTCACTTTATCAATATATATAAACTAAATTAAAATACATAAAAATGTGACAGGGAATGACTATCTTGAAAACCTAATATCTAGATTAAAATATGAAATTAAAACGTAAATTAAATATTAAAACAGTAACTGGGGATTTAGCTTAAGTCGTAGCATGAATATTTAAAAAAAAATTATTTAGGTTTTTGCTTATTCAAGTATTCCTTTTGACAATAAATGTATCTTTAAAGTAATATGCTGATAAATGCCGAATTAGCAAAAAAGAGAAGACATTCATTTCTTCAAAAGAAGGTACCAGTTAATTATTTAAGATCTTAGATGAAGGAGTAAGGAGTAAATAAATGTTGCGGCATTGGCAAAGAGAGCGACTAAAAATAAATAAAAATAATCGAACTCCAATCGAATGTCAAGTATCACCAGTAGTGAAACGTATTTACCAATTTAGATTTGGCAGAATTGTCTTTAGTGAATCGTAATGATTAAGAAATATGTTAAGTAACGGGTCCACTGTTGCATCATCTGATATTTTACTGCAACATTAATATAAAGAAGACGCTAGTTGTAATAATTGTGCGTTTATTAATATTCTTATTAGGAACGTGCGAGGTGCTTAGTTGGTGGAATAAAACCGCCGTCAGCGTACGCTGCGGATAAATCGAACATTAAAGGAGGATGTTTTGTACCGTGGTGTATTAGAATATTGTGGGTAATTGATTGGAATCTTTATCAATTTAAAAGGGTCAAAACGATAAAAAAGAAGCATATTTTCGATAATGTTTTTTGACGACACAGTTAATATATAATTAATTCTATATTTACTACATGATAAAATGACATTTGAAGAATACTTTGTGAAATTTTCATAAATAAATATCTAGAAATGAGGCATTGACAGCGAATCTTCGCAGACGTCACAAGAAAAAAATAACATTGCGGTGCCACTCATAACTCATCACTGGATTTTCTGAAATCTAAAAACCAAAATGATTTCGTTAGTTGATAAGTTTCTGTAGGTAACGCTGTCCAGTTTTTCTTTTTTTCTTGATTTTTCAATTTTTTACAGCACTTAAATTTTTTTTATTTATTACATTTTTCATGAAAAAAATCAGAAACTTTGTTATTTTAAAATGAACGTTAACGTTGAAAATTACGTTAAAATTAAAGAATAAAAAAAAAATTCTACAGCAAAATTTCAAAAGAATCGGTCTAGTAGATTTTGAGCTAGAGAGGGCACCGACTCTGAAAAAGCTATGTGTGAGAAACCGCATTTAAAAGTTTCAAAGTAACACGAAAGCAGACCAGAGAGAAGAAGACTTAAAACTCTTTATCTCGTTTACTCCAATCGACTTCAAATTTTTACACAATAAACTTATATGTTGTACAATAACATAAATAAATAAAAAAAAGACCTAGTTTTAGAATTCTTTTAGGAATGTTTTCTTTATTAAAGTTTTATACTATACGCAGCTAACACAAAATTATAAAAAATTAAACTGCCTTGAATTGTATTGTATAAGTATGATTCTCAGTCATTGCTTTAATTTTCTTTTTAATTTTGTATTTAATTTAAATTGTATAGTATATGGGAATATACGTAGTCATTCCTGCATCATATTTAATTTACGTGTTTTTTTCTTCAGAACCTTACAAGGTCCAAAGTTTCCAAATTAAAAACAACTATATTATATTGTAACCTACAAAATATGTCAATCTGTCAAAATGCGGTAGAATTTATTTTTAAAAAAATTTCAATGTCAGTTTGTTAAAAATAAATGCTCTATAAATAAATAAAATTCTATTACTAATTGTTATTAAAAACAGCAATTTTAATTATTCCACATTCAATTTTGTCAAATTGTTGAACTGTCCAAATTTATATTACTAACTATATTAATTAAGCTCAAATAAAAACACGAATGTGACAGGGAATGCCTATTCTAAAGTCCTAAATTCTGAATCTAGATTAAAATAAATTAAATTAAATATCAAAACAGTTAGTGGAAATGAAGCTTAAGTATCGTAAAAGAAATTAAAAATAGAACAAAATGCGTCTTCATTACTCCAAGCAGTAAGATTTTCATCTTTACTTTACTTGGATAATTTACCCTCGTTATGTGACCTTTAAGATGAGTTGTTTACATAACCGTGGGCAATATTTACTTTGGGGATTCATTTTCCTTCGAAGTGATTATCTTTGGGCTTGTTAACATTATGACCTTGCGTTATCAGTCGTATCCGGTTCCTACTTCATTAGCAGCTCTACTTGTATGACATTGGATACATGATCACTGTTACGTAGTAGAAATACTTAACCATGAAAATACTGACTTGAAAACGTATCAGCCCTTAGAACATAACCCTGATGATATATTGACTGTGCTTGGAAACTTGTTGATCTCTTAGAGCTTTTGAAAGGGGTTCTACTTGAGTCGTAGACAGTGACGTAGCAGGGTGGCTAATGCTGCAGAGTTCACCCTGCAAAATACAAAACATTGATATTTTACTTTACTTTCATGCCTCATTTTACTTAAACGAAACGTAATATTATCGAATTAAAAATGTACTAATTTTATCCGAAATCGATATTTTATAACTACATTAGAGTTTAAAATATATTTTTTTCAACAAAATATAAAAAAATTTCAATTTATTCCCTCTTTGACCAACTTTTTTTAAAATTTGGAATTTTTTTTTTTCGATTCGTAAATTAAATATCAAAGTTAGCCCATATACAAAATTTTAACTTTCTATCATAATTTTTACAATTAGCAAAAACCGCCCCCAAATAAAATTTTTAAATTTTGATTTTTTCTTTTTTAATATGATATTACATTATTACATAATCCGAAATTTTAGCTATTTCAAGAGTTTTCTACCGGGCCACCTAACTTTCTTAGACCCCTTTTAAAAATTTTTGAATTTATAAATTTTGAAATTTGTTCTTATTTAAGATCGTAATACACATGCAAAATATTACCATTCTATATTTTACGGACGACACAGTGGGCGAGAGCATTGATGCTTGACGCCGACTGCTGTGTCTTCGGGTTCGATCCCCGGACCAGATATATATTTTCTGGGTTTGGTTATTATGAACTTATATTGATTATGGTCATACATAATCGTACAGTTATTAGGCAGTGGTGTAGCCCACATATAACATTGAAGGAGGTCGTCGGTGATAGGACTCAGCATCGGAAATAGGCCGACGTTAAATAAAAAAAAAAAAAAAAATATATATTTTACGAATAAAAAGTTATATAGCAAAAGTGCACATTTTTTTTCAGTTTTTCAAAAATTACGGGTTTCCAGGAAATTCAGGGAAAGTCCTGGAAAGATTTCTTTTCTCTACGGAATAGGTAATTTTCAGAAACATTGACGAGCTACCATACAAAATTCACTACCAAACATACATATAAGAGTATAAGATCATAAATAAGAACCTGGAACATTATAATATAGGATTGAAAATTGTTTTTTAAAATATTTTAATCTTTAAAAAGTATTCTTAAGAAATTTTATGATTTTATTAATTCAAAAAAGATTATTTTTGAAAAATACAATAAAATGGGCCATAAAGGATAGTCGATAACCACGTAACCATTTTGTCTCTCCCCCATTTATTCTAACGTAGCTTTTACTCTGAGAACATATACCACCCCTATTCTGAAACACAAAACCTACCCCTCCCTCCCCCCGTTTGATGTCACACATTTCAACTACATTATATTGCCCCTCACAGAAATTTCACATTTTTTATAACATTTCTAATATATTTTATACTGCATGTGACGTCACAACGCTTCTGATTCCTCACCTTTTTGTCATAATTTCTGGACTTCCTCCTCCACCTTTGCGTGTAACGTAATATATGGATGACACCTAACTACAAAATTTTATATAAATATATTTATTTACAGAACTACGAATTTCTTCAACATAAAATCTGACATTGATATTCTTATTATTTCTTCCTATTGATAAAGGTCACGAGGCGGCACTGATTGTAGATATACTTTGGATAAGGGAGGGGTTTTTGAATCCTCTATTGATAATGAAATTGATGAAGACAAGCAATAAAGGGTATTTCAATAAGAGCTGTTGGATTTAAATTTAACACCATTTTCATTATGGCTTATGGAAACTTAAAACTTGATGTTCTATCAACTAGAGAAGTGGTGTGACATTTATTGTTAGGTACAGGTTAAGATACTCGTACTATTATATTTCTATTTTAAGTACACCAGAAGTATCTATATTAGATACGTAATGTAACTAGATATATTACATTCATAATGGCATGAGAAATTAATAAAAGCAGCGTTAAGTATCATTCACATTTACTGTTTTAATGTTGTTTTTAATTTTGTATCCTATACTATAATGTTCCAACTGTATGTTTATATTCTTATATGTTTGGTACTGAATATTGTATGGTAGCTCGAAAACGGCTCCATCAATGTTTGAAATTTTCCTATTTTGTAGAGAAAAAAAGTCTAAGACTTTTGGCGTCCCTGGATTTTTTCCTGAATTTCCTGGAAACCCGTAATTTTGGAAAAACTGGAAAAAAGTTGGGCTCTTTTATTGTTTTTATTCCTGTATAACTTTTTATTCGTAAAAGATAGAAAGGCGAAATATATTTCAAAATTTAGAAGTTCCAAGAGGCGCTGAGAAAATTAAGGGGTCTAGTAAGAAACATTGGAGAAAGCTCAAATTTTGGATTGTGTAATATTTAAATATAATATTAAAAAAAAATAATTGAAATCTCAAAAATTTTATTTGGGGGCACGGGGGCGGTTTTTGCCGCGAGTAAAAATTATGCTAGAAAGTTGAAATTTTATATATAGGCTAACTTTGATACCTAATTTACAAATCGAAAAAAAATATCCTAAATTTTGAAAAAAAGTTGGTCAAATAACGCATAAATTAAAAATATTTTTTATTTTGTTAAAGAAAATATATTTTTTTAGTTAGTTTATATGAAAAATTATTTGTTTTTATATGTGAAATTTATATAGAACGAGTTAAATATTTCAATTTTAAAATGGAATTAAAATTTGAAATGAAATTCAATTCATACATAAAAGACAGTCGTCGCTTGCGACGGGGTAAACTTTAGTTTAATTTAAATTGTATATCATATGGGAATATGAGTAGGCATTTCCTGTACCATTTTTAATTTAGAATTCAATATACGTTTACTTTGTTCTTTTAATCCTTACATGGTGTAATGTTTTTAAATTAAAAAGAAAAACTATATTCTATTATAACCTCTTAAGTGTGACAATCCGCCAAAATGCAGTATGATTTATTTTTAAAAGAAGTTCAATATCAGTTTGTCAAAAATAAAGAAATAAAAACAATTTCTATTTCTAATTGTTAATAAAAAAAGCAATTTAAATTATTCCACATTCAATTTTATTCAACTGTTGAATGCCTATTCTAAAAACCTGTAATCTAAATTAAAATATTAAATAAAAACGTAAATTAAATATCAAAGCAGTGAGTGGGAATAAGAATTTTTTTTTTTATATTTTCTTCAAGATTAAAGAAAAAATCCTACACACTGTTACGTAAGAGAATATGACCTGTCTTAACAAAAGGCATTTATTTTCTTTGACTTCGGATGAATCGCCCTAGAGCTATTTCTCTGTGGCTGATTACAGCTCAAAAGAAACATGACGCGCAACATGGCTTGTATATCTAATTATTATAATTATTTTTAGATTTAAAAAATAAATTTAATTAAAATTAAAAACATACAAAGAATGTATAAAAGTCGACTTCCTTTTTAACCTCTAAAGTCTTTACTTTATGACAGCAACTGGTTGTTGTGGCAGTATAATATGTATATATATATATATATTTTTTTTTTTTCTTTTTTTTTTTTTGTTAATATTAGATAGAAGACATGTGCACCATCTATTGGCTATTACTGACATTAAAACATCTGCCACCCAAGTTTCCAAGTCATTAGTCATTAGGTTCTACAAAGAGAAAGGAAATCGACTTCCGTTGTCAACGTCCTACTGTCAACTACTCGTACAGCGTCGCGACGCCCGAATTAAAATGAGAAATCAGAAGTCGCGCGCAGAACGGTACGATAGGATCACGTGCAAGTCCCGCTGCTAGTCTGTGGCATCCATGGCTACGTTTAACATAAAGCAAATAAGGTGACAACAGGAACCGCCCGCACCCCCGTCCACATTAGCTTAAAAAAGGCTTGGGGGCTGTAATTATTACCTTTAGACAGTGCCGTATTTACATTTTAGTAGGACCTAGACGAGATTGAAATTTTAGGGGACATTAATTGTATGTTGATTCCTGGTTTATCATCCTTGCTTTTAATTTAGCTTACCATATAAATATATAAGACAATCCAGCTTTATTAGGAATTGTAAATTTTAAACAAACTCATGTGTAGCTTCTGAAATTTAAAGTTTATTTTGGTAATTTACATACATATTTTAATAATTACATTGTTTAACTTAAATCATACCTAAAATTTAAAGAAACGACATTTAAAGTTTATTATTTATCATAAATTGTCAATTTGTTTTTATATAACTTTATTATAACCTCACAATATACACTTAACTAACTAACTAACTAATACCGTGAGTTCTGTCGACTCCAAATATCAACTGTGTTGACCATTAGTCCTACAGCAAAATCTATGGCGTTCATGAGTATATGTTTTTACTAAACGGTCACTGTTTTACCGACAGATAAGCTTTGTACCAACTAAAGAAATAATATTTCTTTACAAGTAAATAACTTGAATTCAAGTTAACTGCATTGCCTGTAGACGACGCAGTGGTCAAGTGCGTTTATGCTTGATATCATACTGTCTTTGGGTTCGATCTTCAGACCAGAGCTACATTTTCTAAATTTGGTTGTTGGGCTATATATATATATATATATATATATATATATATATATATATATATATATATATATATATATATATATATATATAAATTGTTTGCACCATTTGTTTTAATTCATTCAACAATAAAAAACCTCTTTTGGGTATTGTAAAAGTGATAACTATCAACAACAACAATTTACGAAATTTGGTTCTTGTTTAGAAATAGTATGCATAATTTATTTTTATTGCTAGTTTTCCTAGAGTATTATACCATTTTGGAATCCTGAAGAGTTGCGCCAATTTTTAAAAAAACTTGCCATAGTAGTGTTCATACTTTTTTTTACACCACGATGAGTTAAAGTGGACTGAAAGTAAAAATTTTAGGGAAAAAATAATTTCGATTGATTTTTGTGTAAAAACTACTAGCATTCTGATATTTTTAATGGTTGTGGTGGATAGCAGTGCTATTTAGGTTGCCGATAAAAAAAAATCCGAAATATTTGAAAAATTGTGGTCATGGTAGTTAAAAACATCTTAAGGTGTTTCAATTTTCGAAAAATTTTTATTTTTTTTTGTAATTTCTAAACAAAATGAGATAATTTTTTTTTCTTTTTTTCTCGTGTAGTCATGAGCAGGACCACCCTCTGGTGCCCGCTTATCGTTGAATATTGGGACACCCTGTATATATATACATACATACCATACCATACCATACCATATTAACTATTAATATAGTCGGAGGACGTCCATGATAGTTAAATAAATAGCTCCACAAAAAATCTTGGAAAATAACTGGGTTTGCTTTAAAAATTTAAAAATACAAAGAGGTGAAAAGAAAGATTTGTATTAATGTATTAATCCTTAATAATTTTTATTCCATGAAAAGACGTTCATTCTTCATCTACAAAAAACAGTTTTATGATTCTTAAAGTAATAAAAAAGGACATTACAACAATCAAAACAACATGTTATATAAGTAATAAGTAACTTACTAAACATTCATGTAATATTTTACTAAAGCAAAACCTAATAATATTTCATCTAAAACGTGGGTAGAAAATTGTCTTGCAGTGCTAGTTTCAAATTTGTTAGAAATTGTGCAAGATTCAACTTGCTAATATGCTACAAGCTGGTGTCATTCAAACGTTACATTTCTATCTGAAAGGATATCGTATTATTTTATACTTGTTCTTAAGAAGATCACAAAACCTTTTATATTAGGTAATATTGTTTAACTAACAAGTAGTTTTTGCTATATTTAGAGGGAAAAGTGGTTAGCTTGATTACCTTTCTTACTTCTTTCTTTCTTTTCCTTTCTTTTATTATTACTTTCCTGGGAGAGGCGTAACAAAGGAGAAATAAAGGTGGTCCCAGATTGCCCCATAAGCTCGGATTATGGCTAAATTCAATTAATTTTCCATTGCATCTAAATGAAGGTAGGAGAACTGATTGATTAGATAATAGTGATATATTGACTGGCGCCCGAGGCTTCCCATCACTATTGGTACACCACTGTAATTTGGTATTTATTTTTTTAATTCTTACTGTGTTACAGAACCTATTTTTTATTTTTTTTTGAATACATTTTTATTGTTCACATTCATTTCTCTTTTCTTTAAAATCTGCTCTCCTTCATGTTTATGTTCCTTTGGTTCCAGCTCTTTTTTTACTTTTACCACTCTGTATCCCTCCTTGACTTACTTCCTACCCTAGACTTCCAGTATCAATTTTTGTACTAAAAATATTTGGCAAAGCAAAGTACAAACATACTAGTATAGCCCCTGTCTTTTGTGTGTGAATTGAATTTCATTTCAAATTTTAATTCCATTTTTAAATTGAAATGTTTAACTCGTTTTTTCAACAAACTATAAAATATTTTTAATTTTATACGTTATTTGATCAACTTTTCTTCAAAATTTCGAATTTCTTCGATTTTTTTTTCGATTAGATACCAAAGTTAGTCTATATATAAAATGTCAACTTTCTAACACAATTTTTATTCTCGGAAAAAACCGCCCCCGAGCCCCCAAATAAATTTTTGAAATTTTAATTTTTTTTATAATAATTAGATACTAATTTATTATGAAATCCAAAATTTGAACTTATTCCAAAGTTTCTCAACGCCGCTTTTATCCATTTTATAATTTCTAAAGTTCGAAATATGTCAGCGATGTATACCTTAATACACGTGCAAAATTTAAACTTTCTATTCTTTACGAATTACCAACAAATAAACTTACACTTGGAACATTATAATATAGGATTGTTCCTAACCTCATTAATTTGTATAGTCCCAACAGACCATGTATTGTCTATCGTCTCTCTATATTCCACATTGACTGGGTAACTGAGTCTTCCAATGTTTATGTTATTAAGTTAGATGCAGAAAAAACCTACACATTTCTTGAACAAGACAGAAATGGCTTGAGGCGATTGAACAAGATTTTATACGTAATTGGATCCATAGTTTTCAATGTTATGAAATATTATAAGAAAGTCAGGTATCCAATTATATTTAATTAGCCATAAGCCAATACATCGTTGACCAATATGATCCTATTTCACAAATTATTTGTACAATGAAAGCTTCAATTCAATGTCAATTGTATTCATAGAAACGAAACGCTATTGAAGTAGGAGTATGTTGCATTATACGTAGAAATTTTGGTTGCAAACATGAAGTTTGGGTAAACACTTCCATCATAATATAAATGAATGTAACATTGAAGGGAATGCATGTGGCATATGGCATATGGCATGTGGTTTCAAGTGACATAATAATTAATTTGCTAAACATGACGCAATTATGAAATACCTTGAATCACACAATTAGCTTTAGATATTACAACATGTTGAACAACGTAATTTTAACAAATAAATACCAAACCTTCTAAAACAAATGAATGGCAATTAGAAATTATCAAATGTACTGTCCATGTAACGACAGACTTTTTTAACCTGCAAATAGTCTTTTATTTTCGTGTGTCATAAACGAAACCCAATTCTAATGCCGGTTTGACGCCAGAGCGACAATTTTTAAAACAGTTTTGTTGTCAATAAAAAAAAAACAAAAACATGTTTTGTTTTATTTTATTTTCGAAATCAGACTGTTCACACTGAACAGACTGGTTTTGTTTTTAGTGTCTTTCTGTGTGTCCTATAAAAATTATAAACATGATAAACAACAACTGACAAGAGCAAATGTTCACAAAAAGCAAAACTGCGTGTTCAAACCAAGCAGACTAAAAAACAACAACAAACGTGTTTTCCTTTGATCTTACCGACTCCAGATGGGAATGTGTTTTGTTTATTAAAACAGCAACAAAAGACATAAATGTTTTAAGAATTGTCTCTATGGTGTAAACATTGGTGTTTTTGTTAAGAAAAACAAGTTTCTGTTCTTTTTTTATAGAACTGTCTCTCTGGTGTGAAACCGGCATAAGGGGCCTATTTTGTAATTGCTTATCTGACGTCTGTTAACTTCTGAAGATTTTTCAAAGGTCTGTAGTTTCTAAACTAAGCTATATAAGTTTACACAAAACTATCAGAAGATCTTAAATAAAGAGCAAAATGGATCCCATACCTTGGAACTGGCCTAAGTAGCCTATTTTATTAATTACAGGGCTCTGATCTTCAGTACTTATAGGCTCCTCATACAAAATAGGCCCCTAAATGTTTCTCTTGTGCCAATGAAAATATAGCCTGTGAAATTCGCCATTAAAATGAAGTTTTTTTGAGAATGCCTTATATTTTTGTAAAAAATAAGAGTACAATTAGTTTTTTTGTTTTTCCTTAATACTATAAGTCCTGCAAAAATTTTGAGCAAAGCTTTTATGTAGATAATTATATAATATTCGCAAAAATAAATATTAAATTAAGTAGTGTAATTAAGTACAGTATGTTCATTACATTTTTTAATTTAATATTTATATCACAACATTTTACTGGAAGTTGTAGGTTTCAAGATCTTCACCACGAAAATTCAAATTTTAATCCAAGATTCACACCTTTACATGATGTAAAATTAAAATTGGTGTTTACCCACGATGTAGTGCCAGATGACGGTTTTGCTTGTCTAATATTACATTTAAATTTTTCTATCCAAATCAGTTCTATCCTAACACAATTTTATAAATAACAGTTCTTGAAACCGATAACTGAAGTAAACGAAAATAAGAACTTTATTCTGAAACTATTTCTCTGACGTCATGCGTGTGTACACTGGGTCTTTTAAGGAACAGTAGAAATTTCAAACTCCTATTTCTCTCTTATGAGTATACAACGCGCTTCACCTATGCCCCCTAAAAAATCTAGGTAGTGGTAGGGACTTAAGGTTCCAGCAGCGTCCGGATCTGGCAGGATACTTGGAGCCAGTGAAACTTGCCCCTGTTCCCTAAAAGGGTATTTTTCAATGTTAGTAAATGCACTTTTTTGTTTTTCTCGTTGTTTTACAATTTTTTCAAGGTTGAAATAAAAGTTTTATGTAATTTAATATATTATTTCTTAGATTATATATATAGATTTTTTTTATTAGTTCATCTTTTTACTACAATAAGTTTTGAAGATGGGTGACAATTCAACGGTTGCGCACCGTAAATTCTCTTTTTGACAGTAATTATTATTAATTAATATTATTATTTTATAATTTTTGTATTTTCAAGAATAAAAACTTATTTTGTGCCAAATAATCACCGTTCCGTTTATTATGACATCAATCCGTAAAATATTCCCCACTGTCAGGTGCACAAATAATTAAACTTTTTGGAGCCCACGCCAAAGACACTACATTCTTTCGAACGCTTATAGTCTAAGATACAAAAGTCTACAACCGTTTTTCTTAATATTTGTTTGTTATAAAGTTACGAATTTTTTAACAATATTCCGTTTCTCCGCGTTTTTTACTATTTATCAATTTTTATCAACAACGGTTTTAAACTTTGGACTTTGGCAACTTCTGGACCATGTAGTAGACACTTCAAGAAGTAATCCAAAAAATTTTCAGATTTTTTGAAAGCTTAGAAAAGTCGAAAAAGTCTTCAAAGACCCAGTGTACACACCATGACTCGAAAAATATAGTGTTCACGCGGAGGGTTAATATTGAAAAATAAAAGCTCATTTTCATTTTCACTACAATTTTATTTGCCAATAATAACAAACAAATAAATATCACACTAGTTCAATTTATGACGCATGACGTCAGAGAAAAAGTTCAAGAATAATTCACTAAGTTACGTTCCCCATTACGGGTACATAACGCCAAATACACCTGTTCTTAAGTACGGATCTGGTTTGGATAAGACAATTACACGTTTTTTATTAATCTGGTTTAGTAGACCCTACAATTAAGTAATTTGTCTCAAAAGGGACTTTAATTTAAATAATTAATTTTTTTAATTTAAAATGTTGTTAATATTATCTTTTGTTTTTTAAAATAAAATCGTATTTAAAACTTTTGTCTCAACGTATTTTGTTCCGTTCCTTTTTACTTCTATTGTATGTATATAGATACAATAGAAGTTGGTATATAGTATATAGAAGTAAGTATATAGTATATATATATAGTAATATATAACTACACAGGTCTCCCTACCTTAATTGTGCTCAATGAAGGGTAGGACAGTCAGGAGCGTAACTAGGGTAGTAAAATGTTTCAGTAATAAACTTTCATCATTACTTTATGGGTTATAAAATAAGAACTATACATATTTATATTGAATGAAAACGCTAACGGTATAATTAAATTTTTTGAAATTTAATCTAAAAATAAATTCATGTAAACGACCGTCTCTGGAATAAAAAAAATCGATGTATAGTTTTCATGTAATGACCCGCTAGAAATATTTTGATGAATTATTAGCTATTATTCAAAATGTGGGCGAATATCTGTAGGAGTTATCTATTTAGTATTATATACCATCCCCCCCATTTTGCAGCTTCGACCACCCACTCATCCATAGTCATACACCCAACAAAATACGTCACAGAATTAAATATATGTCAAATAATTTGTGAAACATAAAAGAAACATCACAAATATTTGGGGTGTACAAAGGGAGATAAAATTGTGTTGTGAATTAGTTTTGATTTTTTGAAAATTGTTTAGCCGTCGGCACATGGGTCGACTGATTGCAAACCTTAGCCCCGAATCTGCCCGAACCGAATGAGAACGCACGTGTATATGAGTGAGAGAACACACATTGCACGAACGAAACTAAACTGATTTGATAATGGTTTTGAGCGACTATGTTTCTTGGTCGCAGGGCAATTACGTTGCATGCTTTTGATGGTGACATCATGAGCAGAGATGTGCACAAATACTATTTAAAAGTAGCTAAATACATACATACAAGTACCTCAGAAATCGACACAATAAAATCCCCTAATTTGCTATTGTTATATATTCTATAGAGTCACGAAACACGGCTCGATTTTCGTTTTCGTTGGAAATCAGTCGACCCGTGTGCAGACGGCCTTAATATTCGGATCTCAGCTGTTCAAATGCATTTTATTTAAACATAATATTATAAAAGATATTAGAAATTAAAAGTATAACTTAAAAGAATAAGAAAATTGTAAATAAGAAGCAATTTTATTTTAATGGAGAAACTTAATTTTTGAATTTTGTATAGAATATCTTATATTTATTTGGAAAACTTGGTTTTGGTAGAAACGAAAGTGTTCGAGGGCTGTAACAGTTACAAAATGGTATATAAAATAAATCCTATAATTGTTAGTCAATATTCTTATCCTTAACATAAATAAAATACTCCCGATAACTTTCTATACCAATTTTCTAATCATTTTATGAATTTTACATAATTTTATTCTTTTTGATTATTTTAAAATTATTTTATGAAACCCTTTAACAAAACTTTAATTAATATGGTATAGCAGATCTTTTTCTTTTTATTGTGAATATCGAAATTGACTAAATGTATTTGTTGAAGCTCTAATCTTATTCAGCGACTCATCAGTTGTACACCACTAGTGGTGATTATTTCTCAATTGACTGCTACGAAGTGGCGACAGGCTGCTACAGGCGGCTACGTCAAGGACGTAGAATCCTGCGCAGCTTTCCCGCCATATGATTTAAACGTCACTTAGTACTGCAAATACTCGCGTAAAAGCAACTAGCAAACATCAATCGGAATAGGATATTCTTATTTATATTAAAAGTGTGGGTTGCGTGTAGGCGAAAATCATGGAGTGGGAGTCAATATTTATTTGTGTGTAGGACCATGAAATGTTAAAAGCCACCCTTAATGTACCACTCAATTTAAAAAGTACTAGTTCTAAACAAATTACAAACTTAATTGACAATTACAAAAGTTTTAAACGCTGTTAGTTAGATTCCCTTAATGAATTACGTTTGTGGCAGCTCGTGTAAACATTTTATTCTCAAATGGGAATGTGTTTGACAAATATTTACTTTAATCAACCCCGATAAGGGCAGATGTCAACTCCTGTTGATATATATTCGTACGTGTTTGTGCGACGAGGATGAGGACGAGGACGAGGACGAGGACGAGGACGGGACACGGACACGAACACGAACGTGGACGAAGACGAGGACGAAGACGGGACAACTACAAAAAAGCAATCGAATTCGAATGACTGTATTCCTACTGGTTGCAGGAGGAGTTTTACTCAAAAATATTTACCGCGCATCTTCGACAACCTGCGCAAAACGAACCGACCAACAGTTTGTTTTCAGAGGATCACATGGAGCTGGGAACTGGGAGCTGGGAGCTGGGAAACGGAGCCGGAGCCGGTAATTGATTACGACTCCGATTCCGTCGCTCTACAGGAGTTGTGTCTCCGGTTTGTAATTATTTTCTATATTCGGATGGTAGTTAGAAGCTGAAGCTAGTGCTAGAGTGCTAGAGTAGTGGTGAACTTGGGGTGATCTGGTGATCTTTTAATCCAACGCACTGACATACGTCATACGACATACGACATACGACTTACGAATCCGAATTGTATCGCGAACAATACAATTTCCTATGTTATGATTTGCAGAGCAAATTTTTGGGGTGTTAGTTTCATGTTGGTATTATTTCCTTACTAGTAGTGAAGTGGTAGTGGTGAAGAGGAGCTTTCAGAATCGGGTTTTGGGGGTTAGAAGGCGGTCCTTAGGATGCGTGGTGATAGTTAGGCGCACCCTAGAATGGTTGCGTGGGTGTCGAAGCGCTGACGCTCTACCCCGGGCGCAGGTCACAGTGGTAACAGTGAATACAAACTAGTTGTGTTCGTTGATTCTCGCCAAATAGTCGTATAAGAACGAAGCAGCCGACAAACAAACCATTAAACAGTCGGCGTTTGAACACGAAACCAGCCAGTAACAGTTTAGTCGGTTAAGTAGCAGCAACTCGAGGATCCAGTCACCTCATCTGTTGATACTTCATTCAAAGCGTGGGAATATATAGCGCAATCGCCGGATCACCAGACCTAGAATTTTGTTTCTGAGAACCCACCCGTGACTCACGCGTGTGCTTCGTATAGTGTCAACTGCGCAAGCCAACTTATCTGGCAGATAGAGACATTCAGACACACAGACTTTTGTAGAGAATCCTCACCGCGCAGCTTATCAACTTATAAGACACGAAACGAACCGAACCGAACCGAAACGAAACGAAACGAACTAACGAACGTGTTCGTTTTCGTACACCATGCGTACACAACAGCACAGCTGCGGCTGCCACAACAGCACATGTGCTGATCGTGACAACACGGTGATCGTGTAGACTTGAACAACTGTAGAGCGCTGTAGAGCTGTAGAGCGGTAGAGCGATAGAGCGATAGAGCGGTAGAGCGGTAGATTAGACGTAGACAACACGACATAACGACGACGTGAACGACTACGACAACGACAACGGCGTTTCATGTCGGCGCTTAACGACGAGTAACAGTTAGCTACAGATACTCGAACAGATTATTGCTCGTATCTCGTACAGTACCGACCGCCGACCGCGTGGCGTGGTGTTTGTTGTGATTGTTTATTTTTATAAAAGTAGACTTCAAATATAAACACCTATTCGATTAGAAATCATGAATGAATTATTCTTAATTCGCGTGAAAAATTACAATTACATGCTTTTGAGATCAGGTGAATTATTGTGTTCGATGAAATAATCCCGCGTGTGTAATTGTACTTTGAGTAATTAGCATCATTTATCAATTAACAAAACAATTTTAATTGTAGAATCTGACATAAACATAAATCGTGATTTATTTAGCAAATATTTTAAAACAGGTTTATTTTTAATAAAAATATTTCAAGAAAAAATAAATAAATTACAGACCTGAACTACAGACCTTTATTACATTATCTAATTATTATTTAACAATTTTTAACGTAACAATTTAAATAAAAATTACATCCACCTATGACTTCAAGTATAAGAACTTCTTGTCACACCGGGTATGCTATATTAAGAATAGTATTTATGTATGTACATGTATGAGAGAACTGTTTATGTATCTACATAAATATATAAAATATTCTTCAAATAATAAGTGTTAAGAACTTAAACAATTAAAAAATCTTCGAAAACCCATCTTTATAGATAATAAAATACATAATTTATCCCCATATAGTAACTGTCATCCAAAATATAAGCAGAACTGGTGATAGATGTAACAATCCTAATCGGTAAATAGTACCGCATCCCATCAACATCAGCATCAGCATCAGCATCAACATTAGGATCAGCTACCCGCTATTCGCTACCCGATAACTCCGTGCAGTGTTGCTACTTGTTGTTCTAATGACATTTCACCAGATTTAATAAAGTTTGCGTCCCACAAATTGCGTCTCGCATCTCGCATTTCCAATAGTGTTGTGCTAAAAACTGTAAACTGTAAACTGGCAATAGACTTCCGAGGAAATTGTTTTTGATTCAACAATTCCTGTGTTCATAGATCTGATAAATGTGGCAATTGTTGGCACTTGAACCATCCTAATTTTAGGAGACCTTAGGACCTTTTGTAACATGCCAATAAGGCGTAACTAATTTAAACAAGTCAGAATACCAACAACAATTTTACTACATAACAACTTGGTTATACTATACTAAATGTGATATTAATTACAATATGCTATTATTTGCATTTCAAAAAAACCTGCAGAAGAGTAGAATCTTAAATTAGGTGATCTTTTTCACTACGTGAAATCTATTTATATCTAAATAAAACTGATCAAGTCAAGGAACGTATTTAATAAACGATTTAACGATTTTCAAAATGTGGCGCGAAACTTTACAAGCTTGGGCCTGTCTCAGTGTTCTTGGAGGTGCCTGTGAAAGTACGGCTCCTCCGATGCACTTGGCTAGTGACAGCATCAGAAGACCATTTTCTGCAACAGAACCTTTGCATGACATTTCGAGAGAGCGTTGGACAATATATGATAATGATATTCCACAACACTTTGAACGTACAGGTCATGTTGGTCATGTTGATCATGTTGATCATGTCAGTCAAGCTGCTCATATTCCACTATTGGGTCTTCCGGATAGATATCCAGCGCACGGATCAACTAACATGGATATTGAGGATATCCTTGATGATGTTGATGACTCCGATTTGATGGACATAAGTCCAGAGCTTAAAGATATATTTACACATGCTCGAAATTATGCTGTAACAAATTATGATACATTTCCAACTTCTAAGCGATATACCAAAGAACGTGGTAAGACGGCAACTGGCAAGTTTAATAAACCTGTTCAAATGGATCATTTGATCCAATCAGGTCGATTGGACCACCTGTCAAAACCTGGTATAGCAGGTCTTAAGAGACAAGTTCGACGGGAAGCTAAACGGGATGGTGGAAAATCATTTCGAGACGCTGGACTTCTTTCGTGGACTAAGCGAGATTCAACAGGAAATGTCCCTGCTATCCCGCAAGGCATCGCTAGTCAACTCATGTTGAGAAGCGCTCGAGGCAACAGGCAGTATGACGTACCGCAAATAGGTAAGTCAAACAATTCCAACTCTCCTTAAAATATGTCACTTTTGTAAATTTATTTTTGTTGTTTAGATTATTTATTTATATTTTTGAAATCATCAGAAAAAATAATTATTGGTTAGCGTAAATTACTTTACAATAATGTTTTACCATAATTTTAAGTTCAAATAATAAAAATTTCGACTTGGTAAAAACTATTGACGTAAATTGTAATCAAAAATTGTAAAAAAGAAATCCTTGCTATATTTTTGTTACCATTTGTAAAATATTTAATTTCGTAAAGTCCGGATCGAATTACAGAAAAATCACCTAACACCGTAAGTACGTTATTAAACGTACGTTTAACATAACGGGAGTATTTTAGCTCCTAATTTCATGTGAGCTTATTTTTTTTTTTTTTTAATATTTATTTTTCAGTGCATCAACTATTAGTAGTTATTAGCACTTTTAAATCAATATTACATTTTATATACATTTTTCGTATAACATATAACTTATACAATATAATATAAATCTTTCTTTTTCTATGTTTCAACTTCTTTCCTTATTCCATTTCAAAGAACTCTAAGATCCTCATTCTTTTCCTATGTCAGCATCTCGATATGATACAGCAATTGCCTTAACTATATGTTCCCATTTCCATCCAATCTCTTCTTCATCCTCTCTCTCCAAGCTGTTCTTTTTCTTCTTCTTTCCTTTTCTTTTTTTTTCCTTTTTCTATTTTCGTTCTCGAATTTTTCTTTTTGTGATCATTTTTTTTTTCAATATTCATTTTTCTATGGTTGCACACAACCAATTAAATTTTATTTTATCAAACCCAGAATATATAACTCTGGCCCGGGGATCGAACCCGAGAACACAGTAGTCAAAGCTTATTTTTATTTGTGATATTTCATTGTTTATGTTAATTATGTAAATATGCATGTTTAAATGTAGTTAATAACTATTAAACACATTTATGTCATTTAAACGTATCTGCTACATAATTGTTACGTCAATTATTTCGTTTTTAGTATTTAAACATAACCTTTTTTTATTTACACTGTAATTAACTTAATATGTTATAATTATAATTAAATATTTTTTATTTATTCATGGGTTGTTTTTTACCAGTCTCGGATATTATACTAGAGGCGGACTGGGCGCCCAAATAGGCAATTGGGTTGTTGCCTATATTTTTATTTAATATTTGAAACTGTATGTATGAAACTGAATTGCTTTTTAAAATTATTATTACGCTAATTAAATTAAGAAATTGCGTTAGCGTTTTTCACTTTTGACGTTAAATTTTAAATATCTAATATAGATTGTGAAAATTTTGTTTAAAAATCAGCGGTGGCGGTAGCGTCTTGGTAATGCCCTTTACATTACATTCGCCCATTACACAAAGAATTTATAGATAATTTTTGTTTTACTTGTATAAATAATATAATCATTATTTGAAGTAATTTCGTTACGTATATTTCAAATTATTTTTTCCATAGAACTGATTTTTAATGTAATATTTACGTTTCTTTGGCAGCGAGATACCATTATTTGTATTTTGTAAGCTTTGACAGCCCCGGAAATACTCTAGCATTCCGCCCCTCTATTTTACACGGCCCACTGCAATTGATCCCGGGCCAGTTAACGACAAATACATTAGTTATCATATTTTAATACTATTTAGTTATTACAGTAGACTCTTCTATATAACCCTGTAAACGCGTTACGCGTTGTACGAAATCACGTAATAAATAAAATATTTCCTATAATTTTGTATATAGTCTACTGTACGCGAATCGCGTTGTATAAGAACACGGAACTAGCCACTATTCTCGACCTTTGCAATAATATTTTTAATCCGTTGTTGGAATTCGTGTTGTAGGAAATCGCGTTATATAAATCAGGCAGTATGTATAAATTTCTAGAATACACCCAGTTAGAAAATTATCTTACAATGCAAGTTTCACATGTTACCTTGCCACAAGTTAATTTCAAGGTTCATTTTTTACTTTTTATATAGAAATTGTCTTGCAGTGCAAGGTTCATTTTCTACCTGGGTAGTACATAGTGGTATTAATGGGTATTTGCAACCAACCTATCATTTCTCTATACATTTACTCAAAGAAAAAAAAGTTTTAGGTTAGAAAACTTACATCGCATTTAATAAGAACCGCATTTTGTTAATGGTGCAGCAATCAACAATCAGTAATCAGCAGATATTACGTGACATTGAATGGGCCCTGCCCCTGCCCCTGCCCCGGCCCCGATTCACGACCACGATACTCCGTTTTCAGTAGAACGTTGACTTAGGCACTTTGCCAAATATTTCTTTTGACGTTTGCCAACATAAGGGGGTCAGAATGGGGTTGAATGTGTGGGACTCGTGATAGCTTTCGTAGAATGTGGGTAGTGGATTTATCCATTGCCGTTGGGCGGATGTGGTAAGGCAGAAAGTGTAGTGAAGAATGGGAAGAGGAAAGGAAAGGAAAGGAAAGAAATGGAAAGGGTAGGGTTGCAAACAAAACTATGAAGCGTGGGATTTAATGTGTTTAAAGTAAAACACATAACATAATATGAGCTAGATGATATACTCGGTTATTTGTTATTTAATATGTTTCTATGTTTAATTTCTTCAAATTGTTAAGGGTGATATAAAAACGAATTTTATGATATTTTTGCTGTTAGTATAATGCTTGTTATTCTTGTTGAAATACAATTTAAGTACATAAGTTCTCTCATTTTTTAAGAGGTTTTTATAATAACAAGGGTTGATAACATAATAACAACATTAAAATTGGATACGCCACTAGAGACCTCTTTTTATCAACCAGATTACAACTGGTCATAATCGCCACTCTATTGCTGGCCTATACAACTAGCTGCGATGCCATCAGCAGCTCTGTTCAATACAAATTCAAGCGCAAATTCCTATTATTTTTATTAGGCTTTTAAAAAATTTATTCAAATTTAGTCAAATGGATTTTTGTACCGGGAGTATGCATATGTCATTAGTGCAGACCGATTTTGAAAGTTGTTACTATACTCTTCTTCCAATACATAAGTAAGCACAAGAAGGTGGTTCCTTGCCCCTTTCCTCGAGTTCTAAAGGGGTACGGATCTAAAGTTAAAATACCGTTGTTGAAAATATGAAAATCCATGCACTACTATACATTACGCTTTTAATGAATTTGTCAGTTTTCTGATTGTGTAATTCCAGGTTACGATCATTAATAGGGCTTCACACGAGACGAGATAGGGCGAGAGTTTCAAAAATCTCTCGCCTCGTCTCGTCTCGTTAAATCTCGTTATTGTGAGAACTTACTCCTAAGATAGTCCTAAAGAAAGTAATTCATTATATTATTTCGGCTAATTATTTATTTAATTCTTAATTTTTCACACACAAAACATATTGCTTTTTTCTCACCATTAATTGTATCAAAGTTAAAAGAAAATTTAAACTTTGAAGAATTTCTTTTTATACACAGTTGATCAACTGGTTCAATTTCAGTTAATGCATCATTACTTTCATCTAATCTCGGCCTTTTTGTCAGGTTAACACTACTAACACCTACACTCAACGACATTTTTGTGGCAAAATGTCTTCAAACAATCGATTTGTAAGTAATTTATATTCACATTTATTTTCTTTTAAAACATTCGTTTCCGTTCGGCTACAAAATGTAGTAAAAGACAAAATTATAAAATAAAATATTTAACAGATGTTTGTTTACCAGATTTTATATTTCGTAAATTTACGATCTAACCTTTTTTGTGATAAAAAGAGGTTGAACGTTTATGTTGCTGTTATTTTATTTTTCTAGCAATTCTTTTTAAATAATGTCAACAAGACCAGAAACGAGACTCTCGAGTCTCGCTGTATATGGTCTTGGTATCGTTTTAGAAATGTCTCGTCTCGTCGAGTTTTCAACGAGATTTTAATAAGATCAAATAAAATTGTTGATTACTTTCTTGTTGAAACGTATAAAAACCAGCTCGTTCAAGTCATCTTCTTCTTCTTTTCCACGAACCATCATCGTTCAAATCAACTTCCCTCATGAGAACACGGCTTGACAGGATCAGTCATACGTGACTCAACGCTTTAAAATATTTCACATCCTCGCTAATAATTGATCTACAGATGTCGGAATACAGTTCGGAATGTTGTTTAAGATTGAGGCTGTAAAATAAAAGTAAACGAATTGAATTCAAGTTAATTAACTATTATTATTGATTTATTATTTATTATCCCTTACAAAAAATAGTATTATTGAAAATAATTGCTTCAAAAGAATAATGTTTACAATATAAATGTATAAAAAAATTAGAACACTTATAAATAAAACATGTCTTCTGAAGCCTTAAAGTATCATTATTATATTTCAATTATTAATTCACTATTTTAGAATAGATTTAATTTTAATACTCCTTTCTCAATTGATCTTTTTAAATTTAATAAGCGTTTACCCCCATCGCAAACGACGTACGTCTTTTGTGTGTAAATTCAATTTCATTTCAAATTTTAAGGGGTCTTCTCACTTTAGGCACCTCGAAAATAGGCTATTTTCGCGATTTTTTTTCGAGGATTTTTGCAAAAAATTATGGGATAAAATGGATCCTATGTAATAAACACATCTTTCAAGTACAAGAAAAATTTTTTTTTAATTTTTTTGAACAATTATTATAACAAAGCAGTAGCATCGAAAAACCCGTGTAGAAATGTTATGTTCGTGGCTTGTTGATGGTATCTCCGAGACAGGTCATCTGAAACAAAAAAATAAAACAGTTTTAGATTCAGTATATCAGTGGCTTTAGCGTATATCATCAGATTTTTGATATTCGCGAAAATAACAAAATGGCGCACGTTTTTTGAAAAAGTAACAAAAAAAACGCGTTTTTTTGCAGTTTTTGTAAAAAAAAAATACTTCAAATCAAAATTTAAAAAATCTGATGATATGCGCTATAGCTATAACTATGAAGAATATGTCATTTAAATTTCATGACAATCGGCCGGATAGTTTCCGAAATTTCATCAACAAGGCACTGAAAAACCTTGTTTTCAGATAAAAGCGTTTAAAGTTTTGGTTGCACAAAAATCATGAAAAAACCTTACCTCGGGTTAATCAGCGATGCCTGCTCCATACAATGGACCTTCCGACTCTTCGTAGAAGTTGTGCTCGTCCAAAATAGCTTTCCTTCGTCTTGACCTAGTCTCTTTTGAAGCGTTAGAGCTGCGACGGTTCCCCACGCGTACGCGTTCACTGTCGCGTTTCTCGGCGTATTGAGCGGCGATAGGGCCAAGTTTGACACCCATCACCTCCAAAACGGTCGCCCAAAAATGTAGTTAGACTCGTCCGATTTTTATGAAATTTTGATATAACATTTTTGATGATATGTACTTTCAAAATTACAAAAAAAAAATCGATTTTTTTTAATTTGCAAAGTGAGAAGACCCCTTAATTCCATTTTTAAATTGGAATATTAAACTTGTTCTATAATAAATCCAACGAGAGAATTTTCAATTTTCATTTTCAATTTATTCGTTATTTGACCAACTTTTTTTCAAAATTTGTGATTTTTTTTTCGATTTTTAAATTACATACCAAAGTTAGGCTATATATAAAATTTCAACTTTCTAGAACAATTTTTACCCTCGGCAAAAATAGCTACCGTACCCTTAAATAAAATTTTGAATTTTAATATACTCAATTCAAAATATGAACTTTGAGAAAAAACTTGATTAAAAATTCAAATGGATTGTTATATTTTGCTACATGGTTTCTTTCAACAGAAATTTATTTTTGCGTTTTTTGATCTTTTCATGGAAAAAAGAAGATGGATGATCGATTTTAGTAATATGGTTGAAATTATTTTAGTGATTTGGTTTTTGTCATGAAATGTGTAGTTTATTCGGGTACCAATAACAAAACACTTGTTGACATACATTGCTATATATAGAAGTAAAAAAGTAAATCGATTTACGTCGTATTTTTTCGGTCCCTATACGTATTACATATGGTATACATATTATATATACATATTTACAATATATAATACATACAATATATACATATTTATATATTAATTATATATATTAATATATATATATATATATATATATATATATATATATATATATATATATATATATGTATATATAATTATTAAATGGAATAACTACTAAATCGAATCCGAAAACATAGCAGCTTGACATCAACGAGTGCTGTTAGTAATATTTTATTTTTAGATAAAACGATAAAATATAATAACGAACACTTTTTGGTATCCTTTTGATAATTTTCTTTTTGCAATAGTTGCAGAAAAGATTATTTTATATACACCTAGTTTTTGAAAGCCGTGTCACCATTTTTTTATAGTAAAGAGTTATATTATGTGGTGAAATTGAGCTAAAAATTATGATTTGTATGGAAAATGACTATTTTTAAAATTCTCTAAAATTCTCAAGGTGTCTAAAATTTTGAAACAGCATGTATGTTAACTATTTGTATCGACCCTCTAAATTTCACAACGTTTTCATCATTTACGTTAACGTCCTGTACCTCCTTAATATATTAACATAGCAACTAAAATCATGTATTTTGCATGAAAAGTTTTAGTAACGTCAAAAACTGTTAATTTATGTTGAAAGTAAACTTTCGTTATTATTCTAAAAAGTAAACTGTTTAATGTTAACTAAACCTTAAATACGAGGCGTGTTTTTTAAGTGAGTACCGTTTTGGAATTAAAAAAAGACGTGCAAAGATATCGCAATAATTTTATTTTTACATGAAAGCCTGTACCTTAATCTACTTTTCAACATAATTTCCGTGAATATTGAGGCACTTGTCATAACGTGGCACCAGTTTTTGAATATCCTCCTCATAAAATTCTGCCGCCTGACTTGTTAACCACTGTATCACAAACACTACGAGAATATTGAGGAAACCAGTCGCACATTGATGAAATTGTAAAGCGTCTGTTTTCTCTCACATTTTCTTTCACTTTCTGCACAAAATCTTCATTAAAGACCGAAGGACGCCCACTCCGTTCTTCATCATGCACATTAGTGCGGCCATCTTTAAATGCTCTCACCCATTTCCTTACCATTCCATCACTCAAAATGTTTTGTCCGTAAACTTCACAGATCTCACGATGAATATCGATCGGTTTTACGCCTTTAGCACTAAGAAATCGTATAACAGCCCGTACGTCACAATCGGCGGGACTTACGATTGTCGGAGGCATCTTAAACACTTAGTAAACAACGTATACAATGAAGAATCAGACTGTAATGGCGTCAGTGCGTAGACAAGAGATGTAGGTAACCAGCGCGCATGCAGGTAACGCCGACCGTAGCGCTGCAAAGGCGGAATCGCAAAACGGTACTTACCTAAAGAACATGCCTCGTATATGTAGAGATTCTACCATAATTACTACCAAACTAAGCAAACTCATAGTCTCATAAGTTACCCTATAGTAATGGTGACAGTCAAATCTCCGTTTATACACCAATCCTATATACTAATTAGACCAAACCATTAAACTTTGTAGCCTGCCACGTGCCAAATCCTATCAATGGCAAGACATATACAGACCAAGTAGGGTTTATCGTAGGGATTACTATACGCCTGATTTTTTTAACATTTGTTGGCAAAGCCTTTTCTTTCTTAACCACAGCGCTGTCGCTGTACAAATATTTTCTGCAACTTTCCGTAATACTGAGACATAAAAATGTGTGGTTTCGATTCGCAGATATCAACCCGCACTATTTTAATCTCCTCAGGTGCCCCAGCGCCTCAGTATGGAAAGCGCTCAAACTTAATGAGTGAAATATATTATATAAATACATTTTTACTGTTGCAATGGCCCGAGGTCATTGCCTACACTCCCTGTTTTCAAATCCACTCCTGTCACACAAAAAACAATAAAACAATTAACATTGTTGTAAGAGAAATTTACTTTTCAGTATTCAGTTACCATTGGGGCGGGGTACTGGGGGACCTAAAAATATTCATTAAAGTACGTTTTTATTGGTCCGTATTTACATAATTATTAAGCTGTAACAAATTTTATGATAGAAAAATAAAAATAAAACCTCTATTCCAACCATGGGCGTCCCGAAATAGAACATCCGGGGTAGAAAATGTTTCGGAAGGAATGTAAATGTGTGTAATCTTATAGTAATAATATTTGTGCCATTTTAAATCTAATAGTCTCGTTTAATTTATTAATTAATTTTGAGATAGTAAAGAAATTTCCCTCTTTAGGTGGAATGACCTTTGTTTTTAGTCTCATGTTGATTTTTTGGTAAATTTTAAAAAATTACCATTTTTTTTGTTAGTTCTCATGGAGATTTTCAGGAACTGTCAACCTAACCTGTTATTTTTTTTCACAAATGAAAAAGGAAAATTCAAAAAAGATGCACCATGTAGGGGTTAATGAGGGGGTGGGAGGCAGTGGTTTTGCTTCACCACAATTTGTGCATAAGGGCCCACCGACCCTAAAAGCAGCTCTCATACCTTCGGATTATTTATGAAAAACAATTTCAGTTTAAATAACGGCCGCAACTAGCTTGATAGTAGTACATTTTAAATTGTTTGTTTGTCCTAAATGCGTCTATTGTTTGTGGACCGTTATGCTTCCAACCTATCTGAAATTACCTTTTTTTTAGCTTCTCCCCGAAATCAATTGTATTTAGTCACACGTATCTTCGCGCCTATCTGAAATTACCTTTTTTTTAACTCCCACGCGAAACAGATTGCATGATTCAATTCTGGCCTTTCTGAAATTACCTATTTATATTAGCTCCCATGCGAAATCAATTATATCTGGTCATAATGGGCTTGTGAAATGATTTTTTAAGGGTCGTTTTCTAAATTTTTGATTGAAATAAATGTTAGTATATGTATATTGGCGTTTTTATTTTTTTTAAATATCCAAATGTTTACGGAGTTATAGCTATAACAAATTTAAACTTCAGTTTTGTCGCTTGTTTTACAAGAAATAAGTAATATTAAGTAATTGCGATTATGTTATCTTGTTGGGAACCTTCGTTATATAATACTTTGTGGGATACACAACGCAGCTGTTAGTATATTGTATCAAAGAGATGGCATATTTGCTACATGTGATGTGATATATATTGGAATTTTCTATATCTTGGATCCCTTTAATAATTAAAGGAAAAAACCGACTTTTTTATTGTTAACATCTCCTAAATATAAGAAGTTATTAAAAAATAATTGGACATTTAAAGTTCTGGTAACCCATTTCATCAATATAAAGTACAGTTTTATAGAAATCAACACATGATTCACAAGCCCATTGAACTGAGTATTTGGAAGTTTATCCTTTCCAACCTATCTGAAATTATCTTTTTATTAGCTCCTACACTAAATAAATTGTATCCAGTCATAATTAAATCGAGTTATTAAGACCTTATCCTTAACCTTAGGAGGTTATCAGCCGTGGTATTGGTTCCAACTACAAGAAATTCATAGTTGTGAACGCGACCCTGAGGAAGTACATGTAGTTTGCACCCATTGCGGACGCAACTGTTACCAACGTGAAAGTAATTACTTTATGCAAATGTTTATTTTTGTATTTTGTGGGTTTTACGTCTTTCATTCATGTACATTTTTATTTACTCGTACTTTGTTGTATAACTGATGAATTTACCTACAATATTTACGAATGAGACTTACATTTTAAATAGAGGTATTGTATAAAAATATAATTTGTATTATGGGATTAGCTCGTTTATTACCGTGCTTACGTGTTTGGTGTTTTAAGACCATGATATAATCGCGGTTTATTTTAACCTTAAATATTATATCTATCTATTAAATACGAGTATATACAATGTTATATAGAACATACAATGTACATAAGTACTCTAAGTATAGTACATAAGTACTCTAAATATAGACTTCTAAATGTAAACTTCATTAAGATTTAAAAAAAATACGTAAAGAACCATGGTTTTTATTTTTTTATTTTTATACAGGGTGTTTGGTAGCAAGGTGCAAAGCCTTAAGAGGATGATAGTTGATACCATTTAGAACATTTTGAGCCATACATGTCTTAGCCGAAGTCTGCTTATTTAATTTTTACTGCTATTTTTATGTTATTTTTATAAAAACATAATTTCTGACAATTAAATGCCAACAGTGGCCCAATTTAGGTTAGTATGTTAATTGTTTTAATTTTTGGCGTTTGTCAGATGTGTACCTAATCTAATTAACCAAGTTTCAAGCATCTGTGTTATGTAAAAAAAATACTAGACGCTTTTGAAGTTGTAAAAACTTTTAAAATTAAAAAAAGCTGCTGCAGTTTATTGCATTTAGAAAAATAAATAAATTGAATCATTTTCATCTTAAATCTTTATTTTATTTTGTTTTTAAAACAACGTTTCTGTTGAAAAACCCTATATAAATAACGATACGGCCAATAATTTTCGGTTTGCTAATAAATACACTAAAAACATTTCTTTCTTAATCAGCTATTTTTATTATAAAACTAACTGACTCGATAGACGTTGTCCTGTCCCGATATCAACATATATTTTCACAATTCAACTGAAAATAAAAACTAAATTAATTTTTTGTCACTTGATTTACAATTTAACAATCAGCTGTTAAACGATATTTGAGCACATAGTAGCAAAAATCTCATAGAAAAAAGCATTTTTAGTTCTCCCAGAATCTACCAATTTTTCTTTCCCTAAAAACCTTATTCAGACTATTATGAACATTTAAAGAAAATGTTAGCCAAATTCAGGCCAATCATTCTCAAGTGATGGATGCGCTTACCAACGAACAGCATTTCGAAAGCCAGGGGCAACGACAACGTCATACGTACGAGTATATTCTCCTTCTTTCTCATGCAAATGATTCTAGCTTTGATTAAGTTTATCTTAAGCTCAAAGTGACCAATTCACTTCAAATTTTCAGGATAATTAGTTATTGATAGCCTTTATAATTGTACATAAATGTGCAATATTCTACAGATAAGACTTATAGCAAGACAACTTCCTTGAAGAAAGAGCTAAAGATTTTTGTTTTTTTTAACACCAAATATGACACCTAATTTCAGACGGAAAAATTAATAAATGAATATATAATTTCATTAGTTTTTCTTTGTGCATTAAATATTTAAAACAGGAAATCACTCACAATTAGCTAATATATTAATAATAGGTTACAACCCTTCACATTCACCCCACAAGTATAAAGGGTAATTTTATGAATTGATTTTAATAAATGACTTAAATGTGATAAGTTTTATATAAATAATTAATTGATGATGGGGTAAAACAAGAAAGTTAAATATTTAGTTCGAAACTTTTTAATTAAAAATAATTGTTATCCGGTATCTGATTTCTGGACTTAAAAATTAAGTTATAGTAAAAGCAGTTTAACCCGCTCTTTAATTGAATCTAATTAAGAGGCATTATACCCGATTATTACATAAAATAATGATTAAATTTTACGCAGAATATGTAACATATTGTTTTTAATTAACAAAAAGGGTCAAAGTAGCTATTATAATAATGCAACGGTTGAATACCTTTGAAATATCATATTTTTATGTCATTCCATGGTCTTACGGGATAAACGCTTCTAATACAAAGATGCGAGACAGTATTGTGATCTATAGATAAGAATTGATTTGTTTTTATATTCAATGTCAGCCTATATACTAAGCAGTCTACGATGTTTGCAATTTTTATGGTGTCGATGACTTTTGTATGTGTACTACACCGTTGTATGCATAGAGATATAAGAATAGAGTGCGCAAGAGGCTGAATACTGTAATGTAAGCAAAGAGAGAGATAGCCACGAATGTCCTGTGTGTCTCTTTCGAGCCGAGTACTGTGATTAACCGCCGCGCTAACGAAAATATAGCTATAATAGTTGGAGGCTGTCGGTGTCTTTATTCATTATCTGGACGTTAAAATGCTTTGAAAATATTATTTAAAATTTACTGTATGCTACACTAACTATTTACAAATATTTTTATCTTTATTTTTATTTTAACAATAGCGTCTGCTTGCTTGTTTACCCTCTACCATACCGTCAATCAACCAAGCCGGCAGCAGCGGTTCGGTTAGGAAGAAACAGATAGGACACTCGGTAGGCTATCACTCGTTTTGCATCTATCGGTTCCTCTTACACGCGGCCGTACACTTCGCGCACTCTATTCTTATATCTCTATGGTTGTATGTTTATGATTATATATTTTATGTAATCAATTAAATAAACCGTCGATCCGGGAATTAAATTTGGAAACACGACAGTCCTGTTCTTCCGGATTCAATGCTTCAACGGTCTCAGTCACTGTGCTGTTATGAATAATATGAAAACTAAATAGATTTATGTTATTAAAATAGTTAATATGAATTTTATATTGTCCCAGTTCCAGAAAATGAACCTTGGAAGTAGCTTGTGGTATGCTAGCAAGTGTGAGACTTGCACAGACACTAGCAAAACATTTTCTGTATGGGAAGGAGAGATGGCGATTCTTCTTAAAAGAGATCGATTTTTTAATCGTTTCAAATCGAAGTCTAAAGAATTGATTCAGAAGAAAATGGAAATTTAAAAGATCAATTTCTCAAAAATCGATTTTTCAATTTTTTTTGAGTGTTTATATAAAAAAGAACGCTAAACCAAAAAGTAAACAATCTTTTATCGATTTTATTTTTATTAAATTTGTGAAAAATTACAAGTCTTTCTTATAATTAAAGAATAAGTGAAGAGTGATTTTTGATTAATCAATAAAATCACGTACGTTATTTATTATAGAATAAAATTATAATTCTCAATATTTCATGTCCAAACTTATAATAAAGAATGCAAATAATTGTATAGTTGCATTCTTACAAAAATAAATCGAATCTCGATTCACGGGATCCATTCATTGTTTAAAATCGTTTAAAAATATCGATTTTTTCGACTCAAAATATCGCCATCTCTAATGAGAAGTAGAAAATGAACCTTGAAATTAGCTTATGTTAAGCTAGCATTACAAGACAATTTGCTACTTAGGTGTATATAAACAGTATATTTACAATTTTTACATAAAGTAAACATGCAGTATATACAACTGTGTATGTTCAGCAGGCTGTGTTAATAATTTATATTTCTTAAATCTGGGACAGTTATGTCCCGTTAGACCGACTGATTTAAAAAGAGCCTCCATTAATTTGGAGCTGATTAGAATGGAAAATCGATTATGAAAAAGCTACGTAAATCTTTTCAAAGTTGGACTTGCTATAAGGTTTGATGCGGTCCTGGTTAAGTTGTAATCCTTTTTGAAATGTGATCACAGGAAGCCTTAATAGTTCATGTCAAATGTTCGACTTTTTAAGTATGTAAAACATTCTTCTTAACAACTATCAATTGATTAAATTTAACTCTCAGTACAACTGATAGGTGATAGGACCTACAAATGTTTAATCTGTTTGGCCTTTAACCCTTAAGGTAATATATATTATATACGAGTATATACTTACCTAAGGATTATACATAAATATACTTTGTATAAATATAGGGACATTTCGATAGGTTAAGTTAATTCAAATTTGAACAGGTAGTATTCACTAATCAATTTTTAACTCATACACTTCAGGATAAAGCCTTATTCCCACTGACTGTTTTGATATTTAATTTATTAAGGTTTTCAGAATAGGTATTCCTTGTCACATCCGTGCTTTAATTTGAGTTGAGTTAGTGCGCATGCGTTGTTAGTAATATAACATTTGACAGTTAGATAGTTGGACAAAATTGAATGTGGAATAATTAAAATTGCTGTTTTTAATAACAATTAGTAATAGAAATTGTTCCTATTACTTTATTTTTGACAAACTGATATTGTACTTCTTTTAAAAATATATCCTATTACATTTTGATATATTGTCATATTTTGGAGGTTATAATATAATATAGTTGTTTTTAATTTAGAAAAATTGGACCTTGTAAAGCCCCGTTCCCACTGAGTTTTAGTGTTAATTTAAGGTTTTAACCTTAGTTTCAATAATTCATATTACATAAAGATAGTAATTAATACAAAAAAATGTATATTACTAGGCAATCAGCATACGACGCGACTGGTTGTAAACCTTTGCTCCGAATCTGCACGAACCGAATGTGGATAATGTCCGCGTTTAGTGTGCGGAGGGCCTAACGCATGAGGCATGATTTCACAAGTTCAAGCATGTGAAAAGAACATGAATTATTTGTTTTATTTTTTTTAACGTCGTCGTTTTTGCTGTTTTTAATAACAATATAGTAATAGAAATTGTTTTTATTTCTTTATTTTTGACAAACTGACATTAAATTTTTTTTAATTATAAATTCTACTTCATTTTGTCACATTTTCTGACAGCTCTGTCACATTTTGAACTAAGAAAACTAAAAAAATAAATTAAATTAAAAATAGTACTGTGAATGACTACGCGTATTGCCATATGCTAAACTTTAAATTAAATACAAAATTTAATTAAAGCAGTGAGTGGGAATGATAATTTATTGCGTACAGAGGTGTTCACTTGTATGATGTCACGGACAAGGTCCGAATTGAAGTCACAGCGATGTGCTCAGAGTATTCATAGTGCCAAGTAGCGCTAACAAGTTACTACATGTCTTTAATGAAATGACTTCCCTCTCGAACAGTGTTCCTTAGGCCGTCCGCAAATGGGTCAACTGGATTGCAAACCTTAGCCCAGAATCTGGCCGAACCGAATGAGAATGGAACTGTGTTGTGAGTGAGAGAACGCAAACGGCACGAACGAAACTAAAGTGATTTCAAATTGGTTTTGATCACGTTTTGAGCGACTGTGTTTCTTGGTCGCATTAATGATGACATTATGAACAAAGATGTGCACAAATACTATTCAAAAGTGTTTAAATACATACATACATACAAATATCTCACAATACGATACAAAAAAGTTTTATAGAGTCACGAAATATAACTCGACATGGCTCGTTTTTCGTTTTCATTAGTTTGCAATCAGTCGACCCGTGTGTCTTGATTGCAAAAGCACGGTACACGCCCACTTAGTAATCGCATTGAACAAGGTACCCTACTAACCAAGATATAAACCATTTAAAATGATTAATTTTTCTATCCTAATAAATTACCTCACTTCTAACCTTTCACCTATAAAACAACAATATTATTCTTTACTTTGTAATATTTAAAATGCTTCGAAATATATTTAAATAAACGATCATTTGAAATTAGATACGTAATGAATTATGAATTCTAAGAACTGTTTGAACAAACATAAGGCGGGGCTCATGTACTCGTATGGGTATTAAATATCAAAGAATGCCTCATGTTAAATAGCTAGTCGTTTTTCCACGTAAAACTCATAAAATAATATTCCCAAATGGTTTGCTGTCATTAGTAATCATTCATTACCTTAAAACGAACATAACCTTAAAATATTAAAATCAAAATAAGAAGCCTTCATGCCATGTCTTTATTTCATTTAATTAATTAAATAATTTTAATCATACTCGAATAATAAAATAAATATTCAAAGAGTATATCCAATTTAATAACTTTAATAAGTTAGAATGAATGGTACATCGGTATAATGATACATCCCCTTTAATAGAAACCCACAGAAATTCCCGTTCTGGCTACAGATATATTTGCTAAACCCACGCTTATTATTAGTGGTGTGCGAAAATGTTTTAGCACTGGCAGCGCCACTGCCACCCGCGCAACCCTCGGGTTCGTGAGGAAATATTTTTCTTGAATATCGTTATTAATACATGACGTCATATTATCAAATACATTTGTATGTTCTATGTTTTATTGGTTCCTGTAACGAACCTTTTGTTCAAATTCCTTCTATTGTATAAACGTGTAATTTATTTATATATATGTGTATTATATATTTGTATACCACATACCGAGTATATAGGCCATTAATATCAATGACTTTATTGAAAACTAGTTGATTTGATTTGTGGTTTTAGTGTTTGGTATTGACTTGACAACGACATATAAATATTTATGAGTAATAATACAATATAGTAAAGTTTTGTCCCGTTGTAAGAAACGCGTGTTTCTTTTGTTTGATTTAACATAAAGCTTTATTCAAAATTGCAATAAAATAGAAAAAGTGTACATTGCCCGTACCTATTCAATAATATACAAAATTAAATACTGTTGTATGTAAATAAGTGTGTACTCAGCACCGCAAATAGGCCGATGTTAAGGAGATCCTGTGAAGTAGGAAAGAACTTGCTGAAAGTTTGTTAAATTGTTCTAGGATAGTCAATAATTGAGAAAACAATTAAATAATTAGTTTAAAATAATGAAAATTTCACGTACAAATATATGGTGATTCATTAACTTGTGCATTTGATTGAAAATTTCATGTAAGTATCTAACGGAGCAAATTATTATTTCATTTGAATGTGGTTCAGAAAACATCAAGCTTTCTATTAAAATAATAAAAATAGTATGTTTCCGAAGAAATAACAAAAATAATAAACATTTTTATAAAAAATATCATCACAATCATCCGTCACTTCTGCTGTTCAAAACACGATGTGAGATTTGGCAACGTCGCTTGTGCATTTAGTCAGAGCATGAGTAATCGCTAATATTCGAAAGGCATTAGGTCTAAGTTTCAGGTTATGTACTCTAGCGGTGTTGTCAAATGTGCCCAAGCGATTCAAAGTACCTAATATTTTTAGTCAATTGAATGATTATTAATTTTTATTAATTAATTTTTGTTTTAATTTTTAAGAGTAATATCCTATATTATAATGTTCCAAGTGTTTATTTATATTCTTATATGTTTATATGTTTGGTTCGAATTTTGTATGGCATCTAGAAAACGGCACCAGGGAAGTTTTTGAAATTTAATTTTGAAAAGTGAGCCCTTTTTTGCTGTATAACTTATAATTCGTAAAAGATAGAAAGTTGCAATTTTACATGTGTATTAAGGTATTCAATGCTGACATTTCTCAAAAATTAGAAATCCAAAAATTGAAGAAATTCGGGGGCCCGGTATGAGAAAGTTCATATTCTGGATTCTAGAATAATTAAGTATATTATTAATAAAAAAAAATTCAAAATTTCAAAATTTTATTTGGGGGCACGGGGGCAGTATTTGCCGAGAGTAAAAATTGTGCTAGAAAGTTGAAATTTTGAACATAGGCTAACCTTGATAACATATTTACGAATCGAAAAAGAAAATCCCAAATTTTGAAAAAAAGTTGATCAAATAACGCATAAATTGAAAATATTTTTTATTTTGATAAATTGAAAAATTATTTTATTATTGTGCGAGTTTATTATTTCAATTTAAAAATAGAATTAAATATGAAATGAAATTACGAATTATTTTATTGGATTCAAATCATACACGCCAAAAAGAAGTCGCATTGCGACGGTGGTAAACTCTAGTTATCTATAAATTTTAAAATTATGTTTTATATGCATGAAAAAAGTAATAAGTAATATAATATTATTACTGATATAATTTACACTACGGGGTACTAGGATCTCCTTAAATGAATGCTGCGGTTCTGTGAAAATGAATAAGAATAATAACTCTTTTTCTAAATATATTTTGTAACGCAGTTTAAACTTTATCGTGAAAATGAAACACGGTTTTGGCAGGATTTCTTTTTGTAAATGTTTTAGTTTATATATTAATGGTTTAACAATAACTTACCGGATACTGGGATTGGGTCCAATACGTTTTCAGTAAGATTTTGTGAATGTGTTTGACATTCGATATGGAATGTCAAAAAATTATTACAATCGATTTGTATTTTTCATTTGATTTATTTAACTTCGGTCTATTTTCGATGCTAAGTCGTATCACCGACGACCTACTACTATTTATGGTGTCGTAGCCTCCTATATGTGACAACTACACCGCTGCCTAATAAGTTTACGACTATGCATGTACATAGTCAATTTAATTTGATATATACCCAGAAATATAACTCTGGGTCGCATCAAGCATCACTGCTCTCAAAAACCTGATAAAAAGGCCACAAAACATTGTATGATAGGTAACATTGACTACGTAACAAGTAACTTTGGTTATGTTAAGTATCATTCCCACTCACTGCTTTAATTTAATTTTGTATTTTGTATTTAATTTAAATTGTTTAGCATATGACAATTCACAGTACCATTTTTAATTTAATTTATTTTTTAAGTTTTTTCAGTTTTTTTAGTCTTAAATTAAAAATAATAAATTAAGAAAAACTATATTATATTATAACCTTCAAAATGTGACAATCTGTTAAAATGCAGTAGGATTTACTTTTAAAAGAAGTTTAATGTCAATTTTTTAAAAATATATAATAGAAAATAATTTCTATTTCTAATTGTTATTAAAAATAGCAAATTTTGTCAAACTGTCAAAATTTATATTACTAACGATGCATACGCACCAACTAAATTAACTAAACTTAAATTAAAACACAAATGTGAAAAGGAATGCTTAAACGAGAACCTGAAATCTAGATTACAATATTAAATAAGAACAGTAAATTAAATATCAAAACAGTGAGTGGGAATGAGGCTTTAGATTTATTAATTTAAAGTATCTTAAAAAGGTCGTAGTTCGCTCTTAATTAAAACAAAGACTAGGATCCTAGCCAAAAAAGGGTTATTGTCTCGGTAAAATTGATAGGAGAAGTAAAAGAAATACAATTTCTGAATTTTGTCTCAAAAAGTTCACTATTTTTCAGACAATTAGTGATAATGAAGCATTTACAGGGCTTTAACTAGATTTCATCGAGTTTTAACAATCATTACTACTGCCCTAATTCTCTTAGGCCCGGTTTTATGGTTCGTCTTACTACCGAACTAAATAGCTAACTCCCGAATTAAACGAAAAATGGGTTTTATCATCAAGGGTTAACGCTAACTCGGAACTAAAATCGCGGAGTAAGATATCCCGTCATAAATCAAGGTGTAAATATTTAACCCGGAGTAAGTGTGCAACAGAGGTAAAATATCATGCTATCTCAGCCAGTTTAGCTATCATTATTATAATATTTTAGGTTATAATACTAAATTATTGTTTATTATGAATTTTGTGAGTGACCATAATCAATTATCAATAACAGATGATGAGGAAGATCAGCTATTATACAAATATAGTACTAAGTTGAGAAATCCGTCATTTTTAAAACAATAATTAAACTGAATCTTGCATTCCCATGGATTTACAACTGTAAACAAATATTCGAATTTCTTAAAATATGGTTTACGTCTCTACTAACTAACCCGGGATTAAATTTGGATGATAAAACCCGATACAAAAATAAGTACCGAACTAAGCTAACTCGGGGTTTCGTAACCCCGAAGTAAATAAAAAACCATAAAACCGGCCCTTAACAGTAGTAATCACACAGTTTGATCTTAGACTAATAAGAGCGAGCGAGAGAGAGAGTTTTCACCACACCGTCCATCAGACAAGGACGCAGTTTCCCTGTCGTTAAATTAAAAATTCCTTAGTAAAGTCCTTATTATAAATTTGTTTTAGTTTGTCTATTAATGATGATCTATAAACATTCTATTTTGATCATGCAGTCGGATCTCGTACTTTTCCAAGCAGGGGTCTCTCATTTAGAATAAAATTCATCGACACGGAAAAAACCGCTTTTAGCGACTTCTCTTGATCCTCTATCTTCTATGAACTAAAATTTTCGGCGACTCAGCATAGAAGACCACGGGATCTTCTATGAATTAAAATGCTCAGCGACACTATGAGCGTATGTAAAGTTAGATTTTCTATACAAGAAAAATGTAGTCAGTGGTACCACATGTTATAACATAATATTTTTCCTTTTACAATACCACTCTGCCTCTGCTTGTCTTCATACAATGGTATGACGGAGATTCATCCTGGAGAACGTGTCTCAAGTTTATGCTCTGAAGTAATCCCTTTTCATTTCGCTTCTTTCGCTTCTTTCATCCAATATTCCACAGCAGCGCATATTGAATTTTTTAATGAACCTTTTATACCTCACATAACATGTGTGTCCTCGCTTCACAACAAAATTACGTGCATTACTGTTGTTGTGGGGGTATTTAAACTTGATTACAAAGAAAGATTACACATTTTTACTCGGCTTGGTATAATAAAAGAATCCTATATTAGTCAGGTTACCAGAGGTTTTAAATAAAGCTTAATCAGCTTCGAAGGATCTACCACCAGTTCCTGTCTATTGATAAAATTTATATGTTCAAATAAATTTTTATTTTATTTTTATACATTTTTTGTATTTTTTATAAACGTAAAATCTTTATTATTTGTTAAAGGGCCTGTCCGGAAACTTACTTAAAAGAAAATTGACGACCTACTTTTTTTAAACTTGTGGAGTTTATTTATTATACAATAGAACAGGAGTCTTCAAGCTTTTGAAGTCGTGGAATCATGGAAGTGTTGAAAGTACTATGCGGGGCCGATTTGAAAAAAATGTGTTGTAATTTTATACACAAATTTATTTAACGGTTGTCTGTTTTCGATACTGAGTTCTCATATATATGAGATCTCATATATTTATACTAGTTGACACCGCTTCTTAAGTCTTATCAAGTCAACTTATCAATTGATAAGTTTTATGATTACGTCAGCAAATAATCAATTTAACTCTGATAGTAGCCAAACCACAAAAATATATCGCTGGTTTGAAGACTTGAATAAGTGGTCTAAGCTAAAAAGCAAAGATTCTGAAAAGTAAATTGAATTTAAAAGTAAATTTTTTTCTTAGAACCTTCGTGGTACAATAAATCTAGATAGACTTTTGAACTGATGATCCAAATCCATTATTTTTTTGAATATAATTTACTGTTGATAATAGACATGATAGGTTTCAAATTGAAAGAAAATCAGTAGTGAATGCCTTTTTCGTATTCCGTATATTGCATTTTTTTTTTAATTTCATATCTTTTTTTTAACTTCACTGGCCGTTCAATAATCTTGTGAATTTTATACTTTTCTTATATTTCGAAATGTATCTAGTATTTTGTAACTGTATCTGAAACTGTATCCAGTTATAAAAGTTACCAGCAGTTACCTGAAATCTGGAATACAAATATTTTGAAACCAGAAATAAAATTAATCGCTTCACAGTATTGTATATCTATAGATGCTTTCGTTATCTATATTGTTGTTAGTTAGCATATCCACAAACAAAAATAATTTCATTAAATGTTTGTCAACATTTAAACATTTTTTTGAAATATTTTTGTAAATAACAAGTTTATAACAAATTTTATCTTTTATTTACATATTTCAAAAAAATTCTAAGTTTTTATTTTCAGTGGTAAAACAAATTAGATTACAATATATATGCAGATTACGGATTAGAAAGAATATAGGACTAAATACAGAATGTACGACGGAGCCTAAAGTATCATTCCCACTCACTGTTTTAATTTTGTATTTAATTTAAATTGAATGGCATATGAGAATATACGTACTTATTATTTGCACCATCTTTAATTTAGGTCAAATTTTTTAAATTAAAAAAACCTATATTACATTATAACCTCCTAAATGTGACCAATCTGTCAAAAGATTTATTTTTAAAATAAGTTTACTATCGGTTTGTGAAAAATAAAGAAGTAAAAACCATTTCTGTTACTAATTATTATTAAAAGCAGTAGTTTTAATTATACCTATTTAATTTTCTCCAACTGTCGAACTGTCAAAATTTATATTATTAACGACGCATGCGTATCAACTAAATTAACTGAACTCAAATTAAAACACGAATGTGACAAGGAATGCCTATTTTGAAAACCTGAAATCTAGATTAAAATATTAAATAAAAACTTAAATTAAATATCAAAACAGTGAGTAGGAATGAGCGTTTAGCACTATAAATCCTTGTGCATATAAAAATTATTTTGTCATTGAAATACTTGTGTGTAAAAATGATTGTTTGAATGTATGGTACACACTTGTACAATGACAATAATAAGTAACAATATTTAATTAGGTTTATTACTCTAAAATATTGCTAAACACAGTTATGTGTATTTAAGGTTTACCTAATATATAATTTTTAGCTTTTTGTTTATTAACGCTTCTTAAAAAGACCCTTTTGTGGAATATAGAACTTTAAGAAAACTTTTTAAGGATTAAAGATTTTATAAGTAGATTCCTATTTTTCTATTTGATACTACAAAGCATCATTAAAAGAAATATACTTTGTTCGTAATTGTTTTTATTGTTGTTTATTGTTTTTAAATATATATATATATATAATTTCCTATATTATAAATTTGTAGTATTTTTGATGTTATGAATAAACTTAGTATTTCAGTAACGATTTTTCAAACATATTTAAGTTTTCCTCTAAGATTTTCACAGAAACGCCTACAATATTTTCGTATGCTTCAATTATCACGTATTATTCATATTATAAACTTCTAGTCCTTATTATAAACTTCTATACTTTTTAGTTTAAGTTTTCTATATGAAATGCGGTAAAATAAAACGTGCTTCTACCTTACCTCTTGTCCTATTCTTCTTCTACCCACTCTCCCAGTTCTTCCCGTTACCTCCCACATTATCCCAGAAGCGTAGTTGGGATAAAGCTTTTAGAAGATATTGCGAACGTGAGTGTTTTCTGAAATACTATACTCAAAGTGCTTTATATAGTCGTACTTTTGTACCTGGTACGTCACTTGACATTGTCATAGTGATGTCATCGTTATCGTAGCCGAGATCGTTAAGTAATTGACACCCTATTACGTTGACCCTGGGTTTGATTGTCCAAAGCTTATCTAATTTCATTTAGTATTCTTTTTATTTTGTTTCAATCATCGCCTAATAAAACGGTCATTCTATTTTATACATCAACCATTTTGGAGTCACTTTGACATCATATTGAAGAAACATATGATTTTTTTCTCATGAAACAGTTCAATGTCAGTGATATGAACTACAAATGACAAAATCACTTCACCCGGCGTTACTACCGTACCACTATTGAATGAAGTTGCAAATAAACCATTAAAGTGTAACAGAGACAGATATATCTTGCTTCTTTTTCTATGATAAAATGATCTGAAATTTCATCTCTACTAAAATAAATATTTTCAAATGTAAAAAAGACAACAACTATATCTTTATTTAAATGTATGATGTTGGAAAGAGAAAGAATATTCTTATGAAATAATTTTTAACTGATAATTTTTTTTTTCATAGATGATATCTATCTGTTATCTGACTGTAAAAGAATTAATTGTTGTACTGGAACTTTACCTCACTCTGCCATTTCACCAAAATGTTTATTGGATTGTATTAGGATTAAATTTGTTTCTTGATACCTTGTTTAAAAAGGTTTTAATTTTGATCAGCAAATTAATATTAAATTAACTGCATAATTATCAATTACAAGGGTCATTGATCATGTTGTATTAGTTCATAATAAACATTCTGTTTGGTAAACAAAGAGTACTAGCAGATTTCGAATAAAAACCTATTGATTTTGACATCTGTAACCATAACCTCAAAACAAATATAATCGTTAATGCAAAATGCTAAAAAAAAAATATTTACAGAGTATAAATAGCTCATTTTACTACTGAATATTTTATGAATCATTTTTCTTTTACTGTTGCTTATAAAAGACCTTATGCAATATTTACAATTGCATGCAACCTTATAATAGTAGCATGCACATGTTGTTTTGTTGTCCTGAAACGATATTTATAGAAAAAGGGGTTCAATTACTCATTGGCTTTATGTATTATTCAGGTAATAGCGACTGCAATCAATTGGAATGCACCTTTGATAATACATGAACTTGTTTCAATAAATAGGAAACCGAGGTAATTGTGAAACGATACCCGACATGCAACTTGACTCGGCGTTAGGGTTGCTAACTTCCTAATGTGCTAGAAAAGAAAACTATAGAATTTTAAAGTGTTAGAATAATATTTATTAGAATTGCAATATATTGATATAGGTGAATATCACGACAAATGTATTTGTCATAATATTAGAGAAGATTTTAGCAATTAAAATAGTCATTTAAAGAGACAACATTAGCTGACGTCACGATTGTTTGATTATTAACAGACTTATTCATCCATACATCTTGTAACACTAAGCCGGTAAAACAAAATTTCAAGTTTTAAAAACAGAAATATTTCAAGTTTTAAACAGATATATTTCTTTTTTATTTTAAAATAAATCGAAGTCCCAGGTAGAAAATATAACGCAATGTAATACTTTAATTAGCTTGGAGTAAGCTAGCAAGTATGAAGCATGCGCTAAAGACAATATCTTTATAAGAATTAGAAAATTAATCTTGGAATTAGCTTGTGATAAGCTGAAATGCAATGTATATATTATTTAATAAAAATAAAATGTTTCATAAGCTAATTGAAAATGAAATCTATTAAATACCAAACAAATTGCAAATACTTGGTAATTGTAAAGGATTAAAAAAAAACGTGAGCTAATGTTTTCAGTAGAGCTAGTAGAGTTGTTAACAGAGCTAGAATTACTACTAAGCAATATCCGCTTATTATATCCCGTAGCAGGGGACCTTTGCTTAGTGTAAAATCTTTCGATATTGAAAAAACCGCTTCTAGCGACATCATATATTGATGAATCTTCTATGAATTAAAATTACTCGGCGATTATATAAGCGTGTGTCAGATAAGGACTAGATAAGGACTGTGTGTTTATAATTAAAGTATATTATAAAGTATGATGTAATATTATACTCCGCGCTGGTAACAAAAATAACAACAGAGCTAATGGGCTTGAGTCCTGTGTCTTAATTTCTATAAAAGTGTACTATTTATAGATAAAGTGGGTTACTAGAACCTCAAATGTTCAATTATTTTTTAATAGCTCCTTATATGTTAAGAGATATTAACAATTAAAAAAGTTATTTTGTCTCTTTAATTATTAAAGGGATTCAACGTTTTACACATTCCAAATGCATGTGACATCACAACCGCTGCCAACCTTACAGCTCATAAATCTCTGCTATATGTATTTCTTGCTATATGTACAGCTATTTCAAGGAACAATAAAATTCCAATATTATGTCTGCCGTAACAGGGTTAAATAAAATAAAAACTTATTATTCTTTGACTTGACTTGATTATTTCGACTACCAACAGCTACAAAACATTACCACAGGACTGACCTACTCAAAAAATAACTGACGTTAAGATGCATTTCACGTCATACAAATATGGCCGACCATTTCTAGCGCTAAAACTACAATTCAAATTTTTAATTGCTATATCTCTGTCAACATTTAGATATTTAATAAAATAGACACGCCAATACACATTTATTAACATCAATTTCAATCAACAACTTAAAAATCGACCACTAAAAATTGAGGACACAAGCCCATTTACTTCGTTTGTTGAGTCGCCGAGTAATTTCAGTTCATAGAAGATTCATCCGTATGTGATGTCGCCTCATGGAGAGTAGAAATTTAATTTTGAATTTCCAGTTGTCGGAAAAAAAAGTGGGGGGATCAGTTCCTTGTAATCGTAAATAGTGACAGCTAATTCGCATTTAATTTGAGTTTCTTCATAGCCGGTTATTTTTAATTGTTATATTAAGATTTTATTATTCTGCTTAATTACTTTGCGCAAACAAAGAAGTCACAATACAGAAAGAAGAGAAGAGTAGAAAAATAGAAAAAGTAAGAGAAATAGTTTGTGTTCATAATCTTAAGAAACAACACAGAGTAAACGTCTAAAAGATAGATCCTCTTTCCTCGAAAGGGTACGGTTGGTAACCCTACTCAGTACTTTAACCACGAGGAATATTTGAGCAGGCAACAGGGCAACAGGGCAACCGGCAATGGGCAACCTGTAGCAGTCCCCAAAATAGATAACATTGCGTACATGGAAGAAGAAATACTCGTACAAATTAGCCCCTTTGATTTACTTATACATTGCATCCGTCTCTCTCGCACTAACGTAGCCATGGCACTGACATGTGGTCTTAAGTATAAGGTTAACTCTTGCATATTTAAACACCCCCACGAATAGTTTGTCAATCAATACGTGACAGCTGTCATATCAAATAACTTCAATTATGGTTTGACCATTACTAAAAGTTATATGATAAGTAGGCAGCTTTTATTGTTATAAACATATACAGTATATATATGTATAGGGCGGGTAATATTATAACCTCAAAATTTGCCAAAAATTTGTACAATTATATATATTTTCGGTATATCATTTTCTTTTAAATGGTTTTCAGTGACGTACCTAGACTAATGGTGGGCGGTACTCAATATGGGGACTTTTTTTAAATATTTATTTGAGTGCAGTGTTGGGCTTAGCTATTGCGAGGTCCCGGGCGGCAGATCTTTGTGAGGCCCCAGGCGGCAAAACTTTACGAGGCCCCGGGAGTGGCAAATCTTTGCGAGCTGGAAGTTTTATAAAAGTTAACAAGCACAAAGACGACAAATATTAATGATGATAAACTAAGGTACATGATTGCCTTAAAAGATATACGCAGAGATTCAAGTAGGTTTTCTTAAGCGCGACGCGCGAGATTCTAATACATTTATAGTAATGAATTTTTCTACTTGGGTGTTTCCTTGCTTGTCACGCACTAAGGCCGCCTTTGTTTGAGTGCATCAACTTTTAAAAGTTATTAGCACTTGAAACAATATATATATTTATAAATATTTACAATATTATTTACAACATATAGATACGAGTATGAGTACTTAAAATAAAGAGATTAAATCAGTTTTATTAATAAAGTCAATAAGGTTTTTCAGACTTTCCCTGCTTTCAAATATCAGCCTGTATTCCTCAGGCATATTACAGCCTCGATAAATTTTATCTAGAATCATATTTGAACCGAGTTATTGGGGTCCTAAGTTGGGCCGAGGTCTAAAGTGGTTATTAAGCAGTGTAGAGGCTAAAGAAACTGAAAATAAAAATAAAAATATTTCCAGGGAATTCCTGACAGCACCAGTAACTAGGCTGGGGAAACTGTGGCAATGTCACAGTACCCTAATACAGGGGGTACAAAATGAAGTCATAATATTTCATTCAGTGTACAGTGAATGGAATGCATAAATCGAATATCTTACTGTTATATTGGGAACATATTTATGAAACGTAGAAGTAGAGGCTCAGGAAAAATGTGTTTCATTATGTTCTCAGGGGGGAGGGGCAATTTGCGTTCTTGCCCTGACGATAAAGTTATCTACCAATCCATTTTCAAAAATTTCCGTAAAAGCGGATAATATGTTTAAGACTTTTGACTCTACTCTTAGCTGGTTGGTTATACTCTCATGTTCTAAACTGTAATATCCTCCTCCTCCTCCTGCTCCAGGCTATGATACTTCATAAACATTGTATGAATATATTAAAGCATCGCGTAGTTTACGTAAACATGCATATGTTATAAACAAAATATCCATAAGAAAATAGAAACTGAAAATGAATACTAATTGTGAATAATTTTAATATGTAATTAGTATAATAATGTAAATTTTGTGTAAACAACGCCTACAATATTACAATATCAAACAACATATAACAGGGATGGTGCACCTTTTCATCTCTCTGTGTGCAAAAAGTTTATAAAAAAAATTATTTGTAAATGCTAGCACAGCAATCTGTTTTAAATAGCGTCTTTTATATTTATATATACATTCTAGATAAGGATTCAGAATAACTAGGTATATATTCAATAAAACAACCCTTTTATTATAGAAAACTTAACTTTATTATAAAAGAATAGTAGCAGCTTTCGACCCCCATGCGAGATCATTTTGAGGCAAAACAAATTATAAAATTACACTCTCTACTGGTATACTATTCCCATATCAATATTGATCCGAACGTTTCTTTTTTTTTAAATATATTTATCTAACATTGGCCTATTTGCGGTGCTTAGTCCTGTCACCGACGATCTCTTACTATTGTTAGCACTTTTTATGGTGTCGTGGACTGGTATATGTGTACTACACTACTGTCTAATAAGTTTTATGATATTTGTGAGTTCACACATCATCATTTTTCATAACAACGGAACTCAGAAAATGTAGCTCTAGTCCGGGGAACGAATCCGAAGACACAGTTGTCTTGCATCAAGCATCAACGATCTCGGTCACCCGCTAAATAAAACAAAATCAAAATCTTCACTCCCGTGAAGCTGTATCAAAGAAAGAAGAATATATATCATATCTACATTTTTTAAACATACGTTAATAACATTTCTGAATCTTATTTTATAACTAGTTCATTGAAAAAGAATTCATATTAATTTTCTTAACATACAGTGCATTGTTTTGTAAAATTACATATATTTTTTTAATAAATTTAAACAAAAATTCAAAATAATGCATCTTAAATTTGTTTAATATATCTGGTTCTTAATTTTAATATGTATTTGTCTATTAAAATGTATGAACATTCTTAACAGTGTAGTGAAATTGTACACGTACAATAGATTCGTCATCTCTGGCACATATAGAAGAATATACTTTATAACAATATTATTACAATTGTTAACTTTGATTTAACAAAAATACAAAGTTTCAATATTCATTTGGATCTGTTTTCTAAGCGGCTTATAAAAACAAACCCTTTTATTTATTTGAATTTTTATTTTAATAATTACCCTTTGACCGCAAGGGATGAACTTTTCATATAAAATACATAGGGGCTTTTATTATAGCAATAAATTTTATTTATGTAGTATTAACAACTTTTGAGGGTTTTTTTTATTTACATGATCATATTCGCCTGAAGTTATTTGGTTTTTGTTAAATTTCGTTCAATCTGTTTAGCACTTTTTATATTTCATATTTTTTGATTGTCCTTTAATTGGGTTGTGAAGCGTTGATGAAGTTGGTTATGAGAACCTCAAATATTTGTATTCAATTCGTAGTATTATAAAAGTGATAATAGTCATTTTTGGTCTTTTAATATTTAAAAGGTAAATTTACAAAAAACTTTCAACTTCTTCACGTCATTTATTTTCTTACCTCTTCCCCACTGCTATTGCTATCGCCGTTAAATACGAGAAGTGTGAAAGAGATGCAGAAACAAACGCGGTAACACATAAAGTTTTCTTATAATAATGTGGTATATTACTGTAAATAATTTCCTTATGATATTCTACAGACTGTGTGACATCAAAAATATTAAACGGTAAAACAAGAAGAACAGCAAGGTTTAGATTGGGAAATGAGGAAAAAGGAAACAGATACTGGGAAAAGAGTGAGGAAAGAAAGTGTAGAGTGTGCGGAGCGGAAGACGAAACACTGGAGCACATTAAGTTTGAATGTAAGGAAAAAGTAGCGAGCGAAAGGAATATTGGCCAGCTATTAAAGGGAGGCAGTGATGGATGGCGGAATAGTAAGAAGGAAAGAAAAAACAGGAGAATAAATAAGCTGAGAATAATGTAAATTTCATTGTAAGTTGAAGTATATCAAATGTATTAAGAATGTAGATTGTAAAGCCGAAAGGCGAACAATAAATAATCAATAATATATATTAAGCGGTAAAACGGAATTCAAACTTTAAATAGATATATCCCTGTCAATGTTTCGATATTTAATTAACCTACATTTCATTGAAAAATTAAAAATCTACCGCTAAAAATCAGTTCACAAACCAATAAACCACTGATGCTCGGTTTGGTTCGTTCGGTTTGGTGCTGTGGACAGGATATCAGGTGATGGACTGTCATTTGCGTCTGACAGTTGTCACGCAGTAGAGCTGAGGTTTTATTCATTAAAAATTGATGCTTCAACATTGCACGTCCAATTCGCCGTCTGATAAAGGCTCTTTTACGTTGTTTGTTACATTGATTAGAAATATTTCTCTTTTTTTTTAATATATTTAATTAATTTTAATCTATTGTTATTTTTTACTGATTTTGAATTTGTTGAACGCTCCTTTACACCAATCAGTGAGATGTGAATGTAATCTTTTGAGGTTGAACCCTAGATAATTAGATGGTCCCCCACTATAATCACGTCTATGCACGTTATGCAAGCCGACTCCTGTGTTCTTAGCATGTGTTGTGTCACAATACATACATACCACGTACCGATACGACAGTACACCAAGTCAGTCTTGTGTACTGTAGGGTGTATTGGAGTTGTTTTGCTCTAATATTATTTGTTATGAGAGCAAACTTTTACTTTAATTTTTATCGATACACTGTTCCCTTCCAGTCTGAGCCGGCTGATGGCATTTAGCATGTATACGCTGAAATTCGATTTCAATGTGAGAGGTACGTAACGCCCGTATTCAGACGGCTTTGTCGCTTGCAGTGTGCGAGGTTCATTACGTTGACAGGGTTTGGATAGGTAAAGCGTAGTAGCGCGTATACGTCCGGCCAAAATTCGCTTAAATACGCTTGCAGTATGCGACAGGCTAACAGGACAACGCATTTTGAAGACACAACGTCTCTTGCTTGACAAGCATTGATGCTAGACGCTGGCTGTTGTGTCTTTGCGTTCGATCCCTGGACCAGTTATATTTTCTGGGTTTGGTTATTGTCAGATTGGATTGCATAGTCATAAACTTATTAGGCAGCGGTGAGTTCACATTACTATACCACAACAATTGTCAACAAAGTAGGAGATCGTCAGCGATAGTACTTAGCATAGGAAATAAGCCGACGTTAAATAAATTAATAAATGTGTTGGCCAGGTCATCGTCGATGCCTCAACACTTTCGGCATACATTCCCTCAAGTATTTTAACATGGAAGTTATTTGATTAAAACGTTGATTGTAGGTGTACACAATATAGATTACAATATACTCGTATGTAATTAAAACATTGTGAAACATCTGTTAATTTACATATAAAAATGATACATCGTTAGATTATATACAAGTATGTGCGATAAAACGTTAATCTAACGTTAAAACTGTAACCTAATTAATTATGAGTATTTAAAAATGACTCGCACATTGTATTTTCAAATGTCATGTTTACTGTTTAAATATGTAACAGTGGCGGACTTGACTGGATATAAGGGTTTACGCTAGAGGATGAAATAGAGCCCCACACCAGTATCGGAGTTAAGTTACATGCACCCTGGGCCCATTCCGAAAAGATGCCCATCTTAAATTTTTGTGGAACCCTTTGAATTGTGAAGCACCTGGTTCCTGGCTCCTAAGCTCCAAATTTTGTGCTCATGGTCGACGATTTTGTTGTCGCTAGGCCAGTGCATCATCTACTAGGACGATGAAGCACTTCTTATATCAGATTGTTTATATATTATGAGAGATGGAGCACGAACCTTTGAAATAGTTTGTAGCAAGCTTGAAATTTGCACTGTAAAACAAATTTCTATGTGTGTTGTTCATATTCATTTCAACATTTGTTCAGAGGACATTATCCGTACGCATGAGAGTGAGTGAGACACCTTGATTACCTGATACCTGGAAAATGGCCGCCTGGTCAAGCTGGCAGATAGACATACGATCATTGTACATACTAACACTACTCAATCTTACATATTTTGTTCATCAGAAAATAAGTGATGTCTGGTGGCACTGAGATCTTGATCTATTCGGTTATTAATAAAATACAATATTTGCCAAATGTTTTTCTCTTGATTTAAAATAACACCTCTTGTTGAAAGATCTTAAAATAGCCTTAAATTGAAAGAACTTGTAGTTTAGCTAAATTAAATCGTATGAACTCACAATGAGCGTTCCCATGTATTTCCTAGCACTTATGCGGCACTGCCTCGAATGTTGGAATATTGATAGGATTATTAACAAGTTCTAACTGACCTTGGTCTCCTGTAGTTAATATTTGTAGAGCTTAGTTCTCCTCTGCACATTAAACATAGTGTGTATTCATTTTAATTAGTTGCGTGGGCAAGGGATGGAGGTAGTTATCAGATCGATGTCTACTCCTATCTGATCTATTTAAGTGTTTATTCCAGGACGTGCCCACACGTATTTACGAATTAAAAATTTAATTCCCTATTATATTGGTCTCTAATCAACTGTAATAAATTAACATAATTACAGCGATAACAAACATCAGATAATGAATTTTAATTAGTCAAGTGCTTTATGGTATAGAAAATCAAATGAACTATTGAATAATTTTGTGTGTTTTTAATGTGTATGTGTGTGTGTCTTTTATTCTTTCACATTCATTTCATATTAGACAGGGCCACGGAGAAGCGTGACCGGGTTTAGGTTGTTAGAAATAATTGTTTAAACAATAAATATATTAACCCTGCATGTGAACAATATATTTTTCGAGTCATGATGTGTACACTGGGTCTTTGAGGGTATAGTTGAGTTTTTCCAGTTTTCTAAGCTTTGAACAAATTCTAGATTACTTCTTCTTGAAAAACGCGGAAAAACGGAATATTGTTAAAAAATTCATAACTTTATAACAAACAAATATTAAGAAAAACGGTTGTAGACTTTTTTACCTTAGACTATAAGCTTTCGAAAGAATGTAGTGTCTTTGGCGTGAGCTCCAATAAGTTGAATTATTTGTGTTCAGTACAAAATTAGCACAGAACATAAAATGTGTCTCTGTTGACATTCTAGTTTAATATTGTATTGTTGTCTCTGGTAGAAATCTTACTCAGGGCAACACAGCGACGTGTTGGGCAACACAACGACGACTGCTGTGCACGCTACAGCCGTATGGCATTCGAGTCACTCGTGTTTTGGCTTTTGCACTGTCGTAGCATGTTTCGCAACCATTTTATATCATTAGAATTTGTGGTTAAATTTATATTAAAAAGTGTAAAATTATTTTATCATTAAACAATTGAATAATTATTCAATCTACAAATACTCGCATGGTTTTATTTCGTACATGCGAAGCTGGTCCTTCGATGCCTTACAAAGACGATCCTTCGAGTTTATTATCCGCGTGTGTTTTACATTGTGTTTTTGGCGTTTTTTTACATTTGCCCCTTGGTGATTGCCATTGAATGGGTAATTGGGACGCTCTATTTTGGCGGATTCACGGAGGATTTGGATTTTACAATTACATTTCAAGAAGGTTTTAATTCGTAAATGCGAAGCTGGTAATTCTACACTTCGAGAATTAAAACAAATTTGGGCTTACAAACCATTATTAACCGCGTGTGAATTCGTGGTGTTTTGAGGTTACATCTGTGTAGTAATCGGCACATGTGCAAGCTATTTCTTTACATTTACCCTATGGCGGCCTGGCAAGTCATCAATTGACATTGATTGGGTAATGTAACGCTTGATTTAAGCGGATTCACATATATTTTGGATACTACATGTTCACATTTCAAGAAAAATTGTTCAAGAAATTTATTATACGGAAAGGGGTGCAAGGAACCTAGAAGAGAGTAAAATACTTTTTTACTCATCAAGGTACAATTCTATTATCATTATCTACAAGTACCGATTTATTAAAAAATTGCTAAATTCCTGGATTAAGCTGGATTAGTTTTCTCATCCACGTTTCATCTAACATACAAGTACGAGTTTATCATCTAAGCAAGATGGAGGGGTTGAAGAGGCTTAAAACGGCGCGGACGACTGCAAAAGGTTCGATTTCAAGAATGGACAATTATGTCAGCGACGCAAGGGCCCTCGAATCCGGTACGGTAGAGCTGCTGGAGGCGAAGAAAGAAAAGTTGATGGCTACCTATCACACGTACGAGCTCACGCAATCCAGTATTTTAGAAATTGATGAACAGGATGATGAAGACATCGAGGATGTAGAAGAAAAATACTTTAATATTTTAGCTAAGTTAAATGCCAGCATCACCAAGTTAAAAGAAGTTAATAGGCCTACTTGTCCTAGCTTAGTGGCATCCAAGCTTCCAGCGGTGGAAATTCCAACCTTCGATGGCAAGGATATAACCAGGTTTAGGCCCTTTTATGAGCTCTTCCAAGCAGTTGTTCACAATAATGCATCACTGTCCGATGTACAGAGACTTTTTTATTTAAGAAAGTATCTCCTTGACGAGGCTCTCTCAATAATTATAAATTTGCCGCTTGTGAACAGCTCATATAAAGAGGCTCTTGATTTATTGTTAGCGCGGTATGATAATAAGGCGCGATTAATTACTAATCATATTAATATATTACTTGATATTCCAAACATGCAGAAGGGTACTGCAATGGCAATAAGGGCTTTTTTATGTCAAGTTAAACAGCAATTACAAGCTTTAAAAAATCTTGATGAGCCTGTAGACAAATGGGATATGATTCTAATCTCAATATTATGTAGAAAGCTAGATTTATTAACTAGTCGCAATTTCCATATGGAAAGAAATGTAGACAAACTGCCTACTATGGCAGAATTTATATCATTTTTAGAAAAACGTGCGATTGCACTTGAGGATAGCTCACCATATAAAAGTATGTCAAATGACAAAAATTATAAAGAGTATTCGTACTCGAGAGTTTCCAATGTCACTACTCGCTACAATTTAGCATGTAGATATTGTAATATGGACCATCCCATTTTTAGATGTCCAAAATTTAAAATGGCTCCTTTAGAGTCGCGTAATTCATTTGTTCAAGAACATAAATTATGTTCGCTATGTTTAAAAGCCCATAGTGGCAGGTGCTCCCTTGAGAATAATTATAAATGTCATAAATGTAAAGGCATGCATAGCAAATTGTTATGTGATAAAACAGATGCTGGTTCGCTGGCTGGCAAGACAACTGAATCTCCAGTTGTAATGTGCTGTAGCAATGATAGCTTGGGGGGTACCATATTGCTGCCTACTACGAAGGTAAAAATTGTTGACAATTTTGGTCGCGAGTTTCTAGTTCGTGCATTGCTCGATAGCGGTAGTCAAGCATCATTAGTGACTGCTGAACTCTTAAAAGAATTGCGTTTACGCACAAACACTCATCCTAGTAAAATAATTGGCATAGGCAATAAAGCCACAAAATTATATCACTCAGCAATTATAAACATACAGTCTAATTACAACAGAAATATTAATCACAAAGTGAATTGTCATGTAGTTGAATCTATCACTACGCATTTGCCTCAAATTTTTATTGACACATCCAAAGTTATTTTTCCCAAAAATATTAAGCTAGCTGATGAGCAGTATAATGTACCCTCGAAAATATCATTGCTATTGGGTGCGGATGTATATTTTGCCATTCTATTAGGTGGCTGTATTAAATTAAATAATGGCTCAGTTTTACAGAACACTACATTTGGATATGTAGTTGCAGGTAAACTGCATAATCAATTTAATTATAATGTTATTAATGAGCCAAAAATGTTTCAAAATCAAAATAATTATTCAAGTAATATTATAGTATCTAATTTTGCCATTTCTGACCATACAACCCTTGAGAAGGTTATGGGGCAATTTTGGATGACTGAGAAGGTCCCAGAAAAGACAGACAAGTTTACTGAGGAATATTTAAAGGCTGAACATATTTTTAAAAATTCAGTACTACTTGAAAATAATACTTTTACTGTAGATTTGCCATTAGTCAGCCCAGTAAATGAACTAGAATTGGGGGATTCTTTCTCAGTCGCCCTGCAAAGATTCTGTGTGTTAGAAAACAGATTTAAACGAAATCCTTCACTATTGAAGGTGTATAAAAAATTCATTGATCAGTATATAGAGATGGGACATGCCAGGGAAATAGACATAAATTCTTATGATGTTTATAATACTCCTAATTATTTTTTAGCGCATCATGCAGTTACAAACGATGATAGCAAAACTACTAAATTGCGTGTGGTCTTTGATGGAAGCATGCGTTCTAAAAATAAGATTTCTCTCAACGATGTTATGCTGAATGGTCCTGTGGTTCAAGGCGAGCTCTTCGATATTCTCCTACTGTTTAGAACTTATGTGTACACAATTGTCTGTGACATAGAAAAAATGTTCCGCTGTATTCTCACAAATGACACTTACAATGTCTTACAAAATATCTTATGGAGAGATGATCCAGGTAAGCCCATCAGTTGTTTGCAATTAAAAACTGTAACATATGGACTCAAATCTTCTACCTTTTTGGCCACACGATGTCTCATAGAACTTGCCCATCGCTACAAACATAAATATCCTCTCGCAGCGAGAGCAATGTGCCATAATACGTATGTTGATGATGTCATAGTTGGGTGCGATGACGTGGAAGAGTTATCTGAATTAAAGTCTCAATTAATTGGTTTGTTACAATTAGGTAATTTTAAATTACACAAATGGTCTTCCAATCATCCCCCAGTGCTCGACGACATCTCTAGTGATAAAAAATATATCAATGAATTAGATTTGAATAAATCAGCCATTATTAAAACATTAGGTCTAAAATACAATGTTATTTTGGATACATTTACTTTTAAATGTCCTAACACGAATAGTAACAATTTGAATACTAAAAGAAAAGTGCTTAGTTTTATTGGGACTTTATTTGACCCGTTAGGATTGATTGGCCCTATAATTGTAGTTGCCAAGTTAATCATGCAAGAGCTTTGGTTTTTGAAAATAGATTGGGACGCACCGCTGCCTGACAAACAATTACAGATGTGGGAAAAGTTCCTTAATGGTCTAAAGATAGCAGACAGCATTTCAATAGATCGACTTATAAAGGAGGAAAATTTTGTCACTGCAGAATTAATAGGCTATGCAGACGCATCTATGAAGGCGTACGGGTGCTGCCTATATTTAAGAACCGTTACAGCAAATGACAACGTAAAAACAAAATTAATTTGTGCCAAGTCTCGTGTGGCTCCACTAGGTAAGGTACTTACAATACCCCAACTAGAGCTAAATAGTGCAGTTTTGTTGGCACAACTTGCGGTTAGAGTTAGTAATTTACTCAAAACTAGATTGGAACATAGACTTTTCCTTTATTGTGATTCCAAAATAGTCCTTGCTTGGATTCAAGCGGACAAATTAAAAACCAATATCTATGTTAATAACAGAGTAAAGAAAATAACAGAGCTCACAGATAAATTCTCTTGGTACTATGTAAAATCAGCTGATAACCCAGCTGATATAATTTCTCGTGGTATAGAACCACAACACTTAAAAAATCAAAATCTTTGGTGGAACGGTCCCCAGTATCTATCCAATTCTCATTTTAAACATGATCATTATTTTGATTTAAATACAGTACTTCTATCAGACGATGAAGATAAAAACTGTAATGTTTGTAACATTGAAGTCGAACAAGCACCGTTAATGCTAGACTTGTTTAAAAAATTCTCCAATATCAATAAGCTACAGCGTGTATTAGCTTATGTGTACAGATTCTTTAATAATTGTAAAAAGACAGTACACAGTTCAAGTGGACATTTATCTCCACAAGAACTTCATAATTCATTATTAATTATCATTCGCTCAGTTCAAAGGCAAATATTTTTTAAAGAAATAAAATGTCTCTTAGGTGGTATCATTATCAAGACCGGTATAGGTAATCTCCACCCTTTCATAGACAGCACTGGTTTAATTCGTGTTGGTGGCAGATTGCAAAATGCAGGCATTGCAAAAGATAAAATGCACCCAGTCATACTGCCAAAGGACAACAATATCACTTCTATCATAATCAAAAATGAGCACTTACGTTTGCTCCATGCTGGTGCTAGATTAGTACTCAGCTCCTTGTCTCAAAAGTTCTGGATTATCAATGGCATACGGGAGGTCAAAAAGGTACTATACAAATGTGTTATATGTTCACGATTGAAGGCTGAATCTGCTAAACAATTGATGGGTTCTTTGCCAGCTGACAGAGTTACAGCTACAAGACCATTTCAGCATGTAGGTGTAGATTTTTGTGGACCTTTTAACATAAAGATAGCTCGTATACGTAAACCATTGATTACAAAAGGTTACATTTCATTGTTTGTTTGCTTTTCTACAAAGGCCATACACATGGAAGTGGTTTCTGATTTAAGAACTGAAACATTCTTGGCATGTCTCAATCGTTTTATTTCTAGACGAGGCATGCCTACTAAAATTTATTGTGACAATGCTAAAACATTCAAGGGTGCTGCTAATGAATTAAAAGAGTTGTATAATTTACAGACTAATAAGTCTCATAGAAATAATGTTATAAGTTTTTGTAATAATCTATATATAAAATTTATGTTTATACCCAGTTATGCTCCTGAATTTGGTGGTATATGGGAAGCAGGGGTCAAAAGTGTGAAGCACCACCTTAAGAGAGTAGTTGGTAATTTGGCCTTAACTTATGAAGAATTAAATTCAGTTGTCATACAGATTGAAGGTGTGCTAAACTCAAGACCACTGCTTCCACTAAGCCCAAATGAATATAAGTATTTGACTCCAGCACATTTTCTAATTGGCACTGCTCTGATTGAATACCCTGAAGTTAATTTAACAGAGGTACCAGTTAATCGTCTTAAGTTTTGGAATATTGTTAAAAAACTAAAACAAGACTTTTGGCAAGCTTGGTCTAAGGATTATCTCACACAGCTTCAGAGCCGTCCCAAGTGGAAATATGCTAATGAGAACCTGAAAGAAGGTGATTTAGTTATTGTAAAGAATCTAAACTCACCCCCATTAAATTGGCCAATGGCCAGAATCACAAAGGTCTTTTTTGGTAAAGATGGAAAGGTGAGAGTAGCGGAAATAAAAATTGGTGATAAGATCTACAACAGACCCATCACAAAATTGTGTAGATTACCACTGAATTGATTGTTGTGTACATTATGCAATTGATAATGTATGCTAAAATGTTAATTACGTTTTCTGTTATCTTTAGAATAATTGTTATTTTGTTTTATTTTATATTATTCTCATACAATTATGTAGACTATCATAGATTTAAGAAGTTTGTAAATTTATGTAGCTCTATGTATTAATGTATTTTTATATATATTTTAAGTTGGTTGGGGGATCAGCTACGTTCTGCTGGCTGGTAATTTATGTTCAGTACAAAATTAGCACAGAACATAAAATGTGTCTCTGTTGACATTCTAGTTTAATATTGTATTGTTGTCTCTGGTAGAAATCTTACTCAGGGCAACACAGCGACGTGTTGGGCAACACAACGACGACTGCTGTGCACGCTACAGCCGTATGGCATTCGAGTCACTCGTGTTTTGGCTTTTGCACTGTCGTAGCATGTTTCGCAACCATTTTATATCATTAGAATTTGTGGTTAAATTTATATTAAAAAGTGTAAAATTATTTTATCATTAAACAATTGAATAATTATTCAATCTACAAATACTCGCATGGTTTTATTTCGTACAATTTGTGAACCTGAAAGTGGGGAATATTTTACGGATTCAGGTATGAAAAAAATCTATATATACAATCTAAGAAATAATATATTAAATAACATAAAACATTTATTTTAACCATGAAAAAAATGTAAAACAACAAGAAGAGCAAAAAAGTGCATTTACTAACATTGGAAAATACTAACGTCGTTTGTACACTGACCCAGACACAAGTTTCACTGGCTCGCATTTGCCGGTAAACTGCAAGATCCAGACATTGCTGGAACCTTAAGTCCCTACCACTAGATTTTTTAGGGGGCATAGGTGAAGCGCGCTCCGTACTCATGAGAGAAATAGGAGTTTGAAATTTCAACTGTTCATTAAAAGACCCAGTGTACACACGCTGAGTTAACATACCGCAAAATTTTATAAAATGTAAAACTAAGATTAATTAATATATTAAAAGTGTGTTAAGGTAGTTTGGCCGAATCTAAGTGATTTGTCAAACAAAAGAAAATTATCGAATGTAAAGTAAGATATTTATAATAAAATAGTTAACTTGCAACGGGCCGATAAGGTATAAAAGAAAGAGACCGTTGTTAGGAATGCTCTAAACTAAAAAAAAAAAGAATTAGGAAAATTTAGAAATCAAAATTAATTTTTTTAATCGATTTGTTAAAAAGATATAAATGTTAAAATGGGCTTGTGTCCTAATTTTTTAGTGGTCGATTTTTCAATTGTTGGTTGAAATTGATGTTAATAAATGTGTATTGGCGTGTCTATTTTATTAAATATCTAAATATTGACGGAGATATAATAATTTTGACTTGTATAGTAAAATTTGAATTGTAGTTTTAGCGCTAGAAATAGTCGGCCATATTTTTATGACGTGAAATGCATTTTAACGTCAGTTATTTGTTGAGTAGGTTGGTAGTCAAATAATCAAGTCAAGTCAAAGAATAATAAGTTTTTATTTTATTTAACCCTGTTAAGGCAGACATAATATTGAAATTGTATTGTTCCTTGAAATAACTGTAAATAATATTTGATATTTTGATATATAAATACATATAGCAGAGATTTATGATCTGTAAGGTTGGTAACCTTACACTAGGATTGTGATGTCACATGCACTTGGAATGTGTACAACGTTGAATCCCTTTAATAATTAAAGAGACAAAATGACTTTTTTAATTGTTAATATCTCTTAACATATAAGGAGTTATTAAAATATAATTGAACATTTGAGGTTCCAGTAACCCACTTTATCAATATATAGTACACTTTTGTGGAAATTAAGACATAGGACACAAGCCCATTAAAAAAAAATAACAACCGTGTAGTGTGTTTGTATTATTGCGTGTCTGCATATGAAAGTTTCTATGTCTCGAGTACAATCATCGACAAAAATAAATTAGTCTGCCGTTAAGTATTTTAATCTTTTCGGACTATCGGACCATACTTCTATCTCCGATTGTCACGTCAAAACTACCTTAAAAAGCTAGTCACATAGGTATATATATATGTTTGTTTAAAAATGAATAAACTTTTTGGTTCGTTTCTCAGCTTCTGAGTGAATATATACAAACCAATATCAAATACGTATGTTATCTGTTTATCAAATTTCAAGACCTATGACGCACCGTGTGACGTAACACGCCATTTCAAATGTGTATTCACACCCGATGACTTATTCATACGTCTTTCTGCAATATGAATGTTTATTATTTTCAAGGGTGTATGTAGAAAGATATGTTTGGTGAGGGTAGGGTGAGGGATTTGTTTTCAAAATTACGTTTTTCTCAGTGTACGATGTGAGCAATGTGAGTGACACCCAGCGTCTATATCTGTCACTTTCAATTATATAATAAAAAATATATACATAAATATAGTTTCAACTGTTTTACATACCGCTATAAAGAAATGACGCAATGTTTACATGTGAATTGTAATATATTACTGAATATTTTATTTTGAAGAAAAGATGGATTCTATTTATAACACATACTAAAGAATAGATGCTTAGAATAGGATAAAGAAGTTAGTATGATAAGAATATAACAAAGAAAACGTAACCATTTTGTGAACAACATTGAAGTTTTTAATATAGAATGTATCAGCATGAGCTGACTGTTTTGTTTTTTGAATAAAACATAAAATAAATGAAGTATTTTTAATATTTTAAATGCATGTAGGAGCTAATGCATAGGACTACAGTAAACATCTGGGTGAAATGGCATAACTAGGTGAAGTTCCAGTCAAATTGTCAGAATTTTTCAGAAGAATATTCTTTCTCTTTCCAACATCATACAATTAAATGGAGATATAGTTGTTTCTCTATTACATTTACCAAAACACTATAGAAAAAGAAACAAGATGTATCTGTCTCTGTTACACTTGAATGGTTTATTTGCAACTTCATTAAATACTGGTACGGTAGTGAGACCAGGTGAAGTGATGTTGCAATTTCTAGTTCATATCACTGACATTTCCCTTGAACAAGTAAAATCAAATTGAATTGTTTTATGACAAAAAAGTCATACACATCTTCAATATGATGTCAAAGTGACTCCAAAATGTTTACTGGGAATTTATTTATAGAATATACCACCCTTTACAGTTACCTACAGTTAGATAGTTAGTTAATATTTTACTAACACGTTTATTTATTAACAGTATTTGCGTTTTGAACCCGTAGTTGTACTGTACAACGTTTCATTACTAACTTCACTTGTCTAAAATAGCGGCAAATTTGAAATCGTCAGTTTATATTGTTACACGTTTTATTTCGGTATTTTTCATGGTCAACCTACGAAAGGGTCTCATAAATGTAAACTAACTTGTGTACAATTAAAAATTAGTTAACGCACTGCGCACTGCTTTCTTTCGGCCAAAAAATAATCCTATGGCGTCGCTTCTCAGATCTGGCAACGACATGACTTGTTAAATTTGCTCTTTACTCACTACTCTTTACTTTTCGTACTTTTGCGGTATTTTAAATTTCCCGCGTAGTCCGATGTTGTCATGTTGGAATCTTCTAATTACTAGGTTATGTGAGAACAGTCGAGAACTATGAAATGTAGCTCACTTTAAACTTATTTTATGAAAATACGAATACCGCTTGCTGTAACTTTTTTACAGGTTAAAATTTACCATATTCTCAATTAATTATTCTAAATTTTTCAAAGCAATCGTAAGAAAATTTCCATTTATATCACAAAATATCTGTTTCTACATAGGTTGGCAGGGTTCGTATGTAAAAATGAAAATTTTAACAGTAAAAATCTAAAAATTTACTACCGCAAGTGGTATTCAGACTTTTTCTACTTAATGAATATTTAAATTGTAAAGATGATGATTCAAGTGATTTTCTTTGGAACATACTTAAGATTTTCTTGTTATTCAAAGTTACACTAAGGTCCTGTAATGTGCAAGGGTACATTTCTTCCAAAAAATAAATAACATTTGGTGCGTAAATTCAAAAAAAAAAAATTTGTCCAATGTTTTTTGTTACACGAAATAAAATTTTGGAGAAGATTCTCTTATAAATGTTTTAAAATATACTTTTGATTTTTGTGATTATTATTTTGTTTTAGTTGGGATGGTTCCAAATCCCAGATGACTTCCTTTTTAACTGTGGCTTTCTGCATTAGTATTTACATAATTTTACTTACACGTTTCATTTTTAGGGAGGTCATAACTTGTATGTTACGAAGAAGCAAAAGAGTACATAACTTTTATTTAATTATTTTATATAAAATGTGTTTTTATATGAAACCTTAAAATCTTTATAAAACAGAAAGAATTGATAATGAAATGAAATTAGAAAAAGAAAAGAAAATTTTTGAAATCAACGGTGTATTTTAGTAACAAATGTTATTTTTCTAAATAAGAAGTTTTCAACCTTTATAAAAATGATGTAATGATGTTATGAATTTGAAGAGGTTTAGTTTTATTCTGGGAATTAATTCTATGCAGTCATAGATTAAGGACTGTTTAAAATTTTGGATTTTGAAATAGTGTGAAAGATCCACCACACCCAGATCGTAAGCTCACTGCAACAAACGTCTAATTTATATTAAGGGATTACATAAGGCGGACGAATATTCGTGAAGATTTTCTGAGAAAGTTTTAAAATATTTTCTTGTAGTATACTTATTTATAAATATGGTTGTATGGCTTGAGCAGATCTCTGTTTGACACAAATCATCTGATTAAAAAAATTGAACGCAATAATTTTTCGTATCAAATTATCTAAAGCTCAATTAAAGAATTTTATAAAATATTGATTTATGAAAAGAAAACAACAATTCAAAATTAGAATTTTGATTTTTGTTTTCGACAAAAACGTTCTATATTTGTATATTAAAAAAACTATGCATCGAAAAATAAGTTGCTAAATCACTGCTCTTTGAGATGTAATAATAGCTTATAAAATTTCTAGTTAATCAGTGCAGATTTTTGAGATATCGTAGACACTGATTTTGAGTAAGGCTATTTATACAATTTTGAACAGATTGAGTTAAAATTTCGTCACAAACAACCAGCTTTATACTTGCATATTCTATTATATTTATTTCAAATGGATGATTTTTATTATCTTTTAAAGATAAATGCGTTGAAAATAATGTCGTGAAAAGTGTTTATCGCATGTAACTTTAGCCGTTCAAGAAAGAAATATATACACATAAACTTTACTAAACAAAATCTTTTTTGTTTCATATTTAATATAAAAGAATATCATATTTAAAATTGATTTCGATTTTCCAAATGTAACACCATAATTGTAGTAAATCTATTTTTATCTTTGATATAGAAATATTAATGAGCATTATTATCGGAAAAACAATTTACAACTTTTCCGGTAGTAGTATTCACTTTCTGAAAATAACTATTTCATTTATGTATTACAGTCAGTGGCGCCTGATTTAAATGGGCACTAAACTGAACCACCATATCAAGTCAAAAATAATGTCAGTACTATAAATTTATGTACTACATTTAAATTAAGTAGTTAAGAGGTTTTATCACTATGATGTTAACAAAAAATAGAATATATTTTTAATTATATTACTTGAATTAGTGAATAACTGTTTCCGCGTTGTGGCTTCAAATGGCCTTGGTACAATTTCGATGTTCTCACTACACGCCTTCTACGTTGACATGACTGCCAAACTAATTTCATAGATTTCATTATATACACTATGAGTTATAACCTCCAGACTCTGTATCTCTGGGTTCGATCCTCGGACCAGCGCTATATTTTCTAAGTTTGGTTGTATTAAAGTTTAATTGATTTATGTGTACATGTTTATCATAAATTTATTTCAAGGCTGTGTGGCTTACCATATATGAAGCCACAATACCATATTGCCAAACATATTAAGATTTTGTCGGTAAAAGACTCACCACCGAAAATAAATAAATTGGATAAAAAGATTCACCTCCGCTTAAGATGTATAATTACTGTATAATCAAAAGTTCAATTTCTCACATTTTTTTTTAATTTTTAATTTTTACCATATCAACTTCTCATTAATTTACATAAAACCTCATGGTATTCCGCCCAAATATGCTGCTTTGTCCAGTTCTACATAATTATAATATATAATAATACAAAAATATTCTAATAAATTTATACCACTGTAAAGCTTAAGCTCTCTTTCACTTTCAAATATTGATATATTTGCATCCCTCTTTCTTCTTCTTACATCATCATCATTCTTCAAAGAGTGAAAGTGCTTTTTCTAAGTGATTCTTGCTACTATGTCGTTTGGCAGCTGATTGTCAAAATTGTGAAAAATTTATAGAAATTTGGACAGGACAACGTCTGTCGGATCAGCTAGTATTGTAATATTAAAATTGTTTTTTAACTAGATACTGTTACAAAAATACTGCGTATTAAATATGCTATATTATAAGACAGCGTCACGAACCGTCACTGCTTACACTTACAATATAAAAATGGCTTTCTTTTAAATATACATACATACATACTTATTTTCCAACGTTAATACTCGTCCAATGTATTGTATTTTATTTTTACTTTTAGCAGCTAAATAAACATTCTACTTTTTAAAGAACCCGCAGGCCGTAGGACCGTAGGGTCTTATGAATTAATAATACAGAGAAAATACTTGTAATTATGTCATAATTAAAATACACCTTTAAACGTGTAATTAAAAAAAAATTAAATACCGAGATTTATTTCTTTGCTTGGTAACACCAAGCGTCACATCGGGTAGGGGGTCTGTTTGTTTTGGTGGGTCGTAAACACCACTGCGTCATATGGTTGACGTTTGTATCGCTCTCTTTTTATTATTTAGGCTACGGCCCAACTGAGAAATAATTCCGTGGGGAAATAAAACGCAAATTCAGTAACACATGGAATCATATGAACATACACACACTAGCGGTTTTAATTCCGCGCGGAAAAAACCTGTAGATTTCTTTTTTTGTAGAACATATAGTTGAATGTGGACACACGCACTTCGGAAATATTTCTGCTATATGCTGTTGTCGGCGCATATTTTTGAACGCAGTATGCAGCATGTCTTGCTATTTTATTAAAAAAAAAATCACAGGCATTATGCAGGCCAGTAGACATTATTAAATTATTGCACATGCATTAACAAGACAAAATATGTAAATAAAACAGTATAAAACTAGATCTTAGCTGAACTAAGTAGTGCACATAAACTAACAAGACAGCGCGGAATTTATCCGCAGTGTGTGCTAGGTAAGTTTTAGTATACGGAATCAAAACCGCGCGGAATTATTCCTCAATCGTGTCTAGGCCTTAATTTCACCCTTCTTTTAACGTAATTTTAGATCAACACTGCTCATTCTTTTACAGTTTTACACCTGGGGCCCTATTCCTGAATTTTGCGAGCAATGTTCGCAATCGAACAGATTCGATCGAAACGAGTGAAGTAAGATTCGATCACAATTGAAAACACTATTCCTGAATCGAAACTAACATTCTCCATTCGATTGAATATATAGTGTAGAACGTTTTGTAGATCAGCAAACTGCGGGAAATTTAAATTAATTTAATTATTTTTACTAAGTTGGATATCATTATCTGGTTAAACTATTATTTCTACCGTTTTTCTGGATTTTAAAAGAAGCATTTATCTTAGTATAGTACAAATTTAATATTGAATACAGAGTTTGCATAATAATTTATATATTCTCCTATTTATTTATTTTATAGAACTTTTAATCATTTAACAATTGAATTTTAAAAATTATATGCATTAATAGAATATTAGAATACATTATATTTGTTAAATTATGATAGATTAAAAAAGCAGCACTTATTTTAATAAACACAACATACTGTTTCTAATTTTATTAATAAAGAAACAGTATATTCTATTATAAATAAGATCTATTAATGAAGTGTTTTGGCTACGTCTAGTTTCTGATTCTAATGGTTGTATTTTCTTAACTGTATTTCATTTTCCATATAATTTAACTCCGTTTCTTCAAGCGTAGTTAAATTATTTAAAGCCATTCTTCTTAGAGATGTCATTTTTATTAAATTAATATAAAACACAATAAAAAGTAATAGAAAAATTTTAGGTTAACTTCAACAAATATTAATTTTTTTGACATTTCAAAAAATAAAAAAATTGACATCAGAAAAATAAAACAAACAACACGAATTTTACTGAAGTTTACTAAATACTCTTGCCTGAAACAGTGATAACTAATAAAAATCACTAAAATTTACTGCTCGATCGTACATTCGCAAGCTAAATAGTCGACGTGCAAATGTTCACTTTTTTGCTCGATTTCTCTACTCGCAAATTTTCGTAAAATTTTCAGGAATAGCACTTTTGAGTAAATCGAGTGATTTTTACGGAAAGAAGAAGAGTTTACGATTCGATTGAACTCAGGAATAGCGCCCCTGTTGTGTTCCTTTTTCGGTTATGAATAGAACACTTGATGCTTGATACCAGACAACTGCTTCTTCGGGTTTGGTCCACGGTCCAGAACTAAATATTTTCTGTGTTTGGTTGTTGTCAAAGTTTAATTGATGATGTAAGAGCTCACAATATCATAAACTTATTAGGCAGTGATGTAGTTATCGTATACGAGCCCACGACACCATAAATACTGTCAACAAAAGTAATAGGTCGTCGGTAATACGACTCGGAGGTAATCGGAAATAGGCCGACGTTAACTAAATAAATTTAAGAAGAATGAAGTGCTAAACACAGTTACTTGTTTTTAAGGTTTATACAACATAACAAAAGTTACCTGTTACTTAACACAAAACGTTTATGATTTATTTTCCTGCTTTTAGAAAAATAAATCTACTTCTTTGCCTATTACTATCGGAAAATGTATCGAAAAATATAACCAAGATCTCGTCTCGAACAAAAATAAGAACTCAGAAACCATTGCAGGTGGTGTAATAGGGCGCACCACTAAATGGACGTTAAATATAAGCAAATGCTCTTAAGGAGGTACAGGACGTTAACGTAAATGATGAAAACGTTGTGAAATTTGGAGGATCGATACAAATAGTTAAAATACATGCTGTCTCAAAATTTTAGAGACCTAGGGTTTATAGTGTTCTTTTTATACATGATTAAAATAGTAATTTTCCATACAAATCATAATTTTCTCTCAATTTCACCACATAACACGGCTTTCAAAAACTAGGTGCATATAAAATAATCTTTTCTGTAACTATTGCAAAAAGAAAATTATCAAAAGGATACCTATATACGAAAATATTTAAATAAAACCAGTAAGAAACAGTAAATGTAGGTTACAAGGTTATAAAGCCACGTTGCAAATGAAAATTTGAGCGGGAAATTCAAAATCGGAATAAATGTTATATAACATATAACGAAAGAACCAAATCACGCATGCGTCAACACACGTAAATTTGCAGCGTTGCAAAATTTATTATTCCTTTTTCAAAATATTTAATTTGTATTTTAATTAAATTAATATAAATTTGATATTAATTATAGGTAATTTTTAATTTATTAAAGTATTATATGCATAAAAAATCATTTTAACAAGCAAAAAGCAGTTTAATAGGGAATTGAAAAATTCATTTTCAAAGGTACAGTCCCAATATTTGCTCGTCCCTCATGTACTTCGTATTTCGCATTACGTATTACCGAGAGATAAACTTTTTCCATTGACGGTACGTCCTGTACCTCCTTAAGTACAATGATATGTAAATAAATCTGTTAAGGCACAAGAATGTAGTGATTTTAAAAACATTAAAAATAAACTGAATGTAAAACTGAAAAATAAAACTGAAGTAACTTAGAACTTTAGAATACTGTAAAAATTAGCTACGAGTGCTCATTAATTAATTTTAGGTGGCACAAACAAACTACCAGTGTATAGAAAATACGCAACGCATACTCGACTTCAAACGTCAATCAAGGTTTATAATAAACCACAGTTAAATAGGATTTTAAAGCCTTTTAATAATGAAACACATAATTCTTCAATGCTTCTTCATGCTAAGTATTCCGTTATATTTTTATTTATTTTTTTATTTTATTTTTTTAACGTCGGTCTATTTCAGATGCCGAGTCCTATCACCGATAACCTTCTACTATATTAGCAGTGTTTGTAATGTCGTGGCCTTTGTAATATATGTAGAATGCACGACTGTCTGATAAATTTATGATTATGTATATCCATAATCAATTTAACCTGATAACAACCAAACTTAGAGCCCTTAGATCGGAGCCCGAAGACGCAGCAGTTAGCATCAAGCATCAATGCTCTCGCCCACTGTCGTCAATCCGATTTTAACTGCAATCTAAATCTTTTTAATATAAATATTATTAGATTCGCTTCATCCATGTTTCGATCCATGTTTTTTGTTTCTACGGGATAACACCATAATTGCCTCCATATGATTCTCCAATTAATGATTAATCCAGTTTGTTGCACTCAAAAATAAAATAAAATAAAAACACAATTGATGACGTCACTGTGATACAGATCATATATGATTCATCAATCTAAAAAGCTTACAGTTTCCAAAAACAGACAAATAGTATATTGCTATCTCTTTTCTATGACTCATTCAGAAAGAGATAGAGTTATTTTATTTCAATATAAATTGTTTTCTATATCTCACAACTATGAATCATTTAAAATAACAGAGTATTCGACTATATTTGTCACTGAATATTATTTTTTATATTTTTAGAAATATAATGTTTATATTTACTTAATTTAAAATATAATAAAAATAACATTGCTAGTTTCTATTTGAATTTTATTCATATCAACCTATTTTTACCATTTCTATTATATGCTTCAATATTGACTTCATTTTTCATTGTCATTTTTGATACTTTTATGGTCAGTTAAACGAAAATATCTGTTAGAAATATTACGCTGTGAATAATTAATAATAGAAACAATCACCGTAAACATTTTGGTGAAATGGAATAGCTAGATGAAGTTCCGGTAAAGAAATCAATTCTTGTTCACTCAGATTTCAGATAGATATCATCTATGAAAAACAATTGTCAGAATCTTTTATCTCTTTCCAACATTATATATACCAATTAAGCTACCAGAGTAGTTCATAATTTTCTGTTATTTTTATATTCAACATTTATACAGACTTATATATTTCTTTTGCTACTTTTACTTCTTTTACTATTTATCTAGTAGCTTACATTTCAATAATTATACGGTGTGGTAGAGTTTGCTCCAATGGACAATCCTATATGATTAGGTTACCAGGTCCAAGATTTAGTCCTTCGAAGTCTTCGAACATCATTCCTATCAAGCAACATTTGCGTCACGACGATGTTTTCATGGTTACGAAGTCTCAATTCGTGCTTCGCTACTATAGATTTGATTTCTTCTCCGACTGTGTTAATCTTCAGGTCTCTATGTAGCACATGGGCTGAAAAGTCCCGGGCATAACACATAGATGGCGCTAGTTTTATTGCAGTCACCTTTTTTTTCAGTTAATACTAACCTTCAAAAGACAGCTGTTAAAATTTCATGATATTCTATTCATTAGTTTGTGAGTTATTGTGCTAAGAGTGACGCTACTTTTCTTATTTTCAAAACAATGGATCAAAAACAATTTCGTGTTTTAATTTTACACTGCTTCTTGATGGGAAAAATACCGTTCAAGCAAAGCAATGGCTTGAAAAGTGTTATGGGGACTCCGCTTCATCAGAAACAACAATAAAACGCTGGTTTGCTGACTTCAAACGTGGTCGTCGAGACACCGATGATACAGAACGCAGTGGACGTCCAAATGAGGCGGTAACACCAGAAAACATTAAAAAAATCCACAAAATCGTTTTGAATGATCGAAAAGTGAAGTTGCGTGAGTTAGCTGACATCGTAAAGATATCAAAAGAACGTGTTGGCTTTATATTTCATGAGCATTTGACTATGAGAAAGCTCTGTTCAAAGTGGGTGCCGCGTTTGCTTACTGTTGACCCAAAACGACAACGTGTTGATGATTCTGAGCAGTGTTTGGCCATGTTTAAACGTAACAAACCGAAATTTTTGCGTCGATATGTGACAATGGATGAAACATGGATCCATCACTTCACTCCGGAATCAAAACGATCGTCATCTGAGTGGACAGCAACTGGTGAACCTCGTCCAAAGCGCCCGAAAGCACAACAATCGGCTGGAAAGGTTATGGCCTCGGTATTTTGGGATGTGCGTGGTGTAATATTCATCGACTATCTTGAGAAAGGAAATACCATTAACAGTGAATATTATATAGCGTTATTGGAGCGTTTGAAGGCCGAAATTGCAAAGAAACGACCGCATATGGCAAAGAAAAAAATTTTGTTTCATCAAGACAACGCACCGTGTAACAAGTCAATCAAAACAATGGCAAAACTACATGAATTGAACTTCGAATTGCTCCCACATCCACCGTATTCGCCAGATTTGGCTCCCAGCGACTACTGCCTGTTCGCAGACCTGAAAAAAATGCTCGCCGGTAAGAAATTTCGCACGAATGAAGAGGTTATCGCTGAAACTGAGGCCTATTTTGAGGCAAAAGATAAATCGTTCTACAAAAGTGGTATTGAAATGTTAGAGCGGCGCTGGAATGATTGCGTTGCTCTTGATGGAGATTACGTTGATGAATAACGTTGATGAATTACTTTGTTACGCGTCAATGTGGATATACCACGGTGCATTAACTATTCATCGCAAACTTTTATTTCTTTAACGTTCAATTTCTTGGTGCAACCCCAGAGTTGCACTCTGGCTTTAGCGCTTGTTTACATATGAGCAGCTTGTTTCAATATTTAATTCAGAGCGTCGCCCAATTAGCTAATACATATTCCTGTATTTTATGTTCAGTTCTTCTTTTTTCTTTTTGACATGCGTTTTCCACCTTATCTTTAGCATCAAGCGTCATTCCTAGATATTTTTCTTCATTCGCATGAGGAATTGAGTTTGAGTTTATGAGTGTAGGCAGATTTTTAGTAATCTTTAGGTTTGTGAAATTTACGTGTGAAACTTCTAGCAATATGCCCATACACACCCATTTTAAGACCAGAAATGTGCTAGCCTAAAGACAGCATTAATATAAGTCAAGTTGTGCCAATGTAATAACTCTAGATTTAGAATCGCCATCCAATTACTAGGTGCATGTTCAATAAACAAATAAATCATAGAAAATTTAACTTTATTATAAAAAGATACCTTTCGACCCCCCATGTCAGGTCATTTTCAGGTAAAACAAATTATAAATTTACACTACACTACTCTACTGACACACTATTCCCTTATCAATATTGGTCACATCGTTAAAACATTGCAAGTCAGAATACTATAGAATAACCGTCTTACAAATAAACCTACTATAAAATTTATACCAGGTATAAACTGATAATAAGCCTGCCGGGACGGGCTTTATACCTGATATAAATGTAATAACAGGTTTATTTGTAAGGTGGTTATACTATAACTATAATAAAGCAACGTGAATACGAAAAACCTTGTGCAAAACTAATTTTTGAAAAACTACAATTCATAATTTCTTTACAAGTGAAAATGTGTAGTATTGATGCATACATATTTATTTGACTACAAAAGACACAGAGACCTTTTTTCAAATTATTATTTTATTTTACGTAATTTTACTTCTTTTATTTTGTGGCATTAGCGATTTTTAATAAATATAAACATAATAGCAGTTTACATAAAGTCTTCTTCTTTCTTTTTTGTACATTCCTTTTCTTCATTTTCTTTAGTTTCTCATATCCAGACTACCCGTGGTTCAATTAATCCAAGTAAGGAGTTCTTACTGTATAGAGTCTTGTCTATTTCAATGGTAAAACTTTTGCGAGTTTATAATTTGAATAAATAATAAGATAAATAACTGCAAACACATACTTGTATTCATATCACAGTCACATTCCATAATTCTATTAAAACAAATTAACTTTTAAGTTAGTTTGTTGAATTTCACGCTTTAAATATACATTTATAAAAACAAAAGTTTTATCACATCAAATAATTATAAAAACTTTACGCAGTTGTTATGAATGGTTTTATTTAATACGATACAACCAATAATGTGTCTGTTGACAATGAATAAATAATGCACATATGCATGCAACGCATTAGGAGCGATTTACACGCGATTCGTGTAAGGCAACGCATTACGCCCGTCGCATACTGCAACTGTATTTCAGCGAATTTTGACCGGATGTATATAATTGTATTAAACCCTCGCACACTGCAAGCGACAAAGCCGTCCGAATACGAGCGTTACGTAACTCTCATGCTGGAACCGCATTTCAGCGAATAATGCTACTACGCTAAACCTATCCGAACCTTGTAAATACAATCAGCCATTTCAGACTGGAAGGAACAGTGGTGTATCGATAAAAATTAAAGTAAAAATTTGTTCTCATAATAAATTATGTTAGTGCAAAGCAACTCCAACATACTCATACCCACTATTCCCTTATCAATATTGGTCACATCGTTAAAACATTGCAAGTCAGAATACTACAGAATAACCGCCTTACAAATAAACCTGTTTTAAAATTTATACCAGTTATAACCTGATAATAAGTTTGAACTGAAACAACTTGAAATAGGTTTGAATAAAACAAGTTTGGCTTGGCGTACTGTCGTATCGGTACGTGGTATGTATGTTTTGTGACTGTATGTATAGCGAACACATGCAAAGAACACAGGAATCGGTTTGCATTGAGAGTTCTAGCCGCTCAACCAAGCTACCGATTTTCGTCCGAATTCGTCGTCGCTTAAATACGCTTGCAGTGTGCAACAGGCCTTAGGTATACGATCAACGAGAAAGTTATTGCACACATTGTCCTAAGTATTCTTGTAACGTAACATATAGAAGTGCGTCTACTGGTCAGCACTGTATGTGTCGAAATGGCGGCATTGCGGTCGACTTTGCAGATTCCGTTATTCTATGGCGTGTGAGTGAATGAGAGTGACGTCCATAGAGGTATAAGAATAGACTGCGCAAGAGACTGAATTATCAGATAAAGGCAAAGAGGGAGATAGCTGCCGAAAGTCCTCTGTGTCTCTTTCTAGCAGAGCACTGCGTCTGCTTGCTTGCTCACTCTCTACCTCATCGCCAATCAACCAAGCCAGCAGCAGCGGTTCGGCTAGAAAGAGACAAATACGACACTTGGCAGCTGTCTCTCTCTCTCTTTGTCTTTATCGCATCTTCTTACACGCGGTAGTTCGCACACTCTATTCTTATATTTCTATGGTGACGTCATATACATGCGTTCACAGATCAGTATTTGTCGGTTTGTATCAAAGAAATTCATTAAATGCACCTTTATGAGGCCCCTCGCTTGCATTCATGTGTTGAACATGAGGTTATAGTGCATAACCAATGAGCTAGCGCGGTTTTAAACATCTAAAATACGCAACAGACTAAATACAATGTTTAAATATATGTTATTTATTACGAAAGAGAAATAAATTCGGAAATATGTATGTATATATGAATTTCTATTTGTTACGTAATGGATATATATATATATATATATTGCGTAAGAGTATTTTTATGTTTTTCTCACACTGTCCCACTTGGATGTTTACAACACGGCCAAACACCCCAAACACACCTCCTAACACCCCCTGTTTACCCGTGACTTACTGGCTGTATGCAAATTACGAACGTAGTTGTAAATTATCCAAAACGAAGCTCACGTTATAAGCGAAACAGAGATGTAAATATATAATAACTGCAAGTAAGAGAGAGACAGGAATAATGTAAACATGGTTATCGATGCTTTACTATCATTTATAATTGACACTTTCTTTGATTTGACGTTTCTTTATTGACAACGTGTTATAGAGGAAGAATTATAATATAAAAATATGATCATTTATTTTTATATTATGTTGATGCTCTTAAGGGGTAACACCACCCTTACAGAATAAAACATATTCTATTGGGTGTATATGGAAACTTTATGATATTCTTATATTTTTATTTTAAGGTAGTTTGTCCGTAAACCCACTTTTCTTAAGAAAAAAGAAATCCATCGAGTGTGAAGCGAGATATTTATAATTAAAGTGCACATAATTATCTTAGTGTGTGTCGACATATGAAAGTTTCTATGTATCGGGTACAATATTTTAAAATTTTCGTATTGACTGTCGGACTATGCTTCCCTCTCCGAATGTGACGAGCAATCTACCTAATATGAAACGCATATCTCTGAATGTAGATATAAAAATATTAACAGAAAATACAAATTTGATTTTTAACACACTATATGTTTCTAAATAATTGATATACTAATGAATGATCTATTTATAAACAAAGCTTTAACATTTCTCTAACTTTTAACGTTTATATGGTTTAAATAGCTCAATCGTGTACAAAGATATTAACGTTTTTATATTTGAATACATGAAGTGCTAGTACAAAGTTGCAAATCCATTGTCATTTTAGTACACTTTTGCCATCAATATCTAACTATATAACCATGAAGTAATGTTTCACCTTAAATTATTGTCTGTGTTGAAAATTGTGAGGGAATGCAGTTGCTATGTATTTTTGTCTCCATATACAATCCAGGAATGGAGTTGTTTTTGGTCATATAATATTTCAGTAGTTTTTAATAAGTCGCAATATAATAGGAGGTATTAACCGATAGAGTCATCCATAAATAATGTCAATCAAATTTTATGGTTTTTTAACCTAACTCCTTCCTATTGTCACGTCTTCTCATTCTCATCTCTCGTCATGTTACCATTCTGAATTTTTGAAAAATAAAACGCCATGAAGCTTAAGCCTCATTTCCCAGTTGTTATATCTTGTCACACTTGGAGAACTTTGTAAGACGGTTTAAGGATTATGAAAAGTAGCTCACTTGAAAGTCATTTTATGAAAAAACGAATACGAGGACGAAATGAATATTTCAAGGAGCACTCAAATTCCAATGTTATGCCTGCCGTAACAGGGTTAAATAAAATAAAAACTTATTATTCTTTGATTTGACTTATTTGACTACCAACAGCTACAGAACATTACTACAGCACTGACCTACTCAACAAATAACTGACGTTAAAATGCATTTAACGTCATAGAAATATGGCCTACCATTTCTAGCGCTAAAACTACAATTCAAACTTTTAATTGCTATATCTCCGTCAGCATTTAGATATTTAATAAAACAGACACACCAATACACATTTATTAACATCAACTTTAATCAACAATTGAAAAATCGGCCACTAAAAAATGAGGACACAAGCCCATTGAACATTTGAGGTTCTAGTAACCCACTTTATCAATATATAGTAGGACACAAGCCTATTTATTATATGTTATCTATGTCGTCAAGAAACATTATCGAAAATATGCTTTTTTTGTATCGCATAAGCAACAATATAAAATCTGCATTAGTTTATCTTTTAATAATTTTTGAACATCAACTTAGCTGTGTAAACAATATCGAATGTAATGAAGATATTATTATTTCACATGTCCGTAGCATTTGTAATGTTGGTGACAACTGACAACAACAGGGCGCTCAGGAACATCAGGGAACAGCTGCGTAGAACGCTTTGAGCGAAACCTACAACGTGACGCGTAATAGTTTGTTTTATTTGTCGGGTACATCACACACAATCAATATTTTCTAGTATGTTGAAACTCTAAATTTAACCCAATTAATATTTGAATTAGTGTTGTAGTCAAGATAATTAAGTAATTGACAGTTGATCATAAAGCGCGACAGTTTTTTTCTATGATTACACGATTCGATTCAATGCTTTCAAATATGTACATCGCGTAAATTCATAATTTTCTTTTTTTTAATGGGCTTGTGTCCTCATTTTTTAGTGTTCGATTTTTCAATTGTTGATTGAAATTGATGTTAATAAATGTGTATTGGCGTGTCTATTTTATTAAATATCTAAATATTGACGAAGATATAGCAATTAAAAGTTTGAATTGTAGTTTTAGCGCTAGAAATGGTAGACCATATTTGTATGACGTGAAATGCATTTTAACCTCAGTTATTTGTTGAGTAGGTCAGCTGTAATAATGTTCTGTAGCTGTTGGTAGTCAAATAATCAAGTCAAATCAAAGAATAATAAGTTTTTATTTTATTTAACCCTGCTAAGGCAGACATAATATTGAAATTTGATTGTTCCTTGAAATAGCTGTAAATAATATTTGATATTTTTATATATAAATACATATAGCAGAGATTTATGAGCTGTAAGGTTGGTAATCTTACACAAGGATTGTGATGTCACATGTATTAGGAATGTGTACAACATTGAATCCCTTTAATAATTAAAGAGACAAAATGATTTTAATTGTTAATATCTCTTAACATTGAGGTTCTAGTAACCCACTTTATTAATATATAGTACACTTTTATAAAAATTAAGACAAAGAAGTTAAGTTTATGATTATGTATGTACATATAGCAGGGATCGAACCCGAAGACATGTAACCCAGGGACCCCGTATAATTGATACGGCAGATACGGCGGTAGCTACGCCTCTGCTCTGTGATCTAAAATATACGATACAGAATTATTTATAAAGCATCAGTTAGTCCACCCACATATCCATGCAATGTTCCTACCTTATAAACTGTCCAAAAATGGAAAAAATGCCTGATAATTCAGAGAACGATTCAACCTGTTAAAGTAAAAAGAATACTTGCTTTGAAATACTCTATGCTTAACAAATATTAATATTTTTATAACTTTAAAGAAAATAAAGTGGTATTGTGTATTTCTTCTCCTATTACAAAGACCCTAATTTTTCTTCTTATCCCATAAATTAATTTGGCTTAATTATAAACACTAAGATTAACAGCGTAACCTTTTTTTTATGAGCAACTTAATAATAATGAAATATAAGTATTTAATGTCACCTCACATGAAAATAAAGGTTATCCTAGGGTCTAATGAGGGTGCAAAGGTTAAACATTATATCATTAGGGTTGAAAAACAACATAAACTCTTAATTAATTAAGAGATAATAAGAAATGCAGAATACGTATACCATGAATTTTAATTTAACAAAATATAAAGTCTTTCAACAAGAGACGTTCATTTTAAATTTCGCGCTATTTTTTAACTGTCAACATACAACTGTCATGGCTGATATTGGGTTCTCCTCAGATTTTCTACTTTGTATTAAAATGAAAATATCATTACTTTTCACGGAAATATTGCGTTTCTCTGTTGATTTAAATGACAGCTCTTGTTGAAACACTCATTATAAGACAATACCGCACCGCATATCCGTATGCGTGTTTAATACTCATTCTAATATAAAATTAACCTAAAAATTTTTTTGGTTAAAATGTGTTGGAATTCTTGCATGTTTGTGTATTTCTAAATTTAGTTAAGGGTGACGAACTTTATCAGTTGTATTGTATGTTATCTAATAATGTTTAGTTCTATTTTAAAGACATTTTCTCATAGTGTTAATCAAGGTAGTTAGTTCCGTAAACACGCAGTTAATTCAAACAGTTCTTTTGACGTTTCTCTGACGTTGTTGTGACGTTTAAGAATTGTGTTTCATCAATTATTTACATTATAAGTAGTTCAATAATGGCATGGGGCATAAGTTCTGATAAACAGAAGGTTACTCAAAATAGCGCTGACAACAAGTGAAACTATCACACAGACATACATACTAGGGGCTGATTTTTCGATTCTTTGCTTAAACTTCAGTTTATATATAGACCGACGATAAATAAATTAAATTTAAAAATAGAAGAAAATTGTAATTAAAATACGAGGGTAGTAGAGATAAGTTGCGCAACTGCCATCTATTAATCGCCTACTGTCCAATTTTAAGCAAGCTGCGTCATTTAGCATGTGTTTGAGAGCCATTGAAAACAGACAAGGAGCGCGATAGATGCCGGGATTGCTATTGAGTGTAATTTATAAATTGGGCTACGCGCTGCTACTCCATCCAGCATATTCTCCAGATTTACCCCTCTGCGACGATTTCCTGTTTCCAAACCTGAATAAATGTCTGGACAGTAAGAGATTTTGGTCTAACAATGAGGTCATCACTGAAATCATTGAAACAAACGTATATTTTAAGAGCTTTAAGAAAACCTATTATTTAGAAGCAGGGGCGGCCTTAGTCATTGCGAGGCCCCAGGCAGCAGATCTTTGCGAGGCCTCTGGCGGCAGAACTTTGTGAGGCCCGGGGCGCCTGATCTTTGCTCTTGTTCTTTGTATAATATATGTAAATAATAAGTAAGTATTTTTGATGATAATTGACGAGAAATAAAATTTTATATTGGAAGTTTTATAAAAGTTAACTAGCACAAAGACGACAAATAGTATTGATGATAAAGTAAGGTACATGAATGCCTTAAAAGATATACGCAGGGATTCTAGTGGGATTTCTAAAGCGTGAGGCGCGAGATTCGAATACATATATAGTAATGAATTTTTCTACTTGGGCCTCTATTTAGAAGGAATAAAGAAATTGTAAAAACGCTGAACTAAATGTATCGAGCTTAAAGGAGACTATGTTGATAAATAAAGCGCTATTTGCCGAAAAACATATATTTTAATTAAAAAAAGGTCAATGTATTGGTTCTATTTGTTCAATGTGTTCATCCCAGTAAACAATTTGATGAAGTGTCATGTTTTGTGACGTTTCTATCACTATTGCACTTCAATTATAATTCGCATCAACTTTATCTTCATTTTTATTCTGACAGGTGGAGTGGTTTCGCCATTTGTAGTCTATAAAATAGACATTCCATATGAACGACTTTGAAAAACTGACCACATTAAGAATGTCAAGTTTGTAAAGCAAAATAAGTGGTTCCAGGTTGAAACCACTGTATTTATCCTTTTTAGTAAGCGGCCATGGATCTATTAAGGCAAAGTTAGTCCAGCTTGGAGTTGAGAGTGATGAGTAGTAGGTGCAGATGTGGTGAACGGAAAACACTGATGCATATATTAAAAGAATGCCCAGACTACTATGAAGCGAGAGTTAAATTTCAAGATAGAATAAAAGTAAGAGAAACTGGAAGTCTAGAATATCTAGTAAATGAAGAGATTAGGTATCGATATTATAATGAGTGTGCGAAGGAGATTTTTGAAACTAGGAAAATGCTATTGAAGAATGATGAAGTAAGAAGAAGAAGAGATGCACAATAATAGGAAGTGAAGGAGAGGAATTAGAGCAAGGGAATTGGGATAATTTCACGGCGGATGAGATTGAACAGTAAATTAGATAAAATGAGTTATAATAAGTTCCTTTGTACATCTTTTATTTGTTCCTGTACAATTATATATTCATGTAATTGAAATGTAAAAAATTAAGGGGGATAGAATAAGTGGAAAAAGCAGCACATATGAGCGGAAGCTTAGGAGGTGCTATTATATTTAATAAATGAAAAAAAAAATGTGAAAAACTGAATTGTAAATGAACTCTTTCATGATAAAAAATCATACGCATCTTCAATATGATGGCAAAATGACTCCAAAATGTTTACTGGGATATATGTCTATCTCAATCTTTCTACGAGAGCAGGTTCATAAATTTAATGAACATTAGTGTACAAACCAAAAAACAAATTTGACGCCAAACTTGACTGTTCATCTGTTTATCTTTTAAACCCTCTCAAAAATCATAACATCAATCATTCGAATCTGTTACGATATCTCGCAGAGTTATTCATTGTAAAAAATAATTGCACCTCGTCAAAATTCACTGATGTTTGTGTAGCATCTTGTTATTATTCTTGACTTCATCCGTTACCATGACAACTGTAGAAAGATGTTTTTGTGAAGTTGAAAATAATAAAAACATATTTAATGAGGATTATGTCAGATGGCAGACACAGTGACTTGCCAGTCCTGAGCAGTAGCAAACTGGTTAGAGTGTTACCTTATAAAAGCGCTGAATACTATTAAGGTTTATTCTGACGTTTGTTTCTTGGTAGCTAATATTTTTTAACCTAGTTCACCACTGTTATTTATACAAGACATGAGCAGAATACGATAGAAATGATGATTGTCAAAGACATAGTAAATAAATTCTTTAAAAAATACTCGCGGAAAAGAATATAGTTACAACCTGAATTTTGCGAGCAACGTTCGCAATCGCACTGATTCGATCGAAACGAGTGAAGTAAGATTCGATCACAATTGAAAACACTATTCCTGAATACAATCGAAACTAACATTCTCCATTCGATTATTGTGTAGAACGTTTTGTAGACCAGCAAAATGCGGGAAATTTAAATTAATTTAAATATTTTTTGTAAGTTGGATATCATTATCTGGTTAAACTATTATTTCTACCGTTTTTCTGGATTTTAAAAGAAGCATTTATCTTAGTATAGTACAAATTTAATATTAAATACAGAGTTTGCATGATAATTTATATATTCTTCTATTTATTAATTTTATATAACTTTTAATCATTTCGTTGCAATAATCAGTCAGTTAGTTGCCGCATGATAACCGCAAATATTCGGAAGGCATCAGTTTAGGTCTCAGTTTTCAGGACTTGTACTCCAGCGCTGTTGTCAAATTTGCCTAAGTGATTTAGAATACCTTATTTTTTTTAATCAATTGAAAGTTTATAAATTTTTAAATTATTTTTCATATGCATGAAAAAAGTAATAAGTATATAATCGTTACGGAAATTGTTTACACTTTGGTTGTACTTGAATCTCCTTAAGAAAATCTTCTAATACGTTTTATGATAATGTAAATGGGCAAAAAAGAACAGCTATTTTTCAAGCATACGAAAAATAGGTCACAGAGCTTTGTAAAGTATGTAAAATAGTTTTCTTCAGTGTTCTTAAGAAGTTTTGTGAGTATGCTGATGCTAATTAGGTGAATAACAAGAACCAACCCAAAACGTCTTAGTATTTAATTTAGTTGGAATCAAAGCTGGAGTCAGAAGAGAAGTCGGATGTTATTTTACCGACTACAACGAAATGTTTTAATTCCTTTTGTCAAATTAATTCTGTGAAACCTATTCTGATTGTGTCAACAAATTATCCTGTAATTCTAATAAAGTATTGGTGTGAAGTACACTATAATAATGTTCAATTATATAAAAGATACATAACTCTATAAATAAGCTAATAAAGGTTCGCTATGCTTGGCCCAGGATTCGTTTCCCGGGAATATAGTTATTCCGGGAATAGTAGGTGTTGAAAAAGAAATATATTTTATTTAAAACGTACAATTATTATACAAATAATATACAATTACATTATGATTGTTAAATTATACATTATCAAAACATTTTTCTTTTTATAGATAATATATAAAATTATATACCACGTTTATATTATATAAAATTAAAATAACTTAATTTTAATTTGTGACCTATAAAATTATCTATAACTACTCGTGATAAAAGTTCAAAAATAATTTATATATTTTTAGCTCTATCAGTTTTCAATATTATAATTTTAGCAATAGAATATTGGATTATGCTTTTAAGTATAGGCAACGTAGACAGGTGTCTATGGGGGCGAGTCATAAAACCACAATTTGAGCACAGAAGCCCACCAAACTTCGAAGTGGCCCTAAATTTTATTTTTTGTTAGAATACAAAACTGTATCTATATAAAATTAATTGTCAAATAAGTTATGTCATCTTTAGTAGCGTGCTATAGTTTAGTAAGCAATTTGAGGGCCTCTTTACTTCCGTATTTTATTTTTGATAGTTTTACTACAGTGAGTAGTCCACCCTTGTACTTTCCCCTGTGTACTTCCGATATATCCGCTATAGTTATTTTTATGTTCTATTATAAAATGAATGTAGAGTCAGCTGAATTCTGCGTTTGCATTTAAAAGCGGTTTCGCGGCAATTTGATAAGACCGCAGGGAAAGAGAGAGAGAGAGAGAGAGAGAGATGATGTTTCATTTTATTTATACTTTAGGTAACTAACACATCACTCAATAAGTTCGTAGGATGACATATAAATGGCTCCACTATCAGAGATGTGCACAAATAGTTTTCAAAAGTATTTAAATACAAAGTAGAGCAGGCAACAGAGCAGTTTCGTTTGCAAACAGTTTCCGATCTGCATATTTTTTAAAGAAACTCCTCTGGGAGCCTGGTCTATTTTGTATTTAAATACTTTTGAAAACTATTTCTGCACATCTCTGTCCACTATTGACAAACACGTATGATTTTTAGATAGTACCAACCTTCAAACAATATGTGTTAAAATTTCATGACAATATGACCATTAGTTTAAGAGTTATTGTGACGCTACTTTTGTAATTTTCAAAACTTTTAATTTCGTATATTGATAAAGCATTGCTTTTTATTGGGAAAAAATACCTAGTCTGAATATTACTTGTCAAGTTATTGTTTTGCTGAAACGGTATTTTTCCCCATTAAAAAGCAATGTTATATACCATATATTACCAATATCGGCATAAAAATTCGGCATAATTCATTCACATACAATATTTTAACGGAATCTCACTTGTATGAGTAAAGCCGACTTCAGACGATGCTGTGAACGTATATGGGAAGTAATAATATAGGGTTAATAGTTTCTTTCCAAAAAAATTTCTAAAATTGTCTATGTTTTAAATACATTTAAGTTTATTAATTAACGTAGGTGCGTTGTTGTAGATGTGTAGTTTGAAGAAATACCTTTTCTGAATTTGGTTGACTTAGGTTTAATAATTAGGTACAGGACGTACCGTCAATGCAAAAAGTTTATCTCTCGGTAATACGAGATGCAAAATGCGAAGTACATGAGGGGCGAGCAAATATTGGGACTGTACCTTTGAAAATGAATTTTTCAATTCCCTATTAAACTGCTATTTGCTAGTTAAAATGATTTTTTTATGCATATAATAGTTAAATAAATAAAAAATTACCTATAATTAATATCAAATTTATATTAATTCAATTTAAATTCAAATTAAATATTTTGAAAATGGAATAATGAATTTGGCAACGCTGTAAATTTACGTGTGTTGACGCATGCGTGATTTAGTTCTTTGACTTACTGTTTCTTACTGGTTTTATTTAAATATTTTCGTATATAGGTATCCTTTTGATAATTTTCTTTTTGCAATAGTTACAGAAAAGACCATTTTTTCATAGTTAAAAGTTATATTATGTGGTGAAATTGAGCTAAAAATTATTATTTGTATGGAAAATGACTATTTTTAATCATGTATAAAAAGAAAACTAGGAACCCTAGATCTCTAAAATTTTGAGACAGCATGTATTTTTACTATTTGTATTGACCCTCCAAATTTCACAACGTTTTCATCATTTACGTTAACGTCCTATACCTCCTTAACACATTTATATGCACAATTAAATAACAGAATTTATATAGTACAAAATATTAATATTATAGTACAAATATTTTTCTTAATATTATTTAGATTAGGCTGTTGTTGGTTTGAGAGCTGTATTATAAGTGATTTGAATCACCAACAGAACGTTCAAACCTTGTGAATAATGCCGGCTCCAGAAGAAGCGGTGAACGTTTGATTCAAATATTTGTGTGAGTCACATATTAGAAGATTGACATATCAAGTTTCCTACTACACGGTGGAACGAATGTTTGATCCGAATGATTTATTTATTTTATTACTTTGTTGAAATTATTGACACTGACACGTTTAACCAAAACTTTCAGGTAAGTAAATAAACTTTCAAGTATAAAACCTTCCATTGTTGGACGATTCGTGCAGCAGTGCATGACATGTAAAAATGTAAAAATGTGACCGACAACAGTCCGAACTTCTTCCGATGTGAACGATGGACACCTGACATTAGACACACTTAGTTCCAGCATCGGCCACTTACCTTTCAATAGAAGTTTCAGTTAATCTGTTAATGCATCTGCCAATGGTTGTTGAATATTTAAAAAAAAAAGCAGTTTTAACAATAATTAAAAGAAGGTACATTTTCTGTGTTCTATTTATCATATGTTAGAAGTTTATTTATTTAATTTTTATTTATTGGTGATCTATTTTCCATACTGACTTCTATTACCTATAACCTTTTACACTGTTGTGTATTGGTTTATAATTATATAATCTATAATCAATAAAATTATAATAAGAACTAGTCCAGAAAATATGACACTGGTTCAGGTTTTTGTTTTTTACAGTGTAACCAGAGGGTAGAACTGATTAATGAAAGGAAAACAACATTAATGTGTTACTTGTACATATTTTTTAATTTTATTGCTATTTAATATTCATGTTAACGACTTAATTAGGGCAAATATAATCTGGATTCTCATCTAGGGGGACCAACCCTTTATTTACCATATACAAATGTGTATGGTCGTATGTTGGTCAGGAATTCAATTCAATAGCGCGTACAGGAAAAGTGCGTTAAAATAACAGGACATGGGAAACGTGGGAAGGTCTTTTTGTCCGCGCTCTGTGACCTTCACTTATATACCATACTTGTACAACTAACCTAATTGTCGTCATTAAAATATTTTCGATGTCAACGTCATGTTTATCATCATTACTGTGGCATTTTTAGGTTAGGTTGTTTCACCTTTTTATTACACTAAATATTGTAACCTTCACAGTAAACTTTTTGGTGAAATGGCATAACTAGGTAAAGTTCCAGAAAAGAAATCAATTCTTTTTACTCAGATTTCAGATAGATGTCACCTATGAAAAGAAATTATCAGAATATTCTTTCTCTTTCTAACATCATACAATTAAATATGATGGAGATATAGTCGTTGTCTCTTTTAAATTTATTTTAGTAGAGATAAAGAATATCATAGAAAAAGAAACAAGATATATCTGTCTCTGTTACACTTGAATGGTTTATTTGCAACTTCATTCAATACTGGTACGGTAGTGAGGCCAGGTGAAGTGATTTTGCCATTTGTAGTTCATATCAGCTGCATTTCCCTTGAACGAGTTTCATGTTTCATAACAAAAAGGTCATACACATCTTCAATATGATGTCAAAGTGACGTCAGAATATTTACTAGGTTAGTTTAACCCAGTGGATTTAGTCTAATAGACTCTCGTGGAATTAATGCCGTGAATGTCACTGCATGTGATTCACGCGCTAAAAATGCGAAACGCTAAAAAACATTAACACATGCGACTTTCTAGCGACCTACGACTTTCTTAGTTGGACACTTTATCATGAGAGAAACTATCAACATATTCATCATCTGCTTCTGTTCACAATCATTATATTATAAAAAATAGAATTTAATATAAGCTACATTTATTTAGATCATTCATTAGTTTTAGATGCTACGAACTAAATGTATTCTTTCTTTTATATTGATTGTTTAATATTTGTAACATGAAGGACATGACATATCCATAAAGTTTGATCGCTTTATACCACATGAAAAGCTAATATCTAAAATGAAAAGATCCTTTTTATATCATTGATCAACAGGTGTTCCAAGAGTAATAAAACAATACTTGCTTACATTACAATTCTTTTCAATACATTCACATTTATTTATTTATTTAAAGTGGATCTATTTCCGATGCTAAGTTCGATCATAGACGACCTCCTACTATGTTACCAGAGGTTTTATATATGTGAACGCTGCCTTATATGTTCTACGATTATGAACACAGAATTCAATTTAACCGAATTATCAGAAAATATAGCGCTGGTCCAAGGATCTAGCCTGAGGACGATGTGTGGCCACTGTGATATCTCGTCGTTAGAAGCAATTCGTTTTGGTTGTCTTGCTAACGATACTCTCTTCAGGGTCCGCATTCCTGAGTCTTCTGAACAATGATCGTGATCGAACCGATATGATTTATTTGAGGGAAACATTTTACAAATCACTTTTAAAAGAGTATTCCTGAATTTTATTAGCAATTAATATTATAGTACAGAATTAATCTTTTAAAAGTGATTCGTAAAATGCTTTACCCATATAAATCATATCTGTTCGATCACCATCATTATTCGCAAGACTCAGGAATAGGGCCCCTGGCACTAAGATTTTTGCTAGTGAACGTACTTGCTTCAACTAAATTTAAATCACAAAAGGAGCGCGCAGTAATACAAAAAGTGCGTCTCCATCGAGAAAAACGAAACATAATTTTTTTTAAAGTATTAAAACTGCTTATTTTATAGAGGCAAATGCTAGCAGGTGCAAAGAAACAAACGTTATTAATTATTGTGTACTAACCAGCGTTGGCACCTTGATTTTTTTTAAATCATGTAGGTCGGTATAAAAAATCCTTAGACCTCAATTTTAAACCGGAGTTGTCAAAAGTTTTACGAAAAAATCGACCTTATTTTTTCAGCGGTGGAAATATTTAATTTTTTCGCCGCTCGAATTAAGTCGCTGTATTTAAAATATCTAAAGTGGTATTCTGTATGCAAAATTTTTATCGCCCTTATAATATACAGCGGTGAAAAAGTATAGTGTCGTATTTTAAGACGTCATCAATTTTAAAAATATTTGACCAATCACGGCATTCGGAATATTCAAATATTTAAAAATTCAAACACTTGGCAAGTACGAATACATGTCAATTGTTCAAGTCAATTGACAAGCAACATAACCTCACTTTCTGATATATTTATATTTGTGTATTCATATGACTGTGTATTAAAAAATTTGTACTGAAATTCAAATTGTTTGACAGTTCTAAAAAATACAGCGATGGAAAATTTTAAAGTCACCGCTAAAGGCGACTTTATAATTTGGTCGTTTTTTTCCAGCGACAAAAATAAAATCGATGGAAATTTCTTACAGAATACCAAATAAGAAATCATCGCTTTTGTGACGTCATTTTACAGCGATGAAATTTTTTCACCGGTGGAAATACTTTACAGAATAAGGCCCTCAGTCGTAAATTTTTTTATGTTTTAGATCTCACGGAGTGATTTTTTGTTATTTAATTCATAATTTACAATCTGTCCTAAAGGAACATTTATTAAATTTTGGTATTACATGAAAATTCTGTATTATGCAACTAAGTAAATAACACATAATCCATTGAATTTTTGCGTTTCAGCCTCCTTTTGAGTTTGTGGTGGTAGATTTGAATGATATATTGATATTGAATAACTATTGTTATCTACAATCGTTGATTGAACGCTACAATGATTACTTATCATTATACAAATATCATTTGAAATAAATAAGTAAAATTCTCATTCATATATAGATTCTAAGGCCTGTCGCACTGTGCATGCGTATTTATGCGACGGCGAGTTTGGACGTAAATCGGCGTCTTGGTTAAGCGGCATGAACTCTCAAAGGAAGCAAAATCTGTATTCTTTGCATGTGTTGGTCACAAGACATACATACCACGTACCGATACGAAAATACGCCAAGTCAAACTTGTGTTCTGTAGGTTTTGCACTAACATAATTTGTTATGAGAGCAAACTTTTACTTTAATTTTTATCGATAAACCACCGATATGAAAGAGATTATTGCTTTCTCTTTCATATCCCCTTCCAGTGTATTCGTTTGGTTAAAATTCGCTGATATTCGCTTCCGGTATGAGAGCTACGTAACGCCCGCATGGGCTTGTGTCCTCATTTTTTAGTGGTCGATTTTTCAATTGTTGATTGAAATTGATGTTAATAAATGTGTTTTGGCGTGTGTATTTTATTAAATATTTAAATGTTGACGGAGATATAGCAATTAAAAATTTGAATTGTAGTTTTAGCGCTAGAAATGGTCGGTCATATTTGTATGACGTGAAATACATTTTAACGTCAGTTATTTGTTGAGTAGGTCAGTGCTGTGGCAATGTTTTGTAGCCGTTGGTAGTCTAAATAATCAAGTCAAGTCAAAGAATAATAGGTTTTTATTTTATTTAACCCTGTTACGGCAGACATATTATTCCTTGAAATAGCTGTAAATAATATTCGATATTTTGATATATAAATACATATAGCAGAGATTTATGAGCTGTAAGGATGGTAACCTGTAAACTTGCCAGAGTTCTATCTTGAATATGCTATCTCTTTTACGCTCTGTTGTATAAAAGAGATAGCAACTAGCGGCTGTGATATCACATGCAGTTGGAATGTTGTGCAACGTTGAATCCCTTTAATAATTAAAGAGAAAAAATGACTTTTTTAATTGTTAATATCTCCTGAAATATAAGGAGGTATTAAAAAATAATTGGACATTTGAGGTTCTAGTAACCCACTTTATCAATATATAGTACAGTTTCATAGAAATTAAGACATAGGACACAAGCTCATTCTCAGGCCTAACTCAAGTTGATAATACAATTTCGAAGATCCACGGAAAATTCCGCACGGTTGGCAACACTGGTACTAACGTTAGCTAACGTTATGTACATATAGTAACATTAACGATATCTCGCTACTGGTGGTACGCATTATCATTTTAAAACAATTCATATAATTTCCAGACCGCAACAAGCAAGATATGATGATCAATGTCAAAGGGCTTGATGAAAATGTCTAAGTGGGTGCGGTCGGAGTTCGGAGCTCGGAGGTCCAAGGGCAACCTATGCTAATAATAGGTTAAGGGCACCAACACTCCCCTGAGCATGTTGATTATTCTAATAATGAAACATAATAGAATAGTATATTTTATGTTTATTAATGTCCCAATGGAAAATACGTTAATCTAAACGAGGTCTTTACCTTTACCAGTTGAAACTAGTATGGTCGCACCCCGACCGACGCTGTTACCGACGCTGACACCAACGCTGACACCGACACCACCGACGCCACCGACGCTCATACCAAAACAACGGATACGCGGTAAAACACCCGCGACCCGCAAATGAAAATGAAGCAATTCTCCTCACGTGGTTCGCGTATCACGCTAACGCTAAAGTGGCATTTTCACCTACCGTTTTAGTTTTATAATTTATATAATTTACCTGCAAAAATAGTGTAGCTTATGTCAATATGCGTAATCATTTCGTGCATATGATTTAGGCCCCTATAACTGTCTGTTAATTTCTGATGATTTTTCAAAGCCCCATATTTTATAAAGTAGGCTACTTATGCCACTTCCAAGGTATGGGATCTATCTTACTCTTTACTTAAGGTCTTATGATAGTTTTGTGTAAACTTACATAGCTTAGTTTAGAAAATATATGCCTTAGAAAAATCGTCAGAAGTTAACAGACTTCAGGTAAACAGTTTCAAAATAGGAGCTTTAGTTTTAATTTTTATTTTATGAGTTAGTTTTTAGAAGTTTCATATTCCATACTTTCTAATACTAAAACATGAAACTTGTCAGTATCTGACAGAGCAGTGTTCTTTCTTATCGACTGAGTTAATAATTTATAATCTGTAATAATAGTACAAGATCTGACTGCTTGATTACAACTTGTTAAAAATACAAAAGAGGGAGATATACAGTTAGAGACGGTACAGTGGCCGAGAGCGTTGAAGCTTCATGCCAAACAACTGTCTTCGGGTTCTATTCTCGGATCGGAGCTATATTTTCTGAGTTTGGTTGTTGTGAAAGTTTAATTAATGATATGAGAGGTCACATATGTCATATACTTATTAGGCAGTATTGTAGCTTACACTATAAAATCGGCTAACAATAGGAAACAGTCCGACGTTAAATAATTAAAAAAAAAGAGAAAATTAGAGCAATTACACCGTCCATCGGTGCGAAAGGGACGCAGTTTACCAGCTGTTAAACTTTAATTAAAAGAACTTGTAGCTATATTTTGATAGGATACCTGGTACAACTGTATTTCTCAATTTATAATTATCTATAAAAATTGTTGTTTGATTAAAAAAAAAAAGGAAGTAGTAATCAGTAGTAAAATGTGTTTTGTGCTTGTGAGAAAAAAAAATAGAAATTATTTTATTAAATATAATAATTTATATTAAATAAAAAAATATAACTGACACATGATGTATGCTCACTAATTACGTTCAAAATAAAAATTGAAAATTAAAACACATAGTTCTGTGACTAAAGTATCATTCCCACTCACTGTTAATTTTGTATTTAATTTAAATTGTATAGCATATAGAATCTTACAAGGTCCAATATTTAAAAAAAAAACTATATTATACTATAATCCCAAAAATATAACAAGTTTAATATCAGTTTGTCAAAAATTAAGACGCAAAAACAACAAGCTTATCTCTCGGTAATACGAAATGCAAAATACGAAGTACATGAGGGACGAGCAAATATTGGGACTGTACAAATATTGGGAAAATGAATTTTTCAATTCAATATTAAACTGCTTTTTGCTTGTTAAAATGTTTTTATGCATATAATAGTTTAATAAATTAAAAATTACCTGTAATTAATATCAAATTTATATTAATTCAATTTAAATACAAATTAAATATTTTGAAAAAGGAATAATAAATTTTGCAACGCTGTAAATTTACGTGTGTTAACGCATGCGTGATTTGGTTCTTTGACCAATAAATTGTTATATTTTATATAACATTTATTCCGATATTGAATTTCCCGCTCATATTGGCATTTGCAACGTTGCCGGCTCATAACCTACATATACTGTTTCTTATAGGTTTTATTTAAATATTTTCGTATATAGGTATCCTTCAGATAATTTTCTTTTTGCAATAGTTACAGAAAAGATTATTTTATATACACCTAGTTTTTGAAAGCCGTGTCACCATTTTTTTATGGTTTAAAGTTATATTATATGGTGAAATTGAGCTAAAAATTATGATTTGTATGTAAAATGACTATTTTTAATCATGTATAAAAAGAAAACTATGAACCCTAGGTCTCTAAAATTTTGAGACAGCATGTATTTTAACTATTTGTATCGAGCCTCCTTTCACGACGTTTTCATCATTTACGTTTACGTCCTATACCTCCCTAATTCAAATTAAAACACGAATGTGACAAGGAATGCTTATTCTGAAACCTGAAATCTACATCAAAATATTAAACGAAAACGTAAATTAAATATAAAAACTGTGTGTGGGAATGAGGCCTTAAAGATGTAGTGTAAGTTTAAAATATAACCTCAATACTAAAACTTAAAAATAAAACAGCAGGTGGGAATGTCACGACTCCGTTAACGCTAGGGTAGTTCGTTCGTAGTTCGCAAACGTAATTCTAACAAAACACATCGATCACTATGTTTCCTTATCTGCATACATTATACATAAAGGATTTTAAAAAAATTGTTTGGCTGACAAATGCTTTCCCCGCCCCCCGCGGGAAGGAATGACCTGTGGGCCGTAACAAGACGACACAAACGATAACACGTTGTGAAATTGTCAGCGACCCTTATTATCAATAAATCTACCTGAGTAGATGTTTAATTCCGGCCTATTATATAATGTAGGGAAGACTTCCTAGTACGTTGGCAGCTTTTATGGTGTCAAGGCTTCATATAAGTTTGATACACTGCAGCGTAATAAGTTTATGATTATATAAGCACACTATGAATTAAATTTGATTATAGCTATATTCAGAAAAATATAGGACTGGTCCAGGTATCAAACCCGATGATACGGCAGCCTCAGTGTCAATCATAAATGCTATCAATCACTCTGTCGTCAATATTTTCTAATTTTATCTATTCTAAAAATATTTTCACCGTTTTCTGTTAGATCATTACAATTTTAAAAATCGTTTTAGACGGCACAGTGGCTGAGAGCGTTATGCTTTATGCCAGACAACTAACTATGTCTTCGGGTTCGATCCTCCGACCAGAACTATATTTTTTCTGAGGTTCGTTGTATCAAAGATGATAATGTGAGAGCTTACAAATATCATAAAATTAATAGGCAGTCGTGTAGGTCACATATACGAAGCAACGTCACTATAAAAACTGCTGCCGACAATAGTAGAAGGTCGTCGTGATAGGACTCAGCATCGTAAAAGAGGCCGACGATTAAAGAGAAGAATAGTTATTTTTTTTAAATTTATTTTGTTTTATTTAGGACCGATTAAGGATATTAGCAGAGATGTGCGTTTTTCAAATACATATACTCAAAATACAACTACAAAATACTTATTTTCTATTTTGTATTTAAATACCTTTTAAGAGTATAGAATTTTATATTTTATTTAAAAACTCTTACAAACCTATTTCCTATTTAGAAAATGCAAATACTTATTTATTTTTGTTACTTCATATGGTTAATCCATAAACATTAGGAATATTTCCGCCGCGAAAAAATAATAAAAAATACCGTTTATATTAGTACCATAAAGAGTATTCTATTTTCTTAAAAGTATTTTTAAAATAAGTATTTTCTATTTTGTATTTAAATACTAACATGAAATTTATTTTGTATTTGAAATAGAAAAATAACGAGGTATTTGTATTTAAATACTTTTGAAAAGTATTTGTGCACATCTCTGGATATTAGTCTGTTAACTGTGGTTTATTATAAACCTTGGTTGATACTTTTGTATCTCAGTTCTTATTTTGAACGTAGTTGTTGAATTTAATATATTTATTGCTCATGCCTCTACGACCTAACAATCTTCTTACAAATATTTCACTTTTAATATTCTAATATTACTATAAACACTTTTTAATTCACTATTTATCCAGTTTCATCTATCTTGTTGTTAATATCCCTTCTCCTACTTATAACTGACAACAAAATTAAAACATTGAGTAAGAATGATACTTCAAAAACAGGACGAATAAGACCCAGTAGTTAAAATCGCTGTAAAGTATCATTCCTACTCACTCTTTTAATTTTGTATTTAAATATTTGTATAGCATATGGGAATATGCGTAGTAGAGTGGCCCTTATTTACTCTTGGTGAAAATTATTTTTGAGATTTTTTATTGCGGCACCCCTCAGTTTGGTTCCATTGCATGAAAAAATAATAAGTGCAAAATTTCAGATCAATCGGATAATGGGAAAGGGTGCCCCAAGAGCCCGGAAAATTATAAAATCCCATACATTTTTTCAAAAATTTATTTATTTTGCGAAATAATAATTAAATACATTATACTATATTATTTAATTATATTATTTTATTATACACTTTTCTGTGTATAATAAATATTTTGTAAAATAAATATATAAAATCGTGATTTTGTAATTTTTCGATTCTCGTGGATTTATAGTAAAGGAACTGATTTTCACGTATTTCTAGAAAATTGTTAGTTATACGAGAAAAAGTAATAGATGATTAATTATGTATTTTTATTAGATCTTCAACTTTTGCGTAATAAGTTTTTGCATAAAATTAATATTTCTCAAGATATAAGAATTTTAAAAGAAAAATCTGTGATGTTTCAATTTTCGAGGCTGTTGGGGCACGTTTTCCGGTTATCCGATTGACCTAAAATTTTACACAGATCATTTTTTTAGGCATTGGCACCAAATGGGAGGGTGCCGCAAAAAAAAAATTAACTTTGAAAATAAGGGCCACTCTAATGCGTAGTCATTCCTTGAATTATTTTTAATTTAGAATTTAATTCACGTTTTCTTTGTTTTTTTAGAACCTTACAAGGTTCAATGTTTCCACATTAAAAGAAAACTATATTATATTATAACCTGTCAGTTTGTCAGTATAAATGTCAGTTTGTCAAAAATGAAGAAGTAAAAACAATTTCTATAACTAATTGTTTTTAAAAAGAGCAATTTTAGTTATTCCACATTCAATTTTGTCCAACTGTCGAACTGTCAAAATTAATATTACTAGCTACTACTATAACTAAAATAACTAAACTCAAATTAAAATACGATTGTGACAAGGAATGTGACAAAATATTAAATAAAAACCTAAATTGAGGCTTAACACAAAAATATAAAATGCACAGAGCCGTTTATAGTGGTATATAACCCCCCGACTACCCTTAAGTTGCTCAACAAGTGTTAAATTTGTAGCAGTTTTTTAACACAGAAATAGCTCCGTGGAATTGCGGGTATATTAAAAATAACATATTAAATGTATTCCATCATGGCGACTTTCCTACCTACTTTCAATACATTTTCATAAATTAAAATAATATTTACTGAATTACTGATAACAGAAAAAGCGTGTAAATTCGCTACCCTTATTTAAAAAGCTCTAAAAACTAGAATTTAAAAATAACAAAATTATCCCCATATACGATATTAAAAATCTTTAATATAATCTAAAAATGCCATCAAGTTACCACGACGTTTGCATTAATGGAACGGCTATAAATAATATTGTAGAAATCCGTGACGCTATAAATAAATTTGAAACACGAAGATCTTGTAGAGTGGGAAAGCTAAGTTGTATAAGAGTATATAAAGTATAAAATAGCTTGTAAATTAACTGGTAAATTATTTTATAATCTCACATGTATAACAAAACAACAAAAATGAAATAAAGAAAACAGTTTTAAGGGAAACAATATTATTTTTGGGTTTTGTTTTTATTACAAAATTGAGAAGTAATTTATATGTTCGTATTAACCTAAGGTCAAACATTTTACTCCGTTCAAAAATCAGCATTATATTTCTGTGAGACCACGCGTTATTTTTCTAAACTTAAGGAGGTACAGGACGTACCGTCAATGTAAAAAGTTTATCTCTCTTTAATACGAAATACGTAATTCGAAATATGTGAGGGACGAGCAAATATTGGGACTGTACCTTTGAAAATACATTTTTCAATTCCCTATTAAATGGCTTTTTGCCTGCTAAAATGATTTTTTTGTGCATATAATAGCTTAATAAATAAAAAATTACCTATAATTAATATCAAATTTATATTAATTCAATTTAAATTCAAATTAAATATTTTGAAAAATTAATTAAAAATTTGGCAACGCTGTAAATTTACGTGTGTTGACGCATGCGTGTTTTGTTTTTTTATTTGGTTGTTTATGTGGTAAAATTGAGCTACAACTTATGATTTGTATGGAAAATGACTATTTTTAATCATGTATAAAAAGAAAACTATGAACCCTAGGTTTCTAAAAATGTGAGACAGCATGTGTTTCGCTTATTTTTATCGACTCTCCAAATTTCACGACGTTTTCATCATTTACGTTAAGGTCCTACACCTCCTTAAGAACGTTCCCAAGGAGCAATAATGGTCAACCTACATCCCTATGTAAACTAACCTGTTTATAACTTGTGTACATTAAAAAAATAGTTGATACGCACTGCTCTCTTTCGGCCAGTCTCACATGTGCAAAAATAAATAATTCCCGCGTAATGCGACGTTGCCCAATCGCGATCTTCTAGTCACTAGGCAATGTGAGAACGGTTCAAAATTTCGAAAAGTAGCTCATTTTAAACTTCCTTTCTTAAAAACCGAAAACCGCATGCTAGAATTCTTTATACAGTACAATATTTATCATATTCTCAATTCTAATGATTCTAAGAAAATTACCATTGTTACATCCGTTTGAATATAGGTCGGTGTAAGGTTCGTTTGTAAAAATGCAAAAATTTCCACCTCGAAAAAAAAAATATATTCCGTCGCTTTAATACTTTTGAAAAGTATTTGTGCACATCTCTGTTAATAACAATATATCTGTTTATGTTATGTTTTCTGCTTCTTTTAAAAATAATTTCTACCGCATTTTTAACTGATTGTCACATTTTGGAGGTTGAAATATAATATAGTTTTTTTTAACTTACTATTTTTTAAGCTGGTGGAGAATAATAGAGAGGGTCAAAAGAAGAAGAAGCAGAAAGCACTTTTGGAAGTAGTAAAAGTATAGAATATTTTAAGTTTAGTTTTAAGTTTGAATGGATATAGGAATGAAATGTATTAGAAATATAATACTGTAGATTGTAAAGCCGAAAGGCACACACAATTAATATATTATAATAATAATAATAAAACTTACTATTTTTTATTTAGAAATATTGGACTTTGTAAGGTTCTAAAATAACAAAGAAAACGTAAATTGAATAAACATTCCTATATGCTATACAATTTAAATTAAATACAAAATTAAAAACAAAATTGAAACAATAAGTGGAAATGATACTTCAAAAAATATAAAGTATCTACAAAATAATAAAATTACTATTTTTATTTAAATATCACTATGTTACATTGTACACCTACTAGAATTAACTACTATTTTACGAGACCTAATAGGTTTGAGGCTTTTTAAAGTTGTACGTCAATTTCAATTGTATATAGTTACAATTAACTGAGTAGTAAGACCCGGGCCCCTGTTTTAACCACTTCTTATCTCCTTCTCCGCTAGCTCATCAGTCCTGGGTATGATAAGGAATACACGAAAATGTAATTTTCTAATTTATACTAAAAACAAATATAAAATAATTAAAATGTGTCCATACCATAAAGTCTGTTATTCTTTTATTTAATTAATAGGAGTATTTTTTTTAGTCGTAATTAAATTAAATTAAATTAAATTGTCTGCACACAAGGCCTTTGAATCATCAGTTATATTTCAGTTTTCAGAATTTCATGAGTCACCTTTTATAATTGAAATTGAAAAACATTTCATTTATATTTATATACTCGTATACATATTTTATATTTTATAGAAAAAATATTTACATGAAATATTTTTTCTATATTGAAGACTTAAAATCAATTTACCGTTCTATATCGTTCAAAACGGTTTTTTATATTACAAGTAGATTGTCCCTCTGGGGTGATTTAGGTAAGGAATGGGGTTGGTATGGGACCATTGTAGTACCTCAGGGGCTCTTAAACACTGTAATAAAATATTTAAAAAAGTTCAATTCAAAAAAAAAATATTTTGTCACGGATTATTTTTATTTACTACAATTCTATTGGTTATATAAAAAGAAGTAATCACGTCAACTGTATTATATAGTTTATAGGTGTTATTATTATTATCTATTTTGTAATTTGGAAAAATCCCACTTCTGAAACTGAAATCATCTAAAAAAACTTATCAGAAGTGAACTGCTTTTAAAATGAACAATTGCTCAGGTAAATCGACATTTAGCCTCCTTTGCAGCCTTTAGCAACTGTACACCCTTTAGCAAATGTAAGCTAGTCGCAAATGCCTTCCAGCCTAACAGAAATCGCCTTTTTTTCAACTCCCTCGAAAAATTAATTGTATCTACACCTGGGTTCTTATGTTCGGGTAGGGGCTTTTGTTGGATCTTATACGAAATCTGTTATATCTTAGTCATAATTTATTCTAAATACAGTTTTTGGGGAGGGTCTATTCTAAATAACTGTGATAAAAAAAACTGTGATAAAATTTGTAATCTGAGATTGTGCAGAAAGGCTATCAAAAAAAGAGCTCCATATAACTTATTTTCAGGTTTTCAGGATGCTAAGAACGAATGAAAGAATTTCTGTTCAAAACTACTTGGTTACGAGCCGTTTTTTCAATGCTTATTTAACTGAGGTTAATTGTAAATCTTGGTTGACACTTTTGTACAAGGAAGAAGTCGAGGAGCACGTGCACAATCAATAAATGTCTAAAAAAATTATCTTTTATATTTGAGTCGTCCAGAATCAAAATTAGCTAGTTGATGAAAAATTAAAAATTGAGTTGAATATACCATTGTGTTCAGCTGGGTAAAAAGAATTTTTTTACTTTTTGCTCTATAACTTTTAATTCATAAAAGACAAAAAGTTGAAATTTGTCATGTGTATTACGGTGTTCAATGCTAACATTTTTTGAAAATTAGATATTGAAAAATTGAAAAAGGGGCGTTGAGAATATAAGGGGGCCCGGTAGGAAACTTTGGAAAACACACAAATTTTGGAATATTTAATAGAGAAATATGTTATTATTATTATTAAAATTCAATATTCAAAAATTTTAGCCGAGGGTAAAAATTGGGCTAGAAAGTTGAAATTTTATATATGGGTTAACTTTGGTACCTAATTTACAAATCGAAAATAAAAACCCCAAATTTCGAAAAAAAGTTGGTCAAATAACGAATAAATTGAAAATATTTTATATTTTGTTGAAAAAAAATATATTTTTTTAGTTAATTTATCATATTGAACGAGTTAAATATTTCAATTTGAAATGAAATTACGAATTACTTTGTTGTTTCAAATGATACACACCAAAAAGTCGTCGCTTTGCGGCGGGGGTAAACTCTAGTAAATATATAAAATAATAATTACTATTATATTATTTAAAGTAAATAATTTGTTAAACAGCTTATATCACTATCATTTCATTATGTTATTTAACAGAATGTTTTAAAATTTATTGCAATGTGACGTTTTAATAACATGTAGTTTCACAGAAACATCAACTAGTCAACTTTGATTCTGGACGATGCATTTGATCCACCCTTATTCTCATTTTTGTTCGAGTTGAACATAACTGTAGCTTAGGCAAGTAAAATACCTAAGTTACATTTTTCGTTAATTAATTGCGGTCTGTTGTAGATAAAACTAGAATCGAGAACCATATTTTTGAGATTATACTTCAGTTATGCCGTAAATTTTAATTATAAAAGTAGACATGTTATAACATATAGTAACAAAAATGTAAATGTAATAGTTAATCCCAATACATTTTATATAATCTCTCAAGAGACTTTGATAATACATTTTAAGGATTTATTAAACCCTTATAAAAGGGTTTAATAATACGTTTTATAGAATCTATAGGGTATTGGGATAAGCTCAGTTACGTATTAGCATGTAATACATATTTCGTTTAATATATTTTCATATTTCCTCTAGTCGACAGCTTATCTTTTAGTAATATGGATATTACTGCTTGACTAATTCTCCACCCCTACATATATGTATATATATATATATATATATATATATATATATATATATATATATATATATATATATATATATATATATATATATATATAAATCCTTCTACATTACTTCTATGTGGCTGGTAAACCTATTGGTTGTGGGTGAAAGCGGGGGGGAAGTTGGTAAATAATATTTTACCCTAAGTAATATTGAACTTTAGAAGGTTATCATCAAATCTGTGATGTTAAGAGCCTTGAGATCAAAGATTTCATATCATCAAAGTAAGATGTAATGATGAAGTGAACCCCACTGTGGTAAAGCAGTTTAATCAGACATATTAATTACCCTCAGGACCGGATTAAGGATACGTAAGAACCCCCACTAATATTAAAAAGGAAATTTAAGAAAATTTGCATTTGTTTTTTTTTATATATATATATATTTAATACTTCTTAACATTTCAAGTTTCTGAGAACATCGTTTTCAATTTCCTTGACAGGAAGTTTCTTTAATTATTTTCGTATCCTTCTCAGTTCTTGTATTCTTCTTGGAGGAACTCCTCTACCTCTCTCCCTCTCTGCCTCTCTGCTGTCTCGTTAGTTATTATTAAATGCAAGTAAACTCGGAGACGCAGTCATGCTTTTAGGTTAGGAAATGAACAAGTTAAATCATTGTTTAGTACAAGGGTGTGAATTTCCTAAGCCAACAAAGGTCTTGAACAATAAAATAACTTTCCATTTATTCTCAGAACCGTTTCAATTAGACCCCCTATAAGCCCACGCTTTCACTAGACCCAGAGGAGCTCACATTTGACATTTACGTAACAGAGCCCAGTAAACATTTTGGAGTCACTTTGACATCATATTAAAGATTTTTTTGTCATAAAACCATTCAATTTGATTTCACTCGTTCAAGGGAAATGTCAGTGATATGAACTACACATGGCAAAATCACTTAACCTGGCCTCACTACCGTACTAGTATTGAATGAAGTTGCAAATAGACCATTAAAGTGTAACAAAGACAGATATGTTTTGTTTCTTTTTCTATGTTATTCTGGTAAAATGAATGTGGAATTCTATCTCTACTAAAATAAATATTTGCACACGCAAAAGAGGATACACCTATATCTCCATATAATTGTATGATGTTGGAAGAAGAAAGAACATTCTTATGAAAAGATTATGACAATCTGAGTAAAAAGGAATTGATTCCTTGACTGGACCTTCCCCTTCCTGTGCTATTTCACCAAAATGTTTACTTGATACTTGATTTAATTGTAAATATTTGTTAAGAAATTTTTTATGCATATTTTAACAATTGTCATTATATTCACATGTCGAAAAATGTTTGAATAAGCCTGAAAAGGAAAATATATACAAGCATATCACATAGATACTTATATAAAAACTATTTCCTCGTGTTTGAGACTATGTTACCTAGTCCTCTAAAAAACTAGTGTATACTTTACGTATATTATACGTAAATAATATTATAGACTATATAAAATATTTTGTCATACTTTTGTTTAATTAATATAAACATTTTTACAAAAATAATTTTGTAATCCACTTCGGTTTATTTACAAAAGCAATTGTACATCAAATATTTTCTTACGCAATCATTGTACACGGGAACAGGGTACGATTTTATAATTTATTTATTCAAAAAAATGTTAAATGAATTGTTATACTGACAGCTCTGATGTTTGACTCTAGATCACTTTGTCTTCAGTTACATATTCCGGAGACGCGCTGCATTTGTTAATTTTAAGTTTGTTTGATTAGATGTTTACATAATAATAAATTTATTAACAGCGATGTTGTTTGCATATTTGAAGCATCGACACCATAATAACCCAGTAAACATTTTGGAGCCACTTTGACATCACTTTGAAGATGCGTATGATTCTTTTGTCATGAAAGATTTAATTTACAATTCAGTTTTTCTCTGTCGTTCATATGAAATGTCTATTTTATCGGTTACAAATGGCGAAACCACTCCATCTATCGGAATACAAATGAAGATAAAGTTGATGCGAACTATCATTGAAGTGCAATAGTAAAAGAAACGTCACAAAAAGGAACACTTCACCAAATTGTTTACTGGGAACTGCAAACTAATATTTTTGGTGATACGACTAGTACATATCGGAAATTTAAAATTTGGTAGAATGTTCATAAAGGAGGAACGATATTATGTAATGCTTGAAAATTATTTTCTAGTTGAAATTATTCCACGAGGTCTACTGTCTCCTATGCTTACGACCTGCACATTTGTTTTAATAGCGTTGTGCAACAGGACATATTTTCAGCACAAGTAATGCATTACCTCATTTAGGTATAATCAAGCTGGTGCCCTTATTCCGCGAGGCATTTTCAGGCGGCTGCAAATTCAAATTTCAAGTGAGGCATATCGACATAGAATTCCCGATTACGAGTGGGATTTATGCAAATTTGCGCTGGATCGTTTTGCTTTTAATATTTTAACAATATAATATATATATTATAATAATATTATAACATAATAATATTTAGAACTCGACTTAGGCGAGAAATAGGCGAGAGTGGCAGTCAAAAGAATCTAAGATCCGGGCCAGGATTAATATCCAAATCTGACAATTTAACATTGCAACATTAATCAGAACAGTGCGAAATTTTTAAATAATAAATGACGGCACAGTGGCAAGGAACATTTATGATTAACACCAGACTACTATGTCTTCGAGTTCAATCCCCGGTAATTTTCTGAATTTGGTTGTTATCAAGTTCAATTGGTTGTGCCTATTTTATTATTATTTATTATGTTTATATGTTTGGTACTGAATTTTGTATGGTAGCTCGAAAACGGCTCCGTTAATGTTTTTGAAAATTTCCTATTTCGTAGAGAAAAAATTCAAAGAATTTTGGCGTCCCCGAAATTTTGCAGGTGTATTAAGGTATTTAACGCTGACATTTTTCATATTTAGAAATTTAAATAGAGGGGTTAAAAAAATTCTGGATTGTAGAATATTTTAGTATATTATTAATAAAAGAAAATTCAAAATTTCAATATTTTATTTAGGGGCACGGGGACGGTTTTTGACGAGGGTAAATATTGTGCTAGAAAGTTGAAATTTTGTATGGGAGCTAACTTTGATACCTATTGTACGAATCGAAAAAAATTTATATGAAAAATTATTAGTTTTTATATGTAAAATTTATATAGAACGAGTTAAACATTTCAATTTAAAAATGGAATTAAAATTTGAAATAAAATTACAGATTATTTTATTGAATTCAAATCATACACAAGGACATAGCAACGGGGGTACACTCTAGTTGTATTTATAATATGATAATAATGAAGACATTTTCAAAATATCAAGTCTATTTTGATAAGTTTAAATTTCATGCACTATCGCACTCTAGTAGTATTTGCATTTGATTTTTATAACTATAAACAACATTTTAGTGAGGCGATACATAAAAGAACTGGAATTAAAAATATTTTATTTAAAATTTAATCCAAAACAAATAGCTATTACATAAAAAAATACACTGACAAAAATATAGGTTGAAATACATTCGCATATTAAAACAAAAACGATCCTTAACTTCACGTGGGCTAAAGTCCCATAAACTTGATAAAACGGCTCTGAATATCATAAAATATTAAGTAATGAATACGTGGAAGACGTGAAAGACGTGGATATTTCAAGAGAAGGAACGTGAAAACACTAAAATATTCATGTGAAGATCACGTTGTAAGATACATTACGACATGACGTCATTTTACAAGTAAACCGCTCGTAAAAAATTCATAATAGCAACAATAAAATAGTACATACGATGATTTATATTTTAACTTTATTGTCCTCTAAGAATAAAGGGCGACAAATGCAATAAATAAATAAGGTAGTCACAATATTTTTGTGATATCAGTTTCTAAATGCTGTAGCTGTATCTGTATCAAAGAACTGGTAGACACATTCCACATTTTTTGAGACGCATTCGATGCACAACAGTTCTACAGTTGTACAGTAGTACAGTTCTGGGTCTGAATGGTTCTTGGGAAACTCTCTTACACCCATACCCGAACTGGAGCGTCTGGACCTGACGGCGCCCTAGCAGTCACCCACGCTGAGAGAGATCAATACCATATCAATGTATTACCACCCATTTACCCTGCTATCTTTTATCCTGATGTTGTTGTTGGATACTCTGTAGTAACTTCTCAATTTCTTGCTATTACGTAGTCGTATGAGGGGAAGAGATCTATTCAGGCGCTAAGGCGCTAAGGCGCTCAGACGCTAAGCCTGGACCAGTAGGTAGCTTATATAAACACCAATTTAGAATAGCACACATATATATATATATATATATATATATATATATATATATATATATATATATATATATATATATATATAAATATATATGTAAATATATTCTAATTACCTTTGATTAATAATTAAGAAATGAATGTGGGTAGAATTAATTGCTAACTCTGATTTGTTCAATTTATTCTAGAATAATTAAGTAACTTTTATGAAGTCGATTATAGCGTAGACTGGAGATCTTGTAAAGTTAAGATAAAATAGAATATTTAATTAATAAAACAAAGTTTTTAATTTCAATATTTTTTCATCAAGTTTTGTTTTACTTGGACAGATTTATATAAATAATAATGTTGAATTTCGATTAATTAAATACTCTTTTGCCTTAAGTGTGAGTTACATTAGGGGTCACATGCCAAAATAGAAAAAATTAACCAAAAAGGATATATTTTGTTCCAAATTCATTTTGTGACGTCACACCAAGGTGGAGGTCCACAATGTGCGACAAGACGTGACAAGGAGAAGGAGTAAAACCATGAAATTTTTATGTCGTAATTTTGACCCTTAAATTTTACATTAGTTGTACTCTTAGTCCCCTATTTTGTAATTTTTTATCCAGAGTAAAAAAAGTTATCCAGCTGCAAGTTATATAGGACTTCATTTTCACTTTATTTAAGGTCGGTTGGGTAAACTAAAGTAGCCTAGATTAGGAAATATAGTACTATATAATATATATATATAAAATTTGGCGTAGTATATCTAAATATAGACCCATAGAAAGTTATAAATACGGATCTTTGTAATTGGTGAATGATTACTAGTGACAGTAATTCTTGTTACGGGAAAAAGGGCAATATGCACCGATGTTTCGAAAACCAAAACATATACTTTGTATGTATATGTACTATATATTTAATAATTGTTTGTCTTATGGTTTTGCAATCTCTTAATTTACGACTTACTGACATAACACGTCACACGTTACGTAACATATACGTTCAAACCTCTTTTGAATTTACCAAATATCTTTGACATCTATGTATCAAACACCCTGTATATATGTCAGGAAACATTTAAAGTAGCACTTTTTACATTTCAGTGACAGTAAACCAGTTTCGGCAAATTGTGTTATAAAAATATAGAAAAAGTTCGTAATATTAAGTTAAAACTGTATATATTATTTATATTTTAACTTATTTTAGCCAATTAAATCCATTACCACGGACAGGGAATATAAAAAGAGGACTATTAAAAGTAAATAAAAAATTTATGACATTTTTATGTAGAAAACGTGAACATGAAAACTTCGTTCAACTTATTTAAAACGAAAAGAATTAAAAGAAATGTTTTACTTGAAATTTATTCAAACTGTATGATTACATTTTAATAACTGTTATCGCAATTTTTTTAAATCATTTTATTTAAGGAAATTTACTAATTGAGATTTCTACAGAATTTATTTGGTGCGATGAATATTTGGTTGCAGACTAACCAGGCGGAATCAAATTGATGTGCCATCTGTTAAACACAATATTTAACAGAAATTTTGTTAAAGCTACTATTCAATAGATGCCGCTAGATGATTAGTTCAAATCTTTGATAACTTATAAGTTTTATTTGTTTATATTTTCATCAATGTTTAGAGTATACGGAAAAAATATTATTTAGAAATTGTCACGGAGGTATAACCTCTCGTGTTCCAGATATGGGTATTATATTTCACATGGTATTTTGTTACAGAATGCCCTGCAGCCGCAGACGGTATGGAACGATTTGCGTGTCCAACACCAGATAGACAAGGTCGTTACCGATGCATAGACGACCACGTACTATGCGACGGCTTCATCGACTGCCCCGATGGAGAAGATGAAGATCGACAGTCGTGCATGTTTTACAAAACTGTGAGTACAAATATTAGCTTAACCTACCAGCACCATCTATTATATAATACTTTTAACTACATGATTACTATTTTTCAATGGACATTTTGAAAGTTTAATAAAACTATTTACTTCGATTTTTGATATGTAGCTAATTACTATTTCTAGCTAAACTAAACTGTTGGAGGTGTTTAGCCATACTTTATTTCTTATACAAAATATCCCGCTAAAACGAACAGCGCTTTAAACCTCATTCCCTCACTGTTTTGATAATTCATTTACGGTTTTATTTAATATTTTAATCTAGATTTCAAATTAGCCATTTCTTGTTACATTCGTGTGTTAATTTAGTTGATGCGCATGCGTCGTTGGTAATATAAATTTTGACAGTTCGGCAGTTGTACAAAATTGAATGTGGACCCAGTAAACATTTTGGAGTAAATTCTACTTAATTTCTATTACATATCATGAATTTTTTGTCTGGAACGTGTTCGTTTTCTATTCAGTCGTTCATAGGAAAGGCTCTTTTTATGAGCTACAGACATTGCAACGACGGTTCACTGCTGAATTAAAAGCGGAGTCGGTTTATGATTTATGACCGGAGTTATAAACTTGACACTAGCAGGGGTATAAAACTTAATGAAATTCTACTTTTTAGAGTCTGAAAAATATAAATATTTAAATGAAGAAATAAATAGATGTAATCTTTAGTACGGATCTTGATTTTTTTAATGAATATTATTCATCTTCAACAATACTCGTTATATTAGTTTTTTACATTGCTTTGGTGATTCAAAAATCCACGATCGGCAGGTCTGCGTTAGGTTTAAAACCTCTGTCTTACCGTCGCTAGATAGTATCTTCGTTTAAATACATTATATTCGGGGATTGAGGGAGATAGCGTCTGTCTATTACCATTAAAGAAATATTTGTTGAAAAAGGATAGCATATACTTTACACGTACTGTCCTGAACAAAATATTATACAAGTATACAAGTGTAACGGTGAAAAATATATGTTACTTGTCTAACCGCATCTCGTTTCTCTCTCACTTTGGAATAAATGAGATGAAAGTGAACTTAAAAATAATATATCGATGTGGGAAAGAAACAGAAATACTTAATGAATGATGTTGGAAAAAGAAAGAATATTATTATGAAAAAATTCTAGCAACTAAAACAAAATCTGTGACAGGTAGAGAACTTGTAAAGCGTTAGAATAGAATTGTACGAGTGACTCGAACTTCACCAAATAGGGCACTTCACCAAATTGGTTACTGGGGAATAACTAAAATTGTTGTTTTTAATAACAATAAGTAATAGAAATTGTTTTTATTTTTTTATTTTTGACAAACTGACATCTACTGCATTTTGACAGATTGTCACATTATGGAGGTTATAATATAATACAGTTTTTTTTTTAATTTAGAAACATTGGACCTTGTAAGGTTCTAAACAAACGTAAATTAAATATAAAACTAAAAACATAATTAAAACAGTGATCAGGAATTATACTTTACTGTCTATTTATTATCATAACTGCGAGAAAGGTGGGTTCCGAAAGATTTCTATTTTTCAAGTTGCGTTTAACATAGAATTTAATAAGAAAACGGATTGCGCAACCAGATGATTTAAACGAGTTTAAATCTACATAAATATACTCGTATATAAATACAGCTATGACGTTAGACCGCTGTTAAAATGTAGGTATGACGTTAGAACGTTCATCAATCATTTAAATCACTTTAAGAAAGTTTCAAAGTTTAAGAATCTACACAATTATTAGACAGACATACTAGACTGTTTTCTAGAGCACACATTTACAATCGCATGTAATATTATGATGAGCGTCTTATTTATTATTTAAAATAGTTCCCTATAATGCTAATGTCTAGAATCCAGAATCATTTAAATGTATACATAACCTAAAAATACAAAGAATATCTTTTACTGTTCGGGTATTTCAAATAACGATAAACCTGTGTTACTCTTATATCACCTTATGATTATAATATTAAATCCTCCTATATTATAATGTTCCAACTGAAAATTTATATGTTTATTTGTTTGTTTATATGTTTACGCGATTCGTATGGTGGTTCGAAAACGGCTCCGCGCATTTTCCTGAAAATTGCCTATTTCGTAGAGAAAATAATTCTAAGACTTTTTGCGTCCTCGGATTTTGCTGGAAACTAGTAATTTTGGAAAAACTAAAAAAAAAAATTTTAAGTTGACATTTGGAATGTGTATTACGGTGTTCAATGCTAACATTTTATGAAAATTAGAAATTGAAAAATTGGAAAAGGGGTCGTTGAGAAAATTAGGGGGCGCAGGGGAAACTTTGGAAAAACTCAAATTTTGGATTACATAATAATGAAATATGTTATTAAGAAAAAAAAATTCAAAATCAAAAATTTTATTTGGGGCGCGTGGGCGGTTTTCGCCGAGGGTAAAAATAGGGCTAGAAAGTTGAAATTTTATATATAGGCTATCCTTGGTACCTGATTTACGAATCGAAAAAAAAATTCCCAAATTTTGAAAAAAAGTTGGTCAAATAATAAACAAATTGAAAAAAAAATATTTTTTTAGTCAGTTTATATAAAAAAATTATTTGTTGTTATATGTAAAATAAATTTGGAACGAGTTTAATATTCCAATTTAAAAATGGAATTAAAATTTTAAATGAAATTCAATTCATACACAAAAGACGGTCGTCGCTTCCGACGGGGGTAAACACTAGTAATATTAAATCGTTCTTTATATTATCTTTAAAATAAGTGTCTTTAAATATTTACGATTTGTTTTTCCCTTGCATTACAACCATGTCACAGATAAACATCATAACACATAACCTAAAAATAGCCAAAGATTTTCCGAGAACGTTCTATTTACGTTTTCTGTTTACTGTGATATTTTATTAATATTAAATATACGGTTTCTTCAATTCCAAAGTAAATGGAGGTGAACTGAAACCCTCACACTGGTATATGTATATATACAGGGTGTCCCAATATTCAACGATAAGCGGGCACCAGAGGGTGGTCCTGCTCATGACTACACGAGAAAAAAAGAAAAAAAAAATTATATCATTTAGTTTAGAAATTACAAAAAAAAAAAAATTCGAAAATTGAAACACCTTAAATGTTTTTAACTACCATGACCACAATTTTTCAAATATTTCGGATTTTTCTTTTATATCGGCAACCTAAATAGCACTGCTATCCACCACACCAGAGATAACTATCAACAACAACAATTTATGAAATATGGTTCTTGTTTAGAAATAGTATGCATAATTTTTTTTTATTGCTAGTTTTCCTGGAGTATTATACCATTTTGGAATCCTGAAGAGGAAAGAGGAAAAACTTGTCATAGTAGTGTTCATATTTTTTTTTATAACACGATGAGTTAAAGTGGACTGAAAGTAAAAATCTTTAAAAATTTTAGGGAAAAAAATAAATTCGATTGATTTTTGTGTAAAAACTACTAGCATTTTGGGATTTTTAATGGTTGTGGTGGATAGCAGTGCTATTTAGGTTGCCGATACAAAAAAAAAAAAATCCGAAATATTTGAAAAATTGTGGTCTTTGTAGTTAAAAACATTTTAAGGTGTTTCAATTTTCGAAAGATTTTTTTTTTTTTTTGTAATTTCTAAACAAAATGAGATAAATTCTATTTTTCTTTTTTTCTCGTGTAGTCATGAGCAGGACCACCCTCTGGTTCCCGCTTATCGTTGAATTTTGGGAGACCCTGTATATACTGATGTTAAATCAAAATATAGTTTTCTTCACTTCCTATTCTTAAGATATCAAGATCCGGTTGCCCGAGACCCGGGGGGGAATATTCTATATATCTTACGTCAATACACTTTGCTTTTTATGTATATCTATGTATAAAATATCTATATTACCGTCTATCAAATAAAATAGATATAGACGAAGGAATAAGAGCGTCAAAGAATATCTATAAGACGAGTTCCTAAATCCTGAATAGAATCAAAATGTAAACCCTGGGGAAATTCATAAATTGTTGCTACAGGTTGCTTCTTAAATACAGTTTATATATCAGATTACCAGATTTTCTATATGTAAAATCAGTATATATAATATATAGTACATACTATACCCTTTTCTTATATCCAAGGAAAGAAAATCATTCCAATATAATACTTTAGTAATTGAAAATTTATACAGTATACTAAGCACGGCTTCCAAGAAAATTTTTTGGTTATTATAATTTACAGATATTACAGTTTACGGAGAAAAATATCTTTGCCATAAATTTACGTTTTTAGATATTATATTGCAACAAAAACTATGTAAAAATATAAGTTTGAAAAAATAACAAAACATTACGGCCCAGTAGCTGAGAGCGATGATGCTTGACGCCAGACCGCTGTGTCTTACGGTTCGTTCCGTGAACCAGCGCTATATTTTCTGTGCTTGGTTGTTATCAAATTTATTTGATTATACCTTACAAAATCATAAACTTATTAGACTATTGTAGTATACCATGGGCACGACACCATAAAAACAGCCAACATAGTAGAAAGTCGTCTGTAACAGGACTTAGCATTGGATCGAATAAATTACATAAATAAACATTTAAAATGTAATCTCCATCTATGTGTTTGAAAATTTCTGTAGATTAAATTTTTTGTAGAGAAAAAAATTCTAAGACTTTTGGCGTCCCTGGATTTTTCCCAGAATTTCCTGGAAACCCATAATTTTGGAAAAACTGAAAGAAAGTTGGGCTCTTTTTTACTGTATACCTTTTTATTCATAAAAGATAGAAAGGTGAAATTTTGCATGTGTATTAAGGTGAAATGCGGACATTTCTTAAAAATTGAAAAAGGGGGGAGGGGGTCCCGCGAAGGAACTTTGGAGAAAGGTCATATTCTGGATTCTAGAATAATTAAGTATATTGTTAATTAAAGAAAATTCAAAATTTCAAAATTTTATTTGGAGGCACAGGGGCAGTATTTTCCGAGAGTAAAAATTGTGCTAGAAAGTTGAAATTTTGTATATAGGCTAATCTTGGAAACTTATTTACGAATCGAAAAAAAAATCCCAAATTTTGAAAAAAAAAGTTGGCCAAATAAATTGAAAATATTTTTTATTTTGATAAAAAAAATATATTTTTTTAGTCAATTTATATGAAAAATTATTTTATTATTGAGCGAGTTTATTATTTCAATTTAGAAATAGAGTTGTAATTAGAATAAATAGAATATGAAATGTAATTACAAATTATTTTATTGGATTTAAATCATACACGCCAAAAAGACGTCGCTTTAGGTAAACTCTAGTAGGTATAAATAACGTTAACATATTTTAATTTTTTTTATATCAAATTTCGTTTTAAAACTTTGATTAAAGAAAAAAAGGTTATTAATGAAAATAAAACTGGAAAAAGGACCCGTTAATTAATTCACAAGACACTTTCTTTCAAAATTTCGTCATCATTTAAAATTTCAACATAGAGCTTGTCACATGCTGTTACAAGACAGTTTCATTTTTCTTTGTACTAAAACCTCAAGGTGATTATTTACAAGATATCGGGTTTCTATATTTAATCGTAAAGTGTGTACTTTGTATTGAAATAAAAATCTCAACATTTCCTTTCTTATACAAGATGTTTCTTTATAATTTAAAATAAAAACCTCTTATTGGAAAACCCATTATATTTTAACAATTTTGAGGTTATGTAATACATTTTATTTTTAGCTATTCGCACCAGGTGGCCTTAGTTGATTAGTGTGTTCGACATTAACTATAATCAACGTAGGAAACCGTAGCTTCTAAATGAATATAACCCACCGTGTAAAAACCGGAGATATATAGGGGTAGAAACGTGTTACACAATACATTTTGTAGGTTAGCACTTTTGTTAGACACTATAAGAAATATATTGTACTTTTCATTCTTTACCCCAGGCGTAAAACCTAGAATGTGGTATGTAGTATATGGTATGTGTTATATGGGGTGTATCGTCTATATTTGTAGGCGTGAGGCAACCAGCGTTTAGTTGAGGCAACTGGTATTAGGGTACGAGTAACATGTCACAAACAATAAGTATAAGAGATTCCTCAACAAGTGTGTTCGATTATTCAATAAATAAAATGTATTGAAACAGTAAATTGTATTTATTATACGTTGGCCACTTCGTGAAACAGCTGATCGAATTTATTTCCTTTCTTTGCTATTTTTTTACTAGCTTTACATCCCGTTGCAAAGAAACGTGTGTTTAAGAGGTTATGTACGCCAAAAAATGCACATAATTTACTACTATTTTTGGATTCTTTCTTTGTCGTTATGTCGTTTAAATGGTGGTCCCTTTTTTAGTCACATTTAAATAAATCGATCCTCTGATTCTAACGCATTGAAACTGCAAGATATTATAAAATTTTAAAAGGTGCTTTGGCTATAGTCACAGTCAGAGATGTGCACAAATGCTTTTCAAAAGCATTTAAATACCTCGTTATTTCCCTATTTCAAATACAAAATAAAAAATAAATTTCATGTTAGTATTTAATTACAAAGTACAAAATACGTATTTTAAAAATACTTTTGAGAAAATAGAATACTCTTTATGTTACTAATATAAATGTTATTTTTTTTAATATTCATGAGAATTCTCTTTGATAAAGACCGGCTTCGTTTTGAAACATTTTTGTTTAGTACTGTGGTAGTACTATTACGTAGCACGACTTGCACCTCGGCAAACGTCGTTTGGAAAGTATTATGAAAGCCGTCAGAGGGGGTACGGAGTGTTCCGGCCGGTTGAGACTTACTGTCCAAAGCTTCATGTTATGTCTCACTAATGTCTAATAGGATTCCAATCACCATTCTGAGTGATACGATTCGCATCTAATTGGATTCCGATCAAAATTGTTTGTAGGGATATTCGTCTCTGTTACACTTTAATGGCCTATTTGCAACTTCATTCAATACTGGTACGGTAGTGAGGCCAGGTGAAATGATTTTGCCATTTGTAGTTCATATCTCTGACATTTCCTTTGAACGACTGATATCAAATTGAATTGATTCATGTCAAAGAAATCATACGCATCTTTAATATGATGTCAAAGTGACTCCAAAATGTTCACTGAGATAATTCCATCTAGATGCTGTCGTGCGATTTTTTATCGCGTGAATCGCGTAAACCATGCAGGCACCTCGATCACGTATTCCCGCATGAGTTGAAAAACGAGAGATATCATTACGCGTGTACTTGTCGCGCGTTAACAAGTAGCGAGAGAAGAAGGAAAGTGAAGTCCAGCGTTATCGCGCGATATATGCCTTGTGGACGTAGCCTTAGATACATAAAACATGACTCGTAGTATCATATACAAAGACTGTTGGGCCGGAAACTAAAATGCGTAAAATTACTTGTAATTTTATTTTATAATTTCAATATTTTGCTGGCATGTTCAAGGAAAAGTAGGTGTGCCAAATCTGTTTTGTGCAAAGTCAGAAAATCAATTAGGGAAATTTAATTTTCAAGCCAACGATTTTATGTTCTATGTTTTAAAGTAGTCTAAAGTACATTTGGCACAGTTAATGTTAGCTGCTTATTAGTTAGAAAAAGAAAACAGATCTTATGTGTATCGTTTTATAATAATTTTAAGTTTCCCGCTCAAAAAGTTACTTTATCATCAGCCTATATCCGATGTTAAAATCATTTAACCTACGACCTCCTACTATGTTGCCAGCTTATGTTATCAAAATTAATTGTATTATGTGGCTTATAAGGCAGCGGCGTAATAATTACATATAGAGCTACGACACCATAAATACTGCTAACGTTGTAGAAGTTTGTCAGTGATAGGATCAGCGTAATTAGTCCTAAATAAATTAAATAATTAAACTTATCAACATTATTATATATTTATACAAGTTTAAATATGACAGCAAGTGTCCCAGAGCGTTTATATTTGAACAACTGTATGTTCGGGTTCGATTGCTATCAAAGTTTAATTGATGATGTTAGAGCTCACAAATATCATAAACTTATTAGGCAGTGCCCAGTAAACATTTGGTGAAATAGAATGGCACACGAGGGGCTAAGGTTTGCAACCAGCCGCCTCGTGTACGGAGGGCCTAAGTCGCTGAACATATTTACGACTAGCTAAGGTATACTCGTATGTTGACTGCGCTGGTCATTTGGGCTACAAGATGGTGGGGGACCGCACCACTTTAGCTTTAGGATCTGGTGACCGTAAGACTGTAATTGATTATTTTGTTTGTTTCAGACGAAAGCGCACCTTGACGTTCTGGCTGACGCACTTCTACGATGGGCGCGAGGCCGTTAAGTTATCAGCGATGGTCGATGGATGATGAGAAAAATGAAAATGAGTAGACATATACCGTCACAATGTAGGAAAATTAAAAAAAAAACATCACATGACAACGCCTCTCAAGTTCTTCTCACTCCACTCTCCTAAAAACAATCAATTGTAATAATAATAATAATAATATATAAATATATATTTATAGAATAGGAAAAAAATTTTAAAAAATTATTCACTACCATTTTTTGTATACTATTTGTCTAAATTTTTTCAGATAATTAATTATATAGAAATTGGTGTTTTCATAAAACTCAATTAAGTGGCATATTCAAAATATTTAAGGTGTATAATTATTGTATATTAATAATTCACTCGAAAGGCGTTGTCGATCTATAAGTTTCACATTTAAAGTAAGTAACATAAAACATATAACATTATATTTTAATAATATGAATTACTATACTAAAACTCAGTGAAGCGGCAGCTATTTAATAAAATTAATAGTAGATTAGTTTAGATAAAATATTTTTTTATAATTACTTTTTTTTTATTAGAAAATACACTGTTCAGTTTCAATTTAAAATTCTTCTAAACCATTCCTGACAAATTTTTCAATATCGTTAACTAACGTAATACAATAATATCGTTAACTAACAAAATACTGTTAAAAAAGTTCATGACTTTTTTTTTTGAGGTTAGGTTTTTGTATTTAAAAAATGCACTGATAATATATATATATATATATATATTAAATACGAGGTCGGTTCCAAAACCAATTCCATTTACATTCCAAGTAATTGAAAATCATATTTACATTAACTTACCACTCACTACCTATACTTGGAATGTATCTGTTACGCAACTTGTTTATTGGGTATATTCTTAGGTATATGTAGAAGTGTTTTCAATTACTTAGAAATAATATTAAGCGATTTTTGGAACCCTTTTCTTATATATGGGCCTTTATATTTCAAAACAACCCTACCTCGTTTCTTTTGCTATTATATTACATATGTAATATATAATTTACGGATATGTATTACAATATATAATATATTAGATATAGAGAATGGTGCTTTTTGAATTTTATTGCCTCATGTATATATGTATATATAGACGAGACATTCCGCACAAAAATAAAGACAAATATGTTCGCTATTTACTTTGATTTTGTTGAAATTAAAGATTGAAGAAATTTGCATATGATCAAAATTAGTAACATTTTCAAACTAATATATCAGATATTGATACCTATCTAAAATGTTCTCGGAAGCTCTCTGTGATACCCTTATCAACGTGCATCAATTGCAATGTATCGTAGTAGATGATCTGAACTAAATTGCAAGACTGCAGAGGTTTCTAATTGACGTATACATGACATCAACATGACGTAATTTAATATTGCTCTAACTAATCGACAAATTGACGTTTGCGGGTTTGAAATAATTTTACTAGAAACTAGGAAGCTTCTAATGCAAATTGTTAAGGAAATTTCAACAAAATTTTAAAGGATTGATGGCTGAGTTTTCGTGCAAAGTGACTCTTACATATATATCATATATATATATATATATATATATATATATATATATATATATATATATATATATATATATAAATATATACATATTACTGTGATGATTACGTTACGATTTTACGTTAAATTAGAAATGCATTCCACAGACTGGGGGTAACGCTTCACTCTATTTTAATATTCATTATTAATAAACAACCACTAATGGACTAGCTGCTAATCTGGCACCATAAGGGCGATTATTATGATTCTACCCAATCACGACGCTTAATCAAAATTATAATTCAATGTGTCCAGCTTATATTTTCAGGACAAAAACAATTTACAAAAAAAAAAAAAAAATTAAAACTCTATTTGTCTAAGTTAAGTTAGGAAATTCCAAAATATGCCCTGCATTTAAATTAAATCACATTCCGAATATGTATATATATACGACTAAAATAACATTCCGATTATATATATGTATACGACTATGTATTGTATATTTATTAATTAGAATCATGTGGTATTTGTTAATTATTGAAATATTTAATTAAATGTATGAAATACTTATAAAGCGAAGTCCCCATAATGTGAAATGCCCGCCGCCGTGTCAGTAGGGGGGCTTTTCACTAGATAGTAAATGACTTTAAAAAATCGTAAATAACAGTATACTTTACAGAGAGCAAAAAGACTTCAAGTAATAAGAGATGAAAAAATATTGAAAAAATAATAAAAATATTGTGTATAAATATATACAATTTGGGCCAGTATGAAAAAATCAGAAAAATATTTAAATATTTCAGTTCTAGATTCTAATTTTATTATTTTTTAAGTTTGAATAGTAATATTTTATTTTTATTTTAAAGTTTAGGAACAATTCTAGTCGCGCTAGTCTTTTTAGGAAAATTTATTTATTACTATTGTACGTGAGGTAAACTGTCGTGTAACCATCGCAGGCTAATTATCGCAGAACAAATTTAATGTGCAGCAGATCTTCGTTATCATAATCTACTTCGCTGTATTTCAACTATATTCTAAGTAGACGGTGCTGTCGGGAATTCCCGGGAATTTCATTTATTTTTATTTCATTTGCCTCTGCAATCCTAATAAACTTGAGATATATTAATTTATGTCAAAAGGAACTTTAACGGTTAAGCGCTTATGACGAATATATTAGTCACAATCATATGTATTCCAAAGAAACAGACCTTTGAAGAGGTTATTAAGGACTAAAAATATAAGGATAAAAATATTTCCCAAGAATCTGCGGATCAGAATTTCTTTTAATTCTACAGTAAAAAATGTACTTACGATAAATTTCAATGTGACTGTTGTAGTATTTTGTAAATTATAAACGAGAGACAATAGCATTGCTTTTTTTCAAAAAATTTCAACGTTTTTTTAAAGCTACTTTTCATTATTATTTTTTAGTAATACTTCTATATGCAAATTTGCATATGACAAAAATAAAATTATTTATTCGGATTCAACTTTTTATAAAACAAGTAATTAGATTATTACATTGAGATAGAATTCTCAAAATCTCTAACTTTCTAGTTCCGACAGTTTACTTCCCAGGTACAGACACTTATTTATTATTAATACATTACTGAAGGCTGTCGTAAATGTGATCTTCTTCCCTATTCCCTGTGAAAGGTTTTGTTATTTTTCTGTTTTCTGTGAAAAGTGTTGTTTTTTTAAATGCCCCATAGCAAAAAGTTTTATTATCGGTTTGTTGTTGTAGGATGATTCTTATTTACTTCTGAACGATTTTATTTTTAAATTTTATTCAATTTAAATTCTGTTCATAATTTTTCTTCTTTTGATAGAAAAAATAAAGTATATATTTTTTTAGCTTGATTGGATAATATTTATCGATGCTACAGAAAATACAATTTGTTAAATTTTCCACGTTTATACATATACACTTATCAGACAAGAGGGAGATTTCTTTACCTCAGGACGTATTGAAAATCACGAAAAAATAACTCACCCTTAAAAATACAACCTATTACAAAGAAAATATATACTTCACCACTTTTATTTTTTATTAATATTATTACAGTTTTTATATTTAACATTCTGTTGCTTACTGCTTACTGCCTACTTCATACTTTAACAACGTACACATTTTTTAGAAATGCTTAGTAAGGGATTTCACCACTCTACCGCCCCTTTTTTATATAGCTTGGCTGGCGGCGTCTATTAGGGTTATCCGATCAAGCTTAAAAGTTGTAGACTTTATTTTTTCATGGAAAAATATAAAATTAATAATGCTGACTAAAAGAATTCGTTGCGGTTCTCTCGGTGCGCTGTGTTAAATGTGCAATTACATAGACGATGATATAATAAACATAAGAAAAGTAATGTTAATTCAGCGCGTGAGATAGAATCTTGAATAGTAGGGTCTGCTGTTATGAATCAAAATTAATTTTTATTTAATAATCGTGCTATATTTATTTTATATTAATAATTAATTCAAGTACTTAATGACTTAATTACAAAATGAATTAAATATTTTTGAAGAGTAAAAAAATATTATTAGGTGTAAAATATATGTTAATGCTATGTAGCTAGCGAATGTTTCACATTATGTTTAATACAAATCGTTTTTGAAATTACAACAGTCTTGGAATAATCAGCAGCTGCAAATTTTTAGTTTTTCAAATTCCATTTGATAGAAAATATATTTTTGATAATACATTTGTTTGATACATCATTTGTGATACATTTCAATTAATAACTTTTTTTTATTCTTCTGAATAAAGACTAAATGAACCTTTTTTGCAACAAAGTTATGTTGTTAGATCTTCTGGACCCCCACCCCACTTCGCGTGTGACGTTATTTATGGATGAATCCTAACTAGCTAGTAATTTTTTAGTTCTTTTATGTTTAGTAATTTCGAAAAATTGTTGTACAAGTTGCATATCCTTCTTTACCTCCCCACATCTTGACTCTTTTTGCGAGAATTATCAAATGATAATTGTGAAATTAAGTATATATTTACTGTTAGATCCGGATTTAAGTGGCGCAAACATGGGTTCTTGTGGTGGGCGGGCAATATTTCATGGAGGCGCTAAATTCCGAAAGGCACGTCATGCACATTTAGTTTGTTAAAACATTTTTTTTTATGGAAATGTCTTTTTTCTGACACCTAACCTATCCTGTTACTTTTTTTCATTTTAATTCTTTTTACCAATGAAAAAGGCAAAATTAATTTTTTTGCAGTATGTAATTTCAATGTCAATTTCTTGCCCTGGTTCGAAAAAATCGTAGATCTGTTACTGTGTACTGCACTTGGTGTACACATATTTTGGTGTTTCGGTTCAGTCAGTTGGTTACTAGATTTTCTCACCATGATGCAAGTCTTCGAAATGCCGCTCTTTTAAATGCTTTTTCTTTAAAATATTTTAAAACTACATCAAGTATCAATTCCAACAATCTATTGCAGTTTTATCCTTCTAACTTTACCTTTACCAAATTCGTTAATTAGGGATGTGTACCTTAGAATGATAGCCAATGTAGATTCAATAGAAATTAATGACAGCTTTCTAAGCTTTGTTTGGCTTATTAAACTTCTTAAGAAATGTATTATTTATTTATATTTTGAAAAACTTCATTCGAGACTGTATTTGAATATCAAGTAATTAGGTTATTTCAAACTAAACATTCAGTATGAATCACGTCATCACGCAGATCATTTGCATTGGTCTCGGATTCATTTTCGACGAAAGTATTGACTGGAGACTAGTACAATAAATTTGTAATGTTTTGTCATTTATATAATTGAGTTTTAAAATGACTTGTAGAAACATGAATTTTTTTGCTATGGGTGGAATTAACAATATGCCCAGAATATAATTAAAAAAGTTGTGTAATGATTTTTAATTATTTACTGATTTAAATTGTATTTTGTAAACCCTGCATTCACCTTTAATCGTATCGTTCATATTTACTGCAAATTTAAGTTTTTTTTAATTTCTATTTGTTTTCCATAACCTTGTAAATAATTTTATACAAAATTTCCTTTATTTTTTAATAAATATAATTTATTTTAGTTACGTAATTTTCACGTGATGTAATAAAGTCTGTACTGTGGCCCCTATACTAATTGAAGTAAAAATACTTAAGTAATCATGAAAAGAAGTAATTGTTGTCAATTTGGTAAATCGTGTACTATAGACTGTGATGGAAAAAGAAAATGATTATTTACAAGTAAAAATCTTGAACTAAAATTTAAATATAATTTCTGATATTAAACTGGTCATGTTGAACTATATATTTGCTAAAAGAATTCTTTAATAAAAATATCCTTTTTAAATAAAACTCCCCAAATAAATCCTTAACCCCCATGCGCTTCCTTTATCCTTCCTTTCAATAAAGATAACACCTGTATCACAGACACAATTCACATATATACACATCATATATTTTTATAAAACTCATATTTAAACAAAAATAAAAATAATAATATAATAATAATATTAATAATAATAATAATAATAATAATATTAATTAACCCATAATAAAATAAAAACACACTGATTAAAATATTACACAGTAGAGATAGATGATGAAAAATAAATAAAAATATGCAGACTGTGAACTTAATTAAACGGATTAATTAATTAGCTTTCAAAATATTATGTTGAATAGAAATGAGAATGTTTTCATTGCAATAATAAACATATTCAACAGTTTTTTAATGCAATAAAAAGTTTTAAAAGAAAAGAAATAATAAAAAAGTTTTATATATTTTAATTATGGCGGTAATGTTCATATTCAAAAAGCAATGATCTATTTTTAAATCAACTAATTACTTTTTTGTCTTTTTTATATTTTAGTGGTTTACTACGTCTACGTCTAGGGTGTTCATAGAGTCTTTTTATCATTTTAAACTATTATTGCAAATATAAAGAGAGCAGGTAAATTCAGCGGCGGATAATATACTTTAGTGCCGTGCACTGGGCAGTGAATTTAAGATGGAATCCATAGTACTACTCTTGTATAATTTGATATAGTGATTTTCATTTTTAGGAACATTTTTTACATATTTATTACCGCAGTAAGATAATACGAGGTATAATCAAAAAGAAAGGGCAATTTTTGCACAATTTGTTTATCAATGCCTATTTTCTTCTCTTGTGTAGGTACCACTGTTGGTTATGTAAAGTAGTTTTGTTTAACAACGATTTCTTTCTATTGTTATAACAATTACGATCTAGGTATCAGAATAATAAGCAAGGTACATTTATTAGATGAAATATATTTGTTCAAGGACATGCTCGTCAGCACACCTTATTATTTTAAATATTTGTTTTGCAAAATTTGTTTTCCCTTACTCTCAACTCAACTCAAAAGGTCAACCCTTTTTAGTCTTCTCACTATCACCACGTTGTCCTGTAGGTGGGATACCACGATATTGACATGTTGTTGGATTCATTTCTGGTGATTCCTGGTAAACTTTTTTCTTGCGATGTCTACAGTTGCCATATTTAAATCACTGTTCCTAATATATCAGGGTGCTTGTACGATGTTCCTTAATACCTTATTCTGTAATTTTTTGATTAAATCCTTATTACTTAGACTATTACATCCCCATAATTGGATACATAAGTCCACACTGGTTCTAGGATCCGATTATTTAGTAGCTTAACTTGTTAAGTATTGCCAGAGTAAAATTCTTTCTAATCAGCCAGTACCTTTTCGCCGTAGTTTTGCATCTAGCATGAATCCCAAATACTTCACCAGGTATTCGATCTATCTATTTGTGAAGTTTACATAAATGACTAGGAAATAAGATGAAATTTTTCAATGTCAAGTACCAAACGTATACCGCGAAAATTTGATTTGAAATTGTTTTTTTTAATCATATCTCGTATATGATTTAGCTAACCATTTTTATTTACATTAGTTGTAGATCATAATCACTATTATTAGATACATTACTTTTCTTAATCTGCCACTGCTTAAACCTGCAAAATAAGGAAAAATGTGAACGTTTTTAATACCCCTTTAAAAAACCTCAATATCTACGCTACTTTGTAGTTTGATTCAATATAAAAGCACTTGAGATTGGCAAAGCTACTACTAGTTTATTACTGATTCTTTATACATATTAATTTTTTATGGTCCTTCTATCTGGAGTGACCATCACATTTACTAATTTTACTTCACAAAAATGATCACATCATCTGAATTTAGCTGAAATTCCCACTGGTGCAACATCCAATATTTTACTGTAATATTAATATAAAGTAGACTTTTGTTGCAATGATTCTATTAAGTTTTGTAACTGGTTTGAAGATGTTGGATGTTTAATCGCGACTCCATTAGCTGAGGTTCCCATTTATAGAAAAGATTTGTAGATGTTTTGAAAGTGTTCAATGATTCAGCAAGTCTTCACTGGTGCAACATTATTATAAAAAAGAACTTTGTTTCAATGAATGGTTTATAATATTTCAGTATAAATATGCTCAACGATAAATCACTATTTTCTTAAGCCCACCAGCGACACAAATGCGGTGAATTTTAAATTTCTAAGATTTTAGTATTTGTTGCTCAATTTGTGCAGTTTAGTAAATACAACCTAAATTAAACGCAAATAGCAAAGTTGTACTAGAGGAGACGATTTTTAAAGTATACTTTTTATTTTATTTGTATTAAAATTTTAAAATAGTAAAAAGCACAATTTCTGTGAACACTCTTGATCTTTTATCGTTATTATCTGTACGGTTTCGTCTTTGGTTGTCACATGTTGACAACAATGTCGTAATTGTTAAAGAACTGAATATTAATAACTGTGGTACTTTCTTATTGCTAATTCGAGTTCAAATTACAATACCAGTTGACCATAACTGTAAACTGTTTTCCCGTTAAACATAAAAAAATAAAAATTAATTAAATTTTTTTACATAACACATTTAACGTGAAGCTTCACGTTCTCTTGTATGTAAAGATTGTGTTTAGCGGGAGGAGTATACTTGTTCATTTATATGATTTTAACGTATCATAAAGTTGAAAGAAAAGCACAAATATTATACCGGGTCTTTCCCGGGAAATGTTTTGCAGTCTATAATACAATAATAAATAACTGTTTCTCTACGCTGGCCTAATCAGATGCTCATTGATGCTTACTGATACTTAAGACAAAATATTTGGTATATATTAAACAAAACTTAAGGCTCCGTCGTACAGTGTGTTTTTAGTACTATGTTCAATCGAGTTTGTTTCAGAGCAGAGAATTAAAATTTAATATTTGTTTTTATGTAATATTTAGATAAAGAATCATATTTGTACGTAGACTTTGGGTTGACATTTACAAATTTATTTTAAAGTAATTCACAAATGATAAAGCCTCATTCCCACGCACTGTTTTGATATTTAATTTACTTGTTTATTTAATATTTTAATTAGATTTCTGATTTTCAGAATAGGCAGAATTTAGTTGATACGCATTCGTTGTTAGTGATATATATTTTGACATTTCAACAGTTGAACAAAATTGAATATGGAATAATTAAAATACCTGTTTTAAATTAGTAATAGAAATTGTATTTGCTTCTGTATTTTTAAAAAAACTATCATTGAACTTCTTTTAAAAATAAATCCTACTGCATTTTGACAGTATGTCACATTTTGGTGATTATATTATAATATAGCTTTTCTTTCATTTAGTATTTTTAATTTAGAAATATTGAACCTTTTAAGATTCTAAAAATACAAAGAAAATGTAAATTAAAGTCTAAATTAAAAATGGTGCACAATACAAATACAATTTAAATTAAAAACAAAATTAAAACAGTGAGTAGGATTTATATTTTACATTAAATTGAGTAAAAAATGAAATAGTTATTTACATATTGCAAAAAAAAAATCAAATTCTAATTTTCAATTTTTTGGAAATCTAGAGCGCAAGAAGTATTGAATACAGACTCGACTACGAAGCCTTAAACTCAGTATCACTTATTTAAATATAGAAATAATAGTTTCAGTTATTTTATAGGTTTAAATGCCCATAACTAATTTATTTATATTTCTTCAATCAACCAAATAAATTCCATTTTTGTTTTTTTTTCTTAGATTGCGTAGTTTGCTAGGTGCACCATCTGTTGTTGTCATACATTGACAGTTTATAGTGCCGAAGTCTCACATAAGTGTAATATAACGTTGCCTACCAATAAATAAAGTAAAATTTTTGGTAGCAAATATCTTTGTGAACTTAAATTTTACATAAATATTTTTACTAAACAAATAACGAATTTATACTTTACTGAATCCCTAATGTTATCATTTATAACCTTGCAGAACAAAAAGAAATTCAGTAGCGATACTATCATAAAAATACTCGTAATATTTTACAAGTAACGTATAAAATTATGTAAAAAATATTTATGCTTAACGTAAGTTATACATAAAAGTTTTTACGTAATATTTTATACGGATACAAAACATGAAATTCATATTAAATAGATTTAGCGAGATTCACTGAAATATTCATTTTGATTTTGAAACGTCTTACGTTAGAAAAGCAAATCTGTATTTGAAACAAATTTATGTAAATATTTCAGTGAAAATCGTGTAGAACAGGGGTGTTGAACATGTAACTCAATTGTGAGGTTCGCCATCCCTGTTGTAGAATATCGTCTCATTAAATTTCAATCGATTTCCTTTTCTTTCCACGCGTAATATTAACGACAAACTCAAGAAGTATTAATTACGAATTATTACTGACGATCGTACATCTCCATTAGCGGCTCTAGTAAAATGTAATATTTTGACAGTGTGTAATCAGGCGCCACACAAAGGATATTAGTCCATTTAAGTACCACGTATTGTGAAACACAACCAGTACTTACCAAAATGAATGATTATTTATTCATTAATTTTTCACTAATATTTTTTTTTAAGTGATAACAATTTAGCCAGGTAAGTCTCTTCGAACTATTGGCCTATTTTTTTATATAGTCAATTCAATTTTTTAATAAACCTATAAGGAAAAAAGGCCTATCTATTATTATAAAAGAAATAAATTGTTTTAAAAATAATAATTAAAATAAAATGAAATAGCTAATCTGCGACATTCCGTTTGCAAAAAACCTTCTATACATTCTGACTGATGAAAATGATATCGTGAGGTATGCCGGACGGAATACCGGAAGAAACAGTTTTTGGTCGCGTACAATGTTTTTAGGAATGGCAACTTTTTGATTGACATCATCATGTAAACTTGACTTTATAACATCAGCGTCTATTGTCATAATTGCTTTGTACCTAACACAGTTCGTCCAAGATTGGTGATGAATTGATTCATCTAGGGATATATGTTTAAGTGCCATCTTGATCAAAATTCAACCATAATTCCTTCCGACATAATCCGCGATGTCACTTTTTAAATCTTTCTTAACTAAAATCATAAATCAGAATATATTCAACGGTTTTTGCAAACTGAGTGTCTCTTGGCACCTGCACTAAGTCCTGGAAACTGAATAAATATTATCAATATTTTGTATAATAAATTATTAGCTAATTAATTCATTGATTAAAAGTAAAAATTAAAAAAAATATTTCTATTATTATTCTATATTATTAAAAAAAATGTTGTTGATCATAGTTATTGTATTATTTAAAGAAAAAGTGTAGCAATATTTTATTATGTTATTTGTAGGATGTAAAAGAATATATTTTTACATTATATGATAATACACTTTAGAAGAAAAAAAAAATCACCCTGATTTAGCACGAAAATAAATTCTAAAACTTACTACTTACTTTGCACGGTAGAAGCAATTCAAAATCTATTTAGTAAAGTGCTAAACTTAGAAAAGACATTACACAGACTCTATAATATATTTTCTTTGTGTAATATACTCATAAATAATGTTAATAATAAATATATTTATTGCAAAGTATAAGAAAAATGATTGATTATAAAAAATACGGTAAAATTACTTTTTTGTTTTTTAAGATTATATTTTTATAAAATTACATTATTGAAGAATCAATCAGTGTCAAAATCAACAGGTGTGTGAAGAAAAGTTATACGAGTACATTAAATAATACACAAGTGACAACAAATAATACATTGGATGTTTATTCCATATACTTTAGATTCAACTGCTACTTTTATTTTATATATTGAAAACAATTTTATGAATATATTTTCCTATTTATTAATTTCAAAATTTAAATGACTACTAAAAATTTTCATTAAACAATTTTTTATTGACCTTATTTATTTAACGAACAATTTATCAAACTTGCAATTTGTGAATATTTTTGGCGGTCGCCTTTGGAGACATTCCTTTCAATAAGAAATTAATTTGATAATTGAGATTGATATCGAGTACAATTGTATCACCTCGACTTTGAATCACATTACTTTCAAATCATTTGATCAAATCCTTAATCATTTTAAGTCACATTGTCCCATCTATATTTAATTTATTTTCATCTTTCTAGTGATTATGTTTTTCCAATTACTCCTTCCTTAGCATCCCGAAAAATTATTCACCAATTAACTCAGCTTTCACAAACAGCAGTCAAGGCGACGACATCTGGTCTTTTAATCATATCAATCTGTTGTCTGATAACGTTTAAAAACTTACAAATTTAAATTTTGTCTAATTTTAGTAAACGGATTCGAAATAATTTAAAAACAAGAAATGGTTTTTTTCGTTTGATGATACATAGTAACTATAAGGAAATCAATTCGCAATTGTAAGAAATCTATAGTTGAGAAAAGAAAGTAATCAAATAAATTTAATGAATTAAAATTGTAAATGTAAGATCATTAAAACATAAAAAGAATTACCAACATTTGTCAACTTCAACAGCAACAAGTTTATAATTGATCGAGGTAATTCAATCATTTATATTATTTATTATAAAATTAGAAAAATATAGCAGTAAATTTTTAAAATTATAATTAATAGTTACTGTAGATAAGTCACAAGCGCTATAGAGGAAATGCGTAGTATATGTAAAAAAAACAACAATTGTGACAAATAGTAAATTGATAGTAGTTGGGAATATTCAGGAGGCTGATTGTTATGATACAAGCATCTGTTATAATATATATTATCAAAGTTGAAGATAATAATAATTACAATTTAATCATTTCCAAAAGCGTCGGAGGATGATTAACACTTTAACATTTGTTAAAGGATAATTATCCAGAGCCACCGATAATTTTGAACAAGATTTTAAAAGATATATATTTTCATAAATGTAAATATCATAATTTTCATTGAATTATTCACCAATTTATTTTTAAAAAGTTAAATTATAGAAAAATTAGTTATTGAAATAAGGCTAATGTTTAAAAATAAATGCATTTAGATTTAATGTGTAGATGATTTAGAAATAGATTTCTTATAATTCTGATTCGAATTTCACCTTATATAGTCAATCTTGAATAATTATTCACCCTAACCTATTCCATCAAAAACTATTTAAATTATTGTCAATATACCTCCATCTGCTAGACATCTTTAGATTTATCAATAAAAATCTGCAATACAATTACTAAAAAGAAAAATCATAATATTACCGATAGGGAAACTTCTTTGAATTTCTAACATTACATTCCATAAAAATATTTTCAGATTTTACGTTTCGTAAAATCTTCTTAAAATACTAGCGCAATCATTTTTCTTAATTCTTTTTATTTTGTATTTTAAACTCAAACTCTGCTATATAATTTATACAATTTGTTCGCAAAATTTGACTTAAGTAATCTACTAAATATATTACAACATTCTCCCAAAAATATCTACTTATATTAGTATATTTTCCAATGTAGAAACATTTTCTAGAACAACATCTCTTCCGACTAAAATATCTGTTCGCAACTTACTCGTATCTGTTATTTTATTCAATCTAATAATAGATTAATTTGATCCTTTTTTGAAACAAATTGTTTTGATAATATATTTGATTGAACAATCTATAATTTTTATAATTTCATAACTTAAATTTATTTACTGAATTCAAAATTTATCATTTGTTTCTTTTTATTATAATTTCTCATATTTTATACAGTCAAGTTTTTCCGTTCAATAATAAAAAATAACTTATAAGCATTATATACGTATTATACAAAGCAATATATCTAGACTTACATGTAAATAACTAGTAAACACAATTACATAAATTTTACATAGCCGTTATAGTAACATATATTACAGTTTATAAAAAATGAAAAATTATATACATTAAAAATGTTATGTAAACATTTGTTTGTATGTTACATAGAATTTACGTTTTGTGTTGACTAAATATATACATATCAATGTGAGTAATAATAATCTAAAAACGCAATAAATCTTATTTTAATATTTAAATAAAATTTAAGTTTTAGTAAGTTTCAGAATTTATTTTAATATTATAAAAATCTATAAAGCACTAATTATTACCATGCATTTCTAAAGGCTGTTTAATACACGTCTCAGAAGAGAACTGAAGTTGATAAAAATAATACAAAAAATTAAAAATATTTTAAATTATTTGTCGCCCTTAAAAGCTCCCAAATCCTTCAAAATAAAAAAAGACCTCCCACAATATATAAAATTAATATAAGAATGTATATTTAACGTAATATATATATTAAGAGATAATTCTCAAAGTTATAATATATTTTAAGAATCATATTATATTGACTCACATGTAAAACAATTGTGTTTTAATGTGAACAGCACTGATGCACCTCTACACCAAAAATATGATATTAATATTATTAAAATGATGATTATTCTATGACATCATTCAATTTCGCACCAAATAAATGCACTATATTTGTCGTACTTGTATGTTTCATAAACTGTTAATGAGTATATATATATATATATATATATATATATATATATATATATATATATATATATATATATATATGTATACATATATATACGTACGAATGAGAAAAGTATATTAATGTAGTAATATATATAAAAAATATGAAGCCACTGTAAAATAATTTAAATTTATAATTTATCTAGCGAATTAATTCAAATCTGTCGTGGTACAAAAATGAAAAAGATTTGTTATTCGTTAAATTTCAAATAATTCCAAAAATATATTTTTATTAAGAACAACATTAAGATAGAAGTATTTTTTATAATGGACGAGTATTATGTAATTTTATCTCAATTATTGTAGAATAATTCATAAAAAGGAAATCTTTTACAAAAGAAAATAAATCAAATAAAAGTGAAAATGCTAAAAATGAAAATTACTTTATTTTATAATTATTTAAAATTTTCTATCATAAAATTGTAAATTATGAAGAAAATTTTAATCATTTATTTTATTTTACAGTGCGATAAATATCTAATAGATAATTAATATTATTAAATGTACATAATTGATTATAACAAAATAAAAATAGCAAAACTTAATGTTTTTGATATTTACAAGTTTTTTGCACAGTACCTCTAAAAATAAATTATATTTAAATAAACAAAAATATTATATATTTAATGAAAATAAGAAAATTAAAAAAAAAATCATTTACACAGTACATTCACACAGTCATGTACACACAGAACACAATCTCAGATAAGCCTGTTATTGCACTGCAAATATGTGATACATTCAAAAAAGATAAATGAAAAATGAAAAAATGCGGTCTCTTATACTATTAACAATTAATAGAATCTTTTCTTTAATAAGAGAAATAATTTATTATTTTTGAACAAAAATTTTATTTAAAGAAAATTTGAATGAAAGTCTATTCTATTTATCTATTAAAAATATTCATTTTTAGAATCACACGTAAATTTAAGAAATTCATTTTGTGTATGTGGGTAAATCTAAAATATAAATATTGTGTTAAAATAATTCGACTAATTTTAGTTAGTTACGCTATTCATAATTAAAATAAAGACATTTTTTTTATAAAAAATCGAACTTAATTTTAAAATCAACATAAAATATGAATTTAGTTGGTTGCTATTTGAAAGTGACATTTTGTAATAAAAGTTGGCCGTGTATAAAATTACGCAATTATCGATAATAATAATGAAACAGAAAAAATTAATATTTAATAAATATAAACGATTTTCATAAAAACGTCACTGTGTACCTACCTGCCCTAAGGGGCGTCTGAAAACCGAAAACCGAAAATCGAAAATCCTTGAACACTACTAAATTATTTACAAATTGCATTTAAAAGGATTTTCGTGAATTGGAATGCCCTTGCACGTTGTTTCCTTAGAAATATTTTATTATTCTTGCGTTATCAGGGCCGCATATGTTCATACCATCGTTATATTATTCATTATGAAGTTAGCAGTTAATAGGTTCGATATAACCTATAAAATGCTTCAATTTCATTTATGAATTTTAAGTTCTAAGGAGTTGATATATTATAAAACATATTCACAGAAACTAAACGTTTTTGTGACGTATAACATCATGTCATAACACGTTTTGCTTTTGCAGACATGTTACATCGGTTAAAAACAAATATATGGTTTTCAAAATAAATATATCAAAACATATATTGTTCTTTAACTCTAAAATGTATTTAAGAAATACAGGATTCGTATGAGGTATTATCTATCTATTAAATTAAAGTTTATAGATAGATTTCCGCGCCAGGTGTTAAAGTTAAGAACTAACAGTAATATTAGTAACAACATAATAAAATATTTCTTTTGAGACTCGAGTCATCGCACATATAATATAATAAACATATATTATACAATAAAAATTATTTAAAATCAAAATAAAAAAGGTTCTTATTGGTTAAAGTGACAGTCAAATATATAAAATTAAAAAAAACTTGAGTGTCAAAAAAATTTATTCAGATGCATTTAGTAGATGTTAATATTTTAATTATTATATATGTCATCGCACCAATGCACCTAATGCACCAAAATGCACCAAATGAAAATAAAAAACTAATTATGTATATTTTAATTTTAAGCAAAAATTCTCTAATCCCGAAAATGTCCCGTATAAAAAATATCCCGTTATTTTATTAAAAATAAACAATGGATTATTTAAAATAAAATAAAAACATTTTAAATATAATAATAAAAACACATCTTATACAGAATTTAGTATTGATTGTCTTGTTCCGATCATCTAGCGTCTAATTTATTAACTAATTTATTAAAAAAAATGTTTTTCTAAATATCTAGATGTCTCTTATTAGTAAGGTTAATAATAAGTTCGGTGTTAGGTGTGTTAAGGGCGATGTACTAAACCAGATATTACTGACATAATAAGAAAATCCAAAAGAAAAATCCAAATCAATCAAAAAACCATGGTTTAATAGACATAATAAAATTAAAATTAAAATAAGCACTCTTCAGGAATCGTAGTGCTGTATATATCTAGTTCACACGAAAGTAACATATCAGTGACATTCATGTAACTGCTACTTACATAAATGTTACTTTCGTGTTTACTTATATGTATATAAATATATATATATATATATATATATATATATATATATATATATATATATATATATATATATATATATATATATATATATAAATGAATATATGTGAAAATATTTTGTTTTAATAAAAATATATATTAGTACGAGTTATTTATATTTATCGATATATTTTACTATTATATAAAATAAAAGTAAAACGTAATTAGCGAAGATTAAATTGGGAGCACGAATGAGGAAGCATGCATATCTATATGAACAATAAAAAGTACTTAAAAATAACAACAAAAAATTAATAAGAAATAATTATGGTGAGAAGATAAAGAAAAGATAATAGATAAGATATTTGTTAAGAATTTAAAAGTTGATAGATAATGTTGTTATATTTGAGACGGAAAAGATAAATGAGTTAGAAATGAGTGCCAGGAGTCGATTTGAGTGTTTGGGGGTACGGAATTTTAAATCAATAATCTCTTTATTTTGAACCTAATTAAGGAAACTATATTATATTACCAGTAACTATTATATATATGTAAAATAAATGCCTCAGCCAGTAAAATGGAAACTACTTGTCTTCTTATTTCAATCCCTTCCATATTTCATTAATCTAATACATCCCGGATAAAAAATTGTCTTAAAATTGTAGTTTTAAACTTGTTAGATTGCCACAAACTAATTCCAAGGTTCATTTTTCTACTACGAGGGAGTTTGATATTTCAGTTACTATTTAAATTTCCCGCGCAACTGCCCTCTATTAAGAGACTACTGTCAAATTTTGAACAAGCTGCGTCATTTTGTTTATGTATGACATCCATTAAAAGCAGCAATCCGCGCAATGAATGACTCATCCAGCATATCCTCCTGATTTAGCCCCCTGTGACTACTTCCTGTTTCCAAACCTGAACAAATGGCTGGGCGGTAACGGATTTAGATATAACAAAGAGTGTCCAACAAAAATAACTGAAACAAACACCTATTTTGAGTGCCTTGAGAAAACTTATTATTTAGAAGTAGAAAATTTGAAAAAACGCTGTACTAAATGTATCGAACTTGAAGGAGAGTATGTTGATAAATAAAGCGCTTTATCGAAAGAAAATATTACTGAAATATCAAACTAACCTCGTATCTTAATAGTGCAGTTTAAAACTTGCAAGAGTTAAACAAAACTAATTACAACCTAATTCCAAGGTTCATTTTCTATCTTCGAGATAGAAAATTGTCGTAACAGAGCAGTTTTAAATTTGTTAGAGTATTGCAAGCTATACACAAAACGAAAGTATATTAAACAATGGTAAAAGTTTACATGAAAGTTCTACCAATATTTTATGTAATACTTTTGTAAAAATAATGTGTCAAAAACTTTTATATACATTTGTTTACCTATGTTTACTAAAAAATCTCAAATAGCCATCGGGCAAGTTGGTATCTTTAACAAGTTCACAACTGTATTTGCGTGCTTGTAAGTGTTGCCACATACTTGAGATAAGACTGTTTTTAAATAATTTTGTCTTTGCCGTAGAAAGATACAGACACACCATTGTACATACAAAGACAGATTTGTACCAATTTTAGTAGCCTGAGTATGTATCTGTAACTTGTAAAATTATTCCCTAAAACTTTATTCGTGATTTTTAACCGGCACAAAAGAGAATTATTTTGATTTAACGGATAAAAATTCATAATTATTGTCGGTAAGTTAGAAATCCTATTTTATTTTTAAAAGATGTCATCTATAGTACTTTATCTGAACTAGTTATTTAAGACCTAATCCAATATTCAAGTAACAAACCATTCATATTTATTTTAAGATTTCACTAAATTACTTTAGAGCTATTTATTAAAAACTTATAAAATATAAATGTTAGATTTTGGTTAATAGTTTCACTACAGTTTAAATAAAACGCAGTGATATTTAAGTAATATTGTTCTCAACAATTAAAATATTTAATATATATTGTTATTATTTATTAATATCATTATACATGATTCCTCTACCAGCCTTAAAAAGAGTCCTTGAAGGAGGTAAACTGAGAGTGAAATGAAATTAAGAGTGAGAGTAAAAAGATATCATTTGCCTCCAACTCAATAAGTTGTAACTGAATAAAATTGAACTTGGTAAGAAACCAAAAATAAAGTAGAATATTCGGTTTAAGACACCAAAATCAGATTGCACAGAAGGCCCCGTATTGCTCTTACTTTCAAGCCGAAGTTTTATAATCATTCACAAAGATTTCGTTGTGCCTTTGAAAAGACATTCTATCTACGTCGTTCTATCTATTGATTATTATGTAAAGCTATCTATTATTCATCCAAATATTACCTAAAATTTAAGCTAAATGTATATGTTATGATATAAAATTATATGTAGAATAATTACAAAATTCTTCATTGAATTGACAGCCAATAACATAACGTCTATTTTTTATCTGCTATAAACAATTAATACAATAACAAAAATTGAACAATTCGTAATTATAATAAATATTTATTAGTTAAATGACGATTGTAATTACTATATTTAACAATACAAAAATATTATTTCATTATATCACATTGTTCTTAATTATACAAATCCCAGAGAGAGATCATTCCATCATTTCCAGCAGCAGCAATAATTGGCTTAGACCATAGACTAATTGGCTCTCTAGATGACACAATAGTGTTTATGGGGCCTCTGTGTGCCTCCATTACAGCCAGTGGACGAAGACTTTTCCATGAGAAGATTCTAAGACGACCATCCCAACCCCCACTTGAGAAAACTTTGCCATCATGTCTAATTTCTAAGGCATTCACCCCTTCATTTTTTAGATTAATCTCAGATCTAACTTGCATTTTATGAGTACTTCTATCAATAGAAAATACTTGAATTATATTTGACTTAGTGGCACATAATCCCCTGTGTGTAGCAACATCGTAATCTATCGAAATAGGAAATTCGTTGAGTTTAATTTCACTTAGTTCTCCGCCAGTTTTGTAGTCCCAAAGCTTAAGAACGCCGCTTTCATATGCAACCAACACCAGCACAGTTTCACCAAATACTACTAATTTAACGCTCATGACAACTCCAAGTATTTCAGGATTGTTGGGTTTGAACTCCCTAATCAGTTCATTTTGAAAGGTAAATGCCTTAATGGTAGAATGATTTTCAGGAACAAATATTGCATTATTAGCCTCAGATATAATACATTTGCAAAATCCAATATAATCAGTTTGTATAGTCTCGGTGCGATCGTATCCTTTATTTCCTAGTTCCCAAATTATAGTTGTTCCAGTTTTTTGTTGAGTAATTAAATTGTTGCTAGTGTGATACAATCCACAAATAGCTTCATCTCCGATATTTAGAGATATTTCTCGTCGGTTACTCTGAAAATTAGTAGTAATATTATATCAGACAATTACAAATATAAAACTAAACATTATTGACTAAACTTAATGAATTCACTTGACAAGCTGCTGGAGGTAACTTTGCTCATTTGAGGTTCATTTACTTTACATCCATTTGTACAAATATAAAGCATGTGCATTATATTGTATAATATGCAAATTATGCCGAAGTGTAGAAACAGCATTTATATGATGAATTAAAAAATTAGGTTAAAAATTTTGTAGAAATGAATTTAAGGAAAATAAATATTCATAAAAAAACAAACCTGCAGACTCCAAATGTGAACTTTTCCTTTAGAATCACCGCATAGTAAACGATCCCATCCTTTTTGAAATGCCAAGGAATGTATGGGATTAGTTTCTCTCAAAATAAAAACGGGATCAGGCGGTAGCACAGCCATTGTTTAACACAAACGAATTATTTATTGGATATTACAAACTAATATATTCTGCAGCCTATACTGATTTATTTGGGGTCATAAGTTCACTGACGTTTTTGTTTTGACACAATATCTACTAAATATCACACAGATTAATTTCAAGGCTAAAGAATATTTATTTTAGTACTGCCATCTGTATGAATTTAAATTAAGTTATTGAATAGGTAGAACTACTGAATCAATCAACCCAATATGTATAACACATATTATAAATAAAAAAGTACAACAAATTAATATTTATATATATAATATGTTTAATAATTAAATGTAAAATATGTAAATATCAAATGATTATTATTATAATCGTCTTTCTTTAATCAATAAAGTAACGTACATCAGCCATCTAGCGGTAAATAGTAAAAGTAGAGTGCATTAGTACACCAAACGTACACACACATCTGTGACATTAAAGACAAGAATTTAAACTATTTGTGCTGCAGTTAAGTGATTAATATTGGAATTTTTTAAGCTGAATTTCAATACAAAACAAATTAAAATTCCGATGCCTGCCTCATTGGTTTATATCGTAAGTCGTGATAAAAGAAACAATTCGTCACTATAGGAAGACCATAAAGCGAAAGACTGTCACTTTGACTCTCGACATCTCAATACAAGATATGCCATATATATTTTTCATATTGAATTTTTATATTAAACTCTTTATCGCAATTGCAAATAGTTAATGAGGAATATGTCAAGACCTAAACACCTAATAAATATTATTGGTTATATTTCTGAGCAGCTACTGATTCTAAATGACTATTTGGATCTACCTATACTATGCTAATCTGAATCGTCGGAGTTGAGTTATCCCAACGATAAATTACTCTTTCCTGCAAGGAAACATTTAAATCCATTTCTTACAACTAATAAGTAATAATAATAAAATGAAGTAATTTTTTTTAAAGTTTTATTGTTATATTGACAATTTGGTACATTCTTATAGAATACTTTTATATTATCAAATAAGCAAACGCTATGGAATTGTATACAACATTTTTATTTAGACTATAGATAAGATACAATGTTTTGTAGCATACAAAACTGACTTTACAATCATTTGACAATCCTCGCGCGACTGGTGATAAAATTTAGAACTAGAATAATTAGCGGACTATTTAAATAATAACTCAATTACATTTTATTTGTTATATTTAATAAATATTAAACAGTTAAGATTTAACTCAGTTTTAATTGCTAGTTCTGAAAACTTTAGAAAATTATTAAAATAACAATGATTAGTTAAATTTAGAACTACACATATTTCTTTCATTTGACATATCTTTTCAATATTTTATTGCAAGAGGTAATGTTTTCTCTTATTACGACAATTCTACAAATACAATACATTTTTCTATGCTACTTTTGGAAATAATTTGTGAGTAGATCGTTAAATAATATTATTTATTAATTGGGTTATGCACTTAGTATTCATTTTTTTTAAAATTATACTTTATGGTGATCTCAGTAGTTCAATTATATCTTTTTTAAAAGTACAGTTTAAAAGAACACAATAAAAAATAGACCACCGACGTCAAGTTGTGACACTCGTACTTTATTACTGACTATCTCTGTTCCACGACAGAGTGTGTTACGTACTAATTGAATAGAATAATGAATAAAGAATGTTCAACCATGGAAACCTATCAAATAACCTTGCGTATGGTAAAATGACGTCACAAAGCGTTTGGTTAACATTTATAATATTTATTTTTGGAGTGTTTTAATAATTCAAAAAGCGATATCCATTAAAATATTAATACACAACCCAATTGACCTTAAAGAAACTAAGTATATCTGCAAAACATCATTTGCGGATTAATAAATAGTTAAATTATGAATGGTGATAAAGGAGTCTGATCAACGATTAGTATTGATCAAAGATCGTCGATCTTCTTATAGTTGATGACTTTGAAAGTTAAATTATTAAGAAATTTTGGAAATAAGATGTTTAGAGTCAACTTAATCTGTAGGAAATATTTATCTCCATTTATCATTATTTAAAGAAAGAAATTTATGTTCTATATTGTTATATTGTTTTATTTTATTTTACTTTATTTTCTTTTATTCTAATATTTAGTAGTTGATTGCGTTCTGGTTGGGAAGAGCATTTCCTAACTCCCTTAGTCGTCTGTAGTTCTCCAACTAGAACATAAAAAAAACAAATTGTTAGTTAGATTTCTCAACATAATTAAGAAATCATTTGGTGAACATTCAGTTATTCTCGAATTCCGATGCCGATGTACGAGGCGTGTTTTTTAAGTGAGTACCGTTTTGGAATTAAAAAAAGACGTGCAAAGATATCGCAATAATTTTATTTTTACATGAAAGCCTGTACCTTAATCTACTTTTCTACATAATTTCCGTGAATATTGAGGCACTTGTCATAACGTGGCACCAGTTTTTGAATACCCTCCTCATAAAATTCTGCCGCCTGACTTGTTAACCACTGTATCACAACTGTTTTGACTTTTTTCATCATGCACATTTGTGCGGCCATCTTTAAATGCTCTCACCCATTTCCTTACCATTCCATCACTCATAATGTTTTGTCCGTAAACTTCACAGATCTCACGATGAATATCGATCGGTTTTACGCCTTTAGCACTAAGAAATCGTATAACAGCCCGTACTTCACATTTGGCGGGACTCACGATTGTCGGAGGCATCTTAAACACTCAGTAAACAACGTATACAATCAAGAATCAGACTGTAATGGCTGTAGAAAAGTAGATTAAGGTACAGGCTATCATGTACAAATAAAATTATTGCGATATCTTTGCACGTCTTTTTTTAATTCCAAAACGGTACTCACTTAAAAAACACGCCTCGTATTAAGTTACATGTGTATTACCAGTGTGGACGTGTTGTGCAACTTGTTCAACAAATGTTGCATGTCGCATGTTTAAATCACACCAATGTGTACGAGACATAAGGTTATTTTTTATAAGCCAAGATACCTTTCGAATAATATCTATTTTTAATTAAGTTAGAAAGTATCAAGTATTACTCTATTTTGAAAGTGTTTTACTTACCCATTGTCTAAGAAGTGGTGAAACGGGATAACGGATTTCACCATCAGCTCTCTCGGAGGAATGCACCAAATTTCCGTAGCTCGGTTTGTCTGCAAGAAAAATATTGTTATTAGAGTTGCCGTTTATTCAGGCGTAGGATTAATTAGTCTATAAGAATGTGATTTGTATACAAGCAGCTACATAAAAGAAATGGACTTGTGTCCTATGTCTTAATTTCTATAAAAGTGTACTATATATTGATAAAGTGGGTTACTAGAACCTCAAATGTACAATTATTTTTTAATAACTCCTTATATGTTAAGAGATATTAACAATTAAAAAAGTCATTTTGTCTCTTTAATTATTAAAGGGATTCAACGTTGGACAACATTCCAACTGCATGTGATATCACAGCCGCTAGTTGCTATCTCTTTTATACAACAGAGCGTAAAAGAGATAGCATATTCAAGATACAACAGGCTTATAAATCTCTGCTATATGTATTTATATATCAAAATATCAAGTATTATTTACAGCTATTTCAAGGAATAGTAAAATTTCAATATCATGTCTGCCGTAACAGGGTTAAATAAAATAAAAACTTATTATTCTTTGATTTGACTTGATTATTTGACTACCAACAGCTACAGAACATTACCACAACACTGACCTACTCAACAAATAACTGACGTTAAAATGCATTTCACGTCATACAAATATGGCCAACCATTTCTAGCGCTAAAACTACAATTCAAACTTTTAATTGCTATATCTCCGTTAATATTTAGAGATTTAATAAAATAGACACACCAATACACATTTATTAACATCAATTTCAATCAACAATTGAAAAATCGACCACTAAAAAAGGAGGACACAAGCCCATTTAAACTATGATTTGTAATGTCACAGTGGTCGTGAGGATTGATGCTTTACAACAGACTACTGTGTCATTGAGTTTGATCTCAGAACCAGTTTTATTTGTGCTATGTATATGTGCTCTCAAAGTTTAGAAAACTTATAAGGTGCGGTGTAATCACATTGGAAGAGGCCGCTGGTGATAGAACTCAGTATCAGAAATAGACAGACGTTAAATAAATTAATAAATAAAACTAAATAGTAGTTCTATACAGAGTGTTTGCCAAAATGTTCTTTAATTTCATCATAATTTTTAATTTTTAATAGAACGAGTGAATTCGAACGAAATATTTTTTAAAGGTTAAAAAGGTTAATAGCTGTGATTATTTTCGAAACTGCATTTTGATTATTAACTATTCATATAAATAATTACAAAGCTACTGACCTTCAGGTACAAACATAGCAACTTCCGGAGCGCCAACATCAAATGCAAAACGTGCTCCTTCTGCCATCCCAACACCAGCATCTGTTTCGGAACGTTTCCCGTGACCTCCGAAGCAAGAATGCCCAAAAGCCGAACAGCCCCCTGAAATAAACATATATTTGTCAGTATTGGTAAACATTTATTGTTTTAACAGTTAAATTTATAGTCACTAGATATAAACTAGGGAAGACGATTCTTCTTAAAATATCGATTTTTTAATCGATTCGAATCGAAGTCTAGAATACCGATTTCTCAAAAATTGATTTTTCGATTCTTTATGAGTTTTTATATATATAAAAAAATTATATATATAAAAAAGACACTAACCCAAAAAAAAAAAATAATTAAAACGATTTATCGATTTATTTTTATTAAATTTGTAAAAAAAAGTACAATCCGTTCTTATAATTAAAGAATAAGTGAAGAGTGATTTTTGATTAATCAATAAAATCATGTAGGTTATTAAATATAGAATAAAATAATTATAATTCCCAATATTTCATGTCCAATATATATAATAATAAATTATATATAATATTAATATTTTTGTATTCTTACAAAAATAAAAAATCGAATGTCAATTTTCGAGTGTTTGAGATCGATTCACGTGATCGATTTTTTCGACTCTAAAATTCGATTCTTCGATTAATCGATCTCAGATCGCCATCCCTAAATTGTATACGAATTGAAAATTATCAGAATTTAATATATAAACTGGATTGAATTGAATTCCGGGTGAGAGATAAACAATTATTAGACAGTGACACATTTAGGTCCTTATTCTGTAACTTTTCAAAAAATCGACATTATTTTTTCAGCGGTGGAAATATTTAATTTTTTCACCGCTCGAATAAAGTCGCTGTATTTAAAATATCTAAAGTGGTATTCTGCATGCAAAATTTTCCATCGCCCTATAAGTATACAGCGGTGAAAAAGAAGAAACTGGTATTGATGACGTATTTTAAGACGTCTTTAAACGTTTTTAATATTCGCATTCGCGAATGTAGGAAATCGAACTTTCGTTACATCCCTACTGGAAACGTATATCAGCGAATTTTAACCAAGGGAATACATGCTACAACGCTAAAGCTCCGAACTCTGTAAATGCAATCAGCCGTCTCAAAGTGGAAGGGATATGGAAAGAAATGCAATAGTCTCTTTCGTAACAGTGGTGTATCGATAAAAATTTAAGTAAAATTTTGCTCTCATGATAAATTTTGTTAGTGTAAAACAACTCCAATACACCCTACAGTACATAAGTTTGACTTGACGTACTGTCGTATCGGTACGTGGTATGTATGTATTGTGACACAACACATGCAAAGACACAGAGGTCGGCTTGCTTTGAGAGTTCTAGTAGTTCAATAAAGCCGCCGATTTACGCCCGAATTCGTCGTCGCTTAAATACGCTTGTAGTGTGCTACAGGCCTAAGGCCTGCCGCAGTATGGGACCGTATTTAAGCGAATTTCTGCCGGACGTATACGGGCTACTACGCTTTACCTATCCGAACCATGTAAATGTAATGAGATCTCTCTGGAGCTCTCAGACTGCACGTTACAAAGCCGTCCGAATACGGGCGGCACTACCTCGCACATTAGAACCGTATAAAGGCGAATTTTATTCAAGCGTTACCACTACTACAACGATATCCTATCCGAACCTTTGTCAATGCAAACAGCCGCCACAGACTGGAGGGGATACCTAAGATCGCTTGTTATTACGTTGCAATACGGGTCAAATGAAATCTATCGGCGACATGGGTATGTTCTGCATGCAGTTTATGTTTGTATTTCAGTGAATCATGGACACGGATGCCGATACCAATACGATAGAACTAAATTGAAATTCACGCCCACCAGAACTCAGATATATAATAAATGCTAAAGTCCCTTTAATACCAGTAGTGTATCGATAAAAATTAAAGTGTGCTCTCATGATAAATTATATAAGTGCTAAAGAACTCCAATACACCCCCTAATACACGACTACAGACATCTGTGACACACATAGGCGGTTTGCTTTGTAGCTCATCCAATCCGCCGATTTACGTCCGAATACGCCGTCGCTTAAATACGGTTCCATACTGAGACAGGCCTAAGAATCGATATACGAGTAAAGACTTTCAGATTTATACTTCATTATATATAAATGAATACAACTTTGAAAGCAATGCATGTGGCTTACTCGGATCCATCTGATCCATCACTTAATTACTCTCTTTGTTAAACAGTAGTGTAACATCTAGATATTTACCACGAATACAACTCTCTCACTTCATTAGATTTGATCCTTGTTAACGTAAGAACTACAAGGATATAATTTATCTTCACTGATCCCAGGATAATACTTGAAATGATAGCCTTATGAAAGTACAAGATGTCCAAAACTGACATAACCTTAAAATAGTGAACGGCCATCTAACATGAGCTGGTTTCAAATGTTTCACAAGACACTACACCGCAATATAGATAAAGTTACGCCTAGTAGTGTAGGCAAAACTTCTTACGACTAACATGATAGTTTTAGATGTAAATGTTTCGTATACTTAACTTTAACATTTTCAAAATTTAACATGAAACGGTCCTTTCTACTTTATGTTAAATATATTGTTGTCTATAAACTAATTAAATATTTGTAGTAGTTTTGAAATGGACCAGACCTAGGGTACAAAGGGCCGACAGTAAAGTCTTTAATTCTAATATGCAATAACCATGTGGACTTGCCACAAAATGGAAACTTCTGTTATGAGATTGAAACATGTTTCATTTTCTATTAAACTAGGCGTTTCCAAACTAGGACCCTTATTTTCAACGTGGAGAGCTGCTACTTTAATTTTTTTTAAATATTTATTTGAGTTATTTCAACAGTTATTAGCACTTAAACAATATATACATTTATAAAAAATTGTAATACATAATTTAGAACTTATAGACTCGAGTATGGGTATTTAAAATAAAGAGATGTTAATTTTTTTTTTTTATTTTATTTCTTTTTTAATTTTTTTTCCTTACTTTTTTTTTATTATATATTAATTGTGTGCCTTTCGGCTTTACAATCTAATTTTATTATATTTCTTAATGCATTTCATATAAATTCAAAGTTAAAACTAAACTTAAACTATTCTAGACTATTACTACTTCGAATAGTACTTTCTGTTTCTTATTTTCTTGATCCTCTCTCTTCATGTCCCCTACTCCTCCTTTATTTACACCGCTTCCTGCTTCTCCTTCCTTATTGCCTGTATCTTCATCTATCACCTCTTGCCTTCCTTGTCTCCTCTCGACAAACCCTCTATTATCTTTTCACTATCCTTCCTGCCTTCTCTCTTCGTTTTCACTTCTCCACTTATGTCTATTACAGGCATAAACGCTTTATCTTTACTATTTCCTCTTGACTCTCTTACTTTACTATTTCTTCTTGACTCTCTTCCTCTACTTTTTTATTATTGCCTCTATCTCCATCATCCACCTCTTGTCCTTATCTCCTTTCCGAAAATCCTCTATTTTTCTGGACTGAAAAACTGGACTTTCTTTCTCCTGCTTCCCTTCACTGCCTCTTTTAGTACTTCCTCTCTCTTCATGTTCCTTATGCAACCCAGCTACGAGCTTATTTACTGTCCTGTTCTTTTTTCCTTTTTTCTATTTCCGCCATCCACCTCCTTCCTTCACTGCCTCCTTATAATAGCTGGCCAATTTGTTTTCCTTACTAATTATATTATATATAACTCAAATTACGCGAGTTCGGCCGTGACTCATGCTTAAAAGAGTCTATAAAAGCCGAAATCTACGATACGATGGTGAATTTTATCTTATTCATTCCAATACCTTTATATATAAAAATTCAACTCAGCATTCAAATACGCGCATGTTTATGAAATTCGAAATCATTTCTTTCCAGTTGATCGTTGTCTCTGTTTATGTGTGTGTTCTATTTACTTTTCCATTCAGTTTCTATCAGACTGAGCCACAGCGACGCGTGGCCGGTTTTAGATATTATATTATAAAAAAATTAGTTTGACGGTTCCGCTTCATTGTATTACATTAATCATTACAACCTGTTTAAAGAATAGGATACAGCCGAACTCTCGTAACTTGAACTATAATAATTAATGTTTATATAAAACGTAATCCTAGTTTTTCTATGTGTGTGAGTCTCGTATAATGCGATTTATATAACGCGGACCAGTTACTCCTTATTAACCTTATTATTCAATAGAGACAAATATCAGCATTCAACGATTTTGATTACTTCTTTCAAGAGCCAAGTCTGACGCGAAATAAATGGTTTCAAGTCACAATTGCCTTTGACGTGGAAAACAGGTAGCCCGCTAAACTTATTTCAAAAATCTAGTACAACCACTACACATATACCCATAATATTACGTATTTTTTATAACAGCTGCTGTGTTAATTCTATACCAGTAATATAAATAAATTGATTCAATTTACATGAAAATCAGATTTTAAACTTAATAACAAGATGTTATAGTACCCAACATAAATTAATAAAATTAGTTAAGATTATATAATATTTCACTTTTGATATATTACTTCCATTATGTTCAATGTAGTCTGAATTGCTTCAAATTAACAATTGTAGCTATATTATATCAATGTTTTAATTTCAGTTACACAGCATATTTACTTCTATTTAAAACCATCAAATATTTAGTTTTACTTTTATAAGTGTTAAAAGGTTTGCATACATTACAGGCGTTAAGATTTCATTTACATACATTATTTAAAACAGTAACTATGAAGCCTAATGGCAATCGCATATTGGGGACACAAGTATCTGAAGAGAGTTTGACTGTCCATAGGATTATATATAACATATAAAAATCTTAAAGTCTGCAAAGTTCTTAGTTCTCTCTCTGTTTGTTTAACATATCTCTATCTTTCTATGACAAAAAGAAAATTGTATGAAGACATGCAAAATCCTTTTCTGCAGGCTTCTTTCTTATTTTTAGGTAGAACAATTACATTTGGTTTTAAAGAGATTGCAGAGAGCAGTAACATGCTCAGCATCATGTTTCTCTAATGAGTTTTAGTTTTAATTATATGTTTAAACCTTGAATGTAAGTTTCAGGTTGTGATTTCATGCGTCGTTCGTCAGTAATATATTTTACTTTTTTTTATTATTTATTTATTTAACGTCATCAACGATCTCCTAGTATGTTGGCAGTTGTTGTGATATCATGGTCTCATATATGTACTTTACTTATTATTTATATCTTTATTTAATTTAAATTATTATATAAATATATTTCTTTATATTTCACAAGCTAATTAAAACTAAAATTCAGTAAATAGGTATGAAACATCGGAATTATTAATATATGCGAGTTTCAGCGAAATCTGTGACAAATGTATACTGAATAAAATGAAATCAATATAAAAAATAGGCCGACATTAAATAATGCACTTGGGTTCTATGTTATAATTTCTATAAAAGTGTACTATATATTGATAAAGTCGGTTACTAGAACCTCAAATGTTCAATTATTTTTTAATAACTCCTTATATGTTAGGAGATATTAATAATTAAAAATGTCATTTTATGTCTTTAATTATTAAAGGGATTAAACGTTTTACAACATTCCAAATGCATGTGACCTCACAACCGCGACAGAACTCTGACAAGTTTACAGGTTACCAACCTTTCAGCTCATAAATCTCTGCTATATGTATTTATATATCGAAATATCAAATATTATTTACAGCTATTTCAAGGAACAATAAAATTTCAATATTATGTCTGTCGTAAGATGGTTAAATTAAATACAAACTTATTATTCTTTGACTTGACTTGGCTATTTCGACTACCAGCAGCTACAAAACATTACCACAGCACTGACGTATAAAATGCATGTCACGTCATACAAATGGCCGACCATCTCTAGCGCTAAAACTACAATTCAAATTTTTAATTGCTATATCTACGTCAACATTTAGATATTTAATAAAATAGACACGCCAATACACATTTTTAACATCAATTTCAATCAACAATTGAAAAATCGACCACTTAAAAATGAGAACACAAGCCAATTAAAAAAAAAGAAGAAATTTCAAATAAAAATCTAAATTTCTGTTTCTACTTTTATTTGAAATGGCAATAAATTATATTTTAAGAATAATAAATGTGACAATAATCCTTTGCCTTTGTAGCTCAGTATTACAAATTTACAGGACAGATTAATCGATCAGGTATTACTGGTACAGTATTTACAGTTATTTGGGTATTTAGATTTTAAGCTGCAATTCCTCCTGAATCAAAATAAATGATTGACAGTTATGTACGAGTTATTTGAGCACGTCAATTAAAATCAGTAGCAGTGAGAGAAAATATCCTGTATTCAATGTATCTACTGTTGTAATTTGAGATTACTACTCAATTTCATAACGGAGCATGTACATATATTAGGTTTGCTTTGTTTTCTCAGTCTGCTGTTACAGCGCTCTCGTCAATGTGTTTTTTTTAAATTTTTATTTTGCCTTAATATAATTCGTATGGTGGCTTGACAATTATCAATTTCGTAGAGAAAAAATTTCTAAGACTTTTGGCGTCCTCGGATTTTCCCCTGAAAATCTTGGAAACCCGAAATTTTGGAAAAACTAAAAAGATTTTTTCTATAATTTGCTCTATAACTTTTTGCTCTATAAATTGTAACAGATAGAAAGGTGAAATGTTGTATATGTATTAATGTGTTAAATTCTAATATTTCTTGAAAATTAGAAAAATTGAAAAACTCAAATTTTAGATTGTGTATTAATTGAATTAAAAAATCAAAATCAAGAATCAAAATTCAAAAATTTTATTTGGGAGCACGGGGGCGGTTTTTGCCGAGAGTAAAAATTGTGCTAGAAACTTGAAGTTTTGTATATGGAATAACGAATAATTTGAAAATATTTTATATTTTGTTGAAAAAAATATATTTCTTTAGTTAGTTTATATGAAAAATTATTTTATTATCGAACAAGTTAAATATTTCAATTTGAAATGGAATAATAACAATTTGAATTGAATTTACATCATACACACTAAGAAGATGTCGAAGATGGTATCGTAAATAGATCGACGTTAAATTAAATAAACGCTTACTACTAATTTTATAATTTTTTAATTATTTTATTTATGTGGATGATCTATTTTCAATGCTGAATCTTATCAATCGTAATCTCCTACTACATTTGCAGTTTATATGGTGTTTATGCTTCATATATCGCTCTCTAATAACCAATATTCACAATGGGCTTGTGTCCTCATTTTTTAGTGGTCGATTTTTCAATTGTTGATTGAAATTAATGTTAATAAATGTGTATTGGCGTGTCTATTTTATTAAATATCTAAATGTTGACGGAGATATAGCAATTAAAAGTTTGAATTGTAGTTTTAGCGCTAGAAATGGTCGGCCATATTTGTATGACGTGAAATGCATTTTAACGTCAGTTATTTGTTGAGGTCAGTGCTGTGGTAATGTTTTGTAGCTGTTGGTAGTCAAATAATCAAGTCAAATCAAAGAATAATAAGTTTTCATTTTATTTAACCCTGCTAAGGCAGACATAATATTGGAATTTGTGTGTTCCTTGAAATAGCTGTAAGTAATATTTGATACTTTGATATATAAATACATATAGCAGAGCTTTATGATCTGTAAGGTTGGTAAACTTACACAAGGATTGTGATGTCTCATGCACTTGGAATGTGTACAACGTTGAATCCCTTTAATAATTAAAGAGACAAAATTACTTTTTTAATTGTTAATATCTCTTAACATATAAGGAGTTATTAAAAAATAATTGAACATTTGAGGTTCTAGTAACCCACTTTATCAATATATAGTACACTTTTATAGAAATTAAGACATAGGGCACAAGCCCATTGATATATTCAACGTAAACACTTTTAACAAAATTACTGTTGCTTTATATATTTGTATCAATTAAAACATGTTACTTTTACAGCCGCTGTAAATAAATACCGATAATGTGTTAATTGGTAATCGTCATGTCAAATGTCCAAATATAAGTTATCGCTTATTGGTTAAATTAAAATCCTAGCGTATTCTTGTTACAGGATTATAAGCGGAATGAATCAAAGAGGAGATTGATATATTAATGTTCCAGTACCAGTCTGTCCCGTTTTTGTGAAACGGAGGGGGGATTCGTACTATATATGTGATTAATACTGGGGATCGATCGGCTTACTTTTCATAGTATCTCAAATTATATGTACACCTAAACCTTGATTTACACGGTAGATATGTTCTAACAAAATTTGCGTAAAAAAAAAATTGTGTATGGTAAAATTAAGGATATTTGTGTATGAAAAATCGTGTGAGATTAAAGGAAGAACTGTATTTTGTTCTAAAACCAATGCAAAAAAAATAATAATGAAGTCGTAATATACAACAAACGAAACCTAACCCTAAACAAATATCACCAAACAATCAACATTTTTGTAAGACATCGTAAAAATTTGAAATATTTTTATAATTTTAATTAGTAAAAGTGAGATGGACCTTCATCGCGCCGCGTCGTGTGTTTAACATATGTTACTAATTCTCTTCTTTCAAGAACAAATATTATGGTATTTTATTAGAAGAGGGGATACATTTATCGTACAAGGAGGTACGCCAAATAAAATATCTTACAACTTAACACCATTAAAAACACAAGCGTTGACGACTATGACATTAAAATATAACCTACAAATGCTCAGTATGAACGTATCTGAACGTTTATTACCCATAATTGTCAGTTGCCAGTATTTATGTTATGTTATGTTATGTTATATGACTGTAAGACCCTCCGCACACGAGTCGATTGATTGCAAGCTAGTCGAGCCGTGTTTCGTGACTAGAATTTTTAACAATAGTATAATAGGGAATTTTATTGTGTCGTATGTGTATGTAGTATGTATGTATTTACATACTTTTGAATAGTATTTGTGCATATCTCTGTTCATGATGTCACCATCAAAAGCATGCAACCAATCTTGCACTGCGACCGCTGAGAGTCGCTGAAAACGTGCTCAAAACCAGTTTAGTTTCGTTCGTTCCGTTGTTTTCTCTCACTCGTATCACACTAACAACACAATTCTATTCTCATTCGGCTCGGGTAAATTTGGGGCTAAGGTTTGCAATCAGTCGCTTCATGTGCGGAGGGCCTAACTCTTAACCCTTATTTTATTTAAACGAATGTGTCAAAAGTTTAGACAAATGTTCGAGTGTTACTTATTTGCCATATTTTAAAAACAAAAGTGGACAGATGGTTCGCCGAATGATCGTGTACATCTAATTTATGATCGGCAAACAGCACGGCAAATCGGACACGGTATAAAGTATCATTCCCACTCACTGTTTAAATTTTTTATTTAATTTTATATGTATATGGAAATATGCGTAGTCATTCCCTGCGCCAATTTTAATTTATAATTTACATTTTCTTTATTTTTTTAGAACCTTATATACTAAATTAGAAAAAACTACGTATATTATAACCTCCAAAATGTGACAATCTGTCAAAATGCAGTAGGATTTATTTTTAAAAAACGTTCAATGTCAGTTTGTTCAAAATAAAGAAGTAAACACAATTTCTATTACTAATTGTTATTAAAAACAGCAATTTTAATTACTCCACATTCAATTTTGTTCTACTGTCAAACTGTCTAAATTTATATTACTCACGACTCACGACTGAACTCAAATTAAAACACGAATGTGACAACTTGAGAAAACCTAAAATCTAGATTAAAATATTGAATAAAAACATAAATTAAATATGAAAACAATTGGAATGAGATACAGTCTAAATTTTTTATTAATTTATTAGTTATGAAACCATTTTATATCCCCTAGGTTATATCAAGAAACACTCTTACGTATATTTTAAAATATTATAACGAACCAACCCTTTTCTTTGAGTGATTCCTTCGATTACTCAAGGAAACTAATCCTTTGCGTACAATTAGATTAACAGTACGAACCTGTGCTAGTTAGTATATTACGCTTGTCTTTATTTAGCTAGACTAAGTACATATTATTAATTGTACCTTCAAAGAATCAACAATAGATGTATTATTCGCCAGGTGTGCAGGGATTAAACTGGAATTCTCTGTGAGTTATTCTAACATGTAACTCGTCTCAACCATCATAAAAGACAGAGGCGGACACTTTTAAAATGCGGGGCAATCAAAATAAAGTTAATATTACCACTAACAACATTAATTCTTTTTGTAAATTTAATTTATTTAAATTTCCTTTTTTTATCACCACATATATTTTTATTTCTTTATTTTTGACAAGCTGATTCGTAATTTTACTATGACAGTTTGTAGGTTATAGACTCATTGAATAAATAAGAACTCTAAGTTTGTCAAAATTGTAGATGCCAAATAATGTAACAGAATGATGTAAAATCAGTTGGAAAGTAAATAAAATGTTAACCAGAATGTATATCAATTTGTAAATCAACCCGCGGCTTTTATCCGCGGCGATATAGTCTATGACATTTTTTTTTATTGAAATCCGGCATTGAATGAATGAATTTTCTTTCAATGCTAAGCACAGAAAATGCATTTAGTCTATCCTGGGGCATAGCGTTTCAAAGTTTCTAGTTAAAATATAAGAAATCAATACAAATAATCTTACAATAACTGACGCGTCACAAGTGCGATCGACCGGCTCATGTCATGTTATTTCAGCAAGCCCTGCCAATCTTTGGTCTCATGCAACGCACAGATCAACGCCAGATTCTTCATATAGTTTGGACTAAGTATTTTCTGTGTCATGCGCTAGGTGATATATCGTATATTTCATAGTAGTTATATTGAGTAGCTACGTGGGTTGTGGAGAGCACACGGGGAGTATTTCTTCGAGCGAAAATAAGTTCGGCATAGTGATTAAGTTGATTCCTTGCAACTTCCTAAGTATATAGTCAGTATGTAAAGGGGGTATTACATGATATTTTTTTTTTTTTTTCGTTTGCATGGTATAAATATCTGGTAGTGCAGCGCACGAGTGCACTTTAGGTACAGCCGCCCCTGGCTATAACTGCGTCAACTTTAGGATATTTATAGAAATGAAATAAATAAAGAATGAAAATATAATAAAATTTATTTCAATAGAAAATTAAAAGAACGAGTTCGCAAGTCTATTTAAGATATGGATCACAATCTTATTGTAAAATTATTATAAAAAATGTTAGCCTAGTGCGCCCCTGTGTATTTGCTTTGTATAACATAATTTCAGTTCCGCAAATAAGCTGTATAACGTTTGAATATATTGCATCTTGATTCTTAAATATACAAAACAATAATTACGTACATATGTCAAGGGGGATCAACGCCGCTCTGTCACAGTCTTAATATCGTACACTTGATGTATCTCAGTAAATAAAGAAATGCGTCAGATTGTTTGCACATCATGTTTTGTCTAAACACTTCATCTTCTTCTTACTTAAATAACAAATTCTATGCTACTGAAGGAGGTACAGGACGTTAACGTAAATGATGAAAACGTTGTGAAATTTGGAGGGTCGATACAAATAGTTAAAATACATGCTGTCTCAAAATTTTAGACATTTTCCATACAAATCATAATTTTTAGCTCAATTTCACCACATAATATAACTTTTAACTATAAAAAAATGGTGACACGGCTTTCAAAAACTAGGTGTATATAAAATAATCTTTTCTGTAACTATTGCAAAAAGAAAATTATCTAAAGGATACCTATTTACGAAAATATTTAAATAAAACCTTTAAGAAACAGTAAATGTGGGTTATGAGCCGGCAACGTTGCAAATGCCAATTTGAGCGGGAAATTCAATATCGGAATAAATGTTATATAAAATATAACAATTTATTGGTCAAAGAACCAAATCACGCATGCGTCAACACACGTAAATTTGCAGCGTTGCAAAATTTATTATTCCTTTTTCAAAATATTTAATTTGTATTTAAATTGAATTAATACAAATTTGATATTAATTATAGGTAATTTTTAATTTTATTAAACTATTATATGTATAAAAAAATCATTTTAACAAGCAAAAAGCAGTTTAATAGAGAATTGAAAAATTCATTTTCAAAGGTACAATTCCAATATTTGCTCGTCCCTCACTTGTACTTCGTATTTTGCATTTCGTATTACCGACAGAAAAACTTTTTGTATTGACGGTACCTCCTGAAATACTGAATTATATAAAACGTACAAATTATCCAAGATGGTGATATTCTAGCGATGTAGAACGAAAGAATCTGGCTAGATTTAACCAAAATGAAAAAACGACCTTAAGTTAAGGTTAAACTTTGATGCTTGACACTGACTGCTATGTCTTCGGGTTCATCAACGGGCATACCGTGTTGAACACACCAGTTCTCGTTCGAACTGTTGTAATCTAAAGAAATTGCGCCACTTGTTAAGGGCATTTCCGCTGATATTGCACCACTGGTGCCATTGGTAAACAGTGTTCGGTTCACTACATACCATATTCCCCTTCCGGAAGAACACACTTAGGCCCTCCGCACACCGAATGTGATTACAACTAAGTTTGTTAGTGAGAGATCGAACGTGTATGCGAGTGAGATAAAACACGAGGAAAGGCACACGAGTCGACTGATTGCAAACTAAACGAAGTTATCAATGAAAACGAGCACGAGCCATGTTGAGTCGTGTATCGTGGATCTATAGAATTTTTAAAAATAGCATAATATGGGTTTCTATTATGTTATATTTGATTGTATGTATGTATTTAAATACTTTTCAATAGTATTCGTAAACATCTCTGTTGATGATGTCATCATCAAAAGCATGAAACCAACAATGCCGTGCGACCGAGAAATATAGTCGCTGAATATATGCTCAAACCCAGTTTAAAATCAGTTTAGCTACATTCGTGCCGTGTATTTTATCTCACTTGTAAACACGTTCGTTCTTTTACTAACAACATAGTTATAATCACATTCGGTTCGGGCAGATTCGGGGCTAAGGTTTGCAACCAGTCGCGTCGTGTGCTGACGGCCTTAAGTGATCCATATTAGTTTGGGATGTCCCTCCCCCAGCTACATACTTAAGTTCCTGCTTTCAAGTACACAAGCAGATGCAATTTCTGTACAAACTTTACGAGTTTAGGGTCTATCAAGACTGGCATCGCACACCTCTAGGAGTGGAGGAAAATCAACCATGATTTACTGCACACAGTGTAGTATATAATTCATACTCCGTCTTCGGGTTTCCAGGGTGATTTTATTATTTCGTTTATTTGCTATATATTCTTCATATGCTTCAGTCTCTTGAAATGTACTCACAGTAAAAAATGAACCCACGTTTATAGAAATAAATAGATTAACAGCTTATACATTTATCATAAATAAAATTTATAGCATTTAAACAAAAAGAACAAATTATAAATCAAGCAATTCATTCATTTATTCATTTATAATTATATTTAATATATTTTCTTAAATCTAATTGCATAAATAAATTAACAATTGTTGATAGCAATGTTAATTAATATTTTTAATTAAATTTTTATTCGCTTCTGGGTCTGACAACTTCAATATAAACATTATTTAACTTTGGAACTTTCAAAGATAATTAATGGTCTGATTAAAATTTAAATTTTAATAAATTGTTATTTTATATAATTTTGTTAATGAGATAATGTGAGTTGGAGTGGACACGTGTTTTACAACGTAGTAGGGGAGTGCGTGGGGGACTGAGAGAGGGGGCAGCTACGAGTTTCATAGGTATTAACAAATATGTATGCACCGCAATAACCAAATACACGGGTTGATCCTTTAATCCAATTAAGCAGACAATGAAGTGACTAGACCTTAAACAAACCAAGGTATAAATTAACTAGTCTTGCTGAACAAACTTTTATATTAAGTGCGACATTTAACGACCTAAATATTTGTTTCATGTGGGAAATAGGGACTGGAATCATAAGGCTGCTCTCACACTGAGCAGATTACATTTTGAGTAGTATGAGTACCTAGAGTACCAACTATTTATAACTTGAAAATGAAAAAAAGGAATCACAAAATATCATATAATACCCCAATTACTCACTGACTTTATACTTAGGAGGTATAAAGCAAGTAATCAACTTAATCTCTATGCCGAATTAATTAAAACTTAAGTCCGCTCGAAGAAATATTTCCCGTGCGCTCTCCACAACGCACGTAGCTGCTCAATATAACTACTATTGAATATGCGATTCATCGCATAGCGTGTAACTTCAAGTTCTATTGAGTACGAGAAAAATAGATTACTTTGATTAAAATTTGACAATTTTACTTCAGCAATTTATATTCTAGATATAAATATGAAATTTAGTATCTTAATTTATAGTGCAGTATTAATTACTTGAATGAATTTTTGGAGTATTGAAGTGGAAGTATAGTATATTGGAAGGGCGAGAGGGATGGGGCGCCGGGGTCAAAAAAAACCTTGAGATTCGAGTGAGGTTAGGGACGTTGCAGATCATGAATCGTGGTGGTGAATATGAGATCGACGGTGCAGTAGGATTAAATTAAAAATGCCAGAATGGAAACGATAGGAGCCACAGTGCTAAGGAGCGATAAGGAACGTGGCGCTTGGTATTGTTCATTACAGAATGTAATTGATGTAATTGGTAGGTTTAGAGTGAAATGAGTAAAAATATAATTTATCAAGCATTTATATATATTTATTTTTAATTTAACTTCTTAAAAATAATGTGCATATAAGGTTGAAATTTAGTATGTAGGATAGCAGTAAAGTATTAATTTTGAAAATAAATTTCTGAAGAGATTGGTACGTAGCGAGGCGGAAGCAATGATGATACAAAGATAAATTTAAAAAAACATATAGTTTAGCAAAAAGTGCTCTAAATGTTAGATATTCAAATTACATCCCGTAGTAGAATTGGATTTTTATTTGGTGCGTTTGTAGTGCTACTAGATCTGGCGGGGGGAAGGGGAAGATAATCAATAGCCCCAAATATCAAATTGAAAAAGTGAAAATTATGTATGTGCATATTTGCGAAAAAAAAATTACCATCAGTAGCGGCCCGAATTTGGGGAAATGGGAGCAGCTAATTAGAAGCGCTAAAGCGGGGGCGCTGGGAAAGTGGTCTAAGGAGTGACGATGCTAAGGGAAGGAGCGATAGCTGCTCAGCATGTGTCGTGGTGCTCTGTGGCAGACGTGCAAAGGAATAAATTCCAAAGTGCAGGAACGATGCAGAGCATGAAACCAAGAGGTTATGGTAGGTGTTTAGGGGCGGGGAACTAGACATTGTTCAATACAAGGCTTAATTACGGAAAATTATTATTTTAGAACAAAATAAAGGAACATAAATTTTAAAAAAGATATATGTTAGTGAAAATTACTCAAAAATAATATTTTGCATTAAGGTAAATTTAGTAAATCACTTTTATTTAAGCACAAATATTATACACACGTCGCTTTGCGACGGGGCGAAGCGCTAGTCTTATTTATAATGTCCCAGGTGTATATTTATATTCTTATATGTTTATGTGTTTATATGTTTGGTTCGAATTTTTTATGGCATCTTGAAAACGGCTCCAGGGAAGTTTTTGAAAATTGCCTATTTCGTAGAGAAAAAAATTCTAAGACTTGGGTTGAAGAAATTCGGGGGCACGGTAGGGAACTTTGGAGAAAGTTCATATTCTGGATTCTAGAATAATTAAGTATATTATTAAAAAAAAAAAATTCAAAATTTCAAAATTTTATTTAGGGGCAGAATTTGCCGAGAGTAAAAATGGTGCTAGAAAATTGAAATTTTGTATATATGCTAGCCTTGGTAACTTATTTACGAATCGAAAAAAAAAATTCTAAATTTTGAAAAAAAGTTGATCAAATAACGCATAAATTGAAAATATTTTTTATTTTGATAAAAAAATATATTTTTTTAGTTGATTTATATGTGTCAATGTGTGTATATGTGTGCGAGTTTATTTATTATTTCAATTTAAAAATAGAGTTAAATATGAAATGTAATTACTAATTATTTTATTGGATGCAAATCATACACGCCAAAAAGACGTCGCTTTGCGACGGGGGTAAACTTCAGACTTTAAAGTAGACTTTAAAGACTTTGAAGAGAAAAAATTTCTAAGACTTTTGGCGTCCCCGGATTTTTCCCTGAATTTCCTGGAAACCCGTAGTTTTTGAAAAACTGGAAAAAAAGTGAGCCTTCTTTGCTGTATTACTTTTAATTCGTAAAAGATAAAAAGTTGAAATTTTGCATGTGTATTAAGGTAATGCTGACATATTTCAAAAATTAGAAATTCAAAAATTGAAAAAGGGAGGGTTGAAGAAATTCGGGGCCCCGGTAGGGAACGTTGGAGAAAGCTCATATTCTGGATTCTAGAATAATTATGTATATTATTAATAAAAGAAAATTCAAAATTTCAAAATTTTATTTGGGGGCACGGGGGACATTATTTTCCGAGTGTAAAAATTGTGCTAGAAAGTTGAAATTTTGTATATAGGCTAGTGGATTCTATAGTCTAGGATTGTTTATGATGCCTTGATTTAGACAGAGATTTCTAAATTCCATGGCACATTAAGATAAGAAATATTCATCATTTACAAAATATCTCTCAAAATGAGCCTCAAACAAAAATTCCAACCAATATACAAAATGAAAGCAATGTTTAAACAACAATACCCGAAATACAAAGCAACAAATAAAAGGAGAATATTATTTTCTCTGGTGAACATGTCCGCCGATTCATCGGAATTTAATTGGAATCATGAATACGAAGATCTCATAAGACTCAAAGATGAATTCGATAAGAAACTCACAGAACTAGAGAAGGAATTCCGAAGAAAGAAACTAGCAAAATTTGATTTGAAAGACGTCTTCAAGGAAGTTGAACCAGGTCAAATGTTGACGGCACAATTATTTAAAAGAAAATACACAGAAATAACAACAACGGCAGGAAAATTACCGTCTGCTTGTATGGAATTTCCATTAAGTGATTCTGATGAGAATTATTCACCCCCAAGAAAAGAAGACACTACTGATAACGAAAAAGATTATGATGATAGTTCGTGTCATGAGAAAGATGATTATAATTATAGCACCGAAATATGAAATAAATTTGACAATTAATAATAATCTTTTATTTTAGTGATAAAACATTTTTAGTGCGCCTTACGATGCAACCACACTTACTCTTTATTCATTAGTTGTAGATTTGTTTATATAATAGATGTTTGCAGGTTGCATATTGGAAACTCATACCTTTTGGAGCCCTTCAACAAAATTATGAATTAATGAAACAGAAATTTAGGATTTAAGGACATATTAAAAAGAATCACTCTTAAGGAATAATAGAACTCTGAAAGGAAGGATACAAGAAGGATTCTTATAGTTTCACCATCTCATCAGTCTTACCCTGCAGCCGACTTTTGTTTCGCATTAGTACAATTATCATGAGAAGAACCTTCAACTTTAATATTGATTAATATAACACTAAACATCTATATCGTTTTCCCGTCTCACCGTTTCGCTTCTAAATACAAAGGACAACCTCTTGGTACAGCTCACGTTATGTACGAATATGCATAACTATGCAAGTTTGAGTAAATCGTACTGCGACACTTTGATGCAAAAACGTATGAATCTTGGGAATACGGATGTGTTAAATACATACATTAAATACAAATAGAAACTTGCTATCATTATAAAGTGTGTTATTGCGACTACACCCCGCTGAAATAATTGCACGTCGTAAGAAAATTGTTGCAGTGTGTGAAGAGCTCATCTAAAGGCAAAATTCCCAGTCCTGAACGTGCTTAGAAATTGTAAATCAATGTGATGATATTCAGGATTTATGGAAATATACTAAAAGTGATAAATGATCATCACTCTAAGATATAATATAATTATTACTGGAAATAATTGAGAAGAGCTCTAAACTATTTAAAAGTAGAAAGAATATTTCAAAGGAAATCGATAGAAGGAGGGCATCACTTAACTTTTGAACCAAAGGATCTCCTGTAGTTAATCCAGCAGTCCTAATTGGGTGTCTGTCTCAACGATTCAATTCTTACAATATTATAAGAATTTTAAATAATTAAAAATGTAGTTTAAAGGGACAAACACTGCGTCACACTCAACGTTAAATATACATTTTCTTTTACTGAATTAACACATCTCCTTTAGGTGTATCTAACAGGGGTAAAAGAGCATCCCTTGTGAAAAGTAAAGGAATCTATCCACTGCTTAAATCAGCGGGAAATAATAGCTAGTATATTATAATGCCCCAGGTGTATATTTATATTCTTATATGTTTGGTTCGAATTTTGTATGTGTAGCACATTTGAATATTACTTTATTGTATTATAATTTTAATAATGAAATAAATACATCATTTTCTATTAATGCATTATATCGTACAACGTCTATATTGTTATCAATTGTTACTCAATTGTTTTCATAAATTTATCAAAGTATACATATAAAATATATATGATATATGACATATCAAAGTATGTCATTAATCACAGACACTACATCTTTCCCCTTTTTTTTTTTTAAATACAATTTTTCGAGATACAAAATTTCTTAAACAATATAACATTAATTTTAAACTTAAATTAACATAATGAGCATATTCTCTTTTTTTTTTTTTTTTGTAAAACACTAATCTTATTATATCTTGAAACTTCGCTGGTACTTTTTTTTCTCGTTTTGACCTCCTAGGTATAGTAAAAGGGCTTGGGGGCGATCTTTCCAATTGCCTCTGCACTCCTTGCTCGTTGTCACATGCCTTGTTTGTAGCAGCTGTTGATAGTGTAACCAGACCACTTGATTGAGAGACCTGATCGGTATATGTATATGGCTCCATATATGCGTTGAAATGTGAAGCATTTCTTGATTTTATGACACCTTCATGATTTTTTTGTTGTAATTTGGCTTCCTTTTCTTTCTATTACTTTTTCTGGCTTTGTGTAATAGCCTCTTTCTTTCTCTTTCTTTCTCCATACCCAGTCGTCTTTCTGTATGTTAGAATATTTTGCTCTTCTTCTTTTATCTTGATATTCTTTTCCTTTCTGTTTTATTTCATCGTCTCGTTTCCTTACTTCTTCTTTTGTCCAATCTTTGGATTTTTTCTTTATTTCTGGAATCTTTGTTCTTATTTTCCTTAAAAAAAACAGTTCAGCGTGTGGAACTCCAGTTATAGTGTGAGGTGTGTTTCTATAATGGAAAAGATATTTTTCCAATTCTTTTCTCCAGTTTAAACGTTGTGTGAAAGAAATGTCAAGAATTTTCTGGATGCTTCTATTTTGACGCTCCACACCACCATTTGCTCTAGGCCAATAGGGAGTGGTGAATTTTATATTAACATCATTTAAATTACAAAATTGTTTAAATTCTTTACATTGAAACTGTCTTCCTTGATCCACCGTTACTGATTTTGGTAGTCCATACCTTCCAAATAATTTATTTAGTTTTTCAATCGTCTTTTCTGCTGTAATTCTTTTCATAACTGCTACTTCAATAAATCTACTGTAATAATCATATACGACCATTAGATGTTCTCCTGTTTTGACTGGTCCCTTAAAATCTACAGAAATTTCTTCCCAAGGTCCTACAGGTAGCTCCCTTCGTATCATTGGTTCTGGTATTGATGAGTCTTGAACAATTTGACAACTTGCACATCGTCTTACTCTCTCTTCTACCTCTTGATCCATATTTGGCCAATAAACTTTTCCTCTAAGTTTCTTTTTCATATGTACGATGCCTGGATGCCCTTCATGAGCTAGTTCAAGTGTTCTTATTCTCAATGGATTTGGTATTATTATTCTGTCATTTCGTAAAATAATTCCATTGCTCTCACTTAATTCATTTTGTATTTTCTTAAATGTCTCTGGACAATCTTGCATGTTTCCTTCTGTGAGGCATTCTCTGACTTTTATTAGTTCTTCATCCGTTTCAATAGATTGCAAAATTTCTTTAATTGTCAATGCTTTTGGTATATTATGGTCTATAATCATTCTAATGTATTCATCACTTCCTTTAAAAACTTCAGTTACATTTTTCTGAATCTTCAAAAGTCTTGATAGTGGATCTGCAATATTTTCTTTTCCTGGAATATGTTCTGGTTCATAAGCATAAGATTGTAATCTTAATAACCATCTTGGTATTCTTGGAATTGGTTTATCTTGTTTTAATATGAATTCTAGTGGTTTATTATCCGTTAATAGCTTAAAAGTTCTTCCATAAATGTATGTGTGGAACCTCTCCACAGCCCATACCAATCCTAAAGCTTCTTTTTCTAACTGTGAGTATCGCTTTTCTCTTTCCGAGAGACTCTTACTGGCAAAACATATGACTTTACCTTCTTGAATCAAGACAGCTCCTAAACCAACTGGACTCGCATCTGAGATAATTTGTGTTGGAACATTTGACTTGTAATACCCGAGTATTTTCTCATCAGTTATTATTTCTTTGATTTTTTCTAAACTGTCTTGTTCTTTTGCTCCCCAAACAAACTTTGCATTATTTAAAATCAATTTTCTTAAAGGTTCTGAAATTGTAGACAAATGCGGTATGTATCTTCCCACAAAATTAACTAAACCTAAAAAACTTTTCACTTCATTTTTGTTTGTTGGCCTTCTAAATTCTTTTACTGCAATTACCTTATCTTCTGAAGGTTTAACTCCATCTTTTGTTATTAAATGTCCCAAGAACTTAACTTGTTGTTTATCCAATTGGCATTTCTTTGTATTTAATTCTAAACCTGCTTCTTCCAATAATTTAATTATTTTTCTTTCATGCTTCATCAGCTCTTCTTTTGTTGACGCATGTATCAGACAATCATCTAAATAGCAACAATAGTTTTCACATTTTCCATCACTTAATATTTTTTCTATTGTTCTCTGAAATATTTCCGGTGAACAATTCATTCCCATCATTACTAATCTTTTAAAAACATAGGTATGTTTAGGTCCCATAAAAGCTGTTATATATTTACTTTCATCATCTAATTCTAAATGATAAAATCCATTTTTAAGATCAATTACTGTGAACCATTTACTGTTTCCTATTTCTCCCAAAAAATCTTCTAATATAGGTATCGGATGCTTTTCCATTTTTATCGCTTTATTTACTTGTCTTAGATCTATACAAATTCTGACTGTGCCATCTGGTTTTGGAACTGGTACAATTGCTGAATTCCAACTTTGAACTCCTGTAACTACTTCAATTATATCAGTTTTCTCCATTTCATCCAGTTTCATATCTACTTTTTTTCTCACCGACAGTGGTGGTCTCCTATATGGTGTATAACATGGCTGAACTTCTTTGTTTATGGGTAGTTTTATTTTTATTCCTTTTGCCTTTTTCATCTTTTTGTCAGATTCGATTCTGTTTATATTTAGTCCAATTTTCAAAACACCTAATTCTTTTGCTGTTTCTTTTCCTAAGATTGCTTCTCCTAGTTTTTTGTTACATATATTTCTGTTGTTACAACTCTATTTCCTACAGTTATATCAGTTTCAACTTTACCTAAAATTTCCAGTGACTTCTTTGATCCGTATGCATACAACTTCTTTTCAACTTGTGTTGTTTTATTTCTTATTTGTACTCCTTGTTGCTTCAACTTTTTCCATGTCCTTTGATCAATTACACAGCAACTACTCCCTGAGTCGACCAACATTTTTATTTCTACTCCTCCTACTGAAACATTCAATTTATCATCTTTACTTTTATATTGCGAAATTCCTCTTATTATGAATAAATTTTCATTACTCTCTGTTTCATTTTCATTTTCCATTTCGTCGTAGGCTTCATTCTGTACCCATTTTACTCCTTTAGTTCTACAAACTTTAGCAAAATGTCCAATTTTTCCACAGTTTACACATTTGGCTCCTTTTGCAGTGCATTGAGGGTCTCTACCAAAATGTCCCACTCTACCACATCGATTGCAGCCATTACTTTTTGACTCCCATCTGTTTGTCTTATGTCTACCTACGCCTGACCCATGACTATCAAATCGCGTACCTTTTTCAAAATTCGTACGTTTTCCAGAATTCTGCCCTTCTTTATGAACAACTTATCTTTTTCTTTTGAATAACTGTTTCTTAACCGGTTTATATTCGAGGGTCCTGACTCTTTTTCAAAATGTGCCATTGTCAAGTCTAAATTTTCTAATGTTTTACCAATTTGGTTTACTTCATCTAATTTCACTTTACCTTTTTGAAGTAACTTTCTTCTTAGCTCGACTGATTGACAACCTGTTATTATTTGATCTACCAACTGATCATCTAAATTGTCACCAAATTCACATAACTTGCAATGGATTCTTAATCTAGCAATATACTGTTCTAATGTTTCATCAGGATTTTGTTCCATTTTTCTAAAAACATGTCTTTCATATGTGGTATTAGATTGACCTAAATAATGTTCATCTAGAGCTAATAACATTATTTCATATCTCAATCTTGGTTTATTTTCCTCAAAAGCAGTTTTTTCATTCGTTGTAGCTGTACCTGGTAATTGCGATGGTTCTAATTTTTCATCTGGCAGAGAATAATAAACGTCTTGCACTTCCATTCCTGCACAGTGCAAAAAAATATTCTTTATACGTGTATAATCAGTTACTCCAGCCGCATCAATATAGTGCTGAAATGCTCTCTTCCATCTCTTCCATTCCTTACCACAATTTGCTTTATAATTTGCAGGCAAAAAGGGTTGTAAGCCCATCAATTCTAAATTAGACATGTTTTATCACTTTTATGTTTCGTTATTTTCTTATTTTATATGCTCACTTTTATCCTCATTTAAGTTAATCCTTATTTAGTTTATCCTTTTTAGTTTATTCTCATTTAAGTTCTTCCTTATTTTAGTTTATCCTCGTCGCCATTGTAGCACATTTAAATATTACTTTATTGTATTATAATTTTAATAATGAAATAAATACATCATTTTCTATTAATGCATTATATCGTACAACGTCTATATTGTTATCAATTGTTACTCAATTGTTTTCATAAATTTATCAAAGTATACATATAAAATATATATGATATATGACATATCAAAGTATGTCATTAATCACAGACACTACAGTATGGCATCTCGAAAATGGCTCCAGGGAAGATTTTAAAAATTTCCTATTTCGTAGAGAAAAAAATTCTAAGACTTTTGGCGTCTCCGGATTTTTCCCTGAATTTCCTGGAAACCCGTAATTTTGGAAATACTGGAAAAAAAGTGATCCCTTTTTTGCTGTATTACTTTTAATTCGGAAAAGATAGAAAGTTGAAATTTTGGATGTGTATTAAGCTATGTAATGCTGACATTTCTCAAAAATTAGAAATTCAAAAATTGAAAAAGGGGGGGTTGAAGAAATTCGGGGGCCCGGTAGGGAACTTTGGAGAAAGTTCATATTCTGGATTCTAGAATAATTAAGTATATTAATAATAAAAAAAAATTCAAAATTTTAAAAATTTTATTGGAGAGCACGGGGCAGTATTTGCCGAGAGTAAAAATTGTGCTAGAAAGTTGAAATTTTGTATATAGGCTAACCTTGGTAACTTATTTACGAATCGAAAAAAAAAATTTCAAATTTTGAAAAAGAGTTGGTCAAATAACGCATAAATTGAAAATATTTTTTATTTTGATATAAAAAATATATTTTCTTAGTCAGTTTGTATGAAAAATTATGTAAAATATGTAAAATTAATATAGGACGAGTTTATTTATTATTTCAATTTAAAAATGGAATTAAATTTTGACATGAAATTCAAGCCACACACAAAAAACAGACGTCGCTTGCGACGGGGGTAAAAGCTAGTATTTTATAATTTATTAAAAAAAATACATTGTTTTTAGAGTAAATTTGGGTAATTTAGGGTAAAAATGGAGTTGTGCCCAATATCGCCCATAGTATACGTGCAGTGGGCAGTTTAATAGTGAAAACGAAATAGCTGGCCGAAAGTAGCTAAAATTATTTTTGAAAAGGCATCCCGAAATATCCAGGCTCAAATGCTGAATAAGGCAAGAGCCCAAAAATGATCATGAACTGTATGTGGGTATGGCTAAGGAAGATATGTATTTCAATTGTCCTAGAGGCTGCAACTGATTATATTTAATGAAAATGTTTATTGCTTCGATTTGTTTTGGAAAATGATTTCATTTAATGTTATTTCTTTGATTATATTAGTCTGGGCGTTATTTGGATCATTGGTGCCTAATATCGCCCATTGACTTTTCTTTATAATAAATTGGTAAATTTAGCAATTTTGTTAATCCAAACTCGATTTTTTAATATATATGCTTTATTAAAAATATTCATAGTTTTCATTCCACTTAGGTGGGCGTTAATAGGTTAACCTATCTCACATGAAGAATTTGGCGTTGATCGTGTGCCACACGAGACCAAAGATTACCAGGGCTTGCTGAAATAACATGACATGAGCCGGCCGGTTGCAGTGTGAGAGTGCCCCAAGGCATAAGTACGGGCTATGGGAATAAATGACGACGCGCACACTCGCGGAAACACATCTCACATACAAAATGATTAGCATTGTCTCTATTTAGTCAACCGTTTTAAGCAAGTCGTACGTTGTCTACGCGGGTAAACTACTGCCTTCTATACTGGAGATCCGACGAACTTAAGCAAAATATCTCTCATAGTAGTATTATCCTTTTATAAAATAGAACTATTTTGTAATTGGTGATAGGACTCAGCATCGAAAATAGGCCGACGTTAAGGAAATCCTCGTGAAGTAGTAAAGAATGGAGAACTCGCTTAAACTTTGTAAATTCTTTCTTTTTCAACTGCTAGATTATATCTCGAATTAACTATAATATAATAATTGCGTGTTTTTTTAAATTTGTTTATTATATGGTTTTTTGTTTACTTATTTATTTTTGAAATGTTTATCATTTGGGGAGTTATATCGTTTACCAGTTATAGAATAAATATGATAAGTTTTAAATTAATATTTTTCACAATAACTTAACGATACTTTTGCAACCCTACATAACGTTATTACATCCAATACCATTATTAAACATCTAACAAATACTTCCCTTGTTGGACGTAATACGCTGAGGTAATGTTCCAGTTAGAAAAGGAAATTGAACCGGGATTAGGATAATAGTACACGAGTGGTAATAATTTATGTCACACACCAAACAAGATTCAACAAGTTTGCAAGCTTAAGGCTTAGACTCCATTGAGGAATAATTCAGCGAAATTTTTTTCCACAAGATAAATTTATCTCAGTTTATATGCTGCCCTTGACTCTGCCAAGAACTTGTTTTACACTATTGAATTTATATATCTTGTAATGTTAATGGATTTTCAAAGAGATTCAGGGACACATGTATACTGCTTACAAAGAAATACGCCGTCAATAGCATATGGTATTTGCAGAATTAATTCCGTACTGCGTGTGTTCACATTCAACTATATTTTCTACAAAAAAAGATAACGGAAAAATCCTTTCTCTGCCGTGGTGATTTTTGTAGAAATCTACAGACTCTTTTTCCGTTTAGAATTAAAATAGAATAGGCTTGTGTCCTATGTCTTAATTTCTATAAAACTGTACTATATATTGATAAAGTGGGTTACTAGAACCTCAAATGTTCAATTATTTTTTAATAACTCCTTATATGCTAAGAGATATTAACAATGAAAAAAGTCATTTTGTCTCTTTAATTATTGAAGGGATTCAACGTTCTACACATTCCAAGTACATGTGACATCACAATCTTTGCGTAAGGATACCAACCTTACAGCTCAGAATCTCTGCTATATGTATTTATATATAAAAGTATCAAATATTATTTACAGCTATTTCAAGGAACAATCAAATTTCAATATTATGTCTGCCTTAGCAGAGTTAAATAAAATAAAAACTTATTATTCTTTGACTTGACTTGATTATTTGACTACCAACAGCTACAAAACATTACCACAGCACTGACCTACTCAACAAATAACTGACGTTAAAATGCATTTCACGTCATACAAATATGGCCGACCATTTCTAGCGCTAAAACTACAATTCAAATTTTTAATTGTTATATCTCCGTCAATATTTAGATATTTAATAAAAAAGACACGCCAATACACATTTAATAACATCAATTTCAATCAACAATTGGAAAATCGACCACTAAAAAATGAGGACACAATTCTCATTCGTGTTTTTATTTTTGCGTTAATTATTCCTCAATGGGGTCTAGCTTTAAACCAATCTTGTCACACAGTATTTTATCTGAATTCTATTGTTATTGTTATACTCATATCAAGCTTCTTTTATCTAACAAGTACATACCTATATACTATGCAGTAATATGATTGGTATGAAATTTTTATTCTTTTTCAATAATAATAACAATTTGCATATGTTTGAATACAATTTCTTATATCCTAAAGTATTTTCTTTATATTAAGACAATTTCTTATTTCACATAAAGATTCTCAAAGGACTAATATCTAAAAGTACTGCGTCAGCCATCGATATTATCACCACGCATTATTCTCTTTATATATTCTTTTGTTTAACTCTATGTTAATTCTTACACTGTAAAATTGATTTCTACATCCGAAAAATATATTTTAACATTAATCATCTCACTTTAGAGCTGTTTAAAATATTTGAAATGAAGTACTCTTACTATATTTCAATTTTATCATATTCTATAGAAAAGTTGTTTTAAGGATTTGAATAAAACTTTGCTTAATTATTCTTTGATTAGATACAAATTATTTGAGCCGTTTTTATTAAAAAGCAAATCAAAGTTTTGTAATTTTAACATGGGTTCTTATGGAAAATACATATTTTCTGAAAATATTTTCTTTAAATTTCAAACGTAATGCAGAAACTTCATAAAAATTTGATATCTTATAAAAATCGTAGTAACAGACCTCATAAAAAAAAATTAAAATTATTTACCACGTCGTTATCGACTTATAATTATTTAAATGTAATTTTTTGAATTAACTTGAGCGATGAATCGAATTGTTGTAGCGATATGGCAACAGCGCTTTCATATTGCAGGGAAATAAGCGCACAATGGAACACGGTGTACTGCTGAACATAAGCAACATGTGCAGTAACACTCAGCGTAGTTGCCACTGTTTCTATTTCATTTCTGTATTACTATGGATGTGTACATACAAATACGTATTGATGCTATTTGGTCGTGTGTAAGATCATACTGTATTACCATTAAAGTTTTTAACTGTGAATATGCTTAATGAAGATTTTTGAAATTGCAAGCAGCTCACCCCCGAATTTTATTATATAGTATGTTATACGGGACATTCACATTGTATAAGGTGTCCAGAAGGGATAGTAGGGTTTTGTTTCTGCGCTTACGTTGCAAAGGAGCGGAGCATCGCGAGCTACTTCGTGGAGATGTAGTAGCAATGGAGTCGTATGCGGATACGCAGCAAGTGACGATAGCATTAGAAAATGAATTAGGATGTTCGAGAATACCGGATCAAGAGTACAATTTCAAAATAAAGGTCGCCTTCGATCTGTGAGAGGTGAAAAAACGATTGAAGAAGTACGGGCGGGAATTACATTTGGAAACGTAGTCAAGCTTTTAGGATCAGGAAATCGTCTTTACAAGTAATTTTTAAGAAAGATTTACATCTAAAACCCTACAAAGATCCAATTAGGCCACTTGCCATACTTCTAACTTATGAATTGCTGCGGTAAACAAATTATTCTCGAATATGGTGATTTCCCAAAGAGACACCATCAACTGGCCTCCCAGAAGCCCTGATCTCAGTCCTCTGGATTATTGTCTGTAGGGATATTTTAAATGTAACGTATACCAGAACAATCCGATGAATTTGACACAATTGAAGCAAAATATAACATCAGAAATGGCGGCAGTCCCGCAAGGAATGTGTCGACGCGTTGTTACCAGTCGTCGTTCGAGATTAGATGAGTGCAAGCAGCGTGTAGGTCGTCATTTAGACTATATTGTTTTGTCAAAATGATTTTACAGTTTATTGTCATTGTTGATTTGCATATATTCAACTATCAAATACCCGATATCCTTTCTAGACACCTTGTATTAACTAGTACTCGTAATATTTCTATCGCGCTGTAGCTACACGCAATATAGGGTCTTATATAATGTACGACTCCTTTATCCAACTAGATTTTTCATCGGAGCCACAATGTGTCAGGGCTTTGTACAAGTAAATCTATCAAGGTAATTACCCAAAATACGAGTAGTTGAAACATACGCGTGTTCTTATAAATATGATAAATGACAAAATAAAAAAAACCGTCAGATAACGAAATGCAAATAAAGATGCACACATCACACCGCGTTTTTGTGTTTGTATTTGTTATACTCGTATGTGTATGTGTGTGTGTGGGTGTGCGTGGGTAATTGTGTATGGATAAATCAGTCTTTATTTCGTCCTTTTCAAATAAACTTTTTTACAATTATACGGGTTAGGGACCTTCTGTTTATTTTACTTTATGGAATAAGCTTGTTCTTGCTCTAGTACCTTTATGCACGATGGCGTGGAATTGCTTGCCATTAAGTGATAGTTCAAGTTTTAAATTGAAAAAATACTTTTAAAGCAAATATTTTACAAAATATTTGGGGTGTTATCAAAAATTATATGGGCTCGTAAATACAGTGCAACCTCAATATATTGAACTTGGATAGTATCGAATTCCTTGATAAATCGAAAATTTCCATTCCTCTGTAATTCACCTATCTCTCTCGTGTTATTTTTACCTCTACATATCGAATGACTGGTAAGAATAAACCTCGATATATCCAATATATGATACCTGATAAAGAGATACTTTCATGTAGACAAACTACAATTTAAGATTTTTTTTTAAGGTGCACTTAATGTTTCTCCAAAAGTCTTACGCATTTGCATAAAATTTAAGAATCAATGTAGATGTTATTATTACTGTAACAGTATTTTATAATTTAATAAAATGTAATTTCTCTAATTGCAGTGAATGTAAAATTATTTTTTTCTCTATATATCGAAGTCAGTTAGAAATCACCTCGATAAATCAACTTTTCTCGTTCCTCTTGAGATTAAACATATCGAGGTTGCACTATAATTCTTTAAATTAAGCGCGGCGTAGGTAAGATGTTCAGAGTTCTCATTCCAAGCGGTATTTGAGATATTTACTCTCAAAGGTAATCGACCATTGTTTAGCTTATCGCATTGGATTAATCACTCAAACAAACATGAGAAGGGGGGAGAGGACTACAGGTATATAGAGATAACTACTCATGTTGGCTTTTAATCGACTATCTAAAATCGATTTGCTCTTCGAACTATTTGAAATGGTCACGGTAACTCTTAATTTTCGTCTTAATGAACATCTTCCTTTTCTTTATTCGTCTCTCTTGTTATCTTCCTCCACTGCCTCCTCCTTTCTTCATCCTTCCTTCTCTTGCAATCCTTCCTCAGGACTCCCTCTGCTTACAAAGTTTCTCCTCCTTCTCTCTTCTCTTTCTCCTTACCTCCATTATCCATACTCTTCCTTCACTCTTTCCTTGCAATAACTCCTCTAAGCTTAATTCACCTTCCACCTTATCGTGACACCTAAACTTAATGTGTTATAATTTTTTCTCTTCCTTCTCGCAGAAGCTGCATAATTTCTCTTCTACTGTTCCCCAATACCAACTGCCTCTCTTTTAATTCCTCAGTCTGAATCTAGCAATCATATTCACATCCTTTCCTCTTTTTTTTCCAGGTAACGTGGTAATCCTCCTTCGTCCAACTTCCTTCATCCTCTCCTGTCCAATGATAGTTTTAAAATTACACCTCTTGTTGAAAAACCCTGTATACTCGTATGTATTTCATTTCTTTCTTTCTTAAAAATTATTCTTATTCTTACACATATTTTCTTTGTATTTATTCTTACATTAGTTAATTATATTATTTTTCATCATTTGAACCACATTTGTTGATTATAACCTGATAAATTTCGTACAGTCATAATAAAAATACCAAAGCAACCTAACTAACCCAATGGTAGGAGTAGAAATAATGATTTTGTTGGGGGGTTACTACTGGGGGGTACGTTAAATGTAATAACCACACGTGTTATTGTTATACTCGTATATATTACGGTGCGTTTATACTGATATACGTTTTTGATTAGTTTACACGTGTTCAAGTTTTCACAGAAATTATGAGCATAATCGAATAAATGCAACCGATTTATTAATACACGTATTAGGAATGTAACGAATGTTCGATTTCCTACATTCGCGAATGCGAATATCGGCTTTTTAAATATGGTGTCAAAAATTGGCTTATGGCATCAAAACTCCAATCTATTTACTAAATGCTTTACTAAGTAATATAATATAAATCCTATCATTTGTGTTCTCAGTAAAGATATCATTTAAAGTAGTTTAGTGTAATTAAAAATTTGGTAAATTACTTAGCTCCATTGTGTGTTTAAAAAGTTAAGAGTTTATTTTGGTTATTATATAATTGTTATTTTATATTGCAGTTCAAGTAACTGTTCTGTTATCTGGTTTTTTTTTATTGAAAGTTAAAAATGTTAGGACTACCCCGCCCTCTTGTTACGTCCTGTTACACTTTGTAGATCGCTTTCCGCTCCAGACCAGATGGTCTGATGCAATTTCAGACATTTGATGTGGAAGTTGTTTGTGGTGTTTTGTCGGCTCCAAACGAACGTTTGATTCGAATGCTCCAGCGTGTGAGTCAAACACGGTGGAACGAATGTTTGATCCGAATGACTTATTTATTTTATTAATTTGTTGATATTATTCACACTGACACTGTTTAACAAAAACTTTCAAGTATAAAACCTTCCTTTGTTGGACGATTTGTGCAGCAGTGGATGATATGTGGATCAAGTGTGTGGTGCGGGTAGATAAATCGCTTTTGTCGCGGGTCAAAAGACCGACAACAGCCCGAACTTCTTCCAATGTGAACGTTGGAGACACATAGTTCCAGCATTGACCATACGATGCGTCCAACGTTCGGAAGGTTCAATAGCATCGTTTGGAGCCAGCTTTAGTGGGGTAAAACACAAAGGGATACCGTTCCCTTAATTTAAATTCACTTCAAATGATTAATAGGATTAACATCCTGTCATACTCGTACAATGTAATAAGTTCTGCAGTTGAATTACTCGAGTTCGAGGTTCAAAGTTTAAACCAGGCCTACATTTCATTTCTGTCAACAAAGCCGTCCTCAAATGTGATGAATGAAAATACGACTATGCAAAACAAAATATTAATATGAAAAGTTTTATGTCTAAACATGCTCCACCTATGTGCGGATCTTCACCTTAATGCATTAAAACTTTTCAGACTCGACAAATAAGCCGATTTTACTTCTATTATCAAATATGCGAGTATATATTCTAATTTATGCGCTTTGTTTGAAGCAGTACTTTTCAAATGTAATCGGTTTTCCTGCGTTATGCGTAAAACTTTGACAGTTTTCAGATTTGGACTCTTTCTCGTAAAATACAATACAATGTATTAAAAGTAACGCACCCTTTGCAGTGACAGTACTTAGGGTTGAAGGGTTGGTGAATGGGGTCACACATCATAAACGCAGGGATAGAGATACATAGGATATTTATTTCAGTGTCATTTCATTCAAATATATGTATATATATATATACGAGGGTAGTTTGATATTTTAGTGACTTTTTTAATTTCCCGTGCAGCTCCCGTCAAATAACATCTACCATATTAATCCACCATATTCTCCAGATTTAGCCCCCTGCAACTATTTTCTGTTTCCAAATCTGAAGAAATGGCTGGAAGGTAGGAGATTTGGGTCTAACAACGAGCACTAAAACAATCGCCTATTTTTAAAGCCTTGAGAAAACCTATTATTAGGGGAATAAAAAAATAGGGAAAACGCTGGACTACACTGTTAAAAATGTTCTTAATTTTAATATAAATTTAATTTTCATAACATATACAGTGCATTTTCATAAAATTCTTTAACAAATTCAGACCAAAATATATCTTAAAAACAACTTGTAACCGGATCTTAATTTCAAGACGCATTTGTCTATTAAATTTGTATTAAAATTAAAAACATTTTTAACAGTGTACGTTGATAAATTAAGCGCTTTTTGCCGAAAAGAATATCTTTTATTGAGAAATGAAGCGCTTTTTCGAAAAAGAAAGTCATTGAATTATCAAATTACCCTCGTATGTATGAGGACTGGCTATAAAATAATGAGACTGATATTATTCCAGACGAACTACGTATACGTCAATGACCGACAACTGTGTAGCGCTAGCACTCCCGTGTCTGTACTTATATTAGTCTGGCAGTATTCTGCCAGAAACGTTTATCCAGTATGGTCTGTAGTTTATTTTCCTTGGCGTTACATCAATAGATTTCCATTTTCAATTTACGTAACCAATTGACAGAAATTGATATACGATTTTAATAACCACAGATTTATGGACAGGTGTAAAATATATAAAACATTAAAATACTTACTCTTGGCATCTGTTTGGTTAACGCACAATGTAAATACAGCGATCATTACAACAGCCAACTGCATGATTTTGCCACAAGGTCCTGACATCTCGGAGAATTTGTAGACAACAACTAAAAAAAAAGAAAACAAGTTATTACTTAGTAAGATATCATCAGAATAGAATGTTATATATTATGATACATTTGTAATACAAAAGTTAACTATTTTATGTTAAATAAAGGTTAAATTTATGACATCTAGTCTTCTCTGGCATATGGTTAAGTTTAGCGCCGGGTAACTTGTCTCTACAAGTCGAATATTGTTTACATACAATGCATTCTGTAGTTAATTAAATAAATTGGTACTTTACATCAAGAAAAACAATATTATTCCTAATCCGTAGCTGACTCCTTCACATCTTGTCATAATTTGGGACCATAAAGGGGACATAAAGGGGATATGAATTTACAAAATGAATGACTTCGCGTAGAGAGCAGTGACGTTATTTATTCTAACGTTTTTGATTACATTTTTTATTTTATAATTTTAAAAATAATTTTGTCAAGCCTCCAGAGCCGGCCCCAAAGTATGTATATCCGGCAATGTGATTTTTTGGCTTATTGGGCTATATCTTATATTAAAAGGAAACAATATATTAGAATTGTACATTTTACATCGACCTAGACTAGCTGTTAACTTTCTGTCGAAAGGTTTTCGAGTTGTAATTTATAAGAGAACCTCTAACTCCTGAAGGTTTTAACATATATAATTCTATTATGTGCTAAATCGACGTATTTCACGAAAAGAAATAAGCGTTTTTACAATGATATCTTAAAAAAAATCACTGTTTTTTGTGAAATACTTAAGGTATAAGGAAGCAGTGTAGTATAAATATTTGTAAAATATCATTTTACATCGATTTAGACTAAAGCAGCGAGGGAGATTTTACTTGACCAATTAAGTCGGATGGATCAACTGTTGATCTTTTCAAAAAAATTTAACCAAATCAAACTTTTCGTTCAACTAGCGTGAGATTCCCGCCATTTACTACTTCATTTGAATGCATCTGATTAGGGCCGAATTTAGAGGTATGGAGGTCTGGGGCAACGAAGGAGCGGAGGCTCCTAATTATTTTCCGAATACAAGGAATCAAGTCTTTCAAAAATTTAGTGCTTTGATCTATATTGTGGAGGCCCCGGGGCAGTAGCCCTCCCTCAAATCCGGGCCTGCATGTGACAGCTGTTGCATTGCTTAACAGTGGTAATTGTATAATTTTACGTTACGATTCTCATGATATTGTTCCATATACTTATAAAAAAAATATAAAAATATATAAATTTTTCTTCAGGCATCCTAATATTTTTCTAGATTACTCTTTGTCTTCTAACCCAAGTACCTTTACTAAATTTTCGGATGCAGTACTTTATGTCTTCCATCGCCAAACCCAATAACTGCGCTTGTTACGTTTCTTTCTTATGTTCAATAATATTGCTTTTAATTCTTCTTCTAGTAGAAGTGCTAATAAATATATTGCAGACTTTTTCACAACTGCATTCAGCGGCATTTTAAAACTGTGATCTATCAAATGATTTGCTATTAATTTATCCAGGAACATTGTAGTAAAAACATAAATTTCTTTTTCAATTAATGATCAGTTTAGTTGAACCGTGTGAATCTTAACTCGTTTTGTTATTTGTATTCTTCTTATCTATGAACCAAGATCGTTCAACTAAAATCGCCCCTTGAGAACGCGGCTTAACAGTTAACTTTTCTACCGAAAAGTATTATAATATTAGCTTCTAAAAACCAATTTTTGGACAATTTGTTCAAAAATTCATGTTTTAATGCATTAGCTGCCAACGTCTTCCTCTTTACTTAATGTTTAATAGTTTATTACTATAAAAGAATATTGTTAAGGAAAGTGCAATCTACGTTGTTGTTGAATCGTTTTTTCAATATATCAAACCAAACTTAAGTTATATGCAGTTAAAAATTACCTAATTTCAAACTTAATTTTTAAATATTTACAAAAAAAAAATTTTTGTTTTATTTCAACAACGACTTAGTTTTAACCTTTATTTATCCTTTTTTAACCTTTTTAATCTTTAATTTTGATTATTGTACTTACACGACGTTGGCATCCAACGCACTTTTTCCACTACAAAAATATTCTCCAATAACGCCCTTAACGAAAAATTAAATTAAAAAAAATTGCATGATTCATGTAGGTTTTAACTCATATAGTGTTAATATGTCTAATTCGACGTATTTTAAATCATATACTCGTATAGTTTCCATATAGATCCTAAACTTTTACCACGAGCGGTTCTCCACGGGTATAATCCGCCACTGCACCAGCAGAAGAAGATATATTGTCAAGCAAAGTATTTATACATCTTAAGTATCCATTAAGAATCATTTAGGCAATAATCTATTAAAATATTTAAAAGCCATTTTTTAATGTAAGTTTAATTACTACCATAGTCGTATTTTTTTATACTATGTCTGTATTGACAGAACACTATGAAAAGTCATTATATATTTTTTAATGATACTAATAAAAAAATCATCTTTAAAATAAACATTAAATGTCATCAATTGTCATTGTCTTAAGCCCCAATATGATGAAAAAATGTTTTCTTTCTTCGTAATTAACAAACCCACTCACAAGTATAGTCAAAAGTTACTGTTACACGAAAATATTAGGACGCTTTATTGAAATTTAAAATACTTAAAATTCTAAATTTGAAATCAAATCAATTTTATCGCCCAAGACCCCCACATAACGTATTCCGCCTCTGAATACAATATTATGAATATCTGTAACATTTTGAACCTTTACCCTCAACATATCTGGCTTCGTAATTGTTAGGCATTTATAAGAAGGGCCTCTGATTTTGTAAATAATTTAACACATTTATAAATAGACGTACCTGCCCGTAGTACGAGTATTTTGTACTAGAATGTCTAAAATAATAATATATATAATAAGGGTAATAGAACAGCGTATTGTAGTACGTATAATAGGGGTGTTTTACCCTTAATTTGACCAAGTTGTATATAATTTGTTAACGTTATTGTCTAAAAACAACAGAGGTAAACTATCATAATCTTACAAGTGCTTAACTTAAGACACTGACACTTATTATTACTTGTTTATTTAATATTTATTTGAGTGCATCAACTTTTGATAGTTATTAGCACTTAGGTATATTATGGTTTTATATGTTTTACTGTTAGTGGGGTGTTACATTGTTCATAGATTGGTGGTGGTTCTCGTCTACGTAGCGTCACTTCATACGCACGGTTTCGTCATTTACCTCTTGTTATACGATTTCTTGTAGCTTGCATTTAAACAAAGGAGGCTTTGTCCACGGAGCTGCAACGTCGCATTTGCTTAGTGACAAGCATCCTTCATGCAGTCTGGACTGCAACATGTCATAGCTCTAGCGTACTGCACGACGCATAGACGTAATATTCTTTTAAAAATGACTGGCTCGGCAGTCAATTTTTTTTGTACATTATTGAACAATAGTCATTCGGTATACTGATTGAAATACTGAATCATCCTCTGGTAAACGTGCTTTCTCAATGCTAAACTTCAGAGAAATAACCTTATTTGCAGCTTACATGAAGCTTGTATGACGTTACGTGGACAGCAACTCTAATATTAGTATGAGTATCTATATATTGCTACTTCTGGCTTTACGTCCCTTAATTTGTTATGAATAAACCTCCTACTATATGCATACAACACTGCTCCCTATCAAATTCATGATTATTTCTTTTGCATACAACAAAACCCAACTATTAGCGCTATTCCGGGAATCAAACTCGGAAACACAACAGCCTAACAACAATACCTCAACGCTCTCGGCTTTATTAATTTTAAATATGAATTCTATATTATAATTTACAAATAAATGTTTTCAACTCTTTTATTTTATTTTACATGGTTTTTAATTATGTAGTAAAATAATTGCTTGTTAAAATGTAATTTACTAAATAAATATTCAGGTAAATGCATATTATAGTTTTAGAAAATGTTGTTATGCAGGGTGTTTATGGATTTCCATTTTTCCTTTTAACTTAAATCTTTAACTTAATAGGTTGATCCCGAAATATAGCATTTATATATACTCGTATGTGAGATATAGCGGTGGAAAAAGCAAGAGAAGTTGGAAAGAATACAGGAGAGATACATTAAATGGATACTAGGGCTGGACAGGTGCACTCCAGGATACTTGATAATGGAAGAACTAAAAAGGGACAAGAAAAGAATTAATCAGGTGGAAGAGCAGTAAAATATGATTAGAAAATGAGCAGCGCTGAAAGCAAAATTTTAAAGAAAATAAGAGAGGAGAGTTGAAAGAAGGGGGGAAGGCCCGAAAAAGAGAAAGGAGTATTTTAAAAGGAATGGAATGGCGATCGAGAAGGCAGAGAGAAGAGGAGAAGGAGGCGCAAGTGTGGAAGAGGAGCTAAGGGGAAGTTACAAGGAGATACAGCAACAAGAAAGAATGGAAAAAATCCAGAAGAGCAAATACAACACAAGATATAAAAGGATTTGGGAGAGAGAGATACCACAGTACTTAATATAAAAAGACATAAAAAACATGAGAAAGATTGCAAGGTTTAGATTAGAAAACGAAAAGAAAGGTAACAGATACTTTGCAAATAGAGAGGAAAGAATATGTAGAGTGTGCGGAACGGAGACTGAAACACTGGAGCACATTAAGTTTGCTTGTCAGGAAAAAGTAATGAGCGAGAAGAATATTGGACAGCTATTAAAGGGAGGCAGTGAAGGAGACAGGTGGATGGCGAAAATAGAAAAAAAGAACAAAAAACAGGACAATAAATAATCTGGATATCTGGTTTGCATGGGGAACATGAAGAGAGAGGGTCAAGAGAAGAAGAAGCAGAAAGCACTTTTTGAAAGTACTAAAATAATAAGAATAATTTCTTTAGTTTTAATAAATAAATAAAGTTTAGTTTTAAGTAAATAATAAGTTTTAAATAAAATTAATAAAGTTTAGTTTTAAGGTTGAATTGTTAAGATAGGAATGAAATGTAATAAGAAATAGAATACGGTAGATTGTAAAGCCACATACAATTAATAATAAATAAATAAATATACTCGTGTGTACGTACATACAGTTTTGTATGTATTACATCTCCAGAAAAAATTTGGATATATCGTATATACAAAGTATATACATTCATGTATATTGCATATCCTATGTATATGGTATTGTGATGTAAAGCCTACACTGTATCTCATATGTATGTGCTAATGCGAAGGTATGTGCATATTTAAATTAATATTGTTGCGTGTACATAATATATACATATAATACGTATATGTGCGATACATCATTTCTACTAAAAGCTGTGTTATGTATTCCATCAATTTTTATATTACGATGGTTGTGAAAAAAGGAAAAAATAATCTCGATAACTTATTTCTTCCGTGACGTCTTATGCATAGCTAAAATAATATACAGCAAATATTAAATCAAATTTGATATAGCTATAACTGCGTCAACTTTTTGATATTTAAAAAAATAAAAAACGATCCCTAAAAAATGAGTTCACACACTCAATATCGACTTTTTTGACCTGTGCTATCATCACCCGTGAAAAAGATAAATAGAATATCGTAAACACCCTGTATTTCATATTACGAGTGAATGAAACATATTAGGTACCAACAGGGTTTAGGGTTAGATAAGTGATAAAGTAACTTAAACATACTGCTCTACAAGTAGTCATTAATGCGATGTTGTTGTGTTTTTAATTACAAATGTTTAGATATCTACTTATTAAAAACTCTATCTACGTTTATAGTAAACATCAAAACACATACTCGTATATCTGCGTATTCTAAATTATTTATTATCAAAGCGACTTTATTTACAAAAGTGCGAACTGATATTACGTGCTTTCTAATCATTATGTAATCTTTTTTTTAAATATTTTTCAATTTTGGTATTTTATTTATTTATTTATTAACCGGTTTATGTTGTTTCTTTATATTTACCATGTTATGTTATATAGGGTCAAAACTTTGCAATACATTTTTATACATTTAGGGCCTTATTCTGTAACTTTTCAAAAAATCGACCTTATTTTGTCAGCGGTGAAAATATTTAATTTTTTCACCGCTCGAATTAAGTTGCTGTATTTAAAATATCTAAAGTGGTATTCTGTATGCAAAATTTTCCATCGCCTTTATAATATACAGCGGTGAAAAAGTATAGTGACGTATTTTGAGACGTCATCAATTTTAAAAATATTCGTCCAATCACGGCATTCAGAATATTGAAATATTTAAAAATTCAAACACTTGACAAGTACGAATACATGTCAATTGTTTAAATCAATTGACAAGCAACATAACCTCACTTTCTGAAATATTTATATTTGTATATTCATATGACTATACATATAGTGTGTATTAAAAAATTTGTACTGAAATTCAAATTATAATTCAAATTGTTTGACTGTTCTAAAAAATACGGCGATGGAAAATTTTAAAGTCACCGCTAAAGGCGACCTTATAATTTGGTCGATTTTTTTCCAGCGACAAAAATAAAATCGATTTAAATTTCTTACAGAATACCAAATAAAAAATCATCGCTTTTGTGACGTCATTTTACAGCGATGAAATTTTTTCACCGGTGGAAATACTTTACAGAATAAGGCCCTTAGACGCCTCGTTCTTAGGCTAATGCTGTACTGCGAAAACGAATAGAGTAGATAGAAATCCGTAATTCTGTAATAGCTATGTTGAATCATATAAATGAACATGCACTCTACTCTGCTGACTTGAAAATCGAATGGAAGTTATCCTATATTATTATGGTTCAAGTGAAAGATTATATGTTTATATGTCCACGCGATTCGAATGATGGCCAGAAAACGGCTCCATGCAACTTTATGAAAATTTTCTATTTCACACAAAAAATTCTAAGACTTTCGGCGTTTTCGGATTTTCCCCTGAATTTTCTGGAATTTTGCCTTTATTAGTATTAAGGTATTTAATGCTAACATATTTCAAACTTTAGAAATTTAAAAATTGATAAAAGGGGTGTTGTGAAAATTGGGAGGTCCTCTAGGAATTTCAAATTTGAATTTCGTAATAATTTAGTATCTAATTAATATTTAAATATAATTGAAATATATATATATATATATATATATATATATATATATATATATATATATATATATATATATATATATATATATATATATATATATATATATATATATATATATATAGGGCCCCTATACCATAAATAGTGTCCTCATTGTAAGATATAGTTTCTGATCTCAGCATCGAAAATACGAGTTAAATAAAAATAAATTCAAAAATATAAATAATAACTGGACGCTGTTATGCATTCATGTGTCAAGCGCCACATACTGGGATTTGAGAAAATTAACATTCTAGTTTTTCTAATTCAAATTGTTCAGATAAGAATAATTAGAATTATTTTTATCATATAAGCAAGTAAATATTAGAACTATTACAGATATTCATGAATTATTCATTGGAATATCATGAATTTAAAGAATAACTGATAAAATATAAAAAAATATTATTGCAAAATTCAATATGCTTAATTAAATTTGTGAAAATGTTTCAAAGTCTCTTGACACATAAAAGCAAATTAACTTATGGACTATTTATATTAATAAAATAATTTAAGGTTTATACTTCACAAATTAGAATTGGATTTTTATTGGAATTATTCTTTTATTAAATTTATCAACAGTGACATACGAACTTTTTATCAAAATTACATCAATAGTTTTTAAGTGATATTAATATATTCTAACATTGAAACGGAAGTTATAACAAATTTCTCATCAATAAATTTCTAAATAATAATATGAAAATCGTGAATAAAAATTATTATTTTTTATTTATTTAAGGTAATATTATTTTTTAGTGCTCTTTTTGATTTATTATTACTGATTCTCATCTTCATCATCAGGATCAATGGCGAAGTCTAATGTGTTTCCTAGTCCTTCAATATCATCGATAAAATCAGCTGATTCAGCATCTTTGAGAAAATTGTAAAATTCTTGACAGTCTGGTGGAACTAATTTGAACAATTCATTTAAATCAGAAATTTTAGCTGAAGATAAAGCTTTTCCCTGTGGCCATAAATTCGGTAATTCAATATCATTCAATGTAATTCATTTCTTTCCTTTTTTCATTTTACCAATGTTAATGATTTGTGGTTGGTCAGAAAGTTTTGATTTTATTTCAATTAAGTGCGGAGTATCTTTATTCAATTTTATTTCACACGTCTGAAGCCATGATATTTTTTTTTTATTTATATCAACTTTTCGATTTATTATTGATTTTATTAAAGGTTGAATCGAAATAAAATCTTCAGGTTTCATTTTTTTTATTATGAATTTCTAATGTAATCAGCGTCAGTGTATAATCGGTCCATGTTTGTTAAAGCACGTTCAACATCACCGAACTCAGAATCGTTTGGTAAATATGTATGTCCTGATTGTAAAAATCGCAAGGTAATTGACTTTAATTTATGGTGATTCAGTAATGTATGTAAAAGCATTAAAACCATGTTAATACTCCGATTCTGACCGCCACATGAATCAGCCCAGAGTGTCAAGTGCTCCGCTGTGTCTTTTAAGTCTTCCAAAATGAATTTCCTGAGACATGATCCGACTTCTTGAGTTCCTTTCCCAGCTTCATGTTCGAGCCAGGTATGAAATATCCCTTTGCCAGAACTACCACAGTGAATTCCTAAATTATAAAAAGTCGAAGTTTCGAAGTTAAATAATACGAAACAATGCTTTAGGCGGATGAACCATTTTTGCAAAACGAGAATTCTGCATTGAGATATTGTAATAATAAGTTTAAGCTTTTACATCGAATGCAAATTTTTTTATGACATAGTTCATAAAAAATATTTTTATTTATTGTATTAGAAACAACATTTCGTGCTTAACTCAATTTTTAATATTTTGGCGCTTGACACATGAATGCATAACAGCGTCCAACTATACTCCGAACAATCTGATCCCATTGCAATTCTGATAATTATTGCGTAGTTGATTCCATTCAATCAATATGTCCTGTTAATTCTATGTATGCTACGCTATTTTATTATACATAACAAAAACTATTTGAATACGAAAGGAAATTAAAATGAAATTAATAATATGATAAAAATGTTGTCAATATAAATATACGAGTATATTGTGCATGTATTTAATTGAGTTCTATCACCGATGAAATAATACTGTGACGAATAGTGTATAGCTTAACAAAAACTATAAGTGACGTGCCTCACATATGTGGACAACATCGTTGCCTTGTTAGTTTCATGACTATAAGCACATTATCAAATGAACTCTGATAACAATCTAACTTTGAAAATATAGTGGTGGTCAGGAATTGAATCCGATGACACAGAAAACTGGCATCAATCCTAAGTACTCTCGGCTATCAAGCCGGTATTTATCTATGTGTCATCTTTCAAACGACAACTTCAAAAGTGTAGTGGATATGAAATAACATACTGAAGATAATAAATCTAAATTTTATATAATTCTATAAATAAACTAGCTGTCCCGGCCACGCGTTGCTGTGTGTAACGTTTTTGTCATATTACATTACATAGCGCCATCTATTGAATATTTACTCAATCTATTTACTCAATCTAGTCAACCGATGTCGCCATCATCGTCGCCAGATGTTATATGTCATATACAGATAATTAATAGACAAATAATTTGCAATAAGATAATATTGCAATCATAAATTGAGATGTAAGCTATCCTATCTTTCAAGTTGGATCAAACTGCACCCGGTGTACAAATTTGATTAAAATCGGTTAAGTAGTTTAGGCGTCCATCGCGGACAGACAACGTGACACGTAATTTGTATATATTAAGATATTAATTTATGCATTTAAGTCAGTTCAAATTTATTTATATTTATTTACTAACTTATAAACATAAAAATAAATCGATTAGAATATTTTTTTTTTTTATATTTATTTGGCTTTCGCTTATTCAACCTTCTTGCCGATTTAAAATACATAATATATAAAATTTTACTTTAAAAATGTTTACGTCCCTAACACATGTGGAAATTATAATATATATAATAATAAAAAAAAAAAAAAAAAACCATTTTAATGTCAATGTTAAATATCAATTTTGTTTTCTGTTACAAACTCGATGACTCTTTTGGTACTTTTTTCTGATGTTAATAAATACAACACATTTACTGGAAGAAACACTTTACTTTTTAGTTCTATTAATTTGTCTATTTGATTTTTAATAAGTTTACATTCTAAAATCATATGATTTATTGTGCCTTCCTCTCCACAACGACAGTTTGGAGATCCTACCAATTTTATTTTATGTAGATGATATGGACTTCTACAGTGGCCTGATTTTATTCTAGTAATAGTTGAAATAAATTCGATTAGAATATGCTGAGCCGGAGTTGATATTTATTTGATAACCGGTTTCTTTAACATAATTCCAATATTTTTATTACTGTTGTTAAGACTACTGAACGTTAGTTTACTTTGCTTATCTTGAAAACTCTAAATCTCACAAACATTTGTTAATAACTTTTTGTTCTAACTTTTATAATAAAAAAGTTACAAATGTCTAATTTTACTAGAAATAAGTAATCGAGAATATATTTTATTTCAATGTGATTTTGCAACCTTCGTGATATAATACTTCATGGGTTACACAACTCAGCTGTTAGTAGTAAACGACATATCACACACACACACTCGTATGCGTCTCTATTGAATAAATGATTTGAATTTCCTACATGTGACATACCATGCATTGTAATTTTTTATAACGTTAGATCACTTTAATAATTATTGTGAAAAAATTACTATTTTGATTGTTAATATCTCCTACATTATAACGAGTTATTTAAAAATAATTGAACATTTAAGGTTCTAGTAACCTTTTTTACCAATATATAGTACAGTTTTAGATAAGGACAAGAGGTAGATGACGGAGATAGAGACAATAATAACATAGTAAAGGTAGAGAGTCAAGAAGAAAGAGTAAAGTAAGAGAGTCAAGAGGAAATAGTAAAGATAGAGCGTCTATGCCTGTAATAGACATAAGTGGAGAAGTGAAAACGAAGAGAGAAGGCAGGAAGGATAGTGAAAAGATAATACAGGGTTTGTCGAGAGGAGACAAGGAAGGCAAGAGGTGATAGATGAAGATACAGGCAATAAGGAAGGAGAAGCAGGAAACGGTGAGAATAAAGGAGAAGTAGGGGACATGAAGAGAGAGGATCAAGAAAAGAAGAAACAGAAAGTACTATTCGAAGTAGTAATAGTCTTGAATAGTTTAAGTTTAGTTTTTTAACTTTGAATTTATATGATATGCATTAAGAAGTACAATAATGTAGATTGTAAAGCCGAAAGGCACACAATTAATTAATATAATATATATAGTACAGTTTTAAAGAAATTTCGTTTCTGCCCTTTCACAAAAACAAATTGCCTTTCGGCAAAATTAATTGTATCTAATCACAATCACCTTCTGAGGTGAGGTCTCTCGGAGGCGTTTGAATTCGTGTTCAAAATAAGACTTGGTAATATAAATAATATACAAAAGGTACAACAATTATTAATAATGAGGGTTCACCGTTCACGTTCGCCTCCTATATTTAAGCGAACACGTCATTTACCCAGAATCATGGACGTCCGTAACTGAGGGCAAACTGACCACTCCCCACTCGGGATTATGAGTTTTTTAATTAAATACATGAAATAAAGTTTGTAACACATTTGTACTAGATACAATAGTATTTAAGTCTTAACTTTGCTTTTTAAACTTTTCGCGGACACCCATGTCTACAATACTTTTCTTATTACTATATATATTTATTAAAAAAGTAAATAAATGTAGATTTAATCAAACGGCTTATCTTTTCTAATAAAAAACTAAATAATTAGAATTAAAATATAATGAAAAAACAACTAACATATAAAATGTAATATACGAGTATGTTTACTTTATACAAAGGAATTGAATACTTTTAAGAATTGAGCGAGCGTACGTCTTGATTTTTTAATTACATTGTGAACTGCGGTTATTTATGCGATAAGAGCAGCGATTGGAATATAAATCGCGTAAATAGTTTCAACATGGAATACGTAACACAAAATCCTAGTGTTAAATGGAAAGTAATGTATTAACACTAATACAAGAAATATTATTATAACACCCTAACCTCAAAAAGTAAACTCATGTAATTTTACAGAAATTTAATACATTTTTACATAATGTTTTTTACAATTTGATTAAATAGGTTATAATAATCTTATTTATAATGTCCTTGGTGTATATTTATGATCTTATATTCTTAGGATCTTATATTCTTATATGTTTGGTAGTGAATTTTGTATGGCAGCGCGAAAACGAATGTTTTTGAAAATTGCCTATTTCGTAGAGAAAAAAATTCTAAGACTTTTGGCGTCCCCGGATTTTCCCCTGAATTTCCTGGAATTCCGTAATTTTGGAAAAACTGGAAAAAAAGTGAACTCTTTTTTACTGTATTACTTTTAATTCGTAAAAGATAGAAAGTTGCATTTTATACTTCTATACATTTTTTGATACAGCTTCACTGTAACAGGAGTCATTTTGTGTTAATTTTGAATTGCAATTTTTTAACGTGAGTACTAATATTGTATTTTAATACAAAGGGTATAGTGTGCCAGTAGGGAGTGTAATTTTATAATTTGTTTTACCTGATGATGACCTGGCATAGGGGATCGAAAGGTGCTGATAAAAGGTTGTTTTTTTGAACATATACCTAGTAATTGAATAAGGATTCTAAATTTTTACCTAGAAATATATATATATATATATATACAATTTTTAGTTCATATAGGGACTGAATATTACACAATGAAGAATTCACTGTTTGGTTATCATGAATACATTTAAATTAAAAAAAATTTAACGATTGTGGTAGCTTATTGATTAATGCATTATCGTGCAAAAATATAGATTTGTGGTTCGATCTCGAGCCAGCTTGTGGATTTTACTTTATTTTCTACAGCATTACACACTTTGAGTAAGCTTTGATTTTATAAATATATTTATATCGGGTAATATACAATCTATCATAATAAAAAATATTATATTAATAAAATATAATAAAATATTATAATTAAATGTGATATTGAGCTATTAGCTTGAGAGTAGTGGATCTAAAGGTACACTTTCACCTCATTAATTAACAAATTGTTAAATTGTTTCCATTATTGAGCAAATTAATCTATATATTAAGTAAACTGCTGGCAAGTAAATTTGGATGAACATTTTTTTATATTAAATAAACCTTATATAGACTATTAAAATGTTCTTAAATTTAATAGACAAATGCATATTAAAATTAAGAACCTAGTATATTAATTATTTTTAAAATGCATATTTTGAATTTTTCGTCGAAATTAATAACATCAATATAATTTTTACTTACAAACAATTCTATTTAAATGCGCTGCAAGTTATAAAAATGAATACACGGGGACTGAATTCTATTTTAATACACTGGTTATAAAATATGTTTCAGAAATGTATATAATGTACAGTGTATTTATAACCGTTATTTTAACTTTTTTTGAAAATAGAAAATAATTTTACTTGTAAACAATAAATGAAGTAAAATGTATCATAATAGTAGTTCAAAACTCTCGTTTACTCTTATTTTGAAATAAAAGATCACGTGCTTCTTTTTAATACCAGTTCTTAATTTGTTTGAAATTTAATTTAAATAATTCTATGAAAAACTTTACTATGGTTTTTTTTTTTGAAATATTATATTTGTTTAATAATATTCCGGAAAAAACAACACGTATACATTAGAAAAATTGAAATAAATTAGAGACGCAACGTGCTAAGAGCGTTGATTTTTTATGTTAGGCTGCTTTGTCTTTGAGTTGGACCAGTGTTCTATTTTCTGAGTTTAGTTATAGTTTCATCTCATTGATTATATATAATGTACGAATTAGATAGTGATGTAGCCCACATATGTGAGGCCACTACACAATAAATACTGTAGACAGAGACATTAAATTAAATAAAATTATTAGGTTTGGTTGTTATTAAGTTAAATTGGTAATGGAAATACATAATCATAAATTTATTAGGCAGCGGTATAGTTTACATATAGGTGGCCACGACACCACTCAGTGATTAGACACAGCATAAAAATAAGAATAAACAATATTACCTTTAATAAAATTAAAAATTACAAAATATTTTTAACTTTTTTTAAAAGTAAAATATACTTAGAGTACTTAATTGCATTTAGTGGGATACTACACATGCTGATATTATTAATAATAATTAAAGAGTACTTACACAATTTTCTGAAGTTTAGAAGAAGCCGGTAAAATTACCACAAAGTTTAGAAAAATTTCAATAAAAAATTTTCTCAAAAATGAAAACAAAATTATTTCTAATTAAATCAAATATTTGAATAAATTTTTAAAATAAATAACTGTTATATTATTCTAGTATATATTTAAATAAGTTGATTGTTGATTTGGAGGTTTGTTTTCGCGAGCGCGTCGAAAGTGCGAATGGCCAAAATGCGGGAGTTGCAGCCCTTTTTGAACTCAGGGGTGATCTGCTTCCGCTCGAAGGAGCCTCGTGTTAGACAGAGATAGATAGAGAGGGTTATATAGTTTCCATATAATATTTTCATTTGTATCTATTTTTTAGTTTTACAAGTGTACACCTCTCTAGCTGTAGCTAACAGTAGCGAGGAGTAGATAACAATTATTAAACAACTGTTATCAGTCGTACTGCTATAGTTAACTAAACTCAGTACTTCATAAGTACTTGTTATTGTTTAAAGTGGTTTCCAAGTATTAATTTATATGAAAAGTGGGAAAAACAATATAAAGAAACTTCTAACCACTCATCATCATCATTCTCAGTTGAACAAACAATTAAAAAATAATTGAAAATGAGTGCTATTTACATTTTCAAACTGTTGCATTATTTCCTGAGTACGAAAAGTTTCTGTACTTATTATAATGCGTTAGGGCTCTTAAACACTGAAAGCAACTATTTGCGGCGACTTTTTAAGTGTATCGTTTTAGTACACTTTATCATGAGATGAACCATTTATTTCCATGTTTATTAATTCACTATTATACATCTGTATTATACTGTTAGTATATACTAACAGTAAGTAAGTACATTTTTAAGTAAGTAAGAAAAACTTGTTCAAAACTGGGTTACTTTGCAAAAAAAGAAATTGTGCACAATGGGCTTGTGTCCTATGTCTTAATTTTTATGAAAGTGTACAATATATTGATAAAGTGGGTTACTATAACCTCAAATGTCCAATTATTTTTTAATAACTTCTTATATGTTAATAAATATTAACAATTAAAAAAGTCATTTTGTCTCTTTAATTATAAAGGAATTCAACGTTGTACACATTCCAAGTGCATGTGACATCACAATCCTTGTGTAAGGTTACCAACCTTACAGCTCATAAATCTCTGCTATATGTATTTGTATATCAAAATATCAAATATTATTTACAGCTATTTCAAGGAACACTTAAATTCCAATATTATGTCTGCCTTAGCAGGGTTAAATAAAGTAAAAACTTATTATTCTTTGACTTGACTTGATTATTTGATTACCAACAGCTACAAAACATTACCACAGCACTACTCAACAAATAACTGACGTTAAAATGCATTTCACGTCATACAAATATGGCCGACCATTTCTAGCGCTAAAACTACAATTCAAACTTTTAATTGCTATATCTCCGTCAATATTTAGATATTTAATAAAATAGACACATTTATTAACATCAATTTCTATCAACAATTGAAAAATCGACCACTAAAAAATGAGGACACAAGCCCATTTAAGAAATAATCTAGCAAGTGTCGTACCATTTTGGAATCCTTATTAAATGCGTCAACTTTCAGTGTTACTTGCCAAACTCGCATGGTACATTTTTTTCAGGACAGTCATTTAAAAGGTACGTTCCACTAAGCGTTCACAATAATCACGCTCACGACCGCAGTTTTTCCCGTTTCACTTGCTTGCGAGCGTTGCAAGCATACACTCAAGTGGAATGGATTATGGAGCGTTTTGAATGGTTTTAAGCGTTGAAAAAATAAGGATTGCGATAGTTGATTAAATAGCTCTGTAGCAAAAGCTATATCTACAAACAAAATAAATTTTTCATAAAAGAAATATATTCTAAATGATAACGAACATTGTTTATTTATTAAATTAGGTTATGGTATGAGGAAGAAAAATAGCAGTCAAATATGAATTAAAATTAATTTTATTAAGCTTATTTAACATAATTATATAATAAAATGAAATCCAATAAAATATCTCTTTCCGAATCATATAAAGTAATTTTTTCTGACATCGTCATCTTTAAGTTTTGCGTTATGTTTAAACATTGCGCCGAAATGCTCAACGACGACCACTATAACCCAACTCTTCAGATGGGTCGTTGTGAGCTTGGCGTGAGCGAAATTAATGACGTCATTAGTGACGTTTTCGAATATTTTGGACGTTGGGTCGAGTACCTGCAGAGCATGGAGCTTTTGTGGTTGGTAAATTTCACTCCTTGAATTTGTTGTCCGCTCTTGTCGCGCCTGATTGTATGTATATTACTTGAGACTTAATAAATAGAGGGTACAATGTCGTAGACTATTGTAACAACACAGTGACCGAGTTTGTAGAAACGTTAACGCAAGACTGTAATGTTTTGCGAGATCGAGTTAAATTGATTATATTCGAAATATTAGAAATAAAACACATTTAATTCTACTGTATTGTAGAGTATTTTTTTGTACGATTGTCACCATATTTTCGACAAAACTCACAAAGGGTTCATCTTTATAGTCGTTTATGTAAAATATATATTAAATATACAAAACTGTGTGTTTAGCAGATGAGCAATTATGTAAATTTTCATAATGCAAATTTAAACATTATGAATTTGTGAAATATTGTGAACTTAATCTTTTAAAATCTTATTTAAATGCTCTAACTATATGAGATTTAAGCTTAAATTAGGAGCGCCCTTTGACTATCGATTTTACGAAACTATCTATTTATCAAGATTCTACAATTTGATTTACATCTTGATTTGTATCATCTTCTTTTATTACACTAACTGGGGCTATGCGACTGATGCGGTTGCATCAAACGCAAAGAGGAAAGGGGTGCCAAACTATACAAAAAAGGCGCCTAGTGTAATTTAATTTTACAGTACGCTATTCTAAGGGAGATGGAAACAATACGGCGACTGTCTATACTATCTCCCCAAATTTCATTCTTTCAGTCACAATTTACTCAGTCGAGATTCGTATACAGGGTGTCCCAATATTCAACGATAAGCGGGCACCAGAGGGTAGTCCTGCTCATGACTACACAAGAAAAAAAGAAGAAAAAAATTATCTCATTTTGTTTAGGAATTAAAAAAAAATAATTTTTTTTTCGAAAATTGAAACACCTTAAAATGTTTTTAACTACCATGACCACAATTTTTCAAATATTTCCGATTTTTTTTTGTATCGGCAACCTAAAGAGCACTATTTCACAATATTTCAAGGATCAATCAAATTTCAATATTATGTCTGCCTTAGCAGCGTTAAATAAAATAAAAACTTATTATTCTTTGACTTGATTTGATTATTTGACTACCAACAGCTACGGAACATTACCACAGCACAGACCTACACAACAAATAACTGACGTTAAAATGCATTTCACGTCATACAAATATGGCCGACCATTTCTAGCGCTAAAACAACAATTCGAACTTTTAATTGCTATATCTCCGTCAATATTTAGATATTTAATAAAATAGACACGCCAATACACATTTATTTACATCAATTTCAATCAACAATTGAAAAATCGACCACTGAAAAATGAGGATACAAGCCAAGCATGGCTAGTCGGAGGTATTTCTCAGGCCGCGTTTACACTTGCGTGTGCAAATATTCCTAGCGAGGTAGAAATAATAAGTGGAGGAGGACCTAAAGAAGGTAGGTGTGAGGATTTGGAAGATGAAAGCGGCTAATAGGAAGGAATAGAAAAAAAATCCTATAGGATGCCAATGGTCTACAAATGCTGTAGCGCCAAGATGATGAATGGAATTGGAAACCTGAACAGTACATATCAGATGTATTTTTGACTCTTTTATTTCACTTACTTTTGTCTAATAAATGAATGACGCATATTCTTATATACACCATTAGTACATTGCAATTCCCACGATTCAAACCATTATAAAAAGTAGAATTTCATATTTAATAAATTTCAAGAGGATTATCGCAAAGTGCAATTGATATTGCGATATTAGCGAAGTTCAAAGTTCAATGTACGTGTTCACCGTCTACTGTGTTATTAGGTTTTCAACGAACATTTTATTTCAAATTTTATTATTTTTATGAAAATATTATATTAAAGTTAAATGTCACTCAACCTTGGTTAACACCTCTGCGGCAAGAGCATTTGATTATATTTAATTATGCATTCTTTAATTTAAGCACAAAGACATACACAGAAATATATATATATATATATATATATATATATATATATATATATATATATATATATATATATATATATATATATATATATATATAGGGGTTGGTCGTGATCTTTAACTTGAACGATTCTTCCGCTATTAATTTTTTCTTCACACACTAGGTATTACAAGAAAGTAGGCTTTGGTTTAATCAGACGCTTGTTTTTTCTTTATATAAGTTAAAAAGTTTCTAGACACTTACAAACGATACAGTCGTCGAGAGTACCTATGCTTGACGCCAAACTGATGTATCTTCGGGTTTGATTCCCTACCAGTGTTATATTTTTCTGATTTGGTTGTTGTAATAATGATACGACTCAGCATCGGATATAGGCCTACTTTAAATAAAATAAATTAATAAATATATGGAAAAAACCTAAATATGGAATGTCTAAATACTTACCAAAATTTTGATATGAACATAACCGAAAATGGTTTGAAAATTTGTTTTCGTTTATTTTACCTAATCGAAATATGGTTTCATGAATCGTTCAATCATGTCTGAATGTTTGCAGGGAAAAATTCGTTCCCATTTGCTGAGGTAACCGTTTTTGGAACATTTTTAGTCTCTAATACAATTGAATTTGACACGATACCAAAATTACTTAAAAGACCTTTTTTATATTTAGCGCACAGACGGCTAGCTATTAAACTATGTTTTAATTTATATAAAACTGTACTATATATTGATAAAGTTAACCTCAAATGTCCAATTATTTTTTAATAACTCCTTATATTTTAGGACATATTTACAATTAAAAAAGTTTTTTGTCTCTTTTAAACGGATACAACATTATAGAAAATTTCAATACATGGTACGTCATGTCCACAAATTTGCCATCTCTTTTATACAACAGATACGCATACGAGTGTGTGTGCGATACGTCATTTACTACCAACAGTGCGTTGTGTATCCCATGATGTATTATATAACGAAGATTGTGGAAAAGGTAAAATAAAAGGTAAAGGTAAATAAATGCATATCTAAAAACATGCGACAATTCTGCACTGAAATTTCAATTTGACATAGCTATAACTCCGTCAACTTTTGGATTTTTATAAAAATTAAAGTGTCTTACATATGTTAAAATTTATTTCAAGCGAAAATTTAAAAAATGACCTCTAAGGGCCTTATTCTGTAACTTTAAAAAAATCGACCTTATTTTTTCAGTGGTGGAAATATTTAATTTTTTCGCCGCTTGCATAAGGTCGGTGTATTTAAAATATCTAAAGTGGTATTCTGTATGCTAAATTTTCCATCGCCCTTATAATATACAGCGGTGAAAAAGTAGAAACTGGTATTGATAACGTATTTTAAGACGTAAGTACGAATACATGTCAATTGCTCAAGTCAATTGACAAGCAACATAACCTCACTTTCTGATATATTTATATTTGTATATTCATATGATTATACATATACTGTGTATTAAAAAATTTGTACTGAAATTCAAATTATAATTCGAATTGTTTGACAGTTCTAAAAAATACAGCGATGGAAAATTTTAAAGTCACCGCTCAAGACGACCTTATAATTTCGTCGATTTTCGATTTTTATCCAGCGACAAAAATAAAATCGATGGAAATTTCTTACAGAATACCAACTAAAAAATCATCGCTTTTGTGACGTCATTTTACAGCGATGAAATTTTTTCGCCGGTGGAAATACTTTCCAGAAAAGGCCCTAAAAAAGAGTTCACAAACCCATTCTCTATTGTGTGGCATCAGCTTTTGATTCACGACATCAACAATTCATGTAAATACCAAATTCAATCCGTCTTTGCTTAATGAACTCCATTGTCGGGTTCAGTCATTGCAAAACAATACATATTTTTCAACATGTGATTTAAATTACTTGTTCTTCTGTTGGCTAAACTGGTTAACATTAAAATAGAGTAGGCTTTACATAAATAAATGACAGTTGTAGACATGGGCGTCCACAGCTAGATATAAGCGGGATATCTCTAAAAATTGAAATTTAAACTTTGGCTTAGATTCCACTAAGGAGTAACCCTGTCTTATGAACATGAACACACCACAGAAATCGCCACGCCATAGAAAGGTTTTTTCCATGTCTTTCTTTTTGTAGGGCATATAGTTGAATGTAGACACACGCATTACGGAATTAATTCCTCTAAAGTTATATACTGTTGTCGGCGGATCTCTTTCGGAGCAGTATGCAGTCTGCCCCTGCATCTCTTTTAACATGCATTAACAAGGTAAAATAAATACATACAACAGTATAAAGCCGGTTACGAACGCTAACGACACCACGAAAACTTTCAACATTGGAACTAAGTGTGTCCAACATTCATGTTGGAAGAAGTTCGGGCTGTTGTCGGTCTTTTGACCTGCGTCAAAAGGGATTTTTCTACCCCCACCACACACTTAATCCACATGTCCTGCACTGCTGTACGAGTCGTCCACCAAAGGAAGGTTTTATACTTAAAAGTTTTCTTATTTACTTGTAAGTTTTTGTTAAACAATGTCAGTGTCAATAGTACCAACAAATCAATAAAATAAATAAATCATTCGGATCAAAAATTCGTTCCACCGTGTAGTAGGAAACTTGCCATGTCAATCTTCAAATATATGACTCACACGTTGGATGCAAGCCGGAATAGTAAAGATAGCCGAAATAGTAAAGATAGAGCGTTTATGCCTGTAATAGACATAAGTGGAGAAGTGAAAACGAAGAGAGAAGGCAGGAAGGATAGTGAAAAGATAATAGAGGGTTTGTCAAGAGGAGACAAGGAAGGCAAGAGGTGATAGATGAAGATACAGGCAATAAGGAAGGAGAAGCAAAAAACGGTGTAAATAAAGGAACAGAGAGAGGATCAAGTAAAGAAGAAACAGAAAGTACTATTCGAAGTAGTAATAGTCTAGAATAGTTTAAGTTTAGTTTTAACTTTGAATTTATATGAAATGCATTAAGAAATATAATAATGTAGATTGTAAAGTCGAAAGGCACACAATTAATATAATAAATAATATATACTCGTACATTTTGATATTTATGTAACTTTTTGTTAGAAAAATTTATGAACAGAATAGAAATTGAGAATTACAAGGACTGAAAGGGATATATATTTTTTATATGATGATATTATATATATATATATATATATATATATATATATATATATATATATATATATATATATATATATATATATATATATATATATATATATATATACCTACCTGAGTACTGAAGAAAAACAAGGGTTATTTACTCATCAACGTAAACACATACCTTCAATTAACCATAATCGAGTTTTTGATAACTTGATATTGTTGCTAACAATTTTAATAACACCCAAAACACTCATATAACAAAATGTAGTAGCTCATGTGATCTCTGGTGGTGTTTTAAAAAAAACACGCTCTTGTGCTGTTCCAGCTTCCAGTACATACGAGTACATACTGACAAACATACGAGTACAAGTATGTACATTTAAATTTACGTTTAACAAACATGCTGCTTGAAAACTAATTAGATAAATTTGCATTATTCGCATAACCCTTTTTCATTACTTCATTATATTCATTCATCAGATAGATACTTATACAAATACAACTGACTTCACACTGCGCAGCGCTGAATTATAAAATAAAATAACAACCTATTAATTGTAATTTATAGCAAAAAAAACTGTTCTTACTATTTTTTTTCGATTAAAAAGTAACGTCACTAAAACCACTGTTTCTCGTAAACTAATGGTCTAATTGTCGTGAAATTTTGACAAATATCGTTTAAAGGTTAGTACTATATAAAAATCATATGGATTTGTCATGTATTTGTAGCAGACCTTCCTAAGGATTGAAGGATTATACCGTAATAAATACCGTAAAAAATTAAATAAATAACTATTTTACTTAATATTCAATTAATTGTGAAATATTTTATTGCTTCTTATAAATTAAATCTATCTAACACATCCATAGACATTACATATAAAAAATATATTTTTTATTTATTACTTAACTTTCGCTACTGAAATATTTTAAATTTTCTTTAAGTTAAGAAAATAATATTTGAAATTTATATATTCCTTTCCAAACGTTAAGATTTTTAAAATAAGAAGTAGTTTTTATTTTGTATTTTTCAAAATAAAATATATTTTTAATTTTCATTTGAACATCTTCACGTTTGGAATGGTTTTTGTATACAAACTAATAATTACTAAATGAAACACAAAATTTAAAAAAATTCAATGAACTTATATGTAGCAAAATATATGCTAGATTACTACATATTTATATCACAATATTCAATATCTGCAGAAAGTTCTTGCCCCCATTCCCACTTTTTGCTTGATATTTAATGTACGTTTTTATATAATATTTTAATCTAGATTCCAGGTTTTCAAAATAGGCATTTCTTGTCACATTCGTGTTTTAATTTGAGCTTAGTTAATTTAGTTGATGCGTATGCGTCGTTGGTAATATAAATTTTTGACAGTTAAACAAAATTGAACGTTAAATAATTTTAATTGCTGTTTTTATTAACAATTAGTAATAGAAATTGTTTTTATTTCTTTATTTTTGACAAACTAGCATGCGCGATGATTTTTGAAAATTTCCTATTTCGTAGGGAAAAAAATTCTAAGGCTTTTGGCGTCCTCGGAATTTTCCCTGAATTTGCATTGGAAACCCATAATTTTGAATAAACTGAAAAAAAAATCATCACTTTTTCCTGTATAACTTTTAATTTGTAAAAGATAGAAAATTGAAATTTTGCATGTGTATTACGGTGTTCAATGCTGATATTTTTCAAAAATTAGAAATTAAAAATTGAAAAAGGGAGCGGTTAAAAAAATCGGGGGCCCGGTAGTGAACTTTGGAGACAGTTCATATTTTGGGTTGTAAAATATTGAAGTATATTATTCATAAAAAAGAATTCAAACTTTCAAAATTTTATTTGGGGGCAGTTTTGCCGAGAGTAAAAATTGTGCTAGAAAGTTGAAATTTTGAAAAAATTCCACATTTTAGAAAAAGGTGGTCAACTAACGAATAAATATTTTAAATTTTGTTGAAAAAAAGTTTATATGAAAAATTATTTGTAGTTATATGTAAAATTAATAAAGAACGGGTTAAATATTTCAATTTAAAAATGGAATTAAAATTTGAAATGATATTCAATTCACACATAAAAGACAGTCGTCGCTTGCGACGGGGGTAAACTCTAGTTATATTATATTTTAAAGTATGTGTTTTTATTTATAAATTCTTTTTAAAATGAAATATCTACCATTGTCTAGAAATACACAATACAGCTATTGTGGAGGCCGTACTCGCCGTACACGCTGTCATTAGTAGATTGGTTTTGTATTCTCTGTACGGAATTATTGGAATTACTGTGCCCACGTGTTATCCTTTCTTCAATGATTTCTATAAACTAACTTTAAATTTCCAGTGAAATAGGCAGGAAGTAACATTTGATTGATATACGTTGCCAGTGGCGTACCATGCAAGAATATTCCGCTGACTTTATTTATTACAAAACTATACACTTTTTGTTTTTATGTTGAAAAAATAGAGGCAATATCATATGAACACATTGAAGTAACAGAAATAACGCTAACATTTTTGGTTTCAGTTTTCCGAAACCTTCATTAAATGAAAGCAAAAGTTCTGTTTAAAATTGTTATAAAAAGTTATATTTAAAATTGGGTTGTGAACAAAAACTGAATTTATATAAAACTGCAATGTATATCCCCCTCAGACACTAGTAAAATTAAGATAAACATATTTTTATACAATAGGCTTATATACTTATAAGGAACACAAAAAATTGTTTTTTAATTTTAATTTATTGAGATATTACATGTAACATATATGCTACTTTATTTGTCAATGACGACAATATTTCAATATATGAATTTTTTTGTAGTAAAACAACGAAAAGCAGTTGCTGCATCGAATAAAGGTGAATTATTTACAACCTTCTAAACGACACCTGGAACGATTTTGTTGATGCATTTTCGGACATATGCAAATTCCCTTGCTTTATTATAACTTTATAAGGTATAGGTTTAGTACGTCTTAGTTTAGGTGGAATTTCGCTTCCTTTATCTTCTTCTTCGTCAGTTGATCCAATCCGTTTATGGTTTGTAGAAAAGATTAGTTCATTAATGATTCATCAACCTAGTTGTTCTTACATTCACATTATGGCATATTACTCTTACTATCATTGTCATTCAAATCTATATCTAAATTATTTCCATCAAAATTCAATAATTATTTTCCCAATTTTTCGTCAGTAAGTCCTACTAAAATAAACAAAAATGTACGTAATGTCTGAAGGGATCTGAAGAGGATATTGATAAAGTTGGCTGTCAAAACTTAAAATATTCAAATATTTTTATTCATTTCGCAATATTATAAAAATTATTAACGATTAAAATAGTCATTTTGTCACTTTAATAATTTAAGAGACCAGTCGACGTCATTTCTTATTCATTCTTCCTCACTACCACTTTCCTACCATCAACACCACTATTAAACAAGAGAAGTGCAAAATACCATCCTCAATCATTCCGGTTTTTACAATCACTTCTGATTTTGTACTTTCTTTTAAAACTTATAATTACTTTTTGACATTTGAGTTATTTAGAAAACAGTTTAAACCACAGTAAAAACTGTATTGCTTTTCGTAAAATAATGAAATACACCTACATTACGAAAATACCACGCAGTTCTGATAAATTTTATGAGTATAAACAACAATTTTATAAATTGTAAGAGTAGTGCACAAGAACTCGCTGTAATAAGACGGCAAATATAATAAACTTAAAATAATAATTTTGCTAGAAAGCCCGCGCTGGCTACTATTTAATGGCTATTTAATTAGATATCAGGTTTTATAACTGTAGCTAGTACCTACTATAGTGTCCGCCACTGTATGTTCTTCATATTAATACAAAAATAACTATCGATGAGTTAAATAAAACCTTTCAGTTTACGGAAATTCTGTGAAAACAAATTGAAATAATAAATAAATACAGGGAGTGTATAAATTAAAGTTGCGAGTTTTTATTATTTTTGTTTTTGAATTTTTTGTTTTCTTTTTTTTTTTGAAAATACAAACAATAATAAATTTTTAATGTATAATAAAACACGAAAACATTTATACATTTTTTTATGAATACGTTCTCGTATGGTCATCCCGCATAGTTTTAATGGTTTCCTAGGACTACAGACTTTTTTCACACATTAGACTTTTTTTTAATTTATCTTAACACGTTTAAAAGTGGTAATTTGTGTATTGTTTTGTTACCATAACCTAAACATGATGAAATACTGATTCTACTTTATTTCCTATAGTCCTATCATCGAAGACTTCTTAGTATGTGTTCAGTTTTTATGTGTCAATATATGTAGCCTACACCTCTAATTACCCAGTAAACATTTTGGTGAAGTGTCCCTATTTGTGACGTTTCTATCACTCTTTCACTTCAATTATAGTTCGCATCAACTTTATCTTCATTTGTATTCCGACAGGTGGAGTGGTTTTGTCATCTGTAGCCGATAAAACAGACATTTCATATGAACGATTGTGAGAAACTGAACTATAAATGAACTCTTTAATGACAAAAAAATCATACACATCTCCAATATGATGTCAAAGTGACTCCAAAATGCTCTAAAATGTTTACTGGGTAGTAACTTTCTGTCAATGTCTGAATACAGTTAATCCAGGCTCGCATCCAGGGGGGTTACTTACTAGGTTACTTTCCCCGTACGACCAATAATTCATGGGGGCGCTAAATTCCGAAACCCAGTAAACATTTTGGAGCATTTTGGAGTCACTTTGACATCATATTGAAGATGCGTATGATTTTTTTGTCATGAAAGAGTTCATTTATAGTTCAGTTTCTCACAATCGTTCATATGAAATGTCTGTTTTATCGGCTACAGGTGACGGAACCACTCCACCTGTCGGAATACAAATGAAGATAAAGTTGATGCGAACTATAATTGAAGTGAAATAGTGATAGAAACGTCACTAAATAGGGCACTTCACTAAATGTTTACTGGGAAGGTACTTTTAGTTTGTTCAAAAAAATTCTTTTTTGGGAAAATTTGGGAGGAACTATCGGTTAAAAAGAGGGGCGCCAATGTCTAGCTTTTGCAATTGTACATTCATTACTGAGCAAATCTCTAATTAAATCGCTCATTTTAAGTAGGCAGCAACTTTAACGTGATGGGTGTAAAATAAAGGTGTAATAAGTTTTCTTTGCTTATCTTCAAAACTATAATTGCCACAAAAATTTTGTAAAAAGGTTTTTTGTAGATAATAACATTATCTACAACTTTTCTTAATAACATATTATGTTAAAAAATTTATAAACATAAATAAATCTTAAATTAAGTGGTTTACTAAATATATAGTTTTGTATGTTGATAAAGCATTGCTTATTATTGGGAAAAAATACCGTTCAAATAAAGCAATGGCTAGACAATTGGTATTCGTTCTCGGTATTACTTGTACCTCCTAAACTAATGGTTGGAATGGCATGAAATTTTAACACATATCGTTTGAAGGTTTGTACTATCTGAAAATCATATGGATTTGTATACGAATTTATTGAGCGATTTGATTCATTCATAACACATTTAAGATTTATTTTTGCTAATAAATTTCTTATTATAAAAGTTGTACAATGACTCAAATGCACTATTTCAGTCTTTCTTCTTGCTTCTGGTCTCTGGTAAAGGTAAGGCCTGTCTCAGTATGGGACCGTATTTAAGCGACGGCGTATTCGGACGTAAATCGGCGGGTTGGATGAGCTACAAAGCAAACCGCCTATGTGTGTCACAGATGTCTGTAGTCAGTCGTCAGATAACTAACTTGTGTACTGTAGGGGGTGTATTGGAGTTTTTTAGCACTAATATAATTTATTATGAGAGCAAACTTTAACTTTAATTTTTATCGATACACTACTGGTATTAAAGGGACTTTAGCATTTATTATATATCTGAGTTCTGGTTGTCGTGAATTTAAATTTAGTTCTATCGTATCGGTATCGGTGTCGGTGTCCATGATTCACTGAAATACAAACATAAACTGAAGCATGCAGAACATACTCGTCACAAGCGATGTCGCCGATAGATCTCATTTGAACCGTATTGCAGCGAAACAACAAGCGATCTTAGGTATCCCCTCCAGTCTGAGGCAGCTGTTTGCATTTACAAAGGGTCAGATAGGATATCGTTGTAGTAGTGGTAACGCTTAGATAAAATTCGCCTTTATACGGTTTTGTAGCTTGCAGTCTGAGAGGTCCAGAGAGGTCTTTCATTTACAGGGATCGGATAGGTAAAGCGTAGTAGCCCGTATACGTCCGGCAGAAATTCGCTTAAATACGGTGCCATACTGAGACAGGCCTAATGCTTTTTGAGGGAGCTCAGCGAGTTGAGGGAACTATGCCAGTTCGATGGTTCGCTTGGTGGAATGTTTTGTTGAAATTAAATTAATTTTTAATTCGGATTTGTATTTTACTGTTATATGTACATGATTTTCGATAAATCAGTTACATAATTCCATAATACTCACATTGCGTAACACACAATTTAATATAAAATAATATGCATCGATAATTATTTGTAATAATTATAATACGTGTATGGTATCTATATATGAACCATCAATAAACAATAAGCTGGTTTCCATTTAATCATTGGAGCTTTGTGTTCAATTTACGTAACACGTACACTGTCAAATAACGCATCACATTTATTTTAAATTTGTTTTTTCTTTTATTTAGTTTATTTAACGTCGGTCTATTTCCGAAGTTGAGTTGTATCACAGACGACCACTTACATGACAACCGACATGAAATAGACCGACGTTAAATAAATTAAATAACAAAATAATATCATTTTAAACATGGTAAGGAAGACGATATTAATAACTATTTTTTCAAAACTGATCATATTCGTTTCAGAATCAAGTACCATTCATCATTATCTTATACACACATACTTGTTGAAAGTACTTACTAATTCATTATATACTCCTAATTGTATGTTTAAAGCACTTAATTAGTTTATTTAATATTTCACTCAAAGTCAATTAATTAATATTTGAAAACCCACCTGAAAAATATATTTTGATCTTTGGATATATACGAGGTATATTCAAAAAGTAACGGAATTTTTTTTATCGTAAAATAGTACTAGCACTATACACAATTACTATGCCAAATTTAAGCAAGATCAGTCAATCCATTTGTTTATAGCAGCTGGTTGAATCACTTTATTTCTTTAAGGTTTTAATGGAGTCAAAATGTATACCCCGTGGCGTTAATTTTAGTTTTAGTAACATAAAGATGTCACTCGGGATGTCAGATCTGGTGAATATGGTGGATGTTCGATGGTATTTATTACGTGTTTAGTTTTAAAATTTTATAAAATAAATAACGTGGGCTTTAGAAACCTCTCAAACTTCCGTTACACCTCGAATTAACTTTTTAAGGCAAGAACGCTGATGTAATCTGTTTATAAAGTATTACTTTAGATCTCCCGTGTCCACAAATGATGACATTTCATTTAGGACTGATTTTTAAATTCTCAGTTAACTCAGGTTTATTATAAACCTTGGTTGTTACTTTTGCTTCTCATAGCTTAACCATTCAAAGTTTCTTGATTCAATTTTTCGTTAATTGTTTTATTATTTTATTTAATGTTTTTACCATTAGGTACTACATTCTTCCGCCTTAAATCATGAAACTACATATCATTGTGCCTACATTGTGCCTATCTACTCATTCTCACTCCTTCCAAAAGAAAAATTTAAATAAAACCAAAACAGATAAATTTAAACCTCTACTGCTTTCTTCCTTCAACTCTCCCTCCTTTTCTACTCTGACTATTTTTCTCTTTCTTCGCTCCTTCTCTCTATCTCCGCCATCCACCGCTTCCAATCTTCTTTTCCCTATTTACTCTTCTCTCCTTGCACATCTTTCTCTATATTTTCTCAGAATCTGCTGCCTTTCTCTTCATTTCCCAATCTAAATCTTGCGATTCCTCTTATGTTCCTTGTCTCTTTTTCTCGTATGTACATTTTTCTTTGCCCAACTAACTGATTATGCTATAACTAAAGTTAAAACTGAGAATAGAAAAGACGGCTCTTATGTATGCCATATTTGTTAAAAAAAAATTTTAAAATATCCAGCAAAAAATAATTAATTATAAAAATACATAACAAAAAATAAACAGTGAAATAAAATTGCAAATAGTAACTGCAAATAAAAATGACATCATATTTATATACAAGATACACTTTAGCCTCATTCCCACTCACTGTTTTGATATTTAATTTACGTTTTTATTTAATATTTTAAATTAGATTTCAGGTTTTCAGAATGGCATTACTTGTCACATTCGTGTTTTAATTCGTTAGTAACATAAATGTTAACAGTTCGACAGTTGGAAATAATTGAATGTTGATAATTAAAATTACTGTTTGTGATTAGTAATAGAAATTGTTTTTACTTCTTTATTTTTGACAAACTGACATTGAACTTCTTTTAAAAATAAATCTTACTCCATTTTGGCAGATTGTCATATTTTGGAGGTTATAATATAACATAGTTTTTTTTTAATTTATAAACTTTGGATATTGTAAGGTTCTAAAAAAACAAAGAAAACGTAAATTAAAAATAGTGCGAGGAATGACTACGCATATTCCCATATGCTATACAAAATTAAAAACAAAAATAAGAAAATGAGTGGGAATGATACTTCAGACGTAACATGTATTGTACAATGGATTATTTTGATAGTGAACAGATGTTCGTGATTATTTTGTAGTTTACACTTTGACCCCGATCTATATTAAGCCGAATGTAATACAAGCACTTATTTCACTTGAATGAGTTCATATTATATTTCGTGAACTAAGACGCCGCCGTGTTTCTCAGCGTGAATCTAGCACACGTGCCTAATGTAGCTGTAGCATCTTGGAAAATGTTTTTAATTATTAATTTCATTCACACGCATTAGTAGTTTATTGATATTTTATAAAACATTTAAAATTTGTCGCACATCTTTAATCAATAATGAGTAGTGTACCTCAAATTTTAGGATATTTATCAAAAAAAAATTAGCATAGTACACACAACCAGAATTTATTGGAAACAAATTTTTTTTTTTTTTTTTTAATTAATTTGAGTCCTATCAGACCAACTCCTACTATGTTGGCAGTATTTGTGGTGTCGGGGACTAATAGATATAAGTATGTAATAGATATAAGATTTATTTATGTAAATAATCAATATAACTTGATAACAAACAAACTCAGAAAATATAACTATGGTTCGAGGATCGAACCCGAAGACACAGCAGTGTAGCGTCAAGCATCAATGCTCTCGCCCACTGTGTCTTCTAAGATATTTATTATATAATACACGTTTTATCTTGTTTTCGGATCTCTGGGTTTTCTGGTCTCGTTATTCGGTTTGGTGCACGAAACGCATGTGTGGACTAAGAGTTCGTAATCATTCGGCAAATATTTGAAATCTGTACATGAAAATTCTGTGACGTCATATGCATATCTAAAACATGCGGTAAAACTGAAATTCAAATTTGATATAACAATAACTCTGGCAAATTTTGGATATTTAAAAAAATAAAAATACGTACTTAGGATTTATCGTTTCACTCTGGATTGAGAATTACCCTTTACCCACTTTCAACATTTTAACTGAACTGAGAAAATTATGGGGCCCGGTAAAACATATTTGAGTGACCTCAATTTTTGGATTGTGTATTTTATTTATAAAAAAAAATTCACAACCAAATACAAACATTTTGGGGCAGAGAGACAGTTTTTGCCGAGGGTAAAAATTGTACTAGAAAATTTTATATATGGGCTAACTTTGCTACCTAATTTACAAGTCGAAAAAAAATCTCAAATTTTGAAAAAAAGTTTGTCAAATAATTTTTATTTTGTTTTTTTAGTCAATTTATATGAAAAATTATTTGTTATATGTAATATTAATTAAAACGAGTTAAATATTTCAATTTAAAAATGGAACAAATTTTGAAATGAAATTCAATTTACAAACAAAAGACAGACGTAGCTTTGCGACGGGGGTAAATACTAGGTATATTATAAAAGAAAAGAAAAACGACAGTTTGAAAGTTTTATCATGTATTTGTAAAATAATATCAAATATTTAAAATGAATTGTATATCTTGCACGGTAGGTGGCACTAGCAATGAATGGGGCGTGAATGTGGGGGACTTTATTCGAAGAGCCAACAATTACTAATTGAAAGCATATGGCTTAGCTGTATTCTAGAATACCAATATACATATTAATAATTTAGATCATGACCCGTTTAATGACATTACTTATTCCATATTAAATTACAAGTATTTCTCCAGCCTACTACGTCATCAGCCTAGGGCGATCTGTGGTGCATGACATGCGTGTAATGTTGATGAATTCAACTAATCAATATTTCTACATATAAAAAAAATGTTGATCTACTAAAAGTTAAACGTGTTTGCAAAAACGCGAGGTAAGTTTTTGATGTGTTATTTCTTTAAAGCTGGTCTTATATTGCATCCGACTACTTGCGACACAGACTTTTTGAGCAGTATGTATTCGAGTTGTTTCGCATTAGTATATTTTATCATGTGATAAATCTTCTACTTTAATGTTTATTAATTCAATACTATATTGGGGCACACGTTTAAAGAAAGCAACGGAGAAGGGGCGCAGATATGAGAGGTAGCGAAGAAAGCGGATTTAGCGATGAGAAGGGTGTGTAGAGTAGGAGAAAAGGTGTTTGTGGCGGATATACAAAAGAGACCATGGACGTTTGGTAGGCTCATGACGACCATGATGGAAAGTGATAAAGATGTTGGAAAAAATCCAGGAAAGGTATATCAAGTGGGTGTTAGAGTTGGAAAGGTGCACGCCGGGATATAGGTCATACAAATCTTACTCATACCTATTTATTCAAAAGAGAACTACAACCAATGTACAATGTAACAGCCCACTAACAGTACAGCATATTATTCTTCAATGATCTAAGTAGTCATCGCACAAACAAAACTTTAATCTGCCTAAAGACTATAAGCAGATATTTGAAAGCAGAGAAAGTCTAAAAAACTTTATTGATTTTATGAATGAATCTAATTTAATTTCAACCCAACCCAATTTCGTATTTATAACTTATAACATAAATTGTTTATTACAAATGTTTATAAATGTATATATGGTTTAACAGTGCCGAATTTGGAGGTCTAGAGGCACTGGGGCAACGAAGGAGCGGAGCCCCAATTATTTTCCGAACAAAAAAAACAATTTTTTTCCGTCAAGTCTCAAAAATTTATTGCCAACAAGTAAAATTATTTCAACAAAGAATGTAGTAATTAGTCAAAGTTGCTAACCCGTTGAAATTTGGATATTTCGTTTTATCTCTATTATGAGGGCCCCTCTCTTGTGGAGGCCCCAGGGTAGTAGCCCCGCCTGCCCTTCCTGAAATCCGGGCCTATGTTTCAAGGACGTAACCCGTGTATATGCTCTTGCGTATAGACAAATTTCACAACATTTCTTATTACGTTAAAGTCATACCCAAGCAAGTTGATTATAAATTTCTCAGGAATAAAGGAACAAGAATAATTTGACAGATTTAAAATGTAACATAAAATTATTGTGTGTAAGTGTCATTGTTTAATTCGATTAATTATTACGTCATCAAAAGTTAACCTTATCCGTATAAATATTTTCTGACTTGTAATAAAAAAGCATTTCCCAGGAGATTAAATAAAGAAATGTCAGTATTTCCTGTTGTCTTATTGAACCCTCAGGACGTCAGGGAAGAATACTAACACGCAATATTTCTAAAAAACAGTGGTGCCTCCAAACTGCTTTGGACTTAAAGATGACAATTTATTATACATTCTTATTTTCTTTAGTAACATTCCATTTCTATTATTCCTACATTCATATTAAAGTTTGTTTTAATTTATTTCCCGTGCAGCTCCTGTCAACTGCCACCTATTAATAGACTACTGTCAAGTTTTGAGCTAGCTGCGTCATTTTGTTTATGTGTGACAGCTATTGAAAGTAGTCACCATGGCAAAAAAAACCATAAATTGGGCTACGAACTGCTACCCCATCCAGCTACCTCCCTGCGACCATTTCCTGTTTCCAAACTTAAAGAAATGGCTGGGCGGTAAGAGATTTAGGACTAACAAAGAGGTTATCACTGAAACAAACCTCTGTTTTGAGGGCCTTGAGAAATCCTATTATTTGGAAGGAATAAAAAAATTCGAAAATCGCTGGACTAAATGTATCAAGCTTAAAGGAGACCATGTTGAAAAATAAAGCCGAAAAAAATATCTTTTATTGAAAAATAAAGTGTCACTGAATTATCAAGCTACCCTCGTATGTACTCCACTGGCTACACACCAAAGCGGCTGTAAACATCAACGTATGCTCGATAAAACAAGTTTCAGGAAATCAAAAAAATTAAATATATTATTCGAAATCGTCAGTTGTTTTGTTCGGTCTCTGATCGATAGTTAGGCAACGGGATGTTATAATACAATCCCAAACCACGAGTTCTTTTGATAAATTTTTGTCAGTGTAACGCATATGTTATAAATATTTTAGGTTATGTTTAATAGATAAAATTATACTTCAATGCAAACATTTCAAAACGGAAATTCTTATATTTCGAGTATTAATTCTTTATCAATTCCCTCTACGAACAATAGAACCCAAAATATACGTTATTCGCAAAGAGGTAGGGGGTGCTCACAGTGTGACAAGGAGAAAAAGGGAAATCATGACATTTTTGTGACGTAATATAAATTTTTAGAACAATACACATACGATAGCCTTCCATTTGAAGCCTTTTACAAAGAATGCTATTATAAGATGACTGTAATAATCTAATAAGGTATTTTTATGTTTATTTTCATAAAAAGGCATTTCATGGTTTTAATGACAATATTAAATAAATAAATACCGTTCAAATCTAAATAAAAAAATACTAAATTCATTAATATTAATACTAAAATCACTGTAACAATCAATGTCATAACATTTTGACACATATCGTTCGAAGGTTGGTACTATCTAAAAATTATATGCATTTGTCTATAGTGGCACCATCTATATGTCATCATACGAACTTATTGAGTGATGTGTTACATGTAACAGTTTTATTGCGTAGTATTTCAGAAAATTTTGGCTTAGTACTAAAAGAGCCAGTGTCATTTTTCCTCTTTAAAATATTTAATTTTTTAGAAGTTTTAGAATGTTTTTACAATAAATAATTTGAGTTACAATAAGTCTTATTCTAATGTATGGTGCTAGGTCTGACCCTAAATTCGAATTGTCGATGTTCTTAGTTGTTGTCTTCTATTGTATTTTGACTTGTGTGTTTGTCTAGGAAGACGTGGTTAAAAGAACCCTACTTTGCTATGGTGGAATGTTATATATACCGAAATATGTATATGCTTATGTTGTATAGTATGCATGTAGATACTATTACACTTATTAGGCAGCGATGTAGTCCACATATATGTGGCCACGACAACACAAATATTGCCAACATTGAAGGAGGTCGTCGATGATAGGACTCAGCATAGCAAATAGGCCGACGTTAAATAAATTAAATTTTAAAAAATTAATAACCAAACTTTTTTTTTCTTTTTCCTAATCGACAGAGATTTAAGACACCCCCCCTCCCCCGCACAACCTTCCTGCTTGTCCTACGAAATTACAACTTCTCTTTTTCTACAAAAAAAACTTGGTCACCTTAATTTAAATCAATTAAATTAAAATAATTTTAGATAGAACTTTCAATGCGATTCTGTCATACTTTTATCTCGGTCCCAAATTTGTAATTTGACATTGGCCCTTTGTTGACCAAGTATTGTGCTATAGTCATAGGACAATAGTTTACCAATTTTTATCATTTGTTTTGCATAATCTCTATGAATATGAAGTAAATACTTCACCAGCCGCAATCTACATTATACTTCAAGTGAAAGACAATAAATTTATTTAATCACTTTTCAATTATTAGAAGACTTAAGTGGATTTACATTGAGTAAGGGTGAGGGTTTGCACAGCGGGAGATAGGGCTCATAATATACTCGTACTATCTAAAACCAATATTAGGTAGAATTATTATTTTGTAAACACAATTGTTATTTGTTAACGTTGAGTTATTAAATTGATAACAACTGATATTAAAATATAATATGCAATATAACAAAAACAACCATTTTAGCGACCAGAAGTAAGAATGCGAATTTAGAAAATAGAATAATCGCATAGCAACTGGGGAAAACCAATCGACTAAACACTCTGAGCTCTAATCCAAGAGTAAGGGCGTCCGCACATGAGGCGACTGATTGCAAACTAGTCGAACCGTGTTTCGTGACGCTATAGAATTTTTAACATTAGCATAATAGGGGATTTTATTGTGTCATATTTTTATGTATATATGAATCTAAATACTTTTGAATAGTGTTTGTGCACATCTTTGTTCATGATGTCACCATCAAAAGCATGCAACCAATCTTGCCCTGCGACCGAGAAACAGAGTCGCTGAAAACGTGCTCAAAACCAGTTTAGCTTCATTCGTGTCGTGCGTTTTCTCTCACTCGTATACACGTTCGTTATCTTACTAACAACACAGTTCCATTCTCATTCAGTTCGGGCAGATTCAGGGCTAAGGTAACGTTAATATATTCTTATAGGGAGTTATTAAAAATTAATTTGATATTTGAGGTCTTGGTAGTCAACTCTATCAATATATATAGTAACGTTTTATTGAAATTATGACATAGTTCACAAGCCCTTTACTTATTATTAAGACTTAGCATTCGGTTATATCTAATGGTCTTGTGTCCTCATTTTTTAGTGGTCGATTTTTCAATTGTTGATTGAAATTAATGTTAATAAATGTGTATTGGCGTGTCTATTTTATTAAATATCTAAATATTGACGAAGATATAGCAATTAAAAGTTTGAATTGTAGCTTTAGCGCTAGAAATGGTCGGTCATATTTGTATGACGTGAAATGCATTTTAACGTCAGTTATTTGTTGAGTAGGTCAGTGCTGTGGTAATGTTCTGTAGCTGTTGGTAGTCAAATAATCAAGTCAAATCAAAGAATAATAAGTTTTTATTTTATTTAACCCTACTAAGGCAGACATAATATTGAAATTTGATTGTTCCTTGAAATAGCTGTAAATAATATTTGATATTTTGATATATATAAATACATATAGCAGAGATTTATGATCTGTAAGGTTGGTAACCTTACACAAGGATTATGATGTCACATGCCCTTGGAATGTGTACAACGTTGAATCCCTTTAATAATTAAAGAGACAAAATGACATTTTTAATTCTTAGTATCTCTTAACAAATAAGGAGTTATTAAAAAATAATTGAACATTTGAGGTTCTAGTAACCCCCTTTATCAATATATAGTAGACTTTTATAGAAATTAAGACAAAGGATACAAGCCCATTCAAGAATTTCGAATTGATGCATATTTCCTATATTCTTTTTGAATTTACAACCGCTTGAAAATGTACTAGTGTTTTCAAGAGACTAAAACTATACTAAGACTAACTTGCCTTACAAAATGTTCTTCCGCCTGATGAGGTGTTTATTGTAACATATTTATTCGCTACACCGATCACCCTCTGCCCCCTTCCTCTCATCACAACGGTCATATTGCTGAGCTATAAATCGAATTGAATATAAATTCAGTGACGCGCTTTAGCGCTTCATCAGGTGTGAAATGAAGATCTCATAATGTAGTCTATCATATCTTCTCTTGTATTGGCTTGTTTGTGAAAGAGACATTTTCGATTACCAGCAAGATCTGAACCGATGGTGGCTGGAGGCAGTCTTTGCTACCAGACGATTCTACGCATATGGTATGCTACTATAGAATCGAGAAATCGTGAAGAATATAATAACGAAACTAATATAAGAATGAACTAAATTTACTGAGATACAGTTAGATTCAGAAATCGTAAAAGTATTCACACTTCTGTTGTAGAAGGGAGATGGATATAGTCGGGGGAGTAGAGTGTAAGCACATATGTTAATCTTTTTATTTTATAGAGTTAACAATTTCATATTCGAGGACGTGATATTAAAATTGATTAAAATGTTCATATAGTATAATTTTATTGATTTTAGACACGGTTCTAGTATCCGAATCTGCAGTCCTGGGCATACTCCATCTAAAAGAATTCAACGATTTTACATACCTTCAGAATTCTACTATCATAACTCTTCATCCAGAGAGTTTTAAAGCGTGAACTACTGTTTAATATTTGATGCGAACATATTCTATGACTTATCGCTTCTTTATTAGCCAATACTGATGTTTCCTCTCGCTCTATTGATTTTATATAGCACTCACACATATCAGAGAATTATGTATTGGTTTAATACACCTGCATTTAGTGCCAATTTGCAGGTTAAATTCTATCTAATCACAATTTCCATAATCTACATATTATTTACATCAGTGAGCTTGTGTACTGATTTTTTAGGTGTCGATTTTTCAATTTTTGATTGAACTTGATGTTAATAAATGTGTATTTGCCTTTCCATTTTAGTATCTAAATGTTGACGGAGATTTATCAATTAAAAATTTGAATTGTAGTTTAATTATTGCTTCAGGTGAATGCTTTTTTTACATAAATTGTGCATGGCCATTTGAAATTCTATTTATAATAATTATTTCCCCACTGATTTTCCCGTTTCCTTTTCGTAAATGCTATATTGACTTTTTTTTAATAGATTTTGTCATGTAGGAATTATATAAAAAACTGTCAGTTCTTCCAACTGATTTCTATTTAATACTTTGTCGTGATTGGTCAAATATCATCAATACCAGTTTATACTTTTTCACCGCTGTACATTATAAGGGTGGTGGAAAATTTTGCATACAGAATACCACTTTAGATATTTTAAATGCAGCGACCTTATTCTGTCGATGAAAAAATTAAATATTTCCACCGCTCGGTCGATTTTTTGAAAAATTACAGAATTAATTTAGATATTATCTTCTTTCGTTAAGAGAACGCCGTAAAATTATTAAACTTTAATACTGCAATTACACGTGCAGTTTTCTGCGGCGGACGTAAATCATTGGAAGAAAAGTTGTGACTAAATTGCTCAGTTATTGTATTCTTACGTTGTAAATGATGTATTCTTATGAGCTTATTAGGGTCGCACTCTTAGGCACGTGCCTCAAAAAAAAATTGTTCATGTATTTAATAATTTATTTTTAAATAGCAACAATTTTTAATTTTTAAGGGAATTAATTTGTTTTTAGGTCTCACTAAAACTTCTTAGTAATATTTTAAAATTTGTTAAAGAATTAAATTTTTCTTATGAAGTGGGCTCCCACGAAGCGACACTATAGTTTTTTGTTACATAAAAATAATGCTTTCTAAAAATCGTATCAACCCTCCCAATCTTCCCCTATTTGCAGCTGACTTTTCGGAGTACTTTAAATGTAAAATTAAATCCATTTGCATTGAACTTTTTGTGAGTAGGTGTATTTGAATATACTCGTATGATACTAGGGCTGGGTTCACACGGCATTGTACTGCACGTTTTTTACAGTATTCGATTTTAAATGTATAATCAGCGGGATGTTCACACGCAAAATAAATGTAGTAAAATGAAATTTGCTGTATGTTTAAGGTAAGTAATGAAATTAAAAGACGTTGTTTGATATAGGTACGAGGCATGTTTTTTAAGTAAGTACCGTTTTGCGATTCCGCCTTTGCAGCGCTACGGTCGGCGTTCCGCATATGCGCGCTGGTTACCTACATCTCTTGTCCACGCACTGACGCCATTACAGTCTGATTCTTCATTGTATACGTTGTTTACTGAGTGTTTAAGATGCCTCCGACAATCGTGAGTCCCGCCGATTGTGAAGTACGGGCTGGTATACGATTTCTTGGTGCTAAAGGCGTAAAACCGATCAATATTCATCGTGAGATCTGTGAAGTTTACGGACAAAACATTATGAGTGATGGAATGGTAAGGAAATGGGTGAGAGCATTTAAAGATGGCCGCACAAATGTGCATGATGAAGAACGGAGTGGGCGTCCTTCAGTCTTTAATGAAGATTTTGTGCAGAAAGTGGAAGAAAAGGTGAGAGAAAACAAACGCTTTACAATTTTCCTCAATATTCTCGTAGTGTTTTGTATCGCATTGTGACCGAGAACTTGAATTACCGGAAATTGTGTTCACGTTGGGTTCCAAAAATGTGGCTAATCGGACCAAAGATCTCATCAAATCTTTTAAATGGGAAACTCTAGATCATCCTCCATACAGCCCTGATCTGGCGCTCAGCGACTACCATTTGTTCCTGCACTTGAAGAAACACCTGGGTGGTCAGCGTCTTCAAGACGATAACGAAGTCAAAACAGTTGTGATACAGTGGTTAACAAGTCAGGCGGCAGAATTTTATGAGGAGGGTATTCAAAAACTGGTGCCACGTTATGACAAGTGCCTCAATATTCACGGAAATTATGTAGAAAAGTAGATTAAGGTACAGGCTTTCATGTAAAAATAAAATTATTGCGATATCTTTGCACGTCTTTTTTTAATTACAAAACGGTACTCACTTAAAAAACACGCCTCGTATTATTTAAGTGTTATTAATTTCATTAATTTTGAGTTGGACGAATCAATAGAGTTCGGACTTTGAAGCGAAGGTACTGTTGTCAGATGTGTACTGCTAGAATTATTGTTGATTTGGAATTCTTGAATAAAATATTGTCTGTGACGCCGCTTGAGCGCGATTTTTATATAAATCCATGGTTTTATCCCACAATACGGGCTTTTGTTCCACCAAAGAAATCAATAAATCATTATCTATAAAACATTTTCTAATAATAAACTTGAAACACGTGCAAATGATACTTCAGCATTAAACACTTGTTCGGTTACTACTCTATAAAAGTCACGCCGTGTAAAAGATACCGTACGTTAAAGTTCATTCGATTTGCTTGACAAGTCCGGTGAGTATTCGATAAACGTGTTTAGCTGTGTACGTTTTTTGCAGTACAAACGTCGTGTGAATAGTTCTATATAAAATGTATGCGCCACTATTTATTCGATAATATTTATACTGCAAAGAAACGTGCAGTACAATGCCGTGTGAACCCAGCCTAACTGTTTCTCAATCTGATATCAACTTTGATTAGAAATTCTACATTAGCTTTGAGGAAATATGAATTCAAAAAACCGTTTGATTGTACTAATAACTAACTTACCCAATTGCCCTGCCCGTGCATTTCAAATAAACATTGAAATATATTTTATTTTTTTTATATTTCAATTTCCTTTTCGTTTATAGAATTAAATTGACTTTTTAATCGTATTTTTAAGAATCATTTCCTTTATGTGTGTTTTAAAAATAAAAACACTAATTTAATTGAAATACATTTTAAAAATAATTACAATATAAAGCTAGAGCATAAAACTGGTAATGGTCGAGGTATGCAGTGACGGAGTAAGGCTGCCTGGGCGCATACAATTAAAAGGGCTGCCCGGTAAATACTTTGGCGTGTGAACTCTGGTTGTTGACGTCGTATCCGTTTCACACACTGCAAGCGTATTTAAGCGTAAATCGACGACTTGGTTGAGCGTCAAGAACTCCGAGTCCTGTGTTCTTTGCATGTGTTGTGTCACAATACATACATACCATGTACCGATACGACAATACACCAAGGCAAAACTTGTGTATTATAGGGTGTAACATAATTAATCATGAGAGTAAATTTTTACTTAAATTTTAATAAACACACCACTGTTATGAAAGACACTATTGCATTCCGTTCCATATCCCTTCCAGCCTGAGACGGCTGATTACATTTACAAGGTTCGTATAGGTTTAGCGTTGTAGCATGTATACGCTTGGTTAAAATTCGCTGATATACGCTTCTAGTATGAGGCCTACGTAACGCCCGTAATCGGACGGCTTTGTCGCTTGCAGTGTGCGAGGGTTCATTACATTTACAGGGTTATTTATGGTAACTTTTAACTGTATTTAAATATTTTTATATTTACAAAATTTATAATTTGGAAGCTGCTATAGCTGATCTCCAGGAGCCCCTCTCAAAAAAGGCATCCTGCGGTGACCACTATAGCTTTTGACTAGATCATCTAAAATGAAAAAACCAAACGGATTTCGTTAAAGTAATGTATAATCTGAAAATTAATCGAAGGATTAGGCAAAATAATTTTTTTTGACCAAATTTTTGACCTTAAATTGTTTTAAAAAAAAAATTATTATCTGAGACAATTTCTAAAAAATATACGTAAGAAGTTTTTGTTAAAATTTGAGACTGATCGGTGAGAAAAACGCTTTACAAGTACAAAATGATTTTTTTCAACTTACATAATCTATAATAAACCTAACCTATAATAACCTAAAAAATAATCGCCGGATTTACTTGAAATTTTCTGTGTGTGTACTTAATTATTTTTTTTTTTTTGAAAATATTAACTGTATATAACCCCTTAAATAAGTAATATCTTCGTCAACTTTTGGATATTCGACAAAATCCGAGTTTAAAACAATAGTTCTCAAGCCCATTTAAATTTCTCTAAATATTACTGAAGCATATGTTTTCTATCTTCAAGTGTGTTGTTCATATATAATATATTTATATGTATATATATACTTGGATACGAGTATATATGGTGACTGTTTTGTTTACTCCCCGCCCTTTCAGCACCTTTTATCAAATAAATATACTATTTATTCGCATGGAATTCCTTCCAGTTGGCAAGTGAAGTAAAAACTTTTCTTCTTTAAGGATTTTTATTTTAAATAAACAACCTTTGGTATTGAAACGAATAAATAAAACGAAAAAAGTGAAAAAACGACGCGTGACTTTATAATCTACATAATTCCACTCATGTTTTATATTTTTCATATTGTATTTGCTTCTAAGATAAAAAAATATATGATCTTAATGGTAGGCAAGGTTAAAACAACTCTCTTCTACATACCACACCTGAAAATGCCTCGAGTACGGGATTCCGGATTCTGAATATGTTATATTAAGTAAAAACACGGATTTGAAAGTTGACAAGTTCAACAAACTTTTGTGTTTTTATTCTAATATAAGAAATATGCATTTAATTATTTATTTTGTAGGCAGATTACCGACAATCCTGGGTTTAAACATTCGTGTACGAATACATATAGTTCGTGCTCACAGGAAAATATTCGGTATTCGTATATGATCTAGTAGCGGTAATAGCACTTTAAGCCGGCTCCAAACGATGCTTGATGATTGGACGAATCGTGTGGTCGATGATGAAACTAAGTGTGTCCAACGTTCATGTTGGAAGAAGTTCGGGTTGTTGTCGGCCTTTTGACCAGCGTCATAAAAGATGTTTCTACCGCCACCACACACTTGATCCACATGTCATGCGCTGCAGCACAAATCGTCCAACAAAGGAACGTTTTATATTTGAAAGTTTCTTTATTTACTTGAAAGTTTTTGTTAAACAGTGTCAGTGTCAATAATATCAACAAATTAATAAAATATATAAAGCATTCGAATCAAACATTCGTTCCACCGTGTAGTAGGAAACTTGTCATGTCAATCTTCCAATATTTGACTCACACGTTGGAGGCAAACATTTAAATCAAACCATCTTTAGTAATATGACAAATGGCAAATATATTCGGACATGTGTGGACCCCGGGTAAGACGTGTTCTTCTAAGATAAATAAATTTAAATTATAAAACAGACTTTTGAAATTATTTAATTTAATTACTACTATATTTCATCAATAGTACACAACTCTTCAGAAATGTGGTTGTATAACATTCAGTTTTAATTATGAACGCTACGTTATTACATAGATTTATAAAACACGCTTACGCTTGAATTGTATGCAACCTTAGTTACACTACTTGAACACTCGACTATTATCTCTGCACACGACCTCTTGAGTTTTGAATTGGTTTGATTAGCTTTTTCCTATAGGGCCACACTGCCAGATGAAAATTATCAGGAGGAGAGTTATGAGGATGAGGATTACTAGAACGAACATACCTCCGAATTTTAAGCACATATCAGATGTTCTCTATAAGGATTCTTTATAGTAAGTTCCATTTTATACAAATTACTACAATTTTTACCGTTTTTAATGCACATTGTTTTCAATCCTGTCATTTCACCGATTGCTACATGAAAATGGAAGACACTTTAAAGTTAAAACTAATCTTATGCTGGACATACTATTAATACTTTACAGATAAACTGGATGATATATGAAATAACGTACAGGTTTATCACTCATTCGCTCCGATTTACCGGTAAAGGTGAACTGCTTCATCAAATATTACTGATAAAAATATAGTTCAAATTAGGAGAGTTCGACGGCGAGACATACTTAAAACAAGTTGTGGGGTATAAACTGCCGATATAACTAAAAAGCACAGACTCACTTATTTTTCTCTAATGTATATAGGAACGAATAAGATGAAATTCATTATTGTATTATAGATTTATACCGCTCTTATAACCTCTTTTGAGTATAAGTCGCCGCCGAACTATCGTGATTTGGACTATAAATGCTATTCGTATAAGTAGACATTTTGTTCCAAATATAATTTGAATTTTATGTATTATTCACGGATATGAGATTTATACCATGAATACCATAGGTCCATTGCTTAAACATATTTGCTACATAATATCACACTATATTATTTGCCTTTTCATTTCAACGAGCCATCTGTTGTCTAAGTACTAAAGATTATGAACAAATATTTTCCTACATAAATATGTAGGGGGATACAACGTGGAATGAAATGTTTGGCGTTTCTCACAGCAGCGCCGCCCAGCGGAGTAATATTTGTTATTAATGTAAAATGTTGATGTGTCAAGCTAGAAAAATTATTATATTTTATCATTGAAATACAGATTTATTGCAATTAATAATACTAAATAATTAGAGCAGACATGGATGTAAGTGATTAATAAAAATAAATCAATTGTAACATGTGACACATGACATAACCTATAATAACATATGTTTTTTATTTAAGGAATCATATATCCCTATTGACATTCATACTGGAAAGTTAATTGAATGGTTAATTAGTCGTCGTCATGTTAAAAAAGATTGGCAATCTGGTATTTTAAATATTAGACAGAAAATTAACAATGCAATTCAAGACATGCCAGCTAATGACAGAATTGCTGTTCTTTTAGATGGAGTATGTAAGTACTCTACTTTAATATCTTTTTTTTAATAATCATCATGAATATTAACTTTGCATTGTATATATTTGTTTTTAGATATCAATTATTTTCATTGTTTACAAATTATTGATATATTAAAACTTACTGAAGCTGATACAAAGAACGTTTTTGGTCGCTATGGTTCTCAACGAATGAAAGATTGGCAAGAGATTGTCAAACTTTACGAACGAGATCACTTATACTTAGCAGAGTGTGCTCAAATTTTGGTTAACAATGTTAATTATGAAGTCCCAAGCTTAAAGAAACAAATAATTAAGCTTGAGCAGGTTCGAGAAGTAAGTTTGCATATTTGGAGAACAAGTTTAGATAATTTATATTGTAATGAGTAAAGATTTGTTACATTTTAGGAATGTGAACGAAGAGAAATTGAATTGCAGCGTGTAGAAAATTCTTTAAACACTGAATTTAGGGTACTTTGCGATGAACTCAACATACCAGGAGTTAATCTTCGATCTGAACTGAATGCAAAGCGTAATGACTTGCCAAGAATATACCTCAAGGTAGTAAATTATTCTTTACTAATCATTTAAGAACGAGTAATAATGACGTGAAAGAGAACTGATATCAACATGTATTGTGGAACCAAATTATTTGTTGATCTTCAAGAATTTAAACACTTTAAGAATTATATATAATATAATATACTCGTTAAACACGATTAGATGTATTTAAGGTATATTGAACATAACAAAGTTACGTTTTACGTACAAAATATTATCTAGATATAACATGTTGATATTAGATTCATATAATGCCCTTTTTGATATAGTGGAATCTTATCATTGGGTTCTTAGAGTTATAAGAATACCTTCTTATGGATTAAAAGAGTCATAACATGTCCTTTCTATTTTAGAGTCATAAATAGGAAATATTAAAACACTTTTAGAGAAAATATTAATAGGTTTTTGTTTATGTAATACTTTAGTTTAAGATAATATCTTTCTTTTGTGTTTATCGGTTATTTACTTGTCTTTCTGTAATACCATGCAAATTATTCTTATTATTATTCTTTTGCAAATTAGTAATTTTTAAAGTATTAATTTCAAATAATAAAAAAGTAATTTCTAAAAAGTGTTTGTAATTCCAGACCATAACTTTTGCAAACGAAATGGCTTGCTTGAGAATATATACAAATAAGTTTATTATCTTTGTTGTAGGTATCAATCTGATTCATTTTTTTTTAGGTTGCTGAAAAAGTAAAAGACGTGGATAAATCGTTGCAATTTTACAAGACATTTGTGGAGCGAACTCAGGGAAGTGCAGATCATATTAGAATGGATATTTTGCAATATGTTATAGTCAATGGAAATACAACTGTTTATGAATACAAATATAAAAATAAACCAACAGCAGTTATAACACATCCTCTTGACGAGGTAATTTATTTAAAAAAAATAATTCAATTCGAGTACAAAAAAATATAGATTTTTTTCATTACTTCATCGTTATTGTATTTTTTTAATAATCATTATTCATTTTACTCACAGGAATTTAAAGAATCAGATAGTAACAAAGATCATGGTGGTGATATTGATTACGATTATGACTTTGGGGGAGACGATTTAGATTGCGAAATCGACTTTGGAGATTTTACTATAGAAGCTGAAGATGAATCGGTATTTAGATTTGTTCTAAATTTTATTATTCCTTATTTGATAGATATATTTTTAAATTATATTCTGTTTGTTTTAAGATAACAATCGACCATCGACCTAGTGATGTTGAACCTTCTGACGGAATTGCGCGTGATAGAAATGCGCTAGCCATTCTGGATGAACCAGAGCATCGTAATAAATTTATTAATGATGTGCTAGAGGTGTGTTTCATTTGTTAAATAAATGGGCCAAATATGCAATAAAAATCATTTATCATATATGTGTCTTTACAGTTGGAATCTTTTTTGGAAATCCGTTTACATGAAATGACTGATACAAATAGCACTAATATTGTTTCTCTATTAGAAGATATACCAGGTAATTATGCAATATATTGGTCGTAATAAAAATCATTTTACTTATTTTTGTGAATAAATGGAAAATTAGATTACATTTGACTAATGATATTCGATATTTTTGCTGTATCCAGTAACTGTTAACCGGGTGTCAGGAACAATTTGATCTTATTTGATTTGTTGTATAAAAATTAAATCAATATTGATTATCAATTATTTTTAATATCATCTAATTGATAAGTGCTACTGTTTTATACTTTTAGTGCATACATTAGAAGAAGTTACCACCATGTTAACCCGTGTTCGAGAAATTATTAAACTCTTGGTAGAAAGACCTGCCCATCACTTACATAACATTAAACATTTTCCAAGGTATTTTTTTTCTTTTTTGAATAATCTATGTAATCAATCGATTGGTCTGTGTGATTGATTACTTAATATTTTTATATTACAGATATGTTGAAATGTTAGTAAGTCAACTTACTCGCCCACAAAAATCTATGGCAAAAGTAATAAGTAAAATAGCAGACATTAAACAGAAATCAAATCAAGCTTCTGTCGATGAGCAATTAATCAAACCGACTCTTGCTTTAGTTATACAAAAAACTAAAGAGCTTCAAATACAAGTAAATATATCTATCGTATTTTTTTTTAACTTTATTTTCTTCATAATTTAAATTGTATTTATTTACAGATTGAGAAGTCAATTTCTGCCTTATACAATGGTCGGCCTGTTAATTTGATGGGAGGCATGAATACCCTCTAAATGTGAACTTATGAAATGCTTTGTTAAAATTTCGACGTCCTTAATTGTTGAATGATACATAGTTATATGTATTTTGTTATAAATAAAGGAACTTTTGTAATTTCGGAATGTGATATATATAATTTGCAATTTTTAAAACATGATTGTCAAAATAAGTTATTCAACATGATATTATAATAATATATTTGCATCAAACAGGCAATGTAAATTTATATATAAGATAAATATAAACAATTGGGGTACGGTAAAGACGAAAATGAGGTGTCTGGAAACAAATTAGTTTAAAGATAGTTACTTACGAATAAAATCATATAATACAGTCAAAATACTAAATATTGTTGTAGTGTTTTATCATATATCAATTTATACATCTTGCTAGATTCAACTTAATGAGAAGAAGGCTGTTAGATATTGTACAAATTTTGCGATTTATGATTATCCGCACAGTACATTAGAACATTTATATGTTAACGTATCTAGTACATAATTGTCTCAATTTTTATATTTACTGGGTATTGAATGCTAATGGTTTTGTGTTTCAATGTTCAGTTTTTTTGATTAATTCTTGTTTGCACTTAATAAGGGATATTCCAACAGTGTGTATTTTATTGGTACTGATGGTTTACTTTGTAACCGCTCTTGGCGTAAACCTTAAACTACACATATAACATAAATATAAAATTATAAAACTTTTTTAAATATTATACCATTTTCTAAGATACGATAAAATAAAACATTTATATTCTTTTTAATTCGATTGTCATCTTATTTTTTAAAGATATCCATATTTAGATATTTACAGTTTATTATTTTTAAAATTCCTAATTAACTTTTTATACTTTTCGTCTGTATCAAGCCACCTCTGTATGCTAATAATTTATATCTAAATCTAACCTACTTTGTATCTTATTTTGAAGATCGGATAGGATATCAACTAAAGACAGATAATCAATATAATGTATAAACAGAAATGTTTTCAAAGATAACAAATCGAAACCGACAATGTAGCTCAATGCACTGAATACCGATATCTGTGAAGCTCTGTTTAATAACAAATATGACAATAATTATAAATTTCTGCTATAAGAATTTGACTGTTTTAAAATAAGTACCAGATTTAATATTTTGGTTTTACATAACGACGTATATATCTTAACTATTAAGTGGAATTACAAATCAAAGTTGGTCTGTAACAAATAAAGAACTTTTACAAATTTTATATTATCTCTAATGGTAAAGTCTCTAAGTTACATCGGCCTATTTCGGATACAGCTAATATTACTGACAACCTATGTTGGTAGTTTTTGTGGTATTGAGGTCTAACATATATGAACCACACCGCCTAATAAGAAAAAGTACTATGTAACGTATTATGACGTTGCAACTTACATCATTATTATAAGTAAATGAATGATTGTGTCCTATATAAGCGCAAATTTGATGTGTACATATTCACATCCTGATGTAAGTATGTAAAAAAATTTGATTGAATTTGATGTAAATAAGTATGTATAAATAAAGATATTTAGTATTTGAACTTACTAGTGACATCTATTATAGAGTAGCTTCACGAAATGTTAAATGTTTGTAATAACAGAGGGAGTAACAACTTCATAACGCCTAAACAGTTTGCAACCTAATTAACACGTTTATGAAGATACCTAGAAATCGATGAAATATTTATGTATATTATTATTGTTTTTTTTTGTTTATTTCAACTATAATTTGCTTTATCCACTATTTATAATTAAATTTTCCACTATAAAATCTTAATATATTTTAGTAGAAAGATAATCATAGAAATCACAAAAATTTGATTTTTTGCTGAACTACACTGTTTCTGGTTCTTAACAAAATTTCTTGTTTCTTTGAAACGACACGAATATATTCTGTAAATGAATGTTCACACACTACATCACATAAAGGCTGTATTGATAAAGGTAAGATTTAATCCTAGATCCTAGATGTTGGAAAAACAAAACCTTGAAGTAAATCAATAACATATCACTTTTAATTTAAAGATCTGAAGTTACGAGCGCCGTCTACTAAGGATTACCGTTATTGTCAATAATTTGTTCAAAAGATTTAACAACTTTTTAGCGCCTAAACAGTTTACTACTTAACTTACACCATCATTAAAGAAGCCTTAAAAGTCTATAAATGTATGTACTATATACTTTAATTCGAATATTTTTGTTTATCTCATCTTAAGTATATTTTTCATTGGCATAATTCCAATTAAAATTTTCTGCAATGAAATCACTATATATTTTGGAAGCATAATTATAATTTTAATAATGGTTCTCATTTGTAGCAAGATCTTCTGTCTTCTTTCATTGTAAAATACTATAGAAGTAGGCTTTTGCCAAAATTGAATTTTCAATAACTTCTCGGATTTGTAACAAGATTAATTTAAAAAAATGCATTGCAACTTGCTTAATAAATGTACTTGAAATAAATGTACAAACGAAAAACATATATTTCATTTTTTTTATATATATTTACTGGCGTTTACTCCGTCGCAAATTGACGTCTGGGGAAATCCGATTACACTAAAAGTCTTAAAACATTTTTATTACAAACTTTTCCAAAAGAAATGCAAGGAGACGTTTTCAAACCACCCTATAAAATGCAGTACCAACCATATAGGAATATAAACATACAACTGGAACTGGAATATGTAATATATATAAATAATTGTAGCAAATATAAGATTGATGCATTTCTTGAGATGAAAGAAGATTATTCTCTCATTAAAATTGATTAATATATTAATTTTTAATTTTAGCAAAATTAAGGTTCCGACATTTCTTGAGATCCAAGAAGGTTATACTCTTGTTAAAATTGATAAATATGTTTTATTTTTAATTTTAGCAAAATTAAGATTCCGACATTTCTTGAGATGAAAGAAGATTATTCTCTTGTTAAAATTGATAAATATATTTATTTTGAATTTTAGCAAAATTAAGATTCCGACATTTCTTGAGGTGAAAGAAGGTTATACTCTTGTTAAAAATGTTGAAAATGCTGTATTTTTAATTTTAGCAAAATTAAGATTTTAACTTTTCTTGGGATGAAAGAAGGTTATACTCTTGTTAAAAATGTTGAAAAAACTGTATTTTTAATTTTAGCAAAATCAAGATTTTAACTTTTCTTGGGATGAAAGAAGGTTGTTGTCTCTTGTTAAAAATGTTGAAAAAACTGTATTTTTAATTTTAGCAAATTCAAGATTTTAACTTTTCTTGGGATGAAAGAAGGTTATACTCTTGTTAAAAATGTTGAAAAAACTGTATTTTTAATTTTAGCAAAATTAAGATTTTAACTTTTCTTAGGATGAAAGAAGGTTATACTCTTGTTAAAAATGTTGAAAATGCTGTATTTTTAATTTTAGCAAAATTAGGATTTTTAACTTTTCTTGGGATGAAAGAAGGTTATACTCTTGTTAAAAATGTTGAAAAAGCTGTATTTTTAATTTCAGCAAAATCAAGATTTTAACTTTTCTTAGGATGAAAGAAGGTTATACTCTTGTTAAAAATGTTGAAAAAACTGTATTTTTAATTTTAGCAAAATCAAGATTTTAACTTTTCTTAGGATGAAAGAAGGTTATACTCTTGTTAAAAATGTTGAAAAAACTGTATTTTTAATTTTAGCAAAGTTAGGATTTTTAACTTTTCTTGGGATGAAAGAAGGTTATACTATTGTTAGAAATGTTGAAAAAACTGTATTTTTAATTTTAGCAAAATCAAGATTTTAACTTTTCTTGGGATGAAAGAAGGTTATATATACTCTTGTTAAAAATGTTGAAAATGCTGTATTTTTAATTTTAGCAAAATTAAGATTTTAACTTTTCTTGGGATGAAAGAAGGTTATAATACTCTTGTTAAAATTAATAAATACGTTTTATTTTTAATTTTAACAAAATTAATATTTTCGACATTTCTTGAGATGAAAGAAGATTATAATACTCTTGTTAAAAATGTTGAAAATGCTGTATTTTTAATGTTAGCAAAATTATGATTTTGAACTTTTCTTGGGATGAAAGAAGGTTTGACGAAGAATGGCAGGTTCACAGATTTTTAAGCGCTTGAAACAATAGATATTTGCACGATGGCAAGAGCTATTCTTTATTATATAAAATCCCTATTAATTAATTGATAGATATTATTAAGTATGATTTTGAAAGTAATTGATTAGTAATAATTAAAACATAAAGTGCTCCATCTATTAAGACGTAGATATAACATATACAGTTAATCTCATATGGTCATAGATAGCACCAGTAGGTTATGAACTACGCCTGATTTCTATGCAGTCATATATACTCTTATTTGTGTATATCTAGTTGCATGCTAATCAGGCGTTGAATATAAGATTTTTTGCATTATTTTAGATGAAAGCATATTTAATTTATTCACCATTTCTAGACCAGTAGTGATGGAAATTAATAGAACAAAGGCTATATTGACTAGGATACATAGAAAGAATGCACGTAAACAGAACCGCTAAGAAACTTATGCAAGTGAATCTATAGGCTGCAAGAGTGCGATAAAAAAAAGGACGGAGTAGAAAGTACAAGTAGAGGACATCTAAAGAGGATAGTTGTAGTAAATTGGAAGAGGAAGGCGGCCAATAGGAAGGAATGGAAAATAATCTTGAAGGAGGTCAGGGCTCTACTTAGGGGTACAGCGCCGAGATGATAATAATGAAATTGACCGTTAATATAAAAAATTAAAAAAAAAACAAAAACATTATATGAAATATTTATTCATTTCTTTTATATAAACTGAAGATAAATATTTTAATATACTCTATGATTTATTTTATAATAAATGCTTAAAAAGAAAAGTTAAATACACTAACTCTGCGTGAAATAAAACATAGCCAGTTATTTTGCATATGTACATTAATAAAGAAAATATCATATATTTAAATTTTATAATGAAATACCATTACCCACCCTTAACCCACTTCTATTAGTATAATTTCCAATTAACACCAATATATAAATTTAATACGTCAAAACAAACATCTATAAATTAATGTGGTAGAGTGTTGTATAAATAATGATATATACCTATATATATATATACATACATATATACATATATATATATATATATATATATATATATGTATATATATATATATATATATGTATATATATATGTATATATATATATATATATGTATATATATATATATTTGTATATATATATATATATATATATATATATATATATGTATATATGTATACATGTATGTATGTATATATATATATATATATATATATATATATATATATATATATATATATATATATATATATATATATAACGAGAAAGAATAAGATACTACTAGCTTTATTCTGAACTTTTCCCAAAATCTACGTTTGCGGCACTTTATGACAAAGGTCAAACCATGTAGCGGCCTTCATAAATATTATGAGGTTTATTGATGTTTAAGTAAGTTACACTTTAATGTATATTTTACATATCAATTATATAAAATGTTATGTTCTTATTACTATACAATAATATTATTATGATATTACATTTTATGAGTAATAACGTGAATAAGAAAATGTAAAATAATTATAAAATTTTTGCATAAATGAAATGTAAAATACCAGTTAGTTTAAAATAAGATTAACTCTATCTTATATTCGAAGTTGGAACTGGCAAGTCAGAATAAAAGCCGGAATTAGATGATGAGAAAAATTGTTTCATCAATCAATCGACCACAGAATTATCTTTTTAAAATTAATATTAAAAATTTAATTTTGAAATAAATTACTGAATAATAAAATATTGTGAATTAAATCTGAATTAAAAATATTTTTTTTTTGGCGTGAGAGAATAATTATAGGTCGCTTGCTGCAAAAACTCTAAATACTACAAAATATATGAAACTGGACGGATTAAAAAATAAACCGATATTGGTTGAAAAAATCTTGCATTTTGAGCACATACAATATAAGTGAATATTTGATTGTACTTAGAGCACTATTTATAATATATATATATATATATATATATATATATATATATATATCACATCCTGCTAAAACACATATACATATTTTATATTACCAATTATATTGTATACGTAAAATTTTCGTTTATTTACTTACGATTCTTTTATATAAATATTATGCAAAGTTTTTATTTAAAAAAAGCTTCAACACAATATTTAAAAAAGATGTTATCTTTAATTTGCATATCAACTATTTAAAAACCCTTTTTTTGTAAAAATGGTACATAATAAATCGGTAAATTTGACTATTAATTTATGTACTATTTACGTTCTGTGTTTTGAGCGATGTGTATATACGTATATACAGATACATAAATATATATATATATACACATATGTATATATATATATATATATATATATATATATAAATATATATATTTATGTATATATATATATATATATATATGTAGATTTGCATTATTTGGCTTTAATATTATTACAATATATTGAAAATTAAACCTAAGTATTAGAAACCTGTACATAAAGTAAATACAAAGTTTTTATAAAAGCATAAATATATTATATACATATATGTATATCTGCATATATATAATCAGAATAGTTTCAAGTGGGGTTGTAAGAGTGGCAAGATCTGGACAGAACTTGGGTACGGCAAAGTGTTTTAATTGATAAATGGTATAAGACTACAAAAAGTGGCAAATTTTCACTTACACCCCTCGGTGGCGAAACATCATATCCTTGAAACATCTTTATATATAAACACATATACATGTACGTCTATGTCGCTTGTCTAAATGTAGATATTAAATAAACTTATAAATTAAAACATTCTTTGCTCTTATAACCTATGCAACTATGCAACTATGCACTGCACCAACATTTAGCACCAATATATTATATATAAGTTCATAATACTGAGTTAAGTACTGTCTATTTGGTATTGCAAATTTGCCCAGAAATAAACTTATTTTAGTTTAAAATTTAAATGTATATTATCTGTACACTACCACTTGGTAATAAGTTCATAATTGTATTATTTAAATTGATTTGTGACTTAATTTTCAGCCTTACGAGTATTAATTAAACTTTTAATTATTTAGTTGTGTTTCCGCAACACCAGATGGTGGAGTTTTCATTCGTAAAAGTCTTATTGCCATCCATGAAGTTAAAGTGTTCGAAGCCATCGCGTTCGCAGCTTGTTGAACATTTTTATGCTGGCTTAATTGTTCTCTTTGTAGTTGATAGCGATATAATAATGATCCTGCAACCAATGCCGAAATAACTGCTGCAGAAGCAACAAGCACAAAAAGAACACTAAATCCTGGAACGGGCAAACAAATTCCATAAACAACTTCTTCTCGGATACGTCCTTGAAACACTGTTACTGCTTCCTGACGGCTGTCAGGACTAAATGCTAGATCAGCTTCGGAGATGACTTCATATATACCACTGACACCCACATCTGTGCTGCGGGCTATACGGTCAGAAACTACGACAGATCTACGGCGTATGCGACTAGACGCCGACATCGTTGACGCAGCTGGCGCGCTTGATATCGTATCTGCATTTGGACTTAAATTTCGGGGTCCTACAACGCCCACCACAGGCCCACCAATTGAATGATCATTCTCCAACAAACGTGGACCATGGGGAAATCCTTCTTGCTCGTCTTGGCTGCTACTAGTAGGTTGTTCTTGGAATGCGGCGCTCAACATATCTGCCAGTGGCTCCGGTGCTGAAGGAGCGGACAATACTTCACGAGGGAAGTTAGCACCAACGTTTCCAATACTGCCGCCTATGGAAGACATGTCTTTGCCGTCTTGAACGATGTCGTCATACAGTAAGTCGGTTTCTTCTCCAACTGCTGATGAGTGCTGTTCTGGTGGTGGAAGGGAATCCTTACGCTCCTGCGCTCCTGAGGGATGGCCATTGAGCTGACAATGATCCAAGCAACCATGTCGACAAATTTCAACCTGCAAAATATTATTATATTATTTTCAACGATCTGTTGAAACGTTTGTAGTCAAATTGCTTCTGATTTTAAAAAGGATGCTTAGTGCCTTTCGTGACAACTGTTTTTGTTAATGCATATGTAAATATAATCAACTTACTTTGCATTTAATGTGAACACTGAGAGCGTCAGGAAACTTAAAGGCATTAAAGAATGCGTAGGTTATAACCGATGCCCTTTCATCAGCTGCTCGGGCTTTTAGGAACCTAGAAATCATCTTAGGCCGCAAAACACAACCAAACTCATCAGACAAATGAATAATATGACCATCACCATCGGAAGCTGCGCAAGATTTAACTCTCATATCAAATTCTCCTGAAATAGAATGACGTCATTTGTATATAAAGTAAAACCTAATTTCAAAACATATTAAACATTAGCAAACAAAACCTCATACCTCTGTAATCGTTAATTGCGACGACAAGTGTCAAAGTAGATCCTAGAGGTACGATTCCACTTACTGGAGGCGCCCACGGACCTTTGCCATGCTGGATTTCCATCCAACAATCAACGTTATCTCCTAACAATAAACAATTGTTAAACAATTGTTAACAAACGTTATTTCAATTTTATAATGTTGTTTTTTAAAGAATATTTGTGATAGATAAAAAAAAACTATTTAAGCCCATAATGTTCTTAATATTTTAAAAATTTAGATATTTTTTGTACTTTAAGATATGTATAATAAATACGTCCAACAAATTTTATATACGCATTGTTGTTTTTCTAAAAAACAAGTTTAAAAATGCTTAAAGTTTAATAGGTTGCCCCCTTAAATATTATTCCTACTACATACCTCTGAAATCAAGTTGTATTATGTCTAAGTCGGCTATCACCATCGGCGGTTTGGATGCTGTTTTCTCATAATCATTGAACCACTCGCATCTCAAACGTTTCGCTTCATCCCAAACCTCTAGTAAATCTTTGTCATACTGTACCACAACCTGTTTAAGAATAATTAAACAAAAATAATTTCATTCATTTTTATAGGATGCTATTCTAGTCTTGAGCACGATTTCTATCTTTGGTTTTAGGAATTATTTACACAGGAACTATTAAATATTTTAATACCGGTTTTTCTCGTAGTAATTTATTGGCCTTTGAGGAATATACAAGAATTTTTATAAGTAATTAGAATTAATGTTATGGCCGCTGCTAGCCTACTACTAGACTCATCTTCTGAAGTTATATACACCCAGGCACTTATATAAATCTTTAGTGTGGGTTAGAAGAAACGAGTGATAATTACTAACAAATATATGGAAGTACTTAGGACCACGTGCGCACAACAAATAATACAAAGTTGACAGGCAATGAATATGAGTAGAGCTCCGCAAAGAAATATAATCGTTATTATTATTTCTATTAGGGAATTACGACAACTAAATATATGTGATCTTTTAAACGCATTTTTTGTAAGAACTTGGCAAGAACCGCCCCCGTGCCCCAAATAAAATTTTGAAGTTTTGAATTTTTTTTTAATATTTTAATAATTTGAGCTTTCTCAAAGTTTCCTACCGGACCCCCTAATTTTCTCGGCGTCCCTTTTATAAAATTTTGAATTTCTAAATTTTGAAATATGTTTGCATTCAATAGCGTAATGCACATGCAAAATTTCACCTTACTATCTTTTACGAATACAAAGTTATACAACAAAAAAGAGCCCACTTTTTTTTCAGTTTTTCCAAAATTACGGGTTTCTAGAAAATTCAGGAAAAATCCGGGGACGCTAAAAGTCTTAGAATTTTTCTCTCTACGAAATAGGAAATATTCAAAAACTTTCCTGGAGTCGTTTTCGAGCTACCAGACAAAATTCACTATCAAACATATAAGAATATAAACACATAAATATACACCTGGAACATTATATTATAGGATAACATACTGTGTTTTCATAAAACTGTCCATGAAGGTCAGGTTTAGTCCCGCATCGTGCATAAGCGATCCTGAATGAGAAGAATGTTTGCCCAGTCGAAGGAGGAACGTAGACGCAACGAGGATCGCCATGTTGGCCTGAAGAAGAACTTGTTATATTATCGTTTATTTCCACGAGTATTTATTATTTTTGGAATACTTAATTTATAATACCCTTTGATGAGACGATTCCTTCGAATGGGTGAGAGAATGAGAGGTGGACATCCATGTGATCCTTCCCACACATTACCTCCAGTGATTGGATTACTGGCATACCGTCTGGTCGGTCCAGAGGCCAAATATCACCAGCGGCTCGTACCATTCTCATCTGAAATAATAATAAATAATTCAATGTTAATAAATTACGTACGAAGTCGTAACATATATTTAAAGACAACTTAAATTTCGATTTGTCGGCTATGTATAGATGTTTATATTTTATACAAATGAATATAAAGCGTCTTATGCTAAAGCATGGAAAGACATCACAGTGACCGACAGCAGTTATGCATGATGCCTGACTCCAATGTCTTTGAGATGGATTTCTGGGTTTGGTTGCTATCAAAGTTTAATTGGTTATATCATATCACATATTATCCCAAACTTGTTAAGCAGTAATGTAGATGTCATATACGACGGTACGACACCATAACAACTGCCAACATAGTAGGAGGTCGCTGGTGATAGAACTTGGAATTAGGCTGACCTCAAATAAAATAAATAAACAAACGTTACGCGTTGTGTAAGGAATTGAATTAAAAAAAAACATAAAGGTTAAATTTTATTCTTAAAGTTTTTGTAACAGTAAACAAAAACTATAGATATAATATATATAATAATCTTTAAGCACAACACAAAGTGATTTTATATATTACTTTTTGCAAATATAGTTAATGTATACTGTAGTAGACATGTATATGATTCGAACTGTCAAATAACAAAAACATAGAAAGTTTGGATTTTATAAAATATTACATACACGAAATGATTGCAAGTAGGCTGTTTTTGGTCCTGTTCCTCAAGTAACTGCCATATTAATAATCAATGATAATAAAATCGCATATTATTATTAAAATATCATCAATGAAAACCAACGTCAAAATTAGATACAACATGGTGGCTAAAAATTGAGCGCGAAAGTCAATTTTAAAGAGTAATATCTCCGTCAATAATTAATTTTTACTAAAAATTCAAAAATCACTCGATAATAATAAGAAGTTGTTCTCAACCCAATTGACAATGGAGCAATTAAAAATTTGAATTGTAGTTTTAGCGCTAGAAATGGTTGGCCATATTTGTATGACGTGTGAAATGCATTTTAAAGTCAGTTATTTGTTGAGTAGGTCAGTGCTGTGGTAATGTTTTGTAGCTGTTGGTAGTCGAAATAATTAAGTCAAGTCAAAGAATAATAAGTTTTTATTTTATTTAACCTTGTTACGGCAGACATAATATTGAAATTTTATTGTTCCTTGAAATAGCTGTATATAATATTTGATATTTTGATATATAAATACATATAGTAGAGATTTATGAGCTGTAAGGTTGGCAGCGGTTGTAATGTCACATGCATTTGGAATGTGTACAACGTTAAATTCCTTTAATAATTAAAGAGACAAAATGACTTTTTTAATTGTTAATATCTCTTAACATATAAGGAGTTATTAAAAAATAATTGAACATTTGAGGTTCTAGTAACCGACTTTATCAATATATAGTACACTTTTATAGAAATTAAGACATAGGACACAAGCTTATTGACAAAAATTATACTCCTATTGTTATTGTTGTTGTATAAGTAATTGTTTAAATAGAATATGTTATTGATTACATGTATACTAAATAACAGTAAAAAGCATGCGTTATACTTGACTGACAAAAGAAAACAATTTATCGTGTCACTATATCTAATGAAGTTGTTACTTTTAGTACTCGTACGTTGTTTTTTACGAACCCGCATTTGACGTTACATTGCGGTAAGTAAACTCATGTAAATACTCATAAATAAGAAACGTTATGTGCTTTAAATTCAGTACGCCAGCATTCTCATAATTGCTTGTGAATTTCTAGCTAATATGTAAACCAAACTGTTCATTGGAACTGAGAACGATTGCCAGCACGAATGCCTGTCTAATCATAATGCATTTAAGTGGATCAATGCATGGCTTTAGTATTACATATGGATACGTATTACATTCCCATAGCAGTTCCTTTAAACCCAAATATTGTGATAAATAAATAGATGCATTTCGATCAATGGGTTAAAGTAAGGGTTACGTACAGTTCACACTTGCATGTTTGGGTTTCAATGGGCTTGTGTCCTATGTCTTAATTTCTACAAAAGTGTACTATATATTGATAAAGTGGGTTACTAGAACCTTAAAAGTTCAATTATTTTTTTAATAAATCCTTATATGTTAAGAGATATTAACAATTAATTAAGTCATTTTTATTATTAAAGGGATTCAACGTTGTAGAAATTCAAAATGCATGTGACATCACAATCGCTGCTCATAAATCTCTGCTATATGTATTTATATATCAAAATATCAAATATTATTTACAACTATTTCAAGGAACAATAAAATTTCAATATTATGTCTGCCTTTGCAGGGTAAATAAAATAAAAACCTATTATTCTTTGACTTGACTTTATTATTTAACTACCAACAGCTACAGAACATTACCACAGTACTGACCTACTCAACAAATAACTGACGTTAAAATGCATTTCACGTCATAAAAATATGGCCGACCATTTCTAGCGCTAAAACTACAATTTAAACTTTTAATTGCTATATCTCCGTCAATATTTAGATATTTAATAAAATAGACACGCCAATACAATTAACATCAATTTCAATCAACAATTGAAAAATCGACCACTAAAAAATAAGGCCACAAGCCCATTTTTGCTTTTGTGTGCGAAAACGCATATGTGGACACAAAGTTCGTGCTCTTCGACAAACATTTGAATTCTGTGCACGATTATGAGCATTTACGGTTAGTGTCGATAAAAACAAGATCAAAGCGTACGAATATTTGCTTTGGCCATGTTCGAGGTACCCTCCACACACGCGTTGACTGCAGCGCTGATGCGGCAAACTGCACGATTAATCTAACAAGCAAATGTGAACCCGGCCTAAAAATGGCTTGTGAATCTATGCGAACTAATTTCTATAAAATTGTATTATACGTATATTTAAACAGAAAAATCTTACATCAATTATAATAGGTCTCGGGTAATCACTAATCAGGAATCACTAATTCTATGACGTCATGTTCGTTTCTTACTCACTTTTTTTTCTATAAATTGCCATCTCTGTTATATAACAGAATGTAAAAAAATTGCATAAGAATGCATATTCATAATAACAGATGCTAATTAAATTTTGATATTATAAATAGAAATATATAAAAAAATATTGATATTTATATTTGATATTCTACAGACTTTCACACTAATTTTATAAATTAAAAAATAATGACTACATATTACGCGGTAAATCAAAAATTCAAATTTTAAATAGCTATATCTTTGTCAACTTTTGGATATTAAGAAAATAAAACAGCCAATAGAATTATGTATAGTGTCTTTCAACAAGAGCGGTCATTTCAAATCAATAGAAAAACGCAATATTTCAGTGACATTTGGCAGATATTGATTCATTACTAACCTTTAGATTAAAATAAAAATATCACCATTTTTACACAATTGTAGTATTGTAAAATTCAACGTATCTACTACATAAATGTCACGCAAAGACTACTTCTCCCAGTAAACAGTTAGGATAAAACCTCTGTCTTAGCATCGTTGTTCACAGTTTAAATACTCGTATTCGTTTATATACATTCTATTCGGAGATTGAGGAAGACAGCGTGTGCCTATTACCATTAAAGAAATATTTGTTGAAAAAGGATAGCATATACTTTAAACATAGTGTACTGAACGAAATACTATTCAAGTATACAAGTGTAACGGTGAAAAATATAATTTACTTGTCCAACCACATCTCGTTTCTCTCTCACTTTGGAATGAAAATGAACTAAACAAATATATATCCCAGTGTGAAAGAAACTACTGCTACTTAATGAATGATGTTGGAAAAAGAAAGAATATTATTATGAAAAAATTCTAACAACTAACACAAAATCTGTGACAGGTAGAGAACTTGTAAAGCGTTAGAATTGAATTGTACGAGTGACTCGAACGTCACTAAATAGCGCACTTCACCAAATTGTTTACTGGGCTGATTTTTTGGATAGTTACAAATTTTTAATTTTTAAGCATTTACATTGAAAGAAGGAATAATATATGACTTAGACTATGTGTGTATTAAATATTCGCTTGAAATGTATAATCCAGACGTAAAGCATAAAAAAATACAAGAACTTTAAATAAATATTTTCCATATTTCAGAGCAATAGTCCAAATCATGATAGTTCAGCGGCTACTTATACTTAAAAGAGTTTAAAAGAGCAGTATAAACCTATAATACGATAATGAGTTTGATCTTATTCATTTCTATATACATTATAGAAAAATAAGTGAGTCAGTGCTTTTTAATTATATCGGCAGTTTATACCCCATAACTTGTTTTAAGTATGAGTCGCCGCCGAATTCTCGTAATTTGAACTATAGTTGGTTATTAGTTTTTTATCAAATGGATTTCGAATCTTCCCGCCTCTTCTGACCAGTGACGTATCAAGAGTGATGGGGGCCGGGAGCGCTACCCAATATTGGGACTGTTCTTCGCCCCACTCGGTATACCTGTGCCTCCGCCACTCCTGGGAAATGACCTTTTATTTAGCTGTCATGGGGATTTTCGGGAACAAGTAACCAACCCATCTTTTACTTTATTTTTTCACACATGAAAAGAGAAAAATTAAAAAAAAAAAAAAAACGAAAAATCACAGTATATTGAGGGAGGGAGTGGGAGATCGCTCCACAATGTAGGCCTAGGAGCCCACCGATTCTAAAAGCAGTTCTGCTGCAAAGATATATAAATTCCAATTCCAAAATTTAATTCAAATTTTAATCAGTCCTCATTCCTCTCGCTGTTTTGATATTTAATTTACTGTTTTTATCTAATATTTTAATCTGGATTACAGGTTTTCAGAATAGGCATTCCTAGTCACATTCGTGTTTTAATTTGAGTTTAATTAATTTAGTTGGTGCACATGCCTCTTTAGTAATATAAATTTTGACAGTTTGACAGTTGGACAAAATTGAAGTTGAAATAATTAAAATTGCTGTTTTTAATAACAATTAGTAATAGAAATTGTTTTTATTTCTTTATTTTTGACAAACTGACATTAAACTTCTTTTAAAAATAAATTCTACTGCATTTTGACATTTTGGAGATTATAATATAATACAGTTTTTCTTAATTTAATATTTTTAATTGAATAATATTTGACATTGGATCTTGTAAGGTTCTAAAACTAAAACTAGGAAAACTTAAAAAATAAATAAAATTAAAGATGGTACTGTGAATGACTACGCGTATTGCCATATACTAAACAATTTACAAAATACAAAATTAAATTGAAGCAGTGAGTGGAGTGGGAATGATGCTTAACTTCGTTAATTTTTCTGATTTAAAAAAAAAGTACTTTATCTTTAATAGAGTTTCAAAATCTCCAATAAAACGTAACGGATTGAACGAATATTTTAGAATAGATTTTAGTTTTATATTATTATTTTTAATTAGTTGGTAACGTTTATTGATTAAACAGGCTGCCAGGCTGTCAGGTAGCAGGTTCGCAGGTTCGCACCCTTTACATATAATGTGTCTTCGTAAGTTACTTATTCGTAGTCGTAGGTCATACAAAAACAAAGACCGTTAATGCGGTACAAGTGATTTGCCGTTACAGCAGCACAATGTGTTCACGTTCACGTTCACGCTACAGCGTATAAAATTCAATGTAAGGCCACAGTCACAGAACCATACGAACCATATGAACCAACCAAGCCAAAGCCAAAGCCAAACATATGTCTAGGAAGACTCTCTTAGCAAGAAGTGCGCCATGGGTGTAGCTCTTCTTAGAATCATATAAAACTACTCACACCATTACCGATCTAACATGTTTTACTATATTTGGTGGAGGAATTAAAAACTAACCTTTAACAGAATCGTAAAAGTCTATTGAAAGTTACTTAGGGCCTTATTCTGACTTACAATTTCCAGTAAGTTCACGTTATAACGCTTTTATATTTTTATGTAAAGCCTGTCATAAAATTCATAAGTTTTTATTATTTATCATGTAGAAATAATAGATGTTGCTAAATATAAATCCAATAAAAGCCCTATTACCCCATTTGTAACTTACATTAATATTTTCTTTTTTGAATCGAGTATTTTGCAACGTATTTACCGTCAGATTAGGTTTTGCATCACTTTAAATAGCTTAATTTTGTGGACTCCATCTCACCTGTACAAAATTAATATTAAATCCGACGATAGATGTCAATGTGGTGAAGAAGGAACTTTGTATCATATTATATTTGAATGCATAAATTATAGTTTAGAAAGATCAAAAGTTCAGTAGTGAAATGTTAGATGTGATTAAAACTTTTCCTGTTAATACTAAATTTTTGTTAAGTGATTCAAAATTAATTAGAGAATCATTTAAAAATTTGGAAATTTGTAAAATAGAATTATAAATTGTAAAATATGTATAAAAAATGTTTGATGGTGGCTATGACAAATAAAAGTCAAGGCAAATAAATTAATAAATAAATATAAAAATAATTTTGTCGAACATAGTCCCTTAAGAAGCTCTAATGCTATAAGAAATAATGAGAATATAGAATATAGGGAATAAATCTCAAAATAGAAGTCTCTGTCACTTTTTTCTGACGGCCTCTAATATTAGAAGATTTTAACCAAATAAGGTTATTCAAGTCCGCTCCTAGGGCATTAGATCAATTTTGAAACTTATTTAAAAAATTAAACCAAAACCAAAGAAACGTCACAAGTTAATGATAATTTTTCTTGTTTTAAAAAAGTCCAAAGCCTAAATAAAGATTTTTTTTTAATATGATCAATATTACTTTAGATAGTTAATATACAATAGTTAATAGACAGTAAGTTACCTTTAAAAAGCACCTGATGTCGCCTATGTAAAGTGTTAGAAAAAAACACAACGAAAAATAAGAACCAATAAATTTTTAGAGTATAAGTCTATACTACGACACTGGTATTCATTCTTAGTCACGAAAATTGTTTATTGAATGGTTTATTGCTTTATAAGTTATTAGATTTATCTAATTCTTATCAATTTCATATTTAGTGAACTCCCGACGAAAGAATTAAACCTAATAAAGGTGTTTTCTACGTTTGAAGTTATACAACAGTTGATTATAGAAACATAACCTAACTTTCAATACTTCAACATTTCAACTGGTTAAAATCTCATATAAAACAGAATGACATAACCAGTACTTTACAGTACAAATAATGATGTATGTATAAGGTAGGATAAAATATGCTTTTTACAATTTACATTTTGAACTACCCGTAAAATAAAATTAAAAGAATTGTTGTAGTCAAATGTTAAATGCAAGAATAGGTATATAAAATCAAGTTAGATAATAAACAAAATCAGCACTATTAGAGAGCAGTGATGTCCAACCATTAGTTCGTGACCTTTATTTACTCATAGTTTGGAATATTATATAAATACTCTCTCAAACAAGTTATCTTGAACCTAGTTTAAATTGGCTTGTGAACTCTTTTTTTAGGGTTCGTTTTATTTCAATTTTCGATTGAATATGTATGCTTTTTATTGCGTTTTTATTTCTTTAAATATCCAAAAGTTGACGAAGTTATACCTATATCAAATTTGAAAGTTCAGTTTTGCCGCATGTTTTAGATGTGCATAGTACGTCACAGAAGAAATAAGTAATGGAGATTATTTTTCCTTTTTCGCAAACTTCGTAGTTTCATGAGGTATACTCAGCTGTTAGTAGTAAATTACCTATCACACACACTCAAATCGTCGGATGTGATGTGCCATGCATTGGAATTTTCTATAACGTTGGATTGCTTTAATAACTAAAGAGACAAAATGACATTTATCATTGTTAATATCTCATAAAATATAAGGTGTTATAAAAAATAATGAGACTTTTGAAGTGCTGGTAGCTAACTTTATCAATCTATAATTCCATTTTATAGAAATGAAGGCCTGGTCCACAAGCTGATTAAATTATCAAATTTATTATTATTGATCATATAAATTTAAATGCTAGTATTCTGCTAACTTTTCTGCAGACGTCTATGCACGATTATATACATCGTGCAGTTCATTAGTGAGACATCTTCGAAAAATCAAATTATATTATATGTAAAATTGTACCCTCTATCTGATTAAATACTCAGATAATTTATAAATGCAATCAAACATAGTTAGAACGACACTATAAAAGAAATTGGTCAAAACAATGCTTTAGACGCCTCTTTCTTAGGCTAAGCCTGCACTACGAAAAAGATTAGTGCGGAAATAAATCCGTAATTTTGTACTATATTGAATCATATAGTACACATACATAGTACATACATATACTCTGCTGATTTAAAATGCACGGAAATTATAATTTACGTTTTATTATTGTTTTATCCGCGCTCTTCTTAACTTAACCTAAGAAAGAGGAGTCTAAAGTAATAAAGTAATTGTTCGATCAATTCTTTTACACTGTGGTTAAACTTGTCGAATACGAATACGAACGCGAATATTACTTTCATCGTTATTTCAACACTCAATTTGTTGTATGGTGCGTCCCATATGAGTTTGCTATATGAATGTAACATAACCTTACTTTACTTTCGTGTTTGCTGAGAATTGAGTAGGTACATACCAAAAATTGTATATCACGACAAGTTCATTTCATATATTTTTAGTTTTATCAAAAAAATTTGAATAAATGTTATAAAGAAAATATTTGCATTTGATTTAAAACTGACATAACAGAAGGCTCTGTAAACATTTCTTCCGTACTTAAAATAAAATGTATTATTAAAGATATATTTAAAAAATAAGAATACACTTACCACAAAAGAAAATAAAATACATGAAACTAGCAACGTCCAAGATAGGCCCCTTATAGGCCTCCGACTGCTGCGGCACATGTTGAATCTACTGAAAAAAATAAAATAAAATTAGTAAACACAATATTGACGAAAAATGTATAAACTATTTCTATTCATGAAAAACAGACTTCTACCATAAATTATGCAACAAAATGCGCATTTGCAAGTTAGAGTTTAAAAACAACAGCTTGGGTTTTAGGACCTACGTACGCACAATGCCTTTTTTCATTTTTATAATTTATTTTTTTATAACCTAATACTTAATGACATTGTAATATTTAGGTTATGTAAAAATATAATAAATTTAGATAACTATATTTTCACAACTAAAGAACATTAAAATAAGGAATAATTTCTCTCTCTCTCTATTTTAACTCTTATCGTTGGAGAAAACATACATATTCATTCAAACAATATAGTTCTAGTCCAGGGATAACTCAAAAACACAGCCCACTGTGCGCCGTATTTCTATTCAGATTTTAACAACTTATTTAGTTTAATATAAAGACTGAGGGACAACAGCAATTTTTAGGTTAGATTAAATTACGCTCTAGTACGGAACTAAATATATTCAGATCTCCAGAGATATTGTACCCCTCCTTCATGAACATATTGGATAACTAAATTTAACAAAAACAGGGTCAAATATCTAACACATGCCGAAAAAATAATTAGCATTGCGTAACGTGATTTCGAAGATTTTAAAGGTAAGGGACCTCATTCTCCTGATCACTGTTATTTGTGCACAACGCGGCAAACCCCATTCAATAGTGTGTGTGTGTGTGTGGGTCAACAATAAGGAGTGCCTTTTCATATGGTTCTAGTTCAGGAACCAAATATTTGTATATCTTTTAATTAACATATACTTTTTTTTACAATTCAACGGAACCTGCTATAACGCGAATTCCAATTCCTACGTTGTGCTAAAGATATTGCGTTAAGAATAGAGCTGAACATAGCATGTTATATGTACAACTATCACTACCGATGTCTTCTGAGTCGTATTTATGCGTAATGGTTCTCCACAAGATTACTTATAAAGCGATTTCATACAACACGAAACATTACATATATAAAAGAATGGACTCCTTTGTTTAAAACACTTTTTATATTTTTGGTGCAATTACTTATCTTTATCATCAGGCAATACTAAACCATAGCATATCAAGGTAAGTACATTCGAGTGATGTTTTTTATCAATAACAATAATCTAAATTTAATAAATAATAGTAATCTCCCGATAACTATTTCTTATAGTAGAGAATCACAGAATTTAAAGGCAACAACTATTTTGCAATAGATGACAAAACTAGCGTTATGGTTAGTTTTTAACTCACTGTCAAAAAATGCCAAACGTCAGAAACGAAATAGAATTCATGACGTACCCACAAAGTTATCGCAGGCTTAACCCAGAATAGGTTAGAAGTTTTGAAAACCATTTTCCCTGACGCTGTTATTAAATTATTCATTTTTATTAGTTAGTAATGTTGTTGATTACTCATTACATTTACAACATTACAGATTTAACAGTCTAACTTATAAATTTACCCAGGACCACTGGCTGCAAGTTTTAGGTTATGTTTGAAGTTTGAAAATATTTCTAAAAATTATTTCATTTATTAAAGAATCATTAAATTGGCAAATTCGTTTGAACCAGATAAAATAACGTCTAAAACTCTCTGAGACTGAGAAGGAATTTGGAGTTATTACAAAATTATTAGATTTTGAAGTTTATACTTTAGCTGAATGTCCTAATTGCTGATTTTACATAGCCCAGTAAACATTTTGGAATCACTTTGCCATCATATTGAAGATGCGTGTGATTTTTTTGTCATGAAAGAGTTCATTTACAGATCAGTTTCGGACAGTCGTTCAAATGAAATGTCTATTTCATCGGCTACAAGTGGTAAAACCACTTCACCTGTCGGAATACAAATGAAGATAAAGTTGATGCGAACTATAATTGAAATACAATAGTGATAGAACGTCACAAAACAGAACACTTCACCAAGTTGTTTACTCGGAGGTAAACAATCGTATAAGTAAAATAAGCAGAGCCGAAATACCTAGTCTAAGATTAAACCTGGTTAAACCTTGGACCCCTGTCTAAAAAGTGAGATCGAGACCTAATGTCAAATGGGAGTATGAAAAAAAATTGTAGTGTTTAACCAAAAGAAACAAATAAAAAATTTCAACAAATAAAAATGCAAAATTTCAACAAAACTGACATAACAAATATCTTTAGAAAATCGATAGTAAAAGAGCCCCATCAAATGTTTAAGCCAATATGAATATCCTGTATTATTGAATCTTCTAAATAATAAATCATGTATTAAAAATTTCAATAAAAGCAAAATAAAATTAAACAACCCTTTTATTTAACGTGGTAAGTCCTATCACCGACGGCTTCCTACTATGTTGGCAGTATTTATAGTGTCATATATGCGAACTACACGGCTGTCTAGCATATTTATGATTATGTATATACTTATTCAATATAATTTAATAATAACCAAACAAAGAATATATATCTGGTTCGGGTCTAGGGTAAAATATCAATGCCCTCACCCACTATGTTATCCAAAACCCCATTAGAAAAAACAATAGGCTTGTGTCCTCATTTTTTAGTGGTCGATTTTTCAATTGTTGATTGAAATTGATGTTAATAAATGTGTATCGGCGTGTCTATTTTATTAAATATCTAAATATTGACGGAGATATAGCAATTAAAAGTTTGTATTGTAGTTTTAGCGCTAGATATGGTCGGCCATATTTATATGTCGTGAAATGCATTTTAACGTCAGTTATTTGTTGAGTAGGTCAGTGCTGTGGTAATGTTTTGTAGCTGTTGGTAGTCACATAATCAAGTCAAGTCAAAGAATAATAAGTATTTATTTTATTTAACCCTTGTTCCTTGCAATAGCTGTAAATAATATTTGATATATAAATACATATAGGAGAGATTTATGAGCTGTAAGGTTGGTAACCTTACACAAGGATTGTGATGCCACATGCACTTGGAATGTATACAACGTTGAATCTCTTTAATAATTAAAGAGACAAAATGACTCTTTTAATTTCACATTTGAGGTTCTAGTAACCAACTTTATCAATATATAGTACACTTTTATAGAAATTACGACATAGGACACAAGCCCATTTAAAGGAAAAGTTAAGTTATGATTTCTTCTTTTTCTTTTTTTATTACATTTAATGTAACACTTTAAAATTAATCAAAAAATAGTGTACTTTCTTAAAGCCTTTCTTAATGCGAATTGTGAAGCCCTTGGGTGTAGGTTATACATCTCAACAATATTGTATTTTACTGTAAACGAAATAACAATAACAAAATAATACAATATTGAGCACAGAGCACAATAAAAAACAAGAAACTAAAAAACAGTTTTTAAACTGTACAGTACATTACTGTACCCGCTATAATAGTTTAGATGTTTTTACATACTGATGAGACGTAAGCCTTCTGACTTCTCGCAGGTATTTGTTGGGAGTTTCTCTTGAGAGACTCGATATACATATTGAACTGATGCTCGTACAGCGTGTATTACTATGCCTTTAAATCGTACCGAGCTCAAAGTGCATTGCACAAATTAACCTTACGAACAAGTCAATTTCATATCTTAAAAAACGTTACATGCTTTGCTAAAAAATTCTTTTGGTTTAAAGAACAACTCAGTAAACATTTTGGAATCAATTTGACATCATATTGAAGATGCGTATGATTTTTTTGTCATGAAAGAGTTTATTTACTGTTCTGTTTCTCACAGTTGTTCAGATGAAATGTTTATTTTATCGGCTAAAAATGGCGACACTACTTAACTACTTAATACAAATTAAGATAAAGTTGATGCGAACTATAATTGAAAATCATTCTAAACTCTAAATGCGAATGTGGTGAAGAGGAGGCAGATCCTGACCACATTCTGTGGCAATGTAAAAATACAACAATGGCAAGAAATGTACTCCAAAGGGCGGTGCTACAGACTTCGCAGACGCTTCCTGTTAACACCCCCTCTTTGATTGCGAAACCGAAATTTATAACTTCAGTAGCCACGAAATTTATAGACTTCAGTAGATAGAATAGAAGCCCGAGAAACTATATTAAAAAAAAAACTATAATTGAAGTGCAATATTGATAGAAACGTCACAAAATAGGACCATTCACCAAATTGTTTACTAGGAAATTTGTTTTACGTTAAGCTTCATTTTCACTCACTGTTTTAATTTTATATCATTTCAATTATTTAATTTATTTAACGATGTTGACTCATATCACCAACGATCTCCTAATATATTGGCAAGTTTTATGGTGTTGTGGACTCATATATGTGTACTACACCACTGCGTAATAAGTGTTTATGAGTATATCAATCATAATCAATTTAACTTTGATAACAACCAAACCCAGAAAATAACGCTGGTCCGGGGATCAAACCCGAAGACACAGCAGTCTGACATTAAGTATAAATGCTCTCGGTAGTGTGCCGTCTTGTATTGTTCAGCTGTAACGATAGTAAAATAATTTTTTTGAGTAATATTTTTTATACTGCTTACCTGACATCTGTTAACTTCTGACGATTTTTCAAAGGCCTATATTTTCTAAATTAAGCTATGTAAGTTTACACAAAACTATCAGAAGACCTTAAATAAAGAGTAAGATGGATCCCATACCTTGAAACTGGCATAAGTAGCCTAATTTGTAAATTATAGGGCTGAGAAAAATCGTCAGAAGTTAACAGACGTCAAAATAGGCCCCTAAATATATCGCTGGTCCATATATTAGAGAGTCGTGGCAAATTATTATTGAATGCTTCACTATTTTTAAATTTGAAACTTTTCTGCTTTTGCATTTTTTTAGACAATGTTTTATATGTCCCAAAATATATTAGAAGAGTTTTTAAATATTGGTAAATTATGTATAATCATGTATGAGGCCTCGACACCATAAAAACTGCCAACACAGTAGTAGATAGATCCGTGATAAGACTAAGCATCGGAAATAAATCAATATTAAATAAATTAATAAATATCATGTCCACTTTACTTGCTTTGGTTAATTGGTTAATTGATTATAAAAATTATGTGATCATGAACTTATTTGGCAGTGGTGTAGTTCACAAATATGATCTCTATATGGTCTCTATAGTATGATAGGACTAGTATCATAAGCTGACCGATTTTAAACAAAATACATATGAACAAAATATATTTTTTCTCTTTCTCATTATGGAATCCTTGAGAAAAAAAATCAGTTAAAATTTAAATAAAATTCAAATATTAAATGTAAATAAAATAATTTAAGTTTTATTCAACATATATTAATAATATTAAATTAAAAATACACTAATATTTACAGTTTTATTCCTAATGTTTCAGTGTCAAATTTATATATGTGTATATATGGGTTTATGTACTCGTATATATAGAGATATACATATAATATATACGCACGTGTGACTTAAATAAAATTGTATTGATGAAGTTTTACATTCAAGTTCTAAATATGATCGTACGCAGGCAAGAGTGCGGTCCGCGTCCGCGTCCAAGTGCGGAACGTGGAGTATGTGGAGTCGAGTGTCGAGTCCATCGACCCGCGGGCAGGGCAGACCTCGCAGGCCTCGATACCGCTGCCAATGTCGATGACGATGACGATGATGATGCTCACTACCTGGTGAATTCCAATCGACCGCACCATCGCATCGTATCGACCCGACCGTGTCAGTGTCAGTTCACACACTCTTTTGTAAATATTAAAAACCTTATATCGGACCTTAACAACTATAAAATAAACGACTGTTTTGCAAATTAGTTGTTAAAAGCTACATTTAATAATAAAAATTGTACTAACCTTCACTACTTTATAGTTTAGTACTTTCACAAGTGCAACTTTATTATTTTATTACGGTACGGTATTATTGCTGAGATTGACTGTTTACCCGTACTGAACAATAGAGCCTGTCAAGCTTCGTCAAGAAGGATCTATTGTTAAATAATTGGTTTAAGGAAGTCGTTCGAAATATCAAAGGTTCCGACGTATTAAATTGTATGTCGTACTAGTGTGGATGTATTGTAAAACTTATTACAACAAATGTTTTATGTCGCATGTTTATGTCGCACGTATCTGTACAAGCCATTAGAGACACGAATGTCTTAAGAGATATAGGCAACGTTAACAATTTTCTCTTAAGACAGTCTCGCGTTCTTATATGTTTCTATAGTGAACAGCCATGTCTTAAGACTAGGTGGAATCGGAAGGAATTCGAGTCCGACTGAAATTAAATTCTATTAACTTTACTAAAATATTTAACTATATAATTAAAATAATCATTAACTAAAGAGTGTAAGAATTAACGTGACATTAAATGTATCTTTATTATTTTGTAGAGTTTTGTCCCTCTAATTATCCTGGTTCTTTAAATGACTATTTTAACCACCGATATATTCAATAACATTGCGACTATTTAAAAGAAAACATCTCTAAAATCCTGAAAGTTAACTATATAGGTACATATAATACACATTCCTAAAATTCAGATATTTTTCACAGCCCTAAGTAAGGTCAAACCGATACAAAAAAAAGCATATATTCGATAATGCTTTTTGATGATACCGATAATATATAATTATTTCTATAATTACTACATGATAAAATAACATTTAATGAATACTTTGTTAAATTTTCATAAATAAATATCAAGGAATGAGTTAATGGAAGCGAATCTCCGCAGACGTCAGAAAAAAAAGTCTCATTGCGGTGTCCCTTATAACTCCTCACAAGATTATTTGAAATCAAAAAACCAAAATGCTTTCATTAGTTGATAAGTTTCTGCAGGTAACCCTGTCGAGTTTTTTTTTATTGTGTATATTTTGAGCTAGAGAGGACACTGACTTTGAAAAAGCTAAGTGTAAGAAAAACGCGTTTAAAAGTTTCAAAGAAAGACGAAATCAGACCAGAGACGTTATTATAACTCCGACAGTTTTACTCCAATCAACTTATTTTCACACAATAAACCTAATATGTTCTATATCAATAAATAATTTACTGCATATACAAGGGGCTCTCATATGTACAGTCCGCAAAGTCTTTCAAATGTTTACAAAAGCAGTGCCATTATTTTTGCAGTTGTTAAATTTCACATCAACAATTTTAAGATTCTGTTAAATGTATGTGACAAGAAAACGAAATTAAAAAATATTTACTTGAGAAAGTGATGACAGATACAAATATGTCAATATTAGAGAACTAATGTAAAATATTAATGTATAATTCTCGACGGCACAGTGACCGAGAGCATTAGTACTCAAAGTCAGATACTATGTCTTCGGGTTAGAGCCCCAAACCAGCGCTATATTTTCTGTGTTTGGCTGTTACGAAAGTTAACTTTTTAAGCACCGATATTGTTCACACATATAAGGCCGTGATACATAGGAAAAAGCCAACGTTAAAAAAATGAAATAAATAAAAAGTTATAACCTATAATTTTTTAAGAAGATTGTTCTGACAATGGCGTCATAAAATACATCATTTTTAACAATTATTCTTGAAAATGATGGCCTACATTTTTAAAATTTGGCGAATTTATGTAATTCTTCTACTTCTTTAAAGAATCGTAAAGAATTTCTAAATTTACAAAATTGAGTTTAAACAAGTTATGGAAGATACTTTTCTCCTTGGAATCGAAATGGAGAGAGGTAAGAAGGGTGCTACCTTGGTCCTCGCCTGTTTAATCAAATGGGACGTAAGATCATAAAAGTAAATTTGGTGACTTTTCGAATTTAAGGAATCTTAAAACTATGATTTTCGTCTGGTCTTATGCTCTGATTCAGATAAGCATGGAAGTTTGCAGAAAGTTTTTGTATAGTGTAAATTTGTCATATATATTTTTTTTATTAAATGTATTTAACGATGCTGAGTCCTATCATCGACGATTAAATACATTGCATTACATCTAATATAAATTTGCTACAAATATTTATTTTATTCAGTGCATATTTTTAACAGATTTTTTTCTATCTAATGTAAACCCCGATTTCTAAAGAGGGAGTTTCCCCGTTTGAACTGTCTGTGGATTTATATATTCATATATACATACCTTAGCAAATTTTTTGACAAGTGTTAGTATCACATTTAGTATTCATAAGGTAAAATAACTAATTGTTTAAATACATAAACTGAAACAGAACTTAAATAAACATAACCTCAATTTTTTTTAACTGTAAATAAAATAAATATAACTTAAATAAATAAATTCTTGCATAACAAAACAAATTAAATTGCAATAAATAAACACAAAAAATATTGAATTTTAAATTTGTTAATAGAAATTACGTTTAATAATGCAAATTTGAAATATACCTACTAAGCACAGTTGTATACTCCAGGTATAAAAAATAATATAGTTCAATTAAAAAAACAATTTATGCATTTTATTTTATGTCAAATGTTTATTTTATTAACGTAAAAAAAATTATATTAAATTTACGTTTATTAGTGTAAAAAAGTTAAATATCAAATTTTAGTTTATATAAAAAAATTTCATACACTGCAAGATATTTTCATTAAATTGTTGTAAGTACGCATATGTCGCACTTACCTTTTATTTTTAATGATATTAAATGTTAATTATGTAATAGAATTATATTATGTAAACAGTTTTTGTATTAGTATTAAGATTGTAAAGAATAATTATTTAAGTTTAGCGCTTATAAATATTGTCTCTGGTTTGTGGAGATTAATATTGATTTAATGCTGGTAATTCAGTATTGGCGTTCTGTGATGTGAAATAAATTATTATATATTAAATTGCACAAGACGCTGAAAGCCAGTCTTCTCCTGAGTCTCAAAGCAAGCATTACTATTCGCAACTTCGTACGTATTGAATAGTGAGCACATTTCAACTATTAATTAAATTATAACACTATAGAATTACATTTTGTTTTATATCTGTCATCTTCGTTAATCTAATAAAATACTATTGTAATTAAGTAAGCAGATATAATATTACAACGAATAAATGATATATTTTAATAAAAGTGTTTGTATTAATAGTAATAAAAAGATACTAATTGTTCAACCGTCGCATGTCGCAACGAGGTTACTTTAGACCGCTCAAGTATTCTCTAATTGCAACAATACACCGTCTGAACAAGAATCCTTATTAATCATCTTAAGAAAGATATTCGATTACTACTGTAATTGGTGTTGGAAGTCGTCAACTGAAGAATCTACTACCAGAAGCTAGCATCCCTGCAGAATGTACTAGTAAGCTGAGTAATCTCCTCCAGAACGACAATACGACACAATTTTACAACATTGGTGTCAGGTGGGGTCTCGAAGAGATATTCCTACACATAAATATCCAAGAGGTACGCCCAAAATTTTTTTCTATATATTCTACACCTGGATGCAGATCAATTATTCTGGATACCACTACGTCGATCGATTATTTCCAAGATTGCCGAAGAGTACGAGATAGAACGTCAATTCATCTGTATTTCACATAATTTTTCTACAAGTCCGGTGGATGTAAAACAACAGCCCGCTGAACCAGAAAAAAAGAAATCTTTTGCCCCCAGCGAATGGATGGATGCTTCTAGAACAAATGGAATAATCTAAACTGATGTTAATCGTTTCCAGAACCCTGCACACAGCTGTACATAGATCAAAATCGAAAGTTTTTTTTGTTAAGTATAATAAGACAGTATCTTTTTATCTTGTATACAATTATTATCATAAATTGATAATTGTATTTTTTTCTATTAGTAGCATCCTTGTAATTCATTGAAGCTATTATTTTTTTAGTATTATATTCAATACTTTTGAATATTTGCTATAACCTATCTATTAGTAGCATCCTTGTAATTCATTGAAGCTATTATTTTTTTTTAGTATTATATTCAATACTTTTGAATATTTGCTATAACCTATCTATTAGTAGCATCCTTGTAATTCATTGAAGCTATTATTTTTTAGTATTATATTCAATACTTTTGAATATTTGTTATAAAATAACAATTTTGTAGCATCATTGTTCAATATTTTTAGTATTATATCCAATACTTTTGAATATCTACTATAATATTTCCTATAATTGTTTCTACAATTATATTAATTCATGTTTAATATTTTTAGAACATCTTTATGAACGAGAAAGAATTTTGAAAAGGAGAAGTAAAGAGCTGAAGCAGTTAGATAGCAGTCTGTTCAATCAGAGAGACTACCTTCCTGTTACAACTGCGGTGTCTGAGCCCCATCGGAAATTTCCAGTGAGTTACTGTTTTCGCTAACAATTTTTCCTTGTCAGAATCCTATTTTTCGGAGAGTCGTTTATTGGTACAAAATAATCTTTAGTCTGTATATTATATATAACTTTAATTAAGTACTATGGCACCGAACGTTCATTCACTCACACTAGTTGAGAATACAATCAATCTAATTAATGAGTTTTCAAAAAATCTAGAAGTCCAATCAACATCCTTAACAATAGTTGAATTAAAAATCAAAAACTTAGACAAAGCTTGGGTTAAATATAGTAGTATCGTAGAAGCATTGCTTCCAACTCTAAAAAATGAAGAAGCTTCGGCTATCGTTAGTAAGTCTATGGAAGTTGAAAGTATTTATGACGACACTCTTATTTACTTGTTGAATTATAAGCAAACATTTGAGAATGATACACATATTGTAGACGACTCAAAAAGTATAGATTCAATAAAAAATCTGAACTTAAGTCCAATGCAACTAACCGTTTTTGATGGAGAATATATTAATTGGCAAAGTTTTATGGAATTATTTACAAATTTAATTCGTAATAATAGTAAACTATCAAGCATTGAAAAAATGCATTATTTAAAGTTAAATTTGTCAGGAGAACCACTCAAACTCATAAAGAATTATCCTTTAACAAATGATAATTACGAAATTGTTTGGAACATCCTTTGTAAACGTTATGATAACAAGGTAGCACTTATTGAAACCTGTTTAAACAATTTAATAAACTACAATGTTATACGTTTAGAGTCCGAAATCAATATCAAAAAACTACTAGATGAAATTAATGAATCGATTAGAGCATTAACCGAATTGGGGATATATTCTAATCATTCAGATTTTATGTTAATACATATTTTAAAGACCAAATTAGATTTTAATTCGTCAAAGGAATGGGAAAACAGAAATAATTCTGAATTACCAACCTTAAATGAATTTACAGAGTTTCTGGAGAGACGGTGGCGCAATCTAGAAAGAAGAAGGCATATTAAAGTCAAAACATATCCAAGCGTTCCTAATTCTAATAGTAAACCAGTTTCAAGCAAGCAAATTCCTAATAAGGTCGAAACAAAAACTAAAAATTTGTTCTGTAACCATTGTAAGAAAAGTGGTCATACAGAAAAGTATTGTTTTATTAAGAAGGAAAATCTAGATACGGGTAACCCTATTGCTCAAGTTAATACTTGTAGGGAGGCCACAATTTTATCAGAACCTTCTACTTGTTGTGAAAGATCGAAACATCTTATATCTGATGGTTCTCAAGTATCTTTTACTAACAAGACACAACACAATTCAAATAATGAATTATGTTTTTTTTATGATTTTGATGAGATCAATACGGGTAATTTACAAAATAATAATGATATTCTAAGTTTTGACAGTAAAAATAAAAATGTTAAGGCTAAGCAAACAGTTGACACTATCCAATTCAAGATGGTCGCAGCCAAAGCTAAAACCGTATCATTTTTATTAGATACTGGTTCTCAAATCTCCTTGATTAAACAAAATATTTTAAATAACAATGTCAGAATTAATAATAAATCTAAAATTCTATTGAAGGGTATTTCTGAAGGCACGCCTTATACCTTAGGTTCACTGAAAACTTCTATAATTTTAGATAGTAATAAGTCGAAACAAACTTTACAGGTTGTGTCAGAAAATTTCCCCATTAAACACGATGGAATTATAGGGTTAGATATTTTACGGAAACTAAATGCAGTAATTAATCTAAAAATGAACAGTGTACAATTCTCAGAATGTGGCAAAGTAATTGAGCTCCCACTTATAAATATAAACAATATCGTTTTACCAGCACGTACGAGGAAGATAATTCCTATGTCAGGTTCTACAGTAGGAGTTTGTGTAGCCAGGGAATTGTTACCTGAAGTTTTTTTAGCTAATGCATTAATCAAGCCCGTCAAAAATATTTTCTATATTTCAATAATAAATTCTTCAATAAAAAATATAATACTTAGTAATTTCAAACCGAATATCATACCGATAGATCAATTTAGTATTTACCATTTTTCAAAATCAAGTCCTAACAACCGTAAGGAACTTTTATTAAACAATTTAAATCTTTCACATGTCAATTCAGAATTAGTAACAGAATTAATAGAAATCTGTGACAGCTTTAATGACATATTTTTTTTACCGGGAGACAAGTTATCTTGTACGAGCGCATTAAGTCATAAGATAAAGATTAATTCTTCTAAACCCGTTAACGTTAAACCGTATCGATTGCCCCATGCGCAAAAAGAGATTGTGGAAAAGCATATTCAGGAACTGTTGGTCAACAACATAATTGAAGAAAGCGACTCACCCTATAACGCACCTTTATTAGTAGTACCAAAAAAACCAGATGCGTTAGGTAATAAACAATTCCGCGTAGTAGTCGATTTCCGTAAACTTAACGAGCAGACAACAAGTGACGCCTATCCTTTGCCTCTTATACATGATATACTGGACCAACTTAGTGGTGCAAAATTTTTCTCTACCCTTGACTTAGCAAGCGGTTTTCACCAGGTCCCTATGCTTCCCGAAGATAAAGAGAAAACAGCATTTAGTGCGAACTTTAAACACTATCAATTTGTAAGAATGCCATTCGGACTTAAAGGAGCCCCCCCCATGTTTCAGAGACTTATGTCTCACGTTCTCACAGGTTTGCAAGGAATAGATTGCTTAATCTATCTGGACGATGTAGTCATTTTTGGAAAAAACATTTCTGAGCACAACCAAAGATTAAAAAACGTTTTTTCTAAATTACGGGAACATAATTTGAAGCTCCAACCATCCAAATGTAACTTTCTACATAAAGATTTGATTTATTTAGGTCACGTTATTAATGAAACAGGTATTCTACCAGATCCTTCTAAAGTAGAAGCAATAAAGAATTTCCCCATTCCAAACAGTCCTAAACAAATTAAAACATTTTTGGGTATGTCCGGTTATTATCGCCGACATATACCGCATTACGCAGAGATAGCCAAACCACTATATAATGCAGCAAACAGTAATGTTAAAGTATTAGAATGGTCAGACCAATGCGACGAATCATTTAAAACTTTAAAAAATAAATTAACCATATCACCTGTTTTGCAATACCCGGACTTTAGTAAAAATTTCGTTGTAACCACGGATGCAAGTAAATATGCTATAGGTGCAGTCCTTTCACAAGGTACTATTAAGGAAAGCCACCCAATAGCATATGCTTCAAGAACTCTAAATAAGGCACAACAAAATTACACAACTACTGAACGTGAGTTATTAGCAGTAGTATGGGCTGTGGCTCATTTTAGACCCTATCTCTATGGAAAGTTTTTTAGTATCGTAACAGACCATCAAGCCTTGACTTGGTTAATGAGTATTAAGGACCCGAGTTCTAGACTTATGCGTTGGCGGATAAAACTAGAGGAATATAATTACGAAGTAATATATAGACCAGGTAGTTCGATTCCACACGTAGATGCCCTAAGTCGCGTATACTCACTTCAGGTTGAAACAATGGATGTCACATACGAAAATTATTTAGAAATAATTAAAAATAAAATTATCATAAACAATAAAGTAATTGAACATGATAAAAGTTTATATGACGCACCGACGTCATTTTCATTAGTAGATTTTGTATCAAAAGATTTTAAAAATTCAATTGGAAATTCTCCTGAATTAATCAATAAATTTAGTAGTATCAATGCATTTCTAATACAAGAAAAAGAAGTATCAGAAATTGCATATGTTGAAATTGATACTAGATTTATTATCTGTTTAATAATTAAGGAATTTCATTTTAATCTACCAAATTATAAAGAAATATTTTTGGCATTAGTGAATCTGAAAAACTTTTGTACTTTACACAAAATTACTAACATAGCTATGAACAGGTTCGAGTCTGAACTAAGTAAATTAGATTTTGCCCAGTTACGAACTATGATCAGACATATCTTTGATAAAACAAATATAATAGTACACATTTATAATGACAATATACTTAAAATTAGTGACCCTGAGTTAATAAACAATGTAATTTCGGAATTTCATGTTAATCCCACAGCAGGCCACTTAGGAGTTTCTAAAACAATTAAACGATTAAAATCACACTTTAAATTTCCAAGTATGATTAGAAAAGTTAAAAATTTTATTAGACAATGTGTATCATGTCAAAAGAATAAAGTGTGCAAATTAAATAAATGCCCATTAACAATTACATCGACTTCGAAACATAGTTTCGAAAGGTTGGCTTTGGACATAGTATATCTTCCCAAGAAAGACGACAACGACAAATACAAATACTTACTAACAATACAGGATGACCTTACTAAATTTACGGAAGCTATTCCTATTATAAACCAGGAGGCAAATACTGTCGCGAAAGCATTAGTAACTAACGTTATTTGTAGGTACGGAGTTCCTAATATGATCTTAACAGACCAAGGAACAAATTTCATGTCAAAAATTTTTAAAGATATATGCAAATTGTTAAAAATTAAACAATTAAAAACAACAGCATTTAGACCAGCAACCAACGGTGCCTTAGAAAGAGTTCATAGAACCCTTGCCGAGTATCTAAGGAATTTTTGTAAAAAGCAGGATGATTGGATAAATTGGATTCCCTATGCAATGTTCGTGTATAACACAACTCCGCATACAGCGACCGGTTTTACTCCTTTCGAACTAATTTATGGACATAAGGCAAATCTGCCTTCAATTTTTTATAAAGAACCAATTGAGGTAAATACTTATAATAATTTTATAGTAGAACTCAAACACAGGTTACAAGTAGCGAGGGAACTTGCTATAAATAACTTGGTTAAAAGCAAAGAAAAAACAAAATTATATTTTGATAAAAGGGTCAATTCTCTTTTCACACCTGAAGTAAACGAACTAGTTTTATTAAGAAATGAACAGTTACCAACTAAAGGACAGTCAAAAAAACTTTTACCCTTATACGTAGGACCGTATAAAGTTACTAAAATTATATCCCCTGTTAATACAGAAATACTAATTGGTAAAAAACATACGGTAGTTCATAATAATAGGTTGAAGAGATTTTGTACCAATGAATAAAAACTTGACGAATGAAATGGATTTTGTCAGGGATGATTGTTTTGTGGAGCAGTGTTAGCTCTATACGATGGGATCAGAATCGTTGTCGACACTTTGCTTCTCTTTTTGTTTTTTTCTAGAATTGTAACTCGTATATTTTGTTTTTATACGTGTCCCTTTTTTTTTGAAAGGGGGTGTTGTGATATGTACGACATCTCCCCTATCACAATTTTTCCTTTTTCTTTTCCTTAGAGCAGAAACGCATATGTTTTGTTTTATATGCGTTCCTTTTCTTTGGTTGAGGAGTGTTGTAAGTACGCATATGTCGCACTTACCTTTTATTTTTAATGATATTAAATGTTAATTATGTAATAGAATTATATTATGTAAACAGTTTTTGTATTAGTATTAAGATTGTAAAGAATAATTATTTAAGTTTAGCGCTTATAAATATTGTCTCTGGTTTGTGGAGATTAATATTGATTTAATGCTGGTAATTCAGTATTGGCGTTCTGTGATGTGAAATAAATTATTATATATTAAATTGCACAAGACGCTGAAAGCCAGTCTTCTCCTGAGTCTCAAAGCAAGCATTACTATTCGCAACTTCGTACGTATTGAATAGTGAGCACATTTCAACTATTAATTAAATTATAACACTATAGAATTACATTTTGTTTTATATCTGTCATCTTCGTTAATCTAATAAAATACTATTGTAATTAAGTAAGCAGATATAATATTACAACGAATAAATGATATATTTTAATAAAAGTGTTTGTATTAATAGTAATAAAAAGATACTAATTGTTCAACCGTCGCATGTCGCAACGAGGTTACTTTAGACCGCTCAAGTATTCTCTAATTGCAACAATACACCGTCTGAACAAGAATCCTTATTAATCATCTTAAGAAAGATATTCGATTACTACTGTAATTGGTGTTGGAAGTCGTCAACTGAAGAATCTACTACCAGAAGCTAGCATCCCTGCAGAATGTACTAGTAAGCTGAGTAATCTCCTCCAGAACGACAATACGACACAATTTTACAACAAAATATTGATTTTATATGCTTATAATCAATTAATGTTGACAACAATCAGACCTAGAAAATATAGCGCTGGTCCAGGAATTGGACTCGAAGACGCTTTGTACCACTGTGCCGTCTGTTATAGCTATATTAACTCAATTTTATTTGACATATTCCGTGTACAGATTATCTTTAAATATAAAAATTCAGCTTGGGTATGTTTGTGGTCGCAAAACTCAAAAAGTACTCGGTCGCTTGATTTGAAATTTTGACACAACGTTGCATTCAAATACGCGCCTGTTTTCGAAAATCGAATTTATTTCTTTTGTTTCTTTTCAGTTGACCGTCATCTGTGTTTCCGTGTATGTCTTTTATTTATTTTCTCATTCATTTCATATCAGTCTGAATCACAGCAATGCGTGGTCGGGTTTAGTTAGTACAATATAACTGAAGATAGTGCTAAGATGACTAGCCGCAAGAGGCTGTATACAGCGATAAAGGCAAAGAGAGAGAGATAGCTGACGAAAGTCCTCTGTGTCTCTTTCTAACCGCGCACTGCGTCTGCTTGCTTGCTTACCCCCTACCTCACCGCCAATCAAACAAGCCAGCAGCAGCGGTTCGGCTAAAAAGAGACAGATAGGACTCTCGGCAGCTATCTCTCTCTTTGCCTTTATCGCTGCTTCTTACACGCGACCGTACCCTTCGTGCCTTATATCTCTATGCTAGCCGCAGTTGTTACAGTTGTCTTTCATAATTAAACATTTTTATATGGTGTTACCTTATTATTTCTACAACAAACAGAAGTATGTTTAAACGATAGACTTGTCTCCAATGTGTGTCTAAACTTGAGATTAAAAAAATATAATTTTCAATCAACTCAAATTCTATTTTAAAATAATATGCACAATGCAACACTCAACTTCCTTATCATTAGGGTTCCTCACACTGGAACAGACTACTTGTGACCTCCGACTGTTAAGTAATGTGTATTTAAGGTGTTTCGCATATACGCATTTTACCATGTAGAGTAAGGTCCTACTTTAATGCTTATCAATACACCACTGTCTGTCAAAAGTATGTTCATATATCCGTATTCATAATATGCTTCATACGTACGTAGATGAAGGTGCCGCCCTACGTTCAACACGTAACCTTAAACTAAACATAGTGCTCCTCAAAAAAGTTATTGAGATGGTAATTAAAGGCGAATAGTTGGCAATCTTAAGACGACATTGGAAAACTAACACGCGAATCGCTGTTGCATGACCATGTTGGTCCATTTCTCATTTTGTGATCCACAATGTCAGAATAGGTGCGTATACGGTTTTAATGTGAGTTCAGCGTAAAGCGTATCTCACACTGCAGCCGACTACTTGCGACCTTTGGCAACTGCTGGTTACGAGAATTAGTAGTGCACTTTACTAGCTTATAGAGAATTATGACTTAAAGTTGCAAAAAAAACAACATTTTCTTATTATAAATTTTAATTTTTATACATTAAATCAATCCGACGACTTTTATCCGCGGCGAAATGGTCAATGATCATGTCATGCTATTTCAGCAAGCCCCAGTAATCTTCGGTCTCGTACGCCAGTCTTAATATAGTTTGCACTGAGTATATTCCGTCGCACGCGCTAGGCGATGTATCGCATATTTGATAATAGTTATATTGAGCAGCTATGTGCTTTATGGAGAGCGCATAGAGATTAAGGTGACTCCTTGCATTGGTTGGGGTATTAAATGATATTTTGTGATTCTTTTTTCTTTTTCATTATAAATATTTGGTAGTGCAGCGCAGGAGTGCACTTAAGGTACAGTTGCCCTGACTACGAGTGCTCATTAATTAATTTTAGGTAGAACAAATAAACGACCAGCGCATACTCGACGACCGGAACTCTGTGACAGCACTTTGATTTTAACACTTATAAACCATATTATGAATATAAAAAATACGGAAATAAATACAGTGGTGTATTATTAAACATTAAAATAGAAACTTCCTCTCATAAAAATGTGTGCTAATGCAACTACATCCTATTGAAAAAGTCGTAAGAAAACGTTAACAGTGTCAGAGAGCACAAATAGTGACAGCTTCGTTATAGTCACATTTTCGATAATCGATAATCTGTAAATTACCAGTAATATTCACCGCTGTGCACCTGTAATATAACAGTCTATAAATTATCTTAAAATTATACTATAACGGCACTTTATTAGAATATTTCAAATTACCATATGTTAATATTTTACATAATAACTTCTAGCATATACTCGTCGTATTAAATCAGTGACCGACGATATTTCAAAAGAAATTATTGTAATAGAAATCATTAATATTTATTTATTTAGTTATTTTTTAAAATATCTTTTATTTAACATTGACCTATTTTTTATACTAGTCCTATTATCGACGACCTTTTACTAATTATGAGGCTATTACAATGAATTAGTCTAAGATTTTCATGCATTACAGTTACACACTTGCTACCTTGCCGCAAGCTAATTTCAAGAATCATTTTCCATTTCTCATATAGAAATTGCCTTGCAATGCAGTTTCACTCTTGGTAGTTTGCCGGAAACTAATTTCTAGGATCCTTTACTACTTTGTGTTGTAGTGCAATTTAACACTTGCTAGCTTCAATTACAAAATAATTCCAAGGAGCATGTTATATATCTTATATAGAAATTGTCTTGCAGTGCAAGATTTAACTTACTAGATTACTACAAGCTATTTATATTTCTTATACAAGATATAAGACCGCTTTAAAAACTTTACTACGTATATTTTCTTTACTCATACTGTGTATCATTTCAAGAAATCTACTCAAATAGTAGTTAAATATAGCAGACTTCACTATAGTGCGAGTTCTTGTAATGCGAATCCATACAACGCGATATTTTTTTCAAGAAATATTTTTTCGTATAAAATTTGTAAAAGAAAAACGCATGTGAATTAAACATAAACAACACTAAAATAAAATTTAAATGTTCCTTAGATCTCATACAATAAGTACGAGTATAATAGTCCAGGGGAGAGAAACCTGTATAACTAGGAAACTAACTTCCAATTTTGGAGATAGAAAACACGTCAAATATTACTGTCTTAACTAGAGTAGTTTTTACTATTGATTATAAACACACCCACATTATTTAAAAGGTCGCACAGAACGTTTCAAAACGTTGTGGGTTCCCAGCCCCTGTGACAGCCGATACTCAGACGCCGCCGTTGCGTTGCCTTTGCCAGCACCAGTTTTATTCATTTTATTTTCATCATATAACGGGTTAAAGTGATATAACTTGTACATTAAACCACTATGATGTCATTCACAAAAGTTTATGATCAAATGAATAATAAAATACCTTTTAATATAACACAAGTATATTATAGTAACATGTTTAGTAACAATTACTCACTCGCTAGTCACTATTATTCAATAAGATAATTGTATGGTATATACACCTAACCCTCGTTTTACACGAATTTTTTGTACACGAATTCGAATAGCATGCTGCACAACGAATTACAAATAGTTTGTTTTTACACGGATTCTAAAATTATTTTACTATGAAAAATTTAAAAAAAATATTTCAAATTTTTACGATGTCTTAAGTCTCATTCACACTTACTGAGTTATAGTGTTAATTAAGGTTTTAAAATGTAAATTTCAGTTTGTGAAATATAAAGAAATTAAATTAATTTTATTATATACAATAATGATAGTAATTATTACAAAATAATGTATATTACTGACACACGACGTAAGCTTTCACAAGTTCAAAATTACGTTTAAGGTTAAAATCTTAAATTAAAACTTAAAACAGTGAGCTTTTACAAAATGTTTTTTTATTTTGTGTGTTGTAAATGTAATAAAGTATTAAAGATACCAGAGCTTATGAAGGTTAGTTATGGGGATTAAGTTATGTTGTCTTTGGGATATTTGTTTATGATTAGGTTTCATTTGTTCTCTGTAATTGTTATTAATTTTAAGCATATTAAGGATGTTATTGTGGAATTAATCTTTAATAAAAAGATAATGTTATTAATGAAAGTAATGTAGGTCCAATCGGTAATTAACGTACGTACGAGTATAAACTTAGTAAAATATTTTTTTTATTTTTAATAGTAATTATGATTTGTTATATTTTTTATGTGAACTAAAATGTGTATTTTTTCTTTTAATAAAACTTTGGATAACATTTGTAAACATATTTAGGGCCTTATTCTGTAAAGTATTTCCACCGGTGAAAAAATTTCATTGCTGTAAAATGACGTCACAAAAGCGATGATTTTTTATTTGGTATTCTGTAAGTAATTTAAATCGATTTTAATTTTGTCGCTGGAAAAAAATCGACCAAATTATAAAGTCGCTTTTAGCGATGATTTTAAAATTTTCCATCGCTGTATTTTTTAGAACTGTCAAACAGTTCGAATTATAATTTGAATTTCAGTACGAATTTTTTAATACACAGTATATGTATAGTCATATGAATATACAAATATAAATATATCAGAAAATGAGGTTATGTTGCTTGTCAATTGACTTGAACAATTGACATGTATTCGTACGTGTCATTCGAATTTTTAAATATTTGAATATTCTGAATGCCGTGATTGATGAAATATTTTTAAATTTGATGACGTCTTAAAATACGTCACTATACTTTTTCACCGCAGTATATTATAAGGAGGATGGAAAATTTTATATACAGAATACCACTTTAGACATTTTAAATACAGCGACTTTATTCAAGCGGTGAAAAAATTAAATATTTCCATCGCTGAAAAAATAAGGTCAATTTTTTTAAAAGTTACAGAAAAAGGCCCTTAGTAGAATTTATATATTATGTGTTTTTATTATTTCTTTGCGCGGTTTTTAGAACAAAATATTGTTCTTTTTTTAATATTGTACGTTTTCTTTTATAGTTGAGGAGCACAGCCTCAATTTGACCATATGCAGCATGTATTTTCTTTTGTGATACAAAGTAGCGGTTTGAGAAAAATAAAAACATAAAAAAAATTATATTAAAAATAATAATCTATATGAAATAAAGGTTAAAGTTGTTTCAGTAAGGGGTGTTACTTTAAATCAACAACAAAATTAGAAGATATTGTAGTCAGCGTCAAGCATCAATGCTCTCTCGCCAATTATATGGAACATTATAATATAGGACTAGCTTTTACCCCCGTCGCAAGCGACGTTTGTTTCTTGTGAGTGGCTTGAATTTCATGTCAAAATTTAATTCCATTTTTAAATTGAAATAATAAATAAACTCGTCCTATATTGATTTTACATTTAATAACAATTAATTTTTCATACAAACTGACTAAGAAAATACATTTTTTATATTAAAATAAAAAATATTTTGAATTTATGCGATATTTGAACAACTTTTTTTCAAAATTTGGGATATTTTTTTCGATTCGTAAATAAGTTACCAAGGTTAGCCTATATACAAAATTTAAACTTTCTAGCACAATTTTTACTCTCGGCAACTACTGCCTCCGTGCCCCTCAATAAAATTTTGAAATTTTGAATTTTTTTTTTATTAATAATATACTTAATTATTCTAGAATCCAGAAAATGTATTTTCTCCAAAGTTCCCTACCGGGCCCCCGAATTTCTTTAACCCCCCCCCCCCCACTTTTTAAATTTTTGAATTTCTAATATTTGAGAAATGTCAGCATTGAATACCCTAATACACATGCAAAATTTCAACTTTCTATCTTTTACGAATAATAAGCAAGAAAGTAATACAGCAAAAAAGGGATCACTTTTTTTCCAGTTTTTCCAATATTACGGGTTTCCAGGAAATTCAGGGAAAAATCCGGGGACGCCAAAAGTCTTAGAATTTCTTTCTCTACGAAATAGGAAATTTTTAAAAACTTCCCTGGAGCCGTTTTCGAGATGCCATACAAAATTCGAACCAAACATATAAACACATAAACATATAAGAATATAAATATACACCTGGGACAATGCGACGTCTTTTTGGCGTGTATGATTTGAATCCAATAAAATAATTCGTAATTAAATTTCATATTTCACTGTTCTATTTTTAAATTGAAATAATAAATAAACTCGCACATATACAACACATATAAATTGACTAAAAAAATATATTTTTTTTATCAAAATAAAAAATATTTTCAATTTATGCGTTATTTGACCAACTTTTTTTCAAAATTTGGGATTATTTTTTTCGATTCGTAAATAAGTTACCAAGGTTAGCCTATATACAAAATTTCAACTTTCTATCACAATTTTTACTCTCGGCAAACACTGCCCCCGTGCCCCCAAATAAAATTTTGAAATTTTGAATTTTTTTTTATTAATAATATACTTAATTATTCTAGAATTCAGAATATGAACTTTCTCCAAAGTTTCCAACCGGGCCCCCGAATTTCTTCAACCCCCCCTTTTTCAATTTTTGAATTTCTAATTTTTGAGAAATGTCAGCATTGAATACCTTAATACACATGCAAAATTTCAACTTTCTCTCTTTTACGAATTAAAAGTAATACAGCAAAAAAGGGCTCACTTTTTTTCCAGTTTTTCCAAAATAACAGGTTTCTAGGAAATTCAGGGAAAAATCCGGGGACGCCAAAAGTCTTAGAATTTTTTTCTCTACGAAATAGGCAATTTTCAAAAACTTCCCTGGAGCCGTTTTCGAGTTGCCATACAAAATTCGAACCAAACATATAAACACATAAACATAGAAACATATAAACATATAAGAATATAAATAAACACTTGGAACATTATAATATAAGATATGCTATATATGTCTATTTTATAACAGCAAAATCAATATTTTGACGGCACAGTGGCCGAGCGTTTATGCGTTTATGCTTGACGTCAGACTGTTATGTCTTTGGGTTCGATATCCATACCAGCGCTACATTTTTTGTGATTGGTTGTTATTTAATTTAAATAGTCTATGTTGTTTTTGTAATTATAACACTTATAAGGCAGCGGTGTGTTACACATATATCAGAACGCACCATTAAAACTACCAATATAGTAATAGGTCATCGGTGATAGTACCCAGCATCGGAAATAAGTCGATGTTAAATAAATAATAGAATTGAAATATTGTATGAAAAATAAATAGTTGATGTAGAATTTCAACAGAATTCAGTAGATCAGTAGCTCAATGTACGCGTAAGTAGCTCCGGCAATCTAGTTTTGCATGGTTGGTATGCAAATAAGTTAAATCACCATCATTAATTACAGCTGGCATCAACAATCTACCAATTAGTGGAACGCTTTCATACGGAATGATTATTTTTATATTTTAGTGAATGAAATTACCATTAGAAATACAAATTACAAATTTAAATAGATATTAGTAATAGCTATATAATAATATTATGAATTATATGAAAAGTACGTATATAAAGGTATGTGGCTTTAAGAGGTCAGGAGGACATAAGAGCAAGCAGGAAGTTTAAAGATACATGAAAACTCAGCAGCAGCAAGCTGAGAAAAATCCAGTTAGAGCACCGCTTACATATTTTTAGAATTTAAAGTGTAAATAGGAAGTAAGCGAAGAATACTTGCACATAGTAACGGTAAAACGCGTTAATAGAATGCACAAATAACAATTACACTACCTGGTACCTGTCATGACTTAAACAAAATTCTACGACATATTGCTGATTACGATTAGATTGTGTGTTTCGGGTTCTGTTCACGTACTAGCGGCATATTTGCTAAATGTGGTCGTTGTTTCGTTATATATATTTGTTCAACACTATCTACCGTCGGACTTGACGACCCTGTTGTGCCGGTTTTACACCAGAGAGAAAAAACAATAAAACACAAACCAAAACTGTTTTTCTGAACAGTTCTCAAAACATTTTTGTCTTTAAAAACAGTTTTAGTAAACAAAACACATTCCCATGAAGTCGGTAAGATCAAAAGAAAATACGTTTGTTGTTGATTTTTAGTCTGTTTGGTTTGAACACGCACTTTGTATTCTTTTGTGAACATTTGCGCTTGTCAGTTGTTTTTTATCATTTGGCTTGCAACTAGTTCCAAGAGCAGTTATAAATAAGTGCAGAATGCAGTGGACAAAAGATAAGACTAGTAATTTAATAGAAAGTCAACACAATAATTTGTGGGATACTAAATTTTTATGGGACATACAGAAAAACACTAGAAACAAAACCAGTCTGTTCAATGTGTCAGTTTGTTTTAGAAAAACAGAACTGTATTAAAATAAAACAAATCATGTTTTTGTTCTGTTTTTTTTTAAAACAAAACTGTTTTCAAAACTGTCTCTTTGATGTAAAACCGGCATAATATACCATAAATACATTTAAAAACAAGACACGGAAATAATAGACAGTAAGCTAATTTAATATAAATCTCATTGTAGAAGTAAGTCTTTAAAAATAACAGAATTTATTTATTTTATTTATATGTGTATTGAACCTCCATTACCTCAAGGATTTCCCTTTTACCCATTTTTAACTATTGGTCTGAGAGAAATTTATATAGGGTGTCTTCCAATTACAGAGCACAATGCGGCTTAGGGGCCTATTTTGTAACTGTTTACCTGACGTCTGTTATAGTGTCTTTCAACAACAGTCATTTTAAACTTCGCCATTTTTGAACTATCATCATACAACCGTTATAAGTAGTGACACTTGGCAGATATTGTGTTCCATTAGTAACCTCAGAATTTGTACTTTCGCGAACATTTTGCGTTAATTTAAAATGACAGTAGATGTGAGATGATATTTGGCATCCTATGTGACTGCATCTGTCGCATACTCCTTGATCCGACCTTGCCTTTTGGAATGATTTATCCCACATAGACGACGTCTGCAGTGTACTCGCATACATTTGACTACAATATTTAAGAAATAGTTGTTTTGATAAATAACGAGACGACACATTCGGCGAGAACTTCGGGTTCGATCCCACGGCCAGAGTTATATATTTGATTGTGGTTGTGATCAAATTAAATTGATTATGTATATACATAATCGTAAACTTATTAGACAGTGGTTCAGTTAACGTATATGAGGCCACGACACCACAAATATTGCCAACAGAGTAGGAGGTTATCAGTGATAGGACTTAGTATCGGAAATAGCACAACTGTAATATTGATTGTAAAAATTAGCCGAAATAAATTAAATTATAAACAAGAAGTAAATATTTTCAAAAAAACGTTCTTAAAAAACCGTTAAAATTATTCAAGGTGCAGCATAGAAACATTATCGAGGAATCGTACTTGTAGATCCGTATCGTACGATAGGATGTTCGCATGGGCGTCCACAGAAAATTTACAGGTAGATAACATGTAAATTTGTAGTACCTATAAGTATTCATATATCACAATTCTTGTTATTCAATGGATTGATTGATGCTTCGTTTGCCCCCCCCCCCCTCACACCTCTTCTTTCTATGTGGACGCCTATGGATGTTAACATTAACACTTAAACAGTTGTTCAATGATTGTAATAAAATGTAATATAAATTTAATTATCAATACACACCGTTTCATAAAAAATACACATATGGTTAGATCAGTGACGTACTGTAGGAAAACGGTACTTGTTCTTCAGATCTAAACGGTCCTCGCAAAGTAACGTATACATAAATTAGCTTTTCGATACGTTGCAAACCAACGTGTGTCTAATATGTTTGCTTTAACAGTTTCAATTAAATATTACTTCTATTCTGAAACAATGATATATGAGAAAATCGTTTTATGAAATTCAGCCGTTGTGAGCCAAGTTCATTATTTTAATTTTACATTTTTTGTAAATTCTTAACGGATAAATAATATTCTTTTTGGTTGTTAAAGAATTTATTCTTAACAGTGATGTTCAACTATTGAATAATCATGATTAACTTATTAACCAGCGAATAATTAATATACGAGTATATTAGACCTTGAGACCATAAAAACTGCAAAAAGGTTGTCGGTGATATGACTAAACATCGCAAATTGGCCAACGTTAAATAAATTCAATAATTAGAAAATAAATTTAAAAAAACAATAACCATTATACCAATGATAAGTATATAAGTAACGATATATATTTATATATATCCCCGTATATATAGCAATATATTATATTCATTTATAGCTAGATTTTAAAAAGTAATATCAATATTTTTTTCTATTAATTAATTTTTATCCCTCCCAAACATTGACAACGTGCTTCGAAATCAAAGTTTTAAATGATTATTTCAATACACCGCTACCTAGAAGGTGTATAATTCAATTTAGCTAACCAATCCCGAAAATCAAATCCGAAAACATAACAACCTGACTTCAATGTATAATAGAGATGTCAGTTGCACTATTTTTGTGTGATATAATTACTAATGTTTAAAATTAATTTATAATAAAAATATTTCACTTTGTTAATTTTAAAATTATTTTTGTAACGGTTTACGATTTTATTACATTAAATAATGTATACATTTTGTAGGTAAACTACGGAACAGACTGAATTGCTTAAGAAAAGCGCCGTTAGCAAAAAACACATATTAAAATTAAGTTTAAATAGTACAAATAATTTTTTACGAAATTTGGCTTGAATGATTTTTTCTCTTATTTGTTGTGGATTATTGTGCACTTCACCTATACCTCAACATTATTATATTCACTTATAATAAATAAATGGAAACCAGACATCTTCAACATGTTGATACAAGATTTGAACATAAAAGTATCGGTACCATCATAATCAAGATCGTTGAAACCACAACATGCTATCGCCGCGACTGGGTGTTTATGTCGTACAATTAATTGTACATAAATATAATCATAGGTGTTTAGCCGTGTGGGCATGAATATAGCGGTAAATAAATATGGAATAAGTATGGAAGTATAGCACTCAACGATTTCAACATCAATAATGAAAAATTATAGCCAATAAATAACTATTTAGTGATCTGATAAAATAAATATAAATATAATCCAATCTTAAACTTTCAATTGCTTCAGGCTGAATGTTAAGCATAGGTCTACTTTTAATTAGATATAATACTAATGCTATACGCATGTTGTTACAAAATACATGCGTTTGAAATCAACCCATCTAATATAAGATGGTCTGGCATTTATTAAAAGTGTCAAATGGCCAAAGTGCTTGTATATTTACATATAAGAACTACACGTGATACATAAATGTAGAATTGACACAAGTCTTATCGCAAGTCTACTTTTACTATGTGTATTGGACATCTTTTACTATTAAAGCAATGAATTTTTTATTAAATGTTATTAAAAATAAACTTACAGTTTGGTGTAGTGCTGAAACAAATGATTTTTGTTCATCTGGTTGCTTCCATCATATCAGTCCATAGCGTTGGAAAACTGAGGAAAAACATAACTATACAACACATGTCACATTATTGTTAAAATCACTTCCAACTGATAATTATTTGTATTATTCTATTATCAAAGAAACGTAATTTAATGTGTTAATATAATTAGCAGAATTAGATTTACAGCACACTAATGTGACTGACCGCTAGTTGAATTAAAAACAATATGTAACTTACGGAACGTCAAAATAGGAATCAGAACGAAAGAAACAAGATTAAATGCGACTGTGACATTTTTTCACTAATTAATTATTCCTGAAATAAGTTACCAGTTTCATCTAAAGTGTAACAAGATTACTTGCTTTAGATACAAGTCAATAAATGTATCTAATGTCAAATAACATATACTACAGTTGAAATAGCAAACAGGTTTCACAAAGTAACGACCTGATATCATAAATCCGATATATAACTTACTTGTTCGAGTATATACGGCTTTCGCACAGAACTAACTTGATTTTGTTATTAGCCTATTAAACCGTTTACTAATTTGTTGGATGACAAACTATTATAGATAATATGTGCAACGTTTTGAGGTTAGGTTTTGAATAAATGATAAATGAGCAAATGTTCATACCGTCAAGTACGTAACTAAAGAAATTCAGAGGTTGAGAATACAATTCCGAATCCGCGCCGGTTAGTCTGTCCGGTACTATAAAGCCGGGTTTTCTTTGTATGTGTTTTGTTAGCTGTAAGTGTATTGACTACACAGTATACAGGTCGTGTACCAGCGAATGGAATCACTGACTGTACTGTCTGCGGTGTGGCGGGTCTGAAGAATATCTGAAGACAACACAAGAACTGTGTGTTTTTAAGATAGGAGTATGTAGTAGTATACAAGGATAGTATGTGTTTGATGGCAATATGTGGTGGTTAATGGTATTGGTATATCAAGTGCAGACCTAGGAGTGCGGAGTGTGCTGCACAACCTTGACCGCGCTCCAACTGCGGTATATAATTCTACGATCTGCCGATCTGCCACTGACCCGGCGGCCGGCGCTATTATCTTGTTCTGTTCGAAACAGTTTCTTACCCGGATCAACTTTTACAAAACACCAAAGATAACCACTATCTAACACAACAAAAGATATACTGTCAGTAGCATGGCGACACGACAGAAACCCTTAATAGAGTCTTGTGATATATTTGGTCTATCTTCAGAAAAATTAAGTGTCACAGAGCTAATCTATTTTGAGAAGGAATTCTGAAAGAGAGTCACTGTGGTTGTGTCACTTTTCACCCAGAACTGACTGTTATCCTGATTAATGTACCTGTAAAATTGTGCACCCCATAAACAACATTTCCACTGACCCTACCTCCTACTATGTTGAGGATTTATACGCAGCTGTTTAATATGTTTATAATTATATATAGCATATAATCAATAAAATGAAACCGCAATCAAACTGCACTGGCCCAAGAATTGAACCACTTTGTCGGCCCAAGTTTCAACTTGTGTTGATTTCGTTATGAAACACATAATAACATTTCAAGTAAAAACGAATGCGATAATGCACAAACTACTTCTCCACAAAGAAAGTACGAACAACAAATTCTTTGTATATATATCAACTCAAATCGAAACACTGACAAATGTTAACTGACTTGCAATCATTAGTTGAGTTAGCTTGCTCATATTAGCCCATTTCTTAATTGATTAGATTTTCATCAGTGTTTTGATGTATCGAGATACGCTAAACATTTAGATTATTTTACTAGGTATGTAAACGTATCTAATGCTACAGAGTATCTGAAACTATATCTAGATACAATAGGTTACAATTGATGGACTGCTTTGCACTGATAAACGTTTGCAAATAACAGTAGGTTTGTAAACATTTGTTGTTGATGTGTAGTCGAAACGTAAAAAGGACCGTCTCTGGTCGTACTCCAACGAATGTTGGTTGATTGCACTTATTTGAGTATTCAACAGAAATAAATGAGTTTGCTTACGTTATGTGCACTTGTTGGATACCCAACCCATACCCTCTCAATGTTAAGCTGTCAATAGACTCGTATATAAAACCACTTGAGTGTTAAACCGACCGATAGCACCTTTTGTATAAATTACCTTTTTTCAGTTAAATAATGAACATGGAGCTCATAGGCTGGCAGCTTGGTCCTGAACTACCATACCAGATAGTGGATGAACTACCTTAAGAGTTCTAAGTATGTAGCAAGTATAACTGGATATTGCAGAACAGAATTATATATCAGAAGAAGAGAGAATTGAACTTCGCGGTAAAGATGTCAATATCAGACCACAACAAAAACTCTAATATCTATTTAACGTCTAGAATTTAAATTCTGAATCATCCAGAATTCTTGAAATTGTAAGAAATTAAAATTATTAGTTATTGTCACGCACGTTTAAAAAACGCTTTAGGCTTTTACTAGATTTATATAGAACTACGAAATATGGAGAGGTCCGACGCACTGACCGTCTCTGACCGTTTGTTTCAGCCAACTGGGGCGACTAGGGCGACTGGCCCCCGGTCCACTGCCCACTGTGAGACACCTCTCCTCTTTCCCTGAACCCCTTCTCTGTTTTATTAAGTTGCCATGGAAGGGGACCGTCTGGGCGTGACGTCACTAAGACTGCTTGACGTTTTATCTTTATGCGTGGACTTCCAAGACGGTGGATATGGGGGCCATCGACACTGTGTTGTGTTTCTCGCACTAGCAACCTCAATTGGTTGAAGTTCTTTTTTAGTTTGAGTAATATCAAAACTTTTTGCTGCACTTTTTGAATGCATCTCTTTACAACATTGTAAAAGTGTTTGCAGAAAATTTGACTTTCTGTTGAGAGAATGTCGAGAAAGCTTAGCATGCTTCAAAGCTTTTGGCACCTCCATATAGGAAAATGCAGTCTGGTATGGTGAGACTTCAAAAATATCAATAGCTGGATAAACAACGAACCCATTTTCAAGAAGAAATAGAGTTCCACGCAAGAGGTGCTTTCAGAAATAACACTGAAGTATTATATGAATTTCAATTGTAAATATTGTCGGTAATAAATTTGTATAATACTCGTAGAATTACAAATACGATATAAGTAAATTAGTATACTCTTTGAAACACACACACACACTTCGATTTTTAAAACTTAATTTTGTTAGCCTCATCCTAACAAACTCTCCTTAATATTCAATAATTCATTCATAAAGTAAAACGGTTCCTCATTGGAGGTACGTACACGGGTATAGTGAGCTCGTGTGACCTACCAATTTAGCATAAGTATTAAGTTACTCTTGGGATAGTGACACAGTAACGCACAGGGCCGCATTTTAGTGAAACCATTTTTCAAAATTAATTAGTAAAATATTTTAAAGCTTATTGAATAATTCTCCGTTTAATACTTCAATAAAATTCAAAGACAACGTAAGTTGAAATCTTTCACTTGGGTCTTAGGCTATAAGAATATTTTTGTATAAAACGATGCCATCTTTTAGACAGTTTCTTTTTCTTGAAATTTTGATTTACTTTGTAAATTTTTTCGTGTTTTATAATTTAAAAAAATGTTAACATGTGATATCCCAGTAAATAATTTGGTGAAGTGTCCTATTTTCTCAAGATTCTATCACTATTGCACTTCCATTATAGTTCGCATCAACTTTATCTTCATTTGTATTCCGACAGATGGAGTGATTGCGTCATTTGTAGCCGATATAGTAGACATTTCATATGAATGACTGTGGAAAAATGATCTGTAAACTCTTTCATGACAAAAAAATCATACGCATCTTCAATATGATCACAAAGTGACTCCAAAATATTTACTGGATAGTAGATGTTTTGTAGAGGTTTCTGTTTTCGTGTACCATTATAAAAAACCGGTTTACAAAAAGTCTAAAGGTTCATGAAATTGGTAACCGGAATAATTGTTCTTAATTTACCGAAATCAATAGAATAGTAACGGTCATGTTATTATCAAAATTTCAGTATGTAGCATTATATGGAAACGGTTTTCGAAACACAATCAGTGTCTAAAAGCATTTACAGGGTCGGTCTTAAAATAATTTTACAGTAGGCTATTCTAAGAGGGTGTAAAACAATAATCTTTTTATTAGATGGAACGGAAGAGGCGCTACATCATCAACAATAAGTCTTTCAGAGCGGCGCTGAGGATTTAGAAAACAAAAAACAATACCGGAAGGCTAAGTTATTAACGTAGTGTGTGTACATTGGGTCTTTTAAGGAACAGTTGAAATTTCTAACTCCTATTTCTCCCTCATGAGTACAGAGCGCGCTTCACCTATGCCCCCTAAAAAGTCTAGGTAGTGGTAGGGACTTAAGGTCCCAGGCGAGCCAGTGTACAAACGACGTTAGTATTTTTCAATGTTAATAAATGCACTTTTTTTTGTTTTTTTTACAGTTTTTCATGGTTAAAGTGAATGTGTTGTGTAATTTAATACATATATAATGTTTAGGTATTAATTATTAAAATTAAATTAAAAGTATTAATTAAGTAAAATAGATTTTTTACTACAATAAGTTTTTAAAGATGGGTGACCATCCAACGGGTAAACTAGAAAAGCAAAAACGATGTTCTCTTTGCACTTAGAAGGAAAACAGAAAAACAATGTATTCTTGTGTATCGCCCCGCCGGTTTGCGATAATCATCGTAACATCTTTTGGCGCTCCGCAAATTCTCTTATTGACACTAATTATAATTAACTATTATTAATTATTATTTCATAATTTTTGTATTTTCAACAATAAAAACTTATTTTGTGCCAAATAATCACCGTTCCGTTTATTATGACATGACTGAATCCGTAAAATATTCCCCACTTTTAGGTGTACAAATAATTCAACTTTTTGAAGCCCACGTCAAAGACACTACAGTCTTTCGAAAGCTTATAGTCTAAGATAAAAAAGTCTACAACCGTTTTTCTTAATATTTGTTTGTTATAAAGTTTCAATTCAATTTTTAGTAACAACAGTTTTAATTTTGGACTTTGGCAACTTCTGAACCATGTAGTAAATACTTCAGGAAGTAATCCAGAATTTTTTCAGATTTTTCGAAAAACTCCACTGTTCTCTCAAAGACCCAGTGTTCACACTGTGATTCGAAAAATATAGTGTTCACACGGAGGGTTAACTATTAAAAGTAAATTTTAAATTCATTTCATCTGAAAATGCGGACCTGGTATCAGGTATTCGATTAGATCATATTGCTACTCATGATGGTGAAGATATACCAAGATATTGTAGTACAGAATCCATGAGAATTTGTTAAATATGAATATGATTATAGCAGGGATCAGGCATGAGGCATGAGGCATCAGGCATTCTAACGACTTGGTCACATACCTGTCGCGCCTCTTTTATTTGTCAAGAGAGATTCTTCAGATTCTACAATCCATTTATTGTACAGTTGTACTCGTACTTGTGTCTTAACCTGTACCTGTACCTGTGCCATCGCCTGTTGACTGTCGACTGCAGAGTGCTGTGTGCCGTGTGCCGCGGACACTGTTCCTGTACACTATGCAGCAGCTACGCACTGGAACCATAAAACAGATACATAATTTAAATTAAAAAGGACCCCACTGCATTTAGAGACGATTTGACTAGCGCTTCAAACGAGTTAATTTAGAAAAAAAACAGGTATTGTTTTAGTCTCATTCCCATCTCGTAATCGTTTGTCTCGTCTCGTCTCGTCACATCTCGTTATTGCGAGAACTTACTCCTAAGGTATTCCTAAACAAACTAATTCATTATATTATTTCGGCTAAATATTTTTTTATTCTAAATTTTTCACACACTAAGCATATCGCCCTTATACCATTATTTGTATCAAATTTAAAAGAAAATTTAAACTTTGAACAATTTTGTTTTATACACAGTTGATCAAATGGTTCAATTTCGTCATCCTGCATCATCACTTCCATCTAATCTTGGCCTTTTTTGCGGCAAAATGTCTTCAAACAATCTCATTGTAAATAATTTATATTCACATTTATTTTACCTTAAAACATTCGTTTCCGTTCGGCTACAAAATGTTAAAAGACAAAATTAAAAAATAAAATATTTAACAGATGTTTGTTTACCAGATTTCATATTTCGTAAATTTACGACCTAACCTTTTTTGTGATAAAAAAAGGCTGAACCTTTATGTTGCTGTTAGTTTATTTTTCTAGTACTTTTTTTTTAAATAACGTCAACGAGACCAGAATCGAGACTCTCGAGTATCTCGGGCCTAGATTTGACATGAACACGTCTTTAAATTCGGTTCAGTTTAACAACAGTATCAAAATGGTAAAGCCGGCACCAAACGATGCGGTGAACGTTTGATTCAAATGTTTGTCTCCAACGTGTTAGTCAAATATTGGAAGATTAACATGAAAAGTTTCACGCGAATGGTTTATTATTTTATTAATTTGTTGATATTATTGACACTGACACCGTTTAACAAAAGGTTTCAAGTAAATAAGTAATCTTTAAGTATAAAACCTTCCATTGTTGGACGATTCGTGCAGCAGTGCATGATTTGTGGATCAAGTGTGTGGTGGGGATAGAAAAATCCTTTTGACACGGGTCAAAAGACCGACAACAGCCCAAACTTCATCCAACGTGAACGTTGGACACGTGACATTAAACACACTTTGTTCCAGCATTGAGCACACTATGCGTCCAACTTTGGAAGGTGTTCGTAGCCTCGTTTGGTACCGGCATAAGATTTGCCACGCTTATATTTTGTAAATTTTAAATGATAACTAATGCAGAGTACCCAAACGTTTGAACTTCACGGCTCTTATTGAGGAATTGTACTATGCAAGCGGGATTTAAAGCAAACATTTTTTAACGATTTATATGGCTGCCGTTTTTTGCTCACACTTTTTCAAAAGTACCATGCCACCCAAATGCAATTTTAAAGATCCGAATTCACTTCTTAGAATATAATTTATTGTTGAAGAAGCTGTAGTAATTATGTATACCTTTTATACACAGTATAAAGCGAGCCCGCGAGTTATAATTTGGGAACAGTATGAATAAACTAACCTAAAAATAAAATATTACCAAATAACCCTAAAAAAATTATAACTAATAAATTGAACTAATAATTGAATCAATATACTGAGTTTATTCCATCTTTAGTAAATATTATATATAGTTCAAATTACGAGAGTTCGGCGGCGACTCATACTTAAAACAAGTTGTGGGGTATAAACTGCCGATATAACTAAAAAGCATTGACTCACTTATTTTTCTATAATGTATATAGAAACGAATAACATAAAATTCATTATAGTATTGTAGATTTATACTGCTCTTATAACCTTTTTTAAGTATAAGACGCCGCCGAACTATCGTGATTTCGACTATAAGATACATTTTAAAAATAAAAACTAGTGTCACTTCTACCTACTCTTATAATTTTAAGTTCAAATTGTATATTTTAATTTTGAATGTACTTTAAGTTCATTTGTTTTGCGTCAGTTATATAAATTATTATTTAATATTAATTATTATCTTTATTTAATATAAATTATTATATTTAAACAATCTATTTTTATTTTTCACATATTAACTTGTACTGTCAAGTTACATGTTTTAGTTTTTTTTTTAAGTCAGGGGCGGCCTTAGCCATTGCGAGGCCCCGCGCAGCAGATTTTTGCGAGGCAGAAAAAAAAAATATTTCCGCCGCAAAAAAAAAAAATACTTCCACTGCGAGAAAAAATATTATTTTATTTATTTATTTATTATTTATTAATTCTATCGCTAATTAATATATGTATATTTTTTGCGCCCCTAATGAACAAAAAGCAATCATTGGATTATATAGAGGCCATATTCTATTACCTGCAACATACATTGTAAGCAGGTGCGGCCTTAGCCATTTAATTAATGTAAATTGTAAGTAAGTATTTTTGATGATAATTGACGAGAAATAAAATTTTATATTGGAAGTTTTATATATGTTTGTTAACAAGCACAAAGATGACAAATATTAATGATGATAAATTAAGGTACATAAATCCTTAAAAGAAGACGCAGTGATTCAAGTGGAATTGCTAAAGAGCGAGGCGCGAGATTCAAATACATATGTATATAGTAATGAATTTTTCTACTTGGGTTATTGCGGGAGAATGCGCTGCCCCTATAAGAGCGATTCCCCGGGCGGTTGCCCTGCTTGCCACTCCCTAAGGCCGCCTCTGTTTGAAGTTTTCTTACTTCTACAACTGAAACATAACGATTAAAAGAAATGATTACGCATATGGCCATAGACTATTAGATTCTTATCTAAATATAATTAAAACTAAAACAGTCAAAACAGTAAAACAGGTGGAGTGGCAGTTAATAAAAAACTAAAGTAGACAAAATATACAAAAATAATTTTCATTGAAAAATTCACCATTGTTTATTTATATATTTATTGAATTTTTAATAATGCGGTACATATAATATTTTATAATATTCACCAAAAGTGTAAAAACGAGTACGAATTATACACTACATTGTGTTCAGTAAATCTACATTCGATTTTCCTCTACTCCTAGAGCCTTTGCGATGCCAGCCTATACTGGCCATAAACTCGCTAAATATTGTGCAGAAATTGCATCTGCATGTGTACACGGAAGACGGAACTTTAGGTATGTAGGCATGGGGAGAACATCCCAAACTAATATGGATATCACTGAAGTAAGTTTGTCCTATGCGGTGAAAGGAAGTGTAGTGGTGAACCAAACGCTGTTCGCTGATGGCATGAGGGTGCAATGTCAACGGATTTACCCTCATTACCCTCAAAAATATCCAAACTGTGACTTAGCCAACTGGTGCTTAACTTCCCAGATTGACCAGATCTGAGTGCGTTCAACATGGTATGGCCGTAGACCAGAAGTATAAGATTGTATACATCGTATCACGCAAATCATATGCTACAATTAAACGTATCTATTGGAGATTAGTGAACGCACTAGTATGACTAGCAATACAAAGAGTACTAAAATCTGTGATTCAATGCGTGCATTGCAGACCTGTGTACGCTTACCTTAATGCGTAGAGTTCGGCTCTGGTGCAAAGTCTTACCCATCCACACATGATCTCATTTATATAAATTAGTTAAATACTCAAAATAAATGTATAATTCTATTTTATGTTTTAAATTCTACACATAAACATAAAACAGTAAATTTTTTACGTCATTCACGCATTATTCGGTATTCGGTGCGCAAGCACTGCGCACTGCGCATTGCGCAAAGCACACAGCGCACAACTTACTACAAAGTACAAAGTAGGAGGTTTTAATATATTATTTCAATCATAATAACGGCAAAAACTCACTCATGTAACACAAATAATGTAAAATAATCATTTTTTCTGTTATAATGTTTAACTGTACCTCTAATAATTTTACACCTATTACAGTAGCAATATATTATATATGTACATTATATATATACTAGCGCTTCGCCCCGTCGCAAAGCGACGTGCATTTAATATTTGTGAATAAATAAATTTATTTGCTAAATTGAAAATAATGCAAAATATTATTTTTAAGTAATTTTCGTTATAATATATCCTTTTTTAAACTTTTTTTTTTATTTTGTTATAATTCTTTCATTTACAGTAATAAAGCACTGTATTGACCAGTCTCCAGTGCCCCCGCCCATAAGCCGCAATCATGACCTTTTGGCTCCATGCTCTCTTACATTTCCGAACTTATAATTTGATTCCTCTAAACTTCCGCCATGGAGCGCCTTTTTCCTTCAGCACTCTGTATCGCTTCTTTCCTGAGCATCGTCGGTCCTTAGAGTACATTCACAGCGCACCCGCTTTAGCACTATAATTAAATAATCCTTCGTTTCCTCCTCTCTGTGTAAAATTATTATTTACCCTAATAAAGCGCAGTATTGAAAAATGTCCACTGCCCCGCCCCGTAATACTAATCATCACCTCTTGGCTCCATGCTCTGTATCGTTCTCGCACTTTCAATTGTATTCCTCTGCACCTCTGCCACAATGCGCCCACTTGCAACACCACAGCCAACCTGAGAATCATCGCACATAACGGCACTGTTCTATCGCCCCTTTTACCGCAATCATTAAACAATCTTGCGCTTTTACCTCCTGCGTACTAATACTCTTAACAATTAGTTTTCATAATTAATACTTTACTGGCAACCTACACACTAAATTTCATCCTTAGAAGTATATTATTTTTTAATAATTATTCGATAAGATAAATGCTTGATAAAATTAATATTCACTCATTTCAATGTGAACCTACTAATTACATCAATTCATTTATGTTTTTAAGAAAGCCTAGCGGTTCGCTCCTAATCATCCCATCTCTAGCCCTTATCCTTCCCGTTATTGTACTTTCAATTTAATCCCCTGAACCGCCGCCCACATTTCCAGCACCAAAGCACATATTCTACAACACGGTTATCTTCCAGAGCCATTATAATCTATCGCTACTTCTTCTAAGACCACCGTTACTTGGTGTCCTGAACCCCGGCGCCACCCTCTCCTCCAATCAGGCACTACCAATTCAATATTACAGCAATTCATTTACATAATTAAAACTGCACTGTAATCTTACGTTCTAATTTTTGTATTTATATTTACGATATAATATTGTCCTCCCCATTAATTCCCGCTCCTGAAATAAAATTGACAAATTTTAGGCATAACAATCTATTTTGCTCATAACAATTCTCTCTACTTTTATAACCTTTATTACTACTATCTACTTTTATAAATGATCGAAATTTAAAATTGAGCTCTTTGGCAAAGCCTTTCCCGCCCCCACTTCCCCAATTTCACGCCGCTACTAAGGTTAAACTTATTTTTCGCAAATATGCACATGCGTAGTTTCTATTTTTTTAATTTGATATTTGGGGCTGTTAACTATTTCCCCCCTATACCTCTCACTCCTGTTCGATTTCACAGCACAACGAACGCACCAAAAATCAATTCAATTCTACTATTGAATGTAATTTGACTATCTAACTTATAGAGAACTATTGTGCTTCTATTTAATATTCTACATGCAAAATATCATCGTTGTACCTCTATTTTGTTCTTATACTCGGTTTATCACTCCCCACTCTAGTGTTACACTTAAGAAAAGGATTTTTTTTTTATATTTTCGTTATTAATTTGTCAATCTATATCTGCATACTAAATTTTAGCTTTGTATTTATATTTAGCATTATTACCCCCCCACATACCTGCGCTACTGAACAAGTTTGTCAAATTTTAACACAGGAATCTATTTTATTTATATCTAAGAACATATAATCTAAACTATAGCCTTTTATTTCTATATATTTCATATTTCTGGTTTTTGGCCCACAGCGCCCGCCGCCTCTGGAAAGTTGCAGTTTTCTATAGTTTGTCTGTAATGACACTCTATATAGAGCCCACGTTCCAAATATCAACGTTCTAGCTCTGTTGCAACATTGCCCCCAAAAAATCACGCCGCTACTGAATTAATATTTTGGTAATCCAATTATTGGCAACATTCGCAATTAGTGTCTCAATACATGCCCTAAGTTTTATTACTTCTTTTTCAATATTTCTGGCTTTTACTAACTCAACTCCCGCCGCCACTGGAAATTTGGGGCTCTTTATTTTTTTTCATTAATAACACTCTAGAGCGAGCCTACATATTAAATTTGAACGTCCTAACTCTATTCTAACATTGCCCCCGGAAATTCGCGCCGCTACTGAACTTAAATTTTAAATGTCCAACTATTGGCAAATGTGCACAATTATGATCTCAATACACATACCAAATTTCAGTTTCCTATCTTTTCTAGTTCGTCAGATATTTGCAAAAGTATTTTTTCAAATTTTCCAGTTTTTCCAGAATAATTTTTTCCAGGGAAATTCAGGGAAAAATTCAGGGACGTAGAAAGTCTTAGAAATTCGTCCTTTACATAATATCAAAATTTAAAAAACTTTGTAGGCGCCGTTTAGAAGATACCATACAGATTTTGTTACCGGAAATATATATATATATATATATAAATATCTATGAGTTCTTATGAGTTTTCCATGTTAAATTGGAACATTACGAACATTATAATAGTAAGATGTACATGTATTATATATATATATATATATATATATATATATATATATATATATATATATACCATATTTGATCCGACTTGATTATTGTCAATAAGTCTAATAAACAGTAATTTGAATAATAACTACAAACGAGATCTTTATTCTGCAATAATAAACTACTAAACTTCTTAATATAAAAATGTTGTCACTGTTTGAACTGGTTACTTTGGATATGCTTATGTTACCCACATAACATTAGATAATCGCTGTATATTCATATAATCTCCATAATGTGAAAAGTATATCATGTATATATATTGCATATACATGAAATGAATAAACATGACAGTTTATGCTATGTTTGCACATGCAGCAACACTTCAATATTCACATACCTTTGCATGGATGTATGTGCAACATATGATATACAGTGTAGCTTTTACATCACAACAGGATATTCATAGGATGTGCAAAATACATGAATGTATAATATACAGTGTGTCCCAAAATTCAACGACAAGCGGGCACCAGAGGGTGGTCCTGCTCATGACTACACGAGAAAAAAAGAATTTGTCTCATTTTTTTTAGAAATTACAAAAAAAAAGAAAATAATTTCGAAAATTGAAACACTTTAAGATGTTTTTATCTACCAAGACCACAATTTTTCAAATATTTTGGATTTTTTTTTTGTATCGGCAACTTAAATAGCACTGCTATACACCACAACCATTAAAATCCCAGAATGCTAGTAGTTTTTACACAAATATCAATCGAAATAATTTTCTTCCCTAAAATTTTTAAAGATTTTTACTTTCAGTCTACTTTAACTCATCGTGGTCTAAAAAAAAAGTATTAACACTACTATGGCAAGTTTTTTTTAAAATTGGCGCAACTCTTCAGGATTCCAAAATGGTATAATACTTCAGGAAAACTAGCAATAAAAAGAAATTATAAATACTATTTCTAAACAAGAACCAAATTTCATAAATTGTTGTTGTTGATAGTTATCACTTTTACAATACCCAAAAGAGGTTTTTTATTGTTGAATGAATTAAAACAAATGGTACAAACAATTTTTCATTTATTTTATAAATTTAATAGTTTATTTACATTATAGTAAATGTTCAAAATGTTTGCCACCAGCTTAAATACAGGCACGACATCGCCTTAAAAAAGATCTTTTTATTCGTCGAGCATATCGTTTACCTATCATATGATGTGCAGCCTGAGTAATTTTTTGTCGAACCTCGTCCAATGTTGCAATGGGTTTTGAATAAACTCTTTCTTTAACACAAATTCAATAGAAGAAGTCCAGCGGATTTAGATCGGGTGAATAGGGTGGCCATAAAATTAACCAAGTCGCCCAATCCAACGCCCTGGATACTCTTGGTTTAAGTATTCTCGCACAGGACGACCATAATGAGCTGGACAACCATCATTTTGAAACCGAATGTTTTGTAAATTACTTATGGGCACGTCTTCTAATAATTCTGATAAGTCATTTTGTAAAAGGTTCAAATAACTATTGCCATCTAAATTTTCTTGTACCTCAAAGGGCCCTGGCACTTTTCCATTTAATATGCCCGTCCATAGGTTAATCTTGAATTGATATTGGGATTTGTCTAAACTCATTAGGTGCGGACTTTCATTGCTCCAGCTATGTAGGTTATGAAGATTTAAAAAACCATCTTTCTTGCAGGTTGTTTTATCAGACTATAGAATTTTAGCTAAGAATGGGGGATCTTCCCCAAGCTTTTGTAGCATCACACTGCAAAATGCGACCCGTTGTGGATATTATATATATTATTATATATGGGTAATTGTGGTAATAACGTCAGAAAAAACAATCTTTTTTAAGGCGATGTTGTGCCTGTATTAATGATGGTGGGAAACAATTTAAACATTTATTGTAATGTAAATAATGCAATAAATTTATAAAATGAATGAAAAATTGTTTGTACCATTTGTTTTAATTCATTCAACTAAAAAAAAATCTATTTTAGGTATTGTAAAAGTGATAATTATCAACAACAACAATTTATGAAATTTGGTTCTTGTTTAGAAATAGTATTTATAATTTCTTTTTATTGCTAGTTTTCCTGAAGTATTATACAATTTTGGAATCCTAAAGAGTTGCGCCAATTTTTAAAAAAGCTTGCCATAGTAGTGTTCATACTTTTTTTTACACCACGATGAGTTAAAGTGGACTGAAAGTAAAAATCTTTCAAAAATTTTAGAAAAAAAAATAAATTCGATTGATTTTTGTGTAAAAACTAATAGAATTCTGGGATTTTTAATGGTTGTGGTGGATAGCAGTGCTATTTAGGTTGTCGATACAAAAATATCCGAAATATTTGAAAAAATGTGGTCATGGTAGTTAAAAACATCTTAATGTGTTTCAATTTTCGAAATTATTTTATTTTTTTTTGTAATTTCTAAACAAAATGAGATAATTTTTTTTTTCTTTTTCCTCGTGTATTCATGAGCAGGACAACCCCTCTGGTGCCCGCTTATTGTTGAATATTGGGACACCCTGTATATACACTCAAGTTTACATAGTAATTACACATCAAGTTTTCCTTCAAACCATTGGGACGTGCGTACCCATTTTTTAGGAGTCGAATTTTCAATTGTTGATTGAAATTGATGTTAATAAATGTGTATTGGCGTGTTTATTTTATTAAATATCTAAATGTTAATGGAGATATAGCAATTAAAAGTTTGAATTGTAGTTTCAGCGCTAAAAATGGTCGGTTATATTTTTATGACGTGAAATGCATTTTAACGTCAGTTATTTGTTGAGTAGGTCAGTGCTGTGGTAATCTTCTGTAGCTGTTGGTAGTCGAATAATCAAGTCAAATCAAAGAATAATAAGTTTTTATTTTATTTAACCCTGCTAAGGCAGACATAATATTGTAATTTGAATGTTCCTTGAAATAGCTGTAAATAATATTTGATATTTTGATATATATATATATATATATAACCCACTAGTAACCCACCTTATCAATATATAGTACACTTTTGTAGAAATTAAGACATAGGACACAAGCTCATTGATATTGTAATATTTTTCTATTTCAAATAATAATAGTAATACATGTTAGAGATCAAGTTACAATGGTAGTTACACATGTAAACATATATCATATTATGTAAAAATAACGTCAAAGTATAAAAATATAAACATATTATAAACGAATTATCCAGTTTCCTTTTTATTGATTTCCAGGCGGTAATGTTGTATGACCTTGATTGTCTTGAGGAGGAGAGGAATTTGGATATGCATTGTTACTATGCGCAGGGATATTATTCAACATTGAAGGGAAACCTCTGGAACCCATATAATGTGCATTCGGATCCATTGCCAAAACATAATTATAGGGATTGTACAAAATATTTTGAGTCACTTGATACATCGGGTTAGACCCATAAATTAAATTTGGTGGAGGCACAGTGAACGGGAAAGGATTTGCCAGTAATGGAGGCACTACACTGGAACTACTATTAGATAGATCGATTGGTGCCACAGATGGATGTGGTGCCATGCTCACATTACCTTGACTGATTTCATGCTGCTGTGCTACATTTGGTAGTTGAAGATGTGCATATGGAGAAACCAAATTTGGTGATGGTGGTACGAAATTCGGTAGCTGACGACTCCCATATTGAGGAACAGATACAATTGGTTGTTGTGGCTGCATCATTTGTAATGGAATATTACTCCCAGGCAATGTTGGTGCTTGTTCAGTAGAAGAGTGTTCTGGTATCTGCAAATGTCGGCTATAGGATTTTGGTGCCTTTTGCTTTCGCTTGTTTGCTTGTTGCGCATTGTTTCGTACATGTGGTGCTACTTCACTTGCACTACCCTCGCTTGGAGCTGTTAATTGTTGAGAGACTCCGAATGATCCTTGCCCCCAATATTGATGGTTAGCGTCACTTCCGGACACTTCCGAATTTTGTAATGGCACACCTGCTCTCTCCATATTTTTGTTCATGGTTCTGATCTTACAGTGCAACAAAATCTTTAAAAAGATGTACATATTTTTTTAAATATATATATATATATATATACAATGGACTTGTTAACTCATTTTTTATAGGTCGTTCTTTTTAATTTTTATTGAAATAAATGATAATACATGTATGTCTAAGAAGTTATTGCTATACCAAATTTTAATTTTAGTTTTGAATCTTGTTTTACAAGAAATAAGTAGTAATAAGTAATCAAGAGGGCATTTCTTTGCTACATGTGCGCACCATGTATTGGAATTTTCTACAACGTTGGATTCCCTTAATAATTAAAGAGACAAAATGACTAAGTAAAGTAACAAACTTTATCAATATACAGGGTGTCCCAAAATTCAACGATAAGCGGGCGCCAGAGGGTGGTCCTGCTCATGATTACACAAGAAAAAAAGAAAAAGAAAATTTATCTCATTTTGTTTTGAAATTACAAAAAAAAAGAAAAATCTTTCGTAAATTGAAACACCTTAAGATGTTTTTAACTATGACCACAATTTTTCAAATATTTCTGATTTTTTTTTCTTTTCCTATATACTTCTTTTTTACACCACGATGAGTTAAAGTGGACTGAAAGTAAAAATCTTTAAAAAATTTACGGAAAAAACTAATTTGGATTGATTTTTGTGTAAAAACTACTAGCATTGTGGAATTTGTAATGGTTGTGGTGGATAGCAGTGCTATTTAGGTTGCCGATTCAAAAAAAAAATCAGAAATATTTGAAAAATTGTGGTCATGGTAGTTAAAAATATCTCAAGGTGTTTAAATTTTCGAAAGATTTCTATTTTTTTTGTAATTTCAAAACAAAATGAGATACATTTTTTTTCTTTCTATTTTTCTTGTGTAGTCATGAGCAGGACCATCCTCTGGTGCCCGCTTATCGTTGGGTTTTGGGACACCCGTATAGTACACTCCATTCATTATGTATACAATACACTCTCTTATTTACATCTTGTATCATATTTACTTTATATCTTATTTATTAAGAAGATTAAAAAAGAATCGATTTTAAGATTACATAAAATATATTTAGTTACTGTCATAATTTAAATCTTACTTACATTTTAATCCACGTTCAATGCGCGTTATTGGAATATCTGCAGTCAACTATGAGCCTCGCTTGATTACTGGTAACTAGCTGTACAATGCAACGTATTGTTTACAAATTATCCTTTGTCAATACTTCATGAATACAGCTCAGTTATTTTATTTGAATTTCTATTTCTTTTAATTTCTTGTGTTTTTTGTAAAGATGAATGGACTGCTTGTATTAAGTGGGCTCTCCCGTATGACAGCCTGTTCTTTAAGCATTTTTTGGAAAGTTTGAGTTTTTTTATCATTCATTTATTACTATTTGAAGAGTGTGTAAAACAAATTTCAAATAAATATCTTCATTAGAACGTAAGGCCTGTCTCAGTATGGGACCGTATTTAAGCGACGGCGAATTCGAAAGTAAATCGACGGATTGGATGAGCTACAAAGCAAACCGCCTATGTGTGTAACAATACATGTTTATACTAATTTATTTATCTATATTTTTGATACAGCATTCAGTTGTTGTTTACGTCTTAAATCTGGTGTGCCTGGATAATAAGATAAGGGTATATTATATTATTATGTTATTGGATACCGAGCAGATAACATAATCAAACGCATATGCTTACTGCATAATATTATAATGGATAATGAAGGTCTTCCCATAAATTTTGATTCCACATCTAGCGGAACTCAACAAACCTCAGACACGAATCGATCAAGTACTACGGATGAAAAACGTGCTGCTGGAAAAGCTTACGATGTTCGTGAAAAATTCAAGACTTTTTTTACCAACAATCCATTGTAATTATTTTTACCAAAAATTTTAAATATATATATATATATATATATACGGTGCCATACTGGGACAGGCCTAAGTTGTACCACTCCGAAGCACCCGCCTTGAAAAAAAAACGATCACTTCCTCCACGATTTCGGCTGATTGGCTTATCGGAAAGAAAAAAAAGAGCGCCGTTTTAATCTGTAAGCCTACATGCATCGAATGATCTAGAATCATTTGAAAATATTAAAAATTGAGTTTTAGGCAGATTTCTGAAAAAAAAGTTTCGAATTTCATGATATTTTTCTATATTTTCGTTGCGAAATTTCGTTACGTTTGGAATTTTTGGATGATCAATGCGTCTAATTTGCTGCGTCTACCTGTTTAATTTCAAGTAAATCGGTCAAACCGATCTCGAGACATAATTGAGGAAAGTTTAGAAAACACAGTTTTTAGAAAAAATAAAGTACTACGACTTATTGTAGATGCACCATACTACGTCACTAACGAAGTCATCCAGAAAGATATCCCAATAGCATCCATCAAAGATATGTATAGTTAGATATAAAGATATCTATCCAGTACAAAATAGAATGATAGACTAATCAACCACCCCAATGCGTTGGCGAATCAACTGAACGTGTATGAGAACAGGGAACCCCGCAGATTAAGGCGATATTAACCAGTAGACTTAGCTTTAGGTCCTCGATAGGGAATAGTGTTCAATGTATCATATATTATACTAGTTTATTCTATATAAAAACAAGAGGGCAATCACTGGAATGTTTCTCTTACATGTCATAATTACTAAATCGTGTAAGAAGCTTATTGCCTACTTAGGCAGATTGCTGAAACCATAGGAGAAAATAAAAAAATGATTATTTAATTTAAAAAAAAAGAAAGAAGAAAAACGCGTTTAAAGTTTCAAGTACGGTTGAAACGACGGGCGATTCATCACGATTCTCTCATGATTGTAATTATTTTTAATATTCTTTGGAAACCTCCGATGAATATAATGACAGACATATATGTAGCAATATCAACGGTATTGGGGCCAGAGTAAAGATGTTTTGGAGCGAAAGTCCAAATCAATGAATTTAGGGATTTCTTATTGTTTTGCGTCTCCGCTACTAAACAACGGGTCAACAATACATGCGCCACCCTGTATATATACATATATATATATATATATATATATATATATATATATATATATATATATATATATATATATATATATATATATATATATATATATATATATATGTATAACTGTAATTTAAATATAAGCAGTATAAACCTTATAAAATATGTAGCGAAACAATGGAGAATATTGCAGTTTTTGTAATTATTTCAGGGGAAGTTGCCACGCTCTTGTTTGTTTATATTTTTAATAATTCTTGCAATTCGCAATTGTTTCTCGTCCATTGTTAATCTTTCTTAAACTATTCAATTTTGATGTTAATTTATTTAACTTATTTAATTTCATTTTAATTTATTTCAATTCATCACATTATGTTGACTTGTTCTTAATTTGTTATCGTTTTCATTAATTATTTATTTATTTTTGTTGCAATTTATTTAATCCTTTGTGAACCCCACGACACACGCTGGTGTCAAACGTGAGTCTATCTGGATAAAGCTCTCAAAATTTGATGTGAGATTTCATTTTTTTTTTATTTTATAAGAATATTATAATTACACAGATTATTTATCAAAGTTGTACATATTTGAACTTATATATTTGCTCAGACTGATTGTAATTATAGTTGGTATAATTTTATGGGTCCCGTTCCAGAACCATTTTTCCTTATTTAAATTTTAATGCCACAAAATAATAATAGCCTTTCCTTTTAGCTGATGAAAAGTAATTATTGCAAAACTCCAGCTCACCTGATGATGATAGATGCCAATGAGGTGAATTAGGAACTTTAGATCATATTATATTTGAATGCATCAATTGGGTTGTAAACTATAATCTCGATATTCATAAAATTACCTCAAATATCTTATTATTTTTATTAAATGGGTTTGTGTCCTATGTCTTAATTTCTATAAAAGTAATACTATATATTGATAAAGTGGGTTACTAGAACCTCAAATGTTCAATTATTTTTTAATAACTCCTTATATGTTAAGAGATATTAACAATTAAAAAAGTAATTTTTATTCTTTAATTATTAAAGGGATTCAATGTTGTACAACACTCCAACTGCATGTGACCTCACAGCCGCTAGTTGCTATCTCTTTTATACACCAGAGCGTAAAAGAGATAGCATATTCAAGATAGAACTCTGGCAAGTTTACAAGTTACCAACCTTTCAGCACATAAATCTTTGCTATATGTATTTATGTATCAAAATATCAAATATTATTTACAGCTGTTTCAAGAAACAATAAAATTTCAGTATTATGTCTGCCTTAGCAGGGTTAAATAAAATAAAATCTTATTATTCCTAGACTCGACTTGATTATTTCGACTACCAACAGCTACAAAACATTACCACAGCACTAACCTAATCTACAAATAACTGACGTTAAAATGCATTTCACGTCATACAAATGGCCGACATCTCTAGCGCTTAAACTACAATTCAAATTTTTAATTGCTATATCTATATGGGTTGGGTAATATTAAATTAAACACTGAATTAATAATATTTGATGTCCTTATTTTCAACCGCATTTAAAGAAATATCTTTACTCTACTTCTATATTTTGTCTAACTTAAATCGCATAAACACCGAAGATGCATCATCCTTATGTATAATTCTTTGTGAACCTCTCTTTCAGGCTCATTATACCATTCTTACAAACACGTCCCGTATGCAGCGGCCTTAACCCTGTTAATAACTTGTACAATATTGTGAATGGGCTTGTGTTCTCATTTTTTAGTGGTCGATTTTTCAATTGTTGATTGAAATTGATTAGCAATTAAAACTTTGAATTGTAGTTTTAGCGCTAGAAATGGTCGGCCATATTTGTATGACGTGAAATGCATTTTAACGTCAGTTATTTGTTGAGTTGGAACATTACCACAGCACTGACCTGCTGTGGTAATGTTCTGTAGCTGTTGGTAGTCAAATCAAAGAATAATAAGTTTTTATTTTATTTAACCCTGCTAAGGCATACATAATATTGAAATTGGAGTGTTCCTTGAAATAGCTGTAAATAATATTTGATATTTAGATATATAAATACATATAGCAGAGATTTATGAGCTGTAAGATTGGTAACCTTACACAAGGATTGTGATGTCACATGCACTTGGAATGCGTACAACGTTGAATCTCTTTAATAATTAAAGAGACAAAATGACTTTTTTATTGTTAATATCTCCTAACATATAAGAAGTTATTAATAAGTAATTGAACATTTGAGGTTCTAGTAACCCACTTTATCAATATATAGTACACTTTTATAGAAATTAAGACATAGGACACAAGCCCATTAGGGTCCTGATGGATTTATCTATTCACTTTGATCAAGTTAAGACTCGGAATTAAATTTCTATTTAACAGACTTTTAAAACAGCAGTAATAAATCAATACAAGGTTGTCAATACGAATTAAATAAAATATTTAATAAAAAATAATTAAGCAATGTAACAATGTTGTATATATAGCCGTATGCTGAATAATTTAAATTATAATCTAAAGTAGAATGAAACAGTGAGTGGACCTAAATTTTGTTCTAGTTTTCTAATTTTTCTATGAAATGATTGCCACAAGTTGCTCGCGGTATATATCAGTAATTATTAATTGAAACTATTTGGTAAAACAAAATCCCGCCTTATTTTAATATTTTTATAATAATATTAATATTTTTGTATTTTTTATATTTAGTTCAATTACTTCATTGTTGTTTTATATTCAAAAGGTTTGAAAGTTCTGTTCCTTGTTAAATCACTCTTAATACAGCCTCAAACCAGTAACACCCAAATGGGCTTGTGTCCTCATTTTTAGTGGTCGATTTTTCAATTGTTTATTGAAATTGATGTTAATAAATGTGTAGTGGCATGTCTATTTTATTAAATATCTAAATATTGACGGAGATATTGCAATTGAAAGTTTGAATTGTAGTTTTAGCGCTAGAAATGGTCGGCCATATTTGTATGACGTGAAATGCATTTTAATGTCAGTTATTTGTTGAGTAGGTCAGTGCTGTGGTAATCTTCTGTAGCTGTTGGTAGTCGAATAATCAAGTCAAATCAAAGAATAATAAGTTTTTATTTTATTTAACCCTGCTAAGGCAGATATAATATTGGAATTTGAATGTTCCTTGAAATAGCTGTAAATAATATTTGATATTTTGATATATATATATATATAACCCACTAGTAACCCACCTTATCAATATATAGTACACTTTTGTAGAAATTAAGACATAGGACACAAGCTCATTGATATTGTAATATTTTTCTATTTCAAATAATAATAGTAATACATGTTAGAGATCAAGTTACAATGGTAGTTACACATGTAAACATATATCATATTATGTAAAAATAACGTCAAAGTATAAAAATATAAACATATTATAAACGAATTATCCAGTTTCCTTTTTATTGATTTCCAGGCGGTAATGTTGTATGACCTTGATTGTCTTGAGGAGGAGAGGAATTTGGATATGCATTGTTACTATGCGCAGGGATATTATTCAACATTGAAGGGAAACCTCTGGAACCCATATAATGTGCATTCGGATCCATTGCCAAAACATAATTATAGGGATTGTACAAAATATTTTGAGTCACTTGATACATCGGGTTAGACCCATAAATTAAATTTGGTGGAGGCACAGTGAACGGGAAAGGATTTGCCAGTAATGGAGGCACTACACTGGAACTACTATTAGATAGATCGATTGGTGCCACAGATGGATGTGGTGCCATGCTCACATTACCTTGACTGATTTCATGCTGCTGTGCTACATTTGGTAGTTGAAGATGTGCATATGGAGAAACCAAATTTGGTGATGGTGGTACGAAATTCGGTAGCTGACGACTCCCATATTGAGGAACAGATACAATTGGTTGTTGTGGCTGCATCATTTGTAATGGAATATTACTCCCAGGCAATGTTGGTGCTTGTTCAGTAGAAGAGTGTTCTGGTATCTGCAAATGTCGGCTATAGGATTTTGGTGCCTTTTGCTTTCGCTTGTTTGCTTGTTGCGCATTGTTTCGTACATGTGGTGCTACTTCACTTGCACTACCCTCGCTTGGAGCTGTTAATTGTTGAGAGACTCCGAATGATCCTTGCCCCCAATATTGATGGTTAGCGTCACTTCCGGACACTTCCGAATTTTGTAATGGCACACCTGCTCTCTCCATATTTTTGTTCATGGTTCTGATCTTACAGTGCAACAAAATCTTTAAAAAGATGTACATATTTTTTTAAATATATATATATATATATATACAATGGACTTGTTAACTCATTTTTTATAGGTCGTTCTTTTTAATTTTTATTGAAATAAATGATAATACATGTATGTCTAAGAAGTTATTGCTATACCAAATTTTAATTTTAGTTTTGAATCTTGTTTTACAAGAAATAAGTAGTAATAAGTAATCAAGAGGGCATTTCTTTGCTACATGTGCGCACCATGTATTGGAATTTTCTACAACGTTGGATTACCTTAATAATTAAAGAGACAAAATGACTAAGTAAAGTAACAAACTTTATCAATATACAGGGTGTCCCAAAATTCAACGATAAGCGGGCGCCAGAGGGTGGTCCTGCTCATGATTACACAAGAAAAAAAGAAAAAGAAAATTTATGGTGTTTCAATTTTCTAAAGATTTTTATTTTTTTTGTAATTTCAAAACAAAATGAGATAAATTTTTTTTCTTTCTATTTTTCTTGTGTACTCATGAGCAGGACCATCCTCTGGTGCCCGCTTATCGTTGAATTTTGGGACACCCGTATAGTACACTTTTATAGAAATTAATACTTTGGACACTAGTCCATTCATTATGTATACAATACACTCTCTTATTGACATCTTGTATCTTATTTACTTTATTTCTTATTTATTAAGAAGATTAAAAAAGAATCGATTTTAAGATTACATAAAATATATTTAGTTACTGTCATAATTTAAATCTTACTTACATTTTAATCCACGTTCAATGCGCGTTATTGGAATATCTGCAGTCAACTATGAGCCTCGCTTGATTACTGGTAACTAGCTGTACAATGCAACGTATTGTTTACAAATTATCCTTTGTGAATACTTTATGAATACAGCTCAGTTATTTTATTTAAATTTCTATTTCTTTTAAATTCTTGTGTTTTTTGTAAAGATGAATGGACTGCTTGTATTAAGTGGGCTCTCCCGTATGACAGCCTATTCTTTAAGCATTTTTTGGAAACTTTGAGTTTTTTATCATTCATTTATTACTATTTGAAGAGTGTGTAAAACAAATTTCAAATAAATATCTTCATTAGAACGTAAGGCCTGTCTCAGTATGGGACCGTATTTAAGCGACGGCGAATTCAGACGTAAATTGACAAATTGGATGAGCTACAAAGCAAACCGCCTATGTGTGTAACAATACATGTTTATACTAATTTATTTATCTATATTTTTGATACAGCATTCAGTTGTTGTTTACGTCTTAAATCTGGTGTGCCTGGATAATAAGATAAGGGTATATTATATTATTATGTTATTGGATACCGAGCAGATAACATAATCAAACGCATATGCTTACTGCATAATATTATAATGGATAATGAAGGTCTTCCCATAAATTTTGATTCCACATCTAGCGGAACTCAACAAACCTCAGACACGAATCGATCAAGTACTACGGATGAAAAACGTGCTGCTGGAAAAGCTTACGATGTTCGTAAAAAATTCAAGACTTTTTTTACCAACAATCCATTGTAATTATTTTTACCAAAAATTTTAAATATATATATATATATATATATATATATATATATATATATATATATATATATATATATATATATATATATTTAAAATTTTTGGTAAAAATAATTACAATGGATTGTTGGTAAAAAAAGTCTTGAATTTTTCACGAACATCGTAAGCTTTTCCAGCAGCACCCGCCTTGAAAAAAAACGATCACTTCCTCCACGATTTCGGCTGATTGGCTTATCTGAAAGAAAAAAAAAGAGCGCCGTTTTAATCTGTAAGCCAACATGCATCGAATGACCTAGAATCATTTGAAAATATTAAAAATTGAATTTTAGGCAGATTTCTGAAAAAAGAACGTGATAAATTTCAAGTAAATCGGTCAAACCGTTCTCGAGATGTAATTGAGGAAAAGTTTAAAAAACACAGTTTTTAGAAAAAATAAAGTACTACGACTTATTGTAGATGCAGCATACTACGTCACTAACGAAGTCATCCAGAAAGACATCCCAATAGTATCCATCAAAGATGAAATATATCTATCCAGTACAAAATGTCGCGATAGACGAATCAACCATCCCAATGCGTTGGCGAATCAACTGAACGTGTGTGAGAACAGGGAACCCCGCAGATTAAGGCGATATCAACCAGTAGACTTAGTTTTAGGTCCTCGATAGGGAATAGTGTATAATGTATCATATATTATACTAGTTTATTGTATATAAAAACAAGAGAGCATTCACTGGAATATTTCTCTTACATGTCATAATTACTAAATCGTGTAAGAAGCTTATTGCCTACTTAGGCAGATTGCTGAAACCATAGGTGAAAATAAAAAAATGATTATTTAATTAAAAAAAAAAGAAAGAAGAAAAACGCGTTTAAAGTTTCAAGTACGGTTGAAACGCACGACGGGCGATTCATCACGATTCTCTCATGATTGTAATTATTTTTAATATTCTTTGGAAACCTCCGATGAATATAATGACAGACATATATGTAGCAATATCAACGGTATTGGGGCCAGAGTGAAGACGTTTTGGAGCGAAAATTCAAATCAATGAATTTCTTTTTGTTTTGTTTCCAGTGGTTTTTTATGACGAGAAGAATAAACATTACCAGACGTGAAAGATTGCAAAAATAGACAACAAATAACTGATCACAGATTTGTCGTAGCTGTTGTGCTCTCCGCAGCTAAACCTAGACATAAAATTAACAAAACAAGTGATCAATTTCTAAGATCACTTTGATTTCTATGACCATCTATACTTGTGTAAACTTGTCTATATTTGTATAAGTGTACATTTGTATAGAAGGGTCTCAGATATCCACTGGCGTAGCTAGGTATGGGCCAGTCGGTGCTGGGCACCGGAGCCCTCAAGCTCAGGGAGCCCTCGGACCCTGACCAGCAAACCTCGTATTGTACTAGCTAAAAATTCTCCCACCTGGAAAATTTGGAATGGAGAATTTGGAGAACCAGTAAAAATATATTGAACTTTGAATTTTTTAATTTAACATGAGAAAGGCTTATGAGAAATCACACTTTTTATTTCATTTTTTAAAAAGAACAGTTTAGATTTAGATTTATCGAAGGTAGACCAGCTAAGCATTGTTGTGAGGTATGCAGCAATAACCGGTGGTCGTATTCCTGAATTTTGCGAACAATGATCGTGATCGAACAGATCTGATTTGCATGAGTGAAACATTTTTTAAATTACTTGTAAAGGAGTATTATTATTATAGTTCACTTTTAAAAGTGATTCTTAAAATGTTTCGCTCATATAAATCATATCTGTTCGATCACGATCATAGTTTGCAAGACTCAGGTATAGGGCCCCTAGGGCCCTAAAGCAGATTGGAAAATGAATAGTCAGTTGGTTTAGAAGTAAAAGAAGCGTTTCTAGGCTTTTATGCAGTATTCAAACATGGTGCGATAGTTTTTGTCAACCAGGTGACTACATTGTTTATCGACGAAAATATTGATTTAAAAAAATGTGTTTATCAAAGTTATGATGGAACCAGTGTGATAAGCGGTGCGTATAATGGTGTACAAAAACAGATTAAGGATATCCAGTCTAACGCGGAGTACATACAATGCGCCACACATAATTTAAATTTGATAGTACATGATGCCGTTAGCACTTGTATCGAATTACAGATTTTTTTTGCAACGTTGTAAGATTTGTATAATTTTTTCGGAAATTGCATCAAACGTCGGTATCTGTTGTCAAAATTCACTGGCGAATCGGACACCACTCTAAAAAACTAAATCCGACTAGATTGTCCAATAGGGTCAATACAATATCTGCAATAAAACTTCATTTTTTCGAAATTTTTAACAATGCATTATCAGAAATAGTTCTCAAGAGCTCCAGTAAAGACGAACAGAAAGTATCTGCTTCTTCTAACTGCTATATCTTTATAACAACTTCGAATTTTAAAAAACCACTTTACCAGCACATTCTATCTGCTGTTATATCTAGTTATATTTAAGAAGACGAACTGCGTTAAAAAATTTGAAATATCTTAACTATTTTGGATTTTATAAGGGATTCTAAAAATTAATGGACTTTTATCAAAAAGAAATATTATTGATTTCTTAATATTTTTTTATGCAGTTATATCCATTTATATTTAAGAAGACGAACTACATTAAAAAAATTGGAATCTTAATATTTGTGGATTTTATAAGGGACTCTAAAAATTCATTTTCAAAAATTCAAAATTCACTCTTTTTTTTAAAAAGAAAAACTATTGATTTTTAAATTTTTTGATGCAATCATATATAATTATGTTTAAGAAGACGAACTGCGCTAAAAAAACTGAAATAACTTAACTATTTTGGATTTTATAAAGGGTTCTACAAAATTCATAAACTTTTTTTTCAAAATGAAAATTATTGATTTCTTAACATTTTTTCATGCAATTATATCCATTAATGTTTAATAAGACAAACTGCGTTAAAAAATTTGAAATATCTTAACTCTTTTGGATTTTATAAAGAGTTATAAAAATCCATGGACAATCTTTTTTTTTAAAAGAAAAATTATTGTAATTATTATTATATTATATAAAATTATTAATCTCTGATAAAGTGTACATCAATAACCCGAGCAACATTGACCAGCTCAATAGAAATATCCGGAGTGAAATGCTGAAGAAAGTTTTTTCTAATCTGCGCTCAGAAGAGTGCCGACGCAGAGGATATTATTTTTTAAAAATAAACTGCATATATTAACCTATAGATTCATATTTTTATTTTAAACATAGCTTCTATATTTATTTTTTACCAATTTTTCAAAAATACAGGTTCTACTGCGCCCCCTGTATATATATATATATATATATATATATATATATATATATATATTTATATATATATATATATATATATATATATATATGTATATATACTAAACTTTGCCCCCGTCGCAAGCGACGACTGTCTTATATATGTGAATTGAATTTCATTTCAAATTTTAATTCCATTTTTAAATTGAAATATTTAACTTGTTCTATATTAATTTTACATATAACAACAAAAAAATTTTCATATAAACTGACTAAAAAAATTTATTTTTTTTAAACAAAATATAAAATATTTTCAATTTATTTGTTAGTTGACCAACTTTTTTTCAAAATTTGGGTATGTTTTTTTTGATTTGTAAATTAGGTACCAAAGTTAGCCCATATACAAAACTTCAACTTTCTAGCACAATTTTTACTCTCGGCAAAAACTGCCCCCGTGCCCCCAAATAATAATTTGAGTTTTGAATTTTTTTTCTTAATAAGATATTTAATTATTACACAATCCAAAATTTGAGCTTTCTACAAAGTTTCCCCGCGCCCCTTTTATAAATTTATGAATTTCTAAATTTTGAAATATGTTCGCATTAAATAGCATAATACACATGCACAATTTCAACTTTCTATCTGTTACGAATTGAAAGTTAATACAGGAAAGAGTAATTATTTTTTATTCAGTTTTCCAAAATTACGCGTTTCCAGGAAATACAAGGACGCGAAAAGTCTTAAAATTTTTTTAGAAAAGGAATATGTAGGTCTAAAGGAAGATGATCTAGCATAGGGGGTCGAAAGCTGCTAGTATTTTTTTAGAATAAAGAAGTTTTCTGTGATACAAAGATTGTTATATATATCGATCTTTTCAGTTCGTTAGTGAGGTAACTTCAAAAATAATACATTTTTAATAATATATTTCATTTTAAATCTTTGATATACAAGTTTTGGTATTTTCCTACTCTTTACCCAGGGAACACGAAAGTTCCAGCAAATAATTTTAATGAAAGCGTAAATAATAATTTCCGTGCGACTTTTAAATCAGCAGAGTGCATGTTTATTTATATGATTTGATGTATTACAGAATTATGGATTTATTTCCGCGCTATTCCTTTTCGCAGCGCAGTCTTAGCCCCTGTTTTAAGAGGTTATATACAGTTGTTAGTCCAAAAAAAAAGCGATTTTCAAAGAATTTTTCCTGAGTAGACTTTTAAATGTAATAATGTAAAAATTTGTACACATATTATGGTAACATTTAACTGTATTTTAACATTTTTGTATTTGCAAAAATAATAATTTTAAGGTGCTATAGCTGATCTCCAGGTGCTTCTTTCACAAAGGCATCTTGCGGTGACCACGATATCTCTGGACTGAATCATCTAAAATAAAAAAACCAAACGTATTTCGTTAAATTAATGTATAATCTAGTAATTAATCGAAGGAAAATAATTTTTTTTGACAAAATGGCGGTTTCTCAAAAAAAAAAACGATTTTTGACCAAAATTTTGGACCTAAATTTTTCACTAAAAAAATATACTTAAGAAGCCGTTCCTGAGAAATCTTGGTCACCGATTTTAAAAAAATAGTTTTCAGAAAAATTCATTTAAAGTTTCAAAAGTACTATATCTGTAGAGTAAATATTTTTTGTTCAATTTGCATAACTTCGAAAATAATATCCGGATTGACTTAAAATTTTCTGTGTGTGTACTTAAATATATGTACATTACGAAAATGAAATAAAAAAAAATTGTTGTTTGAAAATATATAATTTGTATATAACCCCTTAAGAACTGTCTAGGACTTCTACCTCTGATGCGACGGCATACCTTGCATACACCTTTTTACATTAAATCAAAATCTATCCTACTTTCTAAACTCACATATTGCTTTGCCATCAAACCAATAAAGCAAAATACAATACCTCTACAGACGCATTAAAAATCTTCAATTACGTAAAATGATGAAAGAGTATTATTAAATATAACAGTTTTTTTTACCCATTACGGTCTACCGGCTGTATGATGCTTGTCTAGCGTATTAGTGTAACGTTTGAGGCTTATTGCTTACTGCTAACCGTTCACGCATGGCTGCTGAGCTGCGCCGCTCCGCATTGTGCCGCGACTTGCTTCGAAGTCACTTTGATTTGAGGATTCTTCATAATTACTTAAAGGTATAAGCAAACATAAACAGCACGTGCGTACTGCGGTAAATTTACTGACTACTCGAGTACACAGCTACAAGAAAACTTACTGCTTGGTGCCTGCTGCCTGATGCCTTGTGTCTTGCGCCTTGTGCCTTGTGCCTGCTTGTGTCGGTTCGTTGATAACCACTGAACGTAACAGGAGGACAAACCTTTTTAGAACTTATAATTACTGAAGAACCATTCTTCTTCTTTACGGCAAAGGAACGTATATACTATTCCAGTAAATCTGTGAAATACTAAAAGTTAAAATATAATTAGTCAACTAAAGAGTTTATATCTCAGTAATACGAAATATATGAGGGACTGTTGCCTGTTAAAATTACTTATAATTAATGTCAAATTTATATTAATTCAATCAAAATTAATTATTTTGAAAAGGTAATAATAAATTTGACAACATTTACTGTGTTTTTTGCTGGTTTTATTTAATTATTTTCGAAAATAGGTATCCTTGTGATAATTTTCTTTTTTTAATAGTTTCAAAAAATATTTTTTTATATACACGTAGTTTTTGTAACCCGTGTCTCCATTTTTCTATAGTTAAAAGATATATGGTGAAATTGAGCTAAAACTTATGATGTATATGGAAATTGGCTATTTTTAATCATTTTTAAAAAGGAAACTGTGAACCTTATGTCAGTAAAGTTTTGAGACAAATTTGAAGACATTTTCATCATTTACGTAAAGGGCTTGTATCTCCTGAAGGTCTAATCTTAGTACATCACATCTATATCATCGTACCGTGTCATATAACTTATTTTGTGTTGTATTATTAAATGTCATTGTGAAATTGTAATCATATGAAAAAGTATAACACGATATTAATTATAAAACGTTACGTAATTACTATACAGGGTGTGCCAAAATTCAACAATAAGCGGGCACCAGAGGGTGGTCCTCTGTGGTGGACACAAGAAGAAAAGGAAAAAAAATGTATCTCATTTTGTTTTGAAATTACAAAAAGAAATAAAAATCTTTCGAAAATGGAAACACCTTAAGATGTGTTTAACTACCATGACCACAATTTTTCAAATATTTCTCATTTGTTTAATAAATGAAAAATTGTTTGTACCATTTGTTTTAATTCATTCAACAATAAGAAACCTCTTTTGGGTATTGTAAAAGTGATAACTATCAACAACAACAATGTATGAAATATGGTTCTTGTTTAGAAATAGTATGCATAATTTTTTCTATTGCTAGTTATCTTGGAGTATTATGCCATTTTGGAATCCTGAAGAGTTGCGCCAATTTTTAAAAAAGCTTGCCGTAGTAGTGTTCATACTTTTTTTAACACCACGATGAGTTAAAGTGAACTGAACGTAAAAATTTTTAAAAATTTTTAGGGAAAAAATAATTTGGATTGATTTTTGTGTAAAAACTACTAACATTCTGGAATTTTTAATGGTTGTAGTGGATAGCAGTGCTATTTAGGTTACCGATACAAAAGCAAATCAGAAATATTTGAAAAATTGTGGTCATGGTAGTTAAAAACATCTTAAGGTGTTTCCATTTTCGAAAGATTTTTTTTTTTTTGTAATTTCAAAACAAAATGAGATACATTTTTTTTCCTTTTTTTTGTGTAGTCATGAGCAGGACCACCCTCTGGTGCCCGCTTATCGTTGAATTTTGGGACACCCTGTATACGAATGAGTATTTTTTTAGACTATACTTAGGACGTATGTCTAGGTAAAATGAACACTTAACCAGCGAACGGGCGGATTCATGCAATGATACATATCCTTGTAAAGACAGTAAGCACGAGCGGCACAAGTCCAAAGAAAACATGTATGGTCACATTACTCAATAAGTTCGTAGGATATTGATAAATGGCACTACTTTTGACAAATTCATATGATTTTTAGATAGTACCAACCTTTAAGGGATGTGTCAAAGTTTTATGACTGAATATAGCAAGAAGACAAACTTGCCTTATGTGTGCACTCTGCCTAGTTGACATATGCTCCAATCGCCCGTTGTGAACAAAATAAACTGCTCTCTAAGTTCTAACTTTGTTTTAGTTGAAGAATATTTTAAAGATGTCACTCCTGACATTAGAAATTCACGTAATTTGGAAAGACGCTATTGACAGCACACCTTTTCTTTTAAATGTCTGTATTTGTATTTCCACTCATTAGGCTATGTATTTCAAAAAATGATTTGATTTTTACGTCCTGCAAATTGAAGCCTGAATTATACACATAATTAGAACACAAAGGTCTAGGTCATAATTGGAACACTTAAGGCAAGCGTTTAATGACCGGCATTACCGCATCAGATTTATCGTTCAAACATGGAAAATAAGGGAAGCAAGGGGGAGTTGTTTTTTCTCTCTCCACTTCACTTTCCATGTAAACAAATTAGTGAAGTGTCCTGTTTTGTTTATGACGTTTCTATCACCAGATGCGGCCTTTGGGGGTGGCAAGCAGAGCAACCGCCCGGGGCCTCGCTCTTGTAGGGGTCTCACATTTTCGCGCAACAACCCAAGTAGAAAAATTCATTACTATATATCTATTTGAATCTCGCGCCTCGCTCTTTAGAAATCCTACTAGAAAAACTGAAATCCTACTAGAAATCACTTCGTATATCTTTTAAGGCGTTCATGTGCCTTAGTTTATCATCATTAATATTTGTCGTCTTTGTGCTTGTTAACTTTTAAAAAACTTCCAATATAAAATTTTATTTCTCGTCAATTATCATCAAAAATACTTACTTACAATTTACATAAATTATACAAAGAACAAGTCTGCCGCCCCTCGTAAATATCTGGTACTCCGGGGCCTCGCAAAGATCTACTGCCCGGGGCTTCGCAATGGCTAAGGCCGCCCCTGTCTGTCACTATTGCACTTCAATTATAGTTCGCATCAACTTTATCTTCATTTGTATTCCAACAGATGGAGTTGTTTCGCAATTTGAAGCCGAGAAAATAGACATTTCATATGAAGGACTGTGAGGAATTGAACTGTAAATGAACTTTTTCATGACAACAAAATCATACGCATCTTCAATATGATGGCAAAGTGACTCCAAATTGTTTACGGGGTTCTCTTGCATGTTTAAACGATAAATCTGATGGTATAATGCCGACTAGTGGACGCTTAGCTTTAGTTAACAGTGGACAATGAATCTAATAGTAAACTATTGCATATTTTCTTCCTGCTTACCTTCAACCATACGTTGTCATGTATTCACAAAGGTCAGGAGTCCAGAACATCATCCTACAATTTGATTTTTCTTCTTTCTTCATACTTGCAAAAAAATTCCAATATTCCAGACATATATAAAGAAGGTTCAAGAGCTAGTACACTCAATACAACAAATTTTAACAATGTATTAATAATAACCCAGTTAAACATTGTTTGTAAAAAAACATCAGAATTAAGTAAGCGTCCACAGGTCTGCATGGCTCTCATAGCGAGAGGGAAAGCATATGCAGGAGTACAGTCGTTATTTCTCCCCCTGATTCCTTTCGCTTTAATGTTTGATGCGAACCATGCGGACCTGTGGACGCTTACTCTTATATTATTGCTGAATGTTGTACCAGTGAGGCCGACCCATATTGAATTATAAACTCGATATAAGACGAAAAATAAAATTTATATTTATTAGAACAATAAAATTGAATATTTAATTAAAGGAAATATTTTATGTAAAGGTATTTAATTTTCTTTGCTATTTTTTTGAATGAATTTTCTTGGTTTTGTGTTACCAACTACAGGCTTATCCTTCTGCGAACTGAGATGGTCTTTGCCTGGCTGGTGGAGGTCCACACTGGGACGATCCTAGTGAAATTATATTGATTAGTAATTAAAACTGAAATAAGTGCACACTAAACACAACACATGGCAGTGGGCTTGTGAACTTGTTTTTTAGGGGTCGTTGTTTTAATTTTTGATTGAAATTGATGTTAATCCTCCTATATTACAATGTTCCAAGTGAAAGTTTATATGTTTACGCGATTCGTATGGCTATAAAACGGCTCCATGCATAGAGAAAATAATTCTAATACGTCCTCGGATTTTCCCCTGAATTTCCTGGAAACTCATAATTTTGGAAAAAAAATTTTTTTACTTTTTGCTATATAGCTTTTATTTTGTAAAAGATAGAAAGTTGAAATATTGCAAATATATTACGATGTTCAATGCATACATTTTTCGAAAATTAGAAATAAAAAAATGATAAAAAGGGCGTCGAGAAAATTGGGGGGCTCAGTAGGGAACTTTGGAGAAAGTTAAAATTTTGGATTTCATAATTATTTAACATCTATATAATAAAAAAAAATCTAAATCTCAAAAATTTTAATTGGGGGCGGTTTTTGACGAGAATAAAAAATGTGCAAAATTTTGTATATGGTCTAACTTTGGTACCTAATTTACAAATCGGCAAAAAAAATTCCAAATTTTGAAAAAATGAAATTCAATTCACACACAAACACACACGCTTGCGACGGGGGTAAACACTAGTATATGTATATTGCTGTTTTTATTTCTTTTAAATATCCTAATCTTTACGTAGTTATAGCTATATTAAATATGAATTGTAGTTTTACCACATTTTTGGAAGAAATAAGTAGTAATATACAAAGACTAATCAAGACGTCTCACTCAGAATTTTGCAAATATTATGTTGCCAACTTCAGGTTTACAAAGATATTTTCGGCCACGCTCACTTATATTACAACTAATAAGCTTTTTAATAATATATTTCAAATATTTAAATTCAAATTGAATGTGCTGAAGATAAAAACACCAAAGAAGTATAATACTTCATGGGATAAACAACGCAGCTGTAAATAGTAAACGACATATCACACACATGCGTCTCTATTGTATAAAGGAGATAGCATAATTGCTACAAGTGACGTACCATTCATTGAAATCCATTGAATTCATTGAAAAGTTTCTATAACGTTGTATCCCATTAATAATTAAAGAGAAAAATGTTTTTTTTAATTGTTAATTTTTATCTTTTAAAATATAGGAAGTTTTTAAAAAATATTTTGACATTTTATCAGTTTTATAGAAATTAAGATATGGTTCACGAGCCACGACATTTTCTTAAATGCAAGTAGTATTTTTTGTGTCTTATTAATATTTCAATGATATAGGCTATTATAGGCTATGACAAAAGTGGCGTACCTGCGGTAGCCAGGGTGCTCAATGCTTGGCCACATTGCATTCATATATAGACCAAATCATGAGGTTATAAATATAAATGAAAATTTGTGTGTGTTGTGCTTAATATTTCTAGGTACGCCACTGCGCAGGGTGTTGTTGGTCAACACATAACGATTTCTCTTATCTTACCTTTTGTTGCATTATTCTTTCTACTTGTGGTTCTTTTTTTGCGTCTCTATAATTAAATTTATTCATATCATTATAAATTATCATGCGACGACACGAGAGCATTGATGATTGACGCCACACTACTGTGTTTTCGGGTTCTATTCCCGTACCAGCGCTATGTTTTCTGGGTTTGGTTGTTGTCATATTTATTGATTATGTATATGCGTAATCATAAATTTATTAGTCATATAAATGAGGCCACGAAACCACAAAAGTGATAGGACTCAGCATCGAAAACAGGCCAACGTTAAATAAATTAAATTTAAAAAAATTATTATGCTTAATCAGCATTATCAGTTTCGTTGAATTTCTTTTTTCCTTTTTCATTTTATTCGCTACAACTTTGTGGAAATCAACTGTTATAAAAGATCCAATAGTTTTTAGTCACTCACAATATTACAATTGCGGTTTAAAGAGGCAGAGAAATTTAATGTATGAATATGACGTCATGTTTAAAGAGTATATCAGAAATAATATTTGATGTTATATTTTCGTCTACACTAATTAAAATCTAAAGAGGATTTTTGTAATTTTGAGATAACTCATACGATCTTCAACATCTTCAACTTTCTTTAGAGCTAAACTAGTAATGTAAACCTGCACTAAGAGATTACCTATTTTGCTTGAAATCTTCATTAATCTTCTTGCTATCTCCAGAATTAAAGCTATTTCTTCGATATCTTGAAATGAATCCAAATTGCATCTCCTCCTTTTTATAGTCTCCATCATTGGTAACATCCTGTGAATACTCCAAATGTCTAGTATTCATGTGACTAGATGACCCAAATTTCTTTAACTCGTCTGTGGAAGGAAGAATCTTGTAAGCAAATGGCTCATTCAAGTTCTTAATTCTTTTAAAGTCAATATTGTCATTGAAGTCTTTTCTTATATTCAGTATAGATTCTTCAGACAGCGTCTTATTTTCTGTTTTAGCATGTAGTTTGCATTCAACCAACTCCCGTCGTCTTGCATCAGTTTGTCTTTGTCCAATTCGTCGAGCTTGAAGATCTTGTCTTGTCCTACTATATTTTTTTACTTCGTATTTGTTTTCTGTTATATGAACTGCTTCAAGATGTTTAGAGAACCCAGTTATTTTATCATTAACTTCAAATTCTCTGGCAGTTCTCTCGTCAGGTATATATAGCACTCCACATGCGCCTTCTTCACGACCATAATGTAAACTTGCAGCTAAGTCATATCTTGAATCCAACATATTTGGTTCGCAAGGTATACTCGTGGGACTATACATATCATCCTGAAATAAAGAAAATATGACATTACGTGCGAAGTGAACCAAAATATTAATATTGAGGAAGATGATCTTCTTCGATTTGAAACATTACGCAAATAAAAATAACATCTATGCTTATATGTCTTTTGCTTCAGTCTGCAATGTTTGGAAAACTCGGATCACGTAAAAAAAGCAATAAGTTTGAATTTTTAGCTATTTCTAAAGATACAAGACTGTAAAATTTAGCACACACTGAAGGAAATATTGTCTTAAGACAGCCTGGCTCATGGAAACATATTAAGACATGCACACTTGCTATAAGTCACAGCCTGTTTAATGTGTTTATATGAAGCAGTCTTAACCCTTCAAAGATAAAAACAAAATCAGTAAGACAATCGTGTCTCCAGTGTATCCATCATCATTTTTATATCACAAATAGTATTTATCTAGCTATAACTAAATAATTGAGGAAAATCAAGGAAATATAAATAAATATTATCCTCACATCTAAGAAACATGCACTATTGGTACCCTCCTCAACGATTATATTCATAACATCTTGATCTATATCCCAAGTTCTTCTATCTTCATCTCTTTGCTTCCTTCTCTTCAAATATTTCTTACGTCTATCTGCCTTCCTTTCATCTTTAATACGCTGCTTTTCAATATTTCTAGCAGCAATGAATTCTAATAATGGTGTAGTTCTTATTTTTTTCTCTATAACATATTTTTGCTAATGTAAGATTACATCATATTTGTAAGATCTACTATAAATTTAAGAATATTGCTGATATACAATATCTATCAGTTCTTAAGGAAAATATTCAACACAATTTAAGTGATATTATCAAATGTATGCTATAAACTATCGCGGCTTTGCACTCTGAATTGTAAGAATGCCAAAGCATAGACTGTCGAAATTTGGAAAAATGTACATCGTAAGGAAATTTCCAAACTATGAAACAGACAATATTGATGCAGCAATAAATATTGGACAAATCCCTTGTGAACAGATACAACCTTCTCCAACCATATTAATTCAACTAGCAAATGATTATGGTACTAATTCAAAGCTAAATAAGACCAAAAATTATCAATGCATAAAGATAATAAGTTTTGATTACCAGCAGTTTTAAATTGATAATTGAATCCCACTTTGTTTTCTTGTTTAGTAACTTTACTACCTTCCTTTAAACTTTTAAGGAATTCTATATAAGTAGGATCGGATTCAATTGTTCCACATTTCGGATCCTTCTTTTGATTCCTTTGTTCAGGTACTTTCTCGTAAGGAGCATACTCAACTACTGCTGGATATTCGAAACCTGCAACATAATTAAATATTCCGAAATTGCAATTGCTTTCTGTGTTTGTAGGAATTATGTTTGATTGTAATCATAAAGATCAGCGATAAATACCTTTCGAATCCAGGAACACATAGTTATCAAATTTCTCCTTAAACAAGAAGACATCATCAGGGTTTGAGAAATTAATATACGCTCTACAGAATGCTTCTTTTCCTAGTGACCAGTCTGCACTCATAAAATAGAAAAAGTTGTTTTTGGGAACTGGAGCTATTTGATCTAAGAATGCCTCTTCTGACATGGTTGGTGGCAGCCTTCTAATAACAACCTTGAATGATAATAAGTAAATTTACACTAAACTCAAAATAGTTATATTGCAGTTGAAAGAAATATGTGCCAAGAGAACAGAGGCGACCTTAGGGGGTGTCAAGCAGGGCAACCGCCAGGGGCCTCGCTCTTGTAGAGGTCTAGCATTCTTGCGCAACAACCCAAGTAAAAAAATTCATTACTATATATGTATTTGAATCTCGCGCTCGTGCTTTAGAAATCCCACTAGAATCACTAAGCTAAGGCGGCCCCTGCAAGGGAATAAGTCACAGCGCGCACTGCGAAAAAATTCCGCTTTTTTCCATGTGAATTCCAAATGAGTGTTTTTCATATGGTTCCATGTGTTACAAAAATTACGTTTTTTTCTCTGAGATTCTCTTCCGCAGTTTGCGGTAGGCTTTAAAGGGTAACATTTCCTTGTAAATAAAAACTTAGCATTTACGTAATATTTATGTAGTACATGAATACATACACTTAGGCATGAATTAAACGTAAATTTTATATGAGTTCATAAAAAAATATTTAAACATATAATTTTTTATCTTTACTCTTTTCGCCTATAATAGGAAAATGTTGTATCACACTTTTATATAACATATACATAACTGTAGTTTTGCAAATCAGATGGTGCTGCCATAATGAGAGTGTAAAGTGAGATGCAGAGTGGCCATGTCGGTAAATAAGCATTAAGCGTCTGTCTTTAGTTTCAAGTTAACAATTCAACAATGCACAAATTGGTTGTAGTACTGCAGTCATCTATGCCAGCGTCGTATATTGTACAAGCCATACAGTACACTAACATAAATGGGACGCCACAATAGCCGAGGGCAGTGATACTCCACGCCAGATTACTCTGTTCTTGGGTTTGATTCCACTACCAGCGCTATATTTTCTGGATTTGGTTGTTTCGTTCAACTAACATTGCATATGCATTGTATAATCAAAAATATTTTAAGGAGTGGTGTGGTACATTTATATGAGGCTTCGATACCATATAAATTGTTAATATAGAGGTCATCGATGTTAGGACTTACCACTAAAAATACGCCGACGTTAAATGAAGAAAATAAAGAAATAAAATATATTCAGCTTTTGTAAATAGAACAATTTGAAAACCGTCCATTCTGATCATTCTGGAGATAAAGACGTCATATTTTTTTAGACATAACCTTATTCTGTCATATTATACCTTTGTAAATGGTTGTTTTCTTTCTCTGCGCTCTCTACTTTCTGCAGAATCCTTTGAAGCATCGGAAGAAAATCCTTCCTCACTTGATGTGTTGTCACTCATGGCAAAACAGAAAATAATCTTATAAAATATTTAGAGACGCTAATTTTTTTTTATGCAAATTTTGTTATTTTTTTAAATAGGAATGTACGATCGTCTCGTGTTTTATAATATTTTGTTTTAATATTTATTAGTTAGGTAATGTGATTGATAACGTGAAATTGATAACAAGATCCTTACCGTCCGAGAAATATATTTTATATATATATATATATATATATATATATATATGTATATATATATATATATATATATATATATATATATATATATATATATATATATAAAATATAATTTTCTTGCACGCACAAAACCGTTGCAGTATATAACACAAATTTTATATTTATGTAGTATTTACGTAAAGTTTATCCTATTTAAATGTCATTTATTTTGTATTACGTTACATAGGGGCCGTCACTCTAAGTGATCCAATAAAAATACGCCGTAGTTTCGTAAATATTATAGGTTAACGTTGAAAATATATTAAATTTCACCTCTGACGCAAATGATGAATAAAGCTACAAATAACCCAGTAAAGATTTTGGTGAAATGGCATAGCTAGGTGAAGTTTGAGATTTCAAATAGATGTCACTTATGACAAAAAAATTGACAAAATCTTTCTATAAGAATATTCTTTCTCTTTTCAACATTATAAAATTAAAAGGAAATATTTATTTTAGTAGAGATAAAATTCCACATTTATTTTACCAGAATATCATAGAAAAAGAAACAAGATATATCTATCTCTGTTACACTTTATCTATTTGCAATTACATTCAATACAGGTACGGTAGTGAGGCCAAGTGAAGTAATTTTCCCATTTGTAGTTCATGTCATTGATAGTTCCGTTGAACGAGTAAAATCAATTGAATTGTTTCATGACAAACGCATCATACGCATTTTCAATATGATGTCAAAGTCACTCCAAAAATTTACTGTGAAGTACAATATTTTAGATGCAAAATACTTTTATATCTACACCTTAACATTATTTGACCTATTCTTTTTATTTAATACTTCTGGTTTTTACTTCCTGTTACCCACCATCACTTGAAATATGTAGTTTTCTATTATACTTCTTTATTTTAATGAAAATTCATAGATGGCTCATATACCAAACTTCAACATTGTAGTTAGCTCTCTTCCGTCATAACCCTCAAATATACCAGCCACTATTGAACTCAAATTTTGGATTTTTTTTGGACATCTCAAATTTCAATATTCTATCTTCCTAAGTTCGAAAGAGGTTATATTAAGTCAATAATTTTACCGCATAGATTCAGTGTGCCTAAAATACCTACCAAATTCTTTACAAACTCTAAGGCAGTATTGAGATAGATATACTTATAATAACCCACTGATTTTAAGTTTAATTTAAATAATATAAAGGATTATTTTTTTATAACCTAGCAAATACAAGTACATTTAATTAGAGAGAAAAGGTTTCAGTTCCCTGATCTATTGGTATATCACAGACACTGCACAATCTAAAAAATGGAAGAACCGTTGACCTCCATGATCGACTGACTGGAAGCCAGAACATTCCACATGTTAGTATTTATCATCTCTGTTACACATATGCAGTGCTGCCTGGAATTGCTGGAGTCAGTCGGAGCTGGTTGGAGCGTATTCAAGTTCCATGCTATGAAGATGATCATGCACTGTGTGAACATCGAACGGTGAATAACTACAGTTAGTAGTGTGTGTATCCAGTGCCGGAGATAGCTGCAGGGACACAGAATGGTCAAAGAGAAAACTATATGTACCTACCTTCATTAAATTCGTTCACATTCGAATATAAAATAGTAATTCTCTTGTCCGTTTTGTTATTTTAGGTTAAGTTGTATATTTATACTATAAAAGCTAAATTTTATGGTAACTGAGTTGCCGGACGTCAAGGACATTGACGTCAGAGTGGTATGTTCTCAACTCTATATTATATCTAAGGTTAGATTTTGTAGATTGGTAAATTGATTATATTTTCGGTATAATCACATACGTGATAAGTTGTAATGTAGTTCACAAGTAGGGTTGCCATCTTTATAGTGTAGCCGTAATGGCTTTAGCAACCTAATATACAGAAAAGGTCTCACTCTCCGGTTCTTGGACTAACCCTAAAAATTGACTTGTGCCCTTGTGTTTAGTGCGCACCCTGCTCATACACGCACAGTCTAGTTTTGTTTGTGGTTGACCTTATTACCAAGACTTCCACTAAAGGAGATTGTTTCGTTAAGTTAGTTACGCTACTGCATTGTATACCAGTATATCGAAGGATGGTTTCAAAGAACCAAAACCATTGGTCATTATTACAAGAAAATTACATTGTCCTATAAAATATAAAAGCTACATAATTTGAATCGTAACGTATTTTGTTCCTGGTGTGTTTGATCACCATTTGCTTGGTTGCACCACTCTGCAGCAAATAAAATAGCAAATTCAATGTTGCAAATTCGAAGTTGACAGTTTTTATGTTGACAAGGCCTTGTACATATATGAACTGCAACACTGTTTAATAAGTTTATGAATATAAATTGAATATAATTAATTAGTGTTGGTTCAGAATTCGAACCTAAACTAAATATACCTGAAATATACATAACTGTGTTTAGCGGGAATATTTTTATGTAAATTAAAAATGTTTTGTTTGAATACATTACCCGTTAATGTTTTCTTGTTTTATTGACTCTTTAAATATTTTAATTGATAAGCATCAGTAATATTTGTGTAAGAGGATGATTATAATTGACTTTTTTATGTGAGCTATTTGACTCTGAATAGTTTGATTTGAAATTAATGTATTTGATCTAGTTTCCTAGATCCATTCAAAACTGAACTAGGTCAATTTATTGAATAAAAAAAACGCGGAATTTAAATTTGCTGAGTATAGTATTACTTTAAATTTAAGTTCTAATATATATACATACAATTTTATATCATAGGCTTATATTAACTTTTTTCATAATTTGTACAAATTTGATTTCTACTATATATACTTTAACACTTAAAAACAAATTTTCCGGTCTCGGGAACAGAAGAATTCGCAAGTAGTCGGTGGATATATGAGTGTTCACAGATCACACGACTTATCTGAAATATAAAGGAATTCTTGGTAATGTTTTTCAAATATTTGGTACTAATTTGGTTAATAAATTTGGAGAAACCTTACGTACACTTTGTGATACTATTTACAAATCAATCAAAATAGCCATAGATTATAAAAAAGAAATTTCGTGAAAATACATTTGAAATATTAAATTATTAAATTTAGTAAAAGAATTATTCGTATTTTTCGATAAAACCTCTTGCTATATCATATGCAGCCACTTTTGTCTTCTTTTAGTATATTTGCAAAATATATTTAACCGATCTTAATAGTAAGACTCATAAAATTTGAAACAATGTACCCCTTCAAGTTTGGAATGAGCAACACTTATTACATAACTCCAATGGGGCAGAAATATATGTATTGAGATGGTCATTATTATTAAACTAAGTCCACAAAACTATAAATAGTGCTAGCAGTTTAGGACGTTATCAATGATAAGACATTGGAAATTAAAAATAAAGTCCTGTTAATATTAAATAATGAAATCTAATGTATGCTTATTAAGTATTCTAACAGTAGCACTTAAGAATTAATTATTAGTTAATAACTAATAAACATTTACAGAGCCGATTTTTTTTTTAACGTTATCTTCCTACAAATTTAGAAGAAATTCAATATCATGTGTATACAAAATATAAAACCACGATAATGTTGAATTTTTCAATTTTAGTAAAAATAAAATTTCATTAGTTTCTTTTATGAAACAAGGGGCTACCGCCTCATCGTCAGGGCACTAGATGCGGCACTGTGTCTTTACATTTACAGTCTGATAACTCGTTGACATAATGTGTACATTATGGAAATCGTTTTACTACTGTACACACTATTTCTTCGTATGTGTGTGCGTCTCTGTGTGCGGACTGACAATTAATTAGGCTCGCTATATGCTGTAACGAATGCATTTATTCTCCACAATTAAAAGTTAACGCTACACAATTCTGCAGTACAGTTCATTTATTTACATTTTATTCTTAATGCAACATTATAATGCACTTTTTTATACGTTGAAACATCAATTATGTACATTCAGTGCCGCATTATCCATATAACTAAAGTAGCAAATGCTATGGGCTCCGCGTTTTTGGAGGCCTCGCACTTAGAACAGAAAATATTCAGCATATACATTTTGGTTTAAATATTTGTCTTCAGATTAGAGCAACACAGACACGTGACAGACAGGGTAATACCATCCTCAATCATTCCAGTTTTCTACTTACTTTTAAAACATAATATTGTATTATTAAAAAAAAAAACACAGTAAAAACTATAATACTTTTTGTAAAATAATGAAATACACCTACATTATGTAAATATCGCAAGAAATTTTATGGGTGTAAATTGCAATTTTACAAATTGTAAGAGTAATGCACAAGCACTAATTGTAACAAGACGGCTACAAATATAATGAAATTACAATAATATTTTTAGTAGAGGCCCCGCGCTGTCTGCTATTTAATATTTGCTACAGGCCCGCGCTGTCCTAATGCGGCACTGCGTGTCAGACGATTATGAACGGCCATGGCAGGTCTGATACCTGTTAAACAAATTATAAACATTTCCATTATGTACTACTGCTTAATAGATGGCGTACTCGGTTTAAATAAATATATGCTAAATTTTTAAGCCTGAAGAGCAGGCAACCTAAATTACGTTGCTAAAATGACCTTTGAAGCTTACACAATTTATGGTAGTTTTTCTAAAAGGTAAATTTCCATATTTTTTATATTTTTTGATGGAGTTATGTCCGACATACGTTTAATTGATGAACTGTTTAATTAAATTTAAAATACCTAGGCTTTTACGGTATTTATATTACTTCTTTTAAATTCATGGAACTTTTTTCTAAAACATTAATATTGATATTTTTTAAATTTTTTAATGTCTTTATGTCCGTTACATGTTTAATTGATGAACTATTCAATTATATTTAAAATATTTATGCATTTTCAGTTTTTACGGAACTATTTTTAAATTCATGGACTTTTTTTCTAAAAGTAAAATTTTTATATATTTAAAATTTTTTGATAGAGTTATGTCTATGCTACAAGTTAAATTGATGAACTTTTCAATTAAATTTAAAATATTTACTCATTTCTAGATTTTATGCAACTTTTTTTTAAATTCAAGCACCTTTTTTTAAACTTGAATTTTCATATTTTTTAAAATAATTTTTGATATATATATTGTTGAAAAATAATAATATGCTGATTTTAATTAGAAAAATCATTTTTAAATATGCATTAGGGTTCGAGTATAATATGCTAATATCTCGTAAACTAAAACACTTATCTAAAAAATAAATGCAGATTTTAGATCAACATTCAAATTTATGTTAAAAACCGTTTTAAAATTAATATTTTTTTTTTCAATTTTTATGAAAAGTAACAAGAGTATAGTCTTCTTACTTTTTATGAAAATGGACCAAAATAATTTCTTATTTTTATAATGGTAATTAAATAATTTTAAATGCTGTTTTCAAATTTGCAATTCATTTTTAGATAAGAATTTTGGTTTACGAGATACCCGCATTTTAAAGCAATAGAGCAAAGTAATAGATTTAAAAAAATAATTTTTCTTTCTGAAATCAATAGAAAAAAATATAAGAAAACATTACTCATTTTTAAAAAAATAAAACAATATAATTTTTTTTTTAAATGCTCTTGAATTTATAAAAGGACGCATAAAATGCCCGAAAATCGTAGATATTTAAAATGTAATAAAGCAGTTTTTTTTATTTTATAGCACACGAACATAACTGCATCAAAAAATATCAAAAAAAATTGTAAAAATTTGTTTGGGAAAAATGTCCATAAAGTCCATTAAAATTACAATGGAGTGAAGCAATTCCTTATTTTGAAGTACCCATTATGTATATCAATGTGTTATAGTATTAGCGTGAGGATCAGGCGCTTTGAAAAATGTAATGTTTTAAGAAATTTTTAGAATAAAAAATGAAATAACAGTAACGAAATAAGAACGATGCGAAAATATTAAGCAGCAGATCATTTCTACTCTATTGAACTGAAAATTCATTACAATCCGCAATTATTTTGCTCTCACTCAAAATTACTCGATTATATCCAGTGTATATTTGTAGTTTCAATTCTATTCGGCATATAATCAATATTTATATAATCTCCAATTGAGTGGTGAACGATACGCATATTGTTTTTTTAATATTCCATCGTTTTTCTTATCCCTCTAAGCGACTTTTTCATTTATAATATTTTATATAACATTGTTACAAAAAAATATTTGACGTCCTGTTGATTAAATTGATAAATTTTTAACTGTCATACAGGTATTCATACAGTAGGATATGCTGAATGTAGGTTTTTGTATCGTATTGGGAGAAACAGTAAAAATTAATAAATGTTTAGAACCGTATTGGACATCTTTTTATTTAAGAAAGTGGCAACAATAAGATTTCTATTAGTAATATCAAATAACAGCTATCAGTTTGTATAGTCCATCAGTGAAAATTAATAAATTAATTGTTAAATTATAAAATAAGAAACGACAGGAACGCCTGATATGCTACTACTACTATTACGCTGTTTTATTATATCCGAGTGACTTTAAATTGTAACTGGTGCCAATGTAGTTCGTAAAAAGATATGTCCTGTAAACGAATTGCACGATCAGCAGCTAAATATTTCACCAACTAGCTTGTTGAGTTGAATGACTTCTTTCGAGATATGTTGACAACATTTGTTATTAAAGGATCGCAGTTAATAAACTTAGATAAAAATAAATAGGAATAAAATACAACATTTTTATTGGTATGTGAATAACATTTATTATAAGAGATAAATCATTTAAATTGAAACATAATAATACACGTGGACTAAACTTGTAGCATTGTAAAATGTACAGGTTTTTATAAATAATCTATCCAAAAAACTATTATTGCAATTAGCCGACACTCCAGTATCTTCGTAACACATACATACATACTAACACATGTACATATATTTTATAATATATAAAATCTGCATTAAATTTGTAATTATATATAAATAAACATATAACATATAACTAATTGTATGTAGATGTGCTAACCTATTTATTTCCAAATAATATAAAAATAATGGAATAAATTTGTTAAGAAATGTAAAATTATATATTTTTCTATTATAAGTACTTTGTTAAGATTAACAAATTTAAGTATCCGGCCATTTATACAATGTACGCGCCATTTTGAAATATCAAATATATTCCATATTCAATGATTGTGAAATTTAGTTTTAAACTCGTATTCAACATGATTAAATAATAAAGAAATTAGTTTTTGAAAAACTAAAAAACGAATAAAAAAATAAATATACTAGCACACCTTTATCTACATTTAATATAAAAAACCAATAATGGCACTTATTATACATCAAAAATATTTAAAAATTATTAATTTTGTTTGAAAGTCGTAGTAACTGCAAAATCCAAACATTTTGGCACAAAATATTTTGCTGAGATTCTTAGGTAGAAATACATTGCACAATATATATTTTATTGTATATATAAATATGTATATATAAATATAAATACATTTACAAAAAATGGCAAAATGGGAGAACATTATCTGTACGTTATTACAACCACATTTATATCAACAATATTATATTTCTTTATCTGTTTGACCTTTAGTTTATTAAAATGATATTTTATTTTTAATTTAATTTTGAAGAGTGTATGACTTTATTGGAATAACATATTTGTCTGTTGAATTAATCATTACCGGATCCATCGTAGTTAAAGGTAAAGGCATAATTATAATAGCAGTAATTTCTGTGGTTTTAAGCCGTACTCAGGAAAACTATTAAATAGTCCTTCTTCTTTAAAAATCCTTTTTCCGAAATTCCAAATGCCGTTTGCTTACTTAAGTATTACATACATAAATATATATATACATAATTATATATATTTCTTACATATCGTTTTATTTATATATGTACATTCAACATATGACAATTTGGTAATATTTATTATAAACTGGCACAAAAAATATAGGCTCTAACTATTTAAATAAGCGGTGTGCAACAACAATTAAATTTCAAAAAGATAAAGCTAATTTATAAATTTTACAGTTTAAATTTAAATGTATCGAGACTGAAACTATTTATATATAAATTATATTTGAAATTCATTTTCTTTTTCAGTGAGATTCATTAATAGTATGTAGTATTTGTAAATTGCTTGGGCTTAAAATATTTAAATATTATGCATTTCTATAAATATATTTTTTCAAACAACAATAGATTTATATTTCCTTAAATATTACAATATTCATATTTTATTACAGCAAACACAGAGCTTAAGCGAACTGAATAGAACATGTGTTACTCTCTTATAACTGAGTTAAAATATAACAGATTTGGATAACAAATGTGATATAAATGTTATATAGTAATTAAGTTAAATTTCAGATGTGAATATGTTATGTAGTAAATCGGATTTGTGCGATAGAGGCGACTGAGTGTGTCTGTGTTCTCTTCATTTTACGTAAACTGACTGTGTTCGCAGCGATATATTTTGTTTTCCTAATGGAAATCTTATTAATTTTTTATTTATTTATAATTTAAAAACATTCTATGATATTATATAAAATATATAAAAATATATGAGATTATAATTAACAATTTAGATCAATATAGAGGATTATTATAATTTCATAAAGCACTTTACATTTATTGAAGATAAACTTTTAAGTATCCGAGTTCATAAAATATGCAGTTAGTAAAATTGAAATAAAATACCCATCATTACCATTACTATGATATATTGATATTTCGTCGCTAATACCGTAAGCATCTTTTATGTACATCTATAGCTATAGCTACCTTAGTAATTGTGCTTCGTTTGCTTCAAGCAACTGGACACAATTAATTGTACTTTATTTATCGTCTTCTATGAGAAATAGGCAACCATTAAACAAAGTCGCATTTTAAGTAAAATTGATGTTACAAAGGAACGCTGTATTTCCACCATTTACATTACGTTATTTGTTACGTAAATGATTGGACTTTGTACGTTACATATAACGCACATGTTCTTTGTATTTTACTTAATTCGAAAAAACTTTTTAATGAGACATATGGATCATGGGCAACTTGAATTCTTACATCAACGTTTTGGCTTTTTGACTTGTTTTTTATTGTAACTTCAATATCGAGCCCTTTTTTTTTAATAAAAGGTATTTTAATATATAATATCAAATCAAGTCGGTACAACACACCGACTAACAGTCTTAATTGTAAAACTTATGATATTACATAAAATTTTATAATTTAAATATAATTCAATAATTAATAATAATTTTTTTGTGATATTTGACTGTAAAATTATTTCTTTTTAAATAGTCACATCAGATCTTTATTTAATTTCAATATGTTTTCTTATTTTTTTAATTTATAGATAATTTAGAAGACAATAATTTATGATTAAGTTTTAAAAATTATCTACCTATATTATCCTATAACTCACGTGACGTAGAAATATGTTTCATTCATAATTCATTGCATCTACGACTCTTAATAAAGAAAAGTCATAATTGCTAAATATAATAAGATAAATGTTTGAAATTACTACATCACGGATTTTTTTGTAAAAACTTATTTGTTTAATTATTTTTTTTATAATTAAATTATTTGCTTCATTTTTCTAATAATATGTTTAGTGAGTTCTAAAATCTACAAATTTCTTAATTTAACAAAAACAATAAAATATATTTAAAAATATATTTTGTATGAGTTTAGTGGCTTGGAGAACAACCAATTTGACTGCTGGACAATTACTTTGGTCTGAAAATTCATCAGTGACACATACATTAGATTTACCTTCCAGTTTATATATGAAAGACTTGTAGCTTTCGAGCAAAATATTCGAGCGAATGCTGATAATATAGATCTACAAATGTTTTTAAGCAGTAAAGACGTATTGACATTTGTAGCTCACACAGTATACGTATAGCTTATTTCATGAACAGATAATAATAATAATAGATATTTCATTTTAACAGAGCTTATGATGTTCATCACTGATAGCAAAGAGGCCTCATTTCATGTAGGCGCAGAGTAAAATAAATTTGGCTCTTTTATGCTATTGAGATAAACAATACATAGATATATTGTTAGAAAGAGGAACCAATATTAAATTCCACAATGATTTGAGTTGGAAAATATATCTTTTTAAATTTATATGTTGGCCATTAAATATATATTATTTACAGTCACATTGATGGAGACATTGAGTTTCTGTAATAAGATAAATAATTTTATGACCACATTTTTTTAAAAAGTAAAGTTTAATCCATTTTTAGATCTACAACTATTAAATGCGAAGCCTCAAAACTGTAAACAATGTAATTGGTTGTTCGTCCCTCAGACCACATAAATAATTGAAGTATTCTTTTAATATCAATTGAATATCATCAGAATAAATTGTGATTAGCAACATTAGTATAATTTAAAAAGTACAAGAAATACTTTAAATATTTTGTAGCAACATAATAAAATAATATTTTTTCAATAATATTTAAACTATGTCAAATGATGCTTATAGCATTAATTACGACAAACTATACGTTAAGAATTATAAATAATTATAATAATTACAAAAACAAATTAAAATGCGACACAATATTTCAAAATTCAAAGAGTCCTTAAAGTGCTGCGTTTTTAGACTGTTAACTTCATTCTTCAGTTCAGTTCGTTCCGTTGAGATAGGTAGATCCAGGGCAGTTCATTTGACAGAGATAGAGATAAAACAATATTCTATGCTAGATTTATATACTGCAGATGAAGCAGATTCGAAGTAGATGAGTCGTAGGTTTATCATTTCATGGATATTTTGTGTTAATCAATGTTGACGTTAATTTACTAGTGCACACAGGATTTTTGTTAATCTACCACCAAATAATAACAACAAATACAATACAATAATTAAATATGAATACAAAGAACTTAAGTTACTTAAACCTACGATCTCCTGGGTTTTGTGGATTTTGTTGATTGACAGATTCTTGTTGTTATTATTTTTGTGTTATTATTTTTGTATTATTTTCAGGACCTACCCCAAAAGCAACTGAAGACTGCCAGTCTTAGGTTAGTGTTGTTTGTTGTCCGGCCACTGAGCGCAACCAGTGGGCGGGGCGTGCAGGGGGCGTGGTTAACACGGGCGTGTGACACGGGCCAGACGATAAGTTAGCACTCCAACAAGCCTACCAGGCAACCGGGTTAACAAGAAAGAAAGAAAAACAGTTTGTTAGTATTAAGTACTTGATTCAATGAAGAATGTGTTTTTGTAATGTAAATGTTTTTTTTTTTTTTTTGAGATATATCAGGCACAGGAAATACAGAAAACGATCGTCACGTGTATCGGATTAGTTAATTAATAGACGAGTAAATGGGAAAATGCTAAATGAAGTTGAATCTACTCTCAGAAACTACAGTTACGTGGAATAGGTTAGGTAAAATGCAGAGAACGTATTCTCTGGAGTTTACTTCTGCTATTGCATTTTCCTGATGGTTACCCAGTAAACCATATCATTTCAAAAAGAATTCAGAAAATCGAATTCGTATGGAGCACGTAATGAATTCACTGTGAGTTCGTAAAAGACGAACTGCATTTCATTTTATGGTTTACTGGGTTCATGTTTACTATGTGATCTATATGCACTAATTCTAGTGTGTCAACTCTACGATGCACAATAATGAATAAATGAAATATGATTAATGTGATACGTGCGAAATAACGCGTAATATGAGACTGAGCCATCAAGGCCATCAAGGACAAGCATTAATAATAATATCGTGAGTGAAACACTGGAATTATGGTAGATATAGAGCCAGAAATTAGCCAGATACATGTGACGGTCACTGAGTTATTCATCATATATACAATACATACAAATAAATATTAACGACAATTGAAATACGCAAATTGAATTAAACAAAGAACTACAATACATTTAAAAGAATTTGAACATTTTTCCAGGCAGCTACTGATGAATATTGTTGATTGAAACAATCAACCGTATCCGTATCCGAATCTCACCAATGGCATAAGACACACTACTTATAGTGTGTGTTTGCTAGAATTAATTTAGAGTTATTGTGTGTTCGGCTGAGGTGCTTCCTAGATTAGATCAAACATGGGTATTGCATTGTGGGTATTGTGATCAGTCGAGAAACAAACCAGTCAGGAAAGCAGTTAACTTGGCCTTGTGTGGAGCATGGAATATTGCGTTAGTCATGAACTAATAAAATGTTTTAGTCGACTTGGAAATGAGATAGCAGAATATGAACCAGTTAAGAAAGGTCTGGCCAGTCTAGACAAGCCATATTCTTATAGTTAGTGTTAATCGCGAGTTATACAAAAAAGCAGTTAAAACAATTGAATTTACCATTTGAACATTTTAAATAAGTACATAAAATAAACTGCGTTCATTAATCAATTATATTTGAAAAATTGAAAAAATAAATAAAATATTATGAATTATGGATTTTTCATTTATTTCTTTATAATTTGATTTGCACTAAATATAATATATTTTTTAATATAATTTCTTATAACAATAAATATTATTTACATAACTGTCAAAGAATAATTTTGCAAATAAAAATATTTACTGCAATTCCACAAAGGCACAAGTTGCCGGACGGTATAATAAAAATACAAAAAACATATGCTGGAAAATATACAATAATACTTAAAAGCTAGATATAACATTTCGTTTTATAATAAATATAGATTCACATATCAGATTTGTTCGTTTTGTCACTGTGCTGTTACTACAAAATCATAGCTAAGAAACGAACCGATTTTATTCAGCGTTTTCTTTCTTTCAGCGTTTCTATTCAGGGTTGCTGCATTATTATTAACGATTATTTAAATCTTCCGCTTCCTGCAGTAACGATACAGTGACAAAGCGACAAACCTATTAGATAGATATCCATTATCTTTGTCTGAATCCGTAAGTTAAGCTCTCACGCAGACAAATATAAGAAAATAATTATAAAAACAAATCAATCATTGTCAATGAAAGTGAGATATTTTAGACCGATCTTTCGAGATAGATTAAGATTTAAACAAAGATAATGAATCTAACGAATTATCTTAAAAAATAATACCACATCGATTGGATTTCGATAGCCTAGGTTGCTCTCGATTGCTAATTTACAAATAAGGATATTGACAGATTCGTCATAAGAAGCTCCAGACTATAAACAGTGGCGACTCTAGACTAAGACACCTGGATGGACATTGGGGAAAGAAGAGAAACTCAGCGAAACTAGGAGTTCTACAATGACCCGGAATAATGACAAAACACTCTTTTAGTATGTATTTACAATTATATTTGGCGTTTTATTCTCCTGGTTTCAATTCACAATCTTTGCATCATATATTTGTCTGTATATGCACCGTGTAAACATAAACGTAATATTTACGTAGTTGATACATTTACAAGTAAATTTAAATATGTATTCCTTCTTTCCCCTCTATCTGTCAGAAACCTCTTAAAATACATAAATATATGCAAAAAAATACGATAATGGCACCCAAACTATAAAATATATAATAAGACTTTGAAGAATTAAAGAAACACTAAATATAAAATGTAAAAAATATAAATATTACAACAATTATATCAGGTACAACGAGAAAAACAGCTTTGTGTAATGGAAACTAACCTTTGTTTTGAAAGGGTCTTTTCTAGAATAGAAGAATTATGAGAGAGCCCCGGCCCGCTGATAAGGGTGCTCACGTTGGCCCAAGTGGCGGCGCTGTTTAACTGCGGCTGTCGCTCCTACGTACATAAATAATTAATTTATAGTAGAGATCTTGATATATTATTTAGTATGTAGCATTGTAGCCCATTTGCTGCACAGTTTTCAGTAAACACTATTCAAAACAAAGCGAAATTGAAGCATAAAAAACACAAAAATACTAATATAAATTGTATACCTGTGTAATCATATTAAGCATGCATCCTACGTGGCTATTAAAATCATTTCAAATTATGTTTAAAAGTCAACGCAAGTTTGCAGTTAGTACCATATTAACGGTACTGCAGTCTCTGAAGGTATTGCTTATGCTGATATCAAACGATTCACTTTATATTCGTTTCTGCCTTTTATCCGAAATGAAACGTCTGAACACAAAATGAACGTTCACTCGCGCTCAATCTTTTTATCTCGGGTTCTGTAGTGTAGTGAATTCCAATACCCACAACACCAACTGAATGTTCATTTTTGTCTGTGAACGTTCATCCGAGTGAACCATCTGATATCAACTTTAGAATAACACATTTTAGTATGGTTGGCTATAAAACTGAAACCAAATTTATATAAATTATATTTTCTAAAAAAAATTCAACAATTTTGAATGAATATAAATGAAATTTGAAAAAAAAAAAAATTGTTCTAAGTGGTATCTTCGCTTGCACAAATATTTAAAATGATTACTTTTATAATTAATCTTAAAAATTCATGTTACAAAAATATGTATAATTTATTAAATAAAAGAATATTAAACCCGATACTAAAACCCGATCAAAAAATGTATACACATTTGTGTTTAATTTTTTTAAATTTCCAATTATTTTTATATTAAATATTTAATATAAGGAATACATAATATATAACCTAACCAAATAGCATAATGCGAAGAACTCACCCAATTAAAAATTGGGTTGTGTCCATAGTCTTCAATTCCATAAAATTATACTTCTGAAAGAAGTCTATCAAAACCATGAAAGCGCAATTTATTTTTATGTAGCCGTATTATTATTGAAGATACTCTATGAAGAATCTCTAAATATAAAGTAATTGTGAAGGATATTAAATTTCCATAAATAAAAGTACTAGACTCTAATATAATTAATTTAAACAACAAGACACAACCCAATTAGTTTCAAAATTCTTTTGCTTAAATGCTTATAAGTTGGTAGCACTGATTTTTGTGTTCAATATGATTCAGTAATCGCAATGGTTTAAATAGAATAAACCACCTAGTAAATTAAAAGCTTAAATTATAATTGGCTGATTGTTGCAAGTAAAATCAAATCTTGCTTTTATCGCGACATTTAAACTACGACGTAATACTGATCTTAGAGAATCAGTCATTTTATAAGAACAATTTACTCGTGACAGCTAAATTTAGCTGCATTTACACTTGGGACTTTCTATCCGTTGTACCATATAAGTCATTTGATTACAGTAATTAAAACAAAATAAAGTCACCTTAAAACAGTCTAAAAACTTGAAATTATTTCATATTAATACATACGCTGTAGGTGAGGTTAAAATATGTTAATGATGTCAAAAGAAATATCCTAAAATTAAAACGTTTTAAATTATTTTTTCTATTATCTTACAAAAATCATATTGGTCCCCCTATGCAAAGTGTTAATAGTACAACAAAACTCGAAAAACTCGTTGTGGTATTCAGGTGTGTTAAGCTGTTGTATTTCAATCACTAGTAAATACACTAATTTACAAAATATTCTTTCGCACTCTAAAGATTTACATAATGTTCTAACCATTAAGTAAATGCATATAACTTAATTATAAAAAATAGCAATTTTAATTGATATATAATATAATGCAAAAGAATTATAAAAACACTCTTATAGTTCTGCACTCTTTTACGCGTATAAATAAAATGCAACACAATATATTATTGTTACAATCACTAAACACTATACGTGAGGTAAAAGATGCCTACACATCTACCTGCGCAGTTTCAATACCAACCTAACCTACAAAACTGATATACTTTATTTTATACAGATACTATACAAATCTAACCTATAACCTAATTTATAATATATTTTCTTGCTTAGTAATATTGAAAATGCTTAAAAGAGTTATAAGTTGCGTTTTAAAATATATTAAATCGTGCGATGACTTCACTTTTCTGGATGAATAATAAGCAATACCTGAAGTTACAAAAATCTAACCTCTGCACAAGCAGGGTTTGCGCAAAAATTGCATTTATGTGCAGAACTGCGGAAGAGCATCTTAAAAATAAGAAATGATTTAAGTTAAGAGGATTACATTTTAAGTTAGATAGACATAGTTAAGAGAGATAATTTATTTATATAATGAATCTTATCATTACATCAAAATAAGCTAATTTTTAATTCAAATATTAATCAAAAGTGAATTATTTAAAATGAATAACTAAGGCTTTAAATTATTAATAACAGGCGCATGTAAAATCACCTAACAGCGTTGTGAAATAGTAAAAAAGGAATTAAATATTATATGAGATTTTAACAGTAACATTTCTTCTTCTAAATATTCACTAGTATTTCAAATCTCTACCATGGTAAGTTTACCCGAATCACAAATATACCTGTCTCATTTATATTATGAAGATAAACATGGAAGTAGAGAGAGATAGAGAGATAGAGAATTTAACCCAAGGTTTCAAAATAGTTTTTATGTATATATTGATTTAAGTACTAATAACTATCAAAATTTGATGCACTCAAAATAAATATAAAAAATTGATTGTTTTTTTTCTTTGTTGAAATATGGCACTCAACGCTTGAAGATTTTTTGTCTTAGATAGTTTTTCTTCTAAGCAGATATGATTTATTTCTTTGTCTTAATATGTAACTTTGTCTTAATTTTACATTTTTTAAATGAGAAAGGTCTATTTCGAATCACGGCCCGTTTTCTTCGCGTTACATGGTCATCAACAACCTTTGTCTTTTATACGCGCTTAATACGATAAGAAATATGTTGAAATACTAACTCTTGCCATTGGAGCCGATAAATTTAATAATAATATAAGTTATTTATTTATTGTATGGCTATCATTTTTATAAAAACTAGATTAATACTATAGAGTCGCGTTTTCTTTAAATACACGATAATTGTGATGACTTCTTCTTAAATAATAAATCTATTTTAAAGATAATATCAATTGCGACAGTAGACATTCATATTTTAAATCAATATTTCTGATATACTGTTCATAGAGAGACTTATTTATAGAATTTGTTCATAATTCCTCTTGGAGGAGTGAGATACATGACTGGTTCCTATTGTTTCAACTTGTTAAAACCTCAGAAAATAAAAAACATTCTTGTTACGTTCCTGTGATGTTACAGGAAGGTCACAACAACGTTTTATATTTACTAAAATGAGATTATTAACAACCCGCTCTAGAGTTCTATTAGACTAGTATAAATTACAATAATATTCCATATTACACAAATATAATTTCTAAATATATTAGTTATATATAATAAATATTTATGAAAGTTTTAAAAAAATTAAAGTACAACTACTTTAGAAGATAAAAAATGTCATATCTAGAATTATAAATCATCGAAGTAAAAAATAATGGAATATGTTTAATAAAATATAAATATCAATTAAGAACATTTGCTTATATATAGTAATTTAAAGAATATATTTTAAATTTGATGTGGCTTTGCCATCACATTCTACACTACTAATGTCCATTGTATTTAAATTAAACCAGAAAACAATCTCTAACTTCAATTATTTCTTGATATCTAATAAACACAACTGACAAATACGAGTATAATATGATACAAAACTAGATGATTTTGGTGGACAAATAATTTTTTGATTGATGGTTCCATTTTGTAGTTTTCTAGTCACGTGATCAAAAGGCAGAGCCCACATGCAAATATCGGCCGACTGTAAATAGTCAAAAAATATTCCAAAATTAGATTAACCATTAAGATTAGCTCACAGGTTTTAAAATTAGTTAACATATTAATTTTTGGAGCTGAGATTTGTTAAAAGAAGATATGCAACTATTACCACCTATTATTTACTACCCGAAAACACATTTATGTAGCAATTTTTACGTTTATTTTCTGTAAATGGAACATAAATGCGCTTTAGTGTTTTCTAAGCAGAGTCTGGTGTTATGGTTATTCATTTCATTTCTAGTTACAATTTTCATGGATTGATAAAATAGAGAATTCCTATTTCCGATGCTCAGTCACCTCACTATGGAGGTGCATCACTGCCTAATAATTTTAAGATTATATAATGGCATAATCAAATAAACTTGATGATAACCAAATTCAGAAAATATAGCGCTGGTCCGGGGATCGAACCCGAAGATACAAGCGTCAAGACTCTGTGTCCTTCAAAAACTGTTTATTTATAAAGTAACCTCAAAAAAATTATCATACTCGTATATGTTTTAATAATAAATCTGTCAAAACAAGTAAAAAATGTTCAAGGTGAAATAGTTTTATGTTAACTATTATATCAACTTCTATTAATATGTTATCCTAGTGATAAATAACACCATAAAACCAACTCTGATAGAATGTAAAATAGAAAATATATTATCAAATTTTATGTTTATTTTAGATAAAATAGCGTTAACCTGTGTCCTTTGTTAATGTATGTGCAATATTTATTAATTTTTGAAATTCTACTTTTGGCTAATCCAAATAATTAATATAAATAGACTGCGAGCTGCAGAGATTTTATTTACGCCATCGTATTTAATAGGTTCTGTATAATAACTATTGCATAGACACTGCAGAGAAAAAAAAAAATGAGAAAGGCTTCCATCTAGCTGTGAAAGCGGAACTACCGTTGTCAGATGTTAAATACAAATTGTAAATTACAAAGCCGATGGGTAGAGCTCCTAATACTGACTTATTAATTTATAGCAAATAAAAAATAAGAAAAAAATATATGACAGTCGTTTTACTAGAAACCAAACCTTTGGTGGAGGATATTTTTTTAAAAACAAACCTTAACTAAGTCAGTTGGATCGATATAGTCGAAATACCACATATTTGTATTGACATATTTGCATGATAAAAATTATGGCAAACAAAAGTAATTAAATTTAATGTTTTTATTTGTAATCTATATCTTTGTAAAAAAAATGTTTGCTTTATATGGACATTGAAGATCAACCAAAATTGGTAGTAATAACAGATGAACTTTTACCGATTCTGAATAAATAAAATTCTACTTACGGATAATATTTATGAGTATATTTTATGACAAACCTTTTAAACAGACGAAGTACGTAATTTCACGACAGCTCCCTGTCTTTAATGAACAACCAAATTTAAACAGGAAAATAATTGATACCGTCAATTTGAAATTAAATTTGAATATCGTTTCCAATGAAATCACATTTCGAGAGAATGGCGATAGTGCTACTAGAATGACAAGCTTTCATTATCGCCGCTTTAAATATCTTTCTACGGATGATTAGTAATTATGCTTTAAAATAATCTTGTTGATTCGAAAGTTATGTTAGTTTAGCTTTGTTTATGAAGTAATGGATAAAATAAACTGTTCCTTGTTGCCTAGTGCTAAGTTGCCTAAGTACTGGGCGTACTTAGTCAACGAGCAAATAACCCACCAGAGTGATCTGCAGTCGCATATTCCGTTAGCAGTGGATTTCCGGCCAGTGCTGCATAGTTCGCATAGTCTGCATAAGGGCTTGCATATATTAGACCATGTGGATCCATAGAACCAGGGCCGGATCCATTTAGCAGAGATGCAGCTGTCGTGGGAACTGACATACGGGGTGATAGTATGAGAGGGGCACCCAATGGTGCTGCTGGAGTTCTTAGTGGAGTTGCTAATCCAGGCATACCGGGGGAAAGAAGACGTTGAGTCTCAGCAGCGACACGGCGCCATTCTTCATCACAGGCTGAAAAACACAATTGTGTAAATAAAAGCTATTTCAATCTATAATAAAATATATGTAACCTCTGTCCCAAAAATAACCGGAATTATTTTAAATAAAGGAAACAAATTATCCTGGTATTTCGATAAATAGAAACTGAGCACTTTGCTAAAGAGGTTGCTAAGGAAGGTCTCACTGAAGAAAACATTAAAATAGAGAAAAGGAAATTATTAAAATAGATATCCTATATTATAGTCTTCCAACTGTATGTTTATATTCTTATATGTTTACGCGATTTGTATGGTGGCTCGAAAACGGCTCCGTCAATGTTTCTGAAAATTTCCTATTTCGTAGAGAAAAAAATTGTAAGACTTTTGGCGTCCTCGGATTTTCCCCTGAACTTCCTGACAAACCGTAATTTTGGAAAAACTAAAAAAAAAAAATTTACTTTTTGCTTTATAATTTTTATTTCGTAAAAGATAGAAAGTTAAAATTTGGCATGTGTATTACCGTGTTTGTTGCTAACATTTTTTGAAAATTAAAAATTGAAAAATTAGAAAAAGAGGCTTTGAGAAAATTAGAGCGCCCGGTAGGAAACTTTAGAACTCAAATTTTGGATTACTTAATAATAATACAAAATAATTCAAAAATTTTATTTGGAGACACAGGGACGGTTTTTGCAGTGAGTAAAAATTATGCTAGAAAGTTGAAATTTTGTATATTGGTATCTAATTTACAAATCGAATGATGAATAAATTGAAAATATTTTATATTTTGTAGTCAGTTTATACGAAAAATTATTTCTTTTTATATGTAAAATAAATATAGAACGAGTTTAATATATCAATTTAAAAATGGAATTAAAATTTGAAATGAAAAGAAAATCATACATAAAAGACAGTCGTCGCTTGCGACGGGACTAAGCTCTAGTAGATATAAAATTAGCGAAAACCACCTCTACGTTCTTCAAGTATGGACTTGACAAAGCTACAATATTTTGGTTATATCATTCGATACTTTCTTTTTTTTTTATATTTTCTTTTCCCAAAATTTTATTTGGTACCTAATAAAAAAAATCGTTTTGCTTTTATTTACCATCCAACCTTCCACAACCAGCATTCTTAATAATATTCCAGTCAACGTCATAAAACATTCATTGTACTTCTAAAGAAGATGAATATTTAGAAGAAATAGAACCAATTATTTCTAAATATATCTCTTCCTCAAGGAAGTTTCAGTTCAATTCATTCCAGTTATTTTAGGGATAAGGGTTTAATTCTAATGTTTCAAAATAAAGTTTCACATACACATATACTGGAATGCTATCGTACCTGCAGCAGCTGCGGCCTTCGCGCTGGAATCCCTGTATGTTCCATTAATGATGGCTAATTCCATGAGCTGTCTCTTTTTTAATTCATCCTCACCGTCAGCTTGCTATAATTTTAAATTTCTTGTTATATTGGCGTATGAATAGCTTAGTACATACAAATATTTCCTGGTCTCTTTGTTTAGATTTTCTTTCATCTGTCATATCTAAATAGCAGTCAAAACACCTCAAGCATTAACAATCAGAGCTGATAAATGTCAAGGTTTTACAGATTTCGAGTGGGTTGGAGTTTATGTAGCATAGGACTGTTAAAACAGCGACCTCTGTGAAATTAAATCAGTAATGGGGCTGCAAACCATGTCTTAATTTCTAAAGTTTTGTTATTATGATCGTTGTGAACAAAAGTAAATAAAATCAATTACTTATTAGTCTATAGTTGTCTCGTAACGTCAAAAGATGATTGCAAATTAAGCAGTAAAACAGAAAATCAAATTATAAATACCTACGAGTATATATCCGTCAAATTTTAATTGTATAAAAAAAATAAAAACGTCAATATATATTATTAAACTATTATAATGTTCCAACTGTATGTTTATTTTCTTATATGTTTGGTTCGAATTTTGTATGGTAGAATGAATCCACGCATTTTCTTGAAAATTGCCTATTTCGTAGAGAAAAAAATTCTAAGACTTTTGGCGTCCTCAGATTTACCACTAAATTTCCTGGAAACCCGTAATTTTGGAATAACTAAAAAAAAATTCTTTACTTTTTGCTCTATATCTTTGAATTCATAAAAGATAGAAAGTTAAAATTTAGTATTTGTATTACGGTGTTCAACATTTTTTGAAAATTAGAAATTGAAAAATTGGAAAAGGAGTCGTGGAGAAAATTAGTGGGTCCGGTACTAAACTTTGGAGAAAACTTTAGTCAGTTTATATCAAAAATTATTTGTTTTTATATGTAAAATTAATACAGAACGTCGTCGCTTGCGACTAGGGTAAACTCTAGTTCAATAAAAAAATAATCAAAAAACTACCCTTAAAAAATTAATTACTGTTTGTCCCGTTTTCTTCCTAAACTCTACAATCAGCGAAGGAACGGATCTTTCATTGTGTTGTTAATCCTGTTAACCTTCCACATGTGAGTTCAGGAATCCCTTGCTAGGTTACAGATAGCGTATAACCAGTCTAGATAGCGAGGTCGCGTTCAGAGTCTGTTATTTGAATCTATATCTGTTGTACTATAGCAATGCTACCTTAACTTGTATATACAGAACATATAATTCTACGTGTTCATTTGATTTTTAACTTACTTTTTTCATATATTTTTTTTTTTTTTTATTTAACGTCGGCCTATTTCCGATGCTGAGTCCTATCACCGACGACCTCCTTCAATGTTGGCAGTATTTATGGTGTCGTGGCCTCATATATGTGGGCTACACCACTGCCTAATAACTGTACGATTATGTATGACCATAATCAATATAAGTTCATAATAACCAAACCCAGAAAATATATATCTGGTCCGGGGATCGAACCCGAAGACACAGCAGTCGGCGTCAAGCATCAATGCTCTCGCCCACTGTGTCGTCAATTTCATATTTTAGTTATTTAAGACTTAAACGTCCCGTATCAATACTTGACAATTATGGCAACCCTAATTATAGAATATATTACCAATTACATACAATACGGCGATTTAAAAAGAGTTGACGAACTTTTTGTCGTTTTAATATTACATTTCTAATTATGCTAACACTTACGGGCACTAAGAGTTTTCTGACTTCTTCGACGGCTCTGTTCAATTTGACTTGAGCTCTGTTTTCAGAATCTTCTACAGTAATCAGCACATGTAATTCATCACCAAGATGTTCCCAATTTGGTTTTCCTCTGTTGGCATCTTCCTGTAAACATTAGTGTTTCAAATTTAGATTATTTAGACAATTCCCTTTAAACACAAAAGTAGTATTTACGTAACATTTAGTTAAACGATACATAAATGCTACATAACTGTGTTTAGTTGGTTATAAGTACTCGTTTATTATTGGTTGATTGTTTTTAATGAAATTAAAGCCATGATATTACCTATTACTCTAATTATTAATTTATTATTTATTTGCTACATATTTTTATATTCAATTATATATTATGCGGTTTAAATTTTAACCGAAGAACTAAAAAAGTTTGCTCTCTTTGTATAATGGACATACTTATAACATCACAGAAATATCACAAAAACATTTTGTATTTCTTTATATCCTGTAGATGCCTCGCAAATTACTAATCCCTAACCTTTTGATCTTGATTTCTTATTATATATCAATTAACAAAATAAATACCTCTTTCTTGTTCGACTATATTTTCAAATAAATATTTCAGAGAGAAAAAAGATAAGCAACGCTTGCAATAAAAAAGGAAGTGAATAGAAAGTTATCGTAAAGTTATAAAAATAAAAAAAAACAGTTTAATTAATTTAATCAATATTTCTCTATGAAAAACTTAACACACATCTAACAAATGTAGCATTTATGTAGTATATACGTTTACTTAAAACGACAATATATGGCAGATATCATGGCATTATTATTAAGTTACAATGTAAAAATATTATACCACACATTTTAAGGTTTATTACATTACTTACACTTATTCCATTTTCACCACCTTAATGCAGCTTGAAAATTAGGGTATATACGTAATTAATTGGTTTAATTAATAAATCATTTATAAAAAATGTAATAAGAATTAGTAGTGTAGAATATATAATAGTTTCATCGATTTTCTAAACATTGAAATTATTTTATTTATAGGCGTTCATTTATCGATTTTTTTATACTATTAACACGAAAATAAACCTGAAATTCCAATTACAAATCTATTTTTAACCAAGTTGCTGGATGAAATACTCGTCGACACGTATTTCCTTCGCCGACTGCTCGCGTTAAGAGCAGCTACAAAATGTTCGCATATTGCACCATACACCATAGCGCAGCAAACCAAATAGCGAACAAAATATTACATCGCAATATTTTTCAAATTCATTTTTATTCAATTATATATTACACATCGGTTTCATTTAAGAAGTAAAGAATTTAACCTAGTGCTCTGTGCTAGTCTTTCCAATTTTAAAATAAACCAAATCAAATTAACACATTACATTAACGGATGTGGTAAATGAATGTAATAAAAAAACGTAATTGAAGCAATCTCAAATTTTAAAAGAAATTTAAAATCTTTTCGGAGTCATATAGCCTTTGTTTTTTCTTTTACAAATCTTGGTCAGTTAAAAATATATCAGGGCATACCATCAACAGTCGTTGATGATGATGATGAACATGTGTAACACACGCACTACGGAATTAATTCTGCAAATGTCATATGCTGTTGTCGCTGAATCTCTTTGAACATCCATTGACATGACAAGATGTATAAATACAACAGTACAGAATTTATCTGCAGTGTGTGCTAGCTAAGTTTTAGTATACGGAATTAAAACCCCATGAAAAAAAACTGCGCGGAATCAAATCTGGAACTTAGATGTTTTAAAGCTTAAATACCTTTTTAAAATTCAATCAATCATCTACAATGTATTGCATAATGTAAAAACGTACAATTAAATGACACCTCTTATTGAAAAGCCCTATATAAACGATTATTTCCGTTAACGGTGACCAAGGCTTGTAAAATCTGATTACATATAATATACTACTTACGAATTTACGCAAATTTAACTATAAAAAAAACATGTTCAAAAGTTATACCTTGTTGTGTGACCGGCACCTTAAAAACTATAAATTTTGGATTAAAATATTAATAGTTAGAAAATTATTGAACATAAAAATTAAGTTAAGTAAAAATTGAGTGTAAGTAATTTATTATAAAGTAAACAGCAAGGCAAAATGTGACATATTTATAAAGAGATTGCCATATATTATTTAAATTTAAATTCAACGTTAAAAATTAGTAAACCATGCTTCTGGTGTCAAATATTTTTATAATGATTAGGAGCATCAAATATTATGTACATATTATGCGATAGGAATACGGTAAAATTGAATATATACCTGCAGCAGCATAACTATATAGCAGCAGTTCAAATCATTCTATATCAGGTTTTCTCATATCTTACGCCATTTTTACTTGCAACACGTACCGCGGTTTAAACTCTGGCGTAAAACATGCAAAAGGAAGAAATTAAAGAGAATAACATTGTAGGTATCGAAAGCATAGAGCCTAAGACCCCGAACACACTACGATTTAAACCGCGTCGATATGAGCATGCACACACCACGATTTTTTAATCGAAGCGAATTTAGTCGCAGCTACAGATTTTTTGCGGCACATAGCGATTTTTCCTTATCGCGGCACATCTCTTTGTATACAGAACACAGTATTGTTGATATTATGTTTTGACGGTGCATTTCTTTGAATAGGTATTATTTGTTATTGTTATAATACAACAGATATCGAAATACAACAGTATAGATATAGATATAGTACTGCATCTAAACTGAGTAGTATATAATAGTCCAAGCTCCCAGGACCGGCAGACATCACTTATTTTCTGATGAACAAAATGTGTAAGATTGAGTAGTGTTAGTATGGATCAATCTCTCCTCTTGTAAAACGTTTTAAAACAGTTGTCTTGTAATACCTTGATTTTCTTGCAGACGCTTTAAAGCTGACAAAAACATTACTTAAACTTAATTATTTTCTGATGATCCATTTTAATATATGTTAGCGAGACAACTGTTTTAAAACGTTTTACAAGAGGATAGACCGATCCAAATGGCCAGACAACCCCTAGACCCAATTTTAATAATGAGTAGGAGCATTATCCGTGCGCCATACGATCATTGTACATACTAACACTACTCAATCTTACACATTTTGTTCTTCAGAAAATAAGTGATGTCTACAGACTTTGGGATCTCACTCTATAAACATATTAAAAACAAACCGACCGCGCGGTTTTTTAATCGCAGTGTGTGCTAGGTATACAGAAATAAAACCACGGTATTTAAATCGCGTGCGATTTAAATCGTAGTGTGTTCCAGCTCTAATACTAAAAAAAATCAAGTTCAAGGCTTCTTATACTTCAGTCGGCTAGTCTAGTCAAAGAAATCAACCAGGGTTTAAAGATGCCTTTACGGTTATGAGCCGCAAGGCTGTGAATATAGTTTTTGTGTACAAAAAACTTTATAAAAAAAAGTTTTATTTTCTTGCATTAGAAAATTACGAATCCATAGGCGTACGTATGGACATAAATGATTTTAAACTAGATATAATGGCTTATAAGAATTGACAAAAAAAACATTTCTATTAAGAAACAAATGTCACACTCGTTTTGCTTTCATCCCCTCTTAATTTTCCGTACAAGACGGTTGTCTTCTAATTATTATCATTTTTTATTGCAAAATCAAAAATAATGCCCTCCTGTCTACCGAAATATAATAAAGAAAATCCAAATGAAGGCAACAATTTTCTCAGCAGAGGTTAAATAAATTTCCAGTTCACCCCCTGTCTTACGCTCCCACACTGCCTAAAGCCAGAACTGAATAACTAGCTTATAACGTATTCAATAGTTGCCGCGATTATCTAACTATAATATAGATCTCGTTTTTTTATTTTTTATAAGGCGTTGCAGGCATAAGCGGCGAATTTTTTTTCTTCTTATGTAATCCAATAAGGTCACCAGCGAATAATACCTGTGGTATCTTTTTTAGGTTCATGCATTTTAATCTGATTAATTAAATTAAAATTCGAAGAATTCTACGCGATAATTTTGAACGTGTATATTTTAATTTTCTGTAAAAAGCGAATCGTTAATATAATTATAATATTTAAGATAAAATAATTTTTATCGGCATAAAATTATAATAATAAAAATATATAAAATAACTAGCTGTCCCGGCCACGCGTTGCTGTGACTAACGTTTTTGTCATATTACATTACATAGCGCCATCTATTGAATATTTACTCAATCTAGTCAACAGAATATTTACTCAATCTATTTATCAACAGATCGCCATCTTTTAAAATCAGATAATTAATAATAAATCATAATAATTAATCATAAATTGAGATGTAAGCTATCCTATCTTTCAAGTTGGATCAAACTGCACCCGGTGTACAAATTTGATTAAAATCGGTTAAGTAGTTTAGGAGTCCATTGGGAACAAACAACGTGACACGTAATTTATATATATTAAGATATTGTCACACGGATCAAAACACTTAATTAAAAACATCTTTCCTCTCGCCTCTAAAAGATCTCCTTGGTTTGCCCTTTACATCCGCAACGCCTTCTATGTATAATTAAACGTTTTATAAATAAATTAGCATTCAATTAAAATTTTAATATCATTAAAAATTAAGAGCATAAAAGTTTATGTAAGATTTGTATTTCAACTATACTGTGCGATAAAATTGTTTATGGTAATTTTATATAATATTGCACATATTTTATATATATTGCATATATTTTTAACTAGCGTTTGATTCACCTTATTAAAAATTATTTTCTTCACTTAGACGCGCTAAACACAAAACATGGATGTAATGTAATTTAAATTTGTAAATTTTGTAAATTTTTCTGAACAAAAACACCAATGTTTACACCAAAGAGACAGTTCTTAAAACATTTTTGTCTTTAAAAACTGTTTTAGCAAACAAAACACATTCCCATCTGAAGTCGGTAAGATCAAAAGAAAACACGTTTTTGTTGATTTTTAGTCTGCTCGGTTTGTACACGCAGTTTTGTTTTTTGGGAACATTTGCGCTTGTCAGTTGTTCTTTATCATGTTTATAATTTTTATGGGACACACAGAAAAACACTAAAACATAACCAGTCTGTCTAATGTTTTCGAAAAACAGAACTGTTTTAAAATAAAATAAAACAAAACTTGATTTTGTTTTGTTTTTTGACAACAAAACTGTCTCTCTGGTGTGAAACCGGCAGTGAAACGCGCTAAACCCAAAACATGGATGTAATGTAATATTTAACGTGAACGGAACCTAGTAATATTTTATCTAAAAAGAGAGTATTTAATATTTTATAATCATTAAAAGGTGTGAAGATAAATATCAAGCTAATTTATATTGCAAATGGTAGAACATTTTTCAAAATGCAGTAAAATAGGTCACGAAACGTTATATTTTAGAAACAATTGTTCAGGAACTTTTGTTATGTCAGATATATCTTAAACGCATAACTGTGTTTAGCGGGAATCTATTATATTTATGAAACATGCTGGAAAACTAAAATAAACTGCATCATTAAACGAATTATCCCTACCAGCTACTACCGGCCATATAAGATAGTGTATCAAAGTATATTGTAACTTAAGAAAAGCCAATATGGCAACACTGTACATAAAATGCCACGCCAACTCTCGATTTATAATGTTTAGCCACTGCACTGCACCCGTTGAGTATTTGTTGATTCCGCCCAATTCCGCCTCTTGAACTAAATATTTCCGCTCCTCTATCATCTAGAGGACTCGATGACTAATCTAACGTGATTATTTTTACACCTGGGTTTGCGTAAGAGTTGGGCTATTTTAATATTTCCATCATTTTTGCATTTCACATTAAATGTTTTAACACTTGCCCAATGCTAGTCTAATTTTGTAAAAATAGATACGAATATACATATTATACATATAGTATTTTTTTAATGTTTAGTTTCAATAGTATATAAGTGGACTTGTATATTTTCTTTTTAAATTTAAAAAACTGTTACAATGACAATAATATTTAAACAATTATAGTTAAGATACACACGGCAACTAAACCAAGGTTAGAAAAATTGGATAAATTCCAATAAATACTTAAAGAATTAATGTCGGAACTATGATTCAATTGCTTCAGGCCAAACTGAAAATAGGGAATCTCTTCGAATACATGTTTCCTAAAATATAAACTAAATATTAGTCATCACAGGTTGCCAAAGAGTAAATTACTAGTGTTGCCAGATACATCAATTTTATTACATTAGTTTTTTTTTAATTCAGTAATAATTCTAACGAAGGTGAATAAAAATAAATCCAAAACGGCATAAAATATATGAAATCGCGATCAATTCGATAATCAGGTATTAATAAATTTCTACACGAAATAAATTTTAAAACAAGGTATATCCGATATACGATCTCACTAATATAGTATCGGAGGCTCATATTTAGAACCTTAAAGCTCTGGCAATACTCTAAGTACATAAAAAGACTATTTTAAAATGTAGCGACAGAAAGTGTTGCCAGAGTTGATACGTCACCGTTTGTTACTAAAACATTTAAGAAATTCGAATGTTTATTTTTGGTTATATAAGAAGGATCCCAAGCTATCATTTGAATGACTGAAAACAGAAAAGGTCTAAATACAACCCTACTTTTAACATACAATATTTTAAACCCATCTTACTTAAACTTTAATGCTCTTCCACGTGAAAATTACTTCTCTTGTAGAAATATCTGAATTAAAAGGAACAAATTATCTCAATATAAACAACATTTTCTTAATAAGTTTTCTAAATAAGTTTTCACTTTTAAACAGCAACATTATGTGAAGGAAAAAAACAAATTGTTACGTAATTGAATGCACTTAATATTATACCAATTAATGTATAATTTGTTTACATATAAAAATGTTCATCGATTACTATTATGTACTACTACTACTACTGCAGACAACGTATCTTATAGAAATAATCAATAGTGAAGTGACAGTAAATAGTAATGAACCAGATTTCACTGACTTACCTTTTTCTTGTCACGCATGGAGCCTTTACCGCGGACCATTATTTTACAACCAGTTTCTTGTTCGAGTTGTTTTGCTGTCATTCCTCTGGGTCCAAGAATTCGACCGACAAAATTAAACTGAAAATAATAATAAATATTAATTCTTTTATATTTTATGTTTACTATTATATAGAGTGTTTTCTATGTAAAAACAACAGTTTATTCTATATTATTATTATTATTATTATGAGAAAAAAATTATGAGCTTTACGATAGATATACATAAAGTTTATTTTATAATATTAACACCCCTTATAAGCAAACAGTACTTAGAAGGTAGATATTAATTATGCAGATAAACGTCACAATTTAGCCAACACGAATATGTGACCTCTACTTAATCTTACATTGTCATAACTTATTGATACATAAATTATACTGTTAAAAGTCTTGCCAGAAGTAATGATTTTTAATAACCTTTGAATGAATAACCTGAAATAATTACACATCTAAGGTATTCATCCACAACTTTATCATGGTTTAATTTTAAAGTATTGTTTTCGCGAAGGAAACATGTTTCATTTATTTTGTTACACGAGCCGAATATTTCGAGCCGAGAGTTTTAGTGTTAAAATACTCAAGTTACGGGCATTTTTATTATTAGTAGCTATTCAATTGGAAAGATTGGGTTCTTGGTTTTGTATGTCTACAAGATGGCAAGAGTTATTAAATTATGTACTATCATAAAAACAGCCCATAAGAAAAGGAGTCAAGAAGTCAAATAATCACTTATATTGAAAACATATTTAATATTCTTGAATACAAGTATATTCGAGAAAATATTCTTGTAAACAAACTACAGCCCTGAACCCCTCGGCAAGGCGCGGCTTGTTCTCTCTGTGTTATTGCCGTTGCTGCTGCTGCTGCTGATGTCGCCGTAGCCTGCAATCCGCAGTTCCACATCAAGTTATTAAAATAGCTGAAGTTATTTAGTTGGACGGCAGCATAGCATATTCACATTAAAATATAAATCAACAAAATATAGAATGAATCACTTATAAAACGCAACTCAATTCATTTGTTTCACAGACCTCATTTCAGATCTAAAATTATTTGTTTATCTTTTATTATTAAAGAAGAAGATTGTCTAATAACACAATACGCAAGTGTACTGCAGGAATGAATAAGTCTATTCAATATTTTATAAGCTAAATTAATCTGGTAAATTTGTCTTATTTCATTTCATTTCATTTCATTTCTTTATTTAATTTCTTCACTTTATTAATAAGTGTGAGTGAAACAAAAATATGTATCATATTGATGTTGCACTGACCTGGGTGGACCATCAGATTCTATAAAATTGTACTAAATAGTGGAAAAATTATCTACCACAACCAGAACCGATAAAATCAAAAATATGGAAAATCGTATACCTATGTGCAAGAGTTATTTGATACCTTTTAAACTAGAAAGGAATACTCAGAGGGAATACAGCTACTTATATATATTTGTATATGTATGTATATATTTCTTGTAATTGCTTTTGCTTTTCGGGGTAACAGTCTCCTTTATATTTCTTCTAACATAATTTTAAAACATCTATGATCCATCGACACCATAAAAACTGCCTGAGAGATTATCGGTATAATTAATATTATCAAAATAATGTATAATTAAAATGATGGAATAATAAGAAAGAAATTAAAGATAATTTAGAGTTGTGAACTATAACTTATTCCATGGAACTATATATTAATAAAATTGGCTATCAGGAGTTAAAATTTGAATTATTTTTATTAATCGTTGTTAACCTTATCCGTTATTATATTATCAATAATTGGTATTGTTCGAGAAAGTTGTAATTAGTAACTAACGTTTGACTGGGACTCTCATGCGTCTTTTTTCTACGCTGTTGTATAAAAGAGACGGGAATTTATAGGAATCGGACATGACGTCTATGGTTTCTAAGTTTAAACTTTTAATTCATTACAGTTTGACAGCCAACTTTATTAATATATAGTAAAGTTTAATAAAAATAATGAGGCAATTTCTTAGGGGATAACTTCCAACATAACTTATCGGAGAAACTCACCACTATCTAATGATTATCTGTAATCTTTCATTTCAATATCTTTTAGATGCAGATTTAGTGATACTATATTAAACACTTTGTGTAATTTAACTTTGTAACAATGACAGCATCTGCGACTATTGCATAAGTATTTCTATTTGTGTACCTTAAATAATTATACTGTAATATAACCTGCCGTTTAATCACCATGCGTTCAACATAACCCTAAATCTAACTTCACACGTAGATTTTATACTAAGGTAACAAACATAATAAGGTACATAAAGAGAAATAAGAAAAATATCTAGAAGTTTTATGTTGTGAAAACAGTTGCATCGTTTTTAATAGGATATTTTGAAACTTTCTTTTAATTTAAATTCGGTCAAATGGTTATTTTGAATAGTATTGCACAGGTACCAGTGTTAGCTTGTGCCGTTTTAGAATAAGCAACGTTAATGCAAATCTATTAATACTTGTACATGATTACCCGAACCCGAACCAACTCTGTGAAACTCAATGAAGCGTTAACAAGCCGAGGAAAAGCACGAACGAGCCTTTTAACAACTGTAAGAGTCGCATTAGGACTTTAAATACATTGTCTGACATTGTAATAAAAATGGTTAAAATTGTATTAATCTCATATCGAATATAGGGTTGTCTATCAGAGCTCCAGATGTCGACTTACTTTGTAATACGTTACAGCATTATAAAAGTGACATCACTGTTTAAAGAGACATCAAAAGTAAATAGATTTAAGTAAGAAAAGTATGTGTGGTTATTGAATATTGTAATTCAATATAAAAATAATATATATCATCAGTTATAATATTTAATAACAAAATGACGTCATACTGCGTTTACTTAAGTAAAAGTAAAACTTACTTCTGAATAATGAATTTTAATTATTTATTTAAGATTGGCTTATAATTCCGGTGCTGAGTCCTAACCACTGATGACAGTTGTGATTATAAGAATACAGAATCCAATTAATTTTGGTACAAACCAACCCAGAAAATATAATACTGATTCCGGAATCGAATCCGAACACACAGAATTCTGGCATCAAGCATTAATGTTCTCGACTACTGTATCGTCTTTCTAATAATGTTTCAATATAATTATTCAAAAAAATAAACAATCTAAATATTACAAATGTGAAAATCTAAGTTCACAACCTGTCAGATGTAGACATCTGTTTCATGCTAACAGTAAACCACAAGAAAAATATTTCGCTTCATATAGACATTGCAATTGGAGACGGTTCCAAAAAAAAATAGTGATTATAAATGAGTAATGGAATTTATTGTAGTTCGCCTCTGATTAAATTAATTGTAGGAAAATAATCGTACCTAATAGAAAATACTTGTTAAGTAATTAAGTTTTAAACGTTTCATGTGTATATTGATTATCAATGCAAAGGTAAACCTTTTCTTTCTTTTTGTTCAGTTAAAACAGCGGTAACATTATCTCTAGTAGTACCTAGTAGCATTAGTAAGATGTTCGATTACCGTTATTTTGTTCACCGTGTTCGCGAAGCTCGCGGTGATATTTACTTTTAGTGGCGTATTGTACTTAAGCTGTGTCCTCACCAAACAATGTTTGCTGTTCATCCGATTTTTATCGAAAACATCTAAGAAATTCGTTAGAAGTTAGATACAAGTTTCAACACATTTTTCACGGAATCATTTGAGTTAAAAAAAATAACGAATAACGAAAATAATTAGACTTCTAATTATCAACTTGTTCATTTCATGTGATACTGCTGTGAGAGGGAATCCGTTTAAGTCGTTTAACCAGATATGAATTAATTAAAGAATTTTAGGATCGTTTTTTTGGTTTCATCAGGTAGATTTTTTAAGAAGTAGTTATGAATGTTGTCTGGACCTGGACTAGATAGTTTACAATTATGGAGCGCTGATTTTAGTTCATCTAAAGTAATTAGAGTATTACATGTTTCAGTATTGTCAGATGATAAGTTTATTTCTGTATATGTTTCTCCTGCCATGTGTTGTTGAAATTGCGTGGTATTTTTGTAATGTAGGTGTATTTCATTATTTTACGAAAATAATACAATTTTTACTGTGGTTTAAAGTTTTTGTTTCAATAACGCAAATGTCAAAGAGTAATAATACGTTTTAAAAGTAAGTACAAAGCCGGATGTGATTGTGAAAACCGGAATGATTGAGGATGATATTACCCAGTATGTGCGGAGCCCAAGTAGCATTTGCTACTTCTGTTGACACTACTTTGAATTCAATAAAGCAAATTGAAGTAAAGGACGAATCCCACTCACTTTTTTAATTTAATTTTGTATTTAATTTAAATTGTTTAGCATATGGCAATACGCATAGTCATTCACAATACCATTTCTAATTTAATTTATTTCTTAGTTTTTTTAGAACCTTACAACCTCCAATGTTTTAAATTAAAAATATTAAATTAAGAAAACCTATATTATATTATAACCTCCAAAATGTGACAATCTGTCAAAATGCAGTAGAATTTATATTTAAAAGATGTTTAATGTCGAAGGAAGTTTGTCAAAAATAAAGAAATAAAAACAATTTCTATTACTAATTGTTAGTAAAAACAGCAATTTTAATCAAAACTGATTTTAATCAAATTTTAATCGAACTGTCAAAATTTATATTACTAAAGACGCATGCGTACCAACTAAATTAACTAAACTCAAATTATAACACGAATGTGACTAGGAATGCCTATTCTGAAAACCTTTAATCTAGATTAAAATATTAGATAAAAACAGTAAATTAAATATCAAAAAAGTGAGTGGGAATGGGGTTAAACATTATTAAGAAAAAGATACATTAATAAGTTTCCTTCCCGGAACCATGCATGTCTTTATTTGGTGACTACTAGCATTACATTCACATAGCCGTATGCGAACATTGCCTGTGGTTTGTATTTCACAAGTTCTCGCTAAATGAATTTCCTCGGCAACTCAATTTCTATATTTATAGCATTTATAGTTATACGAGCATGTAGTACTCACATCTGGATGTTCTTTTACTGGAACATATACTTTTTCATTAAGCGTTGTAACGGGTCCATCGGCTTCTGGTAATGTAAGAGGTTCCTTTCTTATGCCATTTATTTGAAATAGACTCGCCCGTACTCGTGCAATTTCTGTAAACAAAAAGAAATATGTTAAATATAATTTTCTTTAAAAAAACATACATAATTGCAGCCAAATCTCTAAACGCAAGTGTATAAGTGGTAGTAGAGAGTAATCGCACAGGCGCAAAAGTGTTTAGATGAAATATTTCACCTTAGATTTTTGTCGTGACCACTTGTGCGACACTGGACACTAAGTTTCTGGTTGTGATAAGAACGTTTCATTATATATATTTTTTGTATACTTATTTAACCATTGCTGACCAGAGAGACAATGTACGAAATATAATTTATTGACAATATGTACCTCTGGCAACATTTTTGTTCGTCACCAGTATAATCTATGTATCAACACGGCTCCCATAGTTAAATATAAATTGTAAATGCCCTAGCCGGTCCATCGTGTAGCTCATCCTTTGTTGGACGTTAAATATAAACGCTCATCTTAGCGATAGAGTATGTATGGAAGCAAGATTACCAGCACATGAAGATAAGTTTTTATGATTTTGGTATCGGTCATTTACACAGATCTGACAACGAACCGCTCATAACAAGATTTTGATCGAAAGTCGCCAAGCTCGCATCGATTTCTGATGCGATTTTTGCAAATTGCTTAAATGAGATCTGAACAGTTCCTACTATTTGCATTTAAATATATTAGACAGAGACTCAGAGCGCGCTTTCTTAGGCCTAGATCCCACTGAGGAATAATTCCGCCCGGAAAAAAACGCAAATTCTAACACATTTAATCATATGACCATTCTACGCAAAAAAATATCTGTAGATAGGTTTTTTACCTCATCATTTTTTTTTAAAGAACATATAGTTGAATGTGGACACACGCACTACGGAATTAATTCTGCAAATTCCATATGCTTTTGTCGACGTATTTCTTTGGAAGCAGTATGCATCTGTCACTGCATCTCTTTGAATATGCATTAACATGACAAGATATATAAATTCAACAGTATAAAAGTAGTTCTTTTTATTTATTCGCAATGTGTGCTAGGTAAGTTTAATATACATAGAATTCCGCCCCTTACGTGTGCGTATTATTTTGTGATTCTGTCATTTCTGTAAAAAAGTAACCCCAAGTCCCAACACTTACATTTTTGCTAGGAAATTCTAGCTTTCAGTGGTTGCTTGAATGTTACAAGTATGGTATAATGATTTATAGCACCAGCCTGCTTTTATGAACTATACGTTACACTGTAGGAATGACATAATAGTGGGCATTAAAAATATTATCTAATTACAGCTAAACTGGCTTCATTAAAACTTATCATAATTGTTAAACACTTTAACATTGCTAGATATTAAGTATAATGTGGTTTGTAAAGAAAACTATATCTGTATTTAATTTATTGTTATCCTTACACTTGATGAGTCATTCGAAGTATGCAGTCATACAAAGGGTACGGTCTGTCATACGTACTCAGTGAATTTATTCAAGTTTGATACAAATAACATACCGTTTACGTAGTACAGTGTAAAACAACGTTATACAGGTCGAACCAAGGAAAATAAACACATCTGTTATTATTTAGTCTAGCTTTGCCGAATTTAGAATCGTTTCAAAACAACTTCCTCATTCTATTAGTAAATATTGCTATATAATTTTTAGAAACCGTATCCAAAGAAACTAGAAATTAACAAATTCGAATACGGCCCTGACTGTAAATAGTAGCGCGCACGTGATAGATAAAAATGCGGGCATGCGCAGTCAGCTCCGTGTCACACTTTAGATACAGATGTGTGGGGGGAAGGGAGCGTCTATTTAGACCTACATCGTTATATATCAATGACCGCACTTGCTACAACTGAAATATATTCTCTTTTGTACATCTTTAAACAATTAAATCAAAATATAGGTTAGATTCATAATTATATGTTAACATTTCTTAGTTTTCAATAAATTATTAATGAACAAAATGAATAGAAGATATAGATATCTTAACATAAACCTACAAAAACTAACATTTAGTTCAAGAAAAACAAATTCTGTTTTAAAAGTTTAAAAATAGATTAAAAATCTTAGTCATGCAAACGGCATGCCTTCGCTGAGTCCAGAATGTTTTTTTAGAACTTAAACAAACCCAAAATAACTATGAGCCAAAAAATAAAATATAAAAAAGAAAAACTCATCCTGTGGGGGCTGGAAGAGAGGAGCGGCTAACAGAAAAAATAAACTAAGTATTTTTAAACATTTTTTATCAATAATAATTTACTAAATTGAAAATAAATGATGCTTTATTTCGGTTAATTATTTAATTGAGTACTCAATTAGTTCATTTATTATATTGTGCTAAATTTAAATGTACTGTCAAAGTTCTGACAAGAAATTAATAAACGTATTCCTACATATTTGAGGTTAGATTTAGTTACAAGGACGTATGACAAATGATTGGTACTATGTTAACTTCACTAATTCCAGTTATCGAATGAATGGCAGCTAAAGCATGAATCAAAATGAGCAACAGTCTCCAACGTAACTTGGAATATAACGGAAATATACGTGTTTTGGGCTATCGTGAATGCAAATCAATGAATAATTAAAATTATTAGTATATCCTCGATTTAATGACTCCGTTATTAAACAATTACAGTCCGTTAAATCAAAATGTCTATAAAATAGCGTACATGTGAAGTTTTATAGACAAAGAAATAAATATTATTCTATAAATAGTAGTAAAAAGGGTACAACTAGCTCCACCAAATGTGAACTACTGCATGACGCTAACTTGGCAGACTTGCCAGAATGACAAGCATCAAATTCAATATTATTAAAAATGTATACATGCAAACAAAGGAATCATGGAAGATATGTTAACAAAGTAGTTGGCTACTAAACAAATTATCACCTTTATTTATATTTTTCGTAAAATAAATTAATTGGCTAAAAAAAGTGAATGCAAAACAACATGAGCCCATGTAAAGTATAATTATGTATACCTTATATACATAAACGACGTTGCAATGTATTTCATGTATTTGTTTTTATTTAAAGTCAACCGCATCACAGACGATTATAAACTGTCAATTCTATCACTATTAAATCTTTGATAATATTTTGTAAATAATCAAATAATATATTATATATTATATAAAACTCCAGAAAATCGAACCTGTAAACACACAAAACTGAAGTCAACATCATGAAAGAACATGATCAAATGTAATTGTTATGGACTACAAACGGCGAAACCACTTCACTTGTCAGAATCCAAACGACGAAGAAGTTGATGTGAACTACAATTAAATTGCAATAGCGACAAAAACTTCACAAAGCATGACATTTTGCCAAACTGTTTACTGGGATGAAATCTTAACACCGGAATAACTACCAACAATTATTTCAAGTAATTAGGAAGATTGTTTAAAAATATATAAATTGAAAGTTAATTTTATCCATTTATCTTTCTATTTAGTTTCTTTTAAACTCCAAAAAACAATACTTTTGTTTATGTATATTATTAAATATCAAGGGCACATACCAACAGATCTGATACTTTTAAACTGCACATATATTAATTAATAATTAGTCATTATTAACATTATTTATCGTAGTCATAATTGATTAGTCATTTCCAAAACAGATTGTAAATTAAATTAAATAATAAATTTGAGAAAACTTGAAATATATATATTTTAAGAAACGATACTATTTCCATCTATGATGTGAAACTAAAAGTAAGTATTCAATAACCTCAAAATGTCATTTAAAAATGGTGTAAATATGTAAAACCTGCCATACCAAAAGACATATAAAGGAATTCTTTGTTGCTAATTATTATAATCTTATATCTATTATTGGAGACGACCTTTTATTAGCCTGCACAAGCGCCATGCCTTTTTTTATTCTCTAACTAGTGATCTAATTTAAATCGATATTTCATAGATAGTTCAACTTTCTTAGTGGAGACGTAGTGTATGCATATCATGTTCTTAGTAAATAGAGCCGTAAAATTCCATAAGGTAGCAACTATTTTGAAGAATGATTTCTTGGTTGGTTCGCAGCTGAATTCCTACAACTTTTGTTTTATCTCATTTTTTCAAACATTTGTAACTTTCTATATACATTTCTAATATAACATAATATTTTGGATTATTTGGTGACAAAAAGAAAATATTGTTAATTAATGAAGGTGGAGACATGTTTAAAAAAAAAAAACATTATATTGATAAATGACTCAAATGATGAGTCATGTTGTCATTATTCAATCTTTTTTTTTGCGTTTGTCTTGTAGTTATAGTTACAACATCTTTAAATTTATTACTGATGATTTTTCTATTTACACTATAATTGTTACTAGTTTAAGGCTGACCTCACATTTTAAGTGTTTTGTTTTATGTATTTAATGTGATAAATGAGCTACTCTCAGGTCCATATTATTAACCAAGGGCATTTATAAATATTTTATTTGTATAGAAGGTGTATCAATAGGACGTGACTGTTTTGTTCTTGTAATAAAACGCAAAGTAAATGAAATATTCTTGTTTTCTTACATTCATTTTTTAACTAATACATGGGAATACTTATAGACTTTAACAGCATTCAAATGACAGAACATTTGGACTTAAAAAGTAATCTTTATTTTACCGCTATTTTTTTGCGCCAGGTTTCTAATAAAGTTAATCAATCGGGCTCTGAGTATAGTAGAAGTACAAAACGCCGTTTGACAGATTGTACATAAGTCGCATGATAAATGTAACATACTCGGTACTACGTTTTTGTAATCATTCAATAAGTTCGTATGATGACATATCGATGGTGTCACTATTGACAAATGCATATAATTTTTAGATAATACCAACCTTCAACCGATATGTGTTAAAATTTCATGACGTTCCGACCATTAGTTTACAAGTTACAATGGTTTTAGTAATGCTACTTTTGTAATTTCCAAAACAATGAAAAAATGCTTTTTAATAGGAAAAAATGCTTTAACACTTTTCAAGTCATTGAACGGTAGTTTTTCCCATTAAAAACCCATCTATATGTCATCCTATGAACTTATTGAGTGATGTGATATTAGCGATGTAACTATATTATCTATATTTTATTGATGTTTTTATTATTTTTGTTATTACTATTATTTGTTGAATGCTTTCGATGCTGCTGTGTTCACTGAAGGGTCAAGCGACTTTTACATAAAAAAAAGACAAAGACAAACAAAAAATCTATAGTTTGGTTAATTTACACAAAATTTCTAAGTGCTGCAAAATTAATTTACAGAAAAGATAATTGTTTTCAAATATATAATTTTAATACTATAATAGAAATAAAAGTAATTACTGCTAGACTAAAGTAACTGTATCGAGTACGGACTTAAAATGCAATTATTAGCTTTACGAATATTACTTCAACATGCAGTGAAGTAATTAATATTCTTGTCTAGTAATTGCACGTGTAGAATGCCATATAAGTTTTATTGAATTATTATTTCCAAAAAAGTATGAACAATAGAAATAAAGCTATTGAATCATAGGTGGGATCAGTCGAGTGTCGAGGTCGACCCATTGGCCGGAAGGGACTCTGCAATCGAAACTATTTGTCATTCTAGTCTCCAGTATGCGCTCAGTCTAATTTTAAAAAATACACGTTGTATAAATTTTTCGATAAAGTTACATTCTTAATTTCACTTTAACCTGACACCTATACTCGATACATACCATCTACCGATACGACAGTACGCTAAGTCAAACTTGTGTACTGTAGGGTGTATTGGAGTTGTTTTGCACTAACATAATTCATCATGAGAGCAAACTTGTACTATAATTTTTATCAATACACCACTGTTCCTTCCAGTCTGAAACGGCTGATTGCATTTACAAGGTTTGGATGGGTTTAGCATTGTAGCATGTTGTCGCTTCAGTGTGAGATCTACGTAACGCTCGTATTCGGACGGCTTTGCCGCTTGCAGTATGCAAGGTTCATTACATTTACAAGGTTCGGATAGGTAAAGCGTAGTAGCGCTTATACGTCCAAATTCGCTTGCAGTGTGCAACAGGCCTTAAGAAGAGATAAGGTTTTTCATTGCCAAATAAGTGCAGTTTCTTTCTTTCTATTCTTCTGGACTAACAAATTATAAATATTTTATTTTATTTATTTAACGTCGGCCTATCATCGACAGCCTCCCAGTAAACAATTTGGTGAACTGTCATGTTTTGTGACGTTTCTATCACTATTGCACTTCAATTATAGTTCGCATCAACTTTATCGCCACTTACAGCCGATAAAATAGACATTTCATATGAACGATTGTGAGAAATTAAATTGTAAATGAACTCTTTCATGACAAAAAAAATAATCATACGCTTTATCAATATGATGGCAAAACGATATTGTAGTGTTATTTTAGCCTCATATATGTTAACTACACCGCTACCTGAATAGTTTATGATTATATATGTACTTAATTAATTCAACCTGCTAACAACTAAACCCAGAAAATATAACTCTCCTGGGATCGAACTCGACACAGCCTGTGTCGTCGGTACATTTTCATATTACCCAACTTACCAGTCCACCACTGCAGATATAATCGATTTTGCAAACGTTAAAACTGTGTAACATTAACATCAGCAAAGCAATGTAATTAGCTTTACCAGCCCAGTATTAGCTGTACTCTTGATAAACAAAACGTTTGTTTGATTTTTTAATTTTAGTTATGACACGAATGACTCATTGTCATAGAACAGTAATTTCTTTATCAGCTGTGGAATTTATTTTCTAATGCATTATGCATATGTCCCAATAAAAAGAATTTATTATATTAAAAAAAAAATGATTAAAACTCAAGAGCTGGTGCTATTGTATATATCATCAATTAAATATATGACGCTATTAAAATATCAGATTCATTCTGAGCAGCGGCATTATCATTATGTAAATTAAAAAAAAAAAAAAAAACTCAGTTTAACAATTTTATCTCATGCTAAGAAATCGTCCTTGTGTTATTCGTTAAGGCTGAGCGCACACTGCAGATATACAACTCTGTTAGCGCTATTTGGTCCTATTAATGCTCCAAGTACATCACTGTGCATCGAGAAACGGAGCCCATTTATTTGATTAGAGATATGCTGATTCGGAACTTATGGACCACAGGACGTGTGTCTGAGGGCAAATGGGAAACACAAGCACTTGGAGTTGAGGGTTCAGCACGGGACGTTGGACACAGAACACTTGGAGATCGATTTAAAGACCTGACAATATACATATTCGATAAAATTGATTAATAATAAACGGTTATTCTATAATTATTGACTTTTAATTGACAGAATCCTAACAATTCTCTTTAAACGGTATTATCTTAATCTTTCTGCAACAAAAAGAGTCTCTCTCTAGTGTGTGCTTAAGTGAAGACTTCTATTTTGTAACTTAAGGGGTTGATTTTAGGTGAGCTCGATAAGTGATGATATAAATGGTACCTTTATGAGAGTCTGCTACTTATCGCGGTATCTTTAGTCTAAGATACTTGTAGATCGGAGCCTAAACGTGTATTTAACGTCCATTTAGTTGCGCTCCCTAGTGCACAACTTGCAATGAACGGATGTTTTGTCAATTTATTTTTCAGTATGAATACAAGAGTAATTTGAAAAGATCTGAGGTTCACGCAGACATGGTATTAATGTATTACTTTTTTTTAGAGATTGAGATTTAAAAAAAAAAAACACATAAAAAATATGTAAATTTACATTAGAATTAATGGCACAGTACCAAGAACTAATATTTTACGGCTGACTTGGTAATTAAGTTTGTCTTACATAACTTATTAGGCAAAGGTGTAGTACACATATATTACACATCGAAGAGTAAATACTTACAATACACTTACAATATAGAAGTTGTCTTTGATACAACTCAGCATCGCAAAGAGGCTAAATTAAATTTTACACTAAAATTAAAAAATTCACTAGAAATTACCGAATTTTATTTTGTGTTGCTTAGTTTCTAACTAAAAAATTTGTTACATGTGAAGCAGCTTTAAAAATGTATTAGAACGGCCCTGGGTGGGGCTTTAATAAAACCAACGGTCTGGGAATCTCGCGTCATTCTCAGAATTAGCACTGGACAGCACTATTTATAATGCAGTTTAATTTCTTTTTAATAAAAATGATAAATTTATGAATTTAAGTACTGATATATGTAGTTTATTACTAAAACCGGAAAACTGTGCAGTAAGGCTGGGTTCACACGACATTATACTGCACGTTTTTTACAGTATTCGATTTTAATACGTATAATCAACGGTATATTCACACTGTAAATTTTTATTAGTAAAAACGTATAGTCGTAGTTTTCATACGACAAAATAAATGTACTAAAATGAAATTTGGTAAGTGCTTAAGGTAAGTTAAGAAATAAAAAAAACGCTGATTGATATAGGTATTATTTAAGTTTTATTATTTTCATTAAAATAGGTATACATGTACTTATTTGGTCAAAATATGTATTCGATTTAAAAGTAATTATAATCAACTTGAATAGGACGAATCAATAGAGTTCGAACTGTGAGACGAAGGTATTGTTGTCAGATGTGTACTGCTAGAATTTATAGTAGTCGAATTGTTGTTGATTTGAAATTCTTGGATAAAATATTGTCTGTGACGCCGCTTGAGTTGCAAGTTTATATAATTCCATACTTTTATCCCACAAAACGGGCTTTTGTTACACCAAACAAATCAATAAATCATTATTTATAAAAAATTCGAAGAACATTTTCTAATAATAAACTTGAAACACTATTCGATAAACCTGTGCCACTGCAAACAGAATTTGTTAAAGTTCATTCGATTTGCTTGACAAGTCTATGTTTTTTGCAGTACAACCGACGTGTGAATGGTACTATATAAAATGCATGTGCCACTGTTTATTCGATAAGATTTATACTGCAAAGAAATGTGCAGTACAATACCGTGTGAAGCCAGCTTAACGAATGGCATAAAATGACAACCAGACTTGTTTGGTTCTGCATCGTGCTATATTTTGACTTTGAATATTTATTTTAGACAATCTGTGTACAAAAATAATAACCATTCAAGCATATTAAATGTCCACATAAATGTATTTAATTGTATGAATGAGTATTTGCAAGTAAATTTTTGATTCTCTTCTTAAAAACTTAATTCAGAAAATAGTACAAAAATTTACAACCGGCACTTAATATGAGAAAATTGTTCGTGTATATTCAATATATCAGATCACAGTACAAACCCTAGTACAATACACATTTATAAATAAATCTATCTTATAGTACAGTATTTAAGCTATAAAAATTGATAAAGTATATATATAAATATACTACTATTATGCGGGCAGCGACTATTAAACGAATTAAAGGTTTTTTTAGTTTCTATTAATTTATAATAACAAAAACTGATCATTTAGAAATACGAGTATAATACCAAAACCAGTCATTTAAGATATCACTCATAAAAAAGGCAATTCTAAATCAACGAATATAACTGTTAGTGTCATTACAAGTTTTTAATTAACATGATGAAGTAGTCCACAAGAAAATTTGCATTTACCGCGACTTAACATAAAAATAATTATGTTAATTAATTATAATATTAAACCCAGTGCAGACTAGTGCGACTCCAACATGCGACATATATTTTCCTTCATAAGTTCACGTTATTTAGATATGAGTGAAATAAATAAGGAATGAATATCGCATGTTGAAGTCGCATTAGTCTGTACCGGACCTTTTATACGTATAGATTCTAAACGCATTCTTATAATCATAAAATAAATCTTTTTATTGTAATACGTAATAAATAGTACATTTTATGTAAACTGTAATATTCGTTAAAAAGTACCCCGGTAGAAAATGAGCCTTCAAATTAGCTTATGGTAAGTTGGCACGTGTGAAACTTCAATAATTCGAACCGATTTCTTCGTTAATAATTAAAGTTTCAGATGGTTTAATAAGTTAAGCTAAAAAGTTTAGTAAAACTCGATTATCTTCAATAACTGATTTGTTTCATCAGTAATATATTTGTGTGCAGTCGACACTTTATGTGCAATGCCATAGAAACAGTTTTACGTATCGTAGTAATGTCGAATAGTATGATTACAATTTGAGTAAGGTTTTTCTGAGCACGTTCTAAGTCACAGGTAGAAAATATATTTGGATTCGTTTCGGAAAAAACTTTTCGTATTTTAAATCTTAAGTTTATGGGGTGGGGTAATGCATTTTGTTTATGAAACTTTCGCCTCCGTTTTTGATCCAAAATGCCTTCGAAACGAATACTTTTTTGTTGTTGTCCATAAGTTAACCTATATCGCCCAAATGTCGATTCATATTAAGTGGAGTTCTAGAATATTGGTTTCGAATTTTATACGCTTCGGCTCCAAATTGTTTGTAGGGTCTTAGCTGTTTATTTTGTAATCTTGTTCTATGTTATTTCTAATGTTTGGGCTCTTATGTACCATCCCCAATGAATGACTTAAATGCACAAATCTTAAGGGGTCTTCTCACTTTGCAAATTTTAAAAAATCGATTTTTTTTTTTTGTAATTTTGAAAGTACATATCATCAAAAATGTTATATCAAAATTTCATAAAGATCGGACAAGTCTAACTACATTTTTGGGCGACCGTTAGGTGACTACCTCAGAGCACCCGGCTTTAAAAGAGCAAACTTTAAACGCTTTTATCTGAAAACAAGGTTTTTCAGTTGATGAATAGGCCTTGTTGATGAAATTTCGGAAACTATCCGGCCGATTGTCATGAAATTTAAATGACATATTCTTCATAGTTATGGCTATAGCGCATACCATCAGATTTTTAAAATTTTGATTTGAAGTATTTTTTTTTTACAAAAAACTACAAAAAACTGCAAAAAAACGCGTTTTTTTTGGTACTTTTTCAAAAAACGTGCGCCATTTTGTTATTTTCGCGAATATCAAAAATCTTTTGGTATGCGCTATAGCTACTGATATACTGAATCTAAAACTGTTTTATTTTTTTGTTTTAAATGACCTGTCTCGGAGATACCATCAACAAGCCACGAACATTACATTTCTACACGAGTTTTTCGATGCTACTTTTTTGTTATAATAATTGTTCAAAAAAATAAAAAAAAAAAATTTTTCTTGTACTTGAAAGATGTGTTTATTACATAGGATTTTATCCCATAATTTTGTGCAAAAAGGCTCGAAAAAAAAATTGCGAAAATAGCCTATTTTCGAGGTGCCTAAAGTGAGAAGACCCCTTAAATTAATTTATATCTAAACAAAATTCCAAAGTCACGCTTGCTTACAAATAGCAACTGATATAGAGAATAAAGACAAAATCATAACATATTTTAAAGATTTTATGAAAATTACAAAAAACTTAGATAATTTTATGACTCAAATAATCTAAAATCATTTGGTGAAAGAAATAATGCTATTTTTCTGCCAAATATTTTGCATTTTAAATAAATCCCGTATTAAAAAGTTTACTTTGGATAAATGAAAAATATAATTGCATTAGAGATTCATTTGCAAATACATATCTGCATTGTATGAGCTTTCGCATAATTTAACAAATATCTAATAGGAGTTTATCACCAAAAACAAAACAGTCTTTATTCATAAATTTTCTAAGTATTTTATTTTATTTATATATTTATGTATTATATATACATGAAGATTTTAAGGAGTGTCTCCCGCCTACAAAATAACATTATTTTTTTAATGTAATAAACGCAACATATATATACTGGTACGTATATATATCTTGTATGCACATGTGGGCACATCGCCGCAACGGCGCACCGCCATACTGCCATTAACGTGGGATGGAAATAGTTTCGAAAAACAAATCTGTGTTGAATATTATTAAAATACAAAGTCACTTTTGTAATTAGAATAAGAAGAAAATTGCCCAACAGTTTTACGTGTGCTGTCTACGCCGTAGTAGTCGGTACACTGTACACTGTACGTGAACCCGATTGTATAAAATACGTGTAAAAGTAGTTATTCCATTTAGTATTTCGCTATTATGACCAAACATAGGCATGTACATAATGTACAGTACATAGATGTTATGTAAACTTACATACATCACTTATTTTCTGATGAACAAAATGTGTAAGATTGAGTAGTGTTAGTATGTACAATGATCGTACCAGGCGGCTATTTTCCAGGTATCATGTAATCAAGGTTTATGTCTCACTCACTCTCATGCGGTCTATCCTCTTGTAAAACGTTTTCAAACAGTTGTCTCGGTAACATATATAAAAATGGATCATCAGAAAATAAGTAAGTTTAAGTAATTTTTTGTCAGCTTTAAAGCGTCTGCAAGGTAATACAAGACAACTGTTTTAAAACATTTTACAAGAGGAAAGATTGATCCAAGGGGCCAAACATCCCCTAGACCCAATTTTAATTCCGCTATGAGTAGAAGCGAGAGTACATTATCCGTGCGCATAAGAGTGAGTGAGACATAAACCTTGATTACCTGATACCTGTAAAATGGCCACCTGGTCAAGTTACCCAGTAGGCATACGATCATTGTACATATTAACACTACCCAATCTTACACATTTTGTTCATCAGAAAATAAGTGATGTCAGCTGGCTCTGGGATCTCACTCTATTAAGAAAGGTGGTTTGGATTTACTTGTAACAACACGTTTGAAATTTGAACATACAAAATCATGACGCCGCAATGGCTGTCTTCCGGTTCAATTCTCGAACCAGCGCTACATTTTCTGGGTTGGATTATGGTTTTAGCAAATTAATTAACATGATGTAATCAGTTTAACAAACTGATAATGAGAATCAAAGATATCTAAAAATAAGATGTATACTCTCACTATCTTAACCTCAAAATTACTTCTATTTTTATTTATGATGATTTTTAATAACTACGTTGTTGCAGCAAATGAGGAATAAGTCTAAATGTAATAATTATGGAAAACTTAATGTTGATTTGAAGTTAATTACTTGTTTTGGTCTTGCATGACGACTAGCTTTACATGACCAAATAGCAAGCTAACAATTTACTAACTGCAAGAATATTTATGACAGTGTTAGGTTAGATGCACACTAGACTATCTTGAAAGAGAAAAAAATTAAGCAATCAAAAACAACGCTAACAATTTTAGGTAAGTGTGTACCTCTTCATATATTTTCACGGCCCATACGTTAAATTTGGTCACCAGTGTGCATCCAGCCTTATTCGAAGGAAGTTATTACGAAATTAAGGCCTTAATGTTGGTAAAGTCTCATTGTTAATTATATAAATGAAATGGAAATGCTATTGTTATTTAAAGACAATAGGTTTGCCCGTTCTGTCATTCTAACATTGCGGCCTCTCAACTTATTATATTAGACAAAACTAAATAAAAGAATGTCATAAAAATATAAAAATGAATTATTATTTTTTTATTAGAGTTGTAACAATTTAAAAAGAAGTATAATTTATATGCATTCTTTCATCTTGAACAAAACTTTATTGAAAACTAAACTGTATTTTAGGCCAGTCTATTAACTGTCTTATAGTGACTCCTGTGTCTTCGGGATTGGTTTCTATGAGAACTACATTTCTATGAGGTTACAACCTATACCATCAGAAATAAGTAGACGTTAAATATGTTAAAGAAATGAATAAAACTCGTAGAAAGATGCTACTTTTCGCCAGCATTTTATATTTTTAACAGTGTAGTTTAGTTATCAATATGTAAGGGAATCAAATCCTGCATTTGCGTAATAAAGGGTGTCAACAAAGAGCTGTCATTTTAAATTTCGCACTATTTTTTAACTGTCAACATACAACCATCATTGCGGTGACATTTGGCAGATATTGTGTTACATTACTAACTTCAAACTTTGTTCTTTGGAGTAAAATAAAAATATCACCATTTTTCTCGAAAATATTACGTTTTTTTGTTCATTTAAAATAACACCTCTTATTGAAACTCCTTTAAAAATACTGCTCTTGTTGAAAGATCCTATATTTGCATAAGAAATACATTTAAACATAATTTTTACGTAAATGATTCATAACAGGGTTGTAGTGCACCTTTTCTTGTTTCTAATTGTTGGTTAACAATCTTCTTTAACTTGGCCGTGAATTTAATTTCATTAATGACTGCATTAATTTCATTACTTGCATCAATATTGAATGGAGTTTTTTTTTTTTTTTTTTAATTTAATTTCGTCGGTTTATTTTCAATGCTAAATCCTATCACAAACGTTCTCCTACTATTTATGTACTTATGGTGGTGTGAACTCATATATATATATATGAGCTACACCACTAATAAGTTTACAATTATGTATGTGCATAATCAATTTAAATTGATAACAACCAAACCAGCAGACACAGAAGTCTGACGTCAATGCTCTCGCCCACTGTGTCGTCTGAATGCAGTTAAAAAAGAAAGTTAACCAACAATTAATCATAAAAAAAGATGGCACTGTTGCAATTTGTTGCTGTTAAAGATTCATTTTAATACAACCTACTCGTATTATATTCTACACATTTATAGATTTGTATGTAACTTGTTGTAAAATATAAAAATATATATTGAATAATATAAAGTGTTTGAAATGTGAACGATCCAAACCAGTTCATATTTGGTCAGCAACAACCTTTGTTTTTTAAACTACAAATAAAAATAAGAAAACTTTTTGTAATTCTTAAAATATTTGAATTTTTTTAATGTCATTTTTATTAGTGTTAACACCATGGTATCAGGTTAATATATGATCATACTGTAAACAACGCATTAAAATTTCAGTGTCTTAACGATCTCAGTTATATCGATTACTCCATCTGACAAATAATTCTTCAATTCGATAACTAAAATATTGAACTAATGAAAATTGTTAGCATTGTCTTTGTTTATTCAATGGGCTTGTGTCCTATGTCTTAATTTATATAAAACTGTTTAATAACTCGTTATATTGTAGGAGATATTAACAATTAAAGAAGCCTTTTTTTTTCATTTAATTATTAAAGGGATTCAACGTTATCTTTTATACAACAGAGCGTAAAAGAGATAGCATATTCCTCACCAAATCAAATCCATATAGAATATATCTGACCTAACCCTTAATAGTGCGACATGTTACGTCATAAACATGGCTGACATTTGTACCACTAAAACAACAATTTAAATTTTTAATTGCCATATCTCCGTCAACATTTAGATATTTAATGAAATAAAAAAGACAATATACATTTATTAACATCAATTTCAATCAACAATTGAAAAATCGACCCCAGTTTACCAATAAATAATACATTTCGGTCCAAACCGTATCTGCTATATAACATTACGTACTCGTATATACTACATTTGTATTTACACGGGCGTTTTAACACAATTGACTTGAATACCCCTGATATTTATGTTTAAATAAATTGTATTAAAGAGCACGCTTTTTGCATAATAAGTTAACACAAATAAATTCACTTCACATCAAAGTAATGATCGTCAGGTCTAAGTATGAGTTGGAGTTGGAGTACATATGTTAGTGTGATGACATGACCATGTTCCAGTACACTGTACTGAAATACATAAATGTCAGACTAAATAATATTCATGAATGATTCTATCCAATTACAAATAATATTTCGCAATAGTAAGATGCGTGAGTTTACAGAGAGAGTAATAGTAATCTCTCTCCAATTTAATAACCTAATAATAAGTCAAAGTGTGGCATCCGGAAATGATATACCATCGGTTCAAGAAAACGATTAAAAAAATGTATAAATTCATTCTATTTTCAAAATTAATAAAAATATTATGTATTTTAAGTAATAAGAACTAACAATATTTATTTAAATTAAAGAAAAATATCATATTTTAGTAATAATAGTCATATTTAAAAACATGTGAGATTTTTAAATGTGTATACACGGGTGTGTATAACTTTGTATAACATTTAAATGTATATATACAATGTGTAAGTGTATTAGTAATATCAGCACACGAGACAACGCTGTTTCTGGAGGGGACCGTGCTCAAAGTGAAACGAGAACCAATCTGAGACGTTTACGGATTTAGAGAGTTAGTTACAGAGACGTATTAGAAGCAGACGCGTATCCGAAAACGTAGAATTTACGTAAAATAATTAGGTGGGTTAGTCTGCTTAATGAAGACAATGTTAGTGATGAAAGAGTTAGAAATATTTATCTTTCCACAACATATAGTCAACATTAACCCAATAAATATTTCAATGTTGTCCAGTGTCCATAGAAAGCACGCGTTATCCGAGTATTAATTACAATGGAGCGTTAAAATAGACCGCACCGTATTTTGGTAAGGCAGAAAATAATAAATCGCCACACCTTTGCAGAATTTTTTATAAGAAAGTCTTATATTTAAAAACAACCCGTATTATATTTCAATGAATAAAAATTGCAAAAATGCTTAAACCGTTAAAACATTAGCCTGATGTAATATTTATAAAATAAAATATTATTCTCAATTTAAAATAAGTAATAAATTCAATGGAAAATAGTTTTTGTTTTATTTCTAAACAAAATTTACACTTTGTATATATTGTAGGAGGTTCAAAATACGAATTTACATGGGCCATTAATAATATCCATGCTCTCGTATCACTACAATTATAAGATAATCTGATCATGTAAATAAAATATATAATAATAAAAATGAAAACCCGTGCAGAGTCTTCAAGTTTTCAAAACAAAGCTAAAAATGTAACTTACAAAACTATAAAAATGGTAAAATGGTCCTTACCTGATTTTTGATGCCTGATAGGACTACTATCGAAATAGTAGAAATATTTTAAAAAATCACATCGCTGCCTAACAACTATTGATGTATATGTCATTATATACCAAATTATACAATTACGTATATCGAAGATTATGCACTATGTAGGCATAAATAACCCAAACGGTAAATAAATTAAAATTAATAAAAGCATTAGTGATAATTTGGTTTTCTTAAGCAATCTATTTTTTATTTATAGTTTATATTGTGGCTTTTCATCCTTTTAATTGGGTAAACTACAACCTATTGTCATAAATTTAAAGTTCTATTGTTAAATGTTATATAATAACAATTGATATTTTCTTTTATAGGTCTATTTAATTGCAAACTTCCTTCATTATTATAACCAGGACCGTAATGAATAGAGGCCCCAAAAAACTGGTTAAACTATGAGATCCCTTATCTAAGAGATAAATACTTCATCTGTACCAATTGAGTTGTAACATTTGTATATTTTTGGTGCAATTTTTAGGAAGGTTATTTAATTTGATACTTAAATATTACATAAAAGCCGAACCATTTTTCGTTTTGAACGAAATAAATATATAAAAATCTGATTCCAAAAGAATGATATTTTGATATTTTCAAATATTTTTATATAGAGTTCAAATAATGGGTCGTAATATGTAATTTAAAAGCAAGAAATGTGACATTTATTCTGGGGCAACGTTTACACACCTTAACTCATCATTAGACTGGAGAAATACTAAAACTTCAATTTGAAGCACATAATTAGAACCAGAAACCGGTCCTTTTAATTCACATCTCCCCTCCATTACTTCATCTACGATACGATTTCTTTCATTAATCATATTTTCTAATTAATTTTCTTATAAGATTTACACTTAATTTTTATTGGATTTTTTTCATTACTTGAGATGTATCTAATGATTCTAGAAATTCAGCATCCTAAATTACGAGTATATATTAAAAAAAAGTGATTCAGCTCTGCTCGCCCTTGGACTATTAGCATGCAACGTAGGTACGTGTGGGCTGAACACCGCTGCACACACTGACACATTGAATGAGTAAACACACAACTATAGCTCGTTAGTAGCTGTGTGTATGTAGGTACAGTATGGTGGAACTAGGCACTGGCGCTGGCACTAGCGCAATCTACTACTGATATACAAAATACTGCTGCTTTGGTTTGCTTGTGTCAACTAGTGTCACCGTGAGATCATCTGGGGCGACCTCCATAAAATGCGCACACACATATATGTATATAGTCATTTTTATGGATGACATTCTACTAGGTAAATGACTATTTTAACTGTAAGATCAGTGAATCAATCGAGTTATTCTTTATAGAATTAAACAAATCTATTTTTTCCATTATTATTTTAAATCTGAAATTTTGAAAAGAAGAAAACTCTCAAGATATTTGTAAAATTGTTATACAATATAAGCCCGCTAAAATCAAGTTTCAGCATCAATATCACTCGAAAATTAACCTAGCCCACTGGTTATGAATAATAAAATTAGTATAAATTACGGGATAATTTATTCTGTATTGTCACTTACGGTTGCATACTTGTATACTTTAGTTTTCCTTCCTAAAACTTTGTAGATGCGATTATTAATGAAAAGCGATTTGAAAATAGAGATATTGTGACAACAATGTATTGCACATTGACAACAAAAAAGTGGCAATCAAATTAAATGGCGAAAACAATATTAAATAAATATTAAAATAATTTCTACAGCTCCCTCTTTCTTATCTTCTGGTAACGCCTCTGGCTCTGATTATTACAAATATTACATTCCATAAATAATTGAATTAACATGTGCGTAATAGTACACTAAATTAAAATTTACTTTCAACCGATATTTCATATGTGTATTGCGTATGCTATTAATACAGATATTAAGTAAATGACAGTAGGAGATTTAAAAGTACGAGTACATTGGCTCAGCTGAACTAAACCATATCTATGCAATATTGCTACAAAAAAACAACCACGCTTCTTTCACTTTCTTTCTTCCTACATCCACTTAAGAAGGTCGTCGGTTATAGGCCTTGGCACCGGAAATACACCAACGTAAAATAAAAAAAAAATGTTGCATGGCCTTTGTTTAGACTTTAAATAGTGCATTGGTCATAATCGTCACAACGGTTTCCATATTATTATTATTTTCACTTAATATACAACACTCTTAAAATTTTTTTTATATATTTTAGAATCAGGTATTGAAAAAATTCAGATCCCAGTACAATAATTTTCATAACATATACATGCAATTTAATACGTATTTGTCTATTAAATTTGTATTAAAATGAAGAATATGTTTAACAGTGTACGTTACAATCTGTACATACGACTTTATGAATAGTAAGTACTTATGCTAATTATGAATGTAATAAGAGATAGTCGTCCATTGATGACTATTCTTGTAGGTACCTATTAGTATATATTTTGACATTTTTAAAAATGTTTCTTCTGTTTTTAGATTCATTTTGGAATAGAATACAAAAATAACTGCGCTGTACAGAAATTTAAACAAATAAATGCAAACAGAGTGTTTTTCTTTTAGGGTCGGATGCGCTATTATTTTTCTTTTGTGACTATCGCTATAACGACCGCTATTTGTAACTAATTTCAACAAATATAGCCTAACTTTGTCTCTTGTCAACAATCCATTGAAAAAGTGACTCCAGAAATAAGCTACTAAAAAAGTCCGTGTTTTTCCGACGACTTTTAACTTTAGACGGTTTTATTAGTAGGTTAACTTTATTCAAAATAGCCTCGTCTAATATTTAACGCGTCAGAAAAAAGTTAGAAAATACGTAGATATTTTGGTGTGTCCAAACGTAACTAGTTTACTTTATTCAATTTTATTTAGGAAAATAGTTTTTATAACCGATAAGGTGTTGAAGCCTCATATATGTGTACTCCATCGCTGCTTGATAAATGTATAATTTGATCAAAGTTAGAGCTAAAAAAGGCAGAGTCTGTGAAGTCAACGCTTTGGGCCACCACCGTGTGTAACTCCAAATTAGAATCTAAATTATTTGAAAGTTCATTTTTTTTTTAACAGAAATATAAAAAGTGTCGGAAATAAAAATTGAGGGAAACACAAGGTTGAGGCAAAATTAGATTATTTTTAAAATCAATCATAAACAACTTTCTATGCAAGATTATGTAATGTTGCATATTAAAACTAATTAGTAAAAAGATTATTATTTAATTAGGATACATTAATTAAAAATTTATTTAATAACATTGTCAGGTTTTTATAATATTTTTTTATGCAAGAATTATTTATAATTTGCTAAAAGGTAATCATAAATACTTCTTGTGTAAAAAAATATATTTAAAAAAACCTGAGAAAGTGGGTGGTGACCATATTGGATTGTAGAAATCACTGATTGCTTAGTTCCTTATTTTTCAATATAAACGTCTTTTAAATTTTATGGCTTTTCCCACACAAAAATATACTGAACGACAGAATGTACGAAGGTGTTTTAAAATTTATTAGGTTTTCGCCCCGTTGTTAAGCAACGTTTGTAAGACATTCAATATAGGAACACTAATGATTTCTTAACGTACTCTGTGCATGATTATTTAAGTTATTGATTACCTTAGCTAAGAATTGTAATTGTCTTTATTTTGTTAATTATTGAAAATCGTTAAATCTGACAATGCATTGTTAACTTGAAATTAACGTTTAATCTTTAAAACAGTTAGAATTTGGTTTAGTAACTACTTTGATAGTACAGTTTTTAATTTTTGCATCTACGGAATTATTTACTAAAATAAAACTGTACTATATCTCAAACATCTTTAAATTAAGGAAACACAAAAATAACTCTGACGAAAAAATTCGCATTTCATCTTAAAAATTAATTTGGGTAGTGTCAATATTTAATATAACTAGAAAGTTGAAACTTATGCGAATAAACAAAAAAAATATAATTATTAAAAAAAATTGAAAAATATCACATTAAAATTAAAAATAGTTGGCCCATCCAAATTTTATAGTTATAAGAAATTTATTTTTTTCATTTTATTTATTATTATTATTATATTATATTAATTGTGTCCCTTAATTCCTTTCAGATTTACAATCTACATTCTTAATACATTTCATAGAACTTCAACCTGAACATTTTTTTTTTAAATACTACAGATGAGTATGCCACGGTGTGGTTAGAGAGCACAAGAAAGGGAGAACAAGAGGTGGAATTATAACGGGTGTACGACGGGAGTTAAAAGAGGAAGATGTAGCATACAGAAGATAAACAACAGTAAGGAGGACGGTAACGCTGGGAGATAGTGACAATATACAGTAAAGGAAAGATAAAAGAAATAAAAGAAGTAATTAAAGATGAAAAACAGGAAAACCTAATAATTAGAGGAGACTTCAATGCAAGAATTGAGGAGTTGGACGAAGAATGGGGAAAAAGTAAAAAGAAAAGAAAAACAAAGGACAAAACAATAAACGCCGAGGGAAAAGAGTTAATGGAAAGGTTAGAAGAACAAGGATGAAAAAAAAGGAGCAACGGAGGAGATTGAAGAGAGAATGAAGGCAGCAAGCCAAGGTAAAAGGTGCCGAGTGACTGGAAGAACTGGAGAAAACAAGTGATGGGACAGAGATTGCAAAGAAAGGAAAAAAGAGTTAAAAAGAGAACTAAAGAGATGGAAGATGGGAGAGTCAAGTAAAGAAGATTTCAAGTGGAAGCAAAGGGAATATAACGATAAGATGAAAAATAAAAAAAGGAGTTCAAAACAAAGATAGAAAACGAAATAAAAGAGGTAAAAAGAGAAAGGCAGGCAAGGGATTACATAAATAGGGAGAATAGCCAAAGGAAAGAGCCAAGCATGGAAATAAAAATGTAAGAGTGGGCTAAACACTTTATAGGGGTGTTAGGAGGAAAGAAAAGAAACGAGAGTACAAAGAAAAGGAATAAAAAGAAAGAGAAAGAAAATGAAATAGAACTAAATGAACTAAGAACACGAATACAAAAACTCAAGGAAGAGAAAGCACAAGGTAGAGTTGAATTAAAGAACGAAGCGTGGAAAGTAGGGCGGGAAATTATTGAGGAAGGATTACTGACAGCGTTAAATAAGATATAGAAAGGAGGAGACTGGCCAGAAAGCAGAAGAGAAGGGATATTAAGTTCAATATATAAAAAGGGAAACAGACACGAAGCCAAGAATTATAGGGGAATTACACTATTGAACACGGGATACAGGATTTTAAAGATTTTATTTATTTATTTAACGTCGGTTTATCTCCGATGCTGAGTTCTATATGTTCATATATGTATATATATGTGTGTGTGTACTAACATTACAACCAAACCCAGAAATATAGCGCTGGACCGGGGGATCGAACGGAAGGCACAGTAGCTGGCGTCAAGTAGAATTTCTCTCAGCCACTATATCGTCAATAGGGACTGCACAGAACATTCAACTCTTGACAGCGCTGGATATTGCAAGTCATAGTAAAGGCACTAATTCTAAGTTTACCAATTAACAATAAAAGTAATGCTTCTAACTAATTTGATCTGTGTAAGAAGATCTCATCAAAATCAGTTCAATGATTCTTTATTATCAAAAACGAACAAATATACGTAGGTAGTTATATATATATATATATAAACACTTGCAAATTGTATATATTACTAATGTCGGTTAGTAATAAATTTTCTTAGTAACTTCCGAGCCACAAAACGATGATGCCATAAATAATAAACCATCCATATTTAAATCTTTCTGCGGTTAAGAAAAATAAACTAATGATATGAAAAAAATAAGCTATTTTAAGCAATCGTATTACGCCCTCTGCTTATTTAAAACATTTAACATTTCTAAAAAAGATATACACGCAAAGAAAACACCTACAAGAATTTACCTTATTCGGTGTCTGTCAAGAGCTGGAAGAAATAATATTTGTGTATTGGTTTCGAGAATCGAGTTAAAAATGTATTCAGCAACAGCAACAGCTTCAGCAAGAGACTACCACGCAAATTTACTGAAGAACTGATCACAACCAAATTTGGTTAGAAGCATATTAAACAAGATCTCGCTATAAATATACCAAAACAACATACTGGAACTTGGAACCCGGTTACTGGTTATCGTTATCCACTGCTTGTTTACGACTCAGAGTATAGTTTCTGGTTTTACTTAAGTTTATTGCTTACTGAATAACGAATAACGGACGTCCAAATGTGTCACGGATTCTTGACCCAAAAGTCATCTGAACGCAGAACGCGCTACGCTTAATACCCAAAAATATTGGTCCATCATTTAATACAATTCACTGAATATAAATCAAATATGTGTGTATATATTTATATATTTTTGTGTATATATTTTCTAAAAAGAAAGACGTCTTGATTAATTTATTTATGAATCTAGTATGGCAATACTGCACTTTCTGATAGAAGTATGATATTTAATATAATAAAAAGTTATAAGTGTTCAGTATTGCGTGGATCGAGGCAAACATATTTTTATATAGTCTTTAATTTAAATGTCCCCAAATTCAACACCGGTTTTATTGAATTGATACTGTTTACAAAATATTTATAATTGTTCACAAGAGAAAAGAAATTCTTGTCTATAGATTTTGTTATCCTCTTCCATTGTACATTGTTTTAAAGTTAGATTTTTTGTTAGTTCTAAAATAAAAGTTGTAATTATACGTTCATACTGTAAACGATTAAAATATATTGTATTAAACTGACATTTGTTATTTTCTTCACAAATAAATCCCTAGCCCCAGATAGAGGTTTATAAAATAAAAAATATATTCCTGCTCGAATAAAGCCTTACGCGACGTCCCTTATAGAAAACCACAGATTTTTTATAAAACTTAACAATAAGTAATTTTAATATGTAGAAGAACTTTGGACGATCGCAACTGAAGACACGACTGTCTCCATGTCACATATGAGCATCTGTAACAAATCTGTGTTAAAACAAAATTATTAGCGCTATCTTGTTTATATTATATTTTCATATTATATTGTCTCTATTTTTCTACGACATGGACAAAAATGTGTGTTAAGTTGTTTCAAGTAACCTTAAAGAAGAAAAATCACAGTTCGGTCAAATAAACGGACAACGAGGTCCAATCGTCATCACCCGCATAACATTATAAAACAAATAAAAAACCAAATCTAGAAATTAAGTAAAAATGTCAAGAAATGTTTTAGAAAATTCTTATATGTAAAAACAGGAAAATATAACAAAAAATAATTATGGAATAAAATGGAAAAGAAACGAGAATACAATTTATTAAATAAGGTTGTTTAAATATTTTCGCACAAATGTGTTTCGAACTCGAGTCCCTGTGAACGTCGTGTTATTAATTTAACAACGTCGCCACAACAGTCTCTTGTCATCACAACTACTTTAAAAAATCAAAATTGAGTTTGATTATTATAGTACTAGCTAGTAACAGAAAAGAAACGCATTGCACTTTCTGCTTAAGTATGAAATTTTTAAAAATGTATAACAAATGTTGAAAATTTTCTCCCCTCAGATTTTATGTCCTTAGATAAATACTAAATACTAATGGATTACTAATGTATGTTAAAGGATAATTCTTTTACGTAATCTGAATGTCAGCTACATCTGCTTAAGATAAACATAGCATGTTAATACCTCCTAAATTATATTTGTGGAGAAGTTGGTCACATGGCGTTATGATGTAACAAAAAAAAAAAATTGAAACCAATGAATTGTGTAAATGCAATAATGATATAGCACGAAGAATAGATAAATTTATTATCCTATATTATAATGTTCCAACTGAAAGTTTATTTGTTTGTTTGTTTATATATTTACGCGATTCGTATGGTGGCTCGAAAACGGCTTCGTGCATTATCTTGAAAATTGCCTATTTCCTAGAGAAAAAAATTCTAAGACTTTTGGCGAATTTCCGGGCCCCCGAATTTTTTCAACGCCCTCTTTTTCTATTTTTGAATTTCTAATTTTTGAAAATTGTCAGCATTGAACACCGTAATACACATGCAAAATTTCAACTTTCTATCTTTTACGAATTAAAAGTTATACAGGAAAAAGTAATTATTTTTTTTCCTGTTTTTCCAAAATTACGGGTTTCCAGGAAATTCGGGGACGCCAAGTCTTTCCAAATAATTATTCGTACCCATTGGCCTTAAATGACAATTCTTTAACATTTAGACTTTTTATCTAGTATGGTATATTTACTGTAAATTGTATTTATATACTAATATATTTACAAATTTCTAAAAAGATAAATATATTTATGTAATATAAAATAAAATGAAAACAACAGTAAATAATCAACCATGTCATATAAATATAATTTTTGTGTCTGAAACATTATCGCAGAATCCGAATTTACTCGTATGAGCAAGCAAGCAAGTACGAGTATATGTACTATTTACATATACTTATATACTTGTAGATGCAGTTGATGTCACAAGTATTTTTATAATCTTATTAATTTCAAATAATTCCACAGTACCAGTCACAGACTCAGTGTACTATAGAATGTAAGATCTAAATTGACTAAGCACAAGCCTAGGCGCGGTCAAATTAGACAGACATGATTAATTTAAGTTACAGTTGAATGCGTTTTGTATGCAACAACATTATACGGGTAGAAATACGAGTATGATGGAAGAAATAATTCAAAGCGCATGTTGAATTGAGTAGCTCCCTTTTTTATTGCACTTAATCAGTGCTGAATTGAGACACGAGACGCCCCTGGTACTAGAGGCTAGGGGAACTGTGAAAAGTCCTCTTTCTTCTTCTTACGTATGGCCATTTTCTATCATAAATGAAATCCTATATTATAATGTTCCAGGTGTATATTTATGATCTTATATTCTTATACGTTTGGTAGTGAATTTTGTATGGTAGCTCAAAAACGGCTATGTCAATGTTTTTGAAATTGCCTATTTCGTAGAGAAAAAAATTATAAGACTTTTGGCGTTTTCGGATTTTTCCCTGAATTTCCTGGAACCCGTAATTTTGGAAAAAAAAAGTGGGCCCTTTTTGCTGTATTACTTTTAATTCGTAAAAGATAGAAAGTTGAAATTTTGCACGTGTATTAAGGAATCAAATGCTGACATTTCTCTAAAATTAAAAATTCAAAAAGGGGGGAAGAAATTCGGGGGCTCGGTACGGAACTTTGGAGAAAGTTCATATTCTGGATTCTAGAATAATTAAGTATATTAAATTTAAAAAAAAATTCAAAATTTCAAAATTTTATTTGAAAGCACGGGGGCAGTTTTTGCTGAGAGTAAAAAAGTTGAAATTTTGTATATAGGCTAACCTTGGTAAGTTATTTACGAATCGAAAAAAAATCCCAAATTTTGAAAAAAAAAGTTGGTCAAATAACGAATAAATTGAAAATATTTTATATTTTGTTAAAAAAAATTTTTAGGCAGGTTATAATGAAAAATTATTTGTTTTTATTTGTAAAATTTATATAGAACGAGTTAAATATTTCAATTTAAAAATGGATTTTAAAATTTGAAATGAAATTACGAATTATTTTATTGAATTCAAATCATACACACTGAAAAGACGGGGGTTAACTCAAGTTAAATTATATTACATGTTACTTTTCTGTTGAGCCTTTTGCCTAAATAATTAAAAAAAGACATCTTGAAGGCGTCGATGGCAAAAATTCTTTATAGAGACCTCTGCTCTATACCATAAATACTCTGAAAAAAGCAAGAAACCATCATTTATGGGATTAGCATCGAAAGTAAACAGACTTAAATAATATATATACACTACCAACGAAACGAATAAATATAACCCTTTTTTTAATTTCATATATTTAACATCGGCCTATTTCCGATACTATGTTGACAGTATTTATGGTGTCGTGGACTCATATATGAGAGCTAAACTACTGCCTAATAAGTTTACGATTATGTATATACATAAACAAATTTAATTTGATAACAACCAAACCTATAAAATATAATTCCAGTCCGGAGATCGAGCCTGAAGACACAGCAGTCAGTATCAAGCATCAATAATCTCGCTCACTATGTCGTTAATATAATAGTTTAGTATGAACAACCTTTATTGAATTTATTAATAACCGATGCCATCAATTTTGAAATCGATACGCATTTTATTTGTTATTGACATTTAAAAAGAATCTTAAAATATTCAATAATATTATACGAGTATGTCTGTTTAATATACAAAATATGGATAAAAAAATAATGGATAATCATAATAAAAGAGGGTTTTTGCGATTATGCGTCGTCAACCTCGTATTGCCCTCAATTCGCATCAGAGATGAAACACAAAAAATTTATTTATTTAATTCATTTAAAGTCGGCCTATTTCCGATGCTTTCGTACTATGGCCGATTCATTACCTCATATATATGAACTACACCGCTATCTAATAGCACATACTTGATTTTCCTTAATTTGGTAATAACCAAAACACAGAAAATAAATGTAATTCTGATACGGGGATCGAACCAGAAGACACAACAGTCTCGCATCAAGTATAAATACTCTCAGCCACTGTGCCTCTTTTGTTTGGTATATTATTTTATATATATACCTAATTAAACAACAAAAGTTTATTTATGTTTAAGTACTACTTTTACGTTTACATAAACACGAAATTTAACTTAACAAACGTGTAATTATTAAGAGTGTTTTATTACAGTACAGCAGAAAAAGAGCAGATGTACTTTAAAGACATAGTACAAATTTAACCCAGAACCTGCTCTGTTACACTACTTTTAGGGATTACGACTATTAGGGACAAGCCCTCTAATTTTCATGTTCGTTTAAATTACGTTCGTTTAATTAATTTAAAAAAAATTAGTGTAACAGAGAAGGTTCTGGCTTGAAATTGTACTAAACTGCAATACATACATATTTAAGAGACACAATCCAATTCTTAGTGTTTAGTTACATGGTTTATTTGGTTTTATAATTTAAAATAAAGAATGAATGCTATTAGTTTAAATAAAGCATGAAACCGGCCGGCCCGGCCCTATGAACTATGACTTGTTTGATTTGGTGATGTTATCTTCGACGATGTTTCAACCATCAACATCGGCAACGACAAACGTAGACTAAAAACAATCTTTTCTTTTTAAGTCGAGTGACCACTTCTCAGCTATAGCCTGCAGTCGACCTCAAAACCTATTAAAATAAACTGGTACAGAATATGTACAGGAAACTATATCTTGAATTTTTTTTTAAATATCATTTAATACGAGTATAAACAATAAAATTAATAAGTATACTCGTATACTTATAATATAACTCGTATGTTGAAATTCCAATTCGTTTTTCTTATTCGCTGCTAAGTGCACTCTAGGAACAACACACTGTCACACTTGAAAACATTGATACAGAACATTTGAAATAAGTGTAGATTTACTTATGGTGCGAGTTATACACGATTCGAGCAGGACAACGCATCATGACGCGCTAAGCCTCTCGCTTGCACTCATGTGTTAAACGGGTAACACAGCGAGGTATTTTTACTGCAATTCTGTAACACATGGAATCAACTAAATATACACGCACTAGAAATTTAAAATTCGCGCGGAAGAATATATACTTTGATTCAAATTTTGCAGTTGGAGGGAGTCTAGCGTTATCAAACTATATGTCGCTATAATCTTACGGCTTAGACTGAATACTTGTCTTTAGAGTGCACCCATCCTTAAAGTGACATATATTTGAGATGGGACCTAAGGTGGTAGAAAGAGGTACTAATATTTTCAAGTCTTAAAATGATTATAAATGGTTTGCCTAACTCAATGTTTGCAGCTCTTAATATTGTCATTTGATACTTTATGACTTCTAAACAGATGTGCTGTTCCTGTGATTTAAAGTTAAGTTTAAACTTGTGTTTCCATACATCGTTTTTGGTCCCTTTTTACTTAATTTAAACCTTTTAGAATACGTTTTCTTTTCTTGCTAAACCGAGAATTTTATTTTAAAAAAAATTGGACAACTTTGACAAGTAAACATTTATTTATTTCATTTATTTAACTAGCGTCCGTTTATTTCCGATGCTGAGTCCTTGCATCGACAAGCTCCTATTACTACTATGTTGCAATTTGTATGCGTGTCGAGGTGTCATATATGTTTAATATACCAATATTCGTATAATACAATTTTAATTATACCATACATATAATCAATTGAACGAAATAATAAACCACAGAAAATACAGCGTTGCTCCGGGGATCGACCCCAAAGACATAGCAGTCTGACATCAAGCATAATTGCTCCCGGCTACTGGGCCGATGAAATACAGTTTCAATCTATTGTAGACAACAAAATAATTTTGCTTTGAGTACTTTATCTTTTAGTGCGTCCGACTAATTTATTAAGAAACTAAAGCCCCACTCCCACTCACTGAGTTTTAGTGTTAATTTAAGGTTAACCTAAAATGTAAAATTCAGCTTATGAAATATAAAAATCTAAAATTAATTATATAAAGTATGACACATCACATGTTCAACATTACATTTAAGGTTAAAACCTTAAATTAAAACTAAAACTCAGCCAGTGGAAATGGGGTTTCAAGGAACACTAAGGATTCGTCAGATTAGTTTTAATTTATAAATTATCAGATTGTAGACTAATTCATAAGTCCAGCAGAAGAAAGATTAACAATAACTAGGAATAAAAAGATATGGTAGAAATAAATAAGAAAAGAAATCAAAATATTTCTCTTGACTTTCTTGACTGATATACGAGTACTTGTCTGCATTTGATAATGAAATTATTCGGTAATATTTTTAATACGCAAATAATTAAATGCAAATAATACTATTTATTTAATTATTTGAATAATCCGCATTAAAATATATCTACTAGTGTTTACCCCCGTCACAATGCGACGACTTTTTGGTGTGTATAATTTGAACCAACAAAATAATTCATAATTTCATTTCAAATTTTTATTCTATTTTCAAATTGAAATATTTAACTCGTTCAATATTGAAATAATTTTTCATATAAATTAACTAAAAAAATATTTTTTTTTCATCAAAATATAAAATATTTTCAATTTATTCGTTAATTGAGCAACATTTTTTCAAAATTTGGGATTATTTTTTTCGATTCATAAATTAGGTACTAAAGTTAGCCTATATGTAAAATTTCAACTTTCTAGCCCAATAAAGTTTTTGAATTTTGAATTTTTTTTTGTAATAACATATTTTATTTTTAAGTAATCCGAAATTTGAGTTTTCTCCAATGCTTCCTACCGGGCCATCTAATTTTCTCAAGGCCTCCTTTTCCAATTTATCAATTTATAATTTTGAAAAAAAGTTATCATTGGACACCGTAATACACATGCCAAATTTCAACCTTTTATCTGTTACGAATTAAAAGTTAAAGAGCAAAAAGTAAAATATTTTTTTTAGTTTTTCCAAAATTACGGTTTTCCATGAAATTCAGGGGAAAATCGCAGGACACCAAAATCTTTGAATTTTTTTCTTTACGAAATAGGCCATTTTCGAGCTACCATACAAATCGCTGATGCATATAAACATATAAACTTTCAGTTGGAACATTGTAATATAGGAGGATACTACCTTAGATACTGATAAAATTTTATGTAAGCGAAGCGTAATGTAATATTCTTTTGACAGAACAGTGCTGGGAGCAATTATGTTTGATACCAACCTGCTATGTATTCGGTTCGATCCCCAGGCGAACCATTATAGTTTCTGAGTTTAACCGCTTCAAAGTTAAATTGATTATCTGCTAAAATATTTTTAAAAAAACTTATTGGGCAGCGGTGTAGTTTTTTCAGATATCTTTAGATATAGAAATTTTCTTGCAAAGCAAATTATACACTTGCTAACTTAATACAAGCTAATTTAAATGATATATTGCTACCTGTCATAAATATTTAAGTTGAATTATCGCTTTTTAGATTTATTGCACTTAACATCGTTATACAGTAATACCATAATTGAAGGGATAAAAACATTTGTTAGTAAACAGAGTATTTGACAAGTTAAAAAACATTTGCTGTAATGTTTATCACATATTATCTGCTTGCAAAAAAATTCTAAAATAGTTATATTTTCAATAATAAATACGTATATTTTTTTTTTATTTAACGTTGGCCTACCTCCTACTATATTGGCAGTCAATTCAACTCAATTTAACTTGATAACAACCAAACTCAGAAAATATAACTTTGGTCCGGTGATCGAACCTGTTCACTATATGTGTATAAAATATAACATACATTTTGTTATAATTTATTATTTTTAATATTTTCATTTCGTAATATTGAAAAAAAATGATTTAAAAAATAACACTAGTAGTAGTATTATCTTGGAGTTAGCAGAATTTTTATATTTTATTGTACCAATATGTCACGTTCACATATGCAGTCTCAGAACAAGTTGTATGATTATTATTCTTTAGTGGTGGATGCCCTTAAATAGAATGTATCTACTTAATAGAAACAGCGTGAAAGTATACTTTCAGCAAAATAAAGAAATATAAAATATCAACTAGTTTTCACTTGTGCATCTAATTTTTAGGGCGAGTCGATATAATTTTAGAATGTACGAGTAAGTAAGTCGATCGTTAGTGACCTGCTTCAGTAATTGGAACAGTCAACGGGCTGTTCAGAGCACAACCTGAATGTGACCAGCAATAGTTGACTTTGAGAATAATCATATGTTATATTAATTAATAATATTCTTGTGAATTTAAAAAAAAACTAGTGTATACCCCCGACGCAAGCGACGACAGTCTTTTGTGTGTGAATTAAATTTCATTTCAAATTCCATTTTTAATTTAAAATATTTAACTCGTTCCATATTTATTTTACATATAACAAGTAATTGACTAATTGAGTAATTGAGTAATTGATAAACTGACTAAAAAAATATATTTTTTTCAATTTGTTCATCATTTGAGCAACTTTTTTTCGATTTGTAAATTAGGTACCAAAATTAGTCCATATATAAAATTTCAACTTTCTAGCCCAATTTTTATCCTGAACAAAAATCGCCCCCGTGTCCCCAAATAAATTTTTTGCTTTATTTTTTTTAATAACATATTTCATTATCATGTAATCCAAAATTTTAGTTTTCACCAAAGTTTCCTACTGGGCCCCCTAATTTTCTCAACGCCCCATTTTCCAATTTTTCAATATCTAATTTTCAAAAAATGTTAGCATTGAACATCGTAATACACATACAAAATTTCAAATTTCTATCTTTCATAAATTAAAAGTTATACAGCAAATTATTTTTTGAATTTTTCCAAAATTACGGGTTTCCAGGAAATTCAGGGATAATCCGAAGACGCAAAAAGTCTTAGAATATTTTTCTCTACGAACGACAATTTTTAAGAAAATGCGCGGAGCCACCATACGAATCGCGTAAACATATAAACAAATAAATATACACCTGGAACATTATAATATAGGATACTATAAATAACTTTAATACTGTGGAAATCATGATCACAGGATGAAAGGTAACAGTATTCTAGACAACCATTTTGTTTTTATCTTTAGGACAAAGTATGGGGCCTCCACACCATATAAGGCTTCACTGCATTATGACTACGCCACTGAGCAGGAGATGCAGTTTCAATAATGTTGAAAAAAAACTTGTTAAATGACATTCCAGATATTCCGAACATATGATACAAGATCAGCTCCATTTCCATTTGTCGGTTTATTTTGAACAGAAATGTAAGTATAACACTGGCGTCTTTGACAGTATCTTAAGCCGTCCGCACATGGGTCGACTTCTGTTTTCAAACATCGTTTTTGATTCCTTTTCACCTACTTTAAACCTTTTAGAATTTTGCTAACCTGAGATTTTTACTTAAAAAGAGAATACAATGTGCCTTGCAAGATTTTATTTATTTCATTTATTTAACTAGCGTCCGTTTATTTCCGATGCTGTGTCCTTGCATCGACAAGCTCCTATTACTACTATGTTGCAATTTGTATGCGTGTCGAGGTCTCATATATGTTTGATATACCAATATTCGTAAAATACAATTTTAATTATACCATACATATAATCAATTGAACGAAATAATAAACCACAGAAAATATAACACTGCTCCGGGGATCGACCCCAAAGACATAGCAGTCTGACAAAGCATAATTGCATAAGCATAAAGCATCTCGGCTACTGGGCCGTTAAAATACAGTTTCAATCTATTGTAGACAACAAAATAATTTTGCTTTGAGTATCTTTTAGTGCGTCGGACCTATTTATTAAGACTAAAGCCCCATTCCCAAGCCTATTTTTATGATGAGAAATTATATATTTAAACTGGGCATAAAATTAATAATAATCTCATTGCAAAACTAAATAATAATAAGAACCGACTCCCACTCAGTGTAGAGTGATTCATTCACTTTTGTGTCAATTTTCTTAATGGTTGAAATAGCTTCCTAGGTGAACAGGTCTCTTTTTTCGCCATATGTTATAACAGATTGTTAGCAAAATAAGGCAATGTGGTAGAAACTAGAAATTTACTTAATAAACATGTTGCACCCACTGAATAAAACAAACAAGGAAAGAGTGTAGGTGCTACATTGAAATTCACAAAAAAATATGGAAATAGTTTAGAAATAATAAAATACAAGGTTTGTTACATATATGTAAATACGAGAATTAAGGTGTGTTTAATAGTTTAATGCAACTAGATCCCATAAAAACAATTTATTTTCAAATTGTAACATACGAATCTTCATTCTTGGCTACTACACTGATTTTTCAAATGTTCGTGTACTTAGCTTACATATGTACTTTATTGTGCATAACAAAATTAAAGAGTTTAACATTTCTTATTTATTTACATTCTATTCTCAAAATAACGTACTACGTAATACGCTGATTCAGATATCCGCTCTTCGCTTACCAATTTTAACTTCTTGAGTTTCTCTGCTAGATATTCGTAAAGCACTCCAAATAAAGTATCTGTGTTTCTTTCACACTCATATTTTGCGGTTAGTGTGAGTGAAACAAAACATAGTGGTAACACTAAATTACAATTACACAAAGAAAAATTGATACTCTTATAACTTAATATATCATGAAACAATCCTATTCTTTATGGGAAATGGGTTGTATCCATTGTCTTAAATTCTTTAAAATTTCAATATATATGCTAGCGAATATATATAAAACTCTGTTAAGTGGAATATATTACCCCAAGTGGGGTAAAAAGAATAACGCAACTTTAAATGAGGCATTATTTAGGCCTAATATGCGATTTTTTTTTATTTTTGTGTTTTATTTATCATATACTAACTAAACCCAGCATCGCTGTAGCTCAGTCTGATATGAAATGAATGTGGAAGTAAATAAAAGACATCACATACGAAAACACTGTCGACGATCGACTGAAAAAAATTAAAGAAATGAATTTAATTTTTAAAAATACGCGCGTTTTCGATTGCAACGTTGTGTCAAAATTTTAAGTCCATACTCCTCTTCGAGTTTTGCGAACGCAAACATACGCAGGTTTAATTTTTATAGATGTATATAAAGAAGAAAAAGCAGATAATATATGAATACAATATTTATATTTGACTGCATTCTCCATAAAAGTAGATTCAAGTATTTAAATATTCTTTCGAGTTCGAACACTGTAGAAGTAAAAAAAATCTCTCTTTTTATGGGAACGGTTAATAATGTTGTAAACAAATATGGTTTAAAAAAAGATGTGACTTTTACATTCATGATTACAGGACATGAAAATTAAAGCGCCAAATACTACGTCACTCTATGACTTTCCTTGGATGATGCTACGACAATAAGTACAAAATCGAGTACACATTAAAAAAATACATATATTAAATCAGTTATAAACTTATATAAACATAACCTTACTTTAAGGTTCACAGATTACGAATTTGATAATGATTTCAATTCAAAATGGTAGATTGAATGTTAAGTATAAATTTACTATGAGTAATCTAGTAAGATAATAACATAATAATAATAAAATTATTAAAATTGCTTTAACTAAACTATTGTCATTTGCTGAGAATAAGTCTCACGCCCAAACGAAGCCGCTCCCAAAACGGTCACGAATAAATGATACTACCAACAACAATTTACAAAACATGTCAGGTAAACAGCGCATAACTATAAGTTGCACATCATCTTCATGACGCAAATTATAATTATAAATATCTTACTATGTAATAAAGTAATACAGTAGGTTTGAAACTTGGATTATATAGTAGAAAACTATAAAATGTAAAATGTATCTTTGTTACTAATTGTTTACAAACATTTTGTAGATTATTTTGTGTTCAGGGGGCGTCAGACGATCTACTGAATTGAATAGGTCCAAAGAATGCGACAGTTTTACCTACTTTTTAAGATATTTTAATAATTGAAATCTCAAAAACTGCCCAAAATAATTCACAGCTTACTAGATTATAAAATGACAGTAAGTAAAACTGAAATAGAAATAATAAAAATGAAAATCGATAAGGATTTAATAGGTCAAAGGTAATATGATAAACATTATGTCTTGTGTGGATACGATCAGTTACTACGAATAATTACTTTATTTTTAGTACATGATTTTCATTAAGACAAATTTCGAACCCCTGCTTATTTTTTTCTCTAAGCTTAGAATAAAAATATGTCATCGGTGTACTACAAGAATCGTAAATAGTAGAAGATACTTTGTCCAACTCTGATATTCCATCATACCCCACACACCAGCGGGACGCACTTTAAAAGCAATTTCTAAACTTAATACTATCTTTGCAACAAACGATTATTTTATATTATATATTCGTATAGGTGTTCCAACAATGGAGACGATCCTTTATATAGCAATGTTTATCCTAACTTCACCTGACTAAGGACACGGCAAGGTGAATTTGTACCTGCAAGGTAAGGACTTTTGAGGGGAGAATTTTCTGTAGGACCTGTTTAGTAGAGAATGTCGAGGTAACAACAATACCTGCGCGATAAAAGAGGGGAGAAGTATGAATACAACAAATTTTTTAAAATAATTCGATTATATTACATATTTTTGTTATGAATTATAAAATGAAATCGTAAATTAAAGGATAGTAATATTATAAACACATAAAATATAGCTTTTTTTCTAAAATCGCGTGTAAAAGCTGTGATTATCACGATCTCTGGTTATGGGTGATAATACTAATCAAAATTGGTAATGATACTGAAAAGGACAATTCTCTTTCAATGTCTTAATTTTATTTAAATAAAAAAATAACGCATCGATACAGATCTGTATCTAGGCGTATGCATATACCTTTTAATCACAAAATATGGATAACATTAATACAAGTAACAATTTACTTAAGCAAAGGGTTTTATTTCGTAACTGTCTAACCATCCGTTAACTTATGACGATTTTTCAAAGATCTATCTTTTCTAAATCGACGTATAATCGAAATCGAAAATATACGTCTTTTAAAATTTTAATTTTTAATTTATTTTTATTATACGTTTAATTTTATTTTAATGTTTCATATAAAAAGGTTTATATTTTGATTAAGCTTTCGTATTATTTGACAATTTTTTAATCTCATAAAAAGGTCTTCTTAAAATTAGTAATAATAAAAAAAGTTTTACGATTCTGAATAAAAATATCTATAGGAAAGAAATCATAAGATACTCGTATATAAATAGAAAAGAAAAATACAAAAGAGTGATAATCATGGTTTTTAAATCTGTTCTATTTGTTATTTTGTTTTGATAATTACACCAGACTACAATGTTTCATGGTTCGATCTCCGAACTACCGATATATTTTCTGTATTTACATCAACATTACCTTATTAGGTTGTGGGTTAGCACACATATGAGGCATCTACACCCTAAAAATAGCATCGGAAATAGGCAAACATTACATAAATTAAATAAACAAAAAAAAGTATCTTATTTTAGAAGATATGTAAGTTGTAAAATGTGTAATTCTAGTACATATTCATTTAAGATAAAAAAAAACTTGAAAAGTAATTATTTCATAGTTATTACAGTTTATTTATAAATTAATATACAAGAATATTCATTTATTATCAAATTTACGACACAAACACTCCGTCCCAGCTATAAAACCAGTCCTGGATTACCCCATAGATTGACCAAGCCGAAGCCTAAGGTCACAACCTTAAAGATGCCCGTATCTAAGACAATTATAGCTATTACAAATGAAATTTAGCGGGACAGCAAACAGCCCCATCAAATTTTTCAGCCGTGATCCCCAACAAGTCTTAAACTGCAGAGTGGTAAATACAGCAGTATAAAAAACAAGTTCTAGCACAAAATATTACCAATTATTACCAATATTATATTACCAATCTAAAGAATACCTTCCTCTTAAAATAATAAGCTAGACAACATGTGAATAAACTGTATTTACAAAAATAAATATTAACCAAACGGTAAATTAAATACAAAGACAATAGATAAAAAATATTACATATATGTAAATATTGTATACTATAAAAATTGTTTACTTTCAACTATTCCCATCAGATGGCAATAGTTGTACTATATATTGTCTTAAATTAATGCAGCTCTTTGACAATAACAAGGACAGGGTTATTTGCGTTGTGCGTTGCGTTGTGATAATGAAATGAAATCTTTGATAATTCTTGTATAATTGTAGCATCTGAACAGAGTATTATTAATAGTTCAAAATTTATAATAAAAAGTATATTTAAAATAGAAGCACATGTGTATCACGCAATTAAAATAGTTGTTACTATATAAAACTTATCTGCATTGACAGGACCGTATTGTTAACCTTAAAAGAGCTATATTTTATAAGAGTATATTTTAGTACATAGAATCACAAAACGAGATGTTATTATTATTTTTTTACATATTTCAAAGACTCATATTTTAAGAATACTAAAATATATTTTTAGTATCATGATGAAATTGTAAACTTAAGTTTGAGCGACACAGAAATAAATTATACTAATAATTACTCAAACTTTAACTATGCTTTTTTAACCAAAATTTGTAAGTCAGTATGCAGCATACTACAAAAATCAATCAGTTCCATCGAGTTTCAATTTTAAACAAATAGATAAAATCTATTTCTGCTGAAGATGAACTAAACTCAATGCTGCATTTTGGACAAATTTTACGTCATCACAGTCAAAAAACACTTAAAAAACTGACATTTTGAGTCACAATTTTGAAGAAAGACCTGTCTTGTTTAATATGTCTTCTTTTAACTTTTTTGAACCAAAATACATGATACTTATCTTATACATCAGGTTGGTGCAATCTTTAGAAACACCTACACGTATCCAATTATAAATCGATAAATAAATAACGAATGTTGTCAAAGAAAGAATTCATGGAAATTTTCTTTGGAAAAAAATCCAATGAAAATGCAGTCTATTCGTAATTTTTCTGGGCAATCTGCTTAGAACTTAGGCTTTGGTTTTTCACTACTTAAGTCATCAAGACTACGTCACTGGCAATGTGTAATAAAGGTAAATATGTCACCTAGCTGTCAAAAATATATTCAAAGAAATATCATTCGTGCATAGCATTATATATAATAAAGAGAGTTCAAATTACCAATCACAGAATTAAGTAATTCATATATGTATTTACACAATGTGTCAAACACTATTTTGAGTCTGCGGGTTCCTACCACGAAGCTCTCCTTATCTGGCCCCTCGAAATAATGTTTTAAATTTCCAATCGATTTTAAAAAATATCACTTTGCAGTGAGTATGAAGAAATGTTCCACGATTGTTTCTACTTGGTCTAGGCCTTATGGGAAAATTGGACAAAGAAAAATCTCGCTAATAGATTTGTCTTAAGCCAGTATTATCTTCACTGTGCATCCAGATTTACATAACTCTTAATTGAAGAACATATTTTATGACAAAACATCCTTAACATGGCTAGACAGCAATGTGTCGACGAACATTGAGACGTTTACGCAAGGAGCTGCGTCTTTAAGTTGGATACCCGTATCAGCATTTTTTGGTGTTGCTGTTTTATTTAATTGATCATGTTATATATAAAATATAATTAAAAATTTATTGGGCATCTCACACATATGATGTCTTGACACCAGAATAACTGACAACACAGTAGGAGGTGGTGATGATAGAAAAACTAGCGGATTACTATTAAAAAGAATTACTATTTCTAAAGAAATTATAAATTGAATGGTAAAACCGCAAATAGTAACAGTTCTTAGCAAAAACTTTATTAAGAACAATGACAAATATTAAGTTGTCATTTTAGTTTCTAAAAATTAAATCAATTCTTGCGAAGTCATGTGTCAAAAATTCGATTTTCTAGTTACATTTTAGTACATGCTATATCACCTTACAAATTATTTTCATTAGATCTTTAGTGCTAACAATAAATAACTTTTCAAAAATAAGATATCTAGAGATGGATGATGACTATGATCTTCTTTTTAACTAACTTCATAGATTTAAGAGAAGGAATGCGAATTTTCAACAGTTAATTTATTTAAGAAATTTTAAAAATATACTTCAGGTATGCAGAAAGTTTCAATGACAGCCAGTTGTACATACGATAAATTATATGTATAATGTTAATTTGGCAGCTTCGAAGAAAGAGTAACAGAAACTAATGACAAACAGAAGAGCCAATTGACGTAAAACCAGTTTTTTGGGGGCACAATAACAATAAACAAAGTCAAATATCATCAATATATATATTACAATATATAATAACATTTTAATAGATATTTGTGTAGCTTTGACATTACTGCACTCAGTAAGTCAACAACTCTTCCATTTTGCCCAACTCACCCCCCAGGGTTTACATAGGTTCTACTACGCCACTGTATACGAGACTTTAGTCTCTAGACAAAATATATATAAATAAATATAAATGAAAACTTTACCTTCTTCCAAAAGACGTTCAACATGGATAAATACATTGGGAAATGCTGCCAGTTGTTTTCTATCTTTAAGTAACTGTGCTAAGTAGTCAGCTATACTTTGTGTTGTTGGATTATTATTATCACTCATTTTTATTTAAAAAATATATATATTTATAAAATAAATGTATTTATATATATATTTATAAATATACATATATATTATATATATAAATATATATATAAATATATATATGTATATAAATATATATATATAGGATATATATAAATTTTATTTACACGTATCAAATTTAATGACAAAATTTAATAACAACGTTTTTCAGCACTTGTTAATTTGTATTTTAGTTATTGTTAAATAAATGCACGTGGTTTTTTCCAGTAATTTTGTTATTTGTTTGTAATTATTAAAATATATTATAATATTAAAGTTAGAAATGTTAACACAACAACTCGCCAGAACAATTATAACACTACTGAGTTGGGTATATTTAATTTTCTTCATAATATGTACGTGTGTGTTGACTACACGAATATAATCTACAGCAAGTTTTCGAGTGGGTTCGGAAGACTTCGGTAGACATTATTGTCTGGGTACTTTACAATATGCGAGTTAAATAAAACCGGTTTAAATAAATATTTGACTTAGCAGATCAATTATATTTTGTTTTGTCCATTTATTTTTCTTTAAAGCAAATTAATATTATAATTTATTATAAATTTATAATCATTTTGCCACTCAGCTTAAGTGGCGGCAAGTTTAAATATAAAAAACTTAAAGTGCAGTCATTAAATTATATATTTATTTGTAGAAGTGCGTATAATAAAAGAGATTGCAAAGACAAATTGGCACAGGATAGAATTAAATTTGTAATGACGACAAATTCTATTGGCTAAAGAGGCAAATTTGACAGTGCAGAAACTTCACTTTCCATTCATCCAATGTTCATTTCTTAATGACGTTAATGTGTCTAGTATAAATTTGTCACACGTTCCATTTCTATTAACTTTTAAACAGATCTAGTCGTCCTTACGGAGATGATAAAGTTATTCTCTCGCAATTACGTTCAAAACCTAAAAGTGTAAAACAATGAATTTCGAGACTCAGTTCATTTCGCAGTAGAAATTATGACTGGATACAAATTAATTTTAGCTGCATAGAACTGAACTCATGATTATGTCAGTACTAAACAAAAGCAAGGTTCTTCTCCTCAAAATAAATAGAAATTTGACTGGATAGAGTTGAATTTTTGTTATTAGACCTGGGTATTTTACATTCACATTAATATTGTTTGTAAATAATAGGAAAAGCTGAAATTGCAAGCCAATTAATGGATTCTTACGATTAATGTTGTTTTTGTATCAGTTATATATATTTGTGAAATGGGCTATACACTATTAATTTTAAAAACATTTAACTAACTACCAAAAGTTTACACTTTTTTATTCATTAAATTTGTAACCCATATAACATATAATTAATCCTTACTTTATAGTAATTGATAATTTTTGTTTCATCACATCTCTTGACATTTTCTAATTAATAATTTATTTGCTATAAATGATTGAAATATATGTATATACTATTTATTTAAAGTTGGTGATCGGTGTAGGCGTAAATGTTTTAACGTTTTCATATATAGGCATAGATCCAGGTCTAACTGTTTCTACTGGGAACGTTTGGTGCTTGGTATGCCTCATGTCTCATGCCTCATGCCTCATGGTTGTCCGTAGGTTTCTTGTTTAGCTTGTTGCTTGTTCTGCGTGCACATGTTCAGTCTTGTTCAGTGCAACAGCACAGCCATCGGATAGGCAGAGTTGGTCAGAGTCAGGCAGAGTGCTGTGTGGAGATCGGGGATAGCGTTAATCATCTGGTAGTGGGGGGGTTTGAAGTAAGGTGTTCTCGCCTACAAGCTATCTACCATGTAAAACGCTCTCTTAAGTGTAGCTATAGCGCTCGTTGGTGATTTCTACAACCTTGTTCAAAGGCAAAGGCGCGTTTAGTTTATACCAATTATTGACCTATTTAAAAAGACCATGAACAAAATCGCATATGGTTTTTAGCATAGCGAAACTAAAGGCATCTGACTATTTTCTAGTAGCTTAAATGTTGAGAAAATTAAGATCACATCTGAAATGATACTATTTCCAAAAAATTAGGTTTTTAAAATAAAAGGAACAAGAGCAGTTGCAAAGATTGTTCAGTCACTGATGTTTTAATGATTGGCAGAAGTTTAACGGACTTCAAATTTGTCTTTCATCCATGAAATGGGCTTGTGTCCTATGTCTTAATTTCTATAAAAGTGTACTATATATTGATAAAGTGGGTTACTAGAACCTCAAATGTCCAATTATTTTTTAATAACTCCTTATATGTTAAGAGAAATTAACAATTAAAAATGTCATTTTGTCTCTTTAATTATTAAAGGGATTCAACGTTGTACACATTCCAAGTGCATGTGACATCACAATCCTTGTGTAAGGTTACCAACCTTACAGCTCATAAATCTCTGCTATATGTATTTATATATCAAAATATCAAATATTATTTACAGTTATTTCAAGGAACAATCAAATTTCAATATTATGTCTTCCTTAGCAGGGTTAAATAAAATAAAAACTTATTATTCTTTTATTTGACTTGATTATTTGACTACCAACAGCTACAGAACATTACCACAGCACTGACCTACTCAACAAATAACTGACGTTAAAATGCATTTCACGTCATACAAATATGGCCGACCATTTCTAGCGCTAAAACTACAATTCAAACTTTTAATTGCTATATCTCCGTCAATATTTAGATATTTAATGAAATAGACACGCCAATACACATTTATTAACACCAATTTCAATCAATAATTGAAAAATCGACCACTAAAAAATGAGGACACAAGCCCATTATGAAAATATAATAACTTAATAAGGGCGACTAAGAAGACTGTATGTTTTCATGATTGTTACTGAATAGGCAGCCTGTATTAAGACAATCATTTCTTCGGTGTGCCATCGCTCAACTAGGTAATTCAATTTAAATTTCGTGCTCAACAACCCTTTTGTTCCACTACCCAGTACTTCGTTTTTGATCCTGAATTGCAACGTGGAAATTTAAGGATAGTTGCCTAACGATAATACAGAAATATAAGGAAGTGCGAGAAAAAGAGAGAGAGAGAATGATAGAGCGGATGGTTGTATAAAAGAAGTTTGAAATACATTATAGAAAGTTAAAAATTGAAGGAAATGAACTAATATGAATTTTCAGTTACTTATTTTCTTCCATTCTACCTCTTTACAAATTAGACAACACAAGAAGTCTACTGTGGTTCGTATCAACTTATTTGCCGTTTGGATTCTGAAAGGTGAAGTGTTTTCGCGCATGTCTAGCCCATAAGACAGACATTTCATATGAACGACTGAATTGTGAGCAAATTCTGTGAAGGCTAATATTCATAGGTCATTTTTAATTATAATTTATAATAACAATTTATTTATCGTCGGCGTATTTCCGCTACTAAGTCCTATCACCGACGACCTCCTATTTCCCAGTAAACAATTTGGTGAAGTGTCCCTTTTTGTGACGTTTCTATCACTATTTCACTTCAATTATAGTTCGTACCAACTTTATCTTTATTTGTATTCTGACAGATGGAGTGGTTTCGTTTGTAGCAGATAAAATAGACATTTCATATGAACGACTGTGAGAAAATGAACACTTTCATAACAACTAAATCATATGCATCTTCCAACTCCAAAATGTTTACTGGGCTTGTACAGTTTCAATCTCTGTACAACCAATGAGCTTGTGTCCTCATTTTCTAGTGGTCGATTTTTCAATTGTTGTTGACAAAAAAAAAATCTGGGCCTCTAACTAAACTGTTTAGGTTTTTCAAGTCAGATATAAATATATATAAATACTTTAAAGGTACAAAGCTTAAAATGGCACAGCAACACTACTTACTACATGTATGTATATGTGTGTCTTGTGTGAGCTTTAGTGATCGCCTAGGTGAAGAGTTTAGGAATGTATACTTGGATTTATAATATTGGTATTAATCAATAAAACGAAATAAATCAAAAGATGTATGCACGCATGTATGTAAAACAGTTTATTGTACATAAAACATTAATAGTATATTACACACCGAGGGAAGAAAGTAGGACATTTCAACCCGCGTGTAAAATTGACTCCCTATCCGAAGGCAAGGGTAACCTTGAAATAGCTGTAAATAATATTTGATATTTTGATATATAAATACATATAGCAGAGATTTATGAGCTGTAAGGTTGGTAACCTTACACAAGGATTGTGATGTCACATGCACTTGGAATGTGTACAACGTTGAATCCCTTTAATAATTAAAGAGACAAAATGACATTTTTAATTGTTAATTTCTCTTAACATATAAGGAGTTATTAAAAAATAATTGGACATTTGAGGTTCTAGTAACCCACTTTATCAATATATAGTACACTTTTATAGAAATTAAGACATAGGACACAAGCCCATTAAGTAAAAATATGGTACTTCCAAATAATAGTTTGCAATTCAAATCTTGATAACATAAATTATCACACTATTGTCTAACCAAATCTTTGATACGAGTATTAGTGGTGTCACTTTTTCATTTGTGATAACAATTATATAAAACTTATGCAAACAAAAGCATCATTTGCATAGTTACATATAAATAGTACGTATTTTGTGTATCTTCGTGTGGGAATACAGATGATAAGACAAAGTAAATCAACACGACACATCGAGCTGTAGTCGTTCGTGTTATATTATGAAATGGATAATACTATTTTTGTTAAAGAAATATTACATTTTTTGATGCTAAGAATTGACTATTTTTGATATTCTTGTGCATTACTGTCATGTGACGTCGATATTCGGATTTTTTTTAAAAATTAGTCCTTAAATCTGAAATAATATCCCGCACAAAAAAAATTCCTTTTACGTAAGAAATGTCACATAATATTGCTGTTATATAATGTTTTATTGCTATTAGAACCTATTATTAGAATTACCCAGTAAACATTTTGGAGTCGAAGATGCGTATGAGTTTTTTGTCATGAAAAGTTCCTTTACAGTGCAATTTCTCACAGTTGTTCATATGAAATGTCTATTTTATCGGCTACAAATCGGTAGCTACTCCATCTGCTGGAATACAAATGAAGATAAATTTGATGCGAACTATAATGGGCTTGTGTCCTCATTTTTTAGTGGTCGATTTTTCAATTGCTGATTGAAATTAATGTTAATAAATGTGTATAGGCGTGTATATTTTATTAAATATATAAATATTGACGGGGATATAGCAATTAAAAGTTTGAATTGTAGTTTTAGCGCTAGAAATGGTCAGCCATATTTGTATAACGTAAAACGCATTTTAACGTCAGTTATTTGTTGAGTAAGTCAGTACTGTGGTAATGTTCTGTAGTCAAATAATCAAGTCAAATCATAGAATAATAAGTTTTTATTTTATTTAACCCTGCTAAGGCAGACATAATATTGGAATTTTATTGTTCCTTGAAATAGCTGTAACTAATATTTGATATTTTGATATATAAATACATATAGCAGAGATTTATGATTTGTAAGGTTGGTAACCTTACACAAGGATTGTGATGTCATATTCACTTGGAATGTGTACAACGTTGAATCCCTTTAATAATTAAAGAGACAAAATGACTTTTTTAATTGTTAATATCTCTTAGCATATAAGGAGTTATTAAAAAATAATTGGACATTTGAGGTTCTAGTAACCCACTTTATCAATATATAGTACACTTTTATAGAAATTAAGACATAGGACACAAGCCCATTGAATTGCAATAGTGATAGAAACGTCATAAACTCAGGACACTTCACCAACTTATTTATTAGGTAAATAACCTTTATTTTAGAATTGTATTTGGATTTTTTTAAAAAATGCTATGAATTTAAGAATACTTTTTTCAGAATTAACAGAGTATAATATCCGCAAATCTTTAGAATTATAAAACGAAACGTTTTTAGGCGATTGTGAAACCTTTATAGATAAAATATTACCAGGTTTCGTTGGTCGCATAGTGCATAAGCCAGTCTGGCAACTCGGTACAAACCATGGGAACATATGAGGAAGGCTGTCTTACCTCTTAAATGCATGACATCTTATTTTCAACCCAAATAACTGTTTTTCTATTTATAATACTTATACAGATTTGGGAAAAATATTTTTAAAAATCCCTGTTTGCCTAAATTCAATTTTATTTTGAAATAATTTGATTTTTGCAGAAATACAACTTTGCACAAATACTTTACTTTTTTTAATTTAATTTATTTAACGTCGGAGTATTTGCGTAGCTGAGTCCCATTCATCTACGACGTTCTACTGTGTTGGCAGTTTTTGTGATGTCGTGGCCTTATATATGTACACTACACCACTGCCTAATAAATTTATGAGTATGTATCTACATAATCAATTTAACTTGTTAACAAATAAATCCAGAAAATATAACTCTGGTTCAGGGATTAAACACAATATAATATACTAGAGTTTACCCCCGTCGCAAGCGACGACTGTCTTTTGTGTGTGAATTGGATTTCATTTAATGTTAATTCCATTTTTAAATTAAAATATTTAAATCGTTCTATATTAATTTTACATATAACAACAAATAATTTTTCATATAAACTATATATCACTAAAAAAATATATTTTTGTCAACAAAATATAAAATATTTTTAATTTATTCCTTAGTTGACCAATTTTGTTTTCAAAAGTTGGGATTTTCTTTTCGATTTGTAAATTAGATATCAAAGTTAGCCCATATACAAAATTTCAACCTTCTAGCTCAATTTTTACACACGACAAAAACCGCCCCCGTGCCCCTAAATAAAATGTTAGAATTTAGAATTTTTATTTTTTAATAGCATACTTTATTATTAAGTAATCCAAAATTTGAGTTTTCTCCAATGTTTCCTACCGGGCGCCTTAATTTTCTCAACGCTCCTTTTTCCAACTTTTGAATTTCTAATTTTCAAAAAATATTAGCATTAATCACCGTAATACACATCCAAAATTTCAACTTTCTATCTTTTACAGATTAAAAGTTATAAGGCAAAAAGTAATTTTTTTTATTTAGTTTTTCCAAAATTACGCTCTTCCAGGAAATTCAGGGAAAAATCCAAGGACACTAAAAGTCTTAGAATTTTTTTCTCCTCGAAATAGTAAATTTTCACAAACTTCCTGGAGCTGTTTTCGAGCCACCATACGAATCGTGTAAACATATAAACTCTCACTTGGAACATTTTAATATAAGATTGAAGCGAGAGCATGGAGGCATGATGCTGACTACTATGTCTTCGGGCTCGAACACCTATGGCCTGCATTATATTTTATGAGTTTTGGTTGTTATTAAAATTAAATGATTATGTACTCAAATAATCACATAACGTATTAGAAACAGTGTAGTCAAATATATGAGACCCGCGACACCATAAAATCAAAAAAGACACAGCATAGAAAAAAGGCCGACAATAAATATACCATATACAAAAACAACTTCCTTGTCTTATGAAATAATTTCTTTTTTAATCACTACATTTACCAGTTTCGCAACAAGGCCCACACTGTAGATGCTATGCCACTAATCCCAAGTGTTCGCCTAGCCTTAGAAAGAGAAAAGTTACTCGGAGCAACAGTGGCTAAGGAAGGTAATACGGCAGTCCAGTTGACGACCATGCTGCATGCTATATAGGGCTTCCAGTTCAGACCAAAAAGTTAATTTGTAAACGAGTTATCGAGTGTCATAGGTTTAAAGTGCGCGGGTGGATGCCTACACATTGCTGAAAACGCGTGGTTTAGCCTTTGACAAGTATTGATCAATTCTTAATTAACGATACTTGAGTTCTAGAGAATGTGAACAAAAAAGTTAATAGCCAACAATCTTCTATGGAATGTAGCATCTAAAAAAGTAATGGAGTGTGAAGAAGTTTTTTTTGTAATCTCTCTACAGAAATCGCTTGAATATCTTCAGCTTAATCTTTTAGTTTCCTATTACTTTTAAGATGATTATGAGGGTTTTCATGTCACCAAGAAGTTGATCTCACATTTGTAATTTGTTAGTTAGTTTCATGCTTGAATATTCAGTAAAAGCTACGTAATTTTAAACCAATTAAAAAAATAACTATACTGCTCCCAGTAAACATTTTGTAGTCACTTTGCCATCATATTGAAGATGCGTATGAGTTTTTTGTCATGAAAGAGTTCCTTTACAGTTCAATTTCTCACACTCGTTCACATAAAATGTCTATTTCATCGGCTACAAATGGCGAAACCACTCCATCTGAAGATATAGTTGATGCGAACAATAATTGAAGTGCAATAGTGATAGAAACGTCACAAAACAGGGCACTTCACCAAATTGTTTACTGTAAAGCTTTACAAAGCGTAGAGGGTTGATCGAAAGGAGACAAGGAGGTGAGAGATGAAGTATAAACAAGAAGGAACGAGAAGGAGGAAAATATGAAATAAAGGATGAGCAAGCAACATGAGAGGGTCAAGAGAAGAAGCAGTCTGAAATCACTAAATTACACCGAATTGTTCATTGTAAAATAATAAAAGCAAAAAACCGAAATAAAAGCAAAAAATAAAATAAATTAAAAAAAGAGTCAGTGTTGGGAGAAGATGGAAAGTGGATTATGTATGGAGGAGACATTGTAACAAAGGTGGGTGGATGACGGAAGTAAGGAGAAAGATAAGAGAGAAGGAGAAAATATGGGAGGTAGCTTAAGGTTGATGGGAATGTGTACAAAAGGTAGACGGCAAAAAGCGGCAAAGCAGAAATTCAAATTATTTAAAATAGGAAAACCAATAGACGTATATATACGTCTGTATTACGCTAATATATTAGCATATATTTTAATAAAATATAAAAAAGCAGATTTGAAAAATTAAGATCATACAATGATTTTATGATCTTAATTTTTCTAATCGGTCACATGACTTTTGACCCGTCTAAATAAATGAATGAATGAAATGAAAAAATATGAACACCAATGAATAAATTATTGCAAATTTTTTTGGTTAAATATTGGTTGGTTATTATATATATATATTGTTTTATATATTTTTTTCTAAATGTGACAATTATTCTAAGGCAAAATTTATACACCTCAATGAAATAATTAAAAGGTTCGTGGGTTATGTCTAATATATGGAAACATAAACTTTAAACATTAATTAAGGGGGGCTTGTGTCCTCATTTTTTAGTGGTCGATTTTTCAATTGTTCCAGTCAAATAATCAAGTCAAATCAAAGAGTAATAATTTTTTATTTTATTTAACCCTGCTAAGGCAGACATAATATTGAAATTTGATTGTTGCTTGAAACAGCTGTAAATAATATTTGATATTTTGATATATAAATACATATAGCAGAGATTTATGAGCTGTATGGTTGGTAACCTTACGCAAGGATTGTGATGTCACATGCACTTGGAATGTGTACAACATTGAATCCCTTTTAATAATTAAAGAGACAAAATGACTTTTTTAATTGTTAATATCTCCTAACATATAAGGAGTTATTAAAAAATAATTGAACATATGAGGTTCTAGTAACCCACTTTATCAATATATAGTACACTTTTATAGAAATTAAGACATAGGGCACAAGCCCATTGTTTAAGGCATGAATCCGTCGGTGTGTTATTTGTAACTAATGATAAACAGGAAACTGTATTTAACATCCAGTCTGGTTCATCGGAAATAGAAAGAACCAAGGCATTTTGTTGCGCAAAGGCAAATGCAATGTAGGATCTTTACATTAGAGAAAAGCAGACTTTCCTGTAATAAGTGGAACATTTTGTACTTTTCACAAAAAAGGTCTAATATTTATCTTTAACATTATAAGAGCCATCTTTCGAAAGCGAAAGCTAAATTTGAAAATATCTCATTAATGTTGATAAAACAGGAATTCTATTGATTTAACACCTTGTCAATCGTTGTCAATATTGACCAATTAGGCAGCAGCTTAGATGCAAATAAATTATTATTTTATGTTGTTTAAAATTTGATACGTTTTGATGTTTATTTTAAATGCGATCCAAACTCGGAAATAAGTTCAAATGCATAATAATTTCTTTAAATTAATATCGCTTTCAAATATTATTTTTATAAAAATTATGTTTTATTTATTTCTTCTATGTGCAATTTGAAAATGCTTCACTCTATAAAAACATATCTAACTTTGCAAGAGCTATACACTATATGATTTTTGAATGTACATCCCGTTACGCAGTATCAACTATTACTAAAAGATGCGGAAACTTGTGTTTATTAAGAAATTCGATACCTCACTTACTTCCTTAGTATTGTAAATCAACATGTAATAATTTGTCCCTTTAAATTGTACTTTTATATTTAATAATTAATACCTACTCATTTTCAATTAATGCTTACCTTTTAACCATTTTTAGTAATCCTGAGGTTGTAATATTGTAAAACTTATCATTAAATCTTCTTCTATATATAGTACAATTTTATAGAAAGGTATTATATAATTATTTTCGATGTAAAACTTTGAATTGTTTATTACAGTAAAACTTCAAATAAATAGAATATAAATTTTTATTTTATTTTTAAATAATATATTTTCTGAACACAAAATATGTTGCAAATTATTTACATTCCCTAGAGTAAAAATGAATAAGAACAACAAGTGTTAATTTTACAATAAAACTTTAGGTACAATAGAATATTAAAAAAACAAGAATAAAATATTAGCAATCAATAATTATTGTGTGACTAATTAGTTAGCAAAAAATATATATATTAATATGTGCATATTTTGTTATAAAAATCTTTATATGTCGAATAAACAAAATAGTTTGAAATAATGTACAAATATATAACTTTAAGTTACAAAATTTAAGAATATGCCGAGACAGGCAGTGAACTATGTTTCGGTTTTGTTTTATTTATGAACACTTTTATACATCCGGTGAAATCCGCACTAACCAGTACATGACCCCCGCAGCCCCTAGTACGCTGTTCAACCAAAGGATCCTCGACCTAAAATACAAATATAATATGAATTATATCTTAAATGTATCACGAAAGTTTAAATTTATACCAAATTTAATGAGATTGATACAAACCTTCACAGTATTTCCGGTGAAAAACGGCTGCGAATCTGTCGAGCTTCCTTGCACTGCACCTTCCCTTTCCTCTACTATTCTAATAATTGAATCCGGATGTGGTGCAAAAACAGCGCACGTTACAACGGCGTTATGTGCTTTAATACCTTCCCAAAAATCGTTACGGTCTCTTCTAACCTAAATATTTATGAAAATAACAATTTAAAAACATATTTACGAACTATAGTGTTCTATAATATAGACTAAAAATATTTCAGATCTTTTACAGTGAAATTCGCTAGTGCATTACAATTGATATTAAATAATGATAGTATATAACTCTATCAGTGCAAACGTAGAATTTACGTAAAATATATGCACCAAACTAGCAGTATATTGAATGTAAATGCTACATAACTGTGTTTATGAGATCTTATAAATATTGAAGATTTATTTAGAAAACAAATAAATATATTTGTACCTATTTTACAGCTTCTAATTTATACTGCAATTTTCTATTTTTATATTATCAAAGCACCTTTTTATATTATCTTCCATAAATATTTATTAATTATACATGAAAGTTATTTAATATTTGAATTTGATATAATTCGTTATCACTTAAATCTAAATTCAATACGTGTATCTAATAAAATACTTACTGAACTGAATTTAGAATAATCATGATGCGTTTTCCATATATAAATGCACTGATTTTCAGATCCGCTCACAATATATTTACCATCGTGGCTAAAAGAGGCTTTTATTTGACTTGACACGTTCATATATCCTTTATATTTACAAGAAAGATTTAAATCTCTCAAATCATACAGCCTAATTCGACTGTCATTTGATGTAACTAGAATCTTATCTTCACCTGAAATATAAATATCAATATGATCAATATGGTATATGGTCACCAATAACCACCAATTGGAATATTAAAGTGTTAAATAAAGACATAATAATAACCTGGCATTGGCTCAATTCCACTAATTTTTCTGCCCGTAGCATTTTTACCGCGCGTAGACCTTACATGAATCTGCGTATGATATTTGAGTTGATCAGTTGTATAAAATATGCATCTTCCATCGTATGAACCAACAACTGCAAATTGACCATTTTGACAAAAGTTGGCAGCTGTTATTAATTTTGTCTGTCCATCAACTTCATTCCAAACAGCAACTTTTTTATCAGGAATATTCCACAACCTTAATTTTCCGTCTAAACTGCCACTTAAAAAGTATCTAAAACATTTATAATATAATTATTAATATAAATGTAATTTATAATATCCCGCCAAACACAAAGAGAAAATATACTTCTAAAAAGTAAAAGGCTATTAAAAGAGTAACGATAACGAACATTTTATATAAAATTTTTCATACACATTTTCTAAAGTAAGTAATCTTAAATTTTACTTAAAATTGTTAATGTATTTTTTTTACATAAATAATCGTAAAATTTACAAAATGTAAATCATACAAAAATTTTACATTTATGTAATTATATTTTTTATATAAAATATACCTGACTGTGTTTAGCGGGTTAGGATTTAGGTGTAACACATGTTAGTGATAAGTTCGTAAGACGATAAAAATAAGTGCTAATGACAGCAGTAACTTAATGTGTTCGCGACACGAATCCAGTACCGGTTTACAAACGAACAAACACTCCAATATGTGTGATAATACCACTAGCTACACCACTTCTAAAATATACCTATCATCTTTCGGGTGAAAAACTATAGCAGTAACAAAGTCAATGTGTTGGAAGCAACACAAACATTCTTTTCTTGATATGTGCCAGAGTCTTACAGTTTTATCCATAGAACTGGATAAAACAAAATAATTTTTGGACCAGGACACATCTAATAAATCTGATGTGTGTCCCGTATAAGTGCAGAATGGCTTTGGCATAAAAGGCCCAGTGCCATCCATGGAACCTTGATCTTCAGCAGAATGTTGTGATACCAAAGATTCTTGAGATGGAGTTGGCGATACTTTTTGATCTGCATTATACTTTGTCCTCATATCCTAAAAGATATAAAATATTGACGTTTTACGTAAAACATTAAAAGTTGAAGTTATATATAAAACTTAAATTTTAATTGTTGTTATGTTATTTTTCATACTTTTGGCTTTCCACTAAAATATAGCTATCATACCTGGAAAAATGTATAAGCATCCCTCAAAACCCAAACGCGTAATACTCTGTCTTGACCAGCAGTTGCTAGCAAACGACCGCAAGAGCTAAATTTCATACACCAAACAGGCCCTTGATGCAATCCAGATAAATCCTACAATTAAATTAATTAATCCTTAAAATGCAATAAAATAATGTCTATACTTAAAATTTATTATTGACCTGCACATGTTGTAAACTATCGAACTCATATGGCCCTTTATGTGATGATGATGCCTTTAACTTAATACTAAGTTCTCCAGGACTTGTTACATCGTCAATGTCTGCCACATCTTCTCTATGTCTTGCGTGAGCTATAGACTTTGCTTTGTCCATTGTTTTCTTTACAGTTGATCCAAGGAAACGCTTTAACCTCCGTGTACCTTTTCTTAATCTACTTGCTTCTTCGCTTTCAATTTCACCTTCACCAGTTCCAATTCCTGTATTTTGATCGTTTACACTTTCTTCGTCACTTTCCACTTGCTTATTAAGACTGCCTGTACTAACGTATTCACTTGTTAATCTCATTATATGAAGCGATAATGGATTTATACACTGAGGAAGCTTATCTTCAGCTACACTTAATGGAACGCGTTCACCTTTAAGAACAATACAGCTACAAAACAACACATACTAACATTTATATACTACTTCTTCGCATAAATACCTGTATCGAGATTAAGTACAGTTACTTGTTCTAATATTTCTAGATCGGTTAACTGCTTGCCTGAATCTGTGCGCGTCCTAACAAACATATTCAATTGTTTTAATAAATCTTCATCACCTGCAGATTTCCTTCTTTCTCTGGAATTTCTGGGACTGAAACCCGATTTCAAATTTGGTCCCAAGCTAGAATGACCTGAAGTGGTATGTGGTACTTGAGAATATAATAATTCATTTTTCAAACGTTCAATACGGTCTAATTCTTCACTAGACGGCCCTTCAGCTTTTGATCGAACTTCATCTTGTGGTTTTACAACATACAATCCTAAAATGAATAATACATTATAAATAGGTTTTAAACCTGATAAACTTGAATTCATATTAATAACTTAAATTTACATTATGCAAATAAATTAGTGACAATGATGTAATTTAGTACAATTAAAAGCTCTTCGTAGTAATACCACTTCCATTTCAGAAGATAAGGCCACTACACTGCTGGAAAACAATAGCACATATCGTAACGTGTTAAAGCTCTGTGCACTGTAGAAACTGTAGTCTTATTTACCAGTATAATACTTCGTACTAACCCTTTGTAGCCATCCATAAATCTAAAGATTTAGTTGTTATACTAGATCGAGAGGACGCGCCAGATCGACCTTTCTCCGAATTAGCAGGACTTTGATGATTTCCATTAGTATGAATAACTGAAGCATTAATGCTATTATTAACATTGCTGGTTCCTATCGCACAGTTAAAATTAGTAAGTACTGATGATTCAACCTTATTAGAATTATTAATAACATCAATTAAATTAATTGACATTTTATTAATGGTATTTGTATTAGAATTTGAAATATCTAGAGAATGTTCAAATTCCCTTGTAAGAGACTCAATTGTACTTGCTGGACTAGGCAATGGGCTACCTTGATTATGTAGTTCTCTTTGTGATGGCTGTAACAAAAATGTTAAAACTAGTATATTTCACAAACCGTATAAAAATCATATCAGCTCAATCGTAAAAGCATACCTCGACGTTTAAACTATCAATGTTTAAACTTTCTAAACTTTGTACATCTCTGTTATCTTTTTCAATATCCTGTAGTTCATTTTTATTTTTTTTCTTTCTGCGTGGTGGAGCTATTGGTCCTCTTGGATCATCTGTTAATTTACATTGAGATGTTTTTGTGCTAGCTATAACATCCGGTTCTTGTAATTGCTGTTTATGTTTTATTATTCCCTGTTGCTCAAAACAACTATCTTTATAAATTGATTCACCTTCTACATCTGTAAGAACTGATGTCGAAGCGGACGGTGCTACTATAATAACAGGCTGACTTAGTTTATTGACAATAGTACCATGTTGTTGAGAATCTATATCGCTTGTAGATTTAGAAGTGTCTGCATCCTTTAAAGCAGATGATAATGTTGTAGACGTTCCTGATAGTAATGTGGAATCACGACCTACACTGATACCTAAAATAATTAAAAATGTTCAAATGCAATTTAATTTCATCTATATTGTCAAAAGCTCAATATACATTACAAAATTATTTATTTTACACAAATATTAAATTACAATTTAAAAACTATAGATTATTAACCATTAGAATATAGTAATTTAATACCTGATGGATCTATGGAACCAGCTAAAATTCTTCCAACACGACCAAGTGATGACATACTTTGTAAACTTATAGCATCATGCTCTATAATTCTGTAAAAAAAATATATAATTATATTATATGTATATATATATATATATAAATGTATATATTATGTATGTAGAAAACTGAAACATAGTTCACTGCCTGTCTCGGCATATTCTTAAATTTTGTAACTTAAAGTTAACTATTTGTACCTAAATGGATGTGTAGTTCTCGGTGCAGGAAATACTCCTTCAACACTACTGCCTTGTGAATCTGGCGTTGATGTGCTAGTAGGTCCAACCTCGTCTTCATCGGCCTGCATGCATTGTCGAAGTTCATGAAAACGTCTTCGTCCAGTCTTAAAACAAATATGGTTTTATGAGAAACTGATGCCGATGAAGCCGATTTCCAAACCTACCTATCTATTTATAATAAAAAGCTATGTACAATTTTAAAATAGTGAATAAATAAATTAACTTAAATGTAAATATACAATTTAATTTCAATTTCACTCAAACAACAAGTACTTAATTAAAGAAAAATATATTACAATGTATATAAAATAAGTAAATATATATATAATAAAATATAAATGTATATGTATATATATATATATATATATATATATATATATATATATATATATATATATATATATATATATATATATATATATATATATAAAATAAGAAAAAAAATATAATGAAAAGTAAAAAGTATATAATGAATTAAAATTGAAAATGAAAACTGAAGAGTATTGCTTTATGAATGTACTCACTAAACCGAATAAAATTGTGTATGTAATATTAATAAAAAGTGTAAGTAATAATAAATTAAAAATACAACTTCAATGTTAAAGTAATATTATTAAAAATACAGAGAAATAAACTCCAAACCATTTGGTATGTAATATATTGTAACTTAATGCAAGACGATCAGCACAAGACTGAATAAAAGATGAAAGAGTGTAAAACACCTAAACTTATTTTAATAAAGAATTCAATCGCATTATCTTGACTAACGTGATGGTATTCATCTGCTAAATATGAAATATCTTTATTGAGTTTATCATGCATTTTAAAATGTATGATAACAACAACAATGCTATGTTTTTGAATAGAAAGAACATTCATGATCAATGAAACATGCAACGCCAAATTCCAAACATTGCCATACTTTTGCTGCTAGTTTAATTATACTATATACTTCTATTCTAAGACTAAAAGATAAAATATTTATAACTAATAGAAAACAAAATAAAACAATTGATTTGTTAAAATACTAAAAAATGAAATTGGGAAATGAAGGATTCGGGACTCCGAAGCCAAAATAAAAAATAATATCATAGAAAAGTCAAAATAATAATATAATTGGATTATAAAACTGAATGGACATAAGCAAATGAGATAGATTACTATTATACATTACTCACCGGTTTAACACCTTCAGATACATTGCTGTCAACATCATGTTTATCAAAGGAATTTTTTGTTTCTATAGCAGTTTTGAAATTCAATTCTTGCAAATCATTTGTTATTTCTATCTGAGATATAGGTCTTTGTTTCCTAAAATAAATTTACATTTATGATGTATCACTTAATTATCATTTGTCAATATACACATAGCTGTCAAAAATTTGACAGATAATAGATGTTTTTAAATGTAGTAATTGTATGACTCAACATGTGAAAAAATATATTATTAGTGTGATCAGACAATTATATATAATATTTAATATATTTATATAATATCACTATAATAACACATATGTATATTTTATACCTTATTTGCCTATTGGGAGTTGTATCTTCTGCGTCATAAAATTCATCAGAATCACTACTTCCAGACATTTTCTTTATATCTTAAGAATATTGTATAAATATTATTTTCATCTATTTAAAAGTGTGTATAACTTCCTTACCAAAAACTTTTCTTTAATCATTTCAAAACAACAAAACTACCCCATACAAAAAAATATAAATATATGAAGTAGGTTTCATATAAATTACTGACTTTAGACAAATAAAGATTGAAGTTAGTTGCATTACATAACTCATTAAAGTACTGCCAGATTGAATATTAAGTTCCAGTAGAATTACTAAAAAACAAATACGGTAGATTTACATGTAAACATACATAACATATATTATTTATAATAAAAGAAACTATATTTTTAGTATGGTTAAGATAAATTCTTAAAAAATTGAACAACACAAACGGATTTAGCATATTTGTAACTACAGTAATTAAAATTCAAGAGAAATAAAAAAAATAAATAAGTCCTTTTATGCTGAAAACCATTTATAAGAAGATTCATTTGTTACCTTTTAAACATAATGTACACAATACCAATAACAACAATATTTACAATAAAATTTTAATAACAACAATTATAATTTAGCTGCAAGCCCTGTAAATTGCGTAGTTGGTTGCACTAGTTTTGTAACTGCCTTAAACTCAGACGCTTTAGCATCTCCACATAATTTAAATATAGCATTTTCACTAGTTGTAATAATACATCCCAACTGCTCCAATCTCTGTAAAAAAATTAAAAGTAAATAATCACAATAATGTTATTATGCAAATCACTATAGAAGATATTACTCTAAACGCCATCAACCGGTCCTCTTGAGATCTAGAGATTGTGGCATCAGCAACAATATGAACTTTATACCCTGCACTAGTAAAATCAATTGCAGTCTGTTCCACACAGATATGAGCCTAAGAAATAAATATGAAACAGGGTGTATTATATGAAATATAAATGAAAGAAAAAATAATTCGTCACCTCTAATCCAAAAAGGACAACAGACTGCAGGTTATCTTGAAACAACTTTTTCAATTGTTCATCTACTTCGGGAACCTTCATGGAGAATTTAGTTTTTGGTATAACACATTTTGCAGACGAAATATCAATGCTAGTTGCTGTTGGACCAAGACCTTTTGGATGTTGTTCAGTAACAATTAAAGGAATATTAAATATTTTGGATGCTTCCACCTAAAAATACTCAATATTTTATTATAAATATATATGGTAATATATTCTTTTTGCGTAATATACCATTTTATTAGCTGTAATGCAGGCTTGCTCAAAAAGTGACATTACTGGCTTAAATCTCTCCTGCATATCGCATAACAAGAATACAGTTTTTGTTTTATCTAAACCTCCTAATTTTAAAATATTCTTGGCCATTGTATTATTTTTTTCAAATACTTTTAAAACGTTTTCAAACTTTCAAAGTGTGACAGAACTGTGGAACTTTGTACAACTATTAAGAAATGAAATAAGTGTTGACGCTAATCTCTTTTAGAATGAATCCAGTAGATTCATGTAGATTATATAAAACAGCTGTTCTTTGTCAATTTTGAAAAATAGAAATATCTGCTATTATTATTATAAAAATAAATGTAAAATTATTATTATGAAATATTAATTAATTATTATTATCAAATATAAATTATTATTATGTATTTACTGAAATGTATAGAGCTGGCAACACTCTTTACGGTCACATGATTAACAGCTGGCGCCTGACAAAATTAACGAAACACAAAGCAAACAGTAAAATCAAGTAAAATAATCAAGCGTAATAGATAATGTTAGTGACGTTTAAAATTTACAAATACGGTTTCCTTTTTTTTTACAAAAATCTCTGATTTATAATCAATTCTAATGTAATATATAAATTATTTATGTTCTTAAATATTCCATTGTTTTCAAATATTACAAGCTTAAATTATTATTATAAATTTATTATATTACTTCAAAACAATGAGTGAAAACTATAGCAGTAGAAGTCCAGGTAATCTATCTCTTTATCTACACATTTTAGTTATGTATATAATAATATGTGGAACAACAATAATTTAACACAATGATCAATATTTATAATTTATTTTTATAAAGTATGATCTGTACAGGTTTGAATCCAAGGTTATAATGTAAATAAGAAAAAAGTGCTTTTTCACATTTATTTGTTTCATTTTAATTCTAGTATTTTTACATCTTAAACAATATCATTCAATTTTTTAGGTGTTAAGCGACTGATGCGAGAGGCCGCTGAACTATCGACTCCAACAGAAGAATATTGTGCATATCCGTTAGAAAATAATCTATTTGAGTGGCATTTTACTATTCGAGGATGTGCTGGTACCGATTTTGAAGGTGGTTTCTACCATGGAAGAATAACACTACCCTCTAATTACCCAATGAGTCCTCCAGTGTTTATTTTTACAACAGTAAATACAATATTTGCATGTTTTATATGACTCCTATAATATATTTTATCTTATCTTATATTTATTTTACATAGCCAAATGGAAGATTTGAAATAGATAAAAAGATTTGTTTGTCAATATCTGAACATCATCCTGAAACTTGGCAACCTTCTTGGTCGATAAGAACTGCGTTAACAGCACTAATTGCATTTATGCCAACTCCTGGGAATGGGACTATTGGATCATTAGATTATACTTCAGATGAACGTAAAAAATTAGCTAGAAAGTAAGTATATAACATATACTTCGAAGAAATTTTACGAGTATATAAGAGTACTTAATATATTTTAATAATACAAATTTAAAATGATTTCGTAGCTAATAATAATATTTGCAGGTCTCAGAGATGGACTTGCGCTGTCTGCGGCCCCATTCAAGATAAATTTCTACACGGTAATTCTATCGGACATGTCTTGGGACGCGGAATTGTAAGTAGTTAAATTTTTCTAATATATACCCTTCAATAAAAATGCAGCAAATATATTTAGACATAAATTTAACATAAATACACCTCACCTCTTTAATGTTTAGTAAGCTTGTGACCTCATTTTCAACTTATTTTTTTAACCAAAAGTTCTGTGAGATCTAGCTATTTAAAATTTGAATTTCTGTTTTGCCGCTTAATTTTTAACCATATTATTACGTTACGAGATTACCATTAAAGTCCGTAGAATAATAAATAATCGATTTTATTTATCATTGTTCACTACATTTTTAATATGCTTACAAGTCTTACTCAAGTCAGGTGTAAGTAGTAGCTGACGTTAAACTAGTACTTTTATACATCTTTTTTATACTCTGTTGTATAAACTTGACAATTCATAAATACACATAAATAGAAGGAGGGTAGAAATCCGACATGAAGTCGAGGCAATATTTATTTTTTATAACTGCTCATCCCATTAATCGATAATTAAAAGTACAACAATAACTGCTCTTAATTGTTAATTTCTCCTATAATATTGCAACTTATTAAAAAGTAAAAGTCCTGATAACGAACTTTATCAAGATGTACAATTTTATAAAAATTGGGATATGCTTCACAAACTCCGTTATGTATTTTATTAATTGAAAACTGTGTTAAAATATCCATCAGTAACATGTAAAGCACACACTTTTATGTACATATGCTTTTATTTATATATATATATATATATATATATATATATATATATATATATATATATATATATATATATATCTACTAAATAATTATAATATTTAAATATTCCGCAAATGCTATGTCTGTGTTTACACATTTTTCGTTTTCTTATAATTTATAAGTAGATAAGATCAATTAATATGCAGATATTATATTGTTTAGTATAATTATATATTAAAAAATGTATAAGGAATTGAATAAAAATATATTATTTTATATGTGTATTGAAAGACCTCACCGGAAGAGCTAATACCCCCCGTAAACACTGAAGAACCGAGAGGAACTGAGAATCGAGAACCGGAAGAAATAGTGAATCATTGTGAAACACCAGTAACAGAAATAAGGAATCCTATTGAAAGGCCAGAAACAGAAATTGTAATAGGAGTAGAAGCCCGGAATAAGAGGCCACAGTAAGTATTTCTATAAAGTGCTTTCTCTTTGAGAATTCTATATAGAGTTATTACAGTACCTAAATAGGTTTGCAAACGAACGATTTAGTGTAAAAGTAACTACTTCATGCTTACCCAAAATATACATTTTCTATTGTATATTATGTTAGAATATACTTAAAGAAATTGTGTTTTTAGCTTTAATTTGTAATAACTCGGGATAGAATTATCTAAAGAAAGTACTTATGCTAATAATAGTGATGTTAATAATATTTAAACAATTTTTTTAGATGGAACATTTTCATGGCTCTTATAATTTTGCTTATTGCTGTTCTTCTATATCGTCGATGGAAAATTGATAGATTATTATTTTTATAAACATTTTCTTTTATTCAAAATAAAGTAAATTAAATAACTAACACAAACGTACGACTAAAATGCATATAAATAATTTAGTAAATTATATTTATATATTGTACATAATGTATTATAAATTGTAGTATAACCAAAGAAGTAATTTAATTAACAGGTGATACCTTTGTAAAAAAAACTTTGATAACAATGAATTTTATTGAAATATATACATTATAGATCTATGATTTCTAAGTATTTAATTAACACAGAATATTTCGAAACATTCTCTCTTTCTAAGATTGAGTATCTCGGTATCAGCATTTGACGGGCTTAGTATATTTTATGGAGCACATTGTACTAGAAAATAAACATTCGTAATTTCTGCGGACGTCAAATCTTAGGCCAGTAGTGTTAAAACCGCATGCTGTAATGACTTTATTATAATATAGCTAATCTAGATTGATACTATTAAATATAAATTAAAACCAATTTTTTTTGCAATATCTAACAAACTTGTTTTGTCTGGTATTATTACTATATTCCACCTAAATTATTAGTCAAACTTCTTTTTTTGTTTTTAAAGTTAGTTTTATAGATAAAATAATAACACAATATGAAATATAAAAATTTGTATTATAATAACAATCTTTGTACAGGGCATACAATGGTACAGGTAACAACGTTATAAAAATGTGAATTTATTAATAGTTGCAACAAACATAATTAATTACATTTTTTAAATTGATTTTAAATGAGTTATCCAGAATCAAATACTATATTAAATTTATATTGGAAATTGAAAAATTGAACCCATTTATGAAAATAATTTTACCTAAATCAATAATATTTTTATATTTAATACTCAACACAAAATCAATAGTGCCTCTTTTACTTTTTTAATAAACCGTACACTTTTTCAATCAGTATTTTCACATTATGTTGCAGTATAGTTGGCGAGATATTTACGCTGTGTTATAATTTCTGGATTTCATTGTTGTTTCATTTATTTTATTAATTAATAAATATAATCAAATATTTATTTGCAATATTGTAGTTAAAGTATATGCATTATTTGCATAAAAACTGTCAATACAAGTAGTTTTTTTTTTTGTAATAAAATAAACTAAAAATTTATCTTTTCTGGTTCGAATTATATTTTATGTAATTATATAATTTCACTTAGAGCTATTAAAAAAGTAACTTGTAGGCACTGATGATAGTTGTAAACGTGAATATAAACGCAAAATACAAGAAATAATGTTTTGGTTCATAATAAATTAAAATACTTAATAAACTTCGGGAATTAATGTAGTATTTTAAATATTTCACAACCAGTATTTACTCTAGAGTATTTATTTTTCTATATCCTTTTTTGTGCTTTATCCTTATCATTATTATTATTGCAATAGCTAAATAAGTAAATACCAATAATGCGTAGATAGACACACATACCAGAAGATATAGATAATAATTTAACAGTTTAAATCTTGATGGTAGCCATAAAACTGCGTATTGTAAGGTTGATACTCTTTCATCTGCAACAATATTATTAGTGACCTCTTTTTGTATTGTTTTTGATATAATGCAGTAATTGTTGTGTTACAATGAAAAATAAATTATTTTGATTGTGTTCCATCCCAGTAAACAATTTGGTGAAGTGCCCTATTTGGTGAAGTTCGAGTCACTCGTACAATTCAATTCTAACGCTTTACAAGTTCGAAGCAACAACACAGAAACCAATTTTAGTTCAAATTTATTCCCTACCTGTCACAGATTTTGTGTTAGTTGTAGAATTTTTTCATAATAATATTCTTTCTTTTTCCAACATCATTCATTAAGTATTTCTGTTTCTTTCCCACATGGATATATTTTTTTTAAGTTCACTTTCATCTCATTTATTCCAAAATGAGAGAGAAACGAGATGTGGTTAGACAAGTAAAATATATTTTTCACCGTTAAACTTGTATACTTGTAAGTATTTCGTTCAGTACAGAATGTTTAAAGTATATGCTATCCTTTTTCAACAAATATTTCTTTAATGGTAATAGGCACACGCTGTCTCCCTCAATCTCCGAATATAATGTGTTTATACGAATACGAGTATTAGAACTGTAAACATCGATGCTAAGACAGAGGTTTTAAACCTAACGCAGACTTGCAGATCGTGGATTTTTGAATCACCAAAACAATGTAAAAAACTAATATAACGAGTATTGTTGAAGATGAATAATATTCATTAAAAAAATCACGATCCGTGCTAAAAATTACATCTATTTATTTCTTCATTTAAATATTTATATTTTGCAGACTCTAAAAAGTAGAATTCCATTAAGTTTTATACCTCTGCCATCCCTGCTAGTGTCAAGTTTATAACTCCGGTCATAAATCATAAACCGACTCCGCTTTTAATTCAGCATTGAACCGTTGTTGCGATCTCTGTAGGTCATAAAAAGGGCCTTTCCTATGAACGACTGAATAGAAAACGAACACGTTCCAGACAAAAAACTCATGATATGTAATAGAAATTAAGTAGAATTTACTCCAAAATGTTTACTGGGATCGCTATCGAAAAAGTGCAAAATGAATGTAAAACTGTAAAATGCAGCTCTAACTTGGGCCACTACCGTGAAAAGATAGAGATTTTGTAGTCTCCTCTATTGTTTTCCACCTGCTCCATATTATGGCAAGAGATGTGCAATATGTACATTGAAAAATATACTATACCTATCACAGCAATTCCATATCCTGATTGGGACACGCCCATTCTGTATGAACATGTTGGCACAATAATTTCATGTATATTATGTTTGTCCAGGATGAATTCGGCGACTGGTTTTTCTTCGGTAGATAAAATATGAACTTGTCTCTGCATGGATAGCTTACGACTCATTCCTATGTCTAGAGATTTATGTTCATGACCCGCAAAAATTACGGCAGGTTTTAAATCTTGGACCACCTGAAAAATAATTAATTTTTTTTTAGCTGAATCAATCAACACACACTTGTGTAAATTATACATAAATATGTTTAGCACAATATAATTCGTTACATTTTAGAAGCTTGAATAGCTGAACTTTATTTAGTAAAATGTTTATTTCTATTCAATGAATATTTTGATAAAAATCGATAATGCACCATATTATTTTTATTAGTTGTAAAGCGATAACACTTACGGTTTTTGTAAAGCTTCCAGGTAAGAATAAAATAGGCATATGACTAATGACAATATTAGTTTGATTTAATAATGGTTTTGTCTTCGGCAATTCATGTATAATTCTGTTTACTTTTAGGAAGTTAAAGTTCTTAACGCTTATGACATCATTTCGACCAAATGACTTATGAAACCAATCTATTTTCTGTAGAGAAATTTTGTCGTCTTCTCCACCAATATCATTATCACCAGGAATAAATATGTACTAAAAATAATTGTTGTCTTGGTAAGAAATGTAATTACGTTAAAGAGTTAAAACAAAGGTAACTTACTTCCGTTTCAGTCTGATTGGGGAAAATGGAAATTAACCGTTTATAGTATCTAGCATATTCATCCGGTTCCGCAATTATTCCTTCATCCATAAGATCTCCCAAAAATACGACAACGTCTGGTTTGAAGTGTCGAACAGCATGTTTGAAAGTGACCTTTATAAATCTAATTAAAGACTATAATAAATTATATCGTAACAGTAAAAGAGTCGTTCAGAATTAGGTATAAGGTAAGAAAGACGTTACGTAAATATAAGACAATTCTTTATAGCGTGAGATACATTTCAAATAACAATACGATAATACATTTACTATAATAAGTCGTCTTTTACCTTGTATATTTCTGAACGCTAATGTGATAAATATGTATTTATAGGTCTTACCTATCACTGTCCCATCTTGCAATTGGCATAAACAATCGAGAATCATATTGCTCCCCAATTATTTGAGGATCAGATACCAATAATATTTTAATGCAATGTTTACTGGGTGCTTGACAATTTAAATGTGGCCAATAGAATGTTTGAATAAAGTAGGCGAGCTGTTCATTGTACAGCAAAGTTAAAAATACAACTATACCCACACATTTTAGTTGACATTTGAAGCTAAAATTGTGACAAAAACATCAATTAGAAATTATTAAAATACAGTAACAAATATTTCGATGGTTCATGGTTATAATCTATTTATTATTCTCGCTTCATACGAAAAAAATGCGTAACATGATAATATTACCGCTTTTTATTCTTAAAATACATATATATTATATATTATCTACTGTTGATCATATTTGTCCCTATCTATATATGTGTATGTAATCTATTATTTTATATCTCTATAGGTTACGTAAACTGAACCATAATATTTATATTTTCATGCAAATTTACCTGTTCAATCTTAACATTAGCGAACTTCACTATCAGTTGTTAAAAAAAAAAAAAAACAAAATACGAAATCAAGGCATACAATAAGATATGCGACGTTTTCTTAAAGTATGTTTATTTACTTACACCTACAAACAATAGTGACAATAAAAGAAAGTTATAAATAAACAACAGGTTCAGGAAAATTAGAACTTTCTTATAATTAAAAATATTAAACCAATATTCACTGTCGTAAATCAAGAAATATTATGAAACATAGCTGAAAAAACATTTTCTTAAACTCAAGATATAGGTGATAAAGACTTATCATATCTAGATCCACTCATATCCACTACTTAATTACCAAGTTTCCACCTGCTTCCACCACAATCTGTCTAAATCTGTGGTTACCATAGTGACGTCATCGCATTGGTGTCTTTGTAAGGTGGGGTTCAAAGATTATATATATATATATGTATTATGGTGGATTGTGCTGTATGGAACATTCCCCACTACATACAGTCTGTGTTCCTTATTGAAAATGTAATTTCCGTATTTCAACTCCGAAGAAAGTATTAATAAACTCGGGAGATTGAGAAAATAATACATATGGCAATACAATATGAGATGAAAACTGAAATCTATAATACAAACAAATCTGAAATCTATAATAACAAACGTATTTAAAGTTATTAGTGTATACTATTTCATAGTATTTATAAAAGAAAGAATTGTGTAATAGATAATAATTTATAAAATCTATCTATCTTTTTAAAGTTAACTACTTAAATATATTATTAAAGTAAATGTATTAATATAACATGTATTTAGATTGTTTTCAACTATGATCGGGCAGCACTAAACTTTTTTTTAACTTTTGAATTATATTATATTTTATATATATAATTATATTTTATAACTGCTGACTGCTAAATTCACCTTACACTTAAAAGTAGCGCTTCTTATGATAATTCAAATATTGAATTATTTTAAAAAGTATTTAGAATGTTTTGAACTATTATCGGGCAGCACTAAACTTTGTAACTTTTGATTTACTGCTAAGTTCACATCACACTTAGAAGTGGCGCTTATGATAATTCAAATATTGCATTACATTAAAAGTAGTAAACTTTCTGCCGTTATCATAACATTCTTAGAAATATAATAGCGAATAGATTAAAAAGCTAAACATTATACAATATAACACCATAATGAACGATTAAACTACCTTGGACTCTAAGTATTACACATATAAAAGATACTTATTTTTTGGTCTCATTATATCCAGTCACAATTAGTTTTCAAGAATGCCCTTTTAGATCCGGTAACTTCTGTGCACACACCCATCTCTCAATGCGCCTTTATTCACATATTCTTCCATGTTAATCACTTTATTGATGAATTTCTATGCTATAACTTATTTCTATGCATTAAACTATTATTAATGGAGTATTTGCTATGTTACTCCTTAGAGATTTACAAAGCCTGTAACTAAACTATAAAGAAAAAAAAAAATTATTCCGCTAATATTTAATGAAGAACCAATTTATCTTTAATAATTACAGTTAGTATATTTATATAGAAGATGGCACTAGTGTGATACAATTTTATTTCATTTTTAATCAATACATAAGATTTATTTAAGTTAAACATATATATACTTTTAATGAATATATAAGATATTTTAACTAAAATAAATAAAAGGAGCCTTACATTTAAAAAAAAGAAATTAAATTACATTTACAATTATTCATTTGTTTCATATATTTAAAAATAAATATTTAATATATAAACAGTACTACTATTTCTCGTAAGATGTCGTTGCAATTTTTTAGTGAATGTTTAAAGTATTTTAATTATTGAAAGAAAACAAGATAAATAAAATATATTTAAATTGTAAAATCACTATTTAGATGTAAATGGAAGTATTAATATAAAATGGTTAATATTAAATTAATATGCTTAATTAATCAAAACGCAAAAAAAATTACGCAATCACGTGTATATTTGATGATATTAAAAAGAATGTAGTGCAAATTGCATTTAATAAATTTTAAGAAATATTAATTACAAAAGTTTTAATACTGTTACATTATAAACATTGATAACAATTGAAAATTATGTGTTACATAATATATAATTAATCGATTTCAAATCGATGAAGCTATAAATTATAAAATGGCAATAAAGATAAAGCTAATGAGATTTATTATGTGCATAAAATATATGTAGTAATAAATACTTGAATAATGAATTTTGAGCGTAATAAGAACTAATTACCCATTCCTTTTGAATGTATTTTTTTAATTCAAGAAATAATTTTTAATTTCACATTGTTTACGTAGTATTTAGATGTACCGTACCATTCAAAAGCAAGACGGTAAACAACTCATGTATCGCTTTCAGAGAAAAATAAATATTGTTCTTATGAAAAAAGTTACAATTAAAAAAGGGAGGGGGCAATTTTGTATTGCTTGAATAGTGTGTATTATGACTAATGAGTCATAATTTATATAAAACGTGCGTTGAGTATATTTAAAGTGTTGCACAAACCTAATGTGAAGAGAGTGAAATAATCAGAATTCGAACTCCGGTATCGTGTAGTGCACATAGTTCTTTCAGTTTAGTAAGGTTTTCAACATGGCTACCACTACAGAGTGTGCTAAACTTACTTCAGAAGAACGAGCCGAAATACAAGAAAAGTTAGCTACAGTAAGTAATAAATATTATTTTTAAATGTATGAAATATATATAAAATTATTAAAAAATAGTTAGATTATTATTTTCATACATGTTTTAAGAAACTCAATTTATATGTAATATAAAGCTACGCCCATCTGTCAAAGACGCCGTGAGGTTGTGGTGCGTCAATTTTATGTTTATTTTTGTTTGTAGTTTTTATATACAACATCTCTGCATGCGATATGTTTTTAAAAAACCATTAAATTAAATACAAAAAAATTAATTAAGAACAATAGTTCAATATTAATGACTTAAAATGGAATTTATTTAAGAAATACAACTGTTTCTTTTTAGAATAGATTCGTAATTTATGCAGATATAATTAATACATATTTAATCATGTTACTATATGTAAATATTTAAATATTTTAATTAATATATATTGTATAAGGTGTTCTGTAAAATCAATGACCTTAAAATCAGAACATAAGTTGCTGCTCATCTTATCCTTATCTCAGGTGAAGTACGTACACGTACGATATTTTATTAAGTACATATAAAATATTTATTAATTATATATTTATCCAGTGATGTAATAAGGTAACATCAAATTTATACAACATGTTTTATTTAAGTAATCAAACAGAATCAAAATGTTTGGAAATCGTGACAGTCATGTGATAAGTCAGATAAATAAATGTTAATTAAAATGAAATAATAATGCATATTTGATAACAATATTTCTCGTGAATTCATTTTTTTAATTATCAAGTTTTTACTGTTTTGAAGGTTTAAATTGTACTCATTTTATCGTGTCATTTTTGATTTTGTTTTGTTATGAGTATCCCAGTTTAACAAAGACAACCGGCGCGGCGTCTGTCTGTCACTGAATCACGTGGTTTAGCCATGTAGGGGAGCGTTTAGTATTTTTTAAAGGGTTAAATGTAGTATGAGAGGTTGCTTTAAAAATAATTAGAATTTATAAATGAAAATGATAATCATAGAATGTAACAGCTAAATATAGGTAATATTACAATAGGTTCGGATGTCGGTTCACTGGATAGAATTGAATGTAGAGTGAAAGCTATAAAAAAGGTCATCACTGTAATTTAGTACCCCGAAACCGATATTAAAAAATATTCGCAATAAAGATAAGCTTATATGTATATTTGTTAGTTGTACAATATTTAGTCATATTGATTACTTGATTGCAACAAACATCTCTTGTTTATATGTTTTGTGGTGGACTTATGTTTATTATTATTGACGTATTATTGATGTTTATTGACATTTTATTATCAAGCAGTTGTGTTCGCTGCTTTCACTATTGTTGCGGTTAGGCTGCTACTGATATTACAATATTATATTCATTACATTCGAAGTATATTAATAGATAATAGAATATTTCGCAACCGTTGTTAGTGCCGTTACTTAAAAACAACAGCAAATTATGCAGTTAATTAGTATTACTTATTTGTTTCTGATAATATGTGATGCTATTTTCAGTAATAAATAATTAGTAATAAATAATTTTGTTTTATGGAACACACCACATACAGTTATGTAACATTTCCGTATAATTTACCATATAATTCATCATATAAGTATTACTTCTGTGTATATAGGCTTTTCTATAATTTTCCCAAAATTTGATATTTCACTTAGAAATAATATTTAAAACTTTTAGTGCCCTCGAAATTTTTTTTGCTTTTCTAAAACAGAAATTTTAGAAAATCTAAATCTAAATTTTGCTCCTTAAATTTAAATTTATGATTGGCAGAATTGAAATGTTGAATACGTAATACGTACTATTGTTTGTTTTGTTAAGGTGGTAATGACAATCGTAGAAAAAAATATAGTCGGATATTAAGTACAAACATTATGTACATTTTATATAGGATAGTATTTTATTTCTTTTTTTAATCCTGATACGTTTCTGTCACAGTTCTCGCACAGTTTTTTTTAAAATACTATAGAACCGTTCTTGAGATATACGTCAAAACGATTCCAATTTATACTTTGTAGGCCTCATGCATGTTAAATATGCCAACTTTTATTATTAATCCTCTTTTCATCCATTTACTACTGAACTACATTAAGGCTCAAAACTTTATAGAAAATTTAATTCAAAATTAATTAAATTCAAAATAAAATTTATTATATAAATTATAATTTAAAATTTTATTTGACACTGATTTTTTTAATTTATTTAACGTAGACCTATTTCCGATTATGAGTCTTCTTGTATTGTTGGCTGTATTTATGGTGTCATTGCATCATATATGTTGGCTACACCGTTTCCTTATAAGTTTTATAATTATGAGAATACATAATTAAATTAATCTAAGACACAACCAAATCTAGAAAATATTGCGTTGGTCCGGAGATCGAATACGAATTATATATATATATATAGTTAAAATTACGAGAGTTCGGCTGTGATTTATACTTAGAAGTGGTTATAAGAGACCTACATGTACTACGATACGATGGTACAATTTAAATTATTCGTTCCTATATACATTATAAAAAAACATACACAGTTTGTTTAAAGTATAAGTCGCCGCCGAACTCTCGTAATTTGAACCTTACATATAACCTTTATCTTGAACGAAACCTAGTAATATTTAATATAAAGAGTTTCCATTTTTTTGATTCTAAAGATACTTTACAAACTTCAAAATGATTTTTCTTAAATGTTACAATCTGAAAATATATATTTTCATAATTATATTCATTAAAAAAAAAATCATTTTACGATCTTGATATCAAGGAAGTAGGTAATATTTTTTTTTTGTAAAATGTATCTACTTTTAATGTGAAATAAGTACTACTTTTTAAATATACGAACGTACTATGTATGGGTGTGTGTGTGTGTAATTCATTTATCAATGTATGAGAAATGATTCATTTCATTATTTCTAAGATGATCATTTGTCTGACTGATAAATTGTACATTTTGAAAATCAATTAAGGCAAGTCACACTATTGGGTTTACAAATCCCGAGTGTCGTAAGTTATTACACATATGAATACCATTCTACTGAAGTAAGTGATTCACAGGGGTGTAGTCGGTGTCGGTGTAGTTAGCAGTGTGATTACAGAGTGACTCACTGTATTTATATTGAAATACTTGTATTGATATAGTCGCATGTTTATCTATTATCACAAACTCGTGGTTTTTCTTTTCATTAATCATTTAAAAATCTATTTTATATATAAAACTAATTATTAATATTTTTTGCGTTGTGCATGATTAACGTTAGCTATCAGGACCTTATTAATAAGGAAAATAGAAATTTAACGCAATTATGTTTGATATAAGCAAAAATTACACTTGACATACAAGTTTTATGTGTGACGACACAGTTGGGTAAGAGCATTGATTCTTGACTCTGACTACTGTGTTCTCGGGGTCGATCCCCGGGCCAGAGTTATATATTCTGGGTTTGATAAAATAAGATTTAATTGGTTGTGTGCAACCATAGAAAAATGAATATTGAAAAAAAATGATAACAAAAAGGAAAATTCGAGATCTAAAATAGAAAAGGAAAAAAAAAAAAAAGAAAAGGAAAGAAGAAGAAAAAGAACAGCTTGGAGAGAGAGGATGAAGAAGAGATTGGATGGAAATGGGAACATATAGTTAAGGCAATTGCTGTATCATATCGAGATGCTGACATAGGAAAAGAATGAGGATCTTAAAGTTCTTTGAAATGGACTAAGGAAAGAAGCTGAAACATAGATAAAAGAAAGAATTATATTATATTGTATAAGTTATATGTTATACGAAAAATGTATATAAAATGATATTGATTTAAAAAGTGCTAATAACTACTAATAGTTGATGCACTGGAAAATAAATATTAAAAAAAAAAAAAAAAAAAAAAGTTTTATGTGTAACATTTTCATAAAAATATCATTTCTGATTTTTACAAAATATCATGCTATGCTACTGAGATGTATAAAATTCTAAATAAAATTTAACACGCACTTAACATTAAAATATTACATAAATTATACGTAACAACTTACTAGATTTCTTTCTGTAAAATTTTCGTTTCGTTATTTTATCTTTATAACTCAATTTACGTCTATAAAATTGATAATATCGAATTACTGATAAGTAGTACAAATGTAATAATCACAAAGTGTATTTTTTTTAAATTGAGACCTAACTTAAAATAAGTTATTTGTAACTGATACAGGGTGTCCCAGATAAATGTGTACTCTTTTTAACTGGTTATAACTTTTTGATTTTTGCAATTTATATAATATAGTGGAACCTCAACTACCAACCCAATAAGAGGAGGAGTTTTTATAAATAAAAGATAAAATGTAATTTCTCTAATTGCAGTGAGTGTACAATTATTTTAATGTGAATATCCCTATATATCGAAGTCAGTCAGAAATCACCTCGATAAATCGAACCTCGGTTATATTAAATCCTCGATAATTCAAAGTTTTAACGTTGCTCTTGAGATTCGATATATCGTGGTTGCTGAAAACTGAAGTTGCAATCATTTAAACATTTTTTTGGGACACCCTGTATATAAACATGGTGAATGTTATCTATACATAATGTTCGCTTACCTTGTTTATTGTTATTAGAATCATAAAAAGAATTTATATTAGATTAATAGGATCATAAATTGACCTTTTATAACTTTTTAGAGAAAATGTAAGTAGAATTGGTAGACGGCACATTGGCTGGATTCATTTATACTTGACGCTAGACTACTGTGACTTCAGATTTGCTCATAATTATACAACTTTAATAAGCAGCGTTAGCTAGTTAGATAATTATGAGACCACAACACCATAAAAACCGTCAAAATACGAATAAGTAGGTCGTGGTTGATAGGACTCAGTATCGGAAATAGACTGACGTTAAATAAATTAAATTAAAAAAAAAATGAACCAATGTTTTAAGACAATATATACATTTTTAGTTTAGACGGTAAATATTGCCGGTAAAAGTCGTTACAGAAAACGAAGCCAGTCAAATGACGGTCCAAACGGACCGTAAGAGGATTATATTGTACATATAATAATCTTTTATGAATGTCAAGGTTCTGTTTCTTCAACGATTAAGTCGACAAAACAAAATATTGAAAATATTGAATAACTCATGTTTTATAATACATTGATTTCTAAACTTATGTGTTTATTAATTTGATCAAAAAATATATAATCTTTCATTAAGGCAGTTTCAGTGTGAAACCACTTTTCGATAGATTTAAAAAAAATTATTTATAGGTTAAGACGTGTACTCATAAATCCCGAAGTTTTAGAATGTTTGACCGTTTAGAATTCGCGATAATTAATAACAAAGCTTGCAATTTTCAGGCTCACCTTTTTTAAACAAATTAAAAAGAAGTACTTCAACGTTTTATATTCGAGATATAATAATTTAAAATATTATTTTTTTTAAATTTGCTTGTAATTATTATTATTATAATGAAAAATAGTACCATGTGGAATATAAATAGATATACCCCATGTCCTGGAGCAAGACAATGAAAACGGCGTCCAGAGACGAGCAAAAAAATCATGAACTCATTTTTAGGGGTCGATTTTTTAAGTTTTCATTAATATACATGTTAATAAATGTATATTGGCGTTTTTATTTTATTAAATATCGAAATGTTGACGGTAATATAGCAATTAAAAATTTGAATTGTAGTGTTAGCGCTACAGATGTCGGCCATGTTTATGACGTAACATGTCGCACTATTAAGGGATAGGTCAGTTATAAGACTTCTGTGTTAAGTATGCTCTCTCTTTTACTCTCTGTTGTATAAACGTGAAATTGTTAATTATAAACGGGGTTGTTAAGAAGCAATTGGACATTTCAGGTCCTGGTAGCCAACTTTATCAATATATTACATAGTTTTATAGAAATTAAGAAATGGTTCACGCATGTGAGTAGTACGTATTATGTGTGGGTATTCTTGTACAGAGATTTTGAATTTCTGTTCTGAGTATACTATACCACGCTGACACGTCCTTAAGCTGTAGGACATAAAATGATATGTAGCTAGATACATTACAACATCAGATACATAACAATTGACTTAACCCCAAATATATCCGAGTTCGTATTTTTAATTATACTTAATTTCCAGGTTAGACAAGTAACTGTTTCATCACTTTAAATACAATTGTTTAAAAAGTGTTTTTAATTAACAAAGAAACAACAGTATTTTAGTTCCCGTAGTACACTTTAGTTAGTTAGCATATTTCCTTTACTTTACGTGATTATTGTTCTTTAAAATAAAAGGAACGGATGCTTGTATTTAATTAAAAAATGATTTAATTTTACATATGAAATTAATGTTCATAATAAAATAATTGCAAAAATAATAATCTCATCGTATCTGCATAATTTAAAGAGTTTGTGAGAGCTAAGAAACATAAGTCATTCATCTTTCATCTTTCATAAGGTTAGTTTAATATTTCAAACGAAACTTTTTGTAAATTATGTTTTTAACGTCGGCTCATTTTCGATACTGAGTCCTATCACCTCAGCCATCTCAGACATCAATACTGTCGCCCAATGTGTCGTCATTCAAATGCTAAAAACAGTAGCTCTTATTCAATATTCAATTCAATCCATACTAAACAATGTATCAACTTTTAGATTTGAGGTTATGGTTTCAATTTTTTTTTTAAATTTTTTTTATTTATTTATATTAATGTACAATATGAGTCGGTGTCCTCTCTAACTCAAAATCTACTGCTTCGATCCTTTTGAAATTTTGCGCACTCTTTCTTTACATTAATGCCGAGCTGTCGAGCTCTTTTTTTTAATTTTAACGTATTTTAAAATAACAAAGTTTCTGATTTTTTTCATGAAAAATCGGTATTTTGACTTCTAAGTGCGGAAAAATTAAAAAAAATCAATAAAAAAAGACTCGACAGGGTTACATGCGGAAATTTATCAACTAATGAAATCATTTTCGTTTTTTGATTTCAAATAATTCAGTGATAAGTTATGTGGGGCACCGCAATGAAACTTTTTTTTTGTGACGTCTGCAGAGTTTCGCTGTCAATGCCTCATTTCATGATATTTATTTATGAAAATTTTACAAAGTATTCTTTAAATGTTATTTTATCATGTAGTAATTATAGAAATAATTATATATTAACTGTGTCGTCAAAAAACATTATCGAAAATATGTTTTTTTTGTATCGATTTGACCTTAGTATTTTTCATACGACGACAGGTTCGGTCTGATTCATTTATTTTTTCTGCGTCTTTTTAATCTTTAAGCCTATATACACCTCCGAGAGTATATATGCTATTTATCTGGTAAATATACAATATATATTACAAGCCATATATTATAAATATGCTAAATAAATTTGTTTAAGATTTGCACAGTAAACAAAAAACACAAACAAAATCTAAATGCGCAGTATATGTAAAGTGATCAGATTCCCTAGTATGTAAAATCAGTGTATTTTACATTTGTTATACCCGTGCAATAAAACTGCGTTTTATTATAACACTTTGAAATGGAAAATGTATGCAATATATTTGCATAAGTATGCAATAGATTTTATATATAGATTTTTTTTTTTAAACTTTTTTCATAAAAATGCAAATATCACTTTAACTATCATTATTATGGAATAACTAATCGTAGAGAATTAAAAAAACATAAATTTCATGCTTTTAGACCTACCGGGCCAAGAAGTTGTATTTCTTAAAATAATTATAAATAATTAAATGAAAAATATTAATTTTTTTAATTTATTGTAAAACTTACTAAATTTTTTGACCCGGATAGATTTAAAAAAAAATGAATGTGGTAGGTTAGTATTGCCAGATGCTTGCTAGCCGGTGGGATTTAACGTTTTATGATGATAAAATCCTTACTCTACTTTTGATGATCCTAGCTAAATTGCGAGGACATAGGCGGTTGCACACGCCTTACGCCACCTCTGCTCGAAGATACATAAAATTGTTGTTTTGTTAAGAGGAAACAAATATTAGTCTAGAAAATTGCGTCATAACAGTCTTTAGTTTAGATACTATTTAAAAAGAAAATTCGACAATTTTATAAAATTGTGATTTTTTTTAATTAAGTCACATTCTCACTCACTAAGTTTTAGTATTAATTTAAGGTTTTAACCTATAATGTAAGTTTCAGCTTGACAAATATAAAGAAATAAAATTAATTATATTAAATACAGTAATTTATATTATTACAAAAATAAAGACTGACGTATGATGTTTCATTTCACAAGTTCAAAATTACAGTTAAGGTTAAAACCTTAAATTAAAACTAAAACCAGTGAGTTGGAATGATACATTAGTAATTTATACATTAGTTGTGGTACAAAAATTTCCATTTTTATCCGATGTCCGATCTAGCAGTTAAAATTGCCGTAAAATAACAAATATTGGACTTCTGTTTTGTCGCTTAATTTTTAGTTATATTTTTGCCGACGCAGAATTAGTATTGAAGTACGTTAATTAATAAGTAATCGTTTTTTGTTGAATATGTGAGATTCAGATACAGTTTATCAGTAATTTGAATTTTATATTCTTGCATATGCTACATTTTTAAGACAGTACCTTTAAGAAAAACATCTGAAAGATTTTTTTTCAAAATTTGTTAAAGCACAAGTAAATAAATGAAATAATTTTCAAGAAAGTATAAATTCTAAAACAAGTATTATAACAAAAATAAACGGATATACATTTGCACAAGATGCCATCTCATCAAGTCAAAGAATGCCATATGTATCGTATTACGACCATTACAATCCATCCTGATCCGATCAGCAAAATGAAGCGACGCGCTGTTCGAATAAAAACACGCTTCTTAAATTTCGCTGTCACCAAAGAATATTTTAATTGTCATCAAATTTATGATAATAGTTTAATAAAAATGTATAATCGTTTTTATTTATTAATTAAATTAAATAAATACTGTGAACAAGCGTTTCATTTTATAAGAAATTGTCCCGTTTTTGAATGACTGTTGCAGCTGTAAGTCCCATTTTGCAAAAAGGTCACCTATTGAACATTTTAGAAATTTATTGTATATATAATGGAATCTATAACATTCTTTCAAACCTTCACTTCATGGTCTTCAAACTATTAATTTAGAAAATCATTAATGTAGTAAGAATATCGATTTTCGAATTGAGGGGCGTGCAAATTAAATTTAGCAACACCAAGAACTTACATATGGATGTTTTTAAATTACAGAGCACAAGGCGTATCATTCCCACTCACTGCTTTAATTTAATTTTGTATTTAATTTAAATTGTTTAGCATATCTCAATAAGCTTAGTCATTCACAGTACCATTTTTATTTTAAATAATTGTTCAAGTTTTCTTAGTTTTTTTTAGAACTGTACAAGGTCCAATGTTTTAAATTAAAAATATTAAATTAAGAAAAACTATATTATATTATAACCTCCAAAATGTGACATCTGTCAAAATGCAGTTGGATTTACTTTTAAAAGAAGATTAATGTCAGTTTTTGAAAAATATAGAAGTGAAATCAATTTCTATTACTAATTGATATTAAAAATACCAATTTTAATTATTTCACATGCTTTTTTGTCGAACTGTCAAAATTTATATTACTAACGATGCATACGCACCAACTAAGTTAATTAAACTTAAATTAAAACACGAATGTGAAAAGGAATGCTTAAACGAAAACCTGAAAACTGTAAATTAAATATTAAAACAGTGAGTGGGAATGAGGCTTTAGTCGCATGTATTACTTTTTAAATATGTACCTTTATCCATACTTGTTTATTTTTAATCTCAGAAACTGTTTATATTCTTTAACCTAGTTTTATAAATTTAATTTTACCTTTAATTTTATTTAAAAAAAATATGTTTTTAAATAATTTTATATAACGGTATTGGAATTAGTAATCAATAGTAATTGTCAACAAAATTTCAACATTTTATGCTAATTAATTGGTATCAATTGCGCACATCATGCGAGGGCAGAATTTTTTAAAGTGCTCACTTTATGCGCTCTAGTGCCATCCTTGGAAAACACCCAACTATCTCTCCCTCTCCTCAGTTTACTGTATGTCGTGGAAGGTTTTCTTTTTTTTCGATTTTTCTAATTTTCGTTTTTTTGTCCACTTCGGCTGTTAACTCCGGAAGTAAAAAACGGATATTTCTAGAATTAAAAGCGCGATTATTTTCAATAACTTCTTAGTATTTTGAGCAATATATCCTACACATCCTTAAGATAATAACTTTCTTAAGTGTTGTATTATTACATATTTTTTTATAATAAATGACAGCTATGATTATTGACAATGATTGATTTACCATATTGTCGTGTGCGGTGCGTTTCAGATCATAAAAGGACCTTGGTCAATTCGTTGCATATAACATAAACGGTAAACCTGATCAACCACATATCAGAAAGACAGTAACTCTTATCACACGTAATAAAACCCAATTGCCAAGTATTGGTATCTGTATTGTACATTCATTTTTTAATTAAATTAAAAATATGATGAAATTAATATTTTATCATCTCCTAATTACAAACTCTAAAAGTAGAAGAACAATAAACGAATTCGAATTACGTACAATATTACTTAAGTGTTTTGTTATCATTTTAAAGTGATATAAGTGTGATAATCGATAGACAGTTAGATTAGGTTTCAATTTAAAATATAATAAATACCGCATGATGGTATGTCCCTACTGGTATTGCTATTAAATGGTACCTGGAGCTGTCAGCAGTGGCGTAGCTACCGCCGTATCAGCCGTATCGATGATACGCCCCCCCGGGCTATAGGGGCTCTAAACGTGTGTAAGCAAAAATTAAAAAATGTTATCCACAAACTCACTTAAACTGTTAGGCCGTACTTAGCTTAGTTCTTAGGAGTATTAATTGTAAGTAATAACGTATAATCAATATATAATTATTTTAATTCAATGCGAGCGTTTTTGTTTCTTTTGTGAAAAATCTTTAACCATCATTTCGCCTCCCAACAAATTTTGATACAGGGCCCCTCTAAGGCACGCTACTTTACTGGCTGTCAGTAAAACTCATGTGTTCAACGGATGAAATACAAAACTAGACTAATATATATTAATATTCAGCGTTTATGTAACATAACCAAAATATATATTACCTGTTACGAGGGTTATTTGATAATTCAGTGATTTTTTTGAATTTCCCGCGCAGCTCCCGTCAACTGTCATCTATTAATAAACTACTGTCAAATTTTGAACAACCTGCGTCTTTCAGTTTGTGTTTAACAGTGTTTTAAAGCAGCTATCCGCGCGATTGTGATCACCATGGCAAAATTCATAAATTGGATTATGAACTGCTACCCCATCCAGCATATTCTCCTATTTCCAAACCTGAAGAAATGGCTGGGCGGTAAGAGATTTAGATCTAACAAAGAGGTCAGCACTGGAATCACTGAAACAAATGCATATTTTGAGTGCCTTGAGAAAATTTATTATTTGGAAACAATAAAAAAATTGGAAAACGATGGGCTAAATTTATCGAGGTTAAAAGAGACTAAAACGTTGATAAAGTTGATAAATAAAACGCTTTTTGCCGAAAAAATATCTTTTGTTGAGAAATGAAGCGCTTTTTTAAAAAAAAACACTGAATTATCAAACTACCTCAAACTCAAATTACCTTTTTGTGCATTACCATAATCTTCTTGTCTGCATTATGGTACTGGCAACAAACGTCAATATTATTTTATTTTAAAGCCATTATTCTACATTATGCTACTACAATTCTGAATTAAAATGTATCGCAACAATTTTAGACGTCTCAAGACGACTGTGTTAAGGGGAGGATAAGGTCAAATCGATACAAAAAAAGTATATGTTCGATAATGTTTTTTAACGATGCAGTTATTATATAATTATTTCTATAATTACTACATGATAAAATAACATTTAAAGAATACTTTGTGATATTTTTATAAATAAATAACAAGAAATGAGGCATTGACAGCGAATCTCCACAGACGTCACAAAAAAAAGTTTCATGGCGGTGTCACTCATAACTCATCACTGGATTATTTGAAATCAAAAAACCAAAATTATTTCATTAGTTAATAAGTGTCTGCATGTAATCCTGTCGAGTCTTTTTTTTAATTATTTTTCAATTTTTTACAGCACTTAAAAGTCCAAATACCGATTTTCATGAAATAAATCAGAAATTTTGGTATTTTAAAATATGTTAAACATAAAAAAAAAAACTTGACAGCGCTACCTCGGCATTTATGTAAAGAAAGAGTGTGCAAAATTTCAAAAGGATCGGTGCAGTAGATTTTGTGTTAGAGAAGACACCGACTCGGAAAAAGCTAAGTGTGACAAAAACGCGTTTAAAAGTTTCAAAGAAAGACGACTTAAAACTCTATATCTCCGACAGTTTTAGTCCAATCGACTTCAAATTTTCACACAATAAACTTAATATTAATATGTTGTACATTACTAAAAATAAATTTAAAAAAACAAAAATTGAAACATTACTCCCCCATCTTTAGGCAGGTGACTAGAGAACATAAGAGAACACGTGCTATAAATGTTTGTGTAAACGCTACACAAAGTGTATAGACAAATTTGTCTTGTCTTGTCTTGAGACACTTGTATATATTGTACAATCACTCATAAAGATACTGAGAACTCTACGTACTTTATAATTAAGTACTATTGAAACAATTTTCTGTATGTTGTAGATAAATCTTTATATGAACACATTGAACAAACAAAGATAACGTCAATAATTTTGTCTTAAGACAGACTTCCTTACATGTTCCCATAATCCGTACCTAGTAGCCAGATTGTCTTAAGACTTACTAAGAACCCATAATAACTAAAGATATGACAATGTGCTTTAGAGCTTTTATTTTATGTTGTAAATTTTTGTTTGATATTTACCGACTGCAAATGGAATCATGCCATTCTCATAATTGTTAGAATACTGTGAATACTTTTTTATAGCTGATAACTTAGAAGTTTAATAATGGGCTTGTGTCCTATGTCTTAATTTCTATAAAAGTGTACTATATATTACTAGAACCTCAAATGTTCAATTATTTTTTAATAACTCCTTATATGTTAAGAGATATTAACAATTTGTCCCTTTAATTATTAAAAGGATTAACGTTGTACACATTCCAAGTGCATGTGACATCACAATCCTTGTGTAAGGGTACCAACCTTACAGCTCATAAATCTCTGCTATATGTATTTATATATCAAAATATCAAATATTATTTACAGCTATTTCAAGGAACAATCAAATTTCAATATTATGTCTGCCTTAGCAGGGTTAAATAAAATAAAAACCTATTATTCTTTGACTTGACTTGATTATTTGACTACCAACAGCTACAGAACATTACCACAGCACTGACCTACTCAACAAATAACTGACGTGAAAATGCATTTCACGTCATACAAATATGGCTGACTATTTCTCGCGCTAAAACTACAATTCAAACTTTTAATTGCTATATCTCTGTCAATATTTAGATATTTAATAAAATAGACACGCCAATACACATTTATTAACATCAATTTCAATCAACAATTGAAAAATCGACCACTAAAAAATTAGGACACAAGCTCATTATAAAATAAGTCTTATGTGGCCTTTGCTACTACCAAATTCCAAGGTTTCAATGATGCTTTCCTGTCGATTAAAAATTAGATTACAATCTTAGGAGTCAATGATTTCAAAATATTGTTATCTTTACCAAATCTAAGTAAAGTATTCATATTATCTTTAAATTTCAATAACTCCTTGTGGTGCTCAATCGTGCACGTGTATTGGAACAAATTTCGTTATACATTTTCTATTTCTAAATATTATAAGTAACGGCACAGTGGCCGAGAGCATTTATGCTCAATGGTAGACTGCTGAGTCTTCGAGTTCGATCCCCGGACCCCCAGCGCATTATTTGGTTATTATTTAAGTTTAATTGATTCTTGATAATCATTAACTTATTAGATGGTGATGTATAACCCTACTTGGGTTGATGAGACATATATATTACAACACCCCCACCCATTCTTAACCACTGATAATGGAAATATGTATAGGCCGACGTTTGTTTAATAAATGAAATAATATATTATATACTAGCTGTCCCGGCCACGCGTTGCTGTGCCTAACGTAGCGCCATCTATTGAATATTTACTCAATCTAGTCAACAGATTTCGATTTACTCAACAGAATATTTACTCAATCTAGTCAACAAATGTCGCCATCATCGTCGCCCGATGTCATATGTCATATACAGATAATTAATAGACAAATAATTAGCAATAAGATAAATAAATTGAGATTTAAGCTATCCTATCTTTCAAGTTGGACCAAACTGCACCCGGTGTACAAATTTGATTAAAATCGGTTAAGTAGTTTAGGAGTCCATCGCGATGGAACAACGTGACACGTAATTTATATATATTAAGATTAATAATATATATATTAAATTTTTTTAAACATACTTATTATATACTTTAGTATTGATTATGTAAATATTTCATGTACAAATTTGCAAATCTTAAATTAAAAAACCACGAATATCATTTTTTTATATCTCTCTATTCATAGCGATTATTATTACGAAATATATTGATTTGTTTTTTTTATTAAAAATAAACTATATTTTAAATATTTGTTTGTAGGAGTTGTTTCGCATTAGTATACTATTATTTAATATATACTATTAATATTGGCAATACGGCGGCGGTATTTGTCGAAAGTAAAAATTGTGTTAAAAGGTTGAAACTAAGTATATAGTCTAACTTTGATATTTAATTTATAAATTAAAAAATTTTGAAAAAAAGTTGCTCAAATAAATCATACATTTTGAAAAACATATTTTTTATTTTGTTGAAAGAAATACATATATTTTTAGTTTAGTTTATATTATTATTACAAAAAAAGTATTTTTTTTTTATATTGAACACCTGCTCATAATTATATTCAAGTAAATGGAATGGAACCATGGAATTAATATTTGTAAAGATTTCTGAATTATATTATTGAATTCAAACTATATATAAAAAACGTTAATGTCTCTTACAATTATACAAAAATTTATAATGTTCTACTGATGAGAAAATTTAAATTAAGGAGGTACAGGACGTACCGTCAATGCAAAAAGTTTATCTCTCTGTAATACGAAATGCAAAATACGAAGTACATGAGGGACGAGCAAATATTGGGACTGTACCTTTGAAAATGAATTTTTCAATTCCCTATTAAACTGCTTTTTGCTTGTTAAAATGATTTTTTTATGCAGATAATAGTTTAATAAATTAAAAATTACCTATAATTAATATCAAATTTATATTATTTCAATTTAAATTCAAATTAAATATTTTGAAAAATTAATAAAAAATCTGGCAACACTGTAAATTTACGTGTGTTGACGCATGCGTGATTTGGTTCTTTAACCAAATAATTGTTATATTTTATATAACATTTATTCCGATTTTGAATTTCCCGCTCAAATTGGCATTTACAACGTTTCCGGCTTATAATCTACATTTACTGTTTCTTAAAGGTTTTATTTAAATATTTTCGTAAATAGGTATCCTTTTGATAATTTTCTTTTTGCAATAGTTACAGAAAAGATTATTTTATATACACCTAGTTTTTGAAAGCCGTGTCACCATTTTTTTTATAGTTAAAAGTTATATTATGTGGTGAAATTGAGCTAAAAATTATGATTTGTGTGGAAAATGACTATTTTTAATCATGTATAAAAAGAAAACTATGAACCCTAGGTCTCTAAAATTTTGAGACAGCATGTATTTTAACTATTTGTATCGACCCTCCAAATTTCACAACGTTTTCATCATTTACGTTAACCTCCTGTACCTCCTTAAATACTATGTATATCAAATAAAATATATGATATTGTCAAATAATATGTATTTTAAGCACACGTCGCTCTACTACGGGGCGAAAGCTAGTATAGTATAAGTCAAAGTATAGTTACCTTAGGTCTGTTTGTAACCAGTTTGAAGACTTGTGGGTGACACAGTATAAATAAAATAAATAAAAAAGATACAATAATAATAATAACTTGTTAGTGGTATGTTTGTTAATTAAAAACTGAATAAAATTGACTGTTCATTTTCTCTATATAAACCTCTTTTAATCGCTTCTGCAATGCAAAGACCTTCAAAGAGATTCTGTAATCATTTACATGTCAAGACAAATATTCTTAATATGCCAACTATTAAAATGTCTTACAATTAGAGATGGAGCCTATCTAAATATGCCGGAATTAACAACATTAAAATTAATCAGAAGTGCTTAAATAATAGTTTTAAGTCTTGACATTCATGTGCTTTATCGCTTTAAGAGCGATTATTCATTGGGCAAATATGTGTTCTTGCATTTTGTCAAATAGTGATTTATTTTTACATATTTGTTATGGGAGTCGCCTCATTTTCTTCTTCTTCTTCTTTTTTGTCTCACTTTTTATACTGCATTGTCTTGGATAACAAGTTTCGCATTTGTTAGCTTACCACAACCTAATTGGTAGATTCAGTTTCTACTTCTTATATAGAAATTGTCTTGCAATGCAAGTTTTACACTTTCAAAGATGCTACAAGCTAATTCCAAGATTCACTACTATACACTACTAGATTCACGCTTTGGGGTTGTTCAGCATTAATACATTTTATCATGCGATGAACCTTCTACTTTTATGTTTAATAATACACTTCATATATTTGTATTGTTTCTTCCTCTTACCGTTTCGGTCCCAATGAAATAATGAATGCAAAAAGACCGCTCTTGGAACAGCTGATGTTCTGTACGAACTATTATAAATACGGGCATATGAAATACATACAGTTGTGTATTAATAACCATTAAAATAGAAATTTCTTCCCATGATAAAGTGTGCTAATGGGTCTACACCCTACCTAGTAACGTTGCATTGTAGGAGAGACTTTAAGGATATGCACTCACGATTGCTGTTACTATCTACTGAACAATATAGCTCGGAAATAAATTGCAGTAGAAAGGGTTAAATCGTTAAAGTTTTGTTCACATATACAATGGGCTTGTGTTCTCATTTTTTAGTGGTCGATTTTTCAATTGTTGATTGAAATTGATGTTAATAAATGTGTATTAGCGTGTCTATTGTATTAAATATGTAAATGTTGACGGAGATATAGCAATTAAAATTTTTAATTGTAGTTTTAGCGCTAGAGATGGTCGGTAATTTGTATGACGTGAAATGCATTTTAACGTCAGTTATTTGTTGAGTAGGTCAGTGCTGTGGTAATTTTTTGTAGCTGTTGGTAGTCGAAATAATTAAGTCAAGTCAAATCAAAGAATAATAAGTTTTTATTTTATTTAACTCTGTTACCGCAAACATAATATTGGAATTTTATTGATCCTTGAAATAGCTGTAAATAATATTTGATATTTAGATATACAAATACATATAGCAGAGATTTATGAGCTGTAAGGTTGGTAATCTGTAAACTTGTTAGAGTTCTGTCAAGAATATATTTCTTTTACGCTCTGTTGTATAAAAGAGATAGCAACATAGTGCACGTGAGGTCACATGCAGTTGGAATGTTGTACAACGTTGAATCCCTTTAATAATTAAAGAGACAAAATGACTTTTCTAATTGATAATATCTTCTGAAATATAAGGAGTTATTAAAAATAATTGGACATTTGGCTCTAGTAACCAACTTCATCAATATATAGGACAGTTTTAGTTTTAGAAATTAAGACTTAGGACACAAGCCCATTGATATAGTTTTCTATATGATTTGAATCGCTTCTGCAGATCTTTTTACCTATATGGTTCTAGTTTATGGTGTCGAAGCCTTGAAAAATACTTAGCTGGTTATTATTTCAAGTACGTTGTATTTGTATATATAAAAGGATACAATAAGTTCAATAACATTTGTGGAGTAGATATCCAAAATAAAGACCTAGTGTATTTGTAAAAAGTGAATCCCTGCCTACGCAATGGACGGACATTTATGAACCATATCCTGTCCGTGATTGTGGGTGCATCGTTATTCATCATGGTTCTTATTTGCTATCGGAAATAGGCCGGGCCTTCATCGTATAAAAATAAACAAATAGATAAAAAGTTTCCGTTATAGAATAAAAATAGATAAAAGTTCACGGCTAAAAACTTATGAGCATTTGTTTGGACATAATATTTTTTAATTATTGCCAATGTATAATAGCCCACTGATACAGGGTCACTTAAAGGGCCTCAATTATCCGTATTAATAGAGGGGACAGTTAGGGCTTCTGGACCCGAATCCATCGGGTATTGGCAATAAACTCAAACCCGAGACCCGGGTAGAAAGCCCGACGGATCCGGGTCCGAATGCTGGTGTATATGCAAAATTAAATAAAACCCAATTCGCGGTGCTCGAATTACACAGCCCAAAAATTTTAAATATTTCTTAAATATTTATTTATTTACCTATATACCATTTTGGAATCCTGAAGAGTTGCGCCAATTTTAAAAAAAAACTTGCCATAGTAGTGTTCATACTTTTTTTTACACCACGATGAGTTAAAGTGGACAGAAAGTAAAAATCTTTAAAAATTTTAGAGACAAAAATAATTTCAATTGATTTTTGTGTAAAAACTATTAGCATTCTGAGATTTTTAATGGTTTTGGTCGATAGCAGTGCTATTTAGGTTGCCGATACAAATCAGAAATATTTGAAAAATTGTGGTCATGGTAGTTAAAAACATCTTAAGGTGTTTCAATTTTCGAAAAATATTTTTTTTTTCTAATTCCTAAACAAAATGAGATAAATTTTTTTCTTCTTTTTTTCTTGTGTAGTCATGAGCAGGACCACCCTCTGGTGCCGGCATATCGTTGAATTTTGGGACACCCTGTATAATTAGATTTCGATAACGCAAAAATAAATGAATTGCGATTGTTACTTGAAAATTAAGATGGACCAGGACCCGGATCCGTCGGGTTTATAAAATATCTGATCCGGATCCGGTGGGTATTAAAAAGCTCTAGGATGAGGATTTGGGTGCATACACCTGTTATGTATCATGCGTCTATGCTATTGAAATAAAACAAAAAATAACAATTAACCAATTTTATTTAACAAATTCAAAAAATTATTGACAAATTTTTCTACGTATAACATTATAACAGTTTAAAGAGATACAAAAATAGATGATCCAATAAGGTACGTCACATCGCAACGATTGTCCTGAGTAAACGCACTGAGTGTTCAATGCGTTGAGGTTGTCGACCAACGTTCGTTCTAGTGTTATCAGATGCGTGCGGATAGGAAGGATAACATGGTTACTTACATGGTATTGCAACAAGCAAATAGGCCATACAAAGGACAATAAGACCTTAAATTGCTGTGAACATAATTTGGAGTAGAAGCTAATAAAAAAAGAAACAAAAAGCAACCAAACTGTACACAACAACTTTTTTCAATTTAACACTAATTTTCCTTTCGGCAATAACCATAATGGTGACTGTGCCAAATCGGGACAGTACGTAAGGTGCTATACAATTGCGATTTTAAGTTTTTCGCTGTTTTCATTAATTTTAGTGGAACGCATCTCTCCCAGATTCCTCTGTAACTCATAGTTTCGATGAAATATCGAACTTTCTTTTGACCAATTTCCATTTTGGAACTGCTTCGTCGGTATATTTGAACAATTGAATCGATTTTCTTTTGGTCATATATAATTAAAATCGGTTTTCTTGATATTGGTTCGTTGGACACACTTGTACAATGCTTGGCGCGTCCATCCCATTGGCGGATATTTTCACATGTGGTTTTCATGCGTCGGTGAGTTTCACTTAACGCATAACCGTCTATTGTCAAATATTTTATGATGTCTGTATGATACTCTGCATTAGAACCCATCCTTGGTAAATTCTCTATAGTCACACAGCAAACTGAAAACTAGGGAGACTACAGAAGTATAAGAAGACCAAGATCCTCACTATCAATAGATCTAAGAGACTGTGGGTCTCAACAGTAGATCTTATATCAATATATAGGCTCAGAATCTTTATTGCAAGAATGACGACTCGTGAAAGAACGTAAGAAAGAATGGTATGTTGTGACAGGATATCAATCCTCACGAACATCATAGTACGCGAGATAATTTAATATAAATACCTATTTAGAAAGATAGGAAGGAAAAATGGTGTATGCCAACAATGTGTCACTAAATTTGGTAAAAAAACATGTCATGAAGACATATTTCTTCTCCGAATAATTAAAAAATGTCGTGGTCACTTAACGCTTAATGATTGATAAAACGATAAAACTTTAAGATCTCATCAGAATTTGGTTTTTTTATAAATCACTATTGGTATTCTTCTGCGATCAACCTTAGGGGTCATCCATAAATTACGTCACCCAAATATCATTTGAAAGACACTTTTCACCCCCTTTACTCTATTCACATTTTTTGTTACATCACTCATTTGAAAACTAATCATTCTTTTAGTCTTATTTTTATCGGTATTTTTTATGTCGATTCGATATGACGTCACAAAACCATCCCCTTTGCCAGGTCTGATCTTTTCTGACCGTCTCCGCCCCAATATTGGATATAGAAGGAAAAAGATGAATGAAAAATGGTGAAGTGTCCTGCTTTGTGACGTTTCTATCACTATTGCACTTCAATTATAGTTCGCATCAACTTTATCTTCATTTGTATTCCGACAGGTGGTTTCGCAATTTGTTGCCGATAAAATAGACATTTCATATAAACGACTGTGATAAACTGAACTGTAAATGAATTCTTTCATAACAAAATGTCATACGCATCTTCAATATGATGTCAAAGTGACTCCAAAATGTTTACTAGGTAAACTTTTACTGTAAAAGTTTTAAAATCCAAAAAGTAAAGCTAGAAAGTTGAAATTTGTACTTTAGTGTACGTAGTTTATAAATCAAATTGAGAAAACAATAATTTCTCAAAAAGCGTATCCATCTGCTAACTTAAGGGGATCGTCTCACAGGTGATATTCAATGAAAATCGTGTCTTCGTATTATGGATTTTATATCAAATATTTTCTTTTTAGAAAATATGTTTTTCGTGAAATATCCATTAAAGATAAATAAAGGATTTTGTAATGTAAAAATTTAAAAAATCAGTATTCAACAACCATAAATTAATTCCTAAGAAGTACCAATTTTTGCATTATTTAAGATGCTTTATTGTGGCCTTAAGTTTAGAATATCAAAAATATGAACCTATAGACTCATTATATTTAACCTTTCACTTCAATGCTTTATCATCTTTGCTTATTTTCGATAAAGAATGGAAGTACAAAATCAATTATATTAAGTCATGTTTTGCAATTATTTTATGAAATAAAATCAACTATTCAGTTGAAAAGGTGGCCTAATTCTAATATGATTATTGCATCAATTTGTTGAATCCTCCTATATTATAATGTTCCAAGTGAAAGTTTATATGTTTATAAGTCTACGCGATTCGTATGGTGGCTCGAAAACGGCTCCGCGCATTTTCTTGAAAATTGTCTATTTCGTAGAGAAAAACATTCTAAGACATTTGGCGTCCTCAGATTTTCCCCTGAATTTCTTGGAAATCCGTAATTTCGGAAAAACTAAAAAAACAAATTCTGCTATTTGGCTCTATACCTATTCGTAAAAGGTAGAAAGTTGAAATTTTGTATATGTATTACGGTGTTCAATGCTAACATTTTTTGAAAATTAGAAATTGAAAATGGGTTGAGACTAATAGGGGGCCCGGTAGGAAACTTTGGAGAAAGCTCAAATTTTATTTAGGGGCACGGGGACAGTTTTTGCCGATGGATAAAATAATAATAAATAAATTGGTTAAAAATTGAAATGAAATGTCGCTTGCGACGGGGGTGAACTCTAGTAAAACTATAAAATGTATTATTTTAATTAAAAGTAAATTCCACGATAATTCATTTCATTCATTCATAAGATTTCGTGAGTAAATGTCCTTAATCTCTGTTTAATGAAACTATGTAACAATAAATCACGACAGTCTGAAAACATCCTACATATTCAGCGCATCCCATGGTGACATGAGAACGAGGAACGAGAAACGAGAATGAGATACCTAAACGAAGCACTGCATACCTACTTCTTGTTTGTTTTATTGTTCTTAACAACATTTTATTATACACATAGTTTTCTTTATTATATATTTCTAATCGTGTTGATTAAATATTTTAGATATAGATTACTATTATCATTGGATTTTACCTCTTGAAAAGTAACAATATAAAGCCAGTTCTGTACAAGACTCTGACGAGAGTAAATGTTTATTACTAATTAAAAATTAGTATTAGTGACTTTGTGTGTTAAGGTGAATTCTCTCAGTATTTAGAATGGAGATTCAAGGAGTGAAACAACATCAGGTTATGGATGAATTCATTCACGAGTTCAGAGTTGAAGGACTAAATAAAGTTGTAAGAATTATTTTTATTATTAATTAAATGCAAAATTATTGTTTTACTAAGTCAGTTATATGATTTGATCTATACATATTAAATAAATGTTACGTTTCCACAACAATTTTTTCAATTTTTATATTTGAATTGAATTACCGGTGAATGACCTAACTGAAGTATCATTCCCACTCACTGCTTTAATTTAATTTTGTATTTTGTATTTAATTTAAATTGTTTAGCATATGCCAATACCCGTAGTCATTCACAGTACCGTTTTTAATTTAATTTACTTTTTTAAGTTTTCTTAGTTTTTTTAGAACCTTAGAAGGTCCAATGTTTTAAATTAAAAATATTAAATTAAGAAAAACTATATTATATTATAACCTCGAAAATGTGACAATCTGTCAAAACGCAGTAGGATTTACTTTTTGTTATTTAGTTTTTGAAAAATATAGAAGAGAAAACAATTTCTAATACTAATTGTTATTAAAAATAGCAATTTTAATTATTTCACATACAAATTTGTCGAACTGTCAAAATTTATATTACTAACGATGCATATGCACCAACTAAATTAACTGAATTTAAATTAAAACACAAATGTGAAAATGAATGCTTAAACGAAAACCTTAAATCTAGATTACAATATTAAATAGAAACAGTAAATTAAATAACAAAACAGTGAGTGGGAATGAGACTTTATACAGTCCGGCGAGTGGTAATTCGTTGATTACCGGATTTGTTCGTAAAATCTGGTAAAATACATAACATCGTAATACTTTATAGCGATAATTTTATTCCCCTATTCTGTGACTTATTTTGGTGATTTTTAAATTAGGTTACTTAGGTTATATATACATTGTTATAGAAATAGGGGTCTTAATGCGGTATTGTACACCTATTTGCACTTGATAGAATGTGCCTGTGATCAATTTACATTTGACAGAATGGGTTCTTAAATTTGACTTTCTAGTTCTAAATTCTCTGCGGGCACCCATATGGACAGTCCCTTCAATTATTAATTCTCTGTATAATTCGGGTCAGAGGCGGCCTTAGGGGGTGGTAAACGAGGCAAACGTTCGGGGCCTTGCACTTGTAAAACCACTTGAATCCCTGCGTATATCTTTTAAGACATTCATGTACCTTAGTTTATCATCATTAATATTTGTCGTCTTTGTGCTTGTTAACTTTTATAAATACTCCAATATAAAATTTTAAAACTCTACATCTAAAAACTTACTTTCAATTTACATAAATTACACAAAGAACAAGGGCCTCGCAAATATCTGCCGCCTCTGATTCGGGTCACTTTTCCATTCCTTCCAGTTATTACAATTACATAAATCACTAATTGATTTATATATTATTCTGCTCATTTCTACTGGAAAGATGGCTCTAAGAAAAGTATTTCTTATACTACAATTTCATTCAATTATTTATTTTCTAATTTTTATTCTATTGTTGTGCTTATTAACATAATTTTTATATTAATTTTTAAGAACTTTTTCTCACCTCGTTAATTTACTGTGTACAAAATACAGACATATATATAGTATATATAATATATTCAGTATTAATTTTATACAAATATATAATCTTGTTTTGGCAGAAAAATGTGTTTAATTACATGTAATTGCTTCGTTAATTTGTTATTATTTTTATTAACACAAAAAATTATCATCTTATAAATAATTACATAAAATTTATTGTATTAACAATAAATTTACTTTTATAAATATTTTTTAAATGTTATCAGTAAGGTATATCAACAGTAGCACATTTAATTGAAAGGACTCTGTTATTGTAGGGCCCCGTAATGCTCCAATTAACTTTATATTTTTTTCTAATGAAATCAATTTAGTTTGATGCAATTTTAATTACGTAAAAATTTACAATAAATGCAATAGCGATTATATCTGGAAACGCGTAATTTTGGAAAAACTAGACATTTTTTTTTTACTTTTTGCTATATAACTTTTAATTCGTAAAAGGTAGAAAGTTGAAATTTTGGATATGTATTACGGTGTTCAATGCTAACATTTTTTGAAAATTGGAAATTCAAAAATTGAAAAAGGGGGCGTTAAAAAAATTAAGGGGCCCGGTAGAATACTTTGGAGAAAACTCAAATTTAGAATTGTGTAATGATTAAGTATCGTTTGAATAAAAAAAAATTCAAAATTTTATTTAGGGGCACGGGGGCAGTTTTTGCATAGGTTAAAAATTGTGTTAAAAAATTGAAATTTTGCATATGGGTTTATATTTACAAATAGAAAAAAAAATTCCCAAATTTTGAAAAGAAATTTTAAAATGGAATTAAAATTTGAAATAAAATTCAATTCACAAACAAAAGACAGTCGTCGCTTGCGACGGGGGTAATTCTAGTATTAGTATACATATTACCCTATAATATAATAGGTTTGAAGTGAATTTAAGTTATTATTACATTAATAATGATATAGTAATACTTTTCTCTATATCCGACGAGAGCCCCTCCGGTATAATCAAAATGTATATATATAAATATATATATTTTTTGTTAACAATTTCTTTGGCTTCTTAGACAAATGGCCTTTTATCGCACCAATAATATTCTTCTTCTTTTCTAAACATGTAAATTTGTTATATTTATAATAAAGCGTGAATAAATTAAGAGGATATATTTTTTATAATTTGCGTTACTTCTTCTTTGCGCAATATTGTCGTGTTCAGGTGACTCTTATTGACTCAGTTCTGAAATCATGTATCAATGACATCTCACTAAAATTTCCCGCGTTAATTTAAATAAACGTATATTCAATATATAATATAAGAGTTAGACAACAAGCTTATTGCAGCATTTATGTGTCAACGTATATGCTATATAATTATTACTTTTGTGTTTTGTTTCCATTTACTTGTAGCGTAGTTCATTTAAATAACATTGAGCATGTAAATTCGTATTGTCTTGTTAGCAATATTGTATGGCTATTCTCTAGTATTAAAACGTAGAAATAAGAATACTAATGTGGTCGTCGTAATGGAGTACCGAGTAACACGATTCGCAAGGTTATTTAGCATTCGTGTCATGTCACGTGGTACTATAATACCATATACCCGTCCCGTACCTAACTACTACACGTACATATTGGATATAGATTAGCGGTAAATCGAAAATCATACGCTTAGTCATTTGTATAAACCAGTATAACTCATTCTACTTGACTTGACTTGACAAATACGTTTTCATAAAGTAAATACAAAAACCACCGTATCCATCATTACACTACCGCATGTGCCGTATAGGGATAACCTAGATTTCAATGGTTCTTAACATTTTCTATATGTTTTCATTATTGGTAGAATTTATGGAGCACAAAATCAATAAAATTATTAATTTCATTACTTCAAAGACTATTGTTGAAGGTATTCAAATGTAAATGTGTGTGAAATGTCACACACTATGAAGTTTCTGTCACTTTGCACTTACATTTTTGTCGTTTGGATTCTGTCAAGTGAAGTTGTTTCACCATTTGTAGCACATTACAAGATTTTATACAAATAAAACAAGCCACCATCTTGAAAAAAATGACATATAAAATGACTAAAACGATTTTGTATGTACTATTAATTCTATAGCATCGACATTTTTGTAAATATTTGTTTGCACATCATTTCTTATGAGCGAATATCGCGTACAGTGCTCCAAAATGAAACACAACCCATACTTAAATACAGGTGTATTTCAAGTTTATTTAACATAGGACAATGCCCGTCAATTAGATTTGCAACTGCTGCTTATAACCAGCCCGATAGTCAGTTTACTTGCTAAATCATCTGAATTTGAATTCAGATTTGCTATCATTAGAATTAGCGATTCTAAAATGCGCCACAAGAATATCAGTAAACACTAAAAACTCTATTTATAACACAATATTTTACCCAAGTTATGAAAACAAACCTAAATAAACCAAAACGTCTTCTGCACAGCTTAGTATAGATTAGATTGAACTGTTAAAATCATCATAAATTTTTGTGTTTCACTGAAATTATTGCCTATATCTTAAATTACGAGAGTTCGGCGGCGGCTCATACTTAAAAGAAGTTGTGAGGTATAAACTGCCGATATAACTAAAAAGCACTGACTCACTTATTGTTCTATAATGTATATAGAAACGAATAAGATAAAAGTCATTATCGTAGTATAGATTTATACCGCTCTTATAAGCTCTTTTAAGTATAAGTCACCGCCGAACTATCGTGATTTGGACTATACTATATATTGCAAGGCGTACTTTATTTAATTAATTCAGCCATGTAACTACTATTTATGTGAATATAGATAGATATATTCGAGAAAGCACACACTAAGGTAACACATCTACTAAAGAAAGAACCCTCACCATAATGGAATACATGTAATTGTCAAGTAACATTATAATACCTACTGAAAACATGCAAAAGATACGAACTCGTCCTAGAAAAACAAAACATCATCAAAGGACAATTGTAGGATTTCATTGCAGACAATTAGGTCAAGATTGCAGCACTACAAGCGCTTCTCATTGATACATACCTTTTCAACCAATTTTAAAAGAACAATAATCGGCGAATGTCGGTTAAAATCACCATAAAACAATAAAAAAAGAAAAAGTTTATGTAACATTAAAATCAATTACCTTACATAAAAAATAATACCTGCTAAAAACGAATACTTCTTTCGAATTAATAGAATCATTAAGCTTCTTCCATTTTAAGAATCGAAGCTTAAGATCAGATACTTATATTAAATATTAGTAGGTTTTAATTAAGTAGAATGTTATATAGCAATGGGCTTGTGTCCTCATTTTTTAGTGGTCGATTTTTCAATTGTTGATTGAAATTGATGTTAATAAATGTGTATTGGCGTGTCTATTTTATTAAATATCTAAATATTGACGGAGATATAGCAATTAAAAATTTGAATTGTAGTTTTAGCGCTAGAAATGGTCGGCCATATTTGTATGACGTGAAATGCATTTTAACGTCAGGTATTTGTTGAGTAGGTCAGTGTTGTGGTAATGTTTTGTAGCTGTTGGTACTCAAACAATCCAGTCAAGTCAAAGAATAATCAGTTTTTACTTTATTTAACCCTGTTAAGGCAGACATAATATTGAAATTTTATTGTTCCTTGAAATAGCTGTAAATAATATTTGATATTTTGATATATAAATACATATAGCAGAGATGTATGAGCTGTAAGGTTGGTAACCTTACACAAGGATTGTGATGTCACATGCATTTGGAGTTTGTACAACGTTGAATCCCTTTAATAATTAAAGAGACAAAATGACTTTTTTAATTGTTAATATCTCCTAACATATAAGGAGTTATTAAAAAATAATTGAACATTTGAGGTTATAGTAACCCACTTTATCAATATATAGTACACTTTTATAGAAATTAAGACATAGGACACAAGCCCATTAAAAAATTATCGTTGAGTTGGCAAACTTAGAATTTTCTTTATCACATACGTAAACCTTGTTATGTTTTTTAAACTGTGCTATTTCTACTGTAGAATAATCTAAAATACGAACAGAAGAGTTTTCTAACCCTTTTTTTAAACCCTTTTATAACCTCTCCTCTTCAGTCACATTCGCACGCATGTTTAAAAAATGTGCACTGCGATCGTTTTGTTAGGTAATACTTTCAGGAATTAGTTATTGATATTATCTTCAAAAAAATACTGCAAATATTCCTACTAAATTTATTTTAATATTCTGTCTAACCCGCGAAAACTGCTTATATCTTAGCCTGCAAAAACTAATTTTCCATTGGACACCGATTGAGAACCACTGATATCAACTATGCAGTGAACATGTTGAGTTACACCTATCGAAGACTCATGCACGTTTATTGATCACCTACCTTGTTTTCACTTTTTAGGTACTGAAAATAGGGCACGGTTACTAATTGTAATTCAATTTTTACTTAAGCGTTTAGTTCACTTGCAGAATGTGTAATAAACAGGGTGTCACATGGGAAAGTTCCAATTTTAATTAGAAATATAACAAATTGTATTATATACAGAGTCTGTTTATTTATTTTAAATGATAGAATGCAGGTTTTATGTTTTAGATTTGTACTGTTCAACTGTCGAACCATATTTTTAAACTTAAAGATTTTGCGCCTTAGAATGAAACCCTCTTTACACGTTCTAGACCTTTCTCATTTTTATCCTTGTTTTATACTTGTTTTATTCGCAGTTTCGTTTCTTTGATACAAACAAGAGTAGCAAAATATATACTTTAATAATTAATCATTTTATTAAAGAAATGTAATTTTCAAATATCACAAGTAGTGACATTTCTACTGTAAAAATCCCAGCGGTTATTCACATGGTGCCTGATAGGTGCGCTACCGGGAATTCACAACGACCATTTACGGTTTAAAAATATTACCTAGAAATATTTAACATTTTCTGAAAATACAAGTAGTGTTACTTCAGTTATCAGTTATACCAAGCATAATGATAATTTCGGGAATAATGGATACCCAAAATATATAAAAATCAAATATTATTTTTTCTTATTTCTTATAGGATTAAATGTATCGAATTGTATATTATTTTTGTGTTTATTTGTCGTATGTAATAAAATCTTTTAATATTTATGATTGTATTCCATAACTGTTTTGAATTTGTTCTTTGACCTCGGATTCTGTGACCAGTGCTCGGTTCATTCGCGATCCCAGAAGGCAAAGGATCAATTGATGCCATCAATTTAAATTTTCCTTCTTTCGAAATTATTATTGAGACTTTTCGGTATTTGTAGTACAGGTAGATAATACAATCAATAATATTTAGGTATTTATTCGTTTATTATCTTTGCGACATAGATTAAATATGTTCTTGGAACATCGTTTTTATCTTACGGAAAATGATAATGATTACAATCAATATATCACTTTATTAAAACTGTATTCATTTTTTTAATAATTATTACGTAATGTATTTATAAATTAAATTATTATACTTAGTGCCTGCCAGTTAGAAATAGATAATTATAATTAAAAATATATTTGTTATCATCTAACAATAAACCTTTTATTTATGTTTGATAACTTCATTCATTACATTTTTAAGAATCAATTTCATTTGGTATCAATTTTTTCAACTTATTTCCAAATGAGTCATAAATTTCGGCTGACGTCTAACGTTAAATAGCTAAAGCAGGTCAAGAAAAAATTATTTTAAAATATAGACTGGCTTTATACACTAATAGTAAATTAAATTATAAAATTTGATTTAACCTTTAAAAATTCTGCCATTTGTTATATTACTACATGAAATCAAAAACTAGCTAACATTTAAAAATTTAGTTAATAATATCATGAATTATGAATTATATCATTGTTTTCATTGAGGCATCGCTTTTACTTGGTAATAGTAAATATATAAAAATGTGATTTCCATTTTCAGATAGACAAGAATAACGATGGATATATTGATCTCAAGGAACTTAAGGAAGCTTTGGATATGTGTGGGTTCCGGTTACCGGGATGGAAAGTTAGACAAATGGTCGAAGAAATCACAACGCACGGTGGCCACCGCTCCAATTCTGGAAAGTTAACTTATGATGAATTTGAAACTCTTTGTACGGAATTAAAATCTAATGAGGTAAACTAGCCCATTCCATTTTAATATTTACAGTAATGAAAATTATAGCAGCTCAATTAAAACATTTTTAATTTATTGGAATTATTAGTAATGAATGCATTTGAAATATTTATTTAGGTGGGAAGCACATTTAAGCAGGTTGTTTCCAAAAAAGAAAATTTGGAAACTCTTGGAGGTATGTCCGATGCATCGAGCGAAGGTACTACACACTCTGTGAGATTGGAGGAGCAACTTGCGTTCTCCGACTGGATCAATTCAAACTTATCCCATGACAATGATCTAGGGCATCTGTTACCAATTGACCCGGAAGGAAAAGCCTTATACGATAAATTGAAAGACGGAATAATGCTCTGGTAAAATATTTTTTGATATTACATACAAGTTTAGATTTTAGCGAGATAAGAAGAGGCGTAAAGTATTTCATTATTGATGTGACTTAAATAAAATTAATAATTGTATTCATTATGAAATTACTTTGCAGTAAAATCATTAACCATTCCTGTCCTGATACCATTGATGAGCGAGCAATCAACAAGAAGAATTTAACGTTATATACAAAGCATGAAAATTTGACGCTTGCTTTGATTTCTTCTCAAGCTATTGGATGCAATATTGTTAATATCGATGCACACGATTTAGCAAAAGGCAAACCACATTTGGTCCTGGGTCTTTTATGGCAAATTATTAGAATTGGTCTATTCAACCAAATTACATTGGAAAATTGTCCTGGTTTGACTGCTCTTTTATATGATGGCGAAAAAATTGATGACCTCATGAAATTATCACCGGAAGCAATTCTTCTTCGTTGGGTGAACTACCATCTGGAGAAGGCTGGTGTTGCTAGACGCTGTAATAATTTCCAAAGTGATATTTCTGATTCAGAAATATATACCCATTTACTTAAGCAGATAGCACCTCAAGATTCAGAAGTTAATGTGGAAGCCCTTATGGTACGAATTAAATAATTTTACGTTAATCTTTATTTTGAAAAGTGCCGCCAAATATTGCAACGGTTTTGTTTTTTACCATTTATATTATATTTTTATCATGTTTGTGATACATAAATGCATTATGCTTTGCAAATGCTTTAGTGCAAAGTACAAATTGAACCTATTTATTTGAATGGTAGTAGATCAATTTGTAATATATGACTTGTAAACTGATTAATATATATGTAATTTATCTTCGGCGTGTGAGAAGTATTAAAAGTATGCTTCAAATTTTAGGAACGAAATATGACATCACGTGCAGAAATTATGTTACAACAAGCAGCCAAATTGAAGTGTCGTAGTTTTGTTACACCCCAGGATGTAGTCAATGGTGTATACAAACTGAATTTAGCCTTTGTAGCTAATTTATTCAATAACCATCCTGGTTTAGAAGAGCTTGCTGGTGCATTAGACGGGCTTGAAACTATTGAAGAGACTCGTGAAGAGAAAAGCAAGTTTACTATAATTTTTATTTAGATTTAGTACGTTTTGCTTTATTTTAACGAATTTATAAACTATTTTTCAGCATACCGTAACTGGATGAATTCCATGGGTGTTAGCCCGCATGTCAATTGGTTATATTCAGATTTGGCGGATGGCCTTGTTATTTTCCAGTTGTATGATATAATTAAGCCAGGAATTGTTAATTGGAACAAAGTACATCGCAAGTTTTCTCAACTTAGGAAATTCATGGAAAAGTTGGAAAATTGTAATTATGCAGTTGAACTGGGAAAACAAATTAAATTCTCTCTAGTAGGAATTGCTGGCCAAGACATTAACGACGGAAATGCTACACTTACCTTGGGTAATTATTTATGAACGTTTTGTTTTTATATAAACGTGTGTATTTTGCTCTTGAAATTCACAATATTATTTTCCAGCTTTGATATGGCAATTAATGAGGGCTTACACCTTGTCTATACTAACTCAGTTAGCCAACACTGGAAGTCCTATTATTGAAAAGGAAATTGTACAATGGGTGAACAAGAAATTACAGTCTGCTGGAAAGACATCGTCCTTGAGTGGGTTCCAGGACCGCACAATTGCTAATGCTATTGTAGTTATTGATTTAATAGATTCGATTAAACCGAAAACAATTAACTACGATCTTGTAAAAAACACTGGAACTCCTGAGGTTCGTCTTAAGCATTCATATTTTTATATTTATATTTTAAAGTCAAACAATTGTTTTAATTTGATTAATTTTTTCAGGATAATCTAGCAAATGCAAAGTATGCAATTTCAATGGCCCGCAAAACAGGGGCTCGTGTTTATGCATTACCAGAAGATATTACAGAAGTAAAACAAAAAATGGTAATGACAATGTTTGCCTGTTTAATGGCCATTGACTATGTACCTAACATGGATAGCATACAGCAGTAGTATTATAAAGCCCAAACATTTCTGTACATCATGCAGAGTGTCAACGCCTTCTGAGCCGCAATACAAGAATATTTATATTTTATCGCCATCTTATTCACAACGAAATCATAAAGACGTATTTTTTCTCAAGGAATTTGGATACTTTTTTAATATTAGTGTTTAGAATAATATATATGTGTAGTTAAAATTTAATATATTAATTTCAGTTATACTAAAATTTAATTCAGGGGATATTGATTAAATATAGACATTTTATGTTTAACATGAACTAAGAAATCTTATCCAAAACCAATGCAATATAACTTAGAATATATTCTAGATAAAACTAGCAAGCAACCTTTTACCATGAATAGTGTAACTATTGTTTTTAATTTCGATATTTCCATGTAAGTAGTTTTTAAATATGCTATAAATTTGATATTTTCTATTATTATTAATTTCCAAATTGTTGACCAAACACCTATATAAGCTCTTATGAGGGCAATTTATTGTAAGACATTACCATTTCTCTTTAAACTTATATAATTCCATATTACCATTAAGAATGGTAAGTTAGTTGTAAATTAGGTAATAATTATTCAGATTCTTATCTTTACCATTTTTTATTAAACAATTTTATAAAATTATACTTTGTACTTAGATTAAATGTAATATTATTTGTATAGTTTGATGCTGTGATTATAATTTTCTTCAGCGTTTTGGAATTAAAAAATATATTTTATGAATATTACGTATACGACGTAAGAATCTACACCAAAAATATCAAAATTTTAAAACTGTAAACCGTATTTATGACGTATTCATATTTTAAAACGAACATTGAAAAGCTCTGAGAATTAACATTTATCCACTTGAAAGTTCAATCCAAAAGTTGTTAATCTGAACTCTTTTTAAATATATTGATCATAGATTTTAATTACTGTTTTCTTCATATATTACCATGCTTGAAAATGAAGAAACTTTAAAATTTCAGTATTACAATAAAAAAAATTCTTCCAAATGTTCTTTCCTCTCTGAAACGATGCTCTCAGCTTTAAGATAATGGCTTACTTCCATGCCTTCACGTCTTCCATTTCTTAATGAAATCGTAAAGCCATTTGTTTCAGCTGTTAGCGTGAATTTGATAGACTGCGTGACGATTTTCTCCTTTTGGGTTGTTACTTTTGTGTTTACGTAGTTACGTAATTATGGCATGGTCAGCCTTCAAAAAAACTATTTTGTGGGCTTATGAGCTGAACGTAACATTTTGGCATTCTTTACTTTCGCATTGAAAGCAGTCTGTGACAGATTTTATAAAATAATATCAATACAGTATAATAATCTTAATGGAACCGATTGCGTAACATACGGGTTGTCCTTGAGTCGTAGATGTTCATAAAAATTATGAAATCTGTTGGAGCCGCCTTACTTTTTATACCATATACCTAAATAGATATCAATTTAAGACGCATGTTTACTTAAAATGTACTTTTACGAATTTTAAAATAAATTTGTATTAACTTAAATAGATAATATTTTAATGAATGATATTTTAAATTTCATTTGTTATGATTTAACTAGAATAATACTCTTTAAATTAAATGAATAAAAATTTACAAAATAAAGAAAATAATAATTATGATTGGTTAGTTGTAAACTTGAACTTTAGATAATTGAATAATATTTTTTGTGAACGTAATAATTGTAAAAATTATTTTGATATATTTATTAACGTAATTTCTGTCCCACATTGAATGCAACAAAAACGTAATGTATACATAAATGTTCTTACATTACTCCTTCATTGTGGTTAAATTTAAAAGAGTTCATTTATTCGGCTCTAAGGACAGTTAAACATTATAATCTATTACTAAAACTAATAATAAGTACTAATATAAATAAAATAATTTTTTCTGTAAAATATCATGCATAAGTGCCATGTATGGTTTTTATCACCGTTCAATTTTTGATACATTTTATATCAAAATATTTGTATAAAATAAAATGCAATACGATGCCATAAGACATAATAAAATCAGTACACTATCAGTATCTTGGATATACCAAAAACTTGCAGGGTTACAAATAGGTTTGTTATGTACTAATATGCTCATTTATGACAATTGTAACAATAAACTATTCAAGTCATAAATTAATAAGAAAAACGACTTTTATTTCATGAATATCAAAAGAGTTTTTTAAAAGTTTCTCAACTTCTTTTTTCTCTGTTTTTTCTATTCACTTTAGCATCCGATAATATTTCTACCAGTGAAATGGTACTATCGTTGCATATCATTCAGGAGGATAATGTTTATAAGCGCCCTCTATTAAACAATAGATAAATAAAAAAGTAAAGAAAAAATGTTTATCACCAAAAATTCTTCACAGTTTATATAAACTGTGCTTTATTCATTCTTTAAATATAATATACAATCAAATTCAGCGATATTAGGCTATTAATATTATTATTTCTCTTCATCCTTATTTTAGATTATACAGAATATACAATTAATTAATATTTTTAGCATAATTAATTAGTTAATAAAAATTAGCTTCCTCAGTGTTCAATACAATAGGCTTCAACATTTAAAAAAAAAGAATTCTGATTATTCTGAACGCAGGCTCTTTAACAAAATACAATTTTCCTCGGGCAATACTATCACATACGCCTACTACTACACTACTCCTGGGCAATCGGCGTTTCTTCTATATGTCAATGGATCTGTCAAAAAATATATTAATATAGCTGTCAATATTAGGCTGCGTTTAGTCTGATATTAATTGATATCTATTAAAATGGCGTTATCTAAAAGCTTTCGTGTTTTCGAAAAAACTGGCCCACCAACACATAGCGTTTTAATGGAACATAGACATAAATCTGAAACTCTTCTATTTGAATCAAAAGTTATGGCTGTACTTTGTAAGTATTACAACAATTTATAAATTATTATGAAAGAAATATCATTATTCTATGATACCGTATTATAGTACAGTAATTATTCATTAATATTGGCACCCATATACAATTTTTTAATTTATAATATTAATATTTTAGCACCGCAGGAAGTGGAGGCTATTCATAAACAGTACACAAAACTTTGTGATGCTTACGGATGTCTGGGAGTGCTACAATTAAGTGTCGGTGACAATACAGCTCTCTTTTTAATACTTGTGTCTGGCTGTTTTTCTATAGGTAAAATCGGCGAGTGTGAAATATTTCGCATAACTCAGACCACTTTCATATCCTTGCAGCATCAAACTCCAAATGATGAGCGAATAGCTGAAGTACATACATATATATTTTTCAATCAATTATTTCTGTAATTTTGAACTATGCTATAATTTTTCTAATTTTTCTCAAGGTTAGAAAATTATTAAATTCTGGTACGTTTTATTTTGCTTGGAGTAGTGGAGAAGCAGAACCTCTAGATATAACATTATGCGCACAAAGATGGAGCAGAACAAATGAAACTGATAATAGATTTTTTTGGTATGTTCTAAACTTAAGATTCTATACTTTAAATTTACTTTTTAATAAATACAGGGTTATTTCATTTGTCTAGGAATCGAACTTTGCATGTTCATATGAGACGGTTTGGCGTAGACACTGACTCTTGGCTCATTAAGGCGATGTGCGGATCTATAGAAATAAGAACGGTGTATATATCACATATTCAAGCCAAAGCAGCATTAATCTCCAGACTGAGCTGCGAGCGGGCTGGTACAAGGTATGTTTTCGAATGATTTAGTCATAGATAAAGTAATTCATCAATTGATTTCAATAAATATTTAGGTTTAATGTACGTGGTACAAACGATGAAGGCCATGTTGCTAATTTTGTTGAAACTGAACAAGTTGTATTTTTGGATAAGCAAATTACATCTTATATACAAACTCGGGGCTCCGTACCATTATTTTGGGAACAGCCTGGAGTTCAGGTAAATAAAAATTGAATTTTGAAAACCAAAGTTTCTATCACAGATATTTTCAATAAGAACATATGCAGGTTGGATCACACAAAGTGCGATTATCACGCGGTTTTGCTTGCTCTGCTGTAGCGTTCGATCGGCACATGAGTCTTATGAAAATGAGATATGGTAAACAAGCCATAGTAAATCTGCTTGGTACAAGCTTAATTGGAAGTAAAGAAGGGGAAGCTATGCTAAGTAATGAGTTTCAGGTATGCATATATAGAATATATGTTATATAATTTGAAAATAATTCTGATAACAATATTACGTTTTAGAAACATCACAATGAATCTAGACATCAAGCAGATGTTCCGCACATTGTGTTTGACTATCATCAAGAATGTCGTGGTGGAAATGTAGGTGCCTTAAGTAAATTAGGTGCAAGAATATCTCAGTTTTCAAAAGAAATAAACATATTTTATTTAAATGAAGGAGCTATACACAGGTTCTTATACATAAATCTAAGTAAATATATTAAATACAATATATAATAATATGCTATACCTTGCAGTGTACAGCTAGGAACAATAAGAACAAACTGCTTAGATTGCCTTGATCGAACAAATTGCGTGCAGACTTATATTGGCTTAGAAGTATGTTTTTGTTTTAAATCAAAGTACATACTTAAATTGATTATGTGGTTTAAAATTTAAAAGTTTTAATACAATTACAGATATTACAAGAGCAATTAAAATTGCTTCAAATACCAGACAAGAAACAAACAGCATCTCGATTTGAAGAAATTTATCGTCAGATGTGGATTAATAATGGTAATGAAGTTAGCAAAATTTATGCTGGAACTGGTGCAATTCAAGGAGGATCTAAGGTTACGATTTGTCTACTTTCGTTAACTTAAAATATTAGTTACAGAAATAGAAGACTAGTGGTAATAATTTACCAGTGTAACTAATAAAACGATGTTTACAGTTGATGGATGGTGCACGCTCAGCTGCAAGAACAATTCAAAATAATCTTTTGGATAATTATAAACAAGAAGCTATTGATGTGTTTTTATTTGGATCTAGTCTTAATTCGGAGCTTTTAGATAGAGCTCGAAACTTACTTCCATCGCATATGCTTCATGGTAGTATGAAAGTAATAAATATTATATTTTTGATTGTCCTCATTTTAATGTGTTATATTATGTATTTAGCACCAACACCAGTATTAAGAGAAATTTGTAAACGAGCCTCACAATTTGTAACACCAACAAAACTTAGAGTAGCTGTTGGAACTTATAACGTAAATGGAGGAAAACATTTTCGCAGTGTTGTATATAAGGATGTTTCTCTTGCGGATTGGTTATTAGATTCTCATTTTAATGCTCAAGCTAATTGTAAGTTGCAATTGTTTTTGGTTTTTTTATGCAAATATTAACGGCAAGTATTTTACAGCTCTCGTTAATTTATGTCACGCAGCAGAAGGAGCTAAAGCTCCTATTGATATGTTTGCTGTTGGATTTGAGGAGATTGTAGATCTGAATGCCAGTAACATAGTGGCCGCCAGGTTTGTACATTTGTTGCTTATCATATATTAATTAGCAATATAAATTCAAAAATATTTATTTATAGTACTGATAATGCTAAAGCGTGGGCTGAAGAATTAACTCGGGTTCTTTCTCGGGAACAACAATACTCATTGTTAACTTATCAGCAACTAGTAGGTGTATGTTTATATGTATTTGTAAGACCTGAACATGCGCCATATATTAGAGACGTTGCCATTGATAGTGTTAAAACCGGATTGGGAGGAGCAACAGGTATAGTATATGTGTTTCAAAATTAGTTTTTAGTCTTACAGTCAAAAAATTTCATTTTTTTTAAATTTTGAATAATTACTGCAGGTAACAAAGGAGCAGCTGCCATTCGATTTGTTTACCATGGAACTTCAATGTGTTTTGTTTGTGCACATTTTGCTGCTGGCCAATCACAAGTTACAGAAAGAAATGCTGATTATGCTGAAATTACTAGAAAAATAACATTCCCTATGGTAAATTAAGTAGGTTCTATAACGTAATATTATTTACAATGGTAACAAAATAAAAATTCTTATTTCTCAGGGACGATCATTAAATTCCCACGAATATGTGTTTTGGTGTGGAGATTTCAACTATCGGATTGACATGGATAAAGATGAAATGAAAGAATTAATTAAACAAGGAAATCTGGAATCAATATTAGAAAATGATCAGCTTCGAGTAATAATACATCTATTTTTATTTATGTTTTTTTATGTTTTCTAATTTAATAATATTTTTGATGAACTTTTTTTTAGAAACAACAAGAAGCAGGAAATGTTTTTAAAAATTTTTTGGAAGGTGATATTACTTTCCCTCCAACGTACAAATATGATTTATTTAGTGATGATTATGATACCAGTGAAAAATGTAGAGCACCTGCATGGACAGATCGTGTTTTATGGAAAAGACGTAAACAGGTTACGGATACAGGTATATTTCTATTTCGTTATTACTAAATATATTATACCAGCTTTTTGAAAAACTTCTTAACATGATTAACCTATTACTTATAAGGTAATGAAACTGATAGTGATTGGAACCCAGGAAATCTGATTCATTACGGTAGGTCTGAACTAAAACAAAGTGATCATCGTCCTGTAATTGCAATTATCGATATTGAAGTCTCAAAGGTTGATGATGAAAAAAGAAAAAAAGTTTTTCGAGAAGTTATGCAAGATTTAGGACCGCCAGATGGAACAATCTGCCTTAAAGTAAATATCTTGTATATGTATTAAATATCAAAATTTTGGGAGTTTTTTAAGCTTTTTATTTTGTTGATTTAAGTATGAGTCAGGTGAAGATGAGGAGGATGGTGTTTCCTTATTTGATCAACAAATGCTAGAAGCTTTAATTCATGAAATATCCAAAATTGGTGAAATTATTCTAGTGCGATTTGTAAAAGATATATTATGGATGACATTCAGAGATGGTCTTGTTGCTTTAGCTGTCCAAGGTTTAAACACAATACAGGTAATAATCTATTATTGAAACGTGTTATGTAATGCTGTATAAATTTTGAATTAAATGTTAGTTTGAATTAATTAAAGGTGTTAGGGAAAACATTAAGCATAACTTTAAGATCTCCTGACTGGGTAAAAAATACAGAAGATGAAATAAATTTGAGCGCCGATAATACTGTTTGTATTTGTGATGGAACTCCTGATTATAATCGTATGTGACACATGTATACGAATAATAAATTATGAATAAATATATTTTATATTTACATCTTCCTTGTAATTTCAGAACTGGGAATTCCAGAAATGCCACCACCACCAAAATATACTGGTGTAAGGCCTTCTCCACCTACTAGGCCACCGTTACCGAAGTCACCTACACCAATTAAAAAACCAATAGTGGTAAATAATAAGGCTAAAATTCTTAATTAATCATAGTTGCGTGTAATTCGCATACATTAATTAAAGAAATTATTTTGTAAAACATACTATACTTTGTAATAATAGTAACGTATAATTTACATCTAAAGATATCTGCTCGCATTTGTATTTACAGGAAAACTTGATTGAAACATAACTTAGAATTAGTTAGATTTTAGTTCATATATTATATTTATTAGGTGTGTTTTTACAGGCTGGTGTTATTAGTATAGTTCCGAATCAAGCACCGCCCGTACCCCGAAATGAACCAAAACCACCTAATAGTCCCCAGCAAGCTATATATCCAACTAGCCAAACACCGAGTGAAAATGAATCATCAGCTATTTATGAAGAAATTACCGATGATGTTTGTGTTTGTTGCATTGAATTTATTGTAAACATATTTATATTTTTAAAACATATTCTGTTTTATTATTTAGATAAGCTATCCGGAACCTCAGGGGCCTCCACCACCACCTCCAAGACAAGATACATATGATCAACCTGTAGAGACAAAATCTCAACAGAATAGCCCTCCACAAGGTGCTCCGCCACCATTGCCAGTGAGACAAGCTCCACCTCCAGTACCTGCTTCTCCGTTAAGAAGAGGAGTACCACCACCAGTTCCAGCACGGATTGGTGCTCCTCCGCCACTTCCTGCCAGACCAACGAACCAGTAGTTATTTTCCAGTGAATAATTATTTCATAAGCTTATTTTAAATTAAGTAATTATGCAAATATTATGTATCCCAGTTTCTTGCTATTAAAGTCAAATAGTAAGTAATGTAAGTACACAACGTAGTAAATTGGAAATGTTAGTTTTACTGCGAATTATGAAAGTAATAAAAGTAACAGTACTAAATGTTTATTTTAGATAGAAAATATTTATTCAATATTTATATAGGTCTATTTTATTTATCTACAAATCTTATCAGTGACTTTAAATATTTAGTCGCCCTATTAAAGTATTAGTTCATTTGTGTTGAAAAGTATTGTAGATTAGTAACCGCAAGCAATAATCAGAGTCTCATATACCATAACTCGTTTAATTTAGGTTTTTTCGTTTTGAAACTCTTGAAAACTTGCCGTAGCGGTAAGTTAAAATATGACTTTAATTAAAAATAAATCGTTAAGATTCGTTAAGAAAGTTTCTTTGCGATTAAATTTTTACTAAAGTAATATTTTTATATTATGGTTATATTAGCAAAATTAAATGTATAAATATGTAGTTACCATGTTAAAGTTCTATGTAGCATACTTTATTAATATTTTAATTAACATGTTATAAAATATATATCAGATAAATTATATAGTGTATCATACGGAAACTGACCAAGGCATCTTTAGCAACTGTGTACTACACTGTTTTCAGTTAACACATTTTTGGTATTATTAGCATTTAAAACAAAGTACTAAAATCTATAATAATTTATTTTTAATTACTAGACTGTAATTGATCTCTTGTTAATTTTATGATTGATCTATGTGCATTTCTTATAATAAATTATAAAGACGCTTTTGTTATATAATATAGTTATTTTAAATCATTGTGAAACATTTATTCCAGTCAAGGCATCATCTAAAAATATGCAAGTTTATATAAGTTTATTTGAAACCATTCTGAACCTTCCATAATAGTAGTGCCAATAATTATTCCAAATACTTATTTTTATTATCTCATTAAAAATGAGTAATCAATGTTAGTTAGTAATTACATAATGTTATTTTAATTAATAATAACTTTTATAGATATTAAAGTCGTCACTCGTAAAAACTTTTAATATTTCCGATGTTGAGGTCAAAGTTTATCTTCGTTATTGCATTTTTATGTGAATGTGAAGAATTAAGTTTATAAATAGTTTATATATGTGTTTAATATTCATAATTATCAGAGGCGAACTGCCGGATCAAATATTTTTTAAAGGATAAAAAAAATATTTAAAGGTTCACATGGCATTTTTGTTGTAATTTCTTGACCAGCGCTATATTTCTTGAGTTACTTAACACGTAACTTAACGGTATGGTTCACATATAAGAGTTAATTTTTAAGAATAGGACGTGGAGTTAAAAGATTTGAGCATATTCGAGATGTGTTAAATTGAATTAAAATTAAGAAATAAATAGTATTTGATAGGTGGTGCCTTGTCTGCATATACTAGTTATGATATTACAAAACGCATGGCATTTGTAGCTGTTGTTGAGCATAATATACTTTGTTCCTTGTGAAATATATATATGTTATACATGCATATATGTAGATTAAATGGAAAATACTGACAATATAAATATAAATGTGTTTTATTCATACAAATGTTTTTAATAATTATTCCGCTTAACACAAAACATGCCTTACCTTACCTTACATTCATGTAGTATTTTACTTAAACAAATTCTTGTCATATTTAGTCTAATTATAGTTTATTATCCCTTATATTATAGAATTTTATAGATTGTGTTTTCGATTCTATAATCCTTAAAAGGGTTTTCTTAACAAAGTTTGGAATTTATTAATGAGTAATATATGTCAAAAAAACGTTGCAATAGTTTACGTAAATATAACTTTTTGTGTGATAGACCGGATACACGTAATTGTGTGTAGCAGAATATATACTGTTTTTTCAGATTTAAGTGGTAAGATTTAAGAAATATAATATGGTTTAGTGGCTATAAACATAAGTGACAAGTAAATTATAGAGATATTATTTGATGTTTAATCAAAGATAGGCAAGATATGTCTATTATGTAATATGTGATATGTAAATTAAAGTCGGAAGACTTGTATTTTTTAATGATCCCTTTGAAGATTATGTTTTGCGTAGCAAAGGTCTGTCCAGCGCTGTTTTATCCTTTCTTTTAGTGAGGAGGAAGATAATAGGATAGAATTCCTCATGTCCGGGATTCATAGCGATCCGAACATCATATTTGATATGATTTAGAACTTAGGAAGACCCAATTAATTTTTCATCATTTGTTTCCATGCCTCTGGTCACCGCATCATGTGAAACATATTTGAGGTAACCGTTGTATGGTAGCTTGCTGAAGACCACCCAAATTTTAAAAATCACACCGGTGGGATAATTTTGGCATGTGCAGATCCGTTCTGGGAAGATAGACCGGTTACGGAAAACGAATTCTATGTTTTCAAATGAAGTGAAAACTTAAATCATTTATATTTATATATATATATATATATATATATATATATATATATATATATATATATATATATATATATATATATATATATATATATATATATATATATATTATTTATTGAATCTTGAATCTACTAATTGTATAATGAAGAGGATATTTGAGTCTCTTCAATAAAAAATAACTAATTGCGTACATGTCTTTACTTAAATATACTAATTAATTTACAATATAAAGGAATGGTAGGAATATAAACCGTGATTAGTATACATTTTCATGTAAGATTTAAAAATGGGTGCGTAGCTGATATTTATGAATATTTAAGTATAAAATATAATATTTGGCAAAACATCAACTCGCACATCGTAGTAGGCAGCAGCTTGTTAAAGTTGCGCGCGCATAAACCCGTTCATTTGTTTGACATTGATTTTTGTTACAACTAAAGTAAATTATCCCTTTCTCTTTCTATGCTATGTAGCTAACCTTATCAATACGTAGGTGTATTATACATTATATTAGCCTGCTGCTTATTACGCAATCGAACGTCATTTCTTTGTAGAAAGACTTACCTGCAAATGTTGGTTTGGCTATAGCTGTTGTGGACGACGGGTCTGAATAATTTTTAACAATTTACGATAAGATATTTATAAATTTTGATTAGAATCGTTATTTTGACATGTATACCTTATACAGACATGGTTTATCACCAAACATACAAAGGTCAGTGTTTGTATTTATTTTGATAATATAAGATACGATAAGGATGTTTTTATCTTCAATCGTTGACCCATTTTATTGCTCTTATATTTTATGTTTTGATTGGATATGCTTTATTAATTGTAATTGTGTCTTGAGAAGATGATTAATGATGCCATTCAATATTATTAATTGTTTAAGTCAGTTTTATGGATTTATTTTAAAATTTTCCTACTGTGACATAACTGTCTTTTTTTTTCCTCTTTTGTGATTGTAGTATTGGTGCGATTTGCTTTTACATTATATAGGAAAACGAATTTCTATTATTATCATAGTGTCGCAATGCAATATCTTTCAAGTTATAAATATTTTTAAAAATAGTTTTTTCTTTCTTATTGCAAGTTATTTGTGCCAGTTGTGCACGTATGCTCAAACCAATGTAAATGAACAATTGCTCTATATTAATGATTTACATATCATATCTACATTTTAAGTTGCACTCAAGGTCGTTGGAGTTTTAACTATTAATGTTAATAATACAACATATTTATATCATTCAAATCAATGTTAGTTAAAAATATTCTTTTAATTTACACAGTAAATTTTCTTTTCAAAAAATATTTAGAAAAACAAAAATTGATTCCTTATTTATAAATATATTATTCTTCATTACAATGTATATTTTAAATATCAACGTAAAAAGAAATTATTATTTTTAAATAATACATGTTATATATTTAATAATATTACCAAAACATTTTAATTACTATAATTAGTAGTTTTTTTTTATCAAAAATTCTGTTGACTCATTTTACAGCTTGAATTGAATATTGCTAATGAATGCTATATTTCTATACATATTATCATATGTTAAACATGTACAGTTAATTAACGAACAGCACGTAATATATTTCCTATTTGCAATATAATTATGTAATTTTTTATTTAAAACTTCATATTGTACAAAATTCTAACTATATATATAGTACATTAAGACGTTTATTTTTTTATTTAATTATTATTAAAAAATCTTTGATTGTATAAATTATTTAAAACAAATTCTATATAATTATGATGAATCTGCTAAAAAAATACATCTGTTAAAAATAATGCGGAATGTTATTGTTTACAAAACGTGGAATTTAATATTTAGACAGCTCTATATTCTTGCTTATAATGACAGTAAATATTATACTTTTGTTTGTTGAGTGTTAATTTATGGTAAACACCTGCAAGCAAAAATATATAATTTGTGAAATATGCAGACATCAGTAAAAAATGAATCCTTAAAAAAAAACATATAATGTATTCTGTCTGCACCGGTTACGGAAAACGAATTTTATGTTTTTAAATGAAGTGAAAGCTTAAATAATAATAAATGTAGGGTAATTAGTAATTAGGGGGCCTATTACTATATTTGCTAAATTCTTAACGTGTATTTTAAAAATTAAAATTCTTACCAAAATCGTAATTTTCTTCAAAATAGAGAAACAATCACTATAAAAATAATTCAAACAATTACTATAAATAAAATTGTAATTTTGTACGTAATATACCCGCTAAAAACAAAACTTATTTATTAATGAAACACGATAAAACTTTGTCGTAAAAACAACTAAAATTTTACGTTAACAATACGTCAATTTTACATAAATATTTTTATTGATTTAAGGAAACGAAAAATTTATATAAAATGGTTTTGGTTACCCATAATATTTTTTATTTAGTGTTTTATTAACAATTGACAACTTCAATAAAAGCAGTTACTATGTTCCATAAAATTACGTCTGATATTTCGACTTACATAAACACAAATAAATTTTATGTTTCGAAAGGCTCTGTACAATTCACAGATAATCTTTCCTTATGTAGCGGCAGTTTATTACCTAACTATAATGTATATGTATATTAAATATATAAAAACGTAAAAACTATAACTAAAAAAATAATAGTCCGAGTATTTGCTAGTAAGGCGACAAATCTCTTGTTTTAATTTTTTAAATGCTTTTGGGTTCTTGTTTTTGATTAATTTTATGGAAGTACGACGTACCCGTAGTATATATCAAAACAAAAATCACTACCAGTATTATACCATTGAGCAATTATTATTACATTTAGACGAGATCATGCTTATTACTATATGAAGCATCTTTAATACAAAATACAGTTTACAAAATTAAAAAAAAATCTTTTCAAATTAATTTAACCGTATGTATTTTAGATTAAATAATCGTTTACAGTGTGCTTAAAGATATATTAGTCTAAAATGATCGTTTTTATAATAAGAAATAATAAAATCGTAGAGTTGCCGATCAAACGGTGAGGACAATTACCTCCGTCGTCCCTTCGCTCAAGCTACACGACTTTGGAGTAAAGAATGAACCTGTGTTCAGTTACTTAAAAGGATCAAAGGAGCGCACACAGCTAGAGGCAGCGCTCGCCCAAACAGCAAATAACTGTCAAGATGTTCCCATAGTCATCGGAGATGAAGAGTTCAGAACCAAAGATGTCAGGTAATTAAAGCGCATCGCTTTCAAGTATATGATTTTAAATTCTGAACAAAACTCATATTTATCTTACGTATCCAGGTATCAAGTTATGCCTCACAATCATAAGCGAAAGATTGCACAGTTTTACTATGCAGATAAGAAGTTAGTGCAGAAAGCTATTGACAAAGCTGTAGAAACGCAAAGAAAATGGGATAAGACACCCATTTCCGACAGGTACATAAACATTCACTCTTAGCAATATTAGTGAAGTTTTTATGTTAATGATAAAATCAATTCTTTTAAGGCTTCGCATATGGGATAAAGCTGCAGATTTAATGGCTGCAACGTATCGCCAAGAACTGAATGCAGCTACCATGCTTGGTCAAGCCAAAACAGTAATTCAAGCTGAAATTGATTCTGCAGCCGAACTCATAGATTTTATCAGGTAAATAATATGTTGATCATCAATTTATGATAACTATCTGATGTTTGTCAATGAGATATTTATATTGAAATTATAAACTGTAGATTGAATGCATATTTCCTGAAAGAAGTCGTAAAATATCAACCAATCAGTGAAGACATAAATATCACGAAGAACTCCATGCGTTATAGAGGAATTGATGGGTTTATTGCTGCAGTAAGTCCTTTCAACTTTACAGCCATCGGTGGAAACTTGGCATACACTCCAGCGCTTATGGTAAAGTCATTTGATGCATTTATAATTGTATACATATTATTATCAAAAACACGGTTTAATTTATATTTCAATTGAATTAGGGTAATGCTGTTTTATGGAAACCATCTGACACAGCGTTGTTGTCCAATTGGGTGATTTTCAAGATCATGAGAGAAGCTGGTCTTCCTCCAGGTGTTGTAAATTTTGTTCCTACTGATGGACCTGTATTTGGAGACACAATTACAGCGTCTCCGCATTTAGCAGGCATTAACTTCACGGGCTCCGTTCCGTAAGTAGATTACTAAAATATTAGTTAAACAGTATTGAGTTCCTATAAACCTTTAATATCAATTTCAGAACATTTAACCGTTTGTGGACGCAGGTTGGCCAAAACATCAACAAATACATAAATTTCCCAAGACTGATTGGAGAGTGCGGAGGTAAAAATTATCACTTCATTCATCCTTCAGCTGATGTTACATCTGTTGTTAAAGGCACTATTCGATCGTCATTTGAGTTTTGCGGTCAGAAATGTTCCGCTTGTTCTCGTATGTATGTTCCTGAATCTCTTTGGCCACAAGTAAGATAATTATTTTATTTTTATTTTTATTTGAAGCTACTTGCAAAATATTTACTTAATTTTATTAAATAGATAAAAGAAGGATTAGTTGCTGCGCGCGACACTTTGAAGATGGGTGACCCTGTTGATTACAGCAATTTTATGTCTGCTGTTATTGATGATAAAGCATTCAATCGCATTAAAAGTTACATAGACCATGCTTGTAAATCTGACAATCTTGAAATTTTGGCTGGTGGACGTTGCGATGATAGGTATTTCTAATAAGCCTTCTTAAATAATTATATAATTATCATATAATTATATAACAATTCTATATTTCAGTACTGGATACTTTATCGAACCCACGATTGTACAATCAAAAGATCCTCTCGATAAGATAATGGTTGAAGAAATTTTTGGTCCAGTTTTAGCGATATATGTTTACCCTGACAAAGAAGTAGAAAAGACTTTAAAGCTGGTTGACACTTCCACAAAGTTCGCACTGACAGGAGCAGTATTTGCTCAAGACAAGTAAGTATTACTGATTTGTTAAATTAAATTAATTATTATCATGTCGTAAACAGTCCTAATAATATTGAATATTGTTTATTTTATAGATCATTCTTGAAATATGCCTTAGAAGAACTGAAAATGTCGGCCGGTAATTTCTACATAAATGATAAATCTACTGGATCCGTAGTTGGCCAACAACCTTTTGGAGGCGGTAGAATGTCAGGTAACTATCGAACTCTAATTAAGAACAAAGCATAACGTAAAAACTGTGTGCGTTTCTAATTCAATTGGTAATTAATTTGATAGGCACGAACGACAAAGCGGGAGGTCCTCATTATATCCTTCGCTGGGCGTCTCCTCAAAGTATCAAGGAAACTTTTGTCCCGCTTACTGACATCGAGTATGCATACATGAAGGAATAAACATTTCAACATCCACTATAACTAGCTATATCACCAGAAGCATAACTAACAGTTAGATAATTTCATTTTTCATTTAAAATTTTTACAGTATTCTTTTTAATGTATTATATATTTATAATTTTTAGATTTATCCAAATTTTAGTTAAGAACTGTTTGAAGTATTTGTAATACGTACAAATATACAAATTCAAAAATATTGCTGAATTATAGTAACAATAATATTTTGTCGTCATTAATGTTATCTATAAAAATGTTAAACTATTTCTGGTAAAGCTGTTATGTGTAAATTCAATATAGGTCATGAGGTTGTCCTAATCGTAATTATTTACGAATGCGACAAACAAACCAAATATACTATACTCATCATATTAAGTGGTAAATGTGGAATCTCAAATCAACGCTGAATCTATTTCTTAATCTATACAAATTATTAATATTTTTTTTTATCATTTTCTCTATTTACATTTCGAAGAAATTATTAAAAAAAAAAAATAGTTATAGTAAATGAAACTAATAATTTAATATTACGTGTAGAGTTTATAGTTGTGGCGATATATATCGACCAGTATAATTTAATTGAAGTGTGATATAGAGAATAATTTTGTTATATAATTTTATAAAATTTTAATCCTATTTATAAAATCTCATTATTATAATAGATCTTGAACAAAAAATTATTTTATCGAATCTACATTGCTAAATTTTTAAATTGGCAGGAAGTTATATTGATATCTTGTGTTCATTGTTTTCAATCCTAATACTGCTTGCTTTAAATAAACAAAAACCCATCCATGCAGGCAACTCTTGCAGTTCCAATTTATCCTAGTTGGTTTAACATTTGCTGTAGAAGCCCGATAATGGTGCAGCATGTTTTATAGACCAAATGTTTTTTAATACTAATCATTTAACAGTAAAGCAAGCAGTCAATAAAAGTAACGTGAACACATCAAATGTATTTAAGAAAAGTATTTATCAAAACAAAAACTTATAATAATAAGACACTATAATAAATGTTATTAAAAATAAATGGCGACAATAATATCTTAATTTTAGAAGTGAAGAAGAATAATTGAGTACTCGTCCTGCACGAGGAATTAAGATATAATTACCCAATAAGCACAAGTATGTAGCATATACGATTAAACGTATATGCTACATAATTGTATCTTGTTTACTGGCGTATTTAAATTGAATATAAATAACATATTGAAAAGTAAATTTAGATGAATTTAATAGTATAAAAATGTGTATAAACGGATGTAACATAGTGTATGATAGCAATAAATTATTGCATTGGCACGTAATGCTTTTTTTAATATAATGTTATTTTTCTATTTCCACAGCAGGACTGGGTTGAATAAAACGGATTATAATATTTTTAATTACCGTTAACATATATTCTACGAACAGTTAAAAACTAAAAACGTAGTTTTTTATCATAAGATTCATATTTCATTCCTATTCATATTTCATTCATGTTCATATTCGTAAGAGATCATATTTTATGGGTATAGTATAATTTATGATAAAATTTGTTAAACAGATTATATTTCACCGACTCGTTTGTTTAGTACAAAAATTGTTTAGGTAGATATTATTTCATAATAATTTAGTTGCTATGTGCGTTTTGTTTTATATTAGATATTTCTGCAGCTAGATATTTCCTATATAAATAACTATATTGTTTGTAAAAACATGTTTTGACAACTTATAAAATTAGTGTAATGGGCTTGTGAACTCAATTTTTGGGGGTCGATTTTTTTAATTGTTGATTGAAATAGATGTTAATAAATGTATATTTGTGTTTTTATTTTATTAAATATCTAAATGTTGACGAAGTTATAGCAATTAAAAATTTGAATTGTAGTTTTAGCGCTACAAATGTCGGCCATATTTATGACGTAACGTCAGTTATTTGTTATATGTGTAAGAGTTCTGTGTTAAGTATGTTATCTTTTTTACGCTCTAGAGAAAAAAATGAATATTTTTATTGGTAATATCTCCTAAAAAATAATGGAACATTTGATGTCCCGGTAGCCAACTTTATCAATATATTGCATAGTTTTATAGAAATTAAAACATGGTTCACAAGCTCATTGCGTCATCTATTGAACGATAGATACAAAAAAAACATTTTACATTATACATCGGGATATTATACTTGAATGCGCCTAATATGCATGATACTATTCCTACACACAATAACTAATGCGGAGATGAGATAAAAACTCTAAAATATATATTAATTTTTTTTTTATTAAAGTGTGATATTGTGATTGATTCTTGTGATAGTTATGTATTATTATATGCAATTATTTGAAAGGTGTTAATGCTGTTGCATACTATCTAGGCAATTACATTAATATGTAATCCTGTTGCACAAGCTTAAATATGTGACGGCTTTCATTCAAGTATTCAAACAAGGAATCAGTGTTGAGTTGACATTGAAACTGTCATATTAGATACAGTAATAACCAAATAAGTATAACGTACCGAAGTTAAAAGCCTATAAACTTCTTCTAGAGATTCAACACCTCTACAAGTTACTAGGCAGTTCTACATATCCTGAGAAAAATAAGTAGAAAGTACACTTCAACTCGCCCATAGATATTTGATAAAATAAAATTCATTTCCTTTAATTTAATTATATCACTAAATCATAAAATAAAATTATAGTAAATCACTGATATCATATATATTAAAATTACATTAGTAACGATCTCAGCTCACTAGCTACATCTATTAAAGGGTAGCTTCAATAAGGTATATGGATAATAATTTGTTTAAAAGATGGCTCAACAACTTTAAAGCGCCTAAACAGTTTACAACCTAACTTACACCGTTGTGTATAATATATCTATTTGAAAAATGTGCTGAAAGTCTGAATATGAAATATGGACGACATAGTGGAGAAGGGCATTGATGTTTCACGCTGACTGTTGTGTCTTCGGGTTCGATTTTCAGATCAAAGTTATGTCTTCTGGATTTGGTTGTTATTAAGTTAGGTATGTATATAAACATAATTAATTAGGCAGCGGTGCTTTAGGAGTTCGTGTTGAAAGGACTCAGCATTGAAAATAGGTTAAATAAATTTATTAAATATATATATTTTTATATATATATATATATATATATATATATATATATATATATATATATATATAAAATGACTAGTGCCGTCTATGAAGGAGTAGCTTAAGTAACATTTATTGTAAATAAATTATTTAACAGATTACGAACCATTTCATTCGCCATCTATTTCGCCTAAACAGTTCGCAACCTAACTTACACCGGTATGTACTATAGTACTAAGTAGATACTATTTTATTTTAATTATTTTTTGTTTATTTGAAGTACAGTTTTCTTTGATCACTTCATAAACGTATTTTAAATTAACAGTGACAAAAACACAATATATTTTAGAAAAAAAATATTTTTTATAACTAATATTGCAAAAACTGCAAAAATGTTAGTTTAAATTGTTCATGCAACAAGTTATTTGTTGTTTGCTTTCAGCGAAACAGCGGAAATAGGCATTTGTTGAAATTAATATTGTTGTAATTTATCTGAAAAATAAAAGAATAGAAGTCGGTTTTTACAAAATTTGAAAGTTTAATAATTTTTATGATTTCTAACAAGATTATATATAGTCTTTTTTCATTGCATTTTTAATTTTAGCAAAATTAATATTTTCTTCATTTCTTAAGATGAAAGAAGGTTATACTCTTGTTAAAAATGATAAAAACGTTGAATTTTCAATATTAGCCAACATTAGATTTTTTTTATTTCTTGGAATGTAAGAAGGTTATACTCTTGTTAAAAATGATAAAAACGATGGATTTTTAATATTAGCCAACATTAGATTTTCTTCGTTTCTTGAGATGAAAGAAGGTTATACTCTTGTTAAAAATGATAAAAACGATGGATTTTTAATATTAGCAAAAATTAGATTTTCTTCATTTCTTGGAATGTAAGAAGGTTATACTCTTGTTAAAAATGATAAAAACGATGGATTTTCAATATTAGCCAACATTAGATTCTTTTTATTTCTTGGAATGTAAGAAGGTTATACTCTTGTTAAAAATGATAAAAACGATGGATTTTTAATATTAGCCAACATTAGATTTTTTTTATTTCTTGGAATGTAAGAAGGTTATACTCTTGTTAAAAATGATAAAAACGTTGAATTTTCAATATTAGCCAACATTAGATTTTCTTCGTTTCTTGAGATGTAAGAAGGTTATACTCTTGTTAAAAATGATAAAAACGTTGAATTTTCAATATTAGCCAACATTAGATTTTTTTTATTTCTTGGAATGTAAGAAGGTTATACTCTTGTTAAAAATGATAAAAACGATGGATTTTTAATATTAGCCAACATTAGATTTTTTTTATTTCTTGGAATGTAAGAAGGTTATACTCTTGTTAAAAATGATAAAAACGTTGAATTTTCAATATTAGCCAACATTAGATTTTTTTTATTTCTTGGAATGTAAGAAGGTTATACTCTTGTTAAAAATGATAAAAACGTTGAATTTTCAATATTAGCCAACATTAGATTTTTTTTATTTCTTGGAATGTAAGAAGGTTATACTCTTGTTAAAAATGATAAAAACGTTGAATTTTCAATATTAGCCAACATTAGATTTTTTTTATTTCTTGGAATGTAAGAAGGTTATACTCTTGTTAAAAATGATAAAAACGTTGAATTTTCAATATTAGCCAACATTAGATTTTTTTTATTTCTTGGAATGTAAGAAGGTTATACTCTTGTTAAAAATGATAAAAACGATGGATTTTTAATATTAGCCAACATTAGATTTTTTTTATTTCTTGGAATGTAAGAAGGTTATATATACTCTTGTTAAAAATGATAAAAACGATGGATTTTCAATATTAGCAAATATTAGATAGAGATAGATTTATAAATGTTTTTAACAATAGATATTTTGTACTTTGATATAGCTCTCTAAATAATTAGCAGATATTATTAAATAACTTATTATAAGTAGTAGTTTATTTACTTTTATTTGTGTATATTTAGTTACATGCTAATCAGGCGTTGAAATTAAGATTTCTCTACACTATATTAAATGGCAGAAGGTTATTGTTAGAAATGATGAATATTTTATATTTTTAACATTAGCAAAAGTAAGATTTTCTGCATTATTTGACTTAAAAGACGAAAAGATTCTCGTTAACCCCGTCGCAATGCGACGTCTGTCTTATACATAATTGATAATTAAATTAATAAATTAATTAGATATTTTATTTAAAGTTTTAATTCGACTTTTAAATTAAAGTATATGGCTTTAATATAGTTATTAACAAGTATTTATTTTTGTTATAAAATACAAAACGACAAAAGTCTTAAAAGAAATTCTCTACGAAATAGGAAATTCTTAGGAAGATGCACGGAGTCGTTATCGAGCCACCATACAAAATTCTGTACCAAACATACGAGTATAAACATAGACCTGGAACTTATATGATATACCTATATGGATTAATATCAATATATTTAGATTACATTAAGAAAACACAAAGATATATTTTTTAATAAAATTCCTTTTAATTGTGAAATTAACAGTGTCTAGTAAATATATCGAATTGAATTGTCTTCTGTAAGCTTCTATAGTCTTCAGGTGTTGAAAGTCATTCGATTAAAAAATGCATGGCTGCATAAAATAAATATTAAAAATTATAATAAAAATACCTACATTATTTCAAGAACTTGGAACAATATGCAATTATTTTACATTGTTAATCTAGTTGCGATTTGTCTAGGCGCCATCTTTTACACAAACAATGAAATGTGATATGTTTAAACTACTCTTTAATAGATGTCACTGCCGATTCCAAGCTTCAATTTCTTTTTTATGAACATAGGATTGGGTCCTTGCTATATTTTAACAGATTTATGTTTTATTCTTTCTAATAAACTAAAAATGTGATTATATAGATTTTAAAATAATAAATTTGAAATATCATATATAAAACTATATAAGTAACTTAAATTAAATTTACTAACGACATCTATTGAAGGGTAGCTTAAATAATGTTTATTGTTAACAATTTATTCAACAGATGGCACAACTTCATAACCCCTAAACAGTTTCAACTTAACTTACGCTGTTATGAAAACTTCGCAAAACCGGTTACCTTTATTAATTTCATTTAGAAATATTATTATTGTATACTTTAAACTTTATTTATTTGAATAAATTGAAATTAAAAAAATATTTATTATTTAAAAGGCATTAGAGTTAATGTGATATATATTCAGAAGTGTTTATATACCCATGATTTTATGTATACGGCAGAATAATAAAAGAGACAAACCACACATGTGTACACATGTATTACACACATGAGTAATGTATTAAGGCCCTAAAGAAAAATGTTTGAACTTTTTGCATATTTTACGGCTCAGAACTGTAATATATTTAGCGTAAATGTAGCACTGGCATAGTTCACAATGTAAAATATTAACAGATGACAGAAATCAGAAAATTTATTTAGATTAATTAAATTATCAATAACATTTAGTGTTTAAATCTATTTGGTCAACCAGTCGAGATATACAGTAGTTATTTCAGTCGTTATTAACAATAAATTTAAAAATAAATAAAATTTAAACATAAAACAAAATATGTGCTGTTTAAAAATCAGATTTTACATTATAAAATGATCTACAATGACAAATATTTTTTCTTATGTAAGAAATAAAATTTGAAACTTATATATTTCAAAGTGCAGTCACTGGCCGAAGCAGTAATTCTATAAATGATTGTCTTGTCCAGTAAATGCACTTTGTTTAAATAAAATATTAAATCATTACATTATAAGTACAAAAAATTAGTAACAAATATATTTATGTAATTAAAGCACTTATTTTTATATTTAACAATATATAATTTTTGTAATGGGAAGATGATTTATGAATTTTGGTCGAAGTATAACAATGAAAATCTTGGGAAAGTCATGTATATTCAAAAAAAAAATCCATTAGAAAAATTAAATTACAGTAGTGGGTAAAATCACGATTTAGAAATGACTATTTTGGTTTAAATAAATAACTTAATAAATTTTATTTATATTATGGAATATATATACTCTGTTTATACAATAATTTAAAATATAACAAATTTTTAATAAAACAAAAATAAAAAAACAAAACTTCCAAATTTCTAAACACTTGTTACAAGTATTTTAAAACAGACGCTGCATTTTATAAAAGTACAATGCAATTGTGAATTTTGATTTAAAAAGACATGCATATTAGCATGAAAAATAAATTTAAATGTAACTCAATTGTTAGTAGTAGTGGCTTGAGCGAGTGATCTATCTGGAAAATATGTTCCTAATATTGCAGCAACGACTACTCCTGACAATCCAAGTAAAGAGGCGGTAGACTGCCACGAGAACAAATGTGCATACGAAAAGCGCATCCACCACGCGACTACAATAATTAATCCCAGCATAACATATAGAAACAAAGTAACATCACAGTTTTGATTGCCGTTGGTAGATTCCTCTTCTACGAAAACTACGTCATCTAAAATATATAAACAATATGATTAGATCTAAAGTAAATATAGGTTACTATTAGTAAAAATATTGCGTTTTCTTAAAGCTGTAATGAATTTTAAAAAAATATTAATTTAGTACCCCGGTAATCTATAATATTATTGAAAATAAATAAACTGATAGAGGCAAAAAAAGCAAAAGTAATTATAATATAAACAAATGTTTACAGCATATTATTACATTACAATATAATTGTACATGCGCAATCAAAAAAGGAATAAATATCAAACATAAAGATAAGGTAATGTCTATTTACACTACAAATAGAACTATAGCTATCACTTTTTCTTAATATTGAAAGAGCGGTTATTGTAAAAAGTAATTCGAAGCGTTTCAAAATTGTCTTGACGAAATCTTATAAAATAAACAACTGCCAAAAATAAAGAGAAACATATTTTCCTTAATCAAATCGCAATAGAATTAAATATATCACCGGCCCAATGTCGAAATGTCTTGTTGCTACAATGCATCGTTTTGGTTTTGAATTTCAATTTCCTATAAATTTTTAATCCAAACAAAACAGTAATAAAATTCTGATTTTCTTAAACAAAACTCAAAACTTTCTAAATGAGAATACCTCGAAACATGTTCTTGTGCATTAGTGCTATTGACATTAGTGCAACATACTCGAAGGTATAAAAGTAACAATTTAGTATAATAATTTTACAATAAATGAAGCTCATTCAGAATTTTAAAATTATTTAGTGCCTCATTGAGGTTTTTATTTAATTTTGTCTAAACAATTATATTATTTTTGTGATTTGTTTATGAAGTTTATTTATCGAATGTTGTATAAAATATATACCTTTCATATTTGAGCCTGTATTTGCCATGTACATAGAATTAACCAACTAAAATTTTCCATTCAATAGATATTTGGTTCCCTACAACTGGCACAGTTGAACCGTTTGTAACTTTCAAACTCGTAATAATGAATTAAATCCATATCAAGGAAAAATATAAAAATTTTAAATTCAGTCATTCAGTTCCTACCAGCATGTGCATCCACATTTCCTGATGGTGCATCAAATACATTAGTTCTGGGAGACTGAACCAGACAATGAACGACACAGTTGTCATACAGTCCTAGCCGACTCAACGACTCTCTATCACGCACCAAAACCTAAAACAAACCTTGCTGTAGAATTATTTACAAATTTTAAAAGTAATTCCAAATTAACATTTACCTGTCCATTAAATATTAATCGAACAATTTTTCTGGCATCTAGCTCTTCACCAAAATGACGTCTAAACAATAATTTGCATTTTTTAATATATTATAACAATCAAAAATTAAGATATTCATTACCTTTTAAAATCACCCAAAATTTCCTCTAGTTTTCCATCTACTACTTTAATATCATCGTTTATATATTTCAATTTAATTGTTATGACATTAGGATCTCTTGAAGATTCTCCCGCTGTGGTTATATTACTAGCATCTCCATTATCTTTGGCTGAGGTTTGTTTTTCTGATTCACTTACATCCTCTTGAGGGTCTCTTCTTCCTATATTCATTGCAGATGAAGCGCAATAATCTACAATACCTTGAGCACTTGGAAGTAACTCATCATCCCCTTGCACACAGCAGCAGTCTGATTTCAACCCATTCGAATCTTTTAAAATGCATGGGCATCTTATTGCTGGTTCATTATTTCGTGAAGTAGTTGGTATAGAATCTAAAATACAATAAAGTTTACATTTCAATTATGTAATGAGAATTCATGCCTGTTTATTGAATTGATCTAATAATATTACCAAATTTATTATCATTTCCTGGTTTACGGCGTCGTAAGCCATCCCCTGAAGCGGGCATGTTTTCAAGATTCATTGTTGAAGATGGAACATTACTAGCAAGTGCGGGTTCACTATCAGTATCCATGCGTTGAATTACTTGTTCAATTTCACTATCCGGGCTGCTGTCCTCCATTTTAGGTACAGTGTGATTTACTGGAGCTTCTTGCTCTTGAGTATTTTCCACAGGTGAAGACTCTACAATTGACGCTGATTCCATACTGCTACTACTTTGTTCAGGGTGTATAATATTAGCACTACGCACTAAAAATAATAATAAATAAGTTACAAATAACCGTTGTAGCACTTACTACGTAATAGATTATCATGTGTGAGTATATACAGCTAAATATTATCCATCCATCCTAGTTAAAAATGTATTTTTTCCCAAAAGATTGAATTTTCAATTTCGCAGTATTCCAAGTGTAAGGGGTGGGGCGGGGGCATAAGTCCTTGTCTTTATAATTGTACCAAAACATCGAGCGTTATTATGAGGCAATTTAATTGTATCTAACGATCGTAAACCAAACTAACATGTACAAGGTAAATAGTATTTTTAAATCTCTACTTACTAATACTAATTGTTACAGGGTGCTGAACTACAGCTCTTCTTATAATTATTGAATCTCTTCTCTCAAATATTAAAACTGTTCTTATAGGATCTTCACGAAGTCTTGTGGACCACCACGCAAGTACGGCAATAACTATAACGAATATACTAATGAGAAAATATGTCGCCTCATCCCCAAGATCTTGGATTACTGGCATGCTGCTATCTGTAATTAAATTTTATGCTGTAATAAAATTTCGTAATAAACTAAAGAAACAACTAAATGTAAATATTATATTTGAGAGCAGCTGATATTTGTTGATAGTTATCAACATTATTTTTGAACTAACATTTAGAAAAAAAAATTAAAGTCTTAATAAATTAACCAAAATCCAGAGTTTTACATCTACAGCAAGGGTTTTTATAACTCAGAAGTCTGTATATATATACATCTTGGTGTCAAAAGTTTGCGGCCTAAACATATTATTCTTTTGACGTTTATACGTATGTATAACATTTAAACTGCGATCAAAGTGGAACGGATTAGTAATTTCGTACATATATTACACTAAATAATGTAATTTTTTTTTTTTAAATATGGTACGAATATATTTAGCGAAACATTGACATTTTTACAGTCAAGAGGTAAATTAATAAAATGTATTATTTACCATAAATATACATTTATTATAAAAAGAAAACTATTACCAAATAATGCAGTCCAAAAGTAGATAATCTTTTACAAAAAGAAATTTCCATTCGCACTCATGTCTAATTTTGCAAATTTTGATATTTTAGCTAAAATATTAGAAAAATAACTTGACAACCTTGGAAAATGTTTTTGTCAACCTTACAAAACACTATATTATAGAGTTGCCATTGCAAATGTCATAGTAGCCATTATTGAAACCGCGAAATTTAAATATTATATATATATGTGCATAAATAAAAATATAACATTTTTAAATCATATATAAAACATATTTGTATTATATAAATATTTTTTTGACGACACAGTGGGCGAGAGCATTGATGCTTGACGCCGACTGCTGTGTCTTCGGGTTCGATCCCCGGACCAGATATATATTTTCTGGGTTTGGTTATTATGAACTTATATTGATTATGGTCAAACATAATCGTACAATATAAAGGCAGTGGTGTAGCCCACATATATGAGGCCACGACACCATAAATACTGCCAACATTGTAGGAGGTCGTCGGTGATAGGACTCAGCATCGGAAATAGGCCGACGTTAAATAAATTAAATAAAAAAAAAAAAAATATATAAATATTTTACATATTCTTACGGAAATCATATTAATTCTTTTTCTTTAATAGCTATGGTTGAAATATGTAATCTAAAGAAAATTTTACTTTACTCTTCTCTTAATTTTTTCAGTTTTCCAATAAATACTATCACTTTTTAACATCTGTATCTTAACAATTGAAAACAAAAATTTGTTCAGGAATATTTCTTTTATTATTCTTGTGTTCATTTAACGTACAATAATTAATAGTATGATATTTAAATTAATTTTTATAAACATTTAATTCAAATATTTCTTAATTTAGTAAATAACAAGGATTCGAACAATGTAATACAGAAAATGATTTTATCGGTTAGAGCAATTGATACATATTCAAATTATTTTTCAAACTGAAATTAAGTAGGATTATAAATAAGTAGAAAATAGTATAAACACAAATTATTTCAACAAAATCATTGGTAGTTTATTTATATTTTTAATTTAACATGTTACTGTAGAATAAATAAGGATGATTACTTTTAGTTTTCTAAATCATTTTCGGAATCATAGCAGTCTACCATAAATTCAAATGAAATAAAATATAAAACCTATTGTGGTTATGTTATTTGTTAATTTATTGACGAAATTTCATTTCGTTGTGACATTTTTAGTTAATTAAATTATAAAATGTCAGATACTGAAGATATTGATTTAAATTGTGAGTTTGATTTATCAAACAATGTGGTGGACTTGCAGGTACATATTTCATAATACAATATGAAAAACTAAAATTTACTTTCTATTAAAATATAGTTTATTAGTTATCATGAAATTTCAGGTTGGAGAAGATTTTGATGTCGATGAGTCACTCCCACCTGGTCAAAACTTTCTTCAAGAAAAGATAAGGGTATGACTCTGTAAATATGAAATGTATATGTTTCTTAAATGTTCTTTTCATATTTACTAGAGGTAAAAGATTTAGTCCAGATTTATTTTTATTTATAAAAATAGTATTTCCTTATGTAAAATATACATAACTGTGTTTAGTGGATAATTGGCAAACAATAGATGTTGTTCAATCTTTGAATTTATTATAATCACCATACGAATTAAATTTCGCTAAGTGTCGGTGTTTATGGAAATTGTTTGATTTGATTTTTGCTTGATATGTCTGGGTATGTAGGAAGGCATTTTAATCTGAGCTGCTTACAGATTTTGACGAAACAAAATGGACATTTACGAAGAACTCTTAGCGATGCTCAATCCGAACTTAAAAGACTTAATAAAAAGACAGACATTTTAAATGAGCAGGTCAAAAATCGGCATACCGATATCACAAAAGCATCAGAAGCGGTTGGTATGAAAATAATAGATTTAAGTAAACGAAATCGGCAACTAAATGCTGAATTGGAAACTTATAAAACAAAATGCGCGAAATTTGAAAATATGTTAATGATAAAAAAGTTAAAACCTGAAGATATTGGAAAAACGATAACGGACTCGGCATCGTCGGATCAGGATATGCATGGTATTCTCTCTAACGAAAATGCAACATTAAAAGAGAAACTGAATAGCACTCTCCAAAAATTAATTGACACCAGAAACCAAAATGCCACCTTGAAGTCCGATCTAAAAGTTGCACATAAGTGTTTGTCACAAGAAATTGGTGATTCCGTTATTTCTGTTCAGAATATTTTAGGTCAACCATCAAATTGGCGCGGCAGAGCTCAGCAAATTATGTCTCTTCAACTTAAACTATCAGAAATGCAAGAAAGACTAAATTCGATTACGAATATTGGAGACGGAGGTAATATAATTTCCTTCACACTCCTTTAAGCTCCATTCCCAGTTACTGAGTTTTACTTGTAACGTTAAATGTAACTCAGAAAACAATTTGGTGAAATGTTCTGCTTTGTGAAGTTCTTTCAATACCGCATCAATTTTATCTTTGCTTAGATTTCGACAGGTGAAGTGATTTCGCCATTTGTAGCCGATAACATAGACATTTTGTAACTGTTAACTTCCGATGATTTTTCAAAGCCTTATATTTTCTAAACTAAGCTATGTAAGTTTACTCAAAACTAGCAGAAGACATTAAATTAAGAGCAAAATGGATCCCCTACTTTGAAACTGGCATAAGTAGGATATATGGCTAGGATATATCCTAGCTTGTAAATTATAGGGCTTTGAAAAATCGTCAGAAGGTAACCAGTTACAAAATAGGCCCCTAAATTGTGAGCAAGTTCTTTCATGACAAATATTTTTAGATTTTAATAAATACGATTTCGAGTGGAGTCCAAATTGTTTACTGGGGAGTTTCATCTTGTGAAACATTAAGAAATAAAAACAATGGGTTTGTGTCCTCATTTTTTAGTGGTCGATTTTTCAATTGTTGATTGAAATTGATGTTAATAAATGTGTATTGGCGTGTCTATTTTATTAAATATCTAAATGTTGACGGAGATATAGGAATTAAAAAATTGAATAGTAGTTTTAGCGCTAGAAATGGTCGGCCATATTTGTATGACGTGAAATGCATTTTAACGTCAGTTATTTGTTGAGTAGATCAGTCCTGTGATAAAGTTTTGTAGCTGTTGGTAGTCGAAATAATCAAGTCAAGTCAAAGAATGATAAGTTTTTATTTTATTTAACCCTGCTAAGGCAGACATAATAGTGAAATTTCATTGTTCCTTGAAATAGCTGTAAATAATATTTGATATTTTGATATATAAATACATATAGCAGAGATTTATGAGCTGTAAGCTTTGCAGCGGTTGTGATGTCACTTGCATTTGGAATGTGTACAACGTTAAATCTCTTTAATAATTAAAGAGACAAAATGACTTTTTTAATTGTTAATATCTCTTAACATATAAGGAGTTATTAAAAAATAATTGAACATTTGAGGTTCTAGTAACCCACTTTATCAATATATAGTACACTTTTATAAAAATTAAGACATAGGACACAAGCCCATTATATGGAATATAAAATTCATATTAGATAAAGTATCTTACTGACGAACGACACATGATTTCACAAACTGAAACTTATATTTAAAGTTACAAGAAAATAGAAAACAAGGTATCAGGTATGTATTTTCACTAAGTTTATCGAAGGTTCAAACCTTCTTCAATGGTTCTTAACCGGAATTGTCTAGTGAATTTGTCTGTGTATGTGCCTTTTCAGTATAATCAATTAAAGTTGTTAAATCTATTATCAACATTATTTTATACTTTTAATACAAGTAAAGGTAGAAATAATAATGCAAGCATTCTCTATACACTTTATATATATTCACTCCGAACGAGTTATCGAACGCGTATTATTGTTTTCTGTTTGGTTTGTTTCATTACTACGAAATTATTCGAAAACAAATAAAATTCATCCTATATTTTTATTTAGATACCAAAACAAATAACGCAAAGCACGTTGACTTGCAAAAGAAATCTATTCAAGAAAATATGGCAAAGGAATTAAAGAACGTTAAAGCCACGTGTGAGGAATTGAAAACAAAAATGAATTCCACGCGCGCTAGAAACAAGGTGCTCGAATCAGAGTGCAATGGCCAGAAAATTCGACTACAAACGTTGCTCCAAAAAACGAACCACGACGACCAGTTCATTGAAGCCCTAAATGTACGAACTTATTACGTAACGAAACCTGCTTATATTTTATGTATTACTTAAGTATTTCAGTTACAAAATAATATTTATATTTAGTTTTTTTTTGTTATTATTTTATTGTAATGTTTTTGCCATTAGGTACTACATTCTTTCACCTTAAATCATTAAATTACATATCATTGTGTTTAATTACATACTATCTACCCATTCTCACTGCTTCTAAAAGAAAAAAGAAAAAAGAAAAATACAAACAAAACGAATAAATTTAAACTCCTACTGCTTCTTTCTTCCTGCTACTCTTCCTCCTGTTTCTGCTCTGCCTTTCATTCTCTTTCCTTGCTCCTTCTCTTTATCTCAGCTTCTCTTTATTGCCTCCCTTTAATAACTGCACAATCTTCTTTTCACTTTTTATTCTTTTCTCACATGAATACTTAATGTGCTCCAGCGTTTCTATCTCTCTCAAGCACACCTTGCACATCCTTTCTTCTCTATTTTCATAGTATCTGCTGCCTTTCTCTTCGTTTCCCAATCTAAATTAGTTTTTCTTGTTATTTACTGCAAACATATTGCAATTGAGCAACGCATGTGCTGAGAACCAACGAAATAATAAGACTAAATTAAGTTGGTTCTTGTCATTTTTCTTTTCTCATCTTCTTCTCCACTAGAATGAACTTGTGAACTCATTTTTCAGGGGTCGATTTTTTAACTGTTGATTGAAATAGATAATAGATAATAAATGTGTATTGGCGTTTTTATTTTATTAAATATCTAAATGTTGACGGAGATATAACAATTAAAAGTTTGAATTGTAGTTTTAGTGCTAGAAATGGTCGGCCATATTTGTGACGTAACATGTCACACTATTACGGAATAGATCAGTTATTTGTTATATGTATATAGTTCTGTGTTAATTTTGCTATCTCTTTTACGCTCTATTGTGTAAAACAGATGGCAACTTAGCGGACGTGACGTAGCCCAATTAAAAAAATATTGGCTTTTGAAAAATTGTCAGAATTTAACGGACATTAATTTCCACCAATTTCAATAAATAATAAAAAGTCAACCCCTAAAAAACCGACTTCCAACCAAATCATGCAATTATTTCTACTGTGTTTTTAAAGAAATAGCTAAATTTTGTGTTTAAATTTGGAATTTATTCCAGGGTCAAATAGCCAAGCTGACTGAATCATACAACTTTCAATTGATTGAAAAAGCTAAAACTATTGAGAAGATTGAAAAGGAAAAAGTTGATTTAGAAACTGAGATAGCTAAATGGGCGATTAGATTGGAAAAAACAAAATCTATCATAGAACAAAAAGATCGAGCAGTGGATGAAATCAAACGCCAAATAGATGAGGACAACAGCGAAAACGTTCTTCCTTATAATAAGGTTTAAGTATAAAAATGTATTTTATTATTTGTAGTAAACATTTTCAAACTCAGATTTCGGATAGATCTTTAATCGAAAATATTTATTCTAGTAGAGATAAAATTCCAGAATATCATAGAAAAAGAAACAAGATATATCCGTCTCTTTTACACTTTACTGGTTTATTTGCAATTTCATTCAATACTGGCACGGTAGTGAGGCAGATAAAGTGATTTGTAGTTCATATCACTGACATCCCTGAATGAGTGAAATCAAATTGAATTGTTTCATGACAAAAAAATCATACGCATCTTCAATATGATGTCAAAGTGACTCCAAAATGTTAGCTGTTAGATTCACAAGATTTTCGTTGGAAAATATACTCATCTAGTGTAGCTGCAGTAGCATACCGAGATTAATCTAGTAATTGTATTAAACCGAACATATTTTTGCCAGCAAGGGCCTTATTCTGTAACTTTTCAAAAAATCCACCTTATTTTTTCAGCGGTGGAAATATTTAATTTTTTCACCGCTCGAATAAAGTCGCTGTATTTAAAATATCTAAAGTGATATTCTGTATGCAAAATTTTACATCGCCCTTATAATATACAGCGGTGAAAAAGTATAGTGACGTATTTTAAGACTTCATCAATTTTAAAAATATTCGACCAATCACGGCATTCAGAATATTTAAATATTTAAAAATTCAAACACTTGACAAGTACGAATACATGTCAATTGACAAGCAACATAACCTCACTTTCTGATATATTTATATTTGTATATTCATATGACTATACATATACTGTGTATTAAAAACTTTGTACTGAAATTCAAATTATAATTCAAATTGTTTGACAGTAAAAAATACAGCGATGGAAAATTTTAAAGTCACCGCTACAGGCGACCTTATAATTTGGTCGCTCTTTTTCCAGCGACAAAAATAAAATTGATGGAAATTTCTTACAGAATACCAAATAAAAAATCATCGCTTTTGTGACGTCATTTTACAGCGATGCAATTTTTTCACCTGTGGAAATACTTTACAGAATAAGGCCCTAAGTTTCGGGCTTATGCTGGCGGTAAATCGTATATTCCCTTTAAATGCCGCTTTCGTTCTTTTTTAGAAAAATAGGTTTATTAACCAGTCAAAATACTCTTATAGGCACATTACATGCTTCTATCACGTGCTGCAGAGGCTGAAAAATACAAGTTACAAGAACTTGTTGAAGTGCTAAATGCCCGAAATAATGCAGATAAAGAAAAGCTAGCTGCTTGCCAACTAACCTTATTAAAAGAACGCCACCGAGGTGCGAAACTAGAAAATAAAGTCTCAAAACTAGAACTTGAATTGAAGAAGTCAACCAGCAAGAGTAAAATAACTAAATTAGCTGAGAAATATAAATTTGGGAAACATGGAAGTTCAACTAGCTTAGCGATAACTCCAGGCTGTCCCCATAACTCTGCTTGTGAGACGAGCACCAGTGAATCCCGTGCACTAGAACAGGAGGAACTAAAAAATAGGTAAAGCAACTAGTTCGTCGATCTCACAGTTCGTCGTAGTTGTCACATTTGTGTTTCCGGGGAGTAAATGTTGTCTAGTTACAATGGCCTGTCGAAGAAATCATTTCTATCTATTCACAATAATCTTTTACCGAAATAAATTGTATCTAGTCAAAAGTCAACTGTTTCCAGTCACAATCATAGTTGGTTCAATTGTAATGGCTTTTATTTTAACCCTCTTAGGAAATAACAATTGCATATAGTCACAATTACTTTTCGCCGAAATAAATTGTATCTTGTCACAATTGCTTTCAGAGAAATAAATTGTATCTAGTCACAATTGACTTTCGGAGAACTCAATTGTATCTCGTCACAATAACCTTTCAGCAAAATCAGTTGTATCTAGTCATAATTGACTTTCGAGGAAACAAATTGTATGATTTACGAAATCAATTGTATCTACTCATAATTGATTTTCAGCAAAATCAGTTGTATCTAATTATAATTGACTTTCAGCAAAATCAGTTGTATCTAGTCATAATTGACTTTCAGCAAAATCAGTTGTATTTAGTCATAATTCATTTTCAGCAAAATCAGTTGTATCATAATTCACTGTCGGTACAATTATTTGTATATAGTCAGAATTACTTTTTGCCGAAATCAACTGTATCTAGTCACAATTACATTTCAGTAAAATCAGTTGTATTTAGTCACAATTGACTTTCGGCACAATCATTCGTATCTAGTGACGATTGCCTTTCAGTAAAATCAGTTGTATCTAGTCATAATTGACTTTCAGCACAATCAATGTTATCTAGTCACAATTGCATTTCAGTAAAATCGGTTGTATCTAGTCACAATTGCATTTCAGTAAAATCGGTTGTATCTAGTCAAAATTGTCTTTCAGTAAAATCAGTTGCATCTAGTCATAATTGACTTTTGGTATAACCATTTGTACGTAGTTACAATTGCCTTTTAGCGAAATTATTTGTATCTAGTCACAATTCACTTTAGAGGAAACAAATCGTATCTAGAAACAATTTATTTTCTCCAAAATCAATTGTATCTAGTCACAATTGGTGTCCTTGGAATCTGGGACCCCAGAAGCGCGGCTAGAATATGATTTAGAATTTGAGTTTTAAACTGTGACGTAATGCATTTGTCCTTCAGGCTTGAATTGGCCAACGAGGAAAACATGGCCCTCCAAGAACGGCTGCAGTCTGTGATACACGAGTGCAGCATGGACATAGACTTCTACAAACAAATGATGGAGAACACGAGAGAAGTATTTCGTAAATCGATCCAGGCCAATAGGACCCTCCTGAACAACACAACGGAATAGATTTATTGTTTCTATGTAATTAAAATTTTAAGTTTTATTTCTTGATTTGTATAAGTATTTTTTATATATTTATTTTTATATTTTTTTTTTTGAAATTTTACTAAAAACTATTAAATGGTTTTATTTATTATTATATTGTATTTTTATTGTTTCTGACTTTACGGCCTTACAACAATATCTATATTTTACATTTGCTTTACAAATTTTTAACATTTTTTAAATTCTCTTCTAACTTTTCAATATTCGTCTCCCTTGTTATCTTCTTCCACTGCTTCCTCCTTATTTTAACCAGCTATTTACTTTCTTGTCCTCTCTTCTCTAATCGTTCCTCACGACTCTCTCTGCTTACAAAGTTTCTCCTCCTTCTCTCTTCTCTTTCTCCTCCCTCTTTCCAAGCTTAATTCACTTTCCACTTTATCCTGATACCTATATTTAATGTGTTCTAATTTTTCTTCTATGGATATTACACTATTCATTCTAAAATTTCAGTTTTGCTAAGCCAGTAGGTATATATACATACGACGTACCGATACGACAGTACGCCAAGTCAAACTTGTGTACTGTAGCGTGTATTGGAGTTGTTTTACACTAACATAATTTATCATGAGAGAAAACTTTTACTTTAATTTTTATCGAAAAAAACTATTGCATTTCGTTCCAGTGTGATTGCATTTACAAGGTTCGGATAGGTTTAGCGTTGTAGCATGTATTCGCTTGGTTAAAATTTGCTGATACTAGAGTCTACAGCCGTCGCAAAGCGACGTTTTTTTGGAGTGTATGATTTGAAACCAATAAAATAATTCGTAATTACATTTCATATTTAATTCTATTTTTAAATTGAAATAATAAACTCGCACAATAATAATAGTTTTTCAATTTATCAAAATAAAAAATATTTTCAATTAATGCGTTATTTGACCAACATTTTTTCAAAATTTGGGATTTTTTTTTGATTCGTAAACAAGTTACCAATGTAACAGTCCCATATAGATTCATTAATTATTGATAATATATTTTAACTAACTATTTAGGAACCATTGGATGGTTCAAATACAAAGTAGTTTTAATAGTTTTAGGCGTCTAAATGTCGTGAACATTATTTACATTAAGTATAGCTTTATCGAGAGAACCATGTCCGTATATTAGTGTTATACTCAAAACTGCTGACTTAGTATTTACAATAACTTTTAAGAGAAATATTAACTAACTTCTTTTGTGTGTATGGCACGTGTACTTTGAAATAATGTTTATATTAAAACCAAACTCAAAATCAAAGCCATGATGACGGAATAAGTTTAAATGAGGTCATCTTTTGAAACAAAGAGTTTGAATCTATATAAACCGAGTTTAAGAAAGGAGAGGGGGTCAGACCATCAGATCACACGTTCGGTTTAAGTCAGTTGCCATAGTCGTCCCAAAGATTATTAAAATTACTAAGATTTGTATTAATTAAGTTTTTGAATAATAAAGAAAATAGTGTTAATGATTCCCTTGTTTTAATTGTAAAAGTACTTAGAATTAACGGTCGTGTCGCGTTAAATAAAGTGATTGTCCAAAGCAGAGGAAGCTGCCTGCAGAGAAAGCACAAAAAGTAAGTAAAACATAATATATTTATGAAATATTATTAGAAGAGGTATTAAGTCCTGATATATAAAGAAGCCTCCACAATTAGCATTAGCTTGGTCATCCGACTCAAGGGGAACCAGATCCCCATAAACGAACTTTCGCATGAGACGATTGTAGTATCGCTCTCATAAAATAAGTAACTACCACCATAAATAGATAGTAGATATAAGGGGGTAGGGTTACATTTTGGTGTCAGGTGTGGGGTAGTTTAAAAAGAGGTGCATTAAAAGAGAGATACGTTAAAATACGAAAATACGTGAGATACGAAAATTGTGGGATATATTAAAAGAGAGGTATTGAAATTGTGGGGTCATTTAAAAGAAAAAGGGTATAGAAATTGTAAGGTATTTTAAAAGAGAGATATATTAAAAGAGAGATACGTTAAAAAAGGTATTAAAATTGTGGGATATTAAAAAAAAAAAAAAAAAGCAGAAATTTGAGTAATTGAGAAAAAAGGCATTAAGTGGAAAATTTAATTTGAGAAAATAAAGGGATAATCTTAGTAACTGGGAAAAAGATAAATTGTGAAAAAAGGAATAAATTATAGTAACTGGGAAAAAAAAGGATAAAATTGTATTAATTGGGAAAAAGAAATATAGGTTATTAATTGCAACTAGCAACTGCATATTAATAATTAAAAAAGAGATATAGTTTATTAATTGCAACTAGCAACTGCATATTAATAATTAGAAAAAGAAAAGATATCAGCATAATTAAAGAAAAGGGAATATTTAAAATAATCAAAGAGTGGGGTATTTTAAGTTTTTGTAAAAGGGAATAAATTTAAGGAACTAAACAGTATAGGAATATTTTGTTTTAACCGTAACTAAATAAGGGATATTTTTTAAAATAGTTTTTGTAATTCGCAAGTAAAGTGGCACGTTTTTATAAAGTATAAAGTTTAGAGTCATTGTAACAGGAATTGAAAAAATAAGTAGTTTTTGTTTTGTCGTAATTTTATTAAGTGATTGGAACGATTAAAAAATTTGTAACACAACTTATTTGAAATTATTTTGAATTTATTTTTAGATTATATGAGAAAATATTGAGTATTACATAAAATAGTTTATTTGATTTTATTTCACTAATAATTAAAAATTATTTTATTAATTTACAATTTGGTAATATACTTTTGTCATAAATATTGTTTGTCATAATTTTTATTTGGGTTTTTATTGTTATAACTCAGTCTATATTAAATATACTAGCATTTTGTTTGACCTACTTAAAAATAATTTGTTTGTTTATTTTTATGTATATATAAACAACTAGACGTTCCATTTCGTTTCAAGAAGTAAATCACAAGCGTACAGTTTTGTTAAAATAACTAAGGCCGTGTAAGATATTGTTTACTTTAAAAAAAAAAATAGATTGTAAAATATTTGTAGTAGTTTATTGAAGCTTACTAAAGGTTTTTATTTGATTTAAAGTTTATTCCAAATAGTTAAAATGACAGCTAATGAACCAAACGTAGTTATTGCCCCAGAAATTCCTAAATTGAAAGGATTGAATTATATACCATTCTTTGACGGTACAGGTAGCATAGCAACATTTTTAAATGCGGTGAATCAAATGGCAGAGTTGTTGGATTGGACCGATAAGGTGCAATCAGTTACCGTATTTGCGAAAGTATCGCCTGATGTAGCTGAATATCTTTTGTCTAATTCGGAGGTTCAAAGTGAGAACCGTAGTTATATGAGTATTCGTAATGCATTATTGTCTAGATATAGCAGAAAAGGGCCATCTGCTCTGAGACAAGCTGAAATTGAGTTCGGGGGTTGTAAACAAAGACATGGCGAGACTGTTTATGAATTTTCACAAAGGTTATGGGCATTAGGGTCAAAATGTGTACCAGAAGCAATTGATAAAGAGCAAGAAAAGAAGCTTACGATTGAGTTGCAAGTAGCCGTTTTAAAAAGATTTAAAGAAGGGATATCGCCGAGATATTCTAAGTTTATTTGGGCCGCGGATCCCAAGAGTTTTAATAGTGCCGTTGAAATTGCGGAAAGGGTAGAAACCGATGATTTAGTCTCATCGAAGCAAGGCTACGTAGCAGAGATTGCTACAGGTGGTACAAACCGAATAAATAGAACCGACCACTATTATGTAAATCGCACATCTCAAAATAATCAATCGTCTATGCGACCTAGCAACTCGCGTAGCGGTTCACAAAGCCGAAGGTTAAATAATAGGCAAAGAGATGGAGTAAGGTGTTACAATTGTAACAGAGTAGGACATTTTCAGAGAGATTGTCGTAGTCGTCCTCAACGGGAGATAAGAGACGTAAGAGATCGATTTCAAAGAAATCGCAGTTTAAATAGGTATGGAAACCGTAGTCAAAGTAATGACCGATTAGGGAGAGTTAGAGTCCTCCAAGAATATAATGATAGCCGTAGTCCTGCGAGAAATCAGAGACAAGTGACTTTCCAAAGTAACAGAAATATTCGCAGCATCGAAAATAAGCCAAGCGAAGTAGAAGAAAGAAATTTACGCGCGTCCAATAATTATGAGGATAATTTAAACGGATTGATGGCTTCACTCACTACCCGAGACGTAGAAGCCATTCAATAAGTAAAAAGGGTAATCTTACACCTCTGTATGTACCGGCATTTCATGATAATCAATGGTTTCTTAATTTAGTAATTAATGGTCAAAATTGTAACGTTCTTATAGATAGTGGTGCAGGCGCCAGCCTACTAACTAGAGAATGTTTAAAAACAGAAAAAATTACAGAATCGCAAAATATCTTGCGAGATGCACAAAATAATAAAATACATACACTTGGTAAAAGCAGATTAAAGTTAGATTTATTTGGGGATAATGTGACTTTTGATTTTGAAATTATAGAGAATATGGAAAATTGGACAGGTATAATTGGGTTAGACTTTCTTCGTAAATTTGGGATAATTGTAGATTTTGGAAAGGGTATTTTAATATATAGAAACGTTATTTACGACATTAATCGTAATACTGTACATGATTTTCAGAAAGATAATTTAAATATAAATAATATGATTAGAGAAAATGTAAAGGGTATCATTAGAAAGCAAAAGTGTGTTATATCAAAGTCAGGGAAAATCGTACAAAAGAATAGAAAAGGTAGAAATATAGGTTGTACTGAAACAGAAAATATTGACGTAAAAAGAGAAGTAAATAATCAGCGAATTGATAAGATAGGGCACGAATATAAAAGTTTTGATGATTTTCTAAAATGGAAAATTAGTAGATTTCCAACGATAGAGACGTTGTGCAAAATAAATTATAATAAGGGAGATTTGTTTAATGCATCTAGCAAGTATGCATTGGGTCATTGTGTAGCCTCAGATTTACGTATGTCACAAGGAATAGCAGTTGAATTTAAAGAAAGATTTGGTAGAGTTGAGCAGCTTTTGAAACAGAAACAGGAAAAGGGTGGATTAGCTATATTAAAAGATGAAAATCGTTTTATATATTATTTAGTGACAAAGAAGAGGAGTAACGAGAAACCTCTCTACGCAGATTTATATTCGTCAATAATTAAATTACGGGATCATATGTTAGAAAATAAAGTGAAATTTATTGCATTACCATACATAGCATGTGGGCTAGATAAAGTAGATTTTACAATAGTGAGTAAAATGATTGAATATATATTTTCTGAAAGTAAAATAAAGATAGCATTCTATGATGGCGAATCGGAAAAAAATGAAAAAAGGTATATGAACTGTGTAATAAGTAAAAATGATAATGATTTAAAAGATAACATTGACGGAAAGAATGTTAAATCCCAAGAACAGGTAAAGAAATGGAAGAACTTACAAGCAAAGTGGTTAAAAAGAATACACACAGCTGAGCGAGCTGAAAAAATAAACACAACTATGAATGAGAAATCTGAAACCACTCGAAAGCGAACAGACGCACACATGTGTAGTAGTAATCGGTATAGTGTTAGGTTACTAGGTCAAGAAACGTTACCGCCCCGATGTACAATAAATGTTCATGCATTTCAAAAAGACATTAAGGAAGGTCATGGGATTTTTAACCCAGAATTGAGCATAGATGGAGTATTAGTAGCAAGGAGTGTAAATTCAATATGTAAGGGTAGGTTAATATGTAGAATAACCAATGTTACGCAAAAGAATATTAATATACCAATAAATACTAAGATAGGTATAATAGAGCCATATGATGACGAATATACTGAAACAGTTGAATTATTAAGAGAACACGTCCGGCAACGTAATAAAAATATTTTAATTGGTGCTGTACGATCAGCAGAAACAAACACAGGGTTTGAAAATATACAATTATTTGATGAAATAGGTTATAATAATTTAACAGCTAAAGAAGATAAAATTATACATGAAGTTACCAATCAGTGGAAGCAAAAAAGTCATAAGAATGATGATATAAATAAAACACAGAGAATAACGGAACTTTTTAGCAAAATAAAGTTAAATCATTTAAGTGCTAGAGACCAAAGTAAAATGGAAAATTTAATTTACGAATATCGCGACATATTTTTAACAGAAGGTCAAGAATTGAAAACTACCTCGATAGTTAAACATAAGATAATAATTCAAGATGTTCCTCCTATAACTAAACAACCATATAGAGTTCCGCATGCACAGTTACAGGTACTGAGAGAACAGATAGATCAAATGCTTGAAGATGGCATAGTAGAACCATCAATGTCACCGTGGTCCAGTAATGTTGTTCTTGTAAATAAGAAAGCAGCAAATGGGGAAAACAAGGTTAGAGTTTGTATAGATTACAGGGGTCTTAACGCAATAACAAAAAGAGATTACTTTCCATTACCACATTTAGTAGACACTCTTGATAAATTAGGCAAAGCAAGTTTATTTACCAAATTAGATTTAGCATCGGGATTTTGGCAAATTGAAATGGACGAAAAATGTAAAGAATTAACAGCATTTTCAACACCGGATTTACACCTTCAATTTAATGTTATGCCGTTTGGGTTAGTATCAGCTCCTGCTACATTTCAGAGACTTATGTATGCAGTGTTAGCGGGTTTAACCGGAGTACATTGTTTAGTTTACCTAGATGATATTATAATATTTAGTAACGATGATGTAGATTCACATATCCAGAGAATTAAAGAGGTTTTCGATCGCTTGAGAGAAGCAAGTTTGACATTGAAGCCTAGCAAATGTGAATTTATGAATAAAGAAACGCAATATCTTGGTCATATTATTTCTAGTGATGGTGTAAAGGCAGATCCAGAAAAAACGGAAGTAATTAGAAACTATCCGCGTCCGAAAACAGTTAAACAAATCCGATCTTTTATAGGGTTAGCTTCATTTTATAGACGATTTATAAAGAATTTTTCAGAATTATCATCAAGCCTAACAAAACTAACTTGTAAAAATGAGTCATTTATTTGGGGACCTGAACAAGAGAAAAGTTTTGAAGCATTAAAGAACGCGTTATGTTCTGAGCCAGTCTTAGCTTACCCAGATTTTAGTCAAGAATTTATATTAGGGACAGATGCATCAGGAATCGCATTAGGCGCAATCCTAAGCCAAGTTCAGGATGGAGTAGAACGTCCTGTCGCATACGCTTCTCGTAAATTAAATAAATGTGAGAAAAATTACTCAACCACAGAAAGGGAATGTTTAGCGATTTTATGGAGTTTATCACACTTTCGTACATATTTATATGGTAAGAAATTTAAGATTCAAACAGATCACAGATCATTACGTTGGTTAATGACTATGAAAGATCCAATGAAAAGTAGATTAGCAAGGTGGGCTTTAACTTTAGCAGATTACGATTTTGAAATTATTTATAGGCCAGGGGTAAAACACGGTAATGTCGATGCATTAAGTAGAATAGAAACAGAAAGTATTGCAGCCGTAGCAGCTGAAGAAGTTCCATATTGGGATTGGTGTCAAATTAAAAATGAACAAGCTAGTGATTCCCATATTAAACAATTAATAACGCAAACTAAGTATGGGGAGAAAAATGATTATTATTTAGATGATAGGGGTATATTGTATAAGAAAAGTAATGAAAAAACAGATAGAAATGACTGTGTAGTAGCACCAACACGAATGGTACCGAATATATTATATATGTTTCACAATACGCCTTCAGCAGGGCATAGGGCATTTGAAGGGACACTACAGATAATAAAGAAACATTTTGTATGGCCAGCAATGAGACAAGACATAAAAAGATATTGTGAAGAATGTTTGAGCTGTCAAATGAGAAAAACGTCACCTCATTTAAAACGAGCACCGTTACAGAAATTTAAACCGCTTACTTATCCATTTGAAAGAATTTCACTAGATATTGTAGGACCATTAGTACTCAGTAATTCAGGAATGAAGTACATTTTAACAGTTCAATGTGCATTCTCAAAATACTTGCAAGCGTTTGCAATACCTGATCAGTCTGCAGAAACGGTAGCAAAGGTATTTTGTGAACAAGTTATAGCACGTTATGGTACTCCTAAAGCTTTATTGACAGATAGAGGTACTAACTTTTTGTCCGAATTATTTAGAAACGTTTGTAAAAGACTAGACATTACGCAACTTTCAACATCAGCGTATTCTCCTTCGACAAACGGAAGTTTAGAGCGTTGTCATCGTATATTAAAAGACTATTTGTCACATTTCGTGGATTCTGATCAAAGGAATTGGGATTCCTGCTTAAACTACGCTGTCATGGCATACAATGCAGCTATACATAGTTCGACACAAGAAACACCATTTTTTCTAATGCATGGTCGTGATATGGTATTACCATATGGTGAAGTATTAAAACCTGAAAGAGTTAGATACGACCTCGATGATAATTATGCCGCCGAATTAATTTTAAGATTAAAGAACGCTTTTAAGTTATGTACAGAAAGGTTAGAAACAGCAAAAGATAGACAAGCTAAACAATATAATAAAAAGTCGGAACCGGTAAAATTTAAAATAGGTGATCATGTGCTATTGAAACATATGACGCACACACCGGGATTAAGTAGAAAACTTGGAAAAGTATGGCGAGGTCCTTATAGAATTATTGATAGAACCAGCGAAGTAAACTTTTTAATAAAGGAAATTTATGGAAAACGGGAAGAACGAGTGCATGTTAATCGCCTCAAGAAATTTAAAGGTAACACAGCTGAAGTATTTTCAGGAAATAATGAAGTTCATTCAGAAAGTGAATCTGAAGATGAAGAAAATGGTATAAATCTAAATACAGGTTTCGGTAATTTATTGAATTTGGGTTATACTAGTGATACGAATAATGAGATATCAGATGAGATAGAAGAAATAATCGAGATAGACACGAATATTAATAATAATGACAATATAGAGAATATTGATATTGAGATAGAAAAGCCAGTTGAAGATACAATTGGGCATAGTTACTCTTTGCGCAGCCGATGCGTTGCACCAAAACAACCGTGGATATCGAATAGTAGAATATAACTAATTATAACTATCGGAGTTTCAATGGGATATAAATTAGTTAAGGTCAATTTGAAAAAGGGATTATTTTATCGTTAAAGTTGTTAATAGGGACTAATATAGTACTTTAATATTTTACGAGTAAAAGAAACATAAAAAAAAAAACAGAAAGGTCATGAGTTGAGGAAATAAACATATAATTAGGCACTAAAGTTATTTGTAACAGATGTATTGAAATTCGAGTCAGAAAGGTCATAGAAGAAATTAACACTTGAGGATATAAGTGAGCATAAAAATTGATTTTTAACAGAGGGTTTGAGAACATAAATTAGATAAGGGTACAATAATATACAAATTAGACCAGAAGTTACAGATGTACGAAACATGAGTAACAATAACGTTTAAAGAATAATTATTTTTATGTTTTATTGAGATATACTAATGCTATATAATTTCAGATGGACAAGATACATAATAAATGCAGCAAACAGGATGAGATGACTTATTTGAAGATTTTATATCATAAATATTGAATAAATTAAAATGTTTTTCTGTTCACAGATTGTTTTGGAAACTTTAATAAAGAAAGAAGAAGATTTGAAAATTGATAAGAGGTATTCATTGAAAATTTGAACACTTGTAATGTTAAATTGCATTGAGATATAATATAGTAAAAAGAAAGAGAAATTTTATTTTGTGAAGCACATGTATTACTACATGCGAATATAAAAAGTTGTTTTAAATTCAAGTAACAAGTGTTGAAGTTTAATAATTATGTTTACCTTGACTATAGTATTTGAGTAAAGTATCTATAAAATTAAGATTTTGTTGTTTAAAAAATAATAAATAGAGTTAAGAATAATTTTTGATATAACCATGTTAGAATAATGTTTTGATTTGAAAGAAAAAAATATAATAAATTTGTTAAATGGGAAAAATACAGTAAATGAGAATAAGTTCAATAAAATATTCGTTAATAAAAGTATAAACTAAAGTATGGAATATTGATTCTAAATTTAAAAGAAAAGTTAAATTTGTATTTTAATTAAAGAAAAAAATATGTTTACATTAAATTTCATTATTATGTAGAATTAACAGTAGTTTGTAAGAGGTATGAAAATAATTTATGGCATAAATATTGCAAAGTTGAAAAACATATATATAACAATCAAAGAAAAAAAAAGTAATAAGAGGAAATTCAAAAGATATTGATGATATTTAAAAAAAAAAGAAACACATGCCGTAAGATATTTACATGTTATGTTTAAAATATAATTAAAATAACTAGAAATTAAGATATGTTATGAAATAAATTCATATTTTGTAATAACTATAACTTCCAAGTAAAGTTAATCGAATTATTAGTAAAAGAGCTATACAAGAGCCAAATTTGTTATGTCAATTGTAAGAAATTATAGAAAAAGAAGACAGAAAATGAATTTATAATTAAGATAATTACGTAAGAGTATAAATTGCAGCATTTACAACAACGAAGAACTGAAGGAGGAGACTAGTAGTTGATTTTCATAATGCGTAAGACTAAGGTAATAAGTGTGAATACTTGAACGAGTCAATGATCGAATGTACGAGAGAAACTACCAGAATGCAAGTCGTTATGAGATGAAGATTCCGATGAAATCGATGCATATTGAAAGATGAAGAAAACAATACGAAAATGACGAAGTCTGTGAATAATCGAGAAGAAATTGAGGGTCTAAGAAAGTGAAGCAGTAATCACTTAAGAAGAAAACATAATCATGTGTGTACTACAAGTATTGTAAACAGAAGAAGAATTTACAAATACTATAAACCATTAAAAACTATCAGTATTGTTTATATGAAATATGAAACCTATGCTAAGATGCAAAGCAGTAGGGAAGGACGCATTCGAAAACAAACCGAGGCAGAGCGTATTCGAAACGAAGAAAGTATTCACTTATTTATCAAAGTTGAAGCATATTGAAATGAAACTATGAGAACAAAATCTACCTATATAAAGCAGATAAAGAAGAATTATTTTGATTATCAACGACTATATATTATTGATTTATTGATTTAAATTTTAAATTACATTTATTTTATTAAGGTTTCAATTATGAATGAATCTAGAAATACGGGAAAGACTAATAAAATTATAATCATTGGATTATAGATTTTAATTTAAAAACGGGAAGCAATGTAACAGTCCCATATAGATTCATTAATTATTGATAATATATTTTAACTAACTATTTAGGAACCATTGGATGGTTCAAATACAAAGTAGTTTTAATAGTTTTAGGCGTCTAAATGTCGTGAACATTATTTACATTAAGTATAGCTTTATCGAGAGAACCATGTCCGTATATTAGTGTTATACTCAAAACTGCTGACTTAGTATTTACAATAACTTTTAAGAGAAATATTAACTAACTTCTTTTGTGTGTATGGCACGTGTACTTTGAAATAATGTTTATATTAAAACCAAACTCAAAATCAAAGCCATGATGACGGAATAAGTTTAAATGAGGTCATCTTTTGAAACAAAGAGTTTGAATCTATATAAACCGAGTTTAAGAAAGGAGAGGGGGTCAGACCATCAGATCACACGTTCGGTTTAAGTCAGTTGCCATAGTCGTCCCAAAGATTATTAAAATTACTAAGATTTGTATTAATTAAGTTTTTGAATAATAAAGAAAATAGTGTTAATGATTCCCTTGTTTTAATTGTAAAAGTACTTAGAATTAACGGTCGTGTCGCGTTAAATAAAGTGATTGTCCAAAGCAGAGGAAGCTGCCTGCAGAGAAAGCACAAAAAGTAAGTAAAACATAATATATTTATGAAATATTATTAGAAGAGGTATTAAGTCCTGATATATAAAGAAGCCTCCACAATTAGCATTAGCTTGGTCATCCGACTCAAGGGGAACCAGATCCCCATAAACGAACTTTCGCATGAGACGATTGTAGTATCGCTCTCATAAAATAAGTAACTACCACCATAAATAGATAGTAGATATAAGGGGGTAGGGTTACACCAAGGGCAGCCTATATACAAAATTTCAACTTTCTAGCACAATTTTTACTCTCGGCAAATACTGCTGCCGTGCCCCCAAATAAAATTTTGAAATTTTGAATTTTTTTTTTATTAATAATATACTTAATTATTCTAGAATCCAGAATATGAACTTTCTCCAAAGTTCCCTACCGGGCCCTCGAATTTCTTCAACCCCCCCCTTTTTCAATTTCTGAATTTCTAATTTTGGAGAAATATCAACATTGAATACCTTAATACACATGCAAAATTTCAACTTTCTATCTTTTACGAATTAAAAGTAATACAGCAAAAAACAGCACACTTGCATTGTGCGACAGGTCTTACTCTATGAGCGATCTTTAAATTGTTTTTCTCTGTAAAGTGCCCCCAAAGACTCTGGGCCCCCGCGCTATTGTGCTACATACGGATCTATTTGTACCAATGTACGCCATTGCACGGTACACAAAATCGATCTTTTCATTTACCAGTGTGTGGGTGTATTTTTAATGTTACAATACTTGGAATATCTTAAAGATGAATGTGACTACAAAGTCTACGAGTATAAGAAGAAGAAAAACGAAAAATAAACTCAATCTGAAAAGCAAACACTTCTTATGTTTATTAAGACGATACATTTATACAACAATAAAATTACTCGCACAATTTAAACCACAGACTTGATTTGAACGACGTCATATAGCCAGGGCCGCATTGATCATTAGATTTACAAGTGTGATGTTTTAGGGTCCTGATCCAATAACAGATCCACCTGAGTTAATTCTGACTACGAATAACACATGGGCTGAAAAGTCCCGGGCCTAACAAAGAAAACACAGTTTTTTTGGTTCAAAATTAGCTTTATTCATCAACGTAATCTCCATCAAGAGCAACGCAATCATTCCAGCGCCCCTCTAAAATTTCAATACCACTTTTGTAGAACTTTTGCCTCAAAGTAGGCCTCAGTTTCAGCGATAACCTCTTTATTCGTGCGAAATTTCTTACCGGCGAGCATTTTTTTCAGGTCTGCGAACAGGCAGTAGTCGCTGGGAGCGAATCTGGCGAATACGGTGGATGTGGGAGCAATTCGAAGTTCAATTCATGTAGTTTTGAAATTGTTTTGATTGACTTGTGACACGGTGCGTTGTCTTGATGAAACAAAAATTTTTTCTTTGCCATATGCGGTCGTTTCTTTGCAATTTCGGCCTTCAAACGCTCCAATAACGCTATATAATATTCACTGTTAATGGCATTTCCTTTCTCAAGATAGTCGATGAATATTACACCACGCACATCCCAAAATACCGAGGCCATAACCTTTTCAGCCGATTGTTGTGCTTTCGGGCGCTTTGGACGAGGTTCACCAGTTGCTGTCCACTCAGATGACGATCGTTTTGATTCCGGAGTGAAGTGATAGATCCATGTTTCATCCATTGTCACATATCGACGCAAAAATTCCGGTTTGTTACGTTTAAACATGGCCAAACACTGCTCAGAATCATCAACACGTTGTCGTTTTTGGTCAACAGTAAGCAAACGCGGCACCCACTTTGAACAGAGCTTTCTCATAGTCAAATGCTCATGCAATATAAAGCCAACACGTTCTTTTGATATCTTTACGATGTCAGCTAACTCACGCAACTTCACTTTTCGATCATTCTAAACGATTTTGTGGATTATTTTAATGTTTTCTGGTGTTACCGCCTCATTTGGACGTCCACGTTTGAAGTCAGCAAACCAACGTTTTATTGTTGTTTCTGATGAAGCGGAGTCCCCATAACACTTTTCAAGCCATTCTTCGGTTGAACGGTATTTTTTCCCATCAAGAAGCAGTGTAAAATTAAAACACGAAATTGTTTTTGATCCATTGTTTTGAAAATAACAAAAGTAGCGTCACTCTTAGCACAATAACTCACAAACTAATGAATCTCATGAAATTTTAACAGCTGTCTTTTGAAGGTTAGTAATAACACTGCAATAAAACTAGCGCCATCTATGTGTTAGGCCCGGGACTTTTCAGCCCATGATCGTCGGTGGTAATAGGGTCTTCACAAACATCTAGAGTTTATGCTGGCGAGTAAACCGGGGTACTCTATTCGGGCAAAAACAAAACACTATTTGTATAATGTGATTAAACCTGCCCTTATACTTACTTAAATAATTATTATTTATAAAGAAACAGAACAACAAATGATCCGGAAAAGTACTTAACCATTTTTTTTTATTCTTTGTATGAATGACTTCCTGCATAAATTTCACCATTATATTCCGTCGTTGAAATATCCTGGTACCTAATGGGTTAATACGGACCTGTTTATAGCTATTGCCTTAGAATATATGTCTTTACGTAAGAAATTGATTTAGGTTTATTTGTAATAGAAGGATTTTCGAGTATTCAAAATGTGTATCCACACATCCTGAGACAAGGACAAGGACAAGGATGGTGTAACAACTTTAGTTCCAGCAAGAACAGATAAACAGTTATGCAGAAAATGAATGGTCTTGCGAACTCCTTTTTTAGGGGTCGTTTATTTTAATTTGGTGTTTTTACTTTTTTAAATATCCAAAAATTATTAACTTCATTAGACGAAATGGGTTTGCGTCCTCATTTTTTAGTGTTCGATTTTTCAATTGTTGATTGAAATTGATGTTAATAAATGAGTATCGGCGTGTCTATTTTATTAAATATCTAAATATTGACGGAGATATAGCAATTAAAAATTTGAATTGTAGTTTTAGCGCTACAAATGGTCTGCCATATTTGTATGACGTGAAATGCATTTTAACGTCAGTTATTTGTTGAGTAGGTCAGTGCTGTGGTAATGTTTTGTAGCTGTTGGTAGTTAAATAATCAAGTCAAATCAAAGAATAATAAGTTTTTATTTTATTTAACCCTGCTAAGGCAGACATAATATTGAAATTTGATTGTTCCTTGAAATAGCTGTAAATAATATTTGATATTTTGATATATAAATACATATAGCAGAGATTTATGATCTGTAAGGTTGATAACCTTACACAAGGATTGTGATGTCACATGCACTTGGCATGTGTACAACATTGAATCCCTTTAATAATTAAAGACACAAAATGACACGTTTAATTCCTAATATCTCTTAACATATAAGGAGTTATTAAAAAATAATTGAACATTTGAGGTTCTAGTAACCCACTTTATCAATATATAGTACACTTTTATAGAAATTAAGACATAGGACACAAGCCCATTGAAAAATATGAACACAAACGAGAAACAAGAAGTGTACTCTGCACCACTCAGTTACTTGCTCTCTCGGCAAATGTACGAAAGTCGAGAGTGAACTTGCCCAATCGGGGTCTCGTAATATCGACAAATCTTTTGACAAATGTCTCGCCGAGAGTAAACTACCGGCATTAGATTTATGTTACATTTTGTTATCACAAAAGTATCACAAAAATAAGTGCGCTAAATTTAAATTTAAATTTATTTAGGTACCTCTGGTTTGAGCATCATATTATTCAAAATCTTATAAAAATGTACAATATTTACGTATAATTCACAATACAGTAAATCCGCTTTGCTGAGAATGCAGGCGCTACACACACACACACACATATTCCTCAGTGAATAGCGACTGAGACGCTGCAGACGCAACCTAACTCAACTAGATATCTAGACGTTCACATTTTCTACTTTTCCTTATTCACAATTTCTTTTATATACTCCTACTTTTACTAGTCGTAAATTTCTTAAGCTTATTTTATAAAGTTTTTTTTTAATACCAAACCTGTCAGATCCTGTAAGCCACTTATTAGTGAAGAATTCTGTAATATGTGCGAGAATATTATTGATGAGAGTTAATCCGTGTTCACATATGTGTGTTTGAGGTCGAATATTTGGCTTTTGTGTTGGAACAAGCGTGTGTGGACACTAAGTTCATGTTCATTCCGCAAACGTTTGAAATCCGCACACGACGGCGAGCATATTTGGTTAAGTATCGATAAAATAAAACAGAAGTAAGTGTTCGAATATTCTCTTCGGCCATGTTCGACTATGACATTAAAACATAACCTATTTATTATCCTTAATTAACAATTTTTGCAAAGTATTTATATTATAGTAAACAACTCACTGTAATAATACCCGAATAATGAATATGTCAAAACCCAGTAAACAATTTGGTGAAGTGTCCTGTTTTGTGACATTTCTATCACTATGGCACTTCAATTATAGTTCACATCAACTTTATCTTCATTTGTATTCCGACAGGTGGAGTAGTTTCGCTATTTGTAACCAATAAAATGGACATTTCATACGAACGACTGTGAGGAACTGAACTGTAAATGAATTCTTTCATGACAAAAAAGTCATACGTATCTTTAAAATGACGACAAAGTGACTTCAAAATGTTTACTGGGCATCTACAAGAACTTCCAAGCAAGTGGTACTACGACCCGCCATTGCCGTATCTGTAAAATGACAACTAGCTATCCTAATCCCAATCCTAATTATCCCAATAAACCAATCCCAGAAAATAATAAGTCTAGTCCGGCGATCCAACCCGAAGACATAGCAGTTCATCGTAACCTTTAAAGCGATTTTATCTGTATAATTATATCCTGTGATATTATTTAAATCAAATGCCTTATTCGTGTGCAATTTCACAGTAAACAGTTTGGTGAAGTGTCCCTTTTTGTGACGTTTCAATCACTATTGCACTTCAATTATAGTTCGCATTAACTTTATCTTCATTTGTATTCCGACAGATGGAGTGGTTTCGCCATTTGTAGCCTATAAAATAGGCATTTTATACGATCGACTGTGAGGAACTGAACTGTAAATGAATTCTTTCATGACAAAAAAAATCATACGTATCTTTAAAATGATGGCAAAGTGACTCCAAAATGTTTACTGGGAAGTTTAAACGAATTTTCGTTTGTTGAATATTTGCCATATTTTAAAAACAAGTGTGAATAGGTGGTTGGGCGAATGATTCCTCGAATTCGTGTTCCATTAATCAGCAAACGGCACAATTATCGAACACGGTTATGTGAACTCGGCCCAGGAGTTAGATAGCAGTGTTTAGTGTTTCGATATGATGAAATATTAATCTAACCCAATATGTATATGTAATCGAACAAAAATGAGTTTTATTGGATGTAGCATAAAAGTTAGTATTAGTAAGTATGTATTAGTAACTTGGATTATGATTTATTAACTTATATTAACTTTTATTTTTGGTAATTTTCTGAATATACAAGTATATACATAACCTACATATATTCATTATTTATATTTAGTGACTATCCATTAATTACGTCACACGTCAGGGAGGGGGGGTTTACAAGCTTTATGATGTAACATGTAATCTAAAACACTAAAACTATTAAAAAGTGCAACAACGAAATAAACATTATATAAGTACGTATGTTATTTTGAAGTTCAAAATCGTTTGTTTGTTGAATGGGCTTGTGTCCTATGTCTTAATTTCTATAAAAGTGTACTATATATTGATAAAGTTGGTTACTAGAACCTCAAATGTTCAATTATTTTTTAATAACTCCTTATAAGTAAGGAGATATAAACAATTAAAAAAGTCATTTTGTCTCTTTAATTATTAAAGGGATTCAACGTTATACACATTCCAAGTGCATGTGACATCACAATCCTTGTGTAAGGTTACCAACCTTACAGATCATAAATCTCTGCTATATGTATTTATATATCAAAATATCAAATATTATTTACAGCTATTTCAAGGAACAGTAAAATTTCAATATTATGTCTGCCTTAGCAGGGTTAAATAAAATAAAAACTTATTATTCTTTGATTTGACTTGATTATTTGACTACCAATAGCTACAGAACATTACCACAGCACTGACCTAATCAACAAATAACTGACGTTAAAATGCATTTCACGTCAAACAAATATGGTCTACCATTTCTAGCGCTAAAACTACAATTCAAACTTTTAATTGCTATATCTCCGTCAATATTTAGATATTTAATAAAATAGACATGACAATACACATTTATTAACATCAATTTCAATCAACAATTGAAAAATCGACCACTAAAACAAGCCCATTGTACCTGTTAACCTAAACTGAGCGATTTTAACATAAAGACCTAGTAGAGGCACAGTACTTTTTTGATGGGAAAATTGTTTTTGTGTGAAATTTCAAAATTTGAAATTACCATACTAGGCAAATGATATTTATTCGAATGTCCGAAGGCACCCGTAAGAACCTGAAAGAACCCGACGTCGACCGAATTAAGAATTATACTCGTAGTTACAGCAGTTATATCAGTTATGAGGGCAGAACTGATTATTAGATTCAATGTTTAAAATTTGTTTGTTGTTACTCGAAGTTTACTTTCGCTCTTTAACGGTCACATTTACTTATTTATGTTATTTTGGGATTATTGATTTTATAAATGTGTTGTTTTAATAAAGTTCTAAATTTAAATTTTCAAAATGGTTGACGTCACAGAAAAAGGGGAGTGGGGTCCAAACAGTGTGACAAGCGCGGGGAGTCCATAAAGCATTGTGTGAAATTTGTGTGACGCAATTTATAGATGACTTCTTATATTATATTATTGAGTGAGATATGCTGATGAACATCGACCTGTAACATAATCTGCATTCTGTAGGCAATGCCGTATTAACTTATCCAGTGGTCACTGGATAAAATTGATTCCATCAAAAGGCACTTGTACCCAGTAAACATTTTGGAGTAAATTCTACTTAATTTCTATTACATATCATGAGTTTTTTGTCTGGAACGTGTTCGTTTTCTATTCAGTCGTTCATAGGAAAGGCCCTTTTTATGAGCTACAGACATTGCAACGACGGTTCACTGCTGAATTAAAAGCGGAGTAGGTTTATGATTTATGACCGGAGTTATAAACTTGAAACTAGCAGGGGTATAAAACTTAATTGAATTCTACATTTTAGAGTCTGCAAAATATAAATATTTAAATGAAGAAATAAATAGATGTAATCTTTAGTACGGATCGTGATTTTTTTAATGAATATTATTCATCTTCAACAATACTCGTTATATTAGTTTTTTACATTGTTTTGGTGATTCAAAAATCCACGATCGGCAGGTCTGCGTTAGGTTTAAAACCTCTGTCTTACCATCGCTAGGTACTATCTTCGTTTATATACATTCTATTCGGGGATTGAGGGAGATAGCGTCTGTCTATTACCGTTAAAGAAATATTTGTTGAAAAAGGATAGCATATACTTTAAACATCTGTACAGAACGAAATATTATACAAGTATACAAGTGTAACGGTGAAAAATATATTTTACTTGTCTAACGCATCTCGTTTCTCTCTCACTTTGGAATAAATGAAATGAATGTGAATTTAAAAAAAATATATCCATGTGGGAAAGAAACAGAAATACTTAATGAATGATGTTGGAAAAAGAAAGAATATTATTATGAAAAACTAACACAAAATCTGTGACAGGTAGAGAACTTGTAAAGCGTTAGAATAGAATTGTACGAGTGACTCGAACTTCACCAAATAGGGCACTTCACCAAATTGTTTACTGGGTAGACATAATTTATTTCGTTCAAAGGCAGATTTTTTCCGAGAGAGTTAAAGAAACAGGTCAATAAAAATTTGACGTGTAGTGTTCTGGGTGCTTGCGCCGGGGACTAAAAACTGCCTATAGTTACGTCAGTGAAGTACGCAGCCGATTCGATAGCAGTCGATTCGAACTAGTGGGTAAATCAAAATTAATTCGGTGTTAAATCGAACTTTAAATTACATGGCTAATCGGAACATTTAAGCAAATGTTTAAGTGATAATAGACTGTAGAAGTATTAAGTAACTTAAATATTATTATATAATATATAAATTCACCAATTAGTGTCTTATATTGGTGTTTTAATATAGGAGAATAAAACGCAAACGAACATCTAAAACCTCATTATTTAATCAATTTTTTTTTTATAAATAGGTTAACTAATATGTCTCTTAGGTAATTACAAAATTTCAGCCGTAACTTACTTACTTACTTAGACTGTAAAAGTACAGTCTATTATCACTTAAATATTTGCTTAAATGTTCCGATTAGCCATGTAATTTAAAGTTCGATTTAACACCGAATTAATTTTGATTTACACCACTAGTCCGAATCGACTGCTATCGAATCGGCTGCGTACTTCACCTACGTCTGTAGATACAGTTTCGGATGCAGAAAATACTTTTACATATGTATTAACGTATGTACATGTTTAACTATCAGATACATTACAAATCAACACCGCATAAGGCCAGAATGATAACGTGTATGATTTGTAATATTTGCCCACACATGAAAGGTTCAAGCTAACAGCTTATTTCATTTAACGTCCTCATATATTATACCTATACAACATTTATTCTATTTTATTATATTTAAATGAAAACTTTTATAAGAAGCTTATTTAAATATTCTGAACTTTTATACTAACACATAGTTCTCATACATACACACACGCACACACAAAATTAAAGGGTTTTCAATAATATTTGAGCATAAGTAGGGTCACCGCGCCGTCTACTTAGGCAACAACATTTACACATATATTGACGTGTTGTGTTACTGGACATTATGTGAATTCACATTGTTTAATTTGTTTAGAGATAGAATGATGAATAGCGAAAGTGTAACATTACGAATATAAACTCCGCCCAAGTAGAGATATAATAGACATCGTCCAAATTATTCAAAACAAATGCGACTACATGAAGAAACTGACTCAATAAACGTTAAAACAATCATACATAGTCCAAATCACGATAGTTCGGCGGTGACTTATACTTAAAAGAGGTTAAAAGAGCGGTATACATCTATAATACGATAATGAATTTTATCTTATTCGTTTCTATACACATTATAAAAAAATAGGTGAGTCAGTGCTTTTTAGTTATATCAGCAGTTGATACCCCAAAACATGTTTTAAGTATGAGTCGCCGCTGAACTCTTGTAATTTGAATTATAGTAGCAAACAGAAAAAAATTACAGTACTATAAAAACTCACGACACTCCTTTAAGACAACATATGGGACAATACACACACGACAGCCTACCTCTTAAAATCAAATACACATATTCCTTTATAATTCTTTATATACATAAAATTCCACCATAGCAAAGTAGGGTTCTTTTAACCACGTTTCCCTACACAAACACACAAGACAAAATATAATACAAGACAACAACTAAGAACATCGACAATGTCGATTTAGGCTCAGGCTACCTGATTTACGCACCATACATTAGAATAAGACTTATTGTAACTCAAATTAATTATTGTAAAATGTACATTCGTTTAATAAATATTTTTGAATTTGAATTTGAAAATAGACATCGTCCTGAATATTATTATATTATATCGAATGGTATTTTAATATCAATTTCTTAAAAAATTTCTTGGTTTATTTTGTATTTCATTATTTCTAGTAACAACACAATGGGCGAGAGCATTGATGCTTGATGCTAGACTGTTGTGTCTTCTATTTTAAATATTATTTTTCAATATTATTTTTACTGGTACTTTAAAATATAAACTAAGATTCAGATTACTTATCAACATAAATTACTTTAATTATTAGCAGAATAGCAGGCCACAACACCAGAAAAATCTGCCAACTAGCCCTGAAAATGGATGGCGCTGAACCATTATGCCTATACTCAGACGTTGGGGCAAGTAAAGTATTTATAACTTGCTTTATAATTATTATAAAACCTGAATGAGTAGGAGGGTCGCCGTGGTGTGCGCCAGGGTACCCTCACTTGGAGTGCAATTTTTCAATGTCGCTTATGGCGCCCTCAATCCGCCATTATTGGAATAGTGAACTAAGATGCTCGGCGACTCAACATTTGAAGGGAATGAAGGGTGAAGGGAGTGCACTGAGCTAAAGTTCAGTGCAGTTCAGTGATATCACATATTAAAACATAATATTTATATATATATATACATAAATATATATTATTATTGTAGTTTTATTTTATGTTATGCTTTGTATCACTGTGTATACAATTATTTGCATTTGTTTAGTACTATACAAAAATATTATGTTTTAATATGTGGTATCACTGAACTGCACTGAACTTTAGCTCAGTGCACTCCCTTCACCCTTCATTCCCTTCAAATGTTGAGTCGCCGAGCATCTTAGTTCAGTATTCCAAAAATGGCGACTTATGGCGCCTAAAGCGACATTGAGTCGCCGAACATCTTAGTTCACTATTCCAATAATGGCGGATTGAGGGCGCCATAAGCGACATTGAAAAATTGCACTCCAAGTGAGGGTACCCTGGGGCTCTATTCCTGAGTGTTGCGAACAATGGTCGTGATCGAACAAATCTGATTTATATGAGTGAAATATTTTACAAATCACTTTTAAAAGAGTATTTCTGAACTATAATAATAATTAATAATAAAATTCAGGAATAGTACAGGAATACTCTTTTAAAAGTGATTCGTAATATGTTTCACTCATATAAATCAGATCTGTAATACCACGACCATTGCTCGCATGACTCAGGAATAGGGGCTCTGGTGTGCGCAAAAGGGTTTCGGTGGCAGTAGTAAATTGTTGGAGGTCGTTGGTAATAAGACTTCCGATAAGATAGGATCAGTATCGGAAAAAGCCCGCGTTAAATAAATTAAATAAACGAAAAAAAATTATTTATATCTAGTCAGAATTTCTATTTAGATTCTTGGATTTTTTGATAATTGCTTTTGGTTAATTTATAAGTTAATTTGTTCATTCATTATTTAAAATCATTTCTTTATTAATTCACATTTTTTAATAATTATTATATTTTTTTTAAATTAATTAACTAAAAACAAAAGGCTCTTGAATTTGTATAAATAGATTATAGGCTAAGAATAACGTTGACTAATAAATCTTGAAGTATCGAAATTTTTAATCGTTTAGAATCCGAGAAAATTAATACCAAGGTTAACGGAGGCCGAAACACTGGAGCACATTAAGTTTGATTGTCAGGAAAAAGTAGTGAGTGAGATGAATATTGGGCAGCTATTAAAGGGAGGCAGTGAAGGAAAGAGGTGGATGGAGGAAATAGAAAAAAGGAAAGAAAACAGGTCAATAAATAATCTTGTAACTGGTTTGCATGGGGAACATGAAGAGAGAGGAAGTACTACAAGAGGCAGTGAAGGGAAGCAGGAGAAAGAGAGAAGTAGCGAGGAAACAATTAAACTTCAGTTCCGAAAATAGAGGATTAGCGGAAAGGAGATAAGGACAAGAGGTGGATGACGGAGATCAAGAAGAAATAGTAAAGGTAGAGAAACAATGAGGAGTAAGGAGCAAGAAAATATAGGAACAAGAGTATAAAATTCAAACATTGCTGTTTGAATTATTAAAAGTGTTAGAATAATTTTAAGTTTAGGGTAGCAATGAGATGTAATTACGTGATTTAATATTGAAAGAATGTAAAGTCTAACGACACACACATTAAATTAATAAATAAATAATACCAAGGTTAGCAATTTTTAGGCTCACCTCCCATTTAAAGCATGTAAAACTTTCTGTCCGCCTAACAATTTTCTACTATACACAAAAAATCTCTCGATATAATTTTGAAAAAATTAAGAATAGTAAAGAAAAATATTTTTTTAACAATAAAAAATTATTCGAGATATAATAATTTAAAATATATATATCTTTGAATTCCACACGTATGTGTGTTGGTTTTGTGCACAGAGGTGTTAAATTTCTATTCTGTGTATACTACACCACGCTGGAACATTCTTAACTGAAATTTCGTCCGGGCCCTGTGACGTTTCTCGTTCCTGAGTGGTGGTGGTGGTGTCTACTAACGAAATAATCTCGTGAGCACTGGCCTCTGGTCTCTGGGCTCTGGACTGACCCACCAGGCAACAAAACAGTACCAGTAATAGCATGGTAATGTAAATAAACAGTTTTAATAGCTTTCCAATTAATGGTTCTATTGTATTTAGTGTCAAACAATTTGATGTCAAGCGTCATTAAATATTTTACGATCATTTCTCCTTGTATTGATTGTTAACAATGTTGATACTAGATTTCATTTCATTTCGTCAAATAAATAGCAAAGAGTAAATAGTTTAAAACGAGATGTGACACAAAATACGAAATGGTACCTACCAAGGTAGTACCGATAATTCAGTGACTTTTTTTTTGAAAAAGCGATTTATTTCTCAATAAAAGATATTTTTTTCTGCAAAAAAGCAGTTTATTTATCAAAGTAGTCTCCTTTAAGCTCGATACACTTAGTCCAGCGATTTTCACATTTTTTATTCCTTTCAAATAATAGGTTTTCGCAAGGCCCTCAAAATAGGCGGTTGTTTCATTGTTTCAGTGATGGCCTCTTTGTTAGATCCAAATCTCATACCGCCTAGCCATTTCTTCAGGTTTGGAAACAGGAAATAGTCGCAGGGAGCTAAATCTGGAGAATATGGTGGATAAGGTAGAAGTTTGTTGCCCAATTTACGGATTTTTGCCATGGTGATAGCAATCGCGCGGATAAGTGTTTTCAACACAAACTTGATGACGCAGTTTGCTCAAAATTTGACAGTAGTCTATTAATAGATGCAGTTGACGGGAGCTGCGCGGGAAGTTCAAAAAGTTATTGAATTGTCAAACTGCAATCGAATCTTTCTTAACTTAAAAACTATTAGACGACACAGTGGGCGAGAGCATTGATGCTTGACGCCGACTGCTGTGTCTTCGGGTTCGATCCCCGGACCAGATATATATTTTCTGGGTTTGGTTATTATGAACTTATATTGATTATGGTCATACATAATCGTACACTTATTAGGCAGTGGTGTAGCCCACATATATGAGGCCACGACACCATAAATACTGCCAACATTGAAGGAGGTCGTCGGTGATAGGACTCAGCATCGGAAATAGGCCGACGTTAAATAAATTAAATAAAAAAAAAAATAAAAACTATTAAAAACGAATTATCGATTATTAGATTTTGTTATTGGGATGCCCCATCCTTTTATTATTCTTAAACTACACTGTAAAAGAAAATTGGTCGAAAAAATGTTTATGACGCCCTTTCTTAGGCTAATGCTGCACTGCGAAAAAAAATAGCGCGGAAATAGTAAGAATAAACATATAAATAATAATTTCCGTGCGACTTTTAAATCAACAGAATCAATGTATTACAGAATTACGGATTTATTTCCGCGCTATTCATTTTCGCAGTGCAGCCTTACCCTAAAAAGAAGCACAATTCTATTTAATGTATAGATATGATAAAAACTGGTTATTCGTTTGCACTATTTTTCTGGGAACGTATCGATCATCCAATTCATTAGTGAGACATCTGTAAATATTTAGTTTTGAAATAACGATGAAAACAGTATTGAGCTACAAATATTTCTGCGGTATTCGACAAGTTTGCCAGCATTATAATTTTGTTTGGTTGCATTTATAAGTTGTCTATGTATTAAATCAGATTATTATAAAGTACTATTTAGTTTTATATATTAGTTTTACAATGTTTGTGAGTTTACATGCTTCAAATATAAAACTAAAACATATGCAAAAAACAATTACGTATATTGCCATATGCTATACTATTCTCGCAACTAAAAATAAAATTAAAGCAAAAGTAAAACAATAGGTTAGCATATGGATAATTATAGTTAGATACATTCAAAGAATTTCAGTTATTCAAAATATAATTACGTGTTACAGCGTGTTAATTTGAATTTTCAAGTAGTACTTATATATAATTCTTATTAGCTGATAAAATAATTAATTTTGTGGTAAACGAAATAATCAAATCCTAAAGAGTACTTCTTTATATAAATACTTAAAGAGGAGAAGAGGAGGGGGGGGAGGGAGTGTGTCACAAAATAAGTAATTAAATCTTTAGATACGTTTTGCATATAAACAGTTTTGAAATATGAAGTATTTTCATGAAATCTTGTATATATTTTCATACAGAGTAAAAGTGGTCTGACGCTAGAGATACTTTGTCTTTGTCATAGAAACATATGAACATATTGAACAAACAGAGACAACGATATCATTTTTATTCTGACAAATTAATATTCTGCTAATCAAGTTGTCTACTGTATCTTTTTATTTATTATTTTGAAATTTTATTAATTTCTGTCTGTCTGGACTTACGGCATTGAACTCTGGGCAAGATTTAAGCCTCATTCCCACTTACTGTTTTTGTTTAATATTGTAATTTAGATCTCATTTTTTCGTTTAAGCATTCCTATTCACATTTGTGTTTTAATTTAAATGTAGTTAACTTAGTTGGTGCTTCGTTAGTATTATACATTTTGACAAAATGTTATGTGAAATAATTAAAATTGCTATTTTTAATAACAATTAGTAAAAGAAATTGTTTTTACTTCTATATTTTTCAAAAATTGACATTAAACTTCTTTTAAAAGTAAATCGTACTGCAATTTGACAGATTGTCACATTTTGGAGGTTATAATATAATATAGTTTTTCTTAATTTAATATTTTTAATTTAAGACATTGAACCTTGTAAGATTCTAAAAAAACTAAGAAATTTAAAAAAATAAATTAAATTAAAAATGGTACTGTGAATGACTACGCGTATTGGCATATGCTAAACAATTTAAATTAAATACAAAATAAAATTAAAGCAGTGAGTGGGAATGATACTTTAGTGTTTCAAACATAGAAATACTAGAAAGATTTCAGTCAAGGACATTAAGAACCATTATGAATATCCCGTGAATAAACCATGACTTCGGCATTAAAACTGTGAAAGAAGAAATTAACAAATTCAGCCAAAGGTACCAGCAGTGACTATACAATCATCCAAACTATCTAGCTGTGAATTTAATAATAAACATACGTCTGACTTTAAAAAACTAAAAAGACATAGTGTGTTAAAGCTACCACAACGTTTTTAATTGTCATTCATAGATATAGCCGTTACTGGACGACTATTTCTTATCTAGGTTAATTTACTTTTTTAGCATAAGTACTTATTGTTCATACTTATTGTAACAGTTTTCAATGTGGTATATTATTAAAAAAAAACAGTTTCATTATTTAATTACTTAATATTTCATAGTAGGCAGCTATGCCAATGCTGCCTCTTGATACAATATTGTCGAGTCTGATGCGAATTAATGACTTATTAGGCAGTAGTGTCGTACTATATATATGAGACACTATAAAAACTGCCAACATAGTGGAAGTTATCGATGATACGATAAGGTTTAGCATCGAAAATAGGCCGGCGATAATAATTCAAATAAATTATCTAATCACTAAAAGATTTATTTTGATATTTAAGTACGATCCCAAGAAAATAACTTTTCTTATAATTTTTTAGAAAATTTCTTATGTTATAATGTTCCAAGTGTTTATTTATATTCATATATTCTTATGTTTATATGTTTGGTTCGAATTTTGTATGGCATCTCGAAAACGGCTCCAGGGAAGTTTTGGAAAATTTCCTATTTCGTAGAGAAAAAAATTCTAAGCCTTTTGGCTTCCCCGGATTTTTTCCTGAATTGCCTGGAAACCCGTAATTTTGAAAAAAGTGGAAATAAAATGAGCCCTTTTTTGCTGTATTACTTTTAATTCGTAAAAGATAGAAAGTTGAAATTTAGCATGTGTATTACCCAGTAAACAATTTGGTGAAGTGTCCTATTTGGTGAAGTTCGAGTCACTCGTACAATTCTATTCTAACGCTTTACAAGTTCTGTACCTGTCACAGATTTTGTGTTAGTTTTTCATAATAATATTCTTTCTTTTTCCAACATCATTCAATAAGTATTTCTGTTTCTTTCCCACATGGGTATATTTTTATTATCCGGTCATAAATCATAAACCTACTCCGCTTTTAATTCAGCAGTGAACCGTCGTTGCAATGTCTGTAGCTCATAAAAAGGACCTTTCCTTTGAACGACTGAATAGAAAACGAACACGTTCCAGACAAAAAATTCAAGATATGTAATAGAAATTAAGTAGAATTTACTCCAAAATGTTTACTGGGTAAGGTATTTAATGCTGACATTTCTCAAAAATTAGAAATTCAAAAATTGAAAGGGAAGAAACTTTGGAGAAAGTTCATATTCTAAATTCTAGTAATAATTAATATTAATATTATTAATAAAAAAAATTCAAAATTTCAAAATTTTATTTGGGAGCACGGAGGAGTATTTGCCGAGAGTAAAAATTGTGCTAGAAAGTTGAAATTTTGTATATTGGCTAACCTTGGTAACTTATTTACGAATCGAAAAGAAAATCCAAAAAATGGTCAAATAACGCATAAATTGAAAATATTTTTTATTTTGATAAATTGAAAATTATTTTATTATTGTGCGAGTTTATTATTTCAATTTAAAAATAGAATTAAATATGAAATGTAATTACTAATTATTTCATTGGATTCAAATCATACACGCCAAAAAGACGTCGCATTGTGACGGTGGTAAACTCTAGTTTCTATATATTAACTCTTAAGTTTTGCATTTTTACATACGAATCCTACACCGATCTATGTTGAAACGTATGTTTTGTGATGTACCAATGGTAATTTTCATACAATTGTTTTGAAAAAATTAGAAAACTTGAAATTAGCTCTGTAAGACAATTTTCTATATGGGAAGTAATAATATACCACCTACTACATTACTAGTTTCTTTCAAAAAAAAAACTTCTAAAAGTTGTATTTGTCTTAAATATAGTTAATTTTATAAATTGATGAGGTGTTTTGTTGTAGATGTGTAGTTTGAAGAAATACCTTCTCTGAATTTGATTGACTTAGGTTTAGTAAGTGATACAGCACAGGATTTTATTTTAACACATTTATATGACACACACAATTAAATAACAGAATACATATACAAGACATTTTAGGAATTGTAAATTTTCAATCAAACTTATGTGTTGCTTCTGAAATCAAAAAAACACCATTTAAAGTTTATTATTTAAATTGTCTGTAATTGTTTTATCTGATTTCATAATAACTTAACATTATGCACATTGAGTTCTGTCGACTCCAAATATCAACTGTGTTGGCCGTTGGCACACACTACAATGAAAGTAGCTATAACTAATATATACCGTTAGCTCATCTGACCAGAAAGCAGTTGTAATATCTCTGGTCAGCGTTACCAACTAAAGAAATATAATTTCTTTAGATATATAGTACAAAATATGGTTATTCTTAATATTATTTAGTTTTGACTGTTGTTGGTTTGAGAGCTGTATTAAAAGTGATTTGAACCAGTAACAGAACGTTCAAACCTTGTGATTATGAAACAACAAAAAACAAATCGAACTAAATATTTAATAACAATACATAAAGCACAAACAAATGATCAAAGTAATATAATATTTCATTTAAACTAAAAAATACAAAAATATATTAAATTAAAGTGAGATTTTGTTTTACCAGTAGGTATTATTATTGTTTCAGAATATTTATTAGTTGAATTTAATATACTGGAAATACAATTATTTTCTTATATCTAAACTTGTTATTATTTGTTTGAAAATAGACCACTAGGTTATACACTAGAGTGGCCCTTATTTACTCTTGGTGAAAATTATTTTTCAGATTTTTTATTGCGGCACCCCGCAGTTTGGTTCCATTGCATGAAAAAATAATAGGTGTAAAACTTCAGATCAATTGGATAATGGAAAGGGTGCCCCAAGAGCCCAAAAAATTATAAAATCCCATACATTTTTTAAAAAATGTATTTATTTTGCGAAATAATAATTAAATACATTATACTATATTATTTAATTATATTATTTTATTATACACTTTTCTGTGTATAATAAATATTTTGTAAAATAAATACATAAAATCGTGATTTTGTAATTTTTCGATTCTCGTGGATTTATAGTAAAGGAACTGATTTTCACGTATTTCTCGAAAATTATTAGTTATACGAAAAAAAGTAATAGATGATTAAATATGTATTTTTATTAGATCTACAACTTTTGCGAAATAAGTTTTTGCATAAAATTAATATTTCTCAAGATATAAAAATTTTAAAAGAAAAATCTGTGATTTTTCAATTTTCGAGGCTCTTGGGGCACGTTTTCCCGTTATCCGATTGACCTACAATTTTACACAGATCATTTTTTTAGGCATTTGCCGCAAAAAAAATTTTAACTTTGAAAATAATGGCCACTCTATACACTCTAAGCGTGACTTTTATAATTTGTCAATATTTCAGAGATGTGAACTTATCAAAAGAGGGAAATAGGTATTGTAATTAGAAGTAAATCTGAAGTATTCTTTATCTGTATACCTTATATGCAGGTCAAATTGTAGGTTAGGTTGCCACAGTTGTGGGGGTACCTGATGTCTGTAAGACCAGAGATTTTTTTCACTAGTTAGTTTAGATAGTCTGTGATAGATTTAACTGCGACACCTCCTGCCAAACATTCAACGGACGCCCATGTGTATCATGTATAGGCAAAAACAGAAGTATAATAATATTTTTAAACAAAGAGACGACTACCGGCTCTTCTTAATTCTGAAGTTTTTATTTTACAAGTATATTATATGCCGTATAAAAAATGTCTGGTATAAGTATGAGATAATATATCAACATGCAACACTTGGAACGGAAGGGGTGCACAAACATGGGGGTGACAGTAGATTGGAATACAGGAAACCTAGAACGCGGGTGGTGCGAGGAGTGAGGGGTGAGGAGGTGGTAGATTGTCGCACCCACACTTCCAATCCCACTCTCACTCCCATCCTCATGTTTGCAAGCCTAGATGAGGATTATATGTTGCGACAGTAAATAGCCGCAAATTTCATTAGCTCGTTGTATATTGCCATATTGGTTTGGTACCTTCGTTGAGTTTAATACAATAAAACTGACGTTTCAATTATTTAAATTATATTACATTTGTTGGATTATTATGAATTTATTATGAATATGATATAGTTTGATCTATGCTTATTGAATTAAAATGAGAAAATAGTTTAAGTATCTACCCGTTTTGCATTGTTTGCAGACGCATTCTAATAGTTCAACTACATGGTCGTCAGGGCCGGATTTAGTTTCAAGATGTTCCAAAGATCAGTAGTTTAAAATTCAGTGATTTTTTTTAAGGAGGTACAGGACGTTAACGTAAATGATGAAAACGTTGTGAAATTTGGAGGGTCGATACAAATAGGTAAAATACATGCTGTCTCAAAATTTTAGAGACCTAGGGTTCATAGTTTTCTTTTTATACATGATTAAAAATTGTCATTTTCCATACAAATCATAATTCTTAGCTCAATTTCACCACATAATATAACTTTTAACTATAAAAAAAATGGTGACACGGCTTTCAAAAACTAGATGTATATAAAATAATCTTTTCTGTAACTATTGCAAAAAGAAAATTATCAAAAGGATACCTATTTACGAAAATATTTAAATAAAACCAGTAAGAAACAGTAAGTGTAGGTTATAAGCCGGCAACGTCCTACGTCCTTAGCTTCATAAATTTTCAAAAGCACTTTACATAGAGTAAAAAATATTTTTTTTCAAATTATATAACTTCGAAACTAATCGCCGGATTGACTTCAAATTTTCTGTGTGTGTGCTTAAATATACATACATTACGAAAATGAAAAAAAAAATCGATTTTTTGAAAATTCTAACTGTATATAACCCCTTATTCGCGATACATTTAGTATAGCGTTTTTCCAATTTTTTTATTCCTTCCAGATAATTGGTTTTCTCAAGGCCCTCAAAGTAGGCGTTTGTTTCAGTAATTTCAGTGAGACCTTTTTCTTGGCCCAAATATCTTACCACACAGTCATTTCTTCATTTTTGGAAACAGGAAATATCATCGCGCGGATAGCTGTCAAACACAAACTAAATGATTGCTTGAAAAATGAAAACTTGCTCAAAATTTGACAATAGGCTATTAATAGATGGCAATTGACGTGAGCTGTGCGGGAAATTGAAAAAGTCACTGAAATATCAAACTACCCTTGTATTTATGAAGTAAAACAATGTTGTGATCGGTCTTTATGCATGAGTGAAAAATGGGCGAAGGGATCTCGTATAAAATCTAATCTTAACAAAGTACGAATACCTGAAAATTTATTATTTACATATAAATTAATATATTATTTGTAAAAGGTTCGTAATTATTACCTTTTTCATGGAGACAGTACGAGTTGATATATATAATACGTAAAACATTAAAAAGACTGAAGCCATTAACGAAGTTACGTAATTACCTGACCTGAGCAATAATTAATAATTTGGTACATCGTTCCTATAAAAATTAAATTTCATTTTTAAATCTCATTACTTTTTATGATATCTAAAGATATTTTGGGAAAGCTTATGAGCTTTAAAGCTGTACTGTTTTAATATTTCTGTGATGATAAAGTTAAAAAAATATTCCAATAATCAAATTGTTAACTATAGAAAATATTAACACTAAAATAAATATATGCAATAATAATTAATTTATTATAAGTTTTTAATATTATTGTTCTTTATATTATGTTTTTTACAATAACTTCTGTTATAAATTAGCTTCATTTATTTATGGATATTTGTCTAGGGTTAGGTTTTATTTGTCTCTGGATCTATTGTTAAGCGTAATCATGAAATTTATTTAATTATTTATTGTTACCTAATCTGGCGTAGTTTAAAGGGATTAAAAGCAATGAATGAATCTCTTTTTTAATTTAGTTTAGTTAGAGGTGGCAGTTTGTAAGCTACTATATATATGTATAAATAAAAAGCCCAATGAGGCCATCCATAAATTACGTCACACGTAAGGTATATTATTTCTAAAGTTTTTAAGAGAGAAATTACCTTTTTTTTTAGCTCTTTTGCTTTTTTACTACACGTATTACACCTTTTTTAGGGAGGTACCTGATTTCATATATTTTAGAACCCCACTTATTGTCACATCTTATCACAATTTGTAAACCTACACCTCCTATTTGATCACGTCTAGTAATGAGGATTAAATTATATTTGTTTAGGATTAGGTTTCATTTGTTATTCAAATTTTCATAATATCGTATATAAAGCGGACGTTATTGTGAATTCGACCTCTAAAAAAAAGAAAGGCAACAGCAGATGACGTTACTAATGAAAGTAATGTAGGTCCAATCGGTAGTAAACGTGCGCGCCTATAAACTCGCTAAAATAAACTTTATTTTTAATTGAAATTATGATTTTTTATACTTTTTATGTATGTACTTCTGGACTAAAATGTGTATTTCTAAAATTTGTAGAATTTATATATTTTGGGTTTCACTTACACGGTTTTTATATAGTACGATTTCGTTTAACACGGATTTCGTTGGAACGTATCTACCGTCTAAATTGAGGTTTACGTGTATTTTACAGGAAGATTTTTAACGTCTTAAATTCTAATATTATAAATAGATTTAATTACCTTGTTAAACAGGAACAATGTAAACTTTAATAAATTTAATATGAAAACAAATGTATTAAAATATATTCCGAGGGTTTAATAAACATCAAGTTTACATACAAATAATAATAACATGGAGGTTATTAAAAACACCCCGTTGTGGCCGCAATAATTAACGAACGAGTTAAGCTGCGATCACACGAATTATGCGGCGAAGATTACTCGTGTAGCGATGGAAAAACAGGGACGGCGACGCTCGCGAAAACCAGAAACAGACGTGGCGATTATAATGGCAATGCGTTTATATTGTAAATTTGATCTGTAGTTATCGTCTTGTTAAAGATTAAGAGTTCCCACATAACATTAGATATTCCCTGTATATTCATATATGCTCCATAAAGTGAAGTTAATATCTTGTCCTCCTTGTCCTATATTATAATGTTCCAAGTGTATATTTATACGTTTGTTTGTTGCTGAAATTCGTATGGTAGAATGAAAACGGCTCCGTCAATGTTTTTGAAAGTTTGCTATTTCGTAGAGAAAAAAATTCTAAGACTTTTGGCGTCCCCGAATTTTCGCCTGAATTTCCTGGAAACCCGTAATTTTGGAAAAAAAAATTACTTTTTGTTCTATAACTTTTAATTCATAAAAGATAGAATGTTAAAATTTTTCATGTGTATTACGGTGTTCAATGCTAACATTTTTTTAAATTTAGAAATTGAAAAATTGGAAAATTGGGCATTGAGAAAATTAGAGATCCCAATAGGAAACTTTGGAGAAAACTGAAATTCTGGATTACTTAATAATAAAATATGTTATTAAAAAAAATATTCAAAATTCAAAAATTTAATTTGGTGGTACGGGGGCAGTCTTTGCCGAAGGTAAGAATTGGGCTAGAAAGTTGATATTTTATACATGGGCTAACTTTGGTACCTAATTTACAAATCGAAAAAAAAATCCCAAATTTTGAAAAAAAGTTGGTCAAATAACTTGAATAAATTGAAAATATTTTAGTTAATTTATACGAAATATTAATTTATTATTGAACGAATTAAATATTTCAATTTGAAAATATAATTAAAATTTGAAATAAAATTACGAATTATTTTGTTGGATTCAAAACATACACACTAAAAAGACGACGGGGGTAAACTCTAGTATATATATATATATCATATACATGAAATGAATAAACATGACAGTACATGCAGCAATGTTTGCTTACTTGATATGAAATGTATATTCTATGGATATACATATTTTGGAATTAAATGTATTTGATATGTAAATATGTTGAGAAAAGTAAGAATATCTGACAAATGTATGTTTTTAGAATGTTTGTATATCCATAGAGTATAAAGAGTGCATATACATATGTCATACAAAAAATATACATTGTATATACACATGTATAGGCATGGAATATTGCCTATTGTATTTGTACATACATCATAAGTAACATACAGTACATTACATACGATATGCAATATAAATGTAGTATATACCTGGAATATAGTTTATATATCCTAATTTTTCTGGATTATAACTAGTCGAGATATGTAATAAGTCGACTAGTTATAACTAGTCAATATAACCAAGATTGTTAAGCAGTTCACTATAATGATCTCGGATTTGGTTCTCACTATGTCTTAAAGCTTTGCTTATAAGTTGCAAGTAAGAATAATTAGAAAAATTATTAAAGAAATATTATAATAAAAAAATTGAGATATTCAGAGAAAAAAAATCTTTTTCTTTTTATACTGTTGGCTTATGTTTTACTATAATGGAGGATTATGTGTAGTAGGTTGGTAGGCGTTCTCACAAATTGATCTCTATTATTTAGAGTCAATCTTGTTTGCATACATATTATTTTATTCAGTAAGTCAACAAACTTGATATTGGGAAAATATTGTGACAGTATATACTCGCTATATATAAAATGTATAACAATTTCTTTATATAGCTCAAATTATAAGAGATCGCATGTGGTTTATGCTTAAAAAAAGTTGGGTCGTATAAAACGATACGATGGTGAATTTGATCTTTTCTGCTTCTATGTACATAAAACTACAACTATTTGTTTAATTTATTTAATTTATCGTCTGTTTATTTCCGATGTTGAGTCCTATCACCGCCAATTTTCTATTATGTTGACTTTTATGATGTTGTGGTTATGGATTATGTAACCATATCGTAGAAATTTATTAGGCAATCGTTATGTAAGAAATTATCTCGCAAGGGGGTTATCACCCGAAGACACAGCAGTCTGGCGTAGGGCACAAATAATCTCGGACACTATGCCGTATTATTAGAACGAAAATTTAACCATTCGTTAACATACCTAAAGTTAAGAAGAAAAAATGCAAAACGCGGGTAACATTTTTTCTTGGGGGTTATTCATAAACTACGTCACACAAATTTCTTACTATTCTGCCTCTTAATGGAAAATACTATTCAAGGAGGTGTAGCGCATTAAGCTTCATTTTTAATTTTGTTGGGATAGGTTAAGGTTTCAACTTTTCTTTCTTTATTTATTTATATTATTGTACAACATATTAAGTTTATTGTGTAAAAATTTAGAGTCAATTGGAGTAAAATTGTCGGAGATATAGAGTTTTAGGTCTTAACTTTTCTGGTCTGGCTTCGTCTTACTTCAAAACTTTTAAATGCGGTTTCTCACACATACCTTTTTCAGAGTCAAAGCTCTAGCTCAAAATCTACTGACCGATTCTTTTGAAATTTTGCACACTCTTTCTTTACATAAATGCCGAGGTAACGCTGTCGAGATTTTTTTAATTTCTTAATTTTGACGTATTTTAAAATAACAAAGTTTCTGATTTTTTTCATGAAAAATCGGTAATTTGATTTTTAAGTTCTGTAAAAAATTAAAAAATCGACAGCGTTACCTGCGGAAACTTATCAACTAATGAAATCATTTTGGTTTTTCGATTTCAGAATATCCAGTTATGAGTGGCACCGCAAATTTACTTTTTTTTGTGACGTCTGCAGAGATTCGCTGTCAATGTCTCATTTCTTGACATTTATTTATGAAAATTTTACAAAGTATTCTTCAAATGTCATTTTATCATGTAGTAATTATAGAAATACTTATATATTAACTGTGTCGTCAAAAAACTATATCGAAAATATGCTTCTTTTTTATCGTATCCCCCCTTAAAGAAGTTCTTAGAAAGTTTTAGTAATTTAAAAAAGGACAATTTATGGTTCTAACAATATGCTAGATAATATTTTTGACGTAAATATTAATTTAATTTATGTTAAATAAACCTTAATTAAACGTAACTGTGTTTAGCGAGTCGTTCTATGTTCTATGCTCTATGCGTTCCGTATTTATTTCAATATTATTTAATTACGTTTATGAATATGTACTGGTAGGTAGGTAGGTAGCTCCACGTAGTTTATTGGAGAACATACCATATTGAATTGCCAGGCAGTATTTTTTAATTTCATAAGTTCCCACGAGTAGGAGGAACACAACGTAACATCTCTATGTTACGTTTAAGTTAGGTGAGTCCGTACGTATGTTGTACGTACTCATATTTATCGTTACTGGTTTCCCGTTGGTTGAATTCTGGGAGTAGGGAGTAGGGAGTTGGGAGTAGGGTGGATGGGTGATTGGTGATGGGTGGTTGCTAGTGAGTGTACTTGGTCTAGAGCGCACAGGATAGAGTTGGCGCTGCAGAGCGGGTTATAAAAAGGACGCTCCAGCCGATTCTTGTTAGTGTTACAGGTGCTATTCAGAAGCGATCATCTCCCAAAAGAAGAACCCTAAAGGAAGAAGACAGAAAGGAGAGAAGACAGAAATCAGTTGAAGAATTATCACTAGCAAAGAATCGAGAGGCATTCACTGACCCTTCCACCTTCCTTCCACTCACCCTTGTCGTTAACAATAACAGGATATCCTGAATTGTTATTATATTTCTATTCAGAAATATATTTTATTGTTGGTGAATTTTTGGAAAGTTCCTTTTTTTTATTTAATACATTGTCAATTGTGCAAATACTGACCAAATTTGTGGAAAAGAATGGGTGGAAATCAGGGAAACAACTTCATCAGGACGCATTTAAAGATTGGGGCCGTCCTCACGCTAATGCTTTATATTACAAGCTCTGAAGGTAAGAAATTTTCATTTTTTTTTAATATATTACTACGATTTCAACAGTTAATAATTGTGTGTTTTTGTGTGAGGTAATTTCCTATTTAACGTCTTAAATGCATGATTAGAAAAAAGAATTATATTTCGATACATTGTGAGAGAAAGCAGATTAAACTCTTACACAATATTACGAACATATTAGAACACATTTTTCCTAATAAAATTAAAAATAAATTTATGAAACATTTAAATTCAGTGAAAAAATCAAGTAGCTACAGCTTTGTTTTTATAATTATTTTGATGCCTAATTTCCATTTCAAATTAAAATTTCTTTAAGTGTCTGCTACAACTGATATGTTCTATATTAAATTTTAAAATTTCTTTTTAATTTTAGACAATTTAAATTTTACAAATTACATGCTAATTATATATTATTATATTTAATTGTAATAAATTATATATTTTTGTTCAAAATTTACGTTTTCTAAAACAATAAATGACACAGTGGCCGAGAGCATTTATGCTTAACGACACACTACTGTGTTTTCGAATTCGATCTCCGGATCAGAATTATATATTCTAGGTTTGATTGTTATTAAATGTACGCACAAAATCATTCATAAACTTACTAGGCAGAGATAGTACACATAAATGAGGCAACGACACTATAAATACTGTCAACATAGTAGGAGGTCGTCGCTGATAGAACTCATCATAGGAAATTAATTACATTACATATTACGTTAATAGGCTTTGATTTATTTTTTATATTACGGTTACATTTATTTAAAGATATTATAAAAATATGTTGTGAAATATCGGGAAAGTAATAAACTGTAACATTTAGTAAAATTTATTACTTTTATTAATTATATTTATATTGTTATTATGTTTAATTTTTTCTACTTTTATTTAAATTTACTATATTTTACGACAAAGTGGCCGAGAGCATTGATTCTCGTACCAAAGTAATATTTTTTTTTAGGTTTGGTTGCTATTAAGTTAAATTGATTATGTAGATACATAATTATAAACTTATTAGGCAACCCTGTAACCCATATATATGAGGCCACGACAACATAAAAAGTGCTAACATAGTAGGACTTCGTAGCACTCAACATCGAAAATCAGCCGACGTAAAATAAATTAAATTTAAAAAACTGATAAATTTTTTAAAAAATTTCTTTACAAATTTTGATCTTGAAAAGCCCGGACGACGCATTTAATGTTCTTTATTGTATGAAATTAATGAGATTTGTTTTTCTGCTAATTTACTAATCAAAATTTTGATCGTAAACTTGTTGGGCAAATTTAATTTGTTAATTTATTAACCACTTTGGTATAGACAATATTTAAATGTTTATCTGTTTAGGATATTACATTTATTGATTATTTGGTAATTCGGCATCCGTGTATTTAAGCCTTTATGAAGAATTATCGGTGATAGAACATCAGGTTCTAGAGGTATGTTGATTCCTCTTCTAGTGTTTACTGAAAGATTTCAAAATTTACTGTTAAAATTTCAAGTCGAATTGTTGTAAAAATAAGTTATTACTGATAAAACTATTAAAAATAGAAATACATACAATTCGAATACAAGTTTATTCTTTTGTAAATAGTTTAATAGCGTCACAAAGGGCCTTATTTTGTAACTTTTCAAAAAATCGACCTTATTTTTTCAGCGGTGGAAATATTTAATTTTTTCACCCCTCGAATAAAATCGCTGTATTTAAAATATCTAAAGTGGTATTCTGTATGCAAAATTTTCCATCGCCCTTATAATATACAGCGGTGAAAAAGTAGAAACTGGTATTGATGACGTATTTTAAGACGTAAGTACGAATACATGTCAATTGCTCAAGTCAATTGACAAGCAACATAACCTCACTTTCTGATATATTTATATTTGTATATTCATATGATTATACATATACGGTGTATTAAAAAATTTGTACTGAAATTCAAATTATAATTCGAATTGTTTGACAGTTCTAAAAAATACAGCGATGGAAAATTTTAAAGTCACCTCTAAAACGACCTTATAATTTGGTCGATTTTTTTCCAGCGACAAAAATAAAATCGATGGAAATTTCTTACAGAATACCAAATTAAAAATTGTGGCGTCATTTTAGAGCGATGAAATTTTTTCACCGGTGGAAATACTTTACAGAATAAGGCCCTAAAAGGCTGAGGAATTCCTATAAAATTCACTTTATTAGGCCCTTTACAAATTTGAATATAATCAAATACTTTTCGTTCTAATAAAGTTAAAAAAGATACTCCTACAATATATATACACAACATAATACACAAATAATTAATAATAAATTACTTGTAAAAAAACTACAAAAATAAAATCTAAATTCTAAATTCTAAATGTAGAATTATGTAAGCTATAAAAATTTGAAATACGTGTTTTCAGACACCAATCTGACAGTTGGTCGATATGTTTCTACTATATTTATTATTTTTGACTAATATTTTTAAAAAATTTCGAAAGTAATTAAAAACCTTTTATATTTATATTCATTCATTTGTATTTATTTAACATTTTTGCTGTTAGGCATTACATTCTTCAACATTAATTCTTCCAATCACATTGCATTTTTTTAAATTTTCATTTTAGTCTAATTAGTCTCTTATTAGGCTCTTATTTATTTTTTTATTTATAAAAAAAAACGGTAAATTTTTTATAGAATTTCTACGTATAAGAAAACTCGGTATTTTTTGGTTATTAATATATTTCATTAAGTATTTATTTTAATTAAGTATATACCTTCGTTGGTAAATTTTTACAAAAAGATTTTAGACATATGTTTCGAACCATGAATTCTTGATAAATCTCGATGTAACACATTAGATTATAATCTTATTATATTATTATTATATAATATATTATTTTTTTTATTGATTATTTATATATTATATATTATTTGTTCATATTTATATTATTTGTTAATATTAACGAATGAAAATTCTGAAGCTTTTCTGCAATGGGCTTGAACCAGCTACCTCAAGCGTTGTAAGCAGTCATACTAACCACTACGGTATCTAAGAGGCTGATTGATAAACGTTATTAAATAAAACTTGATAATAATATACGGTATCTGGTAGTTCCAATTCATCGGAATGAAATTTCTACCATTTCGGAATATTTACCGGATCTACGATTTTTTCGAACCGGTACAAGAACTTAACATTGGTGGCCCGGCCCCTACATACGAAGTATTTTTCGATTTTTTTTTTAATTGTCCCTTTTTCATTGCTAAAAAGGCAGTGTCTCTGACAATCTTGATGACTAAAAAAAAGGTCATTTTCCCAAAAAAAGAAAAAAAATTTTTAAGAGACTAAAATATTTTTTTTAACAAACTGAAAGTGTACGGAGTGCCTTTACCCGCCCGGAGCAAGTACTCTGGTTTGCTCCTCCACCTAGATCCAGTGCTGTCTGGAAGCACCTATTTTGACATTATCGATGCTGAAATATACAGGGTCTCTTTAAGCAAGGAAAAATGGTTCTGTTACTGAAGAAGATACCCTTTAATTATAATAACTAAAATTCATTAAGGTATCTGGCCGAAGGGTCCCATAAAATTAAAATAAAATCCATGTATTTGTTAATAATTTAAGAGTAAGTCGCATCACCTATCACCAATCATCAATAATTAAAATTTACTTTCTCGCAATATGTAGCAAAGTGTAGCAAAGGATGAAATTTGTACTGCGCAGATGTAAATTTAACGAATAGATTAGAAAAACAATATAGAATACATTTTGTAAAACGTAATGAACAAAAGAATGACAGCACAACAACAATGGTTGCCAGATGTGACAAAGAATTGATTTGCACAATATTTTATTTAGATTTCAAAACAAGTTTTTTCAAGAAGACAGTCGTAGATTGACTTCTTATTGTGAACCAGAAAAGGCTCAAAAGCAAAATTATTATGTAGATTTTTCAGTTTAGATTCAAATCAAGAAAGATTTTTAGTTTTTACACTTTCTATTCTCTAGTAAAAGAAAAACGTATTTGTTTTTGTGCATCATAATGGAAAACCAATAAAAAACATATTTTTTGCACTATTTTCTATTACTAGAAAATCTAAAAAATATGTACGAATGATTTTCTATAATAAGTTCACCGAAACCTTCATTCTATCTAGTCACAATAACGGTTCACGAAATGGTAATCGAAATTATTGTTTTTCGGTCAATCGAAATAAAGGTTGGATTACGTTGGAAATCGTTTTAAAAAAAATTCTGACATTGTTATAAATTCACCATCAGTAAATGACAACTCAAATCTCATCCTTTATTTATATGTTGTGAAGAACAAATTTTAAATTCTAGTACTCATTGTTTAATGTGGTACTGATTCTAGACTGTACGACGGAGCCTCATTGTACCTTTTTTTAAATCAGACATATATTTGATTCTATTACTGATAACTTGATATGACTGACTTGTAGTTGTGGGTAGATTGAAAAATTGATCCTGGGGAAATAATAAAGGATTCAATTTCCTTTGCCTGAAGCTACTTTATTTGATTATTAAAATTATGATTATTTTTATAGAAAGACAATTGTAATTTATTTATTGTAATATTTCCTTTGAATATACTTTTTAACTCTGCGGATTTTTATAAGATTGTTTGCTACTATAAGTGATGAATTAAACTAGAAGTAAAAAGTATTAGATTTAAACTATTTATAAAATAAATTTTTATCTATGTTTCGGGGTCTTATGCTGTAAGTATATATGATCATATATATTAAACATTAAAGCTACCAAACATAGGAGGACGTCGTCCGCTATAGGACTAATATCAAAAATAGGCCAATGTTATATACTTGTGTACAGTGTCTTTCAATAAGAGCTGTCATTTTAAATTTCGCATCATTTTAGAAGTGTCAACATACAAAAGTCTTTGCGGTGACATTTGGCAGATATTGTACGTTAGATACTTCATATTATGTACGATAAATATTAATAAAAATATCACCACTATTCACAAAAATATTTCGTTTATCTGTTGATTTAAAATAACACCTCTTGTTGAAAATGAATAATCCTTCATATACGTAAGTAAGCTTATAAAAAATATATATGCCAATGTAGTATATATGTAACTTGCCAGTGTTTTGCACTTTGTGCAATTTTTTGTGTAATATTAAGCCGGTACCAAATTCAACTAGCGATTCAAATGTTTGCCTCCAACATATGAGTCAAATATTGGAAGATTGACATGTCAAGTTTCGTACTACTCGGTGGACCGAATATTTAATCCGAATGATTTATTTATTCTATTAATTTCTTGATATTATTGACACTGACACTGTTTAAGGAGGTACAGGACGTACCGTCAATGCAAAAAGTTTATCTCTCGGTAATACGAAATGCAAAATACGAAGTACATGAGGGACGAGCAAATATTGGGACTGTATCTTTGAAAATGAATTTTTCAATTCCCTATTAAACTGCTATTTGCTTGTTAAAATGATTTTTTTATGCATATAATAGTTAAATAAATGAAAAATTACCTATAATTAATATCAAATTTATATTAATTCAATTTAAATTCAAATGAAATATTTTGAAAAAGGAATAATAAATTTGGCAACGCTGTAAATTTACGTGTGTTGACGCATGCGTGATTTGGTTCTTTGACAAATAAATTGTTATATTTTATAAAATATTTATTCCGATTTTGAATTTCCCGCTCAAATTGGGATTTGCAACGTTGCCGGCTTATAACCTACACTTACTGTTTCTAGTCACCATACCTAATCCAGCACTGGCTGCCACCAGTGCACATATCAATGGGCTACGTTACCATCCTCAGTTCTCGATGCGAAAGTCAAGCACAAAGCAAAACTAAGTTTTAAAATATACATATAATAAAATCTACTTCTAAAATATATGTTACATTTAGTTTTGTATAAAAATATGTACAAATTTATACGTAGTATGGTATTATGCTACGGGTACGAGTCATATGTATATGTATATGTATATGTATATCTTCGGTTATATCTCTATAAAGATGAAAAGCAACAAGTTAAACTTCCGAGTGTTGCAATGTTTCATTGTCTCGCGCTACGTGGTGGTAACGTAGCATTCTTCATTCTAAGCACATCGCGGTCACTCCTACATTGAAAGCTCTACGTCTCTACAGTGCTACGTCTCTGTAGACCAGCTACGCTTCTACGTTACGCTGATTCAAAGGTTTTATTCACTTTTTGAATGTAAATTGTTTAGTAACAGAATAATAAACAACTATTTCTCTATTTAATATTTTTTTAGCTATCATAATAGATTTATTCATTACTTAAATGAAATAAAATGTAGTAGAAGCCCTATTATTCGTTATACGGATCTTCCCATATTTGGATAAAAAATTAAATATTATTCTACAATTTAAATAATATTAGTGCACATATGTAGTAATGATATTTATTTAACAATTTTAATTATCAATATTTATCATATTAATAACAATAATAAAAATCAATTAATATTTTATTTATTTGTCTTGAAATACGTTGTATTACCTAGCAGACGCTTTAAAGCTGACAAAAAAATACTTAAACTCACTTACGGTCTGATGATCCATTTTTATATATGTTAGCGAGACAACTGTTTTAAAACGTTTTACAAGAGGATAGACCGATCCAAGGGGCCAAACATTCCCTAGACCCAATTTTAATTTAGCAATGAGTAGGAGCGAGAGGGCAATATCCGTGCACATGAGAGTGAATGAGACATAAACCTGGAAAATGACCGTCTGGTCAAGTTAGCGATCATTGTACATACTTATACTACTCAATCTTAGACATATTGTTAATTAGAAAATCTGTGATGTCTGGCGGCTCTGGATTTTGCTCTATTGGGACAGAGTATTTTTGTCTTGTGTAATCACACAAGTATATTAATATGAGGCTAATAATTTCTAATAATCACTTCAGTCTGACAGATTTTTTGGGGTAAATGCGTCTTTGAAATACGTTTAAGGGGTTTATCAGTGGAAACACTACCCAGTAAACATTTTGGAGTCACTTTGACATCATATTGAAGATGCGTCATGATTTTTTTGTCATAAAAGAGTTCATTTATAGTTCAGTTTCTCACATTTTTTCATATAAAATGTCTACTTTATCGGCTACAGATGGCGAAATTACTCCACTTGTCGGAATACAAATGAAGATAAAGTTGATGCGAACTATAATTGAAGTGAAATAGTGAGAGAGACGTCACTAAATAGGGCACTTCACCAAATTGTTTACTGGGTAGCGACCAAAAAAATGAAAAAATCTGATAATTCAATGACTTTTTGAATTATATTTTTACTATTTATATTAGTTACTATTTCCTTTCTCAAAAATCAATTATATCCAGTCACGATTCCTTCCACGGTAGGCCTGTTAAAAGAAATAAAGTTACTTTCTATTGGCATCATTTTTTCAGAAACCTTTTTATGCATATCCAAACCATCACTGATGCAGGCGCTTGCTTTTGCAGAGCAGTTTGCTGGTCTAAATTTTTTTTGGTTTACACTCTAGCAGAACATATTGCTGAACCATAAATTTTTTTCATCAGAAAATACCAAATTTTCAAACTCGCCACCAACGTGCGAGTGTTTTAACACCTTTGCTCTAGCTAGACGAACTGCCTTTTGTGCAGGTGTTAAATTTTGCACTTTGTGTATTTTGTAAGGCTTCAATCGTAGTTAATTTTTTAATATGCGCCTTATGCTACAAGCAGACATATTGAGAATTTTCGCCAATTGAACTGCGCTTTGTCGTGGATTACTTTGAATTATGGCCTTCACCTTTCGAACCATTTCTAACCATGTTACTGTTTTTGGATGTTCTTCTGCATCGCGTTTTTTGATGCTACGAGTATCATTGTAACGTGTAATGATCCGATACATAAACATTTTCTTCATATATAAATGTCGGAGTTCATTAACAATGGCTGGTTGCGATTTTCCAACCAAATACAATACAATAACACTGTTGCGTTTGAATTCCATTTCGATAACTATTTTTAACTGTGACGTAAACCGATATGCTTATATAGGCTTGTAAATAACATAATAGACTGACGCTTGTCAAAAAATGAGCGCGCTGTCATTAGCCGTTTGATTGTTACAGCAGTGTGAAATTGGTAACACTTCGAACGCCGACCCCTCTAGCTTTGAATAAATCTACTAACAATTTCTGACTGAGGTCGTTGACTAATTTACTCTTCGATTTGCACTCACAGTATTTATTCCGTGACTGGAAAATGGTCATACTGGTAGTTAGTACTTGGATTTGTGATAGTCTTAAAAATAAAAACTGAGAAAAGTATGTGGATATAGGAACTATTCAAACTATGGTATTTAAAAGAATGTTTCTTTTTATCTCACCCTTACTACAGCGTTCCCTACGCTGTACCAAATGGTCTTTGCAACCAATTTAAGCAGTCCGTATGTGATACATATATAACTTTCATTGAATTATAAATAACCGTATATTTTCTGTACACACGCAATAAAGAAATATAATTAGTGAAAGCTGGGTACTACTAAGTATGACGTAATCGGTTTGCGGTTCTTCTGCTCTTCTGCCAGACATATCCACATATCTTGAGCAAGTATAAACACGCTACTGGTGCCTAGAAGACAGCAGAATGATATTTGAACCGTAACACGTTATGCCGGTTTCACACCAGAGAGACAGCTTTGAAAAAAAAAAACAGTTTTGTTGTCAAAAAACTAAACAAAAAAATGTTCTGTTTTTTTAAAACAGACTGTACACACTGAACAGACTGGTTTTGTTTTTAGTGTTTTTCTGTGTGTTCAATAGAAATTATGAACATGATAAACAACAACAGACAAGCGCAAATGTTCACAAAAAACAAAACTGCGTGTTCAAACCTAAAAAGCAAGCATCCTAAAAAACAACAACAAACGTGTTTTCCTTCGATCTTACCGACTCTAGATGGGAATTTGTTTTGTTTACTAAAACAGCAACAAAAGACAAAAATGTTTTAAGAACTGTCCCTTTGGTGTAAACATTGGTGTTTTTGTTCAGAAAAACAAGTTTTTGTTCATGTTTTATTGAACTGTTTCTCTGGTGTGAAACCGGCATTACCCTCGTACTGTAGGAGTATTTATTAATTGTATTCTTAGCACCGAAATAATTCTGAAAGAAAATTGTAAGCCCTGTAACGTTGCTATTTGATATGCAGCAAGAATAAGTATTGGGGTTTTGTATATAAAGTAAGAAATAAAAATATATTATGATATATATACTCGAACATATATATGTTATTCTTTGATACAGCTTCACTGTAACAGGAGTCATTTTGTGTAAATTCTGACTTGAAATGTTTTAACGAGGGGAGCAATATTGATAAGGGAATAGTGTGTCAGTAGAGAGTGTAATTTTATCAATTATTTTACCTGAAGATGACCTCGCATGGGAGGTCAAAAGCTGCTAGTATCTTTTTATAATAAAGTTAAGTTTTCTTTGATTAAACGGTTGTTTGATTGAACATATACCTAGTAATGGCAATATTAAATCTTTACCTAGAATTATTATATATGTATTCCCATTTTTGAACTGTCAACATACAATCGTCATTGCGGTGACATTTAGCAGGTATTAAACCAATTGTTGTACTCATAGTTAGTTAAGGCCGTCTGCACACGGGTGATTGTAAACAACGAAACTGGGCAACGAAATTTCCAACGAAAACGAAAAACCGTGTTTTGAACAGTATTTGTGCACATCTCTGCTCATGATGTCACCATCAATAGCATGCAACGTAATTGCCCTGCGACCAAGAAACACAACTGCTCAAAACTTGCTCAAAATAAACACAGTTGCATCATTCGGTTCGGGCAGATTCGGGGCTCGCGTTTGCAATCAGTCGACCCATGTGCGGACGGCCTAACCTTGCCAGATAAATAATATTAAATCCTACTGCCGACCTTGTATCAGAAACAGAATCAACCGAACGATTGATGTTAATAGGAAAGGTAGGGAAGGCGTATGCAGTGACAGCTACGGCTTTTAGTATTATTTGTTTGATTATTCATACAATGGTGTTATCATCAGCATTACCAACGAGTTTGTCTCGAAATGTAACTTTTACAATATATGTCGATGACGTCATTTGGATAGTCGATCTCAGCTCATCTTAGAATACACCCTTTCGTCTTTTTCACGATGAATCTAATGCGTCTGATGTGAGACGCGCGGATCTGTATATAAGTTTAGTTTATGAAAGTACATTAACCTAATAAATCTAATTTCTTCCCACTTTTAACTCATTTAATCACAATGAAATAACAATGAAATTTTATTTACGAGTAGTTTACCTTGGTCTAGTTGTCGATGCATATAACCGTACGTTCACACATGCGTGTTCGCGTACGAATGCTCAATACTTATAGTATCCAAGTAAACAATTCTGTGACGTTTCGATCACTATTGAATTTCAATTATAGTTCGTATTAGCTTTATCTTCATTTGTATTCCGACAGGTGAAGTGATTTCGCCATTAATAGCCGATAAAATAGATATTTCATATGAATAACTGTAAGAAACTGAACTGTAAATGAATTCTTTTATGACAAAAAAATCATACGCAACTTGAATAAGATGGCAAAGTGACTTCAATGTTTACTGGGATGAATACGCATGATTGCACACATAGTTTGTCTTCACAGTGCAAATATTCATGCATCCGTACACGAACACGAACGTTCTCACTGTAGTAGCTATAAATAAAACACATCAAAGCATAGGAATCTGACTATCGGCAAAGAGCATGTAATGCAAACAGGAAGACCGGAATTGATCAGGAAGACACCAGTCTGACGCAAGCATAATTGCTCTCGGTCACTGTCTCGTCCAAATATTGAAAGCTAGCCAGGTAATTACGAGTACAAATTCGTATATTACATGTTAATTATGTAAACACCGTACTACGAATTGGTTAAATAGTGAAACGTTTCAAAATTATGCAAATAATAAAATAAAATAATTATGAGTTTGAACGAGATAAATATATCCGTATTGAAATATATCCGAGTTGATACCCACGCTAACTAACTAACTATGTTAAGGTAATCCACCAGTAAAACCACTTCTCTATAAAATGTGAAAATATGATCATATAGGTTAATATATAACATTTTTTATTCAAGTAAAAATTTTAATCTCGTTTTGCAGTTCCTTTCTTAAAATTAATTCTTAAATTTAAATTAGAAAAGTTATTTTTATGTTCTATTGTAAATGGGCTTGTGTCCTCATTTTTTAGTGGTCGATTTTTCAATTTTTGATTGAAATTGATGTTAATAAATGTGTATTGGCGTAAATGTTGACGGAGATATAGCAATTAAAAGTTTCAATTGTAGTTTCAGCGCTAAAAATGGTCGGCCATGTTTTTATGACGTGAAATGCATTTCAACGTCTGTTGGTAGTCGAATATTCAAGTCAAATAAAAAAATAATAAGTTTTTATTTTATTTAACCCTGCTAAGGCAGACATAATATTGAAATTTAAGTGTTCCTTGAAATAGCTGTAAATAATATTTGATATTTTAATATATAAATACATATAGCAGAGATTTATGAGCTGTAAGGTTGGTATCCTTACACAAGGATTGTGACATCACATGCACTTGAAATGTGTACAACGTTGAATCCCTTTAATAATTAAAAAGACAAAATAACTTTTTTAATTGTTAATATTTCTTAACATATAAGGAGTTATTAAAAAATAATTGAACATTTGAGGTTCTATTAACCCACTTTATCAATATATAGTACACTTTTATAGAAATTAAGACATAGGACACAAGCCTATTCTCTTGTGAAGGTTATCGACTTTAATTGATTAAAAATACCTTCCTCTGTACTGGTATATCAAAAAAAAGCGCAAAATAAAAGTAACTTTTCATGAAAAGAACCTGCCATAAGTGCCCTTATGTAATTATGAAATTTCACATGTTTTGACCAGCTGTGAAGGGAGATAATAATATTTAAAGTACATACGACGACACCATGTTACTTTTATCCTATTCGCAAAGGTCAAATCTGCACGACACGGGTCATGAACGAGGTCACAAAAGAAGACTTCCAGCACAGTTTCCAACCCAGAAATATCGAAAGAGAAGGGTTCACGTTACACAACAGTCGGTCATACAACTTTGACTTCTCATGATGACGCATGCGTTGTTCGTCTATAGCAGCATCAGTCTCGTTTAAAAATAGCCACACCTCATATATTTAAGAAGCAATCCTACAAAGTATAAAAAGGGCATAGTTCGTAATTCCGTATGCGTTGTTCGTCTGTAGCAGCATCAGTCTCGTTTAAAAATAGCCACACCTCATATATTTAAGAAGCAATCCTACAAAGTATAAAAAGGGCATAGTTCGTAATTTCGTCTAGTTCATTAGTGAGATAACTCCTAATAGTTAAAATTTCAGTTCAATATGTAGTAATATGGAAAATTGTATCTTCTTAAGCTAACTCGCAAATGCAACCAAGTATAATTATAGTGCAGAAAAACTTGACTGAAAAAATAAAATAAGATGCTGGAATGCGTACAACTTCGAAGTTATCTTAAAACTGAATATATGAAGTTGTCTTAATATTGAAATGTCTTTCGAGCAATGACCGTGATCGAACAGATATGATTTATATGAGTGAAACATTTAACGAATTACTTTTAAGAGTATTTCTGAACTATGTAAATTAAAAAAGTTTAGACTGTTTCTAGATTGTAAAAAAGATATAAACATTTTAATCGGAAACGCAATTGTATTCGTTTTTTTTTAAATTTGTTTAGCGCAGGTCTATTATCAAGGACCTGTTACTATGCCGGCAGTTTTTGTGGTGTCGTGGTCTAAATACGGGATGCACCGTTGCTAAATACGTTTATGAGACATAATCAATTTAACTTAATAACAATCAAACGCACAAATTTTAGGTCTGATTTGGAAATCGAACTCGAAGACACACTGGTCAGCGTGAAGCATCAATACTCTCGCCCACAATAAATTTTCTAATACACCCGCAGTATCTAATTCCTTTGTAAGCAAATATTTTTTAAATATCTAAATTGTTAAAAAGGTTTTGAAATTACAATAGATAGCACCAGCCCCTTGTCAAGAATCTGTCTAGTTTATTGTATTTTGTGATATTTTTAGATTTTTATAGAATAAAGTATAAAAAGAAAAATCTGAATGTATTGAATATTCTACCATTATTAAAATATGTATCGAGTCATTGTGCTAGTGTGCAGAGGTCATGGTAGTGCCCTACGTCCGCCCCCGCTTCAACCTGCATGTCCATGGAGATGATATGAGAACGTGATCTGTGGAGATGGACACCTCTCTAGAATCGGATGAATATTTGATGTATTCATATGTCAAGAGCGAGATTAAACATGTATATCAACAATTACTCGAATACATTTTATTTCTGGATTTGAATATTGTTTTCAATATGAAACAAACATTCACATAAGGCAGTCCCCACACGGGTCAACTGATTGCAAACTAGCCGCGCAACGAAGTTTCCAACGAAAACGAGCCGTGTTTCGTGACTCTATAGAATTTTTAACAATAGCATAATAGGGGATTTTAATGCGTCGTATCCTGAGATATTTGTATGTATTTAAATACTTTTGAAAAGTATTTGTGCATATGATGTCAGCATCAAAAGCATGCAACGTAATTGTCCTGCACCTAGAAACACAGTTGCTCAAAACCAATTTCAAATCAGTTTTGTTTTATTCGTGCTTGTGCGTTCTCTCACTAACAATTCACTAACTAACTCGTGCGTTCTCTCACTAACAATAGCATTCTCATTCGGTTCGGGCAGATTCGGGGCTCGCGTTCGCAATTAGTCGACCCATGTGAGGACGGCCTAATGCGCACACTGCAACCGTATTTAAACGAATTTTGATTGGATGTATACGCGCTACTACGCTTTACCTATCCGAACCCTGTAAATGTAATGAACTCTCGCACACTGAAAGCGACACATTGCTCACATTGTTCTCACATTGCAGTCGTTTATCAGATAATTTTAACCAAGCTTATACATGCTACAACGCTAAACCTATCCGAACCTTGTAAATGCAATCAGCCGTCTCAGACTGGAAGGAACAGTGGTGTATCGATAAAAATTAAAGTAAAAGTTTGCTCTCGTGATAAATTATGTTAGTGCAAAACAACTCCAATAGTCCCTACAGTACACAAGTTTGACTTGGCGTACTGTTGTATCGGTACGTGGTATGTATGTATTGTGACATAACACATGCAAAGAACGCAGGAGTCGGTTTACTCTGAGAGTTCTAGCCGCTTAACCAAGCCGCCGAATTTGCAACAGTTGAATACTACCTGAATCTGTTTTAGTACACTCATGAAATGTGTGTCTTTAAATCTGTTTCAGGTAATATTCAACTTTTGTATGAATAAGTAATTAAGGAACTTTGTTAAAATTATCCTATATTATAATGTTCCAACTGTATATATTACTGTTTATTACTGTTTATATTCTTATATGTTTATATTCTTATATGTTTGGTACTGAATTTTGTATGGTAGCTCGAAAACGACTTTTGAAAATTTCCTATTTCGTAGACAAAAAAATTCTAAGACTTTTGGCGTCCCCGGATTTTTCCCTGAATTTCATGGAAACCCGTAATTTTGGAAAAACTGGAAAAAGAGTGAGCCTTTTTTGCTGTATTACTTTTAATTCGTAAAAGATAGAAAGTTGAAATTTTGCATGTGTATTAAGGTATTTAATGCTGACATTTCTCAAAAATTGAAAAAGAGGGGGTTGAAGAAATTCAGGGGCTCGGTAGGAAACTTTGAAGAAAGTTCATATTCTGGATTCTAGAATAATTAAGTATATTATTAATAAAAAAAATTCAAAATGTCAAAATTTTATTTGGGGGCACGGGGGCAGTATTTGCCGAGAGTAAAAATTGTGCTAGAAAGTTGAAATTTTGCATGTGTATTAAGCTATTTAAGGCTGATATTTCTCAAAAATTAGAAATTCAAAAATTGAAAAAGGGGGGTTGAAGAAATTCGGGGGCCCGGTAGGAAACTTTGGAGAAAGTTCATATTCTGAATTCTAGAATAATTAAGTAAATTATTATTAAAAAAAAATTCAAAATTTCAAAATTTTATTGGGGGGCACGGGGGCAGTATTTGCCGAAAGTAAAAATTGTGCTAGAAAGTTGAAATTTTGTATATAGGCTAACCTTGGTAACTTATTTACGAATCGAAAAAAAAATCCCAAATTTTGAAAAAAAGTTGGTCAAATAACGCATAAATTGAAAATATATTTTATTTTGATAAAAATAATATATTTTTTTAGTCAATTTATTATTGAGCGAGTTTATTATTTCAAGTTAATAGAGTTAAATATTAAATGTAATTACGAATTATTTTATTGGTTTCAAATCATACACGCCAAAAAGACGTCGCTTTGCGACGTTGGTAGACTCTAGTGGAATTTAAATTTTTACATGAAGTTCAAACCACACACAAAAGACAGACGTCGCTTGCGACGGGGGTAAAAGCTAGTACATTTATATAGCGGGATAATTGAACTTTCTTTTAAATAACAATAAAGGACAACTATTAATAAAGTTAACATAAACATGGATACTATTCAATTATAATCAAAATGAAAACACAGCGATTAATGTTTTTGGTTAATTATTCAGTTTGATAAGAGAACGTTTATATTTTTAATAATTTATGATCTATTATAAATTTTGGTAGTAGGTAATAAAGTTAGTTAGTACATCCGTAATCAATAATATTAGGTTTATGGCCAGTAGGGTATGGGGTGGTGGCCTGATTAGATATTGCAACACACTAAATTAAAATGATTAGATATTTAAATTTACATGGTTATTAATCTAATATTACAATGTTTGTGCAATTGAAATTTCAGAAATATAAGAGTATGAGTAGAAGTTGTAATTTACGATAAATGATAAACTTATAGAAAACACTTATACGTCGCATTACATCACATCGGATCACATGTTGTTATTGAGAGGAAGGTAGAAGATTTATCATAATATTACATGATTTTTACCCGAGAAGCAAGACCCGCCCCGATCATCTGTTGTCAAGTCAGTTTTGAAAACAGTTTTGTTGTCAAAAAACAAAACAAACTCATGTTTTGCGTTATTTTAAAACCGTTCTGTTTTTCGAAAACAGACTGTTCACACTAAACAGACTGGTATTGTTTTTAGTGTTTTTCTGTGTGACTCATAAAAATTATAAACATGATAACCAACAACTGACAAGCGCAAATGTTCGCAAAAAACAAAACTGCGCGTTCAAACTAAGCAGACTAAAAAGTAACTCCAGATGGAAATGTGTTTTGTTTACTAAAACAGTTTTTAAGGACAAAAATGTTTTAAGAACTGTCTCTTTGGTGTAAACATTGGTGTTATTGTTCAGAAAACAAGTTTTTGTTCGTGTTTCATGGAACTGTCTCTCTGGTGTAAAACCGGCATTAGTACGACTTGCCCTACCAGTTCCTAATCGAATACTCATAAGACTTGCTTAACTAAACAAATATTATGTACGGCTCCGGTCGGGTTGTCCTGACATTAACCCGACTAGGGCATCTCGAACAGGGTCATAGTAAAATAGTCCTAAGAATTACCCAACTAAGTTACATTTTTGCAACATTTAGGGCACAAACTCTGGTATTACCAAATAAGAACACTCTCGGCTAACTTTAAACACTCGTGAGTGGCAAAATAGGTCTGATACCTTGTGTGATATTATGGAGATAGGTTTAATATAAGTAGACATAATGTTGGATAACGATTTCAAAGACCGACATTGTGCACTTATGGCGTATTTTAATCTTAGTTCTATAATTGAAAGGTAAATAAATCCAAAAATGTTGATTTTTTACCTTTTACTTTGTTTTTAGATTAATTTAACGTAGTAACCTTTAGGACGTTCCCAAGAAAATCACATTTTTAGACTTTGACTGTTTTAGAATGTTTTGTGACATAATAATGGTCATTTTTTTACGATCAATCATTAATTGAGAATATGGCAAATATTGTACTGTAAAAATGTTACAGCAAGCGGTATTGGTTCTTTCATAAAATAAGTTTCAAGTGAGCTACTTTCATAATTTCCAACCGTTCTCCCATAGCCTAGTGACTTGAAAATATAACTTGGCAAAATTGCACTACATTTGAGAAAATAGATTTGGCAACGTCGCACTACGTGGCAAGCTTAAAATACAGTAAAAGTATAGCAAAGTAAAAAGCGAAGTAAACAAGAAGTCGTGTTTTGATCAGTATACAAGTGCAATGTTGCCGGATCTAAAGAAACGACGCAGTAGAATTTCTTTCCTTTCCGGCCGAAGGAAATCAGTGCGTTAGTGGGTAAACGGCTCCATGGGAACGTCCTTAAATGTAAGTTTCAACTTGTGAAATAATGCGTCGTTCGTCAGTAATATACTATAATTATTAAGTTTTTATGACAATGTAAAAATAATACAATTTAAGTTTGTTAACAAGTAATTCCAGAAAATAAGATCGAAGTCGTAGGCTCAATACTTTTTGTCACCATCTTGATTCTCGTACATCAATATATAAAATTCACGTAAGATTATTTCACGGATGTTATATGAAACATTTACATTTTTATGTACAAGGAAAGAATATTATAGATGTTAAACTTACAGTGGGTGTAAGATGGGATGAACAGGCCACACAATAATGTACAGAACAAGAGTGGTTTCCAGGATTTGAAGCAGGATAACAATGGGTTCCATGGAGCTGGAGTGTAGCGGAGTTCATGCATCATTTGCATGGTTTTTTCCTTTACATGTATTTTACAATTATTATTTTGTAATTGAAATGGGTTCCTTTCATTTGATAAATGAATGAGGTTTCTTCATAGTGTCAACGTAGGAGCTGAATTGACGGAGAGGCGGACAAAGATAGTAAGATGTGGAGTCACTGTAGGCTAGTATAGGGAAAGATATAACGAATGAAGAATATGAACGAAAAGCTATTAAAGTAATTATTTGACATGTATTCTTGGTTCGTATGTACATATATATATATAGATATATATATATATATATATATATATATATATATATATATATATATATATATTTATATATATATGTGGAAAAACAAGATACCATGCCACCTCTGATGTGGAAAACAATACCCAATCCGCTAATCTGATGTGGAATCAAGATACTATTATTTAATTTAGGGCAAATGCCAATTCAATTAATATTCAATTATGTAATATCTTAGTTTCTTGCCAGGATGATAAAGAATTAAATAATTTGTTTAATACATTTATTTAATAAAATAATAACGATGATAATAATACAATAAGGTTACAATATAAACGTTGGTATTTACTTTACAAATACAGAACAATAAATGAACAAACCATCTTAAGTTCTAGTTAATATATACTCAGTCCTACATTAGTTTTCAGCTAGATTTAATAGGTTTATTTTTATTACTTTTAAGAATTTGTTTAGTTAATTTTGGTAAGCACATTACCTCCCGTATTCAATCAGTAGTTTAAAGTTTCACACATTTTAATTGCTTTAACCTTTCACTTGGTTTCCGTTCAAAATACACCGTCATTAATCACATTGTTTTAGGACTTTTCTAGTTTGGTTGTTATAGTTATGATTACTTTGCATGCTCGATTTATTTTTACGATCCCACATATATTTATGTGGATTCAGGTGAATATTTAACTATCTAATATTTTAGCCTCTTGTTAGGATATTAAGGAATCACACAGTTTGTTCAATACACTTATTTAATAAAATAATAACGATGATGATAATACAATAAGGTTACAATATAAACGTTGGTATTTACTTTATGAATACACAACAATGAATGAACAATCTATCTTAAAGTTTACTATTTTTATAGTGAGTTAGTTCTACGTTAGTTTTAGCTAGTTTTAACTGGTTTAGTCCGCATTCTGGTAGCTGGCAATTTTGGTAAGCTTATTCTTTCACGCAATCGTTTAGTGTGTCATACATTATATTTGTTTGATCTGTGACTTGCTTTCCGATCGCGATATATACTTAGTAATCACATTCTATTACCACCTGTTTTCTTTACTGGCTCGAGTGTTATAATTACGTTTACTTTGTTGTATGGTTGATTCATTTTTATCTTCCCAAAGTAGGCACGATTTCTTCTTATTTAGTGTAGATTTCATTATGCAAAGCGGTAGACCCCGTCTGCACATACCTGCATCCAAATATATACCCTAAAAGGATGATCCCAGATAGGGTTCTCTTTCCCCCATTTTCAGAGGAATCAAAATTGCGGCAACCATGACCATATAACTGCGATATCTATGGAACCCCTTAACATATTTTAATTATTTTCACTGTAAATGAAAGCTGATTAAATTACACATAATTTATAAAGAACAACATTTCTTAAAAAAAACTATTTCTTTATAAATTAAAAGCGGGTTTTTAAAAGTAAAAGAAATTTCTTTGTAATATTCTTTTTAACAAGTTTTAATGCAGATAAACTTGTCGATTCACCTCGAATATTTATTTCGTCGTTAGGGGCTATTCATAAAAAAACGACATACGCAAATGGTGTTGTGGGGAGGGGAGTAGTTTTAGAAATTGTGTCAAGATGAGGGGAGAGGTCAGAAGCTATGTGACATCACACGCAGCATGAAAGACATAAATTTAAAAGATTAGGAGCTTGAACACACTGCGATTTAAATCTCAGCGAAAATCTCAAAGAATCTTCAAGCTCTAAAGAAAAGCGTAATTTCTTGAGAAAATAAAAAAATCCATTAGATCAAAAAAAAGGTACAAATTTGGTGAAGTCAGAATTGCAGGGAATGCATTTAGGGACGACCCTGTATCTCAAAACTCAATATTCTAAGTTGTCTCAATAACGAACTGGACATCCATATACTCGTACGATATATATTCGTACGGCTTGGTTCTAAAACAACATAATCCACATTACACCTCTTCATTGAAAAATAATTAAACATGTTTTATATAAAATACTATTTGTTTTATTTTTAATCAAAATTTGAGTTTTCCCGCTGGTCACTCTATACAAACATATCCCAGATTATGGTTGAATTAATTTGCCGTAAATGAGTTCAATATTTCTCTTAATTGATAACACAGCATATGCTCCAAATAAATTATCAATAAAAATCAATATATGTACTCGTATATAGCACGAGTGCGTGTTGAGTCAGAGTTACAATGTGTGTCTGTCAGTCTGTACTAATTCTGAAATTGAATCAATCTTCGGTTAATCCTCGTCTTCTGAATAAAATGATGGTTTGATTATTTTTATCGTTTTAGGGTGAAAATTATAATACCAAAATATTTGTATACGGATTGCGTTGTTCTACTTTAATAAATCTAATATCAGTTTTATCGATAATTGTATCAAACTGAAATTGAACCAGGGATTTATTTTATTATATTGAACGATATGAGGAATTAAACATTCAGGTTTGTGATACAAGTACCCGCTAAATTTGAATACACTGTCAAAAAAGATAGTGATATAACAATTGTTACTTTTTTTATTTATTTACTTTTTTTTTTTAATTTTGTATAATACTACAACTAAGTATAGATACACTTATCTAGTGGCTTACATTTCAATAATAACACGGTGTGGTAGATATTGTTCCAAAGGACAATTCTACATGATTAGGTTACTTAGGTCCGAGGGTTTAGTCCTTCGAAAATCATTACTATCAAGCAACATTTGCGTCACGGCGATGATTTCGTAGTTACGAAGTCTCAATTCGTGCTAAGCTGGTATAGATTTAATTTCTTCTCCGACTGTATTAATCTTCAGGTCTCTAAGTATGTCGTTATTGCGGATATACCACCTCGCAGAACTTTATTTTGGAACGTTTGGATTACTTTAACGTTCGATTTCTTGGTGCAACCCCAGAGTTCTATGTTTAGTTCAGAACGTGGCCCAATTAGTAAATACAGATTCCTGTATTGACCAATGTCATTCCTACGTAGCACTTTTTACTGATTCTATTTATTAGTACACGTTTAATTTAGGGCGCCAGTGCTCTAAAAACTAGAAGGTACTAAGATGTGGGTTGCAAAGCAATGGCTTGATAAGCGTTACTCGGATTCAGTATTTTTCCAATTAAAAAACAAGGTTTTATCAACACATGAATTTCAGATTTTTCCATTGATTTAAAAATTGTAAAAGTAGCGTCTTTAAACATACTGTAACTCGTAAACTATTCGTCGAAATATCATGAAATTTTGACATATATCGTTTGATGGTTAGTACTATCTAACAATCATAAACTTCCGAACCTACGAACTCAATGAGTGATGTATTATAATAATAAAGTTGATTACAAGCTAATTATTTTTATTCAATTCGCAATATTATAGAAGTTATTAACAATTGAAATAGTAATTTTTGTTGACTTTATAATTAAAAGGGGTAAAAATTTATAAAAAATTATTGTTGTCGTTGTCTTCCCAACCTTCTTCCCCACTACCATTTGCCTACTTTTACCACCGCTGTTAAACAAGAGAAGTGTAAAAGAGATGCAGTATCAAACGTCACAAATAACAAGAAACGTTCAAACAACTGATTTTTAAAATGGTCATCAATTAAAAATTAAAGTGTATAGATTTTTATTAATGTCCGGTAGAAGCTCTAACTAGGTCACTATATACAATCCTATGCAAATCCTTTATATAAATCTAATGATAATTAATATCTTCAAATGTTTTTAAACTAAAAAAATAATTCGGATAAATGGAGTTGTATTAACTCAGCCCAAATTTGTCTTTTCGGGGGGGAACCTAGTTGAAAAATTAGATGGGGCTATTTTATCTGAATTACCTACAGTAAAATCAGAGCCGTTAAACTAATAACGTTTCAAAATGGACTCCCACCTAAGTAAATTCACAGTAAATAATTTGAACTCGAAATCACATTTATTAAAAGGTATTAATTTTTACCATGAAAGAGTTCACAGTTCAGTCGTTCTTTGTTATGTGAAACAACTGACGAAATCACTTCACCTGTCAGAAAAAATTTGCGAACTACATGTGACGGTAACTTCACATATCGGGACATTATACACAATTGTTTACTGTGTCGAAAATAGAAAATTAATAGAAAAGACTCATATAAAATGATCTCGGTTAGAATTGTACTCTCTCACGCTAAATCCAATTCTATTACAATACACATTACACATGGGGTGCCCCTTATAGGCAATTCAAGCTATAGAGGCTATCCATCCATTAATTGTAAGTCTGGCAGGAGGAGGAAGAGGAGTCACTAGTTTTGTAACGTCACATTTAATCTAAAATTCAACCTTCTAAAATAAAAGAAAACAAAAGATCAAAAAAATGTAATTTATGGATGATCGCTTAGTACAAAATTCAATACTGTTCAAATATGAACCGCGTGAGCTATGCGTGAGTGTTGCTGCAATGCGTTGTTTGTGAACCCGTCACTAAACATTAAATCTTCAACAAATACTACATATAGAGCATACGCAACACCACAGCTTTGGTCGATATAACAATTACGAATATTTTTCACTTTTCAAATATAACGATTGTGCAGACAGACGCCTACTTGCGTCACTGCAGGTGCTTATTAATCCAAGGGAGAGATACACCAGTCACCGCGTGATTTCACCTACGTCCCATTCTAAATGGTGCATGACTATAGCACAGCGGGAATGTGTTGGATCTAATGGATCAGGATAAATCTGTCACAAAGAAACTTGTGAAAATACGAGTATGCTAGGAATCCAGTTTAATTGATAGTTTCTTCAAATTTCTCAGTGATTTTGTTAATGTTTTGTGTTAGGGCTACTATTTGTAGGTTGCATGCTAGCTGCAAATAAAGCCAGACGAAATCTGCATCTCAGTTCTGTCTACGTAACGTCATACAAGTTTCATGCAAGCTATAAATAGGGTAATTTCTGTGAAGTTTAGCATTGAGAAAGCACGTTTTTTTCATTCAGAAAATGTCAAGTGATGAAGAAGATATGATTATAGCTTCTATTACCCTACAAACAATTTTGATCGGAATCCAATTAGATGCGAATCGTATCACTCGAAATCCTATTAGAAATTAGTGTGACATTACATGAGGCTTTGGACAGCAGCACGCTCCGTACCCCCTCTGACGGCCTTCCTAATACTTTCCAAACGAGGTTTGCCGAGGTGCAAGTCGTGCTACTACCCAGTACTACCACAGTACTAACATATGTTCTCCCGAACGCTATTTGACTACTGTCTAACCGCTCTCTGATACGAGATTGCTAAGATACGACAAATTGTTTGTAGGGTAGAAGACGACGAATCAGACGTAGAATATATTGGCTTCATCCATACATAAAAAAGAACATTAACCGCAGATTGTTTTTTACTGCCAGAGAATTATCAGAAGATGATTCAGTATTTCAATCAGTATACCGAATGACTATTGTTCAATAATGTACACAAAATTGACTGCCGACCCCGTCATTTTTAAAAGAATAATATGTCTATGCGTCGAGCAGTACGCTAGAGCTATGACATGTTGTAGCCCAGGCTGCATGACGGTTGCTAGCCATTAAGCAAATGTGACGTTGCAGCTCCGTGGACAGAGCCTACTTCGTTTAAATGTGAAACTACAAGAAAGCGTAGAACAAGCGGTAAATGACGCTACGTGGACAGTAAGCCTTAGTGTTTATTAATTTAAATACATATATCTACTCATAATTCATATAATTGATACGCAGCATTCTCGGGCGGTCAATCAATTACTAGTACTAACTAGCTAAGTCCTGTCGTACACTGCAACCGTATTTCAGAATTTTGACCCTCGCACATTGCAAGCGACAAAGCCGTCCGAATACGGGCGTTACGTAGCTCTCATACTGGAACCGTATATCAGCGAATTTAATCAAGCGAATACATGCTACAGCGGTAAACCTATTCGAACCTTGTAAATGCAATCAGCCGTCACAGACTGGAAGGGAATACAATAGTCTCTTTCATAACAGTGGTATATCTATAAAAATTGAAGTAAAAGTTTGCTCTTATGATAAATTATGTTAGTGTAAAACAACTCAAATACACCCTACAGTACACAAGTTTGAATTGGTGTACTGTCGTATCGGTACGTGGTATGTATGTATTTTGACACAACACATGCAAAGAACACCGGAGTCGGCTTGCTTTGAGAGTTGTAACCGCACAATCACGGCGATTTACGTCCGAATTCGCCGTCGCTTAAATACGCTTGTATAGTGCGACAGGCCTAATGCTTAAGATAGTTTCAGCTAGTAGTCACATTTACTATTATCAAAAATTCAAAACCTCTGCAAACGAATATCCACACATACTATGAAATATTTTCGGTTGCGTTGACCTGCAAACGTTGCAAAATGTATGCAATGTTGAAAATACATTAGCTCTATCAAAGATTTAAAATTTCCGTTTTTTATTCTACACTGCTTGAGATAATTTTGAGCGCAGCGTTGCCGGATGAGCATTAACCATGAAAAGAACGAATTTTACATTAAAGGATTTGATGCGAAAGCAATGATACTTTGACGTTGACTGCTATGCTTAAATACGCTTGCAGTGTGCGACTAGTCTAATTCACCACTACTTGTTACATAACTATCTTGGCTACACTGTAGAGTCACTGCCTTTATAAACTGCCATTTCAAAATGCATATACAACAGCATTATCAACACCATTAATAAAAATGCAAATATTGAATAACAAATATGTATTTCTCTTTATCTAAAGCTTCTGACAACTCTAGCGGCTTGATTTATTTTTTAATCATACAGTCGATTTATTGAACAATTCATTTTCATTTTTCACAGCACTAGAAGTTGATGAACCGTGTTACCACCACATTAGATATATTCTCATAACTAGAAACGCGATTTCGAACATTTCATGCACCCCACTAATTCACCTGAATTAGATATGCACTCCCCCCTCTCTTTTAATTACATTCTGCTTTAAATGTCATTAAAATCATTAGTCTATTATTTCTTAGTGTTAGTGATATTGGTTTTGACGGGGTGTATATTGTATATAACTGATTATTATTCATAATTACTAACAAAATAGCACTAATTAAAATTATGTGTTAATAATTATTGTGACGTTAGGTATCAGGGACGTCCCGAAGGGGAGTAGGTGCTCTCTCTCAGGTACTGGCTTAACATAAGCTTCCAAAAACTCGGTTTATTTAAGACTAGATACAATTGTTTTTTGGCAGAGCTAAAAAGAGAAAATATTAGATACGTTGTAGGTCAGTTGTGACTAGATACAATTAATAAATTGATTTAGGGTGAAGTTAGGAAATAGACCTCCATATTGATTACCATCGTAATATTTACAATTATTTTATTTAAGGTCAGCCTATTTCCCAGGAAAAGTTTTGGAGTCACTTTGACATCATATTGAAGATGCGTATGATTTTTTTGTCATGAAAGAGTTAATTTACAATTCAATTTCTCACAGTCGTTCATATAAAATATCTATTGCATCGGCTACAAATAGTGAAACCACTCCGCCTGTCGGAATACAAATGAAGATAAGGTTGATGCGAACTATAATTGAAGTGGAATACTAAATTGTTTACTGGGTACAATGTTGGCAGTATTTATGGTATCATGGCCATATATATGTGAACCACACCGCTGCTTATAAGTTTTATGATAATGAGAGCACATACTTAAATTAGTTTTGGTGACAAATAAACACAGCAATCTGGGCTCAAGTTTCAACGCTCTGGGTCTCTATGTCATCTTATTAAAATTATAAAATACATATTTTTAACTTCATAGTAGAGGGCACAGTGGCTGAGAGCATTGAGACTTTGATATCAGGCTGCTATGTTTTCCAGTTCGATTCTCTGACCAACGCAATAATTTCTGAGTTTAGTTGTTCATATGTACTATCCCTGAGATCATAAAAACTGCCAAGATGGATGTTAAAACAAATAAAATTAATGGTACCTAAGACTCTGAAATCAATTGTATCTAGTCATAATTGACAATCAAAATGAAGTGCATCTAGTTATAATTGCCTAACACAATCAATTATATCTAGTCACAAATGCCTATCAATTGTATCTAGGCGTAATTTTTTAGCTTCCTGTTTATGTTGAGGGTCCTTTTGCAGTGGTGCTGGTGCACAGGGTCTATGTTTAATAGCGGCCCTGTCTGGGTGTACGGGCACATTTATTATTTCAATAAAGAAACACGTAAACAAAATGACATTTTTTTTAATGAACAAAAGTAAAGTACAAAATCAAAAGAAATCTATGTTTAGTCAGAAAACGAACGATGTTTCAGTTTCAAGTCCATGCTTAAAATATCATTCCCACTTACTGTTTTAATTTTGTTTTTAATTACGTATCGTAAAGTTATAGTCAAAATGGAGTAGAGAAGTTCAATGTCAGTTTGTCAGAATAAAGAAATAAAAACAATTTCTATTACTAATTGTTATTGAAAACAGCAATTTTAATTATTCCACATTCTATTTTTTCCAACTGTTGAACAGTCAAAGTTTATATTACTAACGACACATACGCACCAATTAAATTAACTAACCTCAAATTAAAACACGAATGTGACAAGGAATGCTTATTCTGAAAATCTGAGGTCTAGATTAAATTATTAAATAAAAACAATAAATTCAGTATCAAAACAGTGAGTGGGAATGAGGCTTTAAGACCACTGATCTAAATAATTCTCACAACTGAGCGCGCTTTACAAAATCTCTGTTGTAAACAAAGATAAATCCAAATGATTGCAGCGACACGGAGTGGCGAACACATTAACTACATATTATTGCGTCTTAACGTAATTAATTAATATAAAACGCATTCGTATTTAGATGTTTGTTCATGAATATACATTGCAAAACTCTTGCATCATTTAATAAGTCAAAGTTGACGTAAGCAATTCAATAAATTCATATTTGAATCATTATGTAAATCAGGCTGCGTTATTCCTGCCGTTAGGCGCTTGTCTATGTTAGAAAATTATACGGTAAGGGAGAAGACATAATTTGTATATTGTCTGGTGTTGAAAACCTTTTCTTATAACTCTTTATAGTTGATAGAACTAGTAGAATAACATCAACAGTGTGTTACCCTTTTTGAAAGTTTGTAAATATGATTATTAGTACGAGAGCTGACTGAGTAATTACTACGTAATCAATATACAATTTTAGTAGATTATCATTAATAGAGCAATACGGTTCTGCTGCTTTGTATATCAAAGTATGGCGCAACTCTTAACAAATTTAGTGTTAATTGAAGATAAGAGAGAGATATGTAAAGAATTTAAAAAAATTGGATTGCGGTTTGCAAATTGACCGCAACTTCTTAGGGGCCATCCATAAACTAAAAAATCTGACCCCTTCCCCCGTCCTTGTCACATTTTGTGGACCCCCCCCCCCCTCTAGTTATGGGCAAAATCAATTAATTTATAAACGGTTATTTATCCGATAGTTTTTTAAATTTCATATTTTGAAAATTTTAGAAATTTATAGTAGTTGTAATGAAAAGTTGGCATTGGTTTAGGCACTTCAAATTAATCGTTTCTCACTCACTTAAATTTTAAACTCACTTATGTAGTAAAAGTATTAAAATTTGAATTTCAAGGCTAGAAATGCAAATTTGCCATAAAGAATTTTAAAAAAAGTGATAAATGGTATAAAATGTTTTTATACATAACTACTAGCTGACACGACAATCGTTGTCCTATCCAAATTTCAATAAATTTTACCACAACTCAACTGAATCAATTTTTCGTCACTATTACCTTTATTCACAATTTGACAATCAGCTGTCAAATTACATTTGCGCACATAGTAGCAAAATTCTATAAACGTTTTCAGTTTTTCCAGAGTTTTTCAAAATTTTTCAGACCTTATTTAGACTATTACGAACATTTTAAAGAAAAAATTTGGCCATCCGTTCTCAAGTGATGAGATGCCAACAAACAGCATTCAATTTTTATTTATATAGTTTATTGTCTTTTGCCATTGTACTAAAACCTCACAGCAAATAATATTTCTGAGGTCAAATTCCAAAGTTATTTAATTCAATTGTATCACAATTTATAAGCCTTCTTGTCTAAAGAACAAAACACATTTTGTTTTAATGAAATGCATGCAGCATAGTAGCTGAGAGCGATCATGTCTGACGCCAGACTGCTGTGTCTTGGGGTTCGATCCCCGGACCAGAGCCTATATGTTCTGGGTTTTATTGTTGCTTCGTTCAAACTGATTGTGAGTATACACAATACAAAATCATAATGTTACTTTGTAGTTATGTAATTCAACACTATAAATACTGCTAACATAGCAGGATTCCGTCGGTAATAGTACTGGTTTCGGCAGTAGGCTGACGTTAAACAAAATGAATAAATAAATAATTACCTGAGTCGGTTACACTTCTAGAGTAGGGTTGAAGAAAGTAGAATGTAATTTTTTATCACCTTATAATAATTTATCACAGAAGATACATTTTTATTATTACAAATATTACAAGGATGTCAAAAACTAAAGTGATTAAACAGAAAAGTGCCGACTGGTGGTCACTGTGATGGTCACCGTGGATAAGAAAAAAGACGCTATCAAGAAATATGTCAGCACTTAAGTAGTTAAGACTTTTTTTTTAAGAAAAGAAATTCAATTTAGTGTGAAAAAAGTAAAAAGAAACCTTACAAAACAATCTCTTAATGGGTTTGGACTATAAAAAATATTGTTTCAACAGAAAACTATTTAAAGGGAAAAGGTGGAGGTTTAATACAGAACTCAGTTACTGTGCAGTGATACAATGTGGACTCTCTCACACTGTAATGTAGTTGCATTAGCATACTTTATCATGAGAGAAAGTTTATGATTTATTGTTTGTCAATATACCACTGTCTTTGTACTACGATCCGAACGTATCTATAGAGGGATCCATGCATATTCGTATATAACGTGAGCTATGCTAAAGGGCTTTCCTTTGTTATTATTATTTTCTTGGAAGCGAATTTGAAACCAAAAAATAAAATAATTTTTGGAGAGTAATAAGTCTTGTGAACCATGTCTTAATTTCTATAAAACTGTACTATATATTGATAAAGTTGGTTACCATGACCTCAAAAGTACAATTTTTTAGGTGATATTAACAATTAAAAGTGTTATAGAAAATTCCAAGACATGTTACGCCATATGTAGCAAATATGCCATCTCTTTTAAACAACAGAGACGCATACGAGTATGTGTGTGTGATACGTCGTTTACTACTAACAGCTGCCTTGTATATCCCATGAAGTAGTACAGTATAACGAAGGTTGCGAACAAGGAAAAATAATCTCGATTACTTTTTGGAAAGAAGTCAAGATCCACGCGTGTGATCTTGCTTTGACGTAACTTAACTGGTTGTAAATCAGTTTGAACCAATAACAAACACTGGCTTTCATTTAAATATCTTTATTTCACTAGTTAATATAATGCAATGTTAAATTTGATTACTTTATTTTCACTTGTTACAATCAGATGCAATGATATTTGTTGATAACAGTTCGAAAGCGAGTTTGTAAAGAGTGAAAGGAATGTGAAATGTTTGTAGGCAGTTGGATAGATAAAGAAATGATTTGTGAATAAGTATTTGATTAGGATTGAATTGATTGTTGTGATGCGATGTCTCCGCAGTGCAGGGAAGAATGACCGAGATTATGCTATAAAAATGTTTAGGTACAGGAGAATCAGAGTGTCTTAAGGTGGGGGCAAAAGGAAAGATATATCTGACACTATAATTCCTAATAGGAAATTTCAAAACGAATGTTTTGGACATATATGTTATAGTGCTAGTATTGGTTTTCGTCCACTTCAAATTTGCATTTGTGTCCTACACCAGACTGCTGTCCCGTCTCTTCCACGTTTGAACGATAAATCCAACGCCTAATCCCGACCTGTGGACGATTGTCCTTGCAAAGAAATTTTAATTAAATATAAAATTATGTAACTTTTTAGTAATATTAATATTTTTCTCTTTTCAGGATCGTGCTTGAGCTATGGTCATTCTTGCTGGGGAGGTAAATATTTATCTATAATACACGCTTTTAGGCTGGGCGCACACAAGAGCTCTGCTGTTTTTACATATACATAATAAACACAAAATTATTAGCCTTTAACTTTCAAATGGTGTAATCTTTATACAGTCTTTTCTTTAGTGTGCGTCTATGCTTATCTATGTAATTTAAGGTACTCAAAAAATCACTTTTCTTAAGCATGTGATAAAATTAAAATATGATTTAAATATAAAGTCTCATTCCCACTCACTGTTTTGATATTTAATTTACTGTTTTTATTTAATATTGTAATCTAGATTTCAGGTTCTCGTTTAAGCATTCCTTTTCACATTTGTGTTTTAATTTAAGTTTAGTTAATTTAGTTGGTGGGTATGCGTTTTTAGTAATATAAATTTTGACAGTTCGACAGTTGGACAAAATTGAAGGTGAAATAAATAAAATTACTGTTTTTAATAACAATTAGTAATAGAAATTGTTTTTATTTCTTTATTTTTGACAAACTGATATTAAATATCTTTTAAATATAAATTCTACTGCGTTTTGACTGATTGTCACATTTTAGAGGTTATAATATAATATAGTTTTTCTTAATTTAATATTTTTAATTTAAAATGACGGACCTTGTCCGTTGTCCGAAAAATGACTACGCGTTTTGCATGTAATATTAAACAATTTAAATTAAATACTTAGAATTAAATTAAAGTAGTGAGTGGGAATGATACTTTAGTATATTTAATTTAATTTATTAAATTTAAATTTGATTTGCTGTAAAGCTTCTGTAAACAAACTGGTTGACAGACCTTGGTCATATTTGGCATAGTAATTTAGTCCAGTGGTATCAACCAAGTAAACATTTGACATCATATTGAAGATGCGTATGATTTTTTTGTCATTTTTTGAAACAATTCAATTTGATTTCGCTCGTTCAAGGAAATGTCAGTGATATTAACTACAAATGGCAAAATCACTTAACCTGGCCTCACTACCGTACCAGTATTGAATGAAGTTGCAAATAAACCATTAAAGTGTAACAGAGACAGATATATCTTGTTTCCTTTTCTGTGATGTTCTGGTGAAATGAAAATTCGAATCAAATGTAAAAGAGACAACTATATCTCCATTTAAATGTATGATGTTGGAAAGAGAAAGAATTATATTCTTAGTTAGAGATTCACATAGCTATGCCATTTCACCAAAATGTTTACTACAAATTTCCGTTACTTTTTGAACATACCACATATAATTTTAGCTACGATTATCGCTAGTGGACTATGAGGTAAATTTTTTTTTATTATGATTCACAAACTAATCTTAACACAAAAAGAAAAAAGGATTTTACGTATAAACAGCAAATACGCTCGAGGTGAATCATTCTACAATTTCTTGTATTTTAGTAAATGTGCAATTTCTTTTGTCTTTGTTTTCGTACACATTTTAAAATAAAAATAGAAAATATAATGGTTAAATGGTGATGTCATAACTCAAATAAATCTAATGTTTCACGGGCGGACCCAGTAGTCGAGAGCGATTATGATTGACTCAGGCCGCTATGTTTTCGTGTTCGATTCCCGGACCAGGACTATATTTTCTGGCTCCCGGTTATCAATGTTAAATTAATTATGTGTGTTTACATAATTTAGCCAGTAATGTTGTTCATATATATTACGAGATCACGACACCATTAACAAGAAAAGTAACTACGGATGTCGTTCGTTATATGTGACTCATTGTAATCGGAAATAGACCCGATGTTAAATAATAAATCCAAATATTCTGATTCGGTAAATAAATAAAATATGTTTTTTTCGAATATGTTTGTTTTCTACGAACTCAAATTGTTCAACTCTTTTTTTACAGCTCATGGAAAACGAAATGCCCTTCGTCCTCAAAGTGGGATTAATTTTCCCGGAGAAACTCGTTGGTTCCTTTCACGGCTTGAAGCTTCTGCTATGAGACCACAGGTAAAATTTTAAGAATATCGAAAATAATGGCGTATACATTAACGTGGTGGTGTTATGCAATAAGAAGTTAATTTAATGTTTTATAATCGCACTAACTATCAAGATAGCAAGTTGGTCCCAGAAGTAGTGAGCCCGATGAAGGATAAATATTGTTAGGGTTAGAAATATGTTTTACTTAAAATAAAACAGTAAAATAATTTTACGGCACAGTAGCCTAAAGCATTTATAGTTGATGTCTTCGGGTTCGATCCTCGGACTAGCGCTATATTTTCTTCATGGTCCAGTTATGAAAGTTAAATTAATTATGTGGTTTCATAATTATAAACTGATTAGGTAGCGGTGTTGTTCATATATGATATATGATGCCACCATTAAGAAAAAGTTAACAGTATAGTACGATTGTTGTCCGTGATAGAACTCAGCATCGGAATTTAGACTATTTTTTAGACTAGACTAAAATACATGCTGTCTCAAAATTTTAGTGACCTAGGGTTCATAGTTTTTTTTCTAGAAATGACTTAAAACAGCCAATTTTCATATATATAATAATTTGTTAGGTTAATTTCACCACATAATATAAGTTTTAACTATATAAAAATAGTGATACGGTTTTCAAAAATTATGTGTATATATAGTCCAAATCACGATAGTTCGACGGCGATATAAGAACGGTATAAATCTATAATACGATAATGAATTTTATCTTATTCGTTTCTATATACATTATAGAAAAATAAGTGAGTGAGTGCTTTTTAGTTATATCGCCGCCGAACTCTCGTAATTTGAACTATAAACATTTTTTTTTTAAACTATTGGAAAAAGAATATTATCAAAAGGATACTTATTTTTAAATATAATTAAATAAAAGTAGTAAGAAACAGTAAATGTGGATTATGGATCGACAACGTTGCAAATGGCAAATAGAGAGGAAAATTCAAAATAGAACGAGATTACTGTACTCCAAGAAATGAATAAATCATACAATGGCATATTTAAACAATGTTGCCAAATTTATTATTACTTTTTTAAATATGTTTAATTTGAATTGAATTAATATAAATTTGACATTAACTATAGTTAATATTTTAATTATTAAACTATTATATGCATAAAAAATCATTTTAACAGGCCAGAAGCCATTTAATTGGGAATTGAAAAATTCGTTTTTAAAGGTACAGTCTCAATATTTGCGTTCAAAAAGAGATAAACTTTTTGCATTGACGGTACGTCCAGTATTTCCTAAAAAAATTTAAGTGATTGTGATATTTCTTTTTTCAAAGCCGACACACAAAAGGCCGTCGTAGATGCTGCACCAGGCGTACGATTTACTGTTACTTCTGTTTGACTAACTTTTGCGATAATTTAAAATGACGAAAAGGCCATCTGAATTGAATTTAAATATGTATAAGACAATGTCTTCAGTTTTATTAGCAATTGTAAATTTTAAACAAACTCATGTGTTGCTTCTGAAAATTTATTTTGGTAATTTACATACATATTTATTAAATCTAACCTGAAATTTAAAGAAACGACATTTAAAGTTTATTATTTACCATAAATCGTCAATTCCTTTTTATATAATTTTATTATAACCTCACAATATGCACTTAACTAACTAACTAAAACGTGACTTCTATCGATTCCAAATATCAACTGTGTTGGTCGTTATTCCTATAGCGATATCTATTGCGTCATGACTATATGTTTTCACTGAACCATCACTGTTTTACCGACAGACGAGCTTTGTAACAATTAAAAAAATATAATTTCTTTACATATGTTATACTAATATTATTTTCTTTCTTTTATAATAGGGTCTTACACCCCCTGAATGGCCCCGAAGAGGAGCTCTTAGTGAAAACAGAGACAGGGAGGAGTCACCCTTAACACAAAGGTAAATATTTATATACGAGAGGTTTGGCCGAGCTCGGGCTCGTCTCGGTCTCGGGGGGCTCGAGCATGAAATGATACACTGATAATACAGGTTATTGATAGTTTTACATCTTGTCATAAATACATCAATAATAAAATATATTTATGTATTCCGCAAATATGAAGAAATGTATCAATATTTGTTGTGATATAACATGTCAAATATCAGCATGGGTATACAAACGGGTGTGTAGCAGGGGGAAGTGGCAGGGGAAGGTAGTGTAGGCGAAGTAAAAGCTATCTTAAATTTCAGTTTTTATAGTCTATCACAATATTTATTTTTAATTTTTATTAAACGTTGGTTTAAGAACGTTCCCAAGCAACAGTCGGATCTCCATATGTAAACTAACATGTTTATAACTTTAAAAAATAGATGTGGCAACGTTGCATTCTTACACCTGTAGCACACTGCAAGTGTATTTCAGCGAATTTTAACTAAGCGAATACATGCTACAACGCTAAACCTATCAGAATCTTGTAAATGCAATCAAACTTCTCAGACTGGAAGTGATATGGAAGGAAATGCAATAGTATTTTTCATAACAGTATTGTATCGATAAAAATTAAAGTAAAAGTTTGCTGTCATGGTAAATTATGTTAGTGCAAAACAACTCGAATACACCCTACAGTACACAAGTTGATTTGGCCTACTGTGATATCGGTACGTGGTATGTATGTATTGTGACACAACACATGCAAAGAACACAGGAGTCGGCTTGCTATGAGAATTCTACCTGCTCAACCAAACCGACGATTTACGCCCAATTATACACGCTTGCAGTGTGTGACAGGCCTTATATCGATTAAAACACGACTTGCTTACTTTGTTGTGCTTTTACGACATTTTAAACTTCCCACGTCGTGCGACGTTGCCTATTTTCTAGTCACTAGTCTATGTGAGAAAGGTTGAAAATTATGAAAAGTAGCTTACTTTAAATTTATTTTATGAAAGAATAAATACCGCTTGCTGTAATTGTGTTCACGGTATTTTATAGGGTGGACCAATAAGACGGTAAATATTTTTAAGCTATTATTGGTCCACCCTATATTTATCAAAACAATTGTGAGAAAATTATCTGTTTCAACAGAGGTCGGTGTAGGGCTAATATGTAAAAATGCCAATAAGCCAATTAACAGCCAATATCTAAACATTGCATACCGTAATTTTCAATTTGTATATATTCCGTGCAATTATCTATAAAATTTATTGAATATAATTTATAATTAATAAAAAAAAATTCTGTTTTTAGAACCGAAAACATAAACCAAGTACCAACTGAAAATTTGGGATTTTCTGAAAATGGTGATAATTCACAAGAGGTGTTGGTAATGGCGAATGAACCTCAGCAAGCTTATCGGCTGTACCAACTCATGGTAAGAGATGTTCGTAAATATGTAATCCTAGTGTAACAATTGGAGCCAGATTTAACTGTAATGCCTTTTCGCCATCGATTTTCTAAAGATGATTATTTTTCTGTCATATTTATATACTTCTTTCTCCAAATGATCTTTTATTTTATGTTCTCATAAACGTCAATTATTTGGGCTTTTTAGACATTCTTCTGGGCCTTTAGGTTAACTAGGCTAAATAAATTGTGACTGGTAAGAATTGATCTATGTTATTCAATGCTCCAAGTACTTCCAATATGCCTGAAGACTCTAAGTAGATATTTGATAGAGAAGAAAGTTTGAAAAACCTTATTGACTTAATCAAAGAATCTAATTTAATCTCTATATTTTAATTACACATACTCGTATTTATAGACTATAAATGTATATATTGCTTTAAGTGCTAATAACTATCGAAAGTTGATGCACTCAAATAATTTATTAAAAAGAAAAAAAAAGAATTTAACTTGGCATGAGAGCCTAACAAAAATTTGATTCGGTTCAAGGAGTAAATTTATAAAATTCTGAAAATGTCCCATATGGTATAGGCCGTCACATAGTCTGCATGCTTACCTTTGATTTTTTAAAATCACTTTTACCGACATTTATCCCATTGTACACCGGAAATGGCACCCCTCTCCCCAAAATTTATTTTCTTATGTTTATTATTGTTCTATAACCTTGGAGTGCATACTGTATGGTAATGCTTCCATTTCATATTCAATATTGTGTAATTTCAATATCTTATACTTGACAGCTCTTTTTAATAAACCTTTGTATGTCTAAGGGCCTTATTCTGTAAAGTATTTCCACCGGTGAAAAAATTTCATCGTTGTAAAATGACGTCACAAAAGCGATGATTTTTTATTTGGTATTCTGTAAGAAATTTCCATCGATTTAATTTTTGTCGCTGAAAAAAAATCGTCCTAATTATAAGGTCGCCTTTAGCGGTGACCTTAAAATTCTTCATCGCTGTATTTTTTAGAACTGTCAAGCAATTCGAATTATAATTTGAATTTAAGTACAAATTTTTTAATATACAGTATATGTATAGTCATATGAATATACAAATATAAATATATCAGAAAGTTAGGTTATGTTGCTTGTCAATTGACTTGAGCAATTGACAGGTATTGGTACTTGTCAAGTGTTTGAATATTTAAATATTTGAATATTCTGAATGCCGTGATTGGTCAAATATTTTTAAAATTGATGACGTCTTAAATACGTCATCAATACCAGTTTCTACTTTTTCACCGCTGTATATTATAAGGGCGATGGAAAATTTTGCATACAGAAAACCACTTTAAATATTTTAAATACAGCGACTTTATTCGAGCAGTAAAAAAATTAAATATTTCCACCGCTGAAAAAATAAGGTCGATTTTTTGAAAAGTTATAGAATAAGGCCCTTATTAACGGTTTCTACATATTCAATTTCCTCCTCTTTTTCAAGTACACTGATAGAAGGATTTGTTTGTATTTAATAAATCAATTTATTAAATACAAAAATATTTTTGTACTATTAACAATATTCGTTAGTATTAACTAAATCTATTTTTTATGAGAACAAAATTTTTGTAACTATTAAGAAGCTTTAATATATTGAGAAAAATATTTATTTCCACCAAATAAGATTTGTTAATAGTTAAAAAATATTTTGTTGGTGGTCGGTGTTGGTAGATGGCTATACTTAACGCGTAGTTGTAAATAAATATGTATATATATACATAACAGAATACTCGTGTGTGCGTGCGCATCATGGTAATATACGATATATTTTTTAAATGTTAATAAATCATTTTTTATATATTAATAAATCGTTTGTTAAATAGTAATAAATATTTGGTTAGGACAAAAAAATAGCTGCTAATAAATGATTTATTAACTGTTAATAAATATTTGTTAAGGACCTATCCTCTAATAAATTATTTATTAAATATTAACAAATCTTGTTAAATACAAAAAAATCCTTCTATCAGTGTAGTTCATCAATTGGTCTGTTTTCTGTTAATTTAACTAACATTTTATTTCCATTCACTTTAATGGCTAGTACATCATCTACATTTAATTCTATCTTATTTCTCAAAAATAGATGCAGTTCAGTAATTGTCATCTATAGGATATTCTATGTTGCCAAATTCCACACTCATAGTATTTTTTCTGTTTTATTACATTTTATTGTCTTATTATTCACTTGAATTTAAACTATTGTCTTTGTTTATAAAATAAACAATGAACAATGAGTTCATAGCACTATGCCGCTGCACTGGAGTAAACACAAAAAGATGTTTCTCCACCAGTGGTCGGATTGAGACTTTGCAAAGGATATTTATAAAACTTCCCAAGAACACTTTTTTAAGGATTAAAACCTTTTATAATAGTTATAAAATATTTAAAGGTTAAATATTATAAGGAAGAGAATATAGTAAGCTAGCAACTGTGAAATTGCATTACAAGTTTTGCATTAATACTTTTTACATAAAAAGTAGAATAAACCTTTAAATTAGCTTGTAACAAGCTAGCTATTTTTTACCTTCGCTTCGTGTTTTGCATTTAATAAGATTACATATTTTTAGTTTTAGTAGAAATTCAATTTAGTTGGCTCATTAGTTTATCATCTACTTGAGTGTGTGTGTGTGTGAGTGGGTGGGTGTGCGGGTGGTTTTGCGTGGGTATGTGATGTAATTACATCAGTGTGTTAATAGGCGGTTGATATGTCTTCTGAACGTAACTGAAGTTGCATTTCGGAACTGTAGATAAATTCAATTTAGTCGTTTATAATGATTTAATTATTAATTTACTGTATCGAATTTATGCAAACTATTTCCAATATTATCAATGGAAACTACCAAGTGAACATTTTGATTACACCAAGCAATGATGGTATTATCGATACTTAAAGAATAGCTATACTCTGCTCCGCATTAAGGGCCTTCGACGGGCACTATACAAAATTCACCTCTCTCCTCTATATCCATTAATTTCGTCACACGGTGTCACAACAGTGACGGAAAGTGGCACAACCTTTGTGAATCTAAAATTCTAAAACCACTAAAAAGTGCCACAATAAATAGAACATTATATAAGTACCAGTGTTTGATTGATTGATTGGCGTGTATGATTCGAATCCAATAAAATAATTCGTAATTACATTTTATATTTAATTCTATTTTTAAATTGAAATAATAAACTCGAACAATAATAAAATAATTTTTCAATTTATCAAAATTTATTAGTTATTTGACCAACTTTTTTTCAAAATTTGGGATTTTTTTATATACAAAATTTCAACTTTCTAGCACAATTTTTACTCTCGGCAAATACTGCCCCTGTGCCCCCAAATATAATTTAGAAATTTTGAATTTTTTTTTATTAATAATATACTTAATTATTCTAAAATCCAGAATATGAACTTTCTCCAAAGTTTCCTACCAGGCCCCCGAATTTCTTCAACCTCCCATTTTCCAATTTTTGAATTTATAATTTTTGAGAAATGTCAGCATGTCACCTTAATACACATGCAAAATTTTAACTTTCTATCTTTTACGAATTAAAAGTAATACAGCAAAAAAGGGCTCACTTTTTTCCAGTTTTCCAAAATTACGAGAAATTCAGAGAAAAATTCTGGGACGCCAAAAGTCTTAGAATTTTTTTCACTACGAAATAGGCAGGTTTCAAAAACATTGACGGAGCCGTTTTCGCGCTGCCATACAAAATTCACTACCATATATGTTAAATTTTGTTTGTTTCTTAAATACTACCCGTTAACCGAAACCGAGCGAACCTAACATAAAAACAGGGTAGAGCCTAGGTACTTTTTTTGTGGGAAGTACCGAATTGTTTTTGTACTTTCGTTCTTTAAAAGTCACATTTACTTACTTCTATTATTTTGGGATTATTGATTTCATAAATGTGTTCTTTTAATGTGACGTAATTTATGGATGGCCCCATGTACAAAAAAAGTGTATGTTTTAAAATTCAAGCGGAAATTTTGCAAATAGACTGTAGTTCATAAAACTGTTTAATACTGATTAAGATTTGGAGAAACTATAACCTCTCTTTATTTTTGCAGGACTCTGAAGATGGGAAGCTGCTGAACAAATAAAGAATAAGTATTAAATACTTATTAATAGTATATCACTAAAAATACCTAAAAATAATATAAATATATAACATAACATAAATGTAACAAATATTATTTAAAAACTGCACTTAAAGACATATATATCTAAGATTTTCAACCAAACGTTTATTTTAAAAACCAAATTAATTTAAAATACGAAAATATTTACCTATAAATAAGCGTAATACTTTCAGTTAAACTATTAATTGCAGTGGCGGACTAGGGTTAAAAGGATTGGAGATAAAAACTACAATAGCTAGTAGTCCGGTCAGTTATACCCAGGTAGAAAATGTTAAAATTAGCTTTAGTAAGCTACATTGCAAGACAATTTCTATATGAGAAGTAGAAAATGAATCTTGGAATTAGCTTGTGGCAAGCTAATTTTATACCTTGGGATATGTAACATTGATACACAAAATGGTAAATAAAGTTTTTGTTGTTTATAACCTATTGATTGAAGTTCAAATATCATGTTATCATTTATCCAAAACAAATGTTTCAAATTTTAGCTTAAAATAGATTTATAAATGTAGTATTGCACGTATACTTTCTTAGTAGCAAATATGTAACATTAAGAAAATATAAAAATAACATTATTTAAACCTTAGTAACCTTAACTATACAATGTATTAAATTATAGTAAAAAGATGTTATTCATCTGTTTAATTAACAAATAAATCTGCTGAACTAATAAATCTGTGTTTCATTTCATTTATATTTTTGAGTTATTATTTTATTTAAGGTACTCGTAGTTCACGTAGGTGATAATCGAAGGCAAAGGTATAGTCGGATATTAAGTACAACTGTTCGTACACTCGATATAGGATAGTATTTTACTTTTTCGGAGACTGTGTCAATTCACGTTAGTTTTTATATACATGTAAAGAAATTATATTTCATTAGTTGGTAACACTGACTAGAGATATTACAACTGCATTCTGTTCAGATGAGCTAACGGTATATATTAGTTATTGCCACTTTTATTGTAGTGTGTATCAACAACCAATGTTAAGTTATTATAAAATTAGATTAAAAGAAATTGACAATTTAAATAATAAACTTTAAATTTCGTTTCTTTGATTTTCAGAAACAACAGATGAGTTTGTTTAAAAAATTACAATTTGTAACATGTCTTATATACATATACAGACTAAATACAATCTCACTGTTGAGAAATATAGTATCGTATCGTATAACATCACTAAATAAGGTCGTAGGATGATATATAGATGACGTCACTATTGAGAAATCCATAACGATCGACTTTTTCAAATATCTATCTATTTGTAGTTTTTAACGCACTAGTTAGACCGACTTTAAATAAATTAAGTTAAAAAAAATACACACTAGTTCATTTCTCTATGTATTAATTTATTTTATTGGCATCACTCAAATAATGGGCTTGTGTCCTTATTTTTTAGTGGTCGATTTTTCAATTGTTGATTGAAATTGATGTTAATAAATGTATATTGGCGTGTGTATTTTATTAAATATCAAAATATTGACGGAGATATAGCAATTAAAAGTTTGAATTGTAGTTTTAGCGCTAGAAATGGTCGGCCATATTTTTATGACGTGAAATGCATTTTAACGTCAGTTATTTGTTGAGTAGGTCAGTGCTGTGGTAATGTTTTGTAGCTGTTGGTAGTCAAATAATCAAGTCAAGTCAAAGATTAAATTTTTTTAATTTTATTTAACCCTGCTAAGGCAGACATAATATTGGAATTTGATTGTTCCTTGAAATAGCTGTAAATAATATTTGATATTTTGATATATAAATACATATAGCAGAAATTTATGAGCTTTAAGGTTGGTAACCTTACACAAGAATTGTGATGTCACATGCACTTGGAATGTGTACAACGTTGAATCCCTTTAATAATTAAAGAGACAAAATGACTTTTTTAATTGTTAATATTTTTTAACATATAAGGAGTTATTGTAAAATAATTGGACATTCGAGGTTCTTGGTACCCACTTTATCAATACAGTAAAAGCTCCTTATTCGCGGGGTATACGGTCCGTAAATATGCCGCGAATACAGAAACCGCGAATATGGAATGGTAATTATAGGGGATACGTTCCAAGGTACCAAAATGAAACCAATATGTATGAAAATAATATAAATTTATTGCTAAATTCTAAATTAAAATAAATCATTTTCGTCAGATTTAGGCAAGGGTTTAAAGAATTTAGTAATTTTTTCTTGCTTTGCTGCTTTTAAGAGGTCATTAAATTCTGATTGATATTGAGCTGTAGCATCAATAATTTGCCGTTTAAAAATAAGGCTCCTTTCCATAGATGGATCAATATTCACGAAGAAATCACAAAGATCATTTGCCCTACGTAAACCTTCACTCAGATTTTTTAAGTTAAAAGTCACCTTTTCAGTGGTTGCTGAAGGCTCTTCTTCAGTGGAATGTGGAGTTAACATTTCCTCTAAGTCGGTTTCGGTCAACTCATCCTGCGAATCAAACAACTCTTGGATGTCACTTGGTTCTATCTGTTCGAAGCCATCTCGTACTATTCCATTTGCAACGTGAACAACATTTTCAGTTAAAGATTGAATTTGCTCAGATTCATCATCATTTCCGGCAATTAAAGTAGGCCACAGTTTTTTCCAGCATGATTTCAATGTGCTTGGCTTCAGTTCATCCAACGATTCTTTTATGTTAACAATACATTTTGCTATGTCAAAAAATTTCCAGCACTGTATGACATTCATATCGGGATTAGATTCCATGGTGTCCATTATGATTTTAAATGTTCGTCTGATGTAATAAAGCTTAAAGGCTTGGATTATTCCTTGGTCCATGGGTTGGAGTAAAGCTGTCGTGTTAGGGTGCAAAAATATCACCTTTATATTTGGATGCATAGTTTCAAGCTCACGAGGGTGACCAGGAGCATTGTCCAAAGCTAGAACGGCCTTAAAGTCCAAATTACTTGTTTTCAAATAATTTTCAACTTCAGGAACAAAACAATTACGGAACCAGTCACAGAAAACTGCACTTGTAACCCACGCTTTTTTATTCGCACGCCAAAACACTGGCAGGAGGTCCTTGTTTTGGTTTTTTAAAGCACGAGGATTTAAAGATCTGTAAAGCATCAGTGGCTTTATAAGACAATCTCCAGATGCGTTAGAACAGAGCAGCAGTGTTATCCTATCTTTTGCTGCCTTAAAGCCGGGGGCGGATTTCTCACTTTTGGAAATGAAAGTTTTGCTTGGCATTCTTTTCCAAAATAAGGCTGTCTCATCTGCATTAAAGACTTGTTCAGGTTTGTATCCACCATCATTAATTAACTTTAAAAATTCATCTGGATATTTTTCTGCTGCGGCGGTGTCTGCGGATGCAGCTTCTCCAACAATTTTAATTTTATGCAATGACTGTCGCATCTTGAATTTATTGAACCATTCCTCCGAAGCTTGAAACCGTCCCTCTGTGTGTTCCTCACCAGGTTCTTTAAAATGTGCGTAAAGACGCATTGCTTTGTCGCGGATCAAAGGGCCATTTAATGGCACTCTTTTCTGGTTACGGTCTTCAATCCACAATGACAAGGCAGCTTCCATTTTTTCAATTGCTGGATCACGAACAATTTTGGCTGATAGTGAGGTGGAGGCTATGGAATTCCTTATTTTTTCTTCGGACTTCTTGATTGATCGTACAGTTGATTCATTAACATCGAAAAAGCGTGCTACGGATGCAAATGACTCGCCAAGGCGTAAACGGTCAAGCATTTGTTTTTTTACTTTAAGTGGCAACACTACCTTCTTCCTCTTCGGAGCCATTTTTTTCTTTTTCCACTCGAAATTTTAAATTAATTACAAAGAAGAAGTCGCGTGTTACTCATTGAAAATATTTGCATCAAATGACGAGATGTAACTACATACACAACACCAATCGTGCCAAAGGAGGCGTTTATCAAAAGACAAAGCAAAATAGTGACGGTGGCATTCAAGAATGGCTTTTATTTAGTCGCAGTAAGGCACTCGGTTACGTCCTTTGTAAACGCCGATGCGGCGCGTGCCGGCAGTACTCAAAGAACGCCGACACTTTAAACGAAACCGAATCCGTTTCTGTTTAGGTACCGATTGCATCCGCGAATAGTGAAATTTTTAGCCGCGAATACAGAAACTGGGTTGCAATTTTTTTACCCGCGAATAATGAAAACGCGAATAAAGAAACCGTGAATAAGGAACTTTTACTGTATATAACACTTTTATAGAAATTAAGACATAGGACACAAGCCCATTGTAGAACGCATATAATAAAAGTAACTATCATTAGAGCCTATGAAACAAGACTTGCCTTCGGAAGCGGAACCGGAAGACAATCACTTGGTTTTACCATTGTTAAATCAAGCGAAAAACTGTGAAATAATTTTCATCAAATTCCACAAAAATTATATTGATTATCACGCTTGACACTATCTATAAATTGTGTTGTGAGCTTCTTCTTTAAGGTCATATGTTTTCATTTTTAGATGACTAGTTCATTAGTCAGACATCTTAGAATATTGAGTTTTTATATAACTCAGTGTCGAAACATTTTACACTAAGGGCCTTATTCTGTAAGATATTTCCACCGGTGAAAAAATTTAATCGCTGTAAAATGACGTCACAGACGCGATGATCTTTTATTTGGTATTCTGTAAGAAATTTCCATCGATTTTATTTTTGTCGCTTGAAAAAAATCGACCAAATTATAAGGTCGCCTTCAGCGGTGGCTTTAAAAATTTTCGTCGCTGTATTTTTGAGAACTGTCAAACAATTTGAACTATAATTTGAATTTTAGTTCAAATTTTTTAATACACAGTATTCAAGTGAAAGTGTATTTTATTTAATTATTACTTAATACGTTTATAAATGAATTCGCATTTGCTGTAGTTGTAGGATTTTGCGAAAAAGTAGAAAAGAAGTTAGTATTTATATATATGATATGTACACATATATAAAGTATATATATATATATATATATATATATATATATATATATATATATATATAAATATATGGGAAAGTGAGGTTATGTTGTTTCAATTATTATTTTAGGTAAATTTTATAAATGTGGGATTATAAAAAAATTGCTTTTTTACATAAATTGTACATGGCCATTTTAAAAACCTATATATAATAAATATGTCCCTACCGTTTTTATTTTCGTAAAAGTCATATTGACTAATTTTTACTACATTTTAACATGTATGAATTATATAAAAGTGTCATTTAAAATATCTTATATTTTTTCTATTTAATACTTTGTCGTGATTGGTCAAATATTTTAAAAATTTAAAAATACCAGTTTATACTTTTCACCGCTGTATATTATAAGGGCGGTGAAAAATTTTGCATACAAAAAACCACTTTAGATATTTTAAATGAAAAAACGATGAAAAAACTAAATATTTCCACCGCTGTCGATTTTTTCGACAGAATAAGGAAGGCCCTTAGTGAATGGCTCTGTGTACTATAATGCCCAAAGCGAATAGCATTTTATGCATAAAGTAAGCATAGGCGAACGTCGATAAATCGCGCTTATCAGCGTAAGCCCTGAAAGCGAGTAAGCGCCCAAACGAATGCACGGCAAATGATAAACTAGGTAGCTATGACATTTATAAACAAAACACAGTTTTAATAAATAGGTTTTACAAAATATCATTTCATTTCCTAATAAATCAAAATATCCAAATTTTCCGTGTAGTACATATTAAATTCCAATTACGACAAATAAAATTTCGAAATTTTTACAAAAAAAAACTACCATATTATGTATATGCTTTATACCATTTTAAAGTTCACCAAATTCAAAAATAGAATCTTATTGAAATGACATATATCTACAACAATTTCAACATCTTTGACATTTCAAATAAAAATAAGTAAATAATAATTGTTATAAAAATATCACCTCGTCCTTCACATAAAATAATTAGTTGTTCATTGTAAAAACAGTTGTTAGTTATCAGTATTAAATATATTTCTTACGTTACGTCTCTTTAATTATAAATTAACAGTCAAAGACATTTGTAAAATTACAAGAAAATTTAGGTGTATCATTAAAAGTAAGTCATAAAATTATTTTGAGAAATTTATTCAGCATTATGGGTGCATTTGAAAGTCGAGTAGCAGAACCAAAAGAAGCACCGATACCGGAAACCTATACACGTCCAACTCCTGAAGAAATGAGAAAAGCAGAAATTGAAATAAAACCTAAACTACTAGTGAATGTCTTAGAAGCACTTTTGGCGCTGAATGACATTGGAGGTTCGTGGAATTACTTTTATACCAAATAATTTATGAGACCTTCAATTCTGATTTCGATATTCTTATTATAGAAATTAATATGTTTCAGGAGCAAGTTTCCCGGAAATATTATCGAACGTTCTGTTCCAATCTATCGGGTCGTCAGAAATTAAGCATGATAACTTGGTAAGTCTTGCTTATTCAGTGAAGCTTCGAGCCAGAGAACAGCAGTGATTTAATTAGGTTCTTTAACGTCACTGTCTTTCCAATGCTATCTTTATCACCAATGTCTTTCAACGTATGTTGGAAGTTATTATGATGCAGAATCTTAATATGTAACAATAAGTCTCATTCCCATGCTTTGTTTTGATATTTAATTTACGTTTTCATTTAAAATTTTAATCTAGATTTCAGGTTTTCAGAATATACATTCCTTGTCACATTCAAAATTTAATTTGGGTTTAGTTAATTTATAATATAAATTTTAACAGTTCGACAGTTGGACAAAATTGAATTTGGAATAATTAAGATTGCTTTTCTTAATAACAATTAGTAATAGAAATTGTTTTTACTTCTTCATTTTAGAGAAACTGACTTAAGCTTTTTTTAAAATAAATCCTACTGCATTTTGATAGATTGTCACATATTGGAGGTTAGTTTTTTTCTAATTTAGTATTTTTCATTTTGAAATATTGGACGTTGTAAGTTTAAAAAATGGTGCAGTTACCATATTCCCATATGGTAATATTAAAACATTGATTGGAAATGGTACTTTAGCATATAATCATTGTAATGAACAAAATTAGCCAAAATATAGCATTTGGCAAGAAATTGAATTAACGAAGCTTATAAATCTACTTCCAACGATATTTTTCAGATTTCAAACATAAAGCGGGCCATTACTCACGGAGTGAATTGCGGTATGGTCCAGGTAATTAATGGCAAATACAAATTATCCGAAGAAGATGCGAAGCCAGTGGACATGCATGCCACACCGAATTGGGTAATATAGAACATATTGTATTTTTCATTTTAAAACCTCTTTAAACAGTTGCGTAGCTACCGCCGTATCAGCCGTATCAATGATACAGGGCCCCCGGTCTATAAGGGCCCCAAACGTGTGTAAGCAAATATTCGTTTTTTTCTTTACTATTTGAAATCATTAATCCTGTTTCCAAAGCATTACAGCATGAAATTAATGACTTACAGAAAGCTAGCATTTTACTAAGTAATCTTTTGAATTGACTGAGTAAAATAAGAAATCAAAATACATTACATGGTTTGCATAAAGGAGTCCAGAGATCTAGCAAAAGAGTGGGAAGTAAGAACTGTTTTCAAAAAATAAAGAAAGAAGATAACGAAGCGTTTTTTTGATGAGCTAAATACAGTAAAGACAAGTCAGTTGATCTTTATGAACAATTAATTGCTTTGAAAACATGCTTTAAATCTGAAATTCAGAAAAATCATTCCATTAAGGAACTCATGGAATTATTGGCATCCAGTTTTTCGGAGGTAATAATCTTGAATCTTCCGGTTACAAGTGCAACAGTTAAACGAAGTTTTTCGAAATTAAAACTGATAATAAATTATGTAAACACTTCTATAGGACAGGATAGGCTATTAGAGTTATCACTATTGTCTATAGAGGCAGAAAATTTAAAAATTTAAAACGTCTTCAACTATGAATGATTTAATAAATAAGTTCGCCGAACAAAAGGCAAGAAAAATATATACTTATTTGATTTAAATTGTTTGGCTAGTTTAGTTCCTAACAAACAATATATAATTATTTTAATTCAATGCGAGAGTTTTTGTTCTTTTTGTGACAATTTTGTACCCATCACTTGCGCCCCCTAACAAATTTTGATACAAGGCTCCTCTGAGGCAAGCTACGCCACTGTCTTGACTCTAATTTATTAAAAAAAGTAAACGTTATTAAAATTGGAAAACATTTTGAATTTGCATACGCAGTTCAAATTTTCTGTAGAGACTGTGCAAATGATCAAGAACTTTGAAGTTATAGCCATCTATATCCTCCTCAGACGCCAGCAAAATTGACATAAATAATGTGTTTAAATTCTGATACAATAGGATTATATATATAAGAAACACAAAAAATGGTTTTTTAATTAAATTTTTAAATTTTTTTTGAGATAATAAATGTAACATTTATGCTACTTTATGTAGGTCTAAATGATTACAATATTTCTACACATGAAATTTTTTAAAACAGTTTCTTTGTGTAGTAAAACAAAGAAAACCCTTGCACTTGCTGCATCGAACAAAAGTGAATTATTTACAACCTTCTAAACGACACCTGGAACCAGTGGCGTAGCTAGGTAACTAAGGGCCCCGGTGCAAAAAGAAACTGGGGCCCTAACTAAACTGTTTAGGTTTTATCAAGTCAGATAATACCTTAAAGGTACAGAACTACTAGTTTATCATCAGCTCTTTATCGTGCCAACAGCAAATAAGCTTGCCATATTTGTAACCGAAATTTTAAATTTCTGCCATTGTTTTGGGAGGTTTAAAAGTAATTCATAAAATGTTTCACTCATGTAAATCAGTTCTGTTCGATCACGATCATTGTTCGCAAGACTCAAGAATATAGCCACCGGTTATTACTGCATACCTCACAACTTAGCTGGTCTACCTTCGATAAATCTAAATCTAAACTGTTCTTTTTATAAAATGAAATAAAAACTGTCATTTCTCATAAGCCTCAATGTTAAATTAAAAAATTCAAAGTTTAATATCTTTTTACTGGTTCTCTGCAGTTTTTCTAAAATTTAACGAGATCATTATCTTATTATAATCTACTAATATGCCAAATTTTAGAAAATATTAAACGGTAACTCTCTGACCGACAGTACTACCTTAAAGTCGTGTTGCACCCTATTTCATTTACATTCCAAAGGTGGGAGAATTTTCAGCTAGTACAATATGAGGTTTGCTGGTCAGGGTCCGAGGGCCCCCTGAGCTTGAGGGCCCAGCACCGACTGGCCCATACCTAGCTACGCCAGTGCCTGGAACAACGAATTTGTTAATCGTTTGATGCATTTTCAAGCTTATGTAAATTCAAATACTTTCTTATATCTTTGTAAGTAATAGATTTATTTTGTTGACGTTTAGAAAGTTTTCGCTTTTCTTATCTTCTTCTCTATCAGTTGATTCAATCCGTCTACGGTTTGCAGAATAGATTAGTTCATTAATGGTTCATCAACATAGATATCCATTTTTTTGTTCTTACCCTCATGCCATATTATGGCATATTACCCTTACTATCATTGTCATTCTATATTTAAATTATTTTCATCAAAATTCTATAATTCTTTTTCCAATGTTGTACAAAAATGTACAACGTTTTACCTCGTTGACTCCTACTGCAAAGGATACCCATGCTACGTAGCAAATAACAGCCGTTTTTAAGTGTATAAGGCGGGCTCAGTGTAAGATATTTTGTTAGAAGTCATTAATAGAAACTAATTAACAAATATTGATCAGAAATACAATTAATTATACTAAATTTAAATTATTTATCCCCTTTTAGAAGATAATTATATAACATTATTTTACGTGACGCTCGTCGTGATTACTTTGCAAATGTCATATTAACCCTCCATGTGAACACTATATTTTTCGAGTCTGTGTACACTGGGTCTTTGAGGGAACAGTTTCTTCAGTTTTCTAAGCTTTCAAAAAATCTGAAAAAAATGTAGATTACTTCTTGAAGTGTCTACTACATGGTCCAGAAGTTGCCAAAGTTCAAAGTTTAAAACCGTTGTTAATAAAAATTCAGGAATAGTCAAAAACGCGGAAAAAACGGAATATTGTTAAAAAATTCATAACTTTATAACAAACAAATATTAAGAAAAACGGTTGTAGACATTTCTTATCTTAGACTATAAGCTTTCGAAAGAATGTAGTGTCTTTGGCGTGGGCTTCAAAAAGTTGAATTATTTCTGCACCTGAAAGTAAGGAATATTTTACGGATTCAGGCATGTCATAATAAACGGAACGGTGATTATTCGGCACAAAATAAGTTTTTATTGATAAAAATACATAAGTTATGAAATAATAATTAATAATAGTTAATAATAATTAGTGTCAAAAAGAGAATTTACGGTGCGCAACCGTTGAATTGTCACTCATCTTCAAAAACTTATTGTAGTAAAAAGATAAACTAATAAATAAAAATCTATATATATATAATCTAAGAAATAATATATTAAATTACATAAAACATTTATTTTAACCATGAAAAAACTGTAAAACATCAAGAAAAGCAAAAAAGTGCATTTACTAACATTGGAAAATACTAACGTCGTTTGTACACTGACCCTTTTAGGGAAGTTTCCCAGAGGCAAGTTTCACTGGCTCGCCTTTGCAAGTAAACTGCCAGATCCGGACATTGCTGGGACCTTAAGTCCCTACCACTACCTAGATTTTTTAGGGGGCATGGGTGAAGCGCGTTCTGTACTCATGAGAGAGAAATAGGAGTTTGAAATTTCAACTTTCCCTTAAAAGACACAGTGTACACACGCAGAGTTAAAAGCATTTAAGAGTTTCACTACAAAATGCTTGATGGCTTTAACCGTAATGTAATGGATAATGTACAATCGGTTTTAAATGTATTAACAGCACAATATGTCAGATTTAACTTTCAATCCGAATTTGGCATATATGCTACCAGGGGTCTGATAAGAATATATAATACATCCCGTATAACGCAAGTAATGTATACGCGTAATATGAAATCGTGTTAAAGGAAGCGTTTCAAATATTGCTGCAGTATTCATTTTTAATTATTTTTAATTATATGTCATATACCAACATTATTGGAACACATTTTATGACTCGATTTTTTGGACAGCCCTCTTAACATATCATAAATTGCTAGCTTGCCACAAACTAATTCCAATTCAATTCTACATCAAGTAAATTAAAGTGTTACATTACATTGTATTTTCTACCTAGAATTTGCAATTGAACTAAAAATATGTATTATTTGTTCCAATTTTCAGCAAATTGTTTTACACATTTAAATTGTATGCAATTATTCTGTAGGTCTCAGTACCCGTTCGTGGATCATGTAAAGAATGTGGAACACCGAATTGTGGAAGAAAACCCGCTCTTAGAGGTAATTGTACCTTAACCAGTTTGTACACAAGATCAACAATCGAGTATCAAGAAACACGGGCGCTCTCCCAACCAAGCATACTTTCCCAACCCAGCGTGCTTTCCCTTAGAGAAAGAACACCAGAGCGCGAGCTTTTCCTTAGAGAAAGAACACCAGAGCGCGAGCTTTTCCTTAGAGAAAGAACACCAGAGCGCGAGCTTTTCCTTAGAGAAAGAACACCAGAGCACGAGCTTCCTCTTAGAGAAAGAACACCAGAGCGCGTGTCTTCCATTCATTCTCAATGTATCTCTCCGCATTCTCGTAAGAGAAGTAGTTCAGCAAGTAGATCAGCCAGCATCCCTCTCGCCAATATCGATAGCGACAAAACTATCTACCCTCGTGGAAATCTTATTGCTGATAGTGAAATGAACGTCGAAAACGATGGCACTGACAGAAGAGAAACTGGCGAAAATTCTGGTGTTATCATACCGCCTGAAGAACCTTCTGTAATTAGAAGACCAATTATCGTCCCGTCCCAATTCAAGGAACCGCATCCTATCAAACGTCCACGTAGAAAGCAAGTCAGATTCAACGAAATTGTTGAAACATTCACTGAAGAACGATGTTCCCCCGAATATGAGAAGATTCCTCCAACGGTTTCAAAAAGAAATCCCAAGCCATTAACTCGAAGCCGGTTTGCAGCATTAGCAAGGAAAAATAAGAAAACACTGAGAAAAGAAAGTATTAGAATTTTCAAACCGAAGTACAATACGAGAAGACAAAGATCAAATTCGTTGTTTGCGGCGCTGCGCAAGTAACGTGACCCGTGAATTTGTGAATTTGTGACCTTTCGGTTTTTGTTTTCTATTGTAAACGTTTTGAATTTCACAAAGATAAATTAAAATAAATTTTAAGTATCACAAAACTAGGTTTTTGTTTTAGTCTTAGTTTATACTAAAGATACAACTGCGTTGAGACAATGGGCTTGTGTCCTATGTCTTAATTTCTATAACAGAGAACTATATATTGATAAAGTGGATAGAACTAGAACCTCAAATGTTCAATTATTTTTTAATAACTCTATATATGTTAGGAGATATTTACAATTAAAAAAGTCTTTTTGTCTCTTTAATTATTAAAGGGATGCAACGTTGTACAATATTCCAAATGCATGGGATCTCACAACCGCTAGTTGCTATCTCTTTTATACAACAGAGCGTAAAAGAAATATATTCTTGACAGAACTCTGACAAGTTTACAGGTTACCAACCTTACAGCTCATAAATCTCTGCTATATGTATTTATATATCAAAATATCAAATATTATTTACAGCTATTTCAAGGAACAATAAAATTACAATATTATGTCTGCCGTAACAGGGTTAAATAAAACAAAAACTTATTATTCTTTGACTTGACTTGATTATTTCGAGTACCAACAGCTACAAAACATTACCACAGCACTGACCTACTCCTGGCCGACCATCTCTAGCGCTAAAACTACAATTCAAATTTTTAATTGCTATATCTCCGTCAACATTTAGATATTTAATAAAATAGACACGTTAATACTCATTTATTAACATCAATTTCAATCAACAATTGAAAAATTGACCACTAAAAAATGAGGACATAAGCCCATTCCCAGTAAACAATTTGATGAAGTGTCCCTTTTTGTAGCGTTCTATAACTATTTCACTTCAATTATAGTTCACATCAACTTTATCTTATTTGTATTCCGACAGGTGAAGTGATTTCGCAATTAATAGCCGATTTAGACATTTCATATCAAAACTCTTTCATGACAAAAGAAAATGATACGCATATTCAAAATGCTATTTTATTTGTTATTTTCATTATAATCGATCTGTTTATCAATGGCATATGTACGAATGATCGTTGCATTGCGATCCTATATCGTTGCTATATTGTTTAAGATTTGAACTCAGAAGAATCGCATCTAAACTCGGAAGCATGAATTAGGCATCAACAACCTCGGCCACAGAATCGACTAATTTTATCTGTTAAATTAAAGATTTTAAATGATTTTATTTTGTATATTTCAATGTGATCTGTTTTACCGGTATGTACAATTTAATATTATCAAAGATTTCAACAACGTTCGAATAGAAAATGCTATTATCGACTGACATAATTTTTAAATATAAGTAATAATTTATCCTAATACTTAATTATGAATTAATAACAGTTATCTATAAATTACTAAATCAAAGAATAAAAAGATTATACAAATATTATGTGAAACTTATTTAATGAGGAAGAAATATCAAATAGTTCAGGTTCTATTTAATAGATGGCACTGTAGAAAAGAGATTCTATAAACTAATCTGTGATGCAAACCGTTACCTAAGTTTTTACCATTATTTAATTATTAGTATTTTGATATATTAAGTATTCAGTAAAAACTGTAAAAATTGTGTTTTTGTATATTAGAAGGTTAGCCAGAGTTAGTAACACAATCTATATCACAACTTTGAAATTAATTTCCAGCTTGACATCAATCCATAGTTTGCTTCCATCTATGATATTTCAGGGGAACTAATATTCGTATATAACCATATATTTACACAACCTGAATATCGGTTGCGCAGAAATGTTTGTGTGGCATTTGATTACTTTACTAGGTGTCCTTATAAAATTCATTTAAGCCATCTGTACGCCCAAGCGCACACTAGAGACTGTCCGTTGACTGACACTAATTTTATCTCCATATATTTTATGTAATGTAGTTGTTTACAGCTTTAAGTAAGTTTTCAGTTTTATTTACGTCAAATTTCGTTCAAATAGCTTCTCAATGTGCTGCTTATTAAATAAAATTTCTTTTGACCGACGGCAGAGTTGTCGAGAGTATTTTTACTTAACGCCAGACTGCTGCGTATTCAGGTTCGATCGCGGAACCAGCGCACTATTATCTCGGTTTATTTGTTATCAAAATTAATTTGATTATATGCTCTCATGATGTTGAAATTTGTAAGTCAGCATCGGAAATAGGCTAACATTAAATAAATTAAATAATTAAATAGGATAGCTTCTGGTATTATTTATAATCAGGACCGCGTGTTATTCTTAAGTAATGTAGGTGTATTTCATTATTTTATGAAAAATAATACAGTTTTTACTGTGATTTAAGTTTGTGTTTAAATAACGCAAATGTCGAAGAGTAATAATACGTTTAAAACTAAGTACAAAACCGGAATGATTAAGAATGGTATCTCACGCGTCTGTGCTGCTCTATTGCTAGATCTGAAGAAAAATATTGAAACCAAAAGGTTTCCACGGAAATCGAGGTTCCACTGTACTGTAATGGGCTTGTGAATCATGACATAGAGCAATGCCAGTCACATCGAAATATAAAACTTCTAAAAACATTTCGCTAACTCTACTAGAACCGCCGTCTAGTATACGCCTGTAATGTGTATCGTATTTATCTAAAGTCCACTAACTTCAAGTCCACTACTTTTACCCTAAGTCCTTAAAGTAAGAAAATATGTCGATTACTGCTTAAATGACCACCATTTTCCCATCTTCCTTTAATTTATATAAAACTGTACAATATATTGATAAAGTTTGTTACCAGAACCTCAAATGTCCAATTATTTTTTAATAAATTCTTATATTTTAGGAGATATTCATAATGAGAAAAGGCATTTGGTTTCTTTAATTATTAAAAGACATGCGCAGAGGCGGCCTTAGGAGGTGGTAAGCAGGGCAACCGCCCGGGGCCTCGCTCTTGTAGGGGCATCGCATTCTCGCGCAACAACCCAAGTAGAAATTTTTTACTATATATGTATTAGAATCTCGCGCCTCGCTCTTTAGAAATCCCACTAGAATCACTGCGTATATCTTTTAAGGCACTCATGTACCGTAGCATCATTAATATTTGTCGTCTTTGTGTTTGTTAACTTTTATAAAACTTTCAATAAAAAAATTTATTTCTCGTCAATTATCATAAAAAATACTTCCTTACAATTTACATAAATTATAAGAAGAACAAGTGCTTCGCAAATATCTGACGGGGCCTTGCAAGCATCCGGCGCCCCGGGTTCTCGAAAAGATCTGCCGCCCCGGGCCTCGCAAAGATTTGCCGCCCAGGAGCCTCGCGAAGATCTGCTGCCCGGAGCCTCGCAATGGCTAAGGCCACCTTTGGACATGCGGGTATTACTTTTGTAGTTTTTTGCAGAGTTTGGTCCCTGGCCATCTCCGGATCCAGCATTACATATCTAGGAACCGGATGCAACGGAGCTATTAAAAGGGAGGCAAGTCAGACAGACAATGAAAGCACAATTAGTTGTCATCCTAAAATTACCTCCTAAATTTCATGATTTATTTTTAGTCTGAATTTGTTTTTTTTAAGTCAAATTTTAGATTACATATGACGTCACGTTTTGTTACACTTCCTTCTTAAAGATTCAAGTATATCCGTTTTAAAGCGAAATTTAGACCTTTTTAGATTAAATATTACTACGACGACACAGTGGGCGACAGCTTCATACTTGACTTTGACTACTTTGTCTCCAGGTTCGATGCTCGGGCCAAAGATATATTTTTTGGGTTTGGTTACAATCAAGTTTAATTGGTTATGTGCTACCATAATCATAAATATGGAGAAGCATGATCACAAAAAAAATACGAAAAAGAAAACTGAAAGGGTTACAAAAGTAACGGAAAAAAGAAAATAGAAAACCACGATAAAGCAGATAAAAAGAGATGGATATAGTTGAAAGAATAGAAGTGCACTAGGAGGACTAAATTAGAAGTATACAAGTGGAAGACGTATGGAGAAGTGATACACAATAATAAAAGAAAATTGCTAATAGAAGAAGTTCTTCATCTAGGATAAATGGAATGTGTATTTCTTCATCACAGTTATCGTGGAGCAGTTATTGTTTAAATAGAAACAGATGAGCCCATAAAGATACAAGGATATTGAAGTTATTAGAGAAGCAATAATGGAAAAATGTGAAATAGAGCGGGAAAAAGCTGAAAAATAGAAAGAAATTATATGTGCATAAATTTTTTTATAAAATGTGTATATTGATTTAAAGTGCTAATAACTATTAACAGTTGATGCACTCAAATAAATATATTTATTTAATATTACTACATTTATTTATTACATTTATTATTACATTTTATAATAATCCTTGTGTTATTTAAATCAAGAAATATTTTTTTAAATAAAATTAAAAGTAAAATTAAATTTTTAAAATTGAGTTAAAAAACAAACAATTTTTGAGAATAAGAATAAACAAGTAATAATATATGTTCCAATTCAACATCCGCACAATGCGACACAGTGCGGCACTAATTTGCATCTTATGAGTAAATTGGGGAATTGTCGTAAACCTGAACCTAACCCAAACCCATCTATAGCAAATATATACTATATTGAATGAATCTGTTATAGTAGTTAGATACTTTGCAAAGTATCTAAAAACATGGTTGCATTTTTTAACATAAAATTTTGAATATTGAATTAACATAAAAATTGGATATTAATATAAAACCAAGCAAATATAAATGAGTGATTTGTAATGTATCTATAGTCCAAATCACGAGAGTTCGGCGGCGACTTAAACTTAAAAGAGGTTATAAGAGCAGTATAAATCTGTAATACGATAATGAATTTTATCTTATTCGTTTCTATAAACATTATAGAAAAATAAGTGAGTCAGTGCTTTTTAGTTATATCAGCAGTTTATACCCCACAACTTGTCTTAAGTATGACTAGCCGCCGAACTCTCGTAATTTGAACTATACCAATGTATATACATTAGAGTGGAGTAATACATTTCTCTGTGTATAATAAATATTTTGTAAAATAAATATATAAAATCGTGATTTTGTAATTTTTCGATTCTCGTGGATTTATAGTAAAGGAACTGATTTTCACGTATTTCTCGAAAATTGTTAGTTATACGAGAAAAAGTAATAGATGATTAAATATGTATTTTTATTAGATCTACAACTTTTGCGTAATAAGTTTTTGCATAAAATTAATATTTCTCAAGATATAAGAGTTTTCAATTTTCGAGGCTCTTGGGGCACGTTTTCCCGTTATCCGATTGACCTAAAATTTTACACAGATCATTTTTTTAGGCATTGGCACCAAATGGGAGGGTGCCGCAAAAAAAATTTTAACTTTGAAAATAAGGGCCACTCTAATATACATATTATATGAAGATATAGTTTCACGTACAGGGTGCTAAATACGTTTACATACATTGTAAAAGTATCTAAATGCTTGATGTAGTTAGATAAATAAAACTAACTTCTGCTTTTGTATCTAGATACAAAATTCTACTGCATTTCTTCTGATAATTTTTTTTAGTACTGCAAATGAGAATTAAAAAATATATTTAGGTATTTAGGTTTATGTTACATGTATGTTAAAAGGTGAGTATTTAAGGCCGCCCTACACTGTGCACAACACTGTTTTAAAGTTAATCACTAAAACTTTCATACACACTTGAAGTTCATATTTTGAATTTAGTACTGCCAGTTCACAATTGGTCTTGATTCATTGTGACTGTATGTGTATATAGCTGACATTCATAAGAAAATGTAACTTTTCACGCACTGCATCGTGTTGCTGCTTTTTTTGTTTTTTTTCTCATAATGTTGATTTTGGTTCTAGTTTTTCTGGCAGTTGATGGCTTGGCTTTTTTTGGCAGCGGGTGGTTCTTCGTGTTTAGCTTCGATTTTGGGTGAAAAAGGGCGCCTTTCAAAGATCTCTTAGGATTTCTACGAAGTGTTATATCTTTCTTTATGTCGTCTTGGGATGTAGCATTATGTAACACTAGTGGAGCTGGTGTTGGAAGAACACTGTTATTTGGTTTTGGAATGTAATATTCGAATAAGTTTTAGTTAGTGTTGAATAACTCAATAACTATAAATAACTTTGGGATGAATTACTTCCAGATGTAAGTCACAACAGTTTTGGTGGAATATATCGTAGAGTTGAGGTTGGTCTTTACATTCTTCCTTGACTTTGTCTAAGAAATATTAATTCACTGCAACTTCTAGAAGCATCTGCACACTGGACATTTAATTTTTAATTAAATACAATTTTTAATTTGTAATTTCTTGGCCAAAAACAACACCGTAATCATGCCTCAGCCACCGTATTCACCAGATTTGGCCCCCTGCGACTTTTTCCTGTTCTCAAAATTGAAGAGACCCATGAAAGGACGGCGTTTTGAGACGATTGAAGAGATACAAACCGAAGCGCTGAGAGAGCTCAAGAGCATACCAAAAAGTGCATATCAGAACTGCTTCGAGGATTGGAAAAAACGCTGGCGCAAGTGTATTATATCTAAGGGGGACTACTTTGAAGGGGACAAAATAGAAATTGATGAATAAATAAATATTTTTTTGAGAAAAATAAAAATTCTCCTTATTTTTTGAACAGACTACGTATATATATAAATTGATATTGAAGAATAATATTTATTTTCATTGATTTGCTTGAGATGATAATTTAGACATTTTCTTTTGTATAAATTGTATCTTCCATTTCTCATTTTCATGTAAACCAAACTGCCTCACCTTAAGTCGTACACGAGGTGCGGTTATTAAATAACGATATTGGAGCTGTAAAACATTTTAATTTGATTTCATACATATTTACTTATAATCACCTTCAATATATACCACCCTCTATCCTTACAACGCTCCAAGCGAATTTTCCATTGTTCGGAACAGTGAAGTCTTTTTCTGTCAGTTTCTTCTGGACGCGTGCCACTTTTTTTTCGCAGCTTCAACGAACTCAAATCTTTTTAATGCAAATTTCACCTTAGGAAACAGATAGAAGTCGCACGGCGCCAGATCCGGTGTATAAGGAGGATGACCTAATACTGGGATGCTGTACTTGACTAGAAACCTCTTCAACCTTGAGAAATAACAGCACCATTTTGACACACACACTATTTGCATGTTCAAATTATCATTTAAAGTTTGTCGTACAGATTCTTCATCAACAATCTGTCCTACAATCGCACAAATACTTAAACGACGGTCAGATCGAATCAGATTACCGATTTTTTTGATATTGTCATGCGTTTTCGACGTGGAAGGGCGAAGAATCTTGAACTACTTCATCTTGAAAACGCTTAAAGCACTCAAAGAGAAATGCACGCGGTCAATGGGCTTGTGTCCTATGTCTTAATTTCTATAAAAGTGTACTATACATTGATAAAGTGTGTTACTAGAACCTCAAATGTTCAATTATTTTTTAATAACTCCTTATATGTTAAGAGATATTAACAATTAAAAAAGTCATTTTGTCTCTTTAATTATTAAAGAGATTCAACGTTGTACACATTCCAAGTGCATGTGACATCACAATCCTTGTGTAAGGTTACCAACCTTACAGGTCATAAATCTCTGCTATATGTATTTATATATCAAAATATCAAATATTATTTACAGCTATTTCAAGGAACAATCAAATTCCAATATTATGTCTGCCTTAGCAGGGTTAAATAAAATAAAAACTTATTATTCTTTGACTTGACTTTATTATTTGACTACCAACAGCTACAGAACATTACCACAGCACTGACCTACTCAACAAATAACTGACGTTAAAATACTTTCACGTCATACAAATATGGCGGACCATTTCTAGCGCTAAAACTACAATTCAAACTTTTAATTGCTATATCTCCGTCAATATTTAGATATTTAATAAAATAGACACGCCAATACACATTTATTAACATCAATTTCAATCAACAATTGAAAAATCGACCACTAAAAAATGAGGACATAAGCCCATTTTAAGCGAATTCCTCTGGCAGCTGGCTGACTAAATATGAACCATTAGAAGCTTAACTTTGAACACTTCCGTTTCAAGACATGGTAAGTCCTATGTAAGGTTCACATTGCTATTGTATCAGGGTTGCCAGATTTCAAATTAGGTTTCACGAGACAGAAATGACAAAAGAATTGTTTCAGATCCTAATTAAATTAATACTATCTAATCACACCGTTACCTTTTTTAGAGTGTTACAATTTCGAGTTTTCATGATGTGTGACAAGGCATGACTAGTGGGGTAAAATCACTAATCATAATAATTAAAAGCATTTAGGAATTCGCATTATTGAAGTTCGCGTTGTAGGATCTACTGATCTGATAGAACTATACATAGCAGATCAATACCAGTCATCGGTTTTAAATGATCACTGTTATTCAAGCTCCCAGACTCCATAAAGAGAGAACACAGCTATTATTATTACCCAGCCTCACCAGTTTCTATCTCTCGCTTGTAGAAACTCAGTTTTTCCTACTTTTTTGTTTTCTAATACAAGTTATAATCTTAGTTTGACTAAGTATATGTGTCTAACAAGTATTTGTCTTAAGAATAAATGTGTTTTATGTTGTCAGAATAGGCGTGTATTCTTTTTAACCCTCCCCTGGCTCCACCTGTAAGGCGGTCCCTCTGCGTGCGCCTGTGAGTCTCGAGTCTCGTTTTGACCATGCTCATGTTATTCTGCATGTTTTTACGTTTCCACAGATTGGATTGTTAGTAAGGGTTATGCTCTCGTGAGCTGAACAGCTGGAGGTGCACTAAAGTTGTCCAGAGCACGATCACAATACGTACGAGTCGGTACGAATACATCTGTCTGACAATTACAAATTCGAAAATTACAAAAGTAGTGTTTCTTCTATTTATTTATTCATCATTTACAAAAGGTAAGAATTTGATTTTATTTTTAAATTATTTGTTTTTTATATGGTGATTTCAACAACCGATGACATATTAATAGAGCAATATTTAACGCTATTCAACGTGTCCATTCATATTGTCCAGTTCTTTAGCCATGACATTCTGTAATTGTCAAATGATGTTATGTTTTTTCCGGAGAGCTACAGAAATTTTTGCAAGACAGTATTTTCCTTAAATTCTATTACTGTTTATTTTAATAATTTTGTTAGTTTTAGCGTGTTAATGAAATACATTTTTTTAAGTTTTTATATCAAATCGAGTTATAATTTATCAGTCGTTTTTAAACTTGTTACCACCGTTTTTTGAAATGTCAGAAACATAACTGTAGCTTATCAAAGCAAAATCCTAGGTTACATATTTTATTAGTTCGCTGTGGTAAGCCTTTGACAATAGTGGCATTAAGAAACACTTGGTTAAACTACATTTAAGTTCGACTATAGTTCAAATTACGAGAGTTCGGCGGTGACTCATACTTAAAACAAGTTGTGGAGTATAAACTGCCGATATAACTATAAAACACCGATTCACTTATTTTTCTATAAAGTATATAGAAACGAATAAGATAAAATTCATCATCGTTGTTTTCATTATAGATTTATACCGCTCTTATAACCTCTTTACAAGTCGCCGCCGAACTCTCGCAATTTGAACTATAGATCAAAAATGAGAGCTGAGTATTAATAACAAAGCACAGTTTACTAAGTGTTGAACAAGGACATTTTACATGAAGCCTTTAAAATCATAAGAAATGGTTAAACAGAATTTAGTGTATGTTTTATAGAGTAATGTATTTTGTACTAACATATATTGCATCAAATAGTGATTTCGACATCAACAATTTTTGTGTGTTTTTGTTTCGACAAATAAACTGAGGCGAAACAAATTTTATGCTTAAATTTAGTAAAATTATTCGAAAGCTGATGTCGTTTATGTTTATATTATGTAAATTATTATTAAGTTTTATATTATACATTATTCAAAATACTTTACTTAATATACTTTATTCAAAAATGTATCGATTTTCAACTTTGATTCACGGGAACAAAATCCTAATAAGTAAAGAACTTAGATGATGCATTTGTGGTTCTTATATCTTATTGTTTTTCAATTATATTGCTTCAAAGTTACTATTATTTAGTAAAAAATTGTTTCAGATGGAAAATTCTGCTTATGGACCATCTCATTTACCATCTCCAGCTCTTGTGGTATTTTCACAAGCTGCTGGAGGTCTAACAGAAGCTCTTCGGATACAAAGACCGTTTCACTCCCAGGTAACTTAACAAATAACACCTTAAGCATACGACTAACATACTTACTAACTTATTATACAGATTAAATATTACCAAAGCCTGTTAATAAGTTATATAAAAGAAAGTGATTATTAAATATCAGTTTTCTTAGAAATAATTCATTTAAATAGATTCTTTAATTAACCAAAAATAAATGTATATTTTTTTTGAATAATTAAATAAAATTCTCTGTTTTTTAATTATCTTGAGTTTTGTTTTTCATTAACGCTGCCTGCCCGTGTGCCGCACACGGTGTCAAACGATAGCTCAGTCTTTCCTTTAATTTTCCGTTTGATTTTTAAAATAAGTTGAAATGTATAATGAAGAACTGTATTTCAATATTTTTTTAAATCTAATCTAATTTTTTTAAATGGGTTTTCGTTTTAATTCAATAAATTAAAATCCTATTCCCAATTACTGTTTTAGTTTTATTTTTTAGTTGCAAGAATATAAAGCGAGGTTTGTTGAAAAAGTAACAGGAATTTGTAATTTAAAAAGACCCACACTAATTGTTTTATAAAAATCTTTTTTTCCTTAAACTGGTAGCACTGTACTGCACTACTACGTCCCATTTGAGTAAGATCTGTCAGCCCGTTTGTTTACAGCAGCTGGTTGAATTAGTCCACTTCAGTAGTGCATGATGATTTTTGCCAAATAATATAATATTTTTTATAAAATGACACCTACTTACTTTTTGCCTAAATAAAATTACTGTTACTTTTTGAACACACCTTATATGTAACCATTTTCTGCAATGTTTTAGTTGCAGAAGTATGTAAACTCCAAACTTACTAAAACGTAACAAAAAACTTGACAGTTATACGAGTTATAATCTACAATCTGTCTAAGTAAAATTACTTTTTGGTTTGTGCAAAATAAAAGTAATTATATTATGTATAATAATTTATATTAAATAAAGATAACAATTAATATAAAATCAAGTATATTACGCATACGTTCTAAATTCAAAATTAAAACTTAAAACCAAAACATTGTAAGAAACGCTGTTCTGTTACTAAAACACATACAATTTAAGATTATTCCATCATTAAAAATGGTTTACTTTAATTTTGGGTGATTGAATTGGACAAGCCTGATCATGTACACAAGGAAATTTAAATGCATTTGAATACCTTCTTAAAAGTCAGTGTATGATTTATTTTCAATATTGAACATTATATAAACTCCAGTGAAAATTAAAACAGTGTTAAAAAGAGATCTTTCGTTCTATAAGCACCCGTAAGATGTATTGTGTCTTATTTTAGTTTCAAAAATCACGTTGTTTTAAATCGCGTATTATGCTGAGAAGTTCTTATATAAAATAATAAAAATGACATTTTGTTGTCATCAGAATTTGGGCCTTGAACTCGAGTTATTCCTTATTTGTTTTATCTTAAACTATCTGTATTTTGTTGACTGGGTTAAAATCAAAGCGGTATATCTGATATCTTCTAAAACGTTGAGATAAGTGTAGTTATGGATAATAGAGTATAATCTAGTTCGTAACTAACTAGGTCCATTTCGATAAGTCACCTTCTTAAATTGTAATGGTATATATATGGTAACCTTGGAATCAGCTTGTGGGAAGCTAATTTTTCTTATTGCCATACTATAATTCATTTTATTGGTTGCAGATATTATGCATGATAATGTAATAACCATTACGATGATATACCTGATTAAGAGTTTTGGTAGACGTAGACTAGAAGCCTATATATACTAGAATTCTATATTGACCATGTATTAATCTGCAAAATATCTTCCTTAGGTGAACGATGGTAAAGATGTTCATCTTCCCCTGGGTCTGGGTCTTCGGCATATGGAAGCAGCATATGGTGCACATCTTCTGCATCATTTGCCTCATCAATTTCTGCATCCAGCTCTGGACAGTCGCGCTCCTTTCGGTTCAGGCGCTTTTCGTCCTCTGGGCCCAGGACCAGGACTCTCTTTGGACGTTAAGCCATTCCCATCAGCGTTTACACCACCTTCTAAATGTTCCGTTAATATCGATTCCGCGAGTGACTCAGTTAACATTCATCAAGCCAATCAATCACGTGTTAATCATTTAAGTAATATGCTATTTTCACCAAATATGAATCTTGATGAACGATTTTTAAGTAATTTGCAAAGTCAAAATATTTCACAACGAACTGATTCTTCATCTCCAGCAAGTGTATCTCTATCACCTCCTGTTGGAGCTGTGAAAGAAGAAAGTATGGAGGCTCATTTGTCTGAAGAAGAGCACTCCCAAACTCCAGGCCCGCCTGAAGATCTCGTGGAACACAGAAACAAAACCAACGAGGAAACAGGATTTCGCAGTAAGTTACTTTTTCTTTTCGTAATTTGTGATTTTGTAAACATACTACTTAGCAAACACACAGTGATATCGAAATTACTTCGTTACTTTGTATCTTACAATTTATTCTTGGAGTACGAGTTATACACTACACTGTGTGCTGTAAATCATGATTTGTTTTTACTCTACTCCTAGAGTTTTTCGATGCCAACCTATATTGAACATAAACTCGCGAAATATTGTGCAGAAATTGCATCTGCGTACATGGAAGATGGAACTTTAGCCATATTATAGTGATGAACCGAACAGTGTTCGCCGTGGCACGAGGAGTACAATGTCAACGGATTTGCACTCAGTCTAATACCACCACAGTCACAATCTGAACGGTAGCCCTACTCACCCCTCCAAACTGTACACTTTATTATTGAGTTAACATGCTCCCAAGTAACGCAATGTAACTTTAATAAGCTTGTAGGAAGCTAGCAAGTGTGATACTGCACTACATGACAATTTTTATATGAAAAATAGAAAATGAACCTTGGAGTTAGCTTGTGACAAGTTAGTAAGTGTTAAACTTGCACTACAAGTAAATTTTCTACCGGAATTGTATAACCTATTATATAAAACAAATTTATATAAAAGCATTTGGCGAAAACAATCTAAGAACTGCAATTAAACTTATGCAAGGTTTACCGTCGCCCCAAAAAACTAACACATTCATTTTTACCTTTAAAATTTTGGTTGGTGTTTAAAGTGTTATGTAATATTTACGTTTTGTGGAATTAGTTATCCGATATTCAATCGCGCTGATAATTATTAAGATTTTAATCCGTATCTCCAGAATGGATTTACATTAATCATTATATTAACTATATTTGTATTTGTATCGTTAAATCCACTTTAAATTTAATCGATATCTTCTTTAATAAACTTTTCAATTATGAAGTTTATTTACTTCTGTAATACACAGTATTTAGATAAATAAATATTGTTTTTATAAATATGAAGAGCTATTAATACATTTTAAATAGCTCTTTTAATACGTGACGTCACGCAATTGAATGAAGCGTTATAGATTATTCTTCTATCGAGGTAGGTTGCGCTAATAGTTGGATTAATATGAAACTTATTACGAATAAAGTTGGTTCATTTCTTCCGACGCTAGCAGTGAAGCGTCGCAAACATACACCGCACAGTTAAAAATGTTTTTAATTTTAATACAATTTAATAGACAAATGCGTATTAAAATTCTTAGCCGGTTATTAATTTTTTTTAAGATGAATTTTTGTCTGAATTTATTAAAGAATTCCTTGAAAATGCACTGTATATGTTCTGAATTAAAATTCGGGGATCTGATTTTTTTTAATACCAGTGCCCATCGAACAGGTCTGATTTATATGAGTGAAACATTTTACGAATCGCTTTTAAAAGAGTATTTCTGTACTATTCCTGAATTTTATTATTAATTATTATTATAGTTCATAAATACTCTTTTAAAAATGTTTCTCTTGTATAAATCAGATCTGTTCGATCACGAAAATTGTTCACAAGACTCAGGAATAGGGCCTCTGGTTTTAAAATATGCTTTAGAAGTGTTCTAAAATTTACAAAGTTTTTTTTATAAAATGTCTTGCAATCGCTATCAATCATGTAATGCAAAATCATGTAATTTATCTAAAAATAAAGAAAATATAGGATTTTGTATTAGCTTTGACACAGAACTGATCAAATCAGAAAAGTATTTTTAATTGCATTTGGTGAAAGATGGACAAGCCGGAAAAATTTAGCATATAGCTAGTTACTTGTCTTGTCTCTTGTGATATGTATGAAGACACTTACCTTGACCACTCTTATCTAAAACACAATTTTTTCCAGTAAGAATATATGTAACTCGTATGAATTTACGCAATTTTATGTAACAAAAACGCAATTTTTACGAAATATCTTAAATATAATTATTTCTAATGTAAATGTGTAAAATCAGAAAGTCTTTCCTGTTCCAGTAAGGATTTCATATCGAAGTTATATGAGGCTATTATTTTGTAACTTTTTCCCGCTGCCGTTTAACATTATACGTATCTTTAAGTATCATTCCCACTCACTGCTTTAATTTAATTTTGTATTTTGTATTTAATTTAAATTGTTTAGCATATGGCAATACGCGTAGTCATTCACAGTACAATTTATGATATTATTTATTTTTTAAGTTTTCTTAGTTTTTTTAGAACCTTACAAGGTTCTACAAAAATAACTTAGTCCTAAAATATTAACTTAGGAAGAACTATATTATATTATAACCTCCAAAATGTGATAATCTGTCACTATGCAGTAGAATTTATATTTAAAATAAGAGTTTTGTCAAAAATAAAGAAATAAAAACAATATCTATTACTATTTGTTATTAAAAACAACAATTTTAATTATTTCACCCTCAATTTTGTCCAACTGTCGAACTGTCCAAATTTATATTACTAAAGACGCATGCGCACCAACTAAATTAACTAAACTCAAATTAAAACACGAATGTGACTAGGAATGCCTATTCTGAAAACCTGAAATCTAGATTAAAATATTAGATAAAAACAGTAAATTAAATATCAAAACAGTGAGTGGGAATGAGGCTTTAGACGTCTCTTTCTTAAATTAAAACCATATTGCGAAAGAATCACATGGAAAAAATCCACACCGCAAATTCGTATTAAACTACAGATTTTTCCGTGCGACATTTAATCAGTATTACCGTATTACGGATTTATTTTCACGCTATTCTTTTTCGCAGTGCAGTGTTAACCTTAAAAAGATGCGTCAAAACATTTATCGAGCAATTCTTTTTACAGCGTAGCTTAAATTTGTTGGTAATAGTACCGTCTAGTAATATTATACGGCATCGAGAAAAAGTTTAGGCCTAAGGACCCAATAGAAAAAAGTATGGAACTGAAATCGTTCACACGTCGCTTGTCAAGAAGAGAGTGTTCCTTTAAAACGAACAACACTTCCTGACTAGAAATTACATTGGGGTTGCCCTTAATATATATCTAAACCCAATCGGAGCCCTATGGAGACTTGACTGGGATAACCCAACGTCGCGGAACTTATTGTAAAAATTAATATACTAATAAACATAAAAACATTTCCAGAATACTTAAAACTAATTAGTTAAAATTTGGCCGGTTGGGATCCTTTAAGGTTTTTGCGTTACATCCCCATGTGATAAACCGGTTGGGTCCCAATTGGGCACAAGCTTAAGATCATTTAGCACAATAAATTCTGGCACATGAGTTTTTGAGGTTAAGGTGGTTTTAAAATGTTATTCTCCCGAATTAGTTAAAGTTTTTCAGAGAGAATCAATACCCGCTTATATCTAATGGTCAATAACCTTTTGTATAAATATCTTAGCCCCTTTCTAATAATACTACGAGTATTATTGTTTATTTTTTAAAATTGTAATCCTTAGACTTTAAGTAGACAACGACATTTAGCTGTTAGTTATTGTTTCCAAAAATAATCCAAATATTATTATGGTTTTGAAACAACCATCAAGAATGCGCCATATGTTTTTCACATTAAAACCATTTTATTATTTTCCCCTTTTCCTGGGTATTTATACATTACTGCGTAAGTACATTACTTCGACTGACTTCTAAACGATCTAAACGACTTAAACGACCATATTGTCTTGTTTAAATTACGCCGGCGGTTTAGAAGTCTGTTCGGCTATACTATGAGTATACTTTAAGCTATACTTTTAACTATGAGTATATTTTTTTGCCAAAAGTTTAAAGATGGCGCAATTACTTTAATTACTTTGTGGGTAGTTCTTTTTATGGCTCACAAATAGTTTTGTGGTTGAGGGGCAAACTGTCGTAACTGATTTTTAGCAAATTGCATTTGAGGTTTGAAGAATACTTTTGTTTCTGATAGTGCTTGTACAGCTCTTGTTATTTCTCACTATCCGCTTAGTGGAAGTATATGCATCTGTTTACCCCTCCTTCAAACTGATAACTCTATAGTTATAAGACAATATCTTCAATTTTATTAGGAATTATAAATTTTTAATTAAACTTATGTGTTGCTCTGAAATCAAAGACTATTATTTTAGTAATTTACATACACATTATAATAATTGCACTGTTTAACTTAAATCATACTATCCTACCTGAAATCAAAGAAACGACATTTAAAGTTTATTATTTAATTTATTTAATTTTATAATAACTTAACAATATACACAGTGAGTTCTGTCAACTCCAAATATCAGCCGTTATTCCTCACAGCGTTGTCTATGTAGTTCATGAGTATATGGTCACTGTTTTACCGACATACGAGCTTTGTACCAACTAAATAAATATAATTTCTTTACATAGTTATGACAATATACCCCTAAGCTACAGAATATGGTATTCATAGGAAATATAATATTAGTAAACTCCTCGCTGAACACAGTTACGTAATTTAAGATTTATTTAACATAAAATGTTTACCTTTTACATACAAATGTATAAGTTGATATATGGTCAAATTTTTTAGCGTAAATAAAACTTTTTATGTTAGTTTATATAATGTTACATACTAAATTAATTTATTAGTAAATATTATTGAAGATTTTAAGTGTAGGTATGTAGAAAGCTTTGTGAACAAATTTCAAGTTATTGTGACCCTTTCACCGTCTTTGTCACATTTTGCGGATATCTTTAGTTTGTACTTAAGGGGAGGGGGAAGGGAGATGGTATTGGGGTAGGTCAAATCGATAAAAAAAGCATATTTTCGATAATGCTGATTTTGACGACATACTTAATATATAATTATTACATTTTTTACAGTACTTAGAAGTCAAAATACTGATTTTTCAAAATAAAAATTAGGAACTTTGTTATTTTAAAATACGTTAAAATTAAAAAAAAAACTCAACAGCGTTACTTCGGCATTTTTGTAAAGAAAGTGTGTGTCAAATTTCAAAAGGATCGGTAGAGTAGATTTTGAGCTAGAGAGGACACCGACTCTGAAAAAGCTACGTCTGAGAAAAACGCGTTTAAAAGTTTTAAAGAAAGACGAAACCAGATCAGAAGACTTAAAACTCTATGTCTCCGTCAGTTTTACTTTAATCGACTTCAAATATTCACACAATAAACTTAATACATTGTGCTTTAATATAAATAAAATTTAAAAAAAAAGTTGAAACTTTAAACATTCCCCCACTCCCCTGACCAGATCTTAGTCGGCATATTATAGAAATGAATTTTCTAGATAAATTTTTATTGATCAACATATTGTCTTTAATTTTATTGTTGAGAAGGTAAAATGCCAGTCCATATATGCCTTTTCCTTAATGATAATTTTCATATCATTTAAGGAAAATTTTAGGTCAATTAATTTACCGTCAGTACATGCTTCCTTCGCTAACTTATCTGCATCCTTTAGTGACAACAAACCTGTTTATGAACTATTTTATATAATATACTCTTTATATATATAATACTAGCTGTCCCGGCCACGCGTTGCTGTGACTAACGTTTTTGTCATATTACATTACATAGCGCCATTTATTGAATATTTACTCAATCTAGTCAACAGAATATTTACTCAATCTAGTCAACAGATGTCGCCATCATCGTCGCCAGATGTCATAATTAAATAATTTGCAATAAGATAATATTGCAATCATAAATTGAGATGTAAGCTACACTGCACACGGTGTACAAATTTGATTAAAATCGGTTAAGTAGTTTAGGAGTCCATCGCGGAGGAACAACGTGACACGTAATTTATATATATTAAGATATTTAACCCTCATATTGACTAATGTTTAAAACATATTTCTAAAAATGTCGATATCTCGAAAGGAGCAACACTTCAACAGCATGTACTTTCGAAATGTATTTTTCAATTTCCCCTATCATGTTTTTTTAAGTTTAACATCGATGTAGATAACACCCTATAAATCTTATTGACAAATTTAACAACTTAACACTACCGATGAGATGAATACCCCACCCCTAATATTAAAATTGAAGAATCATTTTTATATTCCTATGAAAGTGTTATAAAATTTAACGATATTTTACTGATTATATTAGAAACATTATTTGAACAAAGGAAGTTACAGATGTCATAAATCAAACTGAACTGGAATTTGGTTTATTGTGCTGGTATGTGAACAGAGGCGCACTGTCTATTTGTTTGGTGGGCCGACTTTAACACGAGGTCGCGAATATTTTAAAACCCAGTATTAAGCCCACACCTGTACGGGGAAACTTAAATTAGCTAAGGCCAGTCACACACTGCATGCGTATTTAAGCGAATATTGACCGAAGTATACATGCTATAAGAACATGCAATCAGCCGTCTCAGACTGGAAAGGATATGCAAGAGACTCTTTCATAACTGTGGTATCAAAAGCATGCAACGTAATTGTCCTGCACCTAGAAACACAGTCGCTCAAAACCAATTTCAAATCAGTTTTGTTTTATTCATGGTTATGCATTCTCTCACTAACAATTCACTAACTAACTCGTGCGTTCTCTCACTAACAATAGCATTCTCATTCGGATCGGGCAGATTCGGGGCTCGCGTTCGCAATCATGTGTCGACCCATGTGTGGACGGCCTAATGCGCGCACTGCAACCGTATTTAAACGAATTTTGATCGGACGTATACGCGCTACTACGCCTTACCTATCCGAACCTTGTAAATGCAATCTGCCGTCTCAGACTGGAAGGAAATACAATACGTGGTATGAATGTATTGTAACACAACACATGCAAATAACACCGGAGTCGGCTTGGACCGGAGTCCGAATTCGCCGTCGCTTAAATACGCTTGTATAGTGCGACAGGCCTAATGCTTAAGATAGTTTCAGCTAGTAGTCACATTTACTATTGTCAAAAATTCAAAACCTCTACAAACGAATATCCACACATACTATGAAATATTTTCGGTTGCGTTGACAAGCAATGTTGAAAATACATTAGCACTATCAAAGATTTAAAATTTCCGTTTTTTATTCTACACTGCTTGAGATAATTTTGCGCGCAGCGTTGCCGGATGACCATTAACCATGAAAAGAACGAATTTTATTTCAGAGGATTTGATGCGAAAGCAATGATACTTTGACGTTGACTGCTATCTCTGAATCAGACTCATATTTTCTAGGTTTAGTTTTTTTTAGTTAAATTGATTATGTACATACATAATCATAAACTCATTAGCCAGCGGTGTAGTCCATTCTATTTATGGACACCTCTTGCGATGGATGTCAACAAATATCAATACCTAAATTAACATAAATGTTTTTAATATTTTTACACTCGTATTTTATTCCACGATCAAAAGGTTGCTCATTCCTGGTGTGACTGAATTTACGAGATTATTTTAAACCCAACGATTAAACAGGAATAGAAACAAATGCTATGATATGACCCAACTGTTGTTTATTGTTGGAGGTTGAACTTTTTCAATTGTACTGAAAATAAACAAACTCGTATCTCTTAAGAATAATGTCTATGTCTACTTTACAATTTATATAAACGAATGGCTTAAAAATAAAATTATTTTATATAGTCGCCAGGAGCGGATTTAAGTTGGATGGCGTCCTAGGCCCACTCAGATATGGCTCGGTCTTTATTTTATAGTCCTATATTATAATGTTCCAACTGTATGTTTATATTCTTATATGTTTGGTACTGAATTTTGTATGGTTGCTCGAAAACGGCTCAATCAATATTTTTGAAAATTTCCAATTTCGTAGAGAAAAATATTCTAAGACTTTTGGCGTCCCTGGATTTTTCCCTGAATTTCCTGGAAACACCTAATTTTGGAAAAACTGGAAAAAAGTTGTGCTCTTTTTTGCTGTATAACTTTTTATTCGTAAAAGATAGAAAGTTGAAATTTTGCAAGTATATTGCAAGTGTGTTCAATGCTGACATTTTTCAAAAATTACAAAAAACAAAAATACAAACTTATGTCATATCTTGACACTATAAAAACTGCTAACATTATACCTAGTACAGTCGTCAGAAAATTGACCTATTTTAAATAATATAAACAACAAATAATCACTACCTGCTAAATTTCTTGTTCTGCTTTCTATTTAGATGTTAAATAAATATATTTTTATATTTTTCTGTCAGCTGTAATAAAATTTTGATTAAATTTTTAATTGTTTCGAGATTAACATTTGGGTCATTAAAGATGACATGTTGGTTTCGTCTAAACCGAGTACAAGTACCAAGTATGCAAGGATTGAGAAATGCGTCTTTTATAAATATAGATTTATGTTCACAAGTTTTATAATAACTTTATTTTATTTTCGAAAATAATTTGGTATTCTACAAACTGCACATTATAGGCTAGACACTGGAATATTAAGAACCCAAAAATAAAATGTGGTTATTTGATTTATGAGATTTTAATTTGACTTTCAAAATGTATTAAAAATGTGTCACAATATCTTCTTTATATATAAAGATTCAGTCTGCGTATATTTGTGCCTGCAAAACTCGAAAACTAGTTGGATATTTCACTAAAATGATTTATTTTCTCTTAAAACATTCGTTTCCGTTCGGCTACAAAATGTTGTAAAAGACAAAATTATAAAATAAAATATTTAACAGATGTTTGTTTACCAGATTTTATATTTCTTAAATGTACGACATAACCTTTTTTGTAATAAAAAAAGGTTGAACCTTTATGTTGCTGTTAGTTTATTTTTCCAGCAATTTTTTTTTGCAATGACGTCTGGGTTGAGACTCTCGGGTCTCGCCGTATATGATTTCGGTACCGTCTCAATAGTTTTCACAAATGTCTCGTCTAGCTTTTACGATATGAGAAGACGAGACGAGAAAAGTCTCGTGCTTGTGTGAAGCCTTAGCGCTCTTCAACATTCTAGTCTGGTACTAATTCTGTCAATTTTAGAAGCAACTTATATTATCGATTTAAAATGTTATAATCTCATTCTGATTAAAACAGTTTAATTTTTAAATTAAAAGTTTGTGAAATAATAAATCTGTTTTCATTAATCAATCATTTACTAATCTAATAAATAACGCTTTAATAGTTCTTGACGACAGACAAGCTGTAAGCGGTAACGTTGACCAAGCAAGCGATACTTGTATTAAACCTATCAATAAATTAAACCTTCGTTCTTCAATTCAAACAAACCGCGTTGCGGCTATAGCTGTCATGGAACGACGTGTGACGTATCTCAGTAGTGTGTTCGTCCCGTTCATGTACAAACCACTACACTGCAATAGTAATTCTTAAATGAATAAATCACCGACCCTATACTCATAGAGGGGGTAATGTGAGGGGCTGAGGGAAACCACCCTGGTACGCTGTATTGCTTTGTGTGGAACATAGATCTATAGATTTCTGTTATTTTTAATTTAAATAGCCATTTATTTCGGATAAGTCACATTTATACTAGTTGTGTTCAAAGTTGCATATAAGGTTGATCTTTTTTTATGTAGAGCAGCGTTGCTCAAACTTTTGAGGCAATTGGTTGTAAACTATGTCTTACTTTCTACAAAAATTATACTGTGTATATCATAGAGATATAAGAATAGAGTGCGCGAAAAGTACGGCCGCGTGTAAGAGGAAGCGATAAAGGCAAAGAGAGAGATAGCTGCCGAGTGTTATATCTGTCTCTTTCTAGCCGAACCGCTGCTGCTGGCTTGGTTAATCGGCGAGATAGGGGGTAAGCAAGCAAGCATACGTAGTGCTCGCTTAGAAACAGACACAGATAACACTCGGCAGCTATCTCTCTCTTTGCTATTATCGCAGTATTCAACCTCTTGCGCGCTCTATTCTTATTCTTTTATGGTGAATATTGTAAGTATTAATATTGTGTATTGAAGCATGCGGTTTCGGTTATTATTTACGCGTCTTACGCATTTATTATTTGTAAACTAAGTGACGAATTAAGGAGGTACAGGACGTACCGTCAATGCAAAAAGTTTATCTCTCGGTAATACGAAGTACATGAGGAACGAGCAAATATTGGGACTGTGCCTTTGAAAATGAATTTTTCAATTTCCTAATAAACTGCTTTTTGCTTGTTAAAATGATTTTTTATCCATATAATAGTTTAATAAATTAAGAATTACCTATAATTAATATCAAACTTATATTAATTCAATTTAAATACAAATTAAATATTTTGAAAAAGGAATAATAAATTTTGCAATGCTGCAAATTGTGTTGACGCATGCGTGATTTGGTTCTTCGACCAATAAATTTTTATATTTTATATAACATTTATTCCGATTTTGAATTTCCCGCTCAAATTGGCATTTGCAACGTTGCCGGCTTTTAACCTACATTTACTGTTTCTTAAAGGTTTTATTTAAATATTTTCGTGAATAGGTATCCTTTTGATAATTTTCTTTCTGCAATAGTTACAGAAAAGATTATTTTATATACACCTAGTTTTTGAAAGCCATGTCACCATTTTTTTATAGTTAAAAGGTATTCGCTGTTATATTAAGAGTGTATTCGCTGGTATACGCTTCCAATATGAGAGTTACGTAACGCCCGTATTTGGACGGCTTTGTCGTTTGCACTGTGCGATAGGTTAAGCGTAGTAGCGTGTATACTTCCAGTCAAAATTCACTTATATACGGTTCCATAATGAGACAGGCCTTACACTACACTACCGTATTTTATATAAAACCGTCAGGAGATAATAACTCAGAAATAAAATCAATAATCAGTAATTATTCAGTTCGTCACTTTCAAATTGCTTCTAAATTAATAAAAAAATACAAGCATAAATAATCGGAAGGGTCCGACGCTCGAACGCCGTGGATATTCGTGAACTCTACCACCACACCAACGCGACGCGCCGCTGTGTATCGCGCTTTGTCTAATTACTATTAGACTCTCAGTAATTCATTATCTGCCAATTCATCTCTCCCATTCCTCTTCTTCCATTCAGTTTAGAACCGTTTCAATATTCTTGAAACATCTTTTAAAAAACGTTTTTTGTTACTTAGTGGTTAAAGCAACATTCTTTGCTGTTGAATTATTAATTTCACTTTCAAGTGCCTTCCTAATTTCGCTAAACGTTGGATATTAAAATTATAACAGTAACAAGATTTTGTCTTTCGCTATTTTCTACTTCTCTATAAAGTTTAACAGACGGGAGGGGGAGGGGGGGGGGGGGCGTTACGGTGATTATTTACATATATTTAATATATTTTTAATTTTCCGTTTACTCGTGTTTTCTATTTCGAAGTAAATAAGGTTCAATGTGGTATCATTGCACATTAGGAACTCAAAACTGAATCCATTCTATTTGTTATTGTGCAGATAAAAAACATATTTTTTGGTTTTGCTCTTTTTGTTCTCGATTATAAAAAAAGGTTTTGTTTTTCTATATCGTTGTAAAATACCGTTAAAACCGTTTTCTTTTTATTAAAATGATAAACATATCTATCAGTTCATTAGTGAGGTAACTTGACGGATACCACTTTAATTAAATGTTTGTAGCACAAATATTGTTTTAGTTGTTACTCAATATTTGAAGATGTCTCACTTATGAACTGGATGAGTAATATGTGAAACCACGACGCCATTAATACCGTCAACATTGTAGGATGACGTCTGTGATGGGATTCAGCATCGGAAATACACAATCGCTAAATAAATTCAATTATACGGTATAGGTCACATATATGCATATCCGGATTGGAGCCACGGGGGCTCCACAAGAGAGGGGCCCCACAATGGAGATAAAAAGAAATATCCAAATTTCGACTGGTCTTTTTTCGCATTTTTACCGAAAATACTTGCACAAACGTAATATTATTGTTCTTGAATATTAAAAACAATATATCCATATTTGTTCACTTCAATCCGTATAACGTCAATATATCAAAAAGCCCTGATTGTAACTTTCCATTTTCTATCAATTTTTGGTTTAATCGAGGATCCGGTGGCACGATGGAGCAATACTTCTTCGAAACATCGGAAGTTCAGTGTTCGATTCTTCGACGCTCGTCACGATATTTTTCCCCATGAAATCGTAAAACTACATTAATAATAATATGTGAATAACCGATATTATTCCATTCTTAAACAAAATACATAATTAATATCGACTAGAAAGTAATTTTTTTCTATATTTTTTAAAAATAAATTTAATAAGTAAGACAATAAATTTTTGAAAGACTTGACAGAATAAAATTCTTCCTTTTATTCGGAAATTAATTAGGAGCTGCGGGTCCTTCGTTGCCTCAGGGCCTCCATATGATGCATATGAGGACACGACACAATAGAAATTGTTGACATAATGGAAGGTTGTCGCTGATAGGACTCAGCATCGGAAAGTAAAAACTGAGTGAACTTCTTGTCCGATAATAGGTACATATGCATATTAATTGTTTTTGAGTAATTGACTTAGAGCACTTTCATAATAAATGGTTTCAATAAAGACAGTAAAAAATTGTCATGAGATATCACAGTATAACAGAAAAAAGTATTTTTTATGTAGGTATAAAAGAATGTGTTAGTTTGAGCAAGAAATATGTTAAATTTGGACATTCTCGCATTTTATTAACAGTGTAATTTTATATATTTTTTATACCGTTCAAAGAAGAATTTAGAATATGTTGTCGAAGTATATATCAAAGATATTTTTTTAACAGACAAAAACTTATAAAGAAATAAAACCTATACAAGACATAAAACTACAGAGAGGCTGCGATATTGAACAAATCTGATGTTTGTACGTTTGTGTTGTGCGGACATTGGATGCAAAATGTTAGAGCGGGTGCACACTGAAGTTAAGACTCTCTCAAAACAGTCTAGTCTGTCTACTCAGTACGGGCCATGATAATATATGGAGATGTTCATACTTTTTTTTTATTGTTTTTGCAATTAGTTAAATTACATATCATTGTGAATAATTACGTTTTATTTGTGGTCCTTATTCTATGTACCCATTCTCTCTCCTTCAAAGAAAAATAAATAAAAACAAAACAAATAAATTAAAACCCCTACTGCTTCCCTCTACCTGGTACTCTCCCTCCTGTTTCTACTCTACTATAACTTCTCTTTCCTCGCCCCTTATCTCTATCTCGACCATCCTCCTCTTCCCTGCTCCCTTCAATAACTGCCCAATTTTCTTTTCACTCCTTGTGCTCCCTCCAGCTTTCTATCACTCTCCAGCTCACCTTGTGCCGTCTTCTCCTCTTTTTCTCTTCACTCTCAGATTTTTAGGAATATGCCGTTCCTTTCAAAGTACTCCTTTCTCCTTTTCGTTCCTTTTCTTCCACTCTCCTTTCTAATATCCTCCCTTATTTTCCTTAGGATCTTGCATATCTTATTTTCTCCTCGAATTTAATTGCCCTGCTTCCTGTTTATACTTGTGACAAGACCGCACTCTTAAGAAATACCGTTATAAGAGCCTTATAAATCTATGATACAATGGTCAACTTCATCTTATTCGCTACTATATACATTATAAAAAAATAGTGCTTTATACGGCATAACTTCTTTTAAGCATGAGTCATTGCCGAACTGTCGCAATTTGAACTATAAATATAATTGTTTTGTAAAATCATATCAATTTTAATAAATTTAAAAGAATGTATCTTGAATATAATTAATATATCCGATTTTTAATTTTAATATTCATTTATAATACCGTGTCGACCACACGAATAGAAGGAAGACAAAACTCTCTTACGATTTTCTACTTGCCTATGAAATGCATGTGAGTGCATTCATAGAAAAACGACTAACATCGTATAAGGTGCACTATAAAATTCCTTCTCTTTCCAACATCATACATTTATTTGGAGATATAGTTTTTGTCTCTTTTACATTTGAAAATATTTATTTTAGTAGAGATAGAATTCCAGAATATTATAGAAAAAGAAACAAAATATATCTGTCTCTGTTACACTTGAATGGTTTATTTGCAACTTCATTCAATACTGGTACGGTAGTGAGGTCAGGTGCAGTGATTTTGCTATTTGTAGTTCATATCACTAACATTTCCCTGAACGAGTGAAATCAAATAGTTTCATGACAAAAAAATGATACGAATCTTCAATATGATGTCAAAGTGACTCCAAAGTTGTCAATAGACACATGCTATATGTGGCACATAAAATTAACCTTTTTTCCGTTTTGTCTGCAGTGTGCGCCTGTTCTTAATGCAGCTGAAAAACATTCTGTATTACTGATACGAGAATATGTCAAATCAAAAATAATGCGAGACCTGACAATATGAAGATGTTTCTCCTTCTCTTTTGACGGAGAACGGAGAACGGAGAACGGTGAACGGCGACCGCGAAATAATTTGTGTTTTTTGTTTCATAAATTTATGTGTTTATATTTTTATTGAATATATAAATGATAACAATGACGATTGTTTAAAACAGAATTTCTTTTCATTTTTTAAATTTCACGTGCATGATGTTTTTACTGTTCAGCTGTCAGCTGTCAGTTGTCCATCTCTGCTCTGGATTACCGGTCAACTTTGAACATTGTTTTTATAAATCATGAATTTTATATTTTGAAACGTCATACTTTTAAGGGGATTGTATTTTCGTTGAGAAATTGCACTTCCGTTTGTTCTGTATGTCCATCTTAAGAAGTTATAGTCACTCCGGTAGAAAATGTAACACTTAAATTACCTTGTAGTAAGCTAGCAAGTGTGAAACTGCACTGTAACACAATTTTCTATCTGAGATCTTTTTTTTATATATCTGAGGGTCAGAGATATGTGTGATTGTAAGATAAGTAAGATTGAAGATGTTTTACTCTAAGTAAATGTGGAATGGGCTTGTGTCCTATGTCTTAATTTCTACAAAAAGTGATAAAGTGACTTGATAAAGTGGGTTACTAGAACCTCAAATGTTCAATTATTTTTTAATAACTCCTTATATGTTAAGAGATATTAACAATTAAAAAAGTCATTTTGTCTCTTTAATTATTAAAAGAATTCAACGTTGTACACATTCCAACTGCATGTGGCATCACAATCCTTGTGTAAGGTTACCAACCTTACAGCTCATAAATCTCTGCTAAATGTATTTATATATCAAAATATCAAATATTATTTACTATAAATTTAAATATTACGTCTGCAGTAACAGGGTTAAATAAAATAAAAACTTATTATTCTTTTACTTAACTTGATTATTTGAATACCAACAGCTACAGAAGATTACCATAGCACTGACCTACTCAACAAATAACTGACGTTAAAATGCATTTCATGTCATACAAATATGGTCGACCATTTCTAGCGGTAAAACTACAATTCAAACTTTTAATTGCTATATCTCTGTCAATATTTAGATATTTAATAAAATAGACACTCCAATACACATTTATTAACATCAATTTCAATCAACAATTGAAAAATCGACCACTAAAAAATGAGGACACAAGCCCATTCGTGTTATAAAAGCACCGTAACTCCTCCAATTTTTTACGCCGGATAAAGTGTCGTATACCTATTGGTAAAGGACAAGAAATCTATATGATTGTGCCAATAACCTCATTTTTGACAAAAAAGGACATAGTGTCCTATACCTCCGACCCACAGATATATTTTTTAAAAAATGTAGCCATTGAAAAATCGTCGGAAATAAGTATCCTTCCCACTAACGGTTTTAATTTTGCTTGTAATTTTATATTAAATGCGTACTCATTCCCTGTACCATTTTTAATTTAACATTTAATTTACATTCTCTTTTTTCTCGTTTAATTTACTCTCGTTTTTTTAGAACCTTACAAAGTCCAATGTTTTTAAATCCTCCAAAATGTGACAATCTATCCAAATACAGCACGATTTATTTGTAAAAGAAGTTCAATGTCAGTTTGTCAAAAATAAAAAAGTAAAAACAATTTCTAATAGTAACTGTTATTAAAAACAGCAACTTTAATCATTGCACATTCAATTTTGTCTAACTATTCAACTGTTAAAATTTATATTACTAGCGACTACTAAAACTAAAATAACTAAACTCAAATTAAAGCACAAATGGGACAAGCAATGCCAATTTTAAAAACCTGAAATCTAGATTAAAATATAAAATAAAAACGAAAATTAAATATCAAAATAGTGAGCGGGAATTTCTGAACACTAGAACAAAACATTCCTCAACTTAACCTAGGACATGTACTTTAGCCTTTATTATGCCTAATCCAGTTGCATATCTCTGTGTTTTAGCGTAGTGATACAAAATTGAAAAAATTAACACAAGATAAAAAGTATATAAAATAAATCAAAATGGTTTGACTTCTGGCCTTGTTGATTTATTCGTAAAAAACAACTCCACAAGTCATGTTGACACGATTCTGTTCTAAAGGAGCAAACTACCAAAGTGTAACAGAGGTTAAAAACATATAATCCTCGTACGAAGTACTTAAAAATGTCTATAGTAGTATATTAGACAGAATTAGAAGTTTCACATTTTCAAAAAAAAAATATATATATATGTATATTTAGTACAAAAATAGTTGTTATAATACATTTACTTTGCAATGTGGCAAAAGTACAGTCGGATATTCAGTGTAAACATTACGTACTCTCGATATAGGATAGCATTTAATTTTTTTCGGAGATTGTACTCACCTCATGTAAGCTTATCCATGGTGGTCCATTTTTCAATTGTTGATTGAAATTGATGTTAATAAATGTGTATTGGCGTGTCTATTTTATTAAATATCTAAATATTGACGGAGATATAGCAATTAAAAGTTTGAATTGTAGTTTTAGCGCTAGAAATGGTCGGCCATATTTGTATGACGTGAAATGAATTTTAACGTCAGTTATTTTTGTTGAGTAGGTCAGTGCTGTGCTAATGTTCTGTAGCTGTTGGTAGTCAAATAATCAAGTCAAGTCAAAGAATAATAAGTGTTTATTTTATTTAACCCTGCTAAGGCAGACATAATATTGAAATTTGAGTGTTCCTTGAAATAGCTGTAAATAATATTTGACATATAGCAGATATTTATGAGCTGTAAGGTTGGTAACCTTACACAAAGATTGTGATGTCACATGCACTAGGAATAATTAAAGAGACAAAATGACTTTTTTAATTGTTAATATCTCTTAACATATAATGAGTTATTAAAAAATAATTGAACATTTGAGGTTTTAGTAACCCACTTTATCTATATATAGTACACTTTTATAAAAATTAAAACATAGGACACAAGCCCATTACATAGACTAAATACAATTACCATATTATGAAATATGGTGAAGTTGTTGTATATACTAAGATATGTATTGTGTATAGTATAAGTACGTGCGCAATGCGTGACAACTTACAACGTTGCCAAATTGGGATAGTTATCCCCAAAAAATGATTAATGTTAAAATGTGTTGTTGAAATTTAAAATTTAGTAATATGCAATGGTTAGTGTTGTTGATTCAGATTCAAACGAACTGTCCATTTATCGTATGTGTAAACTATAAAATATAAACTGAGACGTAAATCTAATCTGATCTTTTAGTATAAGAACACCATGCCATCAGTTATTTGTTTGCAATGAAATCCTGAAAATTGTATAAATAGTAAAATATCGGAAAGTGGAAAAAAACGCGTCGATACGACCGATCGCTCGCCGTCAGTTTTCTGAAAGTCTGCTACTGTATACATTTACAACCGTGAAATGAAGGCTGCTGCATTGAGATCCATATATGATGCGTCTAGAATGAAAGGGATGTATGTCACAAATTTTGAAAATTTTTAATACAGAAATTTAGAGATTTAATTAGTTACATTCATAAAGTAAATAAGGTTTAGTTTTTCAGTTTTCAAATACCTGCTTATAGTCTTCAGGCATATAACACTTTTGTCTGTGCGATAAGTACTTAAAGAATATATTTTCACAGGCGCTTTCTTATTTACCGTAGGTTTGTGGTCCAGCCAATTGTGCGTATTTTGCTACTGAATCGATTTCTTTTTGCAGTTTGTCGCGTGAAACAATTCGCATCTAAAAACGCATACGGCGTGTCGTACCAGTGGAGTTTGCCACCAAAAGTAAAACACAAATACACTTTGAAATCGAGTCGAATTGTGTTAACAACCAAACTCCAATAAAAATCGAACCTGAATCTGATGCCTTGAGACTTTCAATTACTTCACAACGCAATAATATTCTAATGAAAACAACATACGGAAATACATTGATCATAATACGAATATATCGAGTTATGATCTCGCTTTCGTTGCTACATTCACGCAGTGTACCTGCCACCTGACGTGCTGGCATCCCTCCCAGATACGCACCCCCTCGGACACCACAAATCACCCTCCCTCACACCAGCGTGTCGTAACATGGTTATGCTTGTTGGACTACATCAAACATTTTTACAAAAATAACTTTAAGGTTAGTTAGATATGCATTTTTGTGAAAATTGACGTTTACTGACGTTCACTGAACAGGATGTAACAATGATACATTCAAATTAGATACGTCGCGTCGCATCGAGTTGAGGTGAGCTATGTTCCTATGTTCTTGTATATTTTTTTTTGATCTGTTACTCCCATTAAATGTGTAAATTATTTCATTGTTTTATTTTAAAATGAATTTTACACCGTTTCAATTTATTCGGATGTAACATCTGAAATAAGTTTTGTAAATTAATTGATAATTGGAAATTCAAACAAAAAACTTTTGCTACTGTGAATTGTTTAAAATGGTAATGCAATATTTTAAACGATGATATTCAAATATTGATTTAATTGTATAAAATAAAAAAAATTACATCATAAAAACTACAAATGTTAGGAAAAAGTTGTCTGTAACAGAATTAGTAAAGAAAATAGGCGGAAATTGTATATATATTTATATGAATGTGGTAATGGTTTGGACCATAAAAATTTAAACAAATTTACTACACATAACACATGGGCTGAAAAGTCCCGGGCGTAACAAAGAAAACACAGTTTTTTTGGTTCAAAATTAGCTTTATTCATCAACGTAATCTTCATCAAGAGCAACGCAATCATTCCAGCGCCGCTCTAACATTTCAATACCACTTTTGTAGAACGATTTATCTTTTGCCTCAAAATAGGCCTCAGTTTCAGCGATAACCTCTTCATTCGTGCGAAATTTCTTACCGGCGAGCATTTTTTTCAGGTCTGCGAACAGGCAGTAGTCGCTGGGAGCCAAATCTGGCGAATACGGTGGATGTGGGAGCAATTCGAAGTTCAATTCATGTAGTTTTGCCATTGTTTTGATTGACTTGTGACACGGTGCGTTGTCTTGATGAAACAAAATTTTTTTCTTTGCCATATGCGGTCGTTTCTTTGCAATTTCGGCCTTCAAACGCTCCAATAACGCTATATAATATTCACTGTTAATGGTATTTCCTTTCTCAAGATAGTCGATGAATATTACACCACGCACATCCCAAAATACCGAGGCCATAACCTTTCCAGCCGATTGTTGTGCTTTCGGGCGCTTTGGACGAGGTTCACCAGTTGCTGTCCACTCAAATGACGATCGCTTTGATTCCGGAGTGAAGTGATGGATCCATGTTTCATCCATTGTCACATATCGACGCAAAAATTGCGGTTTGTTACGTTTAAACATGGCCAAACACTGCTCAGAATCATCAACACGTTGTCGTTTTTGGTCAACAGTAAGCAAACGCGGCACCCACTTTGAACAGAGCTTTCTCATAGTCAAATGCTCATGCAATATAAAGCCAACATGTTCTTTTGATATCTTTATGATGTCAGCTAACTCACGCAACTTCACTTTTCGATCATTCCAAACGATTTTGTGGATTTCTTTTATGTTTTCTGGTGTTACCGCCTCATTTGGACGTCCACTGCGTTCTGCATCATCGGTGTCTCTACGACCACGTTTGAAGTCAGCAAACCAACGTTTTATTGTTGTTTCTGATGAAGCGGAGTCCCCATAACACTTTTCAAGCCATTGCTTCGCTTGAACGGTATTTTTTCCCATCAAGAAGCAGTGTAAAATTAAAACACGAAATTGTTTTTGATCCATTGTTTTGAAAATAACAAAAGTAGCGTCACTCTTAGCACAATAACTCACAAACTAATAAATAGAATATAATGAAATTTTAACAGCTGTCTTTTGAAGGTTAGTATTAACTGAAAAAAAGGTGACTGCAATAAAACTGCAAAAGGTGACTGCAATATGTGTTATGCCCGGGACTTTTCAGCCCATGTGCTATGTCTATACAGTCAATAGTCAACGCACTGTTGATCAGTCAGATATCTTATCAGACCGATATGAAGCGGAAAATACCGGAAACGACTACGATGCCTCCAGTTTATTAAAGTGTCAACAATGCAATAGAGAGTTAAGTTTAATCCCTAGTAAAATCCCTAGATTAACACTATATTTTACTTTTATCAAATACTTAAGAAAATTGGGTTTATGGTCATACTACCTATTTTATTTTTATAACGATGCCATATTCAGGAGCGTAACTACACTGGGGCAACCGTAGCAATGCCCCGGGGCCCCCGAGGTAAAAGAGCCTATTTTACCAGGAGGTAAAAATTAAAATCGAAAATTTCCTTGACCTTATTAGGTAAAAGATTGCTCTTTTGATATTTTCTATTTCAAATTATTATTTCAATGGGCTTGTGTCCTCATTTTTTAGTGGTCGATTTTTCAATTGTTGATTGAAATTGATGTTAATAAATGTGTATTGGCGTGTCTATTTTATTAAATATCTAAATATTGACGGATATATAGCAATTAAAAGTTTGAATTGCAGTTTTAGCGCTAGAAATGGTTGACCATATTTGTATGTCGTGAAATCCATTTTAACGTCAGTTATTTGTTGAGTAGGTCAGTGCTGTGGTAATGTTTTGTAGCTGTTGGTAGTCAAATAATCAAGTCAAATAAAAGAATAATAAGTTTTTATTTTATTTAACCCTGCTAAGGCAGACATAATATTGGAATTTCAGTGTTCCTTGAAATAACTGTAAATAATATTTGATATTTTGATATATAAATACATATAGCAGAGATTTAAGAGCTGTATGGTTGGTAACCTTACACAAGGATTGTGATATCACATGCACTTGGAATGTGTACAACGTTGAATCCCTTCCCTTTAATAATTAAAGAGACAAAATGACTTTTTTAATTGTTAATATCTCTTAACATATAGGGAGTTATTAAGGACACAAGCCCATTTCATATTGTAACTGTATTAATAGTTATATCGACTGTATAGCCAGAAAATCAATTATTTTCTTTGGATAAATGAAAATTTTATTTAACAGTGAATATAATGCATAACTCGAAGATCTTTTTGTTTGATTCGGAACAAATTTATGAAGCGTGGAAAAGAAGACTCCAGAAAAATATATTTCATTATTTATCCAGAGGGCCTAATTTGCGTCCTTAATGCCTAGTTACTCCCCTGTTCATGCTTAACATTATGTTAACTTATTGCACAAAATTAATATTAAATCCGACGATAGATGTCAATGTGGTGAAGAAGGAACTTTGGATCATATTATATTTGAATGCATAAATTATAGTTTAGAAAGATCAAAATTCAATAGTGAAGTATTAGATGTGGTTAAAACTTTTCTTGTTAATACTAAATTTTTGTTAAGTGATACAAAATTAATTAGTGAATTATTTATATATTTAGAAATTTGTAAAATAGAATTATAAAATGTGAAATATGTAAAAAAATATTTGATGGTGGCTATGACGAATAAAAGTCAGAGCAAATAAATAAAAAAAAATAAACCTCCAGCTATAAATAATAATAAATAAAATTCCAGCAAAATTTTATCTGTTTTATTTAATGTCGGCTTATTTATGTTGAAAGCCTTTTTAGTGATGACCTCCAACTGTATTGGTAGTCTTTATAATATGTAGAACTTGTATATGTGAACTACACCGCTTTCTAATAAGTATTTGATTATATATTTCATATAATTAATTAAATGAAACAACAACTATACTAAGAAAATTTGGTGCTGGTGCCGGAATCGAACTCGAAGGCAACACAGCAGTCCATTACGCTGGAGTATCAAGCCTCAACGCTTTGGACCACTGTATCGTCTCTAAGTTTTTACGAATTTATAAACATTACTGACTCAGTGACGGAGAGCATAGATGCTTGCTACCACTGCTATATCTTCGGGTTAGATCCCGAAGCAGCAATAAATTTTGCCGAGTCAGTATGATGCGTATGATTTTTTTGCCATGAAATAATTCAATTTGATTTCACCCGTTCAAGGGATGTCAAGTTGCAAATAAACCATTAAAGTGTAACAAAGACAGATATATCTTGTTTCTTTTTCTATAATATTTTTCTATATATTTCATTATTTATTCACAGGGCCTAATTTGCGTCCTTAATGCCTAGTTACGCCCCTGTTCCATGCTTAACATTATATTACTAAGTAACGTTTTCGGTCATCCGGGTCAGCCATAAAATTCCTTTTGGTAGTTTCCAATTTGAGAGTCCTAAACGTCACATTCCATTTATGGCATTATATTCGTAAACGGACGTCTCCACCGCGTCATGACGTCATGTAGCTAGGAGTATCAGTATCATGTCAATATGCATGAACCCTGGACCGTGACCGGACAGATGAGGACCCCTAAATAAAGCTTCAAAGATCTAAAAACGAATTTAAGTGCATCGTAAAGCATCTCAATGGGTTATTGCCTGTCGTCAAATGCATATTGTAGTTATATTTTTATTTATTTATTATTATTATTATTTTTATTATTATTATTTTGTATTTATAAATCTATTACCATGACAGTTTTACATTCTGTCTCAATCACGATTGTAACTTAACTAAGGCTAGGTGCACATTGAAGACAAGACAGTCTTTGTCGTAGAAACTGTCCATCTGTTTATTAATCAAAATAATGTTTATAGATAATTATTAATAGTAAATCCGCAAGTACTTTTAATTAATTTTTTCTATATTATTAATAACTATCGGATCTTAAAATAATAAGACAACACCATTGGAAAACTCAGTAAACATTTCGGTGAAGATTCAGTCAAAAATTTAATTCTTGAAAAAAAATTGACAAATAATCCAATTATATTCCAAATCTCCTATACGAGAACACTATTCCATTTGAATCATTAATTAAACCAATGGATGTATATATATATATATATATATATATATATATATATATATATATATATATATATATATATATATATATATATATATATATTAACACACAATTATTATCAAAAACATTTAATAATGCGATAATTAAGGAATTTTTTTTAAACCTAATGCATTTTTTAAACCTAATATATACAGACGCATCCATTTATTTAGAAAGAAATAAAGCAGGATTTGCTATATATGAACAAATACATTTATTACGAGTATATGATAAATTTAAATTAAATAACAAAGTTAGTTCTTATAACTGGAGAAAAATTAGCAATATTAAAAGCATTGGAAATGAAAATATGAACAATAATAAAATTATAATAATAACGGATTCTTTAAGTGTTTTAAAAAAATTAAATTCTAATGATCACAAATCAAATAATGATATTTTGACATGCAAAGTTAAGGAGCTGGATTTCAATATAATAAATAATAATAATACCATAAAATTATGTGAATACCGGGACATTGTGGAATAAGAGGAAATGAAATTGCGAAGGAAATTGAGATGAAAGTTAAATTACCTTCATATGAAATTTTTAATGTAATCAAAAAATTAAACTCCAATTTGAGAAACACAGATTTCATTAACAAAAGTCAGTTAAAAGGAAGAGATTATTATATGTTACATCCAAATTTAAGTAAAAAGAGATGGTTTAGAAATGAGTCCCGCAAAATTATATCAACTATAATCAGAATCAAAAGTAATCATTGTAAAACTCTAGCTCACCTGTACAAAATTAATATTAAATCCGACGATAGATGTCAAAGTGATGAAGAAGAAACTTTGGATCATATTATATTTGAATGCATAAATTATAGTTTAGAAAGATCTCAATAGTGAAATATTAGATTTGGTTAAAACTTTTCCTGTTAATACTAAATTTTTGTTAAGTGATTCAAAACTAATTAGTGAATTATTTAAACATTTCAAATGGGAAATATGTTAAAAAAATGTTTGATGGTGGCTATGACGAATAAAAGTCAGGGCAAATAAATAAAAAAAAAAAGGACCATTCGCAAAAAATTTTATCTGTTTTATTTAATGTCGGCCTATTTTTGCCGAAAACTGTATTGGTAGTATTTCTAATATGTAGAACTTGTATATGTGTTCACATATTCACACCGCTTTCTAATAAGTATTTGATTATATATTTCATATAATCAATTAAATGAAACAACAACTATACTAAGAAAATTTGGTGCTGGTTCCGGAATCGAACTCGAAGGCAACACAGCAGTCCATTACGCTGGGGTATCAAGCCTCAACGCTTTCGACCACTGTATCGTCTCTAAGTTTTTACGAATGATTATATTGAAGAATTTATAAACATTACTGACTCAGTGACGGAGAGCATAGATGCTTGCTACCAGACTGCTATATCTTCGGGTTAGATCCCGAAGCAGCAATAAATTTTGCCAGTAAACATTTTGGAGTCAGTTTGACATCATTTTTTGCCTTGAAACAATTTAATTTGATTTCACGCGTTCAAGGGATGTCAAGTTGCAAATAAACCATTAAAGTGTAACAGAGACAGATATATCTTGTTTCTTTTTCTATAGTATGGAATTTCATGTTCAATAAATTAAATATTTTCAGATGTAAAAGAGACAACAACTATATCTCCATTAAATTGTATGATGTTAGAAAGAGAGAATATTCTTATGAAACAATTCTGACAATTTTTGTGTTGGAACATCACCTAGCTATGCCATTTCACCCAGATTATGTTTTCATATAATAATTGAAACTTATTAGGCAGCGGTGTATTTCAGTGACACTATAGAAACTGTCAATATAGATGAAGATCGCTGGTGTTAGGACTCGGCATCGGAAATAGGTCGCCGTTAAATAAATTAAAGGAACGAATAATTATCTTGCACAGTAGTGAATCCATTATTTACATATTTCTCTAACAAGCCACTATATTTAAAGTCACCAACGAATTTATTAATTTTTTAAACAAAAGATTCATGACAACATTAAGATAAACATATGTTCACACTCCCTTTCTTATGCTGGAGTTGCTAATCCGTCCGCAAACAGTATAAGGCCAAGAGGGGATAGTCTCCCTATCACCCATTCACCCCCATCCCCCAATACATGGGAGTCGAGTCGAAATCTCCATACTTTGAATATCATATTTCTATTTCGTGGAGGTGGGGGAAGGGCACATAAAATAAAGGGTTCTTTGAAGTTTAATAACGAACCAATTAGATATGCTGAAGTATTCTATTTACTTCATGGTTTTTCATTGTTTGATTTGAATTTATAGTCACTTCTTTAATCGGGATGATGACATCTTTTTTGTTTTAAATATTTTCAAAAGCTTAGGAGATTGTCTTCGAAGTGATTGTCTTAGGGCCTTATTCTGTAAAGTATTTCCACCGGTGAAAAAATTTCATCGATGTAAAATGACGCCACAAAAGCGATGATTTTTTATTTGGTATTCTGTAAGAAATATCCCTCGATTTTATTTTTGTCGCTGGAAAAAAATCGACCAAATTATAAGGTCGCCTTTAGCGATGACTTTAAAATTTTCCATCGCTGTATTTTTTAGAACTGTCAAACAATTCGAATTATAATTTGAATTTCAGTACAAATTGTTTAATACACAGTATATGTATAGTCATATGAATGTACAAATATAAATATACCAGAAAGTGAGGTTATGTTGCTTGTCAATTGACTTGAGCAATTGACATGTATTCGTACTTACGTCTTAAAATACGTCATCAATACCAGTTTCCACTTTTTCATCGCTGTATATTATAAGGGCGATGGAAATTTTGCTTACAGAATACCACTTTAGATATTTTAAATACAGCGACTTTATTCGAGCGGTGAAAAAATTAAATATTTCCACCGGTGAAAAAATATGGTCGATTTTTTGAAAAGTTACACAATAAGGCCCTTAGTGTCCTTTTAGTACATATATTTAAGTACACGCACAGAAAATTTCAAGTCAATCCGGTGATTATTTTCGAAGCTATGTAAGTTGATAAAAAATATTTTTTTACTTTATGTAAAGTGCTTTTGAAGTGACCTGTAAAAGCGTTTTTCTCAAAACTGTGTTTTTAAAATTGGTGACCAAGATTTCTCGGAAACGGCAGAACCGATCAGTCTCAAATTACAACACAAGCTTCTTACGTATATTTTTTTAGTAATTAATCGAAGATTTATTCTTAACGATAATTTATTTTTTATAAACAATTTAAGACCAAAATTTTGGTTAAAAATCTATTTTTCGATTAGTTACAAGGTTATACATTACTTTAACGAAATCAGTTTGTTTTTTTCATTTCAAATGATCCAGTCCAGAGATATTGTGGTCACCGCAAGATGCCTTTTTTGAGAGGGGCTCTTGGAGATCACCTATAGCAACCTGCAGAATTATTATTTTTACAAAACAAAAAAATTAAAATAGAGTTAAAAGTTACCATAATATGTGTACAAATTTTCACATTAATAAATTTAAAAAACTTTCTTGAAAAATCGAATATATTATTGCCTTTTTAAAAATAAATCTACCTTTTTGTGTATTAATAGCATCATTAAACTATTTAAGAAAATCTGTTTAAAGATTATAAACCTCAATGGTCATTTATTCTTTATTCACTTAACAGTGGTGTATTATATACTTTGGTTAATACTTTTGCTTCTCAGTTCCCATTTTTGTTTAAGTCGAATATAACTGTAGGTTATTCAAGCAAAATACCTTGGTTATATTTTTCATTAGATAAATGTGGTCAGTCTTTGACAAATCTCGAATTAGAAAACCTATTTTTTACGCTAATATTATAATACGTCGATTCTAAGGGATAATGAATCTTTAAAATCTCATTTAAAAAATTTTTAGACCGTTTGGCATTAAACATTACTAGGTGTCGGTTAAGGGGGGAGTAATGTCAAAACGATAAAAACAAAGTATATTTTCGATAATGTTTCTTGACGACATAGTTAATACATAATTATTTCTATAATTACTACGCGATAAAATGATATTTGAAGAATAGTTTGTGAAATTTTCATAAAGAAATATCAAGAAATGAGGCATTGACAGCGAATCTACGCAGACGTAACAAAAAAAAAGTAACGTTGCGGTGCCACTCATAACTCACCACTGGATTTTCTAAAATCGAAAATCCAAAATGATTTCATTAGTTGATAAGATTCTGTAGGTAACACTGTCGAGTTTTTTTTTCTATTGATTTTTCAAGTTTTTACAGCACTTAAAAGTCAAAATACCGTTATTTTAAAATACGTTAAAATTAAAAAGAAACTCAGTAGCGTTACCTCGGCAATTACGTAAAGAAAAAGTGTGCAAAATTTTAAAAGAATCGGTCTAGTAGATTTTGAACTAAAGATGGCACCGACTCTGAAAAAGCTAAGTGTGAGAAAACGCGTTTAAAGGTTTCAAAGTAAGACGAAACCAGACCAGAGAGGTGATGACTTAAAACTCAATATCTCTAACAGTTTTACTCCAATCGATTTCAAATTTTTACACAATAAACTAAATATGTTGTGCATTACTATAAATAAATAAATAAAAAGAAAATGAAAAAAAAAGTTGAAACCTTACCCTCCCTTAAATAGAGTATAACATTGACTTAAGGTATTATCTCGACTACGATAAAATCGGTTATTGATTATATCTTTGTAATAAAATCTTTATAATATGTTTATTGTGTGCTAAAAGAAATTATTTTTAATTGTATTTTATTTATGCATTTGACTGACAGGCTATCGTGTGTGTATTGTCACAATATTTCAATTAATACATTATTATATAGGCTACTGGTGTTATAAAACCTGTGCTTATAAGTTTAAATCTACAAATATAACATCACATTTATATATGTTGAAAAAAATTGCGCCGCAATAAAGTATGAAACAGCAGTAACCTCAAAAATCATTTATCAAGTTGATATTATGCTGAGAAATCGTGACAGGCAGGGAGAATAGAGTTCCGTTTTGTAGTATGTCTCTATAAAGTAGTAAAATGTCTAGCATTATATAACAAATAACCAGGCGTTTTATTAAATAGCAGATAGTAGAATTATTGCCCGTGCCTGAGCCCGAGCCGAACCCGACCACGACACACGGCGTACAGCGTACTACAATGTACGCAATGTGCGCAACTTGTGACACTATGACAGCAAAATGGATTATTAAAAAAATACATTCCATTGCTATATGTGGATGTTTAATCGGAATGTTACATATAGTATTTTATGGTATTATGTATTATATAATATATGCATGGTATATATATTTATGTGGGTTGCATACTAACTAATAAAATATTTTGAGAACATATATATTTGTGGAAAATACGTGATATTAAAATAGCATTTTCACGTATCTGACGAGCTTTTGGGTGGTATTTCAGTGGTTAAATGATGCTGCAGGTTCAACAGACGCGTCTAGCAGAAGAGAGGGGATTAGGGGATGAAAATCTGTATTCCACATTACAACTAGATGTTCAGTACTCATTTGTAATTAGGGTACATTAATAAATTTTATAACTGCGCTAATAAAATGGGGTAAACTTTTTAAATAACATTTATTTTTATTTTGATTTGAATTATGATTAGAAATAGTGTTAATGAAATGAGTTTATTTTTACGATAATGTATTTTTAAAATAAGTATTTTTTAAATTTTGTAGAGTTCTTCAAAGGATTTAAAATTCTTTACATTGCTATTTAAAAATACTGTCACATTACTGTTAAAAATATAAATTAATAGTAAAGTAATATCTTATCATAATGTCACTTTTAAAAAATCGATCCGAGAGATGTAGTTCTGTCCAAATTTCAATAATTTTTTTTTAAATTCAACTTAAAATAATCTTAATTCACAATTTGACAATCTTCTGTCAAACGACATTTGCGCACATAGTAGTCAAAACCCAATAAGAAAACTACTTTCAGTTTTTCCAATTTTTCTTTCCCTAAATAAGCCAAGTAACAATGTAGCAGTGATAAAGAATTAAGGGTACGTTTAATAAAAATAAAAAATCTTTCGTACCTGAGGAATACAGGCAGTTATTTGAAAGCAGGGAAAGTCTAAAAAACCCTATTGACTTTATCAATAAAACTAATATAAAACTCTTTATTTTAAGTACCTATACTCGTGTCTATAAGTTGTTAATTATCATTATTAACTGTCTTTTAACAAGAGCGGTTATTTATGGATGTTTCAACAAGAGCGGTCATTTTAAAACGCAATATTTCCATGAAAATTGGTGAAATTTTTATTTTAATCAAAACCGTCACCGCAATGACGGTTGTATGTTGACAGTTCAAAAATAGTGCGAATTTTTAAATGACACATTTTGTTGATAGACCCTATATTTAGAATACCAAAATAAATTTGGTCATGTAGGAGTACCTTTAATAAGTTGATGACCTTGAAGCGAACATACCTGTAATACCTGTCACATACTGCAAGCGTATTTAAACGAATTTTTACCGGATATATACGTACTATTGCGTTTTACCTATCCGAACCCTGTAAATGTAATGAACCTCGCACACTGCAAACGAGAAAGCCGTCCGAATACGGGTGTTACTTACTCTCACATTGGAACCGAATTTCAGCGAATTCTAACCAAGCTTATACATGCTACAACTAAACCTATTCCTACATTATAAATGTTATATGCCGGCTCAGACTGGAAGGAAACAGTGGTGTATCGATAAAAATTAAATTAAGTAAGTCCTCATTTTTAGTGGTCGATTTTTCAATTGTTGATTGAAATTGATGTTAATAAATGTGTATTGGTGTGTCTATTTTATTAAATATCTAAATATTGACGGAGATGAAGCAATTAAAAGTTTGAATTGTAGTTTTAGCGCTAGAAATGGTCGGCCATATTTTTATGACGTGAAATGCATTTTAACGTCAGTTATTTGTTGAGTAGGTCAGTGCTGTGGTAATGTTTTGTAGCTGTTGGTGATCAAATAATCAAGTCAAGTCAAAGAATAATAGGTTTTTATTTTATTTAACCCTGCTAAGGCAGATATAATATTGAAATTTTATTGTTCCTTGAAATAGTTGTAAATAATATTTGATATTTTGATATATAAATACATATAGCAGAGATTTATGAGCTGTAAGGTTGGTAACCTAGCACAAGGATTGTGATGTCACATGCACTTGGAATGTGTACAACGTGAATCCCTTTAATAATTAAAGGGACAAAATTAATTTTTCTAATTGTTAATATCTCCTGACATATAAGGAGTTATTAAAAAATAATTGAATATTTGAGGTTTTAGTAACCCACTTTATCAATATATAGTAAACTTTTATAGAAATTAAGACATAGGACACAAGCCCATTATGTTAGTGCAAAACAACTCCAATATAGGGTGTACACAAGTTTGCATTGGTGTACTGTCGTATCGGTACGTGGTATGTATGTATCTAATCTTTATATTTATCTTTGATTATATTTACATAATATCAATTATTCTACACAACTGTATGTTCAAAATTTATTTGATTCAATGAAATTCAAAATATGTAAACAATATTTTGTTTTCAATAATGTGAACAACTGAAGTTTAACACTGTAACAGATATTACAAGCAATAACTATAAGCATGAATGCACATTGCACCGTGCACCGTGCGCTGTTCTCTGTTCTCTGTGTTCATACGTCGTCGTACGTGGGTCAAAGGGGGTCGGTACGACGCGGCGTAGCTCGCATCTCGGGATGCTGCAGAATGTGAGAATGGAGTGGGGGAAGGGGGTCTGGAAGGGAGTGGAAGCACGGAGATTAACTTTTAGCGTAGAGCAAACCGTTTGCGTAAAGTCATCCGGCATATTACTTTATATATTTGACTTATGAGCGATGAAGCGGATGGAGTTTCTCTTGTTAGTTTTTAGTGGGGTGAAAAAGGGCAATAAAAGAGAGAGAGAGAGAGAAAGAGAGGGTGAAAGCTTGACTGCTGACATGGAATGAGTTATAAAAAAGAGATATCAAAAACATCAGTAAAGAATACTAAGACTATGTAGATGTAGAGTAAAGGGTGAACGCTGTGCGAATTTAGAAAGGGTTGGTTTCTTTCTACGAATTTTGTTGCAACAGATATTTCGATTTATTGCTGGAAAACAAATAAAATTTTTATGGAGTTCGCACGATTTTAAACAATTACTATTCAGTGTTAAGTATTTTTACGTTAAATTTATACTTCTTTGTTTTTTTGGAATTTATTTCATAACGTATGTGGAGTGAAACGAATATAATTACAAAATGAATGTTATATATAGGTTTGTCGTAATGAGTAGGTATGTATAATATCTATTTAAACACATTTGCATGTATTTAAGGTTTATGTAATATTAAGAGGTTTCTTGTTTTTTAATATTTATTTGACTGCTTCAACTTTCATAAGTTATTAGCACTTAAAACAGTATATACATTTATAAACATTTACAATACATAAATTACAACTTATAAACTTACTTAAAATAAAGAGATTAAATTGCTTTTATAAATAAACTCAATAAGATTTTTCAGATTTTCTCTGCTTTCAAATATCAGCCTATATTCCCCAGGCATATTACATTCTTGTCTGTGCGACGAGTACCTTGAGCATCGGAGAATAATATGCTTTACCGTTAAAGGTCTGTTACATTGTTCACACATTGGTTGTGTGGACAACCAACTCCCCCTTTTCTAATTTTGTAATTTCTAATTTTTAAAATATATTAGCATTGAACACCGTAATACACATGCCAAATTTCAACTTTCTATCTTATGAATTTAAAGTTATAGAGCAAAAAGTAAAATATTTTTTTTTTAATTTTCCAAAAGTACGGGTTTCCATGAAATTTAGTGGAAAATTCGAGAAAGCCAATTTTTTTCTCTACAAAATAGGCAATTTTCAAGAAAATGCGCATAGGCGTTTACAGTGTTCACACACGTTTTTTTGCAGTATAAATATTATCGAATAAACAGTGGCGCATACATTTTATATAGAACCATTCACACGACGTTTGTACTGCAAAAAAACGAACACAACTAAACATTGGACTTGTCAAACAAATCGAATGAACTTTAACGTATTGGGCTTGCAGTAGCACGGCGTGACTTTTATCGAATAGTAACCGAACAAGTGTAGTATCATTTGCACGTGCTTCAAGTTTATTATTAGAAAATGTTCGAGGAATCTTTTATAGATAATGATTTATTGATTTCTTTGGTGGAACAAAAGCCCGTTTTGTAGGATAAAACTATGGAATTATATAAAAATCGCGTTGCAACTCAAGCGGTGTCACAGACAAAATTTTACCGAAGTATTCCAAATCAACAATAATTCGGCTTGAAAAATCGTTACAAGTTAACAGACGTCATGTAAGCTGTTACAACATAGGCCTCTTAATGTAAAAATTTTAAGTACTAGTAAAATTTAATTTACTTTGTTCTTTTTAATCATACAAGGTCCAATGTTTCTAAATTAAAATTCATAAATTAAAAAAACAATATTATATTAAAACCTCCAAAATGTGACAACCTGTCAAAATGCAATAAGATTTATTTTTAAAAGTAGTTCAATGTCAGTTTGTCAAATATAAAGAAGTAAAAACTAAATCTATTACGAATTGTTAATAAGAATAACTATAAATTCCTTCAGTACAAATCTGACAGCAATACCTTCGCTTCAAAGTCCGAACTCTATTGATTCGTTCTATTAAAAATTATAGAACATTGTATGTTTAATACTGAGTAGTATTGAGCTGCACCGCACATCACTAAAAATTAACAATTATTTAAAACAGTGGAAGACATTCAACAGCAAGTGCATGCGCTTATACCCTATTTAAATCCGGCCTTGGTAGTACCCGAGAAACGAGAGGGCCCGATCAGGACATTGTCAGGACATTTTCAGGGCCTTATCTGGCTCTTGCGTTTATCAGATAATTTTTTACTTTGGTACCCAAATAATAACCTACTCATAAATCACATATTAGATTTTAATTTCGTTGTCAAGTTGCGCACAGCTGTATCAAAATTATTATCTATTAAGTGACTGAATGTTCCATGTTCCTTGTTCCCAGCCTGCATTTACCAATAACTTATTTTATTATCAGATAATTAATCATTCCTCAATAACAATAACACAAAAATATATGTTTGTAATACGTCTAATAAATTAATAAATTATAGTTTATAATATGGTAAATGAAGTGGAAATTTTAAATCTACACCAAGTTATGAATGGATGCTATCTACCTACTCTAAACGTAATGTAACGGTCCCAGTATTAGCCCTTGTGACCTCTTCCCTCTACCCCCTACCCCTTGGGCTGAATGAAACCATGAATAAGATATATAATAATAATTTAACACTCAACTGAGTTCTTGGTTAACCGCAAAGGACCCCAGACCCCTATTAGTGATCCGGATTTTGTGGTTCAGTTCCAATCCGGTAAGGCCAACCCCCTCTTTCGCTCCAGCCGACTACTCCTTGACCCTTGAGATAAATTGGGTTCAACGTGTTAAAAGTTGTGGGAAACAGAGAAAAATCTTTTTGTGTAGGAATGCTTTTATTTGTTTTATTTAATCTTTGATTTAGTTAATTCAATTTCCATTCACCGTTTTGATATTTAATTTACGTTTTCATTTAACATTTTAATCTAGATTTTTAATTTTTAGAATAGGCATTCCTTGTCACATTCGTGTTTTAATTTTAGTTAAGTTAATTTAGTTGATAGTTAATGCGGTGTTAGTAATTTACATTTTGACAGTTCGACAAAATTGAATGTGGAATAATTAAAATTGTTGTTTTTAACAACTCACTCACTGTTTTAATGTTGTTTTTAATTTTGTATTTAATTTAAATTGTTTAGCATATAGGAATATGCTGTTAACTTCTGACGATTTTTCAAAGGCCTATATTTTCTAAACTAAGCTATGTAAGTTTATTATTAAAACTATCAGAACACCTTAAATAAAGAGCAAAATGGATCCCATACCTTGGAAGTGGCATAAGTAGCCTAATTTGTAAATTATAGCGCTTTGAAAAATCGTTAGAAGTTAACAGACGTCAGGTAAGCAGTTACAAAATAGGCCACTTAATGTAAAAATTTTAAGTAGTAGTAGTAGTAAAATTTAATTTACTTTGTTTTCTTTGTTTTTTTTTAACCATTAAAAAAACAATATTATATTAAAACAATACAAGATATAAAAGGATTTGGGAAAGTAATATACCTCAGTACTTAATAGAAAAAACCACAAAAAACATAAGAAGGACAGCAAGGTTTAGATTGGTAAATGAGGAAAAAGGAAACAGATACTAGGAATGTAAAGAGGAAAGAATGTGTAGAGTGTGCGCAACGGAGGACGAAACACTGGAGCACATTAAGTTTGAGTGTAAGAAAAAAGTAGGGAGTGAGATGAATATTGGGCAGCTCTTAAAAGGGGGCAAGGAAGGGAACAGATGGATAGCAGAAATAACTAGAAGAAGCTATGTAAATCTTTTGAAAATGTGCAAAACCATTTATTTTCTTGTAGATATTAGGAGTATTGAGTTTATGTTTTTGGTTCCGGTGGAAGGAAATATATATATATATATACTTATGGATTAAAATGTATTGTACTAAGACAGAAGAATGTAATGCCGAAAGGTAAAACATTAAATAAATAAATAAATAAAAATAATTGAAGTGCAATAGTGATAGAAACGTAACAAAACAGGACACTTCACCAAATTGTTTACTGAGCAATGACTTCCATGCTGATCTGTCGCCGTTTACCTTAAGCCTCCGGATTAACATATGTAGTGAAGACAACATTTAGGAAAAGAACACAGCAACGTAACAGTCGCCAATCCGATGTGTTTAGAATGCCAGAAACCATTTAAATTGAATTGGCCGCGTGTTAACATTTTAAAAACGAATCGTTGTATATTAATTTGCCTTGATTTTATTACGTGGCGTTGAACGCAGGGTGCGGGACGTTCTAGAGGACGGGGGGAATATAGGGAGATGGGTACGATGGACAATATTCAGTATTCAATGCACAACAACTAACATTTCAACATTTTAAAATAAAACTCGTTCGAAATGCACATCAGGAACTAATCGTTTCGCACTCGGTTCGGTTTCTACTATGTTCGTATCCACGTCCTCATCAACGTCCGTGTCCTCACCATGTCCATGTCGCAATCATTTAATTGTTTTTTATTGTTTTATTAGTATGCAGACTGGACCATACGATGACCATTTGAATGAGGACCCGTTGCTTTTGGTTTTTTGGCGAACGCGGAATTATTTAACATAATAACCGTGTCACGTTTGGGACAGCGTCTGCTTCTGCGTTTGCGTCTGCGTCTGGGTCTATTACTGATTCCCTATGGACACATCTGGTTCCTGTTCACCTCTCTTTAGACTTCACTGCACATATATTTTAATATTTAGTACTTTTATTAGGTCTTCTTCACACTACATCCAACTACTTGGAACAGCGGTGCTAACTTAATTTTTTTACAGCGTATAGTACCTACACACACAATAGCCTGCCAATGAAATACTAAGTGCATGCTACACAATACAAACATATACAATTACTTTTTATTTAAAACTAGCTCACCCGACAGTTGTCCTAAATAATTTTTTTTACAATTTAATTAAAAATAAACAACGGAATAAATTTTTCGTCACTATTAGTTCGATTCACAATTTGATAATAGCTATCAAACGACATTTGTGCACATAGTAGCAAAAATCCAATAGAAAGAAGCACTTTCAGGCTTTCCAAAACATTTTTAAAAAATAGACAAATCGAGCTAGCCGTTCTTAAGTGATGCGCTTACCAACGAACAGCATTTAATTTTTCTTTATATAGATACCAAGTAGAGTTTCGTTGTCAAAAAAGCGCCTTATTTATCAACATAGTCTTCTTTAAGCTCGGTACAATTAGTCCAGCGTTTTTTCAATTTTCTTATTCCTTACAAATAATAGGTTCTCTTAAGGCCTCAAAACACACGTTTGTTAGTTTCAAATCTCTTACCGCTCAGCCATTTTTTCAGGTTTGGAAATAGGAAATAGTCGCATATGCTAAATGGGTAGCAGTTCGTAGCCCAATTTATGGATTTTTGCTATAGTGACTACACATTCAATCGTAATGTAGGCATCCATCGCGCGGATAGCTGCTTTCAATGGCTATCAAACATAAACTACTAGGAATCTGTTAAAAGATGACAGTTGCGCGGAAGCACCGCGGGAAATTTAAAAATCCACTCAATTATCAAACTACTCTCATATCACCCCAGCCAGGGTACTGATAGTACCCTGAAATTATATCTCTATGAACTAAAATTCTCGGCGACTCAACATCTGAAGAGAAGGAAAAGTGAAGGGAGTGAAGTGTAAACATTTTGAAGTGTACTCCCTTCACCCTTCTTTCTCTTCAGATATAATAGAGATATAATATTCCAACAGGGGTCACCTAAAGCGGTTTATTCCATGTCAAATAATTTTACTCTAGGTGATAGTACCCTGACCCCAGCAAACACACAAGAGAACATGTAACACAAGACATCAACTAAGATCATCAACAATATGGTAATAGGCAAAAGCTAGGCATCATGGATTAAAAAATAGACTAATAAAATTATAAAAAAATTTGAATTTGAGGAACATGATGCTGGAGCAATACACCACCTCCTGTAGTCAGATATTGGCTGTGGGGTATTGTTAGTAGATTTGTGGGTGGAGTTCATAGTACTAACTGAAGCATAATGTAATCTGCAATATGATTATATTCCTTTGTGGTGGGTTTGATTCGAGAATTTGCACAATTTTCATATTAGTGCATATAGCCTTTATTGTACCCCCTACCCTCCCAACCCTCCATTATATGTGGTGAAATGTATGAAAATATTTAATATAAAAATATATAGATATACGTTCTTCTTCACTAATCACAAGAGCCCCACGAGTGCTCTCGTCTCGCTTGATGAGCGATCTTTTGACACCAAAGGAAACGAATGGTGAGACAATGTTCATTCTCAACATATTGACAAATGTTTTGACAAATCTCTCGCCGAGAGTAGTTTGCCGGCAAAAGGTTTTGGTTTGAGCGAAGGAATGAAATGAATGAATCACTAGGGTAGAGTACGAGGCAGTGCAGAATCTATGGCGAAAAAATGACTGGGGACACACAAGTATACACCGTACTATGGCAGAAACTGCCCATTTTGATTTTATCACAAATCAGATGCTGTAATTATGTCATATTTTTATAGTTTTATTTTTTTTTTTATATTTATTTACTTATTTGCTTTCACTTTCTTTCGTCATAGCCACCATCAGACATTTTTTATATATCTTTTATAATTTATAATTCAATTTTACAAATTTCTAAATATTTCAATAATTCACTAATTAATTTTGAATCACTTAACAAAAATTTAGTATTAACAGGAAAGTTTTAATCAAATCTAATATATCACTATTCAATTTTGTGTTCAATCTTTCTAAACTATAATTTATGCATTCAAATATAATATGATCCAAAGTTCTTTCTTCACCACATTGACATCTATCGTCAGATTTAATATTAATTTTGTACAGGTGATCTGGAGATTTGCATAGATTACTTTTGATTCTGATTATAGTTGATATAATTTTGCGGGACTCATTTCTAAACCATCACTTCTTACTTAAATTTGGATGTAACATAATAATCTCCTCCTTTTAACTGACTTTTGTAATGAAATCTGTGTTTCTCAAATTGAAGTTTAATTTTTTGATTATATTAAAAATTTCATATGAAGGTAATTTCACTTTCATCTCAATTTCTAAATTTATTGATTCCTTCGCCAACTTAACCGCAATTTCGTTTCCTCTTATTCCACAATGTCCTGATATCCACATAAATTTTATGGTATTATTCTTTTTTATTATATTGAAATACATCTCCTTAATTTAGCATGTCAAAATATCATTATTGGATTTGTGATCATTAGAATTTAAATTTTTTAAAACACTTAAAGAATCCGTTATTTTGTTATTGTTGATATTTTCATTAATTTACAATGCTTTTAATAATGCTAATTTTTTTCCAGTATAAGAGCAAACTTTGTTATTTAATTTAAATTTATAATATCTTAAATTTATTAGTTCATATATAGCAAATCCTGCTTTATTTCTTTCTAAATCAATGGATGTATCTGTATATATTATTTTTGTAAAATTTGTATTAAATTGATGCATTAGATTTAAAAAATTTCATTATTTTATGACTTTAAATATACATTGCTCAATTATAAAAATATTTGATAGTAGTATTTTGAGCATAGAGCCAATAATCGGTTAATTTTTTATATTATATCTAGCTATTAATTATAAAATTACATTAATTTATATCACAAACAAGTTTTCAATGATTTTTTCTCTGCTCTTACTCAATACTACAAATACTTTCACTAATAGAATTAGAAGTAGCCGAACACATTATAAATGGCACAAATAACAGAATTACTCTCTGTTCAAAGCTTTAGTTTATCCCCGTCCCAAATAATTAAGGGGTATGCTAAACGCCTGACAAATGTTCCCCGTCTGCTGTTCCCTGTTCAGCGCCCGCCTGCGCAAATAAAGGATTAGCGCACCTTATTACAGCGCGACTGATTTGCCATATTTATTGCCCTAGCCTACACAGCCGTTCAACGTTTAACTTTCAATGTTAAGCATCGTCCACAATAAAGATGATAGATACAATATAAAGAATATAAAATGAACCCAGTAAGTGAAACTTTCTTCTTCTTTGAAATGTTCTGAATTTTATATTTGTTTTGACATCCTATATTATAATGTTCCAAGTGTATATTTATGATCTTATATTCTTATGATCTTATATTCTTATATGTTTGGTAGTGAATTTTGTATGGTGACTCGAAAACGGCTCCGTCAATGTTTTTGAAAATTTTCTATTTCGTAAAGAAAGAAATTCTAAGACTTTTGGCGTCCTCGGATTTTCCCTGAATTTCCTCGAAACCCGTAATTTTGGAAAAACTGGAAAAAAGTGAGCCCTTTTTTTTGCTGTATTACTTTTAATTCGTAGAAGATTGAAAGTTGAAATTTTGCATGTGTATTAAGGTATTCAATGCTGATATTTCTCAAAAATTAGAAATTCAAAAATTGAAAAAGGGGAAGTTGAAGAAATTCGGGGGCCCGTTGGTGAACTTTGGAGAAAGTTCATATTCTGGATTCTAGAATAATTAAGTATACAAAATTTCAAAATTTTATTTGGGGGCACGAGTTAAATATTTCAATTTATAAATGGAACGAAAATTTGAAATGAAATTACGAATTATTTTATTGAATTCAAATCATACACACTAAAAATACGTCGTTTACGACGGAGCTAAACTCTAGTAAAATATATTGTAATATGTTTCCCTTAATAAATGAAGCAGATGTTTTCTAAATATGTAATTTTTTTTTTTTTAAATTTCATTTAAAGTTGGATAGTCTGCTAATTTAGACAAAAGAAGGAAAAAGGGAGATTATTTCTGTATATTGAATCACTTAATTCACGCAAAAAGTTTTTTTGATAGAAAGCACAGTTTCCAATTTAATTTTTTTTATTAAATCATGAAGTGCACATCGGATAAATGGTTTTCACAACTTTGCTGGCACATACGCTCTCTTTTTTGAAAATTTCTATGACTGTTTTGCATAAATGTGGTTGAATATCTTTAATACTGAGCTTAAAGAAGAAACCTCAAAAAAAAAGAGTTCAACGGCGTTAAATCCCGTGATCTGGGTAGCCAATTCTGATCACCATGACGAAAAATTACACGACCAGGAAATAATTCATGCAATAAATGAATTGAAGGTTGTATGGAATACGATACCACATCCTCCACATCCATATCTTGTGAATGTATTATCATATCGCGATAGCGAACACTATTAACTGTTATTACCTCACCAGCCGCATTTTCGAAGAAAAATGGCGGATGATGCCGCCAGTCCAAAAATTCACATTGTGGATGGAATTGTTTCTCAACAATCACTCGAGGATTTTCTGAACGTGTCGTCATATATACGTGAACTATACCGCTGCCTAATATGTTTAAAATCTGTCTTCAAAAAATTAATTTTGCATATATTTCTTTCTTTTACAATAGTGGTAGAAATCACGCACAGGTCTCTATGGTTGGACAATTAAATTTTAAGAAAAGAAGTTATTCAACTAGTCTCTTACTCGTGGGAGTAATATGACTCTAAGAATTAATTTTTTCATAAAATAAATAGCTGATTCCTGCCTAAGGCCTGTGTTCTTTGCGTGTGTTGTGTCACAATACATATATACGACCTACCGATACGACAGTACGCCAAGTCAAACTTGTGTATTGTAGGGTGTATTGGAGTTGTTTTGCACTAACATAATTTATCATGAGAGTAAATTTTTCTTTAATTTTTATCGATACACCACTATTCCCTTCCAGTCTAAGACGACTGATTGCATTTACAAGGTAGGTTTAGTTAGAAGATTACGGCGTTCCAATAAAATTTGTTGCATGTTACATATTTATAATCATTTAGTGGGGACGGTGCTTTAAATGGTGCTTGTTCTGCGTTTGGGATAAGCATCCCCCACCCAACCCCTGCACCACTTGTATTATCTCTACAAGTACGGAGTACTACAGTCACTGGCCGAGTGGCTGAGTGGCTGAGTGGCCTCCAGGCGGCTCCAACACTGAGACGAGTGCGGGCAATTACAATCAATTGAAACTGTTCAGCTTACATGTTTCTCTGGTACGTGCTTCGCAATCCGCGGTCCTCCATGGTCCGCGACTGTTCGACGGTTCGACTGTCGACTTCCGCGGTATGCATAACTAATGTTTAACTTAAACCAAACACACTTGAACGTATTTAAATTGTAATAATTTATTTATGTAACAATTTAGCCATCGTGTAATACATACCATGAATGCAAAATGGTTTTTATTCAAATGAAGGATCGTCTCCACTGAACCAATTGTTCTCTACATATACAAGATGATTTATATTTTTCAACAAGTTGCATAATGTTGGAATTGGTATAATGATAGAGTTGGCTATCAAAACCTCCAAAAACCAATTACTTTTATTCGATTCGAAATATAAAAGTTATTAACGATTAACTCAGTCATTACTGTCTCTTTAAATTTGTCTCTGTTAACGTCATTTCCTTCCTTACCTACTCCTCACTACCTTTAGAAGTGAAGTGTAGAAGCGATGCAAAATGAAACGTAACTGCGCTGGTAGCAGTTAAACCAACCCATGAAGATAAATAAATAAGATTACTTATTATATTTTGGACTTCCGTGTGTTTCACCACACGGCTATCTTTGACCAAATTTTAAACATATTTAAAAGAAAAAAATTAAATGATTATTGAACTTATTATTAGGTTTGGTATCTTGCCAATACAAGAATACATATTTTGGACAATTTTTACCTTGCCTGTTGAAAAACAGTCCAAAGATGCCTCTTTTTAATATAAAGAATTATAAAATAAATTAAAATAATAATTCAATTATTTGTTAAAGCATATTGTCTTGGCAAAACTCCAAATTTAATTTTAAAAATATTTTATGGCATCAAAGTTACTAATCCTTACCACCAGGTATCGACCAAAAATGACGTGTGATATACCACACGCTGGCTGAGACCCATAACACTATTTGTATAATGTGATTGAATCTGCCCTTATACCTACTTAAATACTCGTACTTACCATTTACAAAGAAAACAAACAAAAGAATTAATAAGAAAATAAAAATCAAATATGGTATGGGTCCCAACGTGTAGTTGACCACACGGCAATTTTCCGGAAAGTAAGTAAATTTTTTTTTTCTGCATAAAGTAAGATGTTCCTTAAAATTTCGCCTTTATATTCCAACGTTGAAAAATCCTGGTACTTAATGGGTTAAGCGGTAAAATGAAATTCAAACTTTAGATAGATATATTTCCGTCAATATTTAGATATTTAATAAAAACGCGAATATATATTAATTAACCTATAAACAACAATTTCAATAAAGAATTAATAAATCGAAAATCTCCTAAAAATTAATTCTCAACCAAATTCTAGCTGATACTATACCCTGTCTAGAGCTTTTCAGGTGCAAGAGAGAAATTTATTGTAGATGCTCCACACCTATTTTTCTCTCCCTTAGACGTAGTATCTGTTGCATGCCCTTGGATCGGCCTTGCGTATAAATGGGGTTCTTCTTATATAAACAAAAGTCTTTTATTTTGCCCATTCGGTAATGCGCCTCTGCTCAAGCGTATTGAGAAAATGTACTGCATAAGTTAATCCAATCCACCTTCGATCAGAACTGCGAGAGTATTTCAGTGAATACGAGTAATTCAAATTCTAAGAAACAAATACACCTAGTATTATTTCATACAACTCGTATAATACGAATATCAGAGCGATTAACATTTTTTTGATCTGTCCCATATATTAAATCCTCAGGAAACGGGAATTCGCATAAATTGCACGTGTTCAGAAAAGTTGATAAGATTTTCCAGCACTGTAGCTGTAGTATCATACGATCCGTTCTTAGTTTCTGTGTATAACAATGTCTTGTAAGGCATTGTGTGTAAATGTCGTGTTTTAGAGATACATATTATTACGTTAGCATTACGAGTACGTTGGGAAACCAGTACGAAAGCACTACGAGGGCAGTACGAAGAACAGAGGCAGTTCTATTATCTATATACCACACTTGTGTTTTACGAACCGTTGTATCACCAACGGATCTACATAATACTTCTACATTATATTAATCTTGTGCTCCAGTATATATTTGCTCCTAGCAGAGGCTGACCATCCATGTAATCGTTTGGACCTGAGAGGAAACACGCTGGGATCAGGTGCTAAGGAGACAAATTATAATTGATTATTAATTTCAACTTATAATTAATAATGGATTTTTTCAGTAAGGTGTAATCGCCTTAGTCCACTTTATCACAGGACGAAGTTTCAATTTAAATTATTGGTAATGTTTCTGCTATTCGGCACTACATTCTTCCGCCTTAAATCATTTAATTACATTATGTTTGTGATCCTTATTCTATCTACCTAGTCTAATTCCTTCCAAAAAAAAAACCCTTACTGCTTATCTCTTCCTGCTATTTCCTCGTTTTCTACTCTGCCATTCCTTCTTTTTCCTCACTCCTTCTATCTAACTCCGCCATCCAACTCTTCCCTTCACTACCTCCTTTTAATAATTGCACAATCTTCTTTTCACTTTTTACTCCTTTCTCACAAGAATAAGAAATGTTTCTACCTCTCTCAATCATACATTGCAGATCCTTTCTATTTTCCCAGTATCTGCTGCAATTTCAATGTTTATTAATATACAACTGGATATATTTCATACATCTGGATATCAAAGTGCCGCACTACAATTTATATACTGTCGTACAGATTCAGACTATATTCGTCCATAAAGTGACCTATGCCAAAAGGCAATACTAACCATTAAAGTAGAAGGTTCATCTCATGATAAAATCTACACACTGCTCAAAAAGTCCTCCTCACAAGTAGTCGCAGTGTGAGACAGACCTAAGTATACAGACTACTAAAGCTAAATTTTTGCCAACTAATATAAAGTGGAGAAAATAATGTTGGCCGGGAACGTTGAGTCGTTAATTCCAGGGTACTATGCATTCTGATTCAATTTCTAGACCAGCGCTGTATCTTCAGGTTATACCCCCAGACCAGCACTATATTAGGTATCGATATTATAATGAGTATGCAAAGGAGATTTTTGAAACTAGAAAAATGCTATTGAAGAATGATGAAGTAAGAAGAAGAAGAGATGCAGAGACAGTAATAGGAAGTGAAGGAGAAGAATTAGAGCAAGGGAATTGGGATATTTTCACGGCGGATGAGATTGAACAGTAAATTAGATAAAATGAGTTATAATAAGTTCCTTTGTACATCTTTTATTTGTTCCTACATAATTATATATTAATGTAATTGAAATGTAAAAAATTAAGGGGGATAGTAGTAGTAAGTGGAAAAGCAGCACATATGGGCGGAAACCTACGAGGTGCTATTCAATTTAATAAATAAAAAAAAAGACCAGCGCTTTATATTGTGAATTGGGTAGTTATCAAAGATTAATAGATTAAGTGGCTCTAAATATATACTTATTAGACAGCGGTGTAATTCCTATATCCCGGTAAACATGTTGGAGTCACGTTGCCAACAGTTCAGCTTCTTCGTTCATATAAAATATCTATTGTATCGGCTACAAATGGCGAAACCACTCCACCTGTCGGAATACAAATAAAGATAAAGTGGATGCGAACTATAATTGAAGTGCCATAAAGATAGAAATGTCACAAAACAGGACACTTCACCAAATTGTTTATTGGGATATGAGGCGACACCTTAACTGCTAACATAGCAGACGTTAAATAAACACAATTTTATTGTGTTTCGGATTTCAATTACTGTCAACGTAATATTACCTGAATAATTGTGTTTTTCCTCGCTGTATCTCTTTGCACATCATTCCCATCACCTGATTTGACTGACTTATGATTAATCTGTATTACAAAACATACGAGGTCTGTTCAAAAAATAAGGTGAGGCAAAAATTTCGCGGGCTACGTACATTCGATTATCGATTTTTTTATTTTGTTATGTTGGTAATAAAAAGTTAGAAGTGTTTTGCGTGTTCGGCGATTTTCTACTGTCGAAAAAACATGAATCAAAGAGTTTGCATTAAATTTTATGTGAAAAATGGAATCAAGTGCTCCAAAACACTTGAAATGTTGAAAGTGGCATACGGTGAGTCTACTTTAAGCCAAAAAAATGTTTACAAGTGGTACATGCTTTTCATAGAAGGTCGAGAAGATGTGAATGACGACGCTCGCCCTGGACGCCCCAGCACATCAACAACCGATGAAAATGTTGAGGAAGTGAAGAAAATTGTTATGGAAAATCGTCAAATCACTATTAGAGAAGTTGCTAAGGATGTCGGTATATCGGTTGGCTCATGCCATGTAATTTTTTCAGAAATTTTGGGCATGAAGCGTGTGGCAGCGATTTTGACCAAAAAAAATCGTCGCATGAGCATCGCTCAGGAATTGTTGAATGACGTCAACGGCCAAAAACAACACCGTAATCATGCCTCAGCCACCGTATTCACCAGATTTGGCCCCCTGCGACTTTTTCCTGTTCCCAAGATTGAAGAGACCCATGAAAGAACGGCGTTTTAAGACGATTGAGGAGATACAAACCGAATCGCTGAGAGAGCTCAAGAGCATATTAAAAAGTGCATATCAGAACTGCTTCGAGGATTGGAAAAAACGCTGGCACAAGTGTATTATATCTGAGCGGGACTACTTTGAAGGGGACAAAATAGAAATTGATGAATAAATAAATATTTTTTGAGAAAAATGAAAATTCTCCTTATTTTTTGAACAGACAGTGTTTTCATTAAATATCCTAGTTCGTCACTGTTTCCTAGTTATTATAAAAGCGAACATTGTGGGTTCGAAAATATTCAAATTATTTCTATATAGTGTATCTCATAAAATCTTCTGTGGAATAAATTCACTCCAAATCTTTTGCTATGAATTTTAATATGGTTTATAAAAATAAGTTAGTAGTGGTCATCAAAACTTCTTAAAGAAAAAAAGAGCACATAGAAGTCTTACATAGGATAATGTAATCTTTTTACTGAGTCTATGATGAACAACGGAAATCCGCGAACAATAGCTCCAAAAATGTATTACAAGTTGTTTGTCTTCTTGAAGCATCTCTTACTTTATCCTGAAATGGTTTTGCGAGCAGCTATTACTTCTAGTGTTGAACGCAAGATATTTTGTGATATTGCGCAAGTATCGTAGTCGATTCGTGGTAGATTCGTGGATTGTTGAGCGCCGTGCTCTGCGATGTCACCGTCACAACATTCCCATAGGAGCGTAATTTATGCTTGAATCCAAGGCGGTTTACTTATCCTGCTTATATCTGTGTAAATACAAGTGGTCAAATACGTATCTAACATTCTTACTGAAAACCAGTAGACAACTTATTTATGTCTGAATTGTTTTCAAAATGCCGCCATATGAATACTATATGTGCAGTGGTGTAGTCTTTACAGCCAGTCAAATAGCCAGGGACACTTCTTATTCGTATTTTTATATATTTAATTTATTATATTGTGAAATATGTAATTTTATGCATATGTATTTACTAATTAATTTATCTATTCCATGCTAGATATCTTTTATAACTGAGTTCAATTATTATTTATATCTCTTTATATTTATTTCACTCTCTGTTTTTGTTTCTTCTAAGCATTAGATTAAACAATACGACAGGTCCTATACTAACAAGTATTAAAATCATTATCTAGTTATTATAACCAAATCAATTATCCAGTTATAATACACATCTATTGTTCTTCAATTCAATTAAATTATGTTTATTTGTATCTGTTTATACAAATGCATTTTATACAAATCTACAAAATTTGTTTTTTCTACAAGATACAGTCAACTACAAAGCAATCTTTTGGCGCGGGACTGAAATTAATGTACAATCTGCTATTTTGCACCATTTTTGATTCTACAAAACCGAATTTGTAACATTTTTGGTGCTTCGAACCGGATTTTGTAACAGTTCCATTCTAATCTTTATTTCTTTGATTCAATTGAAAACGTCTTTTTAAGAACTACCATCTGTAGATGGTAAGTTAGAATGAAATTCTATGCGTACAATAATTTTAATGTCGCTAAGGTGTATTTAATGCCGGCGGTCCACTCACGGCGAGACATTTGTTAAAAAATTTGTCGATGTGCCGAGAATGAACATGGCTCCTTTGACTTGTGACAAGATACCGCTCATCAACCGAGGCGAGAGTACTCGACAAAGTACTGTACACACTCGATCTCGCCTTTCTCGGCGAGACACTTTATTATTTTTACATACCTGTCACTGAATGTCCTCTAAACAGGATAGATTGTAATAATCTATATAAAAAATTATTAGATACAAACCATTGTGGATCATAAAGTCGAATAGAAATATTTATTTGTTTAGGAGTTAATAAATTTAACAAATTTTGTGTTATTTCTAATTAAAAGAGATCACATATAAAATAACAGTGTGTTTAACAGAAGTAAACCTTTTTAATAGTTAATTTTTAAGCATCATTTAGTTTTACTATTTATACTAGCAAAAATTTGTACGTTCCGGTCCAATATCTTGACGTACTTGAAGCCTAAATCGTCCACTAATCATTAGTACATCGGCACAACTCGAAAATAGGGCTAACTGAGATTTTCAGTCAAAACAATTTCTTTTTTGTAGGCTTAAAAACCCCATTACAACTAGAACACGACTGGTTTGAGTTTTAAACTATCATCACCGAATGTAAAACTTTATGTTAAAAGAACGAAAATTTTATATAAACTAATTATGTAAACTGTTATTAACTGTAGTGCATGTGATCATAAAATATAAATTAATCCTTTGAAGTGTTTTATCGACAAATATTTTGTCGTTCTCTTTGTGGATGTGATTCAGTTCCACCACTGATATCGTACTCTGGTGCTCTGTTCCGCTGAAAACATTTTTATGCGGATTGTTAGATCGGACTTTATATTTATACATGAATATCCTCACTACTACTTACTCTCCTTCCATCTCTCTTTCACGTTTCCACAACAGAATCAAGTTACTTTGTTTACATACGTTTAAGAGTCCAAAAAGAATAATCTTCATACACTTAATCGGCTTGTCCCCGTATCTCCATGTCTCCGTGTCTCATTCTGCAAGTTGGTAGCTATTCTGCATGATAGCTACCAACAGTTAATTGATATACAGCAGAAAATTGTGTGATTTGTCGCCAGGTTTACTAAGGTACGTAATTTAGGTTTGTCGTTTTATTTATTGGCGGATCGTTTTCGTCGTTCGTCGCGTCCTGTTTGCGTTTGCTTACATATGGGAATACATTGTATGGTATACTTCCACAGAGTATCTTTGTTCGTTGTTGGCGGTGAAGTTGCCAAACTCCTGCGAATGTGCATTGTAAAACAAATCACGATCTGTTGAATAGTAGAACTGTTCAGCGACGTGGAGAAGTGGACTGTATAAGTCAAGCAGGTTTCATGTTGTTTCTTCTCACTCCTTCCGCACTTTTTTTTATAGATCCCTCATAAATATATATTTATTTATCCTGAATGACAATCTGCCCAACTTAAATGAAGATTAAGACAGAATTCACAAAACAAAGTTCGGTAAAGATGAAGAGGAAAGAATGTATCGACACGTATAGGGCTTCTCCATTGTCACCAGAAGAACATACCTTCACTCTTTTGCCCGTGTGGCATGTGATCGGATGGTTTGTCTAACAGAGACATTATCAATCAATTATATCATACTTGTTGTGATGTTTTTATCATCTGTTTGCGATGGCAATAGATCTGTTTTCGCTTGGAGCAGCTGGTTGTAATATTATTCGCTTTAGGAATTCGAAAGAGATGTCTTTACAACTTTTTTAATAGACGATGTCATGGATTCAACACGAGTATAATGTTTTTTGGGGATATCGTTTCCATACATATTGAATCGTTATTTTTTTCTAGTCGGGCCGCTGTTGGGGCCGTCCGGGGCTTTGACCCTTGGTGGATACCGCTTTCCTGATCACTGCACCGCTTTCTCCACCAAAACAAGACTCTTTTTCGAACAAGGTAGGATGTCAATACATTTTTTATAAAGATATTTGTTATGAAACAGCACAATTTTTCTAAATAAAGCACAACTGTGAAATTCTTCGAGAAGTGAATACTACAATCTGAATACTTTTTTATATGTTTTTAAATGTAACATGATGTCGTTTTACTCACCCCTTCATTCCCCGTTTATAGTGTCACACACCTCACACCCTCACACCCCCACACCCTTGTACCTCGCAATCTTAGACGTTACGGACCTAGCGGAATGTTTTAAATATGCTTCTAAAGGAAAGAATGACGGTCGTACTTCGGTACTTTTATCGTTGTTTTCATTTATTTACAATTTACGTTTGAATGTCAGACGATAAGCTTCTTGCAAATGCGAGAAGAGCTACTTTATTATTTCTGTTTAATTAAATACGCGAAGAATAGCATTTTAGCCCACTGTACTATGGTACAGGGTGGTTCTCGTTCCCAAAAAACTCGTTATGACTTTATCGTTTCTGTCCCCCGCGGATTTCTCATTATAAAACAAGAATTGTGTATCTCTTACTCTTGAACTGAAGCTGGAACTGTATTGTATTTCACGACTGTGTTATTTTATTAATTAACTGTATTTTTACTAATTAAAAAATATTGAATCCTTCACATTTGTTTGAAACGAAACGGTTAAATATTTTCATAAAGGCACGTTCCCACGAGGCGAGTGGGTCAGATCAGTAATACTAATATTACACACATGAAATGTACATTCATTTTTATAGATATATAATATATATGTATATATACATATATATATAATTATTAATTCCATTTTTGGGATTTTTTTTTGGATTTGTAAATTAGGTACTAAAGTTCCCATATAAAGTACCTATGTATAAAATTTCAACTTTCTAGCCGAATTGTTACCCTCGGCAAAAACCAATTCCAATTCCAAATCAAATTCCAATTTTTCATTTTCTAATTTTCAAAAAATGTTAGCATTAAACACCGTAATACATATACCAAATTTCAACTTTCTATTTTTTACGAATTAGAAGTCATAGCGCAAAAAGTAAAAAAATTTTTTTTAGTTTTTCCAAAATTACGGGTTTCCAGGAAATTCAGGGGAAAATCCGAGGACACCAAAAGTCTTAGAATTATTTTCTCTATAAAATAGACAATTTTCAGGAAAATACGCGGTGCCGTTTTCGAGCCACCATACGAATCGCGTAAATTAGTAAAACACGTAATAGAAAAATTAATTTTATTATACAAAGATACTATCAACTTTCGACCTCCCATGCGAGGTCATCTTCGGGTAATTGCACTTTGTACTGACACACTATTATTCCCCTATCAATATTGGTCCTCACGCTAAGAATTGCAAATCAAAATTAAGAAATGACTCCCGTTACAGTGAAACTATAACAATTATATATAAATTGATAATAATCTTTTATCTTTATGACAGAACAGTGGTCGAGAGCAATTATGCTTGGAGTCGAATTACTACTCTTCGGGTTCAATCCCCAGACCCAGCGCTACAGCATTTCTGGGCTTGGCTGTCAACAAAGTTAAATTGATTACGTGCTCACAAAATTGTAAAGGAAACTTATTAGGCATCGCTCTAGTTCCTATATGTATATGGGGTCACAATACCTTAAAAACTGTCAACATAGGAGGAGAAAAAGGCCAATGTTCAGTAAATAAAACAAATAGAATCCTGCTTAAGCTATACTCAAATTCTTCATTTAACACGTATATGTTATTTTTTATAGTCCAAGATCACAGAGCCGGCAGACATCACTTATTTTCTGATGAACAAAATGTGTATGCCTAATGATCGTATGCCTACCTGCTAATTTGACCAGGCGGCCATTTTCCAGGTATCAGGTAATCAAGGTTTATGTCTTACTCACTCTCATGAGCACGGATAATGTACTCTCGCTTCTACTCATAGCGGAATTAAAATTGGGTCTAGGGGATGTTTGGCCCCTTGGATAAATCTGTCCTCTTGTAAAACTTTTTAAAACAGTTGTCTTGTAATACCTTGTATTACCTTGCAGACGCTTTAAAGCTGACAAAAAAATTACTTAAACTTACTTATTTTCTGATGATCCATTTTTATATATGTTAGCGAGACAACTGTTTTAAACGTTTTACAAGAAGACAGACCGACCATCACCTAGCCCCAATTTTAATTCCGCTATGAGTAGGAGCGAGAGGGCATTATCCGTGCGCATGAGAGTGAGTGAGACATAAACCTTGATTACATGATACCTGGAAAATGGCCGTCTGGTCAAGTAAGCAGGTAGGCGTAAGATCATTGTACATACTAACACTACTCAATCTTACACATTTTGTTCATCAGAAAATAAGTGATGTCTGCCGGCTCTGGGATCTCACTCTTATTATTTTAACACATAATAGCAAAAAACGCGTAACAAGAGAGTTAGTAGACTGTACTGAGATTCCCAAAGCTGGTAACATTTTAATTGATATATAGTGTTACATCACCCTCACATAACCATTCACCCATTCACACTTCAATGCATTTCAAACCCCTATATATTCCCTCCCTTTTCTCCTTCGAATCACTAAGCTACTCGACGGAATTTTTTTTTTTTTAAACTTCCAAATCATGGAGATCTTTTGATACTTTTTTACGGTCAAATCTCAGAGCCCTGACGTTTTTTCTTTTAAGACCAGATGAAATTAAAAAACAAGTCTAGTGCATTCACTTAGAAAAGTTCATACCATTCTGCGTGGCTAAGAATTTTCTAACTTTAATAAAATCAGTGCCGGCGGATGAAAAGAAAATTTACTAAAAAGATAATGCGTGTAACGCATTACAATTTCATTTACAATTCATTTCCCGCTTTTACGAAGAGTTGAATTTTTATTATTTATTTATATCCGATGCTGAGTACTATCACAGACGACCTCCTACTATGTTGGCAATATATGTGGTGTCGTCTGTGTGTCGTCTCATATATGTGAACTACACCGCTACATACTAAGTTTATGATTAAGAATGTACATAATCAAGTAAACTTGGTAACAACCAAACACAGAAAATATAACTCTGGTCCGGAGATTGAACCCGAAGACACAGCAGTTAGCGACAAGTATCAATGCTCTCGCCCACTGTGTCGTTATAACTGTAATTAAAATACTGATTTATTTATGTTATAATTCTAATTTATAAACTTTGTAAATTATTTAAAAATCTCCAGCAAGTTGGTCGTGAAGACATGTAGGGTCTACTTACGATCTCGGATCGATGCTGGTGCCATTGATTATATGTCAAATGTACCATAACCACGCATTTATTAGATGTCTTAAGGCGGCACCAGACGATGCGGTGAACGTTTGATTCAAATGTTTGCCTCTAACATGTGAGTCAAATATTGGAAGATTGACATGGCAAGTTTCCTGCTACACGGTGGACCGAATATTTGATCCGAATAATTTATTTATTTTATTAATTTGTTGATATTATTGACACTGACACTGTTTAACAAAAATTTTCAAGTAAATTATGACATGTTTATCAAGTGTGTGGTGAGGCTATAAAAATCCCTTTTGACTGGGTTCGAAAGACCGACAACAGCCCGAACTTCTTTCAACATGAACGTTGGACACATAACTTTGGACAACGTTGGAAGGTGTTCTTAACATCGTTTGGGGCCGGCTTTATCCTCGCGTCTTTAAAAACTATCAACGTAGTAGGGCAATAACCATAAATAAGCATATCCCAATGCTAACCTCAACGTTATTTTATCACATACATTTTGTAATTTCCTTCTGCTTAGCTTTAACGGCTGATACCACATTAGCTTACCACAAGCTAATTCCAAGATGCATTTTCTACTTCGCATATTGAAATTATATCGCAAAACAAGTTTCACATTTGCTGGCTTACTAAATGCTTATTCAAGTATTATTTTTAGAGAAAGAAAAAGCAAAATAAAGGGCCCTCAAAATATCAGTTACTTTGTGGTTCCTATTATTTCTGCGAGGGTATGTGTATATCATATAATATATTTATTTAACGTCAGTGTATTTCCTATGCTGATTTCTATCACCGCCGACCTCCTACAATGTTAGCAGTATTTATGATGTCGTAGTCTCCGTAGTCGTTGACGTATACGAGAACTACACTGCTGCCTTATAAGTTTTATGATTATGAGAGAACATAATCAAACTATGTGCGAATTAAAATCGAACCCGAAGACGAAGATATATGTACTAATTCTGTTTTTACGCGAACTTTCTTTACGCGGATTTGATTTAACGCGATTATATAAAACTATTTCATCACTTTTTTACGCGATTTGCGAATGCATTCGTATACTTTAGTTGATTTTTTCTCTATTTTTACATGGATATGTACCGTATCTTCTTTTACGCGAATATGTTGGGAACATATCTATCGCGTAACAACAAAATCGAAAGTATATTTAATATTTGTATCGTAATGAGCTTAACTGCTCTAATTGCATAATTAATTATTTGATTAAACATTATTTGAAGACTTTGTTACCTCAGGTTAATTCATTCGGATAATATTCGATTAGCCGCGATCTCCAATCAGAAATTAATTCATAATATTAGCGAGAGATGGCTCTGAAGTTCCGCGTTAACATTCAGTTAGCTTATTCAAAAAATACACAACCTTTTTTTCGCTTTTGGCTTTGACATTTTTCTCTGATCACAAAATAAATCAAATTTAAACTTGAAATATTCTTTTTTTTTATACTGTATATAATTTAAAGTTTTATACACGTGCAAAAACGTATACCGATGGTGACGGTGTGTTTTAGCAAATTATATTGTGACAACGAAACCGACGCCTTTGAAGCAAAGTCCGATGCTGACTCCAATACAAACGCCAACGCCAACGCCGACGCCCTTAGTCAAAAAGAAGGGAATTTAATTTAGTGAAATTACGGTGCTTGTGCTTTAATTATGTTAGTATCAGTATTCATCTAAACAACGTTTTTTTTTCTCTACTTTTCTTAAATTATCACACCGTTTCAGAGTTTTTTATAAGCTCTGTTTTTAAAATTCATTCTTTTTTTATTTTATGCTGAAATTATCTATATATTAATAAATATTTTAAGTTCATTAAGAATCAAGTATTATATACGCTTTAGTTACAATGTTATAATATATCTCGATACATTAAACATTTAGATACCTTTGCTATATATGAAATATAGATACAGAAATATAGAATGGACCTGTATGTTCCTAAGAATGATAAAATGAGTTGATTTTAGATAATTTGAAACCTTTGAAGATAAGAAATACTTCTAGATTTCGTTTAAGTAAAATACAGGTCTGAATTAACCCTGCAGTATATATGGGCTTTGTCCTCATTTTTTAGTGGTCGATTTTTCAATTGTTGATTGAAATTGTTGTTAATAAATGTGTATTGGCGTGTCTATTTTATTAAATATCTAAATATTGACGGAGATATAGCAATTAAAAGTTTGAATTGTAGTTTTAGCGCTAGAAATGGTCGGCCATATTTGTAAGACGTGAAATGTTATTTGTTGAGTAGGTCAGTGCTGTGGTAATGTTCTGTAGCTGTTGGTAGTCAAATAATCAAGTCAAATCTGCTAATGCAGACATAATATTGGAATTTGAGAGTTCCTTGAAATAGCTGTAAATAATATTTTATATTTTAATATATACGAGTATAGTATATAGCAGAGATTTATGAGCTGTAAGGTTGGTAACCTTACACAAGGATTGTGATGTCACATGCACTTGGAATGTGTACAACGTTGAATCCCTTTAATATTTAAGGAGACAAAATGACTTTTTTAATTGTTAATATCTCTTAACATATAAGGAGTTATTAAAAAATAATTGAACATTTGAGGTTCTAATAACCCACTTTATCAATATATAGTACACTTTTGTAGAAATTAAGACATAGGACACAAGCCCATTTTTTAATTTCCCGCGCAGTTGCGTCAACTGCCATCTATTAATAAACTGCTATCAAATATTGAGCAAGCTACGTCATTTAGTTTGTATTTGACAGCCATGGGTGGGATTGAGTAGTCACCATGGCAAAAATCCATAAATTGGGTTAGGAATTGCTACTCCAAATTTAGTTCCTGCGACTATTTTCTGTTTCCAAACCTGAAGAAATGGATGGGCGGTAAGAGATTTGGGTCCAACAAAGAGGTCATCACTGAAACAACTGAAAGAAACGCCTATTTTAAAAGCCTTGAGAAAACCTATTATTTGGAAGGAATAAATTTTTTGAAAAAACTCTTAAATGTGACTCCTCCAACTAAATGTGTCGAGTTTAAAGGAGAGTAAGGCCCTCTGCACATGAGACGACTGATTGCAAATCTTAGCCCGAATGAGAATGGAACTGTGTTGTTAGTGAGAGAACGAACGTGTATACGAGTGAGAAAAAACACACGACACGAACAAAACTAAACTGGTTTGGAGTACATTTTCAGCGACTCTGTTTCTCGGTCGTAGCGCCAAGCTTGGTTGCATGTGTGAACAGAGATGTGCACAAATACTATTTAAAAGTGTTTAAATACATACATACATACAAATACGACAAAATAAAATCCCTTTTTATCTCGTGTGCGGAGGGCCTTGCTTGATAAATAAAGCGGTTTATAAAAAAAAACATATTACAATTAATCAATTATCAAACTGCCCTCGTATATAGTATTACAGCTGCATTGATGCTTGACACTGACTGCTGTGTCTTCGGGTTCAATTCAATTAAAAAAAAAATACTATTTCGGTGTTATAAGTTGTAAGTTTTACATCCATTTTATATAATTTGTACAATAGCGGGGGCTGTAATTTCATTTTTTTTATATTACCCAGGAATCCCGGGATTTGTTTTTAAATTTCCCGTTCCCCGGAACAAAAAAAGTCGGGAATACAGCTCCCTCTAATCTGCACTACTCCCCTTCCTCTTTTCACATGAAGCGGGTATGCTAAGGTGTCAACAAGCTAATAAATATGAATTTCTTTGGAAATAGTCAACTAAAATATAAACTATCGTACGTATAACGGGCCCTACACGGCACACGGGAGGCACACGGACTCCCTGCACTGCCAGTACGTACATCTTTCTACTCGGTTCTCCTCGTGATATTTGAATTTAGTACGGCACACCCGCAATGCCATAATCTTATGTCGCCGCTAATATTGCTAACATGACATATAGTATTTAATACAGTGGCATTATTGCCCTCATTCCTCCTTTTCTACGGAGCTTAAAAGTTCCTTGTCGGAGTTGGACTTCCTAGTGCTACAAATCATTCTGCGCTAAATCCAAGCAGTTTGACTTTTACATGTGGAAAAAATCCTTGAGTGCCAGAAACCTAAAATCGTTTACTTTGAATTGAGGTTGTTTATTTGTTTATTTATTAACTTTGAAAAATGATTGAAAGGCAAATGTAGATGAATCATTTGCAGAATCGAATTAACCGTTATTGTGGTCCCAGCCTGCGAGAGATTTTTGAGGCTCTAAGGCCTAATCAATCGGTTTTTTTTTAATGTGTCTTTGATAGTTATCAGTACTTGTAAAGTTAAACATTTGTAATACATAATTTATAGTTTATAAATACGAATAATATTAAAAAAAAAGAAAAGAAAAATTTAATTAATTGATAAAGTCAATGCTTTCAAATAACTGCTTATAGTCTTCAGGCATATTACAGTTTTGTCATTGTCTGTCTGGTATGAGTACTTAAAGCATTGAAGTGTTTTCTTAAAAATAATCTAATAATTGTGTCAAATAACATAAATGACAAAAACTAAGTAGTTTCACTCTTAAGTTTATGACATTATTAATTTGTTTGGTTACATTTATGAGTTATGTGAGTATTGAATTAGATACGGGTTGACTTTTACACATATCGAAGATCTTTCTTTAATGAACTGGTTAAAGTACTGGACATAACATAGATTTATTCGAATTAGGGAGGTGGGGGAGGTGTAAAGTCAAATAAAAAGGAAGCATATTTTCGATAATGTTCTTTGACGACACAGTTAATATATAATTATTTCTATAATAACTACATGATAAAATGACATTAGAAGAATACTTTGTGATATTTTCATAAATAAATATCAAGAAATGGGTCATTGACAGCGAATCTCCGCAGACGTCACAAAAAAAAGTAACATTGCGGTGCCACTCATAACTCATCACAGCATTATCTGAAATCGAAAAACCAAAATGATTTCATTAGTTGATAAGTTTCTGCAGGTAACGCTGTCAAGCTTTTCTTATTTTATTGATTTTTTAATTTTTTACAGCACTTAAAAGTCAAAATATCGATTCTTAGTGAAAAAAATCGAAAACTTTGTTATTTTAAAATACGTTAAAATAAAAAATAAAGAAAAACTCGACAGCGTTACGTCGGCATTTATTTAAAGAAAGAGTGTACAAAATTTCAAAACAATCGGTCCAGTAGATTTTGAGCTAGAGAGGGCACCTACTCTGAAAAAGCTATGAGTGAGAAACCAGACCAGAGAGGTAATGACTTAAAACTCTATAACTGCAACAGTTTTACTCTAATCGACTTCAAATTTTTTACACAATAAACTTAATATGTTGTACAATAATATAAATAAATAAAAAAAGAAAAGTTGAAACCTTACACCCCCACATCAATTTAATTCAATCATTCAATTCCAATTTCTATATGCCTGGTAACATTTCTGAGGGTAATCATACTATCATACCTGAAATCACCTGAAAACGACATTTAAAGTTTATTATTGTTGTTTTTATATTTTCAATTCCTTTTTATCTATTTTTATTATAACCTAACAATATGCACTGTGAGTTCTGTTGACTCCAAATATCAACTGTGTTGGTCGTTATTCTTACAACGTTATCTATGGCGTCCATTAGTATATGGTCACTATTTTACCGACAGACGAGCTTAATTATTCGCATTAATTGTAGTATAATAATTGTGTGTTTTTGTAAATTTGTTTATTATATGGTTGTTATATTTGTTTATTAGTGATTTTTTTTATTATTTGGTGAATTAATTCTTTGCCAGTCATGCAATAAATTTAAGCATTGCTGAGTGTTAGAGCTTACGACCTAATTACCTCAACAACTCAAGTATATGGAATCCTGCATTTATAAGAACTGTGCTAATATAAAAATAGGCGGCTCAATATCTCTAGCGCGTTGTATGTATTAGCATGAAAAATTGTAAAAATAATAATATACTAACATTGAATTTTTGTCATTAAAATTCAAATAAATTGTATCGTTCCAAACCCCTCAACAGATTTACCAATACTAAATTCTAAGTCTCATATATTGATTCAAATAAAATTCCAATGCAGATTCTAACAAATAAATTTCTTTGTTCTTTCGCTGGTGATATTCGAATCTGCGGATCTGTGGATAGAGGAAGCTGGGTACAGGGTACAGGGTATGGGTACAGCGCATCACTTTGTCGCATTGCAACATACTTCCTATATTTGATGGAAACAATCATTTGATTTGAATGCGTCGAAATCAGAAACGATTTCAAACACTTGGGGGTATTACGTATTACTCGTACGAGCAGTGCAAGACGGGTGGCTACAGTGTGGAGGAAAATTTGACAACGGGTTTGTGTCCTATGTCTTAATTTCTATAAAAGTGTACTATATATTGATAAAGTGGGTTACTATAACCTCAAATGTTCAATTATTTTTTAATAACTCCTTATATGTTAAGAGATATTAACAATTAAAAAAGTCATTTTGTCTCTTTAATTATTAAAGGGATTCAACGTTGTAGACATTCCAAGTGCATGTGACATCACAATCGTTGTGTAAGGTTACCAACCTTACAGCTCATAAATCTCTGCTATATGTATTTATATATCAAAATATCAAATATTAGTTACAGCTATTTCAAGGAACAATCAAATTTCAATATTATGTCTGCCTAAGTAGAGTTAAATAAATTAAAAACTTATTATTCTTTGATTTGACTTGATTATTTGACTACCAACAGCTACAAAACATTACCACAACACTGACCTAGACGACACAGTTGGGTGAGAGCAATGATGCTTCACTCTGACTACTGTGTTCTCGGGTTCGATCCCCGGGCCAGAGTTATATATTCTGGGTTTGATAAAATAAGATTTAATTGGTTGTGTGCAACCATAGAAAAATGAATATTGAAAAAAAATGATCATAAAAAGAAAAATTCGAGAACGAAAATAGGAGAAGGAAAAAAAAATAAGAAAATGAAAGAAGAAGAAAAAGACCAGCTTGAAGAGAGCGGATGAAGAAGAGATTGGATGGAAATGGGAACATCATAGTTAAGGCAATTGCTGTATCATATCGAGATGCTGAAATAGGAAAAGAATGAGGAACTTGAGGTTGAATGAGGAGATGATTGATGAAGCACCAATGGAGTACTTTAAAATGGAATAAGGAAAGAAGCTGAAACATAGAAAAAGGAAGAATTATATTATATTGTATAAGTTATATGTTATAAGAAAAGTGTATATAAAATGTAATATTGATTTAAAAGTGCTAATAACTACTAATAGTTGATGCACTGAAAATAAATATTAAAAAAAAAAAAACACTGACCTACTCAACAAATAACTGACGTTCAAATGCATTTCACGTCATACAAATATGGGCGACCATTTCTAGAACTAAAACTACAATTCAAATTTTAATTGCTATATCTCCGTCAATATTTAGATATTTAATAAAATAGACACGCCAATACACATTTATTAACATCAATTTCAATCAACAAGTGAAAAATCGACCACTAAAAAATGAGGACACAAGCCCATTTGAAGAATCAACGACCTAGTATTTCTTATGCATATAATCAATGTAACATATTTAACTCATTTTCTTGAGACATTGCAAAAAAGAAGCCAATTTTTTACGATACCCACTTAAAGAAACAATATCGTTTTATCACAAATTGATAATGAAGATATAAAAATAGCATCGCGTCCTAAGCCCGTGCGCTGTGCCCGTGTGGTGGTGGCGCCTCCAGCTACTTTACCACTTTGCCACTGGCCTGTACGTGCTACCGTTTTACACTTTGTTCGTCAAGATTGCCACTTATCTGTTATTTTTTTCTTGTAGAATTTAAACTCCCCTTCTTTTGACTTTACGCTTCCTTTAAGGGTTATAATACGAGGTAATTGCCTAAAGAAATAGCCCCGGTTAGTCCCGTCGTCAACGTCGCGACGACTATAAGATTTTTAACAGCAGTTAAAAGTTTGTAATGTTCTACAATAGGCAAATTCGTTACTTCTACTTTGTACTAGTTCTATCTCACTCTCTTCTATTTAATAGAATTGATATATCTGTCTCTTTTTTACGTTAAATATTCTGATTTTTGATACTCAATAGTGTCACTAAACGAGATCACAAGCAAGCGTTAATTATTGACTTTTTAATTAAACATATACAGTTAGAAAATTCTTTTTTATATCTTAATTCTTATCATCTCTCCTTTCCCCTTCTCCATGTCTTATTAACCTCCTCCCGTCATGCAAACAAACATAAATTTAAAATAATTATTCAATAAACAATATAAATGTATTTATTTTATTTAGCGTCGCCATAATTCCGATATTAAGACCTCTATTTTGTAGCTTTTTATGCCATTTAGGCCATTTTTCAAAGGCCTATATTACCTAAATTAGATATATGTATATATAAAGTTAACTTTATTAATTAACGTAAGGATTATTATTGTTTCTCAATATTTATTCTAATCCTTATATCTAAACTTGTTTGTTTGAAGAAAGACCTCTAGCTTATATACTCCGAGCGTGGTTTTTAATAATTAGTCAGTGCCGTGAAGAAACTAAGTACCCCAGTAAACATTTTGGAGTCACTTTGACATCATATTGAAGATGCGGCATGATTTTTTTGTCATAAAAGAGTTCATTTATAGTTCAGTTTCTCACATTTTTTCATATAAAATGTCTACTTTATCGGCTACAGATGGCGGAATTACTCCACCTGTCGGAATACAAATGAAGATAAAGTTGATGCGAACTATAATTGAAGTAAAATAGAGAGAGAAACGTCACTAAATAGGGCACTTCACCAAATTGTTTACTGGGACGTTAGTCTTCAGTTAGTAACATTTGCCTAAAGCAAATATTCGTATGCTTTTATGTGTGTTACGTTCATGTTTGTGTACGGATACATGAATCTTTGCCTGTGAACACGAACTATGTGTGCAACTATGCGTATTCGATCACGCATTTGTGGATCCGCGATTAGGAGGTTCAATATTTCATGCTGTATATTCTACGAGTATACCAGTAATGTAGAAGCTATAGCATAAATGGCACGTCAACGATTGAAACCAATCAAGACTAGATACAAATGATCTGACGTGGAAACTAAAAATATACTCGTAGATCATTTAATACCCGTGTGATTTCGCTTTTGGTTTCCATTCGGTTTATAATAATAATACCCAAGATTTCTACAAAAAGAACAGTTTTATTTAATAAAATGAATTATATAAAAAATATACACAAATATAGCACAGCAAGCATATTTCTATTCAGAAAACCCTGTTGTAAATACCAAATTTTATTTTAACAGTTTCAAGTGTGGGATACTCCAGCAATTTCGCCACCACTGGTCTATCCCAGGTAGGAACTCCCAATGCTTATAACTGGGCGAGTCCTGGCCCCATTGTCAAATACCAAGCCTTGGATACCAGGCCTGGCCCAAGCCGTGGCCCCGTCGTTAACTATCAAACTAACAAGCCTGGCCCAAGCTTTGGCCACCAAGCTTGACCCAATCTACAGCCAGGCTTGAACTGAGAATTGAATTATGTTTTATGTATATAAATGTAAATCAATTTATGAGTAAGTGTATGCACTTTATTATTAAATAAACAAAATCAGAATAATTGTGAGGTAATACATTTAAGGATTTATTGATGAAAAAATTTAACAAATTAACTATTAATTATTAATTAAAATTTAAAATTTAACTTGCCTACCATGCCTGGCTCAAGCCTGTTCGCCAGGCTTGGCCCGAGGACATCAACCCAGATTTAAGCCAAGCTAGGGCCAGGCTACGCTAGGGCCAGGCAAGACTTGGCACAAGCTTGGACCAGGGCTGGCCCTGTTATTTTTTCCTACCTGGGATATCATGTATGTTTTGGGTACAAACTACATGGATTTAGTACTCGGTAATTATTACTAAAAATTTAAATTATATTTTTATTGAAAACAAGAGTGTTTACGATCTTTGCCCATAAAGCTACTACCCGCAATAGATTATTACATCTTAAGGTAGTATGACCGTGACAATCGGAGACAAAAGTATAGTCCGACAGTCAATACGAAAACTTTAAAATACTTAATGGGTGTAGTCGATGCATAGAAGTTTTCATATGCAGACATACAATAATACAATGACACTTTTAATGTGGCAGCACTGCTAATCCCAATGCCGTATGTACTATAGAAGTATGTAAACTAAAGATCAGCGTTGCCAAGTTGTGGTATCTGTTTCACACTACACGGCTGTTATTTTTTTTTTAATTTCAACATTAAATATTTATATCTTTTCAACAAATCAATAAAAAAATATTACTTTCATTTCTAAATTTTCCTAATTCTTTGTTATATTATATGTTAGTTTAAAAACCGTTTTTCATATATACACGAAACTATGTCTTCTTTTATATTTTATCGGCCCGTTGCATATTAATTATGTGCACTTTAATTATAAATATCTCGCTTCACAATCGATTGACAAGTTAAGTACACATAACAGTATATTTTAATTTGATCAAAGTCTTAAGAAAAGTGGGTTTATAGCCATACTACCTTAAGCTAGCTTTAAAAAAATTAAATTACATATATTTCTTGGTAACTCAAAAGCAACTAATTTTTCATTTTCTTTAATTGAACATTCCAGTTGAAAAAGACAAATAGAATTAAGTACCATTTAGGAATTCGAAATAAAAGTACCTTGAAGTGGTAATAATAAGAATTTAAATCCATTAATAAACAATAATTAAATATAGTAATAATAAATAATTATAATAACCTAAAATTAAACAATAAATACATAAAATATTAATTTAAAGTACCACTTAGAAGAGAAAAATTGAAACTCCTCTTAACGATTCTCTGTACTCTTATAGTCTCTTCTCTCGTGGCAACTCTAGTATAAAATTTAACCTCTTAAAACCATGAACCCGCTGTTATAATTGAATCCTACCCCTCAAGACTTCCGTAATATCCTTTCCAAAACTCTAGAGCACCCTAAAATACCACCCTGTTCCCCCCAACCCCTAAATTAAATCCAGTCGGTTGAAATTGATACAAGGGTACCGACACAAGTTAAATTTAAATAGAAGGTAGGAAAGTGAGAAAGGTGAATGAAGGACGAAAGGAGCCAACTGTGAGCATTGGTTTTATCTGTGCATCTAACAAAGTACCCGCTGTGCTGCTATGTCCGCTAACTCCAAAAAACAGTTTTACCGTTAAAATCACAAGTACAAGTACACGTTGCCCGTACTCGTATTCGTATTCGTATTCGTACATCGGACTTTAATTTTAATTTAAAATGTTTGGTGTGACGAAATAAAATTATATTTTGACTTTATAAAACGGTTACACTTAAGAATTATGGTGATGATGGTAATAACTCTAAAGAAAAATGTAATCGCTGAACAACAAACTATAATAGGTGTGATATACGAGTAACTTTGATAATCCTTAGTGCTGAAGCTGGTTTCTAGATATTGGATTTAGTGTATCAGAATAATTGTTCAATTTGGGGAGATTTTGAAAAACTATTGTTGCATTGATGCTGTACACTGACTGCTGTCTCTTCGAGGTTAATCCCCAGACCAAAATTACATATTTCGGGTTTGGTTGTTATCGAATTAAATTTATTGTATACATTTATATGTAAAGAAATTATATTTCTTTCGTTGGTAACACTGACTAGAGATATTACAACTGCATTCTGATCAGATGAGCTAACGGTATATATTAGTTGCAGCTACTTTCATTATAGTGTGTGCCAACGGCCGACATAGTTAATATTTGGGCCTGACAGAACTCACTGTTCATAATGTTAAGTTATTATAAAATTAGATAAAAAGGTATTGTCAATTTAAATAATAAACTTTAAATGTTGTTTCTTTGATTTCAGGTAAGATAGTATGGTTTAAGTTATACAGCGTAATTATTATAATGTGTATGTAAACTACTAAGTTTGTTTAAAAATTTACAATTTCTAAAATGATTTATATATATTCATAAACTTATTAGGAAGCGGTGTACCTCCTCTATATATGACGACGCAACGCCACAAAAATTACAAACATAGTATGACGTCGTCAGTGATAGGACTTAGCATCAGATATAGGCCGATGTTAAATAAGTTAAATTTAAAAAAATAAAAAAATAAATAGATGAATAGATCAAAAGTACTCCATTATAAATTAAGATCGTAATGAAAGAAAATGTCGAAATAACGAGTAGTGTCGTAGATTTTTCGCAGTGTAGCAAATTCTAGGATCGTCATTTTCATAGTTTCGGGAATAGGCAAGAAACATATTCTTTTCGGTTGACTATAAAGCACATAGAAATACAACATATTAATTTCAAATTCCAAAATTATGCTTCTGAAGCTAATGCCATCTCATAGCTATCTCTAATGTGATATCTTATATACATGACGTGTGTTATGCGGATAATATTCTAATATATAGCCGTAACTTTTTTATGCACGATTTTAGATAACGCGTTATAATGAAGTCTACTGTATGAAAAAGGAAATATATGTAACTTACGATTTGACACCAGGGGGGTCTCGTTGTTGCATCATTTGATGGTCCTAAAACAATAAACGAGAAATTATTTTTTTAAATTAATTTTATTACTATTAATCTATCACTGATTCGGAGATCGAACCCGAAGATATAGAAGTCTAACGTATATATATATATATATATATATATATATATATATATATATATATATATATATATATATATATATAATTTATTAGGCCACGACGAGGTCTTCATTAAGAGGTCGTCTGTATTAGAACTCAACATTGGAAATGTAACAATGTTAAATAAAAAAAAGGCTCAAATTCGGATTGTGTAATAATTAAGTATCATATTAATAAAAAGAAATTCCAAACACAGAAATTTTATTTGAGTTGAGAAACTGAAAGTTTATATGTTTACGCGATTCGTATGGTGGCTCAAAAACAGCTACGCGTATTTTCCTGAAAATTGTCTATTTTATAGAGAAAACAATTCTAAGATTTTTGGCTTCCTCGGATTTTCCCCTGAATTTCCTGGAAACCCGTAATTTTGGAAAAACTAAAAAAAAATTTTTTACTTAAAAAATAAAAAGTTGAAACTTGGTATATGTATTACGGTGTTTAATGCTAACATTTTTTGAAAATTAGAAAATGAAAAATTGGAAAAGGGGCGTTGAGAATATTAGGGGGTCTAGTAGGAAACTTTGGAGAACAGTTAAATTTTGGATTATTTAATAATGAAATATGTTATTAAGAAAAAAAAATTCAAAATTCGAAAATTTTATTTGTGGGCACGGGGGCGGTTTTTGCCGAGAGTAAAAATTGTGCTAGAAAGTTGAAATTTTGTATATGGGCTAACTTTGGTATTTAATTTATAAAACGAAAAAAAAATCCTAAATTTTAAAAACAAAGTGGATCAAATAACGTTTAAATTTTGAATATTAAAAAAGTTAAAGTTGAAACAAATATTTTTGTTAGACGGTTTATATGAAAAATTATTTTAACATTTTACACACTAAAAAGACGGGGTACTCTCTGGTATGTATATATGGATTTAGTGCAAGTTCAGCTGATGTACTCAAAAGAAAATATAAAAGAACAATATTTGTACTTCTTTGTATACCGTTGGGCAAAAAAGCAGTTGGGCTGTATTTATAAATGTAACAGATGGTCCATGTCCACTTGACCCAGAGTACAAAACATATAAGATAGTCATAACAAAGTTACGGCTTTCTCATCCGATAAAGTTATTATCAAACAAGCTCGTAATGTCACAAAATCCATAGACAATTTCCCACAGCTTATGAGCAATTTAACCTATGTTTTTTATAGCAGTCACTATCCCCCCCTCTCGCTCCTCCAAATCAACCCTCACGTTAAAGCATACAAGTACCACATCAATTACTTTGAAGCACTCACGGTCTCGGCTAGCAAATTCCATCTTTTAAATAATATTATTATAATACTTACAGAGGCGGATCGAGTGGGCCCACAATCGATTGAAATTTATTTAAAATCGTGGGGATCGTTTATAGCGGAATAACGAAATTGTGTTGACAAAAATGAAAATATGTTATGTATCAATAGTAATTAATATTATAATTTAAAACATTTTATTTTATCAGTTATTATTGTTAATATTGTAGACGAAAAAGTGGCCGAGGGCATTAAAGCTAACGCCAGAGTGCTGTATCTTCGGGTTCGATCCCTGATCCAGCGGTATATTTATATTATTAAATTAAATATATTATTTATATATTAAATTAAAAAAACAAATAAAGTTCAATTCATCAATTTATTGTCTTTCAAGGAAAATACAAATATTAATAGCTGCTATAATTTTTTATATATGCGACAACCTCGTACGATGTTGACAGTTTATGATATATCATATAACTTTATATATGTGGAGCACACCGCTGCCTAATACGTGAAAGTTTTAGTTCTGGTGTACTCCAGTTATATAAGAAATACATTGGAGAATCTTAAGTGTGATTCAAACTAGTGCTCACATAATCTTATACTTAATAGATAGCGGTATAGTGCACAGATATGAGGCCATGACACCATAAATATCGCCAACATACTAGGAGATCGTCGATGGTAAAACTAACTATCAGAAATAGGCCGATAAATATTACGTACTTTATTCTGGATCTTTGAAATTTTTATTGAAATACGAGATGCTAATATGTGTCTATTTTTCTTTCATTTTTTTAAATATCGAAAACTTGACGGAGATAACTATTTAAATGTTTTTGTAAATATTCGATATACCTACACCTTTTGTTTTGAAACTGGTCGAGAAACTATTGCATTTTTGTTTATTTAATGGCGCTTTTAATATAGTCAAGAGATGTACAAATTATTACGTAATAGTCATTATACCACTTTTAATTAAGAAATATACAGTATTCAAGGTTAAAGTTGACCAATAAATGTGAAATGTGACGGCATTTTCACTTACATATAGAACAATGTGATTTTGTTTCTAACCTCAAATTGTAAATTTCAACTTTAACCACTAAATTGTCTATTTATAAATAAAAAGAGATATAATGAATATTACGGAGTGATTTGTACATGCTTTCAGTATTCGAAACGCATCATAAAACATAAATAAATGGAGTAGTTTTTTTAGAAGTTTCAAAACAAAAAGTGTATGTGCATCGAATTTTCCAAAATTTTGCTTTGTCATTTACTTAATCGATTTTATTTACCCATGTATCTTAATTCATCTATACAATTATCGTTCATTATTTTAAGAAGAGATCTATATAGGCGACCAGACACTAGGCGCATGGTAATCATAACCTCGTTTCAAGCTGAAAATATTTTATGGCTTGACGGCATTACCGGCTCTGCCTCTATATTTTTCTTGAAACTATAGACCATTTCAAAGTCATTGTGTATATCCCATGTCTTATTACATCATATTGCAATTTTCATATCATATAATACATGTTTGAACACAATTTTCTTCGTTTTCCATTTCCCCTTCATTTGATGATGATCATCAGATCATGTAACATGGTATCAGTGTTATCATGTGAAAATCACATCGAGGATCCACTTTACTTCAACACCCGATGAACGGGAAGGGTATATTAGTATAAGATGGAAGAGAATAAGACAGATATAGGGGTATGGGGTGGTACTGGTAGCGAACGCCTCAATCCTAATCCAATGAGATTTATGACCATAAGAGCCTATAACAAGGATGTGTCAAAAGAGTATTCGATATAATTTTATTTTAACAATAATTTCAGATAATATTCTACGTTACATAATGGGGTAATATCAAGTAGGACTAAATGCCACCTAAGGCTTCACACGAGCACGATACTTTTCTCGTCTCGTCTCGCTACTCATATCAGAAAAGCGAGTTGATACGAGACGAGACATTTCTGAAAACTATTGAGACAACATACGCCGAGACCTGAGAGTCTCGTTTCTCGTCTCGTTGACGTTTTTTAAAAAAAACTTTGCTAGAAAAATAAACTAACAGCAACATAAACGTTCCACCTTTTTTTTTACAAAAAAGGTTAGGTCGTACATTTTCGAAATATAAAATCTGGTAAACAAATATCTGTTAAATATTTCATTTTATAATTTAGTCCTTTAGAACATTTTGTAGCCGAATGGAAACGAATGTTTTAAGGCAAAATATATAAGAATAGAAATTATTTACACTGCGATTGTTTGAAGACATTTTAGCTTTTAGTTGCCGCAAAAATGTCGTTGAGTGTAGTTATTAGTAGTGTCAACCTGAGAAAAGGGCTGAGATTAGATGAAAGTGATGATGCATTAAGTGATATTGAACCAGTTGGTCATCTGTGTATAAAAAAAAATTCTTCAAAGTTGAAATTTTCTTTTAAATTTGATACAATTAATGATAGGAAAAAAGCGATATGCTATATATATAAATATATATATATATATATATATATATATATATATATATATATATATATATATATATATATATATATAATATATTGAATTACTTTGTTTAGGACTATCTCAGAAGTAAGTTCTCACAATAACGAGATATGACGAGACGAGGCGAAACAAACAGTTAAGACACGGGACCGAGACTAAAACGATACCTATTTTTTTCTAAACTAACGAGAACGTGGCGAGATTTTTGAAACTCTTGAAAATCATTCACTTTGAAAATCTCGTCTCGTGTGAAGATCTAAGAATGTCCTTAGACAAATTTCTTATCATTCTGAGGTATAAAGGTAAAAATTGTCCCAAATATGTATTTTTCTATTCACAAGATACCAAACCTAATAATAAGTTCAATAATCATTTAATTATTTTCTTTTAAATATGTTTAATATTTGGTCAAAGATGGCCGTGTGGTGAAACACACGGAAGTCCAAAACAGTTTAAATTACGAAGAATAGCAACTTACAACTGAAATACAGCGCTGAGATTTTTCTTTGTGACATTTTTTTATTAAAAGTATCACACATACTATAACTTTAATTTCATTCAGTTTACATAGTATGTGTATCTGACAATGTGACATATTTGTGAATTTGTGACACGTTGTCAGAAATGTTCCGATTGTCATTCGCCGGTTCGCCGGTCGCCGGTCGCGGCTGAGTATGTTGTAGTAGTGCTGGAACGTGTTGGGGTGGTCAACGGGGTGCGTTAAGTCAGGGGTTATATGGATCAGCGTTTAGGGTTTGAGTCCTGAGTGTTCCGTGTTTGCTGTTCACTCAAATCGTCAAATCGTCCATGTTATTCCGATTTGATCGTTGATGCATCTGTCATAGATGTTTATGGTCAATGTCATGATTTAATTAGTAAAGACACACGAGACTAAGCCATGATACATTCACATGCCTGGTCTCTGGTCCTCTGATTAGATGATGACGTCAAAATAATTAAATTATACTTGTCTTCGTTCACTGATTATATCAATGTCAATCTTATAGTTGACTATTTATTACTCAATATCGTTTACTTGATTCAGGATGGAACAGAGCCGTATTTACATTTGAAGGGGGCCCTGTGCAGTATTCAAGTGAAGAGCTGAAGTACCGTAAATTAAAAATAAATTATCTTAGTCCTAGATTATAATGTTTAAGTGTATATTTATATTCTTATATGTTTGGTACTGAATTTTGTATGGTAGCTCGAAAAGAACTACAGGGAAGTTTTTGAAATTTCCCATTTCGTAGAAAAGAAAGTTCTAACACTTTTGGCGTCCCCGGACTTTCCCCTGAATTTCCTGGAAACCCATAATTTTGGAAAAACTAGAAAAAAGTGAGCACTTTTTTGCTGTATAACTTTATATTCGTAAAAGATAGAAAGATGAAATTTTGCATGTATATTACGCTATTGTATACAACCGTATTTCAAAATATAGAAATTCAAAATTTTATAAAAGGGGCGTCGAGAAAATTAGGGGGCTCGGTAGAAAACTTTGGAGAAAGCTCAAATTTTGGATTTTGTATTTAACTATCAAATTAAAAAATTTAAAATTTCAAAATTTTATTTGGGGGCACGGGGGCAGTTTTTACCGAGGGTAAAAATTGTGCTAGAATGTTGAAATTTTGTATGTAGGATAACTTTGGTACCTAATTTACAAATCGAAATTTTTAGTCCGTTTATATGAAGAATTATTTGTTTTTATATGTAAAATCTAAACAGAACGAGTTAAATATCAATTTAAAAATGGAATTAAAATTTAAAATGAAATTCAATTCACGCACAAAAGGCAGTCGTCGTTTCCGACGGGGTAAACTCTAGTTACAATATATTTGTATTGTATTCCTAGGCCAGATAATGTTTAATTCACTATCCAAACTACTGTCTAATATACAGGTCTGGAAACTTTTTTATATCCACCTTCTAATTTGTGTGTTCTATTACAATATTAATGTCCCAGTAAACATTTTCGTGAAATGGCATAGCAAGGTGTTAGAATCTTTTTATAAGAATGTTCTTTCTCATTCCAACAACATACATTTAAATAGAGATATAGTTGTTGTACTTTTTACATTTGAAAATATTTATTTTAGTACCGATAAAATTCCACATTAATTTCACCAAAACCTTATAGAAGAAGAAACAAGATATGTCTGTCTCTGTTGCACTTTAATAGTTTATTTGCAAGTTGCAACGTCATACTGGTACGGTAGTGAGGTCAGGTGAAGTGATTTTGCTATTTGAATTCATATCACTGACATTTCCCTTGAATGGGTAAAATCAAATTGAATTGTTTTATTTAAATCAAAATTAAATCAAATAGTAAAATCAAATTGAATTGACAAAAAATCTTACGTATCTTTAATATGATGTCAAAATGACTCCAAAATGTTTAATCAGGTAATTAACAACATTTTTAAAAGAATATCCCGCTGTTGCGTTTAAAGAGTCGTCGGTGCTAAGGCTAGTGTCGATATTTGGCAAAAGTTTTTCATGTTGTATACGTATACTATAAATATCAATAAAATTTTATTTAATTCAGACCAAATATAAAAATAGAATAAAAAATAAAATAAAATAAACATAAGGAGTCAAACATATTATATATTATTGATAAAAATGACAGAATTTGAATTTGTATATTTCCCTTAAATCCCTTAAAGTCACAATTTATACCAACACACGGTGTCGACGTGTGTAGGCTTCTGTCGGAACTTTTGTATTTAGATAATAAAACTTTAAAACTGTATTTTGGAGGGTGATCATTTGAACTACCAACATATATCTTATGTTTTTTTTTTAGTTTAAAATTTTAAACAGAAGTGGTGTATGTGACAATCGTTTTACTTTTATCAGACTATCAGAAAGATTGTCAATGTGTGTTTTTACCATATATACAAATCCCTTTACCCTTTCCACTTGATAGTTTCCATCTCTTTTACACTTATGCTCCATTCCTTTGTATATGAGAGATGGAGATGGAGACGGGACTCTGCCGTCGAGGCCAATTTGCTATAAAGTAGTTGGATAACAATATATAAAATGGTTTCGCATATTACCTCGTTTTCACATGAGTACAGTACAGTAAATATACGAGTATGGATGTACGTATGTAGAACGAACGAACCGAACGGCCTGACCTGGTCGTCCTCTCTCGATAACACGCAGAAACCATGGAGGCCCATCTATGTAGACCCCAGACCCATGTTATTCCGTGGTGAAAATACTTGCTTCAAATAGACAATAAAATTGTAAGTTGTTTGTAAGCTTTGAGTTATAAAATACGAAAATTGCATGTTATTTTTTATGCGACTATTAACAGATTTTTTACCAACAATGAGTTTAACTGGAAAACGTCAAAATTCGATATGATTATGATTATGAAGGATCCCAACGGTTTTACAGCTGACCTTCAACTTTTCTGGCAGGATGTTATCCACATATCCAAATAACATATAAAAATTTAGATTTAAGCGAATTTTAACCAAACTATATACACGGAAGGGACCAAACGAATACACTGGAAGGGGTATGAAACAGAATGAAAGAACAGTGGTGTATCGATAAGAATTAAAGTTAAAGTTTGCTCTCATGACAAATTATGTTAGTGCGAAGCAACTCCAATACACCCATACAGTATACAAGTTGGTACGTGGTATGTATGTATTGTACACAAACACAGAAATTCGGTTTGCTTTGAGAGTATTACCCGCTCAACCAAGCCGCCAATTTACGTCCTAATTTGCCGTCGCTTAAATACGCTTCCATTCTGAGAGAGGCCTTATACTATGATGTAGGTCTCGCGTGCACTGGCTCTTGAGCTATAAAGTTCAATGTTAAATGACAAAAACAATACTTGTCAAATTGATTTTTTGACCAGGCTACGTTTTGCCAGCAGTTAGGAGTTAAGGTTTTGGTTAGTTTGTTTCGCCTAATTTAATATAAGTACAATCAAATATAATGCCTCGTTTTAATAGAAAATAAAAGTTGAATAACCAATATTGAAGAAACTGATACTTTGTGCATGACACCCTTATCCTGGTGTGAGCCTTTAAAATTTTCCACAATGTTTTCATAAAACATGTCTATAATTTTCAATTAACCTCTTTGCAAACTCTATATTCCATTATATCTTACGGAAGTTTGTCACATATTCCATTTCGTCCAATATAATAATCGCCACTTCTATCGTACAAGAAGGCTGAATAAGCTAAAGCCAAAAATATTTAAAATAAAAATAACAATACCAACCTATCAAAACCTAGTTAAAAGCGTTACATATTTACTAAATTTTGTTTATATGATTATGTACATAATTTAACGGGTTATCCCTAAATGACGTCACACAAGTTCACGTATTCTCTTGACAAACATTGTGTACCATTTCTTCCCCCCTCCCCCACACTCCACTTGTGACGTCACTTTTGTTAATAGAAAGAGGAGCTCCCTCGAGAAATAATTGTATCTCGTCATAATTGCCTTATAGCCTAACTGAAAGAATTACCTTTTCTAGCTCCATCACAAAACCAATTACATCTAGCTGCACATACCTTCAAACCTAACTGCAATTATCGTTTTTTATAATTTTTTTTTTTTTTTGGAAGTGGAATTTTAGATTAGATGTGCATCAAAAAGCTTATGACTACTCCCCTCCCCTCTTTGTCACGTCTTGGTGGCCTTTGTTACACAATTTTTTAAATATATAAATCAGAGCACGGAAGCTTCATTTAAAAACAGCAAAGAAGCAGGCATCTTTCAACTTCAATGGAACGGGAGCCACAGAAACACAAATCAAGCGAAAAGTTTCGTCGTTTCGTCGCGGTGTCGGTGTGGTGTCGGTACGGTGTCGGTGTAGGTCTCGCCGTTGGTGTCGATGTTGGTCCCTGCCTGTATTTCTAGTCGACACACATATAGGTGTAAACACATAAGCACATATGCGGGGACATAAACAAAACGGGATTTGTGACGTTGATCCGATAATCCTCAAAGTATCTTGTCTATTTAAATTTGTTTAAATTGGTTCACATTTTTTTCAACACTCGTTATCAGTTTAGATTTATAACAAATAATTTGAAATTTCTACAAAAAATACATCAATGATACATTAACAATAAGAATTTGTTTTTTTCTTTTAGTATATTTTATTAGAGTTGTTTATTTTAATTGTATTATTTTGGATTATTTTTATATAAATTTGTCTAACCTCTCAGCAGCTGTAATCTCGGATTATCGAATTAATATATTAGATTTGTAATTTATTGTAATACAGAAGGCGTTCTCTAGATTGTATTTTGACGAAATAAATTAAAAGGCCACTGGGGAAAATATGGAACATTGTTTTGAAATCTTTTTAAATTTAGTTTATTTAACGTCGGCCTATTTCCGATGCTAATTCCTATCGCTATATTTGCAGTACTTATGGTGTCGTGTACTAATATATGCGAACACACCGCTGCCAAATAAGTTTATGGTTATGAAATAAAATTAGTTTTTTGAATGGAACTAAAAATTAAATAAAAAAATTAACAGTAGACAAGAATTACTGTTTCCCCAAAGATGTTATCCACCAAGAAATTAGACTGTACCCTTAAATTCTTGTAAGTGTTAAATTATGATTATAAAAGGGATGAAAAATTACCAAGAATGTAGCATGTAGAATAAGTTAGAGGGCACATATTTGGTAGTTCTATTAATGATGCATATATCACTGTCAAAAAGCAGTACGTCATCTACTGATACCAAGCAAAATATACACATCCGTCTGAGAAAAAGAAACATCAAAACGATAATGGGCTTGTGTCCTCATTTTTTAGTGGTCGATTTTTCAATTTTTGATTGAAATTGATGTTAATAAATGAGTATCGGCGTGTCTATTTTATTAAATATCTAAATATTGACGGAGATATAGCAATTAAAAGTTTGAATTGTAGTTTTAGCGCTAGAAATGGTCGGCCATATTTGTATGACGTGAAATGCATTTTAACGTCAGTTATTTGTTGAGTAGGTCAGTGCTGTGGTAATGTTTTGTAGCTGTTGGTAGTCAAATAATCAAGTCAAATCAAAGAATAATAAGTTTTTATTTTATTTAACCCTGCTAAGGCAGACATAATATTGGATTTTTATTGTTCATTGAAATAGCTGTAAATAATATTTGATATTTTGATATATAAATACATATAGCAGAGATTTATGACCTGTAAGGTTGGTAACCTTACACAAGGATTGTGATGTCACATGCACTTGGAATGTGTACAACGTTGAATCCCTTTAATAATTAAAGAGACAAAATGACTTTTTTAATTATTAATATCTCCTAACATGTAAGGAGTTATTAAAAAATAATTGAACATTTGAGGTTCTAGTAACCCACTTTATCAATACATAGTACACATTTATAGAAATTAAAACATAGGACACAAGCCCATTAATATTATGATAGATGATTCGATTAAGATCATTAGACAAGCAAACCTAATCAGCAAAATTAAACGGACTCGAGAAAAATTTATGAGAGTATATAAATAGGTCCGGCCTTCTATACTCGGGCACTGGAGCTTCGATGCGTTCAACTTCAGTTTTATCCAATTTCAGGTTTAAATTAATATAAACTATATAATGTTTAATTTTTTTGAATAATTTTTACTGAGTACTGTCGAATACAGAGTAGATTCTTTAAAATTAGAAGTTATAATATATCTACTACTTCGACGACATAGTCGTTGACATATAGCGTTAAAACGTTGACGCCAAGCTACTATATTATTAAATTCGATCACCGTACCAACTGTATATTTTTAGAGTTATGTACAAGATGTTAGATGTTATATATAATTCTAAACTTATGATTCTCGTGATTGCGAGATAAATCTGCCAACATAGTAGGAGGTTGTCGAAAAAAGATTTACTATCGGAAATAGATCACAGTTAAATAAAATAAATGAACAATATGATTGTTTTAAGCCAGGAAATTAGGCAGTGATGTAGTTCCTATATATGAACCACAAAAACTGCAAGTATAATCGAGAGTCGTTGATGATAGGACTAAGGTTTGACTTAAATAAATAAAATTAAAACAAAAAAAGTGATAAAAGTATCTACGAATATTTCTAGCATTTTCAACTTTTTACATTTATATTTTATCTTATTTATAGTCAAAAACAAAAAAAGTAAAATAGAGAAGAATCCAATTAACTATTTCAAAATTATCATTTTGTATAATCTTTGTGGCAATTTAAATGTACATAGTTTTTACTTATACATTTACATTTCAACATTTTATTTTAAAAGAGTTTTCCTTTTATGTGGGTGACTAACCACCCACTCGAAATCCACCCACCACAACCACCCACAAGCCACCAGCAAAGCTCCGCCTCAATGTCTGGGTACGCCTTCTGAAATAGGCTAACCGACAGAAACAAGCGCAATAGTGAAATCATCTAGTATGTAGTACAAGTATACTGTTCACGGTATACCGTTCGTCGTTGCCGTCCTCCTGAAATGACTATTTTATTATATTCTTTATAACAAATACTCTCTCGAACATTGTGAGGACTGTGGAGGAGGAGGTTCGTTACCAGTTCTGAAGCTGAAGTTGTCGCACCTTACTGGGGATAAACATGGGAGAAGAACAAAGACGAAACTTACGATATATCCAGTTTAATTGAGATACTAGTTTCTAATTCTTTTTGTCTTCCATATTTTACTCTACGTTTAGGGACAGTGGCGTACTTTCGCCTTTAAAAATTATAGTAGGAGGGTAATTTGATAATTCAGTCACTTTTTTTTTTGAGAAAAAAAAACGCTTTAAGTCTTCTTTAAGCTCAATACATTTAGTTCAGCGTTTCTTCAATAAAAAATTGAAGTTTACGGAGAAAATGAACATTTTCTAAGGTTACTACAAACCCTATTCATACGTAAGCAATGGATTTTGAATTTGGGAAATTCTGATGTCTGTAGAATTTTAATTAATATACTTAAGATCATTAAATTTGTATTTATTTAATTAGTTATAATATTACTAAGCTCCGTGCAAAATTTAATCCGTCTATTTTTTCTGTTTTCGGAGGAAATCAACATTGGCCATGTGTGCAATAAACCCTTTTTGTCCGATTCAAATATATGGTATTTATACCATATTATTATTATTAATTATGTTTTTTTAATTTTTTGCGTACGCATTGTTAACTGTTTATTTAAATAGAAAACATAATACACTTGCAATTGCTTGTGTATAGTCTTTTGCGCGAATGTCAGTTGAACTCCACTAGTACTGCTCATTTTCGAACTTTTCGCTGGAACTTTTCGCTAACTTCAGCGACATCAATTTTTTTATTCGTTTCAAATAATAGGCTTTCTCAAGGCACTCAAAATAGGTGTTTGTTTCAGTGATGACCTCTTTGTTAGTCCCAATTCTCTTACCGCTTAGCCATTTCTTCAAGTTTGGAAACACGAAATAGTCGTTGGGGCTAAATCTGGATAATATGCTGCATGGGGAATTTGCTAATTCAGTGCTTTTTTGAATTCCTTGCGCCGCTCCCGTCAACTGCCATCTATTAACAGACTACTGTAAAATTTAGTTTATGTTTGACAGTCATTGAAATCTGCTATCCGCGCGATAGATGCCGCGATTGCAATTGAGTGTGTAGTCACTATGGCAAAAATCCATAAATTGGGCTACGAACTGCTAACCCATCCAGCTTATTTTCCAGATTTATCCCACTACGACTATTTCCTGTTTTCAAACCTGAAACAATGGTCATCACTGAAACAAACGCGTATTTTGAGGGCCTTGATAAAACCTATTATTTGGAAGGAATGAAAAAAATTGGAAAAACGCAGTGATGAATGTATCGAGCTTAAAGGAGACTATGTTGATAAATAAAGCACTTTTTGCCAAAAAAAAATATCTTTAATTGATAAATAAGGCACTTTAAAAAAAAAAGAAAGTCACTGAATTATCTACCCTCATATGTATGTATATTAAATACGACAAGTATTGTTATTTATCAGCAGTCTTACCGAATCAACCAACTAAGCACCACATAGCACAGTCCTGGTGCAATAAACCTACAAAATACACAATCACATTGTGGTGTACACCTTAATTGGTTAAAATCTGTAATCTTCTTAGCATTGGATCCAATTTAGTCTGATCATTTAATCTCATTCTAGAAGCCGGGCGCCTCCAAACTTTGCCAAATGTATTATGTTGGGTATTTTTGAACATTTAAGGAACAAGAAGAAACCAACCGATGGCCCATCCTTACTGCTTAATTCCAAATTTTATCCAATCCATCCAACAATTTTTTAATTTTTTACTTAATTTATTTACACGGCCTATTTCTGATGCTATGTCCTAATACCAACGACCAGTATTTATGGTGTCGTGGCCTCATATATGTATGTATTTACACCGCTGCTTAATCAATTTACTATTATGTATAGAACGTGTCCCAAAATTTAACGATAAGCGGGCACCAGAGGGTAGACCTGCTCATGACTACTCGAGAAAAAAAAAGTATCTCATTTTCTTTTGAAATAAGAAAAAAAATTTAAATCTTTCGAAAATTTAAAGTTCTTAAGATGTGTTTAACTACAATGACCTCAATTTTTCAAATATTTCTGATTTTTTTTTTGTATCGGCAACCTAAGTAGCACTGTTATCCCCCACAACCATTAAAAATGCCAGAATGCTAGTAGTTTTTACACAAAAATCAATCCAAATTATTTCTTTCCCTAAAATTTTTAAAGATTTTTACTTTCAGTCCACTTTAACTCATCATGGTGTAAAAAAAAAGTATGAACACTACTATGGCAAGTTTTTTTTTAAAATTGGCGCCACTATTCAAGATTTCAAAATGGTATAATACTCCAGGAAAACTATCACAATAAAAAAAAAATAATGCATACTATTTCTAAACAAGAACCAAATTTCACAAATTGTTGTTGTTGATAGTTATCACTTTTACAATACCCAAAATAGGTTTTTTATTGTTGAATGAATTAAAAGCAATGGTACAAAAAATTATTTTATTATAATAATATTTTATAAATTTATTTCATTATTTACATTACTTTAAATGTTCAAATGGTTTCCTATATACATAATCCATTTAATTTGATAATAACCAAACTCAGAAAATATAATTCTAGTCCGGAGATCGAACTCAAAGACACAGCAGGCTAGCATCAGGCATCAATGCTCTCGTCTACTATGTAGTCAAAAACTAATCTTTAATTTGTCTAAATGTTATAGAAAATATCGAGTAGCTCATGTTTCTGCTCTGTAATGCGGCACTGGTTACGATCATTGCCACCCTCTGGTTTACAGGGCAGGTGGGGGAAAGTGGCACCGAGCCACGTAGAGTGTCATTGTGATCGTCAGTTCACCACAAACATGGAAGCATCAATCACTTTTAATTTTTAATAAAAACATTATTCTCTATTACTAACTGGTTTGCAGTTTTTTAGCTCTTGTATTAATATTTAATAATAATTCACTGGTGAAATGAAAGGTTACATATTTCATACTTTAATAAATACAACACAGTGGGCTTTCAATACTGCTGTGTCTTCGGGCTCGATCCTCATACCAGAGATACATTTTCTGGGTTTCTTTGTCATGAAGTTAAATTAATTATAAGTAATAATATACATACATAATCATAAACTTGTTAGGTAGCGGTGTAATCCACATATATAGGTTGTCGATGATAGAACTTACCATCGCAATTTTCATTTTTTATAAAAAATATCATCACACGTCGGTGAAGTACGCAGCCGATTCGGTAGCAGTCGATTCGGACTAGTGGGTAAATCAAAATTAATTCGGTGTTAAATCGAACTTTAAATTACATGGCTAATCGGAACATTTAAGCAAATATTTAAGTGATAATAGACTGTAGAAGTACACTTAATGGTAATGATCACAAAATCACGATATTTGAAAAAGTCCGCATAAATAAAATTAATAACAATTCCAGACAACAAATGAAACCTAATCCTAAACAAATATAATAATTTTTTTACATATAAATGCGGGCTCTAATCATTACCATTATTAGTAATGCGCGGAGAGTTTTTGAGGATGTAAAACTATTTTATTGTGTTGGTTTGAGTGGAGTCAATATTTTTGTCCAGTCAAACTTACAGCATAACCTGCCAGTTATTCTACGATCCAACGACATAGCTTCGGCCTCTCATAAATAAGTTGTATGCGTTTCCAGTCATAACATATGTTGTTACTTTGAAATATGATTATTTTTTATTACATTTTTTTGGTGGTATATTGCATGTTGCCCTTGCCCGTTGGGCCGTTGGGGTTGTAGGGCTCTGAGGCTGTTTGCCGTATTCCAGTACGAGTTATTGTTACGCCTGCATTCCAGCCCGATGATAAATACTAGGTCGTAATATCACTTTCTTTAGAAATAACGCAGGTCCATTCTAGAAATGTTATCACTGTCATATATTTATGAGGGCGTTTATAAGTATAACAGAGCTGGAGAGTTAGGGGCTTATAAAAGAATGAAAATACTCGTACAAGGGGGTAGGGGTTAACCATAAACCGTAAACTACCCTGTATACAGAGTGTTAGGTACACCGATGTCAAAAAAAAAGTTAATTTTAAATAAGGTTGTGAACATTGACATATACTTGACATATTTTTTTTCTATTTACTTAGAAAGCCACTTCGTCTAATCTCTTCGTCTCACTTCGACTGACGGCTAATAAGACTGGCTTGAAGTTTTTTATAGAGTGTACTAAATATAAAGTTAATAAAATAATTTGTTTTTTAATATATTATTTAACGTCGGCCTATTTCCGATGCTGTCACCTACGACCTATTATTATTGGCAGTTTTTATGGTGTCGTGGCCTCGTATATATACTATGTATCTCATAAAGAGAGAGGAAGTACTAAAAGAGGCAGTGAAGGGAAGTAGGAGAAAGAAAGAAGTAGCGAGGAAACAGTTAAACTTCAGTCCAGAAAAATAGAGGATTTGCGGAAAGGAGATAAGGACAAAAGGTGGATGAAGGAGATAGAGACAATAATAAAATAGTAAAGCAAGACAGTCAAGAGAAATAGTAAAGTAAGAGAGTCAAGAGGAAATAGTAAAGATAGAGTGTTTATGCCTGTAATAGACATAAGTGGAGAAGTGAAAACGAAGAGAGAAGGCAGGAAGAATAGTGAAAAGATAATAGATGGTTTGTCGAGAGGAGACAAGGAAGGCAAGAGGTGATAGATGAAGATGCAGGCAATAAGGAAAGAGAAGCAGGAAACGGTGTGAATAAAGGAGGAGTAGAGTACAAGAGAGAGGATCAAGAAAAGAAGAAACAAAAAGTATTATTCGAAGTAGTAATAGTCTAGAATAGTTTAAGTTTAATTTTAACTTTGCATTTATATGAAATGCATTAAGAAATATAATAATGTAGATTGTAAAGCCGAAAGGCACACAATTAATATATTAATATAATAAATAATATACTATGTATACTGCACCACTGCCTAAATAAGTTTATGATATTTTTGTGAGCTCTCACATAATCATTTTTGATAACAAATAAACCCAGAAAATTTGGCTCTGGTCCGGGGATCGAACCCGAACGCACAATTGTCTCTCATCAAGCATCAAACCTCTCGACCACTGTGCTGTTTATGAAATAATTGTATTTTACTTTTATTTTGGATTTCACTTGTATCAATGGCGTAAGTTTAGCAAATGGACTTGTATTATTATAGGGATATTCCTACGTTAATAGGTTGACAATCATGTCTTAATTTCTACACTGTTAAAAATAACTGCATAACATTTCTTAAGCATTTTCCATTCAAGTCCTATATATTAATTTTCATAATATTAGTGCCTTTTGATTGAATTGTTTTGAAAAATTTAATTAATTTAAAAAAAAAATTAATATAATGTATGTTAAAAATAATTAATATACCCGGTTCTTAAGTTAATTTTGCCGTGATAATCGGAGGCAGAAGTATAGACCGACGGTCAATACAAAAACTTTAAAATACTTAATGGCAGACTAATTTATTTTTGTTGGTGACTGACTCGATCCACTGAAACTTTCATATATACGGCTGTTATTTTTTTTGAATTTCAACATTAAATATTTATATCTGTTCAACAAATCCATAAGGAAAAATTTTTTTCACATCTAAATTTTCCTATTTTTTTGTTTCATTAAACATTATTTTTTTAGAGCATTTCTAAGAACGGTTTTTTAGATATACATGAAACTATGTCTTTATGTATTTTTCTTTTATACTTTATCGGTTCGTTGCATGTTAATTATGTGCACTTTAATAATAAATCGCTTCAAAATCGATAAAAAAATTTCTATCATTTCTTTTTTTTTTTTGACAACAAGATAGATTCGTTGTCCTTGACAATCTCCGTGAAGACTAAAAAGAAAAGTTAATTTTTCGCAAAACAAAATTAATTTTGTACTGCGGTTTGCTCCCCCTTACATCTGGGCCAGTGTATTTTGAGGTGTGATTAACCTACTATGAAAACTAGTTCTATTTTTCATCGATAGTGCGAAATCAGCACTAATATTGTGGTGGAAGCAAGTGGAACAAACTTGATGGAGTTTTTGAAATCCTTAAAATGAAGAATAATTCGCAAACACATCGATTTACTTTGCACCATGTATTATACTCCGTTATATGGTGTAAAATGATATTACTACATTTTACATAGAAATGTTGTTATACGTAAACCTAGATTTCATTTTTATTTTAAAAAAATATAAAAAACGGAAGTGGGATAATGTTGCAAAACCTTGGCTGTAGGTGTGGCCACAAAGCTGCGGTGAAATGCGGATTTTCCCAATCACATTAAACCCACGAAGTACAATGGGGTATGCAACGGTAAAACGGTGAAACTATGGATGCAAAACAACAAGCAAAACAAAACGTTTTGTAGTACTTGTATTAACGCTACTGCTAATGCTAATGCTAAACGAATCGTACTTTGTTCAATATGCGAGTATACCATGCAGTGCCGCATTAACTAAGACACACGTGTACCAGGCCCTCTTTAAAGGCAATTGTGACTAGATACAATGTGATAAAAAGAAATGGTAATTTCAGATAAACTGAACAGAAGTTGTGACTAGATATAATTGATTTCGCGATGCAGAAATCTGAAGATACCATTATTCGACATAGCGCCACCTTTTGTTTTAAAGCTTATACAAAAACTACTACAGGTTTGTATATTTTCTGGTATTTGTTCTATACTCAAAACATGTACAAATCTCTACGTGTTATGCATTATATCAGTTTTTATTAAGAAATACACAATATTAACGGTTAAAGTTTCAATTTTAAATTTGAGGTTAGAAATGAAATTACAGTTTCGTCATTGGTGGCATCATATTTTACTTTTATTGGCCAAAATTAACCTATTTTTTATTAAAAGTAGGTATAATGAATATTCCATAGTGATTTGTACATGTTTTGACTATACTAAAAGCGCCATTAAATATACTAAGCTGCAGTAGTTTTGTTATAAGATTCAAAACAAAAGGTGTAGGTGTATCGAATAATAACGAAAACATTTAAATAGTTATCTCTGAACATATATAGTGCTATATTACTATATCGAATAATTACGCGATAATTTGACAAAATAGAGATCCTATATTAATAATAATAACTTTCCTCAAAAAGTTAAAAATAAATAATAATAGTGGTATATTATTGTATTGTATATTTAAGTATGCTACTACGAAACACCTTCAATACACCTTGCTGAAAAAGTCATCTGTGCAAGTGGCCTGTTCCAGTGCGAGAGCAGTCAGTGAAAGGACTATTGTCAGACATATATTTCTAAACTTGCTAATGTGTTAGTTATGTAAAATTTATATACTTCGGTTATTCAAAGCAATTCAAACGATGCTACTAACACCTTCCAACGTTGGACGCTTGATGGTTGGACGCATCGCGTGGTCAATGTTGGAATTAAGTGTGTCCAACGTTCGTGTTGGAAGAAGTTCGGGCTGTTGCCGATGTTTTGACCAGCGTCAAAAGGGATTTTTCTACCCCCACCATACACTTGATCCACATGTCCTGCACTGCTGCACGAATCGTCCAACAATGGAAGGTTTAATACTTGAAAGTTTCTTTATTTACATTTGCAAAGTTTTTGTTAAACAATGTTATTGTCAATAATATCAACAAATTAATAAAATAAATAGGCGACAAATAATCGGCGACGAAGGAAAAATGTTTAAATACCACTATATCCAAAAGAAATTTTATACATATTCTATTCTATCCAGTACAAATTCGTCTCTATTACCCTGACCCCTTCTGCCACACTTTGGTCAAACATATACTTCCCAATGTTAGAATAACCTGCAGGAATTAATATCAACTCAATATATTATTTGCTATTTGAGAGTGCATATGATTTGTCTTGCTCTATAATGAGGTTGAAATGGTGATGAAGGGAAGGGTGGGGGAATGTATGTCATTACTACTACGCTAGTGCACTATATGCATAAACAAAACTACATATACACACACAGTTAAAACAAAATCGAAATGAGCGCTGTTATAACTGGAAGTGGAAATATGGCCAACGTCAAATTATAATTGCTGATTTTAATATATGACTGTTTACATTGATTGTAAATGGCTTTGGTAAATGGTAAACGGTAAACGGCAAACACACATTCGAGTCCGTTCAATCTATCCTATTGTGGCTTGACTAACCATATACGAATACAGCTACCATTTGCATTATAACAGAAATGGTAACTCGCAAACTAAACACAAAACGTTACCAATTCATAACCTCAAAAGATTTTAAAAATTGAATTTGTAAGTTAACTAATTTATTTTTTATTTTAAATATATATTGATCTTTTGAATCATGATTTAATTTTTATAAAACGGAACTATATTTTGATAAAGTTAGATACCAAAACGTCGAATGTCTAATTATTTTTTAATAACTCTTTAAATTTTAGGAGATATTAACAATTAAAAAAAAGGCATTTCATACAATACGAATGAGTGTGTGATACGTTATGCACTACTAATCCTACTAATAGCTGGTTTGTGTATCCCGTGAGGTATTATATTATGAAGTAGTGAACAAAGAAAACTTAACTACTCATTTCTTCTGCGGCGTAATATGCATATCTAAAACAAGCGGTAAAACTGAAATTCAAATAATTCAAATAGCTATAACTTCATAAACATTTGGATATTTAAAAAAATGAAAACGCCAACATACATATATTAAAATTTATTCCAATAAAAAATTTAAAAAATAAAGGACCCCTAAAAAAATATGTTACAAGCTCTTTCTGTTAATACAGATATCACATTTTTTTTGATAATGGATAATAGAACATAATATTATCTACAAAAATGTATTTACAAAATATTTATGACAGTTTAAAATAAATTAAAAAAAATTTTACATTCTTATTTTGGAGATAGCGACGGAATAGGGACATCAACCACTTTTAAAATTCAAGTTTAAATTCAGCCTTGACATTTTTAATAAAAATAATTACTGTATATTTTATATGGACCGTTCGATAACTGATTTATCAGACTAAGAGTTTTATATAAAACGTATTAATTAAATTTATATATAAATATATATACAGTACAGTGGCTGTATCTTGGGATTCGATCACCAGCCAGCGCTATATCCTCTGGGTTTGGTTATTATTAAAATTAATTAGATTATATGCTATCATAATCATAGAACTTTTAAGGAAACATATAAAGGGTGTTTCAATAAGACCGCCGAATTTAGTACCATCTCATATAAAACACAACTTATTTAGATACACTACGTGTTTGTTTTGGAGCACCCTATATAATAAGTGAATGAATCTCTCCCATTTATTACGGTATCCAAATTTCGTTACCGTATCAAATTTAAAAATGGTATATAAATAACGTTATTAACCGAAATATTACCATGATCGGCAGCGACTATTAACGTCTGTATGCCGGTGTACCCTAAGGGGCCTATTTTGTATCTGCTAAGTTCTGATGATTTTTTAAAGGCCTATATTTTCTACGCTAAGCTATGTAAGTTTACACAAAACTATCAGAAGACCTGAAATAAAGAGCAAAATGGATCCCATTCATTGAAACTGGTATAAGTAGCCTAATTTGTAAATTATAGGTATTTGAAAAATCGTCAGAGTTAACAGACGTCAAGTAAGCAGTTACAATAAAATAAGCCCGTAAGGCGATTTCAGCATCATAGACTTTTTGCCTGTATTTAATCTTTAAGTTAAATGTGTTTGTTTTGGTTAGGACTTGTACCACACAAATTTAATGATATCTAAAAGTCAACATGTCATGCCCAAGTAATTGCAAAACACGTTGCAAACATCGTATGTGTGTACTCTATGGTTTTCTGTATAACTTCATAGCCACAGCTTCCGTTTTTGTGTTCATACACTCTGCAATAACAATTTGAGTGATGTACAAATTATTCAAGTGATTAGTGTTCAAGTTAAATATTAACAGATCAGTTAAACACAAATATACAATGTAAATACAAATCAAAGTTGTCAGATTTTGATTCATGCAGTTATATTATAAATGGATTTTTTACACTGGAGGATTTGGTTTATATAATTCTATCTAAAAGTTATATGGAATCAGGGTTGCCAGATTCATTTGGTCAGTCTAGTATTTTGATGTCTTATCCAATTAAAAAATAGAGAAAATAGTCTGTTGAACAAGACTAAGCATGCATTTTGTGTTGGCAGTAATTTCCTTAAATTCTAGCATGGCCCAGTCATTTTAAGCTTAAATTAGGTAAGAATCTCGGAATTCGAGATACCCAGCTGTAAGTCTGTAAATACTTGTATATTGACACCCTAAAAGTTGTCTCAAAACCTACATATGGTAGGGTGTGCGCAACTATTAAATTTCAAGGTCAAAGGTCACAAAAATCGGTTTTTTGCGCTTTTTTTGTAAATATCTCATTTCCTATGGGTTTTTTGCTATTTGTATTTATTATCAATATTGTAGAATACAAAATTCTCTACAAATTTTGTTTAAAAAAATTTTTTATACGGTGAACCGTTTTCAAGATAGAGGGCGGAGAGCGCGCGGTCACAGGATCACTTCAGGTCAACCGGTGCCTCCGGTCGAAAACGCGCCATATATAGTTGATGAACTATCGATAAATCAATGATTATAAATATTTGTCAATTTTTATTAACTATTATATTATATTTTATAATTTTCTTCATGCATTAAATCTATATCTATTCAATAATAAGTAATGCAATTACTTATTACTTAAATGCAGTAATTCAATAATAAGTAAAAAGTAATGCCGCTTTCCAGTGTTAACAGATCTGTAAAAATAAATGATTGTAAAGTTGCAGTGGATTCATTATAACTCTTCCAAAGAATTACTGTCAGCAAACAATTTGAAAGTAATCTTGAAGAATATCTTCAATATGAATTGAGTCCGTATCCAACAGCTCTATTTGATAATGATGGCATGAGAAAAACAACAAAATCGTCATTGTATAACAACATGAGCCCAATTGATTTTGTTCTCAATGAAAATAATGTGACGTTCATTATTGATGGCGGATTTCTTCTTCATCATGTTGTATGGAGCAGAGAAGATACTTTTTCTATTATTTTTGATAAATACATGAATTATTTACAAAGGCATTACAGTTCCAAAATAATTGTTGTATTTGACGGATATTCAGACTACAGCAAGAACGTAAAAGCTATGGAGCAGCAGAGAAGAACTGCTGCACTTTCAAAAACGTATGAAGTCTGTTTCGATGAAATAATGGTTGTACCAGTTACTCAAGAAAAATTCTTATCAAATCGAAATAACAAAGATATGCTAATTAATATGTTAATTGAAAAATTACAAGCTGCAAATATTACTACTAAACAAGCCAGAGATGATGCGGATGTTCTTATTGTTGAAACTGCAATTGAAGAATCAAAGTCTGAAAAAACTGCAGTTATAATAGGACAAGATATTGATTTACTTGTCATTTTAATTGGGCGTACACTGTCTTACGAACAAGAAATTTTCTTTAAAAAAGTTGGGAAAGGAAATGTAAAAACGGAGATATACTCGAGTAAAAGTTTTGATAATTATCCTCATTCCAAAACACATATTTTATTTCTGCACGCATTAAGTGGCTGTGACACAACTTCTGCCTTTTTTAAAAAGGGAAAAAAATTATTTTTAAAAGTTTTTGAGAGACTGAAAAATTTGGATGCAGCATTTGAGGAAGAAAATTGTTCGGCCCAGAGATTATTAGAGAGTGGAACTCAAACCTTATTAGCAGTCTATAATGCTCCGAAATCTGTGAAAAATCTCGATCATCTTCGTTATATGCATTACGTCAAGTCTACAAAACTTAATAAACCTGTGCAGCTTTCAAATATTCCACCAACAAGTGCAGCTGCTCATCAACATTTCAAACGTGTATATTATCAAGTTCAAACTTGGTTAGGGCATGATTTGGAACCCCAGGTATGGGGTTGGGCAATGCGAAACGATTTTCTGGAGCCTATCATGACAATTTTACCCCCTGCTCCAGAAGATTTGCTGAATACAATTTTCTGCAACTGCAAGAGTGGTTGTGGTTCGCGATGCGGATGCAGGAAAGCGGGCTTGCAATGCTCTTTAGCTTGTGGCCAATGTAATGGGCAAGCTTGTCTCAATGCTCTACCATATCAGAGCGACATTAACGAAGATGGAACCTTTGACCCAGAATTCATGGAAGAACTTGAGACAAATGTCGTTGAAGACGATAATGAAGACCAGTTTGAAATTTACCAGCAGCCAGAAGACGACGATGAAGAGGAAGAAGATGATTAAAATTATAAATTGTAGTTTTTGTACCCTTTATTCCATTTTTTTCACTTTTAATAAAAATATGTGTATTGAATGATATTTTTTAATAAAAAGATTAATTCATAATTTATTTGTTTTTTTTTTCATCATATAACAAGTTATTAATATTAATTAGGTTAAAATTCAAATACGAGTATAATTCCTATAATTTCATTAACAATTTCTGCAATTACATGGACAGGTAAGTGTTGTTAAATAAATTAATACTGAATAAAAAGTGGATAGGTTGGGAAAAAAATGATAAAATATAATATAATAGTTAATAAAAATTGACAAATATTTATAATCATTGATTTATCGATAGTTCATCAACTATATATGGCGCGTTTTCGACCGGAGGCACCGGTTGACCTAAAGTGATCCTGTGACCGCGCGCTCTCCGCCCTCTATCTTGAAAACGATTCACCGTATAAAAAATTTTTTTAAACAAAATTTGTAGAGAATTTTGTATTCTACAATATTGATAATAAATACAAATAGCAAAAAACCCATAGGAAATGAGATATTTACAAAAAAAGCGCAAAAAACCGATTTTTGTGACCTTTGACCTTGAAATTTAATAGTTGCGCACACCCTACCATATGTAGGTTTTGAGACAACTTTTAGGGTGTCAATATACAAGTATTTACAGACTTACAGCTGGGTATCTCGAATTCCGAGGTGAACTTACTAAAATGACTGGGCTAAGCAGTACAAATCTAACAATACCTTCGCTTTAAAGTCCAAACTTTATTGATTCGTCCTATTAAACATTATTGCAATGGGTTTGTGTTCTATGTCTTAAATTCTATAAAAGTGTACTATATATTGATAAAGTGGATTTCAAGAACCTCAAATGTTCAATTATTTTTTAATAACTCCTTAAATGTTAAGAGATATTAACAATTAAAAAAGTCATTTTGTCTCTTTAATTATTAAAGGGATTCAACGTTGTACACATTCCAAGTACATGTGACATCTGTGTAAGGTTACCAATCTTACAGCTCATAAATCTCTGCTATATGTATTTATATATCAAAATATCAAATATTATTTGAAGCTATTTCAAGGAACAATAAAATTTCAATATTATGTCTGCCTTAGCAGGGTTAAATAAAATAAAAACTTATTATTATTTGATTTGACTTGATTATTTAACTACCAACAGCTACAGAAGATTACCACAGCACTGACCTACTCAACAAATAACTGACGTTAAAATGCATTTCACGTCATACAAATATGGCCGACCATTTCTAGCACTAAAACTACAATTCAAACTTTTAATTGCTATATTTTTGTCAATATTTAGATATTTAATAAAATAGACACACCAATACACATTTATTAACATTAATTTCTATCAACAATTGAAAAATCGACCACTAAGAAATGAGGACACTAGCCCATTAATAAAACTTAAGTAATACCTATATCAAACAGCGTTTTTTTTATATCTTTACTTACCTTACACATATAGCAAATTTCATTTTAGTACATTCATTTTGTCGTTTGAAATCTGCGGCTATACCTTTTTACTAACAAAAATTTTGCCGTGTGAACATCCCGTTGATTATACGTTTAAAATTGAATACTGTAAAAAACGTGCAGTACAATAACGTGTGAACCCAGCCTAAAGCTTGAGAGACCTGTTATAAATCGACACAATATTACTTCCGGTTGTGATTTTATAACAAATACTATCTTAATGAGATATTAGACTTTTCTTCAAAAAATTTAGATGACGTCCTGAATAGCCAGTCTTTTAGCCATCTAGCTACTCGTCTATATAGTTTGTGTATTGTTCTTTGTTGTTGGACCCTTGCATTCTTATTTTCTTCTTTGTATTTACTTGATGTGGTTGTGAAATTTGAATGTCAACTCGGATCATTTCGTCTAAAAATGAGGTGATCCTTTTTTGCCTTGGTTATCCTATCCTGCATATATTTCTTATATGCAAAATATATATATATATAAACATATATATTGTATTGTAGTACACAGAGTCGAACTAGTCAGTTTATTTTTAGTCTGTATAAATATAAATAACGTTATGTATAAAACTTCAACCTGTGTATATTTGTGCTCGCAAAACTCGAAAAGTAGTCTGTCGATTGACTTTAACTTTTGACACAACGTTGCATTTGAATACGCGTGTTTTCGAAAATCGAATTCATTTCTTTCCAGTGACTGAGCCACAGCGAAGCGTGGTCGGGTTTAGCTAACAGTTTATATATTTTATTTAACGTCGGCCTATATTCGGTGCGTTGTTTTGATGAAACAAAAATGTCTACTACACTACTGCCTATTTTTTTAAAATTATTATATATCGAATATTGTTTTGGTGTAGGTTTGTGTTTTTAAGCAACGAATAAATTGTGGCATGAATACTAATTATTTTTATTTTTATTTTTCTTCTTATAATTTTACAATACTCTTATGAACTACTATCTGACCCGACAGACATTGTCCTTTCGAAATTTTTATCACTATTAGTTTGATTCACAATTTGACAATCAACTGTTAAACGCCATTTGCGCACATAGTATTAAAAAATCCCATAGAAAAAAGCACTTTCAATGTTTCCAGAATTTTCCAATTTTTATTTCTCTAAAAACTGTTACAAACATTTTAAAGAAGAAAATAGCCAAATCTGTACAACAGTTCTCAAGTGACGCGCTTACCAACGAACAGCACTTCATTTTTATAAAAGATAGATAGTTAATATAGTTAATTAAAGTATAGCTTAATTTAAGGTGTATTTAAGAGTAATGATAAAGCTAACACACTGAACATGCCTTGTGAAATAAACTAACGCCAAAGTGTGGATATTTGGTACTAATGTTATTTGAATGCAAACGAAAAGGTAATGGGACAAACCCTTGGGAGTCATAAACCAGTGCCTGGAATAGAAATATTTATTTGTTGAAATACTAAACAAATACTACAAATTTTGTATTATTTATAATTAGAAGTGAGAAAAAATCGGCGCCGTAAGCAAACGCGGATTACAATTTTCCACACAATTAACCATAAATAAATAAATCTGTTCATTTATGTTCAGTCCTAATTTTACCTACTGCGTAATGAGACCACTAAAGACCCTAGGCTCTGGAACAATTTACTTAAATATTAAAACATTAAAGAGCACGATATTAAGCGAAACCGATTATTTAAAAACAGAATTATGATTAGAAACGAGAGGTAATATCGTCGTAATAATATGTGCAAAGAACGTAAACATATAAATCGCCCAACTATGTCGTCAACATTCGAGTAGTACGACCCTGGCTCGCTTGAACGCTTGACGGACGTCCCGAATAGGTTGATCCCGGTCCCCAGATTAAGGAGATCAACTATTCAAACTTTGGATGTCAGTTATTGCTATCGTTTCTTGGATTTATTGCCGTATTTTTTTATTGATCTGATATATCGTATATTATATGCATATTGCATATTTTACAGTTACTCCTCTTATGCTTTTATTTTGATATTTTTTTTATTATTTAATAGGAATTTATAAAGATAATATATAAAATAATTGTCTATTAAAATAAAAATATTAAAATATGGTCACTATATTACGAATTTGTTTCTACATCATTTTAATAATGAATTAGAATTTATTTATTTTTTTAATAAATTTATTTAACGTCGGCCAATTTCCGATGCTGAGACTTATCATCGAAGGCCTCTTATTATGTTGGCTGAGTTTTTATGGTGTCGTAATTTCATATACACCTATGTGTGCTAAACTACTGCACATCAGGTTTATGATAATTTAAAACATAAGAACCAAACACTGAAAATATAATGCTGGTTCGTGAATCAAATCCAATACAGTAGTCTTACGTCAAGTATAAATCCTCTCAGCCACTGTGCAATCGATTTTACGCATTGTATTACTTGTGTTATTTAAGTCGGCTCCAGACTTTCAAGCATAAAACCTTCCAATAATGAACGATTCGAGCAGCAGTGCATGACATGTGGATCAAGTGTGTGGTGGGGGTAGAAAAGTCACATAAGATTGGAACACACTTAGTTCCAGCATCGACCACACGATGCGTCCAATCACCAAGTGTCCAACGTTGAAGGTGTTCGTAGCATCGCTTGGAGCCGGCTTTAGAAACATTAGGTTTTTGACGATATTATTGTACATTAGTACAAATAAAGAGGAAATATGAACCTATAGTAATATTTATATCCCGCTAAATACAGTATGTTTACTTAATATAAAACGAATTACCTGTTACATAAAAATTAATATTTAATATACAACGTTTTGTGATATGGATCTGGATATGCGGTCACGACACCATAAAAACTCGTAGTAGAAGAACTGCGTTAAATAAATATATATTTTTTTTAAGTACATTCTCTAAATGATTCTATGTTATATAAGAAAAGTGTTACAATGTAAAAGTAAATACATTATCCATTAAAAATATAACAAAATTAAATTTTTATTAAGAAATTTTACAAAATTTGTTTTTTTTATATACATTCATGGAAAGAGATTGTTTTTAATTTGATTTCTATAGATTATTACAATCTCTCCTGTTTAGAGGACATTCAGTGATACGTATGTAAAAATAATAAAGTGTCTTGCGCGGGGTGTGTTTATCGACTCATCCCTCAATTTCAGTAGATCCTAAATTCTGATTAGTTGGTTAATTTTGTCCTGAGTTACTTTCTATTTTAGTCTGCGTACTACGAAATTATTTGACGTTAGACAGTTGACCAAATTGTTTGGATGTTCAAGTATTCTCTCTTTATACGCTTTGATTCTTTGAGCATTTTAGATTGGAATCTTTGGATAAATTTTACCTCTGCTCCAATGAGAATTTGTCTCATCTTACTCAAAGTGATTCCGATGCTGTCCTAATCACCGACGACCTTCTACTATATTCTCCATATATTATGTGTATTAACCGCTGTCAATAAAACTTCATAACAAAAAAACCTAGAAAATATATCGTTGTTCCGGTAAACGTTTTGGCTTGAGCATCTGCATCTTAATTATTTAAAACATAATCTACGACTAAAACAACAAAAAAATCGCAATCGTATTGATCTTTATAAAAAAGGTTCACAATCGCTGTAACTAATCTATAAAATATGTGTAATCTGCTTATAAAAGTCGTTGAAGTATTAATAGAAAAGCAACGTGTTACTTCAGTCAAAAATTTAAATTATAAAAAAAAGATTGGGATGTTTGAAGATGATCAAACCAACGTGGCAGAAAAATGAAAAACGAAATCCTGTTATCAAGCAATTTCAACGCCCGCGCTACGGCCTCTGCCACTGCCACCACCACGACCGCGACACGGCAGTCTTTAGGTTTAGTGAGAGGGTCGCGTAGACCAGTGACTCTAAACTTAAGTAACGCTTTTAAAATAAGAATTCAGTTTTAAGACTAACGACAAAAATATGTATTTGTTTATGCACAAAAACTTCGAACCATTTTTTAACTTTCAACATACAACTGTCATTGCGGTAATACTTGGTAAATAATGTGTTTCATTACTAACCTTAAAGTTTCTACTATACGTTATAAAGTAATAAAAATATCACTACTTTTCACGAAAATATTTCGTTTTTCTAGTGACACTCTTTCTTGAAAGACTTTTTTTTTTAATTTATGCCTTGAAAGAATATTGGTGCCTTTCGGCTTTATAATCTGCAGTATTATATTTCCTAATAGCCCAGTCATTATAGTAAGTTCACCTCGGAATTCGAGATACCCAGCTGTAAGTCTGTAAATACTTGTATATTGACACCCTAAAGTTGTCTCAAAACCTACATATGGTAGGGTGTATAAACCTCGAATTCCGAGATTCTTACCTAATTTAAGCTTAAATGACTGGGCCATAATACATTTCAATCTTATACAAATTTAAACTTAAAACTAAACTAAACTATTCCAGCCTTTTACTACTTCTAAAAGTACTTTCTGCTTCTTCTTCTGTTGACCCTCTCTCTTCATGTTCGCTACTCCTCCTTCATTCTCCCACCTCTTGCCTTCCTTGTCTCCTCCCGACAAACCCTCTATTATCTTTTCACTATCCCTATTCCCTTTTTCTTCAATTTCACTACTCTTGTCTTTTACCTCTATCACCCTATTACAAACATAAACCCTCTATCGAACAAAATTTAAATCATTATATTAGCACGTATAGTTTACGAGATATAAACAGGACAAATATAGTTGAAAGACTATTATATGTAATATGAAAAATAACCACAACCAATATGTAAACAATGTAATAACCCACTATAAATAAAGCCTATTATTCTTCAATGCTTCAAGTACTCATCGTACAGATAAAACTGTAATATGCCTGAATACTATAAGCAGATATTAGAAAGTCTAAAAAAACCTTATTGACTTCATCAATGAAACAAATTTAATTGCTAAATTTTATATACCCATACTCAAATTTATAGACGATAAATTACGTATTAAAAATATTTATAAATGAATTGCTTTAAGTGCTTATAACTATCGTAAGTTGATGCAAATAAATATTAAACAAGAAAAATACAATAAAAGATATAATTTTTGAATGTGACAACGGATGTGGGATAAAACAGTGAAATTTGTGTGAAGGCCCTTTTTTTGTCCTTGTAAAATTGTAGCTAATAAAATGGCAACTAAATTGAGATAGTAAAAACAATTTAAAAGGTAAGAAAAATTAAGTAAATAACAGTTTCTATTTTCACCGACGGGACAGTGGCCGAGAGCATTTATACTTGACGTGAGACTACTGTGTTTTTGGGTTCGATTTTCCGACTAACGCTATATTTTCTGAGTAAAATTTATTTTCATTCAAATAAATATTAAAAAATATATATTTTAGTTTTATTTTATGCTATGACATTATTTTCATATACTTTATTAGTGTATTAGTTACAAATCTAAAATACAGAAAACGATTACAAATTTGAATTTTATTTAATTTATTTAACGTCGGCCTATTTCCGATGCTGAGTCCTATCACCGACGACCTCCTACAATGTTGGCAGTATTTATGGTGTCGTGGCCTCATATATGTGGGCTACACCACTGCCTTTATATTGTACGATTATGTTTGACCATAATCAATATAAGTTCATAATAACCAAACCCAGAAAATATATATCTGGTCCGGGGATCGAACCCGAAGACACAGCAGTCGGCGTCAAGCATCAATGCTCTCGCCCACTGTGTCGTCTACAGATTTGAAAATGTTACTTAAATAATGTATTTTAAATATACTGTATAATAATGTATTGTTAATTATATAAAGAATCTACTATATTGTTGGTAGATTCTAAGGTATGAAAGCCTCATATATGTCGACTACACCGTTTTCTGCTAAGTTTTGATTATGTAAGAACATAATCATTTAAAATTTGATTACAACTAAACCCAGAAAATATACCACTGTTTCGGGGATCGAACCCGAAGAGACAGCAGTCTGGCGTCAAGTATAAATACTCTTGGCTACTGTGTCGGTGTAATGTGTTGCACTAGAAGTATATAATTATCACTGTAATAAAATAAATCTTTTTTACTGGTATTTACTTATGGACAATCTAAGAAAAAAAGGCAATTAGTACCTAATACAATTCTCTAATTGTTTTAACAGTTAAAAATCTTATGAAACGGAAATTGTAGACTTAATTCAGCCCAGAGCTGTTTATCGCAAAAATGGATGGTTGGATAGAAAGAAGGAGTAAAAAAGCCTGCTATGATGACATCTCACGCGCATCACTGGTTTAGAACCACTGCGGTAGACCGAGAACGCGACACACATACGTATCATCCTACCTTAGGCCCTACGCATCTGGAACACTTGTAAACACCCTCTCGCCCCGCGGCACCGCTGACACCCGATCAACCCACAAGCCGACCGACACTGAAATAACTTACTATTGAAAGCGGGAGAGGGACAGGGACAAGGACAGGATTCCTACGCTGTCAATATCACTGTTATTGTCGGTTAATTGTCAACGTGACAGCCCAAACAAATCTATAAGATTAGCTTTATATTGTTTACTTTATTTTTTATTGTTGTTTAATGTTGAATTTAAAAAAATATGCAAATAAAATAATATTAACGAATATACTTGTACTAATATCTAAATAGCCTGACATAATAAATTCAATGAATTTTTTTTGTTATCTTCGGTGCGATCGAAACTAGTGCGACTCCAACACGCGACATTCGTATAATGCTGGTACCAAACGAGTGTGGTCGATGCTGAAACTAAGTGTGACTAAGGGAGTCCGCAGACGGGGCGACTGGTTGCAAACCTTAGCCCCGATTCTGCCCGAACCGAATGTGATTACAACTGTGTTGTTAGTAAAAGAACGAACGTGTTTACGAGTGAGATAAAACACACGGCACGAACGTAACTAAACTGATTTTAAACTAGTTTTAAGCATATATTCAGCGACTATATTTCTCAGTCGCAGGGAATTATTGGTTTCACCAACAGAGATGTTTACGAATACTATTGAAAAGTATTTAAATACATACATACAATCAGATATAACATAATAGAATCCCCTGTTTTGCTATTGTTAAAAATTCTATAGAGTCACGATACATGGCTCGTGCTCGTTTTCGTTGAAAATTTCGTTTAGTTTGCAATCAGTCGACTCGTGTGCCTTTCCTCGTGTTTTATCTTACTCGCATACACCTTCGATCTCTCACTAACAACAGTTGTAATCACATTCGCTTCGGGTAGATTCGGGGCTAAGGTTTGCAACCAGTCGCGTAGTGTGCGGAGGGCCTTACGTTCACATTGGAAGAACTTCGGGATGTTATATAAATATCTAAATATTGACGGAGATATAGCAATTAAAAGTTTGAATTGTAGTTTTAGAGCTAGAAATGGTCGGCCATATTTGTATGACGCGAAATGCATTTTAACGTCAGTTATTTGTTGAGTAGGTCAGTGCTGTGGTATTGTTCTGTAGCTGTTGGTAGTCAAATAATCAAGTCAAATCAAAGAATAATAGGTTTTTATTTTATTTAACCCTGCTAAGGCAGACATAATATTGGAATTTTATTGTTCCTTGAAATAGCTGTAAATAATATTTGATATTTTGATATATAAATACATATAGCAGAGATTTATGAGCTGTAAGGTTGGTAACCTTACACAAGGATTGTGATGTCACATGCATTGGAATGTGCACAACGTTGAATCCCTTTAATAATTAAAGAGACAAAACGACTTTTTTAATTGTTAATATCTCTTAACATATAAGGAGTTATTAAAAAATAATTAAACATTTGAGGTTCTAATAACCTTCTTTATCAATATATAATACACTTTTGTGGAAATTAAGACATAGGACACAATCCCATTAAAATCATCTTATAAAAAGCAAAAACAAATCAAATTGGTACACTATATTAGGAATAAAAAATCTCACTTTCACAGTATTTGAATTCTGTGTAAAATTGTATTAAATCAAACTTTTTCACTCTCCACCCTCTCCCCTTACTTACAAGGGGTTGTGATGGAGTCATGGTGTCACGGTGTTACATGGTGTAATGTAACACATTGACAGACGAGCTGACAGTAGCTTTCGCTCGATAAAGCATTCACTCACGTTTCCTGCGAGGTAAATTTGATTATGGAGAAGCATCGATGACCCAATTGCTGGAATATGCGATCGTAACACTATCCCACTCGAAAACAAACGCACAATTTATGATTCGAGTTGTGTATTTCAACACATCAACTTTGCATCTCCCCTACGCAATATTACATGCTTCAGTATATATTTTTATATTCTTTTATTTTCACAAATTAAATTGCAGTGATATTAAATTTTTTATATCTATAATAAAATAAAAGAAGTGTATTATTTATTGAACGTGTTAACAAGTAAAGGAAATTCACCTTCTTTAACAGAGCAAGCTCGGAAAATCTCGTGATTACATTGGACAAATTTGTATAGTATAGTAATACTGGTTTTTACCACCGTCACAAGCGACGACTGCCTTTTCTGTGTGAATTGAATTTTATTTCAAATTTTAATTCCATTTTTAAATTGAAATATTTAACTCGTTTCATATTTATTTTATATATAATTGCAAAAAATATTTCATTAAACTGACTAAAAATATATATTTTTTTCAATTTGTTAATTTTTTTCAAAGTTTTGATTCTTTTTTTGATTTGTAAATTAGGTACCAAAGTTAACTCATATATAAAATTTTAATTTTCTAGTAAAATTTTTAAATTTTGAATTATATTTTTTTAATATCATAATCAATTATTACACAGTAATTTTAATATTGAAAAAACGAAAAAAAAATTTTTACTAAATTTTTTTTCTATAACTTTTAATTCATAAAAAATAGAAAGTTGAAATTTGACATATGTATTACGATGTTCAATGTTAACATTTTTTGGAAATTAGAAATTGAAAAATTGGAAAAGGAGGCGTTGAGAAAATTAGGGGTCCGGGTAGGAAACTTTGGAGAAAACTCAAATTTTGGATTAGATAATAATGAAAATATGTTATTAAAAAAAAGATTCAAAATTCAAAAATTTTATTTGAAGGCACGGGGGCGATTTTTGTCGGCAAATATCGAACAAATTGAAAATATTTTATATTTTGTTGTAAAAAATAATATTTTTTATTTAATTTATACGAAAAATTATTTTATTATAGAACGAGTTAAATATTTTAATTTAAAAAAATAGTGGTAATTTTATTTATTTAACGTTGTCCTAATTGACAGTTTGTATGGTGTCGAGACCTCATACGGAACAACACCGCTGCCTAATTAGTTTATCTTTATGTAAGTACATAATCAAATAAACTTGATAACAACCAAACTCAAGAAATACACCGTTGATCCGGGGGATCGAACTCGAATGCACAACAGTCTGGCATCAATTGTTAACGATCTCGACCACGGTGTTGTCTTTGGTGAATTATAAAACTTGAAAGTCTATCGTTGATTAATTAAATTTTGGTATGTATAAGTATAAGAAAGAAAATGCTAGTACAATGACGTTGGTACAGAAACACGTCGATTTGTATCGTGTCGAAAAGCTAACATACTTATGTTGTATTGGGGCCGTACTAAGTTCATAGATGCATGAAGATCTAAACAATGCCCCCCATTGTTTAGATCTTACCAGTAGGAAACTTTGAAGAAAACTCAAATTTTGTTTTGTGTAATAATTGATTACGATATTAAAAAAAAAAAATTCAAAATTCAAAAAAATTATTTGGGGGCACAGGGGCGGCTTTAGTCGAGAGTAAAAATTGGACTAGAAAGTTGAAATTTTATATATAGGCTAACTTTGGTACCTAATTTACAAAACAAAACAAAATTTAAAAATTTGGAGGAAAGTTGGTCAAATATTGAACAATTTGAAAAGAAATATATTTTTTTAATCAGTTTATATGAAAAATCATTTGCTGTTATATGTAAAATAAATATGGAACGAGTTAAACATTTCAATTTAAAAATGGAATTAAAATTTGAAATGAAATTCAATTCACACACAAAAGACAGTCGTCGCTTGCGACGGGGGTAAACTCTAGTTTAGTTATGTTTTATATACTATCAAAATAATTTTATTTTGATGGAAAAAAGATTTCCAAAAAAATTTAACAAGAAAAACACATTTATTGTAATGTCTAGAGACCCTTTAGTTCTTAAATTGCGCGGTGTCACACGGTGGCGCACGGTTCTAATGCGTAGTGGTTTCAATGTCAAATCTACCCTTAACTCTTAATTTTAGAATCTCGATACCATTATCGAAGTAATCCTTTAGTTGTAGATAGTGTTTCGAAGGGGCGAATGTGACCACATGGAGGTCCAAAAGCTATTAATCTCCTGTCTGTGTAACTGTAGAGGCAGAAGGTAAGGGTGTAAGGTGGCGGGGTGGCAGGGTGGCCCACATCGAACTGTACTCCGAACTAGTGCCTAGTGTATCCCTAACTGTAAGCATTCGGTAACCCACATATGTTTATTGCCACTCACTCACCTACTCTACTTGTAACCATGTGTAACAGGAACCCTACAATAACTGTAGCCAGGGACGAACTAGATCTACAAAAAAAATTATTTAAAGTGACTTTATTAAAAATAAAATTTTAGTTTTTTTTTTCATTAATTTTATTTATGGTCTCCTTATTTGACATGCTGAGTCCTGTCACCGACGACCAACACTGTCGGTAGTATTAATAGTGTCGTAATAAAAAGATCAAACCAATGTACAGTAGATGGAATGGAACTTAGAGGAAATTAAAAAGAAACAAATAAAAATGATACAAATTTATACAAGATATATGGTCTTTCAACAAGACTGATCATTTTGTGGAAGTTTCAACAAGAGCGGTTATTTTAAATCAATAGAAAAACGCAATATTTCGGTAATATTTGAAAGATATTACGTTTCGTTACTACCCGACTCGAAATTTTGACCCCATTGACGACCTAAAAGAACCCGTTTCTGGATTCATTTACATAGGATTTTTGTTCCTTCTTTGGGCTTTCATGTGGCAGTTATCGGACAAATTACGATGTTTAGGCGCAAATGAGAATGGTATTTAAAACCTCATAAAAACCTATTCTCTCTCTAATTCATTATTTCATATTCATCCCTTAACAATAAAATCCATGTCGTACAGGTATTAATACATTTCTTAACATTCTTTTTGTCCATCTCAGGTTTAAATGAGGTTCACACAGTAATAAAATAGCTTAGACTTAAAATAAAACGAGAATCATCATTTAGGGTCAAGCGAGGGTCATATAATGATGTTTAGTATGAGACGAGGTTCACTCTACTATTTTCAGAACGAAAAGAGGACCAAAGATCCATTTTAGGATCAGGATAGGTCTAAAATTTCTACTCGGGTAACCTCAGAGTTTGTACTTTAGATTAAGATAGAAATATCACCAGTTTTCACGGACATATTGCGTTTTTCTATTTATTTAAAATGATTACTCTTGTTGAAAGACCCTATATATTTGAATGTTGTATTAATCATGTAATTGAAATGAAACGTAAATTAATATAATTTAATCCGATAAATCAATAAAATAAAATACAACACAATGAAATTCAATAATTGAATATTTGATTTATTCAGAGACAAAGGAAATCTATATTATAATAGGCTTATAAAATAATATTATGATGTTTTCTATTCACAATAATGTTGCCCTCGTTTTGTATTTTACATCAATAACACACGATACCACTTTATAGGATAACGCTCCTCATTTTGCAATAGACTGTCCAAATAGCCTTACTTATTTAAATATAAAAAAGAGTGCGACACTTTCAGATCAAATCTACATTAAAAAGAACCGTTGAAGTTGTGCAAATAAAAAGCGCACGCGTCATAAACGAGCTCACAAAAGGAAATTTCCAAAACTGTTTTGAAAAATGGAAAATTCGCATGGAGCAGTATAATGGGGAGGATAGAAGACAATAATTAAATAAAGAAACATTTGTTCTTGGCTATGTTATAATATTCACATTAGATAGAAAGAATGTGTGATATTTTAATTAAATTAACGACAAATTTATAAACTTACACTAGTGTGTACCCCCGTCGCAAAGCAACGGGTTTTGTTTGTATGATTCGAATTCAATTCTATTCTCTTCATCAATTCAATTCAAATTCTATTTTTAAAATATTAAAACCAATTTTTCATATAAACTGACTATAAAAATAATATTCTTTTCATTATTTAACCAACTTTTTTTAGATAAGTAAATTAGGTACCAAAGTTAGCCCATATACAAAATTTCAACTTTATAGCACAATTGTTACCCTCGGCAAAAACCGCCTCCGTGCCCCTAAATGAAATTTCTTTTTTATGAAATAATTACTCAATTATTACACTTTTGAAATATTTGAGATTTCTCTTAAAAGATTAGAGAATTTAAATTTCACAGCGGCCCTTTTATCAGTTTTTTAATTTCTTTATTTTGAATTATGTTCGCATTAAATAGCGTAATGCACATGCAGAATTTCAACTTTCTATCTTTTACGAATTAACAGTTATAGAGCAAAAAGTGCTAATTTTTACCAGTTTTTCCAAAACTGGTAAAGGGAAATAGGAAATTTTCACAAACATTGTCGGAGTCGGTTTCGAGCCACCATAAAAAATTCAGTACCAAACATATAAACATAGATTGTTACACCTGGAACATTATATAAACCTACACTATAACCGGTGGATAAATAAATTGAATTTATTGTATGTTGGATTAGAATAATATTGACAAAACCGAATTGTGACAACGTAAAGAACAACCTATGCGACCTACCTAAGTTTGGTACTGACTCCAGCCTCCCTATTTCAAGCACAACGCCTCACACAAGTGTAACCTACAAAACGATTTGAGGTTAGAACTGAATTAACGATTCCCAGATCAGCCTAAGAAATGATATCAAAAACAAATTTCAAGCTTAACTTAACAGGATGATTGAAATCTTAAGGGTAAAAAAAGTTCAAAAGATACGAGTATAAATGTGTAAGATGGTTTTATTTTTATCTTTGGAGTTACGGTAAGATACGATGCTTGTATAACCAAGTAATAAATATGTAATTAACTATTACGAAATGGACTGTGTTATTGTAGTGGGAGTAGTATGGATTCTAACCAACTGCCAATTAGTGGATTGATTTACTAACGACTGCTGTAGGACGAGGGCAATTGTATAGAAAACAATGAAGCTCGCTTGTTAATCCATTACATATAAATAGATTTGTTAGGTTAAGTACGAAACAATAGGATAACGAATTAAATATGAAATCGATTCAGTGGTCTCTAAACTTTTTTGATCGCGTCATGGTTTCATGATTTTTAATACTTTGCAACTTAATGTTGTTAAGCCGGCTCCAAACGATGCTACAAACATCTTCCAACGTTGGATGCTTGATGGTTGGACGCATCGTGTGGCCAATACTGGAACTAAGTGTGTCCAATGTTCACGTTGGAAGAAGTTCGGGCTGTTATCGGTCTTTTGACCCGCGTTAAAAAGGATTTTTCTACCCCCACCACACACTTGATCCACATGACATGCACTGCTGCACGAATCTTCCAACAATGGAACGTTTCATACTTGAAGGTTTATTTATTTCCTTGATAGTTTTTGTTATACTGTGTCAGTGTGATCAAACATTCGTCGCACCGTGTAGTAGGAAACTTGCCATGTCAATGTTCCAATATTTGACTCACACGTTGCAGGCAAGCATTTGAATTAAACGTTCACTGCATCGTTTCGTGCCAGGTTTAGCGTGGCCGAGCTGATTAAGTCGTTGACTATAACAATATATTAAGACTGCATGTATTTGTTGTGCGACTGGAAAATATTGCTAATGATTTATATTATGCCGGCAGTTCACTCTCGCCGAGAGAGGCGAGATCTAGTGTACTGTAGCTCTCGCCTCGTTTTGACCTGGCTCTCGACTCGTTTTGCCTCGGTTCATGAACGGTCTTTTGACACAAGTCTTAGGAAACGAGACTCTAGACGCAAAAGTTTACTCCGCACCACTCCCCAGTAAACAATTTGGTGAAATGTCCTGTTTTGTGACGATTCTATCACTATTGCACTTCAACTATAGTTCGCATCAACTAGACATAGACATTTCATATGAACTACTGTGAAAAACTGAACCTTAAATAAACATTTTCATGACAAAAAAATCATACGCATTTTTAATATGATGGCAAAGTGACTCTAAAATGTTTACTGGGTTAGTTACTTGCTCTCTCGGTAAATGTATCGCCCGAGTGACATTGGGCGAGTCAAAGTCGAGGGTGAACTTGTCTTATCGAGGTCTCGGCATATCGACAAACGTTTTGACAAATGTCTAGCCGAGAGTGAACTCGAATCGAATGCATTTGAGTACATCAACATTTGATAGTTGTTTAATATATCTCCTATATATATCCTACATCTTAATTTCTATAAAAGTGTACTTTATATTGATAAAGTGGGTTATTAGAACCTCAAATGTTCAATTATTTTTTAATAACTCCTTATATGTTATTAACCTTATATATGTTAAGAAATATTAACAATTAAAAAAGTCTTTTTGTCTCTTTAATTATTAAAGGGATTCAACGTTGTACACATTCCAAGTGCATGTGACATCACAATCCTTGTTTAAGGTTGCCAACCTTACAGATCATAAATCTCTGCTATATGTATTTATATATCAAAATATCAAATATTATTTACAGCTATTTCAAGGAACAAACAAATTTCAATATTATGTCTGCCTCAACAGGGTTAAATAAAATAAAAACTTATTATTCTTTGACTTGACTTGATTGTTTGAGTACCAACAGCTACAAAACATTACCACAGCACTGACCTATTCAACAAATAACTGACGTTAAAATGCATTTCACGTCATACAAATATGGCCGACCATTTCTAGCGCTAAAACTACAATTCAAACTTTTAATTGCTATATCTCCTTCAATATTTAGACATTTAATAAAATAGACAACAATTGAAAAATCGACCACTAAAAAATGAGAACACAAGCCCATTAGATTCCGAGATATTTCAATTTGTGTTGAAAAAATAATAAATAATTCTCTGAATATTTTGCCTGTATTAGAGTAATCAATTTCACTGTGTTTCTACGTACAATTAGTTTTACCGGCACAGCATCAGGAGCTAGTGCTAGGGTTAGGGTTAGGGCTAGGGCTAGGGCTAGACATACCTTTGTACTTCGTTTTGTGTGAGTCTGTGCGACCCTTTTCAATTCAGATTATATTTACAATCTAGCGATGTAAAAGAAGCTACTTTACGCTCAAAAAAACACACAGCCGAGCGCTTCAGTGTAACCGAATTATATGCAAGGAATCTTGTAATATATTCATAAAAAGCTTGAATAAATTGACGTTTTTGATCCTTGTTCTCTGTACTTTTCTTCGGATGATTCCAGAAGGGTTTCGGATGATACCACAATCCACCCGTACGATTACTCCACCATCTTCTATCTCTCATCTCATCTCCCATCCCTCACTCCAGAAGGTGGAAGTTAGTTTGTCTGCTGTTTTAATTCCCGGTGAAGAGTAAGGTAAAAAAAGATATCCGTGTATTCTAGAAGGATGAAGAGTCTGGCTGCTTATAATGCCGACAAATGTTTGACTTGTAAAGATCAAGTGGCGTATGCAAAACTGACAAGCTGCAGGAGTTACAAGTATAAACTGTGTTCTCTGACTCCACGTTGCTCCACGTGCATCGCCTTGCGCTCTAAACAAACACTCGTCTCTCACTTGTCTTCTACATGTAGGTAGGCTTGCCAACCACCTGGTTTTATAGTATGTGGAATAAACCGTTCTGCATAGAGCTTCTGTACCCGACCCGGACCCGGATCCGCCGAATATTGGCAATAAACCAGAACCCGGGATCCGGGTAGGAAACCCGAATACTTTTGCTGGTGTAAAGGCAAAATTAATATTTTACCTATGTATACTCGTATATATATATATTTAATATGATAGTACCGTTACTAAACAAATAAACCATTAAGTTTAGTATAGGATTAACATAAAGGATTATATATTAAAACAGATAATACTATTATTATCTCGTCTCGACTGCAGCTATTTTCCTTTTCATTGATGAAAATACATATTGAATATTACATAACCCATTAAACATTTTGGTGCAATGGCATAGCTAAATGAAGTTCCAATCAAGAAATTAATTCTTTTTAACTCATTTCAAATTGTCAGAATCTATTCATAAGAATATTCTTTCTCTTTCCAACATCATACATTAAAATGAAGATATAGTTGTTGTCTCTTTTACCTTTGAAAATATTTATTTTAAAATATCACAGAAAAAGAAACAAGATATATCTGGCTCCGCTACACTTTAATGGTTTCTTTCAATACTTTATTCAATACTAGTACGGTAGTGAGGCCAGGTGAATTGATTTTGCTATTTGTATTTCATATCACTAACGTCAGTGGCTTTGAATGAGTGAAATCAAATTGAATTGTTTCATGACAAGAAAATCATACGCATCTTCAATATAATGTCAAAGTGACTCCAAAATATTTACTGAGTAGAATCTTTAATTTTTTTATAATTCCGGTTATCCGGTCGTCGGAGAATCAACACGCTACTGTAATACTTAATAGTTCTAATCATTCCTGATAGCAAACTGTCTTGCAGAGCTTGCTATAAACTTATTCCAAGGTTCATTTTCTACGTCTCACATAGAAATTGTCTTGCAGTATAAGGTTCACACTTGCAAGATTGCCACAATCTAACCCCAATGCTTATTAATAGGATTTCACACGAGCACGAGACTTTTCTCGTCTCGTCTCATAAATTTACGAAATATAAAATCTGGTAAACAAACATCTGTTAAATATTTTATTTTATAATTTTGTCTTTTCCAACATTTTGTAGCCGAACGGAAAGGACTGTTTTAGAGGAATATAAATTATTTATAATGCGATTGTTTGAAGACATTTTGCCGCAAAAATGTCGTTGAGTGTAAGTGTTAGTAGTGTCAACCTGACAAAAAGGCCGAGATTAGATGAAAGTAATGATGCATTAAGTGAAATTGAACCAGTTCATCATTGAAAAATTCTTTAAAGTTTAAATTTTCTTTCAAATTTGATACAATTAATAGTGAGAAGAAAGCGATATGCTTAGTGTGTGAAAAATTTAGAATAAAAAAAATAATTAGCCGAAATAATATAATGAATTACTTTGTTTAGGAATATCTTAGGAGTAAGTTCCCACAATAACGAGATGTGACGAGACGAGACGAGACAAACAATTTCGAGACGGGAGCGAGACTTAAACGATACCTACTTTTTTCTAAACTACCGAGAACAAGGAGAGATTTTTGAAACTCTCGTCTTATCTCGTCTCGTATGAAGCCTTACTTATTAACTACCTTTGGTATACTTTACAAAATATGGCTCCAGAAAAAGTTGGCTAGTCTACTTGCAACATATTCTTTTACAGTTTTTGCAACGTTTTAAAAAATTAAACAAACTGCCAGCCGAATAAAATAACATCTTAACCACATCGCATCACCGCGACCGTTTTCATATTCCTACTCAAGTATAGACATACCATTTACAGTTCAGTCAAAGGCATCCACGGTTGTAGATTGGTGAGGGTGGGTAATCGTATTACTTGCCGCCCTAGTGGCTTCCAATCCACCCAACCATCTGAGGGTCTCTGCCTTGTATAAAGATTTTGATCTACGTTGCAACAGAACTAAACTCTGCATAAGCTGAATAGTCCAGAGTACTCAGACATCAAACAATGGATCAACAGGTTTTTTTATTTTGACTTTTGTAACGTCCTAATATTTATGGCGGTATTTCACCGTTAAAGAAATAAGACAAGGTTCTGTAATGTATTCACCACTCAGAGACTACTCAAGAGACGTAAGAAGCGGCATACAGTCACTGTGATCTGGAAATCCCACTAAATACAGTTACATTATTCAAGGGGTTACATGCAAAAAATAAAAATTTCCTTTTGCTTGCATTTGCTAATAATACTTTTAAAAATATTTTAAAAGTTTACCCATGGCAATATTTTGAAGATTATCTGAGGTATATCAGATTGAAGTGAGCGCAGCAGTATCTACTCAGGCGACTGAACTTTATTGTCCCGCCTCTCGAATGAAACCACTTGCGCTCCGCTACAACATCAACCGACTGAATGACGCGCTTTTTAAAAAAGGAAGTTATACTGCCGCACCCTATACTTATACAATACTTTCCTTTTTTTAAACTACGTTTTCAGATATGTTCGCCACTATATTTTAAAAACTACTATATAGATAAAAATTTATACAGTATATGCTAGCCATTACAAAATTTAACCTGATCGAAGGATTTTTATTTTAACTTCTATTTTGTAAAAACAATGTCTTCATTTTCTCTCCAAAATCTTAAAAAACAAATAAAAAGGCCTTAATTTTGTAAAATATGAAAAAATAAAACCTTCAATCAGCTACATCAGCTAGATAAACTATTAAACTAACCATTTTTCTGTAGTTTATTGATTTTAGATACAAGACAATATTTAATTGATTTGGATTTTGAATTTGGGGCCTATATGTCTATAAAAGATCTGCTTCTGCTTCCCATGCGCTTTACACCTCCCTTTCTCACTTAGAAAAATTTTAAGCTTCAACTTGCAAACGAATCAAATATTATCTTAAATTCAAATTTGAATGTAGCTGCTAGTTATTTTGTTAAAATAATTTGGAAACTATATTCATCTTTTTTCAGCCAATAATTAGGCAGTCGAACAGAATGTCTCAAACTCGTCTTTATCTTTAAAACATCCAACGAAATAATACTAATATTAAATTCAATTATTAACTTTATAAATATTTTTATTAAAATATTGCTGTTTCATTCTTTTACATACAAAATTTATTTATTCAAGAATAAAAATATGCACTGCTCTAACACATTATAATCATTTTTCTCTAAAAAATAAACATTGCAAAATAGTTAGAACATAAAAATAAACATTGCAAAATAGAATTTGTTATGACTTACTGGTCATTGATCTCGGTGCGGGTGTTTAAAAACATAAACAACACTTATTGCGTGGTTGCCATATTTATATAAATAAAATTAAAATAATTTTTAAATAAATTTACAATGTTGCATGATTAAAATAATTTAAGAGAAATAATTTAAATGAATGTATTTAACATTAATTTTAATTTTAATTAATTATTCTTGTTAACACTCTAATATATAATAGAGATGGAATCCATAGAAGGGAGGAGAGTAGGAAATAATCATAGTGTTATTTAATTTATCTTTTAAAAAATTCGCAATAATAACATTGAATCAGTTTATATTTTTTTGTATTATTTAAATTAAATTTCTTTTGAGGCCTAAATTGATGAGGCATCAGACGCGCACCTCATACGCGTTTATGAAATTCTACCCCTGCGACTCCAGTACTGAGTCGTATTTCCGACGATCTCCTCCAATGTTAGCAGTATGTATGGTGTCGTGACGTAATATATGTAAAGAACACTGCTGCCTCATGATTGTTAACACATAATCAAATTAATTCAGGTAATAACCAAACCCAGAAAATATAGCGCGGGTCCGAAGATCGAACCCGAAGATACATCAATCTAACGTAAAACCTAAATGCTCTCGGCCACTGTTTCGTTAAACTACTTAAAGTGGAATCATAACGTTACATTCGGTGTGCATTCAATCACTTGTAAGACGTATGCTCTGTTTCCCCCTCCCCTCGTTCTTGTTTACCCCTGTTGGTTTGAAGCAACTTATTCACTTACTCTGTGTGTTATAGTAACAGCAAACGCCTAATGACTCTGTACACAAAGCGTCAGCTGTGTAATTGAGAGAAATTCATTACACGTTGTCGGTGTGGACTACGTGTTAGGCGCGTAAGGGGCTCTTACTAATAACTGAGATAATCGTTTCTTGCTCACTCAATTTATCTTTTAAAATCGATTATTATTTATACGTTTAATATGTGTGTGTTTCGATAACATAAGTGTCATACAATATGGAAGGGGCATCGTTGACACCTGATTATCACGAAAATACAAATAGCCAGAGGTGGATAATTGCGCAGGTAAAAAATCGAGCCTCGAGCCTTTGATTTTCATGGCCTTTAAAAGAGTATTTAAATTTTTTGTAATATTAAAATTTATTAAATATTTTTTTAATTTAATTTATTTAATGTTGATTTATTTCCGATGCTGGGTCCTATCACCAACGATGTTGGCAGTTTCTATGGAGTTATGACCTCATATATAAGTTCTACATCACTGCCTTATAAGTTTAAGATTATGTGAGCACATAATCAATTTAACTTGATAGCTACCAGACCTAGAAAATATTATTATTGTTATTTTATTATATTTGTAGCCGTCTTGTTACAGAGAGTGCTTGTGCACTACTCTTACAATTTATTTAATGGGCTTGTGTCCTCATTTATTAGTGGTCGATTTTTCAATTGTTGATTGAAATTGATGTTAATGTGTATTAGTGTGTCTATTTTATTAAATATCTAAATATTGACGGAGATATAGCAATTAAAAGTTTGAATTGTAGTTTTAGCGCTAGAAATGGTCGACCATATTTGTATGACGTGAAATGCATTTTAACGTCAGTTATTTGTTGAGTAGGTTAGTACTGTGGTAATGTTCTGTAGCTGTTGGTAGTCAAATAATCAAGTCAAATCAAAGAATAATAAGTTTTTATTTTATTTAACCCTGCTAAGGCAGACATAATATTGAAATTTTATTATTCCTTGAAATAGCTGTAAATAATATTTGATATTTTGATATTTAAATACATATAGCAGAGATTTATAAACTGTAAGGTTGGTAACCTTACACAAGGATTGCGATGTCACATGCACTTGGAATGTGTACAACGTTGATTCCCTTTAATAATTAAAGAGACATAATGACTTTTTTAATTGTTAATATCTCCTAACATATAAGGAGTTATTAAAAAATAATTGAACATTTGAGGTTCTAGTAAACCACTTTTTCAATATATAGTACACTTTTATAGAAATTAAGACATAGGACACAAGCCCATTGCAGTTTATATTGATAAAATTTCTCAGGGCTGCTTGGTATTTTCGTAATGTACAGTTTTTACTGTGGTTTAAAGATTTTTTTAATTAACGCAAATGGCAAAGAGTAATAATAAGTTTTAAAGTAAGTACAAAACCGGATGTGATTGTGACAACCGGAATGATTACATAAGAATAGTATATGACACGTTTGTGCTGCTGTAATGCTAGATGTGAAGAAAAATATTTAAACAAAAAGTTCACAAGGTGAATATTTTTGTTCTAAGCGTGGGGCCTATAGCATTTGCTACTTCTGCTATATGATAAGAGTAAATTACATATTTTATCATACTATGCAAATGGGTTAATGCATTAACACTCTGTGTGCACTATGATTTGAATTTTACTGAACACATTTGGTGTTCCCTGGCTGGCCCTGTCCCTGCACTAGGTAATCGGTACAGTGTACTGTGGAGACATCTGGCGTAGATGAAAGTAGTTTTGAAGCTATAATACTCCTAATGACAGCATTAGGTGTCACGTTGACATACTCATACTCGTACAGCGACACCGACTACACGCATTGCATGTCAAAGTGAAGCATTAGATGGCTGGAGAACATGAACAGTGAACACCCTAACATGAAGTTAACCTAAGTTAGGCGATGCTCCTAATTCCTTAAACTTAGAAATAGGCTTGTGAACTCATTTTTTAGGAATTGTTTTTTAATTTTTTATTGAAATATAGGTTGATATATGCATATTGGCGTTTTTTTTTTTTAAATACCCAAAAGTTGACGAAAATATAACTAATTAAAATTTGAATTTCAAATTTGCCGTTTCTTTTAGCTCTACGTATGACGTCACATGAGAAATATGTAATCGAGATTATTTTTCTTTTTTCACAATAATCATAAAATAAAACTTGATGTGATGCACAAGCCTTATACACACAATTGTATAAAAGAGATGACAAATCATCGGATGTGTCATCACACGCAGATTTATTTTTGTAACTTATGATTCCTTTAATGATTAAAGAGACACAAATTGAATGCTTTTTGGAACCTTTCCCAGTCACACTTTCTGAAAGAGTTCATTTACAGCTCAGTTTCTCATAGTCATTCATATGAAATGTCTATTTTGTCAGCTACAAATGGCAAAATCACTCCATCTGTCGGAATACAAATGAAGATAAAGTTTATGCGAACTATAATTGAAGTGTAATAGTGTCACAATCCAGTAAACATTTTGGAGTAAATTCTATTTCATTTCTATTACTTTTCATGAGTTTTTTGTTATAAACGCGTTTGTTTTCTATTCATTCGTTCATAGGGAATGTCTCTTTTATGAACTACAGACGGCGCAACGACTGCTCATTATTGAATAAAAGCGACTCCTGTGACAGGTAGGGAAACAAATTGAACTAAAATTGATTTTCTGTGTGCTGCTCCAACTTGTAAAACGTTAGAATTGAAATGTACGAGTGACTAGAACTTCACCTAGCCATTCTATTTCACCAAATGTTTACTGGGAAAATAGGACACTTCACCAAATTGTTTACTGAGTTCCCAGTAAACATTTTGGAGCATTTGGCAGTCACTTTGACATCATATTGGAGATGCATATGATTTTTTTGTCATGAAAGAGTTCATTTATAGTTCAGTTTCTCACAATAGTTCATATGAAAAGTCTGTTTTATCGGCTACAGATGACGGAACCACTCCACCTGTCGGAATACAAATGAAGATAAAGTTGATGCGAACTATAATTGAAGTGAAATAGTGATAGAAACGTCACAAAGTAGGACACTCCACCAAGTTGTTTACTGAGTTGCTTGTGACATAATTAATGGATGGTCCCAAAGGGTCAAAAATGACTATTTTAATTGTTAAAATAACATTAAATAAAATAAATTAACCTATAACATTGCGACTTACTTAAAAATGGTTGGATCCCCTTGTTATTTTGGATGGTTATATATATGTAACCGGAGTTATCACAGTCCGTTATTCTTTCCATCACGTGACACCACGTGGAGTTGAGCAAGAAGCTCTGTAGGTCTGTAACGGACCAAAACAATCGCAAACACAACAGTCTCGGTGTTACGTCAAACCTGCAATTGCCAATCGTCAGTCGTCACTCTGGTAGCGCAGTCAGAGAGTTGATTATGAATTGAAATCCGCGCATTAATATGTCGTGTAACGATCATTAGCAGGATTGGCATCTATCCATTCCACCACCATTGCTGCCACCTTCTCTCGAGTTAGGAGCATAAATTCAGGGGGGACGTAGACCTATCCAGACAGGAGTAAGGGGGGAGGTGTAGACCACCCTGCGATCAGTAGAGCTGTCAGAAGCGGGTGTCACCAGGGCCGTAACACTACGCTCAAAATGAGACAAAAACCAAATACAAATCATTTATAGTAGGAGTCAACAGTAAACCTGAAGGGGGATTTCAAAATGAAATGGTCAATTTTACATAAATGCAGTTGACATACCCGATTCCACACATGATAGCTGAATGTTGTTGTACCGTACTGCGTACTGCGCTGTGCAACGGTCAAGCAAATGTAATGTATGCGTAAAATACCAATGTACTCATTCTACTAACTAAAGGAGCGCTTCCACTGACGCAACTAGACTTCTTTATTTTATCTTTAGAAATATATCAATACCATTACTTATATAATCAACGGAACAAACAGAGGGAGAAGGTAGAAGAGACTTAGGGCGTCCGCACATGAGGCAACTGATTGCAAACCTTAGCCCCGAATATGCCCGAACCGAATGGTAATGGAACTGTGTTGTTTGTGAGAGAACGAACACACGGCACAAACGAAACTAAACTGGTTTTGAGCACATTTAGAGGAATTATGTTTCTCGGTCGGAGGACATGCTTGGTTGCATGCTTTTGATGGTGACATCATGAACAGGGATGTGTACAAACACTATTCAAAAGCATTTAAATACATACATACATAGAAATACGACACAATAAAATCTCCTATTATGCTATTGTTAAAAATTCTATAGGCACGAAACATGGCTCGACTAGTTTGTAATCAGTCGCCTTATGTGCGGAGGGCCATAGTGAAACACTAAAGAATTCAAAGCATTAGTTATATTTTAAGTATATCCCTTCAAGCAAAGCAATGGTTTGACAAGTGTTATTATTACTCGGCATTTTTCCCCATTAAAAAGCACAAAATTAAGATTTTTCCATTGATTTGTAACTCGTAAACTAATGGTCGGAATGTCATGAAATTTTTAAACATATCGTTTCAATGTTAGTATTATATAAAAATACTATGAATTTGTTAATAGTGGCGCCTGATGTAATATTTTAGGGGCCATCAGAGGAATGAGTCAAATGCAATATTAAATATAGAACTTTAAAAAAAATTGTAAAAAAGAGTTAAAAAGAAAGGTAATTTCATGAGAAATGTATAAATTTCCATAAGAAAGTTTTTACAGAATATTAGAAAGAAAAATTATTAATTGAAATGTATGACATAACACCAAGGGGGCAACAGAAAATTGGTGTTTGGTTAAGTTTATTTTAAATTATGTTGGAACAGATTGTTTTTTGAATAAAATGGAATGACGAAAAGAAATTTTGTGTATACATTAATATTAGATTATAATATTTAATTAATTAAATAGAAGCAAAATACATTCCGAATTATATTACTGCGAGAGTTTCTCTTTCAGATGTACCTTATCAACACGGAATAAAATGACAATAATCAGAGAATATGACTTAGGTGTTGAAAACAATGAAGAATAAGAATGACACTCAAAGGAACCTTTTTCAAATTCTCAATTAAACCTCAGTTATAGCATAATTGTCAATAAAGGTTAAAAATGATTATTTTAATTGTTCATATCTTCTATAATATTACGACTTTATCCACATGCCTAGACCAACTTTATCAGCATGTAGTACAGTTATATACTCTGTTGAAAATGTTGTTAATGGATAACTATACATAAATTAACTTTGAGAAACATAATTTTTAATTACAGTTTTTATTTATTAGAACGTATTAAAATGCATTGGTTTGTTATGAAAATTAATATACATGTATATTATATAGGTTCAAATCAGGTTCACACAGTTTGACTTACAATAAGACGGGGATCATGGATTTCATTTAGGATGAGGCGAGGGCCACATAATAACGTTTAGGATGAGACGAGGTTCACTTTACTGTTTTCAGAATGAAAAGAGGAACAAAGATCGATTTTAGAATCAGGATAGGTCTAAAATTTTGACTCGGAGCAGTATCTGAATTAAAGAATTACGTTAATAATTAAAGCGTTTGCTATAATCACATCTTCTTCATCACTACACATTTTCCCAATGAAAAAACGTGCTATCTCAATGCTAAACTTCGGAGAAATAACCCTATTTGCAGTTTGTGAAACTTGTATGACGTTACGTGGACAAAACTGAGATGCAGAATACGTCTGGCTTATACGTCTACCCAGTAAACAATTTGGTGAAGTGTCCCTTTTTGTGACGTTTATATCACTATTTTACTTCAATTATAGTTCTCATCAACATTTGTATTCCGACAGGCGGAGTGGTTTCGCCATTTGTAGCCGATAAAATAGACATTTCATATGAATGACTATGTTAAACTGAACTGTAAATGAACTCTTTCATGACAAAAAAGTCATACGCATCTTCAATATAATGGCAAAGTGACTCCAAAATGTTTACTGGGTAAGGACAGTAGCCCTTACTGTAAAATGTTGCATATTGCGTCAGTATGGACATTCCTTAACGGTTTCGTCGCGTAGATAGAGCCAAGCGTGTAACTAGTATACGGCAAACGGCAAATTCACATCAGTAGCAGACACTCGCCAACCGACCAAACCAAAAACCGCAAAGTTAAATGAGAGATAGACCGCAGTACTTTTGACCGCAGCGCCCGATTTCACCTATGGGCCCATGCCAATCGGCACCAACAGTCGCCAGTTTACGAGTGCACATGTACTTGAACGATGTACGATATACTCGCACTCGTATAATACATAGGGTTTATGAATTGTACATACATTTATCATATAAAGAATTAAAATCAACAGTATCATTTTTCAATATTCATCGCTGGTAATTCCTCGGAGGAGGAAACAATCGCTGTACATTTTGTCATGTATGGTATAGGTTTAAAACTCTTTGGCTGGGTTCACACGGCATTGCACTGCACGATTTTTACAGTATTCGATTTTAAACGTATAATCAGTGGGATGTTCACACGGTAAATTTTGATTAGTAAAATCGTACCCGCAGTTTTCATACGGCAAAATAAATGCACTAAAGGGCCTTATTCTGTAACTTTTCAAAAAATCGACCTTATTTTTTCAGCGGTGGAAATATTTTATTTTTTTATAAAGTCGCTGTATTTAAAATATCTAAAGTGGTATTCTGTATGCAAAATTTTGCATCTCCCTTATAATATACTGCGGTAAAAAGTAGAAACTGGTATTGATGACGTATTTTAAGACGTAAGTACGAATACATGTCAATTGCTCAAGTCAATTCTGATATATATATTTATATTTGTATATTCATATGATTATACATATACTGTGTATTAAAAAAATTGTACTGAAATTCAAATTATAATTCGAATTGTTTGACAGTTTTAAAGTCCCCTTTAAAGGCGACCTTATAATTTGGACGATTTTTTTCCAGCGATAAAAATAAAATCGATGAAAATTTCTTACAGAATACCAAATAAAAAATCATCGCTTTTGTGACATCATTTTACAGCGATGAAATTTTTTCACCGATGGAAATACTTTACAGAATAATGCCCTAAATTGAAATTTGCTATACGTTTAAGGTAAGTAAAGAAATAAAAAAAACTCTGTATCAGTTACGTTTTATTAATTTCATTAATTTTGAATAGAACGAATTAATAGAGTTCGAACTTTGAAGTGAAGGTATTATTGTTAGATTTGTACTGCTAGAATTTATAGCAGCCGAATTATTGTTGATTTGTATTGAAAATATTGTCTATAACGCCGCTTGAGTTGCTACGCGATTTTTATATTATTATTAATTATTTTTAATGTTTTTGCCATTAACCACTACATTCTTCCGCCTTAAATCATTAAATTACATATCATTGTGCTATATTACATTTTATGATCTTTATTCTATCTACCCATTGTCACTCATTCCAAAAGATGAAATAAAAATACTGCTTCTCTGTTCCTCCTGTTTCTACTCCACTATTCCTTCTCTGTCCTCACTCCTACTCTCTATCTTCCCCATTCACCGCTTCTCTTCACTGCCTCCTTTTAATAGCTGCACAATCTTCTTTTCACTTTTTACTTTTTTCTCACATGAATACCTACTGGTCCACCGTTTCTATCTCTCTTCCGCACACCCTGACATCCTTTGTTCTCTATTTTTCCAGTATCTGTTGCTTTTCTCTGCGTTTCCCAATCTAAATCTTGCGATTCTTCTTATGTTCGTTGTCTCTTTTTCTCGTATGTATTCCGGTATCTCTCTCTCCCAAATCGTCTTGTATCTTTCATTATATTAGCTATTCTGAATGTTCTCCATTCTTTCCTGCTGCTTTATCTCTCTGCCTCTGCTCTTTAGCTCTTCTTCCACACTTGTGCTTTCTTCTCTCTGCTCCTCTGTTGACATTCCGTACCTTTCAAACTACTCCTTTCTCCTTTCCGTTCCTAATCCTCCACCCTCCTTTCTACGCTTCTCCCTTATTTTTCTTAGGATCTCGCCTTCATTATTTCTCATTTTCTCCTCGTATTTCATTGCTTTCCTTCCTACTTCTATTCTTGTTTTGTCGCGATTTTTATATAATTATATAGTTTTATGCCACATAACGGGATTTTGTTCCACCGACGAAATCAATAAATCAGTATGTGCATAATAATAAACTTTAAACACGCAAATGATACTTCAGCATATATTTGTATGTGCATATATGTATGGCGTTGTGCACATATATGAGGCCACTACAACACAAAAAGTGCTAACATAGTAGGAAGTCGTCGGTGATAGGACTGAGCATCGGAAATAAATAAATTTAAAAAAACTGGAATCAGTACTCACAAAACAATAGTACTATTAACATAAGATTTGATAAATATCAGTTAGTTAAAAGAAATGAATGTCATGCACTTGACGTCAAAACCACTTCCTACTGTGACGTCACGGAATAACGTGCTATTACCTACAAGTGTGCTACAAAGATAAACACCGATGGCGGCTCCAGGCGGTTTCACGACCAGACCTCTCTCCACACACCACCGCGACCATTCGTTAAGGTTTTATAGTAATGATAAATTTTTCACTTGCAAGATGTGCGTACGTCTTCCTCAGTGTTTAATACGATAAATACAATGCGTTTAATTCAATCTATGCGGACCTATAGACGCTTACGTTATCAATTCTTTTTTTCTTGTGTAGTCATGAACAGGACCACCCTCTGGTGCCCGCTTATCGTTGAATATTGGGACACCCTGTATAGTACAGTTTTATAGAAATTAAGAATTGTTTCACAACCCCATTACGACCTATATAAACAAATAAGAGATGTTTTGTTAGTTTAAACTTGAAAGTTAAAATACTTTTTTGTTTTTCTGAATTTAACATGGTGTGTGTGTGGTAGTACACTACAAGTATATCTCATACATTTACTCGTATATTACAAAATGTAACAAGTGCAGACAAGATTAGCGTACGCGTACGTTATGTCGATGGTCGACCCTTCTTCTATGTTTACCCTTGTAATAGTGTTACGAGTACAAACCCTCCTTCCTTCCCCCAACCCCTCTCTCCCTATATTAAGCCTCCCTCAAAGCGTTATTGCCCGACGCTCAACACCCGACGTTCGACGTTCGACGTTCACCGCCCGCTACTCGTTACAAACACTTAGTCATACTCAGATGATGAAACATAACTTCGCTATGATGAGGATTAATTTTAGCGTGAATATTAAGAATTAGACAGATTTTGTGTATTTAATCGTAAGATAAAAGAACCACTTTGTGAAATCTAATTTAAGCTCTGCCCTAACTAGGCGAATAATTGTTACATCTTTTTAAACACTTATTTATTTTTTGTAGTTACTTGTTTTTTTTTTAATATTAAATTCATGCAAAATATGGCAGCCTTCCCGCTGGAATTGGAAAACAGGGAAACGTGGTGTCTCTGGATTTCGAAAACTATAGTTTCCGCTGTTAAAAATAGTTAAAAATTGTAATACAAATTTAATAGACAAATGACTTTTTTAAGATGAATTATTGTCTGAATTTGTGAAACAATTCTATTAAAATACACTGCATATGTTATGAAAAGTAATATACTGGGATCCGATTTTTTTCAATACCGGGGCCCGTATTCCTGAACCTTGCGAACAATGATCGTGATTGAACAGATATGATTTATATGAGTGAACCAAGAGTATTCCTGTACTATTCCTGAATTTTATTATTAATTATTATTATAGTACAGTAATACTCTTTTAAAAGTGATTCTTAAAATGTTTCACTCATATAAATCATATCTATTCGATCACGACCATTGCTCGCAAGAATCAGGAATAGGGCCTCTGGTTCTAAATATAAATATGCTTTAGAACTGTTCTAAAATTTATACAGCTTTTTTTAAGAGTGTAAGTATAATGTGTAAGCGAAAACGAGACACTGGATCATATAAGGAGGGAAAGCGAGTTCAAAATTGTTAGTGAGAAGAAGATAGAGGATTTGTGAAGAGTAAAGAAGGAGGTGAATGGCGGAGATACAGAGAAGAAGGAAAGAGAAAGAGGAAAAAAAAAAACATGGAGTAAAAAGTGAAAGTGGGAAGTTGAAGAAGTGTGGAGCAACTGTCACTAGGAAATGTAAACAGATTGACGGAAGGCCTAGAGAAGCAAGAGGAGGAGAATATTATTTTGATTTCTAGTTATAATTTTTTTAAATATCATAGGTTTGAGTAGACAGCTCTGGATCTAGGAGGGCGATGGTAGGAATTTTTGAGGAATTGATTTTTTATTTCCTTTTAGTTTTCACGAAGATTGTCCAGAGACAACTAACCTGTTATGTTACTTATGAAAAAGAAAAAGTTCGAAAAATTCGCAGTATGTAGGGGGTAGAGAGACGCCAATGTCAAGTTCTTGCTTCGGTTTAAAAATTCGTAGATACTGTAATGCCGAGAAGCGTATCAATTTAGAATAAATAAAATTGATACTCAATACAATAAAATTCATGATAAATTCACACTGTTTATAAAAGATTAAACTAAATAAATTCAATTGTGATTCTTTTGCCGCCCCCTGTCCAATTTTCTGTTTACATATGTATGATGTGTATATATGAATCAGAAAATAGAAGTTATTTTGAAACCATTTTAACCATATAGTTTATATTAAATAATGTCAATAATTGAATAGAGTTTAAATTACACGACAATTACGTATGAAACACCAATGGCTTTATTAGCATTTTCTTTACGCCTAAACGTATTTACTACATAAAAATGGGATTGTCATGGGAACATGTCTTAATTTCTATAAAACTGTATTATGTATTGATAAAGTTATCAGGACTTCAAATGTCTAATTACTTTTTAATAAGTCGCAATACTACAGGAGATATTAACATTTTAAAGAATCATTAAAGCATACAAAGCTATAAAAAAATAATCCGTTGATTTGCTATCTCTTTTATACAACAGATATACATACATATGTGTATAACACGTTATTTACTACTAACAGCTGAGTCGTTGCATTCCATCAAGTTTATATTATGATTATTTAAAAAAAGAAAAAAACCTCGATCACTTATTTCTCCAGTGACGTCAAACGCACGAGTTAACAGAACCGGTAAAACTGAAATTCAAATTTTAATTAGCTATATCTTCGTCAACTTCTGAATATTTAAAAATATAAAAACGGCAATATACATATATTTACCTATATTTAAATTTAAAATTAAAAAAACGACCCCTAAAAATGAGTTTACTTTTTTCCATAAATTTTTAACGTCGGTTTATTTTCGATACTGATTCTATCACGTTGGCAGATTATATGATATCGATCTTCATATATGTGAACCATATCGCTGCCTAATAATTTTATGATTACGTAGGGACATAATCAATTAAAGTTTGATAACAAATAAACCAAGATATTATAGTGCTAATCCGGGGATTGGATAAAACATAACCTTAGGTAAACAATATTACATGACTTTAGGTTTTATGCTTAAAATAACGTGTCTAATAAGTTATGGCACTGCGTGTACATTTGCGAGACTGTTACTATAAGCTGACATAGAAATTACTCAAAGTATTCAAAGATAAAGTTCTTCCTCGTGCGGTACCTCGGGGTTAAGATGGCAGGAACGGAGGCGAGTGGCAGCATACTTATCCTAACCAAGTGTTGGCAGTTGGTAGTTGGTAGTTCCAGGCTCGTTAGACCAGACCGTTATGCGTTAGAGTAGTTTCTCGCTTTTGTTTGTTAGTATATCTTTTGTCAGAGAAGTGAGGCCCCAGGCCAGGCCATACACCATACTATTCTAAGTTTTAGTAACAGAAGTTATTACTAACTCCAACTCGAAGATTCGCACAAAGAATACTTCCTTAATTGAACTATGCTTCTTGCTTCTTTATGTTTTTGTAACATATTGTCTTCAGATTTAAGGGTTCTGAATTCTCTAGATCTAGAGCAGGATCTGTGAATTCATAAATTTGATGATGAAAAGTTATCAAGCTATAAACTTCATATGCGCTCTTTCATAATTTGGTTAATATAAACAGGCGGCCGTGGAAAAGTTTACAGAAGGGGTAAAATAAAAAAAAATACAAAATAGCACTGAATATAATGTGATTTGTGAGAAACATACACAGAGTCAAATCGATAAAAAGAAACCATATTTTCGATAATGTTTTTTGACGACATAGATAATATATAATTATTTCTATAATTACTACATGATAAAATAACATTTAAAGAATACTTTGTGAAATTTTCATAAATAAATATAAAAAAAATTGTTATTGATAGCGAATCTTCGCAGACGTCACCAAAAAAAGTTTCGATACGGTGTCCCTCATAACTCATCACATAATTATCTGAATTCAAAAAAACAAAATCGTTTTATTAGTTGATTAGTTGAGTTTCTGCAGGTAACCCTGTCGAGTTTCTTTTTTATTGGTGTTTTAATTTTTTACAGCACTTAGAAGTGAAAATATCGATTTTTCATGATAATAATCAGAAACTTTGTTATTTCTGAGTTTCAAAGAAAGTCGAAACCAGACCAGAGGTGAAGACTTAAAACTCTATATTTTTGACACTTTTACTCCAATCGACTTCAAATTTTCACAGAATAAACTTAATACCTGTGTTCTATATAAAGAAACCTTACCCCATTAAGAAATGAATACTGGATATAATGAAATTGTAAGAAAAATTTTAGAAAAATCAAGATACACGAAAACAGAAACTGTATTTTTTGCTAGAATTCTGGTATCTATAACAAAAGAGAAGAGACAAAGACCACAAGAGAAAAGTCAAGGATCACTGAAGACTAAAAAATTCTACACTCTTACAAAAGCTTTATAAATTTTGTAACATTTCTAAATATAAATTTTCATAATAATTCATTTTAATATAAATATTTAAAAAAATCAGACAAAAATACATCTTAAGGTGAAACGATACTTGGCCATTTTTGATTCGCGAAATATAGATGGCGATACTATACAGCAGGTTAAATATTATCAAAAGAAACATGTTTTTTTATGCTTAAATCGTATATAAGTTACATAAAGTAAGTGACTATAAACGCGAATCAAAATCTAAAGCTGCAAACCGTTAAATGAATAACGTATCTACATTCCCTGAAATAAATGTTCAAAATCCATGTACAGTGAAAAATTCATCCCTATGATAAAAACAGACGTCAAAAAATAGGCTTTTTACATAAAAGCAGCCTTCAGCTTAACCTACTGATGTTTTAAAAATTATTTAGTAAAGCCTGGACAATAAATAGTTTATATAGTAATAGTTAATTTATAATATATAACAAATAAACATAAAAAATTGAACTCAAAATTTAAATATTTTAAAATATACATTGCATTGCCCTACTCTGCAATGACGTAGCTCCGTCCCTGTAAGACACACACAATAATATTGCATACAAAACTTGTAGGGAATTGAGTTCTCTATAAGTTTGATAATATTTATTTTTATCATAGAACGCACTAGTAACAAGATATTGTCAATTAAACGTTTTTGGCCGTCATTTTTTCAGATAGCGATAAAAGGGTAAGGTCTTGCTGAATTTCAAAAATTCGGTACTGTGCTTGCGTACTAATTTAATTTACGACTAGTGCCGATTTTCTGGCAAAACCGCTTATGTAAATGGAGTATTTTGAAAAGGTCTCAGTGCTCAACTACAAAAACACAATATTTTTATTTAGACTTTTTGGTAATTTATACAGGGTCTTTAAATAAGAGCGCTCTATTTAGTATCATCTCATATAAAACAAACACGCTGTATATCCATATAACTTGTATCAAGATGTTTTATATGAGATGGTACTAATTTTGGAACTCTTATTAAAATACCCTATACATTTACTTTGTTTAACGTCTTACTATTTCCTATAGTGTTTGTCTATTCGTCGACGGAAGATTAACCACCCCTTAAATATGTTACGTATATCAAAATGTATTCCTTTATCTTAAATAGATACTTTCTTTTAATATTTAATGACCTTCCATTACTAATTGTCTTACGTCTATACGTATTATATCAAATAATCAACAGGAGAAATCAGGGTATAGCAGGTATAGCCTACACTAGCTTTTCATATTTGTGACTATATTCTCCATACAAATAGCTCAGGTTCTGTAGAATTTAGGAAATATATTTCACCTTTTCAAGGACTGAGTAATATCGATGTAAACACTTTTATGTAGGGATAATGTCGTTGTGAATACATATATTTTGGGGAAACTCAAAATAAGTTATCCCATCACTGTCTTAGTACCGCGTTCCACTACGTACATATAAGCATCAAGTAACGTTCCGTATACTCTTGTTTCTTGTACAGTTATGCAGTAAGAGTATCTGTCATATTTCAAACCACTACTTGTAGTATTCCCGAGCTTCCTCTAAAAAACATGAGGGTGGTCATTCGTCGGTAGATGCCTCCCCTCCCCCTCTATAAACTCCTAACACCACATAACAAATAAACGTACCAAAAAACTTGGACTCTAAGTCCTTAACATCGATATGACAAAGCACCGCGGTAATCCTTATTGATAGAAGTATAACTGTTACATATGTACCCTGCGCCCTTTAACCCACCCTCTCTCACCCCTCCGCCAAGCTTATTATATCTACACAAACACATAAACCTACTTGGTGTGTCGGAATAGTAATGGTGCGTCCAGATGATACTTTTTTCTTCATGTAGTTCAGGTGGAAAATATACGTAAGGAAGAGATATTTGTCCATAGGTAAAATATCTTAGACGATTAGTATCGTTTATAGTCCAAGATCGCAGAACCTTTAGAGCTGGCGGCCTTAACCTCCGCCAGACGTTTTAAATCTCTTAGAAATATTAAGTAAAAAAGATGACTGCTATTCAATAGATTGTGAATTTAAGTATAAAGATTCTTTGCGCTAATTAAAGCTCTAGAAAACCTTAGAGCCGTCGCACACTACAACCGTATTTCAGCAAATTTTGACCAAACGTATACGTGCTACTACACTTTACCCATCCGAACTTTGTAAATGTAATGAATCCTTGCACACTGCAAGCAACAAAGCCGTCCGAATACGGGCATTATGTAGCTCTCTCACTGCAGCCATATATCAGCGAATTTTGACCAAGCGAATACATGCTCCAACGCTAAACCTACCCGAACCTTGTAAATGCAATCAGCCGTCTCCGACTGGAAGAGTTATGAAAGAGGATGCAATAGTATCTTTCATAACAGTGGTGTATTGATAAAATTAAAGTAAAAGTTTGCTCTTATGATAAATTATGTTAGTGTAAAACAACTCCAATACACCCTACAGTACACAAGTTTAATTTGGCGCACTGTCGTATCGGTACGTGGTGTGTATTTATTGTGACACAACACATGCAACCTCAAAGAACACCTCAACCTAGTCACCGATTTACGTCCGAATTCGCTGTCGCTTACATTCGCTTGAAGTGTGCGACGAGCCTTAAAATGTCTGGTGGACGTTAGTGCCTACGCGAGAGACAACAATGAATATTAGTTTTTAACAATATTATGTAAAATATATATAAAAATCAGCCATCATACTTTCACACAGGAGAGTGAGGTTTTTATGTACCAGCTACCTGTAAAACGTCCCCGCTTTCAATGGTAAACGTCCACAGGTCCGCACTATTTGCATTAAACGCTTTGACTTTATTCAATAAAATGTGGAAGGACGTATCTAGCAAGACAGCGGCCTGAACACTAAAAAAATGGGCTCAATCAAGAAACAAATTTTGTCGTACAACAAAACAGAGGTGTCATATATAAAAGGATCGTTCTAAATGGATAACCTACATTTAAGCTAGCTATACGATATTAGCGTTATATATGACTCCAATCGAAACGCTAACACGTCACACATACAGACACACTCACACACGAGTATAAACAGTTACATTACAGTTACACACGTTTAAGTTTATCGTGAAAACAGACAGGGATAAACCAGGATAGTCGGGGATAGGGATATGCAGGGATAGGACTCAGTGGTATAGCCGCTAGGCTCAAAAGGATTTGAAAATGTAATTGGATCAGCTGGTGTCGACACGTTCAACTCATCAATAGCTCATCAGTTTTCCGGTTTGCTGTTCTATATTCTATATTCTATGTTCTCTCTCTCTCATTTTCTATCTGTGTTACGATTGCTATATGCACTGTACGCCTTTTGCATTCGATTATTTTTTTTTATGATTTGCTTAACATTTCAAATATATTACAATGTATTTTATATGTTTCATTATTTAATGTATTATTTCGTTGTATGTCATTGAAATTAAAATAATCATTAGAAGATCAAGGAAAATTAAAGGGAAGAACACTGCGAAAGTTTACTGTGTGCTTGACGTCACGAATTGGATTTCTGCAACCTCTCAGCGGTAGAGATTACTACACTGTGAGAATACAAAATTACTATGTGACATAGTATGAATTGTATTTGTTTAATGGTTTTGCCGTTAGGTATTACATTTTTCAACATTAATTCTAACAATTACATTGCATTTTATTTTTAATCTTGCCTTAGTCTAATTAGTTTTTTATTTTTGAAAAATCCTAATTCTTCTTCTTGTGTCTTCTTCCAAAATATTTCTCCCTCTTCTTTCTGTTCTTTATCTCTCCTTCTCTTCTTCTCTCTATCTCTTCTTTGTTCGCTTTTTGTTGTCTATCAATATTAAGGTTCCTCCCATTTATTCTCCTTCCCTCTTATCTTTCTCCTTACTTCCGTCATCCATCCGCTTCCCTTACAATGTCAAGACATAATCCATCTTCTCCCAAAACTGACTCTTTTTGTAATTTCCTTTACTTTTTGCTTTTATTTCAGTTCAGACTGCTTCTTCTTCTCCTGACCCTCTCTTTTCATGTTCCTTACTCCTCCTTCATTTTCCTCCACCGTTTCCTGCTTCTCCTTTCTTCTTGTTTGTATCTCCGTCTTTCACCTCCTGCTTTTTTTGTCTCCTCTCGACTAACCGTCTATTATCTTTTCACTATCCTTCCTCCTTTCTGTCTTCATTTTCCCTTCTCCTGCCTCCTTCGTACATATTATATAACATAGTATCAGGGTGCTACATTGATTCTGTTATTAAAAATTCCTATAGCATCAAGTAAAAATTACGAATCATTTAATTTTTATATTTTACATAGAAAAGTTTATCATATAATCATTGAAGTACATCCGTTATACCGTTCAAGCAAAGCAATGGCTTGACAACTATTATTCGGACTCGGTATTTTTCCCATTAAAAAGGAATGCTTTAGCAACACACGAAATTGAGATTTTTTCATTGTTTTGAAAATTACAAAAGGAGCATCAAATCAAAGGCTAAAATCACTGTTGGTACTATCTAAAAATAATATGGATTTGTCAATAGTACCGTCATCTATATGTCCTCATACGAACTATATATTTTTACACATTTACTGTATATTTCTCACCAATTTTCAGCCAATTTTGGAGAACATGATACGGAACATATGCATTCTAAAGTAGTACCCCCCCCCCCTCTTAAGAAGAGGCCACAGGCTTCAGCCTACTGTTTGTTCAATGAGTTTATATGGTGTTATCTCTATCTTTCTACGACAAACAAAAAAATAACTTAAAACAGTTGTGTCTCCAATGACTATACTAATCGTTAAGGAAGTCATCGTAAGATTTTAATGAACAGTGTCATTTTATGACTCTAATATCAATGAAATAGGTTACAGAACTTTATATAAATTCGTTACGTAAAAGGAAACTACATTTATGTTAAATATACGTATCTGTGTTTACCAGGATATTTTTATATTTAATTAAAATAGTCACAATAGAACATTTCTCAAAGTTTTCATTTCCATTTCTTTTCAGGAACATATTTTCTTAAATTAATGTTTCTTAATATATAAACAAGTACATTGTATATATACGAACAAAAGCAGAGGCGCAGCGGCGCATTGTTCTCGCGGCTCGCCCCACTGCGGTTTTTCAAAAATACGTGAGCACTCGTCATAAATGTATAAACTCTTTTGTTTCAAACAGTTTCAAAGGGTGGGTTTTGGGGGGTAGTTGGGGTAATAAAAAGTAATAGCTACTGGTTAATTTGATTATAAAAATCTGCTACTACTTTATAGTCGTTATAAGTGATAAGCGATTGTAAAAATTCTAAGGGTGAATAAACATTAGGGTGTTTTTTTTTATTAAATGGGGTGCTTCTTTAAATCTAAGTCAGACAAGTCTAATACTATCTTCTGAGATGCATATCACCATTTTATAAGTCAGCTTTACTTATTTTAATATACTGTTACTGTGTTTCTTGTTGTTTAATTGGATTTTTAAGGATCTCTTTATTAGAATATATTTAAATTTTATTGTTCAGTGAAGCTGAGGTTCTTTTAAACAGTTGTGTCGTTTCTGGGACCTTTCAAAATTATATGCGCTATATTTATATCGTTAGAAGCGTAATGCAAATGGTGTTATAGCCTCAAATTTGCATCTTGTTGTAGATTTGACTTTAGTCAACGAAGAGGTTATCGAATGAGTCTTTTTAAGTTGTTTTTACTTTTTTGTAGTGCATCATTTTATTTGAGTGCATCAACTTTCGATAGTAATTAGCACTTAAAACAATATACACATTTACAAACGTTTGTAATACATAATTCATAGTCTATAAATACGAGTATGAGTATTTAAAACATAGAGATTAAATTAGATTTATTGATAAAATCAATTAGGTTTTTTAGACTTTCTCTGCTTTCAAATATTTAGCACGTAGTTTATGGACGACCTCTTATGCAGATCGCCTACGAATTTTTTCCTGGGTATTAATGACGAAATGGTCCATGATTAGATCTTGAGACAAATATATCTTGTAATAGAGGAGTGGTGTATACCCTTAACAAAAGTGCGACTTACAAAGTTGTGGACTATAGTTAAGCATGATAGTCTAGGAACTTAGTGATTAGAGATGATCGATTTATGAAAAGTTAGTTGCAATATGGACCTCCCGTGCCCGTGCCCGTGTCAGAGACTGAGCTGAGACTGAGTCCACCCCGATATATCCAACACATTAACAAGTTTATATATTGTTCTGATTTCTTGTCACGCATTGCCTTGTCCTTTCTTTGCCCTTTGACACTTCTGCTTCCCTTGTTTTTGTTTTCGGACACTGATCTCTGTAGAACTCGGACAACTTTCATGCATTATATAAAGATTACTTGCGAAGAACATAATTTATGTTTTGTTTTTTTTTCGTTCTTCATATTTTTTTGTTTAAATATTTGTTTGTATTATTTACCCACAAGACAATAGTATCGCCTAAGTTTTACGTTACTCAATTTTGAAAATCTTTATATATACACTAGCTGTCCCGGCCACGCGTTGCTGTGACTAACGTTTTTGTCATATTACATTACATAGCGCCATCTATTGAATATTTACTCAATCTAGTCAACAGAATATTTACTCAATCTAGTCAACAGATGTCGCCATCATCGTCGCCAGATGTCATATGTCATATACAGATAATTAATAGACAATTAATAGATATTGCAATCATAAATTGAGATGTAAGCTATCCTATCTTTCAAGTTGGATCAAACTGCACCCGGTGTACAAATTTGATTAAAATCGGTTAAGTAGTTTAGGCGTCCATCGCGGAGGAACAACGTGACACGTAATTTATATATATTAAGATATATTAATTTCAGGGCTGTGGAGTCGGAGTAGGAAGCAGGGATGGTAATTCTTCTTAAAAAAGATCGATTTTTTAATTGATTTGAATCGAAGTCTAAAGAATCGATTCAGAAAAAAATCGAGGTCTAGAAGATCGATTTCTCAAAAATCGATTTTTCGATTCTTTTTGCGTTTTTATACAACGCATAAAACGATTTTATTTTAATTAAATTTGTAAAAAAAACTACAAGCCTTTCTTATAATTAAAGAATAAGTGATGAGTGATTTTTAATTATTTAATAAAATCATATATGCTATTATATGTTATTTATTATAGACTAAAATAATTATAATTCTCAATATTTCATTTCCAAGCTTATAATAAATAATTATATAGTTGCATTCTTACAAAACAAAAAATCAAATATCGGTTTTCGAGTCGATCCATTGTTTAAAAGCGTTTTAAAAAATCGATTTTTTCGACACAAAAAATCGATTCTTCGATTAATCGAACACAGATCGCCATCCCTAGTCGGAAGCAATTTTTGGTGAAAGGAGTCGGAGTCGGCAAAATTGTAACCGGAGACTTGTAAATTGTAAAATAGACCGGAGAAAATGAAATCTGAAGATAATAAAATTAACAAATTCGCACTGAACAAAACGAAATCCCAATAGTTTTTAGTAAAGGTAAAATTTAAGATTCATTTCAATTTTCAACCCACTAAACATAAAATATGAATGATACGTTACATTTATATAATATTTTTTCTTAAGCACAATCTAGTAATATTTAATCTAAAATTAGTCTTATTTTAAGTCTTCAAAATACGAATAAATAATTTGAATACTACAACTCATTCCGTCAAATAATACTATATACAATATATACTATAATATATACTATATACATATGTAGTATATATATATATATATATATATATATATATATATATATATATAAAATATACATATATTTACTATTTAAAATAAAAAAAAAACTTTTGCGGTTTAAACCTTGTGAGAATATAAAACTGAAGCATTCTTTGTACAAAGTATATGTTTTCCTGTATTTTTTATTATTTGTTTTGAAATATGTATATATATGTACATAAGCGTACGCGGTGGGGGAAAATGGGGCACTTGCATAAAACTTAATTTAAATTAGATAAAATGAAGTTTAAGATTTTGCAAAACAAACATTTTGGTGATTAAAGAAATTTTTATTTAACATTTTGCTCCTCCTGGTAATTGTCAATGTACATCTATGTATTTATATACAAAAATATGTGTGAGTAAGACAAATCTATTCCCATAGATGCTAAATGTTTTAGAAGAAAGTTTTCAATTATTTTCCAAGTGAACGCCTTTCTCTAAAGGGGTAGGTTTCTTACTAGTGTTAGAAGTCGTAGGTTCTTTTTTGGAACTTTTATAGTTTTTGAACATAATTTATTTTAATATTTATAACAATTGACTATTTCAATAGGTTTTAGAGAAGTATATATTCAGTACATATTCGTTCTTGGAACTTTTAGAACAGACGAGACTATCAATTTTTATCTGCTATCAGTAAAAACTTGAAACAAAGTATCATCACGGTAAAAGACGCGACGGTATCATCAGAGCCGTCGATAGCGAACTGCAAATTTTCGTAATTTAAAAAAAGACATTAATAATGCGTTAAAAAAATGTTACTTGTTCACAAAAAAACGCCGTAAGAGGTAAAAAAAGCAGCACTGGGGGCCATTTTGGAAGCACCAGTTCCTATTCGATGGAGCTGCTCAGATAAACTATCTATGACATCTCTGTGTTTCGCCTTCCCTTTACTTCCGTCTCTTACACCTTTTATTTAAAAAAAAACCGACGCGTTTGGCTTTAGCAGTGCGGACGTATGGACGCTTATCTTTATCAATACAAATTTATGATGTGATAAATTTTCAAAGAAATTATATTTCTTTAGTTGGTAACACTGACCACAGATAACGATTTAAGTACGTTGTAAGGAATAACGGCCAACGCAGTTAATATTTGGAGCTGACAGAACTCACTGTGCATAATGTTAAGTTAGTATAAAATTAGATAAAAAGGAATTGACAATTTAAAGCTTTAAATGTCGTTTCTTTAATTTCAGGTAATATAGTATGATTTAAGTTCAACAGTGCAATTATTATAATGTGTATGTAAATTACTAAAATAAAAGACTTTGATTTCAGAAGCAACACTTAAGTTTGATTAAAAATTTACAATTCCTATTATAATGGTTTTAAAAAATATGAGACAAAATTGTACGCGCGTGCAGTCGGTTTTTTGAATAGTTACAAATTTTCAGTGAAGTGCTCTACTTTACAGCGAATGGAACTCAATATCTATTAAATATAGAAAAAATTGTTTTATACACAAATTGTAAGAAATTGTGTCCTCTATCAAAACAATAATTACCATTTTTATCTTAGGACACACTGGTAAGCAGATATTGCTTAAAAACCTTTTTGAATGTAAAGGAAAGGAGAGGGGGTTCACAAATTGTGACAAAATGTGACAATAAGAGTAGGGGGGAGGGCTTCAGAAGCTTTGTGACGTTGCATGTTAAACTGAGAGCTAAAATAAAAGGTAATTTCTTCTAAAACTTAAAAAAATACTATTGAAATCTTTACTTTCAGCACTAAGTACTTTTTGAGAAAAAAATTCACAAAAGAAATTTGTATTAATTGAAAATGTGAGATGTCACAAAAAAGAGAGGAGATGGTGTCTGCAAAATGTGACAAGGACGGCGGGAGGATCGAAATAGCATGAAATTTGTGTACTGTAATTTATAGATGGCTTTTTAAAAGATACGATGTAAGGCTCCAAAGGATGTTTTACCATAACAAATACAAGTGAAAAGAAAATTGATTAAAGTAGACACCTTGCTTTAAAAATATGAAACGTCTTTTTTGGATAGAGGTTAAGGAGGGTCCTTAATATTTCTCTTAATTTTATTCATAATATCTCTCTTCTTCAAGCAGATAACAAATTACGTTAAAAAAGTTAAAGTACTACTATCATACATTCACTGTGAGTGAAGAGTAACGGTTGGAGTAACGGATCTTAAAAAAGCTGCGCATACAAAAAGCAGGCCAGACATATTAAGTGTCTACTCGTATGTACTATTGTGGTTTGTATGTGTGTGCGTCACATCAGGACGTAGGAGGAGGCAGGAAGGTGGAAAGACAACCGAGGGGGTGGACGCAAACAAAGAACACAGCTTAAGGATTTTGGCATGTGCAAATAGAAATATTTAAAGGGTAATGGGTTAACGCTCGATTGACCAAACCTAAGACATTATGTATAAAATATTTATTTTAGATATGCATGTGTATATACATATATGTGTAACAGGGTGTTGGTTATATCGGTGTCAATCTTAAACAGGCTGATGGAAGAAGATTTAAAGGAAGTAGAAGTACTCCTATCATGCTGTTTGTTCGATTCATGTAACGTTTCTATCACATAAAATATGTATAACATATTGTATAATTTGACGTCAAAGTACTGTGTCCTCAGGTTCGACCCCCGGACCAGAGCTATTTTTTAGGTTTGGTTGTGCAGAAGAAGCAAATAAAATACTTTCTTATAGTCTAATGCCGGTTTCACACCAAAAAAAGTTTTGAAAACAGTTTTGTTGTCAAAAAACAAAATAAAAACATGTTTTGTTTTATTTTAAAATAGTTCAGTTTTTCGAAAACAGACTGGTTTTGTTTTTAGTGTTTTTCTGTGTGTCCCATAAAAATTATATACATGATAAACAACAACTCACAAGCGTAAATGTTCACAAAAAACAAAAATAAATTTTGACAGTTCAACAAAATTGTATGTCAAGTAATTAAAATTGCTGTTTTTAATAACAATTAGTAATAGAAATTGTTATCTGTTCTATATTTTTCAAAAGCTGACATTAAACTTCTTTTAAAAGTAAATCTTATTTCATTTTGACAAATTGTCACATTTTGGAGGTTATAATATAATATAGTTTTTCTTAATTTTATAATTTTAATTTAAAACATTGGACTTTGTGGTTCTAAAAAAACTAAGAAAACTTAAAAAATAAATTAAATTAAAAATGGTACTGTGAATGACCTTGCGTATTGCCACATGCTAAACAATTTAAATTAAATACAAAGTACAAAATTAAATTAAAGGAGTGATAGAAAGAATGATACTTTATACACTGTCGATATTTTGTAAGTCAAGAGATTCCAATGCAAGGAAAATGATATAAGAACTTTAGAAGGCTGTTATGATGATGATGATGTCACATTTTTCTTACACACGTGGCGGAATAAGTTGTCCCCTTCCTGATGAGATTTTTAATTTAAAAAACTCTGCTAAAAAAACTAAAAACTAATACTATGATACTTAAAAAAATCATTAGAAATCATAAAACATAAAATTAGTTAAAAGAAATACTATGTTGATATTACTATATAAATTTTTGTATTTGATTTGATAGAAAAATAACAAATTAATTAATTAGGCGTGTCGTATTTAAACGACACTATTCCAAAAATTATGTGCGCTCAATTCCTATTGAATTGATAGTACGTAATGTGTATTGGTTTTAGGTCAGCCTAACCAACTTTAGTCATTACATCACACGCGGAATATAATTAATTATTACATGAGATAAATACACCGCCATCTGTCCTATCGTCACTACTACTATATCGTGGAAATTATACGAGCATTCGATTATTAGTATTCAAATTTAAATTCAAAATTTGTACTGTTCTTAAAGTTTTACAAAAATATTTACAAGTTTTATTTGTCTATTTCTTAATTTGACGGTGATTATATGGTAAAGATGCATTCCCTCGCCTAATGTATTTTTTATATGTGGACCGGGCGCCAAGGGATATTCCGTTGGCCAAATCTATATCTATATTTCTATCTATAGATAGATATTAATTTTATTTTATTTATTTAACGTCGCACCTATCACCGACGAACTTTTGCGTTGCTGGAAGTTTTTATAATGTAGTGTTCTTATATATCCGAACTACAACGCTGCCTAATAGGTTTTTGGCCTAATAGGTCTCGTAAAAGCGAGAAAATACGAGATGAGACATTTCTAAAAACTATTGAGACGGTACCCGAGAGTCTCGTTTCTGGTCTCGTTGACGTTATTTAAAAAAAAAATTGCTAGAAAAATAAACAAACAGCAACATAAACGTTCATCCTTTTTTTATTACAAAAAAGGTTAGGTCGTACATTTACGAAATACTAAATCTGGTAAACAAACATCTGTTAAATATTTTATTTTATAATTTTGTCTTTTACAACAATTTGTAGCCAAACGTAAACGAATGTTTTAAGGGAAAATAAATGTGAATATAAACTATTTACAATGCGATTGTTTAAAGACATTTTAGCCTTTAGTTGCCGCAAAAATGTCGTTGAGCGTAGGTGTTAGTAGTGTCAACCTGAGAAAAAGGCCAAAATTTGATGAAAATGATGATGCATTAAGGAAACTGTGTTTAAAAAAAAAATCTTCAAAGTTTAAATTTTCTTTTAAATTTGATACAGTTTTAATAGTGAGAAAAAAGTGATATGCTTAGTGTGTGAAAAATTTAGAATAAAAAAATAATTAGCTGAAATAATATAATGAATTACTTTGTTTAGGACTATATTAGGAGTAAATTCTCACAATATCGAGATGTGACTAGAGTAGACGAGACGAACGATTACGAGAATAAAACGATACCTATTTTTTTCTAACTAACGAGAACGATATTGTTGAAACTCTCGCCTTATCTCGTCTCGTGTGAAGCCGTATACAAAACCTAGAATATATCATCCTAGTCCGAATATCGAACCGGAATGCAGTATTCCAACGTCAAGAATAAATGCTCCCGGCCACTTTGCCGTGTCATAACATCTTAACAATTAAAGTAATATATTCAAAAATTGTTTTTCAAAACCAACTCTACCAACAATAATAATAAACAACAAACAAGATACTCTGCATTGCCTGCACACCTGCAAATTGGAATCGTAGCTGACCTGTAACATAACATCAAACTGACTGAACAGATTCGGAAACGATCGCAAAAAGTCGAAAACATACGAATCAAATATAAAAATCCTCCAAAAGAAATGATATATAAAATTGTCTCTAAATAAATATTCACAATTTTATAATTAAATGAAAAATAACTTACGGTAAGCTGAAAAACATTCGCAAAGATGTTGACCCACTTATTAATTACAGCGCACAATACACTTTAGTTTTTTTTTAGGTTATTAATTACTAAACTTTAACGTTTTAAAAATTGGTTTGATTTTTCTCTTTTTTTTGTTTATGGTCTCGATATATCACTGCACCACTGTCTATTAAATAAATAATTATATATTAGTACAGAACCTGTCTTCATTCATTTAGATTTGAATCATATAATCCGGTATATATTTCTACTTTAATTTTGTTATTATTTATTAATTAAAACGCTAGTAACATATTCTGACACTCACTTAAACCGATTTCGTTCGGTTCTGTTCGCGCACCGAGAACTTCCGAGTGCGACACTGGTAATGTAAACAAATGTTAAAACTTACAGAAATAATGCACAAAAATCTCATTACTTAAACATGTGTTTGTTAATTTCTAAAAAAATACTAATTAAAGGTAGTTAATTATAATTTAATTACTAACCAATTAAATAATATAGTTATTAGCAGGTTTTGGAACTAATTTTATAATTATTAAAGGTGAATTAATATTTTTAATTAATATTTTTTTTTGCAAATATTTTAACAACACCCCCCTAAGCGAGATATTATGTAACTGACCAATTGTTGAAGATGCAATCGGCTTATTACGAGAAAATACGAGTTAAACCGAATGTTGGTAAGACAATACTTAATTGTACAGCAACAATATTAAAATATTTAAAAATATATATGTATATGCATATTGATGGATAAAAAAATGTATGTATATTTAATTTGTAAAAATGGTTTGTCATAACTATATAATTCTATATTATAATGTTCCAAGTGTATATTTATATTCTTATATTCTTATTTGTTTATATGTTTGGTACGAATTTTGTATGGCAGCTCAAAAACGGCTACGCGTATTTTCTTGAAAATTGTCTATTTCGTAGAGAAAAAAATGCGTCCTCGGATTTCCTCCTGAATTTCCTGGAAGCCCGTAATTTTGGAAAAACTCTATAACTTTTAATTCATAAAAGATAGAAAGTTGAAATTTGGCATGTGTATTACGGTATTCAATGCTAAATTTTTTTGAAATTATAAATTGGAGAAAATGAAAAGGAGACGTTGAAAAAATTAGGGGACACAGTAGGAAACTTTGGACAAAATTCAAATTTTGGATTGTGTAATAATTGATTATGATATTAAACAAGGGCGGTTTTAGTCGAAAGTAAATATTGGACTAGAAAGTTGAAATTTTGTACATGGGCTAACTTCGGGCTAACAATGGTCAAATAATGAATAAATTGAAAAAAATATATTTTTTTAGTCAATTTATATGAAAAATCATTTGCTGTTATATGTAAAATAAATATGGAACGAGTTAAATATTTCAATTTAAAAATTAAGTCACTTCACACACAAAAGACAGTCGTCGCTTGCGACGGGGGTAAACTCTAGTATATTATATAGTGTAGTTTTTATAACAAATTTATCCACAAAATTTAGCGATGTTTGGGAATAGAACCCAATAACACATCGGTACTGTCACTCACTGAAAGTTTCATAATTCTTTAATTAATAGATGTCTCATATTAGATTTCCCCGCATAAGACAGTATTCATACAGCGCTCTATGTTACTAATAAAGTTCCAACATAAAATCATAAAATCAAGTCGGAAACTTTTGGCGTTTACTTCGTAGCTCTTGACTAACAAACGTAATGTTGGCATAGGTCACGGAATATGATTGCCGCGTGACGGTGACGGTGACGGTGATCGGTGTTGGGTGACAGGACATCTTTCATGTTGGTACATGCCTTGTTAACATACTTAACATCGCTTACAAAATTACAGAGCCTTGTGTTGTGTAAGTTATTAAAGTATTGACAATATTATACTTATTAAATATTCCAGAACCTATTAAAAGTCCCTTCTCAAGATATGAGAACATCGTTTGATTTATGGTTGAAACTTAGTAGGGTTTATAAAACCGTTACAGTTACCATTACCGTTACCCAAGCATTTACAACGAATTTAACGGGGTACACAGGGGGAGAGTGCGGGGAGAGGTTGAAGAGTGGAAATCTGTGAACCACAATATTGTACAAAGATCTGCGATAATAAAATGGATAGATAGAACTTTTAACAAAAATATATCACAGGTAAAGCCACGATACTATTGGTATAAATACTATGTAGTAAGACCCTCTTATAACGACGGTTCCTTTAACACGAAATTCTACAACGCGTTTGAGATGTGAAGGGATTTCTTTTGTCAAACATTGAATTCCCACAGATTCTACTATAATGCGGGTAACGTGTTACACGTTGCATAAAATCGCATTATAGGAAACGTATGACAACTTTTTTGCACACAATGGATCATCCTTGGATCATACTTTCTATGTTTGACTCAGAATCGCTTTGTTATAGTAAGCCCGTCCCCACACGGGTCGACTGATTGCAAACCGATCTGCCTGAACCGAATAAGAATGAAAATGTGTTGTTAGTGAGAGGGCATGCTTGAGAGATGTGCACAAATACTATGCAAAAGTATTTAAATACATACATACATATCAATACGACACAATTATGACACCTATTATGCTATTGTTAAAAATTCTATAGAGTCACGAAACACGGCTCGACTAGTTTGTAATCAGTCGACTCGTGTGCGGAGGACCTAAGTGGTAACCGGGAGACTCCAAATATATAAACTTTGCAGTGTTCGAGGAAATCGCTTTTAATACAAGTCTTTGCAATATTTTTGACGTGTCTTTTTTTCGCATTGCAGAAGGTCCTCATTCTCGCGTTATGCGAGGGCGTGCAGTATATTAATTGCTATATTCTTACGACACAGAGCTCTAACACTAATTGGTGGCACCTTGAGTTCGATGGGACTGAAGGAACACCAAGCTAGAAAATACATACTTTTATTTTAGAATAAGTGTTGGCCTATCTAGAGAATTATTGGTCGATGACAAAGATGCTTTAAATTGAAATATTTTGTTAAACAAGAAAAAATTCAAATTTTGTATTAAAGGGTGACGAGGAGGACATTCCTGGTCGCAGAGACAGTGGCATACAAATTTTAAAAACATCAATTCGCGTGTGCATTTTTCTTTGCGCTTTTTTCATAAAGCGCAAATGTCACATGTTATGTTTATGTATGTGTGTGTTTTATGCTGTTATTCACTTTATAACGTAACGAATGTGGTGTTATTAGCGCAATACGTTCAGCTGTTTGTTTGTGTACGGACTACGTACAAGCGAAGCGGTGTAAGCGGAGTGGGGTGCGATCGGGTGGGATACGATGAGTAAAGGGGTCGTGCTGTAGGGTGGGGGGCGCGGGTGCTAGCCGACATTCATCTAGATTACTGGCAGCTTGTATGATTTATGCGATAGTTGAGGTTTACCTCGCACCGGAGTGGTGTGTGGTGGGATGTAGAGCTAGAGAGTTAAAACTTATAACGCGTCAACTAAATACGACTAATATATCATTTATACATTTTAAATGCAATAGTTACAAAATCAAATTTTATAGAAATTAGTCCTTTACTAATTGCATAATAATTTGGATGAATTTATAGTAACTTGTGGGTTGTGGATGACGTAATAATGCTGGTACCAAACGATGCTACGAACATCTTCCAACGTTGGACAGTTGATGGTTGGACGCATCGTGTGGTCGATGGTAGAACTTCGTGTGTCCAACGTTCATGTTGGAAGAAGTTTGGGCTGTTGCCCCACCACACACTTGATCCACATGTCATGCACTGCTGCACGAATCGTCCTACAAAGCAAGGATTTATACTTGAGAATTTATTTATTTACTTGAAAGTTTTTGTTAAACACTGTCAGTGTTAATAATATCAACAAATTAATAAAATAAACAAATCATTTGGATCAAACATTCGTTTCACCATGTCAATCTTTCAATATTTGACTCACACGTTGGAGGCAAGCATTTGAATCAAACGTCACCGCATCGTTTGGTGGCGGCTTAAGGCGTATTCGTTGATAGCATGAATCCGTCCTTCTGTTATTAGTAGTTACAGATAAAAAAGCGATGCCTCATGATTCATAGATATTTTCTTGGTCTCTAAATTTATGTAGTGACGAAAATTGACCGTTATTTATTTAAATTTTTTACTTATCTGAAAACTGTTCTGTTGAAATAGGTGTAGTAGCTAAATATCTAAAGAACACTAAAAATTATAATGGATGGAATAAATTCAGATTAGACAAAGTGTCACTGGGCATAATCGAGTTGTGACAAGTTATTACTTGAAGAAATATTTATCTCAGAGTTGAAATAACATGTAATACCCCAATAAGAGAGCCACTTCCACTTTCTCCACCCCGCCCTGTCTCTCCACTATCTCCACCCCGCTCCTTTTCGTTTTATTGTATTACTCTAAGACTAATATAAGGGTCGATCGCTAAAGTGGACAGTTAAAGAAAAATGACAGTAAATAGATCGGCAGAATCAATTCGGTCAGAGCTCAGGTAAAAAATTGTCTTGTAATGCAAGGTTTACACTGTTATCTTGCTACAAGCTGATTCCAAAGTTGATGTTCCACTTCTCAAAGAGAAATTTTCTTGTAATGCAAGGTTTACACTTGTTATACTGCTTCAAGCTAATTAATGGGTCGATGTACTACTTCTTATATCAAAATTGTACACTTCTCACATAGAATGAAATTGCTTGTAACAAGCTAATTAAAAGATTTATTTTCTACTTCTCATACCGAAATTGTCTTGCAGTACAAGGTTCACATTTACTAGTTTTCCCCAAACTAATTTAAAAAGGTTAATTTTCTACTTTTCCTACTTTTCACACTTACTAGCTTGTACCAGGCTAATTCCAAGATTCATTTTCTACTAGGAACTGTTTAGAAGTATATTTAACAATTTGAATGTGTTTGTACTTTTAATCAACAAATTCAATATAAAAAACATATGTTAAACATAAATTAAACATCTATTTTGAATATTAATTATTTGTCACATTATCAATTAGGATTTAATTAATTTATTATCACATATTTACAATATAACAAAGCGATAACAAAAACTACAAAATTTATTTCTGTAGTAGCAATAAAGTAAACATTATTCGTTCAACAAGTACTAAAAATCATTGTCACATATCGCAGTATATTGTAGAACCCCCTCTTCCTCTCTCTCTATCTCTCACGCCCTACCACCTCTCCCACTCTAACTCATCCACCCCGTCCTATAACGTTTCCCATGTTGAACATGTGTAAAATTATTTATATATGTAGTACAGTATCTCTATATTATTATAGATATAATAGATGTATTGCATAAGCGATATTAAATATGGTGGGAGTGGGGTGAGGTGGGGTAGTTGGGATAATGAAGAAGGGTGGGGAGAAATTGCACGTCAAGCCCAAAGGCCACCATATGGTCCGCTTGAGTTGTTTTTATAGTCAGTGTCAAAATCAGCATACATTACTGTACTATACCAGCCTAGTAAACTAGAATCTGTTATACTCGTATCTATCCCTATCTGTATTTTATACTCATTATGAATGACTTCAATATTTAAGTGTGCCGAACACGAGATTAGCTTGGCTACCGATTGCCGCTTCCTGTATTTATTTAAGAGACTAACCACAACGAGATGGTGAAAACGAATTTGAAATGCTTATGCCGGTAGTTCACTCGATTTCGATGTACCCAGACCCCGATTGGACAAGTTCAATCTCGATTTTGGCTCGCCCAATGTTCCTCAGACGCAACAGCAAGAAAAGCCGACTGCGAACGATTCTACGATGGTTAGACGCATCGTATGGTCGATGCTGGAACTAAGTGTGTTCAATGTTCACAATGTCCTTCGTTCACGTTGGAAGAAGTTCGGGCTGTTGTCTATTCTGTCGATTTTTCTACCCCAACCACACACTTAATCCACATGTCAAGCACTGCTGCACAAATCATCCAACAAAGGAAGGTTTTATACTTGAAAGTTTTTGTTAAACAGTGTCAGTGTCAATAATATCAAGAAATTAATAAAATAAATAAGTTATTCGGATCAAACATTTGTTTTACCGTGTAGCAGGAAACTTGCTATGTCAATCTTCCAAATATTTGAATCAAACGTTCACTGCATCGGTTTAACTGTCGCGAAGTATACTCTTGTGTCTAGTCTCTTGGCGAATCTCATTTGCTTGGATTTGTGTCAAAATGCCGCTCATGAACCGAGGCAAGCCAACGCGACAGGTCAAAACGAGGCGAGAGCTACTGTACACACTTAATCTAGCCTGTCTCGGCGAGAGTAAACTGTTGGTGTTAGGGAATTTTGAAGTGTATATATGAAGCACTTCACGGGGAGGACAAATTTGATATCTTCTTAAGATCCGAACGACATAAATTGTTTACCACCTCGAACATGACAACTAAATTCAAGAAATTAATTAGATTTTAAATGACACCATCCACTGGACACTTAGATGAGCGAATAAAAAGAATCTCTTCACAGGTTCAGCAGAAAAAAGAAACGATTGGCTTATTGGTGGCTAGCTGTTGTTAGCTAGCCATAATAGACTGTTTCTGCATTAAGAAAGGAGAAGAAAGTGAAAAGAAAATTATCAGTTATTAAAGGAGGCGAGGAAAGGGAAGAAAGGGCATAGTAGAAACAGAAACAGAGAAACAGTAGGGGTTTAAATTTATCTTTTCTCTTTTAGAAGGAGTAGATAGTGGAGGATACAATGATATGTAATTTAAGGATTTAACGCGGAAGAATGTAGAATCTAATGGCAAAAACATTAAAATAAAATAATAATAATACAATTACAATTTACAAAACTTTTTGTTAGTCACACCACAATATTAACTGTGTGGACTTAAGTAACCTAAATATATCAAAATTAACCTTTAAAAGGAATCTTATGTAAAAGGACATCATTAAATAGTGACAAAACAAGACCCTAAATACACAAGCCAATTAATCTCCAGCCCAGTTACAAGTAGTACGAATGGTAATAGAAAAAGAAATTGATGCGATCGAATTTAAAATATTCTTACCATGCAGCAATTAACAATGAATAAATGAATCCAGCTCGGTTTACGGTGATGTGCTGGCTGAATAATAGCGAGCCTTATATACTCATGGTGTTAGTAGTGGCATAGCACCATCGTTAGCCATACCGATGTCGTTTCTCAACAGATTAAAGGGATTTATCAGCAAATGGTGTTTACAAATTGAAAATTATTTGCATTTTTTTTATCTAATACCTCAATAAATATTCACTGTCTACCGAAATAAAATATGTACTCATAAATAACATGCATAAATGCTAAACGGATCCATAGGGAGTGGAGTAGAAGGCAGGAGGGGAAAGGAGGTGGAGAAAAGCAAACAAACTGCAACAAAAAGAAATAGAAAAACTTGATTTCCATAAAAAAAACTGTAAGGAATTTATTCGAAAAATGAATATAAAAGTGTTTTATAAAATTTAGAAATAAGAAATAAGAAATAGACAACAATCTATCATTGTGAATGTTCGTCATTCTATTCGTCGTCGCAGTTTGTTGTGAAATTAAATTTGCCATTATTGGACATAAAATAAGTTATATTATGGATTGATCTGATCTGATATATTTATGTGACAATAAATTATAGCTATAAATAATTTATTGTAAAATATACTCGTACAGTATGAAAATATATTTATAATTTTTATACAATTAAAATGATGCATTGTGTAAAATGCATCTATGCATCTATTCATGGTGTCACTTTGTGATCGGTTTAGTACAGAGGCGAACTCATTCGATGCCTTGTTACAGAGCCAGTAAACATTTTGGAGTCATTTTGACATCACATTGAAGATTCGTCATGAAAGAATTCAATTTGATTTCACTCGTTCAAGGAAATGTCAGTGGTATTTACTATAAATAGCAAAATCACTTCACTTGTACCAGTATAGAATGAAGTTGCAAATAAACCATTAAAGTGTAACAGAGACAGATATATCTTGTTTCTGTTTTTGTGATATTCTCATGAAATGAATGTAGAATTTTATCTCTACTAAAATAATTTTTTTCAAATGTAAAAGAGACAACAACTATATCTTTATTTAAATGTATGATGTTGGAAAGAGAAAGAATATTCTTATGAAAAGATTCTGATAATTTTTTTTTCATGGGTGACATCTCTGAAATCTGAGTTAAAAATAATGTATTTCTTGACAGGAACTTCACCTAGCTATGCCATTTCACCAAATCTGGTCAATTATGACGTTATCCTTATCGTTAATGATCGTCTTGTGACGACACAGTGGGCGAGAGCATTGATGCTTGACGCCGACTGCTGTGTCTTCGGGTTCGATCCCCGGACCAGGTATATATTTTCTGGGTTTGGTTATTATGAACTTATATTGATTATGGTCATACATAATCGTACACTTATTAGGCAGTGGTGTAGCCCACATATATGAGGCCACGACACCATAAATACTGCCAACATTGAAGGAGGTCGTCGGTGATAGGACTCAGCATCGGAAATAGGCCGACGTTAAATAAATTAAATTAAAAAAAATGATCGTCTTGCCCGAAATTTGACACATGTTACTTCAATCTCTTCTTCGCAATGTACTATAGAATTGTACCAGAAGTAGGCAGAAGTGTACCAAGTAGAAGCCGGATCTGACGGTTCGCCACAACATAAGCTCCCAAAAAGTGGTTCAATTATGACCAGATACATTTGATTTTAAGCGACAACTAACCAACATTTTAAAATTTTAATCCCCTTGAAAATGCTTATCTAATATTTTGCAAATTGCAATATATCACTTTAAGGTTATACAAATTTACTTAGAAATAATATTTCTTGGGGTCTATGCAGCTCATAAATCATCAACCGGTCCTGTCCTTGTATGCTGAATCTATGCACAAATTCCCATGGCTTGATACAAATCTGGAAAAGTTATAAATTATCATAATATTGTTGTGTATTATTGATTGGGTTATAAAGAAACTGAGATAAAAAACTTTTAAATAATATTTCTCTTCCGGCACATTTCAACTATTCATTTCAAAAATAAATTATTATATTACAATGTAATCTTATGAATAGTATACAATTGTTTGTCAACAATGTCTTAATTTCTATATAACTGTATTTATATATTGATAATGTTGGCTACGAAAATCACAAATGAGGCGTCAAGATACAAAGGGACGTAAGTGACGAAAGTAAAATTCTTCAGAAAACGAGTTTAACGCTAAGATCGTATAGCCGTTTTTATAATGGGCTCTAAAAAATCATGGACTTTTTTTTCAAAACGAAAAATTATTGATTTCTTAATATTTTTTAATGCAATTATTTCCATTTATGTTTAGGAAGACGAACTGCGTTAAAAAAATTAAAATATCTTATTATTTGTGGATTTTACAAGGGGTTCTAAAAATTCATGGACTTTTTTTTTCAAAAAAAAAAAAAAGATTGATTTTTTAATATTTTTTAATGTAGTTATATTCTTTATGTTTAAGTTTAAATATTTTAATATTTGTGGATTTTATAAGGGGTTTTAAAAGTTCATAGATTTCTTTTTCAAAAAGGAAAATTGTTGATTTCTTAATATTCCTTGATGCAATTATATCCATTTAAGTTTAAGAAGACGAATTGGGTTAAAAAAATTAAAATATCTTATTATTTGTGGATTTTATAAGGGGTTCTAAAAATTCATAGACTTTTTTTTCAAAAAGAAAAGTTATTGATTTCTTTATATTTTTTGATGCAATTATTTTCATTTATGTTTAAGAAGACGAACTGCGTTAAAAAATTTAAAATATCTTAACTATTTTTGATTTTATAAGGGGTTCTAAAAATTCATGGACTTTTTTTTCAAAAAGGAAAATTATTGATTACTTAATATTTTTTGATGTAGTTATATCCATTCATATTTAAGAAGACGAACTCCGTTAAAAAATTTGAAATATCGTAGCTATTTTGGATTTTATAAGGATTTATAAAAATTCATGGACTTCTTTTTCAAAAAGAAAAATTATTGATTTCTTCATATTTTTTTATGTAGTTATATCCATTTATGTTTAAGAAGACGAGCTGCTTTAAAAAATCTAAAATATCTTCACTATTTTAGATTTTATAAGGGATTCTAAAAATTCATGGACTTTTTTTTCAAAAAGTAAAATTATTGATTTTTTAATTTTCTTTTATGCAGTTATGTCCATTTATGTTTAAGAAGACGAACTGCGTTAAAAAAATTAATATATCCTAATATTTGTGGATTTTATAACGGGTTTTAAAAATTCATGGACAAGATAAGGAACCCCTTATACAATCCAAAATAGTTAAAATATTTCAATTTTTTTAAAGCAGTTCGTCTTCTTAAACATAAATGGACATAACTGCATAAAAAAAAATTAAAAAATCAATAATTTTACTTTTTAAAAAAAAAGTCCATGAATTTTTAAAACTCCTATTAAATTCCAAAATAGTTAAGATATCTTAAATTTTTTAACGCAGTTCGTCTTCTTAAACATAAATGGACATAACTGCATAAAAAAAAATTAAAAAATCAATAATTTTACTTTTTGAAAGAAAAGTCCATGAATTTTTAAAACTCCTATTAAATTCCAAAATAGTTAAGATATCTTAAATTTTTTAACGCAGTTCGTCTTCTTAAACATAAATGGACATAACTGCATAAAAAGAAATTAAAAAATCAATAATTTTACTTTTTGAAAAAAAAGTCCATGAATTTTTAAAACTCCTATTAAATTCCAAAATAGTTAAGATATCTTAAATTTTTTAACGCAGTTCGTCTTCTTAAACATAAATGGACATAACTGCATCAAAAAATATTACAAAATCAATAATTTTTCTACTTGGAAAAAAAAGTCCATGAATTTTTAAAACCCATTATAAATTCCAAGATAGTTAAGATATTTTAAATTGTTTAACGCAGTTCGTCTTCTTAAACATAAATGGAAATAATTGCATCAAAAAAATTAAGAAATCAATAATTTTTCTTTTTAAAAAAAAAGTCCATTAATTTTAAGAACCTCTTATAAAATCCACAAATATTAAAATATTTCAAATTCTTCAACGCGTTCGTCTTCTTAAACATAAATGGACATAATTGCATTAAAAAATATTAAGAAATCAATAATTTTTCTCATTGAAAAAAAGTCCATGAATTTTTAAAACCTCTTATAAAATCCAAAATAGTTAAAATATATCAATTTTTTTAACGCTGTTCGTCTTCTTAAACATAAATGGATATAACTGCATCAAAAAATATTACAAAATCAATAATTTTTCTACTTGGAAAAAAAAGTCCATGAATTTTTAAAACCCCTTATAAATTCCAAAATAGTTAAGATATTTTACATTTTTTAACGCTGTTCGTCTTCTTAAACATAAATGGACATAACTGCATCAAAAAATAATAAGAAATCAATAATTTTTCTATTTGAAAAAAAAAGTCCATAGATTTTTAAAATCCCTTGTAAATTCCAAAATGGTTAAGATATTTTAATTTTTTTAAAGCAGTTCGTTTTCTTAAACCTAAATGGACATAACTGCATAAAAAAATATTAAGAAATCAATAATTTTTCTCATTGAAAAAAGTCCATGAATTTTTAAAACCTCTTATAAAATCGAAAATAGTTAAAATATTTCAATTTTTTTAACGCTGTTCGTCTTCTTAAACATAAATGGACATAACTGCATCAAAAAATATTACAAAATCAATAATTTTTCTACTTGGAAAAAAAAGTCCATGAATTTTTAAAACCCCTTATAAATTCCAAAATAGTTAAGATATTTTACATTTTTTAACGCTGTTCGTCTTCTTATACATTATTGGATATAACGGCATTAAAAAATAATAAGAAATCAATAATTTTTATTTTTTGAAAAAAAAGTCCATTAATTTTTAGAACCTCTTCTAAAATCCAAAATAGTTAAGATATTGCAACTTTTTTAACGCAGTTCGTCTTCTTATACATTGTTGGATATAGCGGCATTAAAAAATATTAAGAAATCAATAATTTTTCTTTTTGAAAAGAGAGTCCATGAATTTTTAGAATGCTTTATAAAATCCAAAATAGTTAAGATAATTTAAATAGGAATAGTGTAGGAATAACTGAGATTCTAAATAAAATGAAGTACAAAAATTAATACATACCAAATTGTATTTCTTTAGTGGAGAAAGAGCGTAAGGCTACTCAAATTATCCTTACTTAAAACAATATGTTGTGTTTTCCAATTCTATTAATTTATTCATTACAGTAATACTAAATATTACATACGTTAAGTTTACAGATATTTCCATTATATTTAAAAGCGTATCTATAAAAGTATAAAATATACGCAAGAAATTCATCTGGTCCGTTCATCTCATCCGAGATAACTAAATGTAAGCAGACTATGCATTAAATTTAAATGTATATGGTACGTACATATACAAGTGTACGTTAAGTAAACTTAATTCCATTTTGTTAATGCGACGTCTTATTCCTTTGGTTAATTTTATTAAAAGTAAAGTGGTTTTCCTGTGATAAACTACTTGTTTTTTTTATATTCTTCAAACCGATTCTAACCCCTAATAATTTTTAATTCCTTTTAATGCATTTCCCTCCCTATAAGAAGACCCGCATATCAGTGTCTTAAGACTTTTAAGAAAGCTCATTTTCTACTTTTCCCGTTTGTAACGTTGTTTTTACTAACAGGGGTGAGAAACTGTGGAGACCTTGTTCACAAATACATATAAATTACACGTAAAATAAACTAGCACCTGGGTTCACACCTTCTGTAATCTCTTGCGTATTATTCAAGGATGCAAAATCCGGACAATCCGTGTTAAGAGAGGCTTGAAAATGGAATAAGAATGACAAATGCTTATACGAGTATACCTACACCTCTAAATTTATATAGCAAAGATTTCAAAGAAAGGCGAAGAAGAAAGCCCCTTGTACATGAAAGCCGCGTTTCGTTTTATGTTAGAACGCAGGTCCGCTCAGGCGTTGATAATATTTCTATTCAAAATAAAGTTTTTGAAATATCTAATAATTGGAACAAGTAATCAAATGAAATCCTTTTGTGAAGTAAATTAATAAAAATGTTCACTTCTTGAAGTAATTCACAAAATAGTTACTTAATATTTTATAAACATTTTTACGGAACGTTAACTAAAGTATAGTTGCTAACGCTAGTCCCATTCTGTAAGTACATCCCCAAAGTGTGACAAGATGTGACATGGAGGAAAGGAGGAGTCATTGATTTTGTGATGTCAAATCTAATCTAAAACTAGACTTTAAAAAAATATAATTATGAAATTATTATATTCAAATGTGTGACGTCACAACAGGGGGTCGGGACGGGGGGTGAAGGTTAAATAATCATGATATTTGTGTGACGTAATTTATGGATGACTCCTTTTCACCAGAGTTGCATCAATTTCAAAACTTTAACAGTTTCAATTCTTAAACCAACAAAATCGGAAAATCAACATGTTTTTTTTGTTCCTGTCGTAGCTATGATCGAGATACTCTTACAATGAGTGCACCCGTTTATATTGTGGTGGTGGTGGTATGGGAATGAGGGTATTTTCCGTGGACATTGCACCCCTCGTGCCATCGGTGAGCAGTGTTCGGTTCACTACATACTATATTTCGCTTACGAATGAACACACTCCAGTGATCCTTATTAGTTTGAGATGTTCTTCCCCCAGCAACATATCTTAAGTTCCATCTTCTTCGTATACATGCAGATGCAATTTCTGCACAAACTCTGCGAGTTTAGAGTCTATCAAGACTGGCATTGCAAACCTCAATGAGTGGAGAAAACGTCAACCATGATTTGCTGCACACAGTGTAGTGTATAACTCTTAATTAAATCATTAACATTTTTTCTTTAATTTTTTGTAAAGTTAAATTTCTTTTGTTTTTCGAGTAAGCTTTGCAAGTGAAAGAGAAATTTTACATTTCTTTTATATAAACTATAGAGTAACAAGGCAAATTATATTTTCCATGCATCTCAAAACCTCAATTATTTCCAGTCACAATTTACTGAGTTCAGCCCCTTGAACAACAGCCCCTCTTGCACCTAAATCTAATCCGTTTATTTGGAAAGTTATGAATGGTTTCAGGTTCAATGGGTTTGAGTATAATAATCAAATAATAGCACAAAACATATAAAATAATAAAAATGATTATTCTATTAATTACAAAGGCAATATAATGATCATACAAGCCGTAACAATTCATTTACGTGCTCAGGAGCAGCATAATAGCGTTATTTCAACCCTAAACATTTCTCCCACTTCTCGTTACTCCGATATAACTTGTAATCGTTGCAGGGTGTCATGAAAGTAACATGCCACGGAACACTTGGTTAGGCTGGTTAAGCTGATATCAGACGGTTCATTGCATGTTTACACGCTACAGACGAAAATGAACATTCATTCGGCATTATACTCTACTATGTCGTATTGGAATTCGCTACACTACAGGACACGAGGTAAAAAGACTGAGCCCGAGTGAACGTTCATTTTTAGCCTAAACAAGAATTTAAAGTAATCTATCGAAAAGTGGTTTTACACTGGAACTGTCTTAAAACATCGTATGCATTAGATATATTTGTCATATTTTGTTTTGAGTAATATATTATTTCTGTAAACACATGCTTTGCATTTATGTAGCAGATACGTTTAGAGTTCAGTTATGTGTAAATTCTGTGGTCCAGCAAGGACGGAGGAGCTAATCTCTTGTTAGACCTAAAATTAAGTTAAGCTAAAATTAAGATACAAAAACCTTGACAACGTGTGATCGTTATTTATACCCATACCACATTCACATTAGCGCGCGCTTATTTATTTCGCTTAAATTCTGCATAACTACATTGAATCTTATGTAATGTTAAAAACATAAGTATTCTTATGTACAACTCTCCATAAAGTTAAATAAAAATTTCCTTAAAGAAAAATATTTAATTTTGTTTCGAGTAATACACGCTGAACGATGAAGTTTAAGTCATTTCCTAACATAACATTCCAAATGCCAAATAGCGTTACCAACTTCCAAAGTGCTGGGAATAAGACACTGTTCAACATACCAAAAAAAAACACCATCAAAAATAATTAAATACAAATAAATATAAAGCTAATAACTAATGTTTAGTTCTGCAATCTCAAAACATTATTTCATATTTCAAAATTTTGATATCATAGAACACCCTGTTATTCTGTAACCAAGCCTAGAGTAAACACTCAAACAGTTGGGTTTCCCTGTGCCCTTATCATTCATTGCATCATTCAAGGGATTATCGCATGTAAACCTCGGTGTAAACCGGTCCAAAACTTGTTAATTGCTCCATAGCCGTAGCGGGCGTAGCGTGACGTAGCTATAGTCTGATGTGGGTATAGCTAGCAGCGTAGCATATCGTAGAACCACGTAGCCAATTGGACTATAGACTAGAAGGTATACGTATCTATAACCGTAGACCACAGGCCCTTTTAAACGCTGTTGTATAAATCAGGACAGACTAAACACGGGATAAAGTTAGCTTAGTGAAATGTCAGGAGCTTTTAAATCTAGCTACGAAGCTTTTCTAATCTCTTTTACTATGTGCATGTAAATAATACTGTCATATTAAATATATTTGTTGTCTCTGTTCATTGCTAGGAATACCAAAAATTATTTATTGTAATTTTACATTTTCCGATCTTCATTTTAATGTCTACGAGATTGTGTCCCCCATAAATACCCACACTATTCATAAATCCATATGATTTTTAGATAGTACTAACCTTAAAACGATATATGTCAAAAAATCATGACATTCAGACTATTAGTTTACTAGTTACAGTGGTTTTAGTGAAGCTACCTTTTTAATTTTTAAAACAATGTAAAACTCTGAATTTCGTGTGTTGATAAATCATTGCTTTTCATTAAGAACACATACCTATTCCGAATAACACTAGTCAATCCATTGCTTTGTTTGAACGGTATTTTTCACCCAGACTAGCGCTATATTTTTCTGGTTTTGGTTGTTATCAAGCCTAATTGATTATGTGCTTACTTAAGCGGTACGCTTATTAGGCAGCAGTGGAGTTGTCACAACATAATAATAAATTACCGTTTTTTATAAAAAAGAATCCGATGGTTCTGAATAAGTTTGAATTAGGCCAGAAAACCGTAGATTCAATTTAAATTAAAGTGTAGCAGACAGACATAACAAATTGACATATAATATTGTAGAAAATGTATAACTGTATACAAATTTAACGTAATATGAAACCATAAAGCAATATATATTTAGCAGAATGAGATTTGTGTTGCATTTATTCAGGCGCAATAGATACGAATAATTATAAGTCTAAGAACGAAAAAGAATGGAGCAAAACATCCATTAGATGTAAAACACTAATCAAAATGTTTTAGCAGATTCACTTCTATACCTTTACAGAAATCCAGACGCAATAGAAACAAAAATAGTTTAAAATAATTCGAGTTTACACAAACGATTTTTATAATTTTACATTTAACTATTTCTGTAATTGCTCTTTCGATTTCTCACATGTTTTCCACAGATGCCGGTTTTCTCGTAGTGGTTGGTTTTTAGGGCGCTTGCCCACTGATCCTTCTTGGTTAGTAGTTAGGGTTCCAAGGGCTTAAGGGTATTCAGGGTATCAAAATATTTAACATGCAGATCACCGGACTTAATAAATATGTGTCAACAACTGTGGCTGGTGCGGCTTAACAAATTCTACGTATACGAGTAGGTACTTATAAAACAACACACACATTATTATGTATAGCACACATCTACTGCTATAAATTATTTCTCAACTTCGTTAATAATTATAAACGATTCAGAAATTAAGTAAGCATTTACATAAAGTCACTTTTTTACTGATTCTTATTTTTGTTTTATTTATTTATTTATTTTTTACTGAAATATGCGCAACTATTATGAAATAAATAATTACAAATGGTAAAAATATAAAAAATAATATTTTTGTGGTAGATATAGCGCCTGAATAAGCTGCAACATTTTAAGCGTAGTTATGTTTGCTATCACATCAGGCGTAACACTACGTAATTTGTACCGGTTTTATTTAATTTTTAATATTTATTTAAATAGATGATGGGATTGGTATATTTGTTACTGGAAAAATGGATGAACCTAAAAAGGACAAGGACATAAAATATATGAGGCTCTGTGTGGGGTGTAATCTATTTGACAAAAATTAAAGACACTTATATGGACAAAAACCCTTCATTCAACAAATTACCCTTAAACCTTTGTGCCAAAACGAATTTAGAGACATGTTTACTTAAAAATTAATTAATAAGTTAGGTTGTTATAATATCATTAAAAGTTAAAGAAATTTCAAATAAATACATATGTAAGAAAAAAGAAATGAAAACCTTATATCGTTGCGCCTGAAGTAGTGGCAACACAAATAACACATTAAAAGAAAATACACTTTAGCAAACGCATTATTTCCTAAGAATAATTTATTATAATAATAAAGTACATCTGCAAAGAAGTACGATTAACGACATATATCTGTTATCCATTTGAATGCGGGAACTCCATAAATATTCGGGGGCTACATGGCTACATGCTATCCCTAAATAAAATATTCAGTGCGGATCGCTGATGTAGACAGGACTCGGTATTCGGTGTCCACATTAGCATACAATTATGCCGGTCGGATTAAAGGAACGAGGAGGCATATTCCCAGATTAACATCCATTCATATTACCTTGTCAACTGCTGTTCTAGAGCTTAGCTAACACCTCTTGTACACAGAGAGGCTGAGAGGAAAAATACAGCTTAGGCACCTTATGCACAATACTAAAAAATACTTACTAGAAATATAGTATCCATTATGAAAGTTATTTAGTATTTACGTTAGCATATACCGGCAATTGTTATTGCATAAATGAAAACTATTATATTATCTGCTACTACAAAATATTGATACATTATTTTCGATGTATTATTTTTTCAAATATATTAAATAATATTATAGGTAATCGTTTTACAAGATTCTAATAATGTTTCAATGCTTTTCTGTGGTCTAAACCTATTGTGTAATATTATAATGCTAGATTATCATAGACTTCTTATATTCACTAGGCAAGTTTCAAGAATGAGCTGCCATCTATCAATTGCTTAAGGGTTTACCAGATATCCAAACCCTTATATTTAATATTCGCACTCAGCAGTTACAGAAAGAATATTACCTTTATAAATGGGCTTGTGTCTTCATTTTTAACTGTTTCATTTTTCAATGGGCTTGTGTCCTCATTTTTTAGTGGTCGATTTTTCAATTGTTGATTGAAATTGATGTTAATAAATATGTATTAGCGTGTCTATTTTATTAAATATATACATGTTTACGGAGATATAGCAATTAAGAATTTGAATTGTAGTTTTAGCGCTGGAAATGGTCAACCATATTTGTACGAGGTGAAATGCATTTTAACGTCACTTATTTGTTGAGTAGGTCAGTCCTGTGGTAATATTCTGCAGCTGTTGGTAGTCGAAATAATCAAGTCAAGTCAAAGAATAATAAGTTTTCATTTTATTTAACCCTGTTACGGCAGAAATAATATTGAAATTTTATTGTTCCTCGAAATAGCTGTAAATAATATTTGATATTTTAATATATAATTACATATAGCAGAGATTTATGAGCTGTAAGGTTGGAAACCTGTAAACTTGTCAGAGTTCTGTCAAGAATAAATCTCTTTTACGCTCTGTTGTATAAAAGAGATAGCAACCGAGGGTGTGATGTCACATGCATTTGGAATGTTGTACAACGTTGAATCCCTTTAATAATTAAAGACACAAAATGACTTTTTCAATTGTTAAATTCTCCTAACATATAAGGAGTTAAGAAAAAATAATTGAACATTTCAGGTTCTAGTAACCCACTTTATCAACATATAATATACTTTTATAGAAATAAGACATAGGACACAAGCCCAATGTTATTGCAGAAATGGAAAATATTATCCACTATTACAAAATATTTACACACTATTTTCGATGTATTCTTTTTCCAAATATATTAGATAATGTTATAGGTAATCGTTTTACAAGATTCTAATAATGTTTCAATGCTTTTCTGCGGTCGCCACATATTGTGTAATATTCTAACACTAGATTATCAGGTCACCAAAGTTAGCCCCTCAAAAATATTTTTTTTTTCTATTTTCGACTTTTTTTCTATTAATTCGTTTGTTCATCGTTTGTTCTTAATTGTTCGCTGTTAATAATTGTTTGTTCCCCATTTATTTATTTAAAAAAAATTAATTAAAAATATATCTTCAAGTTAGCCCCCCTATTGCAATCTTTAATATTTTTCCGTCAATAATGACTCGTAAATATTTATTTTCGATTGTTCGTGCATAAAATACATTTGTTCTCTTTCGAAATTACTCATTTTTTGTTTAATTAACTATTTTAATTAGTTGAATGTATGTTTGCAAAATTTGTGTATTGCGCATGCGTCAACCATACGTTTAAACTTTCTACGCGGTTGTTTTAATCGTGAAAAAAAAAATACAATTTTAAATCCTGAAGGAGCAATTAATTGGTATACAGTTTAATTAAAAAAATAAAAAAATAAACAAAATAATGTGCATACGCGTAAACTTTAGACCAAATACATTTTTTCCATCCCTTCCCATCTGTCGTTATTATGGAGGGTAGAGGTACCTCTACCTATTATATTTATAATTAAATGATATGTGTAAAGTCCTTGGTCGTTAATTAAATTATGATGAATAATATATTTTTTTTTTTATTTTTATTTATTTATTAGTTTATTATTTTATTAGTTTATTTTTTTATTTTTTTAATTAAACTGTATACCAATTAATTGCTCCTTCAGGATTTAAAATTGTATTTTTTTTTTCACGATTAAAACAACCGCGTAGAAAGTTTAAACGTATGGTTGACGCATGCGCAATACACAAATTTTGCAAACATACATTCAACTAATTAAAATAGTTAATTAAACAAAAAATGAGTAATTTCGAAAGAGAACAAATGTATTTTATGCACGAACAATCGAAAATAAATATTTACGAGTCATTATTGACGGAAAAATATTAAAGATTGCAATAGGGGGGCTAACTTGAAGATATATTTTTAATTAATTTTTTTTAAATAAATAAATGGGGAACAAACAATTATTAACAGCGAACAATTAAGAACAAACGATGAACAAACGAATTAATAGAAAAAAAGTCGAAAATAGAAAAAAAAAATATTTTTGAGGGGCTAACTTTGGTGACCTTAGATTATCCTAGGTTTTTTATATTCACTGAGCAAGTTTTAAGAATGAGCTGCCATCTATTAATTGTTTAAGCGATTACCAGATATCCAAACCCTTATATTTAATATTCGCACTCAACAGTTACAAAAAGAATATTACCTTCATAAATCACATTGTGAAAACTGATACTGTAGCTCCTAGTACCCAGCTCCTACTACCTAGTACCTCTTACTAGGATGGATACTAACCCAATTAAAGAAGTGAAGCAAAAAGTGAATTCATTATATATTTGTTTTAGGAGTCGGAGGTTTAGGAAAGAAAGTTCCTCCAGATCCCGCTAGTTGTCCAGTTTGTGGAATAACTTTGGGAGCAGGTGAATTGGAGGCACACTTTATGCAAGAACTAGAACGCTTGTACAAGTTGACTTCTGGTAGAGTTCGTCGACATGATCTTCTACGAACAATGGGAAATACACAAAATGCTTTGGATGGTCGTTGGGAGGTATAACATAACATTTAATGCATGTATTAATCATGTCTAACTTTATTGGTTTTCTATATTTTTTTAAAATTATTTTAGACATTTCAAAGAATAAAAACGAATCGACAAAGCCGACTTCGTATTAAAACACGAAAACGTAAAGCGGACGAAACCACGTGTCCTGTTTGTTTAGGAAGGCTACAGAGATCGCCTCAGGAGTTAAGCGCTCACGTGGAGCATTGTCTGCGAAAGGTAAATATAGAAATATTTTTTAGTTTTTGTTACATCCCAGTAAACAATTTGGTGAAGTGCCCTATTTGATGAAGTTCGAGTCACTCGTACAATTCTATTCTAACGATTTACAAGTTCTCTACCTGTCACAGATTTTGTGTTAGTTATTCTTTCTAGTATTCTTTCTTTTTCCAACATCATTCATTAAGTATTTCTGTTTCTTTCCCACATGGATATATTTTTTTTAAGTTCACTTTCATCTCATTTATTCCAAAGTGAGAGAGAAACGAGATGCGGTTAGACAAGTAAAATATATTTTTCACCGTTACACTTGTATACTTGTATAATATTTCGTTCAGTACAGTAGTTTAAAGTATATGCTATCCTTTTTTAACAAATATTTCTTTAATGGTAATAGACAGACGCTATCTCCCTCAATCCCCGAATATAATGTATATAAACGAAGATAGCATCTAACGCAGACCTGCCGATCGTGGATTTTTGAATCACCAAAACAATGTAAAAAACTAATATAACGAGTATTGTTGAAGATGAATAATATTCATTAAAAAAATCACGATCCGTACTAAAGATTACATCTATTTATTTCTTCATTTAAATATTTATATTTTGCAGACTCTAAAAAGTACATTTCCATTAAGTTTTATACCCCTGCTAGTATCAAGTTTATAACTCCGGTCATAAATCATAAACCGACTCCGCTTTTAATTCAGCAGTGAACCGTCGTTGCAACGTCTGTAGCTCATAAAAAGGGCCTTTCCTATGAACAACTGAATAGAAAACGAACACGTTCCAGACAAAAAATTCATGATATGTAATAGAAATTAAGTAGAATTTACTCCAAAATGTTTACTTGGATGCTACTCGTAGACCATAAATGCAACTTTCTTCATAGTGTTAATCAAGTTGCATACTCTCTTGGCGCATAAAGAATGAAATGCAATTTTCTTTAAACTACTCTTAATAGTACTTTTAACAATAGGTTAAATATTTAATAACTTTCTTTAAAAGCAAAGTTTGTAATAAGTTAATCAAATTATCTAAATAAATTATCAATTATCTAATTAGTAACGACATCTATTACGAGTAGCAAATAGTTTAAATACTTAATGTGTTCATTAACAGATGGCATACCAATTTGATTGCGCTTAACAATTTGCAATCTAATATACACCGCTATAAGAGATTCTGTAACAGTCTATAAAATTGTGTGTAACTTTTTACCTAAGCTATATGCGCTGCACTTTAAATTAATAATACTTTAGAATGAAGTGTTAAATCGCACAAATCCATAAAAATTATTTCAAGTCATTTGGGTTGTCATCAATTCAGGCGTATAGCTAATCTATTTACATTACACTCAGTATTCATCTCTTTAGTTACTTTGTTTAGTACTAACTGAGCCTTTTTTATGTTAATACGAGGCATGTTTTTTAAGTAAGTACCGTTTTGCGTTTCCGCCTTTGCAGCGCTACGGTCGGCGTTCCGCGCATGCGCGCTGGTTACCTACATCTCTTGTCTACGCACTGACGCCATTACAGTCTGATTCTTCATTGTATACGTTGTTTACTGAGTGTTTAAGATGCCTCCGACAATCGTGCGTCCCGCCGATTGTGAAGTACGGGCTGTTATACGATTTCTTAGTGCTAAAGGCGTAAAACCGATCGATATTCATCGTGAGATCTGTGAAGTTTACGGACAAAACATTATGAGTGATGGAATGGTAAGGAAATGGGTGAGAGCATTTAAAGATGGCCGCACAAATGTGCATGATGAAGAACGGAGTGGGCGTCCTTCGGTCTTTAATGAAGATTTTGTGCAGAAAGTGGAAGAAAAGGTGAGAGAAAACAGACGCTTTACAATTTCATCAATGTGCGACTGGTTTCCTCAATATTCTCGTAGTGTTTTGTATCGCATTGTGACCGAGAACTTGAATTACCGGAAATTGTGTTCACGTTGGGCTCCAAAAATGTTGACGGATTTGCACAAAACCCAATCTATACTAGATCATCTAGATCATACTCTATACAGCCCTGATCTGGCGCCCAGCGACTACCATTTGTTCCTGCACTTGAAGAAACACCTGGGTAGTCAGCGTCTTCAAGACGATAACGAAGTCAAAACAGTTGTGATACACTGGTTAACAAGTCAGGCGGCAGAATTTTATGAGGAGAGTATTCAAAAACTGGTGCCACGTTATGACAAGTGCCTCAATATTCACGGAAATTATGTACAAAAGTAGATTAAGGTACAGGCTTTCATGTAAAAATAAAATTATTGCGATATCTTTGCACGTCTTTTTTTAATTCCAAAACGGTACTTACTTAAAAAAACACGCCTCGTATGATTTGTTACAACCCTGGTTATGACAAGTCATTTAATTTCAACTCCAAAGCCTCCTTCCAATACGTAACTGATATATATTGTATTTATTAAAACAAAGTAATGTATTATTAACAGAATAGTTCTGTGGGCGCCGCTATGGGAAGTGCTACCGATGAAGATGAGCCGGTAGATGTTGAAGGAGACTCAGAAATGTTTGAAGAACAACCATCTTGGAATGAGGGTCAGTGTCGAATCAGGGCCACTACTTTACTTGTTGGTTTAGCAAGTATGTGTTATATTTATTTTACTATTTCGAAAACATTCTTTAAATATTTATTAACATATATATTTTCTTTGTGTCCCTAACTACTATTAATGTTGTTTGAAAATTCAGACAGTATGGCCACCCCAAGTAGTAGTGACCAACCTAACGAAGCAGCCGAATGCGAAAATGAAGATCTGGTGGTTGACGGGGACGATAATGACAGCGATAACTTTAGATCGCCGCAAACTATTGTTCCTTCACAATATTGTTCCGGAGAAGCGGAAGTAGTTCCAATTAATACAATTTCCGGCCAACCGGAGAAACGAGGCAAATTAAAGTAAGTCATTTTAAAATATTTGCTAAATAACTTATTCTCTCTATTCTTAATTGGTAGTCACTTTTATATATTCTTTATACGAATAATCATACAGTTTATTTAATTTGATGCTGAAGAATTTGGTTGAGACACAAAAAGCAATTTGAACCATTCAAAAAAAAATTATTAAATAATTAAAGTAATAATTAAAAGATGTAAACCTTTAGCATTCTTAAATCAACTATAGTTTTAATGGGGTTGTGTCCTCATTTTTTAGTGGTCGATTTTTCAATTGTTGATTGAAATTGATGTTAATAAATGTGTATTGGCGTGTCTATTTTATTAAATATCTAAATATTGACGGAGATATAGCAATTAAATAGCAAATTGAATTGTACGTTTAGCGCTAGAAATAGTCGGCCATATTTGTATGACGTGAAATGCATTTTAACGTCAGTTATTTCTTGAGTAGGTCAGTGCTAGGTAATGTTTTGTAGGTGTTGGTAGTCAAATAATCAAGTCAAATCAAAGAATAATAAGTTTTTATTTTATTTAACTCTGTTACGGTAGACATAATATTGAAATTTTATTGTTCCTTGAAATAGCTGTAAATAATATTTGTTATTTTGATATATAAATACATATAGCAGAGATTTATGAGCTGTAAGGTTGGTAGCCTTACACAAGGATTGTGCTGTCACATGCATTTGGAATGTTTAAAATTAACATAATTAATTCTTTAATAATTACAGGGAAAAAATGATTTTTTTAATTGTCAATATCTCTTAACATATAAGGAGTTATTAAAAAATAATTGAACATTTGAGGTTCTAGTAACCCACTTTATCAATATACTAGCTCTTCGCCCCATTGCCTAGCAATGGGTGTATATTATACGTTTGTTATAGAAATCTTATTTCTTATTTGTCTAATTTTTAATAGAGAAATATCCGCTACACTAATGTTCTGGCTTTTTGTAATCTTTTCTATACTTATAGGCTTTTTCCTAAAATAAGAGTTTATTTGTTTTTCATGGTTTGATGCAACTGCTTTATTACACTTTAAACATCAATGCTTTTTAGGTTTCTATGCGACCTTTTTTAAATTCATAGACATTTCTTTCTAAAGAAAATTTAAGATCTTTGAAAACTTTTAATACAGTTATATCCACTAAACTTTAAGAAGACGAACTGTGTTAAAAAATTTGAAATATTTTAACATTTGTGGATTTTATAAGGGTTTCTAAAAATTCATGGACTTTTTTTTTCAATTTTTTTTTTATTGATTTTTTTATATCTTTTGATGCAGTTATTTGCTTTAGGCTTTAAGAAGACGAACTGTGTCAATAAATTTAAAATATCTCAACATTTGTGGATTTTATAAGGGTTTCTAAAGATTCATGGACTTTTTTTTTCAATTTTTTTTTTATTGATTTTTTTATATCTTTTGATGCAGTTATTTGCTTTAGGCTTTAAGAAGACGAACTGTGTCAATAAATTTAAAATATCTCAATATTTGTGGATTTTATAAGGGTTTCTAAAAATTCATGGACTTTTTTTTTCAATTTTTTTTTATTGATTTCTTTATATCTTTTGATGCAGTTATTTGCTTTAGGCTTTAAGAAGACGAACTGTGTTAATAAATTTAAAATATCTCAACATTTGTGGATTTTATAAGGGTTTCTAAAAATTCATGGACTTTTTTTTTCAATTTTTTTTTTATTGATTTTTTTATATCTTTTGATGCAGTTATTTGCTTTAGGCTTTAAGAAGACGAACTGTCTTATTAAATTTGAAATATCTCAACATTTGTGGATTTTATATGGGTTTCTAAAAATTCATGGACTTTTTCTTTCAATTTTTTTTTTATTGATTTCTTTATATCTTTTGATGCAGTTATTTGCTTTAGGCTTTAAGAAGACGAACTGTGTCAATAAATTTAAAATATCTCAATATTTGTGGATTTTATAAGGGTTTCTAAAAATTCATGAACTTTTTTTTTCAATTTTTTTTTTATTGATTTCTTTATATCTTTTGATGCAGTTATTTGCTTTAGGCTTTAAGAAGACGAACTGTCTTATTAAATTTAAAATATCTCAACATTTGTGGATTTTATAAGGGTTTCTAAAAATTCATGGACTTTTCTTTTCAATTTTTTTTTATTGATTTCTTTATATCTTTTGATGCAGTTATTTGCTTTAGGCTTTAAGAAGACGAACTGTGTCAATAAATTTAAAATATCTCAATATTTGTGGATTTTATGAGGGTTTCTAAAAATTCATGGACTTTTTTTTTCAATTTTTTTTTTATTGATTTCTTTATATCTTTTGATGCAGTTATTTGCTTTAGGCTTTAAGAAGACGAACTGTCTTATTAAATTTAAAATATCTCAACATTTGTGGATTTTATAAGGGTTTCTAAAAATTCATGGACTTTTCTTTTCAATTTTTTTTTATTGATTTCTTTATATCTTTTGATGCAGTTATTTGCTTTAGGCTTTAAGAAGACGAACTGTCTTATTAAATTTGAAATATCTCAACATTTGTGGATTTTATAAGGGTTTCTAAAAATTCATGGACTTTCTTTTTCAAATTTTTTTTTATTGATTTCTTTATATCTTTTGATGCAGTTATTTGCTTTAGGCTTTAAGAAGACGAACTGTCTTATTAAATTTAAAATATCTCAACATTTGTGGATTTTATAAGGGTTTCTAAAAATTCATGGACTTCTTTTTTCAATTTTTTTTTTATTGATTTCTTTATATCTTTTGGTGCAGTTATTTGCTTTAGGCTTTAAGAAGACGAACTGTGTCAATAAATTTAAAATATCTCAATATTTGTGGATTTTATGAGGGTTTCTAAAAATTCATGGACCTTTTTTTTCAATTTTTTTTTTATTGATTTCTTTATATCTTTTGATGCAGTTATTTGCTTTAGGCTTTAAGAAGACGAACTGTGTCAATAAATTTAAAATATCTCAATATTTGTGGATTTTATAAGGGTTTCTAAAAATTCATGGACTTTTTTTTTCAAACTTTTTTTATTGATTTCTTTATATCTTTTGATGCAGTTATTTGCTTTAGGCTTTAAGAAGACGAACTGTGTTAATAAATTTAAAATATCTCAATATTTGTGGATTTTATAAGGGTTTCTAAAAATTCAAGGACTTTTTTTTTCAAATTTTTTTTTATTGATTTCTTTATATCTTTTGATGCAGTTATTTGCTTTATGCTTTAAGAAGACGAACTGTGTTAATAAATTTAAAGTATTTCAACTTTTGTGGATTTTATAAGATTTTTAAAATGTAAAAATATTTTTTATAAAATCCTTCTAAAATCCACAAAACTGTAGATATTTCAAATCTGTTAAAACAGTTCGCCTTTTTAAACCTTAACGGATATAACTGCATCAAAAAATATAAAGAAATCAATAAAAAAAAAATTTAAAAAAAAGTCCATGAATTTTTAGAAACCCTTATAAAATCCACAAATATTGAGATATTTCAAATTTAATAAGACAGTTCGTCTTCTTAAAGCCTAAAGCATATAACTGCATTAAAAGATATTAAGAAATCAATAATTTTTTTTTTGAAAAAAAAGTCCATGAATTTTTAGAAACCCTTATAAAATCCACAAATGTTGAGATATTTCAAATTTAATAACACAGTTCGTCTTCTTAAAGCCTAAAGCAAATAACTGCATCAAAAGATATAAAGAAATCAATAAAAAAAAATTTGAAAAAAAAAGTCCATGAATTTTTAGAAACCCTGATAAAATCCACAAATGTTGAAATATTTCATATTTAGTGACGCAGTTCGTCTTCTTAAACATAAATGGATATAACTGCATCAAAAAATATTAATAAATCAATAATTTTTCTCTTTGAAAAGAAGTCCATGAATTCTTAGAACCCTTTATAAAATCCAAAATAGTTGAGATATTTCAAATTTTTTAATGCAGTTCGTATTCTTAATTATAAATGAATATAACTGCATCAAAGAATATTAAGAAATCAATAATTTTTCTTTTTGAAAAAAAAGTCCATGAATTTTTAGAATCTCTAATAAAATCCAAAATAGTTAAGATATTTTAAATTTTTTAGCACAGTTCGTCTTCTTAATTATAAATGAATATAATTGCATCAAAAAATATTAAGAAATCAATAATTTTTCTTTTTGAAAAAAAGTCCGTGAATTTTTAGAATCCCTTATAAAATCCAAAATAGTTAAAATATTTAAATAAATTTAATGCAGTTCGTCTTCTTAATTATAAATGAATATAACTGCATCAAAAAATATTAAGAAATCAATAATTTTTCTTTTTGAAAAAAAAGTCCATGAATTTTTAGAACTCCTTATAAAATCTAAAATAGTTAAGATATTATAAATTTTTTAATGTAGTTCGTCTTCTTAATTATAAATGAATATAATTGCATCAAAAAATATTAAGAAATCAATAATTTTTCTTTTTGAAAAAAAAAGTCAATGAATTTTTAGAATCTCTTATAAAATCCAAAATAGTTAAAATATTTAAATTTTTTTAATGCAGTTCGTCTTCTTAGACATAAATGGATAAAACTGCATCAAAAAATATTAAGAAATCAATAATTTTTCTTTTTGAAATTATATTATATTATAAATTATAACGTCTGATCAATATACAACCATATATACTTTTATTTGTGTATATATAGTTGCACGTAGATCAGGCGTTGAAAATCAGGAAAAAAAGTCCATGAATTTTTAGAACTCCTTATAAAATCTAAAGTATTTAACATATTTCAAATTTTTTAATGCAGTTCGTTTTCTTAAACATAAATGGATATAACTGCATCAAAAAATATTAAGAAATCAATAATTATTCTTTTTGAAAAAAAATTCCATGAATTTTTAGAATCCCTTATAAAATCCAAAATAGTTAAGATATTTGAAATTTTTTAATGCAGTTCGTCTTCTTAAACATAAATGGATATAACTGCATCAAAAACATTGACAGAGCCGTTTTTGAGCTACCATGCGAATGGTGTATAAGAAAATAAGAATATAAGAAAACAAACATAAGAATATAAACGTACCATTTGTGTATCATTTGAATCCAATAAAATAATTTGTAATTAAATTTCATATTTAACTGTTCCATTTTTAAATTGAAATAATAAATAAACTCGCACATATTCATTGACACATATAAATTGACTAAAAAAATATATTTTTTTTATCAAAATAAAAAATATTTTCAATTTATGCGTTATTTGACCAACTTTTTTTCAAAATTTGGTATTTTTTTTTTCGATTCGTAAATAAGTTACTAAGGTTAGCCTATATACAAAATTTCAACTTTCTAGCACAATTTTTACTCTCGGCAAATACTGCCCCCGTGCCCCCCAATAAAATTTTGAAATTTTGAATTTTTTTTTATTAATAATATACTTAATTATTCTAGAATCCAGAATATGAATTTTCTCAAAAGTTCCGTACCGGGCCCCCGAATTTCTTCAACCCCCCTTTTTCAATTTTTGAATTTATAATTTTTGAGAAATGTCAGCATTAAGTACCTTAATACACATGCAAAATTTCAACTTTCTATCTTTTACGAATTAAAATTAATACAGCAAAAAAGGGATCACTTTTTTTCCAGTTTTTCCAAAATTACGGGTTTCCAGGAAATTCAGGGAAAAATCCGGGGACGCCAAAAGTCTTAGAATTTTTTTCTCTACGAAATAGGAAATTTTTAAAAACTTCCCTTGAGCCGTTTTCGCGCTGCCATACAAAATTCAGTACCAAACATATAAGAATATAAGATCATAAGAATATAAGAATAGATTCAAACAGTTGGAACATTATAATATAGGAATAGGATAGTACAGTTTTATAGAAATTAAGACATAGGACACAAGCCCATTAAAATGATGGTTAAAAATTTTAAAATCAAAGGTAAAAAGCTTGGAATGAATAACGAGCTGTTCTACAATTTTTGCTATGACGTTGTTAAGTAAAAATCGCCTAATGTTTAGTATGATATATAAATCTAAAGCTGCATAGTATTTAAAATTAAAACAATAAGAAAACCAAAACTCATTTAGTATATGAGACGTGCTGCCATCTATATTAGCGTAGTGTAATCTTTAAAATATAATCGATATATTTTCTTTTGAAGATAATACCTGCTGCCACCTATTTAAGCATAGCATATCACACAACCTTTCAATTAAATGCTTAAGACGCCAAATTAGAAATTATTTATAAACTATAATAAATTAAAAAGAGCTATTTAATTATAGTTCAGAAGGTGTGCAATCTCAAGAGGCAACCGTAAACTCCAGTGGCGACGTTGAGCTCCCACAAGGCAGTACGCAGGCACCATCATGTGACAGTCACGTTACGACATCGGATGCAGAACCAAGTTCACGTGCACAGGTGTTGGAGGAACTTCGCGCACGAATTCGAGAGTTAGAGGGTGATGCTGCGACTCCTGGTGATGCTGCAGATGATCAGTACAAATGTCTTATCTGTATGGTTAGTCGTTGTTAGCATGATGCATGATAATATTAAAAAATATTATTAGTTATTACTTTTACCGTTTTATTCTCGACGATCTCTTTAAAACTCTATTTATGTATGTATCATATGACACAAACATCTTGTGCCAGCTGCTACACCGATCTCCTTTGGATTTTATCATCCTAAACTGATTTCTATCCAGTTGCAATACAGAATTACAGTTACAGTATTCAAAATCTATAATCTTCTGTATATTTATATTCGATCATAATTCAACTTTTCTATTTCCAAATAACATAACTACATCCTAAATCTTTTTGGTGTCTCCTCTTTATACTAAGCCGAAAAGAGTTTAGTGTTGAACTTAGAATGGGCTTGTGTCCTCATTTTTTAGTGGTCGATTTTTCAATTGTTGATTGAAATTGATGTTAATAAATGTGTACTGGTGTAGTTTCAGCGCTAAAAATGGTCGGCCATATTTTTATGACGTGAAATGCATTTTAACGTCAGTTATTTGTTGAGTAGGTCAGTGCTGTGGTAATGTTTTGTAGCTGTTGGTAGTTAAATAATCAAGTCAAATCAAAGAATAATAAGTTTTTATTTTATTTAACCCTGCTAAGGCAGATATAATAATGGAATTTGAGTGTTCCTTCAAATAGCTGTAAATAATATTTGATATTTTGATATTTAAATTCATATAGCAGAGTTTTATGAGCTGTAAGGTTGGTAACCTTACACAAGGATTGTGATGTCAGATGCACTTGGACTGTGTACAACGTTGAATCCCTTTAATAATTAAAGAGACAAAATGACTTTTTTAATTGTTAATATCTCTTAACATATAAGGAGTTATTAAAAAATTATTGAACATTTGAAGTTCTAGTAACCCACTTTATCAATATATAGTACACTTTTGTAGAAATTAAGACATAAGACACAAGCCCATTAAATGATGAACAATTCAAGTAACTCACACTGCCCCAGATAATGTGAGCTGCACAGTTAGATATTTAAGAATATATTAATGACAGATAAAAAACATTCCTTAAAATATAGTTTATATGTAAAGCCCCGTCTGGATTATGAATAATCCAATGATCAAAAAGAAATTTGTAATTTCTAAGCCATGTTTCAAAGTGGTGCTTCTTAGGTTGCAAGCAGTTCAGAAGCAGTTTGAGTTAAAATTGAAAATTTCTCATTTATTAATTATTGAACAATATTCAATCTATTTTGTTATAATTTAAAACTACAAACGGTATATATTTTAATAATAGGATAGTTGAGGCGGTGATATTTCACTCTTTAGCTCCCAGTAAACATTTTGGAGTAAATTCTATTTCATTTCTATTACTTATCATGAGTTTTTTGTCTATAACGCGTTTGTTTTCTATTCTGTCGTTCATAGAGAATGTCCCTTTTATGAGCTACAGACAGCGCAACAACGGCTCACTGCTGAATAAAAGCGACTCCGGTTTATAATTTATGACTGGAGTTATAAATTATAATTTATGTCCTGCTGTGATTGGACAGAGAAATTACATTAAAATTAAGCGGGAAGTTTAAACAGAGTATTTATTTTGAAAAATAAAATCGATTTTAATTAGAGAACAAATTTATAATAAAAAAGAACAACAATTTTATGCAAGAATTTTATTTATATTTTATTAAATTTAATATATTTACAGCATTATTTGTGATCAATTGTTAATATAACATTAATCTACATTGTTAAACATTAAATAAACATACACTAACTATTCTATACACTTGAATATACACTGGGCTTGAACTTTAGCTTTAGTTTTATCTAGGAGACAGTTTCTACGATCGTAGCTACGATCACTGAGCTAAATTACTGGCCAACCGTGTTGTAGCTGGGAAAGAGAGAGTGTTTGTGTTGTAGTACATTAAAATAGTTAATAGAAGCGATAGTTAGATAACGGATTCGAATCCAACGTGTAAGACATCAACATTTCTTACTTGAGATGTTACTTAAAGATGCAGCTGCGTTTTTACGTCGGAGGTTCCTTACCTCTGTATTAGAAATTATTTTTAAAACATATTTTGGTTTCACCTCTTGTAGTAATTGTGTTCTTTCTTAACAGTCTTAATTCATTTATAATGTTGAGGCAACCCAGTAAACATTTTGGAGTAAATTCTACTTAATTTTTATTACGTATCATGAATTTTTTGTCTGGAACGTGTTCGTTTTCTATTCAGTCGTTCAAAGGAAAGGTCCTTTTTATGAGCTACAGACATTGCAACGACGGTTTACTGCTGAATTAAAAGCGGAGTAGGTTTATGATTTATGACCGGATAATAAAAATATACCCATGTGGGAAAGAAACAGAAATACTTAATGAATGATGTTGGAAAAAGAAAGAATATTATTATGAAAAACTAACACAAAATCTGTGACAGGTAGAGAACTTGTAAAGCGTTAGAATAGAATTGTACGAGTGACTCGAACTTCACCAAATAGGACACTTCACCAAATTGTTTACTGGGAAACTTATACAATAGATTAATGTTAGAAAGAGCAAAATGCATATACACAAGGAAATGCAAGCTGTTATATAAGAAGTATAATTGTATGCTGAAATATTCATTCTAATTGTACTTTTAACATTAATTAATACTACGTATCATTCTTTCAGGAGCACTACAAGGAGCCCATGATTTCAACATTGTGCTGGCACGTACATTGTGAACAATGTTGGAAGCGATCCTTTGTAAGTAATCTACTATTTTTGGTTTGAGTCTATGATCAGAATTATATTAAATACATTTTTATTAATTATATTATTCATATTTTCAGGAAACAAAGAAAGTTTGCCCGCAATGTGACGCCTTGACGTCATCTTCGGATCTGCGTCGGATCAATATGTGACAATTTAATAATTGATGTTGTTTTAAAATACTATAACTATATAACATGCATCAAGTATTTAAATTATTAATATTAAAATATGAAATATTAACCCAAATTCTAAACTGAATAACCATTGTGGAAAATCGGTTCTATATCAATATTATTCGTTTATTTATTATTTATATAGTGATTTAATATGAAATTATATGTTGTAAATTAATGCTATATGTGTTTAATAATCAAAAATGTGATTTAATTTATCTATAAATAATTATTTATTGTAAAAAAATATATTATAAATATAATATTTAAATTGTATAGAATGTTAATGCTATTATATCAGTTGATACTTCATATTATCCTTACTATTAAGTAAATATTAATATACATATATATTTATACATATACAAAAATTATGAGGGAACCGTATTTGTAAATTACTATATGTAATAATTAAAATCACTTCCGTTTCTTTTTGGCGCCGGTTGATAATCTTTATAACACTGACTAGATAATTGTTACCCACTATAATATCTTTACATTAATCGAATAACTGACTTGATCCTTACTGAAAGGTCTTCATAAAATCTGAGACTATTAAAAACAAAAATTCAATCTTTTTTTAATTAATATAAAAATATTTATTGTAAAAGGAATAACGATTGCGTTTTAGTAATGATTTGAACTATCAAATATTTCATCCAGTTTCAATTAAAATGTATATATCTTCCTTACCATTGTTTGTTTCTTGAATTAAATTTCACTTCTTAAATTCACTCATAATAATTGTACTTATAATAAATTTATTATATCTAGTTTATTTATTGTAATTATATATTAAATCAATAATTAATTAAATATACAATACCACTTGTCAGCCTTTGCTAATTTACAAACAATATTTATGTGCAATGGGTACTTAAAATAATAAAATATTTATTAACAAATGTAAATTAATTACATTTAATTAATCTTACAAATTTGATAACACTGTTTATCATTATTTATTACAGTGTTTAATATTATATAGAATGAAAGAAATATTGTGCTTACCGTTGATATAATTAAATATAAGGTCCTTGTGAACAAAAGTGTAGTATTTACGTATCATTGTTGTAGCAAATACGCTTAGACGTAAATTTTATGTAAATACTACATAATTATTGAGTTCAACAGATTATATTTATAAATAACATTAAAATATAAAGATTCATGAAAAGTTTCGTATTCTTTATGTCTAGCATACCTCTCGGTGCTGTAAATCCAAATTTGTTGTAAATATTTAAATATTAATAACTATTTATTTATTTTTTGTATATAAGAATTATTATAATATTATGCAATCCTTTAAACTGTGGTCTATATACATAATTCATTTTTAGAAACGATAACGTTGAGTATAAAGATGAAAAATTTTAATAGTTGATATAGCGCTTTTGAAAACCTTATGTTTTCATTACTATTCTACAAAGACAGTATGTATCGTGTGTTAATTTTAACACATTCATTTATTATACAAATACCTCTAGCTAATAAGCACGCTTTCGAAGTAATTATTTTCTATCGCAACATGTCTAATTGTTCAGTGTTGGCGAATATATATTTAAAATCACAAATTTTATTGATTGTGGTTCAAAATAAAAAAGAGTTAGCTTTATCGCAACAACTACTTAAAATTCTTAACCTGAAATAAAAATACAGCAATATTATTATAAAAAGATATTGATGATGCTGTTGACAGCCAGTTTTGAAAGCGCGAATAGCAACTGAAATTTTTTATGTATAAAGAAATTTTGTAGATAAATGATACAGTAATAAGAAACATCATATTCGACAGTCAAGTTATGGCATGCAATTTGAACAAGTATAATCTAACCCGGTCACTGAAATGACCAAAAAATTCAACAAACATCACCACTCTGTTGACAATCTCGAATGTGAAATGCAATGCAGCTAATTATTTAGGATGGAATTTAAGGTAGCTAATAGTTTGTACATGCAACACATTCGTGATTGGACAATGAGGTGACAACATACAATGTCCATAAATATGCTAATAAAATAATAACGATTTACAAATAACAAATGAAAAACTTTTATTTACTCTAGTAACGAATGTATATTCTAAAAAATACAAACAACATATTTTTTTCATTTTATTTTCACATTGACATTCTTTATACATATCTACAATATTTTCAACAAGAACTATATATACATATAAATACACACACGTAATACATATAAATATATATTATATAAATATATATATTTATATATATATATATATATATATATATTATATATAAATATATATATTTATGTATATATATATATGTATATATTATATATATATATATATTATATATATATATATATATTATATATATACATATATATATATATATCTATATATATATATATATATATATATATATATATATATATATATATATATATACATTCAGACATACATATATATTGAAGCAATCACCCAATTCGTGTATATATGCATACATATATATATATAAGATTATATATGTATATATATATTTATACACAATATTCTACTCTACTTACGCACATTCTTTAAATTATATGCCCTACACCTGATTTTCTAAAATGAAAAACACTTGAATAAAACTAAATGATAGTAATGTATAGACTGAAGTAGTTTTTCAAACTGATTTATTTTTCATTTTGTATTTTAAAACTAAATGCAAATTTCATTATAATACTAACAGTTTTAAAATACAATGGACAAAATGAAAACGTTTACAACTTTTTGTAAATTTATTTGACTTTCAAATAAATGCTTTGATCATAATTGATTTAGGCTATTAGTGAATATTTAAGGCAATATTTTCGATTGTTTAAAATATACATTAATCGAAATTGTTAAAATTAATAATTTTACGTTAATGTGTTTTATATAGAATCTGTAGGAAGCGGAAATTTAGGTCCAACTTGGAAACTGTTTACTAATGTGGACAAAATTGAGCCTTTGTTAATTTCTAGAATTTGAACAACTGTCTTAAAATATAAATTTGAGTCTTACAGTTTATGAAAATAAATTGTTACACGTAGTTAAAACAGAAAGGTAATGTCCTCAAGGTGATTTTGTACGATTACGATTGTTAGTACACCACTGTTTATTAATAGATAACAATCCCTTTTACAAAACAGCTCAACAACAATTTAATTTTATTCATGCTTATAGTTTTCTACACTTTAATCTGAGGCTGTAACAGTAATTGTTTTTCCTTTAGGATCTTCAAAACGATCCATTGTTTTAAGATCCATCATCATGCAAATACCGAGTGAAATAATGGCTCCCAGCAAAAGAGTTACAAACAGACCAGATAGTATGGGAATGCTCATGAAGCCCACACAATCAAGAGCTTCACCAAATACACCACCAGTCGTATTTCCAGAAAACGGTTGCACCTAAAAATACAATGACTATTATATTCTGCAATGCAGGAATATTATTTCCAATAGCAACAATATGAAAGAAGAATTTTAAAAATGGTTCGTATGATATTGGTACTTGTGCCTACTAATGCACGTAACTGAATATTTAAATAAAATTAATAAACAAAGAGATAGGTTCTAGTTCAAAATAAGTAACATGATTTCTCTTTGACAAATTTAATTTCTATATTACTGAACATTATATACCTGTAATCCAGTTATCGAAACGGTTACGTTTTCATTTTTAAATTGAATAACGGGATCACAATGGTAACTGAATCCAGCAAGTCCGTTTACATCTGCAACACGCAGTGAAGAAGGAGTATCGGTTCCTTTAGCAAATATAGCCTCAGAGAGAGCCCAATAACCACCACCTATTTCAAAGGTTAAGTCGAGCTGATATTCTGCATCTTGTTTTAATTGAAATACGAGCTCATTAGTAGTCTCATTAACAGTAAGTTCAGTGGTTGTAAATTTTAGGTCAACCGCTTCTCTAAAAATGATCAATAATAAATTTTAAAATACAATAACTAAAATAACTCTTTGTATAATACTTAAATAATTAAATACTTACTCTTGGAAATAGTTAACGGAAACTCCTGTAACATAGAATAAGAGTTGGTTTTCTCCTCCAGTATAAAGTGTACCGTTTTCTACTACAATTATATCTTTAGGTTCTTCGGCTAAAAGTGAACGAGTGTGACGAACTGCTTCTGGAACTTGCTGGAATTTTTATTTAAAAATAAAGTACAAAATGTTGAAACATCATATTACATTACTATTTAAATATTTACCCATGAAGAATGTTTGGCGGTGTATATTACAACAACTTTGTTATCATGTTCTTCTTCTAATTCTCTAACTTTCTCAGCGATGAAAGCATCTGTAACAGTGAATGTGTATTAAAAAATATTATATTTGAAAATTTGGTAAAATATATTACACAATAAAGTACCATGAACGGCAAGCATTTTTTGACGATCATCAAAAACAATTCCATCTTCCAAGGATAGAAACATTATCTTAGCTCCATCTTCTTTATGAACTTTGAGACCGTTAGGTGTTAATTTGGCACGAATGACGGGTTCATTTGATGCTGGAATATTATGTAAAGCAGATACTGGAGCATTAACAGCGGGAAGATATGAAAATTTTGTATCGACATCTTCACGTTGAGCTTTCAAGAAATTAAAGCATGACTTTCCTGATTCATCAACACAAGATAAGTCTTCAATTGACAACTGCAATAATATTACATCATAAGTAAGTTAACTTCTGATTGTGCTTAAACACTTTAAAAGCACAATATACGTACAGTTTCTTCTTGGAAGACAACTGTGAAAACGTCTTCAGTAATTTGAGGTAGAACCATAGACCTAAATTCATTTTTACTGAGTTTTGTCAAAGCTGGAACAGCTATGTGTTTGCTAAAACAAACAAAAACTTATTATCCTATTTAAAACATGAAACTTATTATAAATACTTGCTTATATATATTTATTCATTAATAAACAGATATATAGAAGAATTGTTATCATTACGTTCAGTTTAAATGAAAAACATGAAGTGTCATGTGACGTTCATGTGATGAATAAGGCCATGTTGAAAAATATATGCATCTATCTGTACAATGTATGAATTATTTTACAGACAAGAAAAAGAAATATACCATATAACAATAAATAATATCTACACTTCAAACAATTAAAATGAAGGTTGAAAAATTATTGACAATGTATTACATTTGTCAAACTCATTCAAAATTTACCTTAAGCTTCCATACAGGAAAACTGGAACATATTCGTTTGTATAAACATTTTGAATACAATTTGCCACACTAATAAATAAAAATAAATAACTAAATGTACTTTTAGCCATTTTATAATCGATTATAATTCTTTAAATTAAAAACAGCTGAAAATAACGCACATCCAACACCAAACCCAACTCTCTACTGCTGGTGTAGTCCAGCGTAGTCCGTCGTCCCGTGTAATCATCGAACAGTCACGAGACCTAATATTTGAAGTTAGTCATATGCTCTATCACGAGAATTGAACCGCTGAACTGTAGCCGAATTAGAATAGAAATTCAAACTCGTCAGTTTTGTTATTGTAATGTACAGTAATGTGTAATTTTTTGATTATTTCCAAATACTTCTGTTTTTAAAAACAGCGAATTTAAAAACACACTCTCACACTCTTAAGCTTTGTAGATACTGACACGAAAATGACAGATGGCCTGGTGATATTTATTTTCATTCTATCCAGTATAAATTTTAAACATTTGTGGCAGATTTACACTGCGTAGAATGGATACTTGGAGAAATTTACACAGGATAGAATGAATTTTTTTATGGATTGAATTAATCTCTTAGAAAAACGTATCACTTGAAAATTATGAAAGTTTTATGTGTATAAAATGGAATCTGCGAGATTTTGTAAAAATACCATAACGGAGGTTATACAATACTGTTACGGTTATATACTCGTAATACTGAATAAAATGAAATTTGTCGGTCCCTGGATTTGCTTTAATTCCATGTTTAATTGTATTCCATCTTCACTAGTGTCGTCAGTTCTGATTACGGTCTTTACCTACTCCGTTCCATCCAGTGCCAATTTGCAGAATATTAAAGTAAGGAACCTTTAAAAATATAAATTTTACAAATGATGACTGTTGTACAAACTATCAAATTCTTTCTACAGTATATTTCTCTAGAGTTTTCTACGTGAAATCCTTTTTGCGTAATCTCAGATTTTATTTTCTTTCGAACCTTGTAACTCTTTCGAGGTTCTAAAAAGTTTTTTCTTAAGTATCTGGTGTTACAACAGATGGAGTTAATTCTATCTACCCAGTAAACAATTTGGTGAAGTGTCCTATTTGGTGAAGTTCGAGTCACTCGTACAATTCTATTCTAACGCTTTACAAGTTCTCTACCTGTCATAGATTTTGTGTTAGTTTTTCATAATAATATTCTTTCTTTTTCCAACATCATTCATTAAGTATTTCTGTTTCTTTCCCACATGGGTATATTTTTATTATCCGGTCATAAATCATAAACCTACTCTGCTTTTAATTCAGCAGTGAACCGTCGTTGAAATGTCTGTAGCTCATAAAAAGGACCTTTCCTTTGAACGACTGAATAGAAAACGAACACGTTCCAGACAAAAAATTCATGATATGTAATAGAAATTAAGTCGAATTTACTTCAAAATGTTTACTGGGTAGTATAAATTTGTGCATTCTCAGATTCATTTCTATCCAGTATAAATTGTCATTGTTGTAAGACTCAGTACTGGTAGTAGCAATTTATATATTGTTGGTACTTATATATATAGGACCGAAAGTTGTCATCTAATAGGGTATATTTACACGTACACTTTTTTATCTTGTAAGGATTCCAATGTTGATCTATATGTTTGTCTATATATATTATTTAAACTTATTGAAAACAATGAGGTAATGATAATTGAAACCCATTGAAACACCTTGCAAAGTATAGTTCAGTGTTTATAATAAACTTTTAAATAAAAGGGGTAAAATCATCTGGTTGGCCAAATTGTGCAATCGTGTTATATTATTTTAAATTGTGTTGTCTAACCTGAGTTCAGCTAGCAATGAAGTATGAACCATAATGGCGGACAATCATGAAAGCCCCGATGAGGTTAGTAATATTTAATTTATAATATAAAACTAGTTGTTCTATTTTAAACCATATTCGATGAACATTGTTTTAAAATTATATGAAATAATTTAAATATTATGTCACCTTTTTGTTTGTTTTTTGTAGCAATAGAATCTTTTATTTCTTTGTAGTGTGGTGTGTATATTTACGGCAATGATGTATATTAATTTATTTTGAATTAATTTATTTTGTTTAACGAGTTATGTCAATTACATATTACATACCAATTAATCTCAATTTGTTGGTGAATATATGTTGCAATAAGTAATTAAGTAGTATGATAATATTGTAATTATTCAGATATAAATTGTACAACATTAGGTACAATGAAAACAGGCGTGCTTAAACAATAACATTAATTTTGAAGCACTTTATTAGTGTTTATAAATATAACTATAAGTATTAGATGTCTATTTATTTTTATTAAGTAATTTATTTAAAAATTGCTATTTATTACATTTCTTAAAGTTTGTTTCTTGGTATTATTTGTTAACAATAATACAAAATATTGCAGCAAGTAGCATTTCATATAGAACATTTTTCTACAATAGAATTTTTTTAAAATAACTTTTAATTCATTAGGAATCTATCTCATGTTAAAACCTTCACATATTTTTGTATAATGTTTAAGTTATTTCCTTGCAAATGTACTGCGTTGTTAACATACAATGAGACTATGCATAACCGATATTAATTTTAAAAATAATTTGTATTAATAATATAAATATAAGTTCGTATTTATTAGTGATTTGAAAATGTTTTTAATACAGAGCATGTGATGCAATAACAAAGAAACGCGTTCACCCACATTGGCATTTAGCCAAAATATATTAGTCAAAAATAGTATAAAATTGAATTGAAATAGTTAAAACAAAATATAAGTTTTGGGAGGAATAAAGGACCTTCGAGGCACAGTTATATTCAAAAGGATAAAGAAATATAAAAATCAATGATTGCCACTACAGAATAGAATGTAAATATTTCAAATTACATTCAGTAAAGACAGTTATGTAGAATTTACGTATTAGTTACGTTTAAACGTATGTGTTATATTAATGTTTATTATTTATGGATATTATTTTTTAATAAGAAATTTTGAAACATTCTTTTGAAGCATTTTGTAATAATAAATAACATGTTACAAATAAAGCAAATATTTTATTATAATAATAAAACTTTTTAAAATGCATCAGAATTTGTACAGTCATGTTTGTAGTTTATGTATAGTTTAAAACTGCTGTGCAGTAAAAACAATTTTGAATTTTTGAGATTGATTATTTGTTATCTATTATCAATTACTTATAATCAGTATTATAATTTTTAGAATTAATCAATTATTTTTCTTTGTTTAAATAAATATTTTCATTCTTTATTATGTTTAAATGAATGTGATAACAAAGTTGTTATTTTAAGATACAATATAAGGTTATATTTAGGAAAATTATTTACTTTTTTTATTTAAATATTTATGTTTACAAAAGAGAAATTATACACCATCACCCATCTCTTTTCTATTAATAAAATCTTATTATGTAAACATTAGCGATAGAAAGAGACAAAAAGAGATCATGTGGAATTCTGATTGCACATTTGCTGAGAACGTTGAGACCAGGCTGCTATGGTTTCGGGTTCGAGTCCTGGTTCAGCAATATGTTCTGCGTTTGAATGTTATTTCGTTTAATCGACCATGTACAAAATACATCGTAAAATAATAAGACTTCTACACTATTAAAAATGCTAACAATAGAAGGAAGTCTGCGATGATGGGATTAGTATCGGTAGTACTGACGTTAAAGAGAATTTAATAAAAACTATATGAAATTGTTATATATATATATATATATGTTACATTTGAAAATATTGTGAAGTGTGCCACCGGCACCCGGCTAGTTTGTCGTAATGCAATTGTTGTGGATGCTATTGACATCTTCAGCTTCCTTCCCCTCGTCTCCCCATTTCTACTCCTCTCACCGAGTCACTTCCAACCGTGTCTCCGATGGAATCAGGTTATTTTCTGGTGGCCAATGTTAGGTTTCGTTGTCTATTATAGTTATTTTTGCTGACGCTCGATGATGTGAGAGCTAATTTGGCGCACACTGAGGGCAATACTGTCTTTAGACATTCCACACGTTCAGTAAGTGTCAACGTAAGGAGCCATACACTTGCGACAAGACTGTCTGTAGATATAATTGTGAATGTTACATATATTTGTTAAGGTGAAACATTACTTCATGGTTATATAGTTAAGTATAGATGGCGACAGTGTACTAAAATGACAATTGATTTATAAATTTGTACTAGCACTCCATGTTTTCAAATATAAAAACGTTAATAACTTTGCACACGATTGAGCTATTTAAACCATATAAACTTTAGGAGTCAGATAAATGTTCAAGCTTTTTTTATAAATAGATTAATACATTAATTAGTATATCAATTATTTAGAAAAATATAGCGTGTTGAAAATCAAATTTCTATTTTCTGTTAATATTTTTATACCTGCATTCAAGAATATGCGTTTCATATTTTCCAGTGGTTCCAAAGTTTTTTTTTATATATACATGTTTAAAAATAGGTAATATTATAAAGTATTTTTAAATATGTATATACCCAGTAAACATTTTGGAGCATTTTGGAGTCACTTTGACATCATATTGGAGATGCGTATGATTTTTTTGTCATGAAAGACTTCATTTATAGTTCAGTTTCTCACAATCGTTCACATGAAATGTCTGTTTTATCGGCTATAGATGACGAAACCACTCCACCTGTCGGAATACAAATGAAGACAAAGTTGATGCGAACTATAATTGAAGTGAAATAGTGATAGAAACGTCACAAAATAGGGCACTTCACTAAATGTCTACTGGGTATCGATCGGTCAGTTCATTAAGGAGTCAAGTCCGAATTTCGAGTTTTGAGATATTGAAGAATTGCAAGGGTATTTAAGCGACAGCGAATTCGGACGTAAATCGGCGGCTTGAACTCTCAAAGCAAGCCGACTCTTGTGCTCTTTGCATGTGTTGTGTCACAATATATACATACCACGTACCGATACGACAGTACGTCCAACAAGTTTGGAGTTGGAGCTGATTGGCACTAACATAATTTATCATGAGAGCAAACTTACTTTAATTTTTATCGATATCCAGTCTGAGAAGGCTGATTGCATTTACAAGGTTCGGATAGGTTTAGCTTGGTAACATGTATTCATTTGGTTAAAATTCGCTGATGTATCCTTCCAGTATGAGAGATACGTAACGCCCTTATTCGGACGGCTTTGTCGTTTGCAGTGTGCGAGTTCATTATATTTACAGGGTTCGGATAGGTAAAGCGTAGTAGCGTGTATACGTCCGGTCAAAATTCGCTTGCAGTGTGACACCTTATTATAATAAGAAAAGGAAAGTTGCATTGTATTTTATGTAGCTCTTGTTTTGAACTTTTGTTCAAACCAGTTGTTTTTTTTTGTCCTATGTTAGCATCACTTTTGTTGTGTTACGAGTATTGTGTTCGGGACGAATTTATAAAAATGTTTACGAGTTTTTGCATTTTAATGGAGTTCCAGGAATATTTTATTGGACTCTATTGATGAAAGGTTATCATCCTTGCAATCTTTTTGAGTCTTGACACGAAGAAAATAGAACTTGCATAAAAGATGAATTTCTTATATAATATATTTAGGTTGTCAGTGACATTTACAAACAAAGAAAATGTCACGGTTGTTTGATCCTTATTTTATCAACAACGAATTATTGTATTCATAAAATTAAAAACTTGAAAATAGACAATTCAAACTACCCAGTAAACAATTTGGTGAAGTGTCCTGTTTTGTGACGTTTCTATTACCATTGCACTTCTGCTATAATTCGCATCAATTTTCGCATTGTATTCCGACAGGTGGAGTGGTTTCGCTATTTGTAGCCGATAAAGTAGATATTTTATATGAACGACTGTGAGAAACCGAACTGTAAATGAACTCTTTCATGACAAAAAAATCAAACGCGTCTTCAATATGATGCCAAAGTGACTCCAAAATGTTTACTAGGTATAAATAAACTTATAACGCCTGTTTTACATGGTGTTTAAATAGAAAAAAACCCATAACTTTTAAGCTGAATTTTAGGCAGTATTAATTACCTTTAACATTTTGGACTGCAATTATTTGTGACGAAGTTGCGTAGACGAATATAAAATTTAAACCATGAGTGTATTTAATGTTTCATTATATGTGCATACATTGTAAAAATAATGGTCGAAAAATGCTAAGAATGTTAACTGCGAAAGATAATTTCGTGGAAAAATTCACACGACTTTAAAATATTCAGCAGTGTATATATGTAAAAAAAACTGTCAAAAAGTGCTATAGTCGTCTCTTTCTTAGGCTAAGACTGTACTGCGAAAAAAATACGTAATTCTCTGCACATACATTCTACTGATTTAATAGTGGCACGAAAATTATTTATATTTCAATTATTACTTTTTTCGCAGTGCAGCCTTAGCCTGAAGAAAGAAGCGTCTAAAGCATTTTTTCGACCAATTTTTATTTTCAATTGTTATTGTTCAATTTATGTCTGATCATTGAACGAGTAACTCATAGTTAAGAAAAATTGAGCCGTATATATCTACGATACGTTGGTGAATTTTATATCATTTCACTCATACATTATAGTAAAATGTGTGAGAAGATTGTGCATTGTCATTATATTGTAGTTTTATTCGGTTTAACTTTTTTTTTAACATGAGTCACACGCGATCTGAGATATATACAAGTTTATATTCATAAGTCTATATATATTTATATATATAAGTATATCTACATTCCGCTGCAGTAATGCACACCCACTATGTTTAGATAATGTTGTTGCGAGCACTATTGGTCTCTGGGCTAGAAAAGGTTAGGTTCTGCGCTAATTTTCTAAACACAGTCTTTTCTTAATCTGCCGTAGAAAAATTGAGACTATTCCACGTTGAATAAACTAGAGACAATAATAATTATTTTGATTTAGCAGTCTTGTTGTATATACGCGCTTCTTCATATGTTTCCAAGCCCTGACTATATTAAGACAGTCTTCCCTCACTCTTATGGCAATAATGCAGTGAAGTTTGAAATTCTTGAGGAATAAATATTTTAAAACTTAGTAAATTCCGCAAAGTATAAAAGGTTAGAAAAAATACAAAAAGGTTTTTAGAAAGCTTAAGCGTCGTACACATACGTGCAACTTAAACATGCGACAATACAACATTTGTTGTAAGAAGTTGTACAACACGTCCACACTAGAGCGACATGCAACTTAATACATCGGAAGCTTTCATATTTCGAACGAATTCCTTTAGCCTGCTTTAGAAACAAAAAGTAATAAAACTCAGTTGGACAAAGGTCTATTGTACAGGTCTATTTTATTTGTCCATTTAGACACCCTTTTCTATTATTTTTATTTATATATTAGACACAATTAAAAAATAACGAAGATAATATACTGGAGATCCTTTTGCTCGAGATAATTTTCAAAATCGCAATCCTTTTAGAAGTGCCGACGAAGGATTGAAACAGTATTGTTTCATAAAACTATTACCTAGAATTATTAAAAATAGCATAAGTAAGGGTTTTATTAGTGTCGCATGTTTATGTTACACTATTCTGTACGTTAAAAGTACAACACATTTAGTACACTCTTGTCTAAAAAATATCAACTTATGAATGAAAATATACAAATGTTAGATGTCGCATCTTTAAGTCGCACCAGTGTGTACGAGACATTACATTGAACAGGATATGTGACAGGATAATTGATGTCTGCACCTGCCGACTACCGTACGTCCTAAGCTTTCGACTTTAAAAGTGAGTATCCATTCATCATGAGCACATACCGTTACCGAATATTAACCTATGTTAGTAACTTCAATACAGTGTATATTAGTATATGATCTATCTTTGCAAACATCAGCTAACATTTAAATAAGTGTATGAATCTTATCACAGGTATACATAAGGTTCATTTTGTAATATTATTTATTTAGCGCTTGAAATCGGCTTGTTTTTTTATTTTTCGATAAAAATTAATTTGAGCACATAATGCCGATTATATTTTTCTTTAATATCCAAAAGTTGATGGAGTTACTGCTATATAAAATTAGAATTTCAATTTTGCCGCATGTTTTAGATATGCATAATACGTCACAAAGGAAATAAGTAATCGAAATTATTTTTCCTTTTCCACAAACTTCGTAGCATAATAGTTCTTAGGATACACAAGACAGCTTTTAGTAGTAAATCACGTATCACACATACACCTGTATGCGTCTCTATTGTATAAAAGAGATAGCAAATCATCGGATGTGACGTATGCATTGGAATTTTCTGTAACGTTGGAGTTTATATGAGTTAGGAATTCGAGCACTTTTTAATTTCTCCTGGATTGCCTGAAACCATGTCCTTAAGCTTACCACTGTGCTGTGTTTTGTTCGTTGAGTTTGATATTGTGGGCAGGTTACTAGTACATGATGGACTGTCAATTGCGTCTGACAGTTGCTGCACTGCGGAGCTGTTGTTTTACTAATTTAGTATTGATGCGTCAACCTTGTATCTCCTGTTCGTAGTCTGAAGATGGCTTTTTCAAATTGTCTGTTTCTCTGATATGAAGTGGTCCTTTTTGTATTTTCCTTAATCAATCTCAATTTGTTGCTACTTATTTGCGTTCAGCACTGGTTTTCATTTTTCCTTATACCCTTTTTATACCATTCGATTAAGTTTAAGTCTAAGTGTAATATATCAGAGACTGGATTTCCTTCTATAGCAGCCAACTTTATCTGCTGACTCGATCTCCGATATAAAATTAAAATGACTTTTAATTGTTAATATCGCGTAAAATATAAGGAGTTATAAAAAATAATTGGACACTTGAGGTTCTGGTAGCCAACTTTATCAATATATAGTTCCGTTTTATAGAAATTAAGACATAGGACGTAAGCCCACTACACGTGTTTTAATACGTTAGGTTTATTATACTTAAAAACGTGTCTAGTATCATCTGTCTGTATCTAAAACTTTATAGGGATACAAAATGTTGGTGTAACGTTGGTGCAGATGTAGTTTCTACAATTTAAAACAAATTTATTTATTCATTTAGTATGCTAGTTAGTTAGAAGTTTGGTAAAAATTGTTTTTCTTTGGAGAATACACTGCTTAGGATCATTTGAATTTTTTTTCTTATAATAAAAGACATTCTGCTATAAATAAACATCAAAAGATATTCCGAAAAATATGAAAAATAAATTTTCCGGAATATAACTATATGTTATTTTTAATAAAGATTTACCATTGAATTTATTTTTAGAGAAAGTTCGCTTGTAAAGTCTAAAGAAATCCTGAACATTTATATGCCCTTCTCCACTCCCTCACCACTCTGTTCTTCTTACATCAATATTTGTAATTCTTGATCCTTAAAAGCATAGGCGGCAATATCTGTGTGCGTCCAAGTCCCACGATGTCAGTGAGGCTTAAATAAATCGTCGATGATAAGGCTACTATCACAAATGGGTCGACGTTAAACAGATAAAGTATCATTCCCACTCACTGCTTTAATTTAATTTTGTATTTTGTATTTAATTTAAATTGTTTAGCATATGGCAATACGCGTAGTCATTCTCAGTACCAATTTTAATTTAATTTATTTTTTAAGTTTTCTAAATTTTTTTAGAACCTTACAGAGTCCAATGTTTTAAATTAAAAATATTAAATTAAGAAAAACTATATTATATTATAACCTCCAAAATGTGACAATCTGTCAAAATGCAGTAGCATTTATATTTAAAAGAAGTTTAATGTCAGTTTGTCAAAAATAAAGAAATAAAAACAATTTCTATTATTAATTGTTATTAAAAACAGCAATTTTAATTATTTCTTCTTCAATTTTGTCGAATTGTCAAAATTTATATTACTAAAGACGCGTGCGCACCAACTGAATTAACTAAACTCAAATTAAAATACGAATGTAACTAGGAATGTCTATTCTGAAAACCTGAAATCTAGATTAAAATATTAGATAAAAACAGTAAATTAAATATCAAAACAGTGAGTGGGAATGCGGCTTAATAGTTAGTGTCCTTAATTGATCGTCCAAAAATCTCTGGGCATCGACGGACCCAGAGAATTTCTGTTATTATTGTATATACACTTTCAATAATTATTATTTCTTGATAAGATTAAAATCTGTAATGTTTATAAATTTGTAGTTGACAGATAAGATGCATTTAGCAATTATTATTGTAGTTGATTAGTTTGTTTGCAATGATAAATTGTTAAACCAAATAAACATAACAGTATCGTACCGATAAAGCCAGTGTCGTAGCTAGTGACAGTCCAGAAAGGGTTCAGGACACTTTTTACCTAAGGTAATCCCAAGATATGTCCATGCACTTTATATTCAACGCAAATCACCTTAATTTACAATACTTTCAATCTAGTTATTACAATTTATTCATTCTAAAAGAAACTTGACCCATTTCACCTCCCCGCTTAAACATTGAAGTGTTCGAAAACGGTTTCCAAGTAACGGTAACTTATAGTAACCGAAAGTAATAATTGCTGTAAGTAATAACCGGTTTCAGCAGAGATGTGCGTTTTTCAAATACATATACTCAAAATGCAAATACAAAATAGTAAATACCTATTTTCTATTTTGTATTTAAATATCTTAAGAGTATAGAATTTTATATTTTATTTGAAAACTTTTACAAACCTATTTCCTATTTGGAAAATACAAAATAGTTTTTTCATTTTTGTTACTTCATAGTGTTAATCAGTAAATATTATTTTTTGAATATAAACTTAAAACCCCATCAACATTAGCATCATCTATGATCTAAAAGTATCTGCACAATTGTCCTAATACCCTCACATGCGACATCCAACATTTATATATTTTCATTCATAAGTTGACATTATTCAGATATGAGTGTACTAAATGTGTTGTACTTTTAACGTACAGACTAGTGCGACATAAACATGCGACACTAATAATTTGCTATTTTTAAAAATTCTAGGTAGTATTTTAATGAAACAAAAATGTTTCAAACCGAAGTCGGTCTTTAGATAAGAGAATTCTCATAATTATTAAAAAAAATAAACATTTATATTAGTAACATAAAGAGTATTCTATTTTCTCAAAAGTATTTTTAAAATACGTATTTTGTATTAGGCGTTTGTGCACATCTCTGGGTTTCAGTATCTGGGATTTTATGAAATACTGAAATTTGGACATAAAAAACTGCGCTTAGCTCACTTTTTTAATCACATCTAGTGACAAATTCCATTTTTGACATTCTTATTGTAAGCCTTTGTTCAGGCTAAGATTTTATAAATGGTTTTTTTTAATAAAGGTTTCCAAGGAATATTTTATTATTGAACTAAAGTTGGCGATCTCGGAATATAAAGTCTGGCACTTGTTCAATTAGCAGTTGCGTTTTGGTCCACCCCAAGGTCAGCGAAAAGAAATAATAGAATTATATAAATCTTTGTTGATTTTTAAGGGGTAGGCTATCGCGATACAATCTGCCACTTCACCTGGCACGGCCGTCAGTCTTGATTTCTGTTACTGCCAAATCTAGTTAAATACAAATATTGTAAATATTCTTTCAGCATAACCTCTAAACATGGTTGGTCAAAAGTCAGGGTTCCATCAAATTTCGTTAGTTTAACCCTGGGATTTACGACCCACACATGTGAGAGTGGTTGCAAACCTTAGTCCCGAATCTGCCCGAACCAAATGTGATTGCAACTCTGTTAATAGTGAGAGAACGAATGTGTATATGAGTGAGAGAAAACACACGGCACGAACGTAACTAAACTGATTTCAAACTGGTTTTGAGTACGTTTGCGGCGAGTCTATTTCTCGGTCGCAGAACATCCTTGGTTCCATGGTTTTGATGATGACATCATCAACAGAGATGTGCACGAATACTATTGAAAAGTAATTAAATACATACATACAAACAAATACGACACAATAGAATCCCGTATTATGCTATTGTTAAAAATTCTATAGAGTCACGGAACACGGCTCGACTACTAGTTTAGTTTCATTTGTGCCTTCTGTTTTCTCTCACTCGTATACAAGTTCGTTCTCTCACTAACAACACAGTTCCAGTCTCATTCAGTTCGGGGCTAAGGTTTGCAACCACTCGCCTCGTGTGCGGAGGGCCTTACTACATAATTGAGTTCTGTTCAAGAAAACTCTCATTTAATTTTTAACTCGTTTTATTGTCAATTATTGTTTTCTCATCTTTTTTTAAATGGTTATATATTAGCAGCATATGGAGTTTAAACATAATTAATTCTAACTTAAGTTACAAATTTTCATTGAATTATTGTGATAGGATAAACCTAATAAACTGATTTGTAGTTTGGGAGGTTCGTTCTACAATTTTGTTAACATAAAACAGACGAGATATTATGGTAAAAAGATATATCTGAGGAAAAATAACCTTCAAAATAATCATTTTGAAATGAAGATATGCATTTTATTTGTCAAATATCATCATCAATTTCTCTTTTATAATTTCTTAAAATTCTACAGTATTTTAAAGGTCGGGCTCGAACACGATACCCTGGGCGTTGTGGGCCACCTTGCTAGGCACTGCACCACCTAGGACGCTTACTAATTTTGTTCAATACAGTCTTCGTTATGCACTTCTTGTACATAAATTGTTTGTAGTTAACCTAAACCGTCCTACCACTCCTGCTGAACGTTATCAATTTACTGCATTCTCCCCCTTCACACAATCGTATGATTCGATTCGTACATACACTATTCGTGGTATACAAGAATAGAATTTATTTATGTAAATAGTTTTTATCAAAATTCTTTGTAACAAGAATTGTTTATATTTGTGACCATCAGGCGAGGCAGTTCAACAACGAAATGAACTAAGCAAATAACTGCACTTAAATTCTCAATATTTAACATAAATAAATTATCGGTTTGTTTTTGTACATATTGAAGAAAACATAAATAAAATTAAATATTTTATTTGGTGTCAATATTTTGTTTAATTTTTGTTGTTTGTTAAAGTTAGTTTATGCGAACAAACTTAAATATGTTGTAAGATTTAGTTACTAGGAGTAATTGAAAAAGTTGACTAAATTGAGATATATCGCAAGTCTGTGTGTCTTCAATGTGCGTTTAGGGTCTATCGCACACTACAAGCATATTTAAGCGACGACGAATTCGAACGTAAATCGGCGGCTTTGGCTTTGAATGACTAGAACTCTCAGAGCAAGCCGACTCCTATGTTTTGTCACAATGCGTACCGATACGACAGTACGCCAAGTCAAACTTGTGTACTGTAGGGGGTATTGGAGTTGTTTTGCACTAACATAATTTATCATGAGAGCAAACTTTTGCTTTAATTTTTATCGATACACCACTGTTATGAAAATAGACTATTGCATTCCCTTCCAGTCTGAGACGGTTGATTGCATTTACAAGGTTCGGATAGGTTTAACGTTGTAGCATGTATTCGCTTGGTTAAAATTCGGTTAAATGCGTTTCCAGTAAGAGAGATACGTAACGCCCGTATTCGGTCGCCTTTGTCGCTTGCAGTATGTGAGTGCTAATTACACATACAAGGTTCGGATAGATAAAGTGTAGTAGCGCGTATACGTCCGGTCAAAATTCGCTGAAATACGGTTGTAGTGTGCGACGGGCGTAGTGCGTTTGGCAACGAGTATTTTACGCGCGAGTCGAGAAACCGGCGAATTGTACGCGTGTCGTAGGTGTAAAAATACATATTTAAAAAATGTACGAATATTTATGCATTCTATGATATCGCACGATATCTGTCGCAAATGATAAAAACGAACAAGAAAAAATATAAAAAATTTCAGTTATTTGAATATTATGAATATATTTATTTATTTATAGAACGTTGAAAGATAACAATTTACTTGTTTAAATTATTTAATGTCAGCCTATTTCCGGTGTTAAGTCTTATCACCGTTATAGGTTCTATGATAATAAGTAAACCCAGAAAATATAGCGATGCTCCGTAGATCGAACCCAAAGACACAGCAGTCTGATATCAAGCATGTTCATGCAATGTTTCTTTTTAAATAAGATTTTTTGATGGTGGCTATGACGAATAAAAGTCAAGGCAAATAAAAAAATAAGATTTTAAAAGTATTCAATTCGTTTTAAACATAAACATATGTGTCTACATAAAATTTGACTGGGGATTCAAAATTTTCAAAACACATTCACATCTATTCAGTTTAACTTGATTTGAGATTCCGTTTTATCCAGTGTAAATTTGTCACATTGGGTGATCGGGCTCCCTATATGTTGGGAATTTTGCGTTCATTTTATTTCGTAAAAATCTCCATGAGACCTAAGAAAAATGTAATTTCTTCAAAAAATGAAAAAAAAAATATATATATATATATATATATATATATATATATATATATATATATATATATATATATATATTTCCTTCTACAAGAACCAAAAACAAAAACCTCAATTGTCCTAATGTATACAAGAAAATAAATGGATTTGCACTTTTTCAAAAGATTTAAATAGCTTTCAATTCCAATGTCAGCCTTCCTTCTTCTAGTTATTTCTGCCATCCATCTGTTTCCTTCTTTGTCCCCTTTTAAGAGCTGCCCAATATTCATCTCACTCCCTACTTTTTACTTACAATCAAACTTAATGTGCTCCAGTGTTTCGTCCAAATTTAAAAAATACATTTTGTGATGCACTTCAATTATCATAATTACTTTATTTTTTCTAAAAGTAAGTCAAGCTGCTGATTACGTGTACTTAGGAGTTAGACACCCTGCCGTTTGTGGTTATCACTGTGGTCAATATTTTCAGTAACATTTTTTGAATAGATACGTAACGAACGAACAACATTCTTCAATGCATGTCAATTGCATTGCTTATTTTATTAGTCTTATTCTTGTACACCAGTGATTATCAACCACCGGTCCGCGAGCAAAATTAGTCCAACCTGTAAGCTTCATTTGCAATAATTGAACTTTAAATTTAAAAAATCAGTTTTGTCCTCTGGGTGGCCGAGGTAGTTAAGTATAATAGATTCTAACACTTAGCTCTAAATATATTCCTAAATGTACAGCTAAAAATGTATTTAAATGTATATGTAATGACTGGCAAATAATTAACTCACGAAATGATAAACAAATCAAAAATAAACAAATATACCAACTATATAAATAAACTAATCTACAAAACACACAATTATTATATTACAATTAATGTGAGATAGCTGTTAAAATCGAAGTAATATAATAAACAAAATCAGTTTTCTTAAAGACCGACCGATTTTGTTTGGTTAAGCTACAGTTATCGACTCGAATAAAAATGAGAGCTGAGAAACAAACAGTTAACTGAGAATTGAAAATTCGGCACTAAATGTTTTTTTTTTTTTTTAATATTTATTTTTAAGTGCATTAACTATTGGAAGTTATTAGCACTTTCAATCAATATTACATTTTTATATACATTTTTTTTCTTATAAAACATAACTTACACTATATATAATAACTACATTTCAATTATAAATTCTTATTTTTCTTTTCCGTTGCTCTAGTAACTCTTTCTGTTTTCTTGTATTTCTTTTTCGCATTTTTCTTTGTTATGTCATTGTCTGATGTTTCTTTTTCCAATACCATGTTTGAATCCGAGCTATCATCCTCATTATCTGACTCGGTAAGCACTAAATGTTTTAACAACAAATGTAAAGTCAAGAATATTAATATTGTTGTTAGATTCGTGATTTTCAGTAATTAATAATAACCTAATTATTTAGTACTAGGTATAGTTTGTTTTCTCCTGGTTAGACTCAAATAAAAAGAAAAATTGTAGTGACAATCAGAAAGAGGTGTTTGTATTCAGAGCCTGATTAGGTTTTGTGGAGTTCCTAAGTTATAAGAATTAGAGATGTCTCACAATATTCGTAGACATTCTGATTTTGTTATGTCTTACTATAGTGAAGTATTGTACATAGTGTCTTACTACTATGGGCGAGAGCTTAGGAGAAGCATCGTTAAATATTATTGTGGTGGTATGCGAATGAGAGTTTCCGTTGACATTGCACTCCCTCATTCGGTTCACTCTTATTTAGGTTTCAACTTTTTTTTTTCATTTTTTTTATTTATTTATATTATTGTACAACATATTAAATTTATTGTGCAAAAATTTGAAGTCGATTGGTGTATAACTGTCGGAGATATAGAATTTTAAGTTTTCACCTCTTTGGTCTGCTTTCGTGTTACTTTGAAACTTTTAAATGCGGTTTCTCACACATAGCTTTTTCAGAGTCGATGCCCTCTTTAGCTCAAAATCTATTGGACCGATTCTTTTGAAATTTTGCACACTCTTTCTTTACATAAATGCCGAGGTAACGCTGTCAAGTTTTTTTTAATTTTAACGTATTTTAAAATAACAAGGATTCTGATTTTTTTCTTGAAAAATCGGTATTTTGACTTTTAAGTGCTGTAAAAAATTGAAAAATCAATAAAATAAGAAAAACACGACAGCGTTCCCTGCGGAAACTTATCATCTAATGAAATCATTTTCGATTTCAGAAAATCCTGTGATGAGTTATGAGTGGCACCGCAATATTTTTTTTTGTGACGTCTGCGGAGATTCGCTGTCAATGCCTCCTTTCTTGATATTTATTTATGAAAATTTCACAAACTATTCTTCAAATGTTATTTTATCTTGTAGAAATTATAGAAATAATTATATATTAACTGTGTCGTCAAAAAACATTATCGAAATATGCTTTATTTTTATCGTTTTGACCTTACCCCCCCTTAAGTTACGTTTCATTACATTAATTTACATTACTCTCCTTCCTTTTAATGTTCCTCTGCCTTGTTTCTTTTTCTCCATCCATCTTCTTCCTTTATTGCTCCTTCGCAACACTTGCTTTAGACTCACCTGGCGTTCAAGCTTGTCTTGTATTTACTCCATATTCTACAGCAGCTTTACCTCTTCCTCCCCACTTATTCAACATTTTCTATCTTAATATGCTCCAATACATTCTTCTTTCTTCATTTCCCATCCTAAATCATGCAATCATCCTAATTTCTTTACTTCCCTGTTCTAGATATTATCGTTTCCGAATATTTCTTCTATTTTTACAGGCTCGCCAACATAAAAAGGTTTACATCAAGTGATTAAACACGTCTACTGCACCGGTATGTTGCGTAATCAGGTCTGTCGGTTATTGATTTGATGGGGCTGCATTTCCATAACGGTAACTACCATAAAGCTATTTTCTAAGACGACTGACAAAAACATTCTGGTTACGTCATTTGTTTTTGCGTAAAAGCAATATAATAAGAAGAAATCTTACGGGGTAGTGGTTCAATGTTGTCAACAACAGACACCCTCTCATTTACAATTTGTAATCATGCGTCAAAACAATATGTTCACTTAATTACATAGCCGTAGATGGTGACCAAACCATCCACCATCCAATTGCATAATTTACTTTGGATAGAATGAAATTTTATAGAGATTTTATTAAAACGTCCTATTACTTAGGGGTTCTGCAAAAAAAAAAAAATCGTTTTCCCCACTAGATAATTTCGGCGGACGCCCTTGTCTAATTATACACACATATCTGACCACAGTGCAGCTCTCTATTCTGTACAGTCTATTGAAAATGAATTCTATAGGGGTATGCCACCCAAGAGACTAAAATACAGTTGGTTTTTTTTATTGTTTTCCAACTTTACTAAGGCATATTTTTATGTCTGTTATATACTATATAATATACTTTATAATATACAATTTTGTAGAGTGTAATTTTGAACACTAATAGAATTTTGTCATACATGTCGCAAGGCCCTGATGAGGTCCTTGCCAGGGATGCCTTACGTTCTGATAAGGCGCTGGTAAGGAATATAACTTAGTTAGATTGTAAGTACCTGGCTATAACTCTGTAGTACATCCCTAATTAGACTAATGTCAAAATACCCCGACTGGCACCTTATATGATATTTCCTCAGTTGGGCAAGCATTACCAGTTCCCGATTAGGACCTTGACTGGCCAGAGTGCCTTGACTAGTTCCGATCATCTACTGGAAAATTTCTGGAAACAAAAGAATTTCTTTTAATATTAAATAAATTTGATAAAGTTATGAAAACAATAAATTTGTTGCAGGTGGCAGTTAACACCCGAAATGCTGAAGAAGAGGACATTCATAAGATTGTGTTGGCTCATCTGAAGGAAGGTATGGCATTTTATCTTTTCCGTTGTAAATTATAATAAATTAAATATATTATTAAGTTTAAAAAAAAATAATTATATTTAATTATTAAATACTTTTACTATTATTAAAATACTTTTGATTGGTTAAGGTTGTTTTATATAACTTGCAACAACATTTTTTCATGTCACATCCAAAATTTCTATTTGCATAACACTATCGAACGAGCGCTATTTGTTTATCTCCAAAACAATAACACAAAAACGGAATCACGCCATAAACGATTGCCATTGTGTCATGAAGAAGGCGTTGGCAAAATACTGAGTTTAATTATAACTTGATATAAATTACTGAATTAATATAGAACTTGTGAATCTCGCTCCATTCTGAGTACAGGTGATGAGACTTTAATGAAATGTGTAGGATTATTAGGAAATTTCTCAACTTTTTCTTTTAAAATGTAACCACAAGTTCCAAACGGTTAGGACCCACTGGCTTATACAAAATTATATAAATATTATAAATATAACAGGTTTAATTATTATATTGTACCCTTATTAATTTGTTTTTGACATAAAACATTATACGAATATTGCCTTAGAGGGCCCTGTTTCAAAATTTGTTGGGGGGCCCAAATGATGGGTAAAAATTTTTCACAAAAAGAACAAAAACGTTCGGATTGAATTAAAATAATTATATATTGTTTGTACGTTATTACTTACAATTAATACTCCTAGGAACTAAACTAGCCAAACAATTCAAATCAAATATACACTTTTTTTTGCCTTTTGTTGGGCGAACTTATTTATTAAATCATTCGTAGTGGAAGACGATTTAAGTTTTTCAAATTTTCTGCCTCTATAGACAATAGTGACAAGTCTGATAGCCTGTCCCATAGAAGTGTTTAGATAATTTTTTAACAGTTTTAATTTCGAAAAACTTCGTTTAACTGTTGCACTTGTTATTACCTCCGGAAAAGTGGATGCAAGGCTATTGAATTTTATCAGCAATAATTCCATAAGTCCCTTAATAGAGTGAATTTCCGATTTTAAGCATGTTTTCAAAGCAATTCATTGTTCATAAAGATCAACTGACATGCCTTTACTGTATTTAGATCATCAAAAAAATGCTTCGTTATCTTCTTTCTTTAATTTTTTAAAAACAGTTCTTACTTCCCACTCTTTTGCTAGATCTCTGGACTCCTTTATGCAAACCATGGAATGAATTTTGATTTCTTATTTCACTCAGTCAATTCAAAAGATTACTTAGTAAAATGCTAGCTTTCTGTAAGTCATTAATTTCATGCTGTAATACTTTAGAAACAGTATTAATGATTTCAAATAGTGAAGAATAAAAAGGAATATTTGCCTATACAACTTTGGGGTCCCTATAGCCCGGGGGGCCTGTATCATTGATACGGCGGTAGCTACGTCGCTTATTGGACTCCCATCGTCACCTCACCTGAATTACGTCTCCCAAATCTCAATTATCTAGTTATAATTATGTCTGAACGTAATCTAAATTTATTACTTAATCGAAAAACGTTTCCTGTCACTGGCAACGTCTCCTACTGCGTTTGAAATATTTATGATGTCGTGGTCTCATATATGTATGTAACAACACCGCTACTTATCAATTTTATTAGCTAGAACACACAGTCAATCCAAATCTGATAACACCCAAACCCAGAAAATGTAGCACTGGTCCGGATCTCGAACAGCAGTCTGTCTTCAAGCGTAAATGCTCTTGGCGACTGTGCTACTTAAATACTTTTTATATTTCAATAGTTTTTTTATGTAGGAGAATCATTACTTATTTTGGATTCTTTTAAATAGAACTCTTATACATACTTCAAATAACTAAAATAACTGCTGCTGTCAAATCAGTCAGATATGGATATTATGTAACCTGTAACAAACTGTACGAAATGTTATATAATTTTGTTAAATCCGCAACCCCTGCAGATCTTACCTTTCAATTTCAGGCCAAAAGTTATTTTCAAGCAATAGATAAAATAGAAAAATAGCGTATTTTTCATTGACAATCTGTATTCATCCGCAAAAACGTTGTAATGTACATCAAATAGTTACGTAAAACATTTTACATAAATAATACGTAACACTTGTACTTAGATACTCACGTAATTTTTTGAATGTAATATTTATGTTTTCTGTCAAACGTTGGCGGGCACGTTGTTGAAGTGTCAAACTCTCCTCCCATAATGAATTGATAATAGCACCGGCATCTATAGCAATAGCAATAGCATAGCATCACAATCAAACTGCAAATGACAGTAATCTAAATAAAGAATAATAGACGACAAAAGCAAAACATAAAAAAACGCCCTATAAATAAAAAATAATAATATAAAATGAAGTTTGACTTATCTACATTCGGCTTTCATTTTCTAAATATTATAATGAACCATAATCCTTATTAAAATCATGATAATTCTCGTTCTTTATCAATGATTAATTTTCTTACGTATTTTTATTCTTAACATCTGATGAATTAGCATCATTCCCCCTCCATAGTCTTTGTGTTGCGCGTGTGTTATCCGCCATGTTTGTTTCCAAGTATTATAGCGGTAGGCTACGTGACTCGCGAGCTTCGGCGGCCCGAATGTCCCGAGTGCTCGTATCGTTGTTGCCACGGTCACCACGCACGATTCACGACTTTGTTCGTCAGTACAATTTGAGCTATCAAACGAGCAGTTGTGTTCTCTAAAATGGGTCGGTAAATGTAAATTCGTAAATGATAATTATAAGTAATGTTTCGGCTGTATATATTTTTCTAAATTTTTTATAAGTATTTTAATATATATAATAACGTGATCTCCTAGACACTATCTCTTGAAGCTTTTTAAATATTTGTGAAGTTAATGTGTATTTGTTTAAAATCTTAATTATAAGAAGATATGAAGATGAATACTGTAGAAGAAATTATAGACGAAAATAATATCAAAGTTCCTAAAGGTATGTCGTACGTTTAAATATTTTTATTGTATTTCTTTATATTTTTTAATAAAAGTAAGGTTAGGTTATTAATTATTCATTTCAATGCTACGTTTCTGTTTTGTTCTCTGAACGTAATGTTTACTCTTTAAAATTGGGTTTATATTGTTTTTATGTTTACTTGATAAACAAACATTGTGCTGATAAAAACATAAAATTTATCATTTAATATGTGGATTTGACTTTTTTGCTGTGTGTAGTTGCGAACTGCCAAAATAATAACAAATATTAAAAACTTATAATCAATATAAAGTCAGTATTTAATTTGTATAGGTATATATAATATATTATACATATATTAAAAGTTATCAAAACATTTAACATTACCTCATATTTATTAATATATATTAAATTATTGAAATGTGCAAATAAATGTCATCATCCTTCGTACTTTGTCCTCAGGATATGCATTTGAATATTTTCTGGAGATAATTTGATTTGAGATATTTAAATTTAAAATGTAAAAAAATACTTGTGCAATTTATTCATCTAATCTAATTTTATAATTTGATTCATTCATAATTTATTGAAATTTATGAATCAATCTTTACCGGGATGTAATTATGTGGGCGCTTGACATCATCAACACTGAAATTCTTAATTTCAATATATTCTATTTAATTATTTTAACATTGTTTCTTTTGGTTTCAATATACGGTTAACAACTATATCCTAAGGCCTTCTGTAGATCTTTCTCTTTTAGATTAATAATTTCGTATACTATCAGGTTAGGTTATGGGCCGAGTGTCCTTTTGATTCTTATTATATATTCGGTAACATGTATTAAATGCATGTGCAAAAAACTGGTTTTTAGACATTAGGGTCTTTTTTTTAAGTGGACTGAAAGACCTGGTTCCCTTCTTTTGTCCTGCTGTTCCAATAATGGTCTCTTGAGCTCCATAACATTTTATTCAGAAACTTGTATTTTATGTTATAATATTTGTTAACAAATTGCAATTGTATATCATGTGAGTCGGTGGATTACACCCTGAGTCATAAGTTACTAGATTAAAATATTTCTGGTCTCGATGTCACAATTCGTGAAATCTTTCTGAAATAACACAATATGAGTTGTATAGTACTATCTGCCGAGTGCCGGCTATAAAACAATTAACATATTTGGAAGTAACTTGATGACTCATAGCCTTTACCGCATCTTAATCGATTCACTTGTTAGAGATGAACAGGTATAAGTGATTTGTTCAACAAACTATGATAATATGCAAACATTTATATCTATAGATTTGAGAAAAGATTATATTACAATGAGAATTCTTGTCACATTCGCAACTGTTTAAGGTGTGATTTGTCATTGTATTATTGGTACCTGAGAGGTAAACAAAATGAGCCCCTGCGGTTGTCTACCACTTGACATAAACCCTATCTCTCAATAAAATTTAAATCATGAGGTAATCAATTAGAGTTTATGAGATACCGGGGGTTATCCTCATTTACAATTTTTAATAATTCAATTAATTTGTAATGCGGAGCGATTTTACATGAGGCCGCTGGAAACTGCTAATGAAAATAACCCACATAAGTGCGACGAATATTTATGGCCGTTCGAGTTTTGAAAGAGAAAGTTATACCCTATACCGAATAGAATTAGGAAAAGTCTTAATTCACAGCAAACATAGAAGAAAATAGCGTATTTTTGAAATGTTTCTATCGCTATTTGTTCGCTTAATATAAACATAAAACAAGTTTTTTCAATAAATAAGAACGCATTAATTTTATACTTTATAATTATTTTATACAACCACAACAAAATTAATTTTAATTAATTCTATGATTAAATAAAACAAAACAAGGAAATAATATAATAAAGTATGAAAGTGAAGCGTCCATTTATTTTATTTTTTGGTAATTTTTCTGTAATTTCCTTTCTTAATCTATATTTAGTTTTTGCTTTTGAAATACAGATCCTTGACGTTGACGTAAAACCCAAATTAGATATTCGTCCATAAGCTTGTTCTACTCCTGTACATACTAGTCAATGACCTCCTGGTAATATTGGCAACTGGCGGTATAATGGCATTGTGTGCGCTGTGCGATCTACTTCCCTGCCTAAAAATATTTCTAATGCCTATATTTGTATTTAATTATATATAACTTCTCAAGCATCACAGTCAAGTGGGAGAATCTTTAACGATTTTTACTATGATGCAGACTGACTGTTAATTTAAAATTGATGTTTATATTACGTACCGTATCATTGAACTGCCGGAACCACTATACTCGTAGTTTACAACCTGACCCTGGTATACGAAACAGATATGAAAACAAACGTATAATTCAGTACTCGATACTGTTTACAGTCCCTGAGATTTTCTTAGATTATTTATCTCAAAAACTGAAGGGATCACAACAACTGTAAGATAACGTTAGGCTTGATTAATTTTTTATAATATACACATAGTGGCGATGTTACATAAAATCAATTTAAAAAGGATTAACAATTGCTTTTTGGTATCTAGTAGCGTTTTTAATATTTATATTATACCGTTCAAAAGGAGTGAACCTGACCACTCCTGCCGAACATTCTTCTTAGTGGTTATATGCAAGTCTAGTTATGTTAAAAGTTAAAAAGCGTAGGTCTAAATATTATACTTGTAAATATCTAATCGTCCCAGCAACATTTTAATGTAAAATATTTCTTGTTTTACCAACACATTATTTAAAAGAAAGTGTAACTCTGTTTTTTGCTTCTTGGGCTGTTTGAGTTGTGTCACTCTTTCTTTGGTGTTAGTTGTGGGAGGGGAATACGAGGAGTAAGAGGGGCAAGAGCACACAACATGTGTGATTATATATCCTATATTATTTTTACATACTCAGTTATTGTTAGTATAATAATTATTGTATATTCAAGTACATATGTTGATATATTCATTTTTAGTTTGAAATCCTTCCTGTCGATGTATGGTACGTATGTCAGTACTACGTGTGTTCTTTCGTTTGCACATGCTCGTATGTTCGTATGCTACTGCCTTAGCATTTGAGAAACTGTAACACTGACACCGCGAGGTAAGAGTCACGGCAGTTCAGTGGCCTAATAAGCGAATCAGTTTTCAATAAATTATATACTTCCAAGTGCAGCAACAATATAAGCTAAATTCATAAAAATATATACCCGTTGTTGTCGTACCGTAGTGGAGGTTATTAACTTGCACTATTTTGTTGTTATCGTAATCATAGTCGTTATCGCACTCTAAGTAATGTTATGAAAGCATTTTTTATGTGTACTATTTACTTAAGATTTCAGTGCCTATTTTTTACTTAAAAATCTATTACAAATTATTTATCTTTCCTTGAAAGACAAGGTCATATATTTAAACGATATTTTTTGTTAAATAATCAAATTTTATATAAATTAGTATGAGCATATATTTTTAATGAATATAAATGTATTATGTTTTTGATAAATATAAGAGCTGACATTGAAATATTTATGGACATTTGGTAAAACAAGATTTAGGGAAAATCAAATGCGTATTTATATGCATATTTCACATAAAAAATAATATACTCTGTAATCACGAACTTAATAGTTATGCACCTTTGTTTTTACCGTTGACTTGGTTTGATTGTTGCTAGTTTATTTAATCTCGAGGCCTCATATATGTGTACTACGCTACTACTGATTATATACTGCATATCATAAATTAAACGAAATAACAACTAGATACAACAAGTGTAGCGCTGGTTCGCGAAACGAATCTTAAAACACAGCTACCTTTGATGGTGAATCCTCATTCCCACTCAGTATTTTGTTATTTAATTTACTGTTTTTATTTAATATTGTAATCTAGATTTCAGGTTTTTGTTTAAGCATTTCTTTTCACATTTGTGTTTTAATTTAGGTTTAGTTAATTTAGTTGGTGCGTATACATCGTTAGTAATATAAATTTTGACTGTTCGACATAATTGTATGTGAAATAATTAAAATTGCTATTTTTAATAACAATTAGTAATAGAAATGGTTTTTTCTTCTATATTTTTTAAAAAAACTGTCATTCAAAAAAACTGTCCTACTGCATTTTCACTGATTGTCACATTTTGGACGACGTTATAATATAATATAGTTTTTCTCAATTTGGACCTTGTAAGGTTCTAAAAAAACTAACAAAACTTAACTTAGCGTAATTAAATTAAAAATGGTACTGTGAATGACTACGCGTATTACCATATGCTAAAAATTTTAAATTAAATTAAAGCAGTGAGTGGGAATGATACTTAACACTTTTCGACTTCTGCGCAATCAGTTTCTTTCAAAACTATTTCAAAATGCTTAACTGAAAGACAATTCTAACTAAATTGAAATTCGATGTATTAGTTTTTGCTCATTGTCACTCCACATCTTCTAATGTTTGGATCTGACATGACAAATGGTCATTTAGTATACCGTGCTAATGAGGATGAATATATTATACCATTATTTATAATGAATATAAATTGACATTTTAGAAATATAGGAGTTGAAATTTTAAAATTAACATTTGGTGAAATTATTTTTATGAGGTTTAAAATCTTTTTTTTATTTAACGTCAGTTAATTTTTTTATACTAGTTCTACCATCAACTACGGATAGTTTTTATGATTTAGACTCATATATGTGAACTCTACCGCTGCCTTATAATTGTGTTATTACAGTTATACGATTTAGTATACCGCGTTATAGGAAACCGTGGGTGTTGTACACGGAAACGGACTACTTGCGACCCCGACTTTTTCAATGATCCGCTGTCCGTGATATCGTATGCACAAACAAGATCGCGCGCGTACTGTGTGTTTCAGTTCATGTAATCAATGTTATTTTATATATTATACCGCTAGCCTGATAATAGAATTCGAAGATATACACACACCTAAAACCTTTTGACCGGCAGTCTCATTTCTGCGTATTTTTTACATGAACTTTTTTATCTAATATTTAACATACATTTTTGTAAATGTAAACAGTAATATTTTTATGTGAAATACGCAAAAAATAGCTGCTCACATAACATAAATAATTTTACTCCCTTTTCGCATGAATTGAGTTGTTTAAACAAAAGTATGTACCATTTTTATCACTAAAATTCAGAGATTTATACACGTTGTGTATAATTTGCCTTGGATTGTTCTCCGTATATTTCAAATTCTACGGCCTTTTCAAAGTAAAGGTTGGTAAACAAACAAATTCTGTTGATAAATGTAAATATTAACAACGCTTTCATTTTAAAATTAAACAATTCATTTTGTTAAATTAAATACAGAGATAATACTAAATATGGATATACAAATATTGTATATTACAATAATTTTGAAGTTGTACTTTTGTTTGCTTTAATCGTATGAGTAGTACATTTGATATATTAACATACATTATTCGCTTGTCTATTTTATTTCCGTAATAATGATAATGAATAGTTTTAAAATATTATTACATTTTTCAATTGTTTATAAGAATAGGAATTTGGAATTTGTTAATCAGTTAACGTATTGTTTATGAATATTTATTTATTTTGCTTCAAAATGCGTTTATTTTCATCTCGCTCCGATAAATAGAAACTGAGATAAGAATGTTACAATACTCTAGCGCTCTCTTTTTTACAAAAATGCCTTACAGTATTCAATGGAAAATTTATTTTTGACTAAAATAGAAATATACTCATATACCTTATCTTTTTATAATTCGTAAAAACGATTGAATCGATTCAATAAATAGGAGGTCAATTTTTGACCATTTGTCCATGTACAAATTTGTATGACAATTGTTCAATTTGGTAAAATAATAGGCATAAATATTTGTATTGCTCATAATTAAAACCTTTTATATATTCATTATAACATTATCTAGAAAATAGAAAATTATTATTTGGGGTGATATGAAAATAGAAATGTATTTATCAAAAGTCATGAATCATCAAAATGTTTAACATTTTATAATTATTATCATTTCAAATATTTATTTATTTTAAAGTATTTACAGTTAATAATTTTGTGATTCGATTTTTAAATATTAAACTGTAGTTTATTATAACCTCTGTTGACACTTTTGTATCTCACTTTTTATTTTTGTTCTAGTCAAAATTAATTGTACCATTATCCAAGAAAAATATCTAGGTTACATTTTTTCTTAGTCAACTGTAGTCGGTCTTTGACAAAACTAGAATTGAAAAATCGGTCTTTAGTCAATTGATTTTTTTTTGTTGAATGCATGTGAATGAAGATAAAACTAGTTGTAGAGCAAATGTTGAACTATTGCGGAATTCATTCGCTTCCTATATACTTTGTGAATCCCTTAATTTTATAACAAATGATAAGCCACATAAGAGCATGGTGAGTACTGAGTATTCACCAATCGCTGAGTACTGAAATTCCTGTGAGTGAATTGTAAAACATATCGCATTTGTTGATGTTGTCCTGGTCTAGACGGACCATTAGCTGATATTAGTAAACACGATGTATTATCGGAGAAGACGCCAACAATGTTTGTAAACATCTGCGAACGTTCGCCAATGATCCGATTCTTCTCAGTCACATCAAAGAATATTTGTGGCTTGTATTCTCTCGATGGAGAGTTAAGACTCTTCTTTTATAACTTTTTAACTCAAACGTTGCCATTAGAAGGTTTTTCAAATCATTACATTAATGTTATTAGGCTAATTAATAATTTTTCAGGTACTGAAATAATTTAACAATAACGGTTAGTTTTAAGAGAACCTAAGGTAGTTTGGCCGTAAACCCACTTTTCTTAGGCTAGGCGTATTTAATTTGTGAAAAAAGAAAAATTAAAATTTTCCATCGATTGTGAAGCGAGATATTTATTTTTAAAGTGCACTTAATTAACATGCAACGGGCCGATAAATTATAAAAAAATACATAAAGACATAATGTCATGTATATTCGAAAAACCGTTTTTAGGAATACTCTAAACACTAATATTTGATAAAACAAAGAATTAGGAAAATTTAAAAATGAATATCATTTTTGTTTACCGATTTGTTGAAAAGATATAAATATTAAAGTATTAGTATGTCAGTCTGCATATGAAAGTTTCTATGTACCGAGTACAGTCTCCAACAAAAATTAATTAGTCTGCCATTAACTATTTAAAAGTTTTCGTATTGACTGTCGGACTACGCTTTTCTCTCCGATTGTCACGAGCAAACTACCTGAAGTAGTCAATGTTGTGTAAATGTTCTATGTAACCAGGCACCCTTAAAACATTACAAAATAGGTGATTCATTTTATACTTAACTGTATACATTTTTAACAGGGACAGTATATGATGTTTTACGTTTAAATAAAGTGACTAAATTAAGTTATTCTATACGGCACTAACAACAAGATTTCTTCTCATAATTGTTTTGTTGTACAGACTATAACACACAGATCACTTACAAGTGTTCACAAGCCTTCTGTTATTTGCAAGCGTTTATTCAGCCTTTATGTAATCGTTATAATTAACATTAGAAGAATGTGTATTACTATATATTTAGCACACAATTCTTACGAGACTAATTATCGAAGGTGTTCCGTCCTTAATTAAATTTATTAAAATTGTTTATTGATTTAAATGTTACATGTGTGAACAATGTCAAATATTATGTAGCCATTACATTCACAGGTAAACACTAGAAACATGTGTTCAGTAGGTATCAATGGAAAAATGTGATATTTACAACGCAGATGCTAAATGCGTATTAAATTATTATATAATACTGATAAAAGATTATATAAAAATGAGTTAAGCTATTAATTTGAAACGTATTGAAACAAACAAGATACAATTCCGTATTTAGAATTCTTTTATTCAATAACAAAGATATCAGATTAGAGCTGATCGATTAATATTTTAAGAATGTGGATATATGTAAGTCGTATCTGCACTGTATAATAATTTCAAGGCGCTTGCATACTGTTATTCATGCATATATTACATTACGAACATTTCAAACAAGTATTCATTTTATATCCTACTATCCTAATATATCCTATCAGCTCAATTTGCTTAATATTTTTTTTGCAACGTGTCCATAGATATGATATTTTTTCATCTGTTAAAAAATTAAAATAAATATACATATGGAATGTATAGTAAACATACATCTGTTTGTTGTATGTTTAGTAGGCAGTGACGGCGCGGTTTAGGACGTACTGTGCAAAAATATATCATTTATAATTATGAACTGCTATTTCCGTATAAGGTGATCTCTACGATAGCAGAAGCAACCGAGGAATAGCAAAGCTTGTCACACTTATATCTCGTAGGCTATAAATGATTATTCTAGTTAAATTTGTTTTGAAATGAGTAGCTGAAATGTCTTGAGACGAAGAAATACCTCTTTTTCTTTGCCTTCAGCTGCTCTCGTATACATTTCATCAATTTGTTTTCCTAAAACGTGATTTAATCTAACGCCGTAACATATTACCCGCGTTATAAGAGATTAAATTGATCTTAAATATTACATTTGATATCATTTTTTTTATAAACAATTCAAGTGAATTTTGTTGTTCCGGAATAAAGAAGTAGTTTAAATCCCTGTAAATAATAAATTATAGAACACAATAAACAAGAAACCCAGATAAGCAGCTTTTCTCAGACACTAAAGCATTACATCTAACTAATGGACGCTACATAGCGGTTTCCCCGGAGAGTTAAGAAAAGCTGTCTTACAGCATAAGAAATAGCATGTTTTTAATAAAAATTCTCGGTAATAAATTTAACCTATGAAACTACGCCTCTGATAAAAAGAACATATATGAATAGCAATAGATATAAGAACTAGCGATAGAGCTCAAATAAATGACGTCATTAGCTAATATCATTTTGCTTTAAAAAATATTTGAACAAAAACCTGTTTCTTTTATGAAAACATAATATAAAAGGAGTAAATTATTTCATTTAGTATTCATTTTACGATTATAATTAATAAAAACAACCCGATGTACGAGTAGTTAAAATATATATGTTAATTCAAAATTTAAAATGTAATAAAGTTGTTCATAATTATACAATGGTGTTATAGACCTCTTATTTAATATAATACTTTAGCAAGATAACAAATTTAGATGCGCAGTTCGTAGTTTTGTCTTAGAGGTTAGGTTTTCTATTTACAAGTATTTTAGCGTGTGTTCTATGTATTTGATATTAATCACAGCAGTAGGTTGAATACTGCGAAGTAAACAAGGATTCTGACCTTGGGCTACCGGAATACGGCATATGAAATACCGAATACCGGCGTAAATAATTTGCACAATTTTTGATGTTTGTTATATATTATATTTTTAGGTTACGTAATGGACAAGAGATGTGTGAGATACACACTTATTTGCCTAAAGAGTTTGCTTTTTACTAAATCTGTAAATATTTTGATTTTATATTTTTTTATTATTTAAATAAGCCCGACATAAACAACTAAATACACCAGACTTTGGGATTCTCTACAAATGATGATCCCCTTGTCTGATGCGTCCTACCGGTTTTGGTAAACGTGCGGTGCATTACAGATTCAGATGAACATGCGATTCTTCAAAAGACTATTTATAAAAAAATTATACCAGCCATATAAGCCATATAAGTTCTCCTACGTTGGAGTGTGGACATAAGTAATCTTAATTTATAAAATATAGGCCTTTGAAAATCGTGTTATGTTAGCCTAAGTCAGTCGTGCCTTTAGAATCATAAAACAAACCTTTTTATGCTAAATTTAAATCTTTTTTAATAAAACATTAATAGATTAGTAATACCAGCATTTAAAAGTAATACAAGCGGGCTTTTTACATGCATATGATGTATTGTTTAAATTTATAATACTTTATTTCTGCGTACATTATTTAATTAGGGTACAAATTACAATACAATGAGTAAAAATGTAACATTGTCACATAAATTGATGATTACAGTATTTACATTATTATGTATGCATAATTTATAAGTTTTAAACAGCCCAAAATGAGAATCAATGTTCGCGGAAAATAGGGTTATAATACTGTGTAGCAGAAGTGAAATGGATTCGAACCGGGATACAGCATAATCAAACCGTTATTCAGTTAACACAGTCAGGTTACACTGAGCACTAATTCAAAAAATTTATTTCTTGTTATTAATCTAATTACAAATAAATAATACTACAATCAATTACGCATTGAGTATATAATGCTATTATTATGTCTGCGCAATATATTAAGTACTTATCTGTGTTATAATAGCTGCTAATCAGAGGCAATTATAAAAGTATGTATGTATTATGTCTACAATGAAAACAAATTCATAATCAGAAGTCTATGGTATATGCAAACAGAATTATTGTAAACAACAAAGAGAGTAACAACTTGGAAAAAAACTGAAGGCAATGCAAAGTATACTTATCGTTGGATTGTTTTTTATGTTAACTTTAACATTTGCCTATTTACAGTATTTGTCGACGACCATACGTGTCTGTAGATAGAAGCAAACGGGAGTATTTGCATCCCTCTCTTTCTCGGATTAAATAAACAAATTCAACAAATGATAATCGTATGAGCAATTATGATATGTAACTTTATACACGACGAGGACCGTGTAATTCTGTTAAGTTTCTAGTCATATTTTTTCCATTGATAAATGATAAATGTTTTATTTTTGATTTACACTGAATAGAATAGGATTTTGGTATCTTCTTACAATGTCGCGATGTGCCATGTTTTTGTTTATTGGCAAATTTCCGCGGACGCCCATGCCAATAACCTCTTATTATGACACATTACGATGTCCAGCGCTTTCATATGTGTGCTAGGGCAACTACCTGATAAATATTTATCAACATCATGAAACAAATCGCTAATGTTTGAACGGGGTTGTTTCGATTGAAATTTCACTCGACCAGCGACTTTGCTATTATTTTGTATCTATTCCTATCTTGTATTTGAGATATACCGTCTCATACTCGGTAGATATGCTACGAGGTTTTTTTGTTTCCTGACACGCCCGAGGATTAAACTGGATGCATCTTAAACTTCCTCTTACTTGACATTTATTGGCATTAGTATTAATATTTATAGAAAATGCTATTTTTAAATTTAAGAGTATATTTATAGGTGAAGACCACTCTATAGCTTTCTACACTAAACGGTTTGTTGCCCTAAATAAATTTTGTCTAATATTTTATAACATACATAGAATGAGAAAATTGTTTATTTCGATCTCCCAAAAGTTGTTTCTTTTTATTGTTTGTTATTAATGTTTTTAGAGTTTTAGTATATAATGGTTTTTTTTTTTATTAAAGGCGATAATCGATCAAGCAGCGCTGAAGGTTCTCCACCTTCTGAGGGAGAGAATGGAGTTGTGCTGACTGAAAAAGAACGCCAGGCAGAGCTGGCTCAACGCCAGGAAGAGGCTCGCAAGAAACGAAGGAAGAAGAAGCGTACTGGATCTTCTTTAGTTTCTTCCTGCTTTCAAGGTAAAAATTGAATTGAATAAGTAAGTAAAAAGTTCCTCAATTTTCTGTATCTTAATAACATAAAGGGATTATAATTGTAGACCATATCTTATGGTTTCACAATACAGTTCTGCACTCTTTGAACACGGTGATCGGCAAGATAGTTTAGTCTATGTAGAGAACACAGAAAGCGTGTCTTTCTTATTAGCAATTGTTAAAATCTTTCTTCTTTAAAATCATTAATTATTAATTAAAATCAAAATCATTATTAGTTAAATTTATTCATTCTCATATTGCTGAACTTTGAATTTTTGTTCTTGTTACTAAACGGTAAAGTAAAGTACAAGCTAAACTCAGCGAGAGTGCTCTGTTATAAATGGTCTGATTTATGGAGGAAGCCTGCTTTCGTAAACCAATTTAAAAAAAGAGATACTTGAAAATGTTGATATTCGCTAAGAAAATCTGGTTACTTTATATACAATAGTATTTTTTAAATAATGCATTTTTGTGGTATTTTTAAAGTATTATCTTATTACCTTATCTTTCTTAAAAGTTCTAACCTAATCCAGACAAAGCCGGTTACAATTTACCTAATATACATTCAGAACAAAAGAGGAGAGTGCAAGGAGAGATTAAAAAACCTTAAAAGCAATTATTGGCCATGAGAATAATTGATTGTGGCAATTGTCCCTCGAAAATTCATACAGCATAGTTCTAAACATGTTCCAAATGGTTTTGAATTTTGTACTAAAATATTGTGGTAACAAAGAAATTGTGGAATATTAAATACTCTGCACGTTTATGTTTTTTTATTGTTCCGGTATGAGGAAGGGCAACAAAATGCGCTTGTCGCATAGTCGCTGTTCAAGAGTGTTGACGTTGTGTTGTACGTTGGTTGCTCTGTGTGAAATGAACCATTGAAGCACATTGAAGCATACTAGACTAGTAACGTGCCGTGTTGGCGTTCAAATTCGAATAACATACGTACACAAATCAGCTTGTCGACGACTAAATCCATTCAAGGCCGATTTGCAAATAACAATAAACAGTAATAAACGAATAAATAATAAAGTAATATATTTTCGCACTATATGCATTTAACCTCAATGTCTTACTAAAAGACGACAAATATACTACATTTTTTCCAAACTCTGAATAAAGTTTTTTTTATTCTCTTGTTGATGATAATGATAATGTCATTTTCTGTTTCACCTTGTTTCAATCTTTGCTATTTATATTCAATCAAGCACAAATAAAATAAGATGGCACTAACTAAAATTATATGAATTATTCAAAAGAAATGTTGCCCTCGTTTTACATTTTTTGCGACAAAATGACTGTAGGCCTCCAGTAAAAGTCCTGAATTCATTCGTTAAGTATTAATACCATCTATTTCCTCTCTATAACAATATACATTTAGCAAAGATTTTAATATCTTACTTTAGAAAATGAAATTTGCGTCTAGTTTTTCGTATTATCATTTTTATAATGTTTTAGAAATTTTAAATAATTTAATTGATGTCATAACAAAAATAATGTTTGTTTACAGTACGTCAATATCTATTTTAAATATCACTGAAAACATGATTATCGGATTAATATGTATATAATTTTTTCATCTTTAAAACGATATATGTCACATTAACGATAACCTTTTTTCTGCACTTTGCTGCATATACATAAAACAGTGCTATTTATAAGAGATTTTAATGGTAAATAATTAATTCAAGTTACAGATAAGTTTTTTTTTGTTTTACATCTATATACATATTACCAATTTTAGTCAGCAGTAAATTGAAAAACTTGAAAAAGAAAAAGCTTTTCGTTCCAAATTTATTCAATAAGTAATAATCTTCAGCTATAGTCGGACCATTTATATACTATTATTTTGTTAATGTCATAATTAAATATTTGTATTTTTTTCCAGAGCTTTATAAATTAACTGGAGAAGTGTTGGGAGAAGGCGCGTATGCTAGTGTTCAGACCTGCGTGAATATTTATACAGACTTGGAATATGCTGTGAAAATTATTGATAAAGTACCTGGGCATGCACGAGCAAGAGTAAGTTGATTTTCACTATCAATAAATCATTCATTTTTGCGTAGTAAATACGTTCAGAAATAATAAGTTTTTGATTACAGGTTTTTAGAGAAGTAGAGACGTTCCATCATTGCCAAGGCCATCCAGGAATTATTCAGTTGATGGAGTTTTTTGAAGATGAAGAGAAGTTTTATCTTGTTTTTGAAAAGGTACGTTTTTTTTATTGCAATAATTAAAGATTATTTATATTTCAAAAACCTATTCACAATTGCTGTTTTTATTTTCAGTAATTATCAATTTAATTTTGATTTCCCTGAAAAGTACCAAAAATGAAGAAGTTGTAGTAGTGCTATATCTATTAAGAATTGTGTAGTATTTCATTGCTTTTTATATTTTTAGATAAATGGTGGACAGCTTTTAGCCCGTATTCAAGAACATGTTTATTTCTCTGAACATGAAGCTGCCCTCATAATCAAGGAAATTGCATCCGCACTAGAGTTTTTGCACAAGAAAGGAATTGCTCATCGGTAAGCATTAATTCTATATTTATTTATTTATGATACAGATAACTTGGGTTGCGTATAGTTCAGATAACTTTTATTCACAGCGATCTAAAACCGGAAAATATTCTTTGCGTTAACAAGGATACTATATGTCCAATAAAGATATGCGATTTTGATTTGGGTTCTGGTATCAAATTGAATACGAGCCTCTCTTCACCTTTGGCGACACCTCAATTGCTAACACCTGTAAGTTGAATGTATAAATTTTTACTATAAAGTTATTTGTTTGTTTTTATATATATTAATTAATGAGTAATCACAAGGAACAGTTTATTTTATTCTAATTTATTATTTTAGGTCGGAAGTGCCGAGTTCATGGCTCCGGAAGTAGTAGAACTATTTGTTGGAGAAGCAAATTATTATGATAAACGTTGTGATTTATGGTCTTTAGGTAATATCATTTTACTAAAATGAATGAATTGTTTAAATAATTTAATTTACTTATTCTTTATTAACTTTTAAGGTGTCATTGCGTACATTTTATTATGTGGATATCCGCCTTTTTATGGAAATTGTGATTCTGATTGTGGTTGGGATCGTGGGGAAAATTGTAAAGCTTGTCAGGTAGTTAATTATAATCCAGTATTTTCATAGTTCTAAATGTAGATAAATTTAACTTAATGTCATTGAATAAATTTTGTTATTAGGAATTATTATTTCACTCTATTCAAGAGGGTCATTATGAATTTCCTGAGCATGAATGGTCCGAAGTTTCTCCCTCTGCTAAAGAACTGATTAGCGGACTTTTGGTGCGTGAAGCTTCACGAAGACTAAGTGCTACGTCTGTGTTAGATCATCCATGGTTAAAGGAGAGTCTTTCAGATGGAGCTGATAAAAGATGTCGTCCGTTAAAAACTTCAGGTGTTATTCGAAGGTAAATTGGACAATATTTACCAGTTGAAAAGTTTATGCTAGTTTGAATAGTAACCTCCAAGCGTAATTAATTAATATAAGGAAGCTAAGGAAATTAATTATAATTACAAGGTTTCGTTACGTAATTCTTTACTATTATTTACGTTTTGTCTTGTTAAGCAGGTAATAATCAGTACTATATTTACATTATAGGAATCAGTCAGCAAGGGAACTCTCACAATTTGCGGAATCTGCAATGGCCGTTAACAGAGTAATATTGCAACATTTTTCAATGAATTACGATTATATGGTACAGGAAAGGCCAAATATTTATAAACCTGCTGCAGAACCGGACCTTCAGTTCATGCCTGGTCCTGGACAAAGTGAAATTGGTGATTCACCTGTTACCACTGACGCAAATACATCGATTTCACAGAATACTGAAGAAGTCGTGCATAACGCTAAAGAAAATAAAGGGATTCCTCATAATGACCAACAGGATGCAGAGAGAAACGTTATAGTCGGTAATAACATTACTTCCTCATCAGATAATTCACAGCCAGAGGATATCACAAAAGGCGTGAAGGCATTACAACTTAAAAGCTACAATTCTATAAATTGTAATATGTTAGCGGAAGATCCTATCGTATGTAATGTAGATGATGGTTTAAGGTGTACTCTCAATGACAAGATCAGTCATAGTTACAGTGATAAAATATTGCAGAAGAAAACCCTACCAAATACAGTTAACTCGGAGAAAAACTTCGACTCATATAAGAGCTTTTCTAAGAATGTAGACTATAAAGAAAAAAAAGCTAAATCTAAAACTGACAAAATTGATAAAGTAAAAGTAGAAAATTGGCGTGATAGGTCCCAACAAAATATCAACACAAATTCATTTGGCTATCAAAATATTGATTTTCATAATCGTGCAAAACCATTGGGGGGCAAACATTTTAGAGACCATTCCGATATAGATATGAAAAACTGGAGGAATGATTGTATTAATCTCAACAATATGAACGAATGCTGTAGAGCTCGAGGGAATCTAACATCTATTCATAATCATATCGGGACAAAATTTTCAAATGAATTTAATTGTATAAAACCACAGGAGCTATCAAAAGTAAATTCTGTTCAAAACCAAAGCAGTATGTTTGGGCTTTCTCCTCCAAGTGATTCTAAAATTATGCAGAGGCGATCTAAGAACAATCGAGTCCGAGACTCGATACCTATGGTGGCACAAAATGGTTAACACTTACTATCTAACGGGATTTTAAAATCAAGTTATTTTTATAAGTTTACCACGTCCACGAAGTAACCTTACATTTAGCATCAGTAGAATCATTGCGAGATGTTCATATGCAATAATACTTACACTGTAATATTGTATATTAATACTTGCAGATCACGCGAAATCATGCTTCCAGGAGTAAAAAACACTTAAGCCTATTTTTACTCATTTTTTAATTTAGATATATTCCTATAACCTCTTTTGTATTTAGTATATATTTTTTATATCATATAAAAATTTAATAATTCTGGAATTCGTGAATTGTGCAACAATTTCAGTATAACGTTGTCACTTTAAAATTGTTAAATTTTATATTTATTTTGATTGATATATTTATAACAATACGGAGTTCTATTTTGATTTTTAAATGAATTGAAAACGGTAATTAGTCATCTTTAATCTCTGTAGCTATTTTTGACAAACATTTATATGTTCCAGTAATTCAAACATGTCTAAATTTAGTATTGTTAAGTTTTTGAATGTGTGTGCTAGAGTTTTGTGATAAATCGAGCAATTTTCATCCTGTTCTAAAACAGGTCCGAGCTAAATTGGAGCTTTAAAAATTTTCTTAAAATTTACGGATATTTGATATTTAGATTGTATTATTTCATTTATTCTATTAATGATGCACACATGATTTTATTCAGTTGTAATCTTAAAAGTACGAAAGTGAAATTTAATTAAGAATAACGTATTTTGTAAATTCGGTATGATACATATATTATATTTTGTAAATATTATCAAATATATTTCAAATCTGTGTTACATATAGTTTATAAATAGATAATTTATATATATATAAAATTATACCTATATAATTTTATACACATATAAATCGTATAGTTCTGAATTATATAATAATTCAATTCTATTTCAATGAATCAGTCAATCTTTTTTATTAAAAATACTTCTATAGAATGAATTCATATAATCAATTTCATAAATATTCAGAAAATCGTTATGTTACTATTACTATTGATATATATGGTTGTTATAAACATAATTTTCTGAATGTCAATGTACAAGCCTCTGCTAAGATATTGCATAGTACCTGCTAAAAAACTAAAAGACATAATTGTTGCAGTTAGGTCCCAAATTGACGTTTCTTGTATATAAAAAATTACAGTTATTTTATTACGCAATTTGGTAATTATCTATTTGTATATGCAAATAAACACATATACTTGTTTTTGTTTTATTTACATTTCTGTCAAGTTCAGGTTTTCGGGAGAGTTGCATTTATAAATTAACAATTAGTAATTCTAACGATTTCACGCTGATAAGTCTGGTACTTTTTTGTAGTTCCTTATGCATTTTATGCTTTGTATGTGTGAATAACACTCTGTATTCAGTTTTTGGTATTTAAAGTGGACATCCAATCTTGCACTACTTGTTAATTTTATTTGCAATTTCTTTAAAAAGTAGATCAGTGTTATCGTTGGATACATTATTACAGCAATGTAAATAAAACATACCTTTATATCACATCGTTTATAAGTGGTTAAAATTATAACAATTTTAACATTTTGTGTCAGGCTAAATTAATCTTTTTTCACTATTTGTTGTTGTTGATGTTCATTCTTTCAATTTTGTAATTTTATTATAAAATACTCAATTATTAGTAGTACTTCTTTTAATTTTACATGTTACAAAGAAACCGTCATGATTTATACAAGGTAAATATTATAAAAATTTACTATTGCATTTCAAAGTTTATTATAATTGTATTAATACAATGTAAGGCTTATTACCAAATGCCATATTGTAATCAATATAAAAATTAAGTTCACATTTAGTATTAAAGTTTCTTTAAACAATAACGTGAACTTTCAGGAAATCAATTCAAGGCTCAGGTTTTATAAAAAGAAATGTGCATATTCAACTTTGAAAAATGTAATTATTTCAATATATTAACATTAGTTTCTTATAATTGAACTCGATGTAAACAATGTTTTCTTTTCTTGTAAAGACATAATATTTCATGTAATATGCGATACTTAAATTGATTTCACACCAGAAATTTAAAATTACATACAAAATAATATCAACGCATAATTTCGTTCTTGTTTAAATGTTCTAGCATCTGGGGTTATATGTTTCAAGTTATATATTATAGATCTTATAAATTTGTAATTTATTTGTACCCAGCAGTATATACCAAACATATTCACTAAACTTTGCAAATCCTTTACCTGGTAATATTTAGTTCCAATTTTTATAATCTGTATTGAAATTTTGTATATGATTGTTATCCTTAGATGTCAATTCTGAAAAGAAACGAGGTCTGGAAGTACCCAATATGTCAACCTAATTGATTTGTAATATTGAACATAAGGGATAAACTTCCAGAATAAAACGGCCTTTAAATAGTATCGATATGAAAGTTTTTAATTCATTTAATAAATGATTTAGTAGCTTACTGAAAGCTGCAAAGCTTCAAATTCATTGTTTCCTTATCAATTTTTACAGTAAAAGAAAAATAATAGGGTGGTTATTAATTTATATCTGCGTTTTCATTGGAAAGCTATTGATTGCGCAATTTGAACTCCTTGTCAGTACTTTCTGTTGCTTGGCATTTATTCCTTGATTTGATATTTGCTCCTGATTTCTGTTTCTTTATATATAATTTGCCAAGTAACATTAATTAATAATTGAAAATTACTATTAATCCGCCTAAAAATCAATTATTTTCAAGATTCTGCTATGTTCTGCAGTATATATTATATTCGCCCTGTAATATAATTTAAAGAAAAAACATCCGTAATTATATGGAGTGTAAAAAAAAGTACAAAATATTTTAATAAATCTTAAAAAATATAAATAATAATTAAAAAAGAATACCAAAAAAAATGTTAATAATAATAATAAACGTGATGCCAAGATAATTATTTAGTTTATTAAACAATTTATACTTTTTGTATCTTTCGTAACTTTTATTTTGTATTCAGATATTAATATAGATGTTCTATGATGAGGAAGATTTAAAAAGTATATGTTTTTTATTAAATTATACAAAAATATGTAACGAGGTGCCATTTTGTATTGTAAAAGGAGAATGAAGATTAAAATTTTTTGATGGGCTAGTTAGAAGTTGACGACCATATGAAAAAGATTAATATTTTAGCAATAGTTGTCTAGGTTTACTTGAATTTAAAAAATCAAACTTTTATTGTGATAATGGTTACATAACGCTGTGAAGATAATGTTTGCAAGATTGCATAACTGATGATTTTTGCTAAAATATTGTTCTTTTTTACATACGAGTTCTCGTTTGCGAATATTTTACATATGTAATTATAGAAAACTTAGAGAACTTGAATTTTAAATGTTTATTCAAATCATTTAAAACTATTATCATGTTTGTAGTAATACAAATTGTGCACTTTGTAAAGAGGAGGCATGAAAGATAAAAGCATTTTAAGTTTATTAATTCTTTCCATTTAATAGCTCCTCAATAAGTATGCACGTGGATTTAATCTAAGAAATTGGGTGAGTCTTTCAATTTTCTTTAATGATTAAATCCTATATATGAGCAAATATGATAATAAAATAAAAGAAAACATCGAGTATATGTTAATTGTGTAAATGTCCTTAAAACATCGCTCTAACTGAAAGAAAGGTGCGATATCTTCCTAATGGACATTTCCAATGGTAGGTTTAAGTATCATGTAAGGCTACTCGAGCTGTGCTTTATTACGTCATTGAATACAGATTGATTTTTTTACAATGGTGAATATTCTTTTATTTCGTAGATTATTAGTGTTCTATGTTTTATACATTATATGTAACTTAAAACTTTATTGTTTCTTATTATTTATAATATCTAATGTCCATATACTAACAATTACAAATATACAATGGTTTCATGGTCAACACATCTCGCTAATATTTTCCAGCAAAACATGAAGTATATCTTGCATTCATGTAATATTTTATTTAATAGTTAATCCTAGGAAAGGTGTTGAAATATTAAATCCTTAAAACGGTTTTCTTAAGAAGTTTTAAGTTTATGTAATTGGGCAACGAGGTAGAGTTACTTTTAAAAAGCTGAAAATTAGAATCCTGAACGTTGTATATTAGATAACATGGTCTACAGAACAGGTAACTTTTGTCATGTTAGACGAAGTGTAAATTCACGGGTTATTATGTAACCTATAGGAATTTATTTAAATTGAAACTGGGTTATTGCTGTGTACACCAAAGGCGTTGGGTTACATATACAAATAAATATTACGCCTACATGCCTGCAACTACAATAACTGGTTGCAACATGTAAAGAATACTATGTAAGCGAGCAGAAATATCTAACATTTTTAACAATACTGCCCCCCTTACGGGCTTATTTAATTTTAGTTAAACGATTAAATAGGAGATCTACTGCCTAATATATATTTTCGTTGTAACGTTTTTTACTTGATTGCTGTGCCGTAAACAGTTGAGTTTCTTACAATAACGGTTTCTGTGTTCAGGGTCGAATTAGGACATTGTTGCCCAGTTGAAGTATGCTATGTAACACCTGTACATTTCAGGGATTAATTAGGAGATATAAATAAAACATGTTGAATAATGTGCTGAAATTAACATGATAAATGAATATTAAATTCTAATAAAATTATTTCTCAATTATATGCATTGGATCCTATACAAATATTTATTTATTTTACTATGTAAATAAGTAAAATTAAAATAAATAAATGTATATTCTTTAAATTAAAAAATTATGTTAACACCTCTAATCCAAAAAGAACTCCATTCATCTTCAAATACTATGTGTAAATGCAGAGAGATTAACACCATTCGCGACTGTCCAAAAGAAGTAAGAAATGTTTCGCTTGAAGAGATTTTTATTTTTTCTCTCTAGATTGCAAATAACAATCTGAAATCAATTAAATTCTAGATATATTGAATTCAATAAAGGGATAGCTTTTAGTTTGCATGAACAAAAAATGATTTTTTTTTTTAATTTGTTTTAATCGATAATCAAAAATTTTTTTTACAGTGTCTAAATAATACATTAAGAATAGTTATACGCTAAAAATAGTGCCTTATTTTATAGTTTCGTTCCTTCTTATTTGAAGCTACTCGAATAACACAATTTGCTTATATCATGTGTTAATTAACTTATTTATATAAATACGATATACATACTTAATAATATTTCATTATTGGTAAGAAGATAAAGAGTAATATCAGTTTAATAATACTGTTAATTTTGGAATATCATGCGTTATAGTTGTGCGAAACATATTAGTTTTCAGGCTGCTGTGGTTCAACTAAGCATTGTTGTTGCTGCGGAGCTACAAACTGCTGTGGTGGAGTTTCCTGCATAGGTTGCTCCATAGTTTCAGGTTGGCTATCGTCAGATTTATCGTCAGCGTCTGCATCTTTGTTTTCAACTTGTTTTCTCACCAGTAACAGACTAAAAAAAGAAAAATAGTGATAAGTTACAATATTGATAAATGGTATTACATATGGGAAGGAAAATCTTACTGTAACTGACGGCAAAAGTCATCTTCTATGTTGTCATCGTCCCAGTTGTCTTCCCAAACACTGATGTCAACAACATCCAAGTCCTTGCTAGTCCAGTCTGTCAGAAAAATTAATTAATTAAGAATACAAAATACGAGAATTATAGATATAAACATAATTAAATCAATAGACTAAACAAAATTATAATAACTGAAAACAACAAAATAATATATCATGACAGCGTAATACGCAGCACTTTAAAATATCAATACCTTCTGCTGGAAATTCTTCGAACTCGTCATCCTCTTCTAAAATCCCCAGATCAATTTTCATTTTCTCGGGCTTATCAGTCATCATCACGAATTATTTCGAATAACTCACTCAAAATGAACACTTTTACTAGACAACAGTCAACCTTTTTCAACGAGCTATCGAAATTGCTACTGATCCTACTCGATCCTACTGATGCTCTTCTCGACTGTCTGCTGTTTTGCCGGTTTGTTTGTTTATACATTGGCAGACTGTCAACAACCCTGTCAAATCTCAGTTTGCCGTATATTTTAAAGCAAATACACACACTTTTGTTTCTTCCTCTTTAGAAAAGTTAAGAGATTAATTGCACTTTAGTTTATAGAATGTCTAAAAATGGTTATTGCTTGTTAAGGCTAATAATTAATCAATTATGTTGAAAGGATGTACTATCATACACGTGTTTTATTATATACCTTTAGAGAAGTAGTATACATACATATCAAGAGGTGGCGTGACAATGTCATTGCGAATATATTTCAAAATTTGTTCGGATCAATATACAAAGTATCGTAAACGTAGAATGCTTAGATTTTAATCTTAATTGTAATTCTCGAGACACAGAAAACTAAATCTGCGTCTTTTATAGAACGGATTAAAATACAGAATTATAATTTTGTATTCTATAAATAAAAGAAATTGGGTAAACCACCCGAACCGATAACTCTATAAATAGATATTTATTGCAACTCTAATTCATACATAAATAGAAACGTTCCTACCTAATATGTAACCCCATTACTTTCAACTGTCGATTAAAATTAACTTGAGAGATAAGTTTTCATTTATTTTTACTGTTATTTATAGTTAAGAGTTAAAATGGTTGTATGTAATCAGGCGCTAGTATTTTAATATTGTAAATTTATAAGTACAGTACAGTCTTATATTGTAAAAGTTAGCTTTATTATTTTGTTTAAATATTTAGTATAATCCAGTACACGGACAATGCTCTAGAGATTTTTTATTGAATTTCTTACGATTAAAGTACCATCAAACCAGTGCCAACTCTATCCAGGGGCGGTAGTAATGTTGGAGAATCCTAAGTTGAATTTTGTTTGATGCGACACTTTTACAATCGTAATTATGAGTAGTATTCGACTTTACCACATATAATTCTACTTATTTTTTCTTTACTGTTATATTTAATTTATAATTACATTTGAATCAGTCTTATTAGACTGAGGTCCTGCGTTTCAGGTTACATTATTTTAAATCAGACAGAGTAAAGGCTGAAAGTGTTCACTTATATTTCATTTGTTCAAATAAATTATCGAAGAGACGAACAGTATTGCATCGGCATTTCGCTTACATGATTGCCACTGACGTTGGCTTCAAATTGAATTCAATTTTAATGTGAAGCAAGTCGTACAAAAGTTAGGATAAATTGGATAAAAGGGACATCCATAAATAAATTTCATATGGATACTCCTCATTGTTATTATTATTACTTATTAAATATTGTGGATCATCTCCTTCCCCGGGTGAGACGTCTGTTATTTGAAAAGAAGTATATTGCTTTTACTCTTATTCTTTTTTTGAAGTCGAATATGATTTGATGTGAGATCACGACTCTTATGACTACACCCATTCTTTTCTTGACACGTCTTGTTACACGTTTGAAGACGTAACGTAATTAATGGTGGTCATCATTAAGAATTTTAAAAGTAAATCGATGGCTCATCTTAGCACATTGTACAATCATATTTATAACTTGTAAGTTATTAATTGTAAAATTATAAATAAACTGTTATAATTGTAATTGTTAAAAAAAATTGTATAATTTATGAATTTACTTTTCAATAGTAACAATTTTTTACTTTTTAGAGGATTTCTTGGCCAAATTTTGTTGAAAAAGTGACCATTTTCTAGCTTTCACGAAGATTTTAGCAAACAAGTGACCTGCCTCTTACTTTTTTTTCATATGTGAAAAGAAAAATTACGAAAATTACACCACAATTTGTGTTTAGGGGCCCACCGATCCGAAAAGTTTACTGCCAACTTAAGTTCGATTATTGAATTCTATACGAATTCGACTTCACTAACTGTTCATTTCTGTTTCATTGTTCATTAATTATATTCGAAATAATATTACAGTTTACTGTGTGAAAAAAAAAATACGAAAAATGCGCAGTATGTATTGGATAAGGCGCGCCCACACCACAATATGTGTTTAGAGGCCCACTGATCCTAAAAGTTTACTGCCACCTCAAGTTCATTTATTGAATTCTATACGAATTCGACTTCACTAACTGTTCATTTCTGTTTCATTGTTCATGAATTATATTCGAAATAACATTACAGTTTACTGTGGTTAGTATTATATATTAATGATGCGGCAATAATTTTTAGTGACTTCAACAATCTCTATCTCTGTGAGCTGCGTTAAGTAATAGTGATGCTGGTATGACATAACATGCAGTCCATTGTCGGGGTTGAGTGGGGAGGATAGAGGAGAGGTGAACAAGAACAACCCATTTCAACTCCTGTACGCTTTACATTTCCAACCGCATCGTATACCGTGTACCGTGTACCTCACATGTAAGTTACACATTGATCCAATTCTCTACATATCAACTGGCTCCTGGTAATGATAGGAATCTGCGCCAAGTGGTCCAATCAGAATTGACGTACGTTTACAACGTTATTGGCGGGAAATTTAAATTTATTTAGTTAGATATTTTTAGAGGCAGTCCAGTCCAGTTCAGTTTCTTGTCCTCCCTCTGTTCAACCTCAACGTTTGGCCGATGGCGTTTCAGGGCCTTGGAATGCGCTGAGCCCCATAGCTATAGCCATAGTCATAGCCGTCGGTTCTGTTACAACACGGTTCTGTATCCCGTTGAAGTGACTGTTCTATTTATTACAGCGCACGTGCAGAAATAATCAATACATGTAATGATAATCTCTTAAATACTAGAGGATGATTCCGACTCCTCTTGTTTCATTCCCATTTGTTTTGTATTTCATTCACTCAAGTTACATCTCAAAATTGGCGCAGTCGTACCTTCTATCCAATCAGATTGCATAATTTCAATATTATTCCACTTCCTTGCATCATTTTTAACTTATATTCTTAAAATCAACAAATTCTTTTTTTAGCTTAAAAAAGTAATATTAACACTTATCGGGTAGCGCCGCTACACGGTCGGTTCACACTAAGTAACTCCGCTTAACGATTAAAATGCAATGAAAGTTGATTTTAACATTTTTTTTATTAAAAGTAATTATAATCACTTTTAAAGATCGACTGATTTTTTGTTTATTTTATCGAATGATGGGATAGTAAGTGCATCGATTAGTGAGTGACCTTGTGTGACACGGTGAACCCTGTGATAATCCCGTGGTGGTGGCCGCGAAACAAAGGTTAGTCTACCCTTACTCGTACTCTTACCCATACCCTTACTGACAATCACTTATCCTAATTGCAATGTTATCCCTTTTAATTACTTTCACTGTTTGTTTGTACGTTTCATTCTGCGTATTTCTGCATTTTCTTACCAACAAAATTAGACTTCAGGATGTAAATAAATGATTACTTCATATTTAATAACATTGCAGTTACGTAACTTGCACAACCGTCACGTCATAACCTGGAACGTACTCACAAAACGTGGAGTACGAAATCATCTTACGTAATAATACCCACCGTCACCGTCGCCGTCGACTCCTATCTCGACACGATGTTGTATTTAGGGCTTAAATAATATAAATAAAACAAATAATAACACCAGCTTTTCGCCCCGTTAAATGATAACGTGTGTTTCAATATTCTTGACGTCTAATTTCTCTCTCAGTCAGTCGTGGTTTAATTTTATATTTGACTCTGTAACAACCATGTCAAGGGCCACTAAGAAATTATCCGTGATAGCCCGCCGTACCAATCTAACCCTGTTTTTCAGTTTTTATTTTCTTTCAGGCAACTTCCCGCCCAACTCACCCCTACCACCAATTTTTAACGTTCTATTTGATTTCAACCCACGCAAGTTTTTTGGGTTTTTATTTTACAGGTTCTTTATTCTTTATATATTCAAATTTTACATTTGATAAACTTTTTTATTTTACTGAAATCTGAATATATATGTATCTATATATTTTTAACTTTCACATTTACGACTTTATGCTCTTTATACTGTTATATTATATAACATTAATCTTTAAATGTATCTACTACATAAATATTACGTAAATAAAATGATTTAAAGAAATATTTTTATTCTAAAGTTTTAATTATACCTAGATACTTATTATCTGAAAGTATCTTTCTAAAAATAAATCGAATTCTTTGTGCAAAATTTTTTAAACCCTTTGAGAGTAAAGAAACTCAAAGAAAATTTTGTAAAAGCCCTTAGTAAATTTATTTCACACAATCCGTAGTTTGCAAAAATAGTAATTGATCCGATTCGAGCTATTTTATTTGTACAAGCACAGGGCCAAATACGTTAGCTTTCCTGTAGTTACGTAATCATTGGTTTTATTTTTATTACATCGAGTCTAATTATGTACAATCTGAAATTTATGTATATCCAGTGATAAGGGGCTTGTGAACCATGTCTTAATTTCTATAAAATTGTGTAATGTATTTATAAAGTTGGCTACTAGGAACTCAAATGTCCAATTATTTTTTATTAACTCGCTTAGGAAATATTAACAACTAAGAAGCCATTTTTTCCTTTTATTATTAATGGGATTCAACGTTACAGCTAATTCCAATACATGTAACGTTACGTTCGCTAAGTTGCCATCTCTTTTATACAATATAGCGTAAAAGAGATAGCATACTTAACACAGAACTCTTTTACATATAACAAATACCTGAGCTATCTCTTAATAGTACGACATGTTACGTCATAAATATGGCCGACATCTGTAGCGCTAAAACTATAATTCAGATGTAAATGACAAATTTTGAAAATTTGAGATAACCAACACAAACGATAGAAGATGTACTAAACTATTTAGTGACACAGAGATATAAACGAAAACTTGGACAGATTTTACTATATAGTGTGAATTCTAAAATCCACTGAACGAAAACGCCAATACGATCCTAACTTTAAACTCGTTTTCTAAAGAATTTTACTTGTCACTACATCCCTTTGCATGTAGACGCCTTAATTCAAATTTCTAATTGCTATATCTCCGTCAACATTTAGATATTTAATAAAATAATCAACAATTTCACAAGCCCATTGTACTTCCTGTGCCATTGATACAAATAAAAATTTATACGATACATATTTATTGTTTCCAATAATGAACAAAGTTTGTTATCTTTATTGTTATCTGCCATCTGTACAACATCCCAGTAAACACTCAGCTCGCTATTATAATAATGTGATAACACATATTGTTTGATTGTATTTGTAAGACTGTACTGTGTTAGAATTTTTATTGATTAATAATATTTCATTTGTTTTCCATTTTTCATTAATATTAAGTAGATATGATGGATATGTCAAGGTCACAATGTATAATAGATAAATTAGATGTTAAGCAACTAATAAACTAAACAGGAAACGTAAATATTGCGTAAGATAATTGTAATATTTTACATTAAAAACTTGGTAATATTTTACGTGGTATTTATGTAGAAAAATGTATAAATATGTTGTATTTTATTATTGTTATCAGCAGCGTTAACAGGCGCACCCTGGGGATCCACCTTGGAAGACAATTATCACTGTAAGGGTTAAAAACAGGTCACAAAAATTAGATTGAAGACAATTGTGACTAGAAACAATTATTTTGTGAATAGATTTTTTTTTTTCATTTATTAAATTTAATAGCACCTCCTAGGCTTCCGCCCATATGTGCTGCCTTTTCCACTTATTCTATCCCCCTTAATTTTTACATTTCAATTACATTAATATATAATTAAATAGGAACAAATAAAAGATGCACAAAGGAACTTATTATAACTCTTTTTATCTAATTTACTGTTCAATCTCATCCGCCGTGAAATTATCCCAATTCCCTTGCTCTAATTCTTCTCCTTCACCTATTACTGTCTCTGCATCTCTTCTTCTTCTTACTTCATCATTCTTCAATAGAATTTTTCTAGTTTCAAAAATCTCCTTCGCATACTCATTATAATATCGATACCTAATCTCTTCATTTACTAGATACTCTAGACTTCCAATTTCTCGACTTTTATTCTATTTTGAAATTTTACTCTCGCTTCATAGTAGTCTGGGCATTCTTTTAATACATGCATCAGTGTTTCCCGTTCACCACATCTGCACCTATCATCACTCTCAACTCCAAGCTGAGCTAACTTTGCTTTAATAGATCCATGGCCGCTTACTAAAAAGGATAAATACAGTCCAAGTGTGAATAGATACAATTAATTTCGCGGCGTCGAATATGAATAACATGTATATCTATTTTTCTTGTAATTTCCTTAAAGTGAAAGACCCTAAAAATTTACGCCTTTTCTGCGCCTGTTGCCAATACTATCTTAAATCCGCTACTGATACTGATAGTAAGAGAGTAACTTAATCTGTTCACTTTCTTATCATAATTGAAAAATATTTTCTAAACTTTTCAAAAGATATAGGTCTAATCAAAAAAATATTTAGTGAAATGTCTTGCAGTACTTCAATCAGAATTCTCTACGAGTTGTAACATGAACATTGAAGTTAGTTTCAATTTAAAGTAATTCGTTATCATGGAAATGAAATGTCATTGCAGTGCTGTTCGTCTTAAACGAAAAGCCATGAGAGGAAACGAAGTTTGAGTGAGTACTTCCATCTCTGTACTTTTCCTGATTGAATTGAATATAACTTGGAAGGAAACACGTTTATTTGACCTGCTTATAAGGACTACAACATCATTCCCACTAACTGTTTTGTTTTATTTTTAATTTTGTATTAAATTTAAATTATATAGCATATGCGAATTTGCGTAGTCATTCCCTATTTTTAATTTTAATTCAGAACTTAAATTACGTTTTTTAAAACATTACAATGTACAATGTTTCTAAATTTAAAAAAAAACTATATTATATTATAACCTCCAAAATGCTACAATCTGTCAAAATGCAGTAGCATTTATTTTTAAAAGAAGTTCAATGTCAGTTTGTCAAAAATAGTAAGCACAATTCCTATTACTAATTGTTATTAAAAAAGCAATTTTAATTACTCCACATTCTATTTTGTCCAACTGTCGAACTGTCAAAATGTATATTACTAAGGACGCATGCGTACCAACTAAATTAACTAAACTCAAATTAAACATGAATGTGACAAAGAATATAGATTAAAATATTAAATAGAAACGTACATTAAATATTAAAACAGTGAGTGGGAATGAGGCTGAGGACTTCTGTAAATTTTGTCAAGCTGATATCTAGTAAACTAGAAACGATAATCTAATTAATTAAATTTAGTTAAATAGACCGTTAATATATACCCAATAATATGTTAGAGAACATTTTATTCGATTAAAAATCTTCCTTTTAAATTGTAATATTTATTCATTTTGACGTAAAGGAATAAGTAATAATATTAAAAGGATTAAAACTGTCATTAAAAATAAAAATATATTTATCGTTTCTAATTACAGTGCTTGTCATAATATTAAGTAATTAGAAAAATTACATTTTAATACTCAATGATTAAAAATAAATGACTTTGCACCTCCCCATGAGAGAACACCCTTTAAATTACGTAAAGTATTAAATTTCTCTGTGTTGTATCTTAATTAGTGACAGTAATTTTGTTAATTAGTTCTTCTCTGTAGACTCTAACTCGAACTCGAATTTGAATGCCGCATTCTTTGTACGTCAATATTTAGGGCTACGAGATATTATTGACCTACGGTTTCCATGGGGTTTAAAGCTATAAGCAGGGTATGGACACAGGGTATGTATATGCAGGCTGTGGGAAGGATTATGTAGGAGCTTAAAGAAATAAATTTAATATATGTACTCGTATATGCCATATGATATTTAAAATGTCAAGATTTTTTTTTGGGAGTGGGCGAAACTTTTAATCACCCCTAAAATAGTTAGGGGTCTTCCATAAATGATGTCACACAAATTTCATGCTAATCTGACCCCTCCTGTATTTGCCACATTTTGCGGACCACTAACCCCCCCCTTACTTCTCACACCTAGTGTCATATACTATACAATTTTTATGTATCACTGCCTGTTCGCTCGATATTTACTACTTTTTATATTTTAGATTGCATGTGATGTAACTTCTTACCCCCCCCCCCCCCTCACTTGAGTGTGATGTAATTAATGGGTAGTCTCATACAAATAAATTATACCGCTAAACACAGTTACATATTTTTATAGTTTATTTAACATAAGAAAACTTACATGTTACGTAAAAAGTATTATCTACTATACAATGTATTGTGAGTTATTTCACTGTTTTTTGAAAAATAAATTTTTAAGGATTATAAAATCTTCACTACAAGGAATAATCGGTTACAAAATATCTCTAAAATTCAATTTTAAGCAAAATTCAGACATTTTTAGGTTAAATATTACTAGGTTTCGTTTAAGCAAAATTTGGCATGGGGACACATTCATACTTGACGTTACTGCTGTGTTTTCGAATTCGAAAAACGGTCCAGAATTATATTTGAAGTCCACATATATGAGTCCCGACACCATAAATACTGCCAACATAGTACGAAGTCATCACTGGTAGGACTCAGTAACGGGATAGGCCGACGTTAAATAAAATATATTAAAAAATATATATTACATGAATATAAGAGAAAATGAGAAAAATGTGTTAGGAAAGGTATTAATGCTTTGCACTAGGAGAAAATCCGTATTTGAAATGTATTGCCCTTGCTCTTGCATGGGGTCAGCGGTTACTGGGCACAAAGGGCACCCACAACTTATTTAATTCAATACTCAAGTCAGGAAAGAAATTCAATTGGATACCGTCAATATTCAACTTCTTTATTAGGTTAAGACCTTTTTTTATGACTCACTCCCAAAAACCCTGTCAAGTTATATATTCAGCCTGGGTCATCAGGGGCTCACATGCCATCGGGTATGGTGGTATACTGACCACACCGCTACTGCATAGGGCTTCAATTATTTACGAATTTAAATTCAAACACAAAGAATATAGATTAAAATATTAAATAAAAATGTACATTAAATATCAAAACAGTGCGTGGGAATGAGGCTGAGGACTTCTGTAAATTTTGTCAAGCTGATATCTCGTAAACTATAAACGATAATCTAATTATTTAAATGTTATAGAACAGTCCGTTAATATATCCCCATATACAACTCAATAATATGTTATTATTTTTAAAATAAATGACCGCTTTTTAAAGATTTTTTTTGGAAATTACGTTTTTTTAAACCCTTTTTTGTAAATTTTTTTTTTTGCATCAGATCAACAACCAAACCCCCCCCCCCCCCTTACTTGTCACATGTTGCTACAATTTCATGACCCACCACCTCCCAACCCATCAGTGTGACATAATTTTTGGATGGCTCCCAAGTAGTTCACAAGTTCATTGCATTTAGTATAAGACCAAAAAAAACCCTTTTGTAAAAAAAGTATAGGGGCATCATAGCCAATGGTTCTGCAATACCTGAATACACCACTGATTGTCCAATTAAAAATAAAATACAGCTTATAACTTTTGTATTATTTATACTCACAACAAAAGTAAAGTTAAACGATAACACGAATGAATAATTTCCAACTTATTTTTATATAAACTTTATACAGTGTTACTAAAATATTATACAAGGTATAATATATATTTCACTTTCTCTTGTTCAATGTTGTAAGTGTTAAAACGGTTGTGTGAAATCAGGCGCAATAGCTGACTATAATCAAGTTGACAACATTGCAGACACGAGCATTCGAATATTGTAAAAGCAGAGAAAGGTTAAGCCGAGAGGATTATTATTTTCTTTAGTACTCGTACTTCGTGTTTTTCACAGCGGAGGTAAAATCATGAAATTGGATGAATAACTTGATACTCTTCAGACTTTTTATCCCTTTTTGATATTTTAATGTTATGTATTTATTTAGTTAACGTACGTTGGCTTTAATAAGCTTTTATTTATTTAATCCGTAACTATGTTTATTTATTGCTGTGGTCAAAACTTTGCAACAATTTTAAAACTGTTTCTTGATAAACTATCGAACTTAAATTTTGCACATGCAATATTAATCCCTTTTTATCTAATTCCAGTAAACATTTTGTCCAGTCACCTATGAAAAAAGAATTATCACAAATTTTTCATAAAAATATTTTTTCTCTTTCCAACATCATATATTTAAATGGAAACACAGTTGTTATCTCTTTTATATTTGAAAATATTTATTTTAGTCGAGATAAAATTCTACATTCATTTCACCAGAATATCATACCAGAAAAAGAAACAAGATATATCTGTCTCTGTTACACTTTAATGGTTTACTTGCAACTTCATTCAATACTGGAGAGGTAGTGAGCTCAGGTGAAGTGATTTTATCATTTGTAGTTCATATCACTGACATTTCCCTTGGACGAGTGAATTCAAGACGACACAGTGGGCAAGAGCATTGATGCTTGACGCTCATTGTTGTATCATCGGGTTCGATTTCCGGACCAGATATATATTTCTGGGTTTGATTGTGATCAATTTATATTGATTATGTATATACATGATCGTATATTTATTAGGCAGCGGTGTTGTTAACATATATGAGGCCACGACACCACAAATACTGCCAACGTTGTAGGCGGTCGTCGTTGATAGGACTCAGTACACGGAAATAGGTTGACGTTAAATAAATTAAATTAAAAAAAGGGTGAAATCAAATAGAATTGTTTCATGACAAAAAAATCATACGCATCTTCAATATGATGTCAAAGTGACTCCAAATTTATGAGTTATGTATTTATTTATTTATTTAACATCGGCCTATTTTCGATGCTGAGTCATAATACCGAGAACATCCTGTGGTAAGATTTTATGATTATGTATAGTATAGTACATGATTGATTTATATTAGTTATAATCACAATTCAACTTGATAGTAAATAAACCTGGGTCCGGGGATCGAACCCGAGGACACAGAAGTCAGCGTAGATGCATCATCACTCTCGACCACTGTACCGTTCATTTATAAATTATTTAAATTTATATTATGTGCTGTAAATATTAGCTTAGAACGAAAAATATTCACCTTCTAAAATTTTGGCTTAAATATTTTTCTTCAGATCTAGGATTAGAACAGTTCAGACAGCGTGAGATGCTAGATAATACCATCCTCAATCATTCCGGTTTTCAGAATCACATCCGGTTTTGTACTTACTTTTGAAACGTATTATTACTCTTTCACATTTGCGTTTTTTAAACAAAAACTTTAAACAACAGTAAAAACTGTATTATTATTCGTAAAATAATGAAATATACCTACATTACGAAAATCCCATGCGGTCCTCAGAATTTTATGAGTATAAACTGCAGTTTTGTAAATTGTAAGAGCAAAGGAAACCCTTGCTTTAACAAAACTACTACAAGTATAATGAAATTACAATAATATTTTTGCTAGAGGCTCCACGCTCAATATTTCTTTTAGTAGTCGTACTGTCGACAATCCAGTAAATTATTATAACGGTTATTCAACAAGAAAGTTGTTTTTTAAAACAGAATAAAACAAAACAAGGAATTTAGATAAAAATGATTCAAATTTTTATTGTACTCGTATTAAAAAGAGTAAGGTTTGGCAATTATAAATGAAAAATGATATCGGACAAAATCCAACACGACCACGCTGACAGATGTCGATTCTTTTATCAAAATTTTCAATCACTTTTTGACAAAATGGCGGGTCCATTTCTTAAATCGCGTCACGGATTTTGAGTTTTAAGGCTGCACTCGATTCGATTAACATGTGTGTATTCACATGATCTACTTAACAGCTAAAATTCATGAAATTCGTGATACACCATTTTCATAGTAGATTTTTATTATTTTAATGCGATTTTCGAGCGAAATTGAATTCATTGTAATAATTGCAAAAGAATCTAGTACTGATATGTCAAAACTGTCATGTTTTTGGTGTTGTCACTATTGAACAACAAAGTTCTTGTTAAGGTAGTTGTATCGTGATAGTCATGCTCAAAAGTATAACTCAGCAACCTAAAATTATAATGTAGCTGAAACGTTAGTGTCAAATAGTCCCGTTAAAAACTTTTGTGAAAGTACAGTCTCACTGTTCTCACTACATGTAAATAGTATCTACACGTACATACACATACATACACATACACAGTCATTTCTTGATTTTATAAAAATTTTCAATGTTTACAAAATTTTATTTCTGTAATGGCGTGGACAATAATTTCCATTTTTTTTATGTGATTAATAACTACTGTTTCTATAATATATTAAATTTTTATTGAATTCCTTTGAATCGTTTTTATTTTATTCGATAAAAATAACATTGAAATTACTATTTCCCATAAGAGCCTGTGTTAAAATAACAAAACTTTAATATCGTTTTTCTCAATAATGAAGTGGTAAATTTTAATCGACCTGAGGTCAATATGTCTTATAATTAATTAAAGAGCAATTAAATGAAGTTTTATTAAAATCCTTTGAAAGTCATTCCACGATACAACTACCTTAAATAACCTTAAGCATATATATTTGGAGAGTGAATAGCCTATATTTCCTATAGATTAAAAGTGTGTCCAAGATGTGTGCGAAAGAGAAAGGTATATGCTCCTATTAGTTCTCTATGCTTATACATCGAAAGTGATAGCTGTCAAGTCAGAACTGTCTAGATGTAATAAATATTAATATTCTATTAAGATATAATAAATATTAAATATAAATTTAGTTTCTTTTCATGCGTAAGTACATGTAAATATAACTCTGACTTGACTACTGTCACTTTCGACGCATGCGCATAGAGAACAAATAGGAACATATACCTTCCTCTCTCGCACACATTTTAGACACACTTTCGGGTCAGCATTTTCTCTCCACATATATATGCTCTAAGCAGGGGCGGCCTCAGCCATTGCGAGGCCCCGGGCAGCAGATCTTTGCGATGCTTCGAGCGGCAGAGTTTTGCGAGGGCCCGGGGTGACAAATCATTGCGAGGCACTTGTTCTTTGTATAATTTATGTAAATTGTAAGTATTTTTGATGATAATTGACGAGAAATAAAATTTGATATTGGAAGTTTTATAAAAGTTAACAAGCACAAAGATGACAAATATTAATGATGATATAAGGTACATGATTGCCTTAAAAGAAGACGCAGTGATTCAAGTTGAATTTCTAAAGAGCCAGGCGCGAGATTCAAATAGATATATAGTAATTAATTTTTCTACTTGGGTTGTTGCGCGAGAATGCGAGGCACCGGGCGATTGCCCTGTTTGTCACCCCCTAAAGCTGCCTCTGGCTCTAAGTAAAAAACTCTATATTACACTGGTATGAAACATGAAGTTGGAAACATAGCAACCTGGTATCAACGCATCGCAGAATGTTGACTAAGTATCCTTACTAGATTATATTAAAAAAAAACATGTAACGCAGTAGCTCCTAATGTGTAATATTTACAAGCAGTCCTAGTTCAACAATAGGGTGGTTCATCGCAAAAGTAATTCATCGTAACATAGTAATAATAAAGTAACTAAAGAAAAAATTAAATAACTAAAGTAGTCTTGTGATTAGTTTATTGTAGAGCCCCTAATGAAATTAATTTGATAAATTACGATACTATCAACTAACCTAGAACCCTTCATCATAGAACTTTGCTTTTAAAAAGTAACTCAAGTCAACATTTCAACATTTTGCTGCATCATAATCAAAATATATGGCACATCTTCAATTTGCTGCTCTTAATGTGATTCATTTATCAAGCCTTTGTTCCTCCATAATTGAATCAACTTCACTTCCCCCGCACAACGCGCTTCTACTCGTCGTTCGTACTCCCCCGCTATTTTATTTTTACAAAGAATTGAAAATGATGTTCTTACAGTACAAGATAGATACGGCATGAGGCAAACGCATACCTTTTGAAAATATTTTTGGTGAATTTTCTTCTCGTGACTTAGCATCAGGAACAGTTAATAGGATTTGCCTAAAAGGTTTGTTCTTTATCTTTTTAAAGCTCGCTTTATGGACAACATTTTAAATCCTTTTTGCATTGCAAATGGTACCTAACCTAATTTTGTACCTAATATTGGGAACATTTTTAAAATATAATAAAGTATCATTCCTATTCACTGTTTTAATTTTGTACTTAATTTAAATTGTATAGCATATGGGAATATTTAGAATTTAATTTAATGTTTCTAAATTTTCTTTAAAAAAAAATATATATATATATGTTAAATTATAACCTCCAAAATGAGACAATCTGTCAAAATGCAGTAGGATTTATTTTTAAAAGAAGTTCAATGTCAGTTTGTCAAAAAAAAAAAGAAATAAAAACAATTTCTATTTACTAATTGTTATTATAAACAGCAGTTTTAATTATTTCACATTTAATTTTGTCCAACTGTCAAAATTTATATTACTAACGACGCATACGCTCCAACTAAATTAACAAAACTCAAATTAAAACACGAATGTGACAAGGAATATCTATTCTGAAAACCTGAAATTTAGATTAAAATATTATAGAAAAACGTAAATTAAATATCAAAACAGTGAGTGGGAATGAGGCTTTATAAAGTGAAAGATATATTATCGAAAAGATCTGACAGCCCAGTAAACATTTTGGAGTAAATTCGACTTAATTTCGACGAAATACTTTATAAGTATACAAGTGTAACGGTGAAAAATATATTTTGCTTGTCTAACACATCTCGTTTCTCTCTCACTTTAATTGTACTTTGTAATAAATGAACTGAATGTGAAGTTAAAAAAAATATATCGATGTGTGAAAGGAACAGAAATACTTAATGAATGATGTTGGAAAAAGAAAGAATATTATTATGAAAAATCTGTGACAGGTAGAGAATGAATTTTAACTAAAAGCGACTTTTGTGTACCACTTTTGAACTATTAACGAACTTGCTAAGACTACATATATCAGATTTTATTTCACAAAATCTTGACAGGTAGGGAATAAATTTTAACTAAAATTGGTTTCTGTGTTGTTGCTTCGAACTTGTAAAGCGTTAGAATAAAATTGTACGAGTGACTCGAACTTCACCAAATAGGACACTTCACCAAATTGTTTACTGGGAGAGCACAAACTTAAAACTATTATAAGAAAGGAAAAAAGGTCCAAAAAAACTAATTAATTTCATAGAACAGCGTGATTTATAGCTGTTAGTTCTTTTACTTATTTATTTTTTAATTTCATTTATTTAAAGTCGACCTATTTCCGGTGTTGGGTCCTATCACCGACGATCTTCTACTATGTTGGCAATTTTGTGGTGCCTTGGCCTCATATACGATTATATAAACAACACCACTGCCTAATAAGTTTATGATTATGTATGTACATAATAATCAACTTAATTTAATAAAAATCAAAACCAGAAAATATAATTCTTGTCCGAGAAGCAAACGAGAAACACAGCAGTCATCGTTGGGTATCAATGCTCTCGCCCACTGTGTCGCCTGTAAATTTATTAGTTAGTATTATTTCTTAGACTATGAGTATATATTGTTTTTACTTCATTGTTATTAACCAATATAATTTGATGCACTTAAATAAATAATAACAAAAAAAACTATTTAAATAAGGTTATACTAACCAATACTGTCCACAAAAATTCACAGGCGACAACCACATTCCATTCTATCCAGTGTAAAATATTCATAAATTTCATTCCACTTACATATGAGTAGCCCAATTGTAAAACTCGACATCTAACAAAAAATTCCTACAAATGTATGAGGTTTACGAGTGAAAAATCAAATATTAAATAATAGAAAAATCCGGTCGGTTGCAGAACTAGGCACCACTTACCTTCGGTCGGTTACAAAACCCAAAAGACAAGGTGTAACGGACCTGGTATAGTCGGTTAGAATGGTGTTGACAATATGGTCGTCGCGTATAATACAGTAGCAAAACCTGCTATTTAGTTTAATAATAAAAGTATTTTTTGATTTATTCTAGTGTATTCTTTAATTTTATTAATAAAGTCAGTTATGTTTTGTCGACAGCATTGTTTAGAATCAGCTGTCTATCCTCCAGCGTGTATTTTAGTTTTAGTGAGCAGAGTTAGTTGTGTTTGTTGATAATGTTGCATAGACCGGTTTTTGTTCATTAATCTTTTCGAGATTCTTTACTGTTTTGTTTTAATAAATTAATCTCTTAAGATTGTGTTTTTAAAAGAAATGGAAGATGAAAATGCAGAAAATGATGCATACGGGTTTTTTAATGATGCAGTAGTTGTTTTGAATGAAGATATGAATGACGGTGACCTATAACCTTGCAATTTGCATGAATGGTGAAGTTGTTGGTGCTGATATCATTAACCCTGCGTGTGTACACTGGGTCTTTTCAGGAATAGTTGAAATTTCAAACTTTTATTTCTCTCTTATGAGTATACAGCGCGCTTCACCTATGCCCATTAAAAATTCTAGGTAGTGGTCGGGACTTAATGTTCCAGTAGCGTTCGTATCTGGCAGTTTATTTGCAAAGGCAAGTCAGTGAAACTTGCCTCTGTTCCTAAAAAGGGTCAGTGTACAAACGACGTTAGTATTTTCCAATGTTAGTAAAGGTACTTTTTCTGCTTTTCTCGTCGTTTTATAGTTTTCTCATGATTAAAATAATTGTTTTATGTAATTTAATATATTATTACTTAGATTATATATAAAGATTTTTTTTTATCAACTTCTTTTTTAGTAAATTCTCTTTTTGACACTAATTTTTATTAACTATTATTAATTATTATTTCATAACTTTTGTAATTTCAACAATAAAAACTTATTTCGTGCCGAATAATCACCATTCCGTTTATTATGACCTGCCTGAATCCGTAAAATATTCCCGTTTGGAGCCCACGCCAAAGACACTACATTCTTTCGAAAGCTTAATAGTCTAAGGTAAAAAAGTCTTAATATTTGTTTTTTTTAAATTTACGAATTTATTAACAGTATTCCGTTTTTTCCGCGTTTATCACTATTTATGAATGTTTATCAACAACGGTTTTAAACTTTGGACTTTGGCAACTTCTGGACCATGTAGTAGACAGTTCAAGAAGTAATCCAGAATTTTTTCAGATTTTTTGAAAGCTTACAAAACTCTAAAAACTCAACTGTTCCCTCTAAGACCCAGTGCACTCACCATGACTCAAAAAAAATAGTGTTCACACGGAGGGTTAAGGAGGTACAGGACGTACCGTCAATGCAAAAAGTTTATCTCTCGGTAATACGAAATGCAAAATACGAAGTACATGAGGGACGAGCAAATATTGGGACTGCACCTTTGAAAATGAATTAAACTGCTTTTTGCTTGTTAAAATGTTTTTTTTATGCATATAATAGTTTAATAAATTAAAAATTACCTATAATTAATATAAAATTTATATTAATTCAATTTAAATTCAAATTAAATAATTTGAAAAAGGAATAATAAATTTGGCAACTCTGTAAATTTACGTGTGTTGACGCATGCGTGATTTGGTTCTTTCACAAATAAATTGTTATATTTTATAAAATATTTATTCCGATTTTGAATTTCCCGCTCAAATTGGGATTTGCAACGTTGCCGGCTTATAACCTACATTTACTGTTTCTTACTGGGTTTTATTTAAATATTTTCGTATATAGGTATACTTTTGATAATTTTCTTTTTGCAATAGTTACAGAAAAGATTCTTTTATATACACCTAGTTTTTGAAAGCCGTGTCACTATTTTTGAATAGTTAAAAGTTATATTATGTGGTGAAATTGAGCTAAAAATTATGATTTGTATGGAAAATGACTATTTTTAATCATGTATAATAAGAAAATTAGGAACCCTAGATCTCTAAAATTTTGAGACAGCATGTATTTTAACTATTTGTATTGACCCTCCAAATTTCACAACGTTTTCATCATTTACGTTAACGTCCTATACCTCCTTAAGGAAACATAAATATTAACTAAAAGTAGAGTGACATCTAAAAATCATATGGATGCCATCCTACGAACTGATTCAGTTATGCAGTATAATGTAAACTACTATATTATTAAAAAATTTAAGTGTATTTATTTTACTTACGATACTGTAAAAAAATTAGGTTAAATCTCACTAAATAATAAAACGCAGTGTTATGTAAAAAATATTACATTAATTAATATAATTTGTGCTAATCGGGATTATTATCTATTGTTTTATGTAATGCTTTTGTTAAAAATGTGCTTTTGGTCAAAATTATTGAGACTATTCGATATGTGATACGACATCGAACAGAAATATTTGTTATATATTTTGACAGGCATATAAATAATATACACATGTAAAAAGCATTAATGAAAATTGAAAAATAGATTCATTGTGTTCTGCCCGTTTCACACCAGAGAGACAGTTTAGACAACAGTTTTGTTGTCAAAAAACAAAACAAAAACATGTTCTGTTTTATTTTAAAACAGTTTTTCGAAAACACTGAACAGACTGGTTTTGTTTTTAGTGTTTTTTTTGTGTGTCCCATAAAAATTATAAACATGATAACAACAACTGACAAGCGCAAAAAACAAAACTGTATGTTCAAACCAAGCAGACTAAAAAACAACAACAAACGTGTTTTCCCTTGATCTTACCGACTCCAGATGGGAATGTGTTTTGTTTACTAATACAGTTTTTAAAGACAAAAATGTTTTATGAACTTTTTCTTTGGTGTAAACATTGGTGTTCTTGTTCGTGTTTTGGTGAACTGTCTCTCTGGTGTGAAACCGGCATTATAATATGACGTGTTTGTTTTGGTCTTGCTAGCATACACAACAAATGACAGTATTTTCTTTGTATATGTATTGTCAAATGTTTTTGTATGGTAAGCGAAACAAATTCTATACGGAAAGCAGCCAACGCATTCTGGTTTATGAATGAAACGTGAGAAAAGAAGGGAGGCGGAGTGGAAGTGATATGCAAGCGGTATCATTATGTTTATTCGTATTCTGTCTTCGTGTACTCTTTCTGCCAGCCATCTGCTGAGTTTCCGTGTGCAAAAAGTAACCACGTCGACTGCTAAAATATGCTCGCTTGCCATTTAAGACATATTTTATATCTTGTAGTTATTTCTGGTGTCTAATGCACAAAAAAACATGTAAACGAAAAAAAAAATTAAACATAGGGTCACAGTATAGACACCAATCATTTTATTAGTTTTTTTAAATTTATTTAACGTTGTCTATGTCCGACTTTGAGTCCTATCATCGACAACCTTCAATTATGTTGGCAGTTTATATAGTGTTGTGTCATCAAATAGGTGTACAACACATTTTTATAACCATGCGCACATAATCAAATTAATTTTGACATTAACCAAATCCAGAAAATATACCGCTGGGTCTGGGGATTGAACCCGAAGATACAGCAGTCAGGCGTCTAGTATAAATGCTCTGAGCTACTGTGTCGTCTAAGTAACATTGAGTAAAACCGGCTTCAAACGTTGGACGCACCGTGTGGCCGATGCTGGAACTAAGTGTGTTCAATGTCATGTGTACAACGTTCATGTTGGAACAAGTTCGTGCTGTTTCAGAAGATGTAGTATGAATGAAGTTGCAAATAAACCATTAAAGTGTAACAGAGACAGATATATCTTGTTTCTTTTTCCATGATATTCTGGTGAAATGAATGTGTAATTTTATCTATACTAAAATAAACATTTTTAAATGTAAAAGAGACAACAACTATATCTCCATTTAAATGTGTAATGTTGGAAAGAGAAAAATTCTGTCAATTTTTTTTATTTGTGACATCTATCTGTAATCTGAATGAAATAGAATTGATTTCTTAATGGAACTTCTCCAAACATTTTACCAAAATGTCTTTACAACTGTATACAAATACAATTATAATTAATACAATATAACGTTCCCTGGTGGCATAGTGGTTCAGAGCATACTTTACGCCAGACACTATGTCTTCGGGTTCGATCCCCAGACCCGGCACTATATTTTCTGGATTTGGTTGTTATTAGAGTTTATTTAATTATGTTATCACATAATTATAATCTCAATAGGCAGTGGTGTAGTGAGCATATATGAGGCTATGACACCATAAAAATTGATAAGTTAGTAAGAGGTCGTTGAGGATAGAAATCAGCATCAAAAATAGGCCAACGTTAAATTAATTTAACTAAACAAAAAGATAAACAACAAAGTTATATGATTTTAAAAGTTTGTTTACTTTGTTTACTCCTTGTTACAGTATACCACAAATATTTTTTTAATTGGTATTATTTTGTTTCACAATTCTAATGAGTAACAGATATCCACAGTAGAAATGTAATGCTTGAATTAACTTTAGATTAATTAGCGTTATAATTTCCATATGAGTAGAAGAAAATAAATCTTGGCTTAAATAATTAGCTTGTAACAAGCTTGAAACTTGCATAGCAAGACAATTTTCTGTCTGGTTCTATGCAAAAATATTTCTTTTATATTTACCAGCCTCGGATGTAGAGAAAAGTATTGGTTTGACGAGAAATGTATTTTTTTTTTCTGAATCTACTATATTTATATTTTGTTATGGAATTGCTGTATGATAATTCAGCTGGCCGGTGAGCAGGGAGGGGCGAAATAGGATTTCTTATCTAGCGACTGTGTATATTTATTGGCGATAATTTACGATCGATATTTCAAATGTTTTTAGCATAGAGAATAAAATAAAGTGGATTATTGATCGGCAACGTCGGTCGACGGCAACACTTTAACATCTGCTGGCTCAACGGATGGCAGAATGGCCTTTCAACGAAAACGTAAAATAAAGAGGATCATGACGAAAGATAAATACAGAGAATACCTGATACTGGCACCGACGCCCTACGTCTCACGTCGCGTCGGAACCGCCGCTGAAACACCGTACCGCCCTACATCGCCCACCCCGCAATAACATATCCTCACTTGTACGTATCTCATACAGTATTTAATTTTTTGACACGCAATACAACTTTACGCTAATGCCGGTTTCACACCAGAGAGATAGTTCAATAAAACACGAACAAAAACTTGTTCTTCTGAACAAAACCACCAATGTTTACATCAAAGAGACAATTATTAAAACAATTTTGTCCTTTGTTGCTGTTTTAGTAAACAAAACACACTCCCATCTTGAGTCGGTAAGGTCAAAGGAAAACACGTTTGTTGTTGTTTTTCAGTCTGCTTGGTTTAAACACGCAGTTTTGTTTTTTGTGAACATTTGCGCTTGTCAGTGTTGTTTATCATGTTTATAATTGTTATGGGACACACAGAAAAACAATAGAAACAAAACCAGTCTGTTCAGTGTGAATAGTCTGTTTTCGAGAAATAGAACTGTTTTAAAATAAAACAAAACATGATTTTGTCCTGGAGAGGATTGGGGTTGTGAACTCATTTTTAGGGAACGATTATTAAATTGTTAATTAAAATAGATGTTAATAAATGCGTTTTTATTTTATTAAATATCGAAATGTTGACGGAGATATAGCAATTAAAAATATTAATTGTAGTTTTAGCGCTACAGATGTCGGCCATATTTATGACGTAACATGTCGTACTAATAAGGGATAGTACATTTATTTTTTATATGGATAAGATTTCTGTGTTAAGTATGCTATCTCTTTGACGTATATTTTTACGTTTTATATAAAAGAGATGGCAACTTAGTGGACGTGATGTTAGATCCTTTTAATATTAAAAGTGAAAATATGACTATGAGTATTTTAATTGTTAATATCTTCTAAAATATAGCGAGTTATTAAAAAATAATTGGACATTTGATTTCTGGTAGCCGACTTTAGCAATATTTAGTACAGTTATATTACACACAAGCGGTTTTAATTCTGTGCGGAAAATATATGTATAATGCTACATAAATTCACAGCGCAGAGAGGTTATATTTCTTATCTTTTTTTTTTAGAACATATAGTTGAATGTGGACACACGCACTACGGAATTAATTCCGCAAAAGTCTTTTAACATGCATTAACAACCCAGATATGTAAATAGAACAGTATAAAACTAGTTTTTAGTCGTAATCAGATATTACAGTTTCCGCCAAGCACTGCATATAAACTGAGAAGATCATGCGGAGTTATTCCTCAATCGGGCATAGGCCGTAGTTCCTGCTCCTCTTACAAATAAAATCACAAACTCCTAATATCCAAAACAAATGTCAAAGTACTCGTAGCGAGCTCCCCACCCCAATAGTTGACATCTGGCAGCACTAGCTGTATGACATTGCAAAATATAACTTTAATAAAATTGAGGTTAACTTAAGAAAATACACCGTAGCAGTAAAACCATATCAATTTAATTAGATCTTTTTATGAGTATTAGTATAGTGTACTCGTGTATATGTATATAAACTCGTATATATATGATATTTAATCTAACCTAGAAATCTTCTTCAACAAAAACCTCATTAAAAATATTGAAACTTCTTATATGAATAATCTAACTTAATCCAGAATCTTAGTGGCATGTTTTAATGGTGGGTTAACTGGAGCTGAAGCACTGTATTGTGTTCTAGCTGGTCTATGTGATGTGAAGCCAGCTTAAAGATTATATCAAGGTTGCATATTCGACCACTTTCGAGCATTTTGTCGCATCGAGCGGACCACGGGCCACGTCCGCCACGTCTGTGTCAAGGCCATAGATTCCATTAGCTGATTCTGACTCTTACTGCTCTGCTGCTCTGCTGACACATGCGGGTTTTCTTACCCAGAGGGGAAGGGGGGAGGGATCACGGAAAATAAACCTCTTCGGATAATTGAACACCGGTTAATCCGTAAACGGTTAAATGACATATAATGAAATTCATATATTGGTTATTAGTGAAGAGTAAGCATTTCTGTAATGGATACATCATGATATGAAAAGGGGTAGGGAGGAGGTTGAGTTGGGGGGGGGGGCAACTGAAACATAATATACTAGAGTTGTGTACTCGTATAAAGGGATGGGTACTTGGATTCCTTTACGTTTAATATGAAATATTTTTATTGGTAAAATAATACTATATCCCGCACCGTAAATATAAGACAACGTGTACACAGGGCCGCATTTAGCCTTTATTATCGATTTTTAGAAAACTGTATTCTTTTGCTATCCAGGATTCCAAGTCAGGTTTCTATTTTTTTACGAAATTTAGTTACATTCGGAGCGGTATTTAAAAAATCGAATACATCTCACGGTTATGTGTAAGTAAGCTTTATATGACATAACAAAAGTTACCTGTGACGTAAACAATATTATCATTAATATAATCATAAAACTTCTTAAGAACAGTTTACGGATTATAAAATCTGAAGAACACCCTGTTAAGGATTAAAAGTTTTTACAACAGGTATAAAATAAAAAGAAACTCTTTTAGATAAAATATGAAATAACGTAGGGTAAAGTATCATTCCCACTCACTGCTTTAATTTAATTTTGTATTTTGTATTTAATTTAAATTGTTTAGCATATGGTAACACACGTAGTCATTCACAGTACTATTTTTAATTTAATTTATTTGTTAAGTTTTCTAACTTTTTTTTAGAACCTACAAGGTCCAATGTGTTACATTAAAAATTTTAAATTAAGAAAAACTGTATTATATTATAACCTCCAAAATGCAATTTATATTTAATAGAAGTTTAATGTCAGTTTGCCAAAAATAAAGAAGTGAAAACAATTTCTATTACTAATTGTTATTAAAATTAGCAATATTAATTATTTCACATACAATTTTGTTGAACTGTCAAAATTTATAAACTAAATTAACTAAACTCAAATTAAAACACAAATGTGACTAGGAATGCCTATTCTGAAAACCTGAAATCTAGATTAAAACATTAGATAAAAACAGTAAATTTAATATCAAAACAGTAAGTGGGAATGAGGCTTAACATTCATGTTTTCTGTTTAGCGGGATGATACTCAGGTCAAGTTATACTTTGAATAAAATATTTAAAATCAAAATGTCAACTTTAATTCTATTCATTTAAATTTTCTAACTTGTCAAATTTTTCCAGACTCGTAGTAGAACAGAAATATTTTTCAAAATTCCTTACTCTTTTCGTAACACCAAATTCTGTTCAAAACAGGGCCCGTATTTCTGAGTCTTGTGAGCAATGGTCTTAATTGAACAGATCTGATTTATATGAGTGAAACATTTTACGAACCACTTTTAAACGAGTATTTCTGAACTATAATAATAATTAATAATAAAATTCAAGAATTGTACAGGGTTACTCTTTTAAAAGTAATTCGTAAAATGTTTCACTCATGAAAATCAGATCTGTTCGATTACGACCATTGTTCGCAAGAGTCAGGATTACGGGCTCTGGTGCGAACAAATGTTGTTATAGCAAATATATTTTATTACGGTTGTTGGCTTCAGGCGGCACAGTAGTTGAGGGTAATTATGCTTGAGACTAGACCAGACCGCAATATCCTTGGGTTCGCACCCCAAACTCCGAACCAGTTCTTATCTAAGATAAATGGTTTACATTTATGACGCAAGGAAACTGTTAATTTAGCAGGACCGTGAGAATTTTCAGCACTGCGCTAAGTTGTGTTAAGTTCCAATAATAAATTTACTTTGAAATATTTTCAATAACAATTGTAAATTTATTAAATTAAATAAACTATGAAAAATCACAATTAAATTAATAAAAGTAGATAACACTTAAAATGCCGAATGAACCACATATAAAAATTTATTAGTTATTTAATGTTAATGGGTTGGATATTGAAGAAGTTTTATACTGCGAAGTGCAGTACATGTAAATAAAAAGGCCTCCTGCTGTGAGTGAAGAAATTATAGAGATAGCAACATTCTACGTAATTATAGGTTCGCGCGTGTACTTGCAACACACGGACAAGTACAAAATACATATTATGCCGGTTTTACATCAGAGAGACAAAACAATAAAACACGAACAAAAACTGTTTTTCTGAACAAAAACACCAATGTTTTATAAAAACAGAACCTTTTTGTCTTTAAAAACCGTTTTAGTAAACAAAACACATTCCCATATGGAGTCGTTAAGATCAAAGGAAAACATATTTGTTGTTGATTTTTAGTCCGTTTGGTTTGAAAACGAACTTTTCTTTTTTGTAAACATTTGACCTTGTCAGTTCTTGTTTATCATTTGGCTAGCAACATTGCAAAATGCAGTGGACAAAAGATAAGACCAGCTATTTAATAGAAATGTATCACCAACACAATAATTGGTGAGATACTAAATTTTTAAGTCCATTAATGTGAACAGTCTGTTTTCGAAAAACAGAACTGTTTTAAAATAAAACAAAACATGTTTTTGTGTTTATTTGAATACAAAACTGTTTTTAAAACTGTCTCTTTGGTGTAAACCCGGCATAATATTTTACTTAAGCAGTGCATGTCGTCTCCAACAACATATGATAGGACTCAGCATATGAAAAAGGTGTGGGCGTTATATAAATAAAAAAAAATGTAAAAATACATTTAATTTTTTATTTTTTGGATCAACTAAGTTAAGTACTCTTTTAAAGACAAAGTACTTAAAATTATATTTCGAAATTCTGGTTTTCCCTATAAAAGTTACTAAAGTTTAAAGGACAAATTTAATATTCGCGGTTCGATCTTGGCGGTTTGTTTGTAATAAAATATTTGATATGTGCAAAATATATATGTGTAGTTATAGCATTAATTATAAATGTGTTTCATGTTTTATGCGGGTTCCTTCGTGACAGGAATTGCGCATGTTCTTGAGTCACGAATATTCCAACTGCGCCTCAGAATTTCAATGGCACACACCTGACTACTGACTACAGACTACATAGAGTACATGACACAATCAAGCTTAGTGCGGAAGTAGAACTAAGGAATGAATCATTTAAATATTGTATGAGTATTACTATAAAAAATGTTTTACCCTTTGTCTGTATTGATAAACCCATTACGTTGGCTTTGATGTAAACGAGTGTAACCACTAACCACACGCAATAGCGACGAGACATAGCTAATTTTAATAGTGTTGCACGAATTTATACTTCATAAATTTAAGCTTGACATTTCAAGACAATGCATTTGTGTGGTAATAGTTTGATAGTCACAAAAACAAAAATTGTCTCGAAATGAACCTGGGGCCTTAACCCCCCTATTAACCCTGCGTGTGAACACTATATTTTTCGAGACACGGTGTGTACACTGAGTCTTTGACGAAACGGTTGACTTTTTCGAGTTTTCTAAGCTTTCAAAGAATCTAAAAAAATTCTGGATTACTTCTTGAAGTGTCTACTACATGGTCCAGAAGTTCCCAAAGTCCAAAGTTTAAAACCGTTGTTAATAAAAATTCACAAATAGTGAAAAACGCGGAAAAAACGTAATATTGTTAAAAAATTCATAACTTTAGAACAAATAAATATTAAGAAAAACGGTTTTAGACTTTTTTATCTTAGACTATAAGCTTTCGAAAGAATGTAGTGTCTTTGGCGTGGGCTCCAAAAAGTTGAATTATTTGTGTACTTGAAAGTGGGGAATATTTTACGGATTCAGGCATGTCATAATAAACAGAACGGTGATTATTCGGCACAAAATAAGTTTTTATTGATGAAAATACAAAAGTTATGAAATAATAATTAATATTTGTTAATTATAATTAGTGTCAAAAAGAGAATTTACGGTGCGCAACCGTTGAATTGTCATCCATCTTCAAAAACTTATTGTAGTAAAAAGATGAAATAATAAAAAAAATATCTATATATATAATCTAAGAAATAATATATTAAATTACATAAAACATTTATTTTAACCATGAAAAATCTGTAAAACAAGGAGAAAAACAAAAAAAGTGTATTTACTAACATTGGAAAATACTAACGTCGTGTGTACTCTGCCGGTAAACTGCCAGATCCGGACGCTGCTGGAACCTTAAGTCCCTACCACTACCTAGATTTTTTAGAGGGCATAGGTGAACGAGCTCGCGCGTTCTCTACTCATGAGAGAAATGGGAGTTTGAAATTTCAACTGTTCCTTAAAAGACCCAGTGTACACACGCAGGGTTAATTACATTATACGCAAATTAGGTGGACCACAAAGTTTGATAAGAGGCACGGGGGCGGGGGGGCTTAGTGGATAACACCCAAATACGTTAAAGTTATGATACTGTACACATCTTTTTCTGATTAGATCTCATCGCACAAATCGGAGATAGATCCGTAATTTATTTATTTAAATACTAGCAAACCCGGCGAACTCCGTTTCGCCATCAGATGGCTTCGTTTTATGTAACATTTCGTTTGGTGATTAAAAGATGAAGAAAATTTTTTTTTTTGTTTTATATTTGAAAAGGAAAAATTTTATTTCATTTCACAACAGTAATGAATTCATTTCGATTAGTGTTATTTAGTTGAACTTCTCTAAGTAAATGAAAGTGAATCCAAAGTAAATACTGAATCGAAGCGTTATACGTGTCCGCAAATTATCCGTTTCATTGAAGTGCTCTTTGGTAAACCACATTTTTTGTTTTTTGGTCTGACGTTAACTCAAACAAAGCGGATGGTTTCCCAACTCGTGAACACGCAACGTATAACTGCCCATGTGAAAAACAATGATTTTCTAAATTTATCCCGCAAACACTAAGCGATTGGCCTTGCGACTTGTTAAGTGTCGCAAGAAATTGCAATCGTTAAGAAATTGCAATCGTTTGAAGTCAAACGGAAGATCAGTCGGAATCATTGGTATTCGAGGAATACATACATTTTCACCTGCGTACTTTCCGTTAATAATGGTTGCCTCAATCAAATTCGGCATAAGTGTTTTTATCGAAAGTCGAGTACCGTTGCAAAGTCGCGGTGGATTCAAATTACGCAATATCATAATAACTGTACCAACTTTGAGTTGCAAGTTATGTTGTGGAAATCCTGGTAACTCCAGAGAGTTCAAAAACTCCGTTGGATAATTTACTACATCATCGGGATTTGTTATGGAATCAACGGATTTGTATGTCACCAAATCGCCAGCAATTTTTGATTGAATGGTGAAATTCAGTGCGTGTACATCGTTATTCTTTGCGGCAAGAATTGCTCGTTGACTTAACCAAGCATAATTCTGATAATTCTCACTAATGTTTGGGAAAACATTTTCAATAAGAGCTAATTGAGAGTCTACAAATCGGCAAAAGTCGTTTGTAAGAGTAATTAATCCAGATGTCGCATCAACTGGGACTTTTCCATTTCCAACAGCTAACAATTGTTTGGAAAATTGTGCAGCACTTTGATCGTTTTGAAGTTGAACTCTCATATTAGTGGTTAGCGATAATGTTTTTACGTTATTCCATAAAGGTGATGCCTTCAGGCAAGCATTCAATTCATCTGCAGGCGTTCCACGGGGAATTACTGTTAACGTCTGCCTGAAATCGCCTGCCAACAATATCATGAAGCCGCCAAAGATGTTGTTATTTCGCCGAAGATCCTTCAGTGTGAAGTTAAGTGCTTCAAGTTATTTCTTATGTGCCATTGTGCACTCATCCCAAACAATGAGGTTGCATTGCTTCAACAATTTTCCCATTGCACTGGATCGGGAAATATTGCATGTTGGAGTATCAATTGTGTAATTGGATCGACCATCTTCAACGTGATGTCGTATCCGTCTTGCCCTTGCCAATAAATGATTGGATATTGTAACGCATCGTACAAACGATGTGTCTCGTTTACACGATGCATGATATTGCTTCTTCGCTAAACGACAATGTCTCGCGATTTAGTTGGATCGCCAACAATAATTGCAGCAACATCATTAACGGTGGGTGCATTGAATCTTCGCACATGTTCACCTGTTGGGGTACAATCCGCTCTTATGACAAATTTGTGCGTATCCGATGGTATTCGTTCCAATGCTGTTTTGAACATATTAACCACAGCATTATTAGCGTGAAAAAATGCTTGCAACTGTTCAATAATTCGTCTCTTTAACTGTTGTGTTCACTGTATATTGTACCGCACATTGAGCTGATCCACCATCGACGAAATGAAATATATTTGCAGAAATTGATGCGGTTCATCTGGTGTTGGCACCATTGAACCATGCAAATGATATATTTGTCCTTGTATCTGTAATTGCAAACAATCATTTGTTGAAGAATACGGTGTAACTTCTGATCGTGTGATGGTGTAGTATGTGGTGTATATGTAGTTATTATGTGTTGCAATTCATTGTGTTGGTGTGAGTGATTGGTTATTTGTGTTGTATCTTTTACCTTGCAAGTCGGCATGAAGCCGCCTTCTCGAATGATATTAGCTCCAAACGAAGTCATGCGAAAGCAGTTATTGTATTCAAGGATGTGTTGAAGAAAATGGCTGGAATCGGGATCACTTCCATCGAACAATGGTCTCAGTGGCTGTGGTGGTGTAAGTAATGGATCCAGTTTGACTTTTCCACTTGCGCAGCACAATCCAGCCGTTTCTCTTTTGAACTTTAACGCATTGCAATATCGGCATATAGTCGTCGTTCGTCCAATATCTAAATTTTCATCATCACTGTAGTTCGCAGTGGGATCATATTGGAATGCTAAGCGATTGTATGATGCCAATGATCTTCGTGTGCTCACGCGTTGTCTCAATCGGGCATTTTCTGTTATTATATTTTGTCTTTCTTCGCTTAAGTTCTGTGAATACAGTTGTTGCTGGCTTGCATGTCTTGCGCGGCGGCCGATGTTCGCACGTCGTCCTCTAGGCATTTTGGACTATGGACAGAGTGGTGAATGTAACCTTAAATGCACGATCCACATAATTTACACAGTTCAACTTACCACCTTAAATACAAATGCCTGCTGTTGAAATTGAATAAAAATTTGCACAATACACGTGATTGATTTGATGGTTTCCAATTTAAATGTTAGGAAATGAATAACTTATTTTTTTAACTTTTTTTTCACAATTTCACAATGAACACAATACCGGTTTGTCACATGAAATTAATTAACTGAGCAGAGAATAATGAGTAGCTGTCAAACAATGTATCACGCACCGGCGCCTACTACTTAAAACACCGGTCTACTTAAAATATTATATAATATATTCACAGTAGGCGCTGTATGTGAAAAAAGATTTTCCCGCTTTTCTGTTGAAATTTTTCCTGAATTCCTGAATTTTCTTTGCTATAAACCTCACGGAGCCCGAGACCTTTCCAACGAATGCAAAACCGTGGAAATCGGTTCGTGCGTTCTGGAGTTATAACGTCAGGAAGGAAAACCCGACTTATTTTTATATAGTAGATTTCTTTTCTGATTTAAATTAACATAAAAATTATTAGCATCATAAAATTATAGTAATTTTAATATAAATCTATAAAGAAAAGAATTTGAAATTTTGATGGTGGCTATGACGAATAAAAGTCAAGGCAAATAAATAAATAAATATAAAAAAAAAGAATTTGCAAAATTTGCATTTTTAAAATTTAAAATCTTTCTAATAAGTTAATTAAAATTAATATTACTTTTGAAAAAAAAATTACATTTTAATCATTAATAATTTACTAATCCTGTCACAACTTTTGGTTATTGATGTTATCATAAACTATTATCTAAATAAATATATCAATATTACCGAAATAACTAGATGCGTTATTTATATCACATACATGTTGATTAGTTCTTAGGGAGCACCACTTCAGAGCAAGTCTCTTCTCTAGAACGTGTTCTTTGATCAATATTATAGGCTCTTTCTAATTAAAAGAATGGATGTTATGAATTGAATGTGGGTCAAAAGATCTCTACGAAATTAAATACCATAATTAATTAATTTGGTGTTTTTCTCATATATATATATATATATACAGGGTGTCCCAAAATTCAACGATAAGCCGGCACCAGAAGGTGGTCCTGCTCATGACTACACAAGAAAAAAAGATAATGGTTGTGGTGGATAGCAGTGCTATTTAGGTTGCCGATACAAAAAAAAAATCAGAAATATTTGAAAAATTGTGGTCATGGTAATTAAAAACATCTTAAGGTGTTTCGATTTTCGAAAAAAAAAATTCTTTTTAAAAAATGAGATAAAAACTTTTTTTCTTTTTTTCTTGTGTAGTCATGAGCAGGACCACCTTCTGGTGCCGGCTTATCGTTGAATTTTGGGACACCCTGTATATATATATATATATATATATTTATATCTATTACTATACTATATTTTATTTTAATGTTTTTGCCATTAGACACTACACCTGAAATCATTAAATTACATATCATTGTGCTTAATTACATTTCATTTGTGACCCTTATTCTATCTAACCATTCACACTCCTTCCAAAAAAAGAAATAAAAACAAAACAAATAAATGTAAGACCCTACTACTTCACTCTTCCTGCTACTCTTCCTCCTGTTTCTACCCTGCCATTCCTTCTCTTTCCTCGCTCCTTCCCTCTATCTCCGCCATCCACCTCTTCCCTTGAATACTCTTACATAAATATTTAATGTGCTCCAGTGTTTCTAACTCTCTCCAGCACACCTTGCACATCCTTCCTCTGTATCTTCTTAGTATCTGCTGCCTTTCTCTACGTTTCCAATCTAAATCTTGCGATTCTTCTCTTATGTTCCTTGTCTCTTTTTCTCGTATGTATTCCGGTATCTCTCTCTTTCATTATATTTGCTATTGATAATTATTTCTTTTCTTTCCTGCTGCTGTATATCTGTCTGTGCTTCTTAGCTCCTCTTCCACACTTGTGCTTTTATCTCTTCCTCTCTCTGCCTCTTCTGTCGCCATTCTTTCTCCTTTCTGCTTTTTGTTCTTCTTGTTCCACCTTGCTTTCTACTCTTCTTCCTTATATTCATTAGTATCTCACTTTCAGTATTTCTCATTTTCTCCCCGAATCTAATTGCTCTCCTTCCTGCTCCTATTCTTATTTTGTCCCTTTTCCCTGTATACTATACTATATAAACTTATCCACCACAGCACAGATGGTGCAACCGCTACCACCCTGTCCACCAATATTACCCTGCTTAGTAATTCAGCTATAAATTCTTATCTCATAAAATATAAATATGATCTTTTTACTGCTCATTTCAGTGGTGATCTGAGATAGACATCTTTATATTCATAATCTTTTAGAAAATGATGTCAATGATACGACTACGCTGCATATAATGTAGTACTATAATTTATCTTCTGATATTATAATGAAATAGTGCATTGAAAATATACATTTGATTCCCTCTGGTAGCCTAATTTACGAGTCGTTGGATCTCATTTCAGGCTATCTTGGAAATATGCCATGTAATAGTCCCGCATGGCGTGTCATATTCCAAAACTGGAATACGCATTTAGTCTGCCAAATTTGAATGCTAGGCATTGACGTATAAATGGGTAGACTTGCTCATTATTCATGCCGGCAGTTCACTCTTGGCAAGACATTTGTCGATGTGCCGGGAATGAATATGGCTCATCTCTCGTTTCCTTTGACTTGTGTCAAAAGAGCTCTTATCAACCGAGGCAAGCCAACGGGAGGCGAGAGCTACTATACACACTTGTTCTCACCTCTCTCGGCGAGAGTCAATTGCCGGCATCATGTATAAAAAATATCCCTATGCAAGTGTATTTGGTAAACTTGCGCCCTTTACTACTAGTCTTACTACCGCTCCTTGGCCTTGCATAGTAAGAAGCTCCCATTAGATTATTACGAGTACTATTTGTTACAAAAATGCCATCGTGTGTTTTTAAGCAGAACAAAAGTCATTCACGGAATGATTCTGTTGAAGCAGATATTAAATGCGCAGTTTTATATAAAATATTTTATTAATTAATAAGTCCTCAGACTAAAATTATACATAATGTCCTCAGACAAAAATTACTTAAAGACTAACATTTCTCTCCTAATTCAAATACAAGTTATTTCAGTTATATTCAAATAGGCAAAAACAAAATAAAACCAGTTCACTGCAGCTACAATGAAACAACAACCTTGAATGTCTTAAAAGAAATATAACAATAGGCTATTATTTTATATAAACAAAAACAAAACAAGTTTTAAGTAATTTAATTTAAGAATGAATGTCTTGTAATTCCAACACACCCCCTCAAGACATTCATTTCAACAATTTAAATAATTTGAAGTCCCAATCCTTCAGTGAATTTTTAATTTACAAACATCACCTCCTTCTTCAATACATTTTAACATTTTTGTAGCTTTATTTTTTAATTCTTCAGACACCTGACTATCATCAATTATCCACATCAAAATTTCATGTAGCATATCCGGTATTTCCATATAAACATTTTCTTCTAATATTCCATTTAAATAGGCAGTTACAACATCAAATTGTCTTATTACAAGTTTTAATTCCACAGACAATGCAATTAAAAGTCTCATTGATTCCATTCTTGCAACTGGAGCAAAAGTTTGATCATAATCAATACCATATTTCTGACTATAACCTTTTGCAACAATACGAGCTTTTCTTTTTTCAATAAGCCCATCTGATCCAAATTTATTTGTTAAAATCATTCGACTTCCCACAACACTTTGACCTTCAGGTAATTTTACAATATTCCAAGTATCATTTTTTAATAAACTTATGACTTCTGATTTAATTGCTCTCTTCCACTCAGCACACTCTTGAAAATTAATAGCATCTTCCAATTTAACTTCAGCTACTCCAACAAATATATTATCATTATCATTATCATCTTCATTAGAATCAGATTCAATCCTTTCTTTAACTTCACAATTATTAACTTTTGAAAATAATTTTCTGGGACGTCCTTTCAAACCTGTTTTAATTAATTTTGGTCTTCCTGGTCCTCTTCTTTCTTCTCTAGTATATTCTCTTGAGTTTCTTCTAGTAGTTTCTTGAATAGATGATTGAATACCAGATGAATTTTCATTTTCTTCATTATCTTCTAAATTTTCTTCTGGGATTCCATCTAAAATTTCTGTCTCATTACTATTTTTAAATCCTGTTATCAATTCAATCCATGGTTTATCCTTGTTTTCAAAATCATTAATAATCAGCTGTTTAATCTCTTGGTTCTTTAAAACTGTATTAACATTATCTTCAATAAATTTCACATCACGAGCAACAATAAATTTTCTCTTTTCTGGTAACCAAATTCTGTATCCTTTTGATTCACGTGGATAACCTACAAAAATTCCTTTCATTGATCTATCAGATAATTTGCCTTTTGTTGGATCTTTATCTAAGACATATACAGTTGATCCAAATGCTCGTAAATAATTTAAATGAACTTTATCCCTGTTGAACCATCTCTGATAAGGAGTATCTCCATTAATACTTCTTGAAGGACATCTGTTTCTCAAATGACATGCTGTAGCTACAGCATCAGTCCAAAACATATCTGATAAATTTGATTGAAGTAATAAACATCGTCCCATTTCAACAAATGTTCTATTTAAACGTTCAGCAACACCATTTTGCTGAGGTGTTCTTACAACACTTAATCGACGTTGAATACCTTGATTACGCAGGAAAGAATCCATCTCAGTATTACAATACTCTTTACCATTATCACTTTGAAGATACTTAATCTTCTTCCCTGTCATACGTTCAGCTTGATTTTGATACATTTTGAAAGCTTCTAGTGCACCACTCTTCTGTTTAAGAAAGTATACTTCACACCATCGAGAATAATCATCAATAAATGTAATAAAATATTTTGCTCCATTCACTGATTGTGTCCTAAACGGTCCAACAATATCTGTATGAACTATTTCAAGAAGTTCTTCACTCTGTCGTTCACTTCCTGAAAACGGTAACCCTGTCATCTTACCTCGTAGACACACTTCACATCTTGACAAACATTTCAATTGTTCAGAGGTTACTTTACTTGTAGTATTCTGATTAATCACCCGAAATAAATCCTTAGCATTTAAATGACCCATACGACAATGCCACATCAATAACTCAGAATTAGCTTTATCTTCTCCAATACAAGCTTCTTCATTACCTTCTTGTAAATAATAGAGATCACCACGCCTTTCAGCAACAAATTTAACATTTCCAGTCATATCCATAATTACAGCTGAATCTTTTTTAAATAGAATTTCATGATCCTTATTAGTAATTTTAGCAACTGATACTAGATTTGACCTTAAATCTGGTACAAATAATGTGTTTGAAAAATCTACTGACCTCAGCTGTTTACCATTACTAATCGACAAATTAACAGTACCTTTTCCTTTGATTTCACTACTTGCTTGATTAGCCAAATTTATTTTCCCACTAATTTCTTCATTTAAAGACTTAAATAATTGTTTATCACCACATAAATGTGTTGTACAGCCACTATCAAGAATCCAAGGTCGACAACTTGGAACACTACCAGCAAATTCAACATTAAATACTGCAAAAGTATCATCATCCGCTTGAGAACATTGGTTTTCTTGTGTGTATCTATTCTGTCTATCTGGTCCATTTCTTCTGAAATTTGGTTTCAATTGAGTTGGACATTCAGGAGACTTATGTCCTTGTTTTCCACATTTAAAACAATATCCTTTAAAAATATTGTTGTAACTCGGTTGATTTTCAGCCCTTACATTTCCAGCTAACTCAACAACTGAATTTGAACCAATTTCACTCTTCTCAAGTATCTTAACCTTAAGAGCTTCAACCTCCAAGAGTTCATCACGTGATTCCATAGCACATTTAAAACCTTCATAGCTATCTGGTAGACTATATAATAACATTACAGACAATAAATCTTTATTCACTTCAATATCCATAGCTCCAAGTCGATCAACTATATCCGAAAACTTGTTTACATGATCCCTGACATCACCACCTTCAGACATCTTGTGAAGCATGAGTTGCTTAAGTAATAAAGCTTTTCTTGCAGGTCCTTTGGAAGCATAAACTGAGGCAAGTTTTTGCCAAACTTCATGAGAAGTATTACAACCTCGGACATGCTGCAATTCCGTTGAACTAATTGCTAATATTACTTCTGACTTAGCTTTACGATCAATTTTTATCCATCCATTTCTTTCTTCTTGATTCTTTTCCGCAGCAAAAGGAATCGGTTTTTCACCACTGACATATTCCCACAAATCATTTTTGATCAATAGCGCCTCAACATGAATTTTCCAGGCTTCATAATTGTCCTTACTCAACAGCTCAAATCTTGTAGCACTCACTGATGTCATCATATTAATTTTTTTAATTAAAGCCTAATAAAGCCATATAATATCTGGGCCCATAACCTGTTGAAGCAGATATTAAATGCGCAGTTTTATATAAAATATTTTATTAATTAATAAGTCCTCAGACTAAAATTATACATAATGTCCTCAGACAAAAATTACTTAAAGACTAACATTTCTCTCCTAATTCAAATACAAGTTATTTCAGTTATATTCAAATAGGCAAAAACAAAATAAAACCAGTTCACTGCAGCTACAATGAAACAACAACCTTGAATGTCTTAAAAGAAATATAACAATAGGCTATTATTTTATATAAACAAAAACAAAACAAGTTTTAAGTAATTTAATTTAAGAATGAATGTCTTGTAATTCCAACAGATTCAAAGAAAGATGGTGTAACTTTGAAATAACATTAATTATTTGCAGTATTATTTAAAAATGTATTTCTATTACAATATGATGGAACGTTGCCAAGTGTACAATATAACTATAGAACATTTTTTGTTTCGCTCACAAACTTGCAGTGATAAGCTGGGTTCACACGACATTGTACTGCACGTTTTTTGCTGTATAAATATTATCGAATAAACAGTTACGCATACATTTTATATAGAACCATTTGCACAACGTTTGAACTGCAAAAAATCGTACACACTAAACACGTTTATCCAATACTCACCGGACTTGTCAAGCAAATCGAATGAACTTTAACGAATGCTTACAGTGGCACATAGTACGGTATCTCTCACACGGCGTGACTTTTATCGAATAGTAACCGAATAAGTGTCTAGTGCTAAAGTATCATTTGCATGTGTTTATTATTAGAAAAAGTTCGACGAATCTTTTATAGATAATAATTTATTGATTGCTTTGGTGGAACAAAAGCCCGTTTTGTCGCATAGAACTATGGAATTATATAAAAATCGCGTTGTAACTCAAGCGGCGTCGTAGACAATATTTTACCCAAGAATTTCAAATCAACAATAATTCGAGTCCGAACTCTATTGATTCGTCCTATTAAAACTACTCAGATATAGTGATATGATCAAAATGACTTTTAAATCGAATACATATTTTAACCAAATAAGTACATCTATACATATTTTAATGAAATTAATAAAACTTAGGTAATACCTATATCAAACAGCGTTTTCTATTATTTCTTTACTTATCTTAAACATAAAGCAAATTTCATTTTAGTATTATTATTATTTATTATATTAATTGTGTGCCTTTCGAATTTACAATCTACATTATTATATTTCTTAATGCATTTTATATAAATTCAAAGTTAAAACTAAACTTAAACTATTCTAGACTATTACTACTTCGAATAGTACTTTCTGTTTCTTCTTTTCTTGATCCTCTCTCTTCATGTCCCCTACTCCTCCTTTATTCACACCGTTTCCTGCATCTCCTTCCTTATTGCCTGTATCTTCATCTATCACCTCTTGCCTTCCTTGTCTCCTCTCGACAAACCCTCTATTATCTTTTCACTATCTTTCCTGCCTTCTCTCTTCGTTTTTACTTCTCCACTTATGTCTATTACAGGCATAAACACTCTATCTTTACTATTTCCTCTTGACTCTCTTACTTTACTATTTCTTCTTGACTCTCTTCCTTGACTATTTTATTATTGTCTCTATCTCCGTCATCCAACTCTTGTCCTTATCTCCTTTCCGCAAATTTCATTTTAGTATATTTATTTTGCCGTATGAAAACTACGGCTATACGTTTTTACTAATAAAATATTTAAACCGTGCGAACATTCCACTGATTATACGTTTAAAATCGAATACAGTAAAAAACGTGCAGTACAATGTCGTTTGAACCCAGCTTATCTCTAAGAAACAGGCGTCCAATGCATTTTTCTATCAATTTTTATTACAGTATATGTATATATATATAGACTGCATGATAATGCAGTACTATAGTAATATACAGTATAGTAATATATAGTAATATACATTCATCTAATGAGGGTGTTACAAATATCCTCTAATTCATATTTTAAATAAATGCCTGAGCATAATATTGTTAAGCTTGTAGTTTTATCAAATCAGTTTTTGACACAGTAACCGAGAGCATTTCTACTTGACGACCATAGTTTTGTTTCTGGGTTAATTTAAATCGGTTATACACATACGTAATCAAAAAACTTATTATGCAGCGGTGCAGTTCGCATATGTGAGGCCACAACACCACTAAAATTGCTAACGTAGTATAGGATCAGCATCGGAAATACGTCTACTTTAAAAAAGTCAAATCTGCTGTCGATAGAGATTGGAAATTGGCTACTAAAATAACACTATAAGTAATTTTGTGCAAATCTGTTTATGGCTTCACCTGAAGCTATTTAACATGACGAAGAAGTCCGCACATCGCAACGCGCAACTCTCAACTCGTAACTCGTAACTCGTTTAAATTAAGGTTACATTAACAAAGTTTTCTTTAGTTATATATTCTGAACGACACCCTGTTGTTGTTCGTTGTTAAATACTGATAGAATAAGAATGTCGATGGGTGCTATTCCTACTGAATTAAATGTAAATCCCCCACCCATCTGTACCTCCCCCCTCTCCCCGAACGCCTCCGCACTCCTGTTTATGCGTTAAACGTCGATAGGGAGGAAGCTGTAGTGTAGGTGTTTCGTGTGGGTGTTTTAGGTTTTCCTCCCCCCAGCTCCCAGGATATCAAACTCCCCGACAATGTAGGCTTGTTAGGGGCTATGGAAAATTGGGATGGCACCCCCAACCATTCCTTTATTTTCTTTGAGACACCATAAGCATCAAGCACGGTCTATTTTCATGAAAAATAAAATTGAAGGATAACTTTGAAAAGGAACCGATAAAAATTTTAAATCCTTTTTTTTATATTAAATACTGTTAACCACATTTATACGGGTGCGGATGCGGGGGAGGTGCGGATACATTTGATGTTTATTTCCCTTTAGTAAATATCCGAAAACAAAATGTAAATACGTGTCAAAGTTTTAATCCTACGTTCAGTATTGCTCAGATTAGTGCGACTCCAACATGCGACATTCATATTAAGTCTACTAAACAATAAACTCAGCGAGGTTTTTTCAGCGATCAGAGTGTTTTTAGTATATTCGTTATTATACATTTGTAGTTTGTAAATTCATTGATTTTTTTTTTAAAAAGCGATTTATTTCTTAATAAAAGATATTGTCTACTGCAAAAAGCGCTTTATGTATTTAGTTCACCGTTTTTACAATTTTTTTATTCCTTCCAAATAATTGGTTTCCTCAAGGCACTCAAAATAAGCGTTTCTTTCAGTAATGATAGACTCAAATCTCTTACCACACAGCCATTTCTTCAGGTTTGGAAACCTAGTCTAAATCATTTGTGGCATAACTAAAGTTTAACCTAAAAAAGTAGGTTTTACAACTCTAATTTTGTCAAAGAACGATTAATGAAAAATGTCGGTTACTTTCGAACAAAAATGAGAACGTAGATGCAAAAGTATTAACCAAGGTTTATAATAATCTTCAGTTAACTGAGTTCTGAGCATTGAAGAAAAGGTCCTTACATACGAGTCTTTTTCTGTCAATTCCTTCAGAACGCTTGCCGATTTCTTTTTCACAGCTTGAACGGACTCAAATCTTGTTCCTTTTATTGGCCGTGCTGATTGGCCATTAATCCGGTGAATAAGGCATTCAAAGTGTCAGTACAAACATTTTGCGATCAAACGTAAAGAATTTTGGGCACCATTTCGGCACACAATTTTCGCATGTTTCTTCTTTTATCAATTCCTACAGTTTCGGCAATCGCACGAATACTTAACCGACGGTCAGATCGGAATCAGATTACCGATTTTTTCAATATCGTCATGCGTTTTTGACGTGGAACGGCGACTTGGACGGTAATCATCTTGAACGTGTTCTCGGCCATCTTGAAAACGCTTAAACCACTTGAAAACACATGTACGCGATAAACATTTATTGCCATGCACTTCTTTCAATAAATTATAAGTTTCATTAGCGGTTTTTAAAGTGAAATTTCACAAAAATTCGTTGCTCTATTGTTACACTTAACATTTCTGACGAAACAGAAAACAACTCTAAGGCCTGTCTCAGTATGGGACCGTATTTAAGCGACGGCGTATTCGGACGTAAATCGGCGGATTGGATGAGCTACAAAGCAAACCGCCTATGTGTGTCACAGATGTCTGTAGTCGTGTATTAGGGGGTGTATTGGAGTTCTTTAGCACTTATATAATTTATCATGAGAGCAAACTTTAACTATAAGTTTTATCGATACACTACTGGTATTAAAGGGACTTTAGCATTTATTATATATCTGAGTTCTGGTTGGCGTGAATTTAATCTCTCTTTCTTGAATTCAAAGAATTAATTTTTCGGTGTCCATGATTCACTGAAATACAAACATAAACTGAAGCATGCTGAACATACTCGTCACAAGCGATGTCGCCGATAGAACCGAAAAGATCCGTATTGCAGCGTAACAACAAGCGATCTTAGGTATCCCCTCCAGTCTGAGGCGGCTGTTTGCATTTACAAAGGTTCGGATAGGATAGTGTTGTAGTAGTGGTAACACTTGGTTAAAATTCGCCTTTATACGGTTCTAATGAGCGAGTTAGTGCCGCCCGTATTCGGACGGCTTTGTAGCGTGCAGTCTGAGAGCTCCAGAGCGATCTTATTACATTTACAGGGTTCGGATAGGAAAAGCGTAGTAGCCCGTATACGTCCGGCAGAAATTCGCTTAAATACGGTGCCATACTGAGACAGGCCTAATACGAACGAAGGCTACGGCTGTTCGAAAGAGAAAGCTTCACGACGTTTGGCGCATACACTCTTCTTCTGTATCAGCGTCAGTCTCGTTATTTAACAGCCGCTCCTCGTACAATACATATTACTTACTATATTATATTACGAACCTACATATTTCTGTGTTATACGTTATACATTATACCATTATACTAGGAGCTCTAGTACTAAAGAAATAGATTCGCTCAAGAAAGTATATATTTTTATAATATTATACAATAAGTATACGAAGTATATTATAAAATACTTAATGTTTTTGCACCTTTTAAGCGTGGGAATATTATTGCGCCCCTTCACATTTATCCCTCGAAGTCAAGAAGCCATTAAATTACATATTTCGAAATAATAAGATTATTAAAGTAAAAATCTTGCTAATATTTTCCTTCATTTAATTTCATTTATTCGCATTTAAAATATTACAGCATTTAACGCACTTTTACGTTTTTCTGAACATTTCTATAAATGACGGGAAATTGAATCCCGATTCATGCAAAATAACGACTTAATTCTGTATGAAGACGTTTGAATAAATATGAAAGAAGAATTGTCAGCTGTATTGTGTCTGGAGGAAGGGTACGTGTACTATTGTTTTACAGAATAATTGGTACACCTATTGGGTATTGAAATTGAGACTGATTGGGATATATAATAAATTTAAACTTAATGTTTAGGCCTACTGATCACATTTTAAGCGGATTCCCATGCCTAGCGGTCTCCAGAATTTGACAACGGAAGTGAGTGGTCAGAAGCGTTGTGACGTCACATGCAGTATAAAATATATAAATATATAATAAACGACACAGTGATGCTTGATGCTGACTGCTGTGTTTTCGGGTTCGATCGCCGGACCAGATATATATTTTCTAGGTTTGGTTGTTACAAACTTCTATTGATTGTTATCACTTATTAGACAGCGGTGTAGCACACATATATGAGGCCATGACACCACAAATACTGCCAACATTGAAGGAAGTTGTCGGTGATAGGACTGAGTATCGCATATAGGCCGACGCTAAACAAATTAAATTAAAAAAAAATTGTATTAATTAAAATGTGTAGTAAGTATAAATGTTTTTTTTTTTAAAAAGGTATTTTAATGAAAAAATTCAAAATTTTCATGTGATGTATAAAAAAAAGGTCATTTATTCTAAGCAATATTAAAAAAATGATATATTGAAAAGTGTGACATTACACCAAGTGGGTCCGCAAAATGTGATAAGGACGGTGAAGGGGGGGGGGGTAGAGAAGAGGTTGGATAGTAGGAAATTTGTATGACGTAATTTATGGTCGGTCCCCTGGTAGCATTTGTTAGAAATATTTGCCACCCATTGTATACAGTTATTAAACTTTATTTGTTTTTGAAACATAAATATTAGCTCAAACTCTGAAAGTACATAGAAAATATGATGGATGCCGATGACACAAAACCGGAAGTACGATTTCTCTGCAGGAGACTATTGCTTTGATATAACGGCTGTTCTTGCTAGGCTATTTCCCTGCGGGTAGTTCCGCCACCCGTTTAATAAAACGACTAGGAAGTACAAAGACGCTGCACCAGAATGGCTTGACATCAGACATTCCGATATCCTCTTCTCTCCTCCCCCCACATACCCTACCCCTCCCAGTTTCATCCCGTCCCATACCCTTACAATCTTCCTGAGACACAGTTCATTATAGGAAGGTTAGCTGTCGTTACATCAAAAGCAAATATTGGTTTCATTGTGATAATATTGACTTCAAATTATTTGTATTTGTTTTGTTTATACCAGCTAAAGTTAAACACAGCTGTGTGCTTGTGTGTATTTCACAAAATCAAATACTTGCTGTATTTACTTGACTTACGCGGTTAATACTTTTCGGCAGTAATAGTTTTTCTGTCTAGTGTTATGCCGGCAGTTAGTTCACTTTCGGCGAGACATTTGTTAAAACGTTTGTCAATTTGTCTCACCTCTTGTTTCATTTGAATTGTGTCGCTTTGAAGGTCGCTCATCAACCGAAGCGAGTGCAATAGTTCACAGTTGATCTCGCCTGTCTCAGCGAGAGTGATCTGCCGGCATTATATATTCATGTAAATTACTACTAGTCTCTGGTATTTTATATTTTAAGACACCTACAACTGGTTTATTAGTATCTGTACTAATAGAAGGAAGTACTACCTGTACTTACTTCATTCTATTTTTAAACTCAGACATATCTTATTGGGCATGTATCCTCATTTTTTAGTGGTCGATTTTTCAATTGTTGATTGAAATTGATGTTAATAAATGTGTATTGGCGTGTCTATTTTATTAAATATCTAAATATTGACGGAGATATAGCAATTAAAAATTTGAATTGTAGTTTTAGCTATAAAAATGGTCGGCCATATTTGTATGACGTGAAATGCATTTTAACGTCAGGTATTTGTTGAGTAGGTCAGTGCTGTGGTAATGTTTTGCAGCTGTTGGTAGTCAAATAATCAAGTCAAATTAAAGAATAATAAGTTTTTATTTTATTTAACTCTGCTAAGGCAGACATAATATTGGAATTTTATTGTTCCTTGAAATAGCTGTAAATAATATTTGATATTTTGATAGCTCGATAGCAGAGATTTATGAGCTGTAAGGTTGGTAACCTTACACAAGGATTGTGATGTCACATGCACTTGGAATATGTACAACGTTAAATGCCTTTAATAATTAAAGAGACAAAATGACTTTTTTAATTGTTAATATCTCTTAACATATAAGGAGTTATTAAAAAATAATTGAACATTTGAGGTTCTATTAACCCCTTTTATCAATATGTAGTACACTTTTATAGAAATTAAGACATAGGACACAAGCCCATTTCTAAACAGACACAATTCCATTTTTGTGCTCTAGACACAACAACAATTCTAAATTCAATACAATATTTCATTTTAAATACATAATTCTAAGTTTATATTCTAAAGCCATATTCTAAATTCTTATTCTAAATTAAATGAAATACAAATAATAGCATAAAAACATGCCAAATTGTATTACTAAGGCTACTGAAATACACAATTACAGGCTACTCTATGAATTGTGGAAAATTTAGTATTTGTCTAGTATCTTGATTTATTCAGATTTTGACAAAATCCAACATAAACATAAGCAGCAGTTCTTTTACCAAGTATTTTATATGTATTGTGCAACCTTCTATCTCATTTCTAGGACATGTGAATATAAGAATTTTTAAATTATATTAAACGGTTATTACATGAGTCAAATTTAGAAATAATTCCAAGAGGTTAAGGTTCAAAAACGAGAAATTCGTGGCCCTTCTTAAAATGGATGAAACAAAAGACTTTAGTGACGGGTGGCTGCATTGTATGGTGGTAGTGCACACATTTGCTAACTGTGGAAATAGAAATATATAATAAAGCCGAAAAAATACTGCAAAACGGTGCAGGTTTACAGTCAGTACACAATAAATATATAATTGAAGTAGGTGTGGCCTAACTCTAAATTTACTGAATTTAAAAGCAAAAAATACTATTTAAAAATACTTTTAAAAATCCGCGTACGTCCGAATTTGTGTAACTCAAATCCGCGTAAGTAGAGAACTAGAAGTAGAGTACAGAACGCTTCCAATATGAGACCTACGTAACGCCCGTATTCGGACGGCTTTGTCGTTTGCAGTGTGCGAGGGTTCATTACATTTACAAAGTTTGGATAGGTAAATCGTAGTAGCGCGTATACGTCCGGTCAACATTTGCTTAAATACCCTTGCAGTGTGCGACACGCCTTAAATAAATTAAACATAAAAAAACCATTACGCATTTTTTTTAAAACCTGCTTCTTGGAAATGTAAAAGCTTTTCAGTTATTTATTTAGTACATTTTATGATTCCTATGAAATAATTCTATTCGTTTTTGTTTTGATCAAAAACAGATAAGTATTTTATTCTTGCTGTTTTTGTTCATCATAAAAAGAAAAGTTTATATTTTCGTGTTGCGTAATGGGAAATGATACATTTTTTCAATGCTATAAGTAAAATGTTTTTTTACTGGTTTTCCATTATGGTACACGATAACAGAAACGTTTTTTTTTAATAAAGAACAAAAAGAAACAAATTTTCGCACATTCTATTACAGTTCCTCACACATTTGAAATTTAATATATTGACAAGTGAAATTGATCTTGTAATGAATGCTATGTAATAAAATTTATTGACAAAATAATTCTGTTTCTTTTTTTGTTTCGTATCGGTTAAATTCGGTGAAGTCTGGCCGCTAAGATCATTCGATTTAACTCTCCATCTCTGACGTTAACACTATTTGACATCTCCTTAGAGTTTTATTAACTCAGTATCTACGATTCCTGATCTCAAATATAATATCCGGTGCATCATCATGCGGAGTAAAAATAGAACCGCATATACGAGTACATGCAAAAAATATGAAAAATATAATCAAGCGAATATAGTCGTCTTTTAGATGATCTCTAGAGAATAATTAACTAGCGTTATATTTCATAAATTATTTCCACTCATTAGTTTTACAATAAGTGAAAGAAATTTGAAATTATCTTACTAGTTTACGAGTTATTGAAAGAACAAATCAGTCATCTCTTGTTGATACACCCAATTATGACATATTTTTTCGGACTATATTTGAAAGAATTTCATATGTATTATTTAGGCCTTTCTATTAATTCTCGCCTCATACTAAAAGAGGAGGGGGGAGGGACGGGTAGTTAAATGACATGACGCCACAACTAATCTAAAATTCGATTTTTAAAAAGAATTGATGCTTGACGCTGACTGCGCTATATTTTCTGGGTTTCATAGGGTGTACATATATGACGTCACGACATGACAAAAATTGTCAACATAGTGATAGGACTTAGCATCGAAAATAGCCCGATGTTAAATAAATTAGAAAGAGAAAGAAAAAATGTGACGTCACCAAAGAGGGAGATAAAGGATTGTGAGACAAGACGTGTCAGGGGGAGGAGTTAAATAACCATGAAATTTTTGTGACGTAATTTATAGATGACTCCTTACATAATATTTTAGTGAATTTGTAATGTTGGTCAGTATTTAGTACAATTGGACCACAGCTTCTTCTGTATTTTCAGTTATGTAACGTAGATATGGACTACAATATACACGAGTATACGACAAATCAACATTATACGAGAAGAAAGGTCTGTTGACATAGAAAATCGTCCGAACCATTTAGAAAAAGAAAGAAAAATTAATGTAGTCAGTCTTCTATTGTATTCTGGAATCTAGTATGGCTTGCGTATACTATGAGTATTCGAGTATTCGTATTTCGAGTTCAATCAAGTTTTTCAAGCAGCGCTGCAGAGTAGTTGAGTGACTGCCTGCTCGCCTGAGTGATAGGCAGCCAGCGAGATTGTCTGTAAAGAGGTCTACTAGCGCCTACTACAAGCCAATTACTACTGTGTATACGTGAAGTATATTATGTCTCATTTCATTGTACTAGGGTGGAAAATACTATTGATCAATACTATGAAGTAGTTTTCATTCTCCCTTACGTTTAAACACTATGTTAAAAAAAAAACTTTTTCTATTTATTATACTAAATATTGAATTTCAACGTTGCATAACCTTAATCTCATTTATGATTTCATAAATAATCACGTGTTGTACTCGTATAACTGACAAGTTAAATAAAAATAAATCTTTATTAGTGTTACCATAACTGTAATAGAAAAAATAAATTGTTTTGTTTTGTTGATTTTGTTTTGTCTCGAATGTAGTAAATAACCTATAAAATGATTAGTTAAGTATTAATTAATTTCTTTGTTAATAACAGCATGATACTAAAGTTAGGATCGCGAATAATATGAGAATATTTCGTAAGTTCTGCGCGTGCCCCGGTTCCTGCAATGTTCCGGGTTAACACCGCATATATTGGTTGGTAGTTGGTAGTTGGTAGTTGGCGTTGTTGGTACCCCTGCGCTGTCGCTGACATTTCTTAAACTGCAATCGGAGTACACGCACGTATGTGTACACAAGCTCGGTTTAAAAGTGTTGGTGCTTCAAATCGCATGTAAATACTTATACAGTATATCGACCTGAATTCGCCTGTAAGTAACTAGTAACTTGTCCCTCATTTACATATTTATAATAATATTCAAAAATATGGATTTATTTTATTATTTTATATTTAATTAAATATTTCATTACACAAAAGTTATAAGTGATATGTGACAAATAATAATAAAAATATTCTATGTTTTATTTTATTAGTTTATTGAATGATTCATTAAATAATATTCCATATTCATGTGTGTGTTTATTTGTTATTAATTTATATTTGACAGAGTGAGACAAAATATTAAACAATATTAGCTAAACTAGATAATGAAAAGTGTTACGGTTTTATTATAATTTATTTAATTTATGCACATGTAGTCTACATTGTTAAAACAAATTGAAATAATATATTATTAGTATAGCATATATTCGCTAAGCAAAGTGATGTATATTTTACGTAAACGAATATTATAATTTGCTAAAGAGAATTCTAGACAATTTTTGATTCATTTGCGTAATATAAATATTTCAAAAATTTTATAGATTCGATTTTACATTTCCATTCACTTTTAAATTTTAAACAATAAATTGTCTCATTTAATATATATATATTTTAACACACACACATATATATATATATATATATATATAAATTGAAGACGATCATATGTAGTAAATAATAATAAATCGATTCATCGATTTATGTTATAGTATTCTTGAAAAAACAGTGGTACGACAGAATCCCCTTGCCAAGGAATCTGTTGGTTCGGGATTGGTTCGTCGTCTCAGTTTTATTAGCCGTGGTACCAGTAAAGATAATTAATTTAGTACCATTACGTGGGTCCTTTGAATAATTTCGAACGTAACATAGAAAAAAAATTATAGCATTTCACGATTTAATTTTCGAGATACACGAAATTATTTTCAAATCATAAATAGCATGAAGCAATAAATGAAACAAAAAAAATAATTCCATTAATTTTGTCACATTTTTTATTTATTTACCGTCTGTCTATTTCTTATACTGAGTCCTGTCACCGACAGGTTCCAACAATGTTGGCTTTATTTATGGTGTCGTCGCCCCATATATGTGTTCTACACTGCTGCCTTATAATCAAATTAATTTTGATAACAATAAACCCAGAAAATATATCATTGGTCCGGGGATCGAACCCAAAAGTACAGCAGTGTAGCGTCGAGAGTAAACGCACTCGGCCACTGTGACGTCTACTTTAATTTAAATATGTATGTCTTTTGATTTGTTGACAAAACATAAATTGACCAAATTGTCTTAATATATTTTTAGGATTTTTAGGTTTTGTTTTAATTAATTGGCAATATATAATTATAATCTCATTGCCTTATTTTGTAACATTTTTACTGACTTGTGTGATATTCATTTATTTGATAATACTGGCAAATAAAATTTTAACCTTAAGTTGCATTGTACTACAATTTTATTTGTTTTTTTGACACATGACGTTAGAGAAAAAGTTAGAAAATAAGACCCTTGGTATACAGCATGCAAATAAGGCCTTGACAACATAGCAGGAGGTTATCGGTGGTTTAGCAGTATCGTAAATACACCATAGTGAAATACAATAAATATAAAAAAAATCATATATGTCACAAACTTTCCGATCTCACAATTATATCAGTCAGAGTGGCCATACCATATGTGGAACAGTACGTTTTAAGAGAAAATGTTGAAGTACATATACATACATACACCCGTACGGCCCGCACCCCATGCATGAGCCTACTGTTATCAATATAGGATGAGTCAGAATTTTGTTGTACAATTTTTTTGCACTATTATCATACATTTTTATTTCCATTTATATTAAAAATTCCATAAATTTCTGAGTAAAATAGTTCCATGTCTAAATAGCTTCTTCTTTTTCTTTCTTGTTTCCTTTTTTTCAACTTCCGGTGTTTGCATTTAAATGTGGTATCAAATATATTTTTCTGCACTGTGTATCAGTGGTGTATTAAGCCAGCTCTAGCTAAAATATTATTGTAATTCCATTATATTTGTAGCTTGTGTATTACTCTTACAATTTATAAAATTGTAGTTAACTTATAAAAAATCTCAGGACTGCGTGATATTTTTGTAATGTAGGTTTTTTTTTATATTTATTTGCCTTGTTTTTATTCGCCATATTTTACAATTTATAATTCAATTTAATGTCAACTATATTGACAGTTTCTATAGTGTCACTGAAATACACCGCTGCCTAATAAGTTTCAATTATTATATGAAAACATAATCTGGGTGAAATGGCATAGCTAGGTGATGTTCCAACACAAAAATTGTCAGAATTGTTTCATAAGAATATTCTCTCTTTCTAACATCGTACAATTTAACGGGGATATAGTTGTTGTCTCTTTTACATTTGAAAATATTTAATTTATTGAACATGAAATTTCATATTATAGAAAAAGAAACAAGATATATCTGTCTCTGTTACACTTTAATGGTTTATTTGCAACTTGACATCCCTTGAACGCGTGAAATCAAATTAAATTGTTTCAAGGCAAAAAATGATGTCAAACTGACTCCAAAATGTTTACTGGCAAAATTTATTGCTGCTTCGGGATCTAACCCGAAGATATAGCAGTCTGGTAGCAAGCATCTATGCTCTGCGTCACTGAGTCAGTAATGTTTATAAAATCGTAAAAACTTAGAGACGATACAGTGGTCGAAAGCGTTGAGGCTTGATACCCGAGCGTAATGGACTGCTGTGTTGCCTTCGAGTTCGATTCCGGAACCAGCACCAAATTTTCTTAGTATAGTTGTTGTTTCATTTACTTAATTATATGAAATATATAATCAAATACTTATTAGAAAGCGGTGTAGTTCACATATACAAGTTCTACATATTATAAATACTACCAATACAGTTGGAGGTCATCACTAAAAAGACTTTCGACAAAAATAGGCCGACATTAAATAAAACAGATAAAATACTGTCGTGTGAGTCGTGATGTGTCACTATGTCACATTTATTCGTCATAGCCACCATCAAACATTTTTTTACATATTTCACATTTTATAATTCTATTTTACAAATTTCTAAATATTTAAATAATTCACTAATTAATTTTGAATCACTTAACAAAAATTTAGTATTAACCGGAAAAATTTTAATCACATCTAATATTTCACTATTGAATTTTGATCTTTCTAAACTATAATTTGTGCATTCAAATATAATATGATCCAAAGTTCCTTCTTCACCACATTGACATCTATCGTCGGATTTAATATTAATTTTGTACAGATGAGCTGGAGTTTTACAACGATTACTTTTGATTCTGATTATAGTTGATATAATTTTGCGGGACTCATTTCTAAATCATCTTTTCTTACTTACATTTGGATGTAACTAATTCCTTCCTTTTAACTAATGTAATGTAGTTTCATTATTTTATGAAAAATAATACAGTTTTTACTGTGGTTTCAAGTATTTTTTTAAATAACGCAAATGTCAAAAAGTAATAATAACTTCTAAAAGTACAAAACCGGAATGATTAAGGATGGTATTACCCAGTATCTCACGCGTTTGTGCTCCAATGCTAGATCTGATAAAAAATATAACAAGTTGATCATTTTTTGTTCTAAGCGCGGGTCGTGTGGAATTTACTACTTCTGCTATATTATGTATATGGCTAATACGGCACTGCTGAGTTTTAACAATAGTAGTTATTACTATCAACAGTAAAAGGCAACGTTAAAGGATAATTCCAACCTACTGAGTTTTACTTTTAATTTTATGTTTTTTTTTACCCTTAAATGTTTTACCTTGCTAAAAACAAATAATTTTTATTACTGATATACGACGCATTCTTACTAAGTGCATTCAAAATAAAAACTAAAACTTAAAAGTACATCAGCGTAGAAAATGATTTATTTATTTTATTTAACTTCGGCCTATATCCGAGAGTGGGAGACCTTTTTCAATGTTGGCAGTATTTATGGTGTTATGGCCTCATATATGTGGGCTATACCACCGCCTTATAAATTTTATAAATATCTGAACACATAATCAAATTAATTTTGATAAATTTTTGGGGTTTCGAACTCGAAGACACAGCAGTCTGGCATCTAGTATAAATTCTCTCAACCACTGTACCGTCTTGATAAATTTATCTAATAATGGATTTTGATATTTATTAATTGTAATATATTCATAAAATTTGAAGAAACTTTATTTTTTTCTCATTTACATTTATCTGTACGTTATAGAAAGAGGCTTCTGTATCTATCTACCTTCAATCTGTTTTTAAAAAGAGAATTATTCTATTTGTGAATTGAGGAATCAATCAAATTTTGGACTATGAAAAAAACATCATCAATTCAATCAATTAATTAAATAAAACACAAAAATAAAAAATTTTATTAGAGGAAACAGTAGTCTAGAGCATTGATGTTTAACACTGATTGCTGTAGCCTCGGGTTCGATTCCCGGACCAGACTTATATTTTCTGGGTTTGGTTGGTTTTAATTTAGATTGAATATGTATATATATATATATATATGAGGCCACGATATCATAAAAACAGTGGGAGGTGATAGGACCCAGCATCTGAAATAGGCCGATTTTAAATGAATTACATAAATACTTAAATAAGATTTTCTCTCGCATTTACTGCATGGATAATTCTGTTTGTCATTGTTATAACTCATAACATATTTTAATAATGACTAACTTTTTAGAATTTTTTTAACCAATTATTAAAAACGAAGAGGGTCAGGTCAAGTTGCGTCACTTCTACGTGACGAAAATCTCTTCAACTTTTTTCTAAAATCCATGATTTTTTGTGTGTTGACTTAAAATCAAGAATAGGTGTAAAAAGAGGGTATAACTAAATAGTGAAAAGGAAACACTATAAAAACTAAAACATTTTACTTTGGTCAGATTTTCATATACCTTTCTCTTTCTATCATTAGTGTTTATATATATCTTTATCTCAACAACACATAAAAGACGGGTCTGATATTGTACTATTTTCGATATCCCGCACCCAGAAAGGGTTTCCAGTGGGGTATTCCCTTAATGTTTAACCCACAATTAAGCCCTCACTCCCCCTACCTCTACCCCTTACCCTCTGCCCCCTGCTGCGTGATATTATTAAGCAGCGTGTTCATTTATTTTGCATAAAGAATTAAACGTATACATTTACGTTATTGATTGCCAGCAACGTCGCATGAGGGATTGTTTATACTGCTAAACGAATTCGAAAATTTAAATATTAAATATATTTTTATTTAAAATATATAATACACATTTTCTTACTTAATGAATATGTAATTTGAATTTAATTATAAATTCTGACAGCCTCTGGCATAAATGTTATAAAATAATTAAAATATTTTATGTGCTAAAAGATAAAATTTAATTCCATTAAAAGGTATTTTTATTTGTATAAGTATTTTGTTACATATTTCTTGAGAAGTTAATTTAATTAAAATTTTATGGTCTTGGTATTGGTATATAGTCTTAAGAAATATGCGCAGTAGTCATGTTCTTAAGACGGTACCAACCGATGCAGTGAACGTTTCATTCAAATATGAGAAGATTGACATGGCAAGTTTCCTACTACACGGTGGAACGAATGTTTGATCCGGATGATTTATTTATTTTATTAATTTGTCGATATTATTAACACTGACAATGTTTAACAAAAACTTTCAAGTAAATAAAGAACCTTATAAAAATAAAACCTTCCTTTGTTGGATGATTCGTGCAGCAGTGCATGACATGTAGATAAAGTGTGTGAAAGTACGTGAACGTTGGACATACTTAGTTCCAGCATCGACCACACGATTTCATATCAAGCGTCCAACGTTGGAAGATGTTCGTAGCATCGTTTGGTACCGGTATTAGTACAAATTATTGACTCAAGTGTTCCATCTCGTAGTTGGTAGACATCTATGGTAGACAGGTAGACTTTTGAAACAATCGGTTTCTAATTTCTAATTCATTTTCATACTATTTAGTATTCCAGTATCGCAGACAATTTTAAAATTGCATTGTTTCAATGCATTGTTTCAATAAGAACGGTTTTTTATGAATGTTTCAATAAGAGCGGTCATTTATGGATGTTTCAACAAAAGCTGTCACTTTAAATCAATAGAAAAACGCAATAATTCGATGACATTTCTCAGATATTGTGTTTCTTTACTAACTTCAGAGTTTGCACTTTAGATTAAAATATTATTATTTTTCACTGAAATTTTGCGTTTATCTATTGATTTAAATATGACCGCTCTTGTTAAAACATCCATTAAATGACCGCTCTTGTTGAAATACCGTATACTTTCCAATTAATGCATGACATGTCAGAATACTTCCGATTCGGAATAACTTATAATTATATGCAAAAGAACAAAATGTTTAAACTTGATCTTGAAACTTTAAATTGCCACTCCCGCTACATCCGAGGGTGATAAATATTAAAGAGATATTTTTGTATAGAAACAGGTAGAAAATTGTCTTGTTTAGCAAGTTTCAAGCTTGTTAGCTTGTTAAAAGCTAATTATTTAAGCCAATATTTATTTTCTACTACTCATATGGAAATTATAACGCAAATTAATCTAAAGTTAATTCAAGCATTACATTTGTACTGTGGATATCTGTTACTCATTAGAATTGTGAAACAAAATAATACCAATTAAAAAAAATTTGTGGTACACTGTAACAAGGAGTATACAAAGTAACCAAACATTTCAAATTATGACATTGTTGTTTATCTTTTTGTTTAGTTAAATTAATTTAATGTTGGCCTATTTTTGATGCTTTAACCAACGACCTCTTACACTAACTTGGCAATTTTTATGGTGCCATAGCCTCATATATAGTTACTACACCACTGCCTATTGAGTTTATAATTATGCGATAACATAATTAAATAAACTATAATAACAACCAAACCCAGAAAATATAGTGCTGGGTCCGAGAATCGAACCCGAAGACATAGTGTCTGGCGTGAAGCATGCTCTGAACCACTATGCCACCAGGGAACGTTATAAGCAACGTTATATTGTGTTAATTGTAATTGTATACAGTTGTAATGACTCAGTAAACATTTTGGTGAAATGTGCAAGTTCCATTAAGAAATCTATTCTATTTCACTCAGATTTCATATAGATGCCACATATAAAAAAGATTGACAAAATTTCTCTTTCCAACATCATATATTTAAATGGAGATCTAGTTGTTGTCTCTGTTACATTTAAAAATGTTTATTTTAGTAGAGATAAAATTGCACAATTATTTCACCAGAACATCATAGAAAAAGAAACAAGATATATCTCTCTCTCTGTTACACTTTAATAGTTTATTTGCAACTTCATTCAATACTGATACGGTAGTGAGGCCAGGTGAAGTGATTTTACCATTTGTATTTCATATACAGGGAAAACACTTTTCCTAGATATTTCTTAATCACATCTTCTGAGAATTACTCTTAATTATTAAAGGATTTTAAATAATATCGCAATTTTTAAATTAAATTAAATCTAGGAATAGGTAACTAATCCAAAAGGATCTCATCTTATAATTTACAAGATATTTTATAATCTCTTAATCCTTAAAAAAATCATCCTAATACTTTTTTTTACTTTGAAAACTTCTTCTTAAGATGTTTTGTGATTCTATTAATCTGAAATAAGTCATTTACTAATTTTTAATTTTTTTTATGATATTACTGCGATCGCTAGGTTATAAGTAACATTAATTGTAATATTATATTACAGAATTACGAATTCTGTATCACTAAAATATAATTTTTTTATATATATAATTTGTATGGCTTCCAAGGACTCCAGCCCTTTTTTCGTCATATACACTTTTCCCCTTTCAATACAACTTAAATTGTATATCATCCAACCTCCTGTCGATGGCAAGACATATCGACCAGCTAGGGTTTGCTATTAGAACCTGCGTAAAATGAATATTGATTTATTTGTTTCGTTTATTATTTGGTTCGTATTTCGTATATTTTGATTTGTTTATCATTCGGTTTGTTATTTTTAATAAATATATTCCATCTCCGGGAACGGAACCTGGAAACCCGGATCCAAATAAAGGGGTCTATTTTGTAACTGCTTACCTGCTTTTCAAATTCCTTTAATTTACAAATTGGGCTACTTATGCCAGTTTCAAGGTATAGGATCTATTTTGCTTTTTATTCTTCAAATCTTCTGATAGTTTTATGTAAACTGACATAGCTCAGAAGTTAACAGACGTCAGGTAAGCAGTTACAAAATAGGCCCCATAGTTGACTATAGAGTTCAAGTTAACTTCTTTGGTCATCCAACGGGCTATTCTACTTTTATAATTTTAATAGAATATGTCACAAAAATGTTACGTTACAGGTAACTTTTCTTATGTTAGATAAACCTGAACTACACGTATCTCTTTTGTTATAACAATCCTATATTACTATAAAATGAACGTTAGGTGTTCTTGGTATAAGATTCATACGTTTAGTCATCAATCGTCTAGAAGTAATTTAGAATAAGACACTTATTCTAGACGGATTCACGTCAAAAAGTACCGAAGTACTTGACTGAAATTTTTAAAGCAAAACCTTAGAATAAAATAATTAAGAGGTAAGTTTTATAGCATAGGATACAGGAGGAGCTGCTCCAGAGAGTGTTGTAAAGTATACACTGTTAAAGATGGTCTTAAATTTTATAAAAATTGAATGGGATGTGAAATCTTTTTCAATGCGTTGGTTGTAAAATATGCTTTAGAAATATTATAAAGCTTTAAAAAGGCAACGAATTAAAACGGTGCACATACTCGTACATAAAACCTAATTCTCGCTCACTGTTTTGATATTTAGTGTACGTTTTCATTTAATATTATAATCTAGATTTCAGGTTTTTAGAATAGGCATTCCTCGTCACATTCGTGTTTTAATTTAGGTGGTGCGCATGCGTCGTTAGTAATATAAATTTTGACAGTTCGATAGTTGGACAAAATTGAATGTGGAATAAATAAAATTGCTGTTTTTAATAACAATTAGTAATAGAAATTGTTTTTATTTCTTTATTTTTGACATTGAACTTCTTTTAAAAGTAAATTCTACTGCATTTTGACTGTCACATTTTGGAGGTTATAATATAATACAGTTTGTTTTAATTTAGAAATTAGATCTAGTAAGGTGGGAATGATACTTAAAAGATATCTGTATTTATGTATTATTAAAAGTTTGATCATTTCATGTAGTAGAAATAACACAAAAAGAACAAGGATATTTTCTTATAAGGAAACAGTTGTAAAAATTGTGTTTATGGTACAACTGTTTGAATATTTAAAAAGGCTTACACTGTGAGCAGGACCACGTTCTGTGTTCTTTGTAGAATAAAATCTTTCCTTTGAAGAATATCATATTTCATTCTTAAAAATAATATTCAATGGGGAGGAAAGCTTATTCTTTTGTTCTTTGATATTTTTGATACTACATTTATTTTATTTATATTTTACTTGTTTATAGAAAGAACGAGGTGACTAGGCCATTAAGGTGGAAGTCTGTACAACAAGTTTAGGAGATGATTGATCCCAGTTCATCTGAGGAGGAGAGTGAGGAAGATCATGGAGGTCATGGTGGACATGGACACTCTAGTAAAGGGAGTCACCATGGTGGACATCATCATCATCATCATACATCAGATCATGGACCATCCTCTAGCCACACGCATTCTCAGCCTCGGGAACATCACGTGACACACCCTACTGAGCCCAGTGGGACGCTTGAAGTTCCTAACAATGTGGGACAAAGGTAAGCAAATACGGAAAAACTCAATATGTGCTGTGGTCTGTGCAGGTCTATGAGTTATCTCATTAATTCACAGAGCCGGACTTGTTCACGAAGGTTCTTAATGTTCCAAGTGAAAGTTTATATGTTTACTTGTTTGTTTGTTTATATGCGACCGCGATTTGTATGGTGGCTCGAAAACATTTTTTTGATTTTTTTTTTTTCTTTTTACTCTATAACTTTTAATTTACAAAAGATAGAATGTTTAAATTTGGCATGAGTATTAGAAATTAAAAATTGTAAAATTTGAAAAGGGGGCCCGATAGGAAACTTTGGATAAAACTCAAATATCGGATAACTTAATAATAAAATATGTTAAAAATATATGAAAAATTGGGCTAGAAAGTTGAAATTTTATATACAGGCTAACTTTAGTACCTAATTTATGAATCGAAAAAAAAATTCTAAATTTTGAAAAAAAGTTGATCAAATAACAAACAAATTGAACATATTTTATATTTTGTTGAAAAGAATTTATTTTTTTAGTCAATTTATATGAAAAATCATTTTAATATTGAACAAGGTAAATATTTCAATTTGAAAATAGAATTAAACTTTGAAATGAAATTACAAATTATTTTGTTGGTTCAAATCATACACACCAAAGAGTCGTCGCTTTGCGACGGGGGTATATTCTAGTAGTGCTATAATGTTATAAATTGTACAATTATAAACTATATCTTTATCTTATTATTCTGAAATTTGAAGTCGATTGACCGCTTCGGTCTCTAATGTCGGTTTTACACCAGAGATATAAAACAATATAATATGAACAAAAACTGTTTTTCCGAACAAAAGCACCAATGTTTTGTAAAAGCTGAACAGTTCTTAAAACATTTTTGTCTTTAACTATGAAGGTAGGATAGCAATTCTCCGTTTAACCGAATGTTGTCAGTACTTAAATCTTGCAATAATTCTTTTGCGCCATAATGAACTCTCCTTTACAATAGACAACTGACCCAATATTAACCACATTTAATTATAAAATCAACATTGTCGGACATTTTTATGGGACACACAGAAAAACACTAGAAACAAAACCAGTCTGTTCAATGTGAACAGTTTGTTTTCGAAAAATAGAACTGTTTTAAAATAAAACAAATCATGTTTTTGGTGTAAAACCGGCATAAGTAACTTTAATTAAAAATCGATTCATTGGCAATGAGAGTGAATGAGACATAAATACATTTAACTTGTTTATTTTTAAACGATATATTTTCTAATAATAGCTGAAAATAGAAATATTTTTTGCGTATATAAAAAAACGAAAAAATTTGATCGCTTCGTTATGTAAATAGGTCAATATGAAGTCAATATTTTATAAATATAAAAATGTATTTGCATTTGTATTTATGAAGTATATGTATATAGATTGACCAGTTTATTAATGACACATGTCCTAATATTAATTTTTTTACGTTTATATAATTTTGAGTTACTTAACAGTTGTATTTATGAGTTATCCGAATATTGATAAAGAGTTCACTTCTACATATAACTGCATATTTAACTCACATTTCTATTTTTTGGAGATGTCTCACTAATAAACTGAACGATCGATATACGTACATACGGTATTGTATGCTATGTAGAAACTTGTCTTATACTACAAGATTTAGTGTTGTTAGCTTCACACAACGTAATTCCAAGATTCGTTTTTTACCTGTCATATAGTAATCATCTTGCAAAGCAAGTGTCATATTTGCTAGCTTACTATAAGCTAACCTAAGTGTAGCATTGCGTCACACTTTCTACCTTCGACAAAAGTTGTTCCTTACTTAGAAATAAATCGCTACACTCGTATTACGCAGACGCTTGATGGTCGGGCGCATCGTGTGGCCGATGCTGGAAGTAAGTGTGTCCAACATTAATTTTAGAAGAAATTCGGGCTGTTGTCGACCTCACCACACACTTGATCCATATGTCATGCACTGCTGCACGAATCGTTCAACATAGGAATGTTTTATAATTGAAAGTTTCTTTATTTACTTGAAAGTTTTTGTTAATAAGTTAAACAAATCATTCGGATCAAACATTCGGTCCACCGTATAGTAGGTAACTTGCCATGTCAATCTTCCAATATTTGACTCACACTTTGGAGGCAAGTATTTGAATCAAACGTTCACTGGAGCCTGTTTACTTGTATTTTACAAACAAAGTATTTATTAGTTCAAAAAGATCCATGTGGTGTGATACCCTTATCACATTTAAAATGTTTGTAATTAATTTTGAATGACAGCACAACTAAGAATAGGATATAGAAGAAAACCCGGTTTCCTATTAGTTTTTTTTTATTAAAATAGAGCTTGTGTCATGTCTGTTGTGCCATGCTGTTAAAGAATAGTCTTTTCTACTTATTTTTAGATAAACTTGTTACTAAATCACTTTGTGCCATATATGGGTCATTGTGTGGTTAGGGTACATATGTGTAGGTCATGGGCCGTACTTAGAAGTTCTTGGTAAGATGTAGGATCAGATTTTAGGGTAGAGTGAAGTGAGGTCCCAATAAACCAGTTTAGTGAAGTGTCCCTTTTTGTGACTTTTCTATCACTATCTCATTTCAATTATAGTTCGCATCAACTTTATCTTCATTTGTATTCCGATAGGTGGAGTGGTTTCGCCATTTGTAGTCGATAAAATAGACATTTCATATGAACAACTATGACAAACTGAACTGCAAATGAACTCTTTCATGGCAAAAAAGTCATACGCATCTACGCATGCGCAATATGATGGCAAAGTGACTCCAAAATGTTTACTGTGATAGTTGGTAGTATTTATGGTATGATGGCCTAATATATGTGTTGCATATCGCTGCCTAATAAGTTTACAATTATCTATGTACATAATCAATTTAATTTGATAACAAAATAAATTTCTGGTCCTGGAATCGAATCCGAAGACACAGCAGTCTAGCATCAAGATCAATGCTCTCGCCCACTGTGTCGTCAATTTATAGATGTTAATAAATATGATTTCGAATGGACTCCAAATTGTTTACTGAAAATTGGTAATGAAAGGACAAAAAGAACGAAGATAGTAGGAAAACTAAACGTGAAAGATGGAACAGAGAGAAGAAGGAAATGAAAAAGTAAAGAAGAGAGTGTAAACGTAAAAAGAAAAAGAAAAGAAGAATTTAGTATAAGAACTAAAGGATGTAGCAAGGACAAGAAGCGAGAGAGCGAGAGAGACAAAGAATCCTGAGGTGGGTGCTTTAGACGCCAAATTGAAAAGTAAAATTGTGACTAAATATAAATGGGTTGTAAACTAGTCCGGCCAAGAATTAAGCCTCCCAATGACTGTGATTCTAAATGACTTCAATTATTCAGCAGTATTCAATTGTATCCTGCCACAAACGACAGACGCAATTCGAGACAAAGGTCGCAGATTCACTTACTTCAAATCTCAACTATCTATTGATTTTCTATGTATTTTCTCTTGTATTATTGATGACCGTCATGCCCTCCTTGTTTTTCCTCATTTCCTTTTCCAGATGGATTGAGATCATTTATCTTATAAGCTTCCACAGACTCTTACATTAATAGCCTTCTTTTTCTACAGAAAAGTATAAAGATAACAAATGCTGTATCACAGATATCAAAGAAATATTTAAGCCTAAAAAGAATACACCGTAATCCTCTCAAAGGGAAAGATTTTATTTCATATGCGGTTATAAGCCTGTTTAAATATTCAAAATTGTACGTGGGACAATGTTTACCAGAGTTATTCCTTATGGGAAACAACATTGGTTCTTTCTGATCGAAATATTAAATTATGCATACATCACTTTCGTCTGACTGAGTTGGTATCAGAGTTGGAGTGAAGCTATGGACCAAAGGGGCTAAGATAACTTGTATGGTGGCATTAAATTTAGGGGAAGAAGTAAATAAGGGAACAAAAACGAGTCTAATGCGGCACTGGCTGTTATAATAGTAGAATTTCGTGTATATAATAATGTAACTTTAAATGGGGGAGAAAACAAATAATATGAAAGATGGAGAGAAAATATTTATTTCATCAAAAATGCTTGAAACTTTTGTATGAACTTGGAACTTCTTGAGGAACCAGTCACAAAATAAAAACTGTTCGAGAATTGAACCCGAACTCAACATAATTGAATTGAAGAGGTGGATGACGGAGATAGAGAAAAGGAACGAGGATTGAGAAGGAATGACTAGAGTAGAAACAGGAGGGAGAGTAGCAGGAGGAGCGAGGCAGTTTTGTTTTTATTTTTTTTTGGAAGGAGTGAGAATGTTTAGATATCATAAGGATAAAAAAATAAATTAAGCACAATGATATGTAATTTAATGAGAAAAATGTAGTGCCCAATGGCAAAAACATTAAAAAAAATAATAGCATAATTGGTCCATTTAAAACATTATCACGGAGTACGAGTTTTCCTCTACTCCTAGAGTTTTGCGATGCCAGCGAAATATTGTGCAGAAATTGCATCTGCATATGGAGAGATACATCCCAAACTAATATTGATATCACTGAAGTGTGTTCGTCCTGGAGGGGAAAGGAAGTAAAGGGTGAACCAAACACTGTTCGCCGATGGCACGAGGGGTGTAATGTCAACGGATTTACCCTCATTCGCATACCACCACAATCACAATCTGAACGGGTACCCAGCTCATCCATCCAAACTGTGACCGGGGCCCACTGGTGCTTACCTACTAGATTGATGGTTTCAATACAAGATTTTGGGTTCAAATCACATTTAAGATGTTAGAATTGTTCACTTCTTGTGAAAGATTCGAAACCATATCTTCAGAAATTTATAATATTTCATGAATTCATAATTTCATTGATAAAAACTAAACCCGGACTCAACATAATTGAATTGAAGAGGTGGATGACGGAGATAGAGAAAAGAAACGAGGATTGAGAAGGAATGACTAGAGTAGAAACAGGAGGGAGAGTAGCAGGAGGAGCGAGGCAGTTTTGTTTTTATTTTTTTTTGGAAGGAGTGAGAATGTTTAGATATCATAAGGATAAAAAAATAAATTAAGCACAATGATATGTAATTTAATGAGAAAAATGTAGTGCCCAATGGCAAAAACATTAAAAAAAATAATAGCATAATTATTTATCAATGAAATTATGAATTCATGAAATATTATAAATTTCTGAAGATATGGTTTCGAATTTTTCACAAGAAGTGAACAATTCTAAGATTTTAATTGTGATTTGAACCCACAATCTTGGGCATTGTAAACAGCTACACTAATCACAACGCCACTGAAGACGCTGATAAATTTAGTCATAAATTAAAAGTTAAATTTCTTATATAGCACCAGAGACTCAAAACCGGAATTATTCTCTTCGTTATTGTTTAGATCAAAAACATTGTTTTGTATTTGCTCTTTTTGTTCTTCAAACATTATCACGAATTACGAGATACAATCAAATTTCAAACACATTTCGATTCCTGGAGCAACGCTATATTTTCTGAGTTTGGTGTTTACTAGAGTTAAATTGCTTACGTACCATAAAAACTGCCAAAATAGTAGGAGGTCGTCGGTGATAAGACTCAAACTGATGTTAAATAAATTATTTAAAAAAAAAGAGTTTATTTTTACAGCTAAATTTCAATAGCAAGGTCATATTCGTCTGGTTCGTTTGGTTCACTGTGTTTATTTCAGTTACGAATTCAAAAATGACAAAAGCATGACTTTTATTTATCGAGTGATGTTGTATTTGGTTCGTTCGGTTTGATGCTGTGGACAGGTAATCACGAGATGATGGATTGTCATTTGCGTCTGACAGTTATTACACACCAGAGCTGCGGTTTTATTCATTAAATATTGATGCGTCAATTTTATGTGTCTAATTCAAAGTCTGTTTAAAAGTTTTTTATATTATCTGTTGCATTGAATTAGAGGTTTTCCACTTCTCTGTAGTTAGTTTAATTAATTTTAATTAAGAAGTAGAAATTAATCTTGGAATTTGTTTGTGGCAAGCTAGGAAGTGTAAAACTGCACTGCAAGACAATTTCCATATAAGCAGTAGTAAATTAACCTTAGAATTAGCTTGTTACTAGCAAGGAAATGTAAAACTGCGCTTTATGTCAATTTCTATATAAGAATTGGAGAATGAACCTTGGAATTAGTTTATGGCGAACTAGGAAGTATAAAACTGCACTACAAGGCAATTTTCATATAAGAAGTAGAATATTACTCAGTAAACATTTTGGAGTCACTTTGACATCATATTGAAGATGCGTATGATTCTTTTATCATGAAAGAGTTCATTTACAGTTCAATTTCTCACAGTCGTTCATATGAAATGTTTATTTCCTCGACTACAAACGGCAAAACCACTCCACTGGCCTGAATAGAAATTAAGATAAAGTTGATGCGAACTATACTTGAAGTGCAATAGTGATTGAATCGTCACAAAACAGGATACTTCTCCAAATTGTTTACTGGGTAACCTTGAAATCAGCTTGTCGCAAGCAAAGAAATTGCGTTGTAAGACAATTTCTATATAAGAAGTAGATAATTAACCTTGGAATGTATACTTATATAATCCTTTTTTTGTATCTTTCACGAAAATACTGCTTTTGATCTGGGTGCCATGATATTTCGGGATGTAGTCAACCGATTTTATTTGAAATTTATACCGCATCTTCTTTATACTATTATCTACATGTTTCTAACAACGACATAGTTTTTGATTGGATATTTCATACGTTGTACCGCGTACCGCCTTTTACAGTAAATGTATCCAGTATTTTATTCTAATAAAATACCATAATATCTGATCACAAAAGAAGGGAATTAGTAACATATGTTAAAAAGACGACGCGGTGCCCTGAAGGTCCATCTCACTGTATTTAGACTTTTATACAACAAAGACGCATACGAGTGTGTGTGTGTGTGTGTGTGTGTAATACGTAATTTACTACTAACAACTGGGGTGTGTATCCGATGAAGTATTATATTATAAAGATTGTGAAAAATGAATAGTAACCTCAATTACCTATTTCTTCTGTGATGTATTATGCAAATCTAAAACGTATGTGGCAAAACTGAAATTTATATTTGATATAACTATAACCCCATTATTTTTTGGATATTTACAAAATTAAAAACGCCAATATATATAGTGTTTACCCCCGTCGCAAGCGACGACAATCTCTTGTATGTGAATAGAATTTCATTTCAAATTTTCATTCCATTTTTAAATTGAAATATTTCTCATTGTATATTAATTTTACATATATTAACAAATAATTTTTTATACAAATTGACTAAAAAAATATATTTTATTTAACAAAATAAAAAATATTTTCAATTTATTCGTTATACAGGGTGTTTGGTAGCAAGGTGTAATGTCTTAAGGGGATGATAGTTGACACCATTTAGATTATTTTGAGCCATACATGTCTTAGTCGAAGTCTGCTTATTTATTTTTTACTGCTATTTTTATGTTATTTTTATAAAAACACAGTTTCTGACATTTAAAGGCCAACAGTGGCCCTATTTAAGGTGATATATTAATTGTTTTATATTATTATATTTTTTAATATTTGCAATATTTTGAATTTTTTTTCTTTAATATGATATTCAATTATTACACAATCCAAAATTTGAATTTTCTTTAAAGTTTCCTACCGGGCTCCCCAATTTTCTCGGCGCCCCTTTTATAATATTTTGAATTTATAAGTTTTGAAATATGTTTGCATTTAATAGCGTAATACACATGCAAAATTTCACCTTTCTATCTTTTACGAATACAAAGTTATACAGCAAAAAAGGGCAAACTTTTTTCCAGTTTTTCCAAAATTACGGGTTTTCAGGAAATTGAGGGAAAAATCCAGGGACGCCAAAAGTCTTAGAAATTTTTTCTCTGCGAAATAAGAAATTTTCAAACACTTTCCTGTAGCCGTTTTCGATGTACCATACAAAATTCAAATCAAATATATAAACATATAAATATACACCTGTAACATTACAATATATGCTAAGATTAAATTTGATTTCACAAGCCCATAATAAGTGACGAGACCACGCAGTTTCCCGTTGTTGCAATGTAGAAGTACGTACTTGAAGACGTAATAACTAAAATACATTTTCCATTCCAGGGGTCATGACCGATCGCTCTCTCCATCCAGTGGGGTATCTGCAGAGACGATTAGCCACAGTATGGGTTCCTCAAGAGCGAACTCCCTCCCGCGTCCCACCAGTCCGTCACCATCTGTGGCGAGCGAGAAGAACGAGGTCGATATTCAGGTAATTCCGTTAGACTCGTATCACATCATAATTTATCAAATTAACTTATTAAGGGTCGCGACTAATTTCCCCCTTGACTATGCTGGAGAACATCACCCTTTACAATACTTGGTTTAAAACCATTTAGTTATTAGAATAGCAGCATACATTTAATGTAGACATATTGCCCACACTTTTAAGTGCGTAACCCAGTTGAAAGGGAACGAACTTCAAAGACAGCGAAAACAGTGTTCTAATATACGAGTAGAGATACGTTTTTAAATACATTAAAAGTATCTGAGTGCCTAATAGTGCAGGCGCTATAGGTAGTTGAGTATGCAAAATGTGAGGACCGACAACTATGGTCGGATTCTTATACCTGAGACCCCAAATAATAACAAAACACATCTTGCCACCAGCTGTGATGGTCCCTTCCCGCTCCCTTCACATCCCCTCCCTCACACGATATTTCTATAAAGTTTTTGGAGTCAAAGTTACGATCCATCCTCACTTTCACCATTAGAAAAAAGTATAAATTATTACTGAAATAATCATTAAAATGATTTTATAGATTGTACTCAATACATTTCCTTTACAAATAAGAGTAGAGGGGTAAAAAAAAATGGACCAAATATTTGCATTATTAATTTTTGACCATTTCTTAACTTAAATCCATTGGTGGAATTCGGTCCTCACATTTTGCATACTCACTTACCTCTAGCGCCCGGTCTATAACGTAGTTAGATACATCTAGAAATTAAAGAAACTAAAAACACTACAAGCACTATTCATCTCGAATTGAGCCTACATGTAGAATACTACCAGTAAACATTTTGGAGTCACTTTGACATCATATTGAAGATGCGTATGATTCTTTTGTCAGGAAACAATTCAATTTGATTTCACTCGTTCAAGGAAATGTCAGTCATATGAACTACAAATAGCAAAATCACTTCACCTAGTTTCACAACCGTGCTAGTAATGAATAAATTTGCAAATAAACCATTAAAGTGTAATAGAGACAGATATATCTTATTTCTTTTTCTATGATATTCTGGTGAAATGAATGTGGAATTTTATGTTTACTAAAAAAAATATTTTCAAAAGTAAAAGAGACAACAATTATATTTCTATTTAATTGTATGCTGTTGGAAAGAGAAATTCTCATGAAAAAACTCTGATGCCGGCAGTTTACTCTCGCCGAGATAGGCGAGATCGAATGTGTACAGTAGCTCTCACCTGTTCTTGGCTGTTAGGTTTCTGGCGTGGTTTCGGGTGCCTTGTTTCGGTTTCTTTTTCGCACAAGTCAAAGGAAACGAGAGGGGAGACCAATAGCGATGTTCATTCTCAACAAATGACAAATATCTCGCCGAGAGTGTACTGCCGGCATGACAATTTTTTTTTCATAAGTGATATCAATCTGAAGTCTGAATGAATAAGATTGATTTGTTTAGTGGAACTTCACTTAGATATGCCATTTCACCAAAATGTTTACTAAGTAAAATATACTAGCACAATGCTGTTGTTACTAGGGAATGAACAAATTACGAACAACATAAATTAAAAGTTTATTTATTAAAATCACAATATTCAGTAGCTTACATAACATGTCTCGCATCTATAATAAACAACAAACTTACAAGAGAGCGATTTATTCAAGCTTGTCTACGTTTTAATAAATATTTTTACAAAGAATTGCAACTTTTCGTCACTTGATTCATAATTTGACAATCAGCTATCAAACGACATTTGGGTACATAGTAGCAAAAATCCGTTAGAAAAAGCATTTTCAGTTTTTCCAGAATTCTCCGGACAAATTTTCCAATTTTTTTTTTACTGAAAACCTAAAAAATAGCCAATCGGTCCAGCCGTTCTCAAGTATTATCAACGAACAGCATTTAAGGAGGTACAGAAAGTACCGTCAATGCAAAAAGTTTATCTCTCGGTAATACGAAATGCAAAATACGAAGTACATGAAGGACGAGCAAATATTGGGACTGTATCTTTGAAAATGAATTTTTCAATTCCCTATTACACTGCTATTTGCTAGTTAAAATGATTTTTTCATATAATAGTTAAATAAATGAAAAATTACCTATAATTAATATCAAATTTATATTAATTCAATTTAAATTCAAATTAAATATTTTTAAAAAGGAATAATAAATTTGGCAACGCTGTAAATTTACGTGTGTTGACGCATGCGTGATTTGGTTCTTTGACAAATAAATTGTTATGTTTTATAAAATATTTATTCCGAATTTGAATTTCCCGCTCAAATTGGCATTTGCAACGTTGCCGGCTCATAACCTACATTTTCTGTTTCTTACTGGTTTTATTTAAATATTTTCGTATATAGGTATCCTTTTGATAATTTTCTTTTTGCAATAGTTACAGAAAAGATTCTTTTATATACACTTAGTTTTTGAAAGCCGAGTCACCATTTTTTTTATAGTTAAAAGTTATATTATGTGGTGAAATTGAGCTAAAACTTATAATTTGTATGGGAAATGACTATTTTTAATCATATATAAAAAGAAAACTATGAAGCCTAGGTCTCTAAAATTTTGAGACAGCATGTATTTTGACTATTTATATCGACCCTCCAAATTTCACAACGTTTTCATCATTTATGTTAATGTCCTGTACCTCCTTAAATGAACGGCACAGTAAACAAGAGCATTCATACTTGCTACCATATTCCTGTGTATTCGGGTTTGATCCCCGGATCAGTGTTACTTTCTGGGTTTGGTTATTATCAAAATCAGTTTTATTTTGTGTTCATAATCATAAAAATTATGAGACAGCGGTGTGTAGTCACATAATACTGCCAACATTGTTTGGGTCCTCAGTGATTGGACTCAGCATCGGAAATAGATATAACATTAAATAAAATTAAATTACACTTATTTCACATAATGGGCTTGTGTCCTCATCTTTTAGTGGTCGATTTTTCAATTGTTGATTGCAATTGATTGGCGTGTCTATTTTATTAAATATCTAAATATTGACGGACATATAGCAATTAAAAGTTTGAATTGTAGTTTTAGCGCTAGAAATGGTCGGCCATATTTGTATGACGTGAAATGCATTTTAACGTCAGTTATTTGTTGAGTAGGTCAGTGCTGTGGTAATGTTTTGTAGCTGCTGGTAGTCGAAATAATCAAGTCAATTTTATTTTATTTAACCCTGCTAAGGCAGACATAATATTGGAATTTTATTGTTCGTTGAAATTGTTGTAAATAGTATTTGATATTTTGATATATAAATACATATAGCAGAGATTTATGAGCTGTAAAGTTGGCAGCGATTGTGATGTCACATGCATTTGGAATTTGTACAACGTTGAATCCCTTTAATAATTAAAGAGACAAAATGACTTTTTTAATTGTTAATATCTCCTAACATATAAGGAGTTATTCAAAAATAATTTAACATTTGAGGTTCTAGTAACCCACTTTATCAATATAAAGTACACTTTTACAGAAATTAAGACATAGGACACAAGCCCATTCTATTAACTTATACGTTTTTATTTGGATATCCAACAGCAATGTCGTTCACATCGACACTGCAAGAACGACTAATATAGTAAGCAGGCGTCGATGGTAGGATTGGTATCAGAAATACGATGTTACATTAAATAACCAACAAAAGCTATACAGAAATGATATAAAAAATATCGCATAACATTTACCCCTCTTTTTATTCATTTTTTCCTTTCAAAACAAATTAAATTTTATTCCTATACTTTTTATTATTTTTATTTAGAATATTAATCTTAAAAATGTGCGTAATATAAAACAGACTCCGTCACCGTCGACTACTATTATTGTCCATTGATCTTTGCTAATTGTTTTTATTAAATATTTTGTATATTTGGCATCAGCGCAGCGCAAGTACTTGTTTTAGATTATCGTAAGTACAGGGTTCTCCAGAATAGAAGTTACATGCAAAAAAAAAAAAGAAAAAATATTTAAGTTTTCTCAAGAGTCTGATAAGGTTCAGCCCAGTAAACATTTTGGAGTCACTTTGCCATCATATTGAAGATGCGTATGGTTTTTTTGTCATATAGCAGATTATCTTTTTTTAATGGCGTGAAAAGCTAGAACACCAATAGAATAAATAGACCGAGCTAAAAAGAAAGTATATTGAATTTTAATGATACCTCGATTATTTATTTACTACCTATGCATCATTTTTTTCTGTCATGAAAGAGTTCATTTACAGTTCAGTTTCTGACAGTCGTTCGTTCATATGAAATATCTATTTTATCGGCTACAAAAGAAACCACTTCACCTGTCGAAATACAAATAAAGGTAATGTTGATGCGAACTATAATTTAGATAGAAGCGTCACAAACCGAGAGACTTCACCAAATTTACCGAGAGTCTTTTGAAGAACGAGCTGGGAGAATTATAACTGATAAAGTTGTGTATTTGAATTAAAAGTGCACTTTAAAGGAACACATAAATGAATAAACATACACCTTTATAAAGTCCTCTCACCTCACTTTTGGATAACTACTATTCATAAGATTATTTTTTTAGTTTAACGTCAACTTTTTTACGAGTCTGAGTCCTATGACTGACGAAGACACAATGTTGGCAGTATTTATATTTATATTTATTTGTGAAGTACAGTGTTCCCAATGTTTTTAGTGAAAGAAAGATTGGAAATTTCTCTTGTGCTTTTTTCTATGAGATTTTTAGTACTATGTGTGCAAATTAGTTTGATAGCTGATTGTTAAATCAAGAATCAAGCTAATAGTGACAAAAAATTGATTCAGTTGTGGAATTGTGAAAAATTTATTGAAGTTTCGATTAGACAACGTCTGTCGGGCCAGCTAGTTTTAAATATACAATAATACATTTAATAATATATAATAATAAATAATTATAGCATAATATTTAAAATACAGAAAGCAATTATCAGGTAAATTGACGTTAGGCCAGGAAAAACTGTGTTGCAATTTTAAATAGCTAAACAAGTAATCTAAGAGATAAGAAAAGAATGATCATATCTTCTAATAACGTTCCAGAAATCCAATAAAAAAAAGTAGGACACAACCCAATTGTAGGATCAATGACCATTACAGCCGCTGCGTAGAGGAATCCTTTGCGCACAAGTTTGAACTGTTGGTAAATTGATACAGTGTATCTTCCCCAACAAGGACGTTTATCTAGTGACCTAGTTTCGTTTTTACGTTTATTGTGTCTTACGCTTACGGTACACTAAGGGCTGTTTTTTCAATTTTCAGTTAAACTTCAGTTATGACATAAATTGAAGTTTAAATAAAAAAAAAACAGTTGTTAATTTAATTCTTGTTTTGTCACAATTAACAAACGAAAAATGTAACCAAATACTTTGGTACTTGGCTAAGCTACAGTTATTAGAGTTGAGAAACAAAATTATCTGTCAGGGGTTATAATAAACTTCAGAAAATTGAATATCGATGTATCATCGTATGTATCGAAGTAACGTTGTGAACAGTGTGCCGAAGAAAAGCAAAAAAATAATACTATTTCGTTTTAGATTAAATAGATAGGAATAGATTAGATTAATAATCAGTTTTTGATTAGTTTTTCACAACACAATTCATCGTATAAACTATTATCGCCACATTCACCGACTGTCACCGTGTTTTACTGCTTAGTTCCGTAATACTATTTGTCCCGTTTTCTCTAGTATGGAAGAGAAATGCTTAAAGTTTTTGCAGATGCAAAGTATATTGATTAGAAGTCATGTCTTCTAAAACTATGTATATAATACGTACGAGGCATGTTTTTTAAGTAAGTACCGTTTTGCGATTCCGCCTTTGCAGCGCTACGGTCGGCGTTCCGCGCATGCGCGCTGGTTACCTACATCTCTTGTCTACGCACTGACGCCATTACAGTCTGATTCTTCATTGTATACGTTGTTTACTGAGTGTTTAAGATGCCTCCGACAATCGTGAGTCCCGCCGATTGTGAAGTATAGGCTGTTATACGATTTCTTAGTGCTAAAGGCGTAAAACCGATCGATATTCATCGTGAGATCTGTGAAGTTTATGGACAAAACATTATGAGTGATGGAATGGTAAGGAAATGGGTGAGAGCATTTAAAGATGGCGGCACAAATGTGCATGATGAAGAACGGAGTGGGCGTCCTTCGGTCTTTAATGAAGATTTTGTGCAGAAAGTGGAAGAAAAGGTGAGAGAAAACAGACGCTTTACAATTTCATCAATGTGCGACTGGTTTCCTCAATATTCTCGTAGTGCTTTGTATCGCATTGTGACCAATTCGGCGGCAGAATTTTATGAGGAGGGTATTCAAAAACTGGTGCCACGTTATGACAAGTGCCTCAAAATTCACGGAAATTATGTAGAAAAGTAGATTAAGGTACAGGCTTTCATGTAAAAATAAAATTATTGCGATATCTTTGCACGTCTTTTTTTAATTCCAAAACGGTACTTACTTAAAAAACACGCCTCGTATTTGCGTATTTCCATATTTTATAATTATGCACTCTATTTTATAATTATGTGAAAGAGGAAAATAATATAATTAAAAAGTAAAATCAATTTTAAAATATGACTCGGTTAATATGGAATAGCTCTGAAACTTTTTTATTATTCTACGTGTTCATTTGATTTTTTCCATAATGTATTTATTTTGGACTTAATGGACATGTACTCGTATTATATCAATTTTGGACATGTATTATAGAATGACCCTATAGCATATACCCTATTTATAGCATAAGACATGTCGCACACTATAATCGTATTTAAGCGAATTTTGACCGGATATATATCTGATAATACGCTTTACCTATCGTAACCCTGTAAATCGATTTTTAGATTCTTTTTGAGTTTTTATATAAAAAAAGACACTTACCCAAAAAATAAAGAAAAACGATCTTTTATCGAGTGATTTTTGATTAATCAATAAAATCATGTACATTATTTATAATAGAATAAAATTATTATAATTCCCAATATTTCATGTTCTTAAATAAATCATGTAAATAATTGTATAGTTGCATTCTTACAACAAAAAAATCAAATCTCGATTTTCGAGTGTTTCAGATCGATTGACGGGATCGATTCATTGTTTAAAATCGATTAAAAAAATAAATTTTTTAGACTCAAAAAATCGATTCTTCAAGTAATCGATCTCAGATCGCCATCTCTAGAAAGAAGCCGGTGTAGGTGAGATGTGAGAGGAAGGTGAATAAGAAATTAGAATGTGTTCATCACAGAAGCTATTTATCGAGAAAAATAGAAGAAAGATTAGTTTGATCAGGCACAGATAGCGTTAAGCGGTTGTGATGATTTTCATAGTGGTAAATTAGCCAAAATACGTAAACATAAAATATTCGCATAAAACTTATTTTAATTATTTTTTTCAAATGATGTACCATTTATTTTGGAGACCCCTGTTGATGTTCTTAAGCGTAATTCTATTTCTAGATAATTGTAATTCTATATTTTTAAAGGTAAACAAATCAGACTACAGTGATAATAGCAAAGTAATTAAAATATATATAATTGAATCTTTTGCAAGTGAAGTATTTATTATTTACCGTCTCAAAAGATCTCTCGGATATATTTATTTGAAATGTAACGTAACATGCCCCGAGGCGATTGTTGATTTTACTTTTGTGTAAACATTCTAATGACTTATTACATTTAAATTAGCCTCATAACTGCGTTTATAATGTACCATGTTTAATAATAGGAAACAATCGTACAAAGAAGAAAATTTCCGAGAATATTTTATTTCTTTGAGAGATAAAATTAGACATTGCTTGTTGAAGAAGTTGCAGTGATGAAATATTCTTATTTCAATTAAAGAAAGTGAAATTGAATTTAATTAATTTTAAAGAGATTTTGAAAAATCTTGATAAAATAATCTTCTCTGTTAATTTCGCATTTCATTGAAATGCAATTCAATACTGCACGTTTTTTTGTAGTATAAACTTTATTGAATAAACAGTGGCGCATACATTTTAAATAGAACCATTCACACGACGTTTGTACTGCAAAAAAACGTACACAGGTAAACATGTTTATCGAATACTCACTGGACTTGTCAAGCAAATGTACTTTAAGGGAGGAGTTAGGGTTTTTACTTTCGAAAAATCCAATTTTTGTTTTTTGTTTTATCTTATTGTTTAACATTTCAAGAATATGTCTTTAAAATTTTAAACCGATCTAAGCAATATTCTTGAAGTTATTGTCTTATTAATTCGGTATATTATATCGTATTATATGTTAATCAGGTATACAGTTTATTCATTGCTATAGTCCTGACGCGCTTTTCTCAAAACTACTTTTTCAAAGTCCGTGTTCACAGCCATTTAAAAACTAATTGACCGATTCATTTCAAACTTCGTACACATTTTCTACATATAAATATACCTCCCCCCAACGTTTCGATAAAAAAAAATTTTTTACATTAAGGGTGTTTCCCGCCCACAAAATGGCGGAATTTTTCGTACAAAATAACAGTTTACACTTTAGATGGCCGCCAAAAAATTTTAAATGAAAAAAAGAATTATCAGAGGCCGTTGGAGGGAAAATTTTATTATAATTTAACTAAATTTTAATGGTTTTTCATTTTCAAATAATTTCCGGCCGAGTTATAGTGAACACCGCAAATTGTCTTTTTCCCAAGACCTTCTGGAAAAAGCTTTGTTACCGGCTTATGCTTCAATATTGATGCATGATAAAATTATACAACATAGTCAAAAATATACTCAATAATGTACAAAAGGTTCGGATAAAATTGCTCAATCTATACTTGAGAAAAAAAATCGCAAAAAAAGTGTTTTTTTTTACGTTGAAACCCTAACCCCCTCCCTTAACAAATTCGGCTTGCAGTGGCGAATGCGGTATCTTTTACACGGGACTTTTATCGAATAGTAACCGAACAAGTGTTTAGTGCTGAAGTATCATTTGCACGTATTTCAAGTTTATTATTAGAATATGTTTGACGAATCTTCTATAGATATTAATTTATAAATTTCTTTAGTGGCACAAAAGCATGTTTTGTGGGTATAAAAATCGCGTTGAAACTCAAGCGGTGTCACAGACTATATATTATCCAAGCATTTCAAATAAACAATAATTCGGCTACTATAAATTCCAGCAGTACACATCTGACAACAATACCTTCGCTTCAAAGTTCGAACTCTATTAATTCGTCCTATTCGAAATTAATAAAACTTAAATAATACCTATATCAAACAGCGTTTTTTATTTCTTTACTTACCTTAAACATTAAGCAAATTTCTTCTTAGTACATTTATTTTGCCGTATGAAAACTACGGCTATACGTTTTTACTAATAAAAATACCATATGAACATCCCGCTGATTATACGTTTAAAATCGAATACTGTAAAATACATACATACCACGTACCAATACGTAAAGTCAAACTTGTGTACTGTAGGATGTATTCGAGTTGTTTTGCTCTAATATAATTAATCATGAAAGCAAACATTTACTTTAATTTTTATCGATACACCACTGTTATGAAAGAGACTATTGCATTACCTTTTATATCCCCATGCAGTGTATACGTTTGGTCCCTTCCATGCATACGTTTGGTTAAATTCGCTGATATGCGTTTCCAGTATTCGGACGGCTTTATCGCTTGCAGTGTGCGAGGTTCATTACATTTACAGGGTTCGGATAGGTAAAGTGTAGTAGCGCTTATACGTCCGGACAAAAATCGCTTAAATACGTTTGCAGTGTAGGGTGCTATACGTACTTTGACCATATCCAATTGTATTGCACTACTACAACAACCCTAATGTGTACTTTGTACTATTAGATTAAGATAGATTACAATATAAAGTAGGAAATTAAAACCCAAATATAAATCTGTTTACTTTTCTTGCTAGTGTCGACAAACACCGCATACACCACCACTCGTATATTTTTATTTTTTACCTAAAACATTTATTTTGGTTTGTTATTTTTAGGAGAGACAGGAACGAGAAGAAGAGGAAAGGAAACGGCGTATTCAACTGTATGTGTTTATCTCACGATGTATAGCCTATCCGTTCAATGCAAAACAACCGACAGATATGACTAGACGTCAAACGAAGATCACCAAACACCAGTTGGAACAAATCTCTGTAAGATTCACAGTAAGTATCCTCTTGTTTACGATTCTTCTGTAACACGCATTATATAATACTTTATAAATAGACTTTATGTATTCGATCAGGGGTGAGAAACCAGGGGCCCTATTCCTGAATAGGTTCGATCGAAACGAGTGAAGTAAGATTCGATGACAATTGAAAACACTATTCCTGAATACAATCGAAACTAACATTCTCCATTCGATTGAATATATTGTATAGAACGTTTTGTAGACCAGCAAAATGCGGGAAATTTAAATCATTTTAAATATTTTTTCTAAGTTGGATATCATTACCTGGTTAAACTATTATTTCTGGATTTTAAAAGAAGCATTTATCTTAGTATAGTACAAATTTAATATTGAATACAGAGTTTGCATAATAATTTATATATTCTCCTATTTATTAATTTTATAGAACTTTTAATCATATCAAAATTGAATTTTAAAAATTATATGCATTAGTAGAATATTAGAATACATTATATTTGTTAAATTACGATAGATTAAAAAAACAGCACTTATTTTAATAAGTATATTTAAGAATAAACGCAATATACTATTTCTAATTTTAATAATAAATAAACAGTAAATTCTATTATAAATAAGATCTATTAATTAAGTGTTTTAGTTTCTGATTCTAATGGTTGTATTTACTTAACTGTATTTCATTTTCGATATAATTTAACTCCGTCTCTTCAAGCGTAGCTAAATTATTTAAAGCCATACTTCTTAGAGATGTCATTTTTATTAAATTAATATAAAGCGCAATAAAAAGTAATAGAAAATTTTAGGTTAACTTCAACAAATATTTATTCTTTTGATATTTCAAAAATTAAAAAAATTGACATCAGAAAAATAAAACAAACAACACAAATTTTACTAAATACCCTGGCGTGATAACTAATAAAACAGTGATAACTAATAAAAATCACTAAAATTTACTGTTCGATCGTACATTCGCAAGCTAAATAGTCGACGTGCAAATGTTCACTTTTTTGCTCGATTTCTCTACTCGTAGATTTTCGTAAAATTTTCAAGAATAGCACTTTTGAGTAAATTGAGTGATTTTTACGGAAAGAAGAAGAGTTTACGATTCGATTGAACCCAGGAATAGCGCCCCTGATCTCTTGACTTGTAGTGCGAGCTCCTAGGCAAGTGCCTATATTGCTTATGCTTAAAAGCGGCCTGTGGAGAATTAGACGACTATTTTAGTTTTCTTTGCGACTTTATCATGTTGTACTTTCCGTAATTAGCAAAAGTATTATATATATTAACTCAAAAGTAGAATGTCGATGCTACGAACACCTTCCCACGTTGCACGTTTAATGGTTGGACGCATCGTGTGGTCGATGCTGGAATTAAGTGTGTCCAATGTCATGTGTCCAACGTTCACGTTGGAAGAAGTTCGAACAGTGAAAAAGGATTTTTCTACTTCCACCACACACTTGATCCACATGTCATGCACTGCTGCACGAATCGTCCAGCAAAGAAAAATTTTATACTTGAAAGTTTCTTTATTTACTTGAAAGTTTTTGTTAAAGAGTGTCAGTGTCAATAATATTAACAAATTAATAAAATAAAGAAATCATTCGGATCAAACATTCGTTTCACCGTGTTGTAGGAAACTTGTCATGTCGATCTTCCAAAATTTGACTTACACGTTGAATCAAGTATTTGAATCAAACGGCTTCACTTTAAAGTATTGTTAGTGCCAGCGTTTTCCTGGATTGCTCTATCTTTTAGTTTTTTAATTTCTGCGCTATCGTAAATAGTTACTTAAGATAACACAAGCGTTATTTGGTCGATGACTTATGTAAAATACGAAAAAATTCTGGTTAAAGCTTGACTTAAATCCTCAGCAAAAACATTAATATCAAAATGTTAATGTAAAAAAAAAATACGAGACACGAAATGAGCAAATTACTTTAAAATCTTACTGCTATTTTTAAACTAAGCATTATTACACTTGTCTCTGCAGGTACATTAGGTACTAACGAGGCATGCACACCAACTAAATTTACTAAACTCAAATTAAAACACGAATGTGACAAGGAATGCCAATTCTGAAAACCTAAAATCGAGATTTATAACTGCTTTTGGAACTAGTTGCTAGCCAAATGGTAAACAACAACTGACGAGCGCAAATGTTCACAAAAAACAGAACTGCGTGTACAACCAAGCAGACTAAAAATCAACAACAAACGTGTTTTCCTTTACTAAAACAATTTTTAAAAACAAAAACGTTTTGGAACTGTCTCTTTGGTGTAAACATTGGTGTTTTTGTTCGTGTTTTGTTGTTTTGTCTCTCTGGTGTGAAACCGGCATAAAAATGGTTTCATACCCCTGCATTAGATCATAGCGATTAAGAGATTACAGCTGATTGGTATAGGAGTATTGGAATCTTGGTTCGTTGTTGACAACAACAAAAATATGATGATTCACATATAGATTATAACCTCCCCCACCCTCTTTATTATATAATACCTACCCCTAATGGGTAAGGGTGTGTTTGTTTACTATAATATATATTACATCAAGTATATTTCCCCAAGGACGTGGTTGTTAATCAGGTTTACGGTCTTAATTAGGGTTGCCATGTTTTAAAACTCATTGAAAATAGTGGAGGGGGTTGGGATGGAGTGGGGAGGAATAGAAACAGAGTGCTGTTTTATATCCCACCTTTGTCTGTATGTACGGAACACAAAGCTATAATGAGACCTGACTTGTATGCTACGTAACTTGATCTTATTTTGTAGTGAATTGGCATAATGTAGCCCTTTGCCTTTATCTCTTTTTGTCTCCCTTTTTCTCTCCTTGTCTCTCTTTAATTCTAAAATTACACCTACACTACATATTGATCATTTTGTTTGTCAGTATCTCAGATATACAATTATTTTTTAATTGGGTTGTTTGTCTATTGTTAAACTTTGTCTGTCATTTCATTTTACAATCTCATACAATTTGCTGCCTTTGTTAATTTGTTATTTTTTATTTTGTGTATTTTTAAATCTGTATCTTCTTTCTTCTGATATTATAATGTTCCTGGTGTATCAGACTATGTTTTTATATTTGGTACTGAATTTTGCATAGTGACTCGAAAAGTATTGTATTCGCATCTTTTTGAAAATTGCCTGTTTCGTAGAGAAATTTTTTTGAAGACTTTCGGCGTTCTTGGATTTTCCCCTGAATTTCCTGGAAAACCGTAATTTTGAAAAAATAATAGGCACTTTTTGCTGTATAACTTTTAATTTATACATAATTTTTTCTTAAAGAAAAATAACGTTTCTTTGAAATGTTTGTTGCAGTTTTGTTCGTTATGCTCTAAAATGAGAAACTGCTTCATTTTATTTTAAATATCTACGCGATTCTAGCATTTATGCGACCTATTCTCTTTTCATGGACATTTTATAAAAAAGAGGAAAATTACATTTTTTGATGCTCTAAAATAAGGAACTGCCTTATTACATTTTTAATTTCTACGCGATTCTGGCTTTTGTGGGACTATTTTTATTTTTATGGACATTTATTTTTAAAAAAATGTATAGTTTCTTGAACTTTTTTGATGCAGTTATGTTCGTTATACTCTAAAATAAATTACTGTTTCATTACATTTGAAATATTTACGATTTTCTGACATTTATGCAACTTTATTTAAATTCATGAACCTTTTTTTCTAAAACTAAAATATTTATATATATGAAAAATGATTTATGTTTTCGTAGTTTTTTATTCCGATTTTAAGAAGAAAAGTTATTCTTAAGAATCTATTATGGTTCGTCTTTAATATGCTGATATCTCGTAAACAAAAACACTATTACCAAAATTAATTGCAAATTTGAAATCAGCATTGAAAATTAAATGAAATTCGTTATAAAAATAATACATTTTTTTCTTAAATTTTTATCAAAAATGAGAAGAATATAGAACAACTTTTTTTATTTTGGAACATGATTTATGTTTCTTAACGTAGTTTTTATTGCTGATTCCAAAATTGCAAACGTTTGTCAACTATCTGTTACATTTCTCGAATAATCAGCGTTTTAAAATTGGTATTTTGACTTTATTATTGTTTACTCATAAGCGAGAAAAGTATAAATATTTCAATATTAATTGAACAGTGTTTAGACAACACAGTGGGCGAGAGCATTGATGCTTGACTGCTGATGGTGACTGCTGTGTATTCGGGTTCGATCCCCGGACCAGATATATATTGTCTGGGTTGTTATCAACTTATATTTATTATGGTCATACACATAATCGTACACTTATTAGGCAGCGGTGTAGTCCACATATATAAGGGCACGACACCACAAATACTGCCAACATTGAAGGAGGTTGTCGGTGATAGGCCGACGTTAAAATAAATTTAAAAAAAATGAACAGTTAAAAAGCATAAATGTTTAATTTTGAATTTTAAATTTAAAAGTTAAGTTATAGAAATAAAAGTTGTCTATAATTTAAATAAAGTTGCATAAATTGCAGAAAATCATAAATATTTAAAATACAATAAAGCAATTTCTTATTGTAGAAAATTTTCAAGAAAACGTAATTTTTTTTTTTGAAAGAAATGCCCATGAAAATAAAAAGTGACACATAAAAGAAAGAATCGAGTAGATAATTAAAATGTAATGAACTAGTTTCTTATTTTAGAGTATAACGAACGTAACTGCATCAAAGATTTCAAAGAAATGTTATTTTTCTTTTAGAAAAAAATATCCATGAATTTAAGAAAGGTTGCTATAACCTTCTTTTATCTCAACAAATACAGATAATGTTACTTTTGCTAAAATCAAAATTACATATATATAAACAAAAATTATTAATTTTAACAAAAATATATCATGTTATTCCATATAATATAGAAAAATCTTATTTTCAACGCCAGATCAGCATGCAACTATATATACACTAATAGAAGTATATATGGTTGCTTACTGATCAGGCGTTGTAATTTATAATTTCACAAAATTTACAGCAGCGTAATTTTTCGGTGACAACCTCAAAACAATACGAGAAATTTCCGGAATCTGTTGGTAAAGGTCTAACATCGTGAATCGAAGGTGTGAGGTTATTATCAGCAAACGCGTGGCACTGCAATGCCCTTACTAGCATAGCTTGTAGTTTACTGAAAAATTGTGCCGATATTACAATGACGACCCCTGAACCACATAGAAACACAAAAATTGAACCCGAAAGCATGACAGCCTAGAATCAATGTCTCACCCACTCAGCCAGTGTGGTATCAGGCGTCATCCTATGTCTACTTGACTATTTGAACTCAATTCTTTGTTCTCAATTTGTTCATTCATAAATATTTATTGAAATTTAAAAAACCGTTTATTGTGGTAAATTTAAAATACCACAGGGATGTATCGGTGTCACTTTTTAAAGCATTAAATTACTTTTTATAACAATCACAAGAAACTAGAATACATCCTGTTGTTGTTTATCGGTTTACCGTTCTTCAAAGGACAAAGGACATTGCGTTCATAGCGTTCCTTGTGCGCTTTGATTTTCGCGACGGTTCTCAAAGACTTTGTACCACTGTTGCACACCGTTACCTTACTCACAAAGAAGGGGATTATTTTTATTTGATACTTACTTATAAGCTTTTTATATTTGAATTTAAATAATAACTACTTGCAACTTTATATAATTTTAAACTTTATTTATAATGGAGTTTAGACTTTGTCGCTACTATAACAAATATTTTAATACGACTTTCTGAGACGTGGTCATCTGCGTGGGGGAAAAACAGGTGGTGGGGTGACTCATTCCACCTTCCGGTATTAAAGACTTATAGACAATCAACTTGGTTGTCAACTTACTTTGTTGGTGGAGATGTTGAACATCGGTAGGTGGGCAGGTTGGTGGTTGATGTTTCATGTTGTAACGACGGTTGAGGTGAGGTTAAAAACTTTTAATATTTGATGGGCGCAGCCAGATGTTGCCTACCGTGTTGTTTCGTCTGTAATGGAATTGTGCTGTCAACTTGTAGTAGTTAGTGTTTCTTTTTGGTTACAGTACATTGCAGGTTTCAGGAAGACGCACAATTCGATTAATGTACGGTTAGAATATTCAAAAAAATATACATATATACACACACAGAAAATGTCAAGTCAATCCGGCCATTATTTTCGAAATTATGTAATTTGAAAAAAACTTTAAATCCATTTTTCCGAAAACTGTGTTTTTAAAATGGGTGACCAAGATTTCTCGGAAACGGCTGAACCGATCAGTCTCAAATTTGAACACAAGCTTCTTAAGTATATTTTTTAATAATTGATCGTTTTTTCTCACTGATAAATATCTTTTTTTTTAGAAACAATTTAAGACGACAATTTTGGTCAAAAATCAATTTTCTTTTTTTGAGAAGCTTCCATTTTGTTAAAAAAAATTATTTTGTTTATTCCTTCGATTATTTACTAGATTATACATTACTTTAACGAAATTTGTTTTTTTCGAAATTGTTTTTTTCATTTTAAATGATCCAGTCCAGAGATATTGTGGTCACCACAAGATGCCTTTTTGAGAGGAGTTCCGGGAAATCAGCTATACCAACTTTAAAGTTATTATTTTTACAAATACAAAAATGTTGAAATACAGTTAAAAGTTACCGTAATATGTGTACAAATTTTTAAATTAATACATTTAAAAGTCTTCTCAGGAAAAATTCTTAAAAAATCTTTTGGGCCTCTTAACTGTATCCTCCTCACTCTTAACTGAGTGCTCCTCATTTATTTTTCGCTAAGCACCTATACTTACCGCTAACCATAGAATATTAAAAAACATAGATAAAAAGAAAAACCAGCTACATAATTAACCAGCAAATAAAGTATCAAAAGTGACAACTTGGTCGTAAACAAGGTTGACAATAAAGTTGGTCGTCTATGGGCCAATTAAAAGGCTACAGCCCAAGACGGTCAACTGGAGCCTGGAGATATGCGTTCAGACCTGCATTAAGTCCCTATATAAGTCAGAAGCAAACTGGACTTCTAATTTATATTAGGTGTTAAATATTTAGAGACTGTATTTAGGAAGGGATCGGAAATATTGCTGTGGTCGTCTAATTAAATTTTGGAAACAATTCTTCTTCCGTATGACCAAGATCGGGAGCCAGATATCATCCCACATTTTGTTTTCTTACGTGCTAATCATTCAATTATTTTCTTACTATTTACTAAATAATTTTTCTTATAAATGATTTCAGGCGTTCTTAAAAGGAGAAACACAAATAATGGCGGATGAAGCATTTCAGAATGCAGTTCAAAGTTACCACGATGTATTTTTAAGATCGGAGCGAGTTATAAAAATGGTACACTCTGGCGCATGTTCTCAATATGATTTTCGGGAAGTTTTCAGAAATAATATTGAAAAGAGAGTAAGGTATGTGCAAAGTTTTGAAACCTTCTTCAACTGATATTGTATGAGTTTATATTTATGACCTTGTCTTATCTTACAGAGCTCTTCCAGAAATAGATGGCGTCAGTAAAGAAACGGTCTTAACGTCGTGGATGGCGAAGTTTGATTGCATTTTGAAAGGAACTGGTAATTATTGTTACTTTCTTATACATGAATATTTGGTTCAGACTGCAATTAGGAAATAATTCGATGTTCTATGAGGTCTATGCACAGCTTTATTACAAGTTTTGTAACGTATTAAGATACGTTAAACATTTAGATACTTTTAGTGTATCTGAAAACGTATCTATTAGGCCGATTTCACACTGCAACCCTTGAGTAGGATGTATACGACTTGTTTCGTATGAGTACACTATATTGTGAGCTATTATTATTATGATATTAACATTTATTTCTTGTTATAAGATTAACCATTCTATCACAGTCCATGGAAGGTCCATGCAAAAACTGAATTTAGAAGTTAATTTTTTTTTTTTTAATTAATTTATTTAACGTCGGCCTATTTCCAATGCCTGCACTGCACAGCTGCCTAATTAATTAATAATTATGTAAGTACATAATAATTACAATCAAACGCCGCAGTTGCCCACTGTGTCATCAGTGTTTGTTTTAAATTATCTTTTCATATTAATTTATTAATTGAATTTTTTATTAATCTATTAATAAATGATGCAAGATTTACCCATCTAGGACCCTATAAGGTTTGCCCGGTAAGATTCTCATGTAATATCCGCAACTAACTTAATTATTAAGACGTCGGGCATGCGTGAAAAGAACCCCATACGTGTCTTACAACATCTTGGACAATATTCTACATAATGGACTTTCTATATATTTTTTAATTTATTAATTAATTTAATGTGTGTAATGTGTGTAAAGTTGTTAGACTTTGCATTATTTTAATATTAAATCACGTAATTACATCTCATTGCCAACCTAAACTTAATACTATTCTATCATTTTTCATCATTCCAACAGCAATGTTTGATTTTTATATTCTTGTTCCTATATTTTCTTGCTCCCTATTCCTCATTGTTTCTCTTCCTTTACTATTTCTTCTTGTTTCTCTTCCTTTACTATTTCTGTTTCCTTTACTATTTTCTTCTTGGCTCTATCTCCTCTCCGCAAAACCTCTATTTTCTAAACTGAAGTTTAACTGTTTCTTCTGTTTCCTCGCTCCTTCTCTTTATCTCTGCCATCCATCGCTTCTCTTCACTGTCTCCTTTTAATAGCTGCACAATCTTCTGTTCACTCTTTACTCTTTTCTCACATGAATACTTACACTTCCTATATATATTTCAAAATCTAAATATAGTTTTGCATAGATTTCATCTGAGTCGATTTATTGTTTCTAAAAACTAGAAATCTAAAAAAAACTATCATTTATTGAAGGTAAACCTAAAGAATGTCAAATTGTACTTTTTTCAGGTGATGAGGATGCTAAGAGGCCTTCCAGAATGCAGCAGCAATCCTTAAACAGCGAATTAATTTTATCAAAAGAGCAACTTTACGATATGTTCCAACAAATTTTAGGAGTTAAAAAATTTGAGCATCAGTTACTGTTTAATGCATTACTGGTATGTATACGTTACTGATATAGTATTTTTCGTTGTACTTAGTCTAAATATATAGTTTGCCAAAAGATTGGATTTTTTTAAATATCTAGCAAATATTCTATTATTAAATACCAAATGCCTAATCGGTGAAGATGCCACCTGCCACCAATGCCGGTCTACTGTTATGTATTTACACGTGTTCACAACGAAAGTTTTAGGCGCGAATTGCATGCGATTCACGCGCGTGCAAATAAATCGTTTAAGTGCATGTGTTGTACATATCTACCTAAGTCGTAGATGTATTCAATATCGCGCGATTTATCCTTTATGGAATGGGACTTACTAGATACCATTATTTTTATTTGAATAATAAAAGTTATCGAGACTTAGACAGAAAATCAACTTCAGAATTAGCTTGCGGTAAGCTATCATGTGTGAATCTCGCAGTGCAGCAAGAATTCTATATGAAAAGTGGAAAATTAACATTGGAATTAGCTTGTGACTTGCATTGCATAATTTTCTACGAGGCGATTTTTTTCAAAATTGTGTCAACTTGAATTTTAGCTGGATTCAGCTGATGAACAAGCTGCAGCGATTCGAAGAGAACTTGACGGAAGGATGCAGAGAGTCTCCGAAATGGAAAAGGTTAGACATTTATATATTCTAAAAGTTTTATTTTTGTATAAAGTTAAAAGTTAAAGTGTACATTCCTCTAACTACATCTAATTGACAAAAATTAACCTATATTACATTTAACCACACAGCAGTTAAAAATGTTCTTTATTTTAATACAAATTTAATAGACAAATGCGTATTAAAATTAAGAAGCGAATATTAATTTTTTTAAGATAAATTTTGATTTTGAATTTGTTAAAGAATCCATTAAAAATGCACTGTATATATGTGAATATATAAAAATTAATAAACCTGGATCTGAATTTTTTTTAATACCTGGTTGAAAAATATGCTCTATAACCTGTTCTAAAATGTATACAGTTTTTTTTTGAGAGTGTACCGTTTATTCAAAACTAAATTTTCCATGGTTTCCATTATTTTTAGATATTAACAATTAAATGCTTGTAGATAAAGTTGTCAGTGTTGGTGTCCCAAATTAGTTGTCACATTTTGGTCCGATTATTCATAATTTATAATTTTGTGTTTAAATGTTTACGTGTTTTGAACCACATCAAAAATTATTTTAAAAAAATTAAGTAACAAAAACCTGTAACATTCTTAACCCGGCGTCTGTTTGGTAGAAAATTAGTACAACAACTGTATGGTGGGTCAAGATGACCCGGATATTGAACGGTATCTGATTCCTACTAATTTAAGAAAATTTAAGGATTTATCTGTTACAAAAAGACTATACAATCAGTAACGCGCATTTGAAAACATCACGGGTCATTATGACCCGACGAGTCAACAACACCATACATCAATATTTCAAACATAAAGGCCCAAAATAAATAATGATATGATCAAAATCGTCTTTAATTTTAATTTTTTTTTACAAATGTGACAATTTTTCTGAGACAACATTTACACATCAAATGTGTCATCTAATTAGGTATATGTAAATGAACAAATTCTAAGAAAAATATTTTTTATTTATCTTAGAACCGAAAACTTATGCCTAAGTTCGTTTTAAAAGAAATGGAATCACTGTACATCGAGGAACTAAAGTCATCAATAAATTTACTGATGGCAAATCTTGAGTCATTACCAGTATCTAAAGGGTCCATGGATTCTAAGTACGGATTGCAAAAACTTAAGCGGTATAATCACAGGTGTGTATTATAATAGTTAATATAAGTAGCGATTTAAATACGTCACATTCCATATGCTTTAGTGTGTAATTGTGACGGTCCTACATACATAAATAGAGGTGGGGAAGATCGCTTAGTGAGGCAACAAGTTGTTGTTTAGTGGTGACTTTAGACTTTACATTCTTTCTATATTGAATCACGTAATTACATCTCATTGCCAACCTAAACTTAAAACTATTCAAACATTTTTAATAATTCCAACAACAATGTTGGATTTTTATATTCTTGTTCCTATGTTTTCTTCCTCCATACTCCTCATTGCTTATCTCGCTTTACTATTTCTTCTTGCCTCTCTTCTTTTTTTATTTCTATTTCTTTTACTATTCTCTTCTTGGCCCTATCTCCGCCATCTTCCTCTTGTCTTCCTTATCTCCTCTCGGCAAATCACTTCTTTCTCTATCCTCGCTCTTACTTTCTATCTTCGTCATCCGCTTCCTTTAACTGCCTCCTTTAAATAGCCCTACAACCCAGTAAACATTTTGGAGTCACTTCGTCATCATATTGAATATGTGCATGATATTTTTATCATGAAAAAATTCAAGTACAGTTCATTTTCTCACAGTCGTTCATATGAAATGTCTATTTTATCAGCTACAAATTGCGAAACCACTCTATCTGTCGGAATACAAATGAAGATAAAGTTGATGCGAACTATAATTGAAGTGAAGTAGTGATAGAAACGTCACAAAATAGGACACTTCACCAAATTGTTTACTTGGAATCTTCTTTTTGCTTTTCACTCTTTTCTCACTCACTCAAATAAGTTATTATGGTCCAGTCATTTAAGCTTAAATTAGGTAAGAATCTCGGAATTCGAGATACCCAGCTGTAAGTCTGTAAATACTTGTATATTGACACCCTAAAGTTGTCTCAAAACCTACATATAGTTTATACACCCTACCATATATAGGTTTTGAGACAACTTTAGGGTGTCAATATACAAGTATTTACAGACTTACAGCTGGGTATCTCGAATTCCGAGGTGAACTTACTATAATGACTGGGCTATTATTATTTTATTCCGCTTGAAATCATTAAATTACATATCATTGTGCTTAATTACATTTTATTTGTGATCCTTATTCCATCTACTCATTCTCACTCCTCCCAAAAGGAAAATACAAACAAAACAGATGAATTTCAACCCCACTGCTTCTCTCTTCCCGCTACTCTCCCTCCTGTTTTTACTCAGCCATTCGTTCTCTTTCCTCGCTCCTTCTCTCTATCTATGCCATCCACCGCTTATCTTCACTATCTCCTTTTAATAGCTGCATAATCTTATTTTCATTTTTTACTCTTTTCTCGCATGAATACTTAATGTGTTCCAGTGTTTGTATCTCTCTCCAGTACACTCAGCACATCCTTTCCTCTCTATTTTCCCAGTATCTGTTGCCTTCCTCATCGTTTACCATCCATTCTTTCTTGTTGCTCTATCTCTCTGTCTCTCCTCCTTAGCTCCTCTTTGTTGATCAGTGTTTCGCCGCTATTTGCGTTGCAGCGATGAACTCAAGAGCGTTCATCGCCACCACCAAGAAAATATACAATTATCAGATGTATGTAAGGCCGCGACAGTTACTCGTCCATCTGTTCATAAATCATGCGATCTGCGCGAGCGACCTCAAATGAAAAGTGACCCACAATTTTAATTTTAGTTTTTATTTTGGAAGCTAATGTTTTTCTTTTTTTATTTATTTACTTAATGTCGACCTACGACGTTCTATTACCGACAACCTCCTACTTTTGTTGGCAGTTTTTATGGTGTCGTGGCGTTGTGTATGTCGGCTATGTAACTCTGGCAACGGGAACGAACCTGAAGACACATTTACCTGGCATCAAGCATCAACGCTGTCGGTCACTGTGCCGTCGTTTTTATATAAATCAAATACTTATTCAAATTGCTTCTAACGACATAATGGTCGAGAGCGTTTATGCTTGACGCCAGACTGTTGTGTTTTAAGTTATAAATATATTAATTTTATATGTAATGAATTATATTTTCTGGTATTATAAAATTAAAAGTGTTATTAAAATTAATTTGGTTATGTTATCTCATAATCATACAACTTATAAGGCTATGACACTATTAATAGTGGCAACATTATTGGAGGATTTCGGTGACAAGACAAAGCATCGAAATAATCCGTTAAATAAATTAAACAACAATCTAATATATAGGGTATTTCGGATATTACAGCACATCAAACTGATACCGGAAGTAGACTTACCGTCAGTTTGAATTTTTTTTTAAATTCTTCATTTTTCAACTTTGTTAGTACTAACGTTGTCTTGTATAGCTCTCTCTTCTAGTTTTTTTTATTTCTACGCTATCGTGAATGGATACTTAAGACGACACTAGGGTTATTTTGTCGATGACTTATGTGAAATACGAAAAATTTCTGGTTAAAACTTGACTTAAATCGTCTTTGACCAGGTCCGGTGTCAGTTTGACATGCTACTTTTGAGACACCCTGTATGAAATGAAACAGTAAATTTTGGTGACGGGGTTTGTGCTAAAGAATGCGATTTATTAATTCCGTGAGTAGCTATAAACATGGTATTCATTTTTTTAATTTCTGGTCAGAAATATTTACGGAGTTAGGCTTCGTGGCTTCAATGAAACAAAAGGATAATAAACAAAGTAGCATTAAACGTCATTCCCACTCACTGTTTTGATATTTAATTTACGTGTTTATTTAATAATTTAATCTAGATTTAAGGTTTTAAGTTAGTTCCTTGTCACATTCGTGTTTAATTTATTTGGTGCACATGCGTCGTTAATAATATCAAATAAATTTTGACACTTCGACAGTTAAACAAAATTGAACGTCGAATAATTAAAATTGCTGTTTTTAATAACAATTAGTAATAGAAATTGTTTTTACTTCTTTATTTTTGACAATCTGATACTGAACTTCTTTTAAAAGTAAATTCTACTGCATTTTGACAGATTGTCACATTTTGGAGGTTATAATATAACACAGTTTCTTTAAATTTAGTATTTTTAATTTAGAAACATTAGACATTGTAATAGAAATTGTTTTTATTTCTTTATTTTTGACAAATTGATATTGAACTTCTTTTAAAAGTAAATCCTACTGCATTTTGACAGATTGTCACATTTTGGAGGTTATAATATAACACAGTTCCTTTTAATTTATTATTTTTAATTTAGAAACATTGGACCTTGTAATGTTCTAAAAAACAAATACTGTAAATCTACGTTATGACTACGCATATTTCCATATGTTATACAATTTAAATTAAATACAAAATTAAAACAGTGAGTGAGAATGATACTTTATACGGGAACGTAGACAAAAGTTCATGTAGCTGTTTGAGATGAGATTAAATTTGCATTACATATGAAATTATATTTATAGTTTTATTATTCGCAGTAAACACGAAAGTAATATTTATGTAACAGGTACATTTAAAGGTAAATGTTACATTGTGTCATATTGTCTTATTGGAAATGTGGATAATTATTCATTGCCCCTAATTCAATCCTTAGTAAATTTGCAATAAATAATCACTTGAAATTAGTAGATAATGGACATAATGGAATCTATGATATTGGTTTGGATTCTAACTAATCGCTTATAATATTAGTGTAGTAAGAATATAAATATTTGAACTGAGGGGGATCCAAATAGGGGCCACTCAATTAATACTGTTTGTTAATTGCTGAGTGAGACATAATAAAGAGACATTATTTTAAAAATCAAACAAAATCCCATTTTACTTTCAATGTGTTAACGTTTTGTGTTTACTGGGTATTTTTAGGTTAGGTATTCACTTGTAAACAATGCCACGCTGTGAATACCTGCATTCAAATGCATGTAAGAATTTTCTTTAACAACGAATCCTGTATTCCACTAGTACACAATATATTTTAATCTTAGAAATACTTAGAATATTTTCACTGCATACATAAACGTGGCATTTACTTGTTTTTACGTAAATGCTACAGATATGTGTACAGTGAGCTAGATAAATAAATAAAATACATTTTAACCATACCCAATCCAACTATCCTAAGTAGTGAATGGCATTGTAAAAATTTGTGTGGTACTAAATTAAATAATAATACACAGAAAACCCCATTTCTTTTTTTTTAGATCCCAAGGTTCACTGGCCAAGTTGGAAGGGGACTCAGCCGATAGCGACACCCAATTAACAAAATTGGACGTTGTTTTAACCTTCCAACTTGAGGTATATAATATTGATTTTTTAATTATAGATTTAATCTAAAATAGAAAATTTGATTTTATATTTAACATTGTATAACTACTTTTAGGTCGTTGTTATGGAAGTCAAAGGGCTGAAGTCTTTAGCGCCTAACAGAATTGTGTACTGCACCATGGAGGTCGAGTGTGGAGAGAAATTGCAGACCGATCAGGCGGAAGCATCAAAACCTATGTAAGTTTAGCTGAAATATTTTTGAAATTTTGTTTCTACTTATTCTATTACAAAATAGAATAATTTAGATAAATGTGAGCCTGTGAATTATGATCTCACTCCATTCCATTTACTATTCGATAGTTTCTTTAGATTTAAATTATATTGTTTGTAGATGTAGTTGCATACCAAAAGGTTAAATATAGTGCTGAATATACCTTAAGATTTGCAAAGCTAAAGGGGTTATGATTCACCAGGCCCGGACTGCATAAGGACTAAGACAATAAATAAATTATAGTACATAGAATGCTCTTTGAATTTTTTCACAGAATGGCTATTCCCTGTACCAGCTGAGAATTTTTTTCTGCATATTGGGCTTGTAGATTTTTTTTATATTACAACAAAGAACATTGATTTTAGTTTTTGGAAAATCGACATAAGAGACATTTTTGTAATCTAAGCTAAATCGGTTCTGCTAAAAAATCTAATATTTTTTAATATATAAGAGACCATCCATTACTTCACATGCGAAGGCGGTTGAGTGAGTGGGTGAGGGAGGGGGAGAGAGTCAAGAAATTGTGACGTAGTATAAAACATATAACATTTTTGGTAAAAAATGTATTTAAAAAAAAAACAAAAATTTTATGAAAAAATATAAAATTCCGAAAAATTTACGCAAGGGGCAATACTGTTTTTTTTAAAGTGGTAAAAGAAAACGTAATTTCCTGAATATAAATTTGACAAAATTTATTTTATAAAAAATTTGAAAAGGTCATTTACTGAAAGAATATTAAAATATAAAAAAATATATTAATTGAACTATATGACGTCACACCAAAACAGAAATTGTGGCAAGGAAATTTGTGTGACGTAATTTATGGATGGCCCCTAACAGTATTACAGAATAATTATATAGAATATTAAAAGTGCAGTTTAAAGGGCATAACAATTAAAGGGATATTATTAGTTCACTTGTAAAATATTGTTACTATTTCTACAAGGTTCTGTATTATGGCTATCAAAGATGAGATTTCTATCCAAGGCACAATATAAACATTAATATGCAAAAAAAGATTAACTAGGGCAAAATAATATTTATAATAATTTATAAATAATGACATTTTTATATTTCATTTATTCGATATTGTTTTCTTTTTTTTTTTGGAGGATTTGAGCAAAGTAAGTCTTGAATAAGTTTGATATTATTAGACTACTTTATCCTAATTAATATTCCATACAGGGTTCCATACATGCGTTTCTTATCCCTATAATAAAGAAACCATACCTTCCTAAACGAATAATCACTATAATATATCTAATTTTTAACCAGGTGGGATACGCAAGGTGATTTCTCAACGACGCATCCTTTACCAGCTGTTAAAGTGAAATTATACACAGAAAATCCAGGAATGCTTGCACTTGAAGATAAGGAACTCGGGAAAGTTATTCTGAAACCAACACCTCTTTCATCAAAAGTAAGAAATTGAATTCTCATTATTTATATTTATATAAAAATAAAGAAATAGTAACAAACAAAATTATTTGTTTTTAGGTTCCAGAATGGCATCGGTTGAATGTACCAAAAAATTTACCAGACCAAGATTTAAAAATAAAAATTGCATGTAGAATGGACAAGCCATTAAATATGAAACATTGCGGGTGAGAATAGCAATTATAATCTAATATTAGCCTATGCGTTTTCTTAATAGAAACCGTCAAATAAATATTTGAAATACTTTCGTGATACTTAACCGTCGAGATATTTGTGGTTATCCTAGAATTCTGCCTACTGAATGAATCTAGGACTGCCAATTAGGTGTACTTATTAATTTGTTGTACCACACCGGTATTGCACTAAATGAACAAGTTGATAATTATGCAAAAGAAGCAATTATAACATGTTCAGACTTAAAGGACAAGATTAATAATGTAATAAATTGTTCATGGCAGGAAGAATGGAACGAAGAAACTGATTATAAATTAAGAAAAGTGAAGCCATTATTTGTAAACAAGAGTTACCGATCGGCCTAAATAAAAGGGTTGGAAGTAGTAATATATAGACTCATTATAGGTCATACTAATGTTACTCATATCTACTCATTCAAAAGAGTACCACAAGAGTAAAGCATTTTATTCTTCAATGCTACAAATACTTATCGCACAGACAAAACTGTAATATGTCTGAAGACTTTAAGCAGATGTTTGAAAGCAGAGAAAATCTAAAAACCTCTTATTCACTTTATCAGTAAATCAAATTTAATCTCTATATTTTAAATACCCATACTCCAATTTATAAACTCTAAATTATGTATTACAAATATTTAAAAATGTATATATTGTTTTAAGTGCTAATAACTATCGAAAGTTGATGCACTCAAATAAATATTTAAAAGAAAAAATTTGTTGCAGATATTTATATGCTCTTGGAAAATCTGTTTGGAAAAAATGGAAAAAGCGGTATTATGTATTGGTACAAGTGTCTCAGTATACATTTGCTATGTGCAGTTACAAGGAAAAGAAGTCGGAGCCTTCGGAGATGATGCAATTAGATGGCTACACTGTTGATTACATTGAAGCCACTAGTGCAAATTTAATGGTTGGAATGGGTAAGGAAAATAAACATTACAAATAATGTAATATTTATGTAAAGTTAACGCTAATATTACATAAATATACATTGCAGATTTGGAAGGAGGAAGATTTTTCTTCAACGCTGTTAGAGAGGGTGATAGTATTTTGTATGCTAGTGATGATGAAAATGAGTGCCATCTTTGGGTTATGGCAATGTACCGAGCGACAGGACAGTCACACAAGCCTACACCACCTGTAACTTTGCAGGACAAGAATTCAACCATATCAAAAATTCAAGGAGGTTTATATATATTTATATCTTAAAAGGGTTGTTTTCTAGGGTTACTTATTAATATTTTAGTTATATTATAGCCGATGGTTTTCAGCTTGGTTTAGGTGGTTTAAGTCATTGATAATAGAACACTGGCCCTGTTAGATTTTGGTTTGATTCTCGCAGTTGATATATGGATTATTTTTATTTGTTCAATTAGGAATCTAAAATTAGACATTGTGCTCCGTAGTATACCCAACGTTATCGTTGACCCTTAATTCCATTGTAACACTGAAAAGAAACGACCGATACGTCAAGACGCGATCATGGAAGGCTAGAGAGAATCTATCTAATAGATCCATAGTTACATTTTGTTGTGCGTTTATTTAATGTTTCAGTACTTATAAAGACGACACATTAATCGAGATTATTTATGCTTAATGAGTGTTGTGTGTTCGGGTTCGATCCATGAATCAGCTTCTATTGTTAAAAATCGCAGCAAATATCCAAATGACCAAACATAGGCCGACGTTAAATAAATTAAATTGAAAAAATAAATAATATTACTATCAAAAGCCATCCATGTTCAGTTCGCCTCTGAATGTACTGCTCACATTTAGTAATAAGAAAAAATCCTTTTTTGAAAGTTATAGGCTGTAATATCCGCTAAATGGGCTTGTGAACTCATCTTTTAGGGACCGATTTTTTAATTGTTGATTGAAATAGATAATAAATATAGAATTAATAAATGTACACACATTGGTGTTTTTATTTTATTAAATACTGAGATATTGCAAGTAAAAATTTGAATTGTAGTTTTAGCGCTGAACATGTCTACCATATTTATGACGTAACATGTTGCACTAATATGGGATAGGTCAGGTATTTATTATATGTATAAGAGATCTATGTGAAGTATGCTATCTCTTTTACGCTCTGTTGTATAAAAGAGATTGGAATTTTCTATAACGTTGGATCCCTTTAATAATCAAAGGGAAAATTAATTTTAATTGTTAATATCTTCTAAAATATAGTGAGTTATTAAAAAATAATTGGACAATTCAGGTCCTGGTAGCCAACTTTATCAATATATTACACAGCTCTATAGAAATTAAGGCATGGTTCACAAGCCCATTATATTATTTGTTTACCACATTGAAAATGTTTTTGTTTTATATATTTATTTTTAATGTTAATTTTAATTTTTTTTTAATTAGGTCTAACATTAATTTTGTGTATTAACTTTTAATCGTTTAACCAATCGTACACAATCAAACTTTATTTATATTTCAGATGCCGACAGAGCAAGAAAACACGGGATGGAGGATTTCATATCGGCAGATCCATGCACGTTCGACCACGCATCTTTGTTTAAATTATTACAAAACTTAACATTGGAATATAGATTGAATGATCCCTATAGCTCATTAGTAAGTACTCGCCCTGATGTCACTCCTTGCATTTCTATAACAGTGTCGGACTGTGCCTCAAAGTATAGGTTATCAGAGGCAGAAAAGAAATGGAATACTATCCAATTTATCATACTTACTTTCGAATAATCTAATAACCCGGCAAGACTGCTTTAAAGCAGAGATGAGCATAATTTTGAAGATTTTGAAATAGATATTAAAAAAAAAAAATGTCATTGGTCAAAATATGCTGCTGTGGTATTTCTGTATGAAATATTTGTGAAACTGCAACTTCTCAGGAATACGAATAAGGTGTCTGGGCGTTACGAATAAGGTGTCTGCCACTGACGCAAATGGGTTTGGGGTTCTAAGTCACCTTGCCAAACATATTATTGCATACACAAGTCAGGACCGCTTTTAAGCATAGGCGCCCACACCACAAAGAAAAAAATGTTGCTGAATAATTACTTTTTAAGATTTCACGGGAACAATATTTAATTTTTTGAAGTTTTTGGAAAAAATTACCTTTTTTCTTAGCACTCACGGAATTTTAAGGAAGAAATATATTTTCTGAAATATGTTTTTTTCACGCGTTGATAAGAAAATATTTCTACAAAATTTGCGAAAAATTCGCAGTATGTAGAAGTAGGGTGTTTTTATTTCTCATTATTGGGATGCCTACGATGAGCGCAAGTAAGACACCTGCCACAGATGTTTCATGCCCTCCTTACGCCACTGATCTACAACAAAGCCGCTTCGATTTAGACTTCCATTGCATGATTAACTTGTTTTGTTTTGTAATTTTCCAGGGTTGGTTTAGTCCGGGCCAAGTTTTCGTGCTGGACGAGTACTGCGCCAGATACGGAGTCAGAGGATGTTACAGACACTTGTGTTACTTATCCGACCTCTTAGACCGCGCAGAGAAATCCCTAATGATTGACCCTACCTTAATTCATTATTCATTTGCGTTTTGTGCAAGCCACGTTCACGGCAATAGGTAAAAAATATTCAACTTTATTACATTTATTAAAAATATATTTTAAAATAAATCAGTGATAAGAAATGTTTTTGTTTACAGACCTGATGGCGTCGGCAGCATAACAAATGAAGAAAAAGAAAAGTTTCAAGAAGTTAAAGAAAGACTGAGAGTTCTTTTAGAACAACAAATTACTAATTTCAGGTATTTATTAGATTTATAGCACAAGTATTATTTTTATGTAATTGTAACGTCATAAATGTTGTAAATTCATAGTAAAGTAAACAGTGTTACGTAACATTTAGATACAGTTTAGAGGCCATCCATAATTTACGTCACAAGAGAAGAAGGAGTGGGATGAGTCAAGAAATTGTGTCAACATGTTACTAGAGGGGAGTGGTTAGAAGCGTTGTGACGTCACATAGAGCATAAATTATAGAATTTTGTTCGTAAAAAAATATAGTTAAAAAAATTCGGTAATTCTGCGATATAAAATTCTTTGAAATTTCCGTGGGTGCAATATAATTTTTGCTTTAAAAAAAAAACGATTACAAATGGTAATATAAATTTCCGCAAAATGTGACAAGGTAAGGAAAGGGGGGGGGGGGGGGAGAGTGAAATGTACGTAATTTATGGATGGCCCTTTACTACTAAATATATTTGCTACCAAATGTCTCATTTGTGTTTATAGAGATTTTATATAATAATATCACATTCAAAGGCGGATTAAGTGGTGACCACATTGTGCGGGCTCTAATCTTCCAGAGAATTATTTGTGACTGGAAAAAATTAAAATCGTCGTGAGCCCAAAACCGTCACACACTGTGACTAAAAGTTTTTTTAAGAACACCTTCTCAATGTTATCATCCATTGCCTAGTTCGTTACTGTTCTTGACAATAAAGATTTTTTAACCTCCCCGAACCAATTGTCACGCTTTCTCACACATTGCGTATCCCGTCTCCTCTGGTGTGATGTCACACATTTGTAAAAAGAAAAATTCTGTTAAGTCTTCTTTTTCTTTAGTCTTAATATTACTTTTTTGAAAAGTCTAATTTTAAATTAGATGTGACATCACAAATCCAATCCTTCATCCATCCTTCTTTCATGTTCACTTTGTGGATCCCACCCACTGATTTATGTGTGACGTATTTAATGGTTGGCCTCATACGTACGAAATAGAAAAGATGCCGATGTGTTAAGGTATATGTTATTGTGGTTTGGAAGTGTTGTACACCGTCTTCCAACAAATTGGTTGTTTGTTGAAGTTGTCTTAATTTCTACAAAAGTGTACTATATATTGATAAAGTGGGTTACTAGAACCTCGAATGTTCAATTATTTTTTAATAACTCCTTATATGTTAGGAGATATTAACAATTAAAAAAGTCATTTTGTCTCTTTAATTATTAAAGGGATTCAACATTGTACACATTCCAAGTGCATGTGACATCACAATCCTTGTGTAAGGTTACCAACCTTACAGCTCATAAATCTCTGCTCTATGTATTTATATATCAAAATATCAAATATTATTTACAGCTATTTCAAGGAACAATAATATTTCAATATTATGTCTGCCTTAGCAGGGTTAAATAAAATAAAAACTTATTATTCTATGACTTGACTTGATTATTTGACTACCAACGGCTACAAAACATTATCGCAGCACTGATCTACTCAACAAATAACTGACGTTAAAATCCATTTCACGTCATACAAATATGGCCGACCATTTCTAGCGCTAAAACTACAATTCAAACTTTTAATTGCTATATCTCCGTCAATATTTAGATATTTAATAAAATAGACACGCCAATACACATTTATTAACATCAACTTCAATCAGCAAATCATAAAAACGACCACTAAATAATGAGGACACAAGCCCATTAACAAGGACGCCACTGTTAGAGTTAGTGTATTTGCTTTAAGATAATAACAACTATCAATATTTTACCTGTCAACTATTATTTTTCTTATCGCTATTTGTATGACATACGACAAACTTCAATTAAATTTGCACTTTTAAACTATTTATTCTATGTCTGTTGATTTTTCTTTCCTTTTAAATAAGATTTTTTTTTTTAATAAAACCAATAAACTTTCTTATAAAATACAGAGCAAATCTTAATGTGGCATAAAGTTATCATAGTACCAGTTGTCCCTATAAGAGTTACTACAGCCTGATTTAAACAATTACTACACGATGAAACGCACTAGATGTGATCAGATATCATTTTATCGAATTTATGACTGAGAGTGTGTTTTGTGATACGAGTATGAGAGAGAACACGTCGTGTAACTAGACTGCGCAGGTCCACATATTGTCTGAGCTCCGTTAAAGGAAACGACAAGAGAATATACTCGTATATAGAAATAGTACGGCTACTGTCCTTGAGGAGGAATATATATTGTACTGGATAGTAATATGTATAAATATAACTAAAAAAAGTTTTACATACAGTTACTCGTAACTTGTTACTTGTTACTCGTAATATATACTTTTTGTGTTTACTTAATTTTACTCACTCTGGTTGAGAGCAATAATATTAAATACTATTTTTGCGGTCATTTATTACGGTAGTGAAAATTAAAATTTATAATGGGGTTGTGTCCTCACTTTTTAGTGGTCGATTTTTCAATTATTGATTGAAATTGATGTTAATAAATGTTTATTGGCGTGTCTATTTTATTAAATATCAAAATGTTGATGGAGATATAGCAATTAAAAATTTGAATGGTAGTTTTAGCAAAAGAGATGTCGGCAACATTTGTATGACGTGAAATGCATTGTTTACGTCAGTTATTTGTTGATTATGTCAGTGCTGTGGTAATGTTTTGTAGCTGTTGGTAGTTGAAATAATCAAGTCAAGTCAAAGAATAATAAGTTTTTATTTTATTTAACCCTGTTACGGCAGACATAATATTGAAATTTTATTGTTCCTTAAAATAGCTGTAAATAATATTTGATATTTTGATACATAAATACATATAGAACAGATTTATGAGATATAAGGTTGGTAACCTGTAAACTCTTTTACGCTCTGTTGTATAAAAGAGATCGCAACATAGCGGTTGTGAAGTCACATGCACTTGGAATGTGTACAACGTTGAATCCCTTTAATAATTAAAGAGACAAAATAACTTTTTTAATTGTTTATATCTCCTAACATATAAGGAGTTATTAAAAAATAATTGAACATTTGAGGTTCTAGTAACCCACTTTATCAATATATAGTACACTTTTGTAGAAGTTAAGACATAGGACACAAGCCCATTTATAACTAAGGTTTAAAACTTATTTTATGTTCTGACGTCATTAGTTCTGCTCACCCCATTGCCCTTCAGCAGAAACTATTTTAGATATATTGATATACAATTAAAAATGATTTTTTTTTAATTTTCAGATTTTGTTTCCCATTTGGTAGACCGGAAGGTGCTCTTAAAGCTACTTTATCTTTATTGGAGAGAGTACTAATGAAAGATATAGTTACTCCAGTGCCTCCGGAGGAGGTTCGGAGTATGATCAAGAAAAGTCTGGAGACGGCAGCACTTGTCAACTATACAAGACTAAGCTCCGAAGCAAAAATTGAAGGTACACTACTGGTTAATTTAGCAGGTGATTTAAATATATACATTGTAATCAAGGTGAAGTGGAAAGTGAAGTCAGTTTGGAGAAACTATGAATTCAAAAATGTGTTGTTGATATTTTTTTTTGCATTTTTATTTTTGAGATTTTAAGTGGAGGATAACGTCTGAAGACTCTAATTTTAGATTAGATGTTCTCAAAATGTAAAAATGTAACTTCTGATTTTGTGTGGAACATTAAATAAATTCAAAAGCGCTAATTCGCACGTAGAATTATAACGCTTGAGTTATCTTGTATATAAGCTATAATAGCACGCTTGCAGGTTAAAACTTGCACAATGCGTTACAATTTCTATGTGATAGGTAAAAAATAAACCGTGGTATTAGGCTCTAGCAAGCTTTCAGGTTGAAATTTGTATTGCATTTGCAAGACAATTTTCTATTTAGGTTTTCCATCTGGGAATATTGGGTGGTTTCCAATGCGCTCTAGTGCATTGAATATTCTAACTACAGCAGTGCCTCGCATAGTTGAGCACTTTAAAAAGTTTTGCTGTCGCATGATGAATTCCAATGAATTCATTGATACCAACTAATAAGCATAAAATGTATAAATTTTTGCTGTTGTTGACAATTGCTATTTCCAATATGAAATATGCCTTTAAGGATGTACAGGACGTACCGTAAATGCAAAAAGTTTATCTCTCGGTAATACGAAATGCAAAATACGAAGTACATGAGGAACGAGCAAATATTGGGACTGTACCTTCGAAGAAGAATTTTTCAATTTTTTTATGCATATAATAGTTTAATAAATTAAAAATTACCTATAATTAATATCAAATTTATATTAATTCAATTTAAATTCAAATTAAATATTTTGAAAAAGGAATAATAAATTTGGCAACGCTGTAAGTTTACGTGTGTTGACGCATGCGAGATTTGGTTCTTTGACAAATAAATTGTATTGTATCGACCCTCCAAATTTCACAACGTTTTCATCATTTACGTTTACTTCCTATACCTCCTTAATAATAATCCTTATTTTATTTATACCATAAAAATATGTTTTTAAATAAAATTAAAGTAAAATTAAATTTATTAAATTGAGTTAAAAAATATAAACAATTTTTGAAAATAAAATGAACAATATGGATAAAGGTACATATTTAAAAACTAATGTGTTTTACCCTTAATTCAACTGGCTTCACTTTTTACATACCAACATTTCTTTATATTTTTGTGTGTTTTACTGGTTTTCAATGAGATACAGGTTTGCCCGCTCTTATGAATTTTTCTTTTTGAAGATTTTTATAACTCACGATCTCACATTTGATTTCTTCATCACTATCAGTAAAATATCTGAGGTTGAGAGTAGCAAAGTTGATCCCTGAAGTAAGAAAATTAAATGACATCCTAATTACCCTACAAACAATTTGTCGTATCTTGAGAATCTCGTATCTGATGGTGGTTAGACAGTGTTCGGGAGGGCATATTATCTCTTACCACTAAAAGGGGTGTGATTTATTTATACGATTTCAAGAATATTAGTTTCGTGTTAGCCGAACATTTACGAAGATTCGGTATATTCAAGATGGCAGTAACTTATTTTTGATGTGAAGATCTCTCTCCGCATGTAAAGGCATATGCATATAAGTCGTTATTACTCGTGTTCTACTCGTGTACGGCCGTTTGGAGGTGGGGCTATGTTTAAATCTGAGTAAAAGTGGTAGCACCACAGCTTGCACCTCGGCAAACCTCGTTTGGAAAGTTTTAGGAAGGTAATCAGAGGGGGTACGGAGCGTTCCGGCCGGTTCAGACATGTTGTCCAAAGCTTCATGTAATGTCGCACTAATGTCTAATAGAATTCCAATCACCATTCAGAGTGATACGATTCGCATCTAATTGGATTCCGATGAAAATTGTTTGTAGGGTACTCAATAATATTACGTGTATAACCACTATGAGTAACTACAAAATTATTGATGTTGGGATTTCAAAAGACAAACAATCGTATCTGTCAATGAAACGAAAACTGTGTCTAATTGGAAGGCAAAATGACGCATATTACTAAGAAATTATTACTAAGAAGATACAAGTATATTAAGAAGTGATCAAAAAGAAATTTGTATAAAATATCACTTACGACAACTTACCTCTCAACTACAGATATATTTCACTAATTAATTATTAAAATTTGGGTAGATTCCTATATTACATTAAATAAAAATAATTAATCAAGTCTATAGTGTATTTAAAATTGAAATTGGATTTAGATTTCGTAAGGCACAGTGGTCGAAAGCATTTATACTAAGGCCGTTCGCACATGGGTCTACTGATTGCAAACGCGAGCCGAATCTGCCCGAACCGAGTGAGAATGGAACTGTGTTGTGAGTGAGAGAATGAAACTAAAGTGTTTTGAAATTGGTTTTGAGCGACTGTGTCTCTAGGTCACAGGGCTATTACGTTACATGCTTTTGATGGTAAACATCATGAGCAGAGATGTGCACAAATACTTTTCAAAAGTATTTAAATACATACATACATACATACAAATACCTCATAATACAACACAATAAAATCCCGTATTGTGCTACTGTTAAAAATTCTATAGAATCACGAAACACGGTCCGACATGGCTCGTTTTTCGTTTTTATTGGAAACTTCGTTGCTCGGCTAGTTTGCAATTAGTTGACCCTTTGTGTCAGACTGCTGAGTCTTCGGGTTCAATCCCCGGACCAAACAATTTAAATTAAATGCAAAATACAAAATAAAATGAGTGAAACACAGTGAGTGGGAATGATACTTTAGGAATCTACACAAACGCAATTAGCAGTTACTTAACACATAAATGAACACTTATTTTGCAAAATACATTCCTTACAGTGGAGTAACGAGAGGTTTTTATTCGACTTTTGTTTTACTTTTTATAGATAGTTTTAATTAGAAAGAAAATGTTTGAAAATTGCAATTAAGAATTCATAGTATGAGAACAAACGGGACCGCTTTATTATGTTAATTTATCAAGTTGGTATTAATTTCGACGCACTTTTTAATGGCGTTTCCTTTTCATAAAAAAGTTGCTCTCATATTGCACTTATTTTTGTCTACTGGTACATAGGACGCTATTTTTAACAATACGTCATTTTGCAATACAACACGAAAATAACTGTACTAATTTAAAGTTAAGAAAAGAAGGTCAAAACGAGAGCAACATTTTTTTTGAATTAAAACTCCATAACTCTCCACTAGTCCACGCGTTGCTCCACTATTTCGATCGTCCAATTCATTATTAAGGCAACACCGAATTCAGTTATATGTATAATAGTACCATCATTCTGATTCAATACTCAGACAACTTATAAACGCAATAAAACAAAATTATATTGCAGTTAAACTTCTCGAATATAGTCGGAATGCTTAAAACTCGAATATTAGGAGTTGTCTCACTAATGAATTGGACATTTCATATATTCAGGATGTTTTAAATGTAAGGGTATCATTTTATGTTTGATTACTTTTAAATAAAACGTTTGTTTCTTCAAAGTCACTTGCAAATTTAATCTCTTTTACGGTTCGAAGCATCCACTTTGTTAACTTTAACTGCTCTGGAATTAAATTTCTATATAATGGAACTAATTTTAAAACTTCTATATAAGAATCTTTTTCTCACTATGTGTTTCTCTTATGCCGGTTTCACACGAGAGTTCAATAAAACACGAACAAAAACTTGTTTGTCTGAACAAAAGCACCAATGTTTACACCAAAGAGACAGTTCTTAAAACATTTCTGTCTTTAAAAATGTTTTAGTAAACAAAACACATTCCCATCTGGAGTCGGTAAGATCAAAGGAAAACACGTTTGTTGTTGCTTTTTAGTCTGCTTGGTTTGAACACGCAGTTTTGCTTTTTGAGAACATTTGCGCATGTCGGTTGTTGTTTATCATGTTGATTTCGAAAAACAGAACTATTTTAAAATAAAACAAAACATGTTTTTGTTTTGTTTTTTAACAACAAAACTGTTTTCAAAGCTTTGTCTATGGTGTGAAACCGGCATTAAGGACATTTTTAATCGATGAAAGAAAGAGAACCAGCAGTTGTATGAAGTTGCATCCGGGTTCCAAGTGTAAATGACCGGGACTCTTTACAGGGAATGGCTACTAAATAGAATGGTGCCTTTACATAAAACACTCACTGTCTTACAGGACCACAAGTTAACATAAAATTAAGTTTATCTGTTATCTCATTAACAAAGTTATGTTAACTTGGCAATCCTGAAATAATTATTTCACCATGCTTTCTCAAAATCAAAATTTTTCGCAATATATAATTTTAGAGCAATGTTCTAATCATAAAAAAAACTGATGTCATTTTAGAATAATGAAATACATATAATTATTTTTTACTAATAATTCAATTTGGGCAAAAGATGATCCACGAGGAGAAGATACGTCTAGACAATCAGTGAAGAAGTTAGAAAATCTAATACATCTAGCTGAGCTATGTGTTGACCTTCTGCAGCAAAATGAGGAGCACTACGCCGAGGTGACGTCTCAGCTAAATACGGTCCAGTATTAAGTACTACTGGTCGTTTTTTAGATGATTTATTTAATTACTTGCATTTATTATCAATCGTAATTTTAGGTTTCAGTGAATTAAAATACACACAGACAGCTTTTTTATGATTTTAAAGATCCAAACGGTCATTGTGAGATCCTCTAATTCATGAAAGCGGACTTATTATACCTTAAATATAATTCTATTAAAATGAGTTTTGTCGACTCATGGATACAAAGGACTTCTAACTATAGTAAACGCAAGGCTCATGAGTCCTGTCGTCTTATAATTATGAACGACTTAGGAGTTCAAAGGACTATATACTATATACTATAGTAGACATATAACTACTGTTGACCCTTGAGTTCAAAGAACACCTAACTATAGTAATGGCTACTGTTAACTCATGAGTTCTGTTGACTCATGACTATGGACGACTCACAGGTTGAAAGGACTTCTAGCTATAGCAAACACCTAACTACAGTAAAGGCTACTGTTAACTCATGAGTCCAGTTGACTCATGACTGTGGACGACTCACGAGTTTAAATGACTCCTAACTGTAGTAAACACATAACTACTGTTGACCCTTGAGTTCAAGGAATACGTAACTATAGTAAAGGCTGCTGTTAACTCATGAGTCCTGTTAACTCATGACTATGGACGACTCACGGATTGAAAGGACTTCTAGCTATAGCAAACACCTAACTACAGTAAAGGCTACTGTTAACTCATGAGTCCAGTTGACTCATGACTGTGGACGACTCACGAGTTTAAATCACTCCTAACTGTAGTAAACACATAACTACTGTTGACCCTTGAGTTCAAGGAATACGTAACTATAGTAAAGGCTGCTGTTAACTCATGAGTCCTGTTAACTTATGACTATGGACGACTCACGAGTTTAAATGACTCCTAACTGTAGTAAACACATAACTACTTTTGACCCTTGAGTTCAAGGAATACGTAAATATAGTAAAGGCTGCTGTTAAGTCATGAGTCCTGTTGACTCATGACTATGGACGACTCACGAGTTTAAAGAACTCCTAACTATAGTAGACACATAACTACTGTTGACCATTGACTTTAAGGAACACCTAACTATAGTAAAGCCCACTGTTAACTCATGAGTCATTTGCATTCATGACTATGGACAACTTATTAGTTGTCGGTGATATGCCTGGAAAATAGACTGAAGTTAAATAAACTAAATAAATGAAATAGTAGTTCCTTATTTCTTCATGTTTTTTTTTTAAATAAAATGGGGATCAGTTAACCGACCTTTTTTACCGACGTGTCTCGAAGTGCACATTTTTAATTATAAGTTGACAAACATACAATTTCTGTTCATGTAACAAATCAAAAGAATATCATAAATGTACGAGAATAACGAAAAAAATCGAGCTAAGATTTTCTTTAAGAATGTTCGAAGTAGTTTTGATGTTAATGAAAAGTGAATTGATTCTAATTGATCAATTGATTGAATAATAAATGCAACAAATTAAATGAACGGTTGTACAAATATAATTTGACAAATAAATTAGAAAAATATATCTTACTAAAATTAATTAATTTATTACTTGTATATACTAATCACTAATACATATAAAATCTAATTTTCAGATTTAAAGGATTACTTTTGCATTACTTCTCTGTTATTACTTTGCATTTGTACAACCGTCATATTATACATATTAATTAATATAAGGATGTACAATTACTAATTACTAATTAACTGAGTTTCATGTAACAACAGCATACACAACATATAGCAAAATGAATTTCTGTAGCTAACAACTCGCTAATATAATTAATGATACTCGTATACCATAATGAATACGTAAACATTTGTATTGCCTAACTTAGCTTTAGGGAAAAAGAGCATTTAGTTTAAACTTTCTGTCTTGTCAAAATATATCAAACTTCTTTCTATTATTAATTTACAAAATATACACAAAAAATACCAATTAACTCTTTGAGATTAATAATAATCAATGAACGACTTGAATATATAATTATTATAACAAAATTATTTTATTATTATTTATTAGTTTTTTTTTGTTTTTCTTTATTCTTTGCATCAATGTCGTTTGGTTTTTGGCGCTAATTCTTCCAGCTATTAAAAATATATATTTTTAAAGTTACTAATAAATATAACTTAAAATATATAATAATAAAAATAATGCGAATTATTGTAAAATTAAAAAAATATGATATTTGTAATTTTAAACCGTTTTATTAATATTTTACATTTTCGCTATTATTAGCTTTGCTTCTTCTTATTTGTTACTGTGCTTGTATAATTATAGTAATATTTTGTCCTCTTCCTTAAAATCCTTGTGTTTCTAACTCAATTTGATTTTCTTATAAAACCAAATATTTAAATTGTTTATTTGTCGGTATAATAGTCGAGATCTTGAAGATAACCACGTTGTTAAGTTTATCTCCGAGTTTAAATCTCATAACATCTGTTTTATTGCTGAAATTCGGTGCATCATTTACAGTAGTTTTCGTGAATTTTTTTTCTCTCTTTGTTGTATATTTTTATGCAGATATCTCAATAATAGCTGCGCAGATATTATACCCTTAGGTTACCGTCGGTTTAAAGCAGTACTTGTTCCAAATAGCACATATCAAAAAGTCTAGAGCCGTTAAATTGGGAGAAACATTTTTTCGTATCGTAGTAATGTCTGATTTGGATTTGAGTAAGAGTTTTCAAAGCTTATTCTAAGCCACAGGTATAAAATATATTTGGTTGAAATCTAAGAAGGCGTGGGGTAATGCATTTTTCTTCTGAAGCATTCGTCTCAGTTTCCGATCAGAAACGCCTTCGAAACGATCACGATTTTTTTCTGTTATCGTTCAAATGTCAATTCAGATAATAGGTCGCGTCTGAGAATATCGTATTCGAATTGTATACGCTAGTCAGTGGTGAAAGTATAAGAAACGGTATAAGAAGAACATATAAGAATCAAATATTTTATACGTGTAATGCTGAGCGTGTTAAGGCGCGAGACACACAGATCTATTTTAACGAGTATAGCGCTCTATTTAGGCGCACCGTGGTTCGTATCCTGAATTCCTGGTATCTACGCCTTAGAGAATAATACATGGACAGAGAATGGTGGATCTGAAAGTGTGTCCAAAATGTGTGTGAGAGAGATAAGTATATGTTCCTATTTGTTCTCTATGCGCATGCGTCGAAAGTGACAGTTGTCAAGTCAGTGCTCTCTAGATATAATACGTGACAGTTGTTAAATATGACAACTATGGAAATATGTATAAATATAAATAAACTATCTATAAAACGTAAGTTCTGTACACTCCAAATATCAACTGTGTTGGCCGTTATCCCTACAGCGACATCTATGACGTTCATGAGTATATGTTTTCACTGAACGGTCACTATTTTACCGACAGACGAGATTTGTACCAACTAAAGAAATATAATTTCTTTACATATTTAATATTTATTATATGGTAATAGATCATTAATGTTTATTATATCTAGACAGCTGTCACGCATGCGCATAGAGCACAAATAGGAACATATACCTTTCTCTCTCGCACACATTTTGGACACACTTTTAATCTATAGGAAATATAGGCTATTCACTCTCCATTTAGTTATGCTCTAAGATCTACGCAACCGTGATTAGTTTATATGCAGTACTAAAAGCTTATTAATAATGAAATGAGTAATCTAACTAAAAATAATAATAAACTAGTTCACATCACAAACTTAAACTTATAAAAATTCTAAATTTTGTTAACCTCAATGTTATTATTTGGTAATATTATAATTTTTTAGAAAAAACAATATTTGGTTTTTGTATAGTTAATAGCCAATAAGTATAATTTGTAACAAGTAGATAACAATTAAATACAAATAATCCTTCCTATATTAATTGTAAAGGTAGATTATATATATGGTATATATATATATAAATAAAAAATATTTATTTTATATATTTTAGTCGTTCTTTGATTAGTGTAATATTTTTAAAAATGATTTTTCTTTTTTTATTTAAATTATTTATATTTTTTATTTTTATATGTTGTGTGTTTGTTGTTAATGTTGTTGTTGTGTAGTTAAGAAAACAAGACCCTCCCGCCCCGGTACAGCCGCCCGCTCAACCAGAAGCAACAAATTTGAATTCAAAAAAAGCGCCGATTCCATACCGCTATTGCATGCCCACGCATGCCCTGTACACCGCGCCGGTTGCCACGGCACGTACCTTTTTATCAATTATACATTTTATTCAATTCTACAATTACATATATGAATGGACTTATTTTATATTACCAGGGCTGAACTGGAAACATATTTAGTGACGTTACGGGCCACTGGAAAATTTCCAATTAATCCGTCGGGACAGTTCAGCCCTGTCTGTTACACACAGACGCTGTATATTATACTTGCGAATTTAGCGATATTGTAAAATTATTATTAGGAGAACGGTACGCCTCTGTCATTTCATTTTATTGAATGAAACAAAAAACAATGTTAGTATTGTCAAATTCTCATATTTCGTAAATTAATTAAAAAAGTCTCAGATCTACCAACAATACACCAATGTTTACACCAAAGAGACAGTTCTTAAAACATTTTTGTCTTTAAAAACCGTTTTAGTAAACAAAACACATTCCCATCTGGAGTCGGTAAGATCAAAGGAAACCACGTTTATTGTTGTTTATTAATCTGTTTGAACACGCAGTTTTGTTTTTTGTGAACATTTGCGCTTGTCAGTTGTTGTTTATCATGTTTATAATTCTTATGGGTCACACAGAAAAACACTAAAAACAAAACCAGTTTTCGAAAAACAGAACTGTTTTAAAATAAAACAAAACATGTTTTTGTTTTGTTTTCTGACAACAAAACTGTTTTCAAAACTGTCTCTCTGGTGTAAAATCGGCATTAGAATAGCGTCTGTCTCAGTTAATGTGTAGACACAATTTGAAAAAATGCTCAGCTAATTGTTTTTACAGTGGGTTAACTTTTCTCTGTGCAAGGCTCTAAAATGATTGCAATTGAAACTAGATCAATACAGAATGCAATAGAAGTGTGAGACGGCACAGTGGCCGAGAGCGTTGATGCTTGATGCCAGACAACTGTGTCTTCGGGTTCGATCCCCGGACCAGACCTACATTTTCTGGCTTTGGTTAATATTAAGTTAAATTGATGATGTGACTACTATAACTATCATAATGTTATTAGGCAGTGGTGTAGCGAGGCCACGCCAACTGCCAACAATAGTATAGTGGGTCATCGATGATAGGACTTATTAGCTCGGAAATAGGCCGACGGTAAATAAATAAATAAATTCGCGACTGTGCTTCTTTTTTAAAGTTCTTTCTCTCTTCTTCTTAATTTATTTACTTTTTTGAAATTCAGTTATGATATAAAATGAACACAAAAAAGGTCGCACTTAAATCTCGGTGTACTATTACTTCGTTAGAAGTTTAGCAACCTGCTTTTTGAAATCCATCGCAATTAATTGATAAACCCGTAAAACCCCATTCCCACTCACTGAGTTTTAATGTTAATTTAAGGTTTTAAATTAAAGTGTAAATTTCAGCTGGTGAATTATAAAGAAATAAAATTATATTAAATACAATATTATAGCAATTATTTCAAAATAATGTATATTACTGACGTATGATTTCACAAGTTCGAAATTACATTTAATGTTAAAACCTTAAATTAAAAGTAAAAGCAGTGAGTGGAAATGAGAATTTAGAAATCTGTACGGTAGAACACTGTAGGCTTGAGTTCTTAATTTATTTTGAGAGACTTTAGATTAATATTCATTATACATTTTAACACAAATACAAGAATGTCTCAAACTCAAAATCAAAATTGTTACTTTACATCGTTATTAATAATACTTTCAAATTAACCGTATTAGCGTACTACCACATTACAAACTCCTTACATTCATTTTACATTCAGTTTCTGAAATAACAAAACTTAAAATTAAGTTTAAAATAGACGCGGAATTTTCTACCGTTTCAATATGCCTGCACCAGTCTTGTCCTTCTTTTCTCTTTTCCCAACAGTTTCTCTACTCTCAACTTGATTTACATCCTCTTCTCCACCTGCTTTATGTTTCTCCTACTTTCCTCCGTCTCCTTCCTTCTTCTTCTCCTCCTCCTTCCTTCTTTAAAACTCCCCAGTAAACATTTAGTGAAGTGCCCTATTTAGTGACGTTTCTAACACTATTTCACTTCAATTATAGTTCGCATCAACTTTATCTTCATTTGTATTCCGACAGGTGGAGTGGTTCCATCATCTGTAGCGGATAAAACTGACATTTCATATGAACAATTGTGAGAAACTGAACTATAAATTAACTCTTTCATGACAAAAAAATCATACGCATCTTCAATATGATGGCAAAGTGACTCCAAAATGCTCCAAAATATTTACTGGGTCTCTGTCTTCTTTTCACTGACAATCCTACACTCGTATTCCCACGTGATATTCTCCAACGTCTTCTTTTCTCGTTTGTGTAATTTTCTGCTTATATCAATTGAAATATAGAGTTAAAAGTTTTTAGATGAAATGAAATCTATCGCGTCGTTTTCGAAATTTTATTTTAATTGGCTGTAGGAAAGTGATTTTGTAGTTATTTTGTAGCGTGAAGTAAATCTCATTTCCAACAATGAATAAACTTAACTCACCTTCTTAACGAGTTCAAAACATTTTAATGGTTTTTCTATCATCGTGTGTTATGCATCTCTCTGCAATCTCTCGCGAAGTTATATGCGATTCCACATTGACTTTGATTTGGTCATCATTAACATCAGTTGGTCTGCTAGAACGTCAATCATCTTTGATTGAAATATCTCCAGAACGAATTCCGAAATAAGCGTTCCGTTGATGCATCAACACCATAAAGATATACGTGTATTACCCACTTTTAAAGGCGTACCCTTTTCCTAATTATAATTACAACACTAAACAAATAAAAACAATAAAACACCCTCCAAGCATATAAGTCCATTTGATATAATATATATATACTTAACTTATTTATATAATATATTCATATTTATGTTTATATAATGTAGTGATTTTTATAATCATTTCTTTTTGTTGATTGATTGTTTAAAGTAACCAGAATGTAATTATTTACAAATAATTTAAATATTTATTTGTTATAAACATAATGAATAAAATGAAACATCAATCTAAATTTAAAGAAATTTCATTTTGAAATTTCATTTTGATTACGCTCTGGTTTGATGTCATATGTTCTCATTTTTATACTGAATCACCACAAAGTGTACAAAATGCTGTAGCTGTTCAAAATATCTTTACGTCATCTTAATAACCTGTAATTATTATTTAATCAACCCCAACAAAGACGACTAGTGAGGAAATTCTTCACCCAGAGAAATTAGGGAAATTCATTGATTAACCAGTTTTTTATAAGAAAAAAGTAAAAGATTTCCTTAAAAGAACAAAATAAACTATTTAATTAGCTTTTAGTAATCTACCAATTTAGTAAGGCAACAAATGAATTTTGGAATTAGTTTGTGGCAAGCTATCAAGTGTGACATTTGCATTGCAACACAGTTTTATAACTGGGTGATTGATCTCATAATAACATAAACTTGGGATATGCAATTATTTTTACAGGGACAACTAGGGACACTCTTTTAGGATAATCGCAAGAAGAACAATCCTTTTTTAAGATATTGTCTCCTGTATCCTTCTTTAAAATCGGGGAAGACGCGTATTATCCTTCTTTCGTACTTTTCACCGTTCTACTATTTTGTTTTGTGTTCTTTGTATTTACTCCCTCTTAACACTAATCATAAAAGTTACGTTACATTCATGTAATATTTTACTTAATTAAACCTACTTATACTTCATCTAAGGGGATCGGAAGAAAAAATATACATTGTTTTTACTTAAGGAGGTACAGGACGTACCGTCAATGCAAAAAGTTTATCTCTCGGTAATACGAAATGCCAAATACGAAGTACATGAGAAACGAGCAAATATTGGGACTGTACCTTTGAAAATGAATTTTTCAATTCCCTATTAAACTGCTTTTTACTTGTTAAAATGATTTTTTATGCATATAATATATTATGCGTTTAATAAATTAAAAATTACCTATAATTAATATCAACAACGCTGCAAATTTACGTGTGTTGACGCATGCGTGATTTGGTTCTTTGACCAATAAATTGTTATATTTTATATAACATTTAGTCCGATTTTGAATTTCCCGCTCAAATTGGCATTTGCAACGTTGCCGGCTTATAACCTACATTTACTGTTTCTTAAAGGTTTTATTTAAATATTTTCGTAAATAGGTATCCTTTTGATAATTTTCTTTTTGCAATAGTTACAGAAAAGATAATTTTATATACACCTAGTTTTGAAAGCCGTGTCACCATTTTTTTATAGTTAAAAGTTATATTATGTGGTGAAATTGAGCTAAAAATTATGATTTGTATGGAAAATGACTATTTTTAATCATGTATGAAAAGAAAACTATGAACCCTAGGTCTCTAAAATTTTGAGACAGCATGTATTTTAACTATTTGTATCGACCCTCCAACGTTTCATCATTTCACAACGTTTTCATCATTTACTTTAACGTCCTGTACCTCCTTAATCCTTAAAAATATCTTCTTAAGGAACTATAATCTTTAAAATGATCCTTAATTAACGAAATGTTGTGTAAGAAGCAGTAAAATTGCTGCAGAAGCAAGCTGTAGAATTTACTTTTAGAGAAAAACAAAGATAAGTAGTTTACATATAAATTGTCTGATAAATTCCATAGAATAATGCACAGTAATTTGATTATAAAACAAAGGAACTGTAGCCAAGACTGCTGACAATCAATTGCATCTAGTTATGTTTGAACCGAATTTTTAGGGGTCTATATTAAGCCTTTCAGCATATCTCAAACTATCACTTTGTTTTGTAGGGCTGGTGCAATAGCAAAGAAAAACAATTTTTCTATTAACAACTGCAAGTGAAACTTTCTTTATAATTATTATAAAGCCTCAATGAGTAGGAAGGCGTGGTGGCCTTCGCTTCTTGGTTGTCGTAGCAAACTCGTTCAGCGGTAGGCCTGCCACCTGCTATCTTCTTTCCTCCCCTCATTTCAAGCGAGGCATTTAACTGAAATAAATCGATAATTATTGGTTATTATAAAATGACGAAAACTTTAATCATCAACTTAATACATGTAAACATGAATTTCGCTAGTGCTATAGTAATTAACAATTAATCAATTTTTTTTTTTGTTTGAACAATAACAAGATCCAAAGATTTCACTTTGTGGCTCAACATACCATACTCAATAAACCAATGAACAATACTATAGCACAGACCATTTAAGAAACACAAAAACATATAAGTTACGTACCTGTTGTACACGTACTTGACCCTGATTGTACATGAATTTGTCAAATTGTTTGCACGTGGTTTTTCGTAATTTGTGAAGCTTTACCCGTTAACTATGGTGGCCACCTTAATCCTGACGTTCTGATTCCTGATTTAATTTATTTTTTGAAAACATAAAACGAACATTACCTGAATTTTGTATTAGAAACATTTTTTATTTTTGTATTGGCATAACAGAGATTCTCCAATCAATTATCGTTCTAATCGTTGATTTTTCTTTCAGAACCGATTGATTAGGGTCCTTACCAATGTTAACTGATACAATGGTTGCTTGTGAAGATGTAATTTTTGTTTGGATGCATACGTAAATAATAACCAATGTTTTCTTTGTCTAGTTAACTGTTGTAACCATATATTCTCTAACTAAGGAAAATTTTATGTTAAATTATATGTTAAAATTCCTTATTGGCTGACAATCTGTGTGATTTTCTTTATCGTTTTTCTTTCTTAAATGGTCTTCTTGTCTACTGTTTTTCATTTTTTTTTTGTTGTTTAAATCTAACTCTCCATCTATTTTTATTTTTATATTTACTTTTTTTATATTATTTTTCTAATGTTTCTCTTTTCAATGTTTGGCTTTGTGTAATTTCTGATCATTTTGTTTTTTTCTAAGTGTTAGCTATGCTACTGAAAATTAAAGAAAATGATATATATATATTTTAAAATATAGTTATGTTACGTATTTCAATCTCTTGACGTACACTTTTAAGGGCTTCACAACATAAAATATCATTGAACAAATATGAAAAGGACATTTTTTAAGACATTTTTCATTTATTAAGTTATTTAGTTTCTAAGTATGTCTTAAGAATCCTTCTATGAACTCTATTTTAAATCAAAATTCATCTATCAAACAAAAAACTTTTAACTGTGCCAGTCGGGGTCGCCAACGTTGGACGCTTGATGGTTGAACGCATCGTGTGGTCGATCTGGAACTAAGTGTGTCTAAAGTTCATGGTGGAAGAAGTTCCGGCTGTTGTCGATCTTTTGAACTGCGTCAAAAGGGATTTTTTTACCCCACCACACACTTGATTCACATTTCATGCACTGCTACACGAATCGTCCAACAAAGGAAGGTTTTATATTTGAAGATCTCTTTATTTACTTGAAAATTTTTGTTAAACAGTGTCGGTATCAGTGTTAAATAAATAATTGCACAAAATCGATGTGTATAAAAACTTTACCCACATTTGAATTAAATGTATCGGATGAAACATTCGTCCCATCTTGTAGCCAGAAACTTGCCTTGTCAATTTTCCAATATTTGACTCACACTTCGGAGACAAACATTTAAATAAAACGTTCACGACATCGTCTATTTTTGAAGAGTTGTTTTCCAATTATACTAGAAATTGATGTAAAAAGTTTAGACAATTTTTAAGAATAAAACTGAACAAGTACGGATGAAGGTAGAGATTTAAAAACTACTGTATGTTCTACTCAAACATTGACACAGTGCACAGTGCGCTACTAAGATAAGCCCGTGAGAACGCGGTTTAAGTATTCATAAATGTGATATCATGTTTAGAATGGGCGTGTGTCCTTATTTTTTAGTGGTCGATTTTTCAATTGTTGATTGAAATTGATGTTAATAAATGTGTATTGGCGTGTCTATTTTATAGAATATCTAAATATGGACGGAGATATAGCAATTAAAAGTTTTAATTGTAGTTTTAGAGCTAGAAATGGGTCAGCCATATTTGTATGACGTGAAATGCATTTTAACGTCAATTATTAGTTGAGTAGGTCAGTGCTGTGGTAATTTTTTGTAGCTGTTGGTAGTCAAATAATCAAGTCAAGTCAAAGAATAATAAGTTTTTATTTTATTTAATCCTGGTAAGGCAGACATAATACTGAAATTGGATTGTTCCTTGAAATAGCTGTAAATAATATTTGATATTTTGATATATAAATACATATAGCAGAGATTTATGATCTGTAAGGTTGGCAGCGGTTGTGATGTCACATGCATTTGGAATGTGTACAACGTTGAATCCCTTTAATAATTAAAGAGACAAAATGACTTTTTTAATTGTTAATATCTCTTAACATATAAGGATTTATTAAAAAATAATTGAACATTTGAGGTTCCAGTAACCCACTTTATCAATATATAGTACACTTTTATAGAAATTAAGACATAGGACACAAGCCCATTTGTTACGTTTGTTTGATACCGTATCTTCGACACCTATAGACGACGCTATCTTCATTTAAAATGCAGCTCATGAATGGATTTTAAGATATACGAGTAAATTGGTTAACTACTAAATATATTATTTTAAAAATAACTTTAGTTAAAAAATTCATAAATATTTATTGAATGAAACAGAATGTAGTGAGGCCCTTTATTGCCAATTTGATAATATTATTCTCAATTATCTTGTAAAGTTTACCAAATTTTAATCGCTTAATAAATCACATATTCCCTGGCAGTACAATTTTTAAATTAAATTTGTAGACTTATTTAAATAGCACTTAAATATTTGAATCCATTGTTTTATAACAATTTATTGTTATGATGAATTATAAAATACAATAATTAACAAAGCTAAACGAAAAGAAAAGTATTAATTATACTTTATTTTGAAAACAGTAAAAACAATGATTTATTACATAATATGAGACAAATGTGGAAATATTATTATCATTTAATCAATAAATCAAATGTTATTTGTGTATTTGTGAATGACAGCAATGACTTTCATTTTATGACAACCATAACCTCAAAATTATGTTGTAATAAGTAGTAACTTCTAGCTTAAATCAAACACAAATTGTAAATGTTTCCAACAGTTCTTTTAGCGAAATACTCGCTTAGATTTCGTTAGACCAGCATTTAAACTTACAATTTTAAAGAACCTCTGTTGGTAAGGTGGTATTTGCTGATGATGACTCTTATGTCGTCCTCAGTACGGCTATCATTCTTCTATGCTTGAATCCGGGTTCGATTCCCTTTAGATTTCATAGTCAAACTCAAATGTATTTTGTGTCAATTTTACTATCACTGTACTAACACATTCTAGTCGCTACAGTGTTTGTAGATATGTTCAGATGAAGAAAATATATTTTCCAAGTATATCTACAAACGAGACTTAATCATTCTCATAGATTCATCTCATTCAGCGATTGGAACGGTCTGAACGTTCTATCCTCAGACTGCGAGAAATGCATTTCATCGGTTTATTTCAATCAAGCTGAGAGGATTGAGCTCACTTCCAAAGTCTAACAACCTTGAACTGCTTGACTGTATGATTGGTCAAAATGAAAGTTATTGCATATATTATTATTGTTTATTATTAGATGAAAATATAACTGTATTTCCAAGCATTTAATCTGATTTAAAACTTTCCACAAAATTTCTAAATTAAACTCTCATATTGAATTTAATGAAAATATAAATAATTTCAATTCAATTTTATATCAATTATAAAACTGACAATAAATTGGTAAAATAAAATAATTGGAAATGCAAGTTTTAAGTATAATCATATTATTAACATAAATTCTGATTAAATAAAACAGGCATTCGCATGGTTCAGTGATCTACTTGTAGAACACGCTGAAATATTTTGGTCTTTGTTCGCTGTAGACATGGATCGCGTTCTGAAAGAACAGATTCCAGATACTTGGGAATCTTTTCCCCTATTTCAAATTCTCAATGACTATTTGAGAACCGATGGTAAGTGCTATTTTCCTTAAAACAAATTAAACTACAGCTTCATCAATTTTTCAAAAAATTACTTTAGGTACAACTAATTGTGTCCTTTTACATAAACAGATAATTTGAAAAATGGCCGTTTTCATCAACATCTCCGGGAAACATTTGCTCCTCTAGTTGTACGTTATGTTGATCTAATGGAATCTTCCATAGCTCAATCCATCCATAAAGGATTCGAGAAGGAGCGTTGGGAAATCAAAGGGTATAAAACATACCACTTAATTATAACATTGTACAGATACGATGGGATTTTAAAATGTAACAGAAATTGCCCAAATTATTCTTAATATCGGCGTAAGGATGACCCATTCCAAGAATATCTCCTTCCACTGAAGTTTAAAATTCTTTTCCAGTAAACAATTTAGTGAAATGTCTTGCTTTGTGAAGTTTTTGTCCCTATTGCACTTCAATTGTAGTTCGTATTAACTTTTTCGTCATTTGGATCGTCTCCTTATAGAAGAAATGATTTCGCCATTTGTAGTGGAAGGACTGTGAACTCAGAGCGAACTTGTTCAGACTTTAATAATATCATTACGAGTGGAGTCCAAATTATTTACTGGGCAGTGTTCCTGTTACTTTCTAAAATTCCTTCATATATGACAACTACTAAATTTAATTTTATAATATTTAGTAACGGTTGCGCAACTTCTGAAGACTTGTTTTGGAAATTGGATGCGCTGCAGTCATTTATCCGAGACTTACATTGGCCAGATACTGAATTTAGACAGCATTTAGAACAGAGACTGAAACTGATGGCCTGCGATATGATCGAATCCTGTATACAGCGAACAGAGAACGCGTTCCAGACTTGGTTGAAGAAGAGTGTCACATTCATATCCACTGATTACATCCTTCCTAGTGAAATGTGCGCCATGGTCAATGTTATCTTAGATGCAAAAAATCAGAGCTTTAAATTATGCGCGGTAGATGGCATAGACGTTGTGAGTACTTTGATAATACTCATTTTAATGAGGTTAACTATTTGGGATCTATATTATTTACTTATTTTTAGCATCAGTATCATACAAAAATCGATGATCAAATAGACAAAACTTTAGCGAGTATGAATCAGGGAATGATAGCAAAGTTAATGTCAGTTTTGGAAGCTTCCTTATCCAAGTTATCTAGATACGACGAAGGAAGTCTTATTGGGTCTATCTTAAGTTTTACAGTACGTACTAAATAGAGTAAAACACTATCTAGACACACTGAGTACAAAATGGATAATATTATAATAACAAATCATTGAATTTTTAGAATGTTTCTGGCTCAGGGAAGGATATGGGACAAGGATACGTCAACTTTACGAGGAATTGTATGGATCAAATTAGATCAAAAGTAAATGACGAATTATGGATCCTAAACTTCTCCGAACAGTGGTATACTAGTCAAATAAATATGCTTTGTAACTGGTTGTCTGAACGATTGGATCATTCTCTTCATTTTTACCAATGTACATGTTTGGCGCACATCATCAAGGTTTTTATCAATAAATTAACATCTTAATCTGGATGATTTTATCATTGTATTTATTTAATTTATTTTTCATTGCAGAAAATCTACTCAGATTTTGAGCTACAAGGTGTAATGGAAGATAAATTGAATTCGAAGGCATACCAAACGATATCACAGCGCATGCAGACAGAAGAAGCGACATGCGCTCTCTCGATGACGCAGCGGGAAGATGAGGGAGAGTAAGTTGACTTGATATCAATCAAGATTTTATTTATATTTTTATAATTACCAAAGATTCCAAGAAATAACAACAGAAATATTTAAGCTTTACTTCTTTGGAATAGGATAGAATAGGCTTAGGATCTTTATCAGACATTCATACACCTATTTCGTCGGGAATATAATACGTTACATATGTTTTGAAAATATTTTAGGGGTTATCCAGAAGGAGCAGATGATGAAGACAAAGCATCCAAAGCACCAAAAGGTAATATCATGGAAACTTTAGGAGAAGATGGTAACTACGTCTCCAATGTAACGAATTTAGTTGTTGGTCGAGTTGGTAATATATTTGGCAAAGGAATTGGAGGCCTCAGTACTAAATTCGGAAGCGGAAGCAGTTGGTTTTAACTGTTTTCGGTTAAATCGTTCATTGTTAACTAAATTTAATAGTCTAGAATTTACCTTCTTAATAACGTTCATGTTTACTCAATTAATTATAATATTTTCTATAATTATTTGTTTCAAACTTTACATAAAACTACTTAGTAAACCATAAAATGAAATATAAGCTAAATTATATGGTGAATTGGTAAGAAATTCACTGTGAGTTCAATTTCTTTGTTAAATCATTATGAACCCTTTACGAATTCGACTTCGGATACATTCAAATATGGTTTACTGAGTACTGTAACTTACACTTAATATGTTATTCCATTATTTTTATTAAAAAAAATGTAGTCAAACTAAAATGATAAAAAATTCATGAGCAATATTTTTCATACAAATTGCAAATTTTGCTTAAGTACTTAATAATATACACTTTTCAAAAAGTTCATTCTCATAGAATCGAATCAAGTTTCTAATAAATAATAATAAAATATTTTTGAATTAATACGAATAATAATTATAGATATTAAAATGATATTAGAAGTTAAAATTGTCATTTTGGCAATTGCCATTTTCATTAAAGATGGATTCCAGAAGATGGGATGTTTAAAAGAGGACAGGTTCAGGTTCGGTTAACGCGAGATTGTTCCACGCTCTAATAATGAGGTTGGCGTTGGCAAAGTTGGCGCTCTATTTTGAGGAACCTTGAAACAAATAATTTTAAACGCACTAAAATTCAATTGTTTTAATTGAAGTGGAGTGTGGCAACCAATTATAAAGGCAGAATTTTAATTTAGGTATCTATAAGTGGAGGTTAGTGCAACAATGACCAGCAATTGCGTAGGCTGCCTGGACCTTAATTATGTGAAACTGTACTATCAGTAACTCTGTTATTCAATTATTGTTAACTAGTTAATATAACACTCTAAATTATTTGTATCAAAAATAAAATTTCTCTCTTATCCTAATGTCCATATATTTACATAAAAACGTAGCTGGTCACATTTGTTAATAACTAATTTAGATTCATATATTCACATGAAATTTTAAGAATAGCGTGAGCACAAACAACGTGTCCAAAACACTGACGCCAGACGTAATTTTCTAAACGATTATTTTTCTGTTTAATTTGTGTTTGGAATTTAAATTATTCAATGGTTCATAACCTCAATTAGTTTTAGCAACTATTACAATCATAGAAAGTAATCTTTCTTTTTATGATACTCCATTTGGTAGTGAAAGTAAAGCAAAAGGAAAATGGTAAATTGTAGATAGCTATATACTTTTAATTTTCTTGACTTTCATATGTTGTAAACAAATTGAGCAAATGAAGTTTGCAGCGTCCATTTGTTTTATGTGATATGGTACGTATCTTCAGAAGATGGGTTTGAATCTCTGAAAATGTTACTAATGGGACATTGTTGCATTAAGATCCACGCATAATCCTTATGTATAATATAAACCACTAGCCATGACAACACAAGTGCTATATTCATTTCCCTATGCACTTACTACTGATAGACTGACGTTTTACGAGTACTTTGTTTATTATATTGTATTATCTTAGATACGAACCAAAAATAAAGCAATATTGAAATAATATATATTATAGGGGACAATAATTATATTGTAAATTACTTTCTTTGTATATTAAAGCCTTAAGGAGTAATTTAAGAATACGTGAAACATAATAAACGCTATGTTTATAGCAAAAATAACGTGATAACACGTCACAACATCTTTTACTTATGAACGTATATTTGTAGTTATTGCTGATAGGGCCCGCTGTATTTAGAACGGTGAATATACAAAATCACTGTAGCAATAAACTGTGGGTCGCAGCATGCTCCCAAGCCGGCTCAAATTGCTGTAATTGTTTTGAAATGACAATCTAAAGGAGAACTCAACAATAATGCTGAAGTGTTCTCGCAAGACAAAACGTAAATATTATATAATATATTGCACTATTGCGTAATTGTTACGTAAAATAGTGAACTACGGGTGTATTTTATACGTGAAATACATATAAAATGTGCGTAACTGAATTTACTTAAATTTAGGTTAGCTATAGTAAGCTATTACAATTTGTTTGCAAGCAATGTTGCTCTAGCAGACAGTAAACAGCAATCATGAGTGTACATGTTCTTTATTAAACGTAGATTTATATATTACATATCTATATATGTTATTAATATATTTCAAATAGTAGAATCGGTTACTTTTGAAATTGTACTTAGAATTCTGGCGCAATTTTTATATTTTGATCGCGTCGTGTGTGTGTCTGTGTGTATAGTATTAAATTAATATCAATAGAAAATATTTACCAATATAAAAAAAAAATCCATTAATAAAATTGATTTAAAAATTTATGAAAAATTCATCCGAAGTAAAAAGGTGCAATTATATAAGCTGTATAGTATACCTTCCTATAACGCGGTTAATACAGTACGCATTATATGAAATCGCGTTATAGGAAATCGTGTAGAAAATGTATATTATTGTTAAAATTTCATTTACTAGATAAGGTATTAAAATGTGTTATACGAGGGTCGCGTTATTGGAACTCGTGTTATAGAAGGGTTTACTACGTTAAGAATTATAGCCATAGCCAAGATCGTTTATATAACGATTTTAATTAACACATTTAATTAGCCAAGACTAAGTAATTATCGCTCCATTAATTATATGTAGTTATTAAGATAAATTTAAATTAGGGATTGTAGGTTATGATGATGCGTATGAGATGTTTGAATGCCGTTTGCTTTAGTTGAAATCTCACGCCAGCAAAATGCTTCATATATTAATAAGGGCAGTGGTGTAGGTTACCACACAAGTTGCGCATGCGTCACGGTGCTAATCTAACCAACATAGGTTGAAGCATTTAATTGTAAATTAAAGAACCAAGCAATAACCAGCAAGTATACAAATAAGTAAAACATATTGTGATTAAGTAAAAACATTCACCCAGTAAAAACATTCAAACATATCTGCTACGTAAATGTTACTTACTTGTTAGTGTTTACTGGGTCGTGAGTCGAAGTGAAAAATAATTCAACGAAACTTTTACCATATTTAATTAAAATTCTGTCTTTTTTAATGGCAATGAAACAATTACATACTATTATTTTACATATCTTATAATATTTGTAAAATAGTAACATTAATTACGTAATTATTTACTTAAGAAAACGTAAAATTTAGTTAACGCAGAGTCCTTCCTAAAAACCTTCAAATATCACGTTATCTTTTGTCATATCATACTTAATCAATTTGTGATTGATTAATAATTTCATTGAGTTCAATTCATTTTTTATAGAGTGTATTATTTTAATACTGTGGTATCATTTCTATTATGTATGAGTAATATCTCAAATGTCAGGTCAACAAAATATAATAATAAATATGTACACATACCACCCAGTAAATCATGAAATGAAATGGACTGGAGTTCTTTATGAATCGGTAGTGAATTCATTATTCACTCTAGTTCGTTCCTTGAATTCGTTACGAAGTCCACACGAATTCGAGTTCGCTAAATGTCCATTTCTATGTAAATGGTGTACTGGGTAAAATCTAAATCAAAATCATTCATTTTTCCCCAGTAAACACGTAACGTAAACATTTACGTATATGTTACATTTGTGTTTACTTGGTTTTTATGAATAAATGTATAGAGTAATGTAATTATTAATTCTTATTTCTAATTAATCATTTATAATATAAAATTTAAATAGTAGTGCAGGCGCAAAAGAGACTTGACTATGTAAAATATGAGGATAGAAATAACAAAAAGTGGATGTTGCCAGCAGCTGAGTTGGTTCCTCTCCTTCCCTACGCAAACCCCTTAATTAAAAAAAAAAATTGGACCAATACAGCTTCTAGCAACCCAGTAAACATTTTGGAGTAAATTCTACTTAATTTTTATTACGTATCATGAATTTTTTGTCTGGAACGTGTTCGTTTTCTATTCAGTCGTTCAAAGGAAAGGTCCTTTTTATGACCTACAGACATTGCAACGACGGTTCACTGCTGAATTAAAAGCGGAGTAGGTTTATGATTTATGACCGGATAATAAAAATATACCCATGTGGGAAAGAAACAGAAATACTTAATGAATGATGTTGGAAAAAGAAAGAATATTATTATGAAAAACTAACACAAAATCTGTGACAGGTAGAGAACTTGTAAAGCGTTAGAATAGAATTGTACGAGTGACTCGAACTTCACCAAATAGGACACTTCACCAAATTGTTTACTGGGAACATTCAAAATATTAATCTCTTCTGAGTTTGAATGAATTGATAAAACGCGGTCCTCCGATTTTGCAAACTTCAGTCCAGCTCCTGGTCTATAATAGATTTAAAAAAAGTTTTCAAGTAGAAAACAAATGACGACACAGTGGGCGAGAGCATTGATGCTTGACGCCGACTGCTGTGTCTTCGGGTTCGATCCCCGGACCAGATATATATTTTCTGGGTTTGGTTATTATGAACTTATATTGATTATGGTCAAACATAATCGTACAATATAAAGGCAGTGGTGTAGCCCACATATATGAGGCCACGACACCATAAATACTGCCAACATTGTAGGAGGTCGTCGGTGATAGGACTCAGCATCGGAAATAGGCCGACGTTAAATAAATTAAATAAAAAAAATAGAAAACAAATGTTAAATCAAAATTGGTAAGTAATTATATTAATTTTTAATTAATTAAGTTATTAATCTATAAATAGGTATTTAATGAATCTTATATCATTAATAAGGCTACGATAGGCCTTCTGACTTGTTCAGTTGTCATTTAACGCCTTCTTACGCGTTTACTGAAACTAATTCCATACCACAACACTCTTCGCGCAGTTTAGTTTATACACTCAGCTGTTTAAGGGGCCTACACAGGCGTGCAGACTTGCGCAGTTTTCGTGTAAACATAACCTATAAATCTAACTGCATCTTGTACGTCTATAGCAGCGATGCCAGATTCCAAATGAGGTTAAGCGAGACAAAAACTAAAATCTAATCGTACTGCATGGTGCGAAGAAGCGTAAATTTTAGGGCCCGCAAAAAATAAATGTCCTCATTTTTTAGTGGTCGATTTTTCAATTGATGGTTGAAATTGATGTTAAAAAATATGTATTGGCATGTCTATTTTATTAAATATCTAAATGTTGACGGAGATATAGCAATTAAAAATTTGAATTGTTGTTTTAGCGCTAAAGATGGTGGCATGAAATGCATTTTATACGTCAGTTAATTGTTGATTAGGTCAGTGCTGTGTAATGTTTTCTAGCTGTTGGTAGTCGAAATAATCAAGTCAAGTCAAAGAATAATAAGTTTTTATTTAATTTAACCATGTTACGGCAGATATAAAATTAAAATGTTATTGTTCCTTGAAATAGCTGTAAATAATATTAGCTGTAATAATATTATACATATAGCAGAGATTTATGAACTGTAAGGTTGGTAACCTGTAAACTTGTCAGAGTTCTGTCAAGAATATATCTCTTTTACGCTTTGTTGTATAAAAGAGATTGCAACTAGCTGTTGTGAGGTCACATGCATTTGGAATGTTGTACAACATTGAATCCCTTTTATAATTAAAGAGACAAAATTGTAGTAGTTCTAAATCTTGCTGCGTATGTGCTGCGTCGAAAATAACCAGGAGATAAATTAACATCGCAGCTGGGTTGCAACACCATATCGCTTATTTAGTACTGTAGCTCTCCTTACCATTTGAGCTACACTATAAAAACACTGTTTTAATTTTATTTTGTATTTTGTATTTAAATTGTTTAGCATATGGCAATACGCGTAGTCATTCATCATTTTTAATTTAATTTATTTTTTCTTAGTTTTTTAGAAACTTACAAGGTCCAATGCCTTAAATTAAAAATATTAAATTAAGAAAAACTATATTATATTATAACCTCCAAAATGTGACAATGTGAAAACCATTTCTATTAGTAATTGTTATTAAAAATATCAATTTTAATTATTTCACATTCAATTTTGTCAAAGTTTATATTACTAACGATGCATACGCACCAACTAAATTAAAACACAAATGTGCAAGGGAATGCTTAAACGAAAACCTGAAATCTAGATAACAATATTAAATAAAAACGTAAATTAAATATCAAAACAGTGAGTGGGAATGAGGCTTTATAGTTATTAAACATATATTTTAGGTTTCACTAAGTAACACTTTCTCATTCTCCAGAATAGATTTCGAGGATGAAAAATTTAGATTAATCAAATATATTTAACATATTAATATTTGATTCAGGTTATTCTTTTGTTCAAATCTGGTAATTTTGAATGGCGGTACATTTAAATATTAATACGGGACGCGGGACAAATCACTCCTACTCATTTCGGGGCTTCTGGCATCCCTGATCTGTAGGCACCTTTATTTCTTGAGATATAATGCGGCGAAATTAATCTTCATATATAACAATCTTCATAACGCTCTCTATTTCAAATAAAACTCTGCAATGATCTATTTGTTATAACGCGCTACTTTTACTTATAATTATTTACGATTAGTTATAGAAATTTTAGAAAATAATCACACATAATAATTTAGTTCAACTTAAAATTATATAAAATTGATAAAAAGCCTTAATATATGCAAAAAAGATTTAGTTAAGCAATTGTCGACAAGTTATGGTGATTGACAAATTAAAAAGAAATAAATATTTGTAGATTTTTAAAGTATTAAATAGTTTAAATAGTTGTGAAAGTAATCACTTCTAATTAAAAAAACACAGCCTTAAATATAATACTTATTCATTAATTACTATGTGAATTAATTATATTATTAACTATGTGATTCATATTTCAAAAAGTAAATAAACGTAAATGTAATTGACCGATTAAATGAACACATTTTAAATCATTTACAACAATTATAAGCATATACATTTAATGCAAGGTTCTGTTTATTATTTTCATGATTTTCTTTCGTTTCCTGTTAGCCTTATCTTATTTAATCCTGATTCAATTATAATGGAAACATTGGGTAAAGTGAATATAATCATCGTGTTGATGACATTATTTGTAGTCTCTGTTTGATAGTCCGTACCAGGCGTTTATTTTTAAAGCGAAGCAAGTTTACTTTTGATTAATATGAAGGACATATAGCAGAAGTAGCAAATGCTACGGGCCCCCGCGTTTAGAATAGATCTAGCATTAGAGGAACACAGACGCGTGAGATACTGGATAATACTATCCTCAATCACATCCGGTTTTGTACTTACTTTCAAAATTATTACTCTTTGACATTTGCGTTTTTTTTTTTAAAATACACTACGAAAATCCCACGTGGTACTGATAAATTTTACGAGTATAAACTGCAATTCTATAAATTGTAAGAGTAATGCACTAGCGCTCGTTCTAACAAGACAGCTACAAGATAATGAAATTACAATAATATTTTTGCTAGAAGCCCCGCGATGGCTACTATTTAATACTTGCTACAGTGGGGCCTGTATGCTGGTTTAGTTGGCAGCTCTGTTTACATTCATGCAATATTTTATTTAGCGAAACATAATAATACTTAATCTAAAAGATTCTTACTTAGTTATTTAAATAAGGGCTTGTTCAGAATGTATAATCCTTAAAAAGGTATTCTTAAAAAGTGTTAGGAGTATGCTAATGCGTAAAACGTTGAATATTTGGAAGCACGAAACGTTTGTTATGTCAGATTAACCTTAAATACATGTAAGTGACATGTACATTAAGTGACTTTACAAAATACATAACCTAACTTAACTTCTAACCTCAAAATATCTTATGCCGGCTTCACACCATAGAAGACAGTTTTGTTGTGAGAAAACAAAACAAAAGCATGTTTTGTTTTATTTTAAAACAGTTCTGTGTTTCGAAAACAGACTGTTCACACTGAACAGACTGGTTTTGTTATTAGTATTTTTCTGTGTGTCCCATAAAAATTATAAACATGATAAACAACAACTGATAAGCGCAAATGTTCACAAAAAACAAAACTGCGTGTTCAAATCAAACAGACTAAAAAACAACAACAAACGTGTTTTCCTTTGATCTTACCGACTCCAGATGGGAATGTGTTTTGTTTACTGAAACAGTTTCTAAAGACAAAAATGTTTTAAGAACTGTCTCTTTGGTGTAAAACCGGCATTATAATGACAAGAAATTAACTTGTTTCACTTATAAAACACGGCTCGTAATGTGTTTAAATACATCTCTGCCATTTTTGTCAGATTTACTAGTTCTAAATCACAGGCAATAACAGAGATGGACAAACAGTCCACCGCGATTCTAAGTCAAAAGTTTTCTGATTACATATTCGTCAACTAGTTAGTTTCATTTCGTATTGATCAAGAGTGACAGATCAAGAATTCGATACAGAGACTTTATAATTTTAAACTTGGTAAAGAAGTAATAGCTCACGGTAAGTGAAGATTTAGAAACAGTTCTTGTTACTCAAATTATTTCACAATAGAATAGAATTGTTGTAATAAAAGCTAAGTCCACTAAGCATGCTTTAAAGGACACTGCACACTGTTCAGATTCTCACACACTTGCTGACATTTAAACTTGTGCAGTTTTAATAGAAACATAACCTCCAAAATTAGAACCAGTGTATTCTATACTTTTGTAAAAATAAAATACATTTGTTATGTTTTATTCACTTTACCCAAATTGTAAAACAATTGTATTAGAAGTTTACAGAATTTTGGCAACACTGTTTTAACGTTTCTATGATTACAGATGTGGAACATCCGTTTAAAAATAAAATAACATTTGAAAAAATAAAGAATAAGAAATATGTAGATGCCGTATGAGATGTGAGATACATGATAAATGATAAATGAATGAAGAGCATGATTTTAAGCATATGTGATATAATTATTCATTATTATATAAGCCGAGTGTTGTGAAGAAATTATGTAGACGATAAAAAGACATAGAGGACACTTTAGTATGTATTCTTAAGGCCTGTTGCACACTGCAAGCGTATTTAAGCAAAGTTTAACAGGATGTATACGTAATGTGAATGTAATGAACTCTCGCACGCTGCAACTGACAAAGTCGTCCGAATACGGACTGTCCTCCTGAAAGCGTATATCAGCTAATTTTAACCAAGTGAATACATGCTACAACGCTAAATCTATTCGAAACTTGTAAATGCAATCAGCTGTCTCAGACTGGAAGGGATATGGAAGATAATGCAATAGTCTCTTTCGTAACAGTGGTGTATCGATACAAGTTAAAGTAAAAGTTTGTTCTCATGATAAATTATGTTAGTGCAAAGCAACTCCAACACATGTTTGACTTGGCGTACTGTCATATCGGTACGTGGTATGTCGCAGAAATCGCCGTCGCTTAAATACGGTTTCAGTGTGTGACAGGCCTAAAGCTACAACATGTGACATTATTGTAACACGTGAATTCTTGTCGTAAGATCTTATCCTCTTAAATAATATTAACACTTAATCAGTGGCGGACAAGTTCTAAAAACTTAGATTACTAAAAGAAAAGGTCAGTAAAAATTACCCTAATTCAGTCCGTCACTGCACTTAATAGTGTAGAATTTTAAGTACTTCTTTCTAACTACTAATGTAATATTTAATAAAAATCTCTTTATGTAAAATTCTTCACTTACATGTTACGGGTTCTTAAATAAATAGTATTTACTAATTAAGTAATTAACACATTTATAATTGATCACAATATTAGTCCTAGATTTAATCTTTTTCATATTTTTAATATAAGATATTCAAAGAAACATGCTAAAGTATCTTACAGTAATTTTTCACGTTATTTTGTGACATTATCCGTTTTATTTTTATCATTTATATCGGCTTCATCGGCGTACTCATCAATCACGATACAGATTTCTGTTATTCGGAACAAATTTCAACGTTTTTAAATAGCTACTCTCAAAAGATCCTTGATTGTAATTTATTACGATAGTTTATAAGAGGACTACATTGCTTTTACCATAAAATATCGTATATATTGCAGAATACGATAATGGTACGAGAGTTCGGCGGTGACTCATGCTTAAAGGAGGTTATAAGAGTCTTAAATATCAACGATACAATGGTGAATTTTATATCTTACCCACGTAACATTATATTTTCCATGTATAACATTAGTTATTATATATCTTCAGTCCTGTGACCTTGACCAAAGACACAATCCCGTTGACTACAGGCTCCAAACTCTTTAAAATCATATTCGACAACGCTCTACAGCCGAAGCTTCTTCCAAGCAGAAGTGAGTGTTGTCTGGGAAACCCCTTCTCACGCCTTTTCGATCATCTTGATGTAGGCAACAATGTGGAAGTGATACTTTCATAACTCTCTGAGTTTTGAAAACAGTTATGTTGTCTGAAAACAAAACAAAAACATGTTTTGTTTTATTTTAAAACAGTTCTGTTTTTCGAAAACAGACTGTTCACTGAACAGACTGGTTTTGTTTTTAGTGTTTTTATGTGTGTCTCATAAAAATTATAAACATGATGAACAACAACTGACAAGCGCAAATGTTCACAAAAAACAAAACTGTGTGTTCAAACTAAGCAGACTAAAAAACAACAACAAACGTGTTTTTTTTAATCTTACTGACTCCAATGGGAATGTGTTTTGTTTACTAAAACAGCAACAAAACACAAAAATGTTTTAAGAACTCTCTCTTTGGTGTAAACATTGGTTCGTGTTTTTGTTCGTGTTTTATTGAACTGAGAGAACTACTGAACAAAGTTCTCACCAAAATTATGTTAAGAACAAGCAATCAATTATTAAACGAATAATAAGATTTACAGACGTCTATCTTACACAAATCGGATTCGATTTCCGAAACTGTAGTTTATCTTTTGTTGTAGAAATTGCAAGATAAAACAGTCCCCTCTAACACTGAGCTGTGCTTGGTATTAGATTCCTGGAGATGGAATAAATTTATTCCACGACTGGAAAAGAAATAAACTCGCCAAATGATATGCACACAACGGTGATATATTACAATGCTGTTAAAATCGGGGTAATATATTAAATAACAGATAAAATATTTGATGAGTATGTCGTTCGAAACCATTTCGTTGTATGACTAATTTCGCATGTCTATGCATGTACCTACACAAACAGCTTTATATAAATCAATAAATTAATTTCCACTAATATCTTTAACTCATAAAAACACATCTTAACAAAAATAATTTTATGAATATAATAAATACATTAAGGTTGGAACTATTTAATATGAATTGGTCTTTACGACATAGTAATTTTAAATATGTCATACTACTAGGCAACACTTACGTAAAACTAACGTAAAATTAAACGTACTTCATTCTCAAGCAATGACATATAGTGTTAATGAATAAATCACAATGAGACATATCGCAATTTGTATAGAAAAATCAAAATAAGTTCAGTTCGAACAATTAATTAATAAAAACAAACACTATTGGCATTTAATAACAATCATGGCGCCACGGTCTCACATAACTAGCAAACATGAAAGTAACATTTACGTAGTAGATACGTTCAAATCGTGATTCTACCTAAATGTTATCACAGAGATTAATAAGAAGAATGGCTACACCATGTGTGTTATTTACTTTCGGTTCAATGTCGGATCTAGATCGCTTAATTAGTAGATGCTCTAATCACTTGAGCTACTCTGTTTGCTGACACTTCCGTTGCGATTTGAATAGCTGTTGTATAGATCTTTAGATAGATCTTTGTATAGATCTCCTAATTAGATCTTGTCAAAATTTGCAGCCGCAGCAAAAACCGAACAACTTGAAAATACACGAGATTAATTTGCCGTGTCTCTAGCCTTTATATATCAAATTTCAAATGTCATAATACCATCTGTCAAAAATGGCGGTCAATTTAAAATAGTCAGCTCCTATTGATACACCATTTACTGTTTTTCGTTTTATTTAACGTCGCCCTATTTTGGTGATATACATGACACAGTGGGCAAGAGCATTAACGCTTGACGGTAGTTATTGTGTTTTCGGGTTCGATCCCTGCACCAGACCTATATTTTCTAGGACTACTTGTTATCAAGTTATATTGATTATGTATATACATAATCATAAACTTATTAGGCAACAGTGCATCTCACATATATGAGATCATAACATCACAAAAACTGCTAACATAGTAGGAGGTTGAAGAAATAGGCTAACGTTAAATAAATTAAATAAGAAAATCACATATAACTTTTAGATATTGAGTAATTTCTTTTTATTTAATGTAAAGTCTTCTTCCAACGTTGGACGCGTCGTGTGGTCGATGCTGGAACTAAGTGTGTCCATTATCATGTGTCCAACGTTCACGTTGGAAAAAGTTCGGGCTGTTGTCGGTCTTTTAATCCGCGTCAAAAGGGATTTTTCTACCCCCATCACACACTTGATCCACTTGCTGCACGAATCGTCCAACAAAGGATGGTTTTATACTTGAAGGTTTTTTTATTTATTTGCAAGTTTTTGTTAAACAGTGTCAGGGTCAATAATATCGACAAATTATTAAAATAAATAAATCATTCGGATCAAACATTTGTTCCACCGTGTCGTAGGAAACTTGCCATGTCAATCTTCCAATATTTCACTCACACATTCACCGCATCGTTTGGTGGCGGCATAAGAATCAAACAAGTATCTTGTACCATTCTTCTTATCTCTGCGATGAGCCATTGTTTCGTGTTATTCTGACCAGGAACACTTCATATGTTTTTATCATCCGATACACTTTAACAAAACTTAAGATTATACTTTCTTATAACAATTATCGTAAAATTAAATCAACGGAGGTAGTAAGTACTACTTTGATCACTCAAATTTCAGCCACAGTTGAAATTCAGACACTTTTTAAATTAACAAAGTCTACTGGTATATTAACAACACATACAATATATAATTTTAGAAAATATTCAATATATATAACTTTTAAATGACTGCTTCAAAATTTAGTAACAATTCACAAAAATAATAATTCAATTATTTTCACTAAAACTGCAAAAAAAAAAAACATTACACACAATTTATTCAAAATTTGCATTAATAAAGGCCTAAGACCAATACACAAGAAAATATGTAGAAAATCATTAATTTATTCAAATGCTAATTTATGCTAAACCGTAATGAAAATAATTTTTTAAAATAAAAAATGTTTACATATAAAAATCTTAATTTTATAAATTCCATATTTTTTACACTTTGAACATAATTAGCACACTTGTTATATAGGTATTAATTAATAAATAAAACTAATCTAACTAAATATCAAGGTTTATAATATGTTAAACAATCTTACCTTTATTGTTGTAAATTATATTATAGTTTTAGGTTATAGTGTTGGACTATCATCCAGGCGTAAGAGAAACACTGCAAGCCCAACATGGGATTAGTCCGCCACTATATATATTTAATGATAACACAACAAATAAATCCTTAAATTGTATATTGAATTAGCACTTTCGAAACCGATTCTGTCGTTACGTGTTTTCATTAATTTATTGTTACTTTCTTTACATATCAGCTACGTAACTTTTACTTTTAAATTTCCTGTGTATACATCTGTGACTGTAAAGCAAAATATCATAACTGATACCATAAAAATTATATAGAAAAGGCAACTTTCGGTACATGCGTCAGTTACATCTAAATTATCTTTCGTTCATTCTAGAAATTCTATTTTCAATCTCTGTAAAATGAATAATAATTTTGTAGTTACGACAATTTACCTGTCAATCACAGATATATATTCACAAAGTAATGTAAATAATAGCTACTACTAAAATAAGAAAGCAAATTGTGACACTTTTCAAAACTTGAGTAGTTCATTTTTAAATTTGCCGCCAGTTTTTTTATTGATGTAGTATTAGACTGAAAATAATAATTTTCAATTAGCGGCAATTAGTTATAAAAGTGACTTGTACTATATTGTCCATAATTAAATATGTGTTATATTAATTTGTGTAATGGCAGCATTAATAAAACTGTATAGAATTTTGATACTAATATTACTATAATAAGAATATTTAACCTCTTGCTTTGATCGCTATGAATCTAAGAATAATTTAGGTAATTTGTAAAAAAAAAAAAATGAAAAATTATTATATAAAAAAAATGCTAAGAATTTAGTAAAAAATTTCTTTAAAAAAATATTCTTATATAACATTTTTTGAACTAATCGACGTATTTCATGAATTGCAAGCAATAATATTTAATATGTATTCTTACCATAATTGTCATTTTAATTTGAAATAATTGAAAGTTCTACTTACTGATCCTCTGTTATATTTTAAAATTGTTAAAAGAATTTCATCTTCAGCTCAAATTAAATAAATATTTCACGAGCTTAAATAAAATATTTCTTAATAACTTTTGTTTGAACTGAATTTCTTTTTGGCTAAAGAATAAATTTTACGCAACAATCAAAATTCTTTAAACTAGAAACAAAACGAAAATAATTTAGCAACTTAATGAAAAAAATAAATAAATATTAATATGAAGAATTTTGTTCAGAAATAAGTCAACACCGATTAAGTGAAAAGTTTACCTAACTATTAAAAATAAAATGTTATATATCAACTTGTTACGCATTAAATATTGTTTTATTTACCTTAATTCATTATTTCCCTTCTTATTGCCTTGCGAGCTCATTTTTTAGGTGTAGACTTAATTGCCGTTTCTATTTTATTAAATATCCAAAAATTGACGGAGATATATCTATTTCAAGTTTTAAATTCATTTACCACTTGATATTTCTTGATATCACGAACTCAATAAAATTTAATGAGTAATCAAATTTATTTTTCGTTGTTACTAGGATCGCTAGGATTGGGTTGTGAAATTAATTTTTAGGAGTTGATTTTTTAATTATTTGATGAAATATTGGTTAATAAACGTATATTGGTGTTTTTAATTTATTATATATTAAAAAATGGGCTTGTGTACTCATTTTTTAGAAAATTAATAACATTTGTAGTAGTGTGTGTTATTTACTTTCGGTTCAACGTACTGCGAATCTAGATCGCTAACTTAGTGAGCTACTCCATTTGCTGACAGTTCCTTGGTTACGATTTGAATAGCTAGCTGCAAAGGTTCTTTTTTGTATAGATATCCTAATTGGTTCTTGTCAAAATTTGTTACACCAGTAAAAAACACGAATTAGTAACAGAAACAAACAAGTAATTTTTTTGAAATTGTACCTGACTAAATTGCCGTGTTGCTAGACTTTACATATCAAATTTCAAATGTCATAATACCATCTGTCAAAAATGGCGGCCAATTTAAAATAGTCAGCTCCTATTGGTACACCGTTTACTGTTTTTCGTTTTTCGCCCTATTTCGGCGATATAGACGACACAGTGGGCGAGGGCATTAACGCTAGACGCTAAACTGAAAAATATTAAAAGTTTAAAAATTTTAAAGAAAGACGAAACCAGACCAAAGAAGTGAAGACTTAATAAAACTCTATATCTCCGACAGTTTTACTCCAATCAACTTCAAATTTTGACACAATAAACTTAATATGTTTTACATTAATCGACCCCCCCCCTCACTCCTTTAAGAGTGATTGTAAAGGTTGGCAAATGATAGTAGGTAAGAAGGTGAGGCAGCAGTGAACTCGGTCATTTTTTGTACATTTTAACCCCTTTATTTATTAAACGGAAAAAATGAGTATTTCAATCGATAAAACATTTATAATATTTTGAATTGAATAAAAATAATTGGATATTTGAGGTTGTGACAGGCAACTTTGTCAATTTACTAGAGTGTACCCCTGTCACAAGCGACGACTGTCTTTTGTGTGTGAATTGAATTTCATTTCAAATTTTAATTTCATTTTTAAATTAAACAACATAACAACAAACAAACAAACAACAACAAATAATTTTTCATACAAACTGACTAAAAAAATATATTTTTTTTCAACAAAATATAAAATATTTCCAATTTAATTGTTAGTTGACCAATTTTTTTTCAAAAGTTGGAATTTTTTTTCGATTTGTAAATTAGATATCAAAATTAGCCCATATAAAAAATTTCAACTTTCTAGCTCAATTTTTACCCTCAACAAAAACCGCCCCCGTGCTGTCAAATAAAATTTTTGAATTTTGATTTTTTTTTAATAACATACTTTATTATTAAGTAATTCAAAATTTGAGTTTTTTCCAAAGTTTTTAATGGGCCCCCTAATTTTCTCAGCGCCCCCTTTTCCAAATTTCTTAATTTCTAATTTTCAAAAAATGTCAGCGTTGATCACCGTAATACACATCCAAAATATCAACTTCCTATCTTTTATGGATTAAAAGTTATAAAGAAAAAGTTTTTTTTTAGTTTTTCCAGGAAATTCAGAGAAAGAGACTAGAATACAATCTTACGAGGATGCTAAAATACAATCTTACAATTTTTTTCTTTTCGAAATAGGAAATTTTCACAAACTTCCCTGGAGCCGTTTTCGAGCCACCATACGAATCGCGTAAACATATAAACATATGAACATATTAAAAATATAAACTCTCACTTGGAACATTATAAAATAAGATGGTACAATGCAGTTTTGGTTCACAACCCAATTGTCTCCACTGAGAACTATAAAGCTACGATTCCGATAAGAAATTTCTTACCTAGTTAGTCCTAGTTCAGATGATAACTACATTTATACAGATTAAAAAAAATTTGTTCTTCTGTTTCAGGTAGGTGGCGTAATTAGAACCGTCACAATCTGTGCGCCCGATTGGACGACGGTCTGACGTCACGACAGCGCATAACTTAGTATAGATTGAAATAAAGTATTTCATAAAAGTGTGTGTTGTTAGTTGAAATGTCTAATTCAAAATCCCAGACCCGCCAGACATCACTTATTTTCTGATGAACAAAATGTGTATGATTGAGTAGTGCAAGTATGTACAATGATCGTATGCCTACCTGCTAACTTAACCAGGCGGCCATTTTCCTGGTATCAGATAATCAAGGTTTATGTCTCACTCACTCTCATGCGCACGGAGAATGCCCTCTCGCTCCTACTCATAGGGGAATTAAAATTGGGTCTAGGGGATGTTTGGTCCCTTGAATCGGTTTGTCTGTGATGTCTGGCGGCCCTGGGATCTTGCTCCATTATTATGTGTCAAAAATCACAGTACTGTAGGTTTAATAGTTTTCGCAAAATTAATTCCTAAAAGTTACTTAAAATGCAAGCTTCTAGATGGTAATACGATGTCCCTTAATTATTAAAGGGACAAAAATGAGTTTTGTAATGGTTAATAACTTCTATAATATAGCGAATTGAATAAATTATTTGTAAACCCTGGGTGCGTTCCACTAAGCGTTCACAACAATCAAGCTCACGACCGCAGTTTTTCCCGTTCAACTTGCTTGCGAGCATTGCAAGCATACACTCAAGTGGAATGAATTATGGAGCGTTTTGAATGGTTTTGAGCGTTGAAAATAATAAGGATTACGATACTTGATTAAATAACTCTAAATTAAAATTAATTTAATTAAGCTTATTTAACATAATTATATAATAAAACTAGAGTTTACCCCCACATTTTTAGTATGATTTGAATCCAACAAAATAATTCGTAATATCATTTCAAATTTTAATTCTATTTTTAAAATTAAATATTTAACTCGTTCCATAATAAAATAATTTTTGTATAAATTGACTAAAAGAATGATTGTTTTCAACAAATTATAAAATATTTTCAATTTATTAGATATTTGACCAACTTTTTTTTTTAAATTTCGGATTTTTTTTTTCCATTTGTAAATTAGGTACCAAAATTGGTCAATATATAAATTTAAACTTTTTATCTTTTACGATTTAAAAGTTATAGAGCAAAAAATAAAAATATTTTTTTTAGTTTTTCCTAAATTACGGGTTTCCAGGAATTTCCGGGAAAAATCCGAGAACGCCAAGAGTCTTCTTCTCTACGAAATTGGAAAATTTCAAAAATATGCTTGGAGCCGTTTTCGAGCCACCATACGAATCTCGTAAACATATAAACAAATGAATTTGCACTTGGAACATTATAATATAGGAGAAGGAATGAAGAAAGACTATGGAAAATGAAGGAAGAGGGTCAAGAGAAGAAGAAGCAGAAAGTACTTTTGGAAATAAAAAGGTCTAGGTTTAATTTCAAGTTGAAGTTCTATGAAATGTATTAAGAATGTAGATTGTAAAGCCAAAAGGCGAACAATTAATAATAATAAATAATATAGGAGGAGGAAGGAGGGTAGCCATTCCGGTTTAGTATGGGACAGAGGGTGTACTATCAATTCTAGTAGTGAAAAATGTGTGTGTTCGTAGTCTCGTAGAGTTATGTAGTAGAGAATGTCGGCATGTCTTTAGGAGTCAAGAAACATTACTTCGCTTGAATATTCAAGCTCTAATTAAGTTCATAATTAGCAAATAGTGGCAACCAAATACCTCATTAATAATACAATTACTGACAAATGAAATAAGCATAGAGTTATAAGAATAGAGTGCGCAAGAGGCTGAATACTGCGCTAAAGGCAATGAGAGAGAAATAGCTGCCGAACGTCTTCTGTGTTTCTTTCTAGCCGAGCTTGCTTGCTTACTCCTACCCCACCGCCAATCAAACAAGCCAGCAGCAGTGGTTCGGCTAGAAAGAGACAGATAGGACACTCGTCAGCTAGCTCTTTCTTTGTCTTTATTGCTTCCTCTTACACGCGGCCGTACCCTTCGCGCACTCTATTCTTATATCTCTATGAAAGTAGATGACATATATTAAACATAAATAAAATTTAAAAATTACATTTTCATAAATAAGATAAAAAGATTTTGTAATTTTTAATTAACTTGCCAAATACAAACATAAATTTTACCGTAAATAAATGTAATATTATTCTTAATCGAAATGTACTAATATTTAATCCAATAAAGTAAATTCGTGAAAAGTATCATTCATTTAATATATTTATTTATTTGTACACTGCTCCCTAATAAGTTTATGTTTATATAAATACATAATAAAGTAATCTTCATAACAACCAAAGCCAGACAACATAACGCTGGTCCAGGAATCGAACCCGAAGACCCAGCAGTCTACGTCAAGCCTCAATTACTGCGTCTGCTATGTAAATTATATTTATTTAAATGCACTAGTAATTTTCTCACAATAATTTAACTTAAGATTGTTTGCTTGTGATAATCGGAGAGAATAGTATAGTCCGACAGTCAATACGAAAACTTTAAAATACTTAATGGCAGACTAATTTATTTTTGTCGGAGACTGTATTCGATACATAGAAACTTTCATATGCTGACACACAAAATACATATACACAAAATACACAAAAATAATTAATACAATCACACTGCACAGCTGCTTTTTTTAATGTCAACAAATCAGTAAAAAAAAAATGATTTTCATTTCAAAATCTCAAAAAAATAGTTTCCTAATTCTTTGTTTTATTAAATATTAGTTTTTTAGAGCATTCTTAAGAACGGTTTTTTAGACATACTCCAAACTATGTCTTTATGTTTTTTTCTCTTTATCGGTTCGTTGCATGTTAATTATGTGCACTTTAATTAAAAATATCTCGCTTCACAATCGATGGAAAAAAATTTTTTGACAAATTAAATACACCTAGATTAACACTATAATTTAATTTGATCAAATTCTTAAGAAAAGTGGGTTTACTGCCAAACTACCTTAGGTAACTTTCGTTTATTTATATTTTTAGCATATACCCAAATTGTCGGTTCCAGCCAAAGTACCATCACTAAGTATAAAAATTTTCGAATTATACCAAGTCGCTTCCTAGCGCCACCACACATGTACACAACACTTCTATGAACTAATTACTCGCTTACTCTGTGAGCGCTTATAACCCCATCTCTATTGTAAAGTTCAACTATGAACTAAAATGACTCGGTGATATGATATTTTTGTATTTTTCTTTTTCATTCAATGGGATTATGTCCTATGTCTTAATTTCTATAAAAGTGTACTATATATTGATAAAGTAGGTTACTAGAACCTCAAATGTTCAATTATTTTTTAATAACTCCTTATATGTTGAGAGATATTAATAATTAAAAAACTAATTTTGTCTCTTCAATTATTAAAGGGATTCAACGTTGTACACATTCCAAGTGCATGTGACATCACAATCCTTGTGTAAGGTTACCAACCTTCTAGTTCATAAATCTCTGCTATATGTATTTATATATCAAAATATCAATTATTATTTACAGCTATTTCAAGGAACAATCAAATTTCAATACTATGTCTGCCTTAACTACCTTATTTTGACTACCAACAGCTACAGAACATTACCACAGCACTGATCTACTCAACAAATAACTGACGTTAAAATGCATTTCACGTCATACAAATATGGCCGACCATTTCTAGCGCTAAAACTACAATTCAAACTTTTAATTGCTATATCTCCGTCAATATTTAGATATTTAATTAAAGAGACACGCCAATACACATTTATTAACATCAATTTCAATCAACAATTGAAAAATCGACCACTAAAAAATTAGGACACAAGCTAGAGCATGTGTTAGAATTGTGGTATAAGGAATGATATTTTAGAAAAAAAAAATTATTTAATAAAAGAAATATTTAGTTTTTATATATATATTTTTATTAATCTCCTTAGCTTAAAAGGACGATAACAAGACACTTGAATAATGCTTTTCACGTTAATAAAATAGGTTTATTTAACATTTTCTATTTTATTCTAATTCATCTACAAACATTTATTTGAATAAATACACAAATCATATTCATTACTATTTGTTCGTAAGGGGCCATTCATAAACCATGTCACACATAAAGGGAAGGGGGCGGGGTTGACAAGAGGTCTAAAGTATTGTGACGTCACACGCAGTATAAAATATATAACATGTTGCAAAAAAATAAAAAATGAATTAAAAATTACCATGAGGTTTAAGAAATAAAGAAAAGATAAATAATTCTAAGAACAATAAAATATTAAAGAAACAAATTTAATAATTAAAATGTGTGACGTGACACCAACGGGGGGAAGAGGTCAGCAAAATGTGGTAAGGCCGGAGGGGATGAATTTAGGAATGGCCCCTAATATTTATAAAATTTGATTTTGGAACGTGGATAGATCATAGCGAGAAATTACACCACGGACAATTACACTTCGCTATAAACTAGCCTGTAACGCATGTTTTTATGTATGAGTTACTAAGCCATTTATGTCTACACGTATATGTTACATAAATATTACGTAAATGTTATTTTGTGTTTACTGGGAATAATATATGTATATCAAAAAAGAATTTCGGGTGAAATTGGAAAAGAGTTGACCTCGAATTCAGTCTAGAATTTTCAAAAAATCGTTTTTTGTTTTTTTTTATATTTCGAAAGTATCGTCTTTTAAGAATATACTGTTAAATTTTTGTAAGGATATTGTCAATAGTTTCGTTTCAACAGCCGTTTTAGCATATATCAATAGCCATATAGCCATAGCATACTTAAAACTTGAATCTCATTTATTTCAAAACAATTTTTTTCGGCATGGTATTATAGAAAGAAGAAAGTATTCAACCGAATCGTCTGAAATTTTAATATGTTATTTACAACATTAATAGCTATCGTTGGAACTTCAATCATTTTTGTATTTCAATAATTTCGTATTTTTTACTGGTAAAAAAAACCCTTTTACAAAACCGCGCCGTTTTGTCAATTTTCAATATTTTTCTTTTCTCTCTAGTTCCGACCATAACTGTACTCATGCTAATTAATAATTTTCTCGGTTTTTATTTCTCAGATAAATAGAAGAACCAAAATCGGCAACACTATTCAGGTCCAATTTTTTGGCAGGGTCTACTTCAGTGCCATTTTTAACATATTTAACAATATTTATAAATTTCAAAAAAGATTTTTTTGTATGTAGAATAAGTGTAATAATAAGCCTAAAAAGTTATAATATCGTTTTTCATTATTTTTATTATAAAAAAACAATTCTCAAAATACCCTAAGACGGACGGGAAGTAAAAGAGAGAGAGATATATATGAAAAGTGAGAGCGCTATATAGTATTGAATAATTAATATAATAACATTTATAAATTATTTTACAAGGCACAATAGCCGAGAGTGTTTATACTATACTACAATCTGCTGTGTCTTCGGGTTCGATCCCCGGACTAGTTTCATATTTACTGGGTATGATTATTACCAACTTTAATTTATTATGTGCATACATAATCATAAATTTATTAGGCAGTGGTGTTGTATACATAATAAGAGGTCGATGATGAGAGAACTCAGCATCGGAAATAGGCTGATGTTAGATAAATTAAATCATACAAATAAATTTAATGAGTTATATTCTAAAATTTAATTTTGAGAATTAATTTCATGTATATATATAATCAGGTATCGGTATGTGTATTAATTTTTTTAAATAGTCAAAAATCGAGAAAAACCGCTTAATATTTAATGATATTTTTGACGTCACTGACATTAAATAATGGATTTTATGTATCTTGTATAACATTATGTATTGCTCAGGACAGCTGTAAACAGTGCTGCGGAATGGTTAAAATATAAATATTCGAATCGGAGCAAATTAAATACGAAGACTTTAGATTTAAAGCGTGTGGACTAGATAAACAAAACGAACGGTGTGTTTCGATTTTATCCAGTGCGAATTTGTAACAGACTTATTACAGATTTATAAATTTTATTTATTATAGATTCTAATTTATCTCAGATAACAAATTCTACGGCTCTCTCTTCGGTAAGCTTCTATTTAATTTATATATACATCGACGACCAGTGGACGAGAGCATTTGGACGCTGTTATGCATTCATGTGTCAAGCGCCAAAATATTAAAAATTGAGTTAAGCACGAAATGTTGTTTCTAATACAATAAATAAAAATATTTTTTATGAACTATGTCATAAAAAAATTTGCATTCGATGTAAAAGCTTAAACTTATTATTACAATATCTCAATGCAGAATTCTCGTTTTGCAAAAATGGTTCATCCGTCTAAAGCATTGTTTCTTATTATTTATGGCCACAGGGAAAAGCTTTATCTTCAGCTAAAATTTCTGATTTAAATGAATTGTTCAAATTAGTTCCACCAGACTGTCAAGAATTTTACAATTTTCTCAAAGATGCTGAATCAGCTGATTTTATCGATGATATTGAAGGACTAGGAAACACATTAGACTTCGCCATTGATCCTGATGATGAAGATGAGAATCAGTAATAATAAATCAAAAAGAGCACTAAAAAATAATATTACCTTAAATAAATAAAAAATAATAATTTTTATTCACGATTTTCATATTATTATTTAGAAATTTATTGATGAGAAATTTGTTATAACTTCCGTTTCAATGTTAGAATATATTAATATCACTTAAAAACTATTGATGTAATTTTGATAAAAAGTTCGTATGTCACTGTTGATAAATTTAATAAAAGAATAATTCCAATAAAAATCCAATTCTAATTTGTGAAGTATAAACCTTAAATTATTTTATTAATATAAATAGTCCATAAGTTAATTTGCTTTTATGTGTCAAGAGACTTTGAAACATTTTTACAAATTTAATTAAGCATATTGAATTTTGCAATAATATTTTTTTATATTTTATCAGTTATTCTTTAAATTCATGATATTCCAATGAATAATTCATGAATATCTGTAATAGTTCTAATATTTACTTGCTTATATGATAAAAATAATTCTAATTATTCTTATCTGAACAATTTGAATTAGAAAAACTAGAATGTTAATTTTCTCAAATCCCAGTATCTGGCGCTTGACACATGAATGCATAACAGCGTCCATTTATGCTTGACGCTGACTGTTGTGTATTCGGGTTCGATCTCCGGACCAGAGTTATATTTTCTGGGTGTCGTTTTATTAAGTTAAATTGATTATGCACATACATAATCGTGCATATACATAATATATATATATATATATATATATATATATATATATATATATATATATATATATATATATATTGTTCTACGACACCACAAAAACTGCCAACATAGAAGGAGGTCGTCGGTAATAGGACGACGTTAAATTAAAAAAATCTTTATCGTTATAATAAATCACATAAAATAAATTAAAAAAATTCCCAATAAACACAAAACTTGTATTTTTCTATTAAATAAGTTTCTACTACATAAATGTTACATTCGAGTGTTCTGGAATTCAGCAGCGAATTTACCAAAATCTGTGTCTTTTGATTTGATTCCCGAAGCAGTGCAATATTTGCGTAATCATAAACTTATTAGGCAGCTTTATAGTTTACAAATTTGAGACCTCGACACCATAAAACTGGCAGCATAGTAGATGGTCGCCAGTAATAGGAAATAGGCCGGCGATAAAAGGAAAAAAAGGGGATATACTACACTAATTAACTTACTAGCATTTAGAACGTAGCAAATTTTTCACTCTCGTAGCTCAGTCTTTATTTAAACAGCACAATAAAAATTCCGACAGCACTGCCCCGAAAAATTTGCCGCTTTATGCTTCAACATTTCGGTAAATCCGCCACTGCTCTGATTGTTTAAATATATGTAGTACTCGCTAAACACAAAACGTAGATGTTACATAAAATATTGCTTTCTTCTTATGTAACAAAATTTACTAATAATTTACCTATTATATATGTATTGTTATAATATTATGTAAATGTAATGAAAAATATTCAAAATTTTTGAGTTTTCTTTTAATGTTAATAAATATTTACATAAAATTGTTATGTAGTTTTTATGATGTATTATATAACAAAAGTCGACTAATTACGATGATATTACCCCAAAATCAGTGGATGATGACACTGTTTGTAAAGGTCTTGTACGCCACAAATGAAAACCGCTCCTTCGATGACGATTTCTCTTTGATTTCACAACAAATTCAACCCGACCTTTGACCCGATCTTCACTCTCTTTTAGTGCAAGCAAAACTTTTTATTTCTTTAAATTTCTTATTAGTCTTTGAACTGAAGAAGAGGTTTTTAGTTACATTACTATGGAGCGAAACTAAGTAATTTCATATGAAAGGTGTACAAGACGTGTTCAAAAAGTAACGGTAAGTTGCAATTCAAAAGACCCGCGCTTTCCGAAAGTTGGTAGCACTTCAGTCGTGCATGCTAAAGCATGATTTTTGCTTTATGACTTTTATTTAATCAAAACTAGTTAACAACAGATCTTGCTTAAATTTGGCTTATTATTTGAGTCAGGGGCATAACACTTAGGGCCTTATTCTGTAACTTTTCAAAAAATCGACCTTATTTTTTCAGGCGGTGGAAATATTTAATTTGTTCACCACTCGAATAAAGTCGCTGTATTTAAAATACCTAAAGCGGTATTCTGTATGCAAAATTTTCCATTGCCCTTATAATATACAGCGACGTATTTTAAGACGTCATCAATTTTAAAAATATTTGACCAATCACGGAATTCAGAATATTTAAATATTTAAAAATTCAAACACTTGACAAGTACGAATACATGTCAATTGACTAGCAACATAACCTCACTTTCTGATATATTTATATTTGTATATTCATATGACTATACATATACTGTGTATTAAAAAATTTGTACTGAAATTCAAATTATAATTCAAATTGTTTGACAGTTCTAAAAAATACAGCGATGGAAAATTTTAAAGTCACCGCTAAAGGCGACCTTATAATTTGGTCGATTTTTTTCCAGCGACAAAAATAAAATCGATGGAAATTTCTTACACAATACCAAATAAAAAATCATCGCTTTTGTGACGTCATTTTACAGCGATGAATTTTTTACACCGGCGGAAATACTATACAGAATAAGGGCCTTAGAGTAAAATTCTTTGACATGGAATAAACCACTTTTGGTGACTTCTCAGAGCATTATTTCTTCTATGAACTAAAATTGTCACCAACTCAACTTAAGAAGGGAATGAAAGGGGAAGCGGGTACACTTCATACAACCCTTTACGTTAGATAGAATAGAAATAGTTTTTATGTTATTTAAGTATTTTTCTTTAACATTTCTACTCTAGTATTTAGCTAAAATTTCTACTCTATCTAATGCTATCTAACATAAACGGTTTTTTGAAGTGTACTCCTATCCCCCTTCATTCACTTTTTACGGTGAATCGCCGAGAATTTTAGTTCATAGAAGATATATATTACGAGAGTTCGCCAAAAGTGGTTTATTCCATGTCGAATAATTTCTCTAAGTGACGGTACCCTTAGTACACAGGAATTGAGTGCAGTGCTTTTACTTATACATCTAGCACTCATATTACACGGATTCGAAATAAGAACAAATAATCTTCTTTTGCAAAAATTATTTGTTATAACACGAATTCCAAACTAATTTTACGATGTTTTACAAAAATGTTTTTTTTAGTTTATGTTTTGTAAATGTAATAAAGTAGTAGATATATCATACTTTCATAAGGGTCAGTTATATATTGATTACGATTGTTTCGGGATATTTGTTTAGGATTAGGTTTCATTTGTTGTCTGAAATTGTTATTAATTTTAAGTAATAAATAAAAAAATTTAATTTAATGTTTCTTCCCAGTAAACATTTTGGAGTCACTTTGACAAATAATACAAATGAAGATAAAGTTGATGCGAACTATAATTGAAGTGAAATAGTGATAGAAACGTCACTAAATAGGGCACTTCACCAAATTGTTTACTGGGTTATGTATGTACTTTTGGACTAAGATAAATAAAAAAAAAAATTTGTAAATATATTTTGTAGAATTTATTTATTATGGATTTTCATAATTTTATTTTATTTCATTATTTATTTTCATGTATTTAACCTTGGGGTAGTTTACAGCATTTAGCTGACTTTTGTTCTATAGTACTCATAATTGTAAAACATATATTTCGTGTTTAGCGTAAATACAAATAGGTTTCAAAATAGGTTTCTTGTTCTAAAAAAAGGTTTTTTCAAACATTACTAGTTATATTAATGATCCATTTTATATTTTTCGTAATAAGTATATAAAATTTGTTGAAAATTATATTAGGTCGCAATAACTCGGTCATCACAGGGATATTCTTGCGAAGAATATATGCAGGCTTCACAAACTTGGATGGGGGGAGAGGGTGTCTTGTAACAAGTAACCTACCCTGTTACTTTAAAAAAAAAAAATTTTCCACAAATAAAAAAGAAAAACAAATTCAAATTATTTGCAATATGTAGGGGGTCAAAGGTGCATTGGACGCCAGTGTCAAGTTGTTGCCCCGGCTCGAAAAGTGTCCGGTACTGAGACTTTACAATCATTTAAAATGGTATTGTGCTAATACGCAGGATCTGGCTAACACCACTATGACATTTCTAAAATTTTCAATACTTTCTAGAAGCAGGTTTCTCTACCTATAGAGATTTTTCATAATTTATCCTCATTCTTTATCTTTGCTAACATTATTATTGCTCAGTGCAGTAATCCTGTTTTTAGAAAAATACATAATGAGAAAATGATTCTTATATAGAAGTTTTAAAATTCCGTTATATAGAAATTTAATACTAGTGCAGTTAAACTTATTCACACTGAATGCCTTAAACATACCCTATTCCCTAGAAAGCCAGCTCTGGTGTTGTGGTAATCTTTCTACAACAAAATTAATTTTAGATGAAGATACATTTGCAACCCAACTTATGGTAGCTCAATGGTAGAGCATTATCCCGCTAATATGAGTTCTAAAATAACTTCAGGTAACGAAATAAAAATAAGACCAAAGAAACTTTTCTTCTAGGATTGAACCTCAATGAAAATATTTAAATAAAAAAACTGTCTAGTTTCTAACTTTATTTATATTATGACACATTTATAATTGATGCCAGACTGCTGTATCTTCGGGTTTGATGCCGGGATTAGCGCTTATGTGCTCATCATTATAATACAAATGAGGCAGCAGTGTAGTAATATATATATATATATATATATATATACATATAAATAAGGTCACGGCTCCAAAATGACAAAATTGTAGGCAGTCGGTGATAGAACTCAGCATCGAAAACAGGCCACCGTTAAATAAATTAAATAAACAAATAATTTTTATTTTGACAAATATTCAATGACTTCGTATATTAGAAATATGGTTTTTGTAATAGTCCACTAACAGTAAAGCATATTATTCACATACGAAACTATAATATGCATAAAGACTAAGCAGATATTTGAAAACAGAGAAAGTCTTAAAAACTCATTGACTTTTAATGAATCTAATTTAATCTCTATGTTTTAAATACCCATACTCTTATATACATATACATATATATATATATATATATATATATATATATATGTATATTATAAATGAATATATTGTTTTAAGTGCTAATAACTATCGAAAGTTGATGCACTCAAATAAATATTTTAAAAATGTACGCCTTCTATATATACTACATTTATTACTTGTATTTTGCCGTGACGTTGTGTTTCCATAAAGCGGCTACTACTTATCGATCTTATAGTTGCAGCGCAAGTATAGTCAGGCGCCACGTGGTCATATATCAGGCTTGTTTTGTAATCAAAGCGATTACAAATCGATTTATTGAATAAATAACAAACACTGTTTTCTGCTAAACAATTCTAATATACATTAAAAGTGTTTTGAAAATTATAATTATATTTATATTATTGTATTCATATCTTAATCGCTTGTTTAAATTATAACTGCAAATATATTATTACAATTTTATAATATCTTATAATATTTCATTTCTGATAACATAAATCTTGTTTATAAAATTGAATAATATTTTTGTTCTTTTTATTTTCTCCGATTATTGTTTTACGATATCAATAAATTTGTGGATAAGAGGAAAGTGGCGTCGCAGAAAGGTACTGGTTTCAATTTAAAAACTAAAAAACAATATGATAAACAAAGTAATGGTGCTATAGTTCTATAAAACACAACTTTTAGCTTTAGCGCACGTTGGAGACATGGCTGTCTTAAAACAAGTTTGTCTTTGCTGTAGAAAGAATGAGACAACACCATATGAACACATGAATAAACAGAGACAACCGCTTACAATTTTCCTTTAGGATAGTTTTTTGGCAAGTTCTAATGACCCATCTAATATTACTGCAAAATCAATTCGATACGTGTTACGATGTCACTTCATACATTACACTCAGATATCTTCTTAATAATAAATTTAAAATTTCATATTTTTTACTTTTGACAATCAGTGTGTACTGCGTCACAAAATAAGTGCTACTTAAATATCTACGAGTATTAGTAGGTCGTTAATTAATAACTAATTAGGAAATGTTTTGTAATGTGATGTTTTTAGTATGGATTAGGAATATAACTAGAATATATATTTACTCAAAATACTGCAAATAATAATTCATTAATATTGAGTAATTATATACATTATTTATTATTAAAGTACCTTAGGAATTAGCTTAAGTATAAATAGTCATTGATAGATATAACAAAATTCAATGGAATGATCAAATTGAGTTTTTTTAATGTCTTTTTAATTATAATACAAGTATTTCATATCTTTTCAAATCTTCAGTATGTTTTGTCAGTTATCACAAATGTTAGTAAAAATGGATCAATAATATTAACTATATTTTCTAACAATAAAAATATAACTTTCTGACGTCATACATATGTATATAAACACTTGGAAGTAAAAAAAAAATAACTACATAAAATATTTACATGTATGTTCATCAGTATATGGTTTTAGGCCTTAAATAGTTTACTCTCTTATTGACATTTCATCTAGTTTAGTTGCCATTCATGGTAATATTATTTTTTTTTAAATCTCTGTAAACACAATTACCGTATGTAACATAGGTTAAATATAGAGAACTTGTACGTCACAAAAATAAAAATATATTATGTATTTATATTGAGTACATACCACTAAATAAACACAGTTCAAATGTTATGTAACATTTACATCACGTTTTCTATTAAATGAGTCATAGATTAGGCCTTATACGCGAGGTACTTGTTCTTTACATTTTACTTAAGTTTTCACTGGAAAATTTTAGTTGAAAGAATATTTATTTTAGTTTTAATTATAGAATGTATGTTATGTAACATTTGTATTAATTTGTTATGTGAAAATGTTACGAAAACAAATTGGACATTAAATTCGCACGAAAATTGTGTTTACTTGTTTAAAGTAAAGAAAATATTTTTTACTTACTGATATAAATTAAATTCGATGTCTTAATAATAAATATTTACATATAATGCCACATTTATATGTATTTGTCATAATGTTAGGACGATTCAAAACACTGTCGCGAACACTAAATAAAATCCGTCCAAGTGACATTAAATTGTACTTATTTTTTGGTTTTCTTTTAATAAAGCAACTGTAACAAATATTTATATATTATATTTTAGCACATTTTATATTTATCTATTTACATTTAGATTTTCCATCCAGTAGCTTTTTCCATAGGTCAAATTGTTCACTTGTTTTAATCATGTGTATACTAATTGCTTTTTGTATGCTGCACGGGTTGAATGAGATTCTTTTATTGAGAAATTCCCTAATATGAATTAATTTAACTCCAACTGCGTGGGCCACAATTCCCGTTGTGAACACGTCTTCCAGTTTCAGATAGGTGTGCTCTAGAGCGGAGAGATACATTTCATGAATGATATCACTTGTTATCAGGTAGGCAGGTCCTGTCGTAAAATCCGGAAATACTGAAGGCAGATACTGTTGAGGAGCAACGTAATATTTTGACTTTTTATTTCTAATTGGTTTCCATTTCTTCGCCAATCTTCCAAATATTGTTCTAGTATATTTAAAATGCTTATTAATAAATCCAAGCAACTTAGGAACATTGATAAACATATCATCGTCTGTTTTAAGTACAAATTTTCCTTTTGGACAATAATTATCTGTCCACTCAAGCATCGAAATTGTTTTTAAAGTCAAATTGTTATAACTATCAATAAAGTGTCCTCGAATTATATCTTTATACATATTTGTTTCAAGACTAAGAGATTCTTCTATTGTTGCACTTTGAGTTTGACCTAGAAGGAAACCCAATGCCACGTCCGTTCGCATTTTATAATGACCCCATGTTTGTCGAATGGCCATTCTAGCCTCTCTATTATTTGGGGCTGACATTATTAATATTAGAAGGTTCACTGATTCACCGTAGTTTGGACAAATTTCAGGCATTGGTTCTGGGTGTCCTGGTTCGTAGATATGTTTCGCTAGGATTCCTCGGGTTAGATCTAATGCAGGGGCGCCAAAAGTTCCATTACCTGTAAAAATATAGTCCTCTAAATTAGTCTTAGAGAATAAGAAGGTAAAAGATAGAACAGCCTAGGTTGCAATGCTATCAAGATATATTTGGTTCAAAGTCCAAGCTCCAGCAAAAGTAAAGAAATATTCAGAAGTGATCGTAATAAAAAATCTGTATATATTTTAACAAATTTCTTGTAGGTTAGGCGACGGAGAAAATTTAAAGCTTATTTCAAGTTTGCAGTTTTCAAAAGCATTGATCAGAGCCAACCTATTTCTTTTGCCAAAAACATTTACGGAGCAAAATATATTTGACCTTACTTAATTAAAATTCGATAACTATTTTAAGACACAGACTTTCTGTGTAAAATGAATCTTACTTTTCGTAGATGTTGATTTAACCGAAACCACTTCTTTCGACTTCGACTCAGTGATCTTTTTCGGTTTTTCATTTGATACGGTTTGTTTCTTGAACACTGCCTCTGTGCCATCCGCTGAATGTGTTTGAATTTTCTGGAACGTGCCTCCAGAGATTGTCACAGCAACGGATTCCAATGATGTATTTGAAGAATCTAATAAATGTAAATACTTTCATTAATATTTCTAATACATACCTGAATGATTTAAATACAGGAAATGAAAACATAAATGAGGAGGAAAACAAGAAATAGCAGAGATGGTGAAACATAGAGGTCAAAAACTTCCGTAAAAAATGTGTGAAAGCAGTGCTGCTTTAAGATTAAGTGACAAGTAAAGAATATATGTATAGAAGTACATACCGAGGCCATATTTAATTAGTTTATCAGTTTCCAAACGCGCTGTGTGAACCTCCGGCGTTATGAGAGCATGGGGTTGTTGCATTTCCACCCCTGAAGATACGCTCATCAATATATAGGAAGCGTATATAAATAATGAGACTCCCACCACTCCCATCATTGCCAGATGCACCACACGCATTTGCTGCAGTGCCATTGCTGAAAGAAGAAAATATAAAGCGTCTTAAAATATATTCCATTTTGAGAAAATATTAATCTAGCTATTAAATTTTTATATGTTCCTTATCAAAGTCGAATTATTATTAAAATAAAAAATATTGTCACAAAGTAGTTACTCCTTAATATCTATGGGTCCTGGAAGTCATGCAAATCTCTTTTTATTTTCTGTTTGATTGCAAATTAAGAATTGCCCTTTAAATGTTTGTTTAAAAATTATTCCATTCAATTCTATCCTATCCTATTCATTCTGTCTGAATTCTATCATGAATATTATGTTGGCAGGTCTTTTTGTGCCAAGACCATATTCTTTGAACTATAGCGCTGCCTAATAAGTTTATAACTAAGTTAACACATAATCAATACAGTTGAGAGATAATAAAAAATTATAGGATATATTAACAATTAAAATAATCGTTTTTGTCAATTTAATCGCTTGACGTAATTAAAGTTTCACTTCTTAGGAATTATCATCAATGTTCAGGGAGTGTCAGATATTACTTACAGTTGTTTCGAGCAACACATAAACTTTTGATATTATAAAAATAGTAAACAAGAATAAATAAAATCGATTACTTGTTGCTTTATAGACTTCAATACTATTTCTGTTACGTCAAAAATATGACTAAAAATTAAGCTGCACAATAATAGCCTACTTGCGTAATGCAATATATATATATATATATATATATATATATATATATATATATATATATATATATATATATATACCTTTATTATAAATTATAATCATATAGCAAACATTTATTATTTTAAATAATTGTTTTTGTCTGATTTACTAATACATGTAAATATTATAACATAATGTTTATGTGAAGTAGTTTTAACAAAAATGAGGTATTTTGTAATAAAGTAATCTATATCGTGACGCATAACTTTGTAGTTTGTTTATTTTAAAAATTTTAACACGGCGAAAGACGCACCATATCAAAGTTCTGCGAAACTCGATGAGTAAGTTAAGCATTTAAACAAAACAACTTTTATCAATATATACATTAAGTCTACCATCTTTATCTATATTCAGATTGAGAATTTTCACATTGTAAATAATGAGCCGATTGCACAACATCTGTGCCTGTGTCATTACAAAACTAATAATTTTTTAGTGACAAGTCTCATGATTTAAAAACGTTTACCATCATAGAGTGGTTGCACACGAAATGTGTGACTGTAAAACTGATTTAAGTAATATTACCCTTTGGCTCATATACTAGAGACACGACTATCTTTGTAGACAATTTTGGCTCTGTCTAAGAAAGGTAGAGATAACATCGTCAGAATACAATGAATAAAGAAAGACAAAGTTAACAATTTTGAGTTAAAAGAAACCTGTCGCAACTATAGGCATACAACCCAGACTGTCAAGCTATTTATTTACAGTATGCGTTAGGAAATAAATATTAGAGGTAGACGGACAAATGGATTTTAAAGTAATGGCAGACCTAATTGAAGTTTAATTGATAATATAACAAAAGTCAGAGAAATGGGAATTCTGGAATTTCTATTGAATGACGATGTTCAGATATAGATATTACAATGATTATGCAAAGGAGATCCTCAATTGTCGTAAAATCATAACCCATTAACACTGTATTCCAGTTTATGAATTTTGACATTACTTATAACGTATTTTTTAGTTATTTTATTTTCTATGCTTAATAAAGCATGATAATTCAATTGATCGGAACTTGGCGGCACTGGTATCTCCCATAAACCATTGCGGTAGCCATATTGAATGCTTATGTTAAAATGTAAAGGCTAATTGCATTGCTCTAATTAAAAAAAGTGATTTAATAAAAATAAGTGGTTTACAAAACAATAAAAGTTAATGTGATTGTAAATAAATATCTAGAGAATGTTTTGAGGTATTTGTTTGGTTTAAAAACATGTTTTTATTAAGATTAACAAATATTGTAGACATAACCTTAGAAATTGATGTTGAATTAAAAATTGCTATCAACTAATGTTAGTATTAAATAAATACTGTAATTGTGTTAGTAAATATATGATGTTTATTTAAAAGAATTAGTTTTCTTTACAGTTAATATTTTTAGTGTTTAAAAATCAGTGCAATAAGAATGACATTGAAGATTAGAAAAACAGATGGCGATGGTGTTTTCAAAACATCTGTATATTAAGGTTTGACATTTGCTTTTTTTTATTTGCATAACATGTTAGTAGATAACTGCGTTGTTGACATTTTTAACATAATATTTTCTTTTGCTTTGTAATATAATCGAATAATAATCAATATTAAACCAAATCCATTTTACAATAACTGTTGTCTCTCCATATATGCATATATACTTTAATACATATTTGACATATTCTGATAACGCAAGCTCAGATAAGAACAAATAATCTAAATAACTTGACATTCTGAGATTTACGATTTATTTATTGATTTTATAATTATTTGTCTTATATTAATGACTCTTTAAATATTTTGTGGTTCATTGTATCTATTATATATTTAAACTCGGTACTTATTTTTTTGCAAATACTTCATTGTGTTCGCTTTCATTTACATTTAAGTCAAAATTTCAGTAGAAACGTTATCCAGGAACGGTTTCCAAATAGTTGTATTCAGTTGCTATTGTACGAGTATATACAAATAGTAATTAGATATTCTAAGATTCATCATATAAGATAAAAGAACATTTCTTACCTTTTTTCAAATACGTGTGATGAGTTCATTGATATATTAGGATGAAAAGTAACTGCGCAGATATCTGAAATAATAAAAAAAGATATCTTTAGTCTCCCTGCAAACAAATCACTAAAAAACAGCACTTATGTATTATTTACATAACATACTAGTAACCCTTGGCCATGCTTCGCTGTGGCTCAGTTTGATATGAATTGAATGGAAAAGTAAATAAAAGATACACACGAAACGAAAGAACTGATTTTAATTTCCGAAAACACGCGCTTATTCGAATGGAACGTTGTGTCAACTTTTCAAGTTGACTACTTCTCGAGTTTTGCGAGCACAAACAGCTGCAGGCTAAATTTTTATGTGTAAAGAAGGAAAAATATTTCTGTGTGGTGTGTATTTATTTTAAGATTAAAAAAGTGAGTGAGTCCCTTTCTAACATTAGCGGATATACATAAGTTTGTTTCATGAAAAAATAAATTGATGATAAAATAATTGAAACATGAAGTGTGTTCATTGAGGGGGAAATTTTAAATATTTGTGAGGGAACATTTGTGCCCGGTGTACGGCTCCAACGATAATTTAAGCATTGATAGTTCAGCCGGCTTTTTTAAACGAGAGTTACTATTTTAAATATTAATATTATTTTAAAATACAGCGGAAATATTTTTAAATACTTAGATATGACCCACATTTCGATTAATTACACCTTAATTAATTAAAAACATCATTAAAAGTTATTATTACGATTCGTTTTTAATTGATTTTATTTTCATAAAATTGTGGGAATTGTGGAATTTTTCAAGTATATAAGTAATATTCATTAATTTCTCTATTTACACGTATATAGGCCAACGTTTCTAATAAGGACTGCCAAATTTCATTTTGTTCACTATTTAGGCCAAAGTGTATGTGTTACAATAATACCAATAATAAATTTTCCTTAAAGTCTGCAGAAATAAAACTTTAAAATATGAAGCCAAGACACCATAAATACTGCCAACATTGTAAGAGGTAATCGGTGATAGGACTCAGCGTCGGAAATAGGCAAACATTAAATAAAAATTAAGAAAAAAAATTCAATTTATTAAATGTGTAGAGCAGGGGTTCCTAAACTGTTTATCGACCTGCACTGTTGCTTATTAATTATTTATAAAACGATTCGAACATCACTTAACCTCAGAAAATGTTGCGTCGGTCAGGAAATCTTCCAAAATGTTAAAGCCTAACTTTAACATAACAATATTTTCGGTTTGTCCTTCCTGTAAATAATAGGGAATAAGGAAACAACGAAACTAGTTTACAATCTCGTGACTAATTCCCATGGAATTTCCTGTTAACTAAAAAATGTCTCAATCACAAAAAGTATGTAGTTTATATTTCTACTAAGAAATAAAAATTATATTAACATTATTAGCAATAATGAAATGTTACTTGTAAAAAAAAATTATTTTAAAAAAAATATTCTTTGAAAGGTTAATAGATTCTTGTACATAATGTGATGATTTCAAAAACCAGTTACAGAATATTAAGTCATTGAAGCAGGGCCAGCGCGAATTACGAACGATTGGGGCGATATATATCACATGTTGACACAAGTACTTAACTAATTTGTACTGTTACAAATCACATCACCCTTTTTATAATTTGAACAAATTATTATTATCATATTGAATTTTTAAAAGTTGAAAATATATATTAAAAGTGTCTTTAAATAGAATTAAAAAATAATCACTCTAACACTATCTCAAAAAATATATATATATATAAAATACAGTTCTATTTTAAGAAGTTCTCTATTCAAGAAAAAATGTTGACTATGGTTAGCACTTTTGTTTTTGACGGTCGGTTATTCTAGCTCGGTTCAAACTCAGTTAAAAACAAAACTTTGTAATTCTGTAACTTTGAACTCTACCTAATTTTTAAAGAATACTTTCATTCATAAAATATGGTAGCAAGAGTTTATGAGTGGGAAATATATTCAATTAACAAAATTGCAGTAGATGCAGCAAATATACTATACTAATATAATATACAAGTGCAGTTGCAATTGTAATCATTTTAATGAATTGAGTGGCATCACCTCAATTAAATATATTAACTGAATAATGTCGGGTCCACTTATCTCGGAAACATTAAGAATACATATGCCTCATTTACACTGTTACACTGTTGAATGCATCAACAGTGCAAATGCAATAATTTGTATCTAGATACTTCTAACAAGACTGTATATTTAATGTGTGCATATGGTATACTCGTGTCTCAAGTATCTCCCATAGATATAGTTTCACAGATAAAAAGTCTACTAAGTATTATCTTCTCTCTGCTATTACGTGTATATTCAAATTGATCTTGCTGTTTCGTTTTAAAATATTTTGTAATTTTTGTATCGTTTGATTGAGGTGTCAAGGAGTTTAGGTCTCGCTCCAAAGCATGCGTATCCAATTTGTACAATTAGTTATATTTAATTGAATTAGTTGTATTTACAGAATATATTTCTGGATGGTAATTAATCTTACACAAGTACACACGAGGTTACCAAAACGAAATTAAAGTTTCAAATACAATATGACAGAACAAATTATTAATAAAAATAATTTACAAAAAGCCTTCAACATTTTGTAAATTAATTAAAAGAAATCATTAAAAAAGAACAATGATAAACGCAATTTTTTGATAGTTGGTCCGCTTAAATAATTTATTAAAAAAATTGTGATAAGCAAAATAACTTTTTAATTCATATATTCTCTAGCTACGATCCTGCGTAGGAAGTGATAACTGTGATAAAGAAATATAAAATTTATAACTCTTCTTCTATTATAAATGTTAATAACCAAAAACTTTGCTAGATATAAAATACAGAAATATTTGCTAAAATATATGAGCGTTTATTATTGTCAAACAGGTATTTCTGAATTTAAATAAAAGAGTATTATATAAATAATAAATATCTAAAAAAACTACTTGCCTGTTATGATTTAGAAGTATCTGGACTCAGTAAATATTTTCCCACGTTCAAAGTCATCGTAATATTTAAAAAAAAAAACGTTTTTAAAGCCTACCACAATAAGTATTTTAAATATAACGCAGTAAAAAAATATATATTCCCGGATATATAAGACATAAATGTTGATCTGTATAGTAGAACCATTCACCAAGAGTCAATCATGTGTTTACGAGTTTATAAATAATTTAAAGAGTAAATAACAACTGCATACAAACGCACTGCCTAAAAAAAATGCTAGTATATTTATAACAGCAGGACGATATTATTCTCTACGTTATCACAAATGCACTGCACATGGATTAAACACAACGTCGTTTTGAAATAAGTACAATGATGTTATAGTCGTCGTTACGAGGACAACTGCAAAAAAACAATAGAACCCATCAGCAGTACGCGTTGTACTACCATCGATAGCTGAGTTCTGAGTTCTGAGTCTAAGTGCCATTCGCTTTGAGATTGAATGACATCAGAATAATTTAACAAATTCCAAGGTAAATCATATATGAAACAAATAATGCTTCTTGCTACCAGTTATAATAAACACTTCACCGATTGTCAAGAATTATTTAATTAAAATTAATTTCAAGGTATATTAATTTAACATTGATATTGAAGTGTCGGCTATTAATATTATTTGAAAATAATTTTGTTTTTGCATGAGTTGGGATAACACATTTTATTTAATTATGTACTTAATGCATTGACAGCCAAGTCATTAATTAAATACAAGTTTTTTTTAGGTTATATATTTATACATATGAAATACACAATACACTATATTGATTTATTATTAATTTATCATTTATTAGGCAATTTATAACTTCTATAATTTCTAACGTTCTAAATTATTCAAGTGAAGACAATATTACACTATATTTTAAAAAATATATTAAGTTAATTACAGTTACAACTAAAGCACTTTTTATATATTATTATTTAGTTATAACACTCTTTTAACTGAAGTAACAATAAATTAAGGCGTTTTTTGATTCATTGCATATAATAGACAATTTATAGACGTAATGTATAATTGTTTTATTTAAAATATATTATGACATTATTTCGCACAGCGTTTCAGCTGGCCTAAGCCAGCAAACAATATATACATGTGTAGTACAATGCATGTATATACTTCAATTCACATTGTAAAATGTACGTGGTCAGTATAGTCAGTTTCTCTTCTACCTTTTCTAGTGATGTTTCATGTCGTATGATAGAGAGAATACAATATATACAGCGTTATTGCTGGGTTCCGCCTGTTTTGTGCCTTCGAAGTAGAAAGTAAATAACCTAGTGGCCAGCCAGACTGATTCTCAAACGTTTTGGTTGTGGCTGCGGCTGTAGCTGTAGCTGTGGCTATGACTTCTGCTGCTGCGGCTGTGGCTGCGACGTACTGTTCTTAAAATAGTTGAATGTACATTACACTGACTCAATACCATAGTCTCCAAGCAATACTTTGTTGTCTGATTTAATAAATAACATTATTTTTCATCTGGTTTTAGAGTGTGTATGCAAACCCTTGTCGAGATAGTTCTTTACAAGTTAGCCGTTGTTTCGTAGATGGAACCAGCAGATAAGGGTAACTGGAACTCGAGAAGATTAATCTCTATGATATAGTTGTTCTACCAATTATTTTAAGAGCATGTGTAAATATTTATATGCATTAATTAATTAAGTATACTAATTTGTTAGGGGTCGATTTTTCAATTGTTGATTGAAATTGATATTAATAAATGTATATTGGCGTTTTTATTTTATTAAATATCTAAATGTTGACGGAGATATAGCTAAGTAAAAAAATCGAATTGTAGTTTTAGCGCTACAGATGTCGGTCGTATTTATGACGTAATATGTCGCACTATTAAGAGATAGATCAATTAATTTTTATATGGATAAGAGTTCTGTCTTAAGTATGCTTATATAAAAGAGATAGCAACTTAGCGGACGTGATGTCACATGTCTTGGAATGTTATATAACGTTGAATCCCTCTAATAATTAAAGGAAAAAAATGACTTTAAATTATTAATATTTTCTAAAATATAAGGATTTATTAAAAAAATAATTGGACATGTCAGGTTCTGGTAGCCAGGTTTATCAATATATAGTACAGTTTCATAGAAATTAATCTATTATTATACAGCGGTGAAAGAAGAGGGCGCTAGCATCCTTGCACCCCTAATATTATGGTTACAAACCATTCGAACGCTACAACGGGGTTAAATTTTACAGAGTAGAAACCCTGAGTCCATAGATAGCGATGCGATCGCTTGAAGATTACATTATTTAAGCATGGGCGTACACAAGTAGGGTGCCCCTGGATATTGATAAAGAAAACTTACTATGAAACCTGTAACAAATTTACGCAGGATAATGGAATCTGATTTTTTGGTCACTCCAGTCACATTTTAGTGGTGAAAAGTTATGCGGTTCCTACCTTTTTATAAACGGGCTAAACCCTCGCTAAATACTGTTATATATATTTTTACGTATGTAACATGAAAATTTATGCCTAACTTAGGTAACGCAGGCTTACTTACGTGATGTTACATAACAAAAGTTATCTTTCGACATCAATTTTTATGCAAGATTTTAGATAAATAAATTAAATATATTATTCAAAGATTTTTATTGTAAAAACATATTGCATTTTTTTATTGGCATATTAACAATTAAAAAAGTCATTTTGTTTCATTTATTATTAAAGGGATTGTTCAGTACAAAATTAGCACAGAACATAAAATGTGTCTCTGTTGACATTCTAGTTTAATATTGTATTGTTGTCTCTGGTAGAAATCTTACTCAGGGCAACACAGCGACGTGTTGGGCAACACAACGACGACTGCTGTGCACGCTACAGCCGTATGGCATTCGAGTCACTCGTGTTTTGGCTTTTGCACTGTCGTAGCATGATTCGCAACCATTTTATATTACAAGAATTTGTGGTTAAATTTATATTAAAAAGTGTAAAATTATTTTATCATTAAACAATTGAATAATTATTCAATCTACAATTACTCGCATGGTTTTATTTCGTACATGCGAAGCTGGTCCTTCGATGCCTTACAAAGCCGATCCTTCGAGTTTATTATCCGCGTGTGTTTTACATTGTGTTTTTGGCGTTTTTTTACATTTGCCCCTTGGTGATTGCCATTGAATGGGTAATTGGGACGCTCTATTTTGGCGGATTCACGGAGGATTTGGATTTTACAACTACATTTCAAGAAGGTTTTAATTCGTAAATGCGAAGCTGGTCCTTCGAGAATTAAAACAAATTTGGTCTTACAAACCATTATTAACCGCGTGTGAATTCGTGGTGTTTTGAGGTTACATCTGTGTAGTAATCGGCACATGTGCAAGCTATTTCTTTACATTTACCCTATGGCGGCCTGGCAAGTCATCAATTGACATTGATTGGGTAATGTAACGCTTGATTTAAGCGGATTCACATATATTTTGGATACTACATGTTCACATTTCAAGAAAAATTGTTCAAGAAATTTATTATACGGAAAGGGGTGCAAGGAACCTAGAAGAGAGTAAAATACTTTTTTACTCATCAAGGTACAATTCTATTATCATTATCTACAAGTACCGATTTATTAAAAAATTGCTAAATTCCTGGATTAAGCTGGATTAGTTTTCTCATCCACGTTTCATCTAACATACAAGTACGAGTTTATCATCTAAGCAAGATGGAGGGGTTGAAGAGGCTTAAAACGGCGCGGACGACTGCAAAAGGTTCGATTTCAAGAATGGACAATTATGTCAGCGACGCAAGGGCCCTCGAATCCGGTACGGTAGAGCTGCTGGAGGCGAAGAAAGAAAAGTTGATGGCTACCTATCACACGTACGAGCTCACGCAATCCAGTATTTTAGAAATTGATGAACAGGATGATGAAGACATCGAGGATGTAGAAGAAAAATACTTTAATATTTTAGCTAAGTTAAATGCCAGCATCACCAAGTTAAAAGAAGTTAATAGGCCTACTTGTCCTAGCTTAGTGGCATCCAAGCTTCCAGCGGTGGAAATTCCAACCTTCGATGGCAAGGATATAACCAGGTTTAGGCCCTTTTATGAGCTCTTCCAAGCAGTTGTTCACAATAATGCATCACTGTCCGATGTACAGAGACTTTTTTATTTAAGAAAGTATCTCCTTGACGAGGCTCTCTCAATAATTATAAATTTGCCGCTTGTGAACAGCTCATATAAAGAGGCTCTTGATTTATTGTTAGCGCGGTATGATAATAAGGCGCGATTAATTACTAATCATATAAATATATTACTTGATATTCCAAACATGCAGAAGGGTACTGCAATGGCAATAAGGGCTTTTTTATGTCAAGTTAAACAGCAATTACAAGCTTTAAAAAATCTTGATGAGCCTGTAGACAAATGGGATATGATTCTAATCTCAATATTATGTAGAAAGCTAGATTTATTAACTAGTCGCAATTTCCATATGGAAAGAAATGTAGACAAACTGCCTACTATGGCAGAATTTATATCATTTTTAGAAAAACGTGCGATTGCACTTGAGGATAGCTCACCGTATAAAAGTATGTCAAATGACAAAAATTATAAAGAGTATTCGTACTCGAGAGTTTCCAATGTCACTACTCGCTACAATTTAGCATGTAGATATTGTAATATGGACCATCCCATTTTTAGATGTCCAAAATTTAAAATGGCTCCTTTAGAGTCGCGTAATTCATTTGTTCAAGAACATAAATTATGTTCGCTATGTTTAAAAGCCCATAGTGGCAGGTGCTCCCTTGAGAATAATTATAAATGTCATAAATGTAAAGGCATGCATAGCAAATTGTTATGTGATAAAACAGACGCTGGTTCGCTGGCTGGCAAGACAACTGAATCTCCAGTTGTAATGTGCTGTAGCAATGATAGCTTGGGGGGTACCATACTGCTGCCTACTATGAAGGTAAAAATTGTTGACAATTTTGGTCGCGAGTTTCTAGTTCGTGCATTGCTCGATAGCGGTAGTCAAGCATCATTAGTGACTGCTGAACTCTTAAAAGAATTGCGTTTACGCACAAACACTCATCCTAGTAAAATAATTGGCATAGGCAATAAAGCCACAAAATTATATCACTCAGCAATTATAAACATACAGTCTAATTACGACAGAAATATTAATCACAAAGTGAATTGTCATGTAGTTGAATCTATCACTACGCATTTGCCTCAAATTTTTATTGACACATCCAAAGTTATTTTTCCCAAAAATATTAAGCTAGCTGATGAGCAGTATAATGTACCCTCGAAAATATCATTGCTATTGGGTGCGGATGTATATTTTGCCATTCTATTAGGTGGCTGTATTAAATTAAATAATGGCTCAGTTTTACAGAACACTACATTTGGATATGTAGTTGCAGGTAAACTGCATAATCAATTTAATTATAATGTTATTAATGAGCCAAAAATGTTTCAAAATCAAAATAATTATTCAAGTAATATTATAGTATCTAATTTTGCCATTTCTGACCATACAACCCTTGAGAATGTTATGGGGCAATTTTGGATGACTGAGAAGGTCCCAGAAAAGACAGACAAGTTTACTGAGGAATATTTAAAGGCTGAACATATTTTTAAAAATTCAGTACTACTTGAAAATAATACTTTTACTGTAGATTTGCCATTAGTCAGCCCAGTAAATGAACTAGAATTGGGGGATTCTTTCTCAGTCGCCCTGCAAAGATTCTGTGTGTTAGAAAATAGATTTAAACGAAATCCTTCACTATTGAAGGTGTATAAAAAATTCATTGATCAGTATATAGAGATGGGACATGCCAGGGAAATAGACATAAATTCTTATGATGTTTATAATACTCCTAATTATTTTTTAGCGCATCATGCAGTTACAAACGATGATAGCAAAACTACTAAATTGCGTGTGGTCTTTGATGGAAGCATGCGTTCTAAAAATAAGATTTCTCTCAACGATGTTATGCTGAATGGTCCTGTGGTTCAAGGCGAGCTCTTCGATATTCTCCTACTGTTTAGAACTTATGTGTACACAATTGTCTGTGACATAGAAAAAATGTTCCGCTGTATTCTCACAAATGACACTTACAATGTCTTACAAAATATCTTATGGAGAGATGATCCAGGTAAGCCCATCAGTTGTTTGCAATTAAAAACTGTAACATATGGACTCAAATCTTCTACCTTTTTGGCCACACGATGTCTCATAGAACTTGCCCATCGCTACAAACATAAATATCCTCTCGCAGCGAGAGCAATGTGCCATAATACGTATGTTGATGATGTCATAGTTGGGTGCGATGACGTGGAAGAGTTATCTGAATTAAAGTCTCAATTAATTGGTTTGTTACAATTAGGTAATTTTAAATTACACAAATGGTCTTCCAATCATCCCCCAGTGCTCGACGACATCTCTAGTGATAAAAAATATATCAATGAATTAGATTTGAATAAATCAGCCATTATTAAAACATTAGGTCTAAAATACAATGTTATTTTGGATACATTTACTTTTAAATGTCCTAACACGAATAGTAACAATTTGAATACTAAAAGAAAAGTGCTTAGTTTTATTGGGACTTTATTTGACCCGTTAGGATTGATTGGCCCTATAATTGTAGTTGCCAAGTTAATCATGCAAGAGCTTTGGTTTTTGAAAATAGATTGGGACGCACCGCTGCCTGACAAGCAATTACAGATGTGGGAAAAGTTCCTTAATGGTCTAAAGATAGCAGACAGCATTTCAATAGATCGACTTATAAAGGAGGAAAATTTTGTCACTGCAGAATTAATAGGCTATGCAGACGCATCTATGAAGGCGTACGGGTGCTGCCTATATTTAAGAACCATTACAGCAAATGACAACGTAAAAACAAAATTAATTTGTGCCAAGTCTCGTGTGGCTCCACTAGGTAAGGTACTTACAATACCCCAACTAGAGCTAAATAGTGCAGTTTTGTTGGCACAACTTGCGGTTAGAGTTAGTAATTTACTCAAAACTAGATTGGAACATAGACTTTTCCTTTATTGTGATTCCAAAATAGTCCTTGCTTGGATTCAAGCGGACAAATTAAAAACCAATATCTATGTTAATAACAGAGTAAAGAAAATAACAGAGCTCACAGATAAATTCTCTTGGTACTATGTAAAATCAGCTGATAACCCAGCTGATATAATTTCTCGTGGTATAGAACCACAACACTTAAAAAATCAAAATCTTTGGTGGAACGGTCCCCAGTATCTATCCAATTCTCATTTTAAACATGATCATTATTTTGATTTAAATACAGTACTTCTATCAGACGATGAAGATAAAAACTGTAATGTTTGTAACATTGAAGTCGAACAAGCACCGTTAATGCTAGACTTGTTTAAAAAATTCTCCAATATCAATAAGCTACAGCGTGTATTAGCTTATGTGTATAGATTCTTTAATAATTGTAAAAAGGCAGTACACAGTTCAATTTGTTCTTATCTTACTATTTCTAAAAATAATATTTGTGGACATTTATCTCCACAAGAACTTCATAATTCTTTATTAATTATCATTCGCTCAGTTCAAAGGCAAATATTTTTTAAAGAAATAAAATGTCTCTTAGGTGGTATCATTATCAAGACCGGTATAGGTAATCTCCACCCTTTCATAGACAGCACTGGTTTAATTCGTGTTGGTGGCAGATTGCAAAATGCAGGCATTGCAAAAGATAAAATGCACCCAGTCATACTGCCAAAGGACAACAATATCACTTCTATCATAATCAAAAATGAGCACTTACGTTTGCTCCATGCTGGTGCTAGATTAGTACTCAGCTCATTGTCTCAAAAATTCTGGATTATCAATGGCATACGGGAGGTCAAAAAGGTACTATACAAATGTGTTATATGTTCACGATTGAAGGCTGAATCTGCTAAACAATTGATGGGTTCTTTGCCAGCTGACAGAGTTACAGCTACAAGACCATTTCAGCATGTAGGTGTAGATTTTTGTGGACCTTTTAACATAAAGATAGCTCGCATACGTAAACCATTGATTACAAAAGGTTACATTTCATTGTTTGTTTGCTTTTCTACAACAGACCCATCACAAAATTGTGTAGATTACCACTGAATTGATTGTTGTGTACATTATGCAATTGATAATGTATGCTAAAATGTTAATTACGTTTTCTGTTATCTTTAGAATAATTGTTATTTTGTTTTATTTTATATTATTCTCATACAATTATGTAGACTATCATAGATTTAAGAAGTTTGTAAATTTATGTAGCTCTATGTATTAATGTATTTTTATATATATTTTAAGTTGGTTGTGGGATCAGCTACATTCTGCTGGCTGGTAATTTATGTTCAGTACAAAATTAGCACAGAACATAAAATGTGTCTCTGTTGACATTCTAGTTTAATATTGTATTGTTGTCTCTGGTAGAAATCTTACTCAGGGCAACACAGCGACGTGTTGGGCAACACAACGACGACTGCTGTGCACGCTACAGCCGTATGGCATTCGAGTCACTCGTGTTTTGGCTTTTGCACTGTCGTAGCATGATTCGCAACCATTTTATATTACAAGAATTTGTGGTTAAATTTATATTAAAAAGTGTAAAATTATTTTATCATTAAACAATTGAATAATTATTCAATCTACAATTACTCGCATGGTTTTATTTCGTACAGGGATTCAACGTTGTACACATTCCAAGTGCATATGACATCACAATCCTTGTGTAAGGTTACCAACCTTACAGTTCATAAATCTTTGCTATATGTATTTATATAACAAAATATCAAATAACACTCAAATTCCAATATTATTGACTACCACAGTCACGTCATTGACGTCATTTCACGTCATATAAATATGGCCGACTATTTCTAGCGCTAAAACTACAATTCAAACTTTTAATTGCTATATCTCCGTCAATATTTAGATATTTAATAAAATAGACACGCCAATACACATTTATTAACATCAATTTCGATCAACAATTGAAAAATAGACCACTAAAAAATGAAGACACAAGCCCATTAACATTTATTTAATACAAAAATGAGGTCACAATTCCATTACTAGAAAATGTAAATTAATAAAGAAACTATTTTTTATAATAAATAAACAAATATCAAAGCATATAAAATAAGTAAAATTATTTGCGAAAGTTCATCGAAAAAGTGATCCCAAAATATTGGAGGCCTCTTATATTTGAGTACTGTACTAAATTATCTTATTTTTTTTATTTTCTTAAATTAATTTTTGCGAAGCCCTTCAAAAGTAATGAACGAAGCATAAGCTGGTAGAATTTAAAAAATATATATACACCTATATATATATATATATATATATATATATATATATATATATATATATATATATATATATATATATATATATATATATATATATATATATAGCAGACAGAATTAATAAAATAAATATTAAAAATACATACACAATGAAATGAAATGAAATTGATTTACAAATAGTACCTTTGTATACTCGTATTTCATATAAAATCTGTGATTTATTACTAGATTGTAAATTCAATTTTAATCAGAAACTGCGCAAATATGCGTCAAAAGTTTTAGATGGAATATATATTTTTATATTATTGCTCAGACTGTGTAAAAAATGTAATAATATAACAATATATTCCAAAGTATTTAATAATTATTTAAAATTATGAAAGTAATTAATATTTACAGAAATATATCAATCCTTTTTGTTACGAATTTCTGCTAATGAATTAATATGCTGTTTGGTGGATAACTTATTCAAAAAAATTTAAATAAATAACTTAATTCTATAAAAATATACTACGAGTATGTATTGTGGATTTTATTTATTCTCATGCCGGCAGTTTACTCTCGGCGAGACATTTGTCAAAACATTGGTCGATGTGCTGTGAATGAACATGGCTATTGGTCTCACCTCTCGTTTCTTTTGACTTGTGTCAAAAGACCGCTCATCAACCGAGGCAAGCAACGCGAGGCGGGAGCACTCGAGACAGGCCAAAACGAGGCGTGAGGTACAGTATACACTCGATCACGCCAGTCTCAACGAGAGTGAACTGGCGGGATCAGACTCACGTTTTTATTCAACTAATCATAATAATAAAGAAAACATAACAGTTAAACAGTAGTTTAGAGATCATTAAAATTAAAGGGACAAACACTACGTCATCCTGATTTTTATATTGCTTGTTTGTTCGATAATTGTAGCTCAACTACGCAAAATACAGGAGTTACCATTTTCGTTATTTAGCTGTAATTATTTTATTTAACGGCGGCCTATTTTCGATGCTGAGTTCTATCACCGACTACCTCCTACTATTAGTGGCAGTTTTATGGTCTCGTGGCCTCATATATGTGTCAACACCACTGCCTAATAAATTTATGATATTTGTGAGCTCTAACATCATCAATTAAATTTTGATGATCACCAAACCCAGTAAATATATGTATGGTCCGGGGAACGAATCAGATAACAATCAAACATAAAAATATAACTATGGTCCAGGGATTGAACCTGAAGATACAGCAGTCTGCGTTAAGCATCAATGCTCTCGCCCACTGTGTTGTCTTTAGTCATTTTAATTTTTATTATATAAATACATAGGAATTATTGTCTTAAAACCTATATATAGTTCAAATTACGAGTTCAATTAATTGTGAAATTATTCCATTTCGTAGAGAAAAATATTCTAAGACCTTTGGCGTCCTCAGATTTTCCTCTGCATAACCTGGGTACCCGTAATTTAGAAAAAACTAAAAAAAGATATATTTACTTTTTAATCTATAACTTTTAATTCGTAAAAGATAGAAAGTTTAAATTTTGCATTTGTATTAAGGAATTTAATGCTAATATATTTCGAATTTTAGAAATTCAAAAAATGATAAAAGCGGCGCTGAGAAATTTAGAGGAAACTTTGGAGAAACCTCAAAGTTTTAATTGTATAATAATGGAGTATGTAATTAATAAAAAAAAAAATCAAAATTTCAAAATTTTAATTGGTGGTGCGGAGGCGGTTTTTGCCGAGGGTAAAAAATGGGCTTGAAGGTTGAAATATTGTATATGGGTTAACCTTAGTACCTCATTTACAAATCGAAAAAGAAATTCCAAATTTTGAATAACGAATAAATAGAAAATATTTCATACTTTATTGAAAATTATTATTTATAAAATTAAAATTTGAAATGAAATGCAATACACACACACAAAAGGCAGACGTCGCTTGCGACCGGGGTAGCCGCTAGTATTTATAATGTTAATTCACAATCACATAGTAATTTTCATAGAATATATCTCACAATATAAATGTGTTTAACTTACACACAATTTTATAACTTTTGATTGTTAAATATTCATAAAGAAAGTGAAACTTACCGAAATTAGTATTGCTTAATCCAATTATAACTAATTTCACTTAAAACACTAAAGTTGTCACAAAAACACCAAATATATGTTATACTCGTATATATCATTCGGAGCCACTCATGAACGGAAACACAGATTACAAAAAACCGCAGTAATCTCACTCTCGTGCCCGCGGTTGTTATCAATATCAAAAATAATTTTTTAAAACCATTCTAGTATATACTCGTATTTTAACTATGAATCTTTTTGTTCATATTTGAATATTTATTTAACTCATACCAGCAGGCATACTGGGAGCTATTTGTCAGACAATGCACGGTACGATAACTTCTCCACCGATTGTAGAAAGATTTTTTTTGGCTATTAATGTTGAAGCAGAAGTGAAAGGAAGAGTACAGATATCTAATTCATTGACATTGAAATTGAAAGGTGAACTGTTATTCTTATTACTTTCTAAATAACCGTGTAAGAATACCTACCAAATCTAGGAAATTATAAATATTTCGTTCATATACATTTATTACATATGCATATGAGAAGCAGAATAAAAGTTATGATTAAAATATTAAAGATCATCCATAAATTACGTCACACAACTTTCATAACATAGTGAATGAAAAAATAAAATCAACATCATGTTTTTATTCATAGTTCTAAGTCTATATTTTTAATTAAATAAAACACAAAAATAAAAAATATATAATAGACGGACACAGTGGGCGAGAGCATTGATTCTTGACGCTCACTGTTGTATCTTCGGGTTCGATCCCCGGGCCAGAATTATATTTTCTGGGTTTGCTTATTTAATTTAAATGATTTTGTTCATACATAATCATAAATTTATTAGACGTATGAGACCATGGCACTATAAATACTGCCAACATAGTAGAAGGTTGACGGTGATAGGACTCAGCATCGGAAATAGACCGTCGTTAAATAAATGAAATTAAAAGAATACTCAAATAAAATCTTACAAAGTAAGAATAGGATATCTTGACAGTTTCTATATTAATTTGAAATATATCCATATTTCGCAAAAACTTGCTCCTATAATGATTTTCATTTTGTTGAAAACCTTTTTTTTAACTTTCAGTGTCTTGGAAAAGTCTGTATTTTGAACTGAATAGAGAGTATATTATTATTATTATTTATTTAATGTTTTGGTTATTAGGCACTTCTTCCGCCTTAAATCATTAAATTACATATCATTGTGATTATTTACATTTCATTTGTGTTCTTTAAGCTCTCCGCACATGGGATGACTGGTTGTAAACCTTAGCCCCGAAAGCAGCCCGAACCGAATGAGAATGGAACTGTGTTGTGAGTGAGAGAACGCACGTGTAAACGAGTGAGAGAAAACACACGGCACGAATGAAACTAAACTGGTAGTCGAGCCATGATCCGTGACTATAGAATTTTTAACAATAGCATAATAGAGGATTGTATTGTGTCGTATTTGTTTGTATTTATGTATTTAAATACTTTTCAATAGTATTCGTGAACATCTCTGTTGATGATGACATCTTCAAAAGCATGAAACCAACAATCCCGTGCGACCGAGAAACATAGTCGCTGAATATATGATCAAAACCTGTTTGAAATCAGTTTAGTTACGTTAGTGCCGTGTGTTTTCTCTCACTAACAACAAAGTTCCATACTCTTTCGGTTCGGGGCAATTTTTTGAATTATATTAAACTACTTTAAATGATATCCATACTGAACACAAATGATAGGAATATTAGGATAGGAGAATAAAAGTTTTGATGCCATGTGCCAAGATTTGATATTTAAAAAGCCGATATTCGGAATAGCGAATGTTAGAATCGAAAATTCGCATTCGCTTCCGCGAATATAGGAAATTGTACATTCGTTACATCCCTAACCCGTGGCGTTTATAATCATCAGATTTCTATATATTTGCAAAGTTGTCATTAGGTTCGGGAAAGTTGATTGTACCATATTATCAAAAATTAGTTCATACGATTTCTCGGCAGGTATTTTTTCTCGGACCCGTTCTCTAGACAGTTGCCTACACTGCCTAATGGCCCAGTCATTTAAGCTTAAATTAGGTAAGAATCTCGGAATTCGAGATACCCAGCTGTAAGTCTGTAAATACTTGTATATTGACACCCTAAAAGTTGTCTCAAAACCTACATATGGTAGGGTGTGCGCAACTATTAAATTTCAAGGTCAAAGGTCACAAAAATCGGTTTTTTGCGCTTTTTTTGTAAATATCTCATTTCCTATGGGTTTTTTGCTATTTGTATTTATTATCAATATTGTAGAATACAAAATTCTCTACAAATTTTGTTTAAAAAATTTTTTTATACGGTGAAACGTTTTCAAGATAGAGTGCGGAGAGCGCGCGGTCACAAGATCACTTCAGGTCAACGGTGCCTCCGGTCCAAAACGCGCCATATATAGTTGATGAACTATCGATAAATCAATGATTATAAATATTTGTCAATTTTTATTAACTATTATATTATATTTTATTATTTTCTTCATGCATTAAATCTATATCTATTCAATAATACTGATAACCGTTTCCTAAAATTAAAAAATAATTAAGGGAAAAACTTAAATCATAATATAATTATATTCCCATTTACACTAATGACATTATAAATAGAAAATAATTAAGTGCATTGTTTGAACGCGATTATTTTTGCGATGTTGTACGATGATGTTGCCGAAAAATGTGAAGAAAACCACGTTAATGTTTTTTCGTTTAAAATTAATTTATTCAAACTACAAGCAACTGTGCAAAAAAAGGAATGTCTTTGTTCGTCGAATATAATAGTTAAAGTTAATAGTAAAAAATTAAAATAAACATAAGTACAATACAATCTAAATTACAATGTTACTAGCACAATCCTTAGACTAATAATGAATACAAAATTTACAATCAATTTACATTTATAACAAAAAAAAACTAAAATGAAAGAGCCGATGTGGTCCATCAGCTGGTTCTGTCTATTAAGACTTATAGTACGCAACATGCATCTTCTTTAAAATCTGTAAATTTTAAAATCCTTCCACTACGTCAAAAATTATACCTGGGAATTATTATATTATAGAACTATGGCTGATTTGTGTTTTCTATGTAATAAGTCAGATTCGGGAGGTGAATCGCTTATTGAAGTAGTGCGCGGTATGAAATCTCTACGAACTGCAATGTGCGGATGTTCTTATTGTTGAAACTGCAATTGAAGAATCAAAGTCTGAAAAAACTGCAGTTATAATAGGATAAGATATTGATTTACTTGTCATTTTAATTGGGCGTACACTGTCTTACGAACAAGAAATTTTCTTTAAAAAAGTTGGGAAAGGAAATGTAAAAACGGAGATATACTCGACTAAAAGTTTTGATAATTATCCTCATTCCAAAACACATATTTTATTTCTGCAAGCATTAAGTGGCTGTGACACAACTTCTGCGCTTTTTAAAAAGGGAAAAAAAACATTTTTAAAAGTTTTTCAGAAACTGACAAATTTGGATGAACTAGCTGCAGCATTTGAGGAAGAAAATTGTTCGGCCCAGAGATTATTAGAGAGTGGAACTCAAACCTTATTGGCAGTCTATAATGCTCCGAAATCTGTGAAAAGTCTCGATCATCTTCGTTATATGCATTACGTCAAGTCTACAAAACTTAATAAACCTGTGCAGCTTTCAAATATTCCACCAACAAGTGCAGCTGCTCATCAACATTTCAAACGTGTATATTATCAAGTTCAAACTTGGTTAGGGCATGATTTGGAACCCCAGGTATGGGGTTGGGCAATGCGAAACGATTTTCTGGAGCCTATCATGACAATTTTACCACCTGCTCCAGAAGATTTGCTAAATACAATTTTCTGCAACTGCAAGAGTGGTTGTGGTTCGCGATGCGGATGCAGGAAAGCGGGCTTGCAATGCTCTTTAGCTTGTGGCCAATGTAATGGGCAAGCTTGTCTCAATGCTCTACCATATCAGAGCGACATTAACGAAGATGGAACCTTTGACCCAGAATTCATGGAAGAACTTGAGACAAATGTCGTTGAAGACGATAATGAAGACCAGTTTGAAATTTACCAGCAGCCAGAAGACGATGATGAAGAGGAAGGAGATGATTAAAATTATAAATTGTAGTTTTTGTACCCTTTATTCCATTTTTTTACTTTTAATAAAAATGTGTATTGAATGATATTTTTTAATAAAAAGATTAATTCATAATTTATTTGTTTTTTTTTTTGATCATATAAGAAGTTATTAATATTAATTAGGTTAAAATTCAAATATAATTCCTATATTTTCATTAACAATTTCTGCAATTACATGGACGAAAGTGAATAAAAAGTAGATAGGTTGGGAAAAAAATGATAAAATATAATATAATAGTTAATAAAAATTGACAAATATTTATAATCATTGATTTATCGATAGTTCATCAACTATATATGGCGCGTTTTGGACCGGAGGCACCGTTGACCTGAAGTGATCCTGTGACCGCGCGCTCTCCGCCCTCTATCTTGAAAACGGTTCACCGTATAAAAAAATTTTTTAAACAAAATTTGTAGAGAATTTTGTATTCTACAATATTGATAATAAATACAAATAGCAAAAAACCCATAGGAAATGAGATATTTACAAAAAAAGCGCAAAAAACCGATTTTTGTGACCTTTGACCTTGAAATTTAATAGTTGCGCACTCCCTACCATATGTAGGTTTTGAGACAACTTTTAGGGTGTCAATATACAAGTATTTACAGACTTACAGCTGGGTATCTCGAATTCCGAGGTGAACTTACTATAATGACTGGGCTATAATGGATAATACGGCCTAGATTGCATCTACAAGGTAGCAAGTAATCGATTCCAGTGTGAGTGTAGCCTCACACTTCAAATTATTTTACCTACATTTTTTGAGAAATGGTATAATACGTATTTGAAATATACTACAAGAGTTTTAGAGAACAAAAATTAGAAATATTTAAGTTATGTATTTAATTGGTATTTATTAAATAACTGGCGAGTTACTGAAATTACTAATGTTAAGTGTAGGGTGTTTTGAAAGACACGATACAACTTGTTCTTTTTTCGAGTGCATCAACTTTCGATAGTTATTAGCACCTAATACAATATATACATTATAATTTCTTAATGCGAGTATAAATATATAAAATATAGAGATTAAATTGGTTTCATTGATAAAGTCAATAAGGTTTTTAAGGCTTTCTCTACTTTCAAATATCTGCTTATTGTCTTTAAGCACATTACAGATTTGTTTGTACAATGAGTACTTGGAGCATTGAAGAATAATATGCTTTACTGTTAGCGAACTATTACATTGTTAACATATTGGTTGTGGTTCCCTTTTGAATAAGTAGGTATGAGCGACATATATATGACCAATTTCTTAATAAAACTTATTTTTAAATATTAAGGTCCAAAAGTTTTGAAATGACCGTGATAAAGTGTAAGTGGATAAGCTGTCAGCCGGAAAAGTTTTAGCTACTCTGTTTTGGAATTCAAAAGGTGTACTGCTGATCGACGGACGATGACTGCGGTCTACCACTGCCAGCTGCTGGATGGGACAAGACTTTGTATCGTAAGGCCGTCCGCACATGGGTCGACTGATTGCAAACCTTAGCCCCGAATCTGCCCGAACTGAATGGGAATGCAACTGTGTTGTTAGTGAGAGAAAGCACGTGTATACGAATAGCTCGAATGAAACTTAACTGATTTGAAATTGGTTTTGAGCGACTGTGTTTCTAGGTCTCAGGCAATTATATTGCATGCTTTTGATGGTGAACATCATGAGCAGAGATGTGCACAAATATTTTTTGTGCAAATACCTCACAATACGACACAATAAAATCCCTTATTAAGCTATTGTTCAAAATTCTACATGGCTCGATATGGCTTGTTTTTCGTTTTTGTTGGATACTTCGTTGCGCGAATAGTTTGCAATCAGTCGACCTGTGTAAGGACGGCCTAACAAACAACGCCAGCAATTGATTCGCAATATCTTCCTTCTGCACGACTATGCGCGCCGCATGCAGCAGCTCTAATGCCTGTCGCACACTGTAAGCGGACGTATACGTGCTACTACGCTTTACCTATCCGAACCCTGTAAATGTAATGAACCTCGCTCACTGCAAGCGACAAAGCCGTTCGAATACGAGCGTTACGTAGTCTCACATTGGAACCGAATTTCAGCGAGACAGTGGGCGAGAGCATTTCCGGTTTTTGCTGCGTACGATCAGAGGTTGCCCATATGATGCCCAGATTACTGACAAATAACATTTGACGAAGCCCCCCAACGCGGCCGGATTATTACTAGAACAGCACTAATATTTTCTGGGTTTGGTTGTTATCAAGTTTATCTGATTATGTGCTTAAACATACACTTATAAACATAAAGTTACTAGAGCTTACCCCCGTTAGTGTGTATGATTTGAATCCAACAAAATAATTAGTAATTTCATTTCAAATTTTAATTCTATTTTCAAATTAAAATATTTAACTCGCCCAATAATAAAATAATTTTTCATATAAATTAACTGAAAAAAAAATTTTTTTTCAACAAAATATATAATACCCAGTAAACAATTTGGTGAAGTGTCCTATTTGGTGAAGTTCGAGTCACTCGTACAATTCTATTCTAACGCTTTGCAAGTTCTCTACCTGTCACAGATTTTGTGTTAGTTTTTCATAATAATATTCTTTCTTTTTCCAACATCATTCATTAAGTATTTCTGTTTCTTTCCCACATGGGTATATTTTTATTATCCGGTCATAAATCATAAACCTACTCCGCTTTTAATTCAGCAGTGAACCGTCGTTGCAATGTCTGTAGCTCATAAAAAGGGCCTTTCCTATGAACGACTGAATAGAAAACGAACACGTTCCAGACAAAAAATTCATGATATGTAATAGAAATTAAGTAGAATTTACTCCAAAATGTTTACTGGGTATTTTCAATTTATTTCTTATTTGACCAACTTTTTTTCAAAATTTGGGATTTTTCTTTTCGATTCGTAAATCAGGTACCAAAGTTAGCCCCTATATCAAATTTCAACTTTCTAGCCCAATTTTTACTCTCCGCAAAAACAGCCCCCGTGTCCCCAAATAAAATTTTTGAATTTTGAATTTTTTTTTTTAATAACATGTTTTATTTTTAAGTATTCCAAAATTTGAGTTTTCTCCAAAGTTTCCTGCCGGGCCTTCGAATTTTCGAAACGCCTCCATTTCCAATTTTTCAATTTCTAAATTTTAAAAAATGTTCGAATTGAACACCGTAATACACATTCCAAATTTCAACTTTCTATCTTTTACGAATTAAAAGTTATAGAGCAAAAAGTAAAAAATTTTTTTTTAGTTTTTCCAAAATTACGGATTTCCAGGAAATTCTGGGGAAAATTCGGGGACGCCAAAAGTCTTAGAATTTTTTCTACCATACGAATTTCAGCAACAAACAAACATATAAATATACACTTGAAACGTTATAATATAGGATCAGGCAGTAGTGTAGCTCTCATATGATGTTTCAACACCGTTGTAGGAGGTTCTAAATATTAACATTAAATTAATAAAAAATGTCAACTACAAAATGGAAAATGTCTGTAAGTATATATCGCACATGTGGAATATTTTTTTATGTTCGAATAATTATTCGTTCATTAATTTATATTTTCCTTTGCCAGTTTCTCCGCACAGTTTTCCTTAAAGTTTGTTGGTGCATCTGTGTTTTTATTTAACTCAGTAAGCACGTCTACAGTAAATGCAATCGTATGCAGTATACAGAGGTCCTTTACATTTCCCGTCGACTTGCATTCCACCCCGATAACGGGTGCTGGGTACGGGGTAACGGTTAACGAGTAACGGTAACCGTAACGGGTAACGGGTAACGTTTACCCTGCTTATACTCGTACCCTATACAAAAACATTTCTATGTTCTACCCTTCTCCATCACAGTGGTTCACTAATTATTGATTAGTACTTTTACATGAACAATTCCCACTGGAATTATTTTAGACATCCATTGTCCGTTGCTACCTTAAAACAAACTATGTGAATCCACATAACTCTCCCAAATCTACGTTCCAGATCTCGTCTCCACTAACGTCCAGTACCGTAACTCAGGTTTAAAGGTATTTAAAGGTGCCTACACACTTGCAAGCGGGGTCGGCTGTACCTTAAGTGCACTACAAAATATTTATAACTTGAATCACAAAATATCATATAATTCCCCAATTACATACTGACTTTATATTTAGAAAGTTGCAAGGAATCAAGTAACTCAATCTATATGCCGAAATAATTAAAACTTATTTTCACTCGAAGAAATATTCCGCGTGCGCTCTCCACAACGCACATTGCTGCTTAATATAACTAATATGGAATATGCGACACATTGCCAAGCGCGTGAGACAGAAGATACTCATTGTAAACTATATGAAGAATCTGACGTTGACCCGTACGCCGCATGATTCTGAAGATTACAAGGGCTTGCTGAAATAACATGACATGAGCCGGCCGGCCGCATTTGTGACGCGTCATTTATTGTAAGATTACTTTTGTATACATAATTAGGGACGGTATACGACTTTTTATATTTTAACTAGAAACTTAGAAACACTATGTCCTAGGATAGACTAAATGCACTTTCTGTGCTAAGCATTGAAAGAAAATTCATTCATTCAATGCAAAAATTAAATTATGAATAATAAAATGTCTCTATAAGCTAGTAAAGTGCCTTTGCTTGAAGGTACATCGAGACAGTGCAGGCTTTGTTTTAAGTGTGTGTTTTAAGAAAAAGGCCGTCCGCACATGGGTCGACTGATTGCAAACCTTAGCCCCGAATCTGCCAGAACCGAATGAAAATGGAACTGTGTTGTGAGTGAAAGAACGCACGTGTATACGAGTGAGATAACACACACGGCACGAACGAAACTAAACTGATTTGATATTGGCTTTGAGCGACTATGTTTCTTGGTCGCAGGGCATTTACGTTGCATGCTTTTGAAGGTGACATCATGAGCAGAGATGTGCACAAATACTATTCAATAGTATTGAAATACATACATACATACAAATACTTCAGAAATCGACACAATAAAATCCCCTATTATGCTATTGTTAAAAATTCTATAGAGTCACGAAACACGGCTCGACAGGGTTCGTTTGCAATCAATCAACCCGTGTGACTCCAAAACAATGTCTTACATTTCATTATTTCTATTAAATTTCGTGTAAATTTGTCTCAGATACTAGGACAGCCGCTCACTGGAGAAACAACTGAGTTAAGACTGAGTGGGAAACAAAACGCAATTTATCACTTTAATTAGCTTGTAGTAAGCAAGCATGTCTAAAAGTTGCATTGCAAGACAATTTCTATATGAGAATTTGAATATGAAATTGAACCTTGGAATTAGCTTGTAGTATGTTAGCAAGTGTGAAGTTAAAAAGTGTGTTGTTCTGCAAGACAATTTTCTACCCCTGGACATTGAATTTATAGTATTATCTGTATTTATAGTCATACAATTGAGCTATCTATATAAGAGTAGGGTTGCTTTGAAGAGCAACTCTTGCAGTGCAAGTGGATGATGCCATTTAGATAGCACATCTCAGTTGTTGTCACATAAGACACGTAGCAGTCGTTCCCTTCCGTTTACCTATTATGTACATTTAATACGGGATACTCGTTCGGATTGTGACTGCGGTAGTATGTAAATGAGGGTAAATCCATGGACATTGCACCTCTAGTGCCATCGGTGAACAGTGTTCGGTTCACCACTATACCTCGTTTCCGCTCCAAGACGAACACACTTCAGTGATATCCATATTAGTTTAAAATGTATCTTCTGATACTACATACCTAATTTCCGTCTTTAATGTACACATGCAGATACAATTTCTGCACAACACTTCGCGAGTTTAGGCTGACATCGCAAAACTCTAGGAGTAGAGGGAAATCAAATCATGATTTACTGCGCACAGTGTAGGGTATAACTCGTACTACAACTTTGTTTAGGGTCGAGTTTGATTCCCGGAGATATAATAAATGTATTCCCTGACTGGCAAAGAATTAACTCACCAAATGATAAACAAATCATAAATAAAGAAATGTGCTAACCATATAAATAAACAATTCTACAAAAACACACAACTATTATATTACAATTTATGTGAGATATCACCTAGCTATTGACATCATAGTAATATAATAAAAAAGAAATAAGAAAATGTTTTTATTCAGTTTGGATAATAACAACGCTAACTGCTGTTTAATTACCATAAAAATAATCCGAGCCTGAAAATTATCGAACTCAGTGTAAGATTGTTAACCATTGATTTATGAGGGTTCCAGGCAATTGCTCATTTCACTCATAAGCAAGAAGAATGGATTGCAGTGACAGAAAACAAATTAAAAGAAGTAAAATCATTGATTCGCAAACAAGAGCTGTGTCATATATTAAATAAAATACAAAATATACCCGGTATTTTGTAGAATACTGCGTTGTATGAGAATCGCGTTGTGTAACAAGTCATCGGAATATCTCTGGTGCGTTGTAGGATTTAGGATCGGTTGGAAGATGTATCCATAAATTGGAAGGGGGAGAGGGAGGAGAGGGGAGGTTTACCGGAAATTGTGACAAGATGCGACAAGAGGAGGAGCGGTCAGAAGCGTTGTGACGTCACATGCAGCATAAAATATGTAAAAAAGGAAATTTTGCGAAAAACTAAAAAATTTATTAAAGGAAACGTAATTTCCGGAATAGCAAAACAACGAAAGGTCATTTATTCTAAGAACAATAAATAATAAGAACTCAAAATGTGTGAATGACGAGGTGAGCGCAGAATTTGTGTGACGTAATTTATGGATGGATGGCTTTATAATTTACATATTTGTTATTAACAAAGTTGTTGGTCTAGATTAATAATTTACATTAATTATTTGGTAGAATTATGTTGCCGAAAGCGTTTGAGCTTGACGTTAGACTGCTGTGTCTTTGATTTCGATTTGATCTATGGATCAGCGATTTATTTTGTTATAAAACCTATGAGGATACGGTGCAGCTTAAATATATAAAGGGTGTTTCAATAAGAGCGCCGAATTTATTAACATCTCATGTAAAACACCTTGGTACAACTTATATGGATATACAGGGTATTTGTTTTATATGACATGACACTAAATTCGGTGCTCTTATTGAAACACCCTATATATACCAGTAATACAGCATATATGATAGGAAGTCATCGGTGATTGGACTCAGCATCGGAAAGACACTGACATTAAATGAAATACATTATATTATGCTTCATGTTTGACTAACAAGAACTCTACATTAGTAATACCAGAGAAGGAGTCATCCATTAATTACACTACACGAAAAAGGAGAAACGGAGGGAGAGGGGGGACAAGACGTGACAAGGGAGGGTTAAGGGTCATAAGTTTCGTAACATAAATAAATTAAATAAATAATACGTAGCGCAAAATATTATGCTTCGTGTTTGATCAGAAGAAAGTCTACAATATAGATGTCAGAGGGGGGCACGACGAGACAAGAGGGGGGTAGGGTCATAAGTTATATTAAAAAATAAAATAAATAATACGTTGTGTGTAAATATTATGCTTCATGTTTGCTACAATAGTGATGCCAGAGGGGGGGGGGGGGTCAGTGAGGAAGGTGAGACAAGCCGTTGCAAGAGAGGAGTAAGGTCCATAAGTTTTGTAACATAAATAAATAAATTAAATAATACGTTACGTAAAAATAGTATGTATCATGTTTGATCAGAGGAACTGTACAATAGTGATAGCAGGGCGGGGGGGGGGGGGGGGTATTGTACGAGATGTGACAAAAAGGGAGTAAGAGTCATAAGTTTCGTAACATAGCTTCTTATCTAAAATTCGATATAAAAAATACTTTCATAAGGTGTCACAAGACAAGAGGGAGTGGTTAAAGAACCGTAAAATTCGTATGACGTAATTATTGAATGACCCCGAATGACGTATGATTGTCCCTTTAATTTTTCTTCATAATGATGCTGTTATTATTGATATCATGTGTAATATTCTGAATGTGAGGTTCAAATATTCAACTTTATTAATTTTCTGTAATGTACGACTAAGTCCAGTACCCAATTAATAGACAATATCTACTAATTTGTTAAATAACTCTTTGTAACATCGAAGTTTCAACACAATAGAATAAACTTTATCAATAAAAACAAAATAATATCTAAATCTTTATTTGAAATAGCTACAACACAAATACAATGTTATACACTGAAAGTTCACCGTTAGACATATGGTGTGTTTATGACAGTAAATTTTGCTGCTAGCACTGCTTTGCTTTACCACCATTACCCCAACCCCTCCCTACTACCTCCCCCCACACCTCACCCTCTTTTTCTCATCCTCCTCCCCCACCTTAACCCGACAACCCTCTAAGGTCCAAATTAGCCTTGCTCAACAGCCTGCCGGGTGTGGAGGGGTAAAGTAGTGAAGGGGGAGACTACATGAACTCGCCATTAGTGTGAACACATTCGGTGAAGAAACAAACTTTTATTATATGACTAATTTATGTTATTTTTAGTTAATTTTTCAGTGAGGGCTTAGGAAAATTATTATCATTTAATATATCTTTAGTACTAATTATTGTTACGAAGGTTGTGAACTTACGATGGGGTTGTGGGGCTGTGGGGTTGTAATAATAGCCGTATAAACTGCGTACATTTAGCGAAGAAGAGTGAACTCGTTGGGGTTATCAATAAGAATTTCGTTTGTATGAGGTGCGGCTATTAAGTAACGAGACTGGCGCTGTAAAACATTTTATTTTGATTTCATACAATATTATCATCAATATACACCCCTCCTCTATCCCTACAACGTTCCATGCGAATCTTCCACTGTTCAAAACTGTGCTGGTTTTCTTCTGTGCCGCCTTCTTTTTGACAGTTTCAACGGACTCAAATCTTGTTCCTTTTAATGCAGATTTCACCTTAGGAAACAGATAGAAGTTGCATGGCGCAACATCCGGTGAATAAAGCGGATTTGCATATTAAATTTTTTATATAAAATTTGCCGTACGGATTCTTTATCAATTGCTACAGTTTCAGCAATCGCACGAATACTTAACCGACGGTCAGATCGAATCTGATTACCGACCCGGGCGTGAATCATCTTGAACGTCTTCTCAGTCATCTTGAAAACACTTAGCCATACACTTCTTTCAATAAATTATAAGTTTAATTAGCGATTTTTTCAAGTTTCATTTGAAATTTCACTACAATTTGTTGCTCTATTGTTACACTTAACATTTTTTCGGCAAAACAAAAAAACAAGTCTAATGCGAACGAAGGCTACGGCTAAACTGATTTGTTTACAGAAGCGAGAGGCACTGCATTCGGAAGAGAAGGCTTCACGTTAAACAGTTGTCGGTCGCTGTAGTTTGGCGTATACAAACTTCTTCTATAAGAGCGCCAGTCTCGTTATTTAATAGCCACACCTCGTATCTCCAATGAAATAAATTGAAAATTTTTGTTTTAATATGTATTTTTCAACAAAATAAAAAGTTCTTGTTTCAAAATTTTGAAATTTTTTTATTTGTAAATTAAGTACCTAAGTTAATTTATATACAAAATTTTACCTTTCTATCAACAAACAACTTTCCTTCGACAAAAACCGCCTCCGTGCCCCTAAATAAACTTTAAAATTCTTTTTATTAATTAGAGATAATTAGAAATTATAAATTTCGAAATATGTTCATATTCAATAGTGTAAAACACATGCAAAATTTCAACTTTCTATCTATTACATGTTAAAAGTTATGCAGCAAAAATTGTTTCTATTTTTTCACCAGTTTTTAAAAAACTACGGGTTTTCAAGAAATGCAGGGAAAAATCTAAAAACGTCAAAAGTCGTTCCGAGCCACCATACAAAATTCACTACCTAACATGCAAGCTAATACGAATATGAACATACACCTGGAACGTTATAATAGTAGATATTGGTTCAGAACCTCAAATGTTTAATCATGTTTTAATTAGTCATAATATTATATTGTAGAATATCATTTTTGTTCTTTTAATTACTAAGGGAACAAAACGTTATACCCTTGCCTAGAGACTATTCCCCGCAGACTATTGCCGTCTCTCTCTTTCAACAGACATCAGATACTTTTTCATTTTCTATTCGAACTGACGATGAATTATGAATTAAATAATCTTAAGGTAGTTAATTTACTAGTGACAATCGTAGACAAAAGTACAGTCGGATATTAAGTACAAACATTACGTGCACTCCATATAGAAAACAATTTTTTTTTTCATTGAATGATATGTACAGACTAAATACATTCACACTGTTGAGAAATATGCGCGCAAAGCATGACAACATACTTTATTACCAAATTGCTATACTGCGTTGTATTTGTTGTTTACTCAGTTTCTCCAGTACGCAATAAGTGATTTATCCTCTTAAGGAGGTTGTCGCGCGACAATGTGATTTCAAAGTTGTGTTGCGTATCGCGATAGGAGTAGAAAGATTTATATCTAACTTAGCAGAAACTTTTGTTGAAGTATTTTTTGTCGTATTATCAGTAAATTCATTCTATCGATTGTCCAGGTCATTAATGAGAGACAATATTCCAGTTTCAACCATTCCAGCAGTATTTGACAAGTAATCCAGATCATTTCAGGCGAAAAAAGGAGTAAATCTCGCAATGAAAGCTAACAACCAGTTATTAAATACAAATTCAAATCCAGGTATATTAATTTTCATAACATACGAGTATACATACAGTGCATTTTCAAAGAATTCATTAACAAATTCGATTAAATTAAATTAAATTAATAACCGGTTCTTAATATTAATGCGCCTTTGTCTATTATATGTTGTATTAAAATTAAAAACATTTTTAACAGTTTAGTATAAATATTTGTTTTGACATTTCATAAATTCTCTCAAATATCTCGTGTACACAAGTTGTGATTTTCAAAGGTCATAAGTCACAAAAATTGTTTTTTTGTAAATAATTTTTTTATTCAATTCATTTCTCTTATAACACCACTTGTGGCTTATAGACAATTAGTTTTTGACTAAATATTTTAATTCGGTTGTGAATCATAACTGTGCTCTATATCCAACTATTTTTATTCCCTTTACTAATTAAAGGAGTAAAAATTTACAAAAAATTACTTTAGTTTACGACGTCATTGCTTCCCTAATTTTTTACCCACTACCATTTGCCAACCATTTACCATCGCTATTAAACAAGAGAAGTGCACAAGAGATGCAGTATTAGACGTCAAAGCTATAGCAGCTATTGAGTCGACTCATAATGTTTAAATATAATGTTGTGATATAAAACGAAGAATAAATAACATTACTTATTATATTCTAACCAGTTCGTGACGTCATCAACTACTAGCAAAAAATTAAACTAAACCAAAAAGTTTATATGTTTATTTGTTCATATGCATCAGCGGTTTGTATGGTGGCTCGAAAACGGCTTCGCGCATTTTCTTAAAAATTGCCTATTTCGTAGAAAAAAAATTCTAAGACTTTTGGCGTCCTCGGATTTTCCCCTGAATTTCCTGGAAACCCGTAATTTTGGAAAAACTAATAAAAAATATTTTACTTTTTGCTCTGTAACTTTTAATTCGTAAAAGATAGGAAGTTGAAATTTGGCATGTGTATTACGTTGCTCAATCCTAACTTTTTTTGGAAATCAGAAATTGAAAAATTGGAAAAGGGGGCCTTGAAGAAATTAGGGGGCCCGGTAGGAAACTTTAGAGAAAACTCAAATTTCGGATTACTTAATAATAAAATATGTTATTACAAAAAAAAAATTCAAAATTCAAAATCTTTATTTGGGGGCACGGGGGCGGTTTTTGTCGAGGTGAAAAATTGTGCTAGACAGTTGAAAATTTACATATAGGCTAACTTTAGTACCTAATTTACGAATCAAAAAAAAAATCCCAAGTTTAAAAAAAAAGTTGGTCAAGTTCCGAATAAATTGAAAATATTTTATATTTTGTTGAAAAAAATATATTTTTTTAGTCAATTTACAATTATTATTTTAATATTGAACGAGTTATATATTTCAATTTGAAAATAGAATAAAAATTTGAAATGAAATTTCGAATTATTTTGTTGGTTCAAATCATACACACCAAAAAGTCGTCGCATTGGGACGGGGGTAAACTCTAGTAGATATATATTTGTCATTTTTTGGATATTTCATAATTTAAAATACGATAGAATTCAATATACGTTTATTTACCAATATTTCAATTAATTATTAAAAAATCACAACCCAATTATACAAACATTTGTAATGCTTATCGTACAACTACCTTAAGCTTGTCATTGCATAGAAGGAAAAATGTACGTACGAAACCAAGCTGAGTAAACTTAGCCAATCTACAGGGAAATGTTCTTTATGGTTAGTATTGCCACATCATTTTTTTATTAGTTTTTGTTTCTCTTTAATATTTTTCTTCTGTATTTTTGTTTGATTTTATTTTTGATTACCTAAATATTTCTATTGTTGTTTTAATTTAATATATTTTGTTCTTTTTTTTTAAATTTTTGATTGGTTTATTATTTTATTTATTAAATTTTATATATTATACAATCTTAATTAAATTTTACTTGATTCTATTGTTATTTATTTTATTTATTATTCTCTAAGGTTTCCTTATAATTAAATATTACTAAATAAATTATATGTAACGTAATGAAATCTTGAGATTTTGTAACAGTAATCGCCAAAGATTTTAGTATGAGGGGCCGGAAAAGTAGCTGGTTCGTTCCAGGCTGTGAGGTTATGTTATTGCTTTAAATTATTTTCTTTTGTACGTGTAAATCTGGGTTCACACGGCATTGTACTGCACGTTTTTTACAGCATTCGATTTAAAACGTATAATCAACGAGATGTTCACACGGTAAATATTTATTTGTAAAAATGTATTGTCGCAGTTTTCATACGGCAAAATAAATTTACTAAAATGAAATTTGCTATATGTTAAAGGTAAGTAATCTTTCGTTCGTTCTCTATGGAACACAGTTCCATTGTCATTCGGTTCGGGCAGATACGGGGCTAAGGTTTGCAATCAGTCGCGACATGTGCGGAGGGCCTAAGGCTACTGTCCACGTAGCGTAACTTCATAAGCACGGTTTCGTCATTTACCGCTTGTTCTACGCTTTCTTGTAGCTTGCATTTAAACATAGGAGGATCTCTGTCCACGGAGCTGCAACGTCGCATTTGTGACAAGCATCCGTTATGCAGCCTGGGCTGCAACATGTCATAGCTCTAGCGTACTGCACGACGCTTAGACGTAATATTCTTTTAGAATTGACAGGTATATTCGGTATACTGATTGAAATACTGAATCATCATCTGATAACTCTCTTGCAGCAACAAGCAATCAGCGGTTAATGTTCTTTTCGATGTATGGATGAAGCCAATACATTCTACGTCTGATTCGTCGTCTTCTAATAAAAGCGTATGCTATAATAACACCTTCTTCATCGCTTGACATTTTCCTAATGAAAAAACGTACTTTCTCAATGATACACTTCAGATAAATGATTCTATTTGCAGTTTGTATGCAACTTGTATGACGTTACGAGGGCAGAACTGAGATGCAGAATAAGTCTGGCTTCATTTACAGCTTGTATGTATATAACCTACTAATAAAGTTGTCATGGATAGTAGCCCTAATCAGATTACTGTGCATCAACTATATTTTTATTGTACATGGTTGCGGAGTTTGGACCTTATAGAGATCTATAGGCTGGCTAGGGCGTATCTGCGATCTGTCGGCGGTATCCAAGTTCTTGAACGGCAAATGTCGCTCAGTTCCTTTCAATAGCTTAGTGGACGCACAATTTTGTTATAAAGGACCTTTTAGCTATTAACTAATTAATAGCAATTTTATATTTATATCAAAAGACACAGCAAAACATCAGAACTTTTTTAGATTACATTTATTTTAAAACTACACTATTGAATTACATATAAATTGATTAAATACTTTAGTTAATAAGAATACTAGTTACGACACTAGGTAAATGCAACTCGCGGTTTAAGTTATAAATAAAAATGTGTGTAATAATTATTATATGTTTATGCACCAAAAGGTTAAGCGTGCTGTAGGTTTGAGTGTTGAAGCGATAAGAACGAATTAGGACCAAATGCGTAGTGTCGAAGCCTAGTAGAAGTGAATCGTAAAACAAAGGATGTTTACATAAGAAATATTATGGTTTGCCCACAGAAAGCAGTGTATATAAAAACAACTAGGCATAAAATATAAATGAATTAAGACAAAGAAATCTTAAATCTAACATTAATTAAAAATAAAAGCAAGATGTTGATATACAAATATGAATATTGCATGCATTTATTAACAGTACACATATTATGAACATGTTAGTTTACACGTGGGAATCTTACTGACTGCTCCTTGGGAACGTCCTGAAGGTAGCTCTTAAATTCATATGAAAGTCACAGTAAATAACGTTACTTGGAAACCGTTTTCAGTCCCTGTTTCACAGAATAAATATTAGGGTACTTATTACAGGGTACAGGGATATTATTAATTTAGCCTAAATATAAAAGAAAAACTCATGTGGTCAAAACCGTACGCACTTTGTTTGTTAAATATTCTGTTTTTTATTATTCTCCAAAAAAGTATTTACTTTGTTTCACGCAACAATTGTACTATATATATATATATATATATATATATATATATATATATATATATATATATATATATATATATATATATATATATATATATATATATATATATGTGGTGCCTAGTAGAATTACTACCAATAAAAATGTACGTTTACGTCAACACGCTGCGAAATTATGCAATCCCTCGGATACCGCAAGGATACCTTTTCCAGCATAAAACCCATCTAAACGAAAAGCTTACGTAGAGTTGGATTGGAAGAAAATGTTCCTTTGTATATGCAGTAAACTCTCCTTAGTCCGGCATGTTGTTCCAGACAATGGCCATACTAATAACTAAACATAATTCTAATAATACTCCATAAAGTATTACTTTTTAATTTAATTTAATTTTACTAACTGTGAGTATTTACTCAAATAATTTATTTGCATTTTTCGTATAACCGAGATAGCTGGTACGATATTATTCAATACTTAAAAATATTACTAATACTAAATTATTTATTACATTTAAAAATAAAATAAAATTTAACTTTTCTATACTGAAACCATGAATAAAATAATATTATTTCACTCACTGTTTTAATTTTGTATTTTATTTAAATTGTATAGCATATGGGAATATGCGTAGTCATCCTTTACCTATTTAATGTAGAATTTAATTTACATGGTCCAATGTTTTTAAATTAAAAAAGAAACTAAATTAAAAGAAACTATATTATATTATAACCTCCAAGTAGGATTTATTTTTAAAAGAAGTTCAATGTCAGATTGTCTCAATTAAAGAACTAAAAACAATTTCTATTACTAATTGTTATTAAATTTTAATTATTTCACATTCAATTTCGTTCAACTGTCGAATTGTCAAAATTTATATTACTAACGACGCATTAAACGCGAACAACTAAATTAACCAAACTCAAATTAAAACACGAATGTGACAAGGAATGTCTATTTCGAAATCATGAAATCTAGATTAAAATATTAAATGAAAACGTAAATTAAATATAAAAACAGTGAGTGGGAATGAGGCTTTAGACCTCTCTCCCCTCGCTGTTTTTATATTTTCTAATACAGAAGTTCACCGATCGCCTCTGTTATATACATAAGAATCGTTTGATAATTTCTAATATATAAATATCTTTAATGATGCTGCATTGTCTCATCCCATATTATAAGCTTAAACTTACAAGGCAAGTAGAAAAAGCCATTACTATATATGTATTTGAATCTCGCGCCTCGCGTTTTAGAAAACTCACTTGAACGCGCGCATCGATGTTTATCTCACTTCAGTGAGTCTTTCTTCTATCTCTTTCACACTGACGAATTATCGTGACAGTGCTGCCAATTGCAGGTAAAAACTTTGTTAACTTTTACAAATCTTCAAATATGAAATTTTAAAACTCTACATTGTTTTTAAAACTCTAGTTGAAAAATACTATTAATTGATTTTATATATATATATATATTTGCATATCCACGAGGTCCACTATGTTTATCCATTTATATATTGTTTTAATTTCAATTAATCAAAAAAAAAAACAAAAATAGATATAGGTCATTTTGATAATTCTGCTATCCTGAATGTTTTTGTATATATAAAACTTTGTTTTGAAATTTATTTAATATTATATAACGTCGATGTATTTGTGATGCTGAGTACTATTACTGATGATCTCCTACTATGCTTACAGTATTTATAGTGTCGTGGTCTTATAAATGTATTATTATAAATGTAAATTATACGCACTACTATGCTTTACCTATCCGAACCTTGTAAATGTAATGAACCCTCGCACACTGCAAGCGACAAAGCTGTTCGAATAGGGGCATTACGTACCTCTCACATTGGAACCGAATTTCAACGAATTTTTGACGCTGACTGCTGTGTTTTCAGGTTCGATCGCCGGATCAGATATATCTTTTCTGGGTTTGGTTGTTATCAACTTATATTGACTTTGTACAAACATAATCGAACACTTACGAGTATATGAGGCCACGACACCTCTGCCAACGTTGGAGGAGGTCGTCGGAGATAGGACTCAGTATCGGAAATAGGCCGATGGTAAATAAATTAAGTAAAAATAAATAAATAAAATACTGATTGCTAATGCGAAACAACTTAAATACACCGTTTTGAAAAAGTTGGTTTCGCAAGTAGTCTTTTTCATTGCGATAGAATCATTAATTAAATATGAAAGAAACGCGCGCAATGGGATTGTGAACTATGTCATAATTTTTATAAAACTATACTATATATATTAATAAAGCTGGCTACCAGAACTTCAAATGTCCAATTATATTTTAGGAGATATTAACAATTAAAGAAGTAATTTTTTCTCTTTAATTATTAAGTGGATCTGACGCTATACAAAATTTCAATATATGTTACGTCGAAAGTAGTAAATATGCCATCCCTTTTATACAACAGAGATGCATATCAGTGTGTGTGTGATACATGGTTTATTACTAATGCCGGTACCAAACGATGCTACCAACGTTGGACGCATAGTGTGGTCGATTCTAGTTCACGTTGAAAGAAGTTCGGGCAGTTGTCGGTGTTTTGATGTCATGCACTGTTGCACGAATCGTCCAACAAAGGAAGGTTTTATACTTGAAAGTTTATTTATTTACTTGAAAGTTTTTGTTAAATAGTGTCAGTGTCAATAATGTCAACAAATTATTAAAACAAATAAATCATTCGGATCAAACATTCGTTCCACCGTGTAGCAGGAAACTTGCCATGTCAATCTTCTAATTTTTGACTTTGAAGGAAAAATAATCTACTTATTACTACTTATTTCTTGTAAAACAAGCGGCAAAACTGAAATTCAAAATTGATCTTATATTCTTATATGTTTGGTAGTGAATTTTGTATGGTAGCTCGAAAACGGCTCCATCAATGTTTTTGAAAATTTCCTATTTTGTAGAGAAAAAGATTCTAAGACTTTTGGCGTCTCCGGGTTTTTCCCTGAATTTCCTGGAAACCCGTAATTTTGGAAAAACGTGAAAAAAAGTGAGCCCTTTTTTGCTGTATTTCTTTTAATTCGTAAAAGATAGAAAGTTGAAATTTTGCATGTGTATTGAGGTATTCAATGCTGACATTTTTCAAAAATTAGAAATTCAAAAATTGAAAATTGTTGAAGAAATTCGGGAGCCCGGTAGGGAACTTTGGAGAAAGTTTATATTCTGGATTCTAGAATAATTAAGTATATTATTAATAAAAAAAAAATCAAAATTTCAAAATTTTATTTGAGGGCACGGAGGCAGTATTTGCCGAGAGTAAAAATTGTGCTAGAAAGTTGAAATTTTGTATATAGGCTAACCTTGGTAACTTATTTACGAATCGAAAAAAAAAAATCCCAAATTTTGAAAAAAAGTTGGTCAAATAACGCATAAATTGAAAATATTTTTTATTTTAATAAATTGAAAATTTATTTTATTATTGTGCGAGTTTATTATTTCAATTTAAAAATAGAATTAAATATGAAATGTAATTACGAATTATTTTATTGCTTTCAAATCATACACGCCAAAAAGACGTCGCTTTGCGACGGGGGTATACTCTGATATAGCTATAACTCCGAATACATTTGGATATTTAAAAAAAACGCCAATATACATATCTTAACATTTATTTCAATCAAAAATTATAAAACGACCCCTAGAAAATGAGTACACAAACCCATTAGCTGGCACCTCAAATTCTTACTGGAATATAATTGAAAATATCTCATCCCTGCATAGTTTCTGTATATTAAGTATATAAAAAATAATAAAGGTGAATTTTTGTATGAAGTTTAAAAGTTTTTGTATGTGTTTGTACCAGTGTCTCATAGATCTTACATAATTTTGGATTAAAAAACCACTAAAACATGAAATTAACAACTAGTAAATAAAATTGTAGCCGCATGGAGGAATATGGCACTGATACCGGCCCTGGTCGAGGTTTCTGTTCGGCGCTCGGGGACTATCAACGGACCTGACCGAGGCCGAGGGGCTACTGGTGGTACTCTAGTACGTTGGTACATTGAACAGAGGCAGAGGAGCAGAGGAATGAACAGAGGAATGGTACATTGTAGAGGACGATTTTAAGAGTCCGCGCACGAGTAAAACAGAGAGGTAGATAACAACGATAGTGAGGATCGGAACATTGTACCAGTACCACCAGTACTATGGGGCCGCCGGGGGCTGTAGCCACCCCATCTTCATCATTCCACAATGGAATCAGTCCCGGGGAGGCACAGAAGCGGTTTTGAAGGGCGGTTTGCGTATTTTATGGAAAATGAAGTCAGCAGGGCTTTGTTTATGAAACAACAATAGCCACCGTGTTCAAAAGTATTTAGGATTACAAATTTTGTTTATTCTAAAAGTTCCAACGGATTCAGATACTTTTTACTTTTTCTTTTTTTGCTGAGCTGTTATTTCATTTTTATTAAGCTTTTCAGAAATTATAAGAGAGATACGCTGTTAAATATCAAACAAGTTTCCACTACAAAATCACGGTTTTAGTTATGTATACTAAACACACGCTGCGAATAAATTCATCTCCGTTTATATGCAGTAATTGACTTGGCCAACAACTGGTTTTATACTGTTGTATTTATATATCTTGTCATGCTCAAAATGCATCGACGGATGCATACTGCTTCCAAAGAGATACACCGACAATAGCCTATGGCACTTACAGAATTAATTCCGTAGTGCGTTTGTCCAAATTAAAATGTATCTTCTACAAAAAATGTAAAGAAAAAAACATATCTGTGCCGCGGTGATTTTTATAGATCTACAGATATTTTTCTACGTCTACACCGATGTTTATTCTAACAGTACGCAACATGCCTAGTAAATATAACACTGGTCCAGCAATCGAACCCGAGTACACAGTTACTAATCGGAGTACGAGCTATACACTAAACTGTGTGCAGTAAATCATGGTTGATTTCTCTCCACTCCTAGAGGTGTGCGATGCAAGTCTTTTTAGACTCTAAACTCATGAAGTTTTGAGCAGAAATTGAATCTGCATTTGTATGCGGAGGCTGGAACTTAAGGTATGAGGAAGTGAACCGAACACTGTTCACCATAGGCACGAGGGGTGCAATGTCTACGGAAAATACCCTCGTCACGACCACAATTTAAACGAATGAGAACTGCATGTGTGCATAATATAGTTACTAGGCGTCAATGTCTCAACGCTCTCAGCCACTGTGACTTCAATACGCTTCTTAACAATCCTATATTTATCTGAGACCATTGTCTTCTATTCTTTTAAGGAATTATTCATTGAACATTGTAGCCCGCCTCTCTTTTGTTAGATACTATAAAGAGGGCATTAGATCTTCGTCTCTTAAGCAGGGTACAACGGCGGAGAGCATTAATGCTTAATTCTAGATTGCTTTGTCTTCGGGTTCGATCCCCGGACCAGTGCTAATTCTAATTTGGTTGTTATCAAAGTTAAATTGATTATGTACCCGCATATTCAATATACTAAATAAATAAATAAATTATTATTAACTGCTGATCATTTTAATAATTCGCTGTACATATTTGTTTATGGAACTTAACCTAAGCAAAGTCCCGAATTGTTATATTTAAACATATTCTTGGTCAATAATCGAGAAACTATTTTTTTAACAAAATCGGTTGTATCGTCACAACACATTTGCATTCTCAACCGGTTTGGAACTCGCGTTGCAAACTAGTCGACCCGTATGCGGACGGACTAAGAATAACGTTTTCTAATAAATCCCGAAGTTTCAGAATTTTTGACCGTTTAGAATCCGAGATAATTAATTAAAAAGTTAGTTTTCAGGCCACCTCCCAATTGAACCATGCAAAACTTCCTCCCAACTATTTTCTAATATACACAAAAAAAAATTTCAATAAAATTTAGAAAAAATTTAGGAGAGTGAAGAAAAATGTTTTCAAAATAAATTAATATAAAATAACATCTCTTTGTTTTGTATTCGAGATATAATAATTTAAAATATAATTCTATTTTTACTTCCAACACGTTCTTTTCATGATCAATGTTTATCCGGCAACGCTGCGCACAAAATTAACTCAAATAGTGTAGGATATAGAAGGGGAATGTTAAATCTTTGATGGTACTAATGTGTTTTTAATATTGCGTGCATTTTATGTATGATAGTATGTGCAAAGGTTCTGTATACCACTCTGGAACAACTGGAAATATACAAGAAGTTATATAATTCTTTTCACTTTGTATTAAATTGATTTTTCTTGAATGTTTTCAGCTCGGGATCGATTTCATTTCTCATATAAACATTTTTTGTGAAACACTATTAAATTCATACACATAGAGGATTCGCAAAACCAAGACTGTCATGAAAAGAGAAGAGGGAGGGTGGAAATACCAGTAGATGTTTTACACTGGACTTTTCGGACAACTTTGTAAACTGTTACTGGATACAACTAAATTTGAAGTACAATCTTCAGGTGCCTCGTGGGCCTAGGGGAAAATATCGAAAATGAAGTGACGCATTGGGATTGTAGATATTGTGGTTGAGGTGAAACTTACGGTATTGGATAAAATCATAACGTTATGAAATTTATAATACGGTTTGCTAGAGCAAAAGTGAGGGGAGAAGGCAGGGATAATAGGGATGAATTTAGGTAGAGAAATCATATCGCAATTAGTTTTCTTAAGTAGTATAAACCGTTTGTTTCCTTTCCTGGGACTGGATTTGTTGAAAAAAATAATGTACCACAGTTGCATTAAGTCAGAAGGAATGCACTCGTTGTTATAGAACGGGCTTATACATATATCAGATTTGCTGGTACATACAATTTACAGAAGGCGGTACTTCCTTACTACATTTTTTTTTTAACTCAGACCCTTCGATTTCTAAACTGAATATGATTATAAATCCTAGGTCTGAGCAACTCCAAATTCATAATTCTAAGTTTATATTCTTAATTAAAGAAAACACAAAAACACATCAAGCTATGTTTCTTTGATTGAAAGAATCTCCCAAGTAGGAAAGATGAAGCTTGCTACAAACTCAAGGTTCATTTTCTACTTCTTACTCATAGATTGAAAAACAGTATGCAAATAGCTAATTCAAGCGCTATGTTTCTACCTGGGTTAAGACTACTAAAATTTAGTTGTAATAAGATCTATAACATCGTTTTGCATTTTTGATGGTCAGAACTTTCAATATGATGTTAAGTAGCTCTTTTTAAATATTTCATGGAACGAATCATTGAAAGTATTCCACTTTCTCCTCTTCCTCTGGTACAAAATGAATATTAAAATTAATTTGTAGGGTCATTAGTACGAAGTCCATTCAAATATAAACCGAAATTTTGTTCATTTGACTTGGGTAGTGACGTAAGCAGCACAACACGCCGGGAAATTGGCGGTGGGGGAATGGATAGTGTATACCCACTCACAATCATATCCACCATTTCATGATCACTATGAGTGTATAGAAAGTACCAGTATTTATCGCACAAAGGTTAAAAATCGATTAAAATTTTAAAGAGCCTCCAAGCACAGTTCGGTGATGCTACTCTGAGTAAAACCCAAGTGTTTGATTAGGCCTAGAAGTTTTGAAATGGTAGTGATAAAGTAGAAAACCAAAGCCATAAACGACGTTAATGAATACAATATTCAGACCGTGCGTGAGCTTGTGGAAGGCGACCATCACATGCTTATGGGTGATGCCAAAACTGTTTATTGCAACAAAGGACGCCAGTAACCGATTCGCGATGTCCTTCTTCTGCACGGTAACGCGCAGACGCATGCAGCAGCTCTAATTTTTGATAAACTCATAAACTTACACTAGGGACCTCTAGAACACCTACCTTACGTCCACACTTATCCCCATGTGACTATCATATGTTGCGTCCACTGAAGGAGGAAGAAGGGTAAATTTTGAGACGATGCTGTGATCGAAAAGTATTCGCCACTGGAACAGCCATCTTTTTTTTTTTATGAAGAGATCAAAAAGCTTGCTATCCGATGGAGGTATTTTTACAAATCATCTGTTTTAAAATATTCCGGTTTATATTTGAATGACCCTCGTATATTGTTTTGCTTTTTGAATTTTAAAAAAAATTATAAATACAGTATTGTCTAAATAAATTGTGAGTTTTAAGAATGTTCTCTCATCATCAAGATTCAATTAGTATCAAGGTTTCTATCCATTTAATAGTGTACTAGTGTACTGCAATGAGAAGGGTGTTTTTTACATATTTATTTAATTTATTTAATGTCCATAGTCTCATATTTACCTAGACTCATACCTAGAAAATATAACGCTGATCCGGAGAACGATCTCGAAGACACTGCAGTCTGATGCCAAGCGCAAATAGTCTTAATCATTGTGTCGTCTATAATTTTATCAATATAGAATACACTTTTCTAGATGCCAAGGTGGTGTGTTTTTGACTTCCTGGACCAGATCTATATGTTCTGAGTTTAATTAACAATTGGACAATTACAATCAACATATTTATTTGGCAGCGGTGTTATACATACAGTAACATATTCAACACAAACCATAAAAAAAATGAATCAAATTTGAATTAATACTTTGTAATTTTTTAAATTTTTTAATAACGATTTTTTCAAAGGACCTTTTTTGACAAATCTAAGTTGCTTAATTTCTCCCAGAGGTATTATAAGTTGTACAATAATTCCTATACTATAAGACGGACTTAATTAGCCGAGTTTTATTTAAAACTTTTGAAAAATAACGTATTACTATTTTTAATAAATTTGTTACTATGTTCAGTGCCATCGTTAAAAGAATTTTTTTATGTTTCTGTTAAACCACTTAATTTCAAATATATTTTACAATATACTGATTAATTCAGATATAACAGGAATCTGAGGTCATGATAGATCACTTGACGTGAGCGAGACGCTGATTACTGTATCTTTGGGTTCGATCCTCAGACGTATTTTTCGGATATACTGTTATGGGTTTGGTTATTATCAAGTTAAATTGATTATGTACATTCCATATATGTTGCCACACACCACAAAAACTGCCAACATAATAGGAGGTCGTCGATGATTAAACTCAGCATCGATAATAGGCCAATGTTAAACAAATTTAAAAAATATTAGATAACTTTATCAACATATAATACATTGTAATGAATCTAAGGCTCTTATTAAGAATAACGTTTAGGTTCGTGTAATATTTCTTCAATTTCTTCCCAGGTCGCTTGTTCTAGGTTAGCTAGAAATTATGAAACTACACTGCAAGATAATTTCTATACGGGAAGAAGCTGATGTAGCTTAGAATTAGCTTGTGTTAAGCCAGCAAATGTGACTCCTGCACTTGAAGTTAATATTGTACCTGTTTTTAGAACTGTACTTTTCTTCATCACATTATTACGATTCTCACTACTATGACTTTTTACTTGTAACATTTTGAATGATCACTTTTTTTTTGGCTATAGAAAACGAACTGAAATAGTTTTATAAACAACCAAGTAGTACTATCAAGAATCTACTTTGCAAGTATAATATGTAACAGAATGTAATATTGTAGTTAGCTTGTAGTAAGCTAGAAGGTTTGAACCTTGCATGGCAAGACAATTTTGTACCTGGGTTATAAACTAATCAATAACACTGGGTAATATAATAATAATGTGTATTTTGTAGATTTGTTGTATATATTTTAATGGTATATTTGTTGATTTGGAATTTTGTTTATTATTTTGTTTGTTATTTTATTATCAGGCAAGGAAACTAATACTAAACTGATGTTTAGTTCCGATAGGAATTGTAGCGGGATAACACAGTGGCCCAGAGCGTTGATGCTTGATGCCAGATAACTAAGTTTTCGGGCTCGATTCCCGGACCCGATATATATTTTCTGGGTTTTGGTTGTTATTCAAATTAATTAGTAGATGGTCATCGGTGATTGCCCTCAGATCGGAAATAGACCGATGTTCCAAAAATTAAATAAATAAAATAAAATTTTCTGGTACTACATATTTAAATCATTGTAAAAATGTTTTTTAAATATTTGTACGCATACAATCGTACACATTTTTGAGTATAGTACAAGTATATACTGCTTCGATTAGTAAAACTACATGTGAAATTATAAAGTTTGAAAAATGTTTGAATCTTTATAAAAATAAAGTTCGAAGAATGTAATATTTTATATAGAAAATTTTTATTTCCTTCGAAATTTTTCCTGAATTAAAATTAATGTAAATTTTGCTCTATAACTTTTAAATACTATCATCATCATCATTATTACTGGCCTAACATCATTAGTGCTGGTGGTTTCTGGACTTCTCAAGAAGATTTTTCCAAGCCGATCTTTCATAAGCCAAAATAGTCAAGTTTTAGTTCTTAAGGTAGCAACTCAATTCATCTGAGATTGAACCTACCTCTTTTTTGAGTATCCCTCGGTTATGGACTTGACCAAAAATATTCTCCTTGCAGTTCTTTCTTAATTCGTTGGCGTTGGTATTTTGGCGTTGATGGGAATTCAAAATTTAGAAAAGCGATATGAAGGAAAGTTGAAAATTTGACCAAGATAATTTAGAAATTATGACTTCAAAATTTGGTTAAAGGTGGACCTAAGAACTATAAATACTTTTCACTAATACTCATGCGACAGTATTAGTGTGATTCACAATGTCAAATTTATAAAATATATATTTTCAAGTTACTATATTAAACACACGTTACCTCACAAGTGGTGAGGGGTAGAGGGTGGAGATAAGGGTGGCAAAAAGTAGGTTAAAATAAAATGCGAATACAGGTGGTTCAATATTATATTCTGCGTTATAAAAAATATTCTTTCTGTTTATAAATTGCATTATATTTTAAATAAAATGACCTTTTAATTTCAAAGGAAATTATTGAGGGCGCTTTCAGGGTATAGTATTCGGAAGGTGGGGTTATAGTAGGATGGGGGGTGGTTTGGTACAGGGTACCTATACATTACACTCTACACAAATACATAGAAAACCACCGTAAGAGCTGTATACACATGCATATAGCATACATCCATGCATTTCCATTATAGAGAGTTCGAGTAGAAAGGTCGTAGAAGAGAACAGAGGGTTGAAGGATTGTGGGGGTTTGGTGGGGTGAAGGGAAGGGGTGGGTTTTAGTGGAGTTGGTGGGGCTGTTCCTGTCATTACAATGTGTTGCCTCTGCGCGGGCATGGAACGAGTAGAGAGAGTATGCCGTAGAATTGTGTATAGTAACTCTGATGATGCTCTCTGTCTAGCAGTATTTCCGCGACTCTACTCCAAAACAATCCGTGGAAGCTGCGATAAACTCATAGTTATAGTAGGAATTCGTGGCTCACCGTAAACAGTTCTCGCACTCTATACTTATCATTGGTAACACACACACAGAGATAGGCTCGCACACAAATTCACGTCCCACATATATATATATATATATATATATTTTACACACTCACACATATATATATATATATATATATATATATATATATATATATATAAATATACATATATACAAAGTTTAATAACAAATATATTTAATTCAGCAAATTTCCCAAAGACTAAGGATATACAACAATAATAACAATTACTACAAATAATATTTAAACAATAAGAAAATATTAAAAAAAAATTAATGAATGAATATTATTTGGATATAATGATAATAGTGTAAAATAGTGTTAAAAAAAAAACAATTGACTATATATTAAGTGTTGTTTTTTTGTTTATATATTTAAAAAAAAAAATAATTTACGGTTATTTAAAGAACGTGTGTACTTTTGCTTATCATCTGCTGCTTATAGTAGATAGCCTGATGTACCACCACGTGCTCTCAAGCTCATCGTTTGGCAACTTACTTCGATTTGTAGTCTGCTGCTTGATGTTTACAGGTAGGATGAATCCCTTTGCATAATATTATTATAGTATAGTAAAATATCTCGTAACGTGTAACGCGTCACGCGTGACGTTGTATTTAATTCTTTACAACATATGATAAATGAAACAAATGATATTTTTAAATATAGAAATGTTTTTGAATCTATTTTTCTTATATTATATATTTTAATACTACAATTTATGAAATTATTATTCTCAATATTCTCTTACACGTTGTAACTAGTCATAATCCAAAATTTTATTGAATTACATATAGTAACATAAACGTAAAAGCTTTGCAGCGTTGACGCTATATTTCTGGGTTCGATTTCTAGACTAGCGCTATGACTACGGCACAGTGGAGGGTGTTACGGATTTTACAAGGCTGCTGTGTCTTTGGGTTCGAAATACCAACGGTATTATATAAATGTAACGCTGTTTTAATTAGCTGGTATAGTCCAAATTACGATAGTTCAGCGGTGACTTATACATAAAAGAGGTTATAAGAGTGGTATAAATCTATAATACGATACACTATAGAAAAATAAGTAAATCAGTGCTTTTTAGTTATATCGGCAGTTTATACCCCACAACTTGTTTTAAGTATGAGTCGTCGGCGAACTCTCGTAACTTGAACTATAGTAAGCTAGCAAATTTAAAAGTTGTACTGCTTTATGGGAAGTAGAATATCAATCTTGGAATTAGTTTGTGGCAAACTAGCAAGTGTGAATTTTCTACCTGGCTACATTGTGTAATCATAAACAAGCTTATTCAGCGGTGTAGTACACATACGTTAGGCCTACACAACATAAAACAAAATATCAACATAGTGAGAAGTCATAGGTAACAGAACTAGCATTGGAAATTGTCCGACGTTCGCAAGTAATGATATATAGTCGAAATTGCGAGAGTTCGGCGGTGACATGTGCCTGAAAGAGGTTATAAAAGCCGCATAAATAGTAATACGATGGTGATGGTTTTATTTTATTAGTTACAATATACATTATAAAAAAATGTGAAAGTGCTTTTCCATTGTATCACAGATTTATACGGTACAACCTGTTTTAACCATGAATCGCCGGCGAACTCTCGTAATTTAAACTATAGCAAATTTTATTACGCATATACGCGTATTCGATACTATAGAAACTGCTAACATTAGTAGGAGATCATCGGTAATACTTATATATAACATTTTAATTCATAAATTTTATGTTTTAAACAAACATTTTATTATAAACATGTATTTTACATAATTGTGATATAATATTCTTACTAATACGAGTGTATAAAAACTAAAAATCAGTAAAAAGAAATTAGATTGGTAAATTTCATTAGGTTGAAACCAAAGTTTTATATTTTATTACGAACTAGAAACTTTTGACATCTTATAATGCTAACCACATGAATATAATGCACTTAAAAAAAGTTTAAAAAATATATAGCCGTCAAAGAGAAATTGTGTCCGCTAGTCCCCACTCGCAAATAGCCCCCTAAATCTGTGATTGGAGTCAATTATGAGTAAATAAAATAGATTTCCCGCGAGATCTAAATAAATCCCCTAAAAATGGGCCTCATATTAGCGCCCCAGGCCCCTCATCAATCTTGGTATGACTCTGCCACTAATATAAATTTTACATAAAAATAAATTATAGTAGGTTGAAATAGTAAAATATTTCGTATTATTACTATTTTTTTTTATTTAAGTAGGCATTGGCTTATTCAGTCTTCTTGTCTTAAAATATCATGTATAGTTCCAATTACGAGAGTTCGGCGGTGACTCATGCTTAAAACCAGTTGTGACATAGAAATCTGCGATACCAGGATAAAGCACGGTTTCAATAATTTTTTTATAATGTGTATAGAAATGAATAAGATAAAATTTACAATTGTATTGCAGATTTATATGGCTCTTATAACCTCTTTTAAACATGAGCCACCGCCAAACTCTCGTAATTTGAACTATACATAAATATTTCATAGACGACAAACTTGGCCGGGAGCATTGATGCTTCACACTGACTACTGTGTCTTCCAGTTCAATCCCCGGGCCAAAGTTATATTTTCTGGATTTGGTTGTTATTAAGATAAATTAATTATGTACTTACATAATCATAAACTTATGAGACAGCGGTGTTGTTCACGTATATGAGGCCACAGCACCACAAAAACTGGTGATAGGAATCAGCATCGGTAATAAACCGACGTTAAATAAATGAAATAACAAATAAATTACATATACATATAAAATATAACATTATTTCATATTATTCATTTTAATTTATTTTTTGTTCTATGTCAAGTATCATGTACCATCACATTTGGTATTTAATTTAATTTGTATACCATATGGGAATATGCGTAGTCATTCCCTACACCATTTTTAATTTAGAACTTAATTTACGTTTTCTTTGTAACATTCAATTTTCACTAAATAAACTAATCTCAAATTAAAACACGAATGTCTATTCTGAAAACCTGAAATCTAGAATAAAATATTAAATCGTAAAAACGTAAATTCAATTTTTACACATTTTTTTTATTTAAACAAATCGAATTTTTGACATAATTTTTTTTGTGACTATTTGTAACTGGTATTGGTTAGATACTATATAAATAAAATGCTTCACATGAATAATTTGCAAAATCTTTTGTGTTTTCACTACAGAGAGAATTCTGCGTGTGTAGTACAATGCGTTTTGTACCAGATGCTTTTCGTTTGCTAAAGGCGGCTCTGCCTGCATCTCATGTTTGGCATATTGCATTACCAGTGTAATTAACACGGTCCTGCTTGCACCCGGGGTGGCACGATGGGCGGGGGTGGATGGTAGATGGAGGGAGGGCGGTAGGGTTAGATGCCGGTGGTAGATAATAGTAGTAGAAATGAAAGTAAATGGAAAAAGAAAAAGCAAGAGACAATGTATATATGTATAAGCATGCAGATTAATGTATATGTATATATGTCATCATTAAAAAAAATTATTTATAAATATTAGTTAACGTCTAACTTCTAAAATCAAATTTCATTCTATCTAGTCTCGATTTTTATTGGACGGCATTGTGGGGGAGAGTGTTGATATTTGATTCCAGACAGCTGTATATTTTCTGGGTTTTGTATATATCAATTTAATTAATAATACATTAATAAACATTTATTATCCTACACTCTACTGATATCTTGCAAAAGATGTAGAGCCATTTGAGAAAGATACACCATATACAGATGATCCGATTAATATTTAGATAAGATAGTAACTAACCAAAAAACTATAACTCAGTGAATATGACCCAACTACCAAATCACTTCCCAAAAATTTAATTTTGTTGTTTATATGGTTTTTGAAACCGATAAAGTTCATGTCAAAACTTCGGTTATTGAAATCCATTTTTAGTTATGGGTAGTTGTCATGAAATTGATGGTAGAGTAAGTGGAATAGCAGACTATAAGGCGAAAAAGGGCCTAGGAAGTACTTAAAATGTATTAAACAATCGATGATTGAAATCTATTGAATTTATTTAACATCGGTCTTATTTATAACCCCCGACCTCTTACAATGTTGGCAGTATTAATGGTGTCGTGGACTCATATACGTCATATATACCACTACCTAATAAGTTTTATGATTATGAACTCATAAACTAAATTAATTCTGAAACAGGCGCAGAGAAGACGCACTAGTGGACGCTTAGCATAAATGCTCTCGGTCACTGTGACGTTAGATGCTTAATTGCATATCTATATTTTAGTCAACATGCTAGTCGATCAATTTAAAGTACATTTCTTCTTATCTCTTAAACATGAACACTTTGTTGGCGGGTTTTATTTTCTATGTTTTTGAACGTTAACGGGAAAATCCGTTTTCAGTCAACCTGTGTTTGTGTACAGACCAACTCAACTTATATATTATCTATTGTTACGTTAGAACTCAAATGCGTTAATTAGCTTATAATAAAGTGCACTACAAGGCAATTTTCTATATGAGAAGTATAAAATAAACCTTGGTATTAACGTGTGGCAAGCTAGTCATTGTAAAAGTGCTCGACAAGACAACTTTCTACCTTGGAGCTCTATATTCAAATTCTTTCAAATGAAAAACGAACACAAAGTCTTATTAAATTGATGTTCTGGTTTCTTAACCGGTTCTTGACTTAATAAAGTCGTCATCATGATGATTTCTATAAATTAAAAAAAATATGAGGGTAGGTTGCCAATTTAGTGGCTTTTTGATTCCCTGCACAGCTCGTGTCAACTGCCATCTATTTATAGACTACTGTCAAGCTATGCTATAGACTACGTTTGAGCAAGCTACGCTATTTAGTTTGTGAATGTCGCGATTGTGATTGAGTGTGTAGTCACCATGGCAAAAATTCATAAATTGGGCTACCCCATCCAGCATATTCTTCAGATTTAGCCCTCTGCGACTAATTACTGCGGCTGTGCGGTAAGAGATTTGGGTGTAACAAAGAGGCCCTTGAGAAAAACTATTATTAGTAAGGAATAAAAAAATTGAAGAAACGCTGAATTAAATGTATCGAGCTTAAAGGAGACTGTTTGAAAAATAAAGTGCTCTTTCAAAAAATAGATGCCGAAATCATTCATACTTGACTCCAGACTACTATATCTTCGTGTCATATTCACAAACTAGCGCTATATTTTCTATCACTCTTAAAAACAAGTTTATAGATTTTAGAACAGTTCTAAATAATATTTTTGAACCAGGTATTAAAGAAAAAAAAGATCCAGGTATATTAATTATCATAACATATACAGTGCATTTTCATAGAATTGTTTAACAAATTCAGACAAAAATTCATCTTAAAAAAAATTAACAACCAGGTCTTCATATTAATACGCATTTGTCTATTAAATTTGTACTAAAATTAAGAAAATTTATAACAGTGTAGATTTGGTTTTTAACAAGTCTAATTGATTGAGTAGTAGTGTGGCCTATATATATGAGGTATTGATACCTTAAATACATAGTAGACGGTCATCGGTGATAAGACGCAGCATCGGAAATCTCCTGACGTTAAATAATTGAAATACAAAACACATTTTGGATAAATAAAAATAAATTTGCATTTAAACAACAGTATCATTTACCAAAAGGAAGTGGGCGTGGGGTGATGAAAAGTTGCCCCTCTACCAGTACATTATGAATCTAAGCTTAGCGAAAGGGCATATTTCTCTCATCTTATAATTCCGTATATAAGAAAACCGTTAATAAAAGTTTGACACCGCATTTAGAAATTGTGCAATCAGAAAGGTTCTCTGGAATTACCATTTAAATAATGTTATATGCTAATATCATCGTATACAGCGGATATGCAAATAATTTTTAGTGAATATATGTATAAATACATGTTATGTATTATTATTTCAGTACCGTAACTTTTGAAATGACACCTGTTCAGAATATCAAAAGCAGGAACGTCCTTAACGTCAAAAGTCAGATTGTGCTTCTAACAATATGTGGCTGTAATTTCTTCATCTGTCAGACGATGATGTTTCAACATAATAATTAATTATTCATTTAAATAGTGATGCGTTGTAAAACAAGGTCTTACTACATTGTAATCTAACCAATGAGCTACCAGAATCAGTGACAACCGAGGTATAGGTACCGAGTTTATAACATCACCGCTAAACATCTTTTTCATGTATAATTTTCAGTTATATTTATTCAGTGAATTGTAAATTGAAAGTATAACAAGTAGCTTTGTTAAGCTTATTACTCTTATTGAAACAAATGTTAACTTATCTTACTTTATAATACTTTAACTTTTGATAAGTCTTATGGAAAATCTCATTCCAGCAGGTTACTCATACATAGGCATGAATCATACACGAAAACATAAAACGACACAGAACAAGTCATTTATACCGTCAAGTTAGTAAATTGGACTGGTTATAATTAGCCCAGGATTAATCCTTAAGCTCAAAAGTGTTCGGCTAACAGTTCTATTAGATTCAATTGATTAATGCTGCATCAAGCGCAGTGACTCTATTAAATTAAACGTGAAAGAAAAGAAAAGCGGTGGGGAAGATGTATGAAGCGAAATCTACGACTTAAGCTGGCTCCAAATATTAGAAGATCGACATGGCCAGTTTCCTACTACACGGTGGAACGAATGTTTGATCCTAATTATTTATTTATTTTATTAATTTGTTGATATTATTGACACTGACATTGTTTCCTTCCTTCCTTTGTTGGACGATTCATGCAGCAGTGCATGACATGTGGATCAAGTGATGTGGTGGGGATAGAAAAATCCGTTTTAACGCGGGTTAAACGGATCAGCAAAAGACCAAGAACAGTCAGAACTTCTTCCAACATGAACGTTGAACACATGACATTGGACACACTTAGTTCCAGCATCGACCACACGATTTGTCCAACCATCAAGTATCCAACGTTTGGTACCGGCTTTAGTCATCAAATGTGCTATGTGTTGGCATTAAACAATGAAGTTGACTGGAAAAGCAACCTTTGCAATGTGTGTTGATCTCGGTTGTTATTACAGTAGATTCGTAGCACTTGATGCATACATATTCCCTCCTACTTTCCTTCTCTTTAACATTTTGTTCAATAAAACCAATGCGTTTGATGTAAGTAGTGCTGATTTGTCGACGATTACTTTAACAGTACACTTTTGGTATTCGGCTCTTTTTATTTTATAGTTTTTCAGCCTAAAATGGGTAAATTTGGCGCTGAATATAATAGAACTGGTTACTTATTAATTTTAAAGGGTCCCATAACTAATGGTTGACTCAGTATATATATATATATATATATATATATATATATATATATATATATATATATATATATATATATATATTTATTAATATATTTATTTGTTGTTAGTTGTCAGGATGTAGGCGTAGATATTCCTCATTAGTAACTAACACTCAACAAAAGAATACTTTAAATTCTCAATTCCATTTAATCTAATTTTGTAATAACTTAACAATATGCACAGTGAGTTCTCTCGACTTCAAATATCTAATGTGTTTGCCGTTGGCACACACTACAATGAAAGTAGCTATAATTAATATATACTGTTAGCTCATCTGACCAGAATGCAGTTGTAATATCTCTGGTCAGCGTTACCAACTAAAGAAATATAATTTCTTTACATAAATTTAAGGGAGGGGTTAGGGTTTACATTTTCGAAAAATCCAATTTTTTTTTTGTCTTATCTTATTGTTTAACATTTCAAGAATATGTCCTTAAAATTTGTAGCCGATCTAAGCAATATTCTTGAAGTTATTGTCTTATTAATCTCCTGGCCTTTAACGCTATAACACTAACAGCAGCGGGCATTCGGGATAGCAGTGCAGCTGTCGATGCGTTTTTCTCAAAACTACTTTTTCAAAGTCCGTGTTCACGGCCATTTAAAAAGTAATTGACCGATTCATTTCAAACTTCGTACACATTTTCTACATATAAAATACCTCCCCCAACGTTCAGATAAAATTTTTTCTTTTACATTAAGGATGTTTCCCACCCACAAAATAGCGGAATTTTTCGTCGAAAATAACAATTTACACTTTAGATGGCCGCCAAAAATTTTTAAATGAAAAAAAAAAATTATCAGAGACCATTGGGGGGAAGATTTAATTATAATTTAACTAAATTTTAATAATTTTTCATTTTGACATAATTTCCGGCCGAGTTATTGTGAACACCGCAAATTGTCTTTTTTCCCAAGACCTTCGGAGGAAGCTCTATTACCGGCTTATGCTTCATTATTGCTGCATGATAAAATTATACAACATAGTCAAAAGTATGCTCAATATGTAATGTACAAAAGGTTCAAATAAAATTGGTCAATTTATACTTGAGAAAAAAAATCGCAAAAAAGTGTTTTTTTTTACGCTGAAACCCTAACCCCTCCCTTAATTATTTTACATGCGCTTATATATTGTTTCATTTATTATATAAAATAATTCCTTAATTAATTCACATTTATTAAAAACAAAATGCTCGTATGCGAATTTGTTCGATGTGCTCCTCTTTGCTCCTAAATTTTTGTCCCCTGAGAATCCCGCCCTGGAGAGAGACCCCAGCTTGTCATCCCCTAGATTCGTAACTGATTTCTAAATTAATAGTACTGGCTTTTATCTATTTTTTTTCTCAATACGTTCTTTTCTATTCTTTCATATACGTTTTTATTTGTGTTAGTTTTCTCGCGTTTATTTGTTTAATACGTTATATTTATAATACTAATTTTGCAATTAGTAAACCTAAACGGGACAAGAGAAGATAATTTTAGCATAAAGAACTTACCCTAAATGTATTATGTTCATAATTTTGTGGAGATAATCTTATCAAATTAGTACCTACAATTACTTCAGTGGCCAATTACGCATTCAAGAAACCTATGTATATATAAGTATACATATATATATATATATATATATATATATATATATATATATACATTGTATATATAATATACTATACAATGACCATAGACTTAACGTTGGCCTATATGCCATGCTCAGTCCTATCACCGACGACCTCCTACTATGTTTGCAGTTTTCATACTGTCGTGGCATCACATATGTGAACCACACCGCTACTTTATAAGTTTATGATTATATATTTAACTTAACAACCAAACCCAGAAAATATAATACTGATCCGGAGATCGAAACCAAAGACGCAATAGTTAGTGTCCAGCATCAATGCTCTCATCCACTGTGTCGTCTAAACAAGGTTGCAAACCCAAAATTCTAAAATTATGCATCGAGAAGTTATTGTTAGGCTCGGCTACGGTGCCGAGAATTGGTTTTAATTGTATTACTATGTTATAATTAATTATATAAGTTTAAGTAATTAAGAAATATTCCAGAAAATAATATTCGAAGCCTGGAATATTTTTATCTAAATATTGCTTATAGATATTTTATGTAAATAATCTTTGGTAAAATTTCTATAGTTAGAAGCAATCTGATAATATTCCCAACAAAATACTTCTATTTTTGTTTAATTGTATGTAACGACCGCTTATCCAGTTGCTACGAGATTGAGATCTCATGTACCTAAATTAAACTGTTACCGTATAAATGATTATATTGGGCATATATAATCTCTAGTCAAAATATAGCGCTAGTCGAGAGGTCGAACTTAAATTGATTGGCGTATGTCCAATGACAAGAAACTCTCATTCCACGACTGGATTTTCGAATTAATCTCTCCTTATGTCGGCTCCAGATAATTCGGTGAACGTTTTATTCAAATGCCTGTGAGCCAAATGTGTGAGTCAAATATTGGAAGATTGACATGGCAAGTTTCCTGCTACACGAATGTTTTATAAGAATAATTTATTTATTTTATTAATTTGTTGATATTATTTACACTAATACTGTTTAACAAAAACTTTCAAGGAAATAAAGTAACTTTCAAGTATAAAACCTTCCGTTGTTAGATGATTTGTGCAGAAGTGCATGCCATGTGGGTCAAGTGTGTGGTGAGGGTAGAAAAATCTCTTTTGACGCAGGTCTAAAGACCAACAACAGCCCGAATTTCTTCCAACGTAAACGTTGACCACACGACATTAGACACACTTAGTTCCAGCATCGGCCACACTATGCGTCCAACTATCAAGCGTCCAACGTTGGAAGGTGTTCGTAGTATCGTTTGGAGCCGGCTTTAAACATATTGGCGTACGAAAACAAAATGTGAGGGGTGTCTAGACGTTCTAGCTTTCCTTATCTAGTGCTGATTTTGGATTTTGGACCCCAAATAATAACAAAACACATCTTGCCACCAGCTGTGATGGTCGCTTCCCGCTCCCTTCACATCCCCTCTCGGAGATGGATGTGAAGGGAGGGGATTGGACCGTAAAAAATTATGCAATTTTTTACGTTGCCTGACGTGAAGAGAATAGATGTAATATTCGACAGATATGACGATATTTCAATAAAGTTTTTGGAGTCAAAAACATTCAATAATTTTTTTTTATTTTTTTCATTAAACAATCCATCCTCACTTTCACCATTAGAATAAAGTATAAATTATTACTGAAATAATCATTAAAATGATTTTATAGATTGTACTCAATACATTTCCTTTACAAATAAGAGTAGAGGGGTAAAAAAAAATGGACCAAATATTTGACCGGCAAGATCCGCATTATTAATTTTTGACCTTTTCTTAACTTAAATCCATTGGTGGAATTCGGTCCCCACATTTTGCATACTCACTTACCTCTAGCGCCCAATCTACAGGTTTTATTCTATGTACCGTAAATTTGCCACAGACTCTCTTTAATCAAGCAAGCAAGGCCTCTTTACATCGAAGGGTCGCCAAATTTAAATGTATCTACTCAAATTTACTAAGTTTTCTGTGAGAAATATAAGTAAAAATTCCTATATGATAGTACTAGGCATTATTTATATTTTACATAGAAATTTTGGTCATAAAACTAATATATAGTTAAAATTACGATAGTTCGGCGGCGACTCATACTTAAAACAAGTTATGGGGTATTAACTGCCGATATAACTAAAAAGCACTGACTCACTTATTTTTCTATAATGTATATAAAAACGAATAAGATAAAATTCATTATCGTATTATAGATTTATACCGCTCTTATAACCTTTTTTAAGTTATATCGTGATTTTGACTATAGCACGCATATACTGTATTCACATAGTAATTATTACTGCGTATTTCTCACAGAGTACCAAATGTAATTATATCTAATCATAATTTACTAAGTTGGAGGTCTCGTAAATGTGCGAGACCTCCAACCCCGGGGAGACCCCGCTTGCCATTGCGTGACCCTGTTTACATCACACCTGGCGTTATTTATAATCATCGCCAAGATTTGGGGGCGTTCTTTGCGTTGCACTACTATTTGTGGTGTTTGTTTTGCCATTGAGCGTCTTGTACTTTGTTGTATCCAAGCTTTTTTGTTTTTCTTCATCTCCAGATTTTGGTAATACATGAAAATGACACTGACTTTAAGCTTAACCTATTATATTAATAAGAGAATTATGCAACTAAGCAAATATCTTCTATGTGGTTCATTAGATTTTTCCGTATCAGCATCCTTATTGATTTGTGGTTCTAGATTTGTACAGCTGATTCACTTGAATGATTTGGTAATCTTTGTAGATATTCCTTGTTGATGACTGTAATGTCGTCCATTACGTAAGCATGCAAAGATTTTGGTGGATAAGCCAGTTTGGAACATATCGTGGAAGGTTAACGATTTGTTTGATTTGTAGGAATGTTAGAAATGCATCTATTACCCCATAGCTCAAGTCGATATAGGTTTTAGTAGAGTAGAATTTAGTTGTATCCAAGGAATTAATTAATAATTTTCTCATGAGAGATATTGTAATGTATATTTACTTCCATCGTTTTCTAAAAATTGAGTACGAGCACTCTCGCTGGATTCAGAAACTACTGATAGACATGTACTCTCTCTCTCTCTCTGTCTCATTCTGTTACATCCTAAATAAATCGATACATTTAAGAAAGCATTTATAATGTTTCACTTAATTAGAAATATATAATTTTCAGTTTAATATACGAGTAATAATGATTTTAGAAGAAGTAAATAATACTATATGTTTACACGATCATTGAGGGGTATTAGAGGAGGGTGGGTGAGTGTAGGAGAAGGAGTGAGGAGTATTAAAAACTCGTTAACGTCGTACACGAGCACTGAGCAGCTTTGTTTTAGATAAATTGACCCAGTATCCGATGGTTGACGATTGTAGTCAATATATTCTAAAAAGGAGAAGTCACATGAACGTTGTATGGAATGGGAATGAAAATGGAAGGGGTGATGACAGGGGCGGTCTTACAAATACATTTTCAAGGCCCTATGTAGAGATCTCACTAAAAATTTAATTGTATCTACATATACATATATAATATAGATAGATTTTTGTATAATTTGGGGGTTTGAGATGACATGCATTCGCGGCGTCCCCTATATGGCCGGCCCTGTGTGATGGTACTGGCACACATACTATGTTTGGATTGTTAGCCAGGTCGATATGCCCCCAATCCCAACCCCGACCTCTATATTCAACCAAAACCATACCCGATTTCTCTCTATAGCACCATCCTGGCTTTTAGTTCTGTTATATTCCAGTTTCAGTTCCAGTTCATTCCCGTTTCATCCATACCCTCCTTCTTCCCCTCTTATCCCCAATCCCCAAATATTTAAAAGTGCCCACTGACTCGTACTCTCATTGAAACAAAAGGGTAAAGTTCAAAAATAATTAAAATGCTGTATTGTTAAAAATAATCCTACCATATTGGATCAACATGAAAACTGAATTATATTTGTAAATGTATATAGTATGTATGTATGTTGTTGTATGTTGGCTAAACTGGAAATTGAAGAGGTAAAGAGCTGAAGAGCTGACGAATTGAATAACCGAAGTACTGGAGTACTGGAGATCTGCTTTGATATGGCATGGGGATTCAACTTTAAACTATTATTGTCCCTTGTTTTCCTTTGTTATTTTAATGTATTATAATATATACATTAAGGCCGGATTTAACTGGACGCTATTACAAAAACTTTGTCAGATATACAAGTTACTTAAGCTGGGGATTATAAAGTCAGTGTTAAATCTAAAGACTATCCGGTAGAGATATGCTTTGCTCCTCACACTCTTCTCTCACTGCACCACTCCAAAATAGTATAATCCTAAACATTATGACAGACCATGGTAGAAAATTAACCTTGAAATTAGCTCGTGGCAAGCTAGCATGTAGCATAACTTACATCTTTTAACGCATACTACAGCAATTTATTTGCAAGCGGTTTTCCGCATGATGACAATTTCATATTCATATTAGCGAACCCGTGTGGTGTGATGTGAGTGCGTGAGTGTGATCAGACTGCTGGGCATTAATATTTTATTCCCACTTCTGAGTTTGGTTGTTATAAAATTGTTTAATGTTGGTTATTGTTATTGTTATTGTTATTGTTGCAATGTTTAAAAAAACCTAAGCAAATTTTTTTAATTGGATGTGTCTGGTGTCTCCACTGAGAAAATGTTTGTAAAGAACGGAATGTTGTACGTTTGTAAATATTTGTTCACAAAAGCTACAGTATACTAACATTCGTAATATTTAGTGAAAATGTGTTTTTTAAAGATACGCACATATCGTTAGCTTTGTCTTGGATTCATTTCGTATATACGAGGATATTAAAGTGATGGCAGATTAACTAAATATATAAATCTAGTTCAAATTATGCAAAATAATTCCTTTTTGGTTTCAATAAGTTAAAAGTTTTTTTTTTAATATATGTCCTATCACCGACCTATTATTCGCGCTATTGTTGGCAGTTTTTATTTATTTAGTATTAGCGGTGTTTTTCACATATATGAGGCCACAACACCTCAAAAACTACTCAAATAATAGGAGGTCGATAATAGGACACATGAATCGATAAATAAATTAAACTTTCAGAAAATCAATAAGGAAGGCAATTTAAATTGTAGAAACAATGAAATAAGATTGCTAATGATGTTGATGATAAAGATTGATAACTGCTTTGTTCCAACTGCTTTCGGCCAAGCACGGGCTATATATATCTACTAACAAAAATAATTTGGTTTTTTAATATCAGATGAATCTATCATGAGTGATTCTGACAACGCCAATTCTGGGGGGTCACAGGAAATGAGGTACCAATAGCTGAATTTTTAATATTTTGAAATGAAAAATTCACAAAATATTTGTCTTTGATATATTTAAGAGTTTGAATAAAATATTTCATTTATTATATTAGAAAAAAATTAGAGGAAATATGCCTTTTATAGCCTTCGAAACACACCTAACCCCTTTTGTGTTGATCTTGATTGAATTGATTACCAAATTAATTGTATATCGAAGTTGTTTGATTGCTAGTAGGCTGTAGATTGCTAATAATTCTGATGAAATAACAACACCAAAAAATTCGTTAATTCACTAAGTATTTTATTACAAACTACAAATGGATATAAATTTCTTCAATATTCACGGGACTCCTCCTTGTCGGACTTAGGAAACTCCCCTCTTGCATGTGTCGAAATTAATGATTTCAAAAAATTGTTTAAAAATTTGTTATCTAAAATTATTGTTGTTAAACCCATTTGAGTGTTATTTTGTCTACGAACTCTGTTAATTATAAAAAACATAAAAAAATATAGTGTTTGTTCAGTACCTAAAAACAAATATTACTATATAATCCTTAATATTTTGTACTTAATATTTGATCCATAGTACCATTTCTATTACATGCAAATAATATTAGTGATAAATATTCACATTTTAGCGCTGTTTTTTTGGTTTATCTTCACTCTTAAATATACCTTAGCTGTGTTAACGTCACGTATCACACATATCAGAAATTAAACTAGTTAATAAAGGTATAATCGTTGACTAAAAATTCAAATCTACACTAAAGCAATACATAGTATTCAAAAACCTTATATATTATCATTTTCTCCCGTAGAAATATCAACCCTTTAAAGAAACTATATTCCACCCCTGTGAAAAGTGTCTGATTTCCACACTGACAAAAAATATCCAAATAGTAGCCTACCTAAAGATCACAAGCCTATCAAAAAATATTCCCTTAATCATAAAATATAAAATGATCAGATATATGTATACTCGTATAAGGTCTACGTCCACCCCAACGATGGATGCTGTAAGGGTATGGAAATGGCCGTGCGCTAAAGTGCCGAAACGATCTAAAAATGCTAACGTAAAATAATTCATATACAACAACCAGAGACGAATCTACTTTAAAAGCATTTTAAAAGACTAAAAAATCTAACTCTTGTTCCTTTTTTTTAGTATATAAATAATTCATAGATTTATATTAACATAGGATACTTTTCGATAATTTTATTTTAGGTATTATGAAAATTAAATGATTGGTTATAAGTACGGGTATAATAGACTTGTGAACTCATTTTTTGGGTATCGATTTATTAATTGTTGATTGAAATAGATGTTAATAAATGCATATTTGCGTTTTTATTTTATTAAATATCTAAATATTGAGGAAGATATAGCAATTTAAAATTTGAATTGTAGTTTTAGCGCTACAGATGTCGGCCATATTTATGACGTAATATGTCGCACTATTATATGAACTCTTATGCCGCGAAGTAATTTTAATACTGTATCTACAGCATACCTAGCACACACTGCGAATAAAGTGATAAGCTGATTCTATACTGTTGTATTTGCATATCTTGTTTTGTTATAATACATGTTCAAAGAAATGAACTGACTGAATGAATTATGTAGCCTGCCACAGAATTTATTTTTGCCACGCAGAATTAAAACCTGTGGTGTATGCATGTTCATATGATTTCATGTGTTACAGAGCTACGCGGAAAAAACCACACAGAATTATTTCGTAGTGAGGTCTAGGCCTTAGTTCAGTGTTAAGTATGCTATCCATAGAGGTATAAGAATAGAGTGCGCAAGAGGCTGAATACTGCGATAAAGGCAAAGAGAGAGATAGCTGACGAGTGTCCTCTGTGTCTCTTTCTAGCCGAGCACTGCGTCTGCTTGCTTGCTTACCCCCTACCTCACCGCCAATCAACCAAGCAGCAGCGGTTCGGCTAGAAAGAGACAGATTACACTCGGCACCTATCTCTCTCTTTGCTTTTATCGCTTCCTTTTACATGCGGCCGTACCCTTCGCGCACTCTATTCTTATATCTCTATGATGCTATCTCTTTCATGTTTGATTATCGTAAATGAGAGACAGAGAGAGGGAGTTGGTGAGAGTGAGAGGTAGGAGGGGTGAGAGGGGAGAAAAAGAAATTGAAGAGGAAAATTTATGTTTAACGTTCAACCAGAGCTATACTGTTTCTATGTGTAAATTAACTACATACAACTAGAGCAAAAGAAATTTAGAACTAATTTAAAGGTATTGCGTCACATTCAAAAAAATCATTTAGAAGTCATGGCATGACATTGTATCAAATGAGAGACTTTCAAAATATAGCTGTCTCACATAACTTCAGTACTAATATGCATATTGAATCTCGTTGAATGACATCACTTCTGACACCCGCACACACTTCCGTTGCATTTACACCAAATTACTTCCTGCCAGAAATAGGCAAAAGGCGAAAGACGATAAGAGTGTTCACACATCAAAAACCTTCGATACTATATTAGTAGAAATGTTTCAGCGAAACATTAAATACGACTATTATACTATAGTACTGAAAATGTTATATTTTTTTTTTACTTCTTTACTTTTATGTAAAAGAAAAGTTAATAATCGAGTGTAACATTTACATAAGTATTTGTAGGTTTAATTACGTAAGTGTTTGCCTATGTGCTACAATTATATTCTTCTATAATGCGATTCGTATGGTGGCTCGAAAACGGTAGAGAAAAAAATTCTAACCGCTTTACAAATAAATCTGTTTTAAAATTTGTACCAGTTATAAAGCCCGTCCGGATAGGCTTATTCTCAATTTATACATGGTATAAATTTTATAACAGGTTCATTTGTAAAGCGGTAAGACTTTAGGCATCCTGAATTTCTTGGATACCCTTAATTTTGGAAAAACCGTATTAACTAGATTAATCCGTAAAAGATAAAAAGTTAAAATTTTGTATGTGTGTTACGGTATTAAAAAATTGAAAAAGAAGGCGTTGAGAAAATCAGGGGGTCTAGTAGGGAACTTAAGAAAAAGGTCATATTTTGGATTATATTATAATTGAGTATACTATTTATAAAAAAGAAATCCAAATTTAACAACTGACGGTAAAAATTGTGTTAGAAAGTTGAAATTTTATAAAAACCAATTTAAAATTTTAAAATAAATTTTGAATATTAAAACAATTTATATTATGATGACGTATTATTTTACTGAATGCAAATCATATACACTAAAAAGTAATCTTTGTTATTATTATTTTTGTTATTGCGAGAATAACCTTTAATACAGTTTTCTGAAAATATCTTTGTACGTGTTGTCTACTCTACCCTTTATTAATACGAAAACCATCAAAAAAACTTTATACTATCTTCTGATAGTAAAAACTTTGATAGTTCTCCACCTCTAGTTAGAACCACAAAAAAAAAGATGGGTGATCTAGTGATATATTATGAAACTTTGTATTTATGGCAATTTTATGACGGTAAAAATATGTGAAAGATGGTGGCATTAATATTTTGAGTGATTGATGCTCCACTATTACGCCTCGGGTTCGATTCCCGAAGGCGGTATTATTTCAAAACTAGGTATTTTTAATAAAAAAATTATTTTGTTTGGATCAATAATTTGAAAGTGATGTGATATTGGGGAATTTATCCAACGGGATAAAGAAAGGGAATTTTTTGATGGGCATAAAATTAAATATTATGTATTGTTAACCAAGTTAAATCGGGTGCTGGACGAATGCTAAAAAAGCGCGAAATGTTCCTTGATACGATGTAATGCGGTTTAAAGTTAAGTGAGATATATAATAGATATGTAACGAATGTTCGACTGAGAATTTTTGGCTCCAACATTCGCGAAAGCGAATGCGAATATCGGCTTTTTAAATATTGTGCCAAAAGTAAGCAATTATTATCTCACTTTTTGATCGGGCGTTGATCGTTTAATTACTAAATGCTTTACTTAGTAATATAATACAAATCCTATCATTTGTGTTCTCAGTAAAGATATCATTTTAAGTAGTTTAGTGTAATTAAAAATTTGGTAATTTACTTTGATCCATTGTGTGTTTGAAAAGTTGAAAGTTTATTTTGGTTATTATGTATAATGGGCTTGTGTCCTATGTCTTAATTTCTATAAAAGTGTATTATATATTGATAAAGTGGGTTACTAGAACCTCAAATGTCCAATTATTTTTTAATAACTCCTTATATGCTAAGAGATATTAACAATTAAAAAAGTCATTTTGTCTCTTTAATTATTAAAGAGATTCAACGTTGTACACATTCCAAGCTCATAAATCTCTGCTATATGTATTTATATATCAAAATATCAAATATTATTTACAGCTATTTCAAGGAACACTCAAATTTCAATATTATGTCTGCCTTGGCAGGGTTAAATAAAATAAAAACTTATTATTCTTTGATTTGACTTGATTATTTAACTACCAACACCTACAGAAGATTACCACAGCACTGACCTACTCAACAAATAACTGATGTTAAAATGCATTTCACGTCATAAAAATATGGCCGACCATTTCTAGCGCTAAAACTACAATTCAAACTTTTGATTGCTATATCTCCGTCAATATTTAGATATTTAATAAAATAGACACGCCAATACACATTTATTCACATCAATATCAATCAACAATTGAAAAATCGACCACTAAAAAATGAGGACACAAGCCCATTGTTATTTTATATTGTAGGTTCAAGTAGTAACTAAATCAAAAATATTGTAAACCGAATCAGTTGCATAGCTTTTCCATAAATTATTTTCATTTTTCATATCCAAATACATTCGCAAATGGCATAATCTATTGCGAATGCGAATATTTCAACAAGAGCGGTCATTTTAAAGGAACAGAAAAACGCAATATTTTCGTGGTGAGTGGTGATATTTTTATTGTATTCCACAGTACACAGTAGAGCTTAATAATGGAATATAATATATGCCAAATATCACCGCAATGACGGTTGTGTGTTGACAGTTAAAAAATCATGCGAAATTTAAAATGACACCTTTTATTGAATGACCTTAAATGTGTTATTTGTAAATAGTATAAAAAATAATAACATTCAAAAATATTATTTATTTACTTTAATTAACGGCGGCCTATTTCCGATGCTGTGTTCTATCACTGACAATCTTCTGTTTCAAGTTCTTATGGTTACGTGAACACATAATGTATTTAACTTTAACAAGAACCAAAAAAAGCGCTTGTCCGTTCAAAAAAGATCAAACCTGCAGCTTAAATGCTCTCAGGCGTTGTGTCGCCTTATTAATTAAAACTTAAATATAACTTGTTTATTCTTGGTCATGTTTTTCGTTACCCCTGTTAACTATATGGAATGCTTCGCTTAATGTTGTATTCTTCACTGCTTTGATTTCAAGAACACACTCTTAACGTTTAACGAGATATTTTTGTAGGGAATATGTAAGGACAATGCGTAGAGGCGGATTAAGGTACACCTTGACATATTACCATGGAATCATTGCTTAATATCAAACAAATTTAATAATAGTATGCGTGCACACATCAGTACCGCAAGGATCGCAGCGTCGTTTGAAATGGATTATAGTATTATATCTGTTGATAATCACTTATTTTTGCACCGAACCGAGAATATATGTATATATACAGGGTGTCCCAAAATTCAACGATAAGCGGGCACCAGAGGGTGGTCCTGCTCATGACTACACCAGAAAAAAAGAAATAAAAAAATTATCTCATTTTGTTTTGAAATTACAAAATAAAATAAAAATCTTTCGAAAATGGAAACACCTTAAGATGTTTTTAACTACCATGACCACAATTTTTCAAATATTTCTGATTTTTTGTACCATTGTTTTGTACAATTTTTTTTTCTTCTAATTCCTAAACAAAATGAGTTAATTTTTTTTTTTCTTTTTTTCTTGTGTAGTCTCTGGTACACAAGAAAAGCATCTCGGGTCTCTGGTGCCCGCTTATCGTTAAATATTGGGACACCCTGTATATACCTATATTTATACCTATGTCAGTAGTGGATACGTTTACTTCCCTGTGCTGTTTAATGCGCGTTCTTCTTCTATTCTTTTCCTCTCATGCCAATACACCAGTAAGCACAACAAGGTCTTCGTTGTCCTTTCCCTTGACTGATAAAAGGATACGGATCTAAAGTCAGAATACCCTTGTTAAAAATACGATTATCCATGCACTACTGCGCTTTAGGTTTTTAATGAATTTCTTTGATACAAACAATTACTTTCATGTTGATATGTCGATACGGCAGTGAACCTAGAAAGATATTTTTGAGAAATTTTTAATTTTACCATTTTTTTCCACTTATAGGACGGTGGTCTAGAGCTCGAAAAGTTAAGGTATTTTGCGGATTGTTTTTTATAATAAAAATAATGGAAAACAATATTTTAACGTTTTAGGCTTACTATTACATTGATTATACACACAAAAAAATCTTTTTTGAAATTTAAAAAAATTGTTAAATATATTTTAAAAATGACGCCGAAATAGACCCTGTCAAAAATTTGCACCTGGACGGTGTTGCCCATTTTGGCTCTTCTATTTATCTAAATAATATAAACCAAGAAAATTATTAATTAGTATGAGTTCAGTTATGGTCGGCACTAGAGAAAAACAATAATTGAAAATTGACAAAATGGTGCGCTTTTGAAATTGAATTGAAATTCTAAAAACTGTGTTTTTTTACCAGTTATTTAAAGAAAAAAATACGAAATTATTGAAATAAAAAAAATGATTCTAGTTCCAACGATAGCTATTGATGTTGTGAATAACATATTAAAATTTTAGACGATTCGGTTGAATAGTTTCTTCAACACCATGCGAAGAAAGTTGTTTTAAAATAAATGAGATCAAAGTTTTAAGTATGCTATGGCTATATAGCTATTGATATATGCTAAAACGGCTGTAGAAACGAAGCTATTGGCAATATCCTTACAAAAATTTAACAGTATATTCTTATAAGACTATACTTTTGAAATATAAAAAAAAAAACAAAAATCGATTTTTTGAAAATTCTAGACCACCGTTCCCCTTAATTTTGCGTCTGCGTCATCTATTGTTGTTGTTTTCGTTGTTATTGTTATTCACTGACTATTCTTAATGATCCTTTTGTCGATTTATTTTGAGAAATATCCATTACCTTGTTTTTCTTTTTCGACTATCCGATTTCCTCTCAAGCACCTTGTTTGTAACTCCAAAAATCACCAAATACAAAAGTAAATTAGGGTTTCTTTCAATTTATTAGAGAAGGAAAGGTAAAATGTAAGAAATATAAATATAATCGCTAATAAAACTTCATTCAGAATAAATCGGAGCGTAACCTGATTCTTCTTCAAACCGTGAAAGCTCCAATACGAACATATACAAACCTTTTATAACATAGAATAAAAAATAAATAAATTGATACGAGCTTTTCCGTGTTATTTAACTGACGAACACAGAAAACAGCTGTCAAGTGTAAGTGCTCTTCACTATGTCAGAAGGGCTCTTCAAAATATTAGCTTTTGTCCCTAAAAAGTGAGAGTACGTATGCGTGACAGATGTTGGACGAAGTAGAAGTGGACCTAGATCGGTACTAGTGCACCCCTAATGTTACATACTCACTGGTGCGACAATCAATATTTGTTGGAAGAAATTATACAATATCGGCATCTTTTGTAGTTCATACGAAATCATTCAACCAGTTAGTAAAGTAATAAAGTAATACGAAAAAGTCAGATTGATTCTTGACATTTGGGTTTGGGTCCACAATAAGGATGGTATACTTTATTTATTTAATTTCTTCAAGCGTCAGTCTTATCCCTCATAAACATTGATGCGACTTAAATATGCGACATCCAACATTTGTTAGAAGAAGTTCTACAATTCGTCCACACATAGACATAATTTATAGTTCGTACGAATGGGCTTGTGTCCTCTGGTCGATTTTTCAATTGTTGATTGAAATTGATGTTAATAAATGTGTATTGGTGTGTCTATTTTATTAAATATCTAAATATTTACGGAGATTAAAAGTTTGAATTGTAGTTTTAGCGCTAGAAATGGTCGGCCATATTTGTATGACGTGAAATGCATTTTACCGTCAGTTATTTGTTGAGTAGGTCAGTGCTGTGGTAATGTTCTGTAGCTGTTGGTAGTCAAATAATCAAGTCAAATCAAAGAATAATAAGTTTCTATTTTATTTAACCCTGCTAAGGCAGACATAATATTGAAATTTGATTGTTCCTTGAAATAGCTGTAAATAATATTTGATATTTTGATATATAAATACATATAGCAGAGATTTATGAGCTGTAAGGTTGGTAACCTTACACAAGGATTGTGATGTTACATGCACTTGGAATGTGTACAACGTTGAATCCCTTTAATAATTGAAGAGACAAAATGACTTTTTTAATTGTTAATATCTCTTAACATATAAGGAGTTATTAAAAAATAATTGAACATTTGAGGTTCTAGTAACCCACTTTATCAATATATAGTACACTTTTATAGAAATTAAGACATACGACACAAGCCCATTATCATTGGTACAACTACTGAGATTGTCTACTCGATCCTTTTGTTCGAGATCACATGCAAAATCGCAATCCTTTGTGCTTATCGCCAAAGTTTGGAAATATTTATGTATAATAAAATTACTCCATAGGGTTTTAAAGAATAGCATGGGTAGGTTTTATTAGTGTCTCATGTTGAAGTCTCACTAGTCTGGACGATAAAATTACAACACACTTAGTACATTCATATTTAAATAACGTCAACTTATGAGTCTCGTATGAAGACTCGAAAATGGCTACACGCATTTTCCTGAAAATTGTCTATTTCGTAAAGAAAGAAATTCTAAGACTTTTGGCGTCCTCTCTGAATTTCCTGGAAATCCTTTATTTTGGAAAAAGTAAAAAAAAATTTTTTGGGGGCACAGGGGCGGTTTTTGCCGAGAGTGAAAATTGGACTAGAAAGTTGAAATTTTGTATATTGGTTAACTTTGGTACCTAATTTACAAATCGAAAAGTTTCAAAATTCTCAAATTTTGAAAAAATGTTGTTCAAATAACGAACAAATTGAAAAAATATATTTCTTTAGTCAGTTTATATGAAAAATATTTGTTGTTATATGTAAAATTAATATAGAACGGGTTAAATATTTCAATTTACGAATGGAATTAAAATTTGAAATGAAATTCAATTCATGCACAAAAGACAGTCGTCGCTTTCGACGGGGGTAAACTCTAGTATACCATATATGATAATACAAATAATATCTTTTTCTTGTCTACAAAGGATTTGAATACAATATGTTTTGCGCTAACTCTATTTCAAAACCAGAACAATAACAAACTGTATAAATATTACTGATCGTTGATTGGTTGTACAATCTTACGGGTATACAGATGACCAACAGTGGGGGTTATTCAAACAAATTTGATAGAACTTGTTAAAAATAGATATACGAAAAATTATATTCAGTTTTAATTCTTGCTTTCAAACAAACGGTCGTCTCTTGTGCGGTGTGATGACTACGTTTAAGCAAAATACGCGTTACTTTGAAATTATTGGATCAGCGCCGTCCATCGCGGGTGGTGCACTCGGGTACATTGCCAAATGAACGTTAACTAGATAACACATAAAACAATAAAGAACTGTTACTTAATTAATTTTAAACAATACAACATACTGACCGGTGCACACAAATTGCACGTGTTGTGTTTTATGTAGTTAGTGTAATTCCAATGTCGCATGTTGAAGTCACACAAGTCTTCACCAGAAATAAAGCAGGTCAATCATTCGCTTCTCTTATTTTCTAACGATTTATTACAGAAACCATCTCATCTCCGCTTCCACCCCTTGGTAAGTAACTATCGCTAAAAATAAAAAAAATACTCGATATGGTAATACCCTTTTATATTGAACCAATAAAATAATGTTGGGGTTACAAATAAATGTAAATATTCTTTTATATGTGGTTTTATCATTTTCAACCCTCAAAAATAAACAGTAGGGATCGCGCGGCGTATTAGTATTGTTTTCAGTAAAATATTATTTTTTATTTTGTAATAAAACAATTATATCATCAAACACATTTTTAAAAGAATGGCGATTTTTTTAAATATATATAACAATCACTGTTTTTACATTTATATATTCTAAATTCGATTAAACTCAGTTGAGTATAAAGTAATATGTAAAAATGAAACAATTCAATTTGATTTCACTCGTTCAAGGGAAATGTCAGTGATATGAACTACAAATGGCAAAATCACTTCACCCGGCCTGACTACCGCACCAGCATTGCATGAAGTTACAAATTGACCATTATAGTGTAACAGAGATAGATATATCTTGTTTCTCTTTCCATGCTGTTCTGGTAAATCTAAAAGAGACATCAACTATATCTCTATTTAGGGCCTTATTCTGTAACTTTTAAAAAAATCGACCTTATTTTGTTAGCGGTGGAAATATTTAATTTTTTCACGCATTTAAAATATCTAAAGTGGTATTCTGTATGCAAAATTTCCCACCGCCCTTATAATAACCAGCGGTGAAAAAGTATAAACTAGTATTGATGACGTATTCTCCGACGTCATCAATTATATAATATTTCACCAATCACGACAAAGTATTAAATAGAAAAAATTTAAAATATTTTAAATGAGAGTTGTTTTTATAATTCATACATGTCAAAATCTATTAAAAAAATGTCAATACGGCATCTATGAAAAGAAAAACGGGAAAATCAGTGGGGAAATAGTTATTATAAATAGTATTTTAAATCGCCATGCACAATTTATGCAAAAAAGCAATTTGTTTGTAATTCCACGTAATCCCTAATTCACCTGAAGCAATAATTGTCAAACAACATAACCTCACTTTCTGGTATATTTATATATTTATATGTATACATATAATTACTAACTTATTTTCTACTTTTTCGTAGAATCCTGAAACTACAGCAAATGCGAAATCATTTGACTATATATTAATCATTTATGCATATTATTGTATAAGTATTAAGTAAAAATTAAATAAAATACACGTTCACTTGAATACTGTGTATTAAAAAATTTGAACTGAAATTAAAATTATAGTTCAAATTGTTTGACAGTTCTCAAAAATACCTTATAATTTGGTCGATTTTTTTCCAGCGACAAAAATAAAATCGATGGAAATTTCTTACAGAATACCAAATAAAAAATCATCGCTTTTGTGACGTCACTTTTTGACTTTTGTACTATAAGGGCCTTATTCTGTAACTATTCCAAAAATCGACCTTATTTTTTCAGCGGTGGAAATATTTAATTTTTTCACCGCTCGAATAAAGTCGCTGTATTTAAAATATCTTAAGTGGTATTCCGTATGCAAAATTTTCCATCGCCCTTATAATATACAGCGATGAAAAAGTATAAACTGGTATTGATGACGTATTTTAAGATGTCATCAATTTTAAAAATATTTGACCTATCAGGATATCAGACATTCAGAATATTCAAATATTTAAAAATTCAAACACTTGACAAGTATGAATACATATCAATTGCTGAAGTCAATTGACAAGCAGCATAACCTCACTTTCTGATATATTTATATTTGTATATTCATATGACTAGACATATACTGTGTATTAAAAAATTTGTACTGAAATTCAAATTATAATTTGAATTGTTAGACAGTTCTAAAAAATACAGCGATGGAAAATTTTAAAGTCACCGCTAAATTCGACCTTATAATTTGGTCGATTTTTTTCCAGCGACAAAAAATAAATCGTTGCAAATTTCTTACAGAATACCAAATAAAAAAACATCGCTTTTGTGACGTCATTTTACAGCGACGAAATTTTTTCACCGGTGGAAATACTTTACAGAATAGGGCCCTATTAGGCCCTTATTAGCCCTTAATTGTATGATGTTGTAAAGAGGAAAAATGCTGATAATATTTTTTTATAGGTGACATCTATCTGAAATCTGAGTGAAAACGAATTGATTTTTTCACCCAAATGTTAACTGGGGTACAACAATTTTTATATATACTGACAAAGTCAAGGCTGTTGTTAACATCCGTTGGCAATTGTTTACATTACATCGCCATCACAATAAATGTCAAATTATTAGATTTCGTTTTTTTCCACACAACAAAAACTTTTGTTGTATGTGACACATGCTTCAAGCAATTTCTGTGTGTGAAATTGCTGCATATACAAAAAAAAATTATGTTTCGTTTCTTTTTCATATGTTTCTTAGATGTATTATTATCTTACAAACATTTTCAATCTAAAAACCATTCATATAAAACATATAACAGACGCAATATGCGATATGGGATTTACGCCAATTAATTTTGCAAAAAAAAGTCAGTTCATCACTATCAATGTTTGTCTACAATCAATTAACTATTAATATCATGTATTGCTAGAACAAAGGTCGACAAATTACAACTATTGTAGGCCGGATCATATTTAGAATATGAAGTAAATTAACCCCCCCCCCCCCCCATCACTGTCCTTTCAAACGCCTCTCTAGCAGTAAATTATATACGATGCTGAGTTCTATCACCGACGACCTTCTACTATATTGACAATTTTTGTAGTATTGTGGCCTCAGATATGTGAACATACCGTTGCCTAATAAGTTTATTATAATTATATACTTGAGAGTTATTTGATAAGTGGTGACTTTATGTCTATCAAGAAGTATGATTTGTTAAACTCCTCAATTCGTTGGCTTCAGCTATGACTTGTTAATTTGATGATATTTTTGTTTAAAAACAAAAATTTATGTTTGGTTCGAATTTTGTATGGTAGAATGAAAACGGCTCCACGCATGTTCTTGAAAATTGCCTCTTTCGTTGAGAAAAATTTCTAAGACTTTTGGTGTCCTCGGATTTTCCCCTGAATTTTCTAGAAACCCGTAATTTTGGAAGAACTAAATATTTGTTTCTTACTTTTTGCTGTGTAACTTCTAATTCGTAAGAGATAGAAAGTTGAAATTTGGCATGTGTATTACGGTGTTCAATGCTAAAATTTTTTGAAAATTAGAAATTGAAAAATAGGAAAAGGGGGCGTTGAGAATATTAGGGGGCCCGGTAGGAAACTTTGGAGAACACTCAAATTTTGGATTATTTAATAATGAAATATGTTATTTAAAAAAAAATTCAAAATTCAAAAATTTTATTTGGGGGCAGTTTTTGCCGAGGGTAAAAATTGGGCTAGAATGTTGAAATTTTATATATGGGCTAACTTTGGTATCTAATTTACAAATCGAAAAAAAAAATCCCAAGTTTTGAAAAAAAATTTATCAAAAAACGAAAAAATTGGAAATATTTTTTCAGTCAGTTTATATGAAAAATTATTTGTTTTTATATGTAAAATTTATATAGAACGACTTAAATATTTCAATTTGAAAATGGAACGAAAATTTGAAATGAAATTCAATTCACACACAAAAGACAGTAGTCGCATGTGACGGGGGTAAACTCTAGTTATATATTATATAGATATATAATATATTAATATATTAAGATAATATTAATATTTGTATTAATACAGAACTATTTTATATAAGCTCAGATATATGAGCATTATAAATTGCAATACTTTGAATTATTTGCAAAAGAAGTTGTTTTTTATTTTCTTCTATTTTCAATTCATTGGCACAAAGATTTTTCTCTATGTTATAAAAGTAAGTGAAACCATAGTTAGTTTCTTTTGTATTTATCGACGCCGTCGCGTCGTTCCAATACCACTGTATCTTATAACTCATAATTTACAAGAAATGAGAAACTGTGTATTTGTGTATTTTGTGTATATGGTATGAGAAATAGGAAAATACATAAAGGTAAATAAACATTAAATGCACATAATGGGCCGACAAGTTTTATGTTTCACTCACACTCACTGTAATAAAATAAATGTGAGTGAAACAGAAATATGTTGTGCTGATTTGAAGTCAGTATAACGTTAGGAAACATATACCAAGTCGATATTTCAAAAACTGTAATACATAAACTGTTACAGGAGACGTAGTTTATGCATTAGACTTCGACTTTTTCACTAGCGTGTAATGAAGTTGTTTCGCATAAACACACTTTATCATGAAATGAAGTTTCTACTTTAATGCAGCTCTAATCTATGGTTATAGGTTGTATGGAACTTACATATCCTCCTAAAATAAGCGGAAGTTATATAAAGTGCGTATTATTGTATTTATGTAACCATTACATTTCTACCCTTACGCATTACATTCTACTAATTATATTGCCGCTATTTCTTAAGGAAAGGGGGGGTGTTATGGTTTCAACTTTTTTTTTTATTCATTTTCTTTATTATTTATTTATATTAATGTACAATATATTAAGTTTATTATGTGAAAATTTGAAGTCGATTGGAGTAAAACTGTCGGACATATAGAGTTTTAAGTCTTCACCTCTCTAAACGCGTTTTCTCACACTTAGCTTTTTCATCTCTAGCTCAAAATCTACAGGACCGATTCTCTTAAAATTTTGCACACTCTTGCCGAGGTAACGCTGTCGAGTTTGTTTTAAAAAAAATATTTTAACGTCCTTTAAAATAACAAAGTTTCTCATTTTTTTCAATAGAAATCGATATTTTTACTTTTATGTGCTGTAAAAAACTAAAAAATCATAATAAAAAAAAAAACTCGACAGCGTTACCTGCAGAAACTTATCAACTAATGAAATCATTTTGGATTTTCGATTTCAGAAAATCCAGTGATTAGTTATGAGTGGCACCGCAATATTACTTTTTTTTGTGACGTCAGCGCAGATTCGCTGTCAATGCCTCATTTCTTGACATTCATTTATGAAAATTTCACAAAGTATTCTCTAAATGTTATTTAATCATGTAGTAATTATAGAAATAATTGTATGTTAACCCTATCGTCAAAAAACATTATCAAAAATATGGTTTTTTTTTATCGTGTTGACCTTATCACCCTTTCAATTTTAATTTTTTGGACTTATCTCAGTAATGAGCTCGGCGAACAATATGTGCAGTGTAAATAAACATCGACCTGGTACATAATACGCACTCTGTTTAAAACTTACGTGAATAAAATTCAACATCATGAGTTATGTGTAACTCAGGTGACTTTTTTCTAAGCAAACGTGAGTTATACGGGATGCTTACTATGTTCCAGGTCGATGTTTGTTTATACTATTTTTTTATTCACCGTAGGTCACGTTATGTATATGGTATGACGTCATGAATATGTGCAGTATTAATAAACATTGACCTGGAACATACATCCTGCATATACTCACGTGCATCAAATCCATCATCATGAGTTATATCATATAACTTATATGCAACTTCCTGACTAAGCAAGCATGAGTTATACATAACTCACGTGGTGTTAACGTAATTGTGATATGTATACATTATCGTTAATTCATGGATTAGCTACAATTGAATAATTCAGTCAATACACATATATAAATACTTTTTGAAAGGTCCGAAAGTTTAATAACCAATACTCTTTATCTTAACTACCCGCTAAATACAAAACATGAAAGTTACTTATATTCATGGAATGTTTTACTTAAATAAAATCGAATAATATTAAGGGAAGGGTAGTTTCGTATTAATATACAGCATATTAAGCTTATTGTGTTAAAATTTGAAGTCGATTGGAGTAAAACTGTCGGAGATATAGAGTTTTAAGTCTTCACCTCTTATAAAATAGCTTTTTCTGAGTCAAGTGTCCTCTCTAGCTCAAAATCTACAGCACCGACCTTTTTGAAATTTTGCACACTCTTTCGTTACATAAATACCGAGGTAACGCTGTCGAGTTTTTTTTTTTAATTTTAAAGTATTTTAAAAAGTTCCTAGAAACTTATCAACTAATGAATTCATTTTGGTTTTTTGAATTCAGATAATCCAGTGATGAGTTTTTGAGGGACACCGAAACGAAACTTTGTTTTGTGACGTCTGCGGAGATTCGCTGTTAATAACTCTTTTTTTGATATTTATTTATGAAAATTTCACAAAGTATTCTCTAAATGTTATTTTATCATGTAGTAATTATAGAAAAAATTATATGTTATTTGTGTCGTCAAAAACATTATCGAAAATATGTTTTTTTTGCATCGATTTGACCTGAATCCCCCCTCTACATCAAGAAACTTTTAACCCATTTTGGAACTCCGTGTGTTTCACCACACGACTGTCTTTGACCAAATATTAAACATATTTAAAAGAATATTAATAAATGGTTATTAAACTTATTATTAGATTTGGTATCTTGCGAATACAAAAATACATATTTTAGACAATTTTTACCTTTATACGGGTTCACCTGGACCTGTTGGAAAAGTGTCCAAAAAATGCCTCTTTTTAATTAAAAAAAGAATATAATAAATTAAAATAAAAATTCAATTATTTGTTATGGCGTGTGTTGGAAAAGGTCCAATTATAATTTCAAAAATATTTTATGGCTTCAAAGTTACCCATACCTACCACTAGGTATCGGCGAAAAATGACGTGTGATATACCACACGCTGGCTGGGACCCATAACACTATTTGTATAATGTGATTGAACCTGCCCTTATACCTACTTAAATACTTACCATTTACAAAGAAAACCAGCAAAAGAATTTGTACTGAAAAAAATCAAATATGCTATGAGTAAGTATATGGCAATTTTCGGGAAAGTACTTAAGGAATTTTATAATTTTTTGCAGGACTGATTTCTAGCTTAAAATAAGACGTTCCTGTAAATTTCATCATTATATTCCAACGTTGAAAAATCCTGGTACTTAATGGGTAGTTTAAGTCGTTCGTGCGTGTGTTTTCTCTCACTCGTATACACATTCGTTCTCTCACCAACAACACAGTTCCATTCTCATCCAGTTCGTGCAGATTCGGGGCTAAGGTTTGCAACCAGTCGCCCCAAGTGCGGACGCCGTAACTCATCATCTTTTTGTTTATATCATCATTTTTCGTATTTACAGGTTATAAATTTTGAAAATGTATTTTCCCCATTATATATTCCTTATTTTCTAAAAATGTCTGTATTTGTAAAGAAAAATATTACAGACATAAAAAAATCCTATGTACGGCCCTGCCTACAGGCAGAAAAGCTTCAAATGATCCTTAGCCATTGTGCAAACACAATGGCCTAGAAGCTTGTTTCAAAAAAGAAAATAAGTGTATGTACTATATGCCATAGAAGATAGATATATAACAGTCTGTATGATAAGTTGTGGGGAAAGTGTGAGGAAGAGAGAGAGAGAGAGAGAAGTGAGGGAGTGAGAAGAAGGGATGAGTTCTGTGGGTCGTAAATGTACGGGTGGAGATAGAGGGGGATTTATTAACTTCGTATAAACTCCTACCTTGAACGCGTATGTTCACATACACTGTACGTGTACATCATGTTCATGTATTAGAGTGTTAATATTATAATACTTACACTTGTCATATGGCCATTGTCTGTTTTCATATTTTAAGTCACTATTGTCAGTATTATCATTATACTCTATGCATTGTTTTAAAATGTTTTGGTTTTAAACCGTGTTTTGGGGTTTAAGGTTGCCCGCACTGTAAAATATAACACACGCTTATTTTTGTAGAATTTAATACAATGTATCTGTATTACCTTTTACGTAATAGCTGTTTATGTTATGTATCATTCCCACTCATTGTTTTAATTTTGTATTTAATTTAAATTGTATAGCCTATATAGTCATTCAGCCTTGCACCATTTTTAATTTACGTTTTCTTATGGTGGTTTCACACCAGAGAGACAGTTTTGAAAACAGTTTTGTTGTCAAAAAATAAAACAAAATCATGTGTTGGTTTATTTTAAAACAGTTCCGTTTTTCGAAAACAGTCTGTTCACACTGAACAGACTGGTATTGTTTTTAGTGTGTTTCTCTGTGTCCCACAAAAATTATAAACATGATAAACAACAACTGACAAGCGCAAATGATAACAAAAAATCAAACTGCGTGTTTAAACTAAGCAGACTAAAAAACAACAATAAACGTGCTTTCCTTTCCATCTTACCGACTCCAGATAGGAATGTGTTTTGTTTACTAAAACAGCAACAAAAGACAAAAATGTTTGAAGAACTGTCTCTGTGGTGTAAGCATTGGTGTGAAACCTGATCTGATGTGAAACCGGCAATAGATCCTTACAAGATTTAATGTTTCTAAATTCAAAATATTAAACTAAATAAAGCTACGAAGTCGCCACTTGAAGTGTTACTAATTTCACGCTGTTGCAGCAACCAAACAGCTAATGAGAGCGCGCTTATTTTTTGGCAAGCGTCAGTCTGTTATGTTGTTTACAAACCTACGTCGCACCTACGTTATTGCTTTGTATTTGGCTGGAAAATCGGAACCAGCCATCATTGATAATGAGCTCCAACATTTACATGTGAACAATCTGCCCAAATGCATCCTACTGCATTATTTTTAAAAGAAGTTCAGTTTCAGTATGTCAAAAAAAAAGAAGTGAAAACAATTTTTATTACTGTTGTTATTGAAAACAGCAATTTTAATTATTCCACATTTAATTTTGTCACTGTCGAACTGTCAAAATTTATATTACTAACAAAGCATGCGCACCAACTAAATTAAATCACGAATGTGACAAGGAATGCCTATTTTGAAAACCTGATATTTAGATTAAAATATTAAATAAAAACGTAAGTTAAATATCAAAATAGTGAGTGAGAATGAGGCTTAAATCGTATAGTCGTAAGGCCTGTCTCAGTATGGGACCGTATTTAAGCGAATTTCCGGACGTATACGGGCTACTACGCTTTACCTATCCGAACCATGTAAATGTAATGAGATCGCTCTGGAGCTCTCAGACTGCACGCTACAAAGCAGTCCGAATACGGGCGGCACTACCTCGCACATTAGAAGCGTATAAAGGCGAATTTTAACCAAGTGTTACCACTACTACAACGCTATCTTATCCGAACCTTTGTAAATACAAACAGCCGCTTCAGACTGGAGGGGATACCTCCACATCGCTGCAATACGGATCTTTTCGCGTCTATCGCGACATAGCGTACCATCGTACACCAGTAGTGTATCGATAAAAATTAAAGTTAAAGTTTGCTCTCATAATAAATTATATTAGTGCTAAAGAACTCCAATACACCCGCTACAGTTCACAAGTTAGTTATCTGTTAACAATAACAAAACCCTTATCTTATTATCCAAGCACATCAGATTTATGACGTAAACATCAACAGGATGCTGTATCATAAATATAGATAAATAAATTAGTATAAACATGTATTGTGGCACACATAGGCGGTTTGCTTTGTAGCTGATCCAACACGCCGATTTACGTTCGAATACGCCGCCGCTTAAATACGGTCCCATACTGAGACAGGCCTAAGAAGCCCGGGGTCGGCCATGCAGTCGCGACTGGCTACCTAAGACCCACTAAATTTCAGCACCGTAACAAAACACGCGTCACATTCAGCAACCGTCCTACATACACAGGTGAATGATGAAACAATAAATCTATTAGATTGTTTATAGTATCGTATACAACTATTAAACTGTCAACAAAGAAACCCGTAAACCGTAAGCCGAAAGTCGTTTTACGACTAAATAAAACCAAGAAATTGTTTTTTAAAATATTATTTATATAATGATTATTTGTTTAGAACAAAGGACCTATTGTTCATAGTTTTGTGGACTGTGGACTGCGGTTGACTATTGTGTTTCATAAAATATACTTTTTGGTTCGTTTTGATGATTTCTTTTGTTTTATATTTTCTTGAAGTTTGTTTTTTAAGTACATGCACGTGCAAAATATACTCGTAGACTACAGAGTTAGAGTCTACAGCAGGGATGAGTAACCTATTTTTAAAACGAGTCAATGAGTCTTTTTTTTAGGAGTGGCTTTTAGATTCAAATAAATCTTAATATACATATAAAAGTTGACAGCTTTCCCGCATATTTTAGATATGCATAATATGTTACATAAGAAATAAGTATTCGAGATAATTTTTCCTTTTTCTACCCCCACCTCACACTTGATCCACATTTCATGCTCTGCTGCACGAATCGTCCAACAAAGGAAGATTTTATACTTGAAATTTTGTTTATTTACTTGAAAGTTCTTGTTAAACAGTGTCAGTGTCAATAATATCAACAAATTAATAAAATAAATAAATCATTCTTATTGAATCAAACGTTCACTGCATCGTCTGTAGCCAGCTTAAGAGATTACATATCGTCGAAATTTTATATAACATTAGATCTGTTTAATAATTAAAAAGACAAAATAATTTTTTTAATTATTAATACCTCTTAAAATATAAAGAGTTATTAAAATATAATTAGACATTTAAGGTTTTGGTAGACAACTTTATCAATATAACACATGGGCTAAAAAGTCCCGGGCCTAACAAAGAAAACACAGTTTTTTTGGTTCAAAATTAGCTTTATTCATCAACGTAATCTCCATCAAGAGCAACGCAATCATTCCAGCGCCGCTCTAACATTTCAATACCACTTTTGTAGAACGATTTATCTTTTGCCTCAAAATAGGCCTCAGTTTCAGCGATAACCTCTTCATTCGTACGAAATTTCTTACCGGCGAGCGTTTTTTTCAGGTCTGCGAACTGGCAGTAGTCGCTGGGAGCCAAATCTGGCGAATACGGTGGATGTGGGAGCAATTCGAAGTTCAATTCATGTAGTTTTGCCATTGTTTTGATTGGCTTGTGACACGGTGCGTTGTCTTGATGAAGCAAAATTTTTTTCTTTGTCATATGCGGTCGTTTCTTTGCAATTTCGGCCTTCAAACGCTCCAATAACGCTATATAATATTCACTGTTAATGGTATTTCCTTTCTCAAGATAGTCGATGAATATTACACCACGCACATCCCAAAATACCGAGGCCATAACCTTTCCAGCCGATTGTTGTGCTTTCGGGCGCTTTGGACGAGGTTCACTAGTTGCTGTCCACTCAGATGACGATCGTTTTGATTCCGGAGTGAAGTGATGGATCCATGTCTCATCCATTGTCACATATCGACGCAAAAATTCCGGTTTGTTACGTTTAAACATGGCCAAACACTGCTCAGAATCATCAACACGTTCTCGTTTTTGGTCAACAGTAAGCAAACGCGGCACTTACTTTGAACAGAGCTTTCTTATAGTCAAATGCTCATGCAATATAAAGCCAACACGTTCTTCTGATATCTTTACGATGTCAGCTAACTCACGCAACTTCACTTTTCGATCATTCAAAACGATTTTGTGGATTTTTTTTATGTTTTCTGGTGTTACCGCCTCATTTGGACGTGCACTGCGTTCTGCATCATCGGTGTCTCTACGACCACGTTTGAAGTCAGCAAACCAACGTTTTATTGTTGTTTCTGATGGAGCGGAGTCCCCATAACACTTTTCAAGCCATTGCTTCGCTTGAACGGTATTTTTTCCCATCAAGAAGAAGTGTAAAATTAAAACACGAAATTGTTTTTGATCCATTGTTTTGAAAATAACAAAAGTAGCGTCACTCTTAGCACAATAACTCACAAACTACTGAATAGAATATCATGAAATTTTAACAGCTGTCTTTTGAAGGTTAGTATTAACTGAATATTAACTGAGAATTAACTGGTGACTGCAATAAAACTAGCGCCATCTATGTGTTAGGCCCGGGACTTTTCAGCCCATGTGCTATATAGTTCCGTTTTATAGAAATGAAGTCACAAGCGTATTACAAATTACAATATTTAGCTTATTAAAATATAAACCTAGGTGATATACATAAACTATCTCTTTATTATCAAAATGAACATAATTTAAATGAATATATTTTTATTGCAGAAAATAATTGCTCGGAAATATAAGCAGTGTCAAAAAATGTCATAATTTACATTGCATGTGTCAGAAATAATTAGAATTTACTAATTACAAATCATAAGCCGTTTATAATATTGGTACAATATTATTTATTAATAAATAAAGAATCAATATACAATGAAAGGCCATATGTAACTCATTTGACTGTTAAAGGGTCTTATCCATTCTACGGTTCAAGTCGTCAGTTTACATCACATCCTCTAGTTCCCAAGAATAATTAGCCATACCCCAGGCATTCAGTGATTTTTTATGTAAAATTTGCGTACGGATTTTTTATGGGCGTGAATTATCATGAAAGTCTTCCCGGCCATCTTGAAAACGCTTAAACCACTCAAAAACACGTTCACGCGATTAACATTCATTGCCATACACTTCTTTCAATAAACTGTAAGTTTCATTAGCGGTTTTTCTAAGTTTCATGTGAAATTACACAACAATTTGTTGCTCTATTGTTACACTTAACATATTTGAAGCGAAACATACAAAAAACTCTAATGCGAATGAAGGCTACGGCTCAACTGATTTGTTAACAGAAGCGAGAGACACTGCGTTCGAAAGAGAAGGCTTCACGTTGTAGCAGCGTGAATCTCGTTATTTAATAGCTGTACCTCGTATATTTAAGGAGGTACAGAACGTTAACGAAAATGATGAAAACGTTTTGAAATTTGGAGGGTCGATACTAGTAGTTAAAATACATGCTGTCTCAAAATCTGAGACCTAGGGTTCATAGTTTTCTTTTTATACATGATTAAAAATAGTCATTTTCCATACAAATCATAATTTTTAGCTCAATTTCACCACATAATATAACTTTTAACTATAAAAAAATGGTGACACGGCTTTCAAGAACTAAGTGTATATAAAAGAATCTTTTCTGTAACTAGTGCAAAAAGAAAATTATCAAAAGGATACCTATATACGAAAATATTTAAATAAAACCAGTAAGAAACAGTAAATGTAGATTATAAGCTGGCAACGTTGCAAATGCCAATTTGAGCGGGAAATTCAAAATCGGAATGAATATTATATAAAATATAACAATTTATTTGTCAAAAAAACAAATCACGCATGCGTCGACACACGTAAATTTATAGCGTTGCCAAATTTATTATTCCTTTTTCAAAATATTTAATTTGAATTTAAATTGAATTAATATAAATTTGATATTAATTATAGGTAATTTTCCATTTACTAAACCATTATATGCATAAAAAAATCATTTTAACAAGCAAAAAGCAGTTTAATAAGGAATTGAAAAATTCATTTTCAAAGATACAGTCCCAATATTTGCTCGTCCCTCATGTACTTCGTATTTTGCATTTCGTATTACCGAGAGATAAACTTTTAGTATTGACGGTACGCCCTGTACCTCCTTAAAAGTCCAAAAGCGTAGCATTAACGAACCGCACAAGAAAGACAACGGAGCTGCATGCGGCCCGCGGATGGTGCGTTTCTCTTCGCTGGTTTACAGACCACAGAGTTGTAATATTCAGAACAGGCATTTTGATACATATTTGAACAAGAAGAAATTCACAGCTGGTTTAGGCTTTAGAGGACCACGACTAATTCATGAGATAGACATAAATTATGCGTATGAAATTAATATGGAATGTGTTATCTTGTGTACTAATATTAAAGCCCTATTCCCATCTACAGTGTTAGTTTCAATTTATATTTTTTACTTTGAATTAGTCATTAATATACCCAGTAAACATTTTAGAGTCACATCATATTGAAGATGCGTATGATTTTTTCATCATGAAACAATTCAATTTGATTTCACTCGTTCAAGGGAATTGTCAGTGATATGAACTACAAATGACCAAATCACTTCACCTGGCCTCACTACCGTACCAGTATTGCAAATTAACCATTAAAGTGTAACAGAGACAGATATATCTTGTTTCTTTTTCTTTGATATTCTGGTGAAATGAATATTTTCAAATGCAAAAGAGACTACAACTATATCTCTATTTAATTGTATGATGTTGGAAAGATAAATAATATTTTTATGAAAAATATTCAGAATTTTTTTTTTGATAGGTGACATCTATCTGAACTCTGAGTGAAAATGAATTAATTTCGTAACTGGTACTTGACCTAGTTATGACATTTCACCAAAATGTTTATTAAGCCCAAAAAGTATAACTCGGGTCCGGGGATCGAACTCGAAGACGCACATGGTAGCGTCACGCATCAATGCTCTCTCTCTCTCTCTCTCTGTTTTTAAAAATTGGCGCAAATCTTTTTGAAAAATTGTTTGTACCATTTGTTTTAATTCATTCAACTATAAAAAACCTATTTTGGGTATTGTAAAAGAGATAACTATCAACAACAACAATTTATGAAATTTGGTTCTTGTTTAGAAATAGTATGCATAATTTTTTTTTATTGCTAGTTTTCCTGGAATTTTGGAATCCTGAAGAGTTGCGCCAATTTTTAAAAAAACTTGCCATAGTAGTGTTCATACTTTTTTTTTACACCACGATGAGTTAAAATGGACTGAAAGTAAAAATCTTTAAAAATTTTAGGGAAAAAAATAATTTCGATTGATTTTTGTGTAAAAACTACTAGTATTTTGGAATTTTTAATGGTTTTGGTGGATAGCAGTGCTACTTAGGTTGCCGATACCAAAATAAATCAGAAATATTTGAAAAATTGTAGTCATGGTACTTAAAAACATCTTAAGGTGTTTCAATTTTCGAAAAAATTTAATTTTTTTTTCTAATTCCTAAACAAAATGAGATAAATTTTTTTTCTTCTTTTTTTCTTGTGTAGTCATGAGCCAACCCTCTGGTGCCCGCTTATCGTAGAATATTGGGACACCCTGTATATATAAATTAGAAGCAGTGCCCATATAGCGTTTTTTAACTTTTAAAATATAATTTTTCTACCACAACGCAATTTTATTTATATGATAAAAATGAAATGAAGACGTATTTTTTTTATTAAATCTTTTTGCAAAATACAATATGCTTGAATATTCTCTTCTAACATTTTTAATATTATTCTATAATAATTTAAAATGCATTCTCAAATGTACTGCAAAAGGGTTACATACAAATCTTCAAATATAACTTTTACTCGAAGAACATTTTCAAAAAAAAAATATTCTCCAGGTGCGAGGCCTCTAGGAACTCGCTTGCACTGCCTAATGGATAACCCGGTCCTGATTAGGAGTAAGGAGACCTCCAAATTCAATTTTGGTTAGATCACTACACACTCAGTGATAAAAACCGATTCTAATTCAGTGTCTCAAAATGATGTAGCTCCTTAACGATGCTTACAAATAACATGTAGCTGCAAACTTTGCAGACTGTACTTATAAGTTAAACATACGCTTTTCCTGTCTAATTACGTAGATTCCTTAATCCTAAATTCAATAAAACCGAACTCTACGTGTACATATATTGATAAAGTTGTCTATCAGACCTTAAGCTGTAAGCCGTTCATCGTTCGCCATTCGCCATTCGCCGTTCACACAAAGACCTCTCTTTGAAACACTCAGAATCTGTGAACGATCGTTTTGTATTTATGTATGAATAATCCGTCCCCTCCCCCCTCTCACTGACTTGCTGCTCACTCAGAGACGACACATTACCGTACAAGCTGTTCTAAAATATTCAAAGCTCTGTTTAAATTGTATGCGTCATAGCAAGCACCGTGGCAAATAATATAAAATTAAGAATTTGAAGATTTGTCAATAAATGTTTAGGCCTGTCGTAGACTGTAAGCGTTTTTAAGCGAATTTTGACTGGACGTATACGCACTACTGCGCTTTACCTATCCGAATCCTGTAAATGTAATAAACCCTCGCACACTGCAAACGATAAAGGGCGTTACGTAGCTGTCATACTGGAACCGTATAACAGCGCTAAACCTATCCGAACCTTGTAAATACAATCAACCGTCTCAGAGTGGAAGGGAATGCAATAGTCTCTTTCATAACAGTGGTGTATCGATAAAAATTAAAGTAAAAGTTTGTTCTCATGATAAATTAAGTTAGTGCAACACAACTCCAATACACCCTGCAGTACACAAGTTTTACTTTGCGTACTGTCGTATTGGTACGTGTTATGTATGGATTGCGACACAACACATGCAAAAAACACAGGTCTCGGCTTGCTTTGAGAGTGCTAGCTTAACTGCAAAAATTTATTTAAACCCATCAGACTAGTGTAAGCCAAAGTTCAGTTTTTAACAGTTTCAGAAAGACTTGTATCTCAAGATCTCAGTTCAGTTAAATTTTAAGGGATAATTTTATGGTCGGAAATTCAGTGACCTATTTTAAGTAAGCGTTTTATTTCAGCTGAAATACAAAATGTAAATTATATTGTAAATTAAAAATATACACAAGAATAATCAAGAATATTTAATTAAAATTTTAGAATATTGATTGAGCTACTGAACTTTGAAGTGACAACCGTTCATTAGAAAAAGAAAATTTGTTTTACATTTTTTGGCTCAATTTATTAATTACCTATTTAATATTGTTTATTATTACTAAAATAATAACTTAATAATTTACTTTATATAATAATAACTTTAAGCTACACTCAAAAGTGCTATTCTATAGTTAAGTACTATTAGCGTATCCATAGCATTTTTAAATATGTATATAATGTTATTTTACGAGTTTGGCACGCTATTGAGACTCTAAATAGCGTCTCAATAGCACCTCGAACGTATCAATTCAATATGTATTTTTTTGACTTTGAGATGGTACTTTTGCAAATTAGGATATCAATAGCATTTCAAAAGCATCACTTAAATAATAATTAAAATATATACATATTTTAATTTTATTTTTCTTCATTTAGCCTAGACGTTCTTCGGATGTTACATTTATTACTGACAACCTTCTATCTTATTATACTGGCTTGCGAGAATTATATAGGACTTATAGCGGTCGTCATTCGTGATTAAAATACAATTAATTCTTTTTATTTATTATTGAGAATACATTTCATAAAGAACATGACGTTTTTTAATCTTTATTTGTAATTTTTAAGAAAAAATATAGTTCCACATACAAAGCTGTCTAAAAAATCTATAAATAAAATTCTATTTTCTTTAATATCTGATATAGAACAGGCAACTGTTATACAGAAAATAAAATGATGACGTCGTTGTTCCTTTTTGCTAATATGGTCTATGATTGTAATCTTAAACTAGTAACCCAAATATATGATAAAACCCATACAATCTATCTAACAACATAGTTGGAGGTCGTCCATGACAGAACTCAGCATTAGAAATAGACTGACATACAATAAATAATTTAAAAAAAAAACATAGCATAGTACATCAAAATTTATTTATTTATTTAATCTTTATCATAGACGATCTCTAATTATGTTGGCAGTTTTTATGTAGTATCATATAAATACAACTACACCGTTGCCTAATAAGTTCATGACTTAGGTAAGTACATAACTTTAGATAAATTTCAAACACAGAAAATATAGCACTGTTCCGGGAATCGAACCCGAAGACACAGCAGTCTAATATGAGGCATAAACGCTCTCGACCACTGTACCGTTAATATTACGCAGTTATATTGTAAATTGTTTTTAAATATTATAAATGTAAAATACAATAATAATGTTCAAGAGAATCACAATCAATATGTAAACCATTTAATAGCACACTAACAGTAAAACATATTATTCTTCAATGCTCCATGTACTCATCACACAGACAAAACTGTAATATGTCTGAATACTATAAGCAGAGAAAGTCTAATGCCCGTTTCAGACAGAGTTGAAAACAGTTTTGTTGTCAAAAAACAAAACAAAAACATGTTTTTCGAAAACAGACTGTTCACACTGAACAGACTGGTTTTGTTTTTAGTGTTTTTCTGTGTGTCCCATAAAAATTATAAACATGATAAACAACAACTGATAAGCGCAAATGTTCACAAAAAACAAAACTGCGTTTTCAAAGTAAGCAGACTAAAAACAACAACAATGTGTTTTCCTTTGATCTTACCGACTACAGATGGGAATGTGTTTTGTTTACTAAAACAGTTTTTAAAGACAAAAATGTTTTATTCAGCTGTCTCTCGGTGTGAAACCGGCATAAGAAAATCATATTGACTTTATCAATGAAACAAATTTAATCTCTTTATTTCCAATACCTATACTCGTGTTTATAAGTTGTTAATTTTGTATTGCTAATGTTTATAAATGTATATATTGGTTTAAGTGCTAATAAATGTCGAAAGTTGATGCACTGATGGGTTAAGTTTGTCACAGTCTTAACTTGTTTCAAAAGGCCAAGTGTGTAGAACTTTGCGCGGCATCAGGTTCCTAAAAGAGTGGATAATGTTCCATGTTAATAAGATAAATTAAAGGGATCTAATTTAACACCAAAATGGTAGTCAGAAGTGGGAAATTGAGTTTAGTAGATTGTAGATATCGGAAACTTGGTGTAATCTGCTGAACATGCAGTTTAAAGTGACAAGAAAAAGTGAGAGAGAAAGTGGATACACGAAGATACGTTGGTGAAAGACAAGTACGTGTAGTAGAATAACTAAACCTGCGAGCTGTGTGTGTCAGGGAACAGATGCCTGCCTAAGAGCTGAGAGCTAGCAGCTAAGAGGAGTTACGTGTACACAGAGTCTGAGTCTGAGTTGTGAGTTGTGAGGAGCACCAGTCCCTTCAAAGTTTTAATTAACAAGAAGTGGACGACTGCGATGAAAAAGGGGAAAGTTAGGAAGTGTTCCTCTTCTCTCTATGAGGAGAGGAGCCAGTTAATGGAAAGGGTGAAAAACTCAAGTGCATTCAACTGTACTCGTGGGAGGTGACGTTGCTGTGGAAACTGCAGTGGTAAACTCAAACCTAAATGTTGATTAGAAGTAGAAGTAGATGTTGAAGAAGAAGAACACAGTATTAGTTGTTAGTGATTAAGAATATGTCAGATTACGTAAAGACTAAAGACAGACAGACAGTGCGATGAGCTCGAAAACAAAATAATCCTCGATGACTGAACCTCCTCTTGAATAGGTGGTGCGTGGTGGTGCCTGGTGGTGCCTAGTGGTGTTAACTAAGGTAAAAACAGCGAGACGAAAATCAAGCAACATTTAAGTTCAAGAGGAAGGATAGGCTAAAAGGGGGAAAGGGAGGTATGAATGGATAAAGGAAATGTATGCGTGAGCGAGCAGGAAATATCCGGAGAGAAGTAGATGAGGGTGCTTCGTAACTTAAGAGATGAGAGTAAAAAGGACAGTGAGTCTGGCCGGAAGCAGATATTCTTGTTTGAAAATTATAATTACATAGAAATGAATGGTGACAAAGAACATGAAAATTTTGACGTTTTTTCATCAAAATATAACTGTAGTTGTTGTCAAAGAATGTAGCGGTAGTACTTATACTTTTGAATTGCTTTTTTCTTCTAAAAAGAAGCCCTATTGGACCCATCGAATATTATACTTTACATAACACTTTTATGTAGTATTTTGGTTAAAGATTTTTCTAACTTTTTTTTATATATATATCCTATATTATAATGTCCTAGGTGAATATTTATATTCTTATAGTCTTATATTCTTATATTTTTATAATCTTATATTCTTATAAATGTTTATATGTTTGGTTCGAATTTTGTATGGTAGCTCAAAAAGGGCTTCAGGGAAGTTTTTGAAAATTTCCTATTTAGTAGAGAAAAAAATTCTAAGACTTTTGGCGTCTTTCCGGATTTTTTCCTGAATTTCCTGGAAACCCGTAATTTTGGAAAAAACTGGAAAAAAAATGGGTCCTTTTTTGCTATATAACTTTGTATTCGTAAAAGATAGAAATGTGAAATTTTGCGTGTGTATTACGCTATTGAATGCGAACATATTTCAAAACATCGAAATTGAAAATTTAATAAAAGGGGCCCTGAGAATATTTGGGGGCCCGTTAGGAAACTTTGGAGAAAGTCCAAATTTTGGATTGTGTAATAATTGAATATAAAATTTAAAAAAAAATTCAAAATTTCTAAATTTTATTTGGGGGCACGGGGGCGGTTTTTGCCGATGGTAAAAATTGTGCTAGAAAGTTGAAATTTTTTATATAGGCTAACTTTGGTTCCTAATTTTCGAATCGAAAAAAAAAATCCCAAATTTTGAAAAAAAATTGGTCAATTAACGAAAAAATTAATTTTTTTAGTCAGTTTATATGAAAAATTAATTATTTTTATATTTAAATTTATATAGAACGAGTTAAATATTTCAATTTAAAAATGGAATTAAAATTTGAAATGAAATTTAATGCACATACAAAAGACAGTCGTCTCCGTCGCTTGCGACGGAGGTATACTCTAGTGTATATACATATATTTTAATATAATCGTACTTATATTTAAAGAAATATTATTATTGTTTGTTAAAATGAAGTAGTATAAAGAACGATATAAAGCTTTTAGTTTCAATGAGATCCCTTACCCCATTTACCGTCATTTTCGTTATAATTTATTGTAAAAAAAAAGTAAAAAGTAGGTTACTTGTTCCCGAAAATCTCATTTCGCTTAAAAGGTCAATTCCCCTAAAAAGTAATGATTTTTGTTTAAAAATTAATTGAACAATTTTTGTGGTGTCCCTTGGCACGTGCTGTTCAATTCACTTAATTTTTTATTCACTTTTGCTTATAACTTTTTTACTATAAAAATCAGAATAAAAAGTAATTAATAAAAGTTGTTGATAATATTATTCTCTACAGAAAAGCTCTTTACTAAATTTCTGTGGCAGTTATAGTTTTCAAGATAAAAACTAGTTATACCCTTATTTTCAAGATGGCGGCCAAATGGTGACAACCCAACCCGGAACCTCAAATTTAAAACCAGGTTTGACTCTTTTACATGATGAAAAAAAATTGCTTAATACCAAAAATGAATGGTTCCTAATTCAGTGTTCATGGATTTTACTTAATTTATTTAATGTCAGCCTATTTCTGATGCTGAGTCCTATAACGGACGACCTGCTACTACTATGAACAGAGTTTGTGCTGTGTCGTGGACTGATATTTGTAGGCTACCCGCTGTGTTAAGTTTTATAAAAAACCTTTAAGTTTTATAAAAAATAAGGGACGTCGCGTAAGAACTTAATCGAGCGCGAATTTATTATGTATTTTAGTTATATATATTTTATTCTATAAATCGCTATCGGGCTGTAGGGATTTATTTGTGAATAAAATAACGGATGTAAGCTGTTACCATATATTTAAACATTTAAAGCACGAACTTATAATTACAACTATTATCTTAGAACTATATCTTAACACTAAAACTAACAAAAAATCTAACTTTAAACCAATGTACAATGTACAATGGAAGAGGACAACAATATAACAAAAATTCCTTTCTCTTAGGCGGAGAAGGTTCAATATGGCAATGAAATATTTAAATAATTGAATATGATGTAAACAGTGTTAAATATTCATTGTTCAATTCAAACTATATAAAATGCGTAACAAAGGTTTTGCTTCTACCAATGCAATACGGAACACCCTGCTTAATAGGTTTATGTTTATGTATGTCAATTCATAATTTATAATCAATTTAGTTTAATAATAACAACACCCAGAAAATATAACTCTGGCCCGGGGATCGAACCCGAAGACACAGCAGTCTGCGTCAAGCATCAAAGCTCTCGCCCACTGTGCCGTCAATTTAAAAATTAATTAATCAATCAATAAATTAAAAATAAATAATTTTATTTAATGGCTTAGTATCATTCCCTGTCATTGTTTTAATTTTGTTTTTAATTTTATATATATGTTTTTTTAATTTAGAATTTTAGAACCTTCCAAAGTTTCAAAATTAAAAATACTAAATTAAAAATAACTTAATTATATTATAACCACCAAAATGTGACCTTCTGTCAAAATGCAGTAGGATTTATTTTTAGAAGAAGTTTAATGTCAGGTTGTCAAAAATAAAGAAATAAAAACAGTTTCTCTTACAAATTGTTATTAAAAACAACAATTATACTACAAATTATTATTAATTGCACTGCATTGTGACGTCACATGCAGCATAAAATATATTAGAAAATGTATTTAAAAAAAATTAATTACATTGAATAAATTGTAAATAAATAAATTGAAATGTGTGACATTACACCAATGGGGTGGGGCATGTCACAATTTGTGGATGAGCCCTTATGTATGAAAATTAGTGTTTGAACAGTTTTGAGGAAAACATATTAAAATTGTTTCTTTATTTTTCAAATGAATTTCAAGTTTGGAAATGTACAAAAAATATTTTTGTTTAAAAAGAAAAATATCAAATAATTGAACTTCTGCTGATTCACTGTTCTAGTTGTATTTTCTTACGTCATTGGCTTATAAGACAGACAATATAAGACAGCATGACAGTGAAGAAAAGTTTATTAAAATGTCTATGTAAAATGCGATGACATACCGTACGTACAATATACATTTCTTAGATAAAACATGTGTACATACTCGCATAGGATATAGAAAAAGTAATACAGTGACATTTTTAAATATTGGTTATATTTGTGTATACAAACAAAAGCGTAAGCCTCATTTCCTCTCACTGTTTTGATATTTATTTTACGTTTTAATTTAATATTTCAATCTAGATTTCAGGTTCTCAGAATAGGCATTCCTTGTCTGAGTGAGTGTCTGAGAAATTCAATGTGGAGTAATTAAAATTGCTGTTTTTAATAACAATGAACAAGAGAAACTGTTTCTACTTCTTTATTTTTGACAAACTGACATTGAACTTCTTTTAAAAATAAATTCTAATGCATTTTGACAGGTTGTCACATTTTGGAGGTTATAATATAATATGTTTTTTTTTAAATTTAGAAACATTGGACCTTGTACGGTTCTAATGCCGGTTTTACACCAAAGAGACAGTTTTGAAAACAGTTTTGTTTTATTTTAAAAACAGTTCTGTTTTTCGAAAACAGACTGTTCACTGGTTTTGTTTCTAGTGTTTTTCTGTGTGTTCCATAAAAATGTCCGACGACGATGATTTTATAATTAAATGCGGTTTTGTTTAATTAACGACATACCAATTAGAAAAAAAAACGGAGATATTGGGTCAGTTCTCTATTGAAAACGAGAGTTCATTATGGAACAGAAGAATTATTGCATGATTTAAGTACTGACGACATTGGTTTAAATGGAGAATTAAGATCCTCCTTTCACAACTTTACAAGAATGTCAAGTACTGATTTTGAACTGTTAATTAATTTGGTAGGACCTAAAAGCGCCAAGAAAAATACTATATTCCAAAATATGGTTGAAGCAAATAAGCCAAATGATAATCAACAAGCGCATATGTTCACAAAGAACAAAAGTGCGTGTTCAGACTAAACAGACTAAAAATCAACAACAAACGTGTTTCCCTTTGATCTTACCGACTCCATATGGGAATGTGTTTTGTTTACTAAAACAGTTTTTAAAGACAAAAATGTTTGAAGAAGTGTTTAGTTTTTACAAAACATTGGTTATATATATTACAGTTTTTACAAACGTGTTTTGTTATTTTGTCTCTTTGGTGTAAAACCGGCACAAAGAAGCGAAGAAACTTAAAATAAATTCTAACTTAAAAATAGTGCAGCGAATGACTATATGAATTTAAATTAACCCTGCGTGTATATACTGGGTCTTTTAAGGAACAGTTGATATTTCAAACTCCTATTTCTCTCTTATGAGTATACAACGCGCTTCACCTATGCCCCCTAAAAATCTAGGTAGTGGTAGCGACTTAAGGTTCCAGCAGCGTCCGGATCTGACAGGATACTTGGAAAGGCGAGCCAGTGAAACTTTCGTCTGTTCCCTAAAAGGGTCAATGTACGAACGACATTAGTATTTTCCAATGCTAGTAAATGCACTTTTTTGTTTTCTCGTAGTTTTACAGTTTTTGGATGGGTAAAATAAATGTTTTATGTAATTTAATATATTATTACTTAGATTATACATATAGATTTTTTTTATTAGTTTTTCTTTTTACTACAATAAGTTTTTGAAGATGGGTGACCATTCAACGGATAAACTAGAAAAGCGAAAACGATGTTCTATATGCACTTGGAAGGAAAACAGAAAAACAATGTATTCTTGTGTATCGTGCGGTGTTTGCAATAGTCATCGTAGTCATTTTTGTCCTAGTTGCGCACCGTACATTTTATTGTTTAACTATTATTAATTACTATTTCATAACTTTGGTTTTTCCAACAATAAAAACTTATTTTGCGCAGAATAATCACCGTTCCGTTTATTATGACATGCCCGAATCCGTAAAATATTCCCCACTTTCACGTGCACAAATAATTCAACTTTTTGGAGCTCACATCAAAGACACTGCAATTTTTCGAAAGCTTATAGTCTAAGATAAAAAAGTCTATAACCATTTTTCTATATTCTATATTTTCTATTTTCTATATTTTTCTATAATATTTGTTTGTTATAAAGTTACGAATTTTTTTACAATATTCCGTTTTTTCCATGTTTTTTTACTATTTATCAATTTTTATTACCAAAGGTTTTAAACTTTGGACTTTGGCGACTTCTGGACCATGTAGTAGACACTTCAAGAAGTAATCCAGAATTTTTTTAGATTCTTTGAAAGCTTAGAAAACTTGAAAAAAACAAAGACTCAGTGTACACACCATGACTCGAAAAATATAGTATTCACACGGAGGGTTAAATACAAAATTCTGAAGATATTTAGAAACTCTGAGAAATGTACTGGTATCTGAAATAAGAGAATAAGGAAATAAGTTATGTAACAATACTTGCTACTATTTGACTTCAGTGATCCTTTTGTCAGACACATGTTCTTATACCATTGCTACATTCGACTCAACTGACTGAACTGACTCATGCATCATGCAGACGTTAGGTCGTTAGGAGATGCAAATCAGAATAAGGCTTAAGGCCATAGTTTGTTAAAGAGTCTACGATGACTATTGATTGAGTTGCATTTGGCTTCATTTGCTATTTGCAGAACAGAACCCGTTCCTCATTAGTGTCAATAACATTCTGCAACTCTGTAAGCATAGTAGAATGGTAATGCTTGTGATACTGGTGTCGGAAAAGCTTGAAACCGAGCTCCTCTTATGAGCGCTGTCGTTGGTACTGCTGCTGCCGCTGCCGCTGCCGCTACCGTTGCCGCTGCGTCATCAAAATTAAATGTGCTCTGTATATACGATCCAAGGAAAAGGATATTTATTATAGATATTATATAACATAGAAGTAGGACCAAGAATTCTACTTGTGGGTTGTCTGTTATCGGTTATCGGTTCTCGGTTCTAGGTTCTAGGTTCTCGGTTGTGCTTATAGAACTCCAGTTTCGAGGAATAAATATCCAGAATTCAACTTCTTGTAATAGATCAGTAGTTACCGACACAAAAGCGTAAAAGTACGATTTGATATTAAAGTTCTATTCATACTCGTATATATCAAGTTTTGTATGGAATTTGGGGTTTCGTTATAAGGGCGTTTCAAGAGCTCTTAGAGCCCCTTTCATATTTAAAAATATGTCATCTCTACCACGTACGAGTATACGTAAGTGTATACGTATACAATATCTTTACAAAAGTAGTTTTTAGTGATAGATATGGTTGACTGAGTGATATTGAAGCACAACAATTAGAAAAATGTGGTAGGTTTGTTTCTTTCGTCACTTTAACGTAAATATAGGGTCTTTCAAGAAAAGCGGTCGTTTTAAATCTACAGAAACACACAATATTTTTGTGATATTTGGCAGATATTGTGTTTTATTACTAACATCAGAGTTTTTTTTATATTTATTTACTTATTTGCCTTGACTTTTATTCGTCATAGCCACCATCAAACATTTTTTATACATCTTTTATAATTTATAATTCAATTTTACAAATTTCTAAATATTTCAATAATTCACTAATTAATTTTGAATCACTTAACAAAAATTTAGTATTAACAGGAAAAGTTTTAATCACATCTAATTCTATTCAATTTTGATCTTTCTAAACTATAATTTATGCATTCAAATATAATATGATCCAAAGTTCCTTCTTCACCACATTGACATCTATCGTCAGATTTAATATTAATTTTGTACAGGTGAGCTGGAGTTTTGCAATGATTACTTTTGATTCTGATTATAGTTGATATAATTTCTTGCGGGACTTATTTCTAAACCATCTCTTCTTACTTAAATTTGGATGTAACATATAATAATCTCTTCCTTTTATCTTATAGTCAAAATCACAATAGATCGGCGGTGACTTATAGATATTAAAAGAGGTTATAAGAGCGGTATAAATTTATAATACGATAATGAATTTTGTCTTATTCGTTTCTAGATACATTATAGAAAAATAAATGAGTCAGTGCTTTTTAGTTATATATCAGTAGTTTATACCCCACAACTTGTTTTAAATATGAGTCACCGCCGAACTCTCGTAACTTCAATGATATATTATTTGTTTTATTATTATTATTTTAACTTATACTTTAGATTAAAATACCATTTTTTAAGGAAATGTTGCGTTTTCGAAAAAACATTCGACTCTGACTCCGAAACCTACTCCGACCAAATTAAATACTTAGACATTTTTGGGGTGTGTGTAATATAAAAAAGAATTTTTGCATTTTATTTATCTTAGGTTCAATTTATCTCAGATTCCATTAGAGTTCTAATCTGCGACTGATAATACATACAATTATCCATTTTTCTCGTGGTGTACATCTTATTTTGTCCTCTGAACAATATCTTAAATTCAACAAATGTGTATTATATGTACTGATAAACGTAACTATCAAGATCTCAAATGTGATTTCTACGGTCGCAATATTATTGATGATACTATCAATTAAAACAGTCATTAAAAGAATCCTGAATCATGACAATTAAAGGGGCAAGGGGCTCTCTAAAATGGTACAGGAATATTTTTAATGGTAAATTTAATATTTTTACTGTACATAGTTTAAGCCGGAGTCGGAGTTGGTACAATTTTGCCGACTCCGAATCCTTTGACCTGAAATTGCTTCCGACTCAGCAGCCCTGAATATAGGAAACATATGGAATCTTTTAAAATATCTATAGTCCGGTTCGTCAGTCAGATAACTATGAAAAATATATTTAGTTATATGTAAAAGTGAACAAAAATTCAGAAGAAACCACAAGAAATTCCCATTACTTAAGCAAAATACGTTCACTCCATTTAAAATAGCCTAAGAAACAAAAAAAATTTTTAATAAACTCACTGTAACTTGTGAAATTAAGTAGCTACATTTAACAATGTCTTAGAAATGTGTGCTAAATGCCTTCTTACCTAGATTTAAACATATAGTTTACAATAACATAGAAGGGTTCTCAAGTTATGAACAAAAATAAAAAAAAAACACAAGCATAAAGTTAAAATAGTGGTAAATCGACGTCTTTAGACAAAGTTGTTTTACATTATTTAGAACATTCTTTACCTGATTCAATAATCAGATTCATAAAGTCATAAATGCAACCAAAGAAAATTTTATCTTTTCGGAAATCGTTGAAATGCATACATCTTGAATATGCATCGGAGTTGCATTAATAATGAACTGAGTGATCGATATGTAAAATGTATAAATTATATAATACTACCACAAATTAAAGTCGCAGTTGAGCTCCCATTTAGAATGTACAATTTAAAACAATACTTCGTTGTTTACTTGCATTGTACAAAGTAACGATTGTATATAACGTTATATTGTGATTTTAATAATAAATGACCTTAAATTCATTTAAACTCTTATTTGTTTCATATTTCTAATTAATATCCCAGTAAACATTTTGGAGTGACTTTGACATCATATTAAAAATGCGTATGATTTTTTTATCATGAAACAATTCGCTTTGATTTCACTGGTTCAAAGAAATGTCAGAAATATTAACTACAAATGACAAAATCACTTCACCTGGCCTCACTACCGTACCATTGAATTAAGTTGCAAATAGACCATTAAAGTGTAACAGTGACAAATATATCTTGTTTCTTTCTCTGTGGTATCCTGGTGAAATGAATATGGAATTAACTTAGCTACTAAAATAAACATTCTCAAATGTAGAAGAGACAACTATATCTCCGTTTAAATGTACGATGTTTGACAGAGTTCTTTCAGAATTTCTTTTTCATAGGTGACATCTAACTGAAATCTGAGTGAAAAACAGTTGATTTCTTGACTGGAACTTCACCTAGCTAAGCCATTTCACCAAAATGTTTACTGGAAACACAGTTAGGGTGATTTTAAGCTTATATTCTAAATTAATTAAAATACCAAAATAAAATTATAAGAAAACTATATTTCTTTGATTAAGAAAAAGAATCTTTAAGAAGCATTACTCTAATGGCCTCTATTATAACGAGATCCATAACAATAGAGCTATTTTCATATATTTACTCTATGTAGCAATGTAACAGATTTATTTTTTGCTGAAGCTTTGTTAATGAGGCTGTTCGCAAAGTACCCCACAAACTCTGATATTTTTAGAAATTTTCTGCGAACAAAGATAACAGCCATTTTTTTGAAACTTGTGAAGGTTTTTATACATTAGTGTCTCTCTTTCATTACCAAAAATTATTAATTTATCGATTTTGCTAACATACAAGAAGAATGGAACTCGGATATTTGTTACCTATCGAAAAGGTAGACTGCATCTACTCTAGACACCATCGCCGAACCGACCATAAGCCCAGGCTAGTTCTAGGTAAAGTTTTCTTGGGAAGCAAGTACCCGAGGAAACTCGAGAACTATCGAACGATGGTTTGTTTAGCACAAAATTGTGAAAGCAACAGGAGAAACAATTTTGTGTTCGCATAATTTGATAATTTCAACATTCAATGGTATTTTAATATTCAATGGTTCTTGTAATCTGTTTGGTTTTATTTTTATATCTAGATATCTTATCATAATATTGTTTTAAAGAACAAAAAAAGAAGTCAGGTCTCTCGTATGATCGAGTAAGGTCGAATTGCTAATATTGAATAAATATGCATTGGAATTCATAATTTGTCTAAGGCGTTTTTATTATATTTTATTACTTTGTCCATATTTACCCTCGGTATCACGTATATGGCCTCCGAATGGTTGCATCAACTGGAGTATACCACAATTGCTCTCAATTTTGTCTACAAAAGATTCACGTTATAAAGGACATATACCTCGTCAATATGGACCTATAGAAAACTTAAATCAATTTTTAATATTAGTTATAACTTAATTTTCAGAAAATATCGTTTTTGATAGACTTTGTTGTCTTTGGACAAGCACAAATTCAATTTATTGTGCAAAAGCCTATATATAATTAGGCACTTCCGGCGGAAATAAGTTCAGGACATGATATGTGCTACACAGTGTCTAAAACAAGAATATTGAGATAAAAGTTGTAAAATTTAAATACCTGTACACTGTAAAAAAAAAATGGTTGAATAAAAGTTTTATACTAATAATAATAATAATACAGATATAAATAATAATTTCCGTGTGGCTTTTAAATCAGCTTAGTGCATGTACATATATATGATTCAATGTATTACAGAATTACGGATTCATTTCGGCGCTATTCTTGTTCATAGTGCATCACTAGCCTAAGAAAGAGGCGTGTAAGAGTTTTTCGAACCAGTTTTTTTACAGTGTATATTACACATAGACGGCTATCTCTTCAAAGTCTCGTAACTCCGTTAATTTATACATTTTAGTATCTTTTTAACGACGCCCTTCAACATTAGACGCTATTGATTGTTTTCGGCAGTCAATAGGAGTTTATGTAACTTGCAAAATACGTCAGATCAGTCAGATCACTTGGGGCGGATCTAAGTACCCTAATTTTCTCCAAAATAGTCAACAATGTTAGAAGATGTTGGGAAAAAAATAAAATGCCTAGAGTTTACAAGGTAGGCTATTTTACCCCTTCAGAGTTAATGACAATCTATTACAAATTATGACAAGATTTGAGGGGAGGGAGGAGGGAAATGTAAAGCTTCGTTACCTCTCATCTAATCTAAAATTCAACTTCCAAAAATGGTGAAAAAGAACATGTTAAGAAATCAATGGGCTTGTGTCCTATGTCTTAATTTCTATAAAAGTGTACTATATATTGATAAAGTGGGTTACTAGAACCTCAAATGTTCAATTATTGTTTAATAACTCCTTATATGTTAAGAGATATTAACAATTAAAAAAGTCATTTTGTCTCTTTAATAATTAAAGGGCTTCAACGTTGTAAACATTCCAAATGCATGTGACATCACAATTCTTGTGTAAGTATTTATATAAGCTGTACATGGTTTCACTAAATTGTAATTTTTGATGAAAATAAGAATAAGTTACGGCTGAAATTTTGTAATTACCTAAGAGACATATTAGTTAACCTATTTATAAAAAAATAATTTCATTAAATGATGAGGTTTTAGATGTTCGTTTGTGTTTTATTTTCCTATATTAAAACAGCAATATAAGACACTAATTGGTGAATTTATATACTATATAATAATATTTAAGTTACTTAATACTTCTACAGTCTATTATCACTTAAATATTTGCTTAAATGTTCCGATTAGCCATGTAATTTAAAGTTCGATTTAACACCGAATTAATTTTGATTTACCCACTAGTCCGAATCGACTGCTATCGAATCGGCTGCGTACTTCACCGACGTTTCAATATTCATCCACATCTCATACAATTTTTTTAATATCCCGTTGTTTTAATCTTCTTATGCAAACGTACTTATTAAGAGAATCTGATATTCGTATTTACGTATTCCAAATATTTATTTAGGAATCCTTTGTTCTATCTTAAAGTAAACCGTTAAAATGTAATTCATTTTCTATTTATTTAATTTAATTATTCTGCTGTTTTAATTGAAGTATAATGTCCAATGTAATTGGTGGATTATATTCAAAGCTTGGGAATCCCCGGATTAATTTAAGTGGTGATGTGGATGACGTCATCACACAGGACCACACCCAACTGCTATGGGAATGTGACTGTGACTGTTATGTTTACAACTACCTCTTAACAAAATGGCGTTGTTATATGGTCTCATAGTTTTAATTACGCAGTCACCAGTGAAGCTGTAGCACCATCCTGTGGTTGAAATCCAATGTATGGTATATCCTGCTATCCTGCGATCCTGCCATACAGGATTCCGCTAGTAGCAATGTGACGGTAAACAGGACCACCTACCAGGCCGACTACCCGCCGACGCAGATGGTTTGTTTGTCTTCCTGTCTGTTTGTTTTAAACAACATGTTGTTTGTACTGTATCTGCAAGTAGCATTGCTAATGATTAATGATTGACAGTGTCATTTACATTTTTCATGTTCAATAACCATTTTATAAAATGAAATATATGGTTTTTCATTATGGGGTGAATTTAAATATAAATGACATAAATAATATGAAAGCTATAGCGGATATATTTATTTCATATTTTAATATACAGGATATCACAAAAGTAGCACGCCAAACTGACTTAGTAAAAGTCGCATGGTTTTCGAGATATCAGTTTAGGCCGTCTGATTGCAAACTAGCCGCGCAACTAATTTTCCAACAAAAACGAAAACCGAGCCGTGTTTAGTGACTCTATAGAATTTTTAACAATAGCATAATAGGGTTTTTTTGTTGTGTCGTATTGTAAGGTATTTGTATGTATGTATTTAAATACTTTTAAATAGTGTTTATGCACATCTCTGCTCATGATGTCACCATCAAAAGCATGCAAAGTAATTGCCCTACGACCTAGAAACACAGTCGCTCAAAACCAATTTCAAATCAGTTTTCTTTCATTCGATCTTGTGCGTTCTCTCACTAACAAAACAGTTGCATTCTCATTCGGTTCAGGCAAATTCGGGGTCGCGTTTACAATCAGTCGACCTTAAAGTTGTTTTTAAATTCTCCATTTTTTAACATTGTTAGTGCCAGCGTTTTCTTGGATAGCTCTTTCTTTAAGTGCCTTATTCTGTAACTTTTCAAAAAATCGACCTTATTTTTTCAGCGGTGGTAATATTTAATTTTTTCACCGCTCGAATAAAGTCGCTGTATTTAAAATATCTAAAGTGATATTCTGTATGCAAAATTTTCCATCGCCCTTATAATATACAGCGGTGAAAAAGTTTAGTCACGTATTTTAAGACGTCATCAATTTTAAAAATATATGACCAATCACGGCATTCAGAATATTCAAATATTTAAAAATTCGAACACTTGACAAGTACGAAATTGACAAGCACCATAACCTCACTTTCTGATATATTTATATTTGTATATTCATATGACTAAAACATATACTGTGTATTAAAGAATTTGTACTGAAATTCAAATTATAATTCGAATTGTTTGACAGTCCTAAAAAATTTCCAGCGACAAAGATTTCTTACAGAATACCAAATAAAAATCATCGCTTTTGTGACGTCATTTTACAGCGATGACATTTTTTCACCGGTGGAAATACTTTACAAAATAAGGCCCTAAGTTTTTGTTTGTTTTTAATTATTTATTTATTATTATTTATTTATATTTCACATTATCAGTAAAAGACTGGCCCGTTTTACTAAGCAACATCCTTTGATTTTGCTTAATAATCAGTTTTGGCTTTTGGTCTTTGCTTAGAAAAGGTAACTGAATTTTTTCTTTATGTCACAAAGATACAAGTAATATACCATTCCTGAATCGGCATAACATGAGCAAGTTTTTGGAGTGATTTTTTCATTTCGTGTCAAGTGCTTTTTTCATGGCAGCTGGTCAAATGCGAAGTTAATATTTTTGCTGCGGATTTGAGTCAAGATTAAACCATACATTTTTCGTATTTTACATAACTCATTGACAAAATAATGCTTGTGTCGTCTTAAGTAACTAACTATTGACGATAGCGTAGATATTAGCTAAAAGGGAGGGCTATCCAAGAAAGGCTGGCGCTAACAATGTTAAAAAATGGAAAATTTGTAAAAAGAATTTCAAACTAACAATATCTCGAAAACCATATGACTTTTACTAAGGTCATGTTAGGCTTATTCGATGCGCCTGAGGCAGGTCTACCTTCGGTGTCAGTTTGACGTGCTACTTTTGAGACACCTTGTATATATTTTTGCCATTTAAAATACCCGCGCTAATGATTTTATAAAAATTTATTGTTCCACTGTACTCAATTGGGTTGTGAACCCATTTATATAAAACTGCACGGTGTATTGATAAAATTGTCTATCAAAACCTTTAAATATCCAATTATTTTTATTCAATTCGCAATATTATAAAAGTTATTAACGATTGAAATACTCATTTTTTCCCTTTAATAATTAAAGGGGTAAAATTTTACAAAAAATTATTTCAGTTCATGACGTAATTGCTTCCTCAACTTCTTCCCTACTACCATTTGCCAACATTTACAATTAGTGTTAAACAAAAGAAGAGCTCCAGTATTTGACGTCAAAGCTATATGTTGATGTTGATATAACACGAAAAATAAATAAATTACTATTATATTCTATTCAGTTCGTGACGTCATCAATTACTAGGATATATAGAATAGAAAATAGATAAATAAAAACGGCAATATACGTTTATAATCAATATTTCAATATAGAATTAAAAAATCGACCTGTAAAAAATGAGTTCACAATCAAATTACAATAAGTTTATTGTACACAATATAACTGTAAAATCTGTAAAACATTTATAAAGTTGGCTATGGCAGATATTAAAAATTAAAATGATCATTCTTTACCCTTAAGCATGTATGAGCAAGAAAATAATTTTCGATTTAAGGGCTCAAAATTTTTGTACGTGTAGATTTCTGGTCAATGAATTTACTGTTAAAATTTCAGGGTAGGTAACCGTTCATATTTTAAAGAAATTAATTGTTGAAAATTGACATAAAATACATTGGTCTTATGGGGAAATGGGTACAAGTGATCATAAATCAATAAATATGAGTTGTTCTGTATTACGTAGCATAAAAAAAACTATGCATTAGAAAGGTGAATATTGGCGTGACACGTCAATATTTTAAAAATACTATGTAACCGTTCATCCTGGAAAGATAATTAGAAATGAAATTCAAATTATGATATTTAAAAAAATATTTTTCGCCATATTTGACACTTGGCAACGTCGCACTGCTATAATAAGCGACACAGCACGGCAGCGGCAAAAACGGTACATACAAATTTAAATATAACCTCTTTCAGAGCTGTCAAAATAAATATTACGTGATAGTAACAGCAAAAATTAAGTACAAAAATTAAGAAAATAGCATATATATAAAAATAAAACATTTATTAACACTTATAATTTTATAACTTAGCATATTTCATTAAAAATTTATTTTTTTTCCAGCTGTTTTACAAAATATTCAAATGTTACCGGCAAAAAAACTAACCAAAAAAAGCTATGTTACCAAATGTAAAATCACGTCACGTGATAATTTTCTTCCCTTCTCCCCGCAAATGATCATGCCTATCCCCACCCTTCAAAATTCAGTATTAGACCACACCCTCGCTCATACATCCTTAAATAATTAAATGGATCCAAAGTTGTAAAATATAAATCTGCGTGTGATGTCACATCCAATGATTTGCCATCTCTTTTATACATCAGAGTACAAACGAATTTGTGTGCAATACGTTTTTACAACTAACAAATGTGTTGTGTGTCCCATCAAGTTATATATTATGATTGTTGTGAAAAGAGAAATATGGTCAAGTCGGAGGTATAGAACACTACCTTACATTTACTATATTTTACAGGAGAAAAGATTGAAGATGTTTTATTCTGAGTAAAAGTGGAGTTTTTGTTATTTAATAGCACCGTAACACTGCCAAATTTTTTATGTAGGAGAAAGTGTTGTATACCTATCGATAGAGGACAAAAAACCCGTATGCTTGTGCTAACCTCCGACCCACTGATACAATCTCGATTACTTTTTACTTCTGTGACGTCACACGCAGAGCTAATACTAGCGGCAAAACTGAAATTCAAATTTTAAGTTGCCATATCTTCGTTAACTTGTGGATATTGCCTCTTAGACTTGGTTCAACTTCTCCAAGCTCTTGTTTCCCTCGGGTTGTATTTTAAATGGGCTTGTGTCCTCATTTTTTAGTGGTCGATTTTTCAATTGTTGATTGAAATTGATGTTAATAAATGTGTATTGGCGTGTCTATTTTATTAAATATCTAAATGTTGACGGAGATATAGCAATTAAAAATTTGAATTGTAGTTTTAGCGCTAGAAATGGTCGGCCATATTTGTATGACGTGAAATGCATTTTAACGTCAGTTATTTGTTGAGTAGGTCAGTGCTGTGATAATGTTCTGTAGCTGTTGGTAGTCAAATAATCAAGTCAAATCAAAGAATAATAAGTTTTTATTTTATTTAACCCTGCTAAGGCAGACATAATATTGGAATTTTATTGTTCCTTGAAATAGCTGTAAATAATATTTGATATTTTGATATATAAATACATATAGCAGAGATTTATGAGCTGTAAGGTTGGTAACCTTACACAAGCATTGTTATGTCACATGCACTTTGAATGTGTACAACGTTGAATCCCTTTAATAATTAAAGAGACAAAATAACTTTTTTTAATTGTTAATATCTCTTAACATATAAGGAGTTATTAAAAAATAATTGAACATTTGAGGTTCTAGTAACCCACTTTATCAATATATAGTACACTTTTATAGAAATTAAGACATAGGACACAAGCCCATTCATATTTATTTTTACGCTTGAAAATAGATTATTTGTTAGCATTAGGCCAGCAGTTCACTCTCGCCGAGGCAGGCGAGATCGAGTGTGTACAGTAGTTCTCGCCTCGTGTTGTCCTTTCCGCATAGTCTCGGGTGCCTGACGAGATCGAATGTGTACTGTGGCTCTCGCCTCGTTTTGGCTTGTCTCTAGTGCTCTCGCCTTGCGTTGGCTTGCTTCGGTTCATGAGCGGTCTTTTGACACAAGACAAATGAAACGAGAGGTGAGTCCAATAGCCATATTTATTCTCGACATATGGACAAATGTCTCGCCGAGAGTAAACTGCCATCAGTACATTACTTACGAGAGCCTAACAAAACTTATTATATTCAAATACATCTCTAATTAAAAATAAGTGATTAATCTTCTAATTATAAACTGTAGCACGTGTACCACTTAAATTTATGGAAAAGATAATATGAAGGGAACAGTGTATGTGTGTGTGTGTGTGTGTTGGAGGGAGAGAAATGAAGAATGAAGATTAAGTTAGATTAATTATATAATATAATTTTGGGAAAAGTCGTTATGTTTTTAATTTTGAGATCAAACGTAACGAAGATCATAATGCCGGAAGGCAAACAATTAATTAATAATAAGATAGATATAATAATATTTTGTTTAACGTTCAGATCACTGGTTCTTAAACGGTGTTACTAGTTCCGGTATTTGACAAATTTGATGTTTGTTACTGGAGATATGATTCATTCTAGTATCGATCGTACAGTTTGAAATGAGTATACGGTTGTTATATGTGCAATGTTATCCTTTATTTGATTTAATACTTAGATAACTCATAAATGCACACAACAAAATTAGAGGCCATCCATAAATTACGTCACAAAATTTTCCTGCTACACTGACACCCTTCCCTCTGTAATATTTTATAGTTTTTCGAATAAATGTTTCGTCCTTTTGCTTATTTTTTGATCTCATGAACATTTATAATTTTTTCAGGAAATTACGTATTTTTTAAATTAATTTTTACTCACTTTACACTTCAATGAATACATTTTTATATTGTTCCTGTCAGAAATTTATATTTTAATCTTTTTTTACAATTTTCTTTTATATATTTTACTAGAGATTACCTCCGTCGCAAGCGACGACTGTCTTTTATGTGTGAATTGAATATCATTACAAATTTTAATTTCATTTTTACATTGAAATATTTTACCCGTAAATTCCAGAAACTCCGGGTTTCCAGGAATTTCAGGAAAAAATCCCGAGACGCCAAAAGTCTTAAAAAAAATTTCTCTATGAATTAGGCAATTTTCAAAAACATTCGGAGCCGTTTTCGAGCTGCCATACAAAATTCAGTACTAAACATATAAACAAGTCAGATACACCTGGAACATTATAATATAGGATACTGCATATGACGTCACAAGGCTTCTAACCTTTCCCCTTATCCATTTGCGTGTGACGTAATTTACGGATGGCCCGTTATAACATAGAACTTGTCGAATATCGCTAGAATGCATAAACCTCGAACATTATTTTCGTAGTTATTTAAAAATTCATTATTCGGAGTTGGCTCATTAATGAACTGGACTGAAGGCTGATCCCACGCTGGGACCGTATTCACGCGGTTATTTGTCTCATGTCTATGTCGGTCCTTTTCTGACCTGTGCTCGTATTCCTGAGTGTTGCCAGCAATGATCGTAAACGAACAGATCTGATTTATATGAGTAAAACATTTTACGAATTAATTTTAAAACAGTATTCTTGTACTATTCCTGGATTCTATTATTAATTATTATTACAGTTCAAAAATACTCTTTTATGTTATTCGTAAAATGTTTCACTCATATAAATCATATCTGTTCGATCACGACCATTACTCGCAAGACTCAGGAATAGGGCCCATGGTGACACAATCGCTAAAAATTTAAATTAGTTTGGATAACAATCAACCTCAGAAAATATAGCTCCCAGTTCGGGGATCAAAGTCAATTTATAATTACCCGTATATTTGTGTTGTGTTGCTTTTATTACTTTAGTAATAATCTGAAGTACTACATAACTTGAGAACCACTGGTTAAGACGTAACTGCTACATAATTATATTAAGTAAACCAACTTTTAAATATTATAAACCATTGTGCTGAAATTTCGGGTGGTGGAAAATTGGAGCAGTTGTTATTTCCGGAAATAGATTCAACACTAAAAGTACCGATTCAGTATTGAGTTTCAAGGTAAAATAAGCATCCACCCAGTCAGAGTCAAATCGAGTCTTTGATATTTTCATATTGCTTAAGGCCTCCGGCACCAAATTATCCAGGCTCGGCCTAGATTGTGGCTTACTTACTATAAAGTTTTAGTACCAAGGCAGGTACTAGAGGCTGAGGCTGAATCCACCTGGCACGTGTACACGTGAACATGTTACTTGGTACACGGTATCGGTACGTGCATTTTCGATCAGTGAGAACTTTTAACAAGGGTAAGGAATGTCAAGTAGGTTTGCATTATGTGTACTAGATCTAACTTTTAAGTTTCTAAAGTAATTTCTAAAAGTTAAAGCTTGTCCCCACTAGTGTGTCTTTTTGCTTTGACTTATGGCATACTTATTGCAGTTGTAAATCAATTAAATAATTTTAATTACGCTTTTCGCGAGAATAGGTTTGTGAACCGTGTCTTAATTTCTATAAAACTGTGCAATCCTATATTGTAATGTTCCAATTGTAACGTTCGAACGCGATGCGTATGGTGGCTCGAAAATGGCTCGATGCATCTTTTTGAAAATTTCCTATTTCGTAGAGAAGAAAATTCTAAGACTTTTGGCATCCTTGGATTTACCCCTGAATTTCCTGGAAACCCGTAATTTTGGAAAAACTAAAAAAAAATTCTTCTTTTTGCTCTATAATTTTTAATTCGTAAAAGATAGAAAGTTGAATTTTGGCATGTGTATTACGATGTTCAATGCTAACATTTTTTGAAAATTAGAAATAAAAAAGTTGGAAAAGGGGACGTTGAGAAAATTTTGGATTACTTAATAATGAAATATGTTATTAAAGAAAAAGAATTAAAAAATCAAAAAGTTTATTTGGGCTACATCGAAACACATCGAAAAAAAAATCCCAAATTTTTAAAAAAAAGTTTGTCAAATAATAAACAAATTAGAAAAAATATATTTTTTTAGTCAGTTTATACGAAAAATTATTTGTTTTTATATGTAAAATAAATATGGAACAAGTTTAATATTTCAATTTAAAAATGGAATTAAAATTTGAAATGAAATCCAATTCACACACAAAAGACAGTCGTCGCTTGCGACGGGGATAAACTCTAGTAAATCTATAATTCGATAATGAATTTAATCTTGTTTCTATATACATTGTAGAAAAATAAGTGAGTCAGTGCTTTTTAGTTATATCGGCAGTTTATACCCCACAACTTGTTTTAAGTATGAATCGCCGCCGTACTCTCGTAATTTGAACTATACGTTGGAACTAACAACTGGGTTGTGTATCCCATGAAGTATTATATAACGAAGGTTGCCAACAATGATCTCAATTACTTATTACTACTTATTTCAAATTCAAAGTTGATATCAAAGATTAAAAAAGACGACCCCTAAAAATGAGTCACAGTAGTCTAATATTAAGCATAAATGTTCTCGGCTACTGTGCTGCTATTATACTATGTATTTACCAACCAAAATTAATAAAATATTTTTAATAATTTCGGTTTTGATTGCCAGTTTACCGCAGTGTAATAATACACCCTCTACAAACGTCAACGTATTACATTTCAAATTTATTTCTCTTAACAAAAACAGTAAAGAAACAGACTCCTGTAAGAAATCAGTAATATGAGATTTAATAAACAAAATATAAGCAAAAACCAGATCTGTTTCTATGTGTTAATCATATTTATATACAGGATTTTATAAAACCATAAGGGAAACCCTTCCGTTTGACCTGTTAAATATTTTTGACAACTATCAGAAATAATTTGACAGTTAACTTATAATTGGCTGACGGAATGTACGAGTAAATGTGAATACATTTACCAAAAAGGTCTAAAAAGGTCCTTTCCCCGGATAAGGGAGGCAGACGCAGTGACGGTTGGTCAGAAGGAGAGGTACAAAAGCACGTGGATAACCTTCAAATAATATTTTTTTTAAATTAGACAATTGTCGTTTTTTCATTTGATCCTCCTATATTATAATGTTCCAAATGAAAGTTTATATGTTTACGAGATTCGTATGGTGGCACGAAAACTGACTATAAATTTCCTATCGGCGTACTATGGCGTCCTCGGATTTTTCACAGAATTTCCTGGACACCTGTAATTTTGGAAAAACAACGGGTACTTTTTGCTGTGTAACTGTTAATCCGTAAAAGATAGAAAGTTGAAATTTTGTACGTGTCAATGCTAACATTTTTCGAAAATTAGAAATTTAAAAATTGAAAAAGGGGTGTTGGGAAAATTAGAAATGGGATCCTGTAGGAAATTTTAAAAAAATTTCATATTTTGGATTGTATAATAATTGAGTATATCATTAATAAAAAAATTCAAAATTTCAAAATTTAATTAGGGGCACGGAGGCGGGTTTTTGCGACGGTAAAACGGCGGTTAGAAAGTTGAAATTTTATATATAGGCTATCTTTAGTTCCTAGTTTTATTTTAAAAGTCTAGTGCGCCATAAATTTTATTCTCTTTTAGTCAATTTATATAAAAAAATATTTTAATATTGAACAAGTTAAATTTAAAAATTTAATTAAAATTTTATATAAAATGACGAATTATTCAATTAAAATTCAAATCATACGCACTAAAAAGACGTCGTTTCGCAACGGGAGTAAACACTGGTTTATATATAATGGCACGATGATTACCCTTCACCCAATGTTTAAATCCTGTGTGTGACAGTATTCAGTTTTCATAATATCTGTAGACGACACTGTGGCCGAGAGCATTGATGCCTGACTCTGAACTCAAAGACTCTGACGTGTCTTTGAGTTCGATCCCCGAACCAGAGTTACACGTTCTGAAGTTAATTTGGTATATCAGTGTCGTAATAAGTGAACTAACGAGGGTATAAAGCGCCTGTGGCCTGTGACAAAAGAAATTAAAAATTTTAATGTAACAAGTTAAATTTTATTAATATATCGTGAGCTCCTTGACACGTGCCTAAGTTGTCTAACCTAAAAAGCGGCACGGGCCTGTATATAATCAGGCCAATTTCCTTTATTTTGCGCCCAAATCAAATTGCTGGTACCAAATGTACTTGGTTATGTACATACATAATTGTAAACTTGTAGTGATGTAGTCCACATCAAATAAAAGCGATGTAGGCCATATGTATATCACCCCAAAAACTTCTAGCGTGATAGGAACTCGTCAGTGATAGGTCCTAGGATCGGAAAAAGGCAAACGTTAAATAAATTAAATCAAAAAAAATAATCATATAGCAAAGTATCTAACTTTACTTGTCTAGATACACCAGTAGATGTTCTAGTTTACATATATGAGGCTTCAACACCATAATAACGTCTTATAATAATACATTTTTACGTTCTCTTATTTCATAGGAAGCCATTCAAATTAATTCTCTTCAAGAAACTATTTTGAATTTAAGAACATTGAGTTTTGCGAATTCTGTGGTTTAAAATCATTTTTCTTCTCTTCAACTCTAAGGGATAATATCGTTATTAACAAATATATCTTGGGGCAATACCCAAAAAGTTCGCCAACCGCAAAAGCTGGATTCCATAACTTTATTTATAACTACATAATATTGTTACTTGAGAGAGGGATTCAATATTTTACGGCACACGACTTTTTAGTCTGTCCTAACAACATTGTTGTTCTTTTAACATTTTGTATTTATTTGAGTACAGTAACTTTCAATAGTTATTAGCACTTAAATCAATATACAGTATACATTTAATTATATCTATTTCTAGTTATCAAATTTAAATATAGTTAAGTATTAAGTATATATATATATATATATATATATATATATATATACGAGGCGTGTTTTTTAAGTGAGTACCGTTTTAGAATTAAAAAAAGACGTGCAAAGATATCGCAATAATTTTATTTTTACATGAAAGCCAGTACCTTAATCTACTTTTCTACATAATTTCCGTGAATATTGAGGCACTTGTCATAACGTGGCACCAGTTTTTGAATACCCTCCTTATAAAATTCTGCCGCCTGACTTGTTAACCACTGTATCACAACTGTTTTGACTTTTTTCATCATGCACATTTGTGCGGCCATCTTTAAATGCTCTCACCCATTTCCTTACCATTTCATCACTCATAATGTTTTGTCCGTAAACTTCACAGATCTCACGATGAATATCGATCGGTTTTACGCCTTTAGCACTAAGAAATCGTATAACAGCCCGTACTTCACAATCGGCGGGACACACGATTGTCGGAGGCATCTTAAACACTCAGTAAACAACGTATACAATGAAGAATCAGACTGTAATGGCTGTAGAAAAGTAGATTAAGGTACAGGGTTTCATTGTAAAAATAAAATTATTGCGATATCTTTGCACGTCTTTTTTTAATTCCAAAACGGTACTTACTTAAAAAACACGCCTCGTATATATATATATATATATATATATATATATATATATATATATATATATATATATATATATATATATATATATATAAATAATAGAAATATAATTTCTTTACATATATTTTATTGAAGGACTAACCTAAAAAATATAAATTAGTTAAATATTCAGCTCCCCGAAAAATATACTGATACCCACAGCAAATAATCTTTAAAATTAATATTCATTTAAGAGAACATTTAAATATTTCTAAGCAGAAAGCAATATTTCATAGTTACTCGTATTTGGTTCCTACTTTGATTGTTTAGGGTTAGTAAATGTTTAATGTTATATCAGTCAGTTCAGATTTGCAGGTTATGTTTGCATTGAAACCGTGCTTTTGGATAAAATTCCACAGTTGTGGGTTAAATCTACACAGCCTATACGCGCTATGAACCATCAGTTTACCCCTTATTCCTCCCTCACCGTTTATCCTCTCTCCCACAACACACACAGAGAGAGAGAGAGAGAGAGGCCATAGATGGGTTAGGGTTTCGCCGTACTTCTTGAGACCATTATTCTTGGCTGATCCGTACTTCAAATAGCACGTCAAAAGAAAAGTTCCGTATATAAAGTCAGAGTCAGTATAGGCATCAGCCCTGAGTATGGGGTTGTATCCTTATATCCCATGTCAAGTATAGGGCTTGTGACGCTAATTTTAATTTTAGAGTGCCCTTATCATTCGTAATTTCTCATATTGACAGATTTTGGTTCAAAAAATATATGTTAATTTTAAAACAAGAATATTTTCTACTATTATATGTATGAGAATTCTATGTTTTCTATTTTTTTTTGCTTTCTACAATATAAATAACGTCATATTATATCTTCGTCGACCAATAGGATGGTTCTCTAAAATATATTTATATATATATTACGCATTTTAGGAATTGTAAATTTTTCTGTTGCTTCTGAAATCAAAGACTTTTATTTTAGTAATTTACATACACATTATAATAATTACACTGTTTAACTTAAATCATATCTGAAATCATAGAAACGACATTTAAAGTTTATTATTTGAATTGTCAATTCCTTTTTATCTAATTTTATAATACCTTAACATTATGCACAGTGAGTTCTGTCAGCTCTAAATATTAACTGTGTGGGCCGTTGGCACATACTACAATGAAAGTAGCTATAACTAATATACAATTGAATGCAATTGTAATATCTCTCGCATGTCAGCGTTACCATATATATAAACTCGATTAAGACCTTATTGGGCATACCCTAGTCAGGCTAATCCCAGGACCACTCGATCAGGGCTTTGCATGATATATCTCTAGTTGGACAAGCCTTATGTGAACCCTATCGGGCATATTCTAGTCAGGTTAATCTCAGGACTAATGGACTGGGGTCTTATATGATACTTTCTCAGTAAGGCAAGTCGATTGAAACCCAAACAAGCAAGACCAAGTCAGGTTAATGTTAGAGCGAACCAACTGGGGCCTTATATGTTATTACCTTAGGTGACAAGCCTTATGTGAACCCTATCGGGCATATTCTAGTCAGGTTAATCTCAGGACTAATGGACTGGGGTCTTATATGATACTTTCTCAGTAAGGCAAGTCTTATAAAAACCAGATTGAAACCCAAACAAGCAAGACCAAGTCAGGTTAATGTTAGAGCGAACCAACTGGGGCCTTATATGTTATTACCTTAGGTGACAAGCCCTATATGAACCCTATCGGGCATATTCTAGTCAGGTTAATCTCAGGACTAATGGACTGGGGTCTTATATGATACTTTCTCAGTAAGGCAAGTCTTATAAAAACCAGATTGAAACCCAAACAAGCAAGACCAAGTCAGGTTAATGTTAGAGCGAATCAAGTGGGGCCTTATATGTTATTACCTTAGGTGGGCAAGCTTTATGAAAACGCGATTATGACCCTGCTGTGCAATCACTATTGAAGCATGGCCTGACAACGCCTGATCGGGCAACCATTTGGTCTTATAAGAAACGTGTCGCAAGAATGTTCCCATGACGTACCGAGTAACCAGTGTGTGGTCGTCCTTAAGAAACAGATCCTATCGCATGTGGACAAGAAAAACAGATCGTTAATAACGGGCGTTATCAATTACGGGTGTTGTGCTATATATGTACGATGTGTACGTGAGCATTCAGTATTTTTTTTATGATTTTCAGAAGAATGCGTGCTGTTAAGATTATGAAGGTTTTTAGGCCCTTAAAGTATAAAGAATGGTATAAAGAAGAAGAGACGGTATATGGATATTATTCGAGTGGTTTATAAAAATCTAACCCCTGCTTTGTATTATCTGTCTTTCAGAGGACAAAAGAAAGCTTTTATAGTGACAACAAATGCTGTCAATTATTTCTTTAGATTCTAAGTATGACCTGGCCTTAAAAGATTTCTTATGAGTAAAAAGTAAAAATCAGAAAATATGAGATAATACACAGTGTGAACAATGAAGCAATGAAGCAATGAAGCAATGAAACAATAAGAGGAGCGTAAAATTGAATAAGTTTTCAATGAGTGTACTAAGTTTTGTAATTCGATTGCGTGTTTCGTCTTACATTGTAAAGTTGTCTATCAGGGGCTCAGCTGTCTAATCTTTTTATAATTAGTCTTAATTTTTAAAAAAGAATTTACAGTTTAAACGAACACGAAAATTAAAAAAAAAAATACTACGCCATTTTTAAAGTTCATTGGGTTTACTTTTACTGATATTTTTTTATACTTCTGTGCACTTTCTATTTGTATTTTATTTAGTTTATTTAACGTGACGGTATCCTACTCAGTTGGCAGTATTTAAGGTGTTGTGACCTTAAATGTGTTAGCTACACCACTGCCTCATAAGCTTTAAGATGATGAGCATATATACAAATTAATTCTGAAAATCATAACTAAACCAAACTGGGAATTATAACCAAACCCAGATAATATCTGGCCCGGGGATCGAACCCGAGGACATAGTAGTCAGAGTCAAGCATCAATGCTCTCGCCTACTGTATCGTTATCACATAAAACCACATACCAAATGCAATATTACTGTTACAGCGTCATCCGGCTGCTAACTTGCATAATAATTCATCATTATGAAATTCTTTGCATATCCCACTCTTTCTCTCTCTTGTTCACTTGACTATGGTATGTCCGAGATATGTATAACCTTTCACTACTAGGGAAACATCATACAAACCACCGATCAGAGTTCCCATCGCATTTTTATAAATCTTGCCTAATTGAGTTGCATTTCTTACTAGCGCCTTATCAGGATTTGGGGCATTTCTGCCAAGAATCATCAGGGCAAAATTCTACTCGGAGTTTTACGTCTAATACGATAGAGTCTGTAGTTTGTAGTAGTATTGCAAAGATCAAAATGAAAGAGTTTTGAGTTTAGGGGACATCCTTAAATTATGTCGTACGTAAAGGAAGAGAAGTGGGTCCGAAAATTCGGACAAGGTGTGACAAGGGGAAAGGGGCGTTGTGATGTCACATGCTGTATAAAATGTATTTAAAAAATGTAAAAGAAGTTATAGTAGCAGTAGCAGTGGGAAGAAGTTATAGTAGCAGGAAATTTGTGTGACGTAATTTATGATTATATACACACAATAAATTATATTTGAATATGAAATTATAATAAATTATAATGACGTATTTAATTTATTCCTTAATCATCAGGATATATATTTAAACATATTTTATATCTACACACTCAAAAAAAAACTGTATAAGTTTTAGAACCAGGTATTAAAAAAATTTAAAATCCCAGAATATTAATTTTCATAATATAAACAGTTCATTTTCATAGAATTGTTTAACAAATTCAGAGAAAAATTTACCCTAAAGATAATGGGCTTGTGTCCTATGTCTTATTTTCTATAAAAGTGTACTATATATTGATAAAGTGGGTTACTAGAACCTCAAATGTTCAATTATTTTTTAATAACTCGTTATATGTTAGGAGATATTAACAATTAAGAAAGTCATTTTGTCTCTTTAATTATTAAAGGGTTTCAACATTCGAATGTATGTGACCTCACAACCGCTAGTTGCTATCTCTTTTATATAACAGAGCGTAAAAGAGATATATTCTTGACAGAACTCTGACAAGTTTACAGCTCAGAAATCTCTACTATATGTATTTATATATAAAAATATCGAATATTATTTACAGCTATTTCGAGGAACAATAAAATTTCAATATTATGTCTGCCGTAACAGGGTTAAATAAAATAAAAACTTATTATTCTTTGACTTAACTTGATTATTTCGACTACCAACAGCTACAAAACATTACCACAGCACTGACCTAATCAACAAATAACTGACTTATAAAATGCATTTCACGTCATACAAATATGGCCGAATATCTCTAACGCTAAAACTACAATTCATATTTTTAATTGCTACATCTCCGTCAACATTTAGATATTTAATAAAATACACATTTATTAACATCAATTTCAATCAGCAATTGAAAAATCGAGCACTAAAAATGAAGACATAAGCCCATTTTTATACGCATTTGTCTACTAAATTTGTAATAACAGTGTAAATTATTTTACAACACATGTAGTGCAATAACAATATTCATTGTCACTTGTTAACTGTACCAACGGCTTGTATCTATGGTGCTTTACGTTCTATACGTGCCACAGTCTGATAGAATATGAAGTGACATTTAAATTAAAATATTTCCTTACAGTGTATTTCTTGTTTCAGCTGTATTTCCTACATTCGATACGCAAGGTCCAAGTTTCCTTCATGAACCCAGAACAAGAGTTGAGTTCACAAATTCTGCTGGAGGGCGCGCAGACTGCTCTGCCCGTGGTAACCCCGCACCGTCTGTCGAATGGCTGGGAGCTGACAATATTGCAGTTAGCTCCATTCCAAATATTCGTCATGTATTATCAAACGGGTCCGTATATTTTCCTCCCTTCGAGGCGGAAGCGTTCAGACAGGATGTTCATTGGGCCGTGTACAGATGCATCGTTACCAACACGGTGGGCGTCATTGTTAGCAGAGACGTGACAATAAGAGCAGGTAATATATCTTTTATTCAAATATTTTATTTTATATCTTTAATCCAAAAACTTGCTTATTATGGGAATTTCATTCTTTTTTTTACATATTTTGATAAATTGCCTTACTACAATTGCTTTCTCTTATCTACAACTTCCATTTTAAGGGGGACGGGACTTTCTTGGATATAAAATACAGACAATTTTTGGTAATTCTTTTTTAGAAACTAGTGTGACTAGTAAGAACATAGACACATGTGGGAACGCGAACAGTTGCGACAAAATTGCTAACGTTAGCTGTGTTTGTGCAATGTGACCACATGGTGGTGTTTGAGGCGTACACAGGGGAAGCGATGCGCCTTCCATAGGTCCCCAAAAACTCGATTCAAGTATTTCTACATACAATTAATTTTGCGTGTGATATAAGGCACGGATAATAGAGAAAAGTTGACGTTTTGACTAGAAAGATTTTTTTAATAATAATTCTCCATGATACGGGTATTTTTAGATGCAATTGATTTTACGTGGTATCTAAAAAAAAGGTAACGGTTTGACTAGATAATTGTGATAGGACTCAATATTGACCACCATAAATGTAGAATACGAAAAAATACATACTCGTATTTATTCATTAAAAAAATCACTAAATTTTAAAGAAGCGTAATAAAAAGTGAGAGAATGATTGAACGATTTGAAGAAACTAAATCAGGGGTTGGCTAAATTGGCACTCAGTCAGAGCTGTGTGTCCATAACTCATTATCGTAAGCATCGAATGCGGCGTGTCAAATAGATTTGCTGCGTACCTAGGGTATTCCAACTACAAGTCCTGCAATACTCCCATTCCATTGCTGATAACCAACTTTTCCAGGTGTTTTCTATTGTTTTCACCATTTGCCAATACACAATTCAGCTTAAGGTATTTTGTCGTCTACTTAAGGGATATTGGTCTAAAGTCGGAATACTGTTCTAGACCGGACGCCAAAAGAAATCTTCTTTTTAAATTTGTCAAATAGCTGTAACATTGTTCTCATTAAAGTCATTAATGTCCACAGCTGCATGAAGAAACAGTTTTTGATCGCGTACAATGTTTTTAGGCATGGCAACTTTTTGATCGACATCATCTATTGCCGTCATTACTTTGTGACTAATGCTACATTGTTAGAATATGTTTAGGTATTATCCTGGTCAAAATTCGATTATAATTCTGCAAAGCACACTCTACGGCATCATTTTAAGCCTTTCTTAATACAAATCATCGATCAGAATGTATTCAACAAATTTTGCAAAGGTAACGTCTTTTGCGCCTGCAATATACTTAAAAATACTGTGCATTATGCTTTATTACGCATTACTGATATATGAACGCATTTACAAGCAATAGAATGACAGAATTGGCAAAGGAGCTTGCTAGAACATTCCTGTCAGCAATGCTGCCGTTTCGATGCATACCGTTCGGAATAGTGTATGAACACCCACACCAAAAAAATTGTCGAAAAATTTATTTAGACACCTCTTTCTTAATTCTTTCTAAGTGCCCTCTGCTGGTTTAAAATCTGCAGTTTGATACAAATTTGCGGTTGGGTTCTATTCCACGCGATTTTTTTTCACAGTGTGGCTGTAATCTAAAGCCGTCTGCACACGGGTCGACTGTTTGCAAACTAGGTGCGCAACGAAGTTTCCAAAGGAAAAACGATCCATGTCGAGCCGTGTTTCGTGACTCTATAGAATTTGTATGGTATTTGGGTATAGGTATGGCTTATAGGTATTTGTATGTATGCATGTATTTAAATACTTTTGAATAGTATTTGTGTACATCTATGTTCATGATGCCATCATCAAAAGCATGCAACGTAATTGCCCTGCGAACAAGAAACATAGTCGCTCAAAATGTGCTAAAAACCAATATCAAATCAGTTTAGTTTCGTTCGTGCCGTATGTGTTCTCTCACTCGTATACACGTGCGTTCACTCACTAAGAACACAGTTGCATTCTCATTCGGTGCGGGCAGATTCGGGGCTAAGGTTTGCAATCAGAGCGAACGGCCTAAGAAAGAGGCGTTAAGCATTTTTTCGATAAATTTTATTTAGAGTGCAGACAAAGAATACTTAATACAATGCTGATAAGTGGACGCAAACCTTTAAATGAACAATTCTAATGATAGTATACAAGAAACTGAGAGCTATAATCCTAGTTTAAGATACAACACGACGGATTTGAGATCTTAACTCACAGAGATCAGAGATAAGCACGGAATCGATATAGTCATTACGATCTCGGCTATGATACCGACAGAATAAAATACGCCCTAGTAAACTACATTGGTCTATTATTTTTGGAGGTTATCCTTGATTTTGATAGCCGACCGCAGAGGACTGAAACGTGTTAATACCCTATAGGATTCTATCGGATTCTGTTCATCACTACTATATATATATCACCCCTTTATCCCTCACTTCCCTCGTCCGGTGCTAGTACAAGTATTTAATAAGACGAAACACAGCCTTTCTAATACATCTCAATTTTTTTATTAAGAAGTTTGATGAACTAGGGACAACTTTCAAGATATGAGTATATTTTTCTAAATGAAATCATTGATTTTTCTTTTTCTTCGTAGTGCTAATGAACACCCTATTTTTTAAGGGCTGCTGCATTATCCTGGTCAGTAAATTTACGTTTCGTTCAATATTGATTTAAAGAATAGAACCCGTTTGTGCTGAGAATAGCATCTGTTTCTTGCTTGGTTTGCTGACAAAAGGCCAATGTAGATTATATAACGTTACCCGTATATAACGTATACCCGTTAAACACAGGGACAACGTGTATTTAAGGTTTATCTAACATAACAAAAGTTATTAACAAAGAGCTAATATAAGAATAAACAATAGTTAACTTAATAGGCGGAACAGTTCCCTTCGATTCGATCCCTAGATGAGTTTTCTGCTTTTGGTTTTATCAAAATAAATTAGATTGTGTTCATAATCATACAGTTTATTAGGTATGACGCACATATATGATGCCACGACACCATAAATACTGCTAATATTGCAGAAGCTTGTCTTTTGAAAACTAAATTTATCTACTGCGTAATAACATAATCATGTAAAGTAATATACATGTTTTATGTTTAGTTGTTTATATTTAATTTTATGATTGTTAGAACAAGAGCGGTTATTTTAAATCAATACAAAATGCAATATTTCCCTGAAAAATGGAGATATTTTTATTGTAATCTAAAGGAGAAACTCTGAGGTTAGCAATGAAACACAATATCTGCCAAATGTCACCGAAATATTGTGTTTTTCTCTTGTTGAAACATCCATAAAATTATCGCTCTTGTTGAAATATCCATCAAATTACCGATCTTGTTGAAATATCCATAAAATTATCGCTCTTGTTGAAATATCCATAAAATGAACGCTCTTGTTGAAATATCCATAAAATGACAGCTCTTGTTGAAATATTCATAAAATGAACGCTCTTGTTGAATATCCACAAAATGACCGCTCTTGTTGAAATATCCATAAAATGACAGTTTTTGTTGAAATATCCATAAAATGACAGCTCTTGTTTAAATGTTCATAAAATGAGCGCTCTTGTTGAATATCCACAAAATGACCGCTCTTGTTGAAATATCCATAAATTTACCGCTTTTATTGAAATATCCATAAAATGACCGCTCTTCTTGAAATATCGATAAAATGATCGTTCTTTTTGAAATATCGATAAAATGACCGCTTTTTTTGAAAGACTCTATATATTTCTCTTAATGTAAGGTGTAACTAACATAAATAAGATTCACTGTTACGTAAACAATGTTACTTGTTATGTTTTATAACCTATTGTATTGCTCCGGGGATCAACAATTTAGGGGCCTCCAGCTAAGTCAGTTGCGGCTTTATTCAACTTGAATTTAATTAGACCAAAAAAGAAGTTAGTTAATTTGACTGGATACAACAGATTTAAGCGATTTTCATTGTAAGTGCCCTCAAAAATATTAGTTGTTCCGGGCCTTATCTTTCTCTGAGAAGCTCAAAGTTTAACGATGATCCAATTAAGGTTTAATAGGTCCTATGCTAAATAACTTGATACCACTTTATATTCCGAGTAATCCTTTTTTCCTCACTCCTTCGAGAATCTCTTCAGTCTAGTCAGCATCGTTAATCCTAACTTTCGTTTGACTACAAAAATTTCATAAAAATTCCTGAAAAAATTATTGAAAATATTAGCAATATTTGTATAAAGGTACACATACTAACATACACTAAAAAGCACAAAAATACTTGCTTTACGTGAACATATATGTGTAGAGATTTCTAAGTATCATAGGATTTTCAAGAATCTGGAACCGGTAAATCAAAATCTCTATCCGTAGACCGTAGACCGTAGACCGTAGACCGTAGACCGTAGACCGTAGCTGCCTGCTTGCCTGCCTTGCCTGCCTGTACAAAAGTCTTACGTAAATAATAAGCTTTGAAGTTGTCATCCAACCTGCTGGCTGGATGAACGTACCAGATGGGTCAATGTAGTTGTAGGTAGACATTCATGTTTAGACAAAAGTCATTGAAATTTGCAGGTAACTAAAGCAACATCCACAAAAACTAAATTGAATATCAAATTCTTGGATACATTTTTAACTAATGTCATGTCCTTTTTAAGAAAGAAAGTTGCTCTCGTTTTGCACTTCATTTCTTAACTTAAAGTCTGTTTAAAACAACATTCTTTGCATTGTCTCTGTATATAGAGTTGTCCACGGGACCCTCACTTAGTGTCAAATCTTTCGATAGTGAACAAACCGCTTTTAACGACATCATATATTGATGTATCTTCTAAGAACTAAAATTAGTCGGTTAACTTTTTATTTTTAATAGCTTTTTCGTTAGTCGGTTAGGTTGAAGGTTACCCTCCATTCGTTTGTTGAGTCGTCGAGTAATTTTAGTTCATAGAAGATACATCAATAAATAATGTAGCTAAAAGCAGTTTTTTCAGTATCGAAAGATTTTGCACTTAATGGAAGTATTATACCATTAATTTAGGACGGGCGGTAATTTCTCTGCCCTGAAAGTTTTGCCAAAAAGAATGACTAAGTTCTTAAAGAGGTTTTTGTAACGACTTAAACTTTAATAAGATTTATTTACATACTTTTTTAAATCTTAATATATATAAATTACGTGTCACGTTGTTCGTCCGCGATGGACTCCTAAACTACTTAACCGATTTTAATCAAATTTGTACACCGTGTGCAGTTTGATCCAACTTGAAAGATAGGATAGCTTACATCTCAATTTATGATTGCAATATTATCTTATTGCAAATTATTTGTCTATTAATTATCTGTTAGCTCCAAACGATGACATCTGGCGACGATGATGGCGACATCTGTTGACTAGATTGAGTAAATATTCTGTTGACTAGATTGAGTAAATATTCAATAGATGGCGCTATGTAATGTAATATGACAAAAATGGTAGTCACAGCAACGCGTGGCCGGGACAGCTAGTCAGTTTATATATGATCTTTGAACAAGAGCGATTATTTTCTATATAAAAACGCAATTCTTCGGTGACATTTGGCAGATATTGTATTTCATTACTAACCTCAGAGTTTGTACGTTATATTAAAATAAAAACATCACCACTTTTCATGGAAATATTGCGTTTTCCTATTGATTTAAAATGAGCAGTCTTGTTGATATATCCATAAAATGAGTGCTCCTGTTGATATATCCATAAAATGACCGCTCTTGTTAAAAGACCTATAGCATAATACCAACAAAGTAAAAGAAAAATAATTCAAAAGCACTTCTTATTAGATATTGAGAGAACAACACAGACTATTTATGCGTGGCGTCGGGGTATGATTCCCGAACCAGAATTATCTTTTTTGGGTTTGGTTGTTATTAAGTTTATATGATAATGTCCTTACATAATCATAATCTCATTAGGCAGTGGTTTAGTACAATAATAATATCAGAAATAGAGATACTAATATGTAGAATTATTTTTTTAGACAAAAGCGGATCGCTTTCTTTAAACATTAAATTTGTGCAATCAGTTGACTACCGCTATCGTTTTTAATTAAACTACAAATTCTTTGACGTGCTACTTGAATTGGAACACTGGAAAATGTTAGCTGATTGGCTTAATTGATGCATCAAACTAAAATACAACGAGAGTTTGCTAATTCAGTTTAATATAGTTACTATTTTCAAACTAGTTAGATAGAAAGCCTTGTCAATATACGAGGGTAATTTAATAATTCAATGACTTTTTGAATTTCCCATGAAACTCCCGTCAACTGCCATCTGTGAATAGATTACTGTCAAATTTGAGGAAGAAACCATTGAAAACAGACAACCAGCCATTGAAACCAGGTATTCATACGATGAATGCCACGACTACGATTGAGTGGTAAAAATTGATAAATTGGGCTCTGAACTGCTACCCATCCAGCATATTCTCCAAAATTAGCCCCCTGCAACTATTTCCTGTTTCCAAACCTGAAGAAACAGCTGGACGATCACTGAAATCACTAAAACGTACGCCTATTTTGAGGGCTTTGAGAAAACCTATTATTTCTCTTCGTACACGACTGATTGCAAACTAGTCGAGCCGTGTTTCGTGACTATTAAATTTTTAACGAGGATTTTATTGTGTCGTATTTGTTTGTATGTATGTATTTAAATACTTTTGAATAGTATTTATGCACATCCCTGTTCATGATGTCCTCATCAAACACATGCAACAACATAAAACCAACCATGAGAAACAGACTCGCTGAAAACGTAATCAAAACCAGTTTAGTTTCGTTCGTGCCGTGTGTTTTCTCTCACTCGTATACACGTTCGTTCTCTCACTAACAACACAGTTCTATTCTCATTCGGTTCGGGCAGATTCGGGGCTAAGGTTTGCAATCAGTCGCCTCATGTGCGGACGCGAACGGGCTTAAAGGAGACTATGTTGATAAATAAAGCACTTTTCCAATAAGAAAGTCACAGAATTATCAAACTTCCTTGTAATTAGATGTACAAAAGCTACCTAATGCAAATTCGCCACCAATAATGGGGAAATAAATAGTACATGATAAACACAAAACCATTTGTCCGCGTTTACAACGTTAAAGTGAGAATAAACACAAATAAAGCTAAAACCTACTTGCCAATACGTCTATTAAGCCGAAATATGTAGATTTTACTATATATCACATCTGTGGGATCCCTTAATCCAATCGCTATCAGTATCACAGTGTGTGGGATCCTTTAATTTACCACTGTATGGATTTGGATTTATACAACTCTCTATGTGTGCGTCGAGTTCGAGTGCGAGTGTGTTTGTGTGTGTGAACGTGTATGTCGTTTGACTGTGTGTGTACGCATATGGAACTGAGTATCCATACAACCGCTACTTTAGGGCATGATGGGTTGGTGGGAACCGTTAGCGGAGGGAGGAGTGGGAAATGGTGGTCCGGGTGGCTTGGTGGGTGATTGTGGGAAGAGAAGCCGGATACGCTGGCGCGATTTGCAATTCGTTCCGATACAGTGAACACGAAGGAGCCCGATTTTTAATATGTGGTTTGATATGGTTGAATATTTCCTCCTTAGCTCTTTTGTAGCACATCTGTTGCTAAGATCCCGACGGTGACTGTGACGACGACATAGACGCCGTTTTAAAGATTGCATTAGACCCGTCGCACACTGCAAGCGTATTTAGGCGAATTCGGGCGTAAATCGTAACAGAGCAAGCCAGCTCCTGTGTTCTTTGCATGTGTTGTGTCACAATACATATATACCACCGATACGTCAGTACGCCAAGTCAAACTTGTGTACTGTAGGGTGTATTGGAGTTGTTTTGTACTAACATAATTTATCATGAGAGCAAACTTTTACTTTAATTTTTATCGATACACCACTGTTATGAAAGAGACTATTGGATTACGTTCCAGTCTGAGACAGCTGATTGCATTTACAAGGTTCACCGTTGTATACCATGTATACGCTTGGTTGAAATTCGCTTAAATATGGTTCCAGTATGAGAGCTACGTAACTTTGTCGCTTGCAGTGTGCGAGGGTTCATTACATTTACAGGGTTCGAATAGGTAAAGCGTAGTAGCTAGGGCTTCTGCACTCAACCCGGCCCGACCCGGGCCCTGATCTGCCGAGTATTGGCAATAAACCCGAACCCTGGATCCGGGTCCGAATGCTTTTGCTGGTGTAAAGGCAAAATTTCATAAAACCCAATGCGATTACAATTAAAAATGATACCTATTAATATATTTAATATGATAGTACCGTTACTAACCAAATAAATCATAAAGTTTAATATAGGATTAGCATAATGGATTATATGTATATTAAAAAGGTTATTCCTATTATTATGTCGAGACAACCACCAGAGACCAGGCCAATAAATAGAAAGAATTAATAGGATTAAATTAATTTAAGGAGCTATTTAAATGAAAAGAAATTCTTAAAATGCAAGTACGCACTTCATTTAGTTTCCCCAATGTTCAGTAAATCATTCGATTGTAATTATTGATCAAGTTAACAGTTTGTCGATGATTATAGTTTATATTGTAATTGTAGTATTAATTGTTTCATGTGTAACTTGTATTTTTTAAATTATTGTTTATTATTAACTATTCTAAAAGTTTCTTTAATTTTACATATATAATTTGATTTCGATCAACGTAAAAATAAATGAATTGCGATAATTACTTGAACATTTAAATATTGGATCTGGATCCGGCGGGTATTAAAACCCCGGTTTTCAGAAGCCCTTGTAGTAGCGCGTATACGTCCGGTCAAAATTCGCTAAAATACGGTTGCAGTGTGCGACGAACGTTAGGGCGTCCGCACATGAGGCGACTGATTGCAAACCTTAGCCCCGAATCTGTCCGAACCGAATGAGAATGGAACTGTGTTGTTAGTGAGAGAAGGAACGTGTATACGAGTGAGAGAAAGTACGAAACTAAACTGGTTTTGAGCACGTGTTATATCCTGGATATATTTAACGCTAAAAGAGTATGACTTTCACATGAGTATGCTAATAAATCTGCAATGTTATGAGTATCCTAATAAACCTGCAAAGTATTACGTCTAGGTATAAGTTCCCAAGGCACTTACCTACTGGTAAGTCAAGTGTTCAAGTCAGTCTATTAATTTCATATATGAGAGCTGACTTATGTAAACATTCCCAGCTAGTTGTGTGGGCCTGTATCTTTTAAATCAACCCTTAGAACTTTAGATAACAAAATCTAGATGTAACAAGTCAGGACATGTTTTGTCTCATGCACTAAAGTTACCTATAAGAAAATCTTGTCCTGAGGATCATTCACAGTCTATCCTTCAAACTATTACCACTGAATAAGTAATAGACTAATTGTTGGTTAAATTACTTATTATAACTTAATGTGAATTACTAATTCTAGTAGAACTTTTATGTATTAATAAAGTTAAAGTATATTAATAATATTTGTTTTATTATCCTGCAATAGAAAAACTATACTAACTTACAAGCTCTAAACGATATAGCAAACTAAAAAAATTCAATAAGTCTCTTTGGCAAAACCTAACAAACGTTTTCAGCGACTCTATTTCTCGGTCACAGGGAATGCTTGGTTGCATGCTTTTGATGGTGATATCATGAGCAGAGATGTGCACAAATACTATTTAAAAGTATTTAAATACATACATACAAATACCTCAGAATATGACACAGAAAAATCCCCTATTATGCTATTGTTAAAAATTCTATAGAGTCACGAAACACGGCTCGACTAGTTTGCAATCAGTCACTCGTGTGCGGAGGGCCTTAGAGTCGTGTACCGCGATCAGCTTGAAGTCAGTCGTGATCGAGGTGAAGACGTAGAGTCGTCGTATTTTGCCGCGTTTCAATAAACTGCTCGTAATAAACTCATATTAATTATAAAAGAAGTAATTGTTTCTCTCTGAAAATCAATTTCGTTTTGTTTATTAAATTACGCTTTGCCAGCAAACTTGAGTTGTTGCTGTAGTGGATACATGAGTACACTCAATCACTGGCGCATGTTCAGTCGCGTGGTTTTAATTTTGTAATTACATTCCTGTGTTAATTAAATGGCGGATTGGCGGATATTGCATTCCTACACACACACAAATATACTCGTATATATATAAAAACACGTATAGATATATAGAGACAGTTGTGGATCAAGCATTTTAAGGGCCCCAAATCACACCAAAAACATTCTCAACGTTTTCTGTTTTTGAACTATTTATTCTTCATTTTAAATGAAACATATATTTTGTCATGTATGGAAAATGGTTTTTGTTTTGTATATTTATTTTTAAAAAAAAAAACACTAGTACGGACTAGCGAACTCTTTTTATAAGTGTCATTTTGTTCAATTTTTACACAAATTTGACCTTTTAGTGATGCATAGTACGTCACAGAATAGTTTTTGTGCTTGTTAACTTTTATAAATCTTCCAATATAAAATTTTAAAACTCTGCAATTATTTGTTCTATAACTTTTGCATTTCTGGTCAATCATCATCAAAAATACTTACCTTCAATTTACATAAATTACACAAAGAACAAGAGCCTCGCAAAGATCTGCTGGCCTAGGGCCTCGCAATGGCAAAATCTCAGATAGAAATGTAACGTTTGAATTAGCTTGTAATACGATAGCGATTTGAATCTTGAATACTACGTTACAATTTCTACGTGAGTGGTGGAAAATGAACCTTTAAATTAGCTTGCCATAAGCTAGCCAACTTGATACTTGTACTGCAAGACAATTTACAATTGTTTAACTTGAAATTGTACACTTTGAAATAGAATTAATTTAAACGACCGTCTCCGGAAATCTGAAGAATGATAAAATCGAAACTGAATCTTATTCGTATTGGAGAACTCCTCTGATCTCCTAGAAAGGCTTTTAAGGCAGAATTCAGTACGTGCCATATAATCGTGAACACTTGCGACAAGATTACTTAGTAGTAATAGTGCATTACGACTTTTTACTTCACTTTGAAACATTATTTATCAAAATAGTCTCCTTTAAGCTCATTTATAAATTTAGTCCAGCGTTTTTCCAATTTTTTTATTCTGTCCAAATAATAGTTTCTCAAGGCCCACAAAATAGGCGTTTGTTTAAGTCCTCTTTGAGATAACCTGTTTGTTAGACCCAAATCTTTCACCGCCCAAGCATATCTTCAGGTTTAGAAGCAGGAAATAGTTACAGGGGGCTAAATCTGAAGAATATGCTGGATGGGGTAGCAATTCGTAACCCAATTTATGACTCAATCGCAATCGCGGCTTCCGTCGCGAGAATAGTTGGTTATCTACTTTCAATCGCTGTCAAACACAAACTAAATGACACAAAATTGATCTAAATTAGTAATAAGTTGATAGTAGCTGCCCTCGTATTCGGACACTTTTATTTGGACTATTTTATCGACACTAAATACGTACGTATTTCCAATGATTGCCCAATGAGCACGAACTTTGTGTTCAGATATTCGTGTTCGTACATAAAATGCTAATATGCGAACCCGAACACACAGGTGTGAACCGTACATAAGGCTTGTTCTGTCTCGTTTCCTCCTATAGAGCTCACAGATAAAAGGAGCTAACCAAGGAGATGTGTTAACACAGACTAGACTATAGCTTGCGCCATTGCCCCAGACACCACCGATACAACATTGTTATTTCTAAATTAGGAATTCCGGGCGCCTGTGGGTCTACTGTCATCCGCCTCATTGTCACCCTCTTCATGTGAGCCGACCCTGCTCTTGCATTATAAATATTTGTATACATATACAAAAATAATGTTTTTGTAAATACAAATAGTATTTTTGATAAACTTTGCAGCCGCATAACAAAAGGAGAGCCCCTTTTAACATGGTTTCCCTTTCCAACATGTTATTTTTTCATTTTCTTCCCATTCTTGTTTTTTTTTATCTATGTTTTCACAATCGTTGAAAATATTATTGTGTAACTAAGGTTATTTTTCTACGATATTTATAAAACTTCTCTTTTAAATTGAGAAAATATATTTTTCGGAATGAAAATAGAAAGTTCTTTAATTACGTCACAATGTTTTACGGGTGAGAGAACTTTGCTACAGCAGTCAATTGAATAGTAAATAAAATGCGCATGCGCTGCCCTATGGCCTAAGAAAGTATATATTTTATATTTATATTATTGCTCAACAAGTTCAATATCTTAATATTAATAGTGGGGTTCAACTTACTGTTTTGTTGAAACATCGATGTTTTAAATTTTCGAACACGTCAAAATGTGTTTCAATAGATTCTATTATTATAGATGAATGTATGGTACAAGATGGTGAATACCTGGCTAATTATTTGAGTGCATCAACTTTCAATAGTTATTAGCACTTAAAACAATATATACATTTAAAAACATTTGTAATACATAATTTATAGTGTATAAATACGAGTATGAATGTATCAAGATTAAATTAGATTCATTGATAAGTCAATTATTTTTAGACTTTCTCTGCTTTCAAATATCTATTTATATTCTTCAGGTATATTATAGTTTTATCTGTGTGATGAGCACTTGGAGCATTGAAGAATAATATGCTTTACTATTTATTGTATTTTATTGTTTCTCCTCCTCCTTACTTCCACCATCTATCTACTTTCTTCTCTTCTCTTGCAATCGTTCCTCACGACTTCCTCTGCTCACAAAATTTCTTCTCCTTCTCTCTTCTCTTTGTCCTTACCACCGTCATCCATACTCTTCCTTCTCTCTTTCCTCCAAGCTTAATTCACTTTCCACTTTGTCCTGACACCTATACTTATTATGTTTTAATTTTTCCTCTTCCTTCCCACATATGCTGCATAATTTCTCTTCTACTATTCCCCAATATCTGCTGCCTCTCTCTTCATTCCCTTTACTGTTGGCTGGGACTTTACTGTTGCATACGTTTGCACTAGTTTTATTCAATAAAGCCAATGCTCTTGATGCTAGCAGTGCGGATCTGTGAACACTTACCACAGCAGTACTTCGCGTATCTGTTATGTAAAGATTTCAACGTAATGGTCATTTCTTGTTACACTTTAAATACAGTTCTAATAAATGTTTTTGTGACGGTACCGTCTGGGTTTAGGGTTCCTTAGACCAAACGACGTATTTTCTGGATTTTGGTTGTCAGCAAATTTAATTTGATTATGTACCCACATAATCATAAACTTATTAAGCAGCGGTGAAGAGCACAGTAGTATAAAGGTAGTATGAGGTCATCAGTGACAGAACTCAGTATCAATAATAGGCCGATGTTAAAAAAATAAATGTAGTAGATGTAACTTTTTTTAATTAAAAAATATTAGCAATTGTCGAAGATGCGCATGGGTCAAAAATAAAAAAGCTTAAGTGCATCGATCGCACTAAGTGATTTTTAATATCATGCTGAAATGCCATGATGGACATTCTGCATGAACGATTTGAGGGTATGGTAATATCTCGCGATTTGTCCACCAAGATCGTGCGATTTGACCCCACTAAACTTTTTCTTGTTGAAGTCGCAGGTGTCGACCGATGTCCTCAAAGTCAACATAGCGCTCAAATTTAGCCAGATCTGTGCAGCAGAGTTATTGAAAATTGAACTTATCGGATTCGTGCCACCGTGCAAAACCGCAGAGGATATTTGTACGATATCCTATTCCATACATAATGGCACACATGGGCCTTTCAAATAAAAAAATAATTACGTTAATACCTCACCCACTTATTGGAAAACCTTATACTTTTTACCAAAGAAACATTCTCTAAATAAGAAATATTTGATATTAGACCCAAAATACAAAGACACAATTTTTATCAAAGTCACCTATGCGGCTAGATGCTTTAATCCAGCGCCAAACGCTGCTACGAACGCCTTCCAAAGTTGGACGCATCGTGTGGCTGATGTTGGAACTAAGTGAGTCCAGCGATCATGTTTGAAGAAGTTCGGGCTGTTGTCTCGCGTCAAAAGGGATTTCTCTATCCCCACCACACACTTGATCCACTGCTGCACGAACCGTAAAACAAAGGAAGGTTTCTTTTTTAATAAAAAATATTTGATATTAAACGCAAAATACGTAGACAGAATTTTTATTAAAATCACCTATGAAGCGCTCCCCTTAACAACATTCCTTCGATTCAAAGGATTATGAAGATATCTTTTAATTATTTTTTTATAAATATTTCTTTGTTGTCCCATACAGCTTCTTTGTTTGATGTTCCTACAATATCTGTGAATGAAGATTCTTTTTTTCTAAACTTGTTTATGACTATGAATTTTATAAATTAAATTGTATTTTCAGCATTCTGTTTTTGACGTTAATTTTCTGCTAGCAATGTTTGTTTTACTAAATTATTTGAAACACTTTCAAAGAGAGTTATTTTTACATGGCATATGTTTAACCCAAATACGCTGGTAAATTTCAGCGTTGGTACAACGTCCTCATCCTCATTCTCATCCTCGTACTTGTACATATAATATTTTGTGTGTAAAATAATGTTCGTTTACAATGAGTTCAGTATTTTTTTTTTGTTTTTTAGTCGTAAACCAACGCTACGAACCCGAAGTTCAAAACCCCGGAGGCTTCTTGGGTAATAATGTCATAATCAGATGTAGCGTGCCGTCATTTGTCAAGGAACACGTAGCGATAACATCCTGGCTGCAAGAACCATCCTTCAACATTTATCCTTCAACTTTAAGCGGTAAGTCATTTTATTATTTTTATAGAAAAATTTAATATCATAATGGAATTAGTTTTGAATGCAACTTACTATTGGCTCATATCTAAGGCCTGTCGCACACTAATACGCTTTACCTATCCGAACCCTGTAAATGTAATGAGACTCGAACACTGCAAGCGGCAATGCCGTCCAGATTCGGTTCTTACGTAGGTCTCATACTGGAACTGTATATCAGCGAATTTTAACCAAACGAATACATGCTGCAATGCTAAACCTATCCGAACCTTGTAAAAGCAATCAGCCGTCTCAGAATGGAATAGTCTCTTTCATAACAGTGGTGTATCGATAAAAATTAAATTAAAAGTTTGCTCTCATGATAAATTATGTAAGTGTATAATAACTCTAATACACCCTACTGTACACAAGTTTGACTTCGCCTTAGTCCTTAGGCCTGTCGCACACTGCAAGCGTATTTAAGCGACAGCGAATGCGGATATAAATCAGCGGCTTGGTTGAGCGACTAGAACTCCCAAACCAAACCGACTCCTATGTTTTTTGCATGTGTTGTGTCACAATACATACATACCACGTACCGATACAACAGTACGCCAAGTCAAACTTGTGTACTGTAGGGTGTATTGGAGTTGTTTTGCACTAACATAATTAATCATGAGAGTAAACTTTTACTTTAATTTTTATTGATACACTACTGTTTGCTTCCAGTCTGATCCGAGACATGTCATTTACAATGTAGGGATAGGTTTAGTGTTGTAGCATGTATACGCTTGGTTCGTTGAAATTCGGTTCCAATGTGAGAGCAACGTAACGCCCGTATTCGGACAGCTTTGTCGCTTGCAGTGTGCGAGAGTTCATTACATTTACAGGTTTTGGATAGGTAAAGCGTAATAGCACGTATACGTCCGCTTAAAATTTGTTTAAATACGCTTGCAGCGTGCAACAGGCCTAAGAGACTTATGTTATAACTGTTTAACTTCAATCCGTTAAGTTTTGACGATTTCTTGAAAGCGTACATTTTCTAAATTTTGCTACTTATACCCACACCAAGGTATGGGATTCATTTTGCCTCAACAGCACGCTTCTTCCAACTCAATCAGTCCAAAGCAACTCTTTGCCAATTTTTTACTTTCAAAGTTTTGATGTCCTCTACTGTGTCGTCCAGCCATCTTGTTGGTGGTCGTCCTCGGGTACGGGATCCCGTGGGGTTGTTAAAAGTGTAAAATCTAGTAACATTGTAATTCAATTCATTGTAATAATTCAAAATTATATCTGGTTCGCCAGCACCCTTGTTCTTTAAAAGGCCCGAATATAGTTCTTAATACTTTTCTTTCAAAAGTTTCCAGAGCTCGCTGGGTGTCTAGGTTTAATGCCCAGGTTTCTTTAGCATACAGCAGCACATGTAGTATAAGTGCCTTGTATAGCCTCAGTTTAAATTTTCTGTTGATAAATTTGGACCTTATTTGCTTTTTTAGTCCAAAGAAACATTTATTAGCTGATTTGATTCTGCTGTTAATTTCGGCATTCAGCTTGTTTTGATCGTGAATAATTGTTCCGAGATATTTGAATTCGCTAACCTTTTCAAAGGTATGGGGAAACTTACGTATCCTAATTTTTAAAATTTGTTCTTTGAAAAATCGTCGGAAGTTAACGCACGCCAATTAAAAACTGACGAGTATATTTAGTACTATCTCTGGTGGATATTTTATATGTTTGAGCCAACCAAAGATCCATTGTGATCAGTGTATGAATGAATTATACTTAAGTTATCTAATGTTTCTAAACGATTAACAATGAAATTTAAAATTTAACGTACTATAACCTATCTTACAATTATATAATGACTTTTTTCGAATTATTAGAAGACTAAAACCAACCTTTTTGGATTAATGATTAGCCATAAAGCAGAAGTAGAAAAAGCTACGGGCGTCGCGTTCCTAGAGGCCCCGCCTTAAAACAGAAAATGTTCAGGTTGTAAAATTTTGGTTTAAATATTTTTCTTTCGATCTAGCATTAGAGCAGCACAAACGCGTGAGATACTGGGTAATAAATTCTGGTTTTCAAAATCACATATGGTTTACTCTTTGACATTTGTGTTATTTAAAAAAAAACCTTTAAACCACAGTAAAAGCTGCATTACTTTCCTTAAAATAATGAAATACACCTACTTTACGAAAATACCACGCGGTCCTGAGAAATGCTATCAGTATAAACTGCAATTTTATAAATTGTAAGAGTAATGCACAAGCACTCGCTACAACAAGACAGCTACAAGTATAACGAAATTACAATAATATTTTTACATCGATACATCGATGTATTGAAACATTGTCCAACACTAGCTATACAGAGCGGCCATTTTTTATTCAGTTAAGGTTTAGGGAACATAAATGTGTGAGTGCTTATCAATAATTAGCTGGCGCGCGTTACTGCTGTGACGCAAAGGGGAAAAAGGGGAGTCAAATTATAAATATTATATCATACTTGAAATGAATTAAGAAGACAAGTTTGAAAAATATTAAATTTATGAATTTTTGATAATTTTTTTTAGGTGAACATCATAGTAACCTGGCGTTAAGTATCAACTTACCTTAGTCGTTGTGCAGGATAAGTTATAAAGAGTCGACAAACTTCGTTATTAGAAAAGCAATGTCGGTAAACCGTGCATTTGGTTAGGCAGCGACTTTTTGATTTCATTATGTAAAAGGGTCAAATCTGTCCATCTTGAAAATAATTTTGTTGAATAGTTACTTTATTTACCCACAAGTGCACCTCTGGCTCCGCGAATGAATTCAGCAAATGGCTATTGACTGGATAAGTTGATTGTTTTGCCATTGCACCAGTCCTGCAAGAAGGTTAATCCGGTTCTGTATACGTAGTATGATATTCATAATTAATATTAGCAAATAAAAGCTAAGGCTTACTGTCCATGTAGCGTAACTTCATATGCACGGTTTCGTCATTTACCGCTTGTTGTACGCGTTCTTGTAGCTTGCATTTAAACAAAGGAGGCTTTGTTCACGGGACTGCAACGTGTCATAGCTCTAGCGTACTGCACGACACATAGACGTAATATTCTTTTAAAAATGACAGCTTCGGCAGTCAATTTTGTTCAATTATTGAACAATAGTCATTCGGTATACTGATTGAAATACTGAATCATCCTCCGATAACTCTTTTGCAGCAACAAACAATCTGCGGTTAATGTTCTTTTCGATGTATGGATGAAGCTAATACATTCTACGTCTGATTCGTCGTCTTCTAATAATAGCGTATTCTATAATCACATCTTCTTCATCATTTGACATTTTCCCAAAGAAAAAACGTGTTTTCTCAATGCTAAACTTCAGAGATATTACACTGATTGCAGATATGGAGCTGTTATGACGTTACGTTAACAGAACTAAGATGTAGAATAAGACTAGCTTCATTTGCAGCTTGCATGCAACCTACAAATGAAGCTGCCGTGGACAGTAGCTCCTAATATTAAGTAAAATTTTATTACAATTTTATTTGCCAATATTACCAAACAAATGAATATTACATTAGTCCAACTCATGACGCATAACGTCAGAGCAAGAGTTGCAAAATATGACCATTTTATTTATGATATACTTTTGCTTATTATAATAGTTACAACATAAAGTAATTAATACAATTTTTAGATAATATTATCCACAGAAAAAGCATAGAAGGAAAAAAATCAAAATCATATGCAGTAATGTTTTTTTCGAACTGTTTTACTGAAAAATACTTTAATGCATATGTGTACTCTTTTTATTTACGACCATCGCTTATATTCAGGCGTGAAAATTAAATAAATTACTTAAACTAATTTTTTAATAGAAATAATAAAATTAATTTTTATATTTGCGTTAAAAAATAATATAATAATATTTTGTTTTAATGTAAAACTATTTGTTATTATTAAATCAGTGAAAATAGGGATTCTAGTTTAACTATAGCGAATTTTCATTCCATCCATGGAAATTTAATTTCTTTAAGCTTTTCCATTAAGTATCTCTCTTTTTAAATCCATGTTGCTGTACTCTTTGCTTCTATCTTCTCAAAGTGACCTCTGCTCCCAATACAAACTTTGCTATTCTAAAATGCATGTACATATGGTAGGAGGACGGTGGTTATTGGGAATTTTGCTAATTGCTTTTTCATTTTTGCTAATATTTGGCACAAATGGCAACGTTCAGAAAATTACGATAATAATTATCGTAGTCACATGTTTACACATATATATTAAAAATCTTGTGGGAGGGTCTTTTCCTGAAGTGTTTTTTGTAGTAGATGTGGATGGTCCGCCACTGCTACCGTATTAAAAAAACGTATCAATACCCCAGTAAACATTTTGGAGTAAATTCTATTACTTTTTATGAGTTTTTTGTCATAAACGCGTTTGTTTTCTATTCAGTCGTTCATATGGAATGTGTCTTTTATGAGCCACAGACGGCGCAATGACTGCTCACTGTTGAATAAAAGTGACTAATGTGACAGGTAGGGAATCAATTTGAACTAAAATTGATTTTCTGTGTGTTACTCCAACTTGTAAAACGGTAGAATTGAAATGTACGACTGACTAGAACTTCACCTAGCCATTATCGAGCCGCGCTCTACTATCAGTCAACGTATAACGTATAGATACGTTTCCCGCGTACAATATGTTAATTACGAAAAATTTGAGGAGGACCGCGCCTCAACTTGTGCCTAGTGGGCCAACGATCCTAAAAGCGGCTCTGATTGAACCTTTTACACACAAAAAACAAATAACATATATAAAAAACAATAAAACGAACAAGAAGAACATCGAGGTATTGACAATCCCTATCTCTTGGGCTCTCGACCATTGTTCTTTGTAAACTATCAATAAATTTAGTGAATCCTGCTCCACCAACACCAGTCACTGCCCTTCCTGTGAACCACCGAGTGGACGTCGTACATATAAACATGGATGTTTGTTTATTTGCTTTTAGATGGAAAATACCACATGCTACCCACCGGTGAGCTGATGATAATTAATATAACGCGGAGTGACGCACAACGAACCTACCGATGTCGCACACATCACCAGTTGACCCAAGAAGCCGTGGTCAGTCCCAATGTGGGTCGAATACAATTGACAGGTAATATACATTCCATTGCTTACGTCACTAACATTGTCCTCGCCACATTACTAACACTATTGGAGTACTATAGTATTGGATACTATTGTGAACTCATACTCGTATGCTGGTGTTGCTTGTTTAATTTTTGATTGAAATATAATGCCGGTTTTACATCAGAGAGACAAAATAACAAAGCACGAACTAAACTGAAAAACTGAACAGTTCCTAAACCATTTTCGTATGCATCTCTGTTGTGTAAAAGAGATGGCACATCATGCGATGTGACATCACACGCAGACTTATATTTTAAACCTTTGGATCTCTTTAATGATTAAAGGGTCAAAAATGACCCTTGTGAAAATCTCTTTCAATATTATTTAAAAAGTAATTGAACATTTGAGTTCCTAGTAGCCAATTTCATCAATATATGGTAAAGTTTCATAGAAATTAAGACATAGGACACAAGCCCATTGGAAACACAAATAGTTTAATTGCGTTAGCACGTCTGGTTTGCTTATTGGTTGACTCCAGGCCTTAATATTCTCTTTTTTTTACAGAAATGAGGGAGGCTGTTCCCCCAATTCTTAATGAGAAGCATGTGCAGTTATCTTGCAGACTTGATGACACCGTTGTGGTACCCTGCGTAGCCTACGCGAACCCCAGGCCGACCTACAGGTATGTTGTAGCAATTGTATTTATTGTCGCCAGTAACATAGCGTGCCTTAGACGGGCCCCGTATCAAAATTTGTTGGGAAGCCCAAGTGATTGATAAAGATTTTTTAAAGAATTTTTGCTTCCACACGTTTGGGGCGCCTGTAGCCCGGGGGGCCCGTATCATTGATACGGCAGATTCGGCGGTAGCTACGAATTCTAATTACATTACTGGGGGTATATACGTGGTACTATAAAGTATTTAAATTGGAATAAAAAAATTACTACCCTGAAAACATTTTTTCGTGTCATAGTAATGCCTGATTACAATTTGAGTAAGATTTTTCGAAGCACGTTCTAAGTCCAAATGCCGATTCCTATACTAGGTCGAGTTCTAGAATATTGAATTCGAATTTTATACGCTTCGGATCCAAATTGTTTGTAGGGTATTTGAAATATTTAATTTAGGCTGCATTGTATCAAGTGCTTTCTGTTATCCCAATTTCTTCCAGGTCGTTCAAATAATTAGGGTGATATTTCCTTGATGGCGTGGACAATGTTGACCTTTAATACTGACCAAAACTGGTGTTAAATCACATAGCCTTGCGAGTCCATTACCTGGACCATTTCTTAAAATAATACAATCTCCAAAGTTGAGTCTGAACAAACTGATTGTTTCGTTCACCAGTCCTGGGGCCGGAGTCTTTATCTCACGCAGCATTTTATTTTTCAATAGGCTCCAAATTCATATTCTAGAGGGGCACACTGACATAGAGTTCTGGATTATTACCGGAATTTATACAAATTATCGCACAAGCATTTAGTTTTTATTATTATTAAAAAAAGAGCCAATTTTAAATTTTTCCCTCCCTCATCTCTTCTTGTCCCATCTTACCCTCAATTATCTCGAAGAAATAATCTGTTCTCGTGGCTCTATTTACGTGGACAGTTACACATTGCCTATTTTCGTTTTCGAATAAGTATGGGCTAATCTTTGTTACACTATATGCGGCCAAAATGTCTCTTTACAGTCCCTGCTTTAGAGCCTTATTTTCCCTACAAACATTTTTTAGTATCGTAGTAATGTCGAATAACCTGATTACTATTTGAGTAAGATTTTTCGAAGCACGTCCTAAGCCACAGGTACGATCAGGAACAGAAATTTCGTTTTTGTTGTTCATAAGTTGCTCTATATCGCCCAAATATCGATTCCTATACTAGATCGAGTTCTAGAATATCGTATTTGAATTTTAAACGAATCGGTTCCAAATTGTTTGTAGGGATGTAACTGTTTAACTGGCGTACGTTTACTTTCAACGATTTTTTAAGGGCCTTCGATTCCTAAATTAGGCTTCTTATACCCGCTGCAAGGTATGGGATTCATTTTGCAGTTTATTTATAGTCGACTGATAGTGTTGCGTAATCTTTCGTACCCTAAATGGGCTTGTGTCCTATGTCTTAATTTCTATAAAAGTGTACTATATATTGATAAAGTGGGTTACTAGAACCTCAAATGTCCAATTATTTTTTAATAACTCCTTATATGTTAAGAGATATTAACAATTAAAAAAGTCATTTTGTCTCTTTAATTATTAAAGAGATTCAACGTTGTACACATTCCAAGTGCATGTGACATTACAATCCTTGTGTAAGGTTATCAACCTTACAGATCATAAATCTCTGCTATATGTATTTATATATCAAAATATCAAATATTATTTACAACTATTTCAAGGAACAATAAAATTTCAATGTTATGTCTGCCTTAACAGGGTTAAATAAAATAAAAACTTATTATTCTTTGACTTGACTTGATTATTTCGACTACCAACAGCTACAGAACATAACCACAGCACTGACCTACTCAACAAATACAAATATGGCCGACCATTTCTAGCGCTAAAACTACAATTCAAACTTTTAATTGCTATATCTCCGTCAATATTTAGATATTTAATAAAATATACACGCCAATACACATTTATTAACATCAATTTCAATCAACAATTGAAAAATCGACCACTAAAAAATGAGGACACAAGTCGAAATCGTCGGAAATTCACGCACGCTAGTTAGACAGTTACAAGATAGGGGGTCTTAGTGTTACTTTGTTGAATAAATTATGAAATGTATTTACTTATTCGTTCATGAAATGATTACCTCATTTTTTTTAAGTCACGTGACTGAGCACCACCGCCTGGGCTGGCGTATTACGCGGTGTATAATTTTCACCTCTTTGGATTTTGACACATGTCTCCAGGCTATAAGATTATCTTTTATTTCACAAGGTTTTTCTTAGTACTTATTTATAAATATGAATCAGCTAAATATTCTGATATGCTATTAAATTTTGACAGATTTCAAACTAACCGTGGAACCTAAAAATAGGTTTGTACATCCCTTTGAAAATGTAATATTAAAAAACGTGCAATAAATTGATAAAACAATCTATGGTGTTGAAAATGGAAGAAATACGAAACAATTTAAAAGATCAGTTGCTTAGGGGTCATCCGTAAATAACATCACATAAATTATATTGTTTCTTCCTCCTGTCCTTATTGTCACGTCTTGTTACACCTTGTGGACGCTCTCTCCCTGTTGTGACGTCACACATTTGAAGAAAAAAAATTCTTAGTTTAATTTAGTTTTTGATCGTTTTTTTCTTAAGTAAAATTTTAGATTAGATGTGGGGACTCAGGAATTTGGGAAAATTAAATTCACTTCAATATACTGCACAATTAAACAGTTGCACACAAAATACCAAGTGCGATTTTAAATCTTACGCTCGTCGCACACTGCAAGCGTATTTAAGCGAATTTTGACCGGACGTATACGCGCTACTACGCTTTACCTATCCGAACCTTGTAAATGTAATGAACCATCGCACACTGCAAACGACAAAGCCGTCCGAATACGAGCGTTACGTAGCTCTCATACTGGAAGCATATATCAGCGAATTTTAACCAAGCGAATAGATGCGAGAACGCTAAACCTATCCGAACCTTGTACATGGAATCAGCCGTCTCAGACTGGAAGGAACAGTGGTGTATCGATAAAAATTAAAGTAAAAGTTAGCTCTCGTGACAAATTATGTTAGTGCAAAACAACTCCAATATACCCTACAGTACACAACTTTGAATTGGCGTACTGTCGTATCGATACGTGGTATGTATGTATTGTGACACAACACATGCAAAGAACACCGGAGTGTGCTTTCTTTGACCACTACAAGATGTTCTTAAAATTTTGTTACATTTTGTTTCCAGCGGCAAAATGAAATCATCTTTTGTGACGTCATTATTCAACGAGGAAATTTTAAATTCGCTTGAATATCTAATCTAATTAAAAGTAGTCTAATAGCAGTAAAAAGTTTTAATATAAACAAAACATTTATTGTGATTAGTAAAGATCAAACAATACGTTTATACCTCCCACAGTGTAGTTATTTGTTACACAGAACTAAAATGGCCTCACACCGTGGCATTTCCGCGAAATAAAACTTTTAAAATGTAAACAATTTTTATATTTTCTGAAAAAGTTAAAAAAAAAAATATATATATACATAACTTTTAATAAAGTTTCAAAACATCTAATAAAAGAAAATATGAATCAACCCAATTGTTATAAAAGTTCTAATCTTTTTATTTAAAGGAAAATATTTTCATCAAAATTTAAAAAATAAAAAAAAAATAATAATAATAATAAAACTTTAAATTAAAAAGAATACCGTTTGTTCCATTGATGCATTATGTATACTTATTGAACTTTTTTTGTATTTAAAATAAAAAAAAAATTGATTCCTTTGATATCAACGGGATTGTTATAGCTTCGTATTAACCCGTGACCCCCCTCCCCCTTCCCAGTATCACATCCGTACCATCCCTTGAGGATATGCCGTTGCAGCTCGGTCTTTGTACAGAAATATAATACTACAATAGAAATAATAACGATTTAATAATACAGATATAGATTCGAGTAGATAAAATATGAAGTATACTACAAAGTTAATTAAATTACGATAGGTTTTAATCAAAGACCGTCTCTGTTTAAGTACATCAACCTACCGCCCTCTACTTGTTCTGTACTTGTCTTCTCAGACGAATTTATCTAAAGAAATGAAATCTCCAGCACTTATGTTTATTGCTTTATTAATAAAAATCTGTTTTATTAACATGGTTAAATTAAGTGCAAAGACTGGATTTGATTTTTTTTGAATAAATAATTTGTGGTTCAAAAGATATAGTACAAAATCAAAGTGTGTGACTACTACATACATCTGTTAGTAATCAAAATACAATTTTTGTAGATAATTATTAATAGAGAAATGTTAGGGTTCTCTCAATTAAAACTCAATGATCATATACAGGGTGTCCCAATATTCAACGATAAGCGGGCACCGGAGGGTGGTCCTGCTCATGACTACACAAGAAAAAAAAAATTGTTTTTTATGAATGAAAAATTGTTTGTACCATTTGTTTTAATTCATTCAACTATAAAAAACCTATTTTGGGTATTGTAAAAGAGATAACCATAAACAACAACATTTTATGAAATGTGGTTCTTGTTTAGAAATAGCATGCATAATTTTTTTTTATTGCTAGTTTACCTGGAGTATTATACCATTTTGGAATCCTGAAGAGTTGCGCCAATTTAAAAAAAAAAACTTGCCATAGTAGTGTTCATACTTTTTTTTTTACACCACATTTTAGGGAAAAAAATAATTTCGATTGATTTTTGTGTAAAAACTACTAGTATTCTGGGATTTTTAATGGTTTTGGTGGATAGCAGTGCTATTTAGGTTGCCGATACAAAAAAAAAATCAGAAATATTTAAAAAATTGTGGTCATGGTAGTTAAAAACATCTTAAGGTGTTTCAATTTTCGAAAAAAAAAATTATTTTTTTTCTAATTCCTAACCAAAATGAGATAAATTTTTTTTCTTCTTTTTTTCTCGTGTAGTCATGAGCAGGACCACCCTCTGGTGCCCGCTTATCGTTGAATATTGGGACACCCTGTATATAACACAAGCAGCTAGAAAGGTAACGAGTGGAGAAATTCAATACGATGTGGACTTATTAGCAAAAAGCAAAAACCTAGTGAAGGAGAAGTAGCAGGGTATGTGAGACAATTCGGAGATATTTGGTGGTGGAAAGCCCAAGGTTCGAGAAAAGTGTTGTCACTTATATCGAGTTAGGGTAAACCGTACCGGGGCATTAGCACATCTTAAAAGAAACCACATACTACAGGAAGATACGTGTAATTGAGGGAGGGGGATAACTTTGGCCTGTCTCGAGTGCTCTACCGTAGCGTTGGCTTGCCTCGGTTGATGAGCGGTCTTTTGACACAAGTCAAAAGAAACGAGTGGTGAGACCAAAAGCCATGTTCATTTTCGGCACATCGACAAATGTTTCGACAAATGTCTCGCCGTGAATATTCTGTCCAATGCCCAAACCTTGAGTGTTCCTCGTATCCACTAGTTTCCCTCAGATACACGGCTTACGGCCTCCGCACATGGGGCGACTGGTTGCAAACCTTAGTCCTGAAGCAGCCCGAACCGAAGCAGCTCTTTGATTGGACAAAATTGAATGTGGCATTAAAATTGCTGTTTTTAATAACAATTAGTAATAGAAATTGTTTTTATTTCTTTATTTTTGACAAAGTGACATTAAACTTTTTTTAAATTCTACTACATTTTGAAAGATTGTAACATATTTAAGATTATAATATAATATGGTTTTTCTTAATTTAATATTTTTAATTTAAAACATTGGACCTTGTACGGTTCTTAAAAAACTAAGAAAACTTAAAAAATTAATTAAATTAAAAATGGTACTGTGAATGACTACGCGTACAAAATTAAATTAAAGCAATGAGTGGGAATGATATTTTAGGCAAGGACTGTTTTCACCGTTTCTATAGTTTGACCGCCTTGTACATATATAGCAGTCTGGCATCAATAGTGCAAGCGTTGCAACAGGGCTTTGGCCTCTGTGCTCTAGGGGCTCCATTTTATGTGCCCGTTTACCGACTTTACGCCAGTGCCCTCACTGGACCTATAAAGATTCCCACAAGCTCCCATTCAGCTGGTTAATGCGGCTCTGAAATATAAATAAATTGAACCATAAATTTCTTTTACAGGTGGCACATAAAACGGAACGGCCGCGATGAGTTCATAGAAAATGGATTCAGTTCGGGACACTTCATAATTCGAGATGGTACACTTGTTATTTCAAATGTTAAAGAGACAGACGCTGGTAGTTACTTCTGCACAGCAGCAAATGAAGGCGGAAGTGAAACATTGGAGGTTCAGTTATCCGTCACTGCTCCTCTAAGCATACATGTCCAGCCAGCTAGACAGACTGTTGATCTTGGAAAACTGGCGACACTGGTAAGTATTGTTACTAATATTATGTGAATATATGCGTGGTTGGTTGCGATTATTCGGCTAAAGTTCACACTTATTTGACAAATATTTTCGGTTTAATGTTGGTAAAATGTCAATCAAATGACAAATCAAATCGTCCGAATATTTGTTACGGACATGTTTAAGATACCGTTCACACGTGCATGACTTTGACATTAAAACATAACCTACAATTCACAGTAAGAATGCTTTATTTCGTATCTGAACATTTTCTGCAAGTTTTGCTTGGAGACATTTTACAACGCTGTGATTTGCAATCATATTGCATTATAGAAAACTAGAGTTTACCCCCGTCTTTTTGGCGTGTATGATTTGAATCCTATACAATCGAATCGTAAATAAGTTACCAAGGTTAGCCTATATACAAAATTTCAACTTTCTAGCACAATTTTTTCTCTTAACAAATACTGCCCCCGTGCCCCCAAATAAAATTTTGAATTTTTTTTATTAATAATATACTTAATTATTCTAGAATCCAGAATATGAACTTTCTCCAAAGTTCTCTACTGGGTTCTGGGTTCTCTACTGGAAATTCTTCAACCCTCCCTTTTTCAATTATTGAATTTCTAATTTTTAAGAAATATCAACATTAAATACCTTAATACACATGCGAAATTTCAACTTTCTATCTTTTACGAATTAAAAGTAATACAGCAAAAAAGGGCTCACTTTGTTTCCAGTTTTTCCAAAATTACGGGTTTCCAGGAAATTCAGGGGAAAATCCGGGGACGCCAAAAGTCTTAGAATTTTTTTCTCTACAAAATAGGAAATTTTCAAAAACTTCACTGGAGCCGTTTTCGAGATGCCATACAAAATTCGAACCAAACATATAAGAATATAAATAAACACTTGGAACATTATAATTATAGATAGAAAATCATCTGGTTGTAAAAGTAACACAAGTCATAAAGAAATATATAAACAACTAGTTGCTCACTCGACAGACGTTGCCTTGTCCAAATTTTCCTTGTCCAATATATAAAGTGTACTATATATTGATAAAGTTGGTTACTAGAACCTCAAATGTTCAATAATTTTTTAATAACTCCTTATATGTTAAGAGATATTACCAATTAAAAAAGTCATTTTGTCTCTTTAATTATTAAAGGGATTCAACGTTGTACACATTCTAAGTGCATGTGACATCACAATCCTTGTGTAAGGTTACCAACCTTACAGCTCATAAATCTCTGCTATATGAATATATATATATATCAAAATATCAAATATTATTTACAGCTTTTTCAAAGAACACTCAAATTCCAATATTATGTCCGCCTTAGCAGGGTTAAATAAAATAAAAACTTATTATTCTTTGATTTGACTTGATTATTCGACTACCAACTACAGAAGATTACCACAGCACTGACCTACTCAACAAATAACTGACGTTAAAATGCATTTCACGTCATACAAATATGGCCGACCATTTCTAGCGCTAAAACTACAATTCAAACTTTTAATTGCTATATCTCCGTCAACATTTAGATATTTAATAAACACATTTATTAACATCATTGTCAATCAAAAATTGAAAAATCGACCACTAAAAGATGAGGACACAAGCCCATTAACATCATAAATTACTTTTCACGTGAAAAATATTACCTAATATATAACGAAATCCAACTACCTTTTCTTGAATTAACAAAGTGACAAAACTTCTCAAGAAAAACTTTTCATGGACTAAAGAATCTTAAAAGAATTTAAAGTATATAAGTTAGCAAAATTTAAACCTTTTCGGATTAAATATTTCTAGGTTGTGCTCAATAAGCTACATATTTCATTGAATTAAACATGCGACATCCAACATTTATTGGAATAACTTTTACAACACGTCCACACTGGTGTGACATGTACCTTAATACATTGGCATCTTTTATAGTTCTTACAAATTCATTCAAACAGTTTTTTATGTTTAGAAAAAAAAGTAGTAAAAGTCAGTTCTTTAACAATATGGTCTGTTCTACATAGTGCCGAATTTAGAGGTGTGGAGGCCCTGGCGTAACGAAGGGGCTTCGCCCTTATGTATTTTCCGAATAAAAGGAACAATTTTTTCCGTCAACTCTTTAAAAAATTTAGTACTTTGATCTCTATTGTGAACAGCCCCGGGGCTGTAGCCCCACCTACCCCCCTTCAATTGCGGGCCTGGTTCTACAAGGAAACACATTGAAAGCGTATTCATTAAATTAAATGTGTTGGCCGCTTTCCATGTAGGTGGTCACTTTGTGAACATTTTCCGCAAAATAGAGATAATATTTAATTTATTTAATTGTTTTTGATACTGGATTAGGAATCCTGGGTTGTCGGAAAGCTTAGTTTCATATCCATGTGGCGATAATGACAATGTTCTGTTGGCCGCTACTGCTTGTGTTATAATAGGTACAACTACTGAGGTTGTACTAGAGACTGAGACTTGACTGCATCACAATCCTTTGTGACTTACCGTGAAGCTTTGGAAACATTTCTATATAATTAAAATACTCTGTAGAGTTTTATTAATGTTTTATTAGCATAAGTAGAGTTTTTATTAATCTCTAATGGTGAAATCGCACAGGTCTGTATGTTAAAAGTTCAACACATTTAGAACACTCATGTCTAAATAACTTCAAGTTATGAATGCAAATATATAAATGTTGGATGTCGTATGTTTAAAGCTGGTACCAAACGATGTGCTGTGGCATTTTGCTATAGACGATGCGTTGAACGTTTGATTTAAATGTTTGCCTCCAACGTGTGAGTCAAATATTGGAAGATTGACAGTGAAAGTTTCCTATTACACGGTGCAACGAATGTTTGATAACACTGACACTGTTTAACAAATACTTCCAAGTAAATAAAAAACCTTCAAGTATAGAACCTTCCTTTGTTGGACGATTCGTGCAGCAGTGCATGACATGTAGATCAAGTGTGTGGAGGGGGTAGAAAAATCCTTTTGACACGGGTCAAAAGACCGACAACAGCCCGAACTTCTTCTAACGTGAATGTTAGACACAATTACTTCCACCATCGACCACACGATGGCATAAAGCCACGTTTTATGTTCTGCGGGAATTTAACCACAAATTTAATAAACTACAAATTAATATACTTACACATTTATATCCGCAAACTTTTCTCATTACCTTCGTAATACGTAAACTTTATTTTAACCGTTCAAAAAGCCGCGTCCAAATGATGACAGGAGAGGTCGGGGGGAGGTCGGGAGGAGGACGAGGAATGTCACCTGCAATTGCATCTCTTGACAATTTATGTAGATCTCATAAACTAATTATTCGTTAATAAACAACTCAAATATTGTTTATATGCTAATTCTGTTGGAGCATGCGCTGATTTCTATACCTCCCTCACATTCTCACTCCCTCCATCACCCTCCTTTCACTTCCCATCACCGGGCTTAAATAATTAACCGCTGCCTGATACTGTAACATCCTTCCTTCCTTCTCGATGAGTCGCACAAAGATAATCCCATTGAAAATGCAAATACAATATTACAATGTTATTATATTACTGAATCGATACTACCCAATTAATAATCTAAATTTAGGTTTTATAATAACCAATTATGACACTATAAACGTGAACCAACCGTAAATATCACAAATACTTAATACAATCAAAAATATATATAGAGTTTTATTCAATGTTCATTTAAGGAGGTACAGGACGTTAACGTAAATGCTGAAAACGTTGTGAAATTTTGAGGATCGATACAAATAGTTAAAATACATGCTGTCTCAAAATTTTAGAGATCTAGGGTTCCTAGTTTTCTTTTTATACATGATTAAAAATAGTCATTTTCCATACAAATCATAATTTTTAGCTCAATTTCATCATATAATATAACTTTTAACTATGAAAAAAATGGTGACACGGCTTTTAAAAACTAAGTGTATATAAAAGAGTCTTTTCTGTAACTATTGCAAAAAGAAAATTATCAAAAGGATACCTATATACGAAAATATTTAAAAAAAACCAATAAGAGACAGTAAGTGTAGGTTATAAGCCGGCAACGTTGCAAATCCCAAGTTGAGCGGGAAATTCAAAATCGGAATAAATATTTTATAAAATATAACAATTTATTTGTCAAAGAACCAAATCACGCATGCGTGATTACAACACACGTAAATTTACAGGGTTGCCAAATTTATTATTCCTTTTTCAAAATATTTAATTTGAATTTAAATTGAATTAATATAAATTTGATATTAATTATAGATAATTTTTCATTTATTTAACTATTATATGCATAAAAAATCATTTTAATTACATTTCGTATTACCGAGAGATAAACTATTTCCATTGACGGCACGTCCTGTACCTCCTTAAGGAGATGTAAATAATTTCCGTAACAATATTATATTACTTATTACTTTTTTCATGCATATGAAAAATAGTTTTAAAATTTATAGATAATAATTCACTATAAATTTAAGAGAAATTTAATTGCTAAAACGAGTTTGTAACAGAAAACAAAATTGATATATGAGTAGAATGTAAGATCTATAAGGTATTATATAATTTCCATAAGTGTTAGGGACATAAACATTATATATTTTTAAAGTAAAATTTTATATATTATGTAATTGTAATATCTATGTATTTTGAATCGGCAAGAAGGTTGAATAAGCCATATAAAAAAAAAAATAAAAGATAATTGCTAAAAATTTATAAACATTAAATTGACTAAAAAAAAAGGTACAACACCGCTAGAGTACATATCCTGAAAACTTAGACCTAATGCCTTTCGAATATTCGCGGTTACTTATGCGTCGACTAACTACACAAGCGACGTTGCCAAATCTTACATCGTGTTTTAAACAACGGAAGTGACGGATGATTGTGAAGATATTTTTTATAAAAAATGTCTGTTATTTTTGTTATTTCTTCTGAAACATACAATTTTGATTATTTTAATCTAAAGCTTGATGTTTTCTGAACCATATTCAATTGAAATAATAATTTTCTCCATTAGATGCACAAGTTAATGAATCCCCATATACTTAAACGTGAAATTTCCAATTGTTAAAACTAATTATTTCCTTGAAAGTTTCGGAAACCTACTCTTATTAAATTTGTTTATTATTTATTGACTATCGTAGAACAAATTTACTAAGTTTTAGCAAGTTCTCCTTACTACTTCTCCTTGTTTAGTACGAATATTCCCGCTAAACGTAGAACGTAAATTTAACATAAAATAACATTAAAATCTTACACAAAAAACCTTTCAAAAATTTACGTATTGTTTATGCAACATTTCGCAACTGCAACTGAGTAAATTGTAACTGGATATAATTGAAGAAAGTTATTTACCGTTAAGATAGTAAATTCGACAGGATACAATTGATATATGATGAAAAAAATATATGTCCTTTATTAGCCCCATAGATGACAACCTTGTTGTCAACCATGTTATTCATTTCACCAACAAAGGAAGCAACATGTTTACCAACCAAGATGTCAACATTACTTTTTTGTTCACGGCATTATTTGCAAGGTGATTTATTACTCTTCATGCTGTTTCAGATTTTCTTAAAATATCATTTTATTACATACTATTTAATTTGAAAAGTTTAACACCAAATATCAAAAGATCCAAGTGTTGTTACAACATGAAACTGAACCAGCAACCTGCTCACAGACGTACAACATTCAAAGCAACATGGTAACCTTGTTGTCAATCAAGTTGGTGGTTTATGGGGTCCATTAAAAATGTATGTTTGTGTAAAAAAAAAACTTAAAACCTGTTCATACACTTGTTTTTAAAATATGGTAAACATTCGAACATTCGTTTACATAAAATAAGAGTTAGGTTATTACATATACTTGTTTACTATGGCATAAATACTTGGCAAAAATTGTTAATTATGAGTAATAAACTTTCAGATACGTGCACACTGAGCATTGTAGTTTATGTTGAATGTTATAGTTGTCAGCGCATGTGTATACGGTATCTCGAACATGAAAGACGAAAATAATCGGACACTTTGATCTGTTTAATTTACCAACAAAAAAATATGCTTGTCTTCGTTCGAATTATTTCCGAAAGTCGTCGTCGTACATAAAGGCCGAATATTCGTAACCCTATTAACATTATTTTTATTTTTTTATTTTAATGTTTTTGCCATTAGGCACTACATTCTTCTGCCTTAAATCATTAAATTACATATCATTGTGATTAATTACATACTCTCTACACATTCTCACTCCTTCCAAAGAAACAATAAAAATAAAAACAAAACAAATAAATTTAAACCCCTACTGTTTTTCTCTTTCTGCTACTCTCTCTTCTCTTTCCTCGCTCCTTCTCTCTATCTCCGCTATCCATCTCTTCCCTTCACTGCCTCCCTTTAATAACTGCACAATCTTTTTATAAACTTTTTACTCTTTTCTCACTTAATGTGCTCTATTTTCCAAATACCTGTTGCCTTTCTCTTCGTTTTCCAATCTAAATCTTGCAATTTTTCTTATGTTCCTTGCCTCTTTCTTTCGTATGTATTCCGGTATCTCTCTCTCCCAAATCGTCTTGTATCTTTCATTATATTCGCTGTAATGAATTTTTCCCTACATAAAACATATACTCGTGTATCAGGTTTGCTCGGTGACGGGGCTTCCCCAGGCCGCAATGTGGTGGCTTAAAGATGGCCAGCCCTTAAGGACAGGTTCCCGAGTAAGAGTGGTATCTCGTGAACAAGTCCAAATTGCCGCAGTGGCTAAGGAAGATCGAGGCATGTACCAATGCTTTGTAAGAAATGACCAAGAAACTGCTCAAGGAGTTGCCGAACTTCGACTTGGTGGTAACATTTTAATACTTTATATCAATACAGTCTTGTAACACAGATATTAACAAATCTTTTACATATATCATTTTCAGAAGTTTCACCACAACTGGTTTACAAATTTATAGAACAGACAATGCAACCAGGTCCTTCCGTATCATTAAAATGCAGCGCCACTGGTAATCCTACACCACAAATCACCTGGACGTTGGACGGATTTCCATTACCGCAAGTATGTTACATTAATGTTTCTCCCACTGGTCTGAATTAGAAACCACATTTGACGTATCCATGTCAACATTGATACGTCATATGTGGTTGCAAATGACGTCACATAGGACAACTGTCTTTGAATAATTGTCACATATGAAAATTCACATGAAACCTAAAACAAGGAAAAAGATTATTAAAGTATTTTAGGTATTTATTCAGTTCTATTTAATTGATTCATAATATTTAAGCATCAAACTATCTCTGTGATATTTGGCTTTGAGCAAAGGATATATCACTGGATATAAAGTTATAAGAGTACGAGTTGGTAGTTGTCTTTAAATTACTGGTAGAGTAAGTTGAAAAGCAGACTATATTGTTGTAATACAACCATAGAGGTATAAGAATAGAGTGCGCAAGAGGCTGAATACTACGATAAAGGCAAAGAGAGAGATAGCTGACGACTGTGCTCTGTGTTTCTTTCTAGCCGAGCATAGCATCTGCTTGCTTGCTTACCCCCTACCTCACCGCCAATCACTCAAGCCAGCTGCAGCGGTTCGGCTAGAAAGAGACAGATAGGACACTCGCCTGCTATCTCTCTCTTTGCCTTTATCGTTTCCTCTTACATGCGACCGTACCCTGAACTACCAAAATAAACAAAAACACAGACGCGAACAACTGGAAAAAAACTAAAGAAATGAATTCGATTTATGTAAATGAGCGATTATGAGCGTATTCGAATGCAACATTGTATCAAACTTTCAATCGACCGACTACTTTTTGAGTTTTACTTATTGAATTTTTATATATAAAGATTGTAAATTTTGGTAAAATAGGCGTTAAAATACCTAGATACGGCTCTGACTACATTCAACTAGTAAATATAATTATCCTTTGGGATATATCATCCTTAGGGGCTTATGTTCACTGAGTTAAATCATATTATTGGTGTTATACTCATTCGTATTATCCGCGGTGTAGTTCCGAAATTTAACGCATGGTTTAAATCGTATTAAACTCGAGGCGCCACTGTTGCGCAATAAAATAAAATCACAAAGCTTTTATTTATTTAAACTATTAGGCACTGTCACACTAGATGTTTGTCCTTTATACATAGTTGTACGACAGAAAGCCTAAGGCTGCTTTAACATTGTAACTGTATACGCACGCATTGACGCGTAAATCATATATGTTGGTCCTCCTCGTCAAAATTTATATTACTAACAACGCATGCGCACCAACTAAATTAACTAAACTCAAATTAAAACACGAATGTGACAGGGTATGCCTATTCTGATAATCTGAAATCTAGATTTAAATATTAAATAAAAACGTAAGTTAAATATGAACACAGTGAGTGGGAATTAAGGCTCTGACACTTAGCACACTTTATCATGAGAGCCTTCTACTTTAACCTTTATCAATATGTTCCTCCCTACAATCCTCTGTGATCATACAAAGAGCTGCATCTCATACGAACGTACAACGGTACTTGTAAATGTACACTGTAAAACAAATTATTTAAAAAAATCTTCAGACGTCTATTTCTTAAGACAACTTTATGAGATAGGTCAATGTTAAATCAATCTGATTAAGATATTCAACCTATAATTTTTACAGTGAATGTTCTTACGAACTACGGACATATCTCTTTCAACGCAGTACAAACATTATAGTAGAAGCTTTCTCCCGTGATAAAGTATGCCAATGTGAAACAATTCCAATACACCTTATTGGCAATAATCGGCATGTAATCTATCATAGTCGGTTCAAGTGTGAAAAAAACCTTAGAATATTATTAAAGTATAAATATTAAATAATATTTTAAAAATAGAACGATCGATTGATGATTGGGCAGTACGTCACTGTCTTCGGTGACGTAATAAGCCACGTCAACATATCTGCAGTCAAAGCTGAAGATGGCGGGGAATATGAATGTCAAGCGTCTTCAAGAGCTGGTGCATCTACTCACGGCGCTAGATTAAATATATATGGTAAGTATTAAACAAATACTTGTAGAAATTAATATTAAATATTCAAAGCACAAGTATAAAGAAAAATACAAGAGTTTTAGTTATATTTGAGTTTGTGAAACAACCAGTGCCGCATTTTGTATTGGCCCTGTCAGTTATTGAGTTGTTAACAACTTCTTACTGACTTAAAAAAAAAAAAAATTAGTTATTTTGCAGTGCCATAATTTCTAAATAAATCCAGAAAAAATCTAACACCCTTAATTCGATATATATGATTATAAATTACCTTCTTTTTAGGTCTCGCATGAAAGCGTCAAGTAGCAATCGCCACAAAGCCTATTTAAATTTACCTTTTTTTGTATTTTACCATTCAAAGTAATGAGATCCACCCAGTTAATATTAAAAAAAGTCTGGGTGAAAAAATTCGGCAGTGCAAGCTATGGTATTTATTAAACTGGCTTCAAACAATGTGGTGAACGTTTGATTCCAATGCTTGCCTCCAACGTGTGAGTCAAATATTGGAAGACTGATATTGCAAGTTTCCTACTACACGGTGGAACGAATGTTTGATCCAAATGAATTATTTATTTTATTAATTCGTTAATACTATTAACACTGACAAGTAAATAAAGACACTTTCAAGTATAATGCCGGTTTTACACCAAAGAGACAGTTTTGTTTTCAGAAAATAAAACAAAAACATGATTTGTTTTATTTTAAAACAACTTTGTTCTTCGAAAACAGACTGCTCACATTGAACAGACTAGTTTTGTTTTTAGTGTTTTTCTGTGTATCCCATAAAAATTTTGTATCCCAGAAATTATTGTGTTGGCGACACATTTCTATTATATTGTTGGTCTTATCTTTTGTCCACTGCATTCTGCACTTATTTATAACTGCTCGTGGAACTAGTTGCTAGCCAAATTATAAACAACTGACAAGCGCAAATGTTCACAGAAAACAAAACTGCGTGTCCAAACCATGCAGACTAAAAAACAACAACACACGTGTCTTACCATATGGGAGTGTGTTTTGTTTAATAAAACAGTTTTTAAAGACAAAAATAATTTAAGAACTGTCTTCTTGGTGTTTTTGTTCAGAAAAACAGTTTTTGTCTCTCTGGTGTGAAACTGGCAAACTTTTATTACTTATTTTAAAAAAAAAATCAGATGGGGCTCTGGTTATCAACTGTATCAATGCGTAATACTATTCTATAGTATTATACATATAGGAAACAACCCAATTGTTTAACAGTTGTTAATTTTAACTATAATTAGTTAAATTAATGTACTCCAGCTTCCAACATCCCACCCTTCAACCACCCTTCAAACCATCTGAGATAACTGTCTAAATACTCAAACAATTCAAACAATAATACTTAAAAAAGAATTTTAAATGTTTATGTTGATTATCGTAACCCTCTACCCCGCTCCCCAAAATTCAAAACTAAATGGTTTAACAAATGCGAGCTGTAAAACATCACACAGTCATCCCCCAACCTCCCATTCCACAACCCGCAACTCGCAACCGCTCAAAAGATAAAAGCAACCCCTAAGCTATTCCTTAGTTATTACGTTAAATCTTACTACACTTTTGCGTAGGCTTATAATAAGAGAGGAGGAGATACACCCTCGGGTTTAGATTATGCTATAACACTCCTACAATCTACTTGATATTAGAAGCAATTAATTTTTGTACTTTAAATACAAAGATTTCCATGAAAAGTATAGAGTATACAAAATTTTGTAAATAATTTTATTGTTTTTCATCCCCTACTCGTAATGACACCTACTCTTTCAACGAAATAATACTTATCACGCTACCTTTTATAAACACCACCTCCTCCACCCCTTCACCCTCTACGGTAGGAACTAAATACCCTACCGTAACTCTCTGGCGCTTTTTAAGTTGAAAATATGAGATTTCATTTGTGTGCGTTTACAGGTTTACTAAAAGTATAATTATAACTAGAGTTTACCCCCGTCGCAAGCGACGACTGCGTTTTACGTGTGGATTGAATTTCACTTCAAATTTTAATTCCATTTTTAATAACTTTCAATATTTAACTCGTTCTATATGAATTCCACATATATATTTTTTTCAACAAAATAAAATATATTTGACCAGCTTTTTTTCAAAATTTAGGATCTTTTTTTCGATTTGTCAATTAGGTACCAAAGTTAGCCTACATAAAAAATTTCAACTTTCTAGCACAATTGTTACCCTCGGCAAAAACCGCCCCCCGTGCCTCCAAATAAAATTTTGACATTTTGAATTTTCTTTTTTTAATATTATATTCAATTATTACACAATTCAAAGTTTAAGCTTTCTCCAAAATATCCTGCTGGCCCCCGTAATTTTCTCAGGGCCCCTTATATTCAATTTTGAACTTCTTTGTTTTGAAATATGTTCGCATTTAATAGCGTAATACACATGCAAAATTTCACCTTTCTATCTTTTACGAATACAAAGTTATACAGCAAAAAAAAAACATTTCTTCCAAAATTACGGGTTTCCAGGAAATTCAGGGTAAAATCCGTGGATGACAAAAGTCTTAGAATTTTTTCGACGAAATAGGAAATTTTCAAAAACTTCTCTTGAACCGTTTTCGAGTTATCTTACAAAATCAGTACCAAACATATAAAAAGTCAGATACACTTGGAACATTATAATATAGGATAAACCTTAGGCGACACAGTGGACGAGAGCATTGGTGCTTGATGCTAGACTGCTATGTATTCAGGTTCGATCCTCGAACTAGCACTACATTTTCTGGATTTAGTTGTTGTTATGTTTAACTGATTATATATAGGCATAAATTATTAGGCAGCAGTGTTTTTCACATATACTAGACCTCAACACAATAAAACTGCCGACAGAGGAGGTCTGTTGGTGATAGGAGCCTGCGTTAAATAAATAAAATGAAATATTATGAATGATACAAACAAATCCATAGTGGGTACACACATATCTGACAAACGTATTTTACTATTAATGTACATTTTACATAATAGTAACACAATTTTACAAACTTTTATTAAACGTGACCGCGCAGAATTATTCCTCAGTCGGGTCTAATCCTAAGCCCGTTTGCACATGGATCGACTGATTGCAAACCTTAACCGCGAATCTGCCCGAACCGAATGAGAATGCAACTGTGTTAGTGAGAGAACGAACGTGTATACGAGTGAGAGAAAACACATGGCACGTTCGTTCGTTCATTCGTCGTGCATTCTCTCACTAACAACCCAGTGCGGATGCCCTAAGAGTCCAGGTTTTCATCACACATTTTGAGAAGATCTCGCAGCACATCGTTTTAATATCACTGTTATGTACGAACACAAACAAAGCACTACAAATTTACAAAGCGCCAACGGCATCACCCCCCCTCCCATTCCAACTCCCACTTCCCACTCCCTCTAAATCACCGTCCCAGCAATTTGCGTCTATCAAACTATATCACAAGAATGATATTATTGCAAATGAACACAAACGCTATTATTGCTTTGAAATTTCAAACAACATTACACAAAATTTCTTTTATTTTACATTAACAAATGAAATTAAATTTACATAGCGTGGTAGTAGTATTAGTGTACTAATATAGTAATACGTGTATATACATATATTTAAATGAACCTTTTTCAGGGATGCCACACGTCCGTCAGATGCCACCCATTTCCGCTGTAGCTGGGAAATCGCTTAATATTAAATGTCCGGTGGCCGGTTACCCTATTGATTCCGTTATATGGGAAAAGGGTGAGTTGATTTGCATAAATATTTTATAATGAAAACACTGGTCTGATTTAAGCACATGTATATTTTAGCAATTGAATTTTATATGTTAATTCAATCAACATTTGTAAAAAAATGTATAAACCAAACCAAACCAAACCAAACCAAACTGAACCAAACGAAACCAAAATCTAATCAAATTTTATATTCGGAATTATTATTATAGTCAAAACCTTTTTTAATGTCACTTATGCAAATTTGTGTAGCTTTCGTTTTCTCGTATATAGTACACCAGGTCAATTAACATACATATGTAAATACAGAGCCGCAATCCCTTAAGGGATTACACCACCAAATAAAGTAAAAGAGAAACCAAAAAGTTTTTATTTTTGTTTACGAGGGTCGTTTGATAATTCGGAAAAGCGTTTATTTCTCAATAAAAGATATTTTCTTCGGCAAAAAGCGCTTAATTTATCAACATAGTCTTCTTTAAGCTCGATACATTTAGCTCAGCGTTTTTCCAACTTTTTTATTCCTTTCAAATAATAGGTTTTCTTAAGGCCCTCAAAATAGGCGTTTGTTTCAATGGTTTCAGAGTTGTTGACCCAAATCTCTTACCGCCCAGCACATTTCTTCAGGTTTGGAAACAGGAAATAGTCGCAGGGACTAAATCTAGAGAATATGCTGGATGGGATAGCAGTTCGTAGCACAATTTATGAATTTTTGTCATAGTGACTACACACTCAATCGCAATCGCGGCAACCATCGCGCGGATAGCTGCTTTCAATGGCTATCAAACACGAACTAAATGACGCAGCTTGCTCAAAATTTAACAGTAGTCTATTAATATATGGCAGTTGACAGGAGCTGCGCGGGAAAATTCAAGAGTCAAATTACCCTCGTAAATTCGCTTCTTTGCATATTTTCCGCTTGTTAAATGTAGAAAGTTTAGGTCAGCTATTCTTGAGTCTAAGTTCACACTATTGTCGTCAGTGATATACCTTAATATCGGAACTAGACCGACGTTAAATAAATTAATTTTTTTTATAATAGAGAATAAATAAATAAATCTACACTCTTAAAAAGAACTTCATAATATTTCTGAAGCATTTTTTATAACCAATATATTGAAAAAGAATTCAGCATTTTCATAGAATTTTAATTTTAGTAAATTCAAAGTAATGCGTCTTAATAATAATTAATATATTGTGACTGTCAGCTAAATTCGACGCCATAGGAAAAACGTTATCATCTTAATTAATAATGAACGACCGATTTCAAAATAAGCTGAAATTTTTCTTCAAGAATGATTTCTTCAAAATTGATTTGAAGAATTGATTGAAATTTTTTTTTTACTCCTTTTTTAACTCTCACCTCAAATTTAATTCTCTTTTTCTTTTGAAATCTCTCCAACACTTTATTAAACTTTAATTACTTTTTATAAAATATACATTCTGAAAAATCAAAAGATTTAAGACCTTTATGCATATAGCAAAATAAGTTCTGTGGACCTAGGAAGTCTTTCGATTTACATAAAACATTTTCAGATGGAGCCAGATTACCAACAAACATGTGACAGAGAGTTAACAATGGTTCTCTCAGCGTCGACAATGTTCAGAGAAATTCTGACCAGGGCTCCTACACCTGCACGGCCCGAAATAAGCACAACTACACGGCTCACAACACGGTCGACGTTCGCGTCCTAGGTAAGCTTGAAACAATATTCATAAATCTACCTTAATTCCAGAACATTTCGGCAATCGGTTTTTATTAAAATTACATATCATTGTAATTAATTACATTTCATCCTTCTATTCCTTTCCTTCTCTTTCCTCGCTCCTTCTCTCTATCTTCGTAATCCAGCTCCTCCCTTCACTGCCTCCCTTTAATAACTTCACAATCTTTTTTTTCACTTTTTACTCTTTTCTCATATGAGTACTTAATGTGCTCTAGCGTTTCTATCACACCTAGTACATCCTTTCCTCTTTCTTTCCCCAGTATCTGCTGCCTTTCTCTTCGTTTCCCAATCTAAATCTTTAATAGTAATATGCGTTAAATACATTATATACAATGTTATTTCATTTTTAAATTCATTTCTTATTTGTTTCATATACTAAATTTACTAACCATATTTCTTTACAGCCATTTAAAATATTCCTAATTTCAATATACGACTGTATTATATTCAAATGTGTATTTAAGAATACAAAAATATTATTTTTTACAAATATGAACTATAAAAAGCACTCGCACTCAACGCACTTTGCTGCAATGGAAAATAGTTTCTGGTACGACAAAGCAACGCTGTTTAAAATAAGGGGTCAAAAGAAGGGCAATTATTCAAATACACGCATGCCAATTGGAAATTTCCATGGAGGTCATTCTCGAAATTCTTTCAGACCCTCAATAATAACTTACAACATATAGTAAATAACAGAATAACTTTTATTAATATGTAATTTCGATTTGCATTAACCAGTGATTAATATTTCTAGACGATAAATCATAATTTTTATGAGAGAGATCAGGGGATCTTTACTTAGTGTAAAATATTTCGATACTGAAAAAACCGCCTTTACCGACACCATATGTATCTTCTATGAACTAAAATTACTCGGCGACTCAAGAAATGAAGGGAATTGGTTTATCTCCGTTGTTATTTTTGTTATCAGTACAGAGTATAAAAGAAGTTATTACATAATACTTTATAATATACTTTAATTATAAACACACAGTCCTTATCTAGTCCTTATCTGACATACGCTCTAAGCGTTTTTTTCGGTATCGGAATATCTTACTCTAAGTGAAGGTCCCCTGATAGAGGTACTATATTCGTCACATCTATATTAGTCATTGGACTTTGCAAGGTAAAATAAAGTTCTTACATCGTACCAGATCCTATTGCCAGCTATGCACCGCACAAAATAAATGTTTAGCACAAAATGTCACTGTACATGACAAGTTCTTGATAAAAATCTGCCAAAAATCTACCAAAAATTGCCGTAATTAACCAAAAAACTTTTATTCAGCCATGCGTCGATCTTCAAGTAGTCTAACCAGGGTTATAATCCTGATATTCCCTCAGTGATAATGTGACGGAAACCTCTCCAAATTCTGTATGATTTTTTTGAAAAAGGAGAAGAATTTCTGCCACATTATTAAGCGAAACTCAGGAATAGGGCGCCTGGTGGTTGTTTTGGAGAATGTAATTGATTATTTGGCAACTGATTCACGGAGAACGGAGATACTAGTCATCTTCAAAACTGTTTTAAAGTGTTACAACAATTTCTACGCTTCTTGGGTATTTTTGACTTTGAAATTATGGAAATGAAGTCATCACCACAAAAACAATTTGTTTTTTCAATTATGTTATAGCGAGGTATCCTTTAACGAGATAGCGTAAAGCGGGGTATTACTGTATTTACAGGAAAGGTGCATTAAACTTAATTGTGTGGCGCCAACACCAACCATTACAAAGTTTAATGAGTTTCTGTCAGTAGAGGTGCTTAAGTATAATAAATCGGAGACCAGTCTCATAAACGCAATTTCCCAGTATGTTGATTAACATAAAAATGATATTACTTTCTTCTAGCACTAGTTTATGCTTATAGTCCAAGATCACAGAGCCCCCAGATCTACGTCGTTTTAGTAAAACCGTAATTTTGAAAATAAATAGAGTAACATGTAATTAAGGGAGGGGGGAGTAAGGTTGCCACTTTTTATTTTTTTATTGTACAACATATTAAGTTTATTGTGTGAAAATTTGAGGTCGATTGGAGTAAAATTGTCGGTTTCGTCTTTCTTTGAAACTTTTAAACGCGTTTTTCTCACACAAAGCTTTTTCAGAGTTGGTACCCCCTCTCCAGCTTAAAGTATACTGGGCCGATTCTTTTAAAATTTTGCACACTCTTTCTTTACATAAATCCCGAGATAACGCTGTCGAGGTTTTTTTTTAATTTTAGCGTATTTTAAAATAACAAAGATTTTTGTATGTAATGTAAAGATTTTTTCTGATTTTTCTTATGAGGTATTTTTACTTCTAAGTGCTGTAAAAAATTGAAAAATTAATAAAATGAAAACTCGACAGGATTACCTGCAGAAACTTATTAACTAATGAAATCATTTAAAATTAATCGATTTCAAAAAATCGAATTCGCTGTCAATGCCTCATTTCTTGATATTTATTTATGAAAATTTCAAAAAGTATTCTTCAAATGTTATTTTATCATGTAGTAGTTATAAAAATAATTATACATTAACTGTGTTGACAAAAAAAAAAATTATCATTTTTTGCGAATAATTTTGCGGCAACGAAAAGTGAAAATAATTTATAAAATAACAATGCTTACAATATTTTTATTTTAGTTACTACTCGAACTTACAATATAAAATAATAATTATAGAATAACCAAAATAAATTTCCAACTTTTTTAACACACAATGGAGCTAAGCAAATTACCAAATTTTTAATTACACTAAACTACTTTAAATGATATCTTTACTGAGAACACAAATGATAGGATTTATATTATATTACTAAGTAAAGCATTGAGTAATTAAACGATCAACGCACGATCAAAATGTTAGTTATTGCTTACTTTCGGCGGCATATTTAAAAAGGTATTCGCATTCGCATTCACCAATATAGGAAATCGAACATTCGTTACATCCCTAATATTTATATATGTTTTACAGAATATTATTAGACATTAACATTCACTATTACCAGGCCATACGGTGGACCCTAACTTCCACCAGACTCTTTAGGGGTTCGCATAAAAATTTTCTTCACTGTACCCCCTGTCCTAGAAATGTCCTTTCCTCGAAACCAGTTACATATAGAGAGTTAATCAGATAGAGGGCATTCTGTATTACCTATATTCAAAATTTGAGCATTCTATCTCTTATAGTTCATATCAAATTTGAAAGAGGTGCGTTATTTTAAATTTTAAATTAGATATTCAAATTTTAAAGAGAGGTACGGTGAAGTATTTTCTTCGCTTTACCACTATTTTTGAAACGTCGTTTACTCGAAACCAATGAAATATCGAAGTTATAATCGAAGAAACATATATTCCAAGCTATGTCCACTATTACATACCATAATATTTATTTTTTAAATTTCCTCTTTCCTAAAACGATATAGGTCTGGGGGCTTTGTGACGTTACTCTAATAGTTACTGTAAATAATATCAAGGCCAAATAAAAAATCTAGTTTATGTTTAATATTAATAATAATTATATAAAATTACACATTTAAATATAATTAATTGATTACTATCTCAGTTTCTAGCAGTCTGTTAATCACCTAATCACTTATGTATTTTCAATAGTCGGTAACATACAAGCACATTAGGTTGAAGGATAACTTCAATTAAATATAAGATTTACGTCAGAAATACTTAATTGGCAAAAAACTAATTATTATGTACTTAAAGCTGGGTACAGACATTACAGCGAACGTAAATCTTTACTTTGTCTAAACAGCATTCATCAATAAAGAAATATTTAGTATGCTTAGACGACACAGTGGGCGAGAGCATTGATGCTTGACGCCGACTGCTGTGTCTTCGGGTTCGATCCCCGGACCAGATATATATTTTCTGGGTTTGGTTATTATGAACTTATATTGATTATGGTCATACATAATCGTACACTTATTAGGCAGTGGTGTAGCCCACATATATGAGGCCACGACACCATAAATACTGCCAACATTGAAGGAGGTCGTCGGTGATAGGACTCAGCATCGGAAATAGGCCGACGTTAAATAAATTAAATAAAAAAAAAAAATTAGTATGCTTAGTAGAATCACAATCAAAATGATTGTTTAATCTTTTTTTGTTCCTTGAATAAATAAAGCAGTAGAAATTTATAAAAATTATACTATGGTTGAAGTTACGAGAGTTCGGCGGTGACTTATATTTAAAACAAGTTGTGGGGTATAAACTGCTGATATAACTAAAAAGCACTGACTTATTTATTTTTCTATAATGTATATAGAAACGAATAAGTCAAAATTCATTATCGTATTATAAATTTACTAGCTTTTACCCCCGTCGCAAGCGACGTTTGTTTTTTGTGAGTGGCTTGAATTTCAAGTCAAAATTTAATTCCATTTTTAAATTGAATTAATAAATAAACTCATCCTATATTGATTTAACATTTAATAACAATTAATTTTTCATACAAACTGACTAAGAAAATACATTTTTTAATTCAAAATAAAAAATATTTTCAAATTATGCGTTATTTGACCAATTTTTTTTCAAAATTTGGGATTTTTTTTTCGATTCGTAAATAAGTTACCAAGGTTAGCCTACATACAAAATTTCAATTTTCTAGCACAATTTTTACTCTCGGCAAATACTGCCCCCGTGCCCCCCAATAAAATTTTGAAATTTTAAAATTTTTTTTATTGATAATATACTTAATTATTCTAGAATCCAGAATATGAACTTTCTCCAAAGTTCCCTAACGGGCCCCCGAATTTCTTCCACCCCCCCTTTTTCAATTTTTGAATTTCTAAATTTTGAGAAATGCCAGCATTGAATACCTTAATACACATGCAAAATTTCAACTTTCTATCTTTTACGAATTAAAAGTAATACAGCAAAAAAGGAATCACTTTTTTTCCAGATTTTCCAAAATTACGGGTTTCCAGGAAATTCAAGGAAAAATCCGGGGACGCCAAAAGTCTTAGAATTTTTTTCTCTACGAAATAGAAAATTTTCAAAAACATTGATAGAGCCGTTTTCGCGCTGCCATACAAAATTCAGTACCAAACATATAAGAATATAAACATATAAGAATAGATTCAAACAGTTGGAACATTATAATATAGGATACCGCTCTTTTAAGTATGACTATACTACCATTTAACCACCTTTGCTATCACTGTTAAACAAGAGATGCAGAATCAAACGTCACAGCACTAGCAGCTGTTGCGGTAATTCACAAAGTTTTTTATATATTGTTGTGATATAGATGGCAAATCCATATGATTTTTTGATAGAACCAACCTTCATACGACATGAGTCAAAATTTCATGATATTCCGACCATTAGCCAAGCAATAACTTGACAAGTGTTATTTCAAATCGTTATTTTTTCTCATTAAAATACAATGCTTTATCAACACATGTAATGGGCTTGTGTCCTATGTCTTAATTTCTATAAAAGTGTACCATATATTGATAAAGTGGGTTACTAGAGCCTCAAATGTTCAATTAATTTTTAATAACTCCTTATATGTTAAGAGATATTAACAATTAAAAAAGTCATTTTGTCTCTTTAATTATTAAAGAGATTCAACGTTGTACACATTCCAAGTGCATGGACATCACAATTCTTGTGTAAGGTTACCAACCTTACAGCTCATAAATCTCTGCTATATGTATTTATATATCAAAATATCAAATATTATTTACAGCTCTTTCAAGGAACAATCAAATTTCATTATTATGTCTGCCTTAGCAAGGTTAAATAATATAAAAACTTATTATTCTTTGATTTTACTTGATTATTTGACTACCAACAGCTACAGAACATTACCGCAGCATTGACCTACTCAACAAATAACTGACGTTAAAATGCATTTCACGTCATACAAATATGGCCGACCATTTCTAGCACTAAAACTACAATTCAAACTTTTAATTGCTATATCTCCGTCAATATTTAGATATTTAATAAAATAGAAACGCCAATACACATTTATTAACATCAATTTCAATCAACAATTGAAAAATCGACCACTAAAAAATGAGGACACAAGCCCATTCAGTTTTTTCCATTGTTTTGAAAATTACTAAAGCATCGTTACTAAAATTTGAAACCTAGAACTCGTAAACTAATGGTCTGAATCTCATTAAACTTTGACACATATTGTTTAAAGGTTGGAACTATCTAAAAGTCATATGGATTTGTCGATAGTGGTGCCATCTATATGTCACTCTACAAACTTATTGAGTGATATATTACAACACTAAATGAATAACATTACTCATTATGTTCTATTGAATATTTAACGTTAACAAATATTAAGCGGTAAAATGTAATTAAAACTTGAAATAGATATATCTCCTTCAATTTTTGAATATTTAATAAAATAAAAACGCAAATATACATTACTTAACCTGTATGTCAATAACGAATTAAAAAAACGACCCTTAAATAATCAGTTCACAACACAATACCGGTTACCGATTTCAAGAACCGTTATTTACAAAAATGGTGACGTGGTAGAAAGAAGTTCAACTGGATATAATGAAGCTCTCGATATTGCGTTGAAAAGTTGTTACTAAAGAAATATATTTTTTACTTTCTTCGCTAATGAAGACCTAAAAGATCAAAAACAAAACATCTAGTTTCATTTTATTTAGTTGGGAGTTCTTTTAATTCATTCCCACTCACTGTTTTAATTTTGTTTTTAATTTTGTATTAAATTTAAATTATATAGCATTTGGGAATATGTGCAGTCATTCCCTGCACCATTTCTAATTTAGAATTTGATGTACGTTTTCTTGTTTTTTTAGAACCTTACAAGGTCCAATATTTCTAAATTAAAAATACTAAGTTTAAAAAACTACCTCCAAAATGTGACAATCTGTCAAAAAGCAATAGAATTTATTTTTAAAAGAAATAAAAACAATTTCTATTACTAATTGTTATTCAAAAATAGCAATTTTCATTATTACACATTCAATTTTGTACAACTGTCGAACTGTCAAAATTTATATTACGAACATTCGCACAACACGAATGTGACAAGGAATGTCTATTCTGAAAACCTGAAAAGTAGAATAAAATATTAAATTAAATATCAAAGCAAAGAGAACACATTTCTTGTCTGGACCCAGCTTAATGTACAACTGCGATTGCCTGCAATCATGCGGCAACTATTTCCAAGTTTTAACCGCACGTTCTTGGACACAAATATTTGTTTGACGAATTGAATTCTTCTCGTACATTGACGTAATGCAACGACTAAACAAACACTAATAAAATAAACAACTTATTAACAATTGCAGTACAAATATTACAGAGATTACAAATTAGAAAGTTAGTTTTTATGATGCAAATTGTAAAATTTAATTAAACAATATTACGCCATAACGGTTAAATTTAGAAATATTATTTAAACATTATGCAGGTTGTAACCTCAGTATAGTCAATAGTCTCGTATATACTCCTATATTAAAATATGCATATTAAAAAAGTTTTAATACATATTTAAATCTGTCAGTTTATATACATAAAACAACAAACACCCTCGAGAAAGATAACCTTGTCACCCAAACCGATATTCCATAAAATCTTAAACAGTGGTGAGAATATCGAAATTTAAATTAAGCGCCACTATTGGTGGAGAGCTGAACTAATCATTTATACTCGGTACTATAGTAGGATTAACAAAATTTTAAATGCTGGCAGTGTAGTTCGATTCAAGAGCTTCGTAACCATGATTGAATTTTTATAAAACTGTACATTTTATGCCGTCAGTTCACTTTCGGTGACACATTTGTCGATATGCCGAGACCCCAATGGGCTTGTGTCCTATGTCTTAATTTCTATAAAAGTGTACTATATATTGATAAAGTTGGTTACTAGAACCTCAAATGTTCAATTATTTTTTAATAACTCCTTATATGTTAAGAGATATTAACAATTAAAAAAGTCATTTTGTCTCTTTAATTATTAAAGGGATTCAACGTTGTACACATTCCAAGTGCATGTGACATCACAATCCTTGTGTAAGGTTACCAACCTTACAGCTCATAAATCTCTGCTATATGTATTTATATATCAAAATATCAAATATTATTTACAGTTATTTCAAGGAACACTCAAATTTCAATATTATGTCTGCCTTAGCAGGGTTAAATAAAATAAAAACTTATTATTTTTTAATTTGACTTGATTATTTGACTACCAACAGCTACAGAACATTACCACAGCACTGACCAACTCAACAAATAACTGACGTTAAAATGCATTTCACGTCATACAAATATGGCCGACTATTTCTAGCGCTAAAACTACAATTCAAACTTTTAATTGCTATATCTCCGTCAATATTTAGATATTTAATAGACACGCCAATACACATTTATTAACATCAATTAAAATCAACAATTGAAAAATCGTCCACTAAAAAAAGAGGACAGAAGCCCATTAGACTCATATGATTTGTATTCAATCAAGGAATAACTAAACAAAGTTTTATTGAAATCTTGCATCTAGTTAAAAACTAACAACACCTTAAATACAAATATCCCAACAATGTTTTTTACATTCTCTACTGAAGATAATATATTCCAATCTAGCAACAAATCTACTCATAGAAAAGAAAATCATCTTCATATTGAAAGTTTAATTAAAATTTCAGTGCCTCCAAAAATCACGCCTTTCACTTTTGATCGAGATTTAAACGTAGGAGACCGGACAAGTATCCAGTGTGTAGTGGTAACTGGAGATCTTCCGTTGTCTTTCACATGGCTTAAAGATGAGACAGTTATCTCTTCAGATGGTGATACATCTGGTACAAATACTGGAAACAGTGCAATCACCACGATCAGACAATATGACGACTTTACTAGCGCACTTAGCATAACCAGTATAACACGTGCACAGAGTGGCCTCTATACTTGTCGCGTACAAAACGATGCCGCTACTATTTTTCAGTCTGCACAGCTCCGTGTGAACGGTAATCACTAATTGCACAGCCCTAATCTTACCTAAGGTTCATTTTTCTGAGACTAGTTACATTCATTTTACTTCAAATCTAAAAGTAACGGGAATTTGTTATTTAAAAACTACCGCGCTAATATATACGTAAGTTGGTAGCACTGTAGTCAATTACTATGACGAATTTGGGCAAGATCGCCATGAGAAATCAAAGTTGAATCAATACACTGCAGTAGTGGATGACGATTTTTGATTTATGGTTTTAATTCAGTGGAAACGGATACTCCTGAACAGTAATTTGTGTTACGGTAACATAAAGAAGACACACGGAACCAAATTTGGTTGATCGATGGTATTTATTATGTTTTTGTTCTTAAATTTAACCACAAATTCCAGTTACTTTTTGAAGACACCATTATACACCTGTGGCTAAGAGGTAACTACAAAATTATCGTTATGAAAAATAAACGAGATTTTGGGTTCAATTTTTCTGGGTTTTCTTGCTTTCATAACATAACATAAACTTATTAGGCAGCGGAATCGTTCACATACCTGCCAACATAGTTGGAGGTCGTTTAGTGATAGAAGTCAACATCGAAAATGGGACGATGTTAAATAAATTACATTTACCAAAATAATAATAAATAGATTTTTTTTTTTTTTTTTTTTTATTTACAAGAATATTACAACTAAGCGTTGCTTATCTAGTAATTTATATATGAAAAAGTTAAATATAATTGTTCAGTTCTAGTCCACTGACTAGTTTCAAAATTTTAAAAACCAAGAGTGTGGTTTGTAGTAGCAGAATCACAGGGTCAAGTCTTCCGGCTTGGTCCTCTTCAATCTGCGCAGATTATCTCTGTTATTAAGCAGCTGCAGAATTTCTTCATTCTGGTGGTTCTGCAGTCGCAGTAGAGAATAATAAATAGATGATAACTTTATTATCATATGTTGTTTTATAATATGCAACTTCTAAATTTGGAAGTAAACTGTCTTATATTACTAATAAACTATTTTTAGTTACTGTTAGTAATTAGTAACAACCATACCAATCAGGTAGCTTCAGGTTTAATGAATCCTATAAAAATATTTTATAGATTAAAATAAAAAACTCCGCAAGACATAATTAGTTTAATCTTATTATTGTATATTTTGATTATCCGATCAATCCGTCATTGGCATTGGACATACACCGTACAAGGTTATTTTATTCTTCTATCTCTTCATAGACAGATTGCCTTATCAACTACTTTCATATAAAAAAAATCAGACGATTTATCAGCGAAATAAAATTAAAGTTTATGTTTTCTTTTGATTTAAAATACAGACGATAACTTTGGATGACCCTATATATAGTTAACTTTATTAATTAATATAGATATTATTATTGTTTCAAAATATTTATTAGTTTAATTTAAAACGCTAGAAATATAATTGTTTTCTTATATATGAACTTATTTTTATTTGTTTGAAAATGGATCACTAGCTTATATACTCTAAGCGTGTTTTTTTTAATAATTGATCAAAAGAGAGAAGTAGTTGTTGTCATTTAGAGTCTTACTTACTGAGGGCTACACTAAATCAAAAGATTTTTTATCTATGTAGCTTATATAAATGTTTTGTTAAAAGAGTTGCAATTAATGCAGAACATACATTGTTTTTTTTTAAATTTATTGGGCTTTGACTTATTCAGCCTTCTTGCCATTCTAAAATACAAATAAATATTACATTCTATAATATATAAAAATTACTTAAAACTATACATATATAACTACTATATTTACTACTATATATAAACTATTATATTTACATCACTATTTGTTTAATCTAAGTTAAAGTTCTTTGAAGATTCTCTATACATGTTATATGTCAATTTTATTGTCAAATATAAACTCAATTACACTCTTTGCAGAGGCACTATTTACATCGGAGTTCAAACTTAACACGTTCACTGGCATAAATTACTCCATAGGTGATCGACTGCCTGCTTTTTAAGTAACATACATTGTAAGATCCAAAAATTATGGGTATTATTGCCACAGCTATGGGGATACAGGATGTCTGTAAGGCCAGTACATTAATGCTTAATGTAAAAATAGCAGGGTTATAATCAGGTTATTATTTCTTTTTTTATTTTACACATTGCTTCTTAATTCATTCATATCAAATTTTATTGCCAATTGAGTACTTTTCTTCAACCACATTGGTCAAATTTTGTCACAACCGCGAATGAAAGAAGACTGTTATGAATATAAAAATCAACAAATTTTAACAACATTCCAAAGGAACAAGAACAAGGAAGAACTTACGATAATTTAATTCTCAGCCACAGATGTGTATAAATGGTATTATAGTAATAATCACAAGAGAAATGATCTAGTCTCATAAATATGAACCAAAAACATTGCATTTGCTTGTTCTTGCATGATCCCATTAATAGCCTATTACCATTTTAAATAGAGTTTGTTCGCGTTACTTACTCCTCGCACACTACAGCGTATCTTAAGCACTGGATAGAACTGCTTGAAGTATAAAGCAGTGCTTCCTAAACAATACTAAATCACAAGGTACTTTTGGTTTTAAAAAAAATTAGGCAGAACACCAAAAAAATATCAATTACAAAATTGTACAAACTAATAAATATTGGTGGTAAATATAGGTTGGCTCATAAGAAATTCAGTTTTTAAACTTCTCAATTGGCACACTAACGCTGCTGTTTATTCTGGGTTTGGTCATTGTTTCATTAAGGAGGTACAGGACGTACCGTCAATACTAAAAGTTTATTTCTCGGTAATACGAAATATAAAAATACGAAATACATGAGGGACGAGCAAATATTGGGACTGTACTTTTTAAAATTAATTTTTCAATTCCTCATTAAACTGCTATTTGCTAGTTAAAATGATTTTTTTATGCATATAATAGTTTAATAAATGAAAAATTACCTATAATTAATATCAAATTTATATTAATTCAATTTAAATTCAAATGAAATATTTTGAAAAAGGAATAATAAATTTGACAGCGCTGTAAATTTACGTGTGTTGACGCATACGTGATTTGGTTTTTTGACAAATAAATTGTTATATTTAATTTCCCGCTCAAATTGGCATTTGCAACGTTGCCAGCCTATATATATTATATATTATAACCTACAATTACTGTTTCTTACTGGTTTTATTTAAATATTTTCGTAAATAGGTATCCTTTTGATAATTTTCTTTTTGCAATAGTTACAGAAAAGATTCTTTTATATACACTTAGTTTTTGAAAGCCGTGTCACCATTTTTTAATAGTTAAAAGTTATATTATGTGGTAAAATTAAGCTAAAAATTATGATTTGTATGGAAAATGACTATTCTTAATCATGTATAAAAAGAGAACTATGAACCCTAGGTCTCTAAAATTTTGAGACAACATGTATTTTAACTATTTGTATCGACCCTCCAACGTTTCACAACGTTTTCATTTACGATAACGTCCTGTACCTCCTTAAATTGATTTTGTACAGTATATAAATAAACATTTAATAACCAGTGATATTAGTGATGTTGCTCACGTATAAAAAGCTTCGATATCATAAGAACTGCTAATAGTATGAGATCGTCAGTAGTTAAATAAAATTTATACTGTTAGTAAGTAATTAGATATTCATAAAAAATTATAAAAAATTATTAAAACATATTAAAAGATGGTGAAGATATAAGCTATTCCGTGGAATACGTTTTCGTCTAGGAAGCATTAAAAATAAATTTTTTAAATCTCTTCTAGTATATAAATTTTAATAGCTATCTTGTAGCACACTTTCAAAAGTTAACTGTATAAATTTTAGAACAGTTCTAAAGCATCTTTTAGAACCTGGTATTGAAAAAAAATTCAGATCCGAGAATATTAATTTTCATAACATATACTCATACAGTGCATTTTCAAAGAATTCTTTAACAAATTCAGACCAAAATGTATTTTAAAAAAATCAATAACCGGAATAATAAAAATATTAGTTTTCATCCACATTTGTCTATTCAATTTGTGTTAAAATTAAGAACATTTTTAACAGTGCACAAGAAATTATTATGAAAATTTGGTTTTTAGAAAAAAAGTCGTTAATTTTGTTAAAATTAATATATAGTTTAAAAACGATAGTATAGTTTAAGAACGAGACGATAGATCGTAGTATCATCGCAGTTTAGTAGTTCTCAAGATATCGTGGCAACCAATTCGATGAAAGCAGTTTCGAGATAAACGCTAAAGAAATTCGCTAGAATTCACAGGTTTCTTCTTCTTCTTTAAGAACATAACAACCTGTTACAGGTCTTAGCTGCCTCAACAGCACGCTTCTTCCAACTCAATCGGTCCAAAGCAACTCTTTGCCAGTTTTTTCCTTTCAAAGTTTTGATGTCCTCTACTGTGTCGTCCAGCCATCTTGTTGGTGGTCGTCCTCGGGTACGGGATCCCGTAGGGTTGTTAAAAGTGTATAATCTAGTAACATTGTCTTCAGGGGATCTCCAGACGTGCCATCTCAGCCTGTTGCTTCGCATGACCTGTGTAACTTGAAGTTCTTTATAAAGTTCATATAATTCAAAATTATATCTGGTTCGCCAGCACCATTGTTCTTTAACAGGCCCGAATATAGTTCTTAATACTTTTCTTTCAAAAGTTTCCAGAGCTCGCTGGCTGTCTAGGCTTAATGTCCAGGTTTCGCTAGCATACAGCAGCACAGGTAGTATAAGTATCTTGTATAGCCTCAGTTTAGATTTTCTGCTGATAAATTTGGACCTTAATTGTTTTTTCAGTCCAAAGAAACATTTATTAGCTGATTTGATTCTGCTGTTAATTTCGGCATTCAGCTTGTTTTGATCGTGAATAACTGTTTCGAGGTATTTGAATTCGCTAACCTTTTCAAAGGTATGACCGTTTGTGCAAAAAGGGGTGTAGTTCACAGTCGAAGACAGGACTTCCATAAACTTTGTTTCGTCTTCATTAATAGTGAGGCCCATGTTTGTAGCAGAGATTTCTAGGGTTTGGAAGGCCTCTCTCACTGCCCTCTCAGATCTTCCAATGGTGTCTATATCGTCTGCATAGGCCAATAATTAATTCACAGGTTTCACCGTGTAATATTTTTATGCATTAATATTGATACACCTTTTTTTAAATATTTATTTGAGTCTATCAACTTTTAAAAGTCATTAGCAATTAAGACAATAAAATTTATAAACATTTGTAATACGTAATTGACAACTTATAGACACGAGTATGGCTACTACTCAAATAAGAGATTAAATTTGTTTTATTAATAAAATATCTGCCCATATTCCTCAGGCAAATGATATACCTTATCATAAAGATACATAAGGTTCATTTCAATGCAATATTTGCTTCGTCCGTGAATTCCAAGACAGAAAATAATTAAGTTTCGTATTAGTGACAATACCTTTGTTTCCGGTAAGTAACGCAAGTAACGTGGAGGTAACGCAAACAAACCCTATAAACCAATCCCTGCACTTGCACTTTTGCACGCTCTTTTAGTTCGTTTACTTGTTTTATACCAGTATATATGTATTAGACAATGCATTGAATCTTTACTAATATTAAATTTCGCACATGTTTTAAATTCTACTGAACGTGTCGTATATTGAAATCAATTAATTAGGTATCTATAACTTTATTAAAATTTTAATTAAATGTTGTTTATTTTATAATTAATTATTATATTAATTATATAGAGGTGAGTTACTATTATGGTAGTATATAGTTTTTAATTTGTTCTTTTTATTACAGAAATATCGTTAAAAACATGCATTATGTAGCGTTTACGTAATATTTACCTCTTTACGTATATACTACATTTATTTTACTACCCCATTTTTTATAGTGCATTCATTTGGGTAACAGTGGTATAAGTTAACATTACGAGAGTTCGCCGATGACTCATGCTTAATAGAGGTTATAAGAGCCGTATAAATCTACGATACGATGGTGAATTTTATCTTATTCATTCCTTGTTTTAAGCATGAGTCACCGCCGAACTGTCGCAATTTAAACTAAAGCTATACAGTAATACATGGACAAAGCCTAATGAAGAAAGAGGAAAATACTCAGCTTTGTGACAGTATAAAGACACAATCAGCTCCAGATCTAGGATTCTTTTGAGACGGAGCAAAAACCTAAAAGTGCCGTCCTTTCATAATAGTTACGTCAATAATTTTACTTATTTTACATATACAATTAATTCACATTTTCAAAATTATCCTAATGGGGCAAGGACCTCGGCTAAGATCCGTACTAGACAGGTCTACGGGTCATTGGAAATTTCACAGTGGCCCCTGACGTAGCTTTTAAGGCTATGGCCCGACTGAGAAATAATTCCGCGCAGAAAAAAACGCAAATTCTGTAACACATGGATATGAACAAGCACCTGATGTGAGATGAAACCTGTAGATTGCTACAGAAATATCAGCGGCGCAGAGACGATTTTTCCTCATCTTTTTTTTATAGAACATATAGTTGAATCTGGACACACGCGCTAATTCTGCAAAAGCCTTATACTGTATGTCGGCGCATCTCTTTGAAAGCAGTATATCTTGATTTTATAGAAAAAATATCCTTTCAGACCACACCATCAGTGCAACCATAAAGATATAAGACCGGCCGCATGTAAGAGGAAGCGATAAAGGCAAAGAGAGAGATAGCTGCCGAGTGCTCTAGCCGTTTCTAACCGAACCGCTGCTGCTGGCTTAGCTGTTGGTGAGGTTGAGGGTAAGCAAGCAAGCGGACGCAGTGCTTGGCTAGAAAGAGACACAGGGTACACTCGTCAGCTATCTCTCTCTTTGCATTTATCGCAATATTCAGTCTCTTGGACACTCTATTCTTATACCTCTATCCTTTGAACATGCATTTACAAGACAAGATATATAAATACAACAGTATAATATCTAGTCCTTGGCCGAGCGAAGTACTGTATATAAATTGAGAACACCGCGCAGAATTTATCTGCAGTATATGGAATTAAAACCGCGCGAAATTGTTCCTCAATCGGGTCTAGACCTACAGAAACAAGTATATACTACTCGTAACCTAAAAATTTGTGTAATTCTCACAGATACTATCTTTATCCACACATTTTAATTTTTTACGAGCTAAATTACTTTGTTACAAACGTAGATCTCTTAACATCATTTATTCTTTGAGACTTTCAATAAATTTGGTTAAGACCAGATAGAAAATTGTCTTGCAGTGCAAAGTACATACTTACTACCTTGCCACAAGCTAATTCCAAGGTTCATTTTCTATTTTTCATATAGAAAATATCTTCCACTGCAAGATTCACACTTGCTGGTAGTGGATTCAATTAGAAAGCTATATACCAAGTAGATAATTATTTTGCAGTGCAAGGTTCATTCTTACTTTAGTTCAAGCACAAATAATTTCAAAGAAAATTGTAACATAAATTCGAAAGGTCCAAGCATAAAGTGAAACATAACCTACAAAATTTTAATGATATTTTTATTTCACCTATAGATATAAACAAATTATTCCTAAACAAAAATAGTGAGGTTAAGTCTGCTCTTCCTGTATAGCAACTATTGTATGCCAAATGAATGCATCCGTTTAATATACAATGCCGAATTTATAGCTTACATGGCCCTGGGGCAATTTTCTGTTTGGGGACTCTATTATGTGAAAAAAATATATAGCTTATATAAAAAATATATAACATGTATATAATCAATATATATATGATCGTATTTATATTTTTTATGGCATGGAGAATATTCCCTGTTAAGTTACTGATCTCCAGGCCGATTATTTGCAGGTTTTGAGCACTCAACCGCGCAGGGCCCTTTGCGCTTTCGTAAATAAGGCTTTTACTATACAAGTACATATTTTATTTTAAAAAGTATGTTTCAAAAATGTCAAATATCCCAATAATTAATTTTGGAAATTTGATTAATTATTTCTAGGGAATGAAAAAGTATAGTAGATGCTGATTTTGAAATTTCCTACTTATTACTATTATAATTAAATTACTTTTTAAAGATTTTATTTTTATTAAGTTATTCCTACAATAAAATAAATTCATTTCAGCCTATAATCAAAATTTATGTTGTTTTCTTTTTAGGTTAGGATATTACAATTGTCAAAAGCGTTAGCGACTCACAAATTTAAAGTAAATCTAGATTGCAACTTAAATAAATCTAGCCCTATTTACTCGTCCTTTTCGTTTGGCAACGCGAAATCAATTGTATCTAGTCAAAATCACCTTCCAGCCTGTCTGAAATTACTCTTTACCTTTTTAATCTATGTATCAAAATTTCAATTCAATTTTCAAAAATTAAATTTAAATCTGTTTTATCGTTAATAAGTAATAGTTGAACTGAATAGTTGAATAGTTGAACTTGAAATTAAAAATTACCAAAAACACAGATAATGAGATGGTTTAATGAAAAACCTTATCAACCCAGATATGGGTGGAAAAACCCAGACATAGGACAAGTGATTCAAATAACTTTTTATATTAAATTATTGTTATTTTTGATGACACAGTGGGAGACAGCATTGATGCTTGCCGCTGACTGCTAATTATATTTTCTGGGTTTGATTTGTTATTGAGTTAAATTGGTTATGTACATACATAATCATAAACTTATTAGGCAGCGGTCTGGTCCACATATATGAGGCCACCACACCACAAAAACTTTTAACATCAACTGAGTCGATCGATAGAAATGGTTTGACGTTAAATAAATTAAATTTAAAAAATAAATAATTATTATAATTTTTTTTTTCAATTTAATCTCGTTTTTAGCAAATATCTCTACGAAATATTTTAAATTTAATGCGTATTTGAAATGACAGAGGGGTGTGGGGCTATTTACATAAGATTTCATTAAATAAATATGGAATATTGATGAATGTTTAAACATAAAAGTTTGCTTAAAACTTTTTCAATTCGTTTTAAGCAAATTATTGACAATCCCTATCTGTGGCAACAATGTGGTTAGCCAACAGTATAAGTTAGTTGTCAATAAAGTTAGGGGGGTGACTCACGTTACTGTCGTTACTGGCTCTATAACATCCAATATTTCCGGTATGAAATATGTTTCCAGAAATACATAAAGTTGATGATATTTTTCTACTATTTGCTATAAAATCAACAACATACTATAACATTCGTACACGACTAAACATTTTTTTAATTAATTATGTATTTTTAATTAAATGAAATGAAATGAATTTGATATTTACGGGTATATTATTTCATTGCAAATAAATTACTTTGGGCAATACATGTTCCTAAACACTCATTAAATCCATATTTATTTAGTACAGTTTTATAGGGAACGCAAATGCCCTTTAAATCTACTGGGGGTACGTTATCGCTCCAACGAATCGACGGCAATGGCGACGTTATCGCCAGAAGCTATTTACAAACTAGGGGCCCCATGTTCATTTACTTATTTTATGGTAATCTATCATAAATTTGCATCCCACATATGATGAACGTAATCGATATTCCTTCCAGGGTCTTCAAAATTCGAAACTGTGTAATTATTTTCATAATGAAATTTCCGCTTGAAACCGCTTTTTCGTTTATATAACGAATTGATTTTTTGTTGTTTTTCTTTTGTGATATTAATGACAAATAAAGTTTAGGTGATAAGGAATTACAATAAGATTTTCTCCTTGTTTTATCTTCCAAAAGTTTGATACATTTTTTGACAAACTATTCGGTCGCTTTCAGTCCCACCACGGATTTCTCCTTTTTATTTTGAGGAGAGCGTAACTGAAGGAATGAGGACCCAGCTAATGTGTACCACAAGTCAAGGTGATCAACCGTTTAACATCACATGGTTAAGAGATACAACACCTTTGACAATGAATTACGGACAGGAACTGAACTCATCCATTCAAATCAGTGATTATGCACCATTTTCTAGCATATTAACGATTAATAATGTTACATCAAAAGATAGCGGAAACTATACATGCCAGATTAAAAATCGTGCTGGAATTGCGGATTACTCAGCCAGTCTATCTGTCTCTGGTTCGTAAATAATCAAAAAGATCAATTCAATTTCACCAACACCTAAACCACCACCAACCACCACTAACCACCATAACGCACCACATCTAAAATGTTTACGAGCTAAATTACTTTGTTACAAGCGTAGATCTCTTAACATCATTTATTCTTTGAGACTTTCAATAAATTTGGTTAAGACCAGGTAGAAAATTGTCTTGCAGTGCAAAGTACATACTTACTACCTTGCCACAAGCTAATTCCAAGGTTCATTTTCTACTATTCATATAGAAAATATCTTCCACTGCAAGACTCACACTTGCTGGTAGTAGATTCAATTAGAAAGCTATATACCAAGTAGATAATTACCTTGCAGTGCAAGATTCATTCTTACTACCTTGTCACAAGCTAATTCCAATGTTCATTTTCTATTTTTCATTTAGAAAATATCTTCCACTGCAAGACTCACACTTGCTGGTAGCGGATTCAATTAGAAAGCTATATACTAAGTAGAAAATTATCTTGCAGTGCTCTAAAACACGTGCTAGCTTTCTACACGCTAATTCCAAGGCTTATTTTCTACCTGGAGTAAAGAAATCACAGAATTTGAACCTAAGTAAAATTTATTGAACTGCACTAAAACACAATAAAACTCATTCTTGCTAAATGGGTCGGGAAATTCGTCGTTAAAGAGAGGGCAACCGCGCATTTTGGGTTGGTAGCATAATCGGAGATTTTATGTGTATCTTTAGCAACATAATAAAAGAGTCATAAACAAAAATATATCTTAAATGAACAGACTGTACTGCTACAGTAAGTATTACAGTAAATACCACGATCAAATACAATAAATACTATGCGTATGATGCGAGCCATACAGATCTGTAGACGCTTACGTTAATGAACTATGTTGATAATTAAAAATGGAGCCTAGAGGAAGAAGGCCCCACTACAGTACTTAGGGGGTCACACCTCTCTGCCAGGTGCTCAAATAGAAAAGATTCATCCGTAGGTCTGCTAGTAGTCACACGATTTACCTACAATAAAATAAAACCACCGATGTCGTGTTAAGAAAAGTCAAATGTAAGAAGAGTCTTTTATGAAAATTAAAAGAAGAATAAAATTTTAAGACGTAATTTTAAAGTATATATTTATTTTCACGTCCTAAAATCATAATTTAAACTAAATCGATTAATAATTCCGGGTAATATTGTAGATAATAATGTTATAAATGTGTAATATAAATTTCAAATTAATCTGAATAACCGTAATCGAATTACGAAGCTCACAGATTCGAAGAACATAGATTCAAGGAAAACGCCTTTGAAGTTATGATGCAACCCGTAAAACAGTCGATGACTCTGTAGAAAATAATTATTATCTTCGTTATTATATTGACTACAACCCTCAAAATAGGCTTAAATATTTCCTGAAGATTCCGCCTTTAAGTAAAAGTATTGTTTCTAACTGTAGGGGTGGTGGAACCCCTTAAAGAATGACAACCCTAAAAAAACGTGAAATTCTTGACCAGAAATTCGATTTGTTAGCATAGCCTAACAAACCAACACACAGTAAAACCATTAAACTAATTTACAATGCAGGGTATTATGTACACACTCTATAAGTACCGTATACGAAGCTTTTACAAACATTCGGTTTATTACACACTCGTAGTACAGCAGCGATAATTACATGCGTGGGTTGTTCCATTCAACTCGAACGAAAAATCTCTACAACAAGAATGATTTTTATTGTGTTCAAGTAAATAACCAAATGAATCTCTAATTATGTTAACAGTGGCGGACTGAGATCATGGTTTTCTGATCAATATTTTTAGGGCCAGTCCGCGACTGTATGTTAAGTTCTACGCCTGTTTCAGATGCACTAATTTATAAACGGCACAGTCACAGGAAAATCAGCAGCACCATTTGTTTTACTATAAAAATGTTTATTATATTATTATCTTATACTTTGATTATTAAATTACTGATTAATTTACACATTTTACTTCGAATGGTTGTTGTTTGTAAAGATTTTACGCTTTATTAGTTTTAGGTACTTATAAATAGTTTTAATTCGCATGCCAACAATTATAATTTCAAACGTTCTTAGAGGGCGCGCTCGGTTATATCTATAAATTGCTTTCCAGGATTCTTTGTAGTATTAGATTCAATTTAAAAGCTATATGCCAGGTAGAAAATTGTCTTGGAGTACTATATCAAACGTACTAGCTTTCTACAAGGTTCATTTTCTCCCTCCCACATAGAAATTGTCTTGCACTATGCAAGATTTAACATGCTAGCGTGGGTCAAGCTAAATCAAGCTCTACATGTCTACCTGGGAAGTATTACTATTACTATTGCTATAATATTATCGCACATATTAAGTCAATATTCGTCGCAGTTTATTTCGAAAGTGACTAATCGTATTATACATACTAGAATAACAATTATTTACAATAGATAAAAAGAAGACAACCAGATAACACAATCCTAATATTAGCAAATGTAGAATGACGGAACGCGCCTCTAGATAGCTATCTTTTTTAGTCATTGTTTAAATATTAGCCAATAGCCTGGGGTAAGTACTGAATTGTTTACCTGACAATAACTGTGATTATTACAGCTATCCAAATTTTGTGTTAATTTGGAAAATAGTAAATATTAATATTTGTGAATGTGTTTTAGTTCCTCCTCGTTGGATAGTAGAACCAATGGATCAAAGTGCTGTCCTAGGAAACGCTGTAACTCTCTCCTGCAAGGCAGATGGATTCCCAGTTCCAACTGTTAGCTGGAAGCAAGCTATTGGTAGCTATATATTCATGCACTCTTGTTCTCAATTATATTTAAATGTTTTGAATGAACAAATACGAGTTCCCAAATACGAAAAACATTCCTTATATTTAAATATTATAGGAGAACAATCAGGAGAATATAGAGAATTGAACTACGCCAGTGGTCTTGGTGTTGAAAGTATGTCCAACGGTACTCTGGTGATAGCCCGCGTGGGACGCGAACATGAGGGTTTCTTCTTATGCCAGGCCAGCAATGGTATTGGAGCTGGATTGAGTAAACTTATTCGACTGACCGTTTACGGTTCGTCTAACCGTTGCCTTTTTATTTATATTGGATGGTCGAGTATATTTGTTATTGGATTAGCTAAATCAATTTCTTCTCATCAGTTGGACCACGTGTAACTGTGCGAGCACGCCAGGAAAATGTTAGGCGTGGAGATAGGGTTACTTTGCGTTGTGAAGCTGATGGAGATCAACCTCTTGATGTTTCATGGCGAATTCGTGGAAGCCGAATAGATGCCGGATATGATGTCAGGTAATTTGTTAATTTTTTGACTGGTAATTGATTCTTTGTAAATTTATGCTCTCCTATGATCTCTAAGGAAAGCACACGTTATATTCCATTCAAAAAGAATTACCACCTTCACCAATTTCAACGATTGGAATCTGAACTGATTATTAAATTCGACGACAACATGTTTTAGCTTAAAATGAACGAAATGAGGTGTTTCTATCAAGCTAGCTCAGTGATTAACACGGAATTCCTATAGTTTCCAAATACACTGTGATAACAAATGTATGTTGCTTATTTCAGCTGTCACAAAGCCTACCAAATAGGCCATTAAAATAGCTTTTATAAATTTATTCTTAAAGAGAAATGTTCAGCTCCATTAATCACTCCCTATAATGGTGCACGTCCACTATTCAGTTGGGATACCATTGTATTTAAATGTGGAAGAGAAAGGAAACGGAAGTAAAGTTGATGCAGTATTATATGCCGATAAGTTAAACCGTTCCATAAGAATACAATTTCATCCTCTTCTCCAAACACGTTATTATGTTTATCTAAGCTACTAAATGTTAGGTAACTACAACTGAAATTTGTTATTTTCAAACAGATACGTCCTAAAAAATAGTCCAGTTTCTAGAGGAATGGTTTCTGAACTGACAATTGCACAAGCTAGTTTAACAGACCGAGGGGAATATTCCTGCGTTGGAAGTAATGCTTACGGGCATGATCATACAACAGTTCAACTACAGATACAAGGTAGGTACGAAAGACTTCGCATTTAATTAAAGAGGAACTAATTATAGCTCCGATATAATAAATGTATTGTATCTATATATGGCAGAACCACCGAATTTTCCACGAAATTTACACGCGGCTGAATTAGGTAGTCGCTCTGTTCTATTAGGGTGGTCAAATGTTGACAAAGATGTTGTTACTTCGGATTCCTCACAGCCTGTCAGTAACTATATCCTGCAATATAAGGAAGCACAAGGTCAGCTAGTAAGATTAATGGTTTATTTTGAAGGTCAGAGCAATTATTAACACTTCTGCGTACATTTTAGATGTTTGGCATGAACATAACACCAAGAAACATCTCTCGGGAGATAAAACGGCTGTTCTTGTCAGTTCTCTTACACCGGCTACCGGATATCACTTCAGATTATATGCAGAGAATCATTTAGGGATCAGCGCGCCAAGCGATATTTTGCATGTAAGTCTCCAGACTAGTGAGTAGGCATATAATTTCGAAAACTTGTGATTAAATATGTCCAGATTAGGTTAATTTATCACAAATTACTATTTATTATATAGTGACAAATTTATTTTATAAAAAATTGGCGTAGCAGCATCTGATACATCATCTTCTTAGTGAGCTAATTTTATTGCATATGTAATGTAATTTAAAATAGATTCAAACTGAAGGAGAAGTCCCAAGTGGTTCCCCTCTGAAAGTATCCGTTGAACCACTAGGCCCCCAAGAACTTCTCGTAACGTGGCGTCCTCCAGAAAGGGATTTATGGAACGGTGAACTATTGGGATATACAATAGGATATCATAAAGTAGGGTAAGTATCGCCCTTATCTAAATAACAATTTAAAAATAGGTTATAAATATAAATGAATTACCAGCGGATCTAATACATCTTACAACCACACTCGAGTCGGAACAGCTGGCGGTGAAAGTGTTAATGACTTCCGTCTAACAGGACTCGATAAATACACGAAGTACAGCATAACTGTTAAAGCTTTTAACAGCAAAGGTGACGGACCTGGTTCAGAACCGATTATAGCACACACCTTGGAAGATGGTAATAAGATATCTCCTAATAATTGTCATTAGCAGCAATTATCAATTATTTCATAAACAAATATCGTGCTATTTTTCAGTTCCAAGTGCTCCTCCACAAGGAGTGAAATGCGTGGCTCTTACAGCACAAAATATTCAGGTTTCATGGCAACCCCCACCCTCAGAAGCTACCCACGGTCTCATTACGGGTTACAAGTTATTTTATGAACCTGCCAATTCACAATCTGGTAAAATTTAAGAGCACATTTGCAATTGCTACTGTTAAATGTTCTTGCGTTTATGTGTTACTGTGATTTAGATTATGGAAATCGTGAAACAAAAATTACAAGTGCTCTTAGTACGGTGCTACATGGACTACAACCCTACACAAATTACAGCGTGCAAGTACTGGCGCTTACCCGACCAGGTGAAGGCGTCTCCAGCCCTGTCACTTCTTGTACCACCGATGAAACAGGTAAGTTCTTCTTTATCAGGAAAAATCATTATCTTCATCATTAAAAGTAATAAGCTAAAAACTTGTATAAATCTTTACTTTGATATTTTATAAGTTCTCTCAAAAATCTCATAAAAACCGTTCATTAAGTATAGCGCGGAGAGTGGGAGGAGATTTACTAGTTATTGGTAAAAAGCTTAAAATGTTTGGCTTTAGTTCCAGACGCACCTGAAAAAGTAAAGGCAATAGTCAGTAGTGAGGACACGGTGATTATTAGTTGGTTACCGCCCCGACGCCCTAACGGAGTTGTCACTAAGTACACAGTATTCATCAGGGTCCTGGATCAAGGACAAGAAGTTAAAATTATTAAGGTAATTTAATTACTTAGCTACTTAAACTTTTAAAAACGTTTTATTAAAAATGTATAACTGAACTAATTTCCAGGGAAGTCTTTTGGCTCAACATCATCACTACGATGCAACTGGTCTTAAAAGTCGTGAAGCTTATGAAGCGTGGGTAACGGCTTCTACGAAAGTAGGACAAGGGCCCAGCACTCCAGTGATTAAACTTATTCCAAGTTCGACAAGTAAGACTTTTAGTTTATTTTTAATTGACACAAATTTTGGACCTTCTTAAAAGTTCTTATCTTCTTAAACTTCTTAAGTTAATGTTTGGTATTTTTGTCAAGCAAAACTCTCTGTTCCTCAATCTATTTCTTCTAAAATTCCCGCTTTTAATTGACGCAGTTATATACCGTATAGCTTACATTAAACATTTGATGTAAGTTTTCTCCGATATTAGCGTTTTTACATAAACAAATTTACTTAAGTTTCCGTTTTATACATTTATAAAAGGTTTGCTTAATAGGTAATATATAACTGAAACCAATATTGCAGTTCCAGCTTCTATCATATCATTTGGTCAAGTCGTGCTCGTAGCTTGGAGAGTTGATGTAAAATTGGCTTGTCTTTACGTTGGTTTGCCAAAACCCACTGCTGAGTGGCGCGTGGGAGACATTCGGGTTCAAAAACAACCCAGGTAAAAAGTAGTAACTCAACAATTTTACTAACATCTTCATTTTCACCATTTGTCTTATCGTTCCTTTCTTAAAATTCGTGCAATTCTTAGACTGGAAGTTGGCGCCGATAATACTCTAACACTTCGCAATGTCCATCGAACCCATGAAGGAAACTACTCATGCTACGTTCGCAACACTCTGGGGACAGATCATATTGTCTACTCACTTCAGGTTCAAGGTAAGTCTACGAGTTTACTTGCAATCGTATTAGCATACTTCATGAGAGAAAATTTCAATGTTAATGTTTAGTAGTACACCAGTGTATCGAAGAAGTTCTATACGTTCGTATTTATATAGTATGGTTCATACGGATCCCATAGATCATATTATGATCATGCCCATATGTTCATAATGTGGTTCATTCGCAGTTGAATAGATCTTCACATTCAGGTACCTGGATTGTTCGAAAAATGATCGGTGAGAGGGGAAAATGACACAGATATAATAACATAAGCACAGGGAGGTAACGAAAAGAAAATGTTCGCGAGACTTAGACTTAGGAAAGAAGAAAGGACAAGTAGATACTTCTTTGTAGAAGAATAGAAACTAGAATGTAGAGGAATAAAATATAGGATGTGGGGCAATGAAGAAGAATAATTAGAGCACATTAAGAGTAGGTGTAGAGAGAAGTTGGAAAGTAAAGTGATAGAGATCTTACAGGGTATTAAGGAGGGAATGAAATTGATGAATAAAGTTAGGAGTAGGCATAGTGAAATAGAGGACAAGAGAGATGAAGGTTGATAGGTAGCTTTAAGATAGTTGTAAAATGGTTTCTGTAAGAAAATGAAATGTAGTCAGTGAATTTAAGGCAGATGAATGTAATGCCCAACGGCATATAAATTAAATGAATAACCGTGAAATGGTGTATTAATAACCCTTAAGGGAGAAATTCATCTCATGAAGACAACCTATTGCATTATGCAATAGTCCTATCGAACTATACTACATTATAAAAAGATTAAATTGTAACAAATATGCCATTACAGTTCCACCAGATCCTCCAGTTTTATTCGCAACAAGTTCCACGCAAAATTCTGTTCAAATTCAATGGAAACCTGGGGATACAGGAGGATCCCCAATTCGTGGGTACCTTCTAGCATATCGTAGAGAATTTGCAGATTGGGAGGAAATGTTAATTGATCGCCGTGCTAGTACGTACTTCCTGGAGCAATTAATGTGTGGCACTAGATATCAATTTACATTAGCAGGTAACATCTGCACACATCTTTAAATAATATTTAATCAATGGTATACCTAATTAATTTCTAATTATGATGCAGCATTCAATAAAATTGGCAGTGGAAGTGCAAGTAGTGTAGAGTCTGCACGAACAAGAGGAAATAAACCAGTGTCACCACGAAAAGAACATTTAATTCGGCCAAATGTAACTTCAGTTCTCTTGGAGTTGGGCGCTTGGCAAGATGGTGGTTGTCCTATTTCGCATTTCATAGTATGTATAGTAATTCATTTACTTCATTGTTATGTGAATCTATACTTTGAAATTTCTTTGCATTTTATTTCAACAGCAATCTAACCTAACTTCTTTATTCTTTTATCATTTCAATTCTCCCTTCTTTCTGTTACTTCTCTGCGTCTTCTTATTCTAATTTGTATTGTCCTATCATCCACATTCATTTCTTGTAATGTACAACTGTCTGCATCCTACCTAATCGGTTCCCTCTTTGCTTTACATCTGTTTCTTCCGTTTATTTTTAACGACGCCCACATAAGATATTCCAATTATCTTTCAATCTCCACACAGAGTAGAATTTTGTACCAGATTTTGCAATGCTCAGATAAAGTACTTTTTCTATCATGCCTTACGTCCTGATAACACAACACAACGTAGGGAATACTTAGCTTTATGAGTACCCGATTAGGAACCTGTTGGATAATCCTTCTTAGTTTAATTTTAGAACAAACTAACCGTGGCCTTACATCATGTTTCCCTAGTTGGGAAACCGATTAGTACCAAATCGCATATCACTTGTTACTTTAATTACAGAACGATCAGACAGGTTTTAGTTGGCTCTTTTTAGTTTAATTTCAATAAGACATGTCTTTACAATGCCTAATCATCTCGAACAAGATTTCAAAAATCACAAGAACTTTACAGGATTATTTTGCATTTACTAGAAATACTTTTAAAAAATGATCTGTGATATTTGTTTACAGGTAGAGTACAAAAGAAATGCTTACAACAGCGATTGGGTTCTTATTTCCAATAATGTTGCTCCACAAGCAAGATTTCCTATTAATGATCTTGAACCCGCCTCTGGATATAATTTGAGGGTGACTGCAAATAATAATGCAGGCGCTACTGTTGCGGAATATTTCTTTGAAACTTTAAACCCGAATGGACGTATGTATAATTTAATAAATATAAATATAACCTAAGAAAAATTATAGGAAAGGATAAATATTAGAAGAAAGGGCAATAATAGTAGATTGAAAGTTCTAGATTAAATTCATCTTGAATATTTGAGAGAACAGAAATAATAAAATATTTCTTTTTAGTATATAAGTGAAACACAATTACCAGTTACCAGACTACCTTAAGACAGTTGCGTCTCCAGTGCGCAGCCGCTCTTATAGATATATCTTTATCATCATAATATGTAAAACCTTAAAAATTAGCTTGATTCTGACTAGAGAACGAAAGCGGAAGGGAAGGTGTATACACCGACAGTTACGGCTCTACTGTATCAATAACTAAGATATCTTAATACGTTGCATGGGTTACTCAGTCAATGATAGTACATTTGTATGACTGAACCTTACATATAATACTAAAATGCGTAGCTGTCGCTGCACCTGTGGACGCTTATCCTAAATAGCCTTCTCAGATTTTGTTAGGCTAATCTGTATTACACAAAATAATTTCCAAATTAATAAATTTAAAGTTTGTTCAATATTTTTAATAAATCTCGTATTTAGAACAACCTAGGCCAGATACGATAACTCCATACTCTACACCAGATGGGGCCCCAATATATTTAGACGCCCATATCATTGCCCCAACAGTTGTGTCTCTAGTTGGACTAATTCTGGCAGTTGCAGGACTTTGCTTCTGCTTTAAATATCGTAAGACACTTTTGAAATCAAAAAACTAATTTACTTATATATTTAATATGCTTTAGAATTATTATTTTCCTTGTTTAGATCCTAGGCGTAATTTAATGAGAAGAAATAGTGAACAATCTACTGGTCCACAAGCTGCATTAGATAATAAACATAATCTGGAACAACGCGAGCAGTATTATGCCACTGTTAGAAAACCGATTGCGCAATCGCCTTGCAGGGATGTTAGCGCTTTGGAGAGAATTCCGGAGTACACAAAATTTTATTAAAAGGGGCCATCCATAAATTACGTCACACGCAAGATGGGAAGAGGATGTCTGAAATTTCCACGAGATCTACAAAAAAATATGAGATTATTTATTCTAAGAACAATAAAAATATACAAAAAGTGACGAAATTTATGGATGGCCCCAAAGCAACAACATTGGAATATGCAAATTAATCTTTTTATATTAATTCTCTTTTTTGGCAGATACTCTGAGGATATATATCCTTACGCTACATTTCATCTGCCCGAACAAGAAAATATGTCGGCCAATCCTCTAAGACCATCCTGTGCTTATGACTCCCGGGATACCATTTCCGTTAAACAGGTAATCTCTATGTTCCTCTTCTTTCTGTATTTTGTACGAAGGCAGTTTGATAACTCAGTGCCAAATGTAAAAAGGTAAATTTCATGTGGTGATTAAGTCCAAAAAAACAATCTCCGAAACCAAGGAAAGGGTTGATAAATACTGGAGACTCTGCACCATCAATTTCAATGGTAAAGAAGTTGTGGTTCAGGTCACCCAAAAGAGGTAGTCATGCCATAAATAGTCAATAAAATCCATGGAATGATATTGGCTTTAGGAGGGTGGGTACATTACATTTTATGTGATTGAGTATGTAGTCACCATGGCAAAAATCCATAAATTGGGCTCTAGATTTGGCCCCGTGAGACGTGACGCTTGGCGGTAAGAGATTTGGCTCTAACAAAGAGGTCATTACTGAAACAAGTGAAACAAACGCCTATTTTGAAGGCCTTGAGAAAACCCATTATTTTGAAGGAATAAAAAATTTGGAAAAACGTTATACTAAATGTATCGCGCTTAAAGGAGACCATGATATCACTGAATTATCAAACTACCCTCGTATTTCTTTATAAATTCAAAACTAAAACAATTGGTTATTAAATATTTAAGGTAAGATGCGTAACCAGTGGCGCTCAAAATGTAAATTCAAGTACAGGGCAGCGTTGCCGTCGAAAATCAAAATCTTTCAAAAGCGAGAGCGAAGAATATGACAGCTTGGGATCCGACAGCGATACCGCTAGCGGAGATCAAGGTACAAGCAGCCGAACTGAGTCATCCAATCATCTGGATGATCCTAGTACAGGACATGGACATTTAAGTACGTATCATAAAAAAATAGAGCAAGCTTAGACTGCTGCATCTTCAGGTTCGATTCTCGGACCAGAAGTATATTTTCTGGATTATGTACAAACATAATCATACACTTATTAGGCAGCGGTATAGTTCACATATATCAGGCCACGACACCACAAATACTGTCCACCTTTAGTCATCGGTGCTAGAACCCAGCAATACAAATAGGCCGACGTTAAATAAGTTAAGTTAAAGTAAATAAAGTTAAGTAAAAAAAAATCTAAATAATTTGATAAATGAGAGCAAATTATTTTCTTAATAGAAAACGATGTTGATTAATTTGGTTACCATAACATCAAATATCCAATTAATTTTTAATAACTTCTTATATTTGAGGAGATATTACCAATTAAAAAAGTCATTTTTTAATTATTAAACGGATCCAACGTTATAGAAAATTCCAATGCATGGTACGTCATATCCGACAATATGCCATCTCTTTTATACAGCAGAGAGCAGACGCATAAGAGTATGTATGATACGTCGTTTACTACTAATGGCTGAGTTGTGTATTCCATGAAGTATTATATAACGAAGGTAACCATCCAGGAAAATTACTTTTGATTACTTATTACTACTTATTTCTTGTAAAACAAGCGGCAAAACTGAAATTCAAATTCGATACTGCTATAACTCCATAATTTTGAAAATGTACTTACACATTTATATCAATCAAAAATTAACTTCACAAACCAATTATATTAACTTAACGTAAAAGGTTATATTAACTTAACGTAAAAGGTATATTAACAACTAATCCATCCACTAATTAGCTCGTTAGTGTCCATTGCCTACTTACCCTTTATTTTTCTATGAATTTCCACTATTATTATATAAATGAGTATAAAAGAGTACATGCTCGAACGTCAGCTGACTCAAGCAACACATAAAATTTTGAGGTAAATCTAAATTAAATCTAAATTTAAATGGCTGACCATAAAAAAAAGTATTCATAACCTAATTGTAATCTTGCACTGCATAACTGAATACATATTATATTGTATAAAGGTCTGTGCACACAAATCAGTGCCGTATCATTCAGTATCAGTGAAAAATAATATTGTTAAATACATTTTGTACGAAGCTTGTACAAAATTAGTACATTAGTACTTGTCAGTGTCAGTGACGTTCAGTGATGTCATTATTTCTCCTAGTTAAAAGCGACGCGGCACTAATCGTCACGTGTCGACACTGATATGTACGTATAGACCTTAAGTTTGTAAATTAAAGTATGACAATATTGCTATTTCTTTTGTTTCAGGTCATTCCTATAGCCCGGGTGTTCGAGGAAACGGGAAAGATAGACATTCTCACATCCCTCAGCCCTCGGTTCATCATAGTAAGTTAGTATTGCCTTGTGACGTATTTGAACCCTAAACCACATTCAATGCATGAACACTCACAGCTCCTAATTTACAATCAGATATTTAGCACTGGTAATGGTAAGTAAATAAATGTAACAAAAGAGTAAAAAACGAAACAAAAACACTGAATTCATTGAATTGGCTTGTGTCGTCTTAAAATAGAAATATTAGAAATTTCTGTTTGATGTTTCACCTGTGCTCACTTCCTGGCGTCGGTAATTTGTCATGGCGTTAAGGAGATCCTAGTACCACAACACAATATTACATTACTTATTACTTTTTTCATGCATATGACTATAATAAATAATTTTAAAATTTATAGATAATATTACACTATAAATTTAAAATGTAATTACTAAAAATGTATTAACATTCAATTGATTAAGAAAAAGAAGATACTCTAATTCGCTTAAGTACATTTGACAACACCGCTAGAGTACATAACCTGAAAAGTTAGACATAATGCCTTTCGAATATTCGCGGTTACTCATGCACTGTTACTGCGCAAGCGATGTTGCCAAATCTTACATCGTGTGACGGATGATTGTGATGATATTTCCTTTAAAATGTGTCAATTATTTATGTTATTTCTTCGGAAGCATACTATTTTTATTTTTTTAATCGAAAGCTTGATGTTTTCTGAACCATATTCAATTGAAATAATAATTTTCTCCATTAGATACTTAAAATTTTCTATCAAATCCACAAGTTCGTGAATCCCGATATACTTGTACGTGAAATTTGCATTTTTTTAAACTAATTATTTCCTTAAGGAAGTACAGGACGTACCGTCAATGCAAAAAGTTTATCTCTCGGTAATACGAAATGCAAAATGCGAAATATATGAGGGACGAACAAATATTGGGACTGTACCTTTGAAAATGAATTTTTCAATTCCCTATTAAACTGCTTTTTGCTTGTTAAAATGATTTATGCATATAATAGTTTAATAAATGAAAAATTACCTATAATTAATATTAAATTTATATTAATTCAATTTAAATTCAAATTAAATATTTTGAAAAAGGAATAATCAATTTGGCAACGCTGTAAATTTACTTGTGTTGACGCATGCGTGAGTTGGTTCTTTGACAAACAAATAGTTATATTTTATATAATATTTATTCAGATTTTGAATTTCCCGCTCGAATTGGCATTTGCAACGTTGCCGGCTTATAACCCACATTTACTGTTTCTTAAAGGTTTTATTTAAATATTTTCTTAAATAGGTATCTGTATCGCTAAATAAGAGAGATTATTTTATATACACCTAGTTTTTGAAAGCCGTGTCACCATTTTTTTATAGTTAAAAGTTATATTATGTGGTGAAATTGAGCTAAAAATTATGATTTGTATGGGAAATGACTATATTTAATCATGTATAAAAAGAAAACTATGAACCCTAGGTCTCTAAAATTGCACAGACAGCATATATTTTAACTATTTGTATCGACTCTCCAAATTTCACAACGTTTTCATCATTTACGTTAACGTCCTATACCTCCTTAAAAGTTTCGGAAACCTACTTATTCAATTTTTATATTAATTTTTGACTAACGTAGAACAAATTTACAAAGTTTCAGCAAGTTCTCCATTCTTTAATACCTCACGAGGATCTCCTTAAGCAATAGGAAATATATAAATGTATATGGGTGTCAAATTCCGTATTCTAAATTTTTCTGTGCATGTGTTTTTTAAAATTTCATTGTGCTGCTTATAAAACAATTTTGAAATGTTTCTTCACAACGTCAAATAGGCTTGCATTGCTTAAAGCAACACTGGAACTAGCTTGTAGGAAGCTAGCAAGTGTAAACCTTGCACTGCTATAAAAATTTCTAGCTGGATATTTACAAATATAAAAAGTAAAAATTAAAAAACATTTTGTAAAACTTATTTTTATTTTTCATCCTACAGACTTTTGGTACATTTAATAAAAAAAAATACACGTAGTCAAAATTTGGTTAGTTTCTACTTATTTATGGTAATACTTCAGAAGGGAAGGGAGAGTAGGAATCGGACATAACGTCAAAGAGTTAGTGATGATTGACAAGAGGGGGCAGGAGTCTTAAGCTTCCTGACGTCACATCTAATTAAAAATGTGCTTGTGTCCTCATTTTTTAGTGGTCGATTTTTCAATTGTTTATTTAAGTTGGTGTTAATAAATGTGTATAGGCGTGTCTATTTTATTATATATCTAAATGTTGACGGAGATATAGCAATTAAAAATTTGAATTGTACTTTTAGCGCTGCAAATGGTCGGCCATATTTGTATGACGTGAAATGCATTTTAACGTCAGTTATTTGTTGAGTAGGTCAGTGCTGTAAATAATTAAGTCAAATCAAAGAATAATAAGTTTTTATTTTATTTAACACTGCTAAGGCAAACATGATATTGAAATTTTATTGTTCCTTGAAATAGCTGTAAATAATATTTGATACCTTAGTATATATAAATACATATAGCAGACATTTATGAGCTGTAAGGTTGGCAGCGGTTGTGATGTCACATGCATTTGAAATGTGTACAACGTTGAATCCCTTTAATAATTAAAGAGACAAAATGACTTTTTTAATTGTTAATATCTCTTAACATATAAGGAGTTATAAAAAAATAATTGAACATTTAACTTTATCAATATATAGTTCACTTTTATAAAAATTAAGATATAGGACACAAGCCCATTCGACTTAAAAAAAAACAAGACAAAAATTCGGTCTACTAAACGAGGCTTAAAGAAAATTAAAATGAGTTAAATTATTACAACAGAGTGTGACAAGACATGATGAGAGGGTCGGGGAATGTGGCGTAATTTATGGATAAGCTCTTAGAAGATAGCAATGGTAAAAGAATGTAATTGGATAAAGAATTGCAAAGAACATTAAATATAATAAACAATTAAAAAAGTATGAGGTAGCAATGAAATTCTGTTCATGAGTGATAAGCTGATGATTTTTTTATTTGTTTAATTTCAGATGTCCTGTTACACACTCACGAATCAAATATATCAACAGACCAACCAAAAACTTCTGAACATCTCAATCAACTGGATAACTTCCGTCCCTGGTACGAGTACAATCATTATATTTAGTATGAACTGAAAATAATCTAAGGGGCAACACCATTGTCATTTGGGCGACTTGGCACAAAGGTGTTTCCTCTTAAAATGGCAAATATTTTTGATTGATTGTTCTTTTTTTTTGCAGTGTCCGGTCGTCATTAGCAGATGATTTATCATACTTAAAGGAAACGAAATCTTATGGAAGTCCAACAAAGATGTTTGAAGGAAGTGATAGTTTACGTTACCAAGATTATGTAAAAGGGACGTATCAGAATGTTAACAACGAATGGGAAACATTTGCTAAGTATAAACAAATTCCACGTAGCCCTGGTTTGATAAAACCTCTAGACACTCACACACATCCAAAACCTTACGGAGATTTTCTAACACTAACACCAAAACGAAAACCAAAAAATGTACGTGGCAAATCTGTAGGATCTGTGAATGTCCAAATGCTACGTGAGCGACTTCTTCCTGCTTCAGAATCTTGGGGAAATATAAGACAAACCTGTACAGATCAAGACACAGAGACGTTGAATTTACTTGGTTTACGAGATTTTACAAAATATCAAAATTGTTTGGAAAATAACACCATATCTGATACACATTACAAACATATGAATGGGTACGCCCATTCAGATGAATTAGAAAACAGCAACACTTTAAAATTAGTTTCTGAGACTTGTAATTATCCAATTAACAATGTTAATACTTCACTGAGACCAAGGACGCCAAAATTACGTTTAGATAAAGATGAGAAAATGAAATTATCGAATAATAGTGACAGATTATCTCAATCGGTTAGCCCGCCGACCGGATTCAACGATCACAGCGAAACCGAATGCGACTTTGATCTGTCACTGGCTAAGAATACGATAAGTAATAATAAATATTCGAGAACGCAGAAAGATTTTACAATTGCTGTATAAATATATCATTTTTCTAGTAAATTTGCATGTATTACCCTTATTAAATTATACAATTATTATCGAAATGAATCTACGAAAAGAGAAATATCATCTTTTTAAACAATGGACCATTATTTACCATCTTTTTATTAGTCTATCTCTACGATGTACTTATAATTATAATCTTAACATATTCACACAGAAATAAAACGAATAGTACGACAGCTAGCAACGGTTTCGAGAAGGATTTCGATGTTATTACGGCTGGTTACTGGCCGGTAGGGAAGAAACACATCTGGCTGCTGGCATTCCTTCACTTTTGAATTAATTTCTTTTTTCATAATTTTCTATATCCTTTTAGCAATACAAACTTAAAACGCCAGACAGTTTTGACGTTGTTAACTCCGTAAAAACACTATTTAAGTAATTAAAAAATAATTATTTGGATAGAATAAGCTAAGAATATATAGAAAATTATGAAATATCATCCACAGATAAACGCAACCGCTCCCAGCAGCCAGACGTTGCGTATCTCTACCAAGCTTCAATAAGAAAAGAAATATCAAAAATTTAGCCGTAATAAAATTATTTTTCTCGCGACATTACTAACTCTAATACTAAAATATTTAAGTATTATTTAAATGTAAATACACAAAAATGGGGATGCCGCGTGTTGGTACCTGTTACCTACAACCTACGTACGAAGACATAAACCCTACAAGGAGTTAAACGTCTAACTCGTATCTCTCATTTGTCTTCAAACATATCCAAATTAATTCTGGTTAAGATGTTGGTAGCAAATTAATAAAAATAACAGAAAATTAAATTTTTTTTAAATCTCTTTATTCTATAAGCGTCAGAGAAACATACTACATATCACTTATGTGTTCCCGAAAGTAGCATTTATATAACAGATACGTTTAGAAGTAAATGCTACATAAGTGTTTAGTGAGTTGAATCAGCAGCGGCTTACCTTGAGGAGCACCACATTAGTGCCCACACTTAAGAAAAAATTATTTTAATATTTTTATATTATTATTATATATATTATATTTATATCTTATTCTATATCGCTATTATATATTTATTATTATATTATATTATTATTTAATGGGTTAGACCACCCTGCCGTTTGTAAAAGTTCGCATAAAAAATACTTTTATTTTTTGACGCAACTTTTAAAAATATTTTTTCTTTTTTATTGTTATAAAATACACTATACATTTGTGAATTTCTTTATATAAAAATACTCTAAATTGGAGGTGATTTTAGCTGACACGTTTGTCGGGAGGCTTGCCAATGGTTGTCACCTAAGTATCAGCAGGAATCGTGTGAAAAAAATATTTCCTTGTAAACAAATTACAAGCTGACAATCAATTGTATTTTTGTGGAAATGATTTTTTTGTATTAATGTTTCATTTGTTTAAAATTTTTAACAAGGCATACAATTCTCAGATACACAATAGATATTATATAGAAGATGTGATGTAAATTTTATTTTAAAATCGGTTGAGTAGTTTTTGAGATATGGTTGCTACAAAAAGTAGTTTTGAGAAAAACGCAAAAGAAGAAAAAGTAAAAGTATATACTCGTATACTACCGCGCTTACTTCAAATTGCTATAATCAAAAAATCTAAACAAAGAAAAATATTTTTTCAAAATCTTAAGATGGTCTAACCTCTTAATGTCTTTCTCTTAATAGTTTAACGAATCAAAAATAATTCAAAGATCATTGGGAGTAGGGGAAACTTTACTAAATGTGTTCATTTTGATAACACGATCGGTTTATATTCCTGTGTCACTTTTGCTGGGTTAGCTATCTTAAAACTGAATGGTTATTTTAAGAAACGATGAAACTTTCTTCAAATTTTTGATTATTATGAAAGAAAATTTACATAAATAAAACATTAATTTGTCGTTATAAAATAAATAGAAATACTAAATATTTGTTACTGCAAACCACTGTTGTAAAGTATCTAGTTATGTTAAGTATTTAGATACTTTGATGTATATGTTACAAAATTGGTGCAGACTATTAAATAATAAATGAGACAATTAATTGTTAAAAATGTTGTTATTAGGAAAATAAAATAAGTTATTCAATTTTGAAAAGATAAGATATACCACCTTAATAGTGATAACTTTTATCCGGTACGAGTGCTTTTTAATGTAAGGTCATTCGCACTAAGCGATTTGGGTTGTGAACCATAACAGCATGTTGAGAAAGTTGCTGTTGAACAAGAGCAGTGTAAAAGAGATGCAGCATAAAACGGTCACTGCGGTAGCAGCTGTTGAACCAACCCATAAAGATTTTATATAATGTCGTGATATATAACGATAAATAAATAAGATTACTTAATATATTCTATTAAGCAGTTGACGTAAAAAAATATTAAACGGTAAAACGAAATTCATACTTTAATTATTTATATATCTCCATCAATTTTTGGATATTTAATGAAATGAAATCGTATATATAATATACGTAATAATATAATACATTAACTATTTAATATTTCAATAAAGTATTACAAATTGGACCGCTAAAAAATCAGTTCACAACCCAATTGTATTATAGTTTACATCAGCGGTTCTCAAACTTTTTACTTCGAGCCCCCCTGCACAATCCAGCTGTAAGCCGGGCCCCCCTACATGTAAGCGTACTACATATTATAAGGGAGTCGCATTTGACATTTTACAGTCAATTTTTATTTGGTTATATTTTGCACATTCTATGCATACTCTAATGGGGCAATATGTATAATCGTAATCAAACAACAAATTCTATACAAACAATTACAATTTATGTAGGTATTTTAGCTACTATAGTACATAATTGTTATTTGTAACTCAAAGCAATAATAATAAAAAAAAAGCTTCAGTGTGAAGGATGTGCTTCTTTTCTTCTGCGCATAGTTTCTTGAAACGCGGTGTCAGTTCTGATAACGCTACTCTGAGTTCCTTGGTCACATCCAGTCTTGAGCGATATTTACTCTTCATGGCAGCTAGAGCAGAAAACCCAGTTTCACAAGAGTGACTGAGTATTGCGAATGGAGTGAGTATTTTCAATGCCCTTTCACTCAAAATTGGATGATCCTTTTGTACACCAATCCAGAAGGATGTGAGAGAAGATTCTTTAAATTTCATTTCAAGCCCTGTGTCACCTTGGAGGTCAATGAGATTTTATTTTTCCTTCATGTTGAGGGAGCACTCATCGACTGATGGTTTGAACGGGTTTTGAATCCATGCCAAACCATCCAAGTTCTCATTAAAATATTTTTCAAAACAAGATTTGAGGATTTCTAAGTATTTAAGAAAGCATTTCTGTGCATTGGTTGGAATAGTTTTGAGATCGATTTTTTCAATCATAATTTTAAGATTAGGAAATAGCTCCAAGCTGTCACTTTTCAGATCGCCCACATACAAACTTACCTTCATTACGAAGCTTTTCACCTTTTCAGCCCATTGCAGAAGGTTTGCATCTTTTTTCAGATAAACTAAAAAAAATAAAATGTTCGGCACTCTTACGACGTTGACTAAAAATTATACACTTGTTGTAATTTTAAAAATAAAAAGTTTGCTTTATTATTTTGTAAGTAAATTTAATTAATTTTTCAACCAAGCTTTGGGCCCCCCCTGGGCCTTCATTGCGCCCCCCTTAGGGGTCGCGCCCCACACTTTGAGAACCGCTGGTTTACATAATAATTGTATGTAAAATTTCAGTTTACATCAAAATTCCAATTACAGAATATATTGCATAAATTACGTATTATATTTAACGTACAATTTTTATGTAATATTTACGTCTTTAGCAGGCAACTTACGTCGAACGTACGGGGAGCCAATTTAGGAAAAATAGATAAATTAGCATCATTTTAAAAAGAATCCGGGAAAAATCTTAAAGTCAAATGAAGAAAATCACTAATACTTAATTGATTTCGACCCGATTTTGTATTTTTAATATAAGTAGTTAAGGGTACTTATGAAAGAGGATGTTAACCTGTAACCCCGTGTTCACTTGGCGCCGCGATTTACACGTGATTCGAGAAAGACAACGCATTATGGCCTGGATACTCTCCACAGTATCTGATCCGATGCATGTGCCGAACGTCCTCCATGTGTAGTGTGGTAGAAATACCCATCCATAAGTAGTGTTTACATAACATTTTGTACTTAATATCGGGATATACTCTTTACTACGAGTACAACTTTACAATGAATATTTAAAAACATCGTGCGGCACTCATATAAATCACACGAAATAACCACGGGGTAAATAAGTTCCAAATACGGGAGAATTTTTCCTAAAACATTACATTATGACGTTGTCAAATCAGGCGAATGTGATGGTCATTCGAAATTACGTAATAATTGACATGGTTATTCGAGCTATATACTGTAATATATTTAACGCATGTGCTACAGACCTTATCGATCAATATCAGGCGAAAAGATTGAATATGTCCTTACATAAAAAACCATGGTGTACATTGAAAGTCGATTTTTCTAATATTTATAAAACTAGGCATCCCTATTAAACATAACACTTCTTAAACAAAATCTTGAACGCAATATTATATATTGATATAATACTAATCTTTCTTATTTTTATTTAAAGAAAGAAAAACTTTAAATAAATATTGTTGTCAAAAATTTTCTGTGTAAATATAAAATAAAATATCTACAAATATATATGAAATTTAGATAATTGTGTTATATGTGTGTTTTACTTATTGACCTTGACCGCTATTGACCTCCGGAGTATCAGAATATTTATTAATTGCAATTTTTTGAAAGTAACAACAGAAACAAAAATGGTATTAGTTGTTTAAGGAGGTACAGGACGTACCGTCAATGCAAAAAGTTTATCTCTCGGTAATACGAAATGCAAAATACGAAGTACATGAGGAACGAGCAAATATTGGGACTGTACCTTTGAAAATGAATTTTTCAATTCCCTATTAAACTGCTTTTTGCTTGTTAAAATGATTTTTTATGCATATAATAGTTTAATAAATTAAAAATTACCTATAATTAATATCAAATTTATCTTAATTCAATTTAAATACAAATTAAATATTTTGAAAAAGGAATAATAAATTTTGCAACGCTGCAAATTTACATGTGTTGACGCATGCGTGATTTGGTTCTTATACCAATAAATTATTATATTTTATATAACATTTATTCCGATTTTGAATTTCCCGCTCAAATTGGCATTTGCGACGTTGCCGGCTTATAACCTACATTTACTGTTTCTTAAAGGTTTTATTTAAATATTTTCGTATAAAGGTATCCTTTTGATAATTTTTTTTTTTGCAATAGTTACAGAAAAGATTCTTTTATATACACCTAGTTTTTGAAAGCCGTGTCACCATTTTTTTATAGTTAAAAGTTATATTATGTGGTGAAATTGAGCTAAAAATTATGATTTGTATGGAAAATGGCTATTTTTAATCATGTATAAAAAGAAAACTATGAACCCTAGGTCTCTAAAATTTTGAGACAGTATGTATTTTAACTATTTGTATCGACCCTCCAAATTTCACAACGTTTTCATCATTTACGCTAACGTCCTGTACCTCCTTAATTATTTGAAGTTGTCTAAATTTAACTAGTATTTTTCAAATTTTGTAAGAAGAAGAACTATGAAAATTAATGAGTTAACTTTGTACTCAAACTTTAAAACCGTTTATTTCAAAACTGATTTTAAAGTCGTGCAACATAATTCGGACTGAGTTGAATATTTAAACAATATTGTTAAACACATTTCTACCCTAATCAGGAAAAAAAAATTCCGGGATTAGTGATCACTCCTCTCGATCCCGCAACTCAAAATCCTTAATCCCGGAATTTTCAGGATTACTAAAATTTTGACTATTGTAATTATTTATTTAATTTGTTTAACGTCGTCCTATCACTGACCTTTATACTTTGTTGGCAAATATGTTGCCATGGTATACAAATATGAACTACACCTCTGCCCAAAGCCGCATTATCCATTAGGCAGTGTACAAGCCCCACGCCACGAGAAAATATATTTTTTTTAAATGTTCGAGTAAAAATTAAATTTGATGATTTGTATGTAACAAACCCTCAATGATAGTATTATTGTCTTGTTTTTTATATCACATCGTCCTATTTCAGTACATTTGGGAACGAAATTCAAATTATTATAGAATAATATTAAAAAAGTTAGAAGAGTTAATATTTAAGCATATTGCACTTATAAAAAAAATTTAATAAAAAAATAGGTACATCTCGTATCATTTGTTTTAAATTTTTAACGTTTGTAACATAGTAAAAAAACAGCATAATTATAAATTAAATTGCGTTGTAATAAAACAAAATATTTCAGGAACTTAAGAAACGGTTTAAGGGTCCTGAGACGTACATTGCCAAGTGGCCACGACATAGTTAATCCGGCTCTGCCTCTGCCTAATAAATGTTTGATTATATGAGCACTTAATCAGTTAAACTTTGATAACAACCAAACCCTGCACTTTTCAGGTCAAATTACATTGTATCGAGTCACAGGTTACTCTGTTGAAAGAATATTATTAATAAAAAAAAATTCAAAATTTTATTTAGGGGTACGGGGGCAGTATTTGCCGAGAGTAAAAATTGTGCTAGAAAGTTGAAATTTTGTATATAGGCTAACCTTGGTAACGTATTTACGAATCGAAAAAAAAAATCCCAAATTTTGAAGAAAAAAAGGTCAAATAACGCATAAATTGAAAATATTTTTTATTTTGATAAATTGAAAAATTATTTTATTATTGTGCGAGTTTATTATTTCAATTTAAAAATAGAATTAAATATGAAATGTAATTACGAATTATTTTATTGGTTTCAAATTATACACAATCCAAAAAGACGTCGCTTTACGACGGGGGTAAACTCTGGTATTATTATGAACGCCCCAGAGAAAATAGGTGTGCGGCACTGTACAACTCGTACAATTATGTTTACAGATACCACCTAGTCTCATCGTCTCGCGTCTTGGTGTTTGGTGCTAGAGTGAAAATCTCGCTTGCGTGTCGCTAATGAACTTTTTTTTATACATTTTTCATTATTTACTAGATGAATGCTCAAAATGCATTTAATGTAGCGAAAGTAACGGGCATGCTCATCTTCACAACAATAAATTAATTAATAGACTTTAACTTGTTTACCTATAAAAAGAGTAAATTTAATTAAGATGTATTCAGTGTTGTTCTGTGCCCCATATCAAGTGCACCAACATGAATAAACTGGTAAGAAAACATCGTTACAAGATATTCAATAATTTACATTTAATAAATTCCCAACAGATATAAAACAACAACATAGTCTTATGGAATTTATTTTGAAAATAGTTACATTAATTTTACATAAAATATTACATAGAATAAAGTATCATTCCCACTCACTACTTTTCACTAATTTTGTTTTTAATTCTACATTTATTTTAAATTGTGTAGCACATGGGAATAATTCTCTGCACCATTTTTAATTTAGAATTTCATTTAATTCTTCGTTCTTTTTTAGAAGCTTACACGGTACAATGTTCCTAAATTAAAAATGGAAAATTAAAACAAGCTATAGTATATTATAACCTATAAAAGGTGACAATCTGTCAAAATGCAGTAGGATTTATTTTTAAAAGAAGTTCAATGTCATTTTGTCATACATAAAGAAGTAAAAACAATTTCTATTACTAATTGTTATTAAAAACAGAAGTTTTAATTATTCTACATTCAATTTTATCGAACTGTCGAACTGTCACAATTTATATTACCTATGCCTAATAGGAATGCCTATTCTAAAATCCTAAAATCTAGATTCAAATATTAAATAAAAACGTAAATTTAATATTAAAACAGTGAGTGGGAATGAAACTTAACAGTTTACAAATTATATCTATAACAGTTTTATATAGACTAGTGACAATCGGAAGAAAAAACTAAGGCAGGTATTAAGGTAAAGGTTACGAACACTCCATATAGTAGGATTGTATTTTATACTTCTCGAATCCTGTACTTAATACATGTGGAAGCATAGAGGTATAAGAATAGGGTGCGCGAACGGTTGTAAGAAGAAGCGATAAAAGCAAAGAGAGAGATAGCTGTCGAGTGTCATATCTGTCTCTTTCTAACCAAATCGCTGCTGCTGGCTTGGCTGATTGGCGGTGGGGTAAGGGGTAAGCAAGCAAGCAGACGCTGTGCTCGGCTAGAAAGAGACACAAAGGACATTCGGCAGTTATCTCTCTTTTTTGCCTTTATCCCAGTATTCAACTTCTTGCGCACTCTATTCTTATACCTCTATGTGTGGAACTCTCCATTTAATACAATCTAATACATTGAGAAATATGGCAATACTGTCCGCTGCAACTGTGTTATAGCGAAGTATATACTTCGCAGGTTACCGCGCGCAGAGTATAACAACGTTCTCAAATCGTGACAGGTTTCAACCTTTATATTTTTTTTACTAACTGGTCAAACAATATAAAAAAAACAGTCAAAACTTTCCTAATTAGTCCCTTAACAATATATTAGTTTTTTAAACAAATCTGTAGAACCGTCCTCGAGATATACGTTAAAACGATGCGCATTTTAATTAGAAATATCTCGCTTCGCAGCTGGTTTAAATATTTCAAATTTTGTAATTAAATTACGGACACTTATATTACAACATCATATTTAAATTTTATCAAATTGTTTAAAAATATCTGATTTTACTAGTAACTATAAATAATATGTAACTTTAATAATAACAATGGGACGTTATGCCATAAGCAAAATGAGAAACTGTCCAATGCACTCAACAACAAAAGAGTCCTAAACGAATCTGTGACAAATTTACACCAGCTAGAATCAATATAAGTTTTTACAAAAGGGAAGTATGCAAATTTATACTGAATCTAATTGATTTTAGGCATTGGTTTAGAGCCCTCAAATTCTAAATTGCACATTATATTTCAATATCAATAACTACATAATTTTATGTAAATTATATGTAAAACATTACATATGAACAGTACACTTATTACTAACAATTTATGATTTACTTTTCAGATAACATTTTTGCAATGTCTTGCAATTGGTGCCTGTCAGATCGCTTGGGAATCCAAGCGAGAATTCAGAACTTCTGAGCAACAAGCACAAGCCGCGCAAGATCCCTCAATAATGGAGACACACTTTGCTGAGACTGTTGTACCTCGACATCGCATCAACAAAATTTACACTGTAGGGAGAGACTTTAAAGAAAAAGCAACATCCGACGAAGATAAGCCATCGGATGGTCAATTCCTTCTTCCCTATGGTAACAACGGTGCGAATATTTTTGGCACTAAATACATCGTACAGCGTGTTAATGGATTCAAGCCACAAAACTATTCCGATATTAGAGTGCATGCCTTTATGGCTGTGTACGACACCCAGGAGCAAGAAGAAGACAAAAATATATCAACTGTAAACGATTGGATGCCTGTATTGAGACAATATGTCGCAGATAAACGCAAGGATGTTAAATCACCAGCTCCAGATAAATATGGTAATGACCGAGAGTACGATGAAACCACACATACTTTCATGGTAAATGATAACGACCAGTACAGCAGTGATGCAGCGGGAGGCACTTCGTATGATGAAATGGACCAGTATGTGCAGAACGGAGATAACCAGGGAATTGAATCCAGGCACCAACCCCACGTTGAGCATAAAATTGAACACAAAGGACATAAGGAAAAGACAAAAGTAAAACATCACCACCATCATCATCACCACAACCACGTTAAAACTATTTACCAGAAGGTTCCTTATCCGGTTAAAGTAATGGTACCTCAGCCGTATCCAGTAGAAAAGAAAGTTCCCTATCCTGTTGAAAAAATTGTAGAGAAAATAGTAGAGAAAGAAGTTCCCTATCCGGTAATTAAGAAAGTACCTTACAAAGTTGAGGTTAAGGTACCCCAACCATATCCTGTCAAAGTTATAGAAAAACAAATAGTTCATGTACCAAATCCCCATCCCATAATAAAACATGTTCCTGTCGAAGTCAAAGTAGCTGTTCCTGCTCCCTATCCTGTAGAAAAGAAAGTCCCTTACCCTGTTGAAGTAAAAGTTCCATATCCCGTTGAAAAGAAAGTTCCCTATCTAGTAAAAGTTGAAGTAGAAAAGAAGATACCAGTTCCTGTTCGAATCTACATACCTCAACCGTATCCGGTCGAGAAGAAAATACACATTCCGGTACAAGTGAAAATAAGGGAACCATATCCAGTTGTAAAACATATACCATATCCTGTAAAAGTTCCGGTGGATCGTCCAGTACCATATCCTGTACCTAAACCATATCCTGTTCATGTTGAGAAGCGAATTCCGGTGCCAGTTCCGGTGGTGAAAGAAAAAATGGTGAAAATACCAATGTTTATTTCAAATTATCCGCAACCTCAGAGACATATTGAACTGCCTAATAAGTTACAAGAGAAACCGGAAGATTTTAAAGGTGGCCCGGTAACTTTCGATGGTGCCCATTCAATTCCGTACGAAATTCGCGTGCCAGTTCCATTCCAAGTGATTATCCCACAGGAACCATCAGCTCCAGGACAATGAAATTATAATATACTCTATATGTACATGAGTATAAATATTCCTTAATAACATTTTATATTTCTATTCATTTAAAGTACCGTGCATTATAAAATGGTTCAATAATTATTATTGAAAAGTAACCAACTGAATTAGAATATGAAAACGAAGACTGGAAAATTTAAAAATAGGGAAACTAGAATAACGAAATGATTCTCAATGTATTATCGGAATTTTATAGAAATATATTATCCCTTTAAACAATAGTTGTGTTGTTGTTTTGTCAAGTATTGGTAACTACCAGTTCTACCGCTCCTGGGGCCCTATTCCTGAGTCTTGCGAGGAATGATCGTGATCGAACAGATCTGATTTATATGAGTGAAACATTTTACGAATTACTTTTAAAGAAGTATTTCTGTACTATTCCTAAATTTTGTTATTAATTATTAGTATAGTTCAAAAATCCTCTTTTAAAAGTGATTCGTAAAATGTTTCACTCATATAAATCAGATCTGTTCGATCACGATCCCCCTGGTCACAAAATACACAATACAATATTATATACCTAATATATATTATGACCTAATGTATACCTAACGCATGAAATACACAACTCGTATAGTATAGAGTTAAAGAATAGCAACATAAACAAAAGCTGTATGTATTACAGTATTAAAGTACTTTTGTTTCAAAATAGAAAATATGTTAAAAAAACTGCCAGATTTTATTATTTGAATAATTGTAAAAACATTAAAATTAATATATTAATAAAATAAAAAAAACACTTTTATTTGTTTCAATAAATTATTTTAATACAATTAATATTAACAATATTATATTTCATATAAAAAAACACATTGGAATTAGCAATTATTTTTTTGCTATTTATATTTATAAAAATAAAATATGAAAAAGTATTTATTGCAAAACATATGTGCGATAATAAACAATAAAAACAAAACTCTGAACACACTATTACTCCTTCCTATTGTGTCTCTTGCTTTAAGGCTCCTAACTCTTCCAGAAGTGCAGTAATCCCTTCTGGCACTCGCCCTTCATCAAGATCTTGACCCCAAGCCCGATACTGGAACAATTAAAAGGTTTTGTAAAAACAGTGCATTCTCGTATTGAAAGATTTCTCGAATTGCAAATTGTACATTACTAAAATTAATAATGCAATAACGGTCTTGATAACTGAATATAGTGCTGTACTAATTACGCAATGAATGTAGTAGCTACATAAATATTACTTAATAACCCTGTTCAAGTATTTAAAAGCATCTGTGTATTATTATTTGTAATAAATCAAACGTGTCTTTAAAATATTATTGTTTAATAAAACTTTCATCAAACAACACTAACAAATAATTAAATAATAATTAAAGACAATTACTAAAAGATAATTACTATCGTTTAAATACTAAAATATACAATAAAAATTATCATAAAAAAACACTCATATAAAAATGATTTAAAACAAATTACTACATGGTACTAGACACTAATTATGTTATTAAAATGATAAATGCTTTAATTCATCAATTCACGAGTAGTACTGCCTGGTACTCTGAAAGGCTTTCTCTATATTTATTATAAATTATTTATTTATTTTGCTAGCACAGCCAAGAACGTATCAACAACTAAACTATATTGTGAACTTACAATAACATTGCCAGTGTGGGATTTTTAATGATTTAAAGAATTCGAATTATTGAAATGGTTATCTCTGGCAGAATTTATTGCAAGATAACAGTACAGTTATCAATAAAGTAAAGGAATCCTACTGCTGATACGGGAATCGAACCCGAATGCATACCAATCTATAAATAAATATAATAATTTTATGTGTTATACCATATATACCTTTGTGTATACCTTTTCTAATTCTTTACGTAAGGCAATTACTGCTTTTTCTCTATCTGCAACCAGCTCCTCCAGGTACTGATACCGCAACTTCTTCCGAGCTCTGCACTCCCGAGCACTCTGTCTACTGCGTTCTATAAACAACAAAAAATAATTAAACAATAGTTGACCTTTAAGAACAGTAAACAATTAATTTTTATAATTACCCAATTTCGCCTTCATGTCCACCTTGTCGGCTAATGCCTTTCTACCGGGCTTGCGTCCCCGTTTTCCCCCCTCCTTTCGATCAGTACGAGACCCCTCCTAATTAAAAAGAAAATTAATTATAAATTAATACATTTATCCTAAAACTTGTTCTAAAAAAAACAAAACGCATAATTTTCACAATTGTGAAATTGTGTGCGTTAACGCACTTAACGAAAAAATAATGAAACATATTGTAGAATTATCTGTTACTTAACAATTATTATTAACTTTAAAAAATAAAACCGAAAGAAACGTAAACACAAATATCTTAAAATAATTAAAACAAATATTACGAAATTTTAAAACCCATGTGTAGAACAAAATTTGTAAAAAGTATAAAAGTAATAAAATCTTCGCTCTACATTAAAAATTTGACAATATTAGTTTTTGATTATTAACCTTCTTTATTTTATTCATAATTCAATGATTTTATGACACTGTATATTTTGCGTTCTTACTTATCAAAATATTGTGAAATGCGTCGACAATAAAAACATTACCAAACAAACTACGCTTCTACGTCCTACAGTAAAATCCAGTAAGTACCTACTGCGCATGAAATTATAAAGAGATTTATGTATTAGTAGCTGGAGTCGCACATACAAGTCACACACACTGCACCTATACACACAATGATAAATAAAATACGTAGATTTAAACCGACTGGCAACTGCCGCCAACTATAAAGCCTGCTAATTTACGTGTTAAATTAAACATTATTCTAAATTAAGATGTATAATTTATATTACTTTATATAATCTAAGTCATTTTTAATTCAGATTTATTAAGATAATGGTTGCGTTTTTTGAAGTATTTAAAGAAAAATCAATAACCTTACCAAACCACCACAGGGACACAAGCGGAGGAGATTGTCTGAAGTCTGAAGTGAACCAACAACCCGAGACAACACACCAATCAAGATCACAAACATGTAAAACGAACGCAAACGATGCAAAACCGAAAAGCTCCGAGCTATGCAACAGTAAGTATTATTCATACTGTGCCACTCGGAAGCGCTTCTGAGGATGCGATATTTTAAGTAACACAAAGTAAAATTAGATGCAATAAGATTGTTTGGGACCTAGTAAACCACTATTCTTCTATATAAAAACAAAGTTACTCCATTATATGTTACCCTTTAAAACACGTATCATTCCTTATAGCCATCATAATCATCAGGACAATATTAACGCTATGGGCTAAAGGGTCTTGACAAAAATAAAAGTTATGACTAGCTAGAATTCACTATAGAAGGGAAACTCATTTGAAACAAAAAATAGAGGAAAATCGATTCACAGTCAGTGCTGGCGACAAAAATGAATTCCCGGTGTTACAAGAGCCTACATATAATCCCACAGTTAGTTTAGCTATTTACTGTTTGGAGGTCTAACGCAAATACTCAATAAAGTAAGTAAATAATTACACGCTAAATCTACATGTTTATACACTCTTCCGCAAAAATTCAATAGTAACTAGTCATAATTGCCTTCCCTTTCGCCGAAAATAATTATATTTAGTCGCTTGAATACGTTTAAGCCGCTGTTAAACATAGAAACATAATCGCCTGGACCGACTGCAACTCAACTTACAGAATTTCGTTATGGCATAATTGAAGTTTAACCTAAAAAAATGGGTTTATCAATTCAAATTTACTTACGCAAAATGTAAACTACATATTTTACCTGGTTAAACTACAGTTATGTTCGACTATAACGAACATGAGAGCTGAGATACAAACGTGTCAACCAAGGTTTATTATTCAAAATTCGGCATTAGATGTCCGTATAATATATTAAGTTTCTATTCAATAATTTTCTGCTACAAATTCCTATTACAGTATTCACAAGTACTTGATCTTTCAAATGTCCCGCGGTGCGAATCGTCAAATGTTTATTCTAAAGTCAGGTGACGTACCACGAGTTAAACTGACCACAATTAATTGGAACGTAGTTAGATACTTAAAAGTTTTGGTTAAAAACTTTTATAAAATTCAGTTTTATTCAGTCAATATTCTACTTTTTATTGATAATGTAATAGATTCTTTTTAGGTTCCAAATCCTGAATTTGTATAGATAATTATACACAGCTTCAATTCATTTATAACCAGTCTAAATTCTTATAGCGAAGTAAATTATCAATACATAAAACGTCCTACTTTGTACTCTGGAGTCTGTGGGCTTTTACCTAAATATTAATCCAGTAATCTAAGATCCTGATAGAAAAGTTTATCCGATACATACAATTTTTAAAAAATTAAAACTAGGAAAAGCAAGCTTACGCTTAATGATAACTGTTGCAGTAGGTTACTTTTGTAACTTTAGAAGCGCTTCCGAGTGGCAGAGTGTAAACCTGCATTGATAATTTATCTCCTCGAATTCATCGATAGTGGCGCAATGAATTACATCGACGATTTTTGAAAACATTAAAAACATCTGTGCTGCCATCTCTACTTCCTATTGTCGCGATATTTTCGTGAAAATTTTTACACAATTTCACTGCCTTAACGGACATTTATACTAGATCTTTTTTTAAAATATATTAAAGTAGAGTCTTAAGTTTAATTGTAATTAATTATATACAATTATCAAGTTTACAAAATAATCTAAAATGCTGTAATCGATAAGTAAGTGGACAATTGGTTTGCGTCTGAACTACATAGATCATTGTGTCATGTGGTACCTGTCATTATGCAAAACTAATCACAACTAAAATGTAAAAAAAAGATATTTAATTCATGAAAATTAGCTAAAATTACTCTTTAATAGCAAGTAATTAATATTGTAAGTAACAAATGTATCAATTCATTTCTTTTTGCTAATATTGAGTTTGCAATATCAATATGGTTGACGTTTTTTCAGATGCCAGGGTTACAATTTTTGCTATCATATGTAAAACTATGTAAAAGCATTGATTTTTGATACTTACATTTTGATTATCGTCTTCTGCTATTGTCATTTCTTCAAAATCCATTATTAAATAGTAATAAATAGTTTTTTGGCACTTAAAATAATTCTAACAAAGGTATTTCTACTTTAAAGTAAATATTGTTTGACGTACAAGTTTCACACAACGTGTATATGTTTACATCATTTGACTGCTGTTGCTGTATTTGTGCTGATGTATTAGTGTAATCTAACACTTTAACGCCGTTAGCAAGGTCAAAACTCAAATATACAGCCTTAATTATAAAAGCGTAAACACACACTCACACACAGTATCATTTTATTAGGTTATTTATCTATATGTTTTTGATCTTCTATTTTTGCCCATTAAAGATTAACCAATCCGCTTATTTTTCAAACGGTCACTTCGAACTCTTTTCTATACCACAGATGGGAATATGTACGTTATTTAATTTCTATTCAGTTAGTCATTGGGAATGAACAATATTTCGAAATGTTATATTGTCATAAATGCTAAAGCTACATCCATCGACTTGCTCTTAATAAATATTGAATTTAAAAGAGCATAACCATACATAACATTATGAACTACATCTTTCTGTCTGTTGACATTCTTTTTTATAAGACACTTGGAACCTTTAATGAAAACATATTATGACATTGAAAACATTTGAAACAATCCCTAATATATGCTGAAACTCGTAAAATGAGTGTAGTGTATGCAAATGGGTAATTGATGCACTCTAAAAGCGAAAAACCTGTTGCTTTAAGGCCGTATTCTACTTTCTGTATTTTTATTGCGACATTCATGTGCTGACAACAACTTATTCAAATAATATTCAACTTATGTTGAATAAACACAATATTACTGAGGTACTTACTACCTTAAGCATTATGAGTAATTACCACTATTTCTTGTAAACATAAGAATAAATTTGCATACCCCAACTACAACACGGCTGATCAGAAGCTTGAATCATAATTATGCAATAAAACACTCAGTTCACCAACCTCACATACAGAAGCTAATTTAATATACACTAGAGTTTACCCCTGTCGCAAGCGACGACTATCCTTTGTATGTGAATTGAATTTCATTTCAAATTTTAATTCCATTTTTAAATTGAAATATTTAACTCGTTCTATATTAATTTTACATATATATTGCAAATAATTTTTCATATAAACTGACTAAAATATATATATTTTTCAACAAAATATAAAATATTTTCAATTTATTCATTATTTAACCAATTTTTTTTCCAAAATTGTGATTTTTTTTTCGATTTGTAAATTAGGTACCAAAGTTAGCCTATATACAAAATTTCCACTTTCTAACACATTTTTTACTCTCACCAAATACTGCCCCCGTGCCCCCAAATAAAATTTTGAAATTTTGATTCTTTCTTTTTTAATATGATATTCAATTATTACAAAATCCAAAATTTGAGCTTTCTCCAAAGTTTCCTACCGAGCCCCATAGGGAGAGCTATGGGCCTCATAGATTTCGAGCTACCATACAAATTTCAGTACCAAACATATAAGAATATAAACATACAGTTGGAACATTATAATATAGGTTTCGATTTATAAATCATTCAATGTTTGTCTCTTTAAATACATGCAACTCAAATGGTTTATTATTATTAAATGTGTACTTGCTGCTATTTATGCTGACAAAAATTAGTTTTAAATTTCCCGCGGTGTGCATTGTCAAATGTGTAAACATTTGTAACTCGTTAGGTCAAATACGATGTACCATGATTACCGCAAAATTTGAAATTTCAACTTATTGCAAATGCAGTGGTTAGTATTTTTAGGGTAATCCGAACGAAGCATTGCATATAACTTAAACTTCCCAGTAAACAATTTGGTGAAGTGTCCTGCTTTCCCAGTAAACAATTTGGTGAAGTGTCCTATTTGGTGAAGTTCGAGTCACTCGTACAATTCTATTCTAACGCTTTACAAGTTCTCTACCTGTCACAGATTTTGTGTTAGTTTTTCATAATAATATTCTTTCTTTTTCCAACATCATTCATTAAGTATTTCTGTTTCTTTCCCACATGGGTATATTTTTATTATCCTAAATATTGTCATAAATCATAAACCTACTCCGCTTTTAATTCAGCAGTGAACCGTCGTTGCAATGTCTGTAGCTCATAAAAAGGACCTTTCCTATGAACGACTGAATAGAAAACGAACACGTTCCAGACAAAAAATTCATGATATGTAATAGAAATTAAGTAGAATTTACTCCAAAATGTTTACTGGGTTGTGACTTATGCACTTTGTGGCTATTGCACTTTAATTATAGTTCGCATCAACTTTATCTTCATTTGTATTCCGACAGGTTGAGTGGTTTCGCCATTTGTAGCCGATAAAATAGACATTTCATATGAGCGACTGTGAGAAACTGAACTGTAAATTAAATCTTTAATGACAAAAAAAATCATATGCATCTTCAACAGGAAGGCAAAGTTACTCGAAAATGTTTACTAGGTGTTAAGCAAAAGTGTTATATTGATGATAATATGATTGACACAACTTTACGGCTAAATTATCGGACCAGTGCTATATTTTATCCAGAGTTAGGTGCTGCGTTTACTGATTAAATATAATTAAACATTTATTAGGCAGCAGTGTGGTTTGCCTCTGTTTTGCAGGCAACAGTGTTGGTTCTGAACGTTGTGTCTAGTTCCACATGTTCATTCTCTCTGCTGATATTTCTTATCTATGGTATTACCCTAGTGGCTTACTTAATAACTACGTTCTTGTACGAGTCATTGTAAGACACACTTAGTTTAATTTGCTTCTCTTTCTTTCATCCTATTTTTCAATACTTTTATGTATTGCTATCTCTCTACTACCTACTTTAAGTGTAATCAATATGAAACAAGATAATTATTTTACAAATGTCTGCATACATCAACATGTGTTGAAAATATAGGTGAAGAAATTTCTTTCTTTGTGAAATTTTGACTTGAGCTTTTAGTTCTTCAGAGAAAGTCTCTTCTGAGTTAAATAATTTCGTTTGACAAAAAAAAAATAACAATGGGTAATGTGCTAGCTACATCAGAAAAACCTGCAGGGGTTATGCCTCCGTTAACGCCGCCACCAAGCCCATTTCCATCTTCAGGACCTTATCCTGGAATCAATCAAAAAGATGTACCTTCAGAAAATAAACCTGAAAACCCTGGAACAATGGACGAACTACATAAAAAGTGCAAGGGTATTTACAATTCAGTGTTGTGTTTGAGGTTATGTGCTTACTATTGTATTAAAAGACTAATTGTTTTTCAGACGTAATGCCTGTGAATTTTGAAGGAGCCAAAATTATGCTTAATAAAGGTTTGAGCAACCATTTTCAAGTTTCTCATACAATAAATATGAGTTCAACAACACCGAGTGGGTATAGATTTGGGGCCACTTACGTAGGAACTAAGCAATTATCACCAACAGAGGCATTTCCTGTTTTATTAGGGGATATTGATCCAGAAGGAAACTTAAACGCCAATGTTATACATCAGATATCGCCAAAAATAAGGTGCAAGTTTGCTTCACAGGTACTTTAATAATTCGTGTCTATTTTAAATCCACAATACATTAAATAAGTAACTGTGGTACTCTTTTAGATTCAAAGTGGCAAGGTAACGGCAGCTCAATTGACATCGGATTACCGAGGTGATGATTTTACATTTTCTTTAACAGTAGGAAACCCTAATATAATTAATTCTTCAGGAGTGCTCGTATCTCATTATCTACAATCTATAACGAAAAACTTAGCACTTGGAGCGGAATTAGCTTATCAATATGGTCCGCAGGTTCCAGGTGGAGAAATTGCTGTATTATCCGCAGCTGGCAGGTAATTTAATATACATAATAAGTGATAATTTGTAAATATGAGTAGAATATTATGTGGAACTCATGTTACTCGTTTAATTCACAAAGTTAAACAATTTGGAAATGAACTAATTCTACACAGATACATTTACGGAGACGCTGTAATGTCTGGCACATTAGGACTTTCTGGGATCCATTTATGTTATTATCAGAAAGCCAGCGATCAACTTCAGTTAGGTGTGGAAGTAGAAACTAATTTTAGAGTGCAAGAAGCCATCGGTTCTATAGGATATCAAGTTGACTTACCAAAAGCTGATCTTGTTTTCCGAGGTATGGTATACTGCAGTTAATAGACAGTAAAGAAATATTACCAAAACTTGTAACATATTTGACTTTGCAGGAATGGTTGATTCAAATTGGAATGTTGGCGGCGTATTAGAGAAAAAATTGCAACCGTTACCTCTTAGCTTTGCTATGAGTGCCATGCTGAATCATAATAAAAGTCAATTTAGATTAGGATGTGGCCTCATAATCGGTTGAACGGACTTAGGCTACATAATACATCATTTAGTTTGTTAGAATATTAATTAGACCAAATATTTGATTAAAAACTCTGTTGTATTATAGTTAAAAATTTTGTTATTTTTACAAAAAAAGGTTAGGTGTTTCGATGCCCAAAAGAAATTGATTTTTAACAACTTATTTTTTACGTTCAGTAATAAAACATTGTCATAATTTCTCTGCCTTTTTTATTGTTAGTCATAATTCAGAAGTGTTCAACAAACTTGTTATACATACTTTCATTTACATTTATCGTTTTCACATGCAATTACATTAAATACAACTATTATGCAGACTAAACTGTTTATTTCCTTGGACGACCTGCTCCCTTTTTTCCACCTCCAGCTGTTTGCTTCTCTTTTGTAGTTTTGTTACTTAATAAAGGATGAGTTTCTGAAATTAAATTTATATGTAGTAAATATTCATTGCGCATGAGAAACTCACAGCGGTTTTTAATTTTACCATCGGAGGATATGCCTTTAAGATCTATGTCGAAGGATTTGCATTTCCGTTTTTTACTAGGTGTATTTGAATTTGATGAAGTTGGTGTCGTCGGACTACTAGCCTCCTCAGCACATTCTTCCGGTTCCTCAATTTCTGGTGCTATTGGTAAAAATTGTAACGTATTTTCATCCTCACATTCCTCGTCGGTACTACAGAAAGCTGCTACGGGGTCAACTCTAGTTACATCAACCTATGAGCAGAAACAAAAGTAAATTACATTATCTAGTATTATAGTATTCATTTGTTAAAATAAACTGAATCAGAAGTTATAACGAAATTATATAAATATTCGAAAATCAATTATTGAAAAGTGTATCCTAAAAAACAACTTGGTGTTTACTGTCTATTTTGTGTTACACTAACACAAAATTTGAAAAAATGCATTGAATCAAAATTCTGATCAATTCTGTTTTTTTTTATTACATATCACCCGATACAACTTGTTCGTTGTATTACTAATCTCAATAGTAACCTCAAAATCTTCATCCTGTTTATCTTCTCCAGAGAGATCGATTGATTTATCTTCATCTTGTACATCAAATTCAGATTCGCGTTCCTCGTATTCAACGTTTTCATCCAACTCTTTAAAGTCAGGTGCGAAGGCAGACCAATTTTCAACTTGATTTTGTGCCCAGACCGATACAACACCTTTCACAACCAAAGAAAAAATGTTAATCTTGGAACCATTCAAGTATATTTAGAGATATATCAGAATACAAACCCAGGACTGTGTTTAATTGACATGCACATTTAACCAATAATTTCCAAAACATATTATAAATTAGAAAAACATAAAACGTCTATTTTCATACATATGCATGCTTTAAACAATTAAACGACAGTAACAATCTGGTTTCAAAAAAATAATGATATGCAATTTAAAATAGTAAGCGAGATCTACATTAAAATAGAAGACTCACAAACATTCTAAACTATGAAATGAGATTGAAATAATTATGATAATGAAAAACCGCGATCGGAAGATAAAATTGCAGGCTAAGAAAATGGTATTAACCTTTACCTGAGCTGATGCTTGCTATTATAGGACGTACCGGATGCCATACGACATCTAATAGCATTTCACCTTTTGTACCGTGAAGAATTTTAACTAAACTTCCAGTAGTTTTTTCCCAAACATACAAAGCATGTTGACGGGCAGATCCTGCACAAATATATTCCCCATCTCCAGAAAATGTACACTTCTTCCACATGGTTCTGGAACAAATAAAATATGTTTAAGTTTAAATAGTTATAACACAGAATACAGCACAAAAAATGGCAACTTTTGTTGGCGACCTACTTGTTTACGAGATCCTGTAATTTTTGTATTGGCTCCGGCTCTCCATCTTTCCCACACGCAATGACTTCGTTCGCATCATACACTCGAATTACCCTATCTGCTGTGTTAACCAAGAAACAACTGAAATACAAAACAGTAATATTATGTTTATTTTAAATTATTTTAATGTAAAAAATATTACTTACTCTCCTCTTCTTGCAAATTCTATACTTTTTATAGCCGTCGCACTAGAAGTTCCCACAGTAATTCTGAAGCTAGCTTTTAATTCAAAATTATGTGATGTCATTACTAGTACTCGACCTTTTGCATTTCCTGTATAAATATATTGACCTCGACGATCAAATGCGGCCACTATATTAACATCTCCCTAAAAATATACGATTTATGAATATCTGATAATTTGCGATAAAACATTAATAATTATTACAAATCATTTAATATACAAAGAACTGATTCATAAATTGATATTGCGGGAAAGCAAGGCCGTATATAAGAAACGGGAGGTATTAGCTTCCGGCACAAAATGACAATATTGTCTAATAAATAAAAACGATTCAGTAATAATGTTAATAAACGGAAAGTTTCGAAATATGCAATATATTTGATACCTCGAACGTGTTCTATGTACGGCCCGACAAAAAAGGATATAATATTTAAAAATATATAACACAGATTATGTTAGTCACAAGCGTGTTAATTTTCATCAGATTTGGAAAGTTTTTCTAACATCGCGCTTAAATAAAAGATGACTAGATATATGAAGTACGAACCACTATAAGATGTCAAAAATATGTTCATTTAAAAAAATGTAGAGATCAAAATGGTTCTTATTGTAATTATTACAAATATTAAAATAATTTTCTTTACTTACGTGAAGGTATTGAATAATTCGAAATTTAAACTATTTAAGTGTCTACTCTATGAAGCAGTTTTAAATTTTCATTAAAATTTGGGATTCAAAGGCATATACATTAGCAATCAATAACACAAAATATTCATCATCTTTACAATGATCAAGGTTTGTTAAAAAAATTACAGTTGCAGATTACATTCTCTGATAAATTTTGTTAATAAAATACATGCAGATCAAAGGAAAACACGTTTGTTGTTATTTAGCCTGCTTGGTTTGAACACACAGTTTTGTTTTATTTGAACATTTGCGCTTGGGACACAGAGACAAGCACTAAAAACAAAACAGTCCGTTTTCGAAAAACAGAATTGTTTTAAAATAAAACAAAATATGATTTTGTTTTGTTTTTTGATAACAATACTGTTTTCAAAACTGTCTGTCTGGTGTGAAGCCAACATTAGATCGCAATAATTTTAAGTAAGTATTGATTTTTGTGTTCCCAAATGTATAATGAAAATTTTAACAGCTCATATTCTAACAAGAGAGTCAAAATTAACAACGAAATAAATGTAATCAAACGGATTAATAAAGTACCCTACTACAACTATTACAATCAATACATCCACTATTTACGAAAATAAAAACACTTGTAAGACTTTCGCTGAAAATAACGAATTTATTCGATATGATTTTAAAAAGTAAACAATGTACGAATAATTACAATTCATGCTTCATGCAAACAAATACCTAACCTATAGCTATACGAAGAATAGTAGTTTATGCAAACAGTAGTTCGTTTTTGATTTAGTATAAAGGGCATTCTATATTGTAAGTGATTACATAGCATGGCTTATTAGTTGTTGAGCAGCATATGATAATTATTCTTATCACACATAAAGTTAAAATTGAATACGACTTCGTCCGACTGTAACCACCATCATATTAAAAAAAACAAAAACGATATTTATCTGGATCACTACAGGAAGTCCACGACAGATCTAGCCCTGTGGTAGTCGGCGCAGTAGTCGCACTCAACAATGTTGCTTTTTAAGTAATACTGTGTAGTGCATTGTGCTTAAAAATGATCTGAATATTTAAAAATGGTTATTCAAAGTTATTTCATTATTGTTTAATATCAATGTTGTTATTATTTGGGTTAGTTACAATTAAATTAAATTTTTACAACCACAACCTTAAAAATCTGATAATTTAAGACCTTTCTATTGATGTGTTAGTTCTATTTGCAAATCGATGATTATCCAAAACTTGTAATAATACGCATTATTAGTGTTTTCCATTATTTCCAAAAAATATCTATTATTCCAATTGTTTTTCCTTTTGTATTTCCAGGATTAATAAAAGTTTGAATATTTTTTACAAGAAATGTTGGAGGAACATTCTAAAATAACTATTAAATTACAAACTATGTAAATATTTTTTCGATGACTTTTCAGCTTATCATCAAAAATGTTTCAAAAGCTACTTGTGAAAATATATATATTTTTTTTGTTTGTTTTATGATACACAAAAACCAAATAGAAAATAGAAGAGAATATCAGCGTATATAATACGAGTATCAAACTGAAAAGGGTTTTTAAGACTCACAGACAAAAACATAAAATAAATACAATTAATAATTAACAATTTATTAATCGACTTACAGTCCTATTCCGTCTGTCTGTAGGTCTGTCTACCTGTAAATACGATATTGGCTAAGTAACAGAACCGCTTTTATTAATATAACAAATATTTCAAAAATATACTAATTTATATATTGGTTGTTTCAAATACAACCATAAAAACAAACTAAAGTTAAACATAATAATAACAATCTAGTGATTGACTTACGACTCTCCTGCGTCTGTCAATATGGGGTAACTCTACCTAAAAACATAATATATACCAAGTTATGGCACCGATTATTACAAAATTTAATATTATTGGTTATACGTAAAATAATGCATCAAACAAACTCATATATGATAGGATTATTAGTCGTCTACATGTTAATTGAAAATTAGTAGCTTAATGGTTTAGTTGAAATACTTAATATTTTTGACTACAGATGAAACTTTTATTAATACAACAACCGTTTAATATATGACCTGGTGTATAAATGAGATTAGGAATAGAAGGTCTCTTTCTCGACGAAGCAGGGTTGTCGAAGTCCAAAAATATATAAATTCTTGATTTCAGCAACAACCCTGGTGTGAAAAATTGTAATTGCTACTCATATTTTTTCTATTAAACTGGCTTTGTCTAAATTAAATTTAATGTATTTACTTATAATAGTATTAGTTGTCATCCAATTAGCAAATATTCAATGGATAGATTCTAAATAGCTAGGACACTAATAAAAGAAATTTAAATATTTAGAAAATCTATCGTATTTATTTAAATCCATGAAAACTTATTTTAATATTTTTGATAGCTGTTCTAATAAGTTATATTTTGAAATAAATATAGTTTCCGACTATTACAATTTTCTTCAATAACTTAATAAAAAAAAAATGTTTTTCAGTGTCTTAATTCTGTCTGTGTCAGCAGCTATTTTGTATCTATATAACAGCACAAACTTTACATTTTAGTTTCGCTTTAATCTTCATTTTTTTACTATATGTCACACACAATTTTCGTATCGTCTCACTGAAAAAGATCCTCTTATTAGGGACGTGGTCAATTAAAAGTGTTTTAAAAAAGAAGAATTTATAAGGTCGTACGTTATGGCTATTGTTTAACCGTTCTACATGTTATTTTGTTGTTCAACGTCATTACGATGATATTGTTAATACAAGAAATAAGTGCCTTGATTTGATATCAAGATAACTATTTCTTCTTAACAAAATATAATATGGCTTGACTAAGTGCAAGTGTCAAAATATTGAAAAAGTAATATTATTGAGTGTAAATTAAAATTGATAGTATTAATATATTACGCTAATACCTACATCATCGTCAATTGGTAGTATTTTATGTTCACCTTCGTCGTCGATCAGCAAGGCAGCATGCCGCATAGGGCATACCAAATATTGTTTCTCATTTCGTGGATCGAATTGAACCTTGAGTACCGGACATGGAAACCGATATTTTTGTCCACATTCGCCTGATAAAACATCCCAAATGCAGACATTATTGTCTGTTGAAGCAGATAACAACTGAAATAATATAAATACCCAAATAAATCAACAACCAAATTGTTGTTATCACAAAACACATATTGAACGAAGATATTTGTAAAGCACATTTTAGGATTAGTTCTAATTCATCATCAAGATCAAACAAGTGGAATAAATCTCGAACATCTATTACCAATAATCATCAATACATGTAAAATTATAAGCTGATAAGAAAATATCTTGTCGATACTTATATTAACATATACTGTAATATTTGGTAGATACATACCTTTCGTCCACAACGCGACCAACTTATACTACATATTGGATGTACGTGAGCAGAAATAACTTTAGCAACTCCTCGCGTTAAGAAGTCCCATATAACTATGCGGCCATCGTTGCATCCTACTGCCAGAAGTGTTCCTCTTTTATTAAAACAACAAGTAACAGCCAGTGAAATACAATCCAAAGATCCGTCGAACTCCTGGAAGAAATTCATTAATAGAATTGTTTAATCTGCTAAAAGTATATTTACTGTATAATACGTAAGTAATAAAATAATAGCACAAACTAACATGATATTTATAATTGTACAATAAAATAAGTAAATTAAGTAAGCTCATCTAACACCATATAATTTAATGAGTTCTTTATGAAGACTTCTGTAAACCATGTATCGGTTATAGTGAACATTTTTGTGGTAGAATATATACCAATAAGAAAATGGGCTCAATTAAATATCTAGTATGGAAACATAAATAGTAACAGAAAAATAAAATTTTCTTCACTACTTAAAAACCCAAAGATACAATTTATAGCTGAAAACCTTTCCAGAAAAATGCTACTTGGACATGATATTTTAGTTATAAAAACGAAGTGGCGTACTATCTCTGGAACGGAGCCCAGAGCTTTGACGACTTTACTTCGGTATATTAATGAATTGTGATATATTAAAATGCCTTAGAAGTTTTTGCTAACTATAACCTAAATAATAAAGACTAATGTATTTAAGCTTTCAAATTGGTTATCCACAAATTAAAACTTTATTCGATTTAAAATATCTATAGTTAATTTTGTACTCAAATGTCTAAAGCTAATATTAGGCTTAATACATTATAAAATAATTACCCTATATATGCAAATGCTGCAGTGAAGAGTTTTCCTAATCTGATTTCCTGTCAGGAAATCCCCCGCAAAATGAAGTTTTATTTAGTGAATTTAAACTTGGGTATCAGTAATAATTATATAAAAAAAACTAAAACTTGTATAAAGAAAATAGAAGAACATGCACAACTAAAAACGATTATATTTAATTACACTACTGACCTCAGGATAATTCTGTCCAAAGGATTCTGAAAATAATACATAAATTATTCTAATTGTTAATTAATCTGTCAGTACGAATGTTTTGCACTTACCTAGTAGTTCCAAATTCATAGTGAGTTCGTATAAAATTATGTGAATATTAAAGAATTAAGTATAGTATTTACTTCATTATTATCATGCCTTTTCTGTATCAATGATATTTTATAAAAGTAAAAAAGGTTATGTTACGAATAAAATATAAAAAATATCTGTATAATTACTTTATAAAAGATAACGATATATATACATATCAGTTTTTCAGATAAAAATATAACATATTTCTGTTAACTTTAAATCTACATGAGTTTCTGGCTCCAAAAACTGGCTGTCAGAAACAAAAAAATAATCTTAGTACCCCGGTAAATAAACGTGAACCCGTCAAAACCCATTTTAATATAGATAGGCAAACGGAGAGCACTGCCAACATTATAGAATAAAATAATCAATCCATTCAAATCAACTCAACTTAACTATTTATTGGGCCTATTTGAAATGAAACAGGTTTATAAGTTTTGTATAATTAGTCATTTGTTCATATTGATACATTTCACCACATTTCACATTCAACTAGACATATCCATCAACTACTTGAAAATCTACATAATAAATTAGCCTTATGGCATCTTATATTTTCTCACGTTTACGTGAGATTATATCGCTACACGTGGTTGTATTTAACTCATATTTATTTGATTAAAAGATTACGTGAGTTAAATATAACTAACGTAGGTGGGGTGTTTTATAAGTAATCTCTGTGAGATGTCCTCACGTTGCATGTTAACATGCAACAAAAGCATACAATAATTTTCTAAATTTCAACATTATTCAAATTCTGATGCATATTCAATAAAAATATTTAACGCTAGTGACCAAAACTCATTTTGTATCTCCATAATTCAGCCTAATTTTATACAACTTTGCAAATCTACTATAACTTTTTTTTAAATATTTACATTTGCATGAATTGCAATAATTTTTTTACGTTTTTAAAAATATAAATTTATTAATACAGTCCTAGCCAGATAGTCTTTTGTAGTTATTTGTGCGTTAATTGATGATTTATGTCTTCTCATATATACAGTTGATGCATAAAGTATTCGCCACCCATGAGTTGAGACAGTAAATGCATATCGTTTGGTCAATGGCTCTGTTTTTCATAAAACCAATTTTAGACAAAAGCTCGTGTTTGAGAGTATAAAGTTATCTATAAAGATTTTTTGACAGAAATATAAATGTCGTAAAAATATGCAGCTTGTACTATATTATTTTATTGCGAGTGGCATACACAATAATAAGATGCTACTATTGGGAAGGAATAAGGTTCTTGCAAGTTACATTAAAACACAAATATGATAATAATTATATATTCTATTTACAAATAAATATACATTAAAATAAAATATGACTATTATATAAAAATTCTTATTTTTCTTAATCATAAAATTTTAGCTATTGACTTGTATTTAACACATACTAATTTAATAGGTTATAGCAATAAAACATAGATAATGCTGATACATATTCATTAAAAATAGACATGATATTGATAGCAATTATAAAAATAAATTTGTTGATATAATTATATGTATAAATTGATAACATGATTTTTAAAAACGCTAGGAATTGATTTTCAACATATATTAATACAATATTTGAATAATTTTTAAATTTTATAACTATGTGATATAATATAGTATAATAATATCTATAAGAGAGGTCGCACACTATAGACGTGGCTGTTTTAAAACAATTTAGCAGTTCAGAACGGATCGTAGGAACGAACATATGATAACTAGCATATTTGTGAAAAGTCTATCTGTCTTAAGACAAAATTGTTAGCTCTGTCTGTTTGTTCAATGTGGTATATATCTATGACAAAGACAACATTGTCTAAAGACAGTCGTCTCTCCATTGTGCGGCCGCCCTAATTAGTAATTGATACGTCATTATATGCATAACAACCACATGCTCTCATATATAATATAGTCATGATTGGCGCAGTTACACTGTATATTTATAAACTAATTTACGATAAAAAGAAAGTATTTTTCTTGTAACATTTTTAGAATGCTACATATTTAACAACGATTATACAAACGACTAAACCACACACGGAGTAATTTATATACATAACTTTCTATATTTATATATATTATATATATAAATATATATATATATATATATATATATATATATATATATATATATATATATATATATATATATATATATATATAAAATATGTATATAAAGAGTACCATGATACCATTTATATAATTACTGACATCATTAAAGATCTGAATTATTTACTGCAATTCTAACACAACACATTTTCTTGAATAACATGATTAGGTTTCTTTAAAACTATTACTACGACCTCATAATAATTAATGCTGTTATCATTTAACATCAAATATGTTAATTACTTAATATAAATGAATATATATAAATACATATGCACAAGTACCACTTAGGATCATGCATGTAGAATCCATCACCAGAGTAGACTCCATATATGATAATGAAAGTACAAATGCATTATTACAGATTCACGATTTTACGCCAAATTACTTATCATTTAGTTATCTTAAAGTTAAGTAATAAATTACCAAATAGGAAAGCAAATGTTTATAATATTATAATTCACATTAAATAAGCTTATAAAAAAAATCTAAAACTCTTATTCTAGTAAACAAATAATCATATCGATGTATATAATTATTTGTCAAGAAAGTCTTACTTAATGACAATAAGTAATTGAACAATTGAATCTTAATTAAAGGTAATGAAATCGGTTATTAATCGTACATCTAACAAACATTCATTATTACAGTATTTCGAGTAAGAAATATAATTTTGAATTTTAAACAATTAACAGATGTATCTAAATATGAATGTGATACATAGAGAATTTTAAATATGGGAGTGATTAGAATATGTGTAGCCTAACACATAGACATACAACGCCTAAATTCAATGTCGAGAATATTATTTTCACATAAAAAATCACCATACAGTTCAAGACGACATGCACTATATATTTAAAGATTTTTCAAGTAATGGATTCTACTATCATGACTGTCTATGATGGTACTGTTTATATATGGTAAAGTTAATATTTACCATTTTGTAAAATATTCTTACATTAGTGACTTTTCTTATTTTTTTTGCGTTTTTTCTTTCGTTCTCCATTAGCGGCACCAACTATTTGCTGCTTTTTACTAATGCAAACACGGCAGTACCAATCTTCATTGTCATCTGGGGGTACTTGAATACCCACACAAACCCTAAAAAAAATTTGTCTCAAATTATAATTTATTTATAGTACATTCTTATAACTTTTGTTTCAATTATAATTTCAGTAATAATATATTCAATACATTGAAGTTGAAATTATGAAGAAATATTCAAATGTTTCAATAATCTTAAGTATTTCTTAACTATCTAGTTATAACTACCACTACACTTACCAATGATACCACGCATCGCAGTCATCACAACCAATCATTGGACTACCATCATCTTGTCTGTCGCAGGCAGGGCATATCCAAACTTGATTCCCATCGTTATCCTGTACACATTAAAATAATGTAATTATTAATGTAATTGTTAAGATAAGAATGATAACTAACTGATATAATAATATTCTAAGTGTTACCACAGCGGGTTTTGCAGGAATTACAACAGGAACTTTATTATGAGCTCTGTCAATGTTTGGAGGATTCTTAACAACGTTACTACTTCCTCTAGGACGTCCTGGGCCAGGAGAGGTCTTTACTGGAACAGAACTCGACGATCCTGATATTTGACTGTCATCATGAGATACAGATTCTAACAAATCAAAGTATTATTATTATTAATGTTAATATGTAGTATATGTTACTCTGCAAATTTAATATTTTGATTGACACTCAAACATATGCATTTAATTCTATAGCAAAGTCAACTTACTGGATGATTTAGGTTTCGGCCTAGTAACCAATGCAGAAATTTTTGCTAGTTCAGGCGACGGTTCCCGATTTGTGCTTGATACTACTGGCGGGGGTGACTCTTCATCTTTTTTAACAACAGGTTTTATAAATCTGGAAGATAAACTGTGATTAAACAACATATAATATATATTAAATTATTAAGAAAGAATTTCTTTCCTAATCCCTTCATACTAACAATTTTTTCATTTCTGGGGAGGGTGATCGAACAGGAAGTTTCAGTGTCAGTTTTGGAACAGATCCTTCACTTTCTCTCTAAAAAAAAAAATTATGATATTTATTTTAATACGATAGTATAATATTGAAAATAGACACTAATTTCCTACCTCCTTTTCTTTCCGTTTGATTTTTTTCTCTTTTTTGATTCTTTCTTTTTCTTTGTCTCTTTTCTCTTCCTTATCCCGTTTTCTATCCTTATCTTTCATTTTTAGTTTATCCTTTTTATCTTTCTTCTTTTTTATTTTACCTTCTCTGTCTTTTTTCTCTTTCTTGTGTTCTTTTTCTTTTCTCTTTTCAGATTTTTCTATAGCTAGGGCCTTGGTATCATACGAATCCTTCTCCAACTCCTTTAAATTGCCTGGCGCTAATAATGGGGGAACATTACATTTCGGAACTATTGTCTCTAAAGATTCTGTAACTTTTTCTTCTTCAGCCATTTTTCTCGGCATAATAAAAGGAGCCATAGGAAGTGAAGGCATGTGAGGAGGCTGTCCAAATCCATGTTTACCCATACCAAGAGGGAGACGGGCGTAAGGATTTAAGTTAGGAATTAAACCGGGAATAAGGCCAGGACCAGGCATTAAACCACCAGGAATTAAGCCAGGACCAGGCATCAGTGGAGGTGGTATTAATCCAGGACCAGTAGGAAATGCATAAGGCATAAAGGGATAAGAATGTAGATGAGACGGTACCATATCTTTAGAAACGTCTCTTTCTTTTGTCATATTTATTGGTCCTTCAGGTGTTCTAGGACAAACAGGTGGTACAACTTCTTTTGGAGATTTTAATTTTTGTGATTTACTCTTTTTTTCTTTTATTTTTTCTTTACGTCTCTTTTTTTCTTTTTCTTTTTCTGTTTTCTTGTTCCGTGGTGGCGAATGAAGAAGCTCTGGCGTTTTAGGAGTAGAAGGTGTATTCGGTGGTGACCAGTCATGGTCATAGGAAAAATCGCTAGGTCCAGAATCAATTGGTGAAGATTCTGGAATGTGCATTTCTTCTTCTTTTACAACGGAATGTGCATCTTCATGTTTTACTGTACTGCTAGATTCCATTCTTGCATAATTAGTATAAGCAAATGGACTTTTAACTATATCGTTCTTTAGAGGAGGATTAATTGGAGGTGATGCAGTTGTAGAAGAGACTGTATCTTTTTGTAACTTGTCTTCTCGTACTATTTTTGCAATGTTTTCATCCGATTGATCAGCTTTATCAAATTTCTCTTCCTTTACTTTTGTGATTTTTTTAAATATATTTAATTTTTGTTTGTCTGGAGATGATAGCAGTTTTGTGCCTAAAAAGTCATCATTAGTTAATCGGCTCGGCACAGAATATGGTGTAATTTTTACTGATGATGAAGCAGAAGATACTGCAGCCTGTCTATTTATTTTAGTTGTAAACGCCTTTATTTTATTGTAAGAAGATTTAACAATTGGTGTTTTAGTTGGCAGTGATTCTGATAGTAATGGGCTGGTACCAGTAACAGGGCAGGGCGCGTGATGTATTGATTTAACGACACCGTTTTTAGCTTTATTTTTTAGCACTTCTTTCATATTAAAAAGCTTCTTAGCTTTACTTTCATCTTGGACTGTTATTTTGTCTGGTTTAAATAACTCCTTTACACGCTTCTTCTCTTTGTCCAGTTTCTTTTCTTCTGAATGTAGTTTCTTGCCTTTTTTGTCAAGTTTATTATTAAATTCAGAATTGGTTGGAAAGAAAGTTGGAAGGTTTTGTGGTGGTTCTACGGGTGTAACTGGTGTTTTAGCTTCTGGTAATTTTCCCTCTCGAGCAGGTGAAATAAATCCAGATGTAGTCATCATCACACTACTTATTTCCCGTGTAGGCCTTGATCCACATTCTTCTTCATATCGTAATCTGCAAATTTCGAATGCAGTTTACCTATATTTTTCTATTACTAACGTAAGTGAGGTAATTGTAGAAAAAAATATAAAATGTTTACCTTAGTCTCTTATTGGGTGTTTCAAATGAAGATGGTGGTTCTCCAGGCCGTTTAAACACACCGTCCAATCCCTGAGGGTTTGGAGACACTTCTGTTAAACTACTATTACTGGCTGCCTGATCAGATGTTTTAGAACTGCTTTTGTTCTGCTCCTCTACAAATAATATTAACACAATTTCAAAATCACTAGTACTAAATATAACAGTTAACATTGGCAAGTATTGTATTACCAAAATATTTTTCTACATAAAATTTCATTCGCAAATAAAACACACTCATTATTATGATTCAAATGAAATACAATAACTATGTAGACAACAAGCAACATTCAATAACACTTTATTGTACGAACTAGCCACTGTGATGGCAAAAACTCAAATGAATTTGAATACCTTTAGATTATGTTTTAAGCTGTATTTTCTAAGGCTCGTGTTTTTGATTTTTTTTATAAACATAAATAATAATCAAATATTGTTGAATTTAATGTAATTGTATACATAAAAAGATACCCACTAACAATGATATGTTATTTAATATAGAGGAAATTGATATCAAAATAATAACAATAATATTCAATATTCCGTGGTAATTTTAAAGACTAATGTCTTAAACATTACACTTATGTTATAAAATTAGGCGTTATGTTTATTGTTTGATTAAAAAATTTACCTACAATTATTCATTTTATTACACATTGAATATCTTTAGATTGCGAATGCACGTATTGCATAAATACAGAATCCTATTGCACACCTGATACTGTTATTTATGAACTGGAATCTAAAATAAATGGAAATTCTATACCGGGATATATACACTTATCAGTAAGAAAAATGACAATCATATACGCAATAATTCCAGGGGTGAATCATACGTTCCGCGGCATGGAACAGTGAGGTACTCTGAATGATCAAATGAAATTGTATGTAAGAAATTGAATAAGCTGTATTTTTCTAAAAATACAAATTGTTAATAAAATATTAAGATTGATGTTGAAATAAAAGCAGGACTACGATGATATTTACCGATACTCTGTGCTTTATTCGTAGTCTCCTTTGATGAATTTCCGACATAAATACTAGAGAAAGCAATACTGCGGGAATATCTAACTAGAAGTAATTATTCGGAATAATTGAACTGTAGCATTTCTAACGCGAAATTAACCGTTTACACAAAACAATTCACATTGTCACAATTGCCAGAATAACATAAATCAAAATTTGTACAATGGATGGAACAGATATTGAACAACTATATCATGTACAACTGGGTATTTTAAATATACACAAATACCGACAGAGAAATATACCAAATCAAAATATAATCTAAAAATAATTTGTAATAAAATTTATAATATGTGTTAAAAAAACAAAATAAATAAACAATAACAAAATAAAATTTTAGGAATTCTTTCAACTGTAAATGCAAATAAATTTCACATTTCTAATTAGCAAGTTTTTATGTTTTAATAAATAATATTTTTTTGATGTCTTAGCAAAAAAAAAATTATAACGATAGTATTTATCATATAAAAGTGATCTTTGTTAAAATAATCCCTTTAAGTATTTATATTATAACAATATAGTGTATAACTTCTACTTTTAACCACTTTATATTAATGAATAAATCTAATTTACACAACAAACGTTTAATTTTCTGTTGGGTGGAGTGGATTAAACGTGGCAGATCTTTTATTGTCTAATTTTTAAGCAATTGCTAGATTTTATTTATCGGAATTCCAAGCACATGTTTAAAAATACCGAAGTAAAAGCATTTGCCTGTGTTTTATTTATTCCAGCCAATGGATGAATAATATTAAAAAGATAACTTAATAATTCGTATATAAACAAAAAATATTATTTTCAATAACTTTGTTGATGATTTGAACGAAACGATATTATAATTACAACAATGACATTCTGATTAATTATTTGGCGATAAGGACTTTCTCACTCTATAATAAAATTAGTCGAAAGAACAATGTTATTACTTGCCTACTTAATTTTACTTTCACATAATTGATTAGGTTTTGATCTGAGTAGAATGAAATCAACAGCTTCTAAACTTAAATTCTTATTATTTTACCAAATATATAAACTGAAGAAACATTTAAGCAGAGTTTGTTGTAGATATCTTAGAATATAAAATATTTGAACATAGTAACAGCATAGTGATAACAAAAAACAAAATGTGGCAGACTATGCATAGGGGATCTTGTACCTTCAATATCAATAAATTAGAACTAGAAAAGTCGAAAAAACTGACACTATAACAAAAAACAAATTACTGAATACATAGTTTAGAGAATAAAACAATGTTAATGTTTCACTTATCAAAGTATGGAACTGTTGTCAAAACTTCAAACTGTCAAAAAGAAAAACAATTTGACCAAATTTCACTGTTTGATAAACAATTTCATATTTGCATATTGTTACTTTTTAAATAATATTACAATAAAAGTATTTTTTAATTTACTTTACCTTCTATTATGGGGTGTATGGGCGGCAAGTAATCATGGATGTGAACTGGTCGAATAACAACTTCTTGACTGCCTGGTTTTAAGAAATTTAAGTGAGATTCCTTTTTTATAGGAAAATCTGGAACAGACACTGCACTTGGAACTGAGTCTACATATTGAACATATTCCTCCAAATCAACTATGTTAACATTCATAGCCTTAAACGCTAAACCAACATCATTTAAATTCGGTTGTATTCTATGAACTAAAAACACAAAACAAATTAAAAATGGCGACGATAAAAAAAATACGATATGAGTTATACTATTATTATTTTTGCTTACATAATTCCGCATAACTATGTGTGGTTTTACTCATTTCCATTAAATATCTGTGCAACAAATCTGTTAATAATTCAAGCGATGCCGAACTAATTCCATGCCATCCTATAGTTTGACATATTTGGGCGACATTAATTTCTAATACTGAACGGATATACGGACGAGTCATTATTAACTAACAAATCATAACAATAATAAAATATCAAAAATAAAAAAAAAAATGTAATGCTAGAGTATAGAATTTACAGTTTTGACAAAATTCCATATATCTAGCATACGATTACTATTCATACTATTGACGTTAGAAGTATATCATAACATCGACATTACCAGTTCTCTAAAGCAAACTTGTCTGATTAACATAGCGCACAAATCAACACAAATGAGATAAGATTGATATGACCAAAATAAAATGCACTGGCCGTACAGACTTTATATTTACAGTAGCAGAGACATTTAAACTGCGTTCAGAAACTCTAATATAACAAACTATATAAATAATAAGCTATTTAAATTGTAATTAATCTGGGTTGATAAATTTAGGTAATATACTTGTTATATTATTTAATCAAATCGGGTTGTATTTTTACTTTTACATTCTATAAAATTTTATCATATAACGACAAAGTTAACTATTAGATTTTAGATGTACAATTACTTTTTTGAGATTTGAACCTCGTCTTATTTCTATAAAACTGTACAAATAATGTCTCAAGTCTCAAATGCCCAAATATATTAATAAATAAGAGATCAAAATTCATAAAAAAAACATTTTCTTGTTTAGACATTACTTGTTGACTTGCAATGTGTGCGTATCTTTTGGTGTCTTTATGCATGTAGAGTTGCTGACTGTGCTTAACCATGCTGAACAGTAAATAACCTATTTATTTGCTATTTGTTGTATAACAATTTTATTCTATTAAGCATATTTCTGTTGCTCGTGACAGCTGTAAATCATTTGACATTTTGATCAACATATGTTTCTGTTTTAGTTCAACGTAATTTATTATATATTATAATATATTATAAATAATATATAATTGGAAAGAATACAGGTGAGATACATGAAATGGGTACTAGGGCTGGACAGGTGCACGCCAGGATACATGGTGATGGAGGAGCTAAAGAGGGATAAGATACGAATTAAAACAGGGGAAAGAGCGGTAAAATACGAGGAGAAATTGAACAGAGCGGAAAGCAAAATCTTAAAGAAAATAAGAGAGGATTACATAAAGAATGGGGGGGGAGGAGGTCCAAAAAAGAGAAAAGAATACTTTGAAAGGAATGGAATGGCGATCGAGGAGGCAGAGAGGAGAAGAGAAGGTGGCGCAAGTGTGGCAGAGGAGCTAAGGAGAAGGGCTAAGGAGACACAGCAGCAGGAGAGAATGGGAAAAATAGAAAAAAGTAACTACAATAAAAGATATAAGAGGTTATGGGAAAATAATGTGCCTCAGTACCTTATAGAAAAGGACATAAAACACATAAGAAGAACAGCAAGGTTTAGATTGGGAAATGAAGAAAAAGGAAACAGATACTGGGAAAAGAGTGAGGAAAGAAAGTGTAGAATGTGTGGAGCGGAGGACGAAACACTGGAGCACATTAAGTTTGAGTGTAAGGAAAAAGTAGCAAGCGAAAGGAATATTGGCCAGCTATTAAAGGGAGGCAGTGAAGGAAAGAGGTGGATGGCGGAAATAGTAAGAAGGAAAGGAAAAACAGGAGAATAAACTGGTGGTAATAAGCTGGTGGAGAATAATAGAGAGGGCCAAAAGAAGAAGAAGCAGAAAGCACTTTTGGAAGTAGTAAAAGTCGAGAAGATTTTAAGTTTAGTTTAAGTTTAGTTTTAAGTTTGGAATGTATATAGGAATGAAATGTATTAGAAATATAATACTGTAGATTGTAAAGCCGAAAGGCATACACAATTAAGATATAAATAAATAAAATATATTATATATTATTTATTATGGAAAAGTTATCATACAGTAAATATGTTGTACACATCTTACTTTATCTCAATAATGTGGAAATCTGTGGTGCGAATTGACTAGTCTATGGAAGAGATAGTAATGTCTATGGTGGCAAGATTTATAGTGCTGCCATCTATTATGTCTATTTTTGGTTGTCCATGATTTTCATTTTTAGACACCAAGTTCAAGCAAGTGTTCCCATATCAACACCCCTCTAAACCCTTATCACTGACTCTTCAGCCACTAACTTGTTCAACTTCATTTATCTACATTAATCAACCAGCTATTACCCAAAGCTTCTATTCTGCAACCAACTCGACCACCGCTTTGTTTTATCTGGTTGGTCGCAATCTCTTTTTCGAGTAGGTTGCAGCTAATGTTTCGAAGAAATTAAAATTTGTAGTGGAGTAACTGTTTTTAGTTGTAGAAATATAATAGTTGCATATTAATAAGAATGACAGATTTGGATGTGCCAGTTACTGGTGCAGCTGCAGCTGCTACTACTGCTGCTGCAGCTACACTTTCTGGTAATTTTCGTATGTCAGAGGGCGATTGGATATGTACGGACGCACAGTGAGTTATTAATTAAGTTATTTCATTTAAAGTACGTAGTGGTTCCTATTAACTACACGTATAATTATATGGTATATGCATATACTTTATATAAATATATTAACATATATCCTAACAGGTTAATTGATTTTTTTAATGTGATAAACAAGGTATATTTATCTCTAATGATAGGTGTGGGAACATTAATTTTGCTCGCCGTTCCATATGCAATAGATGTAATAAAGAAAAAGGGGAAGTACCAGTTAAAAAAAAGCTTGGTACTGAAATAGGAAAGGCTGCCGCCGAAAAATCTCGAGGTTTATTTAGTGCAGACGATTGGCAATGTAGCAAGTAAGTATATTTTTGAACTAGTGTTTTAACAATTTCTCTATTTATTGTTCAATAATTATGTAAATGAATTTTATATTTCTCAGATGTGGAAATGTGAATTGGGCTCGTCGACCTTCTTGCAATATGTGTAATGCTCCAAAGTTTGTTGAAGTTGAAGAACGCACAGGCTTTGGTGGAGGCTATAATGATAGAGGAATTGTAGAATACAAAGAACGAGAGGACTCGGACAATGAGTATGATGAGGTAAATTTGACTTAGGTAAATACCAAAACTATCAAATAAATCAAACTCTATATATAAACAATATCTAATCCGTTCTTCATGGTGATTTTATTTTTGCTTTTACTTGGACATAGATTAAATATCTAAAATTACTTCATATTTAATGGTACACATTTATACACTTTATAGTACACAATATTATTAGATATTTCCAATTGGGTTGTGAATCACCTTTATTTTGTTTATTAAATAATTAAATTCTTTATTGAAAAATGTCTACTGGTTTTCGATTCTTTTTTTATTTAATAAAATTGTATTTGTGGAAATTATCAATGTTTGTTTACACAATAGCATATGTGTCTAAGCACTAAAGATTATTTAATAAATATTGGGCAAACTAGAGATTCTAATAGATTTTACTGCTAGAGTGTAGGCTCGATTGTCATATTCGTGTCAATACCATTAACATTTTTAAGAAAGTTTTGTCCTATGAAAATTGCCATTATATAAATTATCAATATCTTTTATAATATAAGACATGGTTCAATTATTTAAATACCCATACTAAGTATTCCTTGGTAATTTTGTTTTATTTTCTGCAGATTTCTTATAAACGCAAGCATTGTTTTATTTTTCGATGCATACATGAATTTTTATTTATGTTATACATTAAATGTTACAGTTTGGTCGTAAGAAAAAGAAATCTTATTCAAAGCATGATTTCGAACCATCGCGGAATATTCCACGAAATGAAATTAAATTGGTTGAAGAGGAGGATGAAGAAGATGAAGAGGAGGTGAGGAAGACGAAGACTAGTATTGTTTCTTTTCTTATAAACAACATTATTATTAACTCTATAGCTTATTTAAACATTGTTATTTTTTCTGAAGGATGGCGATGGAGATCTTTCTAAATATGATCTATGGGGTGATAGTGATGATGACAATAATTCCAGAGAAGCACCACCTCCACCAATTCTAAGACATGAGAATCGATATAAAAGTACAAGAAGATCTAGATCAAGAACGCCCACCAGATCTCGCTGTAGATCTCGATCTCGATCGCGATCACGAACACGTTCAAAATCTCGAATTAGATCTCGATCACCACTCTCTGATCGAACCCAGAGACATTTCAAAGCTAGATAAATTTTTTAAAGATTTTTTTTTATAAAGAGTTTAATTTTGTTTTCTTTCTTTTTAGTCGTTTTTTTTTTGTTAGTATTTTTACAATTTTGCTAACGGACATTATAGGTACATATTTTGTAGTATATAATTTTGTGTTATATTTTATTTTACTTTCTATTAAGTTGGTTTGAGAGGTACAACAGAAAAGCAGGAAATAACTTAATTATCGAAGAAAGTCTTTTTAAGTAAATGGTGATAATTTACATAACCCATACAATACCAGTATTCTATTATTATTTACAAAATAACTATTATTTATATAATATAACGAAATAATATATATTATTATATAACGAATAAATAAATCGGTGTGCATTCATAGTTATTAAGGAGAATATTTCTTGTTTTTCTTTTGTATTTCCAATTAATTTTTTCCACTGATATTTATGGTATTTAAATATTATAAGATATAAATTTTGCTCTTGAAAACGATTCTATGTATGATAAGCCTTTGCCAGGGTCTGCCAGACCAATAGATATATGCTTTATCCATTTTTCTGATATTCAATGTGAAATAGTAATTGCTGGAAATTTAGAGTATTCCGCACAATGATTAAATTAATTTTTAATTGATTCATAATATAGTGAATGCTTTTCTTCGTAGATATAATGATGCTTTCTATTATGTAATGCAATGTAAGTAATGTAATGACTGAGCATTATTTTAGTCTACAAAAATATTTTTGCATGAATGTTTTATCATTTAAGACATACAAATGTGAAGATTGTTGTATAGGTAAATGCTTCAGAAAAATCTTTCGCTTTCCTATATGTAATTTACAATCGATAATAAATGAAATAAGAGGTGTAATCGATAAGAGATGTAAACCGCATGAAGCAATAATTTGCTTCGAATTCGGGTGAAACGTGCGAAAGATACTACACACCTTTGTAGTGTATCAAGGAGTAGTATTTAGGGATAAATTTGTAATATAAAAAACACATGATAAGTAATCAATTTTGCACTTTTTTTTTTTTACATATTAGCTTAAATAATAAAAGCAATATTATATATAATTATTTATATTTAAAAATGCACTTTATTGGTATTGACATACAGGATTTTTGATACAAAATTTTGTTAATGATAGGTTGTTTTTAGATATTTTTTTAGTGTTGCATGAAATTTGGAAATAAATAACCTGTACTAAATGATATATGTGTCTTTATAGTACGATCATTAATCTATATATTTGTTTTACAAGTTCAACTTAGTGGCTAGTATCATAAATCACATGTGAATGTAGTTTTAATCTTTATTAATGTTTTGCTGTCAGATTTGTTTACAAATTCGTAGTAAATAAGAATATTGTTCTAAAAGTAGTTGTATGTTATTTTAAATATAATAGAACTATATACACAAATGAATTAGCAAAATATAATAGTCAGTTATGTACACGTAAGATAAGCAAATTTCGTCATGTATATTCAACGTTCTCTTTAAGCAAAAGAATGATTCACACCAAGCAATGAGCAATAATTTCATAAATTACTGCTTGTTTAATGAAAATATCAAACGGTATCATAACATATCTATAAAACTGAAATCCTTTTGAATATAATAGCAGTATACAATTTAAATATGACTTTATTTATTAGTAGAGTTGAAATTGCAGCCATTTAAACATCTACCTACAAGTATTTCATTACTGAATTATTTTTTTTTTTTTGCATGTAAAAAGGATTCAATTTTATATTATTTACCAGCTATTATTGCAAACATAGTGTAGATTTAAGTAATATATGATAATCAATAATGCGAATTTTTCTCCAGTTAATATATGTTTTATTAAATTTAAAATATTAATAATTAGAAATATTAAATGTTTTTATTATTCCCATTTGTAAAAAAGAATATCATATAAGCGTTCTTGTACCAATAAGAGCATGTAATTCTTTTTATGGAATATAATACTAATTATAAGATATTGCGTGTTTTTTTTACTTATTAGCACTAATTAAGCTACCTATCTAGCTACCACTCTAATTTAATTTTAAGACCATATTCTGTAGAAAGTACCTTCAATTTGCTTTCAATAAATAATGTGTTTTTCTATAAAATGGTAGTGGTGTTTGGTAATGAGGCTCATGACGTTTTTCAATGGGAGTTACAGAATTTGAAAATAACGAATCAAATTTTCCTTAATTGCAAAAATCTGACCTTCCTTACTGCTATAATATACTTCAATTAATTTATTGCCTTTTATTACAAATGTATGGCAATTTCTTATCTTAACGTTAGAAGTACAACAAAATATTATTATTATTGAAATGCTGATAAGCTATATAAGCTATATAAATTCACGACAGTTGCTGCACAGAGTTAATATTGCTGCAGTGTGAAAAGCTATTCAATTTAATTATTTACTACATGGTCTCATTTAGGCTTCTTTAGAATCTCCTCTCAGAAGTTTTATAAAAACTAATAATTAACATTAATAATTATTATTTATTAAGACAGGTTTCATACACCAAAAGAATAGAGTCAGACGCCGGGATAATATGCAATACCTTTCGATTGCTTTAAATATAACAGCAGTTTTATTATATATATATATATTATAGATACTGCTTGATAACAGTTTTTTTTAATTAAACTACCAATTATAGCTTATTTCTTCTACTTTATATCTTTGAGGACAATAAAACAATTATTTAGTTTTTTTTACTACTAATTTAATTAAATAATTATTTAGCAAAAAGTTCTACCCAAATGGCGCCATCTACTACACAGTAGATAAGAGAGACATAATTAAAGATTTACTTTACAGATGGCACAAGTAGTTTATAAAATTCCACGCCTGATCAATATGCTACAACATATACACGCACTATATTTACTACCTATGTCAAAAACATTTAATTAAAAGAATAATGATAAATGCTAAATGAAAAGGATAAGTAAATGATAACTTTCTGTTTTCTTCTTTAGGAAAGAAGACTTGTTAAAAAAACGAAAAGTGTCAATTTTAAACTTGAAAATATCATGAAATTTCAACTTTTTCTTTAGGAAGCCTTAAATCGTGTTAAATATCGCTTAAATATCGTGTTAAAAATAGCGAAAGGGTTCAACTTTAGACTTTAAAATATCATAAATTTCCTTTGTTTTTCTTTATGAAAGAAGACTATAATCTTGTTAAAAATGACAAAAAGGTTCAATTTTAGACTTTAAAAAATCATAAATTTTCTGTGTGTTTCTTTATGAAAGAAGACTATAATCTTGTTAAAAATGACAGAAAGGTTCAATTTTAGACTTTAAAAAATCATAAATTTTCTGTGTGTTTCTTTATGAAAGAAGACTATAATCATGTTAAAAATGACAAAAAGGTTCAATTTTAGACTTTAAAATATCATAAAAATTCTGTGGTTTCCTTATGAAAGAAGATTATAATCTTGTCAAAAATGACGGAAAGTTCAATTTTAGACTTTAAAAAATCATAAATTTTCTGTGTTGTTCTTTATGAAAGAAGACTATAATCTTGTTAAAAATAACGAAAAGGTTCAATTTTAAACTTTAAAAAATCATAAATGACGTCGTTAAAAATGATAGAAAACCGCTAATTTTTAACTTTAGAAAAGTTCTACAGTTTAAAATAATTCTTTAATTTCGTTTGTGTTAGGTGACCCAGGAAATGTAAAACACAATGTTTAATAGCAATAATAATTTATTTTACATATTATTTTTGTATACAAGTGCGAAACATAGTTCCATTGTCAAGCATAAGAAGTACTTCGTAAACAACAAACGAAATTTGATTTGGGTTACTTATAATCTTTGTTTTCTGCAAATTTTTGGAAATACATTATTGTTCATATAAAAGCCAATTCATTTAGCCAAAATGAAAGCATGTATTACATACATATTTATGTATATACAACATTACAATAAATACTGTTCCTATGCTTGATCATTTTCTGAATATTTCAAACACTTCACCTAGTTTAAAAACAAGTAAAGATTAACAGAAAGTTGAATTATTGCCAACACCAAACACATATTAATATAAACAGGAATATAGCAAATAATATTAGTACGTTGCCTTTATTCAAAATGCCAGTTTAAAAACATCCACACATATTTCAAGTTGTGTTTCTGATATTTTTAAGAAGGCTTACGGAATAATATGTGATAACTAAAACTGATTGAGTACTAGAAATCAAATAGTTATTGAAATTTTATTTATATAAAAGTGCTTAATAAAGTGTTTATTATTTGTTGCAATATTTACAATAATTTTAAAAATCGGACAGAATTTGCAATATTTTTATAATACACCTTTTTCTTATGTTATTTAACAGGCTGGAGGGATTTTTACTCTAATTTTTAATTTTCCCAAAAATAATTATTTAAGTAATGCCAGCAAACAATTTTAAGTTTTATGACTATAATTTTATTTATTTATATTATCTGTTTTTTTTGGAAGATATTCTCCTTTTTAAACAGTGACTAAAACTAAAATAATGACTTTTTTTAATCAATTCAAAAATACAATATAATCACAAAAAGTTATTAAGTTTATTTTAACTATAAAAAATAAGTACGGAAATACTGTAAGTACATAAAATCACAACCGAATGGAATGTTTACTTTGCTTTTGTTGTAAAAAAATGGTTGGAAAAACAATATTTTGTTACCGTAAAAAAGGCTCCAAGTTATTTAAGTATACAAATCTAACTTAAGACAAATTGATAACACTAAGTAAATGACTAAGTAAAGTTAAATAGATAATGCAAAAAACATCATTCTCATCAAGTTATGTGAGTTATTATTACACTTCTAAAGGATCTAATAACCATATCTATTTTTTTATTAATGATTGTGATTTTATAACAGGCTATTAAAATAAAATCTGGTACTACAATCCAGATTAAATATATCTGGTCATATAAGACACCCTTTCTCACATGTTGGCACCTTATGTATTAGGTAAAATGCAAAGAACATGAACGTCACAAGAACCACTATTTGTCAACCATCTTACGCAATACGTTTAGTAGGCATATTAGCAGAAAGTGACAGTTCTTGCTCTTCGTACATACTTCTTGTGATTATTTCTTAATGCGAGAAAGAATATTCGTGCATGGCTAGTTATTTTTATTTGTATTATATTTAATTTATTGTGTATGCGTGTATTTTTTATTTATATATTTTAAGCGTCTTTCATCCACCTATCAAAATAATTTAATCAATAAGTAATTTATTTTTGTTTTATATCTTGTATCATCATCTAGATATAATTTCCATAAGAACTGCATTACAAGTTACTTTTTCGTTATAAGCTATCATAACAAATCATACGTTTAATACACATCTGCATATATTATTCTTAGCGTACGAATCACTCTTTTCTTAATGTTATTTTTTAAACGTGAAAATGTTTTGCTTTTTTAAATGTATTACATTTCTGTTCTGTTATTTTTATTAATTTCTGATCAAATTATATTACATTTTAAAACACTTCTTTTTTATTAACATTAAATTTTTAATTTTAAAATAATCGGTTTATAAAATGCAATGCTTTGATGGGTTCTACCTGATACTACGTATAGTAATTTATTACAAATAGGATTAAGGATTTAGGATTAACGTTTATGACTATATTTGAAAAATTAGAACAATGTAAAATACAAATGGAAAGTGTTAAAATTTTATAATTGCAATAAAATTAATTTTAGTAACAAAATTCACGCACGGTGCTAAGTACGAGTATAGGCTGCTCGCTATATTTGAAATTGGAATACGATTCACCCATCATCGCCAACGATTGCTAAGATGAATACAATTAAAAAACAGATTTATAAATACAAATTAGAAATTGAAACATTTTCATATAAAATATAATATATGTATAGTTTGATTTTAAAGATTTCTAAATTTAAAATGATATTTTTAATATGAAACAGAATTTTTAATAGTGCAACAAATATGCACCTATAATATTACTTACATCTAATTTCAATGATCAGAAATGTTTGCTTATTGCTTAAGTCTCTAATTTAGGATGTTGTAAAATTTTGAGTATCTATAAGCGTTCTTTTATAATTATAATTTTAATTTAAACTAATATATTTGTAAAATAATTCCGTTATTAATTTAGAATTGTAGAATTTTATTTTTACTCTTGCAGTCAGTATCTTTGCTGAAATTCGTGATGCCAGCGATTGAAATCAATATGAAACACAACAATCGAGCCTGTGGAGAGTCCGGCTAGTAAAAATCTGTGAACAAAATAAATAATTACAACAATCATAACACATTCAATTAAAAAATAAGTTAATTGATATTAAAAATAGTTACATACTTTTGATCATGTGATAATGCTAATGACCTCACGCTACTATCACATGCAGGAAAAGCGTAGAGAAGTGCTAAATTGAAGGTTCGCCAAACTTCTACTATTCCTTTATCGCCACCGGTCATGAGATATTCCCCATCTCGGCTTAATAATAGGCTCTGAAAAAGAAAAATAATTAATAAATCGAAAGAAGAAATGAGCAAATCAACATTTTCATGTTAAAGAATCTCGAAATAACCTGTAAATTATCATTGTGTGATTCATATCTTAGTCGTTTTCCATTAACAGTGAAAGCAGCAATATTGCCACGTTCATAATTGACTACAATTACTCCTTCTCGCGACATAGCAATATTTTCTGGAGAGCAAAATCCTGTCGGAGCTTCCAATGACCTCAGTAAGTCACCGAATGTTGTATGCACCAATACTGGTCCATCTTGAAATAATAAGTTAATTCATTAAAAATTCATAATTAAATGTAACAGAAAGGAGTTAGATACGGGGAAATGTTGCCATAGAAATCCGATATAGCTTGTATTACTTACTGCTGGAACCAGAAACAACTAGACCAAGTTCTGCGCTGATTACTACGCTAGCTACAGGTTGTTCATGACCAGTTAGGGTAGCTCTTGGTGTAGGAACTTCTCCTTCGCCAACTATACTCTGGGTACGTGCATTCCAGTGCCATAATAACACCGTACAATCAGAAGAGCCCGAAGCTATGTAGCAGTCGGAAGTGATGTTGCATTCGGAACGGGATAAACATGTGACAACTCCGAAGTGGCCAAAAACGATTTGTACAATTTTGGCTGAAAATAAAACAATAAGTATAAAAAATATAAATGTTATGTTGTCCGATCTACATCATTAATTCAATTATAGTAAATGCAAATTATAAAGTTTACCTGTTTCTGTAGAGAATACACGAAAACTGTTATCCCAGAAGCCACATGCAACCAGGAATCGGCTGTCTACAGTTGTGACAAAGCAATTTGAACGTATTCTTAGTTTTTGACTGAAATTGTCTCCCAAATGGCGCCGAATCATAGGATTTGAACTGTTCGCTGTTTGTGCTAAAACACAATGTAATAACAATTTAACAGGCCTATTATGTTTGTGAAAATGGAATTGGCTGTAAAGTGGAAATATGTTACTTACAAAGCACCGGGTCCATTGCCAAAGGTAAATTCGTGGTTTGGGATTGAGTTGTTTCTGCATAGCTTGGCGACTGCACGCTTGCGGCGTAGTTGCTGTTCCAACGGTTTAGAGCAAATTGATATCCTGTTGTAACCGTCAGCACAGAGGGAAGCGGCAATTGTGGATATGTATTTGCAGAAATATGACAAATCGGGGAATTTGAAAGGAACTTCATTGTCATACAAACATCATCAGGTATACTGGAGAACATCATAGGCGACTAAAGGAAAAGAGAATCAGTATTGAGTATTTAGGAAAATATAAAATAAACAATGCAAGTTTAGTAATGCATTTAGTATGTAACAGAGACGCTTAAGTGTACTTAATTTTTCCACAACTTACTAAATGCATTGCTGAGCTCCTTGGTGGATGAGGTTCCATTAAGAGTTGAGAAGGCGTTTGTCCAAAATTTCGGATTTGATTTTCTATTGCTTCTCTCATTACTGGATCGGAAATAGTTTCAAGTTCGACGCTACCTTCATATGTTAAATAGTAGAAAACATTTGTAGCGCGCACAGCCTCCGGACCTATCCGTTATAAAATATTTGTTTTAAATATGTGTAAAGTGAAGAGATAAAGAAGAAATAAATATTGAAAAAAACCATGCAATATTACCTCGCTGTTTGTACCCAAATATCAAATCGATCCACTGATGTAACTGGCAGGATACAAATTCTGACTCCAGAGCCATCCTGTTTATCCGGATGAATTCTTCTGGAGAATTTGCCCATGGAGGTAATCCAACATCTCCTACTGGTGTACCATCTTCCTGAGTACCAAGACGATATCCAGAATTGTTGACCAGCATTTCAGGTAAGAAAAACCACTCTGGAGTTAGCTCCTAAGGAAAAAATATAAACAATTGAAATGGAAGCTAGTTTTGTTTGCAAAATACGATAATAAAATTTCTTAACTACCTTAACGTCTGACGTGTCGCGTTGACAATTTTTCCATGACAAAGCAACAGACGAAAATAATCGATTCGGATGATCGAATTTACCTCCTTGTAATGCGAGGAACATTGTAGTAAAAGGTTCCTAAAATATCATTTGTAATTACCATAAGAGTTATACTATTCTTTTCATTATTATATTCTTTCTCTTTCTAGCATTAGTGATGATGCGCCAAAAAGTTGCCTTTAGGGATGCACCAAACAGGCTACAGTCAGCACTGACTATGCGCTATTACAAAATAAATACTCACCACTCGAATAAGCCAATTTAAAACAAAAGCAGCAGTGGAATAATGAGTTCCGTAGTGAAACGGAGGGATGCTGTCATGCTCCCAAGAACTGTAGCGCTCCTCGAAGTATGCTCGACGATTTGGATTTAAAGCTCCAATGGGCTGCAAGAAAAAAACATTAATTCAGTTTCTTCTAATAAAAACGTATAAATGCAATGAAATTGAAAGTAACACATTTATTAATACTCGTAGTTTAATAAGATAGAAGTCCAGCTTTTGATTTAAAGATGGCAGGTTTAAAATAATGTGATATTTAAAAATGAAATATTTTTTTATTTAGATATTTGTTATATAAAAATAGGAATAATAATGAAATAATAATAATAATAAATAATAATATAATTTCAAAGCATTACTACTTATAGATCTTACCTTTGATAAATCCCGATAGTTAGACGGTAAACTCAAATCCAATTCTTTAGTTTCATAATTTGTGATTACCCAAGGAAAAACTGGATATTGGTTAAGATCGTTGTATGTTCGTCCTGTAAATATTTAAAACATGTATTTATATTTATTCTAGCAACTTGCTCTCAATGTTTTACGAGATCTGACATAATGGGCTTGTATTCTATGTCTCAATTTCTATAAAACTGTACTATATATTGATAAAGTTGGTTACTAGAATCTCAAATGTGCAATTATTTTTTAATAACTCCATATATGTTAAGAGATATTAACAATTTAAAAAGTCATTTCTTCTCTTTAATTATTAAAGGGATTCAACGTTGGACAACATTCCAAATGTATGTGACATCACAACCGCTGCCAACCTTACAGCTCATAAATCTCTGCTATATGTATTTATATATCAGAATATCAAATATTATTTACAACTATTTCAAGGAACAATAAAATTTCAATATTATGTCTGCCGTAACAGGGTTAAATAAAATAAAAACTTATTATTCTTTGACTTGACTTGATTATTTCGACTACCAACAGCTACAAAACATTACCACAGCACTGACCTACTCAACAAATAACTGACGTTAAAATGCATTTCACTTCATACAAATATGGCTGACCATTTTTAGCGCTAAAACTACAATTCAAATTTTTAATTACTACATATCCGTCAACATTTAGATTTTAATAAAATAGACACGCCAATACACATTTATTAACATCAATTTCAATCAATAATTGAAAAATCGAACACTAAAAAATAAGGACACAAGCCCATTCTGTGTGCTACGTTGTGCAAGTCTTCGCTAATGGAATATTTAAGACGCAACTATTACAATAGATGGCACCATTGTTGTAATTTTTAACCTTTAATCGAAATGTTTATACTTATTAATGTAGATTTTAATATTTATTGAAATATATAAAGAAACTATTATATGTTAAATAAGTACAATGTTCAAATAAATAATATAACAGAAATAAAATTAAATGTTAGGTTAATGTCAAATGTCAGCGTTCAGCGAGTGACATCTACATTTGAAATTCGAAGAATTAAAGAATTGCTTTTATAATAATCAATAAATTTGCCGTTACATAACTGAACTAAAAAGAGTAGTATTTGTTTTCGAATATAGATGTCACTAAAGATTAATATGACATTCGCTCCATCGGTATTCTCCAGTGGTTTCCTAAGTTCGTACTTTCTTTAGACCTAAGGTCTAAAGGTCTGTTTCTCTACTTTTGACCTCCTATTATGTTACCAGTTTTATAGTATCGAGACCTAATACGGAACGATTTTATTTGGTATATATTAAATTAAACTAAGCCTTACCATACCATATCCGGTATGTACATTTTACCGCTGAAAATACTGACATACAGAATACGGCCCTCAGTAGCATTACCAAGAAAGTAAAGCGAAGGTCCGGGAATCGAACCCGAAGAAACAGCAAGCTAGCCTCCAACGTATCGATCACTGTTCCATCACTAACTGAATAGTATTCTTGTAGATCTATGTAACAAGCTAGATCCGTCGCCCTTATTCTTAGACATTGTCATAAGATTTAACATTTAAAAATAGCTTAAAAAGACATATGTTTAAAAAATATGCAGTAAATTTTAAAATAAATGATACAAAAACAAGATAACATAATTCTAATGAGTTTTATCGCAAAAGCAATTTGTCATATTACAAATTCCAAGACGCACATCAGATACTAATTAACTTTTTTAAAGAAACTATTAATTATATTATTTAATTTGTTTTAAAAGGTATATACTTATAAATACAGAGCGTAACTCATGTATTATAGTATAACGCCATGCCATGCAATTTTAAATGTGTTAAACATATTTTTCTATTTATATTTTTACTGTTAAAATTATTCAATGAACGTGAGGTTAAGCTATTTATAGGTTATGTTTTACGTTTCGGGATATCACAACTAAAGAACGAAGAAGCAACTGCACTAATAGTTTTAGATGGTCCGGATAATTAGTTCTGTCAGAGAATGACTGCGTTTGTAATTCAAAACAACAGTGATGTAAAGCGTAAACACTTTTATTTGATAGTAAAAAGTCTGTGATAAAAATACGAAGAAAGTGTCTAGGAACAGCGTTAGGTGTCGGTCTCAATGTCAATAACACCAATGCACTAATGGCGGGTCATTGAAATACTTAGAGCATATATATATATGGAGAGAGAATGCTGGACCTGAAAGTGTGTCCAAAATGTGTGCGAGAGAGAAAGGTTATATGTTGCTATTTGTTCTCTATGCGCAAGCGTCGAAAGTTTGTTTCGAAGACTAAAATTTGACTCTCATCTCATTTTATAGAATTTAAAACTAATTAAGTTAATGTCTATAAAAGAATAATAAGTTTAATTTTTAATACACCGAAATTTATATTCGATAAAAACTTTAGATCGTACCGCCCCTAGTGGCTAGAATCTGAACATCTACTTTTAACCGATGTTTTTAAGTTTATTGAAATGTATGAATAATGTGGTCTCTTCATCATGAAATACGTGTTCCATTCCATTCTATAAGTAGAATTGAATTGGATATTGGGTTGGTAAATGCGTTTTTATGTGGGGGCATCCAAAGGGGAATTCTTATTTAACCAGGCGAAACAGATAGCATACACGAAGAAGATCTGTCTGGTCGAATTAGCCAGCAACTCAGTCATCGGCTAAGCCACGCGCGGGGCTTAGGTGTCTCGTTCTGTATTCCATACAAAGCTACTCCGTGAATTTTAAGCTTCTCCCCAACCCTAGGACTAGGATTGGTAAATAACCGTACGGGAAAACAGTGAGGAGATTGGACTCAAATTCCCCTAATAAATGTCAAAAATAACATTCAGGCATTTATTATTGTTTTGATGTTGGATATTTATTTAGAATGTAATAAAAAAATCACCTATTTTCACATACCCTACCAACACAATAGAGACCAAATTTCGACAGGTCAGCAACTTTTCCGTTTCTTTTCTAAACAGTCTATTTTCGCATTTTGACAATACTTCCATACGTTAACGCGTTAGTTTAGTTTTTAATAAATTGTATTTGATTTTAACTAATTGCTACATTCTTTGTTGAAATAATTATATTTGTTGGCAATAAAATTTTGAAAAACTTGACGGAAAAAAATTGTTCCTTTTATTGGGAAAATAATTAGGGGCCTTCGCTCCTTCGTTGCCCCAGTGCCTTCAGACCTCCAAATCCGGCCCTGAACTCTATTATAGTATAGCTTCATATCACTCAAATTTAAAATTAGATGTTTAAAAACTTACCAGCAATTGTGTTCAAGAACATCAGATATTCAAAATTCGAAATTTCCCGCCGTTGCCATTTCTGAGTCATGTTAGAATTTCTCATTAATTGACGGGGGGACATCATCGAAGCACGTCTGAAAACAAACAATTCAAATGCATTACTTAAAACAAAATTGTTTAACATAATTTAAGAAAGTTAAATAATATATTTTATTTAATTCATTTAACGTCAGCTTATTTCCGATGCTACTAATCCGCTTAGCATGCCGCAAGCGGCAAAATATCAATTGTATCTAGTGACAATATCCTTTTCGACAAAATGAAATGTATCTAGTAACAATTGCTTCACTACTATATATATATGACCTTTTTTTAAACCCTTCCCTTGAGACCTTCAGCGGTCAAAACCTTAACTTAAAACAAATTTCAGAAGTTATTAAGAATTGCAGGTGCAACATTTCTGATGTAGAAAACTTATAAAGAACGTGAAGAAAACTTATAGATTAGTTAAACAAAATTATTTCTTCACTTTATTAGATAAAATAGAATCTAAATTTGCCCGCTATTGCTACTATCTGAAGTACCGTACACATACGTGCGACTTAAACATGAGACATCCAACATTTGTTGGAAGAAGTTGTACAACACGTCCACACTAGTGCGACATGCAACTTAATAGGTCGGAAGTTTTCATATTTCGAACTAATTCTTTCAACTTGCTTTAGAAAGAAATATGTTTGAAAAAAAAAATAAAATTCAGTTCTTTAACAATAGACAAGGGTCTAAGCGTACAACTTATACAAATTTCATTTGTCCATTTAAACACCATTTTAAATAATTTTTATTTATTTACTAAACACAACTAAAAAAAACTGAGATTATACTGGAAGACTGAGTAGATAGTCGAACCTTTTGCTCGAGATCACATTCAAATCGCAATCCTTTTACAAGTACCGTCGAAAGATTTAAAGATTTTTGTTTCATAAAAATACTACCTACAATTTAGTCTACCTAGAAGTAGCATAAGTAAGAGTTTTATTAGTGTCGTACTAGTCTGTACGTTAAAAGTACAACATATTTAGTACACTCATGTCTAAATAATGTCAATTTATGAATGAAAATATATAAATGGTAGATATCGCAGCAGTGTGTACGATACAAAAGGCTTTATCCTAACAATATATACCACCATAACCCTAAGTCAGATAGAAGTTTCACTTCTCCTTCTACACGAGAACTATAGGAGTCTAAGAACTGATGGAACAGATTGTGCCGTGAATGAGAATCTAAATTCATAATTAACAAATTATCTTACGTTCGGAAGAAAAACCTGAAATGAAATGAACTACAGAGTAAGCAATTATTTTGATTGAATGGATATCAAAATGAATCCTTACCTTGTTTGTGGTATGCCATATTTAATGCCAACTCCCACGCGGGGCAGCGCTTTAATCACTTTCTTTACTGTAGTTTGATCAGGAAAAGCAAATAAAATGGAAGCTGAAAAAAAAACAGAATTATTATATGCTAAATATCATAATTATTATATAGATATATACATGTGAAAACCCCTAAAGTTTCCCGAGTGTAGGGACCATTCCCACTGAATGAAGCAATACTTTAAAGTTCAACTTTTGGCCGCTAGGAGCGCTGCGATCTAGGTTTCCTTAGAATGTAATTTATTGCACATATTTGTATATAATGGGCTTGTGTCCTCATTTTTTAGTGGTCGATTTTTCAATCGTTGATTAAAATTCATGTTAATAAATGTGTATTGGCGTGTCTATTTTATTAAATATCTCAATATTGACGGATTTGTAGTAACTAAAAATTTGAATTGTAGTTTTAGCGCTAGAAATGGTCAGCCATATTTGTGTTACGTGAAATGCATTTTAACGTCAGTTATTTGTTGAGTAGGTCAGTGCTGCTGTAATGTATTGTAGCTGTTGATAGTCGAATAATCAAGTCAAGTCAAAGAATAGTAAGTTTTTATTTTATTTAACCCTGCTAAGGCAGACATAATATTGAAATTTTATTGTTCCTTGAAATAGCTGTAAATAATATTTGATATTTTGATATATAAATACATATAGCAGAGATTTATGAGCTATAAGGTTGGCAACGGTTGTGATGTCACATGCATTTGGAATGTGTACAACGTTGAATCCCTTTAATAATTAAAGAGACAAAATGACTTTTTTAATTGTTAATATCTCTTAACATATAGGGAGTTATTAAAAAATAATTGAACCTTTGAGGTTCTAGTAACCAACTTTATCAATATATAGTTCACTTTTATAGAAATTAAGACATAGGACACAAGCACATTTAATACTGATAGAAAATTATTATATCAGAAGTTTTGTTTTTGAAAACATTGAAACAATTATTTCATCTGCGTAAATAAAAAATATGTTTTTCTTATTTAAAATATCCTTTCTTTTGTATTACATTCCAAGCAGCACTATATCGCAGCACGCCTGGCGGCCAGGACATGAACTTTTGATTATTGCCTCATCAAGCACGAACGTTCCCCCCATGACTCTTTATAAAGTACAAGTAAGTGATTGATTTATAGAATAAAGTAAAAGAATTATATATACTTACTTCGACTAGCTAGGAATATTTCGATAGCAACATTTTGAAGTAAGTATCTTCGAGAAAATATTGCTCTTACTTCAGAGAAGTACCATTTTCCATGTAGATGATCACAATATTTTAGCACCTGAAAGAAAAACAAAAATTATTATAGACAGTTATTAAAAATATTGCAAAAGTTGAAAATAATTATTATTTCTGTTAAGGAGATCCTTGTTGCTCGTGAAGTAGTAAAGAATGGAGAACTTGCAGAAACTTTGTAAATTTCTTCTACGATAGTCAATAATTAATAAAAAAATGAAATAAGGGTAGGTTTCTGAAACTTGTAAGGAAATAATTAGTTTTAAAAAATGGAAATTTCACGTACAAATATATGGGGATTCATTAACTTGTGCATTTGATTGAAAATTTCATGTAATTATCTAATGGAAAAAATTATTATTTCAATTAAATATGTTTCAGAATACATAAAGCTTTCGATTAAAATAATAAAAATAGTAAGAATAGTTAGTAATATATATAATAATAGAATAATTATAATAATAATATAATAATAAGAATAGTATGTTTCCGAAGAAATAACAAAAATAATTGACATTCTTTATAAAAAATATCATCACAATCATTCGTTACTTTCGCTATTCAAAACACGATGTAAGACTTGTAACTTGCGCAGTTAGTCGACGCATGAGTAACCGCGAATATTCTAAAGGCATTAGGTCTAACTTTTCAGGTTATGTACTCTAGCGGTGTTGTCAAATGTGCCCAAGCGATTTAGAGTACCTTATTTGATTTAGTCAATTGAATGTAATAATTTTTTTTTTAAATTTATAATCTTAATATATATAAATTACGTGTCACGTTGTCTCTCCGCGATGGACTCCTAAACTACTTAACCGATTTTAATCAAATTTGTACACCGGGTGCAGTTTGATCCAACTTGAAAGATAGGATAGCTTACATCTCAATTTATTATTATCTTATTGCAAATTATTTGTCTATTAATTATCTGTATATGACATATGACATCTGGCGACGATGATGGCGACATCTGTTGACTAGATTGAGTAAATATTCAATAGATGGCGCTATGTAATGTAATATGACAAAAACGTTAGTCACAGCAACGCGTGGCCGGGACAGCTAGTCTATTATAAATTCTCAAAATCTATAGTATACTCGTATTATCTATAAATTTAAAAATTATTTGACTTATGCATGAAAAAAGTAATATAAGTAATATAATATTGTTACGGAAGTTATTTACACTACTAGTAAATAAGAGAGACACACACACAAACACAGTGACGATCAACAGGAAAGAAACTAAAGAAATGAATTGGATTTTCGAAAATTTCAACTCAATCGATCGACTATTTTTCGAGTGTTGCTATATACGCAGGTCGAATTTTAGTGTATAAAGATTATACACATTGTTTTAATAACAGATTTCCTATTGTAATATCTTATAACAAGACTATCTTAAGATAGTCTGTATTTAAATTTAGCTAGTTTCGCAACAACCCTACAATACAGTCATATCGTCCCGCTTTATTTTACACTAGATACAATGGAATTTGAAGTTTTGCCCTTCCTCTGTGCCTCAGTCAACCTTTCTGTGGACGCCTATGGCTACGAATCTAGACTCATAGGTAACAGTCATTCACTATTAAACTAATGTTAATCGATGTTTAAATAAATAGCACCTGCTATTTTATGGCTATAATGAGGTATAGGACAGAGGTCCTGACATCTCACGGCAAGAAAACAATTTAACAGGTATGCCAACAAAAAAAAAAGATAAAACTCAAATATTTGAAATAAATGACTACAGATTTAAATGAAGATAGAACATCATCATTCTTTATATTTAAATTGTCAGGAAAGTTTTAATTTTGTTTTTAATTCTTTTATTTATTACGTACAAACTTTAAAAATAAAAGTTAATAACAAATAAAATTGTATCCATCTTAAAAATTTATTAAAATAATGTTGTTAATTTTACCTGTTCTAAAAAATCCGTGATAACACAGTGCTTGACGCTGACTGTTGTCTTCGGGTTCGAATTCCGGATCAGAGTTATATTTTATGTCTTTGGTTGTTACTAAGTTAAATTGATTGTGTACATACATAATCATAAACTTATTAACAGTGGTATAGCCCACATATATGAGGCCACAATACTACAGCAACTACCAACTTGGTACAATATCAACCGTGTTCATCCGTGTTCACCAAGTTCATCTGCGTTATAATTTTGCCTTGTATTTGACTAGTAACTGCATACTCAATTAATATTTAGATTTTTTGAAGTTGTCTTACTAATGAACTGCACGTTCGATACATTATTGTTATAAAAGTTACATATATACATCTACGTATTATACCATATAATTAATAGTGTAAAATAATTTTTTTATATGAATAAAAAAAATGTAACAAAAATATTAAAGGAATTTTTAAGATGTTGTATGGTGATAAGACTTGTGTTTAGATTACGTGGGTTTTTATTCGCCTATGGAATGAAAGATATCAAGCCCCGCCCATTATATAAAATACTCGGCGGCCATCTTGTAAATAAACGTTATCGATCGACACTATGAGGTTAGAGTTCAATTCGTACAAATAATACAATTATTAAACAATGTGGCGATAATAATTCAATTATATGTGTAGTTATTTGGAGCAATTAGTTTCGTTTTTATTTTAATAGAAATTTGAAGGGAAACTTCGTTTTCTTGAGGTTTCCGGGGATTAATTTAATAATGAATAATAAAGTTTACACATAAATGAGATTGTCTTAACCAATACTAATTAGTTTTTCGGCCTCCAAAGTTACTTGATACGCAAAGAGATCTTTCTTAAAATATCTAGACTTGTTATTAATAAAAATGATGATATTTTCAGCTTATTATTTCAAAATTCGATTGAGGGAAAATACTAAAGCTCCATTCCCACTCACTGTTTTTAGTTTTCATAAAGGTTTTAACCTTAAATGTAATTTTGAACTTGTGAAACAATGCGTCAGTAATATACATTATTTTGTAATAATTACTATCTTTATTTAATATAAGTTATTGTATTTGATATAATTAATTTTATTTATTTATATTTCACAAGCTGAACTACTTACATTTTAGATTAAAACCTTAAATTAACACTAAAGCTCAGTGAGTGGGAATGCGGTTTTACTAATCAAGTTTACTACTCAGAAAACCAATACTCCCCGTTTTCACTTTTCTTGAACTAATTTTATCTCCCTCCCCAAATCAGAAATCACCAGCTAATAGTTCCGGGTCCCTCAAAACCAATACCATTCTAGCAGTTCCAGATTTATGCCCAAGTGATGGAGGCGGTAGTTGCAAGCCCGGAAGGCAAGGGTTCCCACATAAAAGTAAATATGTCAACTAAGTCAAGTGTATTTAAGGTTTATCTAACATAACATTAGGTAAACAAGTTTACGTAATATACAGCGTGTTGTGATCTATTTTCCTGCTTTTTGAAAATTATATCTACTGACACTCATAACATTTCTTAAAAACACCTTCTTAAGGACTTTAAAATCTTATGAAGTCTTTTTTAAGGATTAAAGGCTTTTAGTATAGCTGAAAATAAAAAAAATAACACACTTTTACACTAGGTTTACCTTAAGTAATATAATACATAAATTTAAGGTAAGTTTCGTGTTGTGCAGGTACAGTGTCGCACTGTCCGATGATAATTACGTCATAGATGAAGTGTTTTAATAGATGAATAGGGCGTCCAATGACACAAGTTCTGAAAATAGATGGTCACTGTTTTGATATTTAATTTACGTTTTTATTTAATATTTTAATCTGGATTTCAGGTTTCAGAATAGGCATTCTTTGTCACATTTGTGTTTTAATTTGAGGTTAGTTAATTTACTTGGTGCGCATGCGTTGTTTGTAATATAAATTTTGACAGTTCGACAGTAGGACAAAATTGAATGTAGAATAACTAAAATTGCCTTTTTTAATAACAATTAGTAATAGAAATTGTTTTTATTTCTTTATTTTTGACAAACTAACATTGAACTTCTTTTAAATACAACTCCTACTATATTTTGACAGATAGTCAAATTTTGGAGGTTATAATAAAATATAGTATAAGAGTAGGAGGGTTGATCAGAGGCTGCCTGGAGCCGTCATCGGTGCAGATCTTGATGATAGTAGTAAATTATATTACAGTATAATAATGATTGCCTGCTACTAAGTTTCATTCGCTATTGTTGGACGTCCTGGGGTCCCATGAACGTTAAATCCGGCACTGATCTCTGGTTGAAAGCGTTAGTAATTCGTCCTCTTTTCTTTTTAATGATTATATTCATTTAATACCTTGAGAACCTTCTTTAGAAAACAAATTTCCTTTATTTTAATTAAATGCTTAACAATACATCAGAGAAATATGAACTCGTATAAAAAACCGTAATTACTCGTAGAAATGTGATACCTTTAGTTCACTGTAATACCAAAACAATGGACCACTGCATTGTGCAGCCGCCATATGCTAACAATAACTACAGAAGAATATACATCCCCCCTCTCATTCACTCTTAAATCAGAAAATCCCTGGGGCTATTTTGTGATATATAATGCAATATTTAATATATCGAACATACCGACTGAGGGAGAGAATTGGTAAAGAAGAAGGGGGCAGGGGAGACGGAGTAGGGGTGTTGTTACATATTTATAGCGGTATTTATATTTCTAATTTAAAATCCCACATGACAGAGTTACATCTTTGTCAAGTCAATCAAAATATGTCATCATGTCAACACATATGATGTCAAAATTGGAGACCCCCCCTCCCCATACGTCTATTAGTGACTACTGATTTTACGTGATATGCAGGGCTCGACAGATTTGAAAGTGAAGTGGGTAACCCTGCCAATGTTTTTTGTATTTTTAATTTAAACTATTCCGCGCGGTGTCTTTGTCGAGCTTGAATATTTGCTCCATGCCAAAACACAAAAACCAACATTTAAAAAAAAATTGTTATTTGCACTAACGCATATAATGCGCGCACCTTTAGGCCACGCTTATTTGTTAATAGAGAAAGCGAGGGAGAGATACTTGATATATCAGAAGTGGGAAAATTTAAAAGCAACAGAAATCAAAAGAAAAGTGTACTCTCCTAATGAAGATAAGCAAAGCCGAGTTTCTCTGATTACTAAACTAAACATTTTACTCAACCAGCTGATTTTGGTTTGCTTCTTTCATATAATTGATTATATGTATTTTTTTCTTTGTATTTATATAACGTTTTTGTCGTTAGGCATTACATTCTTCAACATTATTTCTACTAATAACATTGCCTTTTTAAATTTTTATCTTAGTCTCTTCTTATTTTCAAAAAATCTTTCTCCCTCTTCTATCTGTTCTCTCTCTCTCCTTGTTTCACTTCCACACGGATTACTGCTAGTAATTTCTCAGTCCGATTTTAGCTGTCTACCATTTTGTACACATTCCTACCAACATTAAGGTTCTTCCCATTTGTTCTCCTTCCCTCTTATCTTTCCCCTTACTTCCATCATCCAACCATCTTTTCCCGACACATAGGCCGTCTCCACACGGGTCGACTTATTGCAAATTCGAAGTTTCCAACGAAAACGAAAAATGAGCCATGCCGAGCCGTGTTTCGTGACTCTATAGAATTTTTAACAATAGCATAATAGGGGATTTTATTGTGTCGTATTATGAGGTATTTGTATGTATGTATTTCAATACTTTTGAATAGTATTTGAGCGCAACTCTGCTCATGATGTCACCATCAAAAGCATGCAACATAATTGTCTTGCGACCAAGAAACATAGTCGCTCAAACCGTGGTCAAAACCAATTTCAAATCAGTTTAGTTTTGTTCGTGTCGTGTGTGTTCTCCGACTCGTATACACGTCCGTTCTCTCAATAACAACACAGTTGCATTCTCATTCTCGACTCTTGCTCTAATATATATAATTGATTATGTATAATGCATAATCATACACTTATTAAGGTACTACCCCGTATTCAGTTCGAGCTCCGAGTTGTGTGTGCATATTCGTATTTCTTAATACATATGAGGCGTCTAGAAGCAAAATTACACATATATTCGTAAACTTATTAGGCTTATTATAAATATTGCCAACATAGTAGGAGGTCGTCAGTAATAGGACTTCGCATCGGAAATACACGTTAAATAAATTGAAAAAAAAACATGAGGGTTTGCGATAAATTAAAACTAAGTTAACTAAGTTATTTGAATAAAATTATCAAAGTATTTAATCACAGCACAAACTCGTATTTACGAGTCAGAAACATTTTTATAATTGATGTACCTCTTGCTTTGTAGCGTTAGTTTATATTTTTATAAGCAGTATCAAATTTAATGAGCTGCGGGTATTTGTATATTCAAGATTCAAGAAAGATTACTTTTATGATATTCTTAGTTAAAATTCTTTCAACATTTAAACAAGATTTGTATCTGAATTATAACATTCTAGTTAAATACTTTTCACATCGTTAAAATTAAGAAAATATTATGGATTTAATATAATTGTTATTTACGACTTCTGTCAGTTTTAGTAGCATTGACATGGTAATTAAATTTAAGAACAAAATTTCTCAAAACAGTCATGAAAATCTGAAGGATGGGCGAGGGAGAGGTGAAAAAAGGAGTAGGAGCTCCTGTGATACTTCCTATTCACAGTTATGTCCTTGATCTGAATGGTGTATTTTGATTCGACCTATCGCTTAATTGCTCTTGTAAATAAATTATTTAGTCAAAGATATTATTTATAAAGGGTCATTTATAAATCACATTACACAAATTTAATGTTTTTTTAACCCCGGTCTTCATTGTCATGTATTGTTACACATTATGAACGGGTCATTCTATTGTGACACATTTGTAAAAAATATTTGTGTATCTTATTTTGTATTTCTCTTTCTTTGGAAGTCTAATTTTATGTATCACACACACTGATGCGACTTAAACATGCGGCATACAACATTTATATATTTTCATTCATAAGTTGACCTTATTTAGACATAATTGACTATTATATAGACTAGTGCGATTTAAACAAGCGACACTAATAAAACCTTATTTTAAAAAATTCTGGGTAGAATTTTTATTTCTCTTACTCTACTTCTCTTATAACTCTTTATTTTAAACTCCATAATTTTTCTAGCAAATTGTGTTTTGAAAAGAATTTAAAATAAATATTGCATACAGAAATTTGTATTACAGAATATGTTTATATATATTACTTATATTTATACATATATAAATCAGGTAATGTTCAGTAATAAATAATAATACCTTAGTGGTTCAAACGGGGAACGTGAGCAAGGATCATTAATAATCGAACTGACTCGCTCAGAGCAAATCCGACAAATGTGAGACTTTCACCATCCGTTGAACCATCAGCATCAGCCTCAGCGTCAGCGATGCAGGGTTACTTGATTTTATTAATTGAAATTTGCACTAGCATTGTTGTGTTTTAATTGTTGTTATAAAATTGTTTACAGAATGGACACATTTTAAAAATAAAAGAATGTAACTTTTGGCAGAATTTGCTTTAGATGGTTCTAAATCCAAATGAATAGTATCCGAAAAGAACATAATAGATGAAAACTACCTGAGCCGAAGACTAGGTATACATTTTTTTTACGGTCGCGTGTAAGAGAAAGTGATAAAGGCAAAGAGAGAGATAGCTGCCGAGAGTCCTATCTGTCTCTTTTTACCCGAACCGCTGTATGCAGGCTAGAAAGGGACACAGAGGACACTCGTCAGCTACATATATCTCTCTATATAATATAAGAGAGGTACTCAAATTCATATTTGGTTCATATTAGCTGGAGGCTTAATTCGGAAATGTTTAAACAAAGATGCCCTAAGTATCAGAATAGTTTGTCTCTGTGTTTCAGACATATAAAACAATTCGAACCATAAAATTAAATAAATATTTATAATTAATCGAATTATAATTAATACCAAAAGAACAATTAAAAATGTTTATAAACTAGATGTACTAATTTATGAAAGAAAGAACATTGTCATTGCCATTGTTAAATGATTAATGACACGCCGCAACTGTCTACTGGTGCACCGGAGCGCCATGTAGCTCACTTCACCAGCACCAGGACCACAGCACGGGGGCATAATGGTGGTATCCACTTAGTGAACATGCAGCCACGTGTTTGCAGCTCACGGATCTGGACGGATCTGGACCGAGCGCAACGAATTTTGTGTAAAACTCGATTTGCTTGAATATTATTGATAATTTTTTGTGGCTTGAGAAATAACATGTGAAATACATTATATTTTGCTCCTATTTATTATAAATACTGGCACGAGTGATAAATGTCGTAATTATGGAATAATTAAGATTCCAGGCGAGTTGTAGTATACGGATATTTTTTATTCTGTCACGCTGTTGTCCTTCTACCAATAAATGGGGTTTACGGAATAGTTACTTTCAGGGCCACTAAGAATTCTACAATTGTACACCAATATTCTTTCACATAAAATTAAATTCTATACTGTTACAATTTTGTATCCTCCTAGACCACTTTACTTACTAAATAAATGATGTAAAAAGCTAGAGACTTAAAACTGAATTATTTTTTCGTTTTCATTCAGATAAAAACCGATTTTCTGTTTTTTGCTCCTTTTGTTCTATTCTCCATTATTATAATCATTAGCAATTTTTTATTTTATTCGTACAATTCATATTATATAGGGTCGTAAATTGACATCTTAAAAAAGTCGAAATTTGAGTTTATTTGTATTATCTGTACCCTTTATCTGTCACAATTTGTAGGTTATAACAAAATATAGGAACATTACATAAGTCATATCCTATAAAATTTAAATTATATACAAAATTAAAAATAGTATTAAAACAGAATGAAACTTTAGATACACATAAAATCAAACAAAGTATTAATGCAGATAAACTTGTAAAATACCGCTGGAACGCATACAACTCGAATATGGTTTTCGTAACTATATAATTATTAATGAATTGAACAATCGATATGTACATACAATTTTCAATGAAATTCCTCAGTTCTATAATAAGATTTTTTATTTCTATCAATCTATCTTAAATCTGGCACTGAGAGCTACTCAAGCAGAACTCATCCACTAATCACTGGTTCTCCTACTACTAAAGTACATTTATAGAGCAAGCAAGTTAAGCCCAAATAATTCAAAGGGTCGGGTTACACCCCCACCGGATTAAGTTGTCTTTTTTAAAGCCGCTATTACTCTTAAATAATGTCGTCTGAATCAACTGAACTGAAAAATGATTAACAGAAAATATGACTCGTTTAAACGAAAACTGATCGAAAAAAATGGTTTTGAATACGCTTTGATGAAGATAAGTCAACCTGAAGGAAATAACCCGCGACCTGGTTCTGTTGTACAGTCGTTTGTTAACAAATCCTAAGTAAAGTTGATTACTGTAGATTTTAATCACAATTTCTTTTTTAAATATTTATTTGAGTGCATCAACTTTCAAAAGTTATTAGCACTAAAAAGAATAAGAAAAAATATACATTTATAAACATTTACAATATGTAATTTACAACTTATAGATACGAGTTTGGGTAATTTTGATCAAGTAAAAGAATCGTGGATAACACAGAGCAGACTGCTGTATCACCGGGTTCGATACCTAGACCAAAGACATATTTTCTAGGTTTGGTTGCTATTAAGTTTATTCATCGAATTATTGTTCATACATAATCACAAACTTATTAGGCTTTATCGTATTTACTTTGTCATAGTCTTTGTCGTACAAATAATATATAGCAGTATACCCGAGTTTACCCTAGATTTTGTAAGGATCCCGATGAGGGCCCTGTTGAATTTGTCCTGATAAGGCATTCTTTGTTAAATCCTGACAACAAACCCTGTCACTTATTGAACCCCCGTGTATCACTTGTAACATTTTTATTCGGGCAATAGGTTTTTTTTTTAAATATCTATTTGAGTGCATCAACTTTCAACATACATATAAACATACTTAAAATAAAGAGATTAAATTGGTTTTATTTATAAACTCAATAAGGTTTTTTATATTTTCCCTCCTTTCAAATATCAACCTATATTCCTGAGGCTGAGGCTGAGGCTGAGAATATTACATTCTTGTCTAAGCGATGCGTACCTTGAGCATTGAATAATAATATGCTTTACCGTTAGTGGTCTGTTACATTGCTCACATATTGGTAGTGGATCTCTTTTGAATTAGTAGGTATGACTAAGATTTGTATGACCTATCATGAGTCTACCGGTAACTCTTGTTTGGAAATTGATTGATTGATTGAATTTATTAGCAATAGTTTTGCTATTGTCGTAGAAAGACAAATACAGCACCATATTGATACATTGAAGAAACAGAGACAACGCTAACAATGTTGTATTAAGACAGACTTGGTAACTAATAGATAAAATAAATTATTTGCCAACGTTTCATTTTAAGAACAGACTAAGTGCATATCGATTCGATAGTGAAATAAAATGTTCTAAAACTTAAAATTAATTGAACAAATCAATATAGTTTTTATCCTATGATTACTAGTGAACTACAAGTGAATACACACGTGTCTAGAAGTAGTCGTACCATACATCATACACCATACACGTACCACAGAATACAGGGCCAACCGAATATTTAATATTTTATCAATATACCAACAAAACAATAATCGTAAAACAAAGCTGAAGCTTCACGTATTCCATGTCTAACTCCAATAAATTTTATCCAAATACATAAAACTATTTCTCCCCCACTATAAAAAATGTTTATTATTTAATACAAGTATGTATTTGCTTGTATTACACTTTGCAGTAAGTGGAAAAGGAAAACATCCCTTGTTTAGTTCAGAGTACATTACAGGGGGTTGTAGTATAGGGTGTGGGGTGGTAAACAGATAGAATACTACATCACACTAAACACAACGTGACGTGTTGTGGGAGATATAGGAGGGGTAAATATGGAGGAAATACTTCCCTTATAATTCATTCAAATAATCAAATTTGAACTGGTGCTTTATGACACTGCATTTCACTAAATCCCTGAAAGCCGAAGGGTGAAAATTATTACGGGGTTGTTAGTTTATTGTGATGAGTTATTGAACATGATTCAGATGGAGGACAGGATGAAACAACGGAACAACGCAGTACCACGTTAAGGGCGCGATATTGTTCTTGGTGTGTTTAATACATCAGCAACAAGGGGTTTAAAGTGTTGGTATTGTATGGGAGATGTTTGAGGGAACGAAGTTTCATCATTGTTTGGTTTCTCACAGTTTATTTCGAAAGAATTATTCCTTCACTCGAGCACGATACTTTTCTCGTCTCGTCTCGTCGTCGTAAAAGCGAGAAGATACGAGACGAGACATTTCTGAAAACTATTGAGACTACAAACGGCGAGACTCCAGAATCTCGTTTCGGCTTAGAAAAATAAACTAACAGCAACATAAACGTTCAACCATTTTTTATTACAAAAAAGGTTATGTCGTACATTTACGAAATATAAAATCTGGTAAACAAACATCTGTTAAATATTTTATTTTATAATTTTGTCTTTTACAACATTTTGTAGCCAAACGGAAACGAATGAATTAAGGGAAAATAAATGTGAAAATAAATTATTTACAGTGCGATTGTTTGAAGACATTTTAGCTTTTGATTGCCGCAAAAATGTCGTTGAACGTAGCTGTTAGTAGAGTCAACCTGAGAAAAAGGCCGAAATTAGATGAAAGTGATAATGCATTAAGTAAAATTGAACCAGTTGGTCAACTGTGTATAAAAATAAATTCTTAAAAGTTTAAATTTTCTTTTAAATTTGATACAATTAATGGTGAGAAAAAAGCGATATGCTTAGTGTGTGAAAAATTTAGAATAAAAAAAATAATTTGCCGTAATAATATAATGAATTACTTTATTTAAGACTATCTTAGGAGTAAGTTCTCATAATAACGAGATGTGGCGAAAAACGATTACGACTAAAACGATAACTCTCGCCTTATTTCGTCTCGTGTGAAGCCCTAGAAAGTATAGTCTTTTAAGAATACACTGTTAAATATTTGTAAGGATATTGTCAATAGTTTCGTTTCTACAGCCGTTTTAGCATATATCAATATCCATATAGCCAGAGCATACTTAAAACTTTAATCTCATTTATTTCCAAACTATTTTTTTCGACATGGTTTTGTAGAAAAAAAAAATATTCAACCGAATCGTCTGAAATTTGAATATGTTACTCACAATACATCAATAGTTATCGTTGGAACTAGAATCACTTTTTTATTACAATAATTTCGTATCTTTTTCATTAAATAACTAGTAAAAAAACCCCAGTTTATAGAATTTCAATTTCAAAAGCGCGCCATATCGTCAATTTTCAATTATTTTTTTCCCCTAATTCCGACCATAACTGTACTCTAACTCATTTATAATTTTCTTGGTTTTTATTTATCAGATAAATAGAAGAGCTAAAATCGGCAACATCGTCCAGGTTCAATTTTTTGACAGGGTCTACTTCAGTGCCATTTTTAACATATTTAACAATATTTTTAAATTTAAAAAAAATATTTTTTTGTATGTAGAATAACTGTTATAATAAGCCTCAAAGGTTTAAATATCGTTTTTCAATATTTTTATTATAAAAGACCGCCGCCCCCTCTTGAGTTCCTCAGTTGAGCTGTGTTGTAGTTGGGAAAGAAAAAGGAGGGACGAAACGAAGAGTAGTTCCAATGAATTAATGATTATAGCGCTAAATAGTTGAAAACTCAAACAAAAGACAACATTTTTTACAACAGAATATGAAATTTCTTTTGAGTAGTGAAGAAGAAGAAGAAACTAAAATCACAAAAACAGAATTTGTTCTGTTACGTAACAACATTGTTATCAGAAATAGGGACTGTCAATTGCAAGCAACATGAAAAATAAGGTCAAGAACACAAATTAAGGTTAGGTTCAGAATTGTATCAGTAAACATTTAGATACTTTTACTATTTCTAATACTCGGTATTTGTTCTAAAAATTGTATCTAGATACAAAATGAGAAATAAACAAACAGTATTGTTTAGTGCTCAAAGTAGTCGTCGCACAGACAAGAATGTAATTTGCCTCAGGAATATAGGCTGATATTTAAAAGCAGGGAAAGTATGAGTTTATAATAAAAACCAATTTAAGTATGTTTATAAGTTGTAAATTATGAATTATGTGTTGTAAATGTTTATAAATGTATATATTCTTTTTAAGTGCTAATAACTTTTGAAAGTTGATGCACTCAAATAAATATTTAAAAAAAAGTATTGTTTAGTCACATATACGTGTTTTGTCGTAAGTATTATTTTAATTTCGAGTTTCGGTTACACAATAAAAAGTTTTTGTGACGTCGCCGTCGTATAAATGTGACGGATTTTTCGTGTTCCACATCTAATTTTAAGTCGCCCAGTCTTACGTTTGTGCGTGACACATTGTTTTAAACTTATCAGTGTCAAACACATCAGTCGGTTCGCGTAAGCAGCTGACGATATGAGTATTGTTTATGACAAGTATGTTTTTACAGTTTTAGGCGGACCAATGCAACAAATACAACAACGTCATTGTCGTTATACTCGTACAATTAGTCCTTGAACAAAATCCTTGGAAAACAAAAAAAACGTTGTTATGTTATTGACTGTTATGCGTAACTGTACCAATTTAGAGATCCTAGTATTAATATTACTATTTCTTAGAGAATATTACATTCTTCTGCCTTCTCATTGTGCTTAATTACACTTGTGATCCTTATTATATCTAAACATTCTCACTCCTTTCAAAAGAAAAAAGAAAAATAAAAACAAAACATGTAAATTTGAACTCGTACTGCTTCTCTCCCTTCTGTTTCTACTTTGTCATTCCTTCTCTTTCCTCGCTCCTTTTGTCTATCTCCTTCAACCATCTCTTCACTTAATAACTGCACAATATTTTTCTCCCTTTTTACTCTTTTCTCACATGAAAACTTAATGTGTTCCAGCGTTTCTATCTCCGTTCCGCACACCCTGCACATTCTTGCCTCTTTATTTGCCCAGTATCTGTTTCCTTTCTCTTCGTTTCCCAATCTGAATCTTGCGATTCTTGTCATGTTTCTTGTGTCTTTCTTAATTCATCGCGTAAACTACTTTATCTACACTACTCATTTATTCTATGCATCCTTCTCCGCTAGTTCTAGCAGTAAAATTAAGTGGCTCCATTACAAGACACGTGGGGTGTGGAAAACAGAGGTGGCTGTATCTTAAGTGCACTCGTGCCTGTACTACCAAATATTTATGACTTGAAAAACAATCACAAAATATCACATAATACCCCAATCACATACTGAAGCAAATTGCAAGGAATCAACTTAATTTCTATGCCGAATTTATTAAAACTTTTTTTCGCTCGAAGAAGTATTCCCCGTGCGCTCTCCACAACGCACGTAGCTGCTCAATATAACTACTATTGCCGGAACCAAACGATGCTACGAACACGTTCCAACGTTGGACACTTGATGAATGGTCAATAATATCAATAAATTATTAAAATAAATAAACCATTGCCTTGTCAAATTTCCAATATTTGACTCATACGTTGGAGGCAAGCATTTGAATCAAATGTTCACTGCATCGTTTGTTGGCGGCTTATGGAATTTGCGATACATCGCCCAGCGCATGAGACAGAAGATATTCAGTGCAAACTGTATGAAGAATCTGGAGTTGACCCGTGCGCTGCACGAGACTGAAGATTACCGGGGCTGACATGACCATTGACGGGACATGACCATTGATCATTTCGCAGCGAAATAGTCGGATAAAAGTAGTCGGATTGATTTAATATTTAAAAAAAAAATTATTAATAAGAAAATGTCGCTTTATTGCAACTTTAAGTAATAATTTCCTATAAGTTCGTAGCCAGCAGCCGCCACTGGTAGAAATTTAATAACATGTGTTGTAATTAAGTTATACTGGATACAGATGATTTCTAATAGTCCCACGTAGAAAATATCAAAAAAATTAGCCTTTAAACTATGAAGTATTTTTGCATCAATTTATACACCTTTGCTACCTGGCAAAGCCACCGCGAATTTCTGTAATGTACTTGCGCTGGAAAGTTTATAAATTAAGCTATTATCTGTTGTAATGTAAACGAATAAATGTCATCTTCTATTCAAGACACTCGCTGAAAATCGCGTAACTAAATTAACTACTAAACGTTTTACAAATATCTCAGCCCCCCCCTTTCTCCTTGGTGCTTAGCCAAGGTCTCGGGTTCGATGTCTGGTTACAAACAAAGGTAAATGGATTGTATACTATACCCCTAATAATATTTTTACATGACATTTAATCCCATAGACTGTAGTGTACTTCAGAGGAGTCGAGTACTGAACAGGATTTAAATTTTCAAGGATCCTTTGTTAATATTACGTCATATTAATCCACCCTTTTTGTATATATGTATGTATATACAAACACACACTTAAAAAAAAAAACAAAAATAGAGCTTACACTTTATGGAATTAGACCGGCATTGTAATACTTTCAACAGAATACTAAAAAGAACATCTTTGTATTTTATTTATTATCATTATTTTTTTTTCTTCTTTTTGTTATCTGAGATGAAATCGATCATCCGAAATAATAATATGGATTTAAACTTACTAACAATAGACAATACTAAAAGTTTTTAAAGGCATGCTGTTGATGCCATACCAATACATTTCTAAATGTATAAACAAAATACCAGTGTTACAAAAACTAGAAATGTTACTTTGATATGATGTCTACATCGTCTCCACAAATTTCTAAACATATAGAAGTCGGTGTCAACTCAACTAACGCATTTCGTCATTGCGTACTCGCAGTTTAATTTTTGAAGTCACTTTGACATCATAATGAAGATGCATATGATTTTTTTTGTCTTGAAAGAGTTCATATATAGTTCAGTTTCTCACAGTTGTTCATATGAAATATCTATTTTATCGGCTACAAATGGCGAAATCACTCCATCTGCCGGAATACAAATGAAGATAAAGTTGATGCGAACTATAATTGAAGTGAAATAGTGATAGAAACGTCACAAAACAGGACACTTCACCAAATTGTTTACTCAGAACTCCTATTATTCATATTAATTTTTTTTATTAAATTTATTTATATTTTGTGCCTTATATATGTGTACAACACCGCTGCATAATAAGTTTATACATAATAAATTTAAATGGACAGAAAATATGTATATAAGATAGTGTTCCTATTTATAACTGTAGCCTTACACCGGCCGGAAGACATTTTATCTCAGACTTTAATATAGTTTAAATGGGCTTGTGTCCTATGTCTTAATTTCTACAAAAGTGTACTATATATTGATAAAGTGGGTTATTAGAACCTCAAATGTTCAATTATTTTTTAATAACTCCTTATATGCTAAGAGATATTAACAATTAAAAAAGTCATTTTGTCTCTTTAATTATTAAAGGGATTCAACGTTGTACACATTTCAAGTGCATGTGGCATCACAATCCTTGTGTAAGGTTGCCAACCTTACAGTATTTATATATCAAAATATCAAATATTATTTACAGCTATTTCAAGGAACAATAAAATTTCAATATTATGTCTGCCTTAGTAGGGTTAAATAAAATAAAAACTTATTATTCTTTGACTTGACTTGATAATTGTCCAACAGCTACAGAACATTACCACAGCACTGACCTACTCAACAAATAACTGACGTTAAAATGCATTTCACGTCATACAAATATGGCCGACCAGTTCTAGCGCTAAAACTACAATTCAAACTTTTAATTGCTATATCCCGTCAATATTTAGATATTTATGACATGTTGGTAAATTTTATCTTATTCGCTTCTTACATTATAAAAAAATTACTTCTTTCTTTGGCTGATTTCTACGACATAATAGCTAATATTAGAGAAATACCTGAAAAGCCCAGTAAACAATTTGGAGTCACTTTAACATTATATTGTAGATGCGTGTGATTTGTTTGTCATGAAACAATTCTATTTGTTATCACTCGTTCAAGGGAAATGTCAGTGATATGAACTACAAATGACAAAATCACTTCACCAGGGTTCACTACCGTACTAGTATTGAATGTTGTTGCCAATAAACCACTAAAGTGTAACAGAGACAGATATAACGTGTTTCTTTTTCTATGATATGGAATTTTATGTCCACTACAATAAATATATTCAAATGTAAAAGAAACAACAACTATATTTCCATTTAAATGTATGCTGTTGGCAAGAGAATGAATATTCTTATGAAAATTGATTTTTTTGATGAAACTTCATCTAGCTATAACATTTCACCCAATTGTTTTCTGGGTTAGTTAATGATTAACCACCAAAACGCTTTATGTCTTTAAAACAAATATGTGGTGCAGTGTTTTTATTTATTCAATACTGTCAGCTTATTTTGTGTTTACTAGCGCCCTTGATACTTCCCAAGTTACAGATAATCCCATTGTCAATAGACTGTTCGGATTGCCGCGAGATAGAGCACGGTTCCCGAAGGATATCGTCCGGTTCACATTGCATACGTAGTCAGGATATTTGTTTGTTTTATTCATTAAAGGAAACAATACATACTGGATAAAACCGTATTTGTTTTTAGTTGAATTCAAATATTTCGCTTCAACTGCAAAGAACTTCATTACATTTCTGAAGCATTTTTTAAAAGAATTCAGATCGCGTATAATAATTTTCATAGATTCTTTTTTTTATTATGTTACTACGATTTCAATAGCTAGGTGATACCTCGCATAATAATTGTGTATTTTTGTAAATTTGTTTATTTATATGGTTGGTATATTTGTTTATTTTTTATTTCTTTATCATTTAGTGAGTTAATTCTTTGCCAGTCATAGAATACATTTTGCCAGAGAACTTTTTCACACAATTGTTTTATAAAATTATATCAATTTTAATAAATTAAATAATAATACAACACATTTTAAAAATTATTAATTTACCAAGTTTTTAATTTTATTAGGCTCACAACCTTTCTGTGAACAATTTATATATTCTTCAATGCTTCAAGTACTCATCGCATAGACAAAACTGTAATATGTCTGAAGACTATAACCAGATATTTAGAAACAGAGAAAATCTAAAAAATCTTATTGAGTTTTTCAGTAAATCTAATTTAATCTTGATATTTTAAATACCTATACTCGTCGGTTAACAGGTGTACATGTCTCGGGCGGTTTATTAATGGGGGCGCCAAATTCATATATTTGAAAAACTAGGTGACCTTTATATATATATTTGAAAAACACATGACCTTTTTTTGTTCAGTTCTCACGGAGATTGTCAGGTACAAGTAACGTACCCTGTTATATTATTTTACTTTATATTTTTTAACAAATGTAAAAAGAAAATTTAAAAAAATTCGCAAAATGTAGGGGCTAGTGCCAAGTTTTTGTACTGATTTGAAAAAATCGTAGATCCGGTACTGTCTAGAGACCGTGTCCATTTTGGGATCTCGAGAAAAAAATTACTCCTGATTAAGTACACTTGAATTTGGCATAGAGACTTAATCCAACCTTTGGTCCGCTTAAAGGTTAACCCACAGTTGGTGTGCTTTCTGTGAAGCGTAAGCATTGCTCAGTACAGTTTTTTTAAATTATTTTTGATAGGATCTATATATAGAATCTTTATCTACATGTGAATGCAGTTCAAAGGTGATATATTTCATATTTTAGTTGAGAGTGTGAAACTTTATACCCCGGCGCACCCTGATAAATAAAATATAATTTTTGTGTGAATGTCAACTCAACTTATGAATATAATATTATAAAAATATGAACACAGCGTGCATGACTCAAATAATCGTGGTATTAAGTAATTCGAAGCCTTAAATAAACGAAGGAAGACCTTTATATTGATTCAGACGGATTTGTGAATCATTTAAATACGAGTATACTTAGTAAAATATGTAATTTAAACAGCTTTCTATTTTAGAAGTAGTTAGAATTGTTTATATTGGAGTTCTTTGATTTACTTACGTAAGAAGACACTTTTTTAGAAGTCGTTTAAAACTTTATATTAGCTAAGAGGGAAACCGGTATTAACGAGAGAAAGTTTTTGCTCATTTTGTTCTTCATCAAAAAAAATTTCCATTTCATCCGTTTAAATTAATTATACGAGAAACTTCATAGTCGTTTGAGGGTAACTTACAGGGGATAAAAAAACATGTTAGTGAAAAAAAAGTATTGTCATAAAAGTGTTTTGTATGCAGTTTGGTTGTTTGTAATGTTGTTAATGTTTATAATGGATTATTTAGTTTTAGTTTCTCAATTAAACCGTCTTCTTCATTTAAGGGATTTTTCTCTGTGATGCGTATTTACCATAATCGAACACATTTGTATAAAACATTGATTTTCCTCTTCACGTTTCTGTTTTCGTAATCATAATGGAAAATCGGTATATATTATTCGAGGGTAATTTGATATTTCAGTGACTGCATTTTGAAAAAAACGCTTTATTTATCAACATAGCCTCCTTTTAGTACGATACATATAGTCCAGTGTTTTTACAATTTTTTTATTCTTTCCAAATAATAGGTTTTCTAAAAGGCACTCAAAATAGGTGTTTGTTCAAAATAGGAGTGATTTCAATGATCTTTGTTAGACACAAATCTCTCTCAGGGGGCTAAATCTAAAGAATATGGGATACAAGTTCGTAGCTCAATTTATGGATTTTTGCCATGGTGACTAGGCACTCAATCGCAATCGCGCGGATAGTCCAGCTCACTCATTTGACAGTTAATAGATGGCAGTTAACGGGAGCTGCGCGGGAAATGGGCTTGTGTCCTATGTCTTAATTTCTATAAAAGTGTACTATATATTGATAAAGTGGGTTACTAGAACCTCAAATGTCCAATTATTTTTTAATAACTCCTTATATGTTAAGAGATATTAACAATTAATAAAGTAATTTTGTCTCTTTAATTATTAAAGGAATTCAACGTTGTACACATTCCAAATGCATGTGACAATCGCTGCCAACCTTACAGCTCATAAATGTATTTATATATCAAAATATCAAATATTATTTACAGCTATTTCAAGGAACAATAAAATTTCAATATTATGTCTGCCTTAGCAGGGTTAAATAAAATAAAAACTTATTATTCTTTGACTTGACTTGATTATTTGACCTACTCAACAAATAACTGACGTTAAAATGCATTTCACGTCATACAAATATGGCCGACTAAAACTACAATTCAAACTTTTAATTGCAATATCTCCGTCAACATTTAGATATTTAATAAAATGGATGCGCCAATACACAACATCAATTTCAACCAACAATTGAAAGATCGACCACTAAAAAATAAGGACACAAGCCCATTCAAAAAGTTACTTAATTATCAAACTACCCTAGTAAATATATCACCACTTTGCAATAAAAATATTGCGTTTTTCTGATTTAAAATGACATTTCTTTTTAAAGGAACCTTTGAATCCCAGCTTCTTCTATAATAGTATGCCTAATTGAAAAATAATTGTACATCAAAGTTCCCGGTAACCAAACTAACTTTATCAGTACAGTAGATTCATTTATAAAGTTCCATTTTATCTAACTATACAATTATTAATATCTCATTAACTTCTTTGATATAAATATAGTTTGGTCAACATCTGGGCAATCAAATGAACCTATCACAGTGAATATATTAATTATTTTCACAATAAAATACATTTTAAAACCTAATAGTTACAGTGTGTCGTTTTACGAAGTTGAAGTCGTATTTAGCGAAAATAGGTGGTTCGTTCTAAAGCGTACCATCTCGAACTCGTTAAACAAATAATAAACAAACCGTCAAGACATTCCGTTATCTGTAAGACCACTGTGAAATTAGCTTTAATAGTCTTTAATAGCTTCTCCAAGATACCAGAATAATTCAAAACAATATTTTACTACTGAAATTCATGTTATAAAAACAATTATGTTTAAATAATCAAATACAAAATAAGAAAACTTGAATAATAAAATCCCTCCTTCGTAGGATTATTTAATTGACATATAATTTCAATAAATAAAGTTCTTCAACTGCAATCGTAAACGCATGTAAAACTATATTTGTATGTGTGTCTCTGTGTGTGTTGGTTAGTTTTACCTTACGATTTACACAAATAGATGTACAAGTATTGTAATAAAATGTTTATCTCTATCACACGTCACTCGAGGGAGACACAGACAGACAACATGTTCAGGCACGTCTCCACTAGTGCTTGATGCAACAATTTTCAATACAGCGATGTCAGCGAAATACAGTGTATCCTCGACTTAGGCCTGTCGCACACTGCAAGCGTATTTAGGCGCCGGACGTATACGCGCTTCTACGCTTTAACTATCCGAACCCTGTAAATGTAATGAACCTTCACACACTGCAAGCGACAAAGTCGTCCGAATACGGGCGTTGCGTAGCTCTCAAAGCAACTAAACTGGAACCGTATATAAGCGAATTTTAACACATGGAAGGATCAAACGAATACACTAGAAGGGATATGAAAGAGAATGCAATAGTCTCCTTCATAACAGTTTAAGATAAAAATTAAAGTGAAAGTTTGCTCTAATGATAAATGATGTTAGTGCAAAACAACTCCAATACACCCTACAGTACACAAGTTTGACTTTGCGTACTGTCGTATTCGTACGTGGTATGTGTTAATAAATGCATGCAATATTCATATTTGTATATCAATATCTTGCTTTTATTTTTAATTAATGTTAGAATTAAGATTTCTTTGTCTCATTTCATTTATATTTTATGCCTATTTGATTTTATATACACTGCTCGCTGTGAGCAAACGATACTATTTCTTATGTAAACTTTTATGTTTATAAAAGTCACTTCTCTAGTGTCGACACTACGTATTTGTTCCTAATTCGATCTTATTGCTTCAGCTCTCAAACGTAACGCACGCTTTAATATTTTGGTGCATAAACATAAAATAATAATTACACATATTATTATTTATAACTTAAACCGCGAGTTACATTTACTTAGTGTCGTAACTAGTATTCTCATTAACTAAAATATTTAATCAATTTATATGTAATTCAATAGTGTAGTTTAAAATAAATGTAATCTAAAAAAGTTCTGATGTTTTGCTGTGTCTTTTGATATAAATAAAAAATTGCTATTAATTGCTAAATAGCTAAAAGGTCCATCATAACAAAATTGTGCGCCCACTAAGCTATTGAAAGGAACTGAGCGACAATTGCCCTTCGAGAATTTGGATACCGCCGACAGATCGCAGATACGCCCTAGCCAGCCTTTAATCTCTATAAGGTCCAAACTCCGCAAACAGTATGTATGTATTGTGACATAATAATGCAAAGAACACAGAAGTCTGTTTGCTTTGAGAGTTCTAGCTGCTCAACCAAACCGCCGATTTAGGCCCGAATTCGTTTAAATACGCTTGCATACTGCGACAAGCCTTAAGGTCTAAACACAGTGCGACGTACAATCAGCGCACCGCGTCGTCTTTTTATCTTATGTCACGTACTCCTTCTCTACTTTCGAGATTCAACTATTGTGGTATTTTATTAGAAGAGTATAATATTCGCATATTATTCTTCCAAGCTCCAAGTACTCATCGCACAGACAAAAGTGTAATATGCCTGAAGACTATAAGCCGATATTCAAAAGTAGAGAAAGTCTAAAAAACATTATTGGCTTTATAAATAAATCTAATCTAATCTCTATATTTTAAATACCCATACTCCAATTTATAAATTATATATTATGTATTACAAATGTTTATAAATTTATATATTGTTTTAAGTGCTAATAGCTGTCGAAAAAGTCCTTGTAAGGTAGCTTAGTGGAGGCGAGCCTTTAGTTTGTTGCGAATACTTACTTGCATGTAAATTTAAATATTAAGTTTAAATAAACATCAACTTGTTGAACGTATTTAAATATCGTTCTATGAGTATTATGTCAATTTTTTTTTAGTTTACGAAATATAATATAACAGTTTATTTATCAATTTAGTTACTGCTTTACAGAACATTGTAATACCCCTACTAAATATAATATAGGCAACATGAATTACTAAAGAAATGGATTGTATAGACAACTCGAAAAGCAGGCGGGTAATATTTACAGTGAAAGTGCATAAGTGTATTAACAACCTTGAGGTTACAATTAATACATGAAACGATATGTAATAACTGGATGACTAAGTCTTGCAGTACAAATTGTGACTGGAGATAAATGAATTGCAGATGTAAAAAAACCACACTACATTTCACGATAGAACCAACAGAATTATGCAATTCATGCAATAATAATTCATCGCAGAAGCAGTTTCAAAGTGACTCTCTCTGCTAACAACGTAATGGCTTAAGGTTCCAGCGTGGTATAGTATAGTCAGAACATTTACTATTGTCAAAAATGCAAAACGTTTGCACACGGATACTCACACATACTATCAAATATTTTCAGTTAAGCTGATACCGGTTAATCGGTACCATCAAAGATTTAAAATTCGCGTTCTTTATTCTACACTACACACTTTGCGCGCAGCGTTGCCGGATCACCATTGATCATGAAAAGAACGTGTTGGAATTAAAAGAAAATGACATTTTAAATTATTATATATTTTTTTAAATTTCTTTCTTGATTTGATTCGAGAGAATTTTTGTGTATAATAGAAAATAGCTGGACGGACAGGAAGTTTAACATGATTCAAATTGGCCATTGGACTAACTTTTTTATTAATTATCTCGGATTCTAAACGATTAAAAATTCAAAAACTTCTTGGGGTTTATAATTAAGCGTTATTCTTAACCTATATAAACAAAAATTACTACTTTAATAGTACAAGTTAGGCTGTGTTCTCACGGCATTGTACTGCACGTTTTTTTGCAGTATAAATCTTAACGCATACATTTTATATAGAACTATTCGCACGACGTTTGTACTGCAAAACATTTAGTGTCAGTCCCCGTAAGACAGTCGTCACCATTCATCTGCAAAATGTAATTGATCTCGAAGAAATCAGGGAATATATCTACAAATAGTGACCCGAATATGGTTCACCAATACGTTCATCTTGGTAGATATTCCTATTTAATTAACGTACTGATAATGTTAATTAAATAAATAAGAATTACAAAGTCAAATGCGTATGTTCTCCATAATGTAAGACATACATAAAAACAGAAATAAAGATAAAGTTAATAGGTGAACGAGAGCATATATTATATTTTTAATTGATTTTAAATTATTCGTATAATTATGGCTAACATAAATTAAATAAAATGTTGCCAAGAAATATGATCACTTTAAAAATCAATTATAAATAACAGCAATGCAATTACACAAAAAATTATCAACGTAAAAGCAAAAAAATTATTAATGAATTATGCACTAAATATATTAGCCTAAATATATAAATATTTGAATGAGAAAAATTTATTATAATAAACTAGCTGTCCCGGCCACGCGTTGCTGTGCCTAACGTAGCGCCATCTATTGAATATTTACTCAATCTAGTCAACAGATTTCGATTTACTCAACAGAATATTTACTCAATCTAGTCAACAGATGTCGCCATCATCGTCGCCCGATGTCATATGTCATATACAGATAATTAATAGACAAATAATTAGCAATAAGATAAATAAATTGAGATGTAAGCTATCCTATCTTTCAAGTTGGGTCAAACTTGACCCAAATAATTAGCAATAAGATAAATAAATTGAGATGTAAGCTATCCTATCTTTCAAGTTGGGTCAAACTGCACACGGTGTACAAATTTCATTAAAATCGGTTAAGTAGTTTAGGAGTCCATAGCGGACAACACAGTGACACGTAATTTATATATATTAAGATAATTAATGTTAAGAAAATTGGCAATACTTTATTTTAATAGAAACATTTATTGCTGAAAAGAAAGCAAAGAGAGATGAAGCGTAATAGTTTGCAAGATCGATAAAAAGGAACACGGTACTATCGACCATTAAATATAGTGGTCAGGAGAAATTGAAAAGTCAAGTAGAGGGAAGGAAAAATGGTGGAAGTAAGGAGAAAGAGTAGAGAGGAGGACGATAAACGAGAGATAGTTTTTAATTGTAAATTGCTTAACATTTGTCAACTTAGAAAGTAAAATGAGGAATAAATGAAAACAGATTTTAAGGCCGAAAAGACAGATACAATAAAATAATATATATAGTTCAAATTGCGAGAGTTCGGCGGCGACTTAGGCTTATAAGAGCGGTATAAATCTATAATACGATAATGAATTTAATCTTATTCGTTTTTATATACATTATAGAAAAATAAGTGAGTCAGTGCTTTTTAGTTATATCGGCAGTTTATACCCCACATCTTGTTTTAAGTATGAGTCGCCGCCGAACTCTCGTAATTTGAATTATACATATATTTATTGTTGACATTTTAGTAATAAATTGGTAATAATTTAATTATTTACCATTTTAATGTATTTTACCAATTATAATTTGTTAAATGTAATAAATAGCAAAATACCCGCAAGTTAACTTTGCACCGGGCCCCGCGTTTTTTGCTGCAAAGCTGTTTGCAGCTTTGAGTGAAAAGTACATTATACAAAGCTAGAAAGTATTTCGCTTCAATAGCTGATTTGTTTATATACTACTACTAGATACGTTAAGCATTTAGATACATTTATATAAATCGATCGTCCAGTTCATTAGTGGGATATATCCGAAAAAACGACATTTGACTTGACTATGACTATATATAAACAAAATAGCAATGTAGATAAACTTGTTTAACAAAGCTGCAATTCTTGAAACTCGAATATTGACTTCATCGTTATCTTACTACTCAATCAAATCGTAAATGTATTGCCGTGAAAGTATATTGTTAACGAATGAACACCCTGTGCACTTTCGTCTGAGATCATTTTTAAACTAACCATTAGTCACTGGTCTTACAGACGTCAGGTATTCCTACAACTGTGGCAATAATACCCAACCTATAATATACACCTATGCCCTGCATAAATCGCAACCCCTTTTAGAAAAGGTTCGTATAGGCTAGACAGATAAAGAATACTTTAGATTTATTTTAGGACTCAGTAAGCAAGGACCACAAAATTATAATAACTTCATCTCTCTTTTGATCAATTCATCTCTCCGAAAACTAACGTACTTAGTTTCTTCACAACACTGACAAGTTATAAAGAAACACGCTTAGAGTATATAAGCTAGTGGTTTTTTTAAACAAATAAAAATGAGATTAGATATAAGAGAATAATTGTATTTCCAATATTCAAGTAATAAATATTCTGAACAATAATAATATTTAGGCGTGTCGCACACTGCAAGCGGGCGTAAATCGGTGGCTTGGTTGAGCGGCTAGACCCTCTCAAAGCAAGCCGACTTATGTGTTCTTTGCATCCCAGTAAACATTTAGTGAAGTGCCCTATTTTGTGACGTTTCTATCACTATTTCACTTCAATTATAGTTCGCAACAACTTTATCTTCATTTGTATTCCGACAGGTGGAGTGGTTCTGTGATCTGTAGCCGATAAAACAGACATTTCATATGAAGAATTGTGAGAAACTGAACTATAAATGAACTCTTTCATGACAAAAAAATCATACGCATCTCCAATATGATGTCAAAGTGACTCCAAAATGCTCCAAAATGTTTACTGGGATGTGTTGTGTCACAAACATACATACCACGTACAGATACGACAATACGCCAAGTCAAGCTTGTGTACTGTAGGGTGTATTGGAGTTGTTTTACACTAACATAATTTATCATGAGAGCAAACTTTTATCGATACAGCACTGTTATGAAAGAGACTGTTGCATTCCCTTCCATATCACTTCCAATGTATTCGTTTGATCCCTTCGATGTATTGATTTGGTTAAAATTCGCAGATATTCGCTTCCAGTATGAGAGCTACGTAACGCCCGTATTCGGACGGCTTTGCCGCTTGCAGTGTGCGAGGTTCATTACATTTATACGGTTCGGATAGTTAAAGCGTAGTAGCGCGTATACGTCCTTATGTTAATTCATAAAGTTAATTATATCTAGATGCAAAGCAAATAGAAAAGTGATACAGTTACGTTATGTTGTAAAAGAAACAAAGGTATTAATAATTCTGATAAAAATTTTCAGGTAAAAGCTTTCAGAAATTAATTATAATTAAGCCCTGATTGCTTAAAATAATAAATGAATAAAAAAGACAATAAAGGCGACACCCTCTATATTTAATTTCAGCATTAACTACATTTTCATATTTTAATCAAGTACAATAAGTCCTCCCCTATTTGAACTCCTCGGAGTAATGAGACGTTGATGACATAGGGATTGAGAATTCAGAATCCAACACTCAACAAGAGTGAGTTGCTTTTATGGACCAAAGAGGGTTAGAAAATTCTGTTTTAGTTCACTGATCGTGTCCAAGGACCATAACAGGGATAGACTGATCATGAATGTGATGTACACCAGCATCAGGACCAGCACCAGCACCAGGACCAGAATACAAATAACATTTTCCTCTAATGTATCTTAAATTAGATTATAACAACACTTAATTCGATTATTTTTGTTTCCCCTACTATTTATTGTTGTACTTGTACACAAATAAAATTACTAGTAATTCATTTAGGGACCCTACTATGCCGTTTGTTGAAATAGATGCTGAAAAATAACATTGACAACAAATTATTTCAAGTATTGGTACTTAACTATTGACTATTGATTATTGACTATTGGGGATTGACTATATGTTTCGGTGGTAATCACTTTGTTTGTTTCAGGACAACATTAGAAGTTAATTTTAAAAAAAAATTATTCATAAAACAAAATCAATAATTATTTAGCATTGCTAATCTGAATTATATTATCTCGTAACAAAGGACGTAAAAAAGGGTTAAGGAAAAAAATATCTCGTAGTCTAATATTTTTAGACGATAAATGATGAACTCATGTATTTTTAAAATGATTTTGACAGATTTAGACTACTTGAATCGTCCAATGGCACGACCGTAGTTTGATAATAACTTGGTTTTTTTTAAAAACGCTACATTTATCAACATCGTCTCCTTTAAGCTCCATACACTTAGTCCAGCGTTTTCTCAAGGCCCTTAAAATTTGTTAGACCCAAATCTCTTATCGCTCAGCGATTTCTTCAGGTTTGGAAACAGGAAATAGTCGCAGGGACTAAATTTGAAGAATATTCTGGTTGTGGTAGCAGTTCGTAGCCCAATTTATGGATTTTTTCCATGGTGACTACACATTTAATCGCAATCGCGACAGTCATCGCGCGGATAGCTTCTTCATGTCCAAATATTCATGTAAAATGTGATGTACTTGTTCAGTTGAGATGCCTACAGCCTTAGCCACCTCACACACTTTCATTCTCCGATCCGGCGGTGTTGTACTGGTACGACCACAACTGAACTCAGTAAACCACTTCTTTACCATTAAAATTGATAATGCAGAGTCGGCATAGTATTTGTAAAGCCTTTTCTTTGTTTTAAAAAATTCACGGACACGAAATTCTCGAGATTCTCTGCTTATGGCTGTCAAACACAAACTAAATGATGCAGCTTGCTTAAAATTTGACAGTAGTCTATCAATAGATGGTAGTTGACGGGAACAGTGTTGCATTTAAAGTTACTGCGCGTGACAATCAAAAGTCACTGACTTACCAAACTGTTCTTGTATACTTGAATTTACATATTTGCAGATAAAATATATTGGTTATGTCATTATCTCATGTAATGTACAATGTGTCCATAAAGGGTAGTGCGGTGGGTATATTACCGTAACGGTGATTCTATACTTATCGCTCAGCGTTTGTATCATGCAGAGTAAAATTTTCACAATGCGCCAAGTGACGATAGCAGATAGAAAATGGATTAGGATCAACAGAACAAACTCAAAATAAAGGTCGCCGGCGATCTGTAAGACCTGAAGAAACGATTGTGAAAGAATGGGCTTCAGTTCGCGATAATCCATCGTTGTTCATTCGCAAACGTATTCAAGCACTTAGGATCAGGAAATCGTCTTTGCAGGTAATTTTGAAGAAAGATTCACATCTAAAAGCCTATAAGATTCAATTAGGTCAAGAACTTCTCAATAGCTGCGGTAAACTAATTATTCTCGAACAAAGTGATTTCCCAAAGAGGCCATCAACTGGCCTCCCAGAAGTCCTGATCTCAGTTGTCTAGATTATTTTCTGGGGGAATATCTTAATAGTAAGGTGTATTAGAACAAACAGACTAATTTGACGCATCTGAAGCACAATATCGTAGCAGAAGTGGCGGCAGTCCCGCAAGCAATGTGTCGACGCGTTGTTAAGGTCGTCATTTAAACAATATCGTTTTTTCAAAATGATTTTCCAGATCATTGTCTACAAATAATAAATAAACCATCTATATAAACAAGAACATGTTTTGTTTTATGTTAAAACAGTTCAGTTTTTCAAAAACAGATTGTTCACACTGAACAGACTGGTTTTGTTTTTAGTGTTTTTTTTTGTGTGTCCCATAAAAATTATAAACATGATAAACAACAATTGACAAATGACAATGTTAACAACTGCGTGTTCAAACCAAGCAGAATAAAAAACAAAACGACTTCAGATGGAAATATGTTTTGTTTACTAAAACAGCAACAAAAGACAAAAATGTTTTAAGAACAGTTTTGGTGTAAACATGGGTGTTTTTGTTCAGAAAAACAAGGTTTTGTCCGTGTTTTATTGAACTGTCTCTCTGGTGTGAAACCGGCATTATAATATGATATATTTATAACAGGAAATACTTGACACTCTATAAACGTCTCATTGCAATGCGTAATAAACGTAACATTTACTCTTAAAACGTAGAGCAAAGTAGTGCAATTAGTTTAGGGAATGACTTTGCTATGAATTTAATATCTAAATACAAATTAAATCCTTTTCCCAAAGTTATTACAAGTTAAAGTCATTTCATTATTTATCTGAGAATTTATTTTATTTTAAGAATGTCATACTACATCCTCATATAAGTAAAAGCTATTAGATTTTTTTGTATACTGCATGTTACATTACACTCAGAGACATTAGAGGCAACAGCTTAGTGAGCTACAAAGCCATGAAGCCATGAAGCCATGAAGCCATGAGCCATGCCCCACTAATTTGACCCGTCGCCAAATGTCAACACGGAGAACGTAAAAAGCAACAAAAAAAATATTACGAAAACCGCATGTTTTAGGATTATTAGAAATATATGTTACTGCTTAACAAGTTAAGCTAGAAGTATTAGGGACCTAATCCAACAAATGGTGAGGTCTGCATTTGTTCTGTAGGAGATAGATACCGGAATAACAGTGGCGGTACGCAATGATTTATTTACGGGATCTTAATAAGATATATTACCACATTAAAAATCTACACTGTTAAAAATGTTCTTCAATTAGTTCTTAAATAGACAAATGCGTACCAAAATTAAGAACCCGTTATTCATTTTTTTAAAGATAAATTTGTGTCTGAATGTTATAAAAATTAATATTGTGGGATATGTTTTTTTTTTCAATACGTGGTTCTAAAATATGCTTTAGAACTGTTCTAAAATTTATAAAGTTTTTTTTAAAATGTGTACTTTTTCTGAGTTTGGTTGTTATCAAGATATATAGATTAGGTACATAGAAAATGGTGCACTAATTAGGCAGTGGTGTAGTTTGTAGTCTATATTCGATAGATTTCTATTGATACACCACTAAAAACACAGATTCTCATTAAAAATTACATCACCATTTATATATTCTATGTTTTATTGAGACTCATATTTTTGCAATAAGCGGATTTAGGCGGATTTAGGTTACATGGCGCTCTAGGTTCATTCCGATACAGTGTTATCTTTTTTGATTTGTATATTTTAACATGGGAACCAATATTGATAAGGGAATAGTGTGCACACTATTTATAATTTGTTTTATTTGAAGATGACCTCGCATGGTTGTTAAAAGCTGCGATAATAAGTGTTGGTGAGATATACACATCTCTGTTTATTGCTTATGCAATAGAGAAGATGCAATGAGAAAATATACCGTAAACTAACTAACTACGTAAAAATTTTTTTTACGTTTTTGGATAAACTCATTATGCTATTAATATTAATTTAATTTAACCGGCTTAGATTCGCAAAACTATATAGTGACAAAGCCTTTATTGAACCTTTACAATATCAATAGTAAAATCTAAATTGAAATCGATCTTCAATTAAATGAAATTATAAAATGACATCGTTCCTATCTCAATACTATTATCCCGTTCGCTCTTATGCTATACACATAAGGGCTTCTCACTTACTCATTAAAGAATTAGTTATTGAAATTAGTAACTTAATATTTATTTAACATTTTTTAATCAATTTCTTTCCGATGCAGAGTTCTATCACCAACGACCTCCTACTATGTTTGTCGTGGTCACGTAAAATTTGTGAATATTTTGATAACTACCAAACACAGAAAATATAGCGCTAGTGCAGGGTTTGAACTCTCTCTCTTTCTCTCTCTATCTCGCCTACTGTGTCGTCAAATAAATTACTGATGATATATACGCACATTACTGATAAATCCGTATTTAAACGTTCACAAAAGTAGACCGCCGAAATATTTATGTGCGCTACTGCATTTACAGATCTGAAGGTCCTATAGCTGTTCCACGAAATGAAATGAAATTGTTTCCGATTCTTATAAATTTTATTTTAAATAACGTAATATGCCACAAATCTTCATCAGGTTTTGGTTAACGCATGCAAACATTTGTTTAGAATTATATAATGCGGTGGAAGTGGAAAGGGAGAGTGAGGAGGAACCCCAAGTAAATGGAACGTATACTTTATGACGAGATTTAAATTAAATAACTGTTAACAGGAGTCTCATATTAAGTTAATTACTTTATGTATCTTTTACCTTGAAGTGATACTTACAAAAATAAACCTAATACTTAAATAAACTAATAAATTGTTCGAAACCGCTTTGCTTTATAGTCTGTTCATCTTAAGGAGGTATAGGACGTTAACGTGAAAACTTTGTGAAATTTGGAGGGTCGATACAAATAGTTAAAATACATGCTGTCTAAAAATTTTAGAGACCTGGTTCATAGTTTTCTTCTTATACATGATTAAAAATAGTCATTTTCCATATAAATCATAATTTTTAGCTCAATTTCACCACATAATATAACTTTTAACTATTAAAAAATGGTGACACGGCTTTCAAAAACTAGGTGTATATTAAATAATCTTTTCTGTAACTATTGCAAAAAGAAAATTATCAAAAGGATACCTATTTACGAAAATATTTAAATAAAACCTTTAAGAAACAGTAAATGTAGATTATAAGCCGGCAACGTTGCAAATGCCAATTTGAGCGGGAAATTCAAAATCGGAACAAATGTTATATAAAATATAACAATTTATTGGTGAAAGAACCAAATCACGCATGCGTGATTTGCACGCACGTAAATTTGCAGCGTTGCAAAATTTATTATTCCTTTTTCAAAATATTTAATTTCCATTTAAATTGAATTAATATAAATTTGATATTAATTATAGGTAATTTTTAATTTATTAAACTATTATTTGCATAAAAAATCATTTTAACAAGCAAAAAGTAGGGAATTAAAAAATTCATTTTCAAAAATACAGTCCCAATATTTGCTCGTCCCTCATGTACTTCGTATTTTGCATTTCGTATTACCGAGAGATAAATTTTTGCATTGACGGTACGTCCTGTACCTCCTTAACTGTGAATGAAACTGATACAGTTGGGTATCAGGAACACAAATGTTCAATTAGTTATAAATTAGACGCAATATTATAGGAAATATTAACAACTAAAATGGAAATTTATAAAAACTTTAACAGTCATGAAAGTACCCCAACCTCTTCCTCTTGCCATCTGTTACACAACAGAATATGAAAGAGATGCTTGAAGGTCGTATTTGTATCTGTCAGTGACTTATTGTCACGTGTCGCCACTGATATATCGTACAGACTTTAAGAGTGCATGCTCAAACGTTAGAAAATTCTAAGAGCTGTTTCTAATAACATTGTAAACAAACAAAAATAAAATCTATTCTTTATTTATAATTATTTTTTTTAAAACTCGGCCGTTTATTTCGGATGCTGTGTAGTCTTGCGCAATGTCATATTTACGTCAGAGACTACGAAAGGCCTTGACAACTACAACTGGATCAAAAACGAACAAGTAAACCAAAGATCCCCACAATCGCAAAGGTTCTACAAGGCACCTAAAATACCTAAACCAAATATCACGCGTGCAACATTTTTTTAGCTCTCATTCTATCATTGCCCTTTATGATTCGACACTAAAGCTTCATTCCCACTGTTTTGATATTTAATTTACTGTTTTTATCTAATATTTTAATCTAGATTTCAGGTTTTCAGAATAGGCATTCCTATTCACATTCATGTTTTAATTTGAGTTTAGTTAATTTAGTTGGTGCGCATGCGTCTTTAGTAATATAAATTTTGACAGTTCGACAGTTGGACAAAATTGAAGGTGAAATAATTAAAATTGCTGTTTTTAATAACAATTAGTAATAGAAATTGTTTTTATTTTTGACAAACTGATATTAAACTTCTTTTAATTATATATTCTATTACATTTTGACAGATTGTCACATTTTGGAGGTTATAATATAGTTTTTCTTAATTTAATATTTTTAATTTAAAACATTGGAACTTGTAAGGTTCTAAAAAAACTAAGAAAATTTAAAATATAAATAAATTAAAAATGTTACTGTGAATGACGCGTATTGCCATATGCTAAACAATTTAAATTAAATACAAAATACAAAATTAAATTAAAGCGGTGAGTGGGAATGATACTTAACTCGATCTTTACACTACACTTAGAAATTCCCACGTCCACTTGCATGTTAACTAAGTGATTTTTACATGGAATATAATTAAGTATTATATATTGTTATTATATTAAAAACTACAAAGTATTCATTATTTACTTTTAAACGTTTCTGCAGACATATCGTAAAACATATTTGTATAAAACAATTTTCTAACTTTACATATAACATTTAGTTGGTAAATTGTTAAAAGAATTTATTACGTCCACGCGGTATTTGATACTGTCCATCAGAACAAAAATATCGATGTTTAAATTCGAACACCAATGATCAATAAGAAATTTCGAACTATGTTCCAATGTCGAGTAAAACTTGACATTCACAGATTCTCTTATTTCGATTGTAAATAAATTGCAAGTAAAACTATGGAAAAATTTTGCCACTTTGCAAATGTTAGTGACATCTTTCTTTTAAGTGACACTTTCGAAAGTTCATCTAAAGTATAAGAGTAGATATTCAGTGCTCATTCGGCAAACATTTGAAATCCTTACACGAAGACGAACATAAAACATATCGAAGCGTTCGAATATTTATTTTGGCCTGTACACACATGCGTTGACGACTATGACATTAAAACATAACCTACAATACTGTATCTGAACGTTTATTACCCATAATTAATAATTTTTGTTATGTATTTATGGTATAGTAAACAAGTAACTGTAATAATTATTCTATTTTATTTAAACACTGTTTAAAACTTGTGTACATTAAGAAAACTAGTTCATGCGCACTGCTCTTAATCTAAATGTAAATCTGGCAACATTGCATTCTTATACTGACCAAAACACGATTTGTTTATTTCGCTGTTTACTCGCGACTCTTTACTTTGCTGGGCTTTTACGGTATTTTATACCTCCCGCGTAGTGCGACGTTGCCAAGTCGCGATCTTCTAGTTACTAGGTTATGTGAGAACGGTTGAATATTATAGAAAGTAACTCACATTAAACTTATTTTATAATACCGTTTGCTGCAATTTTTTTACAAGACAATATTTGTTATATTCTCAATTAATGATTCCAAGTTTTTCAAAACAATCGTAAGAAAATTACCAGTGTTATATCACAAAACATCCGTTTTAACAGAGGTCGGTGTAGGTTTCGTATGTAAACATCAAGTTTAACAGTCAATATCTGAAAATTTAGTACCTGTAGTTTAGTAGAAACTGTATTGAACTGTTATTGAAACTTCTTTTACGTATAAAGGACATTATGGAGGTACAGGAAAATGCAAAAAGTTTATCTCTCGGTAATACGAAATGCAAAATACGAAGTACATGAGGGACGAGCAAATATTGTAGCTTTGAAAAGAAATTTTTCATTTCCCCATTAAACTGCTTTTTGCTTGTTAAAATGATTTTTTATGCATATAATAGTTTAATAAATGAAAAATTACTTATAATTAATATCAAATTTATATTAATTCAATTTAAATTCAAATTAAATATTTTGAAAAAGGAATAATAAATTTGGCAACGCTGTAAATTTACGTATGTTGACGCATGCGTGATTTAGTTTTTTGACAAATAAATTATTATATTTTATATAATATTTATTCCGATTTTGAATTTCCGGCTCAAATTGGCATTTGCAACATTGCCAGCTTATAACCTACATTTTTTTTTCTTACTGGTTTTATTTAAATATTTTCGTATATAGGTATCCTTTTGATAATTTTCTTTTTGCAATAGTTACAGAAAAGATTGTTTTATATACACCTAGGTTTTGAAAGCCGTGTCACCATTTTTTAATAGTTAAAAGTTATATTATGTGGTGAAATTGAGCTAAAAATTATGATTTATATGGAAAATGACTATTTTTAATCATGTATAAAAAGAACACTATGAACCCTAGGTCTCTAAACTTTTGAGGACGACACAGTGGGCGAGAGCATTGATGCTTGACGCCGACTGTTGTGTCTTCGGGTTCGATCCCCGGACCAGATATATATTTTCTGGGTTTGGTTATTATGAACTTATATTGATTATGGTCAAACATAATCGTACAATATAAAGGCAGTGGTGTAGCCCACATATATGAGGCCACGACACCATAAATACTGCCAACATTGTAGGAGGTCGTCGGTGATAGGACTCAGCATCGGAAATAGGCCGACATTAAATAAATTAAATAAACTTTTGAGACTGCATGTATTTTAACTATTTGTATCGACCCTCCAAATTTCGCAACGTTTTATCATTTACGTTAACGTCCTATACCTCCTTAATAAATATATACTTTTGACTTTCAAGAAAATAGTAAGAAAAGTGACTTTCTTGTGAACGTCAAATGTTTACAAGAATGTTCAAGTATTAAATCTATGCTGTATTTCAAAATCAAGAGTAGACAGATGCTCAGCACTAGTCTCGTTCCGCTATGCTTTTAGATGAACTCAATCAACCGGGACTACGTTTTATTTATAAAAAGATTAAACGATTTGCGAAATGATTAACACCGCTGGCTTAATCCTAAGGAAAACAACATTTGTTCACGCAAAGAGACGGCTTGTTAAGTAATGAATATACATAAATAACAAAAATATTGGTTTTTTTTTATGTTTTCTTGTAAACTAAAGCTAACACTCATTAGTTTTAATGGGTAATACATAAGCATTAAGCACTCTTAATATTTAATTCGTTCCAATCATGAATGAAAATAACGTGGGCTAACGAAATACTCATAAGATGTTGACATTTAGATTTATAAACAAAATTTGCTTTCAGTCTATATTTTAAAACTATAAACTTTTGATTTGAATTTTTTTTTATCATTTTATTGTATTAACAGAACCGCTGTTTTTGAGGATCTTTGAGGGGGCCTATGCTCAAAATATTGTGAAAAAAAGTATTTACGCTTTGTGTAATAGAAAAATTGATTATCTAATGCTTCCATAGCTCTATCTAAAATTTTCCTTCACAAGCCCTTAATTTACAAGATTACATGACTAATTGATATAAACGACTCCTAAAAGGGTAGCTTCTAAGATTTCAGGTTTTGCGAAAATAACTTCGCAAATTATAATTTAAATAAATTGAAGACGACCAGTGGTTGACAGCATTTATACTGGATAACACACTGCTATGTCTTCGGGTTCAATCTCCGTATCACCGGTATATTTTCTGAGCTTGATTGTAATCAAATATTATATGCTCACTTATGTGAGGCCACGTCACCATAAAAACTATCCACATATTAGTTGGTTGTCCGTGATAGGACTCAGCAACGGAAATAGACTAATGTTACATAAAATAAACCCGGTAAACAATTTGGTGAAGCGTTCTGTTTTGTGACGTTTCTACTACTATTGCACTTCAATTATAGTTCGCTTCATTTGTATTCCGACAGGTAGAGTGGTTTCATCATTTGTAGCCGATAAAATAGACATTTTATATGAACGACTGTGAGAAACTGAACTGTAAAAGAACTTCTTCATGACAAAAAAATCATACGTATCGCAAAGTGATTCCAAAATGTTTAATGAGAACATACCGCATTGTTATATGAAACAAACTTTAGATTTAGATTTATTGATTTAGACCACTTTCATAATTAGGCCATCCATTAATTACGTCACACATAGACCAGGGGGGAGTGGGCCCTCAAAGCGTCACAAGATGTGACATGAGGGAGGAGGATTCATTGGATTTGAGATGTCACATCTAGTCTAAAATTGGACTTAAAAAAATAATAATATTAAGACCAAAAACCAAAAGAAAACAAGAATTTTTTTTTTCAAATATGTGACATTGCAACGGAGTACGCAATGTGTGACAAAGTTAAAAAATGATGAAATTTGTGTGTCGTAATTAATGGATGACGACCCCTTATTGACGAAAGTGTCCTTGGCTATAAAAGTATTGCGAATGCCGGCTTGAATTGAAATAAATAGAACTTCTGGTGAAGATGAGAGATGAAAGTAGTTTATAATCAGTAGACTACGGCAGTATGAAACCTACAACAATTACCTAGTCAAATCATTACTTTTCTTTAAATCCTACACAAAATAAATTGTATCTAGTCTGCGACGTACTCCCCCTTACCTCCTCACGGTATGCTTCTGCTTATTTGGTAGGACTGTAATCGTAGCTACAGTCGGGTGGATTACGGGAGTGTTTATAAACATAACTATAAATACATCATCCGCATTTAATTAATTGACATTGCCTGTAGTATGGCCGTATCATATTACTGACTTTTTTTTATAAATTATTTTTGGTTATTATTGTTATGAATATTTTCATTTTGTAAGCTGCAAGGTTTATATTACTTGATCCAGAGTTGTACTTATCAGCACCGAATCTACGATTTTTTTCAAACCGAGGCAAAAACCTGGCACTGGCACTAGCGGTGTCCTCCTACTCACTACATACTGTGAATTTTTGGAATTTTTCCTTTCTTTATTTCTAAAAAAAAAAAAAGTCCAAAAAAGTAACAGAATAGGTACCTTCTTCCTGACAATCTCTGTGGAATAAACAAAAAACAAAACATAAACAATTCTTTTTTCCGGAATACACCAAATTTTTCAAATATCTAACATTTGGCGCCCCCATAAATTGACCGCCCAAGCAAGTACACCAGTTTGCCCCTCTCCCCTCCCCCCTAGATTTAGGACAAGTATTTTTAAACACTCAGATAGGACACAAGCTATTTGGCTTATTCAAAGCGATTAAATTACTCAATCTGTAAAATAAACTAGCGCCACCGCGTAAATATTTGGTACTAATATTATTTACATGAAGTAGGGAGCAAAGAGTATGGATAAAGTATCGGGGACAGACACTCGAGTTATAAATTAGTACTTGGAACGGGGTGCTAATGTATCGTACAAACTGGTGCGACTCACATTCAACATTTGTTAGAACAAGTTGTACAATACGTCCACACTAGTGCGACATGCAACTTAATACGTCGGAAGCTTTAGAAAAAAATGTGTTTAGAAAAAAAAAACATAATAAAACTCAGTATATTACTGAGTTCTATTATACTTTAGGTAATAAACAAATATTACAAATTTTGGGTTAAAAATAATTCGCAGGTAAGTATTAGTTAAATGTGTTTCAAAAGAATAATAATTTTTGTTTAACCATCACCCTTGTCACACTTTGTGGACAACCACTACTTCTTATAGCCCCCTTATAAGCAATGTTTCAAAATTGAACTCGGGGATAATTTCGGAGATCGCGGAGAGCATAGTAGGAATGAGACAAATGGAATGAATTTTTAGGGGTATCTTACTAAGGGCGCTGTGTTCCTAATTACGCCACTGCATTTAAATAAAATATACATATAGTACATGTTCAAAATATGCATTTCAATCACGTTCAGAATTTGATATCAGATAAATTAATAGATGTTAAACCAGCACGCGTATAGAATATATTTTAAAACATTATTTCTATAAACTAAAAAGAAGAAAAAAAACACATAACCTGTTAATACAAAAAGATGTGAACAATTCCAAGTAAAAACAAAAAATAAATATTTATTCCATGATATTTATATGGTTGTCATTGTCTTTGTATGCACATGTAATTTATGAGGCACTTTGAATTTTTTAATTTTAATGTATTACACTAATAAAATGAAAAAGTATCACTTCTACGATAAAGTAAAAATAAATCTACGATAAAGTTTAAATAAATTAAAAATAAATACGAGAAAACAAATGACATTTTCTGGTAACATAAGATGCAGCTTCGTCGACTCTCGACTCGATATACTTGTATACGTTATACCGTCTAGGGCAGTGGTTCTCAAGGGCTCTGTCTGTTGTACTAGAGGCCCAAATTTTGAAGGTGGTCCAATAACGCATAATTTTATAAAATTGAAAATATTTGGGGAGGGGGATCCAAAAATTGTGACAAATCTGATTTATATGAGTGAAACATTTTACGAATCACTTTTAAAAGACCATTCCTGTACTATTCCTAAATTTTATTATTAAATATTAAAGTACAGGAATACTCTTCTAAAAGTGATTCATAAAATGTTTCACCCATATAAATAAGATCTGTTCGATCACGACCATTGTTTGCAAGAGTCAGGAATAGGGCCCCTGGGCAGAACTGATTATTAGATAAAGTTCCAAATTTAGTTTCGCTTTTTAACGGTCACATTTTTTTAGTTATGTTATATTGGGATTATTGATTTTATAAATGTGTTGTTTTAATATAGTTCTAAATTTAAAAATGTTTCATTTTCAAAATGTGTGACGTCACAGTCAGGAGGGAGGAGGGGAAAGTCCGCAAAATGTGATAAGCACGGAAGAGGGGTTCAAAAGCCATGAAATTTATGCCATGACATTTGTGGCATTTGTGACATTTGTGGCATGACATTATTAATTCAAAAATGTAAATAGAAAATTTATAAGTTTTAAAATTGTAATTTTTGCTTTATCTTTTTTTTGTAATCTTTAGCCACGCTTGAGATCCCCTGGTGCAGAGAGATGTTAAATGAGGATGAGCGTTCTGTAGGAGTAAGATACAAAAATGAGATTGCAGCAATCGGTGACGGCAGTATACTGTCGTACTCTATCTGCCTGTAGCATGCAAACCATGACAGTCATAGCACTGCAGTTGTATGCAGTTAATGCACTTGTATGCAGCCGTGTTAACCCATGATTGCTGTTTTTTATTATGTTTGTACTTATTTTACTTTAATAATTATGTTTATGTAAAATGTATATTATGTACTAAAATAATATAAATTAAAAATTCAGTAGCACAGTGGGCATTCGAACTTTTACATAAATGAAAGCTTTTACTGCTTTACTAGTTTTTGATGAAGATCTACGAAACATTATTTTGAAAATGATTAATTATATGTTAAAGGCAATGTATTTTCTACAATGATATTACTCCAGTAAGGGAAAATATTTTTTTCTTAAACTCAAAATTTTGGAAAACCCAAAGAGGATTTAAATTCACACCAAACAAATCCTAATGCAATATTATTATTTTTATTTGTTTTCCAAAGATTATCACAATCTGTCCTGTTTAGAGGACATTCTGTTCATAATAGAGTAGTTTTGCTTATAAATACACAAATTCGAATATTAGTTCAGCTGCGAATGTTCTTCATCCATGAACAATTCCGACTTTAGGAGTCAAAGTAGATGCAACTCCAGAACGGTTAAATCAAACTAGGTTTTTAATTATTCGACCAGGATTATTCTTTGCTCAATAATCTGAAATCTGTGTAGCTAATCATAGTGTCATTAAAAGAGTTAGTATAAATACATTTATTAAATGAATCTCAGCAATAAGAGCTGCTTCTTTACATGACTGAAAGCAAATATTGGTCTCTAACCACGTGATAACAGCGTAGCATCTACTTCTAATCTATGAGTATGTAAAGTGTAAGAGTCTTGCGCGATGGAAAGGGTATCGACTTATCCGTCAATTGCAAAAGATCCTAGATTCTGATTAGTTGATTATTAGGTCCTGTGAGGTAATTTCTTTTCTAGCTGCGTAATGCCGGTTTATTAGACATGAGACATCTATGGCCAAATTGGTTGGATGTTCAAGAATTATCTCTTTCTAGGTTTTAGTTCTAAGCACTATTTTTTCATTTATTGTGGGTATATCTAGATCATAGTGTATTTTATTATTAAGATACAAATCAAGGTGCAATATTAGAGGTAGAATGCAATATTTAACGTATTATTTTATACCTAACGTTACATTTTAATATTTACTGAACAGTAATATAATTCTGTTACATTGTCATTAAATAAATGCGAAAGACATTAAAAATCTTCTAATTAATATATTAATTTAATATTACATGTAGCTTGTAGTAAGCTATCAAGTGTGAAACTGCACTGCCAGCGGTGTAATATTATATAATTTTACAAGAAAAGCTTTACATAATATTAATCAGTAAAAGAAATTATATAAGAGGTATAGTTCTTATTGTTAATAAACCTTACATATACTCAGGTAGAATCAGTATAACATTTTACTTAGCTTATAGTAAGACAGCAAGACAATTTCTATACGAGAAATAGAAAATGAACTTTGAAATTAGTTTGTGATAAGCTAGCAACTGTGACTCTTGGACTGAAATGCAATGTTCTATCTAATAAAATTATATGCAATATAAAAAATAGATTCTATTAGAGAAAAATAGATCTTATTAACAAATGTTGCCTAAATAACTTGATTTGTTCTGAGCTGTTTGTTCACGTGTACACAGAGAAAAATTTCGGGTAAACGAAAAGGAACCTGGTCAATTAGCGCGGAAATCTAACGCGCACAAACGTCCGACAAACTTATCGAATTATCACAGCGTGTTTCCGATGCTGAGTGTCGTGGATACATATATGTATGTGAATAACACCGCTGCCTAATAAGATTATAAGTTTATGTATGCATATAATTATTTAAATTAATACAATCCAAACTCGGAAAATATAACTCAAGTCCGGTGATTAAAGCTGAAGACACAGCAGTCAATGTCTTCGGCTTTAATCGGTAGTATATTTTTTGAATGCGGTTTTGGCATGAGATTGTTGATTTCTACAAATCTATCTCTAGTTTGATGCAAATTTGCGATACAGATTTATTTTAACGCGAATGTTTTCGCAGTGCGGACCTAGTCTAAATCCCTTTCTCAGGATGTTGTTGAGACAGTGTGACAGTCTTGTAACTATTTTAATAGTAAGCAAGAATCATTTATTTATGTAGTAATATTCAAGCGGACTCCTCTTTTAAGCTCTTTAAAAGTTTTACCGGAACAAATCAAATAAATTTAGGAAAGCCATGATATAATGAAAATAATTAGTACTCCTAATTCATTTAAGAAATCAAATTGAATATATAAAAGGTACTAGTGATGAAATTTGCCCAAATATAGAAAAAATTAAAGAGCTTATTTTTAAATAAAAATATTTTATTTGGCCCCTAGTTTCTCTTTCTCCTCAGGTATGGTTGGACTAATAGTTAATTAAATTGTTACTTTTAAGAAATGTACAATAATACAGATAATAAAACAGAATTGTGACATTCAGTCGTATATAAAATTAGGATAATCAATCTTGCTCCAAAAAGAATATGTATCAATTTTATCATAGTATACGTTTTGATACGAAATAAAATTGATGATATAAAACTATTTAAGGGAAGAAGAATACATTTGATAAAAGTACATATATATGTGAAAATGTTGAGGGTGTGTCGTAACATAAAGGAGGATCGACGCAGAAAACATTTATCGTCCAAAACTATAGTTTGGGCGGAGCAGCGCAACTGCCGGCCTACCGCGAAGTAGCGAGAATGTATCCCGAGCCGAGGTCGCACCCGCGTCGGTCGAACTCCATGTCCTTGTCCCGCATCTGTATATATCTCGACACTACACCAATACACATTGCCAGTCGAAATGCTGCATGTGTAGGTTCCTACAGGTCTCAGGTCCACGGTCTCTGGTCTCTGGTCTCCAGATTTTCACGGCGACGTTATGGAGCAGTCATCAATTTAGAGCGCGAATAGTCAGAGGTGCGGGCTTTCGAAGCCTTAACAAGGGCTGTAACGAATTTTGCATCGCCAATTACTAATATTAAGATTATTTTGTGATTTTTAAGTGTGATACTATAAATTAATTAAAATGTTAGTTCCACCAGACATGATGGCTGCACAGTCCAAAATGTTGTACCAAATTAATAAATATTATGGAGAGCGGGTGCAAACAAGGATGGGTCAAATCTCCAAAACAATCAGGGAAGTGTGTAAAGTAGTTCAAGATGTTCTGAAGGAGGTAGAGGTCCAGGAACCCCGGTTTATATCATCGTTAACGGAATGTAACGGCCGTTACGAGGGTCTAGAAGTGATCTCACCAACGGAATTTGAAGTGGTGCTCTATCTAAATCAAATGGGAGTGTTCAATTTCGTTGATGATGGTACTCTTCCTGGTTGCGCCGTTTTGAAGTTAAGCGACGGCCGCAAACGTTCAATGTCTCTCTGGGTTGAGTTTATAACGGCATCCGGATATCTCTCCGCCAGAAAAATACGATCAAGGTTCCAAACTCTGGTAGCCCAAGCTTGCGACAAATGTTCCTACAGGGACAGCGTCAAAATGATAGCTGACACTACAGAAGTGAAGCTACGGATCCGCGAACGGTACGTGGTGCAAATTACCCCGGCGTTTAAATGTTCCGGCGTGTGGCCGCGCTCAGCAGCACATTGGCCGATACCCCACATTCCATGGCCCCATCCGAATCTAGTAGCCGAAGTAAAAACTGAAGGATTTGATCTCCTGTCAAAGGAGAGTGTCGCTCTCCAAGGAAAACAATCAGCGATGGAAGGCGACGCTTGGGTGCTGAGCTTCTTGGAGGCAGAGAATCGTCTTCTGCAAGTTGGCTGTCGAAGACGCTGCCTCAGCATTCTGAAAACGCTGAGAGACCGTCATCTCGATCTGCCAGGGAATCCAGTTACTTGTTATCATATGAAGTCGTTACTTTTGTACGAGTGTGAGAAGCATCCTCGGGAGCTGGAGTGGGAGGAGGCGTGTTTGGGAGACAGGATTAATGGTATATTCCTACAACTGATATCATGCTTACAGTGTAGACGTTGTCCACATTATTTTCTGCCAAACTTGGACTTGTTTAAAGGTAAATCTCCTAGTGCTTTAGAGAACGCCGCCAAACAGGTGTGGAGACTGACACGGGAAATGTTAACGAACACCAGATCTTTGGAGAAGCTATAAATACACGTGCTACGACGATATAATTTAATCTTGACAGGAGTCTAGTGATCAAAGCGAATACAGGAATAAGTGAAGTCGCGCAGTTAGCGACTGCTGCCGTCGGAACTGCCGTAGAGCAGCAGCGCGGCGCGGCTCCACTACTTGGTGTTTGCTAAATAATTAATAAATCTCCAGCTTCTTAATAAACTTATTAGTTTAGTGATGAGTGACGGGTGATTAAAGCAAATAGTCTTTCAAGGAGTATTCTTATTTTTAAGATATCATATTTAAGTCGACTAAAAGTCGCGTTTATGTTATGCCAAAATATAATTATATAATAATAATAAATTACTGTATTACGCTTATTTGTTTAGCAAGCCTATATGTTTTTAAAACAAAATATTCGACTGTTTAGTTTAAAAACTGTAAACGTGTATTAAATACATGATACATGTGATTGCCAATGAATGATGTACTTACTCGTCGTTCTGTATCGAATACATTCGGAGTGCCATACGATTTATGCTCGTATAATCATTTATAATATAAGAATCGATAATCCGCATAATAATCATTTAAATGCTAATTCGACATTGACATTATTTTTATATTTATATTATATTAAATGTTATGTATTGTAAATATTATTGTATTATATTTTTATTTGATAATATATTTCTAAGTATAGCAAAATATATTTCTACGAAATGAACATTTACAATTATAATTATTTATACAATGTTAACAATGCTAGTTTTAAGATAATGCGATGCTCTGATATTTAAAATTGTGTTATTAGTTTTCATACTCGTAATGCACTTTATGTAAATTTTAAAACTCTTTATATGAATAAAAATAAAGCAAATATAAACATGAATAACTATTTTTATTTAAAAATATCTGATGGCATTAATTTCGTTAATAATTGTGTTTCAGTCTTATAATTTAATAGTTAGTTGTTTATTAGTCAAAATACATTAAGTAATCTATTTAATTAAATAGAATATTCTTGATTTTAATTCAATATTCAAAAAGATAATAATTTGGGGATATTAGTAAATGCTTTTAGGGTACGTTAGATGCTTCCGTATATAATACCCAACGATTAACATCGCTACGATTGGTTTAACAGAAAGGGTATCCTCAGCATATATTTAGGGATGTAGGAGGAGTCTATAATAACATAGGGTGTGTGCAGGGTGCGATTGCAGGTGCTATCACCTACAGTGTGAAAGAACGGGGTTTTCAAAAGATTCTATTTACAGAGTGGGGATAAGGGGCTGGCCCAGGGCTGCGCAACGCCCGAACAACTTTATAACTCCTTGTCTGCAGAACAGAACTCGAACTGACAGTAGTCTCTACGCAAGTCTCATCGGTGCAGCATATATAAAACATCTCTCGTGGAGCAAATCGCGTCATCTTCAATCTTAAGACTGTGTGATAGGGGGTAAACCCCGATTGTCCAATAACAACATCGAGTTATTCTCAAATAAACCTCACATCTCTTCACAGCCTTTGTGATACCGCGAGTAATACAAGTTACAGAGTTAAACAAACTTGTTGCAAATATCCGTCAATCTCTTGACAGATTGATTTAATTTTTGTTTGTGCAAATTGGGAGGACAGCTTCTGCGGTCTCGTGGTCTCGTGGTCCCGTGTTAAGTGATTAGTATCCGTGGCAATCCCCACCCTAATCGTAACTCAATTATTTAACCAAACATCAGTGAAACCTGTCCAAGGAGGCAAGAGGTAAACCGGTATCTGACCGCAATACTTTATCAGCATCGTTGCCGGCTAACAGTCGTCGAGTGCTAACAGTGTCTATTGCAAATAATACGCGTATCGCAAAACACACAAACAAACAAACGTGAAGTGTTGAGTGAGAAGAAGTTGGCGCTGTCAAGATGTTGGTGCCCCCAGACATGATGGCAGCGCAATCAAAAATGGTGTATCAAGTGAACAAATATTGCAACGAAAGAGTTCAAACCAGAAAGGGACAAATTAATAAAACAATTCAAGAAGTGTGCCGGGTTGTTCAAGATGTTCTAAAAGAAGTTGAAGTGCAGGAACCGCGGTTTATATCGTCGTTAACGGATTACAACGGCCGTTACGATGGACTTGAAGTTATTTCACCTAACGAATTTGAAATAGTTATATACTTGAATCAAATGGGAGTATTAAATTTCGTTGATGATGGTACTCTTCCAGGTTGCGCCGTTTTGAAGTTAAGCGACGGTCGTAAGCGTTCCATGTCTCTCTGGGTTGAGTTTATAACAGCCTCTGGATATCTGTCTGCAAGAAAAATCCGTTCCAGGTTCCAGACTCTAGTTGCACAGGCATGCGACAAATGTTCCTACAGAGATAGCGTTAAAATGATAGCTGATACAACGGAAGTAAAATTGCGTATTCGAGAACGCATTATCGTTCAAATAACGCCGGCGTTTAAATGTGCGGGCTTGTGGCCGCGGTCTGCAGCACATTGGCCTATTCCTCAGATTCCATGGCCACACCCTAACATTGTTGCAGAAGTTAAAACAGAGGGATTTGACATGCTATCTAAGGAATGCATCGCGCTCCAAGGAAAGAACTCGGCTATGGAAGGTGATGCTTGGGTCCTGAGTTTTCTAGAGGCTGAGAATCGACTTCTACAAGGTGGATGTCGTCGCCGATGTCTCAGCATTCTTAAGACACTACGCGACCGTCATCTGGATCTACCAGGGAACCCAGTTACGTGTTATCACATGAAGACTTTGTTATTATACGAATGTGAGAAGCATCCCCGCGAGATGGAATGGGATGAAACTTGTCTTGGAGACAGAATCAATGGGATATTTTTACAATTAATCTCATGTTTGCAATGTCGACGATGTCCGCATTATTTTCTTCCAAACTTGGATCTATTTAAAGGAAAGTCACCTAGTGCTCTTGAAAACGCTGCAAAACAAGTCTGGAGACTGACGAGAATTATGCTGACAAATACAAGGTGTCTGGAAGAACTATGAGCGTGATAACATAGATAGTGACACGTTATCAGGTTGATTAACTCAAGACGAGCAATGTCATTGTCACCGTCACCGTCACCGTCACGTTGACAAGACCCGTTGCAGATCCCAGGGAAGTGCATGATCCTCCAGAACGAGACACTCGTATTTGTTTTATCTATTATTAGTCCCTAGGTGAAGCCATATTGTATAATAATAATATAATAACTCTATTTATATATCTGTGATTTGTTTTCAATTAAAATTTAGTGAAGCTAATTCGTGAATGATTCGTGAAAGTGTAAGTGCATAAATAAACTTATTAAAATACTGTTAATTAAAATGATTTAAGACTTTATTAAATATTTGTGTGTTGATTATTATTGCGATTGTCATGATTTTACTCGACGTTTGTTATTCCGTAGTCGCGGCACACGCGAGCGTCTTCAACAGAATACATTATTAAGATTACTATTGAGTACAGAATTACAAAGTACAATAAATAATAAAGAAAATAAAGAAAAACAAACTCAGTTATGGACTCCATTGAGTCCATTGAGTAACTTACAAATATAAGTAGGCCTCTGACATGTTTTCAGTTATGTTATGTGAATTTCAACTACTTTATTAATATTTTGTATTAAAACAATTTGTATTATGATGTACAGAAAATAAATTATTTAACAAAAAATGAAAGTGGATAGAGTTTAATTCAATTGACATGTTAGATCTTGTTTGTAATGTTCATTTATAATGTTTACATAAAAAGTTTGTACGTGATTTAAATTTATAAAGAATTATATCAAAATATTGTTTTTAGTGCATTTGACTTATGGCTAATTATATTTGTTAACAATGACATGTCTTGCGTTTGCCGAAAATTCTTAACTGGACGGCTCACTGCGACATGTTATTTATTGCTATTTCATTTGAATATAGAGACAGCAGTCGTTAATTGAAATTATTAATATTCATTATGATAAATGTTTTTAAATATCTTGCCCACACGAAACTATGAAAGGTATGCGCAAAAATTCAAACCATGAAAACGACATTAAAAAACAAAGGTTTTTCAAAAAATAAAACTAATTTAATTTTAATATAAACACTAAACAGAAAATAATTTGTAAAATTCTACTACCAACTTTTTTAATGTTCATGTCATTCAATAATGATATTGAGAAAATTAATTTTATTTGTTGAAACTTTTTATTGGTAAAAATGTCCATAACATAGCCGAGAGATCCTTAAGACAATTCGCCTGTTCAAATCGGTATTTACTGTAATAATAATATAATTCGCAATTATGTCTATAGTCAATATAAATTATTACTAGCGACAGTGGCCAGAGCATTGATACTGACGCTAGACTGCTGTCTATTCGGGTTCGATCCCCGCACCAGATACATACTGGGTTTGGTTCTAACCAAGTTTATTTGATTATAGATATCCACATAAAATGTTCAAATAATCTTCAACAAAAAGCAAATCTAAAAAGCATCGAAAATAAGCGGACGTGTGTTGCTTTTATGGTTGCTGCACTGTGTAACTGGTGTCCTGTATTTGTATCTAGATACAAAATAGTACGTCACTAGTTTTTTATTACGTCAAGCCATGGAAATGGAACTGAAAACCAATTTAATACAAAAATAGCCAAAATGAAAGTTATGTAACTTACAAATAGCTTTTAAAATGAATGATACCTTACTTTTTTAAACAAACATACACAAAAGAAATTTGGAAAACAGTGTGTCATATACCAAATTTTGACCATTAATTAAAAACCTTAATTAATTATTAAAAACACATTACATGCTCTTTTACCGCTAGCTTGCTTATTTACAATAGTAAAATAATTTAAATTAAGGCGATAAAATTTAGTCAATTTCTGTTAAGTCAAAAGTCGTTAGTAAGTTATTAATTACTATGTGAATTTTATATGAATAATTAATTAAAAGAAATCTAATTCTACTTTAACTAGAATATTAATTACTGTCCCTATATGTTTGACAATATACTAAATTGATCTATTCTTAAAATATTCGTTAATTAATTTGAATTTGTGTGGCATGTGGCGATCTTTCGAAATAATAAAATATGTTAGTGAAATAATTAAAATATAGTGAAATAAAATAGTTTGGTACGTTGCCGCTAGTTTTTTTGCCGATTCTTATGTGACAAATCTATAAGTTTTAGTGAAAGGGACAAATGAGAGTGATAACTGTGTTCAACACAAAATTGTTAATATTTTCCTAATAAATAAGAACGTCGTATGTATACTAAAACAGGTACACACTAGATAGCATAGTTCAAATTACGAGAGTTCGACGGTGACTCATGCTTAAAAGAAGTTGTGCCATATTAATCTGCGCACTATAAAAAGTCATTGTCTCACTAATTTTTTTATAATCTATATAATATGAACGAATAAAATGATATTAACTATCGTTTCGTAGATTTATACGGGCCTCATAACCTCTTTTAAGCATGAATTACCACCGAACTCTCGTAATTTGAACTATAGTAATAAATAAGATATGTATTTATACAAAAAAGATAAATATCTAATAAGAATTAGTCTTATCCTGCAATTCTCCTTTGCAAATAGGTTTATTCCTGCTCTTTGCCGATTGTTTGTAGTCGAACACGGTTATATTAAATATTCCTGCACTTTGATGCATGCTGTTCACCGATACTACTACAGAAACGATTGTATTCGCGTACGAATATCGAACGTTAGCCCTGCAAGCACGAATTATGTGTACACGCATGTGTGAACCCGAGATTAGTAAACTGTTAATGTTGTGAACAATAGAACTAAAAACAACAAATAGTAACATGCAACAAAAAATAGAATGGTAGACTTTTGATCTCAAATAATAATATTGTTCAGAAAACCGAAAGAGCATCAACAAATTTTTCAGTCTAGGCCCTTCTCCGCAGAGATTAACGCGGCTCACAATATAACACAGTAGTTGTTAATTTTCTTACGTTAAAAAACAATTTGATTATAGCGGAACATCAATATTAATAGGGTCATCAAAATAGCAACAAAAATATTCATAAATATATGTTCTATTATAAATTGAATTTAACAACAAAAAAAGATAAGCTTATATTTGTAATATGGGGATTCCCCGTATACATAGGGAACACCACTGCCTTATTAGTTTTATAATTATGAGAATACTTTTGTTAATAAACGAACCCAGAAAACATATCGCTAGTACGAGGATCGAACCCGAACACACGGCAATCTAGTACTGTTCGTCCTTTTAGTTATAAATAAAATAAATGAAATACATTAGCATTTTACTGAGTGACAATTTTACCAAATGATTAAGTTTGTTATCTAAAATCAGGGTCCATCTTATAACTGAATATAAAAAAGGGTTAAAACAACACCCTTAACTTTGATATTACATTTTACGGTAGTAAAATATTTCGATAATAAATTAAAAAATGTTGTAGCAATAGAGGAAATAATAAATCATGAAATAAAAAATATAATAATAATATCATTATGTGTTTTTGTGTTAATGAATTAGCTATATCTTATTATCTTGGTCAAATTCAATAAGTACGAGCGCACACTGGAGACAAGACTTTCTCAAGATAAGCGTATTTAGTATAAGGCATGGAAATATAGTATATACGGATGAAAACAAAATTTGTATCTTTATCTCTGTTTGTTTAACGTGTTTTATATAATGTTGTCCTTGTCTAAATCTTTCTACGGCATATAGAAAACAGTCTATGAATATAGACTCAATACTATTACCACTACCTAAACAAGTTTAATACATATTCTATTCTATCTAATCTAACACTTGGTATTCGGAACCTACTTGGGAGCAAAGGTAGTTCGCATTCATACTAGTCCTACTTACTATCTTACCACAAGGCAATTCCAAACTTCATTTAATGGCTCCCAATTTTACTTCAACATTTATAAATAAGCGAACCCCGCGATAAAAGGAACATTCAACAATCCCATGTAGCTTGCCACAAGTTAATTTCAATGTTTATTTTCTATTTATCATATAGATGATATAAAATGTGTAGACATATGTTGCAGTGCAAGGTGCACATTTGCTAGCTTGCCAGAAGCTGTTTTCAATATTTCAGTTATATTTAAAAGCAATAATAGATATAGAATTCAATGTATATGACTTTTAAGTTATTGTATTATCACTTTAAATTCACTATCATTTTGAAATGTATTTTAAAGTGCCCAATCGACCAAAAACTGGCTCTGTGTATAAGCATATACATATCCTAGTAGCAAATTGAATTTAAGCCCTGAGTCATCTGAGAATACGCGAAGTGTTCACTACCATTAATCTGAATTACGGAACCCTCAATGTTTGTCGATCCCAGCCTGGCACCATAACCTTACTTAAATATGGTTTTGTTTTAAAAGAAGCAATAGAAAAGTAGAAATATAATATTAGGTTTTGTATAGAGGAAAAATTATACGTCATGCACTTGGATAACTTACAAATGAAGAAGAATTCGCTGATTAGCGAAAATTATTATTAGTCAAATATGTCTCTCTGGTTTAACACTAGAGAGACAGTTCAATAAAACACGAACAAAAACACCAATGTTTACACCAAAGAGACAGTTCTTAAAACATGTTTGTCTTTAAAAACTGTTTAAGTAAACAAAACACATTCCCATCTCGAGTCGATAAGATCAAAGGAAATCACGTTTGTTGTTGTTTTGAACACATAGTTTTGTATTTTGTGAACATTTGCACTTGTCAGTTGTTGTTTATCATGTTTATAATTTATATGGGACACACAGAAAAACACTAAAAACAAAACCAATTTGTTCAGTGCGAACAGTTTGTTTTCGAAAAACAGAACAGTTTTAAAATAAAACAAAACATGATTTTGTTTTGTTTTTTGACAACAAAACTGTCTCTCTGGTGTGAAATCGGCATAAGGCTGCACTGGAACTGTATATGCGCACATCTTTGTCACACGTCTATGTTTGTCCTTTTCTAACAGTGTCAATCCGAAACGGATATACACAGTCGGCAAAGATTCACGCGTTCAGAAGATATAAATCGCGTAATTACGTAAGCGTATGAATAGCGTGTAATTCGCCGATACTTAACGCGCGTAAATAGATAAAAGAATATAGTGGTACATATATCGAACGAATGGAGGACGATCCTCAACAACGTTTGAGTGAAGTTTATTTTATTTTCTTTTCGTAACATGACTTAAGCTAAGTAAATTAAAAAATCCAAAAATTTAGTGACGTAAATAAATCTTCAAAATTCGCACCAGTAGTAGTAAAATGACCATAAATATTATCTATAAAGATACAGGATATAAAAGAGCAAAAGAAAAAATAATCTCTGACAAACGACATCTTTGATTTAGGAAATACGCAACGGGACATTTGGTAATCATAAGTACAGTAAGGTCGGTCCAAAAACGGTATCAGTACGGTTTATATCCGTACCTAACATAGTTGATAGTTGCCTAAGGCCTGTCGCACAGTGCAAGTGTTTTTAAGCGAAAATATCAACTTTGCATCGGGCTCCGTATTTTTTAGGGCTGGCTCTAGGAACAAGAAATGTAATTGCATTTGTCAGTCGCCATACGACGACGATCACTATGATAGCTAATCTACATGAAATAAAATAATAAACCGGATTATACATTAGCTAAAATAAAAGGTTTAAAAAAGACTTACCCAGACATTTGTATAAGTAAAAATCAAAAGTTTCACTCACCTGTAACAAATAGAAAAAATTATTAAAAATTTTTATAATAAATATAAATTCATATATTCCATAGTAATCACCGTTACACATATCGTAAATAGCATTAGGCCTGTCGCACACTGCAAGCGTATTTAAGCGACGGCAAATTCGGACGTAAATCGGCGGCTTGGACATGTGTTCTTTACATGTGTTGTGTCACAATGCATACACACCACATACCGATACGACAGTACGCCAAGTCAAACTTGTGTACTGTAAGGTGTATTGGAGTTCTTTGCACTAACATAATTTATTATGGGAGCAAACTTTAATTTTTATCGATAAACCACTGTTGAGATAAACCACTGAGAGACTATTACATTCTCTTTTATATCTTTTCGAGTGTATTCGTTTGCTCCTTTCCATGCATTCGTTTAGTTAAAATTCGCTGATATATTAGCGGCTTTGAATAGGTAAAGCGTAGCAGCGCGTATACGTCCGGTCAAAATTCGCTTAAATACGCTTGCAATGTGCGACAGGTCTTAGGTTATAACACTCTTATAAAATAACCCTTATATATACTTACCATAAGATTCATAACTTTTATTATCTATCGTTAGAAATATTGTAGACTTTGTTAAGTGTAACTGAGAATGAGTTTTTTGAACGAATTCACGTTTAAAACGAATGCGGTTTTGTCCCCGTATAAAAGACAATTTTTAATTGAATATTTTAAATACTTATTCAGTCAAAAGCAATTATGTTTGACGCCATGGGGTCCGATTCCCGAACCAGCGTTGCATTTTCTAGGTTTGTTGTTATCACAGTTTACTTGATTATATACTCATATAACTATAAAACTTTGGCCGTCCCCACATGGGTCGACTGATTGCAAACCTTAGCTCCGAATCTGCCCGAACCGAATAAGAATGGAACTGTGTTGTTAGTAAGAGAAGGAACGTGTATACGAGTGAGAGAAAACACACGGCACGAACGAAACTATACTGATTTTGAGCGACTATATTTCCCGGTCGCAGAGCATGCTTGGTTGCATGCTTGGTTGCATGCTTTTGATGGTGACATCATGAGAGATGCGGACAAATACTATTCAAAAGTATTTAAATACATACATACAAATACGACACAATAAAATCCCCTATTATGCTATTGTTAAAAATTCTATAGAGTCACGAAACACGGCTCGACTAGTTTGCAATCAGTCGACTCGTGTGCGGAGGGCCTTATTAGACAGAGGTGTAGGTCACGACAATACTGTAATAGTGGAGTGCCATCGGTTACAGGACTTAGCAACGGAAATACTTAGCTTTATTAATAATATAATTAATATATAATATATTTTTTTTTTCTTAGGGTAATAAATTTACAAACCATTTTTTAAAAATATGTAATGTTATATTTTAAGATAAACTTTTTTCGACCGAAGATCCTGAGAATTTTGTTCAAAGAAATAAAGTACGTGAGAACGAATTCACGAATCCACCAGCTATAAGAACATGTCATCCTATAAGATAAAAATCTTTAACTTTGTGCTCATTGTAGATGGTAAACATATTTTAAAACAAAACAAAAAATACCGTTACATATTTTAAAAATAGTTTATGGTTTAAAAATTATAACTTTTATCAAATGTTAGTTTTTTAAAAATGAAAATGTCTGTATTTCTAATATATAATGTAATATTTGGATATAGAGATATATGTTAAATATTTTTTGTTTATTTTATTTATTATTTTTGATAAAGGTGACATTGCTCCATGATTGAACCCTTGAAGGTATCATTTTGAGGTAACCAGATATGTTTTCATGCGTACAATTTTTGTAAAGATCTTTTGGATAAAGACTCCCCGCGTTGACCGGCGCCTGTCCCCCGTGGTGGCCTGTCTGCAATACTACTACTACTACTATAGCAAGCAGTCTTCACCAGTCTCACTTCATAGTTCTGCTTTCAATCCCTTTGCTGGTACTTGCATTTGGTAAAGAGCCATTTACATGACACATTTTACGAGTAACATTACCCGACCTGCACAGTAGAAATTAGCGCGGGTACATGACTACTGAATATAATTCACTGCCATTCATGTTTATAATTAAAAATAACAATATTATTTAAATATAGAGAAGAAAGCAATTAGTTGTTTATAAATATTGTTCTGAACTCATTAAAGACAGTATCGAATTAAGCGCAACCTTGTTTTAAGACCCCGTTCTTTTAAATACTTAAAAAAAAGAGCAATGAAGAATCTAATTAGTTTCTGAACTCTAATCATTAAATTATTAAAGAAAATATTAAATAAATGAGACAGTCTGATTATATGCGATAAAAGTGTTACGTAAAGTTACGTTTGTGTATATAAAGAAGTTATGTACTTGCTAAACATAAAACGTATATGATTCATTCTCATTTCAAGTTAAAATATGAATCGTTATATAATTTATGTACAATATTCGTAAGCGTTACGGGCGTATATGGTTGATAATACAATGCTGCTTTGCTTTGATAATGGCATAACTTAAAATAAAAAATATGTATTTTCTAATGAGAGAATTGCACTGATTGTACTAATTTCCAATTCCAAGTTGAGAATAGTTTGTATACTTTGTCTAATATCTAATCTAAATAGTTGCAAAAACGTTTATGTTGAATAAATAATGGGATCAATTAGAATTTTTTAAATAACTCCTTAGTATAGTTAATGTTTTCTAGTTATGCCATTATCAAAGCCAAGAAACGTAATATATTTTTACATTCTATGAATCATGATCGCAGTGAAAACGTAGGTAAATAAAACACTTGCCTGCCTTGAAGTACAAAATTACACTGCATAGAATAGAAGCTAAAATAATGCAGAAGATTATGGAAATTTCAACATTTTTATTAAATTTTGATTTGTATTTCTTTAAAATATTCTTTATTTGAACACATAAATATAACCCAATTCTTAATAAATTTCAATAAATTAATATACTCCATAGATATACTACCCACTAAACACAAAACGTAAATTCATGTCATTAAATAAATGCAAAACACATTAAAAGTCATACTAACATATTAGTTTAATATGTAACACTATGCAATCCTGCATAAAATTTAATATTTCTGCCAAAAAACGTAAATCTATGTCGAAACATAACTTTTGTTACGTAACCTAACATTATATTGATCTAAAATTTGTTATGTAGAACCTAAAGTTACGTCAAATAAACCTCAAATATATGTAACTGTGTTTAACCGGTTTTAGTAGCAAAGCGTCAATACTGACACGAACTACAATTAAATGTAAACCCTACCTACCTTCACACTAGGGCTGGCTCAAACACTGAAAATGATCTAGTAGACTATAAAAAACTCTTCAAAATTTTATTATCCATAATTATAAAATGAAATAATATAAAACGCGTTTATTTGAGTAAATAGTTTAGTTTTATTATAATTATTGTTTTTGTAATTACTGAATACATATTAGTTTTGAACTAACTGACTCCGAATAAATAATTATTATATTATTAAATTAAATATTTTTTATTTATATCTTAATTTATAAAAAAGGAACTATTTTGCAATTAATTCTTTAGATTTTGAGCCGTTCAAAAACAGTTTCTGCTAAGTTTAATATATAAATATCAACGTAGAGTTATTTTACCTTTGTTCGAAATGTATTTTACATTTTCGTTCGTTTACATTTGAAGTAATGATTAGTTTGTAAACTATTAAATAGGTATACTTAAGAAATAAGTCAATAAACCATACCAAAATATAGTGTTAGTCGCTTTCGTCTTATTTCGAAAAGTAATGTATGTACATAATTTTTAGCAAGTTTTTTAAAATGTCAAACAAATAAAAAGAAAACAACACAATTATTCTAACAGTATTAAAGTTATATAATACTGATATTGATATATTTAGATCGTTCTAGCTGTGGATTTTTTTATTACGTAAAAAAGACATTCAAATTGACATAAATTATTGATCAAGCGGAGTGTGTTTAGGATAAGTTTTACAGGATAGTTTAAACTACATTGGTTCTGTTCTCATAAAATTAGTAAACGAGAGAGAAATTAAATACTGTTTAACGATCAAATCAAACTGAATTATATGAATGTTCTAAAAACCAAGCAATGTTAATTTTATGCTATAAATCTGTGAAGCAGATAGCGGAAGAACATATCGCATACTCACGGCAAGCAGCATAGTATCCTACGTTTAAGGTGCGTCCTCACTGGCACAAGATACTACATTTAATTTAATAATTTAAAGTTAAATAAAGTTAATATTAAATAAAATAATACCATTCTATTAATTTTGAGATTTATAAAATATCACTAAATATGTGAAATTGTGTTTGCTTCCATTATTATTTATTTATTTTTACGTATATTTTAATTACCCAACCCAGTAAACATTTTGGAGTCACTTTGCCATCATATTGAAGATGCGTATGATATTTTTGTCATGAAAGAGTTCCTTTACAGTTCAGTGATCATATGAAATGTCTCTTTTATCGGCTATAAATGGCGAAAACACTACACTTGCCGAAATACAAATGAAGATAAAGTTGATGCGAACTATAATTGAAGTGCAATAGTGATAGAAACGTCACAAAAAGGGACACTTTACTGGGTAACGTTAACTGGGTTTTCTATAACCGTTGACTTTCTACTATGTTGGCAGATTTTATGATATCGAAGCCACATATGTGTACTACACAACGACTAATAAGTTTAATAAGTTTTTGATTTTTGATTTCAAAGATTTGGTTTAGCAAAGCAATGGCTTGACAAGTGTTATTCGGACTCGTTATTTTTTCTCATTAAGAAGCAATGCTTTATCGACACACGAAGCTCAGATTTTTTTATGATTTTGAAAATTGCAAAGACGTCATTAATGCCACTGTAATTCACAAACTAATATTCCGAATCTCACGAAATTTTGACATTCGTTTGAAGGTTGGTACTATCTAAAAATCATATGAATTTGTCAATAATAGCGCCATAGAAGAAACAAGGAAGACAAGAGGTGAATGGCGGGGGTACAGAAAAGAAGGAAGGAGAAGGAGGAAGAATAGGGAACAAGAAGATATAGGGACATGAGTATAAGAACCAGAAAGTGCTTTTTGAATTAGCTTTTTTTTAGTTAGTGTTAAGTTTAATTTAGTAATGAGATGTAATTACTTGAGTTAATATTGAAAGATTAATAAATACATATTACAAAATACAATATCTCGCCATCTATATATCGTCCTACGATCTTACTGGTCTAGAAGTTAAATTTGCTGATACAGTAAACTGTGCCGTCTATTTACTTATTTATTGAGTAATTCTTTATTTATATTATTGCTTCATTTTATATTTACAAAATTAACTAATAATTAGAATAGCGACGACATAGCGGCTGAGAGCACAACTGCTTATTTTCTGCGCCAGCGCAAAATTTTGTGGGTTGAGTTGTTATAAAAATTTAATTGAATAAATTCTTACATAATCATAAACTTATTAGGCATGCTATGTGTAACGTCACAAGGGTTCAGACCTTTCCCCCCAAAATGTCAACATTTCTTGACCTAACATCCTCCCATTTGGTTTGCACCGTAATTTAAGAATCTATAATTCTATAATTACAGTCGTCACAAAGGAATTGCGTTCCTATAATAAAACATGTTGCCTTGTTGCAAAAATACGAATCATTATTTAATACAGTGAAAAATCAGTAAGGTAAAAGTTGTATTAGTGTAGACGCTGCTTTACATAAGTAGATAACAACTACAACATTTAAATCTATATGATAGATCGGTAGATTATATGAATTATAAATCTCACCAATGTGTGTAGGAGCTAGGTTATAAATATTTTTTTATTACAGATAATTTAAGTGTTACATAAATATTCAACACAGAACTAGAAACGTGAAATATTGGTCCTTCAAACCGGCTACAGACAACAGCAACTATGCGTACACAAAGTTGGTTGGTTGGTGGATACAATTTAGTAGAATCATAGCAATCCGTATTCCATAGGGATTTTCAGGTCACGATTGATGGTAAAGGGTTAGAGGAATGAATGAGTGGAAAGGAGTGAGTGGAGCGACGAGGTTTTCGGGGCCGGTGGGTGTTTTTGGTATGTTATAAGGGAAAAGGGAAACATTGATGTACGATTGCTGTCATTCAGAGCGACTCGATACGTGAATCAGACCAAAAATAGTCTCGCACTAAGCAAACATTTACATCTACCACATGTACAATATGTATATGTATATATATATGTACACACATACATATAAAAAAAACACATATAAAAATAAAACTTGTCGCAAAGAAAGCATTACAAACGCAAACTAGCAAAAGCGAGTCGTAAATTTAAGGCCGGTGGCTTGGTATCTTACTTTCTATTTAACTTTTTTTTTGAATTTTTTTAAACTATGTATAGACGACTATATATATATATATATATATATATATATATATATATATATATATATATATATATATATATATATACAAGGTTCTCAACTGAACCAAACGTTACACAATTGTGATTTTCTGAATTTGAAATATTACATTTTAGTAGAAATTCAGCAGTCATGATTAGACGGTGTTGCTCTTTACTACTGAGCTACCAAGCTCGATGATAATTTTCACGGTTATTCAAAAATTAAATATTAGATGCATTTACTTATCACAAATACTTAAACTAATAGCTTCTTCACACACAATCGTTTTAAAATCTTAAGACTGAGTTCGTAAGACATTGTACTGCACGTTTCTTTGCAGTACTATCGAATAAACATTTATACATGCATACATTTATTATATGTGTACATTTTTTTGCAGTACAAACGTCGTGTGAATAGTTCTATATAAAATGTATGCGCCACTATTTATTCGATATGATTTATACTGCAAAAAAACGTGCAGTATAATGCTGTGTGAACCCAGCCTAAAGGTAAGGAAACACTAACAATTTTATTTTCTTGTCTTAGTGACAGATTTGTCATATAAGTGTATACCTATCCTCATATTATCCTATGACTCAAGTCAAGAACAATCTACTACTAAATCTGCTACTGCCCTTAAGGAGGTACAGGAGGTTAACGTAAATGATGAAAACGTTGTGAAATTTGGAAGGTCGATACAAATAGTTAAAATACATGCTGTCTCAAAATTTTAGAGACCTAGGGTTCATAGTTATCTTTTTATACATGATTAAAAATAGTCATTTTCCATACAAATCATAATTTTTGTCAATTAATGCCAATTTGAGCGGGAAATTCAAAATCGGAATTAATGTTATATAAACTATAACAATTTATTGGTCAAAGAACCAAATCACGCATGCATACGTAAATTTACAGCGTTGCCAAATTTTTTATTAATTTTTCAAAATATTTAATTTGGGAATATCTATTATTTATTGGTTTAATAGGGAATTGAAAAATTCATTTTCAAAGGTACAGTCCCAATATTTGCTCGTCCCTCATGTACTTCGTATTTTGCATTTCGTATTACCGAGAGATAAACTTTTTGCATTGACGGTACGTCCTGTACCTCCTTAAGCTATACTAGAGATTCTACAATTATACAGATTTTGCGTATTTTACAAAACATAATCCTTTGCCTCTGCTACCATTATTACATTGCTTAGAAAGAGAATCCTAATGGTGACCCTTTTTTTATTTACTGCATTACAAATGCCCTTTAGAAAAGCACATGGTGGGAAAGCACCTCTTATATAGAAGTTTTATATTTCGTTATACAGAAATTTATTTCTTGTACTCATTACGCCTTCTAAAAGGCCGATCATTTGGAGATAAGAATGCTTTTAGACAGACTTGTATTTGTCGTAGAATGATAAAAACCATAGAGGTATAAGAATAGAACGCGCAAGAGGCTGAATACTGCGATGAAGACAAAGAGAGAGCTGACAAGTATGGTCTGTATCTCTTTCTAGTCGGGCACTGCATCTGCTTGTTTGCTTACCCTATACTTCACCGCCAAGCCAGCAGCAGCGGTTCGGCTAGATAGGACACTCGCCAGATATCTCTCTTTTTGCCTTTATCGCTTCCTCTTACACGCGGCCGTACCCTTCGCACACTCTATTCTTATATCTCTATGGATTAAACAGTTTAAACAATTTGTTTAAACATTCTTGTCTTAAGTGTGCGTCCAGTCTTATTTTTATTTGATAAAATTATGAATGAACTAAAGGTTATTTTTTGCTTGTGCTTGAAGTGCCCTTATACTGTATATATATCTAAAGAAGACTTACGATTATACTCGTATATTAGGATACAACTATCTATACACTCAAAAAACTGATATTTTCTAAAAATACGTACAGTGATATATTGGCTTGACACAATATATCAAAACGCTGCAACTAACATGGACTTAATGAGATAACTATAAGAGCACTTAGCTGCGTCAAAGACGCCGCCGCACTGCCGCTCCGATGAGAAGTTATTGCATAGATAAAGCACAGACTCTGGGTCTGAGTCTGCGTCTGTACCCCATCATCTTGAAATAACAAAAAAAGGGAAACAAACGCTGACTTTATTGAGATCTCAGTTTTAGTCATCGGATTTTTAACAAAATCGATATATTATTATGTATCAGTAATATAGAACCAGTATTATTTGCAGTAATGATATTATTACAAACTTGTAAAGGAACGTCATCGCTGGAGCGACATTCAACGTTAACATATAGTACAATGAGTTGTAGCAATGATTGTATTCTTGTTAGGTTAGAATCAATTAAAAGATTAAATTTGAAAGACGCGCTTAAGGAGGTACAGGACGTACTGTCAATGCAAAAAGTTTATCTCTCGGTAATACGAAATGCAAAATACGAAGTACATGAAAATGAATAATAAATTTGGCAACGCTGTAAATTTACGTGTGTTGACGCATGCGTGATTTGGTTCTTTGACCAATAAATTGTTATATTTTATATAACATTTATTCCGATTTTGAATTTCCCGATCAAATTGGCATTTGCAACGTTGTCGGCTTATAACCTACATTTAATGTTTCTTTTTCAGGTTTTATTTAAATATTTTCGTATATAGGTATCCTTTAGATAATTTTCTTTTTACAATAGTTACAGAAAAGATTATTTTATATACACCTAGTTTTGAAAGCCGTGTCACCATTTTTTTATAGTTAAAAGTTATATTATGTGGTGAAATTGAGCTAAATATTATGATTTGTATAGAAAATGACTATTTTTAATCATGCATAAAAAGAAAACTATGAACCCAAGGTCTCTAAAATTTTGAGACAGCATGTATTTTAACTATTTGTATCGACCCTCCAAATTTCACAACGTTTTCATCATTTACGTTAACGTCCTGTACCTCCTTAAAGAAAGTTAGCTATATCAATAACTGTTCGTACAAATTTCAAGGTTCATTTTCTACCTCTCATATAGAAATTGAAAGGCAGTGTCAAATTCACTTTTAAAAAAATTTGTTTAAAAAAAAAAATTTGTTACTGAGGGTACTTCTCTATCTTCTCTACTTATAATTACCACCACACAGTTTTTGGGGCCCCACTTCAGAGCGAAGCCCCAGTGAGACACTTTAAAGCTACTGCTTTGATATTTTATTTACGTTTTTATTTAATATTTTAATCTAGATTTCAGGATTTAAGAATAGGCATTCCTAGTCACATTCGTGTTTTAATTTAGTTAGTGCGCATGCGTCGTTAGTAATATAAATGTTGACAGTTGGACAACATTGAATGTGAAGTAATTAAAATTGTTTTAATTTAACAACAATTAGTAATAGAAATTATTTTTCTTTCTTTATTTTTGGTAATCTGACATTGAACTTTGACAGGTTGTCACATTTTGGAGGTTATAATATAATATAGGTTTTCTTAATTTAGTATTTTTAATTTAGAAACATTGGACCTTGTAAGGTTCTAGAAAAAAGAAGTAAATGTAAATTAAATTCTGAATTAAAAAGGGTACGCATATTCCCATATGCTATACAACTTAAATTAAATACAAAATTAAAAACCAAATTAAACCTGTAAATGGGAATAATACTTAATATTATATTATTTTTATAAGTATAAAGAACATAATAAACCAAACAGAAGAGAATTTATTTTTCTGTCACCCCAAATTGAAATATTTTAAATTAAAATCATAAACTGAAACTATAAACAAATTTATTGTTAATATATTTGATAATAAGTTATTTATTAATAAAACTGAATGTTTTTTTTATTACAATAAAGTTATTGCAATCGGGTAGTAATATAATGCTCATTATTTTACCGTAAAACATTCAATTGAAATTAACGATGCCGATAAGCCTCTGGCGTTAGGGAGAGCAGGGGAGGAGAGTGAGGGCGTCCTAGGCACAGGTGCTAAAGTACTCTAAGTGCTTGTAAATTGTTGTCGATAAAGATAACACCTTTAATATTACCTGATAAATTATTATATATTATAACTTCATATATAAATTTATTATAAGTTTATAATAAGATAGAAAGAGATAGACAGATAAGCATAGCTACTACTTAAGTTGTACATAAATATTGTTGAAAAGTATTAGGCTATACATTTTAGTGTATTAAGTGACTGTGGCTAAAGTTGTTAAATTTTTTAACGTATAATTAGGGTGATCAAATTTTCAATATGTAAAACATTTTTTTTAGTAAAAGAAATTTACATCATCATTTAAAATATATGATAGGTACAGCCAAGTTAGGAAGGCAAGATGAAGTAAAACAGCCCGGAAAATTAACAAATTACACTAAGGGCCTTATTCTGTAAAGTATTTCCACTGGTGAAAAAATTTCATCACTGTAAAATGACGTCACAAAAGCGATGATTTTTTATTTGGTATTCTGTAAGAAATTTCCATCGATTTTATTTTTGTCGCTGGAAAAAACTCGACCAAATTATAAGGTCGCCTTTAGCGGTGACTAAAATTTTCCATCGCAATATTTTTTGGAACTGTCAAACAATTCGAATTATAATTTGAATTTCAGTACAAATTTTTTAATACACAGTATATCATATGTATATAATATCATTATAGTATATATATCATTATTATAATCATAGTATAATCATATCAGTATAGTCATATGAATATACAAATATAAATATATCAGAAAGTGAGGTTATGTTGCTTGTCAATTGACTTGAACAATTGACATGTATTCGTACTTATCAAGTGTTTGAATTTTTAAATATTTGAATATTCTGAATGCCGTGAAATATTTCCACCGCTGAAAAAATAAGGTCGATTTTTTTAAAAGTTACAGAATAAGGCCCTAAATATAATAAAGTTTGTGAGTAAATATTATTTTCCCCTGGACTGGTGACTTGTGTCGATACCCCTGGAAATTTTCTGTGGATAGGTGAGGTTTTGTTATGCAATAAAGTTAAATTCTATCTAGTGGTAATTTATAAAAATTCCAAATGATTTAAAAGGCACACAGCCCTGGTTTAACGGATTTGTGCTGTCCGAAAATGTCTATATTTCATTGTATCTAATGTAAATTTGTCATAGACTTCATTCTAATTATTGTAAAACCTAAAATCAGGTGCGATAAGAGCAAACAAGTGACTCGCTGTAGATTTTCGCGAGATTTTAACTTATTAGTAAAAAAATATATTATTATATAACAGTCTGCATTGCTAAAAGAAAATATGGCTGTAAAAACTAAGTCATAAATAAATATGAAACAAATGTAGCAGCTATGTAAAATTAATAAATGTATATACTCACAACGACTGAGGAAGGAGGACGGGGGTATAAGTTGTAATATTTGTGTTCTGTCTAAAGAAATTTATGTTCTCAAGTTTTTGTGTACAGTAATAAAAAAAACACCAAAATAACAAATGTACATATCGTCGTTTTCTTGAACTTACATATATTGAGAAAGGTATATTTTAAAGATAATCAATTATTTAAAAAAAAAGGAAGTATAACTCCGCATAATATATAAGTGAAATACCGCGTTGGGCGTTCCAAGTGCGCAAGCAACCCTAAAGGTTTCCCGAGGGAACACGTGGAATGACTTTAATGGAGAAAATGAAAACAAATTGTGTTGGCGTGATATTAACCTGAGACCAAAGAGAAAGGGGAAAAAATCTAATCAACTTACCCGCCGTACAGCAAGTACAAAGGGAAAACACTTAGGAAAATTATATACTAAAGAGAAATTATAAGGTAAAATGGTTGTGATACAAATTAGTGGACATATTATTCTAAATTACAGGCCGTAACATGGTTAGAATAAATTAAAATATTACATTAATTACATTAACGTTGACGGTATCGAAGCCGAGATCGTGGAGACAATCGTTGATTGTTTGGAAAATGTGAAATAGCACTCAGTGTGCAACGAATTCTAATCGGGAATCAATATGAGGAAAGAATATGTATATGGTAAAGCCTGTCGCACACTGCAAGGGTATTTTGGCCGGACGTATACGCGTTACTACGCCTTACCTATCCGAACCCTGTAAATGTAATGAACCCTCGCACAGTGCAAGCGACAAAGCCGTCCGAATACGGGCGATACGTAGCTACCATACATGCACAGTACATCAGAAAATTTTAACCAAACGAATAGTCAATAGTCTTTCATAACAGTGGTGTATCGATAAAAATTAAAGCAAAAGTTGGCTTTCATGATAAATTATCATCAGTTCAATTTTGCTTCTTAAGCAGTGCTTAATAAATTAATTAATCATGTAAGAAGCTTATTGCCTACTTAGGCAGATTGCTGAAACCATAGGAGAAATAAAAAAAAAATGTTTGAAAAAAAAAAAAGATAAATTATGTTAGTGCAAAACACCTTCAATAGACCCTACAGTACACACGTTTGACTTGGCGTACTGTCGTATCGGTACGGCGTTGCTTATAATACGCTTGCAGTGTGCGACAGGCCTAAAGAATTTAGTTTCTATTATAATCGCCCAGTAAACATTTGGACCATTTTGGAGTCACTTTGACATCATATTGAAGATGCGTATGATTTATTTGTCATGAAAGAGTTAATTTATAGTTCAGTTTCTCACAATCGTTCATATGAAATGTCTGTTTTATCGGCTACAGATGACGGAACCACTCCACCTGTCGGAATACAAATGAAGATAAAGTTGATGCGAACTATAATTGAAGTGAAATAGTGATAGAAACGTCACTAAATAGGGCACTTCACTAAATGTTTACTGGGAGAGGACAAAGTGATCGAAAGCGTTAATGCTTGGGTTCGATCACAGGACGTTCGCTATAGTTTCTGGGATTTGGTTATTACTAAATTTATTTGATTAAATCCCAGCGTAATCATAAACTTATTAGGTAGCGGTATGGTTCACATATATGAGCCCTTGACACTACCAACATAGAAGAAAGTCCTCAGTGAAAGGATTCAGCATCGAAAATAGGCTATTAAATCAGATTGATTCATGAAGTCAATTAGGTTTTACTGAATTCCTCTGTTTATAATATCTACAGTAAATTGAATTTGGGAGTTCACAGATAGAAAACTCTCTTGTAGTGTAGTTTCAAAATCGCTAGGTTACTACAAGCTAATTTCAAGATATTTTTCTACTTCTCATATAGAAATAGTCTTGCAGTACAGTTTTACACGTGCTAGCTTATTGCAAGCTAATTGTATTGCGTTACGTTTTCTATCTGTGATTGAAACAAAAAAAACTTATCATTTGGAGAGTATACAAATTTACATTAGATACAGTTGCTTCATAGGAAAGAATGCATTAAATCGTACACGTACAATCAGACAGCGATGTGGTGTATACCACAATTATTACTAATATAGTAGTCTTCGATGATAGGACTCAGCATTGGAAATAGGTCGACGTTAAATAAATTATATAAATTAAAATTTTCAATAAATATTTAAAAAAAATTTAATTACTGATATATGAGTTGTACATATTTACTACTACCATCAAAATCTCCACCGATGGCGGCTCCAGGTAGTGTCACGACCAAATGCTTCTGCGCACACCACCGCGACGCTCCTACTCATTGAGGCTTTATAATAATTACTAGAGTTAATAATATAGAACTAATTTTCTCAGGGCCCCTTTTATTAAATTTTCAATTTCGATGTTTTGAAATATGTTCGCATACAATAGCGTAATACACACGCAAAATTTCACATTTCAATCTTTTACGAATACAAAGTTATATAGCAAAAAAGGGCCCAATTTTTTTCCAGTTTTTCCAAAATTACTGGTTTCCAGGAAACTCAGGGAAAAATCCGGAAACGCCAAAAGTCTTAGAATTTTTTTCTCTACTAAATAGGAAATTTTCAAAAACTTCCCTGTAGCCGTTTTCGAGCTACCATACAAAATTCGAACCAAACATATAAGAATATAAATATACACCTGGGACATTATAATATAGGATAACGCAAGTTATAAATACTCCACTTGGGATGTACAAGATCATAAGCGCCAATATCTAATTTTGCCACACTCATTTGAACGTATATTCGATATTACGAACCAAAAACACTTCGTATTATAGTACACGTCAATAAATAATAAACAACCAACATTAACACCAACAAAGGGAGTGTACTTAAAATACAATTTAAGTGTCTTAATAGATTTCTCTATCATAAAAAAATACTAATTTACTTTAGTTGTTAAGTATGGCATTGATGAGTGTGAACATGTGTTCAATGTAGTTATTATTTTGACTACAGTTCTTGTTTTAAGTATAAAAATCACTCTAGACTATGACACATCCTCTCTTTCACTATCGAAGATTTCCCAAGGGCCTCGCTAAGAACCCCGAAACGCCGTATACCGTTTGCCGTTCGATGTACGCCGTTGATGGTCGTTGGCTGATGGCTGTTACCGTGTACTTGGGAACTTTACGGACCAAAAACTTAAAATTTCCGGAGTGGAAGTATAAACACTGTTGCTTTTAATGTTGATGGCAATGGTAGTCTATTATGAACTCAAACTAGTTAACATGTTGTGTTACAGACTTATATATTTGTATGTTAAAGATAAGTAGGGTAAGAAGTGTATGAAAGAGCCGAAATCGTATTCTCCTATTTCTAAACATATTTATCAATCATTATCATCATATATTATAATAATATTCCAAGTGTATGTTTACATTCTTAGCTGTTTAAATATCCTATTTCGTAGAGAAAAAAGTTCTAAAAATTTTGGCGTCCTCGGATTTTTCTCTGAATTACCTGGAAACTGGAAAAAATGGGTTACGTAAAAGATTTAAAGTTGTAGTTTTGCATTGCACTGCTTTAATTTAATTTTGTATTTAATTTAAATTGTTAGCATATGGTAATACGTGTAGTCATTCACAGTACCATTTTTAATTTAATTTATTTTTTAACTTTTCTAAGTTTTTTAGAACCTTACAAGAAGGTCCAATGTTTTAAATTAAAAATATTAAATTAAGAAAAACTATATTAAATGCAGTAGGATTTATATTGAAAAGTAGATTAATGTCAGTTTTTTAATAATATAGAAGTGGTTAAAACCATTTCTATTATTAATTGTTATTAAAAATAACAATTTTAATTATTTCACATACAATTTTGTCGAACTGTCAAAATTTATATTACTAACGATGCATATGCACCAACTAAATTAATTAAACTTAAATTAAAACACAAATGTGAAAAGGAATGCTGAAAGGAAAACTTGAAATCTAGATTACAATATTAAACAAAAACAGTAAATTAAATATCAATACACTATTGAATGTGAAAATCAAAAACTTATCAAGGGGGCGTCGAAGGCCTGTTAAGGAACTTTGGAGAAAGTTCAAATTTTGGATTATGTAAAAATATAGTGTTTAATTAATAAAAAAATTGAGGTTAAGCTTTTATTTGTTAACATTAACAAACAAATGAATCACAGTACTGTAATTCATGACGTATAAAGTCAGAGAAATGTTACAAAATAAGTCTAATAGTTATATGCATTTAAAGTGTATCTAACATGAAAACATTTACCGGCTTTGAAATATTTTTTACCTAATATACTAACTAGTGTGACCTGTTTCAACCGTAAAGTTACCAATTCCTGTTTAAGTAATTATATTTATCGGCAGCGTCCTATACAACAAAGACGAAATCCTAATATGTTAGCACTCTTTATGGTGTCAGGATCTCATATATGTGAACTATATCGTTGCCTAATAATTTTTATGATTATGAGAGTACATAACCAAATTAATTTTGATAACAATCCAACCTAGAAAATACAATAGTGGTTCGGGGATCGAATCCGAAATCACAGCAGAAGTCTCGCCACTGTGTTGTATTAAACGTATTTGGTTATTTTCACGAATAATGTAAATATACATTGGACAGAATAGAACAGAAATAGCCCACTCATTAACGACAGAGCCGGTCCGAGGGGCATGCTAGAGTTGCTATCGGCGTACGGGCGCTAAGATATAACAAAAACATTGTTAAATAAAGATGTACTATAAGATATAAAGATGCCATCTACTATAAGTTTGTCTAAATCAATAACGTGTAACAAGACGTGATAAGAGAGCACAGAAGACCATAAAATTTGTGTGGTGTGATTTATGGATGACCCTAATAGCCGGTGTTGTCAGAACAACGACATTATAGTACAATTAGTCCCTAAATCAAATTATTATTTCATTAATTACGTACTTTTATCATAATTTTAGTGCATAATGAGCAATTAGGAAAATGTTGTGATGGTTTAATTACAAATATTGACTTTACTATATCACTATAGCTATCCCCATTAATTAATGTAAGTATTAATAAGTAAAACTTGTTTTCTAAGTCTACCAAATAAACAATTTTAATTCTATTAAACGACGACCCTGCCAAGTTCTTGTTGAAGATAATCAAATTTAGAGTAATCACAAAGTTGGGAGGCGCAATTCGGTCCATTAGAATCTGAAGACCGCGAATGGTGAAATGAAGGGTGGCACACTCGTATAGTTACATTTTATGTTCGAAATGATTTTATTTTATTCATGGATCGCTTGGTTCAATGCGGATGAAAAATGGAACTACCAGTCCCCTAGTCTTTATTTTCAAAACATATTATCCGTGAGATTAATTGGATTTAAACAAAAATCGTTAGAATATTTTAAATTGCATATCAAAATAAATATTATGTAGTGTGATGTTCACGTTTCCGAATATTCGGCTTTTATGTACGAACACACATGTATGTTAATCATTTGAAATCGATACCCGAAGACGAATATTTAGTGCTGGTATAATAGAAGAGATCAAAGCTTATGAATATTTGTTTCGGCCATGTTCGAGGTAGCGTACACACATGCTATGACATTAAAACATAACCTACTATGTTGAGTATGAACGTATCAGGACGTTTATTACCCAGTAAACATTTTGGAGCACTTTGACATCATATTAAAGATGCGTCATGATTTTTTTGTCATTAAAGAGTTCATTTATAGTTCAGTTTCTCACATTTTTGCATATAAAATGTCTACTTTATCGGCTAGAAATGGCGAAATTACTCCACCTGTCGGAATACAAATGAAGATAAAGTTGATGCGAACTATAATTGAAGTGAAATAGTGATAGAAACGTCACTAAATAGGGCACTTCACCAAATTGTTTACTAGGTACCCATAATTAACATAGGATGAAGCAAAGTAAAATACTAGATACTGTCAATTATGGTTAATAGGAATGCCGCAATAACTAGAAAAACAGGACGATAAAGAAAAGAGGTTGAGACTAGGGAATGAAGAAGAGGCAGTAGATACTGGGGTCAAAGGAAGAGAAACTATGTAGAATGTGTGGAAAGGAAGTGGAAAAATTAGAGCACATTAAAAGTAGGTGTAGGTGTAGGCAGTAGTTCTGCGGAGTCGATAAGAAAAAACATTTGACTCTGACCAAATTCAATACTAAGACATTTTGGGGTATGTGTAATATAAAAACGAAATATATATATATATATATATATATATATATATATATATATATATATATATATATATATATATATATATATATATATATATAATACACCCACTAAACAGGGTATTGTTATTTAATATTTATCTAACACAAGAAGTTGTTGGTTATGAAAACGATTTTACCTAATATGCAATGTTTTGTGACCTACTTTTACTGCTTTTTAAGAAATAAATCTATCCGCGCATCTATATGCGCATTACCAAACTCACAAAACTTCTTTAAACAATTGTATGTTCTTTACAATGCTCTCTGAACTATTTATTCGTATTTTATTTATTCAAAATGTTTATTCGTATTTTAAGTTTAGTTAGATTAAATATTACTAGGTTGTGCTTAAGAAAAACATATTATATAAATGTAATTTAACATTCATACTTTATGTTTAGTGGATTAAGTTGAAAATAAAATTAAAATGAATCTAAATTTGACCTTTACTAAAATGCATTATATATTAAGATTTCATTTTATCCAGTGCGAATTTGTAAATTTCATTTATCTTAGATTTCATTTTCTCAAATCTAAATTTATCTCAGGTTCCATTAACGTTCTAGCATAAAACTGCGACTGATAATACATACAATTATTCATTTTTCTCGTTGTATACATGTGAATTTGGGCTCTGAACAATATCCTAAATTCTAGAAATGTATAGTACATGTACTGATAAAGTTAATTATTAGGATCTCAAATGTGATTTCTTTAAATACAAATGAAGTTAGTAGTAAGCGAGGAAATAAGGAGGAGGAAATAAGGACAATGGAGATGACGGTTGATACAAGTATGTAGTTTTAAGATAGCTTTATAATAAAATGAAATAAAGCCTAAGCCTGCGAATTTAAGGCGGAAGAATAGAGTGTCAAACAGAACATACTAATTAACATACTAATATACTAACCATAATTAACACTTTTTGCCAAGTATTTATGTTATAATAAACAAATTTTTCATAACAGAAAACGATCTAAGTTAAATTTAATACAAATTTTTCTAATCACTAAATCCTATACACGGTTCAGGACTAGTATGGTCTTCTACTCTAGTATATCACTAAAATTTATGTTTAGATGAAACAAATTACAAACAAACCAACCGGAAACTATATACCACACGAGCACCCTCATAAAATATCAATGTATCACCCTAATGCCCTCTCTCTCTCTACCCCTGAGTCTAACAAGTAAAAACCCCATGTCGAAAATCACCCCTGTACCCACACCCCTGAATACTAACGATACCAAACATCTCACTATAAATTACATGACTACACAGATTTAGAAAAATCAAATCCCCATGGAATTACACTTTTAAAGTACTGTCATTTATTGGTCTCGTGTCTTGTTCGTTTGATGATCACGTATTATTTACTAACTATTTACGTAAAAAACAGAAAAATATTAGTTTTTATTATTATCTTTTTGACAATAGATATTATAAATGTAAATAAATGTTTATTTCTTTAGTTGGTAACACTGACCAGAGATATTACAACTGCCTTCTGGTCAGATGAGCTAACGGTGTATGTTAGTTATAATTTCATTGTAGTGTGTGGTAACGAGCAACACAGTTGATATTTGAAGTCGACAGAACTCACTATGCATAATGTTAAGTTATTATAAAATTAGATAAAAAGGAATTGACAATTTAAATAATAAACTTTAAGTAATAACAGTAATAATTAACTAATAACAACTTCTTTTTTTTTTAAAAGATAGAGTGTTTATGTCTGTAATAGACATAAGTGGAGAAGTGAAAACGAAGAGAGAAGGCAGGAAGGATAGTGAAAAGATAATAGAAGGTTTTTCGAGAGGAGACAAGTAAGGCAAGAGGTGATAAATGAAGATCCAGGCAATAAGGAAGGAGAAGCAGGAAACAGTGTGAATAAAGGAGGAGTAGGGGACATGAAGAAAGAGGATCAAGAAAAGAAGAAACAGAAAGTACTATTCCAAGTAGTAACAGTCTAAAATAGTTTAAGTTTAGTTTTACCTTTGAATTTATATGGAATGCATTAAGAAATATAATACTGGAGATTGTAAAGCCGAAAGGCACACAATTATTATAATAAACAAAAAAATAATAAACTTTAAATGTCGTTTCTTTGATTTCAGGTAATATAGTATAATTTAAGTTAAACAATGTAATTATTATAATGTGTATGTAAATTACTAAAATAAAAGACTTTGATTTCAGACGCAACACATATGTTTGATTCAAAATTTACAATTTCTAAAATGTCTTGCCCACGATTGATGAAGGTCGGATGCGCTAGTCAACATGGATACCCATTTATCTTTAGTCCAAAAGCGAAATCAATTGTATCTCATAATTGTCATAATTGACGTAAAACCTATCTTTGGTGACCTTTTCTTTTAACTCTCACGCGAAATCAATTTTAAACCATTTTAAATTTACGCGGAATCTATTAAATCTAGTCATAAATGACTTCGAACCCTATCTAGTCATAATTAACACGAGTTTTTGGGGGTCTATTGCGAGTGGGGTGGACTTCCATCATCGTACGCCAGTAACCATGCTTTAGGATATTAAAATGGAGCACTCGCTCAAGCTGCCGCAAGTAGTAAGGCGTCTGATTAGAACAGATATTTTTGAAAATATGTTTTGAAAATGAGAATATGTTTTTAATATTTGTTGAAATGGTGCGACTCTAGGCAATTTTTTTGTATTTCTATTCGAATGTACATTTCGCTTATTTCTCGTCATTAGCCATCTAGAAAAAACGATTTTAGGCTGTTCTTTTAGAAAATGAATTTCTTCGATTTCCCGTACCAAATTACATATTGCGTTATAATAATTTAAACATTAATAATAATTGTTATTCATACCAATTTCTACAATGTTCTACAATTTCTAAAAAATTATCAACTTTGAACTGAGCCCCGCGTTTTTTCGCGTTCTGTCAGTCGCCATATGACGCCGATCACTATGATAGCTAATCTACATGAAATAAAATAATAAACCGGATTATACATTAGCTAAAATAAAAGGTTTAAAAAAGACTTACCAGACATTTGTATAAGTAAAAATCAAACGTTTCACTCACCTGTAACAAATAGAAAAAATTATTAAACATTTTTATAATAAATATAAATCCATACATTCTATAGTAATCATCGTTACACATCTCGTAAATAGCTTAAGAATAGTTACATACACTGTTAGACTAAGGCTGCACTGTGTAAAAGAACATTGCTGAAATAATTGCTCGCTTACAACCTACACTTACTGTTTCTTACTGGTTTTATTTAAATATTTTCGTAAATAGGTATCATTTTAATAATTTTCTTTTTGCAATAGTTACAGAAAAGATTCTTTTATATACACCTAGCTTTTGAAAGCCGTGTCACCATGTTTTTATAGGTAAAAGTTATATTATGTGGTGAAATTGAGATAAAAATTATGATTTGTATGGAAAATGATTATTTTTAATCATGTATAAAAAGAAAACTATTAACCCTAGCTCTCTAAAATTTTGAGACAGCATGTATTTTAACTATAACTCCTTAAAATAATTTTTATCAAATTTTTCTCTAAAAACCTTCTTCAGATTACTACGAATATTTAAAAAAAAAAAATAGTCAATTCGGTCCAGCCGTTCTCAAGTGATGCGCTTACTAACGAAGAGTATTCAATTTTTATTTATATAGATATTGCATTTATTTACAAAATAAAGTAAATAAGCCATATATACTTCTACTCATAAATAAAAACTGATCCTTTTTAACTTCGATCATATTTTCACGAGTAAATTGGTCCAGGATAACAAACAACAGACCTACTTGTGTACCTACACGCATATGCTTGTCCATACATATAGAATAGTTAGTTCAAATTACTGATTTTCAGCTTTGTTTGAGATATGCATTACGATTACAACTCGTACATACAGGGAACAATAATAACAGCGATTGGTACAAACGATAACAAAATATCAAGTTACTAAAACTTTTGTGTGTACATTTTGAATACTTTTTATTTCAATATTTTCCGAGAGAATGATTATATTTAAATATTTTTTTAGGCAAAACCTTTTTTTTTTTGCATTGAAAAATAAATAACTATATATTTATACGTATATGTACAGATGAGAAGCTTATGAAATAAATACACGGATATGTACAGATAAAACATGTGATCATGGGCGTACGGAGAGAGGGACATGACTTGTTCCACTGGATACGAGGGTAGTTTGTTAATTCAGGTACTTTTTTAATTTGCCGCGCGGCTCCCGTCAACTGCCATCTATTAATAGACTACTGTCAAATTTTTAGTAGACTGCGGCATTTAGTTTGTGTTTGACAGCCATTGAAAGATGCGTGCACGATGGATACCGCGATTGTGATTAAGTGTGTAATCACCATGGCAAAAATTCATACATTCGACTATGAATTGCTACTCCATCCACCATATTCTCCGGATTTAGCCCCCCCTGCGACTATTTCCTGTTTCTAAACCTAAAGAAATGTCTGAGTGGTAAGAGATTTGGGTCTAACAAAGAGGTCAACACTAAAATCACTGAGAAAACCTATTATTTGGAAGGAAAAAAAAAATTGGGAAAACACTGGACTAGATGTATCGAGCTTAGAGGAGACTATGTTGATAAATAAAGCGCTTTTCAAAAAAAAGGCACTGAATTATCAAACTACCTTCGTAGAATGGAATCTGAGATTTTGCAGAAAGGGCTTGTTAATATTAGGATATTTAGAGAGTTTAATACTGCTTAAGTGGTTGAGTCGTTGACTATAACACTCAGTACACGTTGGGACTGGGTTAGATTCACCGAGTTAGCATGTATTAAGAATTGCCAACGATTAATAATATCATATTTGAAAAAGCACCAGTCCCATCAAAACACCGAAGTTAATAATATTGAATTTGGATGAGTGAATCACGAGGAGAACGCTCCGAAAGCAGTAGTGTTGACGAACTACCAAAATATGGCGAAAAGGTCTCTGAATCTAGAAAGACTTACAAATGATACCCATTTAAATGATCACATAATAATACGTATATTGTCATACAAATCAACAATGTATCCAGTAATTTAACCAGACCCAAAATTATCAACCATATTGCACTCGTTCACGCTGGGGACTAACTATGAATTTAAAAAAAAAATTATTATTATTATAGATACAGTTTAGAATATAGGAACCCAGAGGGTTCTTAAGTGAGACTGGGCTGAATACAATAGGATTGAAATCATACAAAATAGGTCATTTACCATAAACTAGAAAAATGTAGGTCCGGCACTGGAATTTACCTTGTACATTACTTTGTTTAACAACAAAGAGATTTGTTTTATCCTTTTCTTTCAATGAATAAAAACAGATGTTTAGAAGTATTGCAGAGTGCTATTGTATTAAAATTTAAAAACAAAAATAAATGTACTCTATTATCTGTTATAGATAAAAATAATGTTTTTGGTTAAAAGCCAGTGGGGAAACAAAAGAGAGAGAGAGCGAGCATGTATTGGAGAGAGTGTGTAGGATATGCGAGGAGTAGGTTGAAAAATGGAGCATATTATAGGAAGGCCGAAAGTGGAATTAGCGGTGTATGGAGAAAATTATGCTAGGAAAGAGTGTGGGAAGAAGAGAGAGAGAGGGAAGGAGAGCGAGAGAGAGAGAAGAAGAAGGATAGCAGAAATAAGAAAAAGGCTGAGAGAGAAGGAGAGAGCGAAAGGCAGGTAACATACCAAGGAAAGGGACGAAAGAGAATGTCAATGTAGAAGAGAGGATGACAGTAATACAGAGAAATGTTTTTTTTTTTTTAGTTTAGTATATGAATAAATAAGAAATGAAATGCAGGGCAAAACGACAAAAAATATTGAATACATGCAGTAGACAGAATATGTAGCGAGAGCATTGGCTGCTGTTTTTTCGGGTTCTATCTTCAGATCAGAGTTATATTTTTTGGGGTTGTTTCTTATTAAGTTAAATGGATATGTACATACATAATCATGCACTGTCGTGAATATATATGAGAAAATGACACCACAAAAACTAACAACATAGTAGACTGTTGACAGGACTTTAGAATCGGATATAGACCGCCGTTAAATAAATAAAATAAAAAATAAATACAATACAATACGAGTATTGTAATGATTTTACTAGCAACGCAATCTTAGTTGCAGAATTCAATGCAGATACAATTTGTTCTTAAGACAGACTTGTCGCAAATGTGCGCCTTCCCATATGTTCAACTAATGAACTTTGTTGACAAGAGTAACCTGAAAATACCCTCACACTATTCTAAAACACCAGCTTTATTGATAAGTAAATTATACTATTGAGTATCCAAATTATTATGAATTGTATTCCGCAAATTTTGAAAATATTATATTTTTCTATACTCTTGCAAGTTAAGTATCATCCACACTCACTGTTTTAATTTTGTTTTTAATTTCGTATTTAATTTAAATTGTATAGCATATGGAACTTTGCGTAGTCATTCCTCCACTTTCTAATTTCTAATTTAATTTACGTTTTCTTTGCTTTTTTAGAACCTCATAAGGTCCAACGTTTTTAAATTAAAAGAAACAGTATTATATTATAACCTGTAAAATGTAACAATCTGTCAAAATACAGTAGAATCAACTGTAGAACTGTCAAAATTTATATTACTAACGACGCATGCGCACCAACCAAATTAACTAAACACAAATTAAAACACAAATGTGACAAGGAATGCCTATTTTGAAAATCTTAAATCTAGATTAAACTATTAAATAAAAACGTAAATTAAATATCAGTGAGTAGGAATAAGGCTTTAGCAATACAATTTAGACCAATACTGGTGCCTCTGTGTAAACGACCTCATTGACAAAATAAGCAAAACGCATTGAGAAACTCAGGTGAAGAATTTGAACACTTTTTGCGTTTGTTTGTGGCACTGGTTTTATTTTTTAACAATTTTGTTGCAGAAACAAAATGTAAATATCAACCAAATGGATGTTAATGCATACTTGTAGTTCTATTCCAGCGTTATGCATACTCGTACGTGATATCAAAACGGGTTTGTACACGGGACGGGAAAGAACGCTGGACGATAGCAAATACTTTAATTTAAGCAGTGATTCAGAGAACGCGTAGACCTGACTTTGTTTGAATAATGAAATGTATGAACGAATAGTATTTAATGTTATTCTATAATATGTAATCATAGGCGTACGCAAATAAGGGTAAATGGGATACTTGTCGCCACTGAATTTTAAGGTTTACATCAGATGGACTATGTTTTACCATGTAACCTCAGACATCATGTACCATGTAACATCAGAAGTTGGCAACAAAACAATATTATATTGCTTATTACTTTTTTCATGCAGATGAATTAAAATTTATAGATAATATCACACTATAAATTAAAAAAATGTAATTATAGTCCAAATCAAGATAGTTCGGCAGCGACTTATACTTAAAAAATGTCATAAGAGCGGTATGAATCTATAATACGATAATGAATTTTATCTTATTCGTTTCTATATACATTATAGAAAAATAAGTAAGTCAGTGCTTTTTAGTTATATCGGCAGTTTATACCCCACAACTTGTTTTAAGTATGAGCCGAACTCTCGTAATTTGAAATATACTAAAAATTTATAGGTAAAAAATAAGGTACTCTAATTCGCTTAGGCACATTTGTCAAGACCTCTAGAGTACATAACCTGAAAACTTAGACCTAATGCCTTTCGAATACTCGCGGTTACTCATGCGTCGACTAACTGTGCAAGCGACGTTGCTACATCTTACATTGTGTTTTGAACAGCGGAAGTAACGGATGATCATGATGATATTATTTATAAAAAATGTTAATTATTTTTGTTATTTATTCGGAACCATGCTATTTTTATTATTTTAATCGAAAGCTTGATGTTTTTTGAACCATATTCAATTAAATAATATTTTCTCCATTAGATACTTACATGAAATTGTCAAACAAATGCACAAGTTAATGAATACGTGAAAGTTTCGGAAACCTACTCCTATTTAATTTTTTTGATTAATTACTGATTAGCATCTCCTTAATAAGTTAATTTTAATTTAACTTCACAATTATTGCATGAAAGGGAGGTGAAAGAGAAAGAAGATTACAAGGACAGACCTTGGCAACAGATGCGTAACGTTAAACAAAATTTACTCTAGATTAAATAAAGTCTGAAATTAGTTCTGTTACCTCTGTTCATTTTTTTTGCGGACACCCATGAATACGCATACAAAGTGTTACGTACTGCATTGATTATTTGCGAGGTGCAGTGTCTATAAGTTCATTCAGTTAATTGCACATTTATTCAAATATTTAAACAACTTGTTTTAAAATGAATAATTAGGTAGCAGAAGTCATTATATAATGATGTTTCTTAGGTATCCATTAACTGCAGTAATAAAGCAAAAAGTACAAAAACAGTGACACATAGCAAAAGATCATAACGTTCATCATCGTAAAGAATACCTAAACTTTATATATAAAAATTCAGCCTGCGTCGATTTTTGACACAACTTTGCATTTGAATACGCGCGTGTTTTCAAGAATCGAATTCATTTCTTTCCAGTTGATCGTCGTTTATGTTCTCATGTTTCTTATTTACTTTCCCTTTTATTTTATATTAGACTGAACCACAGCAAAACGTTGCCGGGTTTAGCTAGTATATAATAAATATTGTTAACGAATGAACACGCTGTGTACATTAATCTGGGTACAACCCTGCTATTTTAAAACAAACATTATTATACTGCTAATATTTACATAATCTGGTACCCCTACAACTGTGGCAAAACCACCCAACTTACTATTTATGACCGTAGATAATATTTCGTTAAAGTTATTAATGAATTAGTGCTAGTACAAAGTTGCAAATTGATTGTCATTTTAGTACACTATTGCCATCTATATCTAACTATATAACCATGAAGTAATGTTTCACCTTAAGTTTTATTTAAGGTTGGCATAGGCTAAACAGGTAAAGAATACTTTACATTTAGTTTAGGACTCAGTCAGTAAGAACCTCTAAATAAAAAATAACTAGTTCTCTCTTTTGAACAGCTATCTCGTTGAAGATTAACGTACTTAATTTCGGCACTGACTGACTGACAAATTATAAATAACCACGCTTAGAGAATATAAGCTAGTGGTCTATTTTCAAATAAAAATATGTCTAGATATAAGAGAATAATTGTATTTCCAATATTCAACTAATAAATATTCTAAACAATAATAATACCTACCATAATTAGTAAATATATATAACTAAAAACTACATATAAAAATAATAAACAAAAATATGACGGTTAATTATGAATTCATCAGTAACATTTTTTCTGCAAAAATACAGAAACTTCAATCGTGATCGCCCATTCAATATTTCATTTTGTTTAAATTATTATTTTATTTGGTACTATCTTCTGCAATATTGTGACTAATTAAGAAACTGTTGGACATTTTCAATCGTGAGAGCAGGGCCGTCAGAGAGATGTCATCGCATCGGGCGCCAAGATGTAAGAAGAGGGACACCTAACCTAACTTAATGTCATGGTACGCTATTCTAAGAGAGAGAGGGAAATAATACCGCGAATTTTATTGTGACTAGTGGCCGCTAAAACACCTATAGCATCTACAATAAATATCTCTCGGATCGGCCCTGCCTGATAGTCGATTAGGTTTTAAACAAACTGGTTCTCTACTAATTTGTACCTCTAATTCGTCTCTGGAATCGATGGAAACATGAAACCGATGTAAATGTAAGCTGCATTTTAGTTATTTCATGTTCATATTACAGATCACTAAACAATTAATATTTTTGTCTGTTAAAAGATGTTTAATAAATAAAAAATAGATAATTTTATTGTAATATTTTTGAACAAAGATAAATACAAAAGTTTTACTTTAAATATTTATTCTACCTAAATTTTACCTCTTCCTATTAAAATGTAAATTGAGCAAAATTCAGTAGACGGGAAGTAATCCATTCCGGCGCCATTTAAACATCTCTGTTTTTAATTTCTGTTTTACATTATATGTATGTATAGCCGGTAGGATTCGCATACTCGTACGGTACAATAAGAAGTCGAGAAATAAAATACAAACAGATTTTTTATTTTTAAATGATGGAGTTTTAACCGTGCATTTCCTAAATCAATTTCTTGAAATAGCAGCTGACATTTGAACCATTTAAATTAATTGTCGGATAATTATACTTTATTATGGATGTTTATCGCATAATGTTGTTAGATTTGGAATATATTTCACACGTGTTGATTACACCAGACTTTTGCATTTAATTATACATGTACGTTATACATGCTGCGTACAGTTACGTCAAGCAATTCATGTGGCGGATTTCTTGTTTACACAGGCTACGGTTCTTAAACATTATTATAATGGGCTTGTGTCCTCATTTTTTAGTGGTCGATTTTTCAATTGTTGATTGAAATTGATGTTACTAAATGTGTCGGAGAATATTGACGGAGATATAGCAATTAAAAGCTTGAATTGTAGTTTTAGCGCTAGAAAGGAACGGCCATATTTGTATGACGTGAAATGCATTTTAACGTCAGTTATTTGTTGATTAGGTCAGTGCTGTGGTAATGTTCTGTAGCTGTTGGTAGTCAAATATTCAAGTCAAATCAAAGAATAATAAGTTTTTATTTTATTTAACCCTGTTACGGCCGATATAATATTGAAATTTTATTGTTCCTCGAAATAGCTGTAAATAATATTTGATATTTTGATATATAAATAGATATAGCAGAGATTTATGAGCTGTAAGGTTGGTAACCTTACACAAGGATTGTGATGTCACATGCACTTGGAATGTGTACAACGTTGAATCCCTTTAATAATTAAAGAGACAAAATGATTTTTTTAATTGTCAATATCTCTTAACATATAAGGAGTTATTAAAAAATAATTGAACATTTGAGGTTCTAGTAACCCACTTTATCAATATATAGTACACTTTTATTGAAATTAAGACATAGGACACAAGCCCATTTTAGGAAGTTTTTATTAAGTATCATTCCTACTCACTGTTTTATTTTGTTTTTAATTTTGTATTTAATTTTAATTGTATGGCATATGTGTTCCCTTTACCATTTTTAATTTACATTTTTTTTCTTTTTTTAAAACTTTACAAGGTCCAATGCAGGGGACCCTCACTTAAAATAAAATACTTCGATACAGAAAAAACCGCTTTTTGCGACTCTACAGTATTGTTATATCTTCTATGAACTAAAATTACTAGGCGACTCTATGAGCGTATGTAAAGGTCAACTTTCTGTATAAGAAAAATTTAGTCAGTGGTTTTGTAAAAGTAAAAAATATTATGTTATGATATGTAGTACCACTGACTTTTCTTGTAGAGAAAGTTGAACTCTAGCTCATAGAATCATCGAGTAAACTTAGTTCATAGAAGATAAAATAATACTGTGGTGTCGCTAAAAGCGGTTAATTGAAGTGTACTCCCTTCTTATGTTGAGTCGAGAATTTTAGTTTATAGAAGATATAATAACCCCGTGGAGTCAGTATCCAAGCATTTTATTTTAAGTGAGGGTTCACTGGTCCAATGTTTCTAAATTATAATTACTAAATTAAGGTTAAATTGAAATCTATATTATATTATAACCTCCAAAATGTGACAATCTGTCAAAATGCAGTAGGATCTAATTTTAAACGAAGTTCTCAATGTGAGTTTGTCAAAAATAAAAAAATAAAAACAATTTCTATTACTAATTGTTATTAAAAACAGCAATTTTAATTATTCCACATTCAATTTTGTCGAACTGTCAAAATTTATATTACTAACGACGCATGCGCATCAACTAAATTAACTAAATTAAAACTCGAAAGTGACATTGAATACTTATTCTGAAAACCTAAAATATAGATTAAACTATTAAATAAAAACTTAAATTAAATATCAAAACAATGAGTGGGAATAAGACTTTACTTTAAATTAGAGTTTTGTTAAAGTAAGGGTGGGCGATTTGTGCAATATGACAAAAAGTTTAACATACTAAGAACGGAAAACAAAATATTTTTAATAATATGTTACTTACTTTTAATAAAAAAATAAATAAATGTAGATCTAAATATTTTATAAATATATAAAATAAAATTAAAATCAATATTTTGAATTTATTTGTTTAATGGTAATTCATCCTCTATAATCGAATACTTAATCTGCGGGGGTCGATGTCTCTCACTGCGTGACAAATGGACTCATTAAGAAATCAAAATACAAATCAATCAAAGAAATGAATGAATAAAAACCTCAGAGTAAAAGTAAACTATATTACTTGATGCTTTTCTAGCAGATAATCATTTGATGAGGGAGTTCAAGAAATGAGGAAGCAGAGGGGAGAGTATGGTCAATGAAAGTTTGTTTTTAGTATTAAGAGTTCTTGTTTTGATATTTTAGTATAGTTTAAATTACGAGAGTCCGGAAGCGACTCATATTAAAAAAAATTGTGCCGTATAAAACCTAATTTTCTTATAATGTATATAGGAACGAATAAGATAAAATTCACCATCGTATCGTAGATTTATACGGCTCTTATAACCTATATTAAGCATAGCAAGCTATAGTAAGAATGAAATGTTTGCTATATGTGGTAAGAAAAATGGCAAACACATTAAAATGATTAATAAAAATATATATTTTTTTAAATTTATTCTCCTATACTGAGGGTCTATCAAAAGTTTAAGCCTGTCGCACACTGCAAGTAAATCGGCGGCTTGATTGAGCGGCTAGAACTCTCAAAGCAAGCCGACTCCTGTATTCTTTGCATGTGTTGTGTCGCAATACATACATATCACATACATCTACTGCAGGGTGTATTTGAATTGTTTTGCACTAACATAATTTACCATGAGAGCAAACTTTTACTTACATTTTTATCGATACACCACTGTTATGAAAGAGACTATTGCATTCCGTTCCATATCCCTTCCAGTGCTAATTGCATTTACAAGGTAGGGATAGGTTTAGCGTTGTAGCATGTATTCGCTTACGTTCAAATTCTTTGTCGCTTGTATTGTGCGAGATTCATTACATCTACGTAGAATCGTAGTAGCGCGTATACGTCTGGTCAAAATCGCTTAAATACGCTTGCAGTGTGCGACAGGCTTTACTCAATCTTTCATTTTAAAACTAACAACAATGTAACAAACACCATGCATAAATAAAGTCATAATTAAAAGAAAAAGAACAAATCAACGACTTTAAATTAATATAACTATTTCAATTAAAAAGGTTCTAAATTGTCGAGCGATTACGTGAGTCTCGGGGATTAATAACACGAAATGAGTAATTGCATTGCACACTAATGAACTACGATGGGCGGGTCCGCTCGCGCCATGGACTGTGGAGGACCGTGGACTAACAATAAGTGAGCATGCAAAACACTATAGCTTAGCGCCCTCTAGCTAGCTCACCAGGCCGATGACGCAAGGGCACGCACAAATAGAAATATATGCGGTTGTCTATAGAGGTAATACTACTATATATAGACAGAAAGTTTTCGACTAGAAGCGAATAAGACAACCAATATTTTTAATACAAAACAAATAAGTATTTTACCACAATTTGTGCAACTCATAATCTGGTTACGATATTCGATATACGATATTGTACCTAATAGTTTTAATTTAAAAAAATCACAATTGGCGCACAATGTACTTAAGTACTATGCTTTTAGAGTAAAAAAGACCGTTTTTTGACGAGTTTTTTACTTTTATTCTAATGCTCTGACAATAAGTATCATTTTGGGGTACAAGTTAAAAATTATTACTTCTTAAGTTAACTGAAACTTAAGTTAACTCAAGTTAAGGTGAAATTTAATCTTATAAGTTTTATTTTAAACAAAAGAATATTAAAAGAAATATCGAAAGAGAACTCTGATCATGTGTTCAAAAAGGGACGCGTTATTCCGGTTTTACACCAGAGAGACAAAACAACAAAACCCAAACAAAGTTTGTGAACAAAAACATCAATGTTTTGTAAAAACTGAACAGTTTTTAAAACATTTTTGTCTTTAAAAACTGTTTTAGTAAACAAAACACATTCCCATATGGAGTTGGTAAGATCAAAAGAAAACACGTTTGTGTTGATTTTTAGTCTACTTGCTTTGAACAAGCAGTTTTGATTTTTGTGAACATTTGCTCTTGTCGGTTTGTTGTTTATCATTGGGCGGATTTGGTTCAACTATACATTGGGATATGGTATTTTTCTTGGCGATTTTAGGTCGTTCCAAATTAATTAACAGTACTTGACATTCTTGAAATGACTTGACTTGAAATCATGCAATAATTCTTCTGTCCCATAATGAACACTCCTTTTCAATAGAGAACTGGCTCAATATCTCCGTTTTTTTCTAATTGGTATGTCATTTATTAAAAAAAAAACGCATTTAATTATAAAAGCATCGTCGTCGGACATTCTTATGAGACACACAGGAAAACACTAGAAGTCTGTTCAATGTTTTCGAAAAACAGAACTGTTTTAAAATGTAACAAAACATGTTTTTGTTAATGGTATAGAATATAAATAAGGTTTTGTTTCCGTTATTAAATAATTTTTTAAGGAGGTATAGGACGTTAACGTAAATGAAAACGTTGTGAAATTTGGAGGGTCGATACAAATAGGTGAAGCACATGCTGTCTCAAAATTTTAGAGATCTAGGGTTCCTAGTTTTCTTTTTATACATGATTAAAAATAGTCATTTTCCATACAAATCATAATTTTTAGCTCAATTTCACCACATAATATAACTTTTAACTATTCAAAAATGGTGGTATATAAAATAATCTTTTCTGTAACTATTGCAAAAACAAAATTATCAAAAGGATACCTATATACGAAAATATTTAAATAAAACCTTTAAGAAACAGTTAATGTAGGTTATAAGCCGGCAACGTTGCAAATCCCAATTTGAGTGGGAAATTCAAAATCGGAATAAATATTTTATAAAATATAACAATTTATTTGTCAAAGAACCAAATCACGCATGCGTCAACACACGTAAATTTACAGCGTTGCCAAATTTATTATTCCTTTTTCAAAATATTTAATTTGAATTTAAATTGAATTAATATAAATTTGATATTAATTATCAGTAATTTTTCATTTATTTAACTATTATATGCATAGAAAAATCATTTTAACTAGCAAATAGCAGTTTAATAGGGAATTGAAAAATTCATTTTCAAAGATACAATATTTGCTCGTCCCTCATGTACTTCGTATTACCGAGAGATAAACTTTTTGCATTGACGGTACGTCCTGTACCTCCTTAAATGTTTAAATGTGTTTGTATATTTAATATGTATATAGACTTTTTAGACACTATTCGACTTACGCGGGAACGAATTTGTCGCATAAATCGGGGACTTACTATATTATTAAATCAGGTAATAGGCGCAGAAACTATAACGAACTTTCCTTTAAATGTATTTCATTCCTTCTATATCCTTCTTCTAAGGATGCAGACCACTAATATCCCGCAAAACGACCGTCACAATTTTATAAAAATTGAGTTTGTTATAAATCTGCAAAATGTCAGTCTTTTTGTCGGGGTGTAATTGTTTTTCGAAAAATGTTTCTTAATAACATAATGTTAAAGACATTTAAAAGAAAAAGGTCATATTGTATAGTTTTTAAAATTAATGTCCTGTTTAAACAATAAAAATATATTGGTTACGCATATAATACATATTTACAATATAAAAAAAGCAGAGATAATTAAAACTTGGATGGTATATGATACTTTTATAGCTATTTAACGACCTCATTCGCTTATGAAATTGACTCCAGTTGTCCAGCAGTCCAGGTAAAGGATAACACAATGTAGCACAGTATTTGTATCCAGCGCCTCCGGGATTTACATGACCCGTATACCCAACTGACAGATCTTGTTAATGCCTGTTTGGTAATGGACTAAGCTATGTAGACTGATAGTCTATTCATTTTCATTTTTGCAGTATTAGAGAATGTTATGAACCTAATTAGTATGCAACCATAAAAACACCTGTCTTTCATTTGATTTATTTGAGTTGCTTACATTTTAAGATAAACAGTAGTAATTAAGGGAAATGGAATATATGACAAAGCCGCATGTTTCCTTTCACTGCACTAGCATCTCTCTATGCATAATCCATAAAATTTGGAATCACTGAACTGTGATTTAATATGTCATATACGTAAATGCAATTTAATGACAGATTTATATTTATAAATGTATGTCTCCCAAATTAAGATGTGACCTCGGACCCTTTATTTTTCTCGTAGTATTTCCACCCCTGCGCTTGTTACTAGTTCATAGTCCCCCAATTCAAAAACCCTCTTTGGCTTTAAGAATTCCTTCATGTGCATTAAAATTATTTGCAAGACCAGTATGCCACCGTTCGCAGTTCGCCACACTCTGCTGAAGCGACGCTCCATTTCCACAGAAAGTTAATGCATTAATACGACGCTCTACCGACGCGTGAAATTACTTTTAGACGCCACCTGCTATTGTATCTTTTTAGACGCTATCAAAGTACGTAGTATATGTTTATTTATAGTAATATTGTTTTATATTATACTAGCTTTTACCCCCGTCGCAAGCGACGTCTGTCTTTTGTGTGTGGCTTGAACTTCATGTAAAAATTTTAATTCCACCAGAGTTTACCCCCGTCGTAAACCGTCTTTTTGGCGTGTATATTTGAATCCAATAAAATAATTCGTAATCACAATTCATACTTAACTCTACTATAGTTTACCCCCGTCGCAATGCGACGTCTTTTTGGCGTGTATGATTTGAATCCAATAAAATAATTCGTAATTAAATTTCATATTTAACTGTTCTATTTTTAAATTGAAATAATAAATAAACTCGCACATATACCTTGACACATATAAATTGACTAAAAAAAATATATTTTTTTTATCAAAATAAAAAATATTTTCAATTTATGCGTTATTTGACCAACTTTTTTTCAAAATTTGGGATTTTTTTTTTCGATTCGGAAATAAGTTACCAAGGTTAGCCTATATACAAAATTTCAACTTTCTAGCACAATTTTTACTCTCGGCAAATACTGCCCCCTGTGCCCCCAAACAAAATTTTGAATTTTTTTTTATTAATAATATACTTAATTATTCTAGAATCCAGAATATGAACTTTCTCAAAAGTTCCCTACCGGGCCCCCGAATTTCTTGAACCCCCCCTTTTTCAATTTTTTCATTTTTTTTTTTTTGAGAAATGTCAGCATTGAGTACCTTAATACACATGCAAAATTTCAACTTTCTATCTTTTACTAATTAAAAGTTATAGAGCAAAAAAGGGATCACTTTTTTCCAGTTTTTCCAAAATTACGGGTTTCCAGGAAATTCAGGGAAAAATCCGGGGACGCCAAAGGTCTTAGAATTTTTTTCTCTACGAAATAGGAAATTTTTTAAAAGATCGCCGGAGCCGTTTTCGCGCTGCCATACAAAATTCAGTACCAAACATATAAGAATATAAGAATATAAGAATATAAACATATAAGAATAGATTCAAACACCTGGGACATTATAATATACTAGCGCTTCGCCCCGTCGCAAAGCGACGTGTATTTAATATTTGTGAATAAATAAAAGTTATTTGATAAATAGAAAATAATCCTGAAATATTGTTTATTCTTCGCCTTTCGGCTTTACAATCTACATTCTTAATACATTTCATATACTTCAACTTACAATTAAATTTACATTATTCTCCACCAACTTATTTATTCTTCTGTTTTTCCTTTCCTTCTTACTATTTCCGCCATCCAACTCTTTCCTTCACTGCCTCCCTTTAATAGCTGGCCAATATTCCTTTCGCTAGCTACTTTTTCCTTACACTCAAACTTAATGTGCTCCAGTGTTTCGTCCTTCGCACCGCACACTCTACACTTTCTTTCCTCACTCTTTTCCCAGTATCTGTTTCCTTTTTCCTCATTTCCCAATCTAAACCTTGCTGTTCTTCTTATGGGTTTTATGTCTTTTTCTATAAGGTACTGAGGCACAGTACTTTCTTATAACCTTTTATATCTTTTATTGTAGTTACTTTTTTCTATTTTTCCCATTCTCTCCTGCTGTTGTATCTCCTTATCCCTTCTCCTTAGCTCCTCTTCCATACTTGCGCCTTCTTCTCTTCTCCTCTCTGCCTCCTCGATCACCATTCCATTCCTTTCAAAGTACTATTTTCTCTCTTTTGTACCTCCCTTATCTGAGCCTCTTCCCCATTGTTCTTTTTAAAAGTGTAGCCCAGATATTTAAATTCTTATACTTCCTCAATGTCCTCTGTCTTGTATTTTCACCTTATATGTCTTCTTTTTCCACCCCCTTTTTTAAATACCATAATTTTTGTCTTTTCCACATTTAACTCTAGTCCTTTCCTGTCTATATATCTCCCTAGCCGGTGAGCCATCTCCTGCAGCTCTCCTTCCCTTTTTGCAAACAGGACTATATCGTCAGCGTATGCTTAAGTCCATATCTTGTAGTGTCTTCCTATTAGCACCCCCACATCTTGTCCTCTTTCCATTACCCCCTCCAAGTCTGCTGTATATATCGCAAATATAATGCAAAATATTACTTTGTTATAATTCCTTTATTTACAGTAATAAAGCACTGTATTGACCAGTCTCCAGTGCCCCCGCCCATAAGCCCCAAACTTCACCTCGTGACTCCATGCTCTCTTACGTTTCCGAACTTCTAATTCGATTCCTCTAAATTTCCGCCATGGAGCGCCTCCTACTTTTAGCACTCTGCATCGCTTCTTCCCTGAGCATCGTCGGTCCTTAGAGTACTTTGACAGCGCCCCCTCTGCGTAAAATTATCATTTACCATAATGAAGCACAGTATTGAGCAATGTCCACTGCTTTGCCCCTAAATACCAATCACCTCTTGGCTCCATGCTCTGTATCGTTCTCGCACTTTTAATTGTATTCATCTGCACCTTTGCCACAATGCGCCCACTTGCAACACTACAGCCCACCTAAACATCATCGCTCACTAGGGCACTTTCCTATCCCCCCGTTTAGCGCAATCATTAAATAATCCTGCGCTTCCACCCCCTGCGTACTAATCTCCTAACAATTAGTTTTCAAAATTAATACTTTACTGGCAACCTGCATACTAAATTTCATCCTTTGAAGTACATTATTTTTTAATAATTATTCGATAAGATAAATCTTTAATAAATTTTATACTAATTTCAATGTAAACCTACTAATTACATCAATTAATTTATGTTTTTAAGAAAGCCTAGCAGTTCGCTTCTAATAATCTCATCTCTAGGCCTTTTCCTTCCCGTTATTGCACTTTCGATTTAATTCTCATGCCCCGCCACCCACACTTTCAACACCAAAGCATATATTCTGCAACACGGTTACCTCTCAGAGCCATTAAAATCTATCGCCACTACTTCTAACACCACCGTTACTTAGTACTGAACCCCAGCGCCACACTCTCCTCCAATCAGGCACTACCAATTCGATATTACAGCAATTCATTTACATGATTAAAACTGTACTGTAATCTTACATTCTATATTTCGTATTTATATTTACGTTATAATATTAGTCTTCCCATTAATCCCCGCTCCTGAAATAAAATTGTCAAATTTTTGTCATATTTTTAGCTCTCTAGCTTTATCTACCCCTACTTTTATAAATGACCGAAATTTCAAAATTGAGTTTTTTGGCAAAGCTTTTTCCCGCCCCAACTTCCCCAATTTTACGTCGCTACTAAGGTTAAATTCATTTTCGCAAATATGCACATGCATAGTTTCTATTTTTTAACTTTTTTTATTTTTTTGATATTTGGGGCTGTTAACTATTTCCCCCCTATACCTCTCACTCCTGTTCGATTTCACAGCACAACAAACGCACCAAAAATCAATCCAATTCTACTACTGAATCTGAATGTAATTTGAATATTTGACTTATAGAGAACTATTAAGCTTCTATTTAATATTCTACATGCTAAATATCATCGTTGTACCTCTATATTGTTTTTATACTCGGTATACCACTCCCCACTCTAATGTTGCACTTAAGAAAATGTAGTTTTTTTTATATTTTCGTAATAAATATGTCAATCTATATCTGCATATTAAATTTCAGCTTTGTATTTATATTTTAGCATTAGTACCCCCACAAACCTCCGCTACTGAACAAGTTTGTTAAATTTTAGCACGGGGATCTATTTTATTTGTATCTAAGAACATATTTTTTAAACTATAGCCCTTCATCTCTATATATTTCATATTTCTGGTTTGTAGCCCCCAGCGCCCGCCGCCCCTGGAAAGTTTTCTTTAGTTTTTCTTTAATGATACTCTATATAAGGCCTACGTTCCAAATATCAACGTTCTAGCTCTGTTGCGACATTGCTCCCAAAAAATCACGCCGCTACTAAATTTAAATTTTGGTAATCCAATTATTGGCAAACATGCGCAATTAGTGTCTCAATACATACCCTAAGTTTTAATACTACTTTTTCAATATTTCTGGCTCTTACTGTGTCAACTCCCGCCGCCACTGGAAATTTAGGGCTTTTTATTTTTTTTTCTTTAATTACTGTCTACAGCGAGCCTATATATTAAATTTGAACGTCCTAACTCTTTTCTAACATTGCCCCCTGAAACTCGCGCCGATACTGAACTTAAATTTCAAATTTCCAACTATTTGCAAATGTGCACATTTATGATCTCAATACACATACCAAATTTCAGTTTTCTATCTTTTCTAGTTCGTCAGATACTTACAAAAGTATTTCTTCGAATTTTCCAGTTTTGTTCATTTTAGTATTAGAGCCTCTCACATATCTCCGCTACTGAATTAAAGTCCAAATATGTACCTCTTTATCGTTCTTATCATCAGTTTATTACCTCTGCCCTAATGTTACACTAAAGAAAATGTAGTTTCTTTATATTTTTATTGTTATTGTCAAACTATATCTGCATACTAAATTTCAGCTTTGTATTTAAATTTTAGCATTAGTACCCCCCACATACCACCGCTACTGAACAAGTTTGTCAAATTTTAGCACGAGGATCTATTTTATTTGTATCTAAGAATATATATTCTAAACTATAGCCTTTCATCGCCATATATTTCAAATATATGGTTTTTGGCCCCCAGCGCCCGCCGCCTCTGGAAAGTTGCAAATTTCTATAGTGTGTCTTTAATGACACTCTATATATGGCCCCCGTTCCAAATTTTAACGTTCTAGCTCTGTTGCGACATTGCCCCCAAAAAATCACGCCGCTACTGAATTAAAATTTTGGTAATCTAATTATTGGCAAACATGCGCAATTAGTGTCTCCATACATACCCTAAATTATAATACTACATTTTCAATATTTCTGGCTTTTACTGTCTCAACTCCCGCCGCCACTGGAAATTTGGGGCTGTTTTTTTTTTTTAATTAATAACTGTCTACAGCGAGCCTACATATTAAATTTCAACGTCCTAACTCTATTCTAACATTGCCCCCGGAAATTCGCGCCGCTACTGAACTTAAATTTCCAATTTCCAACTATTGGCAAATGTGCACAATTATGATCTCAATACACACACCAAATTTCAGTTTTCTATCTTTTCTAGTTCGTCGGATATTAGCAAAAGTATTTTTTCGAATTTTCCAGTTTTTCCAGTATAAGTTTTTCCACGGAAATTCAGGGGAAAATTCAGGGACGTAGAAAGTCTTAGAAATTCGTCCTTTACATCATACCAAAATTTGAAGAACTTTGTAGGCGCCGTTTAGAAGATACCATATACGATTTTGTTACCGGATATATATATAAATAAATATATAAATATATAAATAACGCTCTATATATATATATATATAAATATCTATGAGTTCTTATGAGTTTTCCATGTTAAATTGGAACATTACGAACATTATAATAGGTAGATGATACTAGCAACTACGGGGCAAACCGTCGCAAAGTGGCGCTTGTTTCACGTATATCATTTAAATTTAACAAATTAATGTGTAATTGCATTTTAAATATTATTTCAATTTTTAAAGCAAAATATTTTACTTGAATATACTTTTTAACAGGTGTAAAAATATTTTCAGTTTTTAACATTTATGCCTTTAAACTTTTTTTCAAAATTTGGTAACGTTTTATATGATTTGTAAATTTTGTATACAAAATTTCACCTTTCTAACACCCTCGGCAAAAATTGCTCCGTGCCACAAATAAAATTTTTAAAACTTGATTTATTTTCATTAATTTGATACTGAATTATTACACAATCCATATTTTGAACTTTGTCCAAAATTCTCTGCTGAGCCTTTTACACTTCACTACTCCCCTCTCATAGTACTATTAAAATATACATTAATTACAAACACTAATTACATACGGTTAATGAAGTAAAATGTCCGATTTAGCATTAAACGAGACAGTGTACCGAGTGATATTTACAGCTGAAATTAGGATCAGAGTTTTATCTTCAACTTTATTATCAGGTCACCTCGAATTCAATTTTATTATCTTATTATATAAAGGGCTGTAACGCGCGTTCGATTTCTTACATTTGCGAATGCGTATTTTCAACTACAACATTCGCGAATGCTTTTTAAATATGGTAACAAATTTTGGCATATGGCATCAAAACTTTTCTTCCTGAAGTTTAATATTCTTTTACTCCAATTTAATTACTAAATGCTTTGATTAGTGATATAATATAAATCCTACCATTTGTGTTCTCAGTAAAGATATCATTTAAAGTAGTTTAGTGTAATTAAGAATTTGGTAATGTACTTTTAGCTCCATTGTGTGTTTATAAAGTTGGAAGTTTATTTTGAATTTTATATAATTGTTATCTCATATTGCAAGTTCAAGTAGGAACTATAATACAAATATTGTAAACCAAATCAGTTGCATTGTTATTTTATAAATTATTTTCATTTTTCATTGCCAAATATATTCGCAAGAAATTCGCATAATCTATTGGGGCTAGTTTGCAATCAGTCGACTCGTGTGCGGAGTGCCTAAGACCCTTATTTTGAAGACCCTTGTTTAACTGGTTTTTCGAAATGGTATATTTTCTTAATTTGACCTTAAATAAAGAGCGAAACAAAATCGATACCTTGGACCGGGCATAAGTAGCCTAATTTAGAAAATATCGTCCTTTGAAAAATCGTTAGAAGTTATCGTCTCCAGTAAAACTTCCACAAAATAAGTTGAGACGTTGGAACGATAGTTATGCTTAAATGCAAACCAATGAAGGAAAGTATTGTTATCCACGAGTTAGAAATGTATACTTTTCATTTAAATAGGCCCGGCCCGGTCCGATCGTTTTACCACGGGTAAACGTTACATGTTTAATATCTATTTAGGGTTTCTAAGCCCATAAAGTAAACTGAGAGTGATTATCACGCGAGCTGTTACAACGCCGCGGTGCGGTTACTATACGAACTACAACTATATGTACACAGCTGGTGCAGACGAAGTCAGACAGCCCCGGCATGAAGTCGGCAGAACGCCAGGGTTCCAGACCATTCCAGGCCATTCCAGGCCATTCCAGGCCCTGGAAGGCTTCATCCTACGTTTTAAATACACTGATCGAACATTTAATCTGGAGTGAACAAACTATTTGAAATAAAAATAAAAATAAAAATTTAAAAAAATTGAAATGATAAAAGATGTTACAAATTTTAATAAATATAATACGTTAAAATGTCAGCCATAATGTCGGCAGAAAATAGAGGAAAATTTAAATTCGTTCAGTCGTTAAGTATAGACCGTAAACCACTGTCAGTCGTCAATGTCAGCGAATACTGACTCCTGTGTGTTGTCTTCATTGAAGAGTGTTGTACAGCGTAAAGCGTGGCTTGTTTGCCACTTGTCGCGCGATAGAATAAGAGAATAGAACTGTGTTGTTAGTGAGAGAACGAACGTGTATACGAGTGAGAGAAAACACAAGACACGAACGTAACTAAACTGGTTTTGTTCAAGTTTGCCACGAGTCAATTTCTCGGTCACAGGGAATCGTTGTTTGCATGTGGTTGCATGCTTTTAATGGTGACATCATCAACAGGGATGTGTACGACACAATAAGATCCTCATTTATGCTATTGTTAAAATTTTTATAGAGTCACGGAATACGGCTCTACTTTTCTCACACTCGTAAACACAGTTTCATTCTCATTCGGTTCGGGCAGATTCGAGGCTAAGGTTTGCAACCAGTCACCTCGTGTGCGGTGGGCCTTAGGCATGTCGCACACTGCAAGCGCTTTTAAGCGAATTTTAACCAGTCGTATACGCGCTACTACACTTTACCTATCCGAACCCTGTAAATGTAGTAAATCTCGCACACTGCTAGCGGTAAAGCCGTACGAATAAGGCCGTTACGTAGGTCACATACTGAAAGCGTATATCAGCGATTTATATGGAAGGGACCAAACGAATACACTGGAAGGATATGAAAGAGAATGCAATAGTCTCTTTCATAACAGTGGTGTATCGATAAAAATTAAAAAGTAAAAGTTTGTTCTCATGATTAATATGTTAGTTCAAAACAACTCCAATACACCCTACAGTACACAAGTTTGACTTGGCGCACTGTCGTATCGGTACGTGATATTTATGTTTGTGACGGCTTGCTTTGACCTGCAGTGTGCGACAGGCCTTATTGTAACTTTACATTTTACAGTACTGTCATTGACATTGTTAGACAATTTATCGTGAAGAGAGGGGAAACAGAAAGGCAGTAGAAGAAAATTGAAGTAGAAACGCGATGAATATCTTATGCGATGAACTGCTATGTTTTTTTTTATAGCTTTACGTCGATTTTAACAACTTGTAGTCCTTTTATATCTTGTTGATCAAGTCTGTCTGTCTAAATCTTGATCAAACCATTTGTCATGCATCCTCTATTTGTTGTTTGACCTGTTTTTCTCAGATGGTTGTATATATTTTTGACAATACCATGTATCGCATTGTACATAGTGTGAAGTAAGGAATGTATATATTTAAAAATTGACAACTACTGAACCCAGATATTATAGTGAAAATATATTCTGAAAACTGAACCTAAAGTCACAGCTCTTGGTTACTGTGCTTTCAACAGCAATGTTATACAATGCGTTTCTATAAACTCGTTATGCAATACGATGAATGGCATTGCGATAAACTGTCTGAGTAACGTATAAAAATGAAAAATATGAATTTATTTTATTATTAAATTTATTTAACAATGCCAATCTAGCCAATTTTATAAACTAAGTAATCTATCTAATTGCATCTACCTTGCAAACGTTTTTATATTTGAAAACATGGAGTGCTAGTACAAACTTGTAAATCGATTGTCATTTTAGTACACCGTTACCATCTATATCTAACTATATAACCATGAAGTAATGTTTCACTCTAAGGTATATTCTTTTCACGATGGGCATGTGGCCCTATTTTTTAGTGATCGATTTTTCAATTGTTGATTGAAATTGATGTTAATAAATGTGTATTGGCGTGTCTATTTTATTAAATATCTAAATGTTGACGTAGATATAGCAATTAAAAGTTTGAATTGTAGTTTTAGTGCTACAAATGGTCGGCCATATTTGTATGACGTGAAATGCGTTTTAACGTCAATTATTTGTTGAATAGCTCAGAGCTGTGGTAATGTTTTGTAGCTGTTGGTAGTCGAAATAATCAATTCAAGTTAAAGAATAATAAGTTTTTATTTTATGTAACCCGGTTAAGGCAGACATAATATTGATATTTTATTGTTCCTTGAAATAGATGTAAATAATATTTGATATTTTGATATATAAATACAAATAGCAGAGATTTATGAGCTGTAAGGTTGGTAACCTTACACAAGGATTGTGATGTCACATGCACTTGGAATGTGTGCAACGTTGAATCCCTTTAATAATTAAAAAGACAGAATGACTTTTTTAATTGTTAGTATCTCTTAACATATAAGGAGTTATTAAAAAATAATTGAACAGTTGAGGTTCTAGTAACCCACTTTATCAATAGATAGTACACTTTTATAAAAATTAAGACATAGGACACAAGCCCATTCAGTTCTACAATCTTTTTAGGCTACCAGAGTTAGGGTTGTTTTTTCAATTCTTTGTTAAATTTCGAGGAATAATTGATACTTTGGTTTTTCAGCTATCATTTTTGTTTGACACAAACAAAACTGCAGGTCAAATATATCGGTTACATTTTTGGTTAGTTAACTGGATCGGTTTTTAATAAAAATAGAATTAAAAACTTATTTCCTAGGATAAATTTCTTCAGGATAATTATATCAAAACAATGTACAATTAAATGTAAGTTTTTAGAATAGATTAAGGACCGATTATGCAGTAGTCAGTTAAAGTATAGTTATATCATTAATAATCCATGTAACACAGGTACTTTGCATAGTTAAACTACAGGTTCGAATCAAGTCAAAATCAGAGTTGGGAATCAAAAGTATCAACCAAGAGAACCAATTTGTTAGTCCAATAACAGTAAAGCAAATGCTATTCTTTAATGCTCCAAGTACTCATCGCACAGACAAAACTGTAATATACCTGAAGACTATAAGCAGATATTTAAAAACAGAGAAAGTCTAAAAACCTTATTGGTTTTATCAAGGAATCAAATTTAAGCTCTATATTTTAAATACCCATATTCGTATTTATAAATTATAAATTATGTATTACAAATGTTACAAGTGTTAAGAACTATCAAAAGTTGATGCACTCAAATTAATATTATAAAAAAACTGACTATTGAAAAATTGGCTCTATTAGATAAAACTTAACTTGTCTTATAAATAAAATTGCCTTATACCCAAAGTTACAATTCTCAAGACAAAGTTTCACGGTAAAATACTATGTGTAAAGACGGCTCTAGATACACCCCCCGTAATCCCTTGTTTTAAACTTTTGCATGTTTCTAGTTCTGCAGTACTTGTACGTCCGTCATGGAACGGGATACACAATATATTTTAATTTACTTATCCAGTCGCGATCTTTCTTTCCTTTCTTTCCCCAGGATGGAACGTTTCAGCAAATGGTAAAGTCGATTACCATTACCAGCTATTACGAGTATATGCTGCAAGTTCTATATACACAATGCAACACATGAAGGTGAAACCGAAGTAAAGCCGCTGTGTTGTGGGGCGGGGGCTGGTGCGGGCGCGTTCTATGCATATGCAATACGATGAAGTGGGTGGGGGTGTGGCGGGCGGTACATGAAGGAAAGCGATGATCGCTCGATCTGCGATCGTTATAAAGAAATATGGCAGACATGGCGCGGTGCTTTTAAGTTTGTTCAATGAGATGCCTACAGAGATTTATACGAAAGCGGCATGGGACCTAAGACTTGGACTGCGTCTAGAGAATTCAATGCTAGTATAATATATCTGTTGTTGAAACAATATCAAGTTAATACCATAAACTCCCACCATTATCGAAGTATATTCAGAAAAGCAGCAGTCGAATACTAACAGTGTTAAAACTTAAAATATTTGTCAGAGTCAGGTATAGTTTCAGTTTCGATAGATATCAGCCATTTTAGTCATTTCGTGCAGTCTGCTCTTTTGCAGTTGCACGAAATGAGTTTAATCACTCCGTACCAGGAATTAAGTTATTTATCTAAATTTTGATAAGAATACCGGTTTTATGACCTTAGAAATTAGCACTGAATCAAATTTATGGTTTGCGAGAAATTAATTAAAAAACCTCCCCACGCATTTCTGTTAAAATAAATAAATGATACTATGTTTCTAAAGTATATATATAACTAGAGTTTACCCCCGTTGCAAAATGTCGTCTTTTTGGTGTGTATGATTTGAATCGAATAAAATAATTCGTAATTTCATTTCAAATTTTAATTCTATTTTCAAATTAAAATATTTAACTCGCTCAATAATAAAATAATTTTTTCATATAAATTAACTAAAAAAAATATTTTTTTTAACAAAATAATTTCGTTATTTGACCAACTTTTTTTTTCAAAATTTGGGATTTCTTTCTTTCAATTTGTAAATTAGGTACCAAAGTTAGCCTATATATAAAATTTCACCTTTCTAGCCCAATTTTTACTCTCGACAAAAATCACGCCCGTTTTGTTTTCTCCACAGCTTCCTACCAGGCCCTCTAATTTTCTCAACGCTCCCTTTTCCAATTTTTCAATTTCTAATTTTCAAAAAATGTTAGCATTTAACACCGTAATACACATGCAAAATTTTAACTTTATATCTTTTACAAATTAAAAGTTATAGAGCGAAAAGTAAAAAAAATATTTTTTTTTTCCAAAATTATGGGTTACCAGAAAATTCTTAGAAATTTTTCTCTACGAAATAGGGAATTTTATAAAGATGCATGGAACAGTTTTCGAGCCACTATACGAATCGCGCAAACAAATAAACATATAAATTTTGACTTGGAAAATTTTAATATAGTATTTCCATTGTAATAAAGTAAAATGTTTTTTATTAGTATTTCATTATGGTACACGAAAAAAAGAAATCTTTTATGAAGAACAAAAGGTGCAAATACAAAACACTGCTTTTGATATAAACAATAACGAATAGAATAATTATATAACTAAATTTATCAGCGTCTTCGGTGGCTTTGTGAGTAGTGTAGTAGTCTACAATGACCAAGATAGTGGGTTCAAAACATACTTAAGACGTTAGAATTCTTCACTGCTTGTGAAAAATTCGAAACCATGACTTCAGAAATTTATAATATTTCATAACTTCATAATGATGAACAATAAAATATTAAGTCGTTATACATGTATCCGAGTCTATGATCAGTAACTGCAGTAACTGCAGTAATTTAGCATTATTTACTATTTTCTTGGCGTTATTTACCAGATCTTGGATCAATCTGGTATGTTACAATTGGAATACATGAGCTTTTGAATTGGATGGGTGTATTGTGAAGAAATCCAATTTGGTAAGCTACCAAGGGGATACCACAAGAAATCATCCATTCAGTTGAATTTCCTGTAGTACACCGCTTGGTAAATTACCAAGTTGGATTTCTTCACAATTATTTTTTTTAGATATTTCGATTACAGATACTATACTGTACTTTTAAAATTATTATTATATTATTAAATAAAAAAAAAACATTTAAGTATGTGAAAACGTGTACAAAAATTAAGTTTTTAGTTTTTAGTACAACAAAATCAAAAAAATCGTTTGTATTCTATTTAGGATTTATATTTTTTGCGGCCCTTTCGTTTCCATTAAAATCTTTCCATTTTTCAGTTAAGGTGAAACATTACTTCATAGTTATATAGTTAAATGTAGATAGCGACAGTGATAGATAGACAGTATAAATACTTTGCACACATAATTTGATTTGTGATGTTAGATGCAGTTTTATTCATTTGCAAAAATAAAATTACAGCCCCTGTTTCCTACGCCACTGTACAACGCGTTCAACTCTGATACAGTGATACATATTTTGGCGGCAGCTCTCATAGGAAAACCTGCGGATTGTACCACATTCCGAACCAGAATTGAAAACAAAGGCCAGAATGTTAAGTTTGTTTGTTTGCCTAAAAAGTCGTCGTACTGGGACATAAATAACGTGAACCGACGTGATGATCGGCCGATTTAGGCGAACTGGCGGAGCCCAGCCCGGCTACCCAAGAAGGCTACCGCGTATCGCGGGTTGGATAGTGTTTGGAGGAACGTAGATTGTCCGCCCGTTGTCAACTAGATCAGAGGTTTTAAACCTTTTTAAACTTGCAATCCGAATGCAAACAGAAGGAATATTTCGAGGATCACTAAAGCCTAATTCCCACTAACTGTTTTGATATTTAATTTACCGTTTGTATTTAATATTGTAATCTAGATTTCAGGTTTTTCAGGTTTAGTAATATAAATTCTGACAGTTCGACAAAATTTTACGTGAAATAATTAAAATTGCTGGTTTAAATAACAATTAGTAATAGAAATTGTTTTCACTTTTATATTTTTCTAAAACTAACATTAAACTTCTTTTAAAAATAAATCCTACGGCATTTTGACAGATTGTCACATTTTGAAAGTTATAATATAATATAGTTAATTTAATATTTGTATTTTAAAATGAAAACTTAAAAAATAAATTAAATTAAAATGGTACTTGTATTGCCATATGCTAAACAATTTAAATCAAATACAAAATACAAAATAAAATTAAAGTAGTGAATGGGAATGATACTTAATATAAACATTATTTTATATAGTTAACTTTATTAATTAATGTAAGTATTATTATTGTTTTAGAATATTTATTAGTTGAATTTAATATACTGGAATTACAATTAATTTCTTATAACTAAACTTATTTTAATTTGGTTCAAATAGACCACTAGCTTATATACTCGTACTCGAAGCGTGGTTTTTTATAATTTGTCCATGCCGTGAAGAAACTGATTACGTTAGTCTTCAGAGAGGAATTCAAACTGATCAAAACAGAAAGATAGTTACTGAAATTTAGAGGTCTTACTGAGTGCTTGAGTATATGCAGCATCGGTATTATTGCCATAGTGGTAGGAGTACCTGATGTATGTAACGCCAGTGTAATAATGCTTAGTTTAAAAATAGCAGTGTTATACTCAGATGAATGTACACAGAGTGATCATTCGTTAACAATATATTGGGTCTTTCAACAATAGTGGTCATTTTAAATCAATAGAAAAAGGAAGGTCAACAATATATAACAGAATTATACTCCCCTGGTTGCAATTAACATTTCTTAGAACCGACTGGAAATTTCTTGCGGACTAACGGTTGAAAACCACTGAACTAGATTTTTGATCTTTGATAGGCGGCAAACATAAATACTATCACTAGATAATAAAAATATTTCTTTTATAATAAAGTAATTATAAAGTAATGTTAGTACATTGTAAATGGTAAGAGGTAAGGGAGTAACGGTGTAGAGGGGAGAGAACGTTGCAAGTTGAACGAGTGGTGTAAAGTTACATCCATTCTGAAATGCAGCTTGAATATTGATGCAGACAAGTTGTCATTAATATTCAGGTATGACATATTCTCGATAAACAGGTTACAAAACATTCATATTATACAAGAGAGATAATTCAAAATGCGACATTTGATAAGAAGGGAATCGTAAATCGTAAATTGTAAATGGTATAATCATAGATTTTCTTGTAGAATAAAAGATATAAAAGTAAATAAGAATTATAAATCATTTGATCATAAAAACTAAACAACAATATGGAGCAATGCGTTAGAGGAATTCACTAAGCACAACTGGTAACACTACACCAGAGATGGCGAAACTTTTCATTTGATAAAGTGTTGCACTGTTGCATTAATGAAAAGAAATAAAACAAATGCATTTTACTTTCGATTAATTTCGTTCCTTCACAACAGTGGTGTATTGATTGATAAATATTAAAATAGAAGTTTACCTCTGTTAAGGTAGGTTAACCAAATAACGCCCACATCAGGGCCCCTCCATTTTCATTTAATATTTCAACAAAGGTTACCAGTGGAATGAAAACTATGAATATTTTTAATAAAGCATATACGAGTATATTTGGATTAATAAAATTGCTAAATTTTCCAATTTATGATAAAAAAAAGAAACTATATCAATGGGCGTTATTAGGCACCATTGATCCAAATAACGCCCGGACTAAAATAATCAAAGAAATCACATTAAATGTAAACATTTTCCTAAACAAATCGAAGCAATAAACATTTTCATTAAATATAATTAGTTGCAGCCTCTAGGACAATTGAAATACATATCTTCCTTAGCCATACCCACAGACACACAATTCATGATCCTTTTTAGGCTCTTGCCGGATTCAGCATTTGAGCTTGAATATTTCGGAATGCCTTTTCAAAACTAATTTTAGCTACTTTCGGCAAGCCATTTCGTTTTCACTATTAAACTGCCCACTGCACGTGTTCCATTGTATGTATGTTCACACATATATGCTAAATAATTTACCATAAAAACAATGGATTTTAAAAAAAAAATTATGAAATATAAACACATTTACTTATTTTGAAGCTAATAAATAAATAGATTACGTCACTTCCACTTCTTATGCTATATTGCATCTGATTAAACTAACCAGAAACAGCAGCAAATGTGACAAATGACTACACACCCTGCCTACTCCTATCCACCGCGTTTAGCGGTTTCTAGCTTTTATGTGTATCTAGTTAGCATTAGGCGGGCGTTATTTGGGTGACCTACCTTAGTTCACATTCTACTGACAGTATTTTGCTCCAGTACGAGTGCACTCTTATTGTGGTCATTCACGTACCGGTTTATCTGACAGGTTTGCACAGGAAATTATCTGTACAGGTATACCGGAGCGTATATATGTATGTGAGAATACATATAAATGAAGACAAAAGTACATTCTTCTATCTTAGACGCCGAGTCAGAAAAAAATTAAACGAAATTTTTCTTATTGAATAAAAGGAGGTTTCACTAAATAACACAAATTTTTAGGCAGAATTGGATGTCGTTTAGGCATCTGATGAAGTTGGTAACTGGTGAAGCAAACATTTATATTGTCATGGTATGTGAAGGGTAAAAGGGAAAGAAAGGGTGCGGTAGTAACCGATGGTACTATGTTTCAAGACCCTGATATAGTGTTACTGAACGAATTAAAAAGAAATGATTACCAGAGACAACAGCCAGAGACAAGCTGAAGGACCACTACACGATTGTAGGATATATCATAGTGTGTAGTGGTGGTGACTCGATGACTGTTGGACGTTGGACTGTTGAATTCCAACAACGACAGTCATAACTCAAGGTGAGGACGACAGCGCCATCAGATAACACCGAAGTATCTATGGTAAGAGAAAACCAGCCCCACAGAACCACTACCCGTCCCACTACCAGTATGTATATGTATGTATATACATATATAAATAAAAAATAACAGAAAATTCGAATAACTCGTATAAGAACAAATGAAATTGTGAGTTTGAGTTAATTTATTTATTTTTTTTAATTTAATGTCAATTATTACCAGGAATCGAATACTTCTCTATATGCAGGGCCGAATTTAGAGGTGTGAAGGCCCTGGAGCAACGAAGGAGCCCCTAATTATTTTCCGAATAATTTTTTTCCGTCAAGTCTTTCAAAAATTTAGTGCATTGATTTCTATAGTGGAGGCACCGTGGCTGTAGCCCTGTCTGCCCTCCCTCAAATTCGGATCTGTCTATATGATAGAACACAAGGTGTTTAATGTATAAATACTGGTATAGCGACATTAAATTAAATTGATGACAACTGCGTTTGCGGTCTGCGGGCCGTGTCACGTGTGTTTTAGGCCTGTCGCACACTACAAGCCTTTTTAAGCAACAGTAAATTCGAACGTAAATCGGCGGCTTGATTGGATGGCTGGAACTCTCAAAGCAAACCGACTCCTGTACTCTTCACAGGTATTGTATCACAATAAATAAGGCAGTACGCCAAGTCAAACTTGTGTGCTGTAGGGTGTATTGGAGTTATTTTGAACTAACATAATTTATCATGAGAGCAAACTTTTACTTTAATTTTTATCAATATACCACTGCTATAAAAGAGACTATTGACTATTCGTTTGGTTAAAATTCACTGATTCACGCTTCCAGTATGAGAACTACGTAACGCCTGTATTCGGACGGCTTTGTCATTTGCAGTGTGCGAGGCTTCATTACATTTACAGGGTTCGGATAGGTAAAGCGTAGTAGCGCGTATATGCGATAGGCCCTAATAAACATCAGCGTTGTTACCCAGTATAAAATTTGGTAAAGTGTCCTGTTTTGTGACGTTTCTATCACTATTGCACTTCAATTATAGTTCGCATCAACTTTATTGTCATTTGTATTCCGACAGGTTTTGCCATTTGTAGCCGATAAAATGGATATTTCATATGAACAATTGTGAGAAACTAAACTGTAAATGAACTCTTTCATGACAAAAAATCATACTCATCTTCAATATGATAGTACGTAGTAAATAAATAAGGTATCATCAATCTATTGGTGTTCCAGCTTTTCATGCCATTAAAAAAGTATAATCTGCCAAACTCCTTCAAATATATAATTCCCATTGCAAAGAAACAATGTTTTTTACTGTTATTTCATTATGGTACATGCAAACAAAAATTCTTTTATAGAGAACAAAAAGAGAAAATACAAAACAATATTTTTGATCTAAACAATAATGAAGAGATAATTCCGGCTTTGAGTCTATTTGAATTGATAAAACAAATTTAACTTTTAATTTATAACTAAATTTATCAGCGTCTTTGGTGGCGATGTGATTAGTGTGGTTGTCTATAATGCCCATGATAGTGGGTTCAAATCAGATAGATACGTTAGAATTGTTCACTTCTTGTGAAAAATTCGAAGCCATATTTGCAGAAATTTATAATATTTCATGACTTCATAATTTCATTGATAAGCAATAAACAAATAATTTCCGCAAATGTCACAGAGATAATTTTCACACAAATAATTTTTTTTTATTGATTTTTCAGTTTTTTACAGCACTTAGAAGTTAAAATACCGATTTTTCATAAAAAAATAACAACGACAGCATTACCTCGGCATTTATGTAAAGGAAGAGTTTGCAAAATTTCAAAAGGACCGCTGCAGTAGATTTTGAGCTAGAGAGCACACCGGCTTTGAAAAAACTAAGTGTGAAGAAGCGTTTAAAAGGTTCAAAGAAAAACGGAACCAGAGTAGAGAGGTGAAGTATATCTCCTAAAGTTTTACTCCAATTGACTTTAAACTTTCACACAATAAACTTAATATGTTTTATATTAATACAAAAAAATTTTAAAAATTCGAAAATTTACCTCTCCTTAAAACGTTAAAATTGTTCACTTCTGTGAAAAATTCGAAACTATACCTTCTGAAGTTTATGATATTTCATATCTTCATAATTTCATTGATCAACAATAAAAAAATATATAATTACTAGAGTTTACCCCCGTCGCAAGTGACGACTCTCTTTTGTGTGTAACTTGAATTTCATTTCAAATTTTAATTCCATTTTTCAATTGAAATATTTAACTCGTTCTATATTAATTTTTCATATAAACTGACTAAAAAAATTTATTTGTTTCAACAAAATATAAAATATTTACAACATATTCGTTATTTGACCAACTTTTTTTCAAAATATAGGAATTTTTTTTTGACTTGTAGATTAGTTACCAAAGTTATTACCATATACAAAATTTCAACATTCTAGTACAATTTTTACTCTCCTATTTTATCCTTTTAATGTTTCACTGGACCCCCCCATTTTCTCAGCGCCCCTTTTATAAAATTTAGAATTTTTAAATTAAAAAGTTATACAGAAAAAAGTGATTATTTTTTTTCCAGTTTTTCCAAAATTACGGGTTTCCAAGAAATTCAGGGGCAAATCCAAGGACGCCAAAAGAATTTTTTTCTATACGAAATAGGAAATTTTCAAAAACATCGCCGGAGCCGTTTTAGTTTTACCATACGAATTTCAGCCACATATAAGAATATAAAAATACACCTGGAACATTACAAATAAAATATGCTGCTTCAAAGTAAACCAATTTTTATTGAAATTTCCAAACCCGTGTGTACAGATATCTGACTTTAAAATAGCAAGGTACAAAAACTGATGTGTTTCTTTGAGACAGTGTGAATCGAAAACATTATTCTTTCACACCGATAACTTATACGAGGAACTTGTCTTTAAATTTTAAAACAAAGGGTAATAAATTACACCGGGGTTTCTGGAATGACATCCTACAAGACCAACTGAAGCATTGTTTTATCGTTGTCACCAAACCTAGAGAGTTAGGGACCCAATAGTCCAATAGTCCTAAATACCGAGCTACCTCATCTTCCATTTCTTGAGAACCGAACGAATGTCCTACGTATTATACGTCCTGTACTGTCTACCCTATTGCAATATATTATTTTTAATGGTATTTCAGACAACAGGTGAATTGATATTTCAACAAGGAATTTATAAAATAGAAGATCTGAGTTTTTATTTTGCTACCAAATTATAGATGATATCGTACTACCAGTAGGTTCATTTTTAAAACTTTTGGGGCACCAACTATACGAACGTAAACAGAGATGTACCGTGCGTAGGCGGAGATAGTGATCCGTATTGCTATACACTATGTATTGAGTAAATTTTGACTAGATAAAAAAGATTTCGCGTGAGGTCTAATGCCTCGTACAGATTGGTGCGACGTAAACATGCGACATCCAACATTTATATATTTTCATTCATAAGTTGACATTATTTAGACATGAGTGTACTAAATGTGTTGTACTTTTAACGTACAGACTAGTGCGACATAAACATGTGACACTAATAAAACCATTATCTATTTTTTTTTTAATTTTAGGTAGTATTTTTATGAAACAAAAATGTTTCAACACGAAATTGGAACATCTAAAGAAATTACGGTTTTGAATGTGATCTGAAACAAAAGGATTGAGTATTTACATAGCCTCTAGCCTCTATCACTTCTTCATAAATATATTTTTTTCTAATGTAGGTTGAAGGAATTCGTTCGAAATATGAAAGTTTCCGATGTCTTAAGTTGCATGTCGCACTAGTGTGGACGTGTTGTACAACTTCTTCTAAGAAATGTTGGATGTCGCATGTTTAAGTCGCACGTATGTGAACGGGTTAAGGAGATAATATTATCACAAATTTGAGATTACAATTTGCAAATTTATTAATAATAATCTGATAACAAAGAATTTTTAAAATAGCTTTTAGAAATAAAAACATTACGTTGCAATATTATCCAAAGTGTGTAACTAAATATCGCGACATTATATTTCTACTAGAGTTTACCCCCGTTGCAAAACGACATCTTTTTGGCGTGTATGATTTGAATCCAATAAAATAATTCGTAAGTACATTTCGTATTTAATTCTATTTTTAAATTAAAATAATAAACTCGCACAATAATAAAATAATTTTTCTTTTTATACGTTATTTGACCAACTTTTTTCAAAATTTGGGATTTTTTTTTTTGATTCGAAAATAAGTTACCAAGGTTAGACTATATACAAAATTGTAACTTTCTAGCACAATTTTTACCCTCGGCAAATACTGCTCCCGTGCCCCCAAATAAAATTTTGAAATTTTCAATTTTTTTTTATTAATAATATACTTAATTATTCTAGAATTCAGAATATGAACTTTCTCCAAAGTTCACTACCGGGCCTCCGAATTTCATCAACCACTCCTTTTTCAATTTTTGAATTTCTAATTTTTGAGAAATGTCAGCATTGAATACCTTAATACACATGCAAAATTTCAACTTTCTATCTTCTACGAATTAAAAGTAATACAGGAAAAAAGGGCTCACTTTTTTTCCAATTTTTCCAAAATTACGGGTTTCCAGGAAATTCAGGCAAAAATCCGGGGACGCCAGAAGTCTTAGAATTTTTTTCTCTACGAAATAGGTAATTGATGGAGCCGTTTTCGAGCTACCATACAAAATTCAGTACCAAACATATAAGAATATAAACATATAAAAATATAAACATACAGTTGAAACATTATAATATAGGATCCAGCTGTATTGAAAAAATAGCGTACTTTGAATTCAATATATATTAAAGAGGAGTCATTTTGTGTTAATTCTGACTTGTAATGTTTTAACGAGGGGACCAATATTGATAAGGGAATAGTGTGGCAGTAGAAAGTGTAATTTTATAATTTGTTTTACCTGAAAATGACCTTGCATGGAGGTCGGAAGCTGCTATAGCATCTTTTTATAGTTAAGTTTTATATGATAAAAGGGTTCTTTGATTGAACATATACCTAGTAAATGGATGGTGATTCTAAATGCTTACCTAGAATTATTATTATTATATATTATATATATGTGTGTGTGTGTATACAAAATGCTCGTATACATTATGTAAGTAATATTCGTATATGATTACAATTTGCAAGTTTTAGAATTTGTAAAATGATACAACGCAGGCGATATTTAATAAAATCGTGAATATTTTTAAATATATTAAAGGCGCCAGATAAAATCTCCTTTTCATATATTCGTGGTTTCTTTTTAATTCTCTATATATGTTGTATTAGAACATTATTTAAAGGTAAGAGAGTAGTAACGACGGGCGATTGTCGGGCCAAAGGCTAAATGTGGCCAGCCTCCACGAATGTAAATAATCATTAACTACTCCGGAGCCCGCAGCGACATGTATGTAAATGCTTGTATAGTGTAGCAGAGTATATACTACGAGTTCCAGTGGCGGAGCTTAATATTTCTCAAATGGGGGAGAAGAAATTACATTATTTACTACGCTTTCTGCGATATACCATTCGAATAAATTTTCATGTAATTTTATAACTGTGAATAAAATATTCAGTTACACCTCTGAAACGAATAAATTTATTTAACGTCGCCTTATTTCGGGTGCTGAGTTCTATCACCGAGTCCTTCTACAATATTGTCAGTTTTTATGGTGTTAAAACTCATATATTTAAATGTACAACAATACTGCCTAGTAAGTTTATGATTAGATAAGGACATAATCAAATAAACGTCACAGCCACCAAATTCTAAAAATATAACGCTTGTTCGATGATCGAACTGAAGCAGTTTAATGTCAAGAAAATTTATAGAATATATACAATATTTACTAATAATAAACATTCCACAATTAAACTGCAACATTCTCAAGGATTATTATAAGCAAACATTTGAAATTAAAAAACGAGGAAAAATCTAATTAATTTCTATATTTCATATTCTATATATATAATAACTAATTTAATGTCCTTATTTTAAATGCATGTATTGTTTTAGTGGCAAGAGCTATCAAAAGTTGATGCACTTAAATAAATCTTTAAAAACTAATATATAAAAACAAAATATCATAAATTATTATTTGCCCTCATTCTAATTTATTACATCATGTGTCATCGTTTCTTTAACGTCATTTTAAAAACATCCTTCTGATTGCATGTTTAGAGAGTAGTAGCTTCATTTGCGACAAATACTTAATCTAAGACGACGGTATTCCAAGGCGATAAAAGAATCACATGACGCATGACTTTTTTTCAAAGATATTTTGAATTATTTTTATAACAAAACAGTACTAAATAAATATCCCGCTTAACACAGATAATTAAGGTCTAATAAACATAATTAAAAATTATCTTTTACGTAAAAAATGTTACCTACTACACCACGTTTTGTGCAAATAAAGGTACCTTTTATTGAGATAGTAAAAATATAAAAAAATTTATAACCTTTGGTAAAACCGCAATTTACATTTATATATTTGTAATTTAGTGTTTACACTAAAAAATATAACGTTACGTAAATAATTAATTATTTATTTTATTGCTGTACGAGTAATTATTTAATTTGTTTATTTTTTGTTATGATTGAATAGTGTAATGTTCTCTCTTGCCGGTTCAACAGCCAGTTCTGAGACAAATAACACAATAACAAAATATTAAAAGAAAGTTAAATAAATTAAACAAATTGTACTTTATACTATATATTATTTCCCATTTAAATTTCGTGTTAGAATGTGTGGTTCGTAAATTATCGAAATTCGACGAAATATTTTGAATTTACACTAGAAAACAACAAATCAAATTTTTATCATATTTAGACTTCTTTAAATATTCTCGCAAGATTTAGATTGGGAAACAAAGAGAAATACAGCAGACACTGGGAAAATAGAGTAGAAAGATAGAAACGCTGTAGCACATTATGAATTCATATGAGAAAAGAGAAAAAAGTGAAAGGATGATTGTGCAGTTATTAAATGAAAGAGGTGGATGACGGAAATAGAAAGAAGAGCGAGGAAAGAGAAGGAAGGGCAGAGTAGAAGCAAGAGGAAGAGGAAAGCGATTGTGGTTGAAATTTATCTGTTTTGTTTTTATTTTTCTTTTATCTTTTGGAAGGAGTGAGAATGGGAAAGTAGAATAAGAATCATAAATAAAATGTAATTAAGCACAATGATGTGGCAATGGTAAAAACATTAAAATAAAATAATAATAATAAAAATAATATTGCTAAGTTTCGCTGAAATGAAATGTTACATATATTTTAAGGATTTGTATTTGTAATTAACTTTTATTAAGTCATAATTTGAAGAGGGCTCTTGAATCCGCCGCTACTGTATACTAGTATACTTCGTAGTACATATATACGCGTGAGACTGTGTTGAGGTTGATACAGTATTCGTACTTCTGCCATAGCCGTGCCGTGGTGGCAGTTTACTGTTCGCAACGATGCATGTTTTACTTTTTTATTATATTTTTTACGAGGTACTCTACTATGTTCATACGGGTGTATTATATACCTTAAGGTATTCAGAGCTCTATTGTTGCAGACCTTAATTGTTTGTTGATTGTTAAAAATATGATGAGGCCGTCATCGTAGCCAAGATCACTAACAATGTGACGACTGATACGGTTAAAGGTCTTAAACTTGCTACATTACATCTACGTCACAGGGTTTTATAACTAATATTTACGTTTTCATGTTTTCCGATATTAATTACAAAATGTTGGATGAATACTTTCTTGAGATTATAGTGAGTAAGTATTGTTAGGCGAATTGAACACTGAATAAGAGGGATGGAGGATTCATCCAATCATGCATATCCGAGTATGAACACGAGAGGTATAAGTTTAAAGGCATTGCACCGCATTTTGGACTAGACCTCATAGAGGAATAATACCCGCCGTTTTTTTCACGTGGTTTAAAGGCATTGTACCGCATTTTGGACTAGACCTCATAGAGGAATAATACCCGCCGTTTCTTTCACGTGGTTTATCGCACACACTGCGGATAAACTCGGTGCGGTCTTATCTTGTCTCGACAAAACTGAATACTGGCCTGCATAAGGCCTATGAAACGATTTCTTTTTAAATAAAATATTAAGACATACTGCATGCTTCGTTAAAATTTGCGGATTAATTCCGTAGTGCGTGTGTCCCCGTTTAACTAAATGTTCTACAGAAAAAAGATAATTTTCTACATAAAAAAGATTTAATTTCACGCTGCGGTGATTTTTGTAGAAATCTACATATCTTTTTTCTTTCGCAGAATTATAACCGGTGGTGTGTGCATGTTCCATATGATTCCATGTGTTACAAAATTTGTGTTTTAAGTGGCATCTAGCCTTTAGGTGGCGTCAGGTGCACAAATTTTGTACTTGTACCTTAGACCTTAATGAGTGTTTATTAAACACGATGTAGTCACGCAAATTTTGCTTTCGTATGCGGGAAAATGCAAAGTTGTGCCAAAAGTATATTTGTATATTTCTAGAGAAAATAACTTGATCAAAATATGTCAACTCAATTTACACTCTGTTATATGGTAGAGATTTCAAATCAAAGACTGGAAGCACTATTTTTTTTTTAAACTCTGAAAAGTTTTAACCGGCTGACTATTATAGTACAGAACCAACAGTGAAAACAGAACCTTTTTTTCCAAAATGAAGAACAAAAATTTAATGAAATAATTTCGATTTTACATAATATGATCCAACATAAGTAAATTAAAAGTTAGCCAAAGATGATTTTAAACAATTTTAAAATAGTAACACATGTCTGTCCTTCCGTATATAAGAATTAGATCACTTTTTCTAAAATTGTAACATATTTATTTTATTTTAATCATTGATTAACAAAACAGTCAATCTAAATTAAAATAATTAAAAAAAAAGAGAATGAAACATGTTGTAAAAGTCTAAAGTCTTCTTAAGTCTATTCCACCTTCTGACACTTGACTGACATCTACCGGCCGCATCTACAATGAATCTACGATACAGACAGTGGACCATTTTCTCACAAAGTCTACATTTTGTCCCATAATGTTACGAATGGTTGAAACAAAAAAACAGCACGGTCTCCCGCTGCTCCACTTACCCTTTTATTTGTTTCAAAAATAAATTTATTACTAAAATAAATATTAATTATTTTTTTAAAAGATATTATATGTTTTTTTTCCTAAAAATGCTACCTGTAGACAAATATTTGTACTACGGGTAATATAAAAAATATAGTAGTTTTTATTTATTTTTAAAGATAATTTATTTTACCTTTTCACACCTGTGATAAACTGTCAATTTAAGGTTTAACTTTCATATTTTAGGTTTAGGATGAATTTTCGTTTATTAAGGGAGAATGAAGGTCGTCAATGATGGATGCAAGCAGATATAGACGGATTGAGTAGATTGTTTCTATAAGTGTCAATGTAGTTGGCAATTAATTCCAACCAAATGGTGTTTAGATTTCTACCAGAAGGAGAGAGTGACGACACAGTGGTCGCGAGTGTTTATGCTTGTGTAACAGTGCCATAGATTCAAAGGGCTAACCCTTACACTTGAGGTTAACAAGGGTTACACTTGACACCAGACTGCTGAATCTTTAGATTCAATCCCCGAATATTTTATGGGTTTGGTTGATACTAAATTTATTTGATTATATCCAAACACAAGCTACATTTCATTAATTACGTCAGACGCGAGAGGGGGGGGGGGTAGGTTTGCACAAAATGTGACAATGGGGAGTCATAAGCTTTGTGATGTCACATGTAATCTAAAATATTAAAACTACTAAAAAGTGCCACAACGAAATGAACATCCTATATTATAATATTCCAACTGTATGTTTATATGTTTATTTTCTTATATGTTTGGTTCGAATTTTGTATGGTAGCTCGAAAACGGCTTGACGCATTTTCTTGAAAATTGCCTATTTCGTAAAGAAAAAAATTCTAAGATTTGGCGTCCTCGAATTTTTTCCTGAATTTGCTCCTTCCATTTTCTGAGAAAATTAAAACTTTGTATATGCTATGATACCTAATTTATAAATTAAAAAAAAAAAAATCCCAAATCTCAAAAAAAAGTTGGTCAAATAATGAATAAATTGAAAATATTTAATATTTTGTAGAAAAAAAAATATTTCTTTAGTCAGTTTATATGAAAAATTATTTGTTTTTATATGTAAAATTAATATAGAATGAGTTAAAATTTCAATTTAAAAATGAATTAAAATTTAAAATCAAATCCAATTCACACACAAAAAACAGTCGTCGCTTTTGACGGAGATAAACTCTAGTTATATGTATAAGTATGTTATTATAAAGTTTAAAATTTTTGTGTGAAATTTCAAAATTTGTAATTATCATGCGAACGTCCGAAGGCACTCGTAAGAATCAGAAGGAACCCGACGATAGTCGAACCAGTTATATCAGTTATCAAAGCAGAACTGATTATTAGATTCAATGTTTAAAATTTATTTGTTGTTTACTTTTTTATTTAGAAGTTTACTTTTGTTTTTTAACGGTCACATTTAGTTAGTTCTGTTGTTTAAATAAAGTTCTAAATTGAAATTTTCAAAATTTGTGACGTTGCAGCAAGTGGTGGTCCACAAAGTGTGACAAGGTGTTACAAGTACAGGGATCGTAAAATCATTAGGTGTAGTTCACACATGAGGATCACGACACCTTACATTCTATCAATATAGTAAGAGATCGTCGGTGATACGCCGACGTTAAATAAATAAATAAAATTACGTGTTAAAATAGCATTGATACAGTTTAAGCGCATGGCAAGATACTCGTGTGTGGGCACTGCGCACTGGGCACCTATCCTCTACTTTTAGTGCTTGAAATTCTGTTACTTTAAATAAGGCTATACACTACCTAAAGACTGAACTTATTAAAAACAAGAAACGTTTTGTTTGATTGCTGTCAGTAGCTGTCCGCCCCTATGATTTAGGAAAAGGTACACATACATCATCCAAGAGCCCAATACAAATACAAAATATACATATGAACCATACACAATACATATCAACAGACCTGTTACATAAACATGCATATTTGAAGTGAAGGTGCACCAGTGACGGACCTAGATGGGCCTTCAATATAAAAAAATATATATTTCTTATACTAATACTAACTATATAATCTACTTATTCAAAAGAGAACTTCAACCAATATGTGAAGCATGTACCCTACTAACGGTAAAGCATATTATTCTTCAATAATCAAAGTCTGAGAAATATAGGCAGATATTTGAATGCAGGGAAAGTCTGCAAAACCTTACTGACTTCATCAATAAAACTAATTTAATTTCTTTATTTTAAATATCCATACTCGTATTTATAAGTTATAAATTATGTATTTTAAATGTTTATAAATGTATATATTGTTTTAAGTGCTAATAACTTTTCCAAGTTGTTAAATATTAAAAAAGTAACTATATCAGAATAACAGAATATAATGAACACAAATATGGTTTGATCTCCAGCCAAGATCAAGTTTTGGAGAAATCGAAATTTCTTTTTTGACTTGAAAGATGTCGAAGTGTCTTAAAAATGATGCACCAAAATAATATGGGCAGTCAAAATTTCCCAAGTACCCCAATTTCAAATCTACTGTATTTACTTTTGAATCGTGATCGAACAGATATGATTTATATGAGTGAAACATTTTTGAATTACTTTTAAAACAGTATTTCTTAACTATAATAATAACTAATAATAAAATTAAGAATTGTTCAAAAAAACTCTTTTAAAAATGATTTGTAAAATGTTTCACTCATATTAAATCGGAAACATAACTTGAATAAATTTTCACTAATCGATCAAAATTTTATACATTCCAAAAACGACTTTCCAAAAACGACTAGTTTATTTTTTTATGAACAATTATGTGATTAATTTTTCTAAAATTTTTAATTTTTCTTTTAAAGAAAGGCATCAAATAAATTTTGTTTTTTTGTTCCATTGAACGAACAACGTTTCCGGCTACTGAACCCGTCTGTAAAAAAGTGTTAATGGGGAATGTCAAAAATGTTGTACTCCACTATTTTGTTATAAATCACTGCACAAATGAATAATTTTCATAGTTCATTAGTACTAGAATAAAGTATTACGCACAGAAATTCAATTTATTTCATTATTTCGCTAAAAAAATTACAAAATATAATTATTTTTTTTACTCTAGAGTGACACAGTTCTTAATGTTTGACTATAGTGTTTTTTTATTATATTCCTGCAACAGTGTGTTTGGGGTCATCCATAAATTACGTCACACAAATTTCTTGCACTTCTTAACACTACTGCACCCTCCCCCCTATGGTGTTATGACACACATTTTAATTAATAAATTTTTTTGTAATATTTTATTCTTCTTTGAATATATGACCTCTTGTTTTTTTAACCTTGCGATATTACCTTTTTTTAACTTTTCTTTTTATATATTTTATGCTGAATATGACTCATAGCGCTTCTACCCCCACCCCACCCTTGTCACAATTTCTAGAACGTACTTTATCGATGGCCCCTTGATATATTTGTTTATTTTTGATTTGTTTGATTGGTGAGTTAATTCTTTACCAGTCATGGAATAAAATAAAATATTGCAAAGCATTATGTTCAGTTCACAAGTGGTTTTTTGAATTTCAAAGGATGTTGGCCATTTGTCTACATCCGCGATGTAGCTCCATATTTCAAACTTCTTTCCCGTAAGAAAGAATTTCCATTTCTTGCAATCATCACATCACCAATACAATTAATTAATAATAAATAAAATATAAATAAATAACTTGACGTAAAAATATATTTTAAAATGTATATTTGATCTGAGATAAATGTTAAATAATGTCACGAGAAAATAAGATTGATTACGTTTTAATATTCCCTTTAGAAAAGGTCTGAATAGGGAATAGGGTTTAAACAATGGGAAAGAAATATTTTACGAGTATAAGATAACGTCTGTCTGTCTGTATGTCTGTATACAAGTCTGTCTGACCATAGGGTGTCTCGCGTTTTGTATCTCTATTGTATTCAAAGAGTAGTAGACATTTTATATTCATTTAAAGACAGAATTATTCTACTAATTAAATGTAATTAATTATTTAAAATTCATTTATTTGAAAAATAATATTTTATATAAACGATTTTAAAAACAGCTGCAACTGTTGCAAAGGAGTATTAAGAACTAATTACGATATTGATCATTAATATCTTATTATAATTAGGGTTACCATACCTCCCGTGTACACGGGACAGTCATCGTACTCAGTCCCGAATTACTATTTGTCCCGTTTTCTCTAGTATGGGAGAGAAATGGCTGAAGTTTTATTCAGATACAAAGTATACTGATAAGAAGTCAAGTTTAATAAAACAATGCAAATAGGTCAACATTGAGACTGTAGCAATTTTTATTTATTTTGATTTCATATATTATAATTTTCCAGGTGTATGTTTATGATCTTATATCAACTTACTTAAAATAAAGAGTTTTAAATTAGTTTTATTGATAAAGTCAATAAGGTTTTTCAGACTTTCCCTGCTTTCAAATATCTGCCTATATTCCTCAGTCCTTGTCTGTGCGACGAGTACCTTGGCATCGAAGAATAATATGCTTTACCCTTAGTGGGCTGTTACATTGTTCACATATTTCTTGTGGTTCTCTTTTGAATAAGGTGGTATGAGTAAGATTTGTATGACCTATAATAAGTCTACATATTACTTCTTCCAGACTTCTATCGACTCCGACCGGTAACTCTTGTTTGCAAATTAATGGCTTCACTTCACTTAATTTATTATCACTTTCTTCGTTCCATTCTTCCTGCCATGAACAGATCTTATATACTTATATGTTTGATACTGAATTTTATACAGTGGCTCGAAAACCGCTCCATGCATCTCTTTTAAAATTTTGTAGAGAAAAAAATTCTAAGAATTTTGAAAAAACTGAGCATTTTTTGCGGTATAACTTTTGATTCGTAAAAGATAGAAATTTAAAATTTTGCACATCAATGTAAATATATTTCAAAATTTAGAAATTCGAAAATTGATTAAAGGGGAATTGAGATTGTTAATTAGGGGGCCCAGAAGGCAACTTTGGAGAAGCATGGGCTTAGCATCAAGTATAAATATATATATATATATATATATATATATATATATATATATATATAAATATATATATATATATATATATATATATATATATATATATATATATATATATATATATATATATATATATATGTATGAAAAAAGGTGCAAGATAATATTTAGTAGTTAAATATTAATATAAAACACAAATAATAAATTAAAAAATAAATGATTAATTATGGTTAACCGACACGTGCCAACAAAAAACCGTTAAAAACCCTAAAAAGATTAAAATTAAAAACTACTTATATATGATGATCCGGAAAATTGATGAAAATATTTAATGAAATAAAGATATTTAAAATACTTGTAAATCAGAAAGGCTGTTGAGAAAACTGACGAATACCAGAAATAATGCAAAGACATGTTAAAGTAAGAACCCCTGTAGAGCGGTCAATTTAAATAAAAAAGAAGAAATCAATTATACGCGTACTATTATACGAGGAGATTCTCTCAAGACGAATTAATGTGAATGTGAATGTGAACCTGGAGCTGGAGCTGGAAGATCACTACATTGAAATCAGACAAAGAAAAGAACTCATCAGATATACATAGTTGGCTAAGCTAGTGGTGTAACTAGATCAGAGTGTTGTATTTAAATGAAAAAAGCGCAATGTCTTTATTTGTTCAATGTTTCTCTGCTTTGTCGACATACTTGTCTTCAGATAGTCGCGTCTCTAGTATTGTCACAAATGGTTAGTGAACTGTGTTGTTAGTGAGAGATCGAATGTGTATACGAGTGAGAGAAAACATAATGCACGAATGAAACTAAACTGGTAGTCGAACCGTGTATCGTGACTCGATAGAATTTTTAACAATAGCATAACAGGGGATTCTATTGTGTTATATTTGATTGTATGTATGTATTTAAATACTTTTCAATAGTATTCGTAAACATCTTTGCTGATGATGTCATCATCAAAAGCATGAAACCAACAATGCCCTGCGACCGAAAAATTGACTCGCGGCACACCTACTCAAAACCACTTTGAAATCAGTTTAGTTAGGTTCGAGCCGTGTGTTTTATCTCACTCGTATACACGTTCGTTCTCTCACTAACAACACAGTTGTAATCACATTCGGTTCGGGCAGATTCGGGGTTAAGGTTTAAGAAAGAAGGCCTTAGTGTTATGTATCTTGTTTTAACAAGAGCATAGCCTTAGGTTCTTTCTTCATCAAAGAAATACAGTTTATTATGTTTTTACTATTTGTATTTTCTTAAATTTAGAATAAAACTGAGAATTATGAATTTAGAATAAAATTTAGAATTGTTGTTGTCTGCTCAGAGCACGAAATTCGACTCCTACATCTTTAAACCAACTAATTTATTTGTACGTTTAATAGTTCATAAATTTGAAACTAGTTATTTTAAAAATTGTAATAACTTTTGTTTATGTATATAAATATGTATTATTACAAATAATAAACCACGACGGTTATTAACCTGCTGTCAGAAAAGGTTAACGTTACCAACGAGGTGTTTTAACATTATTTCAAAACAATTATCATTAAGGGAAAGATATCCATCAAAATAATGTGGAGATCTTTAGAATCATCATAATAATGAGAGACATTTTCAGCTTTGAATAGCAATATTGAAATACTTAGCAGAGTTATTGAAGATGTAATGTGACCATAACTTTGATATAAGGGGTAAACGCCTACCTTGAGATTTCCGTAAATCGATTTATTTTTCTTGCTTAGATTTATTAACATGTAATAAACTTGAAGCATTTTTACTTTTATGTTCTGCGATTATGTGTACTATATTTAAAATAGATATGAGGCTGCCACAAAACTATTGTTAGACAACCATTAAATGCGAAATGCGACAAGTGTCACTCATAAACTATAGAAATTTATCAATTAAGGAGGTACAGTTTGCAAAAAGTTTATCTCTCGGTAATACGAAATGCAAAATACGAAGTACATGAGGGACGAGCAAATATTGGGACTGTACCTTTGAAAATGAATTTTTCAATTCCCTATTAAACTGCTTTTTGCTTGTTAAAATAAATGATTTTTTTTGCATATAATAGTTTAATGAATTAAAAATTACCTATAATTAATATCAAATTTATATTAATTCAATTTAAATACAAATTAAATATTTTGAAAAAGGAATAATAAATTTTGCAGCGCTGCAAATTTACATGTGTTGACGCATGCGTGATTTGGTTCTTTGACCAATAAATTGTTATAATTTATATAACATTTATTCCGATTTTGAATTTCCCGCTCAAATTGGCATTTGCAACGTTGCCGGCTTATAACCTACATTTACTGTTTCTTAAAGGTTTTATTTAAATATTTTCGTATATAGGTATCCTTTTGATAATTTTCTTTTTGCAATAGTTACAGAAAAGATTATTTTATATACACCTAGTTTTTGAGAGCCGTGTCACCATTTTTTTATAGTTAAAAGTTATATTATGTGGTGAAAGTGAGCTAAAAATTATGATTTGTGTGAAAAATGACTATTTTTAATCATGTATAAAAAGAAAACTATGAACCCTAGGTCTCTAAAATTTTGAGCCATGTATTTTAACTATTTGTACCTCCTTAATGGCAAGCTTACTCCTTTTAAGTATATACCTTGTTTAGTTAAGAGAAGCCAAGGAGCAGAGACAGAGAGATACAGCAGCAGAAAAGAGTGAAAAAAATTCATAATAGCAAATATAATGATACAAAGATAAGATAAGCAAAGATACAAGAGGATTTGGGTAAGAGAGATACCGGAATACATACGAGAAAAACAAACAAAAAGATTTAGGTTGGAAACGAAGAGAAAGGCAGTAGATACTGAAAAAATAGAAAGAAAAGGATGTGTAGAGTGCGCTACACTAAGTATTCATGTGAGAAAGGAGTAAAAAGTACAATGTAGTGCCTAATGACAAAAACATTACATTAAAAAAAATATATATATAAGTTGTTTAATTAAAGTTCTTGCTTCAGTAACAATTTATTGTGTGTGCTGAAATTATTACGTACAGATCAATAAAACAAAAATTTGTTGTCAAAAAAATGTTGTGTATATTTTCAAAACGCATCTCGAAACACCATGTTGAAACCTTTATCCAGTTTGTCGGATTTTGTGTTTCACTCTATAGAAAACTTCATCGAAATAATGACTTCGAAAATAATATAAATGAAAAAATATTTGTATGTTGCACACCACTACAGGAATCCGTTGTTTTAATAAGGTTTGATTGATTTACTATTCCCTATTAGTATATGTGATATTCAATATGATTTATACATCATTTATTTGTAAGCAATGACCGTCAGAAACGTCAAAAAATATGTATAATTGATTATTATTAAAAATAAAACAAAATAAAAATATTTTCCAGAAAAAATAAATACCACACTAAAGAAATTGAAACAAATCAAATATTTGGGTCCTGTTGAGAATATTCAACAATGATTTTAGCAGTTTTAATTTAATTTACCTTAGCTTAGTATCAACGGGTTGTATTTCAACATGTAAAATAGCATAAAGGTTCCTTCAAGTTTGACGCAATTACAATTTTGTTTCAGATATTGCAAGGCCCTAATGAGGTTCTTGTTAGGCATGCAATACGTCCTGACAATTTTAAAAATTATAGGTTGTCTCTGTCTTTTTCAAAGTATTTATATGTTGCTAACACTCTCTTTCTCCGAAAAGGATAAAATAGAAATTATATAATAGCCCTGAAAATAGATGCGCTGAGCATTATGTCTATACTCAGCCGTTGGGCAAGTGAAGTATTTATAACTTGTGTTATAATTATTATAAAACCTCTATAATTAGGAGCAAAAACGACCGAAAAAAGTAGTATATTATAGTAGTAGTACAAAAGAAAAGTGAAAATTCGATCTTCAACTCCGTCCATTTTGTCCCAAGTGTTCGCATCCCTTTATGTTGCTAATAGTCGTGTAATAAGTGTGCACCCGCTCTTAGTTATATTTAAATGAATATAGCTCTGAATTTACCAAGCCAAAAACAATAGAAATTCGTTTTGCGAATTGATTTTGATTTTATAAGGATTCATTAATTTAAAATCTTGATTATTTTATATGTATAAACCAAACAAGAAATTTAATATGCACCTAAGACAGTTATACTCGTACGTATCTATATGGCTGCATCGCATGGCGTATCGCATATCTGCAGTTCTATACATTAAACCAGGGATAGCGCACCTTTTTATGAGTAATAATCTTACTCTTTTATATTACCCTTTTTTACTTTTAACTTTTCTTGCGTTACACTTCACGCAAAATTAATACCCAGTAAACATTTTTGAGTCACTTTGACTTAATGTCAAGAAACAATTCAATTTGATTTCACTCGTTCAAGGAAAATGTCAGTGATATGAACTACAAACGGCAAATCACTTCACCTGGCCTCACTACCGTGCCAGTATTGAATGAAATTGCAATTAAACCATTAAAGTGTAACAGAGGCAGATATGTTTTGTTTCTTTTTCAATGATATTTTGGTGAAACGAATGTGAAATTTTATATCTACTAAAATAAATATTTTCAAATGTAAAAGATAAAATACAGGAATATGTATTGGCTAATTGGGCGACGCTCCGAACTAAACATTGAAAACAAATTGCTCAAATATAAACAAGTGCTAAAGCCAGTGCAGACGTATGGAGAGCAATTCTAGGGTTGCACCAATAAATCCAAAATTCCAAAACGTTCCAAAATAAAGTTCTGCGAGGAATAGTTAATGCACCGTGGTATATCCGCAATGACGACATACATAGAGACCTAAAGATTAACACAATCGGAGAAGAAATCAAAGCAATAGCAGCAAAGCCCGAATATATACTTTGTAACCACGAAAACATCGCCGTGATGCAAATGTTGCTTGATAGTAATGATGTTCGAAGACTTCGCAGGACTAAACCCTCGGACCTAGTAACCTAATCATGCAGAATTGTTCATTGGAGCAATCTCTACCACACCGTGTAATTATTGAAATGTAAGCTACTAGATAAGTATATCTAAACTTAGTTGTAGTATTATAGAAAATAAATGTAAAAGGGACCCATTCAATTGTATGATGTTAGATAGAGAAAAAATTCAGACAATTTTTTTTTTTAAAGATGACATCTATCTGATTGGAAGTTTACGTAGCTATGCTATTTCAATGAGTATGGGTTGTATCAACTCAAATCGTTATTTTTGCGTATATATAAAATATATTAATTTGGCACCCGTGGTATAAGTTCCCCATCTCTGCTCTATACGCTATAGTATTATTAAAGTCGTATGGTGAATACACAAAACATACACGTGAAATATTAAAAGCAAACAGTCACGGCATGGGCCCAGCATGAGATCGCTAATTAAGCAAAATACGAAACCCGCTTGCTTTTAAATTATATAAAACAACAGTTTCAGTTACGTTTACATTTACAACCGGCTTGACGTAAATTTAAAACTTAAAATAAAGGTTTATGTGAAAATATTACATTTCGAGAAAAAAAAAGAGGTATCTCAAGAATTTAAATTTCAAATTTGCCGCCGTTTATGTTCGTCTATTTTTAAAAGCGACACTCGGCTGTTCGGCTTACTTAAAAAATTTAAATAAATCCAGAATATATCATCAAAAATACCTAAAGTATCATTCCCACTCACTCTTTTAGTTAGTTTTAAATTAAAAAAAAAATATATTATATTTTAACCTCTAAAGAACAATCTGTCAAAATGCAATAGGATTTACTTATTCAGTTTGTCGAAAATATAGAAATAAAAACTATTTCTATTACTAATTGTTATTAAAGACAGCAATGTCAATTATTGCACATTCAATTTTGTCGAACTGTCAAAATTTACATTACTAACGATGCATGCGCACCGACTAAACTAGCACGAATGTGACAAGGAATGCCTATTCTGAACTTTAACTTCGATAGTAACCAAACCCAGAAAATATAGCACTGGTCCGAGGATCGAATCTGAAGATACAGCAGTCTTGTGTCAATCATAAATGCTCTCGACCACTGTAACCCTTATAATCGCAATTACTTTTGAAATTATTATAAAAATATTAACAGTTTATTTGTTTTTTTTATTTAATTATTTATTTGCCTTGACTTTTATTCGTCATAGCCAACATCAAACATTTTTTTACATATTTCACATTTTATAAATCTATTTTACAAATTTCTAACTATTTAAATAATTCAATAATTAATTTTGAATCACTTAACAAAAATTTAGTATTAACAGGAAAAGTTTTAACCACATCTAACATTTCACTATTGAATAAATTGACAGTTTAAAGTGAATAAATCAGTGTTAATGACGCAATCACGCCAGGCCTATTGTTCAAGGCAATTGTGACTAGATACAATAGATTTCGAGAAGTTAAAATCGGATTAGACAATTTGACATGCCATTTTTTGCTTAGTTTCTTTTTTTTTACTCTGGTTGCGTCACACCAGACGTTAGGCATTCAACCATACAGATATAAGAATAGAGTGCACGAAGAATACGGCCGCGTGTAAGAGAAAGCGATAAAGGCAAAGAGAGAGATAGCTGCCGATAGTGTTCTATCCGTCTCTTTCTAGCCGAACCACTGCTGCAGACTTGGTTGATTGGCGGAGAGGTAGGGGGTAAGCAAGGAAGCAGACGCTATAGTTAAAATAAAAATAAAAATATCTCGGCTAGAAAGAGACACAGAGGACACTCGGCAGCTATCTCTCTTTTTTTGCGTTTATCGCTTCCTTTTACAAAAATAAAATGTAAAATGTTATGACATTAAATACAATATAACTTGTAACGCAGTCGGCCAAATAATTTTCGAAAAAAGAGACATTTTTTATTTTGAAATCTCGATAAATAATTACCAATCGATTCATATAAGATCAATCGATAACATATCCTTTACATATTTAAAATGCAGCTCTGTATTTGTTAAAGAATTATCTATCTCGCGGGGGCGTGTGGGAGCCTCGCGGGCAAAGTTCAACCCACTAATCGGTTTTGAGTAATAACTACAATTAGTTGAACCATTCCAAGGGTGGTCCTGTCTTTCGATACCTTCGCATCTACAAATTGTGCAGTTGATTATCTGTGACGTTGAATATATGTAAGAAACACCGTATTTAGGCAGCAAAACAACACATGCTGTATACTGCCTGATACCTGTTGCCCGTTGCCTGTTCTTTGCTGCAGCCGTATAATTCAATAAATTTTACAAAACTTTTACAATACCGAATGTACTCATCGACAAGAAAAATTAAATTTAGGAATAATGCAACTAACCATTCATAAATCATTTGAGCATTAATAAAAACGTCACAATGTTTGCTTCTTTGTTGTAATTAAACAAAATCAAATAATTGTGTTATGAACTATGTCCTAATTTATATAAAACTAAACAATTTCGCATATTATAATGTTACAGGTGTACTAGTATGATTATATTCTAATATGTTAGATACTGAATTTTTGAAAATTTCCTATTTAGCAGGAAAATACATTCTAATACCTTTAGCGCCCTCGGATTTTTCCCTGAATTTCCTGGATACCCGTAATTTTGGAAAAAAAAAATTTCTTTTTTTGCTGTATAACTTTTAATTCGTAAAAGATAGAAAGTTGAAATTTTGCATGTGTACTGAGATATTCAATGCAACCATATTTCGAAATTAAAAAATTGATAAAAGGGGCGTTAAGAAAATTGGGGGGCCCGCTAGGGAACTTTGCAGAATGTCCTAATTTGGAATTTCATATTAATTAGTACATAATAATAAAAAAATCAAAAAATTTATTTAGGAGCACGGCGGCGATTAGGGCTTCACACGAGCACTAAAAGCGAGACGATACGAGACGAGACATTTCTGAAAACTATTGAGACTTTTTTTATTAAAAAAAGATTGGGTCGTAAATTTAAGAAATATAAAATTTGGTAAACAAACATCTATTAAATATTTTATTTTATAATTTTGTCTTTTACAACATTTTGTAGCCGAACGGAAACGAATATATTAAGGCGAAATAAATGTGAATAGAAATTATTTACAATGCGATTGTTTGAAGACATTTTAGCTTTTAGTTGTGTCAACCTGAGAAAAAGGCCGAGATTAGATGAAAGTGATGATGCATTAAGTGAAATTGAACCAGTTGGTCAACTGTGTATAAAAAAAAATCTTCAATGTTTAAATTTTCTTTTAAATTTGATACAATTAATAGTGAGAAAAAAGCGATATGCTTAGGCCCGGTTGCTGCTTTCATAGTTACCTATCCGATGTACGATAACTAAGCCGATAACTATTCAATAGCACTAAATCGGGTTGCTGCTTACATAGTTAGTGACGTCACAACGATAAACAGTATGTTAAGTCTAACTATACGAATTCTGTCCTATAACTATTGAATCGTCTAGTTAAGTCAGCCATATTTTTTTTAGTGTCAAAAATATTATTTTAAGCTGTTTTGAAAATAACCTCAAAAGATTAAAAAAATTGATTTAAAATTAAACAAATATAAATAAATGTATAATATAAAAGTATTCAGTGATTCGAGTGATTCATCATTAGACTATTCATCTGACGAGAAAATTATACAGTTCAAGAAAAAAGTATCCATGCGCAAAAATGTAATTAAGAATAGAAATAATCCAATGGAAAAATATAATAATGATATTCAATGATAAAAATTCAGGAAGTTCAATCTGCAGCTGTAGAATTTATTGAAAAATTTAGATTCTCCGAATAATAGGATGTATAGGTTGTACCCATATCAAAATGGTGAAATGTGAAAATGTTTTTCTCATATAATATCCAATGTGCCTGCAACGCCTTCGTAAAAATGATCAGCATTAATGCTCGTTGGTCAGGATCCACTTATGATGCAACTATATTGAAGCACAGGAAAAATACAACGAATCTCATATTAGAATAAGAAATTCAATTGAACGCACTTTTGGAATTTGGAAGAGAAGAGAATGGAGCAAAGATACCAACTGAAAACATCAATGAGTATTATTGTGAAATATCCTGTGCTGCACAATGTTACAATTCATGAAGATGAGGAATTTGTTTATTCAAATCTTCATAACGAAATACAAAACGTAGAAGATTACTCGCATCGAATAGCAGGACAAAGTACAATTAGAGACTCTGTTATAGAATCTTATTTCGGATAATAAAATTGTAATTATTGCTTGTTACAAATCAAACATATGTATTAATTTTGTTCAATACAGAACATAACAACAATAGGCGCCAGAATATAAACAAAAATATAATTTCTGAAGTAGACAACACCGTTAGCCGAGAGCGTTAATGCTTGACTCTGACAATTTACAGAGTCTAACGGCTGTGTTCCCGGGTTCGATCCCCGGGCCAGAAATATATTTTCTGAAGTGTTTGGAAGTTTCTGGGCCTGGTAAAAATGTGTACCTATACAGTTTGGAGAGTACATAACATTTAAATTAAAACTTATTTAAATACTTATTTAAACCCATATGCCAACAAACTTTATATGGCAATTGATTGGGTATTATATGCAAGTTATTATATGTGCTCCCAAGGGACTTGACATTTGTATGTTACTCGCCGTGAAGGGTACTGTATGCGAAAGAGGTACAACAATTATAAAAGTCAAGGTGCAACTTATGTTCATTACAAAAAAACATAAGAGTCTTTAAGCCCCTAATTAAATAATGAAAAAGGCGCAATTTATGTTCAATACAGAACATAACAACAATAGGCGCCAGAATATAAACAAAAAGAACAAATTTAATATAATATAAACATTGATATTTATTTTTGTTTTATATTACATCATATTATTAGGTATACATATACTTAATTCAAATGGGTGAAAACATTAATGAATTAAAGAATAATTAGATATATTTTTGTAGTTCCTTTAACATTATTTCAAATTCTACTTCTTTACATAACAACTCTGACACAATAATGCTAAAATTAATAGAAGCACCATCTATTGAGCGGCAGATCTATTAAAATATACATAAAAAAATGTTAAATCACATCGGGTAACTAACGATAGTTAACATTCTGTTGTTTTCATATGCAGCAACCGGATTTATTGGAACTGGTGATAACTATTGCGATCTATGAACAGTTAGGTACCTATCTATACGTTGAATAGTTAGATGAGCAACCGGGCCTTAGTGTGTGAAAAATTTAGAAAAAAAAAAAATAATAACTCGTAATAATATAATGAATTACTTTGTTTAGGACTATCATAGGAGTAAGTTTTCACAATAAAGATTGTGTTAGAAAGTTGACATTTTATAACTTTGGTACCTAATTTACAAATCGAAAAAAAATCCCCATATTTTGAGAAAAATTTGGTCTATTAACGCATAAATTTTTAAAATTAAAAAAAAATTATATTTTATAGAAAAAAATATTATTTTTATAATCAGTTTATATGAAAAATTATTTTAATATTGAACGAGTATATATTTCAATTTGAAAATGGAATTAAAATTTTGAATGAAATTACGAATTTTATTGAATTAAAATTATACACACTAAGAAGACTTCGTAGTGCGACGGGGGTAACGCTAGTGTATTTATAAAGTTGGCTATCGAATTTCTTAAATAGTCACATTATTTAACTAGTACAAGAGTACGCCTTAATGCCCTGATTGTTATGTCTAAAATCATTTACTCTGCAAATAACACAATCAGCCTGATTCTAAATTATTATGATCAAGGAATTACTCGTATTCAAATTGTTGTTGACTAGATATCAAATATAAATAAATACTCGTAGTGTAACTACAAATTATAAATTTTAATTTTTATGTTGAATATTTAGTAACTTTATTTTATTTTTATTCATTAATATAAATGTTTATATAGTTTCTTTTAGTAATTAACATAAAAATTAATTACTAATTAGTAACTTTACAGTTACATAAATATTTATTTTGTCATTATACGTTTATAATATAAAATATCTTGAAAGATTGAACAAGGTAACTAAAACTAACATTTTATGGAATTTGTATTAATTAAGAATGATTAAAACCGCATATTAATTTTACAGTATTCTAAATTTATAATAAAAATTACATAAAAAAATAAGTTTTTGTGTTATTGATAAATAATTACAATAATATTGATGTCATATTTAAATATTAATGTAAATATCGATTGTCCAGTAAGTAAGTTCATTAGTAAGACATCTATGTCCCATATGAAAACGTATAATGATAAAAACGAACAAATATGGTTATATGTGGTACATATAGTTAAAATTACGAGAGTGGCAGCGGCTTATGCTTAATAAAAGTTATGCCGTATAAATTTACGATAAAATGAAAAAGCACTGTCTCTAAAAATTTTTTGTAATGTATATAGGAACGAATAAAATTAAATTCACCATCGCATCGTAGATTTTTACGACTCTTATAATTTTAAGTATGAGCCACCGTCGAGCTCTTATAATTTGAACTATATCGAGATAGCGACATAGTGGCGGAAATTTAGGGGGAAAAGGTTGGGACATGTAGAAAAAATAGAACGGAAACAGAGACGCTAAGGAAGTTATGGAAGAGAATTCAGGAGATACAAGCGTGCGAGGAAGACCCCGGGCGAATGGGAAAGAATAAGTAGAAGAGAGCCTAAAGAGGATAGGTGTGATGAATTAGAATGGGAAGCAGGCAATAGGGTGGAATGGAAAAATCTTAAAGAAGGCCAATGCTCTATATGGGTTGTAAGGTATATCCGTGAATATTGCACCCCCAGTGCCATCGGTGAGCAGTGTTCGGTTCATTACATACTACAATTCCCTTCCGGACGGACACGCTTCAGTGATCAATATAGTTTGAGATGTTTCTCTCCCATACTTAAGTTCCATCTTCGTCGTACACATGCAGATGCAATTTCTTCACAAACCTCGCGAGTTTATGGCCAAGAGACTGGCATTGCACACCTCAAGGAGTGGAGGGAAATCAACCATGATTTATTGCACATAGTGTATTACTCCTACTACGTACTCCGATCTAGTCGGTTAAGCACCAGTTGGCCTAATCACGGTTTGGATGTGTGGTTTTTAAAGGGTTGCAAATTGGAGTTTCCGTTAACATTGCACTCCTCCGTGCCAATGGTTAACAGTGTTAGGTTTACCCAATGCTGTCATACACCACGTATACCGGTCAAACGATATACAGCCCGGATGGACACACTTCCGTACACAAGCAGACGCGGGTTTTTAGTCAATAGAGTGGAGGATATCCGAGTATCTCTTCGTTTTCCGCTTTTTTCGATTCTTTGTCTAGGATATCGTAAAGCAACAATAAATAAACATGATCGTACGGTGCGGCAGTCATACAAATCCCAAATCACTACTGGCAACAAACGTTGTACAGAGAAAATGATGAGTTGGGGACACAACAAAATGATGCACTTGCATAAAAAAACACCTGTAATTTAGTGAATATGCAAAATACTTTAATTTATCGTTCATCTAATGAATATTATGCAAATAAATTCAAGTGTACTCACGTATTCTTATCTGAAACCATCCCACGAATATTTTGAACAAACAAAAATAAAATTTACGATACAATTGTTTATTAAAAATATAGGTTGTTTATATTCAATTAGACCGTTTATTTTTAATAATGGTACTGCCAGAAAATCAATTACTTATTCTTATATTTATATATGATTATAACGTATCATTATATTTGCAGTGTGTTAACTTTAAAATTCCTTCAAGGCTTTTTATGACAAGAAAGTATATATTTATAGTCTTATGAAAATCATCGTAAATTATTATATTATTTATAGTTTATAGGATGACTCCAAAAAAAAAGAACGACTTTTTTTTGTTGTTTAATAAAACAAAAAAATACACGTCACATATTATTATCGGTTATTCGGTGCTTTAATTTATTGCTTGAATAATTAGAACTGACAACAGGGTCCATTGGTCCATCGGTCCATTGTCTAACAAGGAGCCAGGGCCGATGTTTGTCTACCACTGTACGAATTATTTTTGAATAAAATAAATAGCAAGCAAAGCAAAACAACAACATTATTTTTTAATTTAACGTCAGCCTATTTTCGATGTTAATCCTATTACTAAAGACCTCCTACTATGTTTGCAATTAGATTTCTTTAGTTGGTAACACTAACCAGATATATTACAACTACATTCTGGTCAGATGAGCTAACGTATATATTAGTTATACCTACTTTCATTGTAGTGTGTGCCAACGGCCAACACAGTTGATATTTGGAGTCGACAGAACTCACTGTGCGTAATGTTAAGTTGTTAATTATAAAATTATATAAAAAGGAATTGACAATTTAAATAATAAACTTTAAATGTAGTTTCTTTGATTTCAGGTAAGATAGTATGATTTAAGTTAAATTAAGTTAAGGTAATTATTATAATATGTATGTAAATTACTAAAAATTCAAAGTTTGTTTAAAAATTTACAATTATATAATTTATATAAATTTATACCAGGTAAACTTTTTTTCAAAAGTCCCGCAAAACCTGCTGCCATAACCAAAAATAAAGCTTAAAAAATAAACGCTGAAAATATTTTTTACCACCTTGCAAAAACGATAACGAAATGTGTAAAATTAATTGAAAATAAATATTGATATAAATTAAAAATTAAGTTTAATTAGCAGATAGCATCATTATTACTACATATAGTATGTCAATTTTAATTAAAACACAATTCTGACACACACATTAAATTTTTAAACGTGCAGGACTGCCCCACTGCCCCTGGTAGGCGTGTGACGTCACGCTTTCTAAGACATCATTCATCATGAATATTGTAGACACAATTTTATTTCAATATAAGTATTTTAGTATTTAGTATGTACTATGTGAAACACAACATGTGCATAAGGTATCGTATCGCATACAGCAAAATGAATACAAAATACAGGGTGGCAACGAAGTGACGTACCTCTATTTTATTTATTTATTTAACGTCGACCTATTTCCGATGCTAAGCTCCATCACCGTTCACCTTATACTATGTTGGCTGTAGTTTTGGTGTTGCCTCATGTATATGAACTATATCGCTGCCTAATAAGTGTATGATTATATATTTATAAAAAATTATATAAAAAGAAAATATAAATGTGGCCCGGGGCTCGAAGAAGAATTTGTCGTCTTGACATATCTCAATTTCAAGCTTGTTCTACATTTATTTCCTAATTTTCAATACAGTTTATTTTAAGTGGAACATAAATAGCCCACCAGTGTTAGCAACCTTCCAGAATTTTCCGTAGATCTGTGGAATTTTATTGTTACCTATGGATCTACGGATTTTGCAGTAGAATCTACAGAATTCTATTTGAATGAGAATTAACTTTTCTTTTACTTATTTCACTTATAAAATTTATATATATAACAGTTATTGTATAGTTTGTAAAAGTCATTCTTCGAAAAAATTTAACTCCGTTTTAAAATCGAGAGCTGCAGATTTTCTCACCACGGCCTTCAAATTAAAAAAAAGTTTGTAACGCTGTATACAGCAAACAAATAAAGCAAAACGATCATAAAAATATACTCGCTGTACCGTTTTTAAAAACTATGTTTCAAAACTAGAGAACATAGTGAAAGAAATATGATTTCAAAGTTATAGTTGCAGCTAAACACAATGATGTAATATTTAAGTATACTGGCGTTTAACCCCGTCGCAAAATGATGTCTTCTTGGTGTGTCTGATTTGAATTCAATAAATTAATTCGTAATTTCATTTCAAATGTTAATATTAATAATTTTTCATATAAACTGACATAAATTTTTTCTATGTATAAAAATAAATCTATGCATTGAATAGACATGCATGCACTATTTCAGTTTTCTATCATTTATCAATTAAAAGTTATACCGCAAAAAGTGCTACATTTTTCACAGTTTTTCCAAAAATATGGGTTTCCAGGATATTCAGGGAAAAATCCAAGGAGATCTTACAATTCTTTTCTCTAAGAAATAGGCAAAATTCAGAACCATTTATGCAAACATACACCTGAGACATTATAATATAGATAGAAATTGATGATATACGGATTATATATTTTTAGTCACTCAGTAAAGATATAGGTTTAATAATATAGTAGGTATATGCGTGCACACCGCACCGTACACACACACAACTAGAGCAATGCCTGTGGATGTTGACGGGAGGTGGATAAAACAAACAATACTTCAAGCAGTTATTAAGAAACGTTTACGATAGCTCCGGTTAGCAGGGCCTTTATAAGACACACTTCATTAAAAACTAAATTTATCGAGCAAAAAAACCTATTAAATTTATACGAATACATTTACTAAATATATTTGTAAAACATTTGTAAAATTAACCCTATTCATGCGGTTTTAAAATAATAAAAAGGTATGTAGCTGCATCGTTCACATATCTGCGACACGTCTAAACCGAAGTAATATGTAACTTAATACATCGGCATGTTTCTTTGTTCGTACGTATTCATTTAATCAATTTTGTATGTAAAAAAAAGTTATAAATTTAAGATTCAACTAATATATTCATTCTAGTCTACAATGAATTTTGCTTTTTACTGACGAACAGGCTGGAAATGAATATAACAAAGATGATAAAAAATACTCTAGTTAGAATTTATATGAATGTCGCATGTTGAAGTTTTACTAGAGTTTGGAACGGAATTGATAATTATAAAAATATGAAATGACGGTACTTTTTTTTCTTTGTATTCGCGTATTACTTCCCAGTACACAATTTGGTGAAGTGTCCTATTTAGTGACGTGTCTATCACTATTTCACTTCAATTATAGTTCGCATCAACTTTATCTTCATTTGTATTCCGACAGGTGGAGTAATTTCGCCATTTGTAGCCGATAAAGTAGACATTTTATATGAAAGACTGTGAGAAACTGAACTATAAATAAACTCTTTCATGACAAAAAAATCATGACGCATCTTCAATATGATGTCAAAGTGACTCCAAAATGTTTACTGGGTTATTATAAACCAAAAGAGTAGGAGGTCCTATATGATAGTATTAATATCGGAAATACATCGATGTTAAATCAAATAAATTACAAAAACAAAAGAATATGAAAATGATATATATTAGAATGGAATTTAAGATCCTTTCTATCCTTTCCTTTACGAAACAGGTGGCTAACCTGCGCATTTTAAATGAGAGGGAGGAAGGGATCAGGGCCTGTCAATCATTGTATTCATTGTTTTACAATAAAGGTCTCAGACCATATGGAAGGATCCATATCCGGCCAATACTACTAAATGAAATTAGTTATATTAAATATCATTAAAACGCAATTTATTAAAATAAAATAAAAAATAAATTAATTAAATATTTGTTTTTGTATTATGACGTGCACTCTAAAAAAGTTTGTATGTTAGACATTTTGTATTCCATTAGTTTTAAATTTACATGAATTATGGGACCGCCAGTGTATTATCCTCATTCTTCTGGAGTTCTGAAGTTCTGGAGTTCTGGCTAAGGGGCGATGATTGTAATCGCCATAATGATGACCAGTTAACATTTTCTGTTTATATATGGAACATAAACCGTCCGCATAGGAAACAAAATATACAGCAAACAAATAAAGCAAAACGAATAAAAACAATAAGAAATATGCTCGCCGTCGACCGTCTTTAAAAAAAATGTTTCAAAACGCGCTTTCGCTTCACGGGAACAAACAAGGGAGTCAAAACGGGAACGTGGTGTCAAAAATATGATTTTAATTTGGTAGTTAACCGCTTAGCACAGTTATGTAACATTTATGTATAATTTTACAAGTAGTCTAAGCGTACCAACTATATAAATAAATGTTAATATAAATGAAAGCAGTGGCGGACTGGGTCTAAAAATATTGGGTGTAAAGAACTAAATCCAAAGAGGATATTTTACAACTTTTACTTATATAAAATAGTTACACTAATAGTTAAGATCTCCGGACAGCGCTATATTTTCTATGGTTGCTTGTTGCCACGTTTATTTATTATGTGGTTGCACATAAGTCGTTGGTGATAGGAGTTCACATGTTAAATAGACTGACGTTAAATAAATGCAATAAATAAAAAAAATTATTATACTTGTTTATTATGTTTCACGTATAAATAAGCTAAAAAATAGTGATATCTCCAACAAATAATATTGTTATTATTTCATTTTTTTTTAACGTCGGTCTATTTCTGATGCTGTGTCCTATCACCGACGACTCCAACAAAAAATTTGCTTGATTGTTCACATTTTGCTGATTACTGAATATTATATAAAAATAGGGGTCATCTATAAATTATATCACACGTAAAGCAAGGGTTCACAAATTAAAACAAGGTTGCGAGTAGGGGGAAAGGGGGGAGGGGTTGATGAGAAGCGCTGTGACGTCACATGCAATATAAAATATAGAAGCCCTGAAAATGTGGTTTAAAAAAAATTGTAAAAAAGAGTTAAAAAAAGAAAAAATTCCTGAAAGAGCTAAAAAAGACAAGAAAGGTCACTTATTCCAAAATTTAAAAAAACTCTAAAATAATGAGTGACATCACACCAAGAAGGTAATAATAATAATAATAATAACAATACAAAATGTTCAAGTGACGACGATCATTTGTAAAACCCCACTTACATTCTATCTAGTATTAATTTGATGCATTCTATCTACTAAAAAAAAATTTATTTTTTATTTTATTATTTTGTTTTATAAAACGTTATTTTTGACAAATTCTAGCCAATCTAGCCGCGAGTGTATTGTAGTGAGAATGTTCGTTCCCAAACCACGACAGCCCCTAGACGACAGACTCAAAACCATTCCTCGACAAAAGAACGACCTTGTGATTACATTTTATTTATGGAATTTACGTAACAGTATATTACTAGAACATCACATAACAGTATTGATTTAAAAGATGTCAATAGCCATACATGATATTAAACAATGGGATTTTTGTAAGAGAAATATTACTTTTCATTGTGTTCTTTACAAAGCTATAAAAAACAATTTCTTTATTTCTAAAGCCCCATCACACTCACTGAGTTTTAGTGTTAATTTAAAAATGTAAATTTCTGCTTGTGAAATATAAAGAAATAAAATTATTTATATTAAATAAAGTAATTTATATTAATGATTTCGCAGCTTAATCCGCCACTGATTAAATACCAAAGAATCGATCAAATAAATTATGATACATAAAAAATCTATTTATGACACTTGTTCATGTTACGATTTTAAAACATATACAAGAAATATATAAATCAATAAATAGGTTTATATTCAATAAATGTATAAATAGAGATAAGAAGAATGTGAAAGCACGTGCTAAGTCTGTAAAAGTGAAGTATGATACGGACAAAGGAATAGGCATCGTCTCTTAGTCACCATGCAAGAACGACACTCATTCTTGCAACAAAGATCGTTAGGGGCCATCCACAAATTGCGTAACACGCGAATGGGGGGCGGAAAGAGGGTATTGTCAAGAAATTGTTACAACATATGACAAGAGGAGAAAGGGTCTGCAGCGGTGTGACGTCACATACAGCATAAAATATATATATTTTTTGTGAAAAAATATAAAATTCTTAAAAAGTTAAGAGTTATACTATAGAGAAATATATATACTCGTATATATATATATATATATATATATATATATCTTCTCGATAGTATAACTCTTAACTTTTTAAGAATTTTATATTTTTTCATTACCTTTCTTTTTTGTTTAGATCTTATGCAAAAATTTTCAGAAAATGACGTTTTTTTTTAACCCATTTTTAAAAACCAATATATATATATATATATATATATATATATATATATACTATATATATACTATATATATATACTATATGGGTTTAAAAAAAAGCGTCATTTTCTGAAAATTTTTGCATAAGATCTAAACAAAAAAGAAAGGTAATTTTGTCTAAGAATAATAAAATATAAAAAAAAAATTGTCAACTAAAATGTGTGACATAACACACATAAGATCAGAATTGCTGTAAATTTATGTGACGTAATTTATGGATGGCTCTTATCATCGTTTGAACGTGTATTATCAGAGCCGGCCCGGAAAAACGAGACGTTGACTTGCGATGCCTTTTGTACAATCAATATATCATTTATTCCATTTTGATATTTATTACATTTGATAAATTTTTATAATAAGGAATACTTGAAAATGATAATTAATGAAATTATTATAATAATGGGCTTGTGTCCTATGTCTTAATTTCTATAAAAGTGTACTATATATTGATAAAGTGGGTTACTAGAACCTCAACTGTTCAATTATTTTTTAATAACTCCTTATATGTTAAGAGATATTAACAATTAAAAAAGTCATTTTGTCTCTTTAATTATTAAAGGGATTCAACGTTCTACACATTCCAAGTGCATGTGACATCACAATCCTTGTGTAAGGTTACCAACCTTACAGCTCATAAATCTCTGCTATATGTATTTATATATCAAAATATCAAATATTATTTACAGCTATTTCAAGGAATAATAAAATTTAAATATTATGTCTGCCTTAACAGGGTTAAATAAAATAAAAACTTATTATTCTTTGTTTTGACTTGATTATTTGACTACCAACAGCTACAGAACATTACCACAGCACTGACCTACTCAACAAATAACTGACGTTAAAATGCATTTCACGTCATAAAAATATGGCCGACCATTTCTAGCGCTAAAACTACAATTCAAACTTTTAATTGCTAAATCTCCGTGAATATTTAGATATTTAATAAAATAGACACGCCAATACACATTTATTAACATCAATTTCAATCAACAATTAAAAAATCGACCACAAAAAAATAAGGACACAAGCCCATTGTGTATGTTGCTAAAGTAACAAACCCATATTTGCAAATAATTATTAAAATATCGGCAATAAATGTTTCCGTTAAAATAAAGTATTGCCGGTTTCTCTGAAGGCCTACCAAGTATAGAAAAGTTATTGTTACACGCGTAAAACTAGAGAACGGTTCTTAAGATTAAAAACAAAACCAAATATGTCATTAAGGAGGTACAGGACGTTAACGTAAATGATGAAAACGTTGTGCAATTGGAGGGTCGATACAAATAGTTAAAATACATGTTGTCTCAAAATTTTAGAGACCTAAAGTTCATAGTTTTCTTTTTATACATGATTAAAAATAGTCATTTTCCATACAAATCATAATTTTTAGCTCAATTTCACCACATAATATAACTTTTAACTATAAAAAAATACCTATATACGAAAATATTTAAATAAAACCAGTAAGAAACAGTAAATGCAGGTTATAAGCCGGCAACGTTGCAAATGCCAATTTGAGCGGGAAATTCAAAATCGGAATAAATGTTATATAAAATATAACAATTTATTGGCCAAAGAACCAAATCACGCATGCGTCAACACACGTAAATTTACAGCGTTGCAAAATTTATTATTCCTTTTTCAAAATATTTAATTTGAATTTAAATTGAATTAATATAAATTTGATATTAATTATAGGTAAATTTTAATTTATTAAACTATTATATACATAAAAAATCATTTTAACAAGCAAAAAGCAGTTTAATAAGGAATTGAAAAATTCATTTTCAAAGGTACAGTCCCAATATTTGCTCGTCCCTCATGTACTTCGTATTTTGCATTTCGTATTACCGAGTGTACGAAATAAAACCATGCGAGTATTTGTAGATTGAATAATTATTCAATTGTTTAATGATAAAATAATTTTACACTTTTTAATTACTTTGAACCAACATTCTTATAATAACAAGATGGTTGGGAATTATGATCTTGACAGTGTAGAAGCCCAAAACACAACTGACACGAATGCCATATCGCTGTAGCGTACAGCAGTCGTCGTATTGTAGTCATGCGCATTACTTCTATTAGAGACAACAATACATTATAATGTTGGAATGCCAACAGAGACATCTTCTTATGTTCTGTACTAATTTTGTACTGAACATAAATTGCCAGCCAGCAGAAGTAGATAAGCTCACAACTAATATCAAATTATACAATGTTACATAAAATTATTATAAACCAATTTACAAAAAATAATGTGAACTTCTTAAAACTATTATAAACAAAATTACACAAAATAACATAAACTTCTTAACTCTATGGTAGTCTACATAATTTTGTGAAAATAATATAAAACAAATTAATTACTATCCTAAATATAACAGAAACCATAATTATCAATGTAGCATACATTATCAATTGCATAATGTACACAACAATCATCAACTCAATAGTTACAATGTTATTGAAACAATTATCTTTTAACAATTCCAACAGTACAGATGTTTGTTTTACATCAATGTTGTAAACATTGCAATTAATATCTGATGGAAGTATTGTATTTGAATCAAAAATTTTATTTGTTGCTTGTTTGATTCGCACCAGCAACACTGCGCTAATAATCTCAAGCTGGGGTATTGTAAGTACCTTACTTGATGGAGCTACACTGGACTTGTAGCAAATTAAATTTGTTTTTATTTTAATATTTATAAAAATAATATTGTGTTTTAAACCTAATGTCATAATACTGGTTGATCTGTTTAATAATGTTTTATAAACCTCCAATAATGAAGGATTGTGTCTAAATCTTTTTTCCAACACATTAAATCTTTGCGGGGCAACTGAGAAAGAATCCTCCAATTCTATTTTATTTACTAGGCTGAGTAATGGCAAATCAACAGTTAAATTATTTTTAAGTGCTACTGAATTCTGAAATTTATGTTCAGCCTTTAAGTAATCCTCAGAAAACTTATCTGATTCCTCTGGGACTTTCTCAGTTGTCCAAGATTGTTCCATAACATTTTTAAGGTTTGTATATTCACAAATAGCAAGATTACATACAATATTATTATGTGAATACTTATTTTGATTATACAATTTTCTTGGAACCACATTTCCTTTATTATTATTGTCATGTGACATATTTTTATAATCTAAACTATACTCAATTGCAATTGCACGTCTTTCTAAAAATGAAATAAATTCTGCCATAGTAGGCAGTTCTTCTAAATTTCTTTCCATGTGGAAAGTGCGGTTAGTAACGATATCTAATTTTCTACTTAAGGCCGAGATTAAAATCATATCCCACTTGTCTACAGGCTCATCAAGATTTTTTAACGCTTGTAATTGCTGTTTTACTTGACATAAAAAAGCCCTTATATCGACTGCAGTACCTTTCTGCATGTTGGGAATATCAAGTATTATATTAATGTGATAAAAGATTAATCTTGCCTTATTTTCATACCGCGCTAACAATAAATCAATAGCCTCTTTGTATGAACTGTTCACAAGCGGCAGATTTATAATTATTGAGAGAGCCTCATCAACGAGATACTTTCTCAAATAAAAAAGTCTTTGAACATCGGACAATGATGCATTATTGTGAACCACTGCTTGGAAGAGCTCATAAAAGGGCTTAAACCTGGTTATATCCTTGCCATCGAAGGTTGGAATTTCCACCGCTGGGAGCTTCAATGGAACTAATTCAGGCCTATTAACTTCTTTTAACTTATTGATGCTAGCATTTAATTTTGCAATAATGTTAAAATACTTCTCTTCAACTTCTTCAATGTCTTCCTCATCTTGATCATCAATTTCTAAAATGCTGTACTGCGTGAGCTCGTACGATTGGAATGTAGTCATCATCTTTTCTTTTTTCACCTGCAGCACCTCCACTGTAGCGGAGTCGAGAGCCCTTGGGTCGCTGACGTAATTGTCCATCCGTGATATTGCACTTTTTGCAGCCGTCCGCGCCGATCTAAGCCTTTTCAATCCCTCCATCTTGCTTAGGTGATAGATTCGTACTTATATGATAGATGAAACGTGGATGACAAACTAATCCAGGTTAATCCAGCAACATGAGAAGTTTTTAATAGATTGGTACTTGCAGATAGTAATAATAACTTTGTACCTTCATGAGTAAAGAAGTATTTTACTCTCCTCCAGCATCCATGTATCCTCTTCCGTAATGAATAATTTTTCTTAAAATATAAACGTGTAGTAATCCAAATTATATGCGAATCCGCTTAAATCAAACGTTGCATTACCCAATCAATGGCAATTGATGACTTGCCAGGCCGCCATAGGGTAAATGTAACAAAATAGCTTGCACTTGTGCTGGTTACTATACAGATGTAACCTCAAAACACCACGAAATCACACGCGGGTACCAATGGCTTGTAAGGCCAGTTTTTTTTTTTTGTAGGATTTAAAACCTTCTTGAAATGTAATTGTAAAATATCCAGCTTCGCTTGTAAGGCTTCTGGAAATGTAATTGTAAAATATCCAAATCCTCCGTGAATCCGCCAAAATAGAGCGTCCCATTTACCCAATCAATGGCAATCGCCAAGGGGCAAATGTAATAAAACGCCAAAAATACAATGAAAAACACACGCGGGTAATAAACTCGAAGGATCGGCTTTGTAAGACTCGAAGGACCAGCTTCGCATGTACGAAATAAAACCATGCGAGTATTTGTAGATTGAATAATTATTCAATTGTTTAATGATAAAATAATTTTACACTTTTTAATAACTTTGAACCAACATTCTTATAATAACAAGATGGTTGGGAATTATGATCTTGACAGTGTAGAAGCCCAAAACACAACTGACACGAATGCCATATCGCTGTAGCGTACAGCAGTCGTCGTATTGTAGTCATGCGCATTACTTCTATTAGAGACAACAATACATTATAATGTTGGAATGCCAACAGAGACATCTTCTTATGTTCTGTACTAATTTTGTACTGAACACCGAGCGATAAACTTTTTGCATTGACGGTACGTCCTGTACCTCATTTAAATAAAATTAGGACATTTTTTACACGTTTTGTGCATACAGGATTGTTAGTAATTCTGCTATTCTGTTTATAATATAAATAAATATTCTAATGTGAGTGCAGGAATCCCTTCTTATCTTATAGATAGTGTTCAAAATCCCTATCTCTCTTGTGCTATTAAAATACTATCGTAACTCGTATATACAGGATGTATTATTTTACGTGTTCATTAGAATTGTTCATTTGATTTTTAGTAAACCTATCAACCTATATTTTATTTATGATTATCACTTATGGCAACCCTATGTATAACGCTTTTTGTACTTACTATCGGACTATACCTTTGGCAACAATTATTAATAGTAAACTAAACCATAACGAAAAACAAAAAAGTTCACCTGCTAGGATCACCTGTATAATTAGCAAATTATCAGTTACGTCTATTTACCTTTCCAATATAGATACTCGTTTTGGTAATATTACTTCCTATCAATAAAGATACACCCCAAATTAAAAACTATTTAATATTAATAAATAAAAAAGGTAAATCTAAAATAACTTGCATATAATAACAAAACATTGTATTAATTTGTTTTTTATTAATTTATGGCAGGGTCATGAAATTCTTCTTGGTTTTAGGACTTTAGGACTTGGTTATATGCATTTATTATTCAATAAATTATAATAATTTCTCAGTAAAACATAGCCATTGAATTATGTGGCACTTTTATTACAGTAAAACTAAGTTGAATGATCCACGGGTATAAAACAAAATATTTTATGTATTCCCGACATGATACGGGTATACCCGAATCCATCCGAAGATCGAAGGGATTATTAAATATGAAATACACTTTGGTTGATGTTTCACAAGTGATCTGTTTAACATAAGATTTAAGCCTTATTTTCAATCACTGTTTTGGTATTTAATTTATGTTTTCATTTAATAAATTAATCTAGATTATACATTTTTAGAGTAGGCATTCCTTGTCACATTCGTGTTTTAATTCGAGTTTAGTTAATTTAGTTGGTGCGCATGTATCGTTAGTAATATAAATTTTGACAGTTCGACAGTTGGACAAAAATGCTGTGTTTAATAACAATTACTAATAGAAATTGTTTTTACATCTTTATTTTTGACAAACTGACATTAAATTTCTTTTAAAAATAAATTACACTGCATTTGGCAGATTGTCACATTTTGGAGGTTATAATATAATAGTTTAGCATAATATTAGTTTATAATATAGTTTTAATGTAGTATTTTTAATTTAGAAGCATTGGATCTTGTACTATGCCCTACGCATGTACTATACAAGTTAAATTAAATAGAAAATTAAAAACAAAATTAAGACAGTGAGTGGGAATGATGCTTTAGTCGATGACAACATACACAAAATAATTTCAAGGCAAAGAAGAAAACCCTAAAAGGTGCCATAATATGAAATTTAAAGAAAGTAAAATTAAATGCACTTGAAAGTTGATCAAGTTTATCCTATTGTCTTTATTGGATATTTTTAAATTAGAAATTTTTTATTTTTAATTTATTTTCTAAATCGAAAAATTGATAGTCATCAAAGTAGAATAATTCAAAGAATGGAAGGATGTATAACTATTTACAAACGGCACAGTGACCGAGAAGTCTTCGGGTTCGATCCCCAGACCAGCGCTATGTTTTCTGGGTTTGACTGTTGTAAAGTTTAATTGATTTATATATGAATATATAATAACATAAATGTTATTTATTTTTCACATATTGTGTATTTTTTGTAAGTGTCAACTTATAAATACTGCAAAACTATTTTATAGAACGTTATTTTGACCGTTATACATTCTTGAACATTAAATATTTAGCAGATAGCTCAGTTAAAAAAGCACCTGTGCAGACGTGAGGTTACAATTTACGTCAAGTTACAAACATACTTTTTGTTTAGATAAACATAAACATTACGAAATCATCTGAAGAATCTTTTTAGAGACAGGGAAACGGACAATTTTACGTGTTATTTGTAGAAGGTGGCGCCAGTTGTGGAGACCCCCTACGACAGTGAAGTCACCCTTGATAGTTTATTGTTTTTAATATTATAGATACTCCTATATTCCCGTTATTTTAAGAGAATATGTCAAATAGGAATATTTGTGTTTAATGGGCTTGTGTCCTCATTTTTTAGTGTGCGATTTTTTAATTGTTGATTGAAATTAACGTTAATAAATGTATATTGGCGTGTCTATTTCATTAAATATTTAAATGTTGACGGAGATATAGCAATTAAAAGTTTGAATTGTAGTTTTAGCGCTAGAAATGGTCGGCCATATTTGTATGAAGCGAAATGCATTTTAACGTCAGTTATTTGTTGAGTAGGTCAGTGCTGTAGTAATGTTCTGTAGCTGTTGTAGTCAAATAATCAAGTCAAGTCAAAGAATAATAAATTTTTATTTTATTTAACCTTGCTAAGGCAGACATAATATTGAAATTTTATTGTTCCTTGAAATAGCTGTAAATAATATTTGATATTTTGATATATAAATACATAAGCAGAGATTTATGAGCTGTAAGGTTGGTAACCTTACACAAGAATTGTGATGTCACATGCACTTGGAATGTGTACAAAGTTGAATCCCTTTAATAATTAAAGAGACAAAATGACTTTTTTAATTGTTAATATCTCTTAACATATAAGGAGTTGTTAAAAAATAATTGAACATTTGAGGTTCTAGTAAACCTTATCAATATATAGTACACTTTTATAGAAATTAAGACATAGGACACAAGCCCATTTCTTGATGATTATAAAAAAGTGTGGTTATGTATCTAGATATGTTTAATGTATCTAAAATGCAATATATGTATTTGCATCTAGATACAAAATATATATACCACACTTAAAAAAACATCAAACAACAAATACATAAGCAATTTATTTTTAAAGCAACGAATCTTTATTTTTGTGATATATTTAAGGGTTTTAGTATTAATAAATAAACAATAGGCAAGTTTTTTATATATTGGCGGTATTAGATAACGAAAATGTCTTATTCAATAGCTTTTGTCAGTACCCGGTACACAGTACATAGATATTTATGGTTTATAAGTTATTTATGAAGTAAAAAATGTTATCTAAATATAACGTTACATAACCTATTTCTTGTTTCTTGACGTCACTTGCTCGATTTACTTTAGCTTGACGTGCTTGTATATTTTCTAGTTTTGGATGTTTCAAGGTTTTGTTGTTTGAAATATATTATTATTTGCAAATACATACCTAATGTATATTATAGTATATAGTGTATGTATATTTACTTAAATGCATTCTTCCATATAATCATTATTTACAATTCATAACTTTTAAATGTACTAAGAGAAAATGGAAGAGGGGGAACAGAGAAGAAAATAAGTAGGTAAGGGAAATAACTGTTTAGATGAGACCGGAAATTAAGGAAATTAATGGCAGAGCAGATGGAGTCACTTTGCTATCAAATTGAAGATGCATATGAGTTTTTTGTCATGAACGAGTTCATTATCAGTTCAGATTCTATCCTTGTTCAAATGAAATGAAGACTTGTCCTTGTAGAAAGATTAAGAAAGCACATTGATGAGGGGCATTGTCTACAGCGCGCACTCAGCTTTTGTCCCTTGTCCAACGGACCTAAATTGCGCGATACGAAAATACGTCATACGATTGTCTCACGCGTTCAATGGGTTTGTGAATTCATTTTTAGGGGTCGATTTTTTAATTGTTGATTAAAATAGATGTTAATAAATGTATATTAACGTTTTTATTTTATTAAATATCTAAATGTTGGCAGAGATATAGCAATTAAAAATTCGAATTGTAGTTTTAGCGCTACAGATGTCGGCCATATTTATGACGTAACATGTCACACTATTAAGATATAGGTCAGTTATTTGTTATATGTAAAAGAGTTCTGTGTTAAGTATGCTATCTCTTTTACGCTCTGTTGTATAAAAGAGATAGCAATTTATCGGACTTATTGGAATTTTCTATAACGTTGGATTCCTTTAATGACTATTTTAATTGTTAATATCTACTAAAATATAGCGAATTATTCAAAAATAATTGGACATTTGACATTATAACAGTTTTGTAGAAGTTAAAACATTGTGCAAAAGCCAATTCGCTTGGAACACGGGGTTACGCGCTATCTAATTTCGGCTCTGCATATATTGATTCACAAAAGTTATATTTATTCAATAGTTGAAAGAACTGATATCACAGACTTAAAGAAACCGGATCTAAGGCAATTAGCAAATGTTTATATTAAGACAAGCCAGAGGGCGCTCGCTGTACGTTATTTTATTTAAAATATTATTCATTAATAATAATAAACAACAATTTATAAAAAAAAAGTGCTCCGAATAATTCCGATATTTTTTTTTTATAACTATACATTTTTTTTTATTAATTTATAATCTGAATAAACAATATTTACTTTAATAAACAAAATAAAATCAATTTACGTGTCCGAGTAGAATCCTATACAAATAGTAGAATAAATATAGTAGCTAAATCGAATCGCCGAGGTCTTGACCGCAGGCCTACCAGGGCTAATGTCTACAATCCTACCTGTCCAGGGAGTACCCCCTGGCCCCTGGCCCCGGGCCCTACTGCACACAACACAGAACACCACAGGGGTCCACAATGGAGTTGAATGGAATCCCGGGGAGCCACTGACGGGCACATAAAGGCCCCCCGCAACGGAAATACATAACAAATACAAACAAAACGACGATCCAAGTTGTTGTTAAATGCATGAAGAACACTAATTCATTGTAAGAAATGATATGTTATTATTCGGGCTTATTCATTAATATTAAATAATATATATTTTGGTTTTTTTTTGTTTGATTTATATTATTAATATACAACTAATTAATACCAAATATTTGTATTTGTAGTTACAAGTATTTTGAAGTATTTTTAAAAAGTTAAGCAATTTGCTCATTAAAATATCAAAAAAAAAATACTGAATATTTGTGATGCGATTTAATTTAGTAAGACGCTACTAGTTAAACACAAATGTGACTAGATACAACTAATTTTTCGTCAGGCAGATTTACGAGGGTAGTTTGATATTTCACTGACTTTTTTTTTAAAAAAGCGGTTTATTTATCAACATAGTCTCATTAACGCTCGGTACAATTAGTTCAGCTTTTTCCAATTTGTTTATTCCTTCCAAATAATAGATTTTTTCAAAATAGGCGTGTTTCAGTGTTAAACACAAATCTTTTACCACTCAGCCATTTCTTGAGGTTTGGAAATTGGAAATATTCGCAAGGGGCTAAATCTGGAGAATATGATGGATGGAGTATCAGGTCGCAGCCCAATTTATGAATTTTTTACATGGTGACTACACACGCAATCGCAATCACGGCACCCATCAAGCGCATAGCTGCTTTCAACGGCTGTCAAACACAAATTAAATGACGCAGCTTGCTCAAAATTTGATAGTAGTCTAGTAATAGATGGCAGTTGACGGGAAATTCAGAGAGTCACTGAATTATCAAATTACTCTCGCATTTTATCTAACGCTGGCCTATCTATTTTAGATACTAACCCTATTATTAATTATATTCTACTATATTAGGAGTATCGTTGATGCCAAAGCCAAATCGCTGCTTAACAAATTAACATAGTCCAAGAATCGAGTCCAAAAACTCACTATCAACGTAACTCTTGGTTAAAGTACCATTTAAACCAAGATTACTTCTAATAATTTTGATTGATTCATTATTTTAAGAAAAGACACTTTTTAACTTGATAAATTAATTTTATTTAAAAAAAAGCCAACTACTAGTAGCATACCTACATATTTGTACTTCCCTAAATCGGATCCTTATTAAGAAAAAGTCAAAAAAAAATCACTTGTTATTAAAAAATGATGATGACTGATGTTCAGAGACATCTGAAATTAAAACTGGAAGCATGTGATCAAATATTAGAATCGGTTTGTGCCTGAGCTAATAGGAACATTGCTACTATTATTAACTTATTTAACGTCGGCCTATTTTCGATACTGAGTCCTATCACGGACAACTCTACTATCGTAATATGTTGGTATTTTTTTTATATAATCCTCGCCTGATGATCACACTGCTGAATAATTAATTATGATTATGCGACCATATAATCAATTAAACTTTGAAAACAACCAAATCCAGAAAATATAGCTCTGGTTCACAGTACTCCGTTGTCAAGCATAAATTCTTTCGACCACTGTACCGTCTACTAGTTACTAACACAGATTGCTATAATGCTAATGTAAGATGTGTTGTATTAGAGTTTAAGGTATTATACTCCAGTTGGATCGTGACCAGCCATTCATATGGTAAATTATTTAAACTTAAATATTAATTCTTCACATACAGAATAATTACATAAATGATGTTTTGTCTGCATTACACAGAGGTATGTTTAACCGACAGCGATATAGGTGCACTCTATATGCAATTTTGGATAAACTATAAGCTATTGAAGATTCTTAGATATTATAAAATGGAGTTATCCGATAATTAAACCGGACAATGGCATCTGCTTATAAGTGGTGAAAATCTTAGATAAGGTTATAAAGAAATGACTTACCTCTGAATCAATCTTCTGGAATTCACCATCTTCTTCATCCACTTCAAAATAGAGTTCTGTTGATGTTATAGACACCGTACCAGGCGCTACAACTCCTGGTGCCACTAATTTGGCTTTTGTACTAATATTTACTGGACCTGAATTTGAACAAAAATAAACAGTTATTTATCATACAGAAATTTACAACAGTATGTTATATGTTGTATGTTGATTTAATACCTGTGAGGTCAACATCAAGTTCACGGTCATCTGTTAAAAGCTCACTATCATCAAGTAAATCTGACGATTGTTGTGTAGGTTGTTGAGCACGATTAACAGCAAGCTGAGCATGAAATTCTTCACGAGCCTAATATTAAATAAAAAATGTATAACTTTCACGACCATAAATAGAAGAAGGTATTATTATATCTATTAAAAATACCTGTAAAATGGCATCTTCAGGAGCTCCATGCTCTAGAGCAGCTTTCAGAGTAGCTTGTGGATGACTAGATCCTCTAGGATTATGCACAAACCGTTTACGTCTGCGAGCATCGTCTTCCCAAGCATCCAGTTTCCAAAATGAGTTTAATCTAAAATAATTTAAGAGAGGTGTGAATATTAGCTATATGGGTTAGCTACTGGATAGCAGGAAACTTTACAACATAATAAAAAATGCAAATACTAACTTAACAGAAACTGGATCCACGTGTCCCCAAGCACCATGCTTATTTCCCATAATATTTCGTACTTTTTCTAATAAACGACTTGCAATAACATTATCACGACGTCTAGCTGCCGTAATCAAATGATCACACATTCGTTCTTCTTCTCGACGCTCCGATAATGTTTGTGCACATTGAGACTAAAATAATATAAATTATAGAATTATAAAAAATGTTTTCTTTAATTGAATTTTACTGTAAAGTTCAAAGTGTTACCTCGAAGTCCGCGTGTTTAAGTACATCATCTGCTCTCATTCTGTTGAGAATGAATTCAGCTTCGTTGGCAACTCGAACAATATGATCTTTCATAGCATGAGAAAGCAATCTTCCTTCGTTAATTAATTCTATGAAAGCAAGACCAGCATGCTTTTGCAAAGAATTTTGCCACTCTTGAGAACATAACAACATCACCAATTCCACAACAGAGGTGCTATTCTTAAATGTAGTTAATCCTAAAACAAAAAATCACGTTTATATATAATTAAAGTTTATTTGGACAAATGTAAAAAGAACATACCTTTCCCTTCCATCAACAGCTCCTGACCATGTGATCCAACAAGTGTTTTAGACAAGAATGGAGCAAAGTCCACCATAATTTCTCTTAAAAGAGGACAAACGGAACCCAAAGCCATTTCTAGTTTCTGTGTTAACGATGCTTCTCTTGAAGGAGTTGCAGTAGGAATAGATAAATGATCCACCAAATTTTTAATTGGAAGTTCCTCTGGTCGAGTTTGTGTAGAAGCAGGATTGAAGCCATCTGGTACACGTACTACAGATATTTCGCTATGCGGTTTTTCACCTCGTTCTACGCCTAATATATCAATTGTAATACATTTTAAGGTTAGTGTGTATTACAGTAAAATTTATAAAATACTGTGAGTTATGATACACTGCTTTGTACATATTAAAAATATTGATGCATACTACTAATTGATAAGTAAACCTTTTTATTAAATAATAAAAGTTATTAAATATAAGTTGTTGGAAAATAAAATAATATTTTGACATGTGTTTCCCAGAATACAACTTATCAATTTATACAACAAAATACTATTTTAAATGTATAATAATATAGAAATTAATATTTATATTAACATAGAAATAATAGTATATTTAGTTATTAATTACCAGGATTTGTCTTAATAACCTTTTTAATTACGGATTAAGCAGCTTGTGATCTTTGCTTGTGATTCGCGGTTGAAAAATACACGGTCTGACACTACCGCTAAGTGTGTTTATTAGCGAGACGAAAAACAAATACAAATTTAAAAAATGGCGGTCTAAATAATTTATGAAATACCAATATTAAAATTTAGTTTAATTCTTCTATTAATCATTAATTACTATTATGATATTTACTAGCAGTGAATGACAACAGTATATTTTAAATATTGAAAATAAAACTTACCTAAGTGATGATGGATATTTCCCTCACTATCCACACCACTTTGACGAGAGTGTTGCATATTATGTACATTTCTTTGTTCTTCCTTTGTAGGAGGAGTATCTCCATCTTCATTTAGATTGACATCGGTCCAACTGTCATCATTACTGATGTGTTTATTGTCATCTACTAATATTTCACTTGATGTTTCAACATCCAAATTAGTTTCCGTTGAATTTAAATTTAAGGAAGTTCCATCTTCAATAGAGTCAACACTCTAAAAATTTGATTAATATGTTACAGAATTATATATCACCTAAATACAAAAACTTGAAGTAAACTTATGAATAAATTTTAAGTGTTAAAAAAGGATAAACTATATCTTGCAAAAAGTGTTCCCTTTCTAACATTGCTTCGATGCATAAGTCTGTTTTAAATTAAACAGGGATTCAAACCCTCGTTTCATTACATTTAAGTGGAGTGTTAAAAACTTACAGATTGTAGTATTTATATCAGTGTCTATTAATACTTGTGTATATTATATGGTATATGGTGTATAAATATTAGGAATACATTTACGATGCTAAATAGGTTATAAGCTTCTCGCAAAATGCAAACAAATAGTAAAACTATTCAAGTCCAATCGTGCATAAGATGCATACAGAAAATAGGTTATAATTTTACTTATTTTATATTGATGTAATTGTATATAAAACTCAATAGTAAATTAAGCATAATTAAGATAATAAAATACCAAATACATATTCAAACATGGCGGATCTAACATTATGACATTTTAATTTAATTTTATATACTACCTTGTAGATGCAAACGTAAAATTCACGTAACATATATGTAGCAGATACTTTTAGATATAAATTGTGTGTAAATGCTGCATATATGTATTTGCTGGGTACTTTTGTGTCCTGTTATTTAAACTTAAAAGGAGGATTTAACAAACTATTCATATTTATCGTTTAATCTTTTTAGATTGATATTATAATATTGGATACTGCATGCATTTTATGTTTGTAGCCGAAATATTAGCAACTACCAAATGTTATTTACAGTTTCATAATCAATTAAAAATAAGTCTTTAGTTAAAGCATTGCTTGTAACTGGACAAGTAAAATGTTAAGTTTCGAGTAAAATAATTCATTTCACAGGGTTTTAGGTACATTGATAATAAACAAAGCTGCAGTTCTATTGTTCTTCTTCAACCGACATTTTCTTTAAGCTTGATGACCTGTACCAGATTTAAGGGGGGTTTTCACTTTCTTTTTATTTATTTATATTATTGTACAACATATTAAGTTTATTGTGCAAAAATTTGAAGTCGATTGAAGTAAAACTGTCAGAGATATAGAGTTTTAAGTCTTGACCTCTCTGGTATGCTTTCGTGTTACTTTGAAACTTTTAAATGCGGTTTCTCAAACTTAGTTCAGAATCGGTGCCATCTATAGCTCAAAATCTACTAGACCGATTGATTCTTTTGAAATTTAGTACACTCTTTCTTTACATAAATGTCGAGGTAACGCTGTCGAGTTCTTTTTTAATTTTTTAATTTTAACGTATTTTAAAATAACAAAGTTTCTGATTTTTTTCATGAAAAATGCTGTAAAATTTAAAAAAATCAATAAAGAAAGAAAGCTCGGCAACGATACCTGCTGAAACTTATCAACTTATCAACTAATGAAATCATTTTGGTTTTTCGATTTCAGAAAATCTAGTGATGAGTTATGAGTGGCACCGCAATGTTATTTTTTTTTTGTGACGTCTACGAAGATTCGTTGTCAATGCCTCATTTCTTGACATTTATTTATGAAAATTTCACGAAGTATTTTTCTAATGTCATTTTATCATGTAGTAATTATAGAAATAATTATACAGGGTGTTTGGTAGCAAGGTGCAAAGCCCGAGACCTTAAGGTCTGTCTCAGTATGGGACCGTATTTAAGCGTCGGCGTATTCGGGCGTAAATCGGCGGATTGGAGTAGCTACAAAGGAAACCGCCTATGTGTGGTCACAATACATGTTTATACTAATTTATTTATCTATACTTTTGATGCAACATTCAGTTGTTGTTTACGTCTTAAATCTAGTGTGCCTGGATGTTATCTTATTATGTTATTGGATACCGAGCAGATAACATAATCAAACGCATATGCTTACTGCATAATATACATACTCATAACATATACTCGTACTCATACTCATACTCGTCATACGTGATGTCGCGATAGACGCGAAAAGACCCGTATGGCAGCGAAAGAAGTAGCAATCCCCTCCAGTCTAGGCGGCTGTTTGTATTTACAAAGGTTTGTAGTAGTAGTAGTAACGCTTGGATAAAATTCTCCTTTATACGCTTCTACTGTGCGAGGTCGTGCCTCCCGTATTCGGACGGCTTTGTAGCGTGCAGTCTGAGAGCTCCAGAGCGATCTCATTACATTTACATGGTTCGGATAGGTAAAGCGTAGTAGCCCGTATACGTCCGGCAGAAATTCGCTTAAATACGGTCCCATACTGAGACAGGCCTAAAAGAAGATATGCCAAGATACCTTAAAAGAAAGGCCAATAACCGAGCATGTTTTTAAAAACGTTTGAACGATTGACGCTATTTTATTAATTTTTCTAAATGCCATAAACTGCATCAGCTTTTTTTAATTTTAAATGTTTTTACCTATTCAAAAGGGTCTAGTATTTTTTTAAAATAACGCAACTACTTGAAACTTGTTTTATTAGATTAGGTACATTTGACAAACGTCAAAAAATAAAATATTTAACATACCAACTTAAATAGGGCCACTGTTGGCATTTAAATGTCAGAAATTATGTTTTTATAAAAATAACATAAAAATAGCATTAAAAAATAAGGCTAAGACAGGTATGGCTCAAAATGTTCTAAATGGTGTTAACTATCTTCCCCTTAAGGCTTTGCATTTTGCTACCAAACACCCTGTATATTAACTGTGTCGTCAAAAAACATTATCGAAAATGTGCTTCTTTTTTATCGTTTTGACCTTAACCCCCCTAAACAAGGCCACTTTAGGTTTGGACCACGAACCGCTACAAAATTATTGTTTCAAACATTTTGAAACGATTTATTTTTATTTCAATCATCGCGGTGTTTTTATCCTGTATGTAACTACATTTCCAAAGTACCTCCACTTGTTCTTCCATATCTGTTATCATTGATACGAGTATATTTAAAACCCTGTGCATATTTCAAGTACATTTTATTTGATATTTTGTTGACAGTAGGGCTCCTACGTACAGTGTGTGTGCAGTACTATTTTGACTCTATTTTGTTTAAGCACTAAGAATTAGAAATTGCAATTTGTTCTTTATTGATACTTAATAGATATAATTTGTTTATAGAAATTAGGACATGGTTTTTACATCATTGTAAATTGGAAATTTAAGTGCTAAAACAAACGCATAAGTTGTTCTGAATACACACTGTACGACGGAGCCTTAAGTGTTATATTTTATTAATTTTTTGCAAATGTTGGTGACCGTGTTGTGAAGTTAGTGTGAAAGTTACACCTTCGGAGTACTGCTTCCGGATCATTCTCATTGTTAAAAGGAATTGTTATTTGCCTACTGAGACCTGTTTTATATAATAGCTAAATATTATTGTTATTTATACGTATACGTATTATTAATTATTAGTCAACTGTGCATTTTGGATAAGCAACTCATTTTTTGTTTTATCATGTAAACCAGTCAAATCATGATTTATAATTGATTTCTCCGGATGGAGACTAGGGACCGGAGGCCGTTAAGGAACGGTACCCAATAACTTTAAAACAACAATTTAAACGGTATTTTTGCAATAAAATAATGCAACTTTAAATTACCCTAAAGTATGGTACACATACGTGCGACATCCAACATTTGTTGTAAGAAGTTGTACAACACGTGCACACTAGTGCGACATGCAACTTAATACGTCGAAAGCTTTTATATTTCGAACGAATTCCTTCAACCTGCTTTAGAAAAATAAAATATTTACAAAAACAAAGTAATAAAACTCAGTTATTTAACAAGGTCTCTGCTAACTCGTGATTACCCTTGGCAAACACAGCAAAGTATTGTTCAGGTATATTTCATTTCTCCATTTAAACACCATTTTCAATTATTTTTATTTATTTACTAAACACAACTAAAAAAGGTCAACGCACAATGAGATTATACTGGAGACTTTCTTTAGATGTTCCGACTTAAGATTGAAACATTTTTGTTTTAAAAAAATATTATCTAGAATTTTTAAAAATAGCATAAGTAAGAGTTTTATTAGTGTCGCATGTTTATGTCGCACTAGTCTATACGTTAAAAGTACAACACATTTAGAACACTCTTGTCTAAATAATGTCAACTTATGAATGAAAATATGTAAATGTTGAATGTCGCATGTTTATGTCGCACCAGTCTGTACGGTACATAACGTAACAAAAATAACTGTTTTACAGTACTTGATGTAGATACTTCCATTAAGAAAATAAGCTTGTAATCATTTTTCTTTGTTTGTCTTAAAAACTACACCTACAACAAAAAAATTGTAAAATGTTTTTTTCTAGATAATAACTAGATCTACAACTTTTATTCATAACTTTTTATTGTAACTTTTATAATAAAAAAGTTATAAGCAAAAATAAATTTTAAAATAAGTGGTGTAATAAATAACATACTATACTGCCACCATAGTACTACCCCAGTAAACAATTTGGTGAAGTGCCCTATTTGGTGAAGTTCGAGTCACTCGTACAATTCAATTCTAATGCTTTACAAGTTCGAAGCAACAACACAGAAACCAATTTTATTTCAAATTTATTCCCTACCTGTCAAGATTTTGTGAAATAAAATCTGATATATGTAGTCTTAGCAAGTTCGTTAATAGTTCAAAAGTGGTACACAAAAGTCGCTTTTAGTTCAAATTCATTCTCTAGTTGTTAGAATTTTTTCATAATAATATTCTTTCTTTTTCCAACATCATTCATTAAGTATTTCTGTTTCTTTCCCACATGGATATATTTTTTTTAAGTTCAGTTTCATCTCATTTATTCCAAAGTGAGAGAGAAACGAGATGCGTTAGACAAGTAAAATATATTTTTCACCGTTACACTTGTATACTTGTATAGTATTTCGTTCAGTACAGTAGTTTAAAGTATATGCTATCCTTTTTCAACAAATATTTCTTTAATGGTAATAGGCACACGCTATCTCCCTCAATCCCCGAATATAATGTATATAAACGAAGATAGCATCTAGCGATGGTAAGACAGAGGTTTTAAACCTAACGCAGACCTGCCGATCATGGATTTTTGAATCACCAAAACAAGGTAAAAAACTAATATAACGAGTATTGTTGAAGATGAATAATATTCATTAAAAAAATCACGATCCGTACTAAAGATTACATCTATTTATTTCTTCATTTAAATATTTATATTTTGCAGACTCTAAAAAGTAGAATTCCATTAAGTTTTATACTCCTGCTGTGTCAAGTTTATAACTCCGGTCATAAATCATAAACCGACTCCGCTTTTAATTCAGCAGTGAACCGTCGTTGCAATGTCTGTAGCTCATAAAAAGGACCTTTCCTATGAACGACTGAATAGAAAACGAACACGTTCCAGACAAAAAATTCATGATATGTAATAGAAATTAAGTAGAATTTACTCCAAAATGTTTACTGGGACTGTACTGCCACCATAGTATTACATTGCTGCAATACGTTCATTAAACCAGTTAATTATTTTTTTAGAAGGCTAATGAATGGGAGCACTCCTTACTCCGAGAACTCAAATTTAAATGCAGCTTGGACTATTTTACAAGATGAATAAAGAAAATTGTTGCCTACTGTTACTTTCAAAATAAGAATGATCAGTCTACAGACAAAGAATGATAAGTGTTAAGTCATAGTGCGAATAATAAACCAAAAAATGTGTAAAGTGAATTAGAAACCATCTTGTAACTAAAGCTGGGTCCAGACATCATAAATAAGTCATTTAAAAGTCATTTTAAAGATATTTTTTACTTAGCATCTATCAGTGAGTAAGCGAGAGGCACTTATGTACAAAGTATAAGAGAACACGAGACAGATATATGACAGTGGGTCGAGTTAAACGTGACATTTTTTTCTTTATGGTTTTGCTTTTATCTCATGTTCGTTCACAATGTCTGCACTCAGCTTTACAAGCAATGTTTTAAACTAAACTAAAATAGAAAATAGACCAATAGCAGGAGCATACCTTGACATTTTTGACTGGTGCTTTGGTTAGCTGTACACCATCCAACAAGCGCTCGGGAGCTACTCTTGTCAAAGGGGCTGAAGGGCCCTTAATGGCGGGAAAGTGAGCCAGTTAGTAAATAAAGGATTAAATAAAAATGGGAATTATGCTTCTAAATATAATTGAAAGGTTAGAGGAATTTTGTTATTTATGAAGAATGTGATGTGATATATCTTGGTTATGAACTGTCTTTAATAAAAAAAAAAAAAACAGAGCAAAATGAACCTTTTTGCACAAAGTATTAGATAGTTACCTAACAACCTAAAAACGATGCCATAGTTAATTTATTTACCTCATCATGCTACACCAAATTAATATTGTAGAATTAATAGTAAATTTTCTATTTTTGTTATATTAACATATTGAAAAAAATTCATGAATATTTTTCATTCTACTTATCTCATTTCATTTTACTTATCGGTGAACTATTTCCGATGCTGGGACCTATCACTGACAACCTTCTACAATATTAGCAGTATTTAAAGAGTCATTGCCTCATATATATATATGAACTACACCATTATCTCATAAATTTTATAGTTGTTCTGATAGCGCTGGTACGGGGATCCAACCAGTAGACTCGTCAGTATGGAGTACGAGTTATACACTACACTATGTGCAGTAAATCATGGTTGATTTTCCTCCACTCCTAGAGGTGTGCGCTGCCAGTCTTTATATACCCTAAACTCACGAAGTTTCAGCAGAAATTGCGTCTGCATGTGTACGAGGAAGCTGGAACTTAAGATATGTAGCATGGGGAGAAACATCCCAAACTAATATGAGCACTGAAGCGTGTTCGTCCAGAAGGGGAATAAAATATATGGAAGTGAACCGAACACTGTTCACCATTGGCACGAGGGGTGCAATGTCCACGGAAAATATTCTTATTCGCATACCATCACGATCACAATCACAATCTAATCAATCTGTTACGGGGATCGAACCCGAATTGAATAAAAATAATTAGATATTTAAGATTTTGATAGCCAACTTTATCAATATACAGTGCAGTTTTATATAAATTAAGTTTTCCCTACAAACAATTTTGATCGGAATCCCATTAGATGCGAATCGTATCACTCTGAATGGTGATTGGAATCCTATTAGACATTAGTGAGACATTACATGAAGCTTTGGACAGCAAGTCTGAACCGGTAGGAACGCTCCGTACCCCCTCTGATTGCCTTCCTAATACTTTCCAAACGAGGTTTGCCGAGGTGCAAGTCGTCGTACTACCTAGTACTACCACATATGTTCTCTCGAACACTGTTTGACTGCTGTCTAACCGCTCTCTGATACGAGATTGCTAAGATACGACAAATTGTTTGTAGGGATGGTGCACAACACAATTAAAACAAGGTTCGATGACGGATTTCTTCGACTAATTATTAAAAAAATGAAACCAGCTTTCGTTTAAAATATCTTCAATTTAAAATTAATAAACAGACTTTGTAAGAACGAGATACAAGATTGAATTCTCAATTATTCCTAAATTATTATCAATATGTTAATATAACAAATACCAATATATATTTTATAATATAGAAAAAAAATCCAAAAAACCAAAAAAAATTAACTAAGATAATCAGGCAATATGAATCGATCAATTAAAACTGTAACAATTACGTAAAAAATGTAACATTTTACATATAACTAACAACAAATAGAAACATTCCTCAATAATAAATTTACTAGCCAGGCTATAGAAAGCACAAGGTTATTAAATATATTTAGCCATATTAATTAAAATGCTATTAATATTATAAAACAATAAACCAATTTATTGAAAATACATCAACGGCATACCTTTATTGAAGCTGGCCCGCTGGAATGTGATTCATGGTCGGCTAAAACAGACGAATTGTTTTCGTCGACAACTATAACCTCATAATCACCATCTTCTTGGGTTTGACTATGTGACACTCTTGATCCTGTAAATTTATTGGCGTATATCAATATCACTTTCATGTAAATTGATAATAATTATGTATTTATGATTTGTAAAACATTAATAACATGCTTGAAAATATAAGTTGCATTATGATATAACAATTTATAATTGCACAGTTGATTATTTACTTCATACATATATATAACGAACAAAGTTTTCAAATATGTTTAATCCATGCAAAATAATAGAACACGACAACTTTAAACTTATAAACGACAGCATATGTTAATGAGAGTCATAGAAGCCAAGATTCAAACCATTTATGTTAGTAAAATAGATTCCTACTTTTTAGTAGAGGTTAGACTTTGCAATGAAATTCGTTTTTGATAGCTTTGAACCCTCTGAGTAGCTCAATTACCTCACAATTATTACAATTATTTTTATATAACATAAAACCTAAACTGTATACTATATATACAACATCTTATTGCAACAATAATATCATTATCATTTTGCTAATTTATGACTAATTTGGGCATTATCTACTAGTAGGGCAGTATGAACAAGCTTACAAGAATAACAAATTGCAAACAAGTGAAATCCAAATAAATGAATTAATAATAAAATAAACTTCATGCATCAGGCAGTGCTAGTGAATATTTTATTTAAAAGATACATCGGTAAATATATGAACATTGCGAAAACCAAATCTGAAAACTTTTTCTCCACAAAAAATGCAAATAATACCTGCATAGCCCACAGAATTTCTTCTAAATTGTCTGTGAGCATAAGTATGATTATGCTGGGCATAATTGTGGTGGTTATTGTTAATGTTATGCTGTTTTAAATAAGGGTTGGACCGATGTCGTTGGTGGTGGTGGTTATGGGTTTGATGGGAAGAATTGATATGTGGATTTTGTTGATTATGCTGATGGGGAGCATTGGGATGTGATCCGGGTAGAAATTGGGGATATACATGATGTGACCACTGAGGAAACAAAGGTCTCGCGCTGCCGTCTGTTTCGTATGTTCGTGTTTTTTTCCAATTTAAATGCAGCATTAAAAAAAAATAACGCGAAATTTGTTAGTTGTACATTTAAATAATAAAATTATTGATATATCTGTAATAATAAATAAAAAATGAACCGAAAAATTATGATGACTTAAACTACACCAACTAAGTTCTTCGGAGTATGTATTTGTTCTCTTTCTTACACTGCTTTATCATAATTAGGTATCTCAAAACCGTAAATAGGACAAGTCTGAGAATAGCTGATGAATGCTGTGGTCTGTTTTATTATTGATTACAGTTTTACGTGTTAGAATCATCGATCTCTTGATCTTGATAAGGGACAATTATATGCCAAGATGTTTTATTCCGCTGACGATACATTAAGACAAATCGGTAATGGATATAATTTATCCCATCCTGTTATTTGAAGAAGAAATAATTAAAAAGCTAACCTTAGATATAAATAGAGGTAAAATAACCTGGAACACAGTTTTTTTTATTAATACATTTTCTTGTTATTAATTTTTAATTAATGTTGTCTATTCGCGATGCTAATTTCCAGCAGGTTCACTGCAAGACCGCTAATTCACCGTTTAGTATATTACGAGTAAGTTACGCTGGTTGAAAATCTTTCTTTTTTTTTATTATACCTATTATATTGTTATAAGTAGTTTATATAAACTATGTAATAACATTTTTTTTAGTTAATTTAAATAATGGTAATATTTTTGAAGTCAGAGTATTAACCATTGTTGATACTCTTCTTCTGATACTCTTTGAAAATGTAAATTAAAATTGTTTTTTCAAGTAAAGTTCCAAAGATTATCCCTATAAATAACTTATACTATTTTTTTAGAGGCTATATACATGTAAATGGTAAAGATGCTTTGTAGATATGATGCTATGTAAAAGTAAAAGTTTTGATAAGTAAAAGGGAAATCTAAAGCGATATTGAAAAGAGAAAAATGCATTGCGCAGAAAGACTGTAGTTGGTAGCTTAAGAAACTGGGATAAATTTATTATTTCATTATAAAAATAATTATAATATGGTTTTCAGATTTAAAAAGTAATATCAAATGAAAAAGACAAGGTTTATAAGGGCAGTAGTGCAATTCGGATTATCAAATAGAATATTTTATTGTATACATCAAAACTCTTGAATTGAAATTTGTGCGATTTCTCGTGCACTATTACATTATATTAAACAACAAACAAAAAGTAAAAATAAGAAACAATAACAGAAAAATGAATATATCAAAAAATCCCAAGTGATAAGTAAAATGCCTTTCACATAAAACAATTTTGTTTAAAAAAACACGATAATTGGGATAAAATAAAATTATTGTGGACAAATTCCTATTAAAAATTTATTAAAAAAATCGAGGAGAACATTCATGCTAAATTCTACGTCATAAAACACCAAGGAATATTTCGACATTTAAGAGTTTCAATGATAACAATAAATTAATCAAAATATATAAATTTATTGGTTGAAGAAATATTTATTATTTCTGGCTATACTTGTAATAAGTTTGTTTCTTTCGTCGTTTTGCTGCATACAGAAAAGTTTGCTGCAGGGTAATCCTATATCATATTATCGAGAAAATTGAAAATTTGTAATCCATGTCAAGTGGTATTGCAAAAGCAAGATATCAAAATTGAGTTAAGATTGTCTTCATTGCATTTAATATATAAACATCTAGTTCCAGGAAACACAATGCTAACCCGGGAAACAAACCCGAAACCTTATAGTTCCCTTTTTTTCGTATATATTATTTGCTAAGTCTCCTGCTGCTCTCTGTGTTTTTCTCGGCAAAAAAAACGCGAATCTCCATATAATAGGATTTCTTCAGGACCTCAAAATAGGCATTTGTTTCAGTGATGACCTCTTTGTTAGACCGAAGTCCCCTACCGCCCAGCCATATCTTCAAGTTTGGAGAATATGCTGTATGGGGTAGTCCAATTTATAAAATTTTGCCATGGTGACTACACACTCAATCGCAATCGTGGTATCCATCGCGCGAATAGTTACTTTCAATGGCTGGTTATCTACTTTCAGTGACGCAGTTTGCTCAAATTTGGCAGTAGTCTATTATTAGATGGCGGTTGACCAGAGCTGCGCGGGAAATTCAAAAATTCACTGAATCATTAAATTACTCTCATATAATGTTTTTGTTTTTCAATTTGAAGCACATTTTCTTCTATATCACTGCACGAATAGAGCAAACTTTCAGAATGATTTGACATGGATTACAAATTTGTAAATTTTTCGTTGATTTGAACAGATTTTGAACAGCAATCTTTTCTGTGTACTGCAAAATGACGAAACATAAACCATATCTAATATACATATATTTATCTAAAACAAAAAAATGTTTATTTTAGTAAATGTGGTTATCTAAATGTGAAGCAATTTACTTGAACTAAAAGCGTGATCAGTGTGATAAAACCACAAATCATATATACATATCCCAATAAACACAAATGTAGCATTTATGTAACATTCATGTAAAAGATTTCAACATATGATTTGTAAATAAAATCAAATACTTTAACAGCTGTAAAGCTTAAATAATTTCTTCAACTAATAAAATTAAACAGAACGGAATTTTTTTTTTAATTTTTCGTAAATTTTTTTATATCACAATAATGTAAAAAATCCAATCACAAGAAATATGAATAAAACATCTTTTAGAAATACGAATAATTTGGTAATAATAATTAAAAAGTGGAAATTAGTATAATTAATAATGAAATGACAAACCTGACGGACTGGAGCCGTGGTGTTGAGCTCGAAGGGCTGGGGGTGAGGGGGTTGTCTGTCTGGTCACCATGGGTGGTTCTAGGATGTCGCGATACTTGGAGACCATCAGTACAGATATAAAGTATACTATTGCTAATGATAAAAATTGCGCTTGTTTAGTTTCCTCCTGAAAGAAAGGTTTTAAAATATGTACTTAATAATAGCTGGCATAATATATTTTATGTGGTTTAAAAGTATAGGTTGGCTGGCTCAGCATTGAATGTTCCAACTACACCAATGCCTCGCACAGTTGATCATTTTAAATTGCTACCAACATTATACCAATGTTGTTGACAATTACTATTGATTACTATTTCCAATACCATTGTTTAAATTGATTTATTACCTTTAATAATAATTTTTATTTTATTTAATTAAAAAAATATTTTATTAAATAAAATTAAAAATAAAATAAAATTTATAAAATTCAGGTACAAAATTTAAACAATTTTAGAAAATAAAACTGAACAAGTATGTATGAAGGTACAGATTTAAAAACTAATGTATGTTCCAATTAAACAACGGCACAATGCGACACAGCGCGGCACTAAGGCGCATTGTGCTCTGTAATTAGAAAATACCCAGTTTCAACAGACACTACCTGGTACGCCTACCAAATTTGGAGGCGTAGTGGTTAGTGTAGTTGTTATTTGATTTTTGAGACAATAAATTATTGAGTGCCGTTTTTTTATTATCAACTAACTGAGGTTTATTAGAAAAAAAATGTTCAGGATATGTATTTCTTTAGTTAAGTGTAGTCGGTCTCTCACAAAAATAGAATTAAAAAACCCATATTTTAGGTTAAACTTCAGTTACACCATAACTGAAAAATCGGTTCAGAGTGTACTACAGCTAGCCAACGGTAAAGAGTTCTTTAAAGTAGGATTTAAGCTTGTCGGACACTGCAAGCGTATTTAAGTGATGGCGAATTCAGGCGTAACTCAGAGGCTCGGTTGAGCGGCTAGAACTCTCAAAGGAAGCCGCATACATACATACACACTATGTACCGATACGACAGTACACCAAGTCAAACTTGTGTTCTGTAGGGTGTATTGGAGATGTTTTACACTAACATAATTTATCATTTACTTTTACATTAATTTTTATCGATACACCACTGTTATGAAAGAAACTATTGCATTCCCTTCCAGTCTGAGACGGCTGATTGCATTTACAAGGTTCGGATAGGTAAAGCGTAGTAGCGCGTATACGTCCAGTCAAAATTCGCTTAAATACGCTTGCAGTGTGCGACAGGCCTTAACCTCGGAATGAGACAAAATAAGCTAAAAACTTGTATAAATCTTTGTTTTGATATTTTATAAGTACTCTGTAATATCTCATATTCTGTAATATCTCGTTTCTTTTTATGCAGATATCCTGTTTGCTATGTTCTAAATGACATTTGGATATAATGAGATTTCTACAAGTTTGATTTCAGGCATTTATTCGTGTGACCAACCCTTCCCGAGATTCACACCTTTTCTCGTTTTAAATAATCATGCTATTGAGGAATACTTCCACAAATAATGACTTACCACGTCTCGATATATGACAGCCCTCAAACGGTTGACGTCCATGTCTTGCAGCAGCTTCTCTGGGTCTTTAACAGGACTCATCTGGCTAGATAAGTTCTCAACGATGTTCTAAATATAAAATTTCAATAATTAATAAAAAAAATATAATAGTGGTAAATACACAATTAGTACTATTAGTACTAATTAGTATTAGTACACAATAAGTTACTGATAACACAAATTCTTAATAATTCTTATGCAAACTATATTACTAATACTTAAGGAAATACTTGTGGTAGATAGAGGATCAATTTGTTATAAGAACTAATGAAATACATCAATAAATACTTGTAATTTAATAAATTTATATCCATAGAGGATAAGCAAATGCAAATTAATTTATCTACATTAAAACATTAAACAAAATTGGGTTGTGAACTCATTTTTTAATTATTTATTGAAATAATGACGTCACGAACTGAAAAGAATATAATAAATAATCTTATTTATTTTTCGTTTTATATCCCGGCTTTGACGTTTAATACTGCATCTCTTTTGCATAAAATTGAAATCATTTTTTTTAATTTTCACCTCATCTCTCCATATTTCAATCGTTACTGGTCCAGTCATTATAGTAAGTTCACCTCGGAATTCGAGATACCCAGCTGTAAGTCTGTAAATACTTGTATATTGACACCCTAAAGTTGTCTCAAAACCTACATATGGTAGGGACACCCTAGGGATACCCAGCTGTAAGTCTGTAAATACTTGTATATTGACACCCTAAAGTTGTCTCAAAACCTACATATGGTAGGGACACCCTAGGGATACCCAGCTATAAGTCTGTAAATACTTGTATATTGACACCCTAAAGTTGTCTCAAAACCTACATATGGTAGGGTGTCAATATACAAGTATTTACAGACTTACAGCTGGGTATCTCGAATTCCGAGATTCTTACCTAATTTAAGCTTAAATGACTGGATCATACTATCTTCTATAATATTGCGAATTAAATAAAAATAATTGAATATTTGAGGTTTTGATAAGCAACTTTATCAATATACAGTGGAGTTTTTTATAAATTTATTTATAGTTCACAGCCCAATTATAAAGTATATATAAAAATTACTAGTTAACTATTTCTCTATTTTATCATATTCTGTAAATTAAAGTACGAATACACTAGAGCAGTGGTTCTCAAACTTTTTACTTCGAGCCCCCCTGCATAATCCAGCTGTAAGCCGGGCCCCCCTACATGTAAGCGTACTATATATTATAAGGGAGTCGCATTTGATATTTTATAGTCAATTTTTATTTAAATAAGTTTTGCACATTCTATGCATACTCTAATGGGGCAATAGGTTTAATCGTAATCAAACAACAAATTCTATACAAAGAATTACAATTTATTTAATTATTTTAGCAACATAATTGTTATTTGTAACTCAAAGCAATAATAATAAAAAGAGCTTTACAAGTTTTATAAGAATAAGTGGTGGCGAATGGAGTAAGTATTTTTAATGCCCTTTCACTCAAAATTGGGTGTTCCTTTTGTACACTAATCCAGAAGGATGTAAGAGAAGATTCTTTAAACTTCATTTCAAGCCCAGTGTCACCTTGGAGGTCAATGATATTTTCTTTTTCCTTCATGTTGAGGGAGCACTGATGGTTTGAACAAGTTTTGAATCCATGCCAAACCATCCAAGTTCTCATTAAAATATTTTTCAAAACGAGATTTGAGGATTTCTAAGAGTTAAAAAAAGCATTTTTTTGCATTGGTTGGTATAGTTTTGAGATCCATTTCTTCAATCATAATTTTAAAATTAGGAAATAGCCACATTGTCACTTTTCAGACCGCCCTCGTACTGAAACTTAGCTTCATTACAAAGCTTTTCACCTTTTCAGTCCATTGCAGAAGGTTTGCATCTTTTTCCTGTATTTTCTGATAAACTAAAAAAAATAAAATGTCCGGCACTCTTACGACGTTGACTAAAAACTATACACTTGTTGTAATTTTAAGAATTAAAAGTTTGCTTTAATAAAATTTAATTAATTTTTCAAGCAAGCTTAGGGCCCCCCCTGAGTCTTCATTGCGCCCCCCTTGGGGGTCGCGCCCCACACTTTGAGAACCGCTGCACTAGAGGATCTACGTTGAGTTTTCAGGGTAATTTTAAATAAATACTGACTTTCAGCTAATTCGGTTGCAAAACTCCAACTAAAGGCTCCAGAACTGAACTAAACAAATGGATATGTATTATTTCATAACAATTACAGGGACTACAAGGATTAATTTGTAAAGTAACTAAATTACAAGATTATCATTTTATTTTACTTTCACATCGGTGCAATAGCATGCGTAGCTTATTATTATTCTCAATCATCTAAGAAAACAAAAAGTATTTTCGAAACTTCAAATATTATCACAGGATTTTTGGTTATGCTTCTAAAATAAGCGCACTATTAAAACATTTTGTTGAGAAAATAATTTAAACGCCTCCTTTTTATTTAATTGTAAAAAAATAGCACAGAAATAAATCCGTAATTCTGTAACAGATTGAATCATATAAATGTAAACACCATTGATGCTTGACTCTGACTACTGTGTTCTCGGGTTTGATCCCCGTGCCAGAGTTATATTTTCTGGATTTGATAAAATAAGATTTAATTGGTTGTGTGCAACCATAGAAAAATGAATATTGAAAAAAAAAATGATCACAAAAAAAGAAAAATTCGAGAACGAAAATAAATAAAAAGAAAAAGAAAAGGAAAGAAGAAGAAAAAGAACAGCTTTAGAAGAGATTAGATGTAAATGGGAACATCATAGTTAAGGCGATTCCTGTGTCATATGGAGATGCTGAAATAGGAAGAAGAATAAGGATCGTGAACGTTGAATGAGGAGGTGATTGATGAAGGAAAGAAGGAATAAGGAAGAAAGCTGATATATAGAAAAATAGAATTATTATATAGTGGATAAGTTATATGTTATAAGAAAATGTATATAAAAAATGTAATATTGATTTAAAGTGCTAATAACTACCAATAGTTGATGCACTCAAAAAAATAAATATTAAAAAAAAAAATGTAAACACATTCTGCTCATTTAAAAGTCGCGCCCAAAATCTGCAGTTTTAAACAAATTTGTAGCGCGCGGATTTATTTCCGCGCGGTTTTGTTTCGTAGTGTGACTCTAGGCGTGTAGAAAATGGCGTCTGTGGCGTATTTCTGTAACCAATATTATTTACAGTGTACATACAAGGGTGAAGCAAGAAGTGACGGGCACCAAAGCTATGGGCTATTGATAAGGATTGACCGCTTTCTCTATATTCTCATAAATATAGTCATTAAAAATCTTGTCTTCGTACTCTCGATATTATATTATACCATTTACACACACATTTTTCACGCCTAAAGCCGGTCTTTATAGCCGACTATATCAAATATTTTCTCTTTAGAAAATGAAGAAATGTAAAATATATTATACTATATCATTAAAAAAAAGCGAAATAATTAACAAATATAATCTAAACAATAATTTTAGTTTCGAAAATAAATTTTTGTTTGAAAATCTACGACAGCATAAATAAGTTAAGGTGTTTTGTGTCGCATGCGTCAAAAAGAGGCATTTTATATACTACACTAACCCTCCACGTGTCCACGTGGCGCAATTTACACGTGTTCGATACATTAGTGCAAGCGAGAGGCGTTTCCGCCATGTGTTGTTCTACTCGAATCGTGTGAAAATCTTGTCACGTGGACACGAGGTAAAGGATCTCGAACTGAAGCAATGTGGTTTACACTTACAAACGACATTTGGTGTGTTCATATTAGATATCGTGTTAACCTCAATGCAAGATGAACAGGCTTGTAAACTTGTTTTTTTAAGTGTTTCTTAAAAAACAGAATTTTAGTTTTACCGTTTCTATTTATACTCTATTTATGACGTCATAGAAGAAATAAATAATCGAGATTAATAATCTTTTTTCACAACGAACGAACAAATGTAGCAAGGTGCAAAGCCTTAAGGGGATGATAGTTGAGACCAGGGTACTATCACTTAGAGTAAAATTATTTCACATGGGATAAGCCGCTTTAGGCGACTCCTGTTGGAATATTATTTCTTCTATGAACTAAAATTCTCGGCGAGTCAACATCTGAAGAGAAGGAAGGGTGAGGGAGTACACTTCAAAATGTTTACACTTCACTCCCTTCACCCGTCAAATAATTTTGGCGAAGATCTTAGGCGAAGTCTGATTATTTATTTTTACTGCTATTTTTATGTTATTTTTATAAAAACCTAATTTTGAACAGTTAAATGCCAACAGTGCCCAATTTAAGTTAGTTTTATTTTTTGGGGTTTGTCAGATTTTAACCTAATCTAATAAACCAAGTTCTGTGTTATTTACAAAACATACTAGACGTCATAACAACTTCTAACAAATTAAAAAAAAATGCGTAGTTTATCGAATTTAGAAAAATAGATAAAATTGGCTCGATTGTTCAAACCTTTCTAAAACATGCTTGGTTATTGGCCTTTCTTTTAAGGTATTATTTAATCTGATATCTTACCAATTCAGATGGATTGGAATTACATATTATTTGTGATTGCCATTAAGTTTTATGTTATAATTGTTGCGGAAAAATAAAAAAATAATCTCGATTACTTATTCCTTCTGTGACGTCATACGCAAAGCTAACAGAGAAGGTAATACTGAAAATCAAATTTTAAACATTTCCGTCAACTTTTGGATATTTAAATTTAAAAATACGCCAATATACATAAATTAACCTATATTTCAATCACGAATTAAAAAGCGACCCTTAAAAGTTCAAAAGCCCATAGAATTTGAAATCTTAAGAATTATGTCACTCCAAATATATGAAATTTTGGTTTCACGTATTTTCTAATAGGAACACACCAAATAATATAAATTATTAATAAATATTATTAAATATATGGTACATTATGTTTATGTTACTAACCTTCGGGGACGCCTGCACCCCTCGAATCAGAGATTGTAAATGGGCAGCCTTATGCTGACTCTGTCCGTGACCTAAGGTCGTCGGTGTCATGTGACCCCACTGAGGTCTGGCACGTTCTTTACACTCGAGGCAGTTTCGTACAGCACACGTGCATACCTACATTACATTTGACACCAATTTGGTTTTGTGTTTTTACAAAAATATTTACAATGTGTGACTTACAATTTACGTACAATTTGATAATAAAATAATAAGTGCGGATTTGGTGTCATTGGTTTTTTTTATCAGATAATCTTTTAATTATTTTTAAAAGCAGTTTTATTTGTAGCAGAAACTTACATGCTGTCTCATGTTTCATATTAGAAAGCTCTTGAGGTAGAATGAAATAGTATGAGTTTATATGAATGACCATGTAAAATATATACTAAATATTTTACTATAGAGAGTACTACGTTTTAATGCATAAAAAACCTTTTTTCAAAAAATTTTAATTACAATTTTAACAATTGTTCAGCTGTTTAGGGTGCTGTCACACTGGAACTGTTTCAGTAGGGTGTATTCGAGTTGTTTCGCATTAGCACACTTTATTATAAGATGAAGTTTCTATTTTAATTTTCATCAATACTCTACTATATGGAAGTAATAAAAGTGCACTTTATATATCTATACTAGAGTTTTAATTCTATTTTTAAATTGAAATATTTCACTCGCTCAATAATAAAATAATATTTCATATAAATTGATTAAAAAAAAATATATTTTTTTCAACAAAATATATAAAATTTTCAATTTATTCGTTATTTGACAAACTTTTTTCAAAATATAGGATTTTTTTTTTCGATTCGTAAATTAGGTACTAAAGTTAACCTATATATACAATTTCAACTTTCTAGTCCAATTTTTCACCTCGACAAATTGCCCCCGTGCCTCCAAATAAAATTTTTACATTTTGAATTTTTTTTGTAATAACATATTTTATTATTAAAGAATCCGAAATTTGAGTTTTCTTTAAACTTTCGTACCGGGCACCTTAATTTTTTCAAGGTCCCATTTTCCAATTAAAAAATTATTATCAGTTTTTCCGAAATTACGGGTTTACAGGAAATTTAGAGAAAAATCCGAGGACACTAAAAGTCTTAGAATTTTTTTCTCGTAAAAGTAAGACGGTAATTTGATATATACAAACGTTTAAATGATATTATGAATACGCACGTGTAAAATACAGACTTCTTTGATACAGTGGTGTATTAATAAACATTAAAGTAGAAATTTTTCTCATGATAAAGTGTGTTTAAGTGAAGCAAATCCAATACACCCTACTGAAAAAGTCGGAGGTCTAAAAGAACCTGTTCCACTGTGAGAGTACTCTTATGCGTGAAAATGTAATAATTAATATGGATGGATGGATGGGATGTAATGCCTCAGATATATTATTGATGGAATCCTGATTTTACCGAATTTGTTTGTAAAAAACTTTCATCAATTTGTTTTTCCTGTTATAAAACCATTTATTAAGGGTTCCCTTAAGGGTGCAAAAGGGTTTACGAACATAATTATTCTAGTTACTAACGATTGAAAAAAATATCCTTTAGATATGTAAAAAAAATTAAGTTTGTGAAGTAAGTCACTTATATATTGTTGGGATATTCGATTTATAGTTTCGGTGAAAATTTTTGTAAGAAATAAAATATTATATTGACACAAATCTTCGTTCTTTAAAGCGAAATGAAAATAATAATAATTTTCTTTTTTGCAATATCGAAAACTTGTGAAGTTCAGCAAACATGCAAATTTTTGTCAGTTATAATTATTAAAATTCATTTTCATGTTAATTTCAATAAAAATAAAATAAAGACAATAATGCGTGAAACATCAAATTTATAAACTAAATATAAATAAATAAATTGGAACATACGAGTCTTAGGCATTGCCGCAATATTCCTCCACTGGACATGTTCTTCTCAGCTTCAAGTTCACTGAAATTCAACGAACTCGCAAATATTAAAACATCGGCCATATTTACAAGCCTCTGCAGAAAGGAAACAGCCACTTCGATGGGCATTCCTTGGGTTGGTTCAATTACGTCAAGTTCGCTCTACAAATGACAGAAAAATTTAGCAAGCTCTGCAAAGATCAAAAGATTTATGATAATGAAAAACTCTTACATTCGGAGAAGTTGCCGATGCGAGTAAGGGTAACAACCCTCCACAAGCAATAATTAAATTATCCGCAAGCTGGGAGATTAAATGTACGGTATTAACAACAAATATAGCATTTTCGCTGCTATTCACAAAATCTAACACTGATTTAGTCGAATGACTTCGCCAAACTTGAATGTCCGTTTCGAGGGAAAACAAAACGTCCGACAACAATCTCTGGTGAATGTAAGACCACTTAAACTCTGGAATCCTAAACGGAGGTCGCGTTGGCCCTGGGCTAAACATAGGCCTTGTCGAAGAGGAACCAGATTTCGGTCTTTTAGAATCTATGAAACAAACACATACTCTTGTAACATTCATTTAGCTGGGAAATTAAAAGTCAGTCCATGGTTAAAACTTACCAAAGTGGTTATGTTCAACTTGGGTGCTTGTAGAGGCACTGCGAGGTCTCTTCTGCGGTGACATAGTTTGCCTGGCATCGACATCCTCGCACTGGGTGTCGTTATCTACAGGTGGTAAACTTTCGCAGCGTTTAGCTTCCTCTATGCTACTCTCTTCGGACGATTGTTGAACCAATCGATTCTGCATGTCACGATCAGGGTGACTGACATAGTCCTCTTTATTTACACTTTCACTGACTGCAACACTATTTTGATTACAAATTGTAGATATTGTTGATATCTCCACTTTTGGCACTGTTTCATCAATTGATAAACTTTCGGTAATAATATTGCCACTATTATCAAAGTTATCATTATCATTTTTGTCATTATCATTATCACTACTTATTATAACGGTGTCTGTACAAGAAACTAATTCTACTGGGGTATTTGGAATGTCATTATCACTTGCAACATTGATGTCCGTAGGATTAGAACTACTTTCTATACTTTTGGACGGTATTTCTTTATTCACAATAGCGTTAACGTTAATTATATTTTCTACTTCATTGACTATATTCTCTGATTGAGTAGTTATTGGCACTATGTCTTCTTCAGTTACGGAAACAGTTTCCGTCTTATGGTTGTGATCCAATTCAGAAACCTCCTCAGGCTTCTCAACAGCTTCAGATCTCTCGGTCTGGTCACCGCCAGCACCCTCATCCACTAGCTGCTGCTCCAATTTCTCCACAGCTGTATCAATTATTTCATTGATGACACTAATGGCTTGTTCTTGAACGTCTTTCAATGGATCCTGATTACTTAGCTGGTCGGACTCCGTTACTTCTTCATCTTTGTTTTTAATGAAATTTACTTTCCGTGGATTTATTTCAGCTGTTGTCTCCGTGTCCTGATCTCCCACTTCATCCTGATCCAATCGTTCAGGGCTCTTCGCTGTAGGATCTGTTGGCGTTAAGTAAGGTTCTGATAAATCGCTGTCAACCATTTCCCTATCAGATATTTCCGGAAGTTCATCATCACATTTAGAATTAAGTTCACCTTTGTCGATTTCTACTAATTCAGATTTGGATTTTTTAATTGCAGCTTCTACACTGTTTTCGGAAATATATCCATCTTCTATAAACTTCTTTTCTATTTCCTTAACATTATTTACAACTTCATTAATAGCTAAAGCAATTTCTTCATCTTGAATAACTGGCGACAAAATTTCATTATCTATATTGGCTGCACAATTTTCAAGAAGTTTTTCTGATTTGGACAATATTTCCTGAACTATTTCTTCAACAACTTCGGTATTGCTCAAATTTAGTGATTCACTTTCTAAAGTCTTTTTTATTTCTACGTCGTCTTCAGGAATAATTGTCAAAGCTTCATCATGAATTCCGTTACACAAAGATTCGTTTTTATTTATTTTATTATTTAAAGATTCAGATACTTGTTCCAAATCTGAAATATTGTCATGCTTAGGACTATGAACTTTACACACTTCACTATAAATATCACTGCTTCTCGAATCCAGGGAAACAACCTCTCCATTGATCATTTCTGTTTGATTATTTTTACATATTGCTGGGCTGCCTTCACTCTCAGTAGTCGGAGAATTTAGGTCACAACTACAAACAGCTGTGTCATCATCGAAATTTCCAGACTTGTCCATTTCTATTTCTTGAAGGGTAGCTGATGGTTGCCATTCTGTCTTCATCTCGTCACTATCCTCTACATTTGCCGTCTGCTGTTGATCCCATCCGGAAATGGTGCTGATTGGTCTCTGCTGCCTCAGCGCTGGATCCGTTATGTTGTCAGACCGCTGTCTTTCGTAATGCTCGTACATTTGCGCGAACTGAAGCTTGAATTCTTCATACGATACCTTGGAATGTACAATTGCCAGCGTGTCTACCCAGACCCGCCAACCACCATATTCGTGTTTTATCGCGTGATGAAGTAACATTCTGAACAGAGAGTACACCATATCAGATATTTTTTGTTCCTCGGAGTTTTTAGGATGGATGTAGGCCATTGCAATTAGCCATTCCTGCCAAACAGACATTTGTAGAACGGTTCGACGATTTTCCCTATTATTATTGCAAAGTAAGGTCATATCAGACAGGAATAACTTCTTAACGTCCAATAATTGTTCACTCTGTTTAGACTGGCGAACTAATGTTGCTACAACCTTCAAAATCATCGGATTCTCCAGCCTAAAATGACTTTCAGGTTCAGGATGTCTTGTGTAGAGGATCTGCTGTGAGATATGTTCCGTCATTATTTCGTAGAGAACATTATAAGTTGGTAAAGACAAAGACTCCTCATGAAGTAACAATCTTTCGGCTAATAATGTGTATAAGTTATGTGGACTCATAACATCGTACTTTCTTTTATGAGTGCTTCGGCTTAAGAAAAATCCAAGCAGTTTTAATGCTTGAAGACGTATTAATTGACTTTCGGCTGCTAATAGTTTAAATATTGTACGAACTCCTTGTTTCACATCAAATGCCGGTACCATAGATGATGGGTGTTCTGACATTAATGATATCAGCATTTGGAGAACGTCATGAAGATTTTCATCTTCATGCATTGTCGTAAGATAATTTAGAATACTTTGAAGTTCATCATCCTTCACTCCATTCCCAATCATAATTAACTGCTTCAAAAATAATAAAATGTAGGCACGTATTGCTAAGATGTCTTTCTGGGCGGGACGAGGTCCATCTAAGTGAGGAAACAACATTAAATTAGATCAGTGATTAGATTAGGGATTGAATGGAAATAGCGAGCCCTTAATAACATACCTAAGCCCTTCGGAGTGATGCCACTCTTCGCACGGGGATTCGTAACCCAATAATAATATTTCAAGGTGTGGACTGTCTGCAGGACGGTGGAAACTCTTCGCACATTGGAATAGATCTGCGTGTCTGACAGAAACTCTGTAGCAAGATACGAATAGAGTCTTGCTTGAACTGGAGCGGGGGTGTATATCCATAACGCTGGATTAAACAGAACGTGGTCCAGCAGCTGCCAGGTCAGGAACGAGAAACAAAATAACTATATCACAATAGATCAGCCTGCTCTCGCTACAAACCGACTTGCGGGATGCAGCACGATGCAACACAATGCGATATTCAAAATTCAAATATTTGAGTAAGATAAGTAAAATATTTGATATAAGCTTGAAAAATTATTGATTTGTATTCATTTAATAATTTAAAACAAAATATAAGTAACGACCGTCTAATTATCTGTAGTCTGCGGTCAAACTTTGCTAATAACTTTTGGCGAGAGAGAGAGAGAGAATGTCGGTCTGCGTTTATTTTGTTTTTGATTTCAATTTTCATACTGGCTACTGATTTAACACAGAATTAGATTCCAAATGACCATACTAGTAAGACATGTGTCAAATTTAGGCTCTATAATACTTTTAACGTTGATTCAAAATTTAGAAAATATTAACATATCCTAATTTACGTTATACATATAATTTCTTATAATATAATGGTTCTATTTAATGTAATACTTAATTAACTAACAAATAATTAGTTTAGATGCATTAATATATATTGTTTTCTATTTAAAACATAGCTATGATGTTTTATTACACAATGAATACAAAACAACTAACTATCTATGGTATATAATGTAACTATCATCAAATCATGCGCCTCCTGAAGAAGAATTTGTATTTTCCTTAAGTGTTGTATAGACATCACCCAGTAAACAATTTGGTGAAGTGCCCTATTTAGTGACGTTTCTATCACTATTTCACTTCAATTATAGTTCGCATCAACTTTATCTTCATTTGTATTCCGACAGGTGGAGTAATTTCGCCATTTGCAGCCAATAAAGTAGACATTTTATATGAAAAAATGTGAGAAACTGAACTATAAATGATCTCTTTCATTACAAAAAAATCATGACGCATCTTCAATATGATGTCAAAGTGACTCCAAAATGTTTACTGGGCAGCCGTAAATTTGAAATGTCAAAATTTTTCTTGATTGAGGAGGGTAAGAAGCAAAAAAAACTTCTAAGGAAATTAATTTTCAAGTTATTTAATTTTCCCTTCTTATTCCTATCCCATATCCTATCACCAATGACCTCTTACTATGTTGACAGTATTTATGGTGTCGTGACCTCATATATATGGGCTACACCACTACCAAATAAGTTTACGATTAGGTATGTATGTACATAATAAATTTAATTTGATAACAACTAAACCCAGAAAATATATCTTTCGTCCGGGGATTGAACCCGAAGAAACAGCAGTCTGTATCACCTCTAAGTTATTATAATATTAAAAATCAATACCTAAATATATATATCTAAATCCTAAACCACAAACATATTTAGGACACTGCTCTTTTATGGTATATGCTGCCATTTTGCCAGTAGACAAATTCGGTCAAGCAACCCACTTCCTACTTCTAACTTAATTTACCCAGTGACCCTCTCAATTGTAATCTATGAACAATACCAATAAAACACAAATCACAAATATTACATTAAAAAATTTAGTATTTTTTGCTTAAGGAGGTACAGGACGTTAACGTAAATGATGAAAACGTTGTGAAATTTGGAGGGTCGATACAAATAGTTAAAATACATGCTGTCTTAAAATTTTAGAGACCTAGGGTTCATAGTTTTCTTTTTATACATGATTAAAAATAGTCATTTTCCATACAAATCATAATTTTTGGCTCAATTTCACCACATAATATAACTTTTAACTATAAAAAAATGGTGACACGGCTTTCAAAAACTAGGTGTAAATAAAATAATCTTTTCTGTAACTATTGCAAAAAGAAAATTAGCAAAAGGATACCTATATACGAAAATATTTAAATAAAACCTTTAAGAAACAGTAAATGTAGGTTATAAGCCGGCAACGTTGCAAATGCCAAATTGAGCGGGAAATTCAAAATCGGAATAAATGTTATATAAAATATAACAATTTATTGGTCAAAGAACCAAATCACGCATGCGTCAACACATGTAAATTTGCAGCGTTGCAAAATTTATTATTCCTTTTTCAAAATATTTAATTTGTATTTAAATTAAATTAATATAAATTTGATATTAATTATAGGTAATTCTTAATTTATTAAACTATTATATGCATAGAAAATCATTTTAACAAGCAAAAAGCAGTTTAATAGGGAATTGAAAAATTCATTTTTAAAGGTACAGTCCCAATATTTGCTCGTCCCTCATGTACTTCGTATTTTTCATTTCGTATTATCGAGAGATAAACTTTTTGCATGGACCGTACGTCCTGTACCTCCCTAAATATTATTTATGTAATTTGTTGATCTTTGTTATTATATGAATATAATAAAAAGTTTACATAAAATAATACAGAAAACTAGGAACGGAGCAGCGATGGAATAACGAATTTATTTAAAGCTGATATCAGACAGTTCACCGAGTGCACAGTTCATTTTTCTTTCATTGCATGTTCACATACCGTTCACGAAAATGAACATTCATTCGGCATTATGTCGTCAAACAATGTTGTGCGTATTAGAATTCGTTTGATTTGTGATTAAACGAATGAACGTTCATTTTATGTTCAAATGTTTCATTTTTCGTTCATTCGCCATCTTGCGGACTGCGAGTGAACGATGCCGAATGAACGTATACAAAACATCGCTGGATCGGTTCACTAATGAATGAAAGGCAGAAATGAACAAAGAGTGAACCGTCTGTAATCAACTTAACGAGATATTCTTTTTTGCAGTGCCGCCTTGGCCTAAGAAAAAGACGACTAAAGCATTTTTTTGAGCAATTATTTTTACAGTATATGAATTAAAGAGAGGAGAATAATAATCAGAGAGAGAGAGAGAGAGAGAGAGAAATATGGTAGAATAAATTTGGAAAGAAAACAACAGGTAAATAAATAAATGATGATATCATTTTTTTCACTCCAATTAATCTTATAAGATTCTAACGAAATAAAAGCAATAATAAAAGGCCCCATTGTCACAGTAAAACTGACACCTCTATAAAACACCTTTAAATATTATTTCTTCTTTTAAGAAGGGCATGATTGTGATGAAGAAGTCAATTTGGACGCTCTATTTTATTATAAGTCTGAAGCAATAAAAGGACGATACAATACTACGAGGATTCGATACAATAAACATGAAAAAAATTAGAATACTAGCGAAATTTTTTACGAATTAAAAATATTTCTAAGCTAACTAAACAAGCATATTACAACTTTAAAAATGAGTTAATGGAACTAGATAGCATTTAGATAATATTATCAAAGTATACTTAGTATACTATATACTTGATCTAAATACATTTTAGTAACATGCTTAGAAAAAAACTAGATATTTGTTAAGATTTCAAATTAAAATTGAAGAAAAATTACATTTTAAATAAAATACATATACAATTATTGTATTGAAATTAAAGGTTTTTATATTTGTGGAGGTTTTTGTTTTACAGGGTCTCTCTCGAACATTCATATTTAATAAATAATTCTAAGCGAAAGAACAAAACGTCCCAGTTCGATTACAAACTAGAATAGTATAAACAATAAATCTTAATTAAAATGAATAAATTTAAAAAAAATTACCATAATTATTTTATATTTATGTAAGATTTTATTATTAAATATAGCTATGTTATACCAATGACAGAAGTGCTCATTTAGAAAATATGCTAATTATTACATTAGATTTTAGATTTAAGAAAAATCATTGCACGAAAAAAACTGCTTTACTTCTACTCTAGCGGAAGATATGATTTTTAACATTTCCATATGAAAAACTTGGACCTGTTAGGTCAAACGCGAACCTGTCAATTAATTCTAATAAATTGAGCACAAAATAATCATCAAATTAATAAAAAAATGTATATATATTTGCTTGTTTCTATTTATTCTTTGAATGTGTAAGATTATTTATATGGATCATTTATCTTCGCCTTGTTAATCCTATCAACCTAGTTTTGAAATATTTCATCGAGAAAGAGACCCCTCTACCTCAAATTTATATATATATTTTAGAAACTAAATATTTTAGAGCTTCAGTATTCGACCTTTCAAATCTATTATAACATACATACTTAAGTATTTATATAGAAATATACAATATTTTATACAAAGAACTATTATTATATAACTATCTAATACTGAATACGTAATACTAATGTATCGTTATAATTATTACATTATCAGAACATTGTCATTACATTGTGAAATCAGTGAATTCCATACTATCTATCAAAACAATTAAATAACAACAATGTTTTACAATACAGCTTACCTGTTTTAACAACAATTCACTATTTGCAGACAAGCAGGTCACAAGATACTTTGTTAGGCTTAAGAAGGATCCCAAAACATCGGTTGTTAGATGATCCCTGGATGATCTTTGTAGCATAAACGATATAACTAGGAATCCTCTGTTTTGTATCATATGCTGCTGAACGGTTTGAGAGCTTTCGACAAGCTCACAAATAAATCCCAGTAACTTGGAGCTGGATTGTAAAATATTATAAAATTAAAATGTACATAAATATGTCAAATGTAAATTTACATAACGTTTACATTACCATAACGCAGGATCCCGTTTTATATCGGTGGCACCAATACAGTCGTATGGCATATCGAGTTGCGAAAATAAAGGAAATAAAACTTGGATGCCGCCTATGGAGTTGAGCGTGCTGTGAATGGAGTGGGTAATCACAGCCTTCACATCCTAAAATTAAAGAATATTACAGAGTTTCAATTAAATTTATTCAGTTAATAAACATTTCGAACCTCACAAAGAGATGGCGTTACTATATTTTACATTTACAGTTACATGTTTATGGGTTCGTCATAAATAAAGGTTATAAAATTTATGACAAACCCTTAGAAATGTTACTAATCATGTAAAAATTGGAATTTAACTAGAAAATATAGCAATATTCATTTTCAAAAGTTATTTTTGAGATTCCAACTCATTAAAAGTCAGTGGAAGAAAGCTTAAAATGTAGATACGTTATTCATCTAACTAATTGCAGCTTCAGATTTTGATTCGCGTTTATAGTTACTTACATAAAACGATTTAAACATAAAAAACATGGTTTTTTTGATAATAGTTAACCTGCTGTATAGTATCGCCATCTATATTTCGCTAAAAAAAATGGTTAAGCATCGTTTCAGCTTAAGCAAAAAAAAAAAATATCTTACCTGTAACATTAAAGCGTGAGGTGTATGAACGAAATAAGACACATTTCCCTTAGGTGCGGATTGGAGGCATAATTGGCTATCTGTTGCTACTGGATTGTACATAAATACAATTGCACTTGAAAGTTTTCCATCATATAAAACCTAATTAATAAAAATATTATTAGAAATTAATAAATTTATACATTATAATTCAATACTTAATAAATCGAACACAAAGACTTAAAAACATTGTTAAATGGAAGGCATAGCAGGAAATATGCTACATAGAACGAGCAGCTAGCGCAAATATCTTCAAACTAAAAACTAACCTAAAAATTTTACTATTTTATTACGAAGGAAATAATATTATATAAAACAAAATGAAAGCATACTCAATAATAATTCGCAATAGCAATCCAATATATATTTCAAAAATACTTTTATAAAAGTGCTTTTATAAAAAAAAACGTGCAATATGAAAACTAGTATTATATATACTAAAATAATAACCTGATAAGTTTCAGCAAATACCAAAATAAATTAAGCAAATAAACGAAGTAATAATTTTATTAAAAAATGTAAAAATGTACTTGTTTTTGAACCATGATGTTGCAATATTGCGATAGGTCTTATAGACGAAACACATAGCTTCTCCATTTATTTTAAAACAAATAACTTTGAAAACTGATAGTTAATTTATTTTTTATCAATTTTATATTAAATATGTCATAGAGTAAAAATAATGCTGATAATTGCCACTGGCGCTACACGCACTTTGAAAATAATTACACCAGAATATATTTCCTACAAAAGTTCTCCTTGTCATTTTGGGTCTGCAGTTCGTAATGACATTATAACAATTAAGATATCTTATCCACATCATTATGCACTAACTTTTTATTTAATTTGTTACGACAATTTAAAACTATCGATGCATTGTTAAGGTAATTGGTATAGATATATAGTATATCTGTTGTACTGATCGTTGAGATTTATTCAGTATTTTATTTGCTGTTTATGTCACTAATGAGTAGTGAATTTCCTACAGTAATATTGAATTCAATTTGCTATTAACTTATAAAAACTTTAAACAAATAAATGATATATACATTAAACAAAATCATAAGGAAATGCTTACGGATGCAGTTTCATTGTCTATCATGCAGGGCTGGGTCTCTCCTTGCTCACTCACCCGCTTGTGATTGTCCGGTAAATTGAGGTAACACTCGTTATCAAATCTGAATTGACTCTGTCAGAGTCAATGAAGTAGATTAAATGAAAACAATTACAAATATTAGAATAGAAAACATATAAAATATACTTTTTAAATACTACATTTTTTATTATAAGTATAGTCAACATAAATTCAAAAGTGAAAGAAGTAAATAATGTTTATTTATAAACACAGTCTTAACTCAAAATGGTTGTTATTAAAATCATTATAATTAAAACTAAGCTATCGAAGACGCAAACATTTTGTATGAATTGCAGTTCTCTGTAAAAAAAGATGTGAAGTTAAAATGTAATATCAATCCCTGCAGGTAGCGCTTGCAGAAATGGTACGTTTACTGAATAATCTGTCATATATTTGGTTTAGGTCTTTGATAAGGGTTTGCGTTTAAATTAATGTTTACTTAAAAATAATTAATTAACTTACTTTATATCCAGGTCCTAATCTATGCATTGCACAAATTTGATGTGTAGTGAGAGCTTCGCTAAAAAGATAAATGGCTGACATTTGACCACAGAAAACACGCTCTTCATCAACTTCTGGTGTAGCTCCAATGTAACATTTGTCGAAAGGCTGTAGTGATAAAGTTTATAGTAGATTATATCGTTTCAAAAGTAATTATTTATATATATTATAAATACTTACATCATTTGTAGAAACAAACCACGCCATTTCTGTACTTGAAGCCAATTGACCATTGACAACGCATTTGATTTCGCTTTTAGTCCATCGATTGTAAATATAAACAATTGCTATCATGTACCACTGAAATATATAAGATTTTCTTTAATAAAATACTAATTTTCGATAGGTTTGTTTCTTTTGTTATTTTGTTGTTACGGGCTTTGAAGTTCTATATATAGCTGTCATGACTTTTTTTATATCTCTTGTAGCCAAACTTACTTTGCAGTATACTAAGATTGATTTAAAAGTTACAATTTTTTACATTTATTCTTACTATTCTAAATTAATAAAATCTAGTATTAAATAAAATGACATTTGACAACGAATATGACATTTTAACAACGAAACATTTATTGTAATAGCGGCGGAAAAATACAGAAACAAACACTATTTAAATAAATAATTATCTTTCAATTTCTTTCATACCTTTCTGGGTTGGAATTCATACTTGACACAATGTTGGAAACCCTTTCCTTTAATTTTCATGGAAGTTAGTACCAAGCAGTTTCCAACGAAGTGTGCGGAATATCCTACTCCTTTACTTGTTTTAAAGCTGAAAAGATATCATCAAATTAGAAAACCACATATTTTACTTTTAATAAAATATTATTTTGTAAGTAACATACCAATATAAATATGGTTTTTCTCTCTCGATATTTACAGAGTTTATTGGGTCCAAACGAAACCATGTTGTAAACGTGAAACCGTTTTCATACGGCCATTTAGCCAATGGTGGCAGCACCACAGCCTGTAAAAAATGCATTCAGTGTTAAGTTTGATTAGTAAATCATGCATATGTAATTGGAAAGCCTCATAGTTTTAAATTTCATAAAATACTACACATATGTTATAATTGTCAAACCAGGGCATTAGCTGTTCATCAATTTGTAATCAGTCACAATATATTAAAAGATATTATTAATGGACTTGTGTCCCATGTCTTAATTTCTATAAAACTGTACTATATATTGATAAAGTTGGTTACTAGAACCTCAAATGTCCAATTATTTTTTAATAACTCCTTATATTTCAGGAGATATTAACAATTAAAGTCATTGGACAACATTACAACTGCATGTGACACCACAGCCGCTAGTTGCTATCTCTTTTATACAACAAAGCGTAAAAGAGATAGCATATTTAAGGTAGAACTCTGGTAAGTTTACAGTTTACCAACCTTACAGCTCATAAATCTCTGCTATATGTATTTATATATCAAAATATCAAATATTATTTACAGCTATTTCAAGGAACAATAAAATTCCAATATTATGTCAGTCTTAGCAGGGTTAAATAAAATAAAAATTTATTATTCTTTGACTTGAGTTGATTATTTTAACTACCAACAGCTACAAAACATTACCACAGCACTGACATATCACGTCATACAAATATGGCCGATCATTTCTAGCGCTAAAACTACAATTCAAACTTTTAATTGCTATATCTCCGTCAATATTTAGATATTTAATAAAATAGACACGCCTATACACATTTATTGACATCAATTTCAATCAACAATTGAAAAATCGACCATTAAAAAGGACACAAGCCCATTACGAACTAGAATGCTTGAGACTATTTAAATAAAAATGAATGTATTTTCTTAAAATAGTTTTAAAGTTCACAGGAAATGAATTTGTTTAGAAGATATACATAGAATTTAAAAAAATAGGACTCTAACAAATAAAATAAATAGAAATTGAACAGGGCATGGAAAATGACAGAATAGTGACTGTACATGTATATTGAGTAAAGCTCGTTTATTCATTTCCCCGTGAAAAAGGGAAACGCTTTAATTAATTATAAATATGTAATAAAGAATCTTAACGATATACTCATACAAGTATACTATAAAACAAGTCATTAAAAATTTAGTAATTAAATATTTTTATTTAGGTAAAATATGAATTCAGAAAATTGTTCATTATTACCGTAAAAAACATTGTTTAATAAATGTATATTATACATAATTTTAAAATTAAAATGTCTTTTAATTATACAATTGTTTAAGGAATATAATGAAGGTATTATCTGCCTCGAGTACACGAACCCCTATTTCCCTTTTTCCCACGTCTCTCACCAGTGCATCATGGGACGTACTTAATTAAAAAACATTTCTTAATTAGTTAAATTACTGAAAGTACTCAGATGATATTAAGGAATATAATTTTGGTATAACTCGGTTTATATTATGCAAAATGAGATTTTGTAAAGTCGATAATTGTCGAGCAGAGACATAGCGCAATTTTGCATATTAAAGTTGTTATACTCTGGCAATAGAACCCAGTAAACATTTTGGAGTAAATTCTACTTAATTTCTATTACATATCATGAATTTTTTGTCTGGAACGTGTTCGTTTTCTATTCAGTCGTTCATAGGAAAGGTCCTTTTTATGAGCTACAGACATTGCAACGACGGTTCACTGCTGAATTAAAAGCGGAGTAGGTTTATGATTTATGACCGGAGTTATAAACTTAAAACTAGCAGGGGTATAAAACTTAATGGAATTCTACTTTTTAAAGTCTGCAAAATATAAATATTTAAATGAATAAATAAATAGATGTAATCTTTAGTACGGATCGTGATTTTTTTAATGAATATTATTCATCTTCAACAATACTCGTTATATTAGTTTTTTGCATTGTTTTGGTGATTCAAAAATCCACGATCGGCAGGTCTGCGTTAGGTTTAAAACCTCTGTCTTACCATCGCTAAGTACTATCTTCGTTTATATACATTCTATTCGGGGATTGAGGGAGATAGCGTCTGTCTATTACCGTTAAAGAAATATTTGTTGAAAAAGGATAGCATATACTTTAAACATCTGTACAGAACGAAATATTATACAAGTATACAAGTGTAACGGTGAAAAATATATTTTACTTGTCTAACGCATCTCGTTTCTCTCTCACTTTTAATAAATAAACTTTCATTTACAGAATAAATGAAATGAATGTGAATTTTAAAAAAATATATCCATGTGGGAAAGAAACAGAAATACTTAATGAATGATGTTGGAAAAAGAAAGAATATTATTATGAAAAACTAACACAAATCTGTGACAGGTAGAGAACTTGTCAAGCGTTAGAATAGAATTGTACGAGTGACTCGAACTTCACCAAATTGTTTACTGGGAAGATATAAAAAATGTTAACCTAACATTTGAAATGTTTTAGATAGTGTAAGTTATATTAAATTTGTTAGAACTGAGTTTTGAGTCAGTTGTAAAGGTTTTTCAATATATGAACGAGTGAACAAATTTTGACATTTAATGGCGGCCATCTTTGATAATATTCAGTTCTTATTATTTAGTAGAATTTGGTATTTTATAGTCAAATGTTATAAAAAGTGTCAACATAGTAGAAACAGTTGAATATTATTCTAACTAGTTGTAAAGAAGAACCTGATGATTATGTCTCTTCTGTGAAGTAAAATTGTTAAGTGAAAGTACACGCAATTTGAGTGATGTGATTTGATTTATGAATCTAATTTGAAAAGTTCCTGGCGATCTTATGTAACACTCCTCCTTCTAATACTAAACTGCATTGCGAAAAAGAATAGTGCCGATATAATAATAATAAAAATACAAATAATAATTTCCGCGCGACTTTTAAATCAGCAGAGTGCATGTACGATTCATGTATTACAAAATTACGGAGTGTAGCCTTGGCTTAAGAAGGATACGTCTAAGGCATTTATATTTATTTATATAGTCTAAGTGCCCTTAGAATCAAAAAATGACAATTGACATGACAATTGTGCATACATTATGTTCATTTCATAATTTATAAGAGCAAGCTCAGATATGATCAGAATAGTCCCCTAGAAGTTTTTGAATTAAATTGAAGTGGGCCCTTATTCTGAATTATATTTTACATCGTCTAATATTTCTTGACTATCGATAATGACTCTTATGACAAGTAAGTATAGAGCACTAGAAGTTGAAAGTTAGAATTAATTTTTTATACGCTTAGGTTATTAATGAGCTTAAGGTCCTAAGTTTATAATTCTTCAGAAAAGCCTAATATTTTTAGATATTTTGAAAATTTCTAAATAAATTTAAGTAGTTAATAGATTTAAATCTCTTGCAGAGGTTTTAGTTATAATTGAATTAGTAGTTCATTCCATAAACTATATTCTAAATATATTCTTAACCTATTTCAAAAATATTCTAAACATATTCCAAATATATTTTTAACCTATTCTAAACATATTCCAAATATATTCTAAACATATTATTAATATATTCTAAATACATTACTTCTCGATTGTTACATATTTTAATATCTTACCGATCCTTTTCTTCCAGGAAAACTGAAGAATACGTCCGGTCCGTTTCTATGCGGCATTTGTCTCAACACGTTTAGAAGTTTTGCTGAATGTCTTGGCTACAAATAAAATAAAAATAATTAAAATACCAATAATTGATTTTAAACATCTTTTAACCCCTAGTTTTATATTTGAAGTGAAGTGATGAGTACAACACAATCACCCAGTCAACTTTGATGATTTTTTTTTTAAATTTTATCCGTTATTAAATTGAATAGTTCATCAAAACTTTTCTTAAACGTTTTATAGGGTAAAAAATCTCATCAGAATACTTCCGATGGATTTTAAACGTAATGTGAAATTTTCCTGACCACAGGGTGTTTCACTGTTTAGCTTTATAGGGTGAGTCTGAAGTAAACCCTCATGGGGTTTTCAACTAAAAAAAAAAAAAAATGAGAAATATTTCCCTCGTTTTGTACATTCTCGTTAAACACAAAATCGTTGATATTTGATAAATGTTAATTATAAATGAGTATAGTTCTTTTTGGGCTAATGAAATATTTGACACAAATATAGATATGGTGTATTGATAAACATTATGGTAAAGGAGGAAATTTACGTTATGAAAAAGTGTGCAAATACCAATTAACTCCAAAAAGTATACCATACTGAAAAAGAAGTTGTCGCAAGTAGTATGTTGCAGAGTGAGATCAGCCTTAAATATTAAAATATTTATAAAATTTGTTGTCTCATTTGAATTTACAGAATTTTAAAAAAATTTCGAATAAATTACTTTTATATTTTTAGCTCTCATGGAATTTTATACATTTATTTTACTACACCACATTTCAAATGTTCTATATTTTATATTGCATGTGACGTCACTGCGCTTCTGTCCTCCCACCCTCTTGTCACTTCTTGTCACAATTTGTACTCTTCCCGCTTTGCATTTGACGTAATTTTGAAAAATTCCTTATGAAATTTCAAGAATTTTAAATTTATTCAATAGAGATCGACCGTTTCATTTGTTTTGAATGTTTATTGAAACTTTTAATAACAGAAGTCATGATTTCTCTTTTAATTTAGAAATGTTTAGATTATTTTTCACTAAAATTTGAAATAATTGTTTTGAAATCTAATATAGTCAGAGACACAATTAGTGCTCAGAATCAGCAATTATCCAAAATATTAAGTAAATAAGTTAAAACCAAATTAAAAACAAAAAAAGGCAGCCAAAGGTAGGCAAAGTGTTAAACGGAAACGAAGCATTAAGGACCTTCCAAGGAGCAGTCATGGTCTACCCGCGGAAAGATCTCCATATGTAAACTAACCTGTTTATAACTTGTGGACATTAAAAACAATAATTAACAATAATTTTGGCTTTTGGAAAAAATCCTACTGCGTTGTTTTTTAGATCTGGCAACGTTGCATTCTTACTCTGATCAAAACGCTTTTACGATATTTTAAACTTCTCGCGTAGTGCGACGTTGCCAAGTCGCGATCTTCCAGTTAATAGGGTATGTGAGAACGGTTGAAAATTATGGAAAGTAGCACATAGGTAATTTTTTTATAGTACAATATTTGTCATATTCTCAATTAATGTTTCTACGTCTTTCAAAACAATCGTAAAAATTACAATTGTTATATCACAAAACATTATCGTTTTCTGTAGGATTCGTACGTAAAAATACAAAGTTTAACAGGCGAGTACGAATACACTACACTGTGTGCAGTAAATTTAAATTCGATTTTCCTCTACTCCTAGAGCCTTTGCGATGCCAGCCTATATTGACCATAAACTCGCTAAATACGAAAGATGGAACTTTAGGTTTGTAGCAAGGGGAGATATATTCCAAACTAAATATGGATAGCACTGAAGTGTGTTCGTCCTGGGGGGAAAGGAAGTATAAGGGTGAACCAAACACTGTTCACCGTGGTGCGAGGGGTGCAATGTCAACGGATATTACCCTCATTCGCTTACCACCACAATCACAATCTGAACGCGGGTGACAGTTTAAGTCAATATCTTATTTAGTATCGCAAGTGATATTGAAACTTCTCCTACGTATAAAGGACATTAATATATACACATATTTCTTGAGGACATTCTTAAGTGTGAACTGCTAAAATAATATTTACCCATTTTCCGCCAGACGCTTTCATTGCTCCAAACAACAGTTTCAGTTCTTTCACTGTGATGCTGTAACTCGCCAGAACTCCCAGCATTTCAATTAGAAGATCTGAAATATACAACAAAAATAAGTACAAAGAAATATCAATTATCTATTAATATTTAAGAAAGAAACAGACGAAGCAGTGGTCGCGAGCATTTATGCTTGACACTAGACCTCAGTGTAGTCGGGTTCGATCCCAGATCATAGAGCTATATTTTCTGGGTTTTGATAGTTATCTTGGTGGTTATGTGTGTTCACATAATCAATCATACCTTTATTAGGCAGCGGTGAAACATAAATATGTATGAGGCGCGCCCAATATTGTGCGAAACAGATCGATCGATGTTGAATAAACAAATAAATTGGGTGTCTTATGTAATAAAAGTTGATTTCTTTTTCTTCAAATATTTTTTAAAATTTTGAATTATTATTACAACTCAAGTAGTTTTAATCCGCCTCTGTGTCCCCGCTTTCCGAATTTATTAAATTAGTGCAATACATAGAGTTATGTTGACCAACACACACAGTTCATTTTTGATTTTTTGTAAAATTTTATTCTTTTATAATATTTCCGATACTGAGTCCTATCACCAACGGCCTTCTACAATTCGCACTTTTTATGGTGCCTGATATATGTGAACAACTCCGCTGCCTAATTAATTTATGAAACCAAACCCAAAAAATATAGCGCTGGTCATAGAATTGATTCCAAAGACGCAATACTCTGGTGTAAAGTATTATTTCTCTTGTACACTGTGCCGTCAAAAGAACACATTAAATACCATGAATTCGTAAACTTTAATCACATTATTTTATCTAATTCACAATAGTCGAACCAATCCCCTACTTTTATATGAATTCCATTTTTTACGCGACTTTCTTTTTAGGCCTGCCGCGAATTTTTAAGCGCTTAACCTATTCGAACCCTGTACTGAAATGAACCCTCGCACACTGCAAGCGACAAAGCCGTTCGAATACGGGCGTTACGTAGGTCTCATACTGGAAGCGTACATCAACGAATGTTAACCTAACGAATACATGCTACAACGCTAAACCTATCCGAACCTTGTAAATGCAATCAGCCGGCTCAGACTGGAAGGGAATGCAATAGTCTCTTTCATAACAGTGGTGTATCGATAAAAATTAAAGTGAAACTTTGCTCTCATTATAAATTATGTTAGTGCAAAACAACTCCAATACACCCTACAATACACAAGTGTGACTTGGCGTACTGTCGTTTCAGCACGTGGTATGTATGTACTGTGACACAACACATTCAAAGAACACAGGAGTCGGCTTGCTTTTTCTCTTTTTCTCGTGTAATTTTGAGCAGGACCACACTCTGGTGCCCGCTTATTGTTGAATTTTGGGACACCCTGTATATATAATAAGATATGGTCCTCAAGCCCATTTTCGCCGCCTATTACCCAATTTACCAGCTGATATACCCGGTAAAATCAAGATATAATTTTGTTGAAAACTGTTAAACTGTACTACTGATATTATAAATATAAAAACACAACCAGAAGGGCAAGGGTGCTTTATATTTTTATTCCAAAGTGCTTTAATGTAGTACATTTTTTATATGATAACTCCCCTCACTGACACACTTGTTTCACATTTACATCAAAGAAAAAACACTTATTTAAATATATAAATTTTTTTGATCTAATAAATATTCGTTTTGTTATTATCTGTAAAGTTATAAACTTCTTTGTTTGTTCATCCATTCAGTGTTAATAAATGAAAGGTTTTAAGCAATTAGCCTACAGGCACATATAAATCAACATGGCTAATAAAGTTAATTTGTCTGAAGGGCAAACCATGACTGTTGACCTGTGAAATTCATTGAATTTCGTTTACGAATCACTAACGAATTTCAAAGCCAGTTTCAAATTAAAAATAAAATATATTAAAAAAAACTTATTTATTATATGTATGTGTATAGGGTGTATCAACATGAACTGAATGTTTTGAATTTTTAATTAAATCTAAAATATGAAGAATTTTTCTGATTTTTTAAATTTATTATGAAACCAATGCATGGGAAATATTTATGGAATATAACTTTGTCAAATAACAGCTGCCGTTTGTCTCTGAGAGATAAATCAATCCGGATCAATTTCACCGGGTACATGTTGGATATTATGTCTTGCAAGGTTGACTTTTACTTAGAAACAACGTTAAATGACATGGTTTTAATAACCAGGTGATGACACCGTTTCTTGAAGTAAACAAATCAACAAAGTTTTGTTTCGCGTGACTTTTGACCTTGTTAAAAATGTATACAATGGACTTGTGCACTCATTTTTTATGGGTCGATTGAAATAGATGTTAATAAATGTATATTGGCGTTTTAATTTTATTAAATATCTAAATGTTGAGGAACATATAGCAATTAAAAATTTGAATTGCAGTTTTAGAGATACAGATGTCGGCCATATTTATGACGTAACATGTCGCACTATTAAGTGATAGGTCAGTTATTTGTTATATATATAAGAGTAATGTGATAAGTATGCTATCTCTTGAGTTGATTTGAGATGAACTGAACTAAATTTAATTTTTTTAATAAACAACTTTAAGGTAAATATGTTTTTAATTATCTTTGAACCTTTATCAAAACATTTGAAAATTATCAATAAAAAATTGATCTGTTTTACTAAGCAACAACCTTTTCTTTTGCTTAATAATTAGTTTTGAAATTTGGTCTTTGTTTAGAAAAGGTAACTGGATTTACTTTTTTATGTCAGAGAGATACAAGTATTATACCATTTCTGAGTCGGCATAACATAAGAAAGATCTTAAAGTGATTTGCTCATTTCGTGTCTATTGTTTTTTTATGGAGGCTGGTCAAAGATAAAAATGTTTTTTCTAAGGATTTAAGTAAAGATTAAATCAGAAATATTTCGAATTTCACATAAGTCATCGATAAAATAATGTTTGTGTCGTCTTAACTAACTATTTGTGATAGCGTAAAAATAATAAATGAAAGAGCTATCCAAGAAACCTTTAAACTGACGATATCTCGAAAACCATGCGACTTTTACTAAGGTCATGTTAGACTTAGGCCCTCCGCACACGACGCGACTGGTTACAAACCTTAGCCCGAATATGCCCGAAGCTAAACTATGTTGTTAGTAAGAGATCGACCGTGTATGCGAGTGAGATAAAACACAAGGAAAGGCATATGAGTCGTCGGATTATCACGAATGCACCATGGTTTATACCTAACCACATAATTCATCGAGACCTGGATATACCTACAGTAAAAGAAGAAATAGTACTTAGAACCAAAGTATACAAGGAGAGAATAATGGAACATCCAAACAACTCGGCCAGCTGTCTAATGTCCAATATTTCCGCAGTACGCAGACAGAAAAAGAAGTTACCTCAGGACCTACTAGCAGATCTATAAATCCATAAATAAATAGAATCTAGGATCTATTAAAATTGAGGGATGAGTCGATGGGCATATCCCGCGCAAGACATTTTATTTATTCTTTTTGACAATCCTATCACTGAATGTCCTATAGACAGGACAGATTGTAATAATATTTAGCAACATAAAAAAAAAAAAAAAAAAAAAATATGAGTCGACTGATTGTAAACTAAACGAGAAACAAAGTTTTTCACGAAAACGAGCACGAGCCATGGCGTGTATCGTGACTCTATAGAATTTTTAACAATAGCAAAACAGAGAATTCTATTTTGTTATATTTGATTGTATGTATGTATTTAAATACTTTTCAATAGTATGTTGATGAAACCAACAGTACCCTGCGACCGAGAAATCTAGTCGCTGAATATATGCTTAAAACCAGTTTAAAATCAGTTTAATTACGTTCGTGCAGTGTGTTTTATCTCACTCGTAAACACGTTCGTTCTTTTACTAACAACACAGTTGGTTCGAGCAGATTCGGGGCTAAGGTTTGCAACCAGTCGCCCCGTCTGTGGACGCCCTTATTTGATGCGTCTGAGGCAACTCTAACTCCGCTGTCAGTTTGACGTGCTACCTTTTGAGACACCCTTTATAGTGAGTTATTAAAAAATAATTGGACATTTGAGGTCTTGGTAGCCCACTTTATCAATAGATTGCGTAGTTTTATAAAAACTAAGACATGGTTCACAAGCCCATTGAAACATTTAGTTGCTTGTTGATTAGGTAACTAAAGAAAAACAAATAGTTTTACGTGTTGTTCTACCACACAACTAATATCGCATGTCTCTTAACTATATATGTCGAATTTCAAGTGTCAAATTAACACTTATGTAAATGGCAGCTAATTTAAAACATTCATAACCTATTGATACACGTTTTACTTCTATATGGATATTTAACAGTGAACATAACTTCAAACTTTATCACGTAGATGTCTCTGAATGCAATTAATATTAAGTTATCTAAATAGAAGTTCACAAACCTGCAACGACAGTTTCTGCTCGTGGTAGTCTTTGCAGAACATGTGCAATGAGTCCCACATCGGTACAGGCTTGCAGATTGCGGACGCTCTTACGCAATATGGCGATGAATACGCTCCAAATCTCAGCCTGTAACAATAAGAAATATAAATTTAATAATCATAATGACAATTATTTAAATGAGGTTATGTAAATTATAATAACAACAATAGAAAGACAGCTGTCTCTTGGGATTCGATCTCCAAGTCAGTGTTATAGTTTCTGTAGCGATTCTATGGGTTTGGTTGTAATTAAATTACTCTGATTATGTACTCAGTGCACATTTATAAGTCTAGGACACCACAAGTACTGCCAACATAGTAATGCCGGTTTCACACCAGAAAGACAGTTCAATAAAACACGAACAAAAACTTGTTTTTGTGAACAAAAATACCAATGTGTACACCAAAGAGACAGTTCGTAAAACATTTTTGTCTTTAAAATCTGGTTTAGTAAACAAAACACATTCCCATCTAGAGTCTGGGTAAGATCAAAGGAAAACACGTTTGTTGTTGTTTTTCAGTCTGCTTGGTTTGAACACGCAGTTTTGTTTTTTGTGAACATTTGCGCTTGTCAGTTGTTGTTTATCATGTTTATATTTTTTACGGGACACACTTAGAACATATATATATATGGAGAGAGAATGCTGGACCTGAAACTGTGTCCAAAATTTGTGCGAGAGAGAAAGGTATATGTTTCTATTTATTCTCTATACGCATGCCTCGAAAGTAACAGTTGTCAAGTTAGAGCTGTCTAGATAAAATAAATGACAGTTGTTAAATATGACATTATAATAATGTAGAAAGAAATATAAATAAACTATATATAAATATAACTAAAAACGTGAGTTCTGTCCATTCTAAAAATCAACTGTATTGACCGTTATCCCTATTGCGACATCTATGGCGTTCATGAGTATATGTGTTCACTGAACGGTCACTGTCTTACCGACAGACGAGCTTTGTACCATCTAATGAAATATAATTTCTTTACATATATTTATATCTTAATAGAATATGAATATTTATTAAATCTAGATCGCTGTCACTTTCGACTCATGCGCTTAGAGAACAAATAGGAACATATACCTTTCTCTCTAGCACACATTTTGGCCAATAAAACAATAAAAACAAAACCAGTCTGTTTCCGGAAAACAGAACTGTTTTATAATAAAACAACACATGTTTTTATTTTGTTTTTTGACAACAAAACTGTTTTCAAAACTGTCTCTCTGGTGTGAAACTGGCATAAGTCGGTAACAGGTCGTTGGTAACAGAACTCAGCATCGGAAATAGGACGATGTTAAATAAACTTAATAAAAAATAAAGTTGTATTATTAAAGATAATAAGTGGGGTAATTTTTCAGGATGTAGATGCGAGAGATGCTTACTGTGTTTGTCAGATTTTATGAGAAATAAAGAGACACAAAATCAAATGTATGTATTATGTAATATAAATGTAAAAATTTCAATTCCTTTTCATATTAGTAGTATTTAGGGTTGTTTGTATCAGTTGTGTAAACAAGCAAAAAAATATGATGAAAGGAATTATGTGAACTGAAATTCGAAACTGGATGAAACATATAACATGTGGGGTTGGGGTTGGGGTTGCAGAGAGAACCAGGTGGTGGGACCAGGGGGAGGTGTATATGTTGCAAATATGTTTATCGTTGTTATGTGTTCTATTTGTTCGGTTACCATTTCAAACGTACCTTCATGTTTAATATTTTATGTGTTAGTACGAGTAGAATTATCAACATGGATACAGTAAATAATGCATTGTATATTCTATTGTATTAGCTATGTTTGATCACATTGTTCAAACTTTATTGTAAATAGAAATGTACACAATATTATTGAAATTGAAAAGAATATCGTATATCATACGTATTCCTACATTTACATATATTTAAATGTCATTCATTGGTCGCTTTATACAAGTATATAACAATTAGTTTTGTTAACTTGCAGAAGCCATTTATTAGCTTCAATAAGTTAATTCAGCTTAAAACATAACCTAAAAGCGTTGTCGTTTTTGCTTGCAGCCTAAGGCCTGTCTCAGTATGGGACCGTATTTAAGTGACGGCGTATTCGGACGTAAATCGGCAGATTGGATGAGCTACAAAGCAAACCGCCTATGTGTGTCACAGATGTCTGTAGTCAGTCGTCAGATAACTAACCTGTGTACTGTAGGGGGTGTATTGGAGTTCTTTAGCACTAATATAATTTATTATGAGAGCAAACTTTAACTTTAATTTTTATCGATACACTACTGGTATTAAAGGGACTTTAGCATTTATTATATATCTGTGTTCTGGTGGGCGTGAATTTAAATTTAGTTCTATCGTATTGGTATCGGTATCGGTGTCCATGATTCACTGAAATACAAACATAAAGTGCATGCAGAACATACTCGTTACAAGCGATGTCGCTGATAGATTTCATTTGAACCGTATTGCAGCGTAACAACAAGCGATCTTAGGTATCCCCTCCAGTCTGAGGCGGCTGTTTGCATTTACAAAGGTTCGGATAGGATATCATTGTAGTAGTGGTAACGTTTGGATAAAATTCGCCTTTATACGGTTCTAATGTGCGAGGTAGTGCCGCCCGTATTCGGACGGCTTTGTAGCTTGCAGTCTGAGAGCTCCAGAGAGATCTCATTACATTTACATGGTTCGGATAGGTAAAGCGTAGTAGCCCGTATACGTCCGGCAGAAATTCGCTTAAATACAGTGCCATACTGAGACAGGCCTAAAGCCCTACAAACAATTTGGATTCGAAGCGTAATAAATTCGAATACGATATTCTAGAACTCGCACTTGTATAGGAATCGACATTTGGGCGATATAGGGTGACTTAGGAACAACGAAAAAAAAAGAGTATCCGCTTCGAAGGGATTTTGTATTAAAAACGAAAGCGAAAGCTTCAAAAGCAAAAATGCATTACCCCACTCCATAAACTTAAGCTTTAAAATTTGAATTTTTCGTGAATGTACAGGTAACAGTAAAAAAGAAATTATGCAGCATATGCTAGAAGGAAGAGGAAAAATCAGAATACATTAAGTATAGGTGTCAGGATAAAGTGGAAAGTGTATTAGGCTTAGAGGAGTTGTTGCAAGGAAAGAGGGAAAGAGGAGTATGTTTAACGGAGGTAAAGAGAAAGAGAATAGAGAAGGAGGAGAAACTTTGTAAGCAGAGGGAGTCGGGAAGAACGATTGCAAGAGAAAAGAAGAAAGAAGATAGGTGGTGGAATTAAAGATGAGGCAATGGAGAAAGATGACAAGGGAGACGAACTTTGAAAAGGAGAAAGAGAATTTTGTTAAAAAATTCGTTAAAAATTTATAAAGGAAATATAAAAAGTAAATGTTGTTCTAGGACCGTAAAGGCAGAAACAATAAAATACAATACAATAAGACAGTGATGTAGTATTACAAGTACAAATTACTATTTTACATAGTACCAGGGTGCTATCCCAGTAAACATTTTGGAGTAAATTCTACTTAATTTCTATTACATATCATGAATTTTTTGTCTGGAAGGTGTTCGTTTTCTATTCAGTCGTTCATAGGAAAGGCCCTTTTTATGAGCTACAGACATTGCAACGACGGTTCACTGCTGAATTAAAAGCGGAGTCGGTTTATGATTTATGACCGGAGTTATAAACTTGATACTAGCAGGGGTATAAAACTTAATGGAATTCTACTTTTTAGAGTCTGCAAAATATAAATATTTAAATGAAGAAATAAATAGATGTAATCTTTAGTACGGATCGTGATTTTTTTAATGAATATTATTCATCTTCAACAATACTCGTTATATTAGTTTTTTACATTGTTTTGGTGATTCAAAAATCCACGATCGGCAGGTCTGCGTTAGGTTTAAAACCTCTGTCTTAGCATCGTATAAGTCATAAACTTGACACAGCAAGGATGGCAGGGGTATAAAACTTAATAAAATTCTACTTTTTAGAGTCTGCAAAATATAAATATTTAAATTAAGAAATAAATAGATGTAATCTTTAGTACGGATCGTGATTTTTTTAATGAATATTATTCATCTTCAACAATACTCGTTATATTAGTTTTTTACATTGTTTTGGTGATTCAAAAATCCACGATCGGCAGGTCTGCGTTAGGTTTAAAACCTCTGTCTTACCATCGCTAGATGCTAACTTCGTTTATATACATTATATTCGGGGATTGAGGGAGATAGCGTCTGTCTATTACCATTAAAGAAATATTTGTTGAAAAAGGATAGCATATACTTTAAACTACTGTACTGAACGAAATATTATACAAGTATACAAGTGTAACGGTGAAAAATATATTTTACTTGTCTAACCGCATCTCGTTTCTCTCTCACTTTGGAATAAATGAGATGAAAGTGAACTTAAAAAAAATATATCCATGTGGGAAAGAAACAGAAATACTTAATGAATGATGTTGGAAAAAGAAAGAATACTAGAAAGAATAACTAACACAAAATCTGTGACAGGTAGAGAACTTGTAAAACGTTAGAATAAAATTGTACGAGTGACTCGAACTTCACCAAATAGAGCACTTCACCAAATTGTTTACTGGGATATTAGGAATCAAATAAATATTATTATATCATAGTAATTTTTATATTGAATATAAGAGTTTTTGACAAAAAACCATTATGGCGCCTAGGTAATACACGTAATTTTTACTGTGTGAGGCAACGACAACATAAATACTGCCAACGTTGTTGGTGAACGGACAAACGGGAATTTCTTTAATTAATGACAAAACAAAAACCATAATCTTAATTATTAAACAACCGATTTCAAATTTGATTATACAATTGTAAATTTATATTTGTTTTTGTTTGTTTACAACATTACAAGCCCTTAGTTGTAAAAATATAATTAATTGGACAATCGAAGCCACAAAATATAGCGTTCGGGAATCGCATCCGAAAATACAGCAGTCTGGAGTGAAACATTATCGCTTATTTAAATTCCAAAAAATGACACCAAAAACGTATTAAGAGATATTTAAAGTAATTTTTTATTTCTGTTAACTTGCTTGCGGGCATATTTAAATTAGTAAAATATTAAACATTCTGTTAATAATACAAATGAACTCCTCCCATAATACCCCCCTCCACACTCAATCTACTCCTCTCTTAGCCACCTATTTCCGCCCAGTCGTAATGACTCACAGAAAATATTTCATTAATATTTTTAATTTTTGCCGTGGTGTCGGGTTCAACATTATTTAATTATTTTTAAACGAATTCAAGTGTTGATGACAGAAATTTCAATATTAATTTATTTTATATTGCAAGACGGAAGATGGCGAAAATATTAATTTAAAATTTATATATAATAAATATTTTGTAAATTGATGTCAAAATTGCTTTTGCAAAACCATACCATAACGTCAAAAAAAAAAAAATAAGTCAAAAATAAGTAAAAAAGGATATGTTAAATATTTACAACTTGTTTAAAATTATTCTAAATCTTCAATAGATAGCAGGGACGCATGAGGCGACATTATTTTATTGGGTCTTAACAGAGGCGTACCACGCAGGGCAAAAGCGGGCTATTCGCCAATAGGCCCTTAAAAACTGTGTTTGGGAACGTTATGACTACACTGTTAAAAATGTTCCTAATTTTACTACAAATTTAATAGACAAATAGGTATTAAAATTAAGAACTGGTTATTAATTTATTTAAGATACATTTTGGTCTGAATTTGTTAAAGAATTCTTTGAAAATGCACTGTATATGTTATGAAAATTCATATACCTGAATCTGAATTTGTTTTTAATACCTGGTTCTAAAATATGCTTTAGAACCTGTTCTAAAATTTATAGTTTTTTTGAGAGTGTAGGTAAAATAGATTTCTAATGAGATAAGCCCCCAAACACGAATTAGATGCAATTGATTTAGCGTGGCAGCTAAAAAAAGGTCGCTATATTTAGTCTTGAATTTGGTCTAAAGTCCAAAAATAGAAAAGGACATAATGTGAGATGATCTAAATGATGTTTCTGTGGAATCAATTAAAAATGCGACGAGATATTGTCACTGGAACGATACACGTGGAGAGCAACAAACATGGACGACAGAAGGCCTAAAATGTGCGGGGTTGCCCCACCAAACGTGATTTGTCCCGTTTTCGACAAGAACATTTAAATGTCTTGAGCAGAGTCAGATTAAGAAATAGACAAATGTCAAGGGCACTTAATTGGAATGGGATCAGCACAATTTTTACCCTTTTTAAGTAACAAATTTTGAAAATTTGAAATAACCAGCGTAAACGATAGAAGATGTGTTAAACTATTTAGTGGCACAGAGATATAAGCGAAAACCTATTGAACGAAAACGCCTATACGATCTTAACTTTTAAACTCGTTTTCGGAAGAATTTTACTTTTGTCACTTACATCCTTTTGCATCTAGACACCTAATTGATTTTGCGGGATCCTAAAAGTTGTAGTTCTCTAAAACAGAGATACGGTATCTACTTAAAAGCTTAATTTTCAGACTGCGTCATATTGTCACGTCTTGTCAGACATTGTGCCTCCCCCCCCTCTCTGACGTAAAGTCATTGTTTATATCTTTTTTTTTCGAATATGGATTTTAGATAAAAAGATTTCACGACGGTCATAACCAATCGCCTCTCTCTAGTTACGTCTTCTAAGACTCTGGCGAGCCCCTCCTCCCTTTGCGTGTATTATAATTAATGGATGGCCTCCAATCTGGCAACTCTGGTAGGAAGTCACGAGATGAAGTTATCAATGAATTTGGTATTGCCATCTTGACTCCGAGGGGTGTACAGATAATGTAAAAGGGATCGATGGTGAAGGTAAAAAAATTTGGGGACTCCTGGTCTAAATTAAACGAACATTATGCATTAACTATGCTGTATTAAAAAATACATACAAAACACACACACACACATACTCGTACTTAGTTGAATGGCCGTTTGTTATAAATGGTTTTTGTTTTATTTCTTTTTCACATTTTCCCTAAAGCTTTATATCTCGATGTGTGGTATTCTCTCGCATACTCGCACCGTTTGCAGCGTTGCATGTGCTATATTATTTTAAACCAAATATGCATACTCGTATATGTATGATGAAGTTTTATAATTATTATTTTTCATACTTGTATTTCATTTGCAGATGAATAAAACTCAGTTTAATTCATATTTTGATTAAAAATAGTGTAGATCGGTCTCTCTGGTTTATATAAATTGATCATGTTTTTATAAGAAATAACATAGCTGTCCACAATTTGTACTTGTCCCTTAAATATCGAATAAAATGTATAGTGGATAACATTTATAATAAGATTAAACAAATCTGCACTAGATAAAATGAATTCTTTATCAAATTTACACTGGATAAAACACAAATTAGTTTTTAAATCTGTACCTTCATCCATACTTGTTTATTATTATTCTCAAAAATTATTTACATTTTTGTTCAATTTTATTTAAAAAAATATTTTTATGATTTAAATAAAATACGAATTATTATTGAAGATATTAAATCATTTCATAATATATATTTGTCAATAATATTAAGAATTTCTACATTTTATGCTAATTAGTTGGTATCAATGGCACTCATAGTGGGAGAGCAGAACTTTTTAAAGTGCTCAACTTTGCGAGGCAAAGCTGTAATTGGAACATTCAATGCTTGAGAGAATAATACCGCATTATTCGCTCTAGTGCCGTAATTGGAAAACACCCATTTTCATGAAATATTTATCAATATCATATGCTATGTATTGCTTTCAAAATATATTATAAATGCTCTAAAATACATAAATATAAAAGCCATTTTACATCATCAGATTCAGATTTAGAGTAACTATATGTTTGTAAACACTAAAATCTGAACAGATCTGAAAATATAACACGGAGATGTTACGGGTCTACAAAATATTTGTTTCATATCAGATCTTACATCCCTAATACGGCCGATATGACCGAACGCTCACCTTCAGTTCTCTTGGAAGTCTGCATCTGTGTACATGTATAATTATGAACGTACTGCAATCAGACAGTCTTCATTTATATACGAGTATATGAAATTGTTTCTTATTTAAGTAATGGCGCTGTCGCAAGTAGTAGAATCAACTACTGCTGCCACCTATTGATTGTTAGTTTAACATGAAATGGTAGGAGTACAAGGATAACCTTATCGACTATCACAGTGTGAATTGAACGAATGATTATTGAACTTATTATTAGGTTTGGTACCTTGCGAATACATACTTTAGACAATTTTTGACTTTATACGGGTTCACCTGGGCTGTTGAATAAGTGTTGGACACTCTTGCCTCTTTTTAATCAAAAAATAATAAAATAAATTCAAATAAATATTCAATTATTTGTTATGGCATGTGATGGCAAAAATTCAAATATTTTTTATAAAATATAAAAACTATATAATAACATTACTATACAAATTTTGATAAAGATTTGATAGAAAAATAACAAATTTATTAATTAGGCGTGTCGTACTTAAACGACACTATTCCAAAAATTTATATTGGTTTTAATTCAATTAAAGTGTATTGGTGTGGAAGGTTAGTTCTGGGTCAGCCTAACCAACTTTAGTCATTACATCACACGTGGAATATAATTAATTATTACATGAGATAAATACACCGCCATCTGTCCTGTCGTCACTACTACTATATCGTGGAAATTATACGAGCATTCGATTATTGGTATTCAAATTTGAATTCGAAATATTTACTGTTCTTAAATTATTACAAAAATATTGACAACGTTTATTTGTCTATTTCTTAATTTGACGGTGATTATATGATGCAGCTGTATTCCTCTCGACTTTAAAATGCTGGTAAAATCTAAATTTCTGAATATTTTCGCCTATTAACAAAAGTAATGATAATTAACTTAAAATGTTGATAGTCAAAGCGCAATATATTTAAGCGTCGAAAACTGACGCTCTAATCTGAAATTTAGTAAAAGCTATCTTGTTTGTTCCCATACTACGCGTCCATAAGTGCATCTCGCTTACTAATTTATAGATGTTAACTTTTAACAATAAAATCATATTTAAAAAAATAGTTTTCTTTTAATGAATGAAGAAATTTAAGTGTAAAATCTTTGTGCTCACATTGTGCTGTAATGGACATAGAGATATATGAGAACGTAGAGGTTAGAATTATGGTGTCGACGCATCATTTATGTGAGCTACATAAATACTAAAAAGAAAACAGAAAGAGTTACAAGAGCGGCGGAAGAAATATTTATAAGGCCTGTCGTACATTGCAAGCGTATTTAAGCGAATGTTGACCGGACGTACACGCGCTATTACGCTTTACCTATCCGATCGCTCGCACACTGCAAGCGGCAAACCTGTCCGAATACGGACGTTTCGTATTTCTCACACTTTTTGCCCATTTTAATCAAGCGAATATGCAATCAGCCGTCTCAGACTGGAAGGAAATGCAATAGTCTCTTTCATAACCAGTTAAGAAATATGTTTTATTCTGTTTTATAAAGAGTTTCATTATAAATGTACTTGACTGTAACAAATATTGTTCAAGCAAAACAATGGCTCGACAAGTGAAATGCGGACTCGGTATTTTTTCCACACACGAAATTCAGATTTTTCAATTATTTTGAAAATTACAAAAGTAGCGTCACTAAAACTGCTATAGCTCGTAAAGTAACGGTTGGAATGTCATGAAATTTTGCCACATGTCGTTTGAAGGTTAGTACTATCTAAATCATATGGATTTGTCAATAGTGGCGCCATTTATACGACATCCTACGAACTTATTAAGTGAAGTGATATAGGAGTATAAATGTACACTGAGTAAAATGTAATTTGTGACTCATCTACAGTAGATATCGGTCTCCCACGTTCTCCGCCCTGTGAAATATCCCCCGGACGCCCATGACAGCAGACATGTTTTTATTTTTATTATTCATTAGTACTTTCGAACAACATGTAATTTTAAAACAATAATAGAAAGTTTATTCAATGAAGATTCTAAAGTAAAATAAATATATTCAATTAAAATGTTTTATTAGTATGTACGAGTATTGGTTTGTTGTATAAAGTGAAGTATAAAATCAATTATTTACTCCTATTTATGTAGGCTGAGTAAGAGGTGAGGAACCAGTCAAACAATATTATATTCAAACAATTTTCAAGTAACAAAATAATAATTATTAATAATTCATTTATAATTAAATCAGTTTTGATAAAGAATAATCAAATATTTATACAATATCAAGTATAATATAATATTCATTCGATTTAAATGAAATCAAGTCGACTTGAATTATTAAAACCAAATTTGTGATTTATTGATTACTTTAATTGAAATATTAAATTAGCGTGGCATAGCGTAACCAAAACTTTAACCGTCAACACACATAGTGAACAATGGGGGGATACAGGGGGGTAGGGGATTTGTGCAAAATACAGGGTGTGAGGTAAAGTCGATGTCACTAATAAATTGAATAGACAATGGTGCATCAATAGGAATGATTTATGACATTTTATTATTTCTAGAGACATGAACCTCATTTTTAAAGATCGGTTCTTTAATTTTGAAAAAAATGGTAGTCAAAAACAGTTTTTGAGCAATATCTCATTAATACTAGATCCTACGATAAAAATTGTTTTTATCAATCTGATAGAAAACTCAATTTGCTACATTTTGTGCATACCACTTTTTTTTGAGTATCTGGTACATATTGAGCTGCGTTGCTGTAAAGTAGAGCACTTTACTGAAAGGTAATGATGAATTTTGTACATATTTATTAAACCTACTAAAGTATATAAGTTTATTATATATATTTTAAAAGGATATTTAACGTTTGATGTTAACGATATTTGATGTCGTACATCAGTAAATAATTTTTCAGTAAAAATAATGTATATCAGTAATAAAATTGGGTTTGGTTAAAATTGGCTATACAAATGTTAAAAATGTATTACGAGGGTAGTTTGATATTTTTGCGACTCTTTTTTCACCGCTCGAATAAAGTCGCTGTATTTAAAATATCTAAAGTGGTATTCTGTATGCAAAATTTTCCATCGCCCTTATAATATACAACGATGGAAAAGTATAAACTGGTATTGATGACGTATTTTAAGACGTCATCAATTTTAAAAATATTTTATCAATCACGGCATTCAGAATATTCAACAAAAAAAATTCAACAAGTACGAATACATGTCAATTGTTCAAGTCAATTGACAAGCAACATAACCTCACTTTGTGATATATTTATATTTGTATATTCATATGACTATACATATACTGTGTATTAAAAAATTTGTACTGAAATTCAAATTATAATTCGAATTGTTTGACAGTTTTAAAAAATACAGCCATGGAAAATTTTAAAGTCACCGCTAAAGGCGACCTTATAATTTAGTCGATTTTTTCCAGCGACAAAAATAAAATCGATGGAAATTTCTTACAGAATACCAAATAAAAAATCATCGCTTTTGTTACGTCATTTTACAGCGATGAAATTTTTTCACCAGTTGAAATACTTTACAGAATAAGGCCCTAAGCAACGATACATTTAGTCCAGCGTTTTTCCAATTTCTTTATTCCTTCCAAATAATAGGTTTCCTCAAGGCTCTCAAAATCTCTTACCGCATAGCCATTTTTTCAGGTTTGGAGACAGGAAATAGTCGCAAGGGGTTTAATCTGAAGAATATTTATGGATGTTTGTCATAGTGACTACACACTCAATCGCAATCGCAGCATCCATCGCACTGATAGCTGCCTTCAATAGGTGGTTGTCTACTTCTAATGCTTGCTCAAAATTTCACAGTAGTATATTAGTAGATGACAGTTGACGGGAGCTGCGCGGGATCTTCCAAAAGTTACTGAATTATCAAATCACTTGCTAGTTAATGACTCATTCTTTTCTTTTGGTCGCCCTATCAGTGTTAGCAACCTCGGAGAGTGAGATTATTGTGCCAGGCCAGTAAAATTATAGTAGATTTGAAAAAAAATTCGTCAAATTGAATTTTATCGCATTAAATAATGGTAAAATGTTTCAAAAGAGTTCAATTTAATGTAATTGACTCGTGATTGGTTCAGATTAAGGCGCGTACAGCTCGCGTTTTAAATGTCTACTGTAAATTTGGTTCGTTATTATTTATTTAAGGGTTAATATTCATATTTAAACGCTAAAAATTCTTTTATCTTCAATTTTGGATTTAAGATCTACTAAAGTCTATGGCCACATTTTTTTTTTAATTTAAACTTTCTTTTATTATTATATTTTCAATAAAATTTAAAATATGCTAAGAGCGCTATATTAAAATGTACCACTGTGTACCAATGAAAAGCATTTTAAAATAATTAAAAAAAAATATTTTTTTTCGAACTAAAAATATGGTTTATAAAAAAATATAGTAGATTTAAGGATTATAGTAAAAGTATAATAGCATATAGTAAAATGAGTGTAATTATAATATGTCTACTATAATTATAGTATGGTTGCTAACACTGTTCCTAATTCCATTATGTTCAGTCATAGTTTACAAAATTGGCCGTAAATGATCTTTTGTTTGTCTCATGTTAAAAGCAATTGAATCCAGTCTCAATTGTTCTTGGAAATATTTGAATTTGGTTCTGGAAAACGAGAAATACAAGCTTCCGGGAATACCCGCCAGAGATCCGCTCTGTTTATACATCAGTGTATACATAGATAAATGTAAAAAATAAGCAAATAAAGCATTAACAGATTTGTTTGACTAATTTATAATAGCCTCCAGTAATTAACGCTGCGGTTTCTCTGATAAATGACACAAATAATATTTGCTATTTACATTAATAACACAGGGTATTCCAAAAGAGAGAAAACAAAATATCGGGATTTTTTCTCATATTATTTTCTAGCGACTATACTCATACCATTAGACTTGGAATAAGATATCGATTAAATGTCCGCCACGAGTTCTCTGTCAGACAGGGCACAGGGGTTATTTCGATGAATTTTTTCATCATTTTAAGAAGTAATTGCGGCTGTATATCAGCGATATGTGATGATGTTTGTTGTCTTTCATGTCTTTAACCGCCGCCGGTGGTTTGGTGGCTTGATGGTTTGGTGGTGGTAAAGCCCTTTGCCTTTACGCAGCCCCACAGGAAAACGTCTGATGGGTTCACGTCGCTAGACCTTGGCGGCCAATCAATTTCAGCTATTCTGAAGATGGAATTTGAAGCTAGATATAGTTTAAGTTTGCTCAGGTCTGGATTAACCCTAAGGCAGATAAATATAAGATATAGGACCCCGAAGTTATGGGAGTAGAATATTGCGGGAGGAATTGTGACTGAGAATAAATGAATTGGAGATTTTTGTATTAGTGGAAAGAATAACATTCAGAATCATATCCCACGAAAAGTAATTAGAATCGAATTTCGAAAAGTGATACAGCCTGACTAAAATTTTCAAGTGTCACTATAATGTGCATGCTAATACCATATGTCATCTAATTCAAAATTAATCATTACTCAGTAAACATTTTGGAGTCACTTTGACATTATATTGAAGATTCGTATGCTTTTTTTTGTCATAAAAGTCTTCACTTACAGTTCAATTTTAAAATGTTTCAGTTCTAATATTTTATCGGCTACAAATGGCAAAACCACTTCACATGTCGAAATACAAATAAAGATAAAGTTGATTTTAACTATAATGGAAGTGAAATAGTGATAGAAACGTCACAAAACATGACGCTTCACCAAATTGTTTACTGGGTAATTGACTTAAAGCAAAGTTCCATCTTAATGCCAACAGTAAAATAAAACGAGAAAACACTGAATCTACTTTTGACAATTCAGTGAATTTTTTAATTTCTCGCGCAGATCCCGTCAACTGCCATCTATTAATAGACTACTGTCAAATTTTGGTGCAGATTTAGTTTGTGTTGGACAGCCATTGCGATGCTTTACCATGGCAAAAATCCATAAATTGGGCTATGATCTGCTACCCCATCCAGCATATTCTCCAGTTTAGTCCACTGCAACTATTTCCTGTTTCCAAACCTGAAGAAATAGCTGGACTGTAAAAGATTTCTCACTCAAACCTTGAGAAAACCTATTATTTGGAAGGAATCTAGCTTATATTATAATAAAGCGCTTTTTTGCCGAAAAAATATCTTTTATTAAGAAAGAAAGCAAGTAATGAGAAAGTGTAATTTTGATAATACGTTAAAATTATTTTTTTTTATTTCGCGTCGACTTTTCTGTTTTCGAGGATCAATGCTACATTTTAACTGGGTTTCGGTGTTCTGTTCAATTGATAATATACCAAATAAAATGTTATAGATATCGAAAGTAGTAGATGTTAAATATAAATATAGAACACACAATCATAGGCGACACAGTAGTCGAGAGCATTAATGCTTACTAGACTGCGGTGTCTTCGGGTTCGATCCCCGGGCGAACGCTGCTATATTTTCTGCATTTGGTTGTTATCAAAATTAATTTGATTATATATTCCTAATCATAAAACTTATGACGCGGCAGTGTGAAAATGCTTATCACCGCAAATAGGCTGACGCTAAATAAAATAAAATTAAAAAGGAAATAAATAAATAAACCTGCTTCTTTGAATCTGCAATCCCTATATACTGGCGTAAAAGAGTATTGTCTAATTTGATATGTTACATTTTTAATACGTATTAGAATATTTCCTTGAGAGAAAGAAAAAAATGTAACAATGTACAAAAATAAAATAAGGCAAAATAATATGTGGAATATTCCTTTACTGAAGTTTGTTTTGGTTTCATATCTAGTTTTGTATTTTCTCCAGTTTATACATATTTATGAAATCTAGTCCCCCATAACAAAGTCTATTATTTACTGTAAACATAAACCCAAAGAACACTACACTGCGCTGGCCGTTGTTGCTTGATGCCCCGAGTAGTCAGATAATTAATTCATCAAAGGCAACCGGCAACCGGCAGTCAGCAGCCAGCAGCTACTCTGAATTCTCTAAGCATACTAAATTATACGAATACTTTAAAAGTATGCTTGAATATGAAATACTGTATAAATTGAAAAAACAACACTACAAAAATAAGGAACAATAATATTAATAATATATTGCACTACTAGAGACTGCCACCGTTGCAAGCGCCGACTGTCTTTTTTGTGTGAATTGAATTTTATTTCAAATTTTAACTCCATTTTTAAATTGAAATTTAACTCGTTACATATTTTTTTTACATATAAAAACAAATAATTTTTCAAACAAACTGACAAACTGAAAATTTTTTTCTTTCAATTTGTACATTATTTGACCAACTTTTCTTCAAAATTTGAGACTTTTTGTCCGATTTGTAAATTAGGTACCAAAGTTAGCACATATACAAAATATCAACTTTCTAGTTCACTTTTTACATTCGGCTAAAACCGCCCCTATGCCCCCAAATAAAATTTTTGAATTCTTTTTTTTAATATCATATTCAGTTACACAATCCAAAATTTGAGTTTTCTCGAAAATTTCCTACCGGGCCCTCTAATTTTTCATTTTCCAAAAATGTTAGCATTGAACACCGTAATACATATGCAAAATGTCAACTCTCTATCTTTTACGAATTAAAAGTTATACACTAAAACGTAGAAACTTTTTTTTTAGTTTTTCCAAAATTGTGGATTTCCAGGAAATTAAGCGAAAAATCCGTGGACGCCTTAGTCTTCGAAAAGTCTTAGAATTTTTTTCTCTATGAAGTAGACAATTTTCAGGAAAATGCGGGGAGCCGTTTTTGAGCCACCATACGAATCGCGTTAGTATATAGACAAACAAACAAATAAACTTTTACTTGGAACATTATAATATAGGAGGATTTGTGTCGAGATGCAATTCTACTGGTTGGCTTGGGGGTTCGAGGGCTTGAGGTTTGCGATGTCTGCTTTATTCATTCATTTATTCAATTACTAAGTTAATCCGTTTTCTAAATGACATGAGTTCGGAATTCGCTGAAGTAATTGACAGTTTAAAACCAGTTGAAATTTACAGTAAAACAGTTTTACAAGACAATAAATTACACGCGAAGAGTGATTTCACAAGATAATTTAATTTTTGTGCTGAAATTAGTCAAAAACGATTATGATTAAATCAAAAGGTTATAATTTAAGTAATAAAATGAATAAAATTTGTATTTGAATAATTCTGATTTGGTTAAGATATTCAAATTTAATTATATACTTGAACTTTTACTCGTTCAAAAGGATATTTAGTTAATATTATGTAAAACTTTCTAATATTTAAGGACAGAACCCTTACATCAGATTTTCTTTCATATTTTGTTAATAAATTTCATTAAATAGTTGAAATTTGATTAAATAAATGTTTTTCTCTTATTATAAACTTAAATTACAAAAACAAGTTAACTGATTCAATGGCAGCCCCGGAGAAGGGTTTAAAGTTCAGAAACAACATAATGGTTTTAAGCTAGTTTATAGCAATGCAATAGGAGAGGTTTGGGAGGTAAAAAGAGTAGTGAGATGGGAGAATAGGAAGAGAGATGAAAAAGGGATGGAGAAGTTATAAAGAGACTTCTAATTCTAAGGTACGACTTTATTTCATGTTTCAACTTGTCGTCGTTTAAATTCAAACGAACATTTTGGAAGCATTAGAAATAATAAAAGGAAATAAATTGAAAAAACAAGCCAAAAAGTCAAAGTAATGTCAAATTTCTGTAAAACAACATAAAGCTGATGTTTTTAAAAGGTCAAGCAGTTATATTTTAAATATATAACACAGTGTACAAATAATATTAACACCAAAAATATGAGACACCATCCGTAGAGAACTTAGCGTTGTTTCGAAAAGTTTCACAAGTTGGAAATTTCTTTACGTTTACTGTGAAAGCAAAATGCGTTGGCAAGAAGATTTCAGGTTTAATTTTTGTTCCATTTAATCGATGATATACAAACTATAATAGTTTGGCAAACCCGATTAGCATCGGAAATGGGCCACGTTATTATTAATAATATTCAAATTTAAAATACTTGACCAATCAAGTAAAGAACAGAACAAATACAACACGTTTTAAATGTTATTTATATACGAGTATGCAATGAATGTCAAAATCAAATAGAAAACAAACATTATAGAATCTACGAAAAGAAAGTCATCAATAGCACTTGGAGAACCTAAAATATCTTTGAATGCCCGGTTTTATTCTGCTAATACATCTCGTCAATTTACTAAATAAACAAACAACATAATCTCACTTTCAAATATATATATTTGTTACACTAACTTTTCTTTTACGTTTTCACAAAAACCACCAATTTTTTGAATATAATTCAATTCAAATACTAGAAGGGTAGCAATTTAATAGTCACCGTTTGACATGGATACAAAATACAACAAGATAAGAGCGATCTTAAATCTGACGCACATGAGGAGGCTGGTTGCAAACTTTAGTCCCGAATTTGCACGATCCGAATGAGAATGGAACTGTGTTGTTAGTGAGAGAACGCAAAGAGAAACACACAGCATGAACGAAACTAAACTGGTTTTGAGCACTTTTCAGCGACTCTGTTTCTCGGTCGCAGAGAATGCTTGGTTGCATGTATTTGATGGTGACATCATGAACAGAGATCGGCACAAATACTATTCAAAAGTATTTAAATATATACATACATACAAATACGACACAATAAAATCCCCTATTATGCTATTGTTACAAATTCTATAGTCACGAAACACAGCTCGACTAGTTTGTAATCGGTCGACTCGTGTGCGGAGGGCCTTAATGTTTAAAATAAGATAGTGTAAATCTTATTGAAAATAATGGAGTACAGTACAACTCGTTTTGAAAAATGGTGCATTAAGAAAGAGGTGTCTAAGCAATTTTTGTACAGAGAATCACAAAACTCTTCCATTAATTTCCAGCGACAAAAGTAAATGCCCACAGAATATCATATATGAAATCGTCGCTTTTATGACGTCATTATGTGAAATATGAAGATCGCTTGAAATGAGAAACAGAAACTAATATAAAATAAATTACGACAAAATAACCAAATAAATGAAATATTGAAGAAAATATCAATATATAACATAAATATTTATTTAATCCTAAGCATGTGTATTTGAATTTTAAAATCTGGAATACTAATTAGTTAGCACCCTTCTTCGCCCCAGTGCCCCAGCTTCAGATTTTAATAACCACTGCTTTATAAGTCCACAATCCACATCGTTTATCTTGCAGCCCTTCTCAACCCCCTCTCTTCTTCCTCTCCGCCTAAACCCCAGCAAGTGTCAACTCTTTATATTATTTTTCTCCCTTTATTATAATATTATTTTGTTTTCTGAAGTACTACGACGCCATATTTGAGGACAATCTCCGTCATCTTTAAATTAAATTGCTGCGTTTTATTCTCCTTTATTAAGGGAGCTGTATCATTTAGAATCTGTGCGTGAAAACGGGCCGTCAGTGTTTTAAATATTATTTATTGTCTTTGCAATAATTTATTGTAAATTATACAGAACTGAAGTTAAGGTACATTTATATAGCTTGTTACTTTCATAATGTTTTCAAAGTTTTCAGTTTCACAGAATTTTGGAAAAAATCTTTTTAGGTAACTCAATATACAGAGCTGTAATTATTTAAGTTTTTCTCCATTTCAGTGTGAGAACGATTTTTGTGGTCCTTTACATCCAGAGTTTATCTCTTAAGATACAGTAGACATTGTAGCTATTTCTTTCCATACCGTTTTAGATACAAATCTTTGATCTTTGCAATGGTTTGATATTTCTCTTTTAATTTTATTTAAATCCATCATCTTTCGATAGTTATTAGCATTTAAAACAATACATACTCGTACATTTATAGTACATAATTTATAGTTTATAAATACGAGTATGGGTATTTAAAATAAAGAGATTAAATTAGTTTTATTGATAAACTTAATAAAGTTTTTAAGACTTTCTCTGCTTTCAAATATCTGCTTATAGTCTTCAGACATATTAAAGTTTTGTCTGTGTGATGAGTACTTGAAGCATTAAAGAATAATATGCTTTACCGTTAGTGGGCTATTACATTGTTCATATATTGGTTGTGGTTCTCTTTTGAATAAGTAGGTATGAGTAAGTGTTCATACACGTAAAAATATAAACATTTCCTAATATTCATATTTTAAGTTATTTCTGTGTTTATTATATAGGTTAAGATTTCTTTTTATTCCTGTATACAAATGTGTAATCTTAAGTCTTTGTGTTATATAACTTCATTAGTTTTAAGTGATATTATTGTAACATTTGCATAGTGATATATATGAACTAAACAATTTATTTTTATATGCGCTTTTCATAAATGTATCCTTCCGCTTTGATGGAACTATTTTCTATTCGCTACCATTTTGGTCTAATTCCTTTTTATTGTATCAAACTCCAAAGCTAACAGTTATGTTTTTCTATTTCAGTCGATTAATGTATAATTTCTATGTGTATTAAATGAATTTAAATTAAGTGCGTTAAAAGTAAATAAATTATAGCTTTTGTAGTATTTGAGCTATTGAATACATTGAGGTTCATTTGTTCCAGAGAAGCCAGTTACCGCCGAGAGATCTGTAAAAAGGCTGATCTCACCATCCAGTAAGATTAGTATGACCTATGAGTCTACATATTATTACCAGCTTTCTATTTAGTCGGACAGGTAATGGGCTTGTGTCCTCATTTTTTAGTGGTCGATTTTTCAATTGTTGATTGAAATTGATGTTAATAAATGTGTATTGGCGTGTCTATTTTATTTAATATCTAAATGTTGACTGAAATATAGCAATTAAAAATTTGAATTGTAGTTTTAGCGCTAGAAATGGTCGGCCATGTTTGTATGACGTGAAATGCATTTGAACGTCAGTTATTTGTAGGTAGCTATTGTCAGTATTGTGGTAATGTTCTGTAGCTGTTGGTAGTCAAATAATCAAGTCAAATCAAAGAATAATAAGTTTTTATTTTATTTAACCCTGCTAAGGCAGACATAATATTAAAATTTCATTGTTCCTTGAAATAGCTGTAAATAATATTTGATATTTTGATATATAAATACATATAGCAGAGATTTATGAGCTGTAAGGTTGGTAACCTTACACAAGGATTGTGATGTCACATGCACTTGGAATGTGTACAACGTTGAATCCCTTTAATAATTAAAGAGACAAAATGACTTTTTTAATTGTTAATATCTCTTAATATATAAGGAGTAATTAAAAAATAATTGGACATTTGAGGTTCTAGTAACCTACTTTATCAATATATAGTACACTTTTATAGAAATTAAGACATAGGACACAAGCCCATTAATTGTTTACAAATTAATAGCTTTACTTCCCTTAATCTGTTATCAATTTCTTAGTTCAATTCTTCCTGCCATGAACAATTTGTTACATTTTTAATATTGTTTTTTAACTGTGAACATGTTATACTTGCTTCTTCTGGAAGGCGCCATAAATGAAGGCTTGATATTTTTAGATTAATATATTTATGTTACTCTTAATATGCTCTCTTAAAAGTATGTGAATGTTTTGCCAGGCGCCAATTTGTCTGCCTTCTATTAGCTAATTTCCTATTTAAAATATTGATGTTTTTACGAGTATTACGAGACATACAAGTATTTGTTTTTATTTCATTTTAATGGCACATGTCGTTAGACCTTTTTTATTATTAACCAGGGACTGAGAACGAAATGTAAACGAGAATGATGAGAGAACATTACCGAACGAAAACGAAAACTGAAAGGAAAAAAAATATACTCGTAATTTGGTTACCATTTTTAACGGTTCCATATTTAAATATAACAAGTGTAATTATGTAATTAAACTTTCTGTAAATAAATTATAGTGTTGTTTATCTTATTTATTCTACTATGTTGACGGTTTTTGCCTCATAGGTTAATGATTATATATCTATATAATCCATTTAACTTTATAACTACCAGAAACGGAAAATATTATTCAGGTCAAGCAGCAATGCTCTCGCTCACTGTGTCTTCAAAATTAGATAAATCTGTAATACTATTGCTAATAAATACATTGCATATTAACTTTGTGTTTAATCATTCTACACAAATCTATTCCTGACATTTATCACACTTAAGGCCTTTTAGACCTAACATATACTCGTATACGAGGGTAGTTTGCCAATTCAGTGACTTTTATTTTTGAAAAAGAGCTTTATTTATCAACTCTCTTTTAAACTTGATAGTCCAGTGTTTTTCCAATATTTTCATTCTTTCCAAATAATAGGTTTTGTCAAAGCCTTCAAAATATGCGTTTGTTTCATTGTTTCAGTGATGACCTCTTTGTTAGACCCAAATCTCTTACTATTTCTCAGCCCAGCTATTTCTTCAGGTTTGAAAACAGGAAATAGTCGCTGAGGGCTAAATCTTGAGAATATGCTGGATGGGTTGCAGTTCGTAGCCCAATTTATGGATTATTAGTAACTTATGGATAAGCCAGTGTAACTAAATGCATGCCTAGATACTTCCTCACATTGTGGGATAATTTGTTCATGTAAAGGTACAGGAGGATATGTGTTTCTACACAAGATAAATGTAACATGAGTTGACTTCGTCTCGTTTGCTTTAATTCGCCACCACTTTAGCCAGTCTTGAATCTCGTATTTGCTTGAAGCTTGTACTTGCTGTGATGCAAAATCTGGGGCAAAATAAATGATGGTGCTTAGACAATACAGTTGGGTTAGAGCACTGATACTTGACTCTGACTACTGTGCTCTCGGGTTCGATCTCCAGACCAGAGTTATATTTTCTGGGTTTGATAAAATAAGATTTAATTGGTCGTGTGCAACCATAGAAAAATGAAAATAGAAAAAGGAAAAAAAGAAAAAGAGAGAAGAAAAAAAAGAACAGCTTGGAGAGAGAGGATGAAGAAGAGATTGGATGGAAATGAGAACATATAGTTAAGGCAATTGCTGTGTCATATCGAGATGCTGACATAGGAAAAGAATGAGGATCTTGAACGTTGTATGAGGAGGTGATTGATGAAGCACCGATGGAGTACTGTGAAATGGAATAAGGAAAGAAGCTGAAACATAGAAAAAGAAAGAATAATATTATATTGTATAAGTTATATGTTATAAGAAAAATGTATATAAAATGTAATATTGATTTTAAAGTGCAAATAACTACTATTAGTTGATGCACTGATAAATAAATATAAAAAAAAAATGATGGTGCTTGCATAACATTTGACAGTAGTTTATTAATAGATGACAGTTGACGGGGGCTGCTCGGGAAATTAAAAAAATCACTGAATTATCAAATTACATACATACATTATGTGTATGTGTCTTTATAATACATAAATCTTTCTTTTATTACTTTATCATTTTTTTGGTCGGGGTCGGGATGGGACTACTAATATTATCCGAGGTCGGATATATTTTAACGGATTTCGCAGCTTTGCTTTAAAACCCATATACAACCCAAATATATATTTATATATGTATATATATATATATATATATATATATATATATATATATATATATATATATATACATATATATATATACACGAGTACATATATTCCCAACCTAATAAACAACGGAAATGGAATATGGAATTCTTTTCAAAATGCAATATACATAAAATTATATCTAAGCTGACATCACCTATTTTGAAGGTTGTTATAAGATGAGGGTTGCGACTTTTTTTGACAAGTAGAAGATATACGCTTGAGCATTTAAGTTTCGGGATACAACGACGACGCTGACGCCAACGCCGACGTCGACGGTGTAAAGAGAACCGGGATTTGGGGGTAAGGATGAGTACTAGGGTGGGAGGTGGTGTATTTCAAGGTGTTCGTTGAGTGGAGGATGAGGAGAGGAATTAATATCGTAGCGTGAAGGTTTTTCTTTACCCCATTGCTTTTACTTGTATCTCATCTCATATACGAGTATACTGATTTAATTTTATATGTCCTTACGCGCTGTAAATTACGAAGCCACAATATAACTAAACACGATGTCTAATACTGTAACACTGCGCGCAAGGAGGTAGGCTGGTAGGCCGAACAGGTGGCAGCCAGTAAATATGAAATCAACACGTTAATAAGATAGTTTCATAAATTCAAAGGATTGTAAATCAGGGGCTGTCAAGTCTACAAGATATTTCAGTTTGTAATTTCATTTATTGTGTGATAAAGATTGTAATTAATATTAAATTGTTAGACATAAATTTGTCAATAATAAGTGATTATCCATTTATTACGTCACACGCAAGGGGAGAGAGTCAAGAAAGCTAAAAAATATGTTTTGTGTCACATAATTTATAGATGACTTCTAAAAAAAATGTTAATTTCTCTAAGATTGTACTTTTTTTAAATTTATTTATGTAATTACAACTGGTCTAATGGCCAACCAACAATTTATCCATAAGAATCGCCTATTGATATTTCCTTAATTTACAATATTTATAATTTTGTTTTTACAATACTTTAAAAATTGTCACCGTAGTTCGAAAGGTTTCTTCCTTTTAAGTTTTCTAGTTAATGCTTGGTTGTACAAAAGTTCCTTCGCGGACGACAGTGCAGTCTGTCATGATGCTTAGAAGCATATCTTTTTATTTATTCGGCGACGGTCTCTATCTGAAGATTTCGGTGGAAGTAGCTATTTCGAATATACCAAGGAGTGTGTACTATAGCTTTCAGTACTTTATTGAGCATCCCCATAGTACTAGTTTGTATTTGACTATAAACTGCCAACAAATAATACAAAAAAATTCTATTCATTTAGAGCCTTATTCTGTGAAGTATTTCCACCGGTGAAAAAAATTCATCGCTGTAAAATAATTTGTATTCTGTAAGAAATATACCAAGGAGTGTGTACTATAGCTTTCAGTACTTTATTGAGCATCCCCATAGTACTAGTTTGTATTTGACTATAAACTGCCAACAAATAATACAAAAAAATTCTATTCATTTAGAGCCTTATTCTGTGAAGTATTTCCACCGGTGAAAAAAATTCATCGCTGTAAAATAATTTGTATTCTGTAAGAAATTTCCATGGATTTTATTGGTCAAATATTTATAAAATTGATGACGTCTTAAAATACGTCACTATACTTTTTCACCGCTGTATATTATAAGGGCGATGGAAAATTTTCATACAGAATACCACTTTAGATATTTTAAATAAAGCGACTTTATTCGAGCGGTGAAAAAATAGATAAGTCCACCGCTAAGAAAAATAAGGTCGATTTCTTGAAAAGTTACAGAATAAGGCCCTTAATACGAACATACAACAACTTTTAAATTAGTTGTAGTAATAAAGAAGAAGGAAGTTGTGCTTAATATATTACCTGCTAAACAATGTTACGTATATTTTAGGTTTATCTAACATAACAATAGTTACTTGTTAAGTAAACGACTTGATCCTCAATCAGTGAGCAGCATTCTGGGTCACTGTCGACCCATTAAGACCAAAGGTAGATATTATTCTCATTGTATTAGATTAAGTAGACATGTAAATAAATTATACTATAATAAATCACCTTTTCAATCATCTTTTAATAATGAGCTGAGCTGAATATGCAGTAGTAGCCTAGTTCGAATTTGGATGTTGGTCTTCGGTCAAGATCGGGGTATAACATAAGTTAATATCCATGTTTTAATTCAATTCTAATTTATACGAGGGCAGTTCAAGAATTCAGTGATATTTTGTTATGCAAAAAGCAATATATTTATCTCCTTTAAGCTCATACATTTAAGGTCTCAAGGTCTTCAAAATAGACATTTGTTTCATTGTTTCAGTTGTGACGTCTTTGCTAGACCCAAATCTCTTACCGCGCAGCCATTTATTCAAGTTTGGATTAGGAAATAGTCGAACGGGGCTAAATCTTGAGAATATGCTGGATGGGTAGCAGTTCGTTTTGTCATAGTGACTACACACTCAATCGCAATCGCAATCGCTACATGCATCGCGCGGATAGCTGTTTTCAATGGCTATCAAACACAAACTTGCTCAAAATTTGACAGTAGTCTATTAATAGATGGCAGTTGACGGGAGCTGCGCGAGAAATTAAAAAATTTACTGAATTATCAAACTACCCTTGTATAATTAATCATAACGATTTTTCTCTTATTTCTTCTGCTTTGGAAATCAACATACCAGAGTGAATCTAGGTGGACTATTTAACCCTTGTACCAATATTTCTACGCTTCCTAAAAAATGCTACTTCCAGCTAAAATATCTTATAAGCTTATATTTTGTCTAGTAATACAGTAAATAAGATTAATTGTAAATTTTCCGTATCTACAAATGATCTTCAAGTCTCTTTTTAAATTAAAAATTTTGAAAACTGTCAAACACAGATTCAAATTTGAATCCCAGTTTAATCAATTGTTTGTCAATTTCGACTCTATATAGAGTAAAATGTACACAATAATTTTACAGTTTTTATAATATAATATTTCAAAAAAAATATAATGATACTTTAAAAACACAAAAAGTTTTATTTCTTACATAAAATAACAAAATTTCTTAGACATTCAGTTCGTAGTTTACGAACTGCCATTCAGTACCGCACCATCAACTTACAGAAACCTAAATTAGCCCAAAAATGATTTATGTGAAAACAAGATGCATTACTAAAGACCCCCTAAAACATTATCACAAATGGAAAATAAGAATATCCTCTGCATCAAGGGAAATGTTGTAAGTACTGAGAAACAAAGCACTTTTTTAAATCCACTTCTAAGTAGTCGTAATCTCTTCTTTTAAAACACGACTAATATCACTTTGTTTTTCTAGTTTCCCAAGTGATTTTTCTTCTTAGCTAGTAGTATATATATATAATTCAATCGCGTAACAAACTTATTACCCCACTCTAAATTCTCTTTGGAAACTGTCTTTGGAAAGAAAGATAACTACAAGACACTTGACAATCTATTGTAATGATCTGTTCATATTGGAGTCACTCATAGTAATGGGGATGTTTTTTAAGGCTTTTAAATATTTAAAGCAAGTACTTCAGTATTTTCTATTAGCCTATTCAATGTATATAAAGCTCAAATTACATTGTAATAAGTTGTTAACCGGTTAGACATACAGTATACGCCCTAAACATGACGGAGAAGGCCTCCTTCATGCTTATATCGTGTGGTAGCGTGGTACCGCTAACGACAGCGTCCCTTTACGTTACATTAGTTAATAATGACATTGAGGATGAGGATGAGGATGAGGATGAGGACAACGACAAGGACGAGTACAGCAAAAGGCTGTACTTGTCTATAGGGAAACATGATTTATTACATTTTAATTTTAAAAACTTTTTTTTTAACATTGCTATGTACATGCCTATAAGATAGATATTTTGTTTATTTTGCATAAAAAAATGTCAAATTTATTAAAAAAACGTTAGTATACTCAACATTACATGCTGCATGATTATTCATCAACGATATTAAAAATCTATAAAGGTAATTTGCTGAAAGGGTTTTTAGATCATAGTCTGACGTGGATTTGAAACAATCTGATAGCAAACTAGTAGATGTCGAGCCGTGTTTCGTGACTCTATAGAATTTTTAACAATAGGGGATTTTATTGTGTCGTATTTGTATGTATGTATGTTTGTATTTAAATACTTTTGAATAGTACTTCTGCACATCTCTGCTAATGATGTCACCATCAAAAGTATGCAACCAACGATGTTCTGCGATCAAGAAACAGAGTCGCTGAAAACATACTCAATACCAGTTTAGTTTCGTTCGTGCCGTGTGTGTTCTCTCACTCGTATACATATGCCTTCTCTCACTAACAATATAGTTGTATTCTCATTCAGTTCGGGCAGATTCGGGGCACGCGTTAGAGATGGTATCTCGTCACAAAAACTTTGACGCTATATATACAACTTGTCCCACAATTCAACGATAAGCAATAATGAGATACATTTTTTTCCTAGTCATGAGCAGGTCCACCCTGTGGTGCCCGCTTACCGTTGAATTTTGGAACACGTATACAAAACGTAAATATTACATAAAAGATTTTTTGTATAAAACTTTAAATACATAAAATTTTATTGTGTTAAAAATATCAATTAAAAACTAACTGAAACAAAAACATGTTAAATAAACATTTTAATTAATTGCGTATTAATAGGGAAAGGACGACACAGTGGTCGAGAGGATTTATGCTTGATACCTGACTACTGTCATATGAGTAACATTTGCGACAAATCTCTCTTAAAGATAAAATTATTAGAGATTGTCTGTAAAATAGTTTCATCTTCAGTAGTATGCGGTCATCCTAAAGATAGTCTTATCTTACCGATATAATTTAATATTGGTCATCAAATATATAAAAATGTTGTAAAAATCTAATGCTGGTTTCACACCAGAGATACAGTTCAATAAAACACGGACAAAAACACCAATGATTACACCAAAGGAACAGTTCTTAATACATTTTTGTCTTTTGTTGCAGGTTTAGTAGACAAAACACATTTTCATCTGGAGTCGGAAAAGATCAAAGGAAAACACGTTTATTGTTGTTTTTTAGTCTGCTTGGTTTGAACACACAGTTTTGTTTTTTGTGAACATTTGCGCTTATCAGTTGTTGCTTATAATGTTTATAATTTTTATGGAACACACAGAAAAACACTAAAACACTGTTCAGTGCGAACAGTCTGCTTTCGAAAAACAGAACTGTTTTAAAATAAAACAACAAAACTGTCTCTTTGGTGTGAAACCGGTATAACTTTAAAAACATAACAATATGTTCTGTGGTTAATTAGTTCAAACGTACTAATTACATTTTCTGTATGTTTTGTTTAAATTAATTTTTTCGTTAGTTTTGTAAAATATATTTTCTACTTAAATATCTACCATATATGTACTTTATTTTATACGATGTGCTTTGCATACAGCATTCTCTGGAACCATACGACGCTAGAGGTGTTTTTACTCGTGTGAGTCGAGCTACCTCTCTCGACCCCCATCTCTCTTGCCCATACCTTGGTTGGTTCAGAGTTGAGACCACAGCTTGGCTATAGTAATTAGAGCCGCCGGTAATATCTGTCCGCAAGTTGGTAAATTAAATCCGTGATTCATCAAATTATTTTGTATTTCCATAGGTTAAAGATCTACTCTTATATACCACATATGCCACATATGCCCGTAGGTTGGACTGACGTATGCTTGCAAAATGAGATACAGGTTAATTAAATAGTGCACTTTTTTAGGTTATAATTTCTACCATGTTACATAAAAATTAATATTTTTCTTTAGTGAAATTCTTTTAAACTCTATTATAAACCGATATTATACTCGAGGACTCTGAGGTAAATTTTTTATCAGTAATGTTGCATTTGCGTTGTAGCATATGTTCACATAATAATAAAATGCTATAGCCAGCTCCAAACGATGTGGTGAACGTTTGATTCTTTGAGTCAACATGGCAAGTTTCCTACTACACGTGAAACGAATGTTTGATCCGCATGATTTATTTATTTTATTAATTTGTTGATATTATTGACACTGACACTGTTTAACAAAAACTTACAAGTATATAAGTAAAACTTACATATATATAAAGAAACTTTCAAGTATAAAACCTTCCTTTGTTGGACGATTCGTGCAGCAGAGCATGAAATGTGGATCAAGTGTGTAGTGGGGGTAGAAAAATCCCTTTTGACCGACAACAGCCTGAACTTCTTCCAACATGAACGTTGGACACATGACATTGGACACAATTAGTTCCAGCATCGACCATACGAAGTACGATGCGTTTTACGTTGGTGTAAGTCAATTTGGTGATCCCACGTGATATAGGACAAATAAGTACTCGTACCTCAACTAAGGTAGTCAGTAGCCAATACAGGAGCCATTCAAAATACGAGGGCAGTTTGAAAATTCAGTAACTTTCTGCATTTCACACGCGGCTTCCGTAAACCGTTATCTATTAATAGACTACTATCATATTATAAGTAAGTTGAATCATTAAATTTGTGTTTGATAGCCATTGAAAGCACCTATCCGCGCGATGGATGCCGCGATTACGATTGAGTGTGTAGTCACCATGGCAAAAATTCATAAATTGGACTCCGAACTGCTACCTCATCCAACATATTCTCCCGTAAGAAAACTTATCGTTTTTAAGAAATAAAAAAATGGGAAAAACGCTTAACTAAGGGCTTTATTCTGTAACTTTTAAAAAAATCGACCTTATTTTTTCAGTGGTGGAAATATTTAATGCAAAATTTCCATCGCCCTTATAATATACAGCGGTTAAAAAGTATAAACTGGTATTGATGACGTATTTTAGGACGTCATCAATTTTAAAAATATTTGACCAATCACGGCATTTAGAATGTTCAAATATTTAAAAATTCAAACACTTGACAAGTACGAATACATGTCAATTGCTCAAGTGACAAGCAACATAACCTCACCTTCTGATATATTTATATTTGTATATTCAAATGACTATACATACACTGTGTATTAAAAAATTTGTACTGAAATTCAAATTATAGTTCGAATTGTTTGACAGTTCTCAAAAATACCTTATAATTTGGTCGATTTTTTTCCAGCGACAAAAATAAAATCGATGGAAATTTCTTACAGAATACCAAATAAAAAATCATCGCTTTTATGACGTCATTTTACAGCGATGAAATTTTTTCACCGGTGGAAATACTTTACAGAATAAGGCTGAATAAGGTTGATAAATAAAGCCCTTTTTCAAAAAAAAAGTCACTGAATTATCAAACTACCCTCATATTAAAAAAAGTTATTATTTACTTATTTTGTTTAACATCGGCCTATTTGTGACGCTGATGATGTTTATCAGTCAAAAAATACTGCGCTGCTCTGAGGATCAAACCCGAAGACACAGCAGTCTGGCTCTCTGTGACTATGCCGCCTATTTGTTGCCGAATAAAGACACACACACACACATAAATAGAAACACACAATACACATATCTAGTAAAGTATATACTCTGATATCATATACAGAAAATAAATATGTAGATATTTCATTTGGTGTACCGCCTTGTACGCTAAATGTTTACCCGGTACTAATAAAATACCATAATATTTGATCTCAAAAGAAGGGAATTAGTAACATATGTTGAAAGACCATCTCATTGTGTTTAGACCTTAAAACGTATTCTTTCGAGTTTAAACAGTAACTCAAATATGAACTCAGTGTACGAGTATATCATATTAATTATTTGACTAACAGACTAACTCTAATGGTCTCAAACTATAAACCATGCAATTAAAATTGATAATGAAAATCAATAGTACCCTTGTGTTAAATTAATTTTCATAAAAGCAGTTATATAAGTCATTAAATAGTATCACAGCATTCATTTGTCGAAACCGGAAGCCATTATTTTATATTACGTCTATGTAATGAGAGCACGAGAGTATGAGACTCGGTTTAATCCACCAGCAGGCAGCACTAGGAGGTACTAGTATCGGATAACAAATATTCAAACGAATTACCAAAGTACACACAAATCTGAAAGCGTGTGGATAAAAAAATATATATTATAAGCACACTACTGAACGCGGCAATTAATTTGTAAATAAAATAAAAAATAACATTAATTAAAAATGTATGTGTTATACATGCACCAGTTGAAGTACCCGATTTGTTTTTTTTGCAAATTATAAAACAGGGATTATTAAACAGTTAACCAGCCTTTGAATATGTCATTTTGACATCATATTGAAGATGCGTATGATTTTTTTGTCACAAAACAATTCAATTTGATTTCACTCGTTCAAGGAAATGTCAGTTATATGAACTACAAATAGTAAAATCACTTTACCTGGCCTCACTACCGTACCAGTATTGAATGAAGTTGCAAATAAACAATTAAAGTGTAGCAGAGACAGATATATCTTGTTTCTTTTTCTATAATATTTTCAAATGTAAAAGAGACAAAAATTATATTTCCATTTAAATGTATAATGTTGGAAAGAGAAAGAATTCTGACAATTTTTTTTTAATAGCATATATGACTTCTATTTGAAATCTGAGTGAAAAAAAATTAATTTCTGGACTGAAATTTCACCTAGCTGTGCCATTCCAGCAAAACGTTTTCTGGGAAAAACACCTGTTGTTAGTCAATAATTGCTTCAGGTGAATTAGGAATTACGGGGGATTACAAAAAAATGTCTTTTTTGCATAAATTGTGCATGGCCATTTGAAATTCTATTTATAATAATTATTTCCTCACTGATTTTCCCGTTTTCCTTTTCGTAGATGCCATATTGACTTTTTTTAATAGATTTTGTCATGTATGAATTATATAAACAACTCTCATTTAAAATATTTTATATTTTTCTACTTAATACTTTGTTGTGATTGGTGAAATATTATATAATTGATGACGTCGGAGAATACGTCATCAATACCAGTTTATACTTTTTCACCGCTGTATACGTATGAGGGCGATGGAAAATTTTGCATACAGAATACTACTTTAGATATTTTAAATACAGCTACCTTATTCGAGCGGTGAAAAAATTAAACATTTCCACCACTGAAAAAATAAAGTCGATTTTTTGAAAAGTTACAGAATAAGGCCCTTAAATGCGGTACCGTAAGAATATAGTGTATGCTTAGTAAGTACATCTAAAATATAAAAGTAACCCCGAGTCGAAACTTTAGACATATCCTGATCATAAAATGGATCTTTGCTCCTCTTTTCATCCAAGAAACAGTAAAGTGAACCTCGTCTCATCCTAAACCTTATTATATGACTCTCGCTTCATTCTAAATGAAATCCATGATCCTAGTCTTATTTTAACTCAAAGTGTGTGAATCTTATTTGAACCTCAGATGGTCAAAAGGATTACGACATGGATTTTTAAGGAGGTACAGGAGTTAAACGTAAATGATGAAAACGTCGTGAAATTTGGAGGGTCGATAAAATTAGATGAAATACATACTGTCTCAAAATTTTAGAGACCTAGGTTGCATAGTTTTCTTTTTATACATGATTGAAAATAGTCATTTTCCATACAAATCATAAGTTTTAGCTCAATTTCACCACATTATATAACTTTTAACTATAAAAAAATGGTGACACGGCTTTCAAAAACTAGGTGTATATAAAAAAATCTTTTCTGAAACTATTGCAAAAAGAAAATTATCAAAAGGATACCTATATACGAAAATAATTAAAGAAAACCATTAAAAAACAGTACATGTGGGTTATGAGCCGGCAACGTTGCAAATGGCAAATCGAGCGGGAAATTCAAAATATAAAAAAATAGTGACACGAGTTTCAAAAACTACTTGTATGTAAAAAAAATCTTATCACAAAAATGCCTATTTTCAAAAATAATTAAATAAAACCAATACTAAACACAATAAATGTTTGTCATTTCTTTTTGAAGCATGGTGGGATGTAATATTTTCTAAATCCAATAATCCATTACATTTCATACATTTCATGTGTTTAGCCAAATGATCTATTTCTATTATTCTCCTTCCCTGTACGATATTACATATGGGAGATATTGGGTTATCTATTATTTTTCTTTTTTGTCCCGATTTATTCTGAGCGACTCGTTGGTTAAAATTCTTTTCAGTAACTCTTTTGCCTTTCCAATAATAACGTTTTATTTCTTCATTCATTTTTATTGCACTCTATTGCACACTATTGTAAATAATATTTTAAATATTTGCACAGTATATAATATAATATAATATTTAATATATCTATAAATATTATATAAAATTATTATTATTATAACAATTTGGCTGTAAAAAAAAACAAAACACGCATGGGTCAACATTCGAAAAATTTACAGCGTTGCCAAATTCTTTATTTATTTTTCAGAATATTTAATTTGAATTTAAATGGAATTAATGTAAATTTGATATTAATTATAGGTAATTATTCATTTATTAAACTATTATATGCATAAAAAAATCATTTTAGCAGGCAAAAAGCAGTTTAATAGGGAATTGAAAAATTTATTTTCAAAGGTACAGTCCCAATATTTGCTCGTGTCTCACATATTTTGAATTACGTATTTCATATTACCGAGAGATAAACTTTTTATATTGACGGTACCTCCTGTACCTCCTTAAGGGATGAATATGAAATAATGAAATAGAGAAGTATTTTCATTGTGCCAAATAAAATAAATGAAAAAAAAAACACGCAGCTTGATCAAGACACATGGTTTATGAGTGACCCTTAGTACGAAAACTTTTCATCTTACGACGAAATTATCGATTGCATGTTGCTTAATTGTTAACCAATGTACAAATGTTATTTCAGTCATCGAGTCACGAAATAAATACATATATTACACCATCCATAGGGAATCAAACTCAGTACTAAGAAAATCATGTGTCACAGTCAAGGGCTTTGCTACTTCGATCACGGTTAAGATTAGAAAGTATTTTGTCTTCCAGAGGGCAGATCTTTAGAAACAAGTATCAGGCTATCGGACAGCTAAACTGTGAAGATCATTAATTAGTTCAGTACGAGTATTATTACTGAGAACGACAGAAAACTTTGAAGCATTAAAAAGTTTGATAATATCGACGAAAATTACAAGCAAAAAAGAATGACTTCTATTGTTGTTGTGGTATTGCGGATGGTGTGAGAGAGGGAAGTGGGGGTGACGAGGGGTGTAACAAGTTCCGTCCCGTTGGATCCATCGAACACTACCACGCACGCTGTCATAATTGATATCACACATAATCAGCGGCGCACATAACGGGTGGTGGACGATGGAGTTGATTCAGACAAATCTCTCATCGACATTTATTTTCATGTTGAAAGAGTACACCTGAAAGAATTCTTCATACTAGAGTAATTCTGAACAGAACCAAGTCACAAGAGAATTTGAGGTGATTTCAACATCAAAGTCATGTTCACCTGAAGTTGTTTTATTTTGCTTAAATTTTAATAGCAAATAGGAATGTCTTTACTCTCCCAGATAAACAAGTGTTAAATGGTGTATTTTGGAGCGGTCACTGGAACTGAAAAAAATTGCTTAAATATACGAATATGTAAACTACTAGATCTACACCAGAATTGTATGGTAAAAGTGCAAAAAAAAATGAAGGTAAACCCCAAGTGCTAGTTAGCCACAAGCTAATTCTGAGATTCATATCCTGATTCTCATATAAAAATTGTTTTGCAGTGCAGGTTTAAACTTGCTAGCTTATTACAAAGAATCCAAGCCCAAACTTTTCTTATTCCATTTATTTAATTTATTTCACATATTTTCGCCTATTTCTGATGCTGAGTAATATCACCGACGATCTCAAACAATATTGGCAGAATTTATGGTGACATAACCTCATAAATGTGAGCTACACCGCTGCCTAATACCTAGTATGATTACAAAACACATAATCAAACTAATTTTGATAGTAATCAAACTCAGAGACTATTTCCCTGGCCCGGGGATCGAACCCGAAGACACAGTAATTTGATGTGAAGCATAAATGCTCTCGGCCACTGGTCGTCTCTAATATTTGTAAAAATTCATAATTTTTATTATATTTATTTAATATCTTTTGTTAAGTTGATTATATGCAATATAAAATCGTGAATGTGTTAGCCAATGATATAACTATATATATGAGACTACGACACCATAAAAACTATCAACAAAGTAGGAGGTGACCGTTAAATAATATAAAGATTACTAGAATTATTTACTAGATATAATGGAATTTGAAATTATGGGCCACACATAATTTACTCACACAAATTTCCTGCACTTCTGAACCCCTCCGTCTTTGTAACATTTTGCCTTCACTTGGTGTGATATCACATATTTTCTTTAATAATTTAGTTTTATATTTTGTTGTTCTTACAATAAATGACCTTTTATTTTTATTTAGATCTCATGATGGAAATTATGTTTTATCACAAAAAAAAAATATATTTTATGCTACATGTGACGTCGCATTATTTCAAACAACTCTCTCACTCTCGTGTCATATGTTGTCACAATTTCTTGTACTCTCTCCTCCCCCTACTTTATCATGTGACGTAATTTATGAATAGCCCCTTAAGATAATACAAATTTGCGTAAATAGAATTATGTAGCAAGAGCACCTAATGCGAAACGCAAGTTAACCTTGAAATCGCCACTCAGACGGAATAGAGAACTGATTGAACTTAGGACTTCACACGAGATGAGATATGGCGCGAGTTTCAAAAATCTCGCCTCGTTCTCGTTAGTTTAGAAAAAAATAGGTATCGTTTTGGTCTCATTCCCATCTCGTAATCGTTTGTCTCGTCTCGTCTCGGCACATCGTTTTTGTGAGAACTTACTCCTAAGATAGTCCTAAACAAAGTAATTAATTATATTATTTCGGCTAATTATTTTTTTAATTCTAAATTTTTCACACACTAAGCATATCGCTTTTTTCTCACCATTAATTGTATCAAATTTAAAGGAAAATTTAAACTTTGAAGAATTTTCTTTTATACACAGTTGATCAACTGGTTCAATTTCACTTAATACATCATCACTTTCATCTAATCTCGGCCTTTTTATCAGGTTGACACTACTAACACCTACACTCAACGACATTTTTGCGGAAAACTGTCTTCAAACAATCGCATTATAAATAATTTACATTCACATTTATTTTCCCTTAAAACATTCGTTTCCGTTCGGCTACAAAATGTTGTAAAAGACAAAATTATAAAATAAAATATTTAACAGATAATTGTTTACCAGATTTTATATTTCGTAAATTTACGACCCAACCTTTTTTGTAATATAAAAAGGTTGAACCTTTATGATGCTGTTAGTTTATTTTTTTAGCAATTTTTTTTAAATAACGTCATCGAGACCCTCGGGTCTCGATGTATATGGTCTCGATGCCGTCTCAATAGTTCAAGCTCAAGAAAAGTCTCCGGCTCGTGTGAAGCCCTAATTGAACTGAGTACTGAACGGATCGTTCTAACGACCGGGCTCCGAAGTTAATTTAATTAACATAAATAAATATCACAAATATAACAAGATGTCATTTTTAAAACCAATGCACCCTACAAAACAAATCCTTTGTGTACGCCCCTGTACGTTATTGGAAGTTCTAACTCACAGCTATCAAGAATCAAAGTTTTTAGATATTGATAACGGATCACACGTCACGTGACCCCTCCAGGAATCCAGGAATCCTGTTTTGGTTCACCATAACACCATAACACTACCATCATGGGAAATTATGTGTACGAGTAAGGGATTTGATGGTGGGGTGAGGATGGTGGTGGGAGGGTGATAGGAATGTGGATTCCCTGGTATTCCAACACATTGGCACATTGGCAGGCATATTTAACGAAGAGAGAGGAAAGGAGTGTGCGAATGTTTGCCATTAATCAATCACTGGCCATTAAATGGCAGCACTGAATACAGCAAGCAACATGGGAACACGGCGTGGCTTAACGCAGGACGGTGGCCAAATCTCTAGGTCAGTTTTACACTGTTAAATTATATTATAAGTTCTTACTATCGTAACAGTGTCGCGAAGTAGCAAATAACATGCAAAGTTTACGGTCTTGTATGACAACAACTGAGATCAACTATTCAAACGACGTCATCCATATACATTTGTCAGACTTCACTCGAGTGAACCGTTCATTTTCCTTTCATTGCATGTTCACACGCCTCAGACGAAAATAAACATTCATCGGCATTATACTCTACTAGAACCACCTTCGAAAAGCGACATCTAGTGTATATGATTTGAATCCAACAAAATAAATGGTATTTTCATTTCAAATTTTAATTCTATTTTCAAATTGAAATATTTAACTCGTTCAATAATGAATAATTTTTCATATAGATTAACTAAAAAAATATATTTCTTTTTAATAATATATAATTTTTTTAAATTTATTCGTTATCTGACCAACTTTTTTTCAAAATTTTCCCGTGCCCCCAAATAAAATTTTGAATATATTTTTTTAATATGATATTTATTTATTACACAATCTAAAATTTGAGCTTTCTCCAAAGTTTCCCACTGGGTCCCCTAATTTTCTCAGTGCCTCATTTATAAAATTTTGAATTTTTAAGTTTTGAAATATGTTCGCATTTAATAGCGTGATACACATGCAAAATTTCACGATGCTGCACGAATCGTCCAACAAATGAAGGTTTTATACTTGAAAGTTTCTCTATTTACTTGAAAGTTTTTGTTAAACAGTGTCAGTGTCAATAATATCAACAAATTAATAAAATAAATAAATCATTCGGATCAAACATTCGTTTCACCATGTAGCAGGAAACTTGCCATGTTAATTTGCAGTATAAATATTATCGAATAAACAGTGGTGCGTACAGTATATACATTGCAGTACAATAATTCTATATAAAATGTATGCTCTACTGTTTATTCGATAATACTTATACTGCAAAAAAATGTGCAGTACAATGCCGTGTGAACTGAGCCTTATACTTGTATTATCTTGTATTGAAATCGTTTCATTATTTCAATGTTGCTAACATTAAAACTTTAAAAACAGTTCTTCATACCAACTTAATAAAACAAACTTGAAAATATTATTAATTGGAAAACTAAATTCAACATTTTAAATTAAAAGGTAAATAGAAATGCACTTGTTTTTTGCTTGTTCGTTTATTAATTATTACATCTCCTTCCCCTCCCCCTCTCTTTCTTCACCATAAAGATCCAATCCAGCCCAGCCCAGCCCAGCCCAACCCAACCAAAACAAAAGACATTATTTACCATGTCAGTAAATTAAGATTCAGTGAAAATGAATATTCTATTCAGGAAGAATGCAAAACAAAATTTCTATGTGAAATATGATATGTGTGTCACGCTTTAAATATGCATATGTAAATGTAATGTACTAGTATTCGTATACGATACGAGGACGTGAGTAAGTAATATGGAAACCACATAAAACTGTGCACATATTAATATGGCGGATATAGTGGATGGAGATGGGTATGGGGATGGGGGTTGGATGAGGGGGGATGGATGTGCAAAACAATATGAGCCAGTATAAATATTATGCAGAGTCATATCTATATAAAATTATATTCTGTATTGTTTAAAATATAATAGATGCTTGTCACAAAACAAAACACACCAACTAAAATATAGGCTGCAAACAGTGGAGTAATAAATATTCAAAATTATTAATAATGATATATTGGCATATAAATATTAATAAAGCTATGAAAAACTTTAGTTTGTATACGTTGTACGTTGTTGTGGATACTGATGCTGATACTGTACTTGTGGATGATTTGATAGTGTAGACCAGTGGTTCTTAATCGGTGTGTTAACGATATTTCCCTCTAAGTTTTATAGTACAACTCTGGATCTGTCTAGGGCTTATGCCTGGCCGTATGGTGTCGTTCAGACCTGTGTAATCCGATATATCAATATAAGGCCGTCTGCACACGGGTCGCCTGAGTGCAAACTAGTCGCACAACGAAGTTTCCAACGAAAAACGAGTTATTATGTCGTATTATGAGGTAATTGTATGTATGTATGTATGTATGTATTTCAATAGTATTTGTGCACATCTCTGCTCATGATGTCACCATCAAAAGCATGCAACGTAATTTCCTTGCGACAAAGAAACATAGTCGCTCAAAACGTAGTCAAAGCCAATATCAAATCAGTTTAGTTTCTATACGTTCTGATACGGGGATCGGACTACACTGTAGTTTATAATCGACTCCTAGAGTTTTGTGATGTCAGCCTATACTAGTTATAAATTCGCAAAGTATTGTGCAGAAATTGCATCTGTATGTCAACACGGAAGACAGAACTTAGGTATTAGCATGGGGAGATACATACTTAACTAATGAGTATTACTGAAGTGTGTTCGTAAATTGAGGAAATATAGTGGTGAACTGAACACTGTTCACCGATGGCACGAGGGGTGCAATGTCAACGAATTTACTCTCAATCACATACCACCACAGTCACAATTTGAACGGGTGCCCTTACTCACTCATCCAAACTGGTGATTAACCTACCAGATTGACTTTGGACACGGAGATCGAACTCGAAGACTCAACAGAACAGCGTTAGGTTTAACGCTCTCGCCGCTTGTGCCGTCTAATGAAAAATTAATTTCCAGATTCTTTCAATTTGTATGTTGTAACAAGTTATAACATGAAAATTATTTCATTATGTTTATTTTTAAGGGTAATGAACCCAGTAAACATTTTGGTGAAATGGCATAGCTAGTTTTCACTCAAATTTCAGATGTATGTCACATATGAAAAATAAAATTGTTAAAATTGTTTCATAAGAATATTCTTTCTCTTTCCAACATCATACATATTTAAATAGAGATATAGTTGTTGTCTCCTTTACATTTAAAAATATTTATTTTGATAGAGATAAAATTGTTGAATATGATAGAAAAGGGAACGATATATCTGTCTCTGTTACACTTTAATGGTTTATTTGCAATTTCATTCAATACTGGTACGGTAGTGAGACCAGGTGAAGTGATTTTGTTATTTGTAGTTCATATCACTGACATTTCCCTTGAACGCGTGAAATCAAATTGAATTGTTTCATGACAAAAAAATCATACGCATTTTCAATATGATGTCAAAGTGACACCAAAATATTTACTTGGAAAGAAAACATTCATTATAAATTAAATTGATTACGTAATACAACGTGTACAGCAATTAACACAATAACACAAATGTATACAAAATAATTGTAGTGGAAATGTACAATTGTTGTTACGAAGCAAATATGAATCCTAGTTACAGTTACTTTTGTTTACCCTTTTAAATCTTATGCTTGCATATTTACTGATAAAATTAGCTAATATTTATCATCCAAGTGCCATAGGGAGATCAGTGTCACGGAAGAGATATTTAGTAAACTTGTAGATTTTAACATATGTGTAAGCAGGGGCGGCTGTATATTTCGTGCGCTGCACTACCACATATTTGTAACTTGAAAAAGAAAAAAAATCACAAAATATCATATAATGTTGAAGCAGATATTAAATGCGCAGTTTTATATAAAATATTTTATTAATTAATAAGTCCTCAGACTAAAATTATACATAATGTCCTCAGACAAAAATTACTTAAAGACTAACATTTCTCTCCTAATTCAAATACAAGTTATTTCAGTTATATTCAAATAGGCAAAAACAAAATAAAACCAGTTCACTGCAGCTACAATGAAACAACAACCTTGAATGTCTTAAAAGAAATATAACAATAGGCTATTATTTTATATAAACAAAAACAAAACAAGTTTTAAGTAATTTAATTTAAGAATGAATGTCTTGTAATTCCAACACACCCCCTCAAGACATTCATTTCAACAATTTAAATAATTTGAAGTCCCAATCCTTCAGTGAATTTTTAATTTACAAACATCACCTCCTTCTTCAATACATTTTAACATTTTTGTAGCTTTATTTTTTAATTCTTCAGACACCTGACTATCATCAATTATCCACATCAAAATTTCATGTAGCATATCCGGTATTTCCATATAAACATTTTCTTCTAATATTCCATTTAAATAGGCAGTTACAACATCAAATTGTCTTATTACAAGTTTTAATTCCACAGACAATGCAATTAAAAGTCTCATTGATTCCATTCTTGCAACTGGAGCAAAAGTTTGATCATAATCAATACCATATTTCTGACTATAACCTTTTGCAACAATACGAGCTTTTCTTTTTTCAATAAGCCCATCTGATCCAAATTTATTTGTTAAAATCATTCGACTTCCCACAACACTTTGACCTTCAGGTAATTTTACAATATTCCAAGTATCATTTTTTAATAAACTTATGACTTCTGATTTAATTGCTCTCTTCCACTCAGCACACTCTTGAAAATTAATAGCATCTTCCAATTTAACTTCAGCTACTCCAACAAATATATTATCATTATCATTATCATCTTCATTAGAATCAGATTCAATCCTTTCTTTAACTTCACAATTATTAACTTTTGAAAATAATTTTCTGGGACGTCCTTTCAAACCTGTTTTAATTAATTTTGGTCTTCCTGGTCCTCTTCTTTCTTCTCTAGTATATTCTCTTGAGTTTCTTCTAGTAGTTTCTTGAATAGATGATTGAATACCAGATGAATTTTCATTTTCTTCATTATCTTCTAAATTTTCTTCTGGGATTCCATCTAAAATTTCTGTCTCATTACTATTTTTAAATCCTGTTATCAATTCAATCCATGGTTTATCCTTGTTTTCAAAATCATTAATAATCAGCTGTTTAATCTCTTGGTTCTTTAAAACTGTATTAACATTATCTTCAATAAATTTCACATCACGAGCAACAATAAATTTTCTCTTTTCTGGTAACCAAATTCTGTATCCTTTTGATTCACGTGGATAACCTACAAAAATTCCTTTCATTGATCTATCAGATAATTTACCTTTTGTTGGATCTTTATCTAAGACATATACAGTTGATCCAAATGCTCGTAAATAATTTAAATGAACTTTATCCCTGTTGAACCATCTCTGATAAGGAGTATCTCCATTAATACTTCTTGAAGAACATCTGTTTCTCAAATGACATGCTGTAGCTACAGCATCAGTCCAAAACATATCTGATAAATTTGATTGAAGTAATAAACATCGTCCCATTTCAACAAATGTTCTATTTAAACGTTCAGCAACACCATTTTGCTGAGGTGTTCTTACAACACTTAATCGACGTTGAATACCTTGATTACGCAGGAAAGAATCCATCTCAGTATTACAATACTCTTTACCATTATCACTTTGAAGATACTTAATCTTCTTCCCTGTCATACGTTCAGCTTGATTTTGATACATTTTGAAAGCTTCTAGTGCACCACTCTTCTGTTTAAGAAAGTATACTTCACACCATCGAGAATAATCATCAATAAATGTAATAAAATATTTTGCTCCATTCACTGATTGTGTCCTAAACGGTCCAACAATATCTGTATGAACTATTTCAAGAAGTTCTTCACTCTGTCGTTCACTTCCTGAAAACGGTAACCCTGTCATCTTACCTCGTAGACACACTTCACATCTTGACAAACATTTCAATTGTTCAGAGGTTACTTTACTTGTAGTATTCTGATTAATCACCCGAAATAAATCCTTAGCATTTAAATGACCCATACGACAATGCCACATCAATAACTCAGAATTAGCTTTATCTTCTCCAATACAAGCTTCTTCATTACCTTCTTGTAAATAATAGAGATCACCACGCCTTTCAGCAACAAATTTAACATTTCCAGTCATATCCATAATTACAGCTGAATCTTTTTTAAATAGAATTTCATGATCCTTATTAGTAATTTTAGCAACTGATACTAGATTTGACCTTAAATCTGGTACAAATAATGTGTTTGAAAAATCTACTGACCTCAGCTGTTTACCATTACTAATCGACAAATTAACAGTACCTTTTCCTTTGATTTCACTACTTGCTTGATTAGCCAAATTTATTTTCCCACTAATTTCTTCATTTAAAGACTTAAATAATTGTTTATCACCACATAAATGTGTTGTACAGCCACTATCAAGAATCCAAGGTCGACAACTTGGAACACTACCAGCAAATTCAACATTAAATACTGCAAAAGTATCATCATCCGCTTGAGAACATTGGTTTTCTTGTGTGTATCTATTCTGTCTATCTGGTCCATTTCTTCTGAAATTTGGTTTCAATTGAGTTGGACATTCAGGAGACTTATGTCCTTGTTTTCCACATTTAAAACAATATCCTTTAAAAATATTGTTGTAACTCGGTTGATTTTCAGCCCTTACATTTCCAGCTAACTCAACAACTGAATTTGAACCAATTTCACTCTTCTCAAGTATCTTAACCTTAAGAGCTTCAACCTCCAAGAGTTCATCACGTGATTCCATAGCACATTTAAAACCTTCATAGCTATCTGGTAGACTATATAATAACATTACAGACAATAAATCTTTATTCACTTCAATATCCATAGCTCCAAGTCGATCAACTATATCCGAAAACTTGTTTACATGGTCCCTGACATCACCACCTTCAGACATCTTGTGAAGCATGAGTTGCTTAAGTAATAAAGCTTTTCTTGCAGGTCCTTTGGAAGCATAAACTGAGGCAAGTTTTTGCCAAACTTCATGAGAAGTATTACAACCTCGGACATGCTGCAATTCCGTTGAACTAATTGCTAATATTACTTCTGACTTAGCTTTACGATCAATTTTTATCCATCCATTTCTTTCTTCTTGATTCTTTTCCGCAGCAAAAGGAATCGGTTTTTCACCACTGACATATTCCCACAAATCATTTTTGATCAATAGCGCCTCAACATGAATTTTCCAGGCTTCATAATTGTCCTTACTCAACAGCTCAAATCTTGTAGCACTCACTGATGTCATCATATTAATTTTTTTAATTAAACCCTAATAAAGCCATATAATATCTGGGCCCATAACCTGTTGAAGCAGATATTAAATGCGCAGTTTTATATAAAATATTTTATTAATTAATAAGTCCTCAGACTAAAATTATACATAATGTCCTCAGACAAAAATTACTTAAAGACTAACATTTCTCTCCTAATTCAAATACAAGTTATTTCAGTTATATTCAAATAGGCAAAAACAAAATAAAACCAGTTCACTGCAGCTACAATGAAACAACAACCTTGAATGTCTTAAAAGAAATATAACAATAGGCTATTATTTTATATAAACAAAAACAAAACAAGTTTTAAGTAATTTAATTTAAGAATGAATGTCTTGTAATTCCAACATATAATTACATACAGACTTAGGAAGTTACTTAGGAAGTTGCAAGGAGTCAACTTAATCTCTATGACGAAATAATTAAAACTTATGTTTTCTCGAAGAAGTATTCCCCGTGCGCTCTCGGCGCACGAGACCGAAGATTACCGGGGCTTGCTGAAGTAACATGTGACGTGTTACACAGTTATTGTAAGATTATTTTTGTTTACATAATTAGGGATGGTATTTGACTTTTTATACTTTACTCATTTGTGAATCGTTACTGTGACTGTGACTGTGAATAAGCGTAAATATGAGTAATAACTATAATATTAATTATATTAAAAACAATAATAAAACTTTCCATAATAAAGTAGATATAAAATCAGCTGACCGCCCGACCATTTCTTAATTTAAAACAAGAGTTTACACTCTTTTCTCTATATATATTCTCTATATATTAGTAAAGTAATTCTCTATAAGCTAGTAAAGTGAATTACCAGTTCTCTTGACCAGTAGCCGCCACTGTGTGTAAGAAATTATTTCCCAGAGTCCTCGGGCTCAACCTACAGAAAGATACCCTTACGTAAACTAACATGTTTATTACCATGTGTAGCACATGGACTGAAAAGTCCCGATCCTAAGAAAGAAAACACAGTTTTTTTGGTTCAAAATTAGCTTTATTCATCAACGTAATCTCCATCAAGAGCAACGCAATCATTCCAGCGCCGCTCTAACATTTCAATACCACTTTTGTAGAACGATTTATCTTTTGCCTCAAAATAGGCCTCAGTTTCAGCGATAACCTCTTCATTCGTGCGAAATTTCTTACCGGCGAGCATTTTTTTCAGGTCTGCGAACAGGCAGTAGTCGCTGGGAGCCAAATCTGGCGAATACGGTGGATGTGGGAGAAATTCGAAGTTCAATTCATGTAGTTTTGCCATTGTTTTGATTGACTTGTGACACGGTGCGTTGTCTTGATGAAACAAAATTTACAATAATAAAATTGTTATTGTTATTTGTTACAATAACAAAATAGTTGAAGCGCAGTCTCTTTCGCCTTGTTCCATATGCGTGCGGTCAAGTCACGATCTTCTAGTGACTAGGTCACGTGAGGAAAGTCGAAAACGATTAAAAGTACCTCACTTTCAACATATTTATAAAAAAATTAATATCGCTTGCAGTATTTTTTTTTACAAGACAATATTTGTCATTTTCTCAATTATTGATTTTAAATTTTTCACAAAACATTCGGTTCAACATGGGTTCGCATAATAAAAGTATAAATTTTAACTCAAAATCTAAATAATTAGTACCGCAAGGAGTATTGAAAGATATTTATAAATATATTTAAATTTTCTAGATGATGATTCTCGGAACGTTCTTAAATGTTACTGCCTTAATACTTTCAGTTCCGTTATATAATCAGTTGTTTGAAAGGTATTTTTTCCTATTAAAAAGTAATGCTTTATCAACACACAAAATTCACAAAAAATTTTCAATCATTAGAACTCGTAAACTAATAGTTGGAATGTCATGAAATTTGGACACATATGGTTTTAAGGTTGCTACTACCTATCTCTATGTCATCCTGCGAACTTATTGAGTGATTGATAATAGCAGCGGTTCTTAAAGTGTGGGGCGCGACTTCTAAGGGGGGCGCAATGCATGCTCAGGGGGGGGGCCAAAGCTTGGTTGAAAAATTAATTAAATTTACATACAAAATAATAAAGCAAATTTTTTTATAAAAATTACAACAAGTGTATAATTTTTAGTCAACGTCGTAAGAGTGCCGAACATTTTTTTTTTGTTTATCAGAAAATACAGAAAAAGATGCAAACCTTCTGCAATGGATTGAAAAGGTGAAAAGCTTTGTAATGAAGCTACGTTTGTACGAGGGCAGTTTGAAAAGTGACTAATCTTAAAATTATGATTGAAGAAATCGATCTCAAAACTATTCCAACTATGCTTTCTTAAACACTTAGAAATCCTCAAATCTTGTTTGGAAAAATATTTTAATGAGAACTTGGACGGTTTGGCATGGATTCAAAACCATCAGTTGATGAGTGTCTTCCTCAACATGAAGGAAAAAGAAAATCTCATTGACCTCCAAGGTGACACTGGGCTTAAAATGAAGTTTTAAGAATCTTCTCTCACATCGTTCTGGATTGGTGTACAAAAGGAACATCCAATTTTGAGTGAAAGGGCATTGAAAATACTCACTCCATTCGCAATACTCACTCACTCTTGTGAAACTGGGTTTTCTGCTCTAGCTGCCATGAAGAGTAAATATCGCTCAAGACTGGATGTGACCAAGGAACTCAGAGTATAGCGTTATCAGAACTGACACCGCGTTTCAAGAAACTATGCGCAGAAAAAAACAAGCACATCCTTCACACTGAAGCTCTTTTTATTATTATTGCTTTGAGTTACAAATAACAATTATGCATTATAGTAGCTAAAATACCTAAATAAATTGTAATTCTTTGTATAAAATTTGTTGTTTGAGTACGATTAAACTTATTGCCCCATTAGAGTATGCATAGAATGTGCAAAACTTAACTAAACAAAAATTGACTGTAAAATGTTAAAATGCGACTCCCTTATAATAAATAGTACGCGTACATGTAGGGGGGCCCGGCTTACAGCTGGATTATGCAAGGGGGCTCGAAGTAGTTTGAGAGCCGCTGGATAATAGAATACAGTTGGCCTTGCGAAGCGAAGGTAACAAGTGTATATTGAACAACGAATATTGTTTATATATTACATGTGTTATAAAATATGTTTTAATGAACATACTGATAACTAAACCTATGCTATATATACACCTTTATAAATTTGATATAATTGAAGACTAGCAGCAACCCAATTACTGAATAACAGATCAGATTGTACATTTGTTCATAGTAATGAATTTTGGAAAATGTGTTGTAGCTATAAACAAAGAAATATAATTCAAAGAGCAATTCAATAACGCAGCAGCAAACTCGTAAAATTCACAGCATAGAAAAGAACAGCGTATATTGGTTTGTGATGTATTTATTTTCTTTCATGTTGTTTGAAACTTGGTAAATATTAAAATACATTATAACTTTTTATTTACGGAATTTCTTTGTTATAAAGATTTACAACAAGAAAGTTTTAGAGAGGAATACTCGAACATAGAAAAACAGAAGGCAATTATATGAAATGCTTGCAGACATTATTTTTTAGAGAAATGATAAAACAAAATTTTATGCAGAGCCACTGTGACCTGCTTCCATTACAAATAGAATACATGTAGGATGGATGTAATATAGCTTGATGTTACAGTACAGGGGCGGATAAGAGATTAGTGATGGTATCCTTAAAACAAGCGAGGGTAGTTTGATAATTAAATGACTTTTTTTTTTAATTTAAAATTTTTCAATAAAAGATATTTTTTTGGACATTTATCTAGTTCAGCGTTCTTCCAATTGCTTTATTCCTTCCAAATAATAGGTTTTCTCAAAGACCTCAAAATAGGCGTTTGTTTCAGTGTTTTCAGTGATGACCTCTTTGTTACGCCGATACCAAACGATGCAACGAACACTTTCCAACGTTGGACGCATCGTGTGGTCGATACTGGAACTAACCCAGTAAACATTTTGGAGTCACTTGGACATCATATTGAAGATGCGTCATGATTTTTTTGTCATTAAAGAGTTCATTTATAGTTCAGTTTCTCACATTTTTTCATATAAAATGTCTACTTTATCGGCTACAGATGGCGAAATTACTCCACCTGTTGGAATACAAATGAAAATAAAGTTGATGCGAACTATAATTGAAGCGAAATAGTGAGAGAAACGTCATTAAATAGGGCACTTCACCAAATTGTTTACTGGGAAGTGTGTCCAACGTACACGTTGGAAGAAGTTCGGGCTGTTGTCGGTCATTTGACCCGCGTCAAAAGGGATTTTTCTACCCCCACCACACACTTGATCCACAAGTCATGCACTGCTGCACGAATCCTCCAACAAAGGAAGGTTTTATACTTGAAAGTCTCTTCATTTATTTTAAACTTTTTGTTAAAGAGTGTCAGTGTCAATAATATCAACAAATTAATAAAATAAATAAATCATTCGGATCAAACATTCGTTTCACCATATAGCAGGAAACTTGCCATGTCTATTTGCAGTATAAATATTATCGAATAGACAGTGGCGCATACAGTATATACATATGAATACGTTTTTTTTGCAGTACAAACGTCGTGTGAATACTTCTATATAAAATGTATGCTCCACTGTTTATTCGATAATACTTATACTGCAAAGAAATGTGCAGTACAATGCCGTGTGAATTGAACTATCTTGTATTGAAATCGTTTCATTATTTCAATGTTACTAACATTAAAACTTTAAAAACAGTTCTTCATACCAACTTAATAAAACAAACTTGAAAATATTATTAATTGGAAAACTAAATTCAACATTTTAAATTAAAAGGTAAATAGAAAGGTAACTTGCCGTGTCAATATTTCAATATTTGAATCAAACGTTCACCGCATCGTCTGGAGCCGGCTTTCGACCCAAATCTCTTACCGCCCAGCCATTTCTTCAGGTTTGTAATAAGAAAATAGTCGAAGGGGGCTAAATCTGGAGAATATGCTGGATGGGATACCAGTTCGTAGCCCAATTTATGGATTTTTGTCATATTGACTATACAGTCAATCGCAATCGCAGCATCCATCGCGCGGATAGGTGCTTACAATGGCTGTCAAACACAAACTAAATGACAGTAGTCTATTAATAGATGGCGGTTGACGAGAGCTGCGCGGGAAATTTAAAAAGTCACTGGATTATCAAACTATTCTAGTATTCAACGCTTACAATTATACTCGTAATATACAAACATATCATATTTCCCTTAAAATGAATTATAACGTTCTACAAGTTTCATAAAAATATTTTTCTGATAAAATGAGTAGTTTAGTTGTAAACTTAAAAAACAAACAATAAAAATGAGAAAACATTTCAATCAGTATTAATTGTTTTATATAAATTGACGTGTCGAGAACATTTATGCTGTCTTCGGGTTTGATCTCCGGACCAGCGCTATATCTTCAGGGTCTCATTTAATATTTTTTTTTTTAAGTTATAAATTTTTATCTACAGAACAATGTTGTTCGAGAATATCTTTTGAGAATAACTAACCGTGTTATATAAATTCGAATTATAACGTATCTACGAATAATGCTAATAAAATTAATGAATTTCGTACTGGCACTATATTTTATTATTATCCTGTGACATTTACCATAAAAGGCTCATCGTAAAAGCAGCTAAATAGTAGTGGTAAAGTACTCGTATATTTTTAAAGAACCATTAGGAAAACATACCTATTTGAAGTCTTTGAAAGATAAAATCTATCAAATTCAAGATCTCAACTTCTAATCCACTTGATAATGAAATAATAATACACCTACTCCTTTGCTTTGTTAGCTTCCCTCTCTAGCACCATTCACTGACATCTCCCTCCCCCTTCCCTCATCTATTCACACTCCCTGCTAAACTAAGTGTTGTGTTTACACTTTATTCGCGTTATAGCTTTTCCTTATGCCGACTCATGTTCGACAATACTCTGCCCTAAGGAGTCCTAAGGGTTAGGGGGGCTAGAGGGGTCAGGGGGCGACAGGACGGTCTCCGAACAGTTTCCTGGGTTTCTCAGTTTCCGGACTGAGAATCATCTCGATGTTTCAGGTTATGAAACGTGCCTCCCGATTAATGGGAGCACTTACGGTACACTCATTTTATTTATTAGGTTGAGTTTCTTATTACTTTCGAAAAACGATTCTTTTCAACATCTTTGAAAGCTTTATTTATTGAAAAAAGAAATTAACTAAAAGCTGAATGTATAATAATCGTATTTAATTTATGTGTTTTATTTGTTGCATAGATATTAAGCGGAGGAACACTGGAGAAATGATTGTCTTAAGAAAGTTTTGTACATGGGAACGTCGACATTTACGCCAATTTTATCTTAACACAAGTCTGTCTTAAGACAGTTTTTTAGAACCGTTCCAAAACATATTTTAGAACAAGGGGCCGTATTCCTGAGTCTTGCGAGCAATGGTCGTGATCGAACAGATATGATTTATATGAGTGAAACATTTTACGGATCACTTTTAAAAGAGTATTCCTGTACTATAATAATAATTAATAATCAAATTCAGGTTTTTTAAAAGTAATTCGTAAAATGTTTCACTCATATAAATCAAATCTGTTCGATTACGATCATTGTTCGCAAGGTTCAGGAATACGGGCCCTGCTATTGATAAAAATTCAGATCCAAGAATATTAATTTTTATAACATATAAAGTTCATTTTCAGACAATTCAGAATCAGATTCAATTTAAATTCAGACAAAAATTTATCTTAAAGGAAATTAACTGATTCTTAATTTTAATACGCAATTGTCTAATAAATTTGTATTAAAATTGCATATTTTCAATGAACTTGATTAATTTTATTTATTTTCTTTATCGTTCGTCTATTTGTGTTATTATTTTTATCATCGATTACCTCTTACTCTGTTGACAGTTTTTATGCCTCAAACTAATGTAGGTAACTGAATGTGAGCCACACCGCTGCATATATATATATATATATATATATATATATATATATATATATATATATATATATATATATAATCAATTAAATTTAATAACAACCCAGGAAATATAACGCTGATAGACACTGCCTAATAAGTTTACAATTATGTATGTACATAATCAATTTATTAAATAACAATCGAACCCAGAATGTATAACTCTGATCCGGGGATCGAACCCGAAAACACAGCTCTAAGCGTCAAGCATCAATGCTCTCGTTCACTGTGTTGTCAGAGTGTTTTTAAGATATTATCAAGAAAGACGACATCGTGCGAGTCTATCAATCTTTTCGAAAGTCTAATAAAGATCCGCTAAACATAAAACATGGGCTCATATTACCTTTAATCCATGTAACACTTTAACGAAACCTAGTAATGTTTAATCTAAAAAGGTCTTGTTTTATAATTTGAATCATACTTTATAATTCTTTAACCCTTATACAGATTATTTAATTTTTCAGCTGGCTCACAACTTCTAAAATCCCACTTATTGAGTTTTACTTTTAATTTTATCTTAAGTATAAAGTATAATTCTCACTCACTATTTTAATTTAGTATTTAATTTAAATTTTGTAGCATATGAAAATATCCGTAGCCATTTCCTGCACCATTTTTAAGTTTTAGGTTTTAGTTTTTTTAGAACCTTTCAAGGTATAATGTTGCAAACCTAACCTCCAAAATGTAACAGTCTGTCAAAATGGAGTAAGATTTATTTTTAAAAGAAGTTCAATGCCATTTTCTCAAAAATAAAGATGTAAAAACCATTTCTATTACTAATTGTTATTAAAAATAGCAATTTTAATTATTCCACATTCAATTTTGTCAAACTGTCAAAATGTATATTACTAACGACGCATGCGCACTAACTAAATTAACTAATCAAACTGTAACACGAATGTGACAAGGAATGCTTATTCTGAAAACCTAACATCTAGATTAAAATATTAAATGAAAACGTAAATTAAATATGAAAACAGTGAATTGGAATAAAAATAATTATATTAAATAAAGTATATCATGGCCGCTCACTAAATACATTAAAAATAAAAACAAAAGATGAAAACTAGAAGAGTAGGTGGAAATTGGGCGGGGGAGGAAGAGGGGTAGGAATCGTTCAAGTAAAGGCTTACAATAACGTACTGTAGTGTATACGAGTACATGTGGTTGCCCTCGCAGGCGTTGTTCAGCTTCGGTGCGAATTAATGATCTTAATTATCTTCTATAAGACATAGAGGTCTCTTGGTAGTTGTTCTGTCATGGAATAGCTTTTAAATTAATAGCTACATTACAAGTACATTGGATGTTACAATTTATAAATTCAATAATATATTATTTATTTAAAGCATTAAAGAAGAAAAATAAACTACGTTGCTCTAATATAAATTTATTGTCATTATCATTCAGTTGTCATATAGAACTAAAGTACACATATGTACGTTTTGTTCACTAGTGCCGTAAATATGTTTTTATGTATTCGAAAATATTAGTTTTAAATATATCGATACTTTTAGCCATATTAAAATAAATTTGTTTTTTTCTTTTTGTTAAATATTTTTAATTTTTATGGTTTTTATAATGTATCCTAGATCGCTCCCTAATAAATGTACACTGTAAAAACAAAATTGTACGAAAAAATACTTTCGACACTTTTTCTTTTCTGCTGATATAAAAGTCGCATGGAAATTTTTATTTATATTTTTATTATTATTATTTCTGCGCTAGTCATTTTCGCAGTACAGCATAAGAAAAAGGCACGGCAAGGGTTTTTACAGTGTCTGCTTATAGTTAGTATAGTTTAAATTACAAGAGTTTGGAGGTGACTCATACTTAAAAGAAGATATAAGAGCCGTATAAATTACATATTATAGAAAAACCATTGAGACAGTGTTACTTCATTGTAACGTAGACTTATTCTGTACAATTTATTTTAAGCATGAATCACCGCCGAACTCTCGTACTTTGAACTATAACTATATAATAAATCACTGGTCAGTTTAACCACAGTAATTCATCGCAGAAACGAAAATTATCGCAATGCCAATAACCTATTTATATTTAAAAGTATTACAGTCAAAATGTATATAATTGTTAATATAAATGGATTCAAGATGATGGAAAATGCTATTTTAGGACGAATAGTAAAAAGGTAATAGAAAATTTGTCGAGAGGAGACAACGAAGGCTAAAGGTGAATGAAGGGGGTACAGGCAAAAAGGAGGAAATGGTGAGAAAGAAGGGACCAGAGTATAAGAATCAGAAAGTGCTTTTGAATTAGAAAAATGCTAGAATAGTTTTTAGTTTAATTTAGTAATGAGATGTAATTACGTGATTTAATATTGAAAGAATGTAAAGTCTAACGAAAAACACATTAATTAATAAATAAATGAATATAAACGAATTTAAAGTGGTATGGAACTAGTACAAAAAATATTTAAAAAATGTAATCATAAGTTTTCTAGAACAACACTGTTCTGGGATGAACTACTTTTGCAATATTACGATAAATATCTTGGAATTATATAATTAATTAAACGGACTAATTAACGGGTGGGGAATGGAAGCCAAAAGTATTTCAGATTTTTTTTATTTATTTTGTTGGTGCATCAACTTTTAGAAGTTATTAGCACATACATATACAATAATTTATAATATATAATTTGTAATTTAAAATTTAAAATAAGGAAATTAGGTTTGCTTTATTTATAAATTCAATAAGGTTTTTCAAATTTTCTTTGTTTTCATATATCAGTTTATATTCTTGCGGCATATTACATTCCTGTCTTATCGACGAGTACCTTGAGCAGTGGGAAATAATATGCTATATGCTGTATTTCAGATTGGCTTAACAAGTTAATTTTATACATCGATTCGACATATTAGATACAAAAGTAAAAATATGATTGCAGGAATATCGGTGTATCGATGTATCGTGTGTTTTATCACTGTGCATTAAATATTCTATAATTCAAATGTTTAAGTGCAAGTGTTCTTAAAGTTCTGTTCGTGATACATACCACGTCATAAATTTATAAATAATTTACTGGGAATTGAGATGAAACTAAATAAAAATGAGACAAAAATACACTGGATAAACTTGATACTTGATAAAAGTAAAGTTGAAATACCAAATTGTTATTAGAAAAAGTAGAACGACTTAATATGGACCACTTATTCCATTAACTTGAGCACCCCTGCTTTAGTACATTCCGTCTTGTTGGAGTAAACGACTCGAAGTACATACAACATCGAGTTCTGCTGGTACAATGAACATAGTCACAATGGTATAGATTGCATTTCACGATCTTGATAGAAAAAGCTATATTATATAATTACATAACCTCATTTTAGGGTTTTTTGTCGTAATGCTCTTTTAAAAATGTTCTTTGATGGTAGATGTATAACAAAACAAAGGAAGTATGTGTGCGACTCTCTCTATCTATCTCTTTCTCTCTTTCTATGTATGTATGTGTATTATACGGGTATATTTTTAGTCTCAAAAGATAGTTAAATATGAAAGTTTATTTGATAAAACTGAAGTTCTAAGATAGAGACGTAGACGACACAATAGCTAAGGGAGAATAGTGTCTTCAGGTTCGATTCCAGGACTATATGTTCTCGGTTGTTACCTAAATTAATTTGATTATGTGCTCTCAGTATCATAACCCTTATAAAGATCTAAACACAGTGCGACGGTCATGCATCGCACCGTATCGTCTTCTTCATTTATGTTACTCCCTCTCTTCTTTCGAGATCAAATGTTATGGTATGTTATTAGTAGAGGGGATACATTTATCGTATAAAGATCTCGAAGTGAGTGAAAACAAACTGACTTCATGCTAGTTTTATATCTATATTTGCTTATTTCTTTTGTTATTTCTATGATATAATAAGATATAAGAAAATGTACTGCCTAATGGGACGCAAATCCACATTATCCATACATAACAAGCTAATGCTGTATAAGCAAATATTGAAACTAGTTTGGATATATGGAATTCACCATGGAATGGGGCTGTACTAAAAAATGCAACATCATATGCATTCAGACTTTCCAAAATAAAGTTCTGAGGAATATAGTGAATGCACCATGGTATGTCCATCCCATGCGATATCGCAATAGCGATATACATACGGATCTCAAAGTAACTACAGTAGCTCAAGAAATTACGGAAAAAGCAAGAAAGCACGAGCACCGTCTCCAACACCATGTCAACGTGGAAGCGCTTCACGTGCTACACACGGATGGACTGACAAGAAGATTAAAGAGAACTAAGCCATTTGAGCTAGTATGATGACCGACAAAATATTCAAAAATATTACCATTATTAAATTAACTAGAAAAAAATGTTGTTAGATAGGTTATATAAAGTAGTTATAACAATATAATAGGTATAATAAAAAAAAAACACTGTATGTGAACATGACGAAGGTAGTGTCTTCCGTATGGGGCCCCGATAATCGTCTCAAAATGCCGAGTAGAACCATACCTTACGGCAGTAGTCTAACTAATAATATGTACGAGGTACGAACTTCTAACTTTTATGCCTCTCACAAACAAACTAAATGTGCTATATAGCTAAAACTGTGAACGTATGTTCGAGACGAGTGTACCAACATAACAAAATAAAAAAATCGATAATCGAATGTACGTAGCCCGCGAAATTTGAAAATTCACCTTATTTTTTTAACAGATCTCGTATATAAGATCACACCATAAATACACAAACATATTAGGAGATCGTCGGTGATAGAACTCAGCTTTGGAAATAGGTCGTCGTTATTATACGTATAGAGGCGTTTCTATTTTCTTTAATATCCAAAAGTGGACGGAGATATAGTTATTTCCAATTTATTCTTCTATTAACTCTGCGTATGATGTCACAGACGTAATAAGGAATCGAGATTATTATTTTTTTCACAACCATCTTATTATAAAACTTAATAAGATGCGCAACACAGTTGTTAGTAGTAAATGACGTATCACTCACACACTCGTATGCATCTCTGTGGTATGAAAGAGATGGTAAATCAACTCAGTATCGGGAATAAGCTATCGTTAAATGAAGTTAATTTAAAAAAAATACCGTTTTGTTCGGAATTTTAAAACCGTTACATTTAAAAAAATAAATTATACAAAAATTAGTTTTTCTATTTTAAGACATCTTTATATAAAAAAATTCGTCTTGCTTAATAGGCCAATCCAATTTTATATTAATTGGCCAATGATTGGCCAAATAAATATTGACCAATCGGTCAATAGGCACAACATTGCATTCGAATATGCGCTAACCAATTTATATTTCGTTTCTATCCAGTTGATCGTCGTCAGTATTTGTGTGTCTGTCTTTCATTTACTTTCCAATTTATTTCAGCGAAGCGTGGTTGCTGGGTTTAGCTAGTGCATAATAAATGCCCGTACCATAAAACAGATTGATAAAAACAGAGATTTGATAAAAAAACATTAAAATTTGAAAGTTCAAGGTTCAAGGTTCAAGTATAATTTAACCGCCCTAAAATATATATGAGATTTTAGGAGTTAACAGAAAAACTTTACTAATCAGCATTAATATTATATAATTTTTCTCTTTTTATTTATTTTATACACATTAATTAACTTTCATATTCAAGTTTAAATCAGAAAGAGTTGATCTTTTCATCTCTTTCACTCTAATAGACAGTTGGGAAGAAAAACACAAACTGATACACTTTTTTTCTGCAATGGTTTATCTTAGTCCTAAATAAACATTTCTTAACCAGTTCTTTACAATTTAATACAAATATGTACATTTTTTTGTACATTCACGTAAAAATGATATATTTTTTAGGTTTATAAATGGACAAGCATTAGCAGATTGAGTGATATTTGGGCGGGAGCTTGCTCTCGATTTTTAGGTCATTTTCCATAGGGTGAAGTGGTTTTGTTTTTTTTTCTTTTTATTTTGGGTCAGAGCCTATTATTATTGAGACATCTTGTTTATTAAACAGCATGTTTATCATTTTTCGAGCTTTTAAATTCTTTGTAAGATATCTATCGTGTACAAATGGTTTTCTAGAATAAAATAGAATAGAATGAAAGCTTTTGTCCGTTGTCCGTATGAGTATTTTGTTTGTGCGTGTTAGTAATCGTGGGATTATTCTCTTGTGCGCTTATACTTACGTTTCTAGCAAACACACATCAATGGCGAATGCTGATGCCCGTAAATCAATTGTTGTTTGTAACATTTATTTAGGAGAGACACATCTAATAACAAATGTTGACTAAGGCCCTCCGCACACGAGGCGACTGGTTGGAAACCTTAGCCCCGAATCTACCCGAAGCGAATGTGATTACAACAGTGTTGCTAGTGAGAGATCAAACGTGTATGCGAGTGAGATAAAACACGAGGAAAGGCACACGAGTCGAACTAAACGCGAAACGAAGTTTTCAACGAAAACGAGTACGAGCCATGTCAGGGGAAATAACAAAACAGGGGATTTTATTGTGTTATATTTGATTGTATGTATGTATTTAAATACTTTTCAATAGTATTCGTAAACATCTCTGTTGATGATGTCATCATCAAAAGCATGAAATACGAGTATTGGTATTTAGAGATATATAGAGATTAAATTAGATACATTGATAAAGTCAATAAGGTTTTTTAGATTTTCTCTGCTTTCAAATATCTGCTTATAGTCTTCAGGCATATTACAGTTTTGTCTGTGCGATGAGTACTTGGATCATTCAGGAATATAATATGCTGAAATTATTGACTTTTAATTGAGATAACCTTAAGAGTAAGAACGTATAAGAGTTATCCATACTGCTGTCCTATTTATTAATTCAAGTTACTATAAAAACTTCATATAATTAAATTCACAAGTAGTGTTTGTCTTTTTCTTCGCCTAAGCCCTAGGGTATTAGTGAAAAGTAAACAAAAAGAGCATTTTCTTACTTTGCAGTATTATATTCCAATCAAAGCTTACCTAATGTGATAATTAAAGATTTGTTTCAACTAATTGAACTTACTTCAATTAAATAAACAAACGCCGGAAGCAATAGAAAGGAACAGGACAAAACAGGTTCCAAAGGAACGCAAACACATTAACGTTATTTACATTTTAAGTTTTTAATCTAACAAATCCTTTTGTTTGTATTGGTATCAATTACAAAGTGTTTGTTTTTTCTATTCATATAATAGGCAGATGGTGAACCTATAGCACGCGTGATATAGCTGACACGTTTAAAAATATTTATGACAAAACAATGATTTAATTTAATGTAATGTCGAATATGTCTGATTAGTCTTTGTGTAAGAATTTTCGAAGCAAATTCTAAAGCCACAGTTCGAAAATATATTTGGTTGAGTTCAGGAAAATAAATTTCGTATTTACACGATTTGAAATATCTCCGAGATAGAGGTCCGAACATTTCGGACTCGAGACTCCATTTAAGTTCCAGCTTGACGAGTATAGGCGCTAGTTGTACGACTACATTATTTTAAAGAGAGATATGTAGAAGTTTATTGGTTGAAATCTAAGTTGGCGTGGGGTAATGCATTTTGCTTCTGAAATTATCGCCTCAGTTTTCGATCAGAAAAGCCGTCGAATTGATCGCGCTTTCTTTTGTGGTTTTAAGTCGTCTTATATCGGTCAAATATCGATTCAGATAATAGGTCATATCTTCGAATTTTAATCGCTTCTGATCTATATATAGGCTTACAATCTTGAATTGCGTCTTAAAAATGCTTTGAAAATGGGACAGATGGCTTCGATTGCTAATTTCTTTAAGAAACAAGAACCAACCTCAAAGGATCTTCAATGCGTGGCTAAGGAATTAGTTTTTGCATACCATGCTGTTAAACATGACATTACTTTCAACGCTTCAGATTGCACATCTAAATTAATAGCAAAGCTATATGATTGAAAGTTTAGTGCAGGTAAAACCAAGTTAGAAGCACTGGCTGTAGGTGTTATTGTAGCAAAGACCTAAAATTAATACCGACATTAGAATGAAAATACCAAAAAAAAAAACCGAGACCGTCCGGAAAAAAGATGGCAACCCTAGCTATATAGGTTGTATGGTTCAATTCACGAGAGATTGATAGATCAGCATTATTTGCTAGACAAAGTTATAAAGGTTCGTCATCCCTGATATAATCTACCTAAATATTTATTAGTTCTGTAAAATAAAGTGAACATTTCACATTATCGTAGGAAAACAAAAGGATCTGTTTTCTGTTTTCATGAGAAATACTTTTAAAACAGCATATGGCATTAAAATACTCGTATTTTAGGCTTTGTTTTGTGCGTATTGTCTGATTGTAAAGGCAAAAGGCGTGTTCGTTTATTTAATCAAACAAAAGGAATAAACTGAAGTGAAATCCGGTAGATTTACTCGTAGTTTTAGTGCGATATTTAATGAATTTATCAAAAAATAAATCATAAATGTCAGAAAATGAAAATAGGTGTACGTTACAAGGGTTGATCTAGCACGTGGCACGTGTTACTATAATAGCAATGGTATTCCGTTAAAGAGCGCCCAAATCGCCACGGAAATTTTAGTGAACAAGTCCACTGAATGTTTTGCATTACTGACTGACTGGAATAAAAAGAAAATTTGATTTGGAAATACATACATGGGTTTACATTTTTGCAGTTTATTAAAACATCTGTTCTGTACTGTCAGCATTGTACATCTAAATCGTTTTGACAAAGGTTATATTTTGATACAGCTCGCGTTATATACGAATATGCATGTGTTCCACTAGGGTCCAGAACTATGTGACTCTGAGTAGATCGTAGTGCGGCACTTTAAAGTTAATACGTATGAAGCATGTTATAAATGGGATATGTGAAATACAATTCAGTCAAAGGCGATGGTTTACTGCATAGAAGTGGAAAAATGATAAGGTGAATTCGACAGAAATATGAAAAGCACTTCTGGACTGTCACTGATAAACGTTAACTTTTAGAACTATATATTTGTAAAGACCTTACTGAAATACACTTACTGCAAGCGTATTTAAGTGACGGCATATTGGGATGTAAATCGGCGGCTTAGTTGAGCCGCTAAAACTCTCAAAGCAAGCCGACTTTTGTGTCCTTTGCATGTGTTGTGTCACAATACATACATAACACGTATCGATACGACAGTACGCTAAGCCAACTTGTGTACTGTAGGATATATTGGAGTTGTTTTGCACTAACATCATTTATCATGAGAGCAAACCTTTACTTTAATTTTTATCGATACACCACTGTTATGAAAGAGACTATTGTATTCCCTTCCAGTCTGAGACGGCTGATTGCATTTACAAGGAAGGGATAGGTTTAGCGTTTTAGCATGTATACGATTGGTTAAAATTCGCTGATATACATTTTCAGTATGAGAGCTACGTAACGCCCGCATTCGGACAACTTTTTCGCTTGCAATGTGCGAGGGTTCATTACATTAACAGGATTCGGATAGGTAAAGCGTAGTAACGTGTATAGAAAATAATTCGCCTGAAATAATTCGCGTATAGAAAACGTAATCGCCAGCGGGCGATAAACATTAGGTTGGTAGAACGTAAAAATTTAAGTTTATAAAAAAGGCATATAGTTACCCACCCATTAAAAAGTTTGCCAATCTCTTACTGTTAATTATATTAATTTCCTCCAAATCTTAACAAAAAAAAAAAAGTTAAATTTCTTCGAAACTACTTTTGAACGTCCTACTGAACACTTAATGTCCCAATAACCCGACAACTCTATCTCTAATTATAACTAACCTATTTTGAATACAAAAAAACTTGGATATAAATGGTTTTTACATTTATTAAATTGTACCTAGAGTGAAATTCAATTTAAAAGAAATCTTTTGCTTTGAAAACTTTAAACAAGTTAACTTTGCTTTGAATAGAAATTAAAAAAAAAAAAAAAGTAAACTTATATAATAAAATATATTAAACACTGTTCTGGGAAATTGGTTATCGATAACGAGTGTAATCAGCGTAAGCGAAACTTAACTTAGAGCAGTGGTTGCCAACCTTTGTAGATCGCATTCCAATACAATTATAATTTAGCGTGTTCTCCCAATATAATATACAAGTACGTACAATATGCGTGAATTCATTTAGGCGTTAAATATTAATAACGTATACATAATTAATTCCAGCACTACCAATTCATGCAACGCGACAATAATATTGCAATGACAGCTTTTCTCTAAGGGCGGTTTTATCAGTCAAATATTATTCTTTGTTTGTTTGTTCTTTTATTTATTACACGTATGTAATTAATCAATTTAACTTAATAACAACCAAAGAAAATGTAACTCTGGTCTGGGGATCGAACCCTATGATACTGCAGTCATTGAGCTTGTGAAATAATTTTTTAGGAGTAGTTTAATTATTTTAGATTGAATTAAATGTTAATAAACGTATATTTGCGTTTTTATTTTTTTACACATCCAAATGTTTACGGAGTTATAGCTATATCAAATTTGAATTTCAGTTTTGCCGCTTGGTTTTAAACCTTCGTTTTATAATACTTCATGGAATACACAATGCAGCTGTTTGTAGTAAACGACGTGTCATACATACACTCGTACACGTTTCTGTTGCCTGAGGCTGAGTTTGTTGAGGCCTGTGGCACTATTCAAACGTATTTAAACGAATTTTAATCGGACGTACACGCGCTACTACGCTTTACCTATCCGAACCCTTTTAATGTAATGAACCCTTGCACCCTGCAAACGACAAAGCCGTCCGAATACGGGCGTTACGTAGGTCTCATACTGGAAGCGTTTTAAGCGAATTTTAACCAAGCGTATATATGGAAGGAACCAATCGAATACACTGGCAGGGGATGTGAAAGAGAATGATGAATGAGAGTGGTGTATCGATAAAAATTAAAGTAAAAGTTTGCTCTCATGATAAATTATGTTAGTACAAAACAACTCCCAACAGTACACAAGTTTGACTTGGCGTACTGTCGTATCGGTACGTGGTATGTATGTATTGTGACACAACACATGCAAAGAAAATAACTATTGTAATTGTTACTATTTCCTAAAATAAAGCGAGTTATTAAAAAATAATTGGATATTTACTATATCAATATATTGCACAGTTTTATAGAAATTAAAACATTGTTCACAGGCCATGTTCTTGTCCACTGTGTAGTCAAAAGTTTTTTACATATATATATTTTTTTTTCAGTGCGCAACTCACTTTGACGATCACTGTTGTTGAGTAGTATTAACAGAGGTTTATAGCAATATGGCGAAGATGGTTCATTATATTCGTATATATATAGATATAGATATAGTCTATATAGTATATAAGTTGACTATGTGAAGTCTCATAGATGAGTTTTCGGGAAAAGGTAATAGTTTATTAATTTGTTAATTAGTTTGCTACTTCTAGTAAACACTCAACAATTTCTCCTAATTTACTGAAACGACTCTGAAACTCTGAAGACTCTCTCAACAATGTGGGGCTAATCGGATTATTCATTTATTTATTAGTTAGTATTATTCTCGGTTATGAAAATTATAACATAATGAGTCAAGGGATTACGAACTAATGAAAAATGAAATGAAGCGAAACAGACATTTAATATTAAACTATCTCATTGCACAATGTAGTAGGGTTTTTATTAAAAGCATTAAAAGCTTTATAAGTTTAAATCAATATAAAACAAGAAACACAAGAAATATTTCTAAATTCTTTACATCATATTAAATAATGTTTATACCATAATAATATATGGAGTCAATCAAATTTATATTATTTCAATTTAAATTCAAATTAAATATTTTGAAAAAGGAACAATAAATTTGGCAACGCTGTAAATTTACGTGTGTTGATGCATGCGCGATTTGGTTCTTTGACAAATAAATTGTTATATTTTACTAGCTGTCCCGGCCAAGCGTTGCTGTGACTAACGTTTTTGTCATATTACATTACATAGCGCCATCTATTGAATATTTACTCAATCTAGTCAACAGAATATTTACTCAATCTAGTCAACAGATGTCGCCATCATCGTCGCCAGATGTCATATGTCATATACAGATAATTAATAGACAAATAATTTGCAATAAGATAAATACATTGAGATGTAAGCTATCCTATCTTTCAAGTTGGATCAAACTGCACACGGTGTACAAATTTGATTAAAATCGGTTAAGTAGTTTAGGAGTCCATCGCGGACAAACATGTGACACGTAATTTTTATATATTAAGATAAAATATTTATTCCGATTTTGAATTTCCCGCTCAAATTGGAATTTGCAACGTTGCCGGCTTATAACCTACACTTACTGTTTCTTACTGGTTTTATTTAAATATTTTCGTATATAGGTATCCTTTTGATAATTTTATTTTTGCAATAGTTACAGAAAAGATTCTTTTATATACACCTAGTTTTTGAAAGCCGTGTCACCATTTTTTCATAGTTAAAAGTTAAATTATGTGGTGAAATTGAGCTAAAAATTATGATTTGAATGGAAAATGACTATTTTTAATCATGTATAAAAAGAAAACTAGGAACCCTAGGTCTCTAAAATTTTGAGAGAGCATGTATTTTTACTATTTGTATTCACCCTCCAAATTTCACAACGTTTTCATCATTTACGTTAACGTCCTTTACCTCCTTAATAATCTCAAAATAACAGAACTAAGTAAATGTGACTGTTAAAAATCAAAAGTAAATATCGAATAACAACAAAAAAATATTAAACATTGAATTTAATAATGAGTTTTGCCCTGATATAACTGTTCCAACTATAATTCCATAATTCGGTCGACGTCGGCTTCCTTCAGGTTCTTACGAGTGTCTTGCGACATTCGAATAAATATCATTAGCCTGGAATGGTAATTTCAAATTTTGGAATTTTACACAAAAACAATTTGGTATTTTCCAACAAAAAAGTACCTGTAAGTAGTGCGAATAATCGGCAAACAGCATGATTAATCGAGCTATGTGAACATTACAGATTATTGGATTTCGCTGAAGCAATCCATTTCACCAAATTGTTCATGGGGCATGTTCCAAAAAATATTAACAGAAAAAATACACAGATAAGGATAAATTTTGTATGACTAAAAACAAAAACGTATCTCTTTTGTTAAGGTAATCGTCCACAGATCCGCACTGCTCGAATCAAATGCATTGACTTTTATTGAATTAAAAAATTTCAATTGATTTAAAATAGCGTTAAGCCTTGCTCGATGTGGTGCGCTAATTTCATGTATATATTTTTATAAATTCTACTATAAGTTGCAACCCTAAGTGTGGCACTGCATTAACTAGAACCATTTCTAAGTACGATATAACCGCCCCCCCCCCCTCCACTAGTAATGCAACATTTATCATTTACATATTTCATAAACTTTTTAAAATTTGTTTTCAAAGTGCTTTATTTCCAGTCACGCACCAAAATGCAAATTCACCATGTAGTAACATAGGGTACAGGGTATAGGGCATAGGGCATAGGGCACAGAGTGCGTTAGAGCGACACCTTTTAATGTATTTATGTCGTCCAACTGATGTCTCTATTATAAATGTATAATATAGTAACTTTTCTACAAGTTTTCTTGATTGTTGCCAAAAACTTTTCGCATTGTAAAATACTGGATGGTCGTTCTGGGAGTAAAATGCTGAAAAAAGTGATAAGTCAAGTAAATATTTATTTTTTAAATTTATTTAACGTTGAGTTGATTCCAATGCTGGGTCCTATTACAATTTTTTGATTATAAGAGTTCATAGTCCACCAAATTGTGATAACAACTGAATTCAGAAAATATAGCGCGGGAATCGGACTCGAAGACGCTACAGTACGGCGTGAAGGACCTTTAAGGAAGGGATAAGCTTTCAATTTTTTTTTCTTCATTTTTTTAATCAATTTATATTAATGTACAACATATTCAGCTTATTGTGTGAAATTTGAAGTCGATTGGAGTAAAACTGACGGAGATATAGAGTGCTAAGTCTTCATCTCTCTGGTGTGGTTTCCTCTTTCTTTGAAACTTTTGAACCCGTTTTTTTTCACATAGCTTTTTCAGAGTCGATGCCTTCTCTAGCTCAAAATCTACTGAAATTTTGCACACTCTTTCTTTACATAAACGTCAAAGTAACGCTGTAACGTATTTTAAAATAACAAAGTTTCTGATTTTGTTCATGAAAAATGGGAATTTTGACTTCTAAATACTGTAAAAAAATAAAAAATCAATAAAAACAAAAAAACTCGACTGAGTTACCTGCAGAAATCTTATCTACAAATGAAATCATTTTGGTTTTTTGATTACAGAAATCCAGTGATGAGTTATGAGTGGTTAGTTTTTACAATAATTTTTACAATGTTACTTTTTTTTGTGAAGTCTGCGAAGATTCGCTGTCATTAACTCATTTCTTGATATTTATTTATGAAAATTTCACAAAGTATTCTTCAAATGTTATTTTATCAGGTGGTAATTATAGAAATCCTGTATTATTATGTTCCAGGTGTATCTGATTTGTTTATATGTTTGGTACTGAATTTTGTATGGCAGCTCGAAAACGGCTACGTCAATCTTTTTGAAAATTGCCTATTTCGTAGAGAAAAAAATTCTAATTTCCCGGGATTTTCCCCTGAAATTCCTGGAAACGCGTAATTTTGGAAAAAACTGAAAAAAGTGTGCCTTTCTGCTGTATAATTATATATTAACTGTGTCGTCAAAAAACCTTATCGAAAATACGCTTTTCTTTTATCAAACCTTTAATGAATATGATGTTTTACATCCATAGATGTACATCTCACATACACATACACATACATCTATAGAAGATATTCAGAAGTAACATTATCTGGATATTTAAATTTCAATATAAACTTCAGATTGTAGTCGTAGTATATAATATCCCTTATATATTGGTCCTCGTACCTAAGAAAAGGTACAGAAGTATTTAGTACGATTGTGTCTAAAGTCTTATATTTGATATATAGAAAAAGAAAAAAAAAGAAAAGATTTCTCTTGAAAATGAAAATGATTCCCTAAAGAATTGGGTTTGAAGCTTTTCTGAAGAAAAATCAATTAATGAACGGGATATAGAGACCAGAATTAGGGATAAAAATCGGGAGAAGCGTAGGTTCCTATCTCGGTCCCCGTTTGTTCTTTTTTAAATGAAACGCAATGGCACTCATGTAAGATGACGTCTTTAACGATAAATACAAGGACAGCAAAAACAGAAAGAAAGCTGTGGTGAAGAGAAAGAAGAAGGGTGAAGGGGTGAAGGGGATGGAGACGGGGACGGTAGTCTTTGTGTTTAGCTTTAACATGTGTCCGGCTTACAAATAAATTATTGTATCTATTGTATCTAGGATAGTAAAATAGTTTACTATATGTAGGTTAAATCAATAAAATGTAAAAGGTTATATATAACAAGTGTCGAACATTTTAGCAGTTTTTATTTTTAAATAGTGCAGGCGTTGGAGGTAAGTGAGTATGCATAATATGAGGAATGAACTCTGACAACTGATATGAGTTCTAGCTGTCATATATAACAATAATATGAATGTTGTTAGTTGAAAATTTGTCGCGCTTTTTTTATCCTCTATGTAAAAATTACTATGAGAAATCCTATATCAGTGGCTGTAAAGCGTTGGAATTTTAACTTTTAGGAGTACTAATTAGGTTTAAGGGATAAAATATTGTAAAAAAAAAGTATTAAGTTAAATAATATACAAAAACAATGCAAAAAAGTGTATTGTTTATAAAAAAAATAATCAAAATTGTTGATTTTGTTAACTACCAGACAAATGTTACTGTACTTTCATTCCATGAACTACACTAACTTTGTCCGGGGTGTCACATTTTACATACAAGACATACTTAATTTACCAAGGAAGTTGTAAATAAATTAAAAAGAGGTATGCTTTCTGTAAAGTGAGCAAAGCGAAAATTTAATTCAGTGATCTATGACTTAGCGTTTGCCTATATTGTTATATAAGACACTTAGAACTCATATAAGTTGTCGGAAATCGTTCCTCATATTATGCATACTCACATAACCTCCAGCGCCCAGTCTAAAATGCAGAATAGTAAAATAGGAATTTCAACATTCCTTTTCTGAACTGTCTATTAACGTTGGTTATGGTTATTGGACATGGTTTACTATCCATAATATCAAAACAAAGATTTCTACAAGTTTTTAGCTTATTACCTCTCATTCCGGGGTTACATCCTTATTTAACTGGTCTACAAGTATGTTACAGCATTGGTGAATGATTAACAAACATAAGCTGGTTCCCTTTTTGATGATGAACACACTATGAACCTACTACGCCTACGTGTCTACGTTTCGGCCCCGTATCGGCTCCATGTCGGCTCCGTTTCGCTTTCTTTTCTTTTTATAAGCTTCGCACAGCACATAACTGTGTTGCGTATAGACACTATTTGAACCATAAACGTTTTGATTTTGCGAACACGTATTCCCCCAATATCCGGTATAATAATAATAATAACATTCACCTACAGTGAAAAACCGCATTTTGTTACGCCTCCTGAATAAAATTACATTTAAAGGAGTGTTGAGCATGGAACATGGGTTACTTGAAGATGGAGTATATAATTTTGTCAAGGACACCCTAAATACAAAACTACACACACACACACACATGCACACTACCCCACGGCTGAGTGAGGAGTGAGTGAGAAACTTAGACGGATTTCTTACTGAAAGTAATATACATAATTTTATTTGAAGAAGTCTGACGTCAGTTTTCAGTTCTTCCCCGTTTTTGGCGTCTTATGAGTTTTGACTCTTATAAACAACGAGGGGAGACAACTTGACATGCTTTCTAAAAGTTACCGTAATTATAAATCTGAATATTTGACGTGATGAAGAGACGGTAAGTTGGTTGAATAGTTTAAAAGTTTGTCATACTTTATGTACAGTTTACATCATATACTGGTGTACGGTGTATCCGCCGTATGTAGTCATACTCTTCATGATTATTAATTTTACTAAATTATGTTAAAGATATTCTAGTCTTACACGCTAGTATATTCTCGAATAACTTTAACTCCGTGTTCCCGTTACTACCATTTACATATGAATCGAGTAGGAACGCATTCTGAGGTCGCAACGCCTCCAGGTTGCAATCGCGCCACGCGAATTCGAGGTAACGTGTACGCTGCATATAACAACAATTTGTTACTTGCGAAGTATTTAGGTAGTATGCTACGTTAATTTATTATGTACCAGGATTTTTCAACATGTTATTTTATGCTAGAAATCATTCCTACAAAAAATCGTTATGCACTTTTCCGGAAAATTGCCGTGTGTTCAACCATACGCTGGAACCCTTATCATATTTAATTTCTTTTTCAGTACAAATTTTTTTTTTTTTTTTTTGTAAATTGTAAGTATTTAAGTAAGTATAAGGACAGGTTCAATCACATTACACAAATAGTGTTATGGGTCCCAGCCAGCGTGTGGTATATCACACGCCATTTTTCGCCAATACCTGGTGGTAGGGATTGGTAACTTTGATGTCATAAAATAATTTTGAAATTATATTTGGACTTTTGCCAACACACGCCATAACAAATAACTTAATTTTTAATTAAAAAAAGGCATTTTTGGACACTTTTTCAACAGGCCCAGGTGAACCCGTATAAAGGTAAAAATTGTACAAGATATGTATTTTTGAATTCACAAGGTACCAAACCTAATAATAAGTTCAATAATCATTTATTTATTTTCTTTTAAATATGTTTAATATTTGGTCAAAGACAGTCGTGTGTTGAAACAGATGGAGGTCCAAAATGGGGTAAGTGCTGTTCTTAAACTACGAAACTCAATTGTGGGGTCTTTCCGAGGTGAAACGTAGTTTCTTTTCTTGAAAAAAAAAAAACCGAAAATATGGTGCTTCCATTCGGTTAATCTTTAAAAAATTTAAAAAAATTAGTGTCCCAGAAAAGTGCTAAATGAAAAAAAAAAAATTACAGGCCAAATCTGAAATTAAATATTAAAAATCTTCTTTCCGTAATTTGGTACGGCGTATGGTTTTTAGCTTTATCGAGTGAAAACGGGTATTTATCTGATTCATTTCTAAGAACTCCTGTATCTACAAATCCGCGTAAGATCAACAAAAAAAAAAACACTATAAAAAAGAGAGAATTTCCACACATCCACCATGGTGGTGGTAAAATCTCAGTAACTAAAAATATTTTAATACGAAAATTTGCTTTTTTTAATGTTATTTTATTTTTCATTTTTCCGTTGATTTATATTCGTTTTATGACAACGCGGGTGCATGGTTTTATTTTTATTTAATATTACATAGCCGTATCTGAAACGCATTAAATGTTCATCTATAAACATGTTGTTTATGTAAACTCATAAATTTATACATAAAAATAACATTATCAACGCAGTGATACAGCAATAATAAGGAAGCAAAAAGAATGAAGAAAATAACAGCTCTTCTATGAGTTCGATACGGGATACCGGATACTGGAATATCGAAATATGGTAACAATCAAAACAATACACCTACTACTAGTAGTGCTGCGGGATTTACGTAAAGCAAAAGAAGTTCTTGTAGCCATCTCTGTTTTAATGTTTATATAGGTTAATTTCTTTTTTTACTTAATTTAACTTTGGTCTTTTTCTGATGATGAATCCTAACACGACTCCTTTTACTATGTTAGCCGTTTTTATAGTGTCGTAGATTTCTATATGTGAACTACACCGCTGCCCAACAGCATTTTTTTTCTAATTATAAGAACACAAAATCTATTCAAAATTTGTATTACAGAATTTAATTAAAATTGAGTAAGGTACTAATAGCGTTTTCTTATCAAAGACAGTGTTGCACTTTTTCGTGCAATTTCTATTTTTAAAGAAAAAAATTCTGCCCGTTAATTTTTATAATGTTTTATTATAAAAAAAAGTGTCGCCCAATCTTTGGATTATTTCAAGATTAGAGGTAGTTGATGGTAGATTTCAGTACTGTGAATTACGTCCCATCAGCCAGTACAATATAAGTTAAAATAAATACATTAAACACGTTGTCTTGTAACGGGGGAAAGAATATTGTTTTTCTTTTTACTTTTTTAAATTCTGCTTACATATTTTTTTAATTATATTACGTCAATTTTCATTGAATAAGTGAATCTAAATATAAAAGCTACACACACATGTCAATTGATTTTTAGGGTGTCCAAATTAATTTACATATCATTTTATCTTTTATGAGGAATTTTTGGACGAATTAAATGGATTAAGCAACAACCGTACCTGATGACACGTCGATACTCGTTTTAATATGGAAAGTGAGGTTATGTTTACATATGTATCTGTCCTGTGAATATTAAGAGAGGGATCAACGTGACGTGTTACGTCATTTAAGGCTTTTAATTTTAAAAGATAATTTTTATATAAAACAATTTGCTAAAAAATCATTTGTTAAGAAAAGTTCTTTACAATTGTTGAATTAATTATGACAAACTATATAAGAGACATCTCTTGTGGCTTCAGTGAACTAATATCATTACTGAAGTGATAGCTTGTCATATAAACTTTAGTATTAACTATACAATGGTAACTTTATATATATCTCGCCGCTGACCTATTTCTACTTCTTTAAGAGTTCATCTCGTTTATATATATTTATATATATATATATATATATATATATATATATATATATATATATATATATATATATATATATATATATATATATATATATATATATATATATATATATATATATATATATATATATATATATATATATATATATATATATATATATATATATATATATGTGAGCTATTATTGTGTCAGTTTTAAATATTATTACAAAAATATTACAAATAAATCGGTTTTAATTTTTATTATATTATTTATTTTTGATATACAGTTTCGATGAGAAAATGAGAAATGCTGAAGGCGAGATCCTAACGAAAATAAGAGAGGATAGTAGAAAGGAGAATGGAAGAGGAGGAACGAAAAGGAGAAAATACTTTGAAAGGAACGGAATGGTTACAGAAAAGGCAGAGAGAAGAAGCGAAGAAGGCACAAGTGTGAAAGAGGAGTTAAGGAGCAGAGACAGAGAGATACAGCAACAGGAAAGAATGGAAAAATAGCATTGATAATAGCAAATATGTATAATGAAAGATACAAGATGATTTAGGAGAAAGAGATACCGCAATACATACGAGAAAAAGAAATGGAATATAAGAAGAATGGCAAGATTTAGATTGGGAAACAAAGAGAAAGGCAGCTGATACTGTGAAAATAGAGAAGAAAGGTTGTGCAAAGTGTGCTGGAGAGAGATATATACGCTGGAGCACGTTAAGTATTCATGTGAGAAAAGAGTAAAAAGTGAAAATAAAATATTGCAGTTATGTAAGGGAGACAGTTAAAGGAATAGGTGGATGGCGGATATAGAGAAAAGGAGCGAGGAAAGAGAAGGAAGGGCAGAGGCGAAACAGGAGAGAGAGTAACAGGAAGAGAGAAGTAGTAGGGGTTTAAATGTATCTGGCTTGATTTTATTTTTATTTTTAAAAGGAATGAGATTGGGTAGATAAAGTAAGGATCACAAAATGTAATTAAGCACAATGATATGTAATTTAATGATTTAAGGAAGAATGTGCGTAATGTGTAATGTAGTGTAGTAATGACAAAAATACTCGTATTAAAATAAAAAGTAAATGACGGCGACACAGTGGGAGAGAGCAGTGATACTTGACGTCAGACTGCTGGATTCAATGTTCGGATTCAATCCCTGAACTAGAGTTATATCTTCTAGTTCGGTTGGTTAGTTTTGTAACTGTCTAGCTGTCAAGCATCAATGCTCTCGCTCACAGTGTCACATTTCGTAAGTCGAGAAATAGTTATATATGATAAATTATATTTATCTTTTTAGTACGAGATTAATTTAAAACCAGTGTGGTAACATGGGTGGAGCGCTTGAGATAACAAGGACCACTGAATAAAAAATGAAGTCGATAAATTAAAAATGAAATCGATAATTCTTATGACCTTACTAGGTTTACTTGCTTATTAAATGCTTATTTTAAGTTAACATTGTAACTGTAATAATAGTTAAAACGACTGTATAATATGTATGATGAATGTAAAATTAGGTCTAGAATGAACTTATATATATACTAATAAAATGTAAAATATATTCTTTGGATAATTTATAACTTTAGTTTACAGTGAATGGAATGCATAAATCAAATATCTATTAATTATTTTAAGCTTGGAAGAGGAGGCTTCAAAAATATGTTTCACTATTTACCCAGGGGGGCCAATTTGCGTCCTAGTTACGCCCCTGTTTATAATAAATACTTTTCCATCACAGTTGTAGCACTCTATAGTTCAACGACCTTGAACATTGACGAAGATTTAACTCTACCATCAAAACCACTTACAAACTCTTAGCAAAATTACAAACTACCTTGATGATAATTAAATTAGACAAATATGGTGAATACTCGTATATTATAGGGTAAAATATATCTAGCATACAGTAGTATTACCTGTACTGTATCGTACATCTGAAGAACAATGGTATTACCTAGATACCACAATATTGCTCAAAATGAACACAAAGCACTCTACAATAAACAACAATTTAGTAGTAAAACAACTATACTCATTGTAGAATATATAGAATACATGGATTTTTAATTTGTAATACAAGGAGGGCTTCTATAGCCTATCTGAGTGCTAATCTTAATAGAAATTTAATTGGAAACACATAATCTGATTCCCATGACATTACGAGGCTTACTTCTTGCTGTGAGGCGTGTAGCGTGTGGTGTGCGCTGTGTGCTCTTCTATGCCTATACGGTAAGTGATGTTTACAAATGGGGGTGATCAGAAAGACATCGATGTTTTAAACATACGAGGGTAGTTTGATAATTCATTTTAAAAAAATGCGCTTTATTTCTCAATAAAGGATAATTTTTTCGAGGAAAAATCTGTTTATTTATCAAAATAGTCTCCTTTAAGCTTGATAGCGTTTTTGCAATTTTATTATTCCTTCCAAATAATAGGTTTTCTCAAGGCTATCAAAATAGGCGTTTGTTTCAGTGATTTCAGTGATGACCTCTTTTCTTAGACCCAATTCTCTTACACATCACCCATTTCCTCAGGTTTGGAAACAGGAGATAGTCGCTGAGGCCTAAATCTAGTGAATATGCTAGATGGGGTAGCAGTTCGTAGCCCAATTTATGGATTTTTGCGCAAATAGCTGCTTTCAATGCTGTCAAACACAAATTTAAAGATGGTAGTTCAAAATTTGATCGGAAGTTGACGGGAGCTGCCGGGAAATTCACTGAAAAAGTTATCGAATTAACAACCTTCTCTCGTATTTAGAAACAACTCCTGGCTTTTTCGAATTGTATTGTATCGAGTACAATCTAGCTATGTACTGTTATAATATAAAATAAAAAGATACTTTTAAGTAGTTCCAGCAAATTTTTGTTTATAGACTAAGAATAACGTTAACTAATAAATCTTGAAACAGACAAGTACTTTTGAAAATAGAAAGGTCTAGAATAGTTTTTAGTTTAATTTCAAGTTGAAGTTCTATGAAATGTATTAGCAATGTAGATTGTAAAGTTGAAAAGCAAACAATTAATATATAATATAATAATAATAAATCTCAAAGTTTCAGAATTTTTGACCGTTTAGAATCCGAGATAATTAATAACTATCCATTCCATTAGTCAACTAATTCTCTAATATCTTTCGATAGAATTTTATAAAAATAAAATATTTTAAACAAATAAAAAAAATATAATAATAAATTGTATACGAGATATAATATTTTAAAATACCATTTTTTTTTTTTATGTAATTCCAACAGGTATGTGGGTATTCCTGTGCAGAGTTCTGACAATGATAAATGTTCCGACTATACTATACTACGCTGGAACGTTCGTAGGCAAAAGTATAGTCAAATATTAGGTGCGAACCTTCAATTAACTTCGATTACAATCAAATTTCAAAAATATAACTGATCCGGGGATCGAACCTGAATACACAGCAATCAGCTACACATCATATTTAAATTCGATCAAATTCTGTTGTTTACTAGTGACTAGTAGTTTTACTAGTGACTCGAAATATCGATACATCGATGTTTTGATGGTCATCCCTACTTCCAGTAAATGAATAGAGGTTTTAGACTCTGAACGATCCTCGTCATCTCCGTGACATGTATGGGTAAACAAACGAATAAGTAGGGCTTCAAAAGCTTAACAACGATGAGGGAGCAATATTTTCAATGCTTTTTCCAATCAAACTCACTTACTCATCTAAAATTAATAAGTAGAAAAGCACCAAAGAAACTAATTGTAATATTGGAATCAGAGAAAGACATTTCAAGTTAGTAACACGACTCTATAAAAGTCATTTGATGTTTTATATTTCTTTGAATAGCTCCTAAGCCAGTCTAGACAACACATATTTGTCTTCTTCATCAAGTGCTATCTTCTCAGTATAAGTCATAAAAATTCCCGGTACATTTTCAGTGAAAGACTCTTGACTTTTCTCTGTCAAAATAGACACAGAATGAAAACAAAAACTGAGTGCTTGACAACATTAAATTGGAGGAAATTTCTTTCATTAATTTCATTATTTATTATTTGTTAGGGGAAGAAAGAAATCATCATTTAGTAGGGGCGAGTAATTGATCCAGAAAAAGTTTTATTTATTAAGGAATTAATAATTATATATCATTAAGTAATTTGAGTTAGCAGAATGATATTATTATACATCTTACAGCATTATTAGAACCTTTAGATGAAACCCTGAGTGTCATAAATTGTTAATTAATAAAAATAAATAAATAGAGAACCGTAAACATTAGCAAATTGTCTTGCAGAGCAAGTTTCAAGCTACCTAGCTTGCCCAACGAATATTTTTTACATCTCACATAGAAATTGTAACGCGGTGTGCAAGATTCAACTTGCTAGCTAGGAAAGACTCCAACAACATGTTAATGTCGAGGTATTCGACCTACTCAACAACGCAGGGGATGCAGACTTTTAACTTTTGAGTTAGAGTAAGGCCTGTCGCACACTGCAAGCGTATTTAAGCGAATTTTGGCCGGACGTATACGCGCTACTACGAACCTATCCGAACCCTGTAAATATAATGAACCTCGCACACTGCAAGCGACAAAGCCGTCCGAATACGGGCGTTACGTACCTCTCACACTGGAAACATATTTAAGCGAATTTTAACCAAAAGAATCATGGAAGGCGATATGATGAAAGAACAGTGGTGTATCGATAAAAATTAAAGTAAAAGTTTTCTCTCGTGATAAATTATGTTAGTGCAAAACAACTCCAATACACAAGTTTGAATTGGCGTACTGTCGTATCGGTACGTGGTATGTATGTATTATGACACAACACATGTAAAGAATACAGAAGTCGGTTGCTTTGAGAGTCCGAATTCGCTGTCGCTTAAATACGCTTGCATAGTGCGACAGGCTTAAGGATTTGACCTATGCGTGTTAAATTATTCGTGCTGCTTATCGATTATTCGAGTTAAAATATAACATTCGTCTAATCTATTGACACATTCATTTAAATAAAATAAAAGTTAGGTTATTACAGTTAATTGTTTACTATATCAGAAATACTTGCAGAGACTACACAGTGGGCGAGAACATTGATTCCTGACTGCTGTGTCTTCGGGTTCGCTCCCGGACTAGATTTATATATTCTGGGTTTGGTTATCAGTACATACATAATAGTTCACTTATAAGACAGCGGTGTGGTGTACATATATGAGGTTACGACACCACAAATACTGCCAACGTAGTAGGTCGTCGGTGATAGGACTCAGCATCGAAAATAGACCGAATTTAAATAATAAAAAAACAAAATTAATAAATACTTGCAAATATTGTAATCATACGTAATAGACATTCTAATACATTCATACTTAACATTGTAGGTTATCTTGTAATGTCATAGTCGATCGGACGCTTTGATTTGTTCTATTTACCAACACTAAACCGAAGATGTTCGCCTTTGTGTACGGATTTCAAATATTTACCGAATGAAGAAAAAACTTCGTCTCCACGCAGGCGTGTTCCCAGTAAACAATTTGGTGACGTGTCCTGTTTTGTGACGTTTCTATCACTATTACACTTCAATTGTAGTTCGCATCAACTTTATGTTCATTTGTATTCCGACAGGTGGAGTGGCTTCGCCATTTGTAGGCGATAAAATAGATATTTCATATGAACGATTGTGAGAAACTGAACTCTTTCATACGCATCTTTAATATGAGTGCAAAGTAACTCCAAAATGTTTACTGGGCAAAGACACTAAAGCCAAATATTCGAGCCCGAACACCCGCACGCATATGCGGTTCATACAAAAAGGAAATAACCACTTATTGTGCCTTAAATAACAACTCCTACTTAAAATTCAAAATCAGTTTTTATTTAAGCTTGATTTAATGTTTATCTACTCCTTCAGATCTTAATCCGCTTACAGTGCAAGCTTTTATTTATTCTTCTTTGAATATTTGATGATCTTGTACTCGTATATAAGACAATAAGATGTTTCAATCGCTCTACTATTGCCATAACATTCTCTTACTAACATTTTATACAACAAAGTGATGCTTATGTTTCCCGTTTATGTTTTTGATGTCCAAATCTAACAAAAATAGAGATTCTTTATTCTTTTATTCAGAATTTCATTTCCTTTTGATTTTGTATTCAGGTAAGATTGTAAAAATGATCTAGTTTTTTAAGGTATTATATATCGTAAAGCGGGATATAGTCTTATCATATATAGTATAACCTACACATATACATATCTTATGTTTTTTATGTTTATACCCAACTTTAGTGTCCGTGTATGGGATTATAAGGGTTGCCAACCCTGCTAAAGCCCTTTTGGCCACGTATTGTACACAAATGTCTGTTTCTTCTTTTTTTTTGCCTTTGTTAGTGTTTCCCCTTGTGTCTTTCAAAGAGATATATTAAGGAAATTGTAGTTTTAAATAGTGACTTGACTATATTCTTTGGTTGTTGTTCTGAACTAAACGGAAATTATAACAAAAAAAAGTTTAGAAATGTTTTAAAACTACGTAGAACACAGAATTTTATTATTTTGCCAAACTCCATGTAGTGTACTGAATTCTAAATGATCTCATTTTATGTTAAAATGCATTTAGCGTCAGTCTATTTCTCATGCAGACTTCATATGACGTCTCTTACTATATTGACAACTTTTAAGGTGTCTACGCCAGATATATACGAGTATATAGAACTTGTGTTCTAAAACTAAAGGGAATTTATAATTTTAAAAAGTCCGCGCTATTTATTTTATAAAAATCTTTTTTCCGTAAGTTGATAGCACTGTACTCAATAACTGTGTCAAATTTAAGCAAGAGCTGCCAACCAGTTTGATTATCACAGCTGGTTGAATTGCTAGTTGAATTAAACTTCAGTTAACCATATGTTGTTTACATACATAGTCAAATATACATTGATAAAAACCAACTGGTCCAAAAACCGAACCCGAAGATATTACAGTCTGACATAGCATCAATGATATTAGCCACTGAGACGGGCCCCGAATTGCGTTGTTTTCGAAGATGCTTTGTTCATACCCAGTAAACATTTTGGTAAAATTGCAGTTCCACTAAAAAGTCAATACAATAGTTGTTGTTTCTTTTACATATGAAAATATTTCATTTTAGTAAAGATGAAATTCCACAATTATTTCACCAGGAGCATGTCACAGAAAAAGAAACAAGATATATCTCTCTCTGTTACACTTTAATGGTTTATTTGCAACTTCATTCAATACTGGTACGGTAGTGAGGCCAGGTAAAGTGATTTTGCCATTTATAGTTAATATCACTGACATTTTCTTGCACAAGTGAAATCAGATTGAATCTTCGCAATCATCGAAATCATACGCATCTTCAATGTGATGTCAAAGTGATTCCAAAATCTTTACTGGGTAAAATTAGACGACATTATTGTTAACTGTGATAATCTTCTAGTAATGTTAACAGTTTCTGTGGTGTCAAACACTCAAAAAATTGTTGTTTAATCAGTTGTTAAATGTATAGCCAACTGAAATGAAACACCTTAACTCCGTTAAGGTAGTTCCGTCGTAAACATACTTATATTAAGAATTCGATAAAATTGAAATATAATGTTAATCTAGATGTATTTAATTTGTCAAAAAAGAAATGAAATTTTTCAGTTGAATGTGAAGCGAGATATTTATAATTAAAGTGCATATAATTAACATGCTACGGGCCGATAAAATATAAAAGAAAATACATAAATACATAGTTTCGTGTATATCTGAAAAGCCGTTTTCAGGAATGCTCTAAAGAACTAATATTTAATAAAGCAAAGAATTAGGAAATTTTAGAAATGAAAATCGATTTATTGAAAAGATATAAATAATTAAAGTAGAAATTTAAAAAAAAATAACAGCCGTGTAGTGTAATTGTATAGTGATGTGAAAAGTGTGATTGGATTAGAGCGTGTCAGCATATGAAAGTTTCTAAATATCGAGTACAGTCTCCGACAAAAATAAATTAGTCTGCCATTAAGTATTTTCGTAATGACTGTCGGACTATACTTTTGTCTCCGATTGCCACAAGCAAACTACCTTAAATATAGCGCTAAGCTGTGAACTATGTATATAACACTATATATATTTTACCATAATAAAATTATTTAATACTAACAAGTAACATAAAAGTTACTATACTTTAATAAATTGTTTCTGTATAAAAATAATTTTAATAAAACTACCGCATAGAAAAATGAACTAACTTCTGCTAAATTATCTTTATTACATAGAGAAATTAAGATGAACGCTAACAAAAGAAAATAGAACATAAAATAATAACTAAGTGAATTACGCTTGTGTTAATGCAGTAGTGAAAAAAAACTTAGAAAAATAATAAAATAAAACTACGTGTGTAATTTAATTTAATTGAAAGAGTTTCTTAAATGTTTACTTTGCATTTAAAATGCAAGAACAAAAAATATGAAGCAATATTAGCTTAAAGGATCTTCATTAGCGAATGGGCTTGTGAACCATGGTTGGATACCAGGATCTCAAATGTCCAATTATTTTTTAATAACTCCTTATATTTTAGGATATTAACAATTAAAATAGTCGTTTTTCCTCTTTAATGATTAAAGGAATTCAACGTTATAGAAAATTCCAACATGTGTAACGTCACGTCCGCTAAGTTGCCACCTGTTTTATACAACAGAGTCTACTTAACACAGAAGAACTCTTACGCATATAACAAATAACGGACCTATCCGTTAATAGTGCGACGTGTTACGTCATAAATATGGCCGACATCTGCAGCGCTAAAACTACAATTCAAATTTTTAATTGCTATATCTCCGCCAACATTTAGATATTTAATAAAATAAGAACGTCAATATACATTTATTAACATCTATTTCAATCTACAATTAAGAAATCGACCCCTAAAAAATAAGTTCACAAACCCATTGATAATTAGAACATCTAATGTAAACACAAACGTAACATTGATGTAAATGCTAGATAATGGTGTTTATAAATTCTACTCTTATAGTTCCAAAAAGTTGTTATATTTGAGGTGATAAAAGCAAAAGTGTGTGGACGACACAGTGGGCAAGAGCATTGATGCTTGTTTATATTTTCTGGGATTATTATCAAATTAATGGGCTTGTGTCCTACGTCTTAATTTCTATAAAAGTGTACTATATATTGATAAAGTGGGTTACTAGAACCTCAAATGTTCAATTATTTTTTAATAACTCCTTATATGTTAAGAGATATTAACAATTAAAAAAGTCATTTTGTCTCTTTAATTATTAAAGGGATTCAACGTTGTACACATTCCAAGTGCATGTGATATCAAAATCCTTGTGTAAGGTTACCAACCTTACAGATCATAAATCTCTGCTATATGTATTTATATATCAAAATATCAAATATTATTTACAGCTATTTTAAGGAACACTCAAATTCCAATATTATGTCTGCCTTAGCAGGGTTAAATAAAATAAAAACTTATTATTCCTTGATTTGACTTGATTATTCGACTATCAACAGCTACAGAACATTACCACAGCACTGACCTACTCAACAAATAACTGACGTTAAAATGCATTTCACGTCACACAAATATGGCCGACCATTTCTAGCGCTAAAACTACAATTCAAACGTTTAATTGCTATATCTCCGTCAATATTTAGATATTTAATAAAATAGACACGCCAATACACATTTTTTAACATCAATTTCAATCAACAATTGAAAAATCGACCACTAAAAAATGAGGACACAAGCCCATTATGTATATACATAATCGAAAACTTATAAGAAAGCGGTGTAATTCACAAATATGAGGCCACAACTAAAGAGACAAATAGAGTTATATTTTCTAGGTTGTTATTAAGTTAAATTAATTATATCTATACTTAATCATACACTTATTAGACAGAGGTAAAGTAAGTTCATCAGTGATAAGATTTCGAAAATAGGCAGACGTTAAATAAATAAATAAAAATAATCTAATCTTTTATAATTATACAATAAAATAACATAACATTCTACTTTAAATAATAATATTTTCTTACAATCCAATTAGACCAACATCACGTATGCTATGCAAGTTGAATACATATACAAAAAACTAATCTAAATTCTGTGTGTTTTTGGTAGTTTCAATGTTTTCATTATAGCTAAAAGCTCTGCAAGTATATTAAAGGAAATAGTAACATTATTTATTTTAAATTTGTATTGGTTACATGTATTAGAACTATTTTTAGTTATTCTGAATGATGTAGCCATAGCATCGATATACTGTACGGCGTATAGCAAATAAAAATGAAGTTTGCAGTAGTAGTAATAGAGCAAGATCCCAGGGCCGCGGGACATCACTTATTTTCTGATGAAAAAAATGTGTAAGATTGAGTAGTGTTAGGATGTACAATTATCGTAGGCCTACCTGGTAACTTGACCAGGCGGCCATTTTATCAGGTAATCAAGGTTTATGTTTCACTCACTCTCATGCGCACGGATAATGCCCTCTCGCTCCTATTCATAACGGAATTAAAATTGGGCCTAGAAGATGTTTGGCTCCTTGGATCGGTCTATCCTCTTGTAAAACGTTTTAAAATAGTTGTCTCGCTAACATATATAAAAATGGAACATCAGACTATAAGTAAGTTTAAGTAATTTTTTTAAGGTAATACAAGGTATTACAAGACAACTGTTTTAAAATATTTTACAAGAGGACATTCCGATTGAAGGGGCCAAACATCCCTTAGACCCAATTTTAATTCAGCTATGAGTAAGAGCAAGAGGGCATTATCCGTGCGCATGAGAGTGAGTGAGACATAAACCTTGATTACATGATACCTGGAAAATGGCCGCCTGGTCAAGTTAGGAGGTAGGCATACTATCGTTGAACATACTAACACTACTCAGTTTTATACATTTTGTTCATCAGCAAATAAGTGATGTCTGGCGGCCCTGGGATCTTGGACTATAAGCAGTCAGGCGGTCAGGCAGTCGGCAGTAGCTCACTGTCAGGCAGCTTCAGCTTTCAATAGCATTGAACTGGAAACCCATATCATCGGAAAACCGCAGTCCACACTAACCATTGTCAGTAGGGACTAGGGACTAGATACTAACTGGATCAAGAGGAAGCTACTGTGTGAGAAACGAGAAACGAGAATCGAGCAACGGAAGTGAGCTCTGTCGACTGTAAATGGAACGGAAGTAAACAATTAGAATAATTTCAAATATGCAGAGAGTTACCTTCGCAATATATGTTAATTAAATAATTATATGCGCTTTTAATGATCAAAGCGTTTATACTATAATGAATATACGAATGTGCTAATAAAAATTCTAAATACTTCATTAATGAATTTCATTTAATGCTTTTAACTTTATTAAACGAACCACTAAACACAGTTATGTAGTAATTTACATTTGAATGTATTTATTACGTAAATGCTACATATCTGGAAACATATTCTTTTGATTCGCAAGGTGAGAATAATATTGTAGTTTGATGTTTAGCTACCAGAAAGGGTATCGGGTATTTGATAGCTGAATAGAATAAAAATTATAGATTATTAATTATTATAGATTATTCTATTGACAACGAACTAGAAAACCATTGTGAAATAACAATATTGACTAAATGACGACCTTCACTCTGCTTGCACTCCTTTAATGTCAAACGAAGATTGGTAATAACGCGTCGACACATTGCTTGCGGGACTGCCGCCATTTCTGATGTGATAGTGTGTTTCAATTGCGTCAAATTAGTCTGTTTGTTGGTATACCATACTTTTAAGATAACCCCACAGAAAATAATCCAGAAGACGGAGATCAGGGCTTCTGGGAGGTCAGTTGATGGTGCCTCTTTGGGAAATCATATTGTTCGGGAATAGTTAGTTTACCGCAGCAATGGATAAGTTAGAAGTATACAATATCTGCCAAACGTCACCAAAATATTGCGTTTAATTTAGAATGACCGCTCTTGTTGAAAGATCATATATACAGGGTGTCCCAATATTCAACGATAATCGGGCACCAGGATGGTCCTGCTCATGACTACACAAGAAAAAATTTATCTCATTTTGTTTAGGAATTAGAAAAAAAATATTTAACCTTAAGAATTATGAAATATGGTTCTTGTTTAGAAAAAATAATTTCGATTGATTTTTGTGTAAAAACTACTAGCATTTTGGGATTTTTAATGGTTGTGGTGGATAGCAGTGATAGCTATTTAGGTTGCCGATACAAAAAAAAATCAGAAATATTTTAAAAATTGTGATCATTATAGTTAAAAACATCTTTAGGTGTTTCAATTTTCGAAAAAAAATATTTTTTTTTTCTAATTCCTAAACAAAATGAGATAAATTTTTGTTTTCTTTTTTTCTTGTGTAGTCATGAGCAGGACCACCCTCTGGTGCCCGCTTATCGTTGAATATTGGGACACCCTGTATACGTAAATACGGTTTTGTATGAATAGGGTTTATCAACAACAAGTGTGTTTTTTTCAATAGGAGCAACACCAACAACATGACAGTTTGACATTTAATTTTTTGACATATCAGTAGTAGATGCTTTGGCAATTGTTACAATGAATTCAACTTCGCTCGAAAATCGCAAAAATAATAAAAATCCAATATGAAAATGGTGTATCTGTAAACGATACATTTTTATGGATACGTCAACAAGCAAAATTTCCGAATTTGGTCTTCTGAAAATCCAAGATATTTGAATTTATTGAGAAGCCTTTGCATGCTCAACGTGTCACTGTATGGTGCGCTATGTGGTCTGAAGGCGTGATTGAGCTTTCTTTCGAAGATGCGGCTCAAAATGTTTAAAGTGATTGAAAATTTTGATAAAAGAATCGACATCTGTTAGCGTGATCGTGGTGGACATTTGTCCGATATCATTTTTCATTCATAATTGCCAAACCTTACTCTTCCTAATACAATAATCATTTTCATCTAAATTTCTTGTTCTATTTTGTTTTAAAAAACAAAGTTCTTGTTGAAAAACCCTATGTTAAGACTTAGTTTGTACAGATATCGTTAAATCGTTTTCCTTAGCTGTAAATCATTTAATTTGTACTACGACGACACAATACAACATTTTAACCGTATTATGCCCGACGCATTCTTAATTCTGTTTTTTTTTTTGCCTAATACTTTTCTACAATAGACAGCCTTATCTTCAGTGTGCACCTAGACTAATAACGATCGTTTAAGTAAATGAAATCAGGATGAATTTATTTTTGTAAAATTATTTTTCGAAGTTTATTTCCCTGACTTGCAGTTGTCAGTCTGGATGTTCCCCATTCCCTTTTTTCGCCATTTTCCTTCTAAATCGATTTTGCAATCCATTCTACTCAGAGAAGTACATAGAATGCAACATTTACATTATTACTTTTTGCAACATTTATATTATACATACGTTTTATGTATTTAGGCATTTTAAAGTATAGCTTTAACTGAAAATGACATTCAATGAGATTTTTACTAACATTTTATACTGGTAGCAATAGCTATACAGTCGTAGATTTCGACTAAAAGAATTCTATGGATGGTATGGATATAGGTAGCTGTAGTTTTCAACTGCAAAACTGCAAATTCAATGCACCATGATATAAAAAGCAAAAATATATTTATTTCGTTCTGTAAAGTCTGGCATTATATCTTAAAACCTCTGTCATATTCCGCTGGTAATAAATTGTCAACAGTGCAGTTGAAAACCAAAGAAAAAAAAAAGAAAAAAGTTTGGTATTTTTATGCCTTATAAAATTCCTATTTACAATATTTCCTACATGCATTTATACTACTATTAAATTAAATCTTTTAATAAAACAGCATTAGGGTGAGCCTTATCATTTCGCACAGAGGCGGATCCACTAGAAACAGGGGCGTATTTTCGTACAAGCGGTCCTATGTCAGATCGAATTTAAAAATGTCAAAATCAAATTATCTGAATAAATACTGTGTTAGAACGATCCCACATTGAAGCCGCGGTTGTCTTAAGGGGTTATTATATACAGTCAAGACACCCAAAAAAGCGATATTTAATAATTGTTCCTGAGAAGAATTTTAAATGAATAAATGTAAAAATTTGTACACATATTATAATAACTTTTAACTGTATTTTAACATTTTTGAATTTGTAAAAAGGAGCTCCTCTAAAAAATGGCATCTTGCGGTGACCACGATATCTCTGGACTGGAACATTTAAAATGAAAAAACCAATCGGATTTCGTTAAAATAATGTATAATCTTGTAATTAATCGAAGAAATAAACAAAACACTTTCATTTGACAAAATGGTGGCTCCTCAAAAAAATAAAATTTTGGCCTTAAATTGTTTATAAAAAAAAAAATATTTATCGGTGAGAAAAAACCTTCGATTAATTACTAAAAAATATACTTAAGAAGCTTGTGACAAAATTTGAGATCGACCGGTTCAGTCGTTTCCGAGAAATTTTGATTACCGTCTTTAGAAACACAGTTTTTAAAAAACGCTTTTAAAGCTTCAAAAGTACTTTAAATAGTGTAAAAATTTTTTTTTTCAACTTACATAACTTCTAAAATAATCGCCGGATTGACTGTGTGTACTTAAATATATGCACATTACGAAAATGAAATTAAAGAAAGAACAATTTTTTTAATTTTAACTGTATATAACTCCTAAAGATAATCTGGTTATTCGGTAGAGAGTATGGGAACACATACGGACATACACTCTTAGATAACTTTTCTTTAATACAAAATTCTTAAAATAGTCACGTCTTGAGTTCTGAAAATTAAAAAAATACTAAATATTGAAAATGTAATCAAATCTATGTAACACAGCCGGGTCCATTTCTCCTGAATTCAATTTTCTCTATCAAAGTGTTTAAGAATGTAATGTGACATGAAATAAGGTTCGCTTGAATTGCTTACTTAACTTACCGAGCTCTAACAGTACCGAGACATTTTCATTTATTAAATTTAATAGCACCTCCTAGGCTTCCGCCCATATGTGCTGCTTTTTCCACTTATTCTATCCCCCTTAATTTTTTACATTTCAATTACATTAATATATAATTATATAGGAACAAATAAAAGATGTACAAAGAAACTTATTATAACTCATTTTATCTAATTTACTGTTCAATCTCATCCGCCGTGAAATTATCCCAATTCCCTTGCTCTAATTCTTCTCCTTCACTTCGTATTGCTGTCTCTGCATCTCTTCTTCTTCTTAGTTCATCATTCTTCAATAGCATTTTTCTAGTTTCAAAAATCTCCTTCGCATACTCATTATAATATCGATACCTAATCTCTTCATTTACTAGATACTCTAGACTTCCAATTTCTCTGAATTTTATTTTATCTTGAAATTTTACTCTCGCTTCATTGTAGTCTGGGCATTCTTTTAATATATGCATCAGTGTTTCCCGTTCACCACATATGCACCTATCATCACTCTCAACTCCAAGCTGGACTAACTTCATTTTAATAGATCCATGACCGCTTACTAAAAAGGATAAATACAGTCCAGGTTGAAACCACTTATTTTGCTCTACAAACTTGACATTTTGAATGTGGTACAGTACCGAGACAGGAAATTGTATTAGAGTTACGTGGTGAGAAACAAATGAAAAATCTGGCTTTAGAAATCGCGGAGTGATGTATTTACATTAGGAATTGATCCGACCCGTATAAAATTTTTGCAAAACAAATTTTGCAAAAAATATCACAGTAGCGGAAATTTGTTAATGAAAATATAGAAACATGAAAGAAGTTTTTACTAAAAGCACCAGAAAATGTCATTATACGGTTCGGAGATGCATTTTATCAATGTAGGGTAGAAGCAAATGATAGGGTAAAAAAACGTCACTTTTAAGAACAAAAGAACACACATAGCGCATACAAAGCAAATAGGAATACTTGCACAAACATACGGAAAATGGAATCTATGACAAATTTATAGTAGATGAAATGGAATGTGTGTGTTTTATCGTCCCCTCAAATTTTCTGCCGACGGGTATGGCTTTCAGTATTTTATTTTGATTAAAAATGAAGCCGGAAATGAACGGCGCCTTTGTCGTATTAGTAACATTTTTTTATGCGTAATACATAAAAGTTTGAAATACCTAATAAAATATTTAATAATTACATACAGCGGAACCGGAACATGAGAGTAAACAGTTTGATACATATTCAAAGCACGGATTTATAAAACAAAACAAAACAAAACAAAGCAGTATCAGAGAAAATTTCATTTATGTAATGTACTCGCACTGGAACTCGGAACACGGAACACATAATGTTAGATAAAAATTGTTCCAAAGAAACTGAAAATATGTTTACGTTTAAGAAAATATTTTACAAAATATTAAAATATGTTTTTATAAAGAGAAAACAAAGGAAATCATATTCTATGCATATTAAAGCGATGCTGAAGATACTCGTAAAACAATAAATACCAAGCTTTGTATATATTTAAAAAAAAAAAAAAATTTATTCACAGACTCTTTCTGGAATTTAAAATTCTTCGTAAATAAATATTCTATTTTATACCCGCTATATTAAAGCACTAAAGAAGGAGGATTTAAGCGGAAGCGGCTCTACTACAGGGCTTACAATTTTCAATAGTGCATAAAGAGACTATAGAGAGATTTCAGATTTTCGTATAGTAAAGCGGGATAAAAAATATCTTTATTGTTGACATTTTATCAAACTGAATATTATTGATTGAATTTTTAATGATCTCGTACTCATTAACGCAATTAAATTGTCATCTCATTTGTCTTTGAGCTCGCCTCGATCTACCTTTAGTTCATCCCCGATATAAAACACGGCATGTGAATTAGTACCGTGAGATGAATATTTTAAGTATGATTCAAGTGTTCGAAATATTAACCCCTAAATATTTTTCTTTAAAACAAAGCCGACGATTGTGATTTAAAAAAAATACTGCACAAATGTACGAATATTTTTGTTTAAAAATATAAACTACTTTAAAATAATGACATCAACTACTAACTACATCAATCTACTATACTGTTAACTATCATTCCCACTCACTGCTTTAATTTAATTTTGTGTTTTACAATACGCGTAGTCATTCACAGTACCATTTTTTAAGTTTTTTTTAGAACCTTATAATGTCCAATGTTTTAAATTGAAAATATTGAATTAAGAAAAACTATATTATATTATAACCTCCAAAATATGGCAATCTGTCAAAATGCAGTTGAATTTATATTTAAAAGAAGTTTAATGTCAGTTAGTCTAAAATAAAGAAATAAAAACAATTTCTATTACTAATTGTTATTAAAAACAGTAATTTTAATTATTTCACCGTCAACTTTGCCAAATGTCAAAATTTATATTACTAAAGACGCATGCGCGCGCACCAACTAAATTAACAAAACTCAAACTAAAACACGAATGTGACTACGAATGGCTATTCTGAAAACCTGAAATCTAGATTAAAATATTAGATAAAAACAGTAAATTAAATATCAAAATAGTGAGTGGAGTGGGAATGAGGCTCTAACCTTCTAACTTTAACTTGAGCAATATAAGCAGATATTTGAAAGCAAAGCAAGTCTGAAAAACCTGATTGACTTCTCAATAAATCTAATTCTCCTTAATTTAAATACACATACTAGTATTTATAAATGTAAATTATACATTACAAATGTTTATAAATGTAACATATCAATATGAAGCGTCTAGAAGCAAAGGGATGTAAGTGACAAATTTGTAAAATTCTAGATAACCTGCGCAAACGATAGAAGATGTACTAAACTATTTAGTGGCACAGAGATATAAACGAAAACTTGAACAGATTTTACCATAGTGATATAAAAATAGAATACGCGAAGTGTACGGCCGCGTGTAAGAGGAAGCGATAAAGGCAAAGAGGAAGACACCCTACCGAGTGTTCTATCTGTTTCTTCCTAGCCGAACCGCTGCTGCTGGTTTGGTTGATTGGCGGTATGGTAGAGGGTAAACAAGCAAGCAGACGCTATAGTTAAAATTAAAATGAAGATAAAAATAATTGTAAATAGTTAGTGTAGCATACAGTAAATTTTAAATAATATATTCAAAGCATTTTAACGTCCAGATAATGAATAAAGACACCGACAGCCCTCAACTCTAACGCAACGTGGCTTATTATATCTATATTTTCGCGCGGCAGTCAATCACAGTACCCGGCTCGATAGAGACACAGAGGACACTCGTCAGCTATCTCTCTCTTTGCTTATATTACGGTATTCAGCCTCTTGGGCACTTTATTATTATATTTCTATGGATTTTACTATACAGCGTGAATTATAAAATCTACTGAACGAAAACGCCTATACGATCTTAACATTAAACTCGTTTTCCGAAGAATTTAACTTTTGTCAGTTACATCCCTTTGCATCTATACGCCCTATATGTTGTGGATGCACTCAAATATATATATAAAAAAAAAACTAGCAAATTCGTTAATTAAGAATGTGTAGTCCAGACTGGCAGGAAATGGTAAATTCTATAGAAATTTATGACAAATTTCTAAGTTATGCTTAGCTTCTTAAGAATTTCTTAAATTAAATTTTAATTCGAAAAAACATCTTTCCCAACAAGCTACAAAGACAAAATTAGTGTTCATTAAATTCTCTGAGCTACAACCGCTTTCGTATACAAAGTAATTAAATTATTTTGGCACAAATAATTTGAAACAACCAAACATTTCATAAAATATGATAACACCACGTGATTCTTCTTGAAGATTGTTTCCATTGTATTGACTGAAAACTAGTACAATAATTTCGAGCTATAGTCTTGTGTTTAAAAGTGTCATATATATATTTATGGTGTTGCGGCCTCATATACATATGATAAGTTTACGATATGTACATAATCAGTTTAATTTGATATCAATGATAAAAATGGTCAAGCATCAATGTTCTCGCTCAATGTGTCATCAAAATTGTCATATAATAAATGCACCTTTTTGCTGTGGGTTTCCAGAATACCATTGAAAAAGTTGTGTAAAGTTTTTTAACTATTATTTAATAATGATACTAAAACTATTATTTAATAATTTAATTCAAATAACTTTCAACAGCTATTAGCACTTAGAACAAAATAACATTTTTAAACATTTGTAATACATAATTTACAATTTAGCCGTCTGCACACGGATCGACTGTTTACAACGAAAACGAAAAACGAGCCATGTCGAGCCGTGTTTCGTGACTCTAGAATTTTTAACAATAACATAATAGGAGATTCTATTCTGTCGTATTGTGAGGTATTTTTATGTATGTATGTATTTCAATACTTTTGAATAGTATTTGTGCACATCTCTGCTCATGATGTCACCATCAAAAGCATGCAACGTAATTGCCCTGCGACCAAGAAACATAGTCGCTCAAAAGTCGCTCAGTCGAGCCATGTACGGACGGCCTTAACGACACGATTTGAGTATTTAAAATAAAGAGCCTTGTCTGTGTGACGAGTACTTGGAGCATGCAAGAATAATATGCTTTATTGTTAGTGGGCTGTTACATTGGCTTATATCGCCTGATGCGGCCCGTTCTTCGCTCCATAACACGGTACGCCCCTGATGTGAATAGTTTAAACGATTTACAAAGCGATACGTTTAATCAGGCTAAATAGGATTTCAGTTTGTTGGTTTTTACTCCTGACATTCGAAATGGAATTGGCAAGTTCTTGTCATTTATAGAGAAATATTCCATTGAGTATTTAATAGGTATTATACACATACTGTTAAATACGTTCATCTCCTCACCTCCGCGACCCCCTTTCAACCTCCACGACATCGTTGAACCACTCGAAGCATCTATACTCTTGTAACCGCACTCTGTTATATATGAATTGAAAACGTCCAGCCCTTGAATTTTACTTCTCCTCCCTCGTATCCCCCCCTTTCTCATCCCTCATCCCACTCTGTCGTGGTGCTATTATTCCAATAGTTAAATCAATATTCGATACTGAACATTTCTGTAAACCAATTCAATTTCTACAACCCTGGATTATTGGACAATTTTGTTGATGCAGTGTCTAGTGCCACTAATTCTCTCTCGCATTATTTGTGAAAGAGGGAGTCGTAGTCGCAGATGGTCTTAATACAATATTTACAATGAAAATGAGCAAACGTCATGACCAGAAATTCATTTATATACGTAATTATCCAATTATATACGCAGAAGATTGTTCAAACAAGACTTTTTATTTTAACATGATTTCTAATTTCTTTTTAATGGGCTATAACGAAGCAGCGCTAAGTGGGGTACTTTTGATTATTGTTTACAGAAGGTACAGAATATTTTCACAAATATTTTTGTAATTAATATTACTCTCTGTATTGATTACGATTAGTAGCTAATTTAGTGTACACCAACACAATTGGAATAAAATATATTCTTATAAAATATAAAGTTTATGTAAAGACAGCTTTATCTGTAGTATGTGCATTGTGCACCCATCTAGGCTTATCTATATACTCGTACATAACAACCGCAAAGGAGATATTCGATAAAGCGGTCTATGTGTTAAATTAGAAAAAATGCCATTAAATTGCTTTTGCTTTTTTTTATGAACATGTAAGGTATTTCAACAAGAGCGGATGTCTCAAAGGTGATATTTTTATTTTCATATAAAGTACAAGCTTAGGTTAGTAATAAAACACAATATCTCCCAAATGTCACGAAAATATTGTTTTTTTCTACTGATTTATAATGACCGCTCTTATTGAAATATCCATAAAATGATAGCTCTTATTTAAACATCAATAAATTGACCGATCTTGTTGAAACATCCATAAAATGATCGCTCTTGTTGAAACATTCATAAAATGACCGCACTTGTTGGAACATCCATAAAGTGACCGCTCTTATTGAAACATCAATAAAATGACCGCTCTTGTTGAAACATCCATAAAATAACAACTCTTATTTAAACATCAATAAATTGACCGCTCTTGTTGAAACATCCATAAAACGATCGCTCTTGTTAAAACATTCAAAAAATGACCGCTCTTGTCGAAACATCCATAAAGTGACCGCTCTTATTGAAACATCAATAAAATGACCGCTCTTGTTGAAATATCCATAAAGTGAGCGCTCTTATTGAAACATCAATAAAATGACCGCTCTTGTTGAAACATCCATAAAATGACAGCTCTTATTTAAACATCAATAAATTGACCGCTCTTGTTGAAACATCCATATAATGATCGCTCTTGTTAAAACATTCAAAAAATGACCGCTCTTGTCGAAACATCCATAAAATGAGCGCTCTTATTGAAACATCAATAAAATGACCGCTCTTATTGAAACATTCATAAAATGACCGCTCTTGTTGAAACATCCATAAAATTACCGCTCTTATTGAAATATCAATAAAATGACCGTTCTTGTTGAAACATCCATAAAATGATCGCTCTTATTATACATCCATAAAATAATCGCTCTTTTTGAAACATTCATAAAATTACCGTTCTTATTGTACAACCCTATATGTTTAATATAGTATATAGTTTTATTGAATGTATTATTTGTGTTATTGTCTGAAGGGATGTAATTAGGTTCATTGTGTTAATAAATTATCTCTAATTTTTGTATTACCTAGTGTTCCTATTTTAATATGTTTCTTACTTGGCGAAAACGTTGCTCATCCTGAATTTAGAACATATCTACATCGATGATGTGATAAGAAAGGCATGAGTAAATAAGACGGCATGTCGATATTCATTATAATTAGTAAAATAATTGAAAAAGAAACTTACCTGGAGATTTGATGGGCAATGGTCTAGAAGTTCAAGCATGTGTCTAATATTTTGCGCGTCTTGTATCACGAAGTTCAGTTCCATATCAAACTCGCCGCCAACCAGCTGAAACGAAACATCAAAATATTAAACGAGTTCTGAGAAAATACGAATTAAACATACATCATATTTAAGAAGTGTGCATCATTTTTAAATTATTAGTTTATGTATTTCTGATACTGAGTTCCACTACCGGTATTCGTTGAAGACTTAGCATTCAAATGAAACAAACAAAAATTCTAGTTTATCATTTTCTTTTCAAATATATCAAGAATCTGGATTTACTACAGGTTGATGGTTTAATATTATCAAATGCGATTATTACTAATATTGCATCCGTGAAATTGGTAAAATTATCCTAATATTCAAAACAGTTATTGTATTAACCAGTTATCTTAAATTCTCTATATTATCCAAGTAATTACGAGAATCAGAATTATTTGAAGTAGAATTGAATTTGAAGATGGCTAATTGGTTGACTGAGGAAACTCAAGACATTCTTAGGCGCATTAACATTAAATCCACTTGTAACTATTAAACTCAAGATGGATGTGTTGTTGGCTTACGTCAACTATGATCAGGGCTCGACAAATGATGCAGAACCTTATGAAGCTTATGAAGTACCCATTAAGTGCGGGTAACATAAGCAAGGCTTACGCTTATGTTATCCGGTACACCCAAATTGGCAAATTAAAATAATGCCCATGGTATTATGACGAGAGAGGTAAATTTCAAGATGAAACAAAATTCAGAGAAGTTGGGAGTCTGGAATTTCTAGTCAATGACAGATACTTGAAAGTATCTGCACCTATCGAGAAACAGAGATATTTGAATTGAGGTAAATGTTATTGAAGGTTGATAAGGTACGAAGAAGGGACGCTGAAATAAGTACAGAATATGAAAGTGAAAGAACAGAATTTGGATGACAAACATATAATGAAGCTAACTTCACGGTGGAAACGGTTGAATATGAAACGAATTGAAAGAAAATGACAGCAAATTAGATACATTTAGTTGGAAGAAATACGTAAGAAATAAGAGAGATAGAAGAAATGGACAAAGCAGCGCATGTGCGTAAATGCACAGGAGGTGCTATGAGAATTAATTTAAAAAAACAATACACCCAAATTGGTGGGACCACACTCGATTCCTTCACAGAGGAATCAATGCCGCCAATATCACATGATTTATAAATAATAAAGGAGGAAAAATAAAATATTGTCCAGGTTGTTGACGCTCAAGTATCGCTTTTGGTAATTTATACAGGGTCTTTAAATAAGAGCGCTCTATTTAGTATCATCTCATATAAAACAAACACGCTGTATATCCATATAAGTTGTATCAAGGTGTTTTATATGAGATGATACTAAATCTGGCACTCTTATTTAAAGACCCTATACATTTACTTTGTTTAACGTCTTACTATTTCCTATAGTGTTTGTCTATTCGTCGACGGAAGATTAAAAAACCCCTATAAAGTCCAGATTAAATATGTTACGTATATCAAAATGTATTCCTTTATCTTAAATAGATACTTTCTTTTAATATTTAATGACCTTCCATTACTAATTGTCTTACGTCTATGAGTGTATTATATCAAATAATCAACAGGAGAAATCGAATGTCTTTTATTTTAGGTTATGATTTCTGTATGCAACTTCACATCAAATACAATCTAGTTGACATATAATACACATGTCTGTCGAGCCCTGCTTATGAGTATATTGTTTTCGTAGGTTGGCACTTGTGAATATCGTGATTACCAACATACAGCAACAACAAAGCTGTATTGTTGTGAAACAAACACCTACTTTACATGTATGACCTGAACGTTGTACGTTGTACATTGCACGTTGTATTTATAAGCTTGTGTGAATACTGATTTTCGTAAATCAATTAACTAATATTGTAGATTGTTGGTAATAGTGTAATGCCGGCAGTTCACTCATTCCGAGACAAGGGAGATCGAGTGTGTACTGTAGCTCTCGCCTCGTGTTTGCCTTTATCGCGTGGTCTCGGGTGCCTCGTCGAGTTCGAGTGTGTGCTGTAGCTCTCGCCTCGTGGTGGCCTTTCTAGCGTGGTCTGGGATGCCTCGCTTCGGTTCGCGAAGATCGAGTGTGTATTGTAGCTCTCTCTTTGTGTTGGGCTTTCCCGCGTGGTCTGGAATGCCTCGCCTCGGTTCGCCAAGATATACTGTGTACTGTAGCAATCGCCTTGTGTTGGCGTGGTCCCGAAGGCCTCGCCGAGATCGAGTGTGTACTGTAGTTATCACCTCGTGTTGGCCTTTCCCGCGTGGTCCTGAAGGCCTCGACGAGATCGAGTGCCATGATCGAATAGCCATGTTCATTCTCGGCACATAGACAAATGTTTTAACAAATGTCTCACCGAGCGTGAACTGCCGACACAATATATAAGTTCACAATGTTGGAAACCTTGTCCTATGACATATACTCCTTTCTATATCTTTCTACATCATGAAATAAATATTATAAGAAGAAGTTTTTATACTCGCACGTGATCTTATTATGCTATTATATTTCTTCGACCTACCTACCTTTCACGTAACAATTGCTTTTGGCGTTTTCTATTAAGAAAAATGTTGCCTTCATTTTGTACTTCTTTTTGATCACCTGGTGCACAAAGCATCATTCCTATTAATAAAACACGACAATTTTTCACTCAGAAGAATGTGTTAAACCAGGAGAATATTATCGCCATTAATTTTTTTTTTAACGAAATTTCCGCTAAAAACATATCGGAAATATTAGAAGAAAAAAAGTATAGGTGTCTGGCTTCATTGGATAATAGATATAGGTTATAATAGGTTGCAAATATTAATATCATGATCTGTTTAAATATACTTTACAATAATGTGATTGTGACTAAAAAATTGACATCCATTATTTATTTAATTTATTTAATATCGGCCTATTTCTAATGCTGGTTTCTATCAGCGACGACCTACTACTATATTGACAGTTTTTGATTATGTATACACCTACTATGTTGAATAAGATTATGATTATATATAGACATAAATCAATTTAACTTGATAACAAGCAAACCCAGAAAATATTACTCTGATTCGGGGATCGAAACGGTGACATAGCAGTCGGCGTCAAGCACTAATGCCCTCGCCTACTGTGTCGTCTATAATCTATTAATAGATGTATATATTATAGAATTTAAATATGGAACAGTGGCAAAGAGCGTTGATTATTAAAATTCGACAACTGTGTCTTCGGCTTCGATTCAATTATATTGAATTATTGATTTAATCATGAAACTTACACGACAGCGGTGTACTACATATAAATAAAGCCACGACACCACAAAAAACTGTTAATATAATAACAGGTCGTCTGTGATAGGACTCAGCATCGGAAATAGACCGACGTCAAATAAAAATATAGAATCTAAGATGAATTTAGGAATATACTTGCAATTTCAAACGCTATCACTCGTATATTATTATAAATTGAACCTTATGTATACTTATCATAAGATCTTAATACTCATATAGTTTAGTTTAAAACTCAACAGTGTTTTTTTATTTTTTTCTAGGCCGTAAGTTTAGTTTTTCGTGAAATAAAATGTACTTTACTCTGTTAAGCCCCATTCTCAGTCACTAAGTTTTAGTGTTAGTTTAAGGTTTTAACCTAAAATGTAAGTTTTAGCTTGTGAAATATAAAGAAATAACATTAATTAGATGAAATAAAGATAGTAATTATTACAAAATAATGTACATTACTGATCTCACAAGTTCAAAATTACATTTAAGATTAAAACCTTAAATTAAAACTAAAAGTAGTGAGTGGGAATGGGGCTTTACGCCATTACAAATTGTTCGATACCTTTACATACTCGACACTATCTGCCTATTGTCCGGGGGCGTGTGGGAGGACGTACTGGAGTGAGAGAAGGGATATCCTTTATGTATCAGAATGTTATATAGATTTCCTGTATATAACTTTTCAAAGAAATATATAAAACTAAATATAAAATTTATGGCACTTCTAGCACATGTAATACGAAACGGCTTTTCATATCATTCTGTGCTCCTGTATTTTGTTTTCCTTTTTGCTTACTATTTTCAATTTCTCTTGAAACCAGGTGGAATATTACCATGAAATTTAATACTTTGAATACTGAAACAAGTTCGTTTATTCGTTGAAACTTTTGCCGGAATGTTCTTAAGGAGAACGAATTCTTTAGCAACAAAATAAAAGAAAGTATTTCAATGTATTTCATACAAAATAATATAAATCGAAGCTGTATCTATGCATATATTAGGAATATATACTAGATAAACGTGTGGCTAATAAATAACTAGACTGAATCCTTCTCTTTCGAATGAAGTACCTCTCGCTTCTGTAAACAAATCAGTATAGCCGTAGCCTTCGATCGCATTAGAGTTGTTTCACCGGAAAAATGTTAAGTGCAACAATAGAACAACGAACTGTTGTGAAATTTTACATGAAACTTGGTAAAACCGCTAATGAAACTTATAATTTATTAAAAGAAGTGTATGGCAATGATTGTTTGCCGCGTGCACGTGTTTTTGTGTGGTTTCAGCATTTTGAAAACTTATTGCGACTTCTATTTGTTTCCTAAGGTAAAATCTGCATTAAAATGAACAAGATTTGGGTCCATTGAAGCTGTGAAAAAGAAGAACTCCAGCACTGTTTCGAACAATGGAAGATTCGCATAGAGAAGGGGTGTATATTGAAGGTGATAATAAGTAAATAAGTAAGAAATCAAAATAAAATGTTTTACAGCGTCAGTCTCGTTAATCAATAGCTGCACCTCGTACACCTATGACGTATCTCCTTTTATATACTGGTGCGGTATGCAATAAATTACAATAACTACAAATATAATGTCTAAGTTTGTTCAGTATACAAAGTTTTACGCTTCAAATGGTCCGTTTAGAGCAGAACAACAAGTTTTTGTTTGACTCGCACTTATTCTATTACAGTGAGTGTGAGGGAAACATAACACATATCGCATGTTGATGCAGCATTGGTCTGTACGGACCCTTAAGCGTTATTCAGGCGGGTTGCGATATTTTCAGTACGGTGTAGTCGCATTAGCAAATTGTCATGAGAAACAGTTTCTATTTTAATGTTTATTAATACACCACTGTATGTATTTCATACGTATTTATAATATGGTTCACACGACCAAAGAGACCGCAGGTAGATATATGAATTCTCTGGTAATGTGAATCCACAGTAGTCACGATCTTTAACTGTGATGACGACACAGTGGGAGAGAGCATTGATGCTTGAGCCTGTCTACTGTGTCTCCAGGTGCGATCTGTGAGCACAAGTAATACTTTCTGGGTTTGATTGCAATTTGATTGGTTATGTGCTAACATAACAAAGAAAGAAAAATACGAAAAAAAGAAATGCAAGAAAACAGAAAGAATTACAAGAGGAACGGAAATGGAGAATAAAATGAAATAGAATGAAAGTTGTGCACTGGAAGGACTTAATTATCAGATGGATAGAATGTACATTTCAAAAAGGGGCAAGGAATGCAATTGGGAGAAATCGTAGTGGAGGCGATTCCTGTATCAGATCGTAATGCGGTTGTTGTTAAAGTGAAAACGAATGAACCCGTAAAGATATAATGAAAGGGATGTAGGAATATGGATGATGAGGTTGTTAAGGAAGCAACAATGCAAGAACTAAAATTGAAAAACTGAGAAATAGGAAGAATGATGAAATTAATCGTTTTTAAATGTGTATAATAATTTAAGTGCAGATAACTATCGAAAGTTGATGTACCCATGATAATACTCCAAGTACCTAGTACGTTATTTAAGCAGATAAAGAAACTTCTCCTCCAATCCTACTCTGATATGTTCACAAAGTTTTCATATTATGGATTAGACACACTAACAAAAGACTTGACAATAATTGGTTCGTTTGTACCCGTAACAACGAATTTTTAGGAACATCACAGATACAGAACGTTACACAGAACGCTTAACGTCAGTTTTTAAGTTTTTGCATTTATTGTACACCCCTGTTATTGTAAACATGTAAAACAAACCACTGAAAATGACTGGAAAAAATGTCTTTTGTCCCTTGTCTCACAAAGTAAATTCCAACAAAAAGCCAGGCCCAGGACCAGCTTTCAGCTTTCACATTTATAGCCTGTCGGCGTTTTCCGATGCCTAACATACCTTGACATTTACTTTTGTTTTGCCCAAAGGTATACCTTCTTTATGCTGTCAACACAGTTAAAGATTTATACATTGTGTAGGGAAGCTCTATTATGCAAAAACATGGCCCATGTTTACTCCAATAAAATACTCGTAAAAGCGTTGAAACGTTGAAATTTCAAATAATAATCATTTACGAGTACTTTAAGTTGACGTTTAAAACGGAGTGTTTTAAATAAGGCGGTACCGTTTGTAATGGGCTTGTGAACCATGTCTTAATTTCTATAAAAGTGTACTATATATTGATAAATTTGGCTATCAGAACCTCAAATGTCTAATTACATTCCAATAACTCCTTATATTTTAGGAGATATTAACAATAAAAAAAAAGTATTTTTTCTCTTAAATTATTAAAGGATTCAACGTTAACATGGTACGTCATATGTAGCAAATATGCCATCTCTTTTATACAACAGAGACACATATGAGTGTGTGTGATACATGGTTTACTAGTAACAGCTGAGTTCTGTATCCCATGAAATATTATATAACAAGGAAACATAGGTGGAAGAGGAGCTATGACAGAGAGACAGAGAGATAAAGCAGCAGGGAAAAACGGAAAAAATTCATAATAGCAAATATAACGAAAGTTACAAGAAGATTTGGGAGAGAGAGAGAGATACCGGAATACATAAGAACAAGAGACAAGGAACATAAGAAGAATAAGAAGAAAAGCATAAAAAGAAGGACAGGAAACGATGTATAGGATGTGCTGGAGAGAGATAAAACGGTGGAGCACATTAATATTTATGTGATAAAAGAGTAAAAGTGAAAAGAAAATTATTCAGTCATTAAAGTGAGGCAGGAAAGACAAGCAGTGGATGGCGGAGATAGATAGAAGGAGCGAGGAAAGAGACGAAATGGCAAAGTAGACACAGGAGAGAGATTAGCACGAAAGGAGAAGTAGTAGGAGTTTAAATTTATCTGATTTGTTTGTATTTTTAATGTTTCCTTTTAAGGAGTGAGAATGAGTAGATAGTTGTAATTAAACACAATGATATGTAATTTAAAGATTTAAGGCGTAAGAATGTAGTGCCTAATGGCAAAATGGTATTACAATAAAATAATAAGTAATATAACAGAAAAATAATCTCGATTACTTATTACTACTTATTTCTTGTAAAGAAATGTGAAGAAAGAAAGTGGCAAAACTGAAATTCAAATTTGATATAGCTATAACTCCGTTAACTTATGGGTATTAAAAATTTAAAAAATTAATCACAAGCCTATTCCATCAAAATCTTCTTATTTTCACCCAATGACAATTATTATTAAATTTACAGACAACTACTATAGAATAATAAAAACTTGAGATACGCTTCACACCACGTTAAGAGTTGAATTAAACTATCAATGAAGACGGCTCGAGATTGAAGATTGACATGGCCAGTTTCCTACTACACGGTGGAACGAATGTTTGATCCGAATGAATTATTTATTCTATTAATTTGTTGATATTATTGACACTAACACTGTTTAACAAAAGCTTTCAAGTAAATAAATAAACTTTCAAGTATAAAACCTTCCTTTGTTTGACGATTCCTGCAGCACTGCATGACATGTGGATCAAGTGTATGGTGGGGGTAGAAAAATCCTTTTCGACGCGGGTCAAAATACCGGCAACAGCCCTAACTTCTTCCAACATGAATTTTGGACACATAACATTGTACACACTTAATTTCGACCACACGATGCGTCCAACCACGTAGCATCGTTTGGAGCCGGCTTGAGTAATAGATGTTGGCACCAGACTCTAGACCGTCCACCAACTCTGTTCATTACAGACATAAACGATCAACCGATGTTGGCCGAGCCAGTTACCAACCCAACATGTTCTAGTGTGTGTTGGCCTTTTACGATCAATACCGTTAAACAAAAATATTAAGACAATAAAATTATTATAAATGAATTCAATAAAGATAAATTTATTTTTAATGTTCCTCTTAGGATCTCGGGTCCGGCTAACGGAGCAAAATGTTCATATCGTTGAATATCTGGAGCTGAATGTTTTTATTTCAAGTTGATATAAAATACCATACGTCATACAATAAAAGCCGTAGCCGCAGCCACAGCCACAGCCGAAGCCGTTTTGTTCAAATGAATAATGGAAAGGGTAAATCCAGCCGTAATGACGTCATAAGTCACTGGATAAACAAGAAATGGGACTATTCTTGGTTTAGACGAAATATAATGCACGAGTAATGTAAGGCGCGTGTTGGTGTTGATGTTACTCTGCTGCTCTTTGTCGTTAAGAATTGTTGGATATTTTTCTAGTCTTAAATTCTATTAAGAGGTTAACACTGCCATTTATTATGTTTAAGGCAGTATTCTAGTCTAGAAATTTAAAAAAATCAATTTTTTGCATATTTTAAAAGTTTTGACATTTGAGAATATTTACGGCGTTATAGCTATTTCAATGACGCGGCAACTAATTTACAAAAACCGCGTTTTTTACCAGAAATTTGAACTTGATTTTTTACTTGAAATTTGGTATGGACCTTCCTTATTTATCCCTCTATAGCACTTACTAAAATTAAGTCAAAATTTAGATTTTTACTACTTTTAAAAATTACGAAAAGCCAAAAAAATAACAGGTAAAAAATCGATTTCTTTTTACAAACAGTTGCCCTTTTTGCAAGAATTTTTTTTGTTTTCTTTGAGGTAGGGGTTATAACTTAGAGCATATACATGTGGAGTGTGAATAGCCTAAGTTTCCTATAGATTAAAAGTGTGGCCAAAATGTGTGCAAGAGAGAAAGGTATATGTTCCTACTTGTTCTTTATGCGTATGCGTTGAAAGTGACAGCTGGCTAGATATAATAAATAGTAATATTCTATTAAGATATAATAAATAAAATATATGTAAAGAAATTATATTTCTTCGACATCCATACTAATTAAGAAAATTTTTTTTTCAGACGACTAGAATTATTGGAATCGTGCCAACACACCATTTTTACCCCTCTACTTCATTAGCCTGTAACTTTGTGAATTTTGTTTATTTTTTTATTGACAACGTTTCGTGCATTCCTAAATCATGAATAAATGGTTAAAAAAAAAGGATACTAAAAATATTTATTCGTTTCTTGTTATCGAGGTTGAAAAAACGTCCTAAATTCGTGCTTCTAAGACTAGAATACCTCCTTAAGAAACTAAAGTAATGTTTATTTACAACAGTATTTGTTTAAAGTTTAATAATATTATATTTGGTGAAGATACACGCAGTTTCATCTACTAATATCTTGCGCTATATATTTCGCCATCCGAATAAAACACAGCAGTAACAAGGAAGGACAATTTTAAGATATTATAGTAAAGGATGCGGTCCAGATTGCATAGCTGAGTTGAGAACCATGAGAACCATAATTTCTATAAAACAGTACTATAAATGGGATTGTGTCCTCATTTTTTAGTGGTCGATTTTTTAATTGTTGAATGAAATTGATGTTAATAAATGTGTATTGGTGTCTATTTTATTAAATATCTAAATATTGACGGAGCAATTAAAAGTTTGAAGTGTAGTTTTAGCGCTAGAAATGGTCGGCCTTATTTGTATGACGTGAAATGCATTTTAACGTCAGTTATTTGTTGAGTAGGTCAGTGCTGTGGTAATGTTCTGTAGCTGTTTGTAGTCAAATAATCAAGTCAAGTCAATGAATAATAAGTTTTTATTTTATTTAACCCTGTTACGGCAGACATAATATTGAAATTTGTTTGTTCCTTGAAACAGCTCTTAGTAATATTTGATATTTTGATATATAAATACATATAGCAGAGATTTATGATCTGTAAGGTTGGTAACCTTACACAAGGATTGTGATGTCACATGCACTTTTAATGTGTACAACGTTGAATCCCTTTAATAATTAAAGAGACAAAATAATTTTTTTAATTGTTAATATCTCTTAACATATAAGGAGTTATTAAAAAATAATTGAACATTTGAGGTTAATATATAGTAAACTTTTATAGAAATTAAGACATAGGACACATGCCCATTAATAAAGTTGACTATCAGGTCGTTAAATGTCCATATACTTTTTAATTAGTCCTAATACTGAAGACATTAACAATTAAAATATTTACTTTTTTACTTGTTACACCTACTGTGTAACATTCTTCGAAAATTTCATTACGAACCGTATTTTGGACCCCTTAGATAGACACCCTGTTTTCCATATAATAGCACCAGGTATTCATAATTTACTGTTTGTTATATTCAAATAAAGTGATAATGCTTTTGTACCTCAGTTTGCTACAGCAGTGTCATTCATTATCAAATTAAACAAAAAAAAAAATGTACACAAAATAATCATCAACAACGAGAACAGCAATTCAGATATTTATCAATAGCTTTTTGTCATAATTACATTTACATTATATGGAGTTTACAGTCGGTATCGTTTGTATTTGTTAAAGCGAACAGCGCACCGTTCCACAGCTAGCAATAACGTTTTTAAGTAAAAACCCATCAGAATACAATACGAGTACCCCCCGTGCATCCGCGCGCCCGACCACCGAGGGATAGTCCAGAACCCGCCATGTAACACTACTGCCACTTAATTAAACAACAACCAGAATGTATTGGTTTGTTTTACAGGCATTCCAAAGTAACGACTGTTTCATTTTACCAAGGGAAATAAATGCTTAAAAATTGTTATATTTGTAACAAAGAAAACGAATTTCATTATGTGAATATGTCCCAGGTTTCAAATTTGTTAGCTTGCTAAACACTAATTCCAAGATTCATTTTATATGCGAGGTGGAATTACCTTATACGTTCAAGTTATTCTGAAAAAAATTATATAAATGACTAACAGAGAGAGAGAAGAAAACAGCGTTATATATTATAGACTGGATTGTTATGTCTTTCAATTCATTAAACTCATAATCATGTAATCGTGAACCGTTTAAGCAATGGTGTAATACGAATGTATAAGGCCTAGAAACAAAAGAAACTCCCATTATAGTAGCAGGGTATCGATATCACTAACGTTAATACGAAAATAAACGTATGAAATAGGTTCAACGTTAAATAAAATCTTCACAGAAATATTAGCATATTTTTTTCGATTTACCATATAGTGGACCCTCTTATAACGCGAGTAATAAGTTACACGTTGCATTAAATTCCGTTATAGAAAGTTTAACATATTTAATTGCAATATCTCTTGACGCATTGAAGGAATTATTGAGTATAATTTTTACTTATTATATTTTTACTGTAAACTTTAGACCTGTCGTATGGACGTATACGGGCTACTACGCTTTACCTATCCGAACCCTGTAAATGTAATGAGATCTCTCTGGACCTCTCAGACTGCACGCTACAAAGCAGTCCGAATACGGGCGGCACTACCTCGCACATTAGAACCGTATAAAGGCGAATTTTATCCAAGCGTTAGCACTACTACAACGATATCCTATCCGAACCTTTGTAAATGCAAACAGCCGCCTCAGACTGAAGGGGATACCTATGATCGCTTGTTATTACGCTGCAATACGGATCTTTTCGGTTCTATCGGCGACATCGCTTGTGACCAGTATGTTCAGCATGCTTCAGTTTATGTTTGTATTTCAGTGAATCATGGACACCGAAAACTTAATTCTTTGAATTCAAGAAAGAGAGCCAACCAGAACTCAGATATATAATAAATGCTAAAGTCCCTTTAATACCAGTAGTGTATCGATAAAAATTAAAGTTAAAGTTTGTTCTCATGATAAATTATATAAGTGCTAAAGAACTCCAATACACCCCCTAATACACGACTACAGACATCTGTGACACACATAGGCGGTTTGCTTTGTAGCTCATCAAATCCGCCGATTTACGTCCGAATACGTCGTCGCTTAAATACGGTCCCATACTGAGACAGGCCTAAATGTAATGAACCTCGCGAATACGGACGTTACGTATCTCTCATAATGAAAGCGTATATTAGCGAATTTTAACCAAACGAATACATGGAAGGGATATGAAAGAGAAGGCAATAGTCTCTTTCATAAGTGGTGTACCGATAAAAATTAAAGTAAAAGTTTTCTCTCATGATAGTGCAAAACTAATCCAAGACCTTACAGTACACAAGTTTGACTTGGCGTATTGTCGTATCGGTTAAATAAGCTTGCAGTGTGCGACAGACCTTACATATAAAAATTCAGTCTGTGTATGTTTGTGCTCGCAAAACTCGAAAAATAGTTGGTCGTTTGACTTGAAATTTTGACACAACGTTGCATTCGAAAATCGAACTCGTTTCTTTCATTTTTTTCAGTTGGTCGTCGTCTAACTGATCGTTTAAATGTGTGTCTCTTATTTATTTTCGCATTTATTTCATATCAGATTAAGCCACAGCAATGCGTGGCTGGGTTTAGCTAGTTTATGTATTCAAATCCTAACATTTCCGATGATAAAATAAAAACGACAACATCTATTTTCACATGTTATTTTGTATTATATCAAATAATATCTAAATATGATGATATAAAATAATAAAAACTAAATTTCTTTGGTCTTACAACCTTGTTATTATAATAATATAAAATGTTATACTCTAAAAACTGTCACGATACTAAACATACCTTTAACATTACATTTCCAGCTCTAAAACATAATTACAATATTCATAAACCCAAGGTTTGCACTCCTGGTCTCTTTGCGATGAGATGCTGACTATCTCCATCTCGCTCTTTCGTATATATCTCTATATATTTTCTCTGTATTAAAGTGCATGTCAACGTCGGCAGTGTCGGTGTCTATGTCAGCTGTCAGCTGGTCTTACATTCTGTATTTATAAATTTCCATGGTGTCAACTCTAACCATAAAATGGTCCTAACTCCATTGAATACTAAGGAGTTAAGGATCCGAGGAACTGAGGAGTGAAATCAAGATGAATGACTAAAATTACAGTTACATGGAATTACATAATTTACATTACATTAGGATTTGTTTCCTATTTCTATTTATAGTCTGCTATATTGTCTTGATTAATTATCTGTCGACCAATTCATATTATCTTCATTTAGAATATAATAGAACTAAGGTTGCCAAAGATAATCACCAAAAACTGATTGGAGGGCAAATAATGAACATACATTTAAAGCTAGATCACCTTTAGCAAATTTCGATGTATACATAACGCGCATTTACAAATGTAACATAGCTTTCTACTTCGATTTTGAAATAGTAATGGAAAATTGTATGTAAAATCCCACTCGAAATACTCGATGACAGTTGCTACCATATAACAATGTCACAACTCTACTGTCAAAGATCTTGATTGGCTAAAATAGCTGATAGTACTCTCGCGAAAGTCAAATTTTATCATTGATAAAAATTGGTATTACCGTGACAAAATCGTAAGGTCTGTCGCAACTAAGCCGACGATTTACGCCATTGCTTAAATACGCTTGCAGTGTGCGATACACCTAAAACGGTCATCATATATTGGACGTTTACTACAAAATCTTACCAAAGCTAGAACATGTGCATCAACAGTCTGGAGCTGATCTTACTTTTCTATTTTCCGTTTAAAATACAGCTTTGCTTCTCTTCTGAAGATAGCTATGGTCTGCTATTTATTTTAAATTATTTTATTCTAATTTACGCTATGAATTATCTAATATTTATACAAGATAATAGATGATTAAACTTGTGAATTTTATGAAAGGCATACAAAACCATTACTCTGAGTTAAAGTTTCTAACACTCTATGCATATTACAGATTCTCTATACTCTATACACATAGTATAGCGTTCTTATATTCTTATTTAAAGGAATTCAGTCAGAAACAGCTTTTAGTGTTTACACATACGGTAAACGGACAGTTCGTGTAAAAGATCCATTATGGATACTTGTTCAAAGATTTATATGTTATTAGATGATCTTAAGACGGCATAGCGGCACAGTGGCATTATCAAAAAAATTTACAACATAATGAGATTACAATACCATAAATGCTGTCAACACAGGATAGGGCTTCGGAAATAGGTCAATAATAATGTAAATACAAGAAATAGGATTTTAAAAGTTATTCGAAATAAGTCGAGTAGGAAGTAGCTACTAAAGACGCTTTATCGACGGCGACTCAAACAAAATTAACATTTTTTATACCAACTTAATACAATCATTACAACATAGATCTTCTATATACTAAGGGCATCCACACACGACGCGACTGGTTGCAAACCTTAGCCCCAAATCTACCCGAAGCGAATGTGATTACAACTGTTGTTAGTAAGAGATCGAACTTGTATGTGAGTGAGATAAAACATGAGGAAAGGCACACGAGTCGGCTGATTGCAAACTAAACGCGAAACGAAGTTTTCAACGAAAACTCTCAACGTGACTCTATAGAATTTTTAACAATATCAAACAAGGGATTCTATTGTGTTATATTTGATTGTACGTATGTATTTAAATATTTTTTAATAGTATTGGTAAACATCCCTGTTGATGAAACCAACAGTGCCTTGCGACCGAGAAATCTAGTCGCTGAATATATGCTCAAAACCAGTTTGAAATCAGTTTAGTTACGTTCGTGCCGTGTGTTTTATCTCAATCGTAAACACGTTCATTCTTTTACTAACAACACAGTTTCAATCACATTCGGTTCGGGCAGATTCGGGGCTAAGGTTTGCAACCAGTAGCGGTCGTGTGCTGAGGGCCTTATGGCACGTAGAAATTTATTAAGATACGCTGGTTAACTTGGGATTACGACCTGTATATGTTTTATGTTACATTAATTTAATATGGACTCATAATTGCAATCAATAATTAACTAAAATATGTTAAGTACATAAATAAAAAGAATATCTCACATTATCGCAAAAGTCATAACCTATATCCTTAAAAACTCGAAGATGGTTAGGATAATATAGTAAAATAGCATGTATACAGTTCTTAGAGAGATTTTAAGTCAATCTTTAAAGGAACACACTTCAATCGAGATCGTTTTACTTTTACCAACTCAAGAATCTTTAAATTAGTACCTTAATAGCTGAACGTGCTTATTTGACTAAAGCAATAGATCAATTAAAAAGCCGAAACAAACCAAATTAAAAAGAATAAATAGTATCAGTGTTTTAATTAAGTGCAACACAAAATTATAAATAAAATACATTTTGAAGCCACAACATAAAAATAATAGCCAATTAACCTATCAAATATATAATTGTTAATTACTTTCGGCTCCCAAAAACACACCTAACACTGATTTTGACCGCTCTTTCATCTGCAGTTTTATCTATTTACCTCAATAATTTTCTCATTCATTCAATACAATTTCCAAAGTTCTAAATTGCAATAAATGGTGTTACTAGATACTTTGCATAACAATTTTCATAAAAAAAAAGCAAATTGCACAGCTCTTAACAAAGTTTCTTTAAATGCGAAAATAAATGAATAAAAATATAATTATAGATTCACAGTATTCTAAATGAAAATATACTCCCACAAGGAATACGAAACCTCACCCAGTTATTAGAGAGCCTAAAAGTACAGTTAACAAACAATTAACTCGTTTTGGTATACTTTGATGTGGAAGGGATGCTAAAGAGGAAAAGATCGGTTAAAACAAAGGATAAAATTACGTTCCCCTACATTCTACACCCTCTACTCCCTTTACACCCTTTACACCACGTCTCTTACACCTCGTTCCGACTTTTAACACTTTTATTATATTAAAACATTACAACATTTTGTTTATTTAAATAACAAATTTAAGAAACCGCAAAAAGGGTTTTCCAGTCTTTTTACTTTATTCCATGTGATGTTTTGTTTATGCGTTGTGGCGTCACGTACTTTGTATTTCTCTGTGTTGGAGTACATTTTACAAGGGTTTTTATTTGGGCTACGTTCCGCTATAAAACGAGGGGTCAACTGGGACGGAAGAGAATGCTGATGTCACGGGTCATGGGGTTAATATTCTCGCATCAAATATTTACACAAAGTCTATTAACTACTTAATACTGTAGAAATAAGTAATTCATCTACAGGCAGTAACTACGAACAGTGCCGCATTGGGACATTGTAGGATAATAGAGGCTCAGTATCATTTGTGACCAGGTAGAATACTACCTTAGTTTGCTTCGCATGCAAGGCTTATATTGTAAGCATAGTACAAGGTTGCTGCGAGGATAAAAGACGTGGGTAGTTTGATAATTCAGTGACTTTTAAAATTTCCCGCGCGGCATCCTTCAACTGTCACTATTAATAGGTTACTGTCAAATTTTGAGCTAGCTGCATCATTTAGTTTACGTTTACTGGTGGATGCCAGGATTGCGATTAACTGTGTATTTAAATAAAAAATACAAATACCTCGTTATTTCTCTATTTCAAATACAAAATTCAAAATAAATTTCATGTTAGTATTTAAATACCAAATACAAAATACGTATTTTAAAAATACTATTGAGAAAATACCCTTTATGTTACTAATATAAATATGGTAATAACTAATATAAGTATGGATATGTGAAAAATTAAGTCATAGTATAAACAAAAAAAAATAGCCTTTATACTATGACGTAATTTTTTACCACTTTATGCACCATTTACCAAGAAAAGCCAGTGCATTCATAGTAGCTACTTGCTCTTACCTGCTGTAGTGTACTTGCGCTAAAAAAAATGTCAGCCTTTATAAAATGATATAGGTCTTTCACTCTTAATATATAAGGGACTATTCATAAATAAAGTAGCACAAATTTTATACTTTATGGACCCTCTTGCCACACCTTGTCACACTTTGTGGACCCCCCCCCCCTTCATTTGTTGTAACGTTACACATGTCTTATGACCCAGATGTAATAAGCATATTCTCCAGATTTAGCCCCCCTACGAATATTTCCTGTTTCCAAACTTGAGGAAAGAGGTCTTTCATAAGAAAAGGTCAACAAACGCCTATTTTGAGTGTTTTGAGAAAACCTATTATTTGGCACGAATGCAAAAAATTGTAAAAACGCTGGACCAAATGTATCAAGCTTAAAGGAGATTATGAGTGTGTTTCACTAAGCGCCCACAACAATCACGCTCACGACCGTAGTTTTTCCCGTTCCACTTGCTTGCGAGCGTTGAAAAAATAAGGATTGCGATACTGTAGCAAAAGCTATATCTACAAACAAAATAAATTTTTCATAAAAGAAATATATTCTAAATAAGAATGAACATTGGTTATTTATTGAGTTAGGTTATGGCATGAGAAAAAGTGTATAAATGGCAGTTAAATATGAATTAAAATTAATTTTATAAAGCTTTTTTAAGTTAATTATATTATAAAATAAAATCCAATAAAATATCTCTTTCCGAATCATATAAAGTAAATTTTTCTGTCATCATCATCTTTAAGTTTTGCGTAATGTTTAAACATTGGGCCGAAATGCTCAACAACAACCACTACGACCCAACTATTCAGATGGGTCGTTATGAGCTTGACGTGAGCGAAATTAATGACGTCATTAGTGACAGTTTCGATTATTGTGGACATTGTGAACACTTAGTGGAGTGCACCATATGTTGATAAAAAAAACCCTTTTTCAAAAAAAAGTCAATCCTATATTATAAGAATGAATAACTAACCATCACAATTATCTAGCAACTACCTTATTTTTCACGCATGTTTGTAAAGACCATAACAAAATTCAGTAAACTACTTTAAGATTACGTGCTATAAAACAGACTTTCTATAGTAGTTTTCAAGCTAACCTTTAATAGTTTTACTACTTAAAAAATAGCGTTTTATTAGCTCATAAAACTTTTGTTTATCCACAAAGCAATCCAAAATTTACTGGCTCACAAATTCACTTAAAACTTTATATACAAGTCTACGTGATTAGAGCGCTATCTTCCGAGGCGTCTCTAATTTATCAATCCATCATCACAATATCTTATCATAACTTTCCTATTTTTTTCGATTCCGATAGTTCCGAAGATACTTTAATCTGTCACTCGCTTCAATCGACTGTGCTGAAGTGCGATTTTTCAATAGTTAGCTACGTTTGGTAGATATTTTTATATCTCACCTCCCAATTTTGATCTAGTTGAAGATAACTGAAGCTTAACTAACTAGGTTAATGCTTACGTTAGTTAACTGTTATTTTTTAGGTTCTGTCTATTGAAAACGCGGCACTGAGTTATATAAACAAAATAATTTCAACAAATGTTACAAACTACTACAAACGTAAATGTTGAACTTTCACCCATGACCGGTCCCAGGGGCATACGCCGCCATGACAGCTCGTATCGCAATTAATACACCCGATATAATTTATATATTTTCTTTGAAGTTTTTTTTTTAATAGTCATATGCCGCATGTTATCATTTACCGCATTGCACATATTAAATGCAAAGTTTCATTTTAACATGTGAATATAATTACTCTCATATTCCATACACACACACACACACACACACACACACACATACATTCATACCCGCGCATTTGTGTATTCACAAAGCTTTTCCGAATGTTTTTAAATTATAAATTCTGAATTTAATTTCAGTGAAAAGTTTTACTTGGTTAACTTGGTTTACTACAACCGATTCTTATTAATAAATAAATACTTCATAATTTTAAATTTTGCATTTTCTTAAGAATAAGAATTTAGGAACCGGAACAATTGACGGAGTAATAATTCTGTCACTGTAAAAATTGACTACCTTCCATACGTAATATATATAGTTCAAATTACGAGAGTTCAGTGGTGACTCACACTTAAAAGAGGTTATAAGAGCCGTATAAATCTACGATATGATTGTGAATTTTTTCTTATTCGTTCCTATACACATTAACTTGTATTTATTTAATGTTTTTGCCGTTATGGATTACATTCTTCAACATTAATTCTACCAATTGCATTGCATTTTTTCTTTATTTTTACCTTAGTCTAATTAGTCTCTTCTTAAGATCTTAATTCTTCTCGTGTTTTCTTCCAAAATATTTATTTCTATCCTATCTGTTCTATATCTCTTCTTGTTTCGCTTCGGCACCGCTTACTGTCACATCAAAGCAATTTCTTTGTCCGCTTTTTGCTGTCTACTTCTTGTACAGATTCCCATCAACATTAAGCTTCCTCTCACCTGCTCTCCTTCACTCTTTTCTTTCTCCTTACTTTCGTCATCCACACACTTCTCTTACAATATCTCCTCCTGACATAATCCACCTTCCATCTTCTTCCAACACTGACTCCTTTTTGGAATTTATTCTATTTTTTTTTTTTGCTTTTATTTCACTGCAGGAATAATTCGGTGCGATATAGTGACTTCAGACTGCTTCTCCTTTCTTCTTATTTGTATGTCCGTCTCTCACCTCTATTATCCTTTTACTATTCGTCCTCTCCTCCCTTTAGTCTTCCTTTTAGCTTCTCCTGCGTTTTATCTACTTTCCTATACACATTATAAAAAATAAAAATTGTCAGACAGTTCCTTATCATTGATCCGTAGATTTATACGGTACACCTTCTTTTTAACATGCGTTGCTGCCGACCTCTCATAATTTAAAATATAGTTACTCAAGCTTAGTTCGGATATTTAAAAATATCGGTCTGAACCATAACTAGAAAACTAATCGTTCGATCGAGTTCAAATTTTGAACGGCAATAACAAAACATATTTCTGCTATGGATAGATTAAAGGCAATGTTGAGTTTTGTAAATTACTGTTTTTGTTCGCCCCCAAATTCCAAAGTATCATTATACATATAAAGTATCTTTGATACTTGACGTTTCAGGTTCAATTCCCGGGCTAGTTATATTATCTGGGTTTGGTTGTTATCAAGTTAAATTGATTATGTGTATACATAATCTTGTCAGGTAACGATGTAGCACACATATATGATACCACAAAAACTGCCACTAGCATAGGATAGTAGGATAGGCCGACGGTAAATAAATCAAATTAATTATTTTAGTTAAGCGTACCTAATTAACTGATATTATATCCTTTTCTTTTGTCAACATGAAAATGCTTTTGATGTTTTAGAAAGGATACAAATTTAACACATTAATTATACGATCTTACATTTATTAGATCACAATTTAATAACCAATTAAAAATAATGAATCAAGTAACTTAAAAAATTGTATAGAAATTTATAAAAATGTTTTGTAATGTTTTAATTAAATTTTTTGATTAAATTTAAAAACAAATTTAATCAATTTACATGGTTGTAAAGATTTTATGTTTAGTAATTTTCACTTCTAAAATCTTCCACCCTCCAATAGAAGGAATTTAATGTGGAAAGCAGTCTCGAGATTGCCACAACCTAGCTGTGTATTCTTTGCATGCGATAGAATAAAGAGTGCGGGGCGCGGGTGAAGGAAGGGGTAAGTGGTGAAGTGGTGAAGGAGAGAGAGAGAGAGAAAGAAGTCAAAGCGATGTATTGTTAAGTTTAATGACAGTCGTTAGTGATGTTTACAATATTAAAATCTGATACACAAAGGAACCATAATATTACATATATCTTTTACTAATTAATAACAATAAGCAACTTGGAAACAGTTCATTAATGGTACACTTTGAGAGTAGCGCATTTGTCAGCTGTAATAAATATTGTGTGCTGCTGAGGGAATGAAAACGAAATGGAAAGTGCCGCGTAATCCTATAGACAATAAGGGCAATTTTCCGGATCTTCAAATCTATCTCTAACACATGAACAATGGACGGAATGGAATATATGGTAAGTTGATATGCCATCCCAGTAAACATTTGGATGAAATGGCATAGCTAGATGAAGTTCCACTCAAAAATTAATTTAAAAAAAAAGAAAATTGGCAGAATTTTTTCATAAGAATATTCCTCTCTTTCCCCACATCATATATTGAAATGGAGATATAGTTATTGTCTCTTTTATATCTAAAAAAAAATTATTTTCAAGAAAAGTATTATAAAAAAGAAACAAAAGATATATATGTCTCTGTTACACTTTAATGGTTTATTTGCAACTTCATTCAATACTGGTACGGTAGTCAGACCAGGTGGTGTGATTTTACCATTTGTAGTTCATATCACTGACATTTCCTTGAACAAGTGAAATCAAATTGAATTGTTTCATGACAAAAAAATCATACGCATCAATCAACTCCACAATGTTTAGTGTGATAATTATAAATTTATTGGACAGCGATGTAATTAGCAAATATATGACGCCTTCACTTTATAAAATCGTTTAAAATAGTGAGAGGTCGTCAACATTACAAATAGGTCGACCAGAAATCTAGGCTAGATAGAATAGCCATTGACAAATTTATATTGGGCAGAATGGAATCTGAAATGTTAAAAAAAGGATGCATGTTATACATGTTTGTAATGGTGTTAATTCGCTAATAGTAAAACATGGATATGTTTTAAAAGCTACATAAATTTAATCTAAAAAAGTCAAAATTTGGTTTTGTTTTTAGATTTTAAATATTCTGAATGATAGTCCATTAATCCTTAAAAAAGTCTTCTTAATATTTTAGTAATCCAAAAGGGAAGTTCAGCACTGGATGGTACGGGAGTACGTGCCCCGGGTCAAATTTATATATTTGACGAGGACAGAATAAGAATTCTTTCCATTTCTTTGAATATGAAAAAATTGTGCGAATTTTCTGGTGACAGCAAATGAAGCAAATGAATATATGTAGTCGTAATAAGATTATAATGAAAAAAGTTTAAGAATTTGTGAACACTTTTCCTGAAGCTGTTAATAAAGTACAGAAATCAAGTATAAATTTATTATAAGGTATCTAATAAAACACACATAAAACTGAAATAAAAACATCAAACTTATTAAGCGTCCTGCGTCATCGTTCCGTCGTTCTGAGTCCTGAGTCCTAGGTCCTGCATCTCGTACTTTGTACTGTATTTTACAGTACTTTTACGATTAAATATTTATACATCAAAGTAAATAGCAACAGCAACCCTGTAGTAAATTATTTATTTCGCACGGAATGACTAAAAATACGAGTACTTTCCGAAAAAAATAAAAACACCACAAGAGCATTACAAATATATTCGCACGAGTACATGAATAAAGATATGTTTTATACACTATATAATATTATATATAAAATGTACGAGTATGTATCACACACCCTCTCCCCCCTCACTTACTCCTGCATAGGTAATATTTTGACACCTCTGTCAAAAATATCTGCTGCGATAATATCAGATTACTCAATAAGTTCGCAGGATGACATTTACAACTTTTGACAAATCCATATGATTTTTAGATAGTACCAACTTTTAAACGATATGTAATAAAATTTCGTGAGTTTCAGACTGTTACTTTACGAATTACACTGATTTAAGTGACGCTACTTTTGCAATTTTCAAACCAATGGAAAAATCTGAATTTCGTGTGTTGATAAAGTATTGCTCGATGGAGCAAAGTCCGAATAACAATTGTGAATCCATTTGCTTGAACGGCATTTCTCTCATTAAAAAGCGATGCTTTATCAATCCATGAAATTCAAATTTTTCCATTGTTTTACTTACTTACAAAAGTAGCACCAGTAAAACCACTGTAGCTCGTAAAGTAATGATCGGACTATCAGGTTGGTAATATCTAAAAATCATATGGATTTATTAATAGTGGCGCCATTTATACGACATCCTACGAATTTACTGAGTTATGTGATAGACTAAGTGCAACCGTCTTGCGATTGTTTCAGTAGGGTGTAATCGCAATAGTATACTTTATTATGCAGGAAGTGTCTATTTTATTGTTTATAAATGCTGTATGTCACTTGATCCACAAATAGATACACCATTTCTACTTTTTTTAGATATTATTTTTCATAACACAAAATGTTTAATGGTAAATATATTAAAACGCAAATGTTTAAGGGGTTAAATACAATTAGAATTTTCGAAAAATCGTGTTTTTTTATTTCATTTTCGTAATGTACACATATTTAAGTACACACACAAAAAATTTCAAGTCAATCCGGCGATTATTTTCGAAGTTATGTAAGTTGAAAAAACATTTTTTTACTCTATGTAAAGTGCTTTTGAAACTTTAAAACCGTTTTTCTGAAAACTGAATGTTTTTAAAGTCGATGACAAAGATTTCTCGAAAACGACTAAACCGATCAGTCTCAAATTTTAACACAAGCTTCTTAAGTATATTTTTTAGTAAATAATCACAGGGTTTTTCTCACTGATATATATATATTTTTAGGAAATGTTGGTCAAAAATCGATATTTATTTTGATAAGCCGCCAGTTAAAATTACTATTTTTACAAATACAAAAATGGTAAAATACAGTTAAAAGTTACCATAATATGTGTACAAATTTTTACATTAATATATTAAAAAGTTTTCTCAGGAAAAATTCTTAAAGAATCGCATTTTTTGGGCCTCGTGACTGTATATAACCCCTTAAATAATAAATCGTTTTGAAACAAGTAACAAATGAACATTATTTGGCATTGTGAAATTACGAATTACGAGTACCTCTTCTATCAAATAAATTTCCTCCATCTGAGACAATAGGGTTTAATAACATATTTGCCTTAGAGTTGTGAATTCGACCTACGACCTACGACCTACGACCTACGACCCAAAACAGAATTGATAATTACATTAAACATAAAATATTTCCGCGGCATAAACTACTCGTATATTATATAATTTTAACTTTGAAACAATAATAAACTCTACCACAAAGATATTTTAGTAATGTTACGTATAATAACGTAATAATATATTATAGTATAACTAGAAAATTAGGCTTGGAAAGTACTTAGACACAGGGTGTTAGCGATTGAACATCAATATTAAACTTGATCGTTTTGTTTAAATTTATTTAACCGCGGCTTATTTTTGGTGCTGAGTCTCATATTTCGGTCACATATTTTGTAGATGTGCATGATTAGGATTGGGTCCTAGGGATTGGGTTTGCGTAATACGCTTTACCTATCCGAAACCTGTAAATGTAATGAACCTCACACACTGCAAGCGACAAAGCCGTCCGAATACGGGCTTTATCAGCGAATGTTAATCAAGCGTATACATGCTATAACAGTAAACCTATCCCTACCTTTTAAATACAGTCAGCCGTTTGAGACTAGAAGAGAATGCAATAGCCTCTTTCATAACAGTGGTGTATCAATAAAATTAAGGTTAAAGTTTGTCCTCATGGTAAATTATGTTAGTGCAAAACAACTCCAATACACCCTACAGTACACAAGTTTGACTTGGCGTGGTATATATGTATTGTGACGCAACACATGCAAAGAACATAGGAGTCTTGCTTTAGAGTTCTAGATGCTCAACCAAACCACCGATTTACGTTCGAATTCGCCGTTGCTTAAATACGCTTGCAGTGTGTGAGAGCCCTAAGATCCCTCTTCCCTTTATTACTTTATAATGCCCCAAGCAAATTTAATTTTGAGTAATGCCGAAATAAGTTAGTGGACCCCTATACTAACAGCAGTAAATTTCGTTACTAGATAACATGTCAATAGGAACTATTATCTCTGTTATTATTAAACCTGTTAAACATATTCTTAATTTTAATACAAATTTAAAAGACAAATGCGTATTGAAATTAAGAACCGGTTATTAATTTTTTTAAGATGAATTTTTGTCTGAATTTGTTAAACAGTTCTATGAAAATGCACTATATATATTAACAAAATTAATATTCTGGCATCTGAATTTTTTCTAATACCTGATTCTAAAATATGCTTTAGAACAGTTCTAAAACTTATAAAGTTTTTTTTAAGAGTGTAAATAATACAAAATGTGTTAATTTTATCTTATTCATCTTTTTGTTCAAAATTGACATCAATGTTCTAACACCATGTAGACACTCATACAAATATACATATAAGTATCTATACCGTAATCTGTATCAGCTCTCTTATATTACGAGATGTTCCAAAAGGATCTGAATTACTTTAGTTCCTAATAAATTAAAAGCCACAAATGGCGACCACAGAAGAGATCTGTACTTTAAATGTTTTATAGCATAATTAAAAATTGCGAAAATACGTACGGACTAGCATGCGAGAGTTATGAGACAGGCGCAAAAAGTTTTCATCCTAACTATATTAGAAGGGGGAAAAGAAATAAAAACGGTAGGCTTCAGGTAGTGCCCATCTTAGTCAGATCCCAGTAAACATTTGGGAGAAATGACACAGCTATGTGAAAATCCAGTCAAAAAATGAATTCTAAAATACATAAAATACAGGAATTTGTATTGGCTATGAAACAATGAAAACAAGCTGCTTATATATAAACAAGTGCTAAAGCAAGTGCGGACGTATGGAGTGTAACTCTGGGGTTGCACCAAGAAATCGAACATTAAAGTAATACAAACGTTGCAAAAGTTCTGCGAGGAATAGTTAATGCACCGTGATATATCCGCAATGACGACATCCTGCAATGAGAGACCTGAAGATTAACACAGTCGGAAAAGAAATCAAAAGCACAAGCAGCGAAGCACGAGTTGAGACTTCGTAACCACGAAAACATCGCCATGACGCAAATGTTGCTTGATAGTAATGATGTTCGAAAACTTCGCACGACTAAACCCTCGGACGTAAGTAATCTAATCATGTAGAATTTGTTCATTGGAGCAATCTCTACCACACCGTGTAATTATAGAAATATAAGCCACTAGATAAGTATATCTATACTCAGATTTCAGATAGATATCATCTATCAAAAAAATATTGCCAGAATATTTTCATATGAATATTCTTTCTCTTTCCAACATCATATATTTAAATGAAGGTATAGTTGTTGTTTCTTTTACATATAAAAATCCAGATATTCACTAGAATATCACAGAAAAAGAAACAAGATATATCTGTCTCTGTTTAATGGTTTATTTGCAGCTATATGCATACTATACTAGAGTATAACAGGTAATAAATTATAAGGTTATATCGCTTAGATTCTGAAGAGTGATATTATCATTTGAATAAGTGAAATCAAATTAAATTGTTTCATGTCAAAGTAACTCCAAAATGTTTACTGGGTAGAGTAAATAAATTAAATCTGTACATTTGGTACCCATATGTACAAAATCGAAGTAAATCAGAATTTACTTTTAACGAATGAAAAAAACATACGTATGGCAATAATACAATGCGGACAAAGGACGTGTAAGGAATGACAGAAGCAAACACCTACCTTACAGAGAACATGAAGGGATAAAGGGATAAAGGGAAAGCATGAAGGTATTGGACACTCGGGAGAAATGTAGCATACATGGTACAACATACAGGAAGAGAAAATAAACGTAGAATCGGAACGTGTAATAAGAAATGACAATGACACGGCTAATGGAAGTAGATTGAATAGAAATAGGAAAACCGAAAAGAAATCGAACACAGCAGAATAGCCGGCCCAACCGGAAAGAGTTTTTATGTATATCTGTACTGACTTTTAAATCTGAACTACGACTGTGTATTGGATTATATATTATGTTTGGCAGGGCCTTTTATTAAAGAAGAAAAATTGGATTTACGAATTCTATATTATGACAGTTGTGATAGTTGAAAAATCAAATTAATTTTTACAAAGCAAACCAAAAAGATTTATACGTGTGACGCAGTAGACGCACTAAGTTTAGGCAAATGTGTTATTTCCTATATTATAATGTTCCAAGTAAGAGTTTATATGTTTACGCGATTCGTATGGTAGCTCGAAAACCGCTCCGCACATTTTCTTGAAAGTCGTCTATTTCGTAGAGAAAAAAATTCTAAGACTTTTGGCGTCCTCGGATTTTCCCCTAAATTTCCTGGAAACCCGTAATTTTGGAAAAACAAAATTTTTTTTTTACTTTTTGCAGTATAACTTTTAATTCGTAAAATATAGAAAGTTAAAATTTTGCATGTGTATTACGGTGTTCAATGCTAACATGTTTTAAAAATTCAAAATCCAAAAATTGAAAAAGGGAGTGTTGAGATAAGTATGGGGCCCGTTAGGGAACTTTGGAGAAAGTTCAAATTTTGGATTGTGTAATAATTAAGTATCTAATTGATGAAAAACACTTCAAAATTTCAAAATTTTATTTTGGGGCACGAGGGCAGTTTTTGCCAAGAGTAAAAATTGTACTAGAAAGTTGAAAAGTTTTTATGTAGGCTAGCTTTTGTACGTTATTTACAAATCGAAAAAAAACCATAAATTTTGAAACAAAAAAGTTAATCAAATAATTTATGAGTTGAAAATATCTTATATTTTGTTAAAAAAAGCAAATAAAATTTGAAATGAAATTCAATTCAAATACAAAATACAGTCGTCGCTTGCAACGGGGGTAAACTCTATTTTCTTTTTATATTACAGTTAATTTTTTTATGATAAAAGGGTTGTTTTATTAAACATATACCTAGTAATGGGATGACGATTCTTATATATAAAGAATCCTTATAATTTGTTTAACGCCCGCCTGTTTCGGATGCCAGGACATCACAGATAATCTCTTACTAGGTCGATTTTTGTGGTGTCGTAGCCTTAGAGTAACAACATCGCTCCCTAATAAGTTTTTGAGTTTGTATGTCTATAATTAACTTAACTTGATAACAACCAAACCCAGAAAATATAACTCTGGTCCGGGGATCGAACCCGAAGACAGCAGTCAGCGTCAAGCATCAATCTTGTTGAATATGGCTGCTCTAGAGTGCAATTTATAATTTCTTGAGCTAATAAAAAAGAAAATAAAGAACATGTTTACCAAACGTAAACAAGTAGCGGCACTTTATTGTCTAGTAATTGGCAGTTAGAATCTGTAGAAAACAGATTGTTATTACATAATACTACTTGAACGGAGATGTTTACATAAGGCATCCAATTATGAGCAGTACAGCTTAACATTCAAACATTAAGATCCTTCAAAGATCCAATAAAAAAACCCTTCAGATCATAACTGACGCGCAATGGCAAACTTCAAATAAAACACTTCACCGCGGTTTGAAAGTTCCGCTCATCAAACAAGCTAAAGGAGAATACTTCTCAAGACGACAGGGTCAGCATAGACTGGAAGGCACCCTAACGTTTTCGACTGCGCTGCAAATCTAATGCAGAACATAGAATTTTAAAAAATTCACTTCTAATTGTTTGAATATATTGAGGATGTTTTTATTTATTAATTTTAACGATATACCTACCTACTATAATTTTTTTTTTATTCAATTCTAATTTTAAAACATTGGAAACACAAGTAGTTTCTCATATCTAAACTTATTTTAATTTGTTTTAAAATAGACCTCTAGCTTATATTCTCTAACCGTGGTTGTTTATGATTTGTCAGTGCAATGAAGAAACTAAGTACGTTAGTCTTCAGAGAGGTAAACTAATCAAAAGAAAAGTAGGTAATATAATTTGGAGGTCCTCACTTACTGAGTGCTAGATTAAGGCCCTCCGCACACGAATCGACTGATTGCAAACTAGTCGAGCCGTGTTTCGAGACTCTATAGAATTTTTAACAATAGCATAACAGGGGATTTTAATGTGTCTTATTTGTATGTATATATGTATTTAAATACTTTTGAATAGTATTTGTGCACATCTCTGCTAAGCATGCAATCTTATGCAACCAACGACATGCCCTGCGACCGAGTAACATAGTCGCTCAAAACGAGCTCAAAACCAGTTTAGTTTCGTTCGTAAATCTGTCCCGAGAGACATTCATCAAATTTTGTTGATACATAAAAATGGCATGTGAGCATGTGGCGTAAAAATTCAGCACTACAAAAGTGAAATTAAAGATTTACATAAAAAATGTATTATTAAAATAGTGGTTGTATGACTAGAACAATACAATACATATGCGACATGTTCCAGGCAATTTTCATACTTTCTGATTTGTGACAAGCTAATTTTAAGATTAACTTTCTAGTTTCAATATGGAAATTATCGGAGTACAAATTTCATACCGAAAGCAACACAGTTATAATGATCTAATGCTGGTTTCCCACCAAAGAGATAGTTTTGTTGTCAAAAAAACAAAACAAAAACAAGTTTTGTTTTATTTTAAATATTTATTTTGTTTTTATCGTTTTTCTGTGTATCCCAGAAAAATTATAAACATGATAAACAACAACTGTCGAGCGCAAATGTTCACAAAGAACAAAACTGCGTGTTCAAACTAAGCAGACTAAAAAAACAACAACAAACGTGTTTTCCTTTGATCTTACCGACACCAGTTTATGTTTACATATGAAATATGTATTGTTTACTAAACAGTTCTTAAAGACAAAAATGTTTTAAGAACTGTCTCTTTGGTGTAAACATTGGTGTTTTTGTTCGTGTTTTATTGAACTGTCTCTTTGGTGTGAAACCGGCATAAAGGAGAATATATGCATGCAACAATTGGCGAGTGGCTATAAAAGTACTGGAAAATGCAGTAAAAGACATCACGAGTATCTCCTCCTGAGATGGCTAGGAGTAATAGTAATATGAATTTAGTTGATAAAAAGACGACACGACACGGTGGGCGAGAGCATCGATGCTTGACGCTAAGTGCTGTGCCTTCGAGTTCGATTGCCGGAACAGCGTTATATTTTCTGGTTTGGTTGTTATTAAGGTGAATTGATTATGTATATACATAAACATATTAGGCAACGGTGTAGTACCCATATATAAGACCCATATAAACGATACCATATAAACTACAAACATAGTAAGAGGTAATACGAATACCGAATACGAATGGAAATAGCTTGACGTTAAATAAATTAAATATAAAAAAATAAATAAATAAAATTCTAGGAACATGTCTTACAGTTTTGCTTAGATTTATAGTCCACTGCTGTTAACGACCACCCCGTACTACAAATAAAGTTGTAAATTTGCTAATTATATTGCAACTAGTTCATACATATGTGTTTATAACTTGGATCTTTAACTATTTTAATTAAAGCTATCTTTTAACAGTATTTTTCTTATTAAACTTTATCTGGCTTTTGTTTCTAGCAGCTATATATTATATTTCTTTATCTGAACCTTAGAACCGTGGAACGTACAATCAACCTGTATAGTTTTATCGCTCGCAAACGCTTCAAGTTGCTTGGAATGATTTGAAAATTAAATGTTGGTAGAATTGTATAATCTGGAGCTCGTTATCGTTCGCGAGTGCTCGCATTGCTTCACGGGCACTACGCCGTAAAACCTTACAGTCGAAGGGGTCTAAAGGGTCGGGGGGTCTGGGGGGGGTCTACGGAGTCTATGATGATGGAGATTTTATTGTACGTGTTCAAGTAGTCGTGTTTTTTGTGAAATAAAGAAAAGCCATTAACTTCTGATAATTACACTAAAAACGGCTTAGTATAAGATATCTTTCTGTATGCTGCATTTCGGTTATATCCTAAAAATATATATTTAATGCTGAAGTGAAAAATATTTATCTTTCTACCATTTGTTTTAAGTATATTCGTGAGTTCGTTTCTAGATTTTGATTTTAAGTAATCCACCATAACGGTTGTTACATATTCAAAGATAAAGAAAGTTTAGAAATAGTTATTCACAATAAAGTTACAGTCAAAAAAGCAATTCTCTTTTACTCATATTTCAGATAGATGCCACCTATTTATTGGAGATATAGTTGTCTCTTTTACATTAGAAAATATTTATTTTAGTAGATATAAAATACCACATTCATTTCACCAGAATATTATAGAAAAAAAAAACAAGTTTACTGAGTTGCTTCATAAACTACATGAAATTTGGAATACAGGTAGTCTTCAACTTCCAAAGGAATCTAATTCCGGAAAATATTAATGTTTAAGAAACCGGAAAACACAGAAATATTGTGCTAGTTGTTTTCCAAAAGGTTTCATCACCACAAGCAAGATACCACAGATCAGTAAATCTAGGAAGGTCAATAAATCTAGGAAGTCATTTAAACCATTAATAGAAAAAAGAAATACTAAACATACCAGGCTTCCGATTCATTTATTTAATTATATTTAACGTCGGCCTATTTCTGATGATGGAGTTTTATTACCGACGCTCTCCAACAATGTTGGCAGTATTTATAGTATCGCGGCCTCATAAGATCCGTACTCATACGTGCGACATCATACATTTGTTGTAAGAAGTTGTACAACATGTCCACACTAGATACGTCGGAAGCTTTCACATTTAGAACGAATTCCTTCAATCTACTTTAGAAAAAAATGACAAGGGTCTATTGTTCATATCTATTTTCAATTATTTTTATTTATTTACTAAACACAACTAAAAAAATGCCAACGCACAATGAGATTATACTGGAGACTGAGTAGGTACTCGACCCACATTTAAAACCGTACTTTCTTTAGATGTTCCGACTTCGTTTTAAAACATTTTTGTTTCATAAAAATACTAACTAGAATTTTTAAAAATAGCACAAGTAAGGGTTTTATTAGTGTCGCATGTTTATGTCGCACTATTCCGTACGTTAAAAGTACAACACATTTAGTAGACTCATGTCTAAATAATGTCAACTTATTAATGAAAATTTATAAATGTTGGATGTCGCACCAATCTGTAGGAAGCAATGGTTTTATGTTTATGAGAACATATAATAAAATTAATTCTAAAAATATACTGCTCGTCCTGGGATTGAACCCAAGGACACAGTTTGGCGTATTCATTGATGCTCTAGGCCACTGTTCGTTAGAATTTGGTTAGAGATTCTTTAACCTCAAATGTTACTATAAATAGAGCTGATTGTATTAACAACATGTATGGGTATATAGAAACTGACAACGTAATAAATTTAACCTAGTTGTAACTATTAGTAACCGCATACGTAGGTATTGAACGCGATTCAGTAGTCAATCAGTGTACCTTAGAGAAGGGTTGTGCACAGTACCGAATCACTCTAGAGAAAGAGTTATAATGGGGTATTTTCACTATCGAGTTACTAGAGAATATATTTATTTCCAGATAGAAATAAAGCATTGTACTTAGTAGAGATGTAACAAATGTTCGAATTCCAACATTTTTTCAACTCCAATATTCGCGAATGCGAAAGCGAATATCGACTTTTTAAATATGGCGCCAAATCTTGGCATATGGCATCAAAACCTTGAGTTTAATACACCTTTACTCCAATTTAATTACTAAATGCTTTACTTAGTAATATAATATAAATCATATCATGTGTGTTCTCAGTAAAGATATCATTTAAAGTAGTTTAGTGTAATTAAAAATTTGGTAATTTACTTAACGCCATTGTGTGTTTGAAAAGGTGAAAGTTTATTTTGGTTATTATATAATTGTTATTTTATATTGCAAGTTCAAGTAGTAACTAAAATTAAAATATTGTAAACCGAATCGTTACGTACCTTTAACCAAAATGGGTTAACGTTTTAATATTTGAGTGCCAGTACAAAATTGCAAATCGGTTGTATATTACGTATATTACGGTTGTTTATTATCAGGTGTATATTTACGATCTTATATTCTTATGGTCTTATATTCTTATGATCTTATATGTTTGGAAGTGGATTCTGTATGGTAGCTCGAAAACGGCTCCGTCAATGTTTTTGAAAATTTCCTATTTCGTAGAGAAAAAAATTCTAAGACTTTTGGCGTCCCCGGATTTTTCCCTGAATTTCCTGGAAACCCGTAATTTTGGAAAAACTGGAAAAAAAAGTGAGCCCTCTTTTGCTATATTACTTTTAATTCGTAAAAGATAGAAAGTTGAAATTTTGCATGTGTATTAAGGTATTTAATGCTGACATTTCTTAAAAATTAGAAATTCAAAAATTGAAAAAGTGGAGATTGAAGAAATTCAGGGGCCCGGTAGGGAACTTTGGAGAAAGTTCATATTCTGGATTCTAGAATAATTAAGTATATTATTAATAAAAGAAAATTTCAAATTTCAAAATTTTATTTGGGGGCACGGGGGCAGTATTTGCCAAGAGTAAAAATTGTGCTAAAAAGTTGAAATTTTGTATATAGGTTAACCTTGGTAACTTATTTACGAATACTTTTGAAAAAAAGTTAGTCAAATAACGCATAAATTGAAAATATTTTTTATTTTGGTAAATTGAAAAATTATTTTATTATTGTGCGAGTTTATTATTTCAATTTAAAAATAGAATTAAATATGAAATGTAATTACGAATTATTTTATTGGATTTTAAATCATACACGCCAAAAAGACGTCGCATTGCGACGGGGGTAAACTATAGTTGAGTTTTATATTTTGCCTGTAGGAAAGCAGTTAAATATTTTTTCAAGAAGGTATACAAAAAAAAAAGACAAATACGGTGTATCTTTGTCTTATATTTTTAATTTTCAATTTCAGAAGTGAATATTTTTGAGATTGATATGAGATTATCTTTGGTAGACTATACGAGCACAGAGCTACGAGCATGAGCATGCGAGTATATGAAATTTTCAATAAATAACTCAAATGTAATTAAGACTGTTATGCATATATTACATACCATTTATATATTCGCGTTAATTATTCTATTATAGTGTTTACATAGCATGTATTGTTCCTTTAGTAGTGAGTAGCGACTATGTTTCTCCATTAGTTCATGTTTACAAGCAATTATAACTGTTGCTCCCTTTAATACAAATATTTTAACAGTACTCACAAAAGATTTAACTATGCTTCTCTTATTATTAAGCAATTACGTTAGGTACAGTCAATGCCAATGTTGAAAGCCACGAGTCGACTGAAAACCATTTGTAGTTTGAGAGGCATAAAGCCTCATTCGCACCGTTATACTCAGGTTTTTAGAATAGGCATTCCTTCTTGCATTTGTATTTTAATTTGAGTTTAGTTAATTTAGTTGGTGCGCATGCGTTGTTAGTAATATACATTTTGACAGTTCTACAGTGGGACAAAATTGAATGTGGAGTAATTACTGTTTTAAGAACAATTACTAATAGAAATTGTTTTTACTTCTTTATTTTTGACAAACTGACATTGAATTTCTTTTAAAAATAAATCCCACTGACATATTTTGACAGATTGTCACATTTTGGAGGTTATAAAATAATATAGTTTTCTTTAAGTTTACTATTTTTAATTTAGAAACATTGGACCTTGTTAGGTTCTATAAAAAATAAAAGAAAAACGTAAATTAAATTCTATATTAAAGTTGATGCAGGGTATGACTATGCATATTCCTATATGTTATACCATTTAACTTTAAATTAAATACTAAATTAAAAACAAAATTAAAACAGTGAATGATACTTTACTACATGTAAATACGAAGATTATTGAAGATTATTGATTATACGAAGATATTGATGATTAAGTGATGTTTTGAATTTTCCGCGCAGCTCCCATCAACTGTCATCTATCAATAGACTACTGTCAAATTTTGAGAAGGTAAATTGAGTGTGTTGTCACGATGGCAAAAATCCCTAAATTGGGCTACGAACTACAACCACATGCAGACTATTCTCCAGATTTAGCACTCTACGACTATTTCCTGTTTCCAAACCTGAAGAAATGGTTGAACGGATGGTAACGGATTTAGGTCTAACAAGGAGGTCATCAATGAAACAAATGCCTATTTTGAGGGCCTTGAGAAAATATATTATTTGGAAGGAATAAAAAGATTGGAAAAACGCTGATCTAAAAGTATCGATCTTAAAGAAGACTATGTGGATAAATAAAGCGCTATTTGGCAAAAAATATCTCTTTTATTGAGAAATAAAGCGTGTTTAAAAAACAAAGTCACTGAGTTATTGAACTACCTATAAACTTGTATTACGAAATGGTAAAAATTTGAAAGGACGAATTTTCAGGATACCTCTCTATGTAATATACATATAATTCTTGATCCAATTACTGAAAAACAAATGATAACAAAGCTAGGGATCAATATTCTTTGTAAAGTTTAAAATGAAAATGTGGAAGGTGGGTGAGGGGTATCTTCTTGTATACTGAGTACAAAAGTAACTGAAAAGTTGCAGCTTTAACACATGGAATTTGTGTGACGCCTGATTTTATTATCCCAGTTCAACACTGCACATATTACAGATGGCTTAAAATGTATAGAAAATAGTATCTACATTAATGACAGTAGCTACTCGTGGTAGTAGTGGTAGTGGTAGTGGTATGGTAGTGATAGAAGCAATGGAAGGAATTTTCTACACCGTTAGCATTGATAGCGACTACCGCCGACCGCCGACCAACTAGCGAAGAGGCTTCCACGATGACTGATAAGAGATATAACCAACGAAGCATTAATTTACGCTTTACCGAACGATTAACGCGGGGAATTAGCCTTTGGTGAGATGTGAGTTCTATCTATGTCTATGTCTATGCTCCTATTTTACTGTATCACTGTTTCTACTGTTTCTATTGTAATTCATTAACTTTAAACTCAACCGCGATTAGTAGTAATGTATACTCGTATCTACTCTTACTTAACTTCTAACTAAATGTACTTGGGGTACACAACCCTATATTACGAGTATTTAAATGTACTAGCGTTTACCCCGACGCAAAGCGAAGCCTGTTTTTTGTGTGTGAATTGAATTTCATTTCTAATTTTATTTCCATTTCTAAATTGAAATATTAAAGATTTATACAATGAAAGATATTATACAAAGACACATGTAAAAAATTTAAATTTTGTAGCACAATTTTTACCATAGACAAAAACCGCCCGCATGCCCCCCTGGACTAGCACCTTCTATGGTCCAAAACATTCCTTTTTTGAATTTCCTATTAGTAATTATAGATGTACGTGTCAGTTATATCCTTCCTTTTACCCCCATCTTAAGACACTCTGATTCTCCTTTACCTAAACGTTTTTATAGCATAAACTCGGCCATTTTTCCCTGCACTGCAGAGATATTGCACCACAACAATTAATTCAATACAAATACTCATTCATAAATCTATCCAACTGCCTACAAACATTTCGTATTTCTTTCATTACAAACCCGTTTCTTTCCTGTTATCAACAAACATCATTGTTACAACAAGTGAAAATAAAGTTCATTAAAATTAAAATTGTGTATAGATTAACTTGTAAATTAAAGATATTAAATTAAAGCCAGTGTTTGTTTTTGGTTCAAACTGATTTACAACCAGTTAAGATACGTCAAAACAAGATCACCAACGCGTAGATTCTTGACTTCGTTCCACCCCCAAATAAAATACTGAAACTATTTCTTATGATTTAGATAATCAATTATTACACAAAATAAAATTTGAACTTTCTCTAAAGTTCCCTAACGGGCCCGCTAATTTTCTCAACGCCCTTTCAATCAATTTCTGAATTTCTAATTTTCGGAATACAAATACAAAATTTAAACTTTCTACCTTTTACGAATTAAAAGTTATACAGCAAAAAGTAACTAATTTTTTTAGAGTTTTTCCAAAATTACGGGTTTCCAGGAAAGTCAGGGAAAAATTCGAGGACGCCAAAAGTCTTAGAATTTTTTTCTCTACAAATTCGAAAATTTTCATAAAGATTTTACCACCATATGAATTGCGTAAACATATAAACCAATAAACATTCATCATTCAATCATTTAAATTTTTGTACTTACAGCCTAAATCTTAAAGGAAAATTAGGCTTATTCTGAAGTTGGTACTAATAGTAAGAGGATCGACTGCGTGATTAGGATTACTACGTCCATCCGCTTTTTAATCAAAATACAATCTTCATAGACAATTATTAATTGAGCAATACGGTATCTCTATGTCTACACGATAGGATGGGTTGCTAACTGTTAAAAATACATCAGAGCGAGAGACAGTTAGCACACAACACCGTCCATCAGACAAGGACGCAGTGCGCTAAAAAAATAACTTGACTTTATATGAAAAAATATTTCTAATACCCAACATCTGTTCATAATTATATTCGAGTCACATATTTCAATTTAAAAATAGAATTAAAATTTGAAATACTAAACAGGCGTCGCTTTGCGCCGGGGTCCATTCAAAATGTTGAACTTTCCTACCAGACACCGTCAACTTTATATTAGGCAATTGTGTATCATTATTTCGAGACAGTTATTGATATACCATGACAAAACATTATGATGACATTGTAGTCGTACTCGCCTACATAACGATCAAGTCCTGATGATATTCCACTTAGCAGGAGTATTAGTCAACCTATTTCCGGACGTGTATAATACTAGGAAGGTGTAATAAGATACACAGGCATAGGAAGTAGATTGTAGATGTACCACACCCTTATAAACATTTAACTTAAAGAAAAATTGAGAGTTAGACATGACAAACGACGATAAGGGAGGAGTTCGACTAGTAGGGGGTTATAGGAGTGGTAAGGGAAGTGTAAGGGTCGTTTGACAACAATGTAAGATGAACATGGTATATGCTAATCCTATTAATCTTGTTGTAAACGTGTACCATGGATCATTTCGTCTATAAGAACCACCTTACGACACTATACCGCTACAGTCCTGTTAACCCTCTTCTGAATTCTTCCTATTTCCACAACCAATTCACAACCTTCCGCAGAAATGTCAAGCTATCCCGTTTGACATGATGTCATGCCAGACTTTCGTTGAATTTACTGAATTTACTGGTTTTGCTGAATCTTCTACAGTAAAATTAACATGATTATTGAAATGAAATATCTTTTTTTTTATTTAGTGTATGTTTTTGCATATAAAGATTTTTTATTATTAAAATCGTGCCCAATGGTGCATAGTCGTTGGATATTAAAAAACCATTAGGTATCATTCCCACTCACTGCTTTAATTTAATTTTTTATTTTGTATTTAATTTAAATTGATGACATTAAACTTCTTTTAAATATAAATTCTACTGTATTTTGACAGATTGTCACATTTTGGAGGTTATAATATAATATAGTTTTTCTTAATTTAATATTTTTAATTTTCTAAAAAAAACTAAGGAAACTTAAAAAATAAATTAAATTAAAAATGGTACTGTGAATGACTACGCGTATTGCCATATGCTAAACAATTTAAATTAAATTATTATTTATTTTATAATTATTAAACATTTTAATTAAATCAAAGCAGTGAGTGGAAATGATACTTTAAAAGATGTTTTTATGTTTATATGTTCATAACTTTATTAATTTGTACAATAAGTTCCCTATGAGGGAAAACTGACATCACTCTTTCTTTTTACGGTAGATTATATTTCAGTAGAATCCTCATTGGGTCCAATGTTTTACTCTATTAATTTTATGTTGGGTCCCCATTAGGCCCCGATTGGGATAGCCTTACAGGGCAAGACCCAATTGGGTTCAGACATATATTAAGGGCAATCCCAGTAAAATTTCTAGCCGGGTTGTAAATCTTTTCACATTTTACAAATAGTTTATACAATAGATGTAAATTGAGCTCGGGAATTACAATAAAAAAAACCCAGATACATTGTGGACAGTAAAATAAATGCAATTCAATTAAACCGAACCGCAAACACAAGAACGAAGAGAAAAAGAAACAAAAAAGTGCGATACATGGTGAGTAATATACCCACAAACTGTGAGTGAAAATCTGTGTTAACTACGAGTTCTAAGAGAGTAAAATAAAGTCTGAGCTATGAATTATAAATATCGCTGTCTGTTTGCTAAAACATTCAGGCTTGTTTGTCAAGAGAGACAGAAAATCTAAGCTCGTAAGAAAGGAGGATGATAAAGACAAACAAGTGATATAATGTCTTATCATAAATTATCATCACACTTATCTGAAAATATCACCACGATATGTTTTAAAATTAAAAATTGAAGCGAAGCGAATTTTTGTTTATAGTAACTAGAAGTCTGTCATACATATTTGGCTAATTTATGTTTCGATTTTTCCCAAAAACACTATAACTTGTTTTATATTTAATTTCATGTATTTATCGTAGGTCTATTTCCGATGCTGAGTACTATCTTTGACAAACTCTTACAATGTTGGCAGAATTTATGGTGGAGAAAACACATTCAAATTAATTTTGATAACATCCAAACTCAGAAATATATATAGCACTGCTCCGGAAATCAAAAGCAAAGACACAGAAGTCTAGTGTCAAGCATAAATGTTCTCGGTCACTGTGTCGTCAAGAATACTGTAACAAACCCTCGGCATAATGGTTACGTCTTGTCACACATTGCTGACAACCTCCCTCCTCCCTATTGTAACGTCATACATTTGAAAAAATTGAATTTTTTACATTTTTTTCGAAGCCGAAGAAATTTTAGATTAGATGTAATGCCAAAAAACTTGTGACTTCTCTCCTCCCTTTTGTCAAACTTTGTGGATACCCTACTACCCCCGCCCCCTGCATATGACGTAATTAATGTATAGACCATATTTACTTATATAAATGTGCTTTTGTTAGCATTGTCCACCGAGGATTCGTTCTTAGTAGTTGTTACAATAGTTCCGTAGCTGTCGCTGCGTTTTATTCAATGGGTGTTAATATACTGGAGCTGCTCATATTTCAGATTTACGTATTTCATCTAAAGACATTCTTTCATGAAAGTTCAAACGAACATTTGCTGGTACTGGTTACTGATTTATGTTTACCGGATAAAGAGGGGGGGGGCAAGCCCACACGTCTGGTATTGCAACTATTTGCGGTAAATGTTTTGTACGGGCGGTCCTTTGAAGTTAGCTCACTGTTATTTGTGAATGATTCTCGTATTTACTTCTGTAAAGGAAACCCTTGCAGTTCATGGTAAATTCATATTTGTAATTATGAGCATACATAAATGCTTTTATATGCATGCATACGTAAGTAGTATGCTTTTGTGCTTATAAATGCGACACACACACACACAGAGAGAGAAAGAGAGAGAGAGAGAGACGCATATATGGAAGCCATATCAAATGTGGTAATTAATTGAACAATTAGTTTTTCGTACGGTTTAAGCGAATTATTATTTGATATTGAAATGCTTCACCGTTTTCAACCGTAACACTACAAACTGACTAGAATAGAAAACGGTAGAATTTGTACTAAAACATCAAACAAAAGGAACGAAATTTTGAATTAAAGTTGAAAAAGAATTTTATAGTTTCTTTTAATTGAATGCAAAACTGTATAAAACATATTTTTTAAATAGTTCATAACTTATATTTTGACACTTTATGGATTTACAATAATAATATGTAGAATACGATTCAGACATAAAAGTACCCGTCACAACGTCTAGTAGATCCGGCCTCAAACTGTACATTTTGGGTACACTAGTATTAGTAACTAGATACAATTAATTTTTCGTGGGTGCTACTGGCTGTCGCACTATGCAAGTGTATTTAAACGAATTTTGATCGGACCTATACACGCTACTACGCTTTACCTATCCGAACCCTGTAAATGCAATGAACCATTGTACACTGCAAGCGGCAAAACCGTCCGAATACGGGTGTTTGGTACCTCTCACATTGGAACCGAATTTCAGCGAATTATAATCAAGTTTATACATGCTACAACGCTAAACCTGTCCCTACATTGTAAATGCAATCAACCGGCTCAGACTGGAAGGGAACAGTTGTGTATCGATAAAAATTAAAATAAGAGTTTGATCTCATGATAAATTATGTTAGTGCAAAACAACTCCAATACACCCTACGGTACACAAGTTTGACTTGGGGTACTGTCGTATCGGGACGTGGTATATATGTATTGTGAGACAACAGATGCAAAGAACACAGGAGTCGACTTGCTTTGAGGGTATCCGATTTACATCCGAATTCGCCGTCGCCCTACTTTTTATGTCGAATTTTCTACCATTAATTAATTACATATATAAAACTTTAAAATTTTATAACGATCTCGGCTACTTTACCAGCTTTAAATATTTGATATATATATTTATACAGTTAACTCATATTAAGTTAAAAAAATATGAAAAACGAGTATACTAAAAAAATGCCTTTATACCAAAAAATGGACATCTGAAAACATGTTATGATAAAAATCTAAGCCTGGTTTTATAGCTATATACTTTCCTTCTAGATATACGAGTCATAAACGCAAAACTTTTTACTCATGTATATTATATTTGGGCTTTTAAAAGTTTATACTAGTTGAGAAAGATTTTTTTAGAGATGCGCATTACGCGGTGAACCGAAATAACTAGAGCCCAGTTATCGGTAAAGTTTCTACTGGCTGTCAGTCAGATGTCTCCAGAAAGACACACAGAGGGAAACCTCTGGTTGGGGCACACATTCGTTGTAGAATGGAGCACTCAGTTGGGATGTCACTATTTTGCACATGCTGCAGAGAAACCGTTGAGAGCCAATAATCAAGTTTTCTGTCTTTAATATAGCTTGACGATATCATTTGAGGCAATGTCCAAGTTGGTTTCCAACTGGTTTCAAAGTGTTTATTTGCGGACCACGTTAATAATGCTTATTTGTTTCTTTTTAAATGGTTTGATGACTCTTTACATTTACACAATAGCTTATGCTCGTATACAAAGGATCAGTAAAAGTAGTCGAATCCACTTATAGCCAGGAACTTTATAAATTTACGTCAAATCTGGGCCCGTATTCCTGAGAATTGCGAGAATGATCGTTATCGAACAGATTTATATGAGTTAAACATTTTACGAATTACTGTTAAAACAGTATTCCTGTACTATTTCTAAATTGTATTATTAATTATTATTATAGTTATTATTATTTTATTTTTACTCATTTATATACATGTCATTGTGCTTAATTCAATTTTGATCCTTATTAAATCTAAACATTCTCATTTTTTTCAAACGAAAAAAAGAATTTATAAAATTCCTTATAAAAATAAAAACAAAACTGCTACTGCTACTGCTTCGCTCCTCCTGTATCTGTTTCCTTTTTCCTTTATTATAGTTCAGAAATACTCTCAGAAAACTGATTCGTAAAATGTGACTTATATAAACCAGATCTGTTCGATCACGATCGTTGTTCGCAAGACTCCGGAATAGGGCCATTAGTCCGAATTATTTATAATAAAATTTCCAGGTTTTCACCCTCCGGTGACATCCACGCGCGCCTCCATCTTGGAAAAATGGCGACCAAAACGGTTTCTTAACAATATCTGTTTAATAGTGGGTCATCTATAAACGACGTGGCTCTGTAGAACGCGGTATGTATTGGGGGTGTAGGGGGTTGTAGTTAGAGTGAAACTTCTTAGTTTTACATTAAATAAAACTCATTTCTTTTTTATAAGAGATTGACCTTAGTAACTACATTCCACCTGGGAGGATGGAGGGGAGAGTTTCTAAAGTGCCTAAAATCGAGCTGCGTAATTTATGGACGATTCCTAGAGGGTTAAAAATACGATAGTGCGATAAAAATACTTTCTTACTAACTAACAACTTTAATACTAACTTTTGTTCATAACATTTTTTTGTACGATTTGATAATTTATTTCCACACCACCAGGAAGAGAATAAGTTGGCGGAGGGTTTTCATAATTCAATCATTTTTCTTAGGGAAATCCGTCGTTAAAAGGCCCGCACATATTAGGTAAACAAAGATGGACAATATGTTTGTTTCATTATGTAAAAAGATTCTGGACTTCAATTTGAATGTCCAGAGCGGGAACGCCCCATTTGGCCCCCATTTTAAAAATAAAGTTGTTAACAATTTTTTTTTATTTGTAAGATACTTTTATTTGCTCTGTGAACTTGGCTATTATGCTTGATACCAGGCTGCTATGTTTTCGGGTACGATCACGATTTTGGTTTGGTTGTTATCAGCATTAATTTGATTAACTGTTCTCTTAATCACACACCTTATAAAAAGGTGCTATAGTAAATATATAAAGTATAACTCTCACTCACTGTAATTTGGTATTTAATTTAAATTGTATAGCATATGAAAATATGCGTACTCATTCTCTGCATCATTTTTTATTTAGAATTTAATTTACATTTTCTTTGTTTTTTTTAGAACCTTACAAGTTCCAATATTTCTAAATTAAAAATACTAAATTAAAAGAAACTATATTATATTATAATCAAAAATGTGACAATCTGCCAAAATGCAGTAGGATTTATTTTAAAAAAAAGTTCTTTGTCAGTTTATCAAAAATAAAGAAATAAAAACAATTTCTATTATTATTTGTTATTAAAAATAACAATTTTATTATTCCACATTCAATTTTATGCAACTGTTAAAATATATATTACTCACGACGCATGTGCACTAACTAAATTAAGTAAACCCAAATTAAAACACGAATTTAAGGCTTAAGAGACATCATAAATACTGTCCAGCATTGTACTAAGTCGTCGGTGATGGGCATAAGCATTAGATATAAGCCAGCGCTAGGTATATAAAATAAATAAATGGAGTTTTATCTTTTCATGATGCAACTAAACCCTTTACATGCAGAAATTCAATAACAACTTTCAGTTCACCATTATTTCACAAATTCATTTTGTTGTGTGATTATTTTTATTTAATCCAAATAGTTTTATGAAGAAAATTCCAATTTTCATGTTTATATATTTAGAATATATAAAAGGAATAAAATGAAATAGAAAAGACTTAGCGAATCTTTTAGCTTCAACATAATACTTGTCAAACACACTTAACATTTCAGGTTTCATTTATTATTTACTAAATAAAGTGGAAAGTATTCAAATTACTTTAATATTCAAATGAACAAAAAATCTTTTGAGACCGCCGCGTCGCGTCGTTAATATTTCAACCTAAAATAATTGTCCGTGTCCCAGTTCCAAGTTCACTGATACAAAATACAAGTTTGAGTATCACCTACCCCCCCCCCCCTTTCCCCCTTAATTCAACAACGTTTGATGATGTTTGAATATTATTTTCATTTTCATTCACTTCATGTATATTTCGTATTCTTTATTGTCAGAAAATATCTATTAATCAAGAAATTTCAAAGTCATGACCCCCTTCTTACCCCCTCTATTCTCCCATTTGCCACACAATCACCCAGTCCCTTAATATGTAGGTCCTTAGCGGAAATTTTATTTGAAATTGACTGTCTCTGGTCTCCTTTACCTTTATACTACGAGTACAAGCAAAATGGTGAGGAAAATTCAAACTAAAATAGACACTAACAGACACAAATAAAATGTTTTTAAAGGTAAAAGAGAATATAACCGTTTCACTTTTCTTGGTGTTACCAAGTGCCAATCATTTTTTATGTATGTTAATTTTCTCGCATATCTGTCAAAATATAATTATTGGATATTCAGAGGAAGCAAAAAATCTATATTTTTCTGACAGTGCGAAATATAAGATATTTCAAATATCAAAGAGAATAATCCAGAAGAAATGAATAATTCAGTTTTAAAGCTGTATATTCGAGTATATGTATATACGTATATATATGTATATATATAAACTTTATCATATACAAATGTCACACTGTATGTGATGATTGCAGTGACGCTACGTGATAGTTGCAAAAATTAAACAGACAAGTCTCTCACAGATATCAAGATGACGATAACCATGAATACATGAAAAATAGTTAATTGGATAGAAGAACAGGCTGGATATTCTAAAAAGAGGAAAACGTTATCCTCCAAGGAAGAACTAAATAGTTAAGAGGGTAGTTTGATGATTCAGTGACTTTTTTAATTTCCCGCGTGGTTCCAGTTAACTGTCATCTATCAGAGTACTGTAAAATTTTGAGGAAGCTGCGTCATATAGTTTGTGTTTGACAACCATTGAAAGAAGCTAGTATGTATGTGACTGAGTATGCAGTCACCATTGCAAAAATCCATAAATTGAGCTACGAACTCCTACTGCATCCAGCAAGTTTTTCAGATTTAGCACCCTCAGGCTATTTTCTGTTTACAAACCTGAAGAAATGGTTGGGAGTTAAGTGATTAAGTGATTTGAGTCTAACAAAGAGCTCACCACTGAAACAATCGCCTATTATGAGGGCCTTGAGAAAACCTAATATATGGAAGGAATAAAATAAGTTGGGAAAACCGATGGACTAAATGTATCGAGCTTAAAGGAGAAATAAAGTGATTCTTCTTCAAAAAAAAAAAAAAAACTAACCTCGTATGAATACACATTATACATATACACATAAACACTGTGAGAAATATAAAGTAAAAATTACTAAGTGAGCATTGGAAAAATTGTTTGAATATAATGGTGAAATTTTCAGGAACGTCTTATTTTATGCTAGGAATCATTCCTGAAAAAAATAACAATATTTCGTTAAATATTTTTCCGAAGAATTGCCGCGTGGTCAATCACACCCTGGAATTCATAGTATATTTAATTTATTACAGTAGACATTCTTTTGTTTGTTTTCTTTGTAAATGGTAAGTATTTAAGTAGGTATAAGAGCAAGTTTAATCACATTATACAAATAGCGTTATGGGTCCCAGCCAGCGTGCCAGCCCAACACACGCCATAACAAATAATTGAATTTTAATTTATTTTATTATTTTTTAAATTAAAAAGATGAATTTTTTTGACACTATTTCAACAGGCCCAGGTGATCCCAATAAAGGTAAAAATTGTCTAAAATATGTATTTTTGTATTCGCAAGGTACCAAACATAATTATAAGTTCAATAATCATTTAATTATTTTCTTTTAAATATGTTTAATATTTGATCAAAAATAGCCGTGTGGTGAAACACATAGTAATTCAAAATGGGTTAAAAATTCCCACTCAATATTTTAATTTTATTTTGAATTTTGTATCAAACTTAAATTGACTAGAATATGACATTATGCGTAGTCATTCTCAGTACTATCTATAATTAAATTATTTTTTTCAAGTTTTCTTTGTTTTTTTAGTACTTCACAAAATATAATTTTTCTAAATTAAGAATACTAAATTCAAAAAAGTATATTACATTACAGCCTCCAAAATGTGACAATATGTCAAAATGCAGTAAGATTTATTTTTAAAAGCAGTTCAATGTCAACTTGTCAAAAATTAAGAAATAAAAACAGTTTCTATTATTAATTGTTATTAAGAACAGCAATTTTAATTATTCCAAATTCAATTTTGTCCAACTGTCGAAATGTCAAAATTTATGTTACTAACGACGTATGCGCATCAACTAAATTAACAAAATACAAATTATAACACGAATGTGACAACGAATATAAAAATAAAAAAAAAAAATTAAATAAAAACAATAACTTAAATATCAAAACAGTGAGTGGGAATGAGGCTTAATACTTATTTAAATCTAAAGCTTCAATTCTTATGATACACTCATTATATCACCTCGGTACTATGTCACATAGTAATTTTTACTCCATATTTCTCACAGTGTACATAGTTGTAATATAGAACAATTGAAACGAATCTGAATCGCAAGTATCTTGTATAGAGAGTTTCCTGCTGATAGATTAAATGATTGCGGAACGTATCTTGTCTGCTCCATACATCTGAACATCTGAATGAATCCTTTGAAAATCATAAGAACGTGAATATTCAAAACGGTTACACAGAGAGAAATACACATCAAGATGTAGTTACGTTGATACATTCAAAACGCCACTGGATAGGAAAATATAAAAGCATTATACAGAATTCGTTGAAAATATAAATGGGAAAACCCGCAAGTAGTTTTTGTATTTACTATATTTTCAATTCTTCTATGGACAAAGTATGTTACAAGTATGTGGGGAGTTTGAATGTCAAATACTTTAGATTTGAGGTTGTTGAGGTAAAAGTACATATTGTGTATTATTTACATATTGAAAGGTGTCCAAAAATATAATAATGGTGGATATATTTCTTTAAAGAAAAAATCCTGTTGTAAAATATTATAAAGGAAATACATATCTGCAACATTATAGCGATACAAATAACACAAATCTCTGTCAGAAATCTCAAGAAGTCTAAGTGCAACGGAAGTGTGTGTGTGTGTGTGTGTGAAGGAGTCGTAACGTCAAACAGCTGAACGCAGCCAGAGACTAGGTTACACTTTCTGAAACTATTAAGTAGATCCTCGTGAAGTAGTGCAGAATAGAAAACTTGCTGAAACTTTATAAATTTGTTCTACGATACTCAATAATTAATAAAAAAAATTAAATAAGGGTAGGTTTCCGAAACTTTCAAGAAAATAAAGAGTTTTAAAACATAGAAATTTCACGTACAAGTACATAGGGATTCATTAACTTCTGCATTTGATTGAAAATTTCGAAAGGCATTAGGTCTAAATTTTCAGGTTATGTACATGTACTCTAGCGGTGTTGTCAAATGTGCTTGCGATTTAGAGTATCTAATTTTTTTTAGTCAATGGGCTTGTGTCCTATGCCTTAATTTCTATAAAAGTGTACTATATATTGATAAAGTGGGTTACTAAAACCTCAAATGTCCAATTATTTTTTAATAACTCCTTATATGCTAAGAGATATTAACAATTAAAAAAGTCATTTTGTCTCTTTGTTTATTAAAAGGATTCAACGTTGTACACATTCCAAATGCATGTGACATCACAGCCGCTGCCAACCTTACAGCTCATAAATCTCTGATATATGTACTTATATATCAAAATATCAAATATTATTTACAGCTATTTCAAGAAACAATCAAATTTCAATATTATGTCTGCCTTAGCAGGGTTAAATAAAATAAAAACTTATTATTCTTTGATTTGACTTGATTATTTGACTACCAACAGCTACAGAACATTACCACAGTACTGACCTACTCAACAAATAATTGACGTTAAAATGCATTTCACGTCATACAAATATGGCCGACCATTTCTAGCGCTAAAACTATAATTCAAATTTTTAATTGCTATATCTCCGTCAATATTTAGATATTTAATAAAATAGTCGCACGCCAATACACATTTATTAACATCAATTTCAATCAACAATTGAAAAATCGACCACTAAAAAATGAGGATACAAGTCCATTCAATGTTTATAAATTTTTAGTAATTTTTTTTTTTTTTATTTATAGTGTATTATTATTACGAAATTTTTTTAAGATGAATTTTTGTCTGAATATATTAAACAATTCTATTAAAATGCACTGAATATGTTATGGAAAAAAAAGTTTCAAAGTCTCCATATAAAAGTACCAGAGGAGTCACTGTTTCACGTGCAAGCTAAAGTTCTGTCAATAGTAGTAGTAAAAAGTATTCTATTTGACTTTTCCATATACTTTCTCGATGAAACAAAGAAGAAACTTCTCTTAAATGATTTTTTAAATTAAAGTAAGTACTCGTACTTAACAAAATAAATCGTTTGATGCCATTCAGAATTCTTAAGATCTATTCATAAAAACAAAAATAGAAAACAAATTGTAAATAAATTCTCATGAGTAATGGAAAACAACTCGTTATAAACGAATGTACGTATTTTTGCTAGACGCACACTAGACAACACTACCTTAGACAACTTGTGTTTGCTAAACAGAAGATTGAGAAACCAGTAACAAGTTTGTCTGCGAGATGTCTTGTTTAAAACAAAGCTATAATTTACAAAAATACGTATAATACGAAATATAACGTAGTTATAATATAATATACGATTAGCTACTTCTCATATACCATTAGGTATTCTTTGTATATTCATATATGCTTCATAAAGTGAAAATAATATCGTGTATAACAATTGATTTCCGGTCTAGGACAGGGGCCAACGAGGCTAAATTAAAGCGATTCCGAAAGGCGCGCTGGGTTGCGACCACAGAACATTCGCTCGAAAAGTAGGCCTCAACGGCAAACTCACGCTCCTCACTGTTCCAACGCATGATGGCGACTGAACTGTGTCGGAACAAAACTTTATTGTCCCGCCTTTCGAACTAGACCACTAGCGCTCCGCTACGACATCAACCAACTGAATCGCGCGCTTTTTAAAAAAGGTAGTTATGCTGCTGCATCCTGTATATTGCATATACATGAAATGAATAAATATGACAGTACATATTATGTACATGCAGCAATGTTTAAATATGTACATACCTTTGCCTTTGCACATACATGTCATATGTGTAGGTTTTATATCACAACAACATATACATAGGATATACAATATACATGGATGTATATACATTGAATATAGTATTTATATCCAAATGTTTTCTGCGTTCTGTGAAAAAACCGAGTCTTATAACTTAGTGTGCTTCTAGCCTTATTTTATTTCTATTTACGAGTATAACATAGTCATTTAAATAAAATCAGCTTAGGTCATTCTTTATCTTCAAGAAGTACCCATGTTTTAAAACTAGCTAGTATATATTGAATTAGTTTTCGTTTCTTTAGCTAAATTAAAGATTTATAGTTTTCTAAAACCCTCGTAATCCAGAAAGTTCGTTCAAGTTTTAAAAACAGCAGAAAAATACGAGTATAGACGACCATGGACAAAATCCCTCGATAAAGTTAAGGGAGGATTAAGATCAGAAACTTACTTCCGGATAATGTTGGTGTTTCCGAGATTTAAGTTAGGGTAAAATAGAAACAGTATTTTGATTTTATGTAGGACACTTCTGTTACGTAGATTTTATTGTCGTATGTATTCAGGACCGACTGGGGCATGAGGCATTTTTACTAGTTAGACAAACACTGATTTTCCTAACCCAAAGAATAAAATTATGTTTATAGTTTATCCCTGAATACATTTACATCCAGTCTGACTGAAGTGATTTGTTTCGTCGTTTAAGCGCTGGTGGCTTCAACTCAGGAGATACATTACTAGGTTTACAAACTTTTGAGGTAGTGATGTAGTTTGGATATCGATCGTCAGACATATTTTTAATTTGACTTGAATATGCTGTTAAGCATTTAATCTTCCAATGCAGAGCAACGAATGCCTACAGAAATTATTTATACAGAGTTATGGTAGACAACGGATTGGCGTTGCCAACGAATATGCAGGATTTACTGGAAAATCCGAGGTGGCCGGTGTGCTTAATAAAACACAGGATGTAGAGTGAGGCGGGACTGAAAGTATAGGATGTATGTAATAATAAATAAAATGTAGATATGTAGGTTATGAAATGTAATAATTAGGGCGAAAAATGGTCCTAGGAAGCCCTGTAATTAAAAAAATATGCTGTTATATGTAAAACTCCTAAATGCAACCAAACTAAATTCTAATGCAGCTAGACCAACAACTGCGGCAGATGTACTGGCTGGAAGGACGTAATTCACAACTGAGCACTGAAAACAAACACCTGCTTTATAAAGCCATACTTAAACCGGTATGGTCATATCATATTCAACTATGGGGGTAGTGCATCTACCTCTAATATTAAAATAATCCAAAGATTACAGTCTAAAATGCTAAGGATTGTCACGAATGCACCACGGTTTGTACCTACTAACACAATACATCGGGATCTGAATATACCCATAATTAACGAAGAAATAGTGCTTAGAATCAAAGCATGCGAAGACAGATTACTTGAACATTCAAACAATTTGGACAACTGTCTAATGTCCAATATTTCCATAGTACGCAGACTAAAAAAGAAAGTACCTCACAACCTATTAATCAACTAAACAGAATCTAGGATCTATTGAAATTGAGGGATGAGTCGATTGGCACATCGCGCACAAGACACTTTATTATTTTTACATACCTATCACTGAATGCCCTCTAAACAGGACAGATTGTAATAATCTATAGAAATCAAATAGAAAAAAAAAGTAAGAAAAAGAAGTGCCCTTTGCTAAAATCAATTGTATCTAGTCACAATTATCTTTCATACAGAAAGAGCCAGACAGAAGAACCGCAGATTGCCACTAAAGAACTGGATCGATATATAACGCCAAAGACACCATAGAACGCCGAAATAGTAGGAATGCATCGGTAATGAGACCTAATTTGCTGATTAGGTACGTCTCAATGAATGAAATTTATTAGTTATTTTATTTATTTTCATATTTGTACGGTAATAATTACGTATTTTTATTTAACGTTGGTTCATTTTAAATGCAAATTCTATCACTAACAATCTGTTATCTATCTCGGATATTTCCATGATGTCATATGCTAATAAGCGTATATTTATATTTGGTAAACAAACCATTAAATGAAAACACAACAAAACCCAGAAAGCATAACGCTTGTCCGACAATCGAACGGCAGGCACTAACTTTTCAGTAAATATCAGAAATATAATACTTACTGCTTACAAACCCTTAAATTATATGTTGTAAACCATCGAAAATGCAGTTGTAGTTACAGTCTTCAACGACAGATGTCACTTACCTAAAACAAAATAAAACAATTATTAGCGCCAATTTTAAAAATCATGTTCATTATTACTATTAAATACTAGTAAAGTAAATACAAGGAAATGTCTAAACACAGTTAGATGGATTTTCGAGAACAAATATTATGGTATTTTATTATTAGAGGGGATACATTTACCGTACAATGTACTGTACTGTGTGCTGTAATGATTTTATGATAAGAACTGCTATTAAAATTGTTATGACTATAGTAATTTTTGTCATAAAATCATTACGCTCCGTGGTACAATGTCACATAGTACTTTCTTGTTTGTAATTTCTCACAGTGCAATTAATATGTTTTTTTGTGTTGGATATGTGGCTTATAAGAGTATAAATATCAACAATTTACATCCCTTTATAAATCTTGCTTTGCATAATTTCTAAGAAATAAATTTCTCTAAACCAAACCACAAGTAATTTGAAAGTTCTTGAGAACATCGTTTTCAATTGTCGTGAGATGAGAGTCGTGAGAGAACAACTCTGCTATTGTCGATCTTTGTACATTCTTTAGATGTTTCATTTTGGAGAAACTCCTCTTGGGAGTAACGTTAGTTATTATTCAACGCAAGTAAATCCATTGTACTTATACCGTTTCAACATTAGGTATTGAAGAAGTTAAACAATTGTTTGTTACAAGGGTGTAAAAGTTAGAAGTCCTATATGTACCCTGCCCAAACCCCAATTCGTTATAAAGTGCCCAATAAAATACTGAATTGAAGAATTTTTAACAATAAGGCTTTATTTCCACATAGCACTCACTGTATTGATATTTAATTTACGTTTTTATTTAATATTTTTATTTTTATTTATTTATTATATTAATTGTGTGCCTTTCGGCTTTACAATCTACATTATTATATTTCTTAATACATTTCATATAAATTCAAACTAAACTTAAACTATTCTAGACTATTACTACTTCGAATAGTACTTTCTGTTTCTTCTTTCCTTGATCCTCTCTCTTCATGTCCCTTACTCCTCCTTTATTCACACCGTTTTCTGCTTCTCCTTCTTTATTGCCTGTATCTTCATCTATCACCTCTTGCCTTCCTTGTCTCCTCTCGACAAACCCTCTATTATCTTTTCACTATCCTTCCTGCCTTCTCTCTTCGTTTTCACTTCTCCACTTATGTCTATTACAGGCATAAACACTCTATCTTTACTATTTCCTCTTGACTCTCTTACTTTACTATTTCTTCTTGACTCTCTTCCTTTACTATTTTATTATTGTCTCTATCTCCGTCATTCACCTCTTGTCCTTATCTCCTTTCCGCAAATCCTCTATTTTTCTGGACTGAAGTTTAACTGTTTCCTCGCTACTTCTCTCTTTCTCCTGCTTCCCTTCACTGCCTCTTTTAGTACTTCCTCTCTCTTCATGTTCACATTCGTGTTTAATTTGAGTTAAGTTAATTTGGTTGGTGCACATACGTCGTATGTTGTTAATTGAATGTGGAATAATTAAAATTGCTTTAATATATTAAATTGCTTAAATTGTTTGTAATAACAAGTAGTAATAGAAATAGTTTTCTTTAGTAATAGAATAGTCTTTTGGAGGTTAAAATAAAATATGTTTTTTTTAATTTACGTACTTATATTAAATTCTAAATTAGAAATGGTGTAAGGAATGACTAGGCATATTCCCATATGCTATACAACTTAAATTAAATAAAAAATTAAAACAGTGAGTGGAAATGTTACTAAACTGTATGTCTTTGAAAAGAAATCAACTAAGCACTAAGAAATATTAATTGTGGTGTCACTAACGCGTCTCAATATACAACTAAAGAATCGTCCTTTGTTTTGTTGTATCTAGTTTATGTTACTTCTTCGTGTTATAGTGAATGTAAACGGCGAAATTTAAAATGACAGCTCTATTTTATGAGGATAGTTTGAAAATTCAGTAAATTTTTGAATTTCCCACATAGCACCCGGAAACTGCCATCTATTAATAGACTACTGTCAAAGTTTGAGCGAGTTTGTGTTTCACAGCCATTGAAAGCAACTATCCGTGCGATGGATGCCGCGATTGCGATTAAATGTGTAGTCATCATGGCAAAAACCTCTAAATTTGGCTACGAACTGCTACCCGTTCATCATATTTTCTAGGTTAAGCCCCGTGCGACTATTTCCTGTTTCCAAACCTGAAGAAATAGCTGGGCGGTAAGAAATTTGGGTCACACAAAGAGGTTATCACTGAAACAAACGGCTATTTTGAGGGCCTTGAGAAAAAATTGGATAAACGCTGAACTAAATGTATCGAGCGTAAAAGAACACTTTTTTGGCGAAAAAAATATCTTTTATTGAGAAATAAAGCGCATTTATAAAAAAAAGAAGTCACTGAGTTAATAAACTACCTTCGTATGTTAATAATATTTTAACAAAATAAACTTGTATTACGAAATGGTAAAAATTTGAAAGGACAAATTTTCAGGATGTATACACCCCTATGTATACACATATAATTCTTGATCCAATTACTGAAAAACAAATAATCACAAAGCTAGGGATCAATATTCTTTGTAAAGTTTAAAATGAAAATGTGGAGGGTGAGTGGGGGGGGGGTATCTTCTTGTATACTCGTACGTGGGACCGCTCTTTCTATGCATATGCTAGTATACTATATATTTGTAGTACATATATAGTATATGGTATAGTAGAATTTTGTATAAGGGTAGGTGGTGTACAGGGGGTGGTAAAGGTTAGCACTGGTCCATGACGGAATTAAAGTTGGATATACGTACGAGTACGGTAAGTTCTAAATGTAAAAGGCTTTCAAACCTAAAGATCTTTCAGTTTGTTAGTTCGTACTTAAGGAGTAGATCGATGGGGTTTAAAACTATTTCGTTTATCTCCGAAACTAAGAAAACCCAACTATTAAGGGTAGTTACATAATTACAGTTTGCTGTACTTAAAATAGAACGGTGTACTCGTATAGAGTGTGGTACAGTGTTAGTTATATCTATGTCAATTTTGTAAGGATGATGGATGACATCAAAAGAAAAAATAGGATTTGAGAGAAAATCATTTGAAATAGTTGAACAGCGACAATCTTGTATTTTCTTTTCAAATATTTTTGCTGAATACATATATAAGGAAAAAGTTGAAGACGACACTGCGGTCAAACAATACGTGCGCAGTTGGCTACTAGTGCATCCGTATTTTTTTCATGAACGATCAAAAAGCTATACTATACGATGGAGAAAATTTATTTCTGTAGAAGAAAACTATGTAGAAAATAAGGCACCGCATTTGTATTTTTATAAATCACTGTATTAAAATATTCCGGTTTATATTTGAATAACCCTCGTACTTATATTCATCATTCTATTAAGGAGATCCTCGTGACGTAGTAAAGAATGGAAAACTTGCTGAAACCTTGTAAATTTGTTCTACGATAGTCAATAATTAATAAATAAAAAAAAAAAAAAAAAAAAAACATTAAATACAGGTAGGTTTCCGAAACTTTTAAGGAAATAATTAGTTTTAAAAAATGGAAATTCTACGTACTAGTATATGGGGATTCATTAAGTTGGAAAAGTGGAAAAAATGATTGAATATGGTTAAAAAATCAGCAAGCTTTCGATTAAAATAATATGTTTAATAAAAAATAGTATGTTTTCGAAGAAATAACAAAAAATATTTTAAGCGACAATCATCCGTCTCTTCCGCTGTTCAAAACACGAGGTTAGATTTGGCTTACACACTTAATCGACGCATGAGTATTCGAAAGGCATTAGGTCTAAGTTTTCGGATTAGAGTACCTTTTTTTAGAAATTGAATGTTTATAAATTTTGTATTAAAATTGCATGACATTCCGACCATTAGTTCACCAGTTACAGTGGTTTTAGTGACGCTACTTATGTAATTTTCAAAAAAAAATGGAAAAATATGAATATCGACTGCATTGCTTTTTAATTGGAAAAAATACGGGGTCCGATAACACTTGCTTGAACGGTAATAGAGGCGCCACCTATATGTCATCTACACACTTATTGAGTGATGTGTTATAACTGATATGTAATTAATGTCACTTATTCTCAATAAATAATGAGTTTAGTAGCAATGAGTGAGAAGTAAACTGACCTGGCTGGAAAAAACATTTCAATTACTCAATAAAAATGAAGACACAATCCCGTTGAGGTGTAGTGTCGGAAAGAAGCCCACGTAAAAAGGAAACTACATGCTCATGAAGTTTCCTAAACAGTACCAAAACTTTTATTTATTGATTGTCTTTGATTTATAATTTTCTTTTTGTTTTAAGTAAAGCCTCGAAGGTGAAAACTTTTTCATTAGGTTTTCCTTGAAATTTATTTGTGCTGAGCATATATACTTTATACATCTATACTTTTCAGGGATTATTTTTCACCTTTGGCGATGGCTCTGTTGTTTTCCGCACCGTAGAAATGATCATATGGTTTATATAAGTATTATATTTCCTTGTTTATTTTTTCTATTATATATAAAACAAATTTGAAATCAAATACCAATATTATTTGTTATGAAGTTATACGAGATTATATATTTAGGGAAACATAAGAAAGTCTCTGTCAAATATTTTTGTTTAACGTACTTGTATATACTCGACTCGAATTTCCGCCACTTTGATAAAATATATTGAATTCTTTTTAGATGATTTTAAATATGATTTATAAAATAAGCGAACATTTATTGTGCTTCACCACTCGAAGAGAGTGCTTAGCAGTGGTGCACAAGGTAACTCTAACTCATATATAACAGTTTTGAAAATTAGATACCAAACCTCAGCGTGCCAGAGTCGTTTACAACAATTGCGCGATTGGAAAAATTGATGACGAGCATAATACGGTATTTGTTGCCATAGGAATACTTTATGTTTACGGTGGGTTACGAACGTAATTCGAACGTTCCATCACTGAAAAAGTAAAGCCTTCTCGCAAGCTGCTTTTATATTGAATTGAATCAGAAAATAGGACAATATTCGTTTTCAAATCATTTTTTTGCTCTATCAAAATCATTAAAATCAGTGGAATAAAACTTAAAATCAAGATACCATCTAAGGTTTTGCTTTTTTCGATTCTGATTCGCACTTATAGTTACTTAAATAAAACAATTTAAACATAAAAAAAACATGTTTTTTTTCTATAATAATTAATCTGCTGTATAATAATGGCCATCTATAGTTCTTGAATCAAAAATGGTCAAATATCGTTTCACCTTAATCCAAAATATAATACAATAATTTTTCTACTTCTTCTAACACTTGATTTCTTTACTTTGATAACATCAATAACATCAATTCTTTAACATAATACAGATCACAGATTTAGCCATGTCGTACTACATGGCGTGCTCAGAAACACGAATGCTGAAACATTGCGGAGGCGTCAAAATCGAGGCGTTCGTAACCTGAGGTACTACTGTATATGTAATCCTGTGGCAAATATATTCGAAGTTAAGATACCGCACATTCTTCATCACGTGCTCTGTTCAGGAATGTTTATAGCGATAGAATTGTAAATTAGAAGTATTTTACAGTAGTGTACGGTTACGAATATTATACACATTGATTCTTAATCTCTTTTTTTTTGGAAATGGACTTGCTGTAATTTGATATATATTTGAAAATAACAAGCGAAAGAGACGAAAGATGTTGAAAATATACGCTTAAGTTTCAGGCCACCATGGGCGCATTTTCATTCTGGATTTATTAATTCTAAAATATCTAAACGTTTTTACCTTTCATTATCCTACTTCTTTATAGATAATCTTGCAAGCAGTGTGTTTTATTTTAACGTATTTCCCGTTTAGAAAATTTGCCATTTTTTCAGAACAACGGGGACTAAATATCAGTACGTTTTTCCGGGAATTCCCGCACGGCATCCTCCAAGCGTAGTATATACTTGGCTTGGTCATAAGCGTGAGACGAAAATAAAGGTCTGTGGATCTAGGATTATATTATATTATAAAGAAAATATTCAAAAGCAGAACTTCCGGATATTTAACAGGATGTGATCCTTTTTTTCCCTGGGTACTGGACTGCTCGTAAATTGTCTGTAACTAGTTACCATTCTTCACATGTGATAATAAATTGGAATTGTATATGGGTTTTCACGAAACGCATTTTTTTTTGTAGAAGTCGTGACATGGAAATATATTTTCTATTTTCTATGGCCACCATACAGGGACTCCCATATATTGTTAGGGTGTCATATTCCTATAATAAATGTTGTGTAAATATATGCTTTCGTAATCTGATGCGGAAATGTTGTACATTCGCTGCATTTTAATTTATAAACATCACTTATGTATATATGTATACATTATATACATAGACGTCCGCTGAAAATTTTCCAAGGATGAAAAACTATAAGCAGATATTTAAAATCAAAGAAAGTCTGAAAAACCTAACTGACTTCATCATTATATCTGATTGCATCTCCTTAATTTACGAGGATAGTTTGATAATTTAGTGACTTTTCTTTTTTGAAAATGCGCTTTATTTCTCAATAAATTATACTTTTTCGGCAACAAGTGCTTTAATAATCAATAGGGTCTCCATTAAACTTGATACATTTAGTCCAGCGTTTTTCCAATTTTTTTATTCCTTTCAAATAAAAAGTTTTCTCAAGGTCCTCAAAATAAGCGTTTGCTTCAGTGGTGACCTCATTGTTAGACCCAAATCTCTTACCGTCCATCCATTTCTTAAGGTTTGAAAACAGGAAATAGTCGTAGGGGGCTAAATCTGAAGAATATGCTGGATTAAGTAGCAGTTCGTAGCCCAATTTATAATTTTTAGGCGTGGTTACTATACACTCAATCGCAATCGCGGCATCCGTAGCGCGAATCACTCGCGGCTGGTGATCTGCTTTCTCAAATGTTGACAGTAGTCTATTAATAACTGGCAATTGACGGGAGCTACGCGGGAAATATACATTCTCGTATTTATAAATATATTTTATATATTACAAATATTTATAAATGCATATATTGTTTTTAATGCTAACAACTATCTAGTTAAAATAAATATTTAAGCAAACAAAAAAGTAAATTTGTATAGCCAGAGCATTGTGTGATGAAAAGCTCACGTTTAATTTTATGTAGTGTAGATTTTGAGCTACAGGGTGGCAAGTGCGCTTCATTTGCCAAACATTTCGGACGCCTATGCTCATATATATGTTCAAGTATTGTTTCACGAGTTTTGTAACGGATCCAATATTTAGTTGGAACATATTCGTGTTAGCAAGTGTTGCATATGTATTTCCGGTGTGAAAATTTAACTTATCGTGTTACATTTGCAGAAATTATTTTCAATGTTCTATGTTTTGCTTCTGGGAAAACATTACTGCAGATTGCTATAGTGATGCTTGCATACTACACATGCAACTTTGCCTACAACTGTATATATGTATAGTTTCGAATTTTACATCACTTCTTTAAAAATAGATGTGCCACATGCTCTTTTCTGCCATATACTAAGTGTGTTCAAAAAGTAACGAGAATTTGGAATGTAAGAGACCCTGGGTGGTAATGAAATGTGGAAAATGTGGAGTGGTGTTTACAGAGAAATGGAAGTGCAAACAATAGTGAAATGTTTTTCTTTAACCATTACGTGTATAACATCTTATTATTAACGGAAATTACTTTCTTATTTTTTTCATTTATAATAGATTTGAACTTTGACATAGACTTGCTTCAATTTTTGAACTTTACGCAAATGATGACACAGTGGCCAAGTGCGTTGATGTTGGATGTCAGACAACTGTGTCTTCGAGTTTGATCTGACAAAATTTAAGTAGTAATATGAGAGCTCTTAGAGAGAGATATTACGTAGTTGTGTAGCCTACATATACGAGGCCACGACACCATAAAAACTGGCAGCGGAACAGCATTGGAAATAGGCTGATGGTAAATAAATAAATTTAAAAAGAAAAACTATGCAAATATTCTATAATATATTACTATGAAACAACTAAAATCAATTGCTTTTCTTATTGAACACTATTTTAACATATTGAAACAATGAAATATATATTTCTTAAAAACAAATAGGAACAATGGAAACAAGGAGATGGAATCGCAAGGTTTAGACTATGGAACATGGAGGATGTATGTGAAGGAGAAGGAGAAATTGGAGCGCATTAAGAGTACGTGTCGTGAGATATTGCAAGGAAAGAATGGAAGAAGAGAATGGATAGCGGAAGTAAGAACAAAGAAAAGAGAGAAGAAGAGCAAACGAGAGGAAGGAAGATTTTAAATGTAAATTAGATAAAGATTAGTTTAAATAAGATTAAATGAAATGTAAAAGAGATTGTAAAACCGGAAGCCAAAATAAGAAATACAAATACAAATAGCTTCAAAATCGAGGAAATTTCAAGTAGATAAACAAACGACGAGAATTAGAAAATTGCCCTAACTTATCCAATAATACGAGTATCATCTACTTATACTAGTATATCTACTTTATCTTAATATATCAAATCCGATAGAAATAACGCCAGACTATTGTACTTTCGGGATCATATCTCAACGCTATATATGAAATCGTTGAAATATTTTTACGGTTTGTGTGCTCAAATATCACTGCCAAATACTTATTAGGCAGCAGTGTTTTCTTTTAAATATTTCCTTAGTTCGTATAAAGCTCGTCTGTCGGTAAAACAGTGACCGATCAGTGAAAATATATATTCACGGAAGCCAAAGATGACGTTGTAGGAATAACGGCCAACACAGTTGATATTTAGAGTCGACAGAACTCACTGTGTATATTGTTAGGTTATAATAAAATTAGATAAAAAGGAATTGACAATTTAAATAAAAAAATTTAAATGTCGTTTCTTTGATTTGAGGCATGATAATATGATTTAAGTTATAATAATTATTACAATTATTATAATGTGTATGTAAATTACTAAAATAAACTTTGATTTCAGAGATACACATGAGTCTTATATATTTATTTGAGTGCAGTTGAGAACTTTAAACTTTATTAGCACTTAAAAGAATATATAAATTTATAAACATTAACAATATAATTTATAACTTATAGATATTAGCATGGGTACTTAAAATAAAGAGATTAAATTAGTTTTATTGATAAAGTCAATAAAGTTTTTCAGCCTTTCCCTGCTTTCAAATATCTGCCTATAGAGCAGCAGTGTTGTTCACACACGCACACATGCAGAATGTCATTAGTATTAGGAACAGACCAAATTTAAATGATATTAAAAAAAAGCCTCAAACAAAAGAGTAACGATCCATTCTTTTAGCTTCAGGTGATTTTCAAAAACAATGTCATCAAAATTCAGGAAAATTGTTTAATTCGTAATAATTAAATTATGTATTTTTTTTTATTACGTTAAAAATTCAGATTTATAGATAAAGTTTAAAAAAAGCTTTTGTGATTTTTTGTATAAACATTTTACGAAATATAATTCAATATTCATATAAAGCGACCCACCGGGTGAATAATTCAATTTTTTACAGCAAAATCTTGAACGTGTTAAACTAATTTTTGTGGGTTTTTTTTATTATTGAATATTTTATATTTTATGGAATGTGAAAACTTATTCAAACTTATGATTCTTGATCAATAATTTGTAAGAAATTTCAAATAGGATTCTTTTATTCTCCAATGTATCTGGTAAACATAATAATTACAGTGAATTGGGCAATTAACAGACAGAAAAATTACTGGCAGGTGGGAGTAATCGGTGCGGAAGCGAATCAAGGTAGAAGAGGGAGAAATATTTTGGAAGAGGACACGAGAAGAAAAAGAAATATTTTTGAAAATAAGTGCTCAATAAAACTGATTCCATTCGGCATCTTTCATTTGAAATGAACCATCTGAAATTAATTAGTGAACCACTCCAGCGATGTTGGATACGTTCACTCGCGCTCCACAGATGGCGAATGAACGAAAAATGAAACGTCTGAACACAAAGTGAACGTTCACTCCAGCGGTTTCCAATACGCACAACATCGCTTGACGACATAGTAGAGTATAATGCCAAATGAGTGTTTATTTGCATATTTGGCGGGTGAACAAGCAATGAAAGGAAAATGAACGGTTCACTCGAGTAAACCATTTGATATCAATTTAATAGACTAACTAGACTAAGATATAAATTTAAAAAAATGCAATGTAATTGGTAGTATTAATACTGAAGAATGTAATGCATATTTAATAATTTTCTTTTATCCTCTTTTAAATTGATAATAATTAAAATTATCGTAGTATTTTATTTACTCAACGTAATTTTTCATTCAATTATTATAAAAGTGAAAACTTGTTCAATTTATCTGCTTTTAAAAGACTAAAAGACTGATTTGTCTGATTTTAAAAGACTAAAAAGACATAGTGTGTTAAAGCTCCCACAACGTTTTTAATTGTCATTCATAGATATAGCCTTCACTGGACGACTATTTCATATCTAGGTTAATCTTCATTTTTAGCATAGGTACTTATTGTTCATAATTATTGTAACAGATTGTAACGTGGCATATTATCACAAAATAAAAAAAACGAATTGCCGGCTCATTGGTTAGAGCAATTAAATTAAATTATTTAAAATAAAATTAAAGTTAAATTATATATTAAAGTTAATTATTTTATTAAAATTAAAATAATTTATTGCCACTAAAACTCACAGCCGAAATCTGTCATACAAATATTTATTGGCAAATTAGGCTTTTAAAACAATTTTGAAGAATGATTGTAGATATGTCTACATAATATACGAGTATCCACTGAACTATAAATAAATCAAACCATTCAACCAAGAGGAAACATTGAAACATATTTCAAGAGGCAAAATAAATTTAAAACATGAAAAAGGTATTTTTTAAATAACGAAAAATGTGAAGGAGATCACCTGAACAGCATAGAATACAGCATAAAAATATTACAATAACTAAGCAAGAAAACAATTTTTTTTTGAAGATCACGATTGTGAGATGTATGTATATCTTGAGGCAAAATATGTAGATTACAATAACTTCCAAAAGAATGAACATACTCGTACGATACGCTGCGCAAATAACTTGATTATTATTTATATTTTATTTTAAAACTGTGATTATTACGTTTACTTTAGCTTATATTAAATCATTTTTAAAAAAATATAAAAGTTTATATTTTAAGAAAAATAAAAACTTTGAATATGAGTTATAAACAAGTTATTCATATAACGTTGTCTGCTTATAATGCTGAATTCTATTACCAACCATCCTCTACTATATTGGTACTTTTAATGATGTCGTGTACTACATCGTTGCCTTGTAAGTTAATGATTATGTGAGTACATGATCATAAAAACTAATTATCAGAGGTGTAGAGTACATATATTTTTATTTTTTATTTATTTAATGTTTTCCTTAATTAATTTAATGCCTTAGTACAATACATTTTAATCCTTAAATATATATATATATATATATATATATATATATATATATATATATATATATATATGTATATAAATATATATATATATATATATATATATATATATATATATATATATCACTATCCATCCTAAAATAACATTTTCCTCTCCTATACTCCAACGTCTCCTTCTTTCGCTCCTCCCTCTCTTCTCAATCTTAATATCTTCATTGTCTAATCTTTAAGCTATTTCTCTTATATCTTAAGATAGGCAGTTAAAGAGAAATAACAGTAAATCGTCCCGTCTACCTTATAACACCCACTAAATAATTTGATGAAGTGTCCTATTTTGTGACGTTTCTGTCACAATTATACTTCAATTATAGTTCGCATCAACTTTGTATTCCGATAGGTGGAGCTGTTTCGTCATTTGTAGCAGATAAAATAGACATTTTATATGAATGACTGCGAGAAACTGAACTATCTTCAATATGATATCAAACTTACTCCAAAATGTTTACTGAGCAGATTCTCCAACACAAAAACAGAATACTTTTAAAAAATAATTGTTGTAGATAAAATTTTAAACAGATTAACGGTAAAGCATATTATTCTTCGATGCTCCAGGTACTTATCACACAGACAAGGCTGTAATATGCCTGAGGAATACAGGCAGATATTTTAAAGCATGGAAGTCTGAAAAACTTTATTGACTTTATCAATAAAACTAATTTAATATCTTTATTTTAAGGACCCATACTCGTATCTATAAGTTGTAAATTATGTATTGTAAGTGTTTATAAATGTATATATTGTTTTAAGTGCTAATAACTTTTGAAAGTTGATGCACTCAAATAAATATTAAAAATAGATTGACATCGATATAACTAACACCCTGTATATAAACAACATAATAATGTGTTGGGTGTAACATGCATAATCTACTAATAAAGTTTTGTTATTATAATATGAATAATATATAGCACATCAGTGTATATATACAGTGAAAATTCATTATAATTAATGAATATTATGGAAATCCATTTATAGGTTATGACAGCTGCGTTCCCGAGGCCCCGTGTCCCCGTGTCCCGCGTTTCAAGCCCCGTGTCCCGCGTCCCGAGTTCCGTGTCTAATGTCAAAAGCAATTATTTTAATTAGATTTCCGAGTTATGTACAACACAATGTATACTGTTAATCCAGATACATATTTTTAATTTCAAGGTTGATACAAAACAATGTTTCTCATATTCTATACAGCGTGTCAGTTGTTCTCAAACTAGAGCTCGCGTGCTGAATCAAGTAAACAAAATTGGCCGCTTCGAATAAATTTGTTACTGAAGACCCCTGCAGAAGCGTAATATGTGATTAAAAGAAATAAGATTCAGAATGATACCTAAATAGAGATTTCAAATAAAGAGTCTCAAAACATTTATTCACCTTAGGCCTGTCGCACACAGCAAGCGTAATTAAGCGACGGCGAATGCGGGCGAAAATCGGCGACTCAAAACAAGCCGACGACTGTATTCTTTGCATGTGTTGTCTCACAATACCATTTACCACGTACGACGTACCGATACGACAGTACGCCAAGTCACACTTATGTACTGTGGGGTGTATTGGAGTTGTTTTACACTAACATAATTTACCATGAGAGCAAACTTTTACATTAATTTTATCGATACACCACTGTTATGAAAGAGACAATTACATTCCCTTGTTTGCGAAACGGCTAATTGCATTTATTTACAAGGTTGGGATCAGATTTAGCGTTGTATCATATATTCGCTAAAATTTGGTTCTAATGTGAGAGTTTATTACATTTAAAGGGTTCGGATAGGTAAAGTGTAGTAGCGTGTTGAATTCCCTTAAATACGCTTGTAGTGTGCGACAAGCCCTAGGCATATAGATTGTTCACTATAGTTCAAATTACGAGAGTTCTGCGGCGACACATACTTAAAGCAAGTTGTGGGGTATAAACTGGCGATATAACTAAAAAGCACTGACTCACTTATTTTTCTATGATGTATATAGAAACGATCAAGATAAAATTCATTATCGTATTATATATTTATACCGCTCCTATAACCTCTTTTAAGTATAAGTCACCGCAGAACTCTCGTAATTTGGACTATACCTTGCCAATGAAAGAAAAAAGAAAGAAAGAGAAAATTTATCAATATAAGGCACAGTTTTATCGAATTTAAGACTAAGTAAACAATCTGCCAACATAGTGTAAGTAGACAAAATGAAAACCTATTATTATTATTACTACTATACTTGAAATGACTGTACGCGGCTTTAGAAGCACTATAGACGTTGTACTGGCAACCAGAAGGTTTATGTCATGTACAAAAAGTTTACTTCTGTAGAAACTTTAATATACAGAACAACAATGTTAATTAAAGTCAATTTTGCTGTGCATTGTTGCGACAGCACTGTGCCCCTGTGTGTGTATGGTGTATGTGTGTGTCTGTGTATTATTGTACTTTAAGAGTTTGACAGAGAGCTACGTATAAATATAAGTTTCACTACACCACCTCTGAAACAATATTATTTGTTTCCTTATTTAATTTTTAATAATATTATTATACTAGTCTGTAGCTGGAAGGATATAACTACAGTCAGTGGCGTCTAGGGATATAGCCCTACCCTCGAAAAATTTCCCCATTCCAACTGTATTATGATCCTGCTCCTCCTCTCGCCGGCTCTGGTTACAACATGTGATGATAGATACCTAATTAGTTCGTAATGTAATTATGGCGTGGCTATTCATCGCCAAATTAATCCATTGCCGAGTCCCCTTTGTCTATACGTGTCTCTCTCTCTCTATGTCCTTTTTCAATCAGTCTCCGCGATGTGCTGCTTCATTTAATAATCGTGCTTCTTTGTGCATCATTTTTATTCTATTTTTTGTCATCGATAGTTCTTCACATTTTTTCATCTTCCATCAGTCACTGTTTCCATATGGAAATCCAGATAGAAAATTAATTAGCTTGCTACATACTAATTCCAAGGTTCATTTTCTGCCTCTCAAACAGAAATTGTAACTCAGTGTGCTAGATAACTACAAGCTAATTTCTATTTATATTTCCAGAGATGTGCACAAATAGTTTTCAAAAGTATTTAAATACTAAATAGACCAGGCTCCCAGAGGAGTTTCGTTTGCAAACAGTTTAAGGTCTGCATATTTTGTCTAAGCTTGTCTATTTTCTATTTAAATACTTTTGAAAACTATTTGTGCATCTCTGTAAATTTCTATTGAAATCATAAAAGGACTTGGGTAAGGCTACTGTCCACATAGCGTCACTTCATACGCACGATTTTGACATTTACCGCTTTTTGTACGCTTTCTAAGCCAATACATCCTGCATCTGATTCGTCGTCTTCTAATAAAAGCGTAATATACGCTATAATCACATCTTCTTTATCACTAGACATTTTCCCAATAAAAACGTGTTCTCTCAATGCTAAACTTCAGAGGAATGACTCTATTTGCAGCTTGCATGAAGCTTGTATGACGATAAAAGTTATGACAATAAAAATTAACGTCATCTTTTAAATCAGAAATACGCGATTTTAGTCTTGTTAGTTAAAATATTACTATGATTTAAATATTATTAGGTGTAACCTAAATTTAACCAGTTAAGATAATACGAGTGTGTAAACAAAGTAACGGGAATTTGTAATATAAAAAAGCCCGCGCAAAACATTTTCTAAAAATCTTTTTTTCCATGTAAAAATCGCCATGCACTATTGAAGGGTACTGATGAGCCTTGCTCATGTTTGGCATAGCTGACCCCTTTCAAAATACCATTACTTTTTGAACGAACCTCTTATACATATTTTATATTTAGCAAAATTATATTTTGTGTTTAAATAAATAAATATTTTAGAATAAGAAACACGTTAGGAATAAGAAAAATTAAGCTATAAATATAGCTATCTCTGTTATTCTACCTTAATATACAACAGTGTCCTTATCTATGTTTACTATAGCAGATGATCTTAATACCAATCTTAATTGATGTAATTATTTTTGCTTAGCATAATACATTTTGTAAATTTCCTTTTAAAGGATTTGTTTTTAGAATCTCCGAGTCTCAGGATCTCCGAGTCTCAGAATCTCGAGGTTATTCGTACCTGCAAATCACACTCTTGACATGGATAAGTTGTAAGTACGACTTCCTAGTGCATAGAAATGGAAACAACCAACATGGAGGAGCATTTTGTAAAACGAATCACTGTGAAGAAGTTGTCGCTGAACAGCAACTCCAGCAACTCTCTAGCAACAACTCTAGTTACTCCAGACTCTGAGTGCTCCAGAGTTTCAGTGCTCCTCGGCGCTCCTCAGTGGGGTCACAGTAGAAAGTTAAGTATTATTAAAATACTGGTATAAACATACCATAAGTTCTAGCAGGAATATACGAGTTTATACAAAAAAAAAACCGTTCTTATAATAACATTGTATAAAAGAAAATACCTAACATTTATCATTATATAAATCTAATTGTATTTGCTACGAGACTTTCAGAACATTATATTTTTATTTTATATAAAAAAGGTAAAAATTTCAACAACTGTATTATTAAAGAGAGAATTTTCCTTAAAGAAATCTGAATTAAAATAAGATAACTTTATTACCGTTGTATACAAGGTAGACGTAAAAGTAAAACAGTTTATAGAGTAACTAACATTGCCGTAGCGGCTAATCCAGTCTTTCTTCTACATATAGCTTGCATATGGTAGTTTGAAAACCCTCCGCCATATTTTCAACGGACGCTAATGACAACTCTATTCTGATGGAGATAGGAAAAAGTGGCCTTTGTCATTTATTTACCATAGTCTGCAACCAGGAGCGAACTGAATCCAAAACTGTTGCGCAAGAAGACGAAGGGCCTTTATTTAAAATTATTTTTTATTTCTGTTTATTATTATTATATATTATATTAATTGTGTGCCTTTCGGCTTTATAATCTACAGTATATATTTCCTAATACATTTCATTCTTATATAAATTCAAGCTTAAAACTTAGCGTAGTTCCGCTGAAAGTACTTTCTGCTACTACTTCTCTTGACCCTCTCTCTTCATGTTCTCTACTCTTCCTTCATTCTCACCGATTCCTGCTTCTCCTTCCCTCTTGCCTGTACCTCCGTCTCTCACCTTTTGCCTTCCTTGTCACCTCTCGACAAACCCTCTATTATCTTTTCACTATCCTTCCTCCCTTCTTTCTTCATTTTCACTTCTCCCGCGGTTTACCTCTATCCAACAAAATTATTTCTGCTTTCATTTTACAACGATTTCAACTAATGAGAGAAAAGCGCTTTACCATACTTCTCACTTTAGTTATTAGCATAGTATCTATTAGCTCGATACATTTAGTCCAACGTTTTTCACATTTTTTATTCCTTCCAAATAATAGATTTTCTCAAGGCCTTCAAAAAAGGCGTTTGCTTAAGTTGTTTCAGTGATGATCTCTTTGTTAGACCCAAATCTCTTAGCCATATCTTCAGCCGCTTATCCATTTCTTCAGCTTTAGAAACAGGAAAAAGTCGCAAGGGCCTAAATCTGGAGAATATGCTCGATGGAATAGCAGTTCGTAGCCCAATTTATGGATTTTTGCCATGGTGATCGCAATCGCGTCTTCCATTATTCGGATAGCTGCTTTCAATGGCTGTTAAACAGAAACTATAAAATTTAACAGTAGTCTATTAATAGATGGCAGTTGACGGGAGATGTGCGGGAAATTCAAAAAGTCAATGAATTTATTAAATGAACAACTATCAAACCCAAGTCTGGGAATCTAAACATATCAATCTAACGTCGAACATCATCGCTCTGCATCATCATCATCATCTTGGGTTTCTAGATCTTTGCTATCACATATTCCATAACTGGGTACATTCCAACTATGGCCCACTTTTAAGTTGCTATATACAATCAACCCGCTAAATCCACTGCATAACACACTCTTATAACATCTTCAAAATAATGTTTCAACACTCTTAAAAAATAGTTTTAACTTTAAATTGCGCTTAACTGTTTGAAATAAAAGTATCGATATACATCGATACTTATATTAGCGAAACAATCGATTTGATAATAACAAGTCTAATACAAAAACCCAATAATCTAAAATGCAGACCATTTATTTAGATTAGGTTTCGTTTATCGCACCTATTGACGGTTGATTTTACTGAAATGTATACCCAGAGTGCCGGTCCAGAAGCAAAGGAGGCTGAGAGAATCCAGGGAGAGGAGCCAGGGGACTAGAGGCTCATGTTCGGTTTAGTTTACGATTCTTTTTACTTTGAATAAATCCTTCGAAATCGTAAGAATCTAGGGCGGTGAGAGACGATGAGAAGCAATGAGAGGTGGTGAGAGGTAGTAAGGTGCGACGGTCCAGAAAGCTCAACATGCCATTTTGTGGTAGGCGATGTAAATCGAAATATGTACATGTGTAGAATTCTAAAGCGAACCCAAATCTGAGAAGCGCTTTTAGCTTTCCCACGCAGTTTTACGCGCCGTTGCGTTTCATTGAGCTTGTAGCATCTATTTATACTTGAATTTATATTATTGAATTTGTTTTTAGAGAAAAAAAAAAAAAAAAAAAAAATACAGATTTTCCTCTAAGGTGAATTTTGTATAATTCTTATTTTATTCAAACTGGTCTTACACGGTTTTGATTGTATGATTGTTATGTTTGTTTATTTGGGTATTTTAGCGGTTTTTAAACACGGACTCTTTTGGCTTTGTGGTGTGTTCCACATATATATTTACGCCCAGAGTCCAGACCAATGTAAATACCAATGTTAACCAGTTATATGCTTTAAAGTAACTTTGATCTATCTGTATTTTCATTTTATTTTTTATTAGCTGTTTTTTATTTGGCTTCAACTTTAAATAAATGATACGTTTATTTTGAAAGTGAAGCACAAGTCAGTTTTTGAACAAAAATGTGACAATGGGGAGAGGAGTCATAAGGTTTCTGATACCACCAGATTGATTGCTCTAATTTTATTTTTAATTTGGTTTTTAATCTAAATTGTACCGCATACGGGAATATACTGTAGTCGTTCCCTGCACCATTTAAAATACGTTTCCTTTTTTTTAGAACCTTACAAAGTGCAATGTTTCTAAATTTAAAAGAACTATATTATATTATAACCTCCAAAGCGTGACAATCTGTGAAAATGCAGTAGAATTTATATTTAAAAGAAGTTCAATATCTGTTTATCAAAAAATAACGATATAAAAACAATTTCTATTACTATATGTTATTAAAAAAAGAAATATTAATTATTCCATATTCAATTTTGTCCAACTGTCAAAAAATATATTAATAACGATGCATGCGCACCAACTAAATCAATTAAAAGACGAATGTGACAAGGAATGCCTATTCTGAAAATCTGAAACCTAGATAAAAATATTAAATAAAAACATAAATTAATTATCAAAACAGTGGGAATGAGGCTTAAGTATGTTATTTTGAAGTATAAAATTGTTCCTTTGTTGAATTCTACAGTCTCAGTGTTATCAAACTGAGCAACCCTAGCAATAAGACCTAATAGAGACTGGGTAATATTTCGTTAGGAAATATCATGCTTATCATATGCTTTTTTGTGAAATTCCAAAATTAGAAATTATCATACTAGGCTATTGATATTTATTCGAACGTCCGATGGCATTCGTAAGAACCTGAAAGAACCCGACTTCGACCGAATTATGGAATTATACTTGGATCAGTTATAACGGCAGAACTGATTACTAGATTCATTATTTAAAATTTGTTTGTTGTTTTTTGACATTTACTTTTGCTCTTCAACGGTCACATACTTAGTTCTGTTATTTTGGGATTATTGATTTTATAAATGTGTTATTTTAATAAAGTTCGTGACGTCGCAGTAAATGGGCATCAAAGTCCGCAAAGTGTGACACTGTGTGATAGGTACAGGGGAGGAGTCCAAAAAGCACGAAATTTGTGTAACGTAATTATACCATATTGATAGTTTTTTATTCTCATATATGTCTTCAACACCGCTGCTTGTACTTTACCAATTAAACTGGATAGTCCAAGGGATCAACCCGAATACCCTTTCTTTTTTTTAAATTTATTAAATTTAATAGCACCTCCTAGTCTTCCGCCCATATGTGCTGCTTTTTCCACTTATTCTATCCCCCTTAATTTTTTACATTTCAATTACATTAATATATAATTATATATCAACAAATAAAAGATGTACAAAGGAACTTATTATAACTCATTTTATCTAATTTACTGTTCAATCGTATCCGCCGTGAAATTATCCCAATTCCCTTGCTCTAATTCTTCTCCTTTACTTCCTATTACTGTCTCTGCATCTCTTCTTCTTCTTCTTACTTCATCATTCTTCAATAGCATTTTTCTAGTTTCAAAAATCTCCTTCGCATACTCATTATAATATCAATACCTAATCTCTTCATTTACTAGATACTCTAGACTTTCAATTTCTCTGACTTTTATTCTATCTTGAAATTTTACTCTCGCTTCATAGTAGTCTGGGCATTCTTTTAATATATGCATCAGTGTTTCCCGTTCACCTCATCTGCACCTATCATCACTCTCAACTTCAAGCTGGACTAACTTTGCTTTAATAGATCCATGGCCGCTTACTAAAAAGGATAAATACAGTCCAGGTTGAAACCACTTATATTGCTTTACAAACTTGACATTCTTAATGTGGTGATAAGTTAACCCTAAGTTAATAAGATAACCCGAATACACTGGGGTTATCAATGCTCTACTTCACTATGTCACCTCGACAACTATTAATATAGTTTAATTTTAAAGAATAAGTTAAAGCAGCTGAAAATATTTACTGCTCTCAGGGCGGTGTAACCCTTTCATTTTTTATTGCACGTTGCTTGATTTTAAATATTTGTGTAAATCGTAAACAATTGTTTTATGGTTTAATCAAAGTAATGGGAGCATTGCCCATTGCTCATTGCACAATGGACTGTGATTCTAGTCTGGGGTTGCCTGGTCTGTTTCTGGGGGTTCTGCAAGTAGTTTGAATTCAACAAAAACTCTTCACGTCAGACAAACACTTCATCACGAAATGTGACGACAGATGCCGTCGCCGTTGCTGTGTAGCCGAGCTGTTCTACATGTTCGTTCATGTTGTCTGCAGTGTACAGGACATCAAGAATACCAACACCAGGGTTAGGCATACTTCCCTAATGTTAGGTCTACTTGTAATGAATGGGCTTGTCTACCATTTCTTAATTTCTATAAAACTGTGTAATATATTGATCAAGTTAGCTACCAGAACCTTATATATACGCTATATTTTATGAGATATTTACAATTAAAATAGTTTTAATTTTTAGTTTTAATTAATAAAGGGATCCAACGTTATAGAAAATTCCAAAATCTCTTTATAAAACAAAGCGTACTTAGCACAGAACTCTTATACATATAACAAGTAACTGACCTATCTCTTAATAGTGCGACATGTTACGTCATAAATATGGCCGACATCTGTAGCGATAAAACTACAATTCAAATTTCTAATTGCTATACCTCCGTCAACATTTAGATATTTAATAGAAACGCCAAAATACATTTATTAACATCTATTTCAATCAACAATTGAAAAATCGACCCCTAAAAAATGAGTACACAAGCCCATTTCAAGTGACGTAGACGTACCCAGACGTACAATGAAGCCAGACTTATTCTACATCTCAGTTTTGTCCACGTAACGTCATACAAGCTTCATGCAAGCTGCAAATAGGGTCATTTCTCTGAAGTTTAGCATTGAGAAAGCACGTTTTTTCCGTGGACAAAGTCTCCTTTATATAAATGCAAGCTACAAGAAAGTGTACAACGAGCGAAAAATGAAGAAAGCGTGCGTATGAACTGACGCTATGTGGACAGTAAGTCTAAGAAAGATCGCACACCATGGACACGTTCTTCTTAGTGTTGTCTCTGGTTGTTTAATGTGTTTATAAGGTGTTGCCTATACGAGAAAAATGAAACTGTCTTAAGGCAGCCGTGTCTCCACTGTACGATTGCTTTAACAACGCAAAAAAAGTACAATATACAGTACAGTGTACACAAAAGTACTTTGATGCCCTTCACCTAAAGAACTAGGCAACTTAAGTATATTCAAAGCTAGTTAATCTAAAATAAATTGTAAAACGAATTAGAAAGTACAGGCTCCTAAAAAATTGCCAACAGAAGAATAACATCCAAGGCGTAGTCCACGGCTTTGGTAATATGTAATGCTTTTGTATATTATAAGTAGTAGACTACAGTCACGGAGACCTGTGTAGTGGACTTTCCACCCTTATTTGAACATCCAAATCAAGTACACCCTTACACTCTTTATCTTTTGATTCTAAAAAAAAACTTCTCTGATTCTTTGTAAAAAAAAAATCCTTTCACCTAGCAACGAACGACAGAAAAACATTTGTAGACTTTTGTTCAGACCGATGGACGCAATCGTCGTCTTGCCCACCCCTGGCGTACAGTGTGGTACTTATATAACGTACACTCGTATTCTACTTGAACGAAAAGAACCGTTGTTGTACACTGTATGGTATACTGACAGTGTACAGCGTACTGTGTGTGCCAGTGAGCCAGTGTGCACCCAATCCAGACATTGTCAAGGCATTTTCACAGTTGAGTAAATACGAGTATATTTTTTTCTCTATATGTATCTCGGGAATGGTATGGGAATACTATGCGAGGAGTAACGTTTACCCCATCGCAAAGCGACGTCTGTTTTATAAATTCGTATATGATTTAAGGAGATCCTCGTGAAGTAGTAAATATTGGTCAACTTGCTGAAACTTTGTAAATTTGTTCTACGATAGTCAATAATTAATAAAAACAATTAAATAAGGCCCACTGCACACGAGGCGACTGGTTGCAAACCTTAGCCCCAAATCTGCCCGAACTTAATGAGAATAGAACTGTGATGTTAGTGAGAGAACGAACGTGTATACGAGTGAGAGAAAACACACAATCGGTTCGGGTAGATTCGTAGCTAGGGTTTGCAACCAGTCGCCTCGTGTGCGGACGCCCTAAAGGAGAACCTCGTGAAGTAGTAAAGAATAGAGAACTTGATGAAACTTTGTAAATTTGTTCTACGATAGTCAATAATTAATAAAAACAATTAAATAAGGCCCACTGCACACGAGGCGACTGGTTGCAAACCTTAGCCCCAAATCTGCCCGAACTTAATGAGAATAGAACTGTGATGTTAGTGAGAGAACGAACGTGTATACGAGTGAGAGAAAACACACAATCGGTTCGGGTAGATTCGTAGCTAGGGTTTGCAACCAGTCGCCTCGTGTGCGGACGCCCTAAAGGAGAACCTCGTGAAGTAGTAAAGAATAGAGAACTTGATGAAACTTTGTAAATTTGTTCTACGATAGTCAATAATTAATAAAAGAAATTAAAAAAGAATAAGTTCCCGAAACTTTTAAGGAGATAATTAGTTTAAAAATGTATGGAAATTTCACGTACTAGTATATTGATTGAACTAGCATTTGATTGAACATTTCATGTAAGTATCTAATGAAGAAATTATTATTTTAATTGAATATGGTTCAGAAAATATAAAGCCTTTGATTAAAATAACAAAAATAGTATGTTTCCGAAGAAATAACCAAAATATTTGACATTTTTTATAAAAAATATCATCACAATCATCTGTTACTTCCGCTATTCAAAACACGATGTAAGATTTAGCAACGTCACTTGTGAAATTAGTCGCCGCATGAGTAACCACGAATATTCGAAAAGCATTAGGTCTAAGTTTTTAGGTTATGTACTCTAGCGGTGTTGTCAAATGTGCCCAAGCGATTTTAGAGTCCGATTGTTATTCTCTGCTCCTTTATGGATTGCCATCTCTGTTGTGTGTAGTGTAAAAAAAGCATAAACGTGCAAATCAAACGTCATTCATCGCTTACGATTGGCAACGGCCGTACAACACATAAAGTTTTGAACAATGATAAATAAAAATGATTACTTATTAGTCTACAGACTATAATACTTGTACCGTGACAGTTAAAAATTAAGCGGCAAAATGGAAAGTATCGTTTTTAATAGCTATATCTCGGTCAATTTTTGCAAATATTTGAAGAAATAAAAACGACAATATACACATATATCTAAGAAATGAGTTCACAAAACCACTGTGACTAGATACAATAGATTTCGTGTGGAAGCTAGAAAAAGATTATTTCAGAGTTGACTCCAAAAAAATAGTTGACTACTGATATTTGGCTCTTTCGCCTAATAAGTTTGTCGACCACTGGTACATTCCATATACCATGCACTGTACACTGTACACTGGTGGTACTGATGCTGAATGTTAAATGTTTTATCACGAGCTGTGTATAAATTGCATTTTATTTATTTTTTTATTTTCTTGTGTATTTATTTTACATATGATTTCTTCTCTTTTTTTTTGTACATTTCTACGGTTTTCATATATTTCATCATCACCATTTTTCATTTATTTATATAAATACCCATTTATTTTTCATAATTAAAATGCTAAGTTTTAAAATCAACCGATAGTTTATCGCAATACAATTCATAGCAAAAAATTCATAGGAAAAGCATAACAAAGAAAAGTTAAGTGAGGATAAATAGTTGGGAAAATCAATCATGGAACCGTGCATTTTAGGTGGGCAATAATTTCCTTCTTTCATCATGCAAAGTAGTCAAATCTGAATTTAAACGTGAGTTTTTGGAGTAAGGGGCGCCCCCATTCGAACGCCATCTTGAAAATAAGGTGAAATTACTATTTCTTGTTTATCTAGAAAAATGTAACTCCCACAAAAATTTCGTAATAAGCTCTTTGGTAAATAACAGTATTATGTACAACTTTTATTCATAAAATTTCGTTGTAACTTTTAAGTTACAAAAATATTTTTAATCATGTGATGTAGTACTAAAACGGTACTACTTGTATATCGGAAAAAAACCAACGTTAAATAAAATAAAATTAAAAAATTTAAGAAAATAACCAAATAATTCTCGTTTCAATCGTAAATTTCTCCAGTCTAAGCCCAATCGCACACGGGTCGACAAGTTTGCAACGCGAGTCTCAAACTGGTCGAGAATGTGTTGTAATCTTGACCTTGATCTTATGTATATACAAAGTCCATTTATTTTTATACCATTATTCCCAATGTACCGATTTGTAAATTGCTAACTATAGTAAGCACATATAGAAAATTTTAACTTTCTAGCACAATTTTTACTTTCAACAAAAACCGCCACCGTTGCCTCAAATAAAATTTTGAATTTCTTTTTTATTAATTAGATACTCAATTATTACACAATTCAAAATTTGAACTTCTTTCAAAGTTCCCTAATTTTCACAATGCCCCAATAATTATTTTTGAATTTCTAATTTTCAGAATATGTTCGCATTGAACATATGAACACATATGCAAAATTTCATCTATCTGTTTCTATCTTTCTATCTGTTATGGTTTAGGTTTTATTATACAGAAAAAAGTGCCCATTTTTTCGAAACTTATGGGTTTTTAGGAAATTCAGGGAAAAATCCGAACACGCCTAAAGCCTCAGATTTTTTTTCTCTACGAAATAGAAAATTTTCAAAAACATCGGTAACGATTTACTATACGAATTTCACGTTGGTTAATTTTAGAACACACATTTTGCTCCTTTAAGCAGCAAAATGTTGCCAAACTCATTTATTTCAACATATTTGTCCAATTACAAATTATTTATTGTTTTGTGACAAATTCAATTATATTTGCGCCACCAGAGATCTCTTTCATCAACCAGATTACAGCTGGTCACAATCCCTTCTCCTTTTGCTGGCCTATATAAGTGACTGCGCTGTTATCAGTGCTTGCTGCTCTTACTACTTTGTTACTATTCCGTGCTACTTTATTAATATCTGCTCTTACTACTTGTTACTATTCAGTGCTACTCTTACTACTTTGTTACTAATTTATTACTATCAATTTATTACTAGCTACTTTGTTATATTTTTAGTGTTAGTCATCGTTATTGTTATTTAAACTTGTGAATTATATGTGATCAAATAAACAAGTGAATTGTTATAATAAAATTAAGTGAAGATCTTTAATTCCTGTGCTTGCACCTCAAGAATTCGCAACCTAAGCGTAGTGCTGAAAATACGCACGATCCTGCTTTTTAACACACGTATAATGCCATATATAAAAATATAAGAATTTAAACATACACTTGGAACATTATAATATCTAATAAATAAAATTATATATGTACAAAGTTAGAGAAAGATATTTTCAACATAGACCCATAGAATACCCAATAGCGTCTGTGTCTTCTTTGCTTTCAGAAAGTCTAAAAACAGACACACAATGCCGGTTTAATTGGATGTCGATAGCGTCTTCACAGAATAATAGCTTAAAATAAATATATGAACAATGGCTCTGGCCTAGAGACACACAATAATAGTGTACCATGACAAAAATATGATGTATTCTTGAATGAAAAGTCTAGCATAGAAAATGATACTCATACAGAGGATTCTAGAAAAGCCGAGTGAAAAAGAAAAATTAAAAAACTGAAAAGATATTTATATATAAAAATCTTATATTGTATTTTTCTTATTTTTCAGAATATTATATATTAAGGAATGTATACTGTATACAATGTTAAGACGACACAATGGTCGAGAGTATTGATGCTTGACGCTGTGTCTTCGGGTTCGACCACCAGACTAGAGTTATATTTTCTGGGTTGTTTAGCTATCAATTTAAATGGATTATGTATTTAACACACAATAAGTAAAACACAATAAATCACTTCGATTATCGATTCAAGAACCTTTATAAGTTATATTTAGATATTATATGTGCCGTCCATCGCAAGTGGTGCACTCAGGCACATCGCTAAATAGAAGTTAAATATATCCAAAAACTCAACAAAATTGAATAGTAACTTTAAATTGATATACCGCATAAAACAGTAAAAGTGTGTGCTTTCGGTTCCCAAACCAGCTCTATATTTTCTGAGTTTGTTTGTTATTAAATTTAACTGATTATATGCTTACATAACAATAAACTTATTAGGCAGCGATGTTTTTCTCATACATATATGACGTCTCGACATCATAAATATTGCTATCATTGTATTTAACACTCAGCATCGGCAATTAAAATTAAATAAACCCACATGATTTTCGATGGTTATTTATATTTATGTTTTTTGCAAATTGATTAAATTTAGCAACTTTAGTAATTTTTGTAATGTAGTAGTAGTAGTAGTAGTAGTATTATAACGGATATAGCCCAGTCAATATAGTAAGTTCACCTCGGAATTCGAGATACCCAGCTGTAAGTCTGTAAATACTTGTATATTGACACCCTTAAGTTGTCTCAAAACCTACATATGGTAGGGTGTATAAACCATATGTAGGTTTTGAGACAACTTTAGGGTGTCAATATACAAGTATTTAAAGACTTACAGCTGGGTATCTCGAATTCCGAGATTCTTACCTAATTAAGCTTAAATGACTGGGCCAATAGCAGTAGTCCTTTGGGTGACCGAGCTAATTAAGTCGTAGTCTCTAACAGTCCACCCGTTCAGATTGTGGCTGTGGTGGTATACGAATGAGGGTATAACCGTGGACATTGCACCGCTCGTGCCAGCGGTGAACAGTGTTCGGTTCATTATCATACTTCATTCCCCTTCCGGACGAACACGCTTCAGTGATCCATATTAGTTTGGGATGTTCTCCCCATGCTACATACCTAAAGTTCCACCTTCCATGTACACAAGCAGATGCAATTTCTGCACAAACTTCGCGAGTTGATGGCCAATATAGGCTGGCATTGCACACCTCTAGGAATAGAGGAAACACAAATTAAAATTTACTGCATACAGTGTAGTGTAATACTCAGTTATACTTGGATTCGGGTTCGATTCCCAGAGATGGAATAAATTTGTTTCATGACTAAAAAAAAAACTCACCAAATGATGAACAAATCTATAAAACGCACGATTATTGTATTAAAACTAACGCGCGTTCTAACCTAGCTGTTAAAATCGCAATAATATACAAAAGCAGTGGTTGCCGAGTCTTTAAAATTCCCCCTAAATCTACACCACTGAAATACATGTAAATTCACCCTCACACCTTTATATGTATATGGATATGTAGAAAAATGGAAATGTCTATTATACGAGTATGTGAGTCTTACTCCACTGCTGATGTGGAAAATGGAAATTATCATATGGAAATTTATCTTTTGCACAACAGATATGTAAAACATAGACAATTTTGATATGTCAGGATTTAAGAATTCAACAACTGTATACGAATATACGCAGTGACACGAGTATCTCTCAGTTCGAAATCACGTCTGATGTATATGTAAAAATACGTCATATATTGCATAGAAATATACAACAAAGAAGATGTAATATATACATATACACTTTTACAGTTATATACGAATCGCTATACAGTAAAAACCTCTTTATCCGGATTAATTGGAATCAAGAGTAGTCCGGATACGAGAAAATTCGGATAAAAGGAGCTACATAAAGAAATGCACATACAATATAAAGAAAAAAATCAAATGTCAATTGTTACCACAAACAAGAACAGTAAAATAAAATCATAATTAAAAAAACTTATCTGTGGTTTTACAAATTTACAGTAATCTTATGGGGTATGGTAGTTTTCGGGTAAAATCAGTCGCACACTGCAAGCGTATTTAGGCGACGACAAATTCGGACGTAAATTCGTGTTCTTTGCATGCGTTGTGTCACAATACATACATACCATGTACCGATACGACAATACGCTAAGGCAAACTTGTGTACTGTAGGGTGTATTGGAGTCGTTTGCACTAACATAATTTATCATGAGAATAAACTTTACTTTAATTTTTATGAATACACCACTGTTATGAAAGAGACTATTGCATTCCCTTTCAGTCTGAGACAACTGATTGCATTTACAAGGTTCGGATAGGTTTAGGGTTGTAGCATGTATTCGCTTAAATACAGCTTCAGTGTGCGAACTACGTAACGCCTGTATTCGGACGGCTTTGCCGCTTACAGTGTGCAAGTTCATTAAATTTACAGGGTTCGGATAGGTAAAGCGTATTAGCGCGTATACAAGTCACACGTATTTCTGCTTAAGGTAAGGATAGTGCAGGGAAAATGAGAGCTCTATTTGATAATAAAAACCGCAATACAATGTATTGCACCATAATAAGTTGTTTCACAGCGTATAAACAGCCTAAAGAACAATAGCTACATTTTCAACTGAGAAATTACTTTTTTTATGATTATCTTGAGACCGTGATATCTAGCTAGAGATCTGGAACAGAGTAAAGCTAACTACGGAGTAATCAGATCTAGTTTTATCGTCATCCTCTCAAGCATTGTATACTGTCTATGAAAACAAATTTCTTTGACAAACGAATTAAAATTAAATCTAACGAATGTGTGTTTGGTACTTCTTCAAGTAATTGATTTCAAGTATAAGACCAATCTCTGTTCTAGAAGATAGTTTAACCTATTTATCAGCATCATCATCAACTTACTTCAAAAGAAGATGGTACCACTGTGTAGCAAAAATATACACAAAATACTGAATCATATTTCCAAAACGCATTTATAACCATTCTTATCGCAAAAGTTTTATATTGACATTAATTCACAGCTCTCTAAACTCCAAACTCTGACTTTTAACTTTTAAAAGTATTTAAAATTAAATGAGATACATTAAAACATTCAAACGACTATAAAAGTCTGTTTTATAGCTTTTCTAAAACTGCATAATATCTGAAGGGATTACACCATTCTAGGATGCTATAATAAAACTAGTACTCATGCATTTTTACAGCTAAACTAATGCATATTTTTTATTTCTGTTGGAGACACTTTGAACTAAAGCTTTTAGCTCTTTAAATATTTGATGCATATACGCCCCTTATATGTTTTCTATGGAACTGACTCTCTGCGCTTTGGAACATCACGCGTCACGTGTAATGCAACAACATTTTGCACTTCAAGCTTTAAATAGGACTGTAATTTTACGCGCCATGGATTGTTCGACTACTTTTAATCTAAATGTTATAAAGCGTTGGTGAAAGATGGTTTCCCTTCTCGTTACGAGTCAGATTATCGATTTTCTGAGCATTAAAAAATCGTTCAAAAACTGGATTCGATCCCGGGTCTCCTGTTTAGTACACAGGCGCTTTTCAATTAATCGAAGACATGACCCGTTGCCCAGTTCGTTTTGTACAAAAGAAGTGTTATCTATAGCATTCCAAACCCTTTTTATTGGATAGGACACAGTATCATATGGTACTGTTTAATCGTACGACAACAAAGAGTTCTCTCATATTGATATCGACTAATTGCAGCATCCAACTTTTTCTTTAGGATGTAGTCGCGTTGTCAGGATTCACAATGAAAGATGTATATCTTTTAACGTATATCAATACATCACTGCACCGCAGAAGTATGTATTTTATACGTCCTGCTTCATTATATGGTTTATACGTATGTATACCAAAGTACCGCCGTACAATCTATTCACAGTCGTGTATATTCGAACATTCTTGGAACCGTGCGTGGTACTCTTTGCCCATTCAAAGTAGATTGAGAGTGAAAACGAACAGATATTGGCAAAATGATAAAAATATTGATAAGCATTAAAATAAAAACTTTGTTTCATGATAAATTGTACTAATGTGAAACAATTTCGATATACTCCACTCAAAATGTCAGCATCGCAGAAACTAACCAAATTTTAACCAAACGAATACATGGAAGGGACCCAACCAATACACTGGAAGGGATATGACAAAGAATGCATTAGTCTTTTTCATAACAGTGGTATATCAATAAAAATTAAAGTAAAATTTGATCTCCAATACACCCTACAGTACACAAGATTGACTTGGCGTGCTGTCGTATCAGTACATAGTATGTATGTATTGTGACATAACACATGCAAAGAACACAGCGACGAACCTAAACATTCAATCCTTTTATTTAATGTATCTAAATATGTAATGTAATGTAATAATGTCTCAAAAACCGTGACACTTTGCATAACACCTTACACTATTAAATTTGTTTTTGAACCACTTTCATCATCCTATTCATGATTGACATTGATGTACTTACAACACTTTATGATTATGACATTTAATTATTATAATTGATCAAACCAATGTACCACCACATTGACGAAAATCTAATTGAAAAAACTGAAAGCAACATCCCATATACAGAAACAGTTTGCATTTACTTCCTAAATTGTAAGAGTATATAGCTAATGGACCAGTGAGAAAATACCATTAGTGATGATAAAATACATAGCGAGGTCGTTATGGGACCAACGTTATGGATTCAATAGGGTGGCAGGAGTAATGGCAGAAGAAGAAGTGGGGTTACAAAGGATTTGTGATTGTTTCAACAATGAAGAACAGGTCTGGTGTTGACAAGAAGCAGTATAGAGGAATTTTATTGGCGTCAGTGAATAAACGGATACCAATGGACAAGTGTTCAGTGTTTAACCATCAGGGAGTAGCGTCAACGTCGAGTACGGATTACATTATATACCATATACCAAAACCATATCATATATAAGAGTACCCCATTGAGATTGTTAAGGACTCTGACAATAAATTCATCTGTCATATACAATGTCTTAATCAAATTCATTCTTTACCTAATAATAGGCTATTTGGAAGGGACAAACTATTGAAAAACAACACACGCATTGTGTCGGATTCATATAGTGTGACTACAGGGGGTGGTATGTGGGGGGTGCTGCCTGGGGACCCCTGGCGGTAAAACTAACGGGGTTTTTCAAATAAAATGTTTGCAAATACTAAACAGAGAACTGCAACTTTACTATTTCTATAGATAGAAAGAAATTTGTGTCCCGTTGAAATGGAAATAGGAATATTGAAAATATATAGGGACTATATCAATTGACATTTAGCTGACATTGTGTTCCTAACCTCAAAATATCACTACTTTTGACCTGCTCTTATTGAAAGACATTTGAAACAACTTTCTTTTCCCTCTTTATGTTACTCAGAGACAAGACATCTAAATACCGAAATTCGGGCAACTCTAAGCACTTGTTCACAAGATATTGCACCTCTTTTTAGACACATTATATGTGACCAGCCTTGATTACCGTGACTAATTGAACGATAGTAGTCCCTTTGCAAACGCAACCGTAACCGTCGCATGTCCTTCGGGTCGGCCCTGCAGACAACGCTGCTTACGACTTCGACTAGTTCGTGAAACGTATTTTTAAGTTCTAACCTAGCACAATTTAGCATGAATTTAGCCCTGAAATAAAATCTTGAACTTTAGAATTTTTTTTATTAATAATGTACTCAATTATTCTACAATCCAAAATATGAACTTTCTTCAAACTTCCCTACCGGGCCCCCTAATTTTCACAATGCCCTCTTTTACAATTTTTGAATTTCTAATTTTCGAAAAATGACACAATAATACACATGCAAAATTTCAACTTTTTATCTTTTACGAATTAAAAGTAGTACAAGAAAAAGAGATTATTTTTTTCTCTGTTTTTTTAAAAATTACGGGTTTCCAGGGAATTCAGGGGAATATTAGAAAACGCCAAAAGTCTTAGAATTTTTTTCTCGACGAAATAGGATATTTTTATAAACATTAATTGAGCTGTTTTCATTCTACTATACGAATTTTAGCAACAAACATACATATAAATATATATTCGAAGCATTATAATATAGGATTGTTGCCAAATACATTCGCGAAATATTCGCATAAAATATTGCGAATATTCGTTACATCCCTAGTTCTAAGTTACTTAAAGGGCATTTGCGTATATTTAACGTCCATTTAATGATGCGAACTACAAAACACATAGCTCCTTAGCGGGTGCATAAATAGTAACCTAAAAGCACCACAAAGTTTTAAATACAAGGAAAGAAGATAGACATGATAACAGACCACTACTAATGACCGACAAAACACTGTGTGTTAACAGTGTAACAAGAAACAAATATATAATTAACAAGTAACGTTTAGAAAGACGATTTAATTTAAGCACATTCCAAGCAGAGGAAAACGTGGCCACAAATACCACTGCAACGAAGAAAAAGTTACAAACATATATTGTTTAGGAACGATAATAAGAAGAAAAACAAGGAATCAGCAGTAGTGACCCGAAATTACGAGAAGGTAGGAGAGGAGGAGAGAATGCTTGAAGAGACAAGAGCAGTGGCGTAGCAACCTATGTTGCAGGTGTTGCAGTTACACCAAAGTCTATAGCTGGATAGGGAAATACAATATCGTATTTTTCATATATTGTAGTAGTGTTGATTGGAGTTATTTCGCTTAAGCAAATTTAATTATGAGAGACAATTTCTATTTTAATGTTTATGTTCGCAAGTAGTCCGTTTCAGTGTGAAATCACCTTTGTCCTTGTCTAAGCCTAATTTTCTGCAGAATTCTAGAGATATGCACATAACAAAATAGTTTTAACAATATTTTTTACTAATATTTGAATTTATTAAATTGTTCTTTCCGTGGGGATGGTCCAGGTTATTAACATCCGAATATTGAGATGGGATGACATAACAACAAAGTAAAATTAAAATTTCAAATCTTCCAGCGATATTAACAAGTCTATCTGCATTATAATTTTGTTTTGTTGCATTTATAAGTTATCTGGGTTATCAGATATATTATACGAGTTATCTGCCTAATGAACTGGACGACCGATATTTCAGTGCCTTACTATTAATGTTGCGTACCCACCCCAGTAAATAATTCGGTGAAGTGTCCTATTTTGTGACGTTTCTATCACTATTGCACTTCAATTATAGTTCGCATCAATTTTATCTTCATTTGTATTCCGACAGGTGGAGTGGTTTCGACATTAGTAGTCGATAAAATAGACATTTCATATGAACTACTGTGAGAAACTGAACTGCGAATGAGCTCTTTCAATATGATGTCAAAGTGACTCCGAGTGAAATGTTTACTGTGCCGCTACTGAACAAGCACAAGGGGCCATGGTCATGATTCCAATAGCTGTCGTTCCACACACCGGGGTAGCATCCTAGCAACGACACTTGCATTATTTGTAAACCCGTAGATTATTCCGGTCACTATGGAAATACACCATTCCGTCTGAATACAAATAGGGAAACAACATGCTCTAGAGAAAAAGCAACCCCTCCCTCGTCCGCATCTCGTCCGCACCCCTACTGACACCACGAGAACGACCCACATCTTTTAATTTTGTCAGGAAATAAATTCCATTCATTTTCATTATAAAATTCATTTGTTTGGTAATTAGGTATTAGTTGTATTCAATTAAATTAACAAACTCATTGAAAATTCCCTTTTGAACAAAATTTGATGACATCAATGTTTTGAGTACATGTATACAAAGGACTTTATGAAATTTGTGAAGATATTTATTAATTAAATCCTTGAAATGTAATATGGGAAATAAAACTTTGAAGAGGACACTTATTACCAAGCAAATTCAACAGCGCGAAAAGTCACATTATAAATGAAGAGGCGTTTTGCCTCTAACTAACGCCAGAACTAACGCCAGACTGATCACAGAGAGTTTATAGTTTTTAATTATTATTTACTAAAAGTTTTATTAAAAAAAAGAACATTTTGTAATATTTTAAAAATTCATAAATATAATTACTCTGCTTTTAAATATAGTTTCGTTTTACACCGTCCAACAATTTGTGTCTATAGTTTCAATGAACGAGTACTTTTGACATGGACGAGCGGAGATAATCCAATTGATTCAATCCAATTGACCGAATGGATTTTAAGAGAAATAATAGAAAGCAACATTGATGGATATTTGTGCGATATTAATAGACATTCATTCGGGATAAAAACATTCCTGAAAATAACATTATATTATAACATGATTTTCCATGATTTAAATGCTAACGTGTAAATTTGTGGAAAATCGGCTTTAACTACTAACTGTTTATAAATACCAATTTTTAATTGGTTCCTTTCGGTCATGCTCGTCATCAGGGTTGATTCTTACTTTCCTTGCAGTTCAATTGTTAACCAAGTTAACAAACGTTAAACAAATCACACGTATTTCTCCTTAACAATTCTGCATTAAACAAATATACACCTTTTGCAATATTTAAAGTTTAATCAATTGAATAGTATTTCTAGTTTATAATTATTATAAAATATAGAACAATAATGATTTTATATAACAATGACTTTATAAAATCATTTTGTTTCAGAATTCCAAACAACTGTTTGGTTAGAAGTACGTCACATGATCAACCAACAAGGAACTAGCCATCCAAAACATCACGCTACTTCGAACCTGAGGTAACATTTGTTCCAATCTATCCGGATTTAAAAAACTTCATTTAACATTTTGGTCCTGACGAGCCGGATTATAAGAATTTGAAACTACATCCATCAATCTACAATCCTCTAAGGACATGCATTTAACACATTCTAAAGCTAAATCCTATCACCAAATACGTACAACGTTGGTAAACACGATTTACCTTCGTTAGCTTTTTGATAACGTAAATAATATTTTCCAAACGAGAATGAATATGAAAGAGCCGAAATTGTGGCCTCAAATTATTTTTGTGTTATAATTGTGGCCTCAAATTTGCTTTTTTCATCTCTAGCGCATACCCGCATAATTTTTTACTTTATTTCCTTTCACTGTAATGTAGAAATGAAAATCACTTGTATATTATCAATCAGTAATAAACTACTGTTATACAAGGTCATACTGAAGCCAATATGGACATATGGTATAGAGTTATGGGGCAGTGCCAGCAATTCTAATATAGAAATCCTACAAAGGTTTCAAAATAAACTGCTAAAGCAAATCCTTAACGTGCCGCCATTCGTTTCAAACTGGTTAACACATCAAGATCTTGGGGTTCCGCACATAAGAAGTGAAATTAAGGATATCAGCAAGAAGTACGTACAAAGATTAGAAGTTCATCCAAATGAATCAGCTGTACAACTTTTCCAGCACCGATTAGACGACTGAAACGTAAAAATCCAATGGACCTACCAAATATGGTGTAGAATAGCTTCCAAATGTACTTAATATTAATGTAATAGGTTAAGTCAAAGGGTGAGTCATCGTCATATATATATATATATATATATATATATTCCCAAAATTTGAGTAATGTTCTTCGAGGACAGATTGTAAATTATGTATGTTGTAAAATAAAAAAAAAAATTAAAAAAAAACTTGTATATGACAAATCTAGAAGAGTTGTTCGCTTTCTCAAATGTATCGCAATTTTGTTAAAGATATACAATGTTTATAAGGTAAGTTGTACTAAAATTAATTACTTAATAAAAGAATTATACCAATTACTTCATCTCTTTCAAAGTGGTGTATAACTATGTTAAGGATAAAGGCACTTTAAAGACAAAGAAGGTAATCGAAACGATACAGTGTCCAGAATTACAGGTTAAATACAAGAGATAATTATGAACAAAATATGGAAGTAGTGTAGAAGTAGCAAAGCAATAAAATTCGCAAACAATGGAGTTAAAAGAGTCATTGACGCGTTTTGACTTCCCTTGTTCTTTCATTTAATTTCATATAAGCAAACTATTAAATTCCATTTTATAATGACTTTTTTAGAACATCATAAATTCTATTATATCTAGTGTAAATATATCATAAGTTTTAGTTTATCTCATGTAAATTTGTAACAGATGCCATTTTTGCAAAATCTCAAATTCTATTTCAGTCTATGTATATTTACAATACCATGCAGCTTAGTTGTAACAAGATTAGGATTCTAAATCCAAGCACTATTACGGTGGTCACGTGCACGTTTAGACTGCAGCAGTGCGATATCTGTTCACGTTTAGAATTGTCTGTTATGTTACTCTGGTTTTATTTAAGCTTACTCTTTCAGGCCTATAAGTTTCGAAATAGTCGTGATAAAATGAAATATCGGATAAATAATACGAAATACGAACAATGCGGAGAACTTTTGGTAAACTGTTGGCCTACTACTGCTAGCTGCTGGATAATGCCAAGACCATAGAGGTATAAGAATAGAGTGCGCAAGAGGCTGAATACAGCGATAAAGGCAAAGAGAGGGATAGGTGCAGAGTGTCCCGTGTGTCTCTTTCTCTCTCCTACCTCATCTTTATGGCCAAAACTACTTGTAGCAATAAAGGAAGCTGGCAACGGATTCGTGATGTCATCCTTCTGCACGACAACGCGCGGACGGATACAGCAGCCCTAACTCGTGATAAATTGCACTGGAAATCTCTCGAACACACACCTTACGTCCAGACTTATCGTCATGGGACTTCTATCACATATGTTTCGTCACACTGAAGCAGGCATTAAGGGCCTTGTTCTGTATGTTATTTTCAGCGGTGATAAAATTTCATCGCTGAATAATGACGTAACATGACTCTTATGACAGGAATGCATAAGGGTCATATGACGTCACTATTTACTGATGAAATTGTATCACCGCTGAAAATAACATACAGAATATGACCCTAAGAAGGAAAGATTTGAAGACGACGGTCGCACAGTATGTGTGCATTTGGCTACTGGGGCAGCCATCTTCTTTTCTCCATGTAGGAACGAAAAGCTTCCTATCCGATGGAGAAAATGTATTTCTGTTGAAGAAATCTATGTAGAAAAATAAGGCACTTTCTATTTTTATAAATCACCATTTCACAAATAAATCTGTATTAAAATAATCCGGTTTATATTTGTATAATCCTCGTATATTACAAGTTCAAAATCAGTAAGAAAAGTGATCGATATCAAAAAAAAAGGGATGGCAACCATTCACATACATAAACTAGCGGTTACATAGTCGTTAAATTTAAATCAATGAACCGATCCGATCACTATTTAAAGTACATTAGGAGTTAAATCACAAACAGTATTCAACGCAGTAATTAATACTGACGGTGAAGGTACAAGATAAGGAAGGAGAGAGCGCAAGAGGGCGTATAGGGGCGGAAGACTGAGCTGAATAACTAAATTGCACTAACGAGAACAATAAAACAAGAACCACAAGAAAACTACGAGTAGTTACAGTATATTCTTAGCTATCTGGAGCTGTAAGTCATTCAGCACACTGAAGAAACTTATTTCAAAGTTACTGTGAACTTAAATTTCATGAAACTATCTAATGCTGTTTCTACAAGAAGGCGTTCACTGAACTTCGCTCAGTAACTGAGTAACTGAGAAACGACGTCTGCTAGGAACAGGAGGGTCTCTCGTTTTTTAATTATTATTTACTGTGCATAGTGTTGTGAATGTACTTCAAGACGATACAGTAACTGAAAGCATTGATAATTGGCGTTATTCTGCTGTATCTTTGGGTTTGATTACGCAGTTATTGTTATTACGCAGCTTTGTTATTACGCAGCTGTGTAGCATTAAAAATGAGTTGTATTAACTACAAGCTAATAGATGATTATAGAATAACATCAATAAATAGTGGATATAGATTTGTGCAAGATGGACAAGTCAATCTGCCTAAATTGTGAACGGGTGGTATGCGAATAGGCGTTCCCGTTAATATTGTACTTCCTCGTGCCAACGGTAAACAGTGTTTTGTTACTTACTTCTGTTAGCTATATACCTTCATACACCACGTATGTCATACGATATATGGCATACCTCCCGGATAAACACGGTTCATTGATCATTATAGTTGGGATGTTCTGCACAACACTTCGCGAGCTTATGGTCGAAAAGACTGGCATCGCAATTCCCCAGGAGTAGAGGAAAATCACCCAAAGATTTACTGCACACAGTGTAGTGTATAACTAGTAATCCGTTCGATCTGGTGGGATAAGCACCAGTTGATCTGGTCACAGTTTGGATGCGACACCTGTTTAGATTATGATCAGGTGGTATGCGAATGGAAGTTTTCATTTACATTGCACTTTCAGTCATCCATTATAGTTGGGATGCACTTCCCCTGTGTTAACTACTTTAGTACCACCTTCCTCGTAGCACATGCAGATGAAAATTCTGCACACATATTACACGGGTTTATGGTATCACGACTGGCATAGCCTCTTCGAATGGAGGGAAATCGACTTAAAATTCATTGTATTCTAGTGTAATGTAACACTCATTAAGGCATGAATTGAAGCAGCAGGCTAGCTAGCATTATCAGGACGACGTAGGTTCGAGCGAACTCTTCCTCAGAAATAAAAACAATTGTTAATATACCTACCACAGAGGTATAGGTACAGAGAAGTAGCCCCCCTCCTTCTGAAAAGAGGTAAAGACAGAAAACACGGAGTTGAATATGAAGCAAACTTGACAGTACAGTGGGTCGGGAAGGATAAACATTTTTGGGAAGTTGAAAATGGGTTAAGTTTTGTTCCATGTTAGTTAATAAAGACAATGTACCTGCTAGAATTAATGTAAAAGAATGTAATGCCTAACGGCAAAAAACATTTAATAAACAAACGCATACATACCAAAATATATATATATACATTGTATTTCATTACAGATAAAAGAGAGTCTCAAATATTAATTACCCCTCGGACTTCTAAAAGAATAAGTGCGGAACTGATTGTAATATTCATCTTAATAAAAAAAAATATATAATAAAAGCAACTGAAAAAAATTCAAAGAATTTTTCTTTTTTTCATAATATCACAAGGACCTTTTAAATTAAATTGTACAGCTTTTGAAATTTAATTATACTCGCTAATTGTAAATAATTAATTAAGTAATACTTTAAAAGGATAAAAAGTAATCAAGCAAAAGAGAAAATCTTGTTCTTTTATTTTAATTATATTATTAACATTTCCTCCCTTTTGTAATGCCTGAAAATTAATACAGTAAGCCTAGAACTGACAAAGTGTGAACAGCTATTAAAGATGGGGGAGAGCAAAGGGTGAGAAGAGAAGGGGGAGTTGGCTTATTGGTTTTAGGCACAGGTGACCATTGTGCTTTGCCGTTGAGATGTCAATCTGTACTGAGGAAGTGGATTACTTGAAATCTGTACCTGACGGAAATGCGGATGTCTTGTAAAGGACTGGTAGCTTATGTTAGCAAACTCGATGTACGAGTATTTCTTAGTGGATATACGACTGACGTATAATGTTCACTAGAAATTTCCTAGTGTTCCTATTGAAATCAGTACGTGAAAGGGATTTATTGTTCGTGCTTTCACAGATATAGTTTATCACAGATGCATGGATTTGTGACCATTATCAGTAGAGACATAATTTACATTTCAGCGCAAATGAATGTTAAATGTTTACAGACCTATCTGTAAACATTCGTTCCATGAATGCAGTGCGACTTAGGCCTATTCTTGGTTGGCAGTTCTGAATAAAAAAGTTATGGTACCTAGGCCGTAAAATTATGGTGCAGTGGCGAAAAATATGGTAGATAAAACGAATACATATATTTTGATGCTTCATAGCGCCAAATTCAAATTTTATAAAAATAAAAGTAGGATTAGATATAACTTCTTTTATTTAAATGAAATCATATTAGTTATTATCATTATTAAATAAGTTAGTTTCAGCATAATTAAATAAAATAATAATATAAACCATAATTATTTATAATAATTAGGTACCTAAGTTAAAGGGACATGAGTACATAAAATTACCAGTTGTCACTTAAGACGGCAGCGCCTTCGTATAAAACCTTTATATAAAATATAGAATATAGTAATAAATTCTTAAATTCAAATTTATAAAAGAATCGGTTATAAATATTAAGTTATACATAATTAATAAGAAGTCAAATTCATATGAAATCAAAAATATGTTTTGCTTCAAGGAGCTGCTAGATATCATAGGTCTGGCGTACTGCACAACATAATTTATATTCTTTAAAAAATAAAAGGCTTGGCAGTCAATTTTGTTCAGTTATTGAACAATAGTCATTCGGTATATTGATTGAAATACTGAATCATCCTCTGATAATTCTTTTGTAGCAACAAACAATCTGCAATCTGCGGTTAATGTTCTTTTCGATGTATGGATGAAGCCAATACATTTTACGTTTGATTCGTCGTCTTCTAATAAAGACGTTTGCTATAATCACATCTTCTTCATCACTAGACATTTTCCCAATGAAAAAACGTGCTTTCTCAATGCTAAACTTCAGATAAATGACCCTATTTGCAGCTTGCATGAAACTTGTAAGACGTTAGGTGGACAGAACTGAGATGCAGAATACGTATGGCTTTATTTACAGCTTGCCTGCAACGTACAGATGGACAGTATCCCTTACTCTACAGCACCAACATTCACGCTTGGCCATGTTAAGAGACATTTCCGTTTTTTGCAATGAAACAACTTTTTCATTTATTTCAACTAGTTCAATGATTGTACAATAAATGCAAGTGTTCACACGATTCGCATCAGTCGCTTCGGATGTATCGTATCAAACGAGAAAGAAAAAGGAAACGGGAGGGAAGGCTCACGCATGACTGTTAAGGATGAAAGCAATTGAATGGGCTATCCGAATGACGCCATCGATCGCACATTTGATCCATATTTTAAGAGTTGTTCTTCTGTCTTTCCGCTTCCCTTTTCTTCCATGTTTAATATGATAAAACCAATGACCTGCGGGCGCTTATCTCAAGTTTAACCTGATCCTAATGATCATTCCTTTAGTATACTTATGACAAATCACAACAACTTAACTTTTGGTACTATACTTTTGCAATAATGTAAAGTATCATTAATTTTATTTTGTATTTAATTTAAATTGTTTACCATATGGCAATACACGTAGTCATTCACAGTACCATTTTTAATTTAATTTATTTTTTAAAGTTTTTTTTAATGTTAAAATAAAAATATTACATTAAGAAAAACTGTATTATATTATAACCTCCAAAATGTGACAATCTGTCAAAATTCAGTAGGATTTACTTTTAAAAAAAAGTTTATTGTTAGTTTTTGAAAAGTATAGAAGTGAAAACAATTTCTATTACTAATTATTATTAAAAATAGCAATTGTAATTATTTCACATACAATCGAACTGTCAAAATTTATATTACTAACGATGCATACACACCAACTAAATTAACTAAAGTCAAATTAAAACACGAATGTAAAAGGGAATGCTTAAACCTGAAATCTAGATTACAATAGTAAATAAAAACATTAAAATTAAATATGAAAACAGTGAGTGGGAATGAGGCTTAAGACAGTACTAAAATAATCTATTTAAGTTACGGAACGTATCACAGTACAATAATTTGAGTTCGATTTATTATATCGATGATACATGCACACATGCAACAAACGTATAACTATTAATATAAGTAAGTACACAAGGATCTACTTTTCTCGTATATCACTTGCTCTCCAATCTTTTAATGGGATTAAAATTTATTCTTTTTTACGCATCACTAAATCTTCGAATTCTTTTACACATATTAAATTCTTTACATAATATTTAATCTGATTCTTATAAGGTAGTAAACACCCCCTTGGAATGGAACGCCGGATTATGAATTGATGAAACAAATACAGTAAAAGTGGTGCAAAGGAAACTAGGCTACACAAGGAAGGACTAAATACAGTGTTTGTAATAATAACACAAAGTTTTAAAGTTATTATAATAATTCTTTAATTAAATGAACCATGTTCTTCTATAATTAGTTTTATATCAATTTAAGGATTTATCATATAGTAGGTTTTATTTCCTGGTAGTACGTGGTAGCGATGTTACGGAGGTGGTTTAACCGAAATCGGTTAAGGGTATATCTAATAAAACAAATTAATACTAATATCATTCAGTGTCTTTCAGTTAATACCTAATCCTAGCTTTCCAAGGTTACCCACGAGTCAGATTACACCATTCTCTTCGAGTGGTCTCGAATGCAGAGCCATATACGCATTCCAGAATTGTTTATGTTAAGATAAGACTGAAGCAGGCCCAGAGTAGCACCAGGGTTGTTCTGGGAGCCTTAGAGCGTAACATCGCTAAGAGTACCTACGCGTTTCGATAGACCTCCGATTTAATAGTGTCGGAACCGAAATCGGAGTAGGAGGTATAATATCAATAGAAGTTCCGACTTTCCGGAATCGAAAAATCGTCGATCCTACCTAGTACGTAGAATTTAAATAATGACCCATTCGGCATTAGGTAGAAACTCCAAAGCTTAATGTGGATTTGATTAATGCAAACTAATATAGCTATTAGATTTATTTGTCTAACGATAACTGTTTAGGATAACAGTTATTGTAATCCCGATTAATGATTATTTTTAAGTGGAAATGATTTCCAGTCTGTTGAAGAGAAACATATTATTAAATGTGTTCTTCTGTATCTCGTTCATAGTCCTCTAATCAACATCGATGTATCCAATACCCTGTAAGTGCACTTTACACATTTACATTACCAAGCTTTAAGGGCTAAACATATTTTAAATATTGTTTATTTATATTTTAAGTAATTATCAACCCCATTGTAACACAACTCTCTAAAATTTGAATTCGAAAAACATAAGGAGTGGATCCCTGGGTCTATAGGTCCGTCTAGGGTGGCCAGGGTGGCTGGGCGCGACAAATACCCCATCGATCACGTGTTGTCACTTAATGGTTCAAAAGGAGTGTCAGAGGAGGCGTCGACGTCGACGTCGACATCGGCGTTATAAAGCTAGAAGGCTAGAAGGCTACGACTAGAAGGTTTAGCGTCTCTTTGGTAAACTTGTTTACGTAATGTTGAATTTATAACAGAAATTATAATTGATAATAAATTATTTCTATAAATAAATTAAATTATGCATTACGCGATTCTGTTTACAATGGATAGAAAGCTTTTACGAGATATTAGCATTGACAAACAAAACAAATAAAATGGGCGTACACCGTTTTTGATAATAATGGCTCCAATCGGCTATATAGCTCGAATTAATTAATAATAAAACGCAATACTTCATGTAAACACATCATGTAAATAATCTAGAAGGATCTTAATCTATTCCTTACGTTATTTTGTAAGGATATGCGTCTACTGCTCCACACAGAATGCAAACACTTCAGATTAGTGTATATATGTAAAGAAATTATATTTCTTTAGTTGGTGAAATTGACCAGAGATATTACCAACTGTTTTCTGGTTAGATGAGCTAACGGTATATAATAGTTATAGCTACTTTCAATGTAGTGTGTACCAACAACCATCGCAGTTGATATATGAAGTTGACAGAACTCACTGTGCATAATGTTAGGTTATAATAAAATTAGATAAAAATCAATTGACAATTTAAATAATAAACTTTAAATGTCGTTTCTTTGATTTTAGGTAAGATAGTAGGATTGAAGTTAAATAGTGTAATTATTATAATGTGTATGTAAATTACTAAAATAAAAGTTTTTTATTTCAAAAGCAACATATAAGTTTGATTAAAAATTTACAATTCCTAAAATGTAAAAAATAAATATATATAATTAAATTCATTTGTTTAATATCAGCCTATTCTCGATGCAGAGTCCTTTTATCGACAATTTCCTACTATATTGGCAATTTATATAGTGTCGTTGTCTGATATATATATATGCCCTCACCGTTGCCTAATAAGTTTTTATAATTATGTAACTACATAATCACTTTAATTTGATAACAACCAAATCCAGAAACAATAGCGCTGGTCCGGGAATCGAACCCGAAGACAGCAAATTAGCGTTACGCCTAAATGCTCACGGTCACCGTGTTGTCTAAATAATCATTGAAATAAATACAATGCATTATATTAATGTTAACAAAAAGAATATCTTTTACAAAGATATTTGTGTTGCCGTGAATTTAGGCGTAGCACACCGGTTATTAAATTCATGTATTTTAAAGTATCATTCTCACTCACTGCATTAATTTAATTTTGTATTTTGTATTTAATTCACAGTACCACTTTTAATTTAATTTACTTTTTAAGTTTTCTTAGTTTTTCTTGGATCTTACAAGGTGCAATGTTTTAAATTAAAAATATTAAATTAAGAAATACTATATCATATTATACCCTCCAAAATGTGACAATCTGTCAAAATGCAGTAGAATTTATATTTAAAAGAAGTTTCATGTCGGTTTGTCAAAACTAAAGAAGAAAAAACAATTTCTATTACTAATTGTTATTAAAACCAGCAATTTTAATTATTTCACATTTAATTTTGTCTGACGAACTGTCAAAATTTATATTACTAAAGACACATGGGCACCAACTAAAATAACCAAACTCAAATTAAACCACGAATGTGACTAGGAATGCCTATGCTGAAAACCTGAAATCTAGTTTAAAATATTAGATAAAAACAGTAAATTAAATATCAAAACAAAAAGTGGGAATGAGACTTAAATCGTGCCTAATATTAAATTACGAGGGTAGTTTGATAATTCAGCGACTTTTTTGCTTTATTCATCAACATAGTTTCTTTTAAGCTCGATATATTTAATCCAGCGTTTTTCCAATCTTTTTATTCCTTGCAAATAATAGGTTCTCTTAAGGCTCTCAAAATAGACGTTTGTTTAAGTTAGACCCAAATCTTTTACCGTCCGACCATTTCTTCTGATTTGGAAGAAGGAAATAGTCGCAGAGGGCTAAATCTGAATGGGGCAGCAGTTCGTAGCCCAATTTATGAATTTTTGACATGGTAATCGCAATCGCGCCATCTATCATGCGGATAGTTGCTTGCAATGACTGGTAACACACAAACTAAATGACGCAGATTGCTCAAAATTTACCAGTAGTCTATTAATAGATGGCAGTTAACGGGAACTGCGCGGGAAATTCAAAGAGTCATTGAATTGTCAAACTATCCTTGTATAATGATATTTCTGTTGAAGTTTTCTGTAAAATATTAGGTTTTGAAACTAGAAAAATGCTATTGAAGAATGATGAAGTAAGAAGAAGAAGAGATGCAGAGATAGGAAGTGAAGGAGAAGAATTAGAGCAAGGGAATTGGGATAATTTCACGGCGGATGAGATTGAACAGTAAATTAGATATAATAAGTTACTTTGTAAATTTTTACATTTTATTTGTTCCTAGATAATTATATATTAATGTAATTGAAATGTAAAAAATTAAGGGGGATAGAATAAGTGGAAAAAGCAGCACATATGGGCAGAAGCCTAGGAGGTGCTATTAAATTTAATAAATAAAAAAAAATATGTAAAATATTAGGAAACTATTACATGTTCAACAGTTAAAAAATGCTTGTAATTTGACTCCAAAGATTTAACACTCCTCTTTCTCTCTCCTCCACTTAACTTGTGCAGTGGGCATATAGAATCGCAAACAATTTCAACAGTAATTAATATTTTACAAGCAATGTTCATAAAGTGTTTGAACTTTGTGATACTAACGATATGACTCTATAACCCTCTTAAGAGTCAAGCATTTGCTCACATCACAATAGATCGTTGTATGGTGTGGTATGGCGGAAGAAGAGAGGAGAGGGCACGGTCTAAGAGGTCTTTAAGAGGCACCTATTATTGCTGTATCATTATACGTATATGATATACCAGTATAGAGTGCAACGTATTACGTGTTACGTGTAATGTGCACCCTATCATCGTGAAACACATGCACTCGTAGACCCTTTTGTCGGCATTTTGCTTAGTACCCATGCTCAAAGTACCCACCGTATAGTAACCGCCATCGTAAATTCGCAGACGATTTTATTTCTATAGCAAGTCGCGGTTGGAGCCAGTCAAGAGAGCACAAACCATAAACTCATAACAGTGCTTATTTGATATGGTCAGCTTAACATTTCCTAAGAAAAAATATCATAACTTAATACCGGTTTCACTCCAGAGAGACAGCTTTGTTGTCAAAAAACAAAACAAATTCAAGTTTTGTTTTATTTTAAAATAGTTCTGTTTTTCGAAAACAGACTGTTCACACTGAACAGACTGGTTTTGTTTTTAGCTTAGAGCATATATATATGGAGTGTGAATAGCCTGTTTCCTATAGATTAAAAGTGTGGTCAAAATGTGTGCGAGAGAGAAAGGTATATGTTCCTATTTGTTCGCTATGCATACAAGTTTTAAAAGACAAAACTGTCTCTTTGGTGTAAACATTGGTGTTTTTATTCAGGAAAAGAAGTTTTTGTTTGTGTTTTATTGAACTGTCTCTCTGGTGTGAAACCGGTATAATACACCTATAAAGTCGTATACGAGATGTGACTATTTTCAAACGAGACTGATTTAATTAGTATCTCCTTTAATATACATCCCATCTCTATCCCTAAATTGCTCCATGTGCATTTTCCTTGGTTGGAAACGGTGCTGGAAGTCTTCTTTTGTGAGGTCAATAAGTTTGTTTCTTTACAGCTGCAATACTCTGAACTCTAATTCTTTTTAATGCAGATTTGTTCTTTGGGAATAGATAACAGTCACACGCTGCAAGATCAGATGGATAGTCCAACACTGGGATGCTTCACTTTGCTAGAAGCGTCTTCGATTGTGAGAATTTTTGTACACACCTTTTGCATGTTAAAATTTTCATGTAAAAATTTCTTGTCAATTCAAAAATATAATCAATGTAAAATTCTGCTTTAAAAATCCATATGAAAACCAGTACGGTCATATGGTAATCAACTATGGGGCACTGCATGCATTTCTAATATTGAAATAATCCAAAGATTCTAATCTAAAATGCAATGGATTGTCACGAATCCTGTCACGAAATATCGGAATCTGGATATACCCACAATTAATGAAGAAATAGTGCTTAGAATCAAAGGCTACAAAGAGAGAATACGTGAACATCCAAAGAATTTGGCCAGCTGTCTAATGTCCAATAATTCGGTAGTACGCAGACTAAAAAAGAAAGTACCTCAGGACCTAATAACAACCTAATCAGATTCTAGGATCTATTGAAATTGAGGGATGAGTCGATGAGCCACCCCGCGCAATATCAATGAATGTCCTCTAAACAGGACAGATTGAAGTAATCTCTAGAAGTCATTGATGGTTATAATCGACATATACTTGCATTATTTTTCCAATAATTGTGGAGCATATAACATTTGCCCACTTGATCCGCCTCTGCTCGTATTATATCCTAAATGCACAGTTTATAAACCAGTAGTAGTAAAGCTTTAAATAATTGGATCTGTTTTTAATATATAAATTAATCTTCTTAAGTAATAAAGGGTGTTGACATAAAAAATTAAGTATTTGAAACTGAGTCTATTGTATTAAATATAAAGCGTATTACTTTTAAAATTTTATCTCGGTGCTTAGAGGGATGTTTTTTTCGCGGAGATTATTATAATCATTGCACTGAAGAAAGCAGAGAAGCAGTGAAGCATGGGGTGGAATATCTGGAACGGAAATTATCAATGCCTTTAAGAAAGTTACGTGCTTATAAAATTCATTTGTTGTGTATTTTATTTAAATTTAATTTTTGAACGAGTTTGAATATCTCATGATACTATAAAAGCATTACTTTATAAAATATAATAAATAAGGTATGATATGAATAAGACATAGAGGGGTACTATTTCAACAAAATTAAAGATAAGGGTGTATCAGTATGAGCTGACTGTTCCAAATATACCGTCATTTTGTGCAAGTGTCAATTTGGTACTTGAAATTACTTTGGTACTAGAGGAGGGATGTATATTGAAGGGAATAGTAGTTAAATATGTATAAATTTAAAATAAAAAGTTTCACTGTATATTCACGTCACTGTTTATTCACACGGCACTTTTTATCCACTAAGTTCAACTCAAATAATTATTTAAATGCATAAATTATAGTTTAAAAAGATCAAAATTCTATAGTGAAATATTAGATGTGTTTAAAACTTTTCCTGTTAATACTAAATTTTTGTTAAGTGATTTAAAATGAATTAGTGAATTATTTAAATATTTAGAAATTTGTAAAATAGAATTCTAAAACGTTAAATATATATAACAAATGTTTGATGGTGGCTATGATGAATAAAAGTCTAGGCAAATAAATAAAAGAAATAATTATTAAAAAAAAGCACTGCTAAAAATCTGCAGATCGTCGGTGATAGGATTTAGTATCCGAAATAGGCCAACGTTAAATAAATTAAATTAAAAAAAAGACATACGCGCCCCAAATTCAGAAAACAAAAAGAATAAATGTAGTGGAATATCTGTTGTTCGAGAAAATAAACAAATATGGAACGGTACTGTTATAATGGCAGTAATTTATATCATCATGCTACAAACAAAGAGAAATGAGGCCGGAAAATCACTGCAACCAATTGAGTGTAAGCAATAATTTTTTTAAATCAGTTGGAAATTTCATTTAGCTATTTTTCTTTCTCTTTCAAATTATTTTTAACGTTGCCCAGTAAACATTTTGGTGAAATGGCACAGTTAGGTAGAGTTCCAGCCAAGAAATCAATTCTCTTTCATTCAGATTTCAGATGGATATCACTTATGAAAGAAAAATTGTAAAAATCGTTTCATAAGAATATTCTTTCTCTTTCCAGCATCATATATTTAAATGGAGACATTGCTGATGTCTCTTTTACATTTGAAAATATTTATTTTAGTAGAGATAAAATTCCACATTCATTTCACCAGAATATCTTAGAAAAAGAAACAAAATGTCTGTAATGGTTTATTTCGAACTTCATTCAGTATTGGTGATTTTGCTGTTTGTAGATCATATCACTGGGAGGGAAACTAAACAAATACTCAACATTATTGCTAATACTTCTAGGTATATATTCTGTAATAAGTATCCTATATAAGTATATATATATATAAGTATGGTTATCCCAAAATGTCTATGAACTTTGGAAGTCATCAAAGACTTAAAAAGAAATCATAGAAAATTTCAAAAAATCACAACTGGATTTGTTTCGTATGTTGCACATTTAGAGTGCGTTCCACTAACCGTTGACAACAATTACAATTGCTTGCGAGCATTGCAAGCATACACTCAAGTGGAATGGATTATGGAGCGTTTTGAATGGTTTTGAGCGTTGAAAAAATAAGGATTGCGATAGTTGATTAAATAGCTCTGTAGCAAAAGCTATATCTAGAAACAAAATTAATTATTCATAAAAGAAATATATTCTAAATGATAATGAACATTGTTTATTTATCAAGTTAGGTTATGGTATGAGGAAAAGTGTAGAAATGGCAATCAAAAATTAATTAAAATTAATTTTATTAAGCTTATTTAACATAATTATATAATAAAATAAAATCCAATAAAATATCTGTTTCCAAAAAATATAAAGTAATTTTTTCTGTTATCGTCATCTTTAAGTTTTGCGTTATGTTTAAACATTGCGCCAAAATGCTCAACAACGACCACTACGACCCAACTCTTCAGACGACCCTGATCGCCATATGGAACGGCTGAAATAATATTTTGTACTCTTAGTGCAGTCGTATGGTATGCAAGGTGTGCCGTTGCATTGAGTCTTTAGACGCCCTTGGAATTACATAAAACTTTGGACTATTTCTTGAAGGAAGCGGGAGACTGGTTTTTAAAATTAGTTACGCCACTGATGCTATGTTATATTTACATTTTGTCCTTAGCTGGTATCATACTTTAAAATATTTCATCTTTCTTGAATTTTACAACGACGATAAGGCGTTGTAAATGGTGTATTATCACTGCAAAACATCTAATGTAATTCTATAATAGATTCATAAAATCTGCATGAAAAGAAATGAGCCCCATCGTACTTAAGTTATACAAGAGCGTAAGACTTATATCTTACTATATATTTTAAAGATATAATTTTATACATTCCTTCTTAAAAATATATTTAAGTAAATAATTTATCATATTTTACATAACATTACGTTATATTTAATTATAAATTTAAAAAAAGTTTAATTATTTGTATAAGTTAAAAGATTTAACTTGACTAAAATTTGCATTTTTAAATGAAGGAAGGAATGGTATGAAAGTAAAGAAAGTAAAATGGAATTAAAAGGGAGAAATTCAAGTTTTCGACAAATTCCGAGTTCGAGTTATCAATGTTCTGTGTATAGTGTTGTGTTCAGCGTATTCGTCTGTGAGTGTTGGAGATTGTCGTATATAAGAATTAATCTATGGTCGCAATTAAATACTACAAGTCTACAACCAAAACTTGTATAAACAGCCTAATACAGGGATAGCGAACATGTTTATATGCACGAGTTAAAAATTTACAAAAAATATTTATAGAATCCTTGTTGAGGGTCATCCATAAATTACGTCACACAAATTGTCTCATTTTACGGACAAATTAATAAAATTTTATTAATTACAATTAAACATAAATGACCTTTTCTTTTTTTATGAGCTCATGGAAATTTATAAATTTTTTTAAAATATATTTTAATGTATGTTTGCACTTCCCACATGTCACATTTTCTGGAACCCCCACCCCCTGCTTGCGTGTGACGTAGTTTATGGATGACCTCTAAAATAGTTGTTCCCTGACAGTCTGATTCAACAGTACTGCTCAGTGCACTACGAATAAAAGATACCGAATAGAGAACACAGCGGGCGAGAGCATTGATTCTTGACGCTGACTGCTGTAGATTCGTGTTCGATCCCAGAACCAGATACATGTTTTTTGGGTTTGGTTGTTATCAACTTATATTGATTAATAACAAATCCGAAGCGGTTAATCTCAGTTGAAAATTTTTGAGAAAATACAATCTCACTGATCTCATATACAACCTATTCATTATAAATTGGTCTTGATAGGCACACTGGCGTTGTTAGACATTGCCGCCATAACCGTATATGTCTTACAACAGATTTCTTTAGCATTTATTCAAAACACTACTGTTCGATTCACTCTCGAGTTGATTGAAAAACTCACATTTTAAATAATAAAATCTGGGAAACGGCGCGTTCAATAATTTTCCATTTTTTTATAAGGTCTGTGGCTAAGATTTTTATAACATATCAAATTTTCATAAAGTTTCTGCATTACGTTTAAAATTTAAACAAAGAAAGTAGGATAATAAATTGTGTAATCTCATATAAGTCATATCAATATATAGTAAAAACACAATAGAGTGATATTTTGAAAAAAGTAGGTTAATACGATTTGTATCCTACATCCATAAATGCATCTAGTGAACAACTTCCTTTAATGATCCTTAAGCCTCATTCCCACTCACTGTTTTGATATTTAATTTACGTTTTTTTTAATATTTTAATCTAGATTTCATGTTTTCGAAATAGAAATTCCTTATCTCATTTGTGTTTTAATTTGAGTTTAGTTAATTTAGTTGGTAAGCATGCGTCGTTAGTAATATAAATTTTGACAGTTCGACTGCTGGACAATATTGAATGTGGCATAATTAAAATTGTTGCTTTTGATAACAATTAACAATAGAAATTGTTTTTGCTTGTTTATTTTGAACAAACTGACATTGAACATCTTTTAAAAATAAATCCTACTGCATTTTGACAGATTTAGTATTTTTAATTTAGAAACATTGGACCTTGTAAGGTTCTAAAAAAAACAAAGAAAACGTAAATTAAAAATGGTGCAGAGAATGATTAGGAAATTCCTATATAATATACAATTTAAATTAAATACAAAATTAAAACAGTAAGTGGGAATGATTCAGTAGGGATCACGCGTGTCATAGATTCACTACTCCTGGCGTATTGTACACTTCACCAATTAATTACCATGCAGATATATGGTACTGCATTAGAACATTTAATGATACAGCGCGACACGACTATGTACATGTCCTGTGTACCCTTGGTTGTACGAGTACCTTCTGAATACAAATTCATCTTCATTTTGGTTAGTTCTGAGATGTTATTTATTTCCACAACAGAGTAAAATAAATATATGTATACATAAGATTTAGATATTATTCACAGACAATATTTTAATTAATTGATATTTATTTTAATTATCTGGTTTGTGCTTTGTGCTTATTCATTTCTAGCTGTTGTTTTAATTTAAATTTTATTTTTAACAAAATATCGCATAACTCAATAAGTTCGTAGGATGACATATAGATGTGATTTTTAGATAATTCTAACCTTCAAACGATATGTCTCATAATTTCATAACATTCCGACTAATAGTTTACTACTACTTTTGTAATTTTCAAAACAATGACAAAATCTGAATTTCGTGTGTTGATAAAGCATTGCTTTTTAATGGGAAAAATACCAATCAAGCTAAGCAATGGCTTGATAAGTGTTATTCGTACAGCGTGAGGCAAATGAAGCAATGTTTTATAAAATCTTAAAAGACGTAAGATATAAGATATCCCTTTTATAGTGGAACGAAATTTGGCGAAAAAATAAGTTATTTGAAAATCGGTCAATAACACTACAATTTTGATGAATTTCTTCTTTCAAATGTTGATAAATCAAAATACCGGAACATTTAAAAATGGACGCTCTAATTAAGAAAATAATAAAAACTTAAAAAAATTAAAATTATATGCCCGTCTCGTTTACTCTTATACTACGCTTGTATAAGTGCTTCTCGCTTACTCATTTATACATATTAAAATTATCATTAAGTTTATAGGAAAAAATAGCTTTCTTATTGTTTAAATTAACAAAAAAAAATTCCTTTTAAATATATTAATTTAACGACCTATCCTATCCTATCACCGACAGCGTCCTACTATAGTTGGCCGTACTACACCACTGCCTGACAAGTTTATAATATTTATGAGTTCTCACATCATGCATTAAAGTTCGACAACATCCAAACCCAGAAATATATCTCTGGTCCAGGCATCGTACCCGAAGACACAGTTGTCTGGCATGAAGCATCAACGCTCTCGGTGACTGTGCCGAGAGCGTTGATGCTTTGAGCGTTATTACCAACGTAAATCGGAGGCTTGATTGAGCGGCTACAACTATCAAATCAAGTCAACTCCTGTGTTCTTTGCATGTGTTGTGTCACAATACATACATACAACGTACCGATACGACTCTAGAGGACTCTATACAAGTCAAACTTGTGTACTGTAGAGTGGATTGGAGTTGTTACAGAGCACTGACATAATTTATCATGAGAGCAAACTTTTACTTTAATTTGTATCGATACACCATTGATATGAAAGTGACTATTGCATTATTCTTTCATATCCTCTTCCAGTGTATTCGTTTGGTCCTTTCTATGCATTCGCTTGGTTCAATTCGCTGATATTCGCTTCCAGTATGAGAGCTACATAACGCCCGTATTCGGACGGCTTTGTCGCTTGCAGTGAGCGAGTGTTCATTATATTTCAGACAGGTAAAGCGTAGTAGCTCGTATACGACTGGTCAAAATTCGCTTAAATTCGCTTGCAGTGTGCGACGGGTCTAAAGAAAAATCTCAAAGTAGAATTTACCGGTTCCTAAATATATTTATAAGATTATTTATATTCTCAACGTTGTTTATTTTAAAGACGTTTTAACACTTTAACGCAAGAGTAGTGTGCTCAACACTATCGATCAATTTACGTATGTTGCAGTGAGATAGTGAAATAAATCTAGTCGCGTCACTGGTCGTCCGTCTAGTATCCCCTCCCCTCGCCCCCCATGTCCCTTGCTATTGTAGAATCAGGACCAGATTCTCCTCTTTATTGCGAGGCTCCAACAGTCTATGCATTAAGATATCGAACAGAATAATTATAAGGATGAATGCTTAAGTTGAATAACATACTGTGTAGGATACCGTGCAGTCAGTATACTCTATACACTATACAGACCCTAAATCTAGAAGAGTAATTGTTGCAGATTAATCAGGCGCAGGCGGCGTATTAATAGATCAATGATTTTAAATAACAAGCTGTATTTTCAACAACACAACATTTTTTTTTATTATTTCGTAATTCTTAAAGAAAAAAAACATTGTTCTTTTTTATGTACCTAATTTATCATTTGTGAAGTCGATTACGATTTGAATACAGAAACAGACATACTTTTAGAAGCACAGTAAACATTTTGGAGTCACTTTGATATCATATTGAGGATGCGTATGATTTTGCCATGAAACAATTCAATTTGATTTCACCCGTTCAATAGAAATGTCAGTGATATGAACTACAAATGGTAAAATCACTTCACCTGGTCTCACTACCGTACCAGTATTGAACGAAGTTGCAAATAAACCATTTAAGTGCAACAGAGACAGATATATTTTGTTTCTTTTTCTGTGATATTATGATATTAATATATATATGATATAAATATTTTCGAATGTAAAAGAGACAACATCTATATCTCCATTTAAATGTATGATGCTGGAAAGAGAAAGAATATTTTTATGAAAAGATTCTGATAATTTTTTTTTCATAGCTACGTCATACCACCAAAATATTTACTGGGAGAGTACGTGTACACTGGAGACAAAACTACCTTCAGACGTAGTTAGCTAACATAGGGGCCTATTTTGTAACTGCTTGCCTGAAGTCTGTAATCTTCACCATATTCAGTTCGAGCTACGAGCTATATGTACATTGTAAAGCGATCGTTCACTTCTTTAGTAAGACATCTCCAAATATTGAGTTTTAAGATAACAACGAATATAATATTCGAGTTTCATTAGCATTACAGCGGTATTCGAGTAATTTATTTGCATTATAATTTTTACATGATACAAATTTACATCTAACTGCATATTCAAGTCAAATTTTGAGTTTTTTAGACTAAGGAACTGGACGATCGATATTTGTACTGTTAGGCCGTCCGCACATGGGTCGACTGATTGAAAATGCAACTGTGTTGTTAGTGAGGGAACGCACGTGCATACGAGTGAGATAACACACACGGCACGAACGAAACTAAATTGATATGAAATTGGTTTTGAGCACGTTTTCAGCGACTGTGTTTCTTGGTCGCAGGGCAATAATGTTGCATGCTTTTGATGGTGACATCATAAGCAGAGATGTGCACAAATACTATTCAAAAGTATTGAAATACATACATACATACAAATATCTTATATAAACACGGGTCGTTTTTCGTTTTCGTTGGAAACTTCGTTGCGCGACTAGTTTGCAATCAGTCCACCCGTGTGGGGACGGCTTTATTCTGCAATACATGCACAGTATTACAATATCGCACATTTTTTCCTTGATCTTATTGTCGCACGATTCATATGTCGGACAGACGGAAATGTCTGCAGCCAGAAAATCATAAACCGACCCCCACCGCCCCCAACCTGCTTTACTAACCAGTCTATTTAGATATATGTACTGAAAAGACTCAACAAAAAAACATATTTGTATTTAATATCGTGATATACTTTTTCCTATGGTTACCACTCCACCGTGAAACGTTAAAATATAAACAAAACAGCAAATAGCTCAGAGTTCGGTGCCAATAATTATAAACACATAATTAAATTTGCAGAATAAGGCCATTGTATATTCCAATTGTGGTTTATCTTTTTTTTTTTTTTTTCTAAAAATATAGAGCTAGTGTCGGTGTCGGTTTTGCGATTTACGAGTGAGCTCTCGGTTGACTTTCTACAGCAGTTTGATACTTTAATCTGGGTAAGATAAGGCCAGCTTAGGGCGGAAAAGTTATTTCATGAGAAGGGGCTTTTATAGAATGGATGCTACTCTAAGAATTGTAAAAACAACTAGACCGTAAGAAAACAAACTACACCCCGGAACCCGTACCCCGGAAATGATGTAGCATTCCTACTCTACAGTTTATTAGTATAGTACGATGTACGATGTATTATGTACCATGTAGAGAAAAATCAACATACTCGTGTATTTCTTAGACGAATTTATACAAAAGAATCTGAAAAACCTTTAAGTACTATATACTCGTACGAACAAATATTAGGACTTACAGACTTCAGTTTTGCAGTCTGGCTATATAATAAGAGCGAGAGCATTGACGCTGAATGCTGTGTATTCGGGTTCGATCCTCGGACTACAGCTATATTCTCTGTGTTTTTTGTTATCAAGTTATATTGATTACTAGATATTACCTCCGTCGCAAGCGACGATTGTCTTTTACATGTAAATTGAATTTCTATTCAAATTTAAATTCCATTTTTAAATTGATATATTTAACTAGTTCTATATTCATTTTACATATAAAAACAAATAATCCTATATTATAATGTTTCAACTGAAAGTTTATTTGTTTATATGTTTACGCGATTCGTATGGTGGCTCGAAAACTGCTCCGCATTTTCTTGAAAATTACCTATTTCGTAGAGAAAAAAATTCTAAGACTTTTGGCATCCCCGGATTTTTCCTTGAATTTCCTGGAAACCCGTAATTTCTATTGAAAATTAGAAATTGGAAAAGTGGCGTTGAGAATATTAAGGGTCCCGGTAGGAAACTTTGGAGAACACTTAAATTTTAGATTATTTAATAATGAAATATGTTATTGAGAAAAAAAAAATTCAAAAATTTTATTTGAGTTATTGCCGAGGATAAAAATTGGGCTTGAAAGTTGAAATTTTACATATGGGCTAACTTTGGTACCTGATTTACAAATCGAAAAAAAATCCCAAATTTTGAAGAAAAAAGTTGGTCAAATAACGAATAAAATGAAAATATTTTATATTTTGTTGAAAAAATTATATTTTTTTTATATTCAAATCATACACACTAAAAACGTCGCTTTAAATAAATTCTTGTTCTCAAAGTTACAACGCGAAGGTATAGTGAAAATACTTACTTCCGCTCGGTAATTAACAGAACTCAAATCGCGTGCGTGGTACGGCACATATCGAAGGTTCAACAATCAGGCTCCCTTCAAGATTTTCCTCGCTCGCACCCACGAATTTGTAATATTTGGCGTCACAGATGGTTCGAGAACTAGGTTACTTTCATCCCTTTACACGCTCTTACAAAGTTGTAACCTTTTTGCATTTTAAACCGTGTATATTTGAGAAGTTCTTTCCTAGATACCCAGTAGCAGTACATATTGATAAAGGATATAGAAAATATATGCATGTAATTTTCTCTTTCAACTTTTCTGCTCTCGTCATGTTCAAATAATACGAGTGATATTTTCGTATGGCATAAAAGCAATGGAAAACATATCAAAATAGAATGAGTGACACTTCAAACGATTTGTATATCATAAATACAAAATTCAGTTCGATTAGGTTAGACAATAGAAGAGCTAACAGTGATGCTTTATCAGCTTTATAAAACTGAATATAGTTGATGCAACCCATACCTACTGCCTAACACGCCTACTACCTACTACCTACTACCTACTGGGCTAACGGATTGGTGAATAGCGGATTGGTGACTGTTCGTGATTGACATCTCGCCACATTTTTGAATTCCCAGAATCCTCTGATATTAGCATCATCATTGATACTCGTATTATTGAATCATACAACATGGCCGCTAATCGGGTGACATGAATAGAATCGGTTGTGCGCGATCTCACAATGTTCTGGATCTATTCATTTCAAATTTCAATAATACTCGTACTCTATTATTCTGTATATCATTTAAGTGGACGCGAACTGTCATAATTATGAACGTTGAGCCGTGAAATTATCTGAATAGCAATACCGTAACACAATATAAAAGTTAATCGGCAATAAACAGATCACGGTCATATATACAGGTCAGGATCTATGCTCGACAAGCTGAGATATAAGACCAGCAAGACAGGGAGTAAAAAAAATTAGTCGATGAAAAAAAAATGAAATCGACGACAAAGTAAGCGAGAGCATTGGGTTCGATCCCCGGGCCAGATATTATCTGGGTTTGTTTATAATCAGATTTAATTGGTTATGTGCAAGCATAATCATGAATATGAAAATGAAAACTTGATCACAAAAAAGAAAACAGACAGAGGAATAAAAGCGAAAGAAGAAGAAAAAAATAGCTTTATAAGAAGAAATATATTATAGTTGAAAGAATAGAAATTGTGGACTGGGAGGACTTCATTAGCAATATACCATTGGCAGATATGTGGAAAAGTGATACACAGTAATGAAGAAAAGTGAGAGAAGAAAGAATCAGAGAAGGCAATGTAATGAGTAAGATCACGGACGGAAAATAATTTAAAATAGAATAGTGAAATGAAATAGATTATATCTTATAAAATGTTGATAAATTGGTTTAAGTGCTAATAACTATCAATAGTTGATGCACTGTAAATAAATATAAAAAAAAAAATTAAATTAACGACATAGTGGCTGAAGGCGTTGATGCTTGGTGCCAGACAACTGTGTCTTCAGAACAGATCCCCGGACCTGAGCTATATTTTCTGGGGTCGGTTGTTATCAAAGATGATGATGTTGAGAGCTCACAAATATCATAAAATTATTAACTCAGCATCGGAAATATGCCGACGTTAAATAAATATATTTAAAAAAAAAATGAAATCAATGAAATGACCTTATTAGGTAAAAGATTGTGATTATGGTATTTTCTATTTCAAATGCTTATTTAAATTTAATATTCTAACTGTATTAATAGTTTAATCGTCTGTATAATTGAAAATATAAAATATCTTCTTTGGATAGATGAGAATTTCAGTTTACAGTAAATAGAATGCATAAATCGAATATCTTACTGTTTTATTTGAAAGAAATTTATGAAGGGTGAAAGTAGAGGCTCCAGAAAAATATGTTACAATATTAACTAAATGTCTAATTACGCCACTGCAGAAACCGTACAACCCTTTGTTACAATACAATAAAAATGCTTAAATATGTGCCTATAATAAGGAACAAAAAAGTAGGGCATGTAAGTAAAATTGAGCACCATATTTAGCATCTAAAATAAAATAATTACGTTAAAATATGCTACAACAATATATAGAATTTTCCTTAAAATGTACATGAACATGCAATATTAAAGTCTATATATACTATAATCGATTAATTTTGCCTCAAAACAGGTTATAAAAACATCAATTGCATAAAGTCGTAAACATCTAAAATAAATCGAGTTTTTAGCATCTAAATAAACCATTAATTAAAATATACAACAAAAATATGTAGAAACGAGCAAGATACATATAAATCCGGGCCCTAGTTGTACTAAGTAACGTCATACAACTTTCCTAAACACGAGCTATATATATCTACTAACAGAAACAATTTGGTTTTTCAATATCAGATGAATCTATCGTGAGTTATTCTGATATCGCCAATTCTGAGGGGTCACAGGAAATTAGGTCCCAATAGCTGGATTTTCAATATTTTGAAATGAAAATTTCACAAAACATTTGTCAAATGTTTATCTTTGATATATTCCAAAGTTTGAATAAAATATTTAATTTATTATATTAGAAAAAAATTGGAGAAAATACGCTTTTTTAGCCTTCGAAACCCACCTAACCCCTGAAATCCTCGAAGTAACGCATCAGAGATATCTAGTTAAATTAAAATCTAAATTTATCAATGTATAAATAGCTATAATTTAGCTATCTATAAGCCGGAGACAAAATAAACTGAAATTTAAGTAAAAGCTTCTTATTTCCGAGTCACATTTCTTATTTTATTAAACAACAGATCCTTTATATTTATATAAGTGTATACTTGTATTTAATATTTATTCGTTGAATATGAAGGAATTTTGTAATTATGTAAAAGTAGTCAATACATTTTAAGGGGATACATATTTCATGGCGCTTTCGGGTTCTCCATTCTCATCCTCTGATCTTATGCTTTTCTTATACTTTTGTACATAGATATTAATTCCAGATAAAAGTTTTAAATCGTCAACATACTTTAAGTATATTCGGGGACAATATAGATTTCGCATTTTGTTAATATACTCGTACAAAGCAGACCCTACGCTATACTTGAATTATATTACTTTATATTATATTTATATATTCAAAAATTCCTTTGATATTAAAGACAATATTAATAACAATAAATAAATTGGATTGTCAGTATTACTTGTGTCGTTTATACAGTTCGAAAAGTACTTGTACGCTGTCGAGACACATTATAGTCACTGTAGTGTGTGCAGTGAGTTAGATAGATTGATGGCTCAAAAGAATGAGAGAGTCAAAAATATAGTGTATTAAATAATGTCGTTCTATCCATGGCGTCGCTACTGCGCCATCGATAGAGAACGTATTCTAATAAGGATCAAATCAAAAATATTTATGCTACGAGTTGACTTTCTGTATGCTAACTCTAAAGGTACTGCTATTGCACCAAGTATTATAAATAATTTAATATAGCTGTATTCATTTCTAAATCATTCTTCTTACGATCATCTTTATTAAATATAAATATACTAGAGTTTACCCCCGTCTTTTTGTCTTTTTGTCTTTTTGTCTTTTTGGCGTGTATGATTTGAATCCAATAAAATAATTCGTAATTGCATTTCATATTTAATTCCATTTTTAAATTGAAATAATAACCTCGCTCAATAATAAAATAATTTTTCATATAAATTGACTAAAAAAATACTTGACTAAAAAATATTTTTATCAAAATAAAAAATATTTTCAATTTATGCGTTATTTGACCAACTTTTTTTTCAAAATTTGGGATTTTTTTTTCGATTCGTATATAAGTTACCAAGGTTAGCCTATATACAAAATTTCAACTTTCTAGCACAATTTCTACTCTCGGCAAATACTGCCCCCGTGCCCCCAAATAAAATTTTGAAATTTTGAATTTTCTTTTATTAATAATATACTTAATTATTCTAGAATCCAGAATATGAACCTTCTCCAAAGTTCCCTATCGGACCCCCGAATTTCTTCAACCCCCTCTTTTCGATTTCGATTTTTGAATTTCTAATTTTTGAGAAATGTCAAAATTGAATACCTTAATACACATGCAAAATTTCAACTTTCTATCTTTTACGAATAAAAAGTAATACAGCAAAAAAGTTTTTCCAAAATTACGGGTTAGTACACACTCGAACTTGCCTGTCTCGGCGAGAATGAACTGCCAGCATTAGAAACATGTTAGTTTAAATAGGTGATCTTTGCGTAGATTGTAGTCTATTGCTCATTGAGAACCTCTTTAAAGAATACACGCTAAAATTTCATAGTATGATTATATGTAATAGTAAATCGTAATGGAATATTGACTTGTACTAATTCTACCTGCTGCTATAAACAAACTGGTTGACAGATCTTGCTCATATTTAACATAATAATTGAGTACAGTAAACCTTTACAAAACAGCAACCTTTATAAAATTGCAATTTCTCGCTACTTATAATCTAACATATCTCGTATAATTGAGTGACACGGTTTTCAAAATATCGGTGTTTGTTGAGATATTGCAATTACGCTCAATGTAAATGTAATAAGTATTAGTTTAAGATCCCAGACCCTTTAGATCTATGACATTTTAAAAAATCTGATATTTTTAGAAGAAATATTGTAAGCCATAAAAAAAATGGGTAAACTATGTACTAGAAGTAAGGTAAGCTACTAAAAATGTAAGTGAGTAGTTTACTTAATTTTTTAAAAAGCTTTAAAGCGTCTAGCGGAAGTTAGGACCCACGGGAAGAGTTCGGCAATAGTGAATGTTAGTGTTTAAAAATATTCTGTAAAACATATATTAAACCAGCCATCATACAACTAAGAACAGTGCCGCATTAAGACTTTTTAAAATCTACCTTCTAAATTCTTTTCAATTTTTTTTTAATTTACATTTTTCATTTTTTTAAATTTTTTTTAATCTACAGGACTTGATTAGCGTAAAACTATCGTATCACACGAAAGATTTTGAGTCGTAAAAAGAACACATATATGATTTTAATTATTTTTGGCTTAATTTAAGCTACACTGCTACGGCAATAACTAATAAATTAGTCCACTCACATTCTTATCATACACAAACCCCCAAAAGTCACAAAGCGTCAGCCGACCCCTGGTTTAGATATCAAACGTTGTTAAATGCAATATGGAATATGACCAGAATATGAATATGAGGCCATCGGCTTGTAAACGATTAGGATACAAATTGTAATATTCCGCACTATACCAATACCTCCTAAATACACAAGGCCTGAGGCGACGTCATCAAAGGAGGCATCCAAACTGCATTTATTCAACATCTGATCTATCAATGGAATCAATACTTCGTCATAACTACCCCACAATACTGTCACAGAATCCCTTCATATTTTAAACGCTATCGTAGGAGGGCAGTTTGATAAGTCACTTTTTGAATTTCCCGCGCAGTAACTTTACATACAATGAAGTGTTATCTATTATTAGACTACTTTCAAAATTTGAGCAAGCTGTGTCATTTAGTTGTGTTTGACAGTCATTGAAAGCAGACAACCTCGTGAATTTTAACGAAAATGGAAAAAAGTGAACTTCGTATTATTTTTTGAGTAAAAAAATCGTCACCGAAACCAAGGAAACATCATCGCGACACTGCACCATCAATTTTGATGGTAACGAAGTGGTTTACTGAGTTCCGCTGTGATCGTACCAGCACAAGTGACGCCGACAGTCGATAAAATCCATGGAATGATATTGGACGATCGGAGAATGAAACTACCCTTGTATTTAACAAAAATAACGCATATCTCATTTTGAAATACCCTGTGTATCGAAAAATCATGAATCGGTGATTCGGAATTGGTGTTTTTAATTAACTCATCATTTCTGTTTCGCTGGTAGCTGTTTCCGGGATATGGGGGTTCGTATTTTTTTTATATTTCCGATATTAATATCATATTTTGCCCTATAAACCTTGCGAGGAATTTTTATTGCTTATTATGAAACACAATTTGCACGTTTTATCTGATATCATAACTTACAACATTATACCAGTATGCTCTAACATTGTCAACCTTTTTATATATGTATATATATAAATTCATGCAATATAAATATAATATAAAATTGGTATAATATGATTTTTTAAAATATACAACATTTATTTTATAGGAAACTGAACCGGACATCCTCCGTTCTGTACCCTCTGGATACACGTTACTTCAATTTATATAAATATTTTAACGAAAAAATATTGTATGAGTATATATACATCTGGGAAGTATATACATATACTCGTATACTATTAATATTCATTTGTATACAACAGAGGGCTAGGTAGTGACGATAGTAAAATAATGTAACATAAAATATATACAGGATATTTGAAAATATTGATGGAAAAATAATGATGAAAAGCAAGTCATCCGTCGGTAGGTTTTAAAATCTCCTGTGTCCCACAAATTCCATGGAATATCTTTCGAGTTCAAGGAAATGCTTTAAGACGTATAAAAATGCAACATATTGAAAAATTCTTTAATAAAATCTAATACTCGTAGTGTTTTCTACAGTAAATAGTATTTATTTAGTTTTCTTAAATTTAATTCATCCCATAATGTTGATAGTATTTATGTTGTCGTGGCCTCATATATGTGAACTACACCGCTACTCCATAAGTTCTATGATTATGACCGCATAACCAAATTAAGGGTCGAAAATTTAAGGTATTTTGAGGATTGGTTTTTATAATAAAAATAATGGAAAACGATATTTTAACTTTTTAGACTTATTATTACACTTATTCTACATACAAAAAAAACTTTTTTGAAATTTAAAAATATTGTTAAATATGCCCCGCTTTCAAACTAGCAAGTACGCATACGTTCTTAACTACACTCTTAAAAATGTTTTTAATTTTAATACAAATTTAATTATGCATATTAATTTTTTTAATTCTTTGAAAATGCACTGTATATTATGAAAATTAATATAACTTGATCTGAATTCCTGAGCCTTGCTAGCAATGATTGTGATCGAACAGACCTGATTTATATTAGTGAAACTATAATAATACCTAATTATAAAATTTAGGAATAGTACAGAAATACTCTTTTAAAAGTGATTCATAAAATGTTTCACTAATATAAATCAGAATAATATAAGAGTCACGAAACACGGATCGACATGACTCGATTTCGTTGGAAACTTCGAGTTTGCAATCAGTCGACCCGTGTAGGGACGGCCTAAATATAACATAAAGAACTTGCGCTTTTCTTTCCTCCTAAATAAGTCGACTTTCCAAATAAACAAAAATAATGGACATACCGAGAAAGCCTTTAGGAAAACAAGACATTGAATGATGCCCTCCATGGTGTCTCCAGTAAGACAAAACGTTCCAGTTAGGTGTCGTCCTTTTCGACCAACGGCAGCAGAAGCCAAGGAAGCGTGCACTAAAGCACGGCGTGATCGTGGATCAGAAGGAGCTGATGACCCTAGAACTGGCAGCGGTCCGGCACTCATAAGTCGCTCTAAAGAGTCCATGACGAATATTTTGTGACGAAATTAGCATATACACAGAACACGAATACGATTTACTATGATTAATATCCATACAAGTGTAACACGAATACTATAACACTTAGTTCACTTATAATACGTTGAAGGTTCAGGTTTAAAGTTCATTAAAGTTTATACTGGAATATTTGGTAAAGAGAAATATTTAATAATGTCACTCACAAGATGCAGACACATTTTATATATTTCCGCAGTAATTTGGTGAAGAAGGGAATTTGAACGCTCCAGAAGACAGATGTGACAGATTCCTGAAGAAAACATATGTGTAGCAAAGGTGTGGATACGGTAATAATGTCGAAATTCAAATTCTTTGTAAGTTGAGTGTCTCCCTGTGCTCCTTAGTATCAGCTTACGTTTACTTGGGGAATAATACAGGGAGTTCAACGGGTAAAGTTCAAAATGGTATTTTATTTAAGAGGGTGCAACGCACCCTCGGTACTGGACGTACCGAATCGTGCTTTTGCAATTAACGAGATATAAATCCTATAAGTAACAAAGTAATAAAGTTTTTATTATTATTATATTACTACAATTTCAATAGCTAGGTGATATCTCGCATTAATTGTAATATGATAATTGTGTATCTTTGTAGATTTGTTTATTTATAAATCGAACCTGAGCGCGTATTCCTGAGTCTTGCGAATAATATTCGTGATCGAACAGAATTTATTTACATGAGTGAAACATTTTACGAATTACGTTTAAAAGAGTATTCCTGTACTATTCCTAAATTTTATTATTAGTTATTATTATAGTTCAGAAATACTCTTTTAAAAGTAATTCGTAAAATGTTTCTGTCATATAATCAGCTCTGTTCGATCACGGATATTATTCGCAAGACTCAGGAATAGGGGCTCTGGACCTAAGCATAGCTCAGTGAAAGAGTCTATGAATTAACTACCTCATTCACTCAGAGGACCATGCTGTAAACTCATTATACATTTCACTATAGAAATATTTATACAAATAAAAATTAATATTTAAAAAATGAAACCAGCATTAACTATTTTTAATTTACTATGATAAAATATTATTTGAAAGTTTGAACTTTCCCGTTGAACATTTCGTATTAGTATCTCTTGACCCGAAATCCCGAACGTAGAAGAGACAGTTAAGTGTTTGATGTCCGATATATTAAGCTGCATCAAATTTGATTTCTAAGAAAACAGATTAATTTAGCCATAAGAATTTTTTTAATAAAAATCTCGTTAATTGGTGTAACGTATTGGTCAAGTATTAGTAATTGCTTTTTAATTTCTTGCAAAGACTTTTCAAATAAATCCGAACTTTTTAAGTCAAGCATCACCAGTTCATTAGTGAGACATCTCTATATTATTCAATATTCACATAACTGATAAACGCAGCCAAAGAAAATTATAATGCTGATAAACTTCGCTGGAGAGTTGTGTCACTAATGAACTGGACAATTTATATTTTAAGTAGAATATATAGTAAATTTTGTGGCAATATTCACAGCATAAACAAAATCCTTGTTTAAATTTAAATTTCTAACATAATAGGATACCGCACTCAGTTGCGAAAATAAACGAAAGTTAAATAAAGTAAATTAGGAAAAAAAATTAATAAAAAAATTCTTAGAAGTTTTAGTTATTGGTTCCGCACTGTTAAATTTTTTTTAAATAATATGAAATTTCATGACAAATACATATTAAAATTAAGAACCGAATAATTAATTATTTTTAAGACACATTATTTTGAATTTTTGTTTGATTTCATTAAAAGTAATATACATAATTTTACAAAACAATTCTATGAAAATGCGCTGTATGTTATGAAAATTATACTAGTTATAAAATCTATTTCAGAAATGCTGTAAAGTTGTTTTTAAGAGTTTGATTGGTATTATTATTTAACAATATTGAAACCATTTTTACGTTATAAAATTGAGAGTAAATTAATATTAGATTGTTAAAATAAGAAAATTTTATGGATTTAATTCATTTCTGCAATAAAAATATAAACGGCTTTACTGATAATACCAGCATTTTCGTGGATAAAGGGTTTCTTTTAAAGTGAATACATAGGAACATAAAAAAAAGAATAGGGACAAAAAAAGAACCTATAAAAAATGTAAATGGCAAAAATGTAACTTAATGTGTTTCTGCAATGACCAATTCAGTTTTTATTGATACTTTGATAGCATAATGTATACACATGCTAATCTACATAAGAATTGTTGAAGGTGCGACTTCTAAACTTGCCTACCAAATATACAATAATCTTTTTATATAAAAAATGAAGATTATTTGATATTGTGTAATTTAGAACACCATCCAAAAATTTAATGACTTACTGTTAGACCAATCGACTCAAATTTGATTTAGTCAGGTAAAAAAATTCTTACAGTGCAGTTTCACACTTGTTAGCTTACTATAAGGTAATTAAAGTGTAACTTTACATTTACTTTTCTACTTGTAGTTATAAAATAATTGTTATTGCAAAAGAGCGCAAATGCGCATATCTTCGTAAGTTAGAATTATTTTTAGATTTCAATAAGAAAGTATCCGACTAGAAATTTCTTTGTAAACCCAATTAGGACCCAAACCGAGTTATAAACAAAACATTAAAGTGTCCCCGTAAAAAAAAATATTTCCCTGATTCATAATAATAATTTGAGAACTCTGCCCATCTCTCATTAATAAAGATGTAGTAATTACTAACATCTCCACCACAAAAATAATTTCAGGGAGGAATACGTTGGCAGCGAATACCAAGAAAAGTTTGTTTGGGGGTAGTGTTATCAAGTCTCCGACGTACAACACTTGCGATTGTTAAAACAAATTATCAATTTATCTGGACCACTTTCTTCAACGTTTTTTTTTAACTTAATTTTTATGACGATTAATAGTAGAAAGATATGTTTTTATGTTCATTTCTTTATTAATTTTGTACAATGGTTATCCTAGTTGGGTCCCGATTGGGATAGGCTTGCCACATTGGGACCCAATTGGGTTCAGGCATATGTTTAGGGTAATCCCAATGAAATTTCTAGTCGGGTGTACTCTAAAAAGAGTGTTAAAAAAGAGGAATAGCTAATTTTGTTAAAAAAAATTCATAAAAACCGAGCTCTATGCTCCTATTAATCTACAAACAAAATCGTTACATTTGAATATTTCTATTTGCTACTCGTAGTCTTAAGAAGGAAAACGTGAGTGAGGCAATAAATCAGCGAGCAAATGGTACAAACACGTGTGTTCCTTTAGTAATTATAATCTAGTGCAAGTTTTTGACCTGGCTTAACTTTGCAAGTATAATGACTATGTGCGACTACATAGAACATAGTCTACCGTAGCATATCATAGCACATAGGGGCACGGGTAAGCAGACACATTAGACCACAGGGAGCACAAGAATAATTAAAATATATTTTACAACCAACCCCCTGTAATGTTTACCTATCATTTGTAGTGAAATACATTTTGATTATTTTAGACGTTTAGCAACCTAATTCGCATATGGTGATTTGAATATTACAAGTACACCATCAGTCTCCTTTAGACTGTGTCTAAAGTGTTAGAGTGTCAGAGAGTTAGATAGGGGAGAGACAGACAGTAACAAAGTGTCTACCTCTACTTAATCGAATCCGTGGTTTTCATTCCAGCTGATATAGAATAAATCTCTGAGGCTCCTTGCTTAGGTGCGTTAGGTGTAGAGTGACGCCTTACTAAATCGCACAATTCATAACATAAGAAACATACTCCAAGAATTATAAACGTATCCATATTATATTCCCCGACGCTCGGACTAAAGATATTAAATCGAGCAATAAGGAATTTGAAGATAATATTTTTTTAGTTAGGGGTTTTATTTTCTTTTTGTCCTCTGCACAAATAAGCCAAACGGACTATTAGTAAGCACTTGATGAGAAGCCTCTCTTGACGTTTTTAGTGGTTTAGTGGTTTAGTGGTTTAGTGGTTTAGTGGTTTAGTGGTTCACTGGATGGTGAATTGCCAAAAACTGTAGGTTTGTTATCGATTTACCAGACACGTGTTTGGAATGTGCAGTGTCTACAGTTGTAGCACAATTGTTCACAAAATAAACCTGAGCTTTGATGTTTATCGGTTTATGTATTGGTCGGTAAATGTCACTGTTGCACGGGAAACTCCGAGCCCGACCAGTACTCTTACAACACGATCCGTATCATGCGGATAACACTTTATTAGTCCAGTTCATAACATTGCACTCTATATTATCATCTGAAATGTTTTTATAACAACACTGCGGTTGTAAACAAGAACGGGGTAAAGAGTATGTAAGCAGCACAAATTCAAAAAAATAAAAGGACAACTGTCAATTTAGAAGACAGTTGTAAAAAGTGCACTCCAAAATAAAAAATAAATATTATTTTGAATAAAAAAAAAAACAGAAAAAAGTTTTCACAAAGTTTTTTTCAATTTAAAAATTAAACCATTTTAAGAAATTTCCACAAAATTTAACTAATTAATATATAATGAATAAATATATGAAATACGGTGATAACAATAAATTTAACTCGTTAATAACTTGTCACATTCGTATGAAATAGAACACGAAAGGATTAACCCTGGCACAGACGCGCGTGAATTTCAAAGCAGACAGCAACGTCACCAGAGTCAGACGCAGACTAGCTGACTGTTTGAATATTTCTAGTCCTTGGGTCCTTCAGTCCTTTCAGTCCTTGGTGTTGGTCCATGCGCTGAACCACCGAGGTATCGAAACATACATCGAATGGAATGGAATGGAATGGAATGGAATATAGCCGCCTGCCGTACCATTGAAAGAGAACAGAATATAGGCGCTAGAGAGACGCCAAAACAGACGCAAACTGGAGCCAGAGAAGCTGCGCGACGCGACGTCCCTATTACACAACTCTCAAACACATAGAGATGTTGTAATACTGTGATACTATATGATGCTCATGTCACTGTATGCCTGTATGCCAGTATGCCCCACAATAGTTGTACAGGGGGGCACATGAAGCACATGGACTAAAGATATTATACTCTAAATGCGGAAATATTGAAATATTACAAAAGGCATTAATTCTATGTCTTGTCATAACCTAGATAAATAAATGTCTTGGGTTTTAGAGAAAAAGAAGCCTTGATAAGATTAGTAGGTATAGTACAAGTCTTAATATCATGCTAATAGCTTTTAATTAAACTAGAGAGTTACCGGGTAATTCATCGCTCTCTTAAACCACTCGTTTCTCTTTGCGATAAACTGACATAGAACCAACGAAGAAAATATGTTTTTTAATTTCTACAATTTTAATTAAAATACGAGAGTAGTTTGATAATTCAGCAAGTTTTTTATTTTTTTTAAAGCATAATCTCCTTTAAACTTGATACATTTAGTGCAGCGTTTTCCAAATTATATTATTCCTTCAAAATAATAGGTTATCTCAAGACCTTCAAAATAGACGTTTGTTCAGTGGTTTCAGTGATGACCTCTTTGTTAAACCCAAATCTCTTACTGACCATCCATTTCTTTAGGTTTGGAAACAGGAAATAGTCGCAGGGGGCTAAATCTGGAAGAATATTCTGTATGGGTAGCAGTTCATAGTCCAATTTATGAATGTTTGTCATGGTGACTACACACTCAATAGCAATATCGGTACCCACCGGGCGAATAGCTTTTTCAGGCCCAAATATTCATGTAAAATGTGATTTACCCACTCATTTGCCCAATATTATTTCGAGAATTTTATGGACTATTTCTGTTATTCGGCGTCACTTGTGCTAGTACGACCACAATGGAACTTGGGAACTTGGATGATGCAGAGTCCCATAGTATTTATCAAGACTTTCCTTGGTTTCGGTGATGGTTTTTGTACACAAAAAATAATGCTTAATCAGCACACGAAATTTACTTTTCTGCATTTTCGTTAAAATTTACGAGGTTGCCTGCTTTCAATGGCTGTCAAACACAAACTAAATGACGTACTTTGCTCAAAATTTGACAGTAGTCTATTAATAGATAGCAATTAAAGAGAACAGTGTTGCATTTAAAATTACTGCGCGGAAAATCCAAAAGCTCACTGACTTATCCAACTTTCCTCGTAGATGACAAGCTAGTGCGTCTTTAGGTTCGATTCCAGAACGAACACCACTTTTTTGTAGCTTAGCTTATAAACTTAGAAGGAAACAAAAAAATCAACACAGTAAAAATATGACGCCGCAATAGTCGAGAGCATTTATGCTTTAAGCAAGATATCTTCTAGTTCGATCCTCACACTAGCGCTATATTTTCTGGGTATGATTATTATCAAAATTAATTAAATAATGTGCACATAATAAGGCTGCGATTTAGTTGACACATATGAGTCCACAACAACATAAATACAGCCTCATTGTAGTAGGTCAACACTGATAGGACAACATCAAAAATAAGCCAAGGTTAAATAAAATTAAATATAAAAATCATGAAAATATCAACCAAAACTTTGACACATCAGTCATTGATTATAGTTTCGAGTAAAACCAATTGTTTTTAGTTTTATTTTAGTTTAACTCTAGTCCAAAAACATTCAACACAAGTATACACTTCATAATAAATATGTAATAAAATCTAAAATATAAATTGTATGATTACAAATTCTAGCAAAACATAAAACCACAACTAAATGACGATAATAAGATTAAATAAAAAGGAAGTAGGAAACAAATTCAAATAATAAATTCGTTACAAAGATATATGACGGCATAAATACTGTGACCGCTTTACTTAATTTTCATCTAATCCTTTTTAATTAAATGGACTCAAAATAGATCTGCGAGAAATACCCCAAGTACCCAACGCAACCCCCCCTACCCCTCCTTTTTTGAATAGAGAACGAGATGCTACTATACAGTACAACTGCGCTGCGGGCTGCGGGCTGCGGCCAACGCAATTGTAAAACAGATTTATGGCATTATATTTATGTACAGGGTGATAACAAATTTATACAAAAATGTATCATTCCTACTCACTGTTTTAATTTAATTTTGTATTTTGTATTTAATTTAAATTGTTTACCACATGGCATTATGCGTGATCATTCTCAGCACCATTTCTAATTTAATTTTCTTTGTTTTTTTTTAAACCTTACAAGTTCCAATGTTTCTAAATTAAAAATACTAAATTAAAAAATATATATATTATATTATAACCTCCACAATGTGACTATCTGTCAAAATTCAGTAGGATTTATATTTAAAAGAAATTCAATGTCAGTTTGTCAAAAATTAAAAAATTAAAACAATTTCTATTACTAATTGTTATTAAATGCAACAATTTTAATTATTCCACATTCAATTTTGTCCAACTGTCGAACTGTCAAAATTTATATTACTAACAACACATGCGCACCAACTAAATTAACAAAACTCAAAGTAAAACACGAATGTGACAAGGAATGGTGAAATCTAGATTAAAATATTAAATAAAATCGTAAATTAAATATCAAAACAGTAACAAACGATTTCACAATCTATTTCTGTTATAGTTTATAGTATATCACATCACTTAATAAGTTCGTAGGATGACATATAGATAGGACGCTATTGACAAACCTTTATATGATTTCTAGAGAGGAGCAACCTTCAAACGATATGTCAAAATTTCAATAAATGCCGAATATTAGTTTACGAGTTACAATGGATTAGTGACGCTACTTACGTAATTTTCAAAACAATGGAAAAATCTGAATTTTGTGTGTTCATAAAGCTTTTAATGGGAAAAAACGCATACTTATTCCCATAAAAACTGCTAGTCTAGCAAAACAAAATGAAAGTAGTAGTGTCTTTAGGTTTGATCTCCGGATAGTGCTATATTTTCTGAGTTTTATATGCTACATGAGGCCGCTACTTAAAAAAAACCGGCAACATCGAAGATAATCGAACTCAGCATCAGAAATCAAATAAACATCAAACACATCAAATGAGGAACTATCTCAAATGTATAACACAAAGAACACTTTTACATGGTTTCCTTTTGTGAAATTTATGTTCTACAACTTGACGGGTACAGGTTGACGGGAGACTTACAAGTAGGAGAACAAAAAAGTGTCTCATGAGGCCACTGAAGGTTGGTCTCTTTATGCTATAAAGTTTAACGCGCAAATTATACAAGGTACTTTAAATTTAATTGAATCATTATACATATTTTAAAACAGTATATTTATATTTGCGACTGTTTCACCATTTGCAACAACATTTTTCCAGGTTAGAGAGTTGACTTTGTTTCGTTTTATAATTTTTTTTAATTTTATAAAATTGTTTCCCAAAAAATATACACTGAGCCCGCATAAAATTTTAACGATATTTTCTTGGATCTAGGGAGACCAGTTCCCTGAATTAATCCTGCATTAGCAAGATTAATTCAATCAATTTATTTTCATTCAATAAATTTAAATTCCAAATTGTATTTATTTAATAAATTTAAAATAAAACGTAATAATTATTTAAAAATGTGAATTAATTACGTACTTATTTAAAAGAGAACCTCAACCAATCTAAGAACAATGTAACATCCCATTAACAGTAAACCATATTATTCTTTAATGCTTCATATTTAATAATCTCCATATTTAATAATCTCCATATTTAATAATCTCCATATTTTAAATACCCATACTCGTATTTATAAATTATAAATGATGTATTACAAATGTTTATAAATGTATATATTGTTTTAAGTGGTAATAACTATCGAAAGTTGAAGCACTTAAATAATTATTAAATTAAAAATATCAATGCATGTAAAATAACTAAAATGATTAGCGATTTAAACTTGTTATTTACCAATTTATTCAAATGATATATTAGAGTAAAGTGACCTATTATTAAAATACAATTTTTATTTTGTATTCCGAATATACATTTATAGGTACCCAGTATCATTTTAGATAGATTTAAAGTAAAACATTTATAATTATAGAACGATAGCAAGCAAAAGGTTTTAAACAGAAATTAGAATGAAACACTTTAATGAAAAATATTTTAATTTAAATCAACCATAATCTAACACTTCATTAACATACGAGAAAATGAATCTATACCTCTTGTTAATTATTATACAACTGCTGAGACAAATGCCGTATGTATTGGCTGCTAAAAGGCCATCCATAAATTACGTCACACAAATTTTCTGCAATTCTACCCCTCCCCCCCCCTTCTGACCATGTCATATTTGATTTGTCAATTAATAAGAAAAAAATTGTTCATCGAATAGATGACCTTTTCTTGCACCAAGGATTATTTTTCCCAAAAACAAATTTATATTATACCTTCCCGGATATTTAAAAAAAAATTATAGTTTTGAACAAAATTATTTTAACTCTTTTTTTTATGTATTTCATGGTGCATGTGACATCACAAAGCTTCTGACCACTCTTAGGGCCTTATTCTGTAACTTTTCAAAAAATCGAGCTTACTTTTTCAGCGGTGGAAATATTTAATTTTTTCACCGCTCGAATAAAATCGCTGTATTTAAAATATCTAAAGTTTTATTTTAAGATGTCATCAATTTTAAAAATATTTGACCAAACACAGCATTCAGAATATTCAGATATTTAAAAATTCAAACACTTAACAAGTACGAATACATGTCAATTGTTCAAGTCAATTGACAAGCAACATAACCTCACTTTCTGATATATTTATATTTTTATATTCATATGACTATACATATACTGTCTATTAAAAAATTTGTACTGAAATTCAAATTATACTTCGAATTGTTTGACAGTTCTAAAAAATGCAGCGATGGAAAATTTTAAAGTCACCGCTGAAGGTGACCTTATAATTTTGTCGATACTTCCAGCGACAAAAATAAAATCGATGGAAATTTCTTGCAGAATACCAAATAAAAAATCATCGCTTTTGTGACATCATTTTACAGCGATGAAATTTTTTCACCGGTGGAAATACTTTACAGAATAAGGCCCTTATGATCACGCTCTAGTTTTGCTATTTTTATGATTTTTTTAAATTATTTTTAAATCGTGTAGAATGATTCGAACTAATTTTGGTTTTCAATTACAGTAGGACCTGAACTAGGCTAACCAAACATATTACGTAAATGAAATTTAGGTTCTTAAATCTATACTGTATCTTGTGCATTTAAGTCCAAACAATATTTAACAAAAATATATCAGTTAAGTTATTTTATTTAACAAGTGAATATTATGTGGTATTTCATTTATAAAAAATATCTGAAGTTTTTTTTTGCCCATTGTTACCTACATTGATCAAGGCACGGGGTTTTGCAATAGCCCTTAGCTACAGATAATGCAATAATGTCAAAACATTTGTGGATTTGCCGAGAATGTACATGGCTATTGGTCTCACCTCACGTTTCCTCTGACTTGTGTCAAAACATCGCTCATCAACCGAAGCGAGGCACCCAAGCCCACGCGAGGCCAGAGCTACTGTACACACTCGACCTCGCCTATCTCGGCGAGAGTGAACTACCGACATAAAACAAACACCCAATACAAAACAAATGTTATCACGAATAATATTAAAACCGAGGTGCTACTGCTGTACAGGCAGGCATTTGCATATTATCATTGGTATGCCAACAGTTCGTTCGTTTTAGCTTCAATAGAGATATTTAGTTAATTCGAAAATCAAACGTTGAAATATCATCATCTCAATACTCGCATCGACGAATCGAGTTCATAGTTTATTATTTGAATTATTAACTGACCCATCTTAAATCAATTACAGTGTCTTAATGCAGTTAGACTCTGAGCCAATATCCCCATAAGCTGCAGGTCAAGTAAATTAGATTAAGCTACACGGTCTACGGATGAACTGCTTTAATAATATTATGATTCGACCAGACCAAGCATATTCTATTACATAGAGAATATGGTAGAGCGCCGGGATGGTAGGATGCTGGCATGCTGGGACAAGGATGTCGACCTCCATGGAACGTGTAAACCTTATAAATGGAAATCATAACATAAAATACGAGTACATAACTAAGACTAGGTTCATACGACATTATACTGCACGTTTTTTACAGTATTCGATTTTAAACGTATAACCAGCTGGATGTTCACACCGTAAATTTTTATTAGTAAAAACATATAGCCGCAGTTTTCATACGGCTAAGTAAATGTACTAAAATAAAATTTGATATGTTTAAGGTAAGTAAAGAAATAGAAAAAACGCGGTTTGATATAGGTATTATTTAAGTTTCATTAATTTTAAATAGAGGAGTCTCGATCCGACCACTGATGGGTAAACATATTTTTTTGATTACTCCAGTAAAGCGAAGTACTGCTATGAAATCATTGATCGTTGTTTATTTTATAAACAAAAATAAATAGTTTAAATTTAAAGTGAAGTGAAATAAGAATAGAACAAAAGAGAAAACACACAATGAGAGTGGAATTTGTTAATGTTGAATATAGGATGGCAATCACAGAATTGCATTTATTTCTAAAAAATAAGTTAGAACTAAATGTAGACGATGTGTTGGCCATCCAAGTCAATGGAAATAAAATGATGGTGAAATTATGAACTAGAACTAGAACTAGAAAAATATGAAGAAATTGAATATATAGGAACGGATAACAAGGCATACAAAGTTATATTGGAAAGAGCTGACAGGCATACGATAGTAAAATTACACGATATTGAATATGAAATGGAAGACATTACCATACAACATGCACTCCAAGATTATGGAAAAATAATTAACATAAGAAAAGAAAATTGGGGGAAAGAGATGCCATTTCCGGTGTATAATGGGATACGGGCCGTAAAAATGATTTTAAAAAAAGAAATCCCATCGTACATTAGTATGATGGGACGAAAAGTATGGGCAAGCTATAGAAACCAAAGGAAAACATGCAGACTATGTGACGGCCTGGACCATTTGGGACAGGATTGTCCGACACACTTTAAAAATAGAACCTCAGAAAAAAGGACAACTCTCAGCTATGCGTCGATAACAGGAAACAAGGCAATAACGGAAAACAATATAGAAGCAATAGAAAATAGATTACCAGGTGTTATCAACGAACATGACTTCCCAAATTGGGTTAAGGAAAAAGGGTAAAATAGTGCAAGGAAAGAAGCTGAAGCGGTAAATATTATTGGCGAGTATAAAGATATATTTAAACTACCAGGCCCAAGAATAGAAAATAAAAGGAAAAAGAATGAGAGCACGACAACTGAAACTACAATCACCTAGTCAGATAATGAGGATGATAGCTCGGATTCAAACATGGTATTGGAAAAAGAAACATCAGACAATGACATAACAAAGAAAAATGCGAAAAAGTAATACAAGAAAACAGTAAGAGTTACTAGAGCAACGGAAAAGAAAAATAAGAATTTATAATTGAAATGTAATTATTATATATAGTGTAAGTTATGTTTTATAAGAAAAAAAATGTATATAAAAATGTAATATTGATTGAAAGTGCTAATAACTTCCAATAGTTGATGCACTTAAAAATAAATATTAAAAAAAAAAAAAAAAAAAAATTTGAATAGAACGAATCAATAGAGTTCGGACTTTGAAGTGAAGGTATTGTTGTCAGATTTGTACTGCTAGAATTTATAGTAGTCGAATTATTGTTGTTTTGGAATTCTTGAGAATACACGCTTTATTCAACCAAAGAAATCAATAAATCATTATTTATAAAAAAAATCGTCAAACATTTTCCAATAAAAAAAAACTTGAAACTCGTGCAAATTATACTTCAATTATACTTGTTCGGTTACTATTCGATAAAAGTTACGCCGTGTGAAAGATACCGTATAATATTATGTGCCACTGCAAGCCGAATTCGTTCAAGTTCATTCTGAGTACTTTGAGTACTCGATAAACGTGTTTAGCTGTGTACGGTATATTTATTTTGCAGTATAAACGTCGTGTACATAGCTATATATAAAATGTATGTGCCACTGTTTATTCGGTAATATTTATACTGCAAAAAACGTGCAGTACAATGCCGTGTGAACCCAGACTAAAGATCTTTTAATGTTTTTATTTTGATATATGTAATACATAGATGTAATAAATGATATTTCAATAAACTACAATAAACATCGGTCCAGGTAATTGCGACGTTAGCATAAGGCTAAAAATCTTTAGAGTGTAATCTTTGGCCAAATGACTTAAAGATGGTATATATGAGCTAACGCTTGGGTGATCCTTATATTTAAATATAATTTTCCAAAAAATGAACTAATTTTCTTTTTACTTATTTTTATTAACGGAAACCATCATACCAGTTACTGATTTTAAAATCTGGTATGTTTAATCCTTTCTACTGTGTTTGATTTTAATCTTATCATATATCATATCATATATGAGGCTTTAACACCATTCTGTTACTATAGTAAGAGGTAGTCGATGATAGCATTGGAAATTGGCCACCGTTAGATAAATAAGAAATCACATTCAAGATTCAATATAAAGAAATCGAATTCGAGGAGGATGCCGGAGTACCTGATAAAGCAGGGAAATAAAGAAACGAAAAACAGTTTAGAAACTAACAAAGAGGAAGCAGGTAATGGGGAAAAGAGGACGAGAAAATAATAGGGATATCTAGCAATAAGAGGGAAAAATTGTAGCACATCAAGAGTATGTGTCAGGAGAAGATGGAAAGTAAATTAAGCCTGGAGGAGATATTGCAAGGGAAGAGGATGGATGGCGAAAGTGAAGAGAGAAGGAGGACAAACGAGAGGAAAGTAGATTTTAATTGTAAATTGTGTTAAGCTTAAGTTTAGTTTAAATAAGATTAAATAAGAGATTATAAAAGCCGGAAGGTAAAGCAATTATAAGAAAGCACAAAGTACTTATGTTATTTCAACAATCTGGGCTACACTACCAACAATAAATATTGTATTAAATATCTTAAATAAAGGTAACTTCCCTTTATAGTTTATTTTCCTCTTATTTATTATTTAAGTATTTTGACAAACTGGAAAAGTTTTTCCTTTAAACCAAAATCTTATCTTCTTTAGCTTATAGCGTTATGTTCTCTATACGAGTAAGTCTGAGTATAAATCGTTCAATATCTTACAACGACACAAAATTCACTAAGATTTTCATATATTTGAATAGAACAACTTGAACAACTTTTAAATTCAAAACTCTGTTCTTATGTTTTGTGTTCTGTTACTTTAAGTTTAAACTTTTACGTTCCCGTTAAACCCTTTTCATACAAAAACATTTAAATTTATTTATTTATTCCTTAAGTATTTTACAACTTAATATTTGAAATATATTAGTTGTTTATTTTGAAAATGGTGTAAGTCCAGTTTTTTCTTGTTGTCAAATATTTAAGCTGACACAACAATATTTATGTTTTCTTTAATAATAAACAAAAAACATAAAACTAAAAGCGCTTAAAACTTGAACTTAGCACTTTCATAAGATATACAGCAAGAAATGTTTACCACAAGTGTGACGCGGAGTAAGGGGTACAGAGTAGGGTGAAATACAGGGAGAAGACATTAGGGTATTAAAATGTTAAACGGAATAGTCTTTTTCTTGATGCTTGAATTTTACCTTAAGAAAATATGCTGATAAGCTATTAAAAAGGTATTAAAATCAAGTTTCAAAACTACCGAACTGTAAAAAAGCATAAATAAATATTTCCGACGTAGAATACGTCTTAAAATCCTATGGAGTAAAAAAACTATAGTCTTTTAGACTAGAAGACTTTATGCTAGTTTCATATACATATTCGTAATTCTGAATTCGTGTATTATTTAACGTAATATATTTTACATAATATTGAACATAATTATGTTACGTAGCCAATAAATAAATGCACGTATATTACTCCAATATGTAACATTATATAATTTTCCATAAAAAGCTCTAACATCAGAAAATATTATTTATATCAAAAAATAACTTTTGTTATGTTAAGTAAACCTTAAATTATGTACAATTGTGTTTGGAGGGTATGTAGTTAGTTATTTATTATACAGGCTGCGTTTTATGTTTTAAGCCGATAATTACGATAAGCCTTTGTCGGGCATTTACGAACGGTCTGAAGCATAAAACATAAACTGTATAACGTTATATCAATTTTGTAAGATTTGAAATACTTGAATGAGGTCGTGAACTATGTCTTAATTTCTATAAAACTGTACTATACATTGATAAAGTTGACTGCACGAACCTCTTACTAACCCCTTATATTTTAGGAGATATTAACAATTAAAAAAGTCATTTTTTCGCTTTTATTATTATTAAAAAGATGCAAGGTTACAGAAAATTCCAATGCATTGTACGTAACATATAGCAAATATAGAATCTCTTTAATAATATAGCTATAACTTCGTAAACACTTGGTATTTAAAAAAAATAAAAGCGCCAATATACATATAATAACATATATTGCAATCAAAAATTAAAAAAACGATTCCTAAAAATGAGTTCACAAGCCTATTGAAGAAACCTCCAAACCAAAAAAATAACGAAATTGGTCGCGCTTATACGTCGTCAATTATTATCTAATGCTTTATATTTTGTTGCGTCATATTCACGATGTGATTATTAATTTTTTCATAGCATTGATAGTTAACACTGACTGCTGTGTCTTCGTTTTGACCACCGTGTTTTGACCATTTGTGTTTGACTAAATTTATTATATATACAGGGTGTTTGGTAGCAAGGGTTGACACCATTTAGAACATTTTGAGCCATACATGTCTTAGCCTTAGTGTCACTTAAGCTGACATCTTACCAATTCTCAGAATTAGAGTTAGAACTATGGAACTAGATATTTTTTTGAATTTTAACAACGCTTTAAAACCACAGTACTTGATTATTATAAAGAAAACAATGCTTCTAGATGGAAAATATCTTATTTTATGTTTTATCAATGTGGACTTACACCACTTTAATAATAAACAAGTTGTATGCTTACTTCATTTCGTGAGCTCTAATATTAATTTAAACACATTTCAAAAACAGATTTCAATTAATTTTTTAACCTTCCTAAAGAACATTTTAATAAAACCCAATTCTATTATACTGCGACTACTATACGACGAGAAGCGATGAACGAGTATTACTATCAGAACTTTATAGAACATCATTGAAAAATTAGCATATATGTAGATGTACCAGTAAGATACTGATGTATATGTAGCGTAGAGATATTATTACATAGGTATAAATATTCATTAGGGCACAATACGATATATATACAGGGTGTCCCATAAAGACCCAACTATTTCACGATACAAAAAAACAGAGAAAACAGTTGTTAATAGTAAGAATTAATTCGCAAAGAAACATATATTTATTATTTAACAATAATATCTTTGGGGTGACGTCCGTTGTGCTAACAACTTTCTGAAGAAGAGATCTGGAAATCGACGCAATTTGTTCTTAAGGAGGTACAGGACGTACCGTCAATGCAAAAAGTTTATCTCTCGGTAATACGAAATGCAAAATACGAAGTACATGAGGGACGAGCAAATATTAGGACTTTACCTTTGAAAAAGAATTTTTCAATTTCCTATTAAACTGCCTTTTGCTTGTTAAAATGATTTTTTATGCATATAACAGTTTAATAAATTAAAAATTACCTATAATTAATATCAAATTTACATTAATTCAATTTAAATACAAATTAAATATTTTGAAAAAGGAATAATAAATTTTGCAACGCTGCAAATTTACGTGTGTTGACGCATGCGTGATTTGGTTCTTTGACTAATAAATTGTTATATTTTACATAACATTTATTCCGATTTTGAATTTCCCGCTCAAATTGGCATTTGCAACGTAGCCAGCTGATAACCTACATTTACTGTTTCTTACTGGTTTTATTTAAATATTTTCGTATATAGGTATCTTTTTGATAATTTTCTTTTTACAATAGTTACAGAAAAGATTCTTTTATATACACCTAGTTTTTGAAAGCCGTATCACCATTTCTTTATAGTTAAAAGTTATATTATGGGGTGAAATTGAGCTAAAAATTATTATTTGTATGGAAAATGACTATTTTTAATCATGTATAAAAAGAAAACTATGAACCCTAGGTCTTTAAAATTTTGAGACAGCATGTATTTTAACTATTTGTATCGACCCTCCACATTTCACAACGTTTTCATCATTTACGTTAACGTCCTGTACCTCCTTAACTCCGTTAAAGTTTGTAAGCATTATCGTACACATTTGACTTAAAGAGGTTCTCCAGTGTGATGAGTTCAAAAAACAATTATTTTTTTATGCATAAATTTATTCCTTAACATTTGTAGAATATGCTGGTAAAGTGATTTTTAAAAATGAAAATTTGTTATAAAGAAACAGCAGTTAGAAGAAGCAGATTTTCGGAGCGCGTAGTTAAGTGGTAGGAACTTTAAACGCGTTTTTCTGAAAACTGTGTTTTTCAAAGTTTCCTCCATCATGTCTCGAGAATAGACTCACCACATGTAGTCCGAGTATTTCTAATTATATCGAAACGAAAAAGTGAAAAAAAAGTCATGATATTTGAAACTTTTTTTTTCAGAAGTCTGCAAAAACCCAATTTTCAATATTTTCAAATGATTCTAGTTCATTCCGTGCATTTTGGTCTATAGATAATAATATAGAAGTCAGCGCCCCTTTTTTGAGGCAGGTGTCTTCAGAGTGATACAGCAGACGTTCTAATGAAAATTCTCACATGAAATTTGTTTTACATACTTTTGAAATATTAATAAATAACTGATAAAAATCTCAAAGTTCTATCTTTTCATTTGACGTGAAAAAAGATTCTCAAAAAATGCTTAAAAAACATACCGTCACACGGGAGTGTGGGAATCGCATGGACTAAGGTTTGGCGCCTCAGCAATATTCCAGCAATTGATAATGAAGACGACGTACGCGATTTTCGAACCATGCTACCTAGCGCCGCGTGTTCTCCGCCCAGTCTCGTTCGCACTTGAAATAGTTGGACCTTTATGAAACACCCTGTATAATACACTTATATTCCGTATAACAATACAAAATTAATTTGACTTTTAAAGATAAATAATCTTTTAACCCCTATCCTCCGTCTCTACCTACCCGCACCTCCCATCAATGCGTCAACTAAACTAATTATCAATTGTTTCCTTTGTGTTACTGTTCACAGGGGATGATTGAATTTATTGTCATATTGAAATTATAAGCACGGATTGTCACGAAATATTTAGATCCTGCCAAAGAACAAAAAACACTAATTTGTCTTAGATTAAAGAAAAGAAATGAAAAGACTTTATCATTGAAATTACTTTAATTGATTTTATTATTTTGGAATTAATCTACAAGGCACGAATTGAAATGGGGATGATAGATATTGGTATTGGTAGATTTTTTTACATTAGAGATCAGAGCTACGTATACTAAGTGAAATGCTAATTTAGCGTACGTCTCATTTTTATATAGCCAGTTGCTTTGTACCAGATTTTCTTTATGCACGGCTTGTGAACCATGACTATATTTCGATGAAACTGTACTGTACTTTATTGTATTGATAAAAAATAGTGAAATATTAGATGTGGTTAAAACTTTTTCTGTTATTACCAAATTTTTGTTAAGTGATTCAAAATTAATTAGTGAATTATTTAAATATTTGGAAATTTGTAAAATAGAATTACAAAATGTGAAATATGTAAAAAAAATGTTTGATGGTGGCTATGACGAATAAAAGTCAAGGCAAATAAATAAAAAAAAAAAAATGTATTGATAAAATTGGCTATCAGGACCTTAAATATTCAACTATTTTTAAATAAGTGGCTATATTACAAGAGATATCAACAATTAAAATAGTCATTCGACGACATAGTGGACGAGAGCATTGATGTTTCACGCTGACTACTGTGTCTTTGGGTTCGATCCTCGGTCCAGATTTATATTTTCTGGGTTTGGTTGTTATCAACTTTTATTGATTATGGTCATACATACGCAGTACACTTATTACGCAGCGAAGTGGCTCACATATATGAGGCCTCGACACCATACATACAGCCAACATTGAAGGAGGTCTCAGGATAGGGCTCAGCATCGGAAATAGGCAGACGTTAAATAAATTAAATAAATCAAAAAAGGAGTTATTCTTAACTTTGAATCATTAAGGGATCCAAAGTTATAAAAAAAATAATGTGCGTGTGATGTCACATCCTGTACGAGTATGTGTGTGATAAAATCTTTCAATAAGAGCGGTCATTTTAAATCAATAGAAAAACACAATATTTCCTTTAAAAGTGGTCATATTTTTATTTTAATCTAAAGTACAAACTCTGGGATTAGTAATAAAACACAATATCTGCCAAATGTCAACGAAATCTTGGGATTTTCTATTGATTTAAAATGACCGCTCATGTTGACCCTCAAATGACCCTCTACTAAAAACAGATCGTTTATCTCATTAGGTTTTATATTACGATGGTTGTGAAAAAGGAAATATATTCTCTATTATTTATTTATTCTGTGACGTCATACGCAGAGCTAAAATGTTCAAATTTGATATAACTATAACTCAGTCAAATTTTCGATATTTAAACAAATAAAAACGTCAATATACATATATTAACCTATATATTTAATCAGAAATTTAAAGAACTACGAAGTCTGCCATACACCTCCCCCCTAATGAGTTCAGTAAGCCCAGTCGGATATTTTATTTAATATACTAGTAGTAGTGGTAGTAATATAATAGTAGAATATAGACTAACATATAATATAATATATTCAATTCTCCAATTTATTTAGGAATTGTAAATTTATAAATTGTCTTATATATATATATATATATATATATATATATATATATTGTCTTATAAAACGACAATTTAAGATTATTATTTAAATTATCAATTCCTTTTTGTCAAATTTTATAATAACCTAACAATATGCACAGTGAGTCCTGTCAGCTACACATATCAACTATGTACGCCGTTATACCTTATAACGTAATCTATGGAGTCCATGAGTATATGGTCAGTGTTTTACCGACAGACGAGCCTTGTAGCAACTAAAGAAATATAATTGCTTTACATATATATCCATCTTTTTTAGTAAAGTTGTTTTTTTTTTGTATTCTTCTTTTTTCCGTTACTTTTGTAACTCTTTCTGTTTTCTCTTTCGTATAATGTTTTACAAAATATTATTAAAAAGCAACATTCACTATTGTCAGATCCCTCCCGTAGACTAGATTAATACCGTTAGCTCACCTAACTAGAATGCAATTGTAATATATCTGGTCAGTGTTACTAACTAGAGAAATATAAATATTTGCATATATTTAAAAAAAAAAAAGTACAATATTGAATTTGGAATTGATGTTGTCTTGCTCAGAACACGAAACTTATACATATATACCAGGATAACTTTGTTGTAAACACAAACATTGAGGTAAAACGATAGCAAACTTCTGCCTTAAACGAATACAATCAATATTTAGCATACTCGGTACCAACTTTAAATGCTTAAACCGATATTAAACAACGAGTATGGTAAGAGTAAGAGTACTCCATGTTATATTGATCCTACCTACACAAGGTGTATTCATGACTAAAGTTATTTTTTCTATTGTTACACAAAGCTTTTCCTTTTTAAATAACAATATTGTATTATAACGTAATATAAATAGGATTTCGCAACAATATGTTTTAGATTTTCATAGATTCCAAACCAGTGAACCGACAGGTAAGCTGTGTAATGCATACAAAATCAAGTTGGGTTTAGAGGGAGGCACAAAAAGATTTTTTATACTGTTCCGTTCAAAAAAGAAAAAACCCATTACTGAAAAAAACCAACGGTCCTTTGTAACACTATACAGAATGTGTTCTAAAAGTAAATTATCATTTTAAAATAATAGTTACTGAAAAATTGAAGAAGAACATTTTATTTTTTTAACTTATTTGAAGTAACGTTACGTAACATAAATTTACATAAAATATTACATGAAAGTCAGGTTCATTAATTTCAACTTTACATGCATATTTCTAATAACAATGTTTTGGAACCTAATTGTAGCAACTATCTTAATACGAGGGTAGTTTCATAACTCAGTGACTTTACTTTTTTTGAAAAAGCGCTTTATTTCTCAATAAAAGATATTTTTTCAATGTGATTTTTGCTACTATGGGCGCAAATGTCGTTTGACAGGTGATTATCAAATTGTGAATGAAGCTAATAGTGACGAAAAATTGATTCAGTTGTTTATTTTAAGGAGGTACAGGACGTACCGTCAATACTAAAAGTTTATCTCTCGGTAATACGAAATGCAAAATACGAAGTACATGAGGGACGAGCAAAAAAAGACTGTACCTTTGAAAATGAATTCTTCAATTCCCTATTAAACTGCTTTTTCTTTGTTAAAATGATTTTTTATGCATATAATAGTTTAATAAATTAAAAATTACCTATAATTAATATCAAATTTATATTAATTCAATTTAAATACAAATTAAATATTTTGAAAAAGGAATAATAAATTTGACAACGCAGTAAATTTACGTGTGTTGACGCATGTGTGATTTGGTTTTTTGACAAATAAATTGTTATCTTAATATATATAAATTACGTGTCACGTTCTATGTCCGCGATGGACTCCTAAACTACTTAACCGATTTTAATCAAATTTGTACACCGTGTGCAGTTTGATCCAACTTGAAAAATAGGATAGCTTACATCTCAATTTATTTATCTTATTGCAAATTATTTGTCTATTAATTATCTGTATATGACATATGACATCTGGCGACGATGATGGCGACATCTGTTGACTAGATTGAGTAAATATTCTGTTGACTAGATTGAGTAAATATTCAATAGATGGCGCTATGTAATGTAATATGACAAAAACGTTAGTCACAGCAACGCGTGGCCGGGACAGCTAGTATATTATATAATATTTATTCCGATTTTAAGTTTCCCGCTCAAATTGGCATTTGCAACGTAGCCAGCTGATAACCTACATTTACTGTTTCTTACTGGTTTTATTTAAATATTTTCGTATATAGGTATCCTTTTGATAATTTTCTTTTTGCAATAGATACAGAAAAGATTCTTTTACATACACCTAGTTTTTGAAAGCCGTGTCACCGTTTTTTCATAGTTAAAAGTTATATTATGTGGTGAAATGGAGCTAAAAATTATGATTTGTATGGAAAATGACTATTTTTAATCATGTATAAAAAGAAAACTATGAACCCTAGGTCTCTAAAATTTTGAGACAGTATGTATTTTAACTATTTTTATCGACCCTCCAAATTTTACAACGTTTTCATCATTTACGTTAACGTCCTATACCTCCTTAAGTTCAATTGTGAAGAAATTTATTGAAATTTGAATAGGACAACGCCTGTGATCGGTTCTCGGACCTGTGCTTTATTTTCTTAGTTTGATTGTTATCATAATTAATTTCTATATGTGCTCATGATCATAAAACAGAAGCCAACATCGGAAATAAACCAACGTTAAATAAAATTAAACAATAATTTTACCAAAGGGAGTATATAATTTTCAAAGAAAACAAGAAAAAACAAAAACCGGATAATTTGGCTAGTTGTAAATAGACGAATTTAATGTACCAGGAAGACTGCTTTCAGCACAAAACTTTATTTTATGGATTATTAATTCTGTATGTTATGGATAACATTTTGTTAGAAAACAAAACACAAAACACAAAACAAGAGAAAAAAAAACTAAAGATCTGACCATGACGGTCAGCGTCACCGTCACCGTCAGCGTCAGCGTCAGACTTACTAGTAGAACAAAACATATTTTGTTGATGTTTATGTATTTTGTAGCAGCATAATAACTCCCTGCTTTTTATATCTTTTGATAAATAGTTATTTTGTTACAAAAAATTACATACTAAATAAAACTAAATATAATAATGTTGTGTATATACTCGTATGTATGTATGTATATATAAGAACTTGTAATTAAGTAAATATAAAAAATATACAGTATTTTCCAGAACTATACGAATTTATGTAATCGTTTCTTTTTTAATTTAAGGAGGTACAGGACGTTAATGTAAATGATGAAAACGTTGTGAAATTTGGAGGGTGAATAAAAATAGTTAAAATACATGCTGTCTCAAAATTTTAGAGACCTAGAATTCATAGTTTTCTTTTTATACATGATTAAAAATAATCATTTTCCATACAAATCATAATTTTTAGCTCAATTTCACCACATAATATAACTTTTAGCTATAAAAAAATGGTGGCACGGCTTTCAAAAACTAGGTGTATATAAAATAATCTTTTCTGTAACCTATATACGAAAATATTGAAATAAAACCTTTAAGAAACAGTAAATGTAGGTTATAAGCTGGCAACGTTGCAAAAGCCAATTTGAGCGGGAAATTCAAAATGTCAATAAATATTATATAAAATATAACAATTTATTTGTCAAAGAACAAAAGAAGGTCAACACACGTAAATTCACAGCATTGCTAAATTTCTTATTCCTTTTTCAAAATATTTAATTTGAATTTAAATTGAATTAATATAAATTTGATATTAATTATAGGTAATTTTTCATTTATTAAACTATTAAGCAAAAAGCAGTTTAATAGGGAATTGAAAAATTCATTTTCAAAGGTACAGTCCCAATATTTGCTCGTCCCTCATGTACTTCGTATTTTGCATTTCGTATTACCAAGAGATAAACTTTTTGCATTAACGGTACGTCTTGTACCTCCTTAATTTATTTAATGCCGTCCTATTTCAGATGCTAAGTTCTATTACAAACCACCTCCTACAATGTTGGCAATTTAAGTTTATGTTTATGTATATACAAAATCAACTCAACGTGATAACAACCGAGCCCAAAAAATATAACTCTAGTCCGGCCATCGAACCGGAGAACATAGCAGTCTGTGTCAAACATAAATGCTCTTGTCCACTGTGTTGTATTCTATTTATTTATATGTAAATGATATAGTTATATTTTATGTTTCACTCACACACACTGTAATATAATGAGTGTGAGTGAAACATAAAACATGTCGCATATTGATGTTGCTCTGGCCTGATAGGACCGATACATTATATTCCCAAGCGCTCGCCCATCTTTAAGTAAGGAAATGGCAACTGATGCTGTCAACATGGCATGACAACTATCATGTACAAGAATCGAAATGATTTAGCAAGAATAATGGAAAAGTTTACCTTATGGAACATACAAATGACATGCGAAGATAACTCACCTGAAAAAAAAATATATCAATTAGTTACAAAATAATAAATGTTACAAATAATAATATGTAATATTCTTATAGAGTCCATCCGAAAAATTTGTATAAAAGAAATTGAATTATTTCTATTTATGTAATTTATTTATTGATAGCCTATTTCCGATGCTGAGTCTTATCACCAATGATCCTACAATGTAGGCTGTTTTTATAATAAAGATAACAACGAAAACAATATTCGCGTATCTGCAGTATAATTTTGTTTTGTTGCATTTATAAGGTATCACCTGTACATTAGTTTCTAAAATAAATCTTGTTCCAAACTTATTTTAAAGGAATGGGGACCCACCTCTACATAAATATTAATTACTTAATGATAAAGTTTAACGTAACAAGATACTTATTCATATTTTACGAATCGTTTCTGTAACAATTTTTTTATGCATGTCATAGAAAATTTACATAAGAATTCAATATAAGGTAATAAAATATGTAACGACACAATCGCCTAATATGTTAAAGTATTGACCTTCATTTTTGTTTTTGGCTTTTATCTTAGCCATTGACATCACAAAAATGTTTAGTCAGAAGTTTTAAGAAATATTAAATTTATTTGAAAATGATTATATGAAAATCTTTGAACGTCTATATCCCAAACATTAATTTTAATAAATATCTAATTCGTAACTCTGTGTGTTTTAAGTATCTATTAAATATGCGCCAAACGCCAACGACCGATAACGTTTGTTTATCATGCAGCGTTCTCTTTCGAATGCAGTGCCTCTCGCTTCTGTAAACAAATCAGTATAGCCGTAGCGTTCGCATTAGAGTTGTTTGTTTGTTTCGCCAGAAAAATGTTAAGTGTAACAATAGAGCAACGAATTGTTGTGAAATTTCACATGAAACTTGGAAAACCTGCTACTGAAACTAATAATTTATTGAAAGAAGTGTATGGCAAAGAATGTTTCGAGTGGTTTGCGCGTTTTCAAGATGACCGAAAAAACGTTCAAGATGATTCACGCCCGGATCGCCCTTTGACGTCAAGAACGCTTGACAATATCGAAAAAATCGACAATCTGATTCGATCAGCCCGTCGGTTAAGTGTTCGTTCGATTACTGAAACTGTAGTTGGAAGGATTGACATTTAACATGCACAAAGTGTGTGCGAAAATTATGCCGAAAATTTGTACAATCGAAGACGTTTCTAGCCAAGTATAATATCTAAGTGCTAGACCATCTGCCTTGTTCGATAACCTGGCACCATGTGATTCCCATGTATTCCCAAAAATCAAATTTGCATTAAAAGGAACAAGATTTAAGTCCCTTGAAGCTGTGAAAAAGAAAGCGGCACGCGTTCTAAAAGAGCTGACCGAAGAAGATTTCCAGCACTGTTTCAAACAATGAAAGAGGGGAACAAGAAATAGAGGAGTGGTGTATATTGAAGATGATAATAAGTAAATACGTATGAAATCAAAATAAAATGTTTTACAGCGTCAATCGCATTATTTAATATCCCACCTCGCATCCCTTATAAGAAATATTTTAAAGCGATGCGAATATATTCTGATATATAATGCATTGTGCGGGTCCCTTAACGGTATAGCATACCTTTAAACACATTAAAGGTATAACGTACATATTCGTAGTATATATTCTGACTAAAGATTAAATTACTGCACTACTTGTTAGTTATTTAACCCGTTGCCTGTTGCCCCTTCCTATCTGTGGAGCTACAACCAGAGTAACTCCATGCATAACACACCGTAACTGTGATTTATGTTCGATAATATCTGAATAATATATTTGCCTCATGTTGGATAATTTAGTTGTGTGCGCCATTTCTAAAATACGAGCACTTCAAACAGATTTCTGTCTGTAATGTAGAATAAATAATATATTAGAAGTGTCTTTTATAATTCGGCGTATTCAATGTACGAGTATAGTAAGATAGGCTGGGTTCACACGGCATTGTACTGCACGTTTTTTTACAGTATTCGATTTCAAACGTATAATCAGCGGGATGTTCACACGCTAGATTTTTATTAGTAAAAACGTATAGCTGCTGTTTTCATATGTCAAAATAAATGTACTAAATTGAAATTTGTTATATGTTTAAGGTAAGTAAAGAAATAAAAAACGCTGTTTGATATAGGTGTTATTTAAGTTTTATTAATTTCATTAATTTTGAATAAGACGAATTAATAGAGTTCGGACTTTGAAGCGAAACTATTGTTGTCAGATTTGTACTGCTAGAATTTATAGTAGCCGAATTACTGTTGATTTGGAATCCTTGGATAAAATATTGTCTGCAACACAATTTTTATATAATTCAATAGTTTTATCCCACAAAACGAGCTCTTGTTCCACCAAACAAATCAATAAATCATTATCAATAAAATATTCGTCTAATAATAAACTTGAAACACGTGCAAATGATACATCAGCACTAAACAATTATTCGGTTACTATTCGATAAAAAGTCACGCCGTGTGAAAGATACCGCATAATACTATGCAATGCAATGCGAATTCAATAAAGTTCATTCAATTTGCTTGATAAGTCCGGTGAGTATTCGATAAACGTGTATGATTATGCTGTGCACGTTTTTTTGCAGTACAAACGTCGAGTGAATAGTTCTATATAAAATATGTGCGCCACTCTTCATTCGATAATATATATAGTTCAAATCACGACAGTTCGACGGTGACTTATATTTAAAAGAGGTATAAGAGCGGTATAAATCTATACATTATAGAAAAGTAAGTGAGTCAGTGCTTTTTAGTTGTATCGGCAGTTTATACCCCACAACTTGTTTTAAGTATGTGCCGCCGCCGAACTCTCGTAATTTGAACTATATTCGATTTATACTGCAAAAAAACGTGCAGTACAATGCCGGGTGAACCTAGCCTTAGAATTCAAAACTCGATGGACGGCACAATAACAGACAGTGATATTGCACGGCATTGCTGTGTATTCGGGTTCTATATTTTTGAGTTTGGTTGTTATTAAGTACTTCTTAGGTAATCACCCAATACGTCTGTAGGCTGACATATAAGTGACGCCGTTATTGACAAATCTATATGATTTGTTAACAAGATAGCACCAACCTTCAGACGATATGTGTCAAAATTTCATGACCATTAGTTATTGTTATGGTTGGTACTATCTGAAAATCATATGGATTTGTCAATAGTTGCGCTATTTACATGTCACCCTCCGAATTTATTGAGTGATGTGTTATGAGAACAAATAAAAGCAGGAGAATCCTCGTTTTCGCACATGGGGAATTTTATAACGGAATAATCACTTTCGAATGTTGGTATTTCAAGTATTGCAGTGTCCACATATTACAAAATGATTTATTTTTAAAGTGAATACCGCCTGGTATTACTACTTTCATTTTCGACATACAATGAGTATACCACTAGAGTGTGTGTAGCTGAAAATAAAATGATCTTTATTTGACAGTGATATTCCCTTAGATAGTAACGGATCAAAATAAAATTGGACAAGATTAGGCGTCGAGTAAGAGGGAACGAAAGGGGGAAAACGATACAAAAAACTGCTTTGCTCGGCGTAAGGGTATTGTTAAATGTGAAAAATGTAATTTAAAGAAGGATTTGTATTTATATATAAAATAGTGTTTCGTAGATATTTGAAAAATGAGTTTTGATAGTGCATCATTTATTTTAGGAATAAAATGTATTTTGTAATTTAACGTTTCATCGAGAAAGGTATCTGGTAAGGACCAAATTCAGTAAAATTCAGTTTCGATTTAAGGTTCATTTTATTGTATTTTATATTTTTGGAGTTCATCCGTTTATACGATCGCTGAGACGGATTTTCAAAAAGGCGCATAAGACGTCGCCGCAGGCGTCTTAGTTCACTTCTCGAAATGAAAAAGGAAAATGTTATTTAAATATTTGGCTGTATTTAGAAGTTGTTGATGTTCAGCTTCAGATTGTATTAATTATGAAATTTCAAACTTATTTGTACACTAACAATTAGCTTTCAACAGGTTAGTTAGGTGGGTATTCAAGACTAAAAAAAGGCATATTATCTCTAATTTTTTTCTAATATAATCAATGAAATATTTATTCAAACTTTTAAACATATCATAGATAAACATTTGACAAATATTTTGTGAAATTTTCATTTCAAAATATTGAAAATTCAGCCTTTGGGATTTCATTTCTATTTACGATGATTTAAGGTAGTTGTATCGTGATAGTCATGCTCAAAAGTATAACTCAGCAACCTAAAATTATAATGTAGCTGAAACGTTAGTGTCAAATAGTCTCGTTAAAAACTTTTGTGAAAGTACAGTCTCACTGTTCTCACTACATGTAAATAGTATCTACACGTACATACACGTACATACACATACACAGTCATTTCTTGATTTTATAAAAAATTTCAATGTTTACAAAATTTTATTTCTGTAATGGCGTGGACAATAATTTCCATTTTTTTTTATGTGATTAATAACTACTGTTTCTATAATATATTAAATTTTTATTGAATTCCTTTGAATCGTTTTTATTTTATTCGATAAAAATAACATTGAAATTACTATTTCCCATAAGAGCCTGTGTTAAAATAACAAAACTTTAATATCGTTTTTCTCAATAATGGAGTGGTAAATTTTAATCGACCTGAGGTCAATATGTCTTATAATTAATTAAAGAGCAATTAAATGAAGTTTTATTAAAATCCTTTGAAAAGTCATTCCACGATACAACTACCTTAAATGATTTATATGTACATAATTTAGGGATGGCGATATGAGGTGGATTAATCGAAGAATCGATTTTTTGAGTCGCGTGAATCGATCTCAAACACTCGAAAATCGAGATTCGATTTTTTTTGGTAAGAATGCAACTATACATTTATTTACATTATTTATTATAAGCTTGGTCATGAAATATTAGGAATTATAATTATTTTATTTTATAATAAATGTGATAAAAGAGTCTTTTTGAAGAGAAAGTGTTTTTTTTTTAATATAAAAACTCAAAAAGAATCAAAAAATCGATTTTTAAAAAAGCGATCTTGTAGACTTCGATTTTTTTCTGAATCGACTCTTTAGACCTCGATTGGAATAGATTAAAAAATTGATTTTTTTTTTAAAAGAATTGCCATCCCTACTACATATACTACAATAGTGTTTTTGCCATGTGTGCTTACGTTTAGTAGCAATTGTTTATTTGGTGGAAACGAAGCTTAACAATCGTATGGGAATGTATGCTAAACTAAGGCTGAGTTCACACGGCATTGTATTACACGAGTTTTTGCAATATAAATATTATCGAATAAATAGTGGCGCATACATGTACTGCAAAAAAACGAACACAGCGAAACCTGCAAAAACAAACACGTTTCCAAGAATTCCAAATCAACAATAATTCGGCTGCTATAAATTCTAGCTGTACAAATCTAAGAGGAATACCTTCGCCTCACAGTCCGAGATCCATTGATTCGTACTATTCAAAATTAATGAAATTAATAAAACTTAAATAATACCTATATCAAACAGCGTTTTTTTATTTCTTTCCAAACCTTAAACATAAAGCAAATTTCATTTTAGTACATTCATTTTGCCGTATGAAAACTGTGGCTATACGTTTTTACTAATAAAAATTTACCGTGTGGACATCCCGCTGATTATACGTTTAAAACCGAATACTGTAAAAACAAGTAGTACAATGTCGTGTGAAGCGGGCCTTACCAAAAAGAAAGTTACTCATATTTAATCTAAAAAGGTTTGAATTTTGCCTAAAATGGGACTATAATGATTCTATTTATTCTTCTAATCCTCAAAGATGTCTTTTTCAGTCTACTAACCCAAAAAGAGTTTAATGTTTATGTGATTTCAACCATTTTATGATTGTAATAAATAGATCATAGAATGTTATTAACTAGTAAAATTTCTTACATAAAAGGTATATTTCTATGTTACATAAAACATAAAAACACGTAATACACGTGTTTAACAGGTATATATTTCATATATAATATGTATTTTCACAGCACTATATGTAGTATGTATATATTTCAAATATAAAAACTATAATTTAATTTCTCCGGTAACCACTTTTCAAAATCAAAGCATGAGTTTGATGTATTGTACATCAATCAAAAAATAACGGACCGATACTTAAATTTAATGAATTTAAGCGGTAAATACAGACGCACAAACCTTCACGGATATGTTATATCCAAAGTGGATATAAATCTTCAAATACATGCTTTTATTGGGATCGGTTTCGAGGCCTGCTTTTGCTTTTCCTTTTGATTCTGATTCTGATTCTGAAACTCAATAGCTGTTCCAGTCCCTCGGCCACTTACCTCTAGCTTCAGTAAGTCCAGTAACAATTGACTGCGTCTACGAGATGGGATAGCCATTTTTATGACGTCCTCACACGGTTACTTACAAATATAATAAGAAGCATTTCTTATTGAAACTATATATAAGGATTATTTTTATAAAATCTAACTAGACGACACGGAGCGCTGTTTCCAGTAAATAATTTGGTGAAGTGTCGTTTTGTGACGTTTCTATCACTATTGCACTTCAATTATAGTTCGCAACAACTTTATTTTCGTTTGTATTCCGACAGGTGGAGCGATTTCGCCATTTGTAGTCGACAGAATAGACATTTCATATGAACGGTTGTAAGAAACTGAACTGTAAATGAACTTTTTTCATAACAAAAATATCATACACATCTTTAATATGATGGCAAAGTGACTCCATAATGTTTACTGGGTTGTATCTTCTTTAGAATTCTTAATTTGAACGAACCAACATCAGCACCATCTATGATCCAAAATGATCTGCACAATTGTCTCGATAATTCTAATTTAGAATCATAGATGTAGCTGCGATTTTCGCATCCACCTTTGTTAATGTATAATTCGTGGATTACCATTATACTTAGGGGACCATCACTTAGGCTGTCCGCACATGGGTCGCGAGCCCCGAATCTGCCCGAACCGAATGAGAATGCAACTGTGTTGTGAGTGAGAGAACGCACACGGCTCGAATGAAACTAAACTGATTTGAAATTGGTTTTGAGCGACTGTGTTTCTAGGTCGCAGGTAATTACGTTGCACGCTTTTGATGGTGAACATCATGAGTAGAGATGTGCACAAATACTTTTCAAATACATACATACATACAAATACCACACAATAAGACACAATAAAATCCCCTATTATGCTATTGTTAAAAATTCTATAGAGTTACGAAACACGGCTTCACATGGCTCGTTTTCAGTTTTCGTTGGAAACCTCGTTGCGCGACTAGTTTGGAATCAGACGACGGCCTTATTATAAAATCTTTCAACAATGAAAGAACCGCTTTTAGCGACATCATATATAGATATATCTGGATGGGTCTTCTATGAACTAAAATTACTCAGCGACTCTAGTCAGATAAGGACTGTGTGTTTATAATATAAGATATATTATTAAATATTATGTAATAACTTCTTTTATTCTATGCACTGATAACAAAAATAACAACGGAACTGAACCAATTCCCTTCGTTCGTTGAGTCGTCCACTAATAAATAAATCGTCGCTAAAAACGGTTTTAAAAGTGTTCTTTCCTCCACCCCTCATACCCTTCTTATGTTGAGTCGCCGAGTAATTTTAGTTCGTAAAAGACCCATGCAGATACATCAATATATGGTGTCACTAAAAGTGATTATTTATGTGTCGAAAGATTTTACACTAAGTGAAGGTCCTCTGCTCATACTTTAGGAAAGAAAACTCTAATTTAAAACCATTAATCCCTGCTGTAGACTACTGTTGGTTTGTTACTAAAACAATCGGTCAACAAAGTGCTAAGTTTTACTAAGTAAGTATACTGAACCTACATATCATGTGACCATGAAAATAATACTAACTACTGCTACAGGGTGGTGAATGTGACTGGCGACTGGTGCCTCTACAAACAGTGAGACAATGTTGATTGTTGACGGAGTATCGAGCAAACAGTGATGCGGCTGCGATTCGGCTGCGATTCGGCTACGATTCGGTGGTCGTTCGGTACGCATTCGCTTCACATATGGTATGTCTGTCCACCTTCAATATTTGACAGATAGACCAGCATATTGAACGTTTATACACACTGAAACTGTTGCAAACTTCTTAAGAACTGTTACTATTATACGGAAGTTTTCAACTAACCTCAATAACTTACTTCTCCTAAACCATCTATGTGAAATAAGTAATATGTTTTACTTGTTCAACTGTGTAGATTATTTAGGCTGGACGCACACTGGAAATGAAACTAAATTTGTTGTAGAAAAATAAATACAACATCATTTGAAAAGATAAGTAGTAAAGTTAAAGAAGGAGGTAATAATCAAATCCCCTAAGATCCTAATATTAATAGAACTACTCAATTTCCAAATCCTCCAATTAAAATTGGCATAACCATAAAAAAAATTATTTCAAAAGCATGAGCTGTAACGATTACATTAAAGATTTGATCATCAGCAATTAAAGATCCTGGCTGACCTCTAATAAGTAATCTGAAAAAAGTTTCAACTATTCCTGATCAAACTCCAAAAATGAAATATACAGTAGTAATAGCTTTATGATTTGTAGAAAAAAACCATTTTCGCAATAATAGAATGGCTGAAAATAGGCATTAAATTGTAAATTTAAATAAGGCACATGTTGCCTTAAAATTAACGACTCAAAACCGAAATTACTTCATATCTAAAAAATATTTTCTGTTATAAACGTATTAGTTTGTGTGACCTTTGAAAACAGGGCCGTGCGGTAGATGCAAATCTTCGAAAAATCGCTCCTTAAATGTTTTTTCTTTAAAATAAAAGTAGTATCCTGGGAGGGAAGTTTCTACTTTAATTTTTATCAATACACCACTGTTGTGAAACAATTCTCAATTCATACGTCCATATTTATAATGTGGTTCATAGATATGTTGATCAAAGTGCCACCTTCCATTTATACGGTTATTGCACGTAACCGAGTAACGTTTAATATCCGTTAAACCCCCTTCCCCAACTATCATGTCTTGTCCCACTTTGTGAACCCACCCCCTCCCCCTTTGCGTGTGACGTAATTAATTAAAATTAAAATTAAACCAATTTTGAAATCATTTTTAAAACCGTTTTCAGTTCACCGACGCAAGTGTGTCGTATATTTTTACATGACGCATACGGAATAACAAGACATCTATCTTTAGACAGACTTGTTTCAGTCCACTTTTCTTTTTAATGCATCCTATTTTAACTATATATATCCAAATAATAAAATGAAAGAGTATACGTGGTTATTTGGATAATAAATAAATCTTTTAAATAGAATTTTATATAAAGATATAAAACGACATCTTGAAGCTTCCAACGTTATAAAATGTAATACTCTCACTGTACTTGTGAACGAATAATAAAGCTGCTAGGTGTTTTAATTAATTTTATTTTAATTAATTCTAAAACTTACCATAATTAAAAGCGCGTTTAATTTATGCCATTTCTGGACTTATACCCGACGATTCGGACATTAATTGTGCATAATTTGTCATTTACTAAAATACATCTTGATAATAGGTTTATTGAAATTGTTTCTTTACTTTTTTGCACGTTGTTTAAAACAAAATATAGTTTCTTTTTATTCTTACACGATGTTTTATAATTGTTGACAAGAGATGGATGACGGTGATAGAGACAATAATAAAATAGTAAAGCAAGAGAGTCAAGAAGAAATAGTAAAGTAACAGAGTCAAGAGGAAATAGTAAAGATAGAGCCTTTATGCCTGTAATAGACATAAGTGGAGAAGTGAAAACGAAGAGAGAAGGCAGGAAGGATAGTGAAAAGATAATAGAGGGTTTGTCGAGAGGAGACAAGGAAGGCAAGAGGTGATTGATGAAGATACAGGCAATAAGGAAGGAGAAGCAGGAAACGGTATGAATAAAGGAGGAGTAGGGGACATGAAGAGAGAGAATCAAAAAAAGAAGAAACAGAAAGTACTATTCGAAGTAGTAATAGTTTAGAATAGTTTAAGTTTAGTTTTAACTTTGAATTTTTATGAAATGCATTAAGAAATATAATAATGTAGATTGTAAAGCCGAAAGGCACACAATTAATATAATAAATAATAATAATTAATATAATAAATAATAATAATTAATATAATAAATAATTGTTGAACACATCCTCAATTTTACCATATTGCAGTAGGGATGTAACGAATGTTCGTTTTCCTAGATGCGAATTTTCAACTCCAACATCCACAAATGCGAATTTCGGTTTTTTAAGTATACCACCAAATCTTGACATATGGCATCAAAACTTTTATTCCTGAAGTAAATATGCCTATACTCCAATTTAATTACTAAATGCCTTACTTAGTACTATAATATAAATCCTATCATTTGTGTTCTCAGTAAAGATATCATTTAAAGTAGTTTAGTGTACTTAAAAATTTGGTAATTTACTTCGCACCATTGTGTGTTTAAAAAGTTGAAAGTTTATTTTGGTTATTATATAATTGTTATTTTATATTGTAGTAACTAAAATAAAAATATTGTAAACCGAATCAGTTGCATTTTGTTATTTTATAAATTATTTTCACTTTTTGTTGTCAAATACATTCGCAAAAAATCGTATAATCTATTGCGAACGCAAATATTAAAAAAGACAATGCAAATTTGAATATTCGTTACATCTCTTATGCGGTTTTCGTTGGAACGTATCTACAATGTAATGTGGGTATATGTTACATTAATAAGTGCACATTCGAGGCCACTTTCGCTGCATAGTCTTTAAAATAAATAATTCAGAATCTAAGAAATAGAACCTGTATCATTTCCTTAAATATCTTGGCTACAATGACTACATCACAAATCCTTAAAAATATTTATTTAAAGTAAAAAAAAATATCTTTAAAAAAGTTAATAAATTCGAAAACATATTATAAAATAAATGCAACTTAAAAAAGTTTTTCTGTAGCATATTTTTGTATAACGTATAAAAATATTTCGAAAAGAAAATTTAAATTTAAAAAGGTAAACTAGTTTAGAGGTATATCGAGTGTACGATCACGTAAGGTAAAACGGTAAGGTAACGTTAAGTACAAAGTGGGTCAACTCGGAAACTTTTTAAGTTTATATGTTATTTAAGTACATACTGGTAACTCCTGGCTGATATATACGTAGCTCGTACTGTATGGGAATAGAAATAGGAATACCAACCCCGGCCAACACCCAAGAGTGCTGCTTGCTACAGTGAATTCCTGCTCCTGCAACTATGTTAGACATAAAAGTACAGAGTAACAGGACGCCACGGGCCAAGGGCCAAGGGCCATGGGCATACGGTCGGAAATAGCATATAGTCGGAAAGGTAGTGTAGTGGATTTATATATTTTTTAAATGCCTGAGGCAAATTTGTTAATATCGTTGAAATAGTACGGCCACGGAAATAAAATCCTTGCAGCTCTTCAAGAGGTAGTTTCCTATAAGGGTAGTTCGGTAGAACCTTTTACCCAGAGTCGATTCAAGAGCCAATAACCAAACTTTACTTAAGCTTCGTTATTTCAGGTCTCTCCCGCAAGATACAAATTGTGGGATGATGTAAACCCTGAACCCGACAATTTTATCCTATTATTCCACATTCTCATAAGCAATGCATCTTATGCCGACAGGTCACTCTCGGTGAAACATTTGTCGATATGCCGAGAATGAACATGGCTATTGGTCTCACCTCTCGTTTCTCTTTTTGACTTGTGTCAAGAGACTGCGTATCAATCGAGGCAAGCCAACGCGAGGCAAGAGCACTCGAGACAGGCCAACACGAGGGGAGAGCTACTATACACACTCGATTTCGCAAGTCTCAGCGAGAGTGAATTGCCGGCATTAGAAATGTTGTTCATTGTACATTTTCTTTCATTGTATTCTCTTTTTTTTTAATATTTACTTGAATGTATCAACTTTCAAAATTTATTAACTCTTAAAAGAATATATACATTTACAATATAATTTACAACTTATAAATACGAGCAAGGGTACTCAAAATAAAGATATTAAAATTGTTTTATTGTTAAAGTCAATAAGGTTTTTCAAACTTTTTCTGCTTTCAAATATCAGCCTATATTCCTAAGGAATATTACAGTCTTGTTTGTGCGATGAGTACTTGGAGCAACCAAGAATAATAAGCTTTACTGTTAATGAGCTGTTACATTGTTCACATATTGGTTGTGGTTCTCCTTTGCATAACGGCACACAGCGCACGCTTGAGTATGATAGGTAAACAAATCAGAAAAGGAAGGGAGAGGAATAGTAGATCCACTTTTTCTTTAATATTTTTTTATTTATTTATATTATTATACAACATATTAAGTTTATTGTGTAAAAATTTGAAGTCTATTGGAGTAAAACTGTCGAAGATACAGAGTTTTAAGTCTTCACCTCTCTGGTCGTGTACTTTGAACTAATTCTGTAACTTACTCGTAGATCTAAAAACTGTACTTGACGGCCTTATTTCGAATAACATTTAAGATCATCTAATATTTTTAGACGCACGTATAATAAAATAACAGCGCTAAGTCTTGCAAGTCCTATTTATTTATTTACTTCCGAGGCTGAGTCCTATCATCGACGAGCTCTTACTATATTATCAGTTTTTCGTAGTGACGTACGCATCACTCGCGAAGTTCGTAAAATGACATATAGATAGCGCTATTGACAAATTTCTATGATTTTTAGATAGTACCCACCTTCAAACGATATGTGTTGAAATGTCTCTTCTGTTGTCTAATAAGTTTATGATTATGTATCTTGATAACAACCAAACCCAGAAAATATAGTTGTGGTTCGATAAATGAACCCCAAGACACAACAGTGAAGCATCAATGCCATCGCTTACTGTGTCGTCTAATTTTCTGATAGTAAACTTCAATTTAATAACAAAAATTATAAATTATGCTCGAGGAAATTCTTTTAAGAAAAACAGTCACTGACTCTTAGACTAATATAGTTTATAGCCTACAGGCAACTGACAAGGGTGGCTTAAGAAAAGGGAAGAAAGGCAGGACGCGAGTCAACAAGACTTGTTATTTTGTCGTGAAAATTGAAAGCAAAAATGTATTATGGTTTATCATATTTCATATTCTCATACGGAATTATAACCTAAGGAATACGAGTATCTTTCCAAAATTATGGAGGCAATGCGTTGTTATACAAGAAGACAGGTGAAATATTAGGTTTGTTTTATATGTTAGAGTTAGAGAGGTTAGAGCGGTCGCAAATTGTTAGCGATGTTTCTGTTTATTCAATGTCTTAAGACAGTCAAGATGTCGTGTTAGTGTGCGTTAAACTTTAGAGTATAACTAGCATTAAATTACTACAGTCCAATATCCCATAGCCCCCAGAACACTTTAAGGAGGTACAGGACGTACCGTCAATGCAAAAAGTTTATCTCTCGGTAATACGAAATGCAAAATACGAAGTACATGAGGGACGAGCAAATATTGGGACTGTACCTTTGAAAATGAATTTTTCAATTCCCTATTAAACTGCTTTTTGCTTGTTAAAAAGATTTTTTTATGCATATAATAGTTTAATAAATGAAAAATTACCTATAATTAATATAAATTTATATTAATTCAATTTAAATTCAAATTAAATATTTTGAAAAAGGAATAATAAATTTTGCAACGCTGTAAATTTACGTGTGCGTGAAATGATGAAAACGTCGTGAAATTTAGAGGGTCGATACAAATAGTTAACATACATGCTGTCTCAAAATTTTAGAGACCTAGGGTTCATAGTTTTCTTTTTATACATGATTAAAAATAGTCATTTTCCATACAAATCATAATTTTTAGCTCAATTTCACCACATAATATAACTTTTAACTATACAAAAATGGTGACACGACTTTCAAAAACTAGGTGTATATAAAACAATCTTTTCTTTAACTATTGCAAAAAGAAAATTATCAAAAGGATACCTATTGTTATAGCACACATTCCATACAACACAAAACTAACAGTGTCTCTTCAGTATCTTTGCTGACCAAGCACTCTAGAGATAGTAAAATAGTATATAAGTAATGTATTAGTCTTAATCTAGTTAGTTCAAGTTTATGTATAATCTGCATCGTGCAGATAGTAATTAGCTGGCTCACCATTTGAGTTCATGTATAAACTGCATCGCGCAGTTAGTAATTGAATCAAATAAATATTATTTAAGTAAACTTAAAATAAATTGTTTTTTTATTAAAGTCTAAATTACTCAAACTTTAATTGGCGCAGTCGTACGGATATTAAGGAATTACAATCGCCGTAAATTTTTCCATTTTTATGGTTAACTTAATATTTCGAAACCTACAAAAATAAAGTTAAAGAATAAAGTGAACTTAATAAATAGTGGAGTGAAATAGAAACAGAAAGTGAAGTGCTCCGAGGCTCATCGACCCACTAGCAGCAGCATATGGACATGAAGATCTCGCAAGGCATCGCGGTGATAATCGTAATGTGAGTACTCATTCATATTTCCTTTCTATATTCACACTTCCCAAAAACAAAAATTATTATTATTTTTACAATAATATTTCCTGTTTAAAAAGGAGTATAAATCGTTTATACAGGCCTAAAAACAGGTATTAAATTTAAAAAAAAGGAGTATAAATCGCTTATACAGGCCTACCAAATATTAAAAATAATATTAAAATAAATATTACACAACGTAATACATAATAATTAAATAATAATTTTCTAAAAAGGAGTATAAATCGCTTATACAGGCCTACCAAATATTAAAAATAATATTAAAATAAAATATAAATTACGCAACGTAATACAATAATTAAATAATAATTTTCTAAAAAGGAATATAAATCGCTTATATAGGCCTAATGAAAATTAAAAATATCAAAACTAATACTATAATGTAATATAATAAAATACTTGCAAATTAACTATATAATAATAATAATTTTTTAAAAATAAAATGTTTACAAAATAACTTTTCTTAAATAAAAGTTACACTATAAATCAAAATGGAGACATTCCATATTTATCTAAATTATGTAAAGGAATATAATGGAAACAATTCGCTGACGAATTTTATAGAAGATTGCGAAGTGATCATAGATAATTTTGCCATATTCCCCGGTAAAAATGAAGATAAAAAAGAAGCTATTAGGAATAACGGTCTATTGCTCTCAGCTATAAAAAGCAAGATTATTGGAGACGCAGCAAGTTTAATAAAGAATAAACATATTAATACATGGGAGAAATTAAAAACTATTTTAATAAATAGTTATACTAAAAACCGCAGCCATATCCCGGATACAACAACACTTAAACGAAAGCCTAATGAGAAAGTTATTACTTATTACTTTAGATGTTTAGAATCAGTTAACAACTTTAATGTTTTGAACACACTTCACAATAAAACATCTTTAAATATGAAAGCACTGGCAAAACATCATGATTCCCTGATGGTGAGAGATTTCATAAAGGAGCTAAACGATCCTCTTGGATGTAAATTAAGACGCCAAAATCCTAACACAATGGATGAGCTTCTAGAATTAATAATAGAAGATATGACGAACCACGAAATCCATACTAACGAGGAATATAACCACCCTCACCAACAACAAGTAAAGAACACACAAGATTTTCAAACAGAGCCGTCAACACAAAAACCGTGTGAAACAATAATCGAACAAACCATTGAGAATAAAGAAATAGACAATGTACGGACGGAACTACAAGAAGTAATCATAAACAACGAGAGTACAGAAATCAAAGTACAAAACCAAAATTCAGAAGAAAAACGGGACACAGAAACAAATGAAAATAAAAACGATATCAAATTACATAAAGAAATGGCGATCAATGTGCCCACAAATATTAAAATACAAAGCCAGAATAATTCAGAAGAAGTTCTGAATACAGAAGAAAAGGAAAAAGAACTTGAAGAGTTTACCAAAACAGAAGTAAAGAAAAAGACAATTGTTGAAGTAAAAATGAAGCAAAGAAAAGTAAGCGTCAAAGAAAACACAGAAAATCAGCAAAATATGAAACAAGAATCAGAGAATCAAAATTCACAACATTTCAAAATACAAAATCAACAAAAAGCTAAGCAACAATCAAAAAATCCAAACTTTCTAGATTTTAAAGTAAACAATCAACAAAAAATCAGACAAGTAGCAGAAAAGCAAACTATACAAGAACTCGAAATAGTGAAGCAACAAAAAATCAACCAAGAAAAACCAGAAAAACAAAATATACAATATTCTGAAGTAAAAAAATTACACAATATAAAGCAAGGAAAAGCAGGAAATAATAAAAATCAAAATTTTAAAATAAAAAATAAAATTGAAAAGAAAAAAAGAAACAAAGCTAAATGCATACCAGAAAAACAAGAAGATTCAGAAAACGAGGCACACACTTTGTGGATAAATGATCACAGAAAAGAAATAATTCGTGGACAGAAGATTAGAAATTCGGCACAACTAAAGCAACTATATGGAACCAAACGAAATAAAAATAATAACTGGATAGATGAATATTTGACGAATATTATGACGAATAAAAATAATAAAACATATATTGACTTTACTTTAAAGAACTTCCTGATAAGATTAACTTCAAAAAGTCTTCAATACTTCCCGAAAAAATTAAAATTTCTACCCGAACCTTAACAATTCAAATACGCAATCGCAAGCAACCAGACCCACGTGACTATATAATATTTAACTCCGAAATTTAAAACTAAAAAGAATAAAACTCTAGAACGAACAACCAACCACCAACCACCTTAATAAAGAAAATTGTATGAACTATTAAAAGAATTATACAAAACAACCATTTAAATAAATTACTACAAATATTACGATAAACAATACATTTACAAAACACAACAGACAAAAAGAAAAAGGAAATGATGAAACGAATTGAGAATCATAAACAACCACCTTAATACAGAAAATCGCATAAGCACTGGTTATCACCAGCAGTAAAACCCTATAAACATACAAATTAAGCGACATCAAGTAATAACTATTTCGATACAATTACCAACGCAGTTAAAATTATTAAAATTAATAAAAAGAGTAAATTATTTAAATTAAAATAAAGAAACACGACCTATTAATATCTACATTAACAAAAACTACATTTAAAAATAAAAGTCAATAAACCCATTGTAATGATAATACATATTAAATGTACAATAATTTAAAAGATGAACACCATCGGAAAATATAAAAACGAGCATAAAATAAAAAATGATATCAGACATCAAGAAACAAACGCAACGCACAAGGTCATTTACGAAAGATATACCCGTGTATTCTAATAAAATACGTGGAAACTGCAAGCAATTTGCAAGCAATGCAAATACCATGATTTGAACGCCGCTAAATTACACAAAAACAACTGTGAGAGCAAAATATAAGCGCATTCCACAATACCAGAGTACCCGGTATCATAAAACATAAACATGACCTATCCAAGTCAAATGTGCTATTATAAGACGTAATGAAACCCTATACTCCAGTACAAAAGATAATGCTACATTAACAAACTAAGTCAGCATTTCTAATTCAGCTACTATGATAATCCATATACTAACACATTGGAAAACACAAAAATAAAATAGCAATTTTATCTGCATAAAGCTAAGGAAATAAATACAGACAGTACAATTCATTATCATGATTAAAGCTACTGTTAAAAATCCAAATGTAGACACAGTATACATGAACACTAACAAAAAACATAGCAATAGCGGAATAAAAACATGAAACCTTTTTTAAGTAAAAGAACCACCAGTGCAATAATCAGAATCAGCAAGTAATGAAGTAATAGACGTCACATACAAATTAATTTGCGAAAGATATACGTGGTCTAGTCTACGAAAAGATGTCGAAAATTTCATCAATAACTGCAGCACATGCAAACAGTGCAAATATAAAAGAAAACCAATTAGAGCACCGCTAAATAACACCGAAACACCTGAGAGACCACTTGAGAAATTACATATAGATACGTTTGGTATAGACAATACTATAATAGATGTATTTTCAAAATAACCACAGGCATACAAAATCGCCAATAGGTCATCCACAGAAATTGCCGATAAACTAATAACGTATTTCTCACACCACGGCATACCTAATCATATTACGATGGATGGAGGAACTGAATTCTCAAATAATCTCATCAAAGAATTACTAGAATTACATAAAATCGAAATTCATATAACAACACCATACAGACACGAAAGTAATTCTCCAATAGAACGAGCACATTCCACGATACTAGAACTATATCGTATAGTGAAACATAAACATGACCTTACACCCGAAACAATTATGAAATATGCTATTATAGGATATAACGAAACCCCACATTCTAGTACAACATATAAACCTTTTGAAATAATAAATGGACACTTACAAACCAAGTCAGTATTGCTTATGGATTATGATAAAACACTCATGGACTTATACACCCAAAATCATAAAACTAAAATCTCAACCCTATACTCAAAAATTAAAGAAATAAATGCAAATCGAAAAGAACAGGTTATTAATAAGAGAAATGCTACCGTTAAAGACCCAAACGTAAAACAAGGAGATATAGTATACCTCAACACTAAATCAAAACAGGGCAAAAGCCGAATAAAGAACACAGGACCCTTTAAAGTACTAGAAGTGTCCGATACCTATATAGCTAAAATAGAAGACCTAAAAAATAAAAAATTAAGAGAAACACATGTAGATAACCTAGTGAAAACCAAAATGAAAAACCCAACTTCAAACGAACTTAACGAAGAAGGAAGTAATGTACTATTCGAATGTACTACACTACCTGTAGATAACATAGGAAAAACCAAAATGAAAAACCCAACTCCAAACGAGTTTAATGAGAAAGGAATTAACGTCCTATTCGAACACACTACACTACCTGTCGATAAATCTAAGACAGATTATATTCTACACCTAGTTCACGACAAATTTAACCCCAGAGACGAAAAACCAAGATATTACAACGGATTCGCAAAGTTAGTAGCAAAGGACACACCCAATTTCGAATACATATTAAATAAAGCTAAAAGAACTAATAACCTCGTAGAGGGCCTATACAAACTCACGCGAGGCAGAACATTTGGACACACAATAAATCTTGTCTGCAATCAACAAAACTGCCTTGACAAACTTGCCAAATTTCTAAAAGAATTTGAAAATTCACCAACCGAATTAATAATACGAATGCCCCCTATAGCACAAGGACTTTTTAATAGAACAAAAGAAGAGGTCCTAGAAGTATTTAAACGGCATGGGCCCACAAAGCACAAATACATCATGCACTCAAATCCCGAAATACAAATGAATTATTTATTTATTAATTAATTATAAATAAATATATTAAAAACACGATCAAGTACTAAGAAATCCTGATTGTTGCAGGATCATCACCGCAATCAACACCAGCGATATTAACGAATGCCGAATTATTAAAATCACTGATAACCCAGGATTATATCCTGTGCAACTAGGAACAGCCCAAAACATCAAGGAATATTGGACTTTAGTCAAGAAAATAGATTTGGACCCCTTAATAAAATATTATAACCACGTACACTTGACTAGAGAAGATATTAAAACGAAATTAGAAAAAAAGAAATTTACAAGATATGGGCACAGCACTGCTGTAATGGACATCCTGGATATGGAAATAAGTAGAAAATTTAAACAAATTCTCCCAACTCGAAGAGAAAAAAGAGGCTTCATAGATGGCTTAGGTACTGTTTGGAAAGCAATCGGTGGAAACCTAGACACTAACGACGGCGAGCGTATAAATTTAGCCCTGGAAACACTTGATAATAAACAAGAAACTCTAAATAAAGCTATATCTAAACAAATAAAATTAACGAACGATATACTCGATCAATTTAAATCGGCCCTACACACCATTGATTCTAATCAAGAAGAACTAGATAAACGTACCAAATTCCTAATGAACGATATCGATAAACTCCAACACCAAGTATTTAACATCTTTATAACAGAATCGATCGGACTTGTCAGTCAATCAATGCAATTACTTTTGCACCTACTAAGAACCATTGAAACTGACATAACATTCGCTAAACTGAACACGCTTAGTGGTTCAATCCTAGAACCTGATCACCTATTAGCAGAATTACAAGCAATAAAGGAACATGTTGATACAACCAAACATATCAAACTGCCTTACGATATTACATCAGAGAACATTCAACAATATGAAACTATTAGCAAAGTCAAAGCATACACCAATAAAAACTTAATCATTTTTGTAATAAATATACCACTAGTAAACCCTAATATATTTACGTATTATAAACTATATCCAATCCCCATACCTTATAACAATAAATTCCAAATGATTATTCCCAGAACCCAATACACCATTGTGAATGAGTATAAACATGTAGATTTTAATGCACCCTGCAAAGAAATATATAACAATCAATTCCTATGCAAGCTTAGCGAACCACTCAACATCGAGGAAACCACCTGCGAGATAGAACTAATTCAAAACCAGCCAACCAGCAAATGTCAACCCTTAGTGATTTCTCTAACCGGTATCAAGATCCAGAACATCGAATTCAACACCTGGATGTTAATCACAAATGACGAAATCAGTGGCACCTTAACATGCAACAGCCAGCGTGACATACGTCTACAAGGAACGTATATAATACACCTTGCACGAGATTGTCAATTTTCTGTTTCAGATAATACTCTTCAATACATGGATATAGAAGAGAAAGTCGAAGCCTGGAACACCATTTCCCTGCCGAAAATACCAGAGATCCAAAACAAACACCTAAACATCTCTACCGTGACCAACCTAAAACACCTGGACCTGGGCAACGTAGACAAGCTACAGACCACCCTAGCCCTACTACCTGAAGACTTCGATGACAGAAAAATCCCAGACTATGTGCACATAATTAATTATACACTATTACCCATATTATTCATAATAATTACTATTGTAGTATATAAGATAATCAAATATTTTAGAAAAATAAAAATAATAAAAAATGAAAATGCACAAGAAATAGATAGCAAAAATATTGAAGAGTTGCAAAAACCTTTTGCTACATTTGAAGCATAAGATTTTATCTTATAGGGGAGGTGTTATAGCACACATTCCATACAACACAAAACTAACAGTGTCTCTTCAGTATCTTTGCTGACCAAGCACTCTAGAGATAGTTTTTTTTTTTTTTTTTATTTATTTAGGCTTTGGCTTATTCAGCCTTCTTGCCATTGCTTTTATTTGTAAAATTATATAAAAATTTACATATAAATTATAATTGTTCTAATAAATACAAAACAAATTGATTCTTTTAAAAAATTAAACTTAAAATTAAATACATACTAAGTAAAATATTTTAACTTAAATTACACTTCTATATTATTTTCTATCACAAAGTTTGTTAATATTTCCGCCGTTGCTTCACTTGTCATTAAACAGGACATATTGACTGGGAACTGTGTTACATTACGTAAATCATTTAAAAGTCTATCAATTTTTGATGATAAAAGATGACACCCTAGAATTATATGGTCCAAAGACCCTTCTTCTCCACATATACAATTTGGTGTGTCTTTTATGTTTATTTTGTATAGATGAGCTGGACATCTAGAATGCCCAGATTTCATTCGACAATTTGTTGAAATATATCTTCGTGAATGGTTTTTATTAAACCATGTGGTTGTTGGAATTTTTTGATTCGCTGCAAAAAAATTTTTTCCAGTACTTTGACTTTTCTCATTATATATATTCTGCCATTCTGCCATACAATTTTCTTTAATTATTTTTTTGGAATCATTTATTGACCAATTTATTTCTATTATTTCCCCATCTACACAAGCTTCTTTGGCCAGTTTGTCAGCCATTTCGTTTCCTTTTATGCCTACATGTCCAGGAATCCAAATAAGTTTAACATTGATATCATTTTTTTTCATTTTTAAAAGATATTCTTTAATTGAACATATTTTGTTATTATTATTGTTTTTGAATTTATTGTTATTTAAAGATACACAAACACTACGAGAATCTGTGAAGATTAATATATTTTTATTGTCAGTTTTTTGTATTATTTCTAGTAATTTCATAATTGCTGTTATTTCTGTATTATAAGAATTTGTGATGTTGTTAAGTTTGTATTTGTACTGTTGATCTGTATTATAATTGAAAATGCCAATTCCTCCAGTTTTAGAGTTTTTTTCGAATGAACCATCGGTAAACCATATACTCCAGTTTATATCATCTTTTGTTATATATTCCATATATTTTTGATAAGTTATTTCCTTACTGTCATTCTTCTTGAACAAATTTATTTCTGTATGTATTGTTGTCATGCTTATTTCTAATGGAAATTTGAAAAAAGGTATAATGTTGTGTACCTCTAAGTTCAAGTTATTATATCTATCAAAACTAGTTAAAAGTGCCGGTTTTTTATGAGTTGTCCAATATGGTTTATTATAAAGAACATATAGTTTAGATAATCTTGTATTTAAGGGGCCACAAGAGTTATGTCTGTTTTTACAAAAGAAACTGTCTGATATTTGTTGTATTCTGATATTTACCGGAGGAATATTAGTTTGATAGTTGAGGATTTGGATTGGTGTTGAAACCATTGCACCTAATATTATTCTTAAACATTTGTTTTGTATAATTTCAATTTTTTTTAATCTTGAGTTATTTGCGGTGCAGATCATAGTACTAGAATAGTCAATATGCGGTCTAACAATAGCTTTATATATTTTTATTAAGGTTGTTGGGTGTGCGCCCCATTTGTATCCTGCTATACATCGCATCAAATTTAAGCCTTTTTGACATTTGTTAATAATATGTGCAATTTCTTTCGCCCAAGTGCTTTTCGTATCAAAGAATATACCCAGAAATTTGGTATTTGAAGTAACAGTTATATTTTTATTTCTGATGGTTATTTTTGGACTGCAGTTTATTCTATGCCTTGTAAATATAACTATTTTACTTTTTTCTGACGATATATTTAATTTGATTTCCTTTAATAAAATATCTAGTTTTCTTAATTTCGATTGTAATCTGTTTTGAGCTATATCTTGTGTATGACCCATACTATAAATAACCATGTCATCTGCATACATCAGTACTGTTGTGTTGTTATCTGATAATGTTGTTAACTTTTCTGTGTATATGTTGAATAATAAGGGAGATAATATTGAGCCTTGTGGAATTCCGTGATTACATAGTATAGGACCAGTTAACTTATTATTGTATCTAACTGTTATTTCTCTATTTTGGAAGTAGTTTATAATCCAGTTGGATATTTTGGAAGATATACCTATGTTTTCTACTTTTTCTTTTAATATTTTTAGATTAACATTGTCATAAGCAGCTTCAATGTCAATGAAAGCAGCTATCATATAATGATTTTTACTGTATGTTCTTTGAATATCGATATTCAATATGTTTAAGTTATGCTGTGTACTTCTTGTTTTTCTAAACGCAAATTGTAACTCAGGTAATCTTTTATGATGTTCGAGATACCACTCCAGTCTGTTTTTGATGATGGATTCCATAGTTTTGCCCATACATGATAGTAAAGTAATTGGTCTGAATGATTCTTCTTTGTTTGGATCTTTTCCTGTTTTTAATATAGGAACAACGATATGTTTTTTCCAGTCTAATGGTATATCAGCAGTGTTTAATGACAGATTGTATATTTGTGTAAGATGATTTATTGCATTGTCAGGTAAGTTTTGTATCATTTTGTAATTTATTCTATCAAATCCTGTGCTACTGTTTTTATTATGATTTAACGCGAATTTTACTTCATTTTTATTTATGTTATTATCTAGAAAATTATCATTTACGATGGTGGTGGTAGTAATATTTAAATTGTTGTTCTGTGGAAATTTTTTTTTAATGAATTCTTCTATTAAATTTTCATTATCACTTATCCTTTTAGTACTATAGCTTTTATTGTTAATTTTTCTTATATTATTCCAGACAATGTTGGTTGTTGTGTTTGGGTTTAAATTCTCGCAGAAATTTTGCCATTCTATTTTTTTTCTGGCTCTAAAATATCGTCTGGTTTTAGCTTGATGTTTTTTATAATTTAAATAATTCGCCATTGTCATGTTTTTATTAAAAATAGTTAGTGCTAATTTTCTTTGAGCTATCATTTTATTGCACTCAGTGTCCCACCAAGACGGTTTTATTTTATTAGGAGTTATATTATACAATCTGGTAGATGGGATATGTATGTCTGCCGAATTATTAATAACATCTCTAAATTGGTTGTATTTGTTTTCAACATCTTGGGAATTACTTGTGATTCCATTTGTGCTAAGGTTTGAAATTCTACTTTCTATTTCAAGGCTATATTTCTCCCAATCTGCTTTTCGGAAATTTCTCCTCGTTAAATATTCAGATGTACGGTAACGGTCTTTATTATAGTCATTCAAACAGAAAAAAATTGGGTAGTGATCACTACCTAAGCTATCTGCAAGAACTTGCCACGAAGTAATTTGTTGTGTTAAAGTCATTGATACCAATGTGAGATCCAATATACTGTCCCTTGTACTGAGATTGCTTACTCTAGTTGGTTTATCATCGTTGATAATATTTAGATTTTCGTTTTCTATGAAATCTAACAATTCGTTACCTTCATACTGACTACCTGGACAATTTATATCCCAAGCAAGATTAGTCGCGTTAAAATCTCCAGCAAGTATAACAGGAACATCTATTTGTTGTTTTATCTGTGACCAATTAGAATTAGATAGTTTATGATTCGGTTTAGCATAGATTGATAAAATACATATTACATCAGTTTCGTTATGTGTTAAAATTATTCCAACTATTTCGACCGAATTAAATGGGTTATTTAGCATTACTCTTTTATATTTTATAGATTTATGAATCAAGATAGCAGCACCCCCGTGGGGATTATAGTTTGTATTCTGTATCCTATCTTCTCTTTCAATAAAATAACCTTTGATGTTGAAATTGATATTTTTTGTTAAAAACGTTTCTGATAGTATGCATATATGTATGTTATGCTTCTGTAACATATGTTGTAGTTCCTCTTTAATATATCTGACTCCTCTGCAATTCCATTGAATAAAATTTATCATTTTAACTGTTTTAATTAATTATTGATTTTTATATCTGTCCTTGGTCTTGTTGTTAGATTTATTTATATATTTTATTTTATTTTATTTTCTCTCCGTTTATATAATTATTGTTGATTTAATATTTTAGTAAATTTATTAAACGATTAGGTTTAGTGATGTGAATAGATTTTTAAAAAATAAACTTAATTTATATATCGATGTTTTCTTACGAGTTTGGCCATTGTACACTAGATATTTGTTTCTTGTAGCTTCTAAGGGATTGGGATGTAATATTTGGGTCTTTGTTTGTATTTTTAATTTTGTCATCATTATTTTTATTATATATTGATGTATAGCAGGTATCATTATCATTGTTTTCCATTGTAATATCAGGTGTCTCTTGGTTGATTTGCTTTCTGTTTTTTCCTTGATTAGTTATCTTAAGGTATGTGTCGCTTTCTTCATTGTTAGGTTTCTTTTCTTCTCTTCTTCTTTTTGGAATTGGTTCTTTAGTGGATGTCGTAGGTTGTGGTTGACTGTAAGATCTTTGTAACGAGTTACCTGTATTTGATTTATTCACTCTGGTATTAGTTCTTCTGGTTAAAGGGTTTGGTTTGTATGTTGGAATTATGTTGATACTATTGTATTTATTAGTGATATTGGGAAAAGTCTCATTGTAGTTTAGAGCTTCAAAAGAGTTTTGAGTTCTTACTGAGTATAAATAGTCTGTATTTTTTTCTGTTAATTCTAATTTTGCTTCATAAAAACTGAGATTGTGTTGGGCCATGAGATCTTTTATCTTGATTTGTCTTTTTTTTTCAGGACATTCATTGTCTGTAGCCTCGTGGTTAAGTTTACAATTTATGCATGTCGGATTAGGAGATGTGCATGCAGTACGTAAATGATCTTCACTTCCGCAGAATTTACATTTTGCTACTTTTGCTCTACATTTTGTGGCTGCATGTCCAAATTTAAAACAATTATAACATTGTATCGTCTGTTGTACAAATGGTTCACATGCTCGTCTCACTCTCCACATGTAAACATAAGCAGGAATAGCAAGTCCTTCAAAGAATAATTTCACTGTTGTACTGGGTTCATATTTAATAGCTCCGTCAACTCTTAGTTTTCGATTTAACCTTTGCACTCTCGTTACTTTAAAAGGTGGACACTCTATATTATTTAAAATTGTATCTTCCGAATATTCAATATCAACACCTTTTATAATAGCAACTTTTGTGCACCAGTAAAATGGGATAAACGCTTCATACCCATTGTTTTTCAGCAATGTTGATTTGGTAATTTCATTAGCTAGTACTGCATTAGCACATTGAACGATTACTCTATTTCTTCCCACTTTTTTAATTTCTATTATATTAGATTTATTGCTAATTTTACATATTATTTCTGCTAATTTAAGAGAACTAAAAAATGTATTTCCATCACTATTATTTTTAACTATCATTACTTTATACGAGTCATATTTTGTTTCTGTGTTGTATAAATTATTAAATATTTTTTTAACATTGTCACTATTGTTATTTAAGTTTTCTGTTATATCACTGGATGTTTTATCTGTAGGAATTGATTTGTTAGTCACAGAGTTGTTTTTATTGATCGGATTTTTATCGGGAGGTTCAACCTCCATATCCATATTGTTAATTAACCAGTGATAATTAAATAGAAGTTACTTCACTTCTAATTAATAACACTTAATAATAATATAAATTATAATTTAAAAAAAAATAAATCACGAAAAAAAAAAATATTATAATTTGCAAAAAAAAAAGATCACTATTTATTTTATTGTTTTGTTTATTGTAAATACGTGCGCTCACCAAGAAGACTCGATGTAAACTCGTCTAGAGATAGTAAAATAGTATATAAGTAATGTATTAGTCTTAATCTAGTTAGTTCAAGTTTATGTATAATCTGCATCGTGCAGATAGTAATTAGCTGGCTCACCATTTGAGTTCATGTATAAACTGCATCGCGCAGTTAGTAATTGAATCAAATAAATATTATTTAAGTAAACTTAAAATAAATTGTTTTTTTATTAAAGTCTAAATTACTCAAACTTTAATTCTATATACGAAAATATTTAAATAAAACCTTTAAGAAACAGTAAATGTGGGTTATGAGCCGGCAACGTTGCAAATGCCATTTTGAGCGGGAACTTCAAAATCCGAATAAATATTATATAAAATATAGCAATTTATTTGTCAAAAAACCAAATCTCACAGGCGTCAACACACGTAAATTTGCAGCGTTGCAAAATTTATTATTCCTTTTTCAAAATATTTAATTTGTATTTAAATTGAATTAATATAAATTTGATATTAATTATAAGTAATTTTTCATTTATTAAACTATTATATGCATTAAAAAATCATTTTAACAAGCAAAAAGCAGTTTAATAGGGAATTGAAAAATTCTTTTTCAAAAGTACAGTCCCAATATTTGCTCGTTCCTCATGTACTTCGTATTTTGCATTTCGTATTACCGAGAGATAAACTTTTTGCATTGACGGTACGTCCTGTACCTCCTTAAAGTGCTAATAACTATTAAAAGTAGATGCACTGAAAAAAATATAAGAAAACTGTAGCCTATCCAAACAAAATATCTCGGTTACATTTTTCATTAGATAAGTATAAGCTAGAATTGAAAAATTTATTTCTTAGAAATAATTTCAGTAATGACAAAGCTGAAGCTTATTTGCGAATTGAAAACTCGGCCCAAAATCGTCATTTGAATTAGTAAAATGTAAAGAAGATATTTTTAAGAATTAAGAGAACAAAATTGAAACGCTTTCAGATGAAATTGCCTCCAGTGAAAGATTTAGGCTTATGTCCGTGAGACCTGATACTAGTGGCGCCACAATTTAAAGGGCGACAAAATTTCCATGGACTGTGGGCGTCAAATTTTGAGGTGCACGTATATATCACTGCAATTTAAAAAGGGCGCCTTATCGGGATGGGCATAGGTTAATTTAATTAACTCCTCTATGTTTTAAGTAATCTTTTATGTGTATTTTACGTAATATAAATTCTCTTTGATTAGCGAATTTATATTTCTGATATTAAAACAGGGGAAAGAGCGGTAAAATACGAGGAGAAATTGAACAGAGCGGAAAGCAAAATCTTAAAGAAAATAAGAGAGGATTACATAAAGAATGGGGGGGGAGGAGGTCCAAAAAAGAGAAAAGAATACTTTGAAAGGAATGGAATGGCGATCGAGGAGGCAGAGAGGAGAAGAGAAGGTGGCGCAAGTGTGGCAGAGGAGCTAAGGAGAAGGGATAAGGAGACACAGCAGCAGGAGAGAATGGGAAAAATAGAAAAAAGTAACTACAATAAAAGATATAAGAGGTTATGGGAAATTAATGTGCCTCAGTACCTTATAGAAAAAGACATAAAACACATAAGAAGAACAGCAAGGTTTAGATTGGGAAATGAGGAAAAAGGAAACAGATACTGGGAAAAGAGTGAGGAAAGAAAGTGTAGAATGTGTGGAGCGGAGGACGAAACACTGGAGCACATTAAGTTAGAGTGTAAGGAAAAAGTAGCAAGCGAAAGGAATATTGGCCAGCTATTAAAGGGAGGCAGTGAAGGAAAGAGGTGGATGGCGGAAATAGTAAGAAGGAAAGGAAAAACAGGAGAATAAATAAGATGGTGGAGAATAATAGAGAGGGTCAAAAGAAGAAGAAGCAGAAAGCACTTTTGGAAGTAGTAAAAGTCGAGAAGATTTTAAGTTTATTTTAAGTTTAGTTTTAAGTTTAGAATGTATATAGGAATGAAATATATTAGAAATATAATACTGTAGATTGTAAAGCCGAAAGGCATACACAATTAATATATAAATAATAATAATATTTCTGATATTAATTTGTATTTACATCGTAAATTGGTTCATTGCACTTCTAGTATAGCTTTAGGTAATTGAGTTAAAAGTGTTTGATCCACGGGTGCTACGGAGGGGGCGGGGCGGGGCGGGAGATGCGGGTATACGAGTACCGGAATTATTCATTATATGATAATCATCATATAATAATGAAGGTGAATGTTAAATCGTTATCGCATTTATCATGGACTGTGAAGTACCAGTACATAGCTCGTAAATGAGGAAAGGTTGGGGGGGTGAGGTATATCAAACGAGGAAGTTATTAACAAGTTATAAGATGTGAACCACAAAGCATTAGTTTCTTCGCTTCATCGTATTAAGAAGTAACACCAATCTGACACGATCAATTTTAAGACAATTTTTGGAATTCCCTTTTAGCAAAACAACAAAGCATATAGAAAATCTGAGAAAAGTTTGGAGGTATTTATCATAATCTTTTAAAATGGCGTCGCACATTGGAATATCAAATGTGTTAAAGTCAGGCTACTCGGTACGGACCATAGAAACATTTAAGAACGCGTCTGTCTGATAAGTCTATCTTAAGGTAATTCCAACGTGAAACCACTTTTCGATAGATTTTTGAAAATTTTTGTTTATAGGCTAAGAATTACGATTACTATTAAATCCCAAAGTTTCAGAGTTTTTGACCGTTTAGAATCCTATGTAATTAATAACAAAGTTAGCAACTTTCAAACTCATATTCCATTTAGCATGTAAAACTCCTTATTCGCCCAATTATTTTCTATTATAGAAAAAAATCTTTCGATAGAATTTTGAAAAAATTTAGGAGAGTAAAGAAAAGTGTTTTTTTAAGTAAATTTAAAAAAAAAAATACCGCTGCACTATTTTGTATTCGAAATATAATAATTTAAAATACATATTTTTTTTAAGGAGGTATAGGACGTTAACGTAAATGATGAAAACGTTGTGAAATTTGAAGGGTCGATACAAATAGTTAAAATACCTGGAGTCTTAAAATTTTAGAGACCTAGGGTTCATAGTTTTCTTTTCATACATGATTAAAAATAGTTATTTTCCATACAAATCATAATTTTTAGCTCAATTTCACCACATAATATAACTTTTAACTATAAAGAAATGGTTTCAAAAACTAGGTGTATATAAAATAATCTTTTCTGTAACTATTGTAAAAAGAAAATTATCAAAAGGATACCTATGTACGAAAATATTTAAATAAAACCTTTTTCAAAATATTTAATTTGTATTTAAATTGAATTAATATAAATTTTATATTAATTATAGGTAATTTTTAATTTATTAAACTATTATATGCATACAAAATCATTTTAACAAGCAAAAGGCAGTTTAATAGGGAATTGAAAAATTCCTTTTCAAAGGTACTTCCCAATATTTGCTCCTCCCTCATGTACTTAGTATTTTGCATTTCGTATTACCGAGAGATAAACTTTTTGCATTGACGGTACGTCCTGTACCTCCTTAATTTCAACAGTTTATGTGTAGTAGTTTTTTTCTTTTTTTTGTGATTTCTGTTCTGCCTATACTATACCATGCTGGAACATCCTTAAGACACAGTTGTTAGCTATGTTTCTATGATAAAGACAAAAATGTGTTAGGAGGGTAATGTCTGATAATCGACAAAGTGCACGAATGTGTGGACCCTGGGTAGAAGTGTACAGGTTAAAGGTTAAAAGTAAATGCTCAAACCCAGAGTAGAACATACATCATGGATTCTAGAAATGATAATCGAAATTTACTTAGAACTCTGTAGTATATCCAAGAAACAATCCATTTAGTTAAATAATTCCTCCTTATCATTGCCATCTACCGAGCATAACGCTAACTATTTCGTAAACAAAAATGTTAGAATCTCCACTGTATGAAATGGTTTGTATCTTTGTGAGAAGCATATTGACGTATACTGAAACTTATAAAAAAAACAAATAAGAAATATAAGAACTATACAATACAAATATTTATAAACCGGTGTAAGATTATATGGAAAAAAAAATGTATTGAAGTGAATAAAATAACATGTCTATATATACATATATTTTTCTATACAAATCTTTCTACACGTACCATCTCTTATATTATTTACGTGTAGAAATTTTATTTACGCATAACTTAATATTTATTCTTTTAATTATTTAGCTTAATTTAGTATTACTTCTGTAACATTTTTACATACATCGCACATTTTATATTAATGTATATTTTAGGTATCAATAGAATAACATTTTGAATTTAGTAAATGTTAAAACAATTTTACTGATATGGACAGATAATGTTCAGTGCCGCACCAGATACCTAGAAGAGCTTACCTGATGATGATAAATGGGTCCAACAGTTTCGTAGTTCGCCACTGTTAATATTTATATACAATAATTACCTCAATTTATACTAGATATAATATACAGATGCATCCATTGATTTAGAAGGAAATAAAGCTGTATTTGCTATATATGAACAAATAAATTTATTATATGATAACTTTAAATTAAATAACAAAGTTTGCTCTTATACTGGTGAAAAATTAGCAATATTAAAAGCATTGGAAATTAATGAAAATATGAACAATAATAAAATTATAATAATAACGATTCTTTAAGTGTTTTAAAAACTTTAAATTCTAATGATCACAAATCAAATAATGATATTTTGACATGCAAAATTAAGGAGATGTATTTCAATATAATAAATAAGAATAATACCATCAAATTTATGTGGATACCAGGACATTGTGGAATAAGAGGAAACGAAATTGCGGATAAATTTGCAAAGGAATCAATAAATTTGGAAATTGAGATGAAAGTGAAATTACCTTCACATAATTTTTTTAGTATAATCAAAAAATTAAACTTCAATTTGAGAAACCAAGATTTCATTAACAAGAGTCAGGTAAAAGGAAGAGATTATTATATATGTTATTACATCTAAATTTAAGTAAGAAAAGATGGTTTAGAAATGAGTCCCAAAAGTATTATGAGATCAAAAGTAATCATTGTAAAACTCCAGCTCACCTGTACAAAATTAATATTAAATCTGACTTTAGATGTCAATGTGGTGAAGAAGGAACTTTGGATCATATTATATTTGAATGCATAAATTATAGTTTAGAAAGATCAAAATTCAATAGTGAAATATTAAATGTGATTAAAACTTTTCCTGTTCATACTAAATTTTTGTTAAGTGATTCAAAATTAATTAGTGAATTATTTAAATATTTAGAAATTGGTAAAATTGAATTATAAATTGTAAAATATGTATAAAGAATGTTTGATGGTGGCTATGACGAATAAAAGTCAAGGCAAATAAATATATACTAGATATAAAAGAATTAGGTTCCTTTGAATTGTAATAAGTTATTTTTTAAATTTCCCTATTATAAATCTATATTTGTTATTAAATAAAAAATATTTACCATAAAGAGAGAATCGTGATATCGATAAAGTGATACATGCACGCAAAAGGTGATAAATCAAGTGAAATTGAATTCAATAGCGTGGTGCACTTGCCGTACATTTGATATATGGGCATAGATGATTAAATGTGATATTATTGAACAACATAATATTATTTATTACAGTTTTTATTAATGATTCTGGATGAATATGTTCATGTCATTTTTCTTGACATATCACTTTACAATAAAAATGACATTTCATAGTTCCAATAAGAAAAGCATGAAAAGATAAAGCCTAAACCAGAGAAAGTTGTACGTCTTTACTCTGAGTTATAAGACTTAAGGGGTAACACCACCCTTCCTTAACTTTATTGATATCTAATCTGTATAGCGAACAAACAAAAATGTACCTCGAGATAGAGATTGTCAAAAACTCGTCTGCTGTCAATTATTGTAAATCCCGATAACCAATCAATAAAGTTTAGTAATCCAAGTAGTGAGAAGGCAAAATAAAAATAGGTTTTTATAGATTTATTTATTATATGCTTTCAGCTTCTTTATTATGTTTTACAAATCTAAAAATATTAATATTGGGCTTGTTATGATGTCGTTGCCTCATGTATGGGACAACACTGCTGCCTAATAACTTTACGATTATGTATGTAGATAATCAATTTAATTAAATAACAACCAAAGCCAGAAAATTTAATTCTGGACCAGGGTTCGAACTCGAAGACACAGGAGTCTATATTAAAACTATAATACTGTATTATACTCGTATTTTGATAAAGTTGGCTGCCAGAACCTCAAATGTCAAATTATTTTTAACATTTAAAGATATTAACAATTAAAATAGATATTTCTTTTTATCATTAAAGAACTCCAAATTTATGAAAAAAAATTACTGATCCAACGCCGTCATCTTTCACCGTTTTCCACTTTCTTCTTTTCAATGAATTTGTACGACAGAATGCAAAAGAGATGCACTCAAATGGCAGATACTGATACAACTGCCTCGAGCAACACAAAGTTTACATTATAAAGGTTACATAACTGGATTACTTATTATTGTACAGACCTTAATACTAATCGAGTGACATCAAAATTTAACTACACAATTAAGTGGTAAAACACACATTCAAATTTTAAATATAGTTCAAATTACAAGAGTTCGGCGGCGACTCATACTTAAAACAAGTTGTGCCGTATAAACTGGTGATACAACGAAATAGCACTGACTCACTTATTTTTCTGTAAAGTATATAGGAACGAATAAGATAAAATTCATTATCGTATCATAGATTTATACGGCTCTTTTAACCACGTTTAAGTATGAGTTGCCGCCGAACTCTCGTAATTTCAACTATAGATATGTTTCCGTTAAGCTTCGGATATTTAAAAAAAAAACCGATAGGCGTAATATATTAGCATACACTTTATCAAAAATTTTGTCTTAAGTTAGTTCACAAGACCATTGGAGGAAATACATACATCTACGCGATACATACATTTTTATCTCATTCAATTATCAAACGATACGATGAAATCACTAAAAAATATGTAATTTAAAAAATTGAGAAAAATAAGTTTAAAGTATTACCGTAAAGCCGCATTCCAACTCACTGTTTTGATATTTAATTTATTGTTTTTATTTAATATTTTAATCTAGATTTCAGGTTTTCAGATAGGCTCTTAGTCACATTCGTGTTTTAATTTGAGTTTAGTTAATTTAGTTGGTGCGCATGCGTCTTTAGTAATATAAATTTTGACAGTTCGACAGTTGGACAAAATTGAAGGTGAAATAATTAAAATTTGCTGTTTTTAATAACAATTTGTAATAGACATTTTTTTAATTATTTATTTTTGACAAACTGATCTTCTTTTATATATAAATTCTACTGCTTTTTCACAGATTGTAACATTTTGGAGGTTATAATATAGTTTTTATTAATTTAATATTTTTAATTTAAAACATTGGACCTTGTAAGGTTCTAAAAATATTAAGAAAACTTAAAAAGTAAATTAAATTAAAAATGGTACTGTGAATGACTACGCGTATTGCCATATGCTAAACAATTTGAATTAAATACAAAATACAAAATTAAATTAAAGCAGTGAGTGGAAATGATACTTTACCAGCAGTGTATAAAATAACTTAATATTTTCGTCAATAGGTGTAAACTATGAATTTGCTTTAAAATATTCATCAATGTACAAGCTCTAGCATGAAATAAACTTTATACAAATATTTAAAGTTGATGGTGATGTAGCCCCTAAATATATATAAAGGGGAGAGATATAGAAGACAAGAATACAACCCCATGGGATTCAGATTTTATAGAAAGTACAAGTATGTACATAAAAAGATATATTTTACTATATACTATTTCCAATAAGGAATATTTTATTATTTATTACTCAGAGCCTTCAAATAGGCGTATACCAAAAACCGAAGCAATATAATAAAAGGTGTATCAGTAGGAACTCACTGTTTTAAATTTGCCGCCAATTTGCAAGAAGTGAAGTTCGACGTATACATGTGTAGTATACATGTGTAGTCCAGAGACAAGAGAAATTAATCGTAACTGAATATACTTGGTATGTGAATTGAAGAATATTTAAACAAAGAAGTCAAAAAAGAATTTTTGATTTAAAAATGTAATTGAATTAGGTGAGACTTTTTAAACCTTTAATTGTTTATCTGTGTAAATGTGGTAGACCCAGAGCAATCTTTGATCCTCTATGACGGGATCCGCATATGATTACTACCCGAAAGACACATAAATTTAAGGTTTATATAACATTAAAAAATAAGCCTGTTCAATACGGTACAATAGCGCGTGATAACCGTTAAAATTGTAGTATCAAAATAATATCTCAATAATTGACTCTTCTTTTAGAGTCTTAGGGCGTCCGTACATGAGGCGTCTGGTTGCAAACCTTAGCCCCGAATCTGCCCGAACCGAATGTGAATGCAACTGTGTTGTTAGTGAGAGAACGAACGTATATACGAGTGAGAGAAAACACACGGCACAACGAGACTAAACTGGTTTTCAGTACGTTTTCAGCGACTCTGTTTCTCGATGCTTTTGATGGTGACACCATGAGTAGAAATGTGCCCAAATACTATTCAAAAGTATTTAAATACATACAAATACGACACAATAAAATCCCCTATTATGCTATTGTTAAAAATTCTATAGAGTCACGAACCACGGCCCGACTAGTTTACAACCAGACGACTCGTGTGCGGAGGGCCTTAGAAGAAAATATAATATAGGGCGATTCATAAGCAGAATAGGACCGAATTCATGTACATAATTAAAAAAGCATGACCAAACAAATATAGAATGTGTATATAGAAAATAATTGAACGAAAAAAGCAAATATTCAATTTTCTTTCTCAAGCTATTACAAACAAGCTGACATATTTATAATGGTTCAACTGATTAAAATAATCACATACTACATTTTGCCTCAAATATGGTGATCTGGGTGACCCTTAATATTTGGTGTACTTGCTTATTAATGCGTGCTGCGTTTATTGCAGTTCCATCTTATGGCGGCAGTTCACTCTCGCCGAGACAGGCGAGACCGAGTGTGTATTGTAGCTCTCTCCTCGCGTTGGCTTGCGTCGATTCATGAGCGGCATTTTGACACAAGTCAAAGGAAACGAGAGAATAGACGCAAGAGTCTACTCCACACCACTCAGTTACTTGCTCGCTCGGCAAATGTATCGCTCGAGGGACATTGGGCTAGCCAAAGTCGAGAGTTTTTACTTTTTTTGACAGAGAACTGCCGGCATTATCGAAACCAGATACCCTCTAACCCAAAGTCTTTACTCCAAAATACTACAATGTGTGAAGGTAATCTTCATTGATTCTTGACTTTATATTCTCATAATCGATTAATTATTTACAATAACAAATAATTAGAATCTACACTACACTCTTGTCAGTATGTCAAAATCAACATTGCATACAGCAAAAATAACGTAGCGACTATGCCTATGCATGCGAGTATAAATTTCTTCTAAACTCATATTCGGACGATTTTAAATTTTCCATGCGAGATAAAATACAAAAAGATATGCAAAGAAGTGTTCGTTTATTTAAAATGTGTTGGTGTTAGCGCCTAAAAGATAGACAACAAAACTAACAAAGAGCGAAAAGATTAAAATACGAGTATTCTTTGTGTACGTAGTGGTACATATACTTATTTTATTAGCTTAGCACAAAATACGAAAAGAGTATGCAACAAAACCAGAAATGAAGGGGAATGAAAACTAGTGTGCCAGAACCTTGAAGGGTGAGGATGAGGGTGAGGGCGAGTGCGAGAGCGAGGGTCAGGAACGATTTTATTACAGTGGGGTGAAGAAATATATCGATTTTCTCTTCGAGAATTATCTAGAGAGAATTGCAGTTTGAATTTTTTAAATTATAAAATTAACATATATTTTTTAGTATTTAATTTAGTTATTTTTACTTAACGTTGATATATGCACATGACGTTTATATAGGGTATACACCAATCAGAAATTTCGTATCTGTCAAAACACAGTAAAGAAATATTATTACGTCACATTGCATTGTCATTATGAATAGTACGAAATTTCAGCTTGATTTACTTTATTAAGAAATATTGGGTTTTTCAACAAGAGCGGTCATTTTAAATCAATAGAAAAAGGCAAGATTTCGTTGACATTTTGCAGATATTGTGTTTTATTACTAACCTCAGAGTTTGTACTTTAGATTAAAATAAAAATACTTAAAATACGTTTGTACTTTTTACGGAAATATTGTGTTTTGTAATCAGGGCTGCTGAATCGGTAAAAAAAACATTCGACTCCGACCAAATTCAATACTAAGAAATTTTAGGGTATGTGCAATATAAAAAGGAAGTATAAATAAAATATATCTGGTAAACACGGTCTTGGTTATGAAAACGATTTTAACTAATAGGCAATGTTTTGTGACCTATTTTTACTGGTTTTTGAAAAGTAAATCTATTCTTTTGCGCATTGCCATACTCACAAAAGTTCTTAAGGAGATCACGTAAATATTTTTACGTTTTTTACAATGCTCTCTAACCTATTTATTCGTATTTTAAATACTTAAAATAAAACTTATTTTAGATTAAATATTACTAAGTTGTGCTTAATAAAAGATATTATATAAATGTAATATAACATTCATATTTTATGTTTAGTGGGTTGCGTTGAAAATAAAATTGATATAAATCTAAATTTTTTACTAAAAACCATTAACCACAAATCATGTGCGAATTTGTAAATTTTATTTATTTTAGGTTTCATTTTCTCCGGTTTAAATATATCTCAGGTTCCATTAAAGTTCTAATATAAATCTGCGACTGATAATACATACCAATATCCATTTTTCTCGTAGTGTACACGTTAATTTGAGCTCTGAACAATATCTTAAATTCTAGAAATGTATATTACATGTACTGATAAAGTTAATTATTATGATCTCAAATGTGATTTCTTTTAATAGTCCCAATATTATTGAAGATATTAACAATTAAAACAGTAATTTAAAAAACCAAGAATAATTATTTTTTAATTTATAATATTTAAATATTTTCGTGACGTACTAGATAGTTCAAGCCGGAGTCGGAGTCGAAATCGGTACAATTTTGACGACTCCGACTCCACAGCCCTGGTTGAAACTAGACAGTAAGTTAAACTAGATATGGTAATGCCGTTTTTACATCAGAGAGACAGTTCAATAAACCACGAACAAAAACTCCAATGTTTACACCAAAGAGACAGTTCCTAAAACACTTTTGTCTTTAAAAACTTGTTTTAATAAACAAAACACATTCGCATCTGAAGTCGGTAAGATCAATAGAAAACACGTACGTTGTTGTTTTTTAGTCTGCTTGGTTTGAACACGCAGTTTTGTTTTTTGTGAACATTTGCGCTTGTCAGTTGTTGTTTATCATGTCTATAATTTTTATGGAACACACAGAAAAACACTAAAAACAAAACCAGTCTGTTCAGTATGAATAGTCTGTTTTCGAAAAACAGAACTGTTTTAAAATAAAACAAAATATGTTTTTGTTTTGTTGTTTGACAACAAAACTGTTTTCAAAACTGTCTCTCTGGTGTGAAACCAGCATAAGACAGGCTAAATAAAGTCTCCACGATCTCGGCTTCGATAACGGCAATTTAACAAACATAATTAATTACCAGTTAAAAAGTAATTTTCTAAATAAGTCAAGTTAACATAGTTGCTATAAAAGTAAATAATATTTTAAAAAAATAAAGCGTGCGGAAGTCGCAATATACAACATCCGGTATCGATGTATAATACCGGATGTGATGTTGTTTATTGGAGAACGTTTACCTACGTAGGAAGCTTGGTACTGTAAATAGCATCAATCGTATCGCTACCACATACTCATCGATGAAAAGTTGAGAAGATTGGGGTGGGGTGGAGTAGAGTTGGGAGGGAGTGAGTCGGGGTAGGCTGCTGAAGCACTGAGGCACACATTCTCAATATATGCGATGATAGATTACATGAAAAACCGTGTACATTAAAATATTGAACTCATACAATTTCATGGTATAGCAGGGTTAGGCGGCTGTAGTGACCACCACCTCGGGGTATGTAAAAACAAAGACCCCCTTTACCCCCCCCCCCCCACATGGCAGTAAATATTTATATTATATAATACGTTTAATCTATTAAGTGGGAGGGTATATCATTTTTATTTCTACAATATATTGTTTCATCAAAGTGACTTGTGATAGATCGATTAGACAAAATAAATTCTTATGTACAATAAATTAAAGGAATTAAACCGCTAATAATATAATGAAGAACATCTAGCCAACAGGACAGGATTCAAGGAACACTGATGTGGCTAAAGCCGACGCCAAACTATGCTACGAATTCCAACGTTGGACGATGCTGGAACTAAGTGTGTCCAACGTTCATGTTGGAAGAAATTCGGGCTGTTGTCGGTCTTTTGACCCTCGTCAAAAGGAATTTTTCTAGAATCCACCACACACTTGATCCACATGTCATGCACTGCTGCAGGAATCGTCCAACAAAGGAAGGTTTTATACTTAAAAGTTTCTTTATTTACTTGAAAGTTTTTGTTAAACAGTGTCAGTGTCAATAATATCAATAAAAAAATGATTCGGATCAATCATTCGTTCCACCGTGTAGCAGGAAACTTGTCAAGTCAATCTTCCAATATTTGACTCACATGTTGGAGGCATCAACATTTGATTCAAACGTTCATCGCATCATTTGGAGTCGGCTTAAGAATAGTACATACTAAGATAATACATTAACAACTGTTAGAAAGAAAGGTTATTGGCGAATTTAACCTAGCAGTTGAAATCGTCGCAACACAATATAGAAAAAAAAGATGTTTCGCTGCAGTGTTAGAACAGAGAAAGAAGAGGAAGGTTAATGAAGTGACAAATGCCCAAGGTATAAGTCAATTGTGACTAGATACAATTGGTATGCGATTAGAGTAGAACATTTGAAATGAGAAGTAGAATTTACGATTTAAAGATGCAGTTGAATTAAGTGAGTATTTCTAAAATTTTACTTGTTAATAAAATGACTTGTATCCAGCCACAACTGATCCTGTCTAAATGTAGAAAACACAGAGCAACCGTTGATTCTCTTTGATGGACTTAACTTAAACTTTGTTAAACATTAAAAAGTTAACCTGATACATAACATTTTATTTAAGTTAATATAATGAATCTTTCATTATTTTACACATAACAAAAGATTTCTTTCAAGATAAATTTACGTTTTTTAACGTTAATTAACTTTTTTATGCAAGAACATGAAATGTTATATATTACATCAATAAAGTTTGTAGGATGACATAGAAATGGCGTCACTATTGACAAATCTGTATGATTCTTAGATAGTACCAACCTTTAAATAATATGTATCAAAATTTTATGACATTCCGATTGTGAGTTTCCGAGTTTTAGTGCCACTATTTTGTAATTTTAAAAAGAATGGAAAATTTTAAATTTCGGGTAGAACACTTTGCTTTTTATTGTAAAAAAATACCGTTTAAACAAATCAATGACTTGACAAGTGTAATCAGGATGGTCACAAAAAATGATTTCAAATTTCCCTGATAATTTCCGGGTTTCCAGTAAAGTTTTTCATACTTTTCCTTGATATTAAAATTTTATTCGTATCACTTAAATACACACATACAAACCATGTATAAACGCTTGTACTATCATAGTTTATCATGACAACAAACTTTTACTTTAATTTGTATCGATACACTACTGTTATAAAAGATACCATTGTATTTATTATATATCTGAGTTCTGGTAGTCGTGAGTTTTGAATTGCCGCAGTCAAATTCCCTGATACTTCTTGAAATTTCCTGAAATTCCCTGATGATATTTTCCGGTTACATTAAATTCCCTGATAATTCCCGGATTTCTCGATTTTCCAGGTTTGTAGCCACCCTGAATATGTATCAAAATTTCAGGATATTCCGATCATTAGTTTACGAGTTACAGTGGTTTTAGTGACGACACTTTATGATTTTAAAAACAATGGAAAAATCTGAATTTCGGACGGAAACTTAGCAATGACTTGACAAGTGTTATTCGGTAATGTCTGTCTTTTATTTTTTGTTTTGTTTTTAAAATTGATTTATCGTATATACTTTTTAAATTTATTACTATATTCTTCAGTCAAATAGAGTCAATACATTAGAACATTTTGAATTTAAATACGAGGCGTGTTTTTTAAGTGAGTACCGTTTTGGAATTAAAAAAAGACGTGCAAAGATATCGCAATAATTTTATTTTTACATGAAAGCCTGTACCTTAATCTACTTTTCTACATAATTTCCGTGAATATTGAGGCACTTGTCATAACGTGGCACCAGTTTTTGAATACCCTCCTCATAAAATTCTGCCGCCTGACTTGTTAACCACTGTATCACAACTGTTTTGACTTTTTTCATCATGCACATTTGTGCGGCCATCTTTAAATGCTCTCACCCATTTCCTTACCATTCCATCACTCATAATGTTTTGTCCGTAAACTTCACAGATCTCACGATGAATATCGATCGGTTTTACGCCTTTAGCACTAAGAAATCGTATAACAGCCCGTACTTCACAATCGTCGGGACTCACGATTGTCGGAGGCATCTTAAACACTCAGTAAACAACGTATACAATGAAGAATCAGACTGTAATGGCGTCAGTGCGTAGACAAGAGATGTAGGTAACCAGCGCGCATGCGCGGAACGCCGACCGTAGCGCTGCAAAGGCGAAATCGCAAAACGGTACTTACTTAAAAAACATGCCTCGTACTTTTAAGCTTAGACTCCATAGAATCAATGTATAGGTATACAACTGTATGCCCCAAGAAAAAGTTACATTAGATAAAATGTACTACATATTCGTGTATGTATATTGTTTACGGTAGTGTGCGAGCTCCGGTGTCACAGGCCTGAGGCGTCTGCCTGTGCGTATACTCGTATGTTGAAATCCAAAACTTTTTCAATTAATTCGAACGCATTGTTTAAAATTTGTCAAATTACTTTTGTGTGTATTCACAGGCTTCTAATTAACTTCTGTTCCAAAAATGAGAAACCTTGTGTAACAAAATATTCGTATAATCACCTCCCTTGTTCCTTGAAGATGAGAGAGTTCATGGTAATATCATATTTACAAGTAACACAATATTTAGACAAAAGTAATATTTTTATGCAAATTTCTTGAATCTCATAAAAGTAGAACAAGAAGAAAAGACACAAGAGTCCTGAGTCCTGACAGCGACAGGTAAAGACATTGACTAATATGTGAACACCTGTTTTAATAAACAGAGAAGACAAGATGACAGGAACTCCTGGTGTTTTCCAGAAGTTAATTATCATCCCTGGCCTAGTTTCAACTCTTGACTTATTTTTATTACAACTACATACATTTTTTCGACTCTTGGAAAATTATTTTTAATTATTTTAGCTGTTTATAAGAAAACAACGTATTTCTTTAATTAATTAAATAAAAATAATGTTAAGCCATCAGTTACAGTTAAATAAATTTGAGCATTATAAAATAAACATTTAAAACTCATAAAATAATTAATGGACAAAAGAGAGAAAAGCGTGGGTCTTTGATTATTTGATCACGTCTTATGGTTATCTTCAGAGATGTGCACAAATGCTTTACAAAAGTATTTAAACACGAGGTATTTGTGTGTTATTTTTCTATTTCAAATACAAAATAAATTTCAAGTTAGTATTTAAATACAAAATACGTATTTTAAAAATACTTTTGAGAAAATAGAATACTCTTTATGTTACTAATGTAAATGTTATTTTTTTTATTAATTATGAGAATTTACATAAAATATAAATGTTATTTATGTCACGGATTTTAATACCAATATTTGTTCAAACAATTTATCTTTCATTTTTCGTCGATGAAGTCTCATTATCATTCCACCAAACGAAAAGAGAGGTTCTACTGAGGCAGAACTTGGCAAGAAAGTGTTATTTTTTTAAAATATTTTCTTTATCTAATCTAAACAAATTAAAGGAAGGATAATAAAATAATAGGAACATCTATAATTTTAAATTATAATTATTAAGACAATTGTGCAGATACTTTTGGATGTTAAGTTTATATTAAAAAAATTATGTTTACGGATTAACACTGAAGTAACAAAAATAAAAAAAGAATTTTCCATTTTCCAAATAGGAAATAGGTTTGTAAAAATTTTCAAATAAAATTCTATACTCTTAAAAGGTATTTAAATACAAAAGAGAAAATAGGTATTTTGTATTTGTATTTTATATATATGTATTTGCAAAACGCACATCTCTAGTTATCTTTATATTTCAAAATTCAGCCTGTGTATGTTTGTGCTCGCAAAACTCGTAAAGTAGTCGTTCAATTGACGGGGAATTTCGACACAACGTTGCATTTTTCTTTTTAAAAACTGAATTCATTTATTTCCAGTTAATAGTCGTATGTGTTTTTGTCAGTGTTTGTGTGTGTTTATTATTTGCTATCCCATTTATTTCACATCAGACTAAGCAACATATAGCGTTTTATATAAAGAAAATTATTCATTAGTCAGAGATTATACAAAGTTACGCTGCTTTGAATGACGTAAGACGAATACTGTACGCATTTAGACCCCTATTTTTATCTTTTCAAAGGTGAGATTAAAGATGAATATTAAGACGATTTTTAAATGCCTATGTTTACAAACTGGACAAAGTTACTCTGTAAAACGGTGGAAAAAATGCTTTAGTGGCCTCTTTGGTAGGCTAAAGCTGCACTGCGAAAAAGAATAGCACGAAAATAATAATATTGAAAATATAAATAATAATTTCCGTGCGATATAAATTAGTGTATTACAAAACTATGGATTTATTTCCGATCCCGAAAAATTTCCAAATAAATGAATCGCCCAAAACCAATATTCTATTTTTTTTCTTTTTTTATTTTGTGATAATATGCCACGTTACAATCTGTTACAATAATTATAAATAATAAGTACCTATGTTAAAAATGAAGATTAACCTAGATAAGAAATAGTCGCCAATTGACGGCTATATCTATGAATGACAATTTAAAACGTGGTACCTTTAACACACTATGTCATTTTAGTCTTTTAAAGTCAGGCGTATGTTTATCTAGTGAAGTAGAATTCACAGCTAGTTCACACTCTTTGGCAGCATTTGTTAATTTCTTCTTTAACAGTTTTAATGCCGAAGTCATGGTTCATGTATTTGTTGCTTATGTATCACGGCATATCAATAATGGTCCTTTACTGTCGTTGACTGAAATCTTTCTAGTATTTCTATGTTTGAAACGCTAGTTGTTCCCCAGAGTTCAATGCCGTAAGCCCAGATAGGTTTCAGTATCAAATATTCTATTGACTTTGTTAGATATTTTCTGTTCTTTCCAATGAGGTTTTGTTATATCTATTATAACTATACTAGAGTATACCCCCGTCGCAAAGCGACGTCTTTTTGGCGTATATGACTTGAAACCAATAAAATAATTCGTAATTACATTTCATATTTAATTCTATTTTTAAATTGAAATAATAAACTCGCACAATAATAAAATAATTTTTCAATTTATCAAAATAAAAAATATTTTCAATTTAAGCGTTATTTGACCAACTTTTTTTCAAAATTTGGGATTTTATTTTTCGATTCGTAAATAAGTTACCAAGGTTAGCCTATATATAAAATTTCAACTTTCTAGCACAATTTTTACTCTCGGCAAATACTGCGCCCGTGCCCCCAAACAAAATTTTGAATTTTTTTTATTAATAATATACTTGATTATTCTAGAATCCAGTATCCCAGTTTCCAGTTTTTCCAAAATTACGGATTTCCAGGAAATTCAGGGAAAAATCCGGGGACGCCAAAAGTCTTATTTTTTTCTCTTTGAAATAGGAAATTTTCAAAAACATTGATGGAGCCGTTTTCGAGCTACCATACAAAATTCAGTACCAAACATATAAGAATAGAAACATATAAGAATATAAACATACAGTTGGAACATTATAATATAGGAATCAAACTCTGTATATACAAAATATCTCTAACAATTTTTATCTCAACAACTTTAAGAAATTTACAACGTGGTAAAGTGTATTAGAAAATGAATGAACGATAGAACGTTAATAGTAAACAAATGCTATATACCTATCATATATCGTGGCATTGATTGCTTATGATCGCGACTATACACGCGGACTGGTTTACAAGGAAATGATAAGAAATGATAATAGCGATAATATTTTGTGTTAACCTGTTGGCATTATGCATTTAAAACACGTGGAACGCATTTAATGATTTATTTAAATCCATCATTTGGGTTGTATAACAAATAAAATATATATAAAAGTATTTTTTTCATTTAACTCGACCTAATTCCGATACTAATCCTATCACTGACGACCTTCTATCATTATTGGCAGTGGTAATTGTATCGAGGTCGGGATAGATACAATTAGACAAAACAAAAATCAAGTCTAATTAAAATACTTATAAAGACATAAATCTTAAATAAGAATATCTATAACAATTTTATTTAAAAAAAAAAATAATTATTTGTTTGAATATGTTTCAATAAAAATTTCAAAAATGTTCAACAAACAAAAATTGGTTACCAGTAACTTCTTAATAATTTTATTATTTGTTTATTTACTTTTAATGACTAATGACTTCATGACAGTTCCAGCCGGTCACATATCCAAGCATTAACTGCTAGTAACTACACTCAAATTTACTTAAGGACATTCCTATGAAAAAAAAACCTGTTTAAAACTTGTGTATATTAAAAAAATAGTTGATACGTACTGCTCTCTTTCGGCTGGTCTCATATGCGCAGAAATAAAAAGTAATCCTACAGCGTCGTTTTAGAGATCTGGCAACGTTGCATTTTTATACTGACCAAAACATGACATATTTACTTTGCTCTTTACTCACGGCTCTTTACATTTCCCGCGTGGTGCGAAGTTGCCAAGTCGCAATCTTCTAGTCACTAGGCCATATGAGAACGGTTGAAAATAATAAAAAGTAGCTGCCTTTAAACATATTTTATGAAAAACCGAATACCTCTTGCTGTAATTTTTTTTACAGGACAATATTTGTCATATTCTCAATTAATAATTCTAAGTTTATGGAAACAATCGTAAGAAAATTACCAGTGTTATATCACAAAACATCCCTTTCAACATAGGTCGGTGTCGGTGTAGAGATCGTATGTAAAAATGCAAAGTTTAACAGTCAATACCTAAAAATTTACCCCCGCTACAGGTATTAAAACTTTTTCTACCTATAAAGGACAATAATAAATATGGATATTTAAATTTTCAAGAAAATCGTAAGCAATATGATTTTCTTGGAAACGTACTTAACTTCTGTGTTCGCTTGGAAATTAAAAAACACGGTGTAGGTTTGTTGTTATTTTTTCTAGTCTCGTAATAAATATATACCGACTCTGGGAATCGAAGTCAGTTTACATAAAAGAAGTGAATGACTCAAACATCTCCGTTCGATGAAAATTATATATTGTATTGAAAATATTCTTATTTTATTCCATTTTATTACTGTATTTTCCAGAAATCTTCCGTTTTTTATTTCATCATGTATTCAACAATCAACACCTTTTCTAACTAAGATAATAACAAGATATGAAATATTTATAAAAAAAATTTTTTTTAATTTCTGCTCAGTATTGGTATTTACTTTTGTTTCTTGTCTGCCAAAATATTTGTTTAGCTATTTAAACATTTTATAATTAAATTTAGCGAATTGCAATTGTTAAATTAAAACAATACGGTATGATATATAAATAAAACATTTATTTAATCATCGGTTGTAATATAATATTAAAATAATTATTATTCTTAGTACAGTTGTAAATTAGCATATTAAAAATGCATATCTTTTAATGAAATTCATAATTTAGAAATATTTTATATCTTTTTTATTAGATTAATGAAAAAACAGCATGGTGGATAACACCATGACAGAGCCGAGCTAGGCGGAATAATGGAGGAACAGTGTCCGATTTTATTAAAATTGACAACCTTTTTTGGAACTTATTTATTACACATTTTTGTATTCTCATGAATTTTTACTGAAAGCAAACCTGCTAATGTTTAATCTAGATGAGGGTAATTTTATTATTTCAAAAACATTTAATCACTAACAAGGTGTTCTTATGATTTTATAATCCTTAAAAAGGTCTTCTTCGCGGAAAGTGATATATTTTTCAACTCATAATTAGAAACGTGAAATTAGCTTCTCTCTTTTTAATGAACTTGTCTCAGTTTCAAAATGAACAGCTCATAAATTACAATTGAGACTTATCATCTTTCGCAAATGTTAGTTAATAGCATGTATGAAAACGAAAACATTTAACAGATAAAGCAAAAAAATATCATTTTTATAAAAACAAGTTTATTTTGTCTTTCTGTTTAAATCTAACATAATCCCCGACAATAATTCCATTTAGAGATATATCAGTTTATTTTATAATTGCGTCTGATAAAAAAATATGTATACCTATAAGAATATACCATAATCGTTTAATTTTGAAAGAAATTATTTTTATCAATACCAATAACTTGAGAGCAATGGCGGACTAAGGTTTCGTTCCAATTTAAGAGTAAAATCTGATATTTTATTATATTTCGCATAACTTTGTATAATCTCAAAATGATTCGCAAGTTCCATTCTGGCCCCTAAAGCAATGAGTTCCTAAACGTGATATTCTGTGGATATCTCGGTATGGATACCTCTAAATCCCGAGATAACGTAATATAAATTTGAAACCCTACATTCCATCTCAGAGAAATTAAAACTTACGTAAATAATTTTCAAAAAAGTAAATCGAACATACAAGGATAAAATAAAGATGGAGTTCATGTTGTTGGAGCTCACATCATATGCATCAGCCCTTTGGTAACGTTAAGTGTTGGTAACACCAACCACTACTATTTCAAAATCCATTTTCTTTTAGAAAACGGCATTTTTCGTTTTTAGCTTATAAAAAGAATTAACACGGCACTGGTCAAAACCGTCTGTGCTCGATAATTACGCCACCAAACTCAAGTTAAACAAATAAATGATATTCCACACTTAGTATTATTTTCACAAGCAAAGATCAGAGAATGATAAGAAAGATGATGAAGGTAGAGCAACAACAATAATAAGTAATACGCAGCAGAATTATTGGAAAAAATGTATCTTGAAATAACAAACGAAATAAAAACAAAGTTGGCTTGGAAACATAAATAAAATAACCTTCTCATTTCTCAACATATTAAACGATATTGCACTCTAAGACTCTCAGGGTTGTACCCTGGTGCTACTCTAGTACTGCTTCAGTCTTATCTTAACATAAACAACTCTGGAATGCAGATTGGTCTGTTCTGCCTGGTGTAGACCAGGACTCGGAAGAGATATTAAGCTTGGGTCCATATTAGTCAGGTACTTTTTTAACATTAATTATATAATCATTCGTTGAGTTACATCTTGCTTTATATACAGTTCTTTTATTTTTTCATAAATAATATTAAACCCTTTGTAATATCGGGCTTATAATTTGTAATTAGTAAATCCGTAATTAGTAAATTAGTATTCCTGACATAAATAATAACAAATTAAAAATTTAGTTCAAATTTAACATAAAGCAATATAATAACTTAAGGCATGAATATTACGTTGGGATATGATTCTCTTATCACAGATAGTGAAATATGGTTATTAATTCCGTTTCCGGTAAATTTCTATTTAAAAATTAAGTATTGGGGGACAAAATGGTTAATTACCCGTAGTCCCTATCTACAAAGGTGCCAAAATCAATCTCCTTCAAGTTAACACTAAATAAAATGGAATTCGGGCAGATCTAAAGAATTAAGCAGATGAAAATGGTACCTCGAGTAGAACATAATCTAAAATTTTGCAAAAAGATTATCACTTGGGAATAATGATAATTTATACTGGATATAATAAAATCTGTAAGTTATACCACTATACAAAAGAGAATATGGATGTTTGACAGACTGATAGCCAGTATGATGTTGTATGGATCAGAGGTTTGGGGGTGGAAGGAGCAGGTAAAGTTGGAAAGAATACAGGTGAGATATATTAAATGGTTACTAGGGCTGGACAGGTGCACGCCAGGATACATGGTTATGGAGGAGCTAAAAAGGGATAAGATACGAATTAAAACAGGGGAAAGAGCAGTAAAATATGAAGAGAAATTGACCAGGGCGGAAAGCAAAATTTTAAAGAAAATAAGAGAGGATAGCATAAAGAATGGGGGGGGAGGTCCAAAAAAGAGAAAGGAGTACTTTGAAAGGAATGGAATGGCGATCGAAGAGGCAGAGAGGAGAATAGAAGGAGGCGCAAGTGTGAAAGAGGAGCTAAGGAGAAGGGATAAGGAGATACAACAGCAGGAGAGAATGGGAAAAATCGAAAAAAGCAACTACAATACAAGATATAAAAGGTTATGGGAAAATAATGTGCCTCAGTACCTTATAGAAAAAGACATAAAACACATAAGAAGAACAGCAAGGTTTAGATTGGGAAATGAGGAAAAAGGAAACAGATACTGGGAAAGTAGTGAGGAAAGAAAGTGTAGAGTGTGCGGAGCGGAGGACGAAACACTGGAGCACATTAAGTTTGAGTGTAAGGTGCGTAAAAAAGTAGCGAGCGAAAGGAATATTGGCCAGCTATTAAAGGGAGGCAGTGAAGGAAAGAGGTGGATGGCGGAAATAGTAAGAAGGAAAGAAAAAACAGGAGAAGAAATAAGCTGATGGCTGGGTTGCACAAGGAACAGGAAGAGAAAGGAAGTACTAAAAGAGGCAATGAAGGGAAGCAGGAGAAAGAAAGAAGTAGCGAGGAAACAGGTAAACTTCAGCCCAGAAAAATAGACTAGGGAATAGACCAGTACAGAAGGAAGACTAGGGAAAATGAAGGAAGAGGGTCAAGAGAAGAAGAAGCAGGAAGTACGTTTGGAGATAAAAAGGTCTAGAATAATGTAAATTTAATTGTCTGCGAAGTGACCGTCGTCCATATATAAAATCCAGTTATCTGGTCCAGCTCGTTATCTAGTTTGCAGGGGGAACATGAAGAGAGAGGGTCAAGGGAAGAAGAAGCAGAAAGCACTTTTTGGAAGTACAAAAAATCTAAAATAATTTATTTTTTTTAGTTTTAATAAATTAAGTTTAGTTTTAGGAAAATAATTAGTTTTAAACAAAATTAGTAAGTTTAGTTTTAAGGCTGAATTGTTAAGATAGGAATGAAATGTAATAAGAAATAGAATACGGTAGATTGTAAAGCCGAAAGGCACACACAATTAACAATAAATAATAATAATTATACCACTATACATACACTGTTTATTGTTTCTGTAGCAATGAATGAGAATGGGTATATAGTATGTAATTAAACACAATGATCTGTTACTTAATGATTTAGGGCGGAAAAATAAAATAATAAAATAATAATAATAATGCAACTGTACACTGTACCAGTATACAGTTGAATCTGGTGAATTTAGAAAAGTTCCTTTTATCAGTAGTATTTAATTTTCACTTCGATTGGCGCTTTCTTGATTTGCACTGGCCTATAAGAAAGCAGCTAAAATCAAGTTACAATAACCAAACCGACAAATAGTAAAATTTAAGGTTAGAATGCATTAATAACAGTACGTCAACCGGGTAGCTTAAATATTGGGGCGATAGTTGAAGTGACAGTTATCGCAAAATTTGATTAAAATGGTCAGTTAAAGAAAAATAATAGTAAATCCTTCAGATTTACTTTATTTTTTGCGATAACTATGAGTTCAGCAACCGGCTAATTGCGTTTTAAAATAACCGCGTTTAAGGATGTATTATTTAGTACGTCACCGTCTAGGAACGCATCTTAATCGCTAATATCGTGAGATGATGCTCCTTTTTATTCCACAAGCCATGAAATATCTTAATATTTAGTTTTGTCGGAGTCGAATGTCCACATTTCAATTATTGCTAATGACACATATATCTAAAGTCATTAACTAATTAATGAAAAGACATTTAATCAATACCGGCCAAACACAATACATAAATAATGCATACATAATTATGGAATAGTTTTACATAAAAAAAATAGTACAATTTTACGTACGATTTGTGCAAAAAAATTTACATAACATTTTAATGTGAATGATATTTAAAAATAAATTTTAAAAATTATTTAAATAATTCAAAAGTTTCACTAACGAAAATTGTACATTCATTTCTCTATAAACTTGTACATGAATAAGGCCTAGACCCAACTGAGGAATAATTTAACGCGGTTTTTTTCCACAGGATTTTAATTCCGTATACTAAAGCTTTCTCAGTTTATATGCAGTACTTAATTCGGTTTTATACTGTTGTATTTATGTTATATATCTTGTCATGTCTTTGATATCCAAAGAGATGAAGCGACAGATGGCATACTGCTTCTAAAGAGATACGCCGACAACAACATTTGGGTTTTGAAAAATTAATTTCGTAGTGCGTGTGTCCACATTCAACTATATGTTCTACAATAAAAAATAAGGAAAAAAACATCTCTGTGCCGCGGTGAATTTTATAGAAATCTACAGATTTTTTTTCCGCGTAGAATTAAAACCGGTGGTCTGAGCATGTATTACAGAATTTGCATTTATTTTAATAAATATCTTTTAATAAAAAATTGAAGATATGATTTTTCCATAAATTCTCTTGAATGAAAAAAAATTAATTATATAAATCGTAGTCGTAATTTGCAATGAATCATTTACATGAATGATAAGTCTAATCCAGTTGTCTAAGCTCTATGGTAACCAATCGTAATCACTCTTGCAGCCTTCGGCTTATAGGATAACAAAGGTAATATGCAAATCATATGTAAAACCTAACATTGTTAAACTGTGTAATTACTCTTTCGAAGTTACAACTGCGAGTTCGAAACAAGTACGTGAAACATACGGAATGCCAGAAAGAGAAAGATGCATAACAATCACTCTAACCTAAAAGCGCCAAATGTTTAAACATATCACTAAACACTAAGATAATATTAAAAAGGTTTATTTTTTGTTTTCTTTTAATCCTTAAAAAGATCGTCTTACGGTTTTATTAATTTAAAAAAGGAAACTTTACGATTCTATTAATCCAAAAACTTCACTTAATAGTTGTGAAAAAAGTAACTTGTGACTAGATAGAATTGTATTTGGGGTGAGAGTAAAAAAGGTAATTTTCAAAAAAAATTGAAAGTAGTCTTAATCCGAAGTTGCTTACAGGAAATGAATTTAACCGCGAAACGTTACGTGAATTAAGTATGGTTAAGCCAGAAGTGCAAAATTCGTGATCTCACGTTCCATTACATCCAGTGTACATTTGCTTAGCCTAGTAACTCTTAAAACAACAGACCATGACTGGTAAGTCACATATATCACGAATAAGATATGACGACGATGTTCGTAACGTTGTTTTTAATATATCTTATATTTTTTAATGACTATACCATGCCATTATTCATATTAATTATATTATTACTTCGAACATATAACAACAAGCACATGTTCTTTGACAGTTCTGACTATGCGTGACAAAAGTACAGACCTGAGGTACAAAGTTTAGTTATGATAACAACAGAACACGGTTTTGTTTTTAAAAAGAAGAATGCACTTATTATCACCTGCATATTGTCAAATGTTTTCAAAACATATATAAGGAGGAAAACATTAAAAGTATTATTAAAAACAGCAAATTCATTCACAACACCTGTGGGGCCAACCAGGTAGATAACTCATTAATCGGAATGTTTATCATTAAAACTTTTGTTATCTAAATATATATGATGTAATCCGATAAAAGACACTGACACGTTGACAGTAGATCGCCTCTACATCAAACTACATTTATTATTCAGAATCAATGAATTGTTTATTCAATTGTTAATGGTAGGTATATTTTGGATGTACGAGTATATACCAATTATGATAATCTTAAAAGAAAATCTAAATTTAATTTAAAACTATTATACTCGTATTATTTAAAATAGATAAGTAGATAATATATATAAGTAAAGTTTATTTATTGATAATTTATGTTGAATATATATTTTTATGTCTCCAAATCACGTGCATTTAATAAACAATGCTTTTCTTTTACTATAGGAGACTAGCTGAAAATAAAATAATATAAATACTAGCAAAAACCGTATAAAATGCGTGTCAATGGGCCATCAGTTTCGATTGCAAGGTGTATGGATATGTCATCTTCACGGGGAAATGAACGACTTACAACTATTAAAAGCAAATCCATTAATTAATCACAGAACACTGTTGGTCCTCTATATGCAGGAAATACATGAAATACCTTTGAAATAGTTATGATACCGTAGCTAATAACGTGTAATTTATGTAAACAGTGATATTACAGGATTCATTTTTAAAAGAACAAGTAATTTATTATGTATGAAATGCCACTCGTTATGAATATATATTTGTAATATTAGAAAAATTTAAAAGAAGACGAAATAAATGCAATAAACGAAGTAAAACCTAAAATTCAGATACAAACAAACTAATGACAAATCCAAATGTCAAAAATAACACGCCGGTTTTGTTAAGTGTTTTCTCATGAAGTGGTTATAGAAAAATTATCAAAATTTTCACATGCAAGGGGGGCATCATAAGTGACACTTACCAAATGCAATACAGTATTCACCACCTCCCTATTAGACACCTGCCCAACTTCTATGAGACCAATAAGAACAGCAAATTTGAGACTGTCATTCATAGCCATTCTTACTACTTCTTCAGGTCTTTTAATGTCACTAAACGGTGGCGAATTTAAATCCGCCATTTCTTATATAGTTACAAATCACTTTTCACATTAACTTTGCACAATAATATTTATAACACCGAAAAACATTATTATTTAACCATCACATGATGATAAACACAGCACAAGACATTCTGCCATGTTGTATAAGTCAATTGTGACAAGTGCTACCAACCTGCACGATTATCTACCAGCTCATATTCTAATAACACTGAACTAAAATTCAGTAGTTTCATTCAGTTAACCACAAACCATTGTACAGAAATGAAAGGATTATTCAGATTTGTTATCGGCATTTTAATATTGTCCGACTTCTTCTTACTTTGTTTTATTTTTTAATTTGAAATAAAAAGAGCAGGTTTATAAATACCAAAACATTTATTTCTTTTCTACTAAATACGTTTTTAAGTTTTAAGGTATTCGTTCTTTTAGTTAATTATATTCAATGCACTAATTATCCGTTATTATTTAAACTTAATTATAAATGCAAAATAGCGTTATATTTTTGAATAAAATTTATTTTTAAGATAAATAATGCTTAATTCGTGACGATATTACAGATTCTAATAGCACATAATTTTGTGCTAATACATTCACGAGTATATACATATTTTTTCACACTTTTATCTTATTTTTTACATGTTACAAGCTGTGTTGATATAAGCCACTTCAACCAAATTATTTATCTTAAACCCGTCTAAAAATAAATGAATAAATAAAATAAAACATCTTTATTAACAAGAATGTTAACATTATACATTTAATATACATAGAATGATGCTTGTAGAATGCTTTGTTTAGTTCAATTTATTGTAACCTAATTGTAATATTTATTCAACCTTATGTAAACAAACAAATTAATTATATTATAATTTTACGCTAAAATTTTTAATCCGTATGATTGCGTCAGTGTCATGGAAATAAACCCCTGGTTTCAATCTCAATGAAGGGTTGAATCTCTGCAATGGTTGTAAAAGCATCATCACACTTTACACTTTACTTTATAAAGCAGTGCATAATATTTTTACTAAATTATATTGAAGAGACATTTATACAAAAATTAGTACCATAAGTTTATAATAAGTCAGTAAGTTAAATAAAATACTTTTTTCATCACATTTATGGTTCAGTTACAGTATTATATTCATCCTAGACATAAACCTAATAGATTTGGTTTGCGTCTAGATTCAATATGTATTTATTGAAAGTTAAAAGTTGAAAAAACCAGCTGAAACATTCGCTATTCGCACTAAATAGCAAAGATCAAAAATGGATTTTCTAGATTCTTTCACAGATAGTCAGAAAAGCGTTCTGTATAAATCTGTGAGCTATATAAACTGAGTATATAAGTTTATCAAGACTTGTATTTTCTACTATTGTATTATTACATACAATACAAAAGTAACATTTATGTAGCAAATACATTTAAACATAAGTGGAAACAGATTAAAAAATACTATCAGCTAGACAATAGTATAGTTTAAATATTAAAATATTTCTTATTGTGTTCTATTCCCTACGTTGAGCATGCGCAAGTCTAACCTTGTGTTCACATGGTGCTATTTACACGCGATTCTAGTAGAATAACATTATAAGGACACAACATGTGTCAGGGTTAAATGACTATAATCAGAGTGCCACAAGTGACGTCAGACGGCATTTGGCAGGACAACATAATTTTAAATAGCTTCATATTCGCCTATTTTTAGATTATCTTTACAATTTGAAAGGCAATGTATCTTATTTAAAAATCTTTCAATAAAGTTTTTCAAAAATTATTATCGTAACTAACGTGGAAGAGAAGGAAACAAAGTCTACTGTAATAATAACTGAGATCAGTTATTCAAATAACGTCATCGATACGTATTTCAGAATATGCTTCAAAGCAACCTCGTTGGCAACTTACCATTAACGGCTGTATCGGCAAGCTAAGTTATGCATGTTCAACTACTTAATGGCTCTTTGTAACTACATGCAATTCAGTTCTACTTTTGTAATTTCAATTTATTTATTTTGTTGTGCATACTACGTGTAAGAATCCATGAAATGTGTGAAGTAATGCTAAATACGTACTCTAATTTTAAATTGTCGTTATTAGCACACTCTCTAATTAATACTAATTTATCACCGCCACTCATTGTAATTCTACAATACAATAAATTACTTAAAGAAAAAATTTATTAAAATAAGTGTATCTCTTAGTGAACTTTCGCTGTGGTATTTTCACTGGCGGCTTCGGTTTCTTTATCTTCTTGATAATCCTAAAACCCTGAAATAAAATAATTCATAAATATAAAACAAGTCTGATATAATATTGTTACTTATATGTACCATTCTGAAAGACACCGTACTAAACCTTTTTATGTAGCATTTATATATCATTTCACTCTATCCACTACATAATTGTTACATAAATACTACATTTGGGTTTAATGGACCTCTATTCATTTCTAAATAAAAGCAAATATATTTAAATTATTTTCGGTTTATTATTTTTTTGGTACAAACATATAACAAATTAAATACATTCTAGAAATATTTTTAAAATTTTATGAAACCTACTTAATAAGTGCGGATTAACATTTTTAAATGTTACCTTATTTGTATAATATCTAATATCAAATCTAACTACTATTAGCAGCAAAATCTTTGTGTATCAAAATCTACAATGTTAAATGGAAAAATATATTTTTGAATTATTCAAAAACTTTACATTAGATATTAATTATTAAAGGCTATTAAAGTGCTTAGTGTGCTATATGTACTATTCATGGACTGATTCTTTGTATATTTGAACTTTGTTTTGTGTAAAATAATAAGTTATAAAATTAAAACTAAACAAATACCCCAGTAAATACAAAACTATAAGAATATGTAACAGTTTTGTAACATTTTTACTTGTACATTACATTTTATTATGGACGTATATTTTACATATCACTAACATTAGTTATGACTAATACATAATGGTTTTGTATTTACTGATTTATCTTTATATTTTATAAACTGTACTATATGGTAAATAGCAGCTTTGGAAGATTCATAACACTTTATGGGGTAGTAGTTAAAAATATACTTTAATATTAAATTATAAGAATATATATTAATAATTTAAACAAATTAATATAAATATTTGATATTTGTGTGGGTTTATATAAAATTTGGTGTATTTCTAAAATTTGCAAGCTGCTTTTATTACTATATAAGCTTTTAGTTGTAATATAATATTGCTGATCTACAAAATTTGAAGCGATTTTTGTATGTTTTCAAATTTAAAAAATATAAATATATTAAAATATATATAATAAAAAATATCACAACATATAACAATTTTAAATTTTATAGGGGCATTCATCTCATCGTGTTTACCTATATTACTTTTTCAAAATAATTTTCTCGCTTATTTTTTAATTATTGTGCATTTACAAATTTAACATCTCTAATCCAATTATGACAGACATGAATACCCCTGATACATATTCTATACTCTTTTGTTATTATTATATAAGAAAAAATATAACTAAAACAAAAATATACTTGGAATGATTTACAGAATTATTTTTAATAAATAATAAGAAGAAAACTGTAAAGATATTTCGAAATAATACTTCCTATTTTAATGTGGTTTTAAGATTTGCTTGTGGAACGAATAAGATGTTAGTTTTTATTGGTGAATATATAGAAAAGCAATAAATTGGTCACTTTACTTGCAATAGCTGCATATTTATCTCCACAACACAAATGTTTTTGAGTGTAAGACTTCTGTTTCGTAACTTTTTAAGGGCACCTTGAAATGTAGAAAATATAAGCCTTTGAAAAATCGCCTTGATTTAATCAGCACCGTTAAAAAGCACAAAATAAGGGTCTAAGAGAAGATTAAAATTGCAACTAAATACTGTACCAGCAACTACTTCTGCGTCTGACTACATGTAAGATTGTAACGGAAGGATTTTATCGCAATTATAACCGTTTCGTACACTCACAGCCTGTCTTTTTATCATGTTGAGAAACCCTTATGTGTTAGAAATAGAGAAGACTTTGGAAGTAGTTATGTGAGTATTAAGAGCATACTTAATACGATCGTTAAAGTTATGAAATTGTAATAAATACGTGAAATTTACATATTTGAATGTAACTATTACTTCTAACTAATTTCTAATTCAGTCGTAATTATATTGGCATAGTTTATATATTATGAAAAAATTCTTAAAATTGATTGAATGTATGCAATAACGATTCGTCAAAAATTGATAAGATTGGACGAAATATTTAACTTGAAATAAAGTAAAGGTATGGTACAGTGGCTACCTAATAAATCATTCGTAATATCTAATGAATCATTCTCAAAAGTACAACTCTTCAAAATATATCATTAAAGCATCTCTCTTTTCAAAATCCTACGCTTCCTATATAATAAATAACGTTTGGCAAAAATTCATAACAGTTTTATTTGTCTAGCCGCTTTCTCAGCAAACACGAAAGTAAAATTTATGTAGTAGATACGTTTAAACATAAATATTACTATAATGGTACAGTCAGACTTACTGCATTTATGATAGTAGAAGAAATAAATTTATTGATAAATATTATTCCTTAAGCGTTTTAAAAATGTGAAAAAATCGACATCGGAAACCAATTTTGTTGTAAATTTGTTAAAAATTATTTTTATTCCATCAATTTTCTCTGCATCAAATAAAAACTGAACTGAGAAGTGTTTGTTCTACATTATTTTATTCGAATTTAAAAAATATTTAAAAATCTGATCTTTGGCGTTTATAGCAAACTTGCTTTCCGTGTGGATATGAACTTAAGTGTTTAAAAAAACAAAATACTACTTTAAGAAGGAAAATATTAAGAATTAAGAACATAAAGATACGCTATTCAACTTCATTCTTAAGCTTAACAGCAAAGCCTTTTTTTCGATCGCTTGGTGATAATAAGGGTGATTTCATAAAACGGCCTGGACTAGGAAGTGGTGCACTATTTGGTCTAGTTGGTCTTGGTGTACGTCTTGTACGATTAGCAGGTGTTAAATTATTTGGGCGTGGTGTTGGTTTAGCATTTGTGTTTAATTCAGGTGATAAATATCGTGCTGAGTTCGGCTTGTCATATCGTGAGATAGACGAAGATTTCTGAGCGTGTGGCGTCTTTGCGTTACTTGTGCTAATAATGGAAGACTGAATTATTTGACGTACATCTAGCCGTACTTCACAAGCATTAAATTTTTTAATAAAATGTTCGAAGGTTTCCCAACCTCCTCCGACTCTGACCATCATGTGACGCCCCTTTAATAGCTGGAAATAAAACATATTTGAATTAACAACATATATACTTGCCCTAGTCTATCATACGTGGATGCTAGGAACTCTTAAATTTTATCAGTAGCCTAGATATAATGAGCCTACTTTCTTTTTCTATCAAATTTAAAATAGTATTTGAGGTTGTTGCATTTTTCTTAAATTTCATGAAACCTAACAGAAGATTTTCTTCTTTTACTACTTTTAGTTAAATATTAAATATATTTATTATTCAGAAACTAAAACTGATCAAAATTTCTCAAACAGACAGTGGCTGTCACGCAAAGGTCAAGCAGAGGCAGTTGCGTTGGAACTAAAATAATTATAGGTCATGGGAACTAAAAAATGAAATAATAATTAATAAATTGTATACATACGCGAATGAAATAATTTCGGCCGGCAATACTATACCGCCCTTCACCAAGTTTTTGTACGTGCAATCGTTTGTCACATTTTCCATTTGAACAGTCACAAGGTTTTTGCATAAGACGAGTCACTCGTTGAACCTTTATTAAATAAATGTAAAATAAATACAGATTTATTTTCAATGTTTATTCATTTTCTATACTTACACGTCTATCTAACTCTGTAAGTTCTTGGTTTCTAGTTATCGGAATAGATATTGGGGTATCAATATCTAAATCAGGATCTTCTGGTGAACCTCTTGACCATTCGTCTTCTGTGTTATCACTTGGGACTCCGTCAGATGCCCCACTTTGAGGAGTTTTTACGTTTTTCCCTGCAATGAATAAGACATCATATATTAAATTCACAAAATTCTGTAAATTGCGAATTTAAATTTTCTTTTATTATATAATTGAATACTCGTACATATTAATACTTTACCAGAAAATACAGCCTTTTTAGGAGTTGTTGGGGTTTCTATTAATATGCCTTCCTTGTATTCTCCAGCCCAGTGATTTATGTGGCATATCCCAGTCGCTGATCTATCAAACAATGACAAAAATTTACAGTTATTATTCGTTTTATTCAGTTTCTACTCGCGGGAAAAGACCATGTCCTTAGTACACAAATAAATAAAATATCCTAAAACGTTCAATGAATAAGGTACTTACGAAGTAGTTCTTATTTTTGGAAGATCTGATTCTGGTTGAAATTGCCAACATATATAATTAGCATCCTCCGAAGTTCCTACTTCCTCTTCTGCTATTTCCTTTTCGAGTTGCACTAAACCTGGGGGCTCCACGTTGTATCGCGTTGCTAACCGTGCCAATTCCAATAAGCAAACTAACACGTTTCGCGGTTTAACCTGCAGAACTGAAATAAAAGTATATGAATCAGTAATCACGTGTTTACCTCTAAACGTATCTGCTACACAAATGTTAAAACACAGAGGAGGTGTACGACTAACGAGAATATGAAGTTACTCACCAAGGTCATCGCTTTCGAATAACATGTTTTCGTGTACGCCAATAGATCGGCAAAATCTAATGAAATTTTCCATATTGTCTCTTGCAAAAAAACTTCTTCTTGCTGCGTTATCCCAGCAACGACCACGAATTTTTCTTATTGGCTGAAATTAAATATGCCAAATGTTATTTCATGGAGTAATTTGTTACTTCATTTATTTAGTATTAGTATAAATGTACAATATTCCCAGGTGCCACTGATCACAGTCAATTTTAAAACTGTTTAACTGGTTAATACATACCCTACTTATGAACTCTGGCGAATCCTTTGCTGATTCATATATAGCATTTGCAAGCCGATGCAGCACTACTCCGTTGTCCAGAAAATCATAAAGCTTCTCTCCATTTATATAACCTATATCTGAAAATACAACAACAATATAGTAATAGGTAAATTACATTTATGCAATTGGTTTTGTTTCGTCATCTTACAAACAGGGCGGCCTTAGCTATTGCGAGACCCCGGGCAGCAGATCTTTGCGAGGCCCCGGACCGCAGAACTTTGCGAGGCCCCGGGGTGGCAAATCTTTGCGAGGCCCGGGGTGGCACATTTTTGCGAGGCACTTGTTCTTGGTATAATTTATGTAAATTGTAAGTAAGTATTTTTGATGATAATTGACGACAAACAAAATTTTGTATTAAAAGATTTATAAAAGTTAACAAGCACAAAGACGACAAATATTAATGATGATAAACTAAGGCACATGAATGCCTTAAAAGATACACGCAGTGATTCTAGTGTGATTTCTAAATACGTATATAGTAATGAACTTTTCTACTTGGGTTGTTGCGCGAGAATGCGAGGCCCCGGGCGTTGCCCTGCTTGCCACCCCCTAAGGCCGCCTCTGCCTACAAACAATGTTGACAAGAATCATATAAGATTCGTACAAATCGAAACGAATCGTATAAGAATCGTATAAAATTCGTACGAGATTTAGAATTTTCGTAGAGATTTTGAAAAATTGTTTGCAGGGTTAAAACGCCACTACAAAGAAGGTCATCAAGCGAAATTCCTAACTACTCGTATACAATAATACAAGTATCTATTAATTAATAGTGTAACTTAAAAAATATTTGATATGATATAATATAAAAACAAATTTCTAACCCAATTAAGTTGAGTAATAATAGCTAGCCGCTAAAGCAAAACATTAAAAAAGTAAATAAACAAATAAATAAAATAAGTAAACAAATAAATGCATAAATAAAAAATGTAAATAAGTAAGATTATATTTTATAAATAGTATTGTCATACTACTGTTATTAAAAAGTTAATGTGACTCATGGCGGGTTTAGGTGGCCCCCAATAAATTAATGAATTGTATGTATTTGCAATATTGTCATCTTTGCAGCAGGCAAGTCTTGTGTGCTTCAGTTAAATCCGACTCTGATTGTGACAATGTTTTATTGTGTTTAATTTAATATTCAAACAAAGACTCGGTTAGGATGGGACGTTGCCTGTAGACTGTCTTGCTTTCCGTTACGATTTCACGACCACTACAATATTTTGGTGCAATGGACTCAGTAATGTCCTAATTTATGTAAGACTGTACTACATACTGATAAAGTTGTACATCAAGAGACGCAATATAATAAAAGATATTAGCAATTATAATTAATAACAAATTATATTAATTATTAAAGGGATCAAAAGTTATAGAAAATAAGTAATCCCACGTTGTCATGCCGGATTTCTATTCTCTTGCCTTCTTTTTTATTCGACAGCGTCAAAAAGATATGCATAAAAGTGTTGGTCAATCGTAAAATACTACTTACAGCTGCCTCGAGCAACACATAAAATTTTTATATTATGATTGTGTTGAACAAAGATAAATAAAATCGATTATTTATTATTCTAAAATGGTTAAAAATTAGGCGACATAACAGAAATTTAAATTTTAAATAGCTATATCTCTGTAAACTTTTATTAGAAGATATTTCAATAAGAATGTTAAAAATTCGCCCCGCCCCTCCCTCTTTTTTCTTTCTTTCTCCTTTTCTTTTATTTCTGAATTACATTTAACAGCGTCTAATATTTCTAGACGATTGAACATGAAACTTATGAATTTTATGACAGGTATAATACATAAAATTAATTTTGTTTAAAACTTGTCTAATGAAGCAAACATTACTTAGAGTTTTATTGATCCAGTCGGCCAAATCTTCCTGCAAAGGGAAGTCCTGTTTATCATTTCCGTATAGAGTGATCTTCTCATCCAGTAAATCAGCTATTTCCTCTTCCGATCCACAAGGAATTTTAGATGACAGACCACCTACTTCACCAACCGGAAAAATTTCAGGTGGTGCAGAATTTGGTCCCCACGATGCTCTGGTAGAACGCCAGTGCCTATTTGTTGCAGATGAAGGACGATATGTAAAGGACATGTTGTATAATCTGAAAATAATAATTATTTGTTTTAAAATAAGCAATGCAAGGAACATGACCCTCTCCCACTTTTTCCTCAGCTTTAACCATAATGCGACGTAAATAGCCTTTTTGCAGCATTTTGAGCGAAATGGTCTTTCCGAAATTTAAAATATAGCTATTCATGCATAGCTGTAACATACATAATAAACCAAATATAGCATAGAAATTAAATTGAAATTAAAATTTGATATTCAAAAAAATTTAAACTTCAATATACATATAATAACCTTTATTTCAATCAACAATTTTAAAAATGACCCCTAACAAATGAGTTCCATTGATTTTTGACTACCCAGTAAACAATTTGGTGAAGTGCCCTATTTAGTGACGTTCGAGTCACTCGTACAATTCAATTCTAACGCTTTACAAGTTCTCTACCTGTCACAGATTTTGTGTTAGTTGTTAGAATTTTTTCATAATAATATTCTTTCTTTTTCCAACATCATTCATTAAGTAGCAGTTGTTTCTTTCACACTGCGATATATATTTGTTTAGTTCATTTTCATTCCAAAGTGAGAGAGAAACGAGATGCGGTTAGACAAGTAAAATATATTTTTCACCGTTACACTTGTATACTTGTATAGTATTTCGTTCAGTACAGTATGTTTAAAGTATATGTTATCCTTTTTCAACAAATATTTCTTTAAAGGTAATAGGCACACGCTGTCTCCCTCAATCTCCGAATATAATGTGTTTAAACGAATACGAGTATTTAAACTGTAAGCAGCGATGCTAAGACAGAGGTTTTAAACCTAACGCAGACCTGCCGATCGTGGATTTTTGAATCACCAAAACAATGTAAAAAACTAATATAACGAGTATTGTTGAAGATGAATAATATTCATTAAAAAAATCACGATCCGTACTAAAGATTACATCTATTTATTTCTTCATTTAAATATTTATATTTTGCATTCTAAAAAGTAGAATTCCATTAAGTTTTATACCCCTGCCATCCCTGCTAGTGTCAAGTTTATAACTCCGGTCATAAATCATAAACCGACTCCGCTTTTAATTCAGCAGCGAACCGTCGTTGCGATCTCTGTAGGTCATAAAAAGGGCCTTTCCTATGAACGACTGAATAGAAAGCGAACACGTTCCAGACAAAAAACTCATGATATGTAATAGAAATTAAGTAGAATTTACTCCAAAATGTTTACTGGGTAGACTCGACTAGATACAATTGATTTTGCGTGAGATCTAAAAAAAAAGTATTAGTATAACTAAATACATATAAAATATAAGTCGCTATTTGATTTAGTTTTATAATTTACTTAATTGTCATCCAGAGGACAGAGTCCCTTTAAATATAAATCAGTTTTAGTCTCAGTGACATTATTTCATTAGTTGTTCTATCTTAAAGAATCAGGTCCTAACCTGAGTAACACCGGATACAATTAACTATATTTAATTATAATTATTTAGAGATAAGATAAACTTCAAAGCAACAAAATAAGTGTGATACAAAAATACATTAAAACAAACAGACGCCAAGGTTATAAACGCGGTAATTGAGACGTACTCCTAAGCAACTTAAGACGCGTGTGATTTATATGCCGCATGCGATATGTACATTGTACATGTGACTCTATGTGCCGTGCCGAGCCGTTGCTGGTGTTTTGAGTTGGGGCTACAATGGTTAACGTAACCAACTTTTAAAGAAGCAGTCAACTGTGCTCTTCAAGATCAGGCTTGCGTCTTTTATTATAATATAATACATGTATAAAATGAAATACGACTCAATTTATTACAAAAAGTCTACAAAACATATAGATTTGTGTAATAATATCTTTTATACAGGGTGAAACGCACTGGAAGTAACAGTGGCGGACTATACTCAAGGCGTAAGAATAACTGATACGGTAGTATCTAATCAGGACATATTTATATTCTACTAGCAATAGTATCGAATCTTGAGTTAAAGAACATAAACGCATCAATAGGTATTACAAAAAATTTACACTGGATGTCTAAGAAGTTTCAAAATTGTCATAGCTTCGAATTTATGAAAATATAGGTTATAATATATGCAGATAATAATACAGGGTCGTAGCTAGAGGAGGGGTAACATTAAAATGCACATTGTCAATACTAATGGCGCATTCAGCGTAAATTTCGAATGCCCTATGTCAAATTCGATTTCAGCTACAGCCCAGATATAATAAAACAAAGAAATAAAATTAGGTGTTAGGCTAGAGGAGAAGAGAGAGGAGAAAAATGAAGAATGAGAGCAATAGAGGAGGTTGTGTGGTTAATATCATTGCGACAAACTGCATTGTGATGAATTAGCTCTGCGATTAACTGATTAGACAGTTTGATGCAGAGAAATGTACAACAATTCTTTCACGATTTATTTATACAATTGAATAATTTGTAAACACATTACACAGTAACTAAGGTGACTATTTCTTTCTACTGATTTGCGAGGTCACTAAATCTGATAATACTATGTATTTTAATTTAAACAATAATTCAGAAGAAAATAGATAGCAACATTGATAAAAAGATAGAGAAAATATAACGAAGTCATGTAAGAAAAAAAAACCAGGTAGCGAACGCCGTTTATATATTTATTTTATCATTTTATTTTATCTTAGGTATTTTATAGTGTATTTACTTGGTTAAACGTTCAATTGTAAATTAGGAGTTTGCAAAGTTATAAAGCGGAGAATGAATAAATATATATACATATATTTAAATAATAATCAGCCAAATTTAACATTTAAAAAATCGTTATAGCACATGGGCTGAAAAGTCCCGGGCCTAACACATAGATGGCGCTAGTTTTATTGCAGTCACCTTTTTTTCAGTTAATACTAACCTTCAAAAGACAGCTGGTAAAATTAGAATAGAAGCAATGGCTTGAAAAGTGTTATGGGGACTCCGCTCCATCAGAAACAACAATAAAACGTTACTTTGCTAACTTCAAACGTGGTCGTAAAGACACCGATGATGCATAACGCAGTGGACGTCCAAATGAGGCGGTAACACCAGAAAACATAAAAAAAATCCACAAAATCGTTTGGAATGATCGAAAAGTGAAGTTGCGTGAGTTAGCTGACATCGTAAAGATATCAAAAGAACGTGTTGGCTTTATATTGCATGAGCATTTGACTATGAGAAAGCTCTGTTCAAAGTGGGTGCCGCGTTTGCTTACTGTTGACCAAAAACGACAACGTGTTGATGATTCTGAGCAGTGTTTGGCTATGTTTAAACGTAACAAACCGGAATTTTTGCGTCGATATGTGACAATGGATGAAACATGGATCCATCACTTCACTCCGGAATTAAAACGATCGTCATCTAAGTGGACAGCAACTGGTGAACCTCGTCCAAAGCGCCCGAATGCACAACAATCGGCTGGAAAGGTTATGGCCTCGGTATTTTGGGATGTGCGTGGTGTAATATTCATCGACTATCTTGAGAAAGGAAATACCATTAACAGTGAATATTATATAGCGTTATTGGAGCGTTTGAAGGCCGAAATTGCAAAGAAACGACCGCATATGGCAAAGAAATTTTTTTTGTTTTATCAAGACAACGCACCGTGTCACAGTCAATCAAAACAATGGCAAAACTACATGAATTGAACTTCGAATTGCTCCCACATCCACCGTATTCGCCAGATTTGGCTCCCAGCGACTACTGCCTGTTCGCAGACCTGAAAAAAATGCTCGCCGGTAAGAAATTTCGCACGAATGAAGAGGTTATCGCTGAAACTGAGGCCTATTTTGAGGCAAAAGATAAATCGTTCTACAAAAGTGGTATTGAAATGTTAGAGCGGCGCTGGAATGATTGCGTTGCTCTTGATGGAGATTACGTTGATGAATAAAGCTAATTTTGAACCGAAAAACTGTGTTTTCTTTGTTACGCCCGGGACTTTTCAGCCCATGCATTACATACATTTAAATAATAATCAGCCAATTTTAACATTTAAAAAATCGTTTTATATATAAATGTTTGCAACTGTTAACATTGGAGACAAATTTCCCGAAAAATTGGATTTCTAAATGAAGCATTGGGTTACTAATATTCACTCACTAAAACTATCCAGTGGCGTATTGGTTATATATAGCAATTTGCCCCAGAGCAAGTACTTCCCAATGATTAACAAAATGTTTTCGTCCAATAAGAAGTAGAGTAAATGAGTTATGAATGTTGGGGTCTTTGTCTCCCAATGAAACACAATATTGAAAACCCAGTTCGCTACTGATGTTCATTTAAGCCGCTATGATTAGAAAATTGATGAAATATGATAAATTGAGAAATATGATTAGGAAACTATTAGGTACATCAAATTGCACTTTTGCTCCCAATGATATAATCCGCCACTGTATTCTATGCAAAATATAATCATGGATTTATTAAGCAGCAATGTTGTTTCTATAGATAACTCATCCAAAACATAAATAATAGAAAAACGAAAATATATCTAAAGCTAAATAAAATATATTTTTTTTAAATTCATATAAATTTACAACCGGCCCTTTTGATATTACTAAATATCCATTTTGACACTGCAAAACCTTTCAAGAGAACGCCCTTAGGCGGGTTATTCAAATGTAAATTTCACGATTCAAAAAAATATATATTGTACAGGGAACCAATCAAGTTAAAAATCAATAAAAAAATTGAATTCTTACAAAAAAAAAAATATTAGACGTACCTTTGTAAAAGAATACAAAATATGAAGTCTCTATGAATATGAAATTATTTAAATTTATCACACAAAACTTAAACTTTGTTGCATTTTCACATTAATTTAAACACGTTTTTATTATAATTTATTACAAAATAATAATTTTATTTTTATTTGTCAAATATATATTAAAATATATATTTTAGATGTAACAATTCTACAGCACTTCACTTAATATTAATTTGTATTTTAGTTATTATTTAAACATTTATGTTTATTCTGTAATTAATTTTAATTATTCGTACTTAATTCTTTTATATTATGAATGAACTTGCTATTAAACGTAAACAATGTCACGCAGCTTGTAAACGCTGTATTTTGCTTAGTACTTATGTGTAACTTAAGTGAATATGTTTACGAAATGCATTACATTGTTATTAGTTTATTAGTTGTTGCTTAACTGATGTAGTTTTATGTTACAATTGAACTAGTCACTATGTTATTGTTGAACATATGATTACTCGACTTGCCGTTAAATGTCTGGATACCGTATTTTCAACCTCCCCTCCGCACGGTTACCCGACGACTGGGCAAGAGAAGGAACTCTGATCACTACCCGCGACACCGACTATGGTATACTAGGTTCTAATGTATGGTACAGACTGGTGCGACATAAAACATTTGTTGTAAGAAGTTATACAACACGTCCACACTAGTGCGACATGCGACTTAATACGTCGGAAGCTTTGATATGTCGAACGAATTCCTTCAACCTGCTATAGAAAAAAATATTTAATAATAGACCCTCGTTGACAAGGGTTGACATGGGTCTATTGTTCAGTACGGGTAAGCAGGCAACCCATTGCAATCGTATGTATCTCCTTTTACGAATTCAATGCTTGTCGTGAATACTTACTGCAAAACAAAGATAATATTTTATTTATTTTATTGTTTTGATATTGATATTGAATATAGAATCTTGTCATGTCGCAATGCTCAGTTTCATATATCATGTGCGATAATAAAGATATTCTGTTGGCACCGGATGCTTTTGTGATAATAGGTAGAAGATTCTCACGCAAACGGAGACGCAAATGCTGGGTTCGTCCTGGGTGAGTCAGTCTAAAAAAGAGACAGGAATATGGTGGAAATAATCTATTAACTGATTTATTAAAGGACGATCTTCTCGATAACTCAGCCCCTCCTTCTTTACACGAACGCACTTTGTTTGTATCGCGAAGAAACAATAACACTTCGTATCCAAACCATAAGGAAATGAAGCTGGCACCAGCTCCAGACTTCTTCATAGTCTTGTATTTCCTACGCTCTCTAAAAAACTGTGCTTGTAAGTTTTGAATTTTTTTTAATAACTTCATTTTTGTTTTTATAATTTATCGCTTTGCAAATATTTCTCCAAGCGTCATGTTTTTATACTTCATGTCTTTTCGAATTCCAAAGACATGGATATTGTCTATAATTTTCAATCAAATTTATACAAATTTTATTTTTCCAAACTCCATTTTAAATTTTTTTATTTATTTTCTAAAAACAACTCACGTCTATTCGCACTGAAATTATAGTAAAGACTGAGTAGGTACTCGACCCTTTTGTTCGGAACCTATTCAAATTCTCTTTGATAAAGACCGACTTGGTTTTGAAACATTTTTGTTTCATAAAAATACTACCAAAAATACTACTAAAGTAAGGGTTTTATTAGTGTCGCATGTTTCAATCGCACTGGTCTGTACGTAAGTACAACTTAAAACTAAAACATATTTAGTACACTCATGTCTATATAATGTCTACTTATGAATGAAAATATATAAATGTTTGATGTCGCACCAGTCTGTACCATCCATAAGCTCTAGGCACTACAGACGTTACCACAGTCCGTAACCCGACGAACTCGACAAACCCATCTGTGTCATCATATTGTCATTTTATTCATATATTTCATTTATGCATTTATTCAGTTATCCGTGGATTGTTTTTAAAAAATGTTAAATCAACATATTGTCATTGAAAATATTTATAAATGATGTGTGTTAAACAATACTGATATTTATTAAAACAATACCATTGTCCATGTCGTATTGAAAATTTACTAAATATTATTGATGTTTACAGAAATTATAAGATATGTATTATGTAATATAATAAACAGATTGAAAAACTTATATTTTTATTGATGGTTTCGCATATTGCAAGTTTGTACTGAATTTCGAAACGTGCTCTTTGGAATCATAACGACTAAATTGCACTGGATTCAACTATGATAGAATAGTGAGTTTCTGTGGAACGTAGCACATTCCCTTAGACGTAAATTATACGTAGTTGCTACAACCCTGTGTGTCCAGAATAGAAAAAGCTACAATTCATATTTGTCTTCTAATATTGCACCCTTTTATCCTTCTAATAGTAAAATAGCACCCCAACGTGGTGCAGCTATAAAATATCTTTGAAATGCATCCCTACCTATGTTTCTATAAGGGTTGATGACGGGGGTAGTATAAATCATTTGACCAAAGAACGAAGGTATTTGTTACAACTGGGTGTACCTGAATAAAGATTTTATGCGCATGGCAATATATAGTTAGGGTGGCTACACATTGCGGCACATGGAATCGCTTCTTGTTTGGCTCGTATGTTCTGCCACTTGTGTGAGTCTTAGGCCCTTCGCACACGAGTCCACTGATTGCAAACTTGTCGAGCCGTGTTTCGTGACTCTATAGAATTTTTAACAATAGCATAACAGGCGATTTTATTTTGTCGTATTTGTATGTATGTTTGTATTTAAATACTTTTGAATAGAATTTGTGCACATCTCTGTTCATGATGTCATGCAACCAAGCAGGGTACTATCACTTAGAGTAAAATTACTTGACATGGAATAAACCGCTTTAGGCGACCCCTGTTAGAATATTATATCTCTATGAACTCAAATTCTCGGCGAACTAAACATCTGAAGAGAAGGAAGGGTGAACGGAGTGAAGAGTAACTTTTTAAACTTTTTTTACTTTGAAGAAACGAAAGAACGAAGGAACGTATTTACGAGTGAGATAAAACACACGGCATGAACGTAACTAAACTTATTTCAAACTGGCTTTGAGCATATATTCAGCGACTATATTTCTCAGTCACAGGGCATTGTTGGTGCATGCTTTTGATGATGATATCATCAACAGAGATGTTTACGAATACTATTGAAAAGTATTTAAATACATACATGCAATCAAATATAACACAATAGAATCCTCTGTTTTGCTATTGTTAAAAATTCTATAGAGTCACGATACACGGCTCGACTACCTCGTAGTTCATTCGTGCCTTGTGTTTTCTCTCACTCGTATACACGTTCGTTCGTTCACTATCAGCACAGTTCCATTCTCATTCGGTTCAAGCATATTCGGGGCTAAGGTTTGCAATCAGTCGCCTCATGTACGGAGGGCCTTATTGTCAAATAGATTTTAAGTTTTAATAGACTGCTTCTAGATTTAGAATATGCGGGCTCTAATATCTAACAATTAAATTTCATTGATGAAGATGACTCGAAATATGTATTATTCTTTTTCGTACCCTAAGAAAAATCATAAGAGAATAAAATTAGAATTTTCTAGTATTCATATTGAAAATCCCGCCTTGAATAAGTTCTATTATCTTAATATATATAAATTACGTGTCACTGTGTTGTCCGCGATGGACTCCTAAACTACTTAACCGATTTTAATGAAATTTGTACACCGTGTGCAGTTTGACCCAACTTGAAAGATAGGATAGCTTACATCTCAATTTATTTATCTTATTGCTAATTATTTGTCTATTAATTATCTGTATATGACATATCCCAGTAAACATTTTGGAGCATTTTGGAGTCACTTTGACATCATATTGGAGATGCGTATGATTTTTTTGTCATGAAAGAGTTCATTTATAGTTCAGTTTCTCACAATTCTTCATATGAAATGTCTGTTTTATCGGCTACAGATGACAGAACCACTCCACCTGTCGGAATACAAATGAAGATAAAGTTGTTGCGAACTATAATTAAAGTGAAATAGTGATAGAAACGTCACAAAATAGGGCACTTCACCAAATTGTTTACTGGGATGACATCGGGCGACGATGATGGCGACATCTGTTGACTAGATTGAGTAAATATTCTGTTGAGTAAATCGAAATCTGTTGACTAGATTGAGTAAATATTCAATAGATGGCGCTATGTAATGTAATATGACAAAAACGTTAGGCACAGCAACGCGTGGCCGGGACAGCTAGTAGTACTTAAATCTGCCACTATGATTAAAATCTATCTTATGTGACCAAAATGTCTTATCAGGGCCCGTATTCCTGAGTCTTAGGAATACAGATCGTGATCGAATTGATCTGATTTAGATGAGTGAAACATTTTACGACACTTTTCAATTACATTTTCATTTTACATCACTTTTAAAAGAGTATTACTGAACTATAATAATAATTAATAATAAAGTTCGGGAATAGTACAGGGTTACTCTTTTAAAAGTTATTCATAAAATATTTCATTCATATAAATAATATCTGTTCGATCACGATCATTGTTCGCAAGACTCAGGAATAGGACCCCAGATTCTAATAAAATTCTGACATTTTCGTAAAAGAATCTGTTCAATTTCTTAATATAATGTTTGTAGGAAGGATTATGAACTACATTTTTACTATTAGTTATTATTTATTGTTTATTGTTCGCCTTTCGGCTTTACAATCTACATTCTCAATACATACTTCAAATTACAATCAAATTTACATTATTCTCCACCAACTTATTTATTCTTCTGTTTTTCCTTTCCTTCTTACTATTTCCGTCATCCACCTCTTTCTTTCACTGCCTCCCTTTAATAGCTGGCCAATATTCCTTTCGCTCGCTACTTTTTCCTTACACTCAAACTTAATGTGCTCCAGTGTTTCGTCCTCCGCTCCACACATTCTACACTTTCTTTCCTCACTCTTTTCCCAGTATCTGTTTCCTTTTTCCTCATTTCCCAATCTAAACCTTGCTGTTCTTCTTATGTGTTTTATGTCTTTTTCTATAAGGTACTGAGGCACATTAATTTCCCATAACCTCTTATATCTTTTATTGTAGTTACTTTTTTCTATTTTTCCCATTCTCTCCTGCTGTTGTGTCTCCTTATCCCTTCTCCTTAGCTCCTCTTCCACACTTGCGCCACCTTCTCTTCTCCTCTCTGCCTCCTCGATCGCCATTCCATTCCTTTCAAAGTACTCCTTTCTCTTTTTTGGAACCTCCTCCCCCCCCCCCCCCATTCTTTATGTTATCCTCTCTTATTTTCTTTAAAATTTTGCTTTACATTTTTACTAAACATGGAATGATTTTTGTTCGTAACTTTTAGCTCTGAGATTCTCAAACTTTTAGAGCAATCATAAAACAAACAGTGTCAATTTGAGCCGGTTTTAAAGGTATAGCGAATTACCACCTGGCTTCAAAAGAGGATATCTTTTTAGGTCGCTCCGAAAGATTAAATAAATCCACTGCAAATTAACCTAAGCTACCACTCAAAAAAAATATGTTACATAAAATAAAATATGCAAAATATTATTGTTTGTTATATGTGCTTAGCGGAATATGATTATAATATGACATATAATTAATGCTGCTTTTAGATTTGAGCTAAAGGAAATATTGCTGTCTCAACGATCTCGTCCGTAGATAATGATACAGATCAACATCAACATGTGATGTGTTTCACTCACACTCATTTTGTTAGAATGAGAGTGAAAGAAACATAACCTATGTTAAAGTTGAACAAAATTATAAAATTCAAATGTATGAAACTAAAGTTGGATATAGTTGAAGTTCAGATAGAAATTAATGGGCTTGTGTCCTCATTTTTTAGTGGTCGATTTTTCAATTGTTGATTGAAATTGATGTTAATAAATGTGTACTGGCGTGTCAATTTTATTAAATATCTAAATGTTGAAGGAGATATAGCAATTAAAAATTTGAATTGTAGATTTAGCACTAGAAATAGTCGACCATATTTGTATGACGCGAAATGCATTTTAACGTCAGTTATTTGTTGAGTAGATGTGGTAATGTTTTTTAGCTGTTGGTAGTCGAAATAATCAAGTCAAGTCAAAGAATAATAAGTTTTTATTTTATTTAACCCTGTTAAGGCAGACATAATATTGAAATTTTATTATTCCTTGAAATAGCTGTAAATAATATTTGATATATAAATACATATAGCAGAGATTTATGGACTGTATGGTTGGTAACCTTACACAAGGATTATGATGTCACATGCACTTGGAAAGTGTACAACGTTAAATCCCTTTAATAATTAAAGAGACAAAATGACTTTTTTAATTGTTAATATCTCTTAACATATAATGAGTTATTAAAAAATGTTTGAACATTTGAGGTTCTATTAACCCACTTTATCAATATATAGTACACTTTTATAGAAATTAAGACATAGGACACAAGTCCATTGTCAGAATAGTGGGTTCCTATTTCATAAAGATGTGGCCAGATTGCTCCAAGAATTTGAGAACTTCAGATGATGGGTATATAGCAGTTTGTTGAAGTTACACATTTGTTGAAGTAAGAATACAGCAAAACAACCCACACTGTTTCAATTATGATTTGCAAACCTAATTGAGTAATGTGTATGGAGAATAATACAAACACATGCGCAAAGTATATTGTACGTAACGGAAGACTAAGTGGACTCGTATTTTTAAAAGTACAAATTTTGTGAAATAATAAAAATAAATAATAACAGTACCGGTAGCGGAACGAAACATATTTATAGGTTATAATATCCATAAAGTTGTAAGACAACAGTACCGTACTTAGGACATCTATTGAGGACATTGTCAAATGCAGTACTATTGGAAATAATGGACGGATATGTATTAAGACAGTCTTTATTCCAGTGTGCGTCTATATTTGATGGAGATACTTAGACCTTAGCTAATTAATGATACTCTCAGATGTAACGCACTCCAAAAGCAAGACCGTTGTTAAACGAAATTGGTTACCATGGTCCTAGTAAATATATTGGAGTCACTTTGAAATTGTGTATGATTTATTTGTCCTGAAAGAGTTCATTTAGGGACTCCGCACACGAGGCGACTGGTTGCAAACTTGAGCCCCGAATCTGCCCGAACCGAATGAGAATGGAACTGTGCTGTTAGTGAGAGAACGAACGTGTATACGAGTGAGAGAAAACACAAGACATGAATGAAACTAAACTGGTAGTCGAACCGCGTATCGTGACTCTATAGAATTGATCTCTGGCGACTGCTTTATTACATTTTAAACATGCTTTTTAGTTTTCTGTGCGACTTTTTCAAATTCATGGACATTTATTTCTAGAGAAAATTTAGGATCTTTGAAAACTTTTGATACAGTTATATTCACTAAATTTTAGGAAGACGAACGGCGTTAAAAAATTTGAAATATCTTAACTATTTTTGATTTCATAAGTGGTTCGAAAAATTCATGGACTTTTTTTTCAAAAAGAAAAATTATTGATTCCTTAATATTTTTTAATGCAGTTATATCTATTTATATTTAAGAAGACGAACTGCGTTAAAAAATTTAAATTTTTCTTAACTATTTTTGATTTTATAAGGGGTTCTAAAAATTCATGGACTTTTCTTTCAAAAAGAAAAATTATTAATTTCTTAATATTTTATAATGTAGTTATATTCATTTATATTTAAGAAGACGAACTGTGTTAAATAATTTGAAATATCTTAACTATTTTGTATTTTATAAGGGGTTCTAAAAATTCATGGACTTTTTTTCAAAAAGAAATATTACTGCTTTCTTAATATTTTTTGATGCCGTTATTACCATTTATATTTAAAAAGACGAACTGCGTTAAAAAATTTGAAATATCTTAACTATTTTGGAGTTTATGAGGGGTTCCTTATCGTAGTCATGAATTTTTAGAACCATTTATAAAATCCAGAAATATTAGGACATTTTAAATTTTTTAACGCAGTTCGTCTACCTAAATATAAATGGATATAACTGCATCAAAAAATATTAAGAAATCATTACTTTTTCTTTTTGATAAAAAGTCCATGAATTTTTAGAACCCCTTATAAAATACAAAATATTTAAGATATTCCAAATTTTTTAACGCAGTTCTTAAATATAAATGGATATAACTGCATCAAAAAAGCAAAAGAAATCAATAATTTTTCTTTTTGAAAAAAAGTCCATGAATTTTTAGAACCCCTTATAAAATACAAAATAGTTTAGATATTTTTAATTTTTTAACGCAGTTCGTCTTCTTAAATATAAATAGATATAACTGCATCAAAAAATATAAGGAAATCAATAATTTTTCTTTTTGAAAAAGGAGTCCATGAATTTTTAGAACCCCTTATAAATCAAAAATAGTTAAGACATTTCAAATTTTTTAAAGCAGTTCGTCTTCTTAAATATAAATGGACCAGAGTTTACCCCAGTCGCAAACGACGTCTATTGAATGTGTATGATTTGAATTCAATAAAATAAATCGTAATTTCATTTCAAATTTTAATTCCCTTTTTAAATTGAAATAATCCACTCGTTCTATATTAATTTTACATACTTTTAAAAATAAATAAATTTTCATATAAACTGACTAAGAAATATATTTCTTTTATGAAAATAAAACAAATTTCAATTTATGCGTTATTTGATCAACTTTTTTCAAAATTTCAGATTATTTTCGTTTTGTAAATTAGGTACCTAAGTTAACCTATATTCAAAATTTCAACTTTCTAGCACAACTTTTACCTTCGTTAAAAACCGCTTCCGTGCCCGCAAATAAAATTTTGATTTTCTTTTTTTAATATGGTATTTAATTATTACACATTCAAAATTTTGAGTCTCCTCCAAAGTTTCTACCAGGCCCCCTAATTTACTTAGCACCCCTTTCATAAAGTTTTGAATTTCTAAGTTTTGAAATATGTTTGCATTTAATATGCAAAATTTCACCTTTCTATCTATTTTAAAAAATCATCCCTTTATATCTATTTAACTAACTGTTTCTACATATATAAAAATGAGCTCTTGAAATGAGTAGTGGTCTTCGACGAAGAGAAGACTATCTACAGTCTTGTCCTCCTTGTGCGCCTATACTAAATCCATAATTAATATTTTTAAATCCATAAAGGAAAGGGACTATCTCCTTTAACCAATTAAGTTTACAAGACCTGTTATACATAAGTACATATGTCTGAGTCGAGTCTATACAAAGTACAAAACGTGATGTATGTAGTAATGTCACTTTCTTCCACCCTAATAGTTTAAAATCTGACGGTTTTTGAGTCGAGTGTACTGTACATTCCCATTCCCATTCATTGATTACTGCACCGTGCCCCGTGCATACGGGGACCGTCGAGACGCAGAGCGTAATAGTGAACTGCCTACAGGCTACAACGCCACCTGCATAATTCATCTGTTATACGAGTACGAGTACGAGTATAACACAGGAATAAAATAAAAACCGATTCAAATTTGAGGTTTTATGAATATAGGAGTATAGGAGTACCAGTGTTCAGTCTTTAAATTTATAGAAAATAAACAACAACAAATTTAATTAAGCTAACATTAAAAATAAACATATTTTTTATTTGTTTTTAAAGATAGAATTTTTCTTATATTCTTATAAAGCATCACCAGGGTCGAATTGGTACCACACAATGAAAAATAAGTATTAAATACTTTTAAAAGTATTAAATAAGTATTAAATACTTTTACTATATCTAGTACAATGTCTCTAGAGGTATTTGAAGTTGTGTTTAGATAAAAATTATTACAACATTGAATACATATTAGCAAATAACAATGTATGTACAAAAAACGTTAATGCTTTATGCAAGACAAATGTGTCTTTGGGTTCGATCCCCGCAGCAGAACTATATGTTCTGGGTTACGTTATTATTAAAGTTTAATTGATGATGTGAGAGCTGACAAATATCATAAATTTATTAAGCAGTGGTGTTGTAAATATTATAGTGTATATTAACCTTAAAAACCAAAACAGATGTCATGATGACCTTCTCCAAAATTTGGAGGCCCTATCTCAAATTCGATTTTAACTATAGCGCTACCTGACTCTCTCTTTTTCTTTTTGCTCTCACGGCAAAATTTATTTTTTCTAATCAGTGTATTCTGTTGTTGTAACCCCTTGATTTCAATAACACTTTTGAATTCATATATTAAAATAGTAAATTTTATAATCTTATGAAAAATTAAATAAAATCTACAAATAGCAATTTATTCATTTTTTTAAAATTACAATATAGAAATAATTCCGAATAAAAATTCTATTTATGGGCGAGTAATATGCCTGAATTAATAGCAACACATGTAACACATTATTTTCAATAGCTTCCGTCACACCATTATTTATTTTTAAGGGACTGGTGACTGCGCAACGAAGCATCTAAAACATTGTGTATGGAACAAGTCCGTCTGAAACTCACTTGATCTTTTCCAACATGTCCTCTTGATATTATGCTCCAGCCCTCGTGTGGTGTCGGGTGCCTCGTCTCGGCTCCTCTCACCTCGTGTTGGTTTTTCTCGTGTGGTTTGGGGTGCCTCGACTTGGCTAGTCGAGATCATGTGCGTACTGTAGCTGTCAGCTCGTGTAGGCCTTTCTCGCATGGTAACGGGTGTCTAGCCTCGGTTCGCCGAGATTAAGTGTGTACTGTATCTCTCGCCTCGTGTTGGTCTTTCTCGCATAGTCTTGGGTGCCTCACCTCGCCTCGTGTTGGCCTGTCTCGCGTGGTGTGTATAGTAGCTCTCGCCTCGGCTTGGCTCGCCTATATACAGTAACTCTAATACCGTGTTGGTCTTTTTCCCGTGGTCTTGGGTGCCTCACCTCGGCTAGCCGAGATCGAATGTGTACTGAAGCTCTCGCCTCGTGTTGGTCTTTCTTGCGTAGTCTTGGGTGTATCACCTCGTCTTGGCCAGTCTCACGTGGTCTCGGTACCTCGCCTCTGCTCGGGTATATCGAGTGTGTACTTTAGCTCTCACCTCGTGTTGGCTTAACCCTCGTAGTTTTGGGTGCCTCGCCTTGGCTCGTCGGGATCAAATGTGTACTGTAGCACTCGCCTCTTGTTGGCCTTTCTTGCATAGTATTGGGTGTCTCGCCCCGTGTTGGCCTTTCTCGCGTAGTCTTGGGTGTCTCGCCCCGTGTTGGTCTTTTTCGCGTGTTCTCGAGTGCCTCGCCACGGCTCGTCTATATCGAGTGTGTACTTTAGCTCTCGCCTCGTGTTGGCTTAACCCTCGTAGTCTTAGGTGCCTCGCCTTGGCTCGTCGAGATCAAATGTGTACTGTAGTTCTCGCCTCTTGTTGGCCTTTCTTGCATAGTGTTGGGTGACTCGCCCCGTGTTGGCCTTTCTCGCGTAGCCTTGGGTGTCTCGCCCTGTATTGGTCTTTTTCGCGTGTTCTCGAGTGCCTCGCCAATTCACGTCTATATCGAGTGTGTACTGTAGCTCTCGCCCCGTGTTGTCCTTTCTCGTGTGGTGTCGGGTGCATCGCCTCGGCTTGTCGAGATCGAGTAAGTACCGTATAGGGTACTATTACGTACCCTATACGGTACTTACGTACCCTATACGGTACCGTACGTACTCGACACACTTGGTACACACTATAGTGTGTACCGAGTGTGTCGAGTGCTCTACAATAGCGTTGGCTTGCCTCGGCTGATGAGCGGTATTTTGACACAAGTCAAAGGAAACGAGAGGTGAGACAAATAGCCATGTTCATTCTCAGTACGTCAACCAATGTTTTGACAAATGTCTGGCCGAGAATGAACTACCGGCGTAAAAGAAAACTAAAATTATAAAAGGAATAAATAAGAATATCTCAATAAGAAAAAGTGTAATTAAAATGGACATGATATGTAGTCTCGTTTCCTCAAGATTGATACCGCAGCGATATTTTGTAATATTTTATCTCGTGCTATAACTCTTTTTAATTTCTTTAATCAAAAAACCTCCATTAATTTAAGAAATGGTGAATAAAATTTAAAAAAAATTAAATATTTTAAATTTAATAAAGCAGGTCAAGACGACACAGTGGGCAACAGATTTATATTTACAGATTGGTATATAACTCTGACTGCTGTGCTTAAATATCGGAAATTGGCCAACGATAAATAAAATAGATTTTAAAAAATTGATTCATCACCATAAATTTCACCATATCATATAAAAGTTCCGTAAGAAGAATCCGTAAGGGATATTGGATCTGTAATATATGTTGACTGTTAATAGAATTTATTTATATATGTTACACTGTTTATAATTCTAGTGCCTGTAATAGACTGTTTTTTATTTCTAGTTCATTTACATCCTGTGTCAATTCTTTTATAGAGTGTAGCTCCAGTTGGGTGTGAACCGCATACTCTTCCAGAGGCTTATAGGTACATATAACAGAGTGATGCCATGAGACGGAAAATAGAGGCGATGACCCTTTTATGCCGATCAACGATTTTTCATACAGCTTACCTCTGTATACCCTATTAAAATGAGTGTCATTCGCTGTAAATAGGGTTGCTTGCCTTCGCCTAACCCCAAATCAATATACAAGTGTGTGTGTATAAATGGTTATTTATATTTGAAAAATATAGTCGGCTATTTATAGAACCCATTTGCCATTTTGCAGAGGTATTTGTAAAGTAAAACAAACAAGTATAATAGTAACAGATATACGTTTTATATTAGGTCTAGTATTGCATTTGATATGTAAATAGAAGAATTGGTGTGCTAAAGACTCTGAAATATATAAACATCACTTAAATTGTAATCATTGAGCATGATTATTGACTTTCAGAAAAATAAATGCTTTTTTTCAGATTTCACGCAATGTTCATTTATATCCAGTCTTAAGTTACTAAGTCAGTGCTCCCTGCCGCTGCTTAATCCATAATGACATTGTAGTAATGTTATTAATATTGCCATCCATTCAGGCGTAGTGTGTCTCCATAAGCAATAATAAATACCCCATGTGTAAACTTTTCCAGGAATATAATCACTTGTAAATAATAGAAACTCATCTGTTTTTCGCTCCATTGCAAGGTAAAGGATGTGAATTATGTGTTTCTTATAGGAGGAGGAGAAGCTTTTATACGTTATGCTATTACATTGAAAAGTAGAACCTCGATTTTAGTGCTGAGGTCTAGCGAATAAAATTTAAAGTCCAGTTTAAACCTCTGACTTGCCATGTTGTAGCTGGGTAATTTGTTTGTGTTGTACCATTGACTACATACAAATATAGTTTTAAAGTAATCGGAAATATAGCGCAATATAAAAATGAAGTAAAAAAGGCGGATATTGCCTAAAAGGCCACAGGATCCCCATCACGTAGCTGTAGCGTCAATGTCATGGGTTGGATATTCATGTTTAATATAATAATATTAGTTTTAAAACTTTATATTTTAAAACTAATATACATGTATCTATGCAAAGACACGCTTTGTAAAAACAGTAAAATCAAATATGATATAAATATATTGCCGATAAAATAATGGCGACAGGTACGGATTTCTCCAGAAGTCTCATCAGATTTCTATTTCCCGTGATATCGTTTGATACCGTTTCTCATACCATAAATATTGATTTTCATGAAAATACCAAAACTTATAAACTCATGACCAATAAAAGATTGGCCTATATATCAGACTTTTCATAGTAGCGACCGTTACATTTAACGCTTGAAACTATTTATATTGGTAATGAATAGTGTATTCAAGTTTTGTTGAACAAAAGTATGACCTTTGAAATAACTTCAATAATTAATGTCATGAAAACAGTTTTTGTTTTTTAATCTATTTTTTATAAGCCACTAAGAACTTTGTAGATAGACTTGGTTTTACAAGCACCTAATACACTTGAAAGTGACATATACTCGTACGTAGCATTAATATAGTGTATACGTTTAGATGTAATTCCTACATAAATGTTGTGATTTACTGATGTTGACTACATGCCATGACTAATAAATAACACTAATAATAGAATGACTAAAGTCATTCAAACCATACAAAATAAGAAAAACATATGTACTACGATAAGTTTATTTTCACAATAAATATATTCACTATTATAATAAATTTAACAAATATTTAATAACGGAAAAAAATAATTCTAATTAACATTATGACTTTCATATAATATTTTTGTTTGATTGCACTATAAATATAAATAGTATATTATTATTCAAAATATTACAATTCAGAATCAAATATAAAACAGTAAATATTTAAAATATTTATAAAACATCTAAAAAATCATCAACTAGTAACAGACTCAAAACAAATAATATTTTTCTGCGTGATTAGTAAAACAAAAAACGGGAATTCTAATCTAATATCTACTGTTTCTAATTTTAATGACTTTAGTAGTGATAGAGGGGTGTATTCGGTTCTGGAATGTTCGCATTTTTAGGAATGTTTAATTTACACAATCATCTTGGTCCTATTGAGGTCAACACTTCACCCCTGCAGGTACACGTTGTGTCTTTTATTTAGAAAATAAGAGATTCGCCTGTAGACTTTAAAAAATATATCTTTGGTAAAAGTTTACAAATTCAATAACGATATTATAATATTTTATATAGAATTTCTTGAGGCCGTGTCATTAGCTTTGAATACTGTTAGAAAACATGCCGGCGTCGTAAATATATATATTATATATATAAGCTGTATAAGAAAGATAACTTTTATGATGTTCTTTAGAAAAACAAAATATACATTAGGAAGATGGATTTGGCGATATTTGACCTCGAGTGTGCATTAGAGCTGCTGCATATATATCAATTAAGTGGCATATAATTTCTTGATTTATTTTTACATACTGCAACGACTGAAGTAAGAAAGTAAAGCATTTTTCCAAATCTTCTTGACCAATAACTTCTTGTACGTAACCTTATAAATATTTGTGATATTAGTAATGAAATCTTTATAATAAGTTTCTAACTTTATAAATCTAATTAATAACATAATACACTAATTTACCTGGAATAAGAACTTGAAGTAAATCAACAAGTTTCGCTACTGACATTGAGCTTTGTTGGCTTTTGGTTTCTTCTATATGTTCTGCTGGAGATCGAAACGGTCCTATTAAATTGTAACATTTCTGTGCAATTACTGAAACTATATTACGAAGCCTTTGTTCTATTGACGTCCCAAATAAAACTAATATTGATCTAAACTGCGAACAAAAATTAAAATGAAAACTGAGTCCTATTTAACACCATATACATAAGGAATATTTAAATACATACTACTGGCTCCTGTAGTACACAGTTATTAGTATCCTGTAGACCTTCACATAGAATATCCATTATTAATTTAGTTAAAGGAACTGCAAATTCCATGTCATCACAGTCATCTGAAATAAATATCAAATTACTCAGCGAAAGAAAAGTCAAGACAATTCGGAGTTCATTGTACAACCAACTACGTAGTTACTTTATGAATATAAACACGAACTAGATATAAAAATCCCTAATTTTATATGTGCTGCCTTTTGACTAAATATATTGAAAATGTGCAAAACTAAAATTAAAATTAAAATGCACGCATACCTCAGAAACCCGGTCGTCTACCCCTCCTACATAACATGGAAAAATTCACAATCTACCGAGTAATTATGTGAAATATAAATTATTAACCGTACCATCATCGATGGGTGTTTCCCAAGGTTGAATTGGTGTTTGAGGATCTGAGAGCAATTCTAGAGAATCCATAGCTTCGTGTGCTCTGTCAATTGTGCAATAATCTCTTCGCTCTACTAACAATCTTTCGACTAACATGTTTAAATCTGTATCCTGTAATCAATGAAAAATATATTATATGTATTATATGATAAAATTACACCAAAAAAACTGTGTATGTTTGTGTAACAAAACCTACAGACGCATCTGTTTCTATGAAATTCCAGTGATCATGGTTTTGTAGAGGTAAACCTTCTTGATCGATTGTTGTTCCCGGAAGAGCCGTTTTTATAGAATTGAATACTTCCGTTACCGTTCTAGCTAGCAATTTATCTAATCGTGGCATATTACTCTGATTATTTTTTATTTGAGCAGAGGTAAAATTTGTTGAATTTGTAGCGAAATATGGACTACTAAGATAATTCAAAGCACTCTGAGGAGTACTATCAGCCCCAGGTATTGAAAGGTTTAAGTTATGACGAGGAGTTTCAGTCATAGATTTTGACAGAACTTTTTCATCAGGTCTGCAAGAGTATTTATTATTAAAAACTGAACCAAACAACAATAAGTAGATATAATATATTATGCTCACTTACATTGGACTAGCAGCTGGAGTATTTAAACTACTTTCCGAGCTTCGTTGTTGTAACAAAGATCGCAATTTTGCTATAGTGGTAGCTAAATCTCCGGTATCCTCATATTCATATTCAGGTGAATCGTCTTCTACAAAAGTTGATATACTTTCTCCAACTGTAGAAGAACTTTTTGTAGTATCCAATAAATATTTGTTCATATCATCCAAATTCTCTCTTAATAAATTCAATTCACTTGAATACGAAGTAGGCATAACTTGCGATTTACATATATCCTAAAAATTAACAATATTACACTCTCATCAATACAAAATATATAGAAATCAGTATTGCGTACTTTTAATGAATCTGAAGAATCTTTCATTAGCGGATTTATCCACACAGACTCTTCACAAACTTCTTCTTTAACAATGTGTGGTATGTTTGAAGGAGTACGGCTTCCAGTATTTCTGGTTTTTGTAACATCTTTATCGTGTGATAATTCTAGATGATCATTTAAGTCATTAGAACAGTGAGTAGTTGCATCCTTAGGTTTTAAAGATTCTGAATGTTCTTGTAGACCTGTTAATCTTAATCCTTTTCTTAATCCGGCCATACCAAAATCAAAAATTCCTTCCATTACACCAGCTGCCTCATCCTATAAAATAGTAACATAGAATTAATATGAACAAAAAAAAATCAATACCACTCATAATAACAGAAGTACCTGCAAATCACCAATTTTATGCACGGCGTTATTTACCGTAGCCGCAGATTTATGTTGTAACTCTTTCATATTATTTATTGTTGTTACAGTAGCGTTACCTGTAACATAATACTTTTAATTGTGACGAAGTTATAGTTACGAAATCTAATACATCAAAATTGATAAAATAGAAAAGAATACCTATTGGACGAATAGTGTTTGAAATAATAGTGCTCGTAGAAGTTGTTACAGGTTTAAGCATATTTTGGAGAGAAGTAGGAATCGCTTGAGTAGCAGCTTTAGAATGAGTAGTTGAGTGTAACAGCAATGTAACGTCGTCGTCCGGATTTATATTATCCTCTTCACCTATATCAAAAAGCACTAATTAGGATACATGTTTCATTTTTTTTAATTTGAACAAAATGTTAGCATACCAAACCACATTTCATTAGGATTAACTGGTTCATCAGACCAAGGTACAGAATCAGTTGTGTCTAATGGATCGTTTTCCCACAGACGACGTCTAATCTTAGGTATTTCCACCTCCTTAAAAAAATAATTACATATATAAAAATCTATGGATATACAGTAATTTTATATAAATATTATACAAACCTGCAATACAGAGTCCATGGCTAATAAATCTTGTCCTAAACTTATGCATTGTAAATCTCCTGCATCCCACGTTCTAATACTACCTGACCGAAGTTGATTATACACTTTAACGTTTGGCTCTGGAATACATACACTTTTCTAAAAGAATAAAGCATAATTTTTATATTGTATTACAATAGTACATCTAATTATTATAAAAACTGTAATAACCGTTGTTTCATTCTCATCTTGTAATACCCTTCGAGGAGAAGTTTCACTTTTGTTTACCGTTTTAGGAGAACTGTTTAAATTATCTTCATCTTTTGATATTTTACTACTTTGAGAATTTTCATTTAAAAAAGCGTGACCCAGATTTAAAACAGGTGCTGTGGTTTGCGATATAATAGCTGTCAAAGCTGACTCTATATTATGTTTAATGTTTTCTTCAGGCAAATCCTCTGAAAGAACTTGCGCATTTACCGGTGGAGTTAGATCATTTTCTGTAACTAGTAAATTATTTCCATTTGTAAACCCTTTAAACCAAATAGAATTTAAAAAACAAATACCTTCTGTAATATCTTCGACTATGGCATTTACAATCTCGGAGTCATTTTCAGATTTCTTTGTATATGGTTGAAAACTTGTATCTACATAACTTCGAATTGTATCATTAATCCATTCGGGGTTAGAAAACATTTCTATAGAAGACAATACAGCACGCCGCGATATGATTGAAACCAAAATTTTGCAGGGTACTGAATTCCACAGCTCCCATGATATAAACTCCTGTAGCACATTGAGTGTTACGTTCTGAGCATAAGTTTCCAAAGACTCACTTGATTTACTGGCAGGATGACTATATCTATCAAGAAAAGAACATTACCTATTATTCAACTCTTCGGTTTTTCGCCCGAATTTATTAACTTAAAAGGAGACAAAGAGATTTAAATAAGGAAAGAGAGAGAGAATCATGTTGGTTCAACCCAAAAAAATAAGTGAGAAATTATTTTCTCACATTGTTACTTAATGAATATTAACCTATAAAGTGTATCAATATGCTGTTGTTGAGATCCACGACGCCACCGTTTTTGAGCTCGACGGAATTCTTTACAATGGCGAAGACATAGAGCCAACACTTGCTTAGCTACTTTTGAACTATCTACAGCTCGAGATACCTTTAATTTCACATTAACATATATTTATTAAATAAATAGAAATTCATTATCAGCATTACATATTATCATTGCACTAATAATACCTGTAAGAATCTACGTATCCCATCCAATAATATTTCACGAGATTCTTTAGGAAATGTTGGTTCATTTGAAATTCCAGATATGTACCAAGTTTCAAGAAAATAATTACAAATGTCATTAGTTAAGAGTTCAATTCTTTCTTCCAACGGACAATTAAGATCATTTGCATTTGTTTTATTTGCATTTTCGTTGCTACTTTGTATAGGCTGATTGTATTGAAACTTAGTGTCACTTGTATAATTTAGTATATTTCTTATAAAAAGTATTTTAAAGACGTTTTCAAATTTGATGAGAAATGTTTTGAAATCGTATGATATAGGTAAAGGCAATATTAACATTTGTTGAATTAATAAACAGGTGGACCATATTGTACCAATTACTATGAATAATCCGAAGAGAAATAACCAAATTCCAGAAACCGGAAAAATAGCAACAGAGAAGTTAATTAATAATAAAGTGAATAACGTAATGATGGATAAAATTAAAAATCTTTCACACCAATTAATATTTATTGTTGCTTGTAACATTGCGAAAATAATTTGGTACAAAAACTATATTCAAGACAAACCTTACACATTTAGCAATTTCAAAAATTCATTATAATTTGCTTTAACTATATATTATTTTAGGATATTTTGAATTTATAAATAAAAACTATCATTTGTTTGCTACACTGTGAGCAAATTCCTATAAAATTTAACCATTATAAATTTTACACATTTATTAAATTTGTCTTAAAATGAATGAATGGTCCGTAAACAAATGAATATTCACATTTTTATTATATTTATAATAATAAATAATTATTCTAATTGTAAGACAACCGTTTGACATATAAACTTTGAGGTTATCAAGCAACTATCAACATTAGACAGGGTTGAACATAGGATAAGGGTTGGGCGGAGCCGTAAAGTTATGAATGAATTATTACAAAATTTTAATTTATAATGATTTTCGCAGTAAATAATATCAATTGTAAACCAATATGATTTTGATGTCATATGATTAATTATGAAAATGATGTCTTATGTGGTCTTATGATTATTTTTCGAAAAAAATACTAATTCAAACCTAAGATTCAAACGTTGCAACTACGGTTAGAATACTTACTAATATTTTGATTCTATGAACATGCTTCTATATGTTTCTTACTCCCTCCAATTTAGTTGGTTATTGATAGAGATAGAGCCTGCAACTTGCACAGCTTCACAGCTCATAGCAGGTGATGGTCAGTGAAGTAATATTGTGTTGACTTTTTTTTTAATCTTTAATGTCAAAAGATTTATTACATTCTTTTAACTAGAGATCTGTAATTTTTTTAAATAAATATGTAACATCAGTTATAAAATATATAATAATAATGATTTTTATACGTGAATCATTTTATATTCTATAAGTGAAGTTTAACGGAGTTGTGTTATTATTATTATATGTAGTTAATTTCTGGTAAGAATAATTTTTGTTTTAAATAATTCTGGTTTCATAATAATTTTAATGGTATTATAATTTATTAATGTCATTAACACTTTTATAATAATTATAATATATTCTTATATATTAATACATACATATGTATATATACAGGGTTGTGCAAAAATAGGTAAACTTTTGTTGATATAACTTTTTCATTATTTTACATATATAATTTAACCACCAACGTAACTATAAAATGCTATCAAAGATAATAAATGCTTTAATAACAATAAATTGCATGTCTTCCTTGCACAACCCTGTACATATAAATAATTTATTAGTTTCTTCCTTATAAATGTGTATGTGTTCGTTTTGTTACTCTGCGGTTACTGCAAGAAGCGGGAAATTCAAATAAATATATTTCTAAGGAAAAAGACACAATGTGCAAAAAAGTACAGAATGAGAATAAGGAAAATAAAACTGTTCGATTGGATTTTATCATTAACATTTAGCGCGAATGATCGCAGAATGTTTGACAGAAGAGTTTATATTTCATTGTATCCAGTGTAAATTTGTCACAAACTAAACTGTATTTTAGTGTCGAGTCGATAGGATAATTCGGCAATGGTTAAGTAATATACATTGCCATAGGCTTCGGCAGATAGAGGCAAATGGAACACTCAACAACCTGTAAATTCATATTTACATTAGATATTGACATTAGAATATTAATATTAATTATTACACCGGATATAAATAAAGTTGACAAAGCATAAAAACTGCTAACATAGTAGGAAACCGTCAGAGTGTTGACTTACCATCGGAAAAAGATCTACGTTAAATATATAAAATCGGACACACATTTCAATAAGAAATTTAATACTTGTATCGTAGTACGTCATCATTTTTATTTGATTTTTACGCTGCATTGTATTAAATGATATTACATTTAAGATTACAGATTAAGCGAAAAGTACTCGTATCACACGCGTTAAACACATTTTGTATATTTTGCATAACAAGTTTTATATTCATAAAAGTATTATATTTTACACAAATAAATTCTATATAAAATTTCCGTTCTTTATACAAATAATAAGTAAAATGTTTGTTGGTTTCTTTTACATAATATATGCGTATCAATTTCAGCGGAAAGAGGTATTTTCAAAAAGTGAAAACGCTTTCCTGCAATAAACTTTATGAGTAATTATTTATTAAATTATTACGCGAGATTGTGCCACGTATTCTGAGATACTATACGAGGTCGATGTCTCATTTTTGAAGCATGCAACATTCAAATATGGTCGATGTTAGCAGCAACACATTTATACGAGTAAACATACAGATAACGCTACTTCTTACTGCATACGTGTTACCTTCTGTTACCTTTCTGGCATAGCTTTTCTGACAAACATCCTGTATATGTAAAGAATGGGTTTATGAACTCTTTTTTTAAGGGTCGTTATTTTAATTTTCGATTAAAATTAATTTTAATATATGTATATTGATGTTTTTATTATTATAAATATCCAAATGTTGAATGTTGATTAAATTTGAATTTAAGTTTTGCCGCATGTTTTAGATATGCATAGTACGTCACAGAAGAAATAAGTAACCGAGATTATTTTTCCTTGTTCCCAGCCTTAGTAATATAATACTTGATGGAATACACAACCCACTTGTTAGCAGTGAATGACGTATCACACACACACACACTCATATACGTATCTGTTGTTTAAAAGAGATGATAAATTTGCAGGATGTGACGTACCATGCTTTGGAATTTTCTATAATGTTGAGTCACTTTAATAATTAAACAGACAAAATGATTTTTTTAAATGTTAATATTTTTTAAAATATTGGAAATTTGAGGTTCTCGTAGTCAACTTTATCAATATATAGTACAGCTTTATAGAAATTAAGTCATGATTCGCAAGCCCATTAAATTAATCATAGAAAGATAGCGCTGACCGGACCGCACAGCACTCTGAACTCTGGCGTCCCCTGTGTCGTCTAATTATTGCTAATGTATGTTTATATTCTTATATATGGCTGATCCAGAAAACGGCTCCAGGGAAGTTTTAAAAATTTCTTATTTCGTAGAGAAAAAATTCTAAAACTTTTGGCCTCTTCGGTTTTTTCCCTGAATTTCCTGGAAACCCGTAATTTTGGTAAAACTGGAAAAAAATAATCACTTTTTCCTCTATAACTTTTAATTCGTAATAGATAGAAAGTTAAAATTTTGCATGTGTATTACGCTATTTAATGTGAACATAATTCAAAATGTAAAAATTCAAAAATTGTTAAAATGGGCGCTGAGAAATTTAGGGGCCCCAGTAGGAAACTTTGGAGAAACCTCAAATTTTACATTTTGAATTAATAAACAAAAAAATCAAAATCCGAAAAAGTTGAAATTTTGTATATGGGCTAACTTTGGTACCTAATTTACAAATCGAAAATCACAAATTTTGAAAGAAGTTAGTCAAATTACGAATAAATTGAAAATATTTTATATTTTGTTGAAAAAATATATTTTTTTAGTCAGTTTATATGAAAAAATAATATAGAAAAATATAGAACGATATTTCAATTTAAAAATGGAATTAAAATTAGAAATGAAATTCAATTCATACACAAAGACAGCGTCGCTTGCGACGGGGGTAAACGCTAGTATATATATATAGTGCAATAATTTTTGTACAAGGTGAAATACGTTGATATAAATAATTTATGACAGATAAATATGGTAATGTAACCATTGATAAAGTGTGTAATTTGATATATGCTTTTCAAAAAAAAAATGTAGTGATTAACTTTAATAGTACCATCACCAACAATTAAATATAAAAACTGGGTCAAATTTAATATCAATGAAATATTCTATATGTTAAAGAAGTTAAGGAAATTAACATCAGCTAACTGAAACTATGATGAAACATGATCTATCCCAATGCGAGATTAAATAACGACAGATCTTGCTCGCATGAACAAAAAGTATCGAGAAAACAGCACCCACCCCTTTGTGATATCAGCTGCTTACATACAGGGTACGTTCCACTAAGCGTTCACAACAATCACGCTCACGACTGCAGTTTCTCCCGTTCCACTTGCTTGCGAGCGTTGCAAGCATACACTCAAATGGAATGGATTATGGAGCGTTTAGAATGGTTTTGAGCGTTGAAACAATAAGGATTGCGATACTTGATTAAATAGCTCTGTAGCAAAAGCTATATCTACAAACAAAATAATTTTTTCATAAAAGAAATATATTCTAAATGATAATGAACATTGTTTATTTATTGAGTTTGGTTATGGTATGAGGAAAAGTGTATAAAGGGCAGTCAAATATGAATTAAAATTAATTTTATTAAGGTTATTTAACATAATTATATAATAAAATAAAATATCTTTTTCCGAATCATATAAAGTAATTTTTTCTATTAAACATTGCGTCACAGTACACTTCAAAATGTTGACACTTCACTCCCTTCACCCTTCCTTCTCTTCAGATGTTGAGTCACCGAAAATATTAGTTCATAGAGATATAATATTCCAACAGGGGTCGCCTAAAGCGATTCTATGTTCAAAAGTTTTACTCTAAGTGATAGTACCCTGGAGCCAACTCTTATTGCGTTGCACCAGGTCGCACCCAATTGAAACGCATCAAAAGTAATTTGTCTCAACGTAGATGTCTCGTTCCAGTGCTGTATTGGCCATATAGCCGAAGTAGCATATGGTACGGGCGCCGCGCTTCTGTAGCACCCCGCGCAAAAGACAGAAAATGTTTAACTCTTCATTTAAAATTAATATATTTAATATTTTTTTTAATATTTAAGTTAAAATATTTTTTATCAGATCTATCATTAGAGCAGCACAGACGCGTGAGATACTGGGTAATACCATCCTTAATCATTCCGGTTTTCACAACCATATCCGGTTTTGTACTTACTTTTAAATTTATTATTACTCGTGTGACATTTGCGTTATTTAAAAAAAACTTTAAACCACAGTAAAAATTGTATTACTTTTCGTAAAATAATGCAATACACCTACATTACGAAAAAACCAAGCAGCCCTGAGAAATTTTATGAGTATAAACTGCAATTTTATAAATTGTAACAGTAATGCACAAGAACTCGCTGACAGCTACAAATATAATGAATTTATATTAATATTTTTGCTGGAGACCCCACGTGGGTTACTATTTATTATTTGCTTAATGCGGCACTGTCTCGCTCACACTTATTGGACCGTTCGGAGATTTCTTTGCGGACTTATCATATATCTTATTTCTCGCAATATGCAATAGTGTTTGACACCCCTGTATATTTACGCGATTTAATGCTACTACATATTTTTTAATAAAGTTTCAAAATATTAAATAAAGAAAAATGCTACGTACGCATTTAAGCATAAAAACTGCGGCTGTGCGAGTGCTGCGTTTTTAAGAAAAAAGAAAAAGAACGAACTGCATGAAGTACAAATAATAAATGTCATTGAGTAACTGTGCACTTTCCCCATTCCATTTCCGCTCGGTTTTATGATTTCTATAAAAAAAAAAATTGATAATACTAAAATTTTATTGTTCTGGTTTTTTAAAAATATATTAAAAATGCTATTGAAACAATATTTTTGATAAAATTTTGCTAGTGCTTACTACTGAAGTAAGTGTTTCCTGGGTTATATCCTGTCAGCGTGATAACTGCTATCGTCATTATATCGTTAGATGGTATATTAAATATATGCGGCCAGTCTTTTCAATGCTTGGCAGAGCTTTATCATATACGAAGCAGAGATATGGAGAGGGTGAGAGCAAAAGGGGTATGAGGAGAAATTTGTATGTATAGCAGTAGAAAAAGATGGCGAAAATTCTGGAAAAAAAAATCTGGAAGAGGAAATAAACGACAAACAAAGAAAATAGCGATATTTAGAAAGTACAATCAGGAGATGAAATTAGGTATTGGAAAGAAATGGTGAAGAGGGTTTGTAGAATGTGTAAGGAGAAGAGCAGGGGCGTAGCTTCCGTCGTATCAGTCGAATCAATGATACGGCCCCCCCTAACGTGTGTACGAAAAGGAAGCGTTTGTGTACTATTGCTGTTTAGATATACATACTAATTTCTCAAACTAAACAAATATTTCAGAGACTCTGTGACCTAAGTAGTATGTTCGAAGTATTACAACCGGAAAAACTCTTATTTTTTTCAAACGAAATAATAAAAAAGTATGCCGGAAAACTGTCTGCTAAATACAGTAAAAACATGTCAGTTGATCCTTTGAACAATTAATTGCTTTGAAAACATGCTTAAAATCTGAAATTCAGAAAATTCATTCCATTAAGGAACTCATGGAACTATTGCTGATATCAATAGCCTTGCATCCAGTGTTCCGGAGGTATGCTTTCTAGCATGCTTTCTATTCTTGTTACAAGTGCAACAGCTAAGAGAAGTTTTTCGAACTTAAAACTGATAAAAAATGATCTATGTCCCATAAAAGGACTTTTATGGGACAGGAAAAGCTTGTCACAAATGTCTATAGAGGCAGAAAGTTTAGAAAAACCTAAATCTTAGCTTCTTGTCTCATAAAAGCGAGACGATACGAGACGAGACACCACATACGGCAAGACCCAAGAGTCTCGTTGACGTTATTTAAAAAAAATTGCCAGAAAAATAAACTAACAGCAACATAAACGTTCAACCTTTTTTTTTTTTTTTTTTATTACAAAAAAGGTTAGGTCGTACATTTACGAAATAAAAAATCTGGTAAACAAACATCTGTTAAATATTTTATTGACGACACAGTGGGCGAGAGCATTGATGCTTGACGCCGACTGCTGTGTCTTCGGGTTCGATCCCCGGACCAGATATATATTTTCTGGGTTTGGTTATTATGAACTTATATTGATTATGGTCATACATAATCATACAGTTATTAGGCAGTGGTGTAGCCCACATATATGAGGCCACGACACCATAAATACTGCCAACATTGAAGGAGGTCGTCGGTGATAGGACTCAGCATCGGAAATAGGCCGACGTTAAATAAATTAAATAAAAATAAATATTTTATTTTATAATTTTGTCTTTTACAACATTTTGTAGCCGAACGGAAACGAATGTTTTAAGGGAAAATAAATGTGAATATAAATTATTTACAATGCGACATTTTAGCCTTTAGTTGCCGTAGTTAAGCCCTATTGGAGGTGTAATATCAATCGAAAGTTGCGACTTTCCGGAATCACAATCGAACCACTGTCCCTAGTACACATATATGAGGCCACGGCACTATTAATACTGCCAACATAGTAGGAGGTCGTCGGTGATAGGACTCGGAATAGCATCGAAAATAGGACGACGTTAAATAAGTTAAATTTAAAAAAAGCATGTGTATCCAGTACGTGCTATTTATTGGCTGGCTTGTTTTCTGTTATTATGTATGTATTTTTCTGAACTATGCTATTTTTATGAATAGCTCTTTAAATAGCATGTTTATTAACACCTTCAACATATTTACATTTGTTATATCATTGTAGTGTCTCGATTTTCACACGTATGTATAATGCAACTACGTATGTGTTAATACGTTTGTTGGAATACGATATTTTTATTTACTACGTTTGTAGGAACTTTTGATTACTTTGTATATTTCCTTATTTTATAGCACAGGGGCCGGGGAACATTTTTGAGTATTAATCATAGTATATTACTAATATACAATAAAATGAGACTCATACCCAGCAAACATTTGGATATACATAATATATTCAAGGTATATATATTCATGTATAATGTATATCATATGTATATGCTTTTGTGATGTAAAACTGTGTGTCATATGTATGTGCATATTTAAACATTGCTGCATGTACATAGTATGTACCGTCATATTTGTTCATTTCATGTATATGCTATATATACAGGGTGTCCCAGAAATCGATGTCAAGCCGGAACTGGGTCATAGGCCAAGTCATAACAGTTATCAGAAAATTAATCAAAAAAATTCTAAGTTGAATATTTTAAAAATCATTGGCATTTAAAAAGAAATCGAGAAAATCTGCACCCTGTGACAGTCTTTTCACTCCTGTTGCTATAAATCTTAACTTTAAAAAAAATATATTTTTTGTTGTGCATAAATTCTTGCCTTAAATGTAAAGCCATCTGCTACAGCTTGGAAGATATTGACACTTCTTTTCTACCAAATATTCGAAATTAATTCTTTGCCCAACTTTAAGTGACTGTACTGAAATAAAAGTACTATGCGAGTTTGGCAAGTAACATCAAAAGTTGGCGCATTTAATAAGGATTCCAAAATGGTGTTACACTTGCTAAGATTTGCTTAAGATTTGTAGCAACAGGAGTAAAAAGACTGTCACAGGGTGCAGATTTTCTTTTTAAATGCCAATAATTTTTAAAATATTCAACTTAGGGCCTTATTCTGTAAAGTATTTCCACCGGTGAAAAAATTTCATCGCTGTAAAATGACGTCACAAAAGCGATGATTTTTTATTTGATATTCTGTAAGAAATTTCCATCGATTTTATTTTTTGTCGCTGGAAAAATATCGACCAAATTATAAGGTCACCTTTAGCGGTGACTTTAAAATTTTCCACCGCTGTATTTTTTAGAACTGTCAAACAATTCGAATTATAATTTGAATTTCAATACAAATTTTTTAATACACAGTATATGTATAGTCATATGAATATACAAATATAAATATATCAGAAAGTGAGGTTATGTTCCTTGTCAATTGACATGCATTCATACTTGTCAAGTGTTTGAATTTTTAAATATTTGAATATTCTGAATGCCGTGATTGGTCAAATATTTTTAAAATTGATGACGTCTTAAAATACGTCGCCATACTTTTTCACCGCTGTATATTATAAGGGCGATGGAAAATTTTGCATACAGAATACCACTTTAGATATTTTAAATACAGCGATTTTATTCGAGGGGTGAAAAAATTAAATATTTCCACCGCTGAAAAAATAAGGTCGATTTTTTTAAATTATTTTTCTGATAACTGTTATGACTTGGCCTATGACCCACTTCCGGCTTGACGTCGATTTCTGGGACACCCTGTATATACAGGATATTATTTTCACATTATGGAGCATATATGAATATGTAGGGCACATATATCTAATGTTATGTGAGTAAGGTCCTTATAGATTTTTGTAGTGCCGTTAATCTTCAAAACTTGCATTAGCCAAATATTAGGGATTATGAATTAGGAATACATAACATATTTAATTCTATCGACTGCTATTATCTTATGGCGCTTCTATTAACAGTTACCAGTTACCAGTTACAAATTCATCGCTGGTTTTGCGTACCACGTCGGTGTATTCATCAAATAAACGTGATGTGTCATAAATTATCTCTCATTAGCTTTAATGTGGCCCGGAGTTTTATTTTGTTACTTTAGTTTACAGTTACTTGTAAGCAGTCGGCCGTGTAAGTGTTACGAAAAATGTTGCCTTCCTTTTAATCTCCTTGTACATAGGATATCACTTTTTTCAATAGGTCACGATCAAATTTAAAGAAATACACTCATTTTGCAATAGAACATTTAAAAAAATGCACACAAGTGAACGGCATTATTATTTTTTAAAATGATGTAGTTTTACTTGAACGGGCTTATTGGGGTATATTGCGTTTAATGAATTGACATGAAGAGCCGTATTTTGGAAACATTGAAGACCACTGAAGTTTTTTTGTGGGGTCTCTTCAACATGTTCAAATAGTGTTTTCTCTATCTTTCTACGACAAACACAGTTCTGTCTAATGCCTCGTACAGACTGGTGCGACATAAACATGCGACATCCAACATTTATTTTTATTCATAAGCTGACGTTATTTAGACATGAGTGTAGTAAATGTGTTGTACTTTTAACGTACAGACTAGTGTGACATTAATAAAACCCTTACTTATGCTATTTTTTAAAATTCTAGGTAGTATTTTTATGAAACAAAAATGTTTCAAAACGAAGTCGGAACATCTAAAGAAAGTACGATTTTGAATGTGATCTTGAACAAAAGGACGTTTTTTTTAAGTTGTGTTTAGTAAATAAATTAAACTATTTGAAAATGGTGTTTAAATGTGCAAATCAAATAGACCTGAACAATAGACCCTTGTCAAACTGAGTTTGACTTAAGTATTGTGGTATCTCTCTCCCAAATTCTTTTATATCTTGTGTTGTAATTTCTCTTCTCAATTTTTTTCATTCTTTCCTGTTGCTGTATCTCCCTGTCTCTTCTCTTTAGCTCCTCTTCCACACTTGTGCCTTCTTCTCTTCTTTTTTCTGCCTCCTCTGTTGCCATTCCATTGCTTTCGTAATAATCCTTTCTCTTTTTCGGGCCTCCTCCCCCAACCTCCTTTCTATTCTCCTCCCTAATTTTCCTTAAGATTTCACTTTCAGCGTTACTCATTTTCTTCTCATATTTTACTGTTCTCCTTCCTGCTTCTTCTCCTTCTTATTTTGTCCCTTTTTAATTCTTCTATTATCATGTATCCCGGCGTGCACCTGTCCAGCCCTATTATCCATTTAATGTATCTCTCCTGGATTCTTTCCAATTTCTCTTGCTTCTTCCACCCCCATATCTCTGTTCCGTACATCACCATACTCGTTATTAGTCTATCAAACATCCATAGCTTCTTTTGCATATCCGCACCAAGCTCATTTTCTCCTAATCTTCACACCCTTCTCATTGCTAAATCCGCTTTCTTCGCTACCTCCCTTATCTGCTCCTCTTCTCCATTGTTTTTTTTTTAATGTGTACCCTGGGTACTTAAATTCCTCTTCCTCAATGTCATCTGTTTTATATTTCCACTTTTTCTTTATTCTTTTAGGGGGAGGACCCCTTTTTGGAACACCATGATTTTTGTTAATGAGCAGAAACCTTGTTAAATAACTGAATTTTATTACTTTTTTTTGTAAATACGCACTAGTGTGGACGTGTTCTACAACTTCTTACAAGAAATGTTGAATGTCGCACGTACGAGTATGTGTACTGGTCTTAAGGTTTTAGAGAGGAATATTTTAAGTACCCAAAAGTCAGTGAAATACACAGTCATAATGTTATCTCTTTCTAACACAAGTAGTTTACATATATGTTTGTTTCAAACAGCGGTTAAGGGGCGGATATTTCCACTTCCATTATCCAAAATACCACTTTTAAAATATTTTCTTTATTTATTTTCAGGTGACTATACCTGAACGCCTGTTCAATGTCTATCCGGACCTTCACCGTCAATGGATTATCAAACTATTTGGATTACAATTGCTTGTATCAAGGGAATATACATAACAAAATTTTAAAATGTTACTCCAGTTATAGCACCTCGCATCTCCAATAATAAATCTAATATTCAAGCACTCAGTTCAAGTTTCGATCGGATGACTTAGCAGTAATTTTGATAGTAAAAATGAAAGTGACCACTGTTTACATAATTGTGATTATATTTACATGTGTGATATTGTATCAATATCATTTGTATAATGTCTGGGTTGTTGACCTGGTGCAAAGAGTGGATGTCGAACATAATTCGAAAAACTATGAAGGCAGGGAAAACGCATCGCCGGGCGAGCTGACCTCGCAGTTAAAGAAAATATTACATTTGATCAAATCTGAACAGAATGCTGTAGATCCAGGAGTGGATATAAATATAGTAGAAGAACTCATAACAGAATCGTATAAACTGCTTAAAACAAAAAAACCTGAAGAGGAGGTAAGTGAATATTCAAATTTTCCAATATCTTTAATTCTATCTAGTGTGTATCATCTTGTTTTCTGCAAATTCAAATTCGATATATTTCTGTTTCCAATTTTTTTTTTTAATTTTTTTATTTAACGTCGGTCTATTTCTTATACATTATTGTTGGCAGTTTTTATGGTGTCGTGACCTCACATGTGGTCTACACCACTGCCTGATAAATATGATATTTGTGAGTCATCATCAATTAAACTTGGACAACAATCAAACCCAGAAAACATAGCTCTGGTCCGAAAATTGAACCCGAAGACTCGGCCACTGTGCCGTCTTGTTTTCAAAGTTAAAGACGCATCATAACTTCATGGGCTCTTGCTGAAATTTTAATTTAAATTGTGGGTCTCTACATTCTAAATATTACAAAAATAAAATAATGTTATCATATAAATGTGAAAAACGCGTAATTATGGAATATTATGTTGACAATAAAAAAACAACAAGAAATTGTTGAAAAGTAACTCGTTTTAGTCAAGGACTTACTAGATAACTATTATTTATGTTATGTAAGTAAAATGGAATGATATTTTATGTTATACTAATACCCGATAGACATTGTTCTGCCCAAATTTCAATAATATTTAAGAGAACATATTAAACCGAATATTAACAGAAATATGGAAACCAATTTTGCGTCACTATTAGCTTGATTCACAATTTGACAATCATCTGCCAAGCGACATTTGCGGACACAGTAGCAAAAATTTCATAGAAACAAGCACAAGTTGGTTATGATGTAAATATAAAATGTAAAATTATTTGAAATACCTAACCAACAACCGGTTATTACTTAAAAATAGAACAATCAGTAAAATAATCTTTTCGGCAAGGAAATATAAATTAAAATTGGGTAGTTTAAATTCCATAAAATTGTACTTTGGCATTCCATAGTAATCAGCAGGGCCTAATTTAGAGGTGTGGAGGCCCTGGGGCAAAGAAGGAGCAGAGGACCCTAATTATTTTCGGAATAAAAGGAACAATTTTTTTCCGTTAAGTCTTTCAAAAATTTATTGCTTTTATCTCTATTGTGGAGGTTCCGGGGTAGTAGCCTCGGTTGCCCTCCCTTAAATCAGGGTCTGGTAATTAGTATTACAAAGGAGTGGGGGTCTGTATAACATGAAATTTGTGTGACGTAATTTATGGATGGCCCCTTATGTTAAGAAGAAGAATTGGCTTGTATCTTTAAATTTCACCGAATAAAATGTACGGTCCATGGAAAGTAACTGAAAAACAAAACCACATTATTTTTGAAATTTTATTTTATTTTTTCGACCTTTTAATTATCGTTGGAACCAGTGCCGTAGCTGCCACTGTATCAGTCGTATCAATGATACGGGGCCCCAAACGTGTGTAAGCAAATATTCGCTTTTTTTCTTCACTATTTGAAATCATTAATCCTGTTTCTAAAGCATTTCAGCATGAAATTATTGACTTACAGAAAGCTAGCATTTTACTAAGTAATCTTTTGAATTGATTAAGTGAAATAAGAAATCAAAATTCATTTCATGGTTTGCATAAAGGAGTCCAGAGATCTAGCAAAAGAGTGGGGAGTAAGAACTGTTTTCAAAAATAAAACAAAGAAGCGTTTTTTTGATGAGCTAAATACAGTAAAGACATGTCAGTTGATCTTTATGAACAATTCATTGCTTTGGAAACATGCTTAAAATCTGAAATTCAGAAAATTCATTCCATGGAATTATTGCTGATAAAATTCAAGCATGCTGGTAATAACAGCATGCTTTCTAATCTTGAACCTTCCGGTTACAAGTGCAATAGTTAAACGAAGTTTTTCTAATGTAAAACTGATAAAAAATTATCTAAACACTTCTATGGGACAGGAAAGGCTATCAGACTTGTCACTATTGTCTATAGAGGCAGAAAATTTGAAAAACTGAAATCGTCTTCAACTACGAATGATTTAATAAATAAGTTCGCCGAACAAAAGGCAAAAAAAGTATATATTTGATTTGAATTGTTTGGCTAGTTTATTTTTTAGGAGCATTGATTGTAAGTAATAACGTACAAACAATATATAATTATTTTAATTCAATGCGAGCGTTTTTGTTTCTTTTGTGAAAAATTTTTACTCCTCATTTGGCCCCCCAACAAATTTTGATACAGGGCCTCTCTAAGGCAAGCTACGCCACTGATTGGAACATATATATATAAAAATATGTCATTTGTATATTATTTATGTAGAAAAAGTATTTACTTGTTTGACGAATTTTCCGACCCGGTTTTTCAGGTATTTACAGACCAGCCATTGGATCCTCCAAGTGATTCTTCAGCAACACTACCTCGTCTGTACATTGTTACCCCGACGTACAGGCGAGCCGAGCAGCTAGCCGAGCTGACGCGAATGTCACATACTCTAATGCTCGTACCCAATATACATTGGTTAGTGATCGAAGATGCTCAATCGCCTACGGCGCTAGTTACAGATTTATTAAGGAAGACACAATTGTCATTTGACCACTTAGTTGGTAAGATTTTTTCTATTTAGTTCTTACATACATATTTTTTGTTTTCTAGTAAATAATAAACGATTTTTACAAGTTGTGCATTTATTGTTCATCTGCTTTTACAATCTTCTACAATAAAAGAAATCCTCTGTCTTCTTTCAATCCACTACCTCGTTCTTCCCTCTTTATGTTTTTCTCTTTCCTGACTTTATTCCTTCCCTCATCACTGCTGCTATCTATCGTTATTCATCTCTTTTTCACATCTTACGCTTATCTTCTTTTGCAAATCCTGTACTTCTTGTCTCCTTTCTTAGTAGTATCACCTTTTTTACCTCCTGATACTACTACACAAAAGTGTATTTGCGCCTTAATAGAGTGAGATCCCAGAGCCGGCAGACATCACTTATTTTCTGCTGAACAAAATGTGTAATTAAGGTTTATGTCTCACTCACTCTCATGCGCACTAACATATATAAAAATGGATCATCAGAAAATAAGTAAGTTTAAGTAATTTTTTTGTCAGCTTTAAACCGTCTGCAAGGTAATACAAGGTATTACAAGACAACTGTTTTAAAACGTTTTACAAGAGGACAGATTGATCCTAGGGGCCAAACATCCCCTAAACCCAATTTTAATTCCGCTATGAGTAGGAGCGAGAGGGCATTATCCATGCACACAAAATGTCTTTGCCGCCTGGTTAAGTTAGCAGGTAGACATACGATCATTGTACATACTAACACTGCTCAATCTTACACATTTTGTTCATCAGAAAATAAGTGATGTCTGTCGGCTCTGGGATCTTAGACTATAAGCGATTACAGTTAAAACATTTGTTTGTAGCTCCCATGCCCAAAATGTACAAGGCTAAAAAATCGAAGCCGCGCGGTGTCTCAAATCGCAATCGAGGAATAGATTGGATTCGGGCTAACGCTACTTCCGGAGTGTTTTACTTTGCAGATGATGACAATACCTATGACTTAGAAATATTTAATCAGGTAATGGTAGTTATGAAAAATCGCTATTAGAAGTAAATCTTCTTATAATGATAATTAGGTCACTTTTACCATCTATTCATCTCATATCCCAGTAAACATTTTGGAGTAAATTCTACTTAATTTCTATTACATATCATGAGTTTTTTGTCTGGAACGTGTTCGTTTTCTATTCAGTCGTTCATAGGAAAGGCCCTTTTTATGACCTACAGAGATCGCAACGACGGTTCACTGCTGAATTAAAAGCGGAGTCGGTTTATGATTTATGACCGGAGTTATAAACTTGACACTAGCAGGGATGGCAGGGGTATAAAACTTAATGGAATTCTACTTTTTAGAGTCTGCAAAATATAAATATTTAAATGAAGAAATAAATAGATGTACTCTTTAGTACGGATCGTGATTTTTTTAATGAATATTATTCATCTTCAACAATACTCGTTATATTAGTTTTTTACATTGTTTTGGTGATTCAAAAATCCACGATCGGAGATTGAGGGAGACAGCGTGTGCCTATTACCATTAAAGAAATATTTGTTGAAAAAGGATAGCATATACTTTAAACATACTGTACTGAACGAAATACTATACAAGTATACAAGTGTAACGGTGAAAAATATATTTGTCTTGTCTAACTGTATCTCGTTTCTCTCTCTTTTTGGAATGAAAATGAACTAAACAAATATATATCCTAGTGTGAAAGAAACAACTGCTACTTAATGAATGATGTTGGAAAAAGAAAGAATATTATTATGATAAAATTCTAACAACTAACACAAAATCTGTGACAGGTAGAGAACTTGTAAAGCGTTAGAATTGAATTGTACGAGTGACTCGAACGTCACTAAATAGGGCACTTCACCAAATTGTTTACTGGGATCACTACTTATCTCACGCCTTTCTTTCGATGAATTGATATGCGATATTTGTATTGCGTTAAGCTACTTAAGAACCAGTCTGTATGAATAGTAGTTGTTATTTGTTTAAAAATAAATATTTGCATTTTGTGATTTTCATCATTCCATAACATATTTTAGATGCGGTATACGCAGCGAGTGTCCATGTGGCCAGTTGGACTAATCACAAAGTACGGGGTAAGCAGCCCCATTGTGAAAAATGGTAGTTTTATTGGTTTTTATGATGGGTTAGTATTTCCTTATAAAAATCTTCCCCGTAACAGATATCGCATTTTATTCCATTTGTTAAAATATACTTCCCGTTTTAGGTGGGTAGCTAGTAGAAAATTCCCTGTTGATATGGCTGGCTTTGCTGTTAATGTACATTTTCTACACGAAAGACCGGAAGCTAAAATGCCTTACCGTGCCGGATTTGAAGAAGACGGTTTCCTGAAGAGTTTGGCTCCATTTGAACCAAAGGAAATAGAACTCCTGGCTGATAATTGTACAAAGGTTTGAATACAGCATTTAGTGTACATTATTGAATCTTCGAGTTATTTAAATTCGTTGAGCATTACAAACGGAAATACTTTTCTAACTGATAGGAACAATACATTACTTTCTCTTTCTTTCTAATCTTTATTTCTCTCCTTTTTATATATTTGTTTTATTAATATTTAATTTTTCTACTGTTTCAGATTTATACGTGGCACACTCAAACCAAGAAGAATGACGCATCCATGGCATTAGATATTAAAAAATATAATGGAACTAATATAGTTCAATTAAAAAAGATTTTAGTTTAAAATTACAATAAATCAAAAAATATATAACAATGGAAAAATAATCTCAAACCCTAAAACATTTACAAATAACTTGAATTCTAGACAATTTTCATATATCACAAAATTTTAATAATAGTACTATTATTTAAGTTTAGTGCAATTGTATAAATTTTCCAAAAAAAAAAAAAAATTTGAACAACTGTCTTCATAATTCGTTCTATTTGAATTTAGGGGCGGAAAATAAGCCTCAAATAAAACATGTTATAATGTTTACTTAAGTTTAGCATACTCGTAATTAGATAAAAATGGAAAATAATTTTTCTTTTTCTTTCAACATTCATGTTCACATTGATATTTTCTTCTTTGCAACCTGATAATACTATTTATGCCTTAGAGCACGCTTCTTTAAGTGACTTACTTTAGTTTTTAAAGTTATTTATTTATCTTACGATTTAAGGCGTCTACAGTTGTACAGATGTGGACCATAGTAAAATTACTATGAAAAAACCCACTTGATTTTAAATGTTTGTCATTATAGAACTGTGAGACTCAGATATATAGACATCTTTATTAATAGATAGTACCATTTTATAGAATTTTCTCGAATTGTTTGCACAGGTCGAGTAATAACGACTGTAGGCGCCTTATGGTATATTGTTCGCGTTAGCTACACTAAATGTTAGCCACGTAAGTATGGCAGACATTTGTATATTGAGTGGTGTTACACTATAATAAAACGGACGCCTACCATAAAAGATCTTATGCCGCATAAATAAACACTTAGAAAAACAAAAATAATTTCTAAATGATTTGGTGTATATAATGCTAGCAAATTTAATTTTTGTATTTCCAGTGATTCCAGCGATATAGTAAATACACTGTAAATAATTCTATCATGTTTATGCTATTCAATTTAATACTCAATTTAAATTTAAAAAAGTCACATATAAGCAGTCTGTGATAGAAAAATGCATAGCATGGCTTGTGAGTTCCTTCAGATTAAAAGTTAAAAATAAACAAAAATAAATTTGGTATCAAGTAAACAAATGTCTAATTGTATTTAAGGTACCCTGAAAAAACAGCAACTTAAAAAGAAACGCACAAAATAACGGTTAAAAATAATTACACTCTCAAGAAAAGTGCTTCCACGGAAAAAGCCTATGTCAATCGATGTACAACAATTTTCACTTCTCTCTCTTATAATATAGAATTACTCAAATAATGTGAATCTCTTTTTAAAAATACTCAACAAATAATTCTCTTCGGCATGGCTTAAATCAACTTCGATTTTGTTTTATATTTAAAAAAACAAGCATGTCATGATATCCAGTTCATAGATATCATAATAAATTTGATTTAAAAAAAATATATTATTAGTCCATATTCGTTATTTTTAGGAGAAAAAAAATTAAAGTTATCTTTATGTAAAATTTCTGTTCTTTATTACATAACATTTTATGATCAATTTATGTTAGTTTACATTTTGTGTTTATGTAAAAAGTGCATTTTTGTGTGTGTATTTATATTTTGTGCGTTTTTCTCTGGTGCCGTTTTTTCTTGGAATCTGTATTTAATCAGGTATTATTGTACGAGGATATTTGGTTAAAACCAATATGTATTTGTAAGACCTACTGAAATATTGTTTATTTTAAGTTTTTTGCAGGAATCCACCCTTTTACATATTATATTCACAAAGCCATCGATAATTTAATATTATCGCATACGTGCTACTATTCTTGTCTATTCAATAATATAATAAATCTATTAATATATCTTTCATACATGTTTTTGTTTATCATATTCAATTACTTTACAGATCTCTCTCATTTATTGGTTCCTAGTTTAAGAAATACTTGAACGTTAAGATGTCCATAGATAACAAATAGGGCATCCGCATCAGTTATTAAAAATGATCTATTTTTCTTCATCGAAAAACGGCAATATTTGTCGTGTTTATATCTCATAAACTGTAAACCAATAAAACGATAAACCAATTAAAGTTTTGTTAGGTGGTGACTCGTGTATAAAATTATTAGCAGTGAAAATATACAGCGGGGTGTGGTAGCACAAGCGTGTAATTTAGGTGGGTAACTTCGGAAGATATATGACCTTGAAATTGGTATTAATGGAGGAATTGAATTTAGATGTATATAAGGTATAATAGATTATATGTGAGCCCAGTTTGTCTCGTAGAACCCAATCTTCTTAGACCCAGAGCGGATAAAGTGTCAACGGATAACGAAGAGACACATTTCCATTATTTATATAAATATCTTATCGCGCGGTTCGCCTACTACAAAAAAATTTTAGCAATGGATGTAGCGGTCTAGATACAATTGACGTGTGTAAAAGTAACTGATGCAGACATAGCCTGACGCAGCTATTGTACCCAATGTCTATTGTATTATACCATTCGAAATATAGACAACGTGTCACTTGATTAGTTGTTTCTTTTTCTCGAATCTTATTCTACGGTAAAACTCATTCTACTTATGCTCAGATTATAGAAGATTATATTAAAAATGTATAATCATAAATTATTATAGGCAGCGTTGTGGTTAAAATATCAGTTAGAATTAATATTTTCATGTTTCAAATTTGTTTCATGAGACATCTATTAGTTAAAATTATTACTTAACATATATGTCTCTGGTTTCCTTATATGTTTGGTTAGTAACAAACTAAATAATCTGCGGTTCGAACGGCCAGCTTTTATGCTAAATATTATCTCTCAAATGGTCTCAAATAACATTTATAATTACAAAATGATTGTTTAAACGAGTTTTATCTTATAAAACCGAATTATGTGAGAGAAATTTTCTATTTTCTTCTTAATTTAGTGTTTGGATAATATAATCATGTGGTTTCAGTTGTTATATACTTTTGACTGAAAATATAAAATTAATTCGTTTGTGTATTAAGATGTAAAGAGTATTATGTTATAAAATATTATTGTGTTCAAATTTCTAGTCCATAATATGTGAACATATGTGAATATTTATGCAAGAGGTTCACATTATCTATAGAAATTGTTATCTAAACAAATACATCAAATTAAAAAATTAAACTTTCCTAACCTCAATGTTCGTTAAGATTATTAATACATGACTTAATTTTGAAAAGGAAATTAAGATGTTTAAGTAATTAAAAATCTACATGCTGCCAGAATAAAAATAAAATAGTGTGTATATTTAAATAAACTAGAATAGTAATCATTGTGTATAGCTTTTTTGTCAAATTAAGATTATGTTGCCTAGAAGAGGTTATGTTATTTTCAAGATTGAAATTTTAAGTCTCACATAACAAAACTGTACTTAATATCCGCGGCTGGAGATGGGTACAGATTGTTGGCAGGAAAACGGATTCGTTTCATTTGGACTGCGTATAACTAATCGCAGAGATCTTTGCATCTGTGAGTCACAATGGAAGATAGGGGTACCGCCCTTTACAGGACCTTACATTCATATAGTCCACAATTGGACCAACATTTGGCTTTTATACAAGATGACGTACTCGAAATTGCTATTCAATATAATGACACTGATAATGAACCGTCGAAAAAAGGATGGCTACAAGCCTATAACCGCCGAACAGGATGTACAGGATATGTTGCAGGTATAGAAATAGTTTATATTAATAGATTGCAGTTACTATTTTAATTGTAATAACAGTTTATTAGACACATACATTTGTTTGTTTATTATTTACTTATTTAAAATCACTCGGATAAATTCTTATTAAGGTGGGTCATGTATTCAATTATTTAACATGTATTAGAGGCAATAACATAACAACTAAGTCAATATTTATAGTTCTAAAGAGAAACACAAAACTTTAAAACTTTAGTGTTTACATTTTTTATATTTTAATTGTAGTGGAATCTGTGAAGCTGCTAGGATCGAATATCAACAATACAATTCACCATCCTTCAGCTCCAGGTTTAACGGAGGATTCTCAAGAAGGAGATTACGTACAATATAATGTTTATCCTGGTAAATAAAGCTATATACTTTTTTATTAACGTAATGAAACAAGTAGACAAAATAACATTTGTTGCTTTTGTTATAGAAAGGAATTTGGAGTCGCCGGAAATTACACGTAGATTTTGGAATGTATATTGTTCAAGACCAATTTTATGCAGTTTTTGTAAGTATAAATTTCTACATTCTATACATTTTTTATTTAATTAAAATAAAGCAATTAGTACTGTGTTTACAAAAAGTACTTTTTATGTTATAATTGCATTAATTTTATAAATTCAATTTTGATGCGTTATATCTAAATTAAGAGGTTCAGTAAAAACGAGTTTCTAGCAGCAATTTTAAACGTGTAATTATTAAATGTCCTTTATGTATTGATGAGTGAAATTTTGTTTCTTGTAAAATTAGTACTGATAATGTATTACTTTTCCTAAATTAATATTTTGTTTCTTTTATCATTAAAATACATTGCGTTCAAAATTGTACTGGACTAAAAAAATTGATTATTTTATATAATGTTATTATTATTTATTTCAGGTAATGACTTCATTTGGGGCTCTGGAAAAATAGTATTTGAATGCAAAGGTATGTTATATTCGTACACATTACATAATTCAATATTTTTTGTATAGTACGTAAAAGCCTTTGTTCGATATTTATATGTCCAAATTTATACTATTTTGGAAAATGTAAGTACTTTTTTTAATGAGCGTCTGAAATTAATTTAAAGTTCTTATAATCTAAGTATTTCCAATAACAAATCTACAATTTTTCTTCGAATTAAATAATTGTGAGAGAGAGGGTTTTGAGAGCATTTCTTTGTACACTGCTCTATTATTGTGAAAGTAGGCCCCTGTACGAAAGTAGTGACTGTACTTTCCAGAATTGTCTTATGATATCTCAAGGAAACGTTTTCTCATTTTATTACTTAGAAGTGAATACAAAAGAATAAAGAAGTGGTAGCCTTATTTTATAATAGTCAGGGTTGAAAGAGGGGGTGAAAGATGGGGAGTTGATGTGAGTGCGAGTGATATCGAATTCAAACTGACTGCTTTAAGAACTCTCATAAGACAGCCTTTAGAGAGTTTGTGTCGAAATTGGCAAACCGCAAGTCACAGCCAAATTATTTCGCCAAATGGGGTGTCTCCTGAATTGGATCATACATTCAAAGAATTTCAATTCTAAGAAGATATGCCCATTATTAAAATAATAGTATAAAGCAGCAAATGTCAAAGTTGTTCGTTCGCCGTTTTTGGGGCCATATTTACTGGTAATAAGACAATTGGAAGAATCTAGCACATTAAGGGTTTTATAAGCTGGGTTCAATTTGGTATCGCTCGCTAGCGGGATCAGTCATAAATCGTTATGAAACAGGAGCATTGACATGAACATTAGCTAATTACCTGTGGTGAGATTCTGTCATAATAACAATTTATACTTATTGATATTTTTGAATCTTTTTATTTATTAAAAACACAGATCACATAAAGTTCTTAACCTTTTATTTTTTTATGATTGAGTGAGTGAATATGATTAAATTATGTAGGGTTATTGATTTTCTTTATTTTGATAGACATATTGTTTTCGAAAGTCCAAAAAACTTCGCATCTTTGACAAAAAGCATTTTCTAATATATTTAAAACTATTATAATCATTTTTAGTCCTTTTTATTCACAACGTAAAATATCAATACTTTATGTGTTACATGAGTCAGCTGTAAGTGGTAAATGACATTTGAATAGTATTTTTAAGCTTTTCTTTTATACTCTGTTGTATAAGAGAGATGGCAATTCATAGGAGGAAAGAGGGTAAGAATCGGACGTGGCGTCGGGGCACAACTTATTTTTCATAACTTTTGATCCTTTAAATGAGTAATACTTACAAGGTAGGCCACAGATGTTGCCGTCTGTTATTATCAGCTTTTCTACTATCGGTATTTATTATTCTTATTTAACGTCGATCTGTTTCCATTATTGTACCTTTTACCGATGATCTTCACTAATTTTTTAATGACGTTTGTGGTCAAAATATATGTGACGTTGGTCCGAGAAGATACAGCAGATTGGCATCAACGCTCTGCAACACAACTTTTTTCACTCCTGATATGCATGCGTGATATCCAAACGTTCCAAAATAGGAAAACAAAAACATAATTTGTAGATAATATATTTTATATATATGTATATATTATAGAAGTAAATACGTATATGATAGTGGTTCGTAGTAGGCCTCTAACGCACAAGACAGCGAGTTCGAACCCGACTTAAGACACCTGAATCTTTCCACCTGAGAAAAAAGTCGATACCATACCTTCCATCAGAATGAACCAATGAATGACATTAGTATTCTGTGATTCATAAATTTAAAAAAAAGAGAAATAAGATCAAATTCAAGCTATTAGGGCTCATGTTCCTGCTTTGTATATACTATTAGTAGGAAACTCTCGACTGCATAGTGTTTATACAGCAGCCCAGATGGCGGCCTGCGTGTAGTGGAATATTCACCCCTATTTCAAAAACTAATTTAAATTTTTTAGTACCTGTACTTAAAAATTATTTCTACTGAATAAAAGAAATGGAAATAATTTATACTAAATTTGAAATTAGATATTGTTGAAACACATATTTCAATTCAATATATCTGTATCTATGGTAGAGGTAAAGTGTCGTAATTATCTAAAGCTTATTTATAAAATATGATACTGTTTATAGAATTTGTTAAAGCAGTCATTTCTTTATTTGTTAAATGATTTGAATGACTTCTTACTTCACAGACGTTTTCTCAACATATGTTAACACATGTGAACAACATCGCTGTTTAAACCATTTATTTTAAAACAGGATTTGTCACAAATTTTAATCTCGTTCCTTTATTGGTTTATTAGTCAGTTAACTGTAAACTCATATAAGATAAAATAGCAGATGGTATTGATGCTTCCGTTCATGCTACAGATATTATTTTTCACCATGCTAATTATAAATAATTAAGCTGAAATAAAAAAAAAATCAAAATTGATATTTTTCTAGATATGATAAGGCGATCAAATGTCCGGTTTTAGAGGTGTGGGACTTGTTCCATTCTATAATATGTATATGCATATTTTTAAGGTCTTTTAGTATGCTATTGATTATCATGTCCTATCCCACAATGTGAAACATCGTATCCATCATCGCTTTAATGATGGGCATCTTAAATTACAACAATTTACTTCTCAGACACAGATATATTCGTTTATGTTATTAACAAATGTATTATTATTGTTTGGAAGATATAAGATTGATGTATAGAAAATCTAGTAGAAGTAGTGTGTACGAGTATAAGTAGATCTATTGAGAAACCATATGTTATAGTTCTTTAGTGTACCCAGAGATAGTGCTACTGTGACAATTTGATTATTAACTCTTTATTGCAACATTTATAAATATTGTATTGATTTATTTTAATTAGCTTATATATATATATATATATATATATATATATATATATATATATATATATATATATATATATATATTTATTTATTTATTTATTCGTATTCATATATACATCCTTCTGGTACACAACAGGTATAATTAGCATTATTAGCATTACAGAAAAATATAGTCCGTCTTACTGGAGACACTAATAAATTCTCTTATATTCATAGTACGCCTGTTGAGCGAAACTCTTGTATAAAATGCCACAATAAGCATGAAAATGACATGCAATTGAAACACAATGAAAACGTAAATAGAACCACTCGCTGCGTTATAATATATTCATTCTATTCAAAACAAAATTATTTTTACTCCATTCAGTTAAGTCCGTCAGCTTGGCGGCTTTATATCATTAAGACATTCAACTACAATACTTAAGAGTTCAAGTCTCATGGCCGTGGTCCGCATTTGTCAGATATGACTGTTGCAATTAACTTATTATAAATTGAGGTATTACCACATAAATTTGACATAAATCGGTCAGAGAAATATAGGAAATGGCTTGTCGTTAAATAAAATAAAACATAAGAATATTAGCTTAATTAAAAACATAAAGAAACATGCAGATGTTACGTTTATATTGATCCGACAATGTTGTAACTTAGCGTTTGTACATACTCTTATTAAATTAATCAAATATTATAAATCTTCTTAATTAAAACAAATACTGTTCACTTTATGTACACCACTAAGCGAGGTTTATTTGCATGTGTGTGAAGAGTTGGGATCTGGGCATGCCGTATGCGAATTGAGATATGGAAGTTAATATTCATGAATATTATACATGTACATCATCTATAATTATGCAAATAGCAATAAGTTTTACGGGACTAATTTATGTCATGTAATATTCAATTCTTTTTATTTTTTGAGCATATGGTTCTAAAAGCATACTGGACTTTCGAATATCTGTGTCTCTTTGTAATGAAAATACTGGCACAAACATAATCATTTAACAAATGTAGCATGGGTTATTAAATTATATAATGTGTCGGAAATATTATTTATTGAGAGATGTCTGGTTTCTGAAACATATGCAGTGCCATTCATATTGAATAATTAACAGTTTTTTACTATTTGCGATAAAAATTGCATATTTGCATATTGCACACCACTAGTGTTTTATATGGCATGTGCACGTCGTACCGTTTCGCCTTTGCTCTTCACTCCTCGTACTATCTCTGTCTTACTTCCTGCATATATTGGCTTGGCAACAGACTCACAATGTTTCTCAGTGGCTCCGGGCTTAGTATTCAGTGGTCTGTCCGTTGTCGTCCATGTTCGTTCTTTTTTTGAATACAGTCAATACAGAGATCGAGGGTTACATGCATAGTATACAGTGAACGCACACATAGACAATCCCTCAGTGTCGACGATACTAACCTCGTAAAGTATAGCATATAGAAAGGAACAGCATCTTTGTTGTGTAGGTCGAGTGGAGTTGAATTGTTGGAATTATACGATTAAACGCGAGCGCTTGATCACACTGAATCTTCGAGTTCGAATCCGAATCCGAATCGCGTATCGTCAAATAGATGTTTAATAATGTTCTGTGTTCATGATCGGTGCTGCTGCGTGTTGTGTTTTAGTTCTTGTTTGCAAGGGGTTTTGGGAGGGAGGGAATATCGGACGTACGGGACATGCGAGACATACCGGTTAGCCTATTGAACAGGTCGGTCAGCTGAGCCCGTGGATTTACTGTGACTTGTATACTTTTGAGTATATAGAGAGAACCTTGGAAAACGACGGATTGTACGATTGGAGGGTGAGAGGTGCTGGAGTGATTGTGACGAACTGCGCAGTGCCCGATACAGCGCCGTATGAGATTGTAATCGAGAGGCCGGGGAGGCCGATTGAGACCGAACACACTGAACACTGAACAGACAGAACCTACTACTATACTGGAGAAAGGAAATCGGGTTACTTTTAGTATGTAAGCTGTAGCAGGCAGTCACTAGTCACTGACTCACACATCCGTAAACATTCAATTGGTGCGCGATTATAACAATAAACATAATACCCGACCCGACACATTTCACAAATTAAACTGAACTGAATTAACAGTAAGAACTACAAATACTAACCCATTGTGCGCGATCTTTTGGAATGCCAAATGCTGACGGTGTGTTTACTCATATCAGCAACTCGAAGTATAACTCAAACGTTAAGAACACAAGTTGTATAAAATATTATTGATATGTACTGTGCTATATGTACTGTAACACTGTAACTCTGTAACTCGGTGCTTTTAACTCTGTTCGTGTTCGTGTCCGTGCCCGTAATGTTCAGTGAGAAGCAAAGCAAAAGCATTTGGTGACATGATGGTGGTGGTGTTTTCTAGTGTCAGTGACTGAATTCGATGTATATCCAGAGTTGTACTTGTACGTCTGCAGTCGGCACATGCTCAGCCTCGAGTCCTTCCATCGGCTCCATTGGCTCCATTGGCCCCATCGGCTCACGCTCTACACTTACTTTTAAAGTAGATCTCAATAACGTTAAACGAATGACTAGTAGTTGTCATTTAAAGAACTCTAATCTTATGAGTCTCACATCAGAAAAGACGACGTCATCCCTTACGTCAAACGATTTGTCCAATTTGGACAATCTGGATAATAGTACAGATAACAAGTGTTATTCCTCTAAGCTTACACCTGAATCACCCCAGAGCCCCCTTAATGTCGACTCTGAAAACTATATGGTTCACTGTGGGGTGCATCAAGGTTCGAATACTTCGAATGGTACGAGTGGTCAAAATCCCAACACTCAAAATAACGTCGCCGTCGCCGTCGCTCTCGACTGCCCCAGAGCACGTTCATACAGTTTCACGCCACGCAGCACGTTTAAAGAAATTAATGCCGGGTCTCTGGACCTGGACATGTTTTGTGTTCGTGAAACCGTCAATTCACTATCTCGGAGTAGTGGATTGTCAACAGTAGACCAGGACACCGTCGATCCCCAGGATTCTTTAGTGGTGCCATCGTCAGAGACACTTACTCCAACATCAACATCAACAAATGCTCTGACACCGGTAACAACAGCATCACCGGTACCGGTATCGGCACCGGCACTGACACCGGAATTAGCACCGACGATACCCTTATATCCCGATGCATCCAGCAGCTGTGCTCGGACCCTCTCTTTTCACACCCTACTGTGCACTTGTCACATCTCATGTTGCTGTATGTGTGCTTCACTTTGTTCCGCAGATTGCCATGCGTGCTTCCACTCTCTGTGTGTGCGCTTCGCGGCCAACCATGTGTGCCAAAGGACCGGCGACATGTTGCAACAACCAGTCACTGCAGAACACGACAAGGTAAGTCTATCTTAGTCTATGTTCAATTTCAATTTCAATACTTATCACTAACAAGCAACAATTTACCACTGACGAAAGATCCTTCATACCATCATCACATATCACAAATAACAAATTTACCAAGTCTCGTAGCTCGTAGAACAACCAAAATATAAACATTAGATATTAGAGTTATATCCCTAAAGTCAACAACCAGTCAACCAAGTCAAGTGGTGACGGTCGGCAACGAGCCAGATCTGCCGATATCTTTGGCGCTCAGCGTTTTTTAGTCTTCACAGCTTACACCCACATTTAAAATATACAATTTTCAACGTTTCATTAATTCAAATAATTAAATAATGATTGAGAAACTAATGTCAATTAACAGTTGAAAGACTGTTATTAAAATAAAACTCAAAAGTTTAACAAGTATAAGTATACTCGTTATCATGATCATGTCTTTTAAAGTACTCGTATCATACAGAATATACTCTTACAGCGTATTCGAACTTCTCATGTACTCATACAATCTATATCCTACAATATAATTTAATCGCTTCAACGTTTTTCAACACAGAACTGAGAAGGTATTGGGTCAAGCTTTTTTAGTTTTGGCTTCTGGCCTTGTATACAGTCTTACTTGCTGAATATCTGTACACGGGCATATATAATTAGTTATGTCTGTTTTCTCTTTTTATCTACTTGACAATAAGATCTTTTTTATATAAAACAATATACTTTGCACTATTTCAATCATAAACGAATTTTATACGACAAAAATCATGGAACAAATTCTTTTAATTATGTAATTATAAAAATTCTTGTACATTTTTTGTTAGAATTTGTTACCTGACCTGTCCGAGTATTATCTCTGAATATTTAATGCATTGAAATCTATGAAATTATCATTTGATTATATCTACAATTTTTAATCATCTATATTTCTCTAATCTTATCGTGGTACAATGCATTTATCAGTTAATCTCTAAACTGTTACTAATAATCATGCACTAATTTCCTAGAATAGAAACCAACATTGATTGGGTGGCAATTTTACAGTTTATCTGGGAATTTGGTAAGGGATATATTCTGTATGGTATACACTGGGTTTTTAAAGCTCGTGCGTAAACACGGGTCTTCCGTAGTGTTCCAACCAATCTATTCACTTTTGATCCGGAGATATTTTGAAAGCTGAGCCTCCCATTTCCCGGGGGTTGATAAAGAGGGTGGGATTTGTAGCTAGATCCGTAGATATGTTTTTGCTCAAGAGGGAGGATCAAAGAGAATCAGCGAAGACAGTAAAATATAATTAAGGATACACTCTATTACACAGAGAACCTGTCTGTTATTTAAATTTTTATGGCATTATTAATTCTTCTGTATTTAATGTCTTATACCATCACAAAAATTATGTTTGATGCTAAAGAACATGCCTGAGGGATCTTCTACAACCCACACCCTTATGTTCGCATATAAATGTAGCAAAATATGATTATATAATTTAAAACATCATATCTTCTCCATAAAACCATAACTTTTATAAAACGCTTTGAATTTTTTATGTTTTTCCTTCTACAATGAATGTAGCATTCAAGAAATAAGTTAGATATGTTAAGCGTTACGTAATTTTCACATTAAATTTTGATTGTAATTTAACTTGAATGCTCTTTGTCTAAAATCAAATCCAAAATTGTAAAGCATATCCAAATAATTTTCGATGAAGAATTCAACTTGAGGTTGTACTCCTTTTACTTGAGTACTCAGCTAATCCTGATAAATAATAACCAAACTCGCAACCGAAAAACAAAAGCTTCTTTCATCACTACCCATCATTTTAGACGTATCTCTACCCAATTAAATTTAATTCGTTAATTATCATGAATAGCTTACTAGAATACTAGACATCATAAGTGCGATAGAACTTACTTTTTCTGATCGCACGAGTTAGAATCATATAATCCCCTCCCTCAAAATGTTAAGCATAATCGAATAGTTAAAACCCTTAACCTAAACATTTCACAATTCCATTCTTTTTGGAAAAGTACAGTTCTCTCTCATTAACGTCTCACTTCCCCTCATTAACGTCTCGAGACTTCAGTTCAGTGGCTGACCTTTCGAACTGATAATCTGCCCCTTTTACTGATATGCAGAAAGAAATCGCACACACATTGTATATCTCATAGTAGAAATGTTTATTTAGTTGCTTCATTACAATTGATTTTAAATATACCCTAAACAAACTTAATATGCCTAATCATTTGTTTGCCTTTTCATTTTGGGCAAAAAAATATTCCAAAAATGTATTTCGTGCTCACAAGTATTCAAGTAGTTTCGCAAACTTGGAATTTTTAAAATAATATTTTATTTAATTTCTACCTGGTCCAGATACAAGTCCTATGACCAATAACCTCGTATGTTGTTAGATTTTATGTTGGCATGTTAATATTGAGCCAACAATCAAACTCAGAAAATATAATGGTGATCTGAGAATCGAATCCGAAAACATAGCAATCTGACGTCAACATTTAAACATGCTCGCCTTGTTTTGAGAAGAATAATAAGTAAAAAAAAAATTATTTCGTCTTTGAGTTATTCTTGTTGAAGGATTGTTTCTGAAAGAATGAAAAAACGTATTTTTTCAACTATGTAAATATATTTATGTATCCTTTGCGTAATAATTGCCTTTATACGTATCTGTTACATTTGCGTTATGTATACTTCGGATGGGATTCAAGGAGTCGGGTTCATTCGTTATTTATTGTATTAAAAGAATATTCACATATATTAGGCAGAGATGTAGTTCACACATGAAGGCAATATTATAAATAGTACCAATCCATGATAAGGCTGGCATTGAAATAGGTTGACGTTAAATTAAGATCAAGAAATTATATTTGCTAAATGTACATTTTTATTATATTAATTTTTATTTAGTGTAAGTCTATTTGCGATGCTAATGCTATTAACTTTTTTAACGTTTTTAATTTGTCAACTTTCCTAAACTCAGTTAAAGTTTTCTACTGGCCCGTGAATTTAATCCGAGTAACACAGTCTGGCTTTGAGCACCAGTCACACTTTGAGCCACCATTATTGTTTATATATACATTTTTTAAATTATCAATGCATTATTAATATCTTGTATAAAATATTTAAGGCATGATGTTTGCATGTTTCTTATACTTAAAAATTCTTTTAACTTATATACAAAATTCTTCAAATGAAAATGATTCAAATAATGCGATTTCTAGAAGAAATATTCAGTAAACAATATTTTTTATACTGCATAACTTATATATTTTAGATACCATCAGATACTATTGTCATGCTAACACAGTACGAAGTGTAAAATACTAATGTAATCTTAATAATTCTAAAAATACTCTGAATGCTATTTGCATGAATATTTGCATATGTATTGCCAACCTCTGCAATTGCAATTTTGAGATAGATGTCAAATTATTCAAATGCAATTCATAAGTTATGCCTATCAGGTGATGCAAATAAATATTGCTTTCAGATCTTAGTTGCACTGTTAACCCTTATTGTAACACAACCTTCTTTTGGACTATGAATCAATCGCTAAAAGTACATCTTTCTTTATTTTGTTATTGTTGGTTAAACTGTTTCTTTATAATAAGCATTTATTATTAATTTGTCCACAAATAAATTGTCCTCAAAGCTCATGTCAATGAGACTGCTCTTATAGTGAACTACAAATCTGCCTTTATGATTAAAAAATAATTATCATAACGCTGGTCCGGGAATCGAACCCGAAGACACAGCAGCCTGGCCAAATGGGCTTGTGTCCTCATTTTTTAGTGGTCGATTTTTCAATTGTTGATTGAAATTGATGTTAATAAATGTGTACAGGCGTGTTTATTTTATTAAATATCTAAATGTTGACGGAGATATAGCAATTAAAAGTTTGAATTGAAGTTTTAGCGCTAGAAATGCTCGGCCATATTTGTATGATGTGAAATGCATTTTAACGTCAGTTATTTGTTGAGTAGGTCAGTGCTGTGTTAATGTTTTGTAGCTGTTAGTAGTCAAATAATCAAGTCAAGTCAAAGAATAATAAGTTTTTATTTTATTTAACCCTGTTACGGCAGACATAATATTGAAATTTTATTGTACCTTGAAGTAGCGGTAAATAATATTTGATATTTTGATATATAAATACATTAATATTTATGAGCTGTAAGGTTGGCAGCGGTTGTGATGTCACATGCATTTGGAATGTGTACAACGTTGAATCCCTTTAATAATTAAAGAAACAAAATGACTTTTTTAATTATTAATATCTCCTAACATATAAGGAGTTATTAAAAAATAAATAAACATTTGAGGTTCTAGTAACCCACTTAATCAATATATAGTACATTTTTATAGAAATTAAGACATAGGACACAGCCCATGATAACATCACTTTACAAAGTTTAGAAAATTAGTGAACCATGTTACTGGGGAACACTATTCAGTAAAGAAAAACGCTTAAGCTATGTAACCTTTACATAACAAATACTATTACATGTAATAGCTGTATAACTCTTCTTTCGTGGGTATTATAATATTAATTCATTACTGCAGTCCAAAAACTCAAATGTATTTATTCTAATTAAAATAATAGCAAAAATAATGGTCCGTCAACATTTGGACCATAGTAATGGATCCAGCGTTTTAAATTGTTAATAATTGTAATCACTCTGACCCTGAGAGTCCCTAGAAACCAATTCCATTTGAAGAGAAGTAAAAATAACAATTCAGTTCCATTGGGTATACAGTATCTGCCAGTCTTTACCACGCTCGCATATACCGTATGTACTGAATTTAAAACACTCGCAAATGTCGGAAAATAGAATCTAGAATAATAATTAGATATCTTTAGTAGACTTGTCGAGAAAGCGTTGGTAAGAAATCTTATGAAACCACGTTTGAAAATTTAAATTTGCAAAGTTTGGTTCCTATAAAGTCGCAAAAGTATTGCAAATATAGTTGAAAGTAAAACCAATGTTGAGTCATTCAGTCGACAGTCTGTTGTGCTTTCTGGTTCGAATCTAGAACCAACATTATATTTTCTGTTGTTGAGTGTTGTTTCGTGTAAATAGATATACAATTACTTGGGGAGAGGCCCACTTATATGAGGTATCGACATCATAAAAGCTGCCAACATAGTAAAACCTCCTCATCGCTATCGGTCACTCTTGCCGTTCGGATATTTATATGCTAAACAAAACAAGATACAAATATTCAATACAGGAATTTGTAACATCCAAAAAAATGTTCTATTTCTAGAAATATTATCTTTTTGTAAAATAATATGTTTTGAGTGAGGGAATCCCTGAAAACTTTTTTAGAGTGTCTCCAAATATGTATATGTAGATATATATGTTGTGTGGCAATCCATTTTTCCTTTATGCATTTTAGTGTAATATATACAAAGATATCATCTTATATACAAATATTCAAGAATATTTAAAAAAAATATTAAATTTTGAAATCATTTGCCAAGCTTTATTTACTCCACTCAATAGAATGTATGGAATATTCAACTGAATGGTCACTTTTATAAGTGTGCCCTAAATCTATACTAATTTAATATTTATTTTAAAATAGCTCACGAAGCGTGTCTTGGTTTCAACTAGTGAAGTGTGCAGTGTACAAACATACGGATAAAAAAACCAGTTCTTTAGTCTGAAATGTACTCGGTAGTAAAGTCGACCTTGTACACGACGTTTGACATTTTACCAATTATAAGCTTTTATTATATTTGAGTTTTATATTTTTAATATGGAGATACATGTTTGCGTTTTTAACTGCTATTATTTTAGAGGTTTTCAGTAGAAACTATATTGAAGAAGACTTAATTGTTGAGCTGAAAACCACGCGGGTTGGGTTGTATTTTTACGAAAACATATTACATACTATACTCATTTTTTACATTATTACATAATAACTTCATAGCAAAATAATTTTAGTAAAAGTATGAATACACATGATACAATGTCCTTTTATCTGTCTGCTCTGCTCTTGACGTAAAATACGCGTATAGTGCTGCCTCTTGCGGTTAATATTATAAACATAATTCGAAATATTAAAATATAATATAAATTTTAATCTGAAATGCATAATTTATTATGTGAAATACTCATATATATTAAAATTAAAAATAGATACTTAAAAAGACATTGTTAAAATTATTTTAGTAATCGTCGCTGCCATATAGGATCAATTAGGCGACTGCCTAGGGCACAAATTTAACCTCACAGTTGCATTTTTTTTTGTTTTAAAGACCCTTTTTTTTGATGATATGCTTCTGTCAAATATTTCCGATGCTACCCGAGGTAAAGCGAATAAATATTCGGTTAAGGTTTCTAAAAAATAAAAATAAATATACGTTTAAGTAAGACGTGTAGACAAATTGGGAAGACAGGAGAGAATCCTCATTTCCATAAATCTTAATATATTAATGGAATATGTTGAAGGACGTTATAACCTCAAAATAACCTTAAAATATATATATGCAAAATCTGATCCTTTTGTTCTAATTTGGTATCCCGTAATGTCAAAGTGATTTTTATAATCATAACTGCATTGTACATTTGATTAGCATGACACAAATGCGTTGTCTCAGCTAGAACGTTCTGAACCTAGATTTAACCTTAAAGATACCGGAGTCAAACATTGAAACGTTATCGTTTGGACGATCTCGGCTGTGGTAACGACAATAGATATAAGTATTGTTAAGTTATTATATAAAAACAAAGCATGCAAATGTATTGTTTGTAATTATCTCGATATATCAGTTCAACGCGATAATGATTTGTTATTCATCGCAATGCGATTGCAACATCATCTTTCAATAAATATATATTTTTTTATTAGTATAATTGCAAATGTTATTTTCTATACTTTAATAAACATTGTATTGTTATTATAATTTATCGTATTGTCTTACTGAATTATATTCAATCTATGGAAATTCGATATTTTTTAATGTTTATTTTCCGACATACATAAGTCCATAAAAGTCGATTTATATCTATTGTTTGCTGCTAGACTTCTGCATATTGCATATTGTGTATTACACTCATTTAGTTCATGCTTTCGGGTTTATACACGGCCTTCCCCGGGTTGCTTTGCGTCTTCAATCTGAAGACATTCTAGTGATTACACAATTATTATTTGAAATTGAAAAACCAAACTGGCATTTAAAGTCAAATTCATTTTAAGTAACATAAAAGAAAAATCATAAGAATAATCGACAGTATAGGATCAGTCCAGTGGTTGCCAACCTGCGACTCGCGAGCCACACCTCTTTAGCTACCTGACGTCTGTTCTCGCGTGAAATGTAATGTTGACTATAATTGATTTTGATTGGCAATTGTGACTAGATACAATTGATTTCACGGGGGATCTAAATAAAAGATAATTACAGATTTGGCTTCCTAAAGAAATCTAAATCGTTGATTGTTGATATTTGACTCTTGTTGATTAAATTCATATTCGAGATCACGATGAATTGCGACGACACATATCGTAGCGTTCATTTAAATAGTTTTACTTGATACTCGTATCTTACATCAAATTATTAGTTGTCTATTCTTGAAATTTAGTTTTTATTCATTTTGTATTGATAAAATCTATTTCTGCTAAACACAAAACATGAATATTTCCTTAAATATATATGTAACATTTTACTTTAAAAGCATAATATTATTTCATAGTCTTATTTTACGATTCTTTATTACGTTTACTTCTTACTTAGCGGGACGTGTATTGCATATTTCACGAACTAGACAAGTTCATTAATGTGATGTAACATATACATACTCGTATATGTAGATTTAAAAAATATATAAAGTAGATGGAACTCCGGAACCAATTCATCAAACCGGAATATGTAATTCCGCAGTAGTAATTATATTTAAACGCAACGATCGCCCTCCCGTTTGCGCGCAAACGCTTTATTGTTAAAGTGCTTTAATCAAAGGTATTATTATATACCTCTGAAAGGGAGCCACCCCACACAGGATGGATGGAGGATGTAGTTATTTAATTAGTTCATTTCGACAATGTTTATTTCAGGACTAGATATTTAAATATTTATGCACATAACTAGTAGAAGCAATTCATCGCGAATGAGTAGAGTGACTTTCGCGATGAATTTCTTCTACGATAAACTGTCAAGAGTACCGCATATAATACATACATAACTGTAACGTAATACGTATGAATATAATACTTTGATGATCGATAATGCAAATTAAATTAATTATTAATGAAATCGGATGTCAATTAATGGAATATTTTAGACGTTGAAAGATGTCGGTTTTCTTGCATTACTTATCTCGTTTGACTTAAATCGTTTAGCTATTAGTATAATGACTTTAAATAAGGTTACTTGAAAAATATCAAATCATTGATTATCAACCTCCCATCCACTTATGGTCTTGTGTATGTTTTCAGTTTGCCTTTGTTTTCCACTTCATTTTTGATCAGTTATTTTTTTGAATAATACATAATAAAATTTATAGACTGACAGTTATTTTGCAATAGAACTAAAAAAAAATCCATTTAAACGTCATGAAAACTGCTTCTTTTATTATAATTTGTTTTAATAAAGTATTTGTGAAAAAAAACCGATCATTGTATTTTGCAGGTTTGCAGAAATTTGCACTGCATTTGTGGTGGTGATAATGCTTATCTCGCAACAACGACAATTAAGCGTCTCTTGTCTCGTATTTGCTTTTTTTGTTGAAGCATTTTCATTTTTTATTTTGAAATAATGTGGCATAAATTACATAGTTATCAAAACATTAATATCACAATATATTGTTTTCAGTGTGTACTCGCTTTTTAATACATAACGTTTTACAGAAGTTCTTAGCCCAATGGGCTTGTGTCCTATGTCTTAATTTCTATAAAAGTGAACTATATATTGATAAAGTGGGTTACTAGAACCTCAAATGTCCAATTATTTATTAATAACTTCTCATATGTTAAGAGATATTAACAATTAAAAAAGTCATTTTGTCTCTTTAATTATTAAAGGGATTCAACGTTGTACAACATTCCAAATGCATGTGACATCCAAACCGCTACCAACCTTACAGCTCATAAATCTCTGCTATATGTATTTATATATCAAAATATCAAATATTATTTACAGCTGCTTCAAAGAACAATAACATTCCAATATTATGTCTATCTTAGCAGGGTTAAATAAAATAAAAACTTATTGTTTTTTGACTTGACTTGATTATTTCGACTACCAACAGCTACAAAACATTACCTCAGCACTGACCTACTCAACAAATAACTGACGTTAAAATGCATTTCACATCATATAAATAAAGGCGACTATTTCTAGCGCTAAAACCACAATTCAAACTTTTAATTGCTATATCTCTCTCAACATTTAGATATTTAATAAAATAGACACGCCAATACACATTTATTAATATCAATTTCGATCAACAATTGAAAAATCGACCACTAAAAAATGAGGACACAAGCCCATTGTATATTGCGTACATGTTGTACAAACTCTGTAATTCCTCGATATATGTGAGTCTAGGCGCACACTGGAGACACACTGTGACAATAATCAGTGTGCGACTGCTTTAGTCAAAGCAAACACAATAAAATTGTGCGCTTACAACATAAAGTACGAGTATCAAGTTTAAAATAAACTGTTTCTATTTCTCACTTACCGACCATATAATATATCTTCTATTTCTACTGTACCTGAATACAGAAGGGTTGAAAACCTCTGCATATCATTTTTATGAACTCTGTTTATTTACCATGTACATATATGCATTCATTATTTATTATCAGTTTTATTGTTAAATAAATAATAGAATATAAAAATATCAATCACTTATCAATTACGCAATAACTAAGTTTAATATACTAAACCTAAGTATTCGAAGATTTTAAAAAAAAAAATTTTCAATGATTTCATTCGGAAGGAAGTTTTTAGTGTGTTTTGTGTTCTACTTTTGCGCTCAATATGTCTAACTGAGACAGGATTCGATTCCCGGTGGAAGTATTTGGTTATTTTCCTATGAAATCATTCAAACCATTAATCATGTTGGTTTAATGCAAATTATCGAAATCATACCGCTATATAAATTCCAATATACCACTCATCTTGCACCATCATATTAATATTTATTTTGAAGTTTACATAACTCTTTGAATAGACCTCTTACTAAGTTTCGATTTTTGATAATAAGGACTAGCCCCGGATTTACGGGAAGCAAACCGGGGTACTTGCTCCGGGCTGACAATTTATGGGGGTGCCAAATTTATATATTTGATAAACTAGGTGTATTCCAAAAGTGCACAAAAATATTTGCTTATTTTTAATTTGTTGAAAGAATTTTTTTTTAGGGTAAATTACTTTTTTTTTAAGTTCTGACAGAAATAAACAAGTACAACTTACCCTGTTACTTTTTTTTACTTTATTTTCAGTACCATAAAAATTGCTAACATTCGTAAAAGATTGCCGTTGATAGAACTAGTGTGTGAAATTATTTGTCTTTAAATGCAATTTTTCAAAATATAAAGGACAGTTCTAAGTTATGCATTTTAATTTTAATTGTTTGAATAATGTGGGTTTTTAATATCAACTTCAAATGCATCGCGAAGTACAATTATTGAAACGTTATATAAATTAATTTAATCAGAGTGATTATTTTTGATTTAACCTTTAGCATTCTTTTCAATTTTGATTTATATGATCATATTGTATAAATAACTTCTGATAATAACATATTTCTAGACTTAATGTGACCTCAGACCTCAAATTCAGATAATATGACATAAAAAATTTTGAATACATGTAGCTACTACGGCACGGCATTTTGTAGCGTAAGATATCTATTTAAATAATATGTGGTTAATTTAATAATCTAATGTATTGGTTAATTGCAGTGGTCAGCCAACAGATACTTATGGTGTTTTCAGTTCGGGTCACGATTCAGGGCTCTGTCACTGTCTGTCACTTTGACCTGCACTTTACAGTTTTGTGTTCATTTTGTCCTCTTGCAGATAGAACATATAAGGTGTATATTTTTTCATATTTCAGCAGTTTTTTCTTAAAAATAAATCATTCATTAAAATCAAAATCACTGTTAGTTAAATTTATTTACTTCAGAATTAACTTCTATGCAATTGTTTTTCTTATCGCTTTACATTCCTAATCAAATTGACATATGAATAGACTAATTCTAGGTTTCAATTGTTTGAATTTTTATGATATAGACAACGCCTTTACTTTGCGCCTAGGCATAGTTCTATCGGAGCTAATTAAAAAAAACATTTCACATGTAAGTTTGTATTCTAATTTTAACATAAAAAATCATTAGTATACTATTTTTTAATGCAATACATATTATTTTATAATCTGTTACATTTGTTATAACAATTTGTGGAAAAGCCCGATTTTGATATTAATTGCATAATTGCTAGGCTAAACCTCCTTATGCAGATTAAATCTCGAATCGTTATATGACCCCAATTTCCTTCTGTGCACTTTTTCTGTTGCAAGATTATTGTGGGGATGTTGCGACGCGACAATAGTCACTTATCATCTTTTGTCCTGAATCTGGAATAAATTAGTTTTTATTTGGAATGTTTTAATATTCATAATATATTTTTAAGAATCACCAAATTTAAATTGCATATTTATCCCAGAAAATATATTAAAATTAAAAATAGATGTTTTGGAGGATATTTTGTTAAAATTATATAACTTATAAAAAGTATTATTATAGGAGGCCAATTAGGCAGGCGGCCGCCTAGGGCTTACTCAATATTAACCTTTCTGTTGCATTTTGGTTTTGTTTTGTTTTGTTTTGGACATCCTATTTTGTTGATGATGATAATATGCGCATAAATATTCGGCTAAGGTTTCAAGGTTTCAAAATAAAAAATAAAATACCCGTTTTAGTTTAGTAGACGTACAGACAAATTAAAAAGACAGCAAGAAATTCCACGTTCCACAAAATTATAGATAAATATTACGGAATTTCAATAAATTGAAATAATAATTTTTCGGAAATGCAATATTTCTTCTTATGTTATAATTCTCTCATAGATTATATTAGCAGTGTCGTTATATACATATTTGCATATCGCACCATTAAAGCTGTCACACATAAAACGTTCATATTTATGAAATTTTTTAACATTAATTAATTATATTATACAGGAGGAAAAATCAGTTTTAGATATAATTGCTATGAATGCTTTTCTTTAATTGTTGCTTTGGAAGCATATGATATCAAATCCCCAAATAATTATCTTTAATCAGCATTGTAACCTTTATCTGTACAAATATAGCTTCCAACTTATCTAGATATTTTACTATACAGTATGTGATAATATTTGCATATTGTTATTGGTTTAACACAAACACCCTGTCTCAAAACTATAACATGTCTGTTCTGAGATTTCAACTGAGAGATACTGGGTCTAATCATTGAAACGTCTACCCCTGAACGATCTCAATATAGTTCGTACCGACTAAAAAATAAATAATCTAGTGCGTTAATGTTAATTGACTACTACGGTAATTACGAAACTGCCTTCGGGCTAAGTTCGTTGACATTAATACTAATTAATACCTGAAATAAAATTATATCGCGCGTTGTACGTCATACTTCAACCTTACAATTCAAAAACTACATTTCCTTATACAGTGTATAGTGATAATATGCGTCTAGGCTTAATCTTACCTAAATTTGTTTATGATAGTTTACATTTTCACTATAACCTTAAAAATGCAATAAATTCATATTTTTTTTTGACGAAAATTTCTTTTTTATTATTATGATTTCGATAATTTGTTATAATAAAGTATTTGTGGAAAAAATCTATCGACGTCTTTTACAGAGATCAAATCTCAGATGTCTCAGATCATCACTCTCAGTGACCGTGAGCTTTGTGCACTCTTTCTGCTGCAGTATTGTGATGGTAGTGCTTATCTCGCGACAACGACCATTTGGCGTCTTTTGTCTTGGGTCTGCGTTAAGTTTTTTTTTTTGTTTGGAGAGTTTTTAATATTCATCTTGAAATAACGTCACATATAAAATATATACTTATCACAAAAATATTTTTATTTTGTTAACATTATTCTGCATATGTAAAATAATATTATATGAGACCAATTAAAAATTAAAGCCGTTACGAAAAGAATTTAAATATGTGTATAGAACTTGTTGCTAGAAACGATAGAGATGATTCAATCCAATCGCTGATGCACGTCAGTGAAACTACAGAAGTCCTATTATTACGAGCCTAGGTAGAATGTCAACACGTTTCGGGTTCATTTACCTTACAAAAAATCAAAATTTGGAGACAAATAGTTTTCTAAAAATTATTCTTTACTAATATTACTTGGAACTTGAAAAGATAATCTGTAGTAGTGAGTCCAGATTTACTGGAGCCTTGCCAGTAAATGTGGCCGTGCTATTTTTATAACATTTTCTTTTTAAATTTACACAGGCAATATAAATATAAAATATATATATTCTTTAAAAATAATATTTCACTTATAAAAACAAAATTTTAATTACAGTATTTTATTTTTACGAAACCAGGTAAAAAATACTTGTAAATTCATTCGTACATTTAATAGATTTTCTTTATGACACGACATATCTTTTTAAACAATGTCACTTTTTTGCTAGCTTTAGTCTATTGTCTAAATAACATTTTAAATAGGTTTTGGACAAGTTAACATAATGAAATCGTTATCAGAATATATTATATTTATTTATTTTTATGACTTAAATGACTTCCTGGATTCTCGAATTGTGTTTTTACTATATGTTTGCAGATTGTGGTTTCGGAATCGTTACATACACCACTGCCTAATAAACATTTATCTATGAAAGTATTTTCAAACTATCAGCGTTTCGACATAATTCCAGCATTAGGTGATTAAACATTAACACATATAACAGTTAATTTTGACCACTCAATTACTACCCAGTAAACACAATTGTAACATTTACTTAACATTTTTATTTATACATAATTGTTACGTAAATTGTTACATAATTATAGTTAGTATTTAAGTAACTCCATGTGGTCCATCACAGCATTTTCTTTTCTTTATTGATTTTACCAGTTAATAAGTTACACTAGCAGTGTAATTCAACTGGTTGTATCCGTACCAAAATTCAGATAATTTAGATACTTAATCATACGATTCAGATCATTTAGACAACAATACATTTTTTAGAACCAGGATACTTTTGATAATCGCATATCACATATGTATGAAAATGTTATCAAATTGTTATAATAGCCAGTTAGAGATAAAATATTTACATTTTTATTTTAGTTTGATGACTCCTTTTAATATAAATTTAACAGTAATATTTGAAAACAATGAATTGATATCAATGGTAGATTCATTCAATGGTAACAATTTCGTTAAATATTTTTCTAAGTAGGCACTATTTAAAAAGAAAATATAAGAAGTGTTACAAAAGCACAATTGTTTTAAAGCACAAATTTACTCCATGTCTGTACTTATTTAACGCATTCGTACATTTCTAGTAATTATTGATCCAGTTTACTTAAATTAGTGCTTAATTATTTGGTAAAGTATAAATGAATATCAATATGTTATATGGTTTATATTATTAAAAGTAGGCTAGATAATGATTAAATTATTGTTATTTTCCTCCCTTAATTCTTTTTTTTTTAAATATAAGTTATTCCGATACTGATTCTTAGGCAACTAATTTGAAACGAAAGGAATATAAAAATATTAGTTCGTCAATTGATAACCCGTTGAAATTCTTTCTACTGGGTAGAACATCCATGTTAGCTTCTATCTATCCAAGATACCTTTATGTTGAAAAATCGACACGCAAAGAATGTTCTATAAAGAATCACATGTAGGCGGCCTGTTTCAGTTATCTTCATTCCATCAGAAAAATTCCTCTGATTGTATTTATAAACGAAATATTTGTATTGTCCGAGTATAGCTTAATGATAAAATGCTCTACATTGCTTCAAGTATTATCAATTATATTTTATTTTCAAAGTTCCATAGCATATCTCGGTATTTAGATAAACTTTTAAAGAACAAATATTTTATTCAACTTTTAATAAAGATGGAATAAGACAGTACAACAATTCGCATACAAACTTGACAATACAATGACGGCAAATTTAACATTTGAATTATATTTGATCATCTGAAATGCTTAAAGGAAATGTTTACCTTAAAATATTGATTCTAACAAACTGAAATTGACAAATTTCAATCATCTGCCATTGGAAGTTGAGAAAAAGTTTTACAATTAAAAGTTGGAAGAATTATTTGTACAAAAATTGTCACAGAACAAAATTTAGACACCAGTTGACAAAAGATTACTTCTTTGAATAATTAATGGATTAAGCTTAGTTGTTCATTAATTATTATTACTGTAGTATTAATCCATATAACTGTCTATTAAATATAGATTAGCTAATACATAATTAATTATTGAACATGTAAGGCTTTTCTTAAACGCCATTTTCTAGTAGCATAGAGAGAGATCATGTTTATATATTGTATTGTCATTGTAATACAGTTGGTTTGTGGAAGAATAATATTTTTAATCAATATTACCAGTTTTCTATACTATATGTAGCAATAGGTGTCCTTTGAAATGGAAAAACTATTATCGACAGTTTAAATAGTCAGCAATAACATTCTTCATTTTAATATTGTTCAACCGCTAAGACTTAGGCAGCACTGCGAATAAAAACCGCGCGGAAATATATCTACAATTTTTTTTCATTACGAATTTAAAATTTCTTTAAATTACTGAATTTTTTTAATTTTTTTCTGCACGATTTTTATTCGCACTTCGACCTACGTCTAAGTACATTTATTGCTATATAATTGAACTAATCCATTCGCGGATTCGGGTTTTCAGGTCTGCGGGAAAGTATTGTAAATTGTTACATTTTCTAGAATTAGATTTAGAGTGGTGATAAATAAACGGAAGAATACCATCTTATACTGGATATAATTAAATTATGGGTCACCCATGGCTCACATCTCTCAGTTTAAGGTTCTGTGCATCTCACGGTATTACAGAAGTTGGACATTGTATAATAATAATTAAATAAATATACATATGTTAAAACTATAATGACATTGTATTAGACATTTTGTAGTAGATATATTTATTATAATAAACAAGCAACAAATTTAACTTAAGTTTTAAAATAGACCACAATTGTTTTTACTATGTCACCCACTATTGTCACGATATTTCTATTTATTTTTTATATAAAAATATCGTTCTATTTTGATAAACTATTATTCAATATAATTATTCAAGCAATGTTGTAACTTAAGAAATAATTTCATCCATATCGGCGCATTTTTAACCTTTCATCCTTCTATCTTGTTATATTTATAAAGAAGTATTCAAATTTATTAATGTGTTTAGTAAATTGCACATTTTGTTGATTGTTCTACTGGATTATTAAAGGGATTCACTATTTCACAAACAAACCTACCTAAGTTACATTTTCATTCAAACTAAACGTGACTTACTACAACACGGAACAATGATTTTACTACATTTTTTAAGCGAAAATGAAAAATTATACTCTTTTAATTTTGCAGCTTAATTTTGATTTTTATTATTCAGTTATTTTTGACCTTATCGTTGCAATTTTAACAACATAGCGAATACATCAATAATAATTGATGCTAATGATATTATATCTTTTCAGCCGGTTATGGAATGGACATCTGCAAATGTGGTGGAGTGGATGGCAGCTTTAAATCTATACAGATATGCTGATGTCTTCAAATCCAAAGACATTAAGGGATCTGATCTTGTGCATTTGGATAAGGAAAAACTCATGGTAATTAAAGATTCAGAACTAATTTAAGTATATAATAGTTTTAGGTTCATGCTGTAACAATACCCTTACATTATTGTTTGTACATTTTCAGAATATGGGTATAAAAGACGAATTCCATCAACGAGCAATATTAATATGTATTGAGGAGCTATGTAGCAATAGTACTGGGGTACCACCCTCCATTGAACAAAACGAATGGAAAGATGGATCACAGCATCGGCTAATGGAACATTCATTTTCAACATTAGAGCGTTGCAAAAAATGTAATAAATATTTAAGAGGACTGTTACATCAAGGGTTTATTTGTCAAGACTGTGGTCTTATTGCTCATAGAACCTGCTCAGCAACTGGTTTACCATCTTGTACATCTGCTGGACAAAGAACTTCGCGATATAAATCCGTATTTGGAGTAGGATTGTGTGGACAATTTAACCCTGATGAGTATCCTGCACCAGAACTAGTTGTAAAATGTACAAAAGAAATAGAACTGCAAGCAAAAAATAACTCCACATTAGATTTATATCGATTATATCGATCCTCACCTCCTTCCGATCAACTCGACGATTTAAGAAAAAAATTGAATGAGGATGTAACAAACGTAAAATTATCTGATTATAAAACTAATTGTGTTGCCAATATTTTAAAGAAATTTTTACGAGAACTTCCTGATCCAATTATACCTGTTCAGTGGTATGACCGTTTCCTGGAAACATCAAGACATCGTGTAGATGACGAATGCGCCTCCTCCCTTTTCCGTTTAGTCTCTGAGCTACCTGAGCACCACAGAAAAACCTTACATTATTTAATGAGTCACTTGTGTAGGCTATGTCAAATGCAACATGCCAGAGGTTGCAAAGAACCCCCTACAGTACTTGTACAAGTACTTTGTCATATCTTTATGAGACCACCTTGGGAAAGAATCATGTTAGTACTTTTATCCAATTCATAATAATATTTCGTAGTTGATTATGTTTGATTAAGGATTTTGCAATATTGCGCTTTCATATTTTTTATTTTCATTTTCCAGGATAAAATTAATAAAATTTGCAAATGCTAGTAAAGCACATGAAATTAAGATGTAATTTGTTTATTGCAGACAAGTGGTTTATAACACTGAAGCTCATATTAGAATAATGGAATTGTTATTGCTTTACGGTGAATGGGGCGAGAAATTGCCTGAATTTGCTTCGGCACCAGAACTACCACCACGCAAAGTTTCCCGTATCAGTGCTCCACCTCATATGTCTGCGGCATCTTCAAACAACATAGAGTTGGAAGTTACAAATGCTGCAGTAATTACCTCAGGTTCCAATTCTCTTCAAGATACCGACTGGTATTGGGGAGATATTACTAGGTATATTTTCAATCTGTGTGATTATATATTCTATTTTTCAAAAGTTTGAAATTTATATAATTATATATTACAGGGATGAAGTAAAGGACAAATTAACAGATACACCAGATGGTACATTTTTAGTCAGAAATGCTTCAAATAAAGGCGGAGAATATACGTTAACTTTACGGAAAGATGGTACAAACAAATTAATTAAGATTTGTCACAGATTTGGGAAGTATGGCTTTACAGAACCATTTAAATTCAATTCAGTTGTCGAATTGGTTAATCACTATAGAACTGTGTCCCTTGCTCAATACAATTCTATTTTAGACATTAAATTATTATATCCTGTATCTAGACTCAATCAGGAAGAAGAAATTGCAAACACAACAGACTTAACAAAATTGGTACAAAAATTTGTTGAAATAAATAAAGAGTTTGTATCAAAATCAAAAATTCATGAAGGATATTCAGAGGATTTTAATAGAACTGTACATGAAGTAAATTTAAAAAGACAAGCCCTAGATGCTTTTACAGAAGCCGTACGCATGTTCCAAGAACAAATTAAGCTTCAAGAAAAATTTAAATCAGAGGCCCAACCTCATGAAATTAAAAGTTTGGTAGAAAACACGGACGTTTTGAAACAAAGATTAAAATCATTAGGAGAAAGTAAAGTTCAACTCGAGGACAATCTAAAGCAACAAGTGGCATATCGTCGTACTTTAGAAAGAGAGATGACCTCCTTAAATTCAGAAATATTTAATTTAGAAAAACAAAGAGACAAGCATCAAAGGTGAGTTGGAACTTTGATCTACTCGTATAAAGGGATTGTATGTACATGTTGTCGTGATATCGCGAAGGCGTGCTGGTATGAATCTATTTTAAAAGTTGACGTGCAGAAATTTAAATATTTAAATCGCAACACGGTTTATTAATCAAATAGTTTCAAATAACTCCCTTGAATGTAAAAGCGTTGCAATCTTTATTATTTTATTCATTGCTTCGTCGTATTTGGTTAGAGAAACATGTGTGCTGTGTCCGTATTTTAAATTATATCTAACATTAAAAAAAGAAACTTTACTAATAACTATTTATAATATTTCTAGTTGGGTAAAATCAAGAGGTGTTAAGGATGGCCTTATTAAACAATTAATGGAAGATGGAATGAAGGCATGGAATAACCCGGATGATGTTGCAGACGATGCGTTACCACATCAGGATGAAGGCACGTGGCTTCTCAAAGATTGTTCGAGAGATGACGCTGAAAGATATTTAAATGGACAACCAAATGGAACATTTTTGGTTCGACCAAGTAGTTCAGGAGAGTATGCTTTATCCATTACATGTAACGGAAACATTAATCATTGCATTATTTCGGTGACTGAGCGAGGTTATGGATTCGCAGAACCATATAATATTTACGAATCGTTAAAAGCTTTGGTTATTCATTATGCTCATAATTCTTTAGAGGAACACAACGATTCATTGAATACCACTTTAAAATTTCCAGTATTTAGTACGCCTACTCAGGTTGGATATGATGAACAACAGCAAACACCACCCAATTATGTGTCTTTCCAACGCCCTGTGCGATAATTGTTCTAACAAAAAGCATAAAGATTTATTGTATATCTTTTGGTGATATTCAGTCACGTAGATAATTTCTTTCCTAAATTTTTTTTATATCTATACATCTTTATTAACTTTGTTTATATATATATATATATATATATATATATATATATATATATAAATATATACATATATATATATATATATATATATATATATATATATATATATAAATATATACATATATATATATATATATATATATATATATAAATATATACATATATATATACCAGTACGTTTGTGTCGTATACTCTTAGTGCATTTATAATTATTTTATTGTATTTCTTAAAATATAAATTTCATGCGAATCTGTATGTATTGAAAGCAAAACAAATTAGTATCGAGTAAAATAAATATTCTTTTTAAACATTCAAGCAAGTATATATCTAATTCGTAACTGTCATTTTTATAGCACGATTTTACATCTAGTATGATAGAAAATAAAAGATAATGTGTCTCTAAAGTTTTTAATTTTAGCACAAAAATTACTATTTTCTAAAAATTCATTCTTATTTGAGATTGATGTGTAAATTTTGAATATAATTGTTTCAAATAATAACATGTAAAATTGTTTTAAATTAACTAAATGTAATATTTTTGGATGTGATTATTTATCGAATAAGATTTTAGATGGATTTGCAAGCCTACTTGCTAAGAAATTTATCATTTTATAGTGCTTTCAAAAGCTGAAAAATATTCTAGAACGTAGTTCCTACCGCATCCGTGGAAACGACAATGCGCTATTTTATCTGTTACAGCAACCACTGCTAATTATAAAACACTGAATTTTCTTTTAATTGTTTAAAAGTGTATGATTTTATTTAATATATTAATTTGTAATTGTGAATGTTAGTTGTTATAAAAGTTAAAATAGTACATTGGTTTTAGTTCGCCGATCCATAACAATCGGAATAATCTTGAACTACCAAAGTAAAAATAATTTAAGCCCTAATCTGTAACTTTTCTACATGTTAGTCAGTCAATCCAAATTACAGTTTTGCACGAAAAATTTTCTCTTTCTTTACTCATACCTATGTTTATTTAAAAAAAAAAACTTCTTTACAATTTTCAAATGAAGCTAGTCGATAGACCCGTTTCTATACTATTCTATTACTATACTTATATGATATATAAGATAATATATTAAATTAATTATGTAGTGTAGTAGTGATTCACGTGATACTCTTTTGACGTCGATGTTACATTAACAATAATGTTAAAAGTTACAGATATGGTCCTATAATCCTATCCCTATGATTTAAGGCAAAACATAGTTTCCACTTTTATCAGATTTTCTATTCGTCTTGTCACGATTATTACAGGTGATAAATTTACTAAATCAAGTAGTAAAGTATATTAGTTGTGATATTTTTAAAAGAAATATTTTAAAATAATATTAAAATTTCTTTTTTTATATGATAGTTAAAGAATATATTATATACACATGGTAAATAAGGGTATACATCACTAAGAATCGCAGCATGTATTTATAATAAGAAACGTAAAGTGTGTTGTATGACAGTATATGTAAACGTAATATTTTTGGTTCAAAAAAATCGCAAAAGTTTGTAGGTAACCATAATAATATTGTGATACCTTTGCAGCCATCGCATTATTCTTTATTTCTAGGTCTAAATTATTTATTATGAAAAGAATATTGTTTATTTAGGTTTTAATTAGTTCCTTATGTTTATATTATCTATTAAGCTATAAAAACGAAAAATAATTTAGAAACAAGGAACTACTTTTAACCTTTATTAAACATTTCCGAAAGAATATTCTTAAAACTCTATTTATTGTGGTGTTAATGCGTTGGCTGCTTAGTGATGAATTCCCTTATCTTGGTAAAAACAAATATTCCATACCTGGGCGTTATTTTTAATTATAATTTAAATGAGAAACTATAAATAAATCATGAAATAAGAAATTCTTAAAGAAATAATGAAAACAAAAAAGTCTCAATAATTGTGCACGAATAAATATATAACTTGTGTATCCAACTTAAAAAATACCACAAAATCAAATTTAATTAAAACAAATATTTAACAAATTACCAAAGAGAACGATGAGCCAATTTTATTTATGATTATGTGTAATCATATCTTTGTGTGAAATAAATACTAAGTCTTAGTTTCTGGTAAATTTTTAACAGTTTTCGATGTTTATGTGCTTCCGAATATTGAAATTATTTCTCCTGTTTAATTAATAACAGTGCCCTAATTATTTTTGATAAGAAAGAATAACACTTGATTTTTATTTATTATGTAATTGCTTATTAGCAAAAATACTTTGTTAGCTTTGTTTAAGTTCTTTTTGTATATGTATTTTTTATTTTTAATACTACTATGTGACGTGTAAGGCCTGTCTCAGTATGGGACCGTATTTAAGCGACGGCGTATTCGGACGTAAATCGGCGGATTGGATGAGCTACAAAGCAAACCGCCTATGTGTGTCACAGATGTCTGTAGTCGTGTATTAGGGGGTGTATTGGAGTTCTTTAGCACTTATATAATTTATCATGAGAGCAAACTTTAACTTTAATTTTTATCGATACACTACTGGTATTAAAGGGACTTCAGCATTTATTATATATCTGAGTTCTGGTGGGCGTGAATTTAAATTTAGTTCTATCGTATCGGGATCGGTATCGGTGTCCATGATTCACTGAAATACAAACATAAACTGCATGCAGAACATTGCGACGTCGCCGATAGATTTCATTTGTACCGTATTGCAGCGTAACGACAAGCGATGTTAGGTATCCCCTCCAGTCTGAGGCGGCTGTTTGCATTTACAAAGGTTCGGATAGGATATCGTTGTAGTAGTGGTAACGCTTGGATAAAATTCGCCTTTATACGCTTCTAATGTGCGAGGTAGTGCCGCCCGTATTCGGACTGCTTTGTAGCGTGCAGTCTGAGAGCTCCAGAGCGATCTCATTACATTTACATGGTTCGGATAGGTAAAGCGCAGTAGCCCGAATACGTCCGGCAGAAATTCGCTTAAATACGGTGCCATGCTGAGACAGGCCTAAGAATGAGATCGATGAGAAACCTAAATAATAATACTGGAATTGTGATTTTATACCTTATACGTAGTATACAAAATATTACCAAAAGAACTTAAGTGTGGCAATAACATCAAATTTATTATGAAACAAAAAGGCAAAATTCAATAATTGGTAAAAATCCACTATTATCATCAGTTTTACATTAAGAAGATTTTCTTCCATGAATATGTAAGCTTAATTGAAGAAAAATATTCTATTCTCAATAATATGCCGTGGTGATCTATATACATCTGAGGCACCACTGGGCATTATTGACAATTTTTTTTTTTCAAATCTTACAAGTTTACAAGTAAAATCAGTTCTGATTTTCTTATGAAAAAATAACAATATCTGCAAAAACGTTTAATATATTACTTTCATAGTTTTGTTATTTATATCTTAAATCGATGCTATATTTATTCATTCACATTTTATCCCGCTGTGTTATATGCTAAAAGCAAATTTTGGAAATATTAATTTCGTAAAAATGTCATTCAAATCGAAGTATAAGCATATAAATATAGCGTTTGTTGCATTATATAAAATAATAGGAAAATTTTGTTGTATGGAAACCATCGCTAAATATTAGAGACATGTAGTAGAATTATGTATACATATCAGTGGTGTATTTTTAGGGGACACACTTGGAAATTGTAAATATAAAAAGAACAATTTATTTATTCGTAAAACATCAAGAGGTGCAATGCATAGTAAAGTTTCATCATAATGGACCGTGTGCTACAGCACTTAAATTATAGCTCAATTGGCTAATTTTTATATAACTTATTTATGACGACTTGTAAGTGTAATATACTGTAACGAGAAATTTAATATATGAATCAAATTATTATTTTTGTAATGAATTTAAATATTTAGTCATTAAGAACAGTGAGTAAAACCAAATAGAAAACACTTTTTGTATGATTTTTTTTTAAATTTCTTATCCATACCTTAACCGTATGCCACTATTATGTATATATTGTATGCAAGACATAATACAATTTCTAGTTCGACTACTTTGTTTTTGGATTTAAGATACGCCATTATGCACTTATCAAATGTCTAAACGTACCTATTTAAATAATACATATAAGAGGAGTATTCATGTCCACTGTGTTAAATCATATTATTGGTGTCGTACATACGAGTATTATCTCTGTTCTAGTTCCGAAATTTAATAAATGTTTTTAAACATATGAAATAACAGCATATGCATGTTCCTAATCATATTAAATTTAGTGGTGTGTTTAATTAGAGGGTATTTTAAAAATTCCAGACATAAACTAATTACCTTAAGGCTTATTCAAAAGATAAATATTTCAAAGAGATATTTAAAATATTACCTGATCCTCTAATATCAGAACATCGATAGTCATTTTCTTAAGCAAATATTTTTTTTAAATTCAAATTGTTTTTCTGTTTTGTTTGTAATACAAGTACATTTATGCCACAATTTGATTATACATATAAGAAATTAAGAATGTTTACACAATTATTTGTGAGATGAATATCCCTATTATTTAAATGTTTATGATATTTTCTAAATTATGATCAGTTTGTTAACAACAAGTTTCTAACTGCAAACAACTGCCGATTTAAATCTTCAAAACAACAACGTATTATTTCAACGATGAATATTAAAAATTATGAAAATATGTGATATTTGTTATATATTGATTTTATTTATTGTCAAACATGTTTGGCATTTATGTTGATAAATGTTGTTAAACCATTACACCTGTATGTCTATTGTACTCGTTAAGATCGCCAAGAATCACCAATTTAAAGTTTAACGTAGTCATGTGAAGTCTGTAAGAAATTTAAAATAGACATAAGCTTATACTTCATCCGAGACAACCATAATTACGCGATTCTTTAAAATAGCGAGAGTCAATTTTCGCTATATTTGCAAGTCAAAAGCATCCGATACATTACGTAGTAAAATTGCGAAAAGTCATTTTTCGTTAAGTATAAGCCGCCAGCATAGTTATAGGCCAACACTTATTTTGATTGGACATTTAACTTTTTATATATTTATAATTTTCGATTTCATTTATTAATCTTTTAAAGTAACTTTTAATTATGAATTTTTATAAATTGCTAAACATATTTACATATGTAAGTATGAGGGTATTCATTTTTAATATTCTATTTGTAATATATAATTATATAACAAATATCTGCACAAAGAATGTATTTATTGTTTAATCTGATTTTAATTTTAAATATGTATTTATATATTCTGTATACGTTAAATATATCGAATATGGGTGATTCTAAACGAAATAAACAGATTAAAAAATGATCGAAAGAAATATCTTGAATAATGAATACCCCACCTCGTATTATTTTACTTTTTATTGCTTCAATTTTCCTCTATTGTTATAATTGATGATATATTTTCATGGATTTGTATATATGAATTTTATAATGCAACAATATAAGTAAGAATAGCAAGTTATAATTTTCAAAACACATATCGATATATTTAAATTAAATATATGCTGAACCTATTGGTCAACGTGGACAAATTTACATGTGGTATATTTTAGTTTTTAGCCAACGAAATTTCGTTATAAATGTATAAGATTAAAAAAAACATTTAGTGATACTGGACTTTTTTAAAAATATAATTTAAGTTGTTTAATCCTGTATTTTTAAGGTTTATAAAATATTTTTTTAAAACACCTTACAGTGCTTAGGAATCAGTGATGTGCATAAAATAGATATTTTATATTTATATATTTAAAAAGATAAAGAAGCAAGCAAAGGCAACACGAATTGATAGAATTGATATAATTAATTTGTATGACATAGTTTATTGAAACCGTAGATATTTTTAATTGATCAAATGTAATTGATTATAATAAGTATATTTTACATGTGTTTTTTAAAAGAATACTAGATAAGTAAGAAGTTCACAACGGATATTTACAAAATTGCTCTGTAAATTCGAATCTTTTCAATCTTAAGTCGTATGTAGTTCAAATGTTATGATAAAAATATTTGAACATTGAGCTTATAATAAATTATATGTATATATATATTTATGTGTATATATATATATATACAGAGTCGTAGTGATATGCGATAAAGATAAACACTATAAAAAAATACCAAGAGTGCTGATTAGAAGGATGCAAACTCGGTGTGCTATTTATTACTGTGGTTTTTCTTTCCGCTTTCTGTTATAATTTTATAAGTTTTTATACTATGTTAAAAAAAGAACATACCTGAAGAATTTAGAAAAAATAAAAAAAGTAATGTGAACAAACCAATAGATACTGAATTCTCAATTAATTTTTTTCTCTGATGTGATTTTTTGTTAATGAGTCGATCAATATATTGTACATATTGCGATGTTTTTGTTAAAGAGATCTTGACAGATATTCCAACGTTTTGAAACCCTCTTTTTAATTTTTTTTTTTTATTCCATTTTAGATTTTATTCCGCATAACAAATTATTTGAGAATATTAGTATTCTATTGCAAAGTACGAGTATGTTCATTATGACTCTTCATATATATGTATAAATATTTTTCAATATATTTATCGATGTAATTCACTTGAAAATAATAAATGTACATTTTTGTATTTTTGGTGTACTTAGAAAACACACATAAACTAATCTCGTGTATTTCACCACTAAAGATGTCCTAAGTCTCAATTATTCGTAGATACTTGATTCCACGGCTGTAACATAAATGTGAATACCATACAAATATTCTTCTATGTATGCTCCTGTTGACCGCATCGCACTTTTACATTTTTTATTGGATAATTTTTCAAGTAATTTTAATTAATTAAATTGTTATAATTACAAATTAAAATAAAATCCTATCAATATCATGGTGCAATATATTATTTGAAGTGCTATAGTTTGACATATAAAGAATAAGAAATAATTATTGCATTCAAATCTATCTTAAGTTAACTTTAGCGTAATCATTAGTATATACTATATAACTATGTTATTTTAAATATAGTAACATTTCGAAAGAAATAAAAATTGACATTACAAATACAATTCTACAAAGAATTTTTAAACTTTTGTCAGTAATGTTTAAATTGGTGTGCCGTTATATTCGTATGAATTTTGTTATGAAAGAAAATAATTTAAAAATTAACACCTTTAATATTTGTATTTTTTAAAACTGGAACATACCTACTTATCAAAAAAAAAATTGATACACGAATCTCTGATTTTTGGGTAGAAACCCGTCGTGATTTACAACTTTAATGTCTATACTCACAGAACTAAAATAATAATTGTTTGAATAGAAAAGCTTCAGATCCTAGTACCTCTGTAGTTTCATATATAATATATAAATAAATACACCGGGAATTATAAATGTTGTGGACTTCTAACAAGAGTCAAAAAATATCTGGATGAAAATCAGGTAACGTAATAAATATATTTAAAAAATGTGAAAGAAACCACATTAATGATAAAAAGTAACATATTGTTGCAAAATTCTATAATTTTTAAATGTGATAATCTTACAATGATACGTTTTCTCTATAATGTATTTGTAATATAAACCATGAAAAATATGTAAAGTTACTATCTCTTATTGTAATTGCTATATTGTTACTTAGTATTATTACTTAGCAGTTATTTTATATAAGACTTTATATACAAAAACTATGTACATGACATATAAATTTGAAAAACTTTACATACCAAAAAAAATGTTGTTTTTTATTTTACAGATCCTCTAATACATTTATTATTCTAGGTATAGGAAAAATAAGATGCCACACGTAATTCAAAGAAATTATAATTCATGATTAATTATGCATTTAAGGGAAGCCAGGTCGTTGTGGTCTCGGATTCGATTTCTATTCCAGATATATATTTCTTATATGGGTGTTATTTTGTTTAATTAGTTGTGTATTAAATATAATCAAAAAATATTTTAATGGGATATACATAGATACATAATTGGATATGTTAGCCCCATATATACATAAATGAATTGACACCACATAACTGCGAATATTATTTGTACTACCTTAGCAGTGATTGCACTTAGCATCGGAAATGCGCCGATGTTATATAAATTAAAAGCATTTTATATCTATTAATTTAGATTTATTATTATAGAAATACATTTGAATATATAATTCAAAAATTTAACAGCGTCAAGAAGTTTTAAAGTTAAACTTATATTAAGGTTTTAATTATGTGAAAAAGCACAGATTTATCAATAAAAGTGTAGAATTTCGACCAGAGGATATAAATATTTCTTGCCTGAATGTTGACTTAAATCATAATTATAAATTAAGATATTAAACGAAATTTGCGAGTTTAGCGATTTGAAATTAACGGTTATTAAGTACATGTTCCTATTTAGTGTAATTTCAGGAATGTAGAGGGCTAGAGGGTGTCAGCTACTAAATTAATACTGTTTATTGTTACATCCTAACATAATTATTTTACTCAAAGAGGAAATTAAAATTTGATTAGTAAATATAAAATTTTTGGTATAAAAATTAAAATATAAAGGACGGAACGATAGATTTGAACAACTAGGTATTTCAATTAAATTTATAATCGATCAATAAAAATAATTTTGCAAAAAAAAAACTCCTTGTTTTATATGTATATGTTTAATGTAAATATTAATAACCCAAATGAACTATTAATACACAGCTTTGATGAATATATATATGTTATATAATTTTTTTTAAATTTTAATATCGTAACAAATTTAATTTACACATAAAAGAAACCTCACAGGGTGAGGACTCTTTGCCTAAAGATTGGCACACTTCCTCTAACAATTTGAACTGTGCATGGCATTTGCTAATATATAGGAATAAACATTCATTGAGAAGAAAGTACAATATAAATTTATAGCAAGTTTAATAGATTTCTCTCCTGAACCAGTTTTTTTAAAACGACCTCCTTAAGTATATTTGAAGGCATATATAATGAAAAAAAAAATAACATAGCGTTGCTTATAAACTTTACAAAAATATATCCTTCTTAGTTTTTTTATATTTTTAAGCTAAACACCATGCTAAGGAATTGTTCATAATGAATTGTAATTACTCCATCTTGATCAGTATCATACTGACGGAATGATGCGGTCAGTGTCTGAAAAAGATAATAAAAAATAAGCGCATTAATATTTTATATTGCAAAATGTAAATTATATATACGTACGTATAAAATAATACAGCATTGAATGAAATCATCAAATAATATGGTCCCTCTTCCATAACGATCGAATTTCCTGATTAAAGTATTCACGATGTTGTCTGAAAGTCGATAACCGAATGCAACTAAAGCTGTCTTAAGTTCATTTCTATCGATATTTCCAGAGCCATCAGTGTCGAAGGATCTAAAACAATTTTGCCAGTCCGTTACATATTTCCAGAGAGCACCAAAGTCTTCAAAGTTAACTGTTCCTTGATTGCGCTTGTCGAACATTCCTAAAAAATAAACAGACTTCCATTAGATTACGAATAGTGGATACGTTAAATGATGTTATACAATGATTACAGTCTAAGAAATCTAATGAGATGTCTTACCAATCATTAACCGTACAGTTTCTGGATTGAAAGGATTCCATGTTCCATTAGAAAGTGCTACTTGCAGTTCATCTGCTGAAATATATCCACTTCTGTCCTTGTCAACTCTGAAAATGTTTTTGAAATACGTATCAATTAGTTAAAATTTACTTTATGAAACAACTGTTGCACAAGATATTTTCTATATATGTCTCTTAACTTAAATAATAGAATGTGGTGAAATAGTAGTAATAGAACGCAAAAAAAAAACGATTTATTGATTTTATAAACGTTTAAAAACAGATAAATGTAGTAGACATATTGATTTATTTGTGATTACAATATAATATATACGCAATTTAGAATCCAAAAACTATGAATTTTTTTTATAAAATAAAAGTAATAATTATAGCAAATAATTTTATGTAAAACAAATATAACAAAGCTGACGTGGATTCATATTTTTGCGAACAAAATAATTATTAATATTTTGTATAAGTAGATTTGTTCGTTTTTGCAAAATTTTTCATTAAAAGTAAATTTACAAAGTATTAAATATCATGTTTACGTTATTCCAACAAATATTAATTACTACTCGAAATGGTGATAAAGCGTTTGACATTTTTGTGTGATACAAATGTATACTATGTATACGATACTTCTAAAAAATGTAATAATACACACCTCTGAAAAACGTCCCACAAAAATTCACGACTTGGCATTTGAGATCCAAATTGAGACATTTTATTAATTCCAAAAAACAATTAGGTACTTAAAGCACTAGCTTAAATCGCTTCTGGAAAATTTGTTTAATGTATTTGTCACAAGACCAAACCCACTCAGGTTGTGCTAAAAATCTAAAGCTATTGTTCAAATAACGTAGAGGTTGGTACTATGTAAATTGAAATAATTTTCTAACGTTCACAGCCGAATGAAATCGAAAATTACCGATTAATCATTTAAAACAATAGATACGTTTATGTGAAAATTTAAAACACAGTTAAATGTTTATGGCATGATAATTTTTTTACGTGTGTATAAATAGTAAACAACGAATAAGGCGATTTAATTTATAATTGTCAGTGTCATCTGTGAGACTAATATTTAACTGCTTCTGTGTTATCTACTGTTTAATAGATGTCGCACATTTGGATTACCTTTTTCATAAATAATTAATTTTGTAAAATTATTATAAATATAAGTATTTTATTTATTTAATTTGTTTAAATTTATTTATTAACTTTGGCCTACTATATTGACGGTTTTTATGGCGGAGTGGCCTCATACATGTGATTTACATCGAAGAAACAACCCAGAAAATATAACTCTGGTCCGGGGATCGAACCTGAAGACACAGAAGTCTAGCGTCAAGGATCGACGATCCTGGCTACTGTGCCGTCATCTATATTTTATTTTAATGATTGTCTTAATACAGTTAAAAGGTTATCAAAAGGGATTACAATTTATAGTTGTTTTCTTTCAGTTCTTGATAATTTAAAACTCATTATTATTAAAACTCTGTATTATTGGAAACTATTTTTAAGTAAGTAAATGAAAAATAATTAATTTACAAATTGAAAAATTCAATATCTTTGTTTTTAAAAGGTACCTTTGCTTCATCATAAAAACTGAAGACTTTCTATTTCTTGTAAAATTGAAAACTGCAACACTTTCCATTTAAACGTTTCTTTACATTTAAAAAGGATCTACGTCATATAAATGCTATACAAGCAGAATGTGTTGCAGATTGTTCAGGCGTTATCTTTTTTTTATTATTAAATGATTGACTTTCGTTATTTCAAAATTATTTTAAGTAAATAAATAATCAATATGAAATACTTGTGGCAAATATAATAAAACGCATAATTTAAGTAAATTGAAATTAATTATTTTTGATGATGATTGACGAGAAAAGCACAAGTTATAAATAAATAAATGTAGAATTATAAAAATTAACAAACACAAAGTCGACAAATACTAATAATGATAAACTAAGGTACATGAGTGTCTTAAAAGATATACGCAGTGATTCCAGTGGGTTTTCTACAGTACGAGGCGCGAGATTCAAATTCATATATCCTATATTATAAAGCTCCAAGTGAAAGTTTATATGTCTATATGTTTACGCGATTCGTATGGTGGGACGAAAAGTGTTCCATGCATCTTTTAGAAAACTTCGTAGAGAAAGAAATTGTAAGACTTTTGGCATCCTCGGATTTTCCCCTGAATTTCCTGAAGACCCGTAATTTTGGTCAAACTAAAAAAGAATATGTTACTTTTTGCTGTATAACTCTTAATTAATTTTAACAAAAACGATTAAATTTAAAATAATAGCAAAATACATGATTTTCTTGTACTGAATTTTGCTCGTAAGTAATGTTGCCGCTCTGTCAGGCTCAATGATGTCTAAGTTTTACTAAATTCATGGACATTTTTTTTTAATTTTTCTTTTCATTCTTTGAATATTTTGATCAGTTATATTCCTTATGCTCTAACCTACGCGATTTTGGTTTTTATGCGACCTTTTTTATTTTCATGGGTATTTTTTAAATAAATGAAAATCCATTTTCTTAAAATTTTTTGATGCAGTTATGTTGCTTATGTTCTAAAATAAGAAACTGTTTCATTACATTTGAAATATCTACGTGATTCTGGTTTTTATGCGACATTTTTTACTTTCATGGACCTTTTTTCAAAAAATAAAATTTCATTTTTTCTTAATTTTTTTGATGAAGTTATGTTCGCTATGCTTTTAAATAGAGATCTGATTCATTACATTTTAAATATCTACCCAGTTCTGACTTTTACGCGACCTTTTTTAATTTCATGGACATTTTTTTCGAAATGAAAAAAATACATTTTCTTAAATATTTTGATGCAGTTATGTTCGTTAAGCTTTAATATAAGAAACTGTTTCATTACATTTTAAATATCTATGCGACTTTGGGTTTTATGCGACCTTTTTTATTTTCATGGACATTTTTTTTCTAAAATGTTTTTAGATTCTTTAAATAATTTGATGCTGTTATGTTTCTTATGCTCTAAAATAAAAAAACTGTGTCATTACATTTTAAATATCTACGCGATTTTGGTTTTTAGGCGACCTTTTTTATTTTCATGGACATTTCTTTTCTAATTTTTTTTTTTAATTCTTTGGAATTATTTGATGCAGTTATGCTCGGTATGCTCTAAAGTAAAGAACTGCTTCATTACTTTTTAAATATCCATGCCATTCTGGCTTTTAAGCGACCTTTTTTATTTTCACGGACTTTTTTTTCTAAAAGAAAAAGTTACATTTTCTTGAATTTTTTTGATGTAGTTATGTTCCTTATGCTCTAAAATAGAAAATTGCTTCATTACATTTTAAATATCTACGCGATTTTGGGTTTTATGCGACCTATTTTATTTTCATGGACATTTTCTTTCTAAATTTTTTTTTTTAATTCTTTGGAATTATTTGATGCAGTTATGTTCGGTATGCTCTAAAGTAAAGAACTGCTTCATTACTTTTTAAATATTTATGCCATTCTGGCTTTTAGGCGACCTTTTTTATTTTCACGGACTTTTTTTTCTAAAAGAAAAAGTTACATTTTCTTGAATTTTTTTGATGTAGTTATGTTCCTTATGCTCTAAAATAGAAAATTGCTTCATTACATTTTAAATATCTACGCGATTTTGGGTTTTATGCGACCTATTTTATTTTCATGGACATTTTCTTTCTAAATTTTTTTTTTTAATTCTTTGGAATTATTTGATGCAGTTATGTTCGGTATGCTCTAAAGTAATGAACTGCTTCATTACTTTTTAAATATCCATGCGATTCTGGCTTTTAAGCGACCTTCTTTATTTTCACGGACATTTTTTTTCAAAAGAAAAAAATACATTTTCTTGAAATTTTTTGATGCAGTTATGTTCGTTATGTTTTAAAATAAAGAACTGCTTCATTAGATTTTAAATATCTACGCAGAAACTCCGAAAATTGCATTGCTTTTAAAATCATAAAAGTGAACCTTTTCATAATTTTTAACAAGATTATAGTCTTCTTTCTATATGGAGATTTAATATAGTGATATATCATAAACTAAAATACATATTTAAAAATAAATAATAAATTTGAAATCAGCATTCAAAATAAAGTTAAAATTCGTTATAAAATGACATATATTTTTCTTAAATTTTTATGAAAAGTAAGAATGTTATACTCTTATTACTTCTTATGAAAATCGAAATAAAATAAAACTTTAAACGCCGATTACTCATTAACCGCAAGAGGTAATTAAAAATGGATGGAAAAAATGGAATCAGCATACAAAACTACGTTTGAAAACATGTATCATACGTCAAAATAAATTTTGATTTTTTTAACAAAAGTAAGAAGGCTATATATTTCATGAAAATTGAAAAAAATAATTTGTTTATTTTTTAATGGTTTTTAACGTAGTTTTGAATGCTGATTCCAAATTTGTTATTTATTTTTAAATATGTATTTTAGTTTATGATATATCAATATATTAAATCTCCATATAGAAAGAAGACTATAATCTTGTTAAAAATGATGAAAAGGTTCAGTTTTATGATTTTAAAAGCAATGCAATTTTTTGCGTTTTTGCGTAGATATTTAAAATCTAATGAAGCAGTTCTTTAATTTAAAACATTACGAACATAACTGCATAAAAAAATTTGAAGAAATCCAAAAAAAAATTTAGGAAAAGAAAAGTCCATGAATTTAAAAAAGGTCGCATAAAAGCCAGAATCGCTTGGATATTTGAAATGTAATGAAACAGTTGTTTAGTTTAAAGCCTAGCGAACATAACTGCATCAAAAAATTTCAAGAAATCCAAAAAAATTTTTTAGAAAAAATAGTCCATGAATTTAAAAAAGGTCGCATAAAATCCAGAATCGATTGGATATTTAAATTGTAATGAAGCAGTTGTTTAGTTTAAAGCCTAGCGAACATAACTGCATCAAAAAATATCAGGAAATCAAAAAAAAAATTTCGAAAAAAAAAGTCCATGAATTTAAAAAAGGTCACATAAAAGCCGGAATCGCGTGGATATTTAAAATGCAATGAAGCAGTTATTTAGTTTTAAAGCCTAGCGAACATAACTGCATCAAAAAATTTCAAGAAATCCAAAAAAAAATTTTAGAAAAAAAAGTCCATGAATTTAAAAAAGGTAGCATAAATGCCAGAATCGCGTGGATATTAAAAATGTAATGAAGCAGTTACTTACTTTAAAGCCTAGCGAACATAACTGCATCAAAATATTTCAAAGAATCAAAAAAATTAGAAAAAAATGTCCATAAATTCAATAAAACTTAAGACATCGTTGCGCCTGGCAGATCGGCAACATCACTTACGATATCTAAAAATTGTCGCATAAAAGCCAGAATCGCGTGGATATTTAAATTGTAATGAAGCAGTTATTTACTTTAAAGCCTAGCGAACATAACTGCATAAAAAAAATTCAAGAAATCCAAAATAAAATTTTAGAAAAAAAAGTCCATGAATTTAAAAAAGGTCGCATAAATGCCAGAATCGCGTGGATATTTTAATTGTAATGAAGCAGTTGTTTAGTTTAAAGCCTAGCGAACATAACTGCATCAAAAAATATCAGGAAATCCAAAAAAAAAATTTCGAAAAAAAAAGTCCATGAATTTAAAAAAGGTCACATAAAAGCCGGAATCGCGTGGATATTTAAAATACAATGAAGCAGTTGTTTAGTTTAAAGCCTAGCGAACATAACTGCATCAAAAAATTTCAAGAAATCCAAAAAAAAAATTTAGAAAAAAAAGTCCATGAATTTAGAAAAGGTCGCATAAATGCCAGAATCGCGTGGATATTAAAAATGTAATGAAGCAGTTACTTACTTTAAAGAATAGCGAACATAACTGCATCAAAATATTTCAAAGAATCCAAAAAAAATTTTTAGAAAAAAAAGTCCACGAATTTAAAAAAGGTCGCATAAAAGCCAAAATCGCGTGGATATTTAATACGTAATGAACCAGCTTCTAATTTTAGAGCATAACGAACATAACTGCATCAAAATATTTCAAAGAATCATGAAAAAAATTAGAAAAAAAGTCCATGAATTTAATAAAACTTAACGACGTCATTGCGCCTGACAGAGCGGCAACTTTACTTATAAGCAAAATTTAAAGTACAAGAAAGTTCAAATATATATAAAAAACCGTTATTAAAATAAGATATTTTTTCTTCAATTTTTATGAAAAGTAAGAAGACTATACTCTTGTTACTTTTCATAAAAATTGAATAAAAAAAAATCCTTTTTTTAACGGATTTCAACATAATTTTGAATGCTGATAATTCATTTTTAAATAAGTATTTTGGTTTATGATATACCAATATATTAAATCTCTTTCTCGAAGTATGCAATACTTGATACATCAACTTGAATTTATCAAGTATTGCATACTTCGAGAAAGAGATTTAATATATTGATATATCATAAACCAAAATACTTATTTAAAAATGAATTATCAGCATTCAAAATTATGTTGAAATCCGTTAAAAAAAGGATTTTTTTCTATTCAATTTTTATGAAAAGTAACAAGAGTATAGTCTTCTTACTTTTCATAAAAATTGAAGAAAAAATATCTTATTTTAATAACGGTTTTTTATATATATTTGAACATAACTGCATCAAATAATTCCAAAGAATCAAAAAAAATTTTAGAAAGAAAATGTCCATGAAAATAAAAAAGGTCGTATAAAAGCCGAAATCGCGTAGATATTTAAAATGTAATGAAGGAGTTTTTTATTTTAGAGCATAACGAACATAACTGCATCAAATTATTCCAAAGAATCAAAAAGAAATTTTAGAAAAAAAATGTCCATGAAAATAAAAAAGGTCGTATAAAAGCCGAAATCGCGTAGATATTTAAAATGTAATGAAGGAGTTTTTTATTTTAGAGCATGAGGAACATAACTGCATCAAAATTTTTCAAGAAAATGGATTTTCATTTTTTTTTTAAATGCCTATGAAAATAAAAAAGGTCGCATAAAAGCCAAAATCGTGTAGCTATTTAAAATGTAATGAGCATAGGGAATATAACTACATCAAAACTTTTGAAATAATCTAAAAAATATTCTTTTCACAAAATTGTCCATGAATTTAAAAAAGGTCGCATAAAAAACAGACACAGTTATTTAAAATTTAATCAAGGATTTCTTTGTAACTTTTTTCTAACGGTATCAAAGAAAAAGCCCATGAATTGAGAAAAGATTGCAAAAAAGCCAGAAAAGCACAGATCTTGAAGATTTAATTAAACAGTTTATCAATTTAAAGTGTAGCGGATATAGCTCAATTAAAAAATTAAACACATTTGAAATATTAATTATTTAAAAAGAAAATACATAACTCACATTCGTTGTCTTGCGACGGGCCGAACAGCTAGTAGTACTAAATTGTTCTACTTGGGTTGTTCGTCAAAGGTGCGAGGCCCCTACAAGAGCGAGGCCCCAGGCGATTGCCTTGCTTGCCACCCCCTAAGGCCGTCTCTGTATATACTTACCGTACGTTGATTCTCCTGCTGACACAGTCGACTCTGGTCGACTTCACGCATATAAGTAAAAGGTGAATATATTAAGCGGATCTTATGATGACAAAGTGTTAGTTTAAAAAAATATTAAATCGTAATAAATGTTTATGGTAATATTAGTAAATATTTGTGTGTACATATAGTAGCCAGCGGATCAGGCGTTATTTTTTATAACTACTAGTACCATCTGTTAAATTAATACTTAACTATTTAGCTACTATTTAATAGATGGCGTATTTATGAATTAAATCTTTGCTTAATAAGGTATCCGCACACGAAGCTACTGGTTGCAAACCTTAGCCCCGAATCTGCCAAACAGAATGAGAATGGAACTGTGTTGTTAGTAAGAGAAGGAACCTGTATACGAGTGAGAGAAAACACTAGACACGAATAAAAGTAACATTTACATTTATCAATATAAAAAAGCATACTACAAGACCATACGTTAATTTAATGAAGACTAAATGTGTAGTCTGCTACAGCCATCTACTGATGAATAGCACAATTTATATTCAACAAAATTCCCGTATATATCGTTTACTAATGTGGATGTAAGTAATTAGTTATTTTTCTATTTCTATTTTGTAAATAGAATTTAAATTGTTATTTGTTTCCAATACAAATCTTCCAAATTGTTTTCTTTATGATGATAACATTCCAGCTAGCCAGTTCTATATTATCTTTGGGTTGTATGCATTTTAATAAATATATATATAAATATAATTTCCACAAAGTTTCCCACACTGTCCTTAATTGTAATTTTGAAGATAATTTTTGTGTTATAAGTTAATAATCATTTATAATATTCTTTATTTCTTGTTACAGTAAGTTAGTTTTTCAAGTTTTTAAATATAACAAAGTAGTAAAACCAACATTAAGGTAGAATTTTAAATAAGTCAGAACAGTTTAAACTAATAAATTATTTTAACCTTAAAATGCATTTTACTAGTTTTCCATAAATAATGCAACATGAATTAGTTTGATTGTTGCTGAACAGTCAATACAATTTAAAAATTAGAATGAAATAAAATAACATTTAATAAACTTTACTATCACACTATTGCAATAAATAATTCCGAATTCTATTCTTTCCAGTCAGTCACCAGTTACCTATTAATCGTCGTTAAACCCACTTGTTATATAGGTTAGACAGTTGATTTTTCTCTAATTTTCATCTTCTTATAAAACGTACGACCTATATAACTAATTTTAGTTGAAGAACATTGAGTAATTTTAAAAAAACCTTCCAATAATTATTGTTATTTGTAGGATAACAAATGTTATCCTAATTGCAGAATGTCCTTTCCAGATAAGGAACAGCGGAGGGTGTGCTGGGATGCGAGAGACGCTTATTGGACTTGTTTGGATGATGCAAAACTTCCACCTGGAAAGGAAACAAGCAACAGCGAATGTATTAAATTGAGGAAACTGTATGAGAAATGTTGTCCTACCACATGGGTAAAACATTTTGATAGAAAACGGACGTACACAGCATTTAAAGCTCGAATGGAAAAAGAAGGATTTGAGCCCGTTGAGCAAAAATAGGCAATTAATAAATGTTTTGTTATAAAAACTTGATGATTAGTATAATTGAGTTGAACGTATATTTTAAAATAACTCTTAATTTGCTTACTCTGGAGTGAATATCGCTGTAAATCATCTAAAAATATACATTTTGTACGTAGATTTACGTGTAGTTTGCAATAAAAGATGTACATTCATGTAAAAACATTTACATTGTATAAAATAAATATTGAATTTTCCTTGTAAACTTTTTATTCAAATTATTTTTAGTATTTGTGTTATAAATTCCATATTAATGTCTATAAAAGTGAAATAATACATGTTCTGAGATTCTGTATATAAATATATTTATCAAAATATTCAAATTATACACTGGGCAAATACAAATAGAACATATCAACAATAATGTTTTTCAATACATTTATAATAGAAATATAACAGCATGCAAATTGCCAATTTATACATTATAACATTTATATTACATTAAATATTATTATAATTTTGGAATGTTTGTATATAAATTGTAATCGTTGTATCAAACAAGATTATTTTTTAAATGTATTTACCGAAAAACTGACTTTGGCGTTTCTATAAAATTATCCCTTGGGTGAAAGAGTATATCTTTTACATTCAAACAGTAATACAATACTTACAATTTTTTAAATATATTAATTTTATTATTACTAGCTTGCTTTATATTTTCTTTTTTATTAAAAATAATGTTTGAATCGTGAATAACTTTAGTTATAACTTGGTAAAATGTAACAAGGAAGCTTGAAATTAGTTTATTTTAAAATAAACTTTAGCACCACAATTTGTTTATTAATTGGATTCATTATTTATATTTCTAAATTTAAACATTAGCTTATTTATGCGTTTTATTAATTGACTCTTAAAATATTCAATCTTATAAGGTTCAAACTTTAAATATTTTCTCCCAAAAATATTTTAATATTTACTTAATCTAATTTCTTATATGTTAGTTATGCTTAATTATTATTTTATTCAATTCTGAGTATAAAGTTCCGCTATAATTATGCAAAATCCAACTGACTTACTCTTAAAAGAGTACACTATTAATTATTATGATTATTTAATAGACCATTTCATTTCATTTATTATTATGTAGACTTTATGTGGATTTATTTTATTATGCTCATAATATCATCTATATATATTACTTAATTTTGCAGGTCAAATTTTAACTTTAATGATTCATAAAATATATTATTTAAATTTGTAATTTGTTCCTATTTTTTTTATATAGTATAGTAGCTTATAAAAATATATTATTATTTAGAATTTCTTCTATATTTTATACACATCAGTTTCACTTTATTTTTCTTCATATTTATGCGGCATCCATCATATTAATGAAATAATAATAATATGTGATTATATTCAATAAAACACTTGAGATTATAATTGAATCAGATCTCAAAATTTAAAATTTTCTACGTTCATAAAATTGATCTATTATTTTACTAAATTAAAGTCCTAAGAAATTTTATTCCCGGGATATTTTGTGTATGTTTAATTTTCTTTAAAACTTTTGGACTAAAAGTATCGTAAACTTATAATACTTTCTAATATCATTAAATTAATGTTTAGTATTTCAATATCAATATTTATAGATTCTTTCAATATATTAAAATTGTATATTATATATTCTTTTAATTTTTATATATCTAGTATTTTATATTTTAATAAAAGCTCTTATAATGTCCTAAAATTGCGAAACAATATTTTTGAGTTTAGTATCGAAACTACCATTTTGATTTGCATTAAATTAGTAGGTGATCTTCTTGTAATATTTGATACGGAAAACTACTTACGAAGAGGATCCAAACTCTCCAAAGAAAAATCATCATTACCAAAGGCAAGGCCTCTGCTAAATCCATCCTAAGATATACGGAGAAGGTTAAAAATATATTTTATTCATGTGTAGTGTTCTATTGCTATAGTGCTATACCAACCTTCATTTCATTTATTCTTCTATCCAATAAGCCCATTCCGCTATTGTCATTATCTTTAGATTTATTTCCAAAATCGCCCATATCAAAGGGATCAAATCCCACCATTCCGGAATTATCTGACGTTCCACCAAATAGTTTCATACCACCACCTTGGTTATTTGGTGATTGAGCCAATAAATTAGTAAAGTTAGTTCCATTATTAGGACTTACACCAAATGGGGAGCTAGTATTATGTCCAGGATTAAATGGTGTCGATCCAAACAAATCAGCATTACCGGTAGGTAGATTTGTGCGCCGAGATTCCTTAACCGGCTTGGGTGGTGGAGCCACTAAATATTAAATGTAAGATATTAAAATATAAAGTATCTTATGGTACATTATGATTTATATTAAAAACAAGTAAAACACTTACAAAGAGGTGGACTTGACGTTTGTCCGTTGGAATTTGGAAATAATGTCTGGCCTAGTGTTTTACTTCCACTTCCAAAATCAAAACCAAACATATCATTGGTGAATTTATTCTCACTTTCACTAGCTCGCGGATCAAAGTCACTATCGGAATCGGAGTTTAATAAGAGTCCCTCCAATTTCGTTCCAACACTTGGCGTTTTTAAATTTTCAATATTAGCTGCAATAGATTTTATGGTATCCATATTGCTTCTGGACTTTGGCATTGGCGCATTGAAATTTTCAAATTCATTCTTTTGAATATCAGAGTTACTAATATTAAACTGTGATGTTAAATTTCTTGGAGGTACTGCAGGGGCAAAGTGTTTTGGTGTATGATTCTGATCATCTGGAGAAGTCAAGTCAATTCCTGAGGACCAATAAAACGTCAGATTAAAATTGTAATCAAAAACATACGCATCACTTGCTTAAAACAAAACAAAATACTTAGCTTTACCTAAATCAGGAGTCTTTGTTCCGTTCAGGACTGGACTTAGCTCCCCGGAGAGTTCAGAAATGGTTTTAATACTATTTCTCTGTAAATACCGCTCCAGCTCATTTGAAGGAATTATTTCGCTAAGGTCAGACAAGCGTTGTTTTAGAATATTTAAATTTTGTTCTAACTGTTTGTTCTGTGTGTTCAGTTTTTGTATTTCCAAATATTTTCCACCATCGCTCATGAAACGCCTATAAAAAAAATCGTGATAGAATCGTTACAGTGTGACCCTACTTATAACTATAATTACTACTGTAAGAATGCTTACCGGTAAGCTAGGTCAAATGCCTGCCCAATTGTAAGCGTAATTTCTGCAGCAAGTTTGTTGGAAATGAAAACGAAGCACTCATGACCTTCTGGGGTAGAACTGTTTATGTCACTTTCTCCATTTGCAGTTGACGTTCCTGACTTGGCAATGAAACTAAATGAGAAAAATTATAACTGGTTAATGTTACTTATGTTATTACACATTGTTAAATATAATGAATAAACAAACAATATACCTAAAAAATTTCTTTGCCCCTTTGTCATCGGCGCAATAGGAAATTCTATGCAACGGAAATTGATGCAAAATAGCGTTTGATCGAGGTTCCTAAGAAAGTAAACTTTAAACAAAATGTAAAACTAAAAACATCTATCTGATTCGTCCATTACCTGTATTGCAACACCATCAACGCTGACAGTGATTTCAACTTTACGGGTTTTAGCCCCAGATTCAGCCTTTTTCAATTGTTGGGTAAACTGAAGCCTTCGAATTGCTTCCTTGACTACTTCAATACCTTTTGGTTGATCAACGGGAGTTGTACCCAAAAACTAATACATAATTATTAGAAAAATGGATATAAAATAAAATTATTACAAACTTAAATTATTACTTTAACTAAATAGGCAACATGACCCTTCAATAAAACATCGGGTGCGTGCAGCCAGTTTCTATTTCCAGGGGCTCCAGTAGAAGCTCCAGAACTTTGCGAACCTTGACCATTTTTACTCTGGCTGTTCCGATTGTTCTGCCAAAATAGCAGAGTCGACATGGCTAAAAAAAAGAACGAATATGTAATATTGTATTTCAACAAAGAAATTTATAATATATTAAATAGATCGTTTTAGAAAAGAAAAGCATTGACAATATAAAATATAATTAAATATTCCCTTGTCGTTTCTCAGTTATTTTTTATAGTTTGTTTAAATAAAAATCAATATTATTGAATCCGAGTTGCTAAGTATTTTATTTATACAAAATATTATAAATAACAATAACATATTTATAGGATTATATGTTACATAATTCTATAATCAATTACTTTATAGTACTATAAACATATTCATATATCTCCTCATTCGCGTATCTCTTGATATGAATTGTTCTTATCATATTGAGGTGTAGGAGGCAATTGAATTGACAGTTGACACCTTGGGCTATGCAGCAATATAAAAAATCCAGTCCAAAGGCAAATTGAAGAGTATTTCGTAATAAACGATACTTGAGACTTTTGGAGAGTCTTTCGATACGAGTATCTGTATTTTTCCAATACTATTCCTACCACCGAGCGACCTAACTATATAGAAAATATAACGCTGGTGTGAGACAACTCGAAATATGTCGCTAATTTACAGAAAACTCGCACTATTGATATAATAATATACATTATCTCAGTAATATGCACTAGTATATTCAATTTAATCTATTTGTTCTATCGTGTGACCAAATAACTATAACGAATTGTTTTTAGGAATGAACTATACCTGACGTAGCTATGAGATAGTGACGTCATTTTAATTAGCCTACTTATTTATAAAATTTTGTTTCGTATATTCTATATGAGAAATTTATTTAATTATTTGCATTCAAATTGGGTTTGTTATCGTTCCTCCTTTTAAGAAAGTGAAAACTTCTTAACTTATCTATGTACGAATGTATGGTATTGGGTATACATAGATAGATAGGTACACATTACAGTGACGATATATTAGTTTACTTGACCTCGATTCAATGGATTGTTTAATATGCTTTAAATTGTACAGACTATCCTTTAATTTAAAAAAAGATCCACTTTTGAATTTGATATACGAGACTCGGAAGAAGTGTCAGCATACTTTAACGCTATTAATAGAAATTCAAAATCCCAAATGTTAGCCGCTAGATGGTACTGGTACATCAAAAACTTGGAATAATTATTTAAAATTTAAAGGAAATGCAAACGCAGAAAGAAAGATGTCTTGTTTTATTATATAACTATTAAAAATTTGAAAATGTTTTCTGGCGAGCAAATAGACTCTGAAATAGACGGTTGAAATCCTAAGTAAACAATTCCTAAAAACTTTTAAAATCAAGTCTCGGAAAATCAGCTGCGGAAGGGAATAAAATAATTATACTTAACTAGCTTTGAAAATTTAAAAATGTAGTAATACATAACCTGTGTAGGTCAGTAATGAAACTATTTAATTTAAATGACTAATAATTGTCATTATGAGATACTAAACATAAATAAGAATAGTAAATCGCTAATGGTAGGCTACCAGTTCCGGAAATAAAGTGTTACTTGAAATTTAAATGAATCATAAAAGTTCAAGTAATGTAGACAACTGTGATTGACAAGTTATATATTATCTAATTGTAAGGGACCGTACAACCTACATCTGTAACATCCATGGACCCTGTACAATGTACATATGAGGTTATGTATTTTATGCAATTTATTTCCTGATTAGAATATTAGATTGGACAATAACAGCGGCATGTACGAGTGAGTACCGCTGTATGTATACAACAATAAATCAGTTCTAGACTATATAGACACTTTATGATTTAAGCTGGTTTAGAATAAAGTGAGTATAAATTTACTTAACTCAAACACAATTATCCAATTTAGTGACACTATGGGTACATTCACGGCAATAACGGTAATGTGATTAAGACTAATGTGTGTTTGGTGGCGCGATCAGCGGTTGGATTATGAATTACAATTAAGGTTAGAAATAGATACGCTTAGAGACTTTAAATTTAAAGTTATTGAAAAAACACTCAGTTAAGTGATTGGGCGCATAGTTTAGAATTTGTAACTTCGTTATGTAAATCTTACAGAGTTACACTAGTAAACATTCTTAGGATATGCTAGTATCTCTCATTTTAGCCACCACATAACTATCCACAACTAATACGAATTATACTACAATATTTTCACATTCACCAACTTGTAAACTATTTTAACAAGACAAATGAAAGTTAAATATGTCCTTTACGGATTAAGGAGTCCTTTAAGTACGCTGATAGGTATGTCAAAACCGGTATAAAAACATAAATGTGCATTGTTTGGTGAATATAAATATTGCAGTTCATAACTTGATCCAAGAATAATTATTTCAAGTTATAAGAACTATAAACAATTCATAGCATTATGTATGAAATATTACTTAGTTTAAATAGTTACCATTAGAAGATATGCATTGAGTACATATGAAGTTCGCGTTCAAACATACGTTTACTTTATAATTTACCTGAGTAGTAGAACACTTAAATGATTCATATAAATAAAATACTTTTATTTTACTTTAAATACAAATATAAACTAAAACCAATTTAGATTACATACAGTAAAATAAATAAATGTATATTTTTATGATTTCTTCAGTTATTGTTTTTAATAAACAAACAAGCAAAAATAATTTACTAACGACCTAAGCAAACAATTAAATTTAAAATACACAACAATATTACAAACACTTTCTCCGTTTTGCTTAACATTACGAACATTTTGAATTTTGTTTATTTTATTTAAATGTTCAATGTTTTGCTTTAGTATTTTAAATTTAGTTCCACTATATAATTCATTTATTTCTAAATCACGTATTACCAACGTATTAATACAATGTCATTACATAGGAAAAAATTCCTGTGACATAAATTTACGTTTCCTAACATTACGTTCCTTATGTTACATATTAGATTAATACCAGTAAAAGCAATTGTGTTATACTTCAGTAAATAATAAAACGTAAAAAATATTATATTAAGTAACACTTGAATTTACGTTTATTGTTAATATTTAAGTGCATCAACATAGGCAAGTGTATTAATAATACTGCATCACATTAATATACTATTATAATTGTACGATATTGTTATAATTATGATGTGTAGATACCTGAAATTTGAACTTAGATAAACACGGGCTAGCGCAATGTTTTAACGATCTTGACTCTGATGGTAACAACATTAAAAGATATTGTGCAAAAAGATTGAAATACAATACCAGAGATGTACCAGGGTGTTGCAATGGCTGACACAAAATGAATTTTCACTATTGAAAAGTTAGTATAGAAGATAGAAAAGAGTTGCCTTGACTTAAAGGGTACAAGATGAAGTCACCATTAAAAACTGTTTAGAATATTTTTATTACATTCACATAAAGTAAGTTTTATGTATTATGTTTTATAATTTCGTCTAAATAATAAAAAAAAACCAAATTATGTATGTGAATTAATTTGTTGTTATTATAACTGAGTGTTGTGGTTCTAAATATGAGTGACACCACTGTCTAATATTAGTATATGATTATATATTCATAATACAACTCCAATATCGTGTTCCAGTTAAAAATAGATATCTGCAGACTGCAGATTAGCCAAATTTTTCATTACTCACTATTATTACTTTATATTTTAATGGCCATTCCCGATAGACCCATTTGGTAACAACTTTGCACTGTTTTTACATTTGACTTATAATATTAATATCGTAGAAAGAATTCAACTGCCAAATATCAGCGACTTAACGTTCTTGGCTACGATGGGGATTTCAAGAAACCAATAATGTGATGACATAAAATGCAGTATGATAAGAAGTAAAATTTGCGACTACAGCACTGCTACTGTATACGAGTATGTGTGACTTTACAAATGTATTATTGTAAAATATTTAGGCCATTACTTTGTTAAAACAGTTGCCAAATTTATGAAGAATATGGATAATATCTTTGTACGAAAATATCACACAACAAAGAAAATTGCAGAATTTACATACCAACGCATACACGTGCATTGATACTGGTATTGCCTATATGTGTTTGTATAAGTCAAATCAAGTATATATTTAAATAATAATAATGCTAATTTAATTACAGAGGTTGCAGTTTGCGATCTATGAATCTGGATATCTTGTTTGTGAATTGTAAATCAAATGACAATAAATATAAGTCCGAGTAAATCAATATTTTTATGTTAACAAACCCGAAAATATCATAAGCATAAAGTTTAGGTAAAATCTACGTAAACCAAGTCTAATTGTCTTAATAATTTTTGTTTATCATATAGATAAATGCTAATAAATGTATATAAAATCAAAGTTTATTTTCTTACCTTTAGATAGAGCTAGTGGTTGTTTATAATGAATTTCGTTAGAAACCAAAATATTTGTAAAATTTTTCATGTGTAACAACTTTGGCACAACAAAATATAAATGAAAACAAATGAAGCTATTTGAAGCAGTATGGTGCGGCGGTTCGAATGGCTAATGCTAATGCAGTCTAATGTAACAGGACAGTAACAGTAAGTAGTGGCAGTAGCAAACACAAACACAAACAGTGATGATGGTAAACAGTACCAGGCCGTGACAACTCTCGACCACGTTCGCGGACAATATTGATATCAAAGTGCGAGAGGATTCAGAGAAGACTGTCTCTATAAATAAATAAAAATGTTAAGTTACATTCAGTAACAATGTTTTGTAAAGGTCCGTTTACAATATGTATTTAATCTCGCGTCACGATAACACTACGTCAATGCGCATAATTTGGGAATATACTTTACTGCATAGCGGTTGGTACAGAATTAACGCTATAACACAAAGTCCATGGCTACATCGAAAACTAGCAAACAGGGACACTTGCTGTGCAGCTTAATTTGAACTAAATGCTACTTATTTTCCATGTGATATTATGCAAGGCTGAGAAAGTTGAAGCATTGCGAACAGATTATGGTGTTTTTTAGTTCACTAATCCAATCTATACGACCAATGAAAAAATACTTTTTTTCACACAATAAATTTTTTTTTTAACTAAAATATATCATATTAACTACGTAACATAAGGTAAATATTTAATATTAATGTTTATTATATTTATATGCCATATGCATATATTTGTATTTTTGTGTATAAAATATGATAGGAATTTTTAAAATAGCTCCCGATTTATAATAGCCGAATAAACATGCATGTTGGCATGTTACTTCGGATTTTATGCAATTTAAAATATGTGTTAAATAACAACAGTAACAAGAACACAAATAATAAGTATAACATCAGTAATACGATTTAACACAGTTAACATGAATTATTCCTATATAAATTTAAAAACTTTTATATGTTAATTAAAAAATAATATAATACTTATTAAAAAAAAATCCTTTACTGGGTACCTCTTTTATATAAATATGAGACGTTGACGCTGTGTTTTTGGTTTCAATTTTTTCAATTCTATTTTTATTCAATGGGCTTGTGTCCTCATTTTTTAGTGGTCGATTTTTCAATTGTTAATGAAATTGATGTCAATAAATGTGTATTGGTGTGTCTATTTTATTAAATATCTAAATGCTGACGGAGATATAGCAATTAAAAATTTGAATTGTAGTTTTAGCGCTAGAAATGGTCGGCCATATTTGTATGACGTGAAATGCTTTTTAACGTCAGTTATTTGTTGAGTAAGTCAGTGCTGTGGAAATGTTCTGCAGCTGTTGGTAGTCGAAATATAATAAGTCAAAGAATAATAAGTTTTTATTTTATTTAACCCTGCTGAGGCAGCCATAATATTGGAATTTTATTGTTCCTTGAAATAGCTGTTAATAATATTTGATATTTTGATATATAAATGCATATAGCAGAGATTTATGAGCTGTAAGGTTGGTAACCTGTAAACTTGCCAGAGTTCTATCTTGAATATGCTATCTCTTTACGCTCTGTTGTATAAAAGAGATAGCAACTAACGCTTGTGATGTCACATGCAGTTGGAATGTGTACAACGTTGGATCCCTTTAAAAATTAAAGAGACAAAATTACTTTTTTAATTGTTAATATCTCCTAACATATAAGGAATTATTAAAAAATAATCGAACATTTGAGGTTCTAGTAACCCACTTTATCAATATATAGTACACTTTTATAGAAATTAAGACATAGGACACAAACCCATTGTAGTTTTTGGTTTGGTTATTGAATGATTACAATTAAAAAAATAATAATTAGCTTATTGTCTAGATAGTGAGTTAGTTCATAATATAGCACATAATAAATGGTAGCCAATATCGAAAATAGGCTAACAACACACAGGGTTCACAGTCGACCAACTAGAACTAGACTTTCAAACTCAGTAATACCTTTAACCAGTCTAGAAATAAATATATGCCGACTGTGATTACCGAAGAATATAATTTTTAATTTATATTTAAGTGCATAAACTTCGATTAGTTACCAACACTATTATGTCTAAGGTGTATAAAATTCGGTCTAGAACACTGTCCTTTACTCTATTGCCTCTTCTTAATATGTGCGCGTTATTTTGACGGCATTGTAATAAAGAATGGCAGTTGTAGAATGTACCCTTGATTTTGCTGATTCTCAGTTGTTCAACGTTAATTTATTAATCTTGTTTTCAATGTACATTCAACATCAAAATATAGCACACTAAATATGTTATTATGCACTAATTTGTCTATACATTTTCTAACACATTATTATATGTACGCTCCGACGATGCAATCCCATATGTAATATTCTTTATGTATCTTATGTTGCCGTTACGTTATTAGTCAGGGGCTATAGCAATTTTTTGTAACACTATTTTCAAAACTTTACTGTGGGTATATTTAATATAATAATAAGACAGATGGCGTTGAGAATGTTATTCAATTAGAAAATATATCAATATAAATAGAATAAAATATTTGTTACAAAAAGTATTATTGTTCTATTGCGATGCTAAATCCTAATTCTTGGCAGTTCTTATGGTGTCGTGGCCTCATATATATATGGGTTATACCGCCATCAAATGAGTTTATGAATATGTGAGCACATAATCAATTCAACTATGTGGTATCAATCATAGCTGGTCATGGGTTCTGTGTTGTAAGAAGTCAAGACACATTGAATTAGATACAAGTTGCATATGCATTGAAATTATTAGGTCGAAAAAGTAACGTTTCGTAAAAATATAAAAAAAAAGGGCTCTGAGATCTTACTCTTTATAATGATGTGGATTAATTTTACAATACCTAGCGTAGCGATAGCTGAGTTTCAGAATCTTCCTGATTGTTTGAGAGGATGAAATTAAAAGACAGAGAAACTAAATTCAACGGCGACGTGTTCTACGAGTAAGGCCCTCCGCACACGATGCGACTGGTTGCAAACCTTAGCCCCGAATCTGCCCGAAGCGAATGTGATTACAACTGTTGTTAGTGAGAGATCGAACGTGTATACGAGTGAGATAAAACACGAGGAAAGGCACACGTTTCGACTGATTGCAAACTAAACGCGAAACGAAGTTTTCAACGAAAACGGGCACGAGCCGTGTATCATGACTCTATAGAATTTTTAACAATAACAAAACAGGGGATTCTATTATGTTATATTTGATTGTATGTATGTATTTAAATAGTTTTCAATAGTATTCGTAAACATCTCTGTTGATGAAACCAACAATGCCCTGCGACCGAGAAATATAGTCGCTAAATATATGATCAAAACCAGTTCGTGCCGTGAGTTTTATCTCACTCGTAAACACGTTCGTTCTCTTACTAGCAACACATTCGGTTCGGACAGATTCGGGGCTAAGGTTTACAACCAGTCGCGTCGTTTGCTGAGGGCCTAAGGAGATTTAAAAGAAAGACGTTAAAACGATCGCCAATTCATTCTGCGCAGTTCTATACAACAAAATATAGTTTGAAGTTGATAAAAATCTCCATTTTTTTATAGGTCCCGCATAATCGTCCCGCCATTATATGTTAACATCGTACATTATTATTTTCTATAATGTTCTACTCATATTAAGGTCTTGATTTATTCGAATTACGTTCGCAATAAATAGAACTTGATATATCAGAGCCATCTGTTAATTGAATATGAAATTAATACACAGCAAGGATTTAAACGACGCAGCATAGATTATCGTTATGAACAGGCGACATATGCAAGCTATAAAGGAAAATACGTATAAAGGATAAATAATGTAATATTTGGTAATATTGGTAAATATTGATAAAAACTGGTAATTCCGCAACTAATTGATCCTATATAAAAAAAAACTGATTAATAAATAATATTTAAAACCTAATAGGATTTAATATATGTATATTAGCCTCTTTTATTTCGGTTTTGCCGCTTGTTTTAAAAGAAATATGTAGTATGATTGAAATTACGAGAGTTCGGCGGTGACTCATATTTAAAACAAGTTGTGGGGTATAAACTGCTGATATAACTAAAAAGCACTGACTCTCTTATTTTTCTATAATGTATATAGAAACGAATAAGACAAAATTCATTATCGTATTATAAATTTATACCGCTCTTATAACCTCTTTTAAGTATAAGTCACCGCCGATCTATCGTGATTTTGACTATAAGTAATGTAGATAAGAATTAAAGCAGGTGGAAGAGCAGTAAAATATGAGGAGCAAATTTTTAAAGAAAATAAGGGAGGAGGCCCGAAAAAGAGAAAGGAGTATTTTGAAAGGAATGGAATGGCGATCGAGGAGGCAGAGAGAAAAAGAGAAGGAGGCGCAAGTGTGGAAGAGAAGCTAAGGAGAAGGGACAGGGAGATACAGCAACAGGAAAGAATGGAAAAAATAGAGAAAAGCAATTACAACACAAGATATAAAAGGATTTGGGAGAGAGAAATACCACAGTATTTAATAGAAAAAGATATAAAAAACATGAGAAGGATTGCAAGATTTAGATTGGGAAATGAGGAGAAAGGAAACAGATACTGGGCAAATAGAGAGGAAAGAATGTGTAGAGTGTGCGGAACACTGGAACACATTAAGTTTGATTGTAAGGAAAAAGTAATCAGCTAGAAGAATATTGGGCTGCTGGAACACATTAAGTTTGATTGTAAGAAAAAAGTAATCAGCTAGAAGAATATAGGGCTGCTATTACAAGGAGGCAGTGAAGGAAAGAGGTGGATGGCGGAAATAGAAAAAGGAACGAAAAACAGGACAAAAAATAATCTCGGTATCTGGTTTGGTATGGGGAACATGAAGAGAGAGGAAGTACTAAAAGTATATTTTTTTTTTTTAGTTTTTAATAAATAATGTTTAGTTTTTTTAAGTATATAATTAGTTGTAAATAAAATTATTAAAGTTTAGTTTTAAGGTTGAATTGTTAAGATAGGAATGAAATGTAATTAGAATACGGTAGATTGTAAAGCCGAAAGACACACACAATTAATAAATAAATAATAATAATAATAATAGTAATAAGTAATCGAAATTGTTTTTCCTTATATACACAACTCAGCTGTTAGTAGTAAACGACGTATCACACACACAATCGTACGCGCCTTCTGTTGTATAAAAGAGATGGCTTATTTACAACATGTGACGTACCATGTATTGGAATTCTATAACGTTGGATCCCTTTCATAATTAAAGGAAATAATGATTTTTTTAACTGTTAATATCTCCTAAAATAGAAGGAGTTATTAAAAACTAATTAGATATTTGAGGTTCTGGTAATCAACTTTATCAATATGTAGTACACTTTTATAGAAATTAAGACATGGTTTACAAACCCATTAGGTTTACATTCAATAAAAATATAAGTGCTTGTTCCGTAGCGAAGCTACAAGAGCGGCTTGACCGAGGCAGGTGTTCTACGTAAATATTTTTAAATATATTTTATAAAAAATATTTTTATTTTTAAATTTAACATGAGACATAAAAACAAAAGTCTAATAAGCATCTTACCGTAAAAGAAGACACTTGCAACAAAGTGACTTACGATGAATTGCTTTTGCGACAAATGCTGTGCGAATATCTTTCCGTTTCTAAACAATATTTATTTTATTACATCTGCATTGCAGTGCTATTAAATGCTTCTACTGTTCTTTTAATTTTTCTTTAAATTTATTTAAAATCGGCCTATTTCCGATACTGAGTCTTATAACTGATAACCGCCTGCTTTGTTGGCAGATCTTATGGTATCGAAACCTCAAATATGTTATCTACACCGCTGCTCAAAGAATTTATGATTGTTAGCACATAATCAATTAAATGTGATTACCACCAAACCCAGAACATATAGCGCTGGTGTGGGAATCGAACCCGAAAACACTGGAGTCAAACATTAATGCTCTCGCCTACTCTACCATCTGTGTTTTCTTTATGGTTTCACTGTTTTTCTGGATCCTCGGAACTTTTTTAATGATATGTCGATAGCGTATGGTAGCTATGCCACTGTTCTTTGGTTCACGCCTCAACGATCTCGGCCACGGTACCGATATTTTAAACATTTATACAATTTTTAAACAAAGCACTAAATATAATTGATTTCACGTTAAATTGAATGACCTTGAAACAGAGTGTGAGTCAAGATGCAATACTCGAATTTAATTACATTTTGAAGCATTAAAATTGATTTACAATTACTTTTATTTACTGCATTTTTATATATATTAAATTTCTATTTTTTAATTTACATTAATTTATACATTATTTATACTTTGTTTAGTATTTAATGAGTAAATGTTTTTTTTATTACAATATTATGTTTAAACCGACATCATTCTTTGAAAATAACGTGTATAATATAAAAACATGAGGATAAATTAAATAAAGAAGTTAATAAATAAACATAAATTGCACGAATGGAATATTAGAGCAAGATCCCAGGCCCGCCAGACATCACTTATTTTCTGATGAACAAAATGTGTAAGATTGAGTAGTGTTAGTATGTACAATGATCGTATGCCTACCGGCTAACTTGACCAGGCGGACATTTCCCAGGTATCAGGTAATCAAGGTTTATATCTCACTCACTCTCATGCGCACGGATAATGGCCTCTCGCTTCTACTCATAGCGGAATAAAAATTGGGTCTAGGGGATGTTTATCTTCCTTGGATCGGTCTATCTTCTTGTAAAACGGTTTAAAACAGTTGTCTCGCTAACATATATAAAAATGGACCATTAAACTATAAGTAAGTTTAAGTATTTTTTTTGTCAGCTTTAAAGCGTCTGCAACGTAATACAAGGTGTTACAAGACAACTGCTCTCCTAAACCCAATTTTAATTCCGCTAAGAGTAGGAGCAAGAGGGCATTATCCGTGCGCATGAGAGTGAGTGAGACATAAACTTTGATTACATGATACCTGGAAAATGGCCGCCTGATCAAGCTAGCAGGTAGGCATACGATCATTCTACATACTAATACTACTCAATCTTACACATTTTGTTCATCAGAAAATAAGTGATGTCTGGCGAGCCTGGGATCTTGAACTATATGTATGCTAGTAACTGATGAATTAACTGAGAAAAGTGACGCAATACCGACATCTACTATCGACTATCGGCTTAAATAATGTTGTGTTGATGGTGGTCGTATGGGATGGTTGACAGCTGAATGCACTCAGATCTTGAACTGACCTGTCTCTTATAAAAACTGTTATGACGTAACAAAACTATCGAGATAAACTGCTAGTCAATGTTGTTGAGACAGTGATATTCGCATATCAATGTTTTGGCTGCGGTTTTTCTTTCTAAATTCAAATCACAAAGGAACCGTGTTGTAGCTGGCACAGGGTGCAGGTGCTCAACTATTGCTAATATGTAAATATTATCGGAGATAAATATTGTATATTTATTTTAAAGAACTCACCGAAATTTTATATATGTTAGTGAAAAACTATAAGAACAAAAAAGGATATTTAGTACAACAGATAGAATAAGTATAATCACGACTAAGTACCGGGCTAATCCCTGTAATTTGAGAAGGGACAACATCATGTTTACCCAGATCCACAAGCAGGATATTTAAGCCGTCCCCTCACAGGTCGACTGATTGCCAACTCGAAGTTTCTAACGAAAACTAAAAACGAGCCATGTCGAGCCGTGTTTCGTGACTCTATAGAATTTTTAACAATAGCATAATAGGGGATTTTAGTGTGTCGTATTGTGAGATATTTGTATGTATGTATGTATTTAAATACTTTTGAAAAATATTTGTGCACATCTCTGCTCATGGTGTTCACAATCAAAAGCATGCAACGTAAATGCCCTGCGACATAGAAAAACAGTCGCTCAAAACCAATTTCAAATCAGTTTAGTTTCATTTCTCACTCATAACACAGTTCCATTCTCATTCGGTTCGTGCAGATTCAGGGGTCGCGTTTGCAATCAGTCGACCCATGTGCGGACGGCCTTACTAAAATTGGTTGGAATGACTCGTTTGAAGATCTTTTTTAACAGTATCTTAGCAGTTTATGAAGTTAAAATTAAAAATGTTTTAAGTTTAATGATTTATTTATGATAATTATTAAGCACAGGCCGTTTTCGTACAAATGCTAACTGCGTCCACTCTTGCTTAACTTCAGAGAAATTTACCTTTTGGAAAGTTTGTTATATGTAAATATTCACAAATTCAGTGAGGCGTTAATCTTTGTAACCACAGAAAACTCAAATTTTAAAAATGTAAAATGTAAACAATAATTATTATCTACTTGTGATGTACCACCAATGGAGCGAGTGGAGTAGTCGCTCCTAGGCAATGGTTCATGAGGGTATAGGAACCATATAGAAACTGAGATTAAAAAAAAGGAATTCAGGACGAGAGACCAAGAAATAAAACTACCACTTACAATATTTATAGTATAAATAGTAGAAAAAATAGCATAAAATAGAAGAATAGAAGAGAAAGTTCGGCACTGTGTCACAATGCAAAATACTGAATAAAATCAAACTTTTTTACAAGGTAAAACGACACAAGTGCCCTATTTTATAACTTTTCAAGGACGTCCTTCAACATTCACTCTTAAACCCTTTAAGGATCATCTAAGGGCCAGCGAAGTGGGTCCAGTTCAGAAATTATGACAAAAGGAGGAAGAAGTTTTCTGACGTCACATGCAGCATGAAATATATAGAAAAAAATAAAAGTTCCGTGAGGGATAATATAATATTCTTCTAGGTAAAACGTTTTAAAAAACTGTAATTTTCTAAAAAAAATAATTGTTTTTTTCCGCAAAATGTGACAAGAACGGATGTGTGGGGGGGGGGGCGAATGGTAGGAAATTTGTGTGACGTATTTTATATTACATTTGTTACAAGCTACATAACCTGATCCAGTTTCCAGACCTTCAATAAGTTGCAGAATAAAATAAAAATTTGGGGCGGACATAAGTAACCCAATTTGGATAAAAGCCAACGTCTAATGAAGAAGGGGCTTTTTAAATGTTCCAAAATTAGGGCTAAGGATTGGCGTACACGTGACAATCGGAATCTAATAATAAATTAATCACGGTTAACGTTGATAATTTGATGGTGTCGAAGCCTCATATATGTACCGCTGCATAAAAAATATAAAAGAACATTCATTAATTATATCACACGCAAATTGTGACAATGGAGGAGGAGGAGGGGTCAGAAGCTTTATGACGTCACATGCAATCTATATAAATAGGTTATTTCTTGAAAAAATAAACATTTCCAATTATTTTTTCATATCTTCCAAAAACTTAGAAAATACTATACTCTGAATGTCACAAAAACATTGTATTACTCGAAATGTGTGGCATCACACTAAGGTGGGGGGAGGGATTCGCAAAATGTGACAAGACAAGAATAGCATGAAATTGTGTTACGTAATTTATGGATGGCCTTAATCCTTAGTAACATATACTGTCAATTGCGAGACACAAACAACAGAGCCTTAGTACCATATCACGCTGCTGATTTCAAGAAAACCTATCAAGTCATCTTCTTATTATCCAAAAAATATCCTCATATTTTGATAGAGGAAATGTTTTAAAATACATCGCAGTCAATGTGTGCCTCAAGTGTTAAAATGACATTGCAGCAACGATCTGGACTACGGTAGCAACTCGTACAAGTTTTTTTAAGGATACAAATAATTAAGGCAGCGTCATGAATTTCAGAATATTATTAATTACATACTAAAAATCTTGATAAAACTGACGCAAAACAACAACAAAACAACACAAGACCCGGCGGCAACTTGTAAATGCACTTGAAATACTATTATGTAACCATTATTGTGAAGTATATACAATACATATTATATATACATACAAATATATATTTGCATTAATTATATTTTTATATAATGGAAATTCCCATCAAAATACCATAGAGAACAAAGTCCCCATTAGTTGAAAGTTACAATATATTAGAAATTAGATAAATCGAAAGAATTCAAGTGAAACCTTGTAATTCACAATACTAGGAAGTCAAATCGAGTTTTAAATCGTTAACACGTTGGTGACTGACAGATGTTTATGAGAAAAATGTTGTCCATACACTGTCAAAAAAATTGATCGAAAAAATGTGTTAGACGCCTCTTTCTTAGGCTAAAGCTAATAACACGGAAATAAAAGTATTAAAAATATAAATAATAATCCCGTGCGACTTTTAAATGAGCAGTGTGCATGTTCATTTATATGATTCAATGTATTACATAATTACGGATTTATTTCCCCGCTACTCTTTGTCAGCAGTCTTAGGCTTGTCGCACAATGCAAGCGTATTTAAGCGAATTTCGGCCGGACGTATACGCGCTACTATACTTTCCCTATTCGAACCCTGCAAATGTAATGACTCGCACACTGTAAGTGACCAAGCCGTCCGAATACGGGCGTTACGTAGCTCTCACACTGCAGTTATATATAAGAAAATTTTAACCAAGTGAATACATGCAACAACGCTAAACCTATACGAACCTTGTAAATGCAATCAGCCGACTCAGACTGGAATGGATATGAAAGAGAATCCAATAGTCTCTTTCATAACAGTGGTGTATCGATAAAAATTAAAGTAAAAGTTTGCTCTCGTGATAAATTATGTTAGTGTAAAACAACTCCAATACACCCTACAGTACACAAGTTTGACTTGGCGTACTGTCGTATCGGTACGTGGTGTATTGTGACACAACACATGTGTACCCGCTCAACCAAGCCGCCGATTACGCTACAGTGGGTAAGACGCCTTAGGAAAACGTATATATATATATATATATATATATATATATATATATATGTATATATATATATATATATATATATATATATATATGTATATATATATATATATATATATATATATATATATGTATATATATATATATATATATATATATATATATATATATATATATATATATATATATATATATATATTATATATATATATATATATATGTATATATATATATATATATATATATATATATATATATATGTATATATATATATATATATATATATATATATATATATATGTATATATATATATATATATATATATATATATATATATATGTATATATATATATATATATATATATATATATGTATATATATATATATATATATATATATATATATATATATATATATATTATATATTATATATATATATATATATATATATATATATATATGTATATATATATATATATATATATATATATATATATATATATGTATATATATATATATATATATATATATATATATATATATATATATGTATATATATATATATATATATATATATATATATATATATATATATATATGTATATATATATATATATATATATATATATATATATATATATATATAAATATCACATATGATATCAGGTTGTTTATTACCATATTTAACACTCATAGTACCGGTCCAGAAAGTGTTTATAATTAAATTTATTCGGTAGTACCTTGAATATCAAATAGATTATTCAAAAACATATGTAAAAACAAAATAATTAATTAATCAAATACGTAAATATTGGAGATAAGAAACTGAACTATTTGTGGGCGTTTTAACAAATTTATATGTAATACGTAGTAAATATTGTTAGAATGATAAAAAAAAAAATATAATATTTTTTTATTATCAGACATATTTTAATTTTACTGAAAACATTGATATAGCAGTCAATCATTTAGCAGGCTGCATTTGTTACATTTCACAGAAGCGAGATAACAACACATGAACATTTTTACAACAGAGTTTATAAAATTATAGTAAACAACAATTTTTTTATTTATATAATTTAACACAGGGTATACAAAAAAATATACTACATACTTCTTACAATTAGAAAAACTCCTATACTCTTATTTAATAAATTAATGTGTATGTGGGGTAAAACAAATAACGAACTTGTATATATAGGGTGTTTGGTAGCAACGTGCAAAGTCTTAAGGGGATGATAGTTGACACCATTTAGAATATTTTGAGCCATACATGTCTTAGGTGAAGTCTGATTTTTTATTTTTAAATGCTATTTTTATAAAAACCCAATTTCTGACTGTTAAGGAGGTATAAGACGTTAACATAAATGATGAAAACGTCGTGAAATTGAGAGGGTCGATACAAATAGTTAAAATACATGCTGTCTCAAAATTTTAGAGACCTAGAATTCATAGTTTTCTTTTTATACATGATACAAAATAGTCATTTCCTATACAAATTATAATTTTTAGCTCAATTTCACCACATAATATAACTTTTAACTATTAAAAAATGGTGACACGGCTTTCAAAAACTAGGTGTATATAAAATAATCTTTTCTGTAACTATTGCAAAAAGAAAATTATCAAAAGGATACCTATATACGAAAATATTTAAATAAAACCTTTAAGAAACAGTAAATGTAGGTTATAAGCTGGCAACGTTGCTAATGCCAATTTGAGCGGAAAATTCAAAATTGGAATAAATATTATATAAAATATAACAATTTATTTGTCAAAAAACCAAATCACGCATGCGTTAACACACGTAAATTTACATCGTTGCCAAATTTATTATTCCTTTTTCAAAATATTTAATTTGAATTTAAATTGAATTAATATAAATTTGATATTAATGATAGGTAATTTTTAATTTAATAAACTATTATATGCATAAAAAAATCATTTTAACAAGCAAAAAGTAGTTTAATAGGGAATTGAAAAATTCATTTTAAAAGGTACAGTCCCAATATTTGCTCGTCCCTTATGTACTTCGTATTTTGCATTTCGTATTACCGAGAGATAAACTTTTAGTATTGACGGTACGTCCTGTACCTCATTAAATGCCAACACTGCCCCAATTTAAGTTGGTATGTTAATTGTTTTATTTTTTTGGGGTTTGTCAGATGTGTACCTAATATAATAATGCCTATAATATTATAACCTCTGACGCTACCAAAACCCTGTACATTTTTTTTTCTTTATTTAACATCGATCGGCTTTTTTTGCGATGCTAAGTTGGCAGTTTTTGTGGTGTCGTGGCCTCATATATGTGAATTACATCGCTGCCTAATAAGTTTACGATTATATATGTACACTGTTAAAAATCTTCTTAATTTTAATACAAATTTAATAGACAAATGCGTATCAAAATTAACAATTGATTATGAATCATTTTACTGTACATTTTGGTCTGAATTTGTTAAAGAATTCTTTGAAAATGCACTGTTTATGTTATGAAAATTAATTTAACTGGATTTGAATGTTTTTTAATACCAGGGCCCCTATTCCTGAGTCTTGCGAACAATGATCGTGATCGAACAGATCTGATTTATATGAGTGAAACATTTTACGAATCACTTTTAAAAGAGTATTTCTGAACTATAATATTAATTAATAATAAAATTAAAAAAATGATCACGATCATTGTTCGCAAGACTTAGGAATAGGGCCACTAGTTCTAAAATATGGTTTAGAACCTGTTCTAAAATTGATACACTTTTTTTTAAGAGTCATAATCAATTTAAACTGATAACAACCAAGCGCAGAAAATAATCTTGATTTGGGGATCGAACCCGAAGACATAGCAGCCTGGCCACAAGCATCAATGCTCTCGCCAACTGAAAACCTGCATAGTTAATGTGAGCACTTATACATCTTATACCGCTACATATTTACAGAGTCGAAAAATTTGCAGGGTATATTGGATTTCACACGTAATAAAAACAAAATCATTTACCGCTATGTTAGAAAATTTGACTGAATTTCATGCTTTTTTACATTTTGGTCATATTCTCTTTTAGAAGTCGAATTTTAGATTAGATGTTTTGTTAAGAAAATTAAAACTTGCCATAATTTTGGGACCCCTTCCCTCTCTTTACATGGGGAAAGGTATAGGTTCCTTACAAACATATTTTCGTATCGTAGTAATGTCGAATATCCTGATTACAATTTGAGTAAGATTTTTCGAAGCACGTTCTAAGCCACAGGTAGAAAATATATTTGGGTACGTTCAGGGTTTATACGATGGGGTAATGCATTTGTGCTTCTGAAGCTTTCGCCTCCGTTTCTGATCCAAAATGCCTTCGAAACGGATACTCTTTTTTGTTGTTAACCATATATCGTCCAAATATCAATTCCTATACTAGCTCGAGTTCTAGAATATCGTATTCGAATTTTATACGCATCGGATCCAAATTGTTTGTAGGGTTGTGATCTGTCTTATGTATTCTTTGAGAGAATTTGAAATATTCGATCGACCACACATAAGAGCGCGACTGAAAATTGCAAGTCAGAACAGTCAGGTCCTTAAACTCAATAAAATTGTACTAAGAAAAGATGTACTTGTTATATGGAATTATGATAGGTATTTTAAGAAACGGTTTGTGGTTTTATATTACTGTATCATCATGTAATCGTTATGAAATGAGGTAGGACACAAATGTTATCAGCGCTTAAGCCCCGTATCCATAAAAAAACATGATGTTTGCAAACGAGTTGTATTTTCAGTAGCAAAGGTAATGACGCACAATTAAAAAATGCTTGTAACAATTTGAAAACATCTAGCAGTATTAAGGTGACCAACTATTTTTGGTTGAAAAGGAGTACGGTTATAATTTCATATGATAGGCAGGGGGAACCCCCTTAGCGATTAGGAAAAAGAAAAAAAAATGTTTTTAAATAAAAAGGAACTATACTTTTAAAATAAAAAAATATTAATATAGTTCATATTACTATTACGTATAAAACCTCATTCTGCTTACTTAACTGTTTTGATATTTAATTTACTGTTTTTATTTAATATTGTAATCTAGATTTCAGGTTTCGCATTTGTGTTTTAATTTAAGATTAGTTTATTTAGTTGGTGCGTATGCATCGTTAGTAATATAAATTTTGACAGTTCGACAAAATTGTATGTGAAATATTTAAAATTGCTATTTTTAAGAACAATTACTAATAGAAATTGTTTTCACTTCTATATTTTTCAAAACCTGACATTAAACTTCTTTTAAAAGTAAATCTTGCTGCATTTTGGCAGATTGTCACATTTTGGAGGTTATAATATAATATAGTTTTTCTTAATTTAATATTTTTAATTTAAAACATTGCACCTTTTTGGTTCTAAAAAAAACTAAGAAAACTTAAAAATAAGTCAAACTAAAAATGGTACTGTGAATGACTACGCGTATTTCCATATGCTAAACAATTTAAATTAAATACAAAATAAAATTAAACCAGTGAGTGGGAATGATACTTAAGACTAACGACATTTATCATCGAATCATTTAGACTCGTAGACTTAATGTATTTTTTATATTTCCATATCTTTTTTTAAATTACTCCCCCCTCCCCCTACGTGCGCACGCCTATTCCAAATAAATATTCCAAATGAAATAATTAACATGGTCATACTCATATTAATTAATTACGAGAAAATAATTGACCTTTTGACCTGGATCAACCATGATCTATTCACGTGAATCAGATAATACGAAGGATACGATAAATAATACCAAATAACATAAATTGTAAACAATTATAGTGAACATAAATATTTATATTTAAAACGAGACTAAATATAAATGAGCATAAAATATGTCTCAATTTAATCTTAAGATGTGTGTAAACAAAGCATATGTGTTCGCAACGATATTACAATCTCTCGCTGGAAGAAGAATTAATTTCTTAATTTCTACATCTTAATTAACCCCAACCATCTACCAATAACCCAACGATCCTCATTAGCCCAAACGTTTTGCTTTTAAATCATTGCTAAAGAAAAATTACTTGGGGTCATTCGTAAACTACGAAGGTAGAATTTGCCCCCCCCCCCCTTTCTTTTCCCATGTGCACACCAAAGCTTTTAACATCAACCCTCTAAGGAGAAACGTAGTTTCTTTCCTTACAAATTTTTTTTTGCTGTTCGGGAGAGCTAAAGAAGGTCTTGAAAAGAAAAAAAAATTATGCCAAATAAAATAAATTACAAAAACTATGTAAAAACTGTTGGTCGTGAAAACGCCAGCTGACGTCATTTTGGTTGTACCTTTATTTAAATTATGATGTGTAACTTCATATTTATAGCAATTGCATAGGAATAATTAGGATTTACTAATTACAAATCATAAGCCGAACATAATATTGGTACAATAGTATTTATTAGCAAATATAAGAACTGTCTACAAAGCCAGATGTAACTCAATCAACGATTATATAACGAATGTCGTCTGACAGTGTCTTGGACCAGATGCAAAAGGGCCGTACATCATTTCCAATGTTATTCACGAGTCAGATTACATCACTCTCTTCGAGTGGTCACCAATTCGCATTTCAGAGTTGTTTATGTTAAGGTAAGACTGAAACCAGAGTAGCACCAGGTTCGTACTTGGAATCTTAGAGCGCAATATCGCTTACAAAATCAATAAGAAAAATAAAAGACACGGTTAAAGTAGAATTAATTTAGGACCTTCTACATATTATTTAGGTATTAAGTTGATTAACCCTCACGAAAAATTTCCTCCGGACACCCATGATTATACATAATAGTCATTGAGATTGAAGCTTGAAAAGATAACACAATTACGTGTAAATATAAAAACGTGAATAAATGCGATTTACAAATTGGGCCAATGTTGGTTTACCAACAATTATGTTACTTTTATAAATTGTTTTTGAAAATGTCACGAATATATATCACCTGGAGTTGGAGTACCTACTATTAAAAGTTTAAAACAGAAAAATTGTTTGTTTTTATTTTATTTGTAAAACAAGAAAACATGCGTGTGAGAATCTGAAATTTCTACATGTAGAGGTGTACATTATAAGCAAAGCGCACCGCGGCGTTTTTGGAATTTCTCGTGAAATGGAAATTCAATTATTAAACGGTTGAGGTCATAGTCGCCGAGAGCATTTATGGTTGACGTTAAACTGTTGTTGTGCTTTTTGGCTCGATCTTCGGACCAGCGCTATATTTTAGGGTTTGTTTCTTGTTAGAATTAATTTGATTATGTGCTCATAATAATAATGCAATATACATATCATCGATGATATGACTCAGCATAGGAAACGTTAAAAACATTTCTTTTTGAAATATTAACAGACTTTTTTAAATTGTCCTGTTTGTTTATTATTCATTAGCGTGTTCTCTTAAGATTTGTTAAGATTTAAGATTATTAACAAAGATTGTTTATAAAACATAAGATCGACGATTAAAAAGTTACACTGACACCTGATTGTTAAAAAGTTACACTTACACTGTCTCCGAAATTATCAACTAAAAACCATCCTGTCTAAAAAAAAAATATATATATATAGCAAAAAGGACAACCTTATTCTCAGAATGGAACTCAATGAAAACTGTAATACAAAATTTGTGGAAATTGTATCTCAAATGCTAAAATTTACTATCTTTAATAAATTCTTATATTTCAATTAAATAATAAACTCAAATAAGTTTAAAGTTATCAAATTATATTGATTATTTACATACACAATCGTACTTATTAGGCAGCGGTGTAATGCCCATATATGAGGTCACGACACCACGGTGATAGCACTAAGCATTGGAAATAGGCAAACATTAAATAAATTATTTAAAAAAAAAATTCTTTTGTAATAAACAGTGCAATATTTTCTTTGTACTCAAAAACAACAGAAGAGGTTCTGACGGAGTCTGTTTATTATGAAATTAAAAATAGGTTGAAGTATTTAGAATAAATATTTTTTTAAACAAATTCATGGAATAGGCTGCATTTTTGTATAATGCTTTCACACTTGGAATTACCAACTGAATGCGTCAAAACAGCTGGTTATTTGTTTATCTTATATATAAACAATGATTTTCTATAAAATCCTGTTGCAAATATTCTATCATTGTAGATTTTACAACTATGAGAATGGCAGCCGATATGATATTGTACTTGACTAGTGTATCGCATTGCAACTCATTGTAAAATCAAATCATTGCAAGGAGCCATCCATAATTTAAATCACACAAATGTCACGCTAGTACGCTAGGAAGAGGCTGAATACTGTGATAAAGGCAAAGAGAGAGATAGCCGCGAAAGTCCTGTGTCTCTTTCGAGCCGAGTGATTGACTGCCACCTAAAGAAAATATAGCTGTACTAGGGCCATGTTGCGTCAGAGTAGGGGGCTGTCGGTGTCTTTATTCATTTTAATATTTACTGTATGCTACACTTACTATTACATATATTTTTATTTTAACTATAGCGTCTGCTTGCTTGTTTACCCCCTACCATACCGCCAATAAACCAAGCCAGCAGCAGCGGTTCGGCTAGAAAGAAACAGATAGGACTCTCGGTAGGCTACCTCTCTCTTTGCCTTTATCGCTTCCTCTTACACGCGTCGTACACTTCGCACACTCTATTCTTATATCTCTATTTTAAATACGCTTGCTTAGTGCGACAGGCATAGGACACAAGCCCATTATACTACAAAGAATGGTTTCTGAGATTAATTAGTTGAGATGAACTAGCCTAGAACCTTAGAACACCCAGAGTTCAGAGAAGAAATAAAATGAATACCGAACAAAATGTAGACATCGCTAGACACTGGGCACTAGGCACTAGGCACTAGCCACTAGGCACTGTGCACTAGGTAACCTAACGAACAACATCGATAGAACACACGGCCTTGGTATCTGAATTCCGGTTTTACAAATATGTACTCGCACTACCACTGACTGAATCATTTAAATGTATATTTTATAAAATGTTTTTGTTAAGACACTTGCTGTACTATATATAAAACATTTTCGCTTTATACAATATTAGCAATTTTTTTTTTTTTTAATTATGCATATTTTAAAATCTTACCTTGATATCTTCTGATTATTAATTTGTTATTAAGGTGGAGTTATCTCTAAAAAATGGACTTAATTGAAGTTATATTTTCTTGGACAAATGTGCATTTATTTGAATGCCCCGTAAAATACTGTAGTTGGTAAAAAAAATATCTTTATGATTCTGCTAATGATACTAATGAATGGGCTTGTATCCTCATTTTTTAGTGGTCGATTTTTCAATTGTTGATTGAAATTGATGTCAATAAATGTGTATTGGCGTGTCTATTTTATTAAATATCTAAATGTTGACGGAGATATAGCAATTAAAAATTTGAATTGTAGTTTTAGCGCTAGAGATGGTCGACCATTTGTATAACGTGAAATGCATTTTAACGTCAGTTATTTGTTGAGTAGGTCAGTGCTGTGGTAATGTTTTGTAGCTGTTGGCAGTCGAAATAATCAAGTCAAGTCAAAGAATAACAGGTTTTTATTTTATTTAACCCTGTTACGGCAGACATAATATTGAGATTTTATTGTTCCTTGAAATAGCTGTAAATAATATTGATATTTTGATATATAAATACATATAGCAGAGATTTATGAGCTGATTTACGTTCTGTAGTATAAAAGAGATGACAACTAGCGGTTGTGAGGTCACATGCATTTGGAATGTTGCACAACGTTGAATACCTTTAATAATTAAAGAAACAAAATGACTTTTAATTGTTAATATCTCATAACACATATGGAGTTATTAAAAAATAATTGAACATTTGAGGTTATAGTAACCCACTTTATCAATGTATAGTACACTTTTATAGAAATTAAGACATAGGACACAAGCCCATTTTATATTTCAGTAATTTAAGTAATTTCTTAGGTTGTATAAATAGCATTTATAGGTACATAAACTGTGTTTGTCAAGTATAGAAAATATTAATGATGATATCATTTTTATTATGTCATTATAAACCCTATCAGAGATATAACCACTACCAGGTGACTGACCTACCCAGTCATAATGAGCAACGTTTCAACACGACACCGATTAACCGGAATATTTTTTGAATTTTTTAAAATAAAATTAATGTTTTGAATACAGTTCTAAAATATTTAGCAGAAAGTATAGGTTAAAGCCTCATTCTCACTCACTATTTTGATATTTAATTTACTGTTTTTATTTCATATTGTAATCTAGATTTCAGGTTTTCGTTTAAGCATTCCTTTTCACATTCGTGTTTTAATTTAAGTTTAGTAATATAAGTTTTGACAGTTCGACAAAATTGTATGTGAAATAATTAAAATTGCTATTTTTAATAACAATTACTAATAGAAATTGTTTTCACTTCTACATTTATAAAAAAACTGACATTAGACTTCTTTTAAAAGTAAATCCCACTGCATTTTGACAGATTGTCACATTTTGGAGGTTATAATATTATATAGTTTTTCTTAATTTATATTTCTAATTTAAGACATTGGACCTTGTAAGGTTCTAAAAAAACTAAGAAAACTTAAAAAATAAATTGAATGACTACACGTATTGCCATATGCTAAACAATTTAAATTAAATACAAAATAAAATTAAAGCAGTGAGTGGGAATGATATCTAAGAATTAAATTTCAGAAGTACGTCTACATGGCTTTGGCTGAAAGCTTTACGGACTCTCGGAAGGTTCTGAGAGATACCTTCTCCTTAATGAAGAACGAATTTGCCGAAATGCTATCGCTACTAATATTAAATAATAAAAAGTTTGAAAATTTCTCAACAATAAAGAGAAATTCAAGGCCACAATTATCAAATTGTTAATGCCAATGAATTTTACCATTAATTTTATATATCACATGGTCCGCCGCGCCTCATTTATTATGCGAATACAATGTGAGCAAAAAATCATTTTTTAAATATGTGATACATAATAATAGCCAGTGCCGCATCCTCGCAGAACTGATTTTAATTTATAATCAACCCTGGATTAAAATCAGAGTGACGTCAGAGAAACTTAAAAAAAGCGCGTAATTTGTGTCTCTTTAAACTTAATATTTTTAAATTTAATTTATTTAACGTCAGCCTATGTTGGAAGTTCTTGTGATGTGGTGGCCTATGAATATGGGCACAACACCGCTGCCCGATAATTTGATAACAACCAAACCTAGACAATACAGCTCTAATGCGGGGATCGAACCCGAAGACACAGTAGTCAAAGTCAAGCATCAGCAAGCATTTACGACACTAAATACAAAATGCATTACTTTATATTATACTTTTTATCCAACCCTATGTTATGTTTATTAGTCACCGAAATATATTTTTACATAATTCTGTGATACCTATCTTGTATCATATATTTTAAAATAACGCAAACTTTATACAATGCACGCTAATAATCTTTATGACAAATTTAGTTAACGTTTGCGTAATTTTTACAGTAAATAACAAATTAAAATATTGTACTAGTAGGAATTTTATTTATTGTAATTTTGTGGAGAAGATAATATATTTAAGAGATCTATTTTAAATTGCTAATATTTAAAACATTTGATAGTGGTGGTGATAGGCCACTTTATCAATATACATATTGTAAAATGAATTATTGGAAATTATTATTTAACATGTTCCCCGTCGCAAGCGACGACTGTCTTATATGTGAATTGAATTTCATTTCAAATTTAAATTCCATTTTTTAATTGTTCAATTTTAACTCGTTCTATATTAATTTTACATATAAGAACAAATAATTTTTCATATAAACTGACTATAAAAATATATTTATTTCAACAAAATATAAAATATTTTCAATTTATTCATTATTTGACCAACTTTTTTTTCAAAATTGTGATATTTTTTTTCGATTTGTAAATTAGGTACTAAAGTCTACATACAAAATTTCAACTTTCTAGCACATTTTTTACTTTCGGCAAAAACTGCCCCCGGGCCCCCAAATAAAATTTTGAAATTTTGAATATCTTTTTTTTAATATGATATTTAGTTATTACAAAATCCAAAATTTGAGCTTTCTCCAAAGTTTCCTACCGGGCCCGCTAATTTTCTCGGCGTCCCTTTTATAAAATTTTGAATTTCTAAGTTTTGAAGTATGTCCGCATTCAATAGTGTAATACACATGCAAAATTTCACCTTTCTATCTTTTACGAATACAAAGTTATACAACAAAAAAGAGCCCACTATTTTTCCAGTTTTTCCAAAATTACGGGTTCCCAGGGAATTCAGAGGAAAATCTAAGGACGCCAAAAGTCTTAGAATTTTTTCTCTATGAAATAGAAAATTTTCAAAAACTTCCCTGGAGTCGTTTTCGAACTACCTTACAAAATTCAGTACCAAACATATAAGAATATAAGATCATAAATATATCCTGGAACATTATAATATAGGATCGTTATTATTTGGAAAAACGAATTGCATAATTTTTGTTCTCTTTATCTTTAACGCTATTTAATCTCTTTGTAGCCAGTCACTATTCTCACTATAGTTATAAAAATGGGATACCAGTATTTTGAACAGTGTAACACCTCAAGCAGTAGGCTGTCATAATCGTATCACGTGTCTTATCGGTTCTGATTTTATTTTTGTTCACTGCATTTTAGAGTCTTGATGCATGTAGCACTGTGTAGGACCCTTTAACCTCGATTATAAAACAAGCCTTCATTACTTATCAAGAATATTAATTCAAAAAATGTTTTTATTGTCTAAATTATGTCCAATTATATTAACGGTATATTTGAACAAAAATAATATTGTACTATTAAAAATGATTCTCGTATTTGTATTAGGGTTTTCAATGAAACAACGACCTTGAAATGTTCAATGTCATACAGTTTTAATATTACTTTTGATATATAATTTCTGAAATAATAAATCATATATTATAATTTAAAATAAATAATTTTTTATAAAAATAAAATAATTTTACATTATTTAACATGTTATTATATCAATAAAAAATATGCAAATCATTTGTAATACAAATAAGTGTTATTGAAATTGAAAATTTGTAAGATTAAATATTATTTGATCGATTTATTTAATATACGTTAAATTTAACTGCTGTTAAGGCGTGTTAGGGAACGTCAATAACAAACAAAATTTTTTTGGAGGAATTTAGTAGAAGAGCCTTACCAAATGTTTCAACCTAATGTAACGTACAAACTAGTGCGACATTCAAACGTGCGACTTATGCTATTATGAAAAATTCTAGATAGTATTTTTATGAAACAAAAGTGTTTCAATCCAAAAGCGGAACATATAAAGAAATCACGGTTTTGAATATGATCTCGAACAAAAGGGTCGAGTACCTACTCAGTCTCCAGTATAATCTCATTGTACGTTGACGTTTTTTTGATTGTGTTTAGTAAATAAATAAAAATAATTGGAAACGGTGTTTAAATGGACAAATGAAATAGACTTGAACAATAAACCTTTCTCAAACCTTGTTAAATAACTGAGTTTTATTACTTTTTTTGTAAATATTTTTTTTAAAGCAGGTTGAAGGAATTCGTTCGAAAGCTTCCGATGATTAGGTTGCATGTCGCACTAATGTGGACATGTTGTATAACTTCTTACAACAAATGTTGGATGTCGCATGTTTAAGTCGCACGTATGTGGACCATAGTTAAGACTCATAACTTAAGCCGGTCCTGATAGATACACGTAGTATCACAATGATGAACCAAGTATTCAAAAATAGCAGGATAATCTTATGTAACCTTTTGGATTAAATATTATATCTAGGTTTCGTTTAAGTAAAAAGTTACATGTATCTAAAGTAATATTCATGTTTTGTGTTTCGCGGGAAACAATAATATTTATAAAACTTAGAAGTAACCCTATATATGTTGAAAATTATATGCCAGAGCTCGATCTTGAACAGGTTAATTGAAATGTGACTAACAAGAATGGAATTTGAAATAAAACCAAAAAAAAATTTAATATATTTACGTCTAAATTGTGATTTTCAAAAATCATTCCTAGTTTTATGATTCACATCATAAAAGAAAAACTAAAACTGAATAGAACGTAATTAAATGAAAATAACACCCTTTTCCCTCTCTCCTTCTTTCCTGACCGGAAAACTGTTGATATTAATTCTAAATGCAGTGACGCTGATAGAAATTGGCTAGCTGCCATTTAATTAGCGCATCGCTGGTACACAGACGCTGTGTTTGAAACCTTTTAGTTATTTTTACTCGTAATTTAGCACGTAGATAATTAAAAAGACTAAAAGAAGATTAAAATATTGCACTTTTTTATTTTTGTATTTCATTTCGTCTTGTCGTATTCAATATATCTTGATATTTGATTAAATTAAAATTGTTGGCTAATGAATGAGTTATTTTTGGATTAGTTGAAGGTCGCGTGTATTTGAAAGTTAAACAATTATTAAATGTTCAGGTGAACTAATATCGGAATAGGATAATATTCGCAAGGCTCTTTAAGTGTGAATATCTCAAACAAAAAATAAAATTTTTATATAAAAATGTTGAGCAAATGGGGCAAAATATAATTTATGTTTTAGATAAAAACAATTGTATGTTAATATGAAATATATAAAGCATTTACTATAAAGTTACGATTTCTAACGAAATAATTATGCCAGATTGTACAATATTTGATGTCCATATTAATTTTATTTAATGATAAATTAAATGAAATTATGTTAAGTTTAAATAAATAATAACATTTTTAAGAAATTAATAAAATAATAAATCTAGATAGTTCTAAATATATTTTCATGAAAGAGTGGAAAAAATTCATAAAAGCAAATACTATGAAAAATACAAGAGGATTTGGGAGAGAGAGATACCGGAATACATACGAGAAAAAGACACAAGGAACATAAGAAGAATCGCAAGATTTAGATTGGGAAACGAAGATGAAGGCAGCATATTGAGCACTATTGAGAAAATAGAGAGAAGAGGATATGCGGTAGAGCGATAGAAACGCTGAAGCATATTAAATATTCATTTGAGAAAAAAGTAAAAAGTGAAAAGAAGATTGTGCAGGTATTAAAGGGAGGCAGTGAAAGGAAGCGATAGATGGAGATAGAGAGAAAAGGAACGGCAGAGTAGACAGAAGGTAAAGTAGCAGGAAGAGAGAAGCAGTCGAGTGTGCAAAGGGGCGGTACATCGTGCTAGAATTAACGCAGCAGCTGTTAATATGAAAGATCAAAATAGTTTTATATTTTATATTTCAATAAACCACAATGATATGTAATTTAATGTTTTAAGGCGGAAGAAAGTGGTACCTAATGGCAAAAATATTAAAATAAATACATATATATTTTCACATGTAGCAAAAGTATTTAAATGGTGATGATAAATTTATGGTAAATTTAAATATCTTTGGGAACTCCGATGAACGGAGAAAAATTGCATACAAGAAGAAATCTAGTACAAACTTCAGACTAGATACAATCATCGAAATACTCATCACCTATAACTTCTCCCTTCCCCAGTTCGCTATAAATTGCTTCTATAATGAATAGTTTTGCGACTATAACCGAATAATTTCCTCAAAAACTGCAAGAATTGGCCACCACTAATGACGTATTTATTTTATGGCTTTGCTCGTTACTAGTGCACTGTTATATCATCATCTGTGGACTGTGGTACTGGTACTGGTACTGCACACTTAAAATAAAACCAAATGAGTCGGAGTCCTCGTAAAGACTGTTGAACTACCAGTACTTGGAGTACCAGTAAATGTATATACTCGTACATATATTATTTAGCAATAAATACTCTGTGTGATAGTTACAATTCTAGATTGTGAGCTGGGTGGAAATGACCTTGTTTTCAAACAACAGAACTGCACACAGCATGAGCAATGCCAGCAACAGCCAGCATCACCAGCAGAGTTCCATGGCTCAGCCGCCCGCAATTCGCAATTCGCAATTTAAGATAAAAAGTACTGATTATTGTTATTATACTCGTAGCAAATATCATTTCTATGAATTAATGCCTTTATAACTGTATGGCTATACCTCAAAGTGCATATTGTACTATGTCAGTTGTATAACATTGAAATAAAGAAGGGAACAAAGACCTCGAACTAGCAGCCTCAAATTATCTGTCATCTGTACAAAATAGAAGAACATTTAATTGGTATGTCTCATTTTACCGCATCTCACATTGAAAAATAAAACTAAAGGTCTTATTCTAACTTGCAATTTTCAGTGCTCTTATTGGTGGGTGAAATTATGGGCTTAAAATTTTATGCCGGTTTCACACCAGAGAGACAGTTTTGTTTTATTTTAAAACAGTTCTGTTTTTCGAAAACAAACTGTTCACACTGAACAGACTGGTTTTGTTTTTAGAATTTTTCTGTGTGTCCCATAAAAATTATAAACATGATAAACAACAACTGACAAGCGCAAATGTTCACAAAAAAACAAAACTGCGCGTTCAAACCAAGCAGACTAAAAAACAACAACAAACGTGTTTTCCTTTGACCTTACCGGCTCCAGATAGGAATGTGTTCTGTTTACTAAAACAGCAACAAAAGACAAACATGTTTTAAGAACTGTCTCTTTGGTGTAAATATTGGTGTTTTTGTCCGTGTTTTATCTCTCTGGTATAAAACCAGCATTAGACCTGGTACAGACTAGTGCGACTCCAACATGCGGCATTCAACATTCATACACTTTCATTTATAAATTGACGTTATTTAGACATGAGTGTACTAAATTATGAATGAATGTTGCATGTTGGAGTCGCACTAACTGTACTGGTGTTAAAACGGAACCAGGGGCCCAATTTCTGCGTCTTGCGAGCAATGGTCGTGATCGAACAGAGGAGTGAAACATTTTACGAATCACTTTTAAATGAGTATTTCTGAACTATAATAATAATTAATAATAAAATTCAGGTATAGTATGTTAAAAGTGATTCGTAAAATGTTTCACTAATGTAAATCAGATCTGTTCGATTATGATCATTGTTCACAAAACTCAAGAATACAACGGGAACGACATCACAGAAACAGGACATTTCGTCTTTGGACTAATGTATTTGGTTAATATCAATAAAAGCAAGTAAACATGTTTACAAGTGGGTAGCGTCCTTACGTTTAAATTTTACAAAGTTGTATTACATATTCACAAAGTTAATCATTTTCCGTATTAAATTCTTCTTTAATTATTCATAGACAACGTTATAGAAATATTTGCAACCTTTGCAAACACAAGAAGCAAGGAATCAAAACCGAAATTATTCTATTCGTTTTTGATCAGATCAAAAATAGATTTTTTATTATGATCTTTTTGTTCTTCAATTACCATAATGGAAAATCGGTGAAAAAACGTTTTTATTATACCATTGAAAATATGCAAATTATGCAACTTTATGCAGTGTAATTTCGGTTCAAAATAACGGTACATGGTAACCGATATACTGTTTTCGGTTAATCGAAATCCAAAAATAAATAAATTTAATCGAAATCGTAATAAATTTATGATTATATTTGACACGTAATCAAACAATGTAAATAAAATATAGCGCTAGTCCAGCAGCTTATCGTCCACGCAATAAATATCTTGGGTACTCAGCAATTTTGATGATTTTGTCAAAATAAATATGACCTAATTAAGACTTCTTAAAATGGATACGAGGGCACAAAAGCAGAATCAATTACAGTATATACCATATTCAACAGAAATTAGTGAATCCAAACAAACTAAAAGTATATCAACATAGAAACCATAGGTAAGCAATATTAACTTGCTAAAAATGACTAATTGTTTAACAAAAACTTTCTAATTGTACAAGTGCATTGACGCAATATGCTTAGTACTGTTAACAATGGTTTGGATGCATTTAACCATCTTCATTTCTCTTAATTTTAAATACTATAGCGGAACTTTAATAATAATTACCAACAATTAATAATTAATAATTTATATAAATATTGAAATTTTAGTTATTAGTTATTTTTCAATGGGCTTTGAATATTTATTCTCATTATTAAATCATAGTACCTCATTTAACACTGATTTGATATAACGCGGTTTTACCAACGCGCAATAAATATAATCAATAAAATGCAGTTTAAATTTATGTGTGATATGTATATTTTGCAAGTTAATTTAAAAATAACTTCGCCCAGATTTTTCACCTGTAATGTTAATGTAAAAATGTGATTGGTTATTTGCCGAAATCAGCCTTAAATATTGTATTGACAATGATGATTATTAAAAGTGGTCTAATTCTGGTTTGTAATGTACAGTGATATTACGTATAGTGAAACGAATATTATTATAAATGAATCAAAGCGCACATTATACGTTTGAAGGAAAACTTATAAATAGTATTAGAAAGAGAAACATATTCCATAATTCACAATTGTATCTCTGTCTAACACACGTATTACCGCATAAGGTTGCTGAAACAATATATTATCTCAATAAGACAGGTTATTGTATGCAATTTTTGAAATTTAAGCGAAGATGACGTAATATTATTTAATGTAGTAATATACAATAAATAAATAGCATCATACCTAAAAATAATTTAATTAAAACTTCATAACAACAATCTGGTCACTCTTTTTTAATAAATACGTTAATACAAAATCAAAATTAAAATTAATTTTTTACCTTTTTCTAATTAAATTTTAATTATTTTCTGAGAAAAAGAAACAACATTTATTTTATGAACAATACACAAGTAAATATTATTTATATATATTTTATGTTCGAACACAGAGGTTGCAGTATAGCAGTATTGCAGTATTGCAGTGCTGCGTTTAAGTATTTGTTTCGATAAATCAATAAAAACAGTTTGTTGTGAGCTACAGGTTATAGCAGCACATGTATTTGATAAGATTCTAGATTATAGAATCGAACTTAGAATATTATAAAACTTTAGAATTGTAAGAAATGTTTATTAAATAGATTTGATTTAAATTTTAATTATTTCTTAATTTATAACATAATCCGTTTTGATCCCGGGTTCAATTCTGTACAAACAAATCTGGTAAAAAATTTAAAAGGTAAAAAGACAATAAAGTCACAAAACGATGTATATGTTATGTTAGATAAACCTTAAATGCTTGTAAAGGTGTTTAGAGAGTATTTATCATATTAATTATTTGATTTGTGCTTTTTAAATTGAACCAATAGACGACATACGCCTGTATTCATTCATATATACATTATATTGTATCCAATTAAATTAAAAGGTTAATTGAAATGAAAATAATTGCGAGTAGGCTCCCACTACAGTTACTGCGGCTACTGCATAATGAAAACGCACTGGCCACAACATCATTATAATAAATTAAAATCAACAATCTAATTGTTTCAATAAATCACCATAACTTATTTTATTTAATAAGCTCTTTGCATACATAATAATGTTCAACAATTGGAATCTATTTTTGTAGGTCTAACAAGTTAGGTAGGATTTAATTAAGATAATTTTATACCAAACAAATGTATTAATTAATAAATGAGCCACAATTAATGCAAGTAGGTTTATAACAAAATGATTATAATTTTCATATAATAATATATAAAAGTATAAACCAATCTTTCAGAATTCTTTACGCAATTCTTTTATCATAAAAAAAAACGGCAATTTTACATAATTCTTTTTACGTAAACTATAATTAAAAATTAAAAAATATGTAAACTGTTTTTAATGTAAAATTTACATAAAAATATGATTGCAGTTTCCAAAAAGAAGATTTCAATAAGGAATATCCTTTAAGAGAGAAATGTAACCCGTTAAACACAAAAAAAGGATGTTACCTTAGATTCATGTAATATTTTACTTAAATGAATCATAGTGATATTTAATCTAAAAGAAGATACTTTGTTGCCATTTAATCCTTAAAGTACTTTTTAAGATTATATAGTCTTTAAAGCAATCTACTTAAACAAAAATGATGCACAAAAAAGTAGATTTATTTTTCTGAATGCAGTAAAACAGGTAACAAAACGTTTTAAATTAGATAACAATGTTTATGTAATATCTAACAAACGTAAACGTAACCTTAATTACTGGTAACTGTGTTTAACGGGAAGATTGTAATAGCTGCAAAAAACACTTAAGTCATATAAATTTTCACCCTGTGTCACACACTGTCCTCGGGCCTTGTTTTGGATACCGCTGATCTGAATCGATCAATTTTAAATATACTGAACTATATATTTATATTGTTTTTAATATGATATTTGCTATAGTTTGAAATCATCAAGAGAAATTATTTAATTGAATTGAGTGTTGCTGAGGTTCGGACATAAACTTCGCAAATTTCTAAATAAATTTAGATCTTTATTTTAATCTTTCACCACAACAGAAAATGACGAAAACCCCAAAAAAAATAGCCTGTTTTATCATCGAACATTGAGAGGATTGAAACATCATAAAATAACACAGGATAGAAAAACAGATAGATAGTATGTTGTTAATTACATAAACTGTGTGAAAAACAAACAATACTTTTCTAAATTCCAATTGCGATCTTTTTTATTATACTATGAAACAATTTTTATAATCGAAATAAAAACAATATAAGATCAAAACTACAATAGCTCCATTTATATAAAATTTGAAAAATAATTATAAAAAATATAACAAAACAAATAATGTACAGAATTTTTGCTATTCTAGAATAATTAACTATTGCAAAGAAAGCCAATTTATTAAATGGTTATTAAAATTGCGATGATTTTTTAAAATATATATAGATGTATAAATTCAAAGTAAAGCGATAACATGATTAATGAAAAAGTTACTAAGCGCAAAACAATTGCTAAAAACTGCTTTAAACTAATAACTTAGAAAGTTATAAGTAGCTGTTTTCAATAAAAGCCGTAACATTTATACTGCGTTTTTTATTAGTATGAAATAAAATCAAGTAATTCTTTTAGCCAAAATACGTTAACGCTTGAAGAACGTTTGTTCGTAATAAAATAACACTATTTGACAACTCAAACTTCCGTTTAAAAACTTTTCATTAACTTTAATTAATATGATACGACAAATATTTATAAATCAAGAAGAATAAAAAAATACTAATTTATTATTAACAAACTAACCTTTGTCGTGAGTTGTTAGGATTTTCAACCCGGATATTTTGCAATACTAAACACCACAAATGACACTCGATCAACTGACTGACAATCACCTACGCCATTGTACTATGTGCACGCCGATGCATTTAATTCTAAAAGAAGTGATCTGAAGTTAGTAAATATTTATTCAGATTTACTTAGAACAATAAACTAACAAACTAAGTACTTTTCAAAATTCTGTATCGTTCTAGATGTGATTTTCTAAAATATATGATGTCACAAATATAAGCAATGTCTAATGTAACCAACATCTTATCATCTTTATAATATTTATAAATACGTCAATATACATTTCTTCAATTTGTAGTTATTTTTTTTAATTTTAAGTTCGCAAGTTTTCCTTTATCATGTGAATAAGGGTACGAATAAAAGAACACATTAATCTAGTTTGCTTTGAAAAGGCCAAGTGTGTATTTAGGTCTCCGAAAATATAAATTATTTAATAATAATGGTAGTTACTGCTGATACTTTTTTACCTTCTGATGAAGAATTAACTGTTCCCGAAGTTAATTTGTCAGGTCCTGCTCTTAGAGCTGGCGCGTTTCATTTAGGAAAACATTGTGAACACCAAAATAATGTAAGTTAATGTCAAAATTGAATCATTTTTGTAAATAAATGAAACTGTTCTCAAAGAATAAAAAACTACACATCAACCTGAGTATAATTAATGATTCTTAATACTCCTCATATGTCAGTTTTACTATTAACATAACATTTTTGTTGTCATAACCTCTAATCTATGAAATTGCTTATTATGCAATTGGCCTTAGTTACAACTTGACTGACACATTGTTTTATAACTATTTTATTCAGTTATTTAGATATTTGTATTTTGATATATGTTATTTTAATATCAATTTTCAGTCAATTTCATTTATAAAATATTTAAGATTAGTACTTTTTTAGGAATTCGTGCTGTGTAGGCAAGAACTTGATGATCCCAGAGCTTGCCTTAAAGAAGGTAAAGATGTAACAAATTGTGCTTTGGATTTCTTCAAAAAAGTAAAAAAATCTTGTGCAGAAGAATTTCAACAGTATGCTAACTGCTTAGACAAAAGTAGCGGTAATATGGCATTTGAGCAGTAAGTTTTCCTAAGTAACTATTTCATTAATTAAATCATAAAAAACAATTCCACTTTGCATTATTCACATTTTTTCAGTTGTCGCAAAACTCAATCTGTTTATGACAAATGCGTCTTTGATAATGTTGGAATTGAGCGTCCTGACTATGGATATTTCAGTCGGGCTAAAATTCATCATACCAATCGTCCAAAACCAGCTGTAGAAGAACCTACTGTTTATCCAGATGCTACTCCTAAGCTTCCAGAAGATTATCCAAAACCTCCAGCGAAATATGGATCTAGATTTCATTGGATGAACTAAGGTTACATTTGTTCCTTTTTATTTCATTTATAATCCGACTTACAAATATAGAAATAAAGATTTCTAGCAATTCCGATTATAAATAAAATTTAAAAGCAACTCTTGCTAACCACCCAGTAAACACAAATGTAGCATTTGCATAACATTTACGTATCAGAACGTTTAAAAGTTTATTTATGTAGCAGATACGTTTAGAGGTAACATTTATGTAGCAGTTTATATGTGTAGTGGCAAATTTTATGTAAATGTTACATAAGCGTGATTTGCGGGCAGATTTAAAATGTAGTTGACATTTTGAAATAACATAATAATTTAAATAGTTTCTGCAAAAATAATGTATATAAATAAATAATTACTAAAATAATTTGTTACTTTATTGTCTCATTTTATTTCATTTGACTATTAAATACATCTTGGATAAAGTTATTAATGTTGAAAAGGGTAAACTACGTGGGCTATTAATTGCATTGCACTCTTTTCAAGCATTTATTACACCATGGGATATAAATAATATTATTTAATGTTCAATAAATCTATATTTTTTACATATAAATTTTAAAGAGGATCAAATTTATTTAAAACACTTTCTAGAATCATGTTATGCACATCTGAGAAGACCTTCATAATATTGTCCGTATTTGTAGCAATCGTAAAATGGTAATAACATTCCCTCTTAGATGAACCAGCAGACAATCGCCCGGCTCCTGCTGCTTGTTCTTTCGTAATATTCTGAAATATAGAAGGGAGTACAAAAATAAAATCCTTAAAATAGATCTGGGATAATACATAGAAAAAGACATACAATCAGTTTATTTCTTATAAAACATCTAGTTCTAATGTATTCATCAAACTGATTTCCATCTTGGGCAGTTGCGTGAAACGATTCATATTCAGGAAAATATTGCACAATAGATTTTCCAGATCTAATTTTTTGTTCCAATGTGTCCTGTTTATTAAGGAATACTATAAATCCAGCATTCGTTAAAAACCTAAAACAATTTTCCTAGTTTAAAAACGTTGGTCTATTTCCGATGCTGAGTCGTATCACCGCAAAATTGGATATCAATAATAAATTTGGTATATAAACTTACCTGCTGTTCCATATATCCTTAAATAAAATAATTGATTCACGCAAACGATTAAAAGTTTTATCTTCACGCAAAGTTAAATCAAAATCACTTGATGCTAATAAAAATAATATAGCCGTGATGCCTTCAAACACCTGTTGAATAAATAAATTAGCCAAGAAATTTCACTTCAGTGTTGTTTCATAATTTTATGGATTTACTGTTGTATATTATATGAAATCATTTTTACATGTATCCACTTTTTTCGTTCGGAACGTTGTCCACCAACATCAAACATCCAAAAATTTTTTGTTCCTCCTCCAATTTTTTTAGGCGCCTATATAAAAATGAATTAAAGATGGTATAACTAAAATAAAATTTCATTTAATGAAATAAATTACCTCTATAGAAAACTCTATTTTTTGAATGCCGCTGGTTTTTTTTCTGCATTGCAAAATATCTTGGTCAGTTGGGGTATAGTTTGTTTGAGATATAACACTAATTTTATCTAAAAAACTGGATAAAAAATGTACGTTAATCTTACAACCTTAGGCGAGTAATTAAAAAAACTTACTATTTTGCGCTATCAATAAGTTGAAATTCATTAGAGCGGTTGTAGCATTCTTGCACTATCCTATCGCTCCACAAAGACTGAACAATATTAAAATATTCCTAAAAAATAAATTGTTTTAATAATATGTAGAATTTGAAGTAATTCGTAATGTTATACGAACCGGGGAGAAGTTGGCATGTATGTCTCCCAGTTTTAGAATAAAATCAACATTTTTCTTAGTTTCAGCGTTGTCAAACTCTAATCCCAGAAGTGGTACATTTTGAATCAAATCATATATCGATTCATGAATGTTACTTAATATATCTATAACTTTTTCTTTTCTCTCGCTAAAACAGGAGTAAAATATTGGAAAATCAATTAAAAAAAGCAAGTTAGATTTTATATTATTATCCCTACTACATAGAAGATATAATATAAAAGTATAAGAAGTATATAAAAAGTATAAGACAATAGAAAAAAAAAGTAGTCTATATATAAAATATTTTCAATAGAATTGATTATTTTGTAGTGAGAGATTTCTTTAAATTATTATTTTTACCGTAACTATATCACCTTAATACGAGTATATTAAAACTAATGCAGGGCATATTTAAAATTCCTATTACCATAGTTGTATATAATGAATATATAAGTAACTTAAGTTATAACTTAGCAATAACTTTTAATTATAATTAATTTTAGTCATTGCTAAACACAAAACAAATGTCTTAAATCCAAGAAATATTTTACTGTAAAATATTTAATATAAAAAGGATTTATTTTATAATTACTTTATAATCCTTAAAAAGATCGTCATGAATTATTTCTCGTTAGAAGAAACATTAGGAGATATATGATTCTATTAATCCCAAAAAGGTCACAAAATTGTATACAATAATGAGATAACTTTGTTACGTTACAGTTTCCTTTTTTTATGTTAGATCAACTTTAAGTATACATAATTGTGTTAGCGGCCAGTAATGTAAATTTAAATTACCTATCTGAAAAGCCTTTAATATGCAGTATTTTCATTTGTTTTATAATCGTTGTTTTTCCAGCTTCTCCTGCTCCAAGTAGAAGTATGCTGCAAATGGAAAAATACATTAACAAATAAAAGGCATAGATAACATATTTATTTTTTAATTTTTGCATACCTAATTGCTTGATCATACGGTTTAATCCACTTAGTAATATTTTTATCGATTTGTATTGAATGTACTTCCTCTTTAGTTGTTTTGCGACAGCACGACATCATAATTGGGTGTGTTAATTATATGTTTCACTTACTTTAAATCACATCCACATTAAACAATAGAAAATATCATGTGAAATTCAATCTGATAGCGTTTTATTTATTATCTTATAAATGTCACTACTTTGCAACATTGAATTTAATTTAGCACATGAAGAATATATACTAATAACATTTGAGAAAATTAATTTTAATAACTATCTTTTAAAGATCAACTATCTATAATTTAAATGAAAAGCAATAGATATTTGCAACACAGAATTATTATGAAAAATGATCGAATATCTGTGATAATATTTAGTAAGACATACACAATAATCTTAATTGCTATTAGTTAATAAGATAAGATTGTTATCAACGTCAACTACAGTTCGATTTGGCAAAATTAGGTTTCAATAGATAATTGACGTGACAATTATAATGAAAATTAAAGCTTCATCATTTTCTTCTTAGGCGGTAAGGTGTACATTTTATTATGAATTTTAAGTTCAACATAATGCATCAAAATATTGAAAAGAAATACGCACATATTTAAATATAAGTTTATTTTTGGAATTTTTAAGACATATACAATTAAGTAATTTTATGAAAGTCCTTTTTTTAAATTGTAGTTTTTTATTTTTGTGTTCCTTATTTTAACAGTGACCACTTTAGTTGCTCCTTTGCCGATTGTAAAACCTTAAAACAAAAATTTAGTGTATTACAAATTAAAAATTCTTAAATTTAGTAAAACATTATCTCCCAATTTCTGACAAGCAAATAATTTATTAAAATATCTTCTAAACTATCTAAAATATAAATAAATAATGATTTTAGACCTTATACTTTGTGAATAAAACAAATTATTATGATAATATAATATATATTATGATAAAAATATAGAATGTGTTCCTTATATGCTTACATTTGCAAACTGCAACTATAGCAAAAAAAACATTTATTTAAACAATACTATCATAACACTAGTCGAAACATAAAAATATGGCACTATGAGTTACATGCTGATCTAATAAATAAAATATCACCAAAACAAACTGTGTAGGGCATTGGTTACCTGTGCCACAGTTTGCTCGCCAAGTGGAATGTCGTCCGTACGTAGTGCTACTCGCTGTACAACAGAACTGGGATCTGCATCCAGGACAATACTAAAAAAAATACAACCAAATACAAAATTATTTAAATCACTATAAAACTAAATATGTATCTTATATTATAATACTTAAGAAACTAACCCTCCGTCACATATTTCATCAAACGCAAGCATAACTATGTCGAGGCTCTCGAGGACGGCTCTTTTTTCGACATTCTTACGTAAAATTAGGCTAACTGAATCGAACAGGCAATTTAATACTGACATCAGAATCAATTCATTCTCGTGTGAACTGCCCATTACATAGAAAAATAAATCAACATTACTTCTATATACGCAAGTTAAGCCATCAAGCATTATTATTTCAGCGTTAGCTCGATGTGTTTTGGTAAATAAATTCTTCTCGAATGATTTCTGTTCCTTAACAGTTGGAAAGACAGATTTATCATAATATTTGGCAAGTATTCGGTTACCATCATTATCTAAAATGCACATCCCTTTTACAGTGTATAGGGTTGGTTCCTGAAACATAAAATATAACTTGAAAAGCTGATACCGATTATGTGAAAAATGTAATTTCGTATACTTTGTAATATAATTAAATTTGTATGAGAGAGTATACACAATGCTTTTGTGTTACAGAATTATTTTGACATACTTCAATTTTGGTTAATTTGACTGGTAAATTTGATTAAATTTATAATTATTAGTGTTTTTGTTAGTGTAGTGTTGTAATTATTGAACTTTTTTATTCTAGTTGCTATTATAAGTATTTCAATGAACAGTAAAATCATGTAAAGTAAATGAATTTTAAACTAACCAACAAAATACCATCCATTTTAGAAAAATATATGTTTATCAACGTTATTTTAAGTAATCGTTATAATTGTATACTTTTTCACTAATTTATTTTATTTCTGTTATTAAACCATGCAGACGTGTCAAACATGAACAATACTAAAACAATTCGTCCATTCTCCGATAATTTACATGACGTATATCAATCTGACAGTTTTCTGACCATACTCCATCTATATTTCTATAGTGAACGTAATGCCAACATAAATAGATGTAGTAGACAGTAATAGTCTTTCGTTTAAAATATTATATTTCATTACTGTATTCATTTTTTCTGTTAATTAATTTTTAGCTAAATTATATAATAATTATCTAATAAATTATATAATCATATATAATTATATAATAAATATCTATATTGTTAACGTCCTACATGGTTTAATACTTGGATGCGATCCTCGTGACACATATTTCAGGCAACCGTGTTGTAGCTGAGAAAGGGTATTTGTGTTGAACCATTGATTGTAAGTAAACATGGAAATATACTTATGTACGGCAACAAATGTGCATCTTGGATTTGAGATCCCAAACAATTTATTAGAGTAAATTTTATTCATGAGAATTGAATTTTTTATATATTTTCTATATATAAAGACTTCTGTATATAAACGACTACTTCTGTATATAAACTCAATGCAAAAATCTACCTTTTTAGATTTTCTAACACTTGAGAGACATAAAACCTTGAAAATATGCTAATTATGTAAATAAATTATGAATTAGCAGATATATAAAATAGCAAAGTTATATTGAAGTAGTGATATACAAGAACATGTATATCATATTGAAATATATCTATCCAAATATATAATTTTATTCGTGAATATAATATAGGTTGATATATACACAGGGTCGCATTCTACTCATTATTGACCCCAAGACGACGAGAACTGTAAGGTACTTTTTAGTCGTCTACCATTTGTTCTTTAGTCTCATCGCAAATGCAATTGTATCCTCTATCACAAATATTTTAATAAATATTTAAGTCTTCTTCGTAATCCTGTAGTTGACTAAGGCCCCTGTGGTATATGCCCTTTAGGCTTTTGTCCAGAGTACTAATGTGGTTCTGTATATGCAATGGTTGGGATGCTTGGTAGACAAACTAAACATGTGATGTGTATGTGAACAAGATTATCTCTGAACATTACCTCTGAACACAAGATATTTGAAAAATATATGCAGATTCTTTCTAATATATAAATATAATTTACGTTGTACTTGTTTGCATATTTAATAAAGATATTTCTTTATATTGATTTATGTGTAGAAGTAAGTGTATACTATTTGTCTAATTAAATATTCATAGTCCAACGTTGGTCAAACGGATTTTCGTATGTATGTATGTATATTATCGATATTATCTCACAGAGGTATAGAAAGTTGTTTGTCATCATCATTGAGAACTATAACATAAATGCTGATATAATGACCAAGTACACACATATTGTTAAAGTGCCCTCGAGCAAACATTACATGATTTATTTGTTTTTATAATTTTAATTTTTCCAAACAGCACATCAAAAATGATTCGGCCAATACTTTTTGGTCGTGTCTCTCGTTCATTCCTTAATATAAGATGCTTTAGTGCTGATTCGTTTGGTTTAAATATAAAAGTAAGCATACATATTTATGTTATTTAAAAGTGTAATTTTTTAAGGTTATATTTGCACTATTATAATATTGTAATACACGGCACAGAATTGATAATAACTTTGGGTTATATTTGCACTGGTAATCACATTGTAATACACGGCACAGCAATGATACATTTTTTTAACATTATAATGAGAATATTGACGAAGGATTTTTAAATGGTTTGATTTTATTTTTGCAGCCTGATGTATTGACTGACACTTTTAATCGGCATCATAATTACCTAAGAATATCTTTAACAGAACGGTGTAATTTAAGATGCAAGTATTTTAAATAATATACATTTCCATTCCAATGCGTTAATTTTATTTTTGTAATAATATTATTTTTGTTTTAGGTAAATATTGTATGCCTGCAGATGGTGTTACATTATCACCAAAATCTCAATTACTAACTACTGAAGAAATATTACTCTTATCCAAAATATTTGTCGAACAAGGAGTTAATAAAATAAGATTAACAGGAGGGGAGCCGACTGTTAGAAAAGATCTTGTTACTATTATAAGTAAGTTGCAAACTATAAATAATTATTATGAAACAGTTATTTAACAATGTTTTGTAATTTTTACAATATATTTAAATTTAGGTCAGTTGAAGCAACTAGAAGGTCTCGACACGGTTGCTATCACAACAAACGGACTAATGTTAACCCGGCAGTTAGTAAATCTGCAGCGTGCAGGATTAGATGTTCTCAATATAAGTTTGGATACTTTAAAATTGTCCAAATATGAAGATATTACTCGCAGAAAAGGATGGGACAGAGTCATTGCTGGAATAGATCTCGCTATACAATTGGGTTTTAAGCCTAAAGTAAATTGCGTTGTTATGAAAGGTATGTATGGAAATATAATAATGTTTCATACACAGTTATTAGGCATTATGTTGCGTTTGAACATATCTGTTATGGAAATTCCACGATTATATTGTATTGTAAACATATGTTTTAAAAATGTTATATACCCTTTCTAGGGTTTAATGACGATGAAATCTGTGATTTTGTGGCGATGACAAAAGATCGTAACATTGATGTCCGATTTATAGAGTACATGCCATTTTCCGGCAATAAATGGGAAACAAATAAATTGGTTTCATATAAGGAAATGTTGAATAAAATTACTGACAAATGGAGTAACTTTAGGGCTCTACAAAACAGTCCGAATGATACTTCAAAAGCATGGCAGGTGCCAGGCTATGTGGGACAAGTCGGATTCATCACATCTATGACTGAGCATTTTTGTGGAACGTGCAATAGACTAAGGATTACGGCTGATGGAAATCTCAAAGTAAAATCGTAGTATAATTTTGTAACAATTTTTTTTATTGCACTCCATTATTTAATCAATAATTCCTTAATTATTTTAAATCAGGTTTGCTTATTTGGGAATACGGAAGTATCATTGAGAGATGCTTTACGAGGCGGAAGTTCCGAAGATGAACTTAAAGACATCATTGGCGCTGCAGTTAGAAGGAAGAAAAAGCAACATGCTGGTATGTAGTTCTGATTTTTAAATAAATTTATCGGTGTATTAACTTGCTTAGACCTATATATCCTGGTCCTAGTATTTCAAGACTTTTATGTATAATATGCATATCAATCCACAAAAACACCGCCTTTTTTCTAGGCATGCTGAATCTTTCTCGAATGGAAAATCGACCTATGATTCTTATTGGTGGATAATTGGATTTAATTCTATTGAGGTACATTGTGCATGTGAAATTTGCTGTTTGTGTTTCTTGCACTTTCATTTTTGTTTAAAGCTGAAATATTTTCCAACAATATTCTATTTTCAATTGCTTTTTTTAAAACAAATAGCCTTAAGTAGCTAAGCGAAACACATATTTTTTAAAAAAGGAGATCGTTTGCTTTTTATTATTATCTGTTATTATACATATGTAGCAGAAGGGGATTTTATTATTTTGTTTGCAATAAATATGTTAAATATGCAAAAATGTTGCTGCGGTTTTTGATAGCATGTTTCCTCACCTCAAACAAAGATGACGATGGAGATCTTCGAGGAAACTTTAGTCTAAAGAAGCTCAGGAGGAGTAACAAAAAGAAAGAAACAATAATTTGTTGAAAAATATTACTGAAGTTTCAATTTAAAGTTTGGCTGGCGACCAGGTCGAGATGATGGTTGGAAATACAATCTCACTATGTTTAAACTTATTTTATTAAAAAAATTTCTAATATTTTTATTAAAATAAACATATATATATATATATTGCTATACATAAGTTGTAAAACTAATATTATTGATTACTTCGTTGTTACTACAATTCAAATTATAACTAAAAAGCCAAATGTAGAAATACCGTTTGTAAATAAATTCTGAAATTTTAGAAAGAATGTAATGTTTACTATATTTTATATTCTTTTGTTTCAGAATCTTACACTTACACAACATTCCAAACTAAGACAAATATACAAAAATGTAATCCACTGCAGCTTTCACATTTATTCACAAAAAGTACTCCTCACAATTCCATTTTACGCCTATTTTCAACAGAGGAGAATAACGGTTTAACTCACGTAAACACTGATGGAAAAGCTCATATGGTAGACGTTGGAGATAAGGATATTACTCAGAGAACCGCCACAGCTTGTGTAACTGTCAAAGTCGGATCAAAAATTGCTAAACTTATTCAAGAAAACAATATAAAGAAAGGGAATGTTTTATCTGTCGCTGAGCTTGCTGGAATTATGGGAGCTAAGAAAACGTCTGACTTGATTCCACTATGTCATAATATCAATCTTAGTTCCGTTAATGTTAAAGCAGAATTGATAAAAGATAAAGAAGTTGTTTATATAACGGCTAGTGTAAAATGTGAAGGGAAGACTGGTGTGGAAATGGAAGCTCTCTCAGCGGCAAGTTTAGCAGCACTAACGGTTTATGATATGTGTAAAGCAGTTAGTCATGATATAACGATAACTGATCTGATGTTAATCGAGAAATCAGGTGGCGCGAAAGGAAAATTTTATCGCCCTACAGAAATATTTGTTGAATATAATAGAGAACCATTGCAGCCGAAAGAAACTTTTATTCCAACGCATATTTAATATAATGATTTTAATTCAGGTGTTGGGAGTTACTTTTCCGGGGAATTTTGTCTTGTAATTGTAATTTTTTTAATATTAACACAAAATGAATGCACTCTGGCACTATTGATATTTGTAAAGCTTTTGACAATAAAACATATTCATATATTCAGAATTAATTTTAGGATATATATACTTATATAACTTTAAATATTACTAATAAGAAAATATATTTTTGTAATTGAATAATTTTTTATTATATAAATTACATATTATGACGAAAATAAAATACTCTTATGCAATTTCATGTTATTTGAATTATTAATACAAGTAATATTCAATACATAATTATAAAATATAAGAATTAAATGTGTTATGTATATTTTTATTTCATTTTAAGCAGTTAGGAAGCCGTTTTGAAAGAAAAAAAAATTAATGAGAATTCAACGTGATTAAATTAAACAAAAAAAATATTAGAAATGAATAATAATTAAAATGAAGTTACTTTAAATGACCAGTTTAAGACATGAGAAGGACATTTCGCTTGCCGGTAGTAGTTCCAGACGTGGATGTTCCAGAGGTAGATATGGATTCATCGCCAGAATCCTCATTTCCACGAATGCGAATATTGTTGTCTTCTTTATACTTATTTATTTCAGAGCCTTTCTCAAAAAGGTTTTTATTTAGAACTTCTATCACTTTCTGTAACTGGTCTACGTTTGATCTCAAAATAGGTAACACTTCTTTGACAGTTTTCTCAACTAAAACTCCACCGATCATTCTGAAACACTTACGATCGGGTTGAACATATTCTAGTGTAGCGATGACAACTCTGAAATCATAATTAAGTTACACAATTTACAATTAATACAATTTTAATATAAAACATTAATTGGAATAAAATGGTTATTGAGTAATAAAAATCATAAAAGTAATAATAATACATAAAATTAATATTTTAAAGGATTCAATCAATGCCAAATTAGTTACAAGCAACAATGTTTGATTGTGAATATAATTTAAATAAATATAAAAGTAGGGTTAGGAATAATTCATAGTATTCAATCAAACTGTACAATTATTTATACATAATCGCGATAGAGTAAATATGAAATTGCAAATGGATAGAATGAGAAAAGTACAATACTCATGCAAACAATAAATTGTGAACATTTCCGTAGTTAGAATAACTAACCTATGCTCATTCATATCCATCTCCAGAGTTGACAGTTTATTTGCTATGTTACGTTGTTCGGTGCGTAAAGCTTGAAATTTTTTGAAAATCTCCTCATGTTTTTTGGAAGGCCCCTTTTGATTTGAATGTGATGTAGATCCCTCGCTATCTGTACCTCGGCCAGATCCTTGATTTAGTAGATCTGGAATTTTATTACCAGAATTTGCCTCATCAAAATCGTTATTTGATTTGCTATATGTGGAATCGGTAGACATTGTTTATTATAATTGAAGTATCACAAATAATAAATAACTTCTCACGTTGTAAACTTTATCTATATCAAATTACACAAAATTACACTCCGTTAATAAAAGGTGCAGGCGGTATTGGGGGGTGCCATGTGAACTGCTATGAACCATAGCTGTTTCAGTGTTCAGATGAATAAATGTTTTATTGATAGATGGAACCACGATGAAGCTATTTAAACATTGAAATTTAAACAGCGGCTATTTTAATTTCTTTGATAAAAATTTGTATTTTGTCTTTGATAAAAAAGTAAATATAGAAAATAATATTAAATAATATTATTATAATAATTGTTGTTATAATAAATATCGGAGTCTATCTATAATTGTATATTTTTAATAATAATAAATAATTTTTAAATTATTCTAAAGTTCCACTATTCTTTAAATACTTACCATCATTGGAATTATCCCCCATTTTTACAAAGAAGCAAAAATTCACGAAAACTGGTTGAAGTTATACCTATTAAATTGATAAATTAAATTGTTAAATTGATAAATAATATTATTACTATTATCTTTGACTAATACCTGATAAATTGGACGTGAAGTACCTATGGACATTGACTAAAAAACTAGTCTTTGTAAGACACTATAAAATAACTAACAAATTTGAAATATAATTTGAATATTTTAATTCTTTAAATAATGTCACTTTTATTTTATTATTTTTCAATTTATTTTTATAAAGTTTAATTGTTGACTTTAATAATATCTATTAATAATTAAATACTTATTTTCAATATTCACTTATTTTAATATTTTATGGGGGATCTAGCAGTTCACTTTGATAATTCGTATTAAGTTTACTTTGGTTCACGATAATACAACTGAAATGGATGTTACGCTGTAAGAGCAAGTCAAGGAGCAAGTTATGGAACCTCAAACAAAATCTTTGCTGAAGTTGGTTGAAATTTAAGACTCTATTGAGGAAACGGATATTTTCTAAGATTTCTATAATAGATATAAATGTTGAAAGTTACATATATATATAAATATATATATATATATATATATATATATATATATATATATATATATATATTTATATATATATATATATATATATATATATATTTATATATATATATCCTTTTTGTAGTTTAATTTATTTAACGTCGGCCTATTTTCGATACTGAGTTCTATCATTGACGTACTTGACGTTGGCAGTTTGTTGTAATATTGGGGCCTCACATACGTGAACTGCATCACTACCTGATAAGTTTATGATTTATGCAGATTTATGTATATCAATGTATAGGTTGTACATAATTAATTTAATTTGATAACAACCAAACCCAGAAAAAATAACTCTGGTCTGGGGATCGAACCCAAAGACACAGTGGTCAGCGTCAGTCCACTATGTCGTCCATATTCATGTATCTTCTGTGGAAATATATAAAAATAATATCAATTTCTGAATGTTTTTAGTTATACTTAGAACAGATTTACATTTATTATCTCTGATTTTCATGGCTCCATCATAATATTGGAACTAAAAGTTTAAGAGTAGATATAGAATGAATTATAAAAGAAGAAATAAGATAAAGAATAAATTATCATAACATTTCCTGGTGTAGCATCATTAAATAGTGTATATTTAAATACTATACTTACTTATTTTGCTATAGTAATTCCGGGATAGAATCCGAAAGAGCTAGTTCCAGGTCGAAAAGTTTTCCGGAGTCTTCAAACTAATTAACTTTATAAATTAACTATAATAATTTCTAAATACTTATTTCCTCATAATAAATTATATTTAAGGGTAAAGCTGAGGTTATATTTAAAATTATAGGGGTGAGTTAGGATTTAAACAACATTTATATATACTATTTTTATTGTAAAAACAATATATTGAATTACTATTACTTGAAAACTATTTTCTAAATATGTAATGTCTTTGAATGTGTGATATGATATTTTTGTAAAAAAGGGTTTTAATATATAATGGACTTATAATAGATTAAAGAATGTTAATATTGTAAATGCAGGCTACTTTGATTTCATTTGATATGTACTAACAAAATCTGCAAACTTATTTTATTTATCACATTTTACCTCGCTAGTCTCTGAGCAATATTCCATTATCCTGTCTCTTTTTAAAATTATTTTTGAAGCCGCCATCTTGTTTTTGTAAAATTAAGTAAAGCACTTAGGCATGGCGGACGTTCGACGGATTAGATGGACTTGTAAAAATTAAAGCATTATTTAGGAGTATTTGTTTTATTGTTATTGATTAATGTTTGTATTGTGTACCAATAAATTTTAAAATGGATGCTGTAAAAGCATTTAACGCAGAGGTGAGTTATGCTTTGTCAAAATAGTGAAACAGTTTTTTAATTATGTGTTAACTACATATATCAATGACTATAAATATTATCACTACATGAAATAAGAAAACTGTAAAGTATGATAATATGTGATAATAATGTTATTGTTTTTATGTATGTTATAGCTCTCTGCTCTGTATGAAGAGCCACCGCCTATTACTAAAGCCAAAATGAACGCCATAACTAAGGGAGCTATTAAAGCAATAAAATTCTACAAACACGTAGTTCAAAGCGTTGAAAAATTTATTCTCAAATGCAAGCCAGAATACAAAGTTCCTGGTCTTTACGTAATTGACTCAATTGTACGACAGTCTCGACATCAATTTGGAGCCGACAAAGATGTTTTTGCAAGAAGATTTTCTAAAAATATGCAAAATACATTTCTTAATCTGTTTCGATGTCCGCCAGAAGACAAGGTATATTGTTATAATAAAAAAGTTTTTTTTAAACTTAACTTGTGTTAATTTATGTTAAAACACCCTTTCTTTTCAGAGTAAAGTAATCCGAGTGTTGAATCTGTGGCAGAAAAATGATGTTTTTGCTCCAGACATTATCCAACCCCTCTTCGACTTAGCAGACCCTAATAACCCAATTCATAAAGAGGCTGCTGCCTCAGCTAATGGTAAGTACATATCCGGGAGAGAACGAAAAAGACATGTTATTATGTAAAACCGTTAAAATTTCCTGCAATGTGTAGGTGTTACAACTGTAAATCATTTAACAAAAAATTCACCTGCAGCAATAAGAACACCAACTACTATCGGAAAATCTGGAAATAAACACTCTACAGATCCTGATTGTTCCAGCCCTCTACATGCATCACAAGCAAATGTAAGTGTTTGAAGTGTTAGATTAGTCTTAACGGCTTTGCAGTAGAGAGAGTAGCGAGAGAATCCTTGGCAGTAGGCTGTTGTATTTTGGGATTCAATTTCCGATACAGCACTCCCTGCAAATTAAGTGTGTATGCTGATTGACATTCATTTAATGATGTAGTTTATATACAAACCTTAAAAACAACGAACATTAGGTAGAGACCTTTAGTAATAGCGACTAATTTACTAGTATCAGAAATAAACCGACGTTAAATAAATAAGAAACGTTATACCACAGCAACTATTTTAACGATATTCTATTGTATTTTGAAGTTTACTGTATTGTAATTATTCATTGTTCTTAATTGTAAACAATAATATTAATATATATATATATATATAATATATAATAATAAATATAATATATAATATATAAATATATATATATATATAATATATATATATATTATATATATATATATGTATATACAGACACAAACATATATACAACATATACATACACAGACACAAACATATATACATTTTTTATGGTGATGGGATCAAAGATTGTTAATGAATTGTTATTACAGTTCTACAATATTAGTAAAATCTGTTTTAAGCAACTCAGGGTCATAATACAGTTAGTAAATAAATTTTAAAAATCTCCTTTTTCCCCTTTCCCTATATGCATATATATATATATATATATATTGATTTAATCATTATCGAAATTTAATTAGTTATTTTATAAGTATTTAGTATATTTGCAAGGGCTATTATATTATAATATATTTTTTTTATATATTTTACGTTACTAATTATCATACGATAAACTAGGCTTAAACAATATTATCTATTAAAAGTGTGACGTAACTTTTAAACCATATTCCTGTGAAAAGTTTACTACTGGCATAAGCAACATTAAATTAATTACGCAGAATTAAGTGTTCAAAAAACCGATGGATTAAGTTTATCTATTTTATTCGTGTTTAAAATGGTTTATTTCAGTGCTCAAGTATTCGAAGTAAAGTTTATATTTAAAATTAACCACCAGTGGTTGTTTGTTAACTGTCGAAGTTAACTAACTTTTGTGATAACTATGAGTATATCAACTGACTTAGGCTTTTGTTAAAATGAATCGTTATAAACCAATAATTGTTCTAAGTGTTCATTATGTCCGAGTGTATTGTGTATGCCTTTCGGTTATACAATTTTCTGACATTTATTTTCATAATTCATGTTCTCTTCGTGTTTGGTTATAAACCTCTAGGTGTTTCACTTCTGGTTTATGATTAATTACAACATTAATTTATTATAATAATACAACTATCTGTATTGTATTAATTTGTAATACTTCATATAAAATATGTGGTTACTCACTCTCATCATTTTTCATACACACTTACATATGTGCATGTGAGATTAGCATGTACCAATAATGATAAAAACATTTTCAGTTGTTTGCGTAGTGATAGAAGAATAAATCACATTAATGTATTGTGCAACTATTCCACTAATTTGAATGAATTTATGTGTAACAAGAGGTCGTCCACGCAAGAAAAATGTAAATAATCCTATAAACTTATCCCAGCTTCCGTTCCTTACATTCTGTGTATAGTAATATGCAATGAAATAATAAGAATATTATGCAATGTATTGCTGACCGAATTGGTAACACTATTATGATTTCATGGTACATAACTAGGCTGTACTGGGTTCTAACCAGCAGTTGCAACTCCATTTACAACAATTACAACAACTTTTACTGAGGCAGCGGGACTCGCCTTCCAAAGGACCTCCAGGAACGGGTATCCCTAATAAAGGAATAAGGAATGAGCAATTTAAATTTGATAAAAAATTATTAGACTATGATTATAGCGAAGAAGAAGATGAAGGTAATTGCAGTCCAAAAGGAGTAATTGAAAATAACCTTGGAAGGTAAAGTTTCATTTTAAAATATTTTGTACTTTTCTTACTGTTTATATATTGTATATTTGTTCAGTTTACAAAATTTGCACAAAATTACCATTAAAGAGACGTCAACATTTATTTAGAATATTTTAAGTTTAAATAATATACATAACGTATTTATTTACTATCAGTATATATTTATTCGAACCAATGTTCAGAATTTTAAGTAATCCGGATGTGATGCGACAACTACAAACACTTCAGGCGCAGATGACAGCACAGCAAGTTTCGACTGCTCAAAATTTTTTAAAACAAACAGAATTTGAAGAAACAAAAAGAAAATTATTGGAATTTGAAATGATGAAGCAACAAGAAGAAGAATTTGATAAACACCTCGCACATCTGGCCCCTGTGAGCATAATTTAAAATGAAAATATAATGTTTTATAATTTGCATTAATTTACTTTGCTTTTGTATGTGTTTTATTTAGTTACAGTAGATATAATTTTAAATAATTATTTTGAGATCAACTATTTATGCTGTATTATGACCTTCGTATTTAATTATATCGTATACAGGGCCGTGCTTTGACATTTGTGGGCGTTAGGTTCCAGATCCGAGCCTAATTTTGTTTAGACCTTTTACACTGGTTTTTTTTGCCTTTTGACAAACGCGGCCCTTAATACAAGTTAATATGAAAAATTCAATTAACTACGTTATATTAATTACGTTATTATTAATTAACTACGTTATATTAATTACGTTATTATTAATTAACTACGTTATCGCCTGTGACTAGGAAACACTTAGTATTTAATATATTTAGTTTTAAACAATGATAGTTTTCTTAATTAGGTTTAAGGGTGAAAGTTTTTTTTTTCTAATTGTATGACAAAATATGTTTATTCAATAATGATTTATGTATTTATGAGCATGTATTATTACTTTTTTTTGTTTTGGTTGCTTTTTACTTTAATTTTACATTTCTTAACAAATTGAATATATGTTTAATACTAATACACATTTTATGATTCATAACTATTATAATTATTAGGAAATATTTATTTCAGAATCTTCCTTTTGTAACAGACTGTGAATTACCTGGAGTGGCTGATATTTCATCTTCGACTGTGTCATTTACTGGTCCAGATATAACACAGCCGCCACCGGGCTTTCCGATACATGATTTGAGTTCAATGCAAAATGATGATAACAATTGCAGTGAAATTGAGTTTGTTGGAGACGATGATAATAATGTAGTAGTGAGTTATATTTTGACTTATTTAATATTTCTTCTTTTTAAAAAATGTTTATGTCCTTTTCTGATTTTGGTCTAAAATATCATATATTTATTTCTATGTTTAGTATAAATGTATCAACCATTCGTATAAGTAACTTTCGTAATATAATAATAATTATATATGTAATTTATTAATAGGTAATTTTAGATGGAAACGATTCCGGATCTCGATCTCCACCAATTGATCGTCATCGTAGACGTCGTTCTAATTCACGCGATCGCAATAGAAGAAGGTCAAGGTGATACATAACTAATAACATTTTATTTGTTGGTATAAAAAGGTCTTCGATCTGAGAATTTATAGAACTGTGTTCTTGTACTATGTAACACTTAAATTATTATATCTATGTAAATCTCTTTTATAGATCGAGGTCATCAAGGCGACGTAGATCGCGCGATAGGTCACGAGATCGGGGTGTTAAAGATGATAGAAGAGAAAGAGACCGTGATAGAGACAGGGATAGAGAACGTGAAAAGGAAAAAGAACATGAAAGAGAAAGAAAAAAAAGAGGACTGCCACCAATAAAGAGAGATAACATGAGCGGTTAGTGTGGCTGTTTCTGTTTTATTAGTCGTTTGTGAAAAAAGTTAATTCTATTCAATATTGTGGCTTCCTATACTCTGTAATATCCATTCAGCATTGTGTATGTGTGTTGTAAACCCTCCTATGAAAAATATATTTAAAAAATGTAATCATTATTCATATTTAATAATTGTTAAATTTCAGTTTGTAGTACAACATTATGGGTTGGACACTTATCTAAATTAGTTCATCAAGAAGATCTGTCGGATACGTTTGGGGAGTATGGCGATATTGTGTCGATTGATTTAATTCCTCCGCGGGGATGTGCATTTATTGTTATGAATCGACGACAAGATGCATACCGCTGCCTCACTAAATTGAAACAACATAAAATGCAAGGAAAAGCAATAACGGTGAGTTAGTCGAATCGTCATTTATACCTATCGATCTTTAGGCAAGTCTAAGTTTGTTTCTATATTATGTTAAAAGATTGCTTGGGCACCTGGCAAAGGTATGAAAGAAAAGGAATGGAAGGATTACTGGGAAGTGGAGCTAGGAGTATCATATATACCATGGTCAAAACTCAAATCAGATGTAGATATTGATTCTTTAGAAGATGGTGGTATGATTGATGAAGATTCTATGCCACATTGGTTAAAAGAACGGATTCTACGATCTAATAGCAACAAACCAAAACCAGCGCCGAGTGAAGAAAAATCTGAATTGATGATATCTGATATAAAAACTTCAAGTTCTTCCGATGCTTCTTCTGTTTCAACGTAGGTTTCATTTGAATTACGATTTAAATTACGATACTATCATCTTCACTTACGTTATACAAATTACTTTTTAGAAGTTATTGTGCTTCGGTTTTTATAATTATCTTTCTTTATTAATAACATATTCTTTCATTAAGTGATTTAGAAGTTAGCTCCACTAGCTCCGATTCTTCAGTATTAATTAGTTCTCCACCTCCATCACCTATACGATCACTATCCCTTCCAAAAATCCAAGATAGTATCCCAGATTCAGAATCTAATAATATTCCAAGTAGTAGTAATTTTCACATTGCTACTTTTACGCAAACTGTACAATTTTATCAGTAAGTATCTATAATAAATATATGCTAGTGCTAATTTATACAGTTATAAGCAAATTGTGTCTTTCAGTCATGTAAGTAGATTGTATTGTCATGCATGGTCTTTTTTTTTTCATAAAGGTTTTTGCCAATTCCTGAGAGATTAGCTGTCACATCTGTACCTTCCATATTGGATACTAGCCAACCACCACCAACTACACCATCAATGTTAAGAATGGCTCCAGCTCATTTGTCGGTTCCACCATTTTCAATTCCTCCTGTTCAGAGGTTAATGGGCTCAATGGGTAAAATTTTATTAGTTAATCAATTACGCACCAATAAAAAAACGCTTATTCATATTAAAAATAATTATTTCCCAGGTTTACCATTACCTCCAAATCTTGGATTACCAATGGGGGTTCCTCCTCCAAATATTTTAGGGTTACCAGCTTTTACGACCACTGGGGCTCCTTTAGTGAATTCTATTCCATTACCGACGGTTGCTTCACAGGATAAAACTGGAACAGCTCTTGTTCAACCGCCGTCCATGGGATTAGTATCTTCAGCTAGTGATACCACGATGAATAATATAACTGATATACTGCGTGTTCCATTTGGAGTTCCAGCTCACTTACATGTAGCTCTCGCACAACAACAAGCTGCAAATATGGCTGCAGCAGCTGCAATACAACAACAGAATATCCCAAGTAATAATATACTGTTAAATAATAATCATGATGACAATATGGATATTGATATGGATGATGATTTGCCAAAGTCACAGGAAAAGCCACCAATATCACTAAGTGATCAACTTTTAGCGGCAATAAGTGGTAGCAACAATTCCTTTACTATACCCCCTCCAAATCTACCCAAAGCACCCATTGGAGCCCCTTTTCATTCGAAAGATGTTGATGATCGTCCTTCAGGGCTTGTTACTTCAGAGCGTAACGACAGCAAAGAGTACGCTGAAAGTAGAAATAATAGTCGCGATCACAGAGACACACGAGACCGAAATCGCGATGATCGGGATCGTGACAGTCGTAGAGATCGTGAGCGTGACCAAGATAGAAATCGGGATAGAGATCGTCGAGGACGAGATCGAGGAGGGAGGTGGCTAGATCAAGATCGTGATAGTAGAGATAGTAAATTTAACACAAATTCGGATCGTAATGATAAATCAGAGAAAAGCTTACAAGAAAGATTAAGGGAAATGGCAAATGAAAGTTCATTGAGTAATATGGCAAAACGTGATGAAACACCCTACAATAAAGATCGACGAGATTTTAATCGCGATTTAAATACATCTCATCATAGTGAACGACCAACTCCAAATACATCTGCTCCTCCGTCATTGCTTGATTTGCCATCTGTACCACCTCCTGCATTAGATGATAGTTCTCTTAGTCATCCCGACGGTGATCGATCTTTCTGCGGTAGAAATGCAGGACGAAATTTTGACCGTAGTTTTCAAGGAGAAATATTTGATTCTCGTCGTGCTGGTAGGGACGAGTTACGTCCTATGCGTCCTCTTATGAATGATATGGATATGTACGAGTATGACATGCGCAGAGAAGGTAATAATTAATACTTTATAAATGGTAGCTAGAATTTTTTCAATGTTGTATATTATTTGCATATGATTTAGATTATGACCGAATGGATGATTTAGGAAGAGAGAATTTTGATAGAAGAATGCGTGGCCCTCCTGATTTTTTTAATCCACGTGGTGATAATTTCTCATTAGGACCAAGGCCACAAGGAAGACCTATGATGATGGGGCGTCCCGGACCACCGCCATTTGGTCCACGCGGTCCTATGCCACCTCATATGCGAGGACCCAGAGGTGAATACATTGAAACAATTTAAATTGGATATGAATTTAAGTACACAATATTTATTGTTACATTATAGGTGCATGGATGGACAGCGGTCGACCGGGATTTATACAAAGAGGCAAACCGTTTGATGGAATGATAGACCCTTATTTTGATAGAGAAGGACCAATTTTTGATGTTGATCGAGAGTATTCACGAGAAGAGCGTCATCGAATGGATAGAAGCAGAAATGATCGTCGTAGTAGTAGAAGCACAAGTCGTGTGGATGAAGATGTTCGTCGCCGTTCCGATCGGCGAAATTCCCGATGGGGAACATTTAGTCCAGATAATAAACGAGAAAATAGTGAAAGCAAATCGCAGGATAACACAGAAAGTGAAAATCCTAAATCTGAACAAAATCATGAACTTGAAAATCAGGAATATCAAAATAAGAATCATGAAACAAATAAAGACGAAGAACATGTAGAAAACACTATACGTACAAATGATGTTCGAGAAGAACACGAGAATCAGTCAGACTGTCAGGAAATAATACCAGAACCGATTTCAGACAATAATATTTCGGTAGAATGCAATATATCGAACGATACCTCTGAACTTATTGAGAAAGATACGTTCTTAGAAAAAGTTGATGATATAGTTCATACCAGTGAACAAAATAAGAGTCACATAGAACACAATTCACATGAAAATCAAAATAGCAGTCCTTGCAGAAATGTGGACGCAGTAATAGAATCTGTTGTACCCAGTGAAATAATTGATTCTGTTTGAGAGACTAACTGATTGATAGTGTACCGATTTAAACCTCATACGAAGTAACATGTTGGGTTTAAGTTTAGTTAATTAAGAAATGTTTTATATTTTTGTATTAATGATGCAAAAATTTAATTTAACATAGAAACTTTTAAGAATATTTACAATGGAAGTGTGTGGAATAAGCGCATCTGTGATAAAGAGTGAACACAGGATACATTTGCCGCGTGTACTCTTGCCTAAAAGGAAATGACCAATAATATTTAATGCTACTGACTAAATAGAATATTAGACCATTACTATAAAATAATTGATGGAGACCTAATTTTCGTTAATTGTAAAATATATTTTTTACATATATGAAACTCTTATAAATTATTTTTTATTTAAAAACGAGTTTTTTCTTCTCTTATAAACAACATTTTCAATGTAGTCAAGAAAAACAACCAAAGGTAGGTGGTTCGGCGGCTGGAAGGTGAAGTCCTGTGTTCACATCATGTCAGCGCGCTTGGAAAACATGCCTCAACAACTTGGGAACACCATCAAGTGGGAACAAGGGAACTAGCGCTTGCACTCAAACTGAGTGACTTGTGCAAGGTATGGTGAACACTTGTTTATTCAAATTCTATTGATTGATATGCCTATTGATCGTATGTGTATATACATATATATTATAACAAAAAAAATATATATATGTATATAAATATACATATATGCATATATACATATATATATATACATATATATACATATATATATTTATATGTATATTTAAATATATGTATATGTATATATATATATATATATACATATATATATTTATATGTATATATATATATATATATATATATATATACATATATATATTTATATGTATATATATATATATATGTGTGTGTATATTTATATAAATAAATTATTTATATATTTGTTTGTATGGTTATCTGTGTATGTAGCACCATCAACCAATGTTTGCAACCCCCTATTCAAAATCTATTACTTTACATACCATATAAGGTAATGTTCGTGATAAACCGTATGATAAAAACATTTTGATGCTATAAACCCACCCATTACTCATATTTAATTTTTAGTCGACTCGTTATGATATTAAAATCCCAATCGTGAACTTGATAAAAATATATTATTTATATCTACGCATTCTGTGTTGGTTGTATGCAGTAATAACTTTATTATTCAAAAATTAGTTCTACTTATATTAAAAGTTGCCTCTTCCCCTCAACTCACACTTTCTTTATGGGTGCACTTCTATCACACTCTTCTAGCCTTCATAGGCTATTTATGCTGTTCTTTATGTATTTAGAGAGTTTTACATTTGAAATCGCGAACGTAAAAAAATAAATTGTAAAATAAATTTTATTTTGAAATTGTGTATAGAGAAATTTTAATTTTCATTTCGTTTATATTTAAATAAATTGTACATGTTTTAACATACTTATTTAATAAAGTATATAAAAATTATTCTATGTTTTAATCTTAGATCTCATAAGTTTTGGTAATAGCGTGGTGTCGGTGTTACATTGTTTTAAAAATAGTGTCATACTATTTATTTTTAATTTAAGAAGGGCTCTTGTAATACTATAATTAAAATTCAATTTATGAGCAATATAATCTGATTCGTACTATAGTATAGTGCTTAGTGCGAATATAGGAAAATAATTGCAGACTTAAAACGTGGCTGAAAGTCGATATTACATTTATAACCAGAAACAAACAATTATGTATTAATATAGATATTAATATATACTCGTATATTTGGAATTTTAAAATATTTTAAACATTTTTTAAAATATTTTTAATTATTTCTATATATTAAATTTTATAAAAATTTTCAATTCTTAATCAACAGAGAAGTTCAAAATATGTTGGTCAGTTCAAGTCTCGTGTTAGCTCTTGTTAGTTTTGTTTGCTATTCTATCAAATAGTACATAAATAATACAGTAACAATTTAAAGCATCTGTATCAGTATGAAATATACTACATTTGATTTTTTTTAAATTAGGTTTAATTACATATCACTTTAAATTTGCAATTGGTTATAATACATTTTGTAAAAAAATTTGGAAATCATTATTTCCTAAATAATAGTTTTTCAATTAAAAAATGATAAAATATATAACTACGGTTATTCACTAGAGTAATTTTGTAAAATAATAAACAACAGAAGCAGTGTAAATAGGTCCAAGAAAAACCCAGATCTCTTCTGCGCTCTTTCCACTTAATATCCCGAATAAGAAATTATCTCCTTGAAAATTCCTTAAAAAAATAATCACGTAAATGTAGAGCATTTAATGCAGAATTCGCAATACTAATGAATAAATATTAGGAAATTGGGTAGATTTTTATTTTTACACTTAATAAAATTGTACTGTAACAGTATGATATTTCTATCGTTATGTTAATTGGAATAACTGTTGCTTTAAGTAAATCTCTTACTAAGCGGTATCAGTATTATGATTTACCGCTTAGATATATTAAAACTAAGAAATATAATTCTGAAAATTGGCATAAATCGAACTTGCTTTTTTTGCATACGTGGTAAGTATTGCGAACAATTAAATTAGCTTTTCTCAAATATTTTTAAATGCAGTAATATGCATCACATGGTTTCAACATCGGACAAATGTGTTTAATAATAATAATACATAAAGTTATAATCCTGAAAAAATAAGCATATTTACGCTTCAAATTTTTATCTATTATCTGGTCTTTTTATCGTATGAAATATAGTGATTAATAGACAAATATAGATTGTTAATGAACTCAATGGAACTACTAATTATTTTGTCTTGTTGAAAGCAAATGATACTACATCGGTCATTCAGTTTTACGCTTAATATAAATTTCACAGTAGCCGACACAATATGAGAAATATGTCAACGTTAATAAAAACGAATTTAATAATGTCATTTCAAAGTATTGTCATTATTATTGAACCTGTAATATCAAATAACATTTGCTACATAAATGTTATGTAAACATTACTTGTTTACTGGGTTGGATTATTTCTTTAGATATTCTTAGTTGTACATACACAATACCGTTGCTATTATATACATTTACATCCAGAAAATGAATTTGTTGTCAAGTAATTTAAATATAATTAACATGAACTAAAAATACATATTTAGGGCCTTTATTTGAGTATGAAACATATTTAATTTTGGAAGAAAAAAATGTAAATGTAAATGCCAGGGTACCAATAGACTAGACTAATTTTTTAATAAGCAGAAGACTGGATTACAGATATTATCGATATTCTTGGGCCTTCAAAAATGATTAAAAAATTTACCAGATTTATTACCGCACTGAAAATGTAAATCGTTTTTTTCAAATCGACAAAATAAGTAATCTTCTTAAAGACAATTGAATTTGTATAAATTTGACGCGGCTTTTATTTTTCTAGGTCTACGTTTTTTTTTAACAATTTCCTTGAACCACTTTATTTTTAGCGGTTCAAAGTAGAAAACGTACGATATTTTCATTAAACAAATTATCTTAGATTATTTGCTGCCATTGAAATGTTTGCATGTGCTTGTATCGTGTCCAATGAGTGTGTACAAAGCATTACTACTTAGGCTACTGACACTCGTCATGTTGTAAAAAGTCCACGTGGGTTATACCCCGTGCGGAGCTGGTGTTACATTGAATAATAATTAATCGCTCATTTTTATCTTCTTTGATCTTAAAAACAAGTACTTGGTAACTTGGCGATTTAAATCCAGTCTTACTTCTACAATTATATTTTAACGCATAGAAGCCTAAAAGTATCTATATTTGTAATAAATAAAATGAATCAAATTATATGTTAAAGTTTTGCTGAACAAATAGTATGACCTTTCAAAAATAAGCTATATCTTATAAGATGAATACATTTTATTACACTGTGTAATTCATATTGATTGATATCAGTAACATTTAGAAGATCATGCTTTTAGTTCAGCTAAATTTTACCATACAAGCCCATTCTATTCAGATACATATATAGCTGAAACTCTTAACAGTTCCTTCAGTGATAATATAACAGTCTAAGTTCGTTTGTTTGAAAATTAAACTCAATTTTGAATGTAAAGTCCCAGTGACAAACGTAATCTTATCCAAAATTCGCTTTAACGGCCATTTTAATTTTGACATTCTTTCATCCCTAGTTTAAAGGGTGAGATGTGTGTTTTGTAGTAAAAGAATTTAAGGCAATTTTATTGCCTAAGTAAAACTTTGTCTAAGTATACAGTTTTCTTGGAAAATCAAGCTTTTTGTATTACAATAAGAAGATTTATTCACAGTCTTTTTTTAAACAAAGAAAAACATTTTGTATAAAAACTTGTCGTATTAGGCATATACCCACAATAGTATTTATAATAAAAACTTTAAAATATTCATATATTTCAAAACTGTATTGTTGTTTTAATAAAAATATATTTTTAAAGATAAAAATGTATGATTTGTTTGTCAATTCTTATCCTACTTGCCAATTGTACTAATAATAGCTATATTGTATCTAAAAAGAAATAGGTTTCGATAAAGTGATTGATGAGCCTTGGCGTTGTTATTTATTTCGTAACGATGTTGTTATTTGTCAATTTGCCAAGTTTCACATGTGTATTTCAGTCGACTGTTACCTGTGTACTAACAAGACTAGCAAACTATTTCCATATTTGCTTTCTACTTCATTCAAACCAAGAAGTCATTTGTTTTTATCCTAACGCTATCCTATCCTTGTCTTAGAGATAAAGTAGCACTTTTCTAGAATTGATTACCTTTCAAGCACAGCAGAAGTATCTAGGTACTTTACAGCAACTGCATTCATTTAAAAATAATTTATGGTGAATTAGACGCAGTTAATATGTCAATTTACTATAGTTATTGAATAAATTTGGAGTTTGCAGAAGTCATAGTTGAGACGATGATGTTTCGATGTTTAACTGCAGTATCTTCAACCATTTTGTAGTTGCTTCGTATTATCTATTAGTATCATTAATAGTATATAAATACTGTTGGTGTTAATCATATTGCTAATATTTGTATCGAAAAAAGGCAGACGTTTGCTAAATGAAAAATAAGGATTCATAAGTTGAATGAAGAATATAATTTATCTTTAATGTTTTTGGAAAACTGATTAGAGAAATAACTTATCACATTATTATATTTATTTAAGTACTTATGATAGTATAGTATCTGATTGTAATAAGTATGTTCTTATATATTTTAAAAAAATTATTAAATAAAATAGTGCAGTACAATTTTGGCAGTGTATATTATAGACGAATACATATATGCAATTATATACAATATTGTTTCAATGTAATAATGATTTAGCCACCTTCTAGATGTTTAATTTCTATTTGTACAGTACTCTAGTTTTATGTATTCGCTATAAATTCTATTTATTTAGACAATGAAGTGTAATTATATTGTAAGATTTATAAAATATTTAATTGCAGTTATTGTCTTTTTAATATGTTTATGTAATTACTACATATGGTGGTAATTTAATTACATTACTTTATAAATATAAGTTTCTATCTGTATAATAAAATTTAATATCTTTAATACAGATTCAATAAATCTATGTTATTTTATATTTTTTTGAATTTAAATGTAATGCTATTCTAATTTTTTAAATATAAAAACCTATTCAACTAAATATATGAGTTTCATTTCTTTAATAACGTAAAACGAAAAACGTAAATAAAAATTTCCTACATTATTAATTTAATATCAGTAAATAAAATTATAATTTAATATTAATTTACAGATATATAGATTTATCAATTTTAGTTTCTGCCTAACAATTTTTGTACCGCTGTAACTACATCAAAGGTTTGTGGTAGTGAAGAATTTTCTAATGTAGACGCATAAGGCATTGGAACGTCTACACCAGTGACTCGTTTAACTGGGGCATCTAAATGAAAGAATGCTTCGCTTTCCATAATCCTCGCACTAATTTCTGATCCGACCCCTAAAAATAATATTTAAATGTAATATAAATAAATATATTTAAATATATTGTTGAATAATTAAGTTCTTGTATTATACACATTAAAAGCATACCTGATTGAGGCCAACCAAGTTCTACGGATATTAAGTGATTTGTTTTCATAACAGATTGAATTATTGTTTCAATATCAAGGGGACGTATACTTCTCAAATTTATTACTTCACACTCAATACCTAAAGATAAAAGCAGCATTGAATTAAGTGGGAAAGTATTAAGTGGGAACAAATTAAACACATATGTTTTATTATAGTTACCCTTGGTTGCCAATTCATTAGCTGCGTCGAGTGCGAGACCCACAGCTTTTGAGTGAGCAACAAGTGTGCAGTGATTTCCTGGTCGCATAATTTTTGCTTTTCCTATAGGAATAACAAAATCCTTTGATAAAACTTGATCTGATGTGGCAAAAGAAACACCATAAAGAAGTTCGTTTTCTAAACAAACAACAGGATCTGGATCTTGAATGGCTGCTTTGAGAAGACCTAAAATAAATTATGTAATTTAATTATGTTTTCAGTTTTTAATTACAATTTATTTTTTTAAATTAGATAGTTTTGAACCTTTGGCGTCTTCGGAGTCATATGGTGACACTACTTTTAGTCCAGGGCAATGGGAATACCAAGCAGCAAAACATTGAGAATGTTGTGCGCCAACTCCAGAAGCTGCACCATTTGGTCCTCTAAATACAATAGGTACATTTACTGTTCCCGCAGACATGTAGAATGTTTTAGCAGCTGAATTAATTACCTATAATAAATTATTATATATTTTCCATTAATTAAATTTAACTCTTAATTGGTGACAAAAGTATGATTCTATAGTACAAATTTGGTAGCGTATATGTATTAGGTAATAAATTAATATAATGTCTACCTGATCAATCGCTTGCATTGAGAAGTTAAAAGTCATAAACTCACAAACGGGACGTAGACCTGCCATCGCTGCACCAACAGCAATTCCAGCAAAACCCATTTCTGTAATTGGGGTATCAATAACTCTTTTGTCTCCATATTTTTTCCACAGGCCTCTTGAAACTTTGTAAGCACCATCATATTGAGCGACTTCTTCACCTAAAAGAAAAACTCTGTCATCTTTTTCCATTTCCTCATCAAGAGCTGCATTTAAAGCTTCCCGAACTGTCATTTGGGCAGCAATAGGATTTGTCGTAGAAAACGCTCGCCGTGAAATATTTCTAGTCACTAACGACAGCATTGTATTTATACAAATTTACTTGAATTTTAAATTAATACTTATTTTATAAATTCGAAAAGAGTTATGTCACACTAATTGTGGTCACTTCAACTTGCGCAACTTGCTACTATAGAACAAGTAACTTTTGGTGACTTATAGATTAACTAACAGCTGTTTTGAAGGTGATTCAGGTCACAGAGTTTCAAGGATTTCGCTTTCGCAAAACAGCAAACGCAGTGAGAAAAATGTAAAGAGAAGAGTTGCTTATAACAGATTTATAAATATATTAAACAATTAACTTTACTATCTTTCTTTTTTTCCTTTCCTTTCGATAATATCATGTGATGAGTGCGTGAGGATTTATACAGGATTCAAACCCCAATTTTCAAGATATCTACTTTAGAGATGCATCTCTCGGCTGCCCATGTGTTTGATGTTTCATACATCATCAAAGACTAGTCTGCTGTTTATTATTGTCTATGCTATCTGGTCTGCATATTTTTAAACATATTTGACAGTTCGGTTTTTACACAGCAATTATTATATTAAATAATAAATATTCTAAAACTAATTTTCTTAATGTTATTACTTCAGATTAATATCCATGGTATTTATATGTTTTTAGCAGCTTCTGAAGAGTTGGAACCTAATATTTAAAGGTATATGTGTTATGAATTATTAAGGATAATTTTTAATAATGTTAGTGTATTTGAAATTTTATTTCTGATTGGATGTCATAAAAATATATTTTTTTCAAATCCGTTTTCTTTGTAACAGATTATTACAATTATTTTTCAAAAATATTAACTATATGGTTAAATTTCTTTCGTATGTAATAAGTATCCATTTGAATACAATATTGCGTTGTAGATTTATGACTTTTTTGAAATTGTTTTAGTTTAGTGGAATTACATAAACAATAAATGAACATACAAATGTTTTGTTTTTAGAAGTATCATATTTCCGTCTTTTCTCCCGCTGAAATAATCGCATGCGCAATAGAAACTATTAAGGAAACAGGAGTCATCATAATGCAATGGTTACAATATTTAAAAAAAAAGAGCGTATAATTGTCAGAACTTTTTCCACTTAAAACCATTTACTCACGGTATAGTTTATTTTAAATTGTATATTAGTTATATTTCGTAAAACTAGAGATCATCAATTAATTGGAATAATATGGAATGTATAATTTAACATAATTTTAATAATAACAAAAAATGTTTTTTTTTATTTTCAGGAAACATTAAAGGTGGCTTTCTTAGTTGTATAAAAAATTGAATCCTGCAATTATTGTCTTTTGTTTATAAATATAATCGATGACGATGATTTTGTCTCAATTGTCAAAGTTGCTCAAAAATCCAATTAAAAATATCGTTACGAATAATTTGAAACACAAGCTTTGCTTCTCCACTGATTTTGACAAATTACCTCCCAAACCGATGGTCATAAAGGATATCATAAAAAAATGGACACACTTATTTGAGCAAGAAAAAATTTCAGAACCGCGCTTGTCAGCTGAATACATTGTTGGCCATGTACTATCGTTGAAATCGGTAAGTAAATGTACGACCAGTATTGTAATCCCCTTAAACATTTTCGGCTAGATATGGAGGGGATATCAGAAGCTGTGGCCCGAAACTCTTTCACATATGTTAGAAGGAGTCTTCGAAACACCACCAACTCGTATGGCCACTGTTGGTGCAGATCAGTGCAGATCTTACTGGTACTCATTTCTGATAGTGGGAAATTCGGTCGTTTGAGAAATGTTTAGACGTAAATTATACGTAAATGATACATATCTGTTGTATTATAGTAAGTGTATAACTTGCAGATTTCCGAGGTAAGAAGCAGAAACAGCCAATTGACAACAGAGCAGGTGGCTCACATCGAGAAATTATGTCAAAATCGCCTTCTGCACATGCCAGTGCAATATGTGATTGGAGAGTGGGACTTCCGTGATATTAAATTAAAGCTAGCACCACCTGTATTTATACCACGGCCAGAAACAGAAATACTCGTTGAATTGATTCTGGATGATATACGCGCTAGACCACAGGAGTCTCTTACCTTTATTGAAATAGGATGCGGATCAGGCGCTATTAGTTTAAGTCTTTTGAAGTCATGTTCAAATGTAAGTTTACACTTGGATCTATTTTTAAATTTATCTATCAAATCATGTTTTTGTGTATATAATACAGTAAGATTTAATTTGTTTAAAGTTACGTGGAATTGCTGTCGACCGCAGTATTGAAGCTTGCAAGCTGACTGAAAGTAACGCAGAAAGGCTCAAACTATCAGACCGGTTGGTAGTCCTAAATCGCGTGCTACGCGAAGAGCATTTGTTGGCTGAGTTGTCAAACAAACATGTGGACTTCATTGTTAGCAACCCACCTTATATTCCAGAAAGAGATATGAAGAACTTGCAACCCGATATTAAACTGTAAGCATTAGTGCAATGCCCTATCGTACTTTAATATTATGCAATGGGAATTTGTATAGCATTCCACTATTTACAGTCTAAATTTTTAAAATGAACGGAATCTTAAATTAATTAAATTAAACGGAAATTGTAACGTAGTGTACAAGATTCAACTATACATTATAGGGAAAATATACAATTTTACATATAGACAGAATTCAAGTTATAAACGAGCGAAATTTCACTTTAATTCAAGATTTGTTACTGCACTATGTGTTAATACAACTGAAATGAATTCCAATAACATATATTTTAATTAATAGGTACGAAGACGTGGCGGCTCTAGATGGAGGAGTCGACGGTTTGAATATCATAAACCTGTTGCTGAGATTATCTTCCATCAAATTATATCGACGTGGAGCACTTTATTTGGAAGTGGATTCGTCTCACCCTGTACTGATTGACAAGACTTTAAAAAAGAATAAAAACCTGAAACTGAATGTCGTACGTGTGTACAAAGACTACAACAATAAAGAACGGTTTCTGAAGATAGAAAAAATTTAAAAACTGTGATTTAATAACTGGATCAAATTTTAAGGATTCAAAATAATGAACAATGTAACACTTAATGTGTTAATAAATGTGACTAAATTTACAATAACAAATTTTTGTGCTTCTGAAAACTAATTATTTTCTGAATAAATCCACCATTAATTACTTATTAAAAAGTGTATGTTTCAGTAGAAATGCTCTCATTTTCTAAAAAATCTTTCGAATTATCGGGGAACTCCGGGTATATTTAGTCATACTTGTAAATTCAAATGCAGCGTCTATAGTGAACCCACAAAGACGTAAAATTGAATATTTATTTAACTTATGAAACAAACATTTCCATTTTTTCATATATTTAAATAATTGTAATGGATATTCAATTAAAATACAGAAATAATTTTTTGTTAATTAACGCGGTGGCTGTTTTATCCACTTTATTCAAGATGGCAGTATGTTTTTATCATTTACTAAATTATAGGAGGCAAAAGTTATTATTGAAGTTAAAATGTGTGCTTTACAAATAATATAAAAATAGTTTATTGTTATATTATATATGATTTTATATAAAATAATATTTTTCACGTAATTAAAGTTACAGTCCATTGTTTTCTAATTTGTTATACGTTTGTTGACATTGAATCTTGATCGCCCATCTTGGATTTGCCAATGTTACAAAATATGTTTAAATAATTCATTATAAATGTGTATTTATTTGTGTCTGAAGGTAATCTGTTGTTATTATTATGTACAATAGTTATTAATACATTATTAGTAGTCCATTCATGCCATGGATTTTACATTATTATAATTTATTATTGAAAAAACCTCCATATTTTGGAGGTTTTATTGGTTTGTAGAAAGTTGTTTTTTTTCAAGAGATTGTCAGTGTTTTAAGCACGATACTTGATATAGTCTATTGTTTACGTAATTTTAATGTAATTGTTATTGTTTCAGAATGTACCCTATAAGGTTGACAACACTTAACCCACATTTAACCTGTGTTTTATGTAGCGGCTATTATGTTGATGCCACAACTATTACGGAATGCCTACATTCATGTACGTTTAACATTATCTGAAGATTTGAGTTTACAATTATATTTCATTTTCTATTTATTTCAATTGATATATATATAGTCTTTAAAAATAGCAATCCGTTGAAAGACATTATGCCCTACATTCTCTTAATTTTTTATTTAATAAAACCTGTATAATTTGTTTCTATAGTTTGTCGTTCGTGTATTATAAAGTATTTAAACGAACATAATTACTGTCCAGTATGTGACCTCCAGTTGAATAAAAATACAATTTTAAGCATTAAACCCGATCTTGTTTTGCAAAATATTGTCTACAAACTTGTACCACACATATTTATAGGTAATTATTATTTTATTAAATAGCATATTGGTTTTTGTAATTTAACAGAAGGTATTTATATGTTGATATTATTTTGAAATAGATGAACTACGACGAAGACGAATTCAACAGAAAGAAAGCCTTGAAAAGTCAACAGTTGCAAATACAAACAAACATATTTATTTATGCTTACAATACTGTGAAAACAACAAAAGCATAAACAACAACAATAACGATTATAATATCAGTAGCCCAAATTACGATCAGCTATTCGTGCAGGTAAGATCATTTCTTGTTTTATATATTAGTTTTGTCAATGAATATTTTGTTAATTATCATCTATTTCTTTTAGCCGTATATAAGATATTATTACTGTCCTGAATTGCTAACAATTGATAATATATTAAAGTTAATAAAAGCAAAATTTGAATTAAAAAGTAATCATAAAATTGAAGTATTTATCAATGGAAATAATTTATTATATGACGTGGAAGGCGTTGAAAATAACTGTGAAATGGAAAGAGAAAAAGAAGAACAACAGTTAGATCATATTACAAAAAGAAACAAAATTGTTAACAACATGCTTTACGAGAAGTTTCCACAGTGTTTGGATCCTGATTTTACGTTGAAAGAAATAATGGAGTTATTAAAAACAGTAAATACTCGAATTTATATATACTAATAGTTATGGTTCATTAAATAAGTAAATAATTTGTTTTTAATATTTAAAAATTAATTTACAGAAATCTATGCTATATCTTTTATTTCATATAATGGAAATACAAAGTAATAGACAAGAAACTGTATGTGAAAATGCAATGCAGACAGAGTTAAAAGTTTTTGATGTTGAAGATACATCTTGCATAGATGTGCCTGTTACTGTTTTGGCAGCTGAATCTAATGTAGTTTCATCCAATGACATAAATACTATTCCTGAGGATACTAGTAATTCTGTATGTATAGCTGCATCTACTGTCTCATCACTTCCTTCTTCAGAAACGAGTTTAGTAACAGTTAAAAGTACACATTGTTCTAAAATTTATTCGGAACCAGTGACCAATATAATCCGACCAATATCTTCATCTATAGCTCAGAATAGTACCAGTGCAATTCAATTACAAATTTCTGAAAATGGTGAAATGTCATATACAGTCGAAAATAATTTCGTAGTTAATAAAATTATTAAAACAAATTCGAAAGTTGTCCGTAATGAATATAAAAATGTGAATAATCAGTTTATTAATATAACAGATTCTGTAAGTAAAAATTTTATGTCAGTAGAAAAACCAATTAGTTTAGATAATGCTAAACGAAAATTACCTGAGCATGACATCAGTTCGCGTAAAGTTTTAAAGAAAGACTATATAAGGAATCTATTAGATACTACTTATGCTTTAGATTTTGAGCAGCTCACACCCAAGCACAAAATACCCAATAGTAAATTGATTCAAAGTTCTGATAAAAAAATGACCGTGAATAAAAATTTGACTCCACCAGTTCAAACCGATTTGAATGTAAAATCTATTGATCGACAATCTAGTGATACGACAATATCGAAAAAAGTACCGGTATTAAAGAAAACTACAATTGAGTTGAAATTTACTGTAGAAGAAAGCAATACAGTATCGTTTCCAGCAACACCAGCTGATAAGCCGGTCAGTCCACCTAAGAAGTCGCAGAAAATTGGTTACAAGACTCTGAGGGATCCCCCTAAAACATGGAACCCTAGAGTTTTAAAAGCGCCGGTCGCAAAAGACAAAGACAAAAATAAAACTTCAAAATTCTTTAAAATGCGAAATAATTTTCCACGATTTCTTGGAAATCCAACTTCAAAATTTAAACCAATTTATAAATTAAATGAAAAATGTGAGAGTGACATTGATGTTGACAAACATATAAAGACTAGTAAACCGGATGTGGGTCACGATTTAAAAAAAGAAAAATTAAATTCATCCAAAACGATGCCTTCTAAATTGTCTATTTTAAAAATAGATCCTAAAACTTTAACTCCAATAATTCCATCAACAAGTAAAACTCTCAAAGAGAAGCCTTATGAACCTTGTTTTAAACTTCCTCTTAAACCAGAAATTCCTATCAAATCCTTCCATATGCCACCGTTGGCTAATCCGGAAATTTTTAAATGTCCCGAAAATTTGGCCAATCCACTTATTCCAGGAAATTTTCCTTTTAATCCATTTCCTAGATACTTTCCGATGGAAAATAAATATCCGAAAATGTATCCCTATTTTGGGTATAATAATCTTCCTGGAATTTATAATCCAAATTTTACTTTAAATGATAAATCAATAGATAATGCCAATTTTCAAGATAAATTTAATTCTTATTCGAAATGTGATAAAGATTCTAAAAATGTTATAAATTGCAAATCTCAGTTTAAAAAACCTCAGCTTTCAATAGAAGAAAAAGAATCTGGTAATAACTCTAAAATGAGTGATTCAAATTTAAAAATTCAAAAGAGTGTTACAGAAATTATTGAAAAGTGAAACTTAATTTAATAACGAAATAAGCCATCCATAAATGGGTAAATTGTAGACTGCAATTTAAACGTAAAAATTGTTTTTATCGTTTTTGTATAAATATATTTCCATGTAAATTATATTATTGCGAAAAAGGTCGTAAAACGATCTCATTTTTTTTATTATAAATAAAATCAGATCCTGGTTAAGAACGAACATGTTCCAAATGTAAGTCAGAAAAATTTCGAAATTTTTTACTCAGGTTAATGTGTCTTACTCATGTGATTAAATTTTTACTCAATTGTATTATTAAATATTTTATAATGTGACTTGTAGAAAGTAGTTTTAAAGTTATCTGAATGTTATGTATTATGCAATGCTTGAATTATAAAATTCGAATAACTTCATGCAAATTTTGCAATATATTGCTATGTTATGATGTGGTGCTCAGAAATCCTAAATGGTATTTAAAATATTTTTGATTTTATTTTAAAATTTGTTATTGCCCAAGTAATATTCAGAAAACTATTTTGAATTGTCGTTCTCAAGAAGATCTATTTTAACTACATTTTGTCAAATTGAATTACAAATATCCTATTATAAACGTCTGATAACTACATATATTTTATGTAAATGCTATATTTGTGTTTACTGTAAAGTTTCTATAAAGTGTAGTTAGTTGTTTTCTTTTTTTAGCGACATAATATAAATATGAAAGTTAAGAATTATATATGTAGATTTTTATTTATAATATTATTCTGTTATTTTATTGTACATAGTATATATACATACTCGTTGATTTCAAATATATATATATATTGTTGTACCCGAAGGTCCATAATTTGTTTTAAGGTCACAGGCACTTCAACGGAAGTTATGTTTATGTATGTAAATAATGAAGTTCATAATTTAATTTTAAAAGTTTATTTAATTATAAAGATTATATATACATATATCATATAATTGTACATTAAATTTTATCTTTTTAAATTTGTGTTTAATTCAACCCTATTTCCACAGAAAATTTTCATCAGCTATACACATATAACACAAAATGATGTGTTAACATTACTATAGGCAAGTATAATTAAAGCGTTTTTATTCATACAATATTGAACAATATCCTCTAAGCACAAAACGTAATCTATTATTTAACATAATTAAATTGTATTGTTATTAAATAAATGGAAACGTGGCGAGAAATGATAGAGAAAGGATTACTGACAGCGTTGAATAAGATATGGAAAGGAGGAGATTTGCCAGATAGCTGGAGAGAAGGGATTCTAACTAGAATATACAAAAAGGGAAACAGACACGAAGCTAAGAACTATAGGAGAATTACCCTATTGAATACAGGGTATAGGATATATGCAGGAATAGTGAGAGAAAGGTTGGAAGAAGAGATAAAAGTAAAAGGAATAATACCCGAAACGCAAGCAGGGTTTAGAAATTGGAGAGGAACGTTAGACAACATATACGCACTGAACTATATAGTAGAAAGAGAACTAAAGGAAAAAGGAGGAAAGATTTATGCGATGTTTATTGACCTGAAAGCAGCATTCGATATGGTAAACAGGGAGAAGTTGTGGGAATACATGAGACGGAAAAAAATAGATGAGAGCATAGTTGAAAGAATTGAAGAAATCTACAAAGATGCGAATAAGAGTTGGGGGTGAAGAGTCAGAAGAATTCTGGACAGACAAGGGGGTGAGGCAAGGTTGTCCTCTGAGTCCCATTTTATTTGCGATATATATAGCAGATTTGGAGGGGATAATGGAAAGAGTACAAGATAGGGGGGGGGGTAGTAATAGGAAGAAACAACAAGATATGGACATTAGCATTTTCTGATGATATAGTCCTGTTGGCAAAAAGGGAGGGAGACCTACAGGAGATGGTACATCGACTAGGGAGATATATAGAGAAGAAAGGGCTAGAACTAAATGCAGAAAAAACAAAAATAATTGTATTTAAAAAAGGTGGAGGAAAAGGAATACATAAAATGTGGAAATACAAAACAGAGGTCATTGAGGAAGTAGAACAATTTAGATATCTGGGTTACACTTTTAAATGGAGAAGAGGCTCAGATAAGAAAGGTAGCAAAGAAGGCGGAGTTAGCAATGCGACGGGTGTGGGGATTAGGAGAAAAGGTGTTTGGGGGGGACATACAAAAGAGACTATGGATGTTCGACAGATTGATAACCAGTATGATGATGTATGGAACAGAGATATGGGGGTGGAAGGAGCAAGAGAAGTTAGAACGAATACAGGAGAGATACATTAAATGGATACTAGGGCTGGACAGGTGCACGCCGGGATACATGGTCATGGAGGAGCTAAAAAGGGACAAGATAAGAATTAAAGCAGGTGAAAGAGCAATAAAATATGAGGAGAAAATGAGCAGTGCTGAAAGCAAAATTTTAAAGAAAATAAGGGAGGAAAGTATAAAGAAGGGAAGGGGAGGAGCCCGAAAAAGAGAAAGGAGTATTTTGAAAGGAATGGAATGGCGATCGACGAGGCAGAGAGAAGAAGAGAAGGAGGCGCAAGTGTGGAATAGGAGCTAAGGAGAAGGAATAAGGAGATACAGCAACAGGAAAGAATGGGAAAAATCTAGAAAAGCAATTACAATACAAGATATAAAAGGATTTGGGAAAGTAATATACCTCAGTACTTAATAGAAAAAGACATAAAAAACATAAGAAGGACAGCAAGGTTTAGATTGGGAAATGAGGAAAAGGGAAACAGATACTGGGAAAGTAGAGAGGAAAGAATGTGTAGAGTGTGAGGAACAAAGGACGAAATACTGGAGCACATTAAGTTTGAGTGTAAGGAATAAGTAGGGAGTGAGACGAATATTGGGCAGCTCTTAAAAGGGGGCAAGGAAGGGAACAGATGGATGGCAGAAATAACTAGAAGAAGGAAGGTGGAAGCTATTTAATATCAGAGTTAAGTATGCACCAAGGAGTAACTCCTCAGGTCGAATTTAGTCTCCTGGCACTGCTAGTAGACTCATTTTTTTGTTACGCTTAGTTTCTTTCTTCGATAATTATTAAATCCAAATACTTTTTTACTGTTTGGATAATTATGAAATACTGATGGCTTATGAATACTGTGGCTTTATCTAGTTGTAAACAATGATACATAGTTTATCATAGGTTATCAAATATTCCGTTATGTAACACAAAACGCCTTAATATATTTTGGAAGTGTTACCAGAATTATTTACTAAAGCACAACAGTTCGATGGGGTGTTCCATTACATAATTGTGAAGCATAATTTAGATTATTATTACAGAATTAATACTAAAATAACACAGAAGAAGAATTAACAGCCTGCAGCCCTTCTTTTTGACATTCCGAGTGATAGTGGGTGGTAGAAGTGTGCGGGTGTGGACATGCTCGTGATCGGCCATGGGGCAAGTGGGGCTGTGCTCCTAGTATTGGCCTGGGTAAGCACTTCGCCCGATATTGCAGCTCGCTATCCAAAACGTGGAAATCTAAGTTATGGAAGATTTACACATCTTGCTGTTGACCCAAACACAGGCCGCTTATATGCTGGACTGACAAATCAATTACTCCAATTATCTGCGGATTTGGAATTAGAAGAAGTTGTAACAACTGGCCCACGTGAAGATAATCCGCTATGTCACGCTACTGGATGCGACGATCCGGATATTCAGATGAAGCTTATGGATAACACTAATAAAGTACTAGTGGTCGACTCTGAATCAAGGACCCTCATTGCTTGTGGTTCTCTTATGCAGGGATCTTGCGATAAATATAAATTGGCAAATATATCGACTAAACCGGAATTTATTCCAATTAGCATCGCTGCAAACGATGATCACGCCTCTACATATGCTTACATTGGACCGGAAAAGTATACTCATTGGGGCAGTTCGAATATACTCTATGTAGGCACCACATTTACGAATAATGGAGAATATCGATATGATGTACCCGCTATAGCGAGTAGGAGTCTTTTTAGTTTAGATCTTGCGGAATATTCGTTTTCGAAGAAATCTCATTTACAAATAAATGCTAAGTACAGGGACCATTTTTTAGTGCAATATGTGTATGGTTTTAATGCCAGTGATTATGCGTACTTTGTTATTTTACAAAAACAATCTTATTTACCGGGAAATGAGGAACAAGGTTACGTGTCCCGTCTCTCCCGAACTTGTATTAGTGATGCCAATTACGACAGCTATACAGAAGTCACTCTGCAATGTGATGTTCGAGATGTCAATAATCCTTCTGTTACGATTAACTACAATCTTATTCAGGATGCAAAAGTAAGTATAATGTTACGATTTCTGTTTGTTTATTTTCAATGTAGAAATCTTTCTATGTTCTTTTTTAAATATTTGTTTTTAGGTAACTGCAGCTGGTGCTGATCTTGCTGCTAGTTTAGGTATCGATCACCGACAGCCGGTGTTAGTGGCAGTCTTTCGTCCTTCGCGTGGTATCACGAATGAACCCCAATCCAAATCTGCTGTGTGTGTATATAGCTTAAGGGAAATTGAAGATAAATTCAACGAAAATATTCATATGTGCTTCAATGGCAGTATAAAAGACAGAAATATGGCCTATGTTTCTGGAAACATTCTAGATGGAAAATGTCCTAATGCTGGGGTAATAAAATTAGTTCCACTTATGTAAGACATTTTTATTTTGAACAACTAGTAATTTTTTTTTCCTAATCAGAGCATGGGAAATATTCCCAATTTCTGCGAAGTTGGCCTTAAGATAAGTGGTATTACTCCGATTAAATCGGATGCCTATTTGCACTTTCCTAATGTATCACTTACGTCTGTGACGACGGCAAATACAGGTCGACATACTATGGCTTTCCTAGGCACTAGCAATGGAGTTTTAAAGAAGGTAGTTATTAATGTGTCCTATTGATAATATAATGAAGTTGGCGAACATAAAGATTTAAATAACTAAATAATATCATCGCTTGCCAGGTTCTTTTGTCCGGCAGCTCTCCGTCCGAATATGAAGATGTCATAGTTGATTCTGGTTTCTCTCTTTTACCAGACACATTATTATCACCGCAAGAAGATTTTCTTTACGTCTTAACAACATCGAAAGTAAAGGACTTTAGTTATCGCCATTTATACTTTATGGCATTATATTATAACAAAAATTATTTGTTTATAGATTTCGAAAGTAAAAGTGGAACACTGCCATAGATTTATGAACTGTTCAGGATGTTTGGATTCTAGAGATCCCTATTGTGGTTGGTGTTCTTTAGAAAAACGATGTACAGTCCGGAGTGCTTGTCAAAAAGCTGCTCATAGTTCTCCACGATGGTTGTCTTTAGGAACTGGACAACAATGTATCGATTTCGAGCAAGTTCTACCTGATAGAATACCCATTAATCAAATGACAACTGTGAGTATGTTATACATATATTAATAGCAAATATTATAATACATTTAATTACACATTTTATATTTCAGGTTCAATTAACAATAAGAACGTTGCCCGAATTACCCTCTGGGGCAAAATATCGCTGTGTGTTTGGGAATTCTGAACCTATAGATGCTACTGTTACAGTATTTGGTTTATCGTGTCCTACACCAGAAGTATCTGTGCGTCCTAATATTCCGTCATTACACGATCACGTACTCGTTCCATTATCGGTTCGATCTTCTGAGACAAATAAAGACTTCGTTTCGAGAAACTTTGCATATTATGATTGTTCTAGACATATTACATGCACCGAATGTACAGAGAGTCAATGGGCTTGTAATTGGTGCGTCTATGAGAATAAATGTACCCACAACACTTCTTCATGCAGAAACACATAAGTGGAGAAAATGTAAGATTTTATTTTATCACAAATTATATCAAATATAAAAATGTGAATAATGAGTTTATTAATATAACAGATTCTGTAAGTAAAAATTTTATGTCAGTAGAAAAACCAATTAGTTTAGATAATGCTAAACCAAAATTACCTGAGCATGACATCAGTTCGCGTAAAGTTTTAAAGAAAGACTATATAAGGAATCTATTAGATACTACTTATGCTTTAGATTTTGAGCAGCTCACACCCAAGCACAAAATACCCAATAGTAAATTGATTCAAAGTTCTGATAAAAAAATTACTGTGGATAAAAATTTGACTCCAGCAGTTCAAACCGATTTGAATGTAAAATCTATTGATCGACAATCTAGTGATACGACAATATCGAAAAAAGTACCGGTATTAAAGAAAACTACAATTGAGTTGAAATTTACTGTAGAAGAAAGCAATACAGTATCGTTTCCAGCAACACCAGCTGATAAGCCGGTCAGTCCACCTAAGAAGTCGCAGAAAATTGGTTACAAGACTCTGAGGGATCCCCCTAAAACATGGAACCCTAGAGTTTTAAAAGCGCCGGTCGCAAAAGACAAAGACAAAAATAAAACTTCAAAATTCTTTAAAATGCGAAATAATTTTCCACGATTTCTTGGAAATCCAACTTCAAAATTTAAACCAATTTATAAATTAAATGAAAAATGTGAGAGTGACATTGATGTTGACAAACATATAAAGACTAGTAAACCGGATGTGGGTCACGATTTAAAAAAAGAAAAATTAAATTCATCCAAAACGATGCCTTCTAAATTGTCTATTTTAAAAATAGATCCTAAAACTTTAACTCCAATAATTCCATCAACAAGTAAAACTCTCAAAGAGAAGCCTTATGAACCTTGTTTTAAACTTCCTCTTAAACCAGAAATTCCTATCAAATCCTTCCATATGCCACCGTTGGCTAATCCGGAAATTTTTAAATCTCCCGAAAATTTGGCCAATCCACTTATTCCAGGAAATTTTCCTTTTAATCCATTTCCTAGATACTTTCCGATGGAAAATAAATATCCGAAAATGTATCCCTATTTTGGGTATAATAATCTTCCTGGAATTTATAATCCAAATTTTACTTTAAATGATAAATCAATAGATAATGCCAATTTTCAAGATAAATTTAATTCTTATTCGAAATGTGATAAAGATTCTAAAAATGTTATAAATTGCAAATCTCAGTTTAAAAAACCTCAGCTTTCAATAGAAGAAAAAGAATCTGGTAATAACTCTAAAATGAGTGATTCAAATTTAAAAATTCGAAAGAGTGTTACAGAAATTATTGAAAAGTGAAACTTAATTTAATAACGAAATAAGCCATCCATAAATGGGTAAATTGTAGACTGCAATTTAAACGTAAAAATTGTTTTTATCGTTTTTGTATAAATATATTTCCATGTAAATTATATTATTGCGAAAAAGGTCGTAAAACGATCTCATTTTTTTTATTATAAATAAAATCAGATCCTGGTTAAGAACGAACATGTTCCAAATGTAAGTCAGAAAAATTTCGAAATTTTTTACTCAGGTTAATGTGTCTTACTCATGTGATTAAATTTTTACTCAATTGTATTATTAAATATTTTATAATGTGACTTGTAGAAAGTAGTTTTAAAGTTATCTGAATGTTATGTATTATGCAATGCTTGAATTATAAAATTCGAATAACTTCATGCAAATTTTGCAATATATTGCTATGTTATGATGTGGTGCTCAGAAATCCTAAATGGTATTTAAAATATTTTTGATTTTATTTTAAAATTTGTTATTGCCCAAGTAATATTCAGTAAACTATTTTGAATTGTCGTTCTCAAGAAGATCTATTTTAACTACATTTTGTCAAATTGAATTACAAATATCCTATTATAAACGTCTGATAGCTACATATATTTTATGTAAATGCTATATTTGTGTTTACTGTAAAGTTTCTATAAAGTGTAGTTAGTTGTTTTCTTTTTTTAGCGACATAATATAAATATGAAAGTTAAGAATTATATATGTAGATTTTTATTTATAATATTATTCTGTTATTTTATTGTACATAGTATATATACATACTCGTTGATTTCAAATATATATATATATATTGTTGTACCCGAAGGTCCATAATTTGTTTTAAGGTCACAGGCACTTCAACGGAAGTTATGTTTATGTATGTAAATAATGAAGTTCATATATGAAAAAACGTTTCGTAAATGTTGAAAATTAATTTTTGTTGGTCCACGTTTTTTCACGTTTTTTCATAAAATTATATGAAAAGTGTTTTTTTTTTCTAATGTATAAATATGTTTAAAACAATAAGTTTTACAACTTGTAGAACAAACAACGTGGACTTTTTGATTTTGTCGCCTGGTTATGGTCAAAAAACGTGAGATCAAAAACAGAATAACACAAAAACTATGGTAAAATATTTTTTTTAAATTTTTAAAATAGTACGGCTAGATGCGCATTTAAATTCTCTACAATTAATCTAACTTGCATTTTTTCCGTACGGTTAAAACATTTATACTAAACCATATACTTGTGTATCACAACGTCACTGTTTGGATTATCATTATTTTTACCACATTTTATCAAATGTCCAGCTTGCAGAATTTTTTCTGCATTTCTAACAATTTTCTGAGCTGGATTTGATCCAACCCAGTGAAAAAGTTGGTTTAAAGAAAACATAAATAATTAAAATTCATGACACTAATTCAATGTAAACTTATGGTTAATTCTTTGGTTGCACACCAGCAGTAGCCATATTTTTTAAGCCCCGCCTACTGGTCCGTTGTCAATACTAAATTCAAAACATAAGTAGGAGTGTTATAATTATGTAGTGCTAAGAAGCCTTTAGAATAAGTCTCTGTTACAAAACCGCGATATATATCTCTATGTGATTATTTTATTAGTAAGTATAAACTTTTATACACAATATCGTTGAATATGTAGATATTTACATTTCAAAAATGCAGTAGGCTGCGTATCGAGCAGACATAGAGAAAGCATATTTGGAAAGTGGCTCCGCACGGTAAAAAGGGATATTAAATATTTGGGAGTCCCTATCTTTGAGTGCATTAGATGATGGTGGTCTGCTTCTGTGGTAGTGGTTCTTGCGGCCAGCATGAAGGAGTAGAGTAAAGCAAAGCATCGATATGAATGTAGGGATTCAATACAATATATCAATGTACTGTCAGGGCACTCCCTGTCCAATTCCTATTAATTCCCTCGTACCCACATCCCAAATTTAACTTTTCAATAAACAGAGTGTTTAATTATCAGCATATGTGATTTGTTTTGTTTATAAAATATTAACATACTCCTAAAATTGAACTTGCCTAGAAGCATATTACACAAAATGGTGATTCGCCATTCATATTCATGTATTAAGTGTGGGTAAACTTGTTAAGATTGTTTGTTGTTTTTTTTGTGTACATAAAACAAAAAGGTGACTGATTATATTAAGTGGAAAGTGCATATATGATAACAATTGTAGTGGAATAACCCTAATGAATTAAACACAAATTACTGGTCTATTTAAGCCTTAGACTTATGCTCGTAAAAACTCAATTGGTGAAATGGACCTTCGATAATCTTGACGGATTTTTACTATTTCAGTGCCGAGCACTGCTTTCTTCATAGATTTAGAAATATTAAATTCCTGCGGCTAATCGAATGAAAGGTTTGTACCTTTTTAATAAGATATCTTTCTCAAATAGTATTTTAGCTGCATGTTCTAATTGTAATTTTGGTACTAATTTTTTTGTTTATTTTTTGTTAAATATATAAATTATATATATATAATACATACAATATATCTAATATATTTTTATAAATACATATAACTATGAGTATAAAAACATTAATGTGATAAAAGGATAAAGTAATTTTTTTAAATCTGTCATAATTTATCTCGAAAGTGTAAATTTTACGTATATATTACATTCCTATGCAAAGAGTAGTCACTTTAATCATTATCAATTAGGAAATAATTTCTGATATAAAATCCTTTCTTAGTTAATCTGGAATCCTATTATTCGTTCATAAACTTCTAAAATAATGATTAGACAAATAGAAGCAATATATGCAGACATATATGTTCCTTACATATATGTAATATACTGTTGGTTACTGAGTGATAGTTTTAACATTTTAATCATTCAAACTATAATGTTATTGAAATCGTACAAAAAATGAGCTTCAATTTCACTTAATTTGGATAAATTCCCATAGCAACTAGGAAAATAGCCGGGCCAAATTATTCACGGAAATTTGAGTCTGAAGAGAATATTACATATAACAAAATTAAATAATATCATCAATACACAGCACGGTGGGCGAAAATGTTAAGGCGTCAACACTTAGTTGCTGTGTTCTTTGGTTCGATTCTTAAGCTAGTCCTATTCTTTGACTGGGTTTAGATGTTTCACTTAATATATGCCAAATACATACTGCACATATAAGATGCTGTGAAAATGCTAAGATAGTAAGAGATCATCGGTGATAGAATAGGTGTTGCAAAAGTAAGAAAAACCATAACTACCTTTCTTCCTTCTCTTAAAACTAAAACCAAAAATAAATTTAGTTCTTTTATTGTTTGGCTGGCTTTGCCTACACCTCAAATTAATCGCTTTTCTCTTTCTTTCTTCTGCCCTAACATAAACACAACATTTAACGAAAGTAATTACCACTTGATGCTGTATCGCTTATAATGTGTTTGTCCTTTTTCCTTCTTTCGGAATTCTTCTTTGTCCTTTCTTTCTATTCAGTTACCACTTTCTCCTATCTTTCCCAATATTCCCTATCTGTTAATCACTATTCATTATGAAACTTAATGCTTTAACAACTTTCTAGTATATCTACCATTCCTATCTTATCTTTTGCATTCTGTGTATGGTTTTCATTATACCACCAATTTTTTCTAGGAAGACTATATATACAAGTTTTTAAAATTACCAAAATTAGTAATTCAATAATATAAATGCGATTTCTAGTGTACATAAACAGGAGATGATTCATTTGGTTACAGAATATGATTAAAATTACAGAGAATTGCGTTAAAAATCAATCAACAAGCAAATCACGTCATCCGCATACTACTATTGGTTCTGCCACTTTCATTTTCTGGTGTTATTTACGGAAGGCGATTATTTATATATATTTTTTATATTTTACTCAAATTTTCATTCTCGCAAAGAAAAATGTTAAGAAGAATGTTTTATATGGGTAAGAGAAATATATCTTGGCATGTGCATACCTCAGAGGTGCTTACGATACCTTAAGACATTAATACTAGAGTTGATTAAAGTTGCGTAAGAATCAAACTCGAGAACACAGGAAATAGTTGACGCATTAACGCTTTTGGCCACCGTGTCATCTATTGATGATATTATTTAATTTATTTATACGTAATATTCTCTGCAGACTAAAATTTTCCGTGAATAATTTGTCCCGATTAATTTTCCTTGTTGCTATGCCCATATTTATTCAAATTAAGTGTTACCCGATTTCGTACCAACAATCTTTAAAAAGAAATCCTAAATTATCAGTGGATATAATTGTAGTTACACTAACAACTAAATGGCATATTTGAATTAGGTAAGTGGTCCACTGACTGCTTTTCATGTATCAATATAACCTGAAAGAGTTTGGAATTTAATTTTTTTGCGATTTTTTTCTTCATACCTCCTTCAATTATTGTATGCAACCTCAATAACAAAAACATTAAAAGCGTATAATCGTCATTAGGCATTTAAAGATGCTTTACTTTTTTATATAATAATATTTAACGTATTTAATAATACTAATTATAAAACTTAATTAATGATATTCAATAATCTATCGATATAAATCTTAAATATAATATGATTTTAAATTTTGAACAGACTTCTGTTGTTTAATTAGTAAACATTTTTTAAGCACCAAGGAAATATTTGACTTTTGTTGAACTTAATGAGTTATATATACACTTTGTAATTAAAATCATTATCTTTAAACAAAATAAATAGGTATGTTATGCTTTATCTATATAGCTATTATTGTGAAAGAGATTGTAATTATTATAATTATTAAAATGTTTGTGAAATATCAAAATTGACGTAATTTTAAAGTTTATTATGTCTAAAATTATATAAATAATTTCCTATTTTGTTGGAACATTTTCTGAAATATATAAAGCTTTGAAAACATGTGGTTTCGCTTTCAAGTCGAAGCAGGTCGCAGAGTTAAGTATGCACCAAGGAGTAACTCCTCAGGTCGAATTTAGTCTCCTGGCACTGCTAGTGGACTCATTTTTTTGTTACGCTTAGTTTCTTTCTTCGATAATTATTAAATCCAAATATTTTTTTACTATTTGGATAATTATGAAATACTGATATTTATTGCCTAACAAATATTTTGCTGTCATTACCAATGCTAATATCTTGATACAAGAAAGCCAATAATGTGGCTTTATCTAGTTGTAAACAATGATACATAGTATTGCACTAAAATCTGATATAAATATATAATAGCGCCTAAATCAAAAGCTTCTTATTTGAATCATAGCTGTTTTTATAAGTTAAATTATAAAGTTCAACATATTAATTTCAATATGTGAAAGATATTGCTTAGTTTGTTGAAGCCTATATTTTTGTTCACATTTTCCAATATCTAAATTTTTTTGCTTATAAGAAAATTGACAAACATTGTAATTGTGTCATATTATCATATTATCTTTTATAATTTTCCGCTGAGTTAACAGACAACAGTTATTGGTAAAGCCTCCTGCTGTTGATTGATTTTCTGTTTCTGCAACTGACTTATTATATGAACAATAATCGGGTGATTTTGACAGGTTATCAAATATTCCGTTATGTAACACAAAACACCTTAATATATTTTGGAAGTGTTACCAGTATTATTTACTAAAGCACAACAGTTCGATGAGGTGTTCCATTACATAATTGTGGAGCATAATTTAGATTATTATTACAGAATTAATACTCAAATAACACAGAAGAACAATTTACCTAGCATATCTTTTTATTTTTTGTATTATTGTTATTCCAGGTAGCATGGCAGCCCTTCTTTTTGACATTCCGAGTGATAGTGGGTGGTAGAAGTGTGCGGGTCTGGACATGCCCGTGATCGGCCATGGGGCCGGCGGGGCCGTGCTCCTACTATTGGCCTGGGTAAGCACTTCGTCAGGAACTCACCCAACTATATCGGGATTGCCCGATATTGCAGCTCGCTATCCAAAACGTGGAAATCTAAGTTATGGAAGATTTACACATCTTGCTGTTGACCCAAACACAGGCCGCTTATATGCTGGACTGACAAATCAATTACTCCAATTATCTGCGGATTTGGAATTAGAAGAAGTTGTAACAACTGGCCCACGTGAAGATAATCCGCTATGTCACGCTACTGGATGCGACGATCCGGATATTCAGATGAAGCTTATGGATAACACTAATAAAGTACTAGTGGTCGACTCTGAATCGAGGACCCTCATTGCTTGTGGTTCTCTTATGCAGGGATCTTGCGATAAATATAAATTGGCAAATATATCGACTAAACCGGAATTTATTCCAATTAGCATCGCTGCAAACGATGATCACGCCTCTACATATGCTTACATTGGGCCGGAAAAGTATACTCATTGGGGCAGTTCGAATATACTCTATGTAGGCACCACATTTACGAATAATGGAGAATATCGATATGACGTACCCGCTATAGCGAGTAGGAGTCTTTTTAGTTTAGATCTTGCGGAATTTTCGTTTTCGAAGCAATCTCATTTACAAATAGATGTTAAGTACAGGGACCATTTTTTAGTGCAATATGTGTATGGTTTTAATGCCAGTGATTATGCGTACTTTGTTATTTTACAAAAACAATCTTATTTACCGGGAAATGAGGAACAAGGTTACGTGTCCCGTCTCTCCCGAACTTGTATTAGTGATGCCAATTACGACAGCTATACAGAAGTCACTCTGCAATGTGATGTTCGAGATGTCAATAATCCTTCTGTTACGATTAACTACAATCTTATTCAGGATGCAAAAGTAAGTATAATGTTACGAGTTCTGTTTGTTTATTTTCAATGTAGAAATCTTTCTATGTTCTTTTTTAAATATTTGTTTTTAGGTAACTGCAGCTGGTGCTGATCTTGCTGCTAGTTTAGGTATCGATCACCGACAGCCGGTGTTAGTGGCAGTCTTTCGTCCTTCGCGTGGTATCACGAATGAACCCCAATCCAAATCTGCTGTGTGTGTATATAGCTTAAGGGAAATTGAAGATAAATTCAACGAAAATATTCATATGTGCTTCAATGGCAGTATAAAAGACAGAAATATGGCCTATGTTTCTGGAAACATTCTAGATGGAAAATGTCCTAATGCTGGGGTAATAAAATTAGTTCCACTTATGTAAGACATTTTTATTTTGAACAACTAGTAATTTTTTTTTCCTAATCAGAGCATGGGAAATATTCCCAATTTCTGCGAAGTTGGCCTTAAGATAAGTGGTATTACTCCGATTAAATCGGATGCCTATTTGCACTTTCCTAATGTATCACTTACGTCTGTGACGACGGCAAATACAGGTCGACATACTATGGCTTTCCTAGGCACTAGCAATGGAGTTTTAAAGAAGGTAGTTATTAATGTGTCCTATTGATAATATAATGAAGTTGGCGAACATAAAGATTTAAATAACTAAATAATATCATCGCTTGCCAGGTTCTTTTGTCCGGCAGCTCTCCGTCCGAATATGAAGATGTCATAGTTGATTCTGGTTTCTCTCTTTTACCAGACACATTATTATCACCGCAAGAAGATTTTCTTTACGTCTTAACAACATCGAAAGTAAAGGACTTTAGTTATCGCCATTTATACTTTATGGCATTATATTATAACAAAAATTATTTGTTTATAGATTTCGAAAGTAAAAGTGGAACACTGCCATAGATTTATGAACTGTTCAGGATGTTTGGATTCTAGAGATCCCTATTGTGGTTGGTGTTCCTTAGAAAAACGATGTACAGTCCGGAGTGCTTGTCAAAAAGCTGCTCATAGTTCTCCACGATGGTTGTCTTTAGGAACTGGACAACAATGTATCGATTTCGAGCAAGTTCTACCTGATAGAATACCCATTAATCAAATGACAACTGTGAGTATGTTATACATATATTAATAGCAAATATTATAATACATTTAATTACACATTTTATATTTCAGGTTCAATTAACAATAAGAACGTTGCCCGAATTACCCTCTGGGGCAAAATATCGCTGTGTGTTTGGGAATTCTGAACCTATAGATGCTACTGTTACAGTATTTGGTTTATCGTGTCCTACACCAGAAGTATCTGTGCGTCCTAATATTCCGTCATTACACGATCACGTACTCGTTCCATTATCGGTTCGATCTTCTGAGACAAATAAAGACTTCGTTTCGAGAAACTTTGCATATTATGATTGTTCTAGACATATTACATGCACCGAATGTACAGAGAGTCAATGGGCTTGTAATTGGTGCGTCTATGAGAATAAATGTACCCACAACACTTCTTCATGCAGAAACACACATATTATTAGTGGAGAAAATGTAAGAGTTTATTTTATCACAAATTATATCTTTTCCAAATTGGTTATCAAATGAATACTGCCTTCTCATTTGTAGAACCCTGCGCAACTACCAACGCATGGATATAAGTTCTGTCCGCGGTTTGCCAGACCTAGTGCACCAATTTTGCTGCCAAATAATGTGCGAAAAGAAATAAAACTAGAAGTTGAAAATTTACCTCACCCTCAAGTCGGACATATGGGGTTTCAGTGCATTGTTAACATAGAGGGAGCTAACATGATTCTTCCAGCACGAGTTGAATCGAATAAGCACATTGTCTGTGATGGAACTCCGGTAAGAAAAAGATTCATTTTAATTTTTAATGAAATGAAAATAAAATTGAAACTAATAAGTATGTTTTTACAGTATTCTTATGAAGCCAATACTGGAGAATACAATGCATCAGTAAAAGTAGTTTGGAATCGGAATCATCATGTGGATACTATAACAATTGTTTTATATAAATGTGATATATTGGGATCACATAGAGAACATCCTGATTGTTCTTTGTGTGTAACTCGAAATTCTAAGTACCAATGTACATGGTGTTCTAACACTTGTTCCTATATTGAAAGTTGTTTAAATAGTCCTGTGACAGAATGTCCGAAACCTAGAATTGATATGGTGATTATTCTGTAATAGACATATGACACTTTAGTGGAACATTAACTTCATTTTAATATTTTTAGATTAAACCCTTAAGCGGACCAATTGAAGGTGGAACTTTAATTACCATTGAGGGTAGCAACCTGGGTCTAAAGGAAGATGATGTTAAAGGAAAAATTCGAATTGGTATTGTACAATGTGAGATAGTAAACTATGAGGTATCTGTTCGTATAGAATGTAGAACTGGACCTTCTGCTGGAGAAATTATAGCACCAGTTGTCGTCGGTAATGATGCAGGGTACACCGAATCAAGTGTACAATTCAGCTATAAGGTTTGCATTTCTTGTAATTACAAATATAAAAATAAAATGATATTAATTATATTAAATTTTAGGATATACAATTGGAAGGGCTATATCCTTCAATTGGACCACAATCTGGAGGAACGCAGGTAGCAATAACTGGACAATATTTGAATATAGGTTCAAGAATAGCAGCTTATTTGGATGATCTGTTATGTCTTGTCAATGCAACACAAGCATCGAGTAGCAGACTCACATGTATTACTTCAAAATCTGTACAACCTCAGATGATTAAGAAATTAACGTTATCAATAGATGGAGCTAATAGAACATTAGTTGGAAACCCTTATAATTACACTGTAGATCCAACTATAATGGAAATTAAACCACTTCGAAGTTTTGTTTCTGGGGGTCGTATGATAACTGTACATGGCACTAATTTAAATACAATTCAAAAACCCGAAATGGAGGTTTACTCAAACAATGATTCTAATCCAATTAACAAAACAACTTGCTTTGTTTTAAGTCAAAATCAAATGGAGTGTCCCAGTCCTCCTGTTAATCAAAAATTTGCTACTTCATATGGAATAAAGAGAAAACGAAGAGATAACACTGTTCCGGCATCATTAAAAGTAAGAGTTTAATTTTTTATGAATATGTAATTTCATCTTGGTAAATCAATTATTCTGTAATTATGTTTCAGTTACATGAAGACCAGTTCAGTTATCGAATTGGATTTATAATGGATAATGTTGAAGCTGTGAAAGATTTAGAAAAACATTTTCAAGGACTTAGAACTAAATTGTTATATGTAGAAGATCCCAAATTTTTTGAGTTTCCCAATCAAATTAAATTATATAAAGGGGACACATTAGTTATAGAGGTATTTGTTTAAACATGAACGTTATAAATTGTCCTTATTGAGTGTCGTATTTACATTGTTAAATATAATTTTTAGGGTGAAAATTTAAACATTGCGAGTGATGAATCTGATGTTAATGTTACAATAGGAACACGTCCATGCAATGTAACGAGTTTGGCTATGTCACAACTTGTTTGTACACCGCCAGAAGTTCAGCCACAGGGAACTGATGAAAACGGCGAACAGGTAACAGTATCTATTTTTGAATAACGACATAAAAATAACAAAATTTTTAAATAGTAACTAACTATTTATAGGAATATTTAATATTTTAATATAATTTTCAGACTGAATTAGATTTGCCATTAGTAGTGGTGAGAGTAGGAAAATCTCTACGTTTTCCAATCGGTTATTTACGTTATGAAGTTATTAAATCTTATGCGTTTCCACCAGAGGCTGTAGCGGGAATAGCTGCAGGAACATTTTTTTTAGTTATTTTATTTGTAGTTGTACTTGTAGTATATAGAAGGAAGAGTACTCAAGCGGAACGTGAATATAAACGTATTCAAATACAAATGGATACTTTGGAAAGTAACGTGCGGTCTGAGTGTAAACAAGGTAAGATTTCTAGAGCCAGCAGTTATTTTAAAAGTGGCTATGGTAGAAAGCACGTTTATTTTTGTAATTTCTTTTCTTATAATTTTTTAATTTTTCTTTTCTTTGTTTAATTTCTGATATTTATTATTGGTAATATAAAAAGGTTCATTCGTTTCACGTGTCCTTTTTCCTTCGTCATAAGTGTGTAAGTTTAACTCATTCACGTTATAACAATTATTTAATAAGTTCGAATTTAATAAACTATTTGTTTTCGTACTATTGATTATATTAATATACATATATTTAAGATGTGGGTCTATTCGCAACGGAGCCGATACCTTATCAGTAGGATAGTTGATAAGATATATTTTTAACGTTAAACAAAAATTATAATTCATAAACATCAAAAATTATTACCAATTCAGAATTTTATTCAATATTTTCTTAATTATTATTTCTTTTTATTTTTCTAATATAATATTTAGTTTGGTTACTGTGTATTTTGTTTTTGTATATGGTTCACATAGCGTTTGCCTGTGCAGCGTTCGCCGAGCTTCAAACGGATATGACGGACCTAACAGCTGATTTGGAGAGTTCAGGAATACCCACTTTGGATCATATGAGCTACATAATGAAAGTATTTTTTCCTGGTGTTTCGGATCATCCTATTCTGAATGTTCCTAAGGTAATTTAATTTATAAATTCTCTATTTAATTATAATCTTCAAATAAAATCTGAACATTTATTTTTCGTTTTAGGTTCGCATGAATGTTCCTCGCACTAACTATGATACCGCTATGTTACAATTTGAACAACTTATAAATAATAAATTCTTTGTTCTAACATTTATTGAAACTTTGGAGGCTCAGAAATCGTTTAACATACGTGATAAGTAAGTATTTATTTAATACGTGATTGCATTTATAAACCTAAGTATTTATTAACCAAATCATATAAATAATAATATATAATTCTATTTTCTAAAATATATTCTTCTATGCCTTAACAGAAATCACCTTTATCACTAATACACAATTTGCTTTGAATGAGAAATTTCAATACATATTTCTAATAAATGATTATTTGCAGAGTGAATGTTGCATCTTTGCTAATGGTCGTACTTATGGGTAAAATGGAATATGCAACGGACATTTTAAAATGTTTATTATTAAGATTGATTGATAAATCGGTTGGTACAAAGCACCCTCAACTTATGTTAAGACGCACAGAAAGTGTTGTTGAAAAAATGCTTACTAATTGGATGGCATTATGCATGTATAACTATTTGAAAGAATATGCAGGATCTTCATTATTTCTGTTGTTTAAAGCAATTAAACATCAAATTGAAAAAGGTTTAGTTGATGCAATAACGCATGATGCAAGATATTCTTTGTCAGAGGAACGATTGTTGAGAGAACAAATTGAATACGGAGTTGTGGTAAATATCATTTTTTCTTCTTTTTAAAATTTAAAATACAAAAAATATATAAGTGTATTCTTATTTTCAGACGTTACATGTCCTTCAAGATGATTTAGATGAAAAAGTGCAATGCAAAGTTTTGGATTGTGATACAATTTCTCAAGTTAAATCAAAAATATTGGACGCATTATTCAAAAACACTCCATTTTCCATGAGACCTTCTATACATGAAGTTGATTTAGGTAAATTTTAATATACCAATTCAATATGAAAAATTAAATATAAGTATAGAAGAGTAATGCATGTTTTTTTCAGAATGGAGGCATGGTCGTGGTGGGCATCTTACGCTACAGGACGAAGATCTAACAACGAAAACAATTGGCGGATGGAAAAAATTAAATACTTTAGCTCATTACGGGGTTAAAGAATCGGCAGTTATGTCTTTGATTTCAAGACAGAATGATAGTTTTAATATGAATTGTAAACAACCATGTCATAATTGTAAGTATTATAATTCGGTAGTGGGTTTGTGTATTACAAATATAAGTGTACATGTTTTTGTTTGTTTTAGTTTATAATCAATTTACGGGTACAGGTATGTATTTTCTGAACTCCCAATCACCTATCATAATGGCAAATGGGGACATAGAATCAGGTACGAATTTAAGAATATATCATCTTGTTAAACCCATTGACGATCATCAAACATCTAACATAAAAGGCAGCGAAAGGACTCATAAGGCAATTCCGGAAATATTTTTAACAAGATTGTTATCAACAAAAGGCACTATTCAAAAATTTGTTGATGATTTTTTTAATACTATTTTAACTGTCAATGAGAGCCTTCCACCCGCTGTAAAGTGGCTTTTTGATTTATTAGATGATGCGGCAAGAAAACATGGCATTTCAGATCCTGAGGTTGTCCATGCATGGAAATCAAACAGGTAGAGAAAATTATATTGTGATATAAATTATATTTGTGATAATAAAGTTGTAATATTAACAATTTAATTTGATTTTAAAATTTTAGTCTTCCTTTACGGTTTTGGGTTAATTTTATTAAAAATCCAGACTTCATTTTTGATATAAATAAAACAACAACTGTAGATTCGTGTCTATCCGTAATAGCTCAAACATTTATGGATTCTTGTTCAACTACTGAACATCGGTTAGGAAAAGACTCTCCTTCTAACAAGTTGTTATTTGCAAAAGTAAGTCGACCTCTGCAATTATGAAACTTTCTAGTAGATTTCATTGTTATAACATAATATTTTATTTTAGGATATCCCACAATATAGAGAAATGGTTTCCCATTTCTATTCATCAGTTTCCAGACTTCCACAAATTACCGATCAAGAAATGGGCACGGCCATGCAACAATTAAGTGTTCAACAGTTAGATGAGTTTGATACCGTTTCAGCTCTCAAAGAACTTTACATTTATGTCACAAAATATAGAGAACAAGTAAGTTTCTGTTTTTATTTAGCGCTCAATTTTTAGGGGCATTACCGTTATTAATCTTGAAATTGTTTTTAGATGTTGGAAGCATTAGATTCAGAACCACATTGTAAAAAAATGCACCTTTCACATAAATTGGATAACGTAGCGTGTACGTTGGAAGGCGAGGAGACTTCTGCCTGCTGACACCGTCAGTCACCTGATTTGCTGCTCGCTAACTACTATTGACCAATATTTTATGAGAATAATTTTCTATTAATTAATTGCAATGCTCGCCACATACCACTTAGAAATGATATTGTTCCAATAAATGCTTATTTATATCCTTAAAAATATACATCAGGAACAATGAAATCGTTTCTATTATCTTATTAGGGCCGTATAGACGTAAAAATAATTATTTATTGTGATCCAAACAACTTCCAATTGTTATGGGTACTTGATTTGAACAACGAATGTTCAATTCAAATTTATTCTTAATTTTGACTGTGAATTAACATTTAATATTATCTGATCTAAATGTAAAGACATTTATATTTTTGCATTATGTACATGTATGACTCGGCTTTTTATAAAGGATTTTTCCGTATATAGCCCGGTAGCCTAGGTCTTTTTATATAGTTAAACGTCCATATAGATTCTTTTAGTTGTATAGCACTTTTGCATAATTACAGTCCATATATTCAAGAAATTTTTACCTATCTATTTTATATTTTCACACTATAGATGTGAAAATGCAGCCAATAATTTATAAAGAAAATAACATAAAATATAAAGTTATGTATAAACTTGTGATAGATTTTTAAGAAATTTATAGAACGTTTTTTAGAAAATTAATATTATTAGTATTTTTATACATTTTAAAAAATTTTGTAAAAAATGAAAAATCAATATTATGGTAGCTATAGTTATAATAAGTTTAGTTTTATATACAGGGTGGCCCAGAATATTATCGTACTTTTAGTTTTTGTTCCTAATTATGTAAATAAGCTCTCTTCAATTTCTGTTATGAATTCTGATTATTTAATAAAATAACTAGGCCACCTTATTTATATATGTATATTATATACATATATATATATATATGTATATTATATATATATACAAAAAAATAGTTCTTGATGTATATGATTTTTTCCTTTAAATGTTGTGTGTGAGCGCAATCAGGTGACCTCCTAATTAAACGCAGTGAAAATCCGTTCTTAAAATATATGGTGTTAACGGAACCTGACCGAAAATTTAAAATTAAAAAAATGTAAATAATATTTAAGAATAACGCATAAAATGAAAAATTTGGAATCTCAGAACTATATAAATATATATCTGTCAATATATAAACAAGAAATTTAATTAAAATTTATTATATCCATATAATGAAAAATGTGACAAATGTGAAAGACAATTGCAATATTCTTTACAATTTGAGTGCCTCGAGATGATAAAAACATTGTGTCACGCGTCACTCCTAGTAGCTACTTTATTTTGATTATAATATAAGTATAATAAGCAAATAAATCTAATGTAAAATGATAATTTTATTACAAGTACTTAGTAATGTTCCAATTTTATATTTATTTGATAAGTATTTATATTAAATAGTTAAACGTCGTAATGTACGAATCTCATTATAAAACAAACTTAGGAAGCAACTAACTACTTAATTCAAATTCAACGATCGAACAACCTCTTTACAATGTCCCAGTGAAATTAAATTTCCGACGGTCCTGGATCATTATATTTTAGAATCACTAAATGTATGGACGTCTTCAGGCCTATTACATTTATCACATTTATATGCCTGGAGTGTTCTTTATATAATAATACAATTATTTATTAAATTTTATAAAAGAATATATATTTCGCCTAATGTCTTTCTAAGTACTGTTAAGCTTTTATACGTTTTAAACGGTTTATATACCGTTAGATCCATGTTTGAATGTACAATTTTATGAAGATGAATATAAATATAATACTATATATTGATGGAGAATAGTACAGGCATCTAAATTGATAAAAACAATTGTGTCCAATTTAGTTCTCTTAAAAAAAAAGTTGTAAGCTTGTAAATATTTAAAAACGGTAGCTATCCAATTTTTGTACAGTTTTGTGTATAAAATTAAAATCAGTTTTTGTACAATATTTTTTTGAAATGAAATAATTTGATATGTGTTAATGTTCTGTTCTGTATAAAATAAATCTTTAACTAAAAAAAACATATATCTGCAATTACGCATTAATTATTTATTTTGTAGAATTTTTCATAAATACCGTAATGATGTTGTAGTTTAATTCATTCATAATTTTATTTTGGTTTCCTAAAGAAATACGTAGCAGCTCGTAATATTAAAATACTGTATATAAATTATACATAAATGCTACATAATTATTTACGGGATGATAATGTTTTACTGATAGGCACTAATAACATTTGTACACAATGATAACACATTTTCATATTTTAAAAATTGTTTTTGTTTGTATTGCAATTCGGTAATATATACATTACTTTAGGAAATATAGTTACGTAGCATTTATATATATATATATATATATATATATATATATATATATATATATATATATATATATATATATATATATATGTATATATATATATATATATATATATATATATATATATATATGTATATATATATATATATATATATATATATATATATATATATATATATATATGTATATATATATATATATATATATATATATATTATTTTTTTATTACATAATTATTTTTTTTCTGAATTACTGATAATTAAAATGAAATTGTGAAATAAATGTTGATATTAATTTGATAAATGTCAAATGAAATAAAAAGAAAAATGTGTATAAATATCTTATTGAATGAAATTTGAACATGAACTGGTTAAGTGGGCCGAATATTTCTCCTGTCGTTATTGTTCTTTCGTTGAATTGGATTTTAAAATTATTTACTGATTGACTTTTAGATTGTTGAGAATATTTTCAAGTAAAATTTTAGGGTATATGTGATTATAAATTTATTTTATATCAAGTACGAATAATTTAGGAGTCGGTCAGATTAGATCTAATTATCGATTGAAATGTGAAATGTATGTGTGCTTTTAACAATCTAATAAGGTCATAGATACATAATATTATTTTTAATATATATATATATATATATATATATATATATATATATATATATATATATATATATATATACTCGTATGTATATATGTATGTACATGAAATAACTGTCTCAGTGTTACAAGACACAATTCATTTGTAAGTGAGATTTTTCAAATAGAAAATTATTTAGTTTACCCACTGAATTTAATTTAAAACTACTTAAATTTTTTTGTACAATTAAGTTACTATAAAATACTGTATATTAAAAACAGATTCACTATTATTGATATTTTTATTTCTATATTAAATATATATCTGCCTTACATGTTATTTTTGATATGCAAGCATGCGTACAATAAGAAAAATAAATATTTATATAACTTCATTAGATAAAGGAATATATTCTGTTTATTTTATATAATTAATAAAATTTACGCTAACAATATTTAGTTGCTTTTACTATTTTTATACAAATATTTGTCCGCAGTTTACTACCTATGCTATATTATGTAAAGTGTTATTTTAAGATACATTGTAGCTCGGAATTTCTTGTTATATAGCTTCTATTAATTGTAAAAAACGTAATATTATGTATATTTGTAGATACTTTTATTTTTCTTATTGTATGAATTAAAATATTACCCTAATTTTTATAATTAAAATACTGAATATGAAACTTTGCCTGTATGGCTTACTTCCAACTTAACCATTAGCCATTTCAACTCTAACCATTAGCTTACCAATAAAAAGGTAGATGTGTCTTAAGAGGTAGCAAACGCTAGTGCTGGCAGTAAAGAAAGAATTTGCTTCAATTATTGCTCGACTATTGATAGATCAACTACTTTATTTATGCATACTTTAAATAGTTGAAACGTAAAATTTGAAACGAAATGTAATCAACAAAAATATTTAATAGTTTTATATATATCTTTTAGATAATGATATTGTTTTATAACATTTAAGTATGACAATTTAAGATATTACAGTAGGTGTACTAATAATATTTTCTTAGATAATTAATATTTGTATGCCATTTTTAAAAGTTTAGAAGTTATTTTTTATTAAATTTTTTAGATAAAATAATTTATTTATAAATTAAAGTAGTGTATTATACATTTACTTGAGTACATAATCCGGTGCAGTTGTTCGAAGATACACTGAGTTCTCAGACACAATAACAGCAAGATAAATGTTTTCTTTTTGTTACATTTTGGAGTTGCAATTGCCGAAAAGTTCCGAGTCTAATTGCACAGACTTAATAGGTTTAATCTGACTTAAACTTATACAATATAAAGAATTTCGAAATTCGCTTTACAATATTTTTAGATGTATTATTAACAGCTGTTTGAAAAATTTAGTAATTTGATATATATTACTTTTCTTTTAGTATATAAAGATAAAGGCAATTTTCATAATGTTCCATTTGTTCAATTTCAAACAATGATTTCGGAATATATATGTTACAGTTCAGTAATTTTTCCATTCCTTAAATAATTATGTTTCAAATTTATTACGGCAAGAGATGGCGAGACAACTGTAACATTCGCCAAATATATAAAAAGGCCAAAATAATCGTCGTATTGATGTATAAATATATCATTTCTATTAAACCAGGCTCTTATTTACGATTTATTCAATATTCAGTGAACTAAATAAACACAAAACGTAAATATTGTATATCAAACGATTAAAATTCTACGTAAGGAAATATATGTCCATTTAACATAATATTTATGTAACATATTTATGCAGTAGTTACGTTTAAACCTATGTGCTACATGAATGTTATGTTCATGTTTCAAATCAATAACAAAATACAAAACTTAAACCTATGTATTTTTGTACGTAATGTTTTTTTTACCTAACGTTACGTTGTGTTATTTATCGAAGTTTAACATAATTCTGTTACATTGTCATTAAATATATTAATTCAGTATGCAACATTATATAATCTTGCATAAAAAGCCTTATTGACGTCAGAAAATATAAATTTATGTTGCAAGATAACTTTTGTTATGTAACCTTATATTATATATTAACCTTTAAAATGTTATGTAACAGGTAAACGATTTTATGTTAAATAAACTTGAAATATATGTAACTGTATTTAGCAGATAGGTATTTAAAAAGATTTTCTTTAGAAGCTTTATATATCTTTAGATTATATAATGGAAATGTTTTTTTTATATCAGTAATATACGGGAATGTAATAACTATACAAAACTTATATAACCTAAATTTACTGGGTAAGAGACAAATTTACAGATTTTCTCTATTTATATTTATTTCAATTTAAAAAATCATTGTATTTTATCACTTTCAGTTTTTGTATTATATAATTTCTTATTTAAAAAAATGTCAAACACTTGCAGAACCTTATATACAGGTCTTAAAAGTACTCGTTCTTATAATTTACCCTTTCCGTGCTCTTGCAATATGTTTGCAGTACTTAATAGATAATAAATAAAATAAATACACGTACAATTACATTACAATTGGGTATTTTTTACTAGTATACGTGGTTTGTGTTTTTACATGCATTTTTATAAAAATATTCTGTGTGCACTCCTGGTGGAAAAAAAACGACCTTATACATAAGACGAATTCCTAAAAATGTGTACATTTCTTTCATAAATTAATATTTGAATTATTGTGTATATATCGCTAAACACAGTTACGTGTATTTAAGATTTAAATAACATAATAAAAGTTATCTGGTACGTAAACAATGTTACCTAAAATACAACGATTAGTGACCTATTTTACCACTTTCTGAAAAATAATCATGGCTACTGGATTTTCATAATTACACAAGTAGTTACAACATGTGGTACTAACAGATTTATAGGAAACAATAACTTTGCCCCCCCCTATTTGCCATTGTTTTATTTATCTTTCCAGAAATGTACTTAGTCACATTATATTTATAAGTACTATTTAAAAGTAATAGTGATGCATATTTTATAATAACAAGTAATATTGTTTACATAAAAGTTTCTGTAGAATTTTTATATAAAAGTTTAATTTGAGTTTACAATTTAAGATTCAGTGAAACGTTCGAACATTGCATTGACATCAAATATGTTTGTTAATTTTATTATGTATATAAAAAAAGAAAATATAAAATAACCGTAGTATTTCGAATAGAATTAATGGTTGTTTAAATTAAATGGTAATGTAAATGGATATGTAACAAAGACGAATTCGTTTGGAGTTTGTAATTAATTCAAAGAACGAACTTAAGTTAACCAAGGTCCGTTTCATTTTGTGATTTATGATTGACTGAAAATAATTCACTCGAGTGCCGTTATTTTATGCAATATCTACGATTTGCGTTTATCGAACTGTTTTCTATGCTGTTTCAAAATGAAGTAGATGATCTTTCTATATCTGAACAAAGTGATAATAAAATTATGATATAACTCCCGGCCATTTCTTTAAGATGTAAATAGTGCAATTATAATACAAAGACTTAATTTATTTGTCAAATATATTTATACTCTGCTTTCTCTCATATTAGATGTTTGAATAAATAAATTAAAAATTAATTTAAATAAAAAATTACTTGAAATACTTTTTAAAATGTAATGTTATGTTTTTAAGCTGATTGAATTTGTTGCAATATTAATATATATATATTTATATTTTTTCCTTATTTCCATACATTATCCTTTTTTGGAATAAATATATTCGCCGTATATGCAGTCTATAGATAAGCTTAAGACTTTAACTGTTAACTGGGCTGTTCAACATCTATTAAATGGAGCATTTGTGACAGTGTGGCAGGTTAACTTTAACAGAGGCTGCAGAGGAATTAATTTTGTCGTGTAGGATTCCATTTTTAATAGTACAACACTTGTCGAACATCTGTGCTTTTCATAATGCTTTCTTCTTCAGTTCCGAGGTTTTCAATAATCGCCGAAATCGCCAGACCTCGCATCATTTATTCACACTCCGAGGTGAATATCGTGATTGAGACAAAGTTAATAAAATGTTATATCTTTTTATCGAATGGGCTTGTTTCCTCACTTTTTAGTGGTCGATTTTTCAATTGTTAATTGAAATTGATGTTAATAAATGTGTATTGGCCTGTCTATTTTATTAAATATCTAAATGTTGACGGAGATATAGCAATTAAAAGTTTAAATTGTAGTTTTAGCGCTAGAAATGGTCGGCCATATTTGTATGACGTGAAATGCATTTTAACGTCAGTTATTTGTTGAGTAGGTCAGTGCTGTGGTAATGTTTTGTAGCTGTTGGTAGTCAAAATATCAAGTCAAATCATAGAATAATAAGTTTTTATTTTATTTAACCCTGCTAAGGCAGATATAATATTGAAATTTTATTGTTCCTTGAAATAGCTGTAAATAATATTTGATATTTTGATATATAAATACATATAGCAGAGATTTATTAGCTGTAAGGTTGGCATCGGCGAAAAATATTTTTTTAAATATCATAATTTGAATTTCATTTCTAATTATCTTTCCAGGATAAACGGTTACATAGTATTTTTCAAATATTGACGTGTCACGCCAATATTCACCTTTCTAATGCATAGTTTTTTTTTATGCTACGTAATACAGAACATACTCATATTTATTGATTTATGATCACTTGTACCCATTTCCCCATAAGAGCAATGTATTTTATGTCAATTTTCAACAATTAATTTCTTTAAAATATGAACGGTTACCTACCCTGAAATTTTAACAGTAAATTCACTGACCATGAATCTACACGTACAAAAATTTTGAGCCCTTAAATCGAAAATTATTTTCTTGCTCATACATCCTTAAAGAGACAAAATGTTTTTTTTAATTGTTAATATCTCTTAAAGTATAAGGAGTTATTAAAAAATACTTGAACATTTGAGGTTGCAACTTCATGAAGTGGGTTACTCACTTTATCAATATATAGTACACTTTTATAGAAATTAAGACATAGGACACAAGCCCATTTGAACATAACAGAAGCACGCCATGTTGCTGATAATCTGTTTCAAACGATTTCAAGTGTTCAAATTGCTTAAAGCAAGTTTGTTCCTGTAGTACATGATTCAATGATCTTAAGAACCCCGTGATTATGCGCATATAATGTTGAGGCACTATGTTTTTCTATCCGAATCCCGAATCCCGAATCCCGAATCCCGAATCTGGGCTCATAAGGCGGACGGGTCCAGGTCTAGTTAGGCACAGAAACCATAACTGCGAGTTCAAGTAACTAAGTTTTTATTATAAATCCAAGATTTTGTAGTGTATTAAACATTATTAGAATGCAATCATAAAAATACAAGCTGTGGAAGATGGAAAATTTAAACTGAAAGAGGAGGAGAATATAAACAATAGTCTCATTATGGAGGTTGCAGAATTACTGTACCTCCGAAATGCCATCAACATTGCGTAACTTCACAGTAGGTCGCTTTTTGAATCGGTGAGTCACAAATTCTGGTACGGGCATTCCTACCGCCTACATGCTGCGAATTTTTGGAATTGTTTTTTGATTTTTGCTTTTTCATTTGTGAAAAGAAAGTGAAGAAGGTAGCACGGTAAATACAGGGTACTTGGTCTTGAATACCTTCGTGAGAGCTAAAAAAGGTAATTTCATAAACACTTCACTTTTTAATGTATTACAAAAAAACATCGAGAAACCTAAAAAAAAAAAATTAAAAAAGGGGTAATTTTCCGTATAGACTGATTTTTTTTTTACTATTTCAAAATAAATTTATAAATTAAACAATTTTTTTCTGAGGCGTGATCCTCTTAGCACGTGCTATGTTATTTGCTCAAAAGTGGTTCTGTTTCGAAGGAAAACCATAAAGCTACTGCAAAATCCATTCGAGTATTTTTTAAGTGCAAATTATTCATTAAATTATAAATGTAAATCTTTTAATCCGAAAGAACGAAAACAAGTCAATCATTTAAAAAAATGTATGTTTGTTTTAGGGTTTCGGGTAATTTACTACGTATCTCCTGTTTCTTTATCTAACGCTCACCTGACTAAACAATTTTATTTAAGATCGCAACGCAAATATCTATTATTAGATACATTGTGGTGGTGATTAAATATATAAGATATTAGAAATTATTAAGGAATAAACTTATTTTCAGGGTTAAATTTAATTGTACCTTTAAACACTCCGGTTGGATAACATATCGCTGATGTAGTAAATAATTATAAATATATTTAAATTTAATATAAATACGTATAATTAATGGTTTACAACTATAAGACCAATTTATAATTATTTATTATACTTAGAAGAATGAAGAAATAAAATAGTTAATCTCAATTACTGTTCAAAAAATATATTAATAATTATATGTATTTAACAATTATTTATCGTGCTACAAAAGTTCAACAAACAGAAAGAAGAAATGGACAACAATACAGGAATAGCGAAAACGGGTCTGTAACTGCATTCAATTTATTTTATTTATTTTTTCTTGTTGTACATTTCTACATTTATTTATTTAGTAACTAGTTTAATAACCTTAGTGAAACCTTTAAAATATATAAAATTTTGAAAGAAAAAAATTCACATATACAGATAGAAGTTATATATAAGTATTCGCCTAAAGTCTGCAGGTGAAGGGGATGCGGTGGGGGGTTAAGGTTTCAATTTTTTTTAAATTTATTTATATTATTGAACAACATATTAAATTTATTGTGTAAAAATTTGAAGTCAATTGGAATAAAACTGTCGGAGATATAGAGTTTTAAGTCTTCACCTCTTTAAATGCGGTTTCCCACACTTAGCTTTTCCAGAGACGATGCCCTCTCTAGCTCAAAATCTACTGGACCGATTCTTTTGAAATTTTGCACACTCCTTCTTTACATAAATGCCGAGGTAACGCTGCAGAGTTTTTTAATTATTTAATTTTAAAGTACTTTAAAATAACAAAGTTTCTGATATTTTTCATGAAAAATCAGTATCAGCGTTACCTGCAGAAACTTATCAACTAATGAAATCATTCTGGTTTTTCCATTTCAGAAAATCCAGTGATGAGATATGAGTGGCATCGCAATGTTACTTTTTTTGTGACGTCTGCGGAGATTCGCGCTGTCAATGCCTCATTTCTTGACATTTATTTATGAAAATTTCACAAAGTATTTTTCAAATGTCATTTTATCATGTAGTTAATATATAATTATAGAAATAATTATATATTAACTGTGTCGTCAAAAATCATTATCGAAAATATGCTTCTTTTTTATCGTTTTGACCTTAACAAATTGCCGACAGAAATTAGCAGGGGCTGTGGAAATTTACAAGCAGGGCCCCTTAAGTGTCTTTATTCGGTACAAACCTCTAGAAATAACTGTGGTGTTAGCTGTTATATAAGAAATAAAGGTTATGGCTCATACGTGAGGGTTTACATAAAGGAAACATGTGATATGATATAAAAAAAACCGTTATAATTTAAAAATTAAATTTTTTATAGTATCGAAAATTCCGAAGCCAGCCCAAATAGAAGATGCGTTGACCATCACTGGTAAAGTGTTCTACTACTTTATTAATTTGGAATTATTTTTATTCACGGTTGCAATAATATTTCTAGTTTCTTTTAAAAGGTTTTGGAAAATTTAACTATTTTTTGATAATCGTATCTGGTGTGATGCTCGTTACGGTTCTGCTAGAGACTCTGGGGATGGGATTTGTACTTCCGGTTGCAGAATGTGACCTGGATATTACGACACAGCAAAAGGGCATATTAAGTGCCATTGGTTTTATGGGTAATTATTTCTATATTAACAAAAAATTCCAAAAACTGGATAAAAAATTATTTGAATTAATATTTGTAGGTGTTATATCTAGTTCGCATTTATGGGGTTTTCTCGCAGATACGAGAGGCAGGCGCAAAGTAATCCTTCCAGCTCTAATACTATCCTTCATGTGCTCCATTATATCTAGCATGTCGAACAGCATATGGATGTTAGCACTGTTTCGATTTCTTAATGGATTTTTGTAAGTTAACTTTTAATACTGGATCGAAATGTGTAGCGTGCCATTTTGTGTTTTTGGACGATAATTAGTTTCCTTATATCATCAATATTAAATGGGTTTGTGTCCTATGATTTAATTTCTATAAAAGTGTATATTGATAAAGTGGGTTACTAGAACCTCAAATGTTCAATTATTTTTTAATAACTCCTAATATGTTAAGAGATATTAAAAAAGTCATTTTGTCTCTTTAATTATTAAAGGGATTCAACGTTGTACACATTCTAAATGCATGTGACATCACAACCGCTGCCAATCTTACAGCTCATAAATCTCTGCTATATGTATTTATATATCAAAATATCAAATATTATTTACAGCTATTTCAAGGAACAATAAAATTTCAATATTATGTCTGCCTTAGCAGAGTTAAATAAAATAAAAACTTATTATTCTTTGACTACCAACAGCTACAAAACATTACCACAGCACTGACCTACTCTAGAAATAACTGACGTTAAAATGCATTTCACGTCATACAATTATGGCCTACCATTTCTAGCGTTAAAACTACAATTCAAACTTTTAATTGCTATATCTCCGTCAACATTTAGATATTTAATAAAATAGACAGGCCAATACACATTTCTTAACATCAATTTCAATCAACAATTGAACAATCGACCACTAAAAAATTAGGACACAAGCCCAAGTATTTATGGTGCCGGAACGCCTAATTTATATGCAACAGTAAAAACATGAAATTATATATAAGTACTATTGTAGCGTGTAGAATCAGTGCCAGTCCAAATGTACACCGAAAGGAGGCATTTTAATAAGAAATTGTGACTTCATATAAATTAATTTTAATATTGGAATAGAAACTGTCAAAAATGATGTAATTGTACTGTGAACTCATTATTAGGGATGGTTTTTTTAAATATATATTAATATATTTTCTTAAATATCTTAAAATTGGCGTAGTTATACTTACATTTGATTATGCACCTGTTCTCTGTACTTTGTACTCAGTTGTTCTATTATCGACGACATGTTAGTGTTTAAAAATATATGCACATATACGTATAGTCTTATAGCAACAACAGGTGGGAGAAATGAATTACAAAATACCGTGTGCGGCTTTAACGATACAGATTTTTTACTTTTCTAGTAGATAAGACTTGAATTTATGGTAAAAAATAAAATATAGGACACCCGGCAATGAGTGATAATTACACACCTCTCTGAAAACAACGACTGTCTTTTGTGTGTGAATTGATCATTTTAAATTTTAATTCCATTTTTAAATTTAAATATTAAACTCGTTTTATATTAATTTTACATATAATAACAAATCATTTTTCATATAAACTGACTAAAAAAATTTTTTTTTTTCAACAAAAATATAAAATATTTTCAGTATATTCGAAATTTGACCAACTTTTTTTCAAAATTTTTGATTTTTTTTACCGAAGTTAGCCCATATACAAAATTTCAACTTTCTAGCACAAATTTTACCCTCGGCAAAAACCGCCCCCGTGCCCCCAAATAAAATATTAAAAATTTATAATTTTTTTTTTATTAATATGATGTTCATTTATTACATAAACCAGAATTTGAGCTTTCTGCAATGTTTCCTAACAGGCCCCCTAATTTTCTCGGCGCCCCTTTTTTAGATTTTGAATTTCTAAATTTTGAAATATATTTGCATTCAATAGCGTAATACACATGCAAAATATCACCTTTCTATCTTTACGAATACAAAGTAATACAGCAAAAAAAGGCCTATTTTTTTTCCAGTTTTTACAAAATTCCTTTTTTCCAAGAAATTCAGTGAAAAATCCAGGGATGCCAAAAGTCTTAGAATTTTTAAAAGTCTTTAAAATTTTGAAAAACTTCCCTGTAGCCGTTTTAGAGCTACCATACAAAAATCACTACCAAACATATAAGATCATAAGATCATAAATATACACCTGGAACATTATAATAGGATCTTAACTACATGTATCTTAATAAACCAACCTTAATAACCATGCTACACAAATACACAAATGTTCTTATTTTATTCAAGCATTTCTGGACCATCTTCAACGGTGTATGCCTACCTGGGTGAGTTCCACAACTCCCAGCATCGTTCTAGGGTTATCATGGGAGCGTCCATTATATTCGGAGTTGCATGTATGGCTTTGCCAGGTGAGAAACCATTACCGCCATTACTAGCTATTTTATTACACATAATCGATTACCATTAAAACTGATTAAAACTGAATCCGTGCTGTGAAGTTTTGTCCTTCAGCTACTTCAGTTCCAATAGTATTACGAATTTATTTGTTTTTCTAGCGCTGGCATGGGTCGTAATAGGCCAAGACTGGTCTTACGATATTCCTTGGATAGGAATGGTTTTTAAACCTTGGCGTCTCTTTTTAATTGTTTGTGGCCTTCCAGCTTTTCTTTGTTCTATTGCTTTAATTTGGATTCCCGAAAGCCCAAAATTTCTATTAGCCCAAGGAAAAAATCAAGAAACATTTGAAATTTTAGCTTGGATGTACTCAATCAATACCGGAAAATCAGCTAAGGAATTTCCTGTACTTATTGGTTGCTTCTTTACAAAATTGTACTGTATACAGCATTACATGTAGAGTTTTAATTTTAGGTAGCATCAATTATTGACGAATATCCTGGGGTTTCTCCTGCTCCCAAGCCGACCTCCATGATACAGTCCATGTGGATGCAGACCAGCCCGCTCTTCAGGGGAGAACATCTCAAAATGACCCTAATTGCGTGCACTCTCCAATTTGGAATATTTACAACGTAAGATTGAACTTCTTACAGCATTTTATATCTCATTAAACTACTTAATTTATATTAATTTCACCTGTCATTAGTTCGAACGGAATGTATATGTGGTTTCCACACATAATAAACAAAGTGGCGGATTTCCAAACCAAATATCCAGATAATGGAACTACTATTTGTGACATCATGCAGACATTTGGAAGATCTACAATAGAAAGTACAGAGAAGGTTAGTGTATCAAGAGAACCATGCCGAGAGAATTTGTCATTCTGTTCCAGTTTTAGAACATAGAAAAACATTAGAATAGAATAACTATTCCATAAAATAAATAATTAAAATACATTTTTGTAGTCCAAATGATAGCATATTCTAGAAACTACAATTGATTTTCAATTTTGATAAATTTGATTTCACGTTCTATCTCGTATTTTCATCCAGGTTTGTCAGATGGAAACCATGTCGTTCTCCCATTCTTTGATTTGCGAAGCGGGTTACGCAGTGGGATTCACGGTGATTGGATTGATAATAAACTTAGTAGGAAAATTGTCCATCATAGGTAAGATTTTGTAAAATACATATCAATTTCAGTTTTATTCCCTGCAAACTCTGTGAGAAAAGAAAAGTATTTCCCAGTAAACATTTTGGAGTAAATTCTACTTAATTTCTATTACGTATCATGAATTTTTTGTCTGGAACGTGTTCGTTTTCTATTCAGTCGTTCAAAGGAAAGGTCCTTTTTATGAGCTACAGACATTGCAACGACGGTTCACTGCTGAATTAAAAGCGGAGTAGGTTTATGATTTATGACCGGATAATAAAAATATACCCATGTGGGAAAGAAACAGAAATACTTAATGAATGATGTTGGAAAAAGAAAGAATATTATTATGAAAAACTAACACAAAATCTATGACAGGTAGAGAACTTGTAAAGCGTTAGAATAGAATTGTACGAGTGACTCGAACTTCACCAAATAGGACACTTCACCAAATTGTTTACTGGGTTGTATAACTTTATTTTAACAAATTTCGTTCCCTGATTTTACTGGTACATTAAAATTGATAAATCATTTTTGCCTTCTTTTTAGTATTCACGTTGGTGTTCTGCGGAGTATGTGGAATAATTTGCATCCTCGTTACCAACACAACTCTGGCTGGGTACTTGTTCTTGGTGTTGATGCTCTGTGGCATCGCCATTCCTGTCATTAACGCAGCCAGTGTAGATATGTTTCCTACACAATTGAGGTAATCTTAGGTCTAATTATATTCACTACATAAATTCTACTACCCAGTAAACATGTGAATCAGCTGTCAACCGACATTTGCGCAAGAAAAAAGCACTTTTAGTTTTTCCAAAATTTTTCAATTGTCCAATTTTTCTTTCCGTAAAATCCTTATCCAGACTATTATGAACATAATAGCCCTTCTTCTCTCTGTCTCCTCTGTCGCCATTTAATTCCTTTCCTAATATTCCTTTCTCTTTTTCGGGCCTCCTCCCCATCCTTCTTTCTACTCTCCTCCCTAATCTAAAAAACTTATATCTTAAAACGTTATGAGGCTTACTTAAAAAGAATAAGTAAGGGCAAAGATGTAATGCACCACTTTCGATTGGTCACTTATAGTTTAAGTAAAATGTTACATTGTTTAAGATAATATTCATGTTTTTTGTAGGGCCATGGCCGTCTGTATTTCACTAATGTTTGGTCGACTAGGAAGTGTGGCAGGATCCAACATTGTGGGCGCGTTACTAGATAACTACTGTGACTACGCGTTCGTAATAATCAGCTGCTGGTTACTTAGTAAGTTTTCGAGATATTAGTACACCGCTATTTCAGTCATGTAGCATTTACGTGTAACTATTCGTTGCAGGGTTATTAGTATTTTTGTAAATTTATCTCTAGCTATATCTGCAATGGGCTTGTGTCCTCATTTTTTAGTGGTTGATTTTTCAATTGAAATTGATATTAATAAATGTGTATTAGCGTGTCTATTTTATTAAATATCTAAATGTTGACGGAGATATAGTAAATAAAAATTTTAGTTTTAGCGCTAGAAATGGTCGGCCATATTTCTATGACGTGAAATGCATTTTAATGTCCGTTATTTGTTGAGTAGGTCAGTGCTGTGGTAATATTTTGTAGCTGTTGGTAGTCGAAATAATCAAGTCAAGTCAAAGAACAATAAGTTTTTATTTTATTTAACCCTGTTACGGCAGACATAATATTGGAATTTTATTGTTCCTTGAAATAGATGTAAATAATATTTGATATTTTGATATATAAACGTTGAATCCCTTTAATAATTAAAGAGACAAAATGACTTTTTTAATTGTTAATATCTCCTGAAATATAAGGTTCTAGTAACCAACATTTGAGGTTCTAGTAACCAACTTTATCAATATATAGTTCACTATTATAGAAATTAAGACATAGGACACAAGCCCATTGATAAAATGTATTTTTCAGTTTGTGGTGTGTTAGCGTTCTTCATTCCAAACATCCACACAAAAACGGATTTACGACGCACGAGTATTTCGTCTAGGTAGTAGTCTACACACAAGTCTAGCCCATAACACCGGCAAGGCCATGAAGAAGACGAACGGACTAATTTTATTTGTAAACACTATTATTTGGCTTACATTTCAAATAAATAACACGTATTTATGTGTTGTGTATATATTTACATATATGGATAATAATATATTTCATTAAGTATTATGATAATGAGAGTTTTATTTTGTTTCTTATACGAAAATAACGGGACTAAAGCACGTATATCTTTAAAATGTTGTGAAACATAATTGCATCAAACATTTGAAAGAAATGTCATTTTTCTTTTAGGAGATAATGTCTATTGATTTAAGAAAACCTCACATTTGCTAACAATAAAAATATAACATATTAATTAATTTTAACTGGAGTATGTTCTTCTTGCGTCGCAAATATCGAAATATATTAACTTCAACGCCTGATCAGCATGCAGCTATATATACACAAATATATATAAAAATATACGTGGTTTGCATAGTGATCAGGCGTTATAGGTAATAGGTACATTAAAACTGCTATGTATGAAATAAATCCTTAATTTTATCTACTGTTTATGTTTTATGTTTAGTTTATTGCTAAACTTTTAGAAAATTATTTAATAATATCTATCAACTGGTTAATATAGAGCTTATATAATAAATAATTTACCAAGCTATTGATAAAGTACAAATATCTATTGTTACAAGCGTTTAACTTTGTTCCTTATTTCCTATCTCTAACCTTTCTTCATCTCAAGAACTTCATAATAAATATATTATTCTTGCTAAAATTAAAATTCGTTGAATTATCGATTCGTGCATATTTTTTAACTTTGTAAATTAATTTGTATAATGACCAGGCGCAGGTAGCAGGCATATTACGCTACTGGGTAATAGATGTCACTACTAACTTTTGATTTTAATAACAACATTATTAATAACTACAATTTTTAACTTTTTTAATTAAAACTAATCGTTACTATAATAAAAATTTCTGAAGTTTTTTTTCATTGTATTACACCGAATACTAATAAATATTGAGGTAATAATACTCGTAATATTATATGCATACTTTAAAAACATAGAAACAATTGTGTGTATTGGCTTAATTTATTTATTTAGAAAAATAATAGATCTGTACGAATGGTATTAATCATAAAATACATATATTGTAACAAATCTAATAAATTTCAGAAGAATATACTGAAATAATACCATTAGTAAAGATTAGACATTTCTTAGTTACAATAACAGCCAAAACTTTAAAAATAATGAAATTTAATAATTATTAAATATAAGAAAGAATGTTAAATAGTTATATAGGTAAATAAAATGTATCACAATGGTTATGAAGCGAGTTTTAAATATTTAATATTTTACCAATTCAAATGCAGTGAATTACTTGTGGGACTTCTTTAAGGAAATCACTGGATCTGAAGAGCCTCTGAGTAAGGCTAACTGCAAAAATTATGTAGATTAAATATTGGATTTAGATCTATTAGAATTTCAAAGATTACATACTTACTTTACTGCCTGGAAAATTAAATCCTCTAGAATGCGAATTTCCGCGCTGTAATCCAGGGAGAGGAGTTTTCTCTTCCGTCTTCTTCAAATCATAAGGCGTAGAAGTCCTCTTAGGGGGAGACAGTGTTTGATTCAATCTACAACTGATTTTCAACATAATACTTTACACTTGATATCAACAAAGCTATTAGAAATGTTTGAATTCCTACCCTGTACTAGAAGTACTCTCTGTTCGTATCTTCACCATTGGAGAGAGTAGCGACAGTATATGTGACGTATTATTAGGATCCGGTGTCGAACTGGCCATAGGTTTAACATTTGTGTTTGGTTTATCCTACATAATAAATATATCTCGTTTACAAATAGTATAAAGTTCTAAATAGAATGGTTATTTTGTAATAGACTTGCTTACACAGGGTGTACTACTTTTAGGTAGTTTTGATCCAAATGGTGCCATAGATTTAAAACATGGCGATCCTAAAATTATAAAATAAATAAAGTTAATGTTACTATGATTATAAACTATATCCTTATTTAACTTATTACCAGATTTTGATATTGGTCTGGAAACCATATCGGATATCGGAAGCAAAGCCTTTAAAGGTCCTTTTTGCTTTCGAATGACGTCGGCTTTTGCGTTATGTTTCTTTGTGCCAATTTGAGTAAATTTTAATTTATCTGCTAGTTTAATAGCCGAATCTTTATGACCTTTAAAATTTACTGATAGTTTTGCCTTATCTGCTGAAGATGCCGACTTATTTCTTCCACTTGATTTTGATGGCGTTGAGCCTGTAGATGGGTTACTTTTAGCAGCACTTACGTTACATGGTGGAGTTCTCATTGAACTATCTAAATTTGATCCAAATATAGGGCTTCGATATAGATTGGATTTGACACTACTGCGACTGGGTGAGCGACTTGGGGAAAAATGTACGAGACTTGAATTTCCTGACTTATTTAAAACCGACTTTCGTGTAGCAGTTTTATTTTCGATTAAGTTTTGTTTAAACATCGATTTATTACCTACACTAAACGATCGACTAGTTCGTGGATTATTCGATTTTGAATTCTTATTTGGCGTAATAGCCTTTGATTTGTTTGAAATACTGACCGATTTACTACGTGTTGTTCTTACTGAAGATTTATCTTCCAAAGAATCTTCTTCTTCATTTACCAAATTACCGTTTTGTTGTAAGTTCAAAATTGTTTTCTCTAAACTGTTTACGATTATTCCTGCTAGCGTGTGTTTTCCTTCTTCTTCAAATGGAAGTTTATTAAGTTCTACCAACAATTCCGTAATATCAATAGCATTTTCTGCATTATTAAAAACTGCAGGTAAAACATTGCCACTTTGACTATCAATATCATCAGCAACACAGCAATTGTTCAGTACAAATGGTTTCTCTATGTCAAAGGTGTCTTGTCTAATAACTTTCTGAGGTGTTGGTAAGACATCATTCACATTGATTAATTGTTCCTTATTAGGTGAATTGGAACCTGATTTCTTGTCAATTAACATATTTGTAAAGCTTTGTAATAAATGAGTCGCAGATTCTTTATCATCATTACTTATTTCATCAGTCTCCTTTAAAAGAGATAGTAACTCCGCAACCTTATCTTGAACAGATACACCTGGCGGGGTTATTTTAGCAACTTCAGAATGTTCTTCTTTTACATTACATAACTGGGAATGTGTACAATCACTACTCGTCGTTTTTGATACTGGCTCAACCTCATTCAATCTATCATTAGATTCATATTCTTTCAAACCTTTAACTGTGGAACTATACTGCTCGGTATCAACGACTGTCATTTTATTAAATATATCAGCGAAATCATTAATTTCGTCATTAACATTTGTGTTCTGCATAGATTTTTCTGCTTTAGTAAGTTGATAAAAAGAATCATCTGAGAACGACTGATTCATTTGAATATTTATAGACATTAAATCTTCAAAAGACTCATCCGCTGAAGGATTTTCTAAAAAATATTATTAATTTTTATAATTAAGATATAATACACATCTATTCAATATATTTAAGCATACTATTTACCACTAATACGATAAGAATTGTCTGCCAATTTAGAAAAAGTGTCCGCAAGAACATTCGCCTCAGCAAAAACAGATCCGTTTAATCCAGACTATAACAAAAGTAAAATAGTATCATCACTACACTATAATTATTATAATACACACACATACGTATATTATTCAAACAGACAGCCAATGCTGAGAGGACAAAACACTCGTACGATTAAATTATTCGAAACACAAACAATTACTGAAAAAGTAAAAAAAATATATATTACTTTACAAAAGCACTACATATTTCGGATATTTCTATATTCATTTGCGTTTCATTTGGTTACGTATCTATCCATTACCAGAATATTTTACTTAAATGTTCTAACAAGACGCCACAGAAATAAATAATGTGAAATCTCTTACACTCATACTGGAGTCATCACTATTATTACTCAAGGAATTACAACTCCCCATCCTTGCAGCAAAAGACTTCAAACATTTTCCAGGTTGATCAGAAGATCCTTTAGTGAAACTACAATGTTTACTAAATTTATCGTTAAATATGTCGAAGCTATTTGTGCAAACTGGAGAACGCGGATTGCGAACAGCTCTCTGGGCAGATCTACATCGTCTATTGAATAAATAGTTATTGGCAGTCGACGAACGCGAATTTATTGGTGACACATAACAGAATTTATTGTCTTTTAGTTGTATAAACATTCCATTGTTACTATTCGTACTACTATTTATAAAAGCGTTGTCAAAAGTTCCATATGATGTCGTCGGTGCTGGAGTAATAGACAAATCCGAAGTAATAGATCCTTTTGTAGATTCAATAAATCCATCATTCAAATAGAAACTACCAGTTGAACCAAGCCTGCTAAACTGAATAGAAGATACCGTACTTACTTGTGAATCAGACCCCAAGAACCCATCATTCAGTGGCACTTGGTTATTCCCTGAAACCACGTTAGAAATATCATATCAATCAGAAAGTTAATTCTTCTGAAATTACAATTCCTACGTTCATTTGTCATACCTTCAAACTCATGACTGGAATATATATGTGTTTTTTTTAATTATAAAATCGGGTGTAATAGATTTTATCATACATGAATATTTTCGATTTTTTATTCGGAAGAGAATGGTGTGGACATCTGATTTAATTAACATCTAATTAGTGAAAAATTCCTTTCAATAACTAACAACAACAGAAGTAATCTATAAAACATCATTTTTCTAGATTCGAATGGGATTTAAACGGACCCCAGTCATGAGTTCTAGGGTTAAATGTAATGAAAAATACCTCTGCTAAAACTTGGAACACGCGAAGACCGAATCTGATTCACCGATTGAATACCGCTACTGGAAAAAGATCTGTAATGGAGTTTAAAGTTTATGTAGATATTTAAGACATGTATAAATTAATTATTATTATTTTATTAAATATTATTGCACTTACCTTTGTCGCGTGCCCAAAAGATTTTTATTTACAATCTTCTTATTAAACATAGCGTCTGAAATCGAGCTAACACGTCTCGCAACAATTTCCTAAAATAATAAAATATTTTAAAGAACAGCAATTAAAAATATGACATATAAGAAATGCATATGTACTTTAATTTTTTCTGAAGTATCTGACTCCGAAATGGTATATTTATCTTTGTGATACTCTTCTTGAATTTCACCATTTCTGGAAGCATCAAAATCAGACTCATTAAATTTGCTTACAGACAATAATTCGGACGCTGTAATGTCTTGAATGCATTGTGGGCTCCCAGCAAGTCCATTAAATCTTTCTGGAGAGTTCCAATGACCTACTGAAGAAAATCGAACTGGATCAACAGTCATTTTAAAGTTCGTCAGATTTTCTGTAGATTGATCTTCTTCTACGAAAACATCATCACTTTCCTCTTTTATAACATTTTCTTTTTGACGATTAGTATTCACATTTTGAGAAACTGCTTTGTTGAAAACCATCTCAAAAGGATCAGTTGCTTTGCTTTTGTTTATATCAACTTGTCGTAGGGCTTTATCAAATGGATTGTTGTCTAAGCTCATGCGTGGCTCCCTTATAGACTTCGATGTCTGGACATTTGATCGAATAAGAGGATCTAGTAAATTTCCTCGTTGTGGTGATAATGGAGACTTGCTGAGATCAATTAAGTCAGAAATTGATTTTGACATTTTGTCAGTTGGCTTGTCTTTTATGACTTAATATTATTTTTGTAAATACTAAAAATCATTCTTTTTGGTTTATTAAGAATTAAACATTATATATATATTTTATATCAGTAACATACCATTCAATAATAACAATGACAATTTGAAAATAACGAATATTAGCAACGGGTTAATGGAACTCTTAGTATATTTAAAATATGAGCAAAATTTTACGACGATTAAGAACAATTTCGCTTTACATAAATAAATTATTGAATAATATATTCCATTTAAATTTAGTTTCTTACTATTACTTATCTATTTAACAAGAAATGATTAAAACATTAAATATTATTCACTTTTAACACAACAGTCAAGCACCGTATCATATCGAGTACCGCGACTGCGTATTAAAGTGAAGAACTGACACCAACAAATTATTAAGCAGTGAAGTTTGTTCAAGTTGGGCATCTTACGATGTTACGATTTATTTGTGATCACTAACCTACCTCTCCACCATATGTCGTTTGTGTTCACTGCTTTAACATTGACTTGATATTGTCATTATCTCAATACTGTCTAAATTAATCTAAATACCATCTGATACGTTTTGATACAGTACTCTCGGTCGTGTCCTTTGCATTCAAAGTAAAAATGTTTACAAAACTCATTAGAAAGGTTGTTTCTAAGTTTTATTAATTTCATTTAATTTTAAACATATTCAATCATTAATATATACTTCCATTTCATTATTAATATCAATTATTGCAATAACAATTACAGTTTTATATAAATGTCATTGTACCTAAATAAAACAATGTATATCTACCTAATTATAAAAAAAATTAACACTAATATTATTTAATAAATTCATTCATTTATTAGGTTCCGTCTTCGGTATTGTCTTCTTCAGGATATGCCACTGAAGCTTCTTTTACATCAAAGGTAAATAAAATACTTAATTTTTGATTAGTATAATAAATGTTCTTATATTTGAAAGGTTTTATTTTCGATATACTGCATCAGTTATTAGGTAACATATGTTTTAAAGGATATGTTATACCTTTGCCATTATTTTTAGTCTCAACATTCATCATCATTAGCATTTATTATGTAATAGATAAAAATATTTTAAAGATATTGTCAGAAGTTTGTTTTTGCTATATATAGCCATTCAAGCTACACAAGCTTGAGCAAGGGCCCACCACAGAAGCAAAAGTAACCCGCGATGAAGCATTGGATTATTACCATAAAATGCAGATGATTCGTCGTATGGAGACTTCGGCGGGAAATCTTTACAAGGATAAAATTGTTAGAGGATTTTGCCATCTATATTCAGGGCAAGAGGCATGTGCTGTAGGTAAGCAAAAGTGTTTTGTATTAGATGCTCAGTCGTTTTTAAATTATATATTTGGTTCTCCTTGTAGGTATGCATTCTGCTATGCGACCCCAGGACTCCATTATCTCTGCATATCGTGTACATGGATGGACTTATTTAATGGGTGTAACTGCTACTGGAGTTTTAGCTGAATTAACGGGTCGTATGTCTGGTTGTGCTCGTGGTAAAGGTGGATCTATGCATATGTATTCCAGGAATTTTTACGGTGGCAATGGAATTGTTGGAGCACAGGTAAATATATTAGTCTTCTTTTGTCGACTGAAAAGTTTATAAAAAAAATTTATTAAAACGTATTCAATCTGTTTGATTATCCGGGATTGTTTAGTTCCATAGATTTAACAAAATTATATGTGAATATCGTAATTTCTATTGTTTGCTATTTGATTAATTCAATTAATAAATTAGACACAGTTCTAAGACCATTTAGGCTTAACGTCAGACTCCTGTGTCTCAGGGTTCGATCCCCAGACCAACACCATATTTTCTTGGTTTGCTTATTATCAAAATTAATTTGATTATGTTATTTCATAAACATAAATGGTAGCGCACATATATGAGGACTGGCAACATTAATATTTCCAATATTGGAGGACTACCTGCTACCGTGATAGAACTCAGCATTAGCAATATGCAGACGTTAAATAAATTAAATAAAAAAAGATTAATGCGTAGATACTATGTACATGTACGTGAAAGTGATTTGTGGTTGTTATTTGCCAGGTTCCGCTGGGTGCTGGCGTTGCTTTCGCTGCTAAATACAAGAATACTGATGGTGTCTGTCTTACTTTGTATGGAGATGGTGCCTCAAATCAGGGACAAATATTTGAAGCTTATAATATTGCAGCGCTGTTAAAACTTCCTTGCATTTTCGTATGTGAAAATAATGGATATGGTTAGTTTACCTGCATAAATACTTCAAATGCTCGATAAGCAAAATGTACATTATTCGACCAATGCAAATTTTGTTGTAGGCATGGGTACTAGTGTGGATAGAAGTTCTGCAAGCACAACTTTCTATACTCGAGGTGATTACATTCCTGGAATTTGGGTAAGACTATTTTCTCGCTACATACAAAATATGGGTATTATTTTAAATTCATGAATCCTTTTACTTAAACGAAACTAGTAATATTTAATCTAAATACGTTTTATTTTACAATTGTGAAGATAATTTACATTCCTTTAAAAGGTCTTCTTAACATGGTTTAGCCCTTGAAAAAGTCGTTTTATTATTACTACAGATTAGGTAACATTTTTTAACTGTCTTTAACGGGTTAAGATTATTATACGACAGAATACATAACACCTTATAAGTTCTTAAGACAACAACTGATTAGAAAATTATATCAACAGGTAGATGGTATGGACGTAGTTGCAGTAAGAGAAGCGACCAAATTTGCTATTGAACATTGTAATGCAGGAAATGGACCCATAGTTCTTGAAACAATGACCTATCGGTAATTTTTATAGATAACTAATATTAAGTATTATTAAATTTATTTTATAATTAATATAAATTTAATTTTAGATACTCCGGACACTCCATGTCTGATCCAGGTACCAGTTATAGATCTAGAGAGGAAATTCAAGAGGTGCGACAAACTAGAGACCCTATTACTTCCTTCCGAGAGAGAATTGTTCAAGCAGAATTAGCAACTCCTGAAGAACTTAAGGTTATTATTTTAATTTTAAAAATTCTTATATACTATGGAGTGTTTATAAAATTATCAAAATCTTTTATAGAAAATAGAAACTGATGTTCGAAAACAAGTAGATGAAGCCACTAAGATAGCCAGAACCGATAAGGAAATTGAATTGGATGAACTAACCACAGATATTTACTCAGTGCCGTTAGAATCTACCGTGAGGGGTGTTACAGAAGACCAACAATGGCCGTTGAAACGACTAGGCAACGCAGTTAATCTTTAACGCACAACATACATTAATGAATATAATTTAGTCATTTCTTTATAAATTGAAAATTTTATTTTATTTTATACACTGTTATGTATATAGTTTATTTATTATTTTATTTGAAAAAAGAAAATCATTACATCAAGTAATTTATATTATAATTAAATTATTATATAAATAAATAATACAGTTATAGGTATTTGTATAAATAAATACATTTATTCAGATCTGTTGATTGTTGTATTTTGGATATTATTTAGGTAGCTGTCGTCTGTGAATCATCGATTGTGCCCTGGCGTTATTCTGCGCCTGAAACGAAACATTTTCCAAACTGAGAAATGATAATAAAAGCGTTGAATTATTTATATGTGGTGTTTTAGTTTTACTTATTCCTTCATTTTTATTATTAGTGTTTCAATTTTAATAATTTAGTAACAAATGTATAAAGATCGCTATCTACAATAACAGACAAAAATTTCATTAGTACTTTATTTAATTCCAGTATCCTAATTAGTCTTATTTTTTAGTTTGCTACCTGCCTAATTACTATTGTTTTCAATTTTTATTTCTTATTAATTGTACGCTGAAGTACACACTTTTTTCAAATGAAACAGAAAAATTGCACTTCCTGTTGATCAAACTGGTTTTAAAAAATTATATTCTGTTAAGCCATAGTTTCTGCCAGTACGTGATTAAATATAATTGAATTGGCATGAGACCGTACCAAATGCAAATAATTGTCTGAAAAACTATAGTAAATAATAAAGCTTGGAAATAATCATCACTTTTTCCGCTTCCAATTAGTTTTTCTTTCCTCAACCAGCTATTGGTTTCAATCTCGGAATTCGATTATGCGTAAGGTTAGAACCTTGGATTTATATAATTTGGTTCGCATTTTAGATAATAAATATTTTACCTTAAAAAAACTGAAAATTATTGACTAGAAATATTTCAAATTACATATGTAATTTTTTATTATATAATTAATACTATTACTTAAGGTACACGAACCTGTGTCCCAGACTTACTTACGGCCTGAAAACATCATTCTTTTATATTGCGGAGATTTTAAAGCAGTTGCTATATACTGTCCATATTATTTTAAATGGGCTTGTGTCCTATGTCTTAATTTCTATAAAAGTGTACTATATATTGATAAAGTGGGTTACTAGAATCTCAAATGTTCAATTATTTTTTAATAACTCCTTATGTGTTAAGAGATATTAACATTAAAAAAGTCATTTTCTCTCTTTAATTATTAAAGGGATTCAACGTTGTACACATTCCAAGTGCATATGACATCACAATCCTTGTGTAAGGTTACCAACCTTACAGATCATAAATCACTGCTATATGTATTTATATATCAAAATATCAAATATTATTTACAGCTATTTCAAGGAACAATCAAATTTCAATATTATGTCTGCCTTAGCAGGGTTAAATAAAATAAAAACTTATTATTCTTTGATTTGACTTGATTATTTGACTACCAACAGCTACAAAACTCAACAAATAACTGACGTTAAAATGCATTTCACGTCATACAAATATGGCCGACTATTATTCTAGCGCTAAAACTACAATTCAAACTTTTGTTTGCTATATCTCCGTCAATATTTAGATATTTAATAAAATAGATACGCCAATACACATTTATTAACATCAATTTCAATCAATAATTGAAAAATCGACCACTAAAAAATGAGGACACAAGCCCATTTGTGTTATTTCTTTTTTTGAATTTTAACAAACCTGTGAACTTCGTGGAGAATATTCTGACGAGTGTCTTTTAAATCCGTTATTTGAAGTAGTTCCTATAGTTCGAAGTCTGCTCGACGATCTGATGGTGTCCATTCTGGAATTACCTCTGTTGAAAAAGAAGGCGCGAAATGTCCTCCGGTATTTATCAGACAACGCGCAGTATAATAGAAAATTACAAGCTGCGTTGACATTTACAAGAAGGTTAAAAATATTTCCCAATGCTAAAAAATTAAATGCATTGCATTATTACATAAGTTAGTAACTTCTTAGAGTAATGTTTAGAACATGGACGTCCGCAAGCAGGGGTAAAACGATACTTGTCGAAATATCGAAAATTGTGTATCGAAATAAACATTAGATAAAATAAAATATGAGACAAATTTTCAATGGAATCAATCGGGTACGATTGTTTTGTCACCCCTATCAATTGTTTTGCGGACGGCCATGCCTGAAGATATACCTTTAATTATATTTTCTGTTCTTTCTGACTCTGGTGTATCCGTACTGGACGTGTAAATCAGCAAGGCGGCCATTGGAGTTTGGCAAACAAGGAACAACACCACCACTGCTATCAAGATGATCGTGATTCGGTTCTCTTGGGTCAGTGTACTATCGCTCTAAACATATTTGCAGTTACAGCACGTGTCAACAAGTTACAACAAGTTTTAAATTTTATTTGAAGTTTAAATATTTGGAAAAGGTAAAAACACCAGCTGATATTTGAAATGTGATTGACATCACTAAGTAATAGGTCTACTAAAGTCATATATAGAAAATAGGCTGTTCAGAGTCAAAGTAGAAGATCAATTCTCAAGTACTAAAAATATAAATGCTGGAGTTCCACAAGGAAGTGTACTAGGCCCTATCCTGTATACACTATACACCAGTGACACTATAATGACAACGTTTGCAGATGATGCGGCTATAATGGCGATAGCTGATAATATACAAGAAGCAACCAAAAAAGTGCAAGAAGGCATGAACAACGTGGTCAAGGAAATGGAGGATTGCATTAAACGAAACAAAATCGGTGCATGGTAATTTCATCAACAAAAGGACTAATTACATTCCGGTACTGATAAATGACCAAGCTATTCCGTATGCGAATACAGCAAAGTATCTAGGAATGACTTTAGATGCCAAACTTCGTTGGAACGTTCACGTAAAGAGAAAGAGAGATGAACTGGGAATGAGATATAAGAAAATGTACCGGCCAATGGGACGCAGATCCACATTATCCATACATAACAAGCTCATGCTGGATAAGCAAATATTGAAACCAGTTTGGACATATGGAATTCACCATGGAATGGGGCTGTACTAAAAAATGCATTCAGACTTTCCAAAATAAAGTTCTGAGGAACATAGTGAATGAACCATCCCAGTAAACAATTTGGTGAAGTGCCCTATTTGGTGAAGTTCGAGTCACTCGTACAATTCTATTCTAACGCTTTACAAGTTCTCTACCTGTCACAGATTTTGTGTTAGTTTTTCATAATAATATTCTTTCTTTTTCCAACATCATTCATTAAGTATTTCTGTTTCTTTTCCACATGGATATATTTTTTTTAAATTCACATTCATTTCATTTATTCCAAAGTGAGAGAGAAACGAGATGCGTTAGACAAGTAAAATATATTTTTCACCGTTACACTTGTATACTTGTATAATATTTCGTTCTGTACAGATGTTTAAAGTATATGCTATCTTTTTTCAACAAATATTTCTTTAACGGTAATAGACAGACGCTATCTCCCTCCCTCAATCCCCGAATAGAATGTATATAAACGAAGATAGTACCTAGCGATGGTAAGACAGAGGTTTTAAACCTAACGCAGACCTGCCGATCGTGGATTTTTAAATCACCAAAACAATGTAAAAAACTAATATAACGAGTATTGTTGAAGATGAATAATATTCATTAAAGAAATCACGATCCATTCTAAAGATTACATCTATTTATTTCTTCATTTAAATATTTATATTTTGCAGACTCTAAAATGTAGAATTCAATTAAGTTTTATACCCCTGCTAGTTTCAAGTTTATAACTCCGGTCATAAATCATAAACCGACTCCGCTTTTAATTCAGCAGTGAACCGTCGTTGCAATGTCTGTAGCTCATAAAAAGGGCCTTTCCTATGAACGACTGAATAGAAAACGAACACGTTCCAGACAAAAAATTCATGATATGTAATAGAAATTAAGTAGAATTTACTCCAAAATGTTTACTGGGATGGTATGTCCGCAATAGAGATCTCAAAGTAACCCAAGTGCGGACGGCCTTATTCTTACCTGTTGATTGGTCATTTTCCCTCGCTGCTTGTGGGAAGAATGCACTGCCGCTACCAAAAAACAATTAAACGTGGCTAACAGAATTAGCGGAAGTACCACAAACACTACGGAAGTAAACCAATAGAACACCGTGCGGTAGATCGGGTTGTTACCCAAATACGATTTCTTAATGTCTATGTAGATCGTCTGAGAAAGAAATCGAAAAAATATATTAGTTATATATAATAATAACTCAAAGAGCAACAGTTTACAATCTGTCTTAAAAAAAACTGTTTAAAGTTGAGGAATTTCGTCTTTGAAATTTTAAATAAAATGTACTGGTATGTTACACAGTATGAATTTTGGATATACTGTTTTGCTAATTTTTGCTGCGTCTTCGCGTGTGATCCCTGGACCAAAGTTATATTTTCTGAGTTTGGTTGTTACCAAATCAAATTGATTATAGTCCAAGATCCCAGGACCGCCAGACATCACTTATTTTCTGATGAACAAAATGTGTAAGATTGAGTAGTGTTAGTATGTACAATGATCGTATGCCTACCTGCTAACTTGACCAGGCGGCCATTTTCCAGGTATCAGGTAATTAAGGTTTATGTCTCACTCAGTCTCATGCGCACGGATAATGCCCTCTTGCTCCTACTCATAGCGGAATTAAAATTGGGTTTAGGGGATGTTTAGCCACTTGGACCAATCTGTCCTCTTGTAAAACGTTTTAAAACAGTTGTTTCGTAATACCTTGTATTACTTTGCAGGCGCTTTAAAGCTGACAAAAAAATTACTCAAACTTACTTATTTTCTGATGGTCCATTTTTATATAAGTTAGTGAGACAACCGTTTTAAGAGTGAGTGAGACATAAACCTTGATTACCTGATACCTGGAAAATGGCCGCCTGGTCAAGTTAGCAGGTAGGCATACGTACATACTAACACTACTCAATCTTACACATTTTGTTCATCAGAAAATAAGTGATGTCTGGCGGCCCTGGGATCTTGCTCTATTATGAATATCTAGTGGCGGCCTTAGCCATTGCGAGGTCCTGAGGCAGCAGATCTTTGCGAGGCTCTTCTTCTTTATGTACTTTATGTAAATTGAAACTAAGCATTTCTGATGATAATTGACGAGAAGTGCAAAAGTTAGAAATAAATAAATGTAAAGTTGTAAAATTCTATATTGGAAGATTTATAAAAGTTAACAAGCCCAATGATGACAAAAGCCTTAAATGATATACGCAGGTATTCAAGTGGGTTTTCTAAAGCGCGAGGCGCGAAATTGAAATACATATATTGTAATGACTTTTTCTAGTTGGGTTGTTGCGTGAGCGCACGAGGCCACGTGCGATAGCCCTGGTTTCCACTTCCTAAGGTCGCCACTGTGTATATACAGAATCGTAGAGTTATTAGACAGCGGTGTAGCCTACATATATGAGACCACGGCACCATAAATAGTGCCAACATAGTAGAAAATTGTCAGTGATAAGACTTAGCATCGGAAATAGGCTTTTAGGGAAATAGAAAAAATATATTTAAATATATATATATATATTTAATTCAATAGTGAAATATTAGATGTGATTAAAACTTTTCCTGATAATACTAAATTTTTGTTAAGTGATTCAAAATTAATTAGTGAATTATTTAAATATTTAGAAATTCGTAAAATTGAATTATAAATTGTTAATATATTCCCGCATTCAACGAAAAACCCATTCAATTTTGAATTATAGTCTCCTCTAGTCCCGCAACCTTATTGGCCAACGCCTAATGCATCACTGATTCCACGCCTTAAATTTGACTTACCTCACGGCAGTACGATGTCAAATTCTGATCAAAGGAGCAATTTACTTGATCAACAACAACAGTTAAGTCTGTTAAATTGACGTTAAACGCATTGTCTATAAATGTTTCATTATCCGACAACGTAACGTTCTCTGGCAAGGTCAAGGTCAAGGTCACGGGCAAGGTCGTGTTGTTCTCATTTTTAAATTCAGTTACCAACTGATACTCGAACGCAGTTGAAACAGTTGTCAGGAAACATAAGATGGTCACAACAGCTATGACTCGCTTAGCCCTCGATTCCGTACATAAAATTTTTCCACGTATCGGATGACAAACAGCGATGTATCGCTCGATGGTAAAACTGACTGTCAACCAAATCGATGTATAACCTGAAAATCAAAAACAGAAAACGTGAGTTTATTGCCGTCAAATTCTTTACATAAATGTACGTAAAATATTAATAGCTTTCTTTACCTAAGTACATTTTGTATTTTAACCTCTAGTTATTAAAAGCACAAAATTTATAAAAAGTCGCTTTGCCAGTTGACGTTTTGTCGGAATCTACTCCAGCTACTATAGAGACGTACATAGCCGTCTCTTTTCTACATCAAAGATTATATTATTTATACAATTGTGTTGATGTACCTATACCTATATATATAGACCTATTATCGTAACTTCTTCAGCACATAACGAAACCTATTAAGGGGATCGTCTCCTAGGTGATATTTAATCTAAATCGTGTGTTCATTAGATCCATTTTCTATCAAATATTTACTGTTTAGAAAATATTTGTTTGGTGAAATGTATTAAATAAAGATGAATAAATGATTTAATAATGAAAAATTTTTAAAAATTCGTATAGAACTAGTATAAATTAATTGCTAAAAAGTACCAATTTTTGCAATGTTTAAGGTGCTTTATTTTGCCCTTAAGGTTAGAATATTAAAAATTTGAACTTATTAACTCTTAGGTTTAACCTTACCCTTTAATACTTTATTATCTTTGATAATTTTCGACTCAGAATACCAAGTAGAAAATGTATTTTAGTAAGTCATGTTTTTGAATTATTTTATTCAATAAAATCACTTGCCTACATTCTGATGCGGTGAGGAATCGGGCAGAGGGGAAATGGTGGGGGTAATTTCACAGACAGGTTAAAGCTGCTGATTTCTATGCATGTGTGCATACTGTTTGTGCATATGAAGATTTTGTGTAGTATGCGTGTAGCTTATCTGGAGTATGCTATGCTGTATGTTATCTCTCTAATTTATCAATAACATTTACAGGCTCTAAAGCTGGTGTCGTTCTAAGTTATTTAAGAAATTGAATAGCCCACATCTCTGATTCATTTTAACATACTAGCGTTCACCATGTCGCAAAGCGACGACTGTTCTATATTGTTGAGTTGAATACAATGTAATAACTCGTAATTTCATTTCAAATTTTTATTCCATCGTTAAACTGAAATATTTGGATATAATAATGAAGAGGCGTTCAATATTAAAAATATTTTTTCATATAACCTAAATATAAAAAAAATATTTGTTTCAATTTATTTGTTTCATTTGTTTTATTTTGTTTCAAACTTACGCGTTTTTTGACAAACTTTTTTTTTTCAAAATTTAGGAATTTTTCTTTCGATTTCAAATGTAAAACCTTAGTAAAAACTATAATAAAACCTATGTATTATGTATAGAGAATAATAACAATTCTTGTAACATAAATTTGAACATGGTTCGAAGTACAATATGCACAGGTCAAGGATAGCAATTGATAGACGGAAATCTATGAAAGAAGCTGACCAAGAGAAGCTAAACTGGCAATATCTGAAGTTAGTGTGGACACAGACTTTAATAACGGTGGTCGCTGATGGTGCTTGGGCGAAGAGGTCTTACAAACCTAGTTACAACTCTGTTATGAACAAAATACTACTAGTTACAACTCGGTTATAAAACTAGTTACAATCTGTAATGAATCATGATTCGTTTGATATAAAAATTGGGATCAATCTGCTAAGTCTATAAAAGCTGACATTATTGCAGAAGGTTTTAGCCGTAGTGTAGAAATGCATGGACCAAAATATAACAGATTAATTGGTGGCAACGACGTAGTGTCATATACCGAATATTTAAACATAACCTTTTGGTCCTAATCTACTGGTGGAAATGCTGCCGAATATTTTAATCCTATTGTAAAGAGAGATTCAAGTGTTTCGTTGTAGATTTGTAGTTCGTTTAAAAATACTTCTCCGAATTTGGTTGACTTAGATCTAGTATTTTATTTTAACACACTTATATTACCCATATAATTAAGTAACAGAATCTATATGGTACAAAATATGATTTTTCTTAATGATTTAAAATGGTAATATAAGTAAATTGTCGTTTTTAATTTACCAAACAAGAGTAAATAATACACTTCGTGGATCTTATGAAGCGAGGTATAATATAGCTGTTTCATCTTACGACAAAGGAAAAGAGCTGCACTGGTCATTGCATAAGGCACTACTTGATGAAAAACTGTCCAGAAAAGTATACGCAGAAATGTTCAAGTAGAAAATTTAGAGAAAATAAAAATATAGAACGAAGACGCTTAATATTCGCGGAAAGCAAAATTTTAAAGAAAATAAGAGAGGATAGCATAAAGAATGGGGGGGGAGGAGGTCCAAAAAAGAGAAAGGAGTACTTTGAAAGGAATGGAATGGCGATCGAGGAGGCAGAGAGGAGAAGAGAAGGTGGCGCAAGTGTGGAAGAGGAGCTAAGGAGAAGGGAGAAGGAGATACAACAGCAGGAGAGAATGGGAAAAATAGAAAAAAGTAACTACAATAAAAGATATAAAAGGTTATGGGAAAATAATGTGCCTCAGTACCTTATAGAAAAAGACATAAAAACACATAAGAAGAACAGCAAGGTTTAGATTGGGAAATGAGGAAAAAGGAAACAGATACTGGGAAAAGAGTGAGGAAAGAAAGTGTAGAATGTGCGGAGCGGAGGACGAAACACTGGAGCACATTAAGTTTGAGTGTAAGGAAAAAGTAGCGAGCGAAAGGAATATTGGCCAGCTATTAAAGGGAGGCAGTGAAGGAAACAGGTGGATGGCGGAAATAGTAAGAAGGAAAGGAAAAACAGGAGAATAAATAAGCTGGTGGAGAATAATAGAGAGGGTCAAAAGAAGAAGAAGCAGAAAGCACTTTTGGAAGTAGTAAAAGTCTAGAATATTTTAAGTTTAGTTTTAAGTTTGAATGTATATAGGAATGAAATGTATTAGAAATATAATACTGTAGATTGTAAAGCCGAAAGGCACACACAATTAATATATATAATAACAAGAACAATTTAAAAAATCACTTTGTAAAACCTCAGTGGAGATAATTGAGCTTGAAAAGAATACAAAAGAGCAAAGTCGCAATATCTTGTGGAACTAGAAAGATAGAAGCGACTAACATCATCTTCATTTGGTAAAGTTTGTAAAATGAGAAAGAAGACATCTTGTGCAAATTTAGTCAAAAACCATCTTTATAGCACATTTGCTGGAAATAAAGCAACAAGATATGGTATAGAAAAAGAACCTGTGGCTAAAAATGATGTATCGAAGTTACTAAATTTAGAAATAGCAGATGCAGGTTTATTTATTGACAAAAACTATCCATTTCTTGCAGCTAGTCCTGATGGACTAATAGGAGAAGATGGTTTAATAGAAATTAAATGTCCAGCTTCGGCAAGTATGTTAACACCAATTGCGGCAATTGAATCAAAGAAAGTAACATTTGGAACAATTGCAAATGGCTTGTTTAAATTAAAAAAAAATCATGATTTTTACTATCAAATACAAAGGCAGCTACAAGTTACACAACGCAAATATTGTTTGTTTGTGTTTTGGACTCCTGTTGAAAAACCAATCAATATTCTCTATGAGAGAATTGAAAGAAATGAGAGATTTTGGGAAGAAGAAATGAAATCCAAATTATTATTTTTTTATAACGAATGCTTACTTCCCGAGATAGTAGACTCTCGATACCTTCGAAATATGCCTATTCGAAATCCAGATCGTAATGGATAATTTATAATCAAGAAACCACAGTTTTATGTTTAGTTTTTATCAAATTAATAGGTTATAAAAGTACATATATTTATATATGTATAATTTTAGAATATTAAAATTATTAAAAATTGTTACATTAAATTTTATTTGTTTTTTTTTAATTATATTATAATATAATTTAATTAAATTGTTATATTTTTATTTATTCTTAGTGTAAAATTTTATGGTTTATTTATTTTAATGTTGTAAAACACTGGAAATCTTAATTACGCTTACAAATAGTTTTTATCCCTGAGATAAGACTTTTTAGCCACGCCTACGCACTCGTCTTTCCCTTCTACACTTCTTAAAACGCATTGTTTATTTTAACTTACTCTGTGAGGAGACGATCCTCTTAAGCTATATAGTCAAAACCACGATAGTTCGACGGCGACTTAGGCCCTCCGCACACGAGGCGACTGGTTGTAAACCTTAGCCCCGAATCGAATGTGATTGCAACTGTGTTGTTAGTGAGAGAACGAACGTGTATACGAGTGAGATAAAACACACGGCACGAACGTAACTAAACTGATTTCTAACTGGTTTTGAGCATATATTCAGTGACTATATTTCTCGGTCGCAGGGCATTGTGAAGATGACATCATCAACAAAGATGTTTACGAATACTATTGAAAAGTATTTAAATATATACATACAATCAAATATAACACAATAGAATCCCCTGTTTTGCTCTTGTTAAAAATTCTATAGAGTCACGGCTCTAGAGCTCCGAATCTGTCCGAACCGAATGAGAATGCAACTGTGTTGTTAGTGAGAGAACGAACTTGTATACCAGTGAGAGAACACATAACACGAATGAAACTAAACTGGTAGTCGATCCGTGTTCCGAGACTCTATATAATTTTTAACAATAGCATAATACGGGATTTTATTGTGTCGTATTTGTATGTATTTAAATACTTTTCAATAGTATTCGTGCACATCTCTATTGATGATGTCATCATCAAAAGCATGCAACTAAGGATCTCCTAAGGTGCCGTGTGTTTTGTCTCACTCGTATACACGTTCGTTCTCTCACTAACAACACAGTTGCATTCTCACTCGGTTCGGGCAGATTCGGGGCTAAGGTTTGCCACCAGTCGTTGCAACTAACCAAAGAAAAAACCTGCTACGTACTTGTGGCATCGGTGAACCAATGGGTGAGCCCATAGAGCCTCCAGTATAGCGCATGCCGGTATTTATGGATGTTCGGGTAATGTTCTATAGACATTACAAATATAAACAGCAAATATATCAAGTCAGCAATGGCCAAAGCTGTCAGGTAGATGTTTGTTGAACAGCGCATGCGCCTCCTAAGAAAAAAGAACATTGTGTTAAATCATTTAGATGGGTATTGGGTAAATTGTATTTCTGTTTTTCTCCTTATAGTCCTTCATTAAAAAAGTTTGTTTATGCGTACAACCTGTCAAAAGCACAATCTTTAACACGCACGGACTATTTCTTTAATCATTTTATCCCAAATTCATCAATTCTATACAGTCATAAATTTAATAAACGCAATGAATATTTTCTGTTCACTGAAATAGTCGTGAAATGCAATGGGCTTGTGTCCAATGTCTTAATTTCTATAAAAGTGTACTATATATTGATAAAGTGGGTTACTAGAACCTCAAATGTTCAATTATTTTTTAATAACTCCTAATATGTTCGGAGATATTAACAATAAAAAAAGTTATTTTATCTATTTAATTATTAAAGGGATTCAACGTTGTACACATTCCAAATGCATGTGACATCACAACCGCTTGTTACTATCTCTTTTATACAACAGAGCGTAAAAGAGATATATTCTTGACAGAACTCTGATAAGTTTACAGGTTACCAACCTTATAGCTCATAAATCTCTGCTATATGTATTTATATATCAAAATATCTGCTGTAAGAGGGTTAAATAAAATAAAACTTATTATTCTTTGACTTGACTTGATTATTTCGACTACCAATAGCTACAAAACATTATCACAGCACTGACCTACTCAACAAATAATTGACGTATAAAATGCATTTCACGTCATACAAATGGCCGACCATCTCACAGCGCTAAAACAACAATTCAAATTTTTAATTGCTATATCTCCGTCAACATTTAGATATTTAATAAAATAGACACGGCAATACACATTTATTAATATCAATTTCAATCAACAATTGAAAAATCGACCACTAAAAAATGAGGACACAAGCCGATTACTTCTAACTATGATTGTGTTATCTTTCTTTCAGACTAGGCATGGTCCAAAGGTAAAGAAATAGAGATGCCACTCAACGCGACAAAATAATAATAGTTTTGAGGTTATAAAAATTGCAGAAACATGAAATATAAATACGAAATTAACTCTACATATGTTGACAGAAAATGATTACCAAATGCAAATCTCTTAATTCTATACATAATACAAAATAATTGAACTAGTTTTTTTTCAATGTCTTACAAAGAGAAGTTTATTTTTTGTTACAAGGTACTCGTATTTTATTTCAACACGTGTTTTTTTCTTGAAATTCTGACGTGAGGTCATAGTTAATTTTATAAATTCTTTTAACGTCATCTTAAGAAAAACAATATGGGTCTTGTAAAAACAGATTTGAATGTTATTGAATTAAAAATAAAAAAAACCTATTTAATTTAATGGACAGGTTTAAACTGATATTGCTTAATAGAAATACTCGTAAAATATACCAGCTACAAGTAATGAGAATTGTTATTTTTGTACATAACCAAGATGTACGTCTAACAGCTCACAGCGTCTAGACCAGGAGTCACCAGGAGTCCTCAAAGTCGATGAAAAACACTGCTAATGTAATACATCTCCCAGTTTCCTATATTATAATGTTCCAAGTGTATATTTATATGTTTATATGCTCCAGAGATTTGTATGGTGGCTCGAAAACGGCTCCGCGCATTTTCTTGAAAATTGTCTATTTCGTAGAGAAAAAAATTCTAAGACTTTTGGCGTCCTCTAATTTTCCCCTGAATTTCCTGAAAATCCATAATTTTGGAAAAACTAAAAAAAGAATTTTAATTTTTGCTCTATAACTTTTAATTTATAAAAGATAGAAAGTTGAAATTTTGCATATGTATTACGGGGTTTAATGCTAACATTTTTTGGAAATTAGAAATTAAAAAATTGGAAAAGGGGGCGTTGAGAAAATTAAAGGGCGCAGTAGGAAACTTTGTTGAAAACTCAAATTTTGGAATACATAATAATGAAACATGTTATTAAGAAAAAAAATTTCAAAATTCAAGAATTTTATTTGGAGGCACGGGGACGGTTTTTGCCGAGGGTAAAAATAGGGCTAGAAAGTTGAAATTTTGTATATGGGCTAACTTTGGTACCTAATTTAAAAATCGAAAAAAATAAACCCAAATTTAAATAAAAATTGGTCAAATAATGATCAAATTGGAAAAAATATATTGTTTCAATCAGTTTATATGAAAAATTATTTGTTGTTATATGTAAAATAAATATGGAACGAGTTTAAAATGGAATTTAAAAATGAAATTAAAATTTGAAATGAAATTCAATTCACACACAAGAGACAGTCGTCGCTTGCGCGGGGGTAAACTCTAGCATTACTATATTTTATCATTATTATTGTACCACCTTTAATAATTTGGGCAAGAACTAATTAATCTTGTCAAGATTTACGAGTATGTAACCACAATTTATAAAATGGCATAAGCCTCTTCTTGTGTTTGTCATAAAAATTAAAATAATAGGTCGATAAAATCGATAGAAATTCTTGAGTGGGACGGTAAAAAATAGGTTGGGAACCAGGGATGCTTGATGTACCGGAATTCGCGAGACAGTCCCGCACAAGATCCTGTGTCATATATAAACATTTAAATAAAAAGGTAACGGTTTGACTAGATACAATATGCTTGTCTCCTCATTTTTTAGTGGTCGATTTTTCAATTGGCCTGTCTATTTTATTAAATATCTAAATGTTGACGGAGATATATTAATTAGAAATTTGAATTGTAGTTTTAGCGCTAGAAATGGCCGGCCATATTTTTATGACGTGAAATGTATTTTATACATCAGTTAATTGTTGAGTAGGTTAGTGCTGTGGTAATGTTTTGTTTAATAAGTTTTTATTTTATTTAACCCTGCTAAGGCAGATATAATATTGAAATTTTATTGTTCCCTGAAATAGCTGTAAATAATATTTGATATTTTGATATATAAATACACATAGCAGATATTTATGAGCTGTAAGGTTGGCAGCGGTTGTGATGTCACATGCATTTAGAATGTGTAAAACGTTGAATCCCTTTAATAATTAAAGAGACAAAATGACTTTTTTAATTGCTAATATCTCTTAACATATAAGGAGTTATTAAAAAATAATTGAACATTTGAGGTTCTAGTAATCCACTTTATCAATATGTGGTACACTTTTATAGGAATTAATACATAGGACACAAGCCTATTGATTACGCGTGAAATTCTAAAATAGTTTCTTTTCATTTTTGACCCGCGAATCCTAACTTGAAATGTAGTAACTGCTGGGGCGGAATTTAAATATTGCCTGGATTCTATTATGACACATGATAACAGAATAAAGAACAAAGAACGAGTAATTATATTGCACCAGTAATGGCCCTAATTTAGCATTGGAAGAAGTGTGAAAAAAGAAGAATAATTATAACTTAAGTTATAAATATTCTTCTTCTTTTACATAGAAGGGTTGGGCGGACTGCTCCTGGTAGCGACTGTGGTGCAGGTCTTGGTGTTAAGCTGATATCAGACGGTTCACTTTTTGTTCAATTCTGCCTTTCATTAGGCATCTTTCATTCGAAATGAACCGTCTGTGCCGAACACAAAATGAATCAACAGTGCCGAATGAATTCATTAGTGAACCGATCCAGCGATATTGGATACGTTCATTCGGCATCGTCCAAGCGCGCTTTGCAAGAATGAACGAAAAAACGTCTGACCACAAAGTGAACGTTCACTCGGGCTCAGTCTTTTTATCTCGTGTTCCGTAGTGTAGCGAATTCCAATACGCACAACATCGCTTGACGACGTAGTAGAGTATAATGCCGAATGTATGTTCATTTTCGTCTGTAGCAGTCTGTAGCGTGTGAACATGTATGAATCGTCTGATATTAGCTTTACCATACATATTGTAAGTTCGGTTCTGTACCCGTCGCCGTCGGTTTTGTAAATAACCGTTTTATGCGCTGTAATAACCAATTAATCTGTTGTATGTTTGAACAAGCAGTGAACCATTGAACCAGGCGCAATTAATTGCCGTGTTGTTTCAGTCATTTTTGTTGAGCAGGCGGAAGTTTAATCATAAACAAAACCCAAGAATCTCATTTTATAAATAACAATCACGATGCTCCAAGACGCTGTAAGACGCCGAACGTCGTTTATTGGGGATGGAATGGGGAACTTCCTAAAATAAATCAAAACCAGAGTTCATCGTATGTTTATTTATGTATTTTTAATTATGTTCACAATAAAACTTACTTTTTTGTTTTGATTAATGGAAATATTTATTATCTTATTTCTAAATTGAATTTTATTTAGATTAGGATGCCCTTTCGTTTGTTTATGTTTGATCTTGTTTACACGGACGAGTTATGTAATGAACTGCAAGTTAATTGGAGCCTGCAAGTTAATTGGAGACTTGATGTTTATTTTGGAAAGCAATAAATTTAATGAGTTAATATCGTTTGAATATTTATCGACCCATATTTTACTGTCAAAACTCGGTCTGTGTTATTCTTAATTACTTGAACATTTCCCAATATTTAATACATACTATAAGAATAGGAAACATCGTGAAAAGCAATTACAACACAAGATATAAAAGGATTTGGGAGAGAGATATACCTCAGTACTTAATAGAAAAAGACATAAAAAACATGAGAAGGATTGCAAGATTTAGATTGGGAAATGAGGAGAAAGGAAACAGATACTGGGAAAGTAGAGAGGAAAGAATGTGTAGAATGTGCGGAACGGAGGACGAAACACTGGAGCACATTAAGTTTGATTGTCAGGAAAAATATTGGGCAGCTATTAAAGGAAGGCAGTGAAAGAAAGAGGTGGATGGTGGAAATAAAATAAAGGAAAAAAAAACAGGACAATAAATAATCTCGTATCTGGGTTACATGGGGAACATGAAGAGAGAGGAAGTACTAAAAGAGGTAGTGAAGGGAAGCAGGAGAAAGAGAGAAGTAGCGAGGAAACAGTTAAACTTCAGTCTAGAAAAATAGAGGATTTGCGGAAAGGAGATAAGGACAAGAGGTGGATGACGGAGATAGAGACAATAATAAAATAGTAAAGGAAGAGAGTCAAGAAGAAATAGTAAAGGTAGAGAAACAATGAGGAGTAAGGAGCAAGAAAATATAGGAACAAGAGTATAAAATTCAAACATTGCTGTTGGAAATATTAAAAATGTTAGAATAATTTTAAGTTTAGGCTAGCAATGAGATGTAATTACGTGATTTAATATTGAAAGAATGTAAAGTCTAACGACACACGTATTAAATTAATAAAAAAAATACATACTATAAAACGATTCATTATTGTACAACCAGAATCGGCTGTAGCTTGTAACACGTATTCACCTAATAAACCATCTAAATCAAATAGAGATCATGATTACTTTATTATTGTTCTATTTTTAATGTTTTTGCCATTTGGCTCTACATTCTTGTGCCTTAACTTATTTTTGATAATTATTATATATAAACATTCTCACTCCTTCAAAAAAAAAAAAAATATCCTTATAAAAATAAAAACAAAACCGCTACTGCTTCGCACCTCCTACTACTCTCCCTCCTGTTTCTACTCTTCCATTCCTTCTCTGTCCTCGCTCCTTTTTTCTAACTCCTTCATTCACCTCTTCCCTTCACTGCCTCCCTTTAATACCTGCCTAATATTCTTTTGGCTTATTACCTTTTTCTCACAAGAAAACCTAATGTGCTCCAATGTTTCTATCTCCGTTCCGCACACCCTGCACATCCTTTGCCCAGTATTTGTTTCCTTTCTCCTTTCATGATTACTTTAATTAAATGAAAATGAACAATTAGCGAAGTCGAATTCGCTTGTAGTTCCCGCTAAACACTGGTTGACAGGTTGGTGGATTTAAGGTTTATGTAACAATGTTACACATTATGAAATGTTCTGTTACCTATTTTCCATCTTTTTGAAAATACCCGAATTTACACATAGAAGACCCGAAAGACGTTCTGTCCAAATTTTAATATTTTTCAAAATTCAATTGAAACATGATTCACTTTTTAACAATCAGCTGTCATTTGCGCGAGAAAGAAGCACTTTTAGTTTTTCCAAAATTTTCCAATTGTCCAATTTTTCTTTCTGTAAAATCCTTATCCAGACTAAACATTTAAAGGAAAAAAAGAGATAAATCGGTCCAGCCGTTGTCAAATGATGCGCTTATGTATGCGCGTAAATGTAGTTACATGTGCTATATTATTCCAGCTAAATTTAAAATACAGGGTTAAACCTTACCTCGTCAATATGATGACCGTCACTAGATTCCCCAGTACTCCTACGATGACGATGCATGGTACGATGATCCTCTGGATCCAGTACCGCAGCTCATTTAACGATTCCAGATCCATTAAGGTGCTGAAAAACAAATCATTTCTTCTCAATCTAATTTTAGTCTAAAAGCTATGGAAAGAGTCTTTTGTTCTTTTAAATGAATACTATACAATTGGATTATGAATCATGTTTAATTTTTTTTATAAAATTGTATTATTAATTGATGAAGATTATTAACAAGACTTCAAACATCCTATTGGTTTTTAATTTGCTTTAACAAACCTCCCACAAACGAGCATTAATAATGACGTTCGACTCTAACCTCAAATAACGCACGTAGATTCAGCGAAATCAATTGTACCCAATTACAATGGCCTTCAGTCCTATTTTGTTGACCGTTTATTTTCTTTTATTTTAACCCTTCTCCGAGAAATCATTTATATCTTTATGGACTTTTTAGGGGTACTCTTTTTTTAAGGGTCGTTTCTTTAAGCTTTAATTGAAATAAATGATAATACATGTATACATTGGCGTTCTTATTTTTTTAAGTATCCAAAATATATCAAAAGTTGACGGAGTTATAGCTATATCAATTGAGTTTCATTTTTGACGCATGTTTTAGTTATATATAAGACGTCACAGAAGAAATTAGTAATCGTGACTATTTTTCCTTTTCCACAACCTTCCTAACATAATACCCAGTAAACATTTTGGACTCACTTTGACATCATATTGAAGATGAGTATGATTTTTTTGTCATGAAAGAGTTCATTTATAGTTCAGTTTCTCACAGTCATTCATATGAAATGTCTACAAATGGTGAAGCCACACCACCTGTCGGAATACAAATGAAGATAAAGTTGATGCGAACTATGATTGAAGTGCAATAGTGATAGAAACGTCACAAAACATGACACTTCACCAAATTGTTTACTGGGTACTTCATGAGATACACAACTCAGCTGTTAGTAGTAAATGACGTATCACACTACGTTGTATAAAATAGATGGAAAATCGTCGGATGTGGCGTAGCATGCTTTAGAATTTTCTATAACGTTGAATCCATTTTATAATTGAAAGTACAAAATACCTTTTTTAATTGTTAATATCTCCTAAAATATAAGGTGTTATTAAAAATAATTTCACCAGGGCACCAGTTAAATGCAGTACTAACGGGTGATGTTAATAGTGAGGACGCAGAGTGGTGGAGAGTATGAGGATTTAGAAAAAAATATTTTGTGCATTTTAAATAAATGAAACTTAAACTTTAAAAATTGAATTGTTTCTGCGAAGAATTGCAGTGAGATAAACTAGCCACGAACCATGCGACTTGCGAACCAAGCTATTTATATTTACGATACAAAATGTATCTCGAGTTATTTTAGCTCGAAATAGACATTTCGTTTAAATTCAGGCATACCCTAAAACTCATGTACTTGAAATATATTTTAGTTTCCAACATGTGCAAGAATATTAATGAATTAGCGCAGGGGTGAGAAACCTTATTCCTCGTACACATTGGTGCGACTTAAACATGCTACATTCAACATTTATATATTATCATTCATAGTTAACGTTATTTAGACATGAGTGTACTTGTGTTGTAATTTTAAGGACAAACCAGTGGGACTTCAAAATTCGACACTAATAAAACCCTTACTTATGCTATTCTTTAAAACTCTACGCAGTGTATTTATTATATTCAACGTTGTACACATTCCAAGTGCATGTGACATCACAATCCTTGTGTAAGGTTACCAACCTTACAGCTCATAAATCTCTGCTATATGTATTTATATATCAAAATATCAAATATTATTTACAGCTATTTCAAGGAACAATAAAATTCCAATATTATGTTTGCCTTAGCAGAGTTAAATAAAATAAAAACTTATTATTATTATTAATTGCTATATCTCCGTCAACATTTAGATATTTAATAAAATAGACAGGCCAATACACATTTATTAACATCAATTTCAATCAACAATTGAAAAATCGACCACTAAAAAATGAGGACACAAGCATGGATGAAGGAGATGTGAGTATAGCATACGCTTTTATTAGAAGATGCCGAAACAGACGTGGCTTCATCCATACATCGAAAGGAACATTAACCGCAGATTGTTTGTTGCTATAAGAGAGATATCAGAGGATGATTCAGTATTTCAATTAGTATACCGAATGACTATTGCTCAATAATATGAACAAAATTAACTGCTGAACCTGTCATTTATAAAAGAATATTACGTCTATGCGTCGTACAGTACGCTAGAGCTATGACACGTTGCAGTCCAGGCAGCATGACGGTTGCTTGCCACTAAGCAAATGCGACGTTGCAGCTCCGTACCCAAAGCCTCCCTTGTTTAAATACAAGTTACAAGAAAGCGTACAACAAGCGGTAAATGACGAAACCGTGCGTATGAAATGACGGTACGTGGACAGTAAGCCTAAGGCCTGTCTCAGTAAGGCACCGTATTTAAGCGAATTTCTGCCGGACGTATACGGGCTACTACGCTTTACCTATCCGAACCCTGTAAATGTAATGAGATCGCTCTGGAGCTCTCAGACTGCACGCTACAAAGCCGTCCGAATACGGGCGGCACTACCTCGCACATTAGAACCGTATAAAGGCGAATTTTATTCAAGCGTTACCACTACTACAACGATATCCTATCAGAACCTTTGTAAATGCAAACAGCCGCCTCAGACTGCAATACGGATCTTTTCGGGTCTATCGACGACATCGCGTATGACGAGTATGTTCTGCATGCAGTTTATGTTTGTATTTCAGTAAATCATGGACACCGATACCGATACCGATACGATAGAACTAAATTTAAATTCACGCCCACCAGAACTCAGATATATAATAAATGCTAAAGTCCCTTTAATACCTGTAGTGTATCGATAAAAATTAAAGTTAAAGTTTGCTCTCATGATAAATTATATAAGTGCTAAAGAACTCCAATACACCCCCTAATACACGACTACAGACATCTGTGACACACATAGGCGGTTTGCTTTGTAGCTCATCCAATCCGCCGATTTACGTCCGAATACGCCGTCGCTTAAATACGGTCCCATACTGAGACAGGCCTAAGTGGTTTTCCAAGGTAAAAATGTTGCCCATCTCTGAATTAGAGTAGTGCGTGTACGTTGGTAGATGCATGAGTGACATATGTGAATCAGAGTCAGAGTCAGAGTCAGACACCTAAATAAATGATTCAGTTTCACGCAGTGACATCGAAGGCATCCGCCACCTGCTGTTCATGCTGTTCTTGCTGTTGTTGCTGTTCCTGAAATATTGTCAGGGTCCGGCGTCCGGTGTCAAAATAGAAATTCATTTGACATCATCATAACACGGTGACAGTGACGGTGCCGGCACTTGAATCATGGCGTGACGTAATATTTCTTCCTTTAAATTTTTGTGTCCCTTTCAACAGTAATGGGCTTCTTAACTTATTTGTTTGGGGTTGGCTTTTTAATTTTCGATTGAAATATATTTAAATATACATATATTAACGTTCTTATTTTTTTAAATATCCAAAAATTGACGGAGTTATAGCTATATCAAATTTGAATTTTTGTTTTGCTGCATGTTTCGGGATATAATACTTGATGGGATACATGACTCACCTAGTAGTGGTTAATGACGTATCACACACGCAATCGTATGCGTGTCTGTTGTATAAAAGAGATGGCATGCATTGGAGTTTTTTATAACGTTGGATCCCTTTAATAATTAAAGAGGCAAAATGCATTTTTTAACTGTTAATATCTCCTAAAATATAAGGAGTTATTAAAAAGAGATTGAAATAATATGGTTCTGTTTTACAGAAATTGAGTTTTGGTTCACAAATCCAATGTCAATTTGGCAACAAACCTGGGGTTTGTAAAATAAACTAATGGGCTTGTGTCCTATGCTTAATTTCTATAAAAGTGTACTATTATATATATTGATAAAGTGGGTTACTAGAACCTCAAATGTCCAATTATTTTTTAGTAACTCCTTATATGTTAAGAGATATTAACAATTAAAAAAGTCATTTTATCTCTTTAATTATTAAAGGGACTCAACGTTGTACACATTCCAAGTGCATATGACATCACAATCCTTGTGTAAGGTTACCAACCTTACAGCTCATAAATCTCTGCTATATGTATTTATATATCAAAATATCAAATATTATTTACAGCTATTTCAAGGAACAATCAAATTTCAATATTATGTCTGCCGTAACAGGGTTAAATAAAATAAAAACTTATTATTCTTTGATTTGACTTGATTATTTCGACTACCAACAGCTACAAAACATTACCACAGTACTGACCTACTCCACAAATAACTGGTGTTAAAATGCATGTCACGTCATACAAATATGGCCGACCATTTCTAGCGCTAAAACTACAATTCAAACTTTTAATTGCTATGTCTCCGTCAATATTTAAATATTTAATAAAATAGACACGCCAATACACATTTATTAACATCAATTTCAATCAACAATTGAAAAATCGACCACTAAAAAATGAGGACACAAGCCCATTACAGCCTTATTTTAAAGATGGGTTGTTATGATAAAAATTACGGTAGGCCACATGGGGGAGTGGAGGGATTCTAAAGAGCCCAATATGTAGCTACGTAGTTTACGGACAGCCATTACTTCTAATATTAAGATGGCTGTAAAAAAATTTGATTACTTATTTCTTCTGTAACGTATCATGTAAATCTAACACATGCGGCGAAACTGAAATTCAAATTCGATAATAGCTATAACTCCGTCAACTTTTGAATATTTAATAAAAACGCCAATATACATATATCAACCTTTATTTAAATCAGTAATTAAAAAGCCATCCCTAAGAAATTAGTTCTCAAGCTCATTGCATCAAAACATAAGTGACTCCGAGCAATCAAGGAACTTTCTATTTCAACAAAACTGTAAGTGTTATCTATATCGGTTCAGCTTTATGAAAAATATGAATATACCTTAAAACATTTTTTTTTTTTTTTCATTTATTTAATTTAATAGCACTTCCTAGGCTTCCGCCATAGGATATGCATTAGCCTAAGCTTCCGCTAATGCATAAATAAAATAAGTCTTGTTTTCAGAGTACGGTCGAATTATAACAACAATGCGTTCAAATCTATCTTCAATACATTTAACGGCATACAACATTTACCCCGCCATTTACAAATCGTTTCGATGGAAGATTTTTGTTGAAAACTATTGTTTACATAAAAGTAATTGGTGCTCGCTGTATAATAGTTAAATATTGATATTATTGCTAACGATTGCGGAAAGGAAATTTCCGATAATTTCAGAAAATCCACGTTTCTCTCATAAATTTTAAGTGTTAACATTATTTTACATTTCCTGTTCTCTAGACGAGTTATTTTAAGTCAAAAGTTGTGATCCATAAAAAAAGCTTTGAAAATATACTTTGTAATATACAAGGTGTCAAGTGGTTTGCAGTTACGAGTCAATTGATTGTTTACGACCTTTAGGATTTGTAAGAATAACGTTTATGTTTCCTGTGAGACCAGGGTGACCCAGGGTGACCGTTTATGTACAAAACATTTAGTTGGCAGAAACATATTCATTCAAAATCTGGAACTGGACGTGAAAACATCTCATGTAATATAATAAGTAATTGTAAATAAGTTAAATTAGTTTCATTATTATTGGGCTTGTGTCCTATGTCTTAATTTCTAAAAAAATGTACTATATTTGCAATTACGCCGACAAGGTCATAAATACATAAAATCTTAAATCCAGAAATGTTCTTAATATCTGGAATTTTATTAGTACCTTGCCGACGTAAAACTAAATTTTACTTTAAGTAGGTAATAAAATGGTGTAGACGGAATTGTTAATATCGGAACACAAGTTTAACACAGATATTTCCCTTAACATATATTATTAAAGGATTTTTTATGTAATTTGCATTTATTTAATGACAATGAAACAGAATGATGTTAAACTTCGGTAAATACCAAAACGTAATGTGAGGTAAAATACTAATACGTTAAATAATGCAAGAGAAGGGTAAATCTGATATGGTAGACTACACAAATAAAAAACAGAGAAAATACCATTTAAAAATTAAAAATTATTTTTAAAGAAAGGTAAAAGTATAGAATAATTTATTTTGTTTTATAAATAACAAAATTGTTATTATTTCAAAAGAAAAAAAAACAGCACTCTTCCCGGTAAACATATAAAGAATAACTTATTACGTGAAAATAGAAATCCAAATATGTTGGTATTATATGAAAACACAGTTTTTGAAGTATTAGAATCATAAAACACCCTTTTTAAGATTAATAAAATCATACAAAGATTATTCATTATTATAGAAGAAAAAGATAAGATTTAAGACGAAATTTAAATATTTTTAAGTAAAATTTTACTAATATTTAAGGTAACATACACACTTAGCAGGTTTTGATTGCCCTAAGTTTACTAACTGATCAAAGCATTCCATTTACACGAATATGCAATATAAATAAATAAATAAAAATAAAAACTTACCAAGAAATAACTTTACAAGTGATAAACAAACCTAATACTATTCACACATCAACATCGTCCAGTAACAACAGTAAAACAAAACAAAGCACTCCAACTCGTTCTAGTCACTACATTTTCAAACGAAACATTTTTATTAATTTATATATTTCTGAAACAAATCAATCAAAGTTAAGAGAGATCTCGAGGATGCGGGACACGCTGACGTTAACGCGCTTTGTGGCTCTTTGCTCAATTAATTTGATCTAAATATTTAGTGCTCATTTTGTGCAGCGTTAACAGCTAAAACAAACTCATATGTTTAAAAACGTTGAGGTTTTCTGAATTCTAAAGTTAGCTATTTATTTTCTGGAAAAATGCCAAATTTTGGACTCAGTGGGGCATAATGCCAAGCACGGACAATTTTAATAACTATGAATTTGGTTGTGACCGGTCACTTATATTATTTTGTTATTAACCTATCCACTAAATATGCTGTTGACTTTATTTATTTTTTTATCTTTATTAAATATATTGTAGTGTTGTAATCAAATTTAAAGCTGTACGCTTATCTTCAGGTTAAAAGTGTATCAGTCAATAAAAATCGATGTCAACTAAAGTTAATCAATTTTAATTAAAATATTTCATCTTTCATTTGGATAAAATTCAGCTCTATCTAAATTGAACATTGTACATTTATGAAATGTTCTATTCTTTTGTATAATTTTCACTCTCGTTGCAAAATTTCCATTCTTCCCATAGGTTTCTACCTCTACCTCGCGCCATTGTTGAAATTTGTTTTGATTTTTAAAACCGAAAACGTTATAAGTAATATATATAGCATACACTCCAGGCGCAACTGGGCTGAAAATATTGTTGCCAAGGCCGTATTATCGAATGGGCTTGTGCCCTATGTCTTAATAAAAATGTACTATATATTGATAAAGTGGGTTACTAGAACCTCAAATGTTTAATTATTTTTTAATAACTCCTTATATGTTAGGAGATATTAACAATTAAAAAAGTCATTTTTTCACTTTAATTATTAAAGGGATTCAAGGTTGTACACATTCCAAGTGCATGTGACATCACAATCCTTGTGTAAGGTTACCAACCTTACAGATCATAAATCTCTGCTATATGTATTTATACATATATCAAAATATCACATATTATTTACAGCTATTTCAAGGAACAATCAAATTTCAATATTATGTCTGCTTAGCAGGGTTAAATAAAATACAAACTTATTATTCTTTGATTTGACTTTATTATTTGACTACCAACAGCTACAGAACATTACCACAGCACTGACCTACTCAACAAATAACTGACGTTAAAATGCATTTCACGTCATACAAATATGGCCGACCATTTCTAGCGCTAAAACTATAATTCAAATTTTTAATTGCTATATCTCCGTCAATATTTAGATATTTAATAAAATAGTCGCACGCCAATACACATTTATTAACATCAATTTCAATCAACAATTGAAAAATCGACCACTAAAAAATGAGGACACAAGCCCTTTGACAAATGTCTAAGGCCCGGAATTTTAAAGATGCTTAGCTTCAATATGACTTAAGCCCACCCATCACTGAAATAAATAATACAAACAGAATTTGTAGTAGGATTCAATATTTCAGTGTATAACTGCGGTTGCTTTAACAAAAATATTTCTATATAACATTTAAAAAGTACGAAATCTACTTTATTTCGCTCTTTATTTAGAGTCGGCTGATAATTTTGAATAGAAAAGTATTGGATAGAAATATAGGACTTTGAAAAATCATATACAGTGCGTGGATAAAAATATTGTTTTCTTATCAGGCTGCAGAATTTTTCAGAAAGGAAATAAAAGGAGCAGCATCTAAATACTTAACTAAATAATCACTACTAGGAAGGTTGATCTTGTTTTAATAGTTTATCAATAGTTCCCTTTCCAACATATTACACCATTACAATTAGCTTCCGGTGAATAAAAAATCAAAATAAATGTAAGTTTTCTTTGCTCTCACGTAAACTTGTACACTTGTACAGCCTGTTCGTCCGACATCTATGAATCTCATACACAACTAAATGTCTACAACATAGCAAAGATAAGTATTATTTTTAGCTTATAAACTTTGCGGGACTTACAATTATAGTGCAATTACTAAATAACAATTCAACAGAGTTGTATAAAGTAGGACGTAATAAAGATATAATAATTTTTAGATATTAATCATAATCGAAATATGTCTTATTATCTCTGGTCTGTAATGTACCATGTGTACCAATCTGTGATCTTGACCATCTTGACTGATCTGTGATTTGTGTCTGTGATCTGTATTCTGTATATCTCTACCAGGCTTTCAGTGTTTTTGGTGTTTGGTGCAGATGTAGTGGTAGAGTCGAAATTCTGATTGAAATGTATAAAATGATAAACTGTGATAAACAAAAACGTCTAATTTATTTTCTTGGAGAATTTTGAGTTTCAGTTATTATGTTATTATACTCGTGAGCTTCCTATTTTGAGGATATTCTGTTATAACTGCATAATGTAATGTGAATGTTAGTTTATTTATAATTGTTTATAAACGTTTTGGAGTAAACTGTGCCTTAAAAATGTTCTGAGAATATCACGTATTCTAAATTTCTTTAGAAATTAAAAAAAAAACAGTATTTATAGTGTTTTAATATAAAAAGATGCTTTTATAATGAGTAGTTTTTTAAATTTATATAAAAATGACTCGCATAGTATTTACGGCATGTTTTGTACTTATTTACAATGTTATATTTCTTGATGGAATTAACTCAGATAAAAATCATACTAAATATGTAAGAAATTATGACATATCAGATCAAATTCCTATAGATAACGTTTTTGGTTATTATTTGTTGGATATTGCTTCTGATATTTCTACACGTTTGAGAGATGTCAGTAATGATGAACTAGGAGTTACTGTTGTTCAGGTAAGTTGTGTTTATAACCCCCAAACTTATTTTTGTATGTAAACACACACGAACATATCTTAAAGTATATTTTTATATTTTTGCTCTATGGTACAAATAATAGTAATTGTAAACAAATACACCTTAAAAAACACATTGCTATCGTATATTTAGACATAAACATTTTTATTGAGTTCTATTTAAACTTTCAACATAGTTTATGTTAATATATTACGTGTATATTACTTTTATGTTTAAAGATTATTTTATTTCAAGATAAGAAAAAGTCTTCATATTATTAAAATATAACATCTTTATTTACTATAGGAAATTTATGATTCGCTCGAGTATAGTATTTTTCCACATAATGATTCGGAGAAGGTTGTGAAAATGATAGATAAATTGACATCAAAATTAAAACCTGCGGTAGATATTTTGAGAAATATGCGAGATATAGTTCTACAGCATGGTTCTAAAATACGAACAGCGATATATCCGTGCCCTCCAGACAGTCCGCAGCCCTCATGGGACTTCCAGCCTCAATATAATCAAAAAGAAATTGAGATAATGAACTTGGTTAATTATGCCACCGCAGGTGACTTAACAGAGGAGTCGCCTAATATAACTAAAGGTACATAATTTGTAGGTGTATAATTTGTACATTAAGAAAAGCTTATTTTCATAATATACAATCATTTTATTTCCAGTATTCGCTGAACATTTAAATGGCCTGCCCCAATTCGCTGGTGGAATTAAACAGCAATATTTTCTTTCCACCGCTGATTCAGTTACTAGTCCAGGATGCTTCCATTATGATGAGTCACGATTACGGTATACTAAGATTAACGAATCCTTTTAAGAATCTTAAAAAATTATACTAAAAATTGCTTTCACTAATAAATTTCTTTTAGAGCGCTGCATATGAAGTCAATGCAACCCAGTCCCAAATATGTCCTAGTAATGATAGACCACGGAAACTCTTTAAGTAATATACAACTAGAGACTGCAAAAGCAGTAGGTTAGTAATTAGAATGAAGATTATACGTAAATAGATGCAATGAAATTTAGCTATAGAAACAATCAACCAATAAGAAATCGTCTTCCCCTGGTTTAGTTAACTTAATTACATATATTTCTTTTTAGCTAAATACGTCATTGATTTACTAACTACAAATGATTACGTTGGAGTAATATCTCTTGCTCAAGAATTTCAAGTGCCAAATGATCTGTGTCAACCGCAAACTAAAAATCAAAACTATACACTAAGAAAAGCAACAAATCAAAATAAAGAGAACTCCATTCGTTTTGTAGAAGGGCTCTTTCGAAGTAAAGAATCCACAAATCATTCGTTAGGATTTCAAAAAGCATTTGATATTTTACAAAATTCTTTGCCAGAAAATTACACTGATGAGAATGTAATGGTTTTATATATTAGTAGAGGACTTTTATCTTCTATTGCTGAAGCTAGAACAGTTTTAGAAACTATTGCTTTAGGACAACAAAATTTACAGTATCCGATTGTGATTAACACTTGCGCAGTTACTCCAGGTAAAATATCTAAAGGTATGACTCGATAAGATTATTTAAGAAAGTCTTCTCATTATTTTTATTTATAATTTTAGATGCTAAAAAAATTATGTATGAGAAGGACTTTTTAAGAGATGTGGCTGTGCAAAATTTTTCCAAATACAACATAAACATAAGCCAATGGATGCCGGTACAAAGAAGTGGTATAATGCAACCCATTAATTCTAGTGTCGGCGTAGGACAAGTTTCAACTGCTTTTTATTCCACTTTAATTACTAATGAAACAATAATAACAGATGAAATTAAAGTTCATTTACCATATTGGGATCCTGTATCCAAAGGTAACTATATTATTGTCATTTTTTTAGTTAAAAGTATATTATAACTTCATGTCATTAATTAGAAAATGTACTCGTATGTTTATAGACTTAACTGTAACATTGACCATCGGTTGTGATGTCTTCGGTGTAGCCGGTATCGATTTGTATCTCAGTGATTTAGTTGAAGATGTTACGTATTTTAGTACATACCCCTTTACGTATGCTTTCATTATTGATAAACAAGGTATGTGTAATAGCATTCAATATTTAAAAATAGGGTTTACAAAATATACAATTTATTTGTTTGATTTAGGTATAACAATAATGCATCCGTCTTTTCCAAGACCAATTGTTGCAAATGAAGCTCCCTTCCCTACAGATATAATTCATTTGGAAACACATTCGGAATTTGAAGAAATCAGGAAATTACTTCTTGCTGAAGATAATGGAAAATATATAATAAATAATGTTTCAAATGATATAAATAGCACGGTAAATAATTATGTTCTTTAATATTTTGCACTTTAAATTTCAAATACTAATTAAAATATATTACAGATTACTTATACTTGGAAATGGTCCATGGGAATATATTGCACTTGTATTGTGTCCGTTGAAAATGAAAAGCGACCTGCACGAGTTCATCAGGTCGTGCCGCATTCAAATTTAAATCAGGGTGATTGCCTCCCCGAGCTACTGCATCATAGAATTGATTTGATACCACCAACAACTGGTTCCCTATGCAGGCATCTTAAACAAATTGTCACTTTAGGTAAAATATTTTCGGTTTGTGACTAAAACCTTTTACAACACCTAATAATTTATAATATATTTTTTTTAGATACCGGAACATTATATTTAAGTGCATCTTCTTTTCAATCTCCATTTTCTTATCTGAGAAGTAATAGAGCATCAGATGATTCCCTACATTCGGTGCAAAGTTATATGGCGTATATTAAGGATAACACTAGATTGCTGGCTAACCCAGGGTTGTTATCAGAGGTTTGTACCCTAAATGAACAAAATGAAATCATGAATAATAGTTTTTTTTATATATAACTTTAAATATCTATATTGACAATTGTCGGATCTTTAAAATTATGATTAAAAAATTGATAATTAGTTGTGAAACCGGCATTAGTTGTGGACTAAAATGTAATCACGTACTATTTAAATTACAGATAAGAAATGACGTTGCGGCGCTTTTACATGTACTTACATACTTAAAAAGACAGCACATGCATGGGCCACTAAAAAAGTATGTAGTTAGAAGATATGTCGCCACAACAAGTGGAGTTTTGGAAGTTTTTCCTGGTTGCATTTTAGAACCTGATTTGGAACCTAATCGCAGACCTTGGTTTGTTCGTGCTATGGAACACCCCGGAAAAGTAGTACTTACGGAACCTTACTTAGATGCTGGTAAAATAACAATCTCGTGTATTTCTCATCCAAATATTTTATAATAGTTATTTGTAGATTTTTATTTTTTTAAATTAATTTTTAGGAGGATCTGGTTATATTGTAAGTTTGTCACATACAATTTTTGAAGGAAAAGCTGCAGCTTTACATAGTGCTCATGACTCAACAATTGCTGTAATGGGCATGGATTTAACACTTGGATTTTTTTATAAATTACTTTTGGATTCTGCTCCGTTTTGTGCACAACCAAATATAAAATGTTTTCTAATGGACGATAAAGGTTATTTGATCTCACATCCTAGTTTGATAGATCCAAATAGTAAAGGACCGTTTGAGCGGCAACATATAACACACAAAGAGTCTTTGGTTGCTAACGACATCTTAAATCATAAAGGTTTAGTTAAGAAGCAGTTATGCAACAATTTTGCAGACAGAACAATGCAAAGGTAATTTTTTTTTGAGACTTTACATTATTTGTAGCAATAAATATATAACTATTTTTATTTCATTTAAGGTATTATCAATTTAATACTTCATTAAGTGGTGTGTTAACCAATGTGGTCCATGGAGAACATTGTGTTAAATATCAAGTCACAGCTCTTTCTGGGACTAACATTTTTTTGGGATTGGTAAATTCTTCTTGTGACGGTGGAGCTTTTTGTCCCTGCAGTACGGTAAGGCGTTGCAATAAACGATTTGCTAATAAATACAAAAATTGTTCTTTAAATACTAAAATAATAGATTGTTGTTATTTAGGTTGATCGACTGTGTTTAAACTGCAATCGAATGGAACAAAATGAATGTGAGTGTCCATGTGAATGTCCGTTAGATCTTGATCAGTCTGAAAATCAATGCTACAGAACATCAGCTACGGACTTGAACAAATCCATTGCAGCTGTACCGATTTGTTCTGCAAATACAGAACAGTCTGTTATATTAGGTGGACCGCTATATCATAACTCCCTACACTTAAAATCCTGCATACATTTCAACTGTGAACTGCATACATCTCACAGTGATTGCTTAGGTACAAATATTTTTATTATGTTACATACATATTAATACATTAATGTGTTATAATACGTAATGTTCTATATTTATTCAGGAGTGTTAGGTTGTGAATGGTGTCGTATAGATGCAGATGGAGAAACCGTTTTGACAACTCCATTTTGTACTTCGCAGACTACTTGCTTTGGTGGAGTGTTAGGATCTGTGACACCTTATGGCGACGGTCCATTTGGTAATTTATTCAACTGTTTTATGGTAATTGTTATCGTCAAAAATATGTTATATAAAAATATTGTTTCTGTAGGTACAATGGCTGCTGGAGATCTGCATTCACCCGTTTATCCTGCAATTGGTCCTGTTGCAGGAGCCGTAGTAGCTTTATGTTTAATTTTAGCTGTAGCTGTTTACTGTTATAGACAAAATATGTCACAAATTGGAGCAGCAGAACAATTATATGGAGATTCCAACCCCGAACATTGCGGTATGAGAATGTCACGCTTGAATTGTGATGATATAAATGATGACGATATAGATCATCAAGATATGCTTCTGCAAAAATCAGACGCAATAGGACCAACGTCACCGTACCGAGTATCCACCGGTTACAGGCGACCACCTCCAACAGCAGATTCGGATCATGGATATTCCACAATGACCCCTCATGATGAATCCGAACATTTATGTTTTGCTTTAGCAGAACCTTTGATTATTATTAACAATAAAGATGTTTCCTCCTTATCTGATACTGGTTCAATTAATACATCAGTATCAACGCCGCGACATAACAATAGGAGCAAAATCGATGATGAATCTATTACAAAACTGCCTAACATTCATCAAGTTCTTGCATCAGTTACAGTGCATCGTATTATGGAAACAACTTAATTAGACTGAACTCAATTCCTTTGCATCATATTTATTACGTACAATCATTCATTCTTATATTGTACAGTTTTAATATCCAGATGGTTTCAACTGCTGTAACTATTTTACAATTCTTGCCGCCTTTCGAGTATTATATATTTAGGATTGTAAATAATTTTTTTTAATTTTATATAAAATGAAAATTAATTGTTTTAATAAAAGATTATATGTATTTTATATACATAGGAGCTAAATAAATAACATATTTATTACTAATAATTGATCAAAATACTGATAATTTTTACTATTAGAAAATGTCATTTGTAAATAGAAATCATTCTAATTATGTTTTAGATCAAATATATTTAATATTTAAATTGGTTGATAAGGTACACAATTTAATAAGTGTTTTACAATTTAATTACCTTTAAACTTTGTTACAAGATATTTTAATTTTGCTAATATGCAAAGTAATTTTTAGTAATTTGGCAATTTTTGTTACATGTTGGTCATTTTCTTTGTATTATAAATTTACATTAACAATCAAATCTTAAGTTATAATTTTACCAAAGCATTATAATATTTTTGAAACATATTTCTTACGTATCTTTTCACTATAAGTAATTATAAAGAACCGTCTGTCTTCCATAAATATATCGCTCAGAGTTATTAACATTGTTGCTGTTGAAAGTAATTTGAAAACCTTATTATATTTCCAGAATATGTCTAGAATTGTTGAATTAATAATTAATTGTATATATAATTGAATGCAATAATTATATTAAATATTTCTTATTGTTGTACTGTAATTACGGCACCACGATATATAATTTCTTTATTTATTAAATCCTGGATATCTGCTCTATATGGGTAATAAGCTCAACCTTAAGCGTAAAAATGTTAATTTTAAATTAGATATTAATTTCGTATAAATTATTTTATAGGCTTCCCATAAACCATTATATATTTAAATAAGAAAACTTAAAAATAATTTACATTTTTGTACTTAGTGTTTTAATTTTATTTTATTTTTTACAAATATAACTTTAAAGTGTACAAATAAAAACAATATTTATAAAAATAAAACTTTTTATTTATTTGTTTTGTAACAGTACTATTGTAGGCACTTTTGGAGTATACAGATCTGGTAACACTGGATCTTAAAATTAATCAAAATAAATATTGAGTATTACAATTAATTTTATATATGTTTAATTAAACATACACATGTATAAATTTACGGAAATATTTGTTCGATTACTATTTCTTCCAACTATATTGATCCAACGATTTGCTCAACACATCTAAAACTTGTAATGCGTTATAAATATCAAAATGTATCCCACATTTAAAATGGATAGTTTTGGGAAATATATGCCTCTAATTTAAGATTACAACGTTACGTTACATTCAAATATACACAACCCATGCTCAATTTGATACACTCGCCATTTAACAATAAAAAAATTAGATCATTATTTTTTAAACTAAGACAAACAATGGACGTTTTACGTGATATTCAATGTGAAATATATAAATATAAATATATATATATATTCCCAATAAATGTACTTAATGATCTAATATTAAACTAACTTACATATAACACAATTCATTACTTGTACAAGTACCTCGAAACGAAAACAATTTATTCGTATTTACCAAAAAATAAAAACGTATTTGCTACGTTATTATTATTTTCGTGTCATGTATGTCGGTTTATATATCCCACTTAACACAAATGTAGCAATGAAATAATATTTATGTAATACGTTATATGTTACATAACTGTGTTTAGTGGGACTACTAATATATGCATATATGTTAATACACAATAATTATCTTACTTAAATACTGATAAAAATATTATTCTTACGTTATTGGAAATTACGACATATTAAATTCCTAATAAATATTACTAAATACATCAATTGTAAAAATATGTTGTCATGCTTTTCATACATATTTTACTTTTAAGTATAAATTCAACTATTATATGTAAAACATTTTCAATATTACACCTAAATATATACACTAAAGTTTTATATACATACATACATTCATATTCATATTTATATTTATATTTATATATATATATATATATATATATATATATATATATATATTTATATATACAAGTTCATTTTAAATATTTATTTCAATGTTCAATTTTTACTAATATTATATTCGATTTAAATTAAATTTTTATATTTAATGTGGACTCTTACAACTATCACATTAAAATTGCTTTTAGATCATCAGGCAAACTACATGTCATATCCTCAATTCGTTGTAAAAGTTGCTGCTTTGTTGTGTGTATCAATGTAGGACCTCTTTCGCGATTAGCATTTAGTTTTTGTCTTATATTTAGTATCATATCTACTATTTCAATTTCTTGTTTATCTTTAACCCATTGTTTTACATCCTTAAATAAAATTAAAATATAAATTATATCTAGTAAAAACTATTAGTAATAAAATGAATAAAAACATTAAACTTACAGCTTTTGCCAAGGCTTCTAACTGAAGAGTTTGCAATTTATGTGTTAATTCATTGTAGCGAATGTTAAACCATCCACTAAAGTTTGGCGATCGGAAGAATTTTTTGTACAACCCAACCCAATCTCCTTTTGCAGTTGACGTTAATTGTGGCCCAGACTGTGTCAAAGTAGCCAAGAAATCTTTCGGGTTAAATGGTTCTGGAACTGGTGCCCCCTATTTTAGAATAAAGAAAATTAACATTTTCTATATTAAAAGGTCCGTATTAAATTTATAAATTAAAATGCTCACTCTGAATGGAGTAATGTTTTTTTGTAATGGCATCAAGGAGGCTATATATCTTTCTAAAGGAATCATAAAACTTTGTGTTAACTCTAGTAAATGTCTTCTTAATAAAGCACTTTGCACTTCAGCAGGTCTTTTAGATCTTATTCCGGACACTAATTTTTTCACAATTGACTTATCTTTTTGCAAGAATGGTTTGTATTGTGTGTAAACACCCGGCGCCGAATCCAATTTTGAACTTCCTGTTTTCTTCAGTTTTTGTTTTTGCATTGTACTTTGACCTTCACAAAGATTTATTGTATGAGGCCAATGTTGTAGTGTTTTAGAAAAAAACGGATTTGTTACACCGAGAATTACATTTGGCGCTCCCTGTTGTGAATTTGTAAATTCCTTAAATTCACTATCATGTATTGTAAAATATGGACGGTGATCAGCGCAGTAGCAAAGAGGAGATATCATACTAGAAGGTAAATTGCAATATAGAATTAGGAAGAAAACCTAAAGCGTCATATATTAGACGTGTATACCTCACTAAAGCTTGAACCATGTGTGCACAGGTTGTTGGAGATGATGCCATTACTACAATAGGTTCAGTTGTAAGAACTAGTTCCCAAAGAAGATGTATGTGAGAAATAACACCATGCAAAGTTTGAAATAAATTAATTTCATGTACAGAGGAGAGTACGTGTGGAAGTAAATTATCAGGCATTTTTATTGTAACGGTAATATCTTGAGTTTGAGGTATCAATTTGTGGCTGCTCTGGTTTGGTAAGTATGTCTAAAACATATTCATTATTTTTACTTTAACTAGATGTGTACAATTTACTGTATGTACAGTAGAGTTATTACAAACCTGAAATACGTTGCCTAACAGTGGTAAGCTAACAGTTTCTCCAGGACATAATTGAGGCCATGAATTTATATGTTGGCATGCTGCTTCTATACTTACTTCTCCATTGTCAAAAAATTCTGGAGCAACAAGAGCACATACTTCAGTGAAGAGGTTGACAAATGGTAAACGAGTTAATAACACCATACTCTGCAATATTATTATTCTTGTTTTATAAAACGAAAAACTCTATCTTAAGAATATCAATAGCTAAAATTTTTATCCACTTTGGCTTCTATAATGTTGTAACTGTATTCTATTTAAAACAAAAGCGTACATAAAAGGAATTACATATAATTTATAAGTAAAGGAAAATTAGATTAAAATGTTAATCTCTTTTGTTAAATTTTACAGAAGTAAAGAACAATAACTAAATTAGAACATACTTAATGACTAAGAAAACCTTGTTTGAACCTTTTGAAAATACCCCCGAGGCAATGAAGCATCTTTAACTTGTCTAAAATACACAAAACCCCAAAAGTAGCCGACATCAGCTTGCAACATTGGTAAACAAGCCATATTGTATGCAATATGATCCGAATTAAGTCTACTTTTTCCAGTAGAAGAGGTTATTCGTAGGCGAACATGAAATTGAGTGTCTCCCATGCATCCTGAGTTAGAATCTGGAAACGCTAGGTAACAGACGTTTGACTTCTCTTGCTCTGATAACTTTATATGAGAAGGATATATATTCTAAAAAGTAAAAACATTATCTAATAGCAATACGGTGCTGATCTAATAAACGATACTGTAAAAAGGGTACTACCTCCATAGCTTGTCCCAATTCCAAATCGAAAGTAACTATACAAATACAGTGAACCCAATTGGAAAATCGTTTCCAGGTTTCATTTTCTGTGAATTCTGATTTTAAACAAACTTTCTCAAAATCACAGCTTAGAGAATCTTTTTCTGTTTCCATTTCAGAAAATAATATAACAATATATAATATAACAATAACAAAAAATGTAAAACTACTAAATAAATAAAAGCAACATTAATATAAATAAAATAAAATACACATTCACTACTTCTTCAATCTTTTTTAAAAACAAACACATTAATGTTCATACATTTTCTTTTAATAAATAATATAACAATATATATAAAATTGTAAAAGTCTGAATATAAAACTGACAGAAATATAAAGTGATATAAAGGTACTACTAGATCACTGGAGATAAATCAGTACCAGAGATAATATTACAACATTGTGATAGTATGATGTCCAGAGACAGATTGATAATCTATTAGACAATGAACATATAATTATTTATTATTCAGTTTATTAAACTACAAAGATAAACATGCATTTCATATTTGGTACTAAATTTCTATTTGAAGACTGACTGTAAGAAATAAATTATTAAATGTTATGATTCAGTAATAATAATAACAATAATTAAGTAAAGATCTGAATCAATCGAAATAATCTAATCTAAAACAGAGTTAGCAATTTCTTTAACAGATGACGCTACAGCAATATTGAGTCTTCAAACCATTAGATAGTCAGTTGCTACAGTTGGTTATGTACATTGCTTTATAAATTTCTTAAAAACGCTTATATGCGCTTGAATCAGAAAGCGCATTGGAAATATGTTATTTAATTGTAAAAATTGTGTTGCTTAATATATTTCATATTTATGTAATATCATATTTATAAAGCCAGCATCATATCCTTCGTTCACGACTGTTTTTTGTGTATGATATAAATTCAATAAAATGATTCATAAATTAAATTCACATTTGAAATTTTCATCCAGTTTCTATTGTGGTAAACAAATTAATATGTTGTAAAAGAGACGATTACTTATTTCAAAATCCCATTTTTAGATATGCAGTTACTAAAACAGTTAGTAAAAAAAAATAGAAAGGTTTCAAGTGGATGATTATTTAAAATTGCGTACGTGTAGATTTTTAGCATGTACATACGTTACCGTACTACAGTAGGTGCGTTACAGTGGACAGCGTTGTCATATTTCTCAACAGTGTGATTGTATACACACATACATACTAAATTTATTTATTTAAATACATGTCAACACCATCGGATTAGCTTATAATTTATGGGGAATGTATTTCACAAAGGCTCCTAACCGACTGTGCTAATATTTCTTAAAGGTCTCTAACCGACTTTGCAAATGCATTAACGATCTGCCCATAATTTATCCAAAAAAATTACAAACAATGAAGGTTTAACAAATACAATTATTTATTCTCATTTAGTTCCATTTTGCATTTTGCACGACATTTTCTTTAACTAATTCAGTGGCCTAGTGCTGGCCTAGTGGGTATTGCAGTAGCACGTGTCCACTGTCCATGGCCAGAGAAAATTTATCTTTATTCTTTGTATACCTATATGTAGTATCTATTTTTGCATATTATTTTATGCAAACTATATCATTCTTTTATAGATTTAACCCAGTAAACATTTTGGAGTAAATTCTACTTAATTTCTATTACATATCATGAATTTTTTGTCTGGAACGTGTTCGTTTTCTATTCAGTCGTTCATAGGAAAGGCCCTTTTTATGAGCTACAGACATTGCAACGACGGTTCACTGCTGAATTAAAAGCGGAGTCGGTGTATGATTTATGACCGGAGTTATAAACTTGAAACTAGCAGGGGTATAAAACTTAATGGAATTCTACTTTTTAAAGTCTGCAAAATATAAATATTTAAATGAAGAAATAAATAGATGTAATCTTTAGTATGGATCGTGATTTTTTTAATGAATATTATTCATCTTCAACAATACTCGTTATATTAGTTTTTTACATTGTTTTGGTGATTCAAAAATCCACGATCGGCAGGTCTGCGTTAGGTTTAAAACCTCTATCTTACCATCGCTAGGTACTATCTTCGTTTATATACATATTCTATTCGGGGATTGAAGGAGATAGCGTCTGTCTATTACCATTAAAGAAATATTTGTTGAAAAAGGATAGCATATACTTTAAACATCTGTACTGAACGAAATATTATACAAGTATACAAGTGTAACGGTGAAAAATATATTTTACTTGTCTAACGCATCTCGTTTCTCTCTCACTTTGGAATAAATGAGATGAAAGTGAAGTTAAAAAAAATATATCCATGTGGGAAAGAAACAGAAATACTTAATGAATGATGTTGGAAAAAGAAAGAATATTATTATGAAAAACTAACACAAAATCTGTGACTGGTAGAGAACTTGTAAAGCGTTAGAATAGAATTGTACGAGTGACTCGAACTTCACCAAATAGGGCACTTCACCAAATTGTTTACTGGGAAGGATCGTCTCCACCAATGAATCTTTCCTCTACTACAAAACATATGAATACGGACGTATGAAATACAGACTTATTCGGTACAGTGATGTATTGATAAACATTAAAGTAGAAACTTTCTCTCATGATAGAGTGTGCTAATGCGACTATACCCTATTAAAAAAGTCGGTTCGGGCTACCTTTTTGTGGATTAACAGAATTGTAAAACTATGTAAGAAGATTAAATACCTTTTTAGATTAAATATTACTAGGTTTCGGATAATTAAAGTATTACATCTAGGTCAAGTAATATCCACGTTTTCAGGATGTGTATGCGCAGATGGCAACGGCAATAAGAACGTATAAAGGCAGACTATGATCATGTAATCATTACATAATAAAATAAGTTGAATTGTACTTACCACATTAGACCACAATATTCGTCAGCACTTTGTCACAATTAAAACCATTGCTTTGAAGAAACTTCTCAACAAAGGGAACATAATTTAAAATTAACACTTAAGTGTTACGCATAATTTAAAATTACTAATTAAAATAATAAAGCTGCTGGAATATTACGAGTACATATTGGACATTAATGTTCTTTATTGAGCCAAATAGTTACAGATTGAAAACATCGATTAACATGGAATTCATATTGAAATATTATTATACTTGAAAGTATATTATACTTGCGTAATGTAAATTTTGTTTCATAATATTTATTGGCAAATTGGCAGTGAATTTGGTTGATACAAAATAATTGTAATTACTTAAATTAGACCAATTTTTTTACTAGAATTTTTGTTAGTTAATAAACGAATAATAAATTTCTTATATAACTATAAATTAATTTTAATTTTTTTAAACAACGATCATTACTTTGACATATATGTTAATATCATTTAAATTTATTAATAATTTCAATTTCCGTTATTCTTAGTGTTACTTCATTCTTATATTTATTTAATATGTTAAAGATTGGTACCACTTGTAAAATCAAGTTTCTTTAATACTCGTACCAACTTTATAATATTTAATACCTCATACTCAATAATAGCATTCTACAAATGTTAATTTAGATGAAATTCTTACAGAGCTAAAATTTTGGAACAATTTTATTAGTAATATTTAATTGAATTATTTTTAAAACACACATATTATTGTTAATTAATATTGAGAACACAACACTTAACATAGAGCCACACATAGGAATTACGACATGCCATTATCTTCAAAAACAATCCAATCTTAAGCCATAATAAGTTTGTCTCATTTATAAAATATGAAGAAACTAAGACTCTAAACGGTATTAGAGAGAGATGAAAGATCGCATATTTCCAATAATCTCTACAACATGAATGAGACAAACCTATTCACTTACATAGCAAATTATTTGAAATGTATAATGGCGGGAAATTTAAATATTTTATTATACTAATATCTACTGTCCCCATATATATTGTTTTCTGCTTTTAAGACGACCTCTTATATACAGATTTCTCTGAACTATATAAACAAAACAAGTCTATTGTACTAATTCTTTGGGTCATTATACAAATTATAATATTTTGCTGCATTAAAAGATTTATAGAATAACTCTGTTTTTTATTTATTAAAGATTCATTGTAAATGCCCAAGCCGGTAGGTCTAGCATCGCCTATTGAGTGTGATTAGTAGGAGCTTTTCAATAAATAGTTACTACTAGGGATGTAACGAATGTTCGATTTTCTACGTTCGTGAATGTGAATATCGGCTTTTTAAATATCGCGCCATTTTTAAGATCGTATCAAAACTTTTATTCCTGAAGTTTAATATTCCTTTAATCCAATTTAATAACTAAATGCTTTACTTTGTAATATAATATAAATCCTATCATTTGTTTTCTTAGTAAAGTGTAATTAAAAATTTGGTAATTTACGTGTGTTTAAAAAGTTGAAAGTTTATTTTGGTTATTATATAATTGTTATTTTATATTGCAAGTTCAAGTAATAACTAAAATACAAATATTGTAAACCGTAACAGTTGCATTGTTATTTTATAAATTATTTTCCCTTTTCGTTGCCAAATACATTCGCAAAAAATTCGCATAATCAATTGCGAATCAAGCAAAGTTCTAAAGCTTTGTTCAAATAGAAATGAGGTTTCGTTAAACTATAGTTTTCTCAATTATTATTAAAGGTTGATTTTAGTTTATTAGATTGATTGTAGCAAAAATAAGACTTGTTCTATTTATACAGCTGAGATCCTCTTCTATATTGATCATTACCAGAAAGATTTCAAATATATGGGAACATTTCTAATGGGCAAAATGATTACTTTACTGACTATTTTTCTACAAAGTACACTGAAAGTTGATTAACATATGTATCATTATCAAGCTAATCTAATTAAACTCAGTAACCGACGCGCCCTTAGAACAATTAGAATTGTTCATTCCTTAACATTTCACTTGATGAATACCATTCGTAGAAAGCTACGAAATTTTAATTTAATTTTATATGAAATGAAGTATACGACTAATTAAATTTATTTTAGTTTCACTTAAATTATTTCTACCCTGTTTAGCATACGATTTTGCACGATGACTTAAACTTTTAGACATTTAACGCTTTTCTACAGCAATATCAAATATTGCTGTTTTCTTATCCTATTCTATTCGTCATTATTCAAATAAGTTACAAAATTTAATATTACTTATGTTTCCTAACTGTTCTTACTTAACTATCCCGCTGAAAAACAAATTTCAATTTTCCTACATTCATGTTTCCAGCTATTCAATTAAGGGGGGCCTAGGGGGTGGTCTAGATCTCTAGATACAAAAAAATATTTTTTGAAATTTAAAAAATTGCTAATTATTTTTAAAAAGACGCTAAAGTAGACCCTGTCAAAAAAATAGTACATAGTAATTCAGTATAGTTGAAACAGTTATGGTCGGGACTAGAGAAAAAAAAATTGAAAATTGACAAAAGGCGGACTTTTGAAATCGAAGTTCTACCGGTTTTTTTTTACCAGTTATTTAATGAAAAAAATACGAAATTATTGAAATAAAGAAATGATTATAGTTCCAATGATAGCTATTGATGTTGTGAATAAAATATTAAAATTTCAGACGAAGTTAGTTTTGAGATAAATGAGATTAAAGTTTTAAGTATGAACATTGCTATATGGCATATGCTATGGCTATATGGCTATTGAAATATCATTGATCAACTAAAACAGCTGCATAAACGAAAATATTGTCAATATTCTAATATGGCTATACTTTCGAAATATATAATAAAAAAAATCGATTTTTTGAAAATTCTAGACCACCGCCTCCCTTAAGGGGGGAACATGAAAAATGTTGAAATGAATTTGTTGTTATATTCGTCTTAATACAAAGACAGTCTAAGAACAGTTTGCCTTATTCCTGAGACGCACGAATCAATTAATTCAGAAATTAAGCCTAAATTTTAAATTGTTAATCATTAATCATTTCTTTAATAGTTTACCACTTGTCTTAGGTATCTGCCACTGTCCCAAACTAGAAGAAGGGAACAGTTACGTAGCATTTATATAATAATATTGATTTGCTACGTCCTATAAGTTATTCAAAAATCTATTTATTTCTCTAACTAGTAGTATATACTAGGAGTTATAATTGAACTGGGTCCTATTTTGAAGTAAAGTTTAAAGTTTTGAAAGTATTCAACGTGAAAGTCATTTTAAAAGGCTGGTCAAGGTGTCAGCTTGTCCGATGGCAAGTTGTGAGTTTCTTTTCGATATTTGTCTATGACAACTGATATTTCTGGGCCCAGTCCGTCACTGGATGGGATTATATAGGGCAGATCATTACTAAGACAGCTAATCCGTTCTAATCTAAATCTAATTCTACAATACTACTTCTACTAATAATAATGACAATATATATTTTTTAAATTTTTTTTTGTATTTAGAAATAGTTATGTATATTCTTATAGTATAACATAATTTTAATTTTTTAATTCAAATCAAATCAGTGTAGAGTTCAATAATTCATTTTTTTCTTTGAATGTAAACAATTGTTTGGTAAACTATTTGAAACTAAGCAGAGTAAACTAATAAGAAGTACTGCTTGGCCCTGTTTACAGTACTGTTTTACAGCGTTACAGTATTCTAACAATTCATCGGCCTTAGATTCGAAATTTCCAAAATTTCCAAAATTTCGTTAAAACGAAATAAGGTATCTATTAGTCCTGTACATTCCTTATCAATTAGTTGATATTTCTCTAACGATTTAGAATACTAATTCTAATATGCTTTGGTATATTGAAAACGATAAATCCAGACTATTAACAGATTTTTGTGTTCCATCAATATTGCCATTTCCCTAAATGTTTTAACAACAAACATTAACGATAACTTAACGTTAGTGTTGCCAGATATATTGATTTTTAAAAATTTACGGAAAAACTTATTGACAATCTATACACTCTGGAAACAGTTTTGGTCGTTAACGGTATAGTTTACGTATCCATATCCATCTACCAACAGTTTCTGGTTTACTTTATTATTTCAGACCTTACAAGATCTTATCTAGTAAACACATTTATGTAGTATCTGTGTATTTGTTTATTAATTTTGTTACAATATTATTTGAATTTCGCGCTCTTTATATTTAGAGGTCAGTGTATTGTCTTTACAGTAGTTTAACAAACTACCACTGACCTGTCGCGGCGTGTTTACTGAATTGCAATGTATGCAGTGACAGGTGAGCACGTGATCTATTGCCATCTGGTTTCTTTTAATCAAAACGTCCAAATAATCTGGATTAGAACGTTTCTTGTATACGGCAACTATTTCATGATAAAGCGTTACTTCTATTCATTAGCGAACATATTGTTTGCATGTGCTTCCTAATTAGCTTAAATATATATTATTCATATATAATTAAAAATGTACTTATACAATTTATCGTTCTTATTCTTTTAATTTGAAAGCTCAGGGGGTTGACGGTTAGTCTCCCTTAACTTCAGAACAACTATCTGGTGATACCCTTCGTGCATTTGAATTTATTTCATGAATAAACAAGTGATTTAGCACATGAGCATTGCTTATATGCCTTATATGCTAATCTAGCACCACTGGCAGTCACAGTCACAGTCACCGTCAGTCTCAAGTTCTCTAACGGTCTAACGATCTACGAGTAGATGTCTAACGGTGTTTTGTGTTCGGAAGTTTTTTAAAAACAACTTTTTGAGGTTAGAAATTTGGATAGAACTGTTTTGGTTGACTTCTCTCGTGTTTAGAACTTGTTTCTTAAACTTTTACTTCAAGAGGTATGTTTTAATTGCAAACTATAATTCTTTGGATGGTTATAGAATAAAATGATTTCAATTTTGAATGGAATTGAAAATTAAATGACATAGAATAAATCTATATTTTGTGAAATATGAAATTTTGTATTTGTATATTTTTAATTAATTTATCCATGTTTATTTTTGTACCTTTGTTTCGAGACTATCTTTCTTTCGGCTGAATTATAAATAATGTAAATATATACGTATAGTATAGTGCTGACTTTTATTTGTTGGGCGTAACTTTTTCAAGTTGGCATGGCAGTAATTGTTGGCAATAATATAAAATTGAATCATTTAATTGAATGCTGTATAGAATATTAATGAGACAACATTACAGTGCCGCTATCGACACTTTCAGTCATTTGACACAAATATATTTTAGGTAAATGTTGTCAAATTCTTTAAGCCTAATTTTTATCGAGCCGCTGGTTAGGATCTTTTTGCGTGGCTCGATAATTTATATATTATATGCATTAGAGGTGGCATATAACAATTCGATATAATTGTAAAACCCTCGCTGTTTTACCCGTTTTCAAAAATAAATTTCATCTCTTTCACGCCTGCAAGTAATGAGATGCAACTTTAGTAACACTCATAATATACAACATTTGGGTATGTTATTAGGGCTTGTGATACCTTGTTAAATATAAAGCCTTTAATCACATATTTGTAAATAAGTTCCAGTGTACGCTATCATTGCAGATTGCGCTCAAACTTTGCAATAAAAAAAATTAAATATACAATGTTTGTAACGTTGTTACTCTTAACGATGTAACTCAATTTATCCGGTGAGGTAATTTATTCGGGTTTACGAAAACAGACACAAATGTTCAAACACACAGAATGTGTGCAGTACTTGCGATGAACTGATCAGCTACGAATTTAAACACAATATAACAGCTATTTGAAGTTAAAAAAGTTCTCGGTATCACAAACTACGAATTCAAATAATTGCATAAAATTTGGTGTTATTATTATCAGTATCAATTTGCATATATCAATTGATCCAATGAAACAACCATTTGAGACAAACTTATACGAATATTTATTGCGAGAAAGAGAAACTTTTAAAATTAGATGTATTTATATTCTTTCTCTTTCTAGCACACGTAGAAACGGGGTGTACCACCACTAATGCTTATACATATAAGTAGATAATAGATTTTAGTAGTGCTAGTAAACTAGCGATTTCTTAACTTCAAGTATTGGGAGCGTGCAGAGACACCGACGCCAGCGACTTTGCGGATAAATCAAACATTAAAGGGTATTGTAGGTAGTTGATTGGAATCCTTACTAATTATAGGCTAATTTTTACCATTTTAGTAATACTTATTTTTCAGTTGATCAAGAAAAAAGCAATAAAAACGAAACTTATTTTGTAAAGTATTACATACCAACAATAACTTAAAGAAAAATCTTTAATAATGTCAAGTGAGCGTCCTTTAGTTCCAAAGTTATTTGGCGTGGCTGTCGCTGTCACGCACGGTCCCAATATTAATTTGAAGATACCTTATGATATAAAGTTATCTAGAATTTTTTTTTTTATTTTGTTACGAATATTTTTAATTTTTAAATAATATATTTTTATATTTATATATTGTAAATTTTATATATATTCTAACACATGATTTTCTTAGAATGTTATATTCATAATTATCAGCCGTTTTAATAAACACGTATGTGTTACATAAAATAAACGTATATGTTACGTATATATTATATCTAATTGAACATGGTATTAGCACAATCAATCTAGAAAACTCTAAATTGAATTATGAATATAACAACTAATTTATTCAACTTTACATCTAGTAATATTTTTAAAATTTTTGATAATTGGACAATTACTAAGATTATTGATACGTTAGGCAGTTTCGTTAATTAGAACTCTTAAACAATAACAAGGAATGGGTGTTTTTTTTTTTTTTTTTTTTTTTAAGTTCGCTACTTAATTCGATATCGGGGTTTTGGGATTATAGAATGCGACTATGATTTTTGTAAGATTATTCTGTTAGTTTGGTAATTTTTGTAGTTTTGTTAACACAATTAAGTATCATTTGTATAATCTAACAATTAGTCCTAAATAGCAACTTGATAAGATTTGCAGCGTCCTCATTTTATTGCTGCGTGTAATACAATCACAATTAATTTTATCATTTTCTTTTTAAAGTTCTTGCTTTTTTCTTTCTTATAGTGTGGTCGAATCTAAATTAGTTAGTAGCATTATAATATCTTGACAGGACAGATGCGTCTTAAGAATGCAAACTTGTTTCATTTGGTAGTTCGAGTTATAACCGCACGTGTCGCTGCGTTGCAAGAAAACTTTTCAGTAATGATAAAATTTATTGTTCTGAATAAATCTAGAACGCAGAACAAAGTGACCACGTAGCAATTAGTGCAAACACCAAGTCTTGGTTAACAGGACATTGAATAATTGATTAGTACATTAAATTTGACACTCACTACGAACAAGCAGCGGTATATATGTATACATCAAGTGTATACACGTGTATATAATTTCACATTAAGTTAACACAAATTATATGTATGTCATATTGTATAACTATAATTTATATAGGAATAAACACGCTGTCAGAAGTAATGGACTCTTAATCTTACGTTGATAAATATTTTTATAATTAACTTATACTTAACAATAACCTGTGTCTGTTATACAGAAATTGACACAACATGTTACAAGTGCTGACACCAATTTAAGTCCAATATTTTAATGATTATAACCGGGCTTTGGACCGTTCTTTGTGATATATCATTTTACATTAAATTTTTTTTTTATAATTTTTAACATTTTTTATATTATCCATAGAATAGTATATCTATAAAATATATACGAGATATGAATATCCAAGTTGATAATTAATACTAACAGCAAAGTATACTGTATACTTAAAACAAAGTATAATGTAACGAGACACGAGCATTTAAAAGTAGTTTTCTTTATATTTATAATATATTGGATAAAAATCCGATCGTTGTAAAGATATTAATGAATTAATTATATTGTATTAGTCAATTTTATTTTGCAACGCATCTTTGGAATGGTACTGTGAAAAGAAATCGCACGGAAATAAATCTGCAGTTTGATACAAATTTGCAGGTTAGAATTTACATCCGCGCGATTTTATTCGCAGTGTCACTTTAGGGTTAAGACGCTCACGCAAGTACAGGTTTGATTGCACAAACAAAGCTAAGAAAAGACATTATATTAAAAGCAGATTGTCAAGATGGCTACGGACCTGTCAAATGTCAGGCAAAACTAAGTGAATCTGTCAAATGATTCGTTTTCATTCTGCTATTTCATTAAAACATTATTTCGTTTGTAATGAATAATTACAATCAATGTTACAGTATTATAAATTATAAACTGTCAAACTGCGTTTTACTCAGGCCTGTACCTGTGTAGTCTCTAAAGCTAGACATGTCTATTACGATGTACGAGTTACATATTCGTTGCTTTCTTTACATTAATTGTTTTTTTATAAGACTAGTTATAGATATCATTATTTCACTTGAAATAAAGTGTAGGTTTGAATGGTTTATATATTTTTTTTCTGTTTTCTACATGTTTAAATATACCTAGATAGGAAAATATTTATATACGCATGCATGCAAACATTTACGCACATTTTGTACGTACGTATATTCGTACGTACGCAAATAAACAATGATCGTTAGATTTACATTGAGATTACACTTAGTAACTTTGAGTTGTACATAGAGGATGTGATTACAGGTTTGTTCGTGATATTTTGTTAGGTTACTTACACTAAATTATTTCTGCGCATGCGTCGTTCTCTTTATAACATTACTCTATTATCTACTAAAACTTTTACATCAAACACAGTTACATAGTATTTACGTATAATTGACGAGTAAACATTTGTTATATTCATGCTACGTAAATGATAAATGTTTTTACAACTATTAGTAGTTTTATAGTAATATTACATCTCTTTCTTACATTAATGTAGTTAAGCCAAACATATAGATAGAGTACTTTTAGAAAGAGATAGACTATATTATTCATACATATTTTTAATGATTTCAAATCTGCTTGAGATAAATTTTTATCTCAATATACATTTTAGAAATCAACTAACTTGACTTACAATTTACAAATATTATATTAATAACGCACCACCGAGATGGTAGCACATTGTGAGTAATTATGACAGTTAACATTTTTAGGTTATGTGGTGAACTTCTTATTAATAATTGTATAGTAATATTTTAATATTATATAATATGTAGTAGTCTGTTGACAGAATACTTTGTTCTGTTTTTAGTATTAGAACTGTTAGTGTAAGTAACGAGAACAAATCTATTGCTGTCTTTTTCTGACAGCGGTTTTACTGAACATCAAATAGGAGGATTATCTAAGGAGGATAACTTTCGGGAACCCAACTTCTAAAGTGTTCAGAGAAACCGACCCTGAATTAAATTTATCTCTACACATCTTCACACATTCATATCATTTTTGTCTATTTAATTTGTGCTTGCAGCCATTTGTAACATCGGCTATTCTCGGATAAATGTTCGGCGGTATTCGGCGAAACAAAAATTCATTTAATTTAGAAGTAAATATCCAGTAAAATTTTATATGAAATAAAATTTATGAAATATTAAAATGTAAAAATATCTGTTTTCTCTATTATTTATTTACGAGTATTATTGAAATTAGTTTCTGAATGAACAAAATATGTTAATTTCTAAATTTTAAAAATTGTCAAATGGTAAAATGGTTCCGTCCAAACTCACAGCCTATATTGTCAATAAGCTTATCAAGTTCTGGTATTAAAAAATTACTGTACTGTTCAATTCTTGGTCAATTCAAAAAATATAATATATTTACATTTGACTATTCGATTACAATTTTCTGATTTTCTGATTTTCTGATTTACTGATATACATCTGAACTGATTATTCTGATTATTTTATTTTGATTCCTCGGGGTTAACATTAAACAGTTACACGATTGTTATACAAGTATATTTAGTAGTTAAGTAGTTAAGGATAGAAGTAGTTGAGGGTCATGGCATGCACAAATTTATGTATTTGGTTGGGGAGGAATTCCAAATTCTCTGCTCGTTTCTGCAAAATTACACTTTGCAATACTGGCTACGGGATCTAATTTATGATTCTTGTCTCAAAATTTGTGCGATGGAGGGGCTGGTTTCTTAATGAAGGGGAATTTCATACATTACATTTAAGATTGTAGGTAGATACTTTGATATATATATATATATATATATATATATATATATATATATATATATATATATATATAACTATAACTATTAACTACCACTAAACACAGTTATGTAACATTTACGTATAATTTACGTCAATATGTATCTATTACATAAACATTACTTAAACTCTACGTTTGTATTTACAGGGTAAATTTATATACTTGTCATATTATATATTGGCATTATATACCATATATTTGAATACATAATTTATCCAATATATTATTGACATAAATATAATTGAACAATTATTCTTAATATTAAAGAAACACTGATTGTTACGAAAGTTACGTAATGTCACTAATTTAGTACCCTTACGAAGAAGCGTGTTGAAATGACCATTGCCTAGTGCAGTGGCCGTATGGCCGCAGAGATGCGGTTGTAAATAGGGACGAGGGAGGGGCAAGGGGAAGGGGGATGGGGACTAATTTGAAGTTAATTTAATGTTGGTTTGATTAACGCAGAACAATGTTTTGTTTAGGTTGGTATGGTATGGTACGTCTAGGTGAAAGACACTCGAAGGAGTATGACGAATGTACCTAGAATGTACAAACAATATTGTCCGGTTGTTAAAAACTGTTAACTGTTAACTGTTAACTGTTAACTGCAAACAGCTTAAAACATGACGTCGGCCGTATTTCAGACACCACTGTTGTTGTAAATGTAGGAAACGGCATCGCAAGCAACAACGGCGCCGACGGCTCCAGCGACTCCAACGGCTCCTTGGGCTCCCTTTGGAACAACGAATGGGGGTGGTAAACGACGGGTGGTAGACCACTGGTTGTGGTTATGATAGTGGGATGATTTCCTGGTGCTGGTGGTGGAGGAAGCAATAGCGACGGTCTCGTAGTAATGGAGTCTTCCACAGCATCGTCGACTCTTAATGATAGCCATGAATCCTCGTCGGTACTTCTTGTTGAAGAAAGCGTACAGTATCGGATTAATGCAAGAGTTAGAAGCGCCGAGCCATTGAGCTATTGGAGTAATCACCGGCAATATTTCCTCTTCCCTTAAGGTAATGTCACCCCCCAGTTTAATTCTGGTGAATATTACGTACAGAGGCAGCCAAGACAAGACGAACAAGATCACAACGGCGATCAGCATCTTCACGACTTTGACCTTCGACTTCTGCTGCAGACGCTCCATCTGTGCATCCTTCGTATCACTAGGAATATGCCGGCGCCAAACTTTTATCCAAATCAGGATGTAGCACATGGAGATGAGGACCATTGGCAAGATGTAACAGAACATCAAGTTGGCAATTAGGAAGTAAAGAGCTCCATTCAAATTTTCAGGCCAAACTTCCAAGCAAAGCTTAACATCTGGATTTTCCTTAAAGACTGACACCAGTTCGAAGAACAGAGCCCATGGGATTGTTGTTACCATTGCAATCGTCCAAATGATTAGGATCATGAATCGAGCACGTCCTTTGGTGATTTGTAGCCTTAGGGGCCACCAGATTGCCAAAAATCTGGAAATGCAAAATACCAATCAGTAACTGGAATCACTTTATTAGATAACTAGGGCTAGCTAATTACTAGACTGGATGCAGTAAAGTAGCGAGCCTTAGACGGGCCCTGTATCAAAATTCGTTAGGGGGCCCAAATGATGGGTAAAGATTTTTCACAAAAGGAACAAAAACGTTCGCATTGAATTAAAATAATTATATATTGATTATACGTTATTACCTACAATTAATACTCTTAGGAACTAAGCTAAGTACGGCCTAAGAGTTACAGTGAGATTGTGGATAACATTTTACGAATTTTTGCTCACACACTTTTGGGGCCCTTGTAGCCCGGGGGCCCCGTATCATTGATACGGCAGATACGGCGGTAGCTACGGCACTAGATGTTTGTGAATTGTTAGTAAAAGTGGTCTGTTATGTGTATTTTATTTAATTGGAAAACATTGCTCGAAAAGCGCAAAAATGTGTTCCTGAATATTTTATAAAAATGACCCTTAATAAAAATTTTAATTAAAAAAAAAAACAATAGAACTTTTATTTCACACAAGTGTTGAACTGGAATACGAGGGACCGCTATATCAGACAAGGGGATGGGCGGCGTTAAAAGGTTTCAAGTGTCTTTCCTAATTATGTTATGCTGATTCAAAAACAATATCAGTTTGTGTTATCGCACAAGAGTACTTCAAAATAGTCAGGCCTGTATTTAGTGTAAATGCATCTATTATATGTAATTCATAATCACAAAATGGATAGGCATTGGTTACTAGCCTACAAGTGTGTGTTAGTGAACCCATAGTTTCAACCCACTTTGACATTTTAATGCGCCCCTGACTATTACTTACAGTGTAGAACCGATTTAAGTCAAAAAATAAGAAACGATAATTTTTCATATATGTAATTCTGTTTAAGATATTGGAGTATTTTATTGAATTGAAAAGAATATGAGAAATTTCAATTGTTTTTATCCCATGAGTAAAACATAATTTAAAGTAAATAACGTACCTGTCGAGAGAGACGGCGATCAGACTGTAGACGGAGGCAGCCACCGAGACGCCTTGGACGTAGGGGACGCATTTGCACATCCACCAGCCAAGCAACCACGCTGAAATTGAAAACAATCACATCAATTATATTTAACTCGTAGATAATTTTAAATTACGTACATCTAAAGTACAGAGGCAAACTGGTAATGTAGAATTATTCTCAAAAAGAATTTCCTAAATCAATGTAAATACATAATAACTTTATTTGTTGTAGTATTGCTGGAGAACTTTTTATTAGTACGTGCAAAATGTATTAATCATATATAGTTCAAATTTATATATATATTATAATACTATACTTAAAACAAGTTGTGGGGTATATACTGCCGAATAACTAAAAAGCACAGACTCACTTATTTTTCTATAATGTATATAGAAACGAATAAGGTAAAATTCATTATTGTATTATAGATTTATACCGCTCTTATAACCTCTTTTAAGTATAAGTCGCCGACGAACTATCGTGATTTGTACTATAGTACACATACTCTATTAAAATAATTTCATTTTCGGTGCCACACAAAATCAATTATATCTAGAAACAATCGCTGGCATACCAACGGATCAACCGTTTGAACCGTCAAAGTGTTTGCATAAAATTAGGCGCAAATATATCAATAAATCCAAAACTTTCAGGTCTAACTTTAATTCCCTAATCATTTCTTAATTATTTTGTGGTCGACAATGTTAGAATAGTAGAAATAAATAACTGTCCTAATATTTTAGGAGATATTAACGATTGCAATTTAAAATAATAAATTACTTTGGTTTAATTTAACATTTAATTACAATATTTCACGCAGCATTTCGGTAAACGCCTGAATATCTGCAACTACTATTACAGTGCGCTTTATTTCTCTTGTCCAGGATTGCGATTGTGATTGTCATTTTAGTGGATATGAATTCTTCATGACAATATTTAATTATCCGGATTCTTTTGTAATCTATTGGAAAAAGGTATATTCAGATAAATTGTGAGGTCAATTGTGACTAGATATAATTGGTTTTTCCGTGAGAACTAAAAAATTAAGATAACTTCAGACTGAAATGCAATAAATATAAATGGTTTTTGCGTGACCTAAAGCAAAATTAAAAAAGTAAATTAAAAAACCAGTAAAGAGTGTTACGTTTTTTCTGGGATTATTTAAGTTGCACTCTCAGTTTATTCAAAATTTGTGAATTAGAATAATGTTCTTGTCTTTTTTATATATTTTTTTTCAAAAATTGAAATATGTTAATATCTTTTTAACGGAGTACCTTTATGAAAACTAATATACTCGTATGAATATCGAAATTACAGTGTCCTTTTAAATCATGAACATCTGCATTTAGTTTTATAATATTGCATTATAATTATTAATAATGTTATATTTACTGCCGTAATAATAGTTGCAGGTAATCAGGCGCAAGTTTTCGTAAAAATATTTAAATTATTTAGGCGACAGCGAATTCAGACGTATATCGGCGGTTTGGTTCAGCGGCTAGAACTCTCAGAGCAAGCCAAGTCAAACTTGCCTATTGTAGGGAGTATTGGAGTTGTTTTGCATTAACATAATTTATTATGAGAGCAAACTCTTACTTTAATATATATCGATATACCACTGTTATAAAAGAAAATATTGCATTCCCTTTCATATCCCTTCCAGTCTGAGACGGCTGATTCCATTTACAAGGTAAGGATAGGTTTAGCGTTGTACCATTTATTCGCTTGGTTAAAATTCGCTGAAATTCGGAAATGTGAGACCTTGTAGCTTGTATTTCTTACACTTTTGATAGTAGTTATTGTTAGCAACATTTAAGTAGTACATTAAGTATTTAAGTTGGACTGGTGTATAGTGATATCCGGTGTTGTGGCTCGTGACCTAACGACCTAAGGCTTTTGACATGTAAATATTTGATTTGATCGCCTCGATACACGGCATTGGATATTCGGCGTTCGACACCTGGTATCGTAGTACAACGTCTATGTTTGCTACATGTCAATAATTTTCTAGCAAAATGCAATATCAACAATAATAGGGTTAAATAAAATCATGTACTACGAACTGTCATCGGTTAACTACGTATATGGTAGTGTGATAATAGATGCATGTAATCAGGCGCAAGTTCTTATGAAATAGTCCATATTTTTCGGGAAAATGTACAAACTTTAATTTAAAAAAAGGGTTTATTATTTTTAAAGATATTTGCAACAAATAAATTACGAAAATGTAAAATTGTATTTGTTTAAGTGTCATGTAGAGTGTTATAATTAACTGTGGTAATAGTAGTTTTTAAGAGTACTACATAAAGTCGTAAGAAATTATAATTTAGACAAAAATTGTACAGTTTACATAAGAAATACGGTTCCAGTGTGAGAGATACGTAACGTCCGTATTCGGGGACGGCTATGTCGTTTACAGTGTGAGAGCGTTCATTACATAGACAAAGTTCGGAAATATTATTGAAGTGTGCGACAGACCTAAACCCTAGTAATAAAAATCTTTTAGAGTAGAAATTTATTCAAATATATAGAAATGTTCTCTGTTATTTAAATTTGATAAAGAAGCCCTCAAGCAAAGGGAGCATACTGGCCCACAACATTTGAAGACTATAAAGTGACTTGATGTTTGAATATTTCTTAAAGCTTTAGATGAAGCAAGCATTTGCAAAACCATTTCTATTATAAAAATATAAATAGAAACGATTTATTTATCTATTGAAAGTTTGGATGTCACGGGCTTTGGTAGGGAGTGGATGGTAGAGGAGGGAGATTGGGAAGTAGGGTGACCTGTGTGTACTAGTATATGGTCGTAGGGTGCTTGTATCACCCCACAGGGTCTAGAGCATCAGGGTTTCCGGGAATTTTGTGGATTTAACCCCGTCAACTAGGACAAGGCTACTGGAACAGCCGGGAACCGGGAATCGGGCATTGAACGTATACTCCTACCATGTATGCGGCGTGCGGTGTGCGGCTTGCATCTGTCTGTGTGAACGAGCTCTGCAAATTTAACAGAATATGGGGTACGAGGTAAGGGGCTGACATAGTACGGAGGATTGTGTATAAATACCGAATTAGAGCATCTCCACCCACTGCACTGGACCCACCGTATCAGCTGACTGCGTTTACGAGTTAAATGATTTTGTGTCATCTCTAGCATTAGGGGGTAGCCAGTGGCCCGCACAGAGTAGACCTTTATCAGAATGCGCTATTTGAAGGTCTTAGAGCGTACTGAATTACGTGTTTTGTTGTATTGTATTTCTATTATTTGATTTCATATAATTTAGAGCTTTATACACACATACATGGAAGTATATATATATGAGTATTATATATACTCCAAAAAATTGTTCACGAGGGGTAAAAGTAGTTGCGCTTAATCAGGCGCAAACTTTTGTGATAATGCTTTATGGCCTACGTGTAGGAATGGTAAAAATGTACTATTCAAAGAAATTAATTGCATTTCGGCTATTGATGATCGGATAAGAACGTTGTGTACGTTTGCGGTAGCGTTGTGTACGTTGTAAGGAAGCCATTTAAACCATTAAGAAAACAATTTTGCTCCTGAGATCGAACCTGAAGAACGAAATATTATTGATTTCTTAATATTTTTTGATGCAGTTATATCCATTTATATTTAAGAAGATGAACTGTGTTAACAAATTTAAAATATTTGAACTATTATCGATGTTATAAGGGATTCTAAAAATTTATGGACTCTTTTTTCAAAAAGTAAAATTATTGATTTCTTAATTTTTTTTTATGCAGTTATAACCATTTATATTTAAGAAGACGAACTGTGTTAAAAAATTTGAAATATCTTTACTATTTTTGATTTTACAAGGGGTTTTAAAAATTCATGGACTTTTTCTTTTAAAAAAAGTATTGATTTCTTAATTTTTTTTGTTGCAGTTATATCCCTTTATGTTTAAGACCAACTGTGTTAAAAAATTTGTAATTTGTTAACTGTTTTTGATTTTATAAGGAGTTCTAAAAATTCATGGACTTTTTTTCAAAATGGAAAATTGTTTATTTCTTAATATTTTTTGATGCACTTATATCCATTTATATTTAAGAAGACGAACTGTGTTAAAAAATTTGAAATATCTTAACTATTTTTGATTTTAAACATTGATTTTAAACATTTGATATAATACATTGCCAGGCAATGGGGCGAAGAGCCAGTATATATTTAATGTATGTATACAGTTGATGAAATTTTCTGTTGTTTTTGTAATTAATTCAACAATTAAAGGGTGTAAAAGGATTAGTTATTTCATTTAAATGATTATGAGTGTGTTTCAGGACTTTAGGGTTTTTTTTAATATTGTCCATGTAATTAATTGTAATCCTTCTTTAAGCGACTGCTGGAATGGAATAGTAATAGAAGTACAGCGTTTGAAAATGCGGTGTAACAATAAACAGCGGTGTAACGGTGTAACGCAACCATTTATCAGATAAAGGACCTGAAACGTGTTCTGCGTTTTCTATAATTTAGAAGGGTTGCCGTTGTAAATCTCCCCACCACCACCTTTCTCTCTCTCTCTTCCTTCACGCACTACACGCTGTATTTTCCGGATCTAAAACGGTTGCGTGTGGTGTTTTGGAAGTACATACTCGTATTTATTTTGATTGTTAAACAACCATTAATAATAATTTCGATAGCTGAGTGTAACCACAAGTAAATCCTATTAATTAAATACATCAAAAAGTATGATATTCAAAAAATTAACGCAATTTCTTTTAACACCGTATTTTCATTTCACAGTTAAGCATAAGCCATGGCATAACTTTTTTTAAAAATATTTATTTGAGTGCATCAATTTTCAATAGTAAACTAAAAAATGAGGTCTTCTATTCTTGTTTTGTCACTAACGAAAAATGTAACCCAGTTACGAGTATTTTGAATACAATAAACTTCAGTAAACTAAGAATTGAAAAAAATATGGTGCATATTTTAATACAACTTGACGGCAAACTGCTGTGTCTTCGGGTTCAATCCACGGACCAGCGGTACATTTTCTGGGTTTGAATGTTATAAGAATTAATTTGATTATGTACTGATGTAGTCGTGTATTACACAGGTATTAGGCTACGTCATCGTAAATACTGCCAACGTTGTAGAAGGTCGTCAGTGATAGGACTCAGCATCACAAATAGGTGGACGTTAAAATAATTAAATAAATGAAAGTATAGATTTAAAATTGGGAAACGAAGAGAAAGGTAATAGATACTGAGAAAATAAAGAGGAAAGGATGTGCAGGGTTTGCTGGAGAGAGAGTAAAAAGTGAAAAGAAGATTGAACAGTTATTAAGGGGTGGTAGTGAAGGAAAGCGGTGGATGGCGGAGATAGAGACAAAGAACGAGGAAAGAGAATGAAGGGCAGAGTAGAAACAGAAGGGAATGTAGCAGAAAAAGAGAAGCAGCAGGGGTTTAAATTTTTGTTTATATTTTTATTTTTTCTTTTAGAAGGAGTGAGAATGGGTAGATAGTATAAAATTAAGCACAATGATATGTAATTTAATGACTTAAGGCGGAAGAATGTAGTGCCTAATGGCAATACCATTGCAATAAATAATATATATATATATATATATATATATATATATAAATATAAGTATAGGCTATGATAGTTTGAATCTGTCATATTAAGTATATTGGTGTTTTTATTTTTTCAACTATCTAAACGTTGACGAAGATATAGCTGTTTAAAACTTGAATTTCAGTGTTGCCGCTTAATTTTTAACCGTCACGGGACAAGTATTATAGTTTGTCCACTAATAAGTAATCGATGTTATTTGACTTTGTTCATTGTGTTCATAATATCACAATTTTATTTGTTGTACGAACCAGCTTCAAGTTGTAATTGACTTTTGACTAACACTTTTATGTATCTCGTTATATAATAACTAGAATAATGTTGTTTTGATCGTGCAACATTGCAAATTTATTTAAACATTACTTTAATTTTATTTAAGTAAATATAGCAACAACGCATTAATGTTTTGTTTATGTTTAATCACCTGCACCGAGATCAATGACCGGTAACTCATCACAAGTTCTATTAATTATTTTACAATGATTCTTTTTAGAGAAAAGTTATTATAATGTGTTAGAGCAGTGCATAGTATTGTTTAAGTTTTTTATATGTAAAAGAAAGAGACAGAGATATTATTTTAAAAATATTTATAAAGTAAATAATTGAATTTAATGTTACGGTTATTTCGGTGGATGTGTTATAGATAAAGACGAGCTTTAGACATTTTGTTCGACTGGCTAATGATTGTCAGTTGAAGAAAAGAGATGGATATAATTTCCAGATCAATCTAAAAAAATAACTAGCAACTTCATACTCATTTGAATTTAGAGAATATTTGATCCGTTTGCAAGTTGAAACTAGAACGTGGGTGTTGGGTGGTTGTTGATAGTATGAAAAGTGGAATGGGGTCTTGGTTATTTTTATAGGTTATTATTTTAAGTCTTGCTTCAGATTCTTCTATAGATATAAAGGCGCCAAATTCAAAATCAAAATCAATTAAACTCAAATTGGAATTGTGTCTCGGGCCTCTGGGTCCAGACGCACAATTTTATCAATATCTAGTGTGTACAGCTTTATCAAAATTAAGACATGGTTCACAAAATACTGTAAATAAAATAAAATATAAACATTAAAATAAATATTGCAAAATACTAAATCCTATGATTTGCTTCAGTGACTGTACTTCAAAAGAATCAACAAATTTGATTGGCTAATATATTTAATAATTTTTGTGTAAGTTTAAACATGCTACATTAAAACAATATTTTTAAATATTAATATGTCAGTATTTCTTAGAGACGAGACAAGGGTGTTGATTCGGGTGGCTACGGAATAATTCGACATTTTCATAACTCAGTTCAACATTGTCATTCAAACAGGGAGGTGTGTTAATGTAGTTATAATTTAAAAAAAACTAATTGAAAATTTTGATTCTGTAATTAGAATATTAAAAACTGTGACAAGATGTACTAAAAACTATATTAATTAATTTGAGTACGTTTGAATTACGATTAGTTACCGGTAAATTAGTTTTTTAATTATAATAATATAAAACATTTAGGTTATAATTATTGCTTTGTATTAATAATGTTAAATCGCCTGCGTTCTAATTACATTAAACAGAGTTGTACTTAAGTTCGGTTCGGTTCGGTTCGGTTTGGTTCGGTTTGGAGCGGAGCAGTTCGGTTAGTTTCGCAAATTTTTCCGATTGAAATTGTAAACACCTGCGATTTAAAAAATATGTAATAATGTTTAATTTTAAAAACAAAGTTTTGAAAATAATGTTTTAAATTGAAAATTATTAAACTTTAATTAGTTCGTTTCGTCAAAATCAGTATATAAGTATGTAGATGTATGTTTGGGTGTCAGTGTGTCTGCGTATACAATGTTAACTTTTACAAGCTTTTTAAGTTAGTGAATAGATTCAGTGTATTGTATAAATGTTTGTGAGTGAGTGAGTGTACATCACAGAAGAAAATAATCCTAACACAGGTTAGTAGCTTTGTTTGGCAGAATTGATGATTATGTTTATTTATATACTCGTATATTTGAATAAAACATTTATTTAGTTAGCACAGTTTATTTTATACTTTTCTTATCTTTTTCCAATCCTTATTCATTTCTAGTACAAAACATCAGCTGGAACAGTACTTTGAGATTTCTTTGCTGCAGTGTGGTGAGTTATTTTGTTTTGTTATTGTTGATGGTAGTGGAGTGAGGTGTTGTCTATTTTGATATGATATATCAAAAATACAAATTCAACTTATTTTAAACATTTTCAACGGTCGAGAGCATTGATACGTGACACAAGACTGTTCTTTTCCGGGTTTGATCTCCGGATCGGCGCTATGTTTTCTATTGTTGTATGTAGGCAGTGTTCATATGCATTGGAAATAAATCGACGTTTTCAATAGGTTAATAATATCTTTAATATTTTTTAATATCGATATGTATATTTTAAATATTTTTATAAATTTTTATGGAACTTATTGTTTCTATGGTGTTGGATACTCCTGCATACGGTCCCAGTCAAATAATGGTTACAGTCCTGAAATTAAATTCGAAACTACTGCAACCTGGTGTCAAAGTCTTTAACCAATTTTAGTATTTGTATTGTAAAAAACTGATTATCAATTTGATGACACTAGAGCGTTGACACGGTGATATTTGACTCTTTTGTGGTTTCAGTTTCGATTTTCGGATTTGTGTTACATTTTCTGAGTTTGGTGGTTGTTTGATTTAATTGATTATGTGCCAAATATATTATTTAAAAAATTAGTAGTGCGGTTGTATACATATAATTCGGTTCTAATACTTCACATTTGGAAAAATTAGTAAAAGATTGTCGGTGATTAGAAAAGTACCAGAAATAGGTTGGCATTATATAATAAATAAATGTATAGAATTCAATTAATTTTTGCGTTGGCCGTTTTGGTGTCGTGGCTCATACCATATAATACCCCAATTACATACTGACTTTATACTTAGGAAGCTGCAAGGAATCAACTTAGGGCGTCCGCACATGGAGCGACGTGTCGCGTCCTGTGCGGAGAGCCTAATTGTTACAGTTCAGAAATTAAATACGAAACTACTGCAATCTGGTGCCAAAGTCTTAACCCATTTAGTATTTGTATTGTAAAAACTGATAATTGAGTGGATGATACTGTAGTAAAGAGCGTTGATACGTTGGTATTTGACTCTTTTGTGTTTTTGAGTTCGATTACCGGACTAGTGTAAAATATGTTGACTAGTTTCATGACTGTTTGATTTAATTGATTATGTACCAAATATATTATTTAATAAGATAGTAGTGGTGTTGTACGCATATAATTCGGTTCGAATACACCACATTTTGAAAAATTATCAGGATTACATAATGGAAAAGCACCAGAAAGTCATATAATAAATAAATGTATAGAATTTAATTTATTTAACGTTGGTCTATTTCTCATACTGAGGACTATTCTGGTGTCGTGGCTCATACCATATAATACCCCAATTACATACTGACTTTATTAAACTTATTTTCCGTCGAAGAAATATTCCATTTGCGCTCTCCACAACGCACTTATCTGCTCAATATAACTACTATGGAATATGCGATACATCGCCTAGCGCGTGAGACAGATGATACTCAGTGCTAACTGTAAGAAGAATCTGAGGTTGACTGATATGAAGATTACCGGGGCTTGCTGAAATAACATGACATGCCGGCGGATTGATAAAATTATTAATAAGAATATGTCGATTTATTGCAACTTTAAGTCATAATCCTCTATAAGCTAGTAAAGTGCAATATCAGTTATCGTAGCCAGCAGCCGCTACTGATATGAACTACATCGCTTCCTAATAAGTTTATGATCATGTATGTATATAATCCATTTAACTTTAATAACAACCAAACCTAGAAAATATAACTTGGGACTGGGGGTCGAACGCGATGATTTAGCAGTCCATGTTAAAAATCAATATATATATATATATATATATATATATATATATATATATATATATATATATATATATAAATACGTTTGTGGATAGTAATTTAGTTAAATACTCTTGAAAAAGAAACAGTGAATTCCTTAAATGTGTACAATAAGGATGAATGAGGGACAAAGATGGGTCACAAGTGTCAGAGAGGAAGATTGGGAGAGAGAGGGAATGCTGGGATCAGCATCAGCATGTTGGGTTTACAGATAATTAGACCTTGTAAAGATGTGATGGTTCCTACATTTAATTTCTTTAGCGTAGCGTGTAACGTAAAGGGGTGGATGGTGGATATGGTAGAGTGGGAGGTGGGTGAGTCCGTGTGAAGCGAATTTGTATTAAATGGGGAGACAGTACGGTAAACTCAACAGGGGTCGTCTCATTTTCTGGGCTCCCTTGGGAATATTCTGACAGTTATATTCGAAACATCTCTTTTAGCCCTCCAATAGCCTTGAACCTTAATCGGCAGTAGGCCAATGTATCAAATGCAGCTGAAGGGGTGAAGGAGTGAAGGGCTGAAGGGCGAAAGGGCTGAAGAGAATTGCGTAGTTGTCATTTTCTATGTTTTTAGGGGAAAGTTCAAATGTAAAATAAATGTTAAATGTTTTTGACAGATATTTTTTATAAAATGTTTTTTTTTGTAATTTAATATTATTTTGTAATTTTTACATGCGGTATCTAAATATCCGCGGGGCAATCTTTCTTTATATGTTCCATTTATCGATGAAAGCTGATATTTTTGTATATTTTTATCTATTATATCTTTACTAGCAATCATTCTCGATATATTGATACAATTTTTTAGGCTAATACGGTTTGTTTACTTAGAAAATACTATTTAATATATAATATGTATGTATAAGTACATATACATAATATATAATATTTGCATATCGGTCATAGCAGTTTTCTTTCGAGATTCTATTAACTTTATTTTCTGCATTGTCTTGTAATACTCGTATTCAAAATGCAAATATTGATGCAATTACTTTCTAAGTTTTTACGTAACTAAAACAGAAATGTTATATTCTGTTTATAACTAAGATGTAATATTCTGGGGCTCTTTATATTTTGTAGCCCGTTTTGATATCTTGACAAACATGTATACGTTACAAAATTGTTTACCAAATAAAAACAAATTGAGTTTAAAAATAATTCCTTATTTGTTGCAAAAAAATATTTATTTATTATGGTAATTGTTAAAGATATTAATAATTAAAGTGCAAGGTATAAAAAAGGTACCGTCTTACCGTATATCTCGATAAAGGTTCTCCCTTAAAGAAAACAGGTATATTGCAAATTAAATTAGGAAAGATTTGACTGCTTTGAAGATTGTTTGACCAGTTAGTAAAAAGATATTAAGGTTTGAAGCTGATATTTTCTTAAAACAGCATATCCTTAGCGGACATAAGTATCGCTTTTCACGCGTTAACATGCGAAGTAGATACGTTATTATACTGTACAGTGATTGTATTTAGTCAGTATAATAAAAGCTTGTGAGGCTTCAAAAAAAAAAAATACTACTTGATATGCCGATACACAGTCATTTTGCAATAGAACTTAAACATTAACCGAGAGTTAAAGAAAATATTTAATATTTGCACTAGTAACCGGGGCCGGCTGTACCTTAAGTGCCCTCGCGCGGAGCACTACCAAATATTTAAAATTTTAAAAAAGAAAAACAGAATCACGAAATATCATATAATACCTTAATTACATACTGACTTTATACTTAGGAAGTTGCAAAGAATAAACTTAATCTCTATGCCGAATTAAGTAAAACTTATTTTTGCTCGAAGAAATATTCCACGTGCGCTCTTCACAACGCACGTAGGTGCCTAATATAACTACTATGGAATGGCGACTCAGTGCCAATTTTATGAAGAATCTGGCGTTGAAAAAATTATTAATAAGAAAATGTCCTTTTGTTGAAACTCTAAGACATAATTCTCTATAAGCTAGTAAAGTGCACTATCAGATCTCGTATCCAGCAGCCGCCACTGCTAGTAACTAATAACTAGTCACATGATTAATCATTACTAAATATCGGAGTAAGACCTAATTGGAACTTTAAGAGTGTTATTAATTATTCTTTAAATGAACGCTGTACAGTTTCAAAAGTCGACTCCAAGTTAAAATAACTTAGTAGTATACGAGTACACAAAGTCTTCTATCCTTATCAGTCTTAATTGTCTATTGTTTGTTGACAAAGGATATTAATTCCTGAAATTCCAGTAGAGTTTGGATAATTGAATTATAAATAATGAAAACTCTTAATTACGAGTATAATCTAAAAATAATATTTATAAATCTAATTTAAAACTCATGAATCTCAACAGAATTTCAAATTTTCTTCCCCTCTGTTTATATTTTCCCCATTCCATTCTCTTGTTTCTGGTTTCTATGCTTGTCCTTTTAAAGGCTAATCTCTTCTCAGATTTAATTCCCACAATATTTAAAAATAAAACATGGTATTTTGAAATAGAATTTAAAAGTAGATTTTCTCATTAAAATTCATGTATACATAATTTCTTAAACTACTGGATTTTATACGGGTATGTAATTCCGTTAGGCTTCGGCCCAACTTAGGAATAATACTAGAGAATACTAATAATAGAGATGTTTTTTCTTTATCTTTTTTTTGTAGACCATATATTGGGTAGTAGATAGTTGATGTGGACATACGCACTACGGAATTAATTCTACAAAAGCCATATACTGTTGACAGCGCATCTCTTTGAAAGCATAAGCATGATATATAAATACAACAATATAAAATCAGTTCTTGGTAGAGCCAAGTAGTGCATATAACCTGAGAAGACCTTGCCGAAATTATGCAGAGTGTGCTAGGTAGTTTTAGTATACGGAATCGCTTAAGCTGGATATCCACCAAATAGCACTTGATGGATATGTACATTCTTAAAAATGTTCTTAATTTTAATACAAATTTAATAGGCAAATGCCTATTAAAATTAAGAACCGGTTATTCATATTTCTTAAGATGAATTTTTGTCTTAATTTGTTAAACAATCATATAAAAATGCACTGTATATGTTATGAAAATTAATATATCTGGATCTTAACTTTTTTTAATACCCGGTTCTAAAATATGCTTTAGAACTGTTCTAAAATTTATACAGTTTTTATTAAGAGTGTAGGCAGAGGCGTCCGCGATAATATAAAACGGGGCATTTGCCTCACTATGAATTTTACACTAGTTACAATAGAATGAGTAACAAATTAATATGAAATAGAATGAAATGAGATTGCTTTGCCACCTCTTGTCAAATTTTATGTGAACACCTATGAACCTAGGTGATGCTGTCATTATCTACAGGGGCCCTTTAGACTTAGTCTTATTTAAATAACGAGGCCGTCAGTCATCATTTTCGTTTTTTTTATACATAGGTAAAATCCAAGCACAGTTTCTGTGTGTTCTGCTCACCCACAGTACGCCTCTGACGACAATTACTTTAAGACAGACTTGTCTCATGCTGAAGTTCAGAACGTACCAAAATTTCCAGCTAATTAATTAATTTAGCAAAAGTAATCAAACTTCAATTTTATTTCAAATTCGTCATCGAGTTTTTCAAGTTTAAAGTGCGTTAAAACCACATTTAAAAAAATGAAAGTATTCTAAATAACAATAATATAAATATCAGTGATATACTTGTGATCCTGTTGAAGAATTTGCTATCTTTATTTAGATTTAAATAATACAATAATAAATGTTATCCCCCCACTACTCTTAAAGTGTAGTGTATAGCTCCGCCTCTATTTACTACCGCGTCTCTTTCCTGCATGCGTCTGGCCCAGGTAGGCCACTGACCTGTGCCCTACTTACTGCTTCATGGTTCACTGGTACACTGGTACAACCATGCAGCCGAGCATCGTAGACGCTTAGGAAGCGTAGAAGCGTAGAACCGTAGAATCGGAGAATCGTAGACAGCGTAGTGCAGTTTATATTTTACGAGTTTATGTAGTAAAAGTATACATTTTTAATAATTTTAAAATTCTGATTAGGTAAGGTATATAAAATTACGTTTAACAATTATAAGAAAAGTATCTTTTGAAAATATTTCTTAGGTTTTGGTTACAATAGAATCATTTTATATATGTAGTAGAGTTTACCCCCGTCGCAAACGACGACTGTCTTTTGTGTGAATTGAATTTCATTTCAAATTTTAATTCCCTTTCTAAATTGAAATATTCAACTCGTTCTATATTAATTTTACATATAACAACAAATAATTTTTCATACAAACTGAATTAAAAAATATATTTTTTTCAATTTGTTATTATTTGACCAATTTTTTTTTCAAAATTTGGGATTTTTCTTTTGGTTTGTAAATTTATGTAATAAAGTTAGCCCATATACATAATTTCTACTTAGTTCTATTTTTATCCTCGGCAAAAACTGCCCCCGTGCCCTTAAATAACCCTGCCCTCTAATTTTCTCAGCCCCCTTTTCCAATTTTTCAATTTCTAATTTTCAACCTGCCAAATTTCAACCTTCTATCTTTTATGAATTAACAGTTATAGAGCAAAAAGTACAATTTTTAGTTTTTCCAAAATTATGGGTTTCCAGGAAATTCAGGGGAAAATCCGAGGACGCCAAAAGTCTTAGAATTTCTTTCTCTACGAAATTGACAATCTTCAATAAGATGGAACAGTTGCATGTAGCATGGAACAGTTTTCGAGCCACCATACGAATCGCGTAAACATATAAACAAATAAATATACACTTGGAACATTATAATATACATACACGAAAGATGTATTATTTTGTATCAGCATAATATCTGAAAGCGTTGAGTCGTTGACTTTAATCTCTACTAATATTAACGATTTTAATGATGGAAAAGTCGACTTAATTAAACCCTTTAATTTAAGTTTATTCATTTACAAAACTCAATTAAATTAAACCACTGATTTAAATTTACTTTATAGATGTATGTAGTTTTTCATGTTAAATCATTTTTCATTAATTATTTTTTGTATTTATTTACGGAATATTATAAAAACTCAAAACGCGAAAAATTGTTGTTTGTGGGATGGCTCATTTCGCCGCAATCGCTACAATCGCTACAATCCAATGTCGCCCAGTTGTCTACGCTTGCGGCATTTATTTAATTCGAGAACCGCGGCTCACTGAACCCATGGCAAAGCTTCCATTGAATCATCATTCGATTTTAACATTTGATGAGTATTTTTGCAATTTTGTTTGCTGTTTTTCAATTAAATTAAATGTACCTGTAAATTGTTCTACGTATGTAAATTTTAATTGGAAACTAAATGAGAAAAACGGGGTGGGGGGGGGGGCACTAGGTACAAGAAGGAGGCTACTAATTTATTAATACTAAGCAACTATTTGTAATCAAGAATTATAACGTATACAAATAAGCCTAAACATTATGACTAGCTTAAGTAAACATAAGAAATTGAAAAAGAAGGGTGCGGTTAATTTCTTCATTATGAATAATAACCCCGTATAACGTGCTCATCGAACAAAGTATACCAGCGCCAAACCGTGTTAAAATGTATACCATTTGGAAATTTGAACCTGTTTTATAAAAATATAGTCCTGGTATTAATAATTATATTTTTTGGGTTTCTCCTCATAAACAAATCTAAAATTTGACTTTTATAAAATGAAAAAGAACAAGACCAAAAAACAAAACAAGACTGATAAACAATTTTTTTTTCAAATTTGTGACGTTACAACAGGGAGAGGAGATGGGAACAAGACAAAACACAATACATATGATGTAATTTATGTAACACCTAATAGTAACCTAGCAAGTGTAAAACTGCATTGCAAGACAATCTCTATATGAAAAGTAGTAAATGAACCTTGAAATTAGCTTGTAGCAAGCTAACAAACGTAAACCTTTCATTGAAAAAAAATAATAAAAATAAATTGATAGTAACTTAATGATTATAATCTCACTGTGAGAATTCCAAATTTCAAATAAGATAATATCTCCAATTTTATTTAGGAATTATAAATTTTTAATCAAACTCATGTGTTGCTTCTGAAATCAAAGTTTAGTTTAGTAATTTACAATATAATAATCACACTGTTTAACTTAAATCATACTATAATACCTGAAATCAAAGAAATGACATTTAAAGTTTATTATTTAAATTATCAATTTCTTTATATCTAATTTTATTATAACCTAACCATATACACAGTGACTTCTGTCGACTCCAAATATCAACTGTGTTGGCCGTTATTCCTACAACGTTATCTGTGGCGTCCATAAGTATATGTTTTTAATATAAGCTTTGTATCAACTAAAGAAATATAATTTCTTTACATATATTTATTTAGTCTTCATTTTTCTACGCTTGGGGTGGAAAACCCCATCTCCCTAACATTGATTGGAGTAACTCTTCTATTTCTGGGGTAATTTCTACTTCAGTTTTAAACAAATGTTAGATTTATGCAATTCACAATTTAACCTTTGCAACAAACTTAAGGTAGTTGTATCGTGATAGTCATGCTCAAAAGTATAACTCAGCAACCTAAAATTATAATGTAGCTGAAACGTTAGTGTCAAATAGTCTCGTTAAAAACTTTTGTGAAAGTACAGTCTCACTGTTCTCACTACATGTAAATAGTATCTACACGTACATACACGTACATACACATACACAGTCATTTCTTGATTTTATAAAAATTTTCAATGTTTACAAAATTTTATTTCTGTAATGGCGTGGACAATAATTTCCATTTTTTTTTATGTGATTAATAACTACTGTTTCTATAATATATTAAATTTTTATTGAATTCCTTTGAATCGTTTTTATTTTATTCGATAAAAATAACATTGAAATTACTATTTCCCATAAGAGCCTGTGTTAAAATAACAAAACTTTAATATCGTTTTTCTCAATAATGGAGTGGTAAATTTTAATCGACCTGAGGTCAATATGTCTTATAATTAATTAAAGAGCAATTAAATGAAGTTTTATTAAAATCCTTTGAAAAGTCATTCCACGATACAACTACCTTAACGAAATGTTCTTTTGAAACAGTCCGCTGTTAAAATCATTACCAACTCGACCTGTTACTCAATCGATACACGGGGGGCTGAAGGGGTGAAGGGCGTGCATTATGCACTGCTCCAACTGCAAGCACTAAACTATAGTACTATGAGAATACGAGAATGACGAAGACGAAGAAGCAAACTGCAAGTTAAAACAGACTGTACTTGTAGTTCTTGTACTTGTATCTCTTTCACTAAATTTTTATTTATTCTTGTATTTAATGCTGTTTTTAATTACACCATTTACTTTTACTAATTAAATTTTTTGAAATAATTTTTTATTTCTAAAAACTATTTTTCTATATGAAAAAATTGTCAAACGTTAATTTTTCAAACATTTTCTTGACATCAAATATTGAAACTTTGATTAAAATGTTATTCATTACATTTCAAATTACATTTTTACTAACAAACTATTGAAATTCAAAGCTATTCAAGACACTAAATCTAGGCACATACACTGTACAAATCGATCGTTCAGTTCATTAATAGAATAACTTCGAAAAATCTAAATTTGAATTATTTATACAGTTTTATATAAATTCTCTTTTCTATCTGATTCAGTACTGAATAAGATGCAGATAAATTTGTCGAATATTGCTAGAATGCATACAACACGAATATTGTTTCGTCGTTATCTCAAAACTAATAAAGTGGACGGTCGATATATCCCTACTAATTATTGCACAGATTGCTTTAAATACGTGTAGCACTTTATAGTTCAAGATCGCAGAGTCCCAGACCTAGTGGCGTCTGGCTGAAGTTTAACAATATTCTGTAAAACATGTATAAAAACCACCCATGATACTTTCACGTAGATGAGTGAGGTTTTTACGTACCTTTTGGCCCCGCTTTCAAGGTAGCAAATACGTATATGTTCTTAATTATACATATTTATTCTCAAAATTTCATCTTTGCTAAATTTTATGCTTTTTAAGACAAGCTTTTACCGTACAGACTGGTGCGACATAAACATGCGACGTCTAACATAAGTTGACATTATTTAAACATGAATGTACTAAATGTGTTGTACTTTTAACATACAGACATAAACATGCGACACTAATAAAACCCTTAAGATTCTAGAAAGTATGTTTATGAAACAAAAATGTTTCAATCCTAAGTCGGAACATATAAAGAAATTACGGTTTTGAATGTGATCTCGAGCAAAAGGGTCGAGTACCTACTCAGTCTCTAGTATAATCTCATTGTGCGTTGTCGTTTTTTTAGTAGCGTTTAGTAAATAAATAAAAATAATTGAAAATTGTGTTTTAATGGACAAATGAAATAGACCAGAACAATACACCCTTATCAATCACGAGTTAGCAGAAACCTTATTAAATAACTAAGTTTTAATACTTTTTTTTTGTAAATATTTTTTTTCTAAAGCAGGTTGAAGGAATTCGTTCGAAATATGAAAGTTTTCTAAGTATTAAGTTGCATGTCGCACTGGTGTGGACGTGTTGTACAATTTCTTATAACAAATGTTTTTTGGATCTCGTATGGTATGGTATGGTATATGCATCATACTGTAGGCTACGGCACGACTGAGGAATAATTCCACGCGGAAAAAAACGAAAATTCAGTAACACCTGGAATCATACACACACTATCGGTTTTATTTCAGCGCGAAATCAAAATCTGTAACTTTCTACAAAATCAACGCGGCACAGAGAGGTTTTCTTCTTTATTTTTCTTTCGTAGAACATATAGTTGAATGTGGACACACGCACAACCGAATTAGTTCTGTAAATGCTCTTGTCGGCGTATCTCTTTGGAAGCAGTATGCATCTGTTGCTGCATCTCTTTGAATATTTATTAACATGACAAGTATATAAATACAACAGTATAAAACCGAGTCAATTACTGCATATAAACTGAGATGGATTTATCCGCAGTGTGTGCTATGTAAGTTTTTGTATACAAAATTATAACCGCGCGGAATTATTCCTCAATGGGGTCTAGGCCTTACAAACAAATAGTAATATATAACAGAGTGTATAATACAAAGGTAATGTGCATAGCGATAGCGGAGTGTACTGAGACCGGTAACATTCAGTGCCTGTGCCTGTGCCTGTGATTGCTAAATGGGTTTACGAGTATATGCTAATAAAATAGATTCCATTTTACACAAGACCAATGAGGACATTATGATTCAATTAAGATTTGATTATCGTATTGTTACAGACGTTATAACAATAAAACTATTATAGCGTAATATATCATAATAGTTTATTTATGTATACATGTATGTATACTCCCGCTAATAAGGTTTATTTAACATACAATTATTACCTTTTATGTAAAAAATGTTACCCAATTTATTAAGTACAGACACTTATTTTCTTGGTATTAGAATCATATCCTTTTTGGATTATTTGGATTATTAATATTAAGAAGTCTCTTTTAAGGATTTAAGTATCTTTATCTAGACACTTTTAGTGAAATGCTATTACTTTAGCTTCACGTAAATAAAATATGATATAAATGTAAAGTAACATTCATATTTTGTGTATACTGGTATATTACTAGATGATTTAACTCAATAAGAGATACCCAGATAGAAAATTGTCTTGCAGCGTAAGGTTTAAGCCCCATTCCCACTTACTGTTTTTAGCTTCAATTTAAGGTTTTAATCTTAAATGTAATTTTGAACTTGTGAAATCATGCGTCATGCGTTAGTAATATACAATATTTTGTAATAATTACTATATTTTTTTAATATAAATTATTATATTTAATATATTTCTTTATATTTCAAAAGCTAGAACTTACATTTTAGGTACAAACTTTAAGTTAACACTAGAACTCAGTGAGTGGAAATTCACACTTGCTAGCTTGCCACAAACTAACGTCAAAGTATCTAGATACGTTTATAAACATTGCTTTTATTGCAGTCTCTTAGGGAAGTGGGGGGAGGTATTGTAAGGCTTCAACTTTTTTTTATTTTCATTTTTTTTTTAATTTATATTATTGTACAACATATTCAGTTTATTGTATAAAAATTTGAAGTCGATTGGAGAAAAACTGTCGAAGATTTAGAGTTTTAAGTCGTCACCTCTCTGGTCTGCTTTCGTGTTACTCTGAAACTTCTAAATGCGGTTTCTAACACATAGCTTTTTCAGAGTCGGTGCCCTCTCTAGCTCAAAATCTACTGGACCGATTCTTTTGAAATATTGCACACTCTTTCTTTACATAAATGCCGAGGTAACACTGTCGAGTTTTTTTAAAATTTTAATTTAATTTTAAGTGCTGTAAAGAATTAAAAAATTAATAAAAAAGGAAAAACTCGACAGCGTTACCTGCAGAAATTTATCAACTAATGAAATCATTTTGGTTTTTCGATTTCAGAAAATCCACTGGATGAGTTATGAGTGGAACCGCAATGTTACTTTTTTTTGTGACTTCTGCGAAAATTCGTTGTCAATGCTTCATTTCTAGATATTTATTTATGAAAATTTTACAATGTACTCGTATTCTTCAAATGTCATTTTACCATGTAGTAATTATAGAAATAATTATATATTAACTGTGTCGTCAAAAAACATTATCGAAAATATGCTTCTTTTTTATCGTTTTGACCTACACCCTCCCTACCCCTCTTCTCCTCTCAAGCTGCAACTGTCGTAGGATACTCTGCGTATTCTTAACACATTTAGGCAAGACTTTCTTTTCTTAATTTTTTTAAAATGTATTATTTCCATCTTGTTATTAAAAACACAAGGCAGTATTGTCTCTTGTTTATGCCAAGCTTTAAATCTGCTAAACGCTATCATATTTCCAGCTAACATTTAAAGTGAACATTCAAATCGATTACTTTCGTTTCAAAGATTCCTTTATCTATAAAATACTTGTAGTATTCTCAATGTAATATTTTTATCTAAAAAACACTTGTATGACAGTACTGGTAGTGATACTATAGTCTGGCATGTGTCAGAATAGAATGGCTATACAACATAACGAACAATACAAGGAACAGTGTGCATCGAATAACCGAATATCGCAGACAAGATAACAAAAAGGGCAATAGAGTAAGATCCCAGAGCCGGCAGACATCACTTATTTTCTGATGAACAAAATGTGTAACATTGAGTAGTGTTAGTATGTACAATGATCATATGCCTACCTGCCAACTTGAGGTTCATGTCTCACTCACTCTCATGCGCACGGATAATGTTCTCTCGCTTCTACTCATAGCGGAATTAAAATTGGGTCTAGGGGATGTTTGGCCACTTGGATCGGTCTCGCTAACATATATAAAAATGGATCATCAGAAAATAAGTAAGTTTAAGTAATTTTTTTGTCAGCTTTAAAGCGTCTGCAAGGTACTACAAGGTATTACAAGACAACTGTTTTAAAACGTTTTACAAGAGGACAGATTGGCATTAGGTAGCAGGTAGGCATACGATACTTCTACATACTAACACTACTCAATCTTACACATTGTGTTCATCAGAAAATACGTGATGTCTGCCGGCTCTGGGATCTTGGACTACAACCCAAATCATAACATACCAGTACCACTCCATTTAAGGTAACAAAACATTTTGGATGTTGAACTATTTGTGGTAGGTGGTGGTTTCAGTTGTGGAATGAGAGATAGGTATAGAAGGGGTGTTTCACCTCACTAAATGATGGAACATTTTATTCGCAGACAAGAGGAGGCGGGGGAAATGTGTACAATACTGAATGATGCCACGTTTTTATTTCTTTTGCTGTCATGTTACAAAACAACATACATAGATAGAATTATTCATGGTAATGAAATGATATTTTACAAATTTTTGTACGTGTTTTTGTTATATTATTTATATTTAAGCCTTTCAGAAGTCTATGGGATTAAGTCCTTTTTCTTAAATATATACCACTGCCTAATAACATTATCTATGTATGTATATAATTAATTTAATTTGATAATTCAGGTCCGGGGATAGAACCTGAAGACACAGCAGTCAGCGTTAAATACCAATGCTCTCGCCCTCTCTGTCGTCATTTAAATATTTAATACTTACTTTATACTTACTTTATATTAAAAGATTATTCATTACTCTAATAATAAATTAGTTTAAAAAAATTGATATTTCACGTACAAGTATATAAGCATTCATTAACTTGTGCATTTGATTGAAAATTTAATGTAAGTATCTAATGGAAAAATTATTATTTCAATTGAATATGGTTCAGAAAACATCAAGCTTTTAATTAAAATAATAAAAATAGTATGTTTCCGAAGAAATAACAATTGACATTCTTTATAAAAAATATTATCACAATCATCCGTTACTTCCGCTGTTCAAAACACGATGTAAGATTTGGCAACATCGCTTGCACAGTTAGTCGCCGCATGAGGAACCGCGAATATTTGAAAGGCATTAGGTTATGCACTTTAGCGATGTTGTCAAATTTATAGTGTAATATTATCTATAAATTTTAAAATTATTTTTCAGATGAATAAGAAAAGTAATAAGTTATATAATATTGTTACGGAAATTATTTACACCGCGAGGGTCAATACAAATAGTTAAAATACATGCTGTCTCAAAATTTTAGAGACCTAGGGTTCATAGTTTTCTTTTTATACATGATTAAAAATAGTCATTTTATATACAAATCATAATTTTCAGCTCAATTTCACCACATAATATAACTTTTAACTATAAAAAAATTTTGACACGGCTTTCAAAAACTAGGTGTATATAAAATAATCTTTTCTGTAACTATTGCAAAAAGAAAATTATCAAAAGGATTGGAAAATATTTAAATAAAACCTTTAAGAAACAGTAAATGTAGGTTATGAGCCGGCAACGTTGCAAATGCCAATTTGAGCGGGAAATTCAAAATCGGAATAAATGTTATATAAAATATAACAGTTTATTGGTCAAAGAACCAAGAATTTGAATTTAAATTGAATTAATATAAATTTGATATTAACTATAGGTAATTTTTAATTTATTAAACTATTATATGCATAAAACCATTTTAACAAGCAAAAAGCAGTTTAATAGGGAATTGAAAAATTCATTTTCAAAGGTACAGTTCCAATATTTGCTCGTCCTTCATGTACTTCGTATTTTGCATTTCGTATTACCGAGAGATAAACTTTTTGCATACCTCCTTAAGAGATATTATCATCCATATCATAATATTTTTTAGTAAGAAAAGCAATACATAAAGGTAGCAGCACATTTAAGAAAGGCCGTGTTGGATCTCGCTTCTATACTCTATTGGAACCATTTACTTAATCTTTTGGTCAACGCTATATTTGTCCAAATGACTAAAATTGTTCAGTTTCTAACTGCCTTAATAATGATCACAGCCTAAGTGATCCCAGACACTCTGATGTTTTACGGATGCGTAACTATTATTTAAAAAAACGTATTTAAATTATTTTAATTTATATAACATAGTTATCCGATGAAAAATCTAAAGAACATAGTAGAAGGTGATAGGGCTCAGCATCGGAAATAGGCGGACGTTTCATAAATTAAATAAAATAAAACTAAATTAACATTAAATTTTTCTAACTGACCCTGTATTTTGTTACTATTTTATACCTATATTTATTTTATATAATATATAGGATATATTATTGTTTTTTTTTGTAAATATAACATTTATAGTGGTGCATCTCCGAAGAAGATAACTATCCTACAAACTCAAGAAAAATAGATCCATAGACTTTGGAAGTCATCCAAACCATAAATAAAGATATTCAACCTTTTTTTATATCCATAAAGAAACTCAGTGTTGGAGATCATTAGCAAGAATATTACACAGTGAAGAATATGAAGGGGAGAGGGGTGTAATGAAAGAGGTTAGAAAAGCTCGCAGCTTATAAGACTTTGTCCAAGAAGATCAAAGAAATGCTATGTAGAAGATATTTTTATCAAAAGATTTTATAAATACAGCAAACGTAATTGTACCGAACGAAATCAAAGAATGTGCTTTTGTCTGTAAGGTGCGAAATATAGATGTTAAGTCATGACTGCACGTATTTTGAAATAAAAAATGAGATGTTGTAACCCTAGTGCTAGTTTCAAACTTGCTAGCGTACTACAAGCTAACTCAAGTGTTTAATTTACATTATTTTAGATTTAAGAATAAAAAGGAAAACGTGATTATCTGTTCTTAGATTTAAAAAAAAAAATTATTTGAGTGCATCAACTTGTGATACTTATCAGCACTAAAAGCAATATATAATACCTTTATAAACATTTGTTATATGTATTGTATTTTGTATTTTGTTATATGTATTTTTAACAGGAATTATTTTTATTTTGTTGAAGGATAAAATACGAGTATTTATATTAGTTGGGGTAATTTAGGTATTAAAGCGGACAAGTGTTAAGGTTAGTAGGTAAAATAATATATATTTATGTATATATATTTCAATAAGGAATGTATTGTAGTGATTGTCTTGTAGTAAAAGAAATAATGAACAAGAAAATATGATAAACAAATTTAGGTAAACGAAAATCAGATGTCTTATGCTGGGGGTAACAAGAAGGATAATAAAATAATAGACACATCTATCATTTTAAATTAGAATTATTAAGACAATTGGGCAGACACTTTTATATTCAAAAAATAATGTATATAAAAATAATAAATTCAATAACTGATTAACACTATGAAGTATCAAAAATGAAAAAAGGATTTTGTATTTTCCAAATAGGAAATAGGTTGGTAAAAGTTTAAAAAAAAAAATTCTGTACTCTTAAAAGATATTTAAATACAAAATAGAAAATAGGTATTTACTATTTTGTATTTGTATTTTGAGTATATGTATTTGAAAAACGCACATCTCTCTCTCTCTCTTTATATATATATATATATATATATATATATATATTTACAGTTTTGTCTTTGTGGTGAGTGGTTGGAGCATTGAAGAGTGGTATATTTTCCGGTTAATGGGCTATTTCATTCACAGATTGGTTGTGGGTTCTAATTACGTCAATGTTCTTTGACGTAATCTGTGCCTCAAGCGCACCCATCCAAACCGAGACCGAGCCTACTACTGGTGCTTAACTTACCAGATTAGGCCAAATCTGGTGTGTTCAACATGGTACGGCCGTTGACAAAAATGATGAAAGTAGTAAATAATACTAAATCAATTACTGATCAGAGACTCGGAGCCTCAGACGCATGTATGAAGACAATTTTCACAAGAAGTGAACAATTCTAACGTCTTAAGTCTGATTTGAACCGACTATCTTGGGCATTGTAGGCAACCACACTAATCACAACGCCACCGAAGACGCTGATAAATTTAGTCATAAATTAAAAGTTAAATTTGTTATATAGCACCAGAGACTCAAAGCCGGAATTATATTGTTTAAATCAGAAACATTGTTTTGTATTTTCTCTTCTTGTTCTTTATATAAAATGTCTTTGTTTTCGTGTACCATAATGAAATACTAGTAAAAAACATTTCATTATTACAATGGGCATTATATGTTAGGAGTTTGGCAGATTATACTTTATTAATGGCGTTAAAAGCTAGAACATTAATAGAATAAATAGACCGAGTTGAAAAGGAAGTATACTGAATTTTGATGATACCTCGATTATTAATTTACTATATACGCATCATACTGAAGATGCGTATGATTGTTTTGTCATGAAAGAGTTCATTTACAGTTCAATTTCTCACAGTCGTTCATATGAAATGTGTGTGGGCAATACCACTACCTAATAAGTTTATGATTATATAAGCACGTAATCAAATAAATTTTAATACAAATAAACCTAGAAAATCTAGCGCTAGGCCGGGGATCGAATCCGAAGACATGATAGTATGGAATTACGCATCAACGCTCTCAGCCACTGCGCCATAATTTTAGATTAAATATGATTAATATTTATTATTTACTTCTGACCTTCCTACCATGCGTGATGACACCATCTACAACAGTAGATGAAATAACGCTGATGATACCGCAATTCTGGCACTTCATGAAGACTCCATCATTGCTTTCGCAAAACTGCAGAAACATCTACTACAGATTCAGAATTGGTTAAAAGATATGCGGACAAAAGTAAACGAAACAAAATCAGTTCACGTAACGTTCACACTAAGGAAAAATTCCTGCTTATAGATAAAATACTAAGTAAAATACTTAGGTATCCACTTGGGCAGACGTCTAACATGGAGAACGCATATCGGGAAGAAAAGGTTGTAGTTAGAAGGTAAAAGGAGAGATAAGTACTGGCTCCTAGGTTGGAAGTCTCAACTATCCACTTGCAATAAACTACTGTTATACAAGACCATACTGAAGCCGAAGCCCATATGGACATACGGTATAGAGTTATGAGGCAGAAATCCTACAGCGATTTTAAAATAAACTGCTAAAGCAAATCCTTAACGTGCCGCGATTTGTTCCAAACTGGTTAACACATCAAGATCTTGGGGTTCCATACATAAAAAGTGAAATTAAGGATATCAGCAAGTAGTACGTACAAAGATTAGAAGTTCATCCAAATGAGCTGTACATCAGCTGTCATCAGCTGTACAACTTTTCCAACATAAAACGGTTAGACGACTAAAACGTAAAAATCCAATGGAACTACCAAATATTCTGTAGAATAGGTTACATATGTACTTAATATTAATGTAATAGGATAAGTCAAAGGCTGAGTCATCGATGGATGGTAAACTCGCATGTCATATATATATATATATATATATGTTATATATCATCAAAATTTGATTAATGTTCTCCGAGGACAGATTGTAAATTATGTATGTTGTAAAATAATAAAAAAAAACTGTTAACAAAAATATTGCATGAATGTAAGCTAACATTTATGTTTTGCGTTTAACGGGTGACTACAATTGGTCATTTTGTTATACATAAAAATACCAGTTGACTTTCAATGTAGTATTGATTGAAAACTTTATGTAAGATGAAGGAAACTACCCAATTTTACAATATATAAAACCTTGATAGTAGTAAATTTTATGTCATTGTTGGAAAAGAAACGGTTGCAGATGATCGGCGCCATTAGTTTGAAATGGCATAAGCAACGGAATACAAAGTATCATGACGCCCGCTTAAGCTATTGTGTCGTTGACTGAGTACAGTCGCCTTTTAGATTATATAAATGGCTGTAGACTAAATAAAAATATAAGAAACAATTTAGCAAATTGTTGATTACCACTAATAAAAACAACTGTAAAATAAAATGGTGGATTAATTCGGGAGTAGTGTAACCTACAGGATCTCTCACACTGGAGCCGTCACTTTATCATGAGATTAAGTTTCGATTATACAAAACAACGTATACCTCTATTCATACGTATGTTGATCAAAGTGCCGCCTACCTTTAATACAGGTGTTACCATACTATAGCCATACAAAGAGAAGGAGATACTTTGATCTAAATACATGGATATATTAACTGATTATAATTTTATAACAGTGATGTATTGATAAACATTAAAGTGAAAACATAATCTCATGACAAACTGCACTAATGAGAAACAACTGGAATACACCGTATTGAAAAAGTCGATGTCGCAAGTAGTCGGTTCCAGTGTGAGAGCGTTCTAAGAGTGTGTTAGTTAACTGTAGATAAATGTCTGTGTGAATTTTGTAATTTTAAAGTGCCACAAATTCATATAAAACCTTTTTATATCGTTTTTATATCATTTTAATTTATTACTTAATTTTATACCCGTCTCATTATCACTTTTAAGTTATTTTTTTAAATAATTCGTCTGCAGTTGTGTAAAGAATAGAAGCAAAAACACAGAAACAAAAAAAGTATCTAAAAAAACATTTTTGTATTAGAGAAAGTATTTTATTATGTCTCTGTTTTATATTGACTTCTTTTATTCTGAAGGCAAGTGACTAATTTGTATAATTAACTGTATAGTACAGTTGTTTTTGTACTTAGTGATAAATTTTCTTACTTAACTAATTAGAAATTATATATTACACACATCAATTTGCTCAGTTCATTACTGAGATATCTCGGAATATTGAGTTTTGAGATAATTTGAGTTTAAAGCAATCCAGCGAAATTTGACAAGTTTATATGTGTTATACTTTTGGTGGATTATACTCGTATTTATGAGATATGTGAGTAATGAATCATATATACTTTTACATATAAATGTATACTTAACCAAAATTTCGATTTTTTCGAGATGTTACCAAAGATGATATACAAATTTTCGATAGAAGTCCAATTAGTCATTGTAAGGAAAGAACATCAAAAGCCAGAAAATATAGCGGTAAATCGGAAGATAAACCTGAAGGTATATCAGTCTGAAATCATCCATTTATCACGGCATGTCATCCTTCAGGCATGTCGCACACTGCAAGCGTATATGCGCTACTACGCTTTACATATCCGAACCGTGTAAATGTAATGAACCCATGCACACTGTAAGCAACAAAGCCGTCCAAATAACCAAGCGTTGCGTAAGGCCCTCCGCATACGGGGCGACTGGTTGCAAACCTTAGCCCCGAATCTATCCGAAGGGAATGTGATTACAACTTCCCAGTAAACAATTTGGTGAAGTGCCCTATTTAGTGACGTTTCTGTCACTATTTCACTTCAATTATAGTTCGCATCAACTATATCTTCATTTGCATTCCGACAGGTGGAGTGGTTCCGTCATCTGTAGCCGATAAAGTAGACATTTTATATGAAAAAATGTGAGAAACTGAACTATAAATGAACTCTTTTAGGACAAAAAAATCATGACGCATCTTCAATATGATGTCAAAGTGACTCCAAAATGTTTACTGGGTATGTTGTTAGTGAGAGATCGAGGTATGAGATATGAGATAAAACACGAGAAAGACACGAGTCCGCTGATTGCAAACTAAACGCGTAACGAAGTTTTCACCGAAAACGAGCACGAGCCGTGTATCGTGACTATAGAATTTTTAACAATAGCAAAACAGGGGATTCTATTGTATTATATTTGATTGTATATATGTATTTAAATACTTTTCGTAAACATTTCTGTTGATGATGTCATCATGAAACCAACAGTGCCCTGCGATCGAGAAATCTAGTCGCTGAATATATGCTCAAAACCAATTTAAAATCAGTTTAGTTACATTCGTACCGTGTGTTTTATTTCACTCGTAAACACATTCGTTCTTTTACTAACAATACAGTTGTAATGACATTCGGTTCGGGCAGATTCGGGGCTAAGGTTTGCAACCAGTCGCGTCGTGTGCTGAGGGCCTAACTGTCATACTGGAATCGTATATCAGCGAATTTTTGATGGATTATTAGATTTACAAGGTTCGGATAGGTAAAGCGTAGTAGCGCGTATACGCTTAAATACGCTTGCAGTGTGCGACAGGCCTTATATTTAGTAGAGAAATAATTAAGTTGAGAGTCACTTCAAAGTCAATTGTATCCAGTTACACATTACTGAGTTAGGGACGTTAGTGGTGCGCTTTAAGTAATCCGATATCACCCAAAGGCAACTCGCCGTGTGTCTTATACTTAAAATTATTTAGAAAGCTATCCATTAAAAGAAATATAAACTTTTCTTATAATCAAAACAAAGTTAAAGAGCTTAAGTAAGTTGAAAGTCGATAACAACCCGATTTGTGAAAAATTCACCCACTCCTCACTTCTCTAACTCCCTCTCCCACCTTGTTGCACTAGTGACCAAGAAGCTGAAGCATGCCCGGTTCTCAGCTGAAGTTGCCGCAGCTGTGACCAATCGTCCGTAATTCTCACGGGCAACGACGTACGGCATCCTCGGTCGACGGGTATACCTCGTATGCTAGTATACTTAATAAGCGAGACGCTTTAACTCCTTCTGGTTTTCATTGCACTATTGCGGGACGAAAATATCCCGAAGGGCCGTGGTGCTGGAAAGGAGCTGGGCGTCAAGGGTGCATGGGGTACAAGGACAGGCAACAGCACATTGACTTTATGAAGCTGAAACAAGTGGAGGAAGAAGATAGTGATAGACTGAACGCGAAAAGTGAACTAACTGGTGATAGACATTCAATGTATCTTAGCTTTTATATTTACTCGTACAAATAAACATCGAAGAAAACGTTGAACTCTTAGATAAACTTTGAAAATGAATTATATAAGTTGATTAAAATAATGTTGTAGACAAGTGAAGAGAAAAATTCTTATGCAGTGGAAAAATTCGTATAGATAACTTTGTTTACAATTACATGAATTATGTAGCGGTTTCCTTATTTTAAGGTTATTTTTAATAGATGTCAAACAAATATCCTTTTGAAGATGTAGGGCCTTGAGACCGTTGCACAAAACTGGATTATAATAGTTAAATTTCAATAATAAAAACTCAGTAAAACAATTGTAAGGACCACACATAAATTACGTCACATGCAGAGGCGTAGATCTGAAGCGCTGTGACGTCACATGTAACATAAAATATATAACTTTTTTTGGAAAAAAGGTAAATTTGTGAAAAAATATTAAATTTTTTTTAGTTTTAAAGTTTAGTTTTAAGTTGCAATGTACATAGTAATGAAATGTATTAAGAAAGGCACAAACAATTATTAATAAATAAAAATATAAAATTTTCAATTAAATAATACATTTCTATGAGATCTCATTCATTTATCAAAAGAATAATAAAATGTTTAATAAAAAATTATTAATAAAAATGTGTGACATCACACCAAGGAATTGCAGGAAATTTGTGTGACGTAATTTATAGATGGCCCGCAGGTATCACTCTGTAGCTTACATATATGAGGACACGACACAACAAAAACTGCTACCATAGTAGAAGGTGATGGAACTTAGCATCAAACGAAATAAGAATATAAAATAAAATACTAAAAATAAAATTTTTAATAAACGACAAATTTTAAATTATATTTATTCAAGGTTTACTTTATGCATAACACGTTCCTTTTTCTCACTGATTTTCTTTTTATACTCGTATTAAAGACATTCGCTCATTCGTTGGCCGATGTTTCAATTATCTTTTTCTTATTTTTAAAACTTAAAATATTATAAAGAGATTTCTTATTTTAAGGTAACAATATTGTTGCAGTCAAATTAATGTAAATTTTATTATTCATTCATTCTTTAGACATAAAGAAGACGTTTTCAGAAAGTACACGGTTAAATATGTTCTTAAACCGGGTATATTAATTATTTTAAAGATGCATTATTTTGAATTTATTAAATTAAGTATAATTCTATGAACGCTGTATGTTATAAAAACTTATATATAGAATCTGAATTCTTTTTCAATACTTTGGTTATAAAAAATGCTTTAGAAATGTTATTACATTTTTTTTAGAGTGTAGTAAAAGTATATTAGACGATATCAAATTTATAATGAAATCATCTTATGCATGAGTTGAAAGACCATGATATTGAGGTCCAGACAGATAAACTGCAATACTTCTTTAACAAACCAACATTACACTTTACTGCCAAAACTCTTGGAATTACAGACTGGTACACTCCCATACAAATTTAAAGCATACTTTCCGCATGGAATCTGTATGAACTGGTCAACTATTTAAGCATACGCTAGATAGGCTGCCTATCGTGCTAAAGACCAAAATGTATAATGTCTTAATAATTTATTTAATCAGGCGTCAGTTTGGTAGAAAATTAGTACAACTGTGCGGCGGGTCAAGATGACCCGGATAGTGAATGGTATCTGATTTTTAAAATGTTTTAAGAAAATTTAAGGATTTTTCTATTCAGGGGGGGTGCTAGTAAGGTATACAACGATAAAAAGGAAGCACATTTTCGATAATGTATTTTGACGACACAGTTAATATATAATTATTTCTATAATTACTACATGATAAACTGACATTTGAAGAATAAACATTGTGAAATTTTCATAAATAAATATCAAGAAATGAGGCACTGACAGCGAATTTTCGAAGACGTCGCAAAAATAAGTAACATTGCGGTGCCACTCATAACTCATCATTGGATTTTCTGAAATCGAAAAACCAAAATGATTTCAGTAGTTAATAAGTTTCTGCAGGTAACGCTGTTGAGTTTACTGATTTTTAAATTCTTTTCAGCACTTAAAAGTCAAAATACCAATTTTCATGAAAAAAATCAGAAACTTAGTTATTTTAAAATACGATAAAATTAAGGAATAAAAAAAACTCGACAGCGTTACCTCGGAATTTATGTAAAGAAAGAGTGTGCAAAATTTCAAAAGAATCGATCCAGTAGATTTTGAGCTAGAGAGGACAACGACTCTGAAAAAGGTACGTGTGAGAAACCGCATTTAAAAGTTTTAAAGTTTAAGTTAAAATTCTATATCTCCGACAGTTTTACTCCAATCGACTTCAAAATTTTACACAATATGTTATACAATAATATAAATAAATTTAAAAAAAGTTGAAACCTGGTGCATTTATCAAGCCTTTTTTGGTTTTCATTTTCGTTAAAATTCACGAAGTTATCTGCTTTCAATGGCTGTCAAACACAAATTAAATGTCGCAGCTTGCTCAAAATTTTACAGCAGTACAGTTAATAGCTTCCAGTTGGGCAGTGTTGCGTTAAAGTTACTGTGCGGGAAATTAAAAAAGTCACTGACTTATCAAACTGTTCTCGTATAAAAATCATTTATTAAGTTTAAATAAATTTTATAAAAAATGATTTTTATTTTTATTAATGAAACTATAAATGAGAGTGGTGAAACATCATCAAAGGAACCGCAAATATTGAAACAGTAAAATGTTATGTAAAATATAATTACCAATTAGGTTTTAATGTTGAAAATTAATTGCACTCAACGTAATTATAATAGTACTACGGGGTAATTAAACTAATCATAGAATATGTTATATACCACAACTTCATACGATTATGTGATACTTATTTGTAATTAATATTCAACAAATTAAATTATACTCATATCTATATTTAGGGTGTACACTGTATAGTGCAAAGCGGTTAATTTAGAGTTTACGTAATTCATTAAAATAATTAGTTTTACTTAGAATCTGTTGACATATTTATTGTGATATGAAGTTTTTGAATATTACGCTATTCATATTCATTCTTGTTGTCATTCAATTTGGAGTACAAATTCGAGAATACTTTTGGCCTCTTTCCAGAGACTGGATCTTGTGGTCGCATTAACACCTTTAATGTTTATCATTATACCTATGTACCGTAGAAGTATGTATTTCATATGTCTGAGTATAGGCATAACGGTTCAGAGCGTACATGAAGTAGTCTAACTCGTTATAAACTACACTAACATCCTCCTAAACACTCAACTTATAGTTCGGACTTATTTTAGTAGGGGAAAAGTTTTGAAGACGACGCTGCGGTTGAATAGTACGTGTACAATAACGTACTGGGTTAGCCATATTCTTTTTTCCATGAAGCGATCAATAGTGTCCCTATACGATGGAGAAAATGTACTTCAGTTGAAATTTAGATTGGGAAATGTGGCAGCCGATACTGCGAAAATAGAGAGGAAAGGATATGCAAGGTGTGCTGGAGAGACATAGAAACACTGGAGCACATTTACTAGTCATGTGAGAAAAGAGTAAAAAGTGAAAAGTAGATTGTGCAGTTATTAAAGGTAGGCAGTGGTAGGAAGCGATGGATGGCAGAAATAAAGAGAAGGAAGGGCTGAGTAGAAACAGGAGAGAGAGTAATAGAAAGAGAGATATAGTAGGGGTTTAAATTTATCTGTTCTGTTTGTATTTTCCATTCTTCTTTTGGAAGTAGTGTGAATGAGTAGATAGAATAAGAATCACAAAATGTAATTAAGCACAATGATATGTAATATAATGATTCAAGGCGGAAGAATGTAGTGAATGTCAGAGTGTAACTACGAGTATATAGAAAAATATGGCACTAGATTTGTATTTTTATAAATCACAAATAAATCTGTATTAAAGTACTCCGGTTTATATTTGAATAACTGTCGCAGTTTTATTTTGAATAGGTGTTGTATATTCGCAGTGACTAATTAAATACTAAAAATTTTAATATGTTAGCTCAAAATATTTCCATCAACAATCATATTTTAACAATATGTTATAATTGAGTAGAGCTGTATTTAAAATTGAATTCTACTAAGAAAACTTTTAATGATGAAAATAACTTTATAATAAAAGTGCATAAGCACTAAATATGCAGAGCCGTCCCGTGCACGTGTACCGGCGTACGAGTAAGCGAAGTGTGAAAAATATTTTTTAAAATGAGCTAAATTGTTCCTGAAAATATTTGAAATTGTAACACCAAAGTCTAAATTGGATGATCCCCATGACTCGAAACAAGAGCATTGTACCTTCCTTATCATAAAAATACTATTTTACATTAACAAAAATGCAAATGAATGTAGAATTTGAGTTCTTTTATAGACGAATCGATGAAAACTATATTGTGCATTTCATTATTAAGATATATTTGAACAATTGAAGGGCTAACGTAAAATATCCCTTGACGATGATATTATTTTCAATATCATTAATTCGACTGTCGGTTCAAACCATTTGAGAGTAGACTCTTCCAAATGTCTTTATATTCTTTTCCCCTAATATTGTTCCTTGTAGTTGTCATGGATGTGAATGGGGATGTGGATGTTATCGGGCTGGCAAAACAAACGATGCGGAATTTTGTATTATGTGCGTCAGTCAGTCTGTCTACCGGTTTTCTCGGTTCCTAAGGCCCTCCGCACACGACGCGACTGGTTGCAAACCTTAGCCCCGAATCTACCCGAAGCGAATGTGATTACAACTGTTGTTAGTGAGAGATCGAAATATGAGATATGAGATAAAACACGAGGAAGGCACACGAGTCGGCTGATTGCAAACTAAACGAAGAGCCATGTCGAGCCGAGTATCGTGGCTCTACATAATTTTTAACAATAGCAAAACAGGGGATTCTATTGTGTTATATTTGATTGTATGTATGTATTTTAATACTTGCAGACCGAGAAATCTAGTCGCTGAATATATGCTCAAAACCAGTTTAAAATCAGTTTAGTTACGTTCGTGCCGTGTGTCATATATATATATATATATATATATATAAATATATTTCTACTGTTTTTGGTGTCGAATTCCCATATTTATAAACTACATTTCTGTCTATTAAATATATGCAAATAAACTATTAATTAAAACAATAATCAAACCCAGAAAAATATAGTGCTGCTCCAGAGATCGAGCCCAAACGCATATCTTGGCCACTGTGGCGTCCGATTGCTTACATTCATATGATTTGTCGGCCAAAAGAGTAACAAGTAAAGCAATAAAAGTCTGATCAATTCTTTAACATTATAATCTAGTGTACCATGTCTACAGAATATTTTATTTATTTAACTTAACGTAATTGCTATTCTACAAAAGATTATAGGAATATTTACCGACAGCCTGTGGAAACCTTTGAATATAATAAAAATATCGTAATGCGTCCTAAAATTTTAAAAATTTGTATACATATGTAAAGAAATTATATTTCTTTAGTTGGTACAAAGCTCGTCTGTCGATGAAACAGTGACCTTATACTTATGGACTCGATAGATGACGTAGTGAGGAATAACGGACAACAGAGTTGATATTTGGAGTCGACAGAACTCACTGTGCATAATGTTAAGTTATTATAAAATTAGATAAAAAGGAATTGACAATTTAAATAATAAACTTTAAATGTCGTTTTTTTATTTCAGGTAGGATAGTATGATTTAAGTCAAACAGTATAATTATTATAATGTGTATGTAAATTACTAAAATAAAAGGCTTTGATATCGGAGCAACATCAGTTTGATTAAAAATTTACAATTCCTAATAAAATTAGAGATATTGTCTTATTCATATATAGATGTATGATATCTTTGAATATAGCATTGGTTTGAATCTTAAGAATTCAACAATTGTAGTGCGTTCATTCAGAGGCGGCATAAGGGGGTGGCAAGCAGGGCAACTGTCTGGGGCAACTGCCTCGCTCTTGTAGGGGCCTCACATTATCGCGCAACAACCCTAGTAGAAAAATTCATTACTATATTTGTATTTGAGTCGCCCGCCTCGCTCTATAGAAATTCCGCTAGAATCATTGCGAATATCTTTTAAGCCATTCATGTCTTTGTGCTTGTTAACTTTTATACACTTCCAATATAAAATTTTATTTCTCGGCAATTATTATCAAAAATACTTACTTACAATTAAATAAATCACACAAAGAACAAGTGTCTCGCAAACATCTGCTGCCCTGGGGCTTCGCAAAGTTTTGCCACCCGAGGCGTCGCAAAGATTTCTGACCGGGGCCTCGTATCGATGTCTAAAAAATTTCAACTTATGAATGTTAGAAGTCGCACTGGTGTGGTCTCCGCATAATATTTGTGTATCTGGTATTTTAAGGCAAGACGCCTGAATAAAAATCCAGTACAAAGCAATCTAACTTTAACAAATCATACATTTTATAATTCAAACGATTAAATCATTTTTTTACATTGATTCAACTCTAATATTTATAAATATTCAAATCCGATAGCAAAATTCTATTTAAAAATGTTTAATCTATGGAAATCTAATATTTAGCGCATTCAGTGCATTAATTACGAGTATAACGATCCCGATAACGGCTATTGATTACTAAAGCGAACTTCAAAGTTAACTTGCTAGTACCGACTACCGTCAACCGCTAACTGGCAACCGAACATCAAATGACGAACAACCAATGAATATTTCAAAATGAATTTAATTGCTAAGTTAATTTCAACTCGTAGTCACAGTAAAGTTTGAAGTTTTAATGGAGTATCATTTCATTTGCTGTGATAGTTTATTTTGGTTAGTGGTTGTAACGATGTCAGCAATCGAAGCTTTAGCCGTTAAGTATTAATGATGATTACTGTTTAATTAGCTAAGTGATTTGGATATGGTTAAGGGGGTATTCTAATATATAACTTTAAAAAAAATTGTTTTATTGGCTAAAAAAAATAAGAAATTTCAAATTTCAATATTGATAAAAGTTAGACTTAAGAATATATGTATGCTGCGTACTGTAATGGTTTGGTGTATTTCACACAGAGTAGTGGTCTAAAAAGTAGCGCTAAATAGGGAAACCAATGTTTTGTTATAAACAAGAATTATTTTGGTAAGCCGTAATTGTGCATTAGGCAGAATGAAGTTTTGAGGAGAAATTATAAAATAAAATCGTCTACTGTTTACTTATGGGTTCTTTTTGAAAAACGTTTTTATGAAAAAATCAATCAAATTTTGGTTTTGAGTCCCTACTTGAACGTGTTTTTTATATTCGAACTTATAATATTTAGAATTTACAAGAAATGCAATAAATTTGTCAAAAATGAAGAATTTTTAAATGAATAATTGTTGTTCCCGAATTAAGGGCTCATTGATTTTATCCTTTATCGCCAATTCAACAATTGCATTTCGTGTTCATTCCAATTTAAATATCCTAATTTTAGTTATATTAGGTATATTGTGCACACGCAAAATCAATTGTATCTCGTCATAATTGAACCGAGATTTTGAGGCGCTCCCGTCAAATGAAATACGTTACACAAAGAGACAATATATTTGTATAAAAATGACAGGAGTAGCTATTATGAAGGAAGAAGGATAGCAGCGTCGAAGGTGGATAGACTAATGGCATAAGGAAGAGAGTTAAGAAGCATGATAAAAGAAAGAAACGTATAGATGCAACAACAGGAGAGGATGAGGAAGTTGAACGAAGGAAGATACAATACAAGATACAGAAGGTTATGGACTAAGAGATTGCCACGGTACCTGGAAAACAAAAGGAAATGATGTGAAAATGATTGCTAGATTGAGGCTGAGGATTAGTAAAAGAGAAATTATGCAACATATGCGAGAAGAAAGAGGAAAAATTAGAACACATTAAATATAGGTGTCAGGATAAAGTGGAAAGTGGATTAAGCTTGGAGGAGTTATTGCAAGGAAAGAGGGAAAGAGGAGTATGGATGACGGAGGTAAGGAGAAAGAGAAGAGAGAAGGAGGAGTAACTTTGTAAGCAGAGATAGTTGCGGGGAACTATTGCAAGAGAAGAGAAGAAAGTAGATAGGTGGTGGAAGCTGGGAGTTTAATTTAATAAATGTTAAACATTTGTAAAGGAAATGTAAAATCTAAATGTTGTTGTAAGTAAGTTTATATGAAAAATTATTTGTTGCTATATGTAAAGTTAATATAGAACGACTTAAATATTTTAATTTAAAAATGGAATTAAAATTTGAAATGAAATTCAATTCACACACAAAAGACGTCGATTGCGACGCGGGTAAACCCTAGTATTTGTATAAATACATAGACTAGATGATATTATCTATGTGATTCACAAAACCGTGAAGAACAAACCTCAAATAATAAAAATATATATTTCAAAATCAAATACATAAACCCGCGATAAGAAATACATTAATCATTCCCCTTGTACTGAAGTTGTGGAGTCTCAGCGTCTGTGCCGATCGCGTGGGAGGACTAGCGGGAGGGGCAGGGGGGGGCTACTCATCGTGGGGTAGTGTCTGCAACCGTTCAGGACTCCCAACAAATGACATTATAAATACGTGTTGGAGTCTCGCTGGTTGTTGTCAGAATCGAAGAGCAAAGAAAGACATCGAGATCAAGAACAAGATCGAACAACGAACGCATTTGATTGGTGCGTTTCTAAAAACACGTGACACGTTACAAGTACTTATACATTACATAATAAATAAAATATTAACAAATAAAACCTTATTTCTATTTTCACAAAATGTTCTATGGATCTGATGGGTGTAGTGGTCTGAGTGTGGGAACTGGGGGTAATGGGTGAGTAGAGGGGAAGGGGTAGGGCACCAAGAACATTTAGAATAGACAAGAAGAGGTGGTAGCAACATTAGCATCACTAGCAACAGCGACACGCTTACAGAATACTACGAATTGTAAAGGTGGGGATTGCAAAATTGCAGAAGGTACAAGCGGGGTAACTCAAGGGCTGGAAAATAAGGGGACAAGCGATGGAAAATGTTGGAAAGTGGGTCGTGACCCGGGTCTGTGACCGGGTCAGTGGAGATGTATGTGTATGTGTGTGTATGGATGTATTTCAGTGCAATGTTCGAAGTTCCACCTGCATAGGTGCGCGGTGAAATAGGCCGACGTACACTCAATACAAATCGTATATTACTATTACTCATATTTATACAAGTATTGTGATATTTGTTTATTGTGTAAGATATTTTTATATAACAACTCAATCTTTTTATTCATTTTTCTGATTTTTATTTGTTAAATTATAGTTATTTAAAATAAAAAATGTTATTTATTAAAAATTTAAATCCCCTCTTAAAAAGGATTTCTTAATATTTCAAAATTTTGAAAAGGTATTCTTGAAAAGTTTTATGATTCAGTATAAGAAGACACAAGCGTTGTATTTAAGTAAAATTGTGTAAAAGGTTATCACATAAATTTCATGGTGTTTCATTTCTCGTCATCATTTTCATGTCTTGTCACACATTGCAGACGCAAATGTTTTTGTGTGACAGGACATGACAATTGGGACGGGGTAAAGGAGACAATAAGTGAAGGGATGATAATAAGTGCGATAAGGAAGACGAAAAGGGAAAGGCGTTTATACTACGTATATAATTTTTAATTAAAATTTGAACTTTGGCTGGACACCCTGTATATTACAAAATTACTATAAGACTAATACTGACGGAAATATGTTTATTGCACAGATTAAACTTCTATCTATTCTAAAACATTTTCCGACTGTCATTATATATTATAATGTGGTCAACTCGTACACAAGGAGTTCACCCTTACATGTATTTATTAAAATGAGTGCAAAAACCCATTAAGAAAACTGCTTGAGTTGTGGTTTATAAAATTCATCGCAAAAAAGAAGATGGAAGAAAAGGAAGAGGCTAGAGAATGCTGAATGCGATAAGGAACGATTAAAAAAGAGAGAGAGAAAGGGTTGAATAAATAATTGGGTTATGCGTTGCATTGTTATACGATGAATTGCATTGCGATGAATTGTTTCTGTAATTAATCCCGTGCTATAAACTACTTGCAATGAATTATAGTACAATAAACTAGACGAGCACCATGAATAACGTACTCGTAGAATAGAAATAGAATAGAAGAAAACAAACAAAAATCAAGTAATTAATTTTTGGAAGTTACTCGAATTCGACAGTGCCAGGGATCAAGGGTCAGGGGTACGGGGTCTAGTATTGACCATCCTATTCATTCGTTACTCTCAATCCTAATCGATCAGTGTGTTGGCTGGTGGATAGTTGGACCAAACCAGCGGTTGGATTCAAGGCTGCATCAGCCAGACGCAGAGTAATGGCATGCACATTGTGTAATTAGTGTTAAGCACCGTAATTAAAATACTTCTTAATTGATATTTTATTTGATTACATAAAACAACGCTATAATGAATTCTATGTTCTTTGACCCCATGTTTTTAAAATCGATTCACGAGCTGTATTTACTGAAAACGTATCTCGATTTCCGATCAAGAAATTTCTTCACAAAAATTATATGAAATGAAACGAATATGTCAGTGGGGTTACAGTGTATATATATATATATATATATATATGTGTGTGTACTGCGCATTTGGGTTCGATTCCCAGACTAGGAATTTGATACTGGGTTTGGTTATTTTTTAGTTTAATTCTAATATAGCCTAATATTATTTTTAAGTTTTTGTTTACTAAAATAAATAAATTCTTTTTAAATTTATTATTACATATTCTGCTCTGATCCTACCATTTTCTCTAATTAAAAACGCCCGTTCTTCCTGTGTTGAACAATGCCTTGAGCCACCGTCCCTACTTCCCCTTCTCCTGTACTACTAAATAAAACTACTGCGCCCCCACAACTCCTTCCTCTCAGCGCCACAATCCCTGCGCCCGTGTTAACGCACTTCCAATTCAATTTCCCTGCGCTCCAGTCCCCAGCGCTCCGTTATTTGATATTTAAAAAATTAAGAAACCTCTTTATTGTTTATATATAGTATTACATACCTCTCCTCATAAGTAAATGTAGTTTTTAATTAATTTTCGTAATTAATACTACACTCTAATCATACATACTATATAATTACAGTTTTGTAATTAAATTTTAGCGGCATTTACTACTAATATAGTAGAAATTCGTCAGTGATAGAACTAAAATCGAAAATTGACAGAAGGCGTCTGAACAAGACTTTAACATACATTTTTTTGGAACGTTTTTTTCAATCTAGATGACGTAGGGGTTAGTAAATGGTTACCACGCATAAGGTATCGGGTTAGAGTCTAACCAAATGCGCTCCATTTTTGAGAAAATATTATTTTTGGATGGGAAAAGAATTTGCGAGCTCTTCTGACTGACATTTTAAGTGTTAAAGTGTGTACACGCCCCGGAATCAGTAATTTGGCGTAATGGTCAATTTTAAGAAATTATACATGAATTAATAATTATACATACAATACATTTGTTATCCTGTTTAAAACCAAATTGAGAACAATTGAATAATATAAATATATAGATATCAATTAAAATGTATATAGCATTAACACAAACATGCTATACAAAGATTTGTTCGATTCGTCACTACATGATTTTATTAAGACTTAAAAATATCGTAACTCGTATTTTATTATCTTTATAGCTTTTTCTCTGTTTTATGGATTTGGTTTTAGTACATTTTTAAGTTTTATTGAAATCATATTTAAGTGAACAAATCCTATTTTTGCATATACTATAACAAATAAGTTTATGACATTTTGGATTTTAGATGGTACAAGTTTTATGAATCAATTTTGGACCACAATTCCCTACTATATATATTATTGTGGTTATTAGAATTAATATTCATATCTTATATAATTTATATATACGTTTAAGATTAAATGCTATGTTTTTTGGGAGTATTTCACATGTATAAAATCAAAAGAACAAAATATATATTTATAGACAGTTATAAAGAAATGTTAATAAATCTAATCTGTAAACATTATGGAACATTTTATATTTGTGTTATAATTATCTTTTATATAAATTACGATTTAACAGAATCAGTTTTTGGACAAGTTGTATATTTACGTTTCTGTGCTCTGTGCTCTGTGCGGGTGTGTTACTACTATCATATGTTGATCCATTTAATCAGAGCATCATATTTCCACGTACGATACTATACGAGTTACCGTAGTAGTACTCATATATCACAACATAAACAAACGCCGGCTGGAATCGTGCAAATCAATTGCAGTCCCACGGCCGGAGCCGCAGCCGCAACCGCAGCGGCAATCGGTGACTGTCAAAACAGTCTTTGCCGTTATCAAATGGACAACATATATATTTTGTTCTATTTAATTATAAAAAAATAATTAAGACATGCTAAAAACATAATTGACTTACGAACAAAGATGTTGGACATCAGCGTAGCTGGTAGACAGAAGACGATGACCAGGATATCAGCAACAGCCAGATTGACGATGAAGAAGTTGGTAACGGTTCTCATTCGGGGAGATCGAACCACGACGGCAATTACAAAACAATTACCGACAAGACCAACCGCGAATACGATAAGATACGCGATACAGAAGACAGTCGTCATGGTGATAGAGTGCCGATAGAATAAATCGTTTGGAGCACCGACCGAAGATGAATTATTTTGTAATATTTTTGATATCTCGCTATCTTTTAATAACTCTATACTGTTTAATTCAGGAATTGAGTTATCCTGATGAATTTGATTGTTCACCATGTCAAGGATAGAATTAGAAATAACGTCCATATAATTTGTGGGGGTCGGTTTAAAGATAGTTGTATCGTAGTTATACCTCAAAAATGCATCAGGTCTTAGAGTTATCGGTTGCCTATTTGGCTCAACATTATGATTTTCTTGCTCGGATTGTCTTAAGGGTGCCATTTCCGAATATTTGGGTACCATTTCAGTATATTAAAAACGTTTTATGTAAGTTTCTACATTACACCGGCAATTAAATTTGCCACTGTTAAATAATTTAGAAAATATAATTATGCCTCTTTGAAATCATTAATTTTTAAGAGAATTATATATTATATATTTAACAACACAATTCACGGTTAACTCGAATGCACATTTTAACGTAATGTTAGACGCTACGATGCTACGGTGTAGACGTAAACGTAGAGCACGCTGCCCTACGTTAAGCTCGGTTGTTGACTTGAAAACTTATTTCCAGCCAGAGCAAGAGAGCGCTGATGCTACTAGTGAGGCGACCACGAAACGAATGGTGAAATAACTACACTGCCACCCCATATATATACTAACACGACTGTGGCCCGACTATGAGATTCGGGGATGTTCGACAATAGTAGGGAGTGGGCGGAGACTTCATATAATATACGGCGGTAAAAGCTCGCTGCACTTCCAAAGTTCAGTTAGCGCTTGCGCCTCGTTTGTACTAAGCTTTTATATATGTCATATACTGTTATACATAGAGTAGGAGTAATATGCAATTTGCTTCTCAAAAGATTAAGCTAACAATGAGTATTTATTAATTAATTATACACCTATATGGTATATGACCAATCAGCAATCAGAAATATGTATTATCAAATAACAATTTAATGTTTGAATATTTTTTCTGTGCACTTTATTTAAATTAAAAAATCAGAATGTTGCTAAAAATAAAACTCCAGCATAAAAGCAGAAATGGGCTAAACCGGTATTAAACATTTTATTGCTTTATTATTTTTCCAGGGACATTTTGCTTTAATGTTTATTGCTGCATCAGAATATTTTATCAAAAACTTAATCTGATGGTAAAAATATACATACGTATAATGGGAGGACTGCTGAGTTTAATCTCTTATAGTACATTAGTGTAACTTTGTGCTAATTGATTAAATTCATTTGAAAGTAGTACAGGTTTACTGGATTTATCATGTTGGCCTAATTAGGTACTAGTACAATAATACTCGTCACAAAGACTTCTATGGTTTTAACTTTGATACTGTTGATCTGATACTGAGCTAAAAACCATCAAATTATTATATGCAGATTATTGTAAAAAGGATTTGGAAATCTTGTCAATATCTATAACAGTTTGCATTTCCGTTCTCTTCTTCTTATTTCCTTTTCATTCAATAACTACTGGTACAAAGATCGTAAAACAAAACTGTCAATGTTAAATTGCAAAAATCTTTTGAAATCGGAAATAGTTTTCAGGAATTTAGGAAAAATAAAACACTTTTTTTTAAAGCATATGTAATGTTTATTATTATAAAGTTTGTTTTCTGTTTCTTTTGTTGCTTTAGTTGAAGGCATAAGACAATCAATCATAAGATAGACAGGCTTCAATTCATTAATTTATCACAAAATGGTTATAAAAATGATAAATTTTAATACTTAAACTATAATCTTAAAATTAATATGGTAAGAAGGATTTTTATATTTATTTGAGTACCAAACAACAAATAGTTCCAAGGGTGAACTGTTTTTTATTTCGGTATCCCAAACGTTCTACGACTATACGAGTAGTGCTATCTACGGTGCTACGGTTCTACAGTTCTACAGTTCTACGGTACTACGGTCTACGGCTGTATGGGCTATGGGTATATACAATGTCTTTTAGATAATCTGTATACATCGAAACAGTGGATAAACTAGGAGGTTTTTGTCTGTTGAGTGCAGTTTGCTGAAGTGCTTTAATCTTCGTGCTCTATTTATTTTGCGACACTTCAAGGCCGGCACTAGAATGGCCACCACATTAAATATGGTACTTTTAAATATCATAAAATGTTTGCATATGATATTTTATGTGGTGAGTTTTTCTGAATTAAACATTGCTTCGAATTTTCTTGAACCAGCTGCACTTTTCTTATTTCTCTAATGTTCTAGGTTATTATTTGACCTCGCTGAGTTTAGTAAGGGAAGTGTTTGTAACCCTAATGGTTTCTGGGTCATAGATGTCTCTGTATATCACTTCTAAGAGGGACACCACTATTTCTTAAGTTTGGTATACTGACTTCTACTTTAAGCGGTTCTCCACGATTCTTAAACTCCAAGGTTTTAAGTCTACTGTTGTATTTAGTTGATAACCCTTGATTATCTTTGATGCGAAATGATTTCTTTACTGGTGGCGGTCGATGAGAGTGAGATCTGTAGACAATATGATTTACAGTCGTTAGCGGTGGTAGGGATGCTAATGGCGCCCTCTGTAATAGTCCTGGAGATCCTTGGGTGAGATCATCTTTCATGGTACCTTCTGAAATAAATGATATTATCTCTTAATAGAATGCAAACAATACTCGTATAGTTTCAACTTCCTAATAGAAAAAGTAATGCACCTGTGAAGGAGTGTCCTCGTCGCCATTGGTTCGTTGCTCTTGGAAGACTTTTCCTCGGAAGTGAGGGTGTTGCAAAGGACGGATCATGCCTAACTTCAAGTGGCGATGATTTTAATGAGTCCTCGTAGCTGCCACTATGAAATAAATGGACTGTGATATTGAACTGCTGTGATAACTGATAATACATTTTGTAATATAACAATTAACTAACTTGCTACTGTCGTCCGATGACTGATGATCTGAGTGACCACAAGGGCAAGGAGCAGTGTATCTAGTTGGCCGGTTAATGACGATCCCTGAATCTTGACCACTGGAGTACAACGACGTAGCGGAAGCCTCCATAACGCCTTGGTTACTAAGATTTATATTACATATTACAAAATATTCATGTCTTAGAGCATCTATATCTTAGAGCATATATATATGGAGAGAGAATGAATGACAATGAGAATGAGAAGGACACACTTTTAATCTATAGGAAACATAGGCTATTCACACTCCATATATATAAGCTCTAAGGGCAAAATGCACATATATGAGGCCATGACATCATGAAAACCATGGTGCCATCGTAGGAATACGGAAATATTTGACGTTAAATATATGTAATAAATACAAAGGTCACTGAAAGAGTTTACCAGAAGTTTGCCAGATTAAATTATTAATATCTATTACATTCTTTTGGTTAGTTTTAGACTTAAATTTCCGCGATTTTGATAAGTTTTCTCGAGATTTCCTAAGTTGTTGAGAAAGACACTTTCTTCATCCTTGACAATAACTTATGGTAAAGCCTACCTTGCATCTTGAACACGTCTCTGGCGTCGGTCACAAGAATCACTCGGCTTCTGGGTCGGGCAGCCTAAATGACGCTCTCCGTGTAAAGGGTTCCCGTGGGGACACAGCGGTTGTTGAGACTTTGTGGAGATTCCGGTGTAGCTATCTGATTCTCCGTATAATGATGGACCTTCGGGATACATACCTCCAGGACCGACAGGTTTTGCTTCTGCCAGCATCCCAGCCAGTTGGGGATGAGTAAACGCAGGTTTTGGTCGCCTTTTTGAAAAATATTTTGTGTTTGTATTTTATTCTGATGATGATCTCGATTAGGAATGAGTTAATAAATATAATGATCTGATGTTTGCAGCAATTAGATAAATTATGTAAAAGAGAAGTAGCGATTGTAAAGCACTGCGTTTAAGAAGCAAACAAAACTGAAGCTAATGAGACCTTTAAAAATGAAAAGCTGATGATTTGCGGATTAACCAAGTTTGTACACTTATTTCTTCAACACAAGAACACTTAAGTATGGCTAAAAATTTGTTGAACAAAAGATTTAATTATAAGGAAATGTTCTAGCAAATTTATGTTTTCCAAAATTCTGCCTTTTTCTAATATCTTCTCAATTTATATGTCTCAATGTAAACTTATTATAGTTGAGAGTTAGATATTTGTAGAAAGAAATCTGCGCAGATCTAATGTACAGTATTTACAACAAAAAAATACATTTTTTCATAAAAAAAAATTATATACTTTTTATTTTACATACTTAAATTAATTATTTAAAATATTTTCAAATCAAACTTTTTTATAAAATTATCACGTATTAGAGACTACTTCATGAACTAAATTAGGGATCGAAAACCTTTCTAACATAAAGAGGCATTCAATAAAAAGTCTTTTAGAAAAAGCATTTGCAGAAGTTGAAAATTTTACCTTAATTTATCCTATTCAAGAAAATATTTTAAACAGATGAAACTTTGGGTACATTTGTAATTATTTTAATATTTATGAAAACTTTTTTTTTCAGTAACTAGCCGTTGCCAACCGCTATATTAATGGTGTCAAATAGATCGATTTTATAAAATTCTATGTACAGAAACCAACTAATATTAGAATTATTTTATTATTTACAAGCACTAAGTAATACTCCTATCTTATTATTTATATATCCTTATAATATGTAGAGAAAGGTTATACCAATGTTATGTAAAATATATATAACCTAATATTTGAAAGGAATAAAAAAATTGGAATAACACTGGACTAAATGAATCGAACTTGAAGGAGACTATGTTAATAAATAAAGCGTTGAATGAATTTTAAAACTACCCTCGTGGGTTAAGTGCAACATTTATAACACTTACATAATCCTAAACTTATTAGGCAGGATTGGCATATAATATCATAACACCACAAAAATAGTCTACGCAGTAGAAGGTTGTCGGTGATAGAACTCAGCGTCGGAAATAGGCTAACGTTAAATAAATTAAATAAAAGAAGTGTACTTTACGCAGAGCGGAGGTTCGACTCCGATATCGGTTCCGACATTATTAAATTGGAGGTTATAATCAATATTGCGCTCGAAGGTTCAATAGAACAACCCTGGTGCTACTCTGGCCCTGCTGCAGTCTTATCTTAACATAAACAACTCTCGCCCTGCATTCGAGACCACTCGAAGAGAGTAATGTAATCTGACTCGTGGGTAACTTTGGAAAGCTACATATATTAGGTACTAACTGAAATTAAAGAGGCTGAATGATGTTAGTATTAATTTGTTTTATTAGACCTGCCCTCAACAGTCTTAACATTGACATTTCCATTTCGATAAAACCACCTTTCTTGTTTCAAAATCTTGTTTCAAAAATATGAACCATTTTTTAGTATAATGAAACATAAAAGTTGAAGAAGCGGAGACGAGCTATTACATAAATAAATCTTCGACCTACAGTAATTGTCGTAATTGTATTATTAACCTATAATTTGCTTTGACGTCCGCTGTCCACCTCTTCATTCTGTTGATTATTGACTTAGTGTGGGTTTGGGGTCTAGGGTCTGAGGCTCTGGGGCTCTGGGGCTCTGGGGTACGCCGTACGAATATGAGTCGCTTCAACAGACACTGATTGCACGATATATATATCGAGTGCATAATCTGCATCCCACCAACACCAGTACCATAACAATATGATATGGATAGTCTCCACTACATAAACTCAATGGCCATGGTCATAGAAAATACCATATGCGATTATAGTCTCAGTAACGTTCGAGTCATTAGTTCGATGGTCCGATGGTCCGATGGTCCGATGACTAGATAACCTACTACCGGTATTGATTCAAAATAATTTTAAAGAATACTGCTTTATCAATTATTGTTTATGTCAATACGGTCATCAATTTTAATTACATTTTAATATCTTCATTTCAATAGTCTGTTGATATGATTTCGGTTAATTACTTAATGGATATATTGATAGCCAGTGACGTATTGGGTAAGATAGCGACTGGTTTTAGCGGGAAACATTTTGTCATGAGTTATAGATTTCTTTCTATCTAGGGCAACCATAAGCAACTATTTTAAACAACGGGCAACGAGATTGGAGGAGAGATCCTAAGGAAAATAATGGAAGAGAGTAGAAAGGAGGGGGGGGGGGGGAGAAGAGGAGGAACGAAAAAGAGAAAAGAGTACTTTACAAGGAACGAAATAGCGACAGAAAAAGGCGCAAGTGTGAAAGAGGAGTTAAGGAGCAGAGACAGAGAGATACAGCAGCAGGAAAGAATGGAAAAAAATTATAACAGAAAATATAATGAAATATACAAGACGATTTGTGAGAGAGATCCAAGAATACATACGACGACAAGAGACAAGGAACATAAGATCAATCGTAAGATAGTGGGAAATAGAGAGGAAAGGTATTAATGTGGGAGTAGAGTAAAAAGTAAAAATAAGATTGTGTAGCTATTAAAAGGAGACAGTAAAGATGGCGGAGATAGAGAGAAGGAACGAGGAAAGAGAAGGAATGGCAGAAAAGAAACAGGAGCGAGAGTAACAGGAAGAGTGAAGCTGTAATAGTTTAAGTCTATTTATTTTGTTTCAATTTATTTTTATTTGAAGGAGTGAGAATGGGTAGATAGAATAAGGAACACAAATGAAATGTAATTAATCCCAATGATATCTAATTTAATGATTTAAGGCGGAAGAATATAGTGTCTAATGGTAAAAACATTAAAATAAAATAATAAATAGAACGGGCAACCACAAATTTACGTATTGAAACATGAGAACGAAGTAATTAGCAGCCATCTATTAATTATGTTACACACAAAGTAAGTTGGAGGGGGTGTAATCCCATGTCACAATACTTTTTTGGTGACATATTTTAATGGTCACAATATTATTAATATTCATTAATATGCCATTCATTTCTTTTTGGTTAGGGTTCTGGTTGGGTGAGATATTTTATTATGCATAGAATTATTATTAATGGTGATTTTACGGAATAGAAAACAACTAGCTGTTTCAAATTTGCTATAGTAATGAAATAATAAATGATATCTTTGATTAACATATACATTATACATACATTTCCTACTCAGGGATGCTCCATTTCGACAAAAATGAAAAAAATACACGTTTATCGTTTGTAATTAGTATATTTTGCCGTGCTGCAAATTTTAGGTTTCCTTTTTATAGGTTATAATTTCTGCATATTCTTTTCATTAGGCTTTGAAAATGTACAAATGTACAAATTGGGCAATAAAATGCTTGAGCCGCATGTTTCTTAGGCTAAGGCTATCCTAAAAGTAAGGTATACCAAAACAAACCGATAAATTTGACGCAATTGAAACACACTATCACATCAGAAATGGCGGCAGTCCCGCCAACAACGTGTCAACGCGTTGTTCCAATCTTGATTCGAGATTAAAGGAGTGCAAGCAGCGTGAAGCTCGTCATTTAGACAATATTGTTTTTTGAAAATCTTTTTTCCGGTTCATTGTCTATAAATAATAATTAAACCATCTATTTTGTTATCTATATTGTTTATTTTATTCAGCTATCAAATACCCGATACCGTTTCCGATGCGGTACGACTCTATGCGTAAATCCGCTTCTGTTAATTAATTAAAAAGAACATAGGTAAGCAAACAGATGCTATAAATAACTGTGTTAGTCGTAATAGTCATATTACTGTTGTCATTTGTAACTGATTTATATATGTTAGGTAGTGGTATTGACAATCTATTTTATTATGACCAGTACGAAAATAATTCAAATTGTAAATTAACAGGGTATATTAATGTAATAGCTGACCATCACAATGATATTGGACATTTGATTGGAAAATAGGTCAAATTAAGGATACACGCCTAGTTTGCTATAAGTTAAAAAATCAGATCAAAAAAATTGATTCGCATTTTTCTATGTATTTATATAAATAAAAATAAATGCTGTTCGTTGGTAAGCGCATTGCTTGAAACCATAAGCAACTATTTTAAACAACGGGCAACGAGATTCGAGGAGACATCCTAACGAAAATAATGGAAGAGAGTAGAAAGGTGGGGGGGGGGGGGGTAGAGGAAGAACGAAAAGGAGAAAAGAGTACTTTGAAGGAACGGAATGGCGACAGAAGAAGGCGCAAGTGTGAAAGAGGAGCTAAGGAGCAGAGACAGAGAGATACAGCAGCAGGAAAGAATTGAAAAAATTTATAACAGCAAATATAATGAAAGATACAGGCCGATTTGTGAGAGAGATACAAGAATACATACGAGGACAAGAGACAAGGAACATAAGATCAATCGTAAGATAGTGGGAAATAGAGAGGAAAGGTATTAATGTGGGAGTAGAGTAAAAGAGGCCGGATCGATTTGGACCAAATTTTTTTTTAATGATCGTAATAGTCTTAATGACGTGTTTAGGGTAAGAAAAATTGGAAAATTGGTAAATTCTGGGAAAAATAATAGTGCTTTTTTTCTATGGGATTTTTGTTACTATGTGTGGAATTCTGATTGATTGAAATTTGAACAGGATATCTGTCGGGTCAGTTAGTTTACTATATTAACAAAAATGTAGTCTTCAATTGACACTTCACCAAATTGTTTACTGGATCAATAGATAATTTATATACAGGGTGTCTCAACATTCAACGATAAGCGGGCACCAGAGGCTGGTTCTGCTCATGACTACACAAGAAAAAAAAAATTATCTCATTTTGTTTAGGAATTAGAAAAAAAAGTAAAAATTTTTGGAAAATTGAAACACCTTAAGATGTTTTTAACTACCATGACCACAATTTTTCAAATATTTCTGATTTGTTTTTTGTATCGGCAACCTAAATAGCACTGCTATCCACCACAAACATTAAAAATCCCAGAATGCCAGTAGTTTTTACACAAAAATCAATCGAAATTATTTTTTTCCCTAAATTTTTTAAAGATCTTTACTTTCAGTCCACTTTAACTCATCGTGTAACTCATTTTTTTTTTTTTTTTTCTTGTGTAGACATGAGCAGGACCACCTTTTGATGCCGGCTTATCGTTGAATTTTGGGACACCCTGTATGTTAAGATATATTAACATTTAAAAAAGTCATTTTGTCTCTTTAATTATTAAAGGGATTCAACGTTGTACACATTCCAAGTGCAATGGACATCACAATCCTTGTGTAAGGTTACCAACCTTACAGCTCATAAATCTCTGCTATATGTATTTATATATAAAAATATCAAATAATATTTACAGCTATTTCAAGGAACAATCAAATTTCAATATTATGTCTGCCTTAGCAGGGTTAAATAAAATAAAAACTTATTATTCTTTGATTTGACTTGATTATTTGACTACCAACAGTTACAGAACATTACCACAGCACTGACCTACTCAACAAATAACTCACGGTAAAATGCATTTCACGTCATACAAATATGGCCGACCATTTCTAGCGCTAAAACTACAATTCAAACTTTTAATTGCTATATCTCCGTCAATATTTAGATATTTAATAAAATAGACACGCCCCCTCGGGCCTGGAAACCGTGTCATTCTTCCCGCTGTGCCACCCTGTTGTTCAAACTAAAAAAGGATTGAACGGGTCAAAAGGACTAATAGCATAACAGCGCGCTAATAACCACATATGACAAGAATGGTATTGACACTTGTAACAATTTCCTGGTAATATTCCCTTTGTGTTGAACACAAAGCGTAAATTCGGCGAATTGTTTAATGCAACAGTTTCAATATCAAGTTCAATTTGATTATTTAGAGCCGTTTGACATAACTTTGTTACCATGTCATTAATTTCATAGAACAAACATTTAAAATCTCCTAATCTAACAGTAATTATAAAAACATTTCTTTAATTTATTCGTATTAACTTAAACACTAATTTTGTCAAGAGCGAAATTTTAAATTAAAAATGAAGTATTAACAGATAACATGCTCAGACATGTAAATCCTTTTTTTTTATATAAAAAAAATCGATTAATATGTAAAAGTACAAATATTATGTGTATATAGTGTGACCTCTGCCCTCTCGTTCTAGATGCGATGTACATACGATACAAGTATACCTTAAATGTTATATGACTGAGTGTAAAGGTGAGTATCAACAGATCTTCTTTGTATGGCTACTCATACAAGTGCGTGCACTGTTCAGTAACGTATGCGTCGAAACAGTGGCATTGGAACAGTAATAAAATAAGTTGTCTTACTTTGCGGACCCACCTCCTGTTGATGTGAAGTCATACATTTTAAAAATTTAAATTTAAAACTTTATTAAAACAACACATTTATAAAATCAATTATCCCAAAATAACAGAACTAAGTAAATGTCACTATTAAGTAGCGAAAGTAAACTTCTAATGGTAACAAACAAATTTTAAACATTGAATCTAATAATCAGTTCTGCCCTGATAACTGAGCTCCAACTATAATTCCATAATTCGGTCGACACTGGGTTCTAAGGAATGTCTTTAAACGTTTGAATTGAAGTTTTGGAGTTTGACACAAAATCAATTTAGCATTTCCAAACAAGAAAGTATCTAGCCCTTACTCGGCCTTTATCATAGGGTCATTCAGTTAGAGATAACAGGTAGTCTATAACAAACAAGCAAACAATTTACTTATATAATGTTTAATTCGTTGTTTACTTTTTAATAGTTTTAATATTTTAGATTACATGTAACATCACACCCACATTGTCACACCTTGAATACGGATAAAAATGCATAAATCGAATATTAGTGACGAAGTAACTGGTTCCTGTGTTTTACTTGTTACAATACACATTGATACAGAACCAATTAATAAAATAAAATACGAAACAACAAATTAACGACAACAGAATGTTTTACAAACAAGAAAGACGAAACATGGTTTGCCTAAAAATAAAATTTGTTGAAGTCATTCTTGTCCAGTAGATATGTAGTTACCAACACTATTATAATTATTGTGTGCATTTTTGGTTAATTATCTATCTAGTACATTTAATTTAATGAGAATTTTTGATTTTAATAACATTTCAGAATACACAAGCCCATTCAAAGGATGGTACCCCCCTTAATGTAAAAAAGCTTGATGTTGTAGTTAGTAAATAAAGTAGGTAGGTATTAGGAATATAACGAATGTTTGATTTCCTACAAGGCCATTTTTCGACTCCAACATTCACGCATGCGATTGCGAATATCGGATTTTTAAATATCCCCCAAATCTTGGCATATGGCATCAACACTTTTATTCCTGAGTTTAATATTCCTTTACTCCATTTTAATTACTAAATGCTTTACTTTGCAAATGCTTTACTCCTATCATTTGCGTTCTCAGTAAAGATATCATTTAAAGTAGTTTAGTGTCATTAAAAATTTGGTATCTTACTTAGCTCCATTGTGCGTTTAAAAAGTTGAAAGGTTATTTCGGTTATTATATAATTGTTATTTTATATTGCAAGTTCAAGTAGTAACTAAAATAAAAATATTGTAAACCGAATCAGTTGCATTGTTATTTTATAAATTATTTTCACTTTTAGTTGCCAAATACACTCTCAAAAATTTCGCATACTCTGCGTTGTTGAGGAATGCGTCAATTAAAAAAGATGCGAGTATTCGTTACATCTCTAGTAGGCATTCTTACCAACACTATTATAATTATAGTGTGCATTTTTGCTTAATTATCTGTCTAGTAAATTCTAATTTAATGAGCGTAGGTGTTATATTGAAAAAATATATATTCCAGTGGCCTCCTCGAACCGTGTCATTTCTCCCTTTGTGCTACCCTATTGTAACGTCACTGTCAGTACTAGAGATGTAAAACTACTAGTGACGTATACAGTGTGAAATCAAACTTAAAAAGGATAGAACGGGTCAAAAGGACCAATAGCATAAGAGCAAGTTAATAACTACATCTACATATGACAAGAATTGTATTTGACACGTGTAACAATTTCCCGTTTAATATTCCCTTTGTGGTAAACACAAAGCGTAAATCGTAGTGTAAAAAAAAAGTATGAACACTACTATCACAAGTTTTTTTAAAAATTGGTGCAACTATTTAGGATTCCAAAATGGTATAATACTCCAGGAAAACTAGCAATTAAAAAGAATTATGCATACTATTTCTAAACAGGAACCAAATTTCATAAATTGTTGTTGTTGATAGTTATCTCTTTTACAATACCCAAAATAGGTTTTTTATAGTTGAATGAAATGAATATTTGAAAAATTGTGGTCATGGTAGTTAAAAACATCTTAAGGTGTTTCAATTTTCGAAAAAAAAATTTTTTTTTTTCTAATTCCTAAACAAAATGAAATAATTTCTTTTCTTCTTTTTTTCTTGTGTAGTCATGAGCATGACCACGCTCTGGTGCCCGCTTATCGTTGAATATTGGGACACCCTGTATATTGATTGACAATATATAATATATGTAGCAAGTAAACAATTTGGTGAAATGATACGCTATGTGAAATATTTGCTAGTAATTTACACCAATTGCAGTTCGCATCAACTTTTTCGTCGCTTGGATTCTGATAGGTTAAGTGGTTTCGGAAATTGCAGCACATAACATTCATATTGTGTATAAGCGAGCAACTGAACTGTAAGCAAACTTTTTCATGTCAAAAATTCATAATTTGTACTGGGCACGTAATACTACTGTCTGTTTTCACAAAAAGCAAGCAAATTTTCTCTTTCTTTACTTATTTATTCAAGTGCCTAGATAAGTTTTAAATAATAAGGTTGTTTCTTATTCGATTTGGTTGAAAATTCTTATTACGGATACAATTTTGTGATGCTATTTTTAAAATCATTTAACACGTTTCCCTACTTTTAACTTTTGTGTTATAGATAGGTTACCCGTAAATAACGAAATTACATCTAAAATGAAATCTGGTCTTACATTTCAAACAAACAAAATAAACTGATTCTGACAGCGTAATTAACCATTTACTTGTTGAAGGGATGGAAGTCTAAAAATAATCATCAAATATTTCTGTTCTTTTTGTTTTAAATTAGAGCATCCCCAATTCCCTTTGATGAATCAAGAATTCTTGATTCTTGAGCCTTGACGCATCTTATAGAGTCAAAAGTCTTGACAAGAGGGTTGCAAGGGGTATAACACCATTATAGATCATTAGTAGAGAATCAACGGAAAGTAAAAACAAAATAGGGGATGAGTTAATATCTAAACTCTTAACTTGAAATCAAAGATGTTTGCCAATTATTCTAAATAGATTTATAAAAAACTAAAGTTACAAGAATTTGTACATCACAATCTCTTGAATAGCAAATAGTCAAAGAACTGGGTTGTGTCACATGCGCGTAATTTGTAAATCACTCTATACTAATACCACTTTCTCGTATATGTTTCTTTCCTTCGCCATCCCCTTCTCTCTTCACATTTCGCAGTGCGAACTCATTTTTTAGGGGTCGTTTTTTAAATTTTTGATTGAAATATAGGTTAATGTACATATGTATATTGGCGTTTCTATTTATATAAATATAATTTTTTTTTACAGAGATATAGCTATTTAAAATTTTAATTTCAGTTTTGCCGCTTTTGTTAGCTCTGTGTATGATGTCACAGAAAAAATAAGTACTTTAATCAACAGTCATAATATAAAACTTGATGGGATGGGTAGAGCTGTTAGTAGTAAATGTGTCACACACACACACTCGTATGCGTCTCTATTGTATAAAAGAAATGGTAAATCATTGGATACGATGTCACATATTTAGATTTATTTTTTATAACATTAAGCGTCGTACACATACATGCGACATCCAACATTTGTTGGAAGAAGTTGTGCAACACGGCCGCACTAGTCCGACATGCAACTTAATACCTCGCGTTTTACGAATTCCTTTAACTTGTTTTAGAAAAAAAAGTAATAAAACTCAGTTATTTAACAAGGGTCTGTTAATTTGTCCATTTAAACACCATTGTTCAACTGTTTTTATTTGTTTAAAACACAACTAAAGAAAACGTTAACACACTCTGAGATTATAATGGAGACTCAGTAGATACTCGACCCTTTTATTCGAGATCACATTCAAAATCGTAATCCTTTTAGATGTTCCGAATCAGGATTGAAACAATTTTGTTACATAAAAATACTACCTAGATAGCATAAATAAGTGTTTTATTAGTGTCGCATGTTTAAGTCGCACTAGTCTGTACGTTAAAAGTACAACACATTTAGCACACTCATGTCTAATGAAAATATATAAATGTTGGATGTCGCACGTTGTATGATGTAAATCGCACCAATGTGTATAACACATTAGATCTCTTTAATGATAAACAGACAAAAATGACTATTTTAATTGTTAATATCTCCTAAAAAATTTCGACTTATTAAAATATAATAGGACATTTGTGGTGCTAATATTCAACTTTGTCAAAATATTGTACAGTTTCATAGAATTTAATTTATGGTTCACAACCCCATTGCTTTGTAATAAACTAGTAAATAAAAACATCCAGTAGTTTCTAGAGCTTTAAAGAAATATGTAAGTTAACTTTGTATTTCGTTTTGCAGTACAACCTTGCAAAACGTTGCATTATATTTATGTTCGAAACGAACTGCGCGAACTGTACGAACTGTAAAGGGTATTTCGTTATACCGCTAAGAATAGTTGTGTGCTACAGCCTGTAATGAATATCAAGATAAAAATCGCACACTTGAAATAGCTAAGTTAACCCATTTGCGTGCTGCCCTTGACATGGGAGAGGGCAACCCTTCAAATCTCGAAAGTGCAGAACATTAAGCGGGGTCCTTTGTCCCTGAAGGTATAACTTTATATATATTTCATGATATTTGTCCCATTGAACCAATAACATAAACAAACATCGACAAAATGTATTATTTATCAACATCAGAATACATTTCAGATGTACTCGTACATATTAAATAAATGCAGTGCCCACCTAATGGTAGAGCGAGTGCAGCCGCACCAAGTTCATCAACTATAATGGATAAGCTTTTGTAGTATGTATTAACAGTGGCGTACCTAGGAGGGGGGGGGGGGGTTGTAAAAACAGCTTGTTAACTTCATATTTACTAGTTTACTATTAGATTTCTACGAGTTTTGAATTACTATATGATTAATCCAGAGTTGAAAATATTATTTCTAAAAATTTTGTTCGGATACAGACATCAGTGCCGACATTGAGTAGAAGTTCTATGTACCTTACAATTGCTATCAAATTGCTATCAATTGCTATTACAATTGCTTGTCTAAATTGAAGTTGATTATCTTCGTTCCACAATGAGTGATTTAAGACTACAAAATCTTAGAACAAGACACTACAAATAATATAAATTTTGAGAGCACTATACACGATTTATCTACTATGAAACTTATAAGAGGAAATATAAAAAAATGTTTACATGCACATATGTGTACAATTTGTTTATTAATCCGAATGAAAATATTTTTTTTTTTTGTAAATTAGCTATATGTTTTGTCTCATATGTGGGGAACCTGCGACCTCCGTAAGTTTCTTGTGGTAAAAAGTATCTTGTATTTTTATAAAAGTTGCAATTATAGCTATATCAAGTTATGCGGCCTCCTTTATTACTGCCTAATTTAAATATGGCATCCAATGGTAAAAAAGTTCCCCACCTATAGTTTGCCTCAATTACAATTATTTATTTATGTTTAAAAACCATCATTTGATTGACTTAGGACGTCCGCACATCGGCCTACTGATTGAAAACGCCAGCTCCGAACCGAATGAGAATGGAACTGTGTTGTGAGTAAGAGTACGCACGTGTATACGAGTAAGAAACGCACACGGCACGAATGAAACAAAACTGATTTGAAATTGGTTTTGAGCACGTTTTGAGCGACTATTAATTACGTTGCATGCTTTTGATGGTAAACATCGTGAGCAGCGATGTGCACAAATACTTTTCAAAAGTATTTAAATACATATATACTCATAATACGACACAATAAAATCCCCTATTATGCTATTGTTCAAAATTCTCATCGTTGCGCGGCTAGTTTGCAACCAGTTGACCCGTGTGCAAGCGCGGTAAATTTTAGACCGCCCCAGGTGGGAAATATTCTAGGTACGCCACTGTGTATTATACTCCTATATAAGCATAAAGCAGAAAAAGCAGTGGTTGTTTTATGACTATATATTTATAATTGAAAACTTAAATTAAATAGCAGTCACTCCATGGTAACGGTTACTACAATATACAAATAAACATCTGAGAAACAGTGACACTTTATTATAGTAATGTGTAACGGTCGTTACTATGAAGTGTCTTTTAGATATAAAGAAAAGCACATTTAGTGGTTAGCGTAATTAAAATGACACATTCCATGTATAAGAAGAATTTATTTGTTATTCAGAGATGATAAATATACAGATTTGATTTACAAAATGAAGATGATTTCATGATAATGGCAATTTCTTCATCGGCCTACCTTTTGTTTCTTCGTACGCAAGCTATACAGAGAGCAGTAGCTAGTGCGCCTGCGAAGACAGCAACCCCTAGTGCAACTGCCCCCAGTTCTAAACCAGTTAGGGGTAGTCTACCTGGTCGCGATCCTCCTATCGCCGGCCGCAAGGAAGCTACTTCTAACACCGGAAGTGGGGACAAAGACTGTCGAATTGAGTTTTCCTCAACCTTTAAAGTTCTGAAACAAATTTTTTAGTTTCAATATTGTTTTGACATATTTGAGAAGAGAAGATGAAATGATGATCTTACTTTTGAAGTGTCTGCATGTCAACAACTGCGTTTGATCTGGGGTCTACGGCGTAGATGTACACGTCGGTTCTGTAAATATTCAAAATATATTGAATCAAAATGTTTTGATCACGAAGGAGTAAATATCTACACAATACGGCATATTTAAACCAATTATACTACAAACTGAACATATAAGGGTAAAAGAAAATAATCCCCGGTACTCCGAGAGGAGTTTAAACCATAATACAGTTGACCCTTCATTAACGTTGTTAATGTATAAAATCGCATTATAGGAAATCGTGTAAACAGTTTTTTAAATACACACATGAACACACATGAACCGATTAGATACAAAAATGGCCTGCGTTGTAGGCCGTAAAAAGTCGTAGTTCGTCTCTTCAACTCGATGTTGGTGTTTTGTTTAATTGATCATATATATAGTTTAATCAAATATTTATTAAGCAACAGTGTAGTACACATATATTAGAAATAGCTATTAGTATTTTTTTAAATTGATGTGTAAAGTATATTTATCCATTTTGGAATACAACGAATCAGGTAGAAAATTGTCTTGCAGTGCAACTTTCAACCTTACTAGTTTGCTACAAGCTAATTCCAAGATTTATTTTCTACATCTACTTGTGTTAAAAACTAACTCAAGTGTTACATTTCTATTTGTGGAGTTTCTTTTTATACAAAACTCATAGAAAATCATTGTTTGATTTTATGTATTTTTATTAATATTATTAGACTGCCTTCACAAAGGCTGAATACATAAGTAAATTGACACAACGCTAATTGAACATGTTGAATGATCAGGGTCTCTCACACTGGAACCTACTACTTTCGACCTCCGACTTTTTCAGTAGGTTGTAGTCGCATTAGCACACTTCATTATGAGATAAAGTTTCTATTTTAATACTAATCAATACACCACTTTATGGAAGAAGTGTGTATTTCATATGTTCGAATTTATATTATGTTCCCTATGTATGTAGATCAAAGTACCCCTCCACTATTTCATACAAAGCGGATCGTTGAGAGGAAAAAACGATACAGATATACTATCAGCGAATTTAAGTTAGATGACATCCTTCTTAAATTACAATGGTATATATATGTATATATAACATATATACCATTATAATTAGTATATATATATATATATATATATATATATATATATATATATATATATATATATATATATATAATTCTAGATAAGGATTTAGAATCGCCATCCAATTACTAGGTTATACACCTAGTAATCGTAAGAATCCTAACTTTATTATAAAAAGATACTAGCACCTTTCGACCTCCATGCGAGGTCATTTTCAGGTAAAACAAATGAAAAAGTTACATTCTCTACTGGCACACTATTCCTTATCAATATAGGTCTCCACGTTAAAACATTGCAAGACAAAATTAACACAAAATTACTCCTGTTAAAGTGAAACTGTATCAAAGTATACTCTTACGTTTGCCGCCCCTCAAAATGTGGCGCACTAACCTAAAACTGATCTTACAATCAACAAAAAACCCATTCAATTTTGTATTACAGCCGCCTTTAAAATCTTGTCGTCCCTAAAATTCGGGCGCCGTAGGCGCGGACCTCACAGCTCTAGGCCTCACTACATCACTGCATATAATATGCACTTCTCTTAACTGCTTCTCATCATAAAGTGTACTAATGCGAAACAACTCTAACACACCCAAAAAATGTCATAGTTATAGTGTGAACCTAACAGTCTTGTCTTTAATGTGCGTGCAGTCTAACATCATCTGCAACTAATAGCGGTGATAAAGTTGTTTAATGAGTCCTATGAAAATAATATTTACTTGTCTGTTCCATGTTCTGAGTTTGACCCAATTCATGAATTCATCGCAATTATAATCGTATTACATCATTGACAAATACGAGTACAAACAATCAATTTATGTGCTACTATTGACTATTGTTGTCAGTAGATATTATCATTATAGTCAGTTTGAATAGGAAATGGAATGGGAAAATCTGAAAAGTGATTTCTAGTATCCATTACACGGGGAAATGCGTGACTGAAGCAACAAATGACCAATACAAAAACGAATTTGTGTCATTCTGTCACACAGGTACACACACACACACACACACACACACACATACACACAAGCACAATCGTTCCTGACGTTTACTGCTGTTGATTTAACTGAATGATAAAAACTCGCTTTGTTTGATTTCAACTACTTCGTATTATCTAATAAGTAGTATTGAATAATAGTACAAGATTTTATTTTTATGATTATTAAAATGAATTTCGATTCCCAAAATAATATCGCTTATATACCTGTATATATGACTATAAACAGAAACTGGAAGCAAAGGAAGTCTGAAAAACCTGATTGACTTTATCATTTAACTAGAGTTTACCCCGTCGCAAGCGACGACAGTCTTTTGTGTATGAATTGAATTTCATTTCAAATTTTAATTCCATTTTTAAATTGAAATATATAACTCGTTCTATATTAATTTTACATACAACAATAAATAATTTTTCATATAAACTGAATTAAAAATGTTGTTTGTATTTTATTTGATTATTAAAAAAGCTTTAAACACTTTGTGCAGTAAATCTTGATTCGATTTTCCTCTTTTGCGATGCAAGCCTATATTGGCCATAAACTCGCGAAATATTGTAGAAATTGCTTCTGCATGTCAACACGGAAGACGGAACTTAGGTAGCTGGGGGAGATACATCCCAAATTAATATAGATCATGGTATAGTGTTCGTCCGGGCGGGGGAAAGGAAGTATAGTGGTGAATCGAACACTGTTCGCCGTGGTACGAGGGGTGCAATGTCCACGGATTTACCCTCATTCGCATACCACCACGGGTTCATCCGGGGAACGAACCGGAAGACACAGAAGTCAGCGTCAAGTATTAATGCCCTCTCCCACTATGTCACCAGAAAGATTTTTTTGGCCCATTTCTGTTGCTGAAACTCAACTCCTACTATTTATGGTGCCTGTGGCCTCAGATATATGTACTGCACCACTGCCTAATAAGTTTGGGACTCTTCTGGTCACTGTGCCGTCAACAAATAGAATAAAAAATTTGTACTAGAGTATAGTTTGTAAGTTTTCTTTTTTATTTAACAAAAACTACGTAGTAAAAGATTAGAATTTCATCTTACTAAACCAAATTATTTCAAGTCAAATGGATCTGTTTGACATTTTGATGTTGATGTACTAATACTGACGAAATTCTTTCTGAAAGTTTTACACAAATTGAAAGAATCTGACCATCCAGACTGACGTAAAAGTAACTCCAAAGAAACTCCACTATTTCTATTGGTAAAACATATATCATTTATATTACATACTCGTAATGTGGTAGTAGTAGTTTAAGCCTTGCTGGAGCTTGTCAATTCAATTTGTTCTCAGTTGACAGGTTGAGTTAGCATTACTAATCAAACGGAACAACGAGCAATATCCGGTGCGCAATGCGTATACATCATGTACGAGTACATAGGACGATGACATTGTACAATACACTGTACCAACTGCAAGCTACCAACCTCTGGGATTCTATTATACTAATAGATGTACGACCTAAATAGTCTGTATGAGTACCATATAATAGATCCTGGGATCCACAATATCACGCATAACTTTCATTTAAATGCATAAGATTACGAGTACATCAAAGCACACGTACCAAACAAATGTTTTCGGATTGAGGACCAGTGATGTAGCTACCGAATAGCCAGAGTATGCAATGAGCAAGAGCGGGCCCCTGCGTCCTTTGTACAAGGAAATTAAGAAAAAATACATGATTAGAACAAAATGGTTTTGAGCTCTAGATAGATTTAAAAATATTTAATTTATTTGACTATCACCCGCGATCTTTTACTATGATTTACTAGTATTGTGGACTAAACTGCTCCTTAATAAGTGTACTCAGTTTATTATAGATTTATACCAAACCTAGAAAACATAACTCTAGTCCGCTGATCGAAGCTTAAGATACAGCAGCCTGCCGTCAGGCATATGTCGTCCTTAAATAGATAATATATTATAATGTATAAAAAAAACTTTCAGAGACAAATTTGTAATTAAAAATTTAGCATAACCTTGATATAACGACCCTCTATATAACAGGTTACGGATAAAACGAACGTCGATGCCACTCTCAAAATTTATTAATGTGGTCCACGAGAAAGCTCATCTATATTTACTATTTATGGATTGTATTTCTGACCTTTCATTAAAGTGTATTTCTTTTAATCATCCTGCAATCCAATTAGTCCGTTATATCGAATATACGAGTATCTCTAACTTTCTTATTACGTGTTATTGTAATGTGCACTATATTTTCATCTCCTGTTTACTTATTAAATACATTTTACAAAAATAAAAATGTTTGTATATTTCTTGTATTATAATTAACAAGAAGAAAAGGGGGATGAGTTCTTTGGCCTGCTAATTCCAGCTACGTCACTGTAGAAGACATCAGCATATTACTCATGATCTTATTATTGGAAGTACTCCTTACATCTATTTAAATAAGAGCATCTTTTGTACTTCGCTCTAAATATTTCTTGTAGATTTATAGTCGAAGAAGTCCGTCACCGAACCGTAAATTTTGAGTAGACAATAATATTCTTGTTTCATTGTGTTAAAAGCATAAAAGGAGGTCGACGGTGATAAGACTCAGTATCGGAAATAGGCCGACGTTAAATAAATTCAATTTTAAAAAAGAAAGAAAGCAGAAACGCTTTTTTTAATGAAAAAAAATATGTTAGTTTTATGTTTTGAAAAATATTTAGATATTGTTTCCTTGATATATCAATTTAATAAAATTTTATTTGAAGCGCGCAGTAGCCAGATTACTGTGTCTTCCGGATCAATTCCCGGACCAGCACTATATTTTCTGGATTTGTTCTATTCAACTGAATATACGAAATGTATAATAATGCATTTATTATGTAGTAGTGACCTGCTTAGTGATCTGTGTCAAATTGTTATCTATAATACACTTAATTATTGTGAGTAATTCACAATAGCAGGAAAGAACTAAACATCCTGGTTAATGCAGTTTCATTTCTTTTTTAATATTTATCTGAGTGCATCAACTTTCGATGATTAGCGCTTAAAACAAAATATATATTTGAGGCATCTCGATGCAAAAGAATGTAAGTGACAAAAGTAAAATTCTTCAGAAAACGAGTGTAAAGTTAAGATCGTATAGGCGTTTTCGTTCAGTAGGTTTTAGAATTCGCGCTATACAGGGTGTCCCAAAATTCAACGATAAGCCGACGATTCAAGGAGTTTTAATGGTTGTGGTGGATAGCAGTGCTATTTAGGTTGCCGATACAAAAAAAAATCAGAAATATTTGAAAAATGGTGGTCATGGTAGTTAAAAACATCTTAAGGTGTTTCGATTTTCGAAAAAAAAAAATTCTTTTTAAAAAATGAGATAAAAACTTTTTTTCTTGTGTAGTCATGAGCAGGACCACCTTCTGGTGCCGGCTTATCGTTGAATATTGGGACACCCTGTATATCTTATATATCTGTCCAAGTTTTCGCTTATATTTCTGTGTCACTTAATAGTTTAGTACATCTTCTATCGTGTGTGCTGGTTATCTCAAGTTTTCTTTGCTTCTAGTCGCCTCATTTATTAACATTTGTAATACATAATTTATAGTCTATAAATACGAGTATAACATTTATAATATAGAGATTACACAACACAGAGAGTTTTAGTCAATAATACTTTCTTTACTTTCAAATATACGCTTCTAGTCTTTAGGCATATTACAGTTTTGTCTGTGCGATGAGTACTTAGAGCATTAAAAAATAATATACTTTAGTGTTAGTGGGTTGTTACATTGTTCACATATTGGTTGTGGTTCTCCTTTAAATAAGTTGGTATGACTAAGATTTATTTATGACCTATCATAAGTAGTTTCGTTTTTAAATCTCAAATAAGAGTTAGGCCTGTCTCAGTATGGGACCGTATTTAAGCGACGGCGTATTCGGACGTAAATCGGCGGGTTGGATGAGCCACAAAGCAAACCGCCTATGTGTGTCACAGATGTCTGTAGTCAGTCGTCAGATAACTAACTTGTGTACTGTAGGGGGTGTATTGGAGTTCTTTAGCACTAATATAATTTATTATGAGAGCAAACTTTAACTTTAATTTTTATCGATACACTACTGGTATTAAAGGGACTATAGCATTTATTATATATCTGAGTTCTGGTTGTCGTGAATTTAAATTTAGTTCTATCGTATTGGTATCGGTATCGGTGTCCATGATTCACTGAAATACAAACATAAACTGCATGCAGAACTCGTCACAAGCGACGTCGCCGATAGATCTCATTTGAACCGTATTGCAGCGTAACAACAAGCGATCTTAGGTATCCCCTCCAGTCTGAGGCGGCTGTTTGCATTTACAAAGGTTCGGATAGGATATCGTTGTAGTAGTGGTAACGCTTGGATAAAATTCGCCTATATACAATTCTAATGTGCGAGGTAGTGCCGCCCGTATTCGGACGGCTTTGTAGCTTGCAGTCTGAGAGCTCCAGAGAGATCTCATTACATTTACATGGTTCGGATAGGTAAAGCGTAGTAGCCCGTATACGTCCGGCAGAAATTCGCTTAAATACGGTGCCATACTGAGACAGGCCTTATATATTAGATATACTTACGCTCCAGAATGGCCGGCGCGTTCGCCTAGACTTTTACCAGTGTGTGGTTCCAGTAAACGAACGCGAACATCTAGTCCTGTAGCTCCCCTTAGCGCAGCCGTCATATTCCCGATGGAACGTTCTACATCAACTGGACCAGCACCGACCACCATCACCAGCTGCTTGGACTCGTCCAAGACGTACACCTACGATATGAAGTTAATTAGTTTTACTGTCTTACGATTACGCTTCACTTCTAACATCCTGAGTGTTTTATAAAGAAAACATATAACTTTTGTTTTAATTAATAAACGACCCACAGGTTCCCTTATAGTCGAACATCTCTAAGGGCCGGTTTTATGGTCTTTTATTTACTTCGGGGTTACGAAACCCCGAGTTAGCTTAGTTCGGTACTTATTTTTGTATCGGGTTTTATGGTCCAAATTTAATCCCGAGTTAGTTAGTAGAGACGTAAACCATATTTTAAGAAATTCGAATGTTTGTTTACAGTTGTAAATCCATGGGAATGCAAGATTCAGTTTAATTATTGTTTTAAAAATGACGGATTTCTCAACTTAGTACTATATTTGTATAATAGCTGATCTTCCTCATCATCTGTTATTGATAATTGATTAAGGTCACTCACAAAATTCATAATAAACAATAATTTAATATTATAACCTAAAATATTATAATAATGATAGCTAAACTGGCTGAGATAGCATGATATTTTATCTCTGTTGCACACTTACTCCGGGTTAAATATTATTACCTTGATTTATGATGGGATATCTTACTCCTTGATTTTAGTTCCGAGTTAGCGTTAACCCTTGATGATAAAACTCATTTTTCGTTATCTGACTATTGAATCAGATAGAGGGTGTACTTGTAGATATAAGTGTATAGGGACTATCAATACATTTCGTCACACAAATTTTTGTGCTCTTTTTTAAATTTTTTTTAAACCTACACTTTTTTTCAGGGCTGTTATATTTTATATTGCATGTGACGTCATAACGATTCTAACCCTTCCCTTCCATTGTTACATCTTGTCACAATTTGTGGAATTCTCACCAGCTTCCCTTGCATGTAACTGAATTTATCACCCCATATTAATGTAGATATTATATGATAACATGTAGCGGCCTTATTATGTGAACTACACTGTTGCGCAAGTCCGGGCATCGAACCCGAAAAAACATCAGCCTAGGGCAATGGTAAGGAACCTATGGCACCCATGCCAGAGATGGCACGTACGAAAATTTTGCTGGCACGCGAGCCACATTTAAACTCTTCAATAGTTATTCTATCAATTTTTTCTTCCACACATGCATATATGAATCAGTTTTTTCTGAATAGAATTCTATAAAAAACAAATTTAGAAATAGAATGAGTAAAGAATATTACAATAGAAAATACAATAAACAGCAACAAAAATTCTATTAATTGTTATAATTTTGTGAAAATCGGCGTTGATGGAAAATTGCAAAATTATATTAAATTTTTCTTTCATTTTAATTTTTTTTTATTTTTTTGCGAATTAATAGGTATGACGTTTGTTCTGTCAATTTTGAAACTATCCCCTTATTCTTGTACGTTTTTGTAGCGTTGGTAATTTTTTTATTTTAAATTTATTTGTACATCCACAGATTGTTACTATATTAGTTTCAACTATAAGTTTAATACTAACTACAAGTTTAACTATAGTTACTACTAGTTTCAAAGTAAAATGATTATGTATAAAAGCATAATACATGTTTAGTTTAGTTTTTGTATATTAATTTCCTAATTAAAAACTGCCAGCAACCCGATAAGTAATTTTTGAAATATTCTGGCACGCGCACATAAAACTGTTCGCCACCACTGGCCTAGTGTATAGCATAAATGCTCTTGGTCACTGTGCCGTCAAAAAATCTTATTATTTTAAAAGTAATAATAGCCTTAAGTGAAAAGAAAATATACAAGAATATAGTAAGCCTAACGTGATATTAAATATTCACAGAAATTTTCATTTTTTATAAAGCACTTTCTACTAAAATAACCTTTAGAATATATATATAAAAAAACTAGTGCTAGTAGATCATGCTAATGCCGAGACAAATGTGTTAAGCTCTGGAACCTTGTGGGCGATTCAGAAAAAAAAACAAGGAAAGAAGGGAAAAGAAAATGAAAACGACTGACATGAATAAATAATAAATATAGGGCAAGAAAAGGGTCAAACCCTAAAATGTTTGTATCATGTGCGAGAAGCATATCCTGTGTACAGTTATATAGTGTATATATATAGCACATTGGCTGAAAAGTCCCGGGCCTAACACATAGATGGCGCTAGTTTTATTGCAGTCACCTTTTTTTCAGTTAATACTAACCTTCAAAAGACAGCTGTTAAAATTTCATGATATTCTATTCAGTAGTTTGTGAGTTATTGTGCTAAGAGTGATGCTACTTTTGTTATTTTCAAAACAATGGATCAAAAACATTTCGTGTTTTAATTTTACACTGCTTCTTGATGGGAAAAAATACCGTTCAAGCGAAGAAACAACAATAAAACGTTGGTTTGCTGACTTCAAACGTGGTCGTAGAGACACCGATGATGCAGAACGCAGTGGACGTCTAAATGAGGCGGTAACACCAGAAAACATAAAAAAAATCCACAAAATCGTTTTGAATGATCGAAAAGTGAAGTTGCGTGAGTTAGCTGAGATCGTAAAGATATCAAAAGAACGTGTTGGCTTTATATTGCATGAGCATTTGACTATGAGAAAGCTCTGTTCAAAGTGGGTGCCGCATTTGCTTACTGTTGACCAAAAACTAGAACGTGTTGATGATTCTCAGCAGTGTTTGGCCATGTTTAAACGTAACAAACCGGAATTTTTGCGTCGATATGTGACAATGGATGAAACATGGATCCATCACTTCACTCCGGAATCAAAACGATCGTCATCTGAGTGGACAACAACTGGTGAACCTCGTCCAAAGCGCCCGAAGGCACAACAATCGGCTGGAAAGGTTATGGCCTCGGTATTTTGGGATGTGCGTGGTGTAATATTCATCGACTATCTTGAGAAAGGAAATACCATTAACAGTAATTATTATATAGCGTTATTGGAGCGTTTGAAGGCCGAAATTGCAAAGAAGCGACCGCATATGGCAAAGAAAAAAAATTTGTTTCATCAAGACAACGCACCGTGTCACAAGTCAATCAAAACAATGGCAAAACTACATGAATTGAACTTCGAATTGCTCCCACATCCACCGTATTCGCCAGATTTGGCTCCTAGCGACTACTGCCTGTTAGCAGACCTGAAAACAATGCTCGCCGGTAAAAAATTTCGCACGAATGAAGAGGTTATCACCAAAAAACTGTGTTTTCTTTGTTAGGCCCGGGACTTTTCAGCCTATGTGTTATATACGATTAATATCGTATATATATATATATATATATATATATATATATATATATATATATATATATATATATATATTTGTGTGTATACTCGTGTATATATAAATAAATAAAGTGATTGAGCCCTATATATTTTATAAATTTTGCTTTATCTTGAGTTCTTACTTCTACCACTTGTGAACGCATAAAAATTAAGAAATATTTACTTTCTATTAAATTCTATCACACTTCTTAAATAGTTAAACAATTCCTTGTCAACAGTATATGAAAATATTTTAGAAAAACAAATATTTTAGTTTCTCCAACACATACATCCACAAGAGTCGAGAGGAATGTCTAATGTTACTTCTTATGTGAACTCTTTGTGGATGCGGTTCCTCTATTATAATAAATTTATCACTTCTGGATGTGTTATATATTCTAGGGTTAGACGTAATATATGAAGCCTATGTGACCGGGTAATCGTATGCAAATCCGGGTTAAGAGGGCACGGGTTCTAAAGGGTTATCAATATATGCAAATCCTTACTCACAATATTTGATGTTGAAAATATATTGTTTTATATATGAGAGTAGTTTGATAATTCAGTGATTTTATTTTTCGTAGTGAATTGTAAAATGTGTCACTCATATAAATCAGATCTGTTCGAGTACGATCATTGGTCGCCAGACTCAGGAATACGGGCCCTGTAGAGATACTTTCTGTAATTATTGTCTCAAAATTATTCTGAGTATCATTCTAGTTGTGTGCGCTCAACATCAATTCTAAATTTAATCGGGCCGTTAAACAAAATAAATATTAATAAAAAATTTGAGTTAAATGGTAAATAATGTTTGGTGGAGCCGTGCCTTCTTAAAATGAAACACAGATAGAGAGAGTTGACGATGTTTATAGAAAAAAAATGTAGAGATGCAAATCTCATTGCCATAGGATGACTATTTACATGACCTCTACATGAATTTGATATGATTTGCTTTTATTACAGAAAACGCTAGGAATTTGCAATGCCTCTATTAAGGAGGTACAGGACGTTAACGTAAATGATGAAAACGCTATGAAATTTGGAGAGTCGATACAAATAGTTAAAATACACGCTGTCTCAAAATGTTAGAGACCTAGAGTTCATAGTTTTCTTTTTATATATGATTAAAAATAGTCATTTTCCATACAAATCATAATTTTTAGCTCAATTTCACCACATAATATAACTTTTAACTATAAAAAAATGGTGACACGACTTTCAAAAACTAGGTGTATATAAAATAATCTTTTCTGTAACTATTGCAAAAAGAAAATTATCATAAGGATACCTATTTACGAAAATATTTAAATAGAACCTTTAAGAAACAGTAAATGTAGGTTATAAGCCGGCAACGTTGCAAATGCCAATTTGAGCGGGAAAATCAAAATCGGAATAAATGTTATATAAAATATAACAATTTATTGGTCAAAGAACCAAATCACGCATGCGTCATCACATGTAAATTTGCAGCGCTGCAAAATTTATTATTCCTTTTTCAAAATATTTAATTTGAATTTAAATTGAATTAATATAAATTTGATATTAATTATAGGTAATTTTTAATTTATTAAACTATTATATGCATAAAAAAATCATTTTAACAAGCAAAAAGCAGTTTAATAGGGAATTGAAAAATTCATTTTCAAAGGTACAGTCCCAATATTTCCTCGTCCCTCATGTACTTCGTATTTTGCATTTCGTATTACCGAGAGATAAACTTTTTGCATTGACGGTACGTCCTGTACCTCCTTAACCAAAATAATGTGAGGATTCAGTTTTAATGCATTTCATATCGTGCCAGTATTGTAGTACTCAAGTGTGTAATATTGTAGAAAAGAACTTGAAGAGATCTTTATCATTCTACGGAGCACGGGTTATACACTATACTGTGTGCAGTAAATCATGGTTGATTTTCCTCCACTCGTAGAGGTGTGCGATGTGCAGAAATTGAATCTGCATGTGCATCTTGGGGAGAAAACAATAATATGGATCACTGAAGTGTGTTCGTCCGGAAGAGAAATATAGTATGTAGTGAACCGAACAATGTTCACCGACGGCACGAGGGATGCAATGTCAACGGAAATACCCTCATTCGTATTCGTATTTAAACGGTCTATCATTGTACGATACTGCTCTAAAACTCGTAAACTACTTGTGTTCATTGATCATTCTCTGTTAATTTTCGCATTCAACATGAGACACAGACTTATGTTAAGGGGTTACATGGGTTTCGTCGGGTAAAAAGAGGCCTATTTTCAATATTTTTTTTTCTATGTAAAAAATTATTTATTTAATTCAAACTTTTTTCTGTCTTATAGATACATATTTAAAGAATAATTTCTGAAATTGCGACGTCATTTCCGGTGACCCCTCGAAAAAAAGGTGCGTCCGCGTTGTCAGCATAACTCCTGACAGGATCATCAAAAATGAAAAAACAAAAATAAGTGTTTTAGTTAAGACCATAAACTCGTGCTTGAACGAAGGAAAGAAAAAAAAAGTAAAAGTTGGAATTTTGGCAGACATTTTTCCAAAAAAATGAAAATTTCGGTCAAATTTGCTTGACATTTTGTTTTTTTTTAAATAGTTGTAATTGAAAAAAAGAAAAATCCTTCGTCCAAGCACGAGAAAATTGTATCTCGAACACCTGTATAAAATTTCATCAAGATCGGTTGAGTAGTTTTCGAGAACATTTGACAACCGACTTTGAAAACACGGTTCCCAGAAAAACGCGTTTAAACTTTTGAGTAACAATAAATCTGACTTGGAGCGCACACCTTCCAAAGGCTGTATCTCCAAAACTATTATTCGGATCGACTTGAAAATTTAGGATAATATTCTTGAGATGTTGTAGAAATTAATAAGCAAAAAAAAAAATTTTTGAACCCACGAAACCCATGTAACCCGCTAAGACTAATTTTAGTAGGATATATATACACACTCTTTTTAGGACAAGAAATGTGCTGATTTCAAGACAGTATCAGTACAAGTGTAGTTGCGCCAAAGAGTATAATTATTATTATAATATTTACAATTTTAATTCAACAAAGAACTGAATATTACACAATGAAAGTGTCATTGTATTGTTTATCAAGAATTTATATAAATTTAAGGATTTCCATTGTTTATGCTAATAAGTATTATACAAGTTGCAATAGTATCATGAATATATACAGGGTGTCTCAAAAGTAGCACATCACACTGACACCAGAAGTAGACCTGCCTCAGATGCATCGAATAAGCATTACATGACATCAGTAAAAGTCCCATGGTTTTCGAGATATCGTCAGTATAAAGTTTTTCTTAACTCTACTTTTTTAACATTGTTACTGCCAAACACTGGCATAGCTCTCATCTTGGATAGCTCTCTCTTTTAGTTTCTTTTATTTGTACGCTATCGTAAATACTTACTTAAGATGGGAGAGAGAGATACCGGAATACATACGAGAAAAAGAGAAAAGATACAAGAGCAGAGTAGAAACAAGAGAGAGAGAGAGAGAGAGAGAGAGAGAGAGAGAGAGAGAGAGAGAGAGAGAGAGTAGCAGGAAGAGAGAAGCAGTAGGGGTTTAAATTTAACTGTTTTGTTTGTATTTTTATTGTTTCTTTTGGAAGATGTGTGAATGGGTAGATAGTATGTAATTAAGCACAATGATATGTAATTTAATAATTTAAGGCAGATGAATGTAGTGCCTAATGGCAAAAATATTACAATAAAGTAATAATAATAGTTACTTAAGGCGACATAAGCGTTATTTTGTTGATGATTAAAGCCGGCTCCAAACGATGCTACGAACACCTTCCAACGCTGGACGCTTGATGGTTGGACGCATCGTGTGGTCGATGCTGGATCTAAGTGTGTCCAATGTTCGTGTTGGAAGTTCAGGCTGTTGTCGGGCTTTTGACCCGCGTCAAAGGGATTTTCTTTATTTTCTTGAAGTTTTTTGTTAAACAATTAATACAAATTAATAAAATAAGTAAATCAAATGGATCAAATATTCGTTTCATCGAGTAGTAGGAAACTTGCCATTTTAATCTAGATATTGAATCAAACGTTCACCGCATCGTCTGGAACCGACTTTATGTAAACTGACTATACGAAAAATTGCTGGTTAATCTTGACTTAAATGCTCAACAAACACATTAACTTCGTCTTTGTCTTCCGGTGTCAGTGTGACGTGCTACTTTTGAGACACCCTCTAAAGACATATATATATATATATATATATATATATATATATATATATATATATATATATATATATATATATATATATATATATATATATATATATATATATCTTTACAGGGTCTTTACATATACTTTACTATACATATATATATATATATATATACAAATATATGTATAACACATCAATGCTATTAAATATAATCCAATTAATCAAGTTAGTGTGTTTCGACAATGAATAATTCCTTTTGATCAAGACTTATTAGTTGTTTTGGTATAGTTCGACTATTAAGGAGGTACAGGACGTACCGTCAATGCAAAAACTTTATCTCTCGGTAATACGAAATGCAAAATACGAAGTACATGAGGAACGAGCAAATATTGGGACTGTACCTTTGAAAAAGAATTTTTCAATTCCCTATTAAACTGCTTTTTGCTTGTTAAAATGATTTTTTTATGCTTAATTTTTTAATTGTATGTTTAATAAATTAAAAATTACCTATAATTAATATCAAATTTATATTAATTCAATTTAAATACAAATTAAATATTTTGAAAAAGGAATAATAAATTTGGCAACGCTGTAAATTTACGTGTGTTGACGCATGCGAGATTTGGTTCTTTGACAAATAAATTGCTATATTTTATATAATATTTATTCAGATTTTGAAGTGCCCGCTCAAATTGGCATTTGCAACGTTGTCGGCTCATAACCCACATTTACTGTTTCTTACTGGTTTTATTTAAATATTTTCGTATATAGGTATACTTTTGATAGTTTTCTTTTTGCAATAGTTACAGAAAAGATTATTTTATATACACCTAGTTTTTGAAAGCCGTGTCATTTTTTTATAGTTAAAAGTTATATTATGTGGTGAAATTGAGCTAAAAATTATGATTTGTATGGAAAATGACTATTTTTAATTATGTATAAAAAGAAAACTATGAACCCTAAGTCTCTAAAATTTTGAGACAACATGTATTTTAACTATTTGTATCGACCCTCCAAATTTCACGACGTTTTCATCATTTACGTTTACGTTCTGTACCTCCTTAATCTCAGAAAACACGTAAAATAACCAAACTTGTAATGTATGGAAGGGAACTCAACGCTTCACACTTTTCACTTAACAGGATATGGACTATGTGGATGTGGTACATTCAAAGAAACGGGTTGCACGAGATATTCGCATAATAACAATAACAGTTCACGCCAAATTGAAACAGAAAGTTATGTAATGTGTATCTCAATATGCAGGAAGCAGTGTTTGTCTGTTTTGAGTGTCGTATTGTATTGTAATAGGTAGGTTTTAAAAGGGAAAATACGAGTACACCCTTTGTTCGTAAATGTTAGACTTTTCTAATGTACGAGTTGTACGTACGCGTATTTACACTATAGGAATTAATGTAGAGAATTTAATATTTACGGAGTGTGAGTGATGCGTACAGAAAATGTTAACGTAAATGAAAATAAGTATTTTGTTGTTTTTGTAATCCCGCCATGGACAAAAGAATTAAAAAATAAACATTATAGTCGTTTCATCCCCATCATTTCAGTATGAGGTGCCTACATCAGGAGCAGTAAAGTAGCGTGCCTTAGAGGGGCCCTATATCAAAATTTGTTGGGGGGCCCAAATGATGAGTACAGATTTTTCACAAAAGGAACAAAGACGCTTGCATTGAATTAAAATAGTTATATATTGATTATACGTTATTACTTACTCCTAAGAACTAAGCTAAGTACGGCCTAAGAGTTTAAGTGAGATTATGAATAACATTTTACGACGTTTGGGGCATGATACGGCAGATACGGCGATAGCTACGCCACTGACCACGAGCAACCTGATTAATGATAATTCGGTGAATTTATTTTGCATTTTTATCGTTGGTTGATATTTCAGGCAGGTCCGAATGTAATGGGGGAGGGGGGAATGAGTGGGCTTAATTCCGAAAGGCACTGCGTACACTTTTACTTTGCTGAAAAAAATTATTTATAGTTTGTTAAATTTTTTTTTAATCTTCAAGGAGATTATCAGGAACAACTAACTTTACTTTATTTTTTTTCACAAATGAAAAAGGGGAAAGTTATATTAGTTCACCCTGTCAAAGCCCTGTATGATATTTCCACCACCATTTTATTCCATATTTTATAGTTCAATTTATTGAAAATTCTTTGCTATTAATATTTCATTTTTAATGTTTTTGCCATTAGGCACTACATTCTTCCGCCGTAAATCATTAAATTGCATATCATTTTAATTAAATACATTTCATTTGTGATCTTTATTCCATCTACTCATTCTCACTCCTACCAAAAGAAAACATAAAAACAAAACAGATAAATTTAAACCCCTACTGCTTCTTCCTTCCTGCTACTTTTCCTCCTGTTTCTACTCTGCCCTTCCTTCTCTTTCGTTGCTCCTTCTCTCTATCTCCGCCATCCACTGCCTCCCTTTAATAACTGCACACTCTTTGTTTAAAAAGCGCGTCATTTATACTTGGTTGTCAAACAAAACTACACGTTCTGTATGTCACACACACACACAAATGTCATGGGCTGTTATCACTTCCTCCCTCTTGTTACGTCATCACAGATTATGCATCCTTTTCTCGTGGTTGTGATATCATTTATTTGCAAGAAAACGCATCCACAAGAAAGTAATTGTATAGTCATAGTTGCGTTCTAGCCTAACTGAAATGGACTTCTTTTCTTTTGGAAGTCGAATTTCAGATTACGCCACAAACCTCAAAGCTCCTCTCCGCTTTTCACGTCTTGTCTGTGACTAAAAATGTATGTCTACAAAAGGAGATATTTTCTAGTATACATTATATAGTGTAGTAGTAAATATGGTAAAGTATAGTATATAGTATAATAGTTCAAAATGAATGTGAAGATTGTACTATGTCTAGCAAATAGTATATGTATATACTATAAATTTTCTTTTTTTAATCCAAAAAGTAACGAGAATTAAATGTAGGTCAACAAATGTAGTTGTAGAATGGAAATGAAACACGATTTTCATGAACTAGATTGACAGTATTTATTGATCTAAATATATTGAAGGATACAGGTAAAAAGCATCTACTGGTACATCCGACCCTTGTTACGTCGTATAATTGCATAAAAGAAACATTAAGTTCTGTATTTCCGTCATTTGGAGGGAATTATGTCGGGTTGAATTGATTAGACATTTCCAAGAATGTGACACATACCACCCCACTCCATCCACCAAGCAATATGAGCGGGTGTAAGAAGGGGGAGTGTAAGGGAGTGCTGTTGTACATTAACATTTATTTAGAAATTTTTTCTTTAAAAGGTTTTCTCAGAGTCGCTTGCGCTACTTTAAGCCAGAGAGTTAAAATTATACTAGCATTCATTTTTAGTTTTGTGGCTTGAATTTTTTTTATTATTTTAGAATTTGAGATTTCAACAACAAGGTCATGCTCGCCTTAAGTTAATTTATTTTAATAAGGAATTATTTCTGTAAGGAATTCGAGCACTTTTTGAATTTCTTCTGGATTGTCTGGCATGTCCTTTAGTTCATCAATGATATTGTGTTTTTTGCGTTGAGTTTAATATTGTGGGCAGGTTACTAGTAGATGATGGACTGTTATTTGCGTCTGACAGTTGCTGCACTGCGGAGCTGTTGTTTTACTGATTAAATGTTGATGCATCAATCTACTATGTCCTGTTCGAAGTCTGAAGATGGCTTTTTATAGTTGTCTGTTGCTTTGATAAGAAGTTTTTCACTTTTTTGTATTTTGCTTAATGAATCTCAATTTGTTGCTACTTAATTGCGTCCTGCACTGGTTTTGAATTTGTCGCATACCATTCTATTAAGTCTAAGTTATTTACTTACTAGAATTTTATTTTCAAAAGATAGTTAACAAATTATACTTAGCTCCAATCAAAGGAATATTTTTATAATTATTTTACCGATTAATCATTACATTTCTCTGTAATTTAATTAACATAAGCTCCAGTTAAAATTATACCAAATTTTCTTTTTCTGTATACCTCCGCCAATTACCTCTAACTTCTTTTCACTATCTTTTCTAAATTCTGATATGTTACAATATCTTTTCTTTTTCTTTACACATTCTACACTACATACTCTCTCCTCACTTTCTTTCCAGTACCTATCGTCATACTCTTTGTATGTCGTTTTTCTTTTTATGTGCCGCTAATTCCTTCTCTCAGATTGTTTTACATCTCCCTCTGTACCTCGCTTGTTCAATTCACCTCCACATCCCCCTTCCTCAACATAACCTCCGCACTTATCTGTGCTTCTTCCACTGCCATTCTATTACTTTCATAATCAAAGCAGTATTCAGACCTGTATATAAGACCATGCTAGACACGTGCTCATCACTCAAGGGAGGGTTTATTTATATTATAAAACATACAAACTTTTATAATATAAAACATGCAAAATAACCGCACCGATTTAATAGTCTCGGTTTACCTGTACGACATTAGGTTCAACAACAATATATAATTTACATTTTTATACATAACGTCAATATATCTGTCTCTTTTACTCCAGTGTAACACTTAAAACAAAGTTGAATAAGCTATTTAACTTGTATTCCTAAGTCCTTTATATTCCGAAGAGCATCAATGTTGTGATTTATTACAGCACACACCTGCAGAGTAGATAATAATACGATACATCTTCTCTTTGTCTTCGATGTATTCTCTTCCTTCGTGACACATTTTCAAATGTTATATACAAGTAGTATATATACATATATAATATACATATAGCATAGTAACATTTTGCAAAAGCAGCTTGCGAAAGTATTATCATACTCCTCGACACCTCGCCTCGCACTACGTTGGACCGCACAGACGTACACCGTACTGGGGTACAGAAGTACAGGCGTACATTTCACAGCATACGGCCGTAAACACTGCCATGCTTTCAGAATTAGGTCATGGGCTTCAAAGTAAATATGGGGTTCAGTAATCTGTTTTATTTTAACATTTTGGGGTACAAATACGTAGACGCAGACATATATCTGGTACTTGATCCGTAGCTCGTAGCTCGTAGCTCGTAGCACTTCACGTAGTCACGTAGACTGGAGATTGTAGAATAATAATGCAAGCAAACGGATAAAAGAGTTTGTAAGTATGTATAAAAAATGCTAGTATCTGTTATAGATGTATTATACATGTGTATAGTAAAGTCTCTTTAATTCATTTTTGTTTGTTTCGGCATCGGTATTTAATAGGGCTTCACACGAGACCAGATAAGGCGAGAGTTTCACAAATCTCGCAACGTTCTCGTTAGGCGGTCTCCACACGAGTCGACGAAAACGAAAAACGAGCCATGTCGAGCCGTGTTTCGTGACTCTATAGAATTGTTAACAATAGCATAAAAGGGGATTTTTACTGTGTCGTATTTGATTGTATGTATGTATATAAATACTTTTTAATAGTATTTGTGAACATTTCTGTTGATGATGTCATCATCATAACCATGCAACCACATGAAACCAAGGATGGTCTGCGACCGAGAAATTGACTCGCGGCAAACGTACTCAAAACCAGTTTGAAATCAGTTTAGTTACGTTCGTGACATGTGTTTTATCTCACTCATTATACACGTTCGTTCTCTCACTAACAACACAGTTGCAATCACATTCGGTTCGGGCAGATTCGGGGCTAAGGTTTGCAACCAGTCGCCTCGTGTGCAGAGGGCCTTAATATATTTTAAAAAAGTATCTTGTCATAGAGCACTTTAAATTTTGCAATTGCAGTTACTAGAATGACGAAATACTTTTTTCATTTTTGTGAGGCTAAAGCAGAAGTTCATTTACAGCGTACTAACCATCTACTTTATTCCACATAATTTCCCTGTACCCAGTCTCATTTTAGCCGGTTAGAGGATTCTACACGCGTGAGACTTGGAGTAAAAACCCTTCTTACTCATCCCCTGGAGGATGGGAAGAGAGGGTGTAATCTGATATGTTTATTTTATGTCACCATGTTTGCTATGTTAATCCTATCACAGGGATCCTGCTTCTACAGTATGTTTTTTCGTGTACTCCAAATCCAGTTTAAATATATCATTGCATTGGTCCGGGGATCTGTGGCTGGCAGATAAAGATGTCATAACTGACATTTTGTAAATTACTACGAGAAAACATTGCTTTCTTTTTAATATTTGGTTGTAATTATATAATTCAAAAGTTTCTCTTTAATTAGTAATAGATTCCTATTAATAGTAAAAATGGTTAAAAGGAGTATAAAAGGAAATAATAGGTAGGAGGAAAAGAGACAAGAAATGTAAGGAGGATAGCAAGATGCAGAATGGGAAATGAAGAGAAAAGCATCAGGTATAGGGAAGAGTATGCAGAATGTGCAGGATAGAAATAGAAACGTTGTAGCACATTAAAGGTACATGTGATTGCAAATTAAAGAGTGGGAGCAAGATATAAGAGCTAATGAGAGAATGCAACAAAGGGGAGAGGTGGATGGCGGAAGTACAGATAAGGAGGAAGTAAGTAGAGGAAAAGAGAAAGTAGCATTGAGACAGAAAGGGAAGAGACAAGGAATGAAAGGCACTGATATAAAGACGAAGGAAAGAAAAAAAAAAAAAAGAGAAAAAAAAAACACGGAGCTCATTACTGTCATTATATAGTAGAATTTATGTAAAAGAATGTAATGCATAACGGCAAAAGACATTAAAATAAACAATCTTAAAAAGTATGACTGGAAAATGAGTTGATTTATATTGAAGAAGAAGACAAATTGAAATTTACTTAAAGGTATATTTTATTATACTATTTTATTGAATATAAATCAGTTATTTTCCAAGAGCCATATATCTTGTTTAGTAAAACTTATCCATGTAAGCTCATTACACGTTTCATATTATCTTTTATAAATATTCCCAGGTTGATAATTGTCTGCCGGCGCAAGTAACGTAATTAGGGCTTCACATGAGCACGAGACTTTTCTCATCTCGTAACGAGACAAGACGAGACGATAATAACTAATCCAGGTGTTGTATGCATTTACATATAAATAAAATAAAGAAAAGGTATTTTTTATTGCAATCAATATCAGAAGGTCTGGTCTTGTTACTTGTTACTCTGGATGTAAATATAAATTCCAACAAACAGTTTTCACTGAGCTTATTTGAGTCATCAGTTATTCTTATTTTATTTTTTAAAATTGTTATGTTTCAGTAATTCTATTTGTATTGCTCGTTTCGCGTTTTCTCGATTTTCCCTTGATATTTTTATAATGCCAGAAAGCATAGCTACATGATGAAATGAGGATGGTGGGTTTTAGAGTGGTAGTGGTAGAGTGGGGGTAGGTGGCAGGAGAGAAGAGGATATTCTAACACAACATAAAACTCTCTTATTGTTTTCCTACTAGGCCGTATACAAGTAACATTACGAATATTATTTAATTTGGATTTTAGAAACAAAAGATAAATTAAATATACTTTTTAATTTAAAATTTATAATATACTTTTAATTATTATGTTTTTCTTTGTTAAATATTATGTACCTTTGTCTTTAACGTTCCTTTTTGTTTTAATTATTTTTAATGAGAAAAAAATTATTTTTGCCTGTTACTTTTTTAACTTAAATATCCTGTTTTTCTTCCTCTTTAATTTAAGAGTGGGTAAGATAAACTCCTATTCACTGATAAAACTTTCTTGTAAATAATTATACTTTTGTATTAATTATGTTTAGTGAATTATCATTATATTTGTTTATTTAATTTTTGATTGGATTCTTTATGTGTTTTACGTAATTAAACGTAAAAATATTTATACGTTCTCAGTAAACATTTTGTAGTCACTTCGCCATCATATTAAAGATTCGTATGATATTTTTGTCATGAAATAGTTCATTTACCGTTCAGTTTCTCACAGTCGTTCATATGAAATGTCTATTTTATCGGCTACAAATGAAGATAAAGTTAATGCAAACTATAATTGAAGTGCAATAGTGATAGAAACGTCACAAAACTGGGTTAATTTATTAAATATATTCAAGTGTAACAAGGAGCTTGAGGTTTATCATTCACACTCACTGTTTTCATTTTGTTTTTAATTCTGTATTTAATTTAAATTGTATAAGTGGAATAAGCGTAGTCATTCCCTGCAACATTTTTAATTAAGAATTTAATTTACTTTCTATGCTTTTTATAACTTTTTAAACTAGGTTCAATGTTTCTAAATTAATAATACCAATTTAAAAAAAGCTATATTATATTATAATCTCCAAAAATGTGACAATCTGTCAAAATGTAGCAGGATTTATTTTTCAAAAAAGTACAATTTCCATTACTAATTGTTATTAAGGCCAACAATTTTAATTATTCCACATTCAATTTTGTCCAACTGTCAAAATGTCAAAATTTATATTACTAACGACACATGCGCACCCCAAACTCAAATTAAAACACGAATGTGACAAAGAATGCCTAATCTGAAAACGTAAATGAAATATCAAAACAATGAGTGAGAATGAGGCTTTATGGATCAGTGCAATATTTTCACAATCCATCAACTGATAAATAAAATATATACAAAAAAAATACTATCGTAAAATCATTTGAAAGGTCAATGTTTTTATTTCCTTCATACTTTTAAGACAGCTGTTCTTACCTTTGTGGAAATACTCCTTCAACCTATTTTGTTTTTTTTTTAACACAAAGCTTTCCTTTTCTAAAATGCGCGAGCACCGTAGTACGAGTAACTTCATAATCGCGCTGCCTCTGCCGTTGCCTCTGCCCCTGGTGCTGGTGCTGGTGCTCAATGCTACGGGTACGAATATATAGGGCAATACCTGCTCGCATTTATACTGGTACTCGAAAATAGGTCAAACCAGGTACAGGGACAAACTACGGAGTTAGCAGATTTACACCATGTTATTTCTACGAATCAGTTTGTAGCTTGTTCAACGATGTTTAAAGAGCAAGCTGTTTCTGAGAACATCTGACTAACCTTACTGTTAAATAATTGTGTTGAAATTGTGCCACTGATTTTTGAAACCTATTAGATATAGGTTTACGTAAAATTGCATATAAATAGAATACAGTTTATCTCGATACTTCTTTTGAAGTAGTTCACAAGTGACAATTGTAGGCAAAAGTATAGCCTGGTATTAAGAACAAACTTTACATACACTTCATGTTGAAGATAGTATTGAATTTTTTTTTGAGGTTTTCAAACACATACAAACTAAATACAAAAACACTGTTGAGAAACGCAACCACTGTAGTATAGTACCCAGTAAACAATTTGGTGACGTTTCTATCACTATTACACCTTAATTATAGTTCGCATCAACTTTATCTTCATATATATTTTGACAGGGGAGTAGTTTCGCCATTTGTTGCCGATAATTGTAGAGACATTTCATATGAACCACTGTGAGAAACTGAATTGTAAATGAACTCTTTCATGACAAAAAAATCATACGCATCTTCAATGTGAGGGTGAAGTGTATAACGTATATAAGGGGGTAACGTATATAAATAGCTACCGCACTTTGACAAGTTGCGATAGCTAACCGCATTACGTGTATCCTGTTTTCAGAAAATATCAAACTTAAACCTTTATACCTCTTTTACTAACAGTTTAAAAAATCTAAGAAATAGTCAAAATTTTACTAATTTTTCCTCTACAAGGTATCAGGTATTTTAAGTAATCTGCAGAGCCGTTCTTGTGATATATGTACGTTAATTTGTACCTTTTTTATAATTTTTAGGGCTCTTGCATGTTAAATATAGACACTTTAATTATTAATATCTTGTTTCACATTTAGTTAAAACATTTGAATTTTTTAAATTAAATTAAGGGCACTTATATTGAGATCATATTTATATTTTTTTAAATTACATAGAAAAGTGGTTAACTAGTGAATTGTCTTAAAGTTAGTGTGTAACACAGCTCAAGAATTAATCATCTAAGCGATTTTAGGCCTAGTCCCCATTGAGGAATAATTCCACGCGGTTTTTTCCACGGGGTTTTAATTTCATTACTAAAACTTAACTGCGAATAAATACATCTGGGTTTTTATGCAGTACTTGACTCGATTTTATACCGTTGTATTTATCTTGTCATGTTAATCGATATTCAAAGAGATGCAGCGATAGGTGGCATACTGTTTCCGAAGATATACGCCGACAATATCGTATGGTATTTACAGAATTAATTCTGTAGTGCGTGTGTTCACATCCAGTTATATGTTGTAAAAAAAAATAAGGAAAAATAGCTCTCTATGCCTCTGTGATTTTTGTAGAGACCTACAGATTTTTTCATGTACTTTAAAAATCCCGTTTTATCCGCGTTGAATTATTCCTCAATGAGGTCCAGGCTATGGTTCTGTATCTGGGGGTCCGGTTACAAAACAAAATTATGACAGACCTCGGTCGCAAAGAGCTAATTTTAGCCTGCAAAACACGTTGGAGTTCTTTAGCGAATATGATTAGGGTTTTTGTGAATCATTAACCAACTTCAAATTTTTGCAACAAACTTAGATCGTCATTGGAGGATAGGTCCCTTAATGTTTTGCTCTTTGTTAAATATCACTATATTAGAATCAGCAAAACAAAAAAGTTGTAAAATTGTTATGTAATAACTTAAATAATAAATGAATTGCGACAAATACTTGATAATTTACACGTTTTTATATTTTCCTGATTTTGCACCCGACCCGGAACCGGATACGTCGGGTTTCAAAAATATTGTACCCAAATCCGGGGGTATTAAAACCCCGGGTTTTCAGAAACCCTAGTCTAGGCCTAAGTTAACGAATAAATAATCTTTATCAATAGAAAGTACAATTCTTACCAGCATACAATAATGTAACTCTAAAAATTTAAATAAAGTTGATCTCGTGCCGCCCCTGGAACTCGATAAGTGCTCAGATCCAACCGTTACAACTTTACTGCCATTTCCATTTCAGAAACCTTAATTATGAAGTAATTCACACAGACGCAGGCAGAAGTACTCTAAAATAATAATCATTGACGGTGCTGGTATACTGCTAATAATTGGTATAATTTCAGGGAGTACGGAGATGGTACGTGCCGCATGCGGGGACCGAATTTGGGTATTGCGGATTCGTAACTAATCCATCTGAAGATGAATGTGTCACATTTAGCACCATGTTTGTATGTATCTATAATCAAAGTAATGAGAAATAAATACATGCTTAGTGAATTCATGAACGTGATTATTATTGTTAAATTATTCCGATGTTGTGGTCTGGTTTCAAAATTCTACATAAATATATGAAAACCTAATTATATTAAACAGATATGTGGTATTGATATACAAGCAGGGGCGGTTGTACCTTATAAAAATATTCTAATTACATACAGACTTTATACTTAGGAAGTTGCAAGGAATCAACTTAATCTCTATGCCGAATTAATTAAAACTTATTTTCGCTCGAAGAAATATTCCCCGTGTGCTCTCCACAGCGCACGTAGCTATTTAATATAACTACTATGGAATAATAACTAATTAATATAACTACTAGCGCGTGAAACAGAAGATACTCAGTGCAAACTATATGAAGAATCTGGTGTTCACCACACTTGTGACGCGTCAGTTATTGTAAGATTATATTTGTTAGGGATGGTATTTGACTTTTTATACTTTAGTCGTTTGGAAATCGTTACTGTGACTGTGACCTATTACCTATTACCTTTAATATTGATTATATTAAAAACAATAATAAATCTTTTCGTAACAAAATGAATATAAAATCTCTATAAGTCAGTAGAGTAATTCTTTACCAGTTCGCGTAGCCAGCAGTCCCCACTGTATATTAGTATATAGAAATTCATAATAGGGTAGTTCAGAACTGCTTTGACTCTCCGACGGACCCTATCGAGAGAATTCTATATATTCAAAATTGCCTACCAAAATCAATTATATCTAGTTTTACAATTGCATTTTTTTACTTCCCTCTTTGCGGTAGTGTGGGTGGTGTAAGGTATGTAGTTTATGTTTAAAAGGGGTAATACTGTGGTACTTGTTGCGAGTATTAATTATATATGATGAGGTTTTACGCATTCTGTAATAATTTATTGTCTGACCAATTTTAAGTCTACGACAATAATGTGAACCGAACGCGTGCCATATAAAGTGTTGCTATTAGTTTATTTAAGACAGTATTTTCTTAAGAATAAAACTTGAGAAATAACTTAAACGGAATAATAAGTAACTAGTAGGCTAGTTTGATGCATTGCAACTAATCTAGTCCGTACTTGTTTTCCTTCTCTCATTACAACTCTGTTTTTCGGTTTCTTCTTACAACTAAATAATATATTTATGTTTAGGACTTACAAATACGTTTGCAATTGCAGAGCGGCCATCGTCGGCTCCCCGTTTATCAGTTGCTTTCACATCAAATCCATAAACTCTTTGCGAGTCCCGCTCAAATGCTGCTAGAGCTCTAACGCGCCCCGTAATGGCATCGATAGCAAATCGTCGAGACTTCTCGTTCAAGAGCTGGTATCTTATTTCTGCGTTGTATCCTAAATCTATATCAGTTGCCTAAAATGATAAAAAAGAATTAATCAGTTATTATTGATCAAAAGTAAATAAAACATTAAAATAACAATAAAAAATGTAAACCTGCAATTTCAGTACAGGATATCCAAAATTAGCAGTTGAAGGAATCACAGCCACTATTGGTCTTCCATTTGAAGTGAATTTTGGAGCGTTGTCATTTACATCTTTGACCCTCACGACAACTTTTACTTCGTTTGGGTGTAAATCTTGAAAAGAGTCTGAACTCATTGGATATAGCATCACCGGAATATTTCTGCCAACTTTTAATTTATCAACACCTATTTTTAAAGTGTAGATATCTTGCTCCTCTCTATCTAATGATTTAATTAGATAAAGAGTTCCATTTTCCGGATTAATAGCAAATTTATCTGAGTAATCGACTTCTTCGGGGAGGATTTGAAACCTATAAAATAAAAATCATAATGAATGAAGAACTACAAATAATAATTTTTAGAATTTTACCATAATAAAGTTTTTATTTAATTTTGTTTTTTACCTAACGCGGTGTTTTCTAAATGGTTCTGTTACATTCAAAGTAATCAGTTCGATTGGAGATGGTAAATTCTCTTCTACTTCAACTTCATAGTACCTATGCATGAACATGTACTCCGAATCACTTTCTTCCGAATCTTCTGGTATATCAATAACTTTAACTATAAGTAATGCTGTTGACGATAAACTAGGATTACCCAAATCTGATGCAACAACAGTTATATTGAAAGAACTTTGGGTTTCGTAATCTATTTTCCCCGTTGTAACTAAGATGCCATCCTTAGAGTCAATAGCAAACAAATTTGTCGGATTTCCTCTTTGAGAAATATCGAATAGGAATAATCCGTTACCATTCCCAGTAAAATCGGAGTCATTTGCAAAGAGACGCGTAACTGGAGTTCCGATTGGTGTGTTCTCTGCAACTGTAGCATAATAAACCGGAAGTTCTAGAACGGATTCAAAATTATGATTTGGTAAATCACTTGATTCCGGATGTTCAACTTTGATAATTTCATCATATCCATAAAAAACAGGTGCATTGTCGTTAACATCTAGCACATGCACTTCTACACCCACTGTAGATGTCATCTGCGTTCCTGGCGCACCATGATCCGAAGCTCTCACGATGAAAGAAAAGGTATCTCTTTCTTCACGATCTAATTTACCATTAACGCTAAGAACGCCACTAAGTTCTGCAATTTTAAAAGGCAAAACCTCTTGTGTAATTATGTCATAAGATACGTTTGCATTTTGTGCGTAGTCGGCATCCTTTGCTTCCAGTTTACCAAGAATTGATCTAGAATATACAGCTTCAAGCACATCAAAGTTGTAGGAAGATTTTAAGAAAACTGGAGCATGGTCATTGACATCTCTAACTACTATTTTTAATATTGCAAAATCTTTAAGTCCCCCTGCATCTTCTGCTGAAATATTGAGCCTAAATTCTGCTTCAGCTGGAAGAGGTCGTGATACTATTATTTTCCCATCATTTGCTTCCACCATAAAGAAATGTCTTACATGAATTTGTCTAGGCATAATTTGATAAGGTATAAATGTTTCAGACACCATGCTGTACGTAACAACAGAATTATTTCCAGTGTCTTTATCATAAGCTGTTAGTTTTAAGACTTCTGAACCAACTAAAATATTTTCTGGTAATGAAAGTAAGGGTACTGTACTTTCACTTTTCTTAGTAGGACCTATCGCTCGTACTGGAATTGTTGTGTACAAGAAAGTTAAATTATTTTTCTGTTCTTCCAATATAGTCATTGAACTGTTCCTTTCATCAAATGCCAAAACGTCAATACCCTGATCAGCCATAAGTAGCAATTCCGTAAATACCGGCGCGTTATCATTAACATCTTCAACATTTATGGTGAGTTTAACTTCTGAACTTAATCCACCTTTATCTCTGGCCATAATTCGTAAGAAATAAGATGGTGTCATCTCTCTGTCCAGAACTTTATCACCAATGTAGAAGACTCGACCTGTAGTTTGATTTATTTTAAATAAATCACGTCCTTCTCCTACAGTCACAAATGAAAATTGTGCATTTTGATCTAAATCAGCATCCGTAGCATTTATTAAATAGTTTAGAGTCACTTCCGTATTTTTGGGTGAGTTTTCTAATATAGTTCCATTATAAAATGGATGCTGAAATATTGGCGGGTTGTCGTTTTCATCTTCAACGTATACTGTCACCTATTTTTAGTAAGTTAATTTTAGTAAGTTTACAGAGATATATATATTTATATATATATATAACCATACCTGATATATTCCTGCACCGCTGACGATTCCTTTATTATATTCTGCAATAACAGTCATGCGGAAAACATCCCGAGTTTCACGATCCAATCCTTTCAGGGTATATAATGTACCATCTTGTCCTTTAATAAAAAATTCCAAGAATTAAATAAGATGTAATTAAAACTTATATTTAATTATACTCTGTAGATAGAAATATAAATAAGAGAATTCTCATAAACTTTTTAGATAAAATATCTCTTATTTAATTAATTTTAGTTACAAGTAGAAATATCTTTGACTACATGTAAGTGTAATATATTATCGGTATCAAATGTAAAAATATTTCAGCATATTAATTTTAGCATATTAGAAAACTGTATAATTTGTCTTGCTAACATTTACAAGAAATGATGTTAGCAGTATAGCCCAGATTTTTGAGACATATAGGTTGTAATATTCTTTACTTCCGAGTACTATTTCTATAAATGTGTTATATAAAGCTGGAAAGCTGTTATTAATTTTATCTGTTTTATAAAAAATTAAAAAGTATTTGACAAACATTTTTTTAAATATTTACCAATGGCAATATAATTCGTCACATCCTGTTGATTGGCTATAATGAAACGTAAACTTTTTGTAGCATTAGATACATCGCCCATGGAACCATTCCTATACAGAAGTTGACCAACTAAAGCTCCTGATAAATTCTCACGGACTTTAAATTCAATTGGAGAAGCTCCTGTTCCTCTATAATAAAATACATTAACTTCTGTAAGACACAAACATAAATTTACCTTTACATGTCAATTAGAATACAAGTTTACCTCATTAGGATTCCCCTCTCGTCATCAGGATCGACGACGTGTATCGTCACATTTGCTACTAACACAACGTCGGAGGCAGAGTGTGTGGCAGCTGCTTCAAAATCGTAAAGTGATCGATCAAAATCGGAAATATCACGAACAACAGTGACAGTTCCTGATCGTTCTTCTACCGCAAATGGTACTGAGGAATAAAAATGATTAGAAATATATACAATAAATTAGGTGAACTTAATTCAATGCATACCTCCAGTGTGATATCCATGCAACAAATCATAAGTAACATCTCCTTCATCGCAACCACCTGTAATTCGTATATGACCAACACTCGTGCCAATGCCAACGTTGGCGCCTACCCAAAATTCATAAGGTGCCCCAATAAATTCAGGCAGTGAATCCACTGTAATTTAATTACTTGTATTAATTTCAATTAATACTGCGCCTTTACTAATTGTTTAAGTTACATACCTAGTGACATAACTTCCACTGTAACCACAGCTATAGATGTTCTTCTTTCACTTGGATTAGCTGGTTGATCTGATCCTTCCACAAAAAGCGTATACCGCCTGTAATTTAGTGAACCTTCACTTGAAATAGTTAAATTACCTGTTTGTGGATCTAAATGAAATGGATGTGGCGTTGTAATGTTCCTCGACTTTTGTAACTCATATAATACCAATCCTAAAAAATGAGATTTTGTAGTGTAACATATATTATACTACATTTTATTATTAAGAAACTTAGATATACCATTCCTTCCCAGATCTGGATCTCTTGATTTCAGTTGTCCAACAACATCTCCAGGTTTGGCATCTTTTTTTGTTATAAATTCGTATAAATTACTTGGAAGAAATTCTGGGTTGTTGTCATTTGCATCTAGTAATGTTATTTCTACATTTACTGTTGATAGAGAATCATCTTTTCGAACAACAGATGGTATTTTCTCTTTAGCACGTACACCTAATGATAATGATCCTCTTGCTTCGCGATCTAAAAGCCCTTGATCTTGCACAATTAACCATCCCGTTCGAGAATCAACCGAAAATGCACCAGGAGGAGAGTCTCCAACAATTTTGTAACTGAATTCAGAATTTTCTCCTTGGTCACGATCAGTAGCTATCACTTGTAACACACTGAATCCTGAAATCATGTTTTGGTTAAGATTTCAAGGTTTAGTAATCACAAACATATAATTCATTTCTGCGTTACCATTTGGTAAGTTTTCCACAATACTAATGTTATAGAAGTCTACTTCAAACTCTGGAACATTGTCATTTAAATCCAATATCTCGACTTCTACGCGAGCTACAGCTGTTCGAAGCGGGTTATTAACTTGAGTAGCTTGCACCTATAAGAAAATATTTGCTAATATGATTATATTTGTTTCGCCTGTAATCAGAAAATATTTAAAATTATTATCAAATACCTGTAAGACAAAAGAATTGCCTGGTAAACCAGTTTCTTGTTCTAAATCAATTTCTTCTTCTAAAAATAGTTTTCCAGTTTTTGAATCCAAAATAAATAAATTTCTTTCATTTCCTGAAATAATATCATATTTAAGTTCTGCATTCAATGATCTGTCTTGATCAAACGCTCTAATGGGAGGTTGAAATTCAAGTTCTCTGTGTAACGCTTGACCCTGTTGATAAATTTATTACAAAATTATCTTTCATTTTTTATAAGTACAATAATACTAGATCAATTTCTTTTTTTGTTTTGACGTAAAATTATTTCTTCAAAGATTTTTACCGTAATTGGAAAATACTCCGTTATCTGTGTCCTATATACTCCTTCAGTAAATATTGGCCCCAAGTCGTCGTTATCAAGTACCCTTATGTGAACGGTTGTGTTTGCAACCCTCGGTGGAGTACCTCGATCCTACAATTACTTTGATTAGCAGAAGAATATTTGACATAAAAGTTATCCTGTAAAAAAAATACACTTACCGACGCCATTACAACAAGATCGAAATCTCTCTGCCCTTGATCGTAATCAAGACTTTCTTGCAGTATAACATTTGGTCTGTGTGAATTTTCTAATTTAAATATATCCACATATTCACCGGACAGTGAGTATTGAATATCAGAATTTGGTGTGTTTGGTTTATCGCGATCTGTTGCAGAAATTCCACGGAAAACTGTAACACCTACAAAATTTGGTTATGTATATTTATTTTCTTATTTATTCATTGTTATTTTTATAAATACTAACCAATTGGTGTTAGTTCATCAACTTCTACTTTATATGGCGCATTTATAAATTTGGGAGAGTGGTCGTTTATATCTTCAACGTAAACTGTAATTGACATGTACGCCGAAATCTGAAAAGTACATTTCTTATGAATATCTAATTATGCATCCATTTTATATGTGAAAATAACTACAAATTCTGGAAAAAGATATTTGTTTTATCCAAGTAAAATACTTCTATTTGCTTAAGTTATTTAACGTTGGCCTATATAGTGAGTTCTATCATCGACGACATACCACTACGTTGGCAGTTTTTATGGTGTCAAAGCCTCGTATAAGTGGGTTATCACACTACTTAATAAGTTATTAACTATGTAAAGGAATAATCAAGTAAACTTGGTAACAATCAAAGCCCAAAATTATAGCGCTGGTTGGGGGATCGAGTCTGAAGACACAGCAGTCTGACATCAAGCGTAATAGTCTCGATCACTGTGCTGTCCGGTAGCAAACGTTTCATATCCCCAGTCACTGTGTCATTAAAATTATCTAATATTGTACCGAGTATTGCACCACGCTTAAAGATATATAAGGTGTCTACATGCAAAAGTAAGTGACAAAAGTAAAATTCTTCAGAAAACGAGTTTAAAGTTAATATCGTATAGACGTTTTGGTTCAGTAGGTTTTAGAATTCACGCTATATAGCAAAATCTGTCCAAGTTTTCGCTTATATCTCTGTGCCACTAAATAGTTTAGTACATCTTCTACCATTTGCGCAGGTTATCTCAAATTTTTTAAATTTGTCACTTATACCACTTTGCTTCTAAACACATCATATAATGTTATTTACAATGGGCTTGTGAACTCTTTTTTTAGGGGTTGTCTTTTTAATTTTCGATTTAAATAAATTTTAATATATGTGTGAGAATATTGACGCTTTTTTTTTTTCATATTTTATTTTTTAATTGTTAATATCTTCTAAATAGAAGTTATTAAAAATAATTGGACATTTTAGATTCTGGTAGCCAACTTTATCAATATCTAGTTCCATGTTATAGAAATTAAGACATGATTCACAAGCCCATTATAATAAGAATAAATCTATTTCTCCTTACCGTGTCCTGCCCATCTTGATAATTGCAGCCCAGTCTGAATTTCAATATATTTTGAGGTTGGTCAGAATCCACCAGATCCTCCAATGACTTATTAAGTGTGATTGCAATCGTTCTTGTACTTTCATCTTGATATGTAAAGAATTCTAAATCTTCTTCCTTTTCAACAGGTTGTAAACTTAAACTATCTCTTGGGTAAACTTCTAATGATAAAATTTTTCCTCCTACTGGAAGATTTTCAGGTACTCTCACAAATCTTAAATATTCTCCTGGCGGATAAAACTGACAACCTGCAATTAAAAAATAATTCAAGCAATTAATATAAGGACATTCATTGTCATTCTACCAAATACATTAAAAATATTATGTTATGTTTATATAAATTCAGCTATGGTTCACAACTCAAATCCCTTCAAATTAAATGCTTAAGGTTATATAATATACAATTAATTTAAAGTATCATTCCAACTCACTATTTTAGTTTTGTTTTTAATTTTGTATTTCATTTAAATTGTACAGCAAATTCCCTGCACCATTTTTAATTTAGAATGTAATTTATGTTTTCTTTGTCTTTTTAGAACCTTACAAGCCCAATGTTCCTAAATTAAAAATACTAAATTTAAAAAAATCTGTATTAGGTATCATTCCCACTTACTGCTTTAATTTAATTTTGTATTTAATTTAAATTGTAGTAAAATCATTTTTAATTTAATTTATTTTTTTAATTTTCTTAGTTTTTTTAAAACTTTACAAGATCCAATGTTTTAAATTAAAAATATTACATTAAGAAAAATTATATTATATTATAACACCCAAAATGTGACAATCTGTCAAAATGCAGGAGGATTTACTTTTAAAAGAAGTTTAATGTTAGTTTTTGAAGAATATAAAAGTGAAAACAATTTCTATTACAAATTGTTATTAAAAATAGCATTTTTAATTATTTCACATATAATTTTGCCGAACTGTAAAAATTTATATTACTAACGATGCATACGCACCAACTAAATTAACTAAACTTAAGTTAAAACACAAAACACTGTGAAAAAGAATGCTTAAACGAAAATCTGAAATCTACATTAAAATATTAAATAAAAACAATAAATTAAATATCAAAACAGTGAGTGGGAATGAGGCTTTATATTATAACCTCTAACATGTGAAAATCTGTCAAAATGCAATAGGATTTATTTTTAAAAGAAGTTTAATGTTAGTTTGTCAAAAATAAAGAAATAAAATCAATTTCTATTACTAATTGTTATTACAATTGTTATTGTTAACAGCAATTTTACTTATTCCACATTCAATTTTGTCGAACTGTCAAAAATTATAATACTAGTGAAGCATGCGCACTACAAAGAATGCCTATACTGAAAACCTGTAATCTAAATTAAAATATTAAATAAAAAGGTAAATGAAATATCAAACCATAGTGAGTGGGATTGAGGCTTAAGTAGATGAATTTTTTATATGTAAGTGACCGTAAAAATGTGTAAGGATGTCGAAGTACTGAATCAAAGTTTCTCTTCTTTGCTAGAAATAAGTTAAAGTTCCCGTAGCCTTCTACCACACGGCGACATACATTTATTTGAGACGTGATCATACATATTCATAACTGGTTTCCGGAATAATCTCTGCGTCTAATCTCAGTCTATGACTGTGGTGTGTGGTATATTGGGAGAAAGTTCTTGCAAACACGTTTCAGGAGTTTCAGACGCATCTTCTTAATTACTTAGAATATTTAAATGTTTCCCGCACTTACCTTTTAATATTTATTATTTATATATTATATTATAAATGTTAAGCGGTTGGTTTACATGTTTACCGGGTTAGATGATGATGAGAATCATTAATATGCAGAATCTTATTAATATTCATTGATATAAATGTTTAAAGTCCTGAACACAGCTAATTTGTATTACAGGTTCAGCGAACTATGATAAGGTAACATTCAGGGGCGGATTTAAACACAAACGCACAAGGCGCGAATGTCAATTAGGTCACAAAAGGTTAATTTATGTTTTTTGACTCGTTACATTAAACAAACTTAAAATAATTTAAATACGTTTTTCAAAATAATTGTTACGCCTCCATAAAACATCAGAGTGTTTCGTCAGCTGGAGTTGGTATTGTCATTTGGACAGATATAGCGTTGACCAAAAGATTAAATAAATGGTTCCAATAGAGTATAGAAGGGAGATCCAACACGGCTTTTCTTAAATGTGCTTTTCTTACTAAAATATATTATGATATGGATGATAATATCTCTTAATTACCAAGATATAATTTATTTTACAACACATGTAGTAGGAGACTCTAGTACCTGCGTAGTGTAAATAATTTCCGTAACAATATTATATTAATTGTTACTTTTTTTTATGCATATGAAAAATAATTTTAAAATTTACAAATAATATAGCACTTTAATTAAAAAAAAATTTATTACTAAAAATTTAAACATTCACTTGACTAAAAAGAAAAAGGTACTCTAAATCGCTTAAGCACATTTGATAACACAGCCAGAGTACATAACCTGAAAAGTTAGACCTAACGCCTTACGAATATTCGTGGTTATTTATGCGGCGATTAACAGCGTATTGTTAAATCTTGTGATAATATTTTTTCATAAAAAACTCAATTATTTTTGTTATTGCTTCAGAAATGTACTATTTTTATTATTTTAATCGAAAGTTTGATATTTTCTGAACCATATTCAATGGAAATAATAATTTTCTCAATTAGATACTTACATGAAATTTTAAAGCAAATCCACAAATTAATGAATCCCCATATCACTAACTAATTATTTCCTTAAAAGTTCCGAAAACCTACCCTTTATTAAATTTTTTAATTAATTATTGACTATCGTAGAATAAATTTACAAAGTTTTAGCAAGTTCTGCATTCTTTACTACTTCACGAAGATCTCTTTAATCCTGCGCTGAATATAATTAATGTATATTTCGATCTTCTCAGTAATTTCATTTAGTGGTTGTGCCCAAAATTTCTTTTACGTTTTGAGCACCTACCGACCTAAATCCGCCACTGGTAACATTTGTCATCTTACGTAATATTTAAATGAGAAATTAATATAAATATGTTGTTAAACATATATTCGTCTTGTTACATTCCTGTTACAACCGCCAAAACAAGTCAAGACTGATGTCATCTTCTGTGTTTAGTCATATTGATTGATTATTGAACTATCGTCCATCTTCAATCGATTTTCATTTAATATTTACGGTACTAAAGTCTGGTATATGTAAGCTACACAACGATCGTCTAGTTTAGTAGTAAAACTTCTCCAAAAAATCGAAATTTGAATTAAGTATTATATATAATACCGACAGTTCACTTTCGGTTGTCGATGTCGTCGATGTTTCATTTGTCGATGTGCTTAGATTTAACATGGCTATTAGTCACACCTCTCGTTTCATTTGACTTGTGTCAAAAGATTGCTTATCCACCGAGGCAAGCCAACGCGAGGCGAGAGCTGTGGTACACACTCGATCTCGTCTGTGTCGGCGAGAGTGAACTGCCGGCATTAAATTTTATCCTCTATATCAGCGGTTCTCAAAGTGTGGGGCGCGACCCCCAAGGGGGGCGCAATGAAGACTCAGGGGGGGCCCAAAGCTTGGTTGAAAAATTAATTAAATTTACTTACAAAATAATAAAGCAAACTTTTTATTTTTAAAATTACAACAAGTGTATAATTTTTAGTCAACGTCGTAAGAGTGCCGAACATTTTACTTTTTTTAGTTTATCAGAAAATACGGAAAAAATATGCAAACCTTCTGCAATGCTAAGTTTGTACGAGTGCGATCTGAAAAGTGACAATTTGGAGCTATTTCCTAATCTTAAAATTATGATTGAAGAAATGGATCTCAAAACTATTCCAACCAATGCAAAGAAATGCTTTCTTAAACACTTAGAAATCCTCAAATCTCGTTTTGAAAAATATTTTAATGAGAACTTGGATGGTTTGGCATGGATTCAAAACCCGTTCAAACCATCAGTCGATGAGTGCTCAACATGAAGGAAAAAGAAAATCTCATTGACCTCCAAGGTGACACTGGGCTTGAAATGAAGTTTAAATAATCTTCTCTCACATGCTTCTGGATTGGTGTATAAAAGGAACACCCAATTTTGAGTGAAAGGGCATTGAAAATACTCACTTCATTCGCCACCACTTATTCTTGTGAAACTGAGTTTTCTACTCTATCTGTCATGAAGAGTAAAAATCGCTCAAGGCTGGATGTGACCAAGGAACTCAGAGTAGCGTTATCCGAACTGACACCGCGTTTCAAGAAACTATGCGCAGAAAGCTGCATTCACACATTATTGCTGCATTATTATTGCTTTGAGTTACAAATATCAATTATGTACTATAGTAGCTAAAATAATTAAATAAATTGTAATTCTTTGTCTAGAATTTGTTGTTTGATTACGATTAAATCAAACATTGCCCCATTAGAGTATGCATAGAATGTGTAAAACTTAACCAAATAATAATTGACTGTAAAATGTCAAATGCAACTTATAATATATAGTACGCTTACATGTAGGGGGGCCCGGCTTACAGCTGGATTATGCACGGGGGGCTCGAAGTAAAAAGTTTGAGAACCGCTGCTCTATATGATTCAATACTCAGATAACTCATAAATGCAACCATACAATTTTATAATAGAGAATAATTTTAACTCGAGTATTCTGCTGCTGTCGAATTGTGTTGAATAAAGCACCTAACCTCAAAAAAATATATTAGCTTGTGAATTACTTTAAGAAAATGTAACACACGTTGCCTATCAACGTGACAAAAAACTTGTTGAATATCTTAATGCAACGTGCTTAAAAGTTGCGTACAAAACATGTGCAGATTTAATACATTTTTGAGATAGTTGTTTGTGACGGACTGTTAGATAAATATTACATGCAAATTCAATGTCAGGAACAGTGACACATCGAATGTTATCAAACAGATTTTTTAGACATCTTAAACAGAGTGATGTCGAATGTGGCGCAACGTGATATGTGTTTGCTGTGTCCAAAACTGAAAGCCATCAAATACAGGCAGTGTGACGTAAAAGATACCACTTTTTTACAAATGCTTAAAGAGTTACCAGTATGAACATAGGTCACTTAAAAATTAGTGCACATTTCTCGTCAAATTTATTTAAATGATTTTATTATATTTTAATTTAACAAATACATTTATTGCCGACATTTGAATATATAAATTAACAAATAAAGGTTTGTTGCAAGATACTGTGTACTTACACAATTTTATTAATCCCAAGAAAAAACAATTTATGAACAATTCTTTTAGAAAATAGGTCTTTTTTCCCGGTAAACAATTTGGTGAAGTGTCCTGTTTTGTGACGTTTCTATCACTATTGCACTTCAATTATAGTTCGCATCAACTTTACCCTGATTTGTATTCCGTCAGGTGGAGTAGTTTCGCCGCTTGTAGACGATAAAATTGTCATTTCATATGAATGACTGTGAGAAATTGAACTGTAAATGAAGTCTTCCATGACAAAAAAAACATGCGCATCTTTAATATAAATGGTAAAGTGACTCCAAAATGTTTACTGGGTCGTTTATATACTACAATTAGTAACATTTAAAATTACGATTTAATATTAGAATAATAATAGAAAGCAGAGGACTTAGGGGGTGACAAGCAGGGCAACATTCTCGCACAACAACCAAAGTAGAGAAATTCATTACTATATATGTATTTGAATCTCGCGCCTCGCTCTTTAGAAATCCCACTAGCGCAATAGCCCAAGTAGAAGAAGTCATTACTATGTATTTGAATCTCGCGCCTCGCGCTTTAGACCCACTTGACATTCACGCTTTTAAGACATTCATGTACCTTAGTTTATCATGATTAGTATTTGTCCTCTTTGTGCTTGTTAAGTTTTATAAAAAAGTTCTGCCGCCCGGGGTCTCGCAAATATCTGCTGTCCGGGGCCTCGCAAAGGCTCAGGCCGTCCGTGATAAGAAGGATTTACCTACTTAGCCTTCTAACCTGAATTAAACATGTACATAAGTAAACAAAACAAAATTTATATACTCGCACTGTATTGTATTATTACACAGAAAGTCTGCCTTTTAGACACAACACATTAATTCTATTTTAAAGTTCGAAATACTGGTAACGCTTGCGTTATTTATAAAGTAAAATAATAAAACAGGAAAATATCTGATTACATATCATACTCGGTAACTTGCCACAAGCTAATTTCAAGGTTAATTTTAAATAGTTATTATAGAAATTGTCTTGCAGTGCTAAGTTCATACTTTATAGCTTACCACAAGCTAATTCCAAAGTTCATTTCATATCTAGGCGATTAGTGTACCTGAAGGGTACAAAAGTCAAAATTTTAAACTCGAATTTGAATAATTGAAGACAATTCGCCTGAAATACTCCATAGTAGTTAACAACCCATTCAATTACGAAATAATAACTGTGCTATTACTTGTGGCCGATAGTTTAACTTCCACAAAAAACATAAGTCGACCCCTTAAATATTTTCTGATTATCTCTCCATGTTTTCTGTGAGTTTCTCTTCCCTTTCCGCTACATTATGACGCTTTAATTGCAGCCTCTAAGTGCGATTTCATTTTATGTTCCTTTCTATATACAAGTATTCATCATAACACTAACTTCCTTTTATTTTCCGACACATTATTTCACATCTTGTTAACAGATATTCTTATCAATAAAAATCTTATACCACTATTTCATATTCTAAATTGACAGAACATAATGTACTTTGTGAGCAATTTATTAAGAAAAAGTTCATTTAAAATTTACTTTAAGAGTGAAAGTAAAATAATTACATTTAATTATCTAAAACTTAGACAAAAACACTTAAGATATAATCATAACCAAGTACATTAAAACAGTAAAACTGCGTAACAACATTCATTAAAAAAGAGCAGTTTACCTATTGTTACAACAATTGTAATACAACAATGTAAGTGTATTAAATTATAGAATGTTCCAAATGAGTTCAGTGAAATGATATTTATTTAATTATGGTGTCGTGGCCTTGTCGCTCATAATCACTTTGATAACAACCAAACCCAGAAAATATAGCGGTGGCCTGAAGATCGAACCCAAAGACATAGCAGTCTGGCGTCAAGGGTTAATGCTCTCAGCTATTGTGCCGTCAGTAAGCAATTTATTAAAATATGTTTTACGTTGAATATGTTTTTAAGGTGGATCATTTTTCCACTTTACTACAGAATTTGATGAAATTTAAATACTCGTATGATGTTAATTAAAGTAAATTTCAAATGTTTTCACCACTTTTGAAAGAGATATTAATAATTTAAGTGTGCATTAGAGTAGCCCTTATTTTCAAAGTAAAAATATTTTTTGCGGCACCCTCCCATTTGGTGCCAATGCCTAAAAAAATGATCTGTGTAAAATTTTAGGTCAATCGGATAACGGTAAAACGTGCCCCAAGAGCCCCGAATATTGAAAAATCACAGATTTTTCTTTTAAAATCTTATATCTTGAGAAATATTAATTTTATGCAAAAACTTATTACGCAAAAGTTGTAGATCCAATAAAAATACATATTTAATCATCTATTACTTTTTCTCGTATAACTAACAATTTTCGAGAAATACGTGAAAATCAGTTCCTTTACTATAAATCCACGAGAATCGAAAAATTACAAAATCACGATTTTATATATTTATTTTACAAAATATTTATTATACACAGAAAAGTGTATAATAAAATAATATAGTACAATGTATTTAATTATTATTTCGCAAAATAAATAAATTTTTTAAAAAATGTCTGGGATTTTATAATTTTCCGGGCTCTTGGGGCACCCTTTCCCATTATCCGATTGATCTGAAATTTTACACTTATTATTTTTTCATGCAATGGAACCAAACTGAGGGGTGCCGCAATAAAAAATCTCAAAAATAATTTTCACCAAGAGTAAATAAGGGCCACTCTAGTGTGCATATTTAACGTGCATTAGACCTGCAAAGAATAAGGCCCGTCGCGTATTCAATCGACGGCGAATTCTAGCATAAATCGACTAGAACTCTCAAAGCAAGCAGATTCGTGTGTTTGCATATGTACTATCACAATACATATATACCACCTACCGATACGACAGTACGCCAAGTCAAACTTGTGTATAATTTATCACGAGAGTAAACTTTTACTTTAATTTTTATCGGTACACCACTGTTCCTTTCCAGTCTGAGCCAACTGATGGCATTTACAAAGTAGGGATAGCTTTAGCGTTGTAGCATGTATACGCTTGGTTAAAATGCGCTGAAATTCGGTTCCAATGTGAGAGGTACGTAACGCCCGTATTCGAACGGTTTTGTCGCTTGCAGTGTACGAGGGTTCATTACATTTACAGCTTAAATACAAATTACAAAATTTACTTAAATACGTTTGCAGTGTGCGACAGGCATAAGAACTGTTCTACAGTTTCTTTTTTTTTGAAAATTTGGCAATATTGCATGCTGCAAAGCTTTGCGCGTGTCCTATTAATTGAATTTCTTTTTAAGTTACTTAGCATCGGCCTATTGACATGTTACTATATTGGAAATGTTTGTGGTGTTTTGGTTTCATATATATATATACCATATCGGTGCCCAATAAGTGTAAGATTATGTGTATACATACTTCAATTAAATTAACTTGGCAACAACCATATCCCGAAAATATAACTCTCGACTGGGAATAAAACCCGAAAATATATCGTCATTTAATTTTATTGCAACCTGATCATTCAATAAGTCATTTATGATTAATTACCATTTCCAACGAGTCTTTAATTATATTGTAATTTTATAGCTAAACCACAAACAAAGTAGCATTTCAATATGTCAAGAGTGCATGTAATATTTAATTATTATTATTGAATATTTAATTACCAATAACTCAATTTAAGTATTTTGTGCTTACTATATTTAAAAGTATCGTTGTTGCAACGTTCGAGTTATATCCGTCATTCGACGGTTAAATACCGATATAATTTTATTACATGCAGTGAAAAGTAAAAGGTATACAATTATTTATTTATACAGGTGTTATGTGCAATACACATCGATATTATTCTTTAACAGGATAATGAAAGAGATCAAGAAGAGCAGTTTTAATAGTATAAGGTATTAAGCAAAATGTCACCGTTTTTGAGATATTGGTCTTCTTCAGTTTTTATTGGATTTATACAAATGGTGTTATCGGTTCCAACCTGTGGTATATCACACGTCATTTTTCGCCGATACCTGGTGGTAAGGATTGGTAACTTTGATTGCCAACACATGCCATAACAAATAATTTTAATTTTAATTTATTTTATATTTTTTTTAATTAAAAAGAGTCATTTTTTGTACACTTTTTCAAGAGACCTCGGGTTTACCTGGTTTTAAGGTAAAAATTGTCTAAAATATGTATTTTTGTATTCACAAGGTACCAAACCTAATAATAAGTTCAATAATAATTTTTTTTTTCTTTTAAATATGTTTAACATTTGGTCAAAGATAGCCGTGTGGTGAAACACACGGAAGTTCAAATTGGGTTAAGATAGTATTCAATTTAGAGGGCTTCTCTTGTTGTTCCCACGCAAAATCAATTGTATCTAGTCATAATTGAACTCAGTTTTTGGGGTCTATGATAGGTGGAACTTGTAAGGAACACCCTCCTTTTTAGTATGTTTCTGTTTTTATATTATCTAGTATTATGAGGTTTGAAGAAAATATATTTAAATATCGAAAATCCAATTTATGAGTGAGACATCTCTGAAAAATCGGAATTTGATTTGATGTAGTTATATGTAAAATTGTACTCTCTATCTGATTCAATACCCATACATCTAATAGATGAAACCAAACAAAATTTAAATGCAGATAATCTTGTCGAATACAGCCGAAATGCATACGACTCGAATATTGTTTTCGTCGTTATCTGAAAACTTGGACGATAGTACGGAAATAAATTCACAATTTTATAACACATAGAATTATATAAACGTAGACGCACTAGCGTTTTAAAACTCAGACGGTTATTTACTGTTTGACGTGTATTTTCTTACGCAGTTTTTCTTTGACCAATTCCTTATTTACAGTGTAACTGTAAGTAATAATCTTGAAACAATCGCTTCTTTATTAAAATACCTCTAAAATGCACTTCTACAAATTGTGGTATCTTCAGCATAGATAATATGGTGTGTACACTTCCTTAGAGAGTGACAAACTATGAAAACATTTCTATAGATTCGAGTATGTTCAAATTCTAAGGGTTTTTCGAGTAATCTGATAAGAGGCTTACTCGTACTCCACATTGAACAGTGGTTGCGCTTTTTGCTGGTATTTCCACATAGTAATCTCTATCAGTCCGTCCTCCTTCGTCATGCGTGATGCGTCGTGTCGGTCTGACGTTCCGGCGTTCTGACGTTGACGCTACGAAGACTTCCTCCTCCCTCTAGACGAGGAGTACGAGTATTCGTTCGTTTTGGCTTCCGCATTTTTTATACATGTAATTTATTATGTAAATACTTACTTACATGTCATATATTATGTAAACTGTTATAATTATTTGTATTTATGATTTCTTCATTTAATTATAAATTGGTATTTTAAACTTTTCCGGAAATTTGGAAAATAGGTTATTTGTGGGATTTACCAGGTTTGTAGAAATTATTACTTTGTTATAGCGTTTGCATATTTGCGCATATTTTACGGAATATGCATATTTGTTCATATTTATCTATTTTTTACATTTGCATATTTCAATTTATTTGTTTTATTTTACGTTGTAAAGAATTAGTTTCAGGGTTTTAAGCCCCATTCCCACTCACTTAGTTTTAGTGTTCATTTATGGTTTTAACCTAAAATGTAACTTTCAGCTTGTGAAATATGCAGAAATAGAATTAAGTTTAAAATTTATTTTAAAATTAATTATATTAAATACAATTATTTATATTAAATAAACTTAGTAATTATTACAAAATAATGTATATTACTGACGCATAACGCATGATTTTGCAAGTTCAAAATTACATTTAAAGTTAAAACCTTAAATTAAAACTAATAACAGTGAGTGGGAATGGGGTTCTAGGGTCGGTTTGTTTACGATATTCCGGTATTGTATTAAATTCTCAGAGACAGAGTTTCTTGTTTGAAAATTTAAAAATGTACGCCACATCAAAAACTGATTTTCAAGAAGAATAGGTTACCTGAATAATAATAATTAAAATTTTATAGCTAAACATTTACTGTTAGATATGTTACATATGTGTTTACTTGCCTATTTTGTTTTTTACTTACATATTGCATAAAAATAAGTTAAAAATAAGCCCTGGATATGACTACCCTAATTACCTCCTAATAAACGACAAGGTAAGAGTGAGCATTGATATTTGACGTTGACTGGTGTGGCATCCAGTTAAATTTATGAATCAAGTTATATTTTCTGGTTGTGGTTGTTATTAAATTAAATTGATTGTGTACAATTATACTCGTACATACATAATCAAAAACTTAACCACGCCATGTCTTAGGAGCCATTAATCATGCGAAAAAATGCTTATGATCAAATTCATAAGAAAATTTATGATCTACAAGCTTCTTAACAATCTCTAATGACATAAGACACATAGGAAACAAAATATTTTGCAAAAAAACAAATTTTGTGACCTTTGACCTATATATCCCCATATATATGTATCTTATGACACGGACACGAGATTATATAAGACTTCCTAGCAAGTCTTCAGAACGTCAAAACAAAGGTCATTCGAGGTTAATTAATCCTTATATCATCGGGTTGAAATGGTGAATCAGTTTCAGAAATGGTTTCATTTATATACGAGAGTAGTTTGATAATTCAGTGATTTCTTTATTGAAAAGAACGCTTTATTTATCAACATAGTCTCCTTTAAACTCAATACATTTAGTCCAGCGTTTTTCAATTTCCTTTTTCCTTCCAAATATTAGGTTTTCTCAAGGCTCTCAAAATTGACGTTTGTTTCAGTGATTTCAGTGATGACATCTTTGCCGTTTCTTCAGGATTGGAAATAGGAAATAGAAGCAGAGGACAACATTTGGATAATATACTAGATGGAATAGCTATTCAATTCATGGATTTTTGCTATGGTGATTACACACTCAATCCTATCGATCGTGCGGATAGATGTCACAACAAGCTCAAAATTTGACAGTAGTCTATTAATAGATGAAAGTTGACGGGAGCTGCGCGGGGAATTTAAAGAGTCTCCTATTACCCTCCTAAGTTCGACGTTTCTTTAACAGATGCTTTAAAATGAGGACACCAGTAGCGTATCACTAATACTGAGGGTGGAAGACCCAGATTCTCTGGCAAAACAATAGAGAAACTAAGTCGAATGTCTGTCTTGTAGATGTTACGCCACTGAAGACGACGAAGAAGACTATTAAATAATAACTGTCAGAAAGTTTGTTTGCATACAAAGTATACTAATACTCGTAGTAACAGGATAATTTACAAGAAGTTATATAGATACTGACAAGTGCTCTAAGGTGATTGGATACAACCTGGTGTTGGTGTTGTATAACCTGTCTTCTCTTCACCAACTTAGAATTTCCTAGTTGTGAGTTTCGACCTATTGAATAACATTTCAATAGTTGACTTGCAAAGTGTATATTAAATCTAGTATAATGTAAACCAGGACTTGCAACATTATTCCACTAGGTAGATACTTTGTTGATTTTAATGATGCTACGAGTGTTAAAGCGAACATTTGAGAGAATATAAAATAGATACCGAAAATTTTAGATTGGTAAATTTTCTATTTTATGGATGATATATGTACACACTGACATGGACACACTGTGAAGTATATAGACCAGTGGTCCATAACATTTTAAAGTCCGCGGAATATACTGATGTATTGAAAAAAATATGTAATACTAGCTAAACTCGACTCGCTTGTGTCCTATGTCTTAATTTCTATAAAAGTGTACTACATATTGATAAAGTGGGTTACTAGAACCTCAAATGTTCAATTATTTTTTAATAACTCCTTATATGTTAGGAGATATTAACAATTAAAAAAGTCATTTTCTCCCTTTAATTATTACAGGGATTCAACGTTGTGTATGTATTTATATATCAAAATATCAAATATTATTTACAGCTATTTTAAGGAATAATAAAATTTAAATATTATGTCTGCCTTAACAGGGTTAAATAAAATGAAAACTTATTATTCTTTGACTTAACTTGATTATTTGAATACCAACAAATAACTGACGTTAAAATGCATTTCATATCATACAAATATGGCCGACCATTTCTAGCGCTAAAACTACAATTGAAACTTAATTGCTATATCTCCGTCAATATTTAGATATTCAATAAAATAGACACGCCAATACACATTTATTAACATCAATTTCAATAAACAATTGAAAAATCGACCACTAAAAAATGAGGACACAAGCCCATTGAAAATTGAGCAAGTCATTCGTCAGATCAACGACTTGAGAAGTTTGTCAAATCATATTTTCAGAGAAATAAGAACACCAATGGTATAACTAACCGAGTTAAAACAAAACAATTGTACACTGCTGCCTAATAAGTTAAATTCCAAAACTCTTGTATTTTTCATTGAATTTAATTTTCTAGCCTTTTTACAAAATGTAATAATACGAGGGTTGGGTGATAATTCATTGTCTTTTTGAATTTCCCGCGTCGGCCCATTTATTAGTAGACTACTGCCAAGTTTTCAGCAAGCAGCGTCGTTTAACTTGTGTTTGATAGATATTGAAAGCAGCTATCCGCGCGATGGACGCCGCTCACCGACTCACCATGGCAGAATATTCTCCAGATTTAGCCCCCTGTGACTATTTCCTGTTTTCAAACCTGAAGAAATAGCTGGGCAGTAAGAGACGCAATGAAACAAACGCTTATTTTGAGAGCCTTGAGAAAACTATTATTTAGAAGGAAATGCTGGACTAAACGTATTAAAGGAGGCTAAACGAGCTTAAAGGAGGCTATGATGATAAATAGAGCGCTTCTTCAAAAAAAAGAAATCACTGAATTATCAAACAACCCTCGTACTGTATAGAATTGAATTCAGCCCGAGTGAGAGCACAAAATAGAGCCTCACAAGGGTTCTGCATTCTGTAAATATTTAACTATGTATATTTTTTCGTAATATGTAATGTGCGTACTGTTACACTCATTTTTTTTAATCAACTGTTAATTATAATTTCATTACTGGAACCATCTATGTCTGTAACTGACTCGAAAATCCTTCATCTGTATAAAATTAATGAGCTTCCTCGAATTACACAACGTACATTATTAATTTTAATCAGTGAGATTAGGGTTAGAGTGTAATTAGTTTGCCCCTGGCATGTTTAAAATTCCCTTATAATTCAAATTTCTATTTTTGTACAACTTTATGAAAATTTGATGATTTTTTTTATCATTTCTAAATTACTAGCTGCTGTGCAATATACCTATTTGCATTTTCTTTTTTATTTATCCTGGCTTCTTGTATATATTTGCCCTAATTGCAATATTTTTTCTCTTTTTATTTATTTACAGATTTACGAAAGATTTGAAAAAGCTTTTATTGACTTTAACTTAACTAGTAGCAAATGCAAAATAACTGATTTATATTTTATATATGCTAGTACTCAGGATTGTAAATAGAGATTGAAATCGGTCTCTCCAAAATTTTGTATTGACTGTAACATAAATGTTACTCAGAAATTACATAGAATGTGACAAAAGATAGCAGAGTGTAATCTTTAGACCATCGCATTAGCAGATGTGATGTCTCAGGCTGGATTCACACGACATTGTACTGCACGTTTTTGTGCAGTATAAATATTATCGAATAAACAGTGGCGCGTACATTTTATATATGTGTTCGTTTTTTTGCAGTACAAATGTCGTGTGAGTAGATCTATATAAAATGTATTATTTATTCGATAATATTAATACTGCAAAAAAACGTGCAGTACATTGCCGTGTGAACTCAGCCTTAGTTGAAGGTATCTCAAAGAATATAATATAAGTGGTGTTATATTTAAATATTAAAATATCGTATACTTCCTTATCACTTTAATAAATCCAATTAAAAAAAACACTATAAAAATAGTGAAGTATCGTCGAAGATCTTAACGGCGTCGATCGATAATAGCGATGGTTCATTAATACTCACAGCTACGACAATGTTTGGTTGTGAGTATCAATTGCCTAGAAGTCCTTTACTTTAGATTAGTTGGTTGAGCTGCGAGATTGCCTAGGTTACGGCTAAACTGTGACTGTCGAAAGTTGAGATTAAATCAATGAAGGATGGAGAACGCGTTAGAGCGAGAAGCTATCCATGCGAGAACAGTAATTATACAACATGTGATCTGCCATGTATGCTATAAGCATCGGTACTAAACGGTTGTAAGCTATATTTATTGTGCAAAACATTAAACAAAGAAAACCTTAAATACCTTAAAACACACGCAGTTTATGCCTGACCAATGATCAACCAGACTGAAATGAAGTTTTGGGAGAAATTTATGAAAGGAAGGAAATCAGTTTTTCATCTGAACAAACACTAATAGAATAATTTCAGTAGTTTACACAATAAATGATGGAAATTTTTAATTTTTTCAGAAAGTTACGCTTTTTAACGTTTACGTTACGTTTATTTTAACTACATGTGACGTCACAACGCTTCACGTAATTTATGAATGGTTCCTAATGTGTTAAATTCGTTTGTATTTATTTTTAAATTTTTTGTGAAAACGTCAAAATCAACAATAAACGAGTTGGGAAGATATAAAAGGATTTTGTTCTTATTTCAGGAGGTAATGTAAAGCATAAGTGTTCTACCTTTCTGTTTCCTACAACAATTGTCATTGTCATTGTATAATCTTTATAAATATAAATTCTCCCATTTGAAAAGTCTATAAGTCCAATCATCTGGTAGCATCTCACAACAAAAAACTAAACGCATCAAATCCTCTGTAAAAATAATCCCCAATATCGTAAGGCATAAACCGCGATGAGATAAAAAATTACGAGAGCCCCGGGCAGTAGGCATTGAGCACCTCTAGTTGTGAATTGCCTAGATTGACGATATGGCCTGTTTTACCTTGAAAAAATAACATTCATTAAGGATAATTCCCACAAAATATGGTAGCCTTACTGAAATATGTCATAATCATAAATATATAGAAATAGGTCACTCGTGGGCTACGAAAAAGAATATACGAGGGTAGAACTAGAAACGTGGGGACGTAAAAGCGTAGAATTAGGTCGATTAAGTAAAAAGTATACGGAATTACCTGTTACAAGAATAACGTGTACCGAAAATCGAGTTTGCTTAGGACAAGAAGAGGGAGAGAATTGAATTTTAAGAAATTATCATGTCTCAAAATAACAATAGGGTGTAGATACGCATGTGACGTCACTAATGTGTTTTTAATGTTTTGTGAAGGGGTAAGCCTCATTCCCACTCACTGTTGTGATATTTAATTTACGCTTTTAATTAATATTTTAATACAGATTTCGGGTTTTCAGAACAGGTCACATTCGTGTTTTAATTTGAGTTTAGTTAATTTAGTTGGTGCGCATGCGTCGTTAGTAATATAAATTTTAATAGTCCTACAGTTGGACAAAATTGAATGTGGAATAATTAAAATTGCTGTCATTATTAACAATTAACAATAAAAATGGTTTCTATTTCCTTATTTGACCAACTGACATTGAACTTCTTTTAAAAATAAATCCTACTGCATTATGACAGATTGTCACATTTTGGAGGCTATAATATAATACAGCTTTTTAATTAAGTATTTTTAATTTAGAAACATTGGACCTTTGAGGTACTAAGAAACAAAGATAACGTAAATTAAATTCCAATTTAAAAATGGTGCAGGGAATGACTGCCCATATTCCCATACACTATACAATTTAAATTAAATACAAAAATAAAATTAAAACATTGAGTGGGAATTGATGATTTATATGTTTATTTCTCCTATCTCTTTGTATGATGATTTTAATAGCTTGCGAACCGTGTCTTAATTGCTATAAAATGCTGTAATTGATACAGTTACTTATTAGGATCACAAATGTATAATTTCTTTTTAATAAGTCGTAATATTATAGGAAATATTAACAATAGAAGTAATCATGTTTGACCTTTAATCCTTAAAGGAATCAAAACTTACAAAAAATTAGTTATTTTCAATATACAATCATGGTACACCTACCTGAACCACCTCGTTTATGAAACTGACATATCAATCTATTATCGCTATATTAGATTCTCAAATTTGAGATATTTGTATATTTCACAAGATTAATCTGTTTGAATATTTGATATACATCAGTAAAGAGTAGAAGATCCTTTTAGGGTTAGGGTTGTAGAAATATGATAGCAACACCTTCATTACGTAACCGCACCCTTCGTTCTGTGGGGTGTAAGTAACTCGACTTGACTACTAGTGACTGGATCATTGAGAACAAAGCTTAATCACGAATAATGTTGCGGTTCGTTATAGGGGGGTGAGAGTGCGGGTGCGGGTGCGGGTGATGTTGGTGATGCTGATGATAAAGTAGCAGCATCTCTAAAAATATAAATACTGAACGTAACGTAGAGGCCGCGTGAACGCACTAAACGTACTCTCAGGGCCAGAGGGGTTGTTTCCCTTTGACCTGATCCCTTGAGAGTCTGGTTTAAGGGGGCAATATGTCAAGGTTGCGTTTGGGAATCTGGGTTTAATAACTTTTACATTTTTATACTGTTATTCCATAGAGAGGATGGAAAGTACTCGGTATTCTTGATATACGAGTACAAGAGTATATAATATATTTTTTGTGGTAGTTTTTATGGAAACATTATTTTCATAATAAAGTAACGGTTTTTCTTTGTGATCATTTTTAAACTTTCCAGACTCTTCTTGCAAACATCAAGCTATAAAAAATATACCAAAAAACAGTGAATTTAGTAAAAGTGCAAAGCTATGTACATTAATGACATTTTGGCACTTATTTAAATTACAGTTAATAATATCGAATATTTCTCCCACTTCTGATGTTGAGTCCTGAGGATTTCCTACATTATTGGCGGTTTTGTGGTGTTGTGGCCACATATATGTGGGCAGCGGCAACCTTAGTGAATGGCAAGCAGGGCAATTGCCCGAGGCCTCCCTCTTCTAGGCGCCTTGCACCCTCGCGCAACAATCCAAGTAGAAGAAGTCATTACTATATATGTATATGAATCTCGCACCTTGCGCTTTAAAAAACCCACTTGAATCCCTGCGTATATCTTTTAGGGCATTCATGTACCTTAGTTTATCATCAGAATTATTTGTCGTCCTTGTTTCCTTTTATAAATCTTCCAATATAAAATTTTAACACTCTACATTTATTATTTATAACTTTTGCATTTCTCGTCAATCATCGTACTACAACAATCAAGCACTAACTTTCATTTTACATAAATTACACAAAAAAAAAGATCAATGCAAATATCTGCCGTCCCGGATCTCAGCTAAAACTGTTACTGTACTGTTTTGTGAACTATACCGCTGCCTGATAAGTTTATGATTATCTATCCACAAAATCAATATTAACTTGATAACAACAAAACCCAGAAAATATAACCTAGGTTCGGGGATCGATTCTGAAGACACAGTAATTAGCGTCATAGATATATTTAGAAACTGTGAGTCTTATAACAAGTGTACTTAGGGTTCATTTTCTAATAATAAAGATTCACATAAAATATGATCACTGCAATGGCAGAATTAGGCCTTTATTCTAAATATTAATCAGAAAATTTAAAAATTTAATTTTAAAATCAGCTTGTAGCTAGCCAGCATGTTTAAAACTTTCACTGTGTAACAATTTTCTTTATGAGAGGCTGAAAATGTACTTTGGAATTAGCGCGTAACACGCTAACAAGCTTGAAACTTGCACTGCAGGACAATTTTTCTGCCTGGGAGATAAATGAATGAAATTACACTCGACGTTTTACAAATTGTTCAAAATTCAAGATGTTTTTCGTGCTGTGAATGAAGTTGGTTGGTCGCTATGAATCAATTTGTATAAATTTAAAATAATTAATACATATTGGCCTTTTTTTTACATTTTATCGAACTAAGGATTTTACATTAGCATTTTACAAGAACAGTTTTACTCAGATTTAGTTTTAGAATCAGACGTACTGTCTGTTTATCGTACAAGTAAATACTAAAATCTGAATATCAGATCTGAAAGAAGGTGAAGCTTAGATCTGATCGGAAGGACAAGTAGTCTATTATAAAACTCAAATTATGGTGATTCATGCTTAAAATAAATTGTGTCGTTTAAATTTACAATACAGTGAAATAGCACTATCTCACGAACAAGCAAGCGAACAAGATACGATTCACCATAGTATCGTAGATTTATTTATACGGCTCTAAAAACAGCTTTTAAGCTTGAGTAACCACCGAACTCTCGTAATTTGAGCTATAGTATGAGACTAGCCTAATTAAACATTATTATTCGAACAAATGTCTCATATGAAAACGAATTATTTACTAAAAATCTATTAAACTTCTTATGACAACTGACAGACAGAATACACGAGTACAGAGTAATGGTGCAAAATTTGAATATTGACTGCAATTGAGGTGTTCTCCACAAGATAAATATATATCTAATAAAGTCACGTGCTTTTGTACTTGTATTTTGAGACTGGGAATTGTATAGTTAATAATAAATTGGTTCAACAACGTGGACTATTAAGTGAACACGTTTTTATTATGTGCTCCCATAAATAATGTAAAATAAACACCATCTTCGTTTGCTTAATAATAAATTTAATTGTAATTCATTGTTCGATTACGAGTTTATTGGCTTCACCATAATAAGTCCGGGTACCTGGGATGTTATTTAAAACATAAAATATCGTGCATTTTCCGATCTCCTAACTATGGATTACAATATTGCCTAATAAGTGTATGTATATGTAAGCACATAATATCGAATCAAATAACAATCAAACGCAGAAAATATACATGTGTTTCGAAGACACAGCAGTATGGTGAAAAACATCAATGCTCTTGGCCACTGTGTCGTCCTTTAACTATTTGTAAAATAATTTGTTTTAACCAAGACCTCAAATGTTCAATTATTTTTTATTAATTCCTTATATTTTAGGAGATAATATTAATTAAAATAGTGATTTTTCCATTTAATTATGAAAGGGATTCAACGCTATAAATAATTACAATACATGTAACGTCATGTCCTATACGTTGCCATATTTTTTATGCAACAGAACGTGAAAGAGATAGCATACTTAACACAGAACTCTTATCCATATCACAAATCTATGTGCGATATTACGTCATAAATATGGCCGATATCTATAGCGCTAAAACTACAATTCGATTTTTTAATTGCTATATCTCCGTCAACATTTAGATATTTGTTAAAATAAAAACTCCAATATACATTTATTAATATCTATTTCAATCAACAATTTAAAAATCTTTATTCTTATTAATTATTATCTTTATTAATTTTCTTTAATCTCCTACAATCTTCTTGTGTTACCTACGCCACTGTAATAACTGAAAAGAATAGAAATACTTGTGCTCACTTCCTAACTCAATTCATAACACTGAAGTGTCTAACCTAATCTTTATAGTTCTTTAAAAAGCTATTTCTAAACATAAAAAAGCGATAAAAATGCAGTAAATTCTTAAAGATATATAATAGTAAGAATTCGTTAGTTTTATAAATAAATAGTTTTATTAAGCTGCTCGTATTAAAAGACTTTATCCAGAGAGAAAGTTTTTATTTTAATGTTTATCAATACACCACAACAATGGGCTAGACGTCATATGTTTTAATCTCTCTTATTGGGGGCATGGCACATTTTATATTTTTGTAAGCATTTTTCATTTTTAATTATTAAGATCTTCAATAATTAATAACATCTTCAGAAATTAGCGCTGGAAATAATGGAACTGAGATGAAAAAATTCATTCTTTTACCGAACTGGAAGAGTTTTAAAAATAGGCAATTGCAAGAATTGAAATATCATAATACATCAAAATCATTAATAGAAAATAATACCTTTTAACAGAATCTTAATAAGAAAAATTAATCAAACAAAATCTATCTACAAAAAAGTTATTTAATCTTTTATTTCTTCTTTTATTTTGATGACACAGTGGGCGAGATATGTTGAATAACGAGTTTGATACCCAAACCAGATTTATATTTTCTAGGTTTGGTTGTTATTAAGATAAATTTATTATGTACATATATAATCATAAACTTGTTAGGCAGCGGTGTTGTTTACATATGTAAGCGATACTGCACTCTAAGACTCCCAGTACAACCCTGGTGCTACTGTGGCTTCAGTCTTATCTTAACATAAACAACTCTGGAATGAGTATGGAGCTCTGCATCGTGGATAACCTTGGAAAGCTAATATGGCCCTTTTGCATCTGGTCCAAGGCACTGCAGACGACATCCTATATTATAATGTTCCAACTGTATGTTTATATTCTTATATGTTTGGTACTGAATTTTGTGTGGTAGCTCGAAAACGGCTCTGTCAATGTTTTTGAAAATTTCCTATTTCGCAGAGAAAAAAATTCTAAGACTCTTGGAGTCCCTGGATTTTCCCTGAATTTCCTGGAAACCCGTAATTTTGGAAAACTGGAAAAAAGTTGGGCTCTTTTTTGCTGTATAATTTTTTATTCGTAAAAGATAGAAAGTTGAAACTTTGCATGTACATTAAAGTGTTCAATGCTGACATTTTTCAAAAATTAGAAATTCAAAAATTGAAAAAGGGCGAGTTGAAAAAATTCGGTGGCCCGGTAGGGAACTTTGGAGAAAGTTCATATTCTGGACTCTAGAATAATTAAGTATGTTATTAATAAAAGAAATTTCAAAATTTCAATTTTATTTGGGGGCACGGGGGCGGTATTTGCCGAGAGTAAAAATTGTGCTAGAACCTTGGTAACTTATTTCCGAATTGAAAAAAAAAATCCCAAATTTAAAAAAAAAGTTGGTCAAATAACGCATAAATTGAAAATATTTTTTATTTTGATAAAAAAAATATATTTTTTTAGTCAATTTATTATTGAGCGAGTTCATTATTTCAATTTAAAAATAGAGTTAAATATGAAATGTAATTACGAATTATTTTATTGGTTTCAAATCATACACGCCAAAAAGACGTCGCTTTGCGACGGGTTAAACTCTGCTTCGTTATATAATCGTTCATTGAGCTACATCTTGCTCTGTATACAGTTCTTATATTTGTTAATAAATACTATTGTACCAATATTATGTTTATGCTTATCTTTTGTAATACATGAGTTCGCCAAAACTATCAACATAGTAAGAGGTCGTGAGTGACGGCATCGGAAATAGGTCGACGTTAAATAAATTGAACAAATTAAAAAAGTTCTTATTCACTGATTAAAGAAATAAAATAATTATTACCACAAGTGTTAATCACCATATTATAATTATAAATGCAAATTAGACTATGCAGTAGGATTTAGTAATCATAATATGCATATTGCAGCACAGCAATATCAATTTGAAACTAATTATCCGATAAACATATTCGTACATGAGTAGGTTTTACGAGCGGTGAAGTGTTACGAGTATCACATCAAACTAATCAATATAATTTGAAAATCAAAACATAGACTTAACGGAGCTGTAAACGCTGTTAGCTCAACAGGTTTTTATATGAAATCCAAGGAAATTCTCTAATAGGTCGTCTTGTTGATGAATCTGTAGGAGTTAGTCAGAGGTGGCCAGAATACGGCTCGATTGTTTTTATGCTAACTTATTTACATATTTATACACATCACAGATACTTTATTAATAATTATTATTTATACTCGTATGTTATTGCGATTTTAATTAAATTTTTTTGGAGAAAGATTTAAATGTAGATAGATTTCTTTACGGTTATTATTTATTATTAATTGTTTGTGTCTTTCAGCTTTACAATCTACCGTATTCTATTTCTTGATACATTTCATTCCTATGTACATTTCAACTTAACACTAAACTTTAAAACTAATTATTTACTTAAAACTAAACTTTATGTATTTATTAAAACTAAAAATTATTCTAGACTTTTACTACTTCCAAAATTGCTTTCTGCTTCTTCTTCTCTTGACCCTCTCTCTTCATGTTCTCCATGAAAACCAGATAACGAGATTCTTAGTTATTGTAATGTTTTTCGTTCCTTTTCTCTATTTTCGCCATCCACCTCTTTCCTTCACTGCCTCACTTTAAAAGCTGCGCAATATTCTTGTTGTTCATTACTTTTTCCTGACAAGCAAACTTGATGTGTTCCAGTGTTTCAATTTCCTTTCCGCACACTCTGTACATCCTTTCCTCGCTATTTGCCCAGTATCTGTTTCCTTTCTCCTCGTTTCCCAATCTAAATCTTGCTATCCTTCTCATGTTATTTGTGTCTTTTTCTCTTAAGTAATGTGGTATCTCTCTCTCCCAAATCCTTTTATAGTTTGTGTTGTAATTGCTCTTCTTGATTTTTTCCATTCTTTCCTGTTGCTATATCTCTTTGTCTCTTCTCCTTAGCTCATCTTCCACACTTGTGCCTCCTTCTCTTCTTCTCTCTGCCTCCTCAAACTCCATTCCATTCCTTTCATAGTACTCCTTTCTCTATTTCGGCTCTCCTCCCCTCCCTTATTTTCTTTAAAATTTTGCTTTCAGCGCTGCTCATTTTCTCTTCATATTTTACTGCTCTCCTGCCTGCTTTAATTCAGATCTTGTCCCTTTTTAGTTCTTCCCTCTTTAGATTCCCTCTTTAAGGTTAAATTAAGGTTAAAAAGATTAAGTAAAACAACTATTCTACAGAATTTAATAAAATGAAATGCAGTATTAAGGTTTCTATTTTATTTTTCATTTATTTATATTAATGTACAAAATATTAAGTTTATTGTGTCAGAATAAGAATTTGAAGCCGATTGGAGTAAACCTGTCGGAGATATAGAGTTTTAAGTGTTCACTCTGGTTTGGTTTCGTCTTTCTTTGAAATTTTTAAACGCGTTTTTCTCACACTAAGTTTTTTCAGAGTCGGTGTCCTCTCTAGCTGCACCGATTCTTTTCAAATATTGCAAACTCCATCTTTACATAAATGCTGAGGTAACGCTGCAAAGTTATTTCTCTTTTTTTAATTTTAACGTATTTTAAAATAACAAAGTTTCTGATTTTTTTCCATAAAAAATCAGTATTTTGACTTCAAAGTGCTGTAAAAAATTGAAACATCAATCAAAGAAAAAATCCAACCAACATCAAGTATTCTTTAAATGTTATTTTATCATGTAGTAATTATAGAAATAATTATGCATTAACTGTGTCGTTAAATATTCGATTTATTTAATTTATGTTTCGTTAAATAACTACAATTTCAAATACATACTTTCACCATACTATTAGCCCTCTAAAACAAATAAATTTGACAACTATGATTTAAAGATTATACCTATTTAATATCTTGAACTATAAAAACTTCTTCAGAATTAATGTGACTGCTGTTTCATTTATTTATAGTTTATGTTTTTTAATCGCACCTGATTATAATAAATGTTTACAAACATTTAAATTTAGTCACAGCATTATAGTGTATTTCATCAATTTTGATAAAGTTCAATGATCCACGATCCTATGAATACGCCCGGAGCAGATCGCCTGCGACGACCAGGCAATGTCTCCAACTGAAGATGATATTTTCTATAAATTTGATTCGGAGTTTATAGTCATAGCCCATAGGCTATTCCGATTTATTTATTTCTTAAGAAAGTTTTGTGTCATTTCTACCTAATATTTATAAACGGTGACTTATAGCGTAGTGGGTTCGGTGTGAAACAATACTGTTGTGTAAACTATAAAATAAAGGCATCTGCCAATGCATTAAGGAGGTACAGGACGTACCGTCAATGCAAAAAGTTAATCTCTCGGTAATACGAAATGCAAAATACGAAGTACATGAGGGACGAGCAAATATTGGGACTGTATCTTTGAAAATGAATTTTTCAATTCTCTATTAAACTGCTATTTGCTAGTTAAAATGATTTTTTTATGCATATAATAGTTAAATAAATGAAAAATTACCTATAATTAATATCAAATTTATATTAATTCAATTTAAGTTCAAATTAAATATTTTGAAAAAGGAATAATAAATTTGGCAACGCTGTAAATTTACGTGTGTTGACGCATGCGAGATTTGGTTCTTTGACAAATAAATTGTTATATTTTATAAAATATTTATTCAGATTTTGAAGTTTCCACTCAAATTGGCATTTGCAACGTTGCCGGCTCATAACCCACATTTACTGTTTCTTACTGATTTTATTTAAATATTTTCGTAAATAGGTATCTTTTTGATAATCTTCTTTTTGCAATAGTTACAGAAAAGATTCTTTTATATACAGCTAGTTTTGCGGAAAGCCGTTACACCATTTTTGAATAGTTAAAAGTTATATTATGTGGTTATTTTTCTTTATCTATTTTAATGCTTTTTTAAAAATGCATCTACCGTTTTTGGGATTACCATAATGCTTCTTAAGAACACCTTCTTTACGATTACAAAATCTTACATATGGGTGAAATTACATAGCTAGGTGAAGTTCTAATAAAAAAATCGCTTCTCTTTCACGCAGATAGTTATGAAAAAAAAATTACCAGAATATTTCTTCCCTTTCCAATATCATACATTTAAATGGGCATACAGTTGGGGTCTCTTTTACATTAAAAATATTAATTTTAGTAGACATAAAATTCCACATTAATTTCATCAGAATATCACAGAAAAAGAAACAAGATATATCTGTCTCTGTTACACTTTAATGGTTTATTTGAAACTTCATTCAATACTGGTACGGTAGTGAGGCCAGGTGAAGTGATTTTGCCATTTGTAGATCATATCACTAATATTTTCCTTGAACGAGTGAAATCAAATTGAATTGTTTTATGACAAGAATCTTCTATATGATGTCAAAGTGACTCCAAAATATTTACTGGGTAGTAGGCTTGTACAAACGAATAATTTCCGAAGAACCGAACCAACGTTATATTTTGTTTTGTGGGTTGAATAAATATACATTCATTTTCCTACTACTATGAAATAATGAACTACTAATCGAATGACAATGATAAGACATGGTGTCTGCAGATGATCTGATAGACATCGATGTATCGATATAAAAAAGACTCGGCGGATATTAGTCAAGTTGTTAAAATCGACATTAAACTAGAGAAGAAAAAAATTACACATTCGATTTCGTCATCTGTAATTCTAGTGTTTCTATTTATAAATATTAATAACAATTTTTTCTTTGCAGGACTCCTGGAGGTGCCAGAGTCGATCCTGTTGAACGGTAAGTCATCTTTATTTAGTTCTATGGAATGTGGTTTTAATTTGGATATATGCCCTTGCTATTCTATACTATCCCGTTCCAGTCACGGTAGATTCGAGGTCCATCAACGCCTTAATCTTTCTAACATCCGGTGCTCAAATACTATCATCAAGCCATTATGTGATATATTATCTTATTTGTCAATCGATTTATTAGTAAATTAAAAATTTTAAATCATTAAAATGATCATGTATTGGTAGTTTATTGACTTTCTAAAATAATTCGTTTTACTTTCTTTGCTTTCACCGAATTGATGTTCCTGAATGTGACATTATGTAACGTGAAGAATTGACTCCGCCCCTTCGCGACATTGGATTCCGTTTCTGTGTGATGGGTAAAAGCAGTTTAGTATCTTGCAGTGTCAGGCGGTAAGATTGATAGTTATTTGTTTCTTCGTTTAAAATTTTGTGTGTTTAGTTTTGAAACTAAAAACAGTGAAATTCAGTTCAGCGAAATAACTCGAACTGTTTAACAATATTGTCACGATTCAGACAGGACGCAGAAAAATCCATTTGACTTTGAAGTATGTATGTACGGGTAGCTACGAGTTGTCGTGAAGATTAATGGTTAATAATTACGTCTAACACGTGTACGAATATGCGAGGCTTAGCTATAACGAGACTAATGATACTAGAGATGAGCTGAGCATGCGCCAAAGTCGAACGACCGGCAACTGTGTAGCTGTGTAACTGTGAACTCTTCTCCTTCGATTGCCATTAGGGCTTCTGAAATCTTGAGGTTTCAATACCCGCCGGATCCGGATCCGGATCCGGGTCGAGTTCGAAATCAGAAAAATATAAAAAACATCTAAATTTTCAAGTAATAATCGCAATTCATTTATTTTTACGTTATCGAAATCTAATTATGTTTGTAACATTGAAGAAACTTATAGAATAGTTAATAATAAACAATAATTTAAAAAATACAAGTTACACATGAAAAATATATATATATATAAAATAATTAGACCAATACTTACAATCAAATAGAATGATTGAACTTACATGTTTACTTTGGGAACATTGGGAAAACTCAATAAAGTGCTTACTTGCATCTTAAGAATTACTTCATTTAAATAGCTACTTAAATTACTTTAATCCTGTTAGTTCTTTTTTTTTTATTAGTCTGGTCTCTGGTGGTGGTCTCAACATCATAATAAGAATGTCCTTTATATATATACTTTATATATACTAAACTTTATGATTTATTAGTTTTGTAACGGTACTCTCATCTTAATATATATAAATTACGTGTCACGTTGTTCCTCCGCGATGGACTCCTAAACTACTTAACCGATTTTAATCAAATTTGTACACCGTGTGCAGTTTGATCCAACTTGAAAGATAGGATAGCTTACATCTCAATTTATGATTGCAATATTATCTTATTGCAAATTATTTGTCTATTAATTATCGACGATGATGGCGACATCTGTTGACGAGTAGATTGAGTAAATATTCTGTTGACTAGATTGAGTAAATATTCAATAGATGGCGCTATGTAATGTAATATGACAAAAACGTTAGTCACAGCAACGCGTGGCCGGGACAGCTAGTATTAAATATATTAATAGGTATAAAATTAAATATTTAAGAAATATTTTAAATTTTTGCGCTATGTAAATTGAGCGGCGCGCATTGGGTTTTATTTAATTTTGCCATTTCACCAGGAAAAGCATTCGGACCCGGTTCCGCCGGGTTTTCTACCCGGATCCCGGATTCAGGTTTATTACCAATACCCGGCGGATCCGAGTTCGGGTCGGGTCGGGTACAGAAGCCCTAGTTGCCACCTCTCCCGTGTCTGTAGATCTGTAAGTATTTTATTAAGGGGACGAATATACATGAAGTTTCATATGAAACAAAATAATTATACCAATCGAAGAAACGGCAAAACGAGAGCAACTTTTCCTTAAATTGAAAAAGCCTTGAAATGCTATAAGAAAAATAACAATGTGAAATAAATATGAAATATTTCCACGGTTTACTAAAATAAGGAGGGCTATGCGGGGATATTTTTAATAATATTACAAAAACAGATTTGTTTATTTAGTACATTTTATAATTGTTTTTTAAAATTTTAAAACAAATTCATAATCTTCTCTTTGTTTTAATATCTTTTGTAATTTGTTCAAACACTCGAGAAAGGTTCTTCCAGGAAGCAGAAATTTAACGTAAACAATTAAGTTGTTTGCAGAGCTGGATATCAGTAATTATATTTGGATGAGAAATGTAGCTCCAGGAAAAATGTATGTACTACTTGCAGTGCCGATACAAGCCAGCGCCCGTGCCAGCCTGTAGTAAATATTAAATAGTAGCCAGCCCCGGCGGGGTCTCTAGCAAAATTATTATTGTAATTTCATTATATATGTAGCCGTCTTGTTACAGAGAGTACTTGTGCATCATTCTGACAATTGCAGTTTATACTCATAAAATTTTTCAGCACCGTGTAGTATTTTGGTAATGTAGGGGTATTTCATTATTTTACGAAAAATAATACAGGTTTTATAGTGGTTTAAAGGTTTTTTTAAATAACGCAAATGTCAAAGAGTAATAATAAGTTTCTAAAGTAAATCTAAACCGGATGTAACTCAGCATCTAACGCAAATAATATTTAAACCAAAATTTTACAAGTTGAATGTTTTCTGTTCTAGCTAAAAAAAAAATGCTGCCTATAGACGAATTCTTCCGAATAATTAAAAATTTATCTACCTATTTGCATTTCCCGAATACCCAATTTGAGATCAAAGGATTAAACATTATCAATTCAAGATTCTGATTTGTTGTCTTAATGCAAAGTTCATTTCCCCTTTTACTCTAAATAAGTTTCAAGTGTTTTAGGCGTACTCAGATTTTACTTAATCATTTTATTAGATAAATTGAATACTTGAGTGTGTTTCGTATTCTTAACTAACTTTCAAAAAGTTATTTACTTTCCAATTTGAAAATAATGGCAATATGATAACAAAAACATGTTACTAGTAATTTAATCACTAATTAAATAATAATAATATGTAAATTGTTCCCAAAATTTATTAAAATCATGCAGGAACTTTTAATATATTCAAATACTTTTCCCTAACTTTAAGGTACTAAGTTCAAATTCGTTTTATATTAAAACTTTGTAGGAGTACCTATTTAATTATGATTGACTTAAAATGTTGTTTTAAGGTCGTGTACCAGATTATTTTGGAGTGGATCAATAATCGGTTGAAATCGCTATTTCAACCGAGAGGAAAATGCGTTTTTAATTTCTTTAGAAATCTTCAAAGCAATTTAAACAAGCAGACGCTTTACATTTATTGTTTAAAATAATTTTACTTGCTGTAAATCTTTTCTTTATTTTAAAGCTCAAATAAAGTAGAATAGATAAGAGTAATTAAAAAAAATGGAGTTAGCAACTCTATAAATATTACTAGAGTTTACCCCCTACACGACTTTTTGGCGTGTATGATTTGAATCCAATAAAATAATTCGTAATTACATTTCATATTTAATTCTATTTTTAAATTGAAATAATAAACTCGCACAATAATAAAATAATTTTTCAATTTATGCGTTATTTGACCAATTTTTTTTCCAAAATTAAAGCCGCTTAATAACGCACAAATTGAAAATATTTTTTATTTTGATAAAAAAATATATTTTTTTAGTTAATTTATTATTGAGCGAGTTTATTAATTCAATTTAGAAATATAGTTAAATATGAAATGTAATTACGAATTATTTTATTGGTTTCAAATCATACACGCCAAAAAGACGGGGATAAACATTAGTCAGTTTATAGTTGCCATGTTAGTTTACATAGTGCGATCTTTCTGTAGGTCGAAAACGAATGCTCCACGAACTTTCTTAAAATACCGCTTTTGATTTAGCATTGTTGTTTATAATGTTGTTCTATGATATATTGATAATAAGGAAAACCATAACCATACTATAAATAAATTCTCTTTTTACGTCTTTTTCTTAGACTAAGACGCGAAAATAAATCTGTAATTTTGTAATACGAGAGTAGTTTGATAATTAGTGACTTTCTTTTTTGAAAAAAGCGCTTTATTTCTCAATAAAAGATATTTTCCAACATAGTCTCCTTTAAGCTCGATACATTTAGTCTAGCGTTTTTCCAATTTTTTTTTATTTCTTCCAAGTAATAGGTTTTCTCAAGGTTTGTTTCAGTCCTCTTTGAGATGACCTCTTTGTTGGACCCAAATTTCTTACCGCACAGCCATTTCTTCAGGTTTGGAAACAGGAAATAGTTGCAGAGAGCTAAATCTAGGTCAATTTTCAGGGGGCTAAATCTTGGTCAATTTGCCGGGCGCTATCGTAGGTCAATTTATGCATTTTTGCCACACATTCAATAGCAATCTGCTGTCAATGGCTGTCAAATAGAAACTAGATCTGCTGATTTCAAATTCTGCTGATTTAAAAATCGGACGGAAATTATTATTTATATTTTTATTATTATTATTTTCGCGCTATTCTTTTTAGCAGTGCATTTTCCCTTGCACCTTGACATTTTCTAAAGCATTTTGTTCGACCAATTTTATTACAGTACATAAGAAGATGCACATTACAAACACTGGTAGATATTGGGTTAATTCATTAATTTTAACTAATATTGCTATTAATATATTGCATAACAAATGCAATCAATAAAAACAAAAACCAAAAGTAAAAGTAAGTCAATATATACGAGTACATTTATTGCATAACTTTCATACTACTAAAGCAAATACAAGTTAATTAGCAAGGTGGCTGTTTGAGCTAATTCCTCGTCCGGTTCAATATCTGACAGTGGTCGTTGGTCGTCGTCGGTCGTCGACGGGGAGCGTATATCTAACATTATGGAATGCATCTGTACATATCTACATCGATATTAAATTCCCTGAGGAGAATCTCTCTGTCACAGCAAACGTAATCAAACAAAAACAAAATTCCAAGCCCCTGGACTGGTTGCCAGGCAACCAGAGGATGAACAAATAATGTTAAACCGATTTAGAAGTAGATGTTAATTAGGGCAACTAATTAAATAACAAAATACGGTATTATTTTATGAAAATTGAAATGTACATGATACTACAACAAAAATAAAGTGATTAGGAAAATATGTGTTTGTGTTGTTGTAACAATGTATTACTGAAATTAGTAAGGGTGGTTAGTAATTGTTTTGTTTCGTGACGTTTCTATCACTATTTTTATTTTATTATTTTTTTATTTTTTAATGTTTTTGCCATTACTACATTCTTGTGCCCTAACTCATTTATATACATGTATGTCATTGTGCTCAATTCAATTTTGATCCTTATTAAATCTAAACATTCTCATTTTTTTCAAACGAAAAAATGATTACAATTTGAATAAGATTTTTCCAAGCTACAGTTAGAAAATATATTTAGGTCCGTTCAGGAGAAGAAATGGGGTTGTGTCCTCATTTTTTAGTGGTCGATTTTTCAATTGTTGATTGAAATTGATGTTAATAAATGTGTAATGGCGTGTCTATTTTATTAAATATCTAAATATTGACGGAGATATAGCAATTAAAAGTTTGAATTGTAGTTTTAGCGCTAGAAATAATCAGCCATATTTGTATGACGTGAAATGCATTTTAACGTCAGTTATTTGTTGAGTAGGTCAGTGCTGTGGTAATGTTCTGTAGCTGTTGATAGTCAAATAATCAAGTCAAGTCAAAGAATAATAAGTTTTTATTTTATTTAACACTGTTACGACAGACATAATATTGAAATTTGATTGTTCCTTGAAATAGCTGTAAATAATATTTGATATTTTGATATATAAATACATATAGCAGAGATTTATGATCTGTAAGGTTGGTAACCTTACACAAGGATTGTGATGTCACATGCATTTGGAATGTGTACAATGTTGAATCCCTTTAATAATTAAAGAGACAAAATGACTTTTTTAATTGTTAATATCTCTTAGCATAGAAGGAGTTATTAAAAATAATTGAACATTTGAGGTTCTAGTAACCCACTTTATCAATATATAGTACACTTTTTTAGAAATTAAGACATAGGACACAAGCCCATTAGTAAATTAGGTACAAAAGTTAACCTATGTATAAAATTTTAAATTTCTACCACAATTCCTACCCTAGCAAAACACACAATTTGCGGGTAAGATCGCAAAAAATGGCTACACGTGTTAGAATCAGTCACATGACTGTTCCACATCTTTCGTACGCGTGTACGTTACCCCCTTTCTATCACCCACGCCTTTTGTATATACGCTATACGTAAAATATCTATTTTTATCAGAAAGTTTTTCGTCTTCATTATGTAAACTAGACACTAGACAACCCCTGTGACCTATAATCTGATGATCGATCAGATGAGGTGTTCATCAAGTATCAACCAGCTTTGACATAAAAAAACAAACGGTAATATTATCTAGGTTTTCCAAAAAAAGCTTTATTATGTATGTATTATTTTTCATTTCTTTCTCGTTCAGTTACTAAGGGAAGGGGTGGAGGGTGGAGGGTATTCAGATTTAAATATAAACTGGGTCATCAGCTGACTCGATACTCGTATGATTTGTACGAGTGTGTGTTTATGTTTGCTTGCGTTATGTTCCATATACTAGGTCTGTCTGCGAATCTAATTTATGTTTTGTTGTTTTGCTCGAGTATGAGTTAGAGTATGAGTCGGTCTGTCAGCAAAACATGGTGACAGCCAACTGATAATTTCAAAAGTATGTCATTGTAAAAATCTAATAATAAGGGAGTTTTAAAATTCAAATTTATTCATTTCCATATTCCCTAGTAACTTAAAGTTAAAATTATATACGCGTATATTTGAGTCCGTCAAGAATTGTATTGACGTCACAAATACATTTTACTAATCGAAGCAGGAAGGATGGTAATTAAATTCGAGAAGAAAATGAGAAATGGTGAAGGCGAGATCCTAAGGAAAATAAGAAAGGAGAGTAGAAGAGAAACGAAAAAGATAAAAGAGTACTTTGAAAGGAACAAAATGGCGATAGAAGAGGTAGAGAGAAGAAGGCACAAGTGTAGAAGAAGATCTAAAAAGTAGAGATAAAGAGATACAGCAGCAGAAAAGAATGGAAAAAATTGATAATAGCAAATACAATGAAAGATACAAGAGAATTTGAGAGAGAGATGCCGGAATACATACGAGAAAAAGAGACAAGGAACATAAGAAGAATCGTCAAATATAGACTGGGAAACGAAAAGAAAGGCAGCAGATACTGGGCAAATGGAGAGAATAGGATGTGCAAGATGCGCTGGAGAGAGATAGAAACGCTGGAGCACATTAAGTATTCATGAGAAAAGAGTGAAAAGTGAAAAGAAGATTGAAGGAAGGCAGTTAAGCGAAGAGGTGGATGGCGGAGATAGAGAGAAAGAGCGAGGAAAGAGAAGGAATGACAGAGTAAAAACAGGAAGGAAAGTAGCAGGAAGAAAGAAGCAGTTTGGGTTTAAATTTATTTGTTTTGTTTTTCTTTTTATTTTTTCCTTTTGTAAGGAGCGAGAATTATGGGTAGATAGAATAAAGATCATAAATAAAATGTATTTAAGCACAATGATATGTAATTTAATGATTTCGGGCGGAAGAATGTAGTGCCTAATGGCAATAACATTAAAATAAAATAAGTAATACAATTTACTAAGGGTCAATTTTTAATTAGTAACTTTAACTAAAGTGGTGTCATTAAGCGAAAAAATAGGTTTTTCAATTCTAGTTTTGCCAAAGACCAACTTTCGTGACTAACGAGATATATAACCCAGGTATTATGTTTGTTAAGCTACAGTTATATTCCACTCGAAATAAAATCAGAACTGATATAGAAAAGTATTAACCAAAGTTAAACCACAGTTAACTTAGAATTGAAAAAGCAAGCTAATACAGAAACTTTGTATTATTGCTCGAATACAAATATCTCATATTCAAATTCTTATTCACTTGTATTTGAAATTTTTAATTTAATTAATTGTACGCTGCGCTGCATTGTGCAAAATCCAAAGGGCCATTCATTAATTTCGTCACACGCAAAGGGGTGGAGGGGGTCGTCAAAGTGTGATTAGTGATGAGTGGGGATGTGTAATAAGGTCTGTGACGTCACAACTAAAATTCAAAATTATTTCATGTCAATCTACATTTCAATTTACATTTATATTTTTCACTCGTAACATTCTCAAAGTATTGAAAATATGTTTTCGAACTGCCCTTAGTTATGTATTTTCCATTGTAATAGGAAATGAATCAATGTTCCTGAAACCTTTATAAGCAAGGCGTCAGCGTCAGCGTCAGCGGCACCGTCATTTGGCAGCGTTATTTTCAATATAAATAGCAATTAAAATAAAATTGGAAACAATAGAAACGACCATTATATAAATTGCAAAGGAAGCAATCGACATTCAATTTATTTTTCTGGGGTAAATTGACATATCATATTTCAGAATAAATTTAAAATAGAAATTGAAAACAGAATAGGCTTCAGTTTTTAGGGGGGTTACCATTTTATGTAAACGAAGCGTGATAGAAAATTAGGGTGCACCGTTTTGTAAATATTAACCAGACTCTTACGCAATCTTGAACACATAACAGCTTCTGTGGAATTTTCTTGAAATTATAATAAAAATGCTAACACCTAATAAAATAGGAGAAGAAGTATCATATTTTATTACACATTTTTCTAATGCAATAATGTTTAGAGACGATAATGGCTCGCCACCACTGGCGCAATATTTCTAGAATAATATTTCAGTAAGTTAAAAATTTGTTTTATATTTTTGCAGGATTTTTGTTTCATTTTGAGCTAGTATAGTAGTGATAGTAATGATGTTCGAAGACTTCGCAGCACTAAATCCTCGGACCTAGTAACCTAATCAAGTAGAATTGTTCATTAGAGCAATTATTAAAATGTAAGCTACTATAGTCGAAATTGCGAGAGTTCGACGGTGACTTATGCCTGAAAGAGGTTATAAGAGCTGCATAAATGGTGATACGATGATGAATTTTATCTTATTAGTTACAATATGCATTATAAAAAAATGTGTGAGAAAGTGCTTTTTCATTGTATCGCAGATTTATTCGGCACAAGGCACAACCTGCTTTAACCATGAGTCGCCGGCGAACTCTCGTAACTTAAGCTATAGATAAGTGTACCTATATTCACTTGTAGTAATATAGAAAAAAAAATGTTCAGTTATATTTATTTAGTGTTGCAAATTAAAGTAAACTATAAATCAATCTCAGGCTGTACCTTAAGCTAACTTTCAGTACGCTACCCTTGAAAGCGCCGCTATTTAACAATTTCGTGAAATTTACTTTTATCTAACATTACAAAAGTTACCTCTAACGTCAGAATTATCAGGAACACCTTATTAAAGAATATAAAATCTTAAGACCACAACCAATATGTGAACAATGTAACAACCCAGTAACAGTAAACCATATTATTCTTTTGTGCTCCAAGTACTAATCGCGCAATAACATAACTGTTATATGTAATATGTCTGAATACTATAAGTAGATATTGGAAAGCAGGGAAAGTCTTAAAAACCCTATTGACCTTATCAATGATTTTTTCAATCTTCAATCTTTAATCTATAAATTTTAAATTATGTATTATAAATGTTTATAAATGTTATTTGTTTTTTTTTGCTAATAACTATCAATAGTTGATGCACCCAAATATACATTTAAAGAAAAATCTTAAGAAGTCTCTTTTAGAACCTTTCAGATTAAATATTACTAGGTTTTACTTTAGTTAAATAATTATATATTATATTTTGTAGGTTACTATGTATAAGAAATTTATTATCGCAGTAATACGTTGTATGATACAAAATTCGCAACAGAAATTGAATTTATATTTATATTAACTCCTTATGGGTCATCCATTAATTACGTCACACAGCTAGAAAAAGGGGGTATCCACAAAGTGTGACTAGACGTGACTAGAAAAGGAGAGAAGTCTTAAGCTTCGTTACTTCACATCTAATCTAAAATTAGACTTCGAAAGAGAAAAATATACCAAAAATAAATCCAGAATTGATCTTAAGATAAATTATTCTTTTCACATGTGTGACTCCACAACAGGAGGGAGAAGTGGTACAGTATATGTCATGAGGAACGATACAGCAGGGGGGTTGATAAAAGACTTATAAGTGTGAAACGTAAACTATGAATGATCTCTTAACACATTAAGGAGGTACAGGATACCGTACAGGAGGTACCGTCAATGCAAAAAGTTTATCTCTCGGTAATACGAAATGCAAAATGCAAAATACCAAGTACATGAGGGACGAGCAAATATTGGGACTGTATCTTTGAAAATGAATTTTTCAATTCCCTATTAAACTGCTTTTTGCTTGTTAAAATGATTTTTTTATGCATATAATAGTTTAATAAATGAAAAATTACCTATATTTAATATCAAATTTATATTAATTCAATTTAAATTCCAATTAAATATTTTGAAAAAGGAATAATAAATTTGGCAACGCAGTAAATTTACGTGTGTTAACGCATGCGTGATTTGGTTCTTCGACAAATAAATTGTTATATTTTATATTATATTTATTGAGATTTTGAATTTCTCGCTCAAATTAGCATTTGCAACGTTGCCGGCTCATAACCCACAATTACTGTTTTTTACTGGTTTTATTTAAATATTTTCGTATATAGGTATCCTTTTGATAATTTTCTTTTTGCAATAGTTACAGAAAAGATTATTTTATCGGAGTTTATAGTCATAGCCCATAGGCTATTCCGATTTATTTATTTCTTAAGAAAGTTTTGTGTCATTTCTACCTAATATTTATAAACGGTGACTTATAGCGTAGTGGGTTCGGTGTGAAACAATACTGTTGTGTAAACTATAAAATAAAGGCATCTGTCAATGCATTAAGGAGGTACAGGACGTACCGTCAATGCAAAAAGTTTATCTCTCGGTAATACGAAATGCAAAATACGAAGTACATGAGGGACGAGCAAATATTGGGACTGTATCTTTGAAAATGAATTTTTCAATTCTTTATTAAACTGCTATTTGCTAGTTAAAATGATTTTTTTATGCATATAATAGTTAAATAAATGAAAAATTACCTATAATTAATATCAAATTTATATTAATTCAATTTAAGTTCAAATTAAATATTTTGAAAAAGGAATAATAAATTTGGCAACGCTGTAAATTTACGTGTGTTGACGCATGCGAGATTTGGTTCTTTGACAAATAAATTGTTATATTTTATAAAATATTTATTCAGATTTTGAAGTTTCCACTCAAATTGGCATTTGCAACGTTGCCGGCTCATAACCCACATTTACTGTTTCTTACTGATTTTATTTAAATATTTTCGTAAATAGGTATCTTTTTGATAATCTTCTTTTTGCAATAGTTACAGAAAAGATTCTTTTATATACACCTAGTTTTTGAAAGCCGTGTAACCATTTTTGTATAGTTAAAAGTTATATTATGTGGTGAAATTGAGCTAAAAATTATGATTTGTATGGAAAATGACTATTTTTAATCATGTATAAAAAGAAAACTATGAACCCTAGGTCTTTAAAATTTTGAGACAGCATGTATTTAACTATTTGTATCGACTCTCGTTTTACGTTTACGTCCTATACCTCCTAAATTCTATATAAATTAGCTTGAAAGAACAATAATTAGAAATGGTATAATGTATAAATAATTGCATCATGATATTCTTTCTCCATATAGGTATTTTGAAAACATTTCGATTACAGAATTCTAAGAAATAATGTAAATAGAATATGAACAATTAAATTCCTTGTATCTGTAATGTTCTACAAACGCAATACTCGTATATTATAATATACTCGTGTTATGTAGTTGATTATTTACAACTGTAATATTACAATAATATCATAGAAGTGTATCTAGATCAACAATAAACCAAAATAATGTAACTTCTAACAAACAACACAGCACAAGCATCTAATAATAAGTATGAGAATTTCCCAAGATTTTAAATCACACGGCCGCGCACTGGGAAACTGATTTGCACTAGGACAATGGATCATGTCAGCTCTAGCTCCAGATTCAAATCCAGATCTTCTGCTTGGCCTGAGCTCGGGTCTACTGTCTGCATCTGTCGCTACTCGTCTGCTGCTCTGTTGCTTTGTTGATCACCGGTCCGTTATGGTTTCACCAGAGGCGCTCTTTGTAAATTACTCTTTGAAATATGCTAGTAAAATGGAATCCTTAACACCTATGCAAAATAAAATTTACTTTACTTGATTCATATAGTCAGTGTGCGTTATGACTTTAACGCCAACTGGTGTTAAAAATGTGTACTTTATAGATAATTTATTAAACTGTTATTTACTCTGTAGTATTTATTGAATGTCAACAAAAACTTTGTTTTTTAAAACAAAATAAAACTAGTAATTTATATGTAAATGATTCTTATTGTATTTGAAAGAGTAAGGTTTGGCAATTATGAATGAAAAATAATATCGGACATATCGGATGTCGATTCTTTTATCAAAATATTCAATCACTTTCAATCACAATTGAAAAAAGCTGCTCAATCACGCCTCCAGACCACATAACGCACCATCCAGTGACACGTTGAGTATGCAAGGGCTTCACAACAATGTCTCTTGGATTTTCAGTAACCCAAATGCGACAATTTTGCTTGTTGACGTATCCAGACAAATGAAAATAGGCTTCGTATGAGAATATTACGAATTTTACGAAATGTAACTTTTACAGATCCATCATATTAATAGTGGATTTTTATCATGCCACTTTTGAGCGAAATTGAATTCACTGTAACAATTGTCAAAGTATCTACTACTGATATGTCAGAAAACTAAATGTCAAAATTGTAATGTTGTTGGTGTGGCACCGATTGCTCCTAACGTGGCTAATCCATTCCTTAGTAAAATTTTATAAATTTCCGAAGAAAACACTTGGTATCTTATGGAAAATTAGCAAACGTATAAAGTTGATAAATATAATAAAAAATGATGTGTTAATATACATAGAGACCTCGGTGAAGTACGCAGCCGATTCGATAGCAGTCGATTCGGACTAGTGGTGTAAATCAAAATTAATTCGGTGTTAAATCGAACTTTAAATTACATGGCTAATCGGAACATTTAAGCAAATATTTAAGTGATAATAGACTATAGAAGTATTAAGTAACTTAAATATTATTATATAATATATAAATTCACCAATTAGTGTTTTATATTGCCGTTATAATATAGGAAAATAAAACGCAAACGAACATGTAAAACCTCATTATTTAATTAAATTATTTTTTTATAAATAGGTTAACTAATATGTCTCTTAGGTAATTACAAAATTTCAGCCGTAACTTATTCTTATTTTCTTCAAAAATATTTTACCCAACTAGTCCGAATCGACTGCGTACTTCACCGACGTTACATAGAGTGCATTACTGATATTTCGATTAACATCAAGCTGAAAACAATATTTATATTATTATTCTCAATCTAATTTATATATTTATAAATTTAATTTCGTCACTTTCTCGTTTAAATCTTTTCCCACAACTTTATTAGATACCACAGATTTAAATAATTTATTATACCCGTACGATTATTATACCCGGAACCCTTAATTACTTTCTTCCATTTTCAAAATTATCTTTCGTACGTTATTGTAGTAAATAGATAGTTATATTTATTATATCCATTTAGTTCTAAAAGTTAAACACTGAGAGCGCCACTTTCAGTAGCAGTGCTGCGTCATGTTTCACGCACGGTCCCTGTTGTATCAAAACATGTTTTAAATGCGTAAAATAGTAAACACGGTGTAACGGTAAACGGTAAACACCTAAAATTAATCGAGTCGTTAGCATCTAAGATAAAACAAGTAAGTGGTCTAGAATTTTCAACACCGTCCAGGTTCAATTTTTTGACAGGTTCTACTTTAGCGCCATTTTAAAAAATAATTAATAATTTTTTTAAATTACAAAAAAGATTTTTTTTTATGTAGAATAAGTGTAATAATAAACCTAAAAAGTTAAAATATCGTTTTTCATTATTTTTAATATATAAAAACAATGGGCTTGTGTCCTATGTCTTAATTTCTATAAAAGTGTAATATATATTTATAAAGTGGGTTACTAGAACCTCAAACGATCAATTATTTTTTAATAACTCCTTATATGTTAAGAGATATTAACAATTAAAAAAGTCATTTTGCCTTATTAATTATTAAAGGGATTCAACGTTGTACACATTCCAAGTGCAAGTGACATCACAATCCTTGTGTAAGGTTACCAACCTTACAGATCATAAATCTCTGCTATATGTATTTATATATCAAAATATCAAATATTATTTACAGCTACTTCAAGGAACAATAAAGTTTCAATATTATGTCTGCCTTAACAGGGTTAAATAAAATATAAACTTATTATTCTTTGACTTGACTTGATTATTTGACAACCAACAGCTACAGAACATTACCACAGCAACCTGCTCAACAAATAATTGACGTTAAAATGCATTCACGTCATACAAATATGGCCGACCATTTCTAGCGCTAAAACTACAATTCAAACTTTTAATTGCTATATCTCCGTCAATATTTAGATATTTAATAAAATAGACACGCCAATACACATTTAATAACATCAATTTCAATCAGTAATTGAAAAATCGACCACTAAAAAATGAGGACACAAGCCCATTCTCAAAATACCTTAAATTTTCGAGCTATATGCACAAATATACATTTTCCGTAAAAGATACACATAAATTCCGACGTTACTGATGATTATTCATTAATTGCTTTCAGTGATACAACATTTTCTCTACCAACTATATGTCTATTTAGATACAAACAAAATACCAAGCACGTTACAAGACTAGTAAACCAGGTGTTAATTCGTCCAGAACTGCCCGAACCAGATTATATTCATAAACAACATATTCTGTTCGGATAAACTAAGGTATGGGTAAATATTTTCAGCGTTGTTGTTCGTCATGAAATTAATAAACTCGTAACTTCAAAGGGAATGCACGTGGTTTACTGGAAAGGTTCGACCTGCTAGAAGGAAATATTTGTGGCTCAGCAAATATGCAAGGATAGTAAACATAATAATGTAGTGTGGTATAATGAAGAATGTCATTGGAATTGGTTATTTATTATCATCAAATTATACTTATATCATTTTTGAGATAGATTCTATACAAGTAGTTCACTAGTGACAATCGTAGACAAAAGTATAATCTTATATTAAGTACAAACATTACGCACTTTATGTAAAATTGTAATATATGTAATACCGTATTTACATTAGCAACTTTGCACGCCGGTCGTAAAACATTCGACAAAAAGTTGCGTCTAAGTTGCTCGGTGTTTACACCTACATTTTTGTTTTATTATTTGAAGCAAGTTTTCAAAAAAAGTTAACTATATAAATTTGAAATTGTCACATTTATTAAAGGTGAAAATTATTTTATTTATAAAAAGGTACAATAACAACAACAATAATACTATAATTTATACTATAATAAATAATATATATGAATTTTCAAAATGACATCGTTTATTTCCGATTATCATCGGCTATGTACGGTGAAAAGTTTAGGTCTCTGGTAAAATCCTGCGTCAAAAAATAGCGCGATGCCGGAACTGCGCATGCGCACTATCTAGATTTACGACTGGCGCCGGTTTTCTGGCGTACAAAGGTGCAAAAAGGCTAATGTGCAGTATAAGTTCTAACTATTGTTGTCAGTTTTTATGGTGTCATAATTTGAAATTTTGTAATTACATTAAGAACACTTTATGAACATCATATTAACATTTATCAAATCCTGCTGAATTGTAGCTGTGAACTACCTTAAAAAAACTATGGTATATATATTTTTCTTAAATTACTAAGACTATATTAGGTGAAGCGGCTCTGGTTGTGCCTAGTTCCATGTAGTGCCTTGTGACGATGATTTGTTGACGATGAGTTGCTCTGCTATTATTCTATAGCAGTATGAGAAATTTTATAACACTGATCTAATAAAACAGACATACTTTCAGATTTGTTCATTTTATTTTTATGTATCATATTAACATAAATTTCTTTTAATCAGTTTATAGACGCTAAAGACTTAGTTGTATATATATATATATATATATATATATATATATATATATATATATATATATATATATATATATATATATATATATATATATATATATATATATATATATATATATATATATATATATATATATATATATATATACAAGTTATTGTTTATTATTTTAATATTTAGTTTTATTTTGTCACATGGATTAAATTCTTTATAAAATTGGACATCATTATGCAAGTGACGTAACACCCAACATGGTGACCTAGCACCTATATATACCGTTAAACGATTAACTTTAACCTATGAACTCCAGCTACTCACCGCTGTGCATGTACATGAACTGTACCTGATTACGGTGAAGAAATAAATAAAATATAAATACGCAGTAAAAATACTAGGTTGTTATAATGGTTTTATGAAAAAAATCCTATAACATCAAACAGAAATTACTATAGTTACAGTAATTTTTTTATTTCACATTAGGTCACTGTTTTAATTTTGTTATTAATTTAAAGTGTATTATTTCCTGTAACATTTTTAATTTAGAATTTAATAAATATTTTCTTTGTTTTTATAACCTCGCAGGGTCCAATGTTTCTACATTAAAAATACTAAATTAAATAAAAACTGTATTATATAATAATCTCCAAAATGTGACAAAATGCAGTAGGATTTATATTTAAAAGAAGTTGAATGTCAGTTTGTAAATAATGAAGAAGTAAAAACAATTTCTGTTACTAGTTGTTATTAAAAACTGCAATTTTAACTATTCCACATTCAATTTTGTCCATCTGTAGAACTGTCAAAATTTATTCTACTAGCGGCGCATGCGCACGAATTAAATTAACTAAACTCAAATTAAAGCGCGAATGTGACAAGGAATCCCTGTTCTGAAAACCTCAACTCTAGATTAAAATATTAAATGAAAACATAAATTAAATATCAAAATAGTGCGTAGGATCACATAATTATTTTTCCTGTGATACTCACATATCAAAACAGTGCGTGGGTTCACATAATCATTTTTCCTGTGTACTTCCTACTCACAGTGTAGATTTCTACTGAAAATCAAACCCCCGCATATGTCACTTTCTAAATAGCTTATTAAAATGATATTGATTACAATTATTTTATAATATAACAAAACGTCAACTACAAAAATCATTCAATCAATCACCTTTTGTATGCGTTATGTAACAGGTAACTGACGGGTGGCATTCGTTTTGTGCTTCCGGTTCCTGGTGGAGCACTACTGTACTAGTCTCGGAATTTTCTATGTATATTACATTATCTCATTTATAAAACTTCATCATAAAACATAAATTTTATACTCGTTAACAAACTCGAATACCTTTGCTTATGTAAAACTTATTTCTGTTGGAGATGTTTCATATGTAGTTTGTTCATAATAGAGTTATGATTTACATAGTGTTTTGCCCGGAATATTTTGGATGAATATATTAGTGTTGTGTACTTTGTTATTTATGGTGTCAAAGCATTGACGATATGAGCTTACGCGAAATTATTGCTAGTTGTCACTATATCTATCGATGTGTTAAGTTCTATATGTGGTCGTTTTTCAAATACATATACTTAAAATGCAAATACAAAATAGTAAATACCTATTTAAGAGTATAGAATAATATATTGTATTTGAAAACTTTTACAAACCTATTTCCTATTTGGAAAATACAAAATACTTTTTTCATTTTTGTTACTTCATAGTGTTAAGGAGGTATATGACGTTAACGTAAATGATGAAAACGTTGTGAAATTCGATACAAATGAGAGTCAATACAAATAGTTAAAATACATGCTGTCTCAAAATTTTAGATATCTAGGGTTCCTAGTTTTCTTTTTATACATGATTAAAAATAGTCATTTTCCATACAAATCATAATTTTTAGCTCAATTTCACCACATAATATAACCTTTAACTATTACAAAATGGTGACACGGCTTTCAAAAACTAAGTGTATATAAAAGAATCTTTTCTGTAATTATTGCAAAAAGAAAGTTATCAAAAGGATACCTATATACGAAAATATTTAAATAAAACCTTTAAGAAACCATAAATGTAGGTTATAAGCTGGCAACGTTGCAAATGCCAATTTGAGCGGGAAATTCAAAATCGGAATAAATATTATATAAAATATAACAATTTATTTGTCAAAAAACCAAATCACGCATGTGTCAGCACACGTAAATTTACAGCGTTGCTAAATTTATTATTCTTTTTTCAAAATATTTAATTTGATTTTAAATTGAATTAATATAAATTTGATTAATTATAGGTAATTTTTCATTTAATAAACTATTATATGCATAAAAAAATCATTTTAACAAGCAAAAAGCAGTTTAATAGGGATTTGAAAAATTCATTTTCAAAGGTACAGTTCTAATATTTGCTCGTCCCTCATGTACTTCGTATTTTGCATTTCGTATTACCGAGAGATAAACTTTTTGCATTGACGGTACGTCCTGTACCTCCTTAATGCATTGACAGATGCCTTTATTTTATAGTACCTCCTTAATCAGTAAATATTATTTTCTGAATATAAACTTAAAACCCCACCAACATTAGCACCATCTATGATCTAAAAGTATCTGCACAATTGTATTAATAATTCTAATATAAAAGGACAGATGTGCCTATTATTTTATTATCCTTCCTTTTACCCCCTCATAAGATTCCTTCCTGATTATGGTTTACCTAAATTTGTTTATCATATTTTCTCGTTCATTATTTGTTTCACTACAAGACAATCACTCCGCTACATTCCTTACTGAAATATATATACATAAATATATATTATTTTACCTACTACCTCCACATGCGACATCCAACATTTACTAATAAAACCCTTACTTTTGCTATTTTTAAAAATTCTACGTAGAATTTTTATGAAACAAAAATGTTTAAAACGAAGTCGGTCTTTATCAAAGAAAATTCTCATAATTATTAAAAAAATAACATTTATATATTAAAGATGACGCTGCGGTCGAACAGTAGTTGTACAATTGGCTACTGTGGCAGTCATCACACTTTTTCCACGAAGATACCAAAAAGTTTCATATCCGATGGAGAAAGAAATCTTGCAGAAAAATAAGAGACTCCCTTTGTATTTTTTAAATCTGTATTTAAATAGTACTTGTCACACAAATTTCATCATCCTTTAACTCCCTGTCCAAGTAAACATTTAGGTGAAAAGGATTATAGCTAGGTGAATTTTCAGTAAAAAAATCAATTCATTTTCTCTCAGATTTCAGATAGATATAATCTACGAAAAGTAACTGTCAGAATTTTTTCATAAATGTGTAAAGAAATTATATTCCTTTAGGTGGTAACACTGACAAGAGATATTTAATATATTATTTATTTATTTACTATATTAGTTATAGGTACTATCATTGTAGTGTGCGTACTGCAACGAGTAACGTTGTAAAGAATAACGGCCAACACAGTTGATATTTGGAACTGACAGAACTCACTGTGCATAATGTTAAGTTATTATAAAATTGGTTAAAAAGGAATTGCCAATTTAAATAATATACTTTAAATGTCGTTTCTTTAATTTTAGGTAAGAAAGTATGATTTAAGTTAAGCAGTGTAATTATTATAATGTGTATGTAAATTACTAAAATAAAAGACTTTTATTTCAGAAGCTACACATAAGTTTGATTAAAAATTTACAATTCCCAAGAAAATGTCAACACCACATAAGTACCTCATTTATTTCACCAGAATATCACAGAAAAGTAAAGAAGATATACAAAATGTTTACTGGGCTTCCATTGTCACGTTTCGTTACACATTGCACCTATTGTAGCGTCACTCATTTGAAAAAATATATGTTTTTGGTTTTATTTCTTTTTACTGGAAGTGAAATTTAAGATAAGATGTGACGTGACAAAGATTATGACATGGTCCCATTGGTTACGGTTTGTCACACCTTGTTCTCTTCCCTCTCCCTTTACCTGTCACATTGTCATAGTGGTGCAATGCTGTACAAGTCTTAAAATAAAGTATTCAAATTTATGCACTATTTGATTACATACGATTGATTAAATATAAATGCAAACTCTTACTTTCAAGATATATATTTATAATTAACATATGCTGCACATTCTATTAATAAAAGTGAATGAATATGAATTAATCATACGAAAATTTAAATAAACAATTAAAAAAGTATTTTAATTTATAATGTACATATATATAAAATTATAATATTAGGTATCTTCGTCTTTAAAATTAGCTAAAACAACTTTCTTTACAAATATGCAAAAACCATCAAGAAATTGTTGAAATAAATCAACAAATATTAGTATTCGACATGAGAATGTAATTTAAAAAAATAAATATTTAAATTGTTGATGCATAATGTCTTTCAGCGGTAAATTTGCGTAATACATTACAGCGATACTGCGAATAGCGATTGTCTCTGGTTCTACTTTACGGATACGGATTATTGATAGAAAATTGCATGTCACTTTGATGCTCTATTAATTATTATTTGAATTTAAATATAGAATTCTTCTGTCAATGAAATTTATTTTGTATTTTGTATTTGAAATAGAAAAAGAACGAGGTATTTGTATTTTGTATTTAAATACTTTTGAAAAGTATTTGTCCACATCTCTGTCAACTACATTGCAGTGAACACAGCATCAAAATACTATTGTTTTTAATTATATTTTAAAATCATTTTGATGTTCTATTTTTTTGAATTTAAAAATAGAATTCTTCTTTTTCATTTGAATGTCATTTGTTTCACCACATGAACCACCATATTGGTTATTCTTTTGTTCTTGTCAACATTAGCCCAGTTCATTGTGAAATTTGACAGCAATAATTTTGAATTTTGAATTTATTCTTGCGAGATGGCTTCTTCAGAGAATCCAAATAATCCTGAAACTACAAGTGAATCAACGACCACGGTAAGGAAGCAGTCCAAGAAATGGAACCTTCCCAAGTTCTTCATAACCCCAGAAACGATATTACGTTTGATGCCATTAGACGTTTCTCAGAAACGGGTCCGGAATTTCCTACATGAAAGCAAACGCAGATACCTCATGGATCCCAAAGAGTCGTGTTTCATCCTGTACAAGACTCAATTTGACTTTAAGAAGTCTTACGAGATGATGGAGGTTCTGACCAAGCAGGTGCGCAAACTGATCAAGAACAAGGATATTCTGGCCTCCAATAATGAAGCCATCCAGATCTACATGCAGTACGTGGATTAGGCTTCGGAGGATTGGCGAGATGGAGAGTAGATGTTAAGTGTAGGTTCTTCTAGATTAGGTTAGGTTAATTTTAAGTTGTTGTTGTTGTTATCCTTCAAGATAATAAATAAATCGTTTTAAAAATGTTATTCGTTGTATTTTTTAATTTATATTTAGTTAATATGAATAAATAAGTATGAAATAATATACAATTAAGTGAGGTTAGGTGTCATAGCAATTCACGTATTGTTAATTTATCAAAGTATCAATGTTAATTATCTAAAATAACTTATTTCCAATTTTGTTCAAAGATTTTTATTAATCAAATGTTATTACAATAATTAATTTTAATTATTGCCATTGCCGTGACTATCCATTGCCTTTTCTGTTTATGAGTCTCTTTGATGCAAAGAATTGGCCGGCACCTGTTAGTAAGAGGCGAAGATTATAAACTTAGTTGTTACTTTTATATCTCAGCCAGTAAAGTAGCGTGCCTTATACGGGCCCTGTATCATTGATACGGCAGATACGGTGGTAGTTACGCCACTGATCTCAGCTCTCATTTTTGTTATAGTTAGGCATTGGGCATACACGGCATTGTACTGCACGTTTTTTTGCAGTATAAATATTATCGAACAAATAGTGGCGCATACATTTTATATAGAACCATTCACATGACGTTTGTACTGCAAAAAACACGTTTATCGAGTACCCCCAGGACTTGTCAAGCAAATCGAATGAACTTTAACGAATTCGGCTTGCTGTGTTCTTTCACGGTGTGATTTTTATCGAATCTATAATAAATGAAATAAATACCATCATTTATTTTATATTTTATGGTTTTTTCTAAAACAAAACAAAAGCAAATTACATGATTTTAACCAGACAGTCGCATTTTAAATGTAAAGACTTATCTTACACAACACAGAAGACACAATAGCGCAGAACATTTATTCTTAACGCAACGCTGCTGTGTCTTCCGGGTTGATCCTCGGATCAGCGCTGTATTTTCAGGGTTCGGTTGTTTTTAAAATTAAATAGATTATGTGTTCACGTAATCATAAAGCGCCAACATACATGAGCCTACCACACTATAAAAACTGTCAACATGATAGAAGGTTGTCGGTGGTAGGACTCCTCATTGGTGACAGTTATACATATAATAAAATAAAAAAATGTAGGAAACTTTATTTGACTAATCCATTGATTTTTTTTAAACCTTTTCTAACATTACAGTGAAATATTTGGAAATTTTTGAAACACCTATCAATAACGATTCTAATGACTTTTAATTGGAATTAAATCATTCTATAATTATTGAAATATAATTATACTAATGAAAGTATTAAGCATATTACATATACACAAATAAAACAAAAGAACCAAGATACACTTAATAGCAATTTATTTATTATCTTGAAGGATAACAACAACAACAACTTAAAATTAACCTAACCTAATCTAGAAGAACCTACACTTAACATCTACTCTCCATCTCGCCAATCCTCCGAAGCCTAATCCACGTACTGCATGTAGATCTGGATGGCTTCATTATTGGAGGCCAGAATATCCTTGTTCTTGATCAGTTTGCGCACCTGCTTGGTCAGAACCTCCATCATCTCGTAAGACTTCTTAAAGTCAAATTGCGTCTTGTACAGGATGAAACACGACTCTTTGGGATCCATGAGGTATCTGCGTTTGCTTTCATGTAGGAAATTCCGGACCCGTTTCTGAGAAACGTCTAATGGCATCAAACGTAATATCGTTTCAGGGGTTATAAAGAACTTGGGAAGGTTCCATTTCTTGGACTGCTTCCTTACCGTGGTCGTTGATTCACTTGTAGTTTCAGGATTATTTGGATTCTCTGAAGAAGCCATCTCGCAAGAATAAATTCAAAATTCAAAATTATTGTTGTCAAATTTCACAATGAACTGAGCTAATGTTGACAAGAACAAAAGAATAACCAATATGGTGGTTCATGTGGTGAAACAAATGACATTCAAATGAAAAAGAAGAATTCTATTTTTAAATTCAAAAAAATAGAACATCAAAATGATTTTAAAATACAATTAAAAACAATAGTATTTTGATGCTATGTTCACTGCAATGTAGTTGACAGAGATGTGGACAAATACTTTTCAAAAGTATTTAAATACAAAATACAAATACCTCGTTCTTTTTCTATTTTAAATACAAAATACAAAATAAATTTCATGCTAGTATTTAACTACAAAGTATGTATTTTAAAAATACTTTTGAGAAAATAGAATATTCTTTATGTTACTAATATAAATGTTATTTTTTTATTAATTATGAGAATTTACATAAAATATAAATGTTATTTATGTCACGGATTATAATACCACTATTTGTTCAAACAATTTATCTTTCATTTTTCGTCGATGAGGTGTCATTATCATTCCACCAAACGAAAAGAGGCAGAACTTGGCAAGCGAGTGTTATATTTTAAAAATATTTTCTTTATATATATTTATTTAATTAAAGAATCTAAATTAGTATTAATTAGTAAATTAGTATATATTTCAGCAAGGAATGTAGTGGAGTGATTGTCTTTGTAGTAAAACAAATAATGAGCGAGAAAATATGATAAACAAATTTAGGTAAACGAAAATCAGATGTCTTATGGGGGGTAACAGGAAGGATAATAAAATAATAGGCACATCTATAATTTTAAATTAGAATTATTAAGACAATTGCGCAGACACTTTTGGATTATAGATGGTGCTAATTGGTGAGATTTTAAATATATATTTAAAAGTATCGTTTACGGATTAACACTTTGAAGTAACAAAAATAAAAATATAAAATTCTATACTCTTAAAAGGTATAAAAGAAAATAGGTATTTTGTATTTGTATTTTGAGTATATGCATTTGAAAAATGCACATCTCTGGTAGTTTAGGTTAAAATGAATTCATTAGATTTCGTATTCATTAATATCTGATAAGATTGCTTTAAGAGATTATGGAAATGCATTTGAACAGTGAAAATATTTACTATCGTATTTTTGGGTTCGATTCTATATAATTGATAATAATTAAAAATACTATCATAAATTTATTAGGCAACAGTGTGTTGCACAATTCCTGCCCTGAAACCTATCAACGTAGTAGAAAGGCGTGTGTGAGAAGCAGTGGCGGCTGCTGGCTACGAGAATTGGTAGTGCTACAGAAAATTATGACCTAAAGTTGCAATAAGACGACATTTTCTTATTAATAATTTATTTTTTTATATATATTAATTCAATCCGATGACTTTTATCCGCTTCGAAATGGTCAATGGTCGTGCCATGTTATACGCCCCTGTAATCTTCGGTCTCGTGCGCAGCACGGATTAACGCCGGATTCTTCATACAGTTTGCACTGAGTATCTTCTGTCTCACGAGCTAAGCGATGTATCGCATATTCCATTGTAGTTATATTGAGCAGCTACGTGCGTTGTGGAGAACGCACGAGCACTATTTCTTCGAGCGAAAATAAGTTTTAATTAATTCTGCATAGAGATTAACTTGATTCCTTGCAACTTCCTAATTATAAAGTCATTATGTAATATGGGTATTATATGATATTTTGTGATTCTTTTTTCTTTTTTAAGTTAAAAATATTTGGTAGTGCAGTGCATGAGTGCACTTAAGGTACAGCCGTCCCTCGTGAGAAGACTACTTTTTTAAATAGGCCGACATTATATTTTAAAACACTTTGAACATTACATAGAGAGTCTTAAGAAAGTCTTACAATTAGTATAAAAGATATAAATTTATAGATTTGGTATTTTTTTAAATCAGCATACGTGTAGTGGGGTTAACTATCGCAACTTGGCAACGTAGTATATTGTTAAATTTTGAAGTACGTACGTTGGTATACTACAGTGGTTACCTTGCAATATTTCTGTAGATGTTTGTAAAAGCCTACATGTATTGAAAACAATCTCCGACCAAAATAAAATACGTTCGTACAGGGCTGGTTTGACAGAAATTTATAGTAGGCGCTCTAAAATGAAATTAAATTACATTAGGCGTTCCTTTATAATAGTTTGGCGCCACCTTTATTATTACTCATGTTGCGAACGCATCTCTGAACCGGCCCTGTGTACGTAACGTTTTTACACAATGTCCGATTATACTTCAGCCTATTATTTTCACCTTAAAAGTATTACCTTTATACTAGTATTAACAGAATAAAAAATAAAAGTAAACTCGTTAATAGTTTTCTCTAAAATAATGGGAGTACTTTTCAAACCGCATCGCTGCACCGCGCTATACCGGGCCACACCGGGTGTTGAGTTGTTGCAGACAATTTGTTGTGTCTATGATGCACTGGCGCTGACGCTGACGCTGGTGTGTTGCTGTGGTGATGGTGGTGATGTGCTCCAGAGAACGCCAATTTACTGTGTTCAAGGTACATTAACCCAGAATACAAAGAATTAAATACGAGTATAATAAAACTATATGCCGTTTGTATGAGTATGAGTAATTCTATACAATTATAGAGTTTCTATTAGATTCTTCGACATTGTTTTATTGAAAACCAGAGGAAATTGTTTCTTGACAACGCGCGAACTTCTGCTCTGACGGCAATGCACTCGAGTTTCAGCTTGAGACCGTTCTAGCTTGCGTTTTGAGACGATTATCGGGTCCCCAAACGAAAGGCCCTACTTTCGTCATGTTCACATACAGCGTTCTATTATACATACATATATAGAAATAACAAATAAATTTAGATATATAATTAGCATGACAGTTAGTTAGTTTTCACTCAGTATATAGGGTTCTTCAACAAGAACTTTATTTTTTCAATAGGGGCAACACCAACAACATGACAAATTTGACATTTAGTTTTTTGACATATCAATAGTAGATGCTTTGGCAATTGTTACAATGAATTCAATTTCGCTCGAAAATCGCATTAAAATAATAAAAATCCACTATGAAAATGGTGGATCTGTAAAAGTCACATCTTTTTGGGTCGTTTCCCACACGAAGCTTATTTTTATTTCTCTGGATACGTCAACAAGCAAAATTGTCGTATTTAGGCTTCTAAAAATCCAAGAGAGATTGTTGAGAAGCCTTTGCATGCTCAACGTGTCACTGTATGGTGCTCTATGTGGTTTGGAGGCGTGATTGCGTGAAAATTTTGATAAAAGAATCGTCATCTGTCAGCGTCACCATTTGTTCGGTATTATTTTTCACTCATAATTGCCAAACCTTACTCTTTCTAATACAATAAAAATTTGAATCATTTTCATCTAAATTTCTTGTTTAATTCTGTTTTGAAAAACAAAGTTCTTGTTGAAAAACTCTATATATGTAGATATTTCATTTGGTGTGCCGCCGTTTATGGTAAATGTATCCCCTCAACTAATAAAATATCATAATACTTGATCTCGAAAGGTGAGACGGAGTAACATAAGTTTAAAAGACGGTACGGTTTGGTGCATGACGCACTGTGTTTTGATATTTTTGACGATCAAATAAAATACAGAGTCGGTTGTTTTTCAGATTCGTTTCATTTTAGGCGATTAGATTTGATTTTAAAGTGTGCGATTTCAAAGTATACTCTTACGTTAGTAGCGACTACTCCGACATTCGATTTTAATGCTTGCCGTCAGAATACTGTGTCTTCAGGTTCGATTCTCGAATCAGTCTCATATTTATTGGGTTTGGATGTCATAAAACTAGTGAGGTAGTTGTGAAGTTGACTTATATGATTCCATAAATACTGTCAAGATTGTAAGTTTTAGGTGATAGGACTCAGCATAGATCAACGGCCGGCAATCTTATTAGTCAAAAGAACCTTATTATCAGCATTCAACGATTTAGATTTCTTTGAAGAGGTAAATTTGACGCGAAATCAATCATTCTGGTTTCAATTGCATTCTAATCTAACAGAAATTACCTTTATTTAAGCTATAACGCAAAATCAATTGTATCTAGTAACGACAATAGCCTAGACAATAAGAAGACGGTTAAATTAAATAAATAGAAACAACACAGTGGGCGAGAGCATTAGTGCTTGACGCTGACTGCTGTGTCTTCGGGTTCGATCCCCAGACCAGATATATATTTTCTGGGTTTGGTTGTTATCAACTTAAATTGATTATGTGCAAACATAATCGTACACTTATTAGGCCACGGTGTAGCCCACATATATGAGTCCATGATACCACAAATACTGCCAATGTTGAAAGAGGTCGTCGGTGATAGGACTCAGCGGCAGAAATTGGCCGATGTTAAACAAATAAAATTACTTCTATTCATACTTTTGTTAATAATTGAATCAAATTTAGTACGAAACAATTGACAGTAGACCATTAGATACACTTTCATAATATCAAACACACAAAGTAGCACATAAATAATTATAATTAATTATTTTATATTCGCATAATTTGTGGTCATACTTTTACATTGTTTAAAAAAATTTAATGTTCCTTAGATGTTTCTATGCAGTGCTTGAAGTGAATTGCAAGATGTTTGCATGGTCCTCTACACAGGTCTGACAAAAGAAAGGTTCAAAGTGACACTCTTAATGATACAATGATCGCATGATTCATTTATAGTCCGACAGGATCGCGTCAACTTCTTGTTCCGTTTTGCACATAAACATGCTTATGATACAAAATTCGATGCCAAAATGCGATATTTTCATACAAAAGTGTTTTTACTAATACATTTTATGCGGTTGCCTCAGAAGGTATAAGTTTAGTAAGGTTATGAGAGTAGATAATGTTTTAAAGAATTTGAATAACTACCAAACCCATAAAATAAAACGCTGGTTCTCATTGGTAGCTCCCGACAATTGTGTGGTAAACTTCAACATAATTAAAGAGTACTACACTTACGTAAAGTACTATATGGAACGAAATCAAGAGCTACGCGTTTTTGTTCTTGTTGTGACGTAAAGTAACTGGTTGTAAATCAGTTTGAACCAATAACAAAACACTGGCTTTAATTTAATATCTTTAATTCACTTGATAATTTGATACAATGTTAACTTTATTTCATTTGTTATAACTAAGACAATGATGCTCGTTGATAACAGGAAGGAAAACGGGTTTGTGAATAATAAAAGGAATGTGGAATGTTTGAAGGCAGTTGGATAGATAAAGAAATGATTTGTGAATAAGTCATGGATTTGAATTGAATTGATTGTGGTGCGATGTCTTCGCAGTGCAAGGAAGAATGACCGAGATTATGCAATCAAAAACGTTTAGGTAAAGGAGAACAGAGTGTCTTAAGGTGGGGGTAAAAGGAAGGATATAACTGACACGTACATCTATAATATCTAATAGGAAATATCAAAACAAATGTTTTGAACCATAGATGGTGCTAGTGTTGGTTTTCGTCCACTATACCTGGCTATATCTCACAAAGTTTCGTTAAAGGGCCAAAAAATGCTGTACCGCTTGTGACCTTCTGTAAGTTTCAGCTCGCTTTCTTAGATTGTGGCCAAACGAGGAGCATTGACTCACTGATAAAACTAGTAGCATTGATAATTGATTCGTTAAACGGTTTTTTGCTTTACGGCAAACTTTTTTGGAACGTATCTATGCCGTAAAGCGAAGTATATGTGTATTATTTTTATAAGTTTATTTCATTTATGTATGGTGGCTCAGACCGTTCGAATCCGAAACTTGTACCACAATGGGCTTGTGTCTCATGACTTAATTTCTATAAAACTGTACTATGTATTGAACAAGTTGGTTACTAGAACCTCAAATATCCAATTATTTTTTAATAACTCCTTATATGTTACGAGATATTAACAATTAAAAAATTAATTTTGACCATTTAATTATTAAAAGGATTCAACGTTATAGAACATTCCAAGACATGTGACATTACATCCGCTAAATTGCTATCTCTTTTATACAACAGAGCGTAATAGAGATAGCATATTCAACACAGAACTCTTATCCATAGAAAAGATAACTGACCTACCCTTAATAGTACAGACATGTTACGTCATAAATATGGCCGTCATATATAGCGCTTAAACTACAATTGAAATTCTTAATTGCTATATCTCCGTCAACATTTATATATTTATCAAAATAAAAACGCCAATATACATTTATTAACATCAATTTCAATCCACAATTGAAAAATCGTCCCCTGAAAAATGAGTAGATGAATGTCGTCATTAGCATCGCAAATAAAATTGAATATTAAAAAAATATAAACTATTACGATACACAAACAAAAAGAAATCGGTATAAAATTAAGTTGTTTGTAATAAATATGTTTCTTTCCATTTCCAGCTCTGCATTTAATGGCATTGAACGTGTCCTTTGTTCATTGTAGGTGTCAAATTAAAAGTGAGACCTCACTCTTCCGAGACACCTTAATTACGCATTTTATGAATTCTTTAACATAACCTAAATATAATAGTCAATTATTTAGTAAATTTAAAGAACTCACAAACAATATTAATCAGGTGGATTTAACAAAGTTAACTAGTCGCAGTTTTCTAAATTATATTTTTATCTTCATTACTTATTATAATTGTCTACCTCATATTCATTTCATACGTCGAACACTCTAATTTCTTACTTTCACATCACCCGTCACTTGCCCGTCTAATTGTTTGAATCGATTCTGGTTTTCGGGTTTTAAACCATGACCTTCAAGTTAATGAAGTAACCAATTAACTGACGTGCTATCCGTGAAAGTACCAGTTTATAAAAATTATTCGATCGTAAGATATGTTTTGACCAGCATTATTTAAATGCCTAAATAATAATTAAAGCATAACTAATAATTAGAGGCAGGTAATTCACAATTTTATGACAGTGTAATACTTTTTTGTTAATGAACTATTTTTGTTGAGTCCAAATTTTAGATTTGTAAAATTTAAACGGATCCTATAGTAAAATTCAACGCTGATTCCAAATCTGCAATTAAATATTCTTTTTGACTGCCGGTTTTCGAGTTATCGGCATTTCATAGATCAGATTAAAGACCGATTTCAAAATGGCTACCAGATATGGAATCAACGGGAAATTTTAGAATTGAAAAATTTAAACAGATCCTATAGTAAAATTCAACGCTGAATCCAAATCTGTAATTAAATTTTTCTTTAGACTGCCTGTTTTCGAGTTATCGGCATTTCATAGAACAGATTAAAGACCGATTTCAAAATGGCTACCAGATATGGAATCAACGGGAAACTCATACTACGTTTAAATACATCTTAAAAAAAATTAGTAAAAAACTTCAAATGATGGCGTCATAAAATTTTACATCAAAATTGAAAAATTCAAACGAATCCTGTAGTAAAATTCAACGCCGATTCCAATTTTGCAATTAATTGCAATTTTTCTTGGACTGTAGGTTTTCGAGTTATCGGCATTTCATAGATCAAATATTTAGATATCGTTTGACCAGTTCATTAATGGGGCATCTCAAATAAAATAAATTTGAGTTGAATATGCAATTACATATATGTAAAAGTGTATCCTCTATACTTGGTTTAGACCTGGGAATGAAGAAAGGGGCAGTAGATACTGCGGAGCAGAGGAAGAGAAGCGATGTAGGCTGTGTGGTATGCAGCTGAAACATTGGAACATATTAAGAGTAGAAGTCAGGAGAAGGTGGAAAGCGAAGTAGACCTGATGAAAATCCTGCAAGGAATAAGAAGGGAATAAAATGAAGGAAGGGAAGGGAAAATAATGATAGTTTGTAGGGTATAAACTAATTTTATGAGTACAGTAAGAGGTAGCCCAGTAAACATTTTAGAGTCACTTTGCCATCATATTGAAAATACTTAAGATTTTTTGTCATGAAAGGGTTCATTTACAGTTTAGTTTCTCACAATCGTTCATATGAAATGTCTATTTTATCGGCTACAAATGACGAAAGCACTCCACCTGTCGGAATAAAAATGAAGATAAAGTTGATGCGAACTATAATTGAAGTGCAATAGTGATAGAAACGTCACAAAACAAGACAATTCACCAAATTGTTTACGGGGAGGGGTCAGGAGAAAGTGAATAGTAGACCAGGCCTGGAGGAGTTGTTTCAAAGAAAGAGGAAAGGAAGAGAGTGGACGGCGGAAGTAAGGAGAACGAGTAGAGAGAAGGAAGATAAACGAGAGATAGTTTTTAATTGTTAATTGTCTGTATGCATAAAGAAATGAATTGACTTAGACCTTTAACATTTGTTAAATTAGAAAATGAAATGAGAAATAAATGTAAACGGATTGCAAGGTCAAAAACGCAGATTCTATAACATAAAATACACTACAATGTAAAAGTGTATCCTCTGTCTGAATCAACACTCAAATAACTTATAAACGGAACTAATCAAAATTATATTGAGCATTTATTATTGTAGCTTTGGTTACTTATGTCTTTGGGTTCGATTCCAGTATCAGATATTTGTTTCCTAGGTTTGGTTGTTGTTATTATGTAATAAATAATATCTTTACGGAACCATACAACTTATTGAACAGCGGTGTTGTTCACGTATATGAAGCCACGACACTAAAATACTGTCAACATAGTAGGCGGTCGTCAGTGATAGGACTCAGCATCAGAAATGAACCGACGCTAAATAAAGTAAATAAATAAAAAAAATATGCATGGTATCGTCTCATTAGAAACACTTTGTAAATTTATTATAAACACATCTTATCTAATTTTTGTATGTATTATTATTAAACAAACACTTTTTAATAATCAACGTAGTCTTCAATTCGTTAAATTGAAGATATAATTGTTCTAAATATATTAATTTAGATAATTATTATGAATATTTATGAAAGTTATTTTTATAAAATTAAATTTCTTTATATACTCGTATTTGTTTATACCAAAAAACGTGTTTAAGAAGTTGGTGCTAATTTTCATATACATGTCGGTTTTAGTCAAGATAAGGCTTTAAAAAAAATATATCTAGAATTTGTTACTACATGTAAGTGAATAAACAATCTAGATTAATTATCTGCAGTGGCATATTAATGTCTCTAAAGTGGCCTGCATCACTACGGCCTAGGTCCCACTGCGGAATAATTCCGCGTGTGTTAGTTTATGGAATTGAAATCGCGCGCAATTATTCCGCAGTGGGACCTAAGTCTAAGGCATAGACCTCACTGCGGAACAATTCTGCGTGGCTTTGTTACACGTCGGATCATATGAACATGCACACACCACAGGTTTAAATTATGCGCGGCATAAATTGTGTTACAGGCTACAGAATTTATGCGAAGAGGCTTTTCCTAATCGGTCTGTGCATTTTTTTGAACATGTATTATAACAAAACAAGATATGTAAATACAACAGTATAGAATCAATTTATCACTTTTCCGCAGTGTGTGCTGTAGAATAACTAGCACGCCTAGCACAATACCTAGTAGTATTCGTAAACATCTCTGTTGATGAAATCAACAATGCCCTGCGACCGAGAAATATAGTCGCTGCATATATGCTCAAAACCAGTTTAAAATCAGTTTACTTACGTTCGTGCCGTGTGTTTTATTTCACTCGTAAACACGTTCGTTCTTTTACTAACAACACAGTTGTAATAACATTCGGTTCGGGCGGATTCGTGGCTAATGGTTGCAACCAGTTGCCCCGTGTGCGGACGCCCGAACGGAATGTGATTACAACGATTCGGATTAATATATGATTGCTATTTACTGTAATCTGTCGCCGGCCACATTGAAATATTGTAAGTACTTAGTCTCTTGTGACCTATTTTTGTTTACAATTATTAACTGAAAATCGTGATAATTCTCTTGAACACCCTCCTTACAGTCTAGACTTATCTCCGTGTAACTGTCATATGTTTGCTCAACTAAAGAAGGAATTGTTGAAATGTTGAAGACGACGCTGCGGTTTTAATACGTGTCCAATTGGCTACTGCAGAGCAATCATTCTTTCAAAAAGATTCTTATGCAATAGAGACAGTAAGGCCCTCCTTTTGTAATTTTAAAATTACCAATAATCTGAATAATCATAAATGACCAAGTTATTCCGTATGCGAATACAGCAAATAATCTAGGAATTAGATGCAAAACTTCGTTGAAAAACACACGTAAAGAGAAAGAGAGATGAACTGGCAATGAGATATAAGAAAATGTACTGGCCAATGAAACGCCACATTATCCATACATAACAAATTCATGCTATATAAGCAAATATTGAAACCAGTTTGAACATATAGAATCCAGCTATGGGGCTTTACTAAAAAATGCATTCAGACTTTCCAAAATAAAGTTCTGAGGAACATAGTGAATGCACCATGGTATGTCCGCAATAGGGATATACATAGGGATCTCAAAGTAACTACAGTAACTGAAGAAATTACGAAAATAGCAAGAAAGCACGAGCAACGTCTCCAACACCATGTCAACGTGGAAGCGTTTCACCTGCTGCACTCGGATGGACTGACAAGAAGATTAAAGAGAACTAAGCCATTTGAGCCAGTATGATGACAAAATGAATGACTGACAAAAGAAAGAGTATTAAAAATGGTTAATACTCTGACTACAAAAAGAAAAATATATTACCATTATTTCTTTAATTATAAAATATGGTATTAGTATAAATTAGTTTAACAATAAAAAAACCAACAATCTGTATAAAAATATTCCGGTTTATATTTGAATGACCTTTGTATGTTGAAAAAAAATGAATTCTAATGAAATCATTTCAACTAGACCTTCGATTAAGACGTTACACCCGCCAGTGCAATATTTTAACGAGTATGCTAATGTTTGCACTAATAAATAATATTTAACAAGGATAGTCATCTCTAGCAATATGACAAATGTGGTCCAATTACAACCCGTTTAAAATCTAACTGATTTATGTATTTTTTTATTTAGATAAAACAACAAAATAATGTGAATGAATTATTTATTGAGATGTTTTTATTAAATCAATTATTATACAACTTAAAGAATTAATATTTATTAGCAGTTTCTCTTATACTATTTTTATTAAAAGAGAAATGTAAAGTCGTCATTTCAGTCAGTCGTGATAATTGCGAACAAGTTGAATCTCAAGAGGCAGCGGTTTGCATTTAGGAGACAATATGTTTATTTTATTTATTTTTAGATCGGGAAGTATCTTATGTGAACAATACTTATACGTTAAAAGATAAAATAATATTATAGAGTGAGAGACACAGGTTTGAATTATGTAATAGATAAGTAAGAGAAATGGGATAAGGTCCGTTATTCAAAGGGGTCCAGATTCCACGCGCTTTATATATATTTTTTATATCTATACCCAGTAAACAATTTGGTGTAGTGTCCTGTTTTGTAACGTTTCTCTCACTATTGCACTTCAATTATAGTTCCATTAACTTTATTTTTATTTGCATTCCGACAAATGGAGTGGTTTGCCATTTGTAGCCGATAAAACAGACATTTTATATGAACTACTGTGAGAAACTGAACTGTAAATGAACTCTTTCATGACAAAAAAATGTTTACTGATTTAATATACTTTTTAACGTGATTTTAGCATAATGGTCCTCGTACATCACCAACATTATTGACAACAAGGTCGTTGCTGCCACAGACGATGCAACATGTTTACCAACCAAGTTGTCAACATCATTTCTGAGGCATTATTTGCTGGGTGATTTACCCTCGCTGCTGCTTATTCTTTTCTTTAAATATCATTTCATTCAATACTATTTAATATCAAAAGTTTAATACCAAAAGGTTTTCTTCTTACTCCAACCGTTGTTACAACTTGAAACTCAACCACCACTTTTGGTCTATGGGGCCCAAAAATTTATTTTTGGACAAAATTGTTTTTATCATAGAAAGATTAAATGATTGTGAATAAATATGACACCATCAGCACAAGAATATTTAGATATAGTTAGTCAGTATGTATATAATAGTATCGAACTGTAAGAATTCTCGTGCCGAAATGTTAGATTCACAATCAGCAAACAATTGGTTGATTAATTTGTTGCTTTTTTAAATACGGTCATCTACACTCTTAGAAATAACTTCATTACATTTCTGAAGCATATTTTCTAACCAGTGTATTGAAAAAGAATTAAGATCCCGTGTATATAATCTTCATAACACTTTTAATAGAATTTTTTTCTAAAATTATATTAATTTTAATAAATTCAAACAAAAGTCAAAATAATGCATCTTAAAAATAATTAATAAATCCGCTTTTTTATTTCATTATACATTTGTCTATTAAATTTAAGAACATTTTTGTGTTGAACATAACAGTGTTGTGTTACTGCTTACTAAGTTGATATTCTATTCATAAAAGTACCCTCAGATTCCAATTCAGATTCAGACGAGCTGTCCGTTTATCGCATATGTAAACACTAAAATCTCAACCTCAAATCTGAAAGCAGATGAAGCTTAAATTAGATCGAAAGTATTGGAAGATGTTAGATAAGATATTATATAGAAAATAGGAAACTGAGCTCTGATCGCGGGCCCTATTCCTGTGTTTTGTAAGCAATTTGATTTGCATGAGTGCAACATTTTACAAATTAATTACAAAAGAGTATTACGACGAATATTTGTACGATTGTTCACAAAACTCAGGAATACTAGCCCGGATCGTGTAAACTGAAACTTGAAATATAATAAAAATTAAAAGAAAATCGAGTCTGAATCTGAGTCGTATCTGGTCGTTTAAAACGCCTATAAAAATAATGCGAATCAATGATAAACAAGTCGTAAATGCCCCTTGTTACTTTTTATATAATTTGAATTCAGTATTGAGATGTTTTTTATGTTATTTTTACGTAACACACTTATCTAATTCTTGTGGTAATCGACTATGACTATCTGTGTATCTTTGAGCATTAAATAGATCAACTGTAACGCTCGAGCCATCAGCCATCAGCCATCAACCATCAAGCCGCCAACAAACTGTTCTTGAAGGCATAATTACTCATCGCCGTTATGCGTTTGGTTGGCCTGATCTGTTCTGTGGTCCATTTGAATATGAGAATAACACTCACATTTATTCGTTTACAAACCGATCTGTGGATTATGAACGGTGTAACTGGATTTCATCGAATTGGAATCATAGCTGTAGCTGTTTTGAATAACAATGTTATAATACGTGTATTAGGAGCCGTGAGAATTAAGGTATCATGTCTAGTGTACTTCATATGTGTGCCAACTGCCAATAGAGATCTTAGAATATGTTTTTATTTTGAAATAATGATTTCACTGTTTTGCAACAAAATTTAGATAAAATTTTAATATAATATGTACTAATATTTTCATTTTATATATATACTTGCGTTTTATTATTTTATTTTATATTCTGAATTTGGTTGTTATTAAATTAAATTGATTATGTGCATACAAAACCGTAAACGTATTAGGCAACAGTGTGGTTCACATATATGAGGCCACGACAACATAAATGCTATAAACATAGTTGGAAGTCGTCGGTGATAGGACTAAGCATAGAAAATAGACCGAATTAAATCAAATAAAAAGAAACTGAATTTATTTATTATTTGAATATTAAACAGAATAATAGCTTTGAATATCTTTTACATTTAAATTACATTAGGCGTTCTCAGAATAGTCTAGATCGTTAAGTAATTGACGCTACAATGTCAAAGACGGTACTCATTCTGGATTTTAGTGAATTTTATTAATGAAAACAAAAGTTAGAAATTTCATTATTAGATCTAGTCTAAAGAGAAAATATAATTTTTTTGAAATCACTACTTAAATACCCCGCTGCGGATTGCATCATTTACAACTGATATTCTACACCTATAATATGCAAGGAGTAGAAAAGGAGTTGCAATTCGACTGTTGAAGATTCTTTCGCGTTCAGCCTTAAAAAAATATCCCTATTTTTCGCTGAGAAATTCCTCAGACCTTAGAGACATTTTGTGTCGTAGTAATGTCGAAAAGCCTGATTAGAATTTGAGTAAGATTTTTCGAAGCACAGATAGAAAATTTGGGTACGTTTACGCTTGGGTACGTATTTTAAAGCTTAAGTTTATGGGGTGGGGAAATTCATTTTTGCTTGTGAAAGTTTCACCTCCATTTTTGATCCAAAATGCCTTCGAAACCATTACTCTCTTTTTTTGTTGTTGTCCATAAGTCACTCTATATCGCACAAATGTCGATTCCTATACTAGGTCGAGTTCTAGAATATCGCATTCGAATTTTATACACTTCAGATCCAAATTGTTTGTAGGGTAGGGGGCTATAATGGTTTTATTACAAAAACTAGAGTTTACCCCCGTCGCAATGCGACGCCTTTTTGGCGTGTATGATTTGAATCCAATAAAATAATTCGTAATTACATTTCATATTTAATTCTATTTTTAAATTGAAATAATAAACTCGCTCAATAATAAAATAATTTTTCATATAAATTGACTAAAAAGATATATTTTTTTTATTAAAATAAAAAATATTTTCAATTTATTCGTTATTTGACCAACTTTTTTTCAAAATTTGGGATTTTTTTTTTGATTCGTAAATAAGTTACAAAGGTTAGCCTATATACAAAATAGAAAATTTTCAAAAACATTGATAAAGCCGTTTTTGAGCTACCATACAAAATTCAGTACCAAACATATAAGAATATAAATATACAGTTGGAACATTATAATATAGGATTATTTTTACATGGGAATTTTTATCATAAAACCATTTACTATGCTCACACTGTGATTTTTACAATATGTTTCCCATATCACAGTCTTTCGAATGTAGATAGTCCTAATTTCCACGTGGAAATCAAAGACATTGTAATAACTTAACGAAATATTGCGGTGGAACAGCAAAAATGTATTGAATGTTTTTCCATACATCTCCATACTCTTTTAACTTCATCATTTGGGAGTATATCGTTGTTTACAGTTTACAGATCGTTTAAAGTTTAGATTTAAAATAGCTTAGAACCGCGGCACGTTACCTATGGGTATGTAGAAATTTCTTAAACTCCCTTCAAAAGAAGACCCCAAACTAGTCTTTCACAATTTTACGCTAGAAAGAATAGATTCTTTAACAAGGATCTCTATCAACAGGTGATAAACTTATTATTTTAGTAAGAATATTATAATAAGTCTCTGTCACACTGAATTCGTTTTCTAGTGACGTTTTTAGTAGGGTGTAGTGGCATATGCACACTTTACCATGAGAGGAAGTTTCGGTTTTAATGTTTACTAATACACATGATATAGTTCATAGGTCTGGACATAAAAGTACCGCACCACGATCTACTTAAGCCTCAAGGGGTTGTAATAAAGGATATGCAATATTGACAGTACAATAGAGATATACAACTCGACTACGCCCCACTCAAAGTCGTCGTCCCAAGTAGTCGTTTTGAATTTGAATTGTACCAGGATTTTAAAACAATAATTAAAACTAACTAGAGCATTTCCTGCAATGTGTGGTTTATTATTTAGGAAACACCGGCTGTAAATATATGATTGAAAGTTATTACCTTTATTTGAAGATATAAATTGGAACATCAGTAATAACAAAAAGTTTTTGAATAACATTGTCACTTCTTTCACAGTAAAACTTCTTAATTTAAAACATATCTCACACTAATAGTACTAACACTTTTTATTAGTTCACTTAACAGTTTATTTAATATTAAGTTTTATAGAATCCAATTATTTATTGATCAACACGTTTCAATTGCAGTTCTTCAGGTTCATGCACACCACAAAACATCGTGAAATCGTGTAGTCAGTTAACTGTCAAGTTTTGTTTTTAAAATTAAAACTTCTTCTTAAAGACTATCACTTAATAAGTTGCTTTCGCGCGCGCGTCTAACTTATAACTGACCAGTTTACTTGCTTGCTTCCTGTTGTTGAAGTCAGAGAACCTTCTGCAAACCTCTGCAATTCTCCGTTTGTTGGTTGGACCGCGAAACCTGCAAGAAGCAACTCTTCGTTGGTGATGGCATGGGCTTCATCAACGGCAACGGCAACGGCAAAGGCGTGTATCGCACGTGAGCACCGCTGAGCTACCAGTACCTCTACCAGTACAACAAGTTCTCTTGCACTCACCATGGTGCAGGCAGCGGTAAGAGTGCTCACGAGAAATATCATAATAATAACTTTATGTTTAATTGGAATTATAACATGGAATAAAGTTATACACCTATATATGTAATTATAACAATAGCACCACAGCTACAGTCATTGTTAACAATATACGAGTATGTAGGGAATTAGTTAATAAGTGGTACTTGGTACAATAGCATTCGATCTTCATGCAAGGTTATCCGCGAAACTTGGACGAAAGTAAAGATTCTTAGTAAGGACGTTCTTCTACTATACTGGAGGTTAAATGGTGTTAAGGATTCGTAGATGTGAACAATAACGCTGCATAATAATTTTCACTTTTAAAATAGTATTTCTGAACTATAATAATAATTAATAATACAATTCAGGAATAGTACAGGAATACTGGTTTAAAAGTGATTCGTAAAATGTTTCACTCATATAAATCAGATCTGTTCGATTACAATCATTGCTCGCAAGACTCAGGAATACGGCGCTAGGCTTGATTACCACTCGAAAGTAAAGCAACTTTTATTAAAGTATTTCTTCAATTTAAAGATGCAAAAGATAGAAATGTTCCATCTAGGAAAAAATTAATTACTTAGAATATTTTTTAGAAGCTCTTAGACATCCATAAGTTATATAACATGCAAGTGAGGGGTGCGGGGGAGGGGATTCAGAAGCGTTATGACGTAATATGCAGTATAAAATATATAATAAAAATTAAAAGAAAAAGATAATTTCCTGAAGAAATTAGAAATTTCCATAAGATTTAAAAAGAAAATTAGAGGTAATTTATTTTAAAACCACAAAATATAACAAAAAAATTTATTAATCGAAATTTGTGACATCACACCAAGGAGAGGGGTGGGAGCGGTTAGAATAGTAAGAAATTTGGATGACGTAATTTTTGGATGCATCCTTATTAAAAAAATTTCTTAAATGACTAATAAAAATAAAATAAAATAATATTTTCATTATGCTAGTGCATCTAAATGTAATCCACAATTCACTTCAAATCGAAATATCTTCTTTTTGGAGGTAAATGATCTATTTTACGCTGTGTGTTGTAAATCATACTCCGTCAACAATTGTATATTAATTAATAATAAAGGGGAGTTCGTGAAATATGGTAAAAAGAAAGGGACAGGGGCAGAACTCATAAAGTTCGTGACCTAACATCTAAAAATAAGACCAAAACACAAAATAAAACAAAATATGACGTCACAACGAGTGGTTTCTACCTGGTGTAACAAGACGAGACAATAGGAACAACAGGGAGCATGGAGGAGTTAAAAATCAATGAAATTTGTGTGATGTAATTTATAGACGACTTTTTAAATCAATAGTAAAAACTTATGCATTTCAAAAAATAAATTTTAGAATTGGTTGCTGCAAACATTTATAAAAAGAAATGAATTAAATACATCTTAGACGACACAGTGGGCGAGAGCATTGATGCTTGACGCCGACTGCTGTGTCTTCGGGTTCGATCCCCGGACCAGATATATATTTTCTGGGTTTGGTTATTATGAACTTATATTGATTATGGTCATACATAATCGTACAGTTATTAGGCAGTGGTGTAGCCCACATATATGAGGCCACGACACCATAAATACTGCCAACATTGAAGGAGGTCGTCGGTGATAGGACTCAGCATCGGAAATAGGCCGACGTTAAATAAAAAAAAAAAAAAATAAATAAATAAATACATCTTAATCAGATGCTACAATAGATGTATGCCTATCATCCTCTTAAGGAGGTACAGGACGTTAACGTAAATGATGAAAACGTTGTGAAATTTGGAGGGTCAATACAAATAGTAAAAATACATGCTGTCTCAAAATTACCTGAGACCTAGGGTTCATAATTTTCTTTTTATACATGATTAAAAATAGTCATTTTCCATACAAATCATAATTTTTAACTCAATTTCACCACATAATATAACTTTTAACTATTAAAAAATGGTGACACGGCTTTCAAAAACTAAGTGTATATAAAAGAATCTTTTCTGTAACTATTGCAAAAAGAAAATTATCAAAAGGATATACGAAAATATTTAAATAAAACCAGTAAGAAACAGTAAATGTAGGTTACAAGCTGGCAACGTTGCAAATGCCAAATTGAGCGGGAAATTCAAAATCGGAATAAATATTATATAAAATATAACAAATTATTTGTCAAAAAACCAAATCACGCATGCGTTAACACACGTAAATTTACAGCGTTGCCAAATTTATTATTTCTTTTTCAAAATATTTAATTTGAATTTAAATTGAATTAATATAAATTTGATATTAATTATAGGTAATTTTTCATTTATTAAACTGTTATATGCATAAAAAATCATTTTAACAAGCAAAAAGACGTTTAATAGGGAATTGAAAAATTCATTTTCAAAGATACAGTCCCAATATTTGCTCGTTCCTCATGTACTTTGTATTTTGCATTTCGTATTACCGAGAGATAAACTTTTAGTATTGACGGTACGTCCTGTACCACCTTAACGTACTGCACTAATGATAGCTCCCGGCCTACTCAAAACCAAAAGTGTTTGTAAATTATAGGGCGTTAAATAACAATTCTCCCAGTAGGACATTTTACTAGTTGTGAAACATCTATCGATTCTGCGGTGGGTTTATCTTTACTTTATGTTTTAAATCATCAATACATAGCTTAGAAATCACATAAGAACTAAATGTTAATAGTCTTCGTTATAAAATATGGCTCCTTCCTTTACCTAACCTTTGAATTTCCATAAATAGAGAAAATAAAATTTATATTATTTAAATAAATTATAAATTAATATAATATAAAAAATTCAGCTTTCACACAAGTCGTCTATATCAGTTAATTCGTTGTTGGGAATGTGAGCAGTTGAACAGTTGATCAGTGTTAGCTATGAACTCCCCCCTCTCCGATCACGCAGACTCCAATAGGGCCATCATCACCACGGGTCATCACTGAATCAGAATCTTGTTTGGTTACTTGTCTATTGTCGCATTATCAATGACTTCAATCGGTAAATTACAAACAACGAAATGTTAAATTGTACCGTTTAGATTTCGAAATGTCTGTTTGTAAACTAATTAAAAATTAATCTATAGTATTTGCAGTATCGGATGAAAGCAGGATTGCCATAATCCAAAAAAAATATTTTTTAATTCTTGTTGTCTAATTCATTAGTGAGACAACTCCAAAAAATAGAAATTTTAGCTGAATTTATCTGATATATACTTGAAATACTGTTTTCGTGTACAATAACCTGTGTTTTCGTGTTCCCTGAGTTGCTCCAAGAGGCATATGATCGCATAGGGCGCCAAGATAAATAGGATGGCAAAATGTAAAAATTTAATTTTGCAGTAGATAATTCTAAAGCTGGGTACACATACGTGTGACTTAAACATATGACATTTCTTGTAAGAAGTTGTACTGCACGTCCACACTAGTGCGACATGCAACTTATTAGGCCGGAACCTTCCCAGGTAGAAAATTGTCTTGGAGTGCAGGTTTGAAACTTGAAAGTAGCGTTATTTATGCTTGGTGTACAAGGCTTAGTATACAAGCTAACTGCAAGGTTGCTATTATAATAGTATACAACACAACTCTAAACGAATAATGAAGCTTCAAAATTAGCTATCTAGTAGTTTATTTTCCAAGCGTTCTATGAAATTTGATATGCTCATTTTATAAGCTTAGCGCAAACTTGCCGAAAGAGTAAAATACATGCGTTTTCCAATTGGTACTAGCTAATCTTGCAAGGTTATTCAGCTTGGTTACATTTAACTTTGCACCAACCTAAATTAATAAGCTTAAAACTAGCAAATGCCTTGCAAAGATAGCTTTATAAAATCTAATTTCAAGATTCATTTCTACCTGGGTTTTATATTTCGAAAGAATTCGTGCTTTCAACATGCTTCACAAAAAAAAAAGAACTTTACAAAAGAAAGTAATAAAACTCAGTTATTTAACGCGATACTCGTCTATTTCATTTGTCTATTTAAACACCATTTTCAATTATTTTTATTTATGTTCTAAACACAACTAAAAAAACGTCAACGCACAATGAGATTATACTGAAGACTGGGTCTCGACCCTTTTGCTCGAGATCATATTTGAACCCGTAATTTCTTTATATGTTCCGACTTCGTATTGAAACATTTTTGTTTCATAAAAATACTACCTAGAATTTTCAAAAATAGCATAGGTAAGGATTTTCTTAGTGTCGCATGTTTATGTCGCAATAGTGTATACGTTAAGAGTACAACACATTTGGTACCCTCATGTTCAAATAATGTCAGCTTATTAATGAAAATATATAAATGTTGAATGTCGCATGTTTATGTCGCACCAATCTGTACGGGGCATAAGAAAGAAGATCGGCTCCGACGGTAGTTCAATTAAAACCGTATTTTGGAAACCGTTTTCTGAACGTATTTAGTCTCTGATGTGAACACCATCTTGTGTTGACGTACAACGAAAATAGAAAGTAGGGGTTTGGAATCATCATCTACTGAAATCCTGTCTGGACCAGTCGCTGAGTCCAGTTAGATCGTTTACGATATGAATTCTAAATGATGACCACTGACTTTACATAAATTATGTTGTGAAATATTGTAGACTGTCGTAACAGCAACATCATCTGCATGTCCAGTGTCTACATTCCGCCACCTGGTTCATCTTTGATAAACCACTCGTAACTAGTCTAAAGTAACCGTAATCTAAGAATGTGCATATCTTAAATTTTATTTAAAAATATATACATAATATTATGCAATCAAACATGATATCATTTAATGTTGTTATATAACAACAAATTATAAATTAAGTCCAATTAATAAACTAATAGCATGATTTTTTCTATTATTAAAAAATAAATGTAATTTTAAAACTTTCTTTCTAATTTTGTAGATTAGTTTTAATGTACTTACTTGTACAAAGAAAATGTAATGTCATTGATACAGAGTTGCTTAAATATTATTACTATGTAATTGAAAGTAAATTCACACAATTACTGATCCTATAACTTGTAAATGAACGGCATGAACTCAGTGGGCAAGAGCATTTATATTTCATTTCAGACAGCTGTGTCTTCAGGTTCGATCCCCTTACCAGCGCTATATTTTCTGAGCTTGGTTATTCTCATAAAGGAGGTCGTGTTAGTGACAAGACTCAACATAGAAAACAGGCTAACGGTAATAATTCAAATGAACATGTAAAAATGTGCGAGTTTGAAACTTGCACAGTAAAAAAAAATTTTGCCTTGGGTATTAAATATTATTAATATAAATTTGATTTGAAAATGTTACGTTAACTGTTGTTATTGTATGGTTTAACTGTAAAAGTAATATTTATAGGTAACAAATTTTTTATCTTCAACATTATCATGGAATAGTAAACACAAAGGCAGTGGCGGCCTTACGGGGTGGCAAGCAGAGTAACAGCCCTGAGCCTCGCACCCTTGCGCAACAACACAAGTAGAAAAATTCATTAAAATATATATATTTGAATCTCGCGACTCGCGCTTAGAAAAATCACTTGAATCACTGCGTATATCTTTTAACGTATTCTTGTACCTTAGTTTCAATCATTTTCATCATTAATATTTGTCGTCTTTGTGCTTGTTAACTTTTGAAAATCGTCCAATATAAAATTTTAAAACTCTACATTTATTTATTTATAACTTTTGCATTTCGTCAATCTTATCAAAAATACTTACTTTCAGTTTACATAAATTACACAAAGAACAAGGCTTCGCAAAGATCTGCCGCTCATGTATGAAGATGCATGTTTCCAAGCATGTTCGAATATACACGACTATACGTATAAACCATATTATGAATGTGGAAGTATAAAAATACATACTTCTACGGTACAGTGGTGTATTAATAAACATTAAAGTAGAAACTTTCCCTCAGAACAAAGTGTGCAAGTGTTCTATAGTCTGCAAAAAGGAATAGCACTTCATGGGATACACAATACAGCTGTTAGTAGTATACTTTTCTGTTATATAAAAATGATGACATATTTGCTACATGTTAATCACATGATGTGACGTAACATGCATTGGAATTTTCAATAACGTAGGATTCCTTTAAAATAAAAGGGAAAAAATTACTTTTTTAATTGTTAATATCTCCTAAAATATAGCGAGTTATTAAAAAATAATTAGACATTTGAGGTCTTGGTAGCCAACATTATCAATATATGCACAGTTTTATAGAAATTAAGTCATGATTCACAAGTCCACTCGGTAATATATTGAAACATACAAATGTACACGCATTCGGCTCATTTAAAAGTCGCATGGAAATTACAGTGTACAATATTACAGTGTACCTTTGCCACCCAGAAGACAGACCCTTTATTTGTTGGTTTAACGCGTCCGCATATGAGGCGACTGATTGCAAACCATAGCCCCGAATCTGCCCGAACCGAATGGAACTGTGTGGTTAGTGAGAGAACGACACGAGTGAGTGATACGAGTGAGTGATACGAGTGAGTGATACGAGTGAGTGATACGAGTGAGTGATACGAGTGAGAGAAAACACACAGCACAAACTAAAGTAAACTGGTTTTGACCAAGTTTTTATGGACTCTGTTTCTCGGTCGCAGAGCATCCTTGGGTGCATGCTTTTGATGGTGACATCATGAACAGAGATGTGCACAAATACTATTCAAAAGTATTTAAATACATACAAATACAACACAATAAAATCTCCTATTATGTTATTTTTAAAAATTCTATAGAATCACGAAACACGGCTCGACTAGTTTACAATCAGTCGACTCATGTGCGGTGGGCCTTAGTTATAAGCAGGACATATATATATGAACAACAAAGCAAAGATTAATATATAAGAATTAACTATATAATACTAGTTTACACCAAAATCCGTTATGTGATGATTCTTAAAGTGTAAAACACAGTATTTTATATGTGAAATGTCTAAGGTAATAATTTTTAGCATTTTTCTAGACATGTATCTTCTACGGTACGTGCATAGTAGCATTACCATTAGACGTTTAGACGATCTTCCTTCAATCGTCCGGGGTCCTTGACCTTAGCACTTCCGATACAGGGCAGTCAGCGAGCTGGAAGCTGTGAACTAAGCATCTGCGTGACTTATGACTCGCGGTAGGAAGTGGTTTACGGTTAAGCTGAGCCAGACCAAGGAACTACTAAATTACGGAAAAGTTTACCGCGATTTAAACTAGAGGTCACGGAGGTAAATATCCGTCCATGTTAAACTCGTGGTGTGTCTCAATACTTGTGAATATTTTAATAGAAATTAAATAAATTATAAATCGTTTTAAACAGAGGCGAATCTAGCTCTAATGGCAAATAATGAATTATTAATAATTGTTATATTATAATATAATTCGCAATGTGTCGTTATTATAATATTTAGTCGAAATCGTCGCACTGCCTTGCAATCAGGGGCGGTTGTACCTTAAGTGCACTCGTGCGCTGCACAATCAAATATTTATAACTTGAAAAAGAAAAAAAATCACAAAATATCATATAATACCCTAATTACATACTGACTTTATACTTAGAAAGTTGCAAGGAATCAACTTAATCTTTATGCTCTATGCCGAATCAATTAAAACTTATTTTCGCTCGATGAATATTCCCCGTGCGCTCCACAGCGCACGTAGCTGCTCAATATAACTGTGGAATATGTGAGACATCGTCTAGCGCGTGAGACAGAACATACTCAGTGTAAACTATATAAAGAAACTGGTGTTCACCGTTTCTTCAATTAAAACAAGAGTGTAAATTCTCTATAAGGCAGCCGCCACTGGTTGCAATAATCTTCGAATGTCATAACTAAACTATTCAATGTGAGTGCAGGAATCCTTTCTTAGGTGCCGCTGGTGTATAACCACTCCAAATATCAGGGATATGTTCAGAATCCATTATTTTAATCTTCCACATTCAAACTGCAAATATATTTTGAAACTTTTCACTTTTTTCTGATACACAAGTCAGAAGCATACCAAACAACTTTTCACATAGGAGAATAATGTTTTAATTACGCCACTAATCCACCAACTCCATGTTGTAATCCCATGTTAGGGTCCATCCATAGCAACACAAAAATTTTCCATTTAAATTTTACATATTTACACATTTAAATTATTAAATTTTTTTGTAATATTTTATAGTTTTTAGAATAAATAACCATTTGGCTTTTTTAGATCTCATGGAAACGTATTAGTTTTTGTTTCTCATGAAATTATCTTTTTATATATTTTACTAGAGTCGCAAAGCGACGTCTTTTTAGTGTGTATCATTTGAATTCAATAAAATAATTTGTAATTTCATTTCAAATTTTAATTCTATTTTCAAATTGAAATATTTAACTCATTCTATATTAAAATAATTTTTCATACAAATTGACTATAAAATATATTTTTCTTTAACAAAATAAAAAATATTTTCAATTTATTCGTTATTCAAAATTTGTGATTTTCTTTTCGATTTGTAAATTAGATACTAAAATTAGCAAATATACAAAATTTCAAATTTGTAGCCCAATTTTTACCATCTGAAAAAACCGCCCCCGTGCCCCCAAATAAAATTTTGAAATTTTGAATTTTTTTTTATTAATTAGATACTCAATTATTACACCATCCAAAATTTAAGATTATTTAAAAGTTCAATAGCGTAAACATATAAACTTTCACTTGGAACATTATAATATATGATGATATAGCTTATACTGCATATGACGTCACAACGCTTCTAACTCATCGTCCTCACCTTGTCTCAATTTCTTCTCACTTGCGTGTGACGTCATTTATAGATGGCCCCTTACTATAAATATTATAGCATAAATACGAGTATATTACATATGTTTATTATTGTATTGAAATTGATTGAAAATTATTGATTACAAAAAACTATTTACCTCTGTAATTAACTGACTCCTTCTCCGTGAAACAATAAATGTTAATTAGTGTGTGAATTATAATCTTTGAAATAATAACTTTATGTGTTAACGCATGGAAAGCCTTAATGTTTGCTAATGCTGAAGACAATATAAAGTCGTAAAACTATTATTGAAACCCCAATGCACTGGGACAAAGAGACCACCACAACCCAGGACTACCACTTTTTCTTTTCTTTAAACATTAGCGAATTATTATACCTACTTGTAGTATCAGAATGACGAAAGAAGATTGTTTTTACACTGACTTATTTTTGTAGTACAGCACCATTTGAAAAGATTAAATAAGAGACTAATAAGTTTTGTGTAAAGATAGTTCCATCGCAATGTTTTCATGGCTCATACTAAATTTCCAATCTCTAGTGTGCGCCCAGCCTAAGATGTTGATTTTATTGTTAGTGCATGTAAAGAAATAAATATTATTAATAATCAAAGTAATTATGTATTTTCACGTACCACTATAGACTCGGTAAGATTCAATTAATAATAATCTATTTACTCAAAAGATTGTTTTGAAATTTTATATCAAATATGTTTTGTCACGATCTCAGCCTTAGCAGAAATTGTTTGCTACAAATTTCTTATACAAATGCTCATGCACATTTTATTTCATTGAATTCAATAAATAAATTTTTCAATTTTTCAATAGTCAGTTAAACTTTTGTTAACTTATATATCATCGTATAGTATAATGTTCCAAGTGTATGTTTATATGTTTATTAGTGAAAACGAGCCCAGGGAAGTTTTTGAAGTTTTCCTATTTTGTATTGAAAAAATTCTAAGACTTTTGGCGACCTTGAATTTTTCACTAACTTTCCTGGAAACCTTTTTGCTTTATAACTTTTAAATCATAAAAGATAAAAAGTTGACATTTTACACATGTATTAAGGTATTACATATTTCTAACTTTCTAAAGCCTAACATATTTTGAACTTTTGAAGAAATTCAAAAATTGATAAAAGTATAAATTGTGTATTGTGTAATAATTATGTATTTAATAATAACTTGAAATTTTGTATATAGGCTAATTTTAGTACCTAATTTACAAATAGAGAAAGAAATCCCAAATTTAGAAAAAAAGTTGGTCAAGTAACGAATAAATTGAAAATATTTTATATTTTGTTGAAAAAAAAAACAATTCTTTTATGTAAAATTAATATTGTTCAGTACAAAATTAGCACAGAACATAAAATGTGTCTCTGTTGACATTCTAGTTTAATATTGTATTGTTGTCTCTGGTAGAAATCTTACTCAGGGCAACACAGCGACGTGTTGGGCAACACAACGACGACTGCTGTGCACGCTACAGCCGTATGGCATTCGAGTCACTCGTGTTTTGGCTTTTGCACTGTCGTAGCATGATTCGCAACCATTTTATATTACAAGAATTTGTGGTTAAATTTATATTAAAAAGTGTAAAATTATTTTATCATTAAACAATTGAATAATTATTCAATCTACAAATACTCGCATGGTTTTATTTCGTACATGCGAAGCTGGTCCTTCGATGCCTTACAAAGCCGATCCTTCGAGTTTATTAACCGCGTGTGTTTTACATTGTGTTTTTGGCGTTTTTTTTACATTTGCCCCTTGGTGATTGCCATTGAATGGGTATTTGGGACGCTCTATTTTGGCGGATTCACGGAGGATTTGGATTTTACAATTACATTTCAAGAAGGTTTTAATTCGTAAATGCGAATCTACACTTCGAGAATTAAAACAAATTTAGGCTTACAAACCATTATTATCCGCGTGTGAATTCGTGGTGTTTTGAGGTTACATCTGTGTAGTAATCGGCACATGTGCAAGCTATTTCTTTACATTTACCCTATGGCGGCCTGGCAAGTCATCAATTGACATTGATTGGGTAATGTAACGCTTGATTTAAGCGGATTCACATATATTTTGGATACTACATGTTCACATTTCAAGAAAAATTGTTCAAGAAATTTATTATACGGAAAGGGGTGCAAGGAACCTAGAAGAGAGTAAAATACTTTTTTACTCATCAAGGTACAATTCTATTATCATTATCTACAAGTACCGATTTATTAAAAAATTGCTAAATTCCTGGATTAAGCTGGATTAGTTTTCTCATCCACGTTTCATCTAACATACAAGTACGAGTTTATCATCTAAGCAAGATGGAGGGGTTGAAGAGGCTTAAAACGGCGCGGACGACTGCAAAAGGTTCGATTTCAAGAATGGACAATTATGTCAGCGACGCAAGGGCCCTCGAATCCGGTACGGTAGAGCTGCTGGAGGCGAAGAAAGAAAAGTTGATGGCTACCTATCACACGTACGAGCTCACGCAATCCAGTATTTTAGAAATTGATGAACAGGATGATGAAGACATCGAGGATGTAGAAGAAAAATACTTTAATATTTTAGCTAAGTTAAATGCCAGCATCACCAAGTTAAAAGAAGTTAATAGGCCTACTTGTCCTAGCTTAGTGGCATCCAAGCTTCCAGCGGTGGAAATTCCAACCTTCGATGGCAAGGATATAACCAGGTTTAGGCCCTTTTATGAGCTCTTCCAAGCAGTTGTTCACAATAATGCATCACTGTCCGATGTACAGAGACTTTTTTATTTAAGAAAGTATCTCCTTGACGAGGCTCTCTCAATAATTATAAATTTGCCGCTTGTGAACAGCTCATATAAAGAGGCTCTTGATTTATTGTTAGCGCGGTATGATAATAAGGCGCGATTAATTACTAATCATATAAATATATTACTTGATATTCCAAACATGCAGAAGGGTACTGCAATGGCTATAAGGGCTTTTTTATGTCAAGTAAAACAGCAATTACAAGCGTTAAAAAATCTTGATGAGCCTGTAGACAAATGGGATATGATTCTAATCTCAATATTATGTAGAAAGCTAGATTTATTAACTAGTCGCAATTTCCATATGGAAAGAAATGTAGACAAACTGCCTACTATGGCAGAATTTATATCATTTTTAGAAAAACGTGCGATTGCACTTGAGGATAGCTCACCATATAAAAGTATGTCAAATGATAAAAATTATAAAGAGTATTCGTACTCGAGAGTTTCCAATGTCACTACTCGCTACAATTTAGCATGTAGATATTGTAATATGGACCATCCCATTTTTAGATGTCCAAAATTTAAAATGGCTCCTTTAGAGTCGCGTAATTCATTTGTTCAAGAACATAAATTATGTTCGCTATGTTTAAAAGCCCATAGTGGCAGGTGCTCCCTTGAGAATAATTATAAATGTCATAAATGTAAAGGCATGCATAGCAAATTGTTATGTGATAAAACAGATGCTAGTTCGCTGGCTGGCAAGACAACTGAATCTCCAGTTGTAATGTGCTGTAGCAATGATAGCTTGGGGGGTACCATATTGCTGCCTACTATGAAGGTAAAAATTGTTGACAATTTTGGTCGCGAGTTTCTAGTTCGGGCATTGCTCGATAGCGGTAGTCAAGCATCATTAGTGACTGCTGAACTCTTAAAAGAATTGCGTTTACGCACAAACACTCATCCTAGTAAAATAATTGGCATAGGCAATAAAGCCACAAAATTATATCACTCAGCAATTATAAACATACAGTCTAATTACGACAGAAATATTAATCACAAAGTGAATTGTCATGTAGTTGAATCTATCACTACGCATTTGCCTCAAATTTTTATTGACACATCCAAAGTTATTTTTCCCAAAAATATTAAGCTAGCTGATGAGCAGTATAATGTACCCTCGAAAATATCATTGCTATTGGGTGCGGATGTATATTTTGCCATTCTATTAGGTGGCTGTATTAAATTAAATAATGGCTCAGTTTTACAGAACACTACATTTGGATATGTAGTTGCAGGTAAACTGCATAATCAATTTAATTATAATGTTATTAATGAGCCAAAAATGTTTCAAAATCAAAATAATTATTCAAGTAATATTATAGTATCTAATTTTGCCATTTCTGACCATACAACCCTTGAGAATGTTATGGGGCAATTTTGGATGACTGAGAAGGTCCCAGAAAAGACAGACAAGTTTACTGAGGAATATTTAAAGGCTGAACATATTTTTAAAAATTCAGTACTACTTGAAAATAATACTTTTACTGTAGATTTGCCATTAGTCAGCCCAGTAAATGAACTAGAATTGGGGGATTCTTTCTCAGTCGCCCTGCAAAGATTCTGTGTGTTAGAAAATAGATTTAAACGAAATCCTTCACTATTGAAGGTGTATAAAAAATTCATTGATCAGTATATAGAGATGGGACATGCCAGGGAAATAGACATAAATTCTTATGATGTTTATAATACTCCTAATTATTTTTTAGCGCATCATGCAGTTACAAACGATGATAGCAAAACTACTAAATTGCGTGTGGTCTTTGATGGAAGCATGCGTTCTAAAAATAAGATTTCTCTCAACGATGTTATGCTGAATGGTCCTGTGGTTCAAGGCGAGCTCTTCGATATTCTCCTACTGTTTAGAACTTATGTGTACACAATTGTCTGTGACATAGAAAAAATGTTCCGCTGTATTCTCACAAATGACACTTACAATGTCTTACAAAATATCTTATGGAGAGATGATCCAGGTAAGCCCATCAGTTGTTTGCAATTAAAAACTGTAACATATGGACTCAAATCTTCTACCTTTTTGGCCACACGATGTCTCATAGAACTTGCCCATCGCTACAAACATAAATATCCTCTCGCAGCGAGAGCAATGTGCCATAATACGTATGTTGATGATGTCATAGTTGGGTGCGATGACGTGGAAGAGTTATCTGAATTAAAGTCTCAATTAATTGGTTTGTTACAATTAGGTAATTTTAAATTACACAAATGGTCTTCCAATCATCCCCCAGTGCTCGACGACATCTCTAGTGATAAAAAATATATCAATGAATTAGATTTGAATAAATCAGCCATTATTAAAACATTAGGTCTAAAATACAATGTTATTTTGGATACATTTACTTTTAAATGTCCTAACACGAATAGTAACAATTTGAATACTAAAAGAAAAGTGCTTAGTTTTATTGGGACTTTATTTGACCCGTTAGGATTGATTGGCCCTATAATTGTAGTTGCCAAGTTAATCATGCAAGAGCTTTGGTTTTTGAAAATAGATTGGGACGCACCGCTGCCTGACAAGCAATTACAGATGTGGGAAAAGTTCCTTAATGGTCTAAAGATAGCAGACAGCATTTCAATAGATCGACTTATAAAGGAGGAAAATTTTGTCACTGCAGAATTAATAGGCTATGCAGACGCATCTATGAAGGCGTACGGGTGCTGCCTATATTTAAGAACCGTTACAGCAAATGACAACGTAAAAACAAAATTAATTTGTGCCAAGTCTCGTGTGGCTCCACTAGGTAAGGTACTTACAATACCCCAACTAGAGCTAAATAGTGCAGTTTTGTTGGCACAACTTGCGGTTAGAGTTAGTAATTTACTCAAAACTAGATTGGAACATAGAGTTTTCTTTTATTGTGATTCCAAAATAGTCCTTGCTTGGATTCAAGCGGACAAATTAAAAACCAATATCTATGTTAATAACAGAGTAAAGAAAATAACAGAGCTCACAGATAAATTCTCTTGGTACTATGTAAAATCAGCTGATAACCCAGCTGATATAATTTCTCGTGGTATAGAACCACAACACTTAAAAAATCAAAATCTTTGGTGGAACGGTCCCCAGTATCTATCCAATTCTCATTTTAAACATGATCATTATTTTGATTTAAATACAGTACTTCTATCAGACGATGAAGATAAAAACTGTAATGTTTGTAACATTGAAGTCGAACAAGCACCGTTAATGCTAGACTTGTTTAAAAAATTCTCCAATATCAATAAGCTACAGCGTGTATTAGCTTATGTGTATAGATTCTTTAATAATTGTAAAAAGGCAGTACACAGTTCAATTTGTTCTTATCTTACTATTTCTAAAAATAATATTTGTGGACATTTATCTCCACAAGAACTTCATAATTCTTTATTAATTATCATTCGCTCAGTTCAAAGGCAAATATTTTTTAAAGAAATAAAATGTCTCTTAGGTGGTATCATTATCAAGACCGGTATAGGTAATCTCCACCCTTTCATAGACAGCACTGGTTTAATTCGTGTTGGTGGCAGATTGCAAAATGCAGGCATTGCAAAAGATAAAATGCACCCAGTCATACTGCCAAAGGACAACAATATCACTTCTATCATAATCAAAAATGAGCACTTACGTTTGCTCCATGCTGGTGCTAGATTAGTACTCAGCTCCTTGTCTCAAAAGTTCTGGATCATCAATGGCATACGGGAGGTCAAAAAGGTACTATACAAATGTGTTATATGTTCACGATTGAAGGCTGAATCTGCTAAACAATTGATGGGTTCTTTGCCAGCTGACAGAGTTACAGCTACAAGACCATTTCAGCATGTAGGTGTAGATTTTTGTGGACCTTTTAACATAAAGATAGCTCGCATACGTAAACCATTGATTACAAAAGGTTACATTTCATTGTTTGTTTGCTTTTCTACAAGGGCCATACACATGGAAGTGGTTTCTGATTTAAGAACTGAAACATTCTTGGCATGTCTCAATCGTTTTATTTCTAGACGAGGCATGCCTACTAAAATTTATTGTGACAATGCTAAAACATTCAAGGGTGCTGCTAATGAATTAAAAGAATTGTATAATTTACAGACTAATAAGTCTCATAGAAATAATGTTATAAGTTTTTGTAATAATTTATATATAAAATTTATGTTTATACCCAGTTATGCTCCTGAATTTGGTGGCATATGGGAAGCAGGGGTCAAAAGTGCGAAGCACCACCTTAAGAGAGTAGTTGGTAATTTGGCCCTAACTTATGAAGAATTAAATTCAGTTGTCATACAGATTGAAGGTGTGCTAAACTCAAGACCACTGCTTCCACTAAGCTCAAATGAGTATAAGTACTTGACTCCAGCACATTTTCTAATTGGCACTGCTCTGATTGAATACCCTGAAGTTAATTTAACAGAGGTACCAGTCAATCGTCTTAAGTTTTGGAATATTGTTAAAAAACTAAAACAAGACTTTTGGCAAGCTTGGTCTAAGGATTATCTCACACAGCTTCAGAGCCGTCCCAAGTGGAAATATGCTAATGAGAACCTGAAAGAAGGTGATTTAGTTATTGTAAAGAATCTAAACTCACCCCCATTAAATTGGCCAATGGCCAGAATCACAAAGGTCTTTTTTGGTAAAGATGGAAAGGTGAGAGTGGCGGAAATAAAAATTGGTGATAAGATCTACAACAGACCCATCACAAAATTGTGTAGATTACCACTGAATTGATTGTTGTGTACATTATGCAATTGATAATGTATGCTAAAATGTTAATTACGTTTTCTGTTATCTTTAGAATAATTGTTATTTTGTTTTATTTTATATTATTCTCATACAATTATGTAGACTATCATAGATTTAAGAAGTTTGTAAATTTATGTAGCTCTATGTATTAATGTATTTTTATATATATTTTAAGTTGGTTGTGGGATCAGCTACGTTCTGCTGGCTGGTAATTTATGTTCAGTACAAAATTAGCACAGAACATAAAATGTGTCTCTGTTGACATTCTAGTTTAATATTGTATTGTTGTCTCTGGTAGAAATCTTACTCAGGGCAACACAGCGACGTGTTGGGCAACACAACGACGACTGCTGTGCACGCTACAGCCGTATGGCATTCGAGTCACTCGTGTTTTGGCTTTTGCACTGTCGTAGCATGATTCGCAACCATTTTATATTACAAGAATTTGTGGTTAAATTTATATTAAAAAGTGTAAAATTATTTTATCATTAAACAATTGAATAATTATTCAATCTACAAATACTCGCATGGTTTTATTTCGTACAAATATAGATCGAGTTAAATATTTCAATTTAAAAATGGAACGAAAATGTGAAATGAAATTCAATTAGCACACAAAAGACAGACGTCGCATGCCGGGGGTAATTGTTGGTATATATACTTTTTTATATAAACATACAGTTAACTAACGATGTACAAATGTGCCCTAGGCATTTTGCTTGAATATGTCACAGTTATGCACAAAAATGAGAACTGAAAATTGTGATACAAAAGTATTAACCAAGGTTTGTAATAAAATGAGCATTAAAATAACGACCATTAGACTGCAGAATATGTTCTTACATTCTTACGAAAAAATTCAATCTTTCCTCTTTCAATTCGCAATATCTAACTTCCTTAGGTCTTCCTCCACTTGTACTTTATACCTAGCCCTGAGTCTTACTCTACCAGTTCCATCCCCGGAATTTCTTACACACTATGTTTTGATCCATTCTTTCTGTCCTTACGGTTGGAGTCTTTTGTTCCAACTTCTGTTGCAATGTCGATTTCTCGATATCTGCCATATATTTAGAATTTTGTTTTTATATTTTTTGTAAAATAATTGTTTTTCGTATCTGTAAAAAATCGTAATGGCTCTTACTATGCTTTTAGGATTGGTGAGCACCTAGGTGCAAATTATGGTGCAAGACCCTCTACCCCCACTTACCTAGTCCTACCCTCTATATATTGTGACTAGTTTCTTTTTTAATGTGGGAAAGAATAGATAAAATGTACCAGGTTACTTGTAGCCGCAAATTTCTGCGAGTGCTATTGAAAAATAACTGGCCTGTGTAATGGCAGCCCTGAATGTAAACACTATAATACACTGTAAACCGTTTTTTACATAAAAGGCGCCGAGTGACTAGTGCTGCTAGGCCGGCCCTGATTGTCACTACAACAGCTCATAATATAATATCTTTATTATGAAATGTTAATTACCACCAGTGAATAGCTAGGGATTGTGTATCCAATCTTTTGTGTCCAATAATTGACATCGGCACCGGGTGTTTATATTTAATATAAAAAGTGAACGTATTCCGGATTCCATTCGTATTTTTGTCAATAAAAACACCAAACAAAAGAGTTTTACTCGTAATTCCACAATAAATCATTGTTTCCTCTTCCCTCTCTTTCCTCTTCCCATCCCTCTAACTGCTACAATATGATATTAATCTAAATTGACAGAGCTTGTCGGATTGTAAAGAAATAATATGAAATTAATGCTCAAGTAAACTACTCTTAGATACAAAAAGAATATTTCACAGATTGCCTATGTTTAATGACATGTAGTCTTTATGTGAATTGCATTGTGGGAAATGAAAGACTAATAATGCTATTATTGAACTCCTTTATTATCGGATTCTTAGGAAATCTCTTAAAGTTAGTACGAGTTGCTTCGAACTTAGAGAAAGTAAAAGTTTGGGTTGCAAAAGAGCACTAGGTTAAGTCCCGTCGCATAGTGCAAGCGTAATTAGCCACGGCGAATTCGGACGTAAATCGGCGGTTTGGTTGAGCGGCTAGAACTCTGTCTTTTTTGCAAATGTTGCATTAAAATACATACATACTACGTACCCAGTGTCGACCTTAGCCAATGCGAGGCCCTGGGGCGGCAGATCTTTGCGAGGCCCTTGTTCTTTGTGTAATTTATGTAAATTAAAAGTAAGTATTTTTGATGACGATTGACGAAAAATGCAAAAGTTATAAATAAATGAATGAAACATGAATATCTTAAAAGATATACGCAGTGATATAAGTGGGTCATAGTTATGACTTCTACTTGGGCGGTTGACCTGCTTGCACCCCTAAGTTTGCCTCTGCACGCACCGATACGACAGTACGTCAGGTCAAACTTGTGTACTGTAGCGTGTATTGGATTTGTTTTGCACTAACATAATTTATCATAAGAGCAAGTTTTTACTTTAATTTTTATCGATACACCACTTTTCCCTTCCATTCTGAGATGGCTGATTGCATTTACAAGGTTAGGGATAGGTTTAGCTGAAATGGGATTCGCTGAAATCTGGCTCCAATGTCGCTTGCAGTGTGCGAGGGTTCATTACATTTACAGGGTTCGGATAGGTAAAGCGTAGTAGCGCGTATACGTCTGGCTAAAATTCGCTTAAATACGCTTGCAGTATGCAACATGCCTAATGCTTAGACTGACATGGTGGACCTATTGTCTATAGATAACTTCGACCCTAGTTTGTGGTAGAAGTTATTAGTGAAGAAAATTTACCAAATGGAAAATTGGCAGACAGAAAACGTCATCAATGTTATGGATTTTGTTATAACAACTACAATCTGAGTAAAGGATATAAACTTAGAATTATGTATTTCTAGACTACTATTATAATGTTCCAGGTGTATGTTTATTTGTTTATATGTTCACGCGATTTTCATGGTGGCTCTTTCTGAAAATTTCTTATTTCGTAGAGAAATTTTTTTTAAAAATTGAAAATATTTATTATTTTGTTGAAAAATGGTTATATGAAAAAATATTTTTAATATTGAATACCTGTTCCAATATACAATTGAGTTAAATAGTTCATTTAAAAATAGAAAAAAATTACAGAAACAGATGTCGCTTTGTGACGTGGTAAAAGTTAGTTGAAGTATAATGTTTAATTAAGAATTCATGTTGCCTCTTCAAGGCTTCAAACAAAAATTGTACTCATAGTTATAAAAGGTTAAATTGACTAAATTCATAATTCGCTTACAACGCCGCACCTTTTAAATTTATTCAAAGAAGTATATATGTAGGTAAAAGGTAAAAATGGATTAACAAAGTCTATTTTCGGTTATATGACCCCTGCCTTGGATATCCCTGATATTTTAACGTAATATATGAAGATACAACTTTAATTTTATCAAAATTAAATTAAATTTGTTCTTTAATTGCCATCCGGATGCGGTTATAGAGTTATGTCAGAGAAAAAGAAAGTAAACTATTTTATAACCGTTAAACTTTTTATGAACATTTCTATTATTATCAAAGGAAAGAATTTGGCGGTAAAAGGGAGTAGGAGCATCTGTTACTTCTTTTAGCCAAAATATGTCTCACCACTAAGGCCCGGTTTTATGGTTCGTCTTACTACCGAACTAAATAGCTAACTCCCGAATTAAACGAAAAATGGGTTTTATCATCAAGGATTAACGCTAACTCGGAACTAAAATGGCGGAGTAAGATATCCCGTCATAAATCAAGGTTTTTAATATTTAACCCGGAGTAAGTGTGCAACAGAGATAAAATATCATGCTATCTCAGCCAGTTTAGCTCTCATTATTATAATATTTTAGGTTATAATATTAAATTATTGTTTATTATGAATTTTGTGAGTGACCATAATCAATTATCAATAACAGATAATGAGGAAGATCAGCTATTATACAAATACAGTACTAAATTGAGAAATCCGTCATTTTTAAAATGTTTTAAAACAATAATTAAACTGAATCTTGCATTCCCATGGGTTTACAACTGTAAACAAATATTCGAATTTCTTAAAATATGGTTTACGTCTCTACTAACTAACCCGGGATTAAATTTGGATGATAAAACCCGATACAAAAATAAGTACCGAACTAAACTAACTCCGGGTTTCATAACCCCGAAGTAAATAAAAAACCATAAAACCGGCCCTAATTCAATTATTAAACTATTGTTATCTATTGATCTTTTCTTAAAATCACATTCTGATTTCAAGTGTAAATGTGTGTTTAATTCTTTCCTATAACAATTTTCGCTACGTGGGTAGACTGTCAAAAAGTTTGACAACTTACAAAAACTTGACTTTACACATAGATTTCATCGTCAGTGGTCGGCAACCTGTCGCTCTTCCCGTGTTATAGCCAATTGTAACTAGATACAATTTATTTCTCATAAGAGCTAAAGAAAAGTATTTTTAGTCTGGTTTAAATGAAGTTCACACTATAATTATTGATTTGATTGATAATTATTGACTATAAGACTTTGACATCATATTGAAGATGCGTATGATTTTTTTGTCATGAAACAATTCAATTTGATTTCACTAGTTTCAGAAAAATGTCAGTGATATGAACTACAAAGGGTAAAATCACTTTACCTGACCTCACTACCGTACCAGTATTGAATGAAGTTGCAAGTAAACCATTAGAGTGTAACAGAGACAGATATATCTTGATTCTTTTTCTATGATATTTTGGTGAAGTTTTATCTTTTCTAAAATAAATATTTTCAACTGTAAAAGAGACATCTCCATTTAAATGTATGATGTTGGAAAGAGAAAGAATATTCTTATAGAAAGTTTTTTTCATAGGTGACATTTATCTGAATTAATTTCTTGACTGGAACTTCATCTAGCTATGCTATTTCACCCAAATGTTTGCTATGAGGTTGCCGACCACTACTCTATGTGAATAAAAACTATTACAAAATTAATTATTTTAAATATGAATAAGAAAATAACGGTGGCTCCACCAATAACGTTGCATTACAAAATATACCGTATGAGAATTATTATTTGTGGACTCCGGTTAATAATAAAAACAACCAAATTCTTTAACCAACTCGTATTTTGTTAGAACCACGTGATATTAAAACTTTGTAACGGTCCTCGCAACTCGGAACTGAGAACTGAGAACTGAGAACTCGGAATTCATAGGTTCAGTGAAACAGTAATGACAATTTTAACTTACGAGTATAATGTTATTGTAACTATTGCGCAAATGAGGTGGAAAATAATCATATGAGACCTTTGTGAATAGTCACAACTATGTAGTGGTTTAACTGCATTCTTTGTAGTATATTTTTCACTGTTAAAAACATCTTAAAATTAGGCTGAAAAAGTAAGATCTTTGAACTTGTTTTTACCTGTGATTTATTTCTTGTATAATGTTTGTTTCTTTGTAAAGGCATCTGTCTAAATTATCTAAGACAGATCTAGAAATGATTACAGACTTGCGAAATTTTTAGACCTTTTTAGATTATTCACTCTAACTTATTTTATGTGAGGTTTACAATTGTATTTAGTCTTAATTGAACCGAGGTTTGGCCGGGTCCTGTGGCGCATAAAGTTTTCATTGTGTGAGGCTCTCTCGCAAAAGATGATGAGCAAGGGGCGACCCGAATGAAGAATAATTCCAAAAAGATTGTTGGAATTACAATACATTCATTTTTAAATTAAATTACTTAAACTTGTTTTGTTTTTGTTTATATAAAAAATATATTAAATTCAATTGTTTCCTATTTAATCTCCTGAATTGTTTGAATTGTTTACTTTATTTGAATTTATTGAATTTATTCAATTGTATAATATCTGTTTTTAATATTGTCTTCAGTATCTGAGAAATATTGTCTGAGGACTTTCTGTATAATTTCAGTCTGAGGACTTATTAATTAATAAAATATTTAATATATAACTGTGCATATAATATCTGCTTCAATAGGTTATGGGCCCAGATTAATTAAAAAAAATTGGCTTTAATTAAAAAAATTAATATGACGACATCAGTGAGTGCTACAAGATTTGAGCTGTTGAGTAAGGACAATTATGAAGCCTGGAAAATTCATGTTGAGGCGCTATTGATCAAAAATGATTTGTGGGAATATGTCAGTGGTGAAAAACCGATTCCTGTTGCTGCGGAAAATAATCAAGAAGAAAGAAATGGATGGATAAAAATTGATCGTAAAGCTAAGTCAGAAGTAATATTAGCAATTAGTTCAACGGAATTGCAGCATGTCCGAGGTTGTAATACTTCTCATGAAGTTTGGCAAAAACTTGCCTCAGTTTATGCTTCCAAAGGACCTGCAAGAAAAGCTTTATTACTTAAGCAACTTATGCTTCACAAGATGTCTGAAAGTGGTGATGTCAGGGATCATGTAAACAAGTTTTCGGATATAGTTGATCGACTTGGAGCTATGGATATTGAAGTGAATAAAGATTTATTGTCTGTAATGTTATTATATAGTCTACCAGATAGCTATGAAGGTTTTAAATGTGCTATGGAATCACGTGATGAACTCTTGGAGGTTGAAGCTCTTAAGGTTAAGATACTTGAGAAGAGTGAAATTGGTTCAAATTCAGTTGTTGAGTTAGCTGGAAATGTAAGGGCTGAAAATCAACCGAGTTACAAAAATATTTTTAAAGGATATTGTTTTAAATGTGGAAAACAAGGACATAAGTCTCCTGAATGTCCAACTCAATTGAAACCAAATTTCAGAAGAAATAGACCAGATAGACAGAATAGATACACACAAGAAAACCAATGTTCTCAAGCGGATGATGATACTTTTGCAGTACTTAATGTTGAATTTGCTGGTAGTGTTCCAAGTTGTCGACCTTGGATTCTTGATAGTGGCTGTACAACACATTTATGTGGTGATAAACAATTATTTAAGTCTTTAAATGAAGAAATTAGTGGGAAAATAAATTTGGCTAATCAAGCAAATAGTGAAATCAAAGGAAAAGGTACTTTTAATTTGTCGATTAGTAATGGTAAACAGCTGAGGTCAGTAGATTTTTCAAACACATTATTTGTACCAGATTTAAGGTCAAATCTAGTATCAGTTGCTAAAATTACTAATAAGGATCATGAAATTCTATTTAAAAAAGATTCAGCTGTAATTATGGATATGACTGGAAATGTTAAATTTGTTGCTGAAAGGCGTGGTGATCTCTATTATTTACAAGAAGGTAATGAAGAAGCTTGTATTGGAGAAGATAAAGCTAATTCTGAGTTATTGATGTGGCATTGTCGTATGGGTCATTTAAATGCTAAGGATTTATTTCGGGTGATTAATCAGAATACTACAAGTAAAGTAACCTCTGAACAATTGAAATGTTTGTCAAGATGTGAAGTATGTCTACGAGGCAAGATGACAGGGTTACCGTTTTCAGGAAGTGAACGACAGAGTGAAGAACTTCTTGAAATAGTTCATACAGATATTGTTGGACCGTTTAGGACACAATCAGTGAATGGAGCAAAATATTTTATTACATTTATTGATGATTATTCTCGATGGTGTGAAGTATACTTTCTTAAACAGAAGAGTGGTGCACTAGAAGCTTTCAAAATGTATCAAAATCAAGCTGAACGTATGACAGGGAAGAAGATTAAGTATCTTCAAAGTGATAATGGTAAAGAGTATTGTAATACTGAGATGGATTCTTTCCTGCGTAATCAAGGTATTCAACGTCGATTAAGTGTTGTAAGAACACCTCAGCAAAATGGTGTTGCTGAACGTTTAAATCGAACATTAGTTGAAATGGGACGATGTTTATTACTTCAATCAAATTTATCGGATATGTTTTGGACTGATGCTGTAGCTACAGCATGTCATTTGAGAAACAGATGTCCTTCAAGAAGTATTAATGGAGATACTCCTTATCAGAGATGGTTCAACAGGGATAAAGTTCATTTAAATTATTTACGAGCATTTGGATCAACTGTATATGTCTTAGATAAAGATCCAACAAAAGGCAAATTATCTGATAGATCAATGAAAGGAATTTTTGTAGGTTATCCACGTGAATCAAAAGGATACAGAATTTGGTTACCAGAAAAGAGAAAATTTATTGTTGCTCGTGATGTGAAATTTATTGAAGATAATGTTACTACAGTTTTAAAGAACCAAGAGATTAAACAGCTGATTATTAATGATTTTGAAAACAAGGATAAACCATGGATTGAATTGATAACAGGATTTAAAAATAGTAATGAGACAGAAACTTTAGATGGAATTCCAGAAGAAAATTTAGAAGATAATGAAGAAAATGAAAATTCATCTGGTATTCAATCATCTATTCAAGAATCTCCTAGAAGAAACTCAAGAGAATATACTAGAGAAGAAAGAAGAGTACCAGGAAGACCAAAATTAATTAAAACAGGTTTGAAAGGACGTCCCAGAAAATTATTTTCAAAAGTTAATAATTGTGAAGTTAAAGAAAGGATTGAATCTGATTCTAATGAAGATGATAATGATAATGATAATATATTTGTTGGAGTAGCTGAAGTTAAATTGGAAGATGCTATTAATTCTCAAGAGTGTGCTGAGTGGAAGAGAGCAATTAAATCAGAAGCCATAAGTTTATTAAAAAATGATACTTGGAATATTATAAAATTACCTGAAGGTCAAAGTGTTGTGGGAAGTCGAATGATTTTAACAAATAAATTTGGATCAGATGGGCTTATTGAAAAAAGAAAAGCTCGTATTGTTGCAAAAGGTTATAGTCAGAAATATGGTATTGATTATGATCAAACTTTTGCTCCAGTTGCAAGAATGGAATCAATGAGACTTTTAATTGCATTGTCTGTGGAATTAAAACTTGTAATAAGACAATTTGATGTTGTAACTGCCTATTTAAATGAATTACAAAAGAAGAAAATATTTTATTCAACTGAAAAAGAAGAAATTAATAGTAAATTTTATAGAGAAGTTATTGGAGCACTAATGTATTTAGTGGTTGGAACTCGACCAGATATTGCAAATACTGTTTCAAGATTAGCTCAATTTGTAAACAAACCAAGTAAACAAGATTGGTTGGGAGTTAAGAGAATATTGAGATATTTAGCTGGTACAATAGAATTAGGAATACTTTATACTAAAGAAACAAAATCTATGATTGGATACTGTGATGCTGATTGGGGAGGTTGTCTTGAAGATCGAAGATCATATTCTGGATATGTATTTATGTTGGCAGGGGGTGCTGTGAGCTGGAAATCTCAAAAACAAAGAACTGTGGCACTTTCATCTACTGAATCAGAATATGTTAGTTTATCAGAAGCTGTAAAAGAAGCAATATATTTAAATGATTTATTGACTGAACTAGAGCAAGAAAAATTTTTGAAAATTAAAATATTAATTGACAATCGTGGAGCTGAACAACTGGCAATGAACTCGATTTATCATGCACGTACAAAACATATAGATATTCGTCATTATTTTGTTCGTGATGTAGTTGATGAAGGAATTATTAAATTACGTCATGTATCAACTAATGAAATGGTTGCGGATATTTTAACAAAAGCACTGCCAAGAGAGTTACATGAAAAATTCACTGAAGGATTGGGACTTCAAATTATTTAAATTGTTGAAATGAATGTCTTGAGGGGGTGTGTTGGAATTACAATACATTCATTTTTAAATTAAATTACTTAAACTTGTTTTGTTTTTGTTTATATAAAAAATATATTAAATTCAATTGTTTCCTATTTAATCTCCTGAATTGTTTGAATTGTTTACTTTATTTGAATTTATTGAATTTATTCAATTGTATAATATCTGTTTTTAATATTGTCTTCAGTATCTGAGAAATATTGTCTGAGGACTTTCTGTATAATTTCAGTCTGAGGACTTATTAATTAATAAAATATTTAATATATAACTGTGCATATAATATCTGCTTCAATAAAGATAAAAAACGTAAATTCTGTAATACCTGGAATCATATGAACATACACACACTAGTGGTTTTGATTCCATGTTATTGCTACAGAAATAGCAACAATGTTGAGTGTTGAAACAAAACAACAATAGATTTGTTTGTGTTTTTTGTTGTCATTTTGAAATTAGGTTATAATCGTGTTATGATGATATGTTTCATAATTGTTATTGGTGCTGTATTACTCTATAATCATTATTGATATTGACAATAAAATATCAAATATTTTATAATAAACCCACTTGAATAGAGGTGTACCTTTATTTATATTACATATAGTTTTTCATCATTTCATTATTAATACTCTCTCTCGCGTTTAATTAATACGGTTTATTTTATTTGATACATAAATATAATATTTGGTGGAGACTGAGTTATTTCGCGTTAAACGAACCAAAGAGAATATTAGATTCACTTATTTCCATTCTCAGTTAAACTTCAGTTATGGCATAACTGATTTTTAATCCAAATAAAAGATTTTCATCTACACACAGTAACTAACGAAAACTGTTTGGTGGAACTACAGTTATATGTTCGACTCGAACAAAAATGAAAGCTGAGAAACGGTAGTATTAACCAAGGTTTATAATAAACTTCAGTTAACTGTTGCAAACATTGCAACATTTTGCGTGTAAGAGGAAGCGATAAAGGCAAAGAGAGAGATAACCTGCCGTTCTGTGTGTCTCTTTCTAACCGCGCCGCTGCTGCTGGGCAGTTAGGTAGGGGGAAAGCTAGCAAGCAGACGCAGTGCTCTGCTAAGAAGAGACACAGAGGACTTTCGGCAGCTATTCTCTCTCTTTGCCTTTATCGCATTATTCAACCTCTTGTGCACTCTATTCTTATACCTCTATGGACTTAACTGAATGGATACAGCCAGGCAACAACATCCTCTTCTAGGCTAATGAGTCATCAGAGAATATTAGGGGCTAAGCCTCAGAAAGCCCCAACATTATTGACAAACACTTCGAGCTCGACTCTCGCAGCACACCCGTTTAGATTGTCATTGAGTGGTATTCGGAGGGAAGTAAACCCGTTAATATCGCACCCATCGTGCCAACGGTGAGCAGTGTTCGATTCACCACTTACCCGAGAACTGAGAACTCTGAATTCATAGGTTCAGTGAAACAGTAATGACAATTTTAACTTACGAGTATAATGTTATTGTAACTATTGCGCAAATGAGGTGAAAATAGTCATATGAGACCTTTGTGAATAGTCACAACTATGTAGTGGTTTAACTGCATTCTTTGTCGTATATATTTCACTGTTAAAAACATCTTAAAATTAGGCTGAAAAAGTAAGATCTTTGAACTTGTTTTTACCCGTGATTTATTTCTTGTATAATGTTTGTTTCTTTGTAAAGGTATCTGTCTAAATTATCTGGGACAGATCTAGAAATGATTACAGACTTGCGAAATTTTCAGACCTTTTTAGATTATTCACTCTAACTTTTTTTTTAATAATATTTATTTATTTGTGCATTAACTTTTAAAAGTTATTAGCACTTAAAAAGCATATATACAATTTACAAACATTTACAATATACAATTCGTAATTCATAATTCATAATTTACAACTTATAAATATATTTAAAATAAAGAAATTAAGTTTGTTTTGTTTATAAACTCAATAAGGTTTTTCAGATTTTCTTTGCTTTTATATATCAGCCTATATTCCTGAGGCATATTACATTCTTCTGTGAGCGACGAGTATTTTGAGCAATGGAAAATAATATGCTCTACATATTGGTTGTAGTTCTCTTTTACATAAGTAGGTATGAGTATAATTTGTATGGCCTATCATGAGTCTACATATTACTACTTCCAGCCTTCTATTTATTCCGTCTGGTAATTCTTGCTTGCAAATTAATGGCTTCACTTCCCTCACTCTAACTTATTTTACCTGTGGTTTACAATTGTATTTAGTCTTAATTGAACCGAGGTTTGGCCGGGTCCTGTGGCGCACTTCAGTTAATAGGTATACTGCATAAAGTTTTCATTGTGTGAGACTCTCTCACAAAAGATGATGAGCAAGTGACGACCCGAATGACGAATAATTCCAAAAACAAAAAAAACGTAAATTCTGTAATACCTGGAATCATATGAACATACACACACTAGTGGTTTTGATTCCATGTTATTGCTACAGAAATAGCCGCAGTGCAGAGAGGCTTTTTTCTTTAACTTTTCTTTTTGTAGAACATATAGTTGAATGTGGACACACGCACTACGGAATTAATTCCGCAAAAGCAGTATGAGTTTGTCGGTGCAGCTCTTTGAAAGCAGTATGCAGTATGTCCGCACATCTTTTTGAACATACACTTACAAGAGAAGATTTATTAATAAAAATAGTTCTTGGTCGTAATCAGTCCCGGCCAAATACTGCATATAAACTGAATAGTAAACTGGTATAGGCCTAAGCCTTCGTTTAAAGATCATGGATAACGATACAGATATATATATATATATATATATATATATATATATATATATATATATATATATATATATATATATATATATAATACGCACTTCTATTTCTCTCAACACAGTCGTGTATTGATAAATATTAAGATAATCATTCAACGTGCTTTCAGGAGGAAGTGTGCTAAAGCGAAACAACTCTTATACACTAAACTGACGATAGTCAACATAGGACCTAGTTTGTTCTACTTGGAAAGACGCTTTAGAATTTGAGTTACTTGTAAGGTGTAATAAAATAACATCTGTTCGTATACCAGCCAATTTATAGAACATTTACCTTTAAAAGTATCTACTACATAAACACTACTTTACTGGGTACTAATATTAACTTCAAAAAATACTGAAACAAAAATAGAAATTCAAAACATTATTGTGACTTACAGTTTCCAACGCTCTTCATATGGGAAATCACAAGATTCATACACTATCATTAATCTTGTTAATCTTATTACATGCATACATAAGGTTGATTATACAAGGTGTTTGGTAGCAAGGTGCAAAGCCTTAAGGGGATTAGATTAGGTACACATCTGAGAAACGCCAAAAAATAAAACAATTAACATACCACCTTAAATTGGGCCACTGTTGGCATTTAAATGTCAGAAATTATGTTTTTATAAAAATAACATAAAAATAGCATTAAAAAATAAATAAGCAGACTTCGGCTAAGACATGTATGGCTCAAAATGTTCATCCCCTTAAGACTTTGCTCCTTGCTACCAAATACCCTGTATAATAATATTCGCTTCACTTTACACAAAAGTAACAAAATTATTTAGTTTATAATCATTTTGGAGTCCTCCATAAAATATGTCACAGTTCTTTTAAGACCCCCGCCTCTTCCTATTTTCACATCTTGTCACACATTGTTACCTCCACACTCCCCCCCCCCCCTTTGTTGCGACATCATTCATTTAAAAATATTTTTTTTTGTGTTTTACGTCACGGAACTTATAACTCTTATCCGTTTTCCTTGGCACACTTTCTTGACCCACTCTTCCTCCTTCCCCTCTTTGCGTGCGACGTAATTAAGGAATGATCCCTTAATGAAGAAGCATCTATTGTTTAAGTTTATTTTGTTTTCTTAAGGAGGTACAGGACGTACCGTCAATACTAAAAGTTTATCTCTCGGTAATACGAAATGCAAAATACGAAGTACTTGAGGGACGAGCTAATATTGGGACTGTACCTTTTAAATTAATTTTTCATTTCCTTATTAAACTGCTTTTTGCTTGTTAAAATGATTTTTATATAATAGTACATATAATAGTTTAATAAATGAAAAATTACCTATAATTAACATCAAATTTATATTAATTCACTTTAAATTCAAATTAAATATTTTGAAAAAGGAATAATAAATTCGGCAACGCTGTAAATTTACGTGTGTTGACGCATGCGTGATTTGGTTTTTTGACTTATAAATTGTTATATTTTATATAATATTTATAGCTTATAACCTACATTTTCTGTTTCTTAGTGGTTTTATTTAAATATTTTCGTATATAGGTATCCTTTTGATAATTTTCTTTTTGCAATAGTTACAGAAAAGATTCTTTTATATACACTTAGTTTTTGAAAGTCGTGTCACCATTTTTTAATAGTTAAAAGTTATATTATGTAGTGAAATTGAGCTAAAATTTTGTATGGAAAATAATTATTTTTAATCATGTATAAAAAGAAAACTATAAACCCTAGGTCTCTAAAATTTTGAGACAGCATGTATTTTAACTATTTGTATCGACCCTCTAAATTTCATAACGTTTTCATCATTTACGTTAACGTCCTATACCTCCTTAATACTCAAACCGTACCTGTTTTTGCAGTACAAAATATCATTCACCTACGTCAAACGGTTGTCGTACGGTTGTCGTTTCGTTTTCGTTTTCGTTTGCGTAATAGTTTTCGATCTAGAAAGCGGTAAGTTCTGCTTTGTCAAACCGTGTAACTCATTAGGGCTGTTATTTAAGACAATAGGAAATAAATTGTGCGTAAGTGAAATGTCAAAGCAAAACACTGAAGCGTGCATAATTACAGTGTAGAACACTAATGGTTGACTTAATCAATTAGAAAAAAAAAATTAAATTAAAAGCATGTCATTGTACAAATAGTTAGTTGTGGTTACCATTTTATAATTTGCTTTTAATTGTTTTAAATAACCCAGTAAACAATTTGGTGAAATGTCTCGCTAGGTGAAGCTTTAGTCAATACAAAACTGTTACTGTCGTTCGCATCAACTTCTTTGTCGCTTCTGAAGTGAAAGGTGAAGCGACTTTGCCATTTGTAGCCTATTCATTCATTCAACGACTTAATTTATATAAAACTGAGCAATATATTGATAAAGTTAGCTACCAGGACCAAAAATGTATTTGTTAATAACTCGCTAAATTTTAGGAATATGTACAATTAAAATAGTCATTTTTTCCCTTTAATTATTAAAAGTATCAAACATTATACAAAATTCCAATACATGTAACGTCACGTCCACTAAGGTGTCACTCTTTTTATACAACAGAGCGTAATAGAGATAGCATACTTAACAACATCAATTATAAACTCAAATATTGGTTATGGAGTTTGGACCTTATAGAGATCTATACGCTGGCTAAGGCGTATCTGCGATCTGTCGGCGGTATCCAAGTTCTTGAACAGCAAATCGTCGCTCAGTTCCTTTCAATAGCTTAGTGGGCGCAAAATTTAATGGCGAAGGACCTTTTAGCTATTAATTACTTAATAGCTATTTTTTATTTATATCAAAAGACACAGTAAAACTTCAGAACTTTTTTAGACTACATTTATTTTAAAACTACACTATTGAATTACATATAAATTGATTATATATTTTAGTTGATAAGAATATTAGTTACGACACTAAGTAAATGTAACTCGCGGTTTTAGTTATAAATAAAAATATGTGTATTTTTTATTTTATGTATATGCACCAAAAGGTTAAGCGTGCTGTAGGTTTGAGTGTTGAAGCGATAAGACCGAATTAGGACCAAATGCGTAGTGTCGAACCCTAGAGAAGTAAATCGTATAAACAAAAGATGTTTACATAAGAAGTATTATCGTTTGCCCACAGAGAGCAGTGTATATAAATCAACTAGGTATAAAATATAAATGAATTGAGACAAAGAAATCTTAAATCTTACATTAATTACAAATAAAAGCAAGATATTGATATACAAATATGAATATTGCATGCATTTATTAACAACTATATTTTTTTAATTTTAAATTTCTAATTCTAAATTTATATTTATACTAAACTGTATTTCTTTGAGGAAGGCTACTAATATTGCCGTTCTTAAACCCATATGTGCTCGTATAACAACAGGTTCACACAAATCGTATAGATTCGGATTAGTAAACGTACTTGTATTACTACTATGTCCTTTTTACTATGATTCAAAAGACTAGGGTGTTATACTTTCAACACACTAAATTTTAAAATGTTCCATACTCAAGTTAAATTAGAAAACATTTAAATCGTACCATAGTAAAATAAGTGAAAGTATTATATGACTTTTTAGTACGACAGTATTGATATTTTTAATTTAAATGTTTACTAGCGATTACTCCAGTCTTTTTTTTTAAATATGGGAATTCTTTTTTCGATTTGTAAATTTGGTACTAAAGTTAGCCTATATATATTGTTAGCCTATTTTAACTTTCTAATACAATTTTTACCCTCTGAAAAAACCGCCCCCGTTCCCCTAAATAAACTTTTGAAATTTATTAATGGGCTTGTGTCCTATGTCTTAATTTCTATAAAAGTGTACTATATATTGATAAAGTGAGTTACTAGAACCTCAAATGTTCAATTATTTTTTAATAACTCCTTATATGTTAAGAGATATTAACAATTAAAAGAGTCATTTTGTCTCTTTAATTATTAAAGGGATTCAACGTTGTACACATTCCAAGTGCATGTGACATCACAATCCTAGTTTAAGGTTACCAACCTTACAGCTCATAAATCTCTGCTATATGTATTTATATATCAAAATATCAAATATTATTTACAGCTATTTCAAGCAACAATAAAATTTCAATATTATGTCTGCCGTAACAGGGTTAAATAAAATAAGAACTTATTATTCTTTGATTTGACTTGATTATTTGACTACCAACTGCTACAGAACATTACCACAGCACTGACCTACTCAACAAATAACTGACGTTAAAATGCATTTCACGTCATACAAATATGGCCGACCATTTCTAGCGCTAAAACTACAATTCAAACTTTTAATTGCTATATCTCCGTCAATATTTAGATATTTAATAAAATAGACACGCCAATACACATTTATTAACGTCAATTTCAATCAACAATTGAAAAATCGACCACTAAAAAATGAGGACACAACCCCTTATTACGAAATTCAAAATTGGAACATACTCCGAAGTTCCCCAGCGGGTCTTCTAATTTTCTTTACGCACCTTTTATCAATTTTTGAATTCTTAAAGTTTCAAATATGTTAGCATTGAATACCTTAATACACATGCAAAACCCGGGGACGCCAAAAGTCTTTTTTCTACGAAATACTTCTTCTACTTTCACTAGACGAAATTCACTATAGTTCAAATTACGAGAGTTCGGCGGCGACTCATACTTAAAACAAGTTGTGGGGTATAAACTCCCGATATAACTAAAAAGCACTGACTCACTTATTTTTCTATAATGTATATAGAAACGAATAAGATAAAATTCATTATCGTATTATTGATTTAAACCGCTCTCTCTTTTAAGTACAAGTTGCCGCCGAACTATCGTGGTTTGGACTACACTTAGGGCCGGTTTTATGGTCTTTTATTTACTTCGGGGTTACGAAACCCCGAGTTAGCTTAGTTCGGTACTTATTTTTGTATCGGGTTTTATGGTCCAAATTTAATCCCGAGTTAGTTAGTAGAGACGTAAACCATATTTTAAGAAATTCGAATATTTGTTTACAGTTGTAAATCCATGGGAATGCAAGATTCAGTTTAAATATTGTTTTAAAAATGACGGATTTCTCAACTTAGTACTATATTTGTATAATAGATGATCTTCCTCATCATCTGTTATTGATAATTGATTAAGGTCACTCACAAAATTCATAATAAACAATAATTTAATATTATAACCTAAAATATTATAATAATGATAGTTAAACTGGCTGAGATAGCATGATATTTTATCTCTGTTGCACACTTACTCCGGGTTAAATATTATTACCTTGATTTATGACGGGATATCTTACTCCATGATTTTAGTTCCGAGTTAGCGTTAACCCTTGATGATAAAACTCATTTTTCGTTTAATTCGGGAGTTAGCTATTTAGTTCGGTAGTAAGACGAACCATAAAACCGGGCCTTAGAGCATTATAATATAGGAGGATGAAAATTGTTATTTATAAATATATGTATAAAATAAAACTCAAAATTTCTTGTTAAAGTATTTAACATCTATATCTATAAATAGCAATCTATTTATATTCATGTTGCTATAAATATGATATTTCTATAATCACATTATCAATGTTGTTTGATGATTTGTTGTTCTATCAAATATACTAACCTGTCGATATCCTGCAATATGTGTGTGTGCTGAATAAACAAATTAGTTTGGGGCTACGATCGCCTACAAGCCACGCCCTTACACCCTTTGCCCTTTGCACCTGTTGAGTGCATCAGTGCTTTGTTGAAGCGATTTTATTACGGATTTGTTTGTCAATGTATCAATTACATGTTATAAAAATCAGATTAGTTTTTGATCAGTGCCGCATTCAGATATTGTTCTTTCGAATTTACCTGTTTTTTGCTCTCACATTAAAATTCTTTGTATCTAGTTAGAAATTACTTGTTGTTTAAATAGGTAATTGTCATAGTAGGAAGAGACGACACTGTGGCTAAGACCTGTCACACACTGCAAGCGTATATAAGCGAATTTTGACCGGACGTATACGTTTTACTACGCTTTACATATCCGAACCTTGTAAATGTAATGAACCTCGCACACTGCAAGCGACAAAGCCGTCCGAATACGGGCGTTACGTAGCTCTCACACTGGAAGCGAATATCAGCGAATTTTAACCAAACGAATACACTAAAAGAGATATGAAAGAAAATGCAATAGTCTCTTTCATAACGGTGGTGTATCAATAAAAATTAGAGCAAAAGTTTGTTCTCATGATAAATTATGTTAGTGCAACACAACTCCAATACACCATACAGTACACAAGTTTGACGTACTTTCATATCGGTACGTGGTATGTATGTATTGTGACACAACACATCGCAAAGACACAGAAGTCGACTTGCTTTGAGAGCTCTAGCCGCTCAACCAAGCCGCCGATTTACGTCGGAATTTTCCATCACTTAAATACGCTTCCATAGTGCAGAGAGACCTAAAACGGGGTTCTCACGGGCCGATATTCATACTAAAGTTGAGTATTACCTGAATCACTTTTAGTACACTCATGAAATGTGTGTCTTGAAATCTGTATCAGGTAATAATTAACTTTTGTATGAATACACAATTACTGAACGACTAAAATCTCTTCGTGAGGACGCCGTTAAAGAACATTTATGCTTGACTTATGCCTTCGTGTTCTGTTTATGCATTCCGTTTGATTTTGTCTTCGGGTTCGATCTTCGGGTTCGTTAGGTAGCGGTGTAGTTAGGATAGATAGTAGGAGGTTCAGAAGCAAAATTAATAAATAACACATCACTCAATAAGTTCGTAGGATAACATATAGACAAATCCATATGATTTTTAGATAGTAGCAACCTTCAATTTCATGACATTCCGACTATTAGTTTACGAGTTATAGTGGTGTTAGTCAGTGGCGTAGCTAGGCAACCAAAGGCCCCGGTGCAAAAAGAAACTGGGGCCCTAACTAAACTGTTTAGGTTTTATCAAAACAATATATATATATATATATATATATATATATATATATATATATATATATATATATATATATATATATATATATATATATATATATATAAAGATACACAACTACTAGTTTATCATCAATTCTTTATCGTGCATATAATCTAGTAACATGCCAAATTTTAGAAAATATTAAATGTTAACTCTCTGACCGACAGTACTACCTTAAAGTCGTGTTGCAACCTATTTTATTTACATTCCAAAGGTGGGAGAATTTTTAGCTAGTACAATACAAGGTTTGCTGGTCAGGGTCCGAGTGCCCCGGTGCCCATACCTAGCTACGCCAGTGGTTTTAGTCCTACTTTTGTAATTTTCAAAAAAATAGAAAAATCTGAATTTCATTGAATGTTATAAGCTTCTTCGGGGAGACAATTTTCTATTCACCCTTTTATAGGGCGATAGAACAGATTAAAAAGAGTCGATAATGATTAAACCGGTTTCTATAAGTTGCATATTAAGCGAGACTTGGACCTCTGTGTTCGAAAAATGTAAATGGCTTTTTGAATCACTTAGTTTTATCTTTCGTATATGTGTTACGTATTTTTGCAAACTAATATAAAAATAACTTAGGCAGATTTTTCAATTCAACAGTGAACTGTGATTCAACTGAAGTTTATTATAAACCTTGGTTAATACTACCGTTTCTCAGCTTTCATTTTTGTTCGAGTCGAACATATAACTGTAGTTCCACCAAACAGTTTTCGTTAGTTACTGTGTGTAGATGAAAATCTTTTATTTGGATTAAAAATCAGTTATGCCATAACTGAAGTTCAACTGAGAATGGAAATAAGTGAATCTAATATTCTCTTTGGTTCGTTTAACGCGAAATATCTCAGTGTACACCAAATATTATATTTATGTATCAAATAAAATAAACCGTATTAATTAAACGCGAGAGAGAGTATTAATTAATTAATTAATTAAATTAATTAATTAATTAATAATGAAATGATGAAAAACTATATGTAATATAATTAAAGGTACACCTCTATTCAATTTTATTCATATTTGATATTTTATTGTCAATATCAATAATGATTATAGAGTAATACAGCACCAATAACAATTATGAAACATATCATCATAACACGATTATAACCTAATTTCAAAATGACAACAAAAAACACAAACAAATCTATTGTTGTTTTGTTTCTACTCGTATTTCTGTGATTCAGTTCTGCGTTCACAGTTCATTGTTCCCATGTTTATCCGGGGTTATTTCCTGTATCCAATAACTAGCATCCACCATCCAGGATTCACCATTCAGCATCCCGCAACCAGCCTCCAGCATCCAGCATCCATGGATCTATGCTTCAAACAAACAAAGCCCCTGCAGTTGCAAACATTTGTTTATCACAATAAATAGGTCAAAAGAAATACTATTTTTAGAATGCAATTTAATTCCTGATAAAAGTATTTCTCTCATTTCGCAAACAAAAACAAATATTAATTTTCTGTATATACCATCTTCATTTGTTTTGAATTTATATGTATTCATTTGATTGCATCAGATTTAACAGAGCTGCACTCTTGTATGTGGGCGACAAGTTAATAAAGTAAACTGATTGTTCATTATTAATGTAAAACTTACATTACAGACTTATTATACTACGGCGCAGTGCCGAGAGCATTGATGCTTGACACCATCCTGTTTTATCACAAACAGTCGGACATCAATGAATGACTTAACCATAGAGATATAAGAACACGTACGAAGTACGGTACGGCCGCGTGTAAGAGGAAGCGATGAAGGCAAAGAGAGAGATAACCTGCCGTTCTGTGTGTCTCTTTCTAACCGCGCCGCTGCTGCGGGGCAGTTAGGTAGGGGGTAAGCTAGCAAGCAGACGCAGTGCTCTGCTAGGTAGAGACACAGAGGACTTTCGGCAGCTATTCTCTCTCTTTGCCTTTATCGCATTATTCAACCTCTTGCGCACTCTATTCTTATACCTCTATGGACTTAACTGAATGGATACAGCCAGGCAACAACATCCTCTTCTAGGCTAATGAGTCATCAGAGAATATTAGGGGCTAAGCCTCAGAAAGCCCCAACATTATTGACAAACACAGCTCGACTCTCGCAGCACACCCGCTTAGATTGTCATTGAGTGGTATTCGGAGGGGAGTAAAGCCGTTAATATCGCACCCATCGTGCCAACGGTGAGCAGTGTTCGATTCACCACTTACCCGAACGGACACACTTCACTGATCAATATAGTTTAGGATGTTCTCCCCCAGCTACATACTTAAGTTTCAGCTTCCTCGTACACATACAGATGAATTTTCTGCACAACATTTCGTGAGTTTATGGTCGAAAATACTAGCATCGAAACTCTCCAGGAGTAGAGGAAAATCGACTAAGATTTACTGCACACAGTGTAGTGTATAACTCGTACTCCCATTCTCACACCAGCACTATATTTTCTAAATTGAGTTGGTAATTTAATTGTTTATATATTAGTCCAAAAGCCGCCAGATCTATGTCATAGTGTAAAGGGTGACAATTTTTCAGAGCAAGTACACTACAGTAGGTACAACCTATGACCTATTGGCTACTATGAACCTTGAGTCGCGATGGCTTTGCCAGATAACAGGTAGCAAAGATCTACAAATTGGTGGGAAAATACGTCACAGTATAAAGGCTGATTTTTTTATATTTTCTACTGGGGACTATTGGAAATCACGTCCATCCATTGCAAGACACGTGGGCTGTGGAAAACCACCCGCCAGGCTCTTTTAAAGTTTAATAAATTTCTCACTAAGGAAAAGCATAGATATATTTAATAATACAACCCTTGAAAAAACCTAAATACGTCCCTTATATATTAAACATACACTTTAAAGGTTTAGAACAAAAAGCTCCGCTAATAAATTGCATCGTATTTTTTAATATAATAGAGAGCTGGATCTCCGGGAGTCCGGAAGTTTTAAGGGCGTGTTTTTACCTTAGGCACTTATTTATCTCTCACTCTTTTGTAAATATCTAACCCTTACAAATGTTGCTATTATCTTCTTAAGGGTGGCTAAGGGTGGTTAGGGTTAGGGTCTACGGAAACGTTTGTAAGCGTGTTTCGAGTTTCAACCCCTGTCTAAATAAACTTAAAGGGTGTTTTCAGGTGGTAAGGTGGTTGTCTAATCCCTTATAAGTAGCGTCTATTCCTTGTGCTTGAATTCGCCTAATAGTTAAACACTTGATGTGGTTTTAAAAATAGCACATCTCTGTAAACGTCTTGAAAGTAAGAGCTGTTTCATCTTGATGTGTTTTTTTTTTAAATCCTTTTTTCTTTATGTTTTTATTTACTCGTAAATTGTATTTTTAATTTGAATTTATGGATCACATCGCAGTTGATTTTTGGAGCAGTAAGTACTGAGTAATATTATAGAAAATTATGATCCTTTTCTCGACTCCTCTTGCCTATACTGCCTATAAACTACTTCCAGATAAATTGATACCCGATTAATTGCAATGCGATGAATTACTTGTTTTGAATTTCGTACCAATACTTATAACAAAGTAACGGGTTTTTTGTATTCAACACAATAAGACGTTTGCTTTTATCTTTCATGTTGGAGTATTATCATAATTAATAAAGTCGGTAATGAAGGCACCATATTTCTATTGACTTATAAAAAAAACATAATATGAACTATAATTAAACCGTGGTAACTAGCAAATCTCACGTTAATCATCCTTTGCGGGCATAATCAGAACATCTAGTCCAGGAAGATTATGAGCAAATGTAAAGTAAATTATGTTTTAGTAGTTTAGTACTTTTGGAGAATTAAATATTAAAAACGCTGTCATAGTCTTTTAAAATCTGATATGTATTTAAACAATAAATTCACGGTTAGATAGTTCGGCTGCATTTGTTAAATTCTTTTCAGTCGAATCAGTCGAGGTCGTGGTTTATGTATTTATTGGTTACTCCAATGCTACGATCCAATATTCGTATTAATTTAATAATAATATTTGGAGCTTTAAAATCGAAGAGTAAATGTTCCGTCGTGTAGCGTTTAACTTCCGGTTTATATATAGTTACTTTTGTGTTTTATTGAAAAATGACAAATAAATGTTGCAGGTTTTATATTGACATTATTCTGAATAGAAAATGTCTTAAGATTAGAGCAGAGATACCGAAGTTGTGTTCCCATTAGCAACTTTAGTAAAGCCTCATTCCCACTCACTGCTTTGATATTTAATTTACGTTTTTATTTAATATTTGAATCCTGATTTGAGGTTTTAAGAACAGGCATTCCTTGTCACATTTGTGTTTTAATTTAAGTTTAGTTAATTTAGTTTGTGCGCATGCGGCATTAGTTATATATATTTTGACAGTTACACAAAATTGAATGCGAAATAATTAAAATTGCTGTTTTGAAAGCATTTTGAAATAGAAATTGTTTTTATTTCTTTATTGAACTTCTTTTAAAAATAAATCCTACTGCATTGACAGATTGTTACATTTTGGAGGTTGTAATGTAATAATGTAAATAATGAATGAATACGCATAATGCCATATGCTAAACAATTTAAATTAAATACAAAATAGATAATAAAATTAAAACAATGAGTGGAAATGATTCTTAATACGTTTATGAAATAAGTGCTATTTTATATTATTAATAGCAAAAAATTTTGTTTTTACTAATTGCTCTTACCTAGTTTGTTAGTACCTGTTACTAGTAGAAGAAGGTATTGCCTGTGCTTACTTCATTGCATTTTTATTGTATTTATTTATTTATTTTATTGTAATTTATAATTCTAAATTTGTATTTAAAATTTTAATTCTAAATTTATTAAAATAGTAAATTGTATTTCTTTAAAATGTAAACTGCTGTCTTTGCTAGAACAGAATCCATAATATAATAAATATGAGTTATAATTAGGTTACCAAAAAAATCATCGACACTGATAATGAATTCTAATTAAAATCTTAACCAAATTAATATTGATGAAAGGTTATAGCTAGGATTGGCTATAAGAAAATGAACAGCGTAATATTACAAATCTAAATCCGTATTCTCTATGATTTAAAATAAATAAACAAATTAGGTGTAAAATACTGTTTCTTATTGTTTTAATCAATATTTGAATATAATTATTTCTTTTATCGGTAATATAAATACCTTTGCAAATATTTCATTCTTCTCGCACTCACATTACCAATAATTTACTGGACTAACAACAAAGTTGAAACTGCTCGTATCACAGGTAACGGTGCGGCGGTTTCGCGTACCATATCGTGCTCCAATACTACGAGCATCTGAGCATCTGAGTATCCGCGCCTCGGAGGAACAGGTTCATCATCTTGACATTTATGTAACGACGTACTTGAACTTCCTACATGGATTTCAATAGCATTCAAAGAAAATGACAATGTTTTTGTTACATCCTGCGTTTGTAGGGCAAGTTGGGTACGACTGTAAAACTGACTGCGAGTGCTAAAGTGAAACGACGACTGACGAGTTTTTGCTCCTGAACAATACGGTACTCTGGAGCAGGTATGGACCTGTTTGCAGTGGAGCTGTTGAGTGAATCCGAGACTTAAACCTGGATAGAAAACTATTGTAGATGCTTGGAAGCCTAGGTGCACACTAGAGACAATACTATAGAATAGAATAACATTATATGCAGTAACGTAGCGTGCCTTAGAGGGGCCCTGTATCAAAATTTGATGGGGAGCCCTATGATGGGTAAAGATTTTTTGAATTATAATAATGGGTTTGTGTCCTATGTCTTAACTTCTATAAAAGTGTACTATATATTGATAAAGTGGGTTACTAGAACCTCAAATGTTTTTAATAACTCCTTATATTTCAGGAAATATTAACATTTAAAAAAGTCATTTTTTTCTCTTTAATTATTAAAAGGATTCAACGTTGAACAACATTCCAACTGCATGTGACATCACAGCCGCTAGTTGTTATCTCTTTTATACAACAGAGCGTAAAAGAGATAGCATATTCAAGATAGAACTCTGGCAAGTTTACAGGTTACCAACCTTACAGCTCATAAATCTCTGCTATATGTATTTATTTATCAAAATATCAAATATAATTTACAGCTATTTCAAGTAACAATAAAATTTACGTTAAAATTTTTACAATAACAGTTTTTTTACAGTTTTATATAAAATAAAAACTTATTATTCTTTGAATTGACTTGATTATTTCGACTACCAACAGCTACAGCTATTTAGCTATTTACAGCTTACAACAGCAGCTACAAAACAGTTAAAATGCATTTCACGTCATACAAATATGGCCGACCCTTTCTAGCGCTAAAACTACAATTCAAATTTTTAATTGCTATTTCTCCGTCAACATTTAGATATTTAATACAATAGACACGCGAATACACATTTATTAACATCAATTTCAATTAACAATTGAAAAATCGACCACTAAAATATGAGGACACATGCCCATTATTTTTTTTTTTTATATTTATTCACTTATTTGCCTTGACACATGCCCATTATATATTGATTATACGTTATTACTTATAATTAATACTTCTAGAAATTAATCTAAGTACGGCCTAAGAGTTTAAGTGAGATTGTGGATAACATTTTACGAATTTTTGCTTACACACGGTTGGGCCCCTGTAGCCTGGGTAGACCGTATCATTGATACAGCTGATACGGCGGTAGCTACGCAACTGATTATATGAAAACTTATTGTCCTTATTGTGCGTATACTGTATACACATCCTGCAAAAAGACAGCTTTGTGTCCAGACTAAGGAGAAGGCATACAACGTAGAAAAACTATGAGAGAAGAACGTATGAGAGGCATTGTCGTTTGCAATGTGTGACGGTTCATTACATTTACAGGGTAAGTCGGATAGGTAAAGCGTAGTAACGCGTATACGTCCGTTCAAAATTCGCTTAAATACGCTTGCAGTGAGTGACAGACCTAAGATAGGACATAGCACAGGTTGACGCGACTAATAAAACTTTTATAGGATAAAACTTTTTTATATCATCAATGAAAATGAAAATTTTATGTTTTACTCAATAATTAATGATCGTCTTCGAACAAAGTTCTTCATTTTCAACTCTGGAGTTCTGGAGTTAGATCGTTGATCCCATTCGTTGTGTCGTATTGTCGTCGCGCTAAGACATTTGCTTTCTGGTTTAGTTTTTTCTAACGTTCGCTCTCATCGACCGTCAGTTGATAGACCAGTTGTCATTTAAACGTCAAACCGGTAGAGTTTCAACTTTATCTGCTATATTATCTACTATAGTTTTTATTTACTATTACGTTATATTACACAAACATTTATTTGCCGTAAATAATCAATTAAACATTTACACGAGATTAAGTATCATTCACACTCGCGGCTTTAATTTTAGTTTTGTATTTTATTTTAGTATTTTGTATTAAATTTAAATAGTTTAGCATATGGCAATACGCGTAGTCATTACGCACAGTACTATTTTTAATTTAATTTATTTTTTAAGTTCTCCTAGTTTTTTTTAGAACCTTAAAAGGTCCAATATCTTAAATTAAAAATATTAAATTAAGAAAAACTATATTATATTATAACCTCCAAAATGTGACAATCTGTCAAAATGCAGTAGAATTTACTTTTAAAAGAAGTTTAATGTTAGTTTTTGAAAAATATAGAAGTGAAAACAATTTCTGTTACTAATTGTTATTAAAAATAGTAATTTTAATTATTTCACATACAATTTTGTCGAGCTGTCAAAATTTATATTACTAACGATGCTTACGCACCAACTGAATTAACTAAACTTAAATTAAAACACGAATATGACAAGGAATGCTTACACGAAAACTTGAAATCTAGATTCAAAGATTAGATAAAAACAGTAAATTAAATATCAAGACAGTGAGTGGGAATTTAACTTAAAGTATTAGGTGGGTTTATAAAAAAGCAAATTTTCTCAAATATAATAAGTGAAATATTTTATTCAAATTTTCAACATATCAAAGATAAACATTTAACAAATATTTTGTGACATTTTCCCTTCAACATATTGAAAATTCAGCCACTGGGCCTTATTTCCTGTGAGCCCTCAGAATTGGTGATGTCAGAATAACTCATAATAGATTCATCTGATATTAAAGAACAAAATTATTTCTCTTCGTAGATATACATAGCTCTGCGCACCTTTTATAAAAATTTTAATTTCTAAATTTTGAAATATGTGCGCAATGAATAGCGTAATACACATGCAAAATTTCACCTTTCTATCTCTTACAAATAAAAAGTTTTAAGGCCAAATGGACCCACTTTTGTTCCAGTTTTTCCAAAATTACGAGTTTCCAGGAAATTTAGGAAATCTGGGAACGCTAAATGTTTTAGAATTTTGTTCTCTACTAAATAGGCAATTTTCAAAAACATTGACGAAGCAGTTTTCGAGCCACCATACAAAATTCACTACCAAACATATAAAAATATAAGATCATAAACTTGGAACGTTATATATTGAGGCTTTATAATAATTATAGCTCAAGTTATAAATACTTCTCTTGCCTCAACGGCTGAGTTTAGTTTAGTTTCAGCGCAATTAATTCTAAAATGTAAAGACATGCTGGATTACTCTTTCTGTCTTAACTGTCAGATAAAACGCATGTGACATTTCTAATACAGACTTTTGTGACTAAACTCACTGAATTTGATAAGTACTCGTATCAAAAATAATCTAAAAGTCTACTGTCCATTTAGCCAAGCCGGTATGGTTGTCTACTCACATACCATATCCCTACCCTATGCCACCCCGACTATAAAACGATTTATAATGTCACTCATGAATTAAGTTTACGACAAGTAAACTGACCATAACTAATACACTCACTCAATTAACCAATGTCACCGTGATTTACTGATTTACTGATTTACTGATTTACTTCCACGTTGTCTTGGAATAGGAATAAAGGATGGACCTGGAACATTGAAATAGTGTCCTTGTGGAGAGTCCTGATGAAAATAAGAAACAACCAGGATATTAAAACTAAAGAAATCACATAATTTACTTAGGTAACATTTCCTGAATTTATTACATTTAAAAGTAATTATATAGTATACTCGTATACAGCAAACAACTCGGATTTGCTTTTTATCCTCTGTGTGACCGAAGTGGTTAAGTCGTAGACTAAAACACTAAGCTTGTGTACGGATTCAATTCCTTTTATATCAAGATCAACAAATATACAAACCATATAACAAACAAATCCAGAAAACACATAATTAATATATTAGAATTAATGTGAAATATAACCCAGTAAACAATTTGGTGAAGTGTCCTATGGCTGAAGTGATCACCCTACTTATTTTTTTTTTAAATCTATATTTTCGTTATAAGTTGTAATTAACAACTATGCCAAATTTAAGCAAGATCTGGAAAACCCCTTTGTTTAGAGCAACTGATTGAATCAGTCAACTTCTGTAGTGCACAGCAATTTTTGCTTTATGAATTTAGTCGATTCACAAGAGGTACCCAAGGTCGATAGTTTTAATTTCCCTTGGGGGGCCTTAAGAAGTTACAAAATAGGAGTCAATATCTTAAGCTGATGTCAGACCGTTCACTCTAGTGAACCGTTCATTTCTTTTTCATTGCATGTTCACACGCCACAGACGAAAATGAACATTCATTCGGCATTATACTCTACTATGTCGTCAAGCGATTGGAATTCGCTACACTACAAAACAAGAGTTAAAAATACTGAACCAGAACGTTCATTTTGTGTTCAGACGTTTCATTTTCGTTCATTTGCCATCTTGAGGAACGCGACTTGTCGATGCCGAATGAACGTATCCAACATTGTTGGATCGGTTCACTAATGAATTCATCCGGAATTTTTGATTTATTTAGTGTTCAGACGGTTCATTTTGAATGAAAGATGCCGAATAAAGGCATTATACACAGAAAATATACCGCTGATCTCAGATCCAAACCCGAATCCAAACATGAATCAATACTTATTCATTTGAGAAATCGAATGGGGTTGTGTCCTATATCTCAATTCCTATAAAAGTGTACTATATATTGATAAAGTTGGTAACTAGAACCTCAAATGTTCAAGTATTTTTTAATAACTCCTTATATGTTAAGAGATATTAACAATTAAAAAAGCCATTTTTTCTCTTTAATTATTAAAGGGATTCCAAATGCATGTGACATCACAATTCTTGTGGAAGGTTACCAGCCTTACAGCTCATAAATCTCTGCTATATGTATTTGTATATCAAAATATCAAATATTATTTACAGCTATTTCAAGGAACAATCAAATTTCAATATTACGTCTGCCTTAGCAGGGTTAAATAAAATAGAAACTTATTATTCTTTGATTTGACTTGATTATTTGACTACCAACAGCTACAGAACATTACCACAGCACTGACCTACTCAACAAATAACTGACGTTAAAATGCATTTCACGTCATACAAATATGGCCGACCATTTCTAGCGCTAAAACTACAATTCAAACTTTTAATTTCTATACCTCCGTCAATATTTAGATATTTAATAAAATAGACACGCCAATACACATTTATTAACATCAATTTCAATCAACAAATCGACCTTTGAAACATTGAAACATTGAACATTGAACATTTGAAAAATCGACCACTAAAAAATGAGGACACAAGCCCATTTACGTAACACCCATTTAATCTTGGTTTCTCATGAATAGGATGTGTCTCTATTCGTGGTGTGTAATTATCGCCAAATCACTAACTACGTCGACAACGCGGCCATGTTGCAAAAACTAAAATGGAATCAATAAAACGGTTAGGTAATTTAATAGTAATAACACTAAAATTATCATAAATAGCAAATAGAAAAAGTTATTTAACGCAATCGTATCTGATTTATATGCTAATTAATTAACGATAGCGATTAACTGATATATAAAATCATCGAATTAATATCTCACACCAATTTCTAAGTTATGTGCGGTAATATGACGCTAATTACAAAAAAAGAATGATATAAAATTTGAAATATTAACCTTACGGAGAAATCGATGTGATGGAAGGAAAGATGACACCTAGCACCGAACATCAAACATCGAACATCGAACACGCAACACCCACTGATATTATATTTAAAATTCAACAGTTTTGAAAATGGAAAGTCATTTTTATGAATAAAAATTCTAACGTTGTTGACCTCATATATCAGTCTTTCGTAAATGAATCTGTCAAAAATGTAAACCAGTATGTCCATCAATACAATATGAAAACGTCAGAATATGGGAATTTACAATTCCACTGCAAATCAACTACGAGTGTTGTTCGGGAAGAAGCCGCTGTTATTGCATAGCGCTAGTAGTAGTGTGCCGCATCCGTTATTGCTATATCGACGTAATAAGCATATAACTGTGCTAGTGGGTGCATTGTATTGTCCTACGTTAGCTAGCGATAGCCTGATTGTTGCAATAGAAAACCCCAGCTGTAAAAAGTTTTATGATTCTATTAATACGAAGTAAGGGCGACTTATTTTTCAAAAAGGGCTATTTATTTGCGCTACACGCAAAGGAATAGGAGTTTGTTAACTTTGAAAAGACGTGATAGAGGGTGGAGGTGTGTTTGGAGTCATAGGCCACATGTCATCACATTTAATCTAACGTTCAAAATCAAAATAGGTACTCAAAACAATAAAATATTTTACAAAATGTTCTTACTAGTGCAAGGATTTATATAGGTTTGCATATTTTAGAAAATACCAAATTTGTGAATATTTATATAGTTCTTTTTGTACTTTCCTTGCATATTTCAAGATATTTGTTTTATTTTAGGTGTGAAAGAACTAGGCGATTTTAAGGTTTACAATGTTCCGGCTTGGCACTAAATTTTCAGAGACAGAGTTTTTTGATTGAAATGTATACCAGAGGACCTTTTCTTAGTTTAAAATCTTTTGATACTGCAAAAACCGCTTTTAGCGACATCATATATTGATGTATTTTCTACGAACTAAAATTACTCGACGATTCAACATAAGAAGGGAATGAGGGAAGAAGAGGGTACACGTCAAGAACGCCACTGTATTGGAGCCACTTGGTCATCATATTGAAGATGCGCATGATTTTTTTGTCATGAAAGAGTTCATTTGCAGTTCAGTTTCTCACGTTAAGTCGTTCATATGAAATGTCTATTTTATCGGCTACAAATGGTGAAACTACTCCACCTGTCTGAATACAAATGCAATAGTGATAGAAACGTCTCAAAACAGGACATATCTCCAAATTGTTTACTGGATAATAACTTTTGAAAGTTGTACTCAAATAAATATTTTAAAAAAAATTCAAGTGCATATTTAGTCTTTTTTGCATGTTTTTCTTGTTTTGTAATTTTAGTTGCATATTTCCCTAAAATAAGTGCATATCATATGCACATATTTAAAGATTTTTATCACATATAAATACTTGCCCTAGTTATTAAAATTCGTTATAAATTTTGAAGCACACCCCTCTATCGGTTCCTTATAGCCCTAAAATACGAGTATGTCTGTATTGTTTTAAATAACTTATATTTATTGCTTGCCCTATATATGTCATGTAGGTTACACAATATCCTCGTTCAGTACTCGTACATGGTGTAGACTCGCTCTATATGATCCGCTTTATGATGGTTAAATTAATCAATGTCATTCAGAAATAAAAGTGTTAGCTGTTTTTTTAGAATTAAAATAATAAAAGGTCAAGTGTATAACGAAAAAGCTAAAAAACTGGAAGACGAGAATTGGGCTAAGTGGATCACACGAAACTCTCCTTAACGCATCTATATCCGAGTAGAAGGGTTTCAATTTCCGGGTAGAAGGGTAGTAGGGTAGTTTAACATAGCAAGGGTTGGAGGGTGATAGACAGCAATCATTTATAATAAAACATATTTTTGTGAACTGTTTGACGTTATTGAAATCCTTTCATTCCTTGCATATCGATTGAAACCCATGCGTGGAGACTGGAGTCCAAACTCCAGGTTATTTCCAGCATTCAGATCCAGTATCGGGTATATCTAGAACATTAGAACTGTTCCAATGATCGATTTTAATATTTTATATGAAATATTTGAAATGGAACTTAAAACATATACTAGTATACGAGTTATTGGCTGGTTACACGACGTAGAAGAATTCAATGAATTCTTTAGAGAAAAAATGAAAAAAAGTGCAACGAATAGGAAAACATAGAAAAACACTTCGGCAAGCAGTAACGGACTGGTCCTAAATCATTAAATATATGAAAGCGTCTTTAAGCGAATTTTGACCGAACGTATACGCGCTACTACACTTTACTTATCCGAAACCTGTAAATGTAATGAACCTCGCACACTGCAAGTGACAAAGCCGTCCAGATACAGGCGTTACGTAGCTCTCATACTGGAAGCGTATATCAATAAATTTAAACCAACCGAATACACTGGAAGGAATATGAAAGAGAATGCAATAGTCTTTTTCATAACAGTGGTGTATCGATAAAAAATAAGTAAAAGTTTCATCATGATAAATTATGTTAGTGCAAAACAAGTTTGACTTGACGTACTGTCGTATCGCTACATGGTATGTATGTATTGTGACACAACACATGCAAAGAACACAGGAGTCGGCTTGTGCGGTTTGAGAGTTCTACCCGCTCAACTAAATACTAAATACGATTGCAGTGTGCGACAAACCTAAGACTTGAATTAGCTTGTAGTACGCTAGCAAATGCAAACCTTGCATTGTATGAGTAAAATTGTCCCGCATAAACATTTAAATGTCTCACAAATACAAAATTATATTTCTTGTTATCTTAAAAAAAAGGTAACCACAAACACTAAACGGTAATGGTTAGATTATACTCTGAAAAGAAAAACTGTGTATATTTTAGAATCGTACTAAAGCATATTTTAGAGCTGGTATTAAAAAATATTCAGATCCTAGAATATTAATTTTCATAACATACACAGTGCTCTTTTATAGAATTCTTTTACAAATTCAGACAAAAGTCGTCTTAAAAAATATTAATAACCGATTTTTAATTTTAATACGCATTTGTCTATTAAATTTGTATTAAAATCAAGTTTATATTAATTTATTAAATATTTAACAGTGTAGATACAAATAATTTCGCGCAATAAAATGTTTTGTTTATAATCTTTGTCCCAGTTTGCCTCATTTGAAATTTATCATCGGTATCATGTGATCGGTAACCTAAGAAAAAATAACGTAAATGAGTTATAGGCGACACAGTGGTCGAGACCGTTAATGTTTATTACTAGACTGCTGAGTCCTCGGGTTCAATCCCCCGACCAGTCCTATATTTTCTGAGTTTGGTTGTTATCAGAATTAATTTGACTATACACCTATAAGCATAAAAACTATGTCAATGTATATATATATATTATATATATGAGATCACGCCATCATAAATCTTGCCAACATTGTAGGTGGTCGTCGATAATAGGAATTAGTTCAAATGAAAATAAATTAAGCAAATAAAGCATTTGTAGTTAAATATTGTAGGCAAGAAAGGCTCAGCTAGGACTGTAAGAGTCGTTAATAATATCTGTAGTTTATGCAAAAACTTTTTTTTAAAAGTATTAAGGCGGTTTTACACGATCCGTTCCGATTCCGATTCCGATAAATAGTCTGTTCATAAAAAAGTTGATATTACTTGAATCTGTGTTTTACATATATTAAATGTGTTATGTGTTACATGTGACCAGTTACACTGTGTCATATGATTCCGATTTCGACGAACAGTTTGATTATCGTAAGTGTAAACACTAAAAATTAGACAGTGAAATCGCAAAGGAGGCGGAGCTTGGATCAGATCGAACAGGCTTGTGTAATTTCTATAAAAGTGTACTATATATTGATAAAGTGGATTACTAGACCCTCAAATGTCCAATTTTTTCTTAATAACTCCTTATATGTTAGGAGATATTAACAATTAAAAAAGTTATTTTATCTCTTTAATTATTAAAGGGATTCAACGTAGTCCACATTCCAAATGCATGTGACATCACAACCGCTACCAACCTTACAGATCATAAATCTCTGCTCTATGTATTGATATATCAAAATATCAAATATTATGTACAGCTATTTCAAGGAACAATAAAATTTCAATATTATGTCTGCCTTAGCAGGGTTAAATAAAATAAACACTTATTATTCTATGACTTGACTTGATTATTTGAATACCAACGGCTACAAAAACATTATCACAGCACTGACCTACTCAACAAATAACTGACGTTAAAATCCATTTCACGTCGTACAAATATTGCCGACCATTTCAAGCGCTAAAACTACAATTCAAACTTTTAATTGCTGTATCTCCGTCAACATTTAGATATTTAATAAAATAGACACGCCAATACACATTTATTAACATCAATTTCAATCAACAATTGAAAAATCGACCACTAAAAAATGAGGGCACAAGCCCATTAAATCAACGACGCTAGTCAAAACTAGGACTGTATATTCATGACTGCCATTGTAAAATTTGACCAACGGAGTCAATAAATACGTTTGTCACTGCACTTGTAAAATATACATGACATTACAGCTGATTACAGCTATAACATTATCTTTGACAATAACTATAACTGCTACTACAACACAAGACTCCATTATTTTTAATTATAATTGAAATAATGACTGTAATATGGCAGACAAAATGTACTGATAAGGCTAATAGCTTTAAGTGAAATAATGTAAAGATATGAATTTGATGATTTTAGTGATATTAGTTAATATAAAATAATGTAATGTAAGTGCTTCCACTAGCTAAAAATTTTAATGTGGCACTCATTAGGATTTATTCCTTGATGATAGTGTCCTTTTTTGTATTGGAGGAGTCACAAGTCTTAATAATTTCAGATACAGCTCCTCATTTATTCTTAAAAAAGTTTTGAATATAGAACAAACACCATTAAACATATAAAAAAGCATCTTAATCAAAGTAGCATCTTTATAACTTTCAACACAAAAAGGTAACCTAAATAATTATTTTAAGAAATTTTGTCAGTAGCACGGTTTTAATCTAATTTCTTTCATTAACCCTGCGTGTGAACACTCTATTTTTCGAGACATGGTGTGTATACTGGGTCTTTGAGGGAACAGTTGAGTTTTTTTCGAGTTTTCTAAGCTTTCAAAGAATCTGAAAAAATTCTGGATAACTTCTTGAAGTGTCTACTACATGGTCCAGAAGTTGCCAAAGTCCAAAGTTTAAAACTGTTGTTAATAAAAATTCGTAAATAGTGACAAACGCGTAAAAACGGAATATTGTTAAAAAATTCATAACTTTTTATCTTAGACTATAAGCTTTCGAAAGTATGTAGTGTCTTTGGCGTGGGCTCCAAAAAGTTGAATTATTTGTGCACCTGAAAGTGGGGAATATTTTACGGATTCAGGCATGTCATAATAAACGGAACGGTGATTATTCGGCACAAAATAAGTTTTTATTGATGAAAATACAAAAATTATGAAATAATAATTAATATTAGTTAATTATAATTACTTTCAAAAAAAAAATTTACTGTGTGCAATCGTTGAATTGTCATACGTCTTTAAAAACTTATTGTAGTAAAAAGATGAAGAAATAAAAAAAAAATCTATGTATATAATCTAAGAAATAATATAGTAAATTACATAAAACATTTATTTTAACCATGAAAAAACTGTAAAACAACGAGAAAAGCAAAAAAAAAAGCATTTACTAGCAGAGGCAAGTTTCACTGGCTCGCATTTGCCTGTAAACTGCCAGATCCGCACGCTGCTGAAACCTCAAGTCTCTACCACTACCTAGATTTTTTAGGGGGCATAGGTAAAGCGCACTCTGTACTTATGAGAGAGAAATAGGATTTAGAAATTTCAACTGTTCTTAAAAGACCCAGTGTACACACGGAGGGTTAAATTCACATGTGATAAAGATTCTCTTAAGATACCATGATTTTATCCATTTACTTCTTGACTTAGTTAGCATCAAAGCTAAACCTAGTGCAATTAGAGTCGTCATCCATATTTACATCATACACTTAATGCCGAACACTAGTACTCTTTGACATCGCAACTCGGATCAACAAGACAGACAGGGATCTTATGTGTAATGTGAAACACAAACAAATAATATTCAACTTTTCTTAAACGGACTATTTATCGGAATCGGAATCGGACTCAGAACGGATCGTGTAAAACTCTCTTTCGACTGATTTGTTTAATGCATTCCTTAATGTTTAGAACAAGGGGGTTTATATATTTAATATTGCATCACATTTGTGAACAATCCAAATTTTACAAAAAATGTATCTTATCCTGTTAGCCTTTATCATTATTAAAAATATTTAAATATTAGATTTGTTTAGAGGACAGTTTTCTATTCTATAGAAAATAAGAACCTAGCGTTATTGTAACTCGAAGTGAAATCCCATACTTAGCAAAAGTACGGTATTAATACGTGTTATTTAAGTTGCATTTTTGTGTTGGACGAATTTTCTGTTTCATAGAATATTTATTTGAATAAATTATATGTAATTTTGTTTGCCTTTCTTTTAAAGAAACTAAAACCATCGTAGCGCTGCAGGTAGACTTAAGACTAGCATGAACATCATTACATGCATCGTATCAAACGAAATCAATAACAATGACGTACTTAGATATGTGCGGCTTCATCATAGTACCGCAAGCATCAAAGGCAACGTGTCAAATAGCTTGTGGCAAGCTAGCAAATGTTAACTTGCACTATTTGACGCGAGGGATGTAAGTAGCAAATTTTTAAAATTTGAGATAAACAGCGCAAGCGATAGAAGATGTACTAAACTATTTAGTGGCACAGAGGTATACGCAAAAACTTGGGCAGATTTTATTATATGGTGTGAATTCTAACGAACGAAAACGCCTATACAATCTTAACTTTAAACTCGTTTTCTGAAGAATTTACTTTTGTCACTTACATCCACAAAGCACTGAATATAGACTGTCAACTGTGAGCAAATCATTCGATACTTTTTGAGGGGTATGAATGTTCTGGGACGTGAGAGGGGAAGCACGAAATAGATATACTTTTATCTCTTTTAACCCAAACAACTATTTTGACGACGTTTTTAACCTAAAAATATTACTATTTTACATGCTTTGACATGAGTATATCTTTGGAGTATATGTGTACAGTTTGTGTATTTAATTGTTTGTGATTTATTTTTATGAACATGCGTTTCAATAAATCTTCTGCCGATTTGCATCTTTTATTAACAAAGCAGTTAATAATATAGAAGCACGGTATGTAGCAAAAATAATATGTTAACTGCATTTGTATGCAGATGAAATCTATTCCAAATATGTAGTTGCCATATCTATAATTCTTAATATCAAGTACTTATCAAGTATTAACATAATTTTTATTTTCAGATTTGGAGTATTATGCAAGCAAAGGATTTATATTTTATTTATTTTTAATTTATTATTGCAATACTTTTTAATTTTTGTCCAATTTATTATTTTATTTTTTTCTCTAATAATATTATTAATAAAATTTAATATAAAAAATACAATAAACTGTTTTATTTATAAATAATTAAATATAATATTTGAAGTGTGATTTGTGGGTTGCATGCTATAGGCGCATCCTGTTATCCCCTGACGTCCCAGAACGTAGAACGTCTCACCACCAAATTATTAGGGAGTGAAGTTTATACTGAGTTAACTGAGATAACTACATCCCTTTGCATCTAGCCGCCTCATATGACAAGTAGAAAACGAACCTTAGTAGAAAACGAATTAGCTTGTGGCAAGCTAGTGGTTATCTACCTGATATGGATAGAGTCACTTATTTGTTCAGATTCAAGGTTATTCATCGTAATGTCACTAGTTCTCCTTTTTTTCTTTTCCTTCTACCAACACACTAGTAAGCACCAGATCTTCGTCCTTTTTCCTCGGGTGCTAAAATGGTTTGACTTTAAAGTCAAAATACTATTGTTGATAATACAATTATCTTAACCCTATATTAATTATTGCGCATTACCCTTTAAATGAAGTTGTTTTATACAAACCAACAAATTCTGAAGTGAAGTGTGATCAGCAGCATTTAATTAGCTGAAGTACGCGCATTTTATACGCGAATTGTTTCACGCGACACAGGCTGCGGCAAGAAAAGTTCTCAGTAGCAAAATACGCGCGGCTAACCCCACCCAGTAAGCATTGGTTCTTACGTTTTGCTAACAAACGTATGTAAATGGAAGACGCGGTGCCGCACACGACTTCTGTGCCGCATGTACGCCGCGATCACAAATTTGTCGAGCATGACATGCAGAGCCAGTAGACAGCGGAGTGGTTTTAAAATGTAAATATATTTCAATTTCACCGAAAACTGTTAATATTAATAATTTAAACTATTAATAAAGTTTAAATATATCCAATGGAAAAAACTATATTAGAATATTACGGGAAACATTCAGAGGATTTCAAAACAATTTAAAATGTGTTAATAATATTAACATTTCAGATATTATTATCTATTTAAACTGAAATAATATGTATCATAAACATACCATATATAGAAAATCTAAATATAAAAATATAGATACTTATTGCTACATACTGTTAAAGTTAAATTTAAAATATCAAATATTTATTTATTATCTTTGACAACATACTCATATTAAATTTTAATATTAATTATTGTCGAATATATACATAAATTAAGAAGATGCGGTTAATAGTTGTACTCTGAGAAGCTATTAAAATCAACGACCGAACTCTGGTTGATCAAAGTGGACCAATGAGAACATAAATCCACTAAGAAAGAAAAGGTATTCGTTCATTACTCGTAGGTATCGTAATTCGTAACGAATCTTTAAAAATTAGAAGGTTTTCTTTATTTACTAGCGTTTAAAGGTCAAACAGGTGCTTTGCTACATTAGAGTTGTTCGGTGTTGGTATTTGTAAAGGTACGCGTTCACCTTACTTTAATCACCGCGCAAAATTTCAGCTGAAATCAAAGTACCATTAGCTTGTAGCACGATAGCAAGTTAGAATACGTCGGTGAAGTACGCTGTCGATTTGGACTAGTGGTGTCAATCAAAATTAATTCGGTATTAAATAGAACTGTAAATTACATGACTAATCAGCACATTTGACCAAGTATTCAAATGACGTTAGATTAAAAGGGAATCTAGTAGCTTAAATATTATTAAATAATATATAAATGTATCAATTAGTGACTTATATTGAAGTTTTAATATCGGCAAATTAAAACGAAAACGCAACATTGTTCGAAAACATTTATTCAAAATTTATTTCAACAAATAGATTAACTAATATGTTTTCTAGAAAATAACAAAATATTATATTACATTTCGTATATTTTATTTATGATATATAAAAATGTAATTTCTGTATTAAAGAAGTATTTGTTACGGCTAAGTAAACGGTATTAAATAATGATCATATTTCAGATTTAAAGAAATACTAAATTCAACAAACCCGGTAAATACGTCATTTTTATTTACATGCAGTGCAGGATTCACACTTGCTAGCTTACTAGAAGCTAATTAAAGTGTTACATTCCCTTACATGTTCTACATGGACTTTTTATGCCAGAATTTATAATGCTACATATTAAATGAATGTATTAGTAAGAGATTTTAAATGTATGTTTTATGAATTTAATGACCAAATGACCATGACCGTTTAATGACATGGTAACAAAGTTATGTCAAACGTCACTAAATAATCAAATTGAACTTGATATTGAAACTGTTGCATTAAACAATTCGACGAATTTACGCTTTGTGTTCAACACAAAGGGAATATTACCGGGAAATTGTTACACGTGTCAATACCATTCTTGACATATGTGGTTATTAGCGCGCTGTTATGCTATTGGTCATTTTGACCCGTTCAATCCTTTTTTAGTTTGATTTCACACTGTACACGTAACAGTAGTTTTACATCTCTAGTACTGACAGTGACGTAACAAAAGGGTGGCACAAAGGGAGAAATGACACGGTCTCCAGGACCGAAGGAGCTCCTAGAATGTTTTCTTTTTCAATATAGTACCAACGCTCATTAAATTAGAATTTACTAGACAGATAATTAAGCAAAAATGCACACAATAATTATAATAGTGTTGGTAAGAACACCTACTAGCGATGTGACGAATATTCACATTCGCAATAGATTATGCGAATTTTTTGCGAATGTATTTTGCAACGAAAAGTGAAAATAATTTATAAAATAACAATGCAACTGATTCGTTTTACAATATTTTTATTTCAGTTACTACTTGAACTTGCAATATAAAATAACAATTATATAATAACCAAAATAAACTTTCAACTTTTTAAACTAAACTGAGCTAAGTAAATTACCAAATTATTAATTACACTAAACTACTTTAAATGATACCTTTACTGAGAACACAAATGATAGGATTTATATTATATTACTAAGTAAAGAATTTAGTAATTAAATTGGAGTAAAGGAATATTGAACTCAGGAATAAAAGTTTTAATGCCATATGCCAAGATTTGGCGCCATATTTCAAAAGCCGATATTCGCATTCGCAGGCGCGAATGTTGGAGTTTAAAATTCACATTGTAGGAAATCAAACATTCGTTATTTTCCTAATACCCACCTACTTTATTTAGTGATTTATAAAAATGAAACTACAACATCAAGCTTTTTTACATTAAGTAAGGTCCCATCCTTTAAATGGGCTAGTCCAGCGGTCTCAAAGTGTGGGGCGTGACCCTCAAGGGGGGCGCAATGAAGTCTCCGGGGTGGCCCTAAGCTTGGTTGAAAAATTAATTAAATTTACTTACAAAATAATAAAGCAAACTTTTAATTTTTAAAATTACAACAAGAGTATAATTTTTAGTCAACGTCGTAAGAGTGCCGAACATTTTATTTTTTTTAGTTTACCGGCAGTAAAATAATGTGCGTGTACACTGACATGTTTTCAGTACAGCGCGGGAGATGACTCTCGTGTAGCTAGCACCTAGCATGCCTGGTTGTTGTACAAGCACATCCTTTACACTGAAGCTCTTTTTATTATTATTGCTTTGAGTTGCAAATAACAATTATGTATTATAGTAGCTAAAATAACTAAATAAATTGTAATTGTTTGTATAGAATTTGTTCTTTGATTACGATTAAACCTATTGCCCCATTAGAGTATGCATAGAATGTGCAAAACTTAACTAAATAAAAATTGACTGTAAAATGTCAAATGCGACTCCCTTATAATATATAGTATGCTTACATGTAGCGGGGCCCGGCTTACAGCTGGATTATGCAGGGGGCTTGAAGTAAATAGTTTGAGAACCGCTGGGCTAGTCTACTCTGAGAAGTTATTAAAATCAACGACCGAACTCTGGTAGATCAAAGTGGACCAATGAGGATATAAATCCACTAAGAAGGAAAAGGTATTCGTTCATTAGTCATAGGTATCGTAATTTGTAACAAATCTTTAAAAATTAGAAGGTTTTCTTTATTTACTTGCTTTTAAAGGTCAAACAGGTGCTTTGCTTCATTAGAGAGTGGCCACCGTCAACCTGCGAGTTGTCCGGTTCTGGTATTTGTAAAAGTACGTGTTCATCTTACCTTAATCACCGCGCAAAATTTCAGCTGAAATAAAACATTTAATTCAAATTTAATTAGTCACTGTCCATTGTATCATTAGCTTGTAGCACGATAGCAAGTTAGAATTTCTACACTACGTTACAATTGCTTTATGAAAGGTAAAAATTAGCTTACTGTAAAATTGAAACTGCACTGCAAGACAATATCATACCTAAGTAAATGGTATTAAATAATGATCTTATTTCAGATTTGAAAAAGTACTAAATACAGCAAAGCAGGTAAACACGTAATTTTTATTTACATGCAGTGTAGCTTCACACTTACTAGCTTACTACAAGCTAATTAAAGTGTTCCATTGCATTACATTTTCTACTTGGACTATACATGCAAGAATTTATAATAATGCTATATATTGAATGAATGTATTAGTAAGAAATTTTAAATGTGTCTTCTATGAATTTAATGACGTGGTCACTGGCGTAGCTAGGTATGGGCGAGTCGGTGCAGTGCATAGGGGCCCCCAAGCTCAGGGGGCCCTCGGACTTTTATAACTTATATTTATATTTTAACGGTTTCACAGTGAAGTAATACTCTTAGTAAATAGTTATTCCCGACAATGCATGCAAAACTATTATAACAAAAACATAAACAATAACAAAAATTCTAAAGGGATTGTACTTAGAGTCTTAGAGCGTAATATCGCTAACAATATACAGAAAAGGCAGATGTATATTTCCTTTGGTCTACTATTAAAACATCATAATAATTGATCTGGATAAGATAGAAGGAGTGACATAAGTAAAAACATAGCATGGTGCGCTGAAGGACTCGATGTCTCGATGTGTTTGGACCTTAATCGATATACTCGTACATTGTTTGTCGGGGTACCGTAGCATTACATTATTTATCTTGTTCCCTGTAACATTTTTTTTTTTTTTTTTTTATTATCTCAATGAGTTAACAGCAATCTGCCAGTGCAGGCAATAAGCTTATGATATGACATGTTATAAAAGTGACATGTGAGAGAATCAATCCAATGACTGATCTCTGTAATTATTACATTCTATGTTGCAAGATATTCATTCACTGCTTATTTGAGCACTTATCTTAGGCCTAAAGCTAAGTCAGCTGGTTGACAACGCTTTAATCTACGGATTTCACTGTTATCACTCTCGTATAGTTGGTTTGCTAGCACATTTGGGTGATTAGAGAGTCTCTCACTATAATTAACACTGTACTGATAAATTACATCGTTGATGGATTCTAGTGGAATGTCCCGCTGAATAACCTCGTTGGATATATAGTATGCGGCGTCAACGATGGTACGTAAAACTTTATTTTGAAAACGCTGCAGTATGGAAATATTGGATTTGCTTGCCGTCCCCCAGAGCTGAATTCCGTAAGTCCAGATCGGTTTTAATATAGCCTTATAGAGTAGTATCTTATTTTCTAATGAAAGTTTCGATTTACGACCTATCATCCAGTACAGCTTGCTTAGTTTGAGGCCAAGCTGTTTACGTTTCGTAAAGATATGCTTCCGCCATGTAAGCTTCTTGTCCAGATGAATACCGAGATATTTAGCATCATCGGATTGTGGTAGTTCGCAGTTGTTAATTTTCACATTTCCTGTAACATAATGTTAACAATATTGCGTTCTAAGACTTTAAGTACAACTCTGGAGCTACTCTGGTTTCAGTCTAATCTTAACATAAGCAACTCTGGAATGCACATTCGTCTACTCTGCTTGAAGTAGCCCGCTCCAAAGAAACGTAATAGATTTAGACACTTGTCCATGCTGGTCCAAGGCACTGCGAGACGACATTCATTATATAATAGTCATTGAGATATACAGTTCTTTGTATCATAAACAGTTCTTATATCGACTTATGATTTGTAATTAGTAAATCCTAATTATTTTTAACAATAATAATTTGGCATAAATTAGAGATTTAAAATTATGGATAAAAAAAAGAAACTTAGTGGTGCAAACTTGAAGTGCAAACAACGTCAGGAAAGAGAAAATAGTAAACAAAAATTACCCAAAAAAAACAAATTTTTTAGTCAGCCTTCTACAAGTAGTTTTGGTGCAAATATTTCTGTTGATAGTGACTCAAATAATGTGACCACTGCAGTGCTGGTTGAGAAACCTGCTGAAGAAGATTTGGTAATTATTGCAGTCAAAGACTCCACTACCGATGACGATGTCATTGATCACATCAACGACGAGGATGTCTGCATGGCACAGGTAACAGCGGACGAATCATCGACTTCATCATTTTTTGAAAATGTGATCGATCAATCTTCTTATGACTTGGGAAACTTTACGAACAAGATATTAAGTGATAATAAAAAACGCCAAATACTTGATATGGGACCTTTACAGCAATGTTATTGTTCCATACAATCCCTGTCACTTCGGCAGAAGCTGAAAGATCATTTAGCAAATTAAAAATAATTATAAATTATATATAACAGTCGAAAACAAAGCTGCATCAAGCCTAGATTTAACCGAAGTCATTGATACTTTTGCGAAAAGTAAGGCTAGAAAAAGATTATAAACTAAATTGTTATTTTGTTATCAGTTTACTAGTACACATCAGTATAATAGGTAGGTCTGACTTTCATATAATAACTGGAAGAGATCACTTATAGGGATAAATTAGCCTTATCTGTATATAAATTGTCTTTTCACCACACCATATGTGCACCAAGAGTTTAAATTTCTGTCCCAGTTTGCGGGACGAAAGTGCCACTTTAGTCTTAAGAGAAATAGATTGACACCTGCACTAACCTTCCCGCAAAACAGTGGCAGAAATTTAAAATTTCGGTTACAAATTTGGTGCGAAATAGTATACCCGCTAGTACTAAGAAAGTAGGATATTCCAGTCAGCGTGTTTGCCACCCTTGTCTTCGGATAGGGGTCAGTTTTACACGCGGGTTGAAATGTCTTACTTTCTTCCCTCGGTGTGTAATATACTATTAATGTTTTATGTACAATAAATGTTTTACATACATACATGCATACATTTTTTGATTTACTTCGTTTTATTGATTAATACCAATAATATAAATCCAAGTATACATTCCTAAACTCTTCACCTGGGCGATCACTAAAGCACACACAAGACACACATACACATACATGTAGTAAGTAGTTTTGCAGTGCCATTTAAATATCTGACTTGAAAAACCTAAACAGTTTAGTTAGGGGTCCAGATTTTTTTTTTGCCCTTGGTTACCTAGCTACGCCACTGGACATGGTAACAAAGTAATGTCAAACGGCTCTAAATAATCAAATTGAACTTGATATTGAAACTATTGCATTAAACAATTCGCAGAATTTACGCTTTGTGTTCAACACAAAGGGAATATTACCGGGAAATTGTTACACGTATCAAAGAAAAGACTTCTTGTCATATGTGGTTATTAGCGCGCTGTTATGCTATTGGTCCCTTTGACCCGTTCAATCCTTTTTTAGTTTGAACAACAGGGTGGCACAGCATGAAGAATGACACGGTTTCCAGGCCCGAGGGGGCCACATAGGCGTGTCTATTTTATTAAATATCTAAATATTGACGGAGATATAGCAAATAAAAATTTGAATTGTAGTTTTAGCGCTAGAAATGGTCGGACATATTTGTATGATGTGAAATGCATTTTACCGTGAGTTATTTGTTGAGTAGGTTAGTGCTGTGGTAATGTTCTGTAACTGTTGCTAGTCAAATAATCAAGTCAAATCAAAGAATAATAAGTTTTTATTTTATTTAACCCTGCTAAGGCAGACATAATATTGAAATTTTATTGTTCCTTGAAATAGCTGTAAATATTATTTGATATTTTCATATATAAATACATATAGCAGAGATTTATGAGCTGTAAGGTTGGTAACCTTACACAAGGATTGTGATGTGATTCCTTGAATAATTAGAGAGACAAAATGACTTTTTTAATTGTTAATATATCTTAACATACAGGGTGTCCCAAAATTCAACGATAAGCCGGCACCAAAAGGTGGTCCTGCTCATGAATACACAAGAAAAAAAAAAAAAAAAAAAGTGAGTTACACGATGAGTTAAAGTGGACTGAAAGTAAAAATCTTTAAACATTTTAGGGAAAAAAGTAATTTCGATTGAATTTTGTGTAAAAACTACTAACATTCTGGGAGTTTTAATGATTGTGATGGATAGCAGTGCTATTTAGGTTGCCGATACAAAAAAAAAATCAGAAATATTTGAAAAATTGTGGTCATAGTAGTTAAAAATATCTTAATGTGTTTCAATTTTCGAAAAAAAAAATTTTTTTTTCTAATTCCTAAACAAAAGTAGATAATTTTTTTTTTCTTTTTTTCTTGTGTAGTCATGAGCAGGAACACCTTCTGGTGCCGGCTTATCGTTGAATTTTGGGACACCCTGTATAAGGAGTTATTAAAAAATAATTGAACATTTGAGGTTCTAGTAACCCACTTTATCAATATATAGTACACTTTTATAGAAATTAAGACATAGGACACAAGCCCATTTTAACCCAGCGTATACAAGCTACAACACTGAACCTACTTCTACCTTGTAAATGCAATCAGCTGTCTCAGACTGAAAGGAATATGCAATGGAATGAATAGTCTCTTTCATAACAGTGGTGTATCGATAAAAATTAAAGTAAAAGTTTGCTCTCATGATAAATTATGTTAGTGCAACACAATTCCAACACACCCTACAGTACACCGTCTTTTCGCCGTCGCTTAAATATGTTTGCAATGTGCGACCGGCCTACGTTCGAGAGCATGCGAGAAATGAGGTCGCATAGGGCGCCAAGATGAGGGGTGCCAAATGTAAAAAAAGACTCGCTCTACTGTAAATTAATTAGACAACGAAACAAACGACGAATCTTCCAAACAGGGGCGAGACGGCTCCTAATAATGATTTGACATCTACAAGGTATATCCAGGTAGAAAGGTTTCAGCTGAAATTTTGCACGGTGATATCTTAAGCATAGATAAATAGGTAATCGCATATCTGCTTGACCTTCCTTGGTAATTTAAAAAAAAAACAACGTATGCAAATTTTTGAAATATTTCTTCTATAATAATTATAAATATACTCGTATTATATACTTCAAACTGTTCTTATAATATTGTTATTACGTGATTTTTCAACTGGCAACGGTAGTGTAAAACGCACTCTCTCTATCGCACTTATTGCTTCCCGCAGCGCTTCTCACACTAGCTCATGTAATATTTGTTTAAACTTAACAACTTTGCCTTATTCATAGTACCTCCTAGTAAACATGCAATTCTCTATTTATTTATCCTTAATCACCGTGCAAAATTTCAGCTGAAATCAAACACTTAATTAAAATGAATCACTGTCTCTTTTATCATTAGCTTGTAGCACGATAGCAAGTTAAAATTTCATCACTGCGTTACAATTGATTTATGAAATGTAAAAATTAGTTTGCTGCAAAGTTGAAACTGCACTGCAAGACAATATCTTAACCTAAGTAAACTGTATAAAATATTGATCATATTTCAGATTTAAGGAAATACTAAATTCAACAAACCGGTAAAGACGTAATTTTATTTACATGCAGTGCAGGTTCACACTTACTAGCTTACTGCAAGCTAATGAAGTGTTACATTTTCTACCTGGACTTCTATGCAAGAATTTATAATGCTATATATTGAATGAATGTATTAGTAAGAGATTTTAAATGCATGTTCGAATTTAATGACCAAATGACCATGACCGTTTAATGACATGGTAACAAAGTTATGTCAAACGTCACTAAATAATCAAATTGAACTTGAAATGGAGACTATTGCATTAAATAATTCGCCGAATTTACGCTTTGTGTTCAACACAAAGGAAATATTATCGGGAAATTGTTACACATGTCAAATACCATTCTTGTCATATGTGGATATTAGCGCGCTGTTATGCTATTGGTCCTTTTGACCCGTTCAATCCTTTTTTAGTTTGATTTCACACTGTATACGTAACTAGTTGTTTTATATCTCTAGTACTGACAGTGACGTAACAATAGGGTGGCACAGCGGGAGAAATGACACGGTTTCCAGGCCCGAGGGGGCCACTGGAATTTTTTTCTTTCAGTATTATACCTACGCTCATTAAATTAGAATTTACTAGATAGATAATTAAGCAAAAATGTACACAATAATTATAATAGTGTTGGTAAGTATACCTACCTATTTTACTTAGTGATTTATAAAAATGAAACTACAACGTCAAGGCTCTTTACATTAAGCGAGGGCACTATTCGTTGAGTACTCATTTCTTAGGGGTCAGTTTTATATTGTACGTAATTTATGGATGGCCCCTTATCCAGTTCAATAGACAGTCCTTCCCTCTCTGCATGTGACGTAATTAAATTATTCGCGTACAATTAAATAAGAAGAAAATATGTAGAAATTAAGCTTGAAGCGTATATAATCATAGATTCGTTGTGGGTAATTTTCAACGTTGACAATTACAGCAGAGACCCGTAAGCGCATCCGTCTCTACCAGTCACGTCCTAGAACATATCTTGACGTAATAGTTTTGTGAACTGATTTCTTAGGGTTCGATTTCTTAATTGTTGATTGAACTTGATGTTAATAAATGTATATTGGCGTTTTTATTTTTTTAAATATCTAAATGTTGACGGAGATATAACAATTAGAAATTTGAATTATAGTTTTAGAGCTATAGATGTCGGCCATATTGATAACGTAACATGTCGCACTATTAAGGGATCGATCAGTTGTTTGTTATATGGATAAGAGGTCTGTGTTAAGTATGCTGTCTCTTTTACGCTATGTTGTACAAAAGAGATAGCAACTTAGCAGACGTGACGTTATTTGTTTTAGAATTTTGGAATAATGTTGGGTCCTTTTAATAATTAAAGGGAAGAAATGACTTTTATTTGTTAATATCTCCTAAAATATAGCGAGTTATTAAAAAATAATTGAAAAATTGACGTTTTGGTAGCCAACTTTATCAATATATTGCACAGTTTTATAGAAATTAGGCCATTTGTCACGGGCCTCATACGGTATAGTACATATGGTACGGCACTGAGTACTGACGACTCATTTGATTGTTGTGTCAATAGCAGATCCTGTCGGTATATTGCTGACGTATTTGTATGCTGAACAAACTGTTACATGACCAACAACCAGTGACCTTATAAAAACTGGATCAACTGTTCAAAAAACATCTCATTGTCACATGACAAGCTTTCGGTTCAAGCTAACGTATCTCCCTTCTCCCTACCACCTTGTATACTCTCCTGCTCACCACATGCGTGGGAGTTCGGGCTCATAACACTCCAGCATCTCCTGAATAATTGCACCTGGACAGAGATGTAATGTGTTGGTGTGATAATACAGATTGATTATTTTTATAAGATTTTATACATGAAAATTTGTTAAAGATTAGGGGAAGATGGAGGAATGGCGGTCACTTAAGCAGTAATCGAAATATTTTCTTATTTTAAGGACTAAAGAACGAACGTGTTTACGAGTGAGATAAAACACACGGCACGAACGTAACTAAACTGATTTTAAACTGTTTTTGAGCATATATTCAGCGACTAGATTTCTCGGTCGCAGGGCATTTGTTGGTTTTATCAACAGAGATGTTTACGAATACTATTAAAAAATATTTAAAGACATACATACAATCAAATATAACATAATAGAATTCCCTATTTTGCTATTGTTAAAAATTCTATAAAGTCACACAGCTCGATATGGCTCGTGCTCGGTTTCGACTTCGACTCGTGTGCCTTTCCTCATGTTTTATCTCACTCGCATACATGTTCGATCTCTCACTAACAACATAGTTGTAGTCACATTCGCTTCGGGTTCGCAACCAGTCGCCTCGTGTACAGAGAGCCTTAAGGTAAAAGTAACTGAATTTTTGCATAGTTTTACTATTTTAACATAGGTAATAGCGAACAATTATTGGGGTATTACTGTCCATTCGAAATTACTTAATCCTTAATACTTTATTGCATTCCATAATGTTACAAATGATGTTAAGATATGTTTAGGTAGTAAATTAACACAGATTTTCTTCTAAAATTAACTAATTTTAATCACACATTTTCTTTATTTTTTATATTTTAACCAATCTTAACGTAAACATTCTTTATTTATAATAAACCAAACATATTATTATTATTTTTGTATTTGGACTATGAAAAATAACTACAGATAAAGACGCCTAAGAACTCTCCCTTTGCTCTCACAATAATCGCATAGATTCAGTGTAAAAATCGATAATGGTCTTTTGATTGATCACTAAAAACGTAAAGAACTTTCATAAAATTTAACAGCCCCATAGGATACACTAATATGTTGGTAATAATTGACATTTAGAAAGATATTGATTGGTTTAAATCACTTTAAGCTTACCTTCATCGATTTTTAATTTTTTCATAACAAAAAACGTCCTTACTTTTACACAGCTATCCGACTCACTGGTGTTTGGTAAATAAGTATACTCAGACGTATACTAGACAGCGGTACTAGTAGCGTTAGCGAAATGTTTTTGGAAGTTTTAGATTGCAATGTGACTGGCATTACCCACTGACCGCTATTCCCTCACCTTCCACTAAGATTAAGAGTAGGCTAATTCTATTTTGCTTATGAATTTTGTTAATTCATTTTAGCATTCATTAAGCATAGTTAGATTTTAGTTTTAGATTTTCTGCTTTCCTTATAATTTGATTTTGCTTTTTACTCTGGCCTTTCATGTTTCCAATGTCATCCATTTGGGAGAAAGATTCTCTTCATTGCTGCGGTTACCCTTAACTTCGATTTCATAATAACATTTACAGGAATTGTGTACTGCCTACCTTTTCCAGCTGCTGATGTTGTTCGGCATTGCCATAATAGTAATTCGAGGTTTACTTCTGTCTCACCACCTTGACACTTAGGTGGGGAGGGGAGGGGAGTAATAATGTTATTTCCGGACCTAAGTGGACCGGAGTCCCAGAGTTGTACAGTTAGTTGGACATTCTAAGCCTTGGGTAAAAGTGTAATAATTTGTTTTAGTCAATTAATGTTTGAACCATGACGTTCTTTAACTTTTGGTTGAGTGGTATTAAAAGCTCTAGTTTTAGTGGAACTACTGCGTATGGCTTGTCCTTTGCACTCTTCTTCTTCCCTCTCGTTGTTCCTCGTCAGTATCCATGTATTTAAAAATCAATAAGTGTAAACAAAGTTTTTATTACCTACTTATTGAAAAGAGAACCACAACCAATATGTGAACAATGTAATAACCCCTAACGGTAAAGTATATTATTCTTCGATACGTAATATTCTCATATGCGTGAAAAATATAGGTTGATATTTGAAAGCAGGAAAGTTTGTAAAACCTTATTGCCTTTATTAATAAAACTAATTTAATCTCTTTATTTTAAATACCCTTACTAGTATCTATAAGTTGTAAATTATATTGTAAATGTATATATTCCTTTAAGTCCTAATAACTTTTGAAAGTTGTTGCACTCAAATAAGTATTAAAAAAAAGTTCTAATACATAAAATTATTAATTATAGAATTCATGAAAACACCGTGTTTTCATATTAATCAAATTTAATAGATTATGTACTAACCTAACCATAAATATATTAGGTGGCGGTGTAGTACACATATATGAGGTCATGACATCATAAAATCTCCTAACGTAGTAGGAGGTTCGTGGACTTGGCATCGGAAATAAGGCGACGTTAAATAAATTGCATTTACAGAAAGAATATATAGAATTCATTATAAAAAAGTATATCATTAGGTTTATCTGAATTCTCCAATTATGTTGCATTCTACATTGTCTAGAGAATCAAACTTTTTTATTAAGGCCCTTATTCTGTAAAGTATTTCCACCGGTGAAAAAATTTCATCGCTGTAAAATGACGTCACAAAAGCGATGATTCTTTATTTAAACAATTTGAACTATAGTTTGAATTTCAGTTCAAATTTTTGAATACACAGTATTTAAGTGAAACTGTATCTTATTTAATTATTACTTAATACTTAAATAATAATATGTATAAATGATTAATATATAGTTAAATGATTTTGCATTTGCTGTAGTTGGAGGATTCTATGAAAATATATGAATATATAAATATAAATATATCAGAAAGTGAGGTTATGTTGTTTGTCAATTATTGCTTCAGGTGAATTAGAGATTACGTGGGATTACAAAAAAATTGCTTTTTTGCATAAATTGTGCATGGCCATTTCCAATTTCTATTTATAATAACTATTTCCCCACTGATTTTACCGTTTTTTTTTTCGTAGATGCCATATTGACTTTTTTTAATAGATTTTGACATGTAGGAATTATATAAACAACTGTCATTGAAAATATTTTCTATTTTTTCTATTTAATACTTTGTCGTGATTGGTGAAATATTATATAATTGATGACATCGGAGAATACGTCATCGATACCAGTTTATACTTTTTCACCGCTGTATACTTATAAGGGCGGTGGAAAATTTTGCATATAGAATACCACTTTAGAGATTTTAAATACAGCGACCTTATTCGAGCGGTGAAAAAATTAAATATTTCCATTGATCGATTTTTTGAAAAGAACATAACAAAATTTACTTTTTACGCAATTCTTTTTTAAATAATATACAACTGACGACACAGTGGGCGAGAGCATTGATGCTTGACGCCGACTGCTGTGTCTTCGGGTTCGATCCCCGGACCAGATATATATTTTCTGGGTTTGGTTATTATGAACTTATATTGATTATGGTCATACATAATCATACAGTTATTAGGCAGTGGTGTAGCCCACATATATGAGGCCACGACACCATAAATACTGCCAACATTGAAGGAGGTCGTCGGTGATAGGACTCAGCATCGGAAATAGACCGACGTTAAATAAATTAAATAAACTAATATATGTAAAATAAGAATTATAATGTAATAAACTTTTACTTGGATCATTTGGTTATAACATAGGATACTTTTTAAGTATTAAACACTTTTCGAATAACTATAAAATAATAAAAAAAATATCCTTTTTGATTAAATTTTTAGGTTTTTCTAGGTTTTTGCGCAATTTTTCAATAGTCAGTTAAACTTCAGTTTTGGCATATCAAAATTTTAACGTAATGCGGCCGACCACAGTTATTTAACAAAAACTGTAACCCAGATATTTTGTTTCCTTAAACTATAGTTTGTTCGACAAGAACAAAAAATACTTCTGAGATACAAAACGGACTATTTGAAAATCATTTCTAATCAAATACAAAATCTAACGCAGTATTATAAAAATGTATTATTATTTTGTCTGTAGCTCATAAAAGACAAAATACAGCTCTGTCGTGAACTGCAGCTATGCAGATTAAATAAAATGTGTTAACAAACTCCTCCCTCAGACTCAATTTGTCGTAACGTCGTAATGTCGTTGTGTCGTCGTGTCGTAATAAATCGTGAATTCTCACGGCGATTGTCGTTTGATCCGATAATTCCGATTAAAATTGACATGTTTAGGTCAAGATGTAATTTCCGTTTGACTGTCATCATCACCTCCATTAGCTTTGTCGGCTGTCACACTGCACTGAAATAAAGCACTGCACACACTGATGCAATCTTATCACAGCGCGACTTCTCATGTAAAAGTTAAACTAAAAACTACAGGAGTATATAATGCGCCGTGGGTTATGCAACATTCTTTCTACGCCTCTAATTTACGTTTCATATAGTGTGTTTTCCAATTAGAGAGCCGAATGTGACTTAGTTCCTCAATGCATCGCATTATGCGGATGGTTAATGGGCTTGTGTTCTCATTTTTTAGAGGTCGATTTTTCAATTTCTGATCGAAATTGATGTTAATAAATGTGTATTGGCGTGTCTATTTTATTAAATATCTAAATATTGACGGAGATATAGCAATTCAAAGGTTGAATTGTAGTTTTAGCGCTAGAAATGGTCGGCCATATTTTTATGACGTGAAATGCATTTTAAAGTCAGTTATTTGTTGAGTAGGTCAGTGCTGTGAAAATGTTCTGTAGCTGTTGGTAGTCAAATAATCAAGTCAAATCAAAGAATAATAAGTTTTTATTTTATTTAATCCTGCTAAGGCAGACATAATATTGAAATTTTATTGTTCCTTGAAATATCTGTAAATAATATTTGATATTTTGATATATAAATACATATAGCAGAGATTTATGAGCTGTAAGGTTGGTAACCTTACACAAGGATTGTGATGTCACATGCATTTGGAATGTGTACAACGTTGAATCCCTTTAATAATTAAAGAGACAAAATGACTTTTTTAATTGTTAATATCTCCTAACCTATAAGGAGTTATTAAAAAATAATTGGACATTTGAGTAGTACACTTTTATAGAAATTAAGACATAGGACACAAGCCCATTGGAACATGCATTAGTTTTAAAATCTGTAAGTTCATCTATACTTGTTTATATTTGTTCTCAAAAACTGTTTATATTTTTTAACTCGATTTTATAAATTTAATTTTACTTTTAATTTTATTTAAAAAAATATTTTTACGGTTTAAATAAAATAAGAATTATTATACAAGGTATTAAATCATTTCATACACTGGTATTGGAAATAGTAATCAATATAATTGTCAACAACATTAAAAATTTCTACAGTTAGGGCGTCCGTAAATGAGGCGGCTGGTTGCAAACTTTAGCCCTGAATCAGCCCGAACCGAATGAGAATGGAATTGTGTTGTTAGTGAGAGAACGAACGTGTATACGAGTGAGAGAAAGACACACGTCAGGCATGAAAGAAAACTGATTTCAAATTAGTTTTGAGCATGTTTAGGGCGACTGTATTTGTATGTCACAGGGCATGCTTTTGATGGTGACATCATAAGCAGAGAAGTGAACAAATACTAATACGACACAATAAAATCCCCTGTTATGCGATGGTTAAAAATTCTATAGAGTCACGAAACACGGCTCGACTACCGGTTTAGTTTCGTTCGTGCCGTGTGTTTTCTCTCACCCGTATACACGTTCTTTCTTCCACTAACAACACAGTTCCATTCTCATTCGGTTCGGGTAGATTCGGGGTTAAGGTTTGCAATCAGTCGCCTCATGTGCGCAGGGCCTTAATGCTAATTAGTTGGTATGGATTGCGCACAATATGCAAGAGCATAATATGCCAGTGGCAAACAATTTGAACGTTTATTGTAATATGAATAATATAATACATTTATAAAATAAATAAAAAATTGTTTGTACCATTTGTTTTAATTCATTCAACATTTTTCAACAACACAAAACCTATTTTGGGTATTGTAAAAGTGATTACTTCTTGTTTAGAAATAGTATGCATTATTTTTTTTTTTGCTGGTTTTCCTGGAGTATTATGCCATTTGGGAATCTTGAATAGTTGCGTCAATTTTAAAAAAAAACTTGCTATTGTAGCGTTCATACTTTTTTTTACACCACGATGAGTGAAAGTGGACAAAGTAAAAATCTTTCAAAATTTTAGAGAAAAAAATAATTTAGATTGATTTTTGTGTAAAAACTGCAGACATTCTGGGATTTTTAATGATTGTGGTGGATAGCAGTGTAAGTTAGGTTGCCGATACAAAAAAAAATCAGAAATATTTGAAAAAATGTGGTCATGATAATTAAAAAACATCTTGAGGGGTTTCAATTTTCGAAAGATTTTAATTTTTTTTTATAATTTCACAACAAAAATGAGATACATTTCTTTTTTCTCGACTAGTCATGAGCAGGTCCACCCTCTGTTGCCCGCTTATAGTTGAATTTTGACACACGTTGTATATTATATACATATATAAATAAATCAAAAGATCTTCTACAAGTTGTAATTCTATTATTTTCAATAATAATAGTATTACTTTTATTTTTAAGATGACAAATGGAGAAATATGAAAAAACAAGATAAATATGTACAAATACAAATATTCCTTAAAATATTTAAATTCGTGTCCTACATATATATATTTATAATTGTAGAATTTATAATGGTACATATTCAATGAATGTATTAGTACGAGATTTTAAATGTGTGTTCTATGAATTTAATGACCAAATGACCATGACCTAATGACATGGTAACAAAGTTATGTCAAACGGCTCTAAATAATCAAATTGAACTTGAAATGGAGACCATTGCATTAAACAATTCGCCGAATTTACGCTTTGTGTTCAACACAAAGGGAATATTACCAGGAAATTGTTACACGTGTCAAATACCATTCTTGTCATATGTGGTTATTAGCGCGCTGTTATGCTATTGGTCCTTTTGATCCGTTCTATCCTTTTTTAGTAATAATAGGGTGGCACAGCGGGAGAAACTGAAATTTTCAATTTCAATATAATACCTACGCTCAATATGGTCTTATTCTGTAAAGTATTTCCACCGGTAAAAAATCGCTGTATTTTTTAGAACTGTCAAACAATTCGAATTATAATTTGAATTTCAGTACAAATTTTTTAATACACAGTATATGTATAGTCATATGAATATACAAATATAAATATATCAGAGTGAGGTTATGTTCCTTGTCAATTGACTTGAACAATTGACATGCATTCGTGCTTGTCAAGTGGTTGAATTTTTAAATATTTGAATATTCCGAATGCCGTGATTGGACAAATATTTTTAAAATTGATGACGTCTTAAAATACGTCACTATACTTTTTCACCGCTGTATATTATAAGGACGATGGAAAATTTTGCATACAGAATACCACTTTAGATATTTTAAATACAGCGACTTTATTCGAGCGGTGAAAAAATTAATATTTCCACTGCTGAAAAAATAAGGTCGATTTTTTGAAAAGTTACAGAATAAGGCCCTAAATTAAAATGTACTAGATAGATAATTAAATAGAAATGCACAAAATAATTATAATAGTGTTAGTAAGTATATCTGCGTACTTTATTTCGTGATTTAAAAAATGAAACTACAACGTCATGTTTTTTCACATTAAGGGAGGGCCCCATCCTTTGAATGGGCTTGTGTACTCTGAGAAACTATTACAATCAACGATTGAACTCTGGTAGATCAAAGTGGACCAATGAGTCTATGATTATGTATGTAGTAATTCAATTTAACTTGATAACAATCAAACCCTGATATCATAATTCTGCTGTGGAGATCGAACCCGAAGACACAAGAGTCAGCATTAATGCTCTCACTCACTGTGTCATTGTGAAAACCAGAGGACCATCACTTACGGCGTCCGCACATGAGAATTTTTAAAATAACATAATGGGAGATTTTATTGTGTCGTATTTGTATGTATGTATGTATCTAAATACTTTTGAAAAGTGTTTGTGCACATCTCTGTTCATGATGTCACCATCAAAAGCATGCAACCACATGCAACCAAGGATTCCTTTGCGACCGAGAAACATAACCCTCTCACTAGCAACACAGTTCCATTCTCATTTGGTTCGGGCAGATTCGGAGCTAAGGTTTGCAACCAGTCGCGTCATGTGCGGACATTCTTAGGCCCTCCGTCCACGAGGCGACTCGTTGCAAACCTTAGCCCCGAATCTACCCGAAGCGAATGTTATTACAACTGTTGTTAGTGAGAGATCGAGATATGAGATATGAGATAAAACACGAGAAAGGCACACGAGTCGGCTGTTGCAAACTAAACGCGAACGAAGTTTTCAACGAACACGAGCACGAGCCATGTCGAGCTCTATAGAATTTTTAACAATAGCAGAACAGGGGATTCTATTATGTTATATTTGATTGTATGTATGTATTGAAATACTTTTCGTAAACGTCTCTGTTGATGATTTCATCATGAAACCAACAGTGCCCTGCGACCTAGAAATCTAGTCGCTGAGTATATGCTCAATATCAGTTTCAAATTGGTTTAGTTACGTTCGTGCCGTGTGTTTTATCTCGCTTGTAAACACTTTCGTTCTTTTACTAACAACACAGTTGTAATGACATTCGCTTCGGGCAGATTCGGGGCTAAGGTTTGCAACCAGTCGCGTCGTGTGCTGAGGGCCTTAGAGTAAAATCTTAGAGAAAAAACTGCTTTTAGCAACGTCATTTAGTTATGTATCATCTATTTACTAAAATTACTCGGTGACTCAACAAACGAAGGGAATTGGTTTAGCTCCGTTGTTATTTTTGTTATCAATGCAGAGAATAAAATAAGTTATTACATAATACTTTATAACACACTTTAATTATAAACACACAGTCCTTATCTAGTCCTTATCTGACATACACTCCTAGAGTCACCGAGTAATGTAATTTTCAGTATCGAAAGATGTTACTCTAAGTGATGGTCCCCTGGTGGAGCTGGAGACGATTGATTTTATGTTTGCGTGAACGACATGGCCTGCAATTAAATGTCACTAGAAAGTGTTAAGGACAATAAACCATACTCGACATTTTAAAGATATTTTATTTTAGTTTTATTGAAATAATTATATGATTTTCTAAAATCATAAATTTTAAAATATACTAATTAATGCCGCATCAAAATCAAGATACGACAGATGTCATAATGTAGATCTTCGAAATGTGAAGGTTCTAGAAATCTAGAATAGGTCTTTCGGTCTTTAATAGCTATGTTCCTGTCATAAATATTGTTATTAACAATTTTATGAGATCACATTTACAGCTTTATTTATAACAAAATTATTTCGATTACGTAATCCATTTATTGCGAAAATATAGAAAAGGAGGTATAATTCATCCAATTTACGACTTTAAATTTGTTGTATTTATTATCGGCTTATGTTGTCAGATCTAGTTCATTACTGAGACATCTCTGAAATTTGAGTTGAGTGTGTAGTTAGAATTGTCGCACATGGGGCGACTGGTTGCAAACTTTAGCCCCGAATCTGCCCGTACCGAATGAGAATGGAACTGTGTTGTTAGTGAGAAAACGAACGTGTATACGAGTGAGAGAATACACAAGGCACGATTGAAACTAAACTGGTAGTCGAGCCGTGTATCGTGACTCTATAGAATTTTTAACAATGGCACAACAGGGGATTTTATTGTGCCCTATTTGATTGTATGTATGTATTTAAATACTTTTGAATAGGTTTTGTGCACATCTCTGTTGATGATGTCATCATCAAAAGTATGCAACCAAGGATGCTCTGCGACCGAGAAATAGACTCGCAGCAAACGTACTCAAAACCAGTTTGAAATCAGTTTAGTTACGTTCGTGCCGTGTGTTTTATTTCACTCGGAAACACGTTCGTTCTTTTACTAACAACACAGTTATAATGACATACGGTTCAAGCAGTTTCGGGGCGAAGGGCCTTAAGCGACGGCGAATTCGGACATAAATCGTCGGCTTGGTTGAGGGAATAGAATTCTCAAAGCAAGCCGACTCCTGTGTTCTTTGCATGTGTTGTGTCACAATACATACATACCACGCACTGATACGACAGTACGCCAAGTTAAATTTGTATACTGTAGGTTGTATTGGAGTTGTTTTGCACTAACATAATTTATCATGAGAGCAAACTTTTACCTTAATTTTTATCGGTACACCAGTGTTCCCTTCCAGTCTGAGACGAGTGCTTGCAATTACAAGGTAGGGATAGGTTTAGCGATGTAGCTTGTATACTCTTGGTTAAAATTCGCTGATATCCCAGTAAACATTTGGTGAAGTGTCATGTTTTGTGACGTTTCTATCACTATTTCACTTCAATTATAGTTCGCATCAACTTTATCTTCATTTGTATTCCGACATGTGGAGTGGTTCTGTCATCTGTAGCCGATAAAACAGACATTTCATATGAAGAATTGTGAGAATTGTGAGAACTCTTTCATGACAAAAAAATCATACGCATTTCCAATATGATGTCAAAGTGACTCCAAAATTCTCCAAAATGTTTACTGGGATATGAGACCTGCGTAACGCCCGTATACGGACGACTTTGCCGCTTGCTGTGTGCGACATTCATTACATTTACAAATAGTAGTGCGTATAAACTTGTTGAATACCGCTGGGATGCTATCGTCGTTATCTCGAAATTTAAAAATCGAAGATGCCCTACTAATGAACTAAACGATTGATATATGAGCTATAAAGCAGTTTCGTAATTTAATCATTGTGGTAAGAATTTGTATTATACCTTAGATATGGCACTGTTTTAGAAATTGCAAAGGCGGAAGATGGCCGAGAGCATTTATCTTTAACGTCAGACTGCTGTGTCTTCGGGTTAGATATCTGGGCCAGAGCTTTAGTTTCTGATTTCATCAAGTTAAACTGATTATATTCTTACATAATCATAAACTTATTAGGCAGCGGTGTAATAAACATATATGAGATTACGACACTACAATCTGTCAACTTAATAGAAGGTCCTTGGTGATAGGACTCTACATCGCACTTAGGATGAATTAAATATTGTCTGCAGAAAACATAAATTTATATTAATTAATATTGCTGGAGATTATTTAATGGTAATTGGAGGCTCCAAAAGTAAATAAAATGGCGTAATTACAATAAACTGATTCTCAAATCAAACACAGTATTAATTATTATATATATAGTATATCAAGTTTCATATATAGATCAAAAGATATTTTCTCCTATTGCCATCTAACGGAATATAGTATAATATTATTTAGTTGGAGTACAAACCAAAAAATTTAGTTTATTAAATTAAAAATATTATAATTATGGTAAGTTACCTATGGTGACTTAAAAATATATAAATATTAATAAGTAGTAGAAATTTGAAAGAAAATATAATTTCGTAATTGTATAATAGCTACAAATGTAATCAAATTTAAGCAAATTGTATTGTTAGATTCGTTCCTTCTATTAAAGATGCAAACCACTCGGTAATAAAGAACACTGCATGAATAAAATAATTATGCTCTATACTTGTTACTTTTAACTATTACCTTCAGTGTAACACTAGGAAAGTACTCTTGTATTGTTTTCCATGGATTTTGTTATAAAAATTGTGTACAGCTCTTTTTCGTCACAGATTGTATTTCAAATATTTAAACCAATATTTTACATGAACTAACAGTTTAATTGGATAGATGGCAGTGGTGTTACTTATTTCTTTTTCAATTTCAAGAAACAATAAAATTTTTCACAGTTGCAATCTTAAATTTGAAAATTATTGTCTATTGATTTACAATAACTTTATTTTAATAAGTATTTTATTCCTTCTCTCCCTTTTAGCCATCATAATGTCATTTTTTTAGCTTATTTACTGTTATTATTTAACGACGGTCTATAAAATTTCTTGACTATACTAGTTATACTAGCATATTTGTCACAATGGGCTTGTGTCCTCATTTTTTAGTGGTCGATTTTTCAATTGTTGATTGAAATTTATGTTAATAAATGTATATTGCTGTGTTTATTTTTATTAAATATCTAAATATTGACGGAGATATAGCAATTAAAAGTTTAAATTGTAGTTTTAGCGCTAGAAATGGTCGGCCATATTTGTATGACGTGAAATGCATTTTAACGTCAGTTATTTGTTGAGTAGGTCAGTGCTGTGGTAATGTTCTGTAGCTGTTGGTAGTCAAATAATCAAGTCAAATCAAAGAATAATAAGTTTTTATATTATTTAACCCTGCTATGGCAGACATAATATTGAAATTTGAGTGTTCCTTGAAATAGCTGTAAACAATATTTGATATTTTGATATATAAATACATATACCAGAGATTTATGAGCTGTAAGGTTGGTAACCTTACACAAGGATTGTGATGTCACATACACTTGGAATGTGTACAACGTTGAATCCCTTTAATAATTAAAGAGAAAGAATGACTTTTTTAGTTGTTAATATCTCTTAACATATAAGGAGTTATTTAAAAATAATTGAACATTTGAGGTTCTATTAACCCACTTTATCAATATATAGTACACTTTTATAGAAATTAAGACATAGGACACAAGCCCATTATGTAAACACATAATTTTACTTTCATAACAATCAAACCCAAAATATAAATATCATTTTGGTCCGAGGACAGAACCCAAAGACGTACCAGTGTAGCGTAGAGTATAAATGCTCTTGGTCACTTTGTCGTCTAACTTGAATAATTATTTTATAAATATTCAGAGTGATATTATCATTATACGATCATTCCGCCTGTGTAGCAGGCAACTACACATACATCATTTTTTTGTACATCTTTTTTTCTAATGGATTTACCAAACGCAGTATTCCACTCTAATGGGAAGGAGTCTTATGCTTAGCGTCCACAGACCAGTTCGGAAAGCAGTCCGTTTAATAAATGAATCCTTGAAGAGAAGGGAAGCGGAGAGGGAGTCATATGCAGCGACATGCATTTACACAAGGTAAGACCCAGTAAACATTTTGGAGTCACTTTGACATCATATTGAAGATGCGTCATGATTTTTTTGTCATAAAAGAGTCCTTTTATAGTTCAGTTTCTCACATTCTTTCATATAAAATGTCTACTTTATCGGCTACAGATGGCGAAATTACTCCACCTGTCGGAATACAAATGAAGATAAAGTTGATGCGAACTATAATTGAAGTGAAATAGTGAGAGAAACGTCACTAAATAGGGCACTTCACCAAATTGTTTACTGGGGAGTCAACACAATAGTTGACGGAATAAGTATATGAAGGGAGAATACGAGCAAACAAAACGATTCCGCTAGCACAAAACTTCTTCACCACTTCCCTTCTCTCCAACATTCGATATTAAGGATCGTCCATTGACATTTCCTTAATTTAAACTATTTATATTTTTAATTTTATACTACTTTTATAATTGTCATTGTACTTCGAAAGGTTTCTTCCTCTTAAGGCTTGTCGCACACTGCAAGCGTATTTAAATGACGGCCAATTCAGGCGTAAATCGGCAGCTTGGTTGCGCGGCTAGAACTCTCAGAGCAAGCTGACTCTTCTGTTTTATATATGTGTCACAATACATACATACCACGTACCGATACGACAGTACGTCAAGCCAAACTTGTGTATTGAAGTTGTTTTGCACTAACATAATTTATCATGAGAGCAAACTTTTACTTTAATTTTTATCGATACACCACTGTTAAGGAAGAGACTATTGCATTCCGTTTCATATCCTTTCCAGTCTGAGACGGCTGATTGTATTTACAAGGTTGTATTTACGCTTGGTTAAAATTCGCTGATATACGCTTCCCGTATGACAGCTAAGTAACGCCCGTATTCGGACGGCTTAGTCGCTTGTAGTGTGCGAGGCTTCATTACATGTACAGGGTTCGTATAGGTAAAGCGTAGTAGCGTTGTTAATTTAAATTACTGAATTTTATTTATTATTTAATTATTTATATTTAACGTCGATCTATTTCCGATACCGAATTTTATCACCGATGACCTCGTACTATATTGGCAGTTTGTGTGGTGTCGTGGCACCATATATGTGAATTACACCACTGCCTAATACGTTTATGATCATGTATATACATACTCAATTTAATTTGATAACAAGCAAACCCAGAAAAAATAACTCTGGTTCGGGAGTCGAACCCGAAAACACAGCAGTCAACGTAAGACAGTTATGTAATTTTAGAAGGATAGAATTGGTAGGATGCGCAGTAGTATCATATTAAATGTACTCGTACTCCGCTAGTTGTAGACAACACAATTAAATTCACGCTCGTATGTCCCATCAATAACTAACCGCACAGGAAGTATCACTTTATACGAGTAAGTATATCTAGAAATCTAATACCAGGTTTTGTTTACAAATTCTTGAATATTAAATGAAACGCTTTAAAATGCGTGGGTCATTCAAATATAAATCGGAATATTTTAAATCAGATTTAGAAATGGAGTACTTTACTATTCTACATAGGTTCCTTCAACAGCAAAACATTTTCTCCATATAATAGGATATGAACCTTTATGCTGTGACATGCATAAGTCGTCTCAGAGATGAAATACGTCATCGAGATTATTTTTCCATTTTCACAACCATAGTAGTATAATACTTGATGGGATACATGACCCAGTTGTTAGTAGTGAATGACCTATCACACACACACGCGTATGTGTGTATGTTGTATAAAAGAGATTGAAAATATGCGAACGTGACGTATCACGCATAATGCGTCATTTTTTAACGTAGTATACATTTAATAATCAAAGAGACAAAATTTTCAAATTGTTTATACTTCCCAAAATATAAGAAGTTATTAGGAAAGGAATGGAATGGCGACCGTGGAGGCAGAGAGAAGAAGAAAAAGAGGCACAAGTGTGGAAGAGGAGCTAAGGAGAAGAGACAGGGAGATACAGCAACAGGAAAGAATGGGAAAAATCGAGAAGAGCAATTACAACACAAGATATAAAAGGATTTGGGAGAGAGAGATATCACATTACTTAAGAGAAAAAGTCACAAAAAACATGAGAAGGATTGCCAGATTTAGATTGGGAAACGAGGAGAAAGGAAACAGATACTGGGCAAATAGCGAGGAAATGATGTGCAGAGTGTGCGGAACGGAGATTGAAACATTAGAGCACATTAAGTTTTCATGTTAGAAAAATGTAATGAGCGAGAATAATATTGTGCAGTTATTAAAGGAAGACAGTGAAGGAAAGAGGTGGATGGCGGAAATAGACAAATGGAACGAGGAAAGAAAAGTAACGCCAGAGCAGAAGTGATTTTAATCTGAAGTGACAAAGAGACGAAGAGACAAGACAAGAGATGAGGAAACGATGAGAATGAAGGAGGACTAGGGAAAATGAAGGGAGAGGGTCAACAGAAAGCAGATAAGTAATTTTGGAAATAGAAAGGTCTAGAATAGTTTTAAGTTTAATTTCAAGTTTAAGTTCTATGAAATGTATTAAGAATGTAGATTGTAAAGCCGAAAGGCAAGCAAATAATATAACATAATAATATAAGAAGTTATTATAAAGTAATTGAACATTATAGGTTCTGCTAGCCAGCTTTATTAATATATAGTACACTTTTAGAGAAATTAAGTCATAATTCACAAGCCTATTGCACACGTACTGTTCGTCCGCAGCATTGTCTTCCTTATTTCCTAATTTGGAGACGATTCGAGTATTACAGAAAGCCGTTTTCAGTCGCCATTTTTTCAAAATGAAAACCTAAATCATCAAAATTCAAGCTGGTAAAAAAAATATTTCAAACTAGCGCATCGAAATTGGTTCCGATAGTTGTGGTTAGACAATTTGTTAAATTCGGAAGGCCTATAACAGAACTAGAATTGAAAATCTTGTTCATAATTGTTTAGATTATTATTTTATTTCAATGTCTTTTACCTTAAATCATTAAATTACATACCCTTGTGCTTAATTACAATTTATTTGTGATGGTTATTCCTTAAAACCCTACTGCTTCTCTCTTCCTACTACTCTCCCTCCTGGTTCTACTCTGCCATTCCTTCTCTGTCTTCGCTGCTTCTCTTTATCTTCGCCATCCATTTCTTCCTTTTACTGCCACCTTTAATAACTGCACAATCTTCTTTTCACTTTTTACTTTTTTCTCACATGAATATTTAATGTGCTCCAGCGTTTCTATTGCTCTCCAGCACACCTTGCACATCCTTTCCTTCCTATTTTCGCAGTATCTGCTGCTTTTCTCTTCGTTTCCTAATCTAAATTAAGCTATAATCAACTTTTTCCATTCTTTCCTGCTGCTGTATATCTCTATCTCTGTATCCTTAGCTCTTCTCCACACTTGTGCCTCTTTTTCTTCTCCTCTCTGCCTCTTATGTCGCTATTGCGTTCCTTTCAAAGTACTCCTTTCTCCTTTTCGTGACTCTTCTTCCACCCTCCTCTTCTCCCGTATTTAGATTCTAGCCTTCACCATTTCTCAAAATCTAATTGTAAATTTGTAAAATCTCTGATTCGCTTCTATCTAATATAAACACATTGCTTGGCAACTTTTGACCTACTACAGTGACAAGGCGGTAATTTAGGAAGGATTCATGAGACGTCCTCTAAGACGTTAAATATGTGACATTTATAAGAGCACCGTTAAATGAATCTTAAATCTACTCGAAATTAATATAATTAGTAAAAGAATTAATTACGAAATTAAAATAGGGCTAATGTGAAATCTTTAATGTTTCCATTATGTTACGAGTACACTTCCCAGTGAACCAGCTACACCCACCCCCCACCCACAACTTCATGCTGCGGGGTATCAATTTAGCGCTGGAAATGACGCTTGAAGTAATTGATTATCTTTCCTTTTGAGTAGGTTAATTAGCACTCTTACTTCACACTCGGCACTCGGTTATACTCGTATCAACCTGGTTCAAATGATTCGTCTCTTACACGAGTATGCTTGCACTTTGTTTTAATTATTTCAAAGAACGTCACCTGAAAGCTATTCAGACTTGACATCTATTAGAATCTCGAAGATGTTCTTTGACGTGAAATGAACCATTTTCTGTATGAAATGTTAAAATATTCAATTACAGTGAGGTGTTTGAATAGGGTTGCTAACTTAACAGCCAGGTTAACCCATTAAGTACCAGAATTTTACCTAAAAATCATTGCTGCAAAAATTAAAAAAAATCATTAAGTACTTTTCCGGACAATTGCCGTGTGGTCAACCACAGGCTGGGACCCATAGCATATTTAATTTATTTTTCAGTACAAATTCTTTTGTTTGTTTTCTTGGTAAATGGTAAGTATTTAAGTAGGTATAAGTGCAGGTTCCAGCGTGTGGTATATCACACGCCATTTTTCGTCGATACCTGGTGGTAGGGATTGGTAACTTTGATGCCATAAAATATTTTTAAAATTATATTTGGACTTTTGCCAACACACATCATAACAAATAATTGAATTTTTATTTTAATTTATTTAATTATTTTTTTATTTAAAAGCCCAACCCAGTAAACATTTTGGAGTCACTTTGACATCATATTGAAGATGCGTCATGATTTTTTTGTCATTAAAGAGTTCATTTTTACAGTTCAGTTTCTCACTTTTTTTCATATAAAATGTCTACTTTATCGGCTAGAAATGGCGAAATTACTCCACCTGACGGAATACAAATGAAGATAAAGTTGATGCGAACTATAATTGAAGTGAAATAGTTTACTTCAGTTCACCAAATTGTTTACTGGAAGATGAACCCGTATAAATGTACAAATAGTCCAAAAAATGTATTTTTGTATTTGCAAGGTACCAAACCTAATAACAAGTTCAATAATCATTTAATTATTTTTTTTAAATATGTTTTATATTTGGTCAAAGATAGAATTGCGGTGAAACACACCGAGTCCAACACATGGGTTAACTAGACTGAGTAGAATCAAAATTACTAATAGTTTAAAAGGTCATATGCACTCAGAGGCGATATGAGACTGTTATATAATTAGGATTGCCTTATGCCCCTATATACGGGGCACTTTTGCAAAAGACGTTTGTCTTTTGCAAATACAAAGTACGAGGGTAGTTTGATAATTCAGTGAATTTCTTTATGAAAAAGCGCCATTTTGCCAGAAAAATTTGTCCAGCGTTTTTCCAAAAAAAAAATTTTCCTTCGAAATATTTGCGTTTGTTAGATCCAAATCTCTTACCGCCCAGCCATTTCTTCAGGCTTGAAAACAGGAAATAGTCGTTGGGGGCTAATTTTGGAGAATATTCTGGTAGCAGTTCGTAGCACAATCTATGAATGTTTGCCATGGTGACCACACACTCAATCACAATCGTGGTATTTATATCGCGGATAGCTGCTTTCAGTGACGTCACATACAAATTAAATTGACGCTACTAGTTCAAAATTTACTAGTAGTCTATTAATTGATGGCAGTTCACGGGAGCTACGCGGGAAATTCAAAAATTCACTGAATTATCAAATTACCCTCGTGATCAAAGGTCATGTCGAATAAAACTATGCGAATGGAGAGAGTATTTTTATATTGTCAATTCAATAGTCGCACGAAAGAAATACACGAACAGTGGCGACAATTTTCATTTGTCATTTTAATTTTAAAATGACATGCGTCAAATTTATAATGGGCTTGTGTCCTATGTCTTAATTTCTACAAAAGTGTACTATATATTGATTAAGTGGGTTACTAGAACCTCAAATGTTCAATTATTTTTTAATAACTTCTTATATGTTAAGAGATATTAATAATTAAAAAAGTCATTTTGTCTCTTTAATTATTAAAGGGATTCAACGTTGTACACATTCCAAATGCATGTGACATCACAACCGCTGCTAACCTTACAGCTCATAAATCTCTGCTATATGTATTTATATATCAAAATATCAAATATTATTTACAGCTATTTCAAGGCTATTTTCACTCAAATTCCAATATTATGTCTTCCTTAGCAGGGTTAAATAAAAAAAAAACATATTATTCTTTGATTTGACTTGATTATTTGACTACCAACAGCTACAGAACATTACCACAGCACTGACCTAATCAACAAATACCTGACGTTAAAATGTATTTCACATCATACAAATACAGCCGACCATTTCTAGCGCTAAAACTACAATTCAAACTTTTAATTGCTATATCTCCGTCAATATTTAGATATTTAATAAAATAGACAATCCAATACACATTTATTAACATCAATTTCAATCAACAATTGAAAAATCGACCACTAAAAAATGAGGACACAAGCCCATTATGTGAAAGAAGAAAATGATATAAATAAAAAAGTAAAATCAACTTTAAAATATGACTGGGCTACAAAGGATTAGCCTTGCATCATTTTATTTTTCTACGTGTTCATTTGATTTTTTATCAGAGTAAAATAAACTATCACCTTCCCACTTTTTTCATGTTTTAAATTAAATGTGTTAAATGTAAATTAAATTCAATTATGGCAACTCTATGTATAGTGTTTTTATTTAACATATAGTACCAAGTTCTTACACTAAATTTTAGGTAACTTTTACGAAAATTTCAAAAAAAAAATTTTAACCCTGGACCAAGTTATCAACTGGATTGTATAGCTTCTCGTAAACAAGTGCTTTATGGTAGTTATTAGTACATATTAGGGTATGGTTCTACCTGGCGTTTTGGGACGAGTATCGGGTCCCCACACGGAGCGCTTCGCCTTCGTTATGTCCACATATAGTGTGATACACACATATATAGAAATAAAAAAAAACATATATGTGAAATTATATTTCGTGTACCTCCTTGTACGGTAAATCCCCTGTACTAATATAATACCATAATATTTTATCCCGAAAGGACAGAAGGAGTAACATAAGTTAATAAGACGATACGGTGCGGTGATTGATTAAGACCTTTGGTGGTTTATCTAAAACCAATGTAACTAATCTAATATCAATAATAATGTAACTAAAGAAAAATTGTTAGTTTATTAGTTTATCTTGATTACCTGATTAAATATATTTTTTTCAAATTTTGCAAAATGGCAGCCTTTGAATTTTCTTTTACGAGTTTTGGGGGTAAAATCCATCATTAATTGCCTTTTATTAAAATAAAATTACTTTGATCACGCACAAGTTTTTAGTGCCTAGAATATGCTGTAAAATTTCATTTCTGTCTATCGAGTGATTTTTAAAATATAGAGGCCACCCATCGTATCTGAATCCGTAGTGTAATCCTGAAACGGTAAATAAAAGAAAGTATTGTAATATTATGTAGAATTGTACTCATATAACCCAGGTAACATTCAGAGTATTGACCGGGTAACTTTTAACATACTCTTAAGAGTATTATTAACACATATAAGCAAAAAAGAATTTGTTTTTTAAAAATCCTGAGTACATTTAACCGCTTTAATCCGCCTGTAGATTCTTAAGGTGCAAGAAAGAAAAAAAGACTGATTCAAATCTTATTTTTAAAAGGACTGGCGAATGGGGACACCCTCCTCCCTAATATTTCAGTTGCTTTAACACCTTTACATGATGAAAATACACCCCGACTAAGGTGTTTCTCATGGACTTGTATAACGAGATAAGCCACACTTTTCAAATACTAAATTAAATCTTGTACTTTAACACTGTAGTGTACATTTCGATCACTTTTAAAGAATCTGCATTACAAACTTAATGACTTCATAAAAGTTGGCAACCCTATGTTAGAATATCTTAGCGGCATTGATTGACTAAATTGCTTTAAAAGACAAAGCAATATATAATATAACTTTTTTTAAAGTCATCACTTTAGAGTAATTTATACCAGTACTAGAACTCTTCTCTGTCAACGATCGACCTTGGACAATAATGTTGCTCCCCCTGGTCTTCGAGGATATTTCTCTTTTCCCCCAACTCCTCCTGGTCTACCGGAACAGGATACGAGTCTGTGATGTTGTATCCCCGGTCCCCTAACATTACTATCCACTGTAAACTACAATTTTATCAGTTTTACTCCCACGGATATTTACTGCTATCTCTTTCGTGCGCCCTCCCTGCACCACTGACTATTACACGTCAACCCATCAGCCACCCATACTCCCCAGCCCCTTCAGTCACACCAATCCCACCAATGATTGCACGAAAGGAAGAGGACTGATTTGTTTAAATTGTCACTTTTAGCTTTAGTTTTCTGACTAGGTTTTTTAAACAATTCATTAAATAAAAGTTTTGCCCTTGCATTCTAAAAAGATTTTTCGATTCATGGTTGTAGAACTCGTAAGAGTTTATTATATGTTGAGCAACCGTTTTTGTTTCGTCGCTGCTGCGCATCTGGCGGAGATAAATCGACAACAGTTTATTCGTCTTCCTAATCGTACACGATGTCCTTTGAGTTTGAGAAAAACCTAATTATATCCAGTTTTCTATGTTAATTCATCAAATTGCATTGTATATTTTTCTCAATCTATATAGTCTGTTATTAAATTATTTCCAAAAATGTATTTTATTCTCCTCATGTATCTATCTGTGCTCTATCTCACCTTATTTCGTTCCCGCTCTCATTTCTACCTCCTCTCAGCAATTTTTGTATTTGCTTTTCGCGGTCTTTACCTCTCTTTCACCTCCCATTAACCTCAAGCATTCTCTTATTAACAAAAAATCAAGATAAATTAGTTTTGTGTCACAAAAAATATCGGAAAAATTTTGTTGCAATTAAGAAAACAGAAAAATTTAATTTTTTATTGAAAACTGATTTGTGTATTCAAATAGATTTCTAAAAAAAGAATTTGCTAATTTGTTATAGCTAAACTGCACATTTAAGAAACAACCAGGCTTCCAAATCTAGTTATCATGAAAAACTCGTGCTCTGTAAATTTTTCTAAATTTGTACCTCTGGTTTGTTGACTTACAGTTTGGTTACAATATATAATATTTCGGGTTCATTCCCCGAACCAGTGTTATATTATTATTTTATTGTAATGTTTTTGCCATTAGGCACTACATTCTTCCGCTTTAAATCATAAATTTACATATCATTGTCCTTAATTAATTTGTGATACACATTCTCACTAATTCCACAAGAAAAAAGAAAAAGAAAAGAATAACAGATAAATTTAAACCCCTACTGCTTCTCTCTTTCTGCTACTTTCCCTTGTGTTTCTACTTTGCCCTTCCCTCTCTTTCCTCCCTCCTTCACTCTATCTCCGCCATCCACTGCCTCCCTTCAATAACTGCACATTCTCTCTTCTTTTCACATTTTGCTCTTTTCTCACATGAACACTTAATGTGCTCTAGCTTCTCTATCTCTCTCCAGCAATCCTTGCACATTCTTTTCTCTTTATTTTTCTCGAACCAGCGTTATATTTTCTTAGTTTGGATGTTCGAATTATGTCCTTACATAATCTTAAAAACTTATTAGACAGCGGTATAGTTAATCCGTACAATTCGAGGGTTGTGTGCTTGTACCTCATTCAAAAGAACGACACCATATTGTACCTAGTCGCAATTGCTGTGCCGAAATCAATTGTATTCAGTAACAACTTATTGACATTTGTTTTACTTGTTTATTGATTAATTCGGACCTCTCACAGTGCAAACATTCTTGTAATCGTACACGAACACGAACGTTTTTGCTAAAATAGTATTAAACAACACACCAAAGCGGACAAATCTAATAATCGACAACGGCAATGAATAAGTATGTACCCGGCATAATACTATGAAGTCACAGAACACTTGCATTGTCTGATTTGGCCCGCGGGCTGTAGTTTGGCAACTTCTGAACTATATCATTCATTACATGGTAACAAATTATTACACAATGAACCATTCACAAAGGCACAATAAGGTTGGTTATTTATTAAATTAAATATTGAGAAGATTCCGGAAACAGACGATCAATGATTTGACGAGCTGTTAAATAGTTCAACGTTGTATGGTAGTAGTATTGTGTCCAGCCTCCTGTGCCTGTCCCGTACTGATCTAATTTGTCTGTCAGACATTCAGATTGTACGAGATGAGCGAGATGTGGAATTGGAACTTTTTAGTTTACAATAAATAATAATCAGTTAACATTGACACAAGTGTTATTGAGAATTGTCGGAATTGAAGTTTGTAGTCTCGTCTAAGTGACAGACCCCTCTTCTATCCCCCTTCCCCACTCAACCACAACAATCAGTGTAAATTGTACAAGTAGATTGCTGAGATTTGTGAGTGGCTCTTCATTTACTATCCGGTTTTAAATTAGGAAAGTAGAATATTACACGGATGGTACAGATTACTGTATCATCAGGTTCGATTCACAAGCCAGCGCTATGTTCATTGGGTTTAATAGTTATCAAATCAGCGGTGTTTCCCTGGTAGAAAATTGTCTTGCAGAGCAGTTACCCGCTTGCTAGCTAATAGAATGTTTATGTAAAAATATTATGCAATTTAAATGTAAGGATCTTTCAACATGAGGTGACATGCAATATTTTTCTAAAAAGTAGTGATATTTTTATTTAATCATCAGAACATACTCTGAGGTATACCTCAAACTGAAAAACCTTATTGACTTCATAAATAAAACCAATTTAAGTATGTTTATAAGTTGTAAATTATGTATTGTAAATGTTTAATATTCTTTTAGGTGCTAATAACTTATGAAAGCTGATGCACTCAGATAAATATATTAAAAAAAAACTCTGAGGTTTGTGATGGAACACAATATCTACCAAACATCACTGCAATGACACTTGCCCGTTAAAGAATGGCGCGAAATTTAAAATGACATTGATAACGTATGGAAGCTATGAGTACCCAAGTCAACACAACATAAACTTTACCTCAAATTAAAAAAAAAATTAAGCAGCGGTAACACCATAAAATCTTGGGACCATAAAAACTGCCAATTAGATTGTATTTCGGTCAAAGTAGTGGTAATGGTGATCCATTGTAAACTAGCCGTCATTAAATAAATGAAATAAAAAGAAGAAATTGCGTTTAAGGGGTTATATACAGTTAATGTTTTCAAAAATATATATTTTGTTTTCATTTCATTTTCGTAATGTACATATTTTTAAGTACACACACAGAATCCGGCGATTATTTTCGAAATTATGTAAGTTGAAAAGAAAAATGTTTACTCTATGTGTAATACTTTTGAAACATTGAACGTGGCTTTATGAAAACTGTGTTTTTAAAATCGGTGACCACGATTTCTCAGAAACGGCTGAACCGATAAACAATTTAAAACCAAAATTTTGGTCAAAATCGATTTTTTTTTGAGGAGCCGGCATTTGGTGAAAAAACATTTTTTTGCTTATTCCTTCAATTAATTACTAGATTATACATTACTTTAACTAAATCCGTTTGGTTTTTTCATTTTAGATGATTCAGTCCAGAGATATTGTGGTCACGGCAAGATGCCTTTTTTGAGAGGAGCTCCGGGAGATCTGGTATAGCAGCTTCTAAAATTATTATTTTTACAAATTTAAAAATGTTAAAATACAGTTAAAATGTAACAAAATATGTGTACAAATTTTTAAATTACCACATTTAAAAGTCTTCTCTGGAAAAATTCTAAATAAAATCGCTTTTTTTGGCCTATTAACTTTATATTCTTAATTGTGCCAATACCTATTTTATTAGAACGACATTTTTGTTGGTTTCCATTCTGACTGTTTCTTTTTGACAGCTGTGTAGTGTAGATATTTACCATTTATTACTATATCGAGCACAACTTAATAACGTATTTTAATTATCGAGAACTTATGAAACGCAAGATTAGCAAAATAAGACGTTCATCAGAGAGAGAAGTTAAAAATAAAAAATCAAATGTTAGGGTCCTTTAAATTAAAAGTGAATCATTTATTAATAATCATTTCCAATCGGATATGTATAATGTCAGGTATCTTAATCCATCTGTATATGTCAAAGATCCAATGACGAATCCCTAAGGCCGTCTGCACACGGGTCGACTGATTGCAAACTAGTCGCGAACGAAGTTTCCAACGAAAACGAAAAACGAGCCATGTCGAGCCGTGTTTAGTGACTCCATAGAATTTTTAACAATAATTGGGAATTTTATGAGGTATTTGTATGTATGTATGTATTTAAATACTTTTGAATAGTATTTGTGCACATCTCTGCTCATGATGTTCACCATCAAAAGCATGCAACGTAATTGCCCTGCGGCCTAGAAACAGAGTCGCTCAAAACAAATTTGGAATCAGTTTAGTTTCGTGCATGCCGTGTGTGTTCTCTCACTCGTATACACGCGCGTTCTCTCACTAACAACGTAGTTTTATTCTCATTCGGTTCGGGCAAATTCGGGGCTCGCGTTTGCAATCAGTCGACTCATGTGCGGACGGCCTAAGTGTAAAACACTAAGTCTTGTGTCCAAGTCCTTCAGACACGTGTAAACGCCTATCCACTATTCTATAAGTCACTGTATCAACATTCTGAGAATAGGCACCTCTGTTCCCCTGCATTTAATCATAGTCAGCCGGGATTGAAGTCACAGCGATGAAGTGGGAGTACCACAGGGCTAAATAATGGTAGCACAAATGTGACAATTGACTCTCACTCTCTCGGAATACACATAAACTACAATTCGCACACTCTCCAACCTTAAAGAACCTAATGTGTCCTAAAAGAGAACGGTTGGCAACCCTAATCGTATTCACAATTTTATTACAACTATTGTGTAATAATATCTTATACGCGATACCTAGGGATCGCGGTCCTTGATCCTTCTTCAATGATTGAGAGAATCCAGCTTCCCTGTACTGTTATTTCACTCCTACATCTCATAATAACCAACTAGTGGACCAGCAATACCACCCCCCTGCCCCCTGCCTCACTCTTCGTGCGGTTACGTTATCGGTATGATGACTTACATTGTCACAGAACCACATTTAATTGTAAATGACAAATAATAACCGTGGTGTCAATTGTTTAATTGAGTCGACCTGGGGCTGGGGTCGACGAGGCACCGCGACTAACCAGCTCGACGGAATCACATGACAACGAAGGACAAACGACTCCGAATTACGATACCCACGATATGGCCACGATACTGGTACGATATTTGAGGGAACAAACTCTACAATACAAATATGATATACATATTTTTTATTTTGTTATGAATTAGATAATTTTTAAGCAAAAATTATTTATTATATAATATTTTTTGTTGAAACATTGAAAATTAGAAATAATTTATAGTTAAAGGAACCAGATGACGGCACGGAGGGCGAGTGCATTGATGCTGAACGCCGACTGCCGTGTCTTCGGTTCGCCGGACCAGAGTTATATTTTCTGAGTTTGCTTAGAATAGAAATAGATTATTTATATACATAATCATAAACTTATTAGGCAGCGGCGGTGTTCACACATATTACACTATATTACAAAAATGTTCCATTTAGTAGGAGGACGACTGTGATAGGAGTCAGAAGTTTAAAATTTGAGAGAGTTTATTGCTGCAAATAGAGTAAGATCTTTCTGCGACTTTAAATTTCATTCCTTCCAGTTATATAACATTAAATGCATATCAGTGATGGCGAACCTTTTCATTCGTTCATTCATGGAATTAATCTGTTGCGTTGTCTATTATATATATACATATATATGTGTAAAATGATTATTGATTAATAATATCTATACACAAGCATATTTTCGATAATGTTTTTTGACGACACAGTTAATATATAATTATTTCCATAATTACTACATGATAAAATAACATTTAAAGAATACTTTGTTTTTGATAAATGAATATCAAAAAATGAGGCATTGACAGCGAATCTCCGCAGATGTCATAAAAAAGTGTCATTGCGGTGCCACTCATCAATCATCAATGGATTATCTGAAATCAAAAAACCAAAATGATTTCATTAGTAGATAAGTTTCTGCAGGTAACCCTGTCGAGTTGTTTTTTATTCATTTTTTAAAGTACATTTTTCTCGAAAACTTCGGAAACTCTGATATTCTAAAATACTTTATAATTAAAAAAAAACTCGACAGCGTTTCTTCGGCATTTATGTAAAGAAAGAGTGTGCAACATTTGAATAGAATCGGTGATTTTCAAGTTAAGTGTGAGAAAAATGCGTTTAAAAGTTTCAAAAGAAGATCAAGCCCAGAAAGGTGAAGACTTAAAACTCTATATCTCCGACAGTTTTATTTCAATCGACTTCAAATTTTCACACAATAAAGTTAATATATTGTACATAAATAAATTTAAAAAATATTGAAACCTTACCGTAAAAGGAGGTCGTCGATTTTAGAATTCATCATCAGAAATAGGACAACGTTAAATAAATGATATAAACCTATAAATATTTATTAAGCTCCGCATCTCCATCTGGTCGAGCTGTGTCGATGAAAAATATCAAATATTAAAGCATTAATTCAAATAAAAAGTAAATGAATTTTTTTTATATTAAAAACATCTTTTAGAAAGGGTCTAGCCTTAATCTTATAATACCTTTAAGATATAAAATGTCTCGAAATATATTTACGTCATTGTCGGGGTCTGGAATAGATGTTAGTGTCACAATATTAATTATTATCCTTAGTTGTGCTCTTTATTTGAGTAACAGTAAGATATATAATGTTATACAAGCCCGACGCATGAAAAAAACGGCAGACTTCTGTGTCTTTGGATTCGCGTACCAGACAAGTATAGTTAGTTCCATTATTATGAACAACGCCTAATATTTCTATTCGATTGATGTTTAAACTTAAAGGTATGGATACGCATGCTAATTAAATAGCATGCTTCAGTACATAAAAATAGCATGCTGATAAGTTCACATTTGCTTTGCTTTCACATGCTATGTATAAGACATTTACTGATATTTGGCATGCTATTTAAAAGCAATACATTATATACTACATTAACAAATGAGTGAAGGGGAGTCTTCAAATGTGACAAAAGGAAAGGGTTAAAAAGTCATAAACAGCGAGAAGCATTTTTATTCCAAATTTCGACTTCCAAAAAGGGATCAAAGAAGGACCAAAAACCAAAATAAGACTATAAGAAATTTCTTTTCTAAATACATGACGTTACTCACAAAAGTGTGGGGGGAGAAAGGGAGGGGATGCATCTTTGTTAAAAAACAAAGAAGTTTGAGTAACGTAATTTATGGATGACTACAAACGTTCAGCAATGCTAACATCTCATCGCTGTCCCGCATCTGAATAGAATTTTAAACATGAGCATGCCACCTACTTGCATGTGCTTTTATTTTAATAATAGCATGCATTTGTGCTACCTACTGGCATATGTAATCAGTAACATAGATTCGACAAAACTTCAAATTGTCAACATTATTTACGGACGTATATTTCCAGTTTCACATTGTGTGACATTCACATCACATAAAAAGGAAATACCGGAATCCTGGCAGGGATGGTAACCTTATGCAGACGTGCCACGGTTTGCGTTCAATTATGCCAATGCAATAGTTGTTAGCTGATGTGTTGTATGCCAGCAATTTTTTAAATATTTGGCATATACTCATGAAACGGTTTGCCATCCCTGCATAGAGCCTAGACTGCACTAATATGCGGAAATAGCTGATTAAGCGATTCCTGAGTTCTGCTTCTGACTCTGACTCCTCCGCGCGCGTTTTTAAATACCCGTATGAATATGAATATGAGAATAGCGATAATCCTAGATATGTTTTTAATAGGTTTACAGGGTTGCACCGTTGCAACCCTGTCCCTATATGTGTTGGGGTTTGTATCCTGCACTTAACCTTCAAAACTATTTTAATGATTTCGAGTAGCGTGACGACTGACGCACCCTTGTCCTTTACACCATAGTACCATGAAAATTGGAGGGGCGAGGGATGGTGGTTCAAAATCAGCGTTCATTTTAAGCATTGATACATCTGTATCAATGTTCAGGTAGTCTGTGTCATTTGTCACCCTTGAAATCATGATTCAGGCAAAGGTAAAGGTAAAGACTCCCTTTGTTCGCTGCCCAAATATTTTAAAAGCATTGTACAAGCTATTAAATACAATATAAATATTTTGGTATTTGAGAACTGTGCACAGTGATGTTTTGTTTCTAAAACTCTTCAACTTTGGTTTCGGTTTCTATTTTGTAAATAAACCAGTTTGCTTGTTGTCTAGTGGACTGAACTGGACTGGACTGGACTGGACTAGTGCATTATGGGTTTTAGCTCGTTGTATAACGTCCAATTTAAAATTTATTTACTACCCCCTTGTTCGACTAGTTACATTGAATAGCGCATTGTTTGGTTTGGGCAAAACTGACGGATCTGACCGTCGGGGCGCTCCCTTAAAAACCGAACCACGATGAACGATGATGGTCCCGAACTCCCGATTGTGTCCGACTACCGTCGAGTCAAGGCTGATGCGCTCTGGCAGAAGTCCGTACCTTCGTGCTCCGTACGGACTCCGAAGCACTAACTGACTAACAACGCGCGGCCGATCTCTTCGTTGACGTCGAATCGTGGAGTCGTCGAGTCGTCGAGTTCTTGCTGTACTGTTTTCTCTGTAGCTCTGTAGCGGAGTTACATGCGCTATTCCAACGCTATCCAACGCTAACGTTACGAGTTTAGAGTCAGTCGAGGATAATACTCCAGTCGGAGGGGGTCGCACTGTTTTGTTGTCCAACAATATTTAGTCGTGAATAATTCGTGTCATCGGCGGGCCTAATAGCAGTTAAAACGTGTTCAAATTCAAAAGTGTGTTTAAAAAAATTAAGTGTTTGAACTTTCGAAAAAAGCACGTGATTGTTTTGATAATAATACATATAAAGTGTTAGCTGTCTTTCATTATTTTACAAGTAAACACAATGTTGTTGCCATGATTTCAATTTAAGTAATAATGTTTTTTGTAGTAACAAGAATAAATTTGTGTCGAAACCAGTATGTGAGGGTTTGATTGTGCATTCAGAATCAGAATTTCAGAATGTGTTAGTTGTCACATATATTTGTACTCGAATCTAAAAACGTGTCAGGAGATGTTTCTCTACAGCATAAGAATGTTGTCTTTCTTGGCAAGGATAAGAAATACATAACACTCATATTAATTTCGCATCAAAACAATAATTAACAAAAATAAAGATACCATCCATCCATCATGGATCACAACGTTGCGAACGAATTGGGCAAAGGAAAGCCCTTAAAAACTGTTGATGATAATGATGGAAAAGTTTACAAATTAGGAGATAAATGTAAGACTTCTTTAAATCTTCTTCTGTGTATTGTCTGCGTTTTAAGTGTGGCTTCCAGCGTGTTATCAGCGGCACGAGTTGACGGTTTGGAAGGACGTCTAGCACCTTTGGAAGCGGAGATTAGAGGATTGCGGCTTGCAACATCACCTGGTGGTGCACTTGTTGTTAGACTTCGCAGAGATTTACGGCGTGCCTCTTTGGCAATGTCTGCTGTACCAAGGACTAAAAGGGATGCTCCAGAATGCGTTTGTCCAGCAGGTGCGTACATTTATATTGAATTACACTTGTATTCTTATTCTTTTCTTGGCGCATATGTTGTTCTTTATTATGACACATCGTATAAACAACGTTTGACAGTTCTGACAGTTCTCTGATTTATGTAATTCATTACGCGTTTTGTAATTATTATCTGCAGAGATACAAAACACAACTCTTCAACGTGCTGCAACTTCAATCTGCCTTGACGCAGATAACTAATACATTGCAGTCAAAAATATCACTTCGTGGTTCATACTTCATACTTCATATTGAAGAGGTCGTGAGAACCCACAGTTGCCCCTACGTCCTACATTATACAAACACACATAATAAATACTCAAATACATTTAAAACCATATACACACATCTAAAGGAAAACATAAATTATATAATGTTTTCAATTGAGTATGTTTTACTATTTACTAATTATGATTTAAATATTGTACGAGTAATATTGATATGATGCGGTCTATTTTATTTGTTTGAGAACCCGTCGGATACACACCGACACCGGAAATATTCAATTGAATAACGTGTCGGCTTGTCAGCAACTCCAGAGCAACAAAAAAAAAACTATTACTGTAGTGCAGTATCACGGAACACCCTGTACTAAATCTATTATAATATTTAATTAAATTTGATTTTATTATTATTTATTTCAACGTTAAATAAATAAATCAAGGAATGGAATGATGAATGCTTAATTTATGATTAATTGGTTTGAGTCGAATGCAGGAAATGTGGTCTACTTTATAATTTATTTAGAAGTCTACCCCTAGTTTAATTAGACATACGAGTAGTTCCAATCAATTTGAATACAACAGACGTAACCATAACTACTTCCACACTCGTCATGTTTTCTTTTCTAACAACTAAGCATGTTTAACCGTTATTATAATTTTGGAAAAGATTTTCGTTTTTTTTATATAAAATAGGCAAAGAACATGAAAGTTTTATGCGGGACAGTATCTTAAATGATTATGGCACTGTACCTATATAAACAAACAAATTATTATTATTATTATTGATTCCTGAGGTTAATTATTTATAGCTTAAAATGTACAGGATAAGTAAGTCATTGGGTTTATACCGATTAAGCCTACAATTTTTGTTGATTTAATTATGACAAACATTTATTTTTATCATGTAATGCCGAGCGCACACTAGAGAGAAAATTGTCTTTAGAGAGACACACAAATGATGACATCTCTATCTTTCTACGACAGAGACAATTTTGCCTAAATACAGTATTGTCTTTAGTGTGCGCTCTGCTCGATATAATGTTATGATTGATTTGAAATAGGAGCAAGTTTTTAATTAAACATCTTCGTACCATTTTCTATTTCGGTTATTAAACATAATATGTAGATAGATTTTAAATTAATGCAGAAACGTAGAAAAGTGATAAGTTAAATGAATATGATATGTGTAAATGTTATATAAATGCTACATAAATGTGTTTACCGTGTACAAATGTATTTTGAAATACTATATTATAATGTTCCAAGTGTATATTTATGATCTTATATGTTTGGTAGTGAATTTTATATGGTAGTTCGAAAACGGCTGCATCAATGTTTTTGAAAATTGCCTATTTTATAGAGAAAAAATTCTAAGACTTTTGTCGTCCCCGGATTTTTCCTTGAATTTCCTAGAAACACGTAATTTTGGAAAAACTGAAATAAAAGTGGGCACTTTCTCCTGTATAACTGTTAAGTCGTAAAAGATAAAAGGTTGAAATTTTGCATGCGTACGGTGTTTTATGTCAACATTTTGAAAAATTAAAATTTCTTAAGGAACTTAAGGAACTTTAGAGAAAGTTCATATTTTGGTTTGTAGAATAATTAAGTATATTATTACTAAAAAAAAATTAAATTTCAAAATTTTATTTGGGCGCACGGGAGCGGTTTTTGCCGAGAGTAAAAATTGTGCTAGAAAGTTGATATTTTGTATATGCACTAATTTTGGTACCTAATTTACAAATCGAAAAAGAAAATCACATGAAATTCAATCCACACACAAAAGAGAGACGTCGGTTGCGACGGGGATAAACTCTAGTAAGTTATAATTTTGTAACCAGAAATGATATACATTTATTAATATAAATTATGATTAAATGTGTGACATGACAGTATGATTTGTAATACTTCAACGATCTTTGACATTACTAATTGACTTCTGTAAATGTTGATAACGATATGCTGGGCTACATAGTTCGGTTCATTAGATAATTAGTAGTTCGGCTAGTTCTATAGTACGTCGCGATGCGGCGCTGCGCGTCGTGATTATGAATGTCAAACCAATCTGTTAACAACTAACGTGATGTTTGAACATAGCTCTAGTGATCTGTTCTGGTTCTGTGTTTCACTACAAATTCGCTTATTAATATATTTAGACGATGTATTTGTTTTTAGTTTCGTTTGTTGCGAGAACCGCTCAGAGATATTCCTTTATTTATTTTGTCAAAGAGGAATTTATTAAATTATGTGTATTATTATAAGGTTTTGGGTTTTTTGAAGTGTATATGAAAGTTTTGTTATGTTTTTAAATATGCCCGAGTAAATTACGGTTGTAAAAGTCATTGAGTTTCAATAAAAAGTTTTTCTGAAAAAAACAAACAAAATATAATAAATTAAATACGTAAATAATTTGGTTCTTTTACCTTTGAATAATCTACTCTGGAAATAAATTTAAATAAGCGGAGTTTTTTACTGATTGGCGCCCCCTTTCGCATCTCTGGCAAGCCTCTCGAACTGGTTCTGGTTGTGAACCATATATTAATTTCTATAAAATTGTCCTATTACACAACATTATTATTATTATATATACTGTATTATACAATAGCAAACTATTGCATATGCATAAGAGTGCACACTTAAACGTCAGACAATATTTACAGTTGCCTCGACTAACACATAAAGTTTTGATATTATAAAAGTGGTAAACAATGTTGAAAGAAATCGTTTACTTGTTATTCTACATACTTCAATATCTATACTGTGACGTCATAATATGTCTACAAATTAAGCGGTAAAATAGGTTTCCAAATTTTTAAATAATAATATCTTCATCAATTTTTGGGTATTAAAAGAAATAAAACTATCAATATTTATCAGGATATATTTTAATATATTAAAAAAGCAGACGATCTTCTGTTATGTATATTGTTAACAAATAAACACCCTGTGTACATTAATCATGGTACAGCTATTTTTTAACTAAATAATATTATTGCACTGGTAACACTACCAGAGAAACTACCTGGCAATATTTAGACATCAGGTACCTCTACAACTGTGGCAATACTACCCTATATTACTATATTTATTATTGCATATGTTGCAACACTTATTATAAAAGCAGGGAAAGAACGCTTCAGAATACCTCTATGTAACTACTCCTCTCTTTTGGTCAGTGACCTTTCTGAAGACTAACGTACTTAGTTTCTTCACAGCACTGACAAATTATAAACAGCCACGCTTAGAGTATATATAAGCTAGTGGTCTATTTCAAACTGAATAAAATAAAAATAAGTTGTATTTCCAATATTCAACTAATAAATATTCTGAATAATAATAATGCCTACGTTAATTAATAAAGTTAACTATATATATCTGGGCTACCTCAATTAAACTTGATAACAATGAAACCAGAAAATATAGCGCTAATCGGTGATGTAACCTAAAGAAACAGTTTTAAAGTTTTACAAGACCGATCCAAGTGGCCAGACATCCCCTAGATCTAATTTTAATTCCACTAGGAGCGAGAGTGCATTATCCGTGCGGATGAGAGTGAGTGAGACATAAACCTTGATTACATGATACCTGGAAAATGGCCGCCTGGTCAAGTTAGCAGGTAGGCATACGATCATTGTACATACTAACACTACTCAATCTTACACATTTTGTTCATCAGAAAATAAGTGATGTCTGCCGGCTCTGGGATCTCACTCTAATAGATCCATTTTACTTTACGATACTTTACGCTGTTACTATACAATAAGTTCTCATAGCGAAGGTCCACGGTAAAAACAACATCCTAATATTTTATCATTTATATATTTATATGTAGAAAATAAAAATCTCGTGGCAATATTTACAGGCAGATAAACTTGGTACAACTGAATTCATTGTAGCGAACAGAACACAGGAAGACAGAGCAGGGTGATAACCCGCTGTGCAAATATGAGTAAGCAAATAGAATGATTTTAATCTGAGTGCAGTTTGTGATTTACAATCATATGATTACTCGTACACTTAGGAAAATGCAGATGCAGATGCAGTAGCACTTGAAATGAAGATGTTTTAAACACGAATACCATGTTGTTATAAAACCATATACAAATAAATGAAATATATATTTATTTGATTGATTACATGCTTGCAAGCGTTAAATTATATTACAAATATGTTACACGGTTTATGATATATGTATAGTGGATTAAATAACTTCCTAGGTCAACTGATAGTTTTGTGTCTATAAGATACAAGAATAAGATATTCTCAGACAAGACCTAGTATCTGAATCGATATAGTGTGGAAACGTGACCGTTTCGAAAGCGTTTCTGATCAGAAACTGAAGCGAAAGTTTCAGAAGCAAAATGCATTACCCCACACATGATTTATTTGATGTAAAAAAGTATATCTTTAAAGTTAATATAATGTCAGATTACATAGTAAAAATTATTCTTCCTCTAAAATTAAGATTTCTACAGTAAATACATTTTTTATGCAAGATTATATGTGTGGTTTGGTACTAAAAGGGCCAGCTCCATTTTTTCTCCTAAAAATATTAAATATTTCAAAACATGAAATACATAATTAGATTTTATGCAAACATATTACCAAAGTTACTTTATGTTATTTGAAATGAAAGTAATTTTAGATAAGAACTTTTAAACTTTCAGCTCTGTTCTCTGTTTGGAAATTTGGCAACTTGTAGTCAAGGCAAAATAAAAAATGAAAAAAAAAAAACATTGGCCCTTTTAACACTAAGCCAGTGATATAATATCAGATACTAAACTAGTGCATCAGACACAAATTTTAAGATTATTTAAACGTATTTAGTGACATTGTATAAAGTGATGTAACACTGTGTTTCGGTAAATAATAAAATCTAAAGTATGGTACACATACGTGCGACTTAAACATTTGTTGTAAGAAGTTGTACAACACGTCCACACTAATGCGACATGCAACTTAATACGTCGGAAGCTTTAACACAGTGTGACAAGAGTCTATTTTTCAGGTCTATTTCATTTGTCCATTTAAACACCATTTTCACTTATTTTTATTTATTTACTAAACAAAACTAAAAATAACGTCAACGCACAATGAAATTATACTGGAGACTGAGTAGGTACTCGACCCTTTTGTTCGAGATCACATTCAAAACCGTAATTTTTTTTAGATGTTTCGATTAAGGATTGAAACATTTTTATTACAAAATACTACCTAGAATTTTAAAAAATAGCGTAAGTAAGGGTTTTATTAGTGTCGCATGTTTATGTCGCACTAGTCTGTACGGTACATAACGTTGCTTTAAAGTTATCAGCATTAATAATAATACATTTTGCGTTTAGCGGGTGATAGGTCTATGACTATATGTGCATGCATGTGATAAATTAAATGAAACAGCAACAAAACACTGCGTTTCACAGCAGGTTTGGTCAATTCGTAAACGCCTTCAACTACTCTGTTACTTCTATTCTACTTTCACTGTGTTTAGCCGTAGTCTGTAGTCGTTTTTCTTCCATGGGAACTGCTTTTAATAAAAGTATCTTTTATTCTGAGGCAGCAGTCCTTGAATTCTGGCGAACCACAGTATTGTATTTCCATCTTACATACTCTTATAGTTACACTTTTTATTTCTTTTAACGAAGACAATTGCCGTTATGTTTAACCATCCATGCTTGATTCTTAGCCAGCTGTCAGATTAGTTTCAAGTCGTATCTGTAGAGGTCGGTTCGTATCGATTCCCCATTATGCCTTCATGCCTTAATGCTCATATGCTTCACCAAACTGTTTAATCCACACACACAGTTCTGGAATCTGGAATCTGGAGAGTTGTATCTGGATTCTGGGATCACAACTCTCAGTTCTCATCGTACGTTAAGTTTCGTGTTTGGTTACAATTTCTTAATTACCAAGTCATGTCGATAAGATACGTGTGAGAATAGTACCTCATAATTGACCATTTAACTTTTTGTTTTATCTTAATAGAAACTTTTGATAATATCTCATCGTAACGACAGATTAGGATGTTATTTATTAGTTTATTTAAATACTGTTTTACAGATACATATTTTCAGATTCTTAGGCCTGTCACACACTGCAAGCATATTTAAGCGACGCCGACTCCTGTGTTCTTTGCATGTATTGTGTCACTCGTGTCAAACTCGTGTACTGTAGGTTTTGCACTAACATAATTTATCATGAGAGCAAACTTTTACTTTAATTTTTATTGATACACCATTGTTATGAAAGAGACTATTGTATTCTCTTCCAGTCTGAGACGGCTGATTGCATGTACAAGGTTCGGATAGGTTTAGCGTATATACACTTCCAGTATGAGATCTACGTAACGCCCGTATTCGGACGGCTTTGTCGCTTGCAGTGTGTCACAGGTCTTAAACAACTTAAGAAAAAGGAAATGAAAATGAATTTTTGAAGTAACATAACCTTAAAATCAAAAAGTACAAATTTCTTAAATGTCGAAACAAACCAGAGCGAAATAAGTGTGATAGACCTTCCTTTATTTTTAATGTCCTTTGACAAATACTAACAAAACAAATAAGTGTTTTTAATTATACTTAAAACTGAACGATATCTATTCAGCTTTACGATCATCAAATGGCAATTACTAGATAAAACATTTAAACTCAATTAATTATTTGAAGTGTTTTATTCAAAGTTGTGGATATTTCGTGCAGCTGCACGTATTTCTGTTCCATTGATAATTCATGAGGATAGAAAGGTTTGTGTTTGAATGAAAGAAGAAACAATTAACAGATAAAAGAACCTCGCGTTAATTGAGTTTGTTTAACTGAGTTATTTGTTCGCTGAGTTCAAAGTTCATTCGATCTTCATGCAGAAATAAGTTATTGTTCATTTACAGAGATTCAGTTACACAACATGCATTGGCGTACGTAGGATGTTTAAACTGTGTAGCTTGGTTAGGGAGGAGAAAGGGTCGGTGGTAAGCTATATGTAAGAGGGAGAGCTAGAGAGAAGCTACGTATATTTTCTTATTTATTTTATTTGGCATTTTTTTTTTCTTTTCAACAGAATAACCTTTTTTTAGCTCTCTTGCTCAGCAATTTTTTTTTTTTTTTTAGGAATAAATGATTATTATTTAATGTGTGGAAATACGGAAAACTTTTGTTTTCTAAGGAAAGAAACTACGTTCCATTTAGCGAAGGTAAAGGAAGTGGGCACATGGTAAGGCTTGCGTCAGTATGGAATCGTATTTAGGCGAATTCGGACGCAAATCAGCGGCTTGATTAAGCGGTTACTATTCTCAAAACGTGCTTTGAATGTGTGTGTCACAATAGATACATATCACGTACCAATACGATAGTACCTCAAGTCAAACTTGTGTACTGTAGGGTGTATAGGAGTTGCTTTGCACTAACATAATTCATCATAAGAGCAAACTTTTACTTTAATTTTTATTGATAGAGCACGGTTCCTTCCATGTATACACTTGGTTAAAATTCGCTTAAAACGACAGCAGTATGAGAACTACGTAACGCCCTTTTTCGGACGCCTTTGCCGCTTGCAGTGTGCGAGGGTTTATTACATTTACAGGGTTCGAATAGGTAAAGTGTAGTAGCGCGTATACGTTTGGTCAATATTCTCTTAAAAACGCTTACATAAGGAGACAGGTCTAAAAGCTACGATAAGTCACAGGGGCGGGGGAGGGGTTCTAAGGAGCATTATTTTCTATCTTTTATAAATTTGTTCAGTTTCATTAACAAATCAGTTTTCATTAATTATATTCAATCAAATATTTTAAAAACAAGAACTCGACGGCACTGTGGTCGGGAGCGTTGATGCTTGATACCGGACATCTGTGGCTTCGGGTTAGATCTCTGAACCATAGCTACATTTTTTGGGTTTTGTTGTTATACTTTAATTGATGTTAGAACTCACTATTTGGCTGTAATGCAGCCCACATATACGATGAAACGACACCATAAAAACTGCCAACAACAGTAGGAGGTCGTCTATGAAAGTACTGAGCATTGCAAATAGGATGACGTTAAATAAAAAAACGTAAAAAAAACAACCACTTAGATATAAGTTTACAAGCCTTTTACAAAATCGCTTTACGAAAACATCTCGATATAATCATATAAATAATTTCTTTGACTATTTTATTAACGATGTTTTATTACTATCGAGACTTAATTAAATTATTCAACATTAAAGCCCTTTCATTACAAATTACTAATAATAATATTTTACTTGAATATTCATTTATAATTTACAATTATTTTATTTTAGTGTAAATTAAAGAATTTATTAGATTAATAAAAAATAAATATATAAAACAGGTCTCGTGTAGAATTAATGTACGTTGTCGACACATCTGGTAAGCTGGTAAGTGGTAATGCAAGAGAAATTCCAAGATGTACGAGAACGGGCGTTACACTCACACACTAACACGGTGTCCTCACGACTCCCTATTCATCGCCAGGGATGTACTCAGGCAATCTATGAAGGGCAGGAAATAAAAAGCTAGACACATAGCAAATACATAGTAAACAACTAAACCCAATGAAATTAGACGCAAGCAACAATGATTATACATCAGAACTATATGCTATAAAAGAAAGCTTACAATATATCACAGCAATAAAAGAAACATACTCCTTTTATTCGATTCGATTTTATTCGCGAATACGAATTTCGGATTTTTAAATATAGCGCCAAATCTTGACATATGGCATCAAAATTTCATTCTTGAGTTTAATATTTTATTACTCCAATTTAATTAATAAATGGTTTACTTAGTAATATAATCTAAATCCTATCATTTGTGTTCTCAGTAAAGATATCATTTAAAGTAGCTTAGTGTAATTAAAAATTTGATCATTTATTTAGCTCCATTGTGTGTTTAATTTGCGAACAATACTTTATATAGCAAGTTCAAGTAGTAACTAAAATAAAAATATTGTAAACCGAATCTGTTCCATTATTATTTTATAAATTATTTTCACTTTTCTTTATCAAATACATTCGCAAAAAAAAAACGCATTATCTATTACGAATGCGAATATTCGCTAATGCGAATTCGAATATTCGTTACTTCCCTAATTTCAACCACCCAATCAGAGGCGGCCTTAGCAAGGTGGTAAGCAGGGCAACCTCCCGGGGCCTCGCTCTTGTAGATGCCTCGCATTCTCGCGCAACAACCCAAGTAGAAAAATTCGTTACTATATATATATATTTGAATCTCGTGCCTCGCTCTTTAGAAATCCCATGTACCTTATTCATGTACCTTAGTTTATCATCATTAATATTTGTCATCTTTGTGCTTGTTAACTCTTATAAAACTTCCAATATAAAATTTGATTTCTCGTCAATTATCATCAAAAATAATTACTTGCAATTTACATAAATTATACAAAGAACAAGTGTTGCGCAAGGACCTGCCACCCCGGGGCCTCGCAAAGTTCTGCTGCCCGGGGCCTCGCAATGGCTAAGGCCGCCCCTGCATCCAATAGTTCAAACGATCCACTGTCTAATACACGACTTCCACAATGAACAAATAAAAACGAAATTTTTCTCACGCCGATATTGCACTAAATGAACAAGTTGATAATTTTGCAAAAAAGCAATTCAGTCAGGGTGCATTCCACAAGAAGCAACTATAACATGTTCAGAATTAATGAACAAAACTAAAAATGTAATAAATTGTTCGTGACTGGAAGAATGGAATGAAGAAACTGATAACAAATTAAGGAAGTGAAGCCATCAATTTGTAAACAAGAATTACCGGTCGGAGTTAATAGAAGGCTGGAAGTAGTAATATGTAGACTCATTGTAGGTCATATAAATCTTACACATACCTACTTATTCAAAAGAGAATAACCCACTAACAGTAAAGCATATTTTTCTTCAATGCTTTCAAGTACTCATTGCACGGACAAAACTATAATATGCCTGTTATAAGCAGATATTTGAAAGCAGAGTAAGTCTTATAAAGCTTATTGACTTTAAAAAATTAATCTCTATATTTCAAATACCCTCATATAAATTATGTCTTATAAATGTTCATAAATTCGTATATTCTTTTAAGTGCCAATAACTATCGAATGTTGATGCACTCAAATAAATATTAAAGAAGAAAAATAACTAAACCCAGAAAGACAAAGCTCTAGTAATCAGGATTGTGTCCTTATCAAATTCGTCCCTGCTTATTAGGAGTTCTTAAGATGTGCATGTATTTTTCTTTACTGAGATGACGTCACTGACTCGTAATTCTAATTTGAATATTTAATATTACATAAGTATGAGTGGTATTGCTAATTTGTTTAATGTGTAATGTTTTTTCCTGCATGTCATAAATCTTTCACTCGTCATGTTCACTCTGCGTTATGACATTTTATGAGCTGGCAGCAAAATTGTGGGTTCCATTGTCATTATTACTTATGATTGATTTTTTAAAATACTTTTTATGGTGCCTGTACAAAGTTTTATGATTTACTATGCGTCCAAAATCTCTCATTTGCTAATTAGCGTACAGATATTAAATTTTTAATATTTGTACTCGAAATATTGTTAATTATCTATCATTTATTCAGGGTGGGTACGTCCATGGTCTGCTAGTTATAGTGTGCTAATAAAAGCATCCAAATTTTATGGTCTTTCTAAGGCCCTCCGCACACGAGTCGACTGATTGTAAACTAGCCGAGCAACGAAGACGAAAAACGAGCTATGTCGAGCCGTGTTTCGTGACTCTATAGAATTTTTAACAATAGCATAATAGGGGATTTTATTGTGTCTATTTGTATTTATTGTGTATGTATTTAAATACTTTTGAATAGTATTTGTGCACATTTCTGCTCATGATGTCACCATTAAAAGCGTGCAAGCAAGCATGCCCTGCGACATAGAAACACAGTAGCCCAAAACGTGCTCAAAACCATTTTGAAATCAGTTTCTTTCATTCGTGCCGTGTGTTTTCTCTCACTCGTATAAACGTCCGTTCTCTCACTAACAACACAGTTGCATTCTCATTCGGTTCGTGGAGATTCGGGGCTAAGGTTTGCAATCAGTCGATTCGTGTGCGGAGGGCCTAAAAGTACGCGTATGTAATATCTTTGCGAGATTTGTAAATGTATAGTAAGCCCGGGTCGACTGCTTTGCAACGTTCAACACTCACGTTGCAAACTACTCGACCCGTGTGCGGACGGTCTAAGTCTCATGGCGAAACTTCACTCTCGGCGTAACATTTGCCAAAACATTTGTCGATATGCCGAGAATAAACATGGCTATTGGTCTCCCCTCATTTCACTTGTTTCAAAAGATCGTTCATCAACCGACGCAAGTCAATGCGAGGCGAGAGCATTTGAAACAAGCTATAACGAGGCGAGAGCTACTGTACACACTCGATCTCTCCTGTCTCATATTATTTAAAAACGTAAACGCACAGTAAACGGTTGTCGGTTGCTCCATGCCAAAATACTGCTATAATTATTTTTAATATAATTATTTTAAAAGTTAGAAAAGTTAGTATAGCTCGGCGGCAACTTATGTTTAAAAAATGCTGTACCATATAAATCTAGGATACAGACAACACAGTGGTCGAGAGCAATGATGTTTGATACCAGACAACTGTGTCTTCGGGTCGATCCTAGGACCAGCGCTATATTTTCTGGGTTTGGTTGTTTTCAAAGTTTAATTGATGACGTGAGAGCTCACAAATGTCATACACTTATTAGGCAGTGGAGTAGCACACATATACGAGGCAACGGTACCATAAAAACTGCCAACAATAGTAGGATATAATAGTATGCCTATAATATTGCCAATAATTGCCTAATAAGTGTATGTATGTACATCATCAATTTAATTTGATAACAACTGAACCCAAAAAATGTAATTCTGTGTCGTGAATCGAACCCGAAGACACAGCAGTCAGCGTCAAGTTTAAATGCTCTCGCCCACTGGGTCGTCATTTTTATGTAAATAATGCTTAATTTAATAAGTGGTATAAGAATTAATAAAAAAACAATCCAAATTGATTTCACTCGTTCAAGGGAAATGTCAGTGATATGAACTACAAATGGCAAAATCACTTCACCTGGCCTCACTACCGTACCAGTATTGAAAAAAGTTACAAATAAACCATTAAAGTGTAACAGAGCCAATTATATCTTGTTTCTTCTTCTGTGATATTGTGGTGAAATGAATGTGGAATTTTATCTCTACTAAAATAAATATTTTCAAATGTAAAAGAGACAACAACTATATGTCCATTTAAATGTATGAAGTTGGAAAGAGAAAAAATTGTTAATAATTTTTTTCATAGGTGACATCTGCTGTATAGCTATGCCATTTCACCCAAGTGATTATAGGGCACATTGGCACTACGAGTATAGCACATTGTGAACGAACGAATCTGAAAGTACGAATCCTTTTTAGTAACATTATATTTTTCTTTTAAATTCCAAGCAGATGTTAATTTAGTTTTACAATTGTGATTTAAAAACATACATTACTTAAAAGGGTATCTCATGAGAACATGACATGTTATTATTAAATATAAAAAGAAATAATAATTCAGTTTCTTTTCTTTATTTACCAACAATAGTAGGTGTGGGTTACACTTTGATTATCATGTTGGATAATCACACAATCAGCAGGTCTGTTCTTGCAGCGCCATTACTAAATGACAGAATGCAATATTAAGGCAACCTGAGCATAAAATATTACATTCAGTTTTTAAATAGTAAATTCCAGTTGTTATGAGAGTTCGGCCGGGACTCCTGCTTTAAACTAGTTGTGCCATATTCATCTACGATACTATAAAAAATTATGTTTTAATGTGTATAAGAACGAATAAAACAAAATTCACAATTGTTTGTAGATATATACAGCTCTTATAACCTCTTTTAAGCATGAGGCGCTGCCTAAATCTTGAGAATTGAACTATATATATGTAACTAGAGTTTATCTCCGTCACAAGCGACGACTGTCCTTTGTATGTGAATTGAATTTCATTTCAAATTTTAATTTCATTTTTAAATTCAAATATTTAACTCGTTCTATATTAATTTTACATATAAGAACAAATAATTTTTCATATAAATTGACTAAAAATTATTTTTTTTCAACAAAATATGTAATATTTTCAATTTATTCATTATTTGATCAACTTTTTTTCAAAAGTTGTGTTTTTTTTTCGATTTGTAAATTAGGTAAGTTAGCCACGGCAAAAACTGCCCCCGTACCCCAAATAAAATTTTGAATTTTTTTTTAATATGATATTCAATTATTACGAAATCCAAAATTTGAGCTTTCTTCAAAGTTTCCTACAATCAGATGTAGAATGTATTGGCTTCATCTACACATCGAAAAGAACGAGTTATACGAGTTAAACAACGCAAGAGAGTTATCAAAGATGATTCAGTATTTCAATAAGTATACCGAATTACTATTGTTCAATAATATGAGCAAAATTGACTACCGAGCCCGTCGTTTTTAAAAGAATATTACATTTATGCGTCGTACAGTACGCTAGATCTATGACATGTTGTAGCCCAGGCTGCATGACGGTTACTTGCCATTGAGCAAACGCGACTTTGCAGCTCCGTGGACAGAGCCTTCTTTGTTTAAATGCAAGCTACAAGAAAACGTACAACAAGCGGTAAATGACAAAAACAGTCTTTAATAGAACCACCAAATAAATTTTATAAGCCTTTTTATTTACAAATTCTTCCACTGCGCCTCTCATCTTAATACAATTCGTAATATAACTTGGTTTAATAAAAAGTAATCGCTAGTCATTTAAAATATTATTATTCATATTTGACATATTTACAAGGATTTTTACTTATTTCTCTGAATAGCGAAATAGAATACAAAGTCGTTCAATGCACCACAAAAGAAATACACAAAGCTATGACATTGCAGACAATGCATAAATATTCTATAATTAGTTTCTGCCTTTTACACGCTGTGATATGCCTTAGCTACGTAACAATATGGTAAAGGGAGGGTCTGGAGGTCTGAACCTTGTCTTAGTAATGAAATCGAAAAAAATAAAAATCGATGATATAGAAAAAGCTCAACAATGATGAAATTAATATCTGAAATAGATTACTTATAAAATTTGTGATTTATTTATAATTTTATAATAGTTTTACTGTTGTTGAGTGTTATAAAGAACTGTTGACGACCCCTGCTCTGACAAAAGTAAAGCCATCTCATCTCGGATGTCTCCACATTCAAGTAATAACCGTCAAACCGTTTATAGGGGAGTGGTGGTCTTTTTGTTTGATTTTTATTTATTACTGATGTTTAGAGTCTCTTTAACTTTCTTACATCGTTTCAGTAATGGACAAAGGTGTATTTAATTAGTTACCTACGATTAAAGATGTTTTGTCCATTCATATGAAATTGTATTTCTTGTGAACAGGGGTTGATAAACTTTGGTTTTGTTCACTTTTTTTTGTTTTGTTTAGTATATATTAAGAATAGGATTTGAATTATGTATGATAAATATTGTATTATCTGCTAAGGACAATTTTATACAGTTTATAATTGAAAAATAATAGAAATTGAAAATTGTGTACACATCGAACCCTCGATTTACACGGTAGATACGATCCAACAAAATACGCGCAAAAAGAATCGTGTAAAAAAAATACATGCTCCAGTTCACAACTATAAAAGACTTGTGTAAGATTAAAAAAATACCTATATTTTGTTCTAACAGAGCAAAAAAATAATGAAAATCTATATAAATATGAATGAAAATAAATTTCATAAGTGTATACATAATTTCTTTTAACCAATTTAGGCCTGTCGCACACTGCAAGCGTATTTAAGCGACTGCGAATTCGGACGTAAATCGGTGGCTTGGTTTAGCGGCTGTTGTGTCACAATACATACATACCACGTACCGATACAATAGTACGCCAAGTCAAACTTGTGTACTGTAGGGTGTATTGGAGTTGTTTTCCACTAATATAATTTATCATGAGAGCAAACTTTTACTTTAATTTTCATCGGTACACCACTGTTATGAAAGAAACTATTGCAATCCCTTCCAGTCTGAGAAGGTTAGGATAGGTTTAGCATTGTAGCATGTATTCGTTTGGTTAACCTACGTAACGCTCGTATTCGGACGGCTTTGCCGCTTGCAGTGTGCGAGGTTCATTACATTTACAGGGTTCGGATAGGTAAAGCGTACTAGTGTGTAACGTTTGATCAAAATTCGCCTAAATACGCTTGCAGTGTGCGACAGCCCTTATATTACCTTAAGCACCTACATTACTTCATTAATAACGTCATCTGGTGTCCCTTCTTTTTATTAGTGATCGATTCCATCCGCTTTATATACGGTAATTTGGAAAATTCCTCATACTTAAATTTAATAACAATTACATACAACAAACTGCAACAAATATTCCGAATTTATGGATGTACAACTAAGTAATAGATGTTCTCTTAGGGGCGAGTGGAGGGGGTTAGCAGCTTTGTAACGTCACATGCAGTATGAATTTTGTCAAAAAGAGTAAAAGAAAGGTAATTTCCTGAAAAATTAAAAATTTCCATGAGATCTACAAAAACGTTTGTAGCGAAGAAACGTCATTTACTCTAAGAACAAAAAATTATTTCAAAAAATTGTGTGACACCAAGGGAAGAGATGGGGTGGGTCATTTGTGTGACCTTATTTATGGATAGCCCCTTACATCCAACGCAAGTATCCAATATAAGTGTAGAAGACCCTATAAAGTCTCTTGTAAATATTAATTTAGACGTATCACTGAGAAAAGAATCCTTTGCAATATATCATACGGATATAAACATCTTGATTTATATAATGAGTTGGAATTGCTAATCAATTCTTTACAAACAGCACAATGGGATATTAATAGCCAATGGGTGAATAGCGTGCGCAGTGCCTGGTTGCCCGGTGCCCAGGTTGTTGATGCTGACTTACCTGGGTGCATCAAGTTATTAGTGTAAGATAATGAAGCTAAAACGTCAAGGAGCATTCAATTATTATTTATGGTTGAGCAATCCGATCTCCCTTGGCGTTCTTTCGATAAGAAGAACGAGGGCTCAGCGTCCACCGTTCAGAACTCGTATATTAGCCTGAACCTAACCCTGTGCGGCGTGGAGTCTTGGGCCGACAGAACCTTCAGACGCCTGCAAAAGAACCTTATGTCTACTGAGTTAATACCACAAACTACTATTAATAAAATAATTATATCAAGAAATAAAAAAAATAAAATTTAATTAGGTTTAACATCAGAATTATACGGCGTACGGAAAACCATGTTGGTTATAAAATTACGTAATAAATATTCTCTATAAGTGGGATGATTTAAGTTAGGATTATTGGTGTACTAAAACCATGCTCATGTTTATGGTTCTTTAAAAGCCGCCTTTTTTGAAAATTCTTCGTCGAGTCACACTTATAAATTGGTTGAGACGTCATATTTATAAATTAGTCGTATGTTTATATCGAGGCCCGGTCACAGTTTGGATGGGTGAGTAAGGGCACCCGTTCGGATTGTGGCTGTGGTTGTGTGCGAATGAGGGTAAATCCGTGGACATTGCACCACTCGTGCCAGCGGTGAACAGTGTTCGGTTCACCACCATACTTCCTTTCCCCCCAGGACGAACACACTTCAGTGATATCTATATTAGTTTGCAATGTTACATACGTTCCGTCCTCCGTGTATAAAGCAGATGCAATATTTCGGCACAATATTTCTGCACAATATTTCTGCACAATATTTCGCGAGTTTATGGCCAATATAGGCTGGCATTGCAAAACTGTAGCAGTAAAGGGAAATCAAATTTTGATTTACAGCACATAGTGTAGTATATAACTAGTACTCCGTCTGTCACTTGGAAGAATAAGTAGATAAGTAGTAGTAGCCTCCAGTGCAGTATCTAATCAAGCACTGAAAGTAGATTTGAAAAATTTGTGACTTGATCCGTTTAAGAGAGTGTTATCACATATTTGAAAATTTCTTGTTAACATTATGAAGAACGATATTTTTACCAGTATTTATCATATTGTAACTAGTACCAAAAACAATTTTTTTGTTTATTTAATGTAGGTGTATTTTCTATGCTGAGTCGTATCATCGACAATCTGCTATTATGTTTGCAATTTTTATGGTGTCCATGGCGTGAAAAAGTCTGTGATTATCAATTTAACTTTGAAAACAAACAAACCCAGAAAATATAGCACTGAGATGGGATTGAACTCGAAGACACAGTAGTCTTGTGTCAAGAATAAATGCTCTAGGCTAATATGGCGTCTAACAGATCTATTGTGTATAACGATATTGTTATAGTATATGCTCGGGTCAGCTTGTTGGGTTGTCTAAATAGAAATAATAATCTCCCGTATTCTGTTTTATGCGGTATTTCATTTTGACTCGTTAGCCATATAGCAGAAGTAGCAAATGCTATGGAACACGCGTTTTTGGAATGTTTTAGAACCTTGTAAAATTTTGGTTTAAATATTTATTTTTAGATCTGGCATTAGACCATCCTTAATTATTCCGGTTTTCAAAATCACATCCCGTTTTGCCTCTTTGACATTTGCGTTACTTCAGAACACTTTAAACCACAGTAAAACTGTATTATTTTTTGTAAAATAGTGAAATACACCTACATTACGAAAATACCTCACAATCATGAGAAATATAACTGCAATTTTATAAATTGTAAGAGTAAGGCCTGTCGCACACTGCAAGCGTATTTAGGAGACGGCGAATTCGGACTTAAATCGGCGGCTTCGTTGAGCGGCTACAACTCTCTTTGCCTGTGTTATGTCACAATACATACATATCGCATACCGATACGACAGTACGCCAAGTCAAACTTGCGTACTGTTGGATGTATTGGAGTTGTTTTACACTAACATAATGTATCATGAGAGCAAACTTTTACTTTAATGTTTATCGATTCAGCACTGTTATGAAAGAGATTATTGCATTCTATTTCATATCTTTCCCTTTAATGTATACGCTTGGTTAAAATACGTTCATTACATTTACAGGGTTTGAATAGGTAAAGCGCAGTAGCGCGTATACGTCCGGTTAAAATTTGCTTAAATACGCTTGCAGTGTACAAATATAGTACAAATATAATGAAATTACAATATTATGTTTGCTAGAGGCCCCGCGCTGGCTGCTATTTAATATGCTACAGATCTCGCTCTGGCTTAATACGGCACTGGATTTATATGACCTACTATTTGTTACATATATGTTACATGATATTGTGAGATGAACTAGATATGGTTATATAAGTACCAGAGTAACTTCAAATTTAGAAAGGTCAACGTCAAATATAAAAAGAACAAACTGATGGAGAAACAATGAGATAGACACACAGAGAGACACACACACATACAATGAGGTATCATCGCATCGTGCAAGCGACAGGACGACAGTGACAAATAAACGCATAATGAAAATGAAAAACGTGATATGAAACGTGAGTCCATTGTGGAATGTTGCGTATCACTGAGTTCCAAAACGGATCAATAGAATTGTCTATTGTCTATAGAAATAGAAAAAAGGAAAAGATACATTTAGTATTATGGGTGTTGACTACAGCGAGTGTGCGTGTGTGTGTGTTCTTTTGATTGTAGTTGTGAGATAAATCTTGCACTGATTGAATATAAACTATTTAGAGGGTTTTTTTCTATCTTCCATAAGTTTTATTTTATTCCAAAAGTAGTTTAGAACTTTGTTTGAAGTTTTCTATTGGTTATATATTTTGTTTGATATTATTTTCTAATATGACAGCCTCTTGGCATTTGCCAGGATCTTGAAGGTGCTGATTTGAGTTTTTAAATAATTTAAAATCAAAACTTTTTTAACAAAGTATTGTTGCGAGTATGTGACGTCATAGATCATCCATTAATTACGTCACTCGTAAATAGGAAAGTGGAATGGAGTTCACAAAGTGTAACAAAACGTTAGAAAGGGTTAGGGAGCATAGTCACAAGTTTCATATGAAAGGAAAACAAGATTAGAATAAATAACAAAGCATACTTGAACATCTAAACAATTTGGCCAGTTGTTTAATGTCCAATAATTCGGTAGTACGAAGACTAAAAAAGAAAACACCTCAGCCAACTAAACCATTAACCAACTAAACAGAATCTAGGATCTATTGAAATTGAGGGATGAGTCGATGAGCACATCTTGTGCAAGACGCTTTATTTTTACATACCTATCACTGAATGTCCTCTAAACAGGACAGATTGTGATAATCTATAGAAATCAAATAAAAATAAATAAGACTAGAAAGACAACATCAAACAGGGAGAGATTTCTACAATAACTGATGAGTGAGAGTAAAGTATCATTCCCACTCTCTGTTTTAATTTTGTATTTGGTTTAAGTTGTATAGCATATGAGAATAGTCATTCTCTGTACCATTTTTATTTAGAATTTAATTTATGTTTTCTTTGTTTTTTTAGAACCTTACAAGGTCCAATGTTTCTAAATAATAAATATATAAGTATTATTTTATAACCTCCAAAATGTGACAATCTGTCAAAATGCAGTAGGATTTATTTTTAAGAATAGTTCAATAGTCCAAGATCACAGGACCGGCAGACATCACTTATTTTCTGATGAACAAAATATTTAAGATTGAGTAGTGTTAGTATGTACAATGATCGTAAGCCTACCTGCTAACTTGACAAGGCGGCCATTTTCCAAATACCAGGTAATCAAGGTTTATGTTTCACTCACTCTCGTGCGCACGGATAATGCCCTCTCGCTCCAACTCATAGCGGAATTAAAATTGGGTCTAGGGGATGTTTGGCCACTTGGATCAATCTGTCCTCTTGTAAAACGTTTTAAAACAGCTCAGCAGTTACAAAATTGGCCCGTAAAACGTCAGATCAACAGTTACAAAATTTGCCCGTAAAACACGAATGTGATAAGGAATAATTATTCTGAAAAACTAAAATCTAGATTAAAATATTAAATAAAAACGTAAATTAAATATAAAAACAGTGAGTGTCTTATATACTGTATGCTGTTGGTGTTACAAGGGGGGTGGCGGGGTCCGAATTCAGTTCCATCTAGTACACATTTCCATGATCTCCACTTCCTGTTCCATTGGTGACCTTTCTGGAGTTCTGCTGGCGCGCCTGGTTGTTTCACACATGAATGTTCTCGATCGAACACCAACGATCATATTTCTTCATATTTATGAACATTTTTACTTCAGTTAACTTTTAACTTCGTACCCAGTTAACACATTAATCGTTTCCTTAACAGTTCCACATTCCTAGAGCTGGAGACATTCCATTTCTAATATTCCACCATTTCATACATTTTTTAATCATTATTTCAAGAAGTTTTAATTTAAAAGGTATTTATCTATTATAAATTCCACCATTAATTATTTTTTTAAACCGTCACGGGGTGCGGGAAGTGGAGAAAGACACAGGGGAGAGGGGGATATATTTTATTTATTTATTATTATTATCTTATCTTTCAACGATTCTTATTTGAAGTTTTATGAATCGGCATGTCAAAACGGAAACGACTTAATTATTAATTATAAAAGTTTTTGAGCGATGATAACTCAACGGATTCATGAAATATCTCAGAGTGAGAGACATTGATAAGGCAACGGCCAATATCGTGGCACCCACAACATATTTGAAATCTAACAGTTTAATATTATAAAATATTAGGCGAAATTAGTTATATGCTTTTGGAGAAATGTGAATTTTGAACATTCTGTAAATATTATATGGGCATGAGCATTGATGCTTGAAACTGACTGCTGTGTCTTTAAGTCCTATACGCGGACCCTATTACAGGGGACCCTTATGTACAGTGGCCCTATTCCTGAGTCTTGCGAACAATGATCGTGATCGAACAGATATGATTTATATGAGTGAAACATTTTACGAATCACTATTTTTGACCTATAATAGTAATTAATAATAATAATTATTAAAGGCCAATTCGTAAAATTTTCACTCATGTTAATCAGATCTGTTCGATCAGGACCATGGCTCGCAAGATTCAGAAATAGTGGCCCAGAGTTTATTTTTTGGATTTGGTTGCTATTAAGTATGATGTACATTCATAATCATAAACATATTAGACAGCGTTATGGTCCATATATAAGAGTATGATACCAAAAAAACTCTACATAGTTGTAGGTCGTCGGTGATAGGACTCAGCATCGGAATAGACCGCCGTTAAATAAATGAATAAAAAATAAATAAATATTAATTTTGTGTGAGTTGAGCATAAGTAGCTAATCGTAGTGGAATCATTTCGATTATTATTTTTCTTAAGTACCATCACAAGTGAAAAATTACGCTGTAATGAGGAAATTAGTAAAAACTCTATTAGTTAAAATTATACACTTCTCTCGCTTGTTCTCATACTACTTAAGTGCTTCTCGCTTACTCATTCATAGATATTAATATTTAAGTATTAATATCATAGATATTAATATTTTGTAATGTTTTTGCTATTTTTCCGCCTTAAAACTTTAAATTACTTATCATTGTGCTTAATTCAATTTTATTTGTAATACTTATTCTATCTACCCTTTCTCATTCCTTCCAAAAGAAAAAGAAAAACACAAACAAAACAGATAAATTTAAACCCCTGCTGCTTCTTTCGTCCTGCTACTCTTCCTCCTGTTTCTATTTTGCCCTTTCTTCTCTTTCCTTGCTCCTTTTCTCTAACTCCGTCATCCACCGCTTCTGTTCACTGCCTCCCTTTAATAACTCCGTTCTTCTTTTCACTTTTTACTCTTTTCTCACATGAATACTTCTACTCACAGCAAACCTCTATTTTCCCAGTATTCTCTTAATTTTCCAATCTAAATCTTGCGATTCCTTTTATGTTCCTTGTCTCTTTCTTTCGTATGCATTCCGATATTTCTCTCTCTCTCCCAACTCCACTTGTATCTTTCATTATATTGGCTGTTATCAATTTTTTTCATTTTTTTTTTTTGCTCCTTAGCTCCTCTTCCACACTTGTGCATTCTTTTCCCTGTTTCTTCTGTCTCCATTCTGTTTTTTTCAAAGTACTCCTTTCTCCTTTTCGTTCCTCCTCTTCCACTTTCCTTTCTACTCTCCTCCTCTCCGCCTTCAACATTTCTCATGTTCTCCTCGAATCTAATTACCCTCCTTTCTACTTCAATTCTTTCATAGATATTAATATTTAACATTAAAATAATATAAAAAAAATAGTTTTCTCACTACTTTACAGACAGAATGAAAATATTGATATATTTACTAACAAATATCACTAATCAATTTCCTTACAATATTTGTATATACTTTAATTAATTTTAATTACCAAGTAGTACATACCAGTCCTTATTATAAACTTGTATACTTCTTGTTTGACTTTTGTATGTAAGATGCGCATAAGATGAAATGGGTCCTTTAATATACAATCAAAAAGCAAACTAAACAAAATCTTTCACTTTGTATGTTTGAAGAAAAACTGCCGCAGAGGTTATACTCGTAAAATAAGTTGAAAACTTTTTACACTGTTAATTTTATTGTATAATAAAAAAAAAACAATTTTAGTAAAGAAGAAATACATTGTAAACATTTTAATTATATAAATCTCATATCGTGTCTATGTTTTTTTCTAAATGGATTTTAGATCTATAAACATTAAATAAGTATTTAACTAAAGATATTATTAAGATAACAAACTTTCTTAAAGGATTTTATTTTTTATAAGCTGACTCATGTTTTAATCTGACGCTTATAAACAATTATTGTATACTTAACAGAACAATTCAGAAAATAAAATAAATTATAATATTACATTTAATTTTACCCTAGGTTTCACCTTTCATGCCAAGCCAGTGGAGACCAACAGTTTCACTACAACAAAAGGTTACTTTATTTAGAAATAGTTTGAGTTTGAGTATTATTTTAATTTAAAAATTCTGACTTTTTTATTCGAGGTGAAACGAATATTATTATATTTCTAATCTATCTATCCAGTCTACCCAGATATGTGTGTTTAAACATTTAATGGTACAAATTGACAGGAAACTGCCTAAACAAAACTGGGAAAATAAAAGTTGTAAAATGTTAAAAATTCTTTTCGATGATATATGTTATACTTACATGCTCATATTGTAATAGGTTTAAGAAATATAGGCAGAATGGTGTCTTACTGTTAAATGTCATTCTGTTTTAAAGACTACTAATTTTCAGTAAAGCAGTTCATTATCTATCAGATATACAAAAAAATATTTAAAAAAATTATCTTAAAGGGCCATCCATAACTTACGTCACACGCAAGGGTTGGGGGGGAGGTTGTCGAAAATTGTGACAAGTAGGGGGGAGAGATCAATAGTGCAATTTTCTGAAAAGATCAAGTTTTTATGAGATCATTTATTCTAAAGATTATAAAATATTATAAAAAAATTATTAATTCATCACACCAAGTGGAGGGGGGCAGTAGGTGTATCCGCAAAATGTGACAAGGACAGAAGGGGGTTAGAATAGCAGGAAATTTGTGTAACATCCCAGTAAACATTTTGGAGTCACTTTGACATCATATTGAAGATGCGTCATGATTTTTTTTGTCATTAAAGAGCTGTCATTTATAGTTCAGTTTCTCACATTTTTTCATATAAAATGTCTACTTTATCGGTTACAAATGGCGAAATTACTCCACCTGTCGGAATACAAATGAAGATAAAGTTGATGCGAACTATAATTGAAGTGAATTAGTGATAGAAGCGTCACTAAATAGGGCACTTCACCAAATTGTTTACTGGGTTAATTTATTTATGGCCTCTAAGACTCATTACGGAAAGAAGATTTAAAAAAAAAACGTTTTTAGTCGCTATTTTTTTAAGATCATCAAAATTGAAGTTGGTAAACAAAATATTCAGAATCAGCGCTCCCAAATTAGTTGGAGATGTTTTCTTTATATTGATTGTCACTTTTCGTTTTTTTTTTAGAATAATCTAATGAAGTTTTCTTTGTTACTTTATTGCAATTAAATATGACCCGCACCTACTTATTCAAAAAGAAAAAAAAACAACCAATAACGAAAAAGCAAATTATTCTTCGAAGCTCAAGGTTTCGTCGGACAGAAAACTCTGTAATATGCCTGAGGAATACAGGCAGAAAGTATGGAAAATCTGTAAGAACTTATTGACTTCATCAATAAAACGAAATTAATCTCTTTATTCAAAGTACCCGTACTCGTGTCTATAAGTTGTAAATGTTTATAAATGTATATATTATTTTAAGTGCTAAAAACTTTTGAAAATTGATGCACTCAAATAAATATTTGTAAAGAAATGGCCCGCCGACTTAATTTTGCTAATCACTGATTTAAACTAAAATAATAAACACACACGATGTTCTTTACAATGTGTGTTTTAAATTTTAATCACAAATGCCCTTAAGCCCAAAAAAAGACTTAAACATTTTATTTAAATCACAATTAGAATAGTACTATCTTGATTGTTTAATAAAGATATATATTCACATTCTAAGTTTTATAATGTAAATGAGCTTGACCCATTATAATGAAATAATATAGTACCTAAATTAGAACGTATTCTCGTAATATACAGTGAGTATCGATTGCTAGGTGCACATTAGACGTAAAAACGTGCGGTCATAATTCATTGACTGGTTCTTGAGTCTTGTTGCCTCTCTGTATTTATGACTATTTATGGCTTTGTAAACATCTGTATTTCATAATTCTGAAATGAAGTTGTTAAATAAGCGCACGTTGTTGCAGAGCATAATTTAAAATTATCGTTTCAAGCCAATTTATCGTAAAGGTATTCATCGCAGAAGTAATTCTCTGCGAATTGGTTTCACTTGAAGGAAACAGATAGGTTGGGATGTGCGATGAACAGCAGGATACTAAAATATCGTAGTTTGTATTAGGGTTGTTCCAGCGCGGCAGCACGAATTCTAACAATTGTAGTAGCCATGCGTTCTCTTCCTCAAAGAAATACAGTTTATTATGTTTTAATTTTGTGTTATATTTCATTTAGAATATAAACTTGGAATATAAACTTAGAACATGTTGAATTTAGAATTAATTTTGTCTGTTCAGAGCACAAATAGTAAATAAATAATATGAAGTTAGTTATACAGAAGGTACCTTGTTCTATAGAGTCTTTCAACAAAATCATTTTATGGATCTTTGAACAAGAGCGGTCATTTTAAATTGAAAGAAAAAGGCAATATTTCCTTAAAAATTGGTGATATTTTTATTTTAATCTAAAGTACAAACTCTGAGGTTAGTAATGAAGCTTAATATCTGCCAAATCTGACAGAAATTTTGCGTTTTTCTATTGATTTAAAATAACCGCTCTTGTTGATAAGTTACAGTTTTTTTTTTTTTTTTGATTACTAAAGATTATTACAATCTGTCCTGCTTATAGGACATTGAGTGATAGGTATGTCAAAATAAAATGTCTTGCGCGGGATATGCCTATCGACTCATCCCTCAATTTTAATAGATCCTAGATTCTGTTTATTTGGCTAGTAGGTCCTGAGGTAACTTCTAAATATAAGTTACAGATGAATTTTAAAATATTAAGTACATGTAACTAGGTGTAATTTTTGTAAATATATTGTTATGATTTCGAAGGTTTCCGTTCTAGTTACGAGTCATTATCATCAATTTTACGAGTATAAAAATATCAGTTAAAACTTGGACTCGATCTCGGGTCTCCCACTTAGTACACGGGTATTTTTCAACTAAACTACTTGTGTTGATAAATTACTGCTTAGCTGCATCACAATAATATAACAAGATGATTACACATAGTCAAATTAAAGGCTTGGGTGATCTCTAGTGCCTTAAATAATTGTAAGACATCGTCCGGAAATTTGCTCCAATGTGGTGAATAAACTGATTGAAACAAACTATAAATTTGTAACTCGAAACTTATTAAAAAAAAAATGGTATTGTAACGTCAAACTTCAAAAAATTGTATATCATAAATCGTATTTATACCCGTTGAACAGATTTTTGCACATATCTATCGTATACGCATCGTATCGTTGCACATAATATCGTCCGTATCTATATGCGACGTGTTTTGTGTTTCATTCACAAAAATGAGCCTGTGTCCTCATTTTTTAGTGGTCGATTTTTCAATTGTTGATTGATATTGATGTGAATAAATGTGTATTGGCGTGTCTATTTTATTAAATATCTAAATATTGACGGAGATATAGCAATTAAAAGTTAGAATTGTAGTTTAGCGCTAGAAATGGTCGAAATTTGTTGAGTAGGTCAGTGCTTTGGTAATGTTCTGTAGCTGTTGGTAGTCAAATAATCAAATCAAGTCAAAGAATAATAGGTTTTTATTTTATTTAACCCTGCTAAGGCAGGCATAATATTGAAATTTCATTGTTCCTTGAAATAGCTGTAAATAATATTTGATATTTTCATATATAAATACATATAGCAGAGATTTATGATCTGTAAGGTTGGTAACCTTGGATTGTGATGTCACATGCATTTGGAATGTGTACAACGTTGAATCCCTTTAATAATTAAAGAGACAAAATGACTTTTTTAATTGTTAATATCTCTTAACATATAAGGAGTTATTAAAAAATAATTGGACATTTGAGGTTCTAGTAACCCACTTTATCAATATATAGTACACTTTTATAGAAATTAAGGTATAGTACACAAGCCTATTGTAGTACAATGTGTGAGTAACAGTAATATGTTGTATATGGTCTGCACAATTTACATAAATTATCATATTTTGTATTCTGTTGGTATGTTACCAGTACCTACTACTCACTACATAAATTCCTTATTAAATAAAGTTGCATTTATGGTAGTTAGTCAATTCTACGGCCGTGAAAAGTCCAAGGCCAGTGTTTATTAAAACTGATTTTTGTAATTAACTTATTAACTTAGTCTGATGATAAATTAAATACAGTAGAAATTATGTTAATTGTTGTCATTCCGCTAGGAATGCGTTCGTGGTATCACATTTTATCATTACAATGTTCTTCTCGGTATACGAATTACGACTTTATTGTAGTAGGTATGTAAATGATATATTTGTTTCTTTCGTCGGTTTTGTGTTATTGTAATTGTTTGTGGAGTCTGGACCTTTTAGAGATCTATAGGCTGGCTAAGGCGTATCTGCGATCTGTCGGCGGTATCCAAGTTCTGGAACGGCAAATGTCGGCTCAGTTCCTTTCAATAGCTTAGTGGGCGCACAATTTGATTATGAAGGATCTTTTAGCTATTAAGTAATTAATAGCTATTTTTTATTTATATCAAAAGACACAGCAAAACATTAGAACTTTTTTAGATTACATTTAACTAAACTACATATTAATTGATTAAATACTTTAGTTAATAAGAATACTAGTTACGACACTAGGTAAATGTAACTCGCGGTTTAAATTATAAATAAAAATATGTGTATTTATTATTTTATGTATATGCACCAAAAGGTTAAGGGTGCTGTAGGTTTGAGTGTTAAAGCGATAAGAACGAATTAGGACCAAATGCGTAGTGTCGAACCCTAGAGAAGTGAATCGTATAAGCAAAAGATGTTTATATAAGAAATATTATCGTTTGGCCACTGAGAGCAGTGTATATAAAAGAACTAGGCATAAAATATAAATGAATTAAGACAAAGAAATCTTAAATCTAGCATTTCTTAAAAATAAAAGCAAAATATTGATATTGCAAATATGAATATTGCATGCTTTTATTGACAATAATGCTACTTTATGTTGCAGATTATGTGATTTAGAATATCAGTAATAAACAATGAATCAGATGCTTTCGTTGAACAAATCTGTCAGTTGCAAATATAGGTGGAGTGACACTTCTTTAAATCTATATTCTTCTTCACCACTCCTCTATTATTAGTTAGATTTCATCTGTGATATGAGGAACTTATGAATAGTGTAGTATAGCGACCATCACTTTGATACCAATATAAATTTGTAGTTTCGCCAATTTGACATTCAGTCGTCAAAGGACAATTGCGCATACACAGTAGCAAAAATCGAATAGAAAAAAGCACTTCTAGTTTTTCCAAAATTTTACAATTTTCTCTAAAAATCTTCTTTAAAAATTAGTCAAATCGGTCCAGCCGTTCTCAAGTGATGCGCTTACCAACAAATAACATTTCATTTTTATTTATATGGATTCTAAGATAATGTTGTAATTCATTAGGTTTCATGAAAACATGTCACTGTTCACTAATATGTGGATAATGTTATAAGGTCCTACAATGAAGGCATTGCAAAAATGTGATCATGTAGAATTCGTTGCCATTCCAGACAAGAGCTGTCTTTAATGTTTCCATTTTCCTTTCATATTTTTTGCTGGACGCCTTGTAAATTAGTCATCGGATTCAAGTCTGGGGAGTATGTAATATTTTGACAAGCGTACTTTGTTTTAATTTAATTTCTATAGATTATTACAATCTGTCCTATTTAGAGGACATTCAGTAGTGATAGGTATGTACAAATAATAAAGTGTCTTGTGCGGGGTGTGTCTAACGATTAATTTCAATAGATCCTGGATTCTGATTAATTGGTTAATAGGTCCTTTTTTAGTCTGCGTACTACGAAATTATTTGACAATATACAGCTGGCCAAATTGTTTGGATGTTTAAGTATTCTCTCTTTCTTTGTATGCTTTGATTCTAATCACTATTTCTTCATTAACTGTGGGTATATCCAGATCTCGATGTATTATGTTATTAGGTACAAACCATGGTGCATTCATGGCAATCCTTAGCATTTTAGATTGGAATCTTTGGATTATTTCAATATTAGAGGTAGATGCTTACTTGAAAAGAAATATTCTAAATGTAATCTAATCGGAAGATTTTATGTCATCAGAGTTGAATTTCATAAATTTCAAATTTTTTTAAAAATATTAAATCTGTAGAACCCCTCCCCCATCATGTGGCCTATCGTAGCTGTTCTTCAGGTTCGATCTCCGAACCGAAATTATATTTTCTGGGTTTGGTTGTTATTAAGTTAAATTAATTATGTACACACATAATCATACCCTTATTTGGCAGCGGTGTTGTAGTATATATGAGGCTACTACACCACAAAAACTGTCAACATAGTAGCTGGTCGTCGGTGATAAGACTCAGTATCGGAAGTAGGCCCAGGTTAAATAAATTAAATAAAGATAAATATAAAAAAAAGGATTTGTCACTTTAATTGACGAAACTAGAACGAATTTCAAAATCCAAAAAATCTGAATGTGTCACTTACAGTAACAGGTTCTTGTATTGCTCAGCAAAGTGATGAAAGAAGCAAACCTAATATTTGCAGTGTAGGGTTTTCCAGTTCGACTACGTTGAGCAAGAGTGTTCAACAGCACAGCACGTTCTCTTGTATAAGTAAACTGAAAAAGTTTTAGTAATAACGAAGAAGTTGCTTGTCGATAGTCGATAGTGAAAATTAGGATGTATCTCAATTCGTTGCTGCAGTCAACTCTAGTGGTCTTGTGAACCATGTCTTAATTTCTATAAAACTGTGCAATATATTGATAGAGTTGGCTATATATATAAACTCGCCACATTTTAGGAGACATTCACAATTAAAATAGTAATTTTTCCCCATGAATTATTAATAACGTCACGTCCGCAAAGTTGCCATATCTTTCATACAACAGAGCGTGAAGGAGATAGCATACTTAGCGCATAACTGTTATACATATAACAAATAACTGACCTATCCCTTAATAGTGCGACATGTCACGTCATACAAATATGGCCGACCATTTCTAGCGCTAAAACTACAATTCAAATTTTTAATTGCTATATCTCCGTCAACATTTACATGTTTAATAAAATAGACACGCCAATACGCCATTAAAAAATCGACCACTAAAAAATGAGTTCACAAGCCCATTTCGTCAAGATATGTTCTAGGATAGCTTCGACGTGAATGGTACAGACGGATACGCTTACGGCTCTTTGCTGTAATTGTCAACGTTGAAAATTACCCACAACGAATCTAAGATTATATACGCTTCAGGCTTAATTTCTTCATATTTTCTTCTTATTTAATTGTACGCAAATAATATAATTACATCACATGCACAGAGATATGTCTAGTGTGTCTATAAAATTTGACAACCGGCCATCTATAAATTACGTCACACGCAAAGGGGGAAAGCGGGTCCAGAAATTGTAACGAGGGGGAGGAGTCAGAAGTATTGTGACGTCACATGCAGTATAAAGAATGCTTTACTACAAACTGCTGTGTGTTCGTGTATATCCCCGAAATAACAAACGCGTGTACATTTTTTGTTAGGGCGTCCGCACATAGGTCGATTGGTTGTAAACCTTAGCCCCGAATCTGCCCGAACTGAATGAGAATAGAACTGTGTTGTTAGTGAGAGAACGAATGTTTATATCACCCTATCTTCACGGGTCCGTAAATCGTTGCATCCTCTGCATCTTTAAATTAATAAGCCTTTATATCTGTTAATGATGTCATAACTAGCCTAGCGTGAAGTCACATGGTTGTACTGGCGAAGTTTGTCTTACTACTAGCCAACTTCACTTGCCATTGGGTAAAATCGATACCAAACGATACTACAAACACCTTGAATGCAATGAGTGGTCGATGCAGGAACTAAGTGTGTCCAATGTCATGTGTCCAAGGTTCACGTTGGAAGAAGTTCGGGCTGTTGTCGGTCTTTTGACCCGCGTCAAGAGGGATTTTTCAACCCCCACCACACACTTGCAGGAATCGTCCAACAAAGAAAGGTTTTACTTGAAGGTTTCTTTATTTACTTGAAAGTTTTTGTTCAACAGTGTCAGTGTCAATATTATCAACAAATTAATAAAATAAATAAATCATTCGGATCAAACATTCGTTCTACCGTGTAGTAGGAAACTTGCCATGTCAATCTTCCAATATTTGAATTACACGTTGAATCATATTTGAATAAAACGTTCACCGCATCGTCTGGAACTAGCTTAAGTCGGTTGCCAGGAAGAAACGCTGGTGTGTGGGCTTCATTATGCAACTCCTGCATGCGTACCACGGCTCTATATTTACATTCTATATAATTAATAAGATTATCTGTAGCAGGATATGCAAGTGTATGTAATTTTATAATTTATAATATGAAACTGTATTATAATTACCAGCTGATTACATGTGTCACAGACCTAACACAACGCTTGACAGATTGAGTCTTGAAGAAATGTCACTCGTAAGCACAAAGGTCTGTAATCTCAATCCGTATCAAAAGATACTGGCATGCAACAGAAAGAGATAGAAATATTATGTTTATTTGAAGAGAGAAAGAGAGATCAGATAGTTCTAACAATGTATTTTATCTAATAAACAAATGAAATTAACAATAATTCATAAATTAATAAACAGAGTTTTGAATAAATAAACGGCTGTTTATCTTAAAATTCAACTGAATTCGTTTAATAGTTTATAAATGGATAATGCCTACATAAATAAATTAGGATTTTTATTTTCTATTCATAGCTGCATTACCATCTTGCATTAGACCAAAGTTATCTATTTATTGTGAGATCGAGGGCCACATTTTAACTGAGATTGTTAGGGTTACTGTCCACGACAGCTTCATTTGTAGGTTGCATGTAAGCAGTAAATGAAGCCAGACATATTCTGCATCTCAGTTCTGTCCACGTCATACAAGCTTCGTTCAAGCTGCAAATAGGGTCATTTCTCTGAAGTTTAGCATTGAGAAAGCGCGTTTTTTCGTTTGGAAAATGTCAAGTGATGAAGAAGATGTGATTATAGCATACGTTTTAATTAGAAGACAATCAATCAGACGTAGAATGTATTGGCTTTATCCATACAACGAAAAGAACATTAACCGCAGATTGTTTGTTGCTGCAAGAGAATTAGCAGAGGATGATTTAGTATTTCAATCGATATACCGAATGACAATTGTTTAATAATTGAACAAAATTGACTGCCGAGCCCGTCATTTTTAAAAGAATATTACGTCTATGCGTCGTGTAGTATGCTAGAGCTATGGCATGTTGTAGCCCGGGCTGCATGCCGGTTGGTTGCCACTAAGCAAATACGACGTTGCAGCTCCATGGACAACAAGCGGTAAATGACGAAACCGTGCGTATGATGTGACGCTACGTGAACAGTAGGCTTGCATGACTTGAATGACTATTTCGGTCCTTTCCGAGCTTGTGAATCCGAAAAGGACGGAAGATTCACTAAGTTTTATCCCAGTAAACATTTTGAAGTCACTTTGCCATCATATTGAAGATGCGTATGATTTTTCTGTCATGAAAGAGTTCATTTACAGTTCAGATTATCACAGTCGTTCATATGAAACGTCTATTTTATCGGCTACAAATGGCGAAACCGCTCCACTTGTCGGAATACAAATGAAGATACAGTTAATACAAACTATAATTGAAGTGCTATAGTGATAGAAACATGACAAAATAGGACACTTCACTAAATTGTTTACAGGGATACTTCAACTGTAGTTTGCATCATCTGATTCGTCGCTTGGATTCCGACAGGTAAAATGGTTTCGCCATTTGTAGTATATAAAACTGAAACGAACTCTTTCATGGTAGAAATTTATAGATTTTAATAAGTATGATTTCAAATGGAATCTAAATTGTTTACTAAGCCAGCCAAATATGAAGGTTACATTTTTTATTAGTTAATTGTTGTCGGTCTTTGACAAAACTAAATTTAGAAAAATCCATTTTTAGTGTTAGAGTTATCCATAAAGAAATACATAATTAATAATACATAATTAAATAACATTCATTTATTAATAATAAATTCCTCCTGAATATGTATCTCTTAATCGAAATGTAATGGTCGAAATATAAATAAAGTCCCTGTGTACAAGCGTTGTCAGGACACGTGTCTTCATCCATAAGTCCCGAATCAACATTCCTAATGAATGGACACCTTTGTTTCTTCAAATGATGTCATTATCAGGCCTCTGTTGAAGTCACAGTTGTCACACAATTTCAGTTATGCAAGTTAAGAAAAGGAACCGTATGTTCTTCGAGTGTTAATTGAGATACAGCATTTCTGTTATACTATTGTTGTATACTCGTATGTCTATATACTGAATATTGGTACAGCGTGTAGCTTCCTTCAATTTCTCAGTTTCTTCAGCTGTAGCATCATCGACTTTTTCAATTTAGTGCACGTGGCGACGATGGTGTCCACGCGGGTTCGACATCTCGCTGTGCAAATAAAACAAAGAACGAAATACTCGCGCTACGTATACGTGTTCGACCAAGAATAAAAACTTGATGAAGTCGACTTGAACAACTATTATTATTTTAAGATGAGTGACAACATTTTAATTACGGGACATTTTAATAAAGGGACCCAGAAGACACGATTCGCCTTTTTGAAATATTTATTTGAGTGTATCAACTTTTGATAGTTATTAGCATTTAAAACAATATATATATTTATAAACATTTGCAATACATAATTTATAAATACGAGAATTAATATTTTATTTTTTTAAATATAGTTTCTCGGGCTTCCTAGGCACGTAGCCTTTTATCGCCCCTAATATATTCTGCTTCTTCTTATACTTTGTATCCCGACAACAAGAATGATCTATTCATGGCTACTGCTGTTATAAATTTCGGTTTCTCAATCAAAAAGGCGGTGTTAACAGGAAGCGTCTGCGAAGTCTGTAGCACCGTCCGTTGGAGTCCATTTCTTGCCATTGCTATATTTTTACATTGCCACAGAATGTGGTCAGGGTCTGCCTCTTCTTCACCACATTCGCATTTAGAGTTTGGAATGATTTTGTTTCTTGCTAAATGTTTCGGAGCTCCAGTATGATTCATTCTTAGTCTTGAGGTCATTGTAATTAATCTTCTTGGCCATTTTAGTTTGGCAAACCATGGCTTACGTCTCAGTATTGGGTGTATTGTATAAAATTCTCTACCTTTATCAGAATTATCCCACTTGTCTTGCCAATTTTTCATTTCATTTTTTTCTAATTCTGCTTTCATGTCTGATTTTATAAAAAATGAAATATATTTATCAGAGGAAGTAGCTACCTTGGCCATTTGATCAGCTTTTTCATTTCCCTTATGTGACGGTATCCAAATTAGTTTAATATTTCGGCCCTTATCTATTTCCCTATTTATAGAATTGATATTTAAAATATATAGATTAAATTAAATTCATTGATAAAGTCAATAAGGTTTTTGTAGACATTCTCTGCTTTCAAATATCGCCTTACAGTCTTCAGGCAAATTACTGTTTTGTCTGTGCGATGAGTGCATTGAAGAATAATATGCTTTATTTATTATTTTATTTTTTTTAATGTTTTTGCCATTTGACACTACATTCTAGTGCCTTAACTCATTTATATACATGTCATTGTGCTTAATTCTATTTTGATCCTTACTAAATCTAAAAATTCTCATTTTTTTTCAAACGAACGTCCTAGTTTCCTAGTTTTTTTCTCTATCTCCACGTTTTCACCTCTTCCCTTCACTTTCGGCAGTACATTCTTCTGCCTTAAAAAAATTTAAAAAGCTTCAGCCTTCCTTCTTCTAATTATTTCTGTCATCCATCTGTTCCAATCCTGTTCCTTACTCTCTTTTAAGAGCTGCCCAATACTCATCTCACTCCTTACTTTTTCCTTACAATCAAACTTAATGTGCTCCAGTGTTTCGTCCTCCGTTCCGCACACTCTACACATTCTTTCCTCACTACTTTTCCAGTATCTGTTTCCTTTTTCCTCATTTCCCAATCTAAACCTTGCAGTCCTTTTTATGGTTTTTAATGTCTTTTTCTATTAAGTACTGAGGTATATTACTTTCCCAAATCATTTTATATCTTGTATTGTAATTGCTTTTCTCGATTTTTCCCATTCTTTCCTGTTGTTGTATCTCCTTAGCTAACTAATATTTGTAATAGCAAGAATATAAAACAACAAGGAATCGAAAGTTTATAAACATTTATTCTAATAATAATCTAACTCTTCTGTAATCTGTAAAAATCTAACTCTTATTTTGTTTAAATGAATGTATCATAAGATTAGATGAATGTTCCGATGTTGAATATTTGCCATATTTTAAGAACAAGTGTGGACAGGTTGTTCGGCAAATAACCGTGCACGTTCACTTGACATTAAATAGTTGGAAAAGTGCACTCATAATCGAAAACGCAAGTGTGCACGCGGCCTTTATTTGTCACTACTTGTTAATTTTATTCGCGGCGCCGGCCCGGGTGGGGGCTTGCAATCGGTCGTTGTGATTGGTTGAGACTCTGTTGCTGTTACTGTCGACAGTATTTGTGTCTCTTCTTTTTATGATTTGTTGTCATAAATTATTATTATTATATTTAATGTCTTTTTAATTCCCGTATTTATCTTCAGAGATTTAATTCATTCTGTTTAATAGAAAATGATGATTAAAAAACAATTACTCTTTGTTTCAGATTATATTTAAACATAAGTCATGTCTCTTGCGACGAGACACGAGACATGGAACGCGAAACGCGGGACGCGAAATGTCGCCCGTTATTTCATTAAATACAGTACGCGTAAATGTAATAAATTTCAGAATAATGTCGGGGCACTTATTGTGAAAACGAATGAGCAAAATCGTTGATATATATAAATATACTAGAGTTTACCACCGTCGCAAGCGACGACTGTCTTTTGTGTATGAATTGAATTTCATTTTAAATTTTAATTCCATTTTTAAATTGAAGTATTAAACTCGTTCCATATTTATTTTACATATAACAACAAATCATTTTTCATATAACCTGATTAAAAAAATATATTTCTTCCCATTTGTTCATTATTTGACCAATTTTTTTTTCAAAATTTGGGATTTTTTATTTCGATTTGTACATTTCAACTTTCTAGCCCTATTATACCCTTGGCAAAAACTGCTCCCGTACCTCCAAATAAGCATTGAACACCGTAATACACATGCCAAAATTTAAAATTTCTATCTTTTATGAATTAAGAGTTATAGAGCAAAAAATAAATTTTTTTTTTTTAGTTTTTCCAAAATTACGGATTTCCAGGAAATTCAGGGAAAAATCCGAGTGCGCCAAAAGTCTTAGAATTTTTCTGGAAAATGCGCGGAGCTGTTTTCGAGCCACCATACGAATCACGTAAACAGATAAACAAATAAACTTTCAGTTGGAACATTATAATATAGGATATATTTATATATTTATTTAGAATTACTTAGAATTATTTATTGAAATATTTATTTAGACATTCAGCAAGATTATCTTGTAAAATGGTAAATACTAATTAATTGTTATTATACAGCTAGTAAATATTTACAAAATTAATGATATTTACAAGTTAAACATTACAACCATTTGTCCTTGGAGTTCAGCCAAATTAATTTTTATGCTATAAGTTATAAATAAATATAAGGTGTTTGATACATCGATGTCAATCTTAAATCTGATGTTAAAATCAAAAAAATAAGTCATCCATTTATTACGTTTAGGTTCCCTTAAAATAGTACATGAGGGGGGAAGGGGGAGGATATATAAGTTGATCTTTATGTATAAAAATTCAGCTTGCGCATATTTTTGCTCGCAAAACTCGTAAGGTAGCGATTGATTTGAAACTTTGACACAACGTTGCGTCGAAAATCGGATTCATTTCTTTCGTTTCTTTCCAGTCATCTGTGTATTATTTACTTTCCCATTCGTGTCATATCAGACTGAGTCACAGTGAAGTGTGTTCAGATTTAGCTAGTCTAGAATTAAAAAAAGTGAGTCAAAAACAGAAAAAAAAAATTTTTTTTTATAAAAGTCATGAAATTAATATTGAAATTGTATAATGAAATTGTATTTATTTGTTTATTTTAAATCATATAATCTGAGTCTATTACGGGGATCGAACTCGAAGACACAGAAGTCTGTTATCCAGCATAAATGCTCTTAGCTACTGTGTCCTGGTTATAATACTGACAAATAATTTGTAGTTTTTGTGTATTTTTTTCCTGTAATATAAACAGATTGATGCATTCTTTTTTTTTATTTATTGTGCTTTGGCTTATTCAGCCTTTTTGCCATTTTAAAATACAAATAAATATTACATTTTATAATATATAAAAATTATTTAAAACTATACATATATAACTACTATATGCTATTTACTACTATATATAAACTATTATATTTACATCACCATTACATTATAGTAATATACGAGGCGTGTTTTTTGAGTAAGTACCGTTTTGGAATTAAAAAAAGACGTGCAAAGATATCGCAATAATTTTATTTTTACATGAAAGCCTGTACCTTAATCTACTTTTCTACATAATTTCCGTGAATATTGAGGCACTTGTCATAACGTGGCACCAGTTTTTGAATACCCTCCTCATAAAATTCTGCCGCCTGACTTGTTAACCACTGTATCACAACTGTTTTGACTTCGTTATCGTCTTGAAGACGCACACATTTGTGCGGCCATCTTTAAATGCTCTCACCCATTTCCTTACCATTCCATCACTCATAATGTTTTGTCCGTAAACTTCACAGATCTCACGATGAATATCGATCGGTTTTACGCCTTTAGCACTAAGAAATCGTATAACAGCCCGTTCTTCACAATCGGCGGGACTCACGATTGTCGGAGGCATCTTAAACACTAAGTAAACAACGTATACAATGAAGAATCAGACTGTAATGGCGTCAGTGCGTAGACAAGAGATGTAGGTAACCAGCGCGCATGCAGGTAACGCCGACCGTAGCGCTGCAAAGGCGGAATCGCAAAACGGTACTTCCTTAAAAAACATGCCTCGTATTATATAGATTGATGCATTCAAAACAAATATTTTTAAAAGTTATTTATGTAGATGGCTCGCACTACTATCACTTACATTATATATTTAAAGTTAAATAACTATGTCGGAAAAATGTATATCTGAATTTATTTGTCCTATTTCCGACGCTCAGTTCTTACTGACCACTGACTACCTCCTAATATGTTGGCGGTTTTTATTGTATGTGATCGATGATAATTTATTATACCGCTGCCTAATTATGTAAACATGTACCGGGCTATCGGAATGAATTGAACCGGGCGTCAAGTATAAATGGTCTAGGTTAGTGATGAGCATTTTAATTATTTATTATAAACATGAAATATTGGGAATTATAATTATTTTATTCTATAATAAATATCGTAAATTACTCTTCACAAGAAAGGCTTGTACTTTTTTTACAAATTTAATAAAAAAGAAATTGATAAAAGATCGTTTTCATTTTTTATTTTCTGGGTTAGTGTCTTTTTTTATATAAAAACTCAGAAAGAATCGAAAAATCGATTTTTCGAGAAATCGATATTTTAGACTTCGATTGTTTTCTGAATCGATTCTTTAAACTTTGATTCGAATCGATTAAAAAATCGATCTTTTTTAAGAAGAATTGCCATCTCTAGTCTAGGTAACTGTGCCATTACTGGCATAATTTCCAATTTACGTAATTTTAATGATACACGAAACAAAAGGAGTAGAAAATCTGTTTATTACCAAATATTATCAGCTTTTAGTCCTTTTCTGCATGACCCTTATAAATTTAATTATCTATATCTACAAGATGCTTGAAAAAGTTTTTGTGTTATGGTTTACTTGAATATATTGTTGTGTAATGCTGATGTTTGTTTCTATTTCGAATTTCGAAGATTAACATTGTTAACGTCTAACTGAATACAAATACAGTTGAATTTACGAGAGTTCGGCGTTGAATCATACTTAAAATAAGTTGTGCCTTCTAAATCTGTGATTCAGTGGAAAGCATTGTCTCACAACAAGTCAATGCGGGGCCTGTAGTAATAAATATTAAATAGTAGTCAATACGGGGCTTCTTTTATTATATTTTTTACAGCGAGTGCTTGTGCATTAGGGTGTCCCCACACGGGTCGACTGATTGCAAACTAGCCGCGCAACGAAATTCCCAATGAAAATGAAAAACGAGCCATGTCGAGCCGTTTTTCGTGACTCTATAGAATTTTTAACAATAGCATAATAAGGGATTTTATTGTGTCGTATTGTGAGGTATTTGTATGTATATATGTATTTAAATACTTTTGAAAAGTATTTGTACACATCTCTGCTCATGATGTTCACCATCAAAAGCATGCAACGTAATTGCCCTGCGACCTAGAAACACAGTCGCTCAAAACCAATTTCAAATCAGTTTAGTTTCATTCGGCCCTTTGCGTTCTCTCACTCACAACACAGTTGCATTCTCATTCGGTTCGGACAGATGTGCATTACTCTTACAATTTATAAAATTGCATTTTCGTAATGTAGGTGTATTTCTTTATTTTACGAAATATAGTACAGTTCTTACTGTGTTAAATAAAAGTTAAAATAAAATTTTTAAAAGTAAGTACAAAACCGGATGTGATTGTAAAAACCGAAATGATTAAGGATGGTATTACCCAGTATCCCACGCGTCTGTACTGCTCTAATGCTAGATCTGAAGAAAATATTTAAACCAAAATTCAAAAAGATAAATTTCTGTTCTAGGCGCAATGCCTTCAGGTCACCGGATCCGTAGCATTTCTTACTCATGCTATATGGCTAATCCGGCATTGAAATGTATATAGAAACGAATTAGATAAAATTCACCACCCAAAAGTGAATTTTATAACCACTTTTAAGCATGAGTCACTGTCGAACTCTCGTAATTTGAACTATAACAATGATGTTATATTATTGTCTTGTGTTCAGTAATCCCTAAAATTTCCACTCTATCTGGAAAAATGTTAATCCTATTTTCGAAAGCCTAAATCGGTTATTACACAGGCTAGTTGTTTAATCTTGTGAATTATAGAATGAACATTTCCAAAACACAGTTTGTTTACCGCGGATTATTGTGAGCGAGTGAGGAGATAATTGAATATTACTAAGCCTCTATATGTAAAATACGAGACAAAACACATTTTTCTGAAAATTATTAGTTTCAGATGGTATTTTAAGCCATATCTCTGCTTGCTGTGTAAAAGTTCTGAAATCTTGCTAATGAGAAATATGAAATTTTTAAAGTTTACACAATTTTTATGTTTTAATTAATGTGATATATATATATATATATATATATATATATATATATATATACATATATATATATATATATATATATATATATATATATGTATATATATATATATATATATATATATATATATATATATATATATATATATATATATATATATATATATAAGACTGCAGTTCTATTATGTCTTTAGTTTTATTAGGAATTGTAAATTTTAATTAAATTCATGTGTTGAATTTTGAAGTTTATTTTGTTAATTTACATACATATTTTAATAATCACATTGTTTAACTTAAATCATACCTGAAGTTTAAGAAACGACATTTAAAGTTTTTTTACTATAAATTGTCAATTCCTTTTTATCTAATTTTATTATAACCTCACAATATGCATTCCAGTAAGTAACTGAATAAAAACATGGGTTCTGTCTACTTCAGATATCAACTGTGTTGGTCGTTATCGATTACATTATATGATTTCACTGAAGGGTCACTGCTTTACCGACAGACTAACTAAAGAAATACAATTTCTTTATATATAATTAACTTTATTAATTAACGTAGGTATTATAATTATTTAAGAATATTTATTAGTTGAATTTTAATACATTGGAAATACAATTATTTTAGTCTTAGGTCGGAAAATAGACCACTCTAGCTTATATATTCCAAGTGTGTTTGTTTATAATTTCTCAGTATCGTGAAGAAACTAAGTACGTTAGTCTTCAGAGAGGTGAACTGATCAAAAGAGAGAACTAGTTATTGTAGTATAGAGATTCTTACTCACTGAGTGATAGACTAAATAACTTCTAGCCTATATAAACCTTTTGTAAAAAGGGTTGAAATTATGTAGGTCATAATTTGTAAGTTGCGTATTATTGCTACAGTTGTGGGGGTATCCAATTTCTATAAGGTGCAATAATGCTTAGTTTAAAAATAGCATGATTCTACTCAGATCAATGTACGCACGGTGTTCTTTCATCAACAATATAACCTAGCTGTTGAAATCGCAGTAATACAATAAAAAGAAATTCAGAAATGTTGTATGTCGTTATTTATTGAAAAGGTACTTGTTTGTTTTGCCTTCCGCAACGACAGGAGACAGAGCATTAATATATGATTAATCCAATCAGCTGCGGGTTACTGTACAGTAAGGAGAGGGGGGGAGAGTGGACGTTCAATTTCCCATGTTTCCAAGTTATACAAAATTTGACGTGAATATAAGAAAATGAAGCTTCTAGAATCAAGCGCTGTGAAATTAGATTGCGCTTGGGACCCTCAAATTTGTCCATACTCCACTCAACCTAATTGAATCAGAAGCGCTGTATTCATTCACTTAGAGATGGCATCATCTTTGTTTTATTACTATTTCATCTGAAGCATAAACTGTTCTTGTTTGAATTTAACCAGTTTACAGTTTTCTCTATTCGTGTACATTTTTTTTTTTTGCTTTAACGGGTTATATACAGTTCTTAGTCCCAAAAAAAGCGATTTTTCAAAAAAAAATCCTGTGAAGACTATTAATTGTATTAATGTAAAAATTTGTACACATGTTTTGGTAACTTCTAACTGTATTTAAACATTTTTATATTTCCAAAAATAGTAATTGGGAAGCTGCTATTGCTGATCTCCAGGAGCTCCTCTCAAAAAAGGCATCTTGCGATGACCGCTATATTTTTAGACTGGATCATCTAAAACGAAAAAACCAAATGGATTTCGTTTTTTGAAAATATTAACTACAGTAGGGCCTCGGTAATCCGGACTCTCGCTTGTTCGGTGATCGCTGTAATCCGGCCGGGATGTAATCCAATGGGATTAGCGGGGGAGGCCCGGCGGCGTGTAGGTGCGGGGGCTGTCATGAGCCAATGCGCCGTCAGTCTTTTGTTTATCGCCTTTCGTGTAATACGTAGTGTCAATTAAGTGTGCTCGCTAACATCATGGCGCCGCCACGTAAACATTCGACATTAACAATAAAAGACAAATTACGGATTATAGAAATGTTAGATAAGGGTGACAGCTACCCTGTCATTGCTCGGAAGTTTGGTATAGGCAGGTCAACTGTAGGCGACATAAAGAAAAACAAAGACAAACTCTTGAAGTTTGTTAGCCTAACAGAACGTGGTCCCGGTGTACGAAAACTGAGGAAATCGGAAAATCCTGTTTTAGAAGATGCTTTGTTTACGTGGTTTTTGCAACAAAGGCGATTTGCATGTTCCTGTAAATGGTGATATGATTTGTGAGAAAGCTCGAATTTTTCATCGCCAGATTACAAACTCCAATATCGGATTTAATGCAAGCCGGGGATGGTTAGACAAATTTAAAAAACGCCACGGAATAAGACGTTTAAAAATGGCCGGTGAAAAACTGTCAAATGATGAAGCCGCTGTAAATGATGGTGCCGAAAGCGAGTTACAAAGATATGAAGTGTTAACTGATGAGGAGATTGTGCGAGCGGCTATGTGTGAGGACGATGAGGAAGATGAGGACAATAGCGTTGAAATTCTAAAAATCACAAAAGTTGGTAATTCAGAGGCAGTAGGAGCTTTAAACACTGCTTTAAAATGGGCTGAAGATAACGAATTTGATAGCCACGAAGTTATGTTTCTCCGTCGACTTAGAGACCGGGCTTTCGAAATGAAGTGCGAAAATTATAAACAGAAGAGTATTACAGACTTTTTCAAGAAGAATTAACTAATGTTTTATTTTAACTTACTGATTTTCTTACATAGTTGTAATTTTGAACATGTACATTTTGTCTATATGCTATAATTTAAAAATTGATTAAAGAAACTAAGGTTAAACATGTGTTTTATTAACATTTAATATGGCATACTATAATCCGGACGCCTCGATAATCCGAAAAGGGTCTTGTTTTTGCCTCTCCGGATTAACGAGGCCCTACTGTATATATAAGCCTCTTAAAGTTGGACATACGATATATTTTATAATACTGTTGGCTATAGTACATAATTTACGAAGCAAAGAAAAAGAGTGGTCTAACTTTACTCTGTTCTTTGTACAACGCATTTATAAATATAGTTCAATAATACAAGAGCGTGTTATTATGGTACGACAAGAAGAAAACCACAAAACCTATTCCAAACAACGTGGTTAGGACACACAAGCAGATGTTTTCTTCTGGCAAACAACCATTATTCCATGTAACCATAATCCAGTAAATATTTAAAACAATTTTAAAATTTCGTTACAAATAATGTTGAAAATTCTTACAATTATAACCTTTTTGACTACACCCCTTATAAAGTCAAGTGGGCGCTATCTGATTCCTGAGCGGCGATGTCGAGAGATTAGTGAGGGATATACATTGTGCCTCGTACATAGTACATCGTTCTTGTCACTGCAGCCCTTACAAAGTACAGTAACACCTTACGGAACTTCATAGGGACATTGGGGGCCGTTTGGGAGCTGCTGGGGGCGCTGGGGGATCGCTGGGACCGCTGGGAGAGATACTCAACGCGATTCGTTGCCAGCTCACGTTTTACCGTCCTTGTTAAATTCATTTGCAGTTCTTTATTATTTTTTTTTTATTTATGTACCATCGCACACTAAATACATAAGGATTCCTATATACATTATATATAATTCTATATATATAATTTATATATATATATATATATATATATATATATATATATATATATATATATATATATATATATATATATATATATATATATATATATATATAGTTGTCTAATAATTTTTGAAACAGTCACAGTAATATTTAAGATACTAACAATATTACGAGTATTACAGCGCATCACTCAATAAGTTCGTAAGATAACATATAGATGACGGCACTATTGACAAATCCATATGATAACACTTGTCAAGTCAATGCTTCGCATTCACTAAAACCACTGTAACTCGTAAAGTAATGATATGAAAGTCATGAAATTTTTACACATAACGTTTAACGGTTGGTACTATCTAAAAATCATATGGTCAATAGTGCCGCCATTTTTATGTTATCCTACGAATTTATTATGTGTTAGTATAGAAACTCCATGTATGTGTGGGTCAAACTGCTGCATAATAAATCTATAATTACATTTGGAATGGTATCAGTTAAAGCCGGCTCCTAATGATGCGGTGAACATATGGTTCAAATGCTTGCCTCCAACGTAAGGTGGGAGGGGGGGTTGTATAAGGTCAAGGCGATAAAAAGAAAAGCATATTTTCGATAAGGTTTTTTGTCGACACAGTTAATTTATAATTATTTCTATAATTACTACATGGTAAAATAATATTTAAGGAATACTTTGTGAAATTTTCATAAGTAAATCTCAAGAAATGAGGGATTGACAGCGAATTTCTGCAAACGTCACAAGAAAAAGAGTGATTGCAGTGACCCTCATAACTCATTACTGGATTATCTAATATCAAAAAACCAAAATGATTTTATTAGTTGATAAGTTTATGCAGGTAACGCTGTCGAGTTTTTATTAGTTTATTGATTTTTAAATTTTTTACTGCACTTAGAAGTCAAAATATCGATTCTTCATGAAAAAAGTCAAAAACTTTGTTATTATACTTACTAAAAATACTTTAAAATTAAAAAAATTAATAAAAAAATCGGATCGGTGCCGTAGATTTTGAGCTAGAGAAGGCACCGACTCTGGAAAAGCTAAGTGTGAGAAAAAACGTTTAAAAGTTTCAAAGTAAGACGAAACCAGACCAGAGGTGAAAACGTAAAACTCTATATCTCCGACAGTTTTACTCCAATCGACTTCAAATTTTTACACAATAAACTTAATATGTTCTACATTAATATAAGTAACTATAAGTATAAAGTAATATAAGTAAGTAAAAGAAAAACCTAACCACCAACACCCCCCCCCCCCCCCCCTTAAGCGCAACATTCAAACAAAGTTAATCTGTTGCTTTGATTCATTGTCATTAATAATTCAACACACTTAAGACCTTGAAAAGTCATTCTAACAACTTGTTTTAGTAATTTGTGCACTTATCTTAACCTTGAATAAGAAGTTCAATTTATGATAGACATAGTATACACATAGTTTCAATATAAACAATAATAATAATAAAAAGGAGAATATAAACAATGTGTATTTACATTTACCCCTTTATTTTGTATTTATTTAAATATGATTTTTCATTGGTTTGAGAAGTCAAGTATCATCACCATCCACTTGGTTCCCTTTCTTCATGTCTTCCTCTACACCACCTACCCCTCGCGACTCCCAGAAGCCGCAACTGACTCGTAATTTAAATCCACTGCAAAATTCAACTTTATTCTACTACTGCTGGTCACTTCACTTTATTTCCACCCCGTTTAATTTCAAACAAAAAAACAAAACAAAAATGTACGACTAAAAAGAAATCTAATAAACTCATTCTGACTTTGTTTTTCCCTTTTAATAAATAATTGTGTATATTCATACAAGTGTACTTATTTGAAAGTGCATGCGTGTGGTAAAAGTGGTTTCATCCATGGCTACAAGCAGAATATACAATTTTAACATAATTGTAGCAAAATAAAAAAATGTAAAGTAAATCATATACTTGAAAAAATAAAATAAAAAATGCTGAAAAGGGAATACAGTCCTTGCTTTTTTTTTTTTGAATTGCGTTAAACATTGCATAAATAGATGTATACATATTTTAGTTAATATTTTACAAGCCTACATTCTAGACCACTATACTGGCAAAACGAATATATAAAAATACGTAAATATATTTAAAAAATATGGTTACGGTTTGTCTGACAGGTTTGACTGAACCTTGACAGGCAAATGGAGCGTGGATTTGATAAAACTGTACGTTATCCCTATATTTACAGGTAAACGGAATACAGTTGAAAGTTGACATTTTTCGCCTGATAACTAACGGATGAGTTATCACGTCATCGTTGTGCACCGATGCCACAGGTGAAACTGACACTATTAACAGGTTTATCAAAAAGTATATATGCTAAGGTAAACCTGTCAGACAACTGCTTATATGGAATAACTGTAGGACAGTAATTAAACCCTCTGATCTAACTTATTTTGTAGATTCACCAAAGCTGCCCCGATACTTTTATCATTTAGTCAAACAAAATGATTTTAAAAACAATATAATATCCTCAGCTTAGCCAAGAAAGTTGAGTAGCTCTTACATTTATTTGTTTTTTATTTAACGTAGGCCTATTACCAACGTCGTCCTACTATTTTCCTAAAGGCTTTATGAAGTCGTATCCTCATATAAGTGGGTTACACCATTTTATGATTATTAGAGTAGATAATCAAGCTTATTTTGATAACAATCAAACTCAGAAAATATAGCGTTGGTGCGAGACTCGAACCAGAAGTCACAGCAGTCTGCTATCAAGCATAAATGCTCTAGACTACTGGGTCGTATAATTATTATAACAAGAATTTATAATAGCAAGTACTCGTACGTCATCTATTAGTGAAGTAGAATCAAACGCAGTAAACATTTTGGAGTCACTTTTCCATCATATTGAAGATGAGCATGACTTTTTTGTCATGAAAAAGTTCATTTAGGCCGTTCTCACACGGTCGATTGATTTGCAAACCTTAGCCTCGAATCTGCCCGAACTAAATGAGAACGGAACTGTGTTGTTAATGGGAGAACGCACGCGTATACCAGTTAGAGAAAACACACGAAATACAAGTGAATGAAACGAAACTGGTTTTGAGCGAATGTATTTCTCGGTCGCAGGGTATGCTTGGTTGCATGCTTTTGATGGTGACATCATGAGCAGAGATGTACACAAATACTATTATATACGACATTAAATACAACACAAGAAAATCCCCTATTATGCTATTGGTAAAAATTCTATAGAGTCACGAAACACGGCTCGACTAGTTTGCAATCAGTCGACTCAATCAGCAATCAGTCGATCGATGGTCATTACAACTGTGTTGTTCGTAAAAGAACGAAAGTGTTTACGAGTGAAATAAAACACACGGCACGAACGTAACTAACCTGATTTGAAACTGGTTTTGAGCATATATTCAGCGACTAGATTTCTAGGTCGCAAGACACTGTTGGTTTCACGATGACATCATCAACAGAGATGTTTACGAAAAGTATTTAACTACATACATTCAATTAACTATAACACAATAGAATCCCCTGTTTTGCTATTGTTAAAAATTCTATAGAGTCACGATACACGGCTCGACATGGCTCGTGCTCGTGTTCGTTGAAAACTTCGTTTCGCGTTTAGTTTTCAATCAGCCGACTCGTGTGCCTTTCTCGTGTTTTATCTCATATCTCATATATCGATCTCTCACTAACAACAGTTGTAATCTCATTCACTTCGGGTAGATTCGGGGCTAAGGTGTGCAACCAGTCGCCTCGTGTGCGGAGAGCCTAACAGTTCAGTTTATCACAGTCATTCAAATGAAATGTTTATTTTATCGGCTACAAATGGCGAAACCACTCCACCTGTCGGAATACAAATGAAGATAAAGTTGATGCGAACTATAATTGAAGTGAAATAGTGATAGAAACGTCACAAAAAGGGACCCTTCACCAAATTGTTTAATTTTGATGTTTTTTTATCGCGGTGCTGCTTTTCTAAATAGCCATAACATTTTCTTTAAGTTCATGATATACGAAAGCACATTATTATACAAATGATATTACAAATTTTATTATTTTTTAAACAACATCTTTCTATAGATTAGTTAGCGCAATTAAATTTTAAGATGAAATAGGATTATGATATATGTAAGTATATAACGAACATCGTGCATAATGTATTACTCAAATCCCAGCAACACACTTGTTATGGCATTTTAATCCGTAGCTCTCAGAACGTCGTGTCGTCTACTTATACTCTGATATCCCCATACTGTCATATCTATACCATGGCTAAAGTAATGTTGTTTTTAAGACGGACTCGGACTTGCATTTGATAGTTCTGTTTCTTCGTAATCTGTTTCATGTTTTAATGTTTTATGCTGCCTGTTGCCTGCATTTGCTGCCCACTCAAATCTTCAAATGCTCCAATGCAGTCTTTGTTAAATGCGCCCACAGTTGATTTGTTATGTTAGTAGGCGATCCTGTCGGCAGACGTCGGCCACCAAGATTTTGGAAACGAACTTCTGGCTAGACTTACGACTAATAAAATATGAATAAGAACTGGAGTAGAGCTACTTCTGTCTCCGTGTTTGCCTTCTGCCTTCTGCCATTGCTGAACTGATCTATCATTTAGATTCTTCATTTTTTTTTAGTATATGAGTATATATTAAATTTAAAATGTTGCTTGTATTGTTTACGACATATGGCATGCGGATTCGTGAAGAATATTATGATGTTTATTTATTTTATAAATGTAGATGAATAAATAATATTGTAACTTTCACGACGTAACGTTAGAGCAAATAGCTCCATAAAACGAGTTTTGCGATTATTCATTGTTTATGTTAGAATTTGTTTAAAATGAGAACACCACTAGGAGTTCTGTTAAGAGTGATAAGACGTGACAAGGGGAGGGAGGGGGGAGGGCAGTTTCGTGACGTTACATCGTCGGTTTTGCGCATAGGCAACATAAGAACGTGCCATAAAAGAAATTAGTTAATTAATAATTTATATAGTATTATTATTATTATTATTTTAATGTTTTTGCCATTAGGCACTGCATTCTTTTGCCTTAAATCATTAAATTACATATCATTGTGCCTAATTACATTTTGTGATTGTTATTATATCTAACGATTCTCATTCCTTCCAAAAGAAAAAATAAAAATAAAAACAAAACAGATAAATTTAAACCCCTACTGCTTCCTTCTTCCTTCTACTCTCTCTCCTGTTGCTACTCTACTATTTCTTCTCTTTCCTAGCTTCTTTTCTGTTTCCCCATTATCCACCTCTTCCCTTCACTGTCTCCCTTTAATAACTGCACAATATTCTTTTCACTTTTTACCTTTTTCTCACATGAAAACTTAATGTAACATAATGGTAGATTGACATGGCAAGTTTTCTGCTGCACGGTGGAACGAATGTTTAATCCTAATGATTTATCTATTTTATTAATTTGTTGATAATATTGACACTGACACTGTTTAACAAAATCTTTCAAGTAAATAAAGAAACTTACAAGTATAAAACCTTCCTTTGTTGGACAATTCGTGCAGCAGGGCATGACATGTGGATCAAGTGTGTGGTGGAGGTAGAAAAATCTCTTTTGACGCGGGTCTAAAGACCGACAATAGCCCGATTTCTTCCAACGTGAATGTTGAACACATGACATTGGACACTTAGATCCAACATCGACGTTGGAAGGTGTTCGTACCATCGTTTGGTACCGTCGTAAGTGTGAACAGTTTAAGTTATTGTTTAAAACAAACATTTACAGGTTCACTAGCTCTTTGTCTATCACAAGCTCAGCTCACATTGCGCTCGGGCATCGAGCAACGCCTTTTTTGGGCGAACAGTGATTAACGATCTCTGCTACTAGGCCTACATTGACCACGCGCGCAGATTGAAAACCGATAAAAATCATGAATGTTAGAACATTATTCGAAATTTAAACATCGTGTTACAAAATAAACACTAAATGCGTTGATATGTTAATTATGCAAATGATTCTTATTAATTAAGAAATAAAGAAAATCGTAATAGCTAAATAACATGAATGGAACATCGACCATGGCGGGAATTCTTGTTGGCGTCGTTTGATTCATATTGATTGAATATTTACAACAAGCGATTTAAATATTTGATTGGAAGCTTCTGTAATGTGGGATTCATAAATACTACGGCCTGTTTTACATATTAACTTCTGTGATGTTGAACATTTTTAAAGTTGGAGACAAAATAAAATATATTATACCGCTTTCTATTAACAAAATATATGTATAATTCAACTTATGAGAGTTCGGCGGTGACCTTTGCATAAAACAAGTTGTGCGGTATAAATCTACGATACAATGAAAAAGCACTGTCTCACTAATTTGTTGTAAGGTTTATAGGAACGAATAAGATTTATTTTACCATCGTATTGTAAGTTTATACGGCCTCTTTTAAGCATGAGTCACCGGTGATTTCTTATAATTTGAACTATAGTTATTTTTTTCTCTAAATTTTAGATTTTTCTAGTTTTTATCTTTTCCATAGATTCAGAATTTATTATTATTGCCTTTAGTTTATGCTTCAATTTATTAAACAAGACGACACAGTGGGTGAGTGTATTGATTCTTGTCGCTGACTGCTGTGTCTTCGGGTTCGATCCCCGGACCAGAGTTATATTTTCTGGGTTTGGGTGTTATCAAGCTAAATTGATTATCTGTTTACGTAATCGTAAATTTATTAGACAGCGGTGTTATACACATATATATGTGCTGTGATACGACGACGTTAAATAAATTAAATAATCAAGAGATTTACCCGTATATAAATAAACATAACATCTCGTCCCTTTTTCTTTCACTTTTCTCTTCTGCCCCTCACTTTTTTTACTTCGTTTATATTTTTGCATATTTTTTACCGCCTACCCCCTTCTTTTTCCGTATCGATCATCCAGTTCATTACTGAAGTATCTCCGAATATTGAGTTTTGATATAACAATATTCGAATCACAAGTATTTTAGTCTGAGTTTTCTTCATTTTGCGTCTTTTTTATCACGACACCAACATGCGACATCCAACCAATTTGTTGGTAGAGGTTTTATAACACGTCCAAAATAAAGTAACATGTACCTTAATACGTCGACATTAGGGATGGTGATTCTTCTTAAAAAAAGTCGTTTTTTTAATCGATTCGAATTGATGTTCAGAGAATCAATTCAGAAAAAAATCGAAGTCTAATTGATCGATTTCTCAAAAATGATTTTTCGATTCTTGTTGAGTTTTTATATAAATAGGAAGACACTAAGCCAAAAAATAAAAAAGAAAACAATCTTTTATCGATTTTATTTTTATTAAGGCTTTCTTATAATTAAAGAATAAGTGAAGAGTGATTTTTGATTAATCAATAAAATCATTTACGTTAAGTATTATAGAATAAAATAATTATAATTCCCAATATGTCATGTTCAAGCTTATAATAAATAATGTAAATTATTGTATAAAAATTCGAATCTCGATTTTCGAGTGTTTGAGATTGATTCACGGAACCGATCCGTTGTTTAAAACCAATGAGCTTGTGTCCTCATTTTTTAGTGGTCGATTTTTTAATTGTTGATTGAAATTGATGTTAATAAATGTGTATTGGCGTGTCTATTTTATTAAATATCGAAATGTTGACGGAGATATAGCAATTAAAAGTTTGAATTGTAGTTTTAGCGCTAGAAATGGTCGGCCATATTTGTATGGCGTGAAATGCATTTTAACATCAGTTATTTGTTGAGTAGATCAGTGCTGTGGTAATGTTTTGTAGCTGTTGGTAGTCAAATCAAAGAATAATAAATTTTTATTTTATTTAACCCTGCTAAGGCAGACATAATATTGAAATTTTATTGTTCCTTTAAATAGCTGTAAATAATATTTGATATTTTAATATATAATAGCAGAGATTTATGAGCTGTAAGGTTGGTAGCGGTTGTGATGTCACATGCATTTGGATTGAGTACAACGTTGAATCCCTTTAATATTTAAGAGACAAAATGACTTTTTTAATTGTTAATATCTCTTAACATATAAGGAATTATTAAAAAATAATATATAGTACACTTTTATAGAAATTAAGACATAGGACACAATCCCATTTAAGGAATCAATTTTTTTGACTCAAATAATTGATTCTTCGATTAATCGATCTTAGATCGCCATTCCTAGTCGACATCCTTTGTTAGTTCTTATGTGGACAACGCATTATACATTATAATTATATTTTCCAAATATGACTTCATTACTTTAACTAGATTATCAACTAAAGAAATCATAAAAGTGTGAACTAATTATATAAATGACATTTTCCCCATTTGATGCAATAAATCTGATTGTAAGTTAAGGAACGGTGTCATTGTCAATACTTGTGGTAAGATTATGTCGAAGGAGAATTGTCAAAGAGCGCGATAGCTACAACTAAGTCTTCCTAATCCCATCTCACAACCCGTTCCCGTTTACGATTCCCGGTTCGTCCCACGTTACTGCCTCATTACCGCCAGAACTTTTATCTTATTGGACTATTATGATCTCCGACTTGTTTCAATAAAATTCTCTGATTCTGGATAACTACTATAGAAGTACCATGACATTTTTGTACATTTTTCTATGATTTATGACTTCAAGCTTTTGAACCTTATAGGTATTCAATATTTCTCATGGTTAGTGGAGTAATGGCTCGTCCGCATTTAAGTTACATTTTTCTGCAGAATTATTTCTTTGTTTCACGATATTGTATCCGGTCCGGTCAGATTTTCATATAATTTTTTTTGTGGAATATTGAAATAATACGCAGGGTTTCTTAGCAGCTCTCACCGAAATTTTTGAAAACTTATGCCTTATCTTATGTTGTTTGCATTTGTTGTGTCACAGTACATACATACTTGTGTATTGTAGGGTGTATTAGAGATGTTTTGCACTAACATAATTTACCATAAGAACACACTTTTACTTTAATTTTTATCGATACATCACTGTTATGCAAGAGACTATTGCATTCCCTTTCTTATCCGTTCCAGTCTGAGACGGCTAACTGTATTTACAAGATAGGGATAGGTTTCGTTGTAGCATGTATACGCTTGGTTAAAATTTGTTTATATACGCTTCCAGAATGAGAGCTACTAAAAGACCGTATGCTTGCAGTGTGCGAGTTTCATTACATTTACAGGATTCGGATAGGTAAGGCGTAGTAGCGCGTATACGTCCGGGTAAAATTCGATTAAATACGCTTGCAGTGTGCGACAGGCCTTACTTTACACCATTTTTCAGTGTCGCTCCTTTTCCTCCCATATTTACTACTGTTTATATTTTAAAATTGCATGTGACGTTACAAAGCTTCTAATTCCTTCTCCTCATGCCTCATTGTCACATCTTGTCACACTTTATGGACCCCTCCTTCCGTGCTACGTAATTAATGGGTGGTCGCTGAACATTTATGAATGAGAAAGTGAGAGGCACTTATGCGCAATATGAGAACAATGAGACAGGTATACTCGTATTACAACAAATCTGAGACAATGGAATGTGGTTATCAAATTTTACTTCAACGGTGTTCTGATAACAGGTTTTTCAAAATTCGTTTAACGTTTGATCAATTTTAAAATAAAATCTGTGTTTATATTGGTGCAGATGTTGAATATATTTGAATAATGTAAAACTGATTTTTATTTGTCTGTAATAAAAATGGTAATAATACTATGGTTTATAGAAGAATATAATATTCTGCAAAATCCAGAATATTCTCATATAGAAAAAAATAAAATCGTGTATTGCTGTACGTTGTTTTATCGAGTAACAAGATTGAACGATTTGAATTTCAGATACAGAGGATCAAAAACTGTTACTAGGAAATTTAAAAAAAATAATGTAATAACTGAAAAAATATACAAAAATATTGGCTAAGAGAAAATCCCCTGTACTCAGAAAATTGTATTTTTAAACGCCGACAACCTGCATAATACAGCATTACTAAGTTATGGTCAATGAACATAGAAGAGAGGATTGGTTTGAGATAGACTTGTCCTTGCCATGGGAAGATTTAAGAAACAACATTAAAAGGTTGGAAAAAATAGAGACAACACTAATAATTTTGAAATAAAGTCAGGTTTCGACGTGTTGTGAAATCTTTCACTATAATTTATTAACTGATTGTAAGTTAGGTATGGCTCTTTAGTTCAATGTTTTTCTGCTACATTAGGATATTTAGTATTAGTATATTACTACTATACCTAATGGTAGGTAGTTTCATTTAGAATTGATTTTGTTAAGTTATTACATAAGGATATAAGATACAAGGATGAATGAATAATGAACGGTAGTTTATAAACGCAAGATAATTTAGGTAAAGACAAGAAACAATGTATGATACAAGGAAAGAGGAAGCAGGATGTCTTAGGTGGAAGATAATATAAGTGGATTTGGAAATAATAGACACATTATCGACTTAAAATTAGAATATACAATTTACAATCTGTCCTCGAAGAACATTAATCAAATTTTGGGAATATATATATAAATATGACATGCGAGTTTGCCATCCATCGATGACTCACCCTTTGACTTAACCTATTACATTAATATTAAGTACATTTGGAACCTATTCTACACCATATTTGGTAGGTCCATTGGATTTTTACGTTTCAGTCGTTTAACCGGTTTATGCTGGAAAAGTTGTACAGATGATTCATTTGGATAAACTTCTAATCTTTATACGTACTTCTTGCTGATATCCTTAATTTCACTTCTTGTGTATGGAACCCCAAGATCTTGATGTGTTAACCAGTTTGAAACGAATTAGGATTTGCTTTAGCAGTTTATTTTGAAACCTTTGTAGGATTTCTATATTAGAATTGCTGGCACTGCTCCATAACTCTATACCATATGTCCATATTGGCTTCAGTATGACCTTGTATAACAGTAGTTTATTACTGATTGATAACTGAGACTTCCAGCCCAGGAGCCAGTGCATATCTCTCCTTTTACCTTCTAACTGCAACCGTTTCTGCCAGAAACTGATCCAGAAATGTTGTAAAATAAAAAAATAAGAATATACAATGTGCAAATAAGATTTAAATCAGAGATGGCTTTAATATTTCATTTACGATGTCAACGAAGTGAAGAAGTTGCTCTTTCGACTAACTTCTGTAGAAAATATGTGCGTTTTCATATATTTCTATAGCCCGTACTGAGTCGAAGACGACGATTCATAGACAGTCTTGTCATCAGTGACAGTTTCATTTGACAGGTTGCAAATGAAGCCATACGTATTCTGCATCTCACTTCAGTCCACGTAACGTCATACAAGCTTCTTGCAAGCTGCAAATAGGGTTATTTCTCTGAAATTTAGCATTTTTTCATTGAGAAAATGTCAAGTGGTGAAAAAGTTGTGATTATAGCATATGCTTTTATTAGAAGAAAATGCATCAGACGTAGAATGTATTGGCTTCATCCACACATCGAAAAGAACATTAACCGCAGATTGTTTGTTGCCGCAAAAGAGTTATCAGAGGATGATTCAGTATTTCAATCAGTATACCGAATGACTATTGTTCAATAATTGAACAAAATTAATTACCGAGCCTGTCATTTTTAAAAGAATATTACGTCTATGTGTTGTGCAGTACGCTAGATCTATGACATGTTGTAGCCCAGGCTGCATGACGGTTGCATGCCACTAAGCAAATGCGACGTTGCAGCTCCGTGGACAGAGCCTCCGCCCTGGCGCTTACTCGCTAGGTGGTTGACGAATAGCTGGGTGTACGTATTTGGTATATAACGTGCAAAATTGACAACTACCCTAGATATAATGCTTGTTATTATATGCATTATATTACCGTAATACTAATTACGGTAATATAATTGTGTACAAGATGAATCTGACATTTCTTGAACCCACTATCTTCTACAACAGTACCTTTAACTCTTTATATTTTCAAGCATTTAAACTCATATTTCAATCATCTTAGACTACATAAACAACATCTTAAGGTCCGTTCAGTCTTGGGTGCCTGCGATAAATAATCGAAATAAGTTTCTAGCACATTAAACTTAAGTACCCATGCTTTAACCCCATTCAAATAAAATATTATATCGCATTAACAATAAATAACGTCAGGTCGTCAGGGGTTCTCAAACCACTCAAACCCCGTGTAGGTGTTGTGTTGAAATTATATTGTTCTAACGTAAATATATGGGATATGGTTTGAGTGATTGGACGTACTCGTAAAAAAACGATCATAAATTTAATAACACACATATTGTATACTCAGAAGTTCTCTGAGGGAGTGGAGCTTGAGGGCGAAAGAGGAGGAAATATGAGGGCGTCTAAGGATCTCCCTGACGCCCCCAAAGAAAGCTGGACCACAACGAAAGAAATATCTTATTCTTTTATATGATTGTGTTAGAGTTAATATAAGAATATATGACACCGTGATCGAGTAAGTTAAGGCGTTGACGTTTGAATATTATGTTCACTGGTTCGGGTGTAATACCCATATTTTCTGGGTTTGGCATTTAATTTTTATAATTTTGTTTGTTTAACGTTTTTCTTATTTAACGCGATGTATTTGTTTAATGTAGTTCTAAATAATAAAGCTTGTCATCTTCAACTATCCCTAGCGATGTCTCTTGTTTTATATTATACTAGAGTCTTTTTAGTTTGTATAATTTAAATCCAATAAAATAATTCGTAATTTCATTTCAAATTTAATTCTATTTTCAAATTGAAATATTGAACTCGTTCAATAATAAAATAATTTTTTATGTAAACTGACTAAAAAAATATATATTTTTCAACAAAATAAAAAATATTTGGAATTTATTCGTTATTTGACTAACTTTTTTTCAAAATTTGGATTTTTTTTTCGATTTGTTGTTATGTTATTTTGGAAAAAAATTCTTTAGTTATGTCAATATTTTATATTACCTCATTTTAGGGTTATTTACCGGTAAAATGCAGTACCTTAAAATACCGTTCTTTTAGAGTTAAGCCCCATTTCCACTCACTTTTTTAGTTTTAATTTAAGGTTTTAACTTTAAATGTAATTTTTAACTTGTCAAATCACGCGTCATGCATCAGTAATTATATTACTTTGTAATAATTACCATCTTTATTTAATATAAATTATTGTATGTAACATAATTAATTTTATTTCTTTATATTTCACAAGCTGATACTTGTATTTTAGGTTAAAACTTTAAATTAATACTAAAACTTAGTGAGTGTGAATGGTGCTCAATAAACACACTCAAAAAAAAATGTATAAATTTCAGAACAGGTCTATGAATGGTAAAATATGCTATTTTACAACCAGGGGCCCTATTCCTTAGTCTTGCGAACAATTAACGTGACGAACAGATATGATTTGTATGAGTGAAACATTTTAAAAATCACTTTTAAAACAGTCTTTCTGTACTTAAATAATAATTAATAATAAAATTTAGGAATAGTCCAGGAATACTCTTTTAAAAGTTATTCGTAACATGTTTCACTCATATAAAACATATCTGTACGATCACGATCATTGTTTTCAAGACTCAGGAATAAATTCAGAAACAAGTATATTAATTTTCATAACATATGCAGTGCTTTTTCAAAGAATTTTTTAAAAAATTAATACCCCGCTTTTTAATTTTCATATGCATTTGTCTATTAAAATTGTAATAAAATTAAGAACATTTTTAACAAAATTTAAAAAAAAATCCGTTTAAGGAGGTTAACGTAAATGATGAAAACGTTGTGAAATTTGGAGGGTCGATACAAATAGTTAAAATACATGCTGTCTCAAAATTTTAGAGACCTAGGGTTCATAGTTTTCTTTTTATACATGATTAAAAATAGTCATTTTCCATACAAATCATAATTTTTACCTAAATTTAACTATTCAAAAATGGTGTCACGGCTTTTAAAAATTAGGTGTATATAAAAGAATCTTTTCTGTGACTATTGCAAAAATAAAATTATTAAAACCCAGTAAACAATTTGGTGAAGTGCCCTATTTAGTGACGTTTCTGTCACTATTTCACTTCAATTATAGTTCGCATCAACTTTATCTTCATTTGTATTCCGACAGGTGGAGTGGTTCCGTCATCTGTAGCCGATAAAGTAGACATTTTATATGAAAAAATGTGAGAAACTGAACTATAAATGAACTCTTTTATGACAAAAAAATCATGACGCATCGTCAATATGATGTCAAAGTGACTCCAAAATGTTTACTGGGAAGGATACCTATATACGAAAATATTTAAATAAAACCAGTAGGAAACAGTAAGTGTAGGTTATAAGCCGGCAACGTTGCAAATCCCAATTTGAGCGGGAAATTCAAAATCGGAATAAATATTTTATAAAATATAACAATTTATTGGTCAAAGAACCAAATCACGCATGCGTCAACACACGTAAATTTGCAGCGTTGCAAAATTTATTATTTCTTTTTTAAAATATTTAATTTGTATTTAAATTGAATTAATATAAATTTGATATTAATTATAGGTAATTTTTAATTTATTAAACTATTATATGCATAAAAAATCATTTTAACAAGCAAAAAAGCAGTTTAATAGGGAATTAAAAAATTCATTTTCAAAGGTACAGTCCCAATATTTGCTTGCCCCTCATGTACTTCGTATTTTGCATTTCGTATTACCGAGGGATAAACTTTTTGCATTGACGGTACGTCCTGTACCTCCTTAAATCGTTATTTTAAAGGTATTGCGTACTATTCCTTAACGAGTTTCGTTCCCTGATCTAAAACAACTAAGATTTTTGTTGTTCTACAGTTGGCATTATCATTGAATTATATAGTTCATAATTGGTGCCGTAATTCTTGATTTATTAATTACATAATAGTAATAATGCAATTGCTTATACCATAAGTACATACTATTAGATAGATTGACCACAGTGATGTAATAGTTAGGATTGAATCATTTATTTTAATTAAATTTTATAGTTAATAAAGATATTTGATAACTTGTTTTATTAGAATAATCAAAAAAAATAATTTGTTCAAAAATTTAATTACCTATTAAATATACTCGTCTAGGCCTTCTATGAGTGCTTTGTACTATGCATGTGTATTTGTTGCATTCAAATGTGAAACTTGTCGTTAAATTTATATTCTTGTTCATAGTGAAATCATGTAGCAATGTAGTAATGTAGCATACCATTAATTGTATTTTATGACATGTTTTTAATCAACTCAATTACAAAATGGAGTTGTAACCGTAATCAAAAACAGCGTAACGGAGCCTAGAGTCACAGAAATAAATGACTGTACTAAAATAATGTGGTATATATTAAATTAATGTTTATCTTGCATTAAATTAGGTGGTAATTAAACATAATACCCTAACCATGTTGATAATTAAACTGTACAAATTAAAAGTATAACGGAACGACCCAAGTAAAACTGTACCAGGATCCCATCAGGCCCTGACAGGGAATGCATTATTAAGGTTTACCCAACAGGGCACTCTGTGAAGGCCTGAAAATGACTACCTTATCAGCAATAACCCGACAGAACCTTGTAAGGCTAGCCGATCGGGAAATTATAAGGACATATCACATAAGAATAGGCTTGTAAGAATAACCTTACAAGGCTATGTCGGGTTATTGTTGAGAAGGTAATCCTAGACAGGGAATGCATTATCATGGCTTATCCTACACGTTACTTTATCAAGAATAACCCGGCAGGGCCCTAATGAGGTATGCTATGACCTTGTAAGGTTAGCCGATCGAGAAATTATAAGGACATACCACATAAGACTCCGATAACCTTATAAGGCCTGTTTAATTATTCCTGATATGGTCCTTGACAGGGAATGCACATGGCTTACCCGATACGTTACTTTATCAAGAATAACCCGACATGACCCTAATGAGGTTTTCTATGACCTTGTAAGATTACTCCGATCGGGATAGTATAAAGACATACCATATCCTGATCAGGACGTACGGTCAGGCACTGGCAAGGAACTCCAAGTCGAGTTTCGAATATGTTATATCACCACTAACTACTTACGCCATCTGTATTATATTTAGTACTGCCTCTGGTAGTTATTTTGTACTATGATGAATTTTTACGTAACCAGTCTTAATTTTCTCTATTTAATGAAGGAAAGTAATAGACAACTCTCCTAACGATTTAACGGAACACTTGCAACAGGTTCAGGAAATATAAACGTTCCGGATATGAATTAGGAACCACTGTTTCAGAGGCTTCATTTAAAACTGTGTTCATGTACATTAAGGCCGTCTGCACACGGGTCGACTAATTGCAAACCTTAGCCCCAAATCTGCCCAAACTGAATGAGAATGGAACTGTCTTGTTAGTGAGAGAACGAACGTGTATACGAGTGAGAGAAAACACACGCCACGATAAGCTAGTCAAACCGTATTTCGTGACTCTATAGAATTTTTAACAATAACATAAAAGGGGATTTTATCGTGTTGTACACATCTCTGTTCATGATGTCACCATCAAAAGCATGCTACCACATGCAACCAAGGATTCCCTGCGACCGAGAATCAGACTCGCTTAAAACTTGAACAAAACCAGTTTAGTTACGTTCGTGCCTTGTGTTTTCTCTCACTCATATACACGTTCGTTCTCTCACTAACAACACAGTTTCATTCTCATTCGATTCGGCAGACTCGGGGCTAAGGTTTGCAACCAGTCGCCCCATGTGCGAACGCTCTAAAGGCCTTCTGCCATTGCAAACTAGTCGAGTCGTGTTTCGTGACTATAGAATTTTTAACAATAGCATAATAGGGGATTTTATTGTGTCGAATTTGTATGTATGTATGTATTTAAATACTTTTGAATAGTACTTGTGCACATCTCTGCTTATGATGTCACCATCAAAAGCATGCAACGAAGCATGCCCTACGACCTAGAAACACAGTCGCTCAAAATTGCCCAAAACCAATTTCAAATCAGTTTAGTTTCATTCGTGCCGTGTGTGTTATCTCACTCATATACACGTGCGTTCTCTCACGAACAACACAGTTCCATTCTCATTCGATTCACAACATTTTCTTGTACTATTATATACATGTAAAATCTTACGCCATTTCTCAGAGTAGCTATAATACATTTTGTTCAAGTATACCATTAATAAAATTAACAAGTTTCTAATGATGAAAACGACTCTAATATATTCATGTTAATAAAGTAGTAAATATTTGAATTTAGTAGCAGTTTGATATTACGAGATGTGGCTCTTTATATCATTAACTTATTAATTGAGTTTATGCAGAGGCGGATTAAACAGTGGGCGCTAAAAATCCTACAAATTACTCTTCGTGCATAGCGCTCAGGGTTTCCAGGTATCCTGCAACTTGAGCCGGCACTGAATTTCAACCAGGAATAAAATATTTTATGAAGCGACTCCAACTAGCTCCAAGTAACTTCAGCTCAGCGTTTAGAGTTAGAGTTGCTGCTAATAAACAAATTAATGTACAAATGAATTCCCACTGGTATGATATTGCTTTCAATTTACGAACTAAGTTGCTAATAGCGGATAGACGGATACTTTATGACGTATAAATAAATATAAACGACACTATTTAGTATTCCAGTAACTTCATAAATCTGATATATTAACATGAAAAGTCTTTCTACATTAGCGTCGTTGCTTGTTAGTACATAATGGTCTGGTCTGCATGCAGTTAACATTCATTTCAAATTAGAAATCTCTCATAGGCTCAATTAAATATTAGTATAATGTTTTCTTTATTCTAATTATGATTTGTAAATATCCGGCTCACCGACTGGTCGGTGATATAGCCAAGATTCGACTTGTCGACCATAGATGTTGCTAAGCTTTACCGGGTATTTTTTAGTTTATAGCTGGGGTCATATATTAATTATTTACACACGTTTAAGGGGGGGATTAAATACGTCACACGCTTTGTGATGTAACTACTAAAAACTACCACAATGAAATGAACATTATAAAAGTACTACAGTTTACCTCCGTCGCAAAGCGACGTCTTTTTGGCGTGTATGATTTGAATCCAATAAAATAATTTGTAATTACATTTCATATTTATCTCTATTTTTAAATTGAAATAATAAACTCGCTGAATAATAAAATAATTTTTCATTTAATATTGACTAAAAAAATATAATTTTTTTATCAAAATAAAAAATATTTTCAATTTATGCGTTATTTGAGCAACTTTTTTTCAAAATTTGGGATTTTTTTTTTCGATTCGTAAATAAGTTACCAAGGTTAGCCTATAAACAAAATTTCAACTTCCTATCACAATTTTTACTCTCGGCAAATACTGCCCCCGTGCCATCAAATAAAATTTTGAAATTTTGAATTTTCTTTTATTAATAATATACTTAATTATTCTAGAAAGAATCCAGAATATATTTCTCCAAAGTCTCCAAACAGAACTTTTTTTAAATAAATCTAAACATATTTTTGTTCTGTTTTTTGACAACAAAACTATTTTCAAAACTGCCTCTCTGGTGTGAAACCGGCATTACTATATACGAATAAAAAACAAATTTTATTATTTTAACTAATGGCTAGTAATTTATTGTGTTTGTTTTTATTGTTAATATTTGAAGTAGATTAGACCAAACACAGCGAGACTAAACAATCCGTTTACATCCACTATGAAGTACACGTGACCTAACGTTAACATATACACCCATAAAAATCAAACACTCATAAACATAACAGCCAAAAATTAAATTCAGTTACCAAAGCTGAGTAACATAAATCATTATTTTAGAGATAACAGTGTAACTCAATTTATTTAAACGGGCCAGTTATAGTGAACTTATGACGTGTGTTAATTATAACTGAATACAATTGAATTTGAATAACATAGGGGCTATAACAACTATTTATTTGTTTTTCTTAAGATGGACCTATTTTGGATACTACTCCTTTCTCCGACAACCTTCTACTAATAGTTTAATTAGTTTACTGGTTTGAAACGCCAGTTAACTAACTCATCATCGTCTAATAAATCTGTGATTACATTTAGAATATAATCAATTTAATAACACAACAACCAATCCCAGAAAATACAGCGCTAGTTCTGGGATCGAACTCTAAAATCTAAAATACAGCAGCAGACTAACGGTAATGCTTCTACGTTCACGACTACTGTGCTGTTGATTATTAAAAGTTAAAACTATTCAAAGCATAAACTATTTATATTTCTGTTTATTGTATTATTGTTTTAGTTAAAAACGTTTTGTTTTTAAAATATAAAAAATAATTGTTTTTAATTTTGTATTTAATTTAAATTGTGTCAATTTATATGGGAATATGCGCAGTCATTCTCTGTACCATTTTTAATTTAGAATTTAATTTACGTTTCCTTTGTTGTCTTAGAACCTTACAAGGTCCAATGTTTCCAAATTAAAAATATTAAATTAAAACCTCCAATTAACCTCCAAAATGTGACAATCTGTCAAAATGCAGTAGGATTGATTTTTAAAAGAAGTTCAATGTCAGTTTGTCAAAAATAAAGAAATAAAAACAATTTCTATTACTAATTGTTACTTAAAGCAACAATTGTAATTATTCCATATTAAATTTTGTTCAGCTATCAAAATTTATATTACTAACGACGCATGCACACCAACTAAATTAACTAAACTCAAATTAAAACACAAATATGACAAGGAATGCCTATTCTAAGAGTCTAAAATCTAGATTAAAATGTAAAATAAAAATGTAAATTAAATCTCAAAACAGTGAGTGTGTGGGAATGAGGTTTTAGGCATTTTAGCAAACGATTTATAAATTATATTAAAGTTTATAAACAATGTTAAATTATCGAATTTGCAATATACATTCTTTGAGGGTTCTGAAATAATTAAAATTCCAAGGAACATCAATTTTGATGTCTGTAGATGAGTATAATATTGATGCTAGAATACGAGGGTACGCAGAGCCTTGGACTTATCTATGGGGGTGGAGGGTTAAAGCGTACATTATATTAAAAATCACCACTGCAGTAACGTACATGGTGGTGCAGAGTTGATGCATCGATATTAATCTTACAAAGAATGATAGAAGAGATCGGAAATAACAAATTTCAAAGTACATGCCAGGGATTCAGTGGCGTATCATCATTCAGGCACCCTAGAGCCTCTGTAATTTTTCCCTTTCCCCTTTCCAGTGTAAACTGTTACTGAATATAAGTGAATTCCAGATGTATGAACTTATGACTGGAAATAAAATACGAGAAATGATGCAAAAAGACAATCTTTATTAGGCTTATTATTTAGACGGGGAATTCCAAAATCGAACAGTGCATTTTGCGTTTAGCTTATCTTGAAAACTATAACTTCTACAAAAATTTTGTAATACGCTTTTTTGTAGATAATGACATTGCGTACAACTTTTGTTTATAATTTTTTGTTGTAAATTTTATACCAAAGCAGTTAAAAACAAAAATAAACCTTAAATCAACTGGTGTAATGAACCTTAATTGAAGATTTATTTTTGCTTATAACTTTTTTATTATAAAAGTTACAACAAACCGTTACTAATAAAAGTTGTAGATAATATCACCATCCACAAAATATATTTTTACAAAAATTTTGTGGGGCTAACAGTTTTCAAAATAAACATAATAACTGATTATACCTAAAATACATAGCGATTGTAGCTTTTAAATACGAAAATTCCAGAGTAATTGCATTGTTATACTGTCAATAGTTTTTGCGTATCTGATTCATCTGTGTGTTATTTGGTATCTGGAGAACATAAGAAGCGCTACTTGTTCTCCTCAATGCAATACACTTCCACTGTCCACTAATTTAAATACACACAGACGACTCAGTTGACGAGACCATTACAACTTCATCGACTACTATGTTTTTACCTTCGATCCACGGACCAAAATATAATGGGCTTGTGTCCTATGTCTTAATTTCTATAAAAGTGTACTATATATTGATAAAGTGGGTTACTAGAACCTCAAATGTCCAATTATTTTTTAATAACTCGTTATATGTTAAGAGATATTAACAATTAAGAAAGTCATTTTGTCTCTTTAATTATTAAAAAAATGAATGTGACATCACACCCGCTACCATCCTTACAGCTCATAAATCTCTGCTATATGTATTTATATATCAAAATATCAAATATTATTTACAGTTATTTCAAGGAACAATAAAATTTCAATATTATGTCTGCCTTAACAAGGTTAAATAAAGTAAAAACTTATTATTCTTTGACTTGACTGGATTGTTTGAGTACCAATAGCTACAAAACATTACCACAACACTGACCTACTCAACAAATAACTGACGTTAAAATGCATTTCACGTCGTATAAATATGGGCGACCATTTCTAGCGCTAAAACTACAATTCAAACTTTTAATTGCTATATCTCCGTCAATATTTAGATATTTAATAAAATAGACACGCCAATGTGGCCCCCTCGGGCCTGGAAACCGTGTCATTCTTCCCGCTGTGCCACCCTATTGTTACGTCACTGTCAGTACTAGAGATGTAAAACTACTGTAACGTTTACAGTGTGAAATCAAACTAAAAAAGGATTGAACGGGTCAAAAGGACCAATAGCATAACAGCGCGCTAATAACCACATATGACAAGAATGGTATTTGACACGTGTAACAATTTCCCGATAATATTCCCTTTGTGTTGAACACAAAGTAAATTCGGCGAATTGTTTAATGCAACAGTTTCCATTTCAAGTTCAATTTGGTTACTTAGAGACGTTTGACATAACTTTGTTACCATGTCATTAATTTCATAGAACATGCATTTAAAATCTCTTAATCTAACAGTAAATGTAAAAACATTTCTTTAATTTATTCGTATTAACTTAAACACTAATAGACACGCCAATTCACATTTATTAACATCAATTTCAATCAACAATTGAAAAATCGACCTCTAAAAAATGAGGACACAAGCCCATTTCTGGGTTTGGTTGTTATCTAGTTAAATTGATTAAATACTTACACAATCATAAACTTATTATGCAGTCTTTTAGATCACATATATGAAGCCTCGATACTATAAATACTATCAACAATAGTAGGAGGTCGTCGGTGATAGGAATCAGCATCGAAAATTGGCCGATGTTAAATAAATACATTTAAAAAAAAATACAATTTATATCGTTACCTTATCATTTATAGTTTACGAGATATAAATATTGCTATTTTTTTAACTAAATTTAAAAGCGCTAAAAAAAATGCTAATAAAAATCTATGTATAACAAGTTATTTAAACTATTACACTGACTATTAAGAAAACCATTATAACCTAAAAAAAAAAGATAAATATATTTCAGATTAAAAAAACTATAAATAAAAATACCAAACTATTATTAGTTTTAAAGACAGACGAAAAGAATATCGAGTACACGTAAATTAAAGACAAGCTAAGCTGTAAGCTGTATGGCAAGTGAAGCAATATGTACGTACACGTTGTTATTTTTAACCGTGGCACCACTTGTATACTTTTTAAAATTAAACTAAAATTAAATCAATAATGATATTGTTGTTTTTACAAGACGTAAATACATTTCCTTATCGTCACACATTTTGCTCTTAGGCTGGGTTCACAAGACATTGTACTGCACGTTTTTTTTACCGTATTCGATTTTAAACGTATAATCAGCGGGATGTTTACATGATAAATTTTTATTAGTAAAAACGTATAACCGCAGTTTTCATACGGCAAAATAAATGTACTAAAATGAAATTTGCTGTATGTTTAAGGTAATTAAAGAAATAAAAAACGCTGTTTGATATAGGTATTATTTAAATTTTATTAATTTCATGAATTCTTAGGTATAATATTATCTGTGACGCCGCTTGAGTTGCAATTTCTAAACAATTTAGTTTTATCCCACAAAACGAGCTTTTGTTCCACCAAAGAAATCAATAAATCATTATCTATAAAAGGTTCGTAAACAAACATTTTCTAATAATAAACTTGAAACACGTGCAAATGATACTTCATCACTAAACACTTGTTCGGTTACTATTCGATAAAAGTCACGCCGTGTGAAAAATACCGCATAATACTATGCGCCACTGCAAACCGAATTCGTTAAAGTTCATTCGATTTGCTTGACAAGTCCGGTAAGTATTCGATAAACGTGTTTAGCTGTGTACGCTTTTTTGTAGTACAAACGTCGTGTGAATAGTTCTATATAAAATGTATGCGTTACTGTTTATTCGATAATATTAATACTGCAAAAAACTTGCAGTACAATGCCGTGTGAACCCAGCCTTAATGTGACCCAATGTCACCACACTGTTCCAAGTGAATGGCTGCAACGTCGAACACCGAACACCGCATAACGAACAACATTGTCATTGGCTTTCCTCATAAGCCATAAATTAGCAAGTTAAGCCGAGAACAAGAATAACATTATTTTATTTATAATCCGTCTCGTTAAGACATGAACATTAATCTGGATGGCGCGGCGCCTAAAATGCACAGCTCTGATTTTATTTGTTGCTTTTGAAAAATAAGTAGGAACAAAACAACTGGTTTTGTCACTGTTTTGTTTTTTAAATTAAACCGAAACATAATAGAAATATCTGCCATTATTTTTCTATATAAATAAATATTAAATGCTGTTCGTTAGTAAGGGCATAACTTGAGAACGGTTGGACCTGTTTGGCTATTTTTTTTTAAATGTTCGTAATAGTTTGAATAAGGTTTTTAGGGAAAGAAAAATTGGAAAATTCGCCCGAAAAATTCTGGAAAAACAGAAAGTTGTTTTTATGGTATTTTTGCTACTATGTGCGCAAATTTTGTTTGACTTTTGTTTGTCAAAATGTAAATCAAATAGTAACGTAAAAATGATTCAGTTGTTTATTTTCAGTTTAATTTTGAAATAATTATTGAAATTTGGGCGGGACAATATATGTCAGTTAGTTTATTATAATATTAATATATGGGACTTATTATAGATTCTACAGCGTTTTATTTTCTGGGTTTGTTTTTATCGAAGATTAGTTTTATCAGTGCAGTTTAGAGAGAACTACTGTACTACATCGTTCATGAGACAAACACGCAGTGTATCAGCTATTAAATTTTAATAAAAAAAGTACTTGAGGCCATATTTTGATAGGCAACACAACACATCTGTATTTCTTTATTAATAATTATATATAAAACTTGTATGTCGATTACTTAGTAATCACGTAGATTACTAGTAGAATCTTTAGTTCAATGCGAATTCGGGCGTAAATCTATTGAGCGATTAGAACTCTCAAAGCAAGTGTCACAATACATATATACCAAGTACCGATACGACAGTACGCCAAGTCAAACTTGTGTACTGTAAGGTGTATTGAAGTTGTTTTGCACTAACATAATTTATCATGAGAGCAAACTTTTACTTTAATTTGTATCGATACACCACTGTTATGAAAGAGATCATTGTATTCTCTTCCAGTCTGAGACGGCTGATATATGCTGGTATACGCTTGGTTCCAGTATGAGAGCTACGTAACGCCCGACTTCGGACGGCTTTGTCGCTTGCAATGTGCGAGGTTCATTACATTTACAAGGTTCGGATAGTTAAAGCGTAGTAGCGTGTATACGCCCGGTCAAAATTCGCTTAAATACGCTAATACGCGAATTATTGTTCGACAGGCCTAAGTCGCTCGCAATTCTCCGGCGCATCGATTCACGCGTAAAACGTTCCCACTCACTGTTTTGATATTTATTTTACTGTTTTTATTTAATATTCTAATCTAGATTTCAGGTTCTCGTTTCGCATTCCTTTTCACATTTGTGTTTTAATTTAAGTTTAGTTAATTTATTTAGTGCGTATGCATAGTTAGTATTCGACAAAATTTTGACAGTTCGACAAAATTGTATGTAAAATAATTAAAATTGCTATTTTAAATAACAATTAGTAATAGAAATTGTTTTCACTTTTATATTTTTTAAAAACTGACATGAAACTTCTTTTAAAAGTAAATCTTACTGCATTTTGCCAGATTGTCACATTTTGGAGGTTATTATAATATAATATAGTTTTTCTTAATTTAATATTTTGAATTTGAAACATTGGACCTTGTATGGTTCTAAAAAACTAAGAAAACTTAAAAAATAAATTAAATTAAAAATGGTACTGTGAATGACTACGCGTATTGCCATATGCTAAACAATTTAAATTAAATACAAGATACAAAATTAAATTAAAGCAGTGAGTGGGAATGATACTTAAGACGAAACCAGACTGTCTAACCATTGCAGCATATAAATCATTGATTACTACAATATACTATTATTGTCAATGCACATTTCTAAGGAAGCTGAACTAAATAGAACTGTATAGGGGTATAATCAGAGGGTAGAAGGGTTTTCTTCCACAATATCAGTTTTTTTGTGACACGTATTGATAACACCACGTGTGAAGACAATAGGGAACAACCAATAGGCGGTAACTGATTACATCACTGGCTCTGGCTCTGGCTCTGGCACTGTTCGGAAAACAATGAATGAAACTTTGAACTGTACAAAGTAGAAATACTCGTACACTGTATACTATATACTATACACTATGAAACTTGAGAACAAGAACCAGCCCTAATGTAACAGAAGAGGAAGAGCTTGTTTCTCGGCTGATAACGTTGATATGTGTGACACACTAGAAGAGCTCGACAGGGTGCGGGATGTGGGAAATGGGGAGTGGTGAAGAACAGCAAATAATGGTTTCAAGATTAATATGATGGCAGTTGTCATTTTGGTATTATCTATCAATAGAAAATATTGTAACGTGCGAATGTGTGGCCTGTATAAAATACATCAGGGATCAAAGAACTTTTTTAGGTGTTAGGTGTTATCTCAAAATACAATAGTTTACAATGATATTAATTCCATCGAATCTTAATCACTAAATTAAAAATCATTTAAATAAAAAATAATTTATTTTATCCATTTATATGAAATACTAGCTAAACCCGAACCGAAAAGAATATTGGGCAATTATTAAAGGGGGGCAGTGAAGGGAAGAGGTGAATGGAGGAGATAGAGAAAAGGAACGAGGAAGGAGAAGGAATGGCAGAGTAGAAACAGGAGGAGCAAACAATAGCAGCAGCAGTTTTGTTTTCATTTTTATAAGGATATATTTATATTATTTTTTTTGTTTGGAAGGAGTGACAATGTTTAGATTTAATAAGGATCAAAATTGAATGTAGTAACAAAAACATTAAAAATAAAATAATAATAAATAATACTAGCTAAACACTGGCTCAGTCTGATATGAAATGAATGAGAAAGTAAATAAAAGACAGGTGTGTCAAAATTTCAATTCAATCGATCGATTATTTTTCGGGTTTTGCGAGCAAAAACATAAGCAGGTTGAATTGTTTTGTATAAAAATAAAAATAATAGACAATTTCAATGAATTTTAATTATGTATATGGCTCTATTTTAGCGCTAAAGTGTTGAATATGATTTTTGAGCTTTAATTTTGCTTGCAGATAAGAAATGACAGTATCCCGGTAACCTATATTTTGAAAAATTTTGATAACAAATTTCTACGAAATAGAGCCATTGTTGTTCTATACATTCCGTAATGAATTTCCCATGTCTATTGACTATACATGTCAAATTTCAAATTTCAACAAAACACTTGAGCAAGGTGGTGGAGCATTTAAAACAGTCATCTCTTATTGATACACCTTTTAGTATCTACGATTGAAGTCGAACTAGTCTGTACGTTAAAATTACAAAACATTTAGTACACTCATGTCTCTATATCGTCAACTTACGAATGAAAATATATAAATGTTGGATGTCGCATGTTTAAAGCGGGCTCCAAATGATACGGTGAACGTTTTATTCAAATGTTTGCCTTCAACGTGTGAGTCAAATATTAGAAGATTGACAAATGCAAATGGCAAATTTTCTACCACACGATGGAATGAATGTTTGATCCAAATCCTTTATTTTAAAGTTGTTGATATTATTGACCCTGTCATTGTTTAACAAAAACTTTTAAGTAACGGGTGAAAAGACCCTTTTGACACGGGTCAAAAGACCGACAACAGCCCGAACTTCTTCCAACGTGAACGTTGGACACATGACATTGGATACACTTAATTCCAGCATCGACCACACGATACGATCACGTCACGTTGGAAGGTGATCGTAGCATCGTTTGGTACCGACATAAGTCGCACCAATGTGTACGAGGCATAACCTTCTAATGTAAGCAACTTGAACAAACCATTAAAATGTTTAAAGCACTTATTAGAGGTTAAGTTACGTAACAACGAACGTTGTTACAGGATATTCAATAAACAACAAAACAAGTCAACAACCAAAAACAACTACACAACATGAAATTGATATAACTCGTAACTCTAATACAATCGTAAAAATTGTATTGTTTGTAAATACAAAAAGGAACGGATGTGGGTGCTTGTGAACTAGTACTAGGACGCGGATCATAAAGAGTGGAATAGAGGGGCGACGGGAAACGAGAAGAGGGAAGGTAGAGACTCTAATGGTTGGTCCAGACCAGTGCTACATCAATATAGGATATATGTCATGTGTTTCACTCACTCTCACTGTAATAAAATGAGTGTGAGTGAGATATAACACACGACGCGTGTAGTGTAGATGTGTTCTGGTCTGAACGAACCGTAAGAATTGTTTTTCAGACTGTCAACTAGTGACATAGGTACTTGTAAAAGAAACCTAGTTCATTACCATACATACAAGTTGTTCACTACCAATAACTGTCACTCACTGATGAAAAATTTGACGTTAGCTTCATTTAAGGGAATAAGGATGAATATACGATAAAAATAAACAATCATATTTTCAAATACCTTACGAGTTCTATATATTGACTATGGTTTACCCCTTCGCAAAGCGACGTCTGTTTTGTGTGTATGATTGGATTCAATAAAATAATTTCGTAATTTCATTTTAAATTTTAATACCACTTTTATCAAATTAATACATTTTTTTTTTTTTTATTTTATTACTAAAGATTATTACAATCTGTCCTGCTTATAGGACATTCAGTGATAGGTATGTCAAAATAAAATGTCTTGCGCGGGACTCTCCTTGTATACTTTGGTTCTAAGCACTATTTCTTCTTTTAGTGTAGGTATATCCAGGTCCCGATGTATTATGTGATTAGGTATAAACCATGGTGCATTCGTGACAATCCTTAGCATTTTGGACTGAAATCTTTGGATCATCTCAATATTACAGGTAGATGCAGTACCCCATAGTTGTATACCATATGACCATATCGGTTTAAGTATGGTTTTGTAGAGCAAGAGTTTGTTTTCTGTGCTAAGTTGTGACTTCCGTCCTATCAGCCAGTACATCTTCTGCAGTTGTAGACCTAGTTGCTTTCTTTTAGTAAATATGTGCTTCTTCCAAGTAAGCCTCTTATTTAGTTTAAATACAATTTCACAAAATTTTCTTTTTTACAGAGTGTATTCTTTAATAGCAGGTGTTCAATTATGAAAGTTTAAAAATAAGAATATATATCAAGAATAAATAATCTCGGCTTCTGTGCCGTTTAAATATTTTCTTATTGAGATTATTGTATTATACTCGTATATAAGTATTAAATTGCGATTCAGGCGCGTCATGTGAATTTACTGAATTGTTATCTGCTTTCCTATCTACTTCCTATCTGTGAGGAAAGCCAGGGTGGTTAGCTTTGTCGGTCTTCCCCTTCTTAAACAAACGTGCACATTTATTTGTTAAGGGGGATATCTATCTATCTCTTCATATTTCATTTATATACAATTGTATATATATATATATATATATATATATTTCCATGGGGTTTGATTTTATGCCATTTTATTCACTTTATTAAAGCTGTTGCCAGCATATTTGAATTCCAAATTGAATATTGTTCCAGATCTCTAACTTATCGCAAGATACACATACACGCCTATTTATATAGTTTAAAGTATCATGGAATTGTTCTAAAGCCGGCAGTAAACGATGCGATGAACGTTTGATTGAAATGCTTGCCTCCAAGTTGACATAGAAAGTTTCCTGCTACACGCTGGAACGAGTGTTTGATCCAAATGATATATTTATTTTATTAATTTGCTTATATTATTGACACTGATGCTGTTTGACAAAAACTTTCAAGTAAATAAAGAAACCTTCAAGAATAAAACCTTCTTTTGTTGTACGATTCGTGTAGCAGTGCATGGCATGTGGATTAAGTGTGTGCTGGGGGTAGAAAAATCCTTTTTGACGCGAGTCAAAAGACCGACAACAGCCCGAACTTCTTCCAACGTGAACGTTGGACACACGTAGTTTCAGCATTGTCCACACGATGCGGCCAACATTGGAACGTGTTCGCAACTTCGTTTGGTATCGGCTTAAGTCAGGCGTGGCGCATAAATGCTGCTCCAAATGAACTCGGTAATAATCAATTACATGATCCACTTCTCGTCATACGATATTATATGTCAAGTGGGAATTTGTATAACTCTTTTGTAATGCGTCATAATGCATTATTTACAGTGTAATTTTATTTCTAGAAGCGATTACTAGATAGAAAACCATGCGAAGTATACACTGTTAAACTGTAAAAATATTATAGTGCAAATAACAAATCTACAATAAATTCATGTACATTCATTTGTGTCACATTATAATATGGGTTGAAAAGCATATATAAATCTCTGTAAGGCATTTTCTATTACTCTCACTCTTCCCAGTAAATAATTTGAAGAAGTGTCCCTTTTTTTGTCGTTTCACTATTGTACTTCAATTATAGTTCGCATCAACTTTATCTTTATTTGTATTCCGACAGGTGGAGTGATTTCGCCATTTGTAGCCGATAAAATAGACATTTCATATGAACGACTGTGAGAAACTGAACTGTAAATGAACTCTTTCATGACAAGAATGACATGCGCATCTTCAATATGATGGCGAAGTGACCGCAAAATGTTTACTGGGTTATGTTTATCTGTACTTACTTTCCTCTGGTTCAGTGTTCAATTCGCCTATATATATATGTACTCAGTACAGTCTCAAAAAAAAAACTTATCCGTGTTTAGTATTTAAAGGAATGAAGGGGTACTGTATCAAATATATAATTAATTATGATTAATATACAAACAAATATGGTTTTCTTATAATATATTCTTTATTGTAATTAGTACTGAATAATAATCATACTTAATAATAAAAGAAGAATACTAAAATAAACTGAAAAAGTCATGGTACAGAAAATTCACTGTGATGCAGGTTTTATTTCTCATTCTTTTCTTTAGTTGACTTCATTTCCCTCTGATTCAGTGTTCAATTCGCCTAAATGTACGAACTCAGGATGACTACTCATTCGTGATTAGTATTTATGTAGCATTTTATACTTAATATCGATATATACTTTTCTTACAACTTCACAGTGAAACGTGAAAATCGAAAAATAATTTATAAATTTATAAAAATATAAATATTCTGCTTTATCTGTTACATATTATAATGGAAATTACAAAGTAATAATCTATTATCAATTAATTCATCTAGTATTACATATATTATGATTTAAGAGAGAAAAAATTCAATAATATCTTTCCGAAACATAAGTTCTAAAGCGATAGTATTTTGTACCTCAAGTCCTACGGCTACAATGTACTCTACTCTGCCCGTCCATCTCTTCTACAAGTTGTTCTTGCAACTAACCGATATTACACATACATACTTGCGGCTGTGGTTTCCAAAGACAATGGTTATTTTAAAACTTTGTTTTTAAACTTTTGTTTTTATTTTATAAGAAAAATACAATCAGTCTGAGCATTCAAAACACCCGACTGATACTTTTCATTTAATGAATTGAAATTGTTTTTTTTTTAACTTTATTTTAGTTTTTTTCACACAGAAAAGTGTGTTGGTGATAATTTGATGGAATATAAATCGCTATGTACCATTTATATACAGAAATGTAACGTTTGAACAAAGCTTGTAGTACGCTAACAAGTTAAGTCTAGCTCAATTTGTATGTGATAAGTAAAAAATGAATCTTGAAATTAACCTGTAACAAGCTAGCAAATTTAAAACTGCACTGTTAGACAAGATTGAAAAAATCTAGAAGTATTTAGCTTCTTTTAAAAATTAAAGAATGAATTCTATCTCAGACAATTTTAATTATTACAATAGCAACGGCGTAATAGCCGAGCGCATTTATACTTGACGCCAGTCTGCTATGTCTTCAGGTTTGATCCCCGGACTAGCGCTATATTTTCTGGGTTTGGTTATTATTACAAATTAATTGATTACGTGCTCACAGAATCAAAAACTCAGTAGTTTACAAATATGAAACTACACGAGGTCGTCGGTGATAGAACTCAGCATCACAAAGAAGCAACAATTCCCATTTCAATACTACGTGTATTTTATTTGTGTAACTTTGGTCAACAAATTTTTTTTTGGTCATTAAATTTTTCGTACCTGATCAAATTTAAACGGATTGAAAAATAATTCTAAATTAGCATTTATTCCATGTGGTTCATATTATTCGTAATCCCTCACCATATTGATACTTCTATTATCTCTGAAGCAGAGATTTCAATCTTAATCTGAAACCAAGTTAAATCACATCCTTCCTGGACCATTAATTCCGATTCAATGTGTTATAGTCTATACCCTGTACCATTATGTTGGCAATAGAACATTTGCACACTTATCTCGGTCACGTGACCTAATAAATCTTACAGTTGCATTGGAACAACATCCTCCTGTTACCCCCACCCTGATGCAGTAACTGGAAGCAGTCTAGTAATCGTATCATCAGTTCACGTTATTGAAGAAGCATTTATCTTTGTGATATCTGATGAATGGTACATGCAGTAAGGAATGGGGCTTAAGGCAGCAGCCCGTGTAGGTTGGCACACCTGATGATAATAAAAGCTGATTCTCGTTTATTATTATTACCGACTCCTTAGCGAATTATCTTCAATAAGTATACAAACTAGAAGTAATATTTAATTTACAAAGCGTGTTGATTGGAATCATCGTAGTGTTATGGATCTTGTTTTAACAAAGACAATTTATGTAGCATTAGGTTCTTTGCTTATCAAACAAATACAGTTTGGTTTGTTTTTATTTTTATATTTTATATTTAGGGCCTTATTCTGTAAAGTATTTCCACCGGTGAAAAAATTTCATCGCTGTAAAATGATTATGACGTCATTGCGACGATTTTTTATTTGGTATTCTGTAAGAAACATCCATCGATTTTATTTTTGTCGCTGGAAAAAAATCGACCAAATTATAAGGTCGCCTTTAGCGGTGACTTTAAAATTTTCCATCGCTGTATTTTTTAGAACTGTCAAACAATTCGAATTATAATTTGAATTTCAGTACAAATTTTTTAATACACAGTATATGTATAGTCATATGAATATACAAATATAAATATATCAGAAAGTGAGGTTATGATGCTTGTCAATTGACTTGAGGAATTGACATGTATTCGTACTTGTCAAGTATTTGAATTTTTAAATATTTGAATATTTTGAATGCCATGATTGGTCAAATATTTTTAAAATTGATGACGTCTTAAAATACGTCATCAATACCAGTTTATACTTTTTCATCGCTGTATATTATAAGGGCGATGGAAAATTTTGCATACAGAATACCACTTTAGATATTTTAAATACAGGAACTTTATTCGAGCGGTGACAAAATTAAATATTTCCACCGCTGAAAAAATAAGGTCGATTTTTTGAAAAGTTACAGAATAAGGCGTAAGGCGTACGTAATCATTCCCAGTATAATTTTTTTCTTAGTTTTTTAGAACCTTACAAGGTCCAATGTTTCTAAATAAAAAATACTAAATTAAAAGAAACTATATTATATTATAACTTCCAAAATGTGAAACTGTCAAAAGGTATTAGTACTTATTTTTAAAAGAAGTTTAATGTCAGTTTGTCAAAAATAAAGAAATAAAAACAATTTCTATTACTAATTATTATTAAAAACAGCAAATTTTAATTATTCCACATTCAATTTTGTTCAACTGTCGAACTGTCAATTTTTATATTACTAACGCGCACCACCTACCAAATTAACTAAACTCTAATTAAAGCCCAAATGTAACAAGGAATGCTTATTCTGAAAACCTGAAATCTAGGTTAAAATATTAAATAAAAACGTGGAAATGAGAAAATAGAATTATGGTTAGTTTGTGAAATTAGAATAGGTTCGAGTTTAAAAATAGAATGAAGTTACTATTGAAGTTACTATAGTGAATTAATATGGTTGGCTGAACGCATTTATACGAGTAAACGTAATGTTATTGCGTTTCTGCGTTTCTGTTATTAAATAGAATGCGTTGACTACTTCCGGTGCTAATCTGTAAACGTTCACCATAAGAAGTTGATCTGAAATTCTATTTGCATAAGTGACTATGATAGATATGTCAAGAGACACGAATATACACTTGTAAACAATATTTTAACTGTATGATCGAGCTGTATAAATTTAAATTCAATATCACTTTATAATAAAACATTTTCTTTGTTTCAGGTGCGTAATATCATTTCTCCATTCTTTTCTTTGACAACTAGGTGAGTGTATTTACATATATATATATTTGGGAAGACGAAAGGTACCCTGTTACAGTGACGGCCCATTGTTCGGGTTACCATTTTATAGTGGTGTTTACTTCGTGAATTTTATTATTTGTTGTTCTAATTATGTTAGGGACCATTCATAAATTACGTTACACGTAAGGCGGTAGTGATGGGTCAGAAGCGTTGTGACGGCACATGCAGTATAAAAAATTCTAAAAACAAGAGCTAAAAAATTTGTGTGACGTAATTTATGAATGGCCCCTTATCTGTTGCAAAACATAATCTAAAAACATAATCAATAAGTACCATCTGCAAAGAAAACAATCCAAATTTACTGGCCTGTATTAATATAGCATGGTACGTCAGTACAGCGGTAGATCGGTTTCTGATTTTGTGGATTTTAATAAAGCATATAGTAAAAAAATCATTGTCTGTAATTATACTTGATGTTAGTTCGCTCTATCCTAGTTTCTAAATAGAGTAAGACCGCTTGCACACAGGTCGGTAAGGTTTCGATGCAATAAATACGCGATACATGTCTTACCGCTCCTTTACCGGCCAGTCTCGCACACGGTATCTGCGTGCTGACGGTATTTTATGCCATTATTGTCAGAAAGTCCATAGGAAATATGTCGTCTTGTGATTCAAGTGATGAAGATATACAATTATTTAAGAATGAAGCGATATTATATTTAAAGTTATATATCAAAGGATTTCCTCATTCCTCTATTTATTTTATTAGCTTTAGTTTAGCCATCTCGTACAGAAAACAAAATCAGTCTGCATCCTACAAATATTGAGCTTCCGCTAACTGTGATTGGTATTGAATTTTGTATGGTAGCTCGAAAACGACTCTAGGGAAGTTTTTGAAAATTTCCTATTTCGTAAGGAAAAAAATTCTAAGACTTTTGGCGTCCCTGGATTTTTCCTTGAATTTCCTGGATACCCGTAATTTTGAAAAAACTGGAAAAAAAGTGGGCCCTTTTTTGCTTATAACTTTGTATTCGTAAAAGATAGAAAGGTAAAATTTGGCATGTCCATTATGCTATTGAATGCGAACATATTTTAAAATTCAAAAGAAAATTAGGAGGCCCGGTAAGAAACTTTGGAGAAAGTTCAAATTTTGGATTTTGTAATAATTGAATATCATAATAAAAAAAAAATTCAAAATCTCAAAATTTTATTTGGAGGACGGAGGCGGTTCTTGACGAGGTTAAAAATTGTGCTAGAAAGTTGAAATTTTGCATATTTTAACAAGTTTCAAATTTTGAAAAAAAGTTTGTCAAAAAACGAATAAATTGAAAATATTTTTTATTTTGTTAAAAAAAATATATTTTTTTAGTCAGTTTATATGAAAAATAATTTATTGTTATATGTACAATTTATAAAGAACGAGTTAAATATTTCAATTTAAAAATGGAATTAAAATTTGAAATGAAATTCAATTAACACACAAAAAACAGTCGTCGCTTGCGACGGGGGTAAACTCTAGTATACAAATAATTTTGTACTATATATTTCATGTCCTGGTATGTACCTAATAAGTTGTCAATATAAAATATTCGTTTACTACAACCGTTTTTAATAAATAGCAACATACGGACAGATTTAATTCTCCTGTTCACGTTCACGATCTTGGCAGAGGAAGAGGTAGAGGTAGAGGCAGAGGCAAAGGCAAACCAAGAGAGATGCAATCAGTTGGAGCTCTGAGCTCATCACAGATCTTTATTTGATAGTAGGATTGATGCGGGTTTACCGGAGAATCGGGTTTGCTGTTCTCCTTGCTGTAATCCTTGTCCAGTGAATCCTAAACTTAGAAGGAGAAACCGAAACCCTAAAGTATACATTCCAGCATACATCACTGTTTTAATTTTGTATTTAATTTAAATTATATAGCATATGGGGATATGCGTTGTCATTCCCTGTATCATTTTTAAATTAGAATTTAATTACCGTTTTCTTTGTTTTTTAGAACCGTACAAGGTCCAATTATTCTAACCTCCAAAACATGACAATCTGTCAAAATGCTGTAGAATTTATTTTTAAAGAAGTTTAAAAACAATTTATATTACTAACTGTTATTAAATGCTGCAATTTGAATTATTACACATTCAACTTTGTCCAATGCATGCGCACTAACTAAATTAACTAACTCAAACTAAAACACGAATATGACAAGGAATGCCTATTCTGAAACCTCGAAATCTAGAATAAAATATTAAATAAAAACGTAAATTAAATATCAAAACAGTGAGTCGGAATAAGGCTTAACAAAAGAACACCTGATAACTTAAAAATAATGATTAAAATATAAATTTTGTTAATAACCTAACGGTATTTAGCAATTACTTTAATTGTTAAACTTTCTCTTTAGACACTCTTTGTAATCAGCCTGATATTCCGTCAAACTATTGCCTTTTTTCCACGAAATAAATTGTATCTAGTCAAACCATTACCTTTTTCTGGCGCACTTTTTCGATTTAAAAATTGCATCTATTCATAATGGAGTTGAATTTTTGGAGCCTGATGTTAGGCCATAAAGTTTCAACTGAAAGTTTATTTGTTTATATATTTGTTTGTTTATATGATTCGTATGGTGGCTCGAAAACGGCTTGCATTTTCCTGAAAATTGTCTATTTCATAGAGAATAAAATTCTAAGACTTTTGGCGTCCACAGATTTTCCCCTGAGTTTCCTGGAAATCCGCAATTTTGGAAAACTAAAAAAAAATTTTTTACTTTTTGGTCTATAACTTTTAATTCGTAAAAGATAGAAAGTTGACATTTTGAATATGTATTTCGGTGTTCAATGTTAACATTTTTGGAAAATTAGAAATAGAACAGATACAGAGACGGTAGGAAACTTTGGAGAAAACTCAAATTTTGGATTACTTAAAAATATTATTAAATATTATATTTTATTAAAAAAAAATAATTCAAAAATTTTATTTAGGGGCACGGGGCGTTTTTTACCGAAAGTAAAAATTCATTTGGAAAGGCGAAATTTTGTATATGGGCTAACTTTGATATATAATTTACAAATCGAAAAAAGAAAATTTTTAGTCAGTATATATGAAAAATTATTTGTTGTTATATATAAAATTAATATAGAATGATTTAAATATTTTAATTTAAAAATGGAATCAAAATTTGAAATGAAATTGAATTCACACACAAAAGACAGTCGTCGCTCGCGACGGGGGTAAACTCTAGTATGATTAAATAACTTCTAATTCTTAATTAACTTCTAGTATCCCAGTAAACATTTTGGAGCATTTTGGAGTCACTTTGACATCATATTGGAGATGCGTATGATTCTTTTGTCATGAAAGAGTTCATTTATAGTTCAGTTTCTCACAGTCTTTCATAAAAAATGTCTACTATATCGGCTACAAGTGGCGAAATTACTCCACCTGTCGGAATACAAATGAAGATAAAGTTGATGCGAACAATAATTGAAGTGAAATAGTGATACAAACGTCACTAAATAGGACACTTCACCAAATGTTTACTGGGATGCTACATGATCGCAACGCATAATTTAGAGCCACTGGTTTGCTACGTTGGAATTTCATGCCGTTCAAATCAGCTGTGTGGGTTGTGGGCCGTCACCCGCTTGTCGGTTTGTCGGGTTGTCGGTTTGTCGGGTTGTCGAGTTTGTCGGGTTGGTTACCCTTAGAGAATTGCAATTTCTATGACACAACGGGATATATCACAGATCACAGATCACACTGTATTATTTTTCTCTCTTTTTTTATTTTGAACAATTCGCAATCCTATAAACTGATTATCTCCAATACATAACTTTCAACTTTAACTGAAGGGTGGGTCTGTGAGGGAGGGTGATGACTCGGATGGCGGTTAAGGAGTTGGGAGTATTTTGAATGACACGGGATCCTTTGACACGTTCACACACAAATTTAACATTAGATAGCTGAAGGGAATTCGAAGCCGCGATCAAACGTCTATATCGCCAACGCTCGTATGCAGTGTTGAATCAGGTGTTGATATTAAAATGTATTAAAATTGATGTCGGGGATTTTTTGATAATTCGACAAAATACTTAGTAATATTTGTAGAAGATCGCCAGTGATACCTAGTAATTGAATTAGGCTGACATTAAATTTAAAAAAAACCTTTTACTAAATTTCAAGTTTAATTTTATGTTTAAACGTGAAACAGGGATTAGATTAACATTCATGTAATATTTTTCTTAGGCAATATTTTGTAATATTTAATCTAAAAGATTCTTTATCTTTTGTTATAAAGCTTTTCCTTTTTAATATTCTTATCTTTAATTTAGTGATTTTATAATCCCTAAAAAGATGTTCTTAAGGCAGGGTGGTCTAGAACTCGAAAATTTAAGGTATTTTGAGGATTGTTTTTGATAATAAAAATAATGAAAAACGATATTTTAACTTTTTAGGCTTATTATTACACTTATTCTACATACAAAAAAATATTTTTTGAAATTAAAAAATATTGTTAAATATGTTAAAAATGGCGCTGAAGGAGACCCTGGAATGAGAAAAATTGAAAGAGATTAAAGAAATGAGATTAAAGTTTTAAGTATGCTATGGCTATTGATATATGCTAAAACTGTAGAAACGAAACCATTGACAATATCTTTACAAAAATTTAACAGTATGTTCTTAACATACTACTCTTTTGAAATATCAAGCGATCAAATTAGCGATTTTTTGAGAATTCTAGACCACCGTGCCCCCTCAAGCAAAACTTTGTAATATTTAATCTAAAAGACTCTTATTTTTCATAGTATAGCTATTCTAAAAGCATTTCTTTTTAAAAAGGTCTTCTTAAGATTTTATGATCATAAAAAGTAGTTCCTTAGAAGTTTTATGCTATGCTAATTCGCAAAATGGTCTTATTTTATTATTCTATACCTGTCTATGAGCTTTTAATCTCTAAAAGGATATATAAACCTTAAAAAGGTGTTCCTAATCAGATTTATCAGTATACTAATGCGCAAAGAGTTGATTTGTTTCATAAAAAGCAGTAAAATAGTTCACAAAACGTTGTATGTTAGGTAAAAACGTTTACGTAACAGATAACTTTTACAATGTTAGATAAACCTTAAAAATACATGTATCTGGGTGTTAGCGAGTTGCCAGTAATTTGTTATCAATGAACAGTTACTACGACCTAAGGTTCTCATTGTTTTGTACTTCCGCATTAGTAAAAAGGGCCCCACCAAACTATAATGCCCCCTTTTACAAATAACCGTTGATTGTACTTGATGTACTTTGTAAATTACGAGTATAATCACACTTCAGATTTAAAATAGAGTTTTATTTTCAGAATTATTTTAACTGGGAAGGTTTCACATAACCAACATTGTTTTGACTTGGTTCATGTTCATTTTTATGTTAAATCACGACTTATAAATATTTTTCGTAACAAAAATGTAAAAATAGTTTCATTCTTGGAACTGCAAAAATAGTATCCTTGCGAAATATATATTATTCAATTTTAAATTCCTAATAAATTTCTTAAAAATAAATTTTATGTAAATAGAATTATTTAAATAATAGAAGTATTAAGATCAGGTTGTTGGAGCTTATGTTCTGGATATGTGCTGTTGTGATATTTAATGTTGTTTGTAATCGTTCATTTTTATAAATGACACCAGACGACACAGTGGCAGAGAGCGTTGATTCTTGTTGTCAATGGGCTCTATTTCTGGACCAGTGCTATATTTAATGGATTTGGGTATTCTTTCGTTTGATACAAAGGGTGACAATAGTAAAATTCTTCAGAAAACGTTCAGAAAGTTTAAAATGAAGATCGTAGTAGGTTTATTCACGCTATATAGTCAAATCTGTCCAAGTTTTCACTTATATCTCTGTGCCACTAAATAGTTTAGTACATCTTCTATCGTTTGCGCTGGTTATTTTAAATTTTCAAAATTTGTCACTTACATTCCTTTGGTTCTAGACGCCTCAAACGTATTAGACACTGGTGTAACAAGCATGATCCTCGATACCGTCCACATCATAATAAGCCGTTAAATGAAATGAATAAAAAAATAAAAAAAGTGTTTCTTTTTGAATATAAATATACTTGTCGATTTTGTACATTAAATGAAAAAAAAAAACACTGTAGTCATAAGGGGCCATTCATATATTACATAACACGCAAGGGGGTCCATAAATTGTGACAAGATGTGACATTGGGGTAGTAGTCTGAAAAAAGAAATTAAAAAGGAGTTAATAAAAGTAATTTCCTGTAAAAAGTATAAGTTGACATTTAAAAAAAGTCAATTATTGTAAAAACTATAAAATATTACAAAAATAAATTATTAATTGAAATGTGTTGCGTCACACCAAGAAGAGGAAGTCAGAATAGCTGAGCATTTTGAATCCCAAGAAGCTACTAAAATTATTATATTTTAATTATAATTAAATAGTTGATAAAAGTTAGCTACACTGCTATACAAAAGGTAAAGAAAAGTAGTACATGTTATCACGAGTGTTAAAGTGCGACTACACCCTACTAAAAAAGTCGCAAGTCGCAAGAAAACGGATGCAGTGTGAGAGAGTCTTTACTCTAACATTTTCGATTGAACTAAATTCGTTTCATCGCATCACATGACGTAGTCAATTCATTCCAATACAGGAAATTAAATTACAGTTTATTTTTTAGTCTGCTTCTGTTGTTGCACTAACACTAACACTAATACTAATACTAATATCCATTCATTGGCTATACATCTAACTATGGTATACGTACGGCAATCGGTATTATCCGACCATTTCATAATGGCTATTGCTATGAGGATCAATTCAATGGCAGAATATTCCCGCTAAATAAAAAGGAAACAAATATTTATGATTAATTAACGGAAGTATTATTATAAAACGGATATGACGTGTTACAAAGCTCATAGAGTCGCATAGGACCATTGTACAACGGTGGAAGGGTTTCAATGATTGATAAATAAACCCTCTATGATAGGTGTGGTGAACGTATAGCACACGTGCAGATTGGTGCGACATCCAACATTTATATATTTTCATTCCTAAGTTTACATTATTTAGACATGAGTGTACTAAATGTTTAGTACTTTTAACGTACAGACTAACTAATACGAAACTAATAAAACCCTTACTTAAGCTATTTTTAAAAATTCTAGATTGTATTTTTATGAAACAAATATGTTTCAATACAAAGTCGGAACATCTAAAGATATTACGAAGTGACGTATTTTTTAGTTGTGTTTAGTAAATGTACAAGTGTGGACAGGAACACGGCCTTAAGGGGGTTCTCCTGTGTGACGGCCTCTTTTTTAAGCATTTTTTTAGAATCTATTTTGACGTCCAATGAAAAGATAGAACTTTGAGACTTTTATTACATAGTTATTTATTACTATTTCAAAATTATGTAAAACAAATTTCATGTAAAAATTTTCATTAGAACGTATGCTGTATCACTCTGAAGACATCTGCCTCAAAAAAGGGGCGCTGACTTCCTCCACGATTTTGGCTGATAGGCTTATCAGAAAGAAAGAAAAGAAACGGCGTTTTTATAATACATAGTTCTATAGACCTAAATGCATGGAATGAACTGAAATCATTTGAAATTATTGAAAATTGGGTTTTTGGCAGACTTCTAAAATAAAAGTTTCAAATTTCTTGACTTTTTTTCCTTTTTCGTTTCGAAATAATTAGAAATACTCGTAATTTTTAGAAGATTTTCATTCCGTGCGTCTACATATCCTGAGTCTATCCTATAAATTTTAATTGAATCGGTCAAACCGTTCTCGAGATATGATGGTAGAAACTTTGAAAAACACAATTTTCAGAAAAAACGTGTTTAAAGTTCCTACCACTCAACTACGCGCTCCGATCATCTGCTTCTTCTAACTATATAACTTCTCTAACTATATAACTTCTGCTTCTTCTAACTTCTTCTAGCTATATCTTTATAACGACTTTGAATTTAGAAATATCACTTTACCAGCATATTCTACAAATGTTAAGATAAATTTATGCGAAAAAAAAATCAATTTTTTGAACTCATCACACGAGAGTACCCCTGTATATTTTATCGTGTTTCTATGAAAAAAGAAATTGCAACATTTTCGCCGTCAGAATGTCACTGATTGTATCTCACACCCTGTTTACTAAAACTTTCACCGTTCTCTTTCATTCTCTGTGTACAGCAAATATACCAAGAGAACATTTTGCAGATACAAAAGCTGATTGCATGTGCTAAATATGATGATAGTATAGTGATATTAGCAGCCAGAGCCATTTGACTCTAAAACAGAGAACAGAGAACGCAGTTCGGAGTAGAACCGGCTGTTCCCTAGTTTTAGTATGTTTAGTAATGTTGATTATATTCCTAGTTTACAAAATAACAGACAATAGGAACAATGCGTTCTGTTTAATTGCATATTAAAAATTAACTAGAACATTTAACTTTTGGAAACAACTGACGACATTTAAACTTAGAATTGTGACGCTTTTGTTAACTTTAACTATGAAAACATTAAAGTATAGAGTAATATTCATGAAGGTGAAGTGTCTATAACATTGAATGGTCGGATGCTGTTGTCGCAAATAGTTATCACAAAAGTTAAAATACGTGCACTCATGCAAGTGCATCTGCAATAAATTTGTCGAAACGCTGTAATAAAATTGGTCGAAAATTTTATTTTTCCACGCCACTTTTAAATCAGCAGATAGCTGTAGTCTAAGAAAGAAGTGTCTAAAGTATTTTTTTGACCAATTTTTTTTACAGTTTTTTTTACAAAAAATGGAATTATATCACTAGTGCACTTTCAAAAATTTTTCTACGTCGTTTGACAGTATATGGTTTTACTAGTGCACTGTAGAAAAATTTGATTTAAAGAAAGTATATACGCTTCTTTCTAATACCTTATAGGTCTACTGGCGTTGACCACCATCAATTTTAAAATAATTTTGATTAAAAACTGACTATAAAAAATATATTTTGTTCTACAAAATACAAAATCTTTTTTTAAATTTCAAAACTTATGCGTTATTTGATCAACTTTTATTCAAAATTTGGAAAAAAAACTTTGATTTGTAACTTAGAATCCAAAGTTAGTATATTAAATTCTTAGTTGGTATAATAATTTAGTATATAAAATTTCAACTTTATAGAATTTTAGCAAGATATAAACATACACTTGGAACATTATAATATAGGATGGTGATGTTAAACGGCGTCGAAAAGAAGGACCTAATAGATGGATCTATTTCAAATCACCTTCTTTATGGTTTGTAGGTAACAATTTTTTATATAGTACTATCCTACTATCTATGATCTAGCATACCCATCATAATTAGACATTTTATTCCCCAAACAGATTAATTTTTATATCTTCACTTAATTTTTATAAGATCCCTGTCAATATAATTTGAAGTAACGTGATGTTATAACAATAAAAATAAAAAGAACAAGCCCAAATCTTTATATACCCCAATTATGTTGTAAAACTCAAAAGCGGCGCTTGACCCCCGCCCCTCTAAAGGGTAAGGTAGAAGGGTTCACGTTTGATTAATGCGATATACTTTTTTACTCTTTGTTTCAAAAATTTACATGAACAAAAAACAAGTTTTTTTACATTTTTTAAATATAAGGGATACATGAAATATCTTCTGGGTGGTTTAACCCCGTCGACCGAAAACCCGACCAGGACCCTCCATAAACAATGAATACAATTAGTAAAGCCACACATCAATTTAAAACATCTTTATTAGACATGAGCAAGAAAGGTTTCCCTATTTATCGATATTTACTATTGTTGTGGTCGACTTAACTTGGGTTTTATTTATTAATATTTATACAAAAGGTATTTAAGACCCTTAAAAATGTTTTTTAAAAGATTTAAAGGTAATAACAATGAGGTATACTAATACATTGTATATACTCGTATCTGGATGAATCAGTTTTGCTTTCCTGGTTCTTTCTCTTTTTTTTTTTTGTTAAAAATAGATTTTACAGTTAACGACATTCCAATGAAGATATTTGATGAATTTTTGTGTGAATTTGTAAATTGTTGACAAATGGTGGCTCCATTAAGTCAGGGTCTAATGCACAAAAATCTAATAAGTCACTGCTGAAGGAAAGAAATAGTTTTACACGCTCAAATAAAAAATTATGTAAGGCAATGATGCAATGTCTTTATATTCTATTACTGACAAAGATTCTTACCACTGCATTATTGCAACGTTTAACCGACCGGCTAGTTAATTTACTAGTGGCTAATATCAATTAATACATCTTACGGAATCCATAAAAGCTCGGGGCTTGGCCAAATTACCACTGGATAAAATGGAATCAGAATTTTGCCAGAGTCTCTTTAGTACAGGTACACATGCCATATAAGTTATATATATTTTTCTTATAAGTTATCCTCCTTCTCCTATCTAGTCTCCGTCCGGATTAACCACCACGAATGATGCTTCAATGCTCCTTAGGTACAAAGACTTGGAAAGGGTGAGGGCAAGGGCATCCCTGTACCCTGTACTACGGCAATGCATCAACGGGGGTTATAGTAGTAAAACCACTGAATTATATCTAAAGTTACTGTTAGCTGGAATGGGCTGAGCCCTTAGATATCTTTGTTTAACAGGCTTGAAACTGAATAAAACCAGGCCCAGACTTAGGCAAAACTTCTTATTATGTGTGGGCGCTTTGATTTATGTTTTCTTTAATATACCACTTGTGAAATATAATCGTAAAGTTTTTGAGAAGCGTTGGTGTACACATATGTGGGTTCTGGCTGTAATGTAAACAATTGCATACATAATTGGAGGTCGTTAATAGAGAGATTAATACAATAAACTAGTGATACATATTGGAGTCAGTTCACCATCATATTGAAGATGTGCATGGCTTTATGTCATGAAAGAGTTCATTTACTGGACAGTTTCTCACAGTCTTTCATATGAAATGTCTATTATATCCGCGCAAACCACTCTATCTGCCGGAATACAAATGGAGATAAAGTTGATGCGAACAATAATTGAAGTGAAATAGTGATAGAAACGTCACAAAGAGGAACACTTCACCAAATTGTTTACTGGGACTTAATCGTACAAATTTTAAATAGCAAAAATTAACGAAAAATTCGTAGCCACGCTGTTATTTGTTAGAAAACACTTTACAAACACCCTCGTATTTTGGCATTAACTTTATGAACTAAATAATATGAAATATACGATCTATGAATGAATGATTCTATGGCTTGGTGCTAAAAGGCCAATGTCAAAATTTTACATTTCTTCAAACATGAAATGCATAATCAGATTCTATGCAAAAATATCTATGTTTTAGCTAAAGTTTTAAATGACATTCTACTTTATGTCAAAAGAAATTAAAATAATTTTAGATAGAAATTTTCAATGCGATTTTTTCTTGGTCCTAAATTTGGAATTTTGGCATTTGCTCTTTAAGAACTAATCCACTTTATTTATAGTAAGCCAATAAAAGTGGTCAATTTTTCAAGTAGTCACATCGTAAAATAAATAATGCTCATCAATTATTTATTATTGGATCACGCCGTGAAGTCAAGAATGAATGAAGCTCAATCGATTTACTTGACATTTAATATCTTTTCATTCAACATTGGAATGCGTCTTATAATCCCAGTGTATTTGTTTCCTTTCTTTACGGTACTTAAAAAAACGGTAAGTTTTATAATCGATGGCGTCTTAGATTTCATGAAATAATCGGTTTTCACAATAATAATGTCTTAAACAGAACGATAATTATTTTTCCGTGCCAAGATAAAGTTATTTACAGCTGCGATAACTAAATACATTAAAATTAACACTTTTACTGTTTTACAACCGTTTTTTATAGCAATTCAGTTTAAAGGTTGGCGAGGGCTCGACACTAGCTTTTATTGTTCTCCTCGATGCACTCCTGCCGGTAAAGTAACATCAGAACATCAGAACATCAGAACAGCAGAACAGCATCAAAAGGGATCATGCTATCTCTGTTGCCAATGCGGGTAAAGTTACTTGTACCATGTTCTTTGTTATATACTTAATAAATTTGATCACATAAGGCTTTTTGTGTTCGTACGTTCACTTATAACTGTAAGAGATCGGAACCTGGGACTTGGTGGTTGTATTCAAGTCGATCTCGGCTGCTTTACTCCTTCACTCCTTCACTCTTTTTCTGGTGGTGTTTGATTGTGAGGAGGGCTAGAAACGTCGTAACAATGATGTCATGTGTGTTGTGTGTGAGCCATTCAGGAGATGAATGAAGAAATATTTCGTCTGTAAATTGTGTGTAACATTATCAAGTCACTTTATAATATAATTGTATTATTATGTAATTTAAATTTATTTATGTTCTAGGGTGTTTCTAAAGATGTAACTTTATTAAATTAGATAATTAAAAGCTATGAAGATAATTAGGTAATTTAAAAGGTAATTTGAGAATGTCTTGGTTATTGATGAATAAATTATTGTCACTCAGCAGATTATTGAGTCATTAAAGTTTGGAGTTATGGACCTCGACACGGAAGAAACAAATGAAGCGCTTGATTTTCTCAAATTTCTAATAGATAAAATGCAGTCTGAAACAAATCTACATTGAATAGAATGGAATCTATGAGACATTTCGAAATCACTTCGAAATTTACAAATTTATAGTGGATAAACCGGAATCTCTCACAATCTGTTAATAAGCCGGTCAATTTTTGCTGAGGCTCCATGAAACTATAAAGCACTGACTGTTTCTAATGCCATTTCGCTCTATTTGGTTTTTACAATATCTAATAAAGGATGAAATTTGTGCTCTGTAGATATAAACTTGTCATTTACGGATTATATTAATATATTTTTTACAAATAAATTCGTGAATGATGAGCTTGAATCTGCAGAGTAGTCACCAATTGTTTCATACTTCCACACCGAATGAAGAACTACTTGAAGAATTGATTGAAGAAAATTTGGAATGAAAATCGAAATGAAGAAGTTACTACTTTTCTCGAAGATTCTTATTTGAAGTAAACTAGGCTGAAATATAATACAAATACTAAAATTAAAAAAGATGACGCTGTCATGAGACTTTGTGAAGTGAGAGTTACTTCAAAGTAAATACGTTTATGTTGATTTAACGACGTTTTCACCGGAGACCAAGATGATGCTGTAACGCATTTCTGCAGAAGTGAACACACTGATTTTTCTAAATGCACACAAACAATGCTTTTGGAAATGAAGTTCAAACTCGCACAATTTTTTTATTTATATTTTGGGAGAGGTTCAATTTATTTCTTATTCGGCCTATTTCCAATGCTGAGTCCTACTAATAAAAACCTTCTACTATTTTATCAGTTTAATATATAGCTTCGAGGCCTCATATATGTCGACAACATCACTGCCTAACACAGTTATGATTATATAATACATATGAGAGTTGTAAGGAACATTCGCATTCGCATCGTTTTCAATTCTTCTTGAATTCACAAAACAAAAACGACGGAAAATCTCCGTCAACTTTTCGATATTTAAAAAAAAACGGCAATATATTTACACTGTGAGACAACACAGCATAACTTACTTTCTGTAGATATTACGTGGGTACTATAATGGTTAAATTATAATGGATAATTAAAATTTCTATATCGATTGTAAGCTTACGTATTAAGCTATGCATGAGTATTTCTCACAATATATATTACAACCCAGTAAACATTTTGGTGAAATGGCATACCTAGGTGAAGTTCCATTCCAAATATCAATTATGAAATCACGTATGAAAAATAAATTGTCAGAATATTTTCATGAGAATCTTCTTTCTCTTTCCAACATCATACATTGAAATGAACACATACTTGTTGTCTCTTTTACATTTAAAAATATTTATTTTAGGAGAGTTAAAATTCTACGTTCATTTCACCAAAACATCAAAGAAAAAGAAACAAGATATATCTGTCTCTGTTACATTTTAATGGTATATTTGTAACTTCATTCAATACTGGTACGGTAGTGAGGCCAGGTAAAGTGTTTTTGCCATTTGTAGTTCATATCACTGACATTTCCTTGAACGAGTAAAATCAAATTGAATTGTTTCATGATAAAAAAATTACTACATCTTCAATATTAAGACTAATAATTTAAAAAAACACCCCAAAGGAATGTGTTTACAAGCCCATTATCTGTTTTGAATAACTTCGAAGAATATAACGTATTAAAATAGAGATATTCAGTTGTCTCAAATCTTAAAACGTTCCAACGCGTTTAGCGGTGCGATCAGCCAAGCACGATGACGCGATCCTAAACAAGATGACAGCTTCCTTGCTAATGTTTTACACGTCATTACGCAAATAGTCCATAATTCGTAAAATACGACTACATTATCGTTATTTTTTGTTTATTTTATATTCTTGTTTGCTGTTTTTAATATGGGTATATCTCTTTAAAAGCTTCCTACCCAAAGGGATACCAAGCAGGGTCGTGAATAAATGGGAGTGGGTGAAAATGGTGGTAGGGGTGTATTGGTGAAACCCTTCGTAAAGAATCACTGGCTTATGACGATTTTCTTAACGGTCCAGAAATAAAGATGTAATTAAATTAGACCATCTGTAAATTTTATGGTTCAATTGTATTTTAAAAAGAAGATACTTAAAGTATAATTTCATTTAATGTAAATGAATATTATTTAATAGATATTCATCTAATTTATTTTTATTGGAAAATGGTATTTGAAATATTTTTATTTTAATTAAAAGTGCTTGTAGTGCTATAGACTGAAGCAGTAATGGAAAATAAGGAATAATGAAAAATTAATTTGGATGACAAAATCTCAAGTTGCACTTAGCAAGTTTTTAAGATTCTTTTAATATATAATTCAGCGGAATCTGGATTACGAGGATTTTTTAATGTTTTATTACTTTATTTTGAAAATATCTTTTCTAATACTTTTAAATAATGGATGTTATCAAAAAAACGATATAAAAAAGCGCAAATTAAGTAAATATTTTTAAGTCCTTATAATTATCTCCATGACGTATTATTATATCATGAACCTATTTAAAATACAGTCCCAGAGAGAGTGGCAGAATTTTTCGTGACTGTTAGCTTAATTCACTATTCGACAATCAAATGTCAAACGACAATTGCGCACATAATAGCAAAAATCTCATTGAAAAAATCACTTTCAGTTTTTCCAAAATTTTCGCACTTTTCGGGCAAATTTTTCTTTCCTTTAAAACCTTATTCAGACTATTAAGAACATTTCAAAAAAAGAATTGGCAAAATCGGTCCAACCATTCTCAAATGATGCGCTTACCAACGAACAGCATTTCATTTTTATTTACACAGATCACATTCTAAGAAGAAAATGTCTTTCAACAAACATAACAAATTAGCTCGTTGTAAGCTAGACATTTTATAATGAGAAGCTTGAAACTACCTTGTGGCAAGGTAGATTACTAATCTCCGATAGATCATACTCATCGTTTAGTATACAAGCCTATATATCTTATTTATTTGTTACAAATATAAAACTTTGTAATATTTTTAAACTACTCGTTTTGTTATACTTTGGCCTTGACTGCCACAAACACTTGCTATTTAACTGTACATATTTTTTTGAAGTGCTATTAGCCTGTTTTACGTAGGGCTGTTTTTAATTTTCTACAAAATGTCATAGGAATAATTGGAAGCTGTAAAATAAAGGGGATGAAGTTTGTTACAAGAGAAAAAAAATATTTTTTAAGTGTTTTAAGCTTGAAATCCTGGGACGCTGATACATTTGAAGGACAAGAACAATTACTGTAAGGATTTAAGATATATATATATATATATATGTGTGTGTGTGTGTGTGTATGCGTCAGGCATTCCATAGCAACAACCGTTACATTTTCACCATTAAGAAGTTCTAAAATATAATACAGTAATTGACGACACAGTGGGCGAGAGCATTGATACTTGACGCCGACTGCTGTGTCTTCGGGTTCGATCCCCGGACCAGATATATATTTTCTGGGTTTGGTTATTATGAACTTATATTGATTATGGTCATACATAATCGTACACTTATTAGGCAGTGGTGTAGCCCACATATATGAGGCCACGACACCATAAATACTGCCAACATTGAAGGAGGTCGTCGGTGATAGGACTCAGCATCAGAAATAGGCCGACGTTAAATAAATTAAATAAAAAGAAATAATACAGTAAACTCTTCTATATCGCTATTAGTATGATACGCGTTGTATGATATCGCATTGTATAAATCACGTAATTTTGTGAACTAGACACACAAAAAATACTAGTGTATTATACACTTTTTTGCACGTAAAAGCTATTGCATGAAAAGTCCTCACAATATTTCGAGCGGAGTGGTGGAACTCGAGTTGATAGGAGTACATACTACAGTTATACTTAGGGATCATCCATTAATTACGTCACACACAAATTAAGGGAGGGGGGGGGGGGAGGGGTGTTTGCAAAGTGTGATAAGATGTGACATGGAGGAGGAGGAGTTATTGGATTTGTTATGTGATTTATAATCAAAACTAAACATAATAATAATAAATAATTAAGACTAAAAATCAAAAGAAACAGATACACAATGTATGACACGGCGTGACAATACGGAAATTTGTGTGACGTAATTTATGGATGACCCTTTATAACAAATTAAAGTTTATGAAATTATGTGAATATAAGCCAATGGCATCTATATCATTCAAATATAAATCAGTTCGTTTCCAAAGATTATACTTTTACTCTACTCAAATTGCAACATACAATTACATACACTACTATTATATTTATTCAAGACGACACAAGGAGCATTGATGCTTAATGCTAGAGAACTGTATCTACGGGGTTCGATCCTTGGAACAGTGCTATATTTTCTGTGTTGGTTATTATCAAGTTTATTTGATTACGTGCCTGCGCATCAATATAAAGTAATTACGCAGCGATGCAGTTCATACATATGAGGTTTTGACACCATAAAAACTATTAATATTTATACTAACTAATAATAACTAATAATAATATAAAAACTATTAATAGTATGATTTTTATCATTTACTTGTTGTATATAATGCCGGTTTCAGACCAGAGAGACAGTTTTGTTGTCTCTTAAATTGGTTGTATTTTAAAACAGTTCTCCTTTTTGAAAACAGACTGTTCATACTGAAGAGACTGGTTTTGTTTTTAGTGTTTTTCTGTGTGTCCCATAAAAATTATAAACATGATAAACAACAACTGACAAGCGCAAATGTTTCAAAAAACAAAACTGCGTTTTCAAACCAGCAGACTAAAAATCAACAATAAACGTGTTTACCTTTGATCTTATCGACTCGAGATGGGAATGTGTTTTGTTTACTAAAACAGTTTTTAAAGACAAACATGTTTTAAAAACTGTTTCTTTGGTGTAAGCATTGGTGTTTTTGTTCAGAAAAACCAGTTTTTGTTCGTGTTTTATTGAACTGTCTCTCTGGTGTGAAACCGGCATACCGCTTCAGAGTATAAAAGATATTTCTTTCGATTTCGATTAAGGGTTAGCAAGGAATATCTGGTTTAAGTTAAATAAAAATATAAAACACATGGTTTCCTTTCACTACATTCGCAAACGCATCAAATATGTATGCGTACCCAGGTGGTGTTGGCGTCGGCTTTAATTCAGTGTTAGAAATAACCGTCGGCCCAGGACGCCCTGCCCACAGGCAGGCAGTGCAGGCATTACAGCGAGGATAACATTCCAAGAACTCAGCCCTCAAGTACTAAGGGCTGAGTGTTTACGTGTGTGTTGGCAAAGTGTTTACAGTAACACTGAGTTGTGGAAAATAATGTCACACGAAAATTGAGGAAAATGCTGATTGTGTTAAAGCAGTGGGAATGTATGGTTATAATAAATTTTTTTAATTAGATTTTTTTTTATATTTATTAGGCTTAGGCTTATTCAGCCTTCTTGCCATTCTAAAATACATAATAAATTATTACATTCTATAATATATAAAATATAAAATTACTTAGAACTATAAATCGTAATTAGATCTATATATATTAGGGTGTCCGTTATTTACAAATTTTGTTTTAGACTTTGCAGCTCCCCAAAAATTTTTAGTTTATGACCTAAAAAAAAATATCAGACCCATATTAGCCCTTAATATTAGTATTAACCCGTGCTACAGCCACGATTCATTTCCCATTTAAATAACATGGGGATTTTGTACTTTTTTGAAAGAATTTTTTTTTTCTCAACCAGTGCACAAAAAGCTGTGGCAATAAATTATTTTTGTAGTAAATTGAACGTTCTAAAGAAAGTTCTTAGTAATTTTTTCGATAAATTAATTTGTTCATTTACTTTATAGTTTTTCTCTCTCTATTACACTTTATAAATATATAGCTACCTTACTCATACACCATATTATGTCAATTCCCAATACATTTACTTCAAACATTCGTTCCACCGTGTAGTGGGAAACTTGCCATATCAATCTTCCAATATTTGACTTACACGTGGGTGCAAACATTTAAATCAAACGTTCACTGCATCGTTTGGAGCCGGCTTTACACTTCTATCAATTTTCCAAGAGAACTTCATCAATATTGTTTATTTATTATGTATTTGTTAATCACGATGCGTAAAACGCGTTTATACGGTTTACGATAGCACGGAATTTCTAGTTGGTGTTATTTTATGCAAATGATTTCCTCAAGTAATTTACTTATACGTATAGCTACCAGAATAATTAAATAAACTGTACAACATAATCTAAATACTAACAATAACACCACACAGTACACTGCACACAGCGCACGAGTGGCTGCCATTGGCAGTATATAAGTCTGTATGAGAACTGCTTATTGGTTTAGCATTGACGTGTATTCAGTTATTCAGTTATTTAAAACGATCAAATACAACTTAAAGTAAGTAAACGTTGTGTAATATACCAAAAATTTCAGATGTTTATGTATTGTTTTAACATAAAATGAAACACTGGGTAGAGTGATAAAACAGATTAGAAGAGTTGAGAAGACACCAGAAGCGTATTTGGTCGATTAGAAGACTTTGTGAAACTTCATTGGAGAAAGTGTCCGCTATTTTTAGGTAAAACATTTAAGAGTTATCCATTAACTATGTCACTTGCAAAGGGGAAGAAGGGGGTCCACAAGAAGTAATACACCTTGACCATGGGGAGCGGGATTCGCAAATTTTGTGACATCGCATCTAAAATTCGGCTTCAAAAAAAAACGAAAAACATGACCAAAAACGTAAATTATAGAGGACTACTTATTGCTCTGCTTTGTAGTGAGACACCAGGCAATTGGTCTCGTCTAGATGGTGAACTATTTAGGAAATGCCTAATGCTGAAAATTTTTAATAAGAAGTTACATATATTTATATATTAACTTGTTGAAGTGAGCCTACCCAGTAAATAATTTGATGAAGTGTCCTGTTTTGTGACGTTTCTATCATTATTATACTTCTATTATAGTTCGCATCAACTTTATTTTCATTTGTATTCCGACAGGTGGAGCGGTTTCGCCATTCGTAGCCGATGAAATATACTTTCATATGAATGACTGTGAGAAACTGAACTATAAATGAAGTCTTTCATGACAAAGAAATCATACGCTTCTTCAATACAATGTCAAAGGGATTCCAAAATTTTACTGAGTAGTAAATCGTATGAAGGTTCAAGGAACAAGGAATGAGGTATTAATAGTTGACAAACTCCTTAGTTTTGGTGTTGTCAAGGTTAATAATTTTAACTGATGAAAATGGAAATCTAAAACTAACTTATAACAAAAAAGTAATAAAATATAATAAATACTACTATTTATTTTAAAAACAATATTATGAAAATACATCTAGATATAAAATATATAACCAAACACAATACTAGAACAATTGAGAATTAAAAGACCATCGAATATTGAAATTATTATTTAAAAACGATGTGGTTGTTGCAATCACAAAATTCTTTCTCCCGCGCCTTTTCCAATTTTGTGTTAAACCAGCATCGTTCATCGGATGCTCGCTGGGAAAACTTTACCTAAAGCTGGCCTGTGGTTTAGAATCGGGTCGGTGATGGTGTCTAGACTAGATGTAGTTTACAATTTTGTTAGGTAACAAATTCCACAATTCCATTCTTCGTTAACACGTTCATAGTGATAAAATGAGTACAAAATGAGCATCAAATAGAACATGTATATTTTAACCAAGGGCTACACAGATGGCGCTAGTCTATAATTGCAGGTTTTTATTGAATTTCTAAAAAGCAACTGAAAAGGAAGAAGGAGATAAACGTAAATTGGGACTCAATTAGGCAGAAGAGAAAAAAATTAAGGTCATTTGGTATAAAAAGTGAGCATATTACATAAATACATCCCGTAAATCATTTCATTACTTCAAGTTTACTGGTGTACGTAAATGTTTGACTCTGTCATCCCGATAAATGAAATAAATCAACATAAAAGTATCCATTAATTTAATAATAAATGGTTAATCTGTTGAACGCTTTGAATTGTTACGAGTATTGTAAATAGGATGAATAAAGGAACAAAGAAAGGCACGTCGAAATGTTGATAGTGGAAGTAATTCAACTAATATTGAAATTGCTGGTAGAAGTTTAAAAATTTTCCCCATCAGATACTAAAATAGGCGTTCCAAATTTCTCACTTCTCTTAAAAGGTGCAGTCAGTATCCGATCAAAACAACTTGATTTACTTGCTTACTATATACTAAGTAATAGATTCAAGACTATTTTGTTGAAGCACCGTTTCTTTATCTAACTGCATTCCATGAAATTATTAATTCTGATTTATTTGTATAATAATTTTTCAACGGTTATTTATAATTTATACGTATACTTTACAACATCAATAAATTTTAAAATAAATAAAAGAAACAAAAGACAATTTTACGAGCTTGTTTATCGATGCCTTTAAGGTGTCAAAGTGTTTGACTTTTAAATTAAATAAACTAATTGACTTTTGTTTTTAATTAAAATATTTAATTTATCAATTTAAGTTATTATTCTTTTTGTTGTAGTCGTATACAAAACTATAGACACATTCTCGTTGAGACGATCGCAGACAGCTTCGATTCGATTGTAAAGTTTGTACGGTAATTCTGTTGTATGGTGGTCCTGAGTCCATGTAACAGAGCACGCGTGTGTAGATGATAAACTTGGATCTTCGAGGGAGTTGAATATGTCGAAGGAATGTGTTTAATATCAGCAAATGATAATTGAAAGGAAATTTATATGTAAACTATTTATTTTTATTGTTTATTATTTATTATTATTTATTTATTTACTAGTGAATATGAAGCACAAAAATGTAATGTCTAATGGCGCGGAGAACAGAAAGATTTAGGGTGGAAAATGAAGAAAAGGGAACAGATATTGGGATGAAATGGAAAGGAGGATCTACAGAATGTGTAAGCGAGAAAATAAACGTTGGAGAATATGAGAGGAAAATTTAGGATTGATAGATATAGGAAAATGGAGAATTTGTGGAGAGGAGACAAGAAAGGCTAGAGGTGGATGGCGGAGGAAGGAGAAAGAGGAAAGCGAGAGAAACAAGTAGGAGTAGGGTGCAAGAATCACACAGTGTTTTTCGAATTATTAAATTGTCAGATTAGTTTTTAGTTTAATTTACTAATCATAACATATGATAACGTGGATTTGTAAATAACATACAACTATTTTATCAAAAAAATATTTAAATTAATGGTGTAGAACGTTAATAATCTAAATGTGAGTAAAATTGTACAACGGTACAACTGAATATCTATAAAATATAAAACAAATTATGTATACACAAATCTATTTTACTATTATTATCTAAAAGAAACTACAAAAGACAATTGTTAGCCGCCATTTTTTCACGATAGACAGTTAAATAACCAAAATTGATTCTAGTAAACAAAATATTCTGAGTCAGTACACGTTCAGGCAAGTTCGGGCTATTATTACAGCTCATAACTACAATAATATTCATATCTCAGCGAGAAAGAGTACTCAAAAACGTACGGCTACCGTATATATACAGCCATGATGATCAGACGGTTCCCTTTTTGTTAATTTCTGCCTTTTACTCGACATCTTTCATTTGAAGTGAACCGTCTAAACACAAAATGAATCAAAAGTGCTAAATGTTCATTTGCGCTTTGCGAGATTGCGAATGAACGAAAAATGAATCGTCTGAACATAAAGTGAACGTTCACACGTTCATTTGTGTTCATTCGTTTGATCACAAATCAAACGAATTCCAATATGCACTATATCGCTTGATGTTCATTTTCGTTTTTTGCGTGTGAACATGCAATGAAAGAAAAATGATGAAGTCTGATATCAGTTTAACCTTCTATAGTATATGTGATTTGTGTAAACCGCAGACCATACGCCGCAGACCAAAGTACATAGGCTGCTAGAGCCCTACCGAGTACAGAAGACAGCACCAGCGGTGAGTTAGTTCGGAGAGTCGAATTACACGCTGGCTTATCGGACACAATTTGATTTCGAGAATACCACAGGTTGTGGTACATGGATAATCCGGTAAATTGGTACATTGTACCACCAACACGGTACAACTTGACTGCATTTTTTCTGCATTTTAAATTTTTATGAAAGTAGATTTTCATGGAATAGATATTTATTTTTATTAAAGATATGAGATTTGTATAACATCAAATGATATTGGAAAACATAGCGACAAGATGTAAGAAAAAAATTTTTGATAAATATATTAAAGTATAATAGTAAGCATCAACCGCACCGCATTTATCGTGTCAACTTGAAAAATAAGAGGGGGGAAGCGTACGCATAATTATTCACCGTGCTTAACGTCAAATAACGCCAGTTATTCTTAGACAGCAGCTGTAATCGGTACGTGAGGTCGAGTTGTTTCTTGAAACAAATATCGTTTAACTGCAGTAATACATTTATATTAGTAAACATACAAATATCACTGCCTTAGTACATACTCTTTCATGTTTGAACGATTACCATTTGAGACATGGAGGACAATAGTTACATATATACATGTGAAATTTAAAAAAATTCTACAAGTAACTACAAGCACTATTTGAATTCGAACTGAACCCACTTGTAATATTAAAATATACTACTACAGTATTGCTGTTAATAAGGAACGAAACAAATTATGTTCATCATATTTAACATATAGTTTATCAATAGTTCAAGAGAATAAATAAAATCTAACCCTAAACAAATTTCCGTAAGAAATAAATCTAATCGTTTATTCCGTTCAATATTTACTAAATACTACCTGGTAAATTTTAAAATAGAACAGAATTCTAAAGAATATAATACATGAATATTAATATTAAAAACGTATAACTAATTGATTATAATCAATAATCATTTCACAAATATTTACACTGGATCTATGATGGCCCAGATCATTGGGCTAAAAGCATTCTATGCCCGGGGCACCAAATTAGTTAGGGCTATACCCCATTGAGGAATAATTCCACGTGGTTTTAATTCTGTATACAAAAACTTACCTAGCACACGCGGCGGATAAATTCATCTAAGTTTATATGCATTAGGCCGTCGCACACTGTAAGTGTATTTAAGTGAATTTTGACCGGACGTATACGCGCTACTACGCTTTACCTATCCGACCCCTGTAAATGTAATGAATCTCACATACAGTCCGAATACGGGCGTCACGTACCACTCACATTGGAACCAAAGTTCATGATACAACGCTAATCCTATCGCTACCTTGTAAATGCAATCAGCCACTTAGACTGGAAGGGAACAGTGGTGTATCGATAAAAGTTAAAGTAAATGTTTGCTCTCATGATAAATTGTTAGTGCAATACACAAGTAAGACTTAGCGTACTGTCGTATCAGTACGTGATATGTATGTATTGTGACACAACACATGCAAAGAACACAGGAGTCGATTTACGTCCGAATTCGCCGTCGCTTAAATACGCCTGCATAGTGCGACAGGCCTTACTTGGCTCGGTCAAGAACTGTTTTATACGTTTGTATTTATAACCCTTAAGGAGGTATAGGACGTTAATGTAAATAATGAAAACGTTGTGAAATTTGGAGGGTCGATACAAAACACATGCTGTCTCAAAATTTTAGAGACCTAGGGTTCATAGTTTTCTTTTTATACATGATTAAAAGTAGTCATTTTCCATACAAATCATAATTTTTAGCTCAATTTCACCACATAATATAACTTTTATCTATAAAAAAATGGTGACACGGCTTTCAAAAACTAGATGTGTATAAAAGAATCTTTTCTGCAACTATTGCAATTATCAAAAGGATACCTATATACGAAAATATTTAAATAAAACCAGTAAGAAACAGTAAATGTAGGTTATGATCCGGCAACGTTGCAAATGCCAATTCGAGTGGGAAATTCAAAATCTGATTAAATATTATATAAAATATAACAATTTATTTGTCACAGAACCAAATCACGCATGCATCAACACACGTAAATTTGCAGAATTGCCAAATTTATTATTCCTTTTTCAAAATATTTAATTTGTATTTAAATTGAATTAATATAAATTTGATATTAATTATAGGTAATTTTTCATTTATTAAACTATTATTTGAATAAAAAATCATTTTAACAAGCAAAAAGCAGTTTAATAGGGAATTAAAAAATTCATTTTCAAAGGTACAGTCCCAATATTTGCTCGTCCCTCATGTACTTCGTATTTAGCATTTCGTATTTCCGAGAAATAAACTTTTTGCATTGGCGGTACGTCCTGTACCTCCTTAATCATGTTTCACGTATAGTTTAATCCGGCGCTGAATATTACGTACTAATAGTGAATAAATATTATATTATATATATAACATAGAGCTGTAATTGAGTGGAAAAATAAATTAATCATTGCATAACAATTTCAATTCAACACCGATTCGTCATACCGTAGTTATATTATGTTTATCAAGTATAACACATTATTAAATTATAAACATTTAAACAAGTAACTGTTGTAAAATACCAGGGCAGCAAAGATTACGAAACCGTAATTATAATTACATAATATAAACACATTTAGAAGCAATATCCTTGAAGACATGCGGAAGAATTGCGATTTACGATGTGTCACGTTCAACATGAACATAAAGTGGGTATAACTTTAACTTGTTCCTGATCCCTTCGAAGTAAACTTTAGTTTAAAACAAGACAAGACAAGACAAGTCAAGACACTTGGAAATGTTTTAGGGGTAATATCGTTAACGACGTTTTGATGACGTTACAGATTATACTCGTATACGAGTATTTCTAAAATGCAGCGCAAACGAAATACTTGGTAACTGTTCTTCGTTCCTTAATCTTCGTCACTTTGTGATTCCATTCATCAATCAGATAATGCGCTATGTAATATGGCCGTAAGGAACAAGTCTTGATATCTGTGTGGAAGATCTGTCGACTCTGAGAGCCAGAAAACTGAAGACAGAGACGGAGATCGAAATGGAGATGGAGACTATGAGGACAATCTTGAATTCAGGCAATACATGAGGACATGTCGAGACCGACGAATTCCTATTACAAAGAGTTATGAGAAAAGGAATAGGTAGATACTCGTACATTGAAAATGAAAATATAAAACATGCTGCCTAAAGGACAGTGATAGAACCATTGGATATTTTTTATTAAAAGGTTCTACTACATAATGTATTTGTTGTGCTGATCAATATAATTTAAAACTAGAGTTTACCCCCGTCGCAAGCGGCGACTATCTTTTGTGTGTGGCTAATTTCATATCAAATTTATATTCCATTTTTAAATTGAAATGTTTAACTCGTTCTATATAAATTTTATATATAAAAACAAATAATTTTTCATATAAACTGATTAAAAAAATATATTCTTTTTAACAAAATTAAAAATATGTCTATTTACGCGTTTTTTGACCAACTTTTTTTTACAACATTTGGGATTTTTTTACGATTCGTAAATAAGTTACCAAGGTTAGCCTATATACAAAATTTCAACTTTCTAGCATAATTTTTACTCTCGGCAAAAACTCGGCTAATTTTCTCAACTAGCTTTGTACCAACTAAAGAAATATAATTTCTTTACATATTTAATATTTATTATATCTTAATAAAATATTAATATTTATTATGTCTAGACAGCTGTCACTTTCAACGCATGCGCATAGAGATAAATAGGAACATATACCTTTCTCTCTCGCACACATTTTGGACACACTTTCAGGTGAGCATTCTCTCTCTATATATATATGCTCTAAGGATGTAAGTGACAAAAGTAACATTTTTCAGAAAACGAGTTTAAAGTTTTTAGTAAAATCTGTCCAAGTTTTCGATAATATCTCGGTGCCACTAAATAGTTTACTATACCTTCTATCTTTTGCGCTGGTTATCTCAAATTTTCAAAAATTTTACTTACATTCCTTTGCTTCTAAACGCCTCATATGTAAGCTACACTGCTTCCTGATAAGTTTATGACTGATAAGTGTATGTATATAATAAATTTAACTTGATAACAACCAAACCTAGAAAATCGAACTCTGGTCCGGGGATTGAAGCCGAAGACACAGCAGTCACCGTCAAGCATCAATGCTCTTTCTCACATTGTCGTTCAAATTTTTTATTGAATCGAAACCTGTTTAAAATGGAGCGTTATTTTAACACTGAATAATATTTAGTCCAGTGAATGAACCCGATGAGCCCTCTCTCTCTCAGTTTATAGGACTAATAGGACCGGGATTAATCCTTTACAATGGGGATAAATTGTTTTACCTACAAATTTAGCCCTGTATAAATTAACAGAGTATTTCCTCTAATTTATAACACTCATAATTCTGTTATCTTTGTTGATGTCTTCTATAAAATAAAGGGTTATTAAATTAAGGCGCAGCATAACTTTAAGGGCGCTGGAACGATCAAATGACTAATTTCGATAATAATTAAAAAAATTATTTTCTTCATTTAAATTTTTTTTGTTATTTTTCTTTACCGCATTTTTTGAAGATAGTTGATAGTTTTCATTTTTAATTATCGTTTACCGTCGGATTTCAAATGGAACCTAAATTAGTCTGGATATGGGAAGCTAATGAAACTTATTATTTTCATTTTTATTAAAGTTCCACATACCAATGAAATATTAAGTTAAAAAAAATGCCTATGGTTTTACTGTAAAAATTATAGATACACTATATAAATGGGCTTGTGTCCTCATTTTTTAGTGGTCGATTTTTCAATTATTGATTGAAATTGATGTTAATAAATGTGTATTGGCGTGTCTATTTTATTAAATATCTAAATATTGACGGAGATATAGCAATTAAAAGTTTGAATTGTAGTTTTAGCGCTAGAAATGGTCGGCCCTATTTGTATGACATGAAATGCATTTTAACATCAGTTATTTGTTGAGTGCTGTTGTAATGTTCTGTAGCTGTTGGTAGTCAAATAATTAAGTCAAGTCAAAGAATAATTAGTTTTTATTTTATTTAACCCTGCTAAGGCAGACATAATTGTTCCTTGAAATAACTGTAAATAATATTAGATATTCTGATATATAAATACATATAGCAGATATTTATGAGCTATTTTTTGTTTTATGATTTTTTTAAATAATGAAGTTCCCGCGCCGCGCGCACCCTTTGTATAAATTATAATCATACAATTGTTGACAACGCTATAAAATTCACTTAAGGTAGTTTTACTTAATACTTAATGTCATACTAATTTATTTTTGTCGGAACCTGTAACTTTCATATGCTGACCAACACTAATACAATCACGGCTGTTATTTTTTTTAAATTTTAACTTTAAACATTTACATATTTTCAAAAAATTATTTTTATTTCTAAATTTTCTTAATTCTATGTTTTATCCAGTATTAGTTTTTTATTGCATTCCTATGTTTTTATATGTTTTTCTTTTGTACTTTATCGGCCCGTTGCATGTTAATTATGTGCACTTTAATTATAAATATCTCGCTTCACAATCGATAGAAAAATTTAATTTCTTTTTTTTTTTACAAATTAAATACACCTAGATATAACTATAAGTACCTTCCTGTAGTCAATTTAGAGATCTTTTTTCATTTTTATTTCATCCTATCCAAAAATGAGATAAAATAAGTTGCTTTGCTCAACAGTGGTATCCCCGGTTGATGAGTTCTTATCATCAAAACCCCACATTCTACTCCGTAGCTAATCCCACTTTGTAAATTGCACTGTAATCGCATGTCCTTGTGCACCACTCTGTATATAACAGTTATATGTAGCTAACATATTGGAAAATTGAAGTAGGTACTTTTCGTGATACTCTTTGTTGTCGATGCATTGTTCGAATTTGTATGATCTTATGTTCTTATAAGCCATCTTTACGGTATACACACACACCGTCACAAAGGTAACTACATTATAATACATATACCATACATACAATTCTTCGTACGTACGAGAAAGTAAATTAACCATCAAAATTCTCACTTTTGTTTACTAAATAATGTATATAGTCTATGAGCTATGGGTGTAGCCATTGTAGCTTATTTTCAAAGTTTAATTTTTTTTTGCGGCACCCTCCTATTTCGTGCCAATGCCTAAAAAAATGATCTGTGCAAAATTTTAGGTCAATCGGATAACGGGAAAACGTGCCGTAAGAGCCTTGAAAATTGAAAAATCCCAGATTTTTCTTTTAAAATTCATATATCTTGCGAAATATTAATTTTATGCAAAAACTTATTAACCAAAAGTTGTAGATCTATTAAAAATACATATATTGGGGTCTTGGGGCACCCTTTCCCATTATCCGATTGATCTGAAATTTTACACGTATTATTTTTTCATGCAATGGCACCAAACTGAGGGGTGCCGTAATAAAAAATCTCAAAAATAATTTTTACCAAGAGTAAATAAGTGCCACTCTAGTGTGTAGTCACCATAGCAAAAAATCTTAAATTGGGCTACGAACTGCTACCATATCCAGCATATTCTCCAGATTTAGCGCCCTGCGACTATTTCCTGTTTCCAAACCTGAAGAAATGGCTGGGCGGTATGAGATTTGGGTCTAACAAAAAGGTCTATTTACAGTGCCTTGAGAAAACCTATTATTTGGAAGAAATAAGAAAATTGTAAAAACGCTGCACTAAATGTAACGAGCTTAAAGGAGACCATGTTGATAAAAAATATCTTTTATTTAGAAATAAAGCGGTTTTTAAAAAAAAAAAAAGAAAGTCACTGAATTATCAAACTACCCTACTACTACCGTACTTTTTTTAAATTTTTTTTTTATTTGATTACTAAAGATTATTACAATCTGTCCTTCTTAGAGGACATTCAGTGATATATCAAAGTAAAGTGTCTTGCGCAGGATGTGCCCATCAACTCATCCCTCAATTTCAATAGATCCTAGATTCTATTTAGTTGGTTAATAGGTACTGAGGTACTTTCTCTTTTAGTCTGCGTACTGCGGAAATATTGGACATTAGATATGCTTTGGTTTTATGAACTATTTCTTCATTTACTGTAGATATATCCAGATTCCGATGTATTATGTTATAAGGTACGAACCATGGTGCATTCGTAACATTCCTTAGCATTTTGAACTGAAATCTTTGGATTATTTCGTCGTACATTCTATCTGCAAAAATTCAGCCATTTCTCGTACATACTAGAGAAAACGGGATAAATAGTAATACGGGATTGAGTGGTAATACCTTTGTATACGGAACCGTAAGTGTAGAGTAACTTGACATCAACCAAATCCAGAATATAGAGCGCTAGTGCGGAAATCGAACCCTAAAACATACTTGGCGTAAATAGTAAGTTAATACCTAATGGATGGTAACATCATACTCTTAATACTGTTTTATTTTTCATAAGGCAATAATAATCTCCTGACTTAACTTAAAAATGAAGTTAATAAATCCATGACAAAGCAACAAGCAGTTTGATTTAAAATAATTGTAAACCACTTATCCAAACCTCCAACATATCATTTTGTTGTCCAACATTTAATAGAAGTAACATTCACCAGACGTCAACATGTTTTGTAATGTACAAAACGTTACGATGATAATTAGATTATCTCCATCTGTTCTGGATATAACAATGCAGATGTACAGATCCATGTAAATTAAAAAATACAAAAAAAAAAGTTTTTGTTAATAATACACCATTATTCCATTATTCTCTGTAACTGTAACGCACTTTGAAAGCTTTTTTGTCGTGTATCTATTTAAAAGTATGTAAGGTTGTGTAAAAGTTGAAATACGTCTATATGCAGGACCGTACTTTTATAGTATAGTACAAGGGGCACATAATGGCCTAATTCTTATAATCCCTAGCTTTATTCAGTGGTATACCGAGACTAATGTGGTCTCTTATGCAGCTCACACGCTAAATCTTAATGTTATGAAGAAAGAACCTAATGCTGGTTTTACACCAAAGAGACAGTTCTGAAAATAGTTTTGTTTTCAAAAAACCAAACAAAAACATGTTTTGTTTTATTTTAAAACAGTTCTGCTTTTCGAAAACAGACTGTTCACATTGAACAGACTGGTTTTGTTTCTATTGTTTTTCTGTGTGACCCATAAAAATGTCCAACGAAGATGATTTTATAAAAAACGAAGATTGGGTCAGTTCTTTATTAAAAAGGAGAATTCATTATGGAACAGAAGAATTATTGCATGATTTAAGTCCTTACGACATTGCGTTAAATGGAGAATTGAGATCCTTCTTTCACAACTTTACAAGAATGTCAAGTACTGATTTTGAATTGTTAATTAATTTGGTAGGACCTGAAATCACCTAGTGCCTAGTGCGGCTCTGTATGTTTCTAATCCACAGTGGTTTGTGTTTGCTAAAACCATAATTTTTATAAAATGCAATGCAAATTTTCTCCTTTATACAAAGAAACAAAGTATGTGGAAAATGACACCTCAAATCATATCTAAAGGGCTTAAAGCATGGCTTAACAAAATGCGGTTCGTGATAATCGAAATCTGGGGGTTAGACCATCCCCTGTGATCGAGTCGACTTCTATAGTGACACTGAGTGAGTCTTTCATAAACCGACCGGAAATTGGTTTAGTTTATAGATTGTTTCATAACTACTACCTTTATAAGATTATTACTTTCCATTGACAATTTTTTTAAATTAAAATAATAATTCAGTAAATATGTACTAAACTAAAACAACACGTAAAAGAACATACCTAATTTGATGTAAAATATTCCTCTCTAATACATTTTATAAAAAAAATAATGAAAGCAATTAGATTTAAAGTTCACCAGCTTGGTTACGTTCATTAAACGGTAGCTAATATTATTCATTAAATATAGCGCTTGTGTCGGATTCGAACTCGAAAGCATAGCAGCCTGATATCAACGCGGACAACCACTGTGCTTACAATTTCTTTAAATAAATTTAATGTGATATTTATACATTTTATTTAACGTCAATCTATTTCCTATGCTAAGTAGTATCACCGACCCCTACTATGTTAGAAATATGGTGTTAAAGCATCATATACATGTACTACAAGGTTATCTAATAAGTTTATGGATAAGTAAATATATGTACAATTAATAAAACTTGACAACAACCAAACTCGGAAAATAAAGTATTGGTCCGAGAATTGAACTTAAAGATACAGCAGTTTGATGTTAAATGCAAATGTATCGGCCACTGTGTCGTCTGAGAATTTACTATAAAAGTGATGTATCGAGTTGTATAACTAGTAACTCTGCTCATCTAATTCCAATGTTGGGAATTCAGTAAATTACGAATATAAACGTGGATGGTATAATATATTTAATGAGTTTAATTTCATATTTGATTAATTTCATAGCTTGATTGCCTCCAGGAGCCGCGCTCTGCGGGTGGCCGCCCCTGAAGCTGGTTGCTTGAGCTAAATTATTTCTACGAATACACGCAGATCGACTTTTTATAAGAAGACAGTGTAGGATAATGTACTAAAGACTTAAGCCTTATTCCCAGTCACTGTTTTGATGTTTAATTTACGTTTTTATTTCATATTTTAATCTAGATTTCAGGTTTTTTGAATTCCTTGTCACATTCTTGTTTTAATTTGAGTTTAATTAATTTAGTTGATAAGTAATATACATTTTGACAATTCGACAGTTGGACAAAATTAAATGTGGAATAACTTTTAATAACAATTAGTAATAGAAATTGTTTTTTATTTCTTTTTTTTTGACAAACTGACACTGAATTTCTTTTAAAAAAAATAAAGAAAACGTAAATTATATTCTAAATTCAAAATGGTGCAGAGAATATTCTCATATGCTATACAATTTAAATGAAATACAAAATTACGAACAAAATTAAAACAGTGAGTGGAAATGATACTTTATACGTGTGTTTTCAAAAAGTTAATTAGTTTTTATTAGTAGTTTTTGTTTGCTAGTTAAGTATAGTCCGTAAAAATACCCAGAAAACATTTTGGAGTCACTTTTCCATCATATTGAACATGCGTATGATTTTTTTGTCATCAAGGAGTTCATTTACAGTTCAGTTTCTCAAAGTCGTTCATATGAAATGTCTATTTTATCGGCAACAAATGGCGAAACCACTCCAATCAGAATACAAATGACAATAAAGTTGATGCGAGCTATAATTGAATGCAATAGTGATAGAAACGTCTCAAAACAGAGCACATCACCAAATTGCTTACTGGGTATGTTCAATCGGCGATCGAATAATGTCGGTTCTGCCTTAAAGTAAGAAATGTATATTTTATATATAACTTGCTAAATTACGGTTTAGTGTGGCTCAGTATGATTTGAAATTAATGGAAAAGTAAATAAAAGATACACACACAATCACATACGAAAACACATACGTCGTTCAACTGGAAATAAACGATAAAAATGAAATGATTCGAAACACACGCGTATTCGATTGCAACGTTGTTTCAAAGTTTAATGTCAATCGACGGACTACTATTTGAGTTTTGCGAGCACAAACATACGTCAATGGTCGTACGATGAAAATCCAATTTATGAAAGATGAAATCGAATAACACTACTTAAATTTTTAATATATTTGCGCACTTATCTTAATGCAATTATTAGTGACTCTTTCTTTCAAAGAACTTACCTTCAATGCTTTACTGAATGTTCTTTTTTGTACTATTGTTGTTTTATCCTTGTAATTACCATCTAAATATTGCGAGGGGTCATATTATTTGTTCCACCTACAGCTACAAAATATTGTACATATGAAATGTAAGAAAGGCTGAACGTGAAAACAAATATACAGATCATATTTATGTTTTATACAAGGCCTTGTCTATATTGTCGCATTGTATTGTCAATTTGATTACTTCGCCTGCGATTTATAAAATGTGACACCAATAACACACACACACCTAATTGTTGATTATTTTTCTAAGAATATTTTAATATCAGTATATATAATACGATTGTAGAAGCATTTGCTTGCTGATAGTGTTACGCCTGTTGCACACTGTAAGCTTATTTAAGCGACGTCTAATTCGGGCGTAAATCGGCGGTTTGGTTGAGCACCTAGAACGGTCAGAGCAAGCTGACTCCTGTGTTCTTTCCATATGTTCTATAATACATACATACCACGTACCGATATGACAGTACGTCAAGTCAAACTTGTGTACTGTAGGGTGTGTATTGTAGTTGTGTTGCACTAACATATTTTATCATGAGAGCAAACTTTTACTTTAATTTTTATCGATACACCACTGTTATGAAAGAGACTATTGTATTCCCTTACAGTCTGCGACGGCTGATTGCATATTCGCTTGATTAAAATTGGCAAAAAGTGTGAGAAATACGTAACGTCCGTATTCGGACAGGTTTGTCGCTTGCAGTGTGCGAGGGTTCATTTCATTTACAGGGTGCGTGTACGTCTAGTCAAAATTCGCTTAAATACGCTTGGAGTGTGCGACAGGCCTTATAAATATTTCTTTCGCCGCTCTTGTAACTCTTTCTGTTTTCTTTTTAGTATTTATGTAGCTCACATAAATGATGCGTCGACACCATAATTCTAACCTCTACGTTCTCATATATCTCTATGCCCATTACAGCACAATGTGAGCACAAAGATATTACGCTTAAATTTCTTCATTCATATAAAAGAAAACAATTTTTTTAAATATGATTTTATTGTTAAAAGTTAACATCTATAAATTAGTAAGCGAGATGCACTTATGGTCGCGTAGTATGGGAACAAACAAGATAGCTTTTATTAAATTTCTGATTATAGCGTCAATTTTCGGCGCTCAAATATATTGCGCATTAACTATTAACATTTTAAGTTAATTATCATTACTTTTGTTAATAGGCGAAAAATTTCAGAAATTTACATTTTACCTGCATTTTAAAGATATATGAGTCGAGAGGAATACAGCTGCATCATATAATCACCGTCAAATTAAGAAATAGACAAATAAACGTTGTCAATATTTTTGTAATAATTTAAGAACAGTAAATATTTTGAATTTAAATTTGAATATCAATAATCGAATGCTCGTATAATTTCCACGATATAGTAGTAGTGACGACAGGACAGATGGCGGTGTATTTATCTTATGTAATAATTAATTATCTGCCGCGTGTGATGTAATGACTAAAGTTGGTTAGGCTGACCCAGAACTAACCTTCCATACGAATACACTTTAGTTGATATCAAACTCAATATAAATTTTTGGAATAGTGTCGTTTAAGTACGACACGCCTAATTAATAAATTTGTTATTTTTCTATCAAATCTTTATTAAAATTTGTATAGTAATGTTATTATATAGTTTTTATATTTTACAAAAAATATTTGAACATGCCATAACAAATAATTGAATATTTTTTTATTATTTTTTGATTAAAAAGGGGCATTTTAGACACTTATTCAACAGCCCAGGTGAACCCGTATAAAGTCAGAAATTGTCTAAAGTATGTATTCGCAAGGTACCAAACCTAATAATAAGTTCAATAATCATTTAATTATTTTCTTTTAAATATGTGTAATATTTGTTCAAAGATAGCCGTGTGGTGAAACACGAGGATGTACAAAATGGGTTAAGTACGAGTTATACACTACACTATGTGCAGTAAAGCATAATTTGATTTTTCTCCTAAAGCAAACTTTTACTTTAAGTTTTATCGATACACCACTAAAAAGAGAAAGAGACTATTGCATTCTCTTCTATATCCCTTCCAGTCGGAGACATCTGAGAAATTGTTTTGTAGTGTAAGTTTCACACTTAAGCTAGTTACAAGCTAATTCCAGGGTATATTTTCTACCTAAGAATCGCTAATTCAATGTACGTTAAGCTTCACTTAAAAAGAAATGTTCACTCAATTTCATCTTAAAAATAGTAAGTTGTTCTTTTTCTTGTTGTACTTTTAAATGCAATATTTCTTAACTATTATTAGTTTTCTTTTGAATGTTCGTACTTTATAGAAGTGTTCCATATTGCAACGTTGAGGACTAAGCCAAGTTAATGCACTTAAATAAAAATAAAGAAAACTTGCAGATATTGTTTCTTTGTACTTCAGTTTATTTTATATTCTTCTCATTTTATATAACGCATAATTAATTATTGTTAAAATATTTTCTCTTGTTAAAATACATTTTATTATTCATGATTTCCTGCTAAATCCTTGAACAAATCGTTTTAATTAAATTCTAAATTAATTATTTACCTGTATGTTCTCCTTTCACATATTTTTTTTACTCACATAAATTTTTCATATTTTTGACACTGTTAGAATTTTTGGTCGGATTTTATTAAGGTTATTTGTTGGTCCATTGGGGCTCATTGAGATTGCTTGCAGGCACTTTTACCGCAGTCACACGTGGAATTTGTAACAATGGTTTTTCCTTGGGACCGCGGTGGTTTTCCAGCGTGAACATACTCAACGAGCACGTATACGTACAATCGCAAACATCGTGTGATAACTACGTATACATTCAAACACCTACACACACTTGCAGTACGAACAGGGTGCTTCAGAAGTAACGATCCCTAACACTACAATGGGCGACAAAATACAGCGATTTTCAAGTAGCCGAATAATCGTAGATTTACCATACGGGGATTTAACCCTTTAAAATACTTATTTCCAGTATGAATGTAATACTTATTTCAAATGTTAATACATGTATTATATATTGCAGTCAATTATTTCTTTTGACGTTAACGAAAGTAGCCGGGAGATACTTGTATCCTCCCACATACTCGTATATATAATTAGATTAATTGAAGATTTGATTGCGATATGTCATTGGTTCTAATTTTTGCTTTTTAAGTTTTTTATTTAACGTTTAACTATTTCTTATGCTTAGTCCTATCACTGACGACCTATTACTATTGTGGACAGTTTTTATGGTGTATATGGAATATAAAATTGCAGCAAGGGGTAATTTCGGGAGGGTTTTTCAACAAGAACTTTGCTTTTTTTCAACAGGAGCAACATGACAGTTTTGACATTTAGTTTTTTGACATATCAGTAGTAGATGCTTTGGCAATTGTTACAATGAATTCAATTTCGCTCGAAAATTGCATTAAAATAATAAAAATCCGCTATGAAAATGGTGGATCTGTAAAAGTTAAATATTTCTGGAAAAATCATTTTTTCAGATGAAGCCCATTTTCATTTGTATACGTCATACGTCAACAAGCAGATTTGCCGCATTTGGGCTTCTGATAATCCAAGAGAGATGGGGGGAGGGGTCGAAATTGCAGGAAACGCAGGAGTATTGCCCAACTTTCTTCAACTTATTTACGTCCCTGATCACAGCATGGTCAAATCAACAGCGGGATTTCGTTAACATGTATCACTGGGAAATCGAATCCGGAGCTGTAGACATTTATTTAAGAGCACCCTGTAGGTACAGATGGTGTTAACCACTTTATAAGGCAACTCACGCACGTCTTTCGCTCGTTACACAAAAAATGAGGGGGGTGTTTTTTTTTTTTGGAAGAGGAGTAACACTTCGGGAATCGTATAATTTAATATTTGAAGATGTTATATGAACTCCGTAATGCTTTTGAATGAGATATATGCCCCACGTACTAAACATTTTTTAATATTCACATAAGTTACATAAATATTACTCCAGTGACAAATATAACATAAATAAAATAAACTGAATTAAAATCTGAGTAATAAAGTACGGGTGTATGAATGGAGCACCAGCACCACACAATGGCACATTTATCAAGTATTCAGTTAAAACGAGCCTCGGTGTCCTCCACCTCGATGTCATCGGTGGCGTCGTATGGTATACCAGCGCACCAGTACCAATTGGTACGTAGCCAATTAAGTCTGTTACGGCGATACTTTTAAATTATTTATTTTTACATCTTCAATTTTAGCAGTGATAAAACATAAAATATCGTCTGTGAATTTTACATAAGATTTATGTATTTTGCCGATGGTAACAAAGCCGATATTTCCAGCTGATATTCCAAAGAGAGCTGGTGGACTTCCTTGAACAATACGGACAAGACATAAGAAAACATAAGAAGGACAGCAAGGTTTAGATTGGGAAATGAGGAAAAAGGAAACAGATACTGGGAAAATAGTGAGGCAAGAATGTGTAGAGTGTGCGGAACGGAGGACGAAACACTGGAGCACATTAAGTTTGATTGTAAGGAAAAAGTAGTGAGCGAAATGAATATTGGCCAGCTATTAAAGGGAGGCAGTAAAGGAAAGAGGTGGATGGCGGAAATAGAAAAAAGGAAGAAAAACAGGACAATAAATAAGCTCGTAGCTGGGTTGCATAAGGAGCATGAAGAGAGAGGAAATACTAAAAGAGGCAGTGAAGGGAAGCAGGATAAAGAAAGAAGTAACGTTGAAACAGTTAAACTTCAGTCCAGAAAAATAGAGCATTTGCGGAAAGGAGATAAGGACAAGAGGTGGATGACGGAGATAGAGACAATAATAAAATAGTAAAGGAAGAGAGTCAAGAAGAAATAGTAAAGTAAGAGAGTCAAGAGGAAATAGTAAAGATAGAGTGTTTATGACTGTAATAGACATAAGTGGAGAAGTGAAAACAGAGAGAGAAGGCAGGAAGGATAGTGAAAAGATAATAGAGGATTTGTCGAGAGGAGACAAGGAAGGCAAGAGGTGATAGATGAAGATACAGGCAATAAGGAAGGAGAAGCAGGAAACGGTGTGAATAAAGGAGGAGTAGGGGACATGAAGAGAGAGGATCAAGAAAAGAAGAAACAGAAAGTACTATTCGAAGTAGCAATAGTCTGGAATAGTTTAAGTTTAGTTTTAACTTTGAATTTACATTAAGAAATATAATAATGTAGATTGTAAAGCCGAAAGGCACACAATTAATATAACAAAAAAAAACAGACAAGACTGCCTCGTTATTTCTATTCGATTATTTGACAAATTGTGTGCTCCGGTGTGTGTATGAACTTAAGACAATCGCTTAGTGATACTGAAATGTCCTAAGACAATCTACAGTCCCAAGATGGTCCGCTACAAGTCTCATTCCCCAGCCAAACGTAAGCCCTCAAAAACTCGGATCAGTTATAACTAGATATTATTGATCTTATGTGTGAGGTAAAAAAGCTGATTTCAGATAACCTGGTAGGTAATTCTGACTAGATAGTGTCGGATAGTTGCCATCTAGAAGGCAATTGTGAGCTAGATAAAGGCTCTCATATTGTGTACCGTCACAGGCTCCCGTTAGTCTCGTTGTGCCACTGAAACCACGCACACTTGTGAGAAATAACAGCTATGTTTCAAGACTGTCTTTGATTTCAAATGGTCCGATTTTTCTACAACAAAGACTACTCAAGGTGAATAGACTTTATAAGTCACTTCTACTTTTAACATAAATGCAGTGATTTGCAATCGACCTTTTACTGCGTTAACAGTTTCTATAGTTTCAAAGCTTCAAGACCTATATATGGACTACTTGATAACAATCAAACCCAGAAAATATAGCGGTGTTTCACCGCAAATCTGCTTTAAATACTTTATAAAATACTGATATCTTTTGATCACTTTTTTATATTTATTTCAAGTTCAGTATATCAACTTTTGATAGTTTTTTTTTTTAATTTGTTTTAATGTTTTTCCATTAGGCACTATATTCTTCTACCCTAAATCATTAAATTACATATCAATGTGCTTATTTACATTTTGTGACACCTATAATAAGGTGTATCTAACCATTCTCACTCCCTCCAAAAGAAAAAAGAAATATAAAAACAAAACAGATAAGTTTAAACCCCTACTGCTTCCCTCTTCCTCCTATTTCTACTCCGCCATTTCTTTTCTTTCATCGCTCTTTTTCTCTATCTTCCCATTCACCTCTTGCCTCCCTTTAATAGCTGCACAATCTTCTTTTAAATTTTTACCTTTTTCTCACACGAAAACTTAATATACTCCAGCATTTCTATCTCCGTCTCGCACACCCTGCCTTCCTTTTCCCTCTATTTGCCCAGTATATGTTGCCTTTCTCTTCGTTTCCCAATCTAAATCTTGTGATTTTTCTCATGTTTCTTGTGTCTTTTTCTCTTACGTATTCCGGTATCTCTCACTCCCAAATCCTCTTGTATACTTTTGATAGTTATTAACACTTAAATCAATATACATTTACAAACATTTCATAATTTTTACAATTTATGATTTTTTATTTCTCAGCTTTTCCAATTCTATTACAATCTCTTCCATCGTTGCTTTATTAACAAACTCATCATCACCACCTCTTATATATTTAATGGGTTCATTCGTTTTTACTTTAACAACAACCGCATTACGATCTGATACAGGAATAGCCTGCACTGCAATGTCTCTCATTGCATTCCTTGCATTCATTGCCCCTTTGGAAATGTATATTCCGTCCATTTGCTATCTATGTCCTCCCAGTGCACAACTTCTATTCTTTCAACCATATCCATCTTTTTTATAAAGCTGTTTTATTCTCCTTTTCCGTTGCTCTTGTAATTCTTGTATTTATTTTTCTATGATTATATTTTCATATTTATGTAAGCACATAATCAATTAATTTTGATTGCAACCAAACCCAGAAAATATAACTCTAACCCGGGGATCAAACCCGGTGACATAGTAATCATAGACTCTCGCCCACGGTGTCGTCTTTGACCATTTTATCTCGCTCATTCGTTATAAACACGGATTAGTACGAACAATACCGAACAATAAGTAAACAATTATTTAAGCAACCTACTTCAAAACAACTTTTTAATGAATTTCGTAAAGTTGTTAGAATAAAGAAACCACATCTGTCCGACTGTCCACTATACATTGTAAGCTGTGAGCCCTCTGTCGTCTGTGGTCTCCTATATACTGGGTCGTCAACAAGTCTATGTCGTAGAAACCTTATATTTATCTTCTACGTTCAAGAGGTCTGCAAATATGTGTTTTCGACAGGACTAGGTAAACATTACAAACAAATCTCCGGCTACCACACAGCTAACCCCACGAAACACCTTGCTCTGTATAAAACTAACTGTGAAAACTACGAGTATCACAGACGGTCATGGTTGAAGGAACCAATATCGTGCTGGTAATCTCATAAGATTATATTAAAGGAGAAATTCTGAAAATTTGGTGATAAATTCATTGGCATTTTCTAAATATCTCAAGAATCGTATAGCGTCAGCTTGCAGCAATGTGTAATAAAGATTGTAAAGATTAAATTAATCTTCCGCGGATTCATACAGTTTCTGACGGTTCAAAATTTCAAGATTAGTTTAGTTTCGGAACAAGTCGATGTACCAACTCCACTTCGCTAGCTAGAGAAACTTCTTTCAAATGCTACAGAAGTTTCCAAAATATATGTCAGCAGTAAGTTTATTCTCACACAATAGTTCTCACAGCCATGTGACTTTATTTCACATTGTTACTTACACGGTATACTCATAAATCAGTAAAGTTTTCAGAAAAGTTTTACTTCAGGAACCGCAACGAAAGCATTTTGTGTTTTGGAGATACACGTTGATGAAAAGGAGATACAAATTAAAAATAAAAACTTGTGCAACATTTTGTTTGGTTATGGTATGGTGTTTCTCATTTGGTCTTTATTTAAAGCTGACTTTTTTTTAATTCATCCAGAATTTACACAAGAATTTATAAATATTTCAATATCCTTTCGTTATAGATACGTATGATTGAAATTGAAACTAAAAGTGTAATGGATTATTGGTTTTTAAAGTGTGTTTAAGGTTTATCGATCATAAGAAAAGCTAGCAGTTACGTAAACAAATTTACCTAATAACCAACGTTTTGTGACTTACTTTTTTTGAAAAGTAAATCTTACCCTCTTAGCATTAGCATACCTAAAAACTTAATCTAAGTCTAAGTGGCATACATTTAAGCCCTATTCCCATTCACTGTTTTTAGTTTTAATTTAAGGTTTTAACCTTAAATGTAATTTTGAACTTGTGAAATCATGTGTAATAATTACTATATTTAATATAAATTATTTTATTTATTATAATTAATGTTATTTGTTTATATTTCAAAAGCTGACACTTACATTTTAGGTTAAAACCTTAAATTAACACTAAAACTCTGTGAGTGGGAATGGGATTTAAGGCTATTTAAATTGTGTTAAAAATTATAAAATAGACCGTTATTGGAAAATCCCGGGTGTTTTATTTACATTACTCATAGTAGGTAATAAACTTTATTTCCGGATTAGCAAATATAAACTGCGTAGCCTATATTTGTAATTTTTTGTTACATTAATAATCTATTAAGGGACACATTTTTGAAAAAATAAGTCTTTTTGTTTTGATTGCCGATGGTTCCCATCTAAGCTTGTGTTAATTCAGCTTACTCAACAAACTAACTTTAATTATTTGAGGAATTCGTCCAAATACACATAGATAACTTCAACTTGAAAGTGGGGGGGGGGGGTGGATAATCGCCTTCTCGCATCACCACTAAAGGCTTATATCAAATTTAAAGATATTCAGGCAATTACCCATTGACTTTTCTAAAAATTGTTTTGAGAAAAATGCATTTCAAGAGTATTTTAACTATTATTGTTTCATATGCTGCACGTTATACCATAAACCAGCTTAGCGTAGTCATTTTTGTAATTTAATCATAAAATATAATGAATTGTTAAACCAATATGTTTTTGTTAATTAATTTTGATTCAGTGGGCTCACCATATTGTTCTAATCTCTTAATTATGTCATCAACGACGTGGACCTACATGTCTCATACAATATATTAACTAACTGCACTCTCTTCTTCTTTAGAAGTTATATATATATATATATATAACCGTTCATCGGTATCACTATATTCATAAATTAAACAGCTTTTCTTTAAACTTATCTTTTATAGACAAAGTTAACAGTTCATTTTAAAGCGCACTCTAAAAATTAAGCCAGTCACAGCTAATGGAAATGAATATTTATACCGTAAAACCGTAAAACTGAAAGTTTGTGAACACATTTTATCAATTTCAGCATTACTTGTTCTTGTTTTAATCTTCTAAGTTAGGAACATGTTTTTTCCTGTTATATAAAAGAAAAGAGTACTTGGTAGTTAGAAGAATCAATACTACACATTGGTACCAGTACCACCGTCTCTCGAGAAGTATGTTGGGTACTATTGAAGTTGGTGTTGTATAGAAGCAGGGCCAGATTATTCCAGCGCGGGGGCCTCAAGCAAAAATATTTTTGTAATTTCATTATATTTGTAGCTGTATGACATTACAGTTTATGCTCATAAATTTACTCATATTTTACAAATGTACGATATAAAAACCGGAATGACTAAGGATGATATTACACAGTATCTAGGGCTTCTGAATCTGACCCGAATCCATCGGGTATCGGCAATAAACCCGAACCTTTGACTCGGGTAGGAAACACGAAGGATCCGGGTCCGACTGCTGGTGTAAATTACACAGCCCAACAATTTAAAATATTTCTTAAATATTTCTTTATATATATATATATACTAGAGTTTGCCCCCGTCGCAAGCAACGACTGTCTTTTGTGTGTGAATTGAATTTCATTTCAAATTTTAATTCCATTTTTTTAAATTGGAATATTTAACTCCTTCTATATAAATTTAACACATAAAAATAAATAATTTTTCATATAAACCGACTAAAAAAAGTATATATTTCAACAAAATAAAAAATATTTTCAATTTATTCGTTCTTTGACCAACTTATTTTCAAAATTTGGGATTTTTTTTCGATTTGTAAGTTAGTTACAAATGATAGCCTATATAAAAAATTTTAACTTTCTAGCACAATTTTTATGCTCGGCAAAAACCGCCCCCGCGCCCCCAAATCAAATTTTGAAATTTGGAATTTTTTTTTTTTAATATGATATTTATTTTAATTTTATTTTATTTTAATGATATTAATTATTACACAATCCAAAATTTGAGCTTTTTCCAAAGTTTCCTACCTGGCTCCCTTTTATAAAATTTTGAATTTCTAAGTTTTGAAATATGTTTGCATTCAATAGCGTAATACACATGCAAGTTTCACCTTTCTATTTTTTACGATTCCAAAGTTACAAAGCAAAAAAGGTTCCAGGAAATTCAGGGAAAAATCCGAGAACGCCAAAGGTCTTATTATTATATATTATAGGAAATTTTCAGAAACTTCCCCGGAGCCGTTTTCGAGCTACCATACAAAATTCAGTACCAAACATATAAACATATAAGAATCACCTGGAACATTATAATATAAGAAGATATTTATTATGATAGTCCCGTTACTAAACAAATAAATCATAAATTTTAGTAAAGGATTTGCATAAAGGATTATATATTAAAAAGAATAGTCCTATTATGATGTCGAGATGACCACAAAACACGAGACCGCGGTCAGTATCTCACGCGCCTATGCTGCTTTCAAGCTAAATCTGAAGAAAAATATTTATATCAAAATTTTACAAGCTGAATATTTCCTATCCAGGCCACGAGGCCGGTAACATTTTCTACTTCTGCTATATAGCTAATCCGGCACTGAATAGAGTGTATATTGAGTATTCATTGTTTTGTGGGTTTTTCGGTAAATGAGAAGTAAGAGACGAAGAAGAAGAATGATGTACACGGGTTCGAAATATCGAGTAAACTGTTTGCTCCAAGTCTACTAATTTCCTTAAGTAAATTTACTTAAGACTTCGAACGAAACTCGCCGCAACAGTTTTTATGTACTTTGTGTTGTATTTTTTTAAAAGTTTATTTGTATAAAATGAAAGAATTGATGTTTAACTTTAACGTTTGGTGTTCAACGAGTATTTTTTTTGTTTTTTTTTTGTTTTGGAACAATTATTGAGTTTGCTTCTTTTTGCTGTTTCTCACTTGAAATGTTTGTCGATAATTTACTACAAAGCTTTTCTCTGATTACTTTGAAACGTACCAACTTTTCAATTCTCTTTAACTTTTAATAGCGACCATTAAATATTTATTCTTTTCCGTAAATATAATTTATACACAGAATTTTTTAGAGAATCGATAAAACTTATTATTTTTTTTATTTATTTCATTTATTATAGGAGCAATTGCTTCCGAGTGCAAGGTTTCTAGTCTCGTCCCGCTTCTCGTCTCGTAAAAACGAGACGAGACGGGACTAGACATTTCTGAAAACTATTGATATGGTACCGAAACCACTAACGGCGAGACCAGAGAGTGTCGATTCTAGTCTCATTGACGTTATTTTAAAAAAAAATTCGAGAAAAATAAAGTAAAAAGAAACATAAACGTTCAACCTTTTTTTATTACAAAAAAGATTAGGTCGTAAATTTACGAATTATAAAATCTGGTAAACAAACATCTGTTAAATATTTTATTTTATAATTTTGTCTTTTACAACATTTTGTAGGCGAACGGAAACGAACGTTTTAAGGGAAAATAAATGTGAATATAAATTATTTACAATGCGTTTGTTTGAAGACATTTTAGCCTTTAGTTTCTGCAAAAATGTCGTTGAGTGTAGGTGTTAGTAGTGTCAACACGACAAAGGCCGAGATTGGATGAAAGTGATGATGCATTAAGTGAAATTGAACCAGTTGATAAACTGTGTATGAATTACTTTGTTTAATTCTATCTTAAGAGTAAGTTCTCACAATAACGAGATGTATCGAGGCGAGACGTGACAATCGATTACGAGAACTATTTTTTCTAAATTAACGAGACCGAGGCGAGATTTTTGAAACTCTCGCCTTATCTCGTCCCGTGTGAAGCCCTATCCGAGTGTTGACGTTTTGTGTGGATTGCATGTGTGACAAGACATCATTATATTTATTAGAATTTTATAGAAGATTCACAATTGAGTTCCTGATGATTTAAAAACTGTTTTCAGAAACAATATTTGCTCTAGAGGCTCACTGTTAATGTTGTACCATTGATATGATTTATTTGTTCGTTCTTAAATACATAGTAAATCTCTCAGTAAACCTTTCTGACAACCTTGAACATAAACTTTGTCGCTCCGGGCCGAGCCGTTGTGTCATCCCCGTAACCTGTGTCATGTCTTCATTTCCTGCAGATGCCAGCAGGTACACCGACATAAGTCATGTTCCTGACAGTGGACTTACCAAGTTCATTTATTTTCATAAAACATTTAGGTCCCGCATAAAAAACTGACCAAGGAGTTGAACAAGTTATTATTTGAACTATACCAATTTTTACAATTTAAACTATACCAATAATAATTGTTATAGTTTATTGCTAAATAATTGTTAAATTGCAGATTATAAATTTTTAAGGCATCATCCATAAATTACGTCATGCAAATTTTGTGTCCCCTGTTCCCACACATTTGAAAACAGATATGTTTTTTAGTCTAACTTTTTTTTTTTCTTTTTTTTTGGAAACAGAATGGGCTTGTGTCCTCATTTTTTAGTGGTCGATTTTTCAATTGTTGATTGAAATTGATGTTAATAAATGTGTATTGGCGTGTCTATTTTATTAAATATCTAAATATTGACGGAGATATAGCAATTAAAAATTTGAATTGTAGTTTTAGCGCTAGAAATGGTCGCCCATATTTGTATGACATGAAATGCATTTTAATGTCAGTTATTTGTTGAGTAGGTCAGTGTTGTGGTAATGTTTTGTAGCTGTTGGTACTCAAACAATCCAGCCAAGTCAAGTAATAATAAGTTTTTACTTTATTTAACCCTGTTAAGGCAGACATAATATTGAAATTTTATTGTTCCTTGAAATAACTGTAAATAATATTTGATATTTTGATATATAAATATATATAGCAGAGATTTATGATCTGTAAGGTTGGTAACCTTACACAAGGATTGTGATGTCACATGCATTTGGAGTTTGTACAACGTTGAATCCCTTTAATAATTAAAGAGACAAAATGACTTTTTTAATTGTTAATATCTCCTAACATATAAGGAGTTATTAAAAAATAATTGAACATTTGAGGTTCTAGTAACCCACTTTATCAATATATAGTACACTTTTATAGAAATTAAGACATAGGACACAAGCCCATTTTATATTAGATGTGACGCTACAAAACTTATTACTCCCTTTCCCCACTCTTTTCACATTTTGTCACACTTTGTGTTGTATGCATGTGACGTGATTAATAGATTGCCCCTAATCGTATTTCATTTTAATTAAAATACTCAGTTAATATTGGTTTTCTACTTCATTCGAGATCATTTTCCAAACCAATCCAAAAGTTGTATTAGTTTATTATCCATTAATTATGTCACACCCCAGTAAACATTTTGGAGTCACTTTGTCATCATATTGAAGATGTGTATGATTTTTTTATCATAAAAGAGTTTATTTACAGTTCAGTTTCTCACAGTTATGAAATGATGAACAGGATATGTAATGTTTATTTTATCGGCTACAAATTGCGAAACCACTCCACCTGTCGGAATACAAATGAAGATAAAGTTGATGCTATCTATAATTGAAGTGCAATAGTGATTGAAACGTCACAAAACGGGACACCCTACCAAATTGTTTACTAGGACGCAACGGGAGAAGGAGAAGTCTCAAAATGTGATTTACCGTAGCAAAAAGGGAGAGATATCATAGGCTTCTTGACATCATATGTAATCAAAAATTTGACTTCAAAAAAAAATAAGAACAAAATATTTTAAAAACAATTATTTAATCAAATAAGTGACGTCACAACACAGGTGAAGAACTCTGCAATATGTTAAAACTATGAAATTTGTGTGATTTATGCATGACCCTTTAAAGTTTAGCAAAAATGATTTTTTTTGGAGGTATAACATCAAAAATAAAACCTATAACTTCCTTAAAACTGAGTATTTTAAATAAGGCGGGTTGTTTTGTGACAACTGACAAGCTATTAATTAACGCATTAACACATTCCAGCTACTATTTGGCATGTCATTACCAAAGCAAGGAGATAATCGTGTAATTTCATCATCCCGTCGTAGAATTTGATCACAACATGTTTGTTCTCGTTTGTAAAAGTCATTAAATCCAACTGTCGCCTTGTCTAGAGTATTGTACAGTTACGATTGCCAATGCGATATTGAAACAAAACTTCTTGAGCGGGTGATTTATCGAGTAAAGGTTTTTATGGCTTATTTTACTAATCTGCCAATTCAACTGCTTCAATCAAGTTTAAAGGCTTTTTACATTCTAAAGAGGGTGATTGTAGGTTGGAGATTAACCCCCGTTCTTCTCTTTCCATTATCTTCCTTTCCTGTGTCAATTAGAATCAATTTCTATTTAAAATATAACTTTGTTTTACAATAAATATAAAACTTTTTTAATATTTTTAGACTTTTATAATGTTATTCAAATTTGGTTCTAACAATGTTATTAGTTTTACACGGTTTGTAACATTATAAGGTTTTATTAAAAAATAAAGAAAGATTTCTTAGAATGTGTTTTAACTTTATTAATTAAACTTTGAAGTAAAGTTAAATTCAATCAGACTATATTCTTTGTAATATTTAATGCGACAGTACGTTAGTGACAGTGCCGGCCATATTGAGGTATTGAAAATACTACGCGGGCGAATTGAAAAAAATATTTAATGTAAAATAAAACAGTGTAAAATTGTGTATGTTACTACAACTACAAAATTAGTTAAATTACGCTATGAATTCTCAGTAACCATTTTGGGGAAATGGAATAGCTAGGTGAAGTTCCAGTCAAGAAATAAATTCTTTTTAATTCAGATTTCATTATTTTGTTGAATTCAAATCATATATATTAGGAAGACGTCGCTTCGCGACGGTGTAAACTCTAGTATATATGTAAGACATTTTTAGAATTGTAAATTTTTAATCAAACTTATATGTTGCTTCTGAAATCAAAGTTTCTTTTAGTAATTTAGATACACATCATAATAATTACACTGAACAACTTAAATCATACAATCTTACCTGAAATCAAAGAAACGACAATTAAAGTTTATTATTTAAATTGCCAATTCTTTTTTATCTAATTCAAATGTCACCTATTAAAAAAATCTTTTCATAAGAATATTCTTTCTCTTTTCAACATCATACCATTAAATGGAGACATACTTGTTGTCTCTTTTTAATTTAGAAATATTTATTTTAGTAGAGATAAAATTCCACATTTATATCACCAAAGCATCACAGAAAAAGAAACATGATATATCTGTCTCTGTTACACTTTAATGGTTTATTTGCAACTTCATTCAATACTGGTACGGTAGTGAGGCCAGGTGAAGTGAATTTGCCATTTTTAGTTCATATCACTGACATTTCCCTTTAACGAGTAAAATCAAATTGAATCATATGTATCTTCAATATGATGTCAAAGTGACTCCAAAATGTTTACTAAGTTCCTTTATCGAGATTTAACTATTTTAGTTTTTGAATATGAAGTGAAAACTGTCATTTCTGAAACCAACGACTTGAGGAATTTGACAAATCATACTTTTTAGAAGGCATAAAAAATGTAGAACACAAATAGATTGTATTTAAAGGAAAAGTGTTTCAAATTACCTACTTCTCGAATGATAAAATATTGAATAAGTATGACACAGTGGGTGAAAGTATTGTTGCTTGACCTTGACTACTGTAGCTTTTCTGTCATTTTCTAGGTTTGGTTTTATTAAAATAAATTGATTGTCTACACACATAATCATAAACTTATCAAGCAGCGGAGTAGCTTACATATATGAGACCACGTCACCAAAAAACTGCCAAAATAGTAGAAGGTCGTCAGTGATCGGAAATAAGTCGACGTTAAATAAATTAAATTTACAAAAAGAAAAGCACGAATAACTCGTACTTCACTGAGGTACAATAAGGTCGTCCGCACATGAGCCGACTGATTGCAAACGCGAGCCCCGAATCTTCCCGAACCGAATGAGAATGCCGAGACGAATGAAAAAAACTGATTTGAAATAGATTTTGAGCGACTGTGTTTCTAGGTCGCAGGGCAATTACGTTGCATGCTATTGATGGTGACATCATGAGCAGAGATATGCACAAATACTTTACAAGTATATAAATACATACATACATACAAATACTTCAGAATGCTACACAATAAAATACCCTATTATGCTATTTTATGCTAAAAATCTATAGAATCACGAAACACGGCTCGACATGGCTCGTTTTTTGTTTTGTTTTGCAATCAGTCGACCCGTCTGCAGACGGCCTAAATCATCAAACTCTAAATTTAAAAAAAAAACTACTTTGAACGTAATTGGCTGTTTAGATAATAGACATGATAGGTTTCAAATCAAAAATTGTAAGTAGTGGTTAGTGCATTCATTTGTGAATTCCGCATATTGTGTTTATCATGTATTTTTCAGTTTTTTTACGAAACAGTCCTTGTGCCGAAAGAAACGATTCGCCGGTATGCCAAGAAATCATTAAAACTAAGCAAGAAATTATGTCTAATTTCTAAAATAAATCTGTATTATGTTCCATTCATTTACAAATACTACACTGCCAATGAATCTCAAGTTCAAATAATAAATTCATTCAAATAAAAGCAAATACATTGAAACATGTTCAACTTGCTTTTAAATCGAAGCGCCTCCGTTGTTATTGTAATGAAACAAATCTCATGATTAACTGATTTATGAAGTCATTACAGACTAATTTCAATTTTATTTCTTAATTCTTTGAGTTTGTTTAAGCGCTATGAATTCATCCTTTATTAATGAAACCTACCAAGTGTTAAATTAATTACAGAATTTTAAATAAACCTGGGTACTTAATAAACAGCTACTTTATGAGCCGGGGGACGCGGCTCTGCTGAGGCTTTCTCTGATTCTTCAATTAGATAAGAACTTTTATTTGAGTTACCTTCTAAATATTAACTGAGGTGAATTAATATTTAAGTGTCACTCGGTCGGCACCATCGTTTAAGGAGATCCTAGTACCGCCGTAGTGTAAATCATTTTATATTACTTATTACTTTTTTCATGCATATGAAAAATAATTTTAAAATGTATAGTTTATAGTAATATTACACTATAAATTTAAAATTAATTTTATTAGTAAAAATGTATAAACATTCAATTGACTAAAATCGCTTGTGCACATTTGACAACACTGGTAGACATATAACCTGAGAACTTATACCTAATGCTTTTCGAATATTCGCGGTTACTCATGCGGAGACTAACTGCGCAAGCGATATTGCCAAATCTTGTCAAAATTTCGGATACATACGTTTTCTGATATGATGTTTTTTTAACAATAATTTTCTCCATTAGATACTTACATGAAATTTTCAATCAAATGGACAAGTTATTGAATCCCTGTATACTTCTACTTGAAATTTCCATTTTTTTAAACGAGATATTTCTTTAAAAGTTTTGGAAGTTCTCCTAGACCGGGCGCTGGAGGTAAGTGAGTATGTATAATATGAGGAACGAATTCTGACAACTGTTATGAGTTCTTACTGTCTTATATAACAATAATATGAATATTGCTAGTTGAAAATTTGCCGCACTTTTTTTTATCCTCTATGTAAAAATTACTATGAGAAATCCTATGTCAGTACATACAAACATTTGTCTGGTAGTTAACAAAATCAACATTTTTGATTATTTGTTTTATAAACAATAAACTTTTTTGCATTATTATTGTATATTATTTAACTTAATACTTATTTTTTACAATATTTTATCCCTTAAACCTAATTGGTACTCCTAAATGTTAAAATTCCAACGCTTTACAGCCACTGATATAGAATTTCTCATAGTAATTTTTACAAGGGGGATAAAAGAAAAGTTCGTCAAATTTTCAACTGGTAACATTCATATTATTGTTATATAACACAGCCAGAACTCATATAAGTTGTCAGAATTCGTTCCTCATATTATGTATACTCATTTACCTCCAACGCCTGCACTAAAAGAGCTTATTTAAAGATACATAGTACATTTACTTAAAGAATATTAATAATAATATTAATACTAATTGAATATGAATCAATAATAACTTCAAATGAATTTGAATTATGTTTATTTCTTTGTTTTGGCTAGTACTACTAATGGATGTGCAAAGAACAAGCAAATATCTGCTGTAGATTCTAATTCTAAATGATTTATTATGAAAAACATATTGTAGATTTATGAACATTGACATTAATGCAGACAAAAAATAAGTTGTTTTGAAAGTAAAGCTTACAGATGCAATGGGGGGCGGGGGAGGGGCTACCATTTTGTAGCCAATATTTCATTCTATCCATAAAATGTTGTTGTTGTTTATTTAACTTGATGTTAGAATGTTCATATGTAATTCATGGGTGTGGGAGGTGGAGTAGGGAGTAGGGTGATGTCTTATATCATATGCTTCGACGTTACCATTTCTTGAGCTAGTATAAAATATAAATATAAAGAATTTATATAAAGTTAAATTGTCCGTTTTTTAAAAACTCCTCCGAGCAGCCGGAGCACAGCACGTTCAGAAGCTCTTTGCTTTATTCATAACCATTTTCTTTTATTATGATGTTTCCAAGCAGAGAGAGAGCAATGAAGATATCATTTATATCTGCCGGGTCTGGGTGGATATGGAATATGCTGAATTACTCGTACTACATGGTTATAAATGTACTAGAATAAAAGGTATTAGTTCTGTACATTGCAGAAATTGTATTTCTATAGTTACAATGTAAGTAAAATATTGATATATCGAATCCCGAGCGAAGCGAGAAGACTTCGAATTATCAACGATTTTGATACTGTCTAGGTTCGATATGTCGAGATGATTTCTGACTGACTTCGACACTAAAATAAATGTACTCTCACTGCAATAAGAGAAATTATATTTTATTGAATGGGCTTGTGTCCTCATTTTTTAGTGGTTGATTTTTCAATTGTTGATTGAAATTGATGTTAATAAATGTGTATTGGCATGTCTGTTTTATTGAATATCTAAATATTGACGAAGATATAGCAATTAAAAGTTTGAATTGTAGTTTTAGCGCTAGAAATGGTCGGCCATATTTTTATGACGTGAAATTCATTTTAACGTCAATTATTTGTTGAGTAGGTCAGTGCTGTGGTAATGTTCTGTAGCTGTTGGTAGTCAAATAATCAAGTCAAATCAAGTTGTGAGTGTGATTGTTGTGAACGCTTAGTGGAACGCACCTATAATTACATCTTCTTCATCACTTGACATTTTTCTACAGAAACAACGTGCTTTCTCACTATTAAACTTCACAGAAATGACCCTATTTGCAGCTTGCATGCAGCTTGCATGCAGCTTGTATGACGTTACGTGGGAAGAACTGAGATGCAGAATACAACTTGCAAGCAACCTTTAAATAGTACATATAAAGAAATTTTTGGTTGATACCTTTTTAACCGCTTACACCTTAAATATCTTGACGCTGTTCTATAACTAACCTGCCTATTTCTAGCAAAAACCACTTTGGTTGTGGAGTTTGTACCTTATAGAGATCTATAAGCTGCTAAGGCGTATCTGCGATCTGTCGGCGGTATCCAAGTTCTCGAACGGCAAATGTCACTCAGTTCCTTTCAATAGCACAATTAGCACAATTTGATTATGAAGGACCTTTTAACTATTAACTAATTAATAGCAATTTTTTATTTATATCAAAAGACACAGCAAAACATCAAAACTTTTTTAGATTACATTTATTTTAAACTACACTATTGAATTACATATAAATTGATTAAATATTTTAGTTAGTAAGAATACTAGTTACGACACTAAGTAAATGTAACTCGCGGTTTAAGTTATAAATTAAAAAATATACGTAATTATTATTATATGTATATGCACCAAAAAGTTAAGTGTGCTTTAGGTTTGAGTGTTGAAACGATAAGAACGAATTAGGAATAGTGTCGAACCCTAGTAGAAGCGAATCGTAAAACAAAGGATATTTACATAAGAAATATTATCGTTTGCCCACAAAGAGCAGTGTATATGAAACAACTAGGTATAAAATATAAATGAATTGAGACAAAGAAATCTTAATTCTAACATTAATTAAAAATAAAAGCAAGATATTGATATACAAATATGAATATTGCATGCATTTATTAACACACTTCTTGGCAGTTTTGGCACTGACTTATGACAGTGGGAATACTATATGAAGGTAGTGAAAATGGTTAAAGAAATCATCAAGTGAGAATTATACAAATTTTTACACACTGGTTCTTGTTCAAATATTTTTTATCTTTATTGAAAACTTTGTTTGTCATTTTCGTGATTACAATCTTCAAAAAGAACCAAATTGAAATGAAGAACTATTTCTTTAAGGTTAAGATTGATTGAATAAATTGTTAACAAATGTATTATTCAATAGCAACGTCAGAAGCCTTTATGAATATCCAATGGCATTCGTTATTGGTACAGGAACACGGTAATGGTATTGCTATTGGTAATGGTATTGGTGCGTGTGATGCCCTACGATATGTGCTAGTAATGAAAGATAATTCTCGTGGCGTGTTGGTTCGGTGTCAGCATTCTTCAGTTAAACTTTAAGGTCAAAACAATTGATTGATTGGAAATACGAGTACATATTCAATAAATTTACGAGTATGACGAATGTGACGTTCGATATTCATTCTACGTCTTGGCGGAGTCTCGTTTCTTGAGTTCCTCAATATCTGAGACCTGAGTCTTTGAGCTTTGACCCCTTGGCTATTGGCGAGTGACACCGGCAATGAGGGGAGAGGGATTTGTGTAAACACAAATTTAATAATGTCAAAAGGTTGTCCGTATTATCGATTGTTGTTATTTATACTCGTACACGAATACTTTTAGTGAACTTACTGGCATGGCGATGTGACCCACTTGTGGAGTTTTATGGTTCTCAAAGTGTAGGTACACTGTAAAGGAAATTGGTCGAAAAATAGCGTGGATATTAATCTGTAATTTTGTAGTATATTGTATTATATAAATGTACGCGCGCACTCTGCAGATTTGAAAGTCGCGCGAAAAGATATGCAGTTTGTTGCAGTGCAGCCTTAGTCTAAAAAAGAGGCATCTAAAGTATTTTTAGTTATGAGAGCAAAAAAAATGAATCAAGTACAAAAGTAGAACAGAAGTTTTACAGTACTCGTATAGCACAGATTGTATGCAGGGGTGTAACTACACTCTCAAGAAAAACTTTATAAATTTTAGAACACGTTCTAAAGCATATTTTAGAACCAGGTATTAAAAAATATTTAGATCTTATAATATTAATTTTCATAACATATACAGTGCATTTTCATAGAATTATTTTACAAATTCAGATCAAAATGTATCTTAAAATAAATTGATATACGCTTTTTTAATTTTAATACCCATTTGTCTATTAAATTTGTATTAAAATTAAGAACATTTTTAAAAGCGTAGGCAGGGGCAATGCCTTGGGGCCCGCTACATACAAGGACCTTAAAACAGTTAACCAAAAATGCAGTTGAAATATTTCAATTCGATTCGTAATCAAATTGTCAGGAGTTTAACAGTTAATCATAAGTATCCTAAACATAATTATACATTTATACCATATATACATTGGTGAAATGGCATAGAAATCAATTCTTTTTCACTCAGACTTCAGATAGATGTCACCTATGAAACAAAACTTGTTAGAATCTCTTCATAAAAATATTCTTTCTCTTTTCGACTACATACATTTAAATAGAGATATAGTTGTTGTCTCTTTTCCATTGAAATATTTATTTTAGTAAAGATAAAATTTCATATTCTTTTCGTAATAGAAATAGAAACAAGATATATCTGTCTCAGTTACACTTCAATGGTTTATTTGCAACTTCATTCAATAGCGGTACGGTAGTGAGGCCAGGTGAAGTGATTTTGCCATTTGCAGTTCATATCACTGACATTTCTCTTGAGCGTGTGAAATCTAATTTAATTGTTTCATGACAAAAAAATCATACGCATCTTCAACATGATGTCTAAGTGACTCAAAAATGTTTACTGTGGAGTTATATAAAATAACTATTAGATTTCCGTTTGTTATAGTTTCCATGACCTTGTTAAATCATATTAGATTATGCTTGTGATATTATCCATTTCAAATGCTTATTTCAATTTAATATTGTAACTGTATTAATAGTTATATCGACTGTAAAGTCAATAATATAAAATATCTTCTTTGGATGAATAGCAACTTCAGTTTAAACCGAATAGAATGCATAAATCGAATATCTTCTCCTCCCCCTCTGCTCTGTCACGGTTTGTCACACTTTGAGAACTCCGTCCTGCCCCATTTACATGTGATTGTGTGAGAATTCCCGGATTTATATGTATTTCTGTGAATATTTATCCCGTTTTTACATATTTTTATTGCAAATTTTTATTTAATTATTTTGTATTAGATGATACCGTCTCGATTTCCAAGGTGTTGAACATATTTCCCAAAAATAAGTGCATTTAGGGATTTTTTTTTTACAAATAAATTACTTACTGTTTTATTGAGAACAAATTCATGAAGCATGGAAGGGGAGGCTCCAGAAATAAATGTTTCTTTATTTACACTCTTTGTCCCGGGGCCCCTCAATGCCTAGTTCCGCCTCTGACTATATGATACTCGTACATATTTCACCCTTTAGCATAAATTTATCAAATGTTACAAATGTCATTTTTTAAGAAAAGAAAAAGCAGCATAAGAATTTAAAAAGAAAAATAACTGTATAATATATAAATAAATAATTAATAACATATGTACGCATTAGGTTGTAAATCAAACTTCTTACTTATTTAAATATTCTTATTAATATTTATATTAATTCAAAATTTAAAATAAAGCCTACAATTTACAAGATGCATCCAATGGGATCCATGGACCATAATCTCGGCATCGCACCGGCATTCATTTCATTTTTGTTAACCGCCCACGAAGCGTGTGAACTTGGCGTATGCGTTGCGCCCAAAAGAAGTTTCAAATTACAGTAATTATCCAAGTAAATTGAGTAGTATTACCGCTGCATACAAATTTTCAAATATATTTGATCATAAGTAATACGTTATATAATTTATTTTATGTAGATTTTTAGGTAATGCAATAGCTAGCTATATGTTATAAATTATTAATATTATTTTTTAATAAAATGGTAATAAATATAACGTTTCTGTTATATTGTATGGGATTTTAGGCGCCTATAAATGTACAGACCTGCGCAACTAACTTGAACTAAAAGATTCAAATTATTCAAAACTGCGCAGTTTCATATTACATCCGTCGCACACTGCAAGTGCATTTTAGCGAATTTGGACTGGACTTATACGCTTATAAATGTAATGAACTCTGGCACACTGCAAGCGACAAAACCGTCCGAATACTGTTTCTACGTAGCTCTCATACTATAGACGTATTTAAGCGAATACATGCTACAACCTTTAACCTATTCGAACCTTGCAAATGCAATCAGCCATCTCTGACTGGGAGTGATATGGAAAAGAATGCAATAGTAATTTTCATAACAGTGGTGTATCGATAAAAATTAATTAAAAGTTTGCTCATATGTTTTGTGACACAACACATGCAAAGAACACAGGAGTCGGCTTGCTCTGAGAGTTCTATCCGCTCAACCAAGCCGTCGGTTTACGGCCAAATTCGCCTTCATTTAAATACGCTGCAGTTCACGACAGGCCTTAAGCTATATCAACGAGTATATTACAAGTATATTATTACACTACTTTTTCGATCCATTCTTTGTACATATTTTAACCATTGGGGTATTTTCCTTCTAATTTCTGTCACAAAATCGATTTTTCAATATCTACCATCTCTTAATAAAATCTTTTACAAATCATCCATAAATTACGTCACACAAATTTCATTATTTTTTAACGTCCCCATTCTTACGTCCTCTCACACATTGTAAAACTGCTCTCCTTGTTGTGACATCACACATTTGAAAAATATTTATATTTTGCTGCTTCCTTTTTTTTGGAAGAGTACTTTGAGATCAGGTTTATCATCCTCTCCTCCCCCTCCTGTTCTGTTACGTCTTGTCACACTTTGGGGACTCCGTCCTTCCCCATTTACATGTGATTGCGTGTGAAATAATTAGGCCAGGATTTATATGCATATTTTGCTAGTTTTTACGTATTTTTATTGCAAATTTTTATTTCATTGTTTTGTATTAGGTGTTACCGACTCGATTTCCCATTTTTTGGGCGTATTTCCCAAAAGTAAGTGAATTAAACTTATTTAATGATTTTTATTACTTATAAATCCGAGCCCTATTAATAATGTACTCATAGAAATCTTACAAAGGACAGCTTAGACTCATGCTTTACAGAAAATAATAATTTTTATATTCAACTCAGAAATCTTACTTTGAATAACGTATCCCATAGCCAGAGGTTATTTTCTTAGATTCCAGAGAGATGTCTTTCTTATGAACATTATACTTACAACCATGACGCGACGGGACTCTCCTACTTAACTTTAAAGATTTTTCGTTGACTTCTGGTTGAAATATTGTTTCTTAAAACGTTTCTTCAATTTTTTAAGATTATGCTTTTTCCTAAAGAAGGAAATAACCAACTCAATGTAAATAAAGTATTCAAGAGCTTTGAAACAAAATGTCAGACAATGACGTACGCACGTTCGCAGAATAAAAATGATGGTGAATTTGAATTTGGTAGTGAGTGCTATGGTATAATGGTATAATGGTATATAGTGGTATAAAACCACTGTGCCACAGTGCCACACGCCACACCCAATACGCGACACGACAGAAGCCTACGAATAAATCACTTAGGAATAAAAAAAAAACTGATTGGGTGTTCCTCACAGAATTTTATGTTTTTAACATTATTTATTTATCGGTATATTCTGAGTAGCACTAAGACGACTGCTTGTTTAAGATTGAATACGAGTCCCTACTGTATGGTACACACTGGTGCGACATAAACATGCGACACTAATAAAACCCTTACTTATGTTATTTTTAAAAAAATTAGGTAATATTTTTATGAAACAAAAATGTTTCAATCCTAAGTCGGAACTTCTAAAGGAATTACAGTTTTTAATGTGATCTCAAACAATAGAATCAAGTACCTACTCAGTCTCCAGTATAATATCAGTGTGCATTGACGTTTTTTTAGTTAGTGTTTATATGGACAAATGAAATTGACTTGAATAGTAATCACGAGTTAGCAGAGACTTTGTTAAATAACTAAGTTTTAATACTAGTATTAAGCTTAAGCTTAAGTATTAAGTTGCATGTCGCACTAATCTGGACGTGTTGTACAACTTCTTCTACAAATGTTGGATGTCGCATGTTTAAGTCGCACCAGTTTGTATAAATCTTACTGTAACAATTTTGTAATTACCTATCTATCTATGCAGCCACATGGATCGCACAGTATATTAGTAAGACATCTCCGAAAAATCAAAATTTAAATTTTTTATTTATTTTTTATTATATTACTACGATTTCAACAGCTACGTAACATTTCGCATTAATTTTAATATAATAATTGTGTGTTTTTGTAGATTTGTTTATTTATACCATATAATTGAATATGCAGTTACATGTAAAAGCATACTCTCATCTAATTCTCTATTCACATAACTCATTATCGTAAGCAATCAAAATCATAATGCATACTGTAACAAAATTGGTCGAAATAATGCTTTAAACACCTCTTTTATGCTAAGGTCGCACTGCGAAAAAGAATAGCGTGGAAATAATAATAAAAATATAAATTATAATTTTCGTGCGACTTTTAAATCAGCAGAATGCATATACATTTATATGATTTAATGTATTACAGAATGGGCTTGTGTCCTATGTCTTAATTTCTTTAAAAGTGTACTATATATTGATAAAGTGGGTTACTAGAACATCAAATGTACAATTATTTTTTAATAACTCCTTATATGTTAAGAGATATTAACAATTAAAAAAGTTATCTTGTCTCTTTAATTATTAAAGGGATTCAACGTTGTACACATTCCAAGTGCATGTGACATCACAATCCTTGTGTAAGGTTACTAACCTTACAGCTCATAAATCTCTGCTATATGTATTTATATATCAAAATATCAAATATCAAATTTCAATATTATGTCTGCCTTAGCAGGGTTAAACAAAATAAAAACTTATTATTCTTTAATTTGACTTGATTATTTCGACTACCAACAGCTACAGAACCACACCACAGCACTGACCTACTCAACAAATAACTGACGTTAAAATGCATTTCACGTCATACAAATATGACCGACCATTTCTAGCGCTAAAACTACAATTCACACTTTGAATTGCTATATCTCCGTCAACATTTAGATATTTAATAAAATAGACACGCCACTACACATTTATTAACATCAATTTCAATCAACAATTGAAAAATCGACCACTAAAAAATGAGGACACAAGCCCGCGCTATTCTTTCTCGTAGTGCAGATTTAACCTAAGAAAGCCGCGTCTAAAGCATTTTTTTAACGAACTATTTTTATGTCGGCAGTTCACTCTCGCCGAAACAGTATCTCTCGCCTCGTGTTGGTCTTTCTCGCGTAGTCTCGGATGCCTTGCCAAGATCGAGTGTGTACTATAGTTCTCGCTTCTTTTTGGCCTGTCTCGAGTACTCTTGTCTCGGTTAATGAGCGGTATTTTGTCACAAATCAAAGGAAACGACAGGTGACACTAATAGCCATGTTCATTCTCGGCACATCGACAAATGTTTTGACAACTGTCTCGCCGAGAGTGAACTGCCGGCATTGCAGTACATGTAAACTTGTCAGAAATCGCTGGATTGCTCTGAGGTCCCATTAGACGTCTATAGAATTAAATAAAATCAAACATTAAATTAGAATACACCATGTGTTATATTTCAAATAGTACGTCAAAAACATAAGGGGCATTAGCTGAAAGTTAGATGTCGAATGACAAATTTTCCGTTCAATTAGTTTAATGAGCAACCAATTATTTCATTTAAGAAACTAAAGAATTAATATAACTTAGTGAATATCAAATTACAAAAGGAATAAGAAATTAACTGTGAGTATGTCTTTAAGAACTGTCACTAGTTTCCATACTCTCACAGATGTATCTTTATTTTATTTAATTTTTAATACATATATACACAACCGCCTCCGTAAAGGAATTGACAGAAGTAAACAAAAGAACCATTTCATTTTATCAACACTAAAAAAATTGCTTGGAAAAAAATTTAGACTTTTTTTTTAGGCTAGTGTCACAGTAGCTTCTATCAAATTACGTGTGTAACGAAATCGCTGATTTATGTGTTGGAAGAGGAGCTAAGGAGCAGAGACGGAGAGATAAAGCACCAGGAAAGAATGGAAAAATTGATAACAGCAAATATAATGAAAGGTACAAGAAGATTTGGGAGAAAGTGATATCGGAATACATACGAGAACGAGAAAGAGACTAGGAACATAAGAACAATCGCAATATTTAGATTGGGAAACGAAGAGAAAGGCAGCAGATAGTGGGACTAGGATGTGCAAGGTGTGCGGGAGAGAGATAGAAACGCTGGAGCACATTAAGTATTCATGTGAGCAAAGAGTAAAAACTGAAAAGAAGATTATACACTTATTAAAGGGAAGAGATGGATGGCGGAGGTAGATAGAAGGAGCTATAAAAGAGATGGAAGGGTAGAGTAGAAACGAGAGCAGGAGTAGCAGGAAGAGAGAAGTAGTAGTGGTTTAAGTTCATTGTTTTTTTTTTTGAAGAAGAAGAGAGAATGAGTAGATAGAATAAAGAATACAAATGATGAATGAATATAATTAATCGCTGTAATATGTAATTTAATGATTTAAGGCGGAAGACATTTATGTCATGGGTACCTTTTATCCAATGTAAATATGTTTAAGGCTCCGTCCGACATTCGTTTCAGCTGATTACAAGTCAGAACGATGTCTCATTTAATTCATATTTATTAAGGGCTTTAACACATTTCCACGCGTTTCCAAAAACCCGTGAATATGAGATTCTAGATATCCATACATTCTGTTCACAGGCCTCTCGCTTAAATCGCATTCAAAACGCTAGTACCTCAAATCGCGCTTAGAACTTAGAGTTGAGGTACTAGGGTTGACATTCATATTTGAGTATTTTATTAGTGGAGAGGATACATTTACATATACATATATATGTTACATATATGTTTATGTTATTTCTATATATGTGAACATGACGAAGGTATAGCCTTCCGTATGGAGATCCGATAATCGTCTCAAAACGTTTAAATATGTTAAAACAACGCATAAACGCTCGTAATTCGCGCCAACAATGCGCCAGGGGTCTAAAGCTAAGATGAAAAAAATTATGTATACTTATTGTCACATAAGAAAAATAATTGAGCAAACATCATATGCTCTATTAAATTTTCTCTATAAATATCCCCCGTCGTAATCCCTTTCATGATTGACATCTATGTATTCTACACCCTGTATATAACATAGTCAATTTATACATAAGCAAATAATAATGGATCTCTTGAACCATCTATAAACAGTTAATAATACAAAATCAATATTTGAGCACCCACTGCCACCCTCAGTCTACACCCCTATTTAATCGACTCCCCTTCATCCCTCTTTAAGCGGATTGGAGTAATAAGTTCTAACTTTGAACCATTCTGGTTTCGTTCTGCGTTCTGTCATTGAGAAATTATTGTTTGCTTTATTGCTTGGTTCTATTCGTTGTTTTTTTTTTTTTAAGAAATTACTTTTTAAAATAAAATTTATCTTCTCGCGGTCTGATGATAGTAAATGCATGTCATAAAATCCAATTTAGAAATAACTTAAATCATATTTGAAATGCAAGTGTGGTCCTAGCCAGTGGCGGACTAAGTCAGTTGAGCCCCTTGATAGTAAAATTTGCGATTTTCATAAGAGAGTATTTACATGTGATGTAATTTATGTTTTAGATCCACCGCAAAATTTTGTGGGTTTGCTTGTTACCAAAATGTATTTTTTTATGTGTTTGATTATGTATCACAAAATTATAAGACATCGGAGTAGCCAATGTACATGGAACATATGACAATGTAAATACTACTAACATTGGAGATGCATAAGACTCAGCATTGAAAATAGGCTGACGTTAGATATAGATTTAAAAAAAAATGAAGTAACAGAGTTTGACAACGATTTCCACATAATATTATTTACCGAAATTGCGTGAAGATTTTTGTAATTATTTCTCTCAAAATTTGCTGGATAAAATATCCAGTAAATCCACTTTTGTGGTTACGTTTCTATGTCGAAATTTCGCCAAATAATGTTATTTGAAATCGTTGAAATCAATCCAGATAGGAAATAAAACACTTTAATTAGCTTGTGGCGAGCTAGCGAATATGAAACTATATTACAAGACAATTTGCTATACGAAAAGTAGAAAATGAACCTTGGAATTAGGTTGTGGCAAGCTAGCAAAAAAGCATGAAACCAATAAATTGCCTTCCTTCAAATATGAAATTATTATCTCTATCTTACGGGATCCGATGTAATGTGCTGAAATCCGTCACTGACCCTAGTTGAGTCTCCATTTTGTTTTACTTCAGAAGATTAAGCTGCCAACACGTGTGTTCATTTATTTATTTAATGTCATAAATATACGAGTGTATCAAGCTGCGATGAATTCGTATTTTATCTTTTCTAATGAGTACATGGATATATTTAGCCCGGTGTGGACGCCGGTGCTATTCTGAAATGCCATGTTTTTTTGAGCATATATCTTAACTATGCTAACTATTATTTACATATTGTTAAAGTAGTATAAGGGCTCCCTCACATTGGAAGCGAATACTTGCGACACTGACTTTTTAAGAAGAGTATAGTTGCATCACTGTTGTGAAATAATCCTCAAGTTCATACGTCCGTAATCAGGTTATGGTTCATTCTTTGAATATTTTAATAGTACAGTGGTGTATTAATTTATTAACTACTAACAGGCACAAAAACATTGATTTTTTTGTTGTATTCATTCAAGTTAATGTGTGTGTCGTTAAACGTTACATTCTTTCAATATTAAATCACGTAATTACATCTCATTGCCAAACTAAACTTAAATCTATTCTAACATTTTAATAATTCTCTCCGTTTCCTCCTTCTCCTTCCTTCCTACTTGTACCTCCGTCACTCACCAGAAAACGGAAAAAAATCATTGATATTTAATTTATCTTATTCTCTACTTTACCTACTATAACAAATTCATTCTGTTGGTTCACACGACTAAAACGATATGCTGCTGTGTATTGCTTTTTTAGCCTTAAAATCTCTTTACATTTACTTCTCATTTCATTTTCTAATCTAACAAATGTTAAAAGATCTAATTCAATTCATTTCTTTATGTATACATAGCAATTTTGAATTAAAAATTATCTCTCGTTTATCGTCCTTCTGTCTACTTTTTCTCTTTACTTTCGCTGTCCATACTCTTCTTTTCCTCTTTCCTTGCAATACCTCCTCCAGGCCTACTCGACTTTTCACTTTCTCCTGACCACTACTCCTTGTGTATTGTCTTTAAAACCGGCCAATTACTGTCTTTCCATCCTATCAAACCTAAAAATCTCACTCCATGAAATTTGCACTCTTCTCTTACTTAAGAGGCCTTACCTGCTCCAAATAGAAAGAGTGAGTTCTAATACTTTAGAGGAGAAGTAAGATTTTACGCAGTAGGTTATATATTTGTTACATAATTTACGTAAACATGAACAGTACAGTTTTTGTATCGGTGCTGTTGATGTCACACCTATCAATAATTTATCATGTTCTACTCAAATCGGCTACTCAAAAATATCTTAGCTCAGACTTTGACCACTTTAAAACAACGACATTGGTAAGATGTATGTTCATCGCCCAATTTGGCAAGCAATTTATTCCAAAATGCGAGATAGTATGCTTCGTGGTCACGTAAAGACTTTAGAATTCCAGCAGAATCAGTATTACAAGGAATTATAATCTAGAAGTTAGTGACGACAAAGCCCCGTTCATTTGTCGAGTAGACGGACAACTTGCAGATCTAAATGGTCTGATAGAATTACGTAACCAGTAGAACATGTATTCAGTTATTCGTCTTCTAAGGCATGTACCAGCACAGTCCCCAGCCCCCAACCTCACCTTCCTCCCCCGCTATCTTGTCTTTCTACAAGAGAACCATTGTGACAGATTTCACTATCGCGATAAAATTAAACTCAATTGCATCACGTACAATGTCACAAAGTACGCACTTGTGAATTCCATTAATGTTCTTTGTGAAAAGAAAAAAAAAATCTTTGTAACGTTTTTTTTTTTTTATTGCAGATCAGTTAAAATTGCAGTAAAAATAAAAGTTTCTCAACAGCATTTTAATTTAAGTACTGGATTCCGACCTTTGAACTTTTGCCTTCCCATTTTATTAGAATTCCATGTGAAGCCATCGTTTGAACTATTAAACCGCACGCCACCTTATACCGACGTAAAGGTATTTTAATGTTTTTCCATGGAGCTGAACCAAAATCAACGAAAATACTCGTACTTCTACCATAGTAGTTAGAAACGACAGAGAATTTCAATGATTTCAAACATTTCTATTCTAACCTATACCATAAATTACTTTTTTTTAAATCGTATTACACATACACAGAGCCGTAGTGAGGGGAAATGAAGCTGAACAGAGAAGAGTAGCTATGTACTAAACAGAAGTTCTGGGTTCGAAGCCAGTTTCTGAAAGATATTTTAATACTCTTAGGGCGTCCGCACACGAGGCGACTGGTTGCAAACCTGAGCCCCGAATCTACCCGAACCGAATGAGAATGCAACTGTGTTGTTAGTGAGAGAACGAACGTGTATACGAATGAGATAATACACACGGCACGAACGTAACTAAACTGATTTCAAACTAGTTTTGAGTACGTTTACAGTGAGTCTATTTCTCGATCGCAGAGCATTCTTGGTTGCATGCTTTTGATGATGACATCATCAACAGAGATGTGCACGAATACTATTCAAAAGTTTGTTAAATAGATACATAAAAACAAATACGACACAATAGAATTCCCTGTTACGCTATTGTTAAAAATTCTATACGGCTCGACTATCAGTTTAGTTTCATTCGTGCCTTGTGTTTTCTCTCACTTGTATACACGTTCGTTGTATAACAACGGTGCAACGGTGTTCCACTAACAACACAGTTTCATTCTTATTCAGTTCGGGCAGATTCAGGGCTAAGGTTTGCAAAGAGTCGCTTCGTGTGCGGTGGGCCTTTGATTCCATAAAACCTACAAGCACATCTCCACCACCAAGGGCACAGGAAAAGAAGAGGCGCAAGAATGACACAATTGAATTAGATTTGGAGCTAAATAGAAGTCATTAAAGATAAGCTTGAAGTCATACGCAATTCTATTTATCCATCTATTAATTTCGTCATACGCAAAGAGGATAAGGGGTCCCCTCTGTGAGACAAGACATGACAAAAGGGGGGGGGGGGTCTCATAAGCTTCTTGACGTTAGCTAATTCGATAGCAGATGTTACCAAGATATTGATAACATAGATATGTTCATAAGTTTGATAGTTTACAATCAACTTTTTATCACTATAAATTTCAATAGCTTTAGACGACACAGTGGACGAGAGTATTGATAATTGATACCAGACTGCTGTATCGTTGGGTTCGATCCCCGGACTAGAATTATATTTTTTGGATTGTTATCAAAGTAAATCGTAAACTAATTAAACCATTGCGGTGACATTTGGCAGATCTTGTGTTCCATTACTAACCTCAGAGTTTGTTCTTTAGATTGAAATAAAAATATCACCACTTTTCACGAAAATATTGTGTCTTTCTATTGATTTAAAATAACACCTCTTATTGAACACCATTAAAATAATCGCTCTTATTGAAAGACCCTATATGAGGCCACGAGGAGGTGGTAAGACTAAGGGCCGGTTTTATGGTTTTTTATTTACTTCGGGGATTATGAAACCCGGAGTTAGTTTAGTTCGGTACTTATTTTTGTATCGGGTTTTATCATCCAAATTTAATCCCGCGTTAGTTAGTAGAGACGTAAACCATATTTTATGAAATTCGAATATTTGTTTACAGTTGTAAATCCATGGGAATGCAAGATTCAGTTTAATTATTGTTTTAAAACATTTTAAAAATGACGGATTTCTCAACTTAGTACTATATTTGTATAATAGCTGATCTTCCTCATCATCTGTTATTGATAATTGATTATGGTCACTCACAAAATTCATAATAAACAATTTAATTTAATATTATAACCTAAAATATTATAATAATGATAGCTAAACTGGCTGAGATAGCATGATATTTTATCTCTGTTGCACACTTATTCCGGGTTAAATATTTAAACCTTGATTTATGACGGGATATCTTACTCCGCGATTTTAGTTCCGAGTTAGCGTTAATCCTTGATGATAAAACCCATTTTTCGTTTAATTCGGGAGTTAGCTATTTAGTTCGGTAGTAAGACGAACCATAAAACCGGGCCTTAGCATTGCAAATAGGTCGACGTTAAATAAATTAAATTAAATAATGAAATATAAACACATCAAAATTGTAAATACCAGAAATATAAATTCTAAAATCAAAAAATATATTTGTTGTACCATTGAAATAAAATTACAATCTAATTGTTTGTTTTTTTTTTACATCGTTTTAATGTACATATAGACACACTATTTAATGTTTTTTTTTTCTTTTTTCCATTGATAAAAATCATTGTTAACTGACACATCTATTGTTGTATTTTAAAAATAGACGTTGTTAAATAGACTCTCTATTGTAATTGTGACAAAAGTTATATTATCACAAAAACGTTGTGTTTGTTCATCATCACAAATAATGGAAAATAATATACAATAACAGAGATAACGTGAATGGAACGCCCGAACTAGTCGTAAACTAACAAAGTGAAGGTCCGTTCACACCGGCTGGGTTAACTTACTCCTCGATAGCACATTAGATTTATACAGGTGAACTTATTATAGTCTTATTTATTTTATAACGTGGTTGCAGCAAATTTAACTAAATAAGTTAAAACTTTAAACTAGACAATAGCATTACCGACTCTTAATGACAATAACTCTGATATAAATAAACTAGCTAAACCCGACCCAGTCTGATGTGAAATAAATGGGAAAGTAATTAAAGGACACACACACACACAAAAACAGACGACGATCAACTAGATAGAAACTGAACAAGGTATTCGAATGCGAACCGACTGAATTTTTATACATAAAGGTTTTTTCAAATATTTATCTGAGTTAATCAACTTTCGATAGTTATCAACACTTAAAACAATATACACATTTATAAACGTTTGTTATACATAATTTATAGTTTATGAATAAGAGTATGTGCATTTAAAATTAGATTAGATTAAATTAGATTCATTGATAAAGTTAGGTTTTTTAAGACCCTCTGCTTTCAAATATCTGCTTATACTTTTCAAGCATATTACAGTTTTGTCTGTGTGATGAGTACTTAGATCATTAAAGAATAATATGCTTCACTGTTAGTTGGCTGTTTACAGATTGGTTGTGTTTCTCTTTTGAATATGTAGTGACTTCCAGCCTACTATTAAGTGCGACCGGTAACTCTTGTTTGCAAATGGATGGTTTCACCTCCCTTAATTTGTTATCAGTTTCGTCGTTCCATTCGTGCATCAACTTATAAAATTAGGCAGCATTTGTCTTTCCTCAGACTTTACTAAAATAAATAAGAAGCCCTTGGACTATGAGTTCTGTAAGCTTCTTTTTGCTTTTCTATTTCTTGCTTTCACGTCGAATTCAATTGTATCTAGTTACGATTTACTTTTTTTGTTGAAGCTTACCGATCTAAAGATCCGGTAGCCAAGGTATAATTATTTTTAGTGATTTTATTTTTCAACATTCAGACTTATTGCAAACGGAGCCCTGAATCTGCCCAAATCGAATGAAAATTCAACTGTGTTGTAAGTGAGAGAATGCACAAGCTCGAATGAAAAAAAAACTGATTTGAAATTGGTTTTGAGCGATTGTGTTTCTAGGTCGCAGGGCAATTACGTTGCATGCTTTTGATGGTGAACATCATGAGCACAGATGTGCACAAATATTCTTCAAAAGTATTTAAATACATACATACATACATATAAATACCTATAAAATCATCTATTATGCTATTGTTAAAAATTCTATAGAGTCACGAAACACGGCTCGACATGGGTCGTTTTTCGTTTTCGTTGGAAACTTCGTTGCGCGGCTAGTTTGCAATCAGTCGACCCTAAATGAACAAGGATGTATTCTTTAATTTATTAAAATGCTGTATACAAAATTACTATTATATTTTATAATGGAATGAAAATAATATATTATTTTCCAAATTTTATAAATGCAAATTGAACGATTAAAAACCCCATACAATTTTGAGGTTATCTCTTGTTGAAAACCAATACTTTAATTGATAGGTTTTAAACCCTTGCATTTATTGTACACGTTGAAATAGTGTGGAGATTTTGAGGGAGACATTAATACTCGGATTACAACGAATAACGAAACCAACAATGATCGGTCCATGTGCTCTATGTGTGCGTTGTGTGTGTGTTTGTTTGTGTGTGTGGTTTTGTAGCCTGGTATTCCTGCTATTCTGTTTACATACATACTCGAAATATCTGCTGGTATTGTTATAGTACCCACTATTAAAACACGGCAATAACAACACGTTGGGACTTGTTATGGGCAGGGTGTCCACAGAGTGATAGCAGCCAAACTAGGATAGAATAGAAGAGTAATAGACCTATAGCATTAGTCCAACTAACCTATGATAAATATTACACGGAAAGGAAAGCAATATATTCGATGTTATATTCGTATTAAAATAAAATTTTGCCCTCGTTTTAACACAGGGCGTTTATTTACTATGGTTTGGGTACTATGTTCAAGGTCCTGCTACACTGGAACAGACTATTACCATGAGAGTAATTTTCTACTTTAATGTTTATCAATACACCACTGTACTTTAGAAGTCTGTATTTCATACGTTCGTATTCATGATACGATTCATACGTATATATAAGACATTTTAGGAATTGTAAATTTTTAATCAAATTTATGTGTTGCTTCTGAAATTAAAGACTTTCATTTTAGTAATTTACATACACATTATAATAATTACACTGTTTACCTTAAATCATACTATCTCACCTGAAATCAAAGAAACGACATTCAAAGTTTATTATTTAAATTGTCCATTCCTTTTTAACTAATTTTATAATAACTTAACATTATGCACAGTGAGTTCTGTGAGCTACAAATATCACTCACTACAATGAAAGTAGCTATAAGTAATATATACCGTTAGCTCACATGACCAGAATGCAGTTGTAATATCTCTGATCAGTGTTACCAACTAAAGAAATATAATTTTTTTACATGTATATAATTTATTAATTGTCATAAGGGGCTGCCTTTAAACTACATAGCTTTATTTTCGGCTCTCCCTCCCCCCTGTGATATATTACAGCTTTTACTATGACCCCCAAGGTGGGACGTATTTCTTTCCTTGAAAATAATTACAGAAAATCTTGTGTATAAAATAAAAAAAATTTTGGTGTTCGAGGGAGCTAAAAAAAAAAGGAAAATGTAATTCTCCGAAAAAAGAGGGAACAATTAGTTGTACCAAATAACATAAATTGCTAAAATTACGTAGCTTACCTTCAAGTACTTTACCCCCTTCCTCCTCCCCCACACTCCCATATAACTCTGTGTAGGAGGTTCTCTATGTGCCTTACTTCTTCAATACATTTCAAGATTACAAAAATACACAAAATAAATATTTATATTGATTATATATACGGAAGCTTACGTATGTATATTCAAGTACCGCACTACGGACTACTCGCGGTCATGTATATCTGAATATGCTTAGAAACATGCATTTTCGTATATAACGTGAACGGTCGTCCTTGTATTCTATATTATGTACTACTTTTATGGACGGAGGATGGGTGAGAGGGGATGACAATACGGATACATAATATACAGTTGTATTACTTGCAGTAGAGTGTTGTATTAATAAATACTAAAGTGATACTTTATCGCATGATAAAGAATACTAAAACGAGTAATTATAAAGAAATTAACTGCATCCCCCGTCGACAGATTCGTGTAAGTATATAAATGTCTCAAGCGAATATCCGTACACGAATAACAAATTTTTCCGCTACTAGTGCAAAATCATTCGTGTACAATTATCGTATTTGTATTTGGATGTGCATTCTCTTTAGATATTTGTACTCCAACACGAATGTGTTATGTGCATGGTGCGACAAAAACCTTATACCGAATTATTTTGTAATCGACTGGACTGGTTTGATGATTGCGTTGTGCGTGCATGTGCACTAACCACTCACTACCAAGTTGTTCTCTGTGTCCAATGTAGCATTTCAGATTAAAACATAATTTAAATAAAAAATAACATTAAATCTATTATATTGGTTAGTTTTTATCAAAAATTAGTCCATTGTAATTTATTTTATAGTCTTCTGTAGATAACTGATTTATGTCGGCACCGGTGCATCGGTTCTTGTCGGCCGTTGGTGAATCGTCGGGCTTGTAAATCATGATTGAATATATATAAAACGAAACTATATATTGATAAAGTTGGCTACCAATTGTTAGTCCAATTATATTAACAATTAAAATAAACATTTTGTATCTTTTATTATTAAAATGATTTAACGTTATAGAAAATTGCATTGTAAGTCACATCCGACGATTTGCCATTTTTTTTTTTTATACAACATTTTGTACATACGAGTGTGTGAGTGTGATACATCATTTACTGCTAACAGCTGGTTTCTGTATCCCATGAAGTATTATATTGCGGAGGTTGTGCAAAAAAGAAAAATAATCTAAATTACTTATTTCTTCTGTGACGTATTATGCATACCTAAAACATGCGACAATATTTACGTCAAATTTGAGATAGCTATAACTCTCTCAACTTTTGGGTGTTTAAAAAACTAAAAACATTAATATACATATATTAAAACTAATTTAAAAAAAAAACACGCGTTCACAAGGCATTTCATATTTATTCGTAGGGTTTTTTTTTGTTGACTCGGCAATCATTATTAACGCTGCAAGAATGTTTCGTGTTTGTTATCTTGATACATCTAGTCTAGTCTAGTTAAAAAGTTATTGCTAATTGAAGATCGTTTGTTTTGTTTGTTTGTCATTTAAATAAGTGTTCAAAACGCCCCATGACGCATACGAGTATAACCCATAACCGTTTGTCACGCACCAATTTTATCCAGGTAATGGGCTTGTGTCCTCATTTTTTAATGGTCGATTTTTCAATTGTTGATTGAAATTGATGTTAATAAATGTGTATTGGCGTGTCTATTTTATTAAATATCTAAATATTGACGGAGATATAGCAATTAAAAGTTTGAATTGTAGTTTTAGCGCTAAAAATGGTGGCCATATTTGTATGACGTGAAATGCAATTTAACGTCAATTATTTGTTGAGTAGGTCAGTGCTATGGTAATGTTCTGTAGCTGTTGGTTATCAAAGTCAAGTCAAGAATAATAAGTTTTTATTTTATTTAACCCGGCTAAGGCGGACATAATATTGAAATTTGATTGTTCCTTGAAATAGCTGTAAATAATATTTGATATTTTGATTTAAAAATGATAAGAGATGTATGAGCTGTAAGGTTGGTGACCTTACACAAGGAATGTGATGTCACATGCACTTGGAATGTGTACAACGTTGAATCCCTTTAATAATTAAAGAGACAAAATGACTTTTTTAATTGTTTATATTGTTTATACTTTATCAATATGTAGTACACTTTTATAGAAATTAAGACATAGGACACAAGCCCATTTTCAGTTGAAGTTTGTCTCATACTGGCTCACATTGCTCGCGACGTCGACTTTTTTAGTATGGTGTATTTGAGTTATTTTGCATTAGTACATATTATTATGAGATGTAGCTTCTATTTTAATATTTATCAATACACCACTATTATGAACATACAATTCTGAGCTGTATTTTCTGGGTTTAGTTGTTATTAATTTAAATTAATTATGTACATACTTAATCATAAAATTATCTTGCAGTGGTGTAGCACATATATATGAAGCCTCGACACTACAAAACTTGCCTACTTAGTAGAGAGTAGTCGGTGATAGGACTGGGCATCGTCGGAAATAGGCCGACGTTAAATAAATTAAATAAATAACCACAATTATCAACTAATTCTGAGATCATATGTCTGTACTTGTTTTATGATTCATACGTTTACAAATCATAGTGTCAATTTCCGGGATTTATATATTTCTCAACCCTTGTATAAACGGAACACAGCACAACCCTATTATGAAATACATACTTGTACGGTACAGTGGTATAATAATATTTATAAAAATTAATTATAAATATTAATAAATAGTAAAATAAGAACTTCACCGTTGAGGCGTCACCGACAGGCAACTGTGTATACGGGTTTGATTCCCGACCAAGCGCTATATTTTCTAAGTTTGCTAGTTATTTCGTTGATTTGATTATATTCAATATATTTATAAACTTATTTGGTAGCGACCATATAAATTAGGCTTCGACATCATAAAATCTGCTAATATAGCAAAAGGTTGTCAGTAATAAACTTTAAAAAAATTTGATCTATATATATTTTTTTAAATATTTCTTACTGCAAGGAAATAGAAAGATTTTTTTAATAATTATAAAATTCAAAGAAAAAATTAAAATGAATATTATGTTATATTAAAAGAAAACAAACCGATAGGCTGAAGACAGATGCTAGCTTCAGGCAACATCACGGTCCCGGGCCCAAAGTTAAGATATGGGATATGAAGAATAAGGGAGGTTTAATATTTTTTTTATTTTATTCAAAGAAAACAATTGTTATAACTGAACAAGTTGTATTACAGTAGAAATTAAACATTTACAAAAATAAATAATGTTTTTTCGGTACCCGACTAGTTATTCATCGCATTGCAATTCATCGTATAGTAATTCGTCGCAAGTAATTTATTAACTGAAGTACTCAAATATTGCTGAAGTTAAATAGTACATATGCAGATGCTTTTGACATTATAATACCTTCTATATGTGTAATATTCGCCAAGTTGTTTGATGTTGTATTTCTTTCTCGGATGGCTGTATATTTTTTGCAAGATATAATTAGTTCTGGTACTGTAATTTTACAACGGCATTTCTTGTAGTACTGTTTTTATTGTAACACCCGAATGCAGAGAAAATAACTCTGGTTCTAAAATCAAACCGGCTGCATCAAGTATTAATGGTATCGTCCAATATTTTCTTATTTAAATACATAATATCCAGCTACATAAATAGAATGCAATCCTCTGGGTGGCCGAGGTAGCTAGGTCACTCTGGACTTTTAACACTCAGAGTTCGATTCCATAAATGTATTTCATGAGTGACAAAGCATTAACTCACCAATTGATAAACAAATTAAAAAGAAACAAATACGTAGTCTGTTCAAAAAATAAGGTGAATTTTCATTTTTCTCAAAAAAATATTTATTTATTCATCAATTTCTATTTTGTCCCCTTCAAAGTAGTCCCCAAAGTAGTCAGATATAATACACTTGTGACAGCGTTTTTTCCAATCCTCGATGCAGTTCTGATATGCACTTTTTGGTATGCTCTTGAGCATACAACCGATTCGGTTTGTATCTCCTCAATCGTCTCAAAACGCCGTCCTTTCATGGGTCTCTTCAATCTTGGGAACAGGAAAAAGTCGCAGGGGGCCAAATCTGTTGAATACGGTGGCTGAGGCATGATTACGGTGTTGTTTTTGGCCAAAAAAGTACAAATTAAATATTGTAATTAATTAAAAATTAAAATTTTTTTGGTCAAAATTCAGCAATTTTGGAACAAACTTCGCTGCCATACGCTTCATGCCCAAATTTTCGAAAAAATTGCATGGCATGAGCCAACCAATATGCCGACATCCTCAGCATAACAATTTTCTTCACTTTCTCAACATTTTCATTTGATCCATGTTTTTCGACAGCAGAAAATCGCCGAACACGCAAAACATTTCTAACTTTTATGCCTCTCACAAACAAACTAAATGTGCTATATAGCTAAAACTGTGAACATATGTTCGAGACTAGTGTACCAACATAACAAAATTAAAAAATCGATAATCGAATGTACGTAGCCCGCGAAATTTGAACCTTCTGATTATTTTCACCTTATTTTTTGAACAGACCTGAACAATCTACAAAAACACAATTAATATGTTACAATTAATGCGAGGAAATAAGGAAGGAAATTAATGAGAGAAAATTATTTTTAAAACGTACTAATAGCGTTTGCAATTTATAAACTTGTTGCCTTCGTTTTATTCTGTTAGAACACAGAAAGCTATTTAACACAAAGACAAAAGTTATTTTGCAATATAGCTAAAAATAATTTTACAAATTGTATTTTAGACAAAAGTGCTTAACGAGTGTAGCATTATTTATTTTTTACCTTGGAATTAGCTTGTAGCAAGCGAAGAAGTTTAAAATTTATTATATAATGGATAATAAACGTAAGATAATTTTCCTTCTGGGTTAGAGCTGAATTATTTGACGGTACCTTTTAAATTTTCTAAATCGTGTTATATCGAAACTACAAGCACTTTTAGGAAAATTTTGTTATATTGTTATCGTGTTGTATAAATATCGCGTAATACGAAAGCCAATTTCAAAAGTGTTTTTTATTGTATACCTACATTGTGCTAATTTATAAATCAAGTAGATAGACATAATTAAATAACAGTAACAATTCAAACTTCGATAAAATAATGGTGATCACAGATTAGTTACAATAACCATAAAACCATAATTCCTGCAAACGAAGGTTTAAATGAAATGGTAATTTAAACGAATCAATGCCTGTCTCAGTATGGGACCGTATTTAAGCGACGGCGTATTCGGACGTAAATCGGCGGATTGGATGAGCTACAAAGCAAACCGCTTATGTGTGTTACAGATGTCTGTAGTCGTGTATTAGGGGGTGTATTGGAGTTCTTTAGCACATATATAATTTATCATAAGAGCACACTTTAACTTTAATTTTTATCGATACACTACTGGTATTAAAGGGACTTTAGCATTTATTATATATCTGAGTTCTGGTGGGCGTGAATTTAAATTTAGTTCTATCGTATTGGTGTCGGTATCTGTGTCCATGATTCAGCAAATATATCTGAGTTCTGGTTGGCTCTCTTTCTTGAATTCAAAGAATTAATTTTTCGGTGTCCATGATTCACTGAAATACAAACATAAACTGAAGCATGCTGAACATACTCGTCATACGCGATGTCGCGATAGACCCGAAAAGAACCGTATTGCAACGAAAGAACAAGCGTTTACAAAGGTTCGGATAGGATATCGTTGTAGTAGTGGTAACGCTTGGATAAAATTCGCCTTTATACGGTTCTAATGTGCGAGATAGTGCCGCCCGTATTCGGACTGCTTTGTAGCGTGCAGTCTGAGAGCTCCAGAGCGATCTCATTACATTTACATGGTTCGGATAGGTAAAGCGTAGTAGCCCGAATACGTCCGGCAGAAATTCGCTTAAATACGGTGCCATACTGAGACAGGCCTTATCCAGTCCACGATTTATTGACGTTAAGTCATGATAACACGATTGCACAGGAGCATTGAGATCGTATATTAATATTTCGATCATCACCATTCGATTAATTATTTTTTATTAAATAATTCAATATAATCCGTTAATACTTCATTAATCTTTTGACTTATTCGCAAAACGTTTTAATTTATTTACTAATTTAAATTGTAATAAAATTGATTTAAGTACCATTCACACTCATTGTTTTAATTTTGTCTTTAGTTTTGTATTTAATTTAAATTGTATAGCATTTGGGAATATGCGTAGTCATTCCCTGCACCATTTTTAATTTACTTTTTCTTTGTTTTTTTAAAACCTTATAAAGTCTAATGTTTCTAAATTAAAAATACTAAATTTTAAAAGAACTATATTATATTATAACCTCAAAAATGTAACAGTCTATTAAAATGCAGTATGAATTATTTTTAAAAGAAGTTCAATGTCAGTTTGTCAAATATTAAATAATAAAAACAATTTCTATTACTAATTGTTATAAAAACCTAAATTGTTATAAAAAAACTAAATTAACTAAACTGAAATTAAAGCACGAATGTGACAAGGAATGCCTATTCTGAAAATCTAGATTAAAATATTAAATAGAAACGTAAATTAAATATCAAAACAGTGAGTGGAAATGAAGCTTTATAGTAATGTACTTCAAAAGTTTAAAGGCAGTGTGAACACAATGAACAAAACGTTATCATGTTTAGCGTATTAATGTAGTGCCCGCGTGAAACCACTTTCCACAGATTTAATTTAAATGTTTGTTTATAGGCTAAGAATAACGTTTACTGATAAATCCCAAAACTTCAGAATTTTTGACCGTTTAGAATTCGAGATAATTAATAACAAAGTTAGCAATTTTTAGACTTACTTTTCATTTAAAGCATATAAAACTTCCTGTAGCCCAACTATTTTCTATTATACACAAAAATCTCTCAATAGAATTTTGAAAGGAGAGTAAAGAATAATGTTTTTTAAATATATTTTAAGAAATAATGGTACTTCGTTTTGTATCCAGGATATAATAATTTATATCATCATTTTTTAAAAATTACAACTTAAAACTATATACGGGATCATAATTCTTTTACAAACACTACTTACAAAATATGCTTCAGAAATGTTATAAAATATTTTTAAGAGTGTAGTACAAAATATAATAATTCCTTTTTTGTTTCAGGTACGTTCGATTGATATTGTTCTACTGCCATTTATAGACGGAGAGCTTGTAATAGTTTCATATTTAAAATATCAAATATAGTTCCTTACTTTTATTATTACGCTAGAGTTTGCGGTTACATTAATTTCAGTATGAGATTAAATACATCTGAAATGATTTCCCTTCTAGTTTAACAATAAAAGTTAGTTAAGAAACTTTTGATGCTCTCTGTCTATAATCAACACACGCCAAGAGAAGAGGGTCGTCATTCGGTAAGCCCTTATAGAGTTAAGACTGTAAGACGGACGTTAAACAGTGATTATTGATTTAAAGTTTCATAAATGATTTGTCGACCACAATACTACGACTGTCATGTAACATGTAGTCAGCTAGTACTGCATGCACTTCATTTGATATCTAGTTGTAGACTACCACTACCAGTCTATATCTGTAGGGGTATAAACAGATGGATAGGCAGAACAGGGTGACTCAAAAGACAGTAACATACCCGCTAAAACAGAAAATATTTCATAAAAGAATTTAGGGGCCATCCGTAAAGGGGTACACGCATGGGGATTCACAAATGGGCTTGTGTCCTATGTTTTAATTTCTATAAAAGTGAGCCATATGTGCTCAAATGTTCAATTATTTTTTAATAGCTCCTTATAAGTTATGAGATATTAACAATTAAAAAAGTCATTTTGTCTCATTATTTATTAAAGGGATTGAACGTTGTACACATTCCAAATGCATGTGACCTCACAAGCGCTGCCAACCTTACAGCTCATAAATCTCTGCTATATGTATTTACATATCAAAATATCAAATATTATTTACAGCTATTTCAAGGAACAATCAAATTTCAATATCATGTCTGCCTTAGCAGGGGATAATAAAATAAAAACTTATTATTCTTTGACTTGACTTGATTATTTGACTACCAACAGCTACAGAAAATGCAATTCACGTCATACCAATATGGTCGACCATTTCTAGCGCTAAAACTACAATTCAAACTTTGAATTGCTATATCTCCTATGGTCAATATTTAGATATTTAATAAAATAGACACATCAATACACATTTATTAACATCAATTTCAATCAACAATTGAAAAATCGACCACTAAAAAATGAGGACACAAGCCCATTATGACAAGGAGTGGGGGAGGGGTCAAAGGCGTTGTACGTCACATGCAATATTAATAGTATAGGTTTAAAAAAATTGTAAAAAAGGAGTAAAAATAAAATAAAAAAGGGTAAAAATGAGAGGTAATTTCGTGAAAAAGGTAAATATTTCCATGAGGGCTACCTATTCAAAAATCCTATAAATAAAATATCATAAATTTTTTTAATAATTTAAATGTTTGACATCACAGTAAGTGAAGGGGATCCTCAAAATGTAACAGGGGTGGTGAGGGGAGGTAATGCAGAATAGCAGGAAATTCGTGTGACGTAATTTATGGATGGCCCCTCACGTCAGAAATGTTATCTATCATTTTAAATTTTATTATTTGTCCATTTTCGATACTCATTCTATCATCGACAATGTTCACTAAATTTCTAGATTTTATGTTTTCAAATTCTGATGTTTTTGAACTACACCGCAGTCCTTTAAATTAAATATCATTAAGACCTAGAAAATTTAACGAAATGGTCAGAAATCATATTTATAGTCACAGCATCCTTATGTTAACGCCTGGTAGTACAACTACCAGATTAACTACAAAATTTTGAATATTAAATACACATAGATACTGTATTAGCGAGTGTATGAACGACTAATACTACAAATTTTGTAAGGATTTATGCTTGACGTAAGACTGTTATGTCTTCGCGTTCGATCCCCAGACCAGCGCTATATTGGCTAGGTTTTGTTAATATCAAAGTAAAATTGATTATGTGCTCATATAATTATAGAAACTTATTAGGCACTCGTATAGAATTTATAAGAGCACTCGCGCGCTGCACTACCAAATATTTATAACTTGAAAAATAAAAAAGACCCACAAAATATCATCTAATAAATACCCAAATTAAATACCGCCCTTATACTTAGGAAGTTGCAAGGAATCAATATAATCTCTATGCCGATTTAATTAAAACTTATTTTCGCTCGAAGAAATATTTCTCGTGCGCTCTCCACAACGCACGTAGTTGTTCAATAAAACTACTATGGAATATACGACACATTGCGTTGACCACACATCTGGTGTTGACCGTGCGCCGCACGACACCGATGATTGCCGAGGCTTGCTGAAATAACATTACTGAATAACATAAGAATATTTTTGTTTACATAATTAGGGATGGTATTTGACTTTTTATACTTATAATTTTATTTAATTTATTTAACGTCGGCCTATTTCCGATGCTGAGTCCTATCACCGACGACCTCCTTCAATGTTGGCAGTATTTATGGTGTCGTGGCCTCATATATGTGGGCTACACCACTGCCTAATAACTGTACGATTATGTATGACCATAATCAATATAAGTTCATAATAACCAAACCCAGAAAATATATATCTGGTCCGGGGATCGAACCCGAAGACACAGCAGTCGGCGTCAAGCATCAATGCTCTCGCCCACTGTGTCGTCTTTTGACGTGTGACTTTTTATACTTTACTAGCTGTCCCGGCCACGCGTTGCTGTGACTAACGTTTTTGTCATATTACATTACATAGCGCCATCTATTGAATATTTACTCAATCTAGTCAACAGAATATTTACTCAATCTATTTATCAACAGATGTCGCCATCTTTTAAAATCAGATAATTAATAATAAATCATAATAATTAATCATAAATTGAGATGTAAGCTATCCTATTCCATTTGGATCTTCAAACTGCACACGTTGTACAAATTTGATTAAAATCGGTTAAGTAGTTTAGGAGTCCATCGCGGACAAACACGGACAAACAACGTGACACGTAATTTATATATATTAAGATAAGGGAAGGTGTTCTAAAATAGGCCAATGTTAAATTAATTGAACAAATAAATGAATTGCATGTCATATTTGAAAGGTTTATATTTTGAAATACCCTGTACCTTGCCACACGCTTACAGAATAATTAATATTCATTCGATATGAAAGAACGTCAATAGACTGGCGTTGTTTTCAGAAAATAATCGTAATACAAATACATAATTTTCGTTTAAAAAGAAATTAATGAAAATAAAGTTAACTCTTTTTTTGTATCACTTTTTATATACATTTCTCAGTAAATCAACTAGAAGTTAGTTTCATTAATTTTTTATTGAACATTTTGAAATATTTAGAACGCTTTTTAGTTTACACCAGTTAGTCTTTTTGATTTATAAAATAACTCTCAATCTTTTAGTTTAAAATATTTTCTTTTTTTTTTTTTTTTAATTTTTTGTAATTTCTTTTTTGTTTGTTATTTTTGTTACAATGCCAAGTGAACGTGTAAAATATCTTACTTCTTAACATGTACGTCATAAGAAAAATAAGTTGGCTAAATAAAGCTACTTTGTCACGTCAAATAGTAAAGAACCAGGATTTCTCCACCGGGAGTCTTGCGGAATTTCTTGTTTTCGGCAGACCGTGATGTCACTTGGAAGCGTTGAGTATATTTTAACGCATAGAATCATATTTCACACTTCCTTTTTTTGTTTTATATAAATATTAATTTTATGATGCACTGTGTAGTATTTTTATAAATCCTAGTCCAGGAGTATAAGCTAAAAATATATATTAGTTTTATAGGGCCTTTCAACAAGTGTGCCAGAATTAGTATCATCTCATTTAAAACACCTTGATACAACTTATATGGGTATACAGGGTGTTTGTTTTATATAATATGATATTAAATCCGGCGTTCTTATTGAAACACCTTATATTAACTGTTATATGCTAAACGGCTTTATGCAACTGTATATCAGGAGTGTGATTTATAAAAGAAGTATAAACCCAAAAATAAAATTCATTAACTAAATTAGTTAGAATTATCGCTTAAAGTTGCAATAAAACGACATTTTCTTATTGATAATTTTGTTTTTTATATATTAAATCAATCTGAGGACTTTTATCCGCGGCGAAATAGTCAATGACTTTTTATGATTGAAATCCGGCATTGAATGAATAAATTTTCTTTCAATGCTTAGCACCGAAAGTGCATTTAGTTTATCTTGGAGTCAAATACGATCCTTAATAATGTAACCAAAAAGAATCTTACAATAACTGACGCGTCACATACCGGTAAACCACGGTAATCTTCATTCTCGTGCGGTGCACAGATCAACGCCTGATTCTTCATATAGTTTGCACTGAGTCTCTTCTGTCTCACGCGCTAGGCAATGTATCGCATATTCCATAGCAGCTATATTAAGTAGATACGTGTGCTGTGGAGAACGCACGTGGAATATTTCTTCGAGCCAAAATAAGTTTTAATTAATTCGACATAAAGGTTGATTTTCTGCGACTTTCTAGGTATAAAGTCAATATGTAATTGGGGTATTATATGAAACTTGATTCTTTTGCTTTTTCTACTAATAAATATTTGGTAGTGCAGCGCACTAATGCACTTAAGGTACAGCCTCCCCTAGTCGCAACTGTCGTTCAACCATCTTAGCGTGAAATCATTTTCTTTTTGTATATCTTGAAAGCTTATGGTCCCACAAAAATTTTGTGAAAAGCTTTTCTGTAGATAAAAATATTATCTACATCTTTTATTAATAAATATTTGTTGTAACTTTTACAACTAGACTTTACTGCTATAGTATTACTGTCTGTTCATTTAACCAATTAGTTAAAGATTTATTTTTGCTTATAACTTTTTTATTGTAAAAGTTACAACAAAGAGTTATTAATAGAAGTTGTATATAATATTTTTATCTACAAAAAACCTTATTACAAAATTTTTGTGGGAGCTATAGTTTTAAAGATAATCACAAATAACATGCTTACTATAGAGATGGCGGCTAACGAAATTCAAATACTCCTTCATGTGATGAAAAACTATTCCTGACTATAACGACAACTGTTTCAAGTGTGTTAGCAGTCTCTAACATTCAAAATTAAATTCTTAATATCATCTCGTCAGGTTTTGTTTTAATTTTTATTCAAGATACATTGTGTATAATTTTACTGGACTATAAATGTAACATATTCATTAGCATATAATATAATACATGCAAATGTCGTGAAACTTTGTGTCTGTCCGAGCACGATGTTAAACATTTCGAGTGATGTATCATTATTTTGACAATGTGCTACAATGAACTCTAATTGAGTCAGTGGTAAACTCGTAGCAATTTCATTGACGTTTGCTGTTTGAACCCTAAAATTATTTAATATTGTTACAAATTTGAATTATGGTCTAACTATATTTTATTATGTTGATGTGTAAATATTTGTACAGCAATAAATTAATTTTTAACGCAGAATGATAATTCTCTAGAGTCTACTAATTTGACTCTTAATATAATAGCGAGAGTATATAACAAAAAGTAGATGTGTAGATAACAGGTGTTCAATATTCATTTCTAACCTATTTTTATGTCCCCGAGAGTGTAACGCAGCAACAATTTTGATCTGCATTTAACGTCATATTACTTGGAATAGAACACTGAAGCGTACCTCGTGTAAAAAAAAACTTTAGACGCCTCTTTCATTGTTTATTAATGATGTTTATTAATTACTACTCCTTCATTTTTAAAATTACGTAGATCTTATACAGGATGTCCCAATATTCAACGATAAGCCGGCACCAGAGAGTGGTCCTGCTCATGACTACACAAGAAAAAAAGAAAAAAAAAGTTTATCTCATTTTGTTTAGGAATTAGAAAAAAAATATTTTTTTTCTTGTGTAGTCATGAGCAGGACCACCCTCTGGTGCCGGCTTATCGTTGAATATTGGGACACCCTGTATATACATATTAAAAATTCGTTTCCAAGTCAATCTTAAGTTATTCTGAATAAAAATGATGAAGTATAGTGCAGGAGCGTATCTAAAGGCCTCAAAAACTCAATTATGTCTAGAAAATTCTACTATTTAAACTTCAATTATGATTAGATAGAATTTAATTTGTGTGGACTTAAAAAAAGGTAATTTCAAATACGCGGAAGGGCGAAGTTGTAACTAGGTAAAATTGATTTCGACTTATGAGCGTAAGAGATATTGAATATTGACTCCTATTAGTCTTACTTGTATAGCAGACACCGTTTAAGCAGATTCTCGTGAAGTAGTAAAGAATGGACAACTTAAAACTTTGTAAATTTGTTCTATGATAGTCAATAATTAATATAAAAATTAAATTTTTCTGAAACTTTTAAGGGAATAAATAGTTTTAAAATTATTCATTAACTTGTACATTTGTTTGAAAATTTCATGTAAGTATCTAATGATGGAAATAATTATATCAATTGAATATGGTTTAGAAAACATCAAGCTTCTGATTAAAATAATAAAAATAGTATATTTCTGAAGAAATAACAAAAATAATTGACATTTTTGTAAAAAATACCATCACAATCACTGTCACTTTTGCTGTTTAAAACACGATGAAGGTTTGGCAACGTCGCTTGCGCAGGTAATAGGCGCATCAGTAACCACCAATATTCGAAAGGAATTAGGTCTAAGTTTTCAGGTTATGTACTCTAGCGGTATTGTCAAATTTGCCTAAGCGAGTCACTTATTTTTTTAGTCGTTTGAATGTTTATAAATTTTTAGTAATTATTTTTTTTTTAATTTATAGTGTAATATTATCTATATATTTTACAATTATTTTTCATATGTAGGCGTCTACAGTTTTTTTCAACCTATTTCTTTCACAATGTAGTGAAAGTTCACAGTGTAGAGAATAGTTTTTTTTTTTTTTGAAAATCGAACAGAGTGTAAATAACTGGGTTTGTTAATTTTGGTTCCATTTTTTTTTCTTTAATCTTGTTAAAGTATGTATCAAAAAAAATTTAGATAGAAACATCCCTGTACATTGGCTATCTAAATACAAATACATACCTTTTAATTTTTGTAATTTTTTAGAATCTTAGATACTCTCTCTAACTTTTTAAGATATGTACACATATATGATTTCATTCCATTACAGGCAAAAAAAAATAAACTTATACAAAAGAAAACATTTTTGATATAGTGCAAGGTCCTCAAGCTCTCAGGCTTGGTTTTTCTAAGCAACAAAAGCAAAAGACATCTTGGTAGAAAGAAACTTAAAAAAAAAGCTTTTGAGTAGCGTGACGTTAAGACATGGTCATCCGTCATGTACCGTCGCTGCGAGCAACGACCAGAATCTACGGCTTTAAGGGCGTCCGCACACGTTAGTGGGGTGACTGGTTGCAAACCTTAGCCCCGAATCTGCCCGAACCAAATGAGAATGGAACTGTGTTGTTAGTGAGAGAAAACACACGGCACTAACGTAACTAAACTGATTTCAAACTGGTTTTGAGTACGTTTGCATGCTTTTGATGATGACATCATGAACAGAGATGCGCACGAATACTATTGAACAGTATTTAAATACTATATGTATGTATTAACAAATACGACACAATAAAATCTCCTATTATGCTATTATTAAAAATTCTATAGACTATAGAATTCTATTCGACTACCAGTTTAGTTTCATTCGTGCCTTGTGTTTTCTCTTACTCGTATACACACTCGTTCTCTCACTAACAACACAGTTGCATTCTCATTCAATTCGAGCAGATTCGGGGCTAAGGTTTGCAACCAGTCGCCCCATGTGCGGAGAGCCTTATAATTCAGCCAAAGTACGAACATTTTGGAATCACTTTGACATCATATTTAAGATGCTTTTGAAGACGATTTTTTTGTCATGAAAGATTTCATTTACAGTTCAGTCTCTCACAGCCGTTCATTTGAAATGTCTATTTTATCGGCTACAAATGGCGAAACCACCCCACCTGTGGGAATACAAATGAAGATAAAGTTGATATGAACTATTATTAAAGTGTGATAGAAACGTCAAAAAACAGGACACTTCACCAAATTGTTTACTGGGTACTGTAATCTGATACAGCAGTCTGGCGTCAAACGTCAATGCAGTTGGTAACTGAGATATATTTGTTAAAAAAAAATTTGTTGCTTAGGTTCGTTTCAATCCTGATGAACCGATTTAAGAATTTTATTTATTTAATTTTCTAATATATTTATTTAACGTCGGCTTATTTCCGATGCTGAACCCTATCACCGACAACCTCTCACTACTGTTGGAAGTTTTTATGGTGTTGTGGCCTCGTATATTAGGCTACACCATTGCCTAATAAGTTTATGATATTTGTGAGCTCTTACATCATCATTTTTGATCACAACCAAACCCAGAAAATATAGCTCTGGTCTGGGGATCGAACCCAAAGACACTGTTGTCTGGCATCAAGCATCAACGCTCTCGGCCACTGTGCCGTCACTTATTATTTTTATAATTATTTTTGTAAGTTAGGTTTGATGATTCAATTAATAAGATTCATAATAAAATAGTTATATTATGTAATAGACTCAAGTATCATTCCCACTCACTGCTTTAATTTAATTTTGTATTTAATTTAAATTGTTTAGCATATGGCAATACGCGTAGTCATTCACAGTACCATTTTTACTTTAATTTATTTTTTAAGTTTTCTTAGTTTTCTTTAGAACCTTACAAGGTCCAATGTCTTAAATTAAAAATATTAAATTAAGAAAAACTATATTATATTATAACCTTTAAAATGTGACAATCTGTCAAAATGCAGTAGAATTTATTTTTAAAAGAAGTTTAATGTCAGTTTTTGAAATATAAAAGTAAAAACAATTTCTATTACTAATTGTTATTAGAAATAGCATTTTTAATTATTTTACATACAATTTTGTCAAAATTTATATTACTAATGATGCATACGCACCAACTAAATTAACTAAACTTAAATTAAAACACAAATGTGAAAAGGAATGCTTAAACGAAAGACTGAAATCTAGATTACAATATTAAATAAAAACAGTAAATTAAATATCAAAACAGTGAGTGGGAATGAGGCTTTAGACAAAGACCGTTTCCTTGTCTTGCGTTGTTAAATCAGGCGAACTAGGTGGCTAATCAACTCTCACTCATTATCCACATAATTATAATCTACACATAATACTTATTAAAGTCACTTTTTTGACGGCACAGTGTCCGAAGGCAATCATGCGTGAAAATAGAGCGACGTTGTTAAAGAGCTTCATATACTTTATTACCTAAGTTGTCTGGACTACAACCATAGCTCAGGCAATTTATGATTGCTGTGAGGTAAAGTAAGACTTGTGATCAGCTAGCTGTTTGATCTTCCCTAAACAAACAAATGGGGTTGGTGAGGGAGGGTGAGGGGGTAATAACGGGACTATTTCAAATGAAAATTCAATTAGCTTTTATAATTAATTTATTTTACTCAGACTTTGTACCTCAGATTTTGTATTTTGTATTTCGTATTTGTGTAAATGAAACTTTTTTTTATCTTTGTAGTATTTACTTTGTAATTATTCACTTAACGCCTTTTGATATTTATTTCATAATTAGATTTAACTGCTTATGATTCATTAGATTTGTAACTAATTTTTTAATTTAATTATAAATGAATACCTATAGCGCAAACGATGTTAATTATATATTTATAAAGATTGTATTAGATTACAGGTACATGAAATGTAATGAAATTGTAACATTGAAAAACAAGAATAATTATATATAATAAATATAGTTCTAAATATGAAAAGTATGTATTTTATAGAATAAATAATCACTAGTCACATGAAAAATAAACTGCATGAAATAGAAAGTAGTAAAAATGTATTAGAAGAATTTAATAAAATCCTCAAAACATTACAGAATCAAGAGATGTAGGAGTAATTATGGATAATTGTGATGGACAATGCAATGTAGTTCTTTGTATTCAGATCTAAACTGTGTTTAACAGTTTTTGCAGAAAGATTGAAACCGGATCATACGAAAACAATAAACAAACAGAGGCAGCGCTAACAATCTTGGAGTTTGATGCAATTGTCTAATTTTTTCTAAACCCCTTACTGTATACTGTATTAAGTATCATTCTCCCTCACTGTTTAAATTTTGTTTTTAATTTAAATTTTTTATTTAAATTGTATAGGATATGAGAATTTGCGTAGTCATTCCTTGCACCATTTTTAATTTACAATTTAATCCAAAGTTCTAATTATCAATGTTGCTAAATTAAAAAAAACTGTATTATATTATAACCTCGAAATTGTGACAATCTGTTAAAATGCAGTAGGATTTTTTTTTAAAAGAAATTCAATGTCAGTTTGTCAAAAATAAATAAATAAAAACCATTTCTATTACTAATAGTTATTAAAAACAGCAATTTTAATTATTCCGCATTCAATTTTGTCCAACTGTTAAACTGTCAAAATTTATATTACTAACGATGCATACGCACCAACTTAATTACCTAAACTCAAATTAAAACACGAATTTGACAAGAAACGTCTATGCTGAAAACCTGAAATCGAGATAAAAGTATTAAATAAAAACATAAATTAAATATTAAAACAGTGATATTTTACCCACACGAATTAGATTTGTTTCACTTAGGGGTCATCTAATAATTACGTCACATGCATAAGGGACACCATGTGTGACAAGGAGAGGGAGGGGGGTTTATTGGCAGCATCAGATTTGATGAGAGGCGTTGGTAGTGTTGTTCATAGAACCATGAAATTTGTGTGACGTAATTTATAGTCACAATATAGTGTGTAATGTCATTTATATGTTTAGCACTTATTTACACCATGTTAAATGTAACTGAAACTACCCCTCTAGGAAACTAATGTTTAGCCGCCACTGATTCAGTCTATTCGTTCCATTAATTGCTTCTCATGTATTTGTTGTTTTTCTTCCTTTTTTTATTGTAACTTCCCCTATTTGTTTTAAATTACAAGTTGTAATATTTTTATTTTCCGTTGAGCGTCGACGTCGACGTCGGCGTCGATCCCTGGATTTAGATTTACCCAGACGCGTACCCTGAACCCTATAACTGTTGTAACCATGTTCTTGCTTTGCATTTTCGTTTAACGACGCGTTAAATAAACATACAGATATATTTTATATCTTTTTTTTATGAAATTTGTTTTTACAACAGTTATATAAAAATATTATAAAACGAACAACGTTCAAAGTGTTCGCGTTATTAAGAGACTTCAATAAAAAATATGACTTTTATGATTTAATATGCTCAAGCTCCTACTTAGTGGTGTTCTTCGTTTCCGGCTTTCAGGCGCTTTTGTAAAAACACATTCTCATCAAAATTCCTTCTAAATTAATAATAGTTTTTAAAATCATTTTATTTTTATTTTTATTAACTTCTATAAATATAACACCGTAATAAATTTTAGTAAGAAAAAAATAATGTGAAATTGATAGCCTGATAGAAAATATTTCTCTAAAAAATTAAAAGCATTTTCCACATTCTTGTTACAGAACTATTTTAAAATTTATTAGGTGTCTAAAACGCGCGTTCCTGTTGGTAATAGTATGTAAGTAATAGTAGTAATATGGTATTTTATTGTTTCTACCTTTACGGCCTTACATTTTACATTTCCTTTACAAATTTTTAACATTATTTAAATTCTCTTCTTCCTTTTCAAAGTTCGTCTCCCTTGTAATCTTCCTTCATTGGCTTCTCCTTACTTCCATCGCCTATCTAATTTCTTCTCTTCTCTTGCAATCGTTCCTTTCGACTCCCTCTGCTCACATAATTTCTCCTCATTCTCTCTTCCATTTCTTCTTACCTTCGTCATCCATACTCTTCCTTCTCTCTTTCCTTGTAATAACTCCTCCAACCTTACTTCACTTTTCACTTTATCCTGACACTTATACATAATGTTTTCTAATTTTTCCTCTTCCTTCCCACATATGCTGCATAATTCCTTATCTACTGTTCCCCAATACCTACTGCTTCTCTTTTCATTCCCCAGCCTCAATGTCGCCTGGCTCGTGTTGTAAATAATTCCCAGAATTCAAAGCGGTAACAGATTTAAACTTGTTGCATGGTTAATGACCTATTTTTGTCTATTATTTTTCATCGATTTCTTTGACAATTTTTTTTCTGTAATAAATATCTACAATAGTACAAACGGCTCCGCGCATTTTTTTGAAAATTGCCTATTTCGCAGAGAAAATTTTTTTAACACTTTTACCGTCCTCGGAATTTCCCCTGAATTTCCTGGAAATTTAATTCGTAAAAGATAGAAAGTTGAAATTTGGCATGTGTATTACGGTGTGCAATGCTACCATTTTGTGAAAATTAGAATTTGAAAAATTGGAAGTGGGGGCGTTAAGAAAATTAGAGGGCCCGGTAGGAATCTTTGGAGAAAACTCAAATTTTGGATTACATAATAATGAAACATGTTATCAAAATTAAAAAATTCTATTTGGGGGCACGGGGGCAGTTTTGCCGAGATTAACAATTGTGCTAGAAAGTTGATATTTTGTATATATGTGTACCTTGATAACTTATTTACGAATCGAAAAAAAAATCACAAATTTTTAAAAAAAAATTGTAAAAAAACGCATAAATTAAAAATATTTTATATTTTGTTAAAAAGAATATAGTTTTTTAGTCAGTTTATATGAAAAATTTATTTGTTTTTATATGTAAAATTTATATAAAACGAGTTAAATATTTCAATTCAAAAATGGAATATAAATTTGATATGAAATTAAAACCACACACAAAAGACAGTCGTTGCTTGCGATGGGGGTAAGCTGTAGTATTATATAAATTTTGATTAAATCAGAATAACTGCGTTTAAGTTATTTGTGCTACAATGTAATGATTCGAAAAATGTAGTTTCGCGACAGCTATCAAACTATTTGCTGTGACTATTGAATGATTTACGTTCCTGCAATTCGTCATGATGTGTGGTGAATCCGTGAACGCATTCATCTCCGTATCCGTGGGTCTGCAGTCTGCAGTATGTACTGAGTGCACTTTGTATAGTGCATTCGGCATGGATTTGCGGACGTAATGAATCATTCAGTGGCTTCGTTGTTGGTTTCGTCTGTTTGGTCTGGGCCTGGGTCTGGGTCTGGGCTGGCCTGGGCCTATGTTGTGTATGCATTGAGTGATTAACAGTAATTGGTGTAATTAATAGAAGCCTCACGGCAGAACGCAAAACGGCAGTCAACACGAATCAGCGAATTAGTGCGTGCCACACTGTGCGGGAGGTCTGAAGACAAAACTTTGTTTGTGTTCGTACCAACTTAAATTATAAACTTTAAGCGTCGTCTCCACTAAAGAAATATGCGAAATTCATATAAAATTTAAAGAACAAAATTAAAAATGTAAAAAATTGTTCATCGCAGAAAGAATTGAACCATCAATTTGTAAACAAATCTTATTCATACCTACTTATTCAAAAGAGAACCACAACCAATGTGTAAACAATGTAACAACCCACAACAGTAAAGCATATTATTCTTCAATGCTTCAAGTACTTATCACACCGACAAAACTAAAGACTATAAGCAGATATTTGAAAACAGAGAAAGTCTTAAAAGACTTATTGAATTTTGTCAATGAATCTAATTTAATCTCTATATTTTAAACATCATTAATTGTTTTAAGTGCTAATAACTATCGAAAAATAATGCACTCAAATAAATATTAAGAAGAAGAATATAAAGTTTGTAACGTAGTTGCCAATCAATTTTGCACTTTTTATGATAACAGCATAAGGTTGACTTGCGTCGCTGACTTTCTCAGAAGGTTGTATTCGAGTTATTTCGTATTATCACACTTTATCATGAAATTAAGGTTCTATTTAAATGTTTATCAATACACCACTGTAACGAAGATAATAAGAGTGCATATTATTTATTTGTATCGTTTTTATAAAATTGTAAACACTAGAGAATTGAGTGGCATACGATTGCGTGTAGACCGTAAGGCGGTACTTCGATTTACATACGTATGAACCATATTACAAGATAGACATTTCAAATACAGATTTCTTCGAGACAGTGGTGTATTGATAAACATTAAAGTATAAATTTTCTCTCATGATAATGTGTGGTTACATAAATAACCTCTTTCTAAATAGCTCTTTCTTCTATTTCGAGAGCATTGATGCTTGACGTCGCACTACTGAGTCTTCGGGTTCGATCCCCAAGCCAGAGCTATATTTTCTGGTTTTGTACATACATAATCATACACTTATTAGGCAGCGGTGTGGTCTCATATTAATAAGGTCGTGACGAGATAGTCGCCCACATAGTCGAAAGTCTTTGATGATAGTACTTAGCACCAGAAATAGACCGACGTTACATAAATTAAATTAAAAAAATAAATAAATTCTTATTCCAGTAAACATATTTCGATCTTAATTCAGTGTAGACCCTGCTTTACGAAACATTTTAATATTTTTTATATCTTCATTTCGTTCGTCGTGCATTATAAATAACTTCAGATTCAGATCAAAGTAATTTTAAAGCATAATTTATGCAGTCACTCGTACATTTTACATTGGCTGTTCAACTTTTGTTTTTCAACTCTTTTATTCCGATAAAGTTTAGAATATAGAAAATATTCTTTTAAAAGTAATTTTTTTCTATTTGGATGTACAAAATTCTTTTAAAACTTTCTTTTGTGGTAAAGTTACATACAAATTTATATTTTTAAATATTTTAATTTTAATAATTGTTTCTTTATGATTATAAATTATGGTATTTTTATTTTTTTTGTTTCACAAAGACTTATTCGCCTCAGGTCTCTTAAAATATTTTTTTATAACAGCCGTTAATTAGTTATTATTATTATGATTACCAAAAGTCAGATATTTCATTATGTAAATATGGGGTGTTTTTTTAATATAATTATTGTTTTGGATTATCTTTTAAATAATACATTTTTCATAATCATTTTTTTACGTATCGCTTTGAGTTAATGACATTATTTATGAAATCAGATTAACTGATGGCTGCTCTGCATCTACAATCATTCTTAGGCCCTCCGCACACGACGCGACTGGTTGCAAACCTTAGCTGGAACCGAATGTGATTGCAACTGTGTCGTTAGTGAGAGAACGAACGTGTATACGAGTGAGATAAAACACACGGCCCAAATGTAACTAAACTGGTTTTGAGCATATATTCAGCGACTATATTTCTCGGTCGCAGGGCATTGTTGGTGCATGCTTTTGATGATGATATCATCATCAGAGATATTTACGAATACTATTGAAAAGTATTTAAATACATACATACAACCAAATATAACACAATTGAATCCCCTGTTTTGCTATTGTTAAAAATTATATAGAGCCACGATATACGGCTCGACTACCAGTTTAGTTTCATTCGTGCTTTGTGTTTTCTGTCACTCGTACACATGTTCGTTCACTCACTAACAACACAGTTCCATTCTCATTCAGTTTGGGCAGATTCGGGGCTAAGGTTTGCAACCAGTCGCTCCATGTGCGGAGGGCCGTAGCCATACTTTTCATTACATTTAAGCTGTGGTGAACTGGGTCAGAAAAAATTGGAGCACATTGCTTTTAATTTGTATATCATATATCATAATGTTCCAAGTGTCTATGTTTGGTACTGAATTTTATATGGTGGTTCGAAAACGGCTCTTAGCGTCCTCGGATTGTTCCTGAATTTTCTGGAAACCCGTAATTGCGGAAAGTAATGGGCACTTTTTGGTGTATAACTGTTAATCCGTAAAAGACAGAAAGTTGAATTTTGGCATTTTTTGGCATTATACATACTATTTCTAAACAAGAATGAAATTTCATAAATTGTTGTTGTTGATAGTTATCACTTTTACAATACTCAAGGTTTTTTATAGTTGAATGTTTTTTTCTCGTGTAGTCATGAGCAGGACCGCCCTCTGGTGCCCGCTTATCGTTGAATTTTGTAACACCCTGTATATGTATCACATTTCTACGTTTTGTTCAAAATTAATTCAATATCTAACTTTGACCAACTAGCTAGGTTTGACTTAATGGTATCACACACCTAAATGCTGGGCGTATATTTTCAAATTCCACTAACGTCAACTTAATCAGTAGCACGTTTCCATTAACAATTCTTCAGAGCCACCATAAACAGGAGGCCCTTATACTAGTCTAATAAATTTATACAAAATAGACTATGTTTTTAATGAGAAATTTACACTGAATACTACAATGTCTTATCCGATTTTTCAAAAAAGGTAATTGCTTAAAATAAGGATAAAATATAAAATAAAAACGTAAATTAAATATCAAAACAGTGAGTTGAATGAGGCTTTACAATGCATTATATTTTCTACCAGGGTAGCTGAAAACTAAAGATCTATTATTGTTTGAAATATTAATTTACAAATGAAAAGAACAATGCAATCCAACAATAAGCTAAAACAAAATAATCGAAAAGGAATTTCTAATAAACGTCAAATAAATGCTTGTCCTGTATAACATTTTAATTTCGTTATTACAGCGTAGCCAACTATCAACACAACAAGACACTTGTAGCAATCACGTTTCAAATTAAAGAAATAAAACAACAGTCCTATAACCATTATACTTGTATGTCTGTACGTCTAGTAAATACATTGGCCTAAAGTAAATAAAAATAGAAAAAAACATTCGTAACATGTTAATAAAATGGGGGAAAACAATGTTGTCATGTATAAGTTGTGAATAATTTAAAATGATGTTCAATAACGTCGATTTAACACTTAAATACTACGAGTATTGGATTTATATGAGAATGTATATGTATGTGTTGAGTGTGATGTGTATTCATTTAATGTTTGTTTACTAGTATATACAATTGTGTGTATAGTGTTGCGGTAGTATCAGGCGCTGAAATAAAACAATACGATTGAAAATCACTTGGACGTGAAATATATCAAATCAATAGAATGAAACATATTGATTTAATAAAATTAACAAATTACATACACATATTTTTAATTAAATAAATGTATATATAACATATATATTATACGATATATTATATATAGATACGATTATAGATATTTTAAGCTCAATATAATTTTTTTATTATTAAAAATTTTTGCGATATTTGATTAACTTTTTTTTGAAAATTTGGAAAAATTTGGCAATTTTTACTCTCGGAAAAAATCGCCCCAAATAAAATTTTGAAATTGATTTTATTACGTAGTTACTCAATTATTACACGATCCAAAATTTAAACTTTTTCTAAAATTTCCTACCGTTTTTTTCAAACTCCTTTTTATTAATTTTTGAATTTTTAAATATGTTCGCATTCAATAGCGTAATACAAGCAATGGCAAGTTTTGTTAAAAATTGGCGCAACTCTTCAGGATTCCAAAATGGTATAATACTCCAGGAAAACTAGCAATAAAAAAAAATTATACATACTATTTCTAAACAAGAATGAAATTTCATAAATTGTTGTTGTTGATAGTTATCACTTTTACAAAACTTGCCATAGTAGTGTTCATACTTTTTTTTACACCACGATGAGTTAAAGTGGACTGAAAGTAAAAATCTTTAAAAACTTTAGGGAATAAAATAATTTCGATTGATTTTTGTGTAAAAACTACTAGCATTCTGGGATTTTTAATGGTTGTGGTGGATAGCAGTGCTATTTAGGTTGCCGATACAAAAAAAAACAGAAATGTTTAAAAAATTGTGTTCGTGGTAGTTAAAAACATCTTAAGGTGTTTCAATTTTTGAAAAAATTTTTTTTCTAGTTCCTAAACAAAATGATATAAATTTATTTTTTCTTGTGTAGTCATAAGCAGGGCCACCCTCTGGTGCCCGCTTATCGTAGAATATTGGGACACCCTGTATATGGAAAATACATTTATATTCCACAGTGGCTTTCATAAAAGTACTTCGATGGACTTACCATGGAAAAGCGTTACGTATTTAATATCTTTGATCTTTGACATCGACTTTTATATTTGAAACATAACCCGGAATATATTAGGTTTAAATCAGGGTTCATAAATAAATACCTAATACGTCTCACAACTAGAGACCAGAGACATGTTCGTGTACAGTTTGTATCCACTCAATAACCAGAGACAGACTTTGATCTATTTGACATAGCCGATAGATACTACTTGCAGATACACATAGAACAGCTTGTGATAATATTTTGAAATACTCCACGAGATAGTTTGTGATGGCTTACGGCTATTTTGCGATTACATTGCCTCAAATAAAGTAAGACTTGTCAGTCCGTATATCGGCTTGCTGATTTATTGCAGGAGGAGTCAGGCTATTTCAGTTTAATGGATTCTAACCTATAAGATAATAACTAAATAAAGATGTAGAATGTTTTTTATCAGTTACAAATACCGTTAGTTTCTGATATCGTTCTAAAACACTTAGGCCAGTCACACACTGCAAGCGACTGAACCTTATAAATGTAATGAACTCACACACTGTTATGTATCTCTCACATTAGAACCGAATTGCAGCGTATTTTAACCAAGCGTATACATTAGAGTGGCCTTGGTGAAAATTATTTTTGAGATTTTTTATTGCGGCGCCCCTCAGTTTGGTTCCATTGCATGAAAAAATAATATGTGTAAAATTTCAGATCAATTTCAGGTGCCCAAGAGCCCGAAAATTTTTTTTAAAAAATTTATTTATTTTGCGAAATAATAATTTTATGCAAACATGTATTAAACAAAAGTTGTAGATCTATTAAAAATACATATATTACCATTTATGACTTTTTCTCGTACGAGTAACGATTTTCGAGAAATACATGAAAACCATTTTATTTCCATGCAATGTTCTTCGATAACACAAGATGCCGTGAATCAAATATTAGCGCCATCTATATTCAAAAGTGATTTGTTTATTGTACAGATAGTTCAAATTTTGACTCATACTAATTTTTGTTTCCATTTCCACTTTTTTCCTTCACGCAACGACAGTTTTCTTTACCCAAATTTTTACTATATAATATATATTAAAATGTATACTATACATGCTACAACGCTAAACCTATCCCTACTTTGTAAATGCAATTAGCCGGCTCAGGCCTGTCTCAGTATGGCACCGTAATTCGACGAATTTCGGCCGGACGTATACGCGGTGCTACACTTTACCTATCCGAACCTTGTAAATGTAATGAGACCTCTCATACTGCAAGCGACAAAGCCGTCCGAATACGGGTGGTACTTACCTCTCACATTAGAACCGCATAACAGAGAATTTTAACCAAGCGTTACTACCACCACAACGCTAACCTATCCGAACCTTTGTAAATGCAAACAGCGGCCTCAGACTGGAGGTGATACCTAAGGACGCTTGTTCTAACGCTTCAATCCGCTTCGAATGGGATCTATCGGCGACATCGCTTTGTGAACGAGTATGTTCAACATGCTTCAGTTTATACAAACCACCAAACAAATACGATAGAACTAAATTAAAATTCACGCCAACCAGGACTCAGATATATAATAAATGCTAAAGTGTCTTTAATACCAATGGTGTATCGATAAAAATTAAGGTAAAAGCTCTGATGATAAATTATGTAAGTGCAAAACAACTCCAATACACCCTACAGTACACAAGTTTGATTTAGCGTACTGTCGTATCGGTACGTGGTATGTATGAATTGTGACGCAACACATGCAAGGAACGCAGGAGTCGGATTGCTTTAAGAGTTCTAGGTGCACAACCAAGTCACCGCTTTACGTTCGAATTCGCCGTGCGACAAGACTTGCACTAAACGTTGTAACAAAAAACCTCAACGGATTTACGAACTTGTATCGGTGTAGTAGCCGAGCTGGTTGAGGCGTTGATCTTTCGCTGCTATGCTATCGTGTTCGAATCCCAGAACAGCGCTATATTATCTGAGCCTTGGATGTTTTTTCATTATATACACATATAAAATTATATAACAGCTTTTACGTTTTCTATTTCTCAACATGGGGAATCACTGATAAATATTTTTGAATAATATATTTTCAAAACTATATTTTTTAATTTATTGAAACACTTCCCTCTTCCACTTCCCATTCTCTGCACGTTAATCATGATAAATCCGGAGCGGTAATAGAGGCCTGTACCTTAAGGCCGTCCGCACATGGGTCTACTGATTGCAAAGGCGAGGCCCGAATCTGCCCGAACCGAATGAGAATGCAACTGTATTGTTAGTGAGAGAATTCACGTGTATACGAGTGAGAGAACGCACACGGCACGAATGAAACTAAACTGATTTGAAATTGGTTTTGAGCGACTGTGTTTCTAGGTCGCAGGCAATTACGTTGCATGCTTTTGATGGTGAACATCATGAAAATATATCATATAGGAAGATAATATATGTATAGAAAATACATATATACAAATATCTCACATATCTATGTCAGTGCAAAATAACCCCAATACATCCTACAGTACGCACGTTTGACTTGGCGTACTGTCATATCGGTACGTTTAAATTTTATTTTATTTTAGTGTTTTTACCATTGTAGTGCCACATTCTTCTGCCTTAACTCATTAATTTACATATCATTGTGCTTAATTTATTTTTGATCCTTATTATATCTAAACATTCGCACTCCTTCCAAAAGAAAAAAAAGAAAAAAATATCCTTATAAAAATAAAAACAAAAATGCTACTCTTACTGCTTCGCTCCTCCTGCTACTCTCTCTCTCTCCTGTTTCTACTCTCCCATTCCTTCTCTTTCCTCGCTTCTTTTCTCTATCTCTGCCATCCACCTCTTCCCTTCACTTTACGCTTATTACTTTTTTCTCACATGACAACTTAATGTGCTCTAATGTTTCTATCTCCGTTTCGTACACCCTGTACATCCTTTCCTCGCTATTTGCCCAGTATCTGTTTCCTTTCTCCTCATTTACCAATCTAAATCTGAAAATCCTTCTCATGTTTTTTGTCTGTCGTATCGGTACGTGGTGTGTATGTTTTGTGACACAACACATGCAAATAACACAGGAGTCGGCTTGCTTTGAGAGTTCGATTTAGCCGTCGCTTAAATACGCTTGCAGTGTGCGATGGGTCTAAGAAATAAATAACGACGCGCCCCAATTCTAGAAAGTTTATTCCGTGATCAACAGGTGAATACAAAGTAACTAATACTTGTATACTTTATTTATTTGTTTAATCTTATAAATAATGCAACATTACATCACAATAAATATTACAGAGTATTCTAAAGTAACGCGATAAATAAACAAAGAAATTTGAAGTACTTAAAAGTAATAATACAAAACACACTAACTACAAAAAAATGAATATTTAATATTTTAACAGTGTACTAACTTGAGAACTCAATTCAAACATATCCTAAAGCTACGCTATCTAAACTTATGGGTTGTTATCCAATCCCCTCGTTGCCTTTTAGGGTTAAACCACCCTCCTCAGTCCTACCTACCTACCTACCTACCTTCTAGTATCTACCACTGCTACGCAACCCTTCATGATTCCAGTAACTCCACACCAGGACCACCCAACCCCTGGGATATACGAGTGAAACCCCTTGTCCCACTCTTCCCCCCTTCCCCACACTCCTCACAGTTACAAATTTGTTATCAAATACCCAGTAATATGTTTCATAACACATCAAATAATGTAAACGGAATTTATTATTAAATGTGTTTCATAATTTACATATAATAACAGCTATTTTTGTGGGGCTTGAGACAATTGTAGAACGGGAGATGTTGGATGGGAGTACGCAGAGGGATGGGGAGATGAGGAGTAGGGGAACAGACACCGGCGGTCTTTTGTTTGTTTCTGAAGATAATATTATTACAGTAATTTCTTTGTATAAAATGTACCTGTTTTTGTTTTTAATTTAGTTTTAGTTCACAGGCTAAAAACTGAAATTATTTCTTTAATTATTCTATGGATTAGAAACGAAAGATATTTTGTTTCCTAATAATAAATTCTATTTACGTTTTCGTGATCCAAAATTATAGTAACATCGTTGTTTATTCTTTCTGTTACCAAAAGAATAATACGCTTTGCTATAATATTGAATTGAATCGAATATATTTATTGTATATGTTTCTATGACCTTACAATCTTCTTATACATATTTAACATTTCATTTTTAACTGACTAAAGTCTAAAAATTAAAATCATAATATTACTATAAAACTTATCAAGCTTAATCTCCCTGCTCGTTATTTTCCTTTCTCTTGCTTCTAACCTCATTCATACATTATCTCTTTTCTTCTTCTCATTCTTCTTCTCCTGTAAGATATCTAATCAGGTCTACTTCACTTTTCAACTTCTCCTGACTCCTACTTTTAATATGCTCTATTATTTCTCTTCCTCTGCACCTCAGTATCTACTGTTGCTAGTCTAAACCTCACAATCATTTTCTTTTCTTTACCTCCTTGTTTTTCTAGGTATTGTGGCATTTCTTTCACCATAATTAACTGTATCTGGTATTGTACTTTGCTGCATTCATCCTCTTCATCTTACCCTTTTGTTTTATCTCTACATCTCCTGCCTTCATCAGATTTCATGCCTCTCTTTCTTCCTCTCTGTCGTTGGTATACCTTCTCCTCTCGTTTTCCCATTTTGTATTTCCTCCTTTTAAAACTATATATATTAAAAATATATACTTCAGCATATTTCTAATGTTATTTTTTTCACAAACAACATCCTACTATTTTTTAATTATTTATTGTAATGTTTTTGCCATTAGGCACTACATTCGTTCGCCTTAAATCATTAAATTACATATCATTGTGCTTAATTACATACTATCTACCCATTCTCACTTATTCCAGAAAAAACAAAAAAAATACAAACAAAACAGATAAATTAAAAACTCTACTGCTTCTCTCCCGCCTGTTTCTACTCTGCCCTTCCTTCATTTCCCTCGCTCCTTCTCTCAATCTCTGTCATCCACCATGCCTCCCTTTAATAACTGCACCATCTTCATTTCATTTTTTACTCTTTTCTCACATCACTACTTAATGTGCTTCAGCTTTTCTATCTTACATTACTATTACGGCATCCTACTATGTTGACAGTTTTTATGGTGTTCAATCCTCTTATACGTTTTCGAAACCGCTTTCTAATAACTGTGCGATTACTTATTGCATGTAAGCATTTAAGACGGTTCGGGAATCGCAACAACCTGGAACCTACATTTATGGGGCGATAAAAGGCTACGTGCCTAGGAAGCCTGAAAAACTATATAAAGAAAAAAACCTGGAGCCTATGTCTCAACGTTCTCGGCCACTGTGCCGTCAGTTATAATTAGTACGTACTCGTTACTAATTTATTTTTATAGATATTTGAAGTTATCTCATGCTTAAAATTCTCTCATTATAATTATAAGATAACTTTTCACTTTAATTTCCAGTTTTACTTAAACTTTTAATGGTTTGGTTCTTCATTTCAGAAAACGATATATTTTATTTTTCTTATTTTTATCCATGTTAATCCCTTATATGTATTTAAGTAATTAGTGCTATAAAATGAATTAACTAAATTAAAAATTATGTTTATCTAATTATACTTCTTGTGCTGTCCTTTATACGGAAAGACGCACACACACATACATTTAAGTGCCGTGTAATTTATTTGCAGAGTGACTAAGAATAACATTGAAGGGATTGACGCATATGCATTTATTAAGATGAACGATGAGATATTTTTGCGTGGACTTATCGTCGGGTGAAATACTGTTTTAAAATTACATCGATTGACCAGTTCATTAGTAAGACATCTCCGTGTTCAACGTTTATCTGCATTATAATTTTTTTGTTCCTTATGTACATTTAAGAGTTACCTGCTTATTGAATCAGACAGCGGATATAGTTTTACATATATGTAACTTCATACTAAAGTCAAACTTCGATTCTTGGAAGATGACTCACTATAATGTCTACGGATGCGGTTAAGTTCATTTTTGTAAAGTGGAATGGAACAAGTAATATTCTTTTTACTTATTGAAGGATTTACTCCTTCTTATAACTTACGAATATGATTAAGTTCTGAAAATATTAAAAAAGTCAAATCAAATTAATTACAAAATTAATTTTATATGTTTTTTTCATGTAACTTTAAATTAGTATCGGAAATGAGATGATAGTAATAAATAAATTAAATTTAAAAAAATAGTTACTCATAAACAATGGAAGTGATTCCACTTTTTATTTACATTCAAACCAATGTTGTAATATCAACAGTGCTTTCAAGTTATTTATTTTGCAAAAGTATCGTATTCTTTCATATCCAATCATACTTTCTTAAAAAACTGTGGCCGTCTAAAGATTTGAGCTCTAAGAACTAAGGGATGCATGCAGGGAACGATTGAATTTGTATTTTTCTGTACTTCTATATCTTGGTTAGTTTTCTCATTTATGTAAACTTCATTGTTGCTTAATAAGAATGCGATTAGATTTTATCGATGTTTCAACAAGAGCGGATATTTTATGGATGTTTCTAGAACAGCGGTCATTTTAAATCAATAGAAAAACGCAATATTTCGGTGATATTTGCCAGATATTGTGTTTCATTACTAACTTTAGAGTTTGTTCTTTAGATTAAATAAAACTATCACTATGTTTTCACAGAAATATTGCATTTTTCTATTGATTTAAAATGATCACTCTTGTTGAAACATCCATAAAATCTAATCGTTTACTTATTAAACAACAATGTAGTTTACATAAATGAGACCACCAATTTACTAACATATTAGGATGTCGTTGGTAATATACCATTTACTAGACACATTTAAAAAAAATGAATTCAACTTAGAAAATAAGATGTTAAATTTTGTGTCACTCCATCGCTACGTAATTCCCGTGCGTGCGTGTGTGTGTGGTGTGTGTGAATGTGTGTGTGGTGTGTGTGTATGTGTGTGTGTGGTGTGTGGGCTAGCTGTTTATCCAGCTTTATACATGGATTAGAGTATTCCCGTCCGCGGTCATTTTGAGGTTGAAGATTGTAGCTGGAATTCGTCACATCCAAGTTTTATAGGACATGATTATATTCATGTCTTATATACGACTTTACGTTTATATTCATAAAGGTATAAATGATATTTAGATTTAAATAATTACAGATTATATAATATTAATTAATGAAGGATTAGGTAATTAGTATAATTAAATAGTTTCTTCAAATGAAATTAGGTTTGGGGTAATGATTTAAGATTAAAGAGGAAGATCATAAAGAAATAATTAAACTTTTCATTTATTTAATCTGTTACCCTGAGTCCACATATACGAACTGGGTCCACAGGTGTACGAATGCTCACAGAGCAAACATGTAAAATATTGTATATAGTTCAAATTACGAGAGTTCGGCGGCGACTCATAATTAAAACAAGTTGTGGGGTATAAACTGCCGATATAATTAAAAAGCACTGACTCCCTTATTTTTCTATAAAGTATATAGGAACGAATAAGATAAAATTCATTATCGTATTATAGATTTATATCGCTCTTATAACCTCTTTTAAGTATAAGTCGAACTCTCGCAATTTGAACTATATATATATATATATATATATATATATATATATATATATAAATATATTCAAAATTCAGCTGTTAAATGGCCGGTCTAATCATGTGATTTAACACCACTGGATTATTTTTTGTGTGGTTATGTTAAAGACAGAGTCTATGCGAAGCCAATCGAATCAGTTACAGCCTTAAAACTCAAAATCCAAACAAAAAAATAAAACAATTAACTTACCAACTTAAAATGTGCCACTGTTGGCATTTAAATGTCAGATTTTTTTTTTTATAAAAATTGCAGTGAAAAATAAATAAGCAGACTTCGGCTAAGACATGTATGGCTAAAAATGTTCTAAATGGTGTCAACTATCATCCCCTTAAGGCTTTGCACCTTGCTACTAAACACCCTGTATATGTTACCCCGCTATAATTATGTAAGCACATTATCAATTTACATTGACAATAACCAAACCCAGAAAATATAACTCTGGTCAGGGGATCGAACCCGGAGACACAGCAGTTAGTGTCAAGCATCAATGCTTGGGATTCGAGCACAGGACCTGATTTATATTGTCTGGGTTTGTTTGTTATCAAGTTAAATTGATTATGTACTTACATAATGATAAACTTATTTCGCAGGGGTGTAATCTACTTATATGATGCAACGACACCACATAGTAGGAGGTCATTGGTGAAAGGGCTTAGCATCGGAAGTAGGCCAGTGGTAAATAAATTAAATAAATGTTCGCGATACTGCTCTCTAAGACTGCCAGTACAACCGTGGCACTTCAACCTACTCTGGTACTGCTTCAGTCTTCTCTTAACATAAACAACTCTGGAATGCACATCGGTCTGCTCTGTCTGATGTAGACCACTTTGAGAGTGAGGTAATGTAAACCTTGAAAAGGGTGCCTTTTGGCATCAGGTTTAAAGCACTGCAGATGACATTCTTTACATAATCGTAGATTGAGCTACATCTTGCTTTGTATACAGTTCTTATATTTGTTAATAAATACTAGATGACACAGTGGGCGAGAGCATTGATGCTTGACTCTGACTTATGTGTCTTCGGGTTCGATCCACGGATCAGATATATATTTTCTGGGCTTGGTTGTTATGAACTTATATTGAATATGGTCATACATAATCGTACACTTATTAGGCATCGGTGTAGCCCACATATATGAAGCCCCGACACCACAAATACTGCCAACATTAAAGGAGGTCGTCGGTGATAGGACTCAGCATCGGAAATAGATCGACGTTAAATAAATTTAAAAAAAAAGCAGAAATTAATAAACACTATTGTTGTAAAATTGTGTCGTATTGTCGTTCTGGAGGAGATTACTCAGCTTACTAGTACATTCTGCAGGGATGCTAGCTTCTGGTAGTAGATTCTTCAGTTGACGACTTCCAACACCAATTACAGTAGTAATCGAATATCTTTCTTAAGATGATTAATAAGGATTCTTGTTCAGACGGTGTATTGTTGCAATTAGAGAATACTTGAGCGGTCTAAAGTAACCTCGTTGCGACATGCGACGGTTGAACAATTAGTATCTTTTTATTACTATTAATACAAACACTTTTATTAAAATATATCATTTATTCGTTGTAATATTATATCTGCTTACTTAATTACAATAGTATTTTATTAGATTAACGAAGATGACAGATATAAAACAAAATGTAATTCTATAGTGTTATAATTTAATTAATAGTTGAAATGTGCTCACTATTCAATACGTACGAAGTTGCGAATAGTAATGCTTGCTTTGAGACTCAGGAGAAGACTGGCTTTCAGCGTCTTGTGCAATTTAATATATAATAATTTATTTCACATCACAGAACGCCAATACTGAATTACCAGCATTAAATCAATATTAATCTCCACAAACCAGAGACAATATTTATAAGCGCTAAACTTAAATAATTATTCTTTACAATCTTAATACTAATACAAAAACTGTTTACATAATATAATTCTATTACATAATTAACATTTAATATCATTAAAAATAAAAGGTAAGTGCGACATATGCGTACTTACAACACTCCTCAACCAAAGAAAAGGAACGCATATAAAACAAAACATATGCGTTTCTGCTCTAAGGAAAAGAAAAAGGAAAAATTGTGATAGGGGAGATGTCGTACATATCACAACACCCCCTTTCAAAAAAAAAGGGACACGTATAAAAACAAAATATACGAGTTACAATTCTAGAAAAAAACAAAAAGAGAAGCAAAGTGTCGACAACGATTCTGATCCCATCGTATAGAGTTAACACTGCTCCACAAAACAATCATCCCTGACAAAATCCATTTCATTCGTCAAGTTTTTATTCATTGGTACAAAATCTCTTCAACCTATTATTATGAACTACCGTATGTTTTTTACCAATTAGTATTTCTGTATTAACAGGGGATATAATTTTAGTAACTTTATACGGTCCTACGTATAAGGGTAAAAGTTTTTTTGACTGTCCTTTAGTTGGTAACTGTTCATTTCTTAATAAAACTAGTTCGTTTACTTCAGGTGTGAAAAGAGAATTGACCCTTTTATCAAAATATAATTTTGTTTTTTCTTTGCTTTTAACCAAGTTATTTATAGCAAGTTCCCTCGCTACTTGTAACCTGTGTTTGAGTTCTACTATAAAATTATTATAAGTATTTACCTCAATTGGTTCTTTATAAAAAATTGAAGGCAGATTTGCCTTATGTCCATAAATTAGTTCGAAAGGAGTAAAACCGGTCGCTGTATGCGGAGTTGTGTTATACACGAACATTGCATAGGGAATCCAATTTATCCAATCATCCTGCTTTTTACAAAAATTCCTTAGATACTCGGCAAGGGTTCTATGAACTCTTTCTAAGGCACCGTTGGTTGCTGGTCTAAATGCTGTTGTTTTTAATTGTTTAATTTTTAACAATTTGCATATATCTTTAAAAATTTTTGACATGAAATTTGTTCCTTGGTCTGTTAAGATCATATTAGGAACTCCGTACCTACAAATAACGTTAGTTACTAATGCTTTCGCGACAGTATTTGCCTCCTGGTTTATAATAGGAATAGCTTCCGTAAATTTAGTAAGGTCATCCTGTATTGTTAGTAAGTATTTGTATTTGTCGTTGTCGTCTTTCTTGGGAAGATATACTATGTCCAAAGCCAACCTTTCGAAACTATGTTTCGAAGTCGATGTAATTGTTAATGGGCATTTATTTAATTTGCACACTTTATTCTTTTGACATGATACACATTGTCTAATAAAATTTTTAACTTTTCTAATCATACTTGGAAATTTAAAGTGTGATTTTAATCGTTTAATTGTTTTAGAAACTCCTAAGTGGCCTGCTGTGGGATTAACATGAAATTCCGAAATTACATTGTTTATTAACTCAGGGTCACTAATTTTAAGTATATTGTCATTATAAATGTGTACTATTATATTTGTTTTATCAAAGATATGTCTGATCATAGTTCGTAACTGGGCAAAATCTAATTTACTTAGTTCAGACTCGAACCTGTTCATAGCTATGTTAGTAATTTTGTGTAAAGTACAAAAGTTTTTCAGATTCACTAATGCCAAAAATATTTCTTTATAATTTGGTAGATTAAAATGAAATTCCTTAATTATTAAACAGATAATAAATCTAGTATCAATTTCAACATATGCAATTTCTGATACTTCTTTTTCTTGTATTAGAAATGCATTGATACTACTAAATTTATTGATTAATTCAGGAGAATTTCCAATTGAATTTTTAAAATCTTTTGATACAAAATCTACTAATGAAAATGACGTCGGTGCGTCATATAAACTTTTATCATGTTCAATTACTTTATTGTTTATGATAATTTTATTTTTAATTATTTCTAAATAATTTTCGTATGTGACATCCATTGTTTCAACCTGAAGTGAGTATACGCGACTTAGGGCATCTACGTGTGGAATCGAACTACCTGGTCTATATATTACTTCGTAATTATATTCCTCTAGTTTTATCCGCCAACGCATAAGTCTAGAACTCGGGTCCTTAATACTCATTAACCAAGTCAAGGCTTGATGGTCTGTTACGATACTAAAAAACTTTCCATAGAGATAGGGTCTAAAATGAGCCACAGCCCATACTACTGCTAATAACTCACGTTCAGTAGTTGTGTAATTTTGTTGTGCCTTATTTAGAGTTCTTGAAGCATATGCTATTGGGTGGCTTTCCTTAATAGTACCTTGTGAAAGGACTGCACCTATAGCATATTTACTTGCATCCGTGGTTACAACGAAATTTTTACTAAAGTCCGGGTATTGCAAAACAGGTGATATGGTTAATTTATTTTTTAAAGTTTTAAATGATTCGTCGCATTGGTCTGACCATTCTAATACTTTAACATTACTGTTTGCTGCATTATATAGTGGTTTGGCTATCTCTGCGTAATGCGGTATATGTCGGCGATAATAACCAGACATACCCAAAAATGTTTTAATTTGTTTAGGACTGTTTGGAATGGGGAAATTCTTTATTGCTTCTACTTTAGAAGGATCTGGTAGAATACCTGTTTCATTAATAACGTGACCTAAATAAATCAAATCTTTATGTAGAAAGTTACATTTGGATGGTTGGAGCTTCAAATTATGTTCCCGTAATTTAGAAAAAACGTTTTTTAATCTTTGGTTGTGCTCAGAAATGTTTTTTCCAAAAATGACTACATCGTCCAGATAGATTAAGCAATCTATTCCTTGCAAACCTGTGAGAACGTGAGACATAAGTCTCTGAAACATGGGGGGGGCTCCTTTAAGTCCGAATGGCATTCTTACAAATTGATAGTGTTTAAAGTTCGCACTAAATGCTGTTTTCTCTTTATCTTCGGGAAGCATAGGGACCTGGTGAAAACCGCTTGCTAAGTCAAGGGTAGAGAAAAATTTTGCACCACTAAGTTGGTCCAGTATATCATGTATAAGAGGCAAAGGATAGGCGTCACTTGTTGTCTGCTCGTTAAGTTTACGGAAATCGACTACTACGCGGAATTGTTTATTACCTAACGCATCTGGTTTTTTTGGTACTACTAATAAAGGTGCGTTATAGGGTGAGTCGCTTTCTTCAATTATGTTGTTGACCAACAGTTCCTGAATATGCTTTTCCACAATCTCTTTTTGCGCATGGGGCAATCGATACGGTTTAACGTTAACGGGTTTAGAAGAATTAATCTTTATCTTATGACTTAATGCGCTCGTACAAGATAACTTGTCTCCCGGTAAAAAAAATATGTCATTAAAGCTGTCACAGATTTCTATTAATTCTGTTACTAATTCTGAATTGACATGTGAAAGATTTAAATTGTTTAATAAAAGTTCCTTACGGTTGTTAGGACTTGATTTTGAAAAATGGTAAATACTAAATTGATCTATCGGTATGATATTCGGTTTGAAATTACTAAGTATTATATTTTTTATTGAAGAATTTATTATTGAAATATAGAAAATATTTTTGACGGGCTTGATTAATGCATTAGCTAAAAAAACTTCAGGTAACAATTCCCTGGCTACACAAACTCCTACTGTAGAACCTGACATAGGAATTATCTTCCTCGTACGTGCTGGTAAAACGATATTGTTTATATTTATAAGTGGGAGCTCAATTACTTTGCCACGTTCTGAGAATTGTACACTGTTCATTTTTAGATTAATTACTGCATTTAGTTTCCGTAAAATATCTAACCCTATAATTCCATCGTGTTTAATGGGGAAATTTTCTGACACAACCTGTAAAGTTTGTTTCGACTTATTACTATCTAAAATTATAGAAGTTTTCAGTGAACCTAAGGTATAAGGCGTGCCTTCAGAAATACCCTTCAATAGAATTTTAGATTTATTATTAATTCTGACATTGTTATTTAAAATATTTTGTTTAATCAAGGAGATTTGAGAACCAGTATCTAATAAAAATGATACGGTTTTAGCTTTGGCTGCGACCATCTTGAATTGGATAGTGTCAACTGTTTGCTTAGCCTTAACATTTTTATTTTTACTGTCAAAACTTAGAATATCATTATTATTTTGTAAATTACCCGTATTGGTCTCATCAAAATCATAAAAAAAACATAATTCATTATTTGAATTGTGTTGTGTCTTGTTAGTAAAAGATACTTGAGAACCATCAGATATAAGATGTTTCGATCTTTCACAACAAGTAGAAGGTTCTGATAAAATTGTGGCCTCCCTACAAGTATTAACTTGAGCAATAGGGTTACCCGTATCTAGATTTTCCTTCTTAATAAAACAATACTTTTCTGTATGACCACTTTTCTTACAATGGTTACAGAACAAATTTTTAGTTTTTGTTTCGACCTTATTAGGAATTTGCTTGCTTGAAACTGGTTTACTATTAGAATTAGGAACGCTTGGATATGTTTTGACTTTAATATGCCTTCTTCTTTCTAGATTGCGCCACCGTCTCTCCAGAAACTCTGTAAATTCATTTAAGGTTGGTAATTCAGAATTATTTCTGTTTTCCCATTCCTTTGACGAATTAAAATCTAATTTGGTCTTTAAAATATGTATTAACATAAAATCTGAATGATTAGAATATATCCCCAATTCGGTTAATGCTCTAATCGATTCATTAATTTCATCTAGTAGTTTTTTGATATTGATTTCGGACTCTAAACGTATAACATTGTAGTTTATTAAATTGTTTAAACAGGTTTCAATAAGTGCTACCTTGTTATCATAACGTTTACAAAGGATGTTCCAAACAATTTCGTAATTATCATTTGTTAAAGGATAATTCTTTATGAGTTTGAGTGGTTCTCCTGACAAATTTAACTTTAAATAATGCATTTTTTCAATGCTTGATAGTTTACTATTATTACGAATTAAATTTGTAAATAATTCCATAAAACTTTGCCAATTAATATATTCTCCATCAAAAACGGTTAGTTGCATTGGACTTAAGTTCAGATTTTTTATTGAATCTATACTTTTTGAGTCGTCTACAATATGTGTATCATTCTCAAATGTTTGCTTATAATTCAACAAGTAAATAAGAGTGTCGTCATAAATACTTTCAACTTCCATAGACTTACTAACGATAGCCGAAGCTTCTTCATTTTTTAGAGTTGGAAGCAATGCTTCTACGATACTACTATATTTAACCCAAGCTTTGTCTAAGTTTTTGATTTTTAATTCAACTATTGTTAAGGATGTTGATTGGACTTCTAGATTTTTTGAAAACTCATTAATTAGATTGATTGTATTCTCAACTAGTGTGAGTGAATGAACGTTCGGTGCCATAGTACTTAATTAAAGTTATATATAATATACAGACTAAAGATTATTTTGTACCAATAAACGACTCTCCGAAAAATAGGATTCTGACAAGGAAAAATTGCTAGCGAAAACAGTAACTCACAGGAAATTTCCGATGGGGCTCAGACACCGCAGTTGTAACAGGAAGGTAGTCTCTCTGATTGAACAGACTGCTATCTAACTGCTTCAGCTCTTTACTTCTCCTTTTCAAAATTCTTTCTCGTTCATAAAGATGTTCTAAAAATATTAAACATGAATTAATATAATTGTAGAAACAATTATAGGAAATATTATAGTAGATATTCAAAAGTATTGGATATAATACTAAAAATATTGAACAATGATGCTACAAAATTGTTATTTTATAACAAATATTCAAAAGTATTGAATATAATACTAAAAAATAATAGCTTCAATGAATTACAAGGATGCTACTAATAGATAGGTTATAGCAAATATTCAAAAGTATTGAATATAATACTAAAAAAATAATAGCTTCAATGAATTACAAGGATGCTACTAATAGATAGGTTATAGCAAATATTCAAAAGTATTGAATATAATACTAAAAAAATAATAGCTTCAATGAATTACAAGGATGCTACTAATAGAAAAAAATACAATTATCAATTTATGATAATAATTGTATACAAGATAAAAAGATACTGTCTTATTATACTTAACAAAAAAAAACTTTCGATTTTGATCTATGTACAGCTGTGTGCAGGGTTCTGGAAACGATTAACATCAGTTTAGATTATTCCATTTGTTCTAGAAGCATCCATCCATTCGCTGGGGGCAAAAGATTTCTTTTTTTTTTTCTGGTTCAGCGGGCTGTTGTTTTACATCCACCGGACTTGTAGAAAAATTATGTGAAATACAGATGGATTGACGTTCTATCTCGTACTCTTCGGCAATCTTGGAAATAATCGATCGACGTAGTGGTATCCAGAATAATTGATCTGCATCCAGGTGTAGAATATATAGAAAAAAATTTTGGGCGTACCTCTTGGATATTTATGTGTAGGAATATCTCTTCGAGACCCCACCTGACACCAATGTTGTAAAATTGTGTCGTATTGTCGTTCTGGAGGAGATTACTCAGCTTACTAGTACATTCTGCAGGGATGCTAGCTTCTGGTAGTAGATTCTTCAGTTGACGACTTCCAACACCAATTACAGTAGTAATCGAATATCTTTCTTAAGATGATTAATAAGGATTCTTGTTCAGACGGTGTATTGTTGCAATTAGAGAATACTTGAGCGGTCTAAAGTAACCTCGTTGCGACATGCGACGGTTGAACAATTAGTATCTTTTTATTACTATTAATACAAACACTTTTATTAAAATATATCATTTATTCGTTGTAATATTATATCTGCTTACTTAATTACAATAGTATTTTATTAGATTAACGAAGATGACAGATATAAAACAAAATGTAATTCTATAGTGTTATAATTTAATTAATAGTTGAAATGTGCTCACTATTCAATACGTACGAAGTTGCGAATAGTAATGCTTGCTTTGAGACTCAGGAGAAGACTGGCTTTCAGCGTCTTGTGCAATTTAATATATAATAATTTATTTCACATCACAGAACGCCAATACTGAATTACCAGCATTAAATCAATATTAATCTCCACAAACCAGAGACAATATTTATAAGCGCTAAACTTAAATAATTATTCTTTACAATCTTAATACTAATACAAAAACTGTTTACATAATATAATTCTATTACATAATTAACATTTAATATCATTAAAAATAAAAGGTAAGTGCGACATATGCGTACTTACAACACTATTGTACCAATATGGCTTATAATTTGTAATTAGTAAATACTAATTATTCCTGACATAAAACTTATCTAATATTTAAATTATTTTGTAAAACCCAGTTTTGTCAATTATTATCTTTATTTCTTTGTCTCAATGAATTCACTAAATGATAATAATAATTCTCTCAATACCAAAAAAAAGTATTTTTAACAGTGTCGCCTAAAGTGTATCAGCACCATCATAACTAACCCAGGCATTAATTGTCCTCTTAGATAAATTGTTTGCTTTACGAACAAATAGAGGAGGGTCTGTAGCTGTAGCTGTAGCTGTACTATATAGGATCTGGAGGGCCCTGAAGTACTCTGTAGCCCCTGTGTTGTCAGTATTGTCCCCTCCTGGTAGATCTACTGTAGATGTAGCCCTTTGTGCCGCCGCATATTGCCCATATTCGAACGGCAACGAATGAAGATATGATTCGAAAGTGTCACTGAACTTGTCCAGCGATCACTACGCATTCAAGGTGGGTGTACGAACGATAGAGGGTAGAGGGAGAAGGGTGGGAGGAGGACAGGGGGGACTTGAAGCAGATTGAGGTGGATTGACTGTAGCATTTTATACATTTCTAAATCGAAACACACACTGATACCAGATTATTATGTTCACTTGCATTATATTTACTTGCAGACATTTTTATTAGTTGACTGATTGTAAACTCAAAGTTTCTAACCAGTGCCGTAGCTTGCCTTAGAGGGGTCCTGATCAAAATTTGTTGGGGGACCCAAATGATGGGTAAAATTTTTTCACAAAAGGAACAAAAACGCTCGCATTGAATTAATGTAATTATTTATGGTTTGGACGTTATTACTTACAATGAATACTCCTAGGACCTAAACTAGCACTTTTTTTGCCTTTTGTTCGGCGAACTTATTTATTAAATCATTCGTAGTTGAAGACGATTTAAGTTGCCCCAATTTTCTGCCTTTATAGACAATAGTGACAAGTCTGATAGCCTTTCCTGTCCCATAGAAGTGTTTAGATAATTTTTTATCAGTTTTAATTTCGAAAAACTTCGTTTTACTGTTGCACTTGTAACCGGAAGGTTCAAGATTAGAAAGCATGCTGTTATTACCTCCGGAAAACTTCCATGAGTTCCTTAATGGAATGAATTTTCTGAATTTCAGATTTTAAGCATATTTCCAAAACAATGAATTGTTCATAAAGATTAACTGACATGTCTTTACTGTATTTAGCTCACCAAAAAAAAAACTCTTCATTATCTTCTTTCTTTTATTTTTGGAAACAGCTGTTACTCCCCACTCTTTTGCTAGATCTTTGGACTCCTTTATGGAAACCAAAGAATGAATTTTGATTTCTTATTTCACTCACACAATTCACAATTCAAAAGATTACTTAGTAAAATGCTAGTTTTCTGTAAGTCATTAATTTCATGCTGCAAAGCTTTAGAAACAGGATTAATGATTTCAAATAGTGAAGAGAAAAAAAACGAATATTTGCACACGCTTGAGACCCCTATAGCTCGGGAGCCCCGCATCATTGATACTCCCTCACTAACAACACAGTTGCATTCTCATTCGGTTCGAACAGATTCGGAGCTCGCGTTTGCAATCAGTCGACCCATGTGCGGATGGCCTAATACAAAAAATTTTACTATAAAAAATATTTGTAACCGATTCCTTCTCCGTAAACATTTGGAGTCACTTTGACATCATATTAAAAATGTGTATGATTTTTTTGTCATGAAACAATTCAATTTGATTTCACTCGTTCAAGGAAAATGTCAGTGATATGAACTACAAATGTCAAAATCACTTCACCTGGCCTCACTACCATACCAGTATAGAATGAAGTTGCAAATAAACCATTAAAGTGTAACAGAGACACATATATCTTGTTTCTTTTTCTATGATATGCTGGTGAAACGAATGTGAAATTTTATCTCTACTAAAATAAATATTTTCAAATGTAAAAGAGACATCGACTATGTCTCCATTTAAATGTATGATGGTGGAAAGAGAAAGAATATTCTTATCAAAAGATTTTGACGATTTTTTTTCATAGGTGATATTTTTTGACTATGCCATTTCACCAAAATGATTACTGTGTATAGTGCATATCTATCACAAACCATTACAAAAACAAACTAATTGTTTTTAAATTTGTCAAAATACGATTCAAAATCCAAAGACACGTGTATTTTATACAATTCTAATATTAAGTTATTATTTAATATTTTCTGCTCCCAGCATCTTTAAGCTTCTGAGGGTTGGCTTCCCTTTTCTATATCTCCATTTATATTTTCATCGGTTTATTACCACTAACTTGTAGACTTTTGAGGAAATATTAAAATATGCCTTCTGTGATTCCCGGACCGTAAAAGTACTATCAAAACGTTGACATCGGATTTTCGTCAATAAAAAATGAATAAGGAACGTTCATATTATTTTCTTGCGTTCTCTTTTTCCGCAAAGTTCTTTTTTTTATAAGTTTATATTCAAATCTAAAAATAGAACCCCTTTAAATCGGATGACTTCAGCATTTTGCTGATTTTAGAGGCTATTTAGATTTATTTATTTACGACGGCACAATAGTCGAGAGCATTGAAACTTGTTGGAATTTTGACACTGGCCCTTGTAACACCAAGCCACTGATATATAACATTAAGTTAAGTAAAGAATTTTAGTTTAATGGTTAATATAAGGCACATAGAAAATAAATTATTGGATATAACCAGTATTGGTATAATGACGATAATGTAAATTAGAAGACGACCCCACGCAAGTCTTAAGATTATTTAAAAATGAAAATACCTGTACAAGGTGGCCAGACCCACGGACTTGGTCAGTCCATAACACTTGGTCAACATTTATTCAAATAAATCTACGTTCACTGGATGAGGTGCATATACTTGTACCTAGCAATTATTATAACGAAGTAACGGGTATTTAAGAAAGTTGTTTAAATCTGAGACAATCTCAAAAATACTTAGCTTGTAAATACGGATTTAGACTAGCTGTTATCGCATTGTAATTCATCGCAATGTGATTTGTTGTACAATGCAGAATTACTTACGTTAAAATAAGCAGTGGTGTAGAGAGAGACACCGTAATTCAGCGGTATACAATCAAAACTTTGGAAATATACACTATATTCGTACTACTTATAAGAATTTAATATTTTTACGAAATTATTTCATTTTCCTTAAATATAAACCATATTTATATGTCTATTTGCAAATGATGTTTACACGCTTATTTGAAACGTGCGCCACACAGCTACCATTAATTTTTACAGATGTTGCATTCTTAGAGAGTGGGATTGTGTGCTTTGTGAGGGCGTAGTCAAATGTTTTTTATACATTTTGTAATTTTAGTTCATAGAAGATACATCAATAAATGGTGTCGCTAAAAGCGGTTCTTTAAGTGGATCTTGTTTTCCCCTCATTCCCTTCTCATTCCTTAAGTTTTTTTCGTATCGAAAGATTTTACACTAAGTGAAGATCCTCTGATGCAGAGGCGGCCTTAGGGGGTGACAAGCAGAGCAACCGCTCGGGGCCTCGCTCTTGTAGGAGCCTCGCATTCTCGCGTAACAACCCAAGTAGAAAAATTCATTACTACATATGTATTTGAATCTCGTGCCTCGGTCTTTGGAAATCCCACTAGAATCACTGCGTATATCTTTTAAGGCATTCATGTAACTTAGTTTATCATCAATAATATTTGTCGTCTTTGTGCTTGTTAACTTTTATAAAACTTCCAATACAACATTTTTTTTCGTCAATTATCATCAAAAATACTTACTTACAATTTACAAATTATACAAAGAACAAGAGCCTCGCAAATATGTGCCACCCCAGGGTTCTGCCGCCCGGGGCCTCGCAAAGATCTGCTGCCTGGGTTTCGCAATCGCTAATGCCGCCCCTGCCCTGGTGGTATTATTGCCAACACAGATACAGACATGCTGGACAAAAAGGACTGAAACTTCTGATTTCGACTCTCCAAATGTATTGACCAGAACGGAGCCTACCTTGAAGACATCATTTTTAAGAAGTAATTTAAAAGAAACTTTAAATGCACCTCTATCTAAAGAAAAAAGAATAAAAATGATATCTTCAATACTTTTTGTTTTATGATTTTTTTTTAAATAAGGAAATCGCCGCACCAGTCGCTGTATAATATTATATTATAATTATTATTTTTTTTTTTTTTTGTTTATTTAACGTCGGCCTATTTCCGATGCTGAGTCCTTTCACCGACGACCTATTTCAATGTTGGCAGTATTTATGGTGTCGTAACCTCATATATGTGGACTACACCACTGCCTAATAACTGTACGATTACGTATGACCATAATCAATATAAGTTCATAATAACCAAACCCAGAAAATATATATCTGGTCCGGGGATCGAACCCGAAGACACAGCAGTCGGCGTCAAGCATCAATGCTCTCGCCCACTGTGTCGTCTATATATTATAATTAGTATTAGGTTTACTTATAACAAAAAAAAAAATACTCATCTTCATTTTCTTGATTTTGTTTGCGAAATATTAATAAAAGAAAGTCAGATTCTAGAAACCATCTCCACATTTATTAAAAAATACTCAGTAACCAGTGGCATTAGGTAATTCTTTCTAAGAACCATCAAAAACACAAGATCAAAATAAAAACAGCTTTTACCAAAACAACTTTATGAATTGATAAGCTTAGTGGCTTTAAAAAAGGGAAATGCGAACGCTCTTGTTATTCAAAGAATCAAGTATACTTTGTACAAGTATCGTTCATCACATGCCCTGGAAACATTCATTTCAACACAAAGAAGTTATATTTATAGATCTATCAAAAAAACATGTTTTGTTGTTTTTTAAATACAAAAACAAAAATATTTTTTAATAAAGATGTTAAAATGTTAATTATTATTGTACTGATATAAAATTTTATTTTATACTCGGAATTTTTGGAAGATTTTCGTTCATTCCGTGCGTCTACATGTGCTGAGCCTATCCTATAAATTGGTCGGATGTGAATCGGTCGGACGTGAATCGCAATTATTATTCTTCAGGCATATTACAGTTTTGTCTGTATAATGAGTTCTTGGAGCATTGAAGAAGAATATACTTTACTGTTAGTGGGCTGTGTCATACTTTGGGCTGTGAACAATATCCAAATAACGAAATTCACTTCGGTTTTTGTAGCCGAAAACGTACAAGGCAGTAACAGCTTATAACTTTTTAATGTCTCAACATAGACACGAATTTACTTTTTTTGAATTTATTATTTTAAATAAATTACCTATTAAATTCTTTGTTCCTAATTTTCTTTTTATGATTATTTAAACAACCATTTATTTATTTATTTGTATAATTAATTAATTAATTATTCATATATAGTCCAGACCACCCATTTTATGCAAATTAGTACGTGCCCTTCAGTCAGAGCAGGGTTGGCCAAAACCTTTTGTTATGTTAAACTGGATTTGAAGCTTTGCTATGTTGTTCAACGTTTGACGTCCCTCCACCTCCATCCCCCCGCCTTCCACTCTATTTAAATTAAAACATAATAAGAAATCTGCAGTATCTGCGAGATTGCTTTATAATTAAATCATGTATGATGGAATTGTAAAAAGAATTAATATATTCATATTTTTTCATTCATTTTCTCATCAATTTAAATATTTTGTAAATAATATTTTCTGTAATTTATCTTTAAGCCCCATTCCCACTTACCGAGTTTTAGTGTTAATTTAAGGTTTTAGCCTAAAATGTATTAATTGTATTAATAACAATAACTTATATTAAATAAAGATAGTAATTACTACAAGGTAATGTATAGTACTGATGCATGACGCATGAATTCGTAAGTTAAATTAAAATTAAAAACAATTAGTGGGAATTGGGCTTAACTTAATGAAGCAAAAGGTAAAATGAGCGTGTGGCTTTACTTGAGTCGAATAGCAATTGGTCAGGGTTTAAGCGTTGGTTGAGCGGCTAGAAATCTCAAAACAAGCCGTTTTCTATGCTCTGTGCATGTGTTGTGTCACAATACATACATACCACGTACCGATACGACAGTACGCCAAGTGTGTATTGTAGGGTGTATTGGAGTTGTTTTGCGGTAACATAATTTATCATGAGAACAAGCTTTTACTTTAATTTTTGTCGATTCACCACTGTTATGAAAGAGACTATTGCACTCCCTTTCATATCCCCTTCCAGTGTATTCGTTTGGTCCCTTTCACGTATATGCTTGGTTAAAATTCGGACGACTTTGTCGCTTGCAGTGTGCGAGATTCATTACATTTACAGGTTTCGAAAAGGTTGGATAGGTAAAGCGTAGTAGCGCGTATACGTTCGAAATTTGCCTAAATACGCTTGAAGTGTGCGACAGGCCTTAGAAAGAATTCTTTATTCCATGCGTGCATATGAGTAATGTTTATGATATTTCCACCTTTACTAGTACCTGACTAGGACCCTATCTGGCTAGCCCTAATAAGGCATGCCTTGCCAGCGCCTGAACAGGATCTCACAATTAGTACTGGGGTCCACTAAGTCTAAGTAGTCACAGTTATTTTAACAAAAAACTCTTCATGTGTTTTTTTGCGACAAATTTGCATCGGTTTTGCACCTAGTTTGAACATTTCCAAATTGTATCTTATCCAAACAAGTTTGTGTATTTACGGCCCTTATATTTATCTGCAAAGTTTTATTGTCTTTGAATACAAATCCTTAAACACTCTACATTTTTATTTAATAACATTGGCAGCGCATACAACAACAATACCTCAAACATTTTACGCTTCCTGCACCCCTCAGTGTCACCCCTTAGTGTCAAGTTGTATTCAGTCCTACTCCTTAAAGAATCCAAATAATGTAACGTTTCTCATAATAATAAATATTTTGACAAAACGAAACGTCAAACACACCACCGTATAACAAGCTGTTTATTCCCTGTATTCCCTATATTCCTGCTCCCGGTATAAGATTACCAAAGGAAATGGGGAATTAGGACTCTAGTGAACGCAATTAGGGAGTGTATTTGATCCAACGATCCGACGATCCAATCCTCTTAAACTAACAAGAGAGAGAGAGAGAGGGAGTGAGGTAGACAAACTCCTAACTCATGGTGCCACCAAAATACTGTCAAATTGCAATATCGTTTAATTAGTCGCTCGCTGTACGAGTAATTTATATTAGACGAAGATTAAGGAAGCTTTATAATATGTTAAATTAGTTTTAGATATATATTAAAAGAAAAACTTGTTCAACGTTGATGAATTTGTATTAAACTAGACAGAGGCGGCAGCAAGGCCGCATAAAGGCAGCCCATAAATCATCAGAAACTATAACATTTATTTTCAGATTTAAAAACTTAACGTTTATAATGAAAAATTTGTTAAACCAATGCCACTGGTCAGCGGCTTCTACAGTGTGAAAGGGAATTGTGACTAGATACAATTTATATCACTTTGGAACTAGAAAAAGGTAATTTGAGATAGGCCGGAAGGCAATTATCACTAAATACAATTGTTGTCGAGTGAAAGTTATGCCGTCTGCACACGGGTCGACTGATTGCAAATTAGCCGCGCAACTATGTTTCCAACGAAAACGAAAAACGAGCCATGTCGAGTCGTTTTTCGTGACCCTCTAGAATTTTTAACAATAACATAATAGGGTATGTATTTAAAATCTTTTCAAAAGTATTTGTACACATCTCTGCTCATGATGTTCACCATCAAAAGCATGCCTAGTAAACATTTGGTGAAATAGAATGGCTTGGTGAAGTTCTAGTCACTCGTACGCTCAATTCTAACGTTTTACAAGTTGGAGCAACACACAGAAAATCAATTTTAGTTCAAATTGATTCCCTACCTGTCACATAACTCGCTTTTACTCCACAGTGAGGTGTTGTTGCGCCGTCTGTAGCTCATAAAAGAGACATTCCCTATGAACGACTGAATAGAAAACAAACGCGTTAATGACAAAAAACTCATAAAAAGTAATAGAAATGAAATTGAATTTACTCCAAAATGTTTACTGTGACCTAGAAACACAGTCGCTCAAAACCAATTTCAAATCAGTTTTTTTTTCATTCGAGCTTGTGCGTTCTCTCACTAACAACACAGTTGCATTCTCATTCGGTTCAGATTCGGGGCTCGCGGGGCGTCGACCCATTTTCGGACGGCCTTAAAAAAATTAATTTCAGATTTAGTTCTCGAAAGAAATTAAAATCGTTGAATGCAATAAGTGAAGTGCAATATTTAAATTTCAGTTTTCAGCAATTATAAAATATCATCGGAGAATAATGACCCTTATTATACAGTCATTATACAGTGATGAAACTTTAAAATTGCTGAAAATGACATAGAGAATAAGGCAGTAAGAGATAAAAGAAATTGAAAAATATCAGAGAACTAGTGTTTACCCCCATCGCAAAGCGACGTCTTTTTAGTGTGTATGATTTGAATTCAATAAAAAATTTCGAAATTTCATTTCAAATTTTAATTCCATTTTCAAATTGAAATAATTAACTCGTTCAATATTAAAATAATTTTTCATATAATTGACTATAAAAAGAAATTTTTTTTTAAAAATTCTATTTGTATATTCAATTTATTTAACGTAGCTATATTTGCGACACAGAACCGCAGATATGGTTTCAGGCCTCTTAAATGTGAACTACACCACAGCCTAATAAGCAGTTATGATTATAAGAGCACATAATCAATTTAAATTTGATAACAATCAAACCCAGAGAATATAACTCTGGTCGGAGGATCGAACCCGAAGACAGAGCAGTCAGCGTCAAGCATAAATGCTCTCAGCTATTGTGTTGTCTCATAAATATTTTATTCAAAGCTTGGTAATATAATGCAGAAAATAAAATGTATAAAAATCAATAAGATTTTGTAGATCTGTATTTATAGAAATTAATAAAACAGTACAGGACAGTTGTCAAGAGAATTGTTGAGTGACTCAAGACTACTGTGACTTCTGTGACTTCTGGTTCATACATTTATTAGACAGTGGTGTAATTTACATATATGACTCCAGGCTCATAGAAGGAGGTCGTCGGTGATGGGACTCAGCATAAGAAATAGAACGACTTTAAATAAATTAAATAAAACTAAAATAAAAATTAATATTGTGTGAGTTGGTAATACTAAACGTTGCCGGGTCTAAGGCTGGGTTCACACGGCATTGTACTACACGTTTTTTTGCAGTATAAATCTTATCGCATAAATAGCGGCGCATCAATTTTACCTTTCGCACGATGTTTGTACTGCAAAAAAACGTACACAGCTTAACACGTTTATCGAATACTCACCGGACTTGTCAAACAAATCGAATGAACTTTAACGGATTCGGCTTGCAGTAGCGCATAGTATTATGCAGTATCTTTCACACGGCGAGACTTTTATCGAATAGTAACCGAACAAGTGTTTAGTGCTGAAGTATCATTTGCACGTGTTTTAAATTTATTATTTGAAAATGTTCGATGAATCTTTTATAGATAATGATTTATTGATTTCTTTGGTGGAACAAAATCCTGTTTTGTGGACAAAGCTATGGAATTTTATAAATGCAAATCGAGTGGCATCACAGACAATATTTTATTCAAGAATTACAAATCAACAATAAATCATCTACTATAAATTCCAGCAGTGCAATCTAACAACAATACATTCACTTCAAAGTTCGATTCAAAATTAATTAATATTAATAAAACTTAGTTAATACCTATATCAAACAGCGTTTTTTTATTTCTTTACTTACCTTAAATATATAGCAAATTTAATTTTAGTACATTTATTTTCTTGATCATTCACTTGAATTGGAGCTCGCCCTGTTGAAGAACCTTATGTAATTACTGGACAAATTTTAACAATTTTATATTTTTTATATTATTTAATTAATCCTTTAGTTAGAAAATTTTGAGATAATATACTAAATTAGTTGATGAGCTTGAATAAACATATGTTTTGAAAACATAAGATAGAAAATAAAAATTTCTATTGACTTTACTAAAATAATTTCATTAATAAAATAAAATTAATTAAATTTTTAAACCTAAAAAAAAAAATTAAATAATTTAAAGCCATATTTTTCAAGCTAAATATATTAATTTATCATAACGAAATCGAGGTAAAGTTCCTCGAACTCAAATAAATAAAAAAGACAAAAATGTTAACTTAATAAAAAATATTAAAGATATTACATCACATCCTAAAAAGATTGCACTAAATAATATTCTTATAAATAAAATACTTGCATACTCTTCTAAAAAAATTAATGCAAATCCTCCTCTTCTATATTTTTATTATTATTTTTTCTTTTTTTTTGCCATATCAAAACTGTGGCTACACGTGTTTACTAATAATAATTTACCGTGTGAATATCCCGCTGATTATACGTTTAAAATCGAATACTGTAAAAAACGTGCAGTATAATGTCGTGTGAACCCGTAAGTAGCGTCAAAGTAAGTGCCGTAGTAACGTTAACCTTGACACCAGAAAACATAGGCAATCACTAATACCTCTACGCAAAAACAACTGCTTTGTTAATTCTTTTTTTGTAATTAGTAACTGCTAAACAATATCTTTTAGTTTATGTATGGATTTATTCACTTTATTGTACATTGAATGTAATTTGATTATATGTGTATTATTATTAAAATAGTCATTAGTATTAATTAAATGTACTAATTAATTATACATAATGAGTATCTATCATTAATTCCATTTGTGATATTTTTTGTTCACTGATTTATGATTATCATTTACTTCCAATATAAATAGCGTTATTAAAACCAGAATAATTGGTTTTTGAATATACACGTACGTATATATAGGGTGTTTGAACAAGAGCTGTCATTTCAAATTTCGCGCCATTTTTTAACTGTCAATATACAACCGACCGAGCGTGAACTGCTAGGGCAGCACTGCTGACGAAGATTGCGCTGTCAGTGTTTTATTTTTAGAACTAAATGGGTATAATAGATATAACAAGATATACTACAATAACGTACGAAAGAAAATTTTTAAAATGAAAAATATGATTAAATACGGTTTCCGGTCATTATTAAATAATCGTACACATTGCCAGAATAATTCAAATCATTATTTAAATCTAGTCATGTATATAATGTTGTGGAAAAAGAATTAAACAGGCAAGTGACGATAACTTGTAAAGTTGTACCCCAAATCACATAGGTTTATACAGGTCTTACAACCTCTTTTGAGGGGTTATATAGTACAGTTAGAATTTTCAAAAAATCGTTTCTTTTTAATTTCATTTTCGAAATGTACATATATTTAAGTACACCCACAGAAAATTTCAAGTTAATTACTCTTTCGTCAGTGATTAAGATTTGGAAACGGCTGAACCGATCAGTTTCAAATTTTAACACAAGCTTCTTTAGTATATTTTTTAGTAATTAATCGAAGTTTTTTTCTCACCGATAAATATATATTTTTTTATGAACAATTTAGGTACAAAATTTTGGTCAATAATCGATTTTTTTTTGAGAAGCCGCCATTTCTTCAAAATAAATTGTTTTGCTTATTCCTTCGATTAATTACAAGATTATACATTACTTTAACGAAATCCGGTTGGTTTTTTCATTTTAGATGATTCAGTCCAGAGATATCATGGTCACCGCAAGATGCCTTTTTTGAGAGGAGTTCCTGGAGATCAGCCTAAATCAGATTAAAATTAATATTTCTACAAATATAAAAATGTTAAAATACAGTTAAAAGTTACCATATGTGTAAAAAGAATTTACATTAATTAATTTAAAAGTCTTCTCAGGAAATTTTTTGGAAAAATTTATTTTATTGGGGCTTTTGACTTAAGCATGAATTACCGCCAAACTCTCGTAAGAGGAACTATATAAGTGTTCCTCTGACATAATCAATGAAACAATGAATAGTTCAGAGAACAATTTGGTGACAGTTAGTACTCGATCTACGTCACCACACGGATAAACGTTTATCTATCTCCATCATACTCGTAATTAACATCATCTACATTACCATTAATACAGAAATGTTAATTTAATTTAATTTTAAACAATTAATGTTCACAAGCTCCGAGGCTGTGGATTTACTTATCACAAACAATAGAATTCGAGGAATGTTAATGAACTCACAAGACTTTAATACGATTAATTAATTGTGAGATTTCTCGTTGATTGTGGGTCTGAGTCTGGAATGATGGGAAGGGGATGGGTTGTATAAGAGGGGATGTCGTAGGCAATTTCACTTACTAATACACTTATACTATAGTTTGCGAGATTGTTTTGTGATCTCCTATCCTGTAGAGTTTAGAGTATAGAGTATAGTGTTGTTATAGACTTAGCAGTAGAAATGCTGCTAGCTAGTTAGTATAAAAAACAGAACTGTACTTTATAAGGGATGTTAGTGAAACAAATTAGGGGTGTTTTTTATGACTTTCATTTAAATAGAAAATTTGTTTTATGCATACTAATCGTTTGTAGTATAATACGTCTTGTTTTTCTTTGTCTGAATTACTTGTTTTACAGGAATATAAATTATAAAGGGTCAAGCTTAGATTTAAAAAACATAGCTCTTGCTATTTTCAACTGAATTTTAATTAAGAACAGTAACTTACTAGATAAAAGGGTTGTGTATTTAATTGCATATTAGATACTCGTAAAAATGTCACCCTTAGAGAAATAATTCCATATATTGAATCCAATGGCGACGTTAATGAGAATGATCAAAGTGGGTCGGAAGAGTAATATATTTTTTTTTTTTTTTTTTTTTTTTTTTTTATTTAACGTCGGCCTATTTCCGATGCTGAGTCCTATCACCGACGACCTCCTTCAATGTTGGCAGTATTTATGGTGTCGTGGCCTCATATATGTGGGCTACACCACTGCCTAATAACTGTATGATTATGTATGACCATAATCAATATAAGTTCATAATAACCAAACCCAGAAAATATATATCTGGTCCGGGGATCGAACCCGAAGACACAGCAGTCGGCGTCAAGCATCAATGCTCTCGCCCACTGTGTCGTCAAGAGTAATATATATAAGACCATATCTCCAATTTTATTACAACAAATTTAAATCGTAGTTTTTTCGTTTTTCTTGATTATAACTAGAAATGTCGATTTATAAGACAATATCTCCAATTTTATTAGGAATTGTAAATTTTTAATCAAACTTATTTGCTGCTCTGAAATCAAAGTCTTTTATTTTAGTAATTTACATACACATTATAATAATTACACTGTTTAACTTAAATCATACTATCTTACCTGAAATCAACAATTAACAACACTTAAAGTTTATTATTTAAATTATCAATTCCCTTTAATCTAATTTTACCCTGTGTTGGCCGTTATTCCTTAAACGTCATCTATAGAGTCCATGAGTTTATGATTACTGTCTTTGTCAAACTAAAGAAATATAATTTCTTTACATATACAATACATATCTTTATTAAAAATTAAATTAGAGTATATATAAGTTAAGAAATAATTAGTATGTATGTTGTAGGTTGTGTTTTTGGTTTATGTGCATTTTGGCTTTGCAATTTCCTAGCATTTATTTTCGCAGTTTATTTGTTATGTTAGAAAACAATGGCGCTATACATAGGTCTATCAACGGGAAGATTCAAAATAAGGCTGTAAATTTAATTTTGACCGTATGGTTCATTTTTAATCCACCAGGATCGTTTTGATTCTAGTCCTGTTCTACACATGGAAATGCTTGCGATTTCTAACCTAAGTTTTAGTAAAAGTGCTCTTAGTATTGATAGAAATACATTTTTATTTTTGACATTAATGCTTGACGCTGATTGCTGTGTCTTCGCGTTTGATCGCCGGATCAGAATTATTTTTTCTGGGTTTGGTTGTTATTCAGTTAATTTGATTATGGTACATACATGTTCATAAACAAATCAAGCAGCGTTGTTATTCAATCAAAAATTTAAAATAAGACTTATAAAATATTAGTTCACAAGTTCATTTTTACATTATCGAGCCGAACCTAATTCCCCAATATCAACAATCGCTTGCTAAGCACAATTAGTTGGTACACATTTAGCATTATTTAATTTATGTCAACAAAATATTTAATTGTCAACAATTTATGAATAGATTGTGTAAATACAGGAAGATTTATTGCATATTAGGCCTAGGCCCCATTGAGGTATAATTCCGCGCAAAAATCACCACGACACAAACATATTTTTTTCGTTATCTCTTTTTTGTAGAATATATAGTTGAATTGGGACACACGCACCTCGGAATTAATTCTACAATATCGTATGTTCTTGCCGGCGTATCTCTTTGGAAGCAGTATGCATCTGTTGCTGCATCTCTTTGAATATCCATTAGCACGACAAGATATATAACTATACACTACACTACACTATTCTTGAGGGCTTGTACATTTTATATTGCATGTGACGTCACAACGCTTGCCATAATTTGTGGCATAGCTATAACTAAATATTTGATCCTTCCTTCCTTCCTCCTATATTATAATGTTCCAAGTGTTGTTTATATGTTTACGCGATTCATATGGTTCATAATTTTCTTAAAAATTACGTATTTTGTAAAGAAAACATTCTAAGACTGTTGTAATTACCCGTAATACAACAGTATAAAACCGAGTCAAGTACTGCATATAAACTCATATGAATTTATCTGCAGTGTATGCTAGGTAAGTTTTATAATACGGAATTAAAACCCCACGTGAAATTATTCCTCAATGGGGTCTAGGCGTAAATTAGTTTTCCAATTGAACGAGTACGAGTATAATACAACAAAATAATATTTATATTTAATAGTTATTGTGAACAATATATATGCAGAATAAAATAAAATACAATTATAATAATTCAACATTGATAGGTTAACGACTTTAGAAATACTCGTACAACAGAGTACAGTGACTATAGTCTGCATACACCACTCGCCAGTCGCCAGTCGCCACTCTCACTCCCACGCACTTCTCTTGTCTTCTACTCTCAGAGGTTTAAATTAGCTGACATCGAATCAAAATATATTTCTTCATCTTTATTTGAATTGCTTTACACATGTTAAACTTAGTAAAGATTTTGAACGAGCGATAAACAAGAGTCGATTGTTATGTAATTTATTTGTTTATTTAACGTCGGACTATTTCCTATGCTGGGGTCTATCACCGACAACCCTCTACTATGTTCGCAGTTTCTATGGTGGTGTGGCCATGATATGTGAGCTACATTGCATGAGTAGCTACACTGTAAAAGATTGTCACATTTTGCAGACCCCACCACCTTAGTGTGATGTCTCACAATTTCAATTAATACATTCTTTTGTAATATTTTATTGTTTTTAAAATTAATAACGTTTCTTAACTCTCTTTTTACCTTTTTTGTTCTTTCTTTAAACTCTTTTTATATAATTTTTTTATATTGCATGTGACATCTCAATGCTTGTTACAACTTGTCAAAATTTGTGACATTGCTATAACTAAATATTTGATCCTTCCTATATTATAATGTACCAAGTCAAAGTTTATTTGTTTATATGTTAACGCGATTCGTATGCTGGCTCGAAAACGGCTTCGCGCATTTTCTTTAAAATTGTTTATTTCGTAGAGAAATTTTTTTAAGATTCTTGGCATCCTCGTATTGTCCCCTGAATTTTCTGAAAAACTAATTTGTAATTTTGGAAAACCTAAAAAAAAATGTTTACTCTTTGTTATGTAACTTTTAATTCATAAAAAGTCGACAAGTCGAAAATAGAAAGTCGAAATTTTGCATGTGTAATAAATTATTCAATGCTAACATATTTCGTACTTTAGAAATTGAAAAATTGATTAAAGAGCCGTTGCGAAAATTGGGGTGTCCGCTAGGGAACTTTGGAAAAAGTTCAAATTTTGGATTATGTAATAATTATAATTAAAATTTCAAAAACAAAATTTTATTTGGGGGCGGTTTTTGCTAAGGGGAAGAATTGTGCTAGAGTTGATATTTTGTATATGGACTAACTTTGGTACCTATTTTAGATATAAAAAAAAATCCCAAATTTAGAAAAAAGTTGGTCAAACAACGAATATATTGAATTGAAAAATTATTTTATTATCGAACGAGTTAAATATTTCAATTTGAAAATAGAATTAAAATTTGAAATGAAATTACGAATTATTTTATTGGATTCAAATCACACACACCAAAAAGACTCCGTAAACATTCGGATATTTAAAAAATTAAAAATGCAAATATGGATATATTAACAGTTATTTCAATCAAAATTAAAAAGACGACTCCTAAAAAATGAGTTGACAAGCCCATTATCATTAAAACAAAATCAAGTCATCGTTCTCTTCGTGGTTTATTATAGCAGTGTTTAATTTCTTAACACCTCTTCCGAGTATAATCATTTAAAAAATCTCTCATAAAAGAAACAAAGAAAATAATCATCGACGGTTCTCTTTACGCTCTTCTATTCATTTCTGGAATGTAAGCCGTACTAAAATTCACGGCGCAAAACTTGACACCTTAAAATGAATCGCACCCCTTTTAAGTTCCAAACCGCGAAAGTCATAAATAACAGGGGCTATAGAACCACGATCTTACATAAAGCATCTGTAGTATTTAATGTTATACACAGCGCCCAATACAATACTTAAACAGGGTCGGCTGCGGTGTTTGCTTAACGAAGAAAATGGCATTTTCCGTAATATTTATTTTACTATCTAGCAATATGACGTCAGAGTAACTTGTTATATTTTCTGGATTTGGTTATTGTCAAAGTTAAATTGATTTTGTGATAGGAGTCAGCATCGGAACTAGGCCGATGTTTGAATAAATAAAATAAAATTGTCAATATCTAGTTGTCTCACTAATGAACTGCACGATGGATGTGGATGGTATTAGGGCTTCACACGAAACGAGATAACGCGAGAGTTTCAAAAATCTCGCTTCGTTCTCGTTAGTTTAGAAAGAAATAGGTATCGTTTTAGTCTCGTTCGCGTCACGTAATCTCATTATTGTGAGAACTTACTCCTAAGATAGTCTTAAACAAAGTAATTTATTATATTATTTGGCTAATTATTTTTTTTAATCTAAATTTTTCACACACTAAGCAGATCGCTTTTTTCTCACCATTAATTGTATCAAATTTAGAATAAAATTTAAGAAGAATTTTTTTGATCAGCTTGTTCAATTTCACTTAATGCATCATCACTTTCATCTAATCTCGGTTTTTTTGTCAGGTTGACACTACATTTTTGCGGAAAAATGTCCTCAAACAATCGCATTGTAAATAATTTATATTCACATTTATTTTCCCTTAAAACACTCGTGTTTGTTCGGTTACAAATGTTGTAAAAGATAAAATTATAAAATAAAATATTTAACAGATGTTTGTTTACCAGATTTTATATTTCGTAAATTTACGACATAACTTTTTTTGTAATAGAAAAAGATTGAACCTTTATGTTGCTGTTAGTTTATTTTTTTAGCAATTTTTTTTTTTGAAATAGCGACAACGAGACTCTCGAGTCTCGCTGTATATGGTCACGGTACCGTCTCAATCGTTTTCAGACGAGAAAAGTCTCGTGCTCGTGTGAAGCCCTAGTTGGTACGGACGTGCGTAAATCATTTTGCAGAGTATAGCAATCCAACCACAGATCAGTACGCCACTGTATAGACCCACTAGTCCTTCATTCTGTTTAATTTACGTAACGACTTTGGTCTATACTGTAATTCCAGTCCGAGGTCCGTGGTCCGCCGTCCGTTTGTTAACGACACCACACGACGACACCGCATGACGACACCGCTCGACGACACCTAACTCATTTCCGCATGGACTTCAATTAATTTTATAAACACAAATGTTTTTTTTTAAATGAATTTATTTGAGAAAGTAAAAAGGATATTAAATTTACAACAGAGATTGTGTCATACTAATTAGTCCTTTAAAGAAAAAAAGCCAAAGGTTTACGTTTACCATTTTATACAATAACAAAATTAATGTGGGGCATTAATTTAACTGGTACAGTCACCCGAAAAAGACATTTGTAACTTTTTACTTTTATATTGTACTTGTACGTGTTGAATGGACTTGTGTTAAATTGTGTACTTAATCGTTAATGGAGTACAATCAGTGTCATAAATTATTGTCTTCCGAAATTAAATTCTAATTACTTTTACTTACCTTAAAAATCAAAAAGGATTCATTTTTTATCATATTCGAGTATAATAATATTTCAGGTGTACATTTTTAAAAGTTTATATTCTTATTTCCTGTAATGTTCAGAGTTGAATTTTGTTTGCTTATTCAATGTTTTATTTTTATTTAATGTCGGCCTATTTTCGATGCTGCGTTCTATCACCGACGATCTCCTACTTTGTGAACAGTTATTATGGTGTCGCGGTCTCATATATATTGACCACACCGCTACTTGATAGATTTATGATTATGTATGTACATAATCTCGAAATGAAATTACTAATTAATTTGTTAAATTTTATTGATAAATATTAAACAAGCGTCGGTTTGTGACGGGGCAAACTTTAGCTATTAAGTCCAATGACTTTTTTTCAATTGAATCTGTATTTTATTTTTTTGAAAATATTGAGAATTAATTTATATAATATATATATATATATATATATATATATATATATATATATATATATATATATATATATATATATATATATATATACATATAATTGTTATTTATATTTTATTATATATAAATACGAGTATAATAAAAATAATTAAAAAACTAAAAATGGGACAGAGAAATTTCTGTTTAATACAGTCTTCATGCCTATAATTATACTAGAGTTTACACCCGTCTATTATTAATAAAGAACCAAGATACAAGCAAAAGATTTTATTTACTTATTTTTCATATAGATCGCTTTTAAGAGACTCAGTCTCGGAATTAAATGAACGGAATTAAAAAAAAAACGAATGATCCTGAGTACAATTCCTATGGACTGAATTACAGTTCATGGGAATCGACTCAGGATCATTCGTTATATAATTGAGCATAACCAATAGTTAATCATCTCAGCTATAAGAGGACAACAAAAGTAAATAAGAATAATTGTATTATACTATATTCAACTATTTTAATTATTCAAATAAATAGTTCCGAGACAGTGGGCGAGAGCATTGATTCTTGACGATGATTGCTGTGTCTTCGAGTTTGATCCGCGGACCAGATATATAATTTCTGGGTTTGGTTGTTATCAATTTATATTAATTATGGTCATTCATAATCGTACACTTCTTAGGCAGCGGTGTAGTCCACATATATGAGGCCACAACACCACAAATACTGCCAACATTATATAGGAGGTCGTCGGTGATAGGACTCAGCATCGGAAATAGACTGACGTTAAATAAATAAAAAAAATAAAAAATATTAATACATAGTGCATTGTTATGCACGGTTTCTAAGATTAACTCCGAATTATTAAAAATGCAACATTTATAAGAAGTTACGAACATCTATACATTTAAGAGTGTACGAAGTATTTGAATTGGAATCAAATTACAAGCCATAGCTGAAGAGCCCTAGAAGGTCGTGAAAAAGCAAAACAAAAGTGGAGTGAGTCGAAAAGACACATTCTTACAAATTTGTTATGAATTCTATACATATATAAAATGTATCTCTCATATTCTTAATATAACCGTCTGTATTAGGGTTGCCAACCTTATGGTTGTCTTCGTTTGGTGTATTAAGCCTTATGCCTCGTACAGATTGGTGCGACTTAAACTTGCGACATCCAACATTTATATATTTTCATTCATAACACTATTGACACTATTTAGACTTGAGTGTACTAAATGTGTTGTACTTTACATCTAACACTAATAAAACCCTTACTTATGCTATTTTTAAAAATTCTATGTAGTATTTTTATGAAACAAAAATGTTTCAATATGATGTCGGAAAGTCTAAAGAAATTACGGTTTCCTTCGATAAATCAATTGTAATATTTGCAGTCACAATTGCCCCAATTGAGTCGGACACTAGACATTTGTCTTTCTTGTTTATTGGTTAATCCGAGATTGCCTGTGTTGTATAATTTACTTTAAAAATAACGCCAATGCTACTTAAATTTTTTATTCAGATTACATGGCTTGCGTGTAAGGTTTATGAAAACCCATATTTTGAAAACTCGACGGGTCGGGTCCAAAATTAAGTATTTATCACAATTAATTTATTATTTAAGTTATTACATAATAATTTCACAACCTATTTTGTTTTACTATATTTAAGAAACACCAAAGCATTTAGGGACTTATCCCCCAATGCAAATCTAAGTTTGTTGTAAAAATTTGCAGACACCGAGAATGTTCGTTCGTTATCCGTGGAAGCTGGTTTTACTGTGAACAGCACGGCATAAAGCTTCTCTAAGTTCAAAGTTTATGAAAAGAGAAAACTCCTGCTTTACCCCTCCAAAATCTTCATCCTCTATCACAACACTCACAACAGCTTTTTTTTAAATTAAATTAAATTCTTCATCCATTGTTAATTTCTTTTCATCGTCATCGACCAATAACGATTTCTTCAAATTTTCCGCAGAATAGACTGCCAAGTCTATTAAAAATTACTCATTACCTACCTACCTAACAATACCTACTTACCTACCTACCTGTGTATCTGAACTTAAGGTTTGTTCTGAAGAAACAAAATTCCCCAGTAAACAATTTGGTGAAGTGCCCTATTTAGTGACATTTCAATCACTATTTCACTTCAATTATAGTTCGCATCAACTTTATCTTCATTTGTATTCCGACAGGTGGAGTGGTTCCGTCATCTGTAGCCGATAAAGTAGACATTTTATGTGAAAAAATGTGAGAAACTGAACTATAAATGAACTCTTTTATGACAAAAAAATCATGACGCATCTTCAATATGATGTCAAAGTGACTCCAAAATGTTTACTGGGTCAGCTCTTTGAACGACTTAAATAAATTCATCAAGTTTGAATGCATTCTATCATTCAGCCGTTTCTCAATGTTTTGCAGCAATTCACTCGCTATTTGACTTCTTGAATCCGCCATCCTTTTCTTCATATAATTCAATGCGATGTCAGCTAAATATAGTGTTGTGTCATTACGACTTAGGACTTTAGAGGTTCAAGTTCATTCATTATGTTCAAAATCACTTCAGCACTTCAAAATCTATTAACTCCAACAATTGTGAACAGTATAACTCTCACGAAAACACTAATCGTATTCGCTAAAGAACTTTTTGTGACCAAACTATGCCATCATTTTGTTTTGTAACCGGACCCGGATTCGTTGAGTTTTACACTTGGATCTCGGGTGCGGACCCGGTACAGAATCCCTACTTGTGTGATATTAAAATAAATAACACAACATGGGGCTGATTATCTCCTATGTCCTTCCATAGGTTCTGGAAGAGCATGTTTTCTCTCTGTTCAACACAAGAGGGCTATATAAATACACACTTGATTTGTTTTCTCTCTCTCTGTTACTTTCAAAAGTTGGCAACCCTAGTCAGTATATTGTAGTAGTATACTAGATATTCGGTGAAGGAATATATAACAGATCTTAAGAGAGAAAGTGAGCATTTATGTGACTATCCCACCAGACCCCTAACGCCAAGTTTGAGACTTGGGGATGTAAGCCCTAGGGGCTTGTACAGTAATATCTGTTGATGCGTCTGATTGTATGTTATAAATACGTTTGTAGCTATTCAGTTCAGACGGCTACAAAGATGTCGAATAAGAAGAAGTTAAGAAATTATACAGCAAAAATACAATTATATATTTTGAGATCTTTATTTCATAAGAAAATTTATATACGTGAGAAAAATGTTGATAGAATCAATGTTACTCACTTGTCACTTGTTACTTGCACTAATAGAAGAAGAATTCAGTAAGGCATGTAGCACACTGCAAGCGTATTTAAGCAATGGCGAATTCGGACTGCTTCTTTGCATGTGTTGTTTCACAATACATACATACCACGTACCGATACAACAGTACGTCAAGTTAAACATGTGTATTGTAAGGTATATTGGAGTTGTTTTGCACCAACATACTTTTACATACATTTCCCTTCCCATCTGAGATGGCTGATTCCATTTACAATGTAGGAATAGGTTTAGCGTTGTAGCATGTATTCGTTTGGTTAAAATTCGCTAATATACGTTTCCAGTATGAAATCCACGTAATGCCTCGTACAGATTGGTGCGACATAAACATGCGACATCCAACATTTATATATTTTCATTCATAAGTTGACATTATTTAGACATGAGTGTACTAAATGTGATGTACTTTTAACGTACAGACTAGTGCGACATAAATATGCGACACTAATAAAACTCTTACTTATGCTGTTTTTAAAAATTCTAGATAGTATTTTTATGAAACAAAAATGTTTCCTAAATCGAAACATCTAAAGAAATTACGTTTTTGAATGTAATCTCGAACAAAAGGGCGAGTTTCTACTCAGTCTTCAGTATACTCTCATTGTGCATTGACGTTTTTTTTAGTTGTGTTTAGTAAATAAATAAAAATAATTGAAAATAGTGTTTAAATGGACAAATGAAATAGACCTGAACAATAGAGGTAATCACAAGTTAGTAGAGACTTTGTTCAATAACTAAGTTTATTAAATATTTTTACGTATGTGTACCATACTTAACGCCCGTATTCGGATGGCTTTGTCGCTTGCAGTGTGCGAGGTTCATTACGTTTGCAGGGTTCAATTAGGTAAAGCGTAATTGCGCGTATACGTCCGGTCAAAAATCGCTTAAATACGCTTGCAATATGCGACAGGCCTAAGAAGCAAAATAATTATCAATAAATTATCGATCAACTTTAATATGTGTTAAACATTTATGACTGCAGGTAATACTTAAGTCTGCTGGCGTTTTAATCATTTGTCTCCTTATAAAATACAGTTTCCTTATCAATAAAAAAACCAAGACATTGAAATGCTTACATTAATTTATTACGAATCACTTTTGCGTTCCAAATAAAACAATAAAATAACTTTAAAGCAGACTAAACGTCGACAAACCTGTTCTGCCGAGTCGCCAAGTGCCATAATTGGTAGCAGCGTCAATCCCGTGTGGACATTGTTGTTGTAAAAATAGTTTAGTCGAAAAATGTTGTTTGAATTTTGGTTGAAGGAGGTTTCTAGTTAAAGTAACATTCCCACTCATTGCTTTAATTTCATTTTCAATTTAATTTACTTTGTTTTTTAAAACCTTACAGAGTCCAATGATTCTAAATTAAAAAAAGCTATATACATTATAACCTCCAAAGTGTGACAATCTGTCAAAATACAGTTGGATTTATATTTAAAAGAAGTTCAATGTCATCTTTTCAAAAATAAAGAAGTAAAAACAATTTCTATTACTAATTGTTATTAAAAACAGCAATTTTAATAATTTCACATTCAATTTTGTCCAACTGTCGAACTGTCAAAATTATATTACTAACGACGCAACCAACTAAATTAACTAAACTCAAATTAAAACACGAATGTGACAAGAAACTCTAGAATAAAATATTAAATAAAAACATAAATTAAATATAAAAAAGTTAGTAAGGTTTCAACTTTTTTTTTATTTATTTATATTATTGTACAACATATTAAGTTTGTTGTGTAAAAATTTTAAATCGATTGGAGTAAAACTGTCGGAGATATAGAGTTTTAAGTCTTCACCTCACTGGTCTGCTTTCGTGTTACTTTGAAACTTTTAAATGCGGTTTCTCGCACATAGCTCTTTCACAGTCAGTGAAAGCCCTCTCTAGCTCAAAATCTACTGGACCGATTGTTTAGAAACTTTGCACACTCTTTCTTTACATAAATGTCGATGTAACGCTGTCGAGTTTTTTTTTAATTTTAAGGTATTTTAAAATAGCAAAGATTCTAATTTTTTTCATGAAAAATCGATATTTTGACTTTTAAGTGCTGTAAGAAATTGAAAAATCAATAAAAAAAGAAAAACTCGACAGCGTTACCTGCAGAAACTTATCAACTAATGAAATCATTTTGATTTGTCGATTTCAGAAAATCTAGTGAAATATAGTGAATTATGAGTGGCACTGCAAAGTTACTTTTTTTAATGACGTCAGCGGATATTGGCTGTGAATGTCTCATTTCTTGACACTTATTTATGAAAATTTCAGAAAGTATTCTTCAAATATCATTTTATAATGTAGTGATTATAGAAATATTTATATATTAACTGTGTCGTCAAAATAAATTATCGAAAGTATTCTTCTTTTTTATCGTTTTGACCTTACTCCCCCTTAAGGCAGTGGTGAATCACAAATATAAGGCCCCCTCGACACCATAAAAACTACCTAAATTAAAGGAGGTGGTTGTATATGAATAGAGGACTCAGCATCCAAAATAATCCGGCATTAAATTAAACAAATAAATAATTAAAAATAAAGACAATTAAAAATATAATGTCTGTGAATCTAACAAATTTTTTGTCTACTTTTTGTTGTTGTTAAACAGTATGTTGTCACGTGATGTACGATCTCTCTTTACATTCCTGATGGCATACAGATACCCACCATCAAGGGCAACACAACAGAGATCAATTTGCAGCGAGATTAACTGATCTGTAAGTATCATGGGCGCATAACCGCTGGTATGTAACACCAATTAATTCAGCGTTGTGGACAATTTACCGACACAATAGGTTTTAATGCATTTTGTGAACAATGGACTCAACTCAGCAAGCATTATTTACGACTGGGTTGCTAATACAGCTAATTTTGAATATTAATGTAGTTAACTTCAATGCTCTTCATTAAAATTACGTCATCTTAATCAGGGTCATCGTAGTGACGTTTTTACGTAATAAATAGCTACTGGAAAGAATTAACTTTGAGATAATACTATTAATGACTCGTTCAAGAGAAATGTCAGTGATATGAACTACAAATCGCAAATCACTTCACCTGGCGTCACTACCGTACCAGTATTGAATGAAGTTGCAAATAAACCATTACAGTGTAACAGAGACAGATATGTCTTGTTTCTTTTTCTGTGATATTTTGGTGAAATGAATGTGCAATTTTTTACATATTCAAATGTAAAAGGGACAACAACTATATCTTCATTTAAATGTATGATGTTGAAAAGAGAAAGAATATTCTCTTCTGTCTGAAATCTGAGTGAAAAAGAATTGTTTTCTTGATTGGAACTTTACCTAGCTATGCCATTTCACCAAAACGTTTATTGGGTTCTGAAGGACTTATACTGAAACATATGTTGGTGGCCTTTCTAGTCCGAATTTAACAATTGTACACTTCTTGTACCGAATCGATTCGTTTTTTGGTTAATGCACTAATTTCGATACATTAACTCTTAAAGATCATCTATAAATAACGTCACAAAAATTTAATGATATTTTAATCACCTCGTCCCTATTCTGACGTCTTGTCACACATTTTGGACCTTCTGTTGTGGCGTCACACTTTCGAAAAAAAGTATTCTTAAAAAAGTTCTATTTTTTTAGGGTTTTTCTTATTTTTGGAAGTAGATACTTAGATTAGATGTGAAAAAGATTATCATTTCCCCTCATCTTATCACACTAAAGGTAAATGTCCACAGGTTTGCAAAACCCGCATTGTATTTATTATATCAAACGTGGATGAAGAGGAAACTGGGAGAGGAAGGCGTAGACACAATAGTAACGAATCCACTGAGACAACAACTAATATCGTCTGCCGATCGGCTATCTGAAAACGAATTGCTGTTCTAAGCAACATTATTGGAAATGCTACAGATACCGCTAATGCCGGTACCAAACGATGATACGAACACCTACGTTGGACGCATCGTTGGACATCGATGCTGGAAATAAGTGTGTCCAATGTCAGGAATCCAACGTTCACGTTGGAAGAAGTTCGGGCTGTTGTCGGTCTTTTGACCCGCGTCGAAAGGAATTTTTCTACCCCCACCACACACTTGATCCACATGTCATGCACTGCTGCACGAATCGTCCAACATTGGAAGGTTTTATACTTGAAAGTTTCTTTATTTACTTGAAAGTTTTTATTAAACAGTCCTAGTGTCAATAATATCAACAAATTAATAAAATAAATAAATCATTCGGATCAAACATTCATTCCATCGTGTAGTAAGAAACTTGCCATATGAATCTTCCAATACTTGAATCAAACGTTCACCGCATCGTTTGGTACCGGCTTAATCCGTAGTTCTCGCAGTATGCGTCTTCTCTTCCGTTTCCAATAAATCCAATGCGTTTGATGCAAACGATGCGAATATGTGGATGCTTAGTGACTTAAATTGGAACAATGCTTTGTAAGTAGGGTATATGCATGTAGCATGTATATTTTTTATAAAACCTATTTCATTTTCTGTACAGGCGTGCACTGGATTTTCTCTAATTTACTTTGTATCATTTATTAAAGTTGACATAAAACTTTATACATGAATTTATTATATCTGACAAATGAATCCTTTTATTACATAAGTTTAGCTGCAGAAGAAACTTTCTTAATGTAATCGCAGTACCGAGAAATGCACCGAGGGTGTGTCTTTTCTTTCCCGTTTATCATCATGTTCTTTTAAGCACCGTCACCACTAAAAAAATATCTAACAATGGGCTTATGTACTCTTTTTTAGGGGTCATTTTAATATATGTAATATTGACGTTTTTGTTTTTTTTAATTATCCAAAAATTAACGGAGTTATAGCTACATAAAATTCAGCAAATCGTCGAATGTGACGTACCATGCATTAAAATTCTCTAGAATGTTGGATCCTTAATTACTTAAAGAGAAAATTACTTTTTTAATTATTAATATCTCTTAAATTTTAAGAACTTATTGAAAAACTTTATCAATATATAGTTCCGTTTTATAGAAATTAAATCCTAGCTCAGTAGGCAAGGATATTACTTTTGATGCCTGAATCAACGTTATATTTACAGGGTTTGGTTGTTATCACATTTAATTTAATTATGTGCTTTCATAATCATAAGAGTTTTAATAATATACTATATAATATATTACTATAAATACAGTCAACATTTTTGAAGGTTGTATTAAATTTATAGCAGGAAATATAACATAATAATAATTATAAGAACGGCTTAATTGAAGCCGAGTTATCGAGGTTCTACTGTATTCACAAATACCTAACTAACTGATAGAAATATTCAATAAATCAAATAAATAAATTCATATTGAATCACGTTAAAGTGGAGACGGTCCTTAACATCATCGTTTCGATGACGTAGTAATGCGTTTACATTTCTAACATCATAAATATTTTAAGTATGACAGAAGAAAATATAAAATACATATATAAGAAAAATATTTTGACATTTTCCACAAAATATGTCAAACGATGTGAAGAAAATCTAGGCAGGATGTGTAACACGATATTATTAACCATATTGCAGAGGAAAAGGAGACGAGAAATAAGGAAAGAGAGAAGGGAGAAGGGATTGAATACCAGGAAAATGCTCTCAAGGATATAAATATAAAACATTTGTCTGCCAAATCAAATATAATAAATTTATTTAGGAATTTCTTGCTCGTTCCAGTGAAATATTTACAAGTGTGTTGAACACATTTACGAACGTGTTGATTTGTGCTATGAAGATGTTTGTTTGTGTGATAAATATATCATGTGTTGGTGTTGGTGATGGTGTTTGCTTTCGATAAATCGACGTCCAAGTTGTTGATTTACACATGCTAGTTAAATAATTAAGAGTCGATCTTTAATTAGAATAAATCATTATTTTAGGGAAAGAATCATGTAAATTTAGTCAGCATTTTAATTTTTATGTAATGAACATATTTTAAGAACACTCAGTAAAAATGTTAAGTGCATCAACTTTATCAAGTTATTTGCACTTAAAAGAATATAAACATTTACAAAACATAATTTACAACTTATAGATAAGAGTATGGGTATTCAAAATAAAGAGATAAAATTCGTTTTATTGATAAAGTTATTGTAATAATTATTCGATATACCTACACTTTTTGTTTTGAAACTTGTTAAAAAACTTATTGCATTTTCGCATGTTTTATGATGCTTTTATTATAGTTAAAAATTATACAAATCATTACTTAATAGTCGTTATACCACTTTTAGTTAAGAAATAGCCAGTATTAATGGTTAAAATTGATCAATAAATGTGAAATATGAAATATCAAATAGTATTTACAGCTATTTCAAAGAACAATACAAAGATTATTTCGACTACCAACGGCTACAAAACATTACCACAGCACTGACCTACTCAACAAATAACTGACGCAAACTGACGTTAAAATGCATTTCACGTCATACAAATATGGGCGACCATTTCTTGCGCTAAAACTACAATTCAAACTTTTAATTGCTATATCTTCGTCAACATATAGAAATTTAATAAAATAGACAATAAACGACAATACACATTTGTTAACATCAATTTCAATCAACAATTGAAAAATCAACCACTAAAAAATGAGGACACGAGCCCATTCCAAAAGAGAGGAATTTTTAAATTTATTTTTTCGCATTGGCATTCATCGCGGAAGCAATACATCGGATAGCATAAGTGGAAAATTTCAAAGGAAGGGTTTGGATGAGTAGAGTGAATCATGCTAAAATAGCCGACCACACCAACAAAATACAAACGTCTCTTTATGCGCCCCTGAGTCCTGAGTCTTAAGTCATAGTGTTATAAGATCCTTTAAGTTATGCTAAAGTTTACGAACTTCTCTTCATTCAGCATGCTGCAGCAGTCAACTAAACATAGTACGACAGGCTTTGGGTAAGCGGTAAGGTTATGGGGAGTGGAGGCAGGAGGCAGGAGGCAGACATGTATTGTTGTACACTTCTGCACAGACTTTCTGGCCAGACTCCTAGAACGTCTACTTAACTTGTAGAATAACTCTAATGTACAAGCGTTCTAGTAATACGAAGCATACCCATACATTATACAAGTAGCTAAAACAAAACAAGATTTATGTAGTTTAACATCAAGATTTCATTATGTTTTATATGTGTGACTGTGTGTGTATGTATGTGTAGAATTATAGTTATCACAACAAGTACATAGGGTACTTCCGATGTTAAGTTATGTATTAAGTACATAGGACACGTCCTTATCAACAAAATATTCCCAAGTTTTATTTGGTTATCATGTAGCAATCTATAAACATCGCTTTTACTTATCCCATTCTGGACATCCACGTTAATATTAAACATATTTAAGGCCATACCATGTTGAACACACCAGATCTGATACACCTAAGGTTAAGCAGTAGGCCCGGTCAAAGTTTGGATAGGTGATCTTTTTTATTTATTTATTGTAATGTTTTTGCCATTAAATCAATAAATTACATATCATTGTACTTAATTACATACTATGTATCCATTCTCATTTCTTCCAATAGAAAAAAGAAATATACAAACAAAACAGATAAATTGAAACCCCTACTGCTTATCTCTTCCTGTTTGTACTCTGCCCTTCCTTCTCTCTATCTCCACACAATCTTCTTTTCACTTTTTACACCTTAGGGCTCAATCAGGAAACGGATCCTGTTCTATTCCTACGAGTTTTAATGACACTTCCAGGAGCGGTTACTTTATTGTCACTTTCTATTTCCAAAAGTCTCTTGACCCTCTCCCTTCATTTTCCCCAGTCCTCCTTCATAGCCCCCCCCCCCCCAAGTCCTCCTTCATTCTCATCGTTTCCTCACCTCTTGACTTCTTTGTCTCTTCGTCTCTTTGTCACTTCAAATTAAAATCACTTTTGCTCTGGCGTTACTTTTCTTTCCTCGTTTCTTTTCTCTATTTCCGCAATCCACCTCTTCTCTTCACTGCCTCCTTTTAATAACTGCACAATATTTTTCTCGATCATTACTTTTTTCTAATCTAGATGATCTTTGAAAGGTATGCGAATGATGGTAAATCCGTTGACATTGCACCCCCGTTCCAGCGGCGAACAGTGTTCGATTCGCCATCATACCTCCCTTACTTCCCAGAACGAACACACTTCAGTGATATCCATATTAGTTTGGGATGTTCTCTCCTTACTACATACCTAAGTTCCGTGTTCCGTGTACGCATGCAGGTGCTATTTCTGCACAATATTTCGCGAGTTTATGGCCAATATAGGCTGGAATCCCAAAACTCCAGAAGTAGAGGGAAATCAAATTATGATTTACTGCACATAGTGTAATGTATAACTCGTACTTAACAAATTTTTTACATTCTCGTGTTTCACCACACGGTTATCTTTGAATAAATATTAAACATATTTAAAAGAAAATAATTAAATGATTATTGAACTTATTATTAGGTTTGGCACCTTGCGAATACAATTTTTGACTTTATACGGGTTCACATGGGCCTCTTTTTAATCAAAAAATAATAAAATAAATAAAAATAAATATTCAATTATTTGTTATGGTATGTGATGGCAAAATTTCAAATATAATTTTTAAAATATAAAAGGCATACTTTTTTGACATTACTATACAAATTTTGCTAAAGATTTCATAGAAAAATAACAAATTTATTAATTAGGCGTGTCGTACTTAAACGACACTATTTCAAAAATTTATATTGGTTTTGATTCAATTAAAGTGTTTTGGTTGGTGTGGAAGGTCAGTTCTAGGTCAGCCTAACCAACTTTAGTCATTACATCACACGCGGCAGATAATTAATTATTACATAAGATAAATACACCGCCATCTGTCCTGTCGTCACTACTACTATATCGTGGTAATTATACGAGCATTCGATTATTGATATTCAAATTTAAATTCAAAATAAAATTTAAATTTAAATTCACTGTTCTTAAATTATTGCAAAAATATTGACAACGTTTATTTGTCTATTTCTTAATTTGACGGTGATTATATGAGAAAGCTGCATTCTTCTTGCCTCATGTATCTTTAAAATGCAGATAAAATCTAAATTTCTGAAATTTTTCGCCTTTTAACAAAAGCAATGATAATTTCCTTAAAATGTTGATAGTTCAAGCGCAATATATTTGAGCGCCGAAAACTGACGCTCTAACCTGAAATTTAGTAAAAGCTATCTTGTTTGTTTCCATACTACGCGACCGTAAGTGCATCTCGCTTACTATTTTATAGATGTTAACATTTAAGAACAAAATCATATTTAAAAAATTAGTTTTTCTTATATCAATGAATAATTTTAAGCGTAATAGTTTTGTGCTCACATTGTGCAGTAATTGACATAGAGATATATGAGATCGTAGAGGTTAGAATTATGGTGTCGACGCATCATTTACGTGAGCTACTACACCAGTGTCTGATAAGTTTATGATTATATAATGACATAGTGAAATAAACCTGATAACATCCAAGCTAGGGCTTCACACGAACACGAGACTTTTCTCGTCTTGTCTCGCTACTCGATTCTTAAAAGCGAAACGATACGAGACAAGACTTTTCTCAAAACTATTGAGACGGTACCGAGACCTCATATAGCAAGACCCGAGAGTCTCGTTTATGGTCTCGTTGATGTTATTTCAAAAAAAAAATTGCTAGAAAATTAAAGTAACAACAACATAAACTTTCAACCTTCTTTATTACAAAAAAGATTAGGTCGTACATTTATGAAATATAAAATCTAGTAAACAAACATCTGTTAAATATTTTATTTTATAATTTCGTCTTTTACAACATTTTGTAGCCGAACGGAAACGAATGTTTTAATGGAAAATAAATGTGAATATAAATTATTTACAATGCGATTGTTTGAAGACATTCTAGCGTTTAGTTGCCGCAAAAATGTAGTTGAGTGTAGCTTTTATTAATGGTGTGTGAAAAATTAAGAATAAAAAAAATAATTAGCCGAAATAATATAATAAATTACTTTGTCTACTATCTTAGGAGTAAGTTCTCACAATAACGAAATGTGAAGAGACGAGAACAAGACTAAAACGATACCTATTTTTTTCTAAACTAACGAGAACGATGATTTTTTCTAAACTAACGAGATTTTTGAAACTCTTGCCTTATATCGTCTTGTGTGAAGCCCTAGTCCAAACCCAGAAAAAATAGCGGTAGTCAAGCATCAATGTATCATTGCATCAAACATGCCTTCTGCTATTCACTTCTGCATTGGAATTGCGATATTATAATCCAAGATCCTAGCGCCGCCAGACATCACTTATTTTCTGATGAACAAAATGTGTAAGATTGAGTAGTATTAGTATGTACAATGATCGTATGCCTACCTGCTAACTTGACCAGGCGGCCATTTCCCAGGTATCAGGTAATCAGGGTTTATGTCTCACTCACTCTCATGCGCACGGATAAAGCCCTCTTGCTCCTACTCATAGCGGAATTAACATTGGGTTTAGGGGATGTTTGGACACTTGGATCGGTTTGTCCTTCCCTTGTCTGGCGGCACTGGGATCTTGCTCTATTACTTCAATAAAGTGAGATCGTCGGTTAACGGGGTCTGAATAAAATAAACTGCAATTAAAACTTAAAACAATAAATGTTTTTTTTTTTTTTTATTATTTTTGTTGACTATTATAAAACTGAATTTTGTATGTAACTTTTATAATCTAATTTCGTTTAATGGGAAATTGCCAATTAACAAACATTCGAGCTGAAATTCTGTAATGCAATGAGGTCCTTGAATTGTTTGATAATAGCTTTGTAATTATTTGCATTTGTAGCAGATAACAATGTAAAGTAATGTTGTACTCGGGTACGTGTCAGTGATCTACCAGTGAATGTCAAACTGTGAGTTGTACAAAGTTGATCCCAGGCCAAAGTTATATTTTATGGATATGGTTGTTAACAAATGAAAAAGATATATTTAAATTACAAAAAATATAATGAGAAATGATGAGAACATGAAACTACAATTACCGAGTCAAATAACGATGATGAAGACAAGACAAACATTGACAAGACAAGACAAGACAAGTTACAAGAGTAGCGAAAGAAATGTTTATAAGGCCTGGCGTATACTGCAAGCGTATTTAAGCAAATTTTTACCGGACGTATATGACCTACTACGCTTTAATGCCGCTACGCTACGCCGAACCCTGTAAGGCCTGTCGCAGTATGGGACCGTATTTAAGCGAATTTCTGCCGGACGTATTCGGGCTACTACGCTTTACCTATCCGAACCATGTAAATGTAATGAGATCGCTCTGGAGCTCTCAGACTGCACGCTACAAAGCAGTCCGAATACGGGCGGCACTACCTCACACATTAGAAGCGTATAAAGGCGAATTTTATCCAAGCGTTACCACTACTACAACGATACCCTATATGAACCTTTGTAAATGCAATAAGCCGCGTCAGACTGGAGGGGATACCTAAGATCGCCTTTTGTTACGCTGCAATACGGGTCAAATGAAATCTATCGGCGACATGGGTATGTTCTGCATGCAGCTTATGTTTGTATTTCAGTGAATCATGGGCACGGATGCCCATACCAATAGGATAGAACTAAATTTAAATTCACGCCCACCAGAACTCAGATATATAATAAATGCTAAAGTCCCTTTAATACCAGTAGTGTATCGATAAAAATTAAAGTTAAAGTTTGCTCTCATGATAAATTATATAAGTGTTAAAGAACTCCAATCCACCCCCTAATACACGACTACAGACATCTGTGACACACATAGGCGGTTTGCTTTGTAGCTCATTCAAACCGCCGATTTACGTCCGAATACGCCGTCGCTTAAATACGGTCCCATACTGAGACAGGCCTAAATGTAATGAACCTCGCACACTGCAAGCGATAAAGCCGTCCGATTACGGGCGTTACGTAGTTCTCACTCTTTTTGCGAATTTTAACCTAGCGAACACATACTACAATGAAAAACCTCTCCGAACCTTGTAAATCCAATCAGCAGTCTCAGACTGAAAGGGAATGCAATAGTCTCTTTCATAGCAGTGGTGTATCGATGAAAATTATAGTAAAAGTTTGCTCCTATGGTAAATTATGTTAGTGCAAAACAACTCCAATACACCCTGCAGTACACAAGTTTGACTCGGCGTACTGGCTTATCGGTACATGGTATGTATGTATTGTGTATGTACACAACACATGCAAAGAACACAGGAATCGGCTTGCTCTGAGAGCTCTAGCCACTCGCTGTCGCTTAAATACGCTTGCAGGGTGTGACAGGCCTAAATGTATATATTTATTTAAGCGCTAATAACTATCGAAACTTGATGCACTTAAATAAATAAAAAAAAATTCATTGCCGTGTATATGGCATACAGTAGTTATGGCTTGTTCCGGTTCCTATAGGTAAACTTCCTTTTTCGGATCATTTGGGACCAAGGATAGTTCGGATATACGAAACTAAAGAAAAGAAATATACAAAAGAGAGAAAAACATCTTCCTTCTTTCCCACGTTTTATTCATTGAAGCCAAGGCGTTTAATACGAGCTGTGCAGACCTGTAGACGCTTATCTTAAAACTTACTCATAGTCAGAGCCGGATTAGACTTTGTAAATACCCTAAACTCAATAATTTGATAGACTCTGTTGTCTGAAAAATATTTGTAGCTGATTTGTTTCCATTTCTTGTTTTAAACATTGCGCATATGTACCCATCATAATGCGTTCAGATTGAGACCCCATTAGCTTAGACCTTTAGGCTTTAGCTTAATCCGCAAAAAGGTTATAATCCAGTGTTGCCTATGGTTATCAGAATTTTATCAGTATCCATATTACACAAAGAAGAGACATCTGTTAGAGAATAAACCGAGAAAATTTGTTGTTAAAATTTACATTTTTTGCTTACAAATCCTACAGCGAATTATGCTCAAACGGATGTTTTGGGATATAACAATGGTAAGTTTCTTACGATTGTTTTGAAAAATAAAAAAATTACTGTAAGTATTCGTTTTCTCGTAAAATAAGAATAACGTGTCTTTTCATGGTTGTCGACCGTTCTTACATACCCCAGTTACTCGAAGATTGCGATTTGGCAACGTCGCACCACACGGGAAGTTTAAAATACCATAAAAGCACAGCAAAGTAAAGAATCGTGAGTAAAGAGCGAAGTGAACAAGTCATGTCTTGCTCGGTATAAAAATGCAACGTTGCCAGATTTGAAAGACGATGCAGTAAAGGGAACAGTAACTTATAAACATGTCAGTTTACTTAGTGAGATTTTTCCGTGGGTTGACCAAGTTATTAAAAATAAAATAATAGTATACAAAAATATGTATCACTAAAACAAATTAAAAATAGTTAGATAATTAGATTATTAATTCGACTTGGTATAGAATAAGACACGTCTTAAAGTTTTTCTATTGCTTCTCTTAAAATCTGGCTTCAAATTGATAACATTGTTTCCTAATATGCAAACATTGAACGTATGTTATTAAATGATGGAACATTCTAATGAACATCCTTGTTATTTTATCCCTTTCCATAATTGATTCCTAAATTCCTGTGTACGTGTATTTCTCATGAATAAAGGATATTGTAATTGATTTTGCTGTGTGTTTCAACAAGTTCTGATAGTCGTACGGTACAACTACTCTTACTTCAGTAATCTTGAGGAGATTGTTTCACCCAACCTTTATTAAGTTAGTTCATATTTGCATACGAGTACGATGTTGTTCGGATCTGAAGTAGTTTGTCTGTAAATAACTTTAATGTAGTTCTCCTTCTTAGCGAGCTATCTGAAGTGATGTCTTACATATTCTGTTCATTCACTCACTCCAAACTCTTGTCCCTCAGTTTATATATAAGGTGTTTCAACAAGAGTTGTCATTTTAAATGAATAGAAGAACATAATATTTTTGTGTTCGGATGTTTAATTGGAACATACATTAGTTTTTAAATCTGTACCTTCATCTATACTTGTTTATTTTTATTCTCGAAAATTGTTTATATTTTATAGTTTATAGTTTATATAAAATTCATTTTACTTTTAATTTTATTCAAAAAATTAATTTTATGGTTTAAAGAAAATAAAGATTATTATTAAAGTTTTAAATCATTTCGTATAATGGTGTTGGAAATAGTAATCAATAGTAATTGTCAACAATATAAAGAACTAGAGTTAACCCCCCCCCCCCCCTCACAAGCGACGACTGTCTTTTATGTGTGAATTGAATATCATTTTAAATTTTAATTCCATTTTTAAATTGAAGTATTTAACTCGTTCTATATAAATATCACATATAAAAACAAATAATTTTTGATATAAACTGACTAAAAAAATATATATTTTTCAACAAAATTAAAAATATTTTCAATTTATTCGTTATTTGACTAACTTATTTTCAAAATTTGGGATATTTTTTCTCGATTTGTAAATCAGCCAAAGTCAGCCTATATAAAAAATTTCAACAAACACAATTTTTACTCTCGGCAAAGACCGCCCCCGTGCCCCCAAATAAAATTTTGAATTTTTTTTTTAATATTATATTCAATTATTACCGGGCCCCCTAATTTCTTCAGGGCCCCTTTTATTAAATATGTTCCCATTTAATAGCGAAATACACATGCAAAATCTCACCTTTCTATCTTTTACGAATACAAAGTTACACAACAAAAAAGAGCCCACTTTTTTTCCAGTTTTTCCAAAATTACGGGTTTCCAGGAAATTCAATGAAAAAGCCGGGGACGCCAAAAGTCTTAGAATTTTTTCTCTACGAAATAGTAAATTTTCAAAAACATCCCGTGAGCCGTTTTCGAGCTACCATACAAAATTCAGTACACAAGAATATACGAATATATATACACATATAATACCTGGATCATTACAATATAGGATTTTTACATTTTATGTTAATTATTTGGTATTAATTGCGCAGATTATGCAAAAGCTCTAGTGCTTTGATTGGAAAACACTCATTATCTCCCAAATGGCATCGCAATAACGGTTGCATCTTGACAGTTAAAGAATAGTACGAAGTTTAAAATGACAGCTCTTATTGACAGACCTTATGCAACATTTAACTTTGAAAACCGTAACCGCCCTTCACCTGATTTAAACTGTTTAATACGAAAAACCTTGTGGAGTTATAGAAGGGTACAAATCCCTCGGGTTGAATAAACTGTGGGTGTGAAGGGAAGAGAAAGGAAGGGTGTGAGTAGGTCATCGACTTAAATGTGTAAATCTTGAAGTGACAATGTCCTACAAAGCCCAATTTGAATCTACTGCCCTCTGGGGAACATTTTGTATTGTAGAAGGATTCAACTAACAAAATGGTTTTGAGTTTTGAGGATTTTCTTATGTCATTTCTCACTTTATTTTCACTAGACCTTATTCATATCGATAGTTTCTTCTATTGGTTTGCAACATGAAAGGGTTTTAATAAATTCCTTTTGAAATTTAGTTCTAGTATTCAATTTAATTTTACGATTTTTTAGTATGTGTACAAAATTGAACGAATAAAATTTCTAATCAAAAAAGTTCTAGTTATTTAATCTTAAACCAATTTAGTTTTTAATATGGCAAAATAGCTTTATTGTGAGATCAAAGTAACGCCCTACTTTCTAATCGCAGTCGTATATTTTCGAAGTATCTGCACTGTTAAAAATGTTCTTAATTTTAATAAACAAATGCACATTAAAAGTAGAAACCGGTTTTTAATTTTTTTTAATGTAAATTTTTGTCTGAATTTTTTAAAACAATTCTATTAAAATGGATTGTATATACTATGAAAATTAATATACTCTGATCTGAATGTTTTCAATACCGGGGGCCCTATTCCTGAATTTTGCGAGCAATGTTCTCAATCGAACAGATTCGATCGAATCGAGTGAGTAAGATTCGATCAATTCTACAATTGAAAGAAATGATGAATTGCAATTCTAAGATTCTACAATTGAAAACACTATTCCTGAATACAATCGAAACTAACATTCTCCATTCGATTGAATATATTGTGTAGAATGTTTTGTAGACCAGCAAAATGCGGGAAATTTAAATTAATTTAAATATTTTTTGTAAGTCAGATATCATTATCTGGTTAAACTATTATTTCTACCGTTTTTCTGGATTTTAAAAGAGGCGTTTATCCTAGTATAGTACAAATTTTTATAGTGATTACAGAGTTTGCATAATAATTTATATATTTTCCTATTTATTAATTTTATAGAACTTTTAATCATTTCACAATTGAATTTTAAAAAGTATATGTATTAATAGAACATTAGAATACATTATATTTGTTAAATTATGATAGATTAAAAAAACAGCACTTATTTTAATAAGTATATTTAAGAATAAACACAATATACTGTCTCTAATTTTATTAATAAATAAACAGTATATTCTATTATAAATAAGATCTATTAATTAAGTGTTTTGGCTACGTCTAATTGCTGATTCTAATGGTTGTATTTTCTTAACTGTATTTCATTTTCCATATAATTTAACTCCGTTTCTTCAAGCGTAGCTAAATTATTTAAAGCCACACTTCTTAGAGATGTCATTTTTATTAAATTAACATAAAGCGCAATAAAAAGTAATAGAAAAATTTTAGGCTAACTTCAACAAATATTTATTTTTTTGACATTCCAAAAAATAAAAAAATTGACATCAGAAAAATAGAACAAGCAACACAAATTTTACTAAATTCTCTTGCCTGAAGCAGTGATAACTAATAAATGTCAATAAAATTTACTGTTCTATCGTACATTCGCAAGCTAAATAGTCGACGTGCAAATGTTCACTTTTTTGCTCGATTTCTCTACTCGTAAATTTTCGTAAAATTTTCAGGAATAGCACTTTTAAGTAAATCGAGTGATTTTTACGGAAAGAAGAAGAGTTTCCGATTCGATTGAACTCAGAAATAGCGCCCCTGATTTATTCAGTATTATTAAATTCTAATGTACTTCAGTTGGTTAAGAGATTTGCATATATTTAACGTCCATTTAGTGATGCTTCCTATTACACCACTCGAAATGGACGGAGCGAAAACTAATAGTGGCTGATTACGCCAAACTGCTGTCTTCAGTTTCCGTCTCTGGACCAGTTTTATCTTTTCTAGGGTTGGGTAATATCAGAATTAATTTGATTACGTGCTCATACTCATAAAACTTATAAGGCTTTAGTGTAGTTCACATATATGAAACCACGAAACCATAAATATCGTCAATTTTGAAGAAAATCATTGGTAATCATACGAAAAAGACCAACGTTTAAGGTGGTTATCAAACGATGCTACGAACACCTTCGTTGGAACGTTGGACGCATCGTGTGGTCGATGCTGAAACTAGGTGTGTCCAACGCTCACATTGGAAGAAGTTTGCCTAAACCCAATTTTAATTTCGCTATGAGTAGGAGCGAGAGGGCATTATCCGTGCGCATGAGAGTGAGTGAGACATACACCTTGATTACATGATACCTGGAAAATGACCGCCTGGTCAAGTTAACAGGTTTGTTCATCAGAAAATAAGTGATCTCTGGCGGCTCTGAGATCTTGGACTATAAACACAACAGTATAGAATCAGTTTATAATTTATCCGCATTGTATGCTAGGTATGCTGTAGTATACAGAATTAAAACCACGAAAATAAACGGCGCAAAATTATTTCGTAGTGAGATCGTGGCCTAATAAAATAAAACGGCATAAAATAACAGTGTAATGCGTTATTTGTTTATCGTCATATACATCAAGTAAACATGGCCAATAGATTAGTGGCAACTGTTAAACACACTTTATATGTAAATGCGATCGCTTTGCATTTAAATAAACCCCATCGGGCAACGCGCTGCTCCAGCTCCAGCACCAACTCCGGCTCCAGCTCGTCCTCCACTTTGTACTGGAGTTCAGAGGGAAAGCATTACAGGAGTCCGGAGTCCTAGACTATCTATTCCACGATGTACGAGTAGGATAGGACGATAGGACGTTCTAACAATGACGTTAGGAGAATATTAAATATTCTGCAGTGCATAATTTCAACAGAGAAATTAAAATGTTTCACTCGCTTTGATTAATCGTGTTTTGTAATCGACACCAGTTTGTGTTTGTAATATATTCAAACTTTTTGTGGTTTGCATAATAATGATGGTAATATTGCGCAATCTTAAATGATTAAGGGCTGTCTCACACTGCCTGTAACGGATCTACGATTTTTTCGAACCGGGCAAGAACTTAACATCAGCCCCTACATATTCCGAATTTAGTTGCAAGGTTAGTTGTTCCTGGCAACTTCTGTGAGTTGCAAACCTTAGCCCCGAATCTGCCCGAATCGAATGTTATTACAACTGTGTTGTTAGTAAAAGAACGAACGTGTTTACGAGTGAGATAAAACACACAACACGAACGTAACTATACTGATTTCAAACTGGTTTTGAGCATATATTCAGCGACTATATTTTTCGGTCGCAGGGTATTGTTGGTTTCATGCTTTTGATGGTGACATCATCAACGGAGATGTTTACGAATACTGTTGAAAAGTATTTAAATACATACATACAATCAAATATAACACAACAGAATCCCCTGTTTTGCTAGTGTTAAAAATTCTATAGAGTCACGGTACAAGGTTCGACATGGCTCGTGCTCGTTTTCGTTGAAAACTTCGTTTCTCGTTTAGTTGCAGTTTGCAGTCGACTCGTGTGCCTTTCCCCGTGTTTTATTTCACTTGCATACACGTTCGATCTCTCACTAACAACATAGTTGAAATCACATTCGCTTCGGGTAGATTCGGACTAAGGTTTGCAACCAGTCGCGTCGTGTGTGGAGGGCCTAAGCCGTCTGCAAACGGGTAGACTGATTGCAAACTAGCCGTGAACGAAGTTTCCAACGAAAACGAAAAACGAGCCATGTGGAGCCGTGTTTCGTGACTCTATAAAATATTTAACAATACCATAATAGGGGATTTTATTGTGTCGTATTCTGAGGTATTTGTATGTATGTATGTATTTAAATACTTTTGAATAGTATTTGTGCACATCGCTGTTCTTAACGTCACTATCAAAAGCATGCAACGCCCTGCGACCAAGAAACACAGTCGCTCAAAACGTGCTCAAAACCAATCAGTTTATTTTCATTCGAGGCGTGTGCGTTCTCTCGGTTCGGGCACATTCGGGGCTCGCGTTTGCAATCAGTCGACCCATGTGTGGACGGCCCTAGGATGTAGTCGCATTAGACTTAAGCATGAACGGTAATCGGTAAATGACATAATCTTTTACAGAATAAAACAAAAACATGATTTATTTTTACAGTATCGTACATGGTATATGACTAATTTGTAAAATAGTAATTTGGCTAAAAATACGAAAAAATAACAATACGCGTCATTGTAATGACGAACGAAGATGTGAGTAACATTTGTTTATTTAATATTGTCCTATTTTTAAAACCTAAGCTGGATTCAATGGACCGACAACCTCCCACTGTGTTGGCTGTGTTTATATGCTTAATAACGTTTCATAATTATGTGAGCATATAATCAAATTTTATTTTGATTACAACCAAACGGAGAAAATATAGCGGTGGCTCAGGGTTCGAACCCGAAGACACGAAAGTCTGGCCTCCTTCATACAGCACAATGACAGAGCTCATTGCATTTAACTCTACAACCACTCATTCTTTAAACTAGAAAATACAAAACATAAACAAAAATAACAACAAGAAAGCAATCTATGTATATTAGGGCTTCACACGAGACGGAGATAAGCCGAGAGTTTCAAAAATCTCGCCTCGCTCTTATTAGTTTACAAAAAAGGAGGTATCGTTTTAGTCTCGTTCCCGTCTCGTCTCGTCACATCTTGTTTTTCTGACAACTTACTCTTATGATAGTCCTAAACAAAGAAATTCATTATATTATTTCGGCTAATTATTTTTTTATTCTAAATTTTTCACACACTAAACCTATCGCTTTTTTCTCTCCATTAATTGTATCAAATTTACAGTTGATCAACTGATTCAATTTCACTAAATGCATCATCACTGTCATCTAATCTCGGCCTTTTTGTCAGGTTGACACTACTAACACCTACACTCAACGACATTTTTGCGTATTGTAAATAATTTATATTCACATTTATTTTCCCTTAAAACATTCGTTTCCGTTTCGGCTACAAAATGTTGTAAAAGACAAAATTATAAAATAAAATATTTAACAGATGTTTGTTTACCAGATTTTATATTTCGTAAATTTACGACCTAATCTTTAATATAATAAAAAATGGTTGAACCTTTATGTTGCTGTTACTTTATTAAATTAAATAACGTCAACGAGACCAGAACGACACCCGTTTGACTATCGGGTCTCGCCGTATATGGTTTCGGTACCGTCTCATATAGTCTCGCTTTTACAATATGAGAAGCGAGACGAGAAAAGCCTCGTGCTCATGTAAAGCCCTAATGTACATACATAACATTAGATATTCCCGGTATATTAATATATTCTCAACAAAGTGAAAATAATATCCTATACATATACATGCATATACATGAAATGAATAAACATGACAGTACATGCAGCAATGTTTAAATATTCACATACTTTTGCATTTGCACATACATATGACATACAGTGTAGGTTTTACATCAGAACAGAATATACATAGGATATGTAATATACATGAATAAATATACCTGGAATACGGTATGTATATCACAAATGTGACACAAAAACTGGTTTCTATTATTTATAAAGTTAAACTAAAAAGATACCAGTAATTAAATAAACTTAGTAATATCATAAATCTTTCTAATTAAGACTACATTTAGCATTTATATTTTTTATCTAAGTATCTAAACAAAGTTTTTCTGCAAAGGATCTCAAAAACAAGTTGACTAACAATAATTCAAGAAAGTCGTAAAAACTTTTTCACACTTCTAAATTACATTTCGTTTCCTTTCGAACTAATTTAGGGGAAGTAAACTGACTTCCTCACATGTATCGTATCCGTATGCCCGCAATAATAATGGGGCAAGAGAAAAGGGTGACCCAAAGGGTACCCTACGTTCATACACCCTAAACCAGATTTATAGAGTGTATTCGTTCCCTACAAACCTTGAGTGAACGTCTTAAATAAAAATCAGAGAAAAAGAATGTTCAATAGTCGTCGGTTAAATTTCAGTTGTGATGTAGCTAAGTTAACCTAAACAGTGGGGTTTTCAATTCTAGTTTTGTCAAAAATTTAACCTAGAAATTTTGCTTAGTGAGACAAAAATGAGACATGAGACACAAAGGTTTCAACCGGGGCTTATAACTAATCATAGTTATTTGACTATTGAAGAAGCGATCCTAAGTGGAAAGGTTCGAGGAGTCGAATATATAGTATGCGAATTAGTTCTTTATAGGGCTTTACACGAGCACGAGACTTTTCTCGTCTCGTAAAAAGGAGACTATACAAGAACAGACATTCCTGAAAACCATTGAGACGGTACCGAGACCATATACGTCGAGACCCGAGAGCCTCGTTTCTGGTCCCGTTGAGGTTATTTGAAAAAAATAAACGTTCAACCTTTATTAATTAAAAAAAAGGTTAGGTCTTAAATTTACGAAATATAAAATCTGGTAAACAAACATCTGTTAAATATTTTATTTTATAATTTTGTTTTTTACAACATTTTGTAGCCGAACGGAAACGAATGTTTTAAGGGAAAATAAATGTGAATATAAATTATCTATAATGCGATTGTTTGAAGCCATTTTGCCGCAAAAGTATAAGTGTTAGTAGTGCCAACCTGACAAAAAGGTCGAGATTAGATTAAAGAGATAATTAAGATTGTGAAATTGAACCAGTTGATCAACTGTGTACAAAAAAAATCCTTCAAAGTTTAAATTTTCTTTTAAATTTGATACATTTAATGGTAAGAAAAAAGCGATATGCTTAGTGTGTGAAAAATTTAGAATAAAAAAAATAATATTAGTGCCGAAATATTATAATGAATTACTTTGTTTAGGTCTATCTTAGAAGTAAGTTCTCACAATAACGAGACGAGACAAACAATTACGAGACGTGAACGAGACTAAAACGATATCTATTTTTTTCTTAACTAACGAGAACGTGGCGAGAATTTTGAAACTCTCGCCTTATCTCGTCTCGTGTGAAGCCCTAGTTCTTTATAATCTAAGGTACAAAATTGTCTTTCAGCACAGTTTCAAACTTGCTAGCTTACTACAAGCTAATTGTTAGGTTCGTTTCCTACCCCACCTAAAGAAAATTGCAAGGCAGTGGAAATGTACTATCTAGGATGGAGTTCATCGTGTTGTATCTTTCTATTAACTCAAAGCATCTTTTATAAATTGTTAATCATTTCAGTACTAATGAAGTGATAAACATCATTTATTTATAAATTGTTCCCTAAGCTGACATCAGGAGGTTCACTCCAGTGAATCGTTCATTTTCTTTCATTGCATGTTCACACGTCATAGACGAAAATGAACATTCATTCGGCATTAAACCCTACTACGTCGTCGAACGATGTTGTGCGTATTGGAATTCGCTACACTACAGCACCCTGGATAAATCATAAACTTAGCCCGAGTGAATGTTCACTTTGTGTTCAGACGTTTCATTTTTCATTCATTCACCATATTGCGGAGCGCGAGTGAACGATGCCGAATGAATGTATCCAACATCGCTGGATTTTGTGTTTAGACGGTTCATTCGAATCAAATATGCCGAATGAGCTTTACGGCTAATGATCTTCTTTTCATCTCAGAAATACATTTTCTTTATAGTTTACCTTCCTGCCGTAAGGAATTAAGTGAAAGGACAGTGCTTATAAACATGCCTGTATTAATCAATAGACAAGTAAAACAAATGCCTATAGAGCCCGTAATTTAGAGTGGTCCGGTATCAATCGGGCCAATTGCGATTAAATACAATTTTACACGGGAGGTAAAAAAAGGTAATTTCTATTTGTTACAAATCATTCAGTCACTTTATTTGTTAATTTATTTAAACGTCGGCCTGTTTCCAATTGTTGACAGACAGGAGCCTGTTTATGGTGGCGTGGCCTTATTTATATATTATTTATACCATATTGGCCGGTTTCTGATTATGTAGCAACTTGTGCTATCAGTTAAACGGTAATAACAACCACAAAACCCTTTCTGGGTTATATTGCGCCGGTCCGGGGTTCGAACCCGAGGCACAGCGAACTGGAGTCAAGCATTAATGCCTATCGACCACTGTGCACTTGAGTATAATAAAACAAATCATGATGATTACAGCACCTAGCAATGGGCTTGTGTCTTATGTCTTAATTTCTATAAAAGTGTACTATATATTGATAAAGTGGGTTACTAGAATCTCAAATGTCCAATTATTTTTTATAATTCCTTATATGTTAGGAGATATTAACAATTAAAAAAGTCATTTTGTCTCTTAAATTATTAAAGGGATTGAACCTTGTACACATTCCAAATGCATGTGAGATCACAACCGCTGCCAACCTTACAGCTCATAAATCTCTGCTATATGTATTTATATATCAAAATATCAAATATTATTTACAGCTATTTCATGGAACAATAAAATTTCAATATTATGTCTGCCTTAGCAGGGGTAAATAAAATAAAAACTTATTATTCTTTGACTTGACTTGAATATTTCGACTACCATCAGCTACAAAACATTACCACAGCACTGACCTACTCAACAAATAACTGATGTATAAATGCATTTCACGTCATGCAAATATGGCCGACCCTTTCTAACGATAAAACTATAATTCAAACTTTTAATTGCTATATCTCCGTCAACATTTAGATATTTAATAAAATAGACACATCAATACACATTTATTAACATCAATTTCAATCAACAATTGAACAATCGACCACTAAAAGATGAGGACACAAGCCCATTGCTAACGTTTAGTGAAAACAGTTAATTTTTGTGGATACAGAAGTTAATATCGTAAAACAGATATATAAGTTGAATGAATATATAATCACCCTGTATAAATCCTAATTATAATTATATAATACATAAATTATAATTTTATTATGTACAATAGATATTAACGTGCTCGTATATAACAATGTCAAGTACAATACACAAACATTAATTCTTAAATTACCTCTAATTGATGTTATCTACTTAATTGACCAAATTAAATATATATTTCTTTAATTAGTCCAGTACCCATTTGTGCCATGAGCTTAATTACCCTTACGGGAAGCATTTACATTCCGGAAACCATTTATAGTCCAAAACGCCACATCGTTCTAATGTAAAAAGGGTGGGAGTTGCTGGGGAGAGGTAGAGGTTGACTTCGTTAAGGAACGTTTTTAAGTATTTGTATCTAATTGTAACATAAGTACAAATGAAACCTTAAGATACCAAATATAATGAAACTCTTTAGTATGCCCGTAAAATGTACATATCTACTTGATATAAATGGAAACTATATATTAATGAAGACGAAATGAAGCGGAAGTAAGATCGGAGGGGTGGTATGGAAAGCTGAAGAAGACGAATTAAGAGGAATTAAGAAGGATATGAGGTTAGAGAAGGAAAGAGAAGGATACTTCGAAGCAGAGGGAGTGGCAAACAGGGCAATCGCCCGGGGCCTCGCATTCTCTTTCAACAACCCAAGTACAAAAATTCATTACTGTATTTGTATTTGAATCTCGCGCCTCGCTCTTTAGAAATTCCACTAAAATCACTGCGTATATCTTTCAAGGCATTCATGTACCTCAATTTTCCATTATTAATATTTGTCGTCTTTGTGCTTGTTAACTTTTATAAAACTTCCAATATAAAATTGTAAAACGCTACATTTATTTATAACTTGTGCATTTCTCGTCAATCATCATCAAAAACACTTACTTACAATTTACATGAGTTACACAAAGAACAAGGGCCTCGCAAAGATCTGCCACCCCGGGGCCTCGCAATGTCTAAGGCCGCCCCTTCTTTGAAGAAACAGATAGATGTAGAAAGAAGAAGGAGTAGAGGAAAGATATGCAGAGAATAATAAGAGAAGGGGATATAGTAATCCAAGAGCAAGGAGGGTGAATGTGATGGAGAAATCGAGGCACAATGAGAGATACAGACAATTATGGACGAAGAGGACGGCACAAGAATACGTAGATAGAAAGGAAGTAATGACATTCGAATGATCGTAAGATTCACACTATGAAACGAAGAAAGAGGGAGCTAATATTGAAGAAAGAATGAAAAGCGAAGTATGCAGGATATATGGTGAGGAGAAGGAACAGCTGCAGTACATGAACAGATATAAGGATAAGATGGAAAGCAGAGTGAGTGTAGAGGAACTGTTGTAATAGGAGAAAAAAGAAACAAAATGCATGACGGAAGAAAGAAGAAGGAAGAACATGCGTGGCGGGGAACATTAAAATGGAAGGAATTAAATAAATAAATATACCAATCATATAAATAAACAAATCTACAAAAACACACAATTATTATATTACAATTAGTGCGAGATTTTTGAAATCAGTGGCTGCTGTTTAAGTTTTATTAATATAATCAATATTAAAGATAATATTAATTTTTACGCTTATTCACTATTCTTATTTTCTTCTTATATTCTTATTTGACTTACGTCAAATACTATCCCTAATTATGTAAACAAAAATAATCTTACAATAACTGACGCGTCACAAATGCGGCCAGCCGATTCATTTCATTTTATTTGAACAACGAACGCATCTCATGCGGCGCACGGTGAACACTAGATTCTTCATATAGTTTGCACTGACTTCTATCTCACGCAATAGGCGATGTATCGCATATTCCTTAGTAGTCATAGTAGTCACAGGCAGCTACGTGCGCTGTGGAGAGCGCATGGAAAATATTTCTTTGAGCGAAAATAAGTTTTAATTAATTCGGCATTAAATTGATTCCTTGCAATTTCCTATGTATAAAGTCAATATATAATTGGAGTATTACATGCTATTTTGTGATTCTTTTTTCTTTTTCAAGTTATAAATATTTGGTACTGCAGCACATGAGTGCACTTAAGGTACAGCCGCCTGGTTGAAATCGTAGTTATATAAAAAAATATCTTTTAAGATTTGTTACGAATAATTTAGAAATAAAAAGTTTAGAAATAAGTGTCAAGAATATATATATATATATATATATATATATATATATATATATATATATATATATATATATATATATATATATATATATATATATGCAATCGACACAGTAGCCGAGAGTGTTGATGTTTGATGTTAGACTGCTGTGTCTTCGGGTTCAATCCCCAGACCAGAACTATGCCATCTGGGTTTTGTTCTTATAAAAGTATAATTAATTATGTGCTCATAAAACTATAAATTTATTAGGCAGTTGGTGTATCATACATATATGAAGGATAAAATTAAAACTTGTAAGATTAGTAAGGGATCGTCGGTGATAGAATTCAACATCGGAAATAGACCGACGTTGAATAAATTAAATAAATAAAAAGAGAAAATGGAACTTGTGCAAGTCGAAATCCTGCAGCATCAGTAAAGTTTCGTCATAATGTTGTATTTTATGAAAATTATATGAAATAGGAAATTTTACCATATTTTTCGAAATATATTATGTTCATAAATTTCAGTTCATTATGAAAGTATAGTCATTCATCTTAGTATTTTTTATGTCATTAGCTTGTCTCTAGTCGAGTCATAACTTAGTGACATATTTGTTTTAACTAATTGCCAAACCCGCTAATTATATAGACCATTCTTACACTATTCCTTTGAGCTTGTCTTAAACTCGACTTTTGAAATAAAACTAAATTTAGATCTTGTATTTTCACTTGACAAGAACCACACTGTCAAGTAATACGTCTTCTGATTTGCAATTCATAAACACTATAGAGTGAGATCCCAAAGCCGGCAGACATCACTTATTTTCTGATAAACAAAATGTGTAAGATTGAGTAGTGTTAGTATGTACAATGATCGTATGCCTACCTGCTAACTTGACCAGGCGGCCATTTTCCAGGTATCAGGTAATTAAGGTTTATGTCTCACTCACTCTCATGCGCACGGATAATGCTCTCTCGCTCCTACTCATAGAGGAATTAAAATTGGGTCTAGGGGATGTTTGGCCCCTTGAATCAGCCTGTCCTCTTGTAAAACGTTTTAAAACAGTTGTCTCGCTAACATATATAAAAATGGATCATCAGAAAATAAGTAAGTTTAAGTAATTTTTTTGTTAGCTTTAAAGCGTCTGCAAGGTAATACAAGGTATTACAAGACAACTGTTTTAAAACGTTTTACAAGAGGACAAACCGATCTAAGGGGCCAAACATCCCCTAGACCCAATTTTAATTCCGCTATGAGTAGCAGCGAGAGAGCATTATCCGTGCGCATGAGAGTGAGCGACACATAAACCTTGATTACCTGACACCTGGGAAATGGCCACCTGGTCTTGTTAGCTGGTAAGCATACGATCATTGTACATACTACACATTTTGTTCATCAGAAAATATGTGATGTCTGCCGGTCCTGGGATCTTAGACTACTATCCTAGAAGTCATGTCACATTAAAATTGTAACTGCGTCCTGACACTTTGTAGTGGCATTTAGTGCCGACTGATGAGGAGTAGGAGATGGAAGGAGGGGGGAGGGAGGGAGGGCGTACTACTCAGTTCTCGCACTCTTGCTTCTTGGTACGTGTTGACACGTGAGGCAAGTATTTTTAAGTATTTTATTACATTCTTCCGTAAAACATTATGTTACACGCTGGTTATTAATTTATACGACTAATTTAAGCGCAATTTTATTATCTTCTTTGAGTGTATTTAACAACATTATTCAATGTTATTACATCTGTTTACAAAACAGGTTTATAATCAGCACCACAGAATTACTGGTAATGGATTTTGTCTGGCACTTGCAATGGCTTTGTTAATTGCGCTGTAGTAACATGATTTGATAGACTGTGAGGGGGTAGCGATGAGTTCTATTTAGGGGCTATGTACTGTACTGATATCTGCATACAGCTTAACATTGTTGTTCGTAACTAGCGTTATACATTGTTCATAAGATTGTAATGCCAGCAGTTTACTCTCGGCGAGACATTTGTCGATATGCCGAGACCCCGATTGGACAAGATCACTCTCGACTATGGCTCACCCAATGTGCCAGAGTTTGGATTAAAATAATATATCACCACTTTTCACATAATTATTACGTATAGTATAATCTTTATTATTATATTAATTGTGTGCCTTTCCGCTTTACAATCTACAGTATTATATTTCCTAATAGATTTTATTCTTATATAAATTCAAACCTAAAACTAAATATACTTCTGCTAAATGTACTTTTTGCTTCTTCTTCCTTAATTTTCTCTATTCATGATCCCTACTTCTCCTTCATTCTCACCGTTTCCTGCTTCTCCTTCCTTGCGTCTCTCACCTATTGTCTTCCTTGTCTCCTCTCGACAAACCCTCTATTATCTTTTCACTGTCCTTCCTCCCTTCTGTTTTCATTTTCACTTCTCTCGCCTTTTACCTCTATCGCTCTGTTACATACATAAACCCTCTATCCAACAAAATTTAAATCATAATATTAGCGCGTATACGAGACATTTGTCAAAACATTTGTTTGATATGCCGAGACCCCGATGTCCCTCGGGCGATACATTTACCAAGAGAGCAAGTAAGCGAAGTACACTCTTGCGTGTAGTCTCTTGTTTCCCTTGACTTATATCAAAATACCGCTCATGAACACAAGCCATGAGGCGAGAGCACTCGAGACAGGCGAGAGTTACAGTACACATTCGATCTCGACTGTCTCAGCGAGAGTGAACTGTCGGCATAACAGAACGCAACATTATAAATGTAAATAAAAGAAAAAGAAAAATACAAGTTCTGCCTTAGCACGTGTTCATACACGTGTTTTGGTTCGATTATTCGGCGATTGTGTTCGATGTATATATTGACACAAAGCTTGTGCTCGTTGGCAAACATTTGACATCTGTAGCAGATAAAAGGGTCCGAATATAAGCTTCGGCCATGTTCGAGGTACCGTACACACATGCGTTAACGACTATGACATTAAAACATAACCTAAAATGCTCAGTATAAACGTATCTGAACATTTAGTAAACATTTTGGAGTAAATTCTACTTAATTTCTATTACATATCATGAGTTTTTTGTCTGGAACGTGTTCGTTTTCTATTCAGTCGTTCATAGGAAAGGCCCTTTTTATGAGCTACAGAGATCGCAACGACAGTTCACTGCTGAATTAAAAGCGGAGTCGGACTATGATTTATGACCGGAGTTATAAACTCGACACTAGCAGGGGTATAAAACTTAATGGAATTCTACTTTTTAGAGTCTGCAAAATATAAATATTTAAATGAAGAAATAAATAGATGTAATCTGTAGTACGGATCGTGGTTTTTTTAATGAATATTATTCATCTTCAACAATACTCGTTATATTAGTTTTTTACATTGTTTTGGTGATTCAAAAATCCACGATCGGCAATTCTGCGTTAGGTTTAAAACCTCTGTCTTACCTTCGCTAGATTCTATCTTCGTTTATATACATTATATTCGGGGATTGAGGGAGAAAGCGTCTGTCTATTACCATTAAAGAAATATTTGTTGAAAAAGGATAGCATATACTTTAAGCATACCGTACTGAACAAAATACTATACAAGTATACAAGTGTAACTGTGAAAAATATATTTTACTTGTCTAACCGCATCTCGTTTCTCTCTCACTTTGGAATAAATGAGATGAAAGTGAACTTAAAAAAAATATATCCATGTGGGAAAGAAACAGAAATACTTAATGAATGATGTTGGAAAAAGAAAGAATATTATTATGAAAAACTAACACAAAATCTGTGACAGGTAGAGAACTTGTAAAGCGTTAGAATAGAATTGTACGAGTGACTCGAACTTCACCAAATAGGGCACTTCACCAAATTGTTTACTGGGTATAACTACCAAATTCTTCTTTTATTTGTACAAATGTTTCAAAAGTTTAAACGAATGTTCAGGTGTTGAATATTTGCCATATTTTAGAAGATACTTGACAGAAGCGTATCTGTGAACACGACCATAGTTATTCTTTAGGCGCTAGATTCTCTTTTTTTGATTTACTTTGCCATTTCTGAAATAGGTTAAGTTTGAAGCAGTGTGCGTTACCAATTTACAGCGTTGCAGAAGGCATAACAGTTATTACAGTTAACATACCAATTACAGATTCACAGCAGATGCGTGCAGCCTCTGGCGTGGTCCTCAGGGCCCGCATTCTGCTGAATCACGTTCAATAACTTAGAGTACAGACCGAGCATTGTTTATTGTTAAGTGATCATTAACAGCGCACTCGAAGACAAAATCAACTTACAACTTCAGAACATAATTACAAAAAAAAAAAAGAAAAAACATTACAGTATGTAAACAATACTACGCCATTAGAGCTTGGTACAAAATTTTAGACCGGTTCATTAAACAATACGCGATGATGCATTCTTTTAAAGAATAATTATGAAGAACTCCTATGAATTCCATTCTATTGATTTAAATTTTAAGGCTTGATAAATTCCATTTATCAATCCACACATGTACCACTTGTAATTTTGCACTATTTTCGAACTGTCAACATACAAGCATCATTGCTGTGACATTTGGCAGATATTGTGTTCCATTATTAACCACAGAGTTTGTTCTTTAGATTAAAATAAAAATATTACCACTTTTCTCGAAAATATTGCGTGTTTCTCTTTATTTAAAATGACCGCTCTTGTTGAAAGACCCTAGCTAGACATTTAAAATGCTATAGAAGCATAGAACATGTAGATTGGAGATATTAGGGCCCAGTATTGTGTCTGTTTTTGTCCTAGCATCCGTGCGTCCGTCTGGTGGTCGTTAACATTAACGTTGCTCAAATATAAATCAGCATCATTCCACGCAGTACATAAAACACGTAACGTAATGATTATCATTATCATCAGCATCGCTATGGATTGCGCTACATTCAGACAATATTGGCAATTTCCGGCGCTGGTAGACGTGAATCCGCTTTATACGTACACGTCGGCACATCTAAAAAATACATCATTTAAATTAATGTCACATTAAAGACGGTACTACTCCGTACACTTAATAAATAAGACAGAGAAGAGGAAACAAGAGAAGTGAAGAGACATTTTATTAAAGATGATGAAAATATATACGAACATAATTTAATATTGTAAATTTAAAGTGAAATAATACTAAATCTTCTTGTCAAAACAGTGTCGCGATTCGCGAAAAATCATTTTATAATCCCATTTGTCAGACAGATTGTTCTTCGAGATGACAGCTCAATCATAATTCGTTCATGACATCATTTTAAGATGAGGGAGAAATAAGAAGGGATTGGAAAAGGGGAGTTATCTTACATAGGGTAAACTGCGTCAAACATTAATGGCTTTTATAATATTTTTCTTGAACTGTCGTCTTAACGTTTTACTAAATTTTAATTATATGTCAATTTATAAATGTTGTTACATCTTGTTCGTATTTTCTGTTTAAATTAGGGGTACATCAAGCTGCTTTAAGCCTGTCAATCAGCTTCTTCTTAACACTTTACTGATACGTTTATAGAGTATAACAACCTGCTGTACCCTACCAGATAATTAAGGGGCGTCCAATTCTGAAACAGCTTCATAAGGGGTAAATCTATGTGCGGTGGGTTTAAGAGCTTTTCCATTACAAATTTTGTTTGATATATTAGAAGTTAAAGTTATCGAAATCTGCTGTTCTCATATTTTAACATTAGACCTGTCGCACACTGCTAGCGTATTTAAGCGAATTTTGACCGGACGTACACGCGCTACTACGCTTTACCTATCCGAACCTTGTAAATGTAATGAACTCTCGCTCACTGCAAGCGACTTTCATAACAGTGATTTATCGATAAAAATTAAAGTAAAAGTTTGCTCTCTTGATAAATGATGTTAGCGCAAAACAACTCCAATACATCCTACAGTACAGAAGTTTGATTTGACGTACTGGCGTATCGGTACGTGGTATGCAGGTATTGTGACACAACACATGCAAAAACACAGAAACCAGTTTGCTTTAAGAGTTCTAGCCGCTCAACAATCTCCGATTTATGTCCGAATTCGCCATCGCTTAAATACGCTTGCAGTGTGGGACAGTCCTTAGCCATTCAGCAGAAGTAGCAAATACTACAGGCCTCGGACTTAGAACAGAAAATGTTCACCTTGTAAAATTTTGGTTTGAGTATTTTTCTTCAGATCTAACATTATAGCAAGAAAGAAGCGTGAAATACTGGGTAGTGCCATCCTTAATCATTGCGGTTTTCACAACCACATCCAAAAGAAATTGTAAATACAATACAGCAGGGCCGGATTTAGGGGTGTGAAGGCCCTGGGTCAATGTAGGAGCGAACGCTTCTAATTATTTTCCGAATAAAACGAACAATTTTTCCGTTAAGTCTTTCAAAAATGTAGTGCTTTAATCTCTATTGTGAAGCCGCCCTCTGAAGCCCCGCCTGCCCTCCCTTAAATCCGGGCTTGCAATATGGCACTATTTTTTGGGTGGCTGGGTACATTTATGTGCAATAGACTTGGACCATATTGGATCTTTGGACCTCTACTAATAAAATACCATTATACTTGATCTCGATAGGAGAGAAAGAGTAACATAAGTTTAAAAGACGCCGCCGTGCATGATCCATTATAGAACAACTACTATCAGATTATGAACAGCTACCTCTGACTTGTAATTAGTTAGTTGAGCTGTGAGCTCCACTAAGTCAAAACACTGTGACGTCCAAAAAGAAAGAAAAACGCGTTAACTACATAACATGCGATCCGTCACGAACGCTGTTGGCGTCGACATAAAACAAACACCACTGTAATTTTTTCCAATACTTTTTTTTGTTTGTTTACTTAATTTAACGTCGATCTATTCGGCTGCGTTTCATCAGCGACGACCTTCTACTATGTCTGCAGTCTAGGCCTCATTTATATATGGAATATACCACCGCCAAATAAGTTGATGTAATGACATAATCATATAAACTTAATAACAACTAAACCCAGAAAATATAGCTCTGGTCCGGGGATCGAACTTAAAGATATAGAAGTCTAGCTCACGCATAAATGCTCTCGGCCACAATGTTGTCTTCTGTTGTTTTGAATCTAATAACGTTATTAATAAAACCATGAAAGTACATGCCCACACGTTGAATCCGGGTGCATCCAAAATTCCGGGCACTGTTCATTTGTCTTACTTGTCTATTGGATAATCCGGGCCTAATGTGTATAAGTATTAGGTCTGTCACATATTGCAAACGTATTTAAGCGAATTTTGACAGGACGTATACATAATACTACGCTTTACCTATCCGAGCACTGTAAATGTAATGAAGCCTCGCACACTGCAACCGACAAAGCCGTCCGAATACGGGCGTTACATCTCAAATGCATATATATAAAATAGAATACAATAGTCTCTTTCATAATAGTGGTGTATCGATAAAAATTAAAGTAAAAGTTTTCTCTTATGATAAATTATGTTAGTGCAAAACAACTCCAATACACCCTACAGTACACAAGTTTGACTTTGCGTACTGTCGTATCGGTAAGCGGTATGTATGTATTGCGACACAACACATGTAAAGAACACAGGAGTCGACTTGTTTTGCGAGTTGTAGCCGCTCAACCAAGCCGCTGATTTACGTCCGAATTCACCGTCGCTTAAATTCGCTTGCAGTGTGCGACGGGTCTTAGTACCAAAGCATTTATACATATAATTAAAGGTTGTATCAAATTGGAATAAAATTAATGTGTCTATAATATAGTTTCTTTTTTTTTTTTTGTTGCAGGACCGCCTGGACCACCAGGGAAGCGTGGTAAAAAAGGCAAAAAAGGAGACACAGGAGAAGCAGGGCCAGCGGTAAGATAAACTATTCTACTGTTTTACATGTACATAATTAGTTTAAGATTAGTATTAAAATATATTTAAAACATAATCGTAAATTTGATACTGTCACCAACATTGCACAATGCGATATACTCGTATTTAATGTGTTTTGTGTGTTTTCTGTGCTTTTTGTTTTTATTTTGTAGATGATAAAACACTACTAAAGTTATTTTGATGCAATTCCTAAAAGTGTGGTCAGTATATGGTCAAATATTTTCGCTACTTTTAACACATTTAAATCGTCTACATTAGACGTTTACAATTAGTATGACATTTATAGCAAAAAATATAACCTTTAACTGTCATTTTTAATTACTTAATTGATCTATCTTGGAAAGGCATTTGAAATATATTATTTTTTGTTATATAAGATATTGTATTTCAGTCAAAAGATCTCGTTTAATATAAACCAATACTGACCACATATTACACCATTTCAAAAGAAACATAACCTAAAAATTTTGCTTTTATTATCAATGTCTGTTATTTTACCACACTACTTGACGGATAGCAAACATTTTTATTTATGTAATCTTTTAATCAAACTGTTCAAAGCGAAAAGCAAATAAACTGCTGTCTAATAAATGAGTTTTGTAAATACGTCATCAAATAATGTGAATACCATCAGTTGGACTAATTTACGCCCAGCTACTAAATATTACTATAATGTAATGCTGCTCTCACACTAAAATCACTACTGTAGCTTTGGTACTCTTTATTAACAGGGGAAGAGCCTGTTTAATGTTTATTAATACACCTCTCTATCGTAGAAGTCTTTACTTCATACGTCCATTGTCAAAGTGCCGCCTTATCTTCTACACGCAGTCGTATATATCCGAAATTGCTTAGAAACGTACAAGTTTGTACATAACAAGCGTATTTACTATATCATGTCCAGCGGATGCACCTTTTTAGTTTCAGTACAGTGGAGAATTGATAAACATTAAAGAAGAACCTGTCTTTAAATTGTTGACGTTATATAGTATTAAGCCAGAGACAACATATTGAAATTCACATATGAAAGGAAATGTAATTGGAAGTAACAAAAATATCTACTTTGCAATGGTGTAACTCCGTCCTTGTAAGACTTACAAAAAAATGATGTAGGCAAAACTTGTAGGGGATTCAGTGCTCTATAAGATTAATAATAACTACTTTTATCATTGAACCCACTAGTAAAGTGATATTTCCAATAAACCGTTTTGCCCGTTATTTTTCCAAGAAGTGCTCTACTTTGAATGACGTAGCTCCGTCTCTGTAAGACTTACAAAAAAATGATGTGGGCTAAACTTGTAGAAAATTGAGTCCTCAATATGATTGATAATAACTACTTTTGTCATTGAAGCCACTAGTAAAGAGATATTTCTAATAAACCGTTTTTGGCCGCCATTTTTCCAAGATGTCGGCGCGAGCATACCTCGCCCGTGTTCACTAGACCTGAAATAGTTTTGTAAATTAGAAGTCATTTATTTTTCTATTCATTTTTTGTACTTATTTCCGTCTAGCGATTTCTTCAATTCATTTCTTTTCTTTTTATTATTCATTATATTTGTAATGGGTAAAGTCAAATATTGTTATAATGGAATATAAAGTTTGTAATTATACTTTAATTAATTTTAATGTTCACATATTATGCATTGTGGCAGCTCCGACTACATGGACTTGCTCGGCACTATGCAGCGCAGTGCTTAGTTGCAGTTACAACATAGTTAGTTACACGTAGTGTAGTTACAAACTTTACATTTTATGCAAATTACAAAACTCTAGTCTCTGGTTAGGTGTGCTAGTTTGTTTTTCGTAATGAACTCCGTATTTTGTTTTATACTTACGTTACATTGGAATTAAAAAACTTGATTTTTCTTTACCTTTATACAGGGAGTTTCGAAATCTAAATTATTCAACTCTTAATTTCCTTAAACTCCAATATACAGTAAGCAAAGAATGAAAATTTCATATGCCTGCTATGTCAAGGAGTTATACTATAGTATATTTTTCCTAAGGTTCCTAAGGTGAAACACTCGAAAATTTTGACTGGAATGTAATTCAAGTATTTAACTATGATATATTAGTCTCCCAATTTTCTGAGTTTGTCTGAGTTAGAGTACTAAAAAATTTCTGCAGTTCAATTATATCTACAATATAAAAGTAAAAATAAAATATGTCACACCGAAAAGAAAGAAATATAAACTTGTGACTGGGTGTTCAGGAAAAAAGTACTAAAAAGAACATGATAAAGATAATTCATTTTATAAATAAATACGTTTAAAATATAAAATGTATACCAGGTATAAAGCCCGTCTGGACAGGCTTATTCTCAGTTTATACCTGGTATAAATTTTATAACTGGTTTATTTGTAAAGCGGAAAGAGTATAAAAAAAGACAACTCGGTCGATGAAGATCACAGCATATGGCTTTTCTTAGACTGGAATATACTACTTGCGACGCCGATTTTTTCAGTAGGGTGTATTGAAGTTGTTCTACTTTCTTTAATGTTTATCAATACACCACTGTATCGAAGGTAATAACCGTTAACTATATTAATCTGTATCTATCTACGATCCCATGTACGAAGTTGCATCTATCCCAGAGTACGAGTTATACACTACACTGTGTGCAGTAAATCATGATTTGATTTCCCTCTACTCATAGACTTTTACGATGCCAGCCTATATTGGCCATGAACTCGCGAACTATTGCGCAGAAATTGCATATGCATGTATACACGGAAGACGGAACTTAGGTATGTAGTAGGGGGAGATACATCAAAAACTAATATGGATATCACTGAAGTGTGTTCGTTCTGTGGGAGGCAAAGGAAGTTTGGTGGTGAACCAAACACTGTTCACCGCTGGCACGAGGGGTGCAATGTCCACGGATTTACCCTCATTCGCATACCACCACAATCTCTAGCTCACCCATCCAAACCGTAACCGGGGCTACTGGTACATATTGACCAAATCTGATGCGTTCAACATGGTATGGCCGCATGCATCTATCCCAGAGAGTTCGGATATAAACGACTGCGAGTAGAATGTATGCGGTACTTTAATGTATTAAATACATATTTCTTCGATACAGTGGTGTGTTGATAAACATTAAATTATGTGTGTTTATGCTAAACAACTAAAATACAAGGTACTGATAAAATCAGAGGTCGAAAATAATCTATTCCAGTGTGAGAGAACTCCAAAATGTTTTAAAAAAAGTACATCCTTTAAACTAGGGAAGAATGACAATCCAAAAAATTTAGAGCAGTGTTGCGTTAAATTCGTCAAGTAGTGTAGCAAACAATAACACTGAAATTATTCCAAATTTACCCGCTAAACACAAAACGTATTAAATTTTATATTAATTAAAATACACATTAACATGAAACCAAAATTGTAAGCCCTATTCCCACTCACTGCTTTTAGTTTTAATTTAAGGTTTTAATCTTATTTTGTAATAAAAACTGAATTTATATTTTAAGTTAAAACCGCAAATTAACATTAAAACTCAGTGAGTGGGAATGAGGCCTTACATGTTAAATAATATTTTATGTAAAATATACGTAACGAACGATGTTTAGCGGGTAATCTCTTTCTCTTACTCCTTCTACTGACCGAAATCAACTGACATGGTTATCGTTTTCTAAATGTTTTTCTTATTTTAAACACGTAATGATTTTTTTATTTCTAGTGCTTGTGTTTTACTTTTTTTTATTTTGTTTGCAGGGAGCAACGGGGCCCGCGGGCAAGAACGGCTTTCCGGTATAGCTTTTATGTATTAATTTTTATTTATTTTATAATTCCCAATTAGTTTTAGAATAATGAACCATTATTTTTACCTCTTTTGTTTGTATTATTATATGTTTTTATTATTTATGAATTTTATTAGTTAATGCACTTTTAAATTTACAATCAGACATTGTTCTTTATAAGAAATATTTGTTAAAGTCTGTCTTACATGACACAATGCGGCGTTATAGGGCCGATGTTTCAATAGTCAGTTAACTGTGGTTTATTATAAACCTTGGTTAATACTTTTATATCTCAGCTCTTACTTTTGTTTGAGTCACACATACTTATAATTTAAACATTTAATATAAGTTTGACATAACTAGAATTGTAAAATGTATTTTGTAGGTTATGTCACAACTGTCTATTGAAAAATCGGCCACTAGTTAATTCCACTGTTTTGTCTTCTGGAGATTTGTAATTGTATTGCGATTTAGCACTTAGCAAGTTTCGATATGTTAAATCATGATAAAATCTTCAACTACTATAATATAGGGTTTTTTAACAACATGACAGTTTTGACATTTACTTTTTTGACATATCAGTAGTAGATGCTTTGGCAATTGTTACAATGAATTCAATTTCGCTCGAAAATCGCATTAAAATAATAAAAATCCACTATGGAAATGGTGGATCTGTAAAAGTTATTTGGGCTTTCGAAAATCTAAAGAGATTGTTGAGAAGCCTTTGCATGCTCAACCGATATTGTCGTTTTTTTTTCGATTGTGATTGAAAATTTTGATAAGAGAAGCGACATCTGTCAGCGTGGTCGTGATGGACACTTGTCCGATATCATTTTTCATTCATAATTGCCAAACCTTTCTCTTTCTAATACAATAAAAATTTGAATTATTTTCATCTAAATTACTTGTTATATTTTGTTTTCAGAAACAAAGTTCTTGTTGAAAAATCCTATATTAATTTTGTAATTATTGTTAGTGCTTTGTTTAAACAACTATAAAATCAACACAAAGTTGTTAGACTATTATTAGTACGTGTCAGACATTTTACAAGATGATTAAGAGAAGAGTTGTCAACAATAAAGGATATTTGTTTATATTTTTCTATAATAATTAGGCTATTCTTTATTTCTCAGCTTTTATCATCATTCATAAATCATAAAATGAATCTACATTATTCTTAAAACTATATTAGATTTTTTGTTAAAAAATTCATGTAACAAAACATAAATAACAAATTATATAATGATCCTAATAGATTCCCATTTAACATAACCATAAATGATTTTGTTAAAGTTTATTAATTGTCGTAGCTTAAGCATGAATCTGAATTCGACTTATTTGTTCAGTTGTATAAATTCGTTCCAGGCCCAAAAAGGCGAGAAAGGAGAACGCGGTTACATGGTAAGCCAACCCAGCCAATATACCCAGTGGTTTTGTAGTCGGTTTTAGGTTTTAGTATTTGGGATTAACATGGATGCAGTATACTATATTTATCTTTCATTTCTTATTTCACCTTCACTATATTCTTTAAATCCTTACATTTAATACATAGTTACTTTTATCAGGTTCAGTCTTAAGACGTTAAATGAATAAGAAATAACGATCTCGCTGTTACATTCGGAAAATCTACTGTCACTTTAATTATATGATACTATTTTGAGGTTAGGTTTAAGAACTATACATAATTCACAGTAAACCATAAAATACTTGTAAAATAGAACTAATGTTCATTGATGAATCAATTCAATATTCACTGACGGTCCATTTAAATTGTAGCAAATGAGATTTCAATTTCAAATTATCTATCTTCCAGTTCATTAGTCAAACAGATCTCCGAATTTACTGAATATTGAGATAACGACGAATTCTAGTTGTTTGTATATCATGTAATGCCTCGTACACTTTGGTGTGATTTAAACATGCGACAACATTTGTTGGAAGAAGTTGTACAATACGTCAACACTGGTACGACATCGCCGTCTTTTATAGTTCGTACGAATTCATTCAACTAGTTTCATATGTTCAGAAAACCAAGTAATAAAAGTTAATTCTTTAACAATAGGGTTTGTTTTACGGAAAGCAGTGAAATGCATTGCAGTGGTATTATTTTTATTAAATTTAATGCGATGGCTGATGTCCATGTAGGTTGTAACTTTGTGAACACTTACCGCTTATTGTTTTTGATATTGGATTTGGAGTCTTCTCATGTCGGAAGGCTCCGTTTTATATACCATGTGCGATAATAAAGATATTCTGTTGAATATCTTGAAGGCTGCTTGTGTGATAATAGGTACAACTACTGACATTGTACTAGAAAGTGAGAACCTACATGACGCATTTGTTCGAGATCACATTCAAAATCGCAAACCTTTGAGATTTACAGCCAAGGATAGAAAACATTCCTGTATAGTAAAAATACTCCGAGTTATCAAAGTTTTAAAGAATACCATAAGTAGAGTTTTTATTAAGCCCTCCGCACACGAGACGACTGGTTACAGACCTTAGCGCCGAATCTACCCGAAGCGAATGTGATTGCAACTGCTGTTAGTGAGAGATCGAGATATGAGATAAAACACGAGAAAAGCACACGAGTCGGCTGATTGCAAACTAAACGCGAAACGAAGTTTTCAACAAAAACGAGCACGAGCCATGTCGAGCCGTGTATCGTGACTCTATAGAATTTTTAACAATAGCAAAACAAGGGATTCTATTGTGTTATATTAAATTGTATGTATGTATTTAAATACTTTTCGTAAACATCTCTGTTGATGATGTCATCATGAAACCAACAGTGCCCTGCGACCGAGAAATCTAGTGGATGAATATATACTCAAAACCAATTTAAAATTAGTTTAGTTACATTCGTGCCGTGTGTTTTATCTCACTCGTAAACACTTTCGTTTTTTCACTAACAACAGTTGTAATAACATTCGGTTCGGGCAGATTCGGGGCTAAGGTTTGCAACCAGTCGCGTCGTGTGCTGAGGGCCTTAGCGTCGAATGTTGGACTCGCACTACACTGGACAATAAAAATATAAGACATTTAGAACATCCATGTCTAAATAACGTCAACTTATGAATGAAAATATATAAATGTTGGATGTCGCATGTTTAAGTCGCAGCAATATGTACGAGGCAAAAGAAACCTAATCTAACCCTGAAAACTATAGTTTATGCAATTCTTTTAACACGACCATTTAACAGATGGTACTTCGACTAAAGATATTCTCATTTTTGTTTACTTTTGTTGTCTACATCGTAGGTAAGACAGTTTAGTGTTATTAATGCTGTAAAATATATTCAATGAGTCTGAGTTCGATTCCCAAGGATGGAACAAATTTAATTCTGTGACTGATTATATTAAAAGAATTATACTGTACTAAATAGAAATAAATAAATAAATATTTATTCAATTTTTTTTTAAGTATTCGCTGCTACATATCATTTTTTTTCTCGTCTTCTTACGTTTCAGAGGGTATTCTAGTTTGTTTCGTGTAAAGCATTACATTATTATAGTCCAAGATCCCAGGGCTACCAGACATCACTTTTTTATGATGAACAAAATGTGTAAGATTGTGTAATGTTAGTATGTACAATGATCGTATGCCTACCTGCTAACTTGACCAGGCGGCCATTTTCCAGGTATCAGGTAATCAAGGTTTATATCTTACTTACTCTCATGTGCATGGATAATGCCCTCTCGCTCCTACTCATAGAGGAATTAAAATTGGGTCTAGGGGATGTTTGGCCCCTTGATTCGGTCTGTCCTTTTGTAAAACGTTTTAAAACAGTTATCGCATTATCCGTGCGCATGAGAGTGAGTAAGATATAAACCTTGATTACCTGATCAAGTTAGCAGGTAGGCATACGATCATTGTAGATACTAACACTACTCAATGTTACACATTTTGTTCATCAGAAAATAAGTGATGCCTGTCGGGCCTGGGATCTTTCTCTATTATATTTAAAATTACCTTAGAAAGAAACTATTATTTAAAAAAAAATTCGTTGAAGCAGTTTAAGGATGGAATCAAGATAGCTTACTAAAAATCAGTTAAAAGTCAGTTGCGGAACTCATAATTATCGCAAAATTTAATTAACATGGCCAATTATTTTTCTTTTAGTGGCTATGTCTATCTATTCTATTACAAATAACTATTCATAACATAATCCTTTCTTCAAAACAAACTATAATACCTCTTTAACTATACTCATTATTTTCTATTATTAATAGTTGACCGTATTATTCGTACTTAGTTCTAACCTAAATATGCTTTGGTGTTGACAATCCTTCTTACTCATCTTTGGTGTATGCTAATTCTACGTAACTTCAGTAACTTTAACAGTGTAAACTAACAACAATAACTAATAACAGTGTAAGGAGGACACAGTATAAGACGACGCTGTTCGACTGTTTAAAGATCACTAATCTAATTTACGTTACTTCATGTAATTTCGTATTTAAATAATGGCGCTGTAACGAGTAGTAGAATCCATACTATGAACTACTGCTGCCACCTATTGATTGTTAGTTTAACGAGATTATATTTGCAGTTAGAAACGTGAAGTGGTAGGAGTACAGGGAGAATCTTATCGACTATCGTCGTGTGATTGATAATGATTGATTAGAAAGCTATCGGTTCTTATACTGTGCCAGTAATACTCGTTTTCACTGTTCACTATCTTCTCTGACTAAAGATCAGCCACTAGTTTTTCAATAAATTGTACAAATTTTCGTTATTATGAATGTTTTCTTTCTTCGTCTATATTTTTTTTGTTTCTTTATGTTTTTTCGGGTTGTATTTGCTTTTTGAAAAAACCATTTTGTTTTTAATTTGAATTTAAAATGGTGGCTGTTCTTTTGTTACAGGGACTCGGTGGAATTCGAGGATATCCCGGATTTCCGGTCGGTTTTAAGATTTTTTATTTATTTATTTCATTAATTTTAATTTTAATCAAATATTTTAGTTATTATTTATTTTATTAACGAATCAGATTTAAGAATAGTTTTATTTGCATGGTAGACTTTTAATTTGTGAATATTATTTTGCAAGAGTGTTACTTCTAGAGATTATCTAGCAACGTTTATAATGATAAACTTATTTTGTGATTTATGTTTTAAATTATTAATTGCTGTTTTTCACAGGGACCTATCGGTTTGGATGGACCTAAAGGAGAGCCCGTAAGTTTTATTTTACTCACAACTTTACATTATTTTAATAAAAACAAACAAAAACTCAAAGTCATTTAGACGGTGCAGTGGCCGAGAGCGTTGATGCTTTACGCCAAACGCTGTTTCTTCGGGTTTGATCCCCGAACCAGCGCTATGTTTCTTGGCTTTGGTTTGGTGCCATAACCATAATAAATGCTAACATAGTAGAAAGTCTACGGCGACATAACTCGGCATTGTAAAAAAGCTGACGATAAATAAATTAAACAAATAAATTATTTAAAAAGTTAAAATTATCATCAAATCTATCAAATTTTTTTATGACAATATTAAAATAAATAAAAATAATTATTCTTTTAGTTTCTATACTTATTTTGGAAGGTTATAATAAGCTAAATAGTATTTTTATCAAAAATATTTTCCGAATCAGAAATATATTTTGTTTAACGATTGCATCTTTTAGTTATTTGTATATGGTGCAAATGTGTCACGTCTTCTACCAATCTTCTTATCAAAAGCGCATGTTTCTGTTCAATTTATAAAGGCAGTTTCCAATTCTCATGATATAACTTTCTTAACCAAGGAAAATGAATTCAAATTTATTTAAAGTCTACAAATAAAAGTAAAAATCCAAATAGAAAATGTTTCACTTGTATTAGCTTGTAGTAGGCTATCAAATGTGAAAGACTCACTGCCATACAATTTCTATACGACAAGTAAAACATTGGAATTCTTTTTTGCAGCGCAGCCTTAACCGAGGCTTAAAAAGAGGCGATTAAAGTATTTTTTCGAGCAATTTGTTTTTACAGTGTAGTAACCAGAGCCTGAATTTATATATAACTTTAGATGCACCAATTTTTGGGAAATATGCACAAATACACGTTTTCCCTAAAAAGTTACTCCAATCGATTCATTTGGGCCAAACACACGTTTTAAAAACTTAAATTACATAAAGTCGTAAACACCTACAATAAATTCTAGTTAATAAATTAATCGAGTCGTTAACACCGACAATAATTCAATTAAATTGAAAATATGCAACAAAATATATAAAAACGAGGTATACATGCATTTTCCCATAAATATGCAAAATACATGTAAATCCGGACCCTGGTATAAAATAGTAACCTTAAGCATTTACACACACTACTTTATTTTGTACAGTTCTTAAAATAATGTTATTTGAAATATTTATAGGGTCGCCCAGGAGACAAGGGTCAAAAAGGAGACTTAGGAAATTCTGGATTTGATGTATTTTCTGCAGTCAAGGTAAATAACATTTTAAAATTATTTTTTACTTATTTTATTTATACCATCCGATGTTTATTAGCATTTACAAATGCTCCAAAGTCGACGCAACATTTAAAAACGTTATGTTCTATAGCAGCAGTTTCCAAACGTTTTCGACCAAAGATCTCAAGTAATCTCGCTCGTAAACTTTGTATTCAACCGCGGTAAATTCAAAAATAAAAAATTTAATTTTATATAGTAACACATCACTCAATAAGTTCGTAGGATGATGTATAAATGACGCCACTATTGACAAATCCATATGATAGATAGTACTAACCTTCAAACTATATGTCTCAAAATTTCAAAACATTTCGACTAAACGTTTACATGTTACACTGGTTGGTGACGCTATTTTTATAATATTCAAAATAATGGAAAACCTGAATTTTGTGTGTTGATAAAGCATTGCTGTTTAATGAGAAAAAATACCGTTTAAGGACCAACCATGAATTATGTCACATGCAAAAGGGGAGGAGGGAGCCACAAAATGTGACAAAACATGTCAAGAAGGGGAGGGTAGTCACTTACTTTGTAACGTCACATTTAATCTACAATTCGGCTTCTAAAAAGGAGAAAAAACAAGATCAAAAAACAAAATAAAACTGAAAAAATATAACTCTTTTTAAATGTGTGAGAACAGGGGGGAGGGTGTTCATAATGTGTAAGTAGACGGTATATCTCGGTCGTGGGATGGGGATGGGGAAGGGGGGGTTGAGAAACTGTAAAATTTGGAAGTGCTATTCGGAATCGGTATTTTCATATTCAAAAGCAATGCTTTATCCATTTTTTCCATTGTTTTGAAAATTAAAAAAGTAGCCTCACTAAATTTACTGTAACTTGTAATCCAATAGTCGTAATGTGATGAAATTTTGACACACATCGTATGAACATTGGTACTATCTAAAAACCATATAGATTTACCAATAGTGGCGCCATTTATACAGGGTGTCCCAATATTCAACTATAAGCGGGCATCAGAGGGTGGTCCTGCTCATGACGATACAAAAAAAAAATCAGAAATATTTGAATAATTGTAGTCATGGTAGTTAAAAACATCTTAAGGTGTTTCAATTTTCGAAAAAAAAATTATGTTTTTTTCTAATTCCTAAACAAAATGAGATAAATTCTTTTTTTCGTTGAATATTGGGACACCCTGTATATCATCTTACGAATTTAGTGCGGAACCCACTTTGGGAACCATTGCTTTATAGAACGAAATCGTTTTATGTCGATTCCCGGATTAACGATCCTGAATTACATGTGTAATAAACTTAAATAAAGAGTGTTGGTTAGATTCAGTACCAGTACGAATACAACGTTAATGGGCAATTAAGTGCCTCGAACAACAACGACATCATTGGTACATCTCGAACCTCTGAGCTCGGACCTCGGACTTCGAACACGGGACACGGGACACGGGACAAGTGACACACCTAACGTAATAATGTTGTTATTGTCTCATTTCTTGCCACATTATTGTATAATCATTAAGTTTCTTTATGTTTTCATCGTAATGTTTATTGATAACAAGGTGGCGAGATGGAGAAACAAGGAACATCATGTACTCGTATTTAAAATACGAGTACAAAGTAACATACAGTGTGTCTATAATTTACACTCAACTACATGACATTTAACCCCGGTTTCCCCTCCACTCTAATATGGAACTGAACCTGTTTTGTTACTCTACTGTCGAACCTGAGATTTTAAAAAAAATCGCAAACACATTTTATGCTTAGATATATTGGAAATATTTTTAAGAATATTTTAAAATTTTATCTATGCTAATATTTTAAATATTAGCCGAATTATAGCAATTTGAAGTATCGGTGAATCTTCTGGCAAACTTATTACACGCATTAACCACTATTTTTTATAATTTTTTGTACACCTAAACTTCGCTTTACACGGTATGCGTTCCAAAAAAAATCGTGTAAAAAATACATGCTCCTTATGGTAAAATTGAGGATGTGAAAATGCAAGATTAAAAAAGGAACTATATTTAGTTCTAAAATCCGTGCAAAAGAAAATAATAAAAACCCATAATATATAAATTCTATAAAATAAGTTTACAAATTTCAAAAAATCATAAAAAATTTCTTTTAACGAGTTTATTCGACCTACATTACTTTAATTAATAACGTCATGTGGTGTTGCCTTTCTTTTTAATAGAAAACGATTCCATAGTAACAACCGCTTTATATACAATATTTTGTAAAATTTCACATACTTAAAATTAATAACAATTTCAGACAACAAATGAAATCTAATCCTAAACAAATATCTCGAAACAATCATAATGTAATCCTTATAACAAGGCGTGATCAATTATAACTGAGTCTCATTAACTCTGGTATATTTACAACTTTATAAAAATACAAAAAATATTTTCGTTAGACGCATTCCCAGACACTGTTTTTAGTTTTAATTTAATATTTTACCTTTTAAATGTAATTTTGAACTTGCGAAATCGTGCAAAATCGATGCGTCATTAATATACATTATTTTCTAATAATTACTATTGTTTATAATAAAGTTTATTTCTTTATATTTCACAAGCTAAAATTTCCATTTTGGTTAAAACCTTAAATTAACACTAAAACTCAGTGAGTGGGAGTGGAGATTAAGACATCGTAAAAATTTGAAATATTTTTAAATTTTTCAAAGTAAAATTATTTTTGAATTCGTGTTACAAACAAATAAATCGTGCAAAAAAGTACTATTTGCTGTTCTTTGTATGCCGCGTTATTTCGAATTCGTGTACAAAAAATCCGTGTAAAACGAGGGTATATGTACTTCAACATTGCTTCAAAAAAATAATTCCTTTTCTGCTAGTTTCTTCATTGAATAATAATATTAGATTTGAAATAATTGATATATTAGAACAAGAAAACATACATTAGTTAATTTTCGTGTTTAACGGGTGTCTGATAATGTCAGTTACGCGAATTTTGACTCTCTCTGTAAACGACATACACGAATTTGATTCCAATTAATAATATTTTCTTTTTCCAATGTTAAGGGTCTAAAGCGCTCCGTAACAACATTGCGAGGAGGGACCTTGGGCTACGCTGAAATTGTTGCTGTGAAGGTAGCCCTTTAAACTCGTCGTCTTTTCTTATTTGTTGTAGTTTTTCCAGTCTTATCACTAATTATCATATATTCATTCGTATTGGTCTTGGGTTACAAACAGCTAATTTTTCTACTAATGTAATTATTTTATTGTTTTTGATTGTTGTCATTCTTTGTTTTTGTTACAGGTTTATAGTTGGTGACTTGGCATGGTTGTGTTTATTTTTTTTCTTGTATTTTTGTTTTCAGTAGTTTTTAAGTGAGATAACGGATAAGGCTGTTGTACTATTGTATTTTTCTTAGTGATTTTAAATATTCAAAAATATTGTTTTTATTTTATGTCATATTTTAATATCGTAACTATTACAGAACTTTTACAGAAGCTATGAATCGCATACTCCTTTTATACTAATTCTCCTTAATCCTTTCTCCTTCCCATGCTCTATTTTTTATCATATGCCTTCACTATTTCCATACGCGATAAATTACACTAACTACTTAGTGCCGATTTTTCAATAATCAGTTAAATAACAGTTATGACCCGGTCACAGCTTGGATTGGAGAGCTCTGAGGAGGCATCCTTTCCGATTGTGACTGCGCTGGTATGCGAATGAGGGTAAATCCGTGGCCATTGCACCCCTCGTGCAATCGGTGAACAGTATTCGGTTCACCACTATTACTTCCTTTCCTCCCAGGACGAACACACTTCAATGATATTCATATTAGTTTGGGATGTGTCTCCCCTTACTACATATCTAAGTTCCGTCTTTCGTGTACGCAAGCAGATGCAATTTCTGCAAAATATTTCGCGAGTTTATGGCCAATATAGGCTGGCATCGCAAAAGTCTTGGAGTTAGAGGAAAGGAAAGGTTAGAGGTAAATTTTGATTTACTGCACACAGTGTAGTGTATAACTCGTACTTAACAAATTTTAGACTTCCGTGTGTTTCACCACACGGCTATCTTTGAACAAATATTAAACATATTTAAAAGAAAATAATTAAATGATTATTGAACTTATTATTAGGTTTGATACCTTGTGAATACAACAATACATATTTTAGACAATTTTTGACTTTATACGGGTTCACATGGGCCTGTTGAATAAGTGTCCAAAAAATGCCTCTTTTTAATCAAAAAATAATAAAATAAATAAAAATAAATATTCAATTATTTGTTATGGCATGTGATGGCAAAAGTTAAAATAATTTTTTTAAAATATAAAAGGCATACTTTGTTGACATTACTATACAAATTTTGATAAATATTTGATAGAAAAATAACAAATTTATTAATTAGGCGTGTCGTACTTAAACGACACTATTCCAAAAATTTATATTGGTTTTGATGCAATTAATGTGTTTAGTGTGGAAGGTCAGTTCTAGGTCCGCCTAACCAAGATTAGTCATTACATCACACGCGGCAGATAATTAATTATTACATAAGATAAATACACCGCCATCTGTCCTGTCGTCACTACTACTATATCGTGGAAATTATAGGAGCATTCGATTATTGGTATTCAAATTTAAATTCAAAATATTTACTGTTCTTAAATTATTACAAAAATATTGGCAACGTTTATTTGTCTATTTCTCAACTTGACGTTGAATATATGATAAAGCTTTATTTCTCTCGCCTCATGTATCTTTAAAATGCAGGTAAAATCTAAATTTCTGAAATTTTTCGCAACATATAATAATATAATATAATATAATAGTTTATGCGCAATATATTTGAGCGCCGAAAACTGACGAAATTTAGTAAAAGCTATCTTGTTTGTTCCCATACTACGCGACCATAAGTGCATCTCGCTTACTATTTTATAGATGTTAACATTTAAGAATAAAATCATATTGAAAAAATTAGTTTTTCTTATATCAATGAAGAAATTTAAGCGTAATATCTTTGTGCTCACATTATGCAGTAATGGACATAGAGATATATGAGAATGTAGAGGTTAGAATTATGGTGTCGACGCATCATTTATGTGAGTTACTACCCCAGTATCTGATAAGTTTATGATTATATAATGAAATAAACCTGATAACAACCAAACATGGGGATGTATCTCCCCATGCTACATACCTAAGTTGCGCCTTCTATGTACGCATGCAGATGCAATTTCTGCACAATACTTCGCGAGTTTATGGAACAAAAGCGCCTTTGGTGGAACAAAAGGTGTGAGATAAAACTATGGAATTATATAAAAATCGCGTTGCAACTCAAGCGGCGTCACAGACAATATTTCCATTCCAACAGACAACAATTCCAAACCAACAATAATTCGGCTTCTATAAATTCTACCAGTAAAAATCTGACAGCAATATCTTCGCTTCAAAGTCTGAACTCTTAAATCTGAAAACTTAGGTAATACCTATATCAAACAGCGTTTTTTTTATTTCCCTGCTTACCTTAAACATATAGCAAATTTCATATAAGCTGGCATCGCAATCATATAGGCTGGCATCGCAAATTCTCTAAGAGTAAAGGAAAGTAAAATTTGATTACTGCACACAGTGTAGTGTATCGTGTACTCGTTACTTTCTCCTTCTCGGACAAACTCTCCTCCACAAGTTCTTGCTGTGAAACACACTTACTACCTACACACCTAATTTTGCTGTTGCAAGCGCATCCGAAATTCAGGGAATTAATTTTTTTATGAATTAATTACTCGTTATAAGCGGTGCTCGTTAAGCGAGGTTTCACTGTAATTACTTTTCTAGTTTTCCTTGACTCTTCATTGCGGTACGCGGTATACAGGTTCGTCATCTCTGCGGCCTGTAATGTCTAGTGAATATAAATTATTAACTATTGAGAGTGTTAGTGAAGCCTAGAATAACGTTGTTAACTGAACCTATTCATTAATAATGGAGCCAATTAAAATGATCAATCAGCTCGTCGTTGTCAATGCTGTCACTAAGCTTGTATTATCGTGTGCAAAAGCAAATTACTTGTTAGGTTATGGTTATGGATCGTACTGCAATGCTGTACACAGTACAGTGTGGGGCGTCATGTACATTATACATTATACAGTATACAGTGTGGGGACATTAAGCTAATTATTAATTTACTACAACATAAATACTGATTTTATCTATGTAAAGATACATTCTCATTACGAAGTACGATCTCGACTTGAAAAGTAATTTTGAAACTGTTTTCAGTCCCTGGTATTAAATTTAAATTTGAATTTTGATTTACTGCGTAATATTCCGGTTATTATCCTAGTAGTTAATGTCGTCACGAATTGAAAAAAATATCATAAGCAATGTAATTTATTTTTTGTTTTACATCACGACATTATATTGAAAAATTATGGGTCTATTCAACAGCTGTTATAGCTTTGACGTCTAATACTGAGCCTCTTTTGCACTTCTCTTGTTCCGTACGTTTATTTGCATTATATAAATATTATCGAATAAACGTTATATATAGAACTATTTACACGGCGTTTGTACTGCAAAAAACGTACACAGCTAAAAACGTTTATCGAGTATTCACCGGACTTGTCAAGCAAATCGAATGAACTTTAACGAATATGGTATCTTTCACACTGCGTGACTTTTATCGAATAGTAACCGAACACTTATTTAATGGTGAAGTATCATTTGCACAAGTTTATTATTAGAAAATGTTTGACGAATCTTTTATAGATAATGATTTATTGATTTCTTTGGTGGAACAAAAGGTGTGAGATAAAACTATGGAATTATATAAAAATCGCGTTGCAACTCAAGCTGCGTCACAGACAATATTTCCATTCCAACAGACAACAATTCCAAACCAACAATAATTCGGCTTCTATAAATTCTACCAGTAAAAATCTGACAGCAATATCTTCGCTTCAAAGTCTGAACTCTTAAGTCTGAAAACTTAGGTAATACCTATATCAAACAGCGTTTTTTTTATTTCCCTGCTTACCTTAAACATATAGCAAATTTCATTTTGTATTTTGTTTGAAACTACAACTACACGTTTTTACTTATAAAAATTTACCGTGTAAACATCCCGCTGATTAGACGTTTAAAATCGAATACTGTAAAAAATGTGCAGTACAATGCCGTATGAACCCAGCCTGTTGGTATAGGTAGGCTAATGGTAATGGAAAAGAAGGTGAGGATGCAATGACGTCGTGAACTGAAGTCACTTTTTGTACATTTTTACCCCTTTAATTACTAAAGGGAATTGCGAATAGGCTTGTGTCCTCATTTTTCAGTGTTCGACTTTTCAATTGTTGATTGAAATTGATGTTAATAAATGTATATTGGCGTGTCTATTTTATTAAATATCTAAATATTGACGGAGATATAGCAATTAAAAGTTTGAATTGTAGTTTTAGCGCTAGAAATGGTCGGCCATATTTGTATGACGTGAAATGCATTTTAACGTCAGTTATTTGTTGAGTAGGTCAGTACTGTGGTAATGTTTTGTAGCTGTTGGTAGTCTAAATAATCAAGTCAAATCAAAGAATAATAAATTTTTTATATTATTTAACCCTGTTAAAGGCAGACATAATATTGGAATTTTATTGTTCCTTGAAATACCTGTAAATAATATTTGATATTTTGATATATAAATACATATAGCAGAGATTTATGAGCTGTAAGGTTGGCAGCGGTTGTGATGTCACATGCAATTAGAATGTGCACAACGTTGAATCCCTTTAATAATTAAAGAGACAAAATGATTTTTTAATTGTTAATACGAGTATCTCTTAACATATAAGGAGTTATTAAAAAATAATTGAACATTTGAGGTTCTACGAGTAGTAACCCACTTTATCAATATACAGTGCAGTTTTATATAAATTCTGTTAAGGTTGACAACCCAGTTATTGTAAAAAGAGAGCGGGATTGAATCGTGAAAAGAAAACACCAATCTTCAGTATTTGTAAACAAGAAAGTACATCTATTATTCAAAAACACATGAAGCGTCTCACGGACAGCGTCTTCATAAGTAACAGTAGTGGCTTTGATCGGGACATGGGACATGGGAGCACCGCGACATCCTAGTGCTACTCCTAGGATAGTCCCCACAGTCCCTCGGTGTGTTCAATTATTCACTAATTCAATTAAATTAATCGATACACTATTTTAGGGATGAAAATAATACTTAATGTAAAGTCATGGACTCTCACGGATATTGGAAATAATAAAATATGTTTTGTGATACAAAAATTGCTTAAGGCGAAAATTGAAGGTATTTTGAGGATTGTTCTTGTACGATATTTTAACTTTTTAGACTTATTCTACATACAGAAAATCTTTTTTGAAATTTAAAAATATTATTAAATATATTAAAAATGATGCTGAAGTAGACCCTGTCAAAAAATTGGAGCTGAACGGTGTTGCCGATTTTGGATCTTCTATTTTTCTGAATAATAAAAGCCAAGAAAATTATTAATTAGTATGAGTACAGTTATAGTCGGAACTAGAGAAAAAAATAAAAATTGAGAATTGATGGTGCGCTTTTGAAATTGAAATAATCTAAAAATTAGGTTTTTTTTACCAGTTATTTAATGAAAATAATACGAAATTATTGAAATAAAAAAAAGATTATAGTTCCAACAATAGCTATTGATTTTGTGAATAACATATTAAAATTTCAGACGATTCGAACGTTGAATAGTTTTTTTTCCTACAACACCATACTGAAAAAAGTAGTTTTGAAATAAATAAAATTAATGTTTTAAGTATGCTATGGCAGTTGATATATGCTAAAACGGCTGTTGAAACGAAACTATTGGCAATATCCTTACAAAACTTTAAAAATATATTCTTAAAAGACTATACTTTCGAAAAATAAAAAAAAAACGAAAATTATTTTTTGAAAATTCTAGACCACCGTAGACAATGATTTAGATCGATTGATGCTCTAGACGCAGAAGAAACTGCGTCTGTTATTATTATTAGTTTGTAAAATTAACGTTTGTACATTGTCCTTTTTTACTGCGTTCATGTTTGGTTTTACAAAAAAAAAATTGGTTAAATTGTTTTTCCATGGATCAAAGACGTAAACATTATTTGCTTATTATTACCTCATATATGTGAACTACATGTCTGCCTCATAAGTTTCTATAATTATATGAGTTCATAATCAACTAACTTTGATTACATTCAAACCCAGTAAATATACCGCTGGTTTTAGGATCGAACCCAAAGATACAGCAATCTAGCACAAAGTATAAATACTCTTGGCTATTGAGGTGCCTCGATTTATCAAGTATTTTATTATACTTCTTTTATTTATTACTTCAACAATACGTTAATATCTCGAGTGATTCTATCAGTTTTAGAAGTGATTTTGTTTTCATTATTCGGCGTCGGTGCATACTGTGAAACAATGACAAAACATTGTTTACCGCACACCAGATTGGACCTTTGCCAACTCTCTTGTTGCAGCCATGTCAGCAAGCCGCTTTTACGACTTGTAATTTGAACTAATTATCAGGTTTTAAATATTTTTATTATGCAGTTTAATTTAAATAACCGACTGGTGTTACCATGCAGTCATGGACGTTGCATGAGGTTTGATATCGAAAGGACAAAACTTCAGATTCAATTGCATAAGGCCTGTCTCAGTATGGGACCGTATTTAAGCGACGGCGAATTCGGACGTAAATTGACGGATTGGATGAGCTACAAAGCAAACCGCCTATGTGTGTAACAATACATGTTTATACTAATTTATTTATCTATATTTTTAATACAGCATTCAGTTGTTGTTTACGTCTTAAATCTGGTGTGCCTGGATGTTATCTTATTATGTTATTGGATACCGAGCAGATAACATAATCAAACGCATATGCTTACTGCATAATATTATAATGGATAGTGAAGGTCTTCCCATAAATTTTGATTCCACATCCAGCGGAACTCAACAAACCCCAGACACGAATCGATCAAGTACTACGGGTGAAAAACGTGCTGCTGGAAAAGCTTACGATGTTTGCGAAAAATTCAAGACTTTTTGCCAACAATCCATTGTAATTATTTTTACCAAAAATTTTAAATATATATATATATATATATATCGAATGATAGTTTGAATTTTTCTGGTTCCACAAACTCTCTCTTTCTTGAATTAAAAGAATTAATTTTTCGGTGTCCATGATTCACTGAAATACAAACATAAACTGAAGCATGCTGAACATACTCGTCACAAGCGATGTCACCGATAGATCTCATTTGATCCGTATTGAAGCGTAACAACAAGCGATCTTAGGTATCCCCTCCAGTCTGAGGCGGTTGTTTGCATTTACAAAGGTTCGGATAGGATATCGTTGTAGTAGTGGTAACACTTGGATAAAATTCGCCTTTATACGGTTCTAATGTGCGAGGTAGTGCCGCCCGTATTGGAACGGCTTTGTAGCTTGCAGTCTGAGAGGTCCAGAGAGGTCTCATTACATTTACAGGGTTCGGATAGGTAAAGCGTAGTAGCCCGTATACGTCCGGCAGAAATTCGCTTAAATACGGTGCCATACTGAGACAGGCCTTATATGTAATAGTTGAAGATCCCAAAGCCCTTACCTTACCTTACCTTTAGTACACTGTTAAAAATGTTCTTATTTTCTTACAAATTTAAGAGGCAAATGCGTATTAAAATTAAAAACTGGTTATTAATTTTTTTTTAAATGAATTTTTGTCTAAATTTATTAAACAATTTTATTAAAGTGCACTGTATATATTATGAAAATTAATATCTCTTTTAAAAGTGATTCGTAAAATGTTTCACTCATATAAATCAGATCTATTCAATCACGACCATTATTGCTCACAAGACTCAGGAATACGAGCCCTGGATCTAAAATATGCATCAGAAATGTTCTAAAACTTATACCTTTCCTGGCAATAGTGAATATTGTTTTTAACAACGTCCTCTAAAACATATATAAAAAGCAGCCATCATTTTACGTAGATATGTTTTTGTGTACCTTTTGTACCTGTTATCTGTAAAAGGAACCCCTCTTTCAAGGCAGCAAGCATACATTCTTAACTAAATATGTCTATACTAAAAACGACGTAGTTCTCAAGACTCTGGGACCTTACTCTTTAATGTAAATTAACCACAGAATTTATTCTATAGGAGCATCTATAAATTACGTCACACGCAAAGGGCGAGAGGGGTTCAGCACTGGGACAAAGAGGGGAGGGCTCAGAAGCGTTGTGACGTCATATGCAGCATAAAAATAAAAATATAAAACGTACTGCGTATATCTTTTAAGGTATTCATGTACCTTAGTTTATCATCATTAATATTGGTCGTCTTTGTGCTTGTTAGTTTTTATAAGTTGTCCAATATAAAATTTAAAACCTCCGCATCAAAAACTCGTTAATCATCATCAAAAATATTTACTTTCAATTTACACAAAGAACAAGTGCCTCACAAAGATCTGTCGCCCCGGGGCCTCGCAAATATCTACCACTCAGGGTCCTCACAATGGCTAAGGCCGCCACTGTTAGTGTGACATCACACTAAGAGGGGTAAGGGTCCTCAAAATGTGACAAAATTGCGGGAAATTTGTGTGATGTAATTTATGAATGGGCCATCCATTTCTAACGAACGTACTTCAAATCCAGTGAAAGAGGCGCTAATTTTTTAACGACTTCGACTTGTACGTTTTTTCTTATACTATTTCTAACAAAATACAAATATACTTATTCAAGATGCAATCCGAACTATTTTGCAATGGGCTTGTGTCCAATGTCTTAATTTCTACAAAAGTGTACTATATATTGATAAAGTGGGTTACTAGAACCTCAAATGTTCAATTATTTTTTAACAACTCCTTATATGTTAAGAGATATTAACAATTAAAAAACCTATTTTGTCCCTTTAATTCTTAAAGGGATTCAACGTTGTACACATTCCAAGTACATGTGACATCACAATCTTTGTGTAAGGTTATCAACCTTACAGCTCATAAATCTCTGCTATATGTATTTATATATCAAAATATCAAATATTATTTACAGTTATTTCAAGGAACACTCAAATTTCAATATTATGTCTGCCTTAGCAGGATTAAATAAAATAAAAACTTATTATTATTTGACTTGATTATTCGACTACCAACAGCTACAGAAGATTTCCACAGCACTGACCTACTCAACAAATAACTGACGTTAAAATACATTTCACGTCATAAAAATATGGCCGAACATTTTTAGCGCTGAAACTACAATACAAACTTTTAATTGCTATATCTCCGTCAACATTTAGATATTTAATAAAATAGACACACCAATACACATTTATTAACATCAATTTCAATCAAAAATTGAAAAATCGACCACTAAAAAATGAGGACACAAACCTATTTATATAAATTCGACGGTTAGCTTTGAGTGAACTTAATTCTGTAAATAATTATTTTTTAATAAAACCTCCACTGATGATGTGTGTCGTTCAAACGTTACGAAAACAAGACATTAGAATATAAATATAAGTTTGTGTTTCTATAATACTACAACTAAGCAAGTATAGATATTCTTATCTAGTAGCTTACATTTCAATAATTACACGGTGTGGTAGAGATTGCTCCAATGGACAATACTACATGATTAGCTTACTAAGTTCGACGGTTCAGTCCTATTAGTAATTAAATAAGAAATTCATCAACATCTTATTATAAAAAAATTAACGTTTCATTTATTTACTTGCTGTCTAATCCAATCTGTTAAAAACAAGAAATGATTTATTATTTTTGTAAATAGTTTTTTTTATTTTACGCGCATAATTATAAACTGCGTCTTCATTTAAAAAATCAAGGACAAGTGCTTTATCATCAAAAGTACTTGTGTGTTCCATATAAAACATTTGTTAATGAAGTGAGATACGCGATCTAGATTGAACTTTACGATTTAAAGATGGCGGCGATTTACAATGTTTAAGAGCGACATACAACATAAAACACATGTCTAGGTGGTGAAAATAAAACTCTTCTTAAAACTTTAATGTTCTTATTTAATGTTAAACGCGATAGTTAAATATCATTTAATATTTATAACGCTAATAAACTGATTTATAAATTTGAACTTCAAACGCGGTTATTTGAATATTTTACACACATATTTAACAAAGTTAATGACATTTGGTACGGTACTAGCCGTCTGTGGTTGAACGCAAACGCTTGATTCACTAGTCGAAGAGCTGGTGAATTACTCTGTCATAATGTGTCTGTCATAAAGCTCGATGGACTATTTAAAATTTAATTATGTGTTGAAAGGGCTCTGATAATGCATGAATCGGAACATGAATATAAACGTAATTCTTAGAAATGCGCGGTTACAATGGGCTTGTGTCCTCATTTTTTAGTAATCGATTTTTCAATTGTTGATTGAAATTGATGTTAATAAATGTGTATTGACGCGTCTATTTTATTAAATATCTAAATATTGACGGAGATATAGCAATTAAAAGTTTGAATTGTAGTTTTAGCGCTAGTGCATTTTAACGTCAGTTATTTGTTGAGTAGGTCAGTACTGTGGTAATGTTCTATAGCTGTTGGTAGTCAAATAATCAAATCAAATTAAAGAATAATAAGTTTTTATATTACTTAACCCTGCTAAGGCAGACATAATATTGGAATTTGATTGTTCTTTGAAATAGCTGTAAGTAATATTTGATATTTTGATATATAAATACATATAGCAGAGATTTATGAGCTGTAAGTTTGGTAACCTTACACAAGGATTGTAATGTCACATGCATTTGGAATGTGTACAACGTTAAATCCCTTTAATAATTAAAGAGACAAAATGATTTTTTTAATTGTTAATATCTCTTAACATCTAAGGAGTTATTAAAAAATAATTGAACATTTGAGGTTCTAGTAACTCACTTTATCAATATATAGCTTTAGCAATATAACACTTTTATAGAAATTAAGACATAGGACACAAACCCATTTTGATTTTGTATTGTTTTCTTACGCACTTGCGCTCTAAAGTAGGGACCATCTATTACTTAAATCACGCTCAAACAGGGCGAGGAGTCCCCAAAGTGTAACAAGATGTCACAAGGGAGAGCATGACTCATAAGCTTCATGACTTCACATCTAATGTAAAAATCGTTTGTGATAATACGTGTTGATAGGAACAAGAAGGGATCTATTACTTATATCACGCGCAAAGGGGGGGGGGGGGGGGGTTGTGTCTCCAAAGTGTAACAAGATGTCACAAGAAATCATAACCTTCAAGAATCTAATGTAAAATTTGACTTTCAAATCTGCGCCGACACAACAGGGGGGTAGGGATTCACAGTTTGTGATAATATGTGATGAGGGGGACATGAAGGAGGGGGGGGGGTTATGTAATTTATGGATGATCACCTACTTCCATATCTTTGTTAATAATTCTCTGCACTACGATTTTACAGTTTCAAACCATAAAACTAGACGTGGTAAATTTCAACTAAATTTGTATCTCTGATTCGGTGACGTTTCTTCCCCACTGATTAGAATAAAAAGATACCTTGGAAATAAGTAACTTAAAATCGGTTTTCTTTTTAAGTATGAACGGTTGTACGATTTTTATAAATTAGTTGACCTTTGTCGCCTTATCAACAATTTGCTATATTATTGGTATCAGTTTTTAATAAATATGTTTTCCATATTTTTTTATTACCATAACCTACGAGGCATTTGCTTTGGCACAATAATTGCGAATCTGTGACTTGACAATATTACAATGTTATATTTTCTGGATATAATCAACTCTTGCTTAAATAAAAAGACATTTTATAATTTTTTTTTAATTAATTAGAGTAATATTATTCAATAATTAATCGGAGAATCAATAATACTTATGAAGAATAAAATAATCAACAAATTCTACGTATAAACTGCGTTTTTTTCTGCGTTTCCCAAAGTATTTTTTGATTGAAATAATTGTTATCACTACGGCAAGTATTTATATACGATACAAATATTTAAATATGTGCTTATACTATGCACTAATTTTTGTGAAATATGTAAGTAAAAAGACAAAAATTGGAGAATAATTTGGAGAAAATTTATTACACACTATATTTCCAATTACAAAATTGTAATTATTATTATTCAATTCATCTAAATGCTTATACTTCTTGAAAATTAGTTTTTAATAAGGTATATATTTTACAAGCTTTCAAACAAATTTTTTTTTAAAAAAAGCCCTGAGAATCGAAGCCTGAACATCGTAAACCTACCACCTTAAAACTCTGAAACCAACTCTTTAACATCTAAAATAAAACAAATAAATTGAAATATGCAATCTCTATGAAAAATAATAATATGAAAACAAGATAAATATGCGCAAATATGCATTTTTCCTAAAATATGCTAAGGTGTGCAAAATATAAAGCCTCATTCCCACTCACTGATGATATTTAATATTTTAATTCGTTTTTATTTAATATTTAGATTTCCGGTTTTCAGAATAGGCATTCCTTGTCATATTCGTGTTTTAATTTGAGTTTAGTTCATTTAGTTGGTGCTCATGCGTCGTTAGTAATATAAATTTTGACAGTTCTACAGTTGTACAAAATTGAATGTGGAATACTTAAAATTATTGTTTTTAATAACAATTAGTAATAGAAATTGTTTATTTTTGACAAACTGACATTGAACTTCTTTTAAATATAAATCCAACTGCATTTTGACAGATTGTCACATTTTGGAGGTTATAATATAATATAGTTTTTTTAATTTAGAAACATTGGACCTTGTAAGGTTCTAGAAAAATAAAGAAAACAATTCAAATTAAATACAAAATAAAATTAAAACAGTGAATGGGAATGATACTTAAGTAATACTAATCGACACATTTTGATTTTGCTCTTTAATAACTTCAAATACGATCTACAAAGCTGAGTAAGAAATATTCAAATGTATATAAATACCAATTACTTTAAAATGAAATACTACGTTCTATAATATAAAATATGAATAATATATAACCATATTACTATCACAATATTTATCAATGTTACCATTTACTTAAAGGGTTACATGGGTTTCGTGTGTTCAAAATTTTTTTTTTTTTTTTTTGGCTTATTAATTTTTACAACATCTCAAGAATATTATACTAAATTTTCAAGTCGATCCGAATAATAGTTTCGGAGATACAGCCTTTGGAAGGTGTGCGCTCCAAGTCAGTTTTATTGTTACTCAAAAGTTTAAACGCGTTTTTCTGGGAACCGTGTTTTCAAAGTCGGTTGTCAAATTTTCTCGAAAACTACTCAACCGATCTTGATGAAATTTTACACAGGTGTTTGAGATACAATTTACTCGTGCTTAACAGAAGGATTTTTTTTTTTTCAATTGCAACTATTTAAAAATAAACAAAATGTCAAGCAAATTTACTGAAATTTTCATTTTTTTGGAAAAATGTCTGCCAAAATTCCAATTTTCACTTTTTTTTTCTTTCCTTCTGTTAAGCACGAGTTTATGGTCTTACCTAATACACTTATTTTTATTTTTTCACTTAAGATAATCCTGGCAGGAGTTATGCTGACAACGCGGACGCACCTTTTTTTCGAGGCGTCACCGGAAATGACGTCACAATAGAGGAGTTTTAATTTTTTTTTTTTTGAAAATTTCAGAAATTATTCTTTAAATATGTATCAATAAGACAGAAAAAAGTTTGAATTAAATAAATAATTTTTTACATAGAAAAAAAAATATTGAAAATAGGCCTGGGAAAGGCCCATAGGAAATTACCCGACGAAACCCATGTAACCCCTTAAAGAATCATAGTTATAATATCTTTTCCTTCGCAGTTAAACTAAACTACTACAAAGTACGAGTATGTACAACTTCTGTTCGTTAATCATTCATTAAACTCCCCCATTCATAAGTGTAACAGTATAATTTACGATTCGTTATACTCGTACTACTAATTATAGTCCATCGCGTGCCACGCACTAAATTCTTGACATAACTTATAACAATTAACACCGGAACACCTAATTCTAGGGTCTGCAAGCTGCTGGTCATAACATATCCGCTCAAACGATATTAACGTTAAAAGTAAGTCAGGCGTTATTATTATGATCGCGTGAAATAAAATCGCTTTTCATTATCTCTTATCTCTAAAACTGTAACATTAACATTAACAGTTACTGTTATCACAAACCCTATGTTTTGTACCCTATGTACGAGTATGCTCTGTCGTCATTATCGCGTGGATGATCTGCTTTTTTAAACCACTCAATCTTACTTTATTTACTAACTGCATGTCCTTGAACTCATTTGACTTTTATTTATTTGTCTATTGTAACTAGTGCACGTTATTGTAATATTTTAAGTAAGATATAAATTGAAGACTAAATAAGGATCGGAAAAATAAGGTAAAACTACCCGATAACTTAAAAATAAGGTTATAAATTATATATTAAACTACTGTTACTTTTTATAACAACAAAATAGATGTACAGGGACCAGAAAAAAAAAAGAAAAAAAAAAAAAAATATATATATATATATATATATATATATATATATAATATTATAGTCATAGAGATATAAGACTAGAGTGCCCGAAGGGTACGGCCGTGTGTAAGAAGAAGCGATAAAGGCAAAGAGAGTGATAGCTACCGAAAGTCCTATCTGTCTCTTTCTAGCCGAACCGCTACTGCAGGCTTGGCTGATTGGCGGAGAGGTAGGGGGTAAACAAGCAAGCAGACGCAGTGCTAGAAAGAGACACAGAAGAAACTCGGCAAGCTATATCTCTCTTTGCCTTTATCGCAGTATTTAGTCTCTTGCGCACTCTATTCTTGTACTTATAGTCAATAGTTGCCTTAGACCTGTCACACACTGCAAGCGTATTTAAGCGATGACGAATTCGGACGTAAATCGGGGACTTTGTTGAGCGGCTAGAATCGACTCCTGTGTTCTTTGTATGTGTTCTGCCACAATACATACATACCACATACTGATACGACAGTACGCCAAGTCAAACTTGTGTATTGGAGTTATTTTGCACTAATATAATTTAACATGAGAGCAAACTTGTACTTTACTTTTTATCGATACACCACTGTTATGAAAGAGACTATTGCGTTCTCTTCCATATCCCTTCCAGTCTGAGACGAATAATTACATTTACGTCCGGCCAAAATTCGCTTAAATACTACAGGCCTAACGCTAAATTACATAACAGTAAAAAATGACCCTTAATTTGTTGAAAAAGTATAATTTGAACCGTTATTTTTAAGTTATTTATATAATGTTACTTTATTTTTCCGTTTCCTGATACTAGATACCTGTAACCACTTATTAGCTACTGGTCAATTAATCTAGATACAAAGAGAAAGTATCTTAATATCAATTTGTTTGATATTTGGTTTGAAATCAATTTCAATTTTTGATATTTTTTAATGTAAATATTCCATGGGGTTTGAAACCGTACTACATTTTGTTTAATTGCTGAGATAGTTGTGGCATAGATGCCAGGCGAGTTCGAGTCTCGGAGCAACCAAAAACAATTATATATTCTTTTTATTTGATGTTCTTTAAGCCTAGTTGCACCTAGAAATAACACTCTCTTTGACCATGAAAAGATATACATAACAATAAATAATGGTGCAGCTGTTTGTTCCTTTTCTCAAGACAGTCTTGTTTCGAGATTTTACCAGCGCCTAGGGTTACTGAATACAAAATAAAAAATAATATTGCATCGTTTTTTTTATATTCTCAGCATCCACATTCATTTTCTATGTACAGTGTAAACCATATTTCTTATTTTGATATAAAAATATAAAAATAAAAAGCACAAATTTCCAGCATGTGTGCAAAATTCTTTGAAGTATTAAATGCATGATCCAAAAATATTTGACAGAAAAAAGTATTAATGTTTTTCGAAATAATATTAGGGTGAGCCAGGAGAACCAGGTCCGCCTGGACCTCCGGGTCCTCAGGGTGTCGAAGGATTGCCTGGACATGACGGTAGACAAGGACCCCCTGGTGAGCATGGTGGCCCCGGTGAACGCGGATTACAAGGACCTCCTGGACCAGTAGGACCTGTTGGAACACCTGGAGTTGCTGGACTTAGAGTATGTTAAAAATGCCAAAATAAAAAAATATTAACAGACGATAAGACTGTCTTGTTATTTGGCATACTTCTTTAAAAACTTTATTAAACAAAATTCACCAGTTTAGCCAAACTTGAACATTTCTCTAACCATAATAATTTCTTATTGTTATCTACAGGGAGATAAAGGAGACAAAGGCGATCGAGGTCTTACTACCACTCTTAAGGGAGATCAGTTCCCTACAGGAATTATCGAAGGTCCTCCAGGACCACCTGGTCCTCCCGGTAAGCTAAAATTTATATTAAAATTGCATGCAAAAATTGAAGACATCTTTTATAAATATACAATATGTAAATATACATATTTATTTATATATTATTTTATTAAGAAATTGTTATTAAGAATTTAGGTCCCTAAGCATCCTTCTGTGCCTTCGTATTAGTATCATGATAGAAAATTACCTAAACAAATAAATTTGCTTCATTAACTCGTAAAGATAACCCAAATAAGTCATATTACTTAAAATATTCTAGTCAAGTTGCAAACCCCTTTTTTGTTAAAGTTTAAGTAATTCTCAAACTCTGTGTTAAAATGAGAATAAACATTAATTTAATCTTTGTAAGTAGTCAATATTGGAACCCTATTTAAATTTCTATTTTAGGAGTGCAACTGAAGATTGTATTCAAAGGAAATATATAATAATGTGTTATGGTTGTTTTTAATTATATATTTGAGTTGAAATGTGTTTTTGTAAATAAGAAAATAATATTCTTTACGTTTTTACTAGTGCTGCCATCGGGCTTCAGTATGCGTTATTTTTATTTACTAATGCTCAGAACCTATAGTAGAAATTTATAATTATTTGGTTTGGATATTTTAAACATAGATACTTTTGTTGCTATAATTTTTTAATTATTACCAAGTGCAGACTAAAGTATTTATTATTTTACATTAGTATTAGGTATATTCATAACTTTTAAATTGTTTTGTCTATTTCATAAAGAAAGCAAATGCAATCTTTCAACTTTCTCTGATAAGGTTTGGTTAAGATAAATTTCAATGATATCACATCCCGGGATTATTATTTCTTAAAGTTAGAATCATCAGAAAGAATATTTATTATAATATACTGATGATGGGGCGGGCATAATATTGTAGGACCCGAAGGAGGGCGGGGCCAAAAAGGAGATGCTGGACCTCAGGGACCACCAGGTCTTCCGGGTGAGAAGGGAGCGCGAGGCAAAAGGGGCAAGCGGGTAAAGTATTTAAGAAAATTCATGAACATGGGTCATATAAGCACGTTTCTTCATATGGATATTAATTAACGTCCTTCTTCCATATTTATGTATTGGGGGTTGCCATTATTGCCATTGGATAATTTGGTATCTCTAACTAAAAAAATTCAAAGCATGCCATATCAAAATTTTGAGATAAATCCTATATATTTTTTGCTGTCCTAGCGAATTTTTCATTTTAAAGATGTTGGGAAGGATTCCAAAAAAATCTGTTTAAACTTTTTAATTAAATCCCCTTCTAACCTCTCATTTTGTATTTTATTTTATTTATGGCATTGTACAGAATTTGTGTTTTTTTTTTGTATGGAATGACTATTTGGACTTTGAAGGTTGCTTTGCATTTGCACGTCTTACTTCACTCCTACACAATCAGCATCAATTTGCACTTCTGGTAATTTTATAGAAATATGCATGCATTTGTTTCATAACTTTTAGGCAGTGTTGCATTAGAAGGTGGTTTTGTTTGCCTGCCATACTTGTTGCCTTAATTAAAGATGAGGTTGTGAACACGGAACAATATTTCTCATTATTTCTACAGTTTTGTAAATATTAAATTTATTAAAGAAAAGCTAAACGACCGGAACCGTAGAAACATTGATTCTAAGTAGCTGTGTTTTCGATTTCCTGTCCCGGATCACTGTTATTGTTTCTTTGTTGTTATTTCGTTTGACAGATTCTATACCAAATAGATTTATTAGATAGCGATATATTTAAAATGTATTTTATACATAGATTATACACCCTGGATAATCTAGTTCTAGTTACGCTTTCAAAAATAGCAGATTTTAGCAACGCAGAAAATCTAAAGCTGGTCCGAATAGCGAAATGAATCATAAATATCTAGATACTTAACATAACTAGATAAATTATATATATGTAAAAAGTGATTTGTACATATTAGGCATTAGTATTGTTCCGCCATTGCGTATAAGTATCTATGCCTCTACATTATGTTTAATTGCATGTTATATAAATAGGTAGGATTAAAAATTTCAATGCTGATTTCTTGTTATCATATTTTAGACAACACATGTGACGTTTATTTGAAAAGGTGCATGTCTATGATAGTTAACATTGTGTCCAGACTATTTAATTCGTGTAACATATAATAGATGACACTGTTTTATATACGAGTAAACTATAGTATTAACATATTTTTAATAAGTTTTTTGTATGTTTTATTTTTAACTCTTATATGTTGTTTATCGTAGCTTTCTTTCGCACTAACAGTAGCGCCTGCTTCCAATTTAAACGTCAAGTTATTCATCAACTAACAAGTGAAAATTAGGTACGCTTTAAAACTAATAATGGCTTAACTATAATTTACTTGTATGTACCTACATTTTTCACTTGTTAGCTACGTTTACATTGGTCGCTCAAGCTGACTGTAAATAACATTTTGGTGGAGGCTTCTGCTATATCACTTGACGCCTTACTCGGCTCACTTCTGTAAGTATCTATATTTTTTTTACATTTTATTTTATTTTATTAGATTAGTTTTTATGTATTTTATTAGATAATCGATTGCACATTTACTTGTTAATTAATAACTCAATTTAATTTTTCGGTATAGCATTTACTCTTATCTGTTGTGTGAATGTTACATTTAATCAATTACTTTGATTATTGATTACGTACTTAAAACCATTTACTTTTATTTAAATGTTGTACAAACAGGTCAAAGTTTTTAATCGGTCTTTAAATTGTCATCGTATTAGGAAAGTAGAAATATTAAAACGTGACTGTAGAAATGACTCATGCTTTTGTTGTTGTCTTAGATGCGGTCCTACTAGGCACATTTATTAATTTCAAGTGTCTTACAGATTTATAGAATGTAACATTAATTTGCAAAGATTAAATATCGAAGGTGTTAACCCAAGAAACTTTGTAAAGACAGACGTTATAACATACTACTTCCGACCTCCTACTTTTTCTGTAGGGTGTTGTCGTATTAGCACACTTTATCATGAGAGGAAGTTTCGACTTTATTGTTTTCAATATTCCACTATATTCAAGAAGTCTTTAAGTCATACGTACATATTCATATTGTCATTCATACTTATGTAAATCAAAGTACCGCTTTCCGTTTATACGAGTGTTTAAATTCTGCTCCATACGATGCGGCCTTCAACGTGTCAGTCAAATATTCTAAGATTAACATGGCAAGTTTCCTTCAACACGGTGGAACGAATGTTTGATCCGAATGATTTATATATTTTATTAATTTGTTGTTATTATTGACACTGACACTGTTTAACAAAAACTTTCAAGTAAATAAAAAAACTTTCAATTACCAGTGCCTGACATGTGGATCAAGCGTGTGGTGTGGGTAGAAAAATCTCTTTTGTCGCGGGTCAAAAAACCAACAACAGCCCGAACTTCTTCTAACGTAAACTCAGGACGTCGACTACGCGATGCGTCCAACCATCAAGTGTCCAACGTTGGAAGGTGTTCGTAGCATCGTTTGTACGATTATTACACGTGTTCAAACTTGCTTGGATACATGCAAACTTTGCACATTGCGCGCGCAGTTGTTTTTGATGGGTAAACGATACAAATATATAACATGCATTTTTATTACTTGCAATACAGTGGTGTATTGATAAATATTAAACTAGAAGCTGTATATCATGATAAAGTGTGCTGTGTGAGAGCACTGTAATATTAAAAATAACGTATTTTATAACAAAAAATTAAGTTGAGTTTACTTTTGTTGTCTATTTTTATATATAAAACCTATAAACTTTCTTTGTAATTATAATCCATTAAATATGAACGTAACATCTATGTAGCAGTTACGTTTACAGTTACGTTTAGTAAATGCTATACAAATGGTACATAAATTGTGTTTAGCGGAATATAATGAGAATGCAATATTCTTGAATTTTATTAAAACAATATTTTCTATTTTTGTCGAATCATGAATATTCATAATTAGCCCAGTCATTATAGTAAGTTCACCTCGGAATTCGAGATACCCAGCTGTAAGTCTGTAAATACTTGTATATTGACACCTAAAAGTTGGGTGTCTCTACCATATGTAGGTTTTGAGACAACTTTTAGGTGTCAATATACAAGTATTTACAGACTTATAGCTGGGTATCTCGAATTCCGAGATTCTTACCTAATTTAAACTTAAATGACTGGATCAAATATTTAAATATTAATTAATATTAATTTTAAGTGTTTTTAGTCTACTTTTAGTTAGATATTTGTTAACATTTATTTAGTTTTTGATTGTGTTTTTATACATTAGATATTAACAGCACTTTTCCAGTTTAGTTTTCCTTTTTCTCTTTTGAAAACCCATCATTTTCCTTCCTGTTATACAGTTTATATTTTCCTAAAAATAAAACCTTCATCGAATAATATTCCTTTAATTTTCTTTTAACCCCAATTTGGATATCCAAACAATCTAAATAAAATTTTTATAAAGCGAATTAACGAATGAATTTTGAAAATGGCCGAAGATATGTTTTTGATAGTATCAATAATATGTTAGGGCCCCCGATTAGAGGGCGCAATTGCTGGTACCGCGAGTGGATTAAGAGGACCACCGGGAGTACCGGGCCCCAAAGGTGACCCCGGTGTGGGTGGAGCACCCGGCGACAAAGGTGACCGCGGGGAAGGGGGCTCGCCAGGTATCTGACGATAATAAATACCCAAATCAATTTAACCATAATACCCTATAAAATAGAAAATATGTAAAGGCCTTACTGCCTGATATTTAACTGAATGTAGATGGAATTTTGAACTAAACACAAGTTTTCATCAAAATAATACATCTTAAAACAGAATTACTTTAGTATGGGGTGTTTCAACAAGAGCTGTCAACATACAACCATCATTGCGGTGACATTTGCCAGATATTGTATTCCATTAGTAACCTCAAAATTTGTTCTTTGAATTGAAATAAAAATATCACCACTTTCCACTTATATATGGCATTATCTGTTGATTTAAAATAACACCTCTTGTTGAAACACATTTAAAATTATCGCTCTTGTTGAAAGACCCTATATTTTACCAATGTGCATATCAACTCCCTTTCCAAAGGTTTAATTTATTAAAAACATGTAATAGACCCTTAATATAACGCGAATTCTTACATACTACAACGCACCACAGATCATATGACTACGTTTTACACAACGCGATTCTCATACAATGTAGCATCTTATAAGATTCGAGCATTTAATGTATCTTAACTATTGCACTCAATTTTGGAAAAATTATTTTTAAATAGTTGTCATGATTACATATGTGTTATAGGAGGTATCATTCGTTAAGAAAGAATGAAAATATAAAAGCTTTCGGAAATATTTGGAACTCCAAGTCTTGTCGAATATTTCCTTAAGGTGAAACATTACTTCATGGTTATATAGTTAGATATAGATGGCAACAGTGTACTAAATTAACAATCGATTTGCAACTTTGTATTAGTACTCCATATAAATACTTGAACTATTAATGTAGAAGTGGTTACTGATAGGTTTTCGAGTATATTGATTTCAACTTGATTAAGATTCCGATAAAAAAAGAATGAATGCTTATTTAAGGTGGTCATATATAATTTACAACATTGGCACAATAGTATCTAGTAATGTAATATCAACAGAATGAAATAAAGTCTTTAGAAGAAGCTCTTCGTCTTCTTTTGTTGGTCACACCTCCTACATTCCGTTAGTCGCGTTTGCATAAATTCGTTGATATTGTTATAAGCACAGTGCTAACATCTGCCTGAAGTGGTTCCCACTGAATATTGCTCAACTCCCTGCATTGGTCACTGGGTCCACCACTTTAAAATCGGATGTTCCTTCATAAGAAAACCAATTCTTTCAAAACCTTTCACAAACCAACTAAAGATATATTTTGATATGTTTTCTTAACCACGAAAGTAATTTTACATTAAGATGAATTACATGTGTTAAAAATGTGTTTCAACTTCATCAGATTCCTGATTGTTTCAGTGAATATCATATCTTAAGGCCCCTTAACAAAACTAATTAAAAAGAGAATCAAATATTGCTTACGTATATTTCTTATCAAATAAACTTAACCAAACCTAGCAGAATAGAGTGAAAATTTTAATGATTTGTTAATTTTAGTGCATGTATTCAAATTTCATTTAGAAACTATATTTTAGCTTTCGTAGCCTTAATTAAACTGTCATTAAGTTATGTCAAGTGCTTTTTTAAACTTCCGGAAGATGACATTTTCTTCCGACAAAAGTACCGGAATTTAAAAGTTCCCATCTAGTAAACATTTTGGAGTCACTTTGCTATCATATTGAAGATGCGTATGGTTTTTTTTGTCATGAAAGAGTTCATTTAAAGTTCAGTTTCTCACAGTCGTTCAAATGAAATGTCTATTTTATCGGTTACAAATAGCGAAACTACTCCATCTGTCGGAATACAAATGAAGATAAAGTTGATGCTAACTATAATTGAAGTGCAGTAGTGATGGGAACGTCACAAAATAAGACCCTTCACCAATTTGTTTACTGGGAAACGTAAGGTTGCTTTTTTTTAATTCTTGTATTAAGAGAGGTCACGTCTAAATTGAAAATGGTTTGATGATTTAATATAAATGTGTTCAATACACATAAACAAATATCTGTAATATCTCAACTCTAATTATATTCTTTCCTGTAATAATTGCTGTTTGAGCTGTTTGAGTCACAATATTGTTATTGCAGCTCTCGCGTTTTTACCTCTAAGGTACAGATCTTACATATAGATGTAGGACAGACATGTGATTGTCTCTAATGTACCCAAATTTCCTAATTGTTATAACAGCAAATGTTAACGTTAACAACTTTTTCAGATATAGTGATTTTCATTAAATTATTAACAGTGTAGTTTAGTTATCAATAAGTTAGGTTATTAATCTAAATTACCGAGCTGAAACGTTATTAAACGTAGCTAGATAATTTATGATGTTTTCTGGACCATTTTCTTTTCCGTGACCTCTTCTACCAACCAGGAAATACTCAAAGTTTAATTGCCTTTGTTAAAATATAGCTTCTTATAAAGATGAGATCTGAATTTTTCTGTTTATCTTTAAACAGGAGATATTACACGTCTCTTAAAAGCTCTATTTACTTTCCAGGTGATCGTGGGGAGCCCGGTTCAATCGGTCCCCGTGGATTAGACGGTATTAACGGTGAAGCAGGACCGCAAGGACCGCCTGGATTACCAGTAAATCTTAAAGTTCAATTAGTCTGACAGAAAACATCAATACCAACATTATTTTAACATTTTACTTATTTTTTTCCTAGGGACAAAGTGGACCTAAAGGCGAAAAAGGTGATTATGGTGATATAGGTCCTCCAGGATTAATGGGACCTCCTGGATTACCAGGACCACCTGGATATCCTGGACAAAAAGGCGAAAAAGGAGATAAAGGCGAATCGGTATGTTGTTATTTGTTTTAAGATATGAAATGGATTGGCCTGTTATTTTTTATAATTGCTTTTTTTTCTCTTTTCCGGCTTTCAACAATGCAGAAATACAAAAAGCTTAGACGAAGACAGGTAAATAAATAATTTATTGCATTTAGTTATTCATGATTACCTCTCTTTACTGTCCTATACTCGTACGTTATCTAATTGGCTACTTTGTTGCGCATTGCATTGGTCATTGACCTATTTGAACTTATCTGCGTGTCTTTGGCATTTATTTATAATAATCCTCGTTTTGTTTTTAAGGGTGACGGAACAGGGGAAGGCCCAGCAGGAGAAATTGTAAGTATTCTGACGGGTAAGAAGATTTCCATAAGATCTTATGTTAGTTTATTATAATTTTTGATTTCTGCTCTTTAGATTGTTGGTCCACCGGGTCCTCCAGGCCCTGCAGGGCTTCCAGGTCTTCAAGGACCCCCTGGAATCAAAGGAGATCGTGGAAATGATGGTGCTAAAGGAGATCCGGTAAGTTAACATTTCGAATTCCTTATTTTCCTTTTGCTATTAGACTACATGACTGAATACAACGTTCTCCTTCTTCTTGGTCTTGTCGATTGACCAAGTTAAGAGTTTCATCAATGTCAATTAATTTAGACAATTGTTTTGTACGTATTCCAGGGCGAGAAAGGTTCTAAAGGAGACCCTGGACCTATGGGACTACCCGTGAGTACTAGCTATAAAGTCTCCCATCGCTTTGTTACATTTTATAGTATTTTAACTTAATTGAAACTTTTAGGGTCCCATGGGATTACGAGGAGAAGCTGGAAAAACAGGGGATATCGGAAAACCCGGCAGTTTGGTGAGGCATAGATATCTGCCCTAGGTGTCTAGAGATTCGAAGAAGCCACTTGGTTCACTTTTGGTTCTAGATGTTAAAGGCTGTTTCCTCTCCTACTAAATTTAAAAAAATAATAATAATAATATTTTTAAATATTTCTTCGCCCTAACATGCTTCAAACCAAGTTCAAATTGGTGTAACCTGGAGTTGACAAAATAAAAGTTAAAAACATTGAAAACTCTTTAAGAAGTGCTTTTTGTGCCATGTCGAGATTAACGTTTTATTGATTTCTATTCTTTAAATGAAACAGTGTTCTTTCTTTTATTCTTTGACCACCTAACATCATAAAATCGTTTCGCAACTAAAACATATCGTATCCTTAAGAATAAATTAAATTAAAGAAGCCGCATGAGAGCTGTGAGGCTGGAGTGGGGAGTTGGGAGTGGGCAGTGGGAGGCGCAAAGCGCAAGGATGGGGTTTCTGGGTCTGTTTTAAATTGCCTGACAGCTGCTGAACTAATGTATTCTTTTCAGACTAACATAAATTGAATACTACATTTCTAATACTCTTAAATATTTATAACATTGTAACAATGTCCTGTTTTAATTGTGTATTGTAACAATTTCAACATTTTCTTATTCCTTCTTAAAAAATTGACTCGAAAATTAATCTCGATTTGTTGAATATTTGAGCAAGAATGGAATCTGCATATATATATGTAGGTTAAATGTGGTTGCAAAAGTGATAATCATACAATAAAGGCAGCATGTTAAAGGTTATTCTTTTTATAAGGTCATCGCTTGCCAATTTTCAAAAACATAAACTATTGTAACAATAGCAATGTATTTTACAAAATATTTACCAAAAGTTTGAAGCCAGATCTTTATTTATTAAAGAAATGTTCAACAATTAACCTCAAAATTTGTATAAGTCATATTTACTTACCTACTAAGAAGCATTAATAATAAATCTTACTTTATGATGAATGTATAAGCGTACACATTTTTGATTATTACGATCTTATTCTAACTTACAATTTCTTATTCTTATAAAATAAATCGTCTAAATATTAGAAGTTGTTAATTGTAATTTAGAATAAGGGTGGTTTTTAAGATCATCACAGAAGATAATGTAGAACAAAGGTTTTTCTTTATATTAGAATTAGAACATATATAATTGGAGATAACTACCTTAATGTGTATTGTTTAAACAAGACACAATTATTTATAAATACAATTTGACAATTTATTGTAATTAAAAATCACAAAATCGCTGTATCAGCACAACTTGTATTTAGCAATAGGTTTTTAAATATTTTTTAAATTTAAAAGTATAAATTTTATACTTAAATATTTATTTTTTTTAAATTTAGTTTTAATTAGCTCAAGTTTATAAATATAATAAATCGAGATTATTATTCGTAAATTTTTTAAAAATTGTTCAAAATCTAAAATTAACTAAAATAAATAATCTGATTTTTTAAATTGTGCTATAATTTATATTTCGCAAATTTGTACTACAAAATTAAATTCATAATAAAATTAAAATTAATGCGGTATTATATTATGCATGGCGCCAGATTTAAAAGAGAAACCGCACAAATAATTTGCGGAATATTGATTTCATAATTTAAAGAATAATATTTGAATTTATATAATTAATATATTTAAATATATATCATATAATTATTATATTAACCAAATTAAAATCTAAAAACCTGGTTAATCATGTATACAAAAAAAAGTTTAGTTCTTAAAAATCGTCCAATGATTATTTTGTAACACCTTTCTAAAATGGTCCATTATTTTTAAGACGTGTGTGATTCTGCCCATTAAACAATTTAAATATTATTTTTTTTTTGAAAGTGGTTAAAATATTTTCAGTACTTACATAGACATATTTTTATATTAATTAATTAATCTGCTTAACAATTAGTACTTAATAAGTCCTTACTTTTATTAATATCTAATTATAACAAAATTAGCGAAACTCATGATCTACTGGACAAAATCATGACACGTTTTCTAAATAATCAGCATTAGGTTTTTTCGCGTAACTTGCATTCACTGTGCTAACTTTTTCTTGTACATGTTTTTTTTTCTCTCTTTAATACTTCTTTAGTTATATATTGGTCTCAACCCCATACAACGTACCAACATTTTTGAATACTTACAACTCTGTATAGAACGTGCGCAGTTCTCTTTGTTTTTACAATATCATGAGCAGCGAATTGTTAAGAGGAAATGATAGAGATATATAATATAGAATCGAACAATCTACAATAGAACAACCAGAAATATAAAAATAATAGTGTTAAATAGAGAAAACTTGACATGAATTGAATAAAGTTGGCTCTCTTACAGTAAATAACGCGATTGAATCTATTTTATCAATGTGTGTAATATGTATATGTATCAAAAACTAATTTACGTCCAATAATATGTATTTAATATGTAAGTCGTAAGATGTTAGCTGGAGTTAACTTAAGTTTTATAGTATTGTACCTTACAACAATGTTTATAAAGCTCAGATGTATAAAAATTATTATTAAGTCATTCTTTGAGTATAAAATAGATTGTATGGATAGTAGAAATCGGTGTTAGTATTCCGACGGTATTTATTGGGATTAAGTACTTCTTTGTTTTGGTGATTATATTTTTGGATACAAAACTATCATTTATATAAAGTAATGGAAGTATACGAAGTGCTAACAGAAGTATTTGTGGCGAATAAAACTTACTTCCATCAAAAAAAAAAAACCTAACCTATAAGTAAGATATTTAGTGTCATACTTCACAATATTTATGAAAGAGCTTTATTACTTCGCTACGTAAAATAGTTTGTTCTTATAGGCGCTTCGGAAACTGCCAATGTTATGTTCTTTAAAGTTTCCTTCAAATTTATTAGGTTACTTCGTTGAAAATTGCCAAAATATATTTAAGGTCATAATACAACATCTGTAGATCCGAAATATTAATATCTCCCCCACTGTAACAATAACTATACTAATCCAGTAAACCATTTGATGAAATGTTTTGTTGGTTGCCGTAAAGTTTGCTTTCCCATTTCAGTCCTGCTATTCTACAAGTAAAGAAAGCTTTAGTAGCGTAGTAGCTAATGTTAATTGTTAGAACAAACGAAGTATAAGACACTTCCATCCCTGTACTTCGGTTAATTTAAATTAAAATCATTATTAAATTAGAAGTAAATGACAAAGGAAGAGTGGTTTACTGGAAAGTATTAAACACAGTGTAACATCAATCATACATCTTCATCTTGTCATACTGACCGGTTTGGTAACAACACATTTTTATTTGCAAGAAGGACTTACTTGCATTATTGCTAATCGCCAAAATATTCTACTTTGTGAAACCGTTCAGTATGCCCTGATACGTACAGATGGCATTGCTTGTACTTTGTATTATGACGTTTATTTTTCTAATATTTACAAATAAATTAATGTAATCCAAAAGTATAGTTATCTAAATAAAATAAGACAAGAGATAATTTGTAGATTACAAAGAAATCTGCATATTGTAAAGTTACATTTGGAATTAAGTCATATTTTTATCTCTTGTACAGAAAAAAACATCAATAAAATTTTGTGCATGTGCTATGACAAGTTCTTGTATTTTCTTTCCTTGTCTGCTTTTTCTTATATCTACTATTGGGTTTATGCTTTCATTTTTCTTAAGGACGCACAAAAAATCTAACTATAAAACAAATGTTTATTATCATCTATATTTCTATTTATATTATATAGTGCTTTTCATTATGTAAATGAAACTTCTTGTGTATTCAATCAATAATTCAAGAGGCCAGTAATAATATAGAATAAGAAGTTTTTGTTATAATGTAGTTGAATAACGATTAACCTTATGTACTTCATAATGGTTTGAATCTTAGCTAGATATGAAAATGAAGCACCATTTATGTAAAAAGCACTATATATTATTTATATCTGTCTTATTGACCTGAAATTGATGCTGCACCAGTTCTAGATGGTTCATGTTTCTCATTCTGAATTCTGACCGAGTCTCGACTATCATTCGGTTTGCGCTTTGTCATGAAACTACTTTTCAATTTCAAAAGTTTCTCTGAATAGAAATTTGCCGCATATTGTATAATTATTTAGTGCATTTGATCCATATTTAATTGAATACTAAATTGCATTTGATTTTTTGTTTTGTTTTTTTTTTTTTAAATATATAATACATATATTTTTTGTACATAATAACAAGAATGTATAAATATTTAATTAAAGTTCTTTTTAATTTATCAATTATTTTTTAAATTGTATTTATTATTGTTTATTTTTAATTTTTATGTTTTAGGGGCCACCTGGACTTGATGGAATGAAGGTACGTTATGTTTTTTTTTTATTTTAATATATATATTATGTCAAATGTGAAAGCAGAAATTTGTATAAATTCATTTATATATAAATTATGGCCACTTGTGTCATAGCTAAAGTGTTTCATCGACCTAGTGGAAATAATTACTATTTCACCTGATAAAATAAACAAACTTTCTACTTCACATCTGAGCTGCAACAACTGCGCAACTTCATAGGTTTTTTTATCCTAATTAGGCATTCTTTTAATATGAATCTTTTAACTTCTGATTGAGATAGTTCACCACTCATTTTTGTTCAATTTTTTATTCAGAATTTTACAAGTAGTTCCTTGACAAATTCTACAGTCGATTTTGTAATTATTTTTTTTTAAATATTCACCTAATTTTGCAATAAATAAGAAATGTTAGATTTAGAAATACTTCTAGAGTACTCTCAAGCTAAAGTGTCTAAATTCTACTAAAATAGTCAAATGTCACAAGTAGTCAGAGCCAGTCTGTGAGATTCCTAATTCAATAAATAACTATAGCTGAATGTACTGTTTTATAAATATTTTATTACTATTTATTATTGATCTATACTTAATTTTTCATAAAATATATTTTTTCAGGGAGCCCAAGGAGAACCCGGAAGTAAAGGAGAGCGAGGTGATCCAGGTTTACCGGTATTTCAAGGATTTTTATTTAACGATAATATAATTTATAATATTTTAAATATAAATGATAACTAATATTTAATTATTTACAGGGAACAGACGGTATTCCCGGACAGGAGGTAATAAAACAAAATTAATTAATTTACAGATTTCTAAAAAGTAACAAAACAGTAAATGATTTTATGGTTTCAAATATTTTCTTTGAGAAAATTAAAATTTCTTTTTATATCATTATATATTGAGATTCCTATTAATGATTCAAGATGAACAAGAAGATTCTAGAAGAACAATGAATTATTATTTCCTTAAGTGTGTTTCTGCAATGACCGATCTAATAAAATTTGCATTATAATAGCGCATGTGTAAATATAGCAGATGCTTTCTGTAGTCAATTAAAAAATACAAATTAATTATAAACATCAATACATATGATCAATTCGTTGTCAAATCGAGACCGTAAATTTGTTGTTCTTGAATTTTTTAGATCAATGAATCAATGAAAAATTGAATTTACTTAAAAACTAAAAGATTTTTTTTCGATTTGATGAAGAATGTCACATTTTATAAAGCTTCAAGCTGTAGTGCATAGTTTTAAAGCAAATTTTAGGCTTCTATTAGAAATTAGAAGAATGATCATCAATTCATTAAAAAGTGATAGAATACATAAAACTTTGTGATTTGCATTTTGATGAAGTTTATAATACATAATAACTTCAAGTTGATATTGAACTATAAATATGGGGGCATTCATTAATTACATCACACACTAACCAGTTGGGGGGAGGTCCCCAAAGTGTGACAAGTTGTGACATGGCGAGAGGAGAAGTCATTGGAATTGTGATGTCATATCTAATCTAAAATTAACTTTAAAAAAATAATAATATTAAGACCAAAAAGGAAAAGAAGACTTAAAAGAAATTATTTTTTTTCAACAGGGAGTTAAAAAATCATGTTAATTTGTGTGACGTAATTTATGGATGCTCTCTTTTGCTTAATTTTATAAATTCCTTCCAGTAAACTCGATAACATTTTTATCACGTTTATGTAGCAGATACGTTTAGACGTAAATCTGATATAAGTTTGTTAAGTTAGTTTCTCTAATTACTTGCAAAAAAATTTTAAATAAGAAGTGAACAATCAATGCTATCACTTGCATACTTCTCATAACATATTTTATTTCTAGGGTCCAAAAGGTGAAAAGGGCATTAAAGGCGATGCTGTAAGTACTGTTATTATTATTTACTATAAGTATGTTTCTTTAACCAGTAAGCCTAAAGACTTTTGCATATACTAGGCCACTAGTCTAGTTCTATTCCAGTCATTTCTATGAAATAGATAGCACTCGAACATTTTGCCTCGACTTCTACTATAATATACTCATCACTAAAAATTGTTTGTATCATTGTAGGGTCCACTTGGAAAACGAGGCCGGAAAGGAGACAGAGGCGACAAAGGCGATCAGGGAGTTCCTGGACTGGACGCACCATGTCCTCTGGGCCCGGATGGACTACCTCTTCCAGGCTGCGGTTGGCGACCGCCAAAGGTATATTCCTCAAGAACAGTCAGTCAGATCATTGAATTTATTATACGATTACAACCTTCCGTTCCGTTTAACAACCAATAAGTTTAAAATTGAAGCATGATAAATTCAGTGTTTTGTTATTAATATTACTTTAAGTAGTTGGGAGTAACATTTTTTTTTTTTTTGTTAAATAAAACAAACAACTAATTTTGTGCTTTGTTTTTATACCTATGCTTTTTAATTTTCTTTGGGCGCTATTTGTTGCTTATTGTTTAATAATCATTTCGTGAATTAATTAACTAAATTAAGACTATACATAATTGAATGGAAGCAGGAAACTGTTGTCCCTGCACCACCCCCGGATTATCTTCCTGACACGGGATCTGAAATTGCTGGAGAGGGTGCAGACTATGAAGAACCTGAAGATGACTACGAGGAATATCCAGAAGGAGGAAACCACCAGCAGGAGTAACCGGACAAATTTATTAAAGGGGTTAGCCGGATCTTTACGCTAAACTTTCTTCGAATTTTGTTTTTATATACTTTAGTTTTGTATGCAGTTTTTAATAATCAAATATCAACTTATTTTTATAATTCTATTGACTCGTTTAAGCGTCTTAACCTAAAAATATGAAACGAAATTACTGCCATAGGTAGAGCTTGTCAATAACCTTTAATCTGTGAATTATTGAAAGCTTTACATCTGGCAATAATATCGTTAACTTAACACTCATATTCACAGAGAAATTTTTGTAAATATGTTTACTTGAACGTTTTAAAATTAAACTGTTATATTTCATTTCTTTACTAAACTCTTAAGAGACTGTCAATAATTAATATTTCGAAATATGAACACGCTTGGGACTAATTTGGACATAAATGACAAGTAAAGTTTTCCAAACGTCTACTTAAATCAACGGGTTAATATTAAATATTGCAGAGCTTAATAATTTATACGTAATCCATTTCTCAGGCTCACTATAACAGTACATCTTGTATTTAACCGGCCTACTAAAATTAAATATTACCAAAATAAGCTTAATATTTGATGTTTAAGAAACTTTAATTTAACTTTATAATTAACGCTAAGCATGGCTCGGATTAACTCGTGTATTACTATTTGCAAGGGAATCTGGTCTGGTTTTTTTTATCAGTCTATATTATTTATAATTTGAGGTTATAATTTCTTTACATGAATTTTTGTTTTCAGGAAACAATACAAGACTGGTTACAAGAGCTACATCAAGAATAACAAAACAAAATGGATTTACAGTGTTTCAAACTAACATATTTATAAATAAAACCTGGTGCACAAACTTTTAACAGTGACTGGTTAAATCGAATCAGATGGAAATTGATGGATCATGATGAAGACACTTCATAAAAAATAAATAAACAAATAAAAAATAAGAGACGGGTGTTAATAAAAAAGAAGTTTTAAAAACTGTTGAATTTAAAAGGATATATTTATCAAATAATATAAATTGAACAAATTATACACATATTTGTTTTTAAGTTTATTTAATTTTTTAATGTAAAGTAAGAATATGATTAATGTATTTCTATTGTGCAAAATAAATAAATTTAGTGTAATACAATTCTTATTTATAACTAGAGTTTATTCCGACGCTAACTGATGTCTGTTTTGTGTAGATGATTTGAATGCAATAAAATAATTCATAACTTCATCTGAATTTCAATCTGAACTCTATTTTTAATTGGTTATTTCATAAAAAATGACATTCTTAAATTCAAATCTGAAATTTATTTTTAAATAGGTGTCTTTCTTTTCGAGATATCAACATGTTAACGCGTAAATAATACGAATATTTAAAATTTTTTTTTTTTCGATTTATAAATTAAGTACCAAAGTTAGCCATACAAAATTTTATCTTTTTAACACGCTTTTTATACTCAACAAAAACCAGCTAGAAGCCAAAAGTCATCGAATTTCTTTCTCTAGAAAATAGAAAATTTTCATAAATTTTCTTTGAACCGCTTTCAAGCCACTATAAAAAAAACTCAGTACCAAACATATAAACGGTATAATAGTAGATTCCTGATTTAGATTGGGGAACGAAGAGAAGACAACAGATACTGGAAAAATAGAGAAGAAAGGATGTGTAGAGTGTGCGGGTGAAAGATAGTAACGCTGGAGCACTATAAGTATTCATGTGAGAAAAGAGTAAAAGGTAAAAAGAAGATTGTGCAGCTATAAAGTGAAGTAGTGAAGGAAAGAGGTGGATGGCGGAGATAGAAAGAAGGAACGAGGACAGAGAAGGAAGGGTAGAGTAGAAACAGGTGTGAGGGTACCAATAGAGGTTTAAATTTATACATTTTGTTTGTATTTTTATTTTATCATTTGGAAGGAGTGAGAATGGGTAGATAGAATAAGGATCACTAAGTGTAATTAAACACAATGATATGTTATTTAATGATTTAAAGCGGAAGAATGTAGTGCTTAATGGCAAAAACATTAAATATAAAAATAATAATAGTAGATTCCTGGAACCTGGAACATTATAATAATAGATGCTATAATTAGAGAAAAATTTAAATATACTCATATTTTATTTTAATTTTTTTTAAATAATCTATCCCATCTAGAGGATAAATAATTATAAAATTATTTCAAACAGTAACTGTAGGAGTTTATCGCAAGATAATGTTGGTTTTACCGCGAGACAAACCACAGGAATGTCGATATTTCCCGCAGTTTAAATTACATTTAGTTTTATTCAAGTGCTAGCAGGCCCGGATTTGAGGAGGGCCGGTTGGGCTACTAGCCCGGGGCTTCCACAATAGAGATAAAAGCAATAAGTTTGTGAAAGACTTAACTTAAAAAAATTGTTTCTTTTATTCGGAAAATAATTAGGGGTGTTATATCCTGGATATATTTAAAGCTAGAAGAGTATGATTTTCACATGAGTATACTAATAAATCTGCAATGTTATGAGTATCCTAATAAACCTGCAAAGTATTACGTCTAGGTTTAAGTTCCCAAGGCATTTATCTACTGATAAGTCAAGTGTTCAAGTCAGTCTATTAATTTCATATATGAGAGTTTACTTATGTAAACATTCCCATCTAGTTGTGTGGACCTGTCTCTTATAAATCCTTGGACCTTTAGATAACAAAAGCTAGATGTAACAAGTCAGGACATGTTTTGTCTCACGCACTAAAGTTACCTATAAGAAAATCTTGTACTGAAGATCATTCACAGTATATCCTTCAAACTATTAACACTGAATAATCGATAGACTAATTGTTGGTTAAATTACTTATTATAACTTAATGTGAATCACTAATTCTAGTAGAACTTTTATATATCAATAAAGTCAAAGTATATTAATAATATTTGTTTTATTATCATGCAATAGAAAAACTAAACTAACTTACAAACTCTAAACGAAATACCAAACTTTAAGAAAATTCAATAAGTCTGTTCGGCAAAACCTAACCGGGGCCTCCGCTCCATCGTTGCCCAAAGGCCTGCACACCTCTAAATCCGGTCCTGAGTTCTAGCATATCTCAAATTTATATTTTGCTACAATAGGTTCGTATAATTTTGTTACAGGTTTTGGTGGGGCCACTAGGTCAACGCTAGCCAGCTGTTAATTTAATTAGTTAAACTTTAAAAAAAACCCAAACATATTAATAAATTTAAAAAGATATTTTCCTGAACAGTTTTTAACCCGGTCAAAATAAATGATAAAATATGGGTAAATACGCTAGAGCTGAAACGATTGGTATAGACCTTGGGGATAATATTACAAATAAAATACTAAAAGTCCTCACCGATCGCACATCTGCATAAAAAGTTATTCAAGTTCAAACGTCAATAAAAATGGTTTTTACAATTTTTCCGGTAAACGATATGTTTTATCATAAAAATAGATTAGACGAAAGTTGTAGATCATGAAATTATCTACAAAAATTGTTCTTATACTTTTTTTTTAAGAATCACCATTTCTGAAATATTGCGATGCATGCGCATAGAGAACAAATAGGAACATATACCTTTCTCTCTCGCACACATTTTGAACACACTTTCAGGTCCAGCATTATAAGAATTAAACGCAGAGCTGAATGACATCATGACCAATAGAATAAAATAAAATTTAAAATAGGTTAGAATATATTTTTTAATATTTTTTTAATTTGTAATAATATGACACGTTACAATCTGTTACAATAAGTATAAACAATAAGTGCCTGTGCTAAAAATGAAAATTAACCTAAAGTTAGAATATAAGTTAAAAGTTATAACCTCCCAAAGTTCACTAACTAAAATTCATATCTAACCTATGACTGGGAGATGTAGTGCCCATAGAAAATGTAGTTCTGTTCTTAGCAAATCTTAGTTTTGTTAAAATTAAAAATACAACATATACATATATACGAGGCATGTTTTTTAAGTAAGTACCGTTTTGCGATTCCGCCTTTGCAGCGCTACGGTCGGCGTTCCGCGCATGCGCGCTGGTTACCTACATCTCTTGTCTACGCACTGACGCCATTACAGTCTGATTCTTCATTGTATACGTTGTTTACTGAGTGTTTAAGATGCCTCCGACAATCGTGAGTCCCGCCGATTGTGAAGTACGGGCTGTTATACGATGTCTTAGTGCTAAAGGCGTAAAACCGATCGAAATTCATCGTGAGATCTGTGAAGTTTACGGACAAAACATTATGAGTGATGGAATGGTAAGGAAATGGGTGAGAGCATTTAAAGATGGCCGCACAAATGTTCAAGACGATAACGAAGTCAAAGCAGTTGTGATACAGTGGTTAACAAGTCAGGCGGCAGAATTTTATGAGGAGGGTATTGAAAAACTGGTGCCACATTATGACAAGAGCCTCAATATTCACGGAAATTATGTAGAAAAGTAGATTAAGGTACAGGCTTTCATGTAAAAATAAAATTATTGCGATATCTTTGCACGTCTATTTTTAATTCCAAAACGGTACTTACTTAAAAAACACGCCTCGTATTTACAATTATGTTTGTACATAATCAATATAATTTGATACCAACCAAACTCAGAAAATATAACTCTGATCGGGAATCAAATCCGAAGACACAGCAATCATTAATTACAGAACCTGGTACATTAAATTTCTAACTTTTTGTCATTTATATCGTTTAGTTTTAAAATGTCATATAGAAACTGAAAATGTTTGCTGTAGGTTTCCAGTATCGCGAATAATTATTATAGTTGTGTAAAAATGTTTAATTTTCAATGCAGCCGCGTTACTGCACCACCTGATGCGGCACTGAAGATATCATCCATGTTTTATGAGTTGCGGATCGAATATGTCGCGCTGGTAACTGGATTGGCCAACGTACTTCATAAGTTGTGAGTGTGTTGAACAAAGTAAGTGGCTTATGTGCTCAACTAGAAATCTGTTTGCCCAACAACACGTCAAGCAACACGTGCCGAGCGCCAACAATATGAATGCGATATCAGATTTCTACTCTTTAACGTATTTTATTTGCCGCTACTGAAGCGAAAACATTCGTGTTCATGTACGGATACATTAATATTTGCCCTGTGAACACGAACTACGTGTGTAACTAAGTGTATTCATATCATTTGCATCCGAACACGCAAGTTCGATCGTGTATTGAGAGCCGCGTCGATATCAGAGTCGAGTGGTCTTTTACACCCATAAAATAAAACGATTTTAAAACACAAACTTTGGCACCTACAAGAAATTTACACTGGATTCAATGAAATCTATAATTAGTTTGCACTGAACAAAAATTGAATTCTCAGACAGCACCAACGATACGTAATGGGCTTGTTGGTTGAAATAAATCTTAATAAACGTATATTGGCGTTTTTGTTTTACGGAGATATACCAATTAACAATTTGAATTGTTGTTTTAACGCTACAGATGTCGGCCATATCTATGACGTAACATGTCGCACTATTAAAGGATAGGTCAGTTATTTTTTATAAGGATAAGAATTGTGTGTTAAGTATGATATCTGCTTTACACTCTGTTGTATAAAAAAGATAACAAATAACTGACCTATACTTTAATAGTGGGACATGTCACGTCACATGTATGGGAATTTTCTATAACGTTGAATCCCTCAAATAATTATAGAGAAATAATGACTATTTTAATTGTTAATATCCCCTAAAATATAGGGAGTTAATGCTTGCATCAATATATTGCAGGTTTATAGAAATTAAGAGAGAAAAAAAAACAAAAATATTTTTATATAAATTACTCAAATTTTTATTTCATTATTTCTTTGCATAAAAATAAATAATGTTACATTTCTTAACTACAATACAAACTTATTATTAAATTACAGAAGAATTGAAATTACAAATAAATATTAGTATAAAAATTCACAAGAAATTAAAGTTGTCAAAAATATAGAAATTTATGGCAAGTTACATTAAGTATTTTACATTGTTATTTTAACACAAATGTTACAAGCAATAACAAAAACGCATAATAGCAAACGTTAACTAACGTTTAATGGAATTTTAGGGATTTGATCATTTTTAGTCATTTGCTATAACTTTTCCGACACTGTTTCAAAATGTATGAAATATACATATAACACTAAACCTGAAGGTAATTTTACAATCTAAAATCAATAATAATATACTAGCTATCAATTAAGAAATAGATATCCTCTTAACTTAAGTGATTCATTAATTATCTCAACAATCCTAAATTAATTCTAATATAAATATTATTAAAACGGGGTTCTCACGAAGCGATTTTAGTCGTTCAGTAATTGCGTGTTCATACGAAAGTTGAATACTAACTGAATCTGTTTTAGTACACTCATGAAATGTGTGTCTTTATATATCAACTTTCAACTCATATATATATTCAACTTTTGTATGAATACGCAATTACTGAACGACTGAAATCGCCACTATTTATTGCAAATATTAAATAATATTTAAATAGTTTTGTTTCTTTCATTACTTTGCTGTTACACAGCAGCTATTCTATGTAGACCCTGTAGGAACAATTATGCCTTATCCTTACACTTGATCACTGATAGCTTATAATTATACACACAAAGACACACCCTCCTATAACGCGAATTTTTTTAACCAACAGTTTTTACAACCGCGTTATATAGGGTCTGTCAATAAGAGCGGTAATTTTAATCCAATTGAAAAACGCAATATTTTGTTGACATTTGGCAGATTTTGTTCTTCATTACTAACCTCAGAGATTGTACTTTAGATTAAAATAATATCACCACTTTTCAACGAAATATTTCGTTTTTGTATTGATTTAAAGTGACCGCTCTTTTTCCAACATCCATACAATGATGGCTCTTGTTGGAAGACCCTATAGAGTCGACTATATTTAAAAATAACAAATATTAAGTAATAAATTTAAGGAATAACACAATTTAACATAAATAAAACATGCATATTCTAATCGTATACATATTGAAGTAAATGACTAGTCTAAACTTATCAGTCTATTTACTTTTTAAATATAAGCCCTGATATTTTCCCTGTATATTGTGTATGTTATTTCACATTATTACGTAAGATTTGAAGAATCCCTCGTCATATTTATTAATTGGTAATATTCACTTATAAAGCGAATTACACTTATTAATTAGATGTCCAACATCAACGTATTATAAATTATCTGATCGTAATTTTTTCCTATATTTCTATAATTAATTAAAGACTTCGGTAGTTGTCGAAAGTATTGTTTCCATTCTCATCTACATCAGACTTTGCCTTTATCGCAAAATTAGGGTTAGATGTTTCCAACCCTTTAGCATTTTTTCCAAAAGAATAGACTAACCTTCTCCCAGCCACCGATTCAAATATATGATTTTTGTAGTAGTACCTAAAACAAATAATTTTTTTAATATATTTTCACTGATGAATCATTGCAAAATGTAATCAATTATTTTAAAGATAAGATAACATAATGAAACTTTTTATTATTTAAAACCACTATTTTCCGGGTGACAATTTTAAAAGATTGCATTCCATGTCTTAATTGCTATAAAACTGTAAAATATATTGATAAAGTCCAGAACCTCAAATGTCCAATTATTTTTTAATAACTCGGTATATTTTAAGATTAGATATTAACCATTAAAATAGACAATTTTTTACTTTAATTATTAAAGGGATCCAACATTATAACGTCCTATCAACTGCTATCTCTTTTATACAACAGAGCGTAAAAAAGAGATAGCATACTTAACACAGAACTCTTATACATATAATAAATAACTGACCTATCCCTTAATAGTGCGACATGTTACGTCATAAATATACCCGACATATGTAGCGCTAAAACTAAAATTGAAATATTTAATTGCTATATCTCCGTCAACATTTAGATATTTAATAAAATAAAAACGCCAATATACAATCAAAAAATCGATCCCTAAAAAATGAGTTCACAATTCCATTGGGTAGTTTCCATCAATTTCGTTAAACGTCGTCGCAAATGACGTCATCAATACGCTGTTGTCTCTTGAAAGCCTCTCCTGCCACAATAGACAGTTCGTTATTTCAAAGCATAGTAGTTCAAAATTTATCAATGAGATTGTTAAGTAACAAGCTGTGTACATATAGAAATAACTGACTTTCCTCTAACGTTATACTACTTATAAACTGACGTCACAATCTCTAGTCACGTGTGTAATTTTGTATATAGAATAATTCTCAAAAAAACATGAATATTTACGCAGTTATATTTGCTACTCGTTAAATGGTAAAACTTATACCGCATCATGCATTGTATATCATTGTCTCTTCATGGGTTGAAAATTGTTTTGCTTGTTTCTAGCTTGCTACAAACTAATTCCAGGTTCACATGAAGCCACGTGCAAGCGTGCATCAATGTGCTAACGTATTACAAGGTAATTCAAGCGTATCATTTCTATCAGTGCTAAATAAATAAATATATCCAGCTTTTCGCAGATGCTGGAGTATAAGAACAGTGGTGGACTAGAACTAAATGTACGGATTGCATGCTTTATCAGAGGTTTACTTGCAATTGAGTTACGGCTAGGACCGTGGCCAGTGTATTTTGACAGATTCTCCTTAACGCTAGCAGTTCACTCTTCGTGAGACATTTGTCAAAACATTTGTCGATGTGCCGAGAATGAACATGGGTATTGATCTCACCTCTCGTTTCTTTCGACTTTGGTCAAAACACCGCTCATCAACTGAGGCGAGATCACTCGAGATAGGCCAACACGAGGCGAGAGCTACAGTACACACTCGATCTTGCCTGTCTCGGCGAGAGTGAACTACCGGCATAAGAGGTAAAAATCCGGACAAAATTACAAAATGTGATATTCTAGATAGAAAGATTTGTTTAAGTAAGAAAAAGGACACGTAAAATTTAAGATACTAAAGTTATTAAACGTGTTTGTGATTATTTATTTCACTGATAATCAGCACCCCACAAACAATTTGTCGTATCTTAGCAATCTCGTATCAGAGAGCGGTTAGACAGTAGTCAAACAGTGTTCGGGAGAACATATGAGGTAGTACTGTGTAGTACCACGACTTGCACCTCGGCAGACCTCGTTTGAAAAGTATTAGGAAGGCAATCAGAGGGGTACGGAGCGTCCCGGCCGGTGCAGACATGCTATTCAAAGCTATGTAATGTCTCACTAATGTCTAATAGGATTCCAATTACCATTCAGAGTGATACGATTCGCATCTAATTGGATTCGGATCAAAATTGTTTGTAGGGCAGGTTCCTCTGGTTTAAACGCCACATTATTACACTACTCGGTATAATAGATTAATTAAGGAGTTTTATACTGATTTAATTACCTCATCGCCCTGCTAAGTTTCTCAAAACTCATTGTGTCATTACATTTTCTCTTTCCCCAAAGAGCAGCTACTTTAGTTGTATCCACAAACTTGAATTTACGAGTGTTATAATCATCCCACTTTATTATGGAAGGGCAGGTTGCTGGATCTAAAAGTAAGTCCCGTATAAATTCCCAAAGTCGACCTGTCTTTTCTGCTGCAACAAAGCATATTATAAATACCAAATACAATTAAAATGAAATTAATTTTGTTTTTATGCGTACTTGGCTTCTTTTTCGGATTTGGAAGTCTCGGTCGGCCTGGTGGTCTTTTTATTGGTTTCTCAGGATTGTTTTCCTTTCCTTTGGATTGGATTTGGATTGGTTCTAAATAAAAACAAATTATTGTTATCTAAAAAATATACGTAAATATACCGTATTACGTAACGGCTTAAAATGAATTACAACTTAAATAGAAAATTGTCTGTCTAGATTGCCACAAGCTAATTACAAGATTCATTTCCCACTACTTATTTAGAAATTGTCTTGCAACGCAAGTTTCACGTTTGTTAGCTTACGTTGCATTTTCTACTTTGGGAAGTCAATTAAAATTATCTTCTTTTCCAATGCTAACATATTTAACCAAATGTGAAGACAACTAATGATTTCAAAACCAATTGATTTGATTTAAAAAGTATATACTTAAAGTGAAGGTTTTGCAACAGAACAAAATTTTATATCGACTGAAATTATTATAATAATAGTGCCTCTTACGTAAAAGAAAATGGAGTAACGAGCAATAAATAACTTATCAATTATCGAGAATCAATAAATAATTTAGTATGTTTTATTCGTTAAGACAGAAAAACAGAATATTTAACAAAACAAGGATATTTGAAAGCTCCTATAGTAAATAGTATTTAATACGTTAGCCGAGGTTATGAGGTAGGATAAAGATAGAAATGTATGTAATCATTTTACAAATATTATAAGTAGTTCAAGTAGATCTTTTACTTTCTGGGCTCGAAGAGGTCACATTTATTTTGTTGTATATCGGAAAAATAAATTCATTCACAATTTCGTGTTCTATTGTTCGTGCTGTTTGTCAATTATTTGAAGTGAAGTGAACGTGCAAGATTATTTGACGAACCAGCTGTCTACACATGTTTTTAAAATATGGCAAATATTCAACACCATTGATCTAATCTTAAGACACATTCATTTAAGGGAGGGGTTAGGGTTGTCACTTTCAAAAAATCCAATTTTTTTTTTGTCTTATCTTATTGTTTAACATTTCAAGAATATGTCCTTAAAATTTTAAGCCGATCTAAGCAATATTCTTGAAGTTATTGTCTATTGTCTGAAGGTATTGTCTGTATTGAAAAGTTCAAAAACTTTAGACGCGATTTTCTAAAAACTACTTTTTCAAAGTCCGTGTTCACGACAATTTAAAAACCAATTGACCGATTCATTTCAAACTTCGTACACATTTTCTACATATAAAATACCTCACCCCAACGTTTAGATAAAAACAATTTTTTTACATTAAGGGTGTTTCCCACCCACAAAATGGCGGAATTTTTCGTGGAAAATAACAGTTTACACTTTAGATGGCCACCAAAAATTTTTAAATGAAAAAAAAAATTATCAGAGGCCGTAGGGGTTAGGATTTGATTATAATTTAACTAAATTTTAATGGTTTTTCATTTTAAGATAATTTCCGGCCAAGTTATTTTGAACACCGCAATTGTCTTTTTTCCCAAGACCTTCTGGAGAAAGCTCTGTTACCGGCTTATGCTTTAATATTGCTGCATGATAAAATTATACAACATAGACAAAAGTATGCTTAATAATGTACAAAAGATTCAAATAAAATTGCTCAATCTATACTTGAGAAAAAAAATCGCAAAAAAAGTGGTTTTTTTTACGCTGAAACCCTAACCCATCCCTTAAATAAAATAAGATTTAGATTCTCAGAGTCATTTGTTTGATATAACATAAATTATTTGCAAAAATTGTTAATTATAGGTTATAAATGTTTAGATACGTCCATGGTTATGTTGTAGGCATTGTAGGTTATGTTTTAATGTCATAGTCGTCAACGCATGTGTGTACGGTACCTCGAACATGGTCGAAGCAAATATTAATTATTTTATTTTATTTCACCGATATACCGACACTAAGCCAAAAATGTTTGGATTCTAAATGTTTGGCAAATCAGCACGAACGTTGTGTCAACACATTTGCAAATGTTTGGAGATAATATGAGCAATAACGAACCTGGTGGATAGACAACACTGTTTTGCCTGTATTCATTGAATCGGTTATAAATATATTGTCCGTAGATTTCATCTATATGCCCAAACTCAAATTCCCTCATGTCTAATATAGCCTGTCCTGGCAGTAAGAATCCCTCCATGTTGACACCTTCTTCATCAATTTGCGCTTCAACTAAGGTATGCGTAAGCCAACGTATGGTGTCTTTGGCCTCCCAGGTCATAATTGGTTTTTCCTTCCATTCAGTACTAAAATCTAAAACTGAAATAAATTTAGTTGCATTTTTAAGCTAAACAAAGTTATGCATACGATGTTTTTTTAACATAAACAATATTATCTAGACGACACAGTGGGAGAGAGAATTGATGCTTGACATCAGATTGCTGTGTCTTCAGATTCAATCATCCGGCCAAAGTGATATTTTCTAAATTTGGTTGTAAAACAAATGAGTATAATTAAAAAATAAAAGTTATGAAAGACTTAATTATCAATATATAATTAGAAGACATATGGAAAATAATACAAAATAATAAAGTACAGTCTTTCTCTAAGCATATGATTCTTCAATGGTCCAAGTACTCGCTGCACAGACAAAACTGTAATATGCCTGAAGACTATAAGCAGAAATTTGAAAATAGTGAGTCTTAAAAACCTGACTTATCAATGAAACAAATTTAAGAACTTTATTTTAAATACACTCGTCTTTATGGACTATAAATTATGTATTACAAATGTTTATAAATTTATATATTGTTTTAAGTGCTAATAACTATCGAAAGTTGATGCACTCAAATAAATTTTCTAATAAATTCTTCCCCTAAGATAGGGAGAATATACATTTCACAAGAAGCAAACAATGCAACAACAGACATCGCAGTGGCTACGATTTCTGTATCAGATCATAATACAATTATTCAGAAATGTGCACAAATGTATTGTATGCAAAAGCATTTAAGTACAAAATGCAAATACCTCGCTATTTTCCTATTTCAAATACAAAATAAAAAATAAATTTCATGTTAGTATTTAAATACAAGATACGTATTTTAAAAATACTTTTGAGAAAATAGAATAATCTTTATGTTACTAATATAAATGTTATAATATAAGAATTCTCTTTGATAAAGTTCGACTTCATTTTGAAACATTTTTGTTTCATAAAAATACTACCTAGAATTTTTTAAAATTGCAAAAGTAAGAGTTTCATTAGTGTCGCATGTTTATGCCACTCTAGTCTGTACGTTAAAAGTACACTCATGTCTAAATAATGTCAACTTATGAATGAAAATATATAAATGATGAATGTCGCATAGGGGGTAGTAGGAGGTATTAAGACAATTGTGCAGATACTTTTAGATCATAGATGGTGCTAATGTTGGTGGGGTTTTAAGTTCATATTAAAAAAATAATATTTACTGATTAACACTATGAAGTAACAAAAATGAAAAAAATATTTTGTATTTTCCAAATAGGAAATAGGTTTGTAAAAGTTTTCAAATAAAATATAAAATTCTGTACTCTTAAAAGTTATTTAAATACATAAAAGAAAATCGGTATTTACTATTTTGTATTTGCATTTTAAGTATATGTATTTGAAAAACGCACATCTCTGCAGTTATTGTTAAAATAAAAGCAAATGAACCATAAAGATACAAGGACAAGGATGTTGGAAGATAAGTAATGAAGTTGTTAAAGAAACACCAATAGAAGAATTTAAAATATAATGCGAAAAGCTGAGAAATACGAAAACAAAAAAGTCAGTTCTACCCGTACTCATATTTATAAATTATAAATTATGTAATGCAAATCTTTGTAAATGTATATATTGTTTTCAATGCTAATAACTATCGAAAGTGCAAATAAATATAAAACATATATATATATTAAGTAAATTAAAGACCCAAATCCGAAATTATTCGTTTAATTCAGATCAAAAACAAATTTCCGTTTTTGGCTGAAAATAATTGTAAGCTTGTAGCCTTTAATCAACGAGTAATCTAAATTTCATCAAAAAATGTTTCAATTTGCAAAGTCAACACTTTTTTGTAAAGGATCACCTCCGTTGAGGAAATTTCATTTATAGCATATTCTTTCAAACAAAATGGCGACCTGTTATCATGTCTACCACGTCGATACAACATTGGCCACGGTGTAATTTTCTTATCATAACTCGATGATTTTATTTGTTTGGCCAGTAAAATAATTCATGAGGGTAATTTATAATATATTATATTTTTCTATGAGAATTATTGCACGAAACATCATTTTATCACTGCATGAAGATTTTTTTCCAAATTCAAAAATAAATGTGCCAAAATGTAGGTATCTTACGTCTTTTGGGTAATATATTATAGACATCGAAATACGTCATTTTCATCGGTAAACGACAAAGAAAAAAGTAGCAATATTTTAAATCTATAGTCATGTTGATTTGTTTAGTTATTTCTTAAAATGGTAATTATTCAGTACAACTACATTTTTTGCTTTGAAACTTGTAGAAAGAATTACTGTATTTTTGTAAATTTTATGGCGCTTGTTCTATACTCAAAACCTGTACAAATCTCTAAGTAATATTCGTTATACCACTTTTCGATTAGAAATAGACAATATTAATAGTTAAAATTGAAATTTTAAATTTGAGGTTAGAAATAAAATGACAATGTTGCATACATATGTGAAAATGGCGTCATATTTCACATTTATTGGTCAATTTTAACTATAAATACGGTCAATTTCTTAATTAAAACTGGTATAATGAGTATTACGTAATGATTTTTACATCTTTTGACTATATCAAAAGCGCCATAAAATATACGAAAATTAAATAGTTTTTTTACAAGTTTCAAAACAAATTCATATTCTTTAAATAAAGTTACATGACCTCAGATAAAATACAAAAACTTTTAGAAAAATTAAGAATCAAAATACAAAATTGAACTTAACGTTAGACAAAAAATGGTATCAAAAGAAAAAAGGAAAAAAACTGAGTTTGAGATAAGATAGGTTGTCACTGGACAGATCTGACTTTGAGTTGACTTTTCTCAACTTTCCTCTTAATTATCGGATCCCAGAAAATTGCAGTTTCTTTTACGGTCTATATATTACATGTTCGAAACGGATTTTTTCATTTGTATAAATCGATTATGCATCCAATGCCTATCCTACACACTATCATATGGATATAATACTTTTTCGAATTAGAAAGAACTCTCCTGCCACGTCATCCTTCGATGAAGGTATTTTACCATGGTGAGCATTAGAAACTCACGAGCTTATGGGTGTTTCTGGGAAACACTGAACTCATGGGTTAATCTTCAAAAGTTTGCCGAGCCCTGTCTGACGCCATTATCAATATATTTTTAAAAAAAGTAACAAAGTATAAAAAAATACTTTTGCAAAATTAACAGAAACCGGGGTTTAATCCAGAGGTCGTTAGAGGCAGTAATTAAAAAGATGTGTGTCCTCCGCTGTAGGGAATCGAACCCAGCAATTCATTGGTAAGATATAAAAACGGTCATACAATTATAAAAATATTACAGATAAAAATTCAACACAATGGAAAATACAATATACTTACTCTCTTGAAAGAAATCAAAATGCTTCATTTCAGATATAATGATTATAAGACAATAACCTCTATTATAATAATAATTTTTCACATAAAATATTTTACAAATGCTAATAAAAGTTATACTATTTGTAAAAACTTATTGAACAGTTTTGACGTTTTTGAATTAATATGTAAACACAGTCTCTAATAAACAACACCGGCAAAACAACCGTCCACTACGTTTATAAATACTGTAATGTACTGCAATGGTTTGATGATAAACTTTAAAACGAATTATTTGCACGCCTTCGGAAATGTTCGGCTCAGACAAAACAATACATGTACGTGTCCAAACCACACGACTGCTTCTACTTATGACGCAACAAACAAGGAAAAACTGAACAAAAATTATTCCTATATATCCTATATCCTATATGCTGTATCTCTAGAATTCTAGAAATAAAATTAAATTTTTTCCTTATAGTTTTGTAACTTTCATGTTTTTGTATATCGTTATTTTAATCTATATATTATAGATTTGTTTTAAATTATTCTATTAACAAAACCAATTTAATAAAATAAAACAGTTTTATTTCAAAAATAAATATTTATTAATAAATAATATTTAAAAAGTGAGTGCAAAGGTAAATACATTTAAGGGACCTTTTGTTTAAGGTGTTTTAAAACCACTCTAGGTAGCAGACAAAAAAGAAATGGAGATTTCTTTCCTTGTAACTCTTTTTTTATAAATGAGCACAATTTCTGCGAGAAATCCAGCTTTTGGTATATTACTTAAAGAAAAGTGGAAGTTCCTGAGAATCATCCATAATTACGTCTTGGACTGTGGTCTTTTCCAAAATGCGACAAGTGAGTGTCTTAATTTCTATAAAAGTGTACTATATATTAATAAAGTGGGTTACTATAACCTCAAATGTTCAAATATTTTTTAATAACTCCTTATATGCTAAGAGATATTAACAATTAAAAAAGTCATTTTGTCTCTTTAATTATTAAAAGGATTCAACGTTGTACACATTTCAAATGCATGTGACATCACAATCCTTGTGTATGGTTGCCAACTGTACAGATCATAAATCTCTGCTATATGTATTTATATATCAAAATATCAAATATTATATACAGCTATTTCAAGGAACAATAAAATTTCAATATTATGTCTGCCTTAGTAGGGTTAAATAAAATAAAAACTTATTATTCTTTGATTTGTCTTGAATATTTGACTACCAACAGCTACAGAACATTACCACAGCACTGACCTACTCAACAAATAACTGACGTTAAACTGCATTTCACGTCATACAAATATGGCCAACCATTTCTAGCGCTAAAACTACAATTCAAACTTTTAATTGCTATATCTCCGTCAATATTTAGATATTAACATCAATTTCAATCAGCAATTGAAAAATCGACCACTAAAAAATGAGGACACAAGCCTATTGCGATGAACTAACAATTGCGTGTACTTAACCAGCGTTAAAGTTCGTTACAATAATGTACTCGCTTTTCAAAATCGAAAACTTCACGGATTTCAGTCATAGGTATTTAGTAAACGCTTTAATAAAAATAATATCATTAATCGTAGGTAATTGGATTGTGAACCATAACTGAATTTATACAAAACTTTACTGTATTTTGATAAAGTTCGCTATCAAAACCTTAAATATCCAATTATTTTTATTCAATTAACAATATTATAGAAGTAATTAACGATTGAAATAATCATTTTTTTCCTTTAAGAATTAAAGCGGTAAAAAATGACAAAAATTGACTCCAGTGTACGACGTCACTACTTCCCCACTACCATATTCCAACCTTTACCATCAAAGTTACCAAAAAGGAGAAGTGCAAAAGAGATGCAGTATTAGAGGTCAAAGCTATAGCAGCTGTTGAATCGACCCATAATGTTTCAATATAATGTCATGATATAAAACGAAAAATAAATTGCATTGCTTATGATATTCTTTTCAATTCGTGACGTCATCAACTACTAGGATAATATTACGCAGTAAAACAAAATTCAAACTTTAAATAGATATATATTCATCAATTTTTGAATATTTAATAAAATAAAAACGCCAATATACCTTTATTAACCAATATTTCAATATAAGAATGAAAAATCGATCACTAAAAAATGAATTCACAACCCAATAAAGGTGCGTCCACACAAGCCCATTAGCAAACGCTTCGGTTAATAGCAATACCAAGTTTCTCTATTAACTCTAGGAAGGCTATTCAATCTAAAGGCTATAATTTTCCTTGCACTGTACTATATATTGATAAAGTTGGTTACCGAAACCTGAAATGTCCATTTATTTTTTAATAACTCGCCATATTTTAGAAAATATTAACAATTAAAATACTCATTTTATCAATTTAATTAATAATGGGATGTTACGTTATAGAAAATTCCAACGCATGGTACGTCACCTCTGTAAATGTATCTTTTATATCCATTTCTTTTATGCAACATAGAAGCAAACGAGTCTGTGTGTGAACATAATTTTTTACTAACAGCTGGGTTGTGTATCCCATGAAGTTTTATGTTACGATGGTTGTACGACGTATTATGCACAGCTAAAACATGGAGCAATACTACAATTTAAATTTAATATAGGTACAACGCAGGCAACTTTTGGATATTTAGAAAAATAAAAACGTCAATATAAATATACTAGAGTTTATCCCCGTCCCAAGCGACGTCTTTTTAGTGTGTATGATTTGCATCCAACAAAGTAATTCCTATTTTCATTTCAAATTTTAATTCTATTTTCAAAATGAAATAAAATAATTTTTCATATTAATTAACTAAAAAAATATATTTTTTCAAGAAAATATAAAATATTTTCAATTTATTCGTTATTTGACCTAAACTTTTTTTCAAATTTTTTTTCGATTTGTAAATTAGGTACCTAAGTTAGCCCATATAGAAAATTTCAACTTTAAAGCCCAAATTTTACCCTCGGCAGAACCCGCCCCCGTGCCCCCAAAATAATTTTTTTGAATTTTGAATTCTTTTTTGTTAATAACATATTTCATTATTAAGTAATTCAATATTTGAGTTTTCTCCAAAGTTTCCTACCGAGGGCCGTCTAATTTTCTCAACGTCCCCTTTTTCAACTTTTCAATTTCTAATTTCAAGTAAAAAAAAAATTTTAGTTTTTCCAAAAATACGGGCTTCCAGGAAATTCAGGGGGAAATCCGAGGGCGCCAAAAATTTTAGAATTTTCTTCTCTACGAAATAGGTAACTTTCATACGATTTGCGTAAAGATATAAACAAATAAACATATACACTTTCACTTGGAACATTATCATATAGGAAGATTCACCTTTACTGATAAAGATGAGTTCACAAGCCCATTTATCTATCTCATTCGAGGATAGAACTTCTCGATTCTGCTTTGTCAATTTGGTTTCCTCGTTGCATGCACTGAAGTACACGGATTCTCGGATTTTAATATAGCTACCTAAACACGTACACAAATTTAATTTTATCTGATAGCGTATAATAACAAGATAACAAGTCAGATAAATAACAAGGAAAAATATACAAAATATGTTTTAAGAAAATAGGTGTTTTGAGCATGTGCGCAGCCTGATATATATGCAACAGTATTAACACCATCATTAACTTGTTTTATCTCCAGATATGACACTCAAGCGTCATAAATTAGTGGATACGTATTGGCTATTGTGTATCTAAAATACTGACCATATAATTTCCATGTCAAAAGAGTTCCTTTAGTTCTTAAGAGTACTTCTTTCCTTATGCATTCGAAATATTTTTTTACCGCTTCGCTTGATCATGAAACTCTTTTGCCGACAGTTCACTCTCGCCTCGGTCCACTGAGATAAAGTGTACACTGAAAATCTTGCACTGTAGCTGGCCTGTCTCGAGTCCTCCCGTCTCGCGTTGGCTTGCCTCGGATGATGAGCGGTCTTTCGGCACAAGTCAAAGAAAACAAGAGGTGAGACCAATAGCCATGTTCATTCTAGGCACATCGACAAATGTTTTGACAAATGTCTCGCCGAGATTGAACTGCCAGCATTATATACTCTGAGGTGATATATACAAGACAACGATATATAATGGAATATTTGATATTTCATAATCTTATAGTGAATAAAAGAAACATTGAAGCAATGTCTCCTCATTTTTTAGTGGTCGATTTTTCAATTGTTGATTGAAATTGATGTTAATAAATATGTATTGGCAATTAAAAGTTTGAATTGTAATTTTAGCGCTAGAAATGGTCGACCATATTGTATGACGTGAAATGCATTTTAACGTCAGTTATTTGTTGAGTAGGTCAGTGCTGTGGTAATGTTTTGTAGCTGTTGGTAATCAAATAATCAAGTCAAGTCAAAGAATAATAAGTATTTATTTTATTTAACTCTACTAAGGCAGACATAACATTGGAATTTTATTGTTCCTTGAAATAGCTGTAAATAATATTTGATATTTTGATATATAAATACATATAGCAGAGATTTATGAGCTGTAAGGTTGGCAGCGGTTGTGATGCCACATGCATTTGGAATGTTGCACAACGTTGAATCCCTTTAATAATTAAAGAGACAAAATAACTTTTGTAATTGTTAATATCTCTTTACATATAAGGAGTTATTAAAAAATAATTGAACATTTGTGGTTCTAGTAACCCACTTTATCAATATATAGTACACTTTTATAGAAATTAAGACATAGGACACAAGCCCATTACTTGGTGATTATGTATTTTGGCGATAGGTGGAACCGAAACAGATTGATTGAAGTCGCTAGCAAGATCAAGCAACGATCGAATTTAAATATTAAATTTTTTCCTCGAACATATTGGAGCGCCTTCAATATGTGACACTAATAAAAACACTAATTATTCTATTTCTGCTTTAAATCTCTACAGAATATTTTTATTATACATAAATGTTTATACAAAATCTCAGAAGCAGTAACAGCCAACAAAACATCTCATTATCCCACATGGTATATGAAATTGAGCCTTCCAACATGACAAGATTCCAAACCTAATAACAAAAACAATTAAATACGAGTACATAAAATATTATCTCTGTTTTGCGATAAGTGTTCACAAAGTGATCACCTACATGATATCGCTGTATACGCTAATAATGCATTTCCTAGAACAAACCCTACTAGAAAATAAAAATTTAAAACGAAGTCGCTTAATATTCCCTAAAAATAAAAAGTGGCAGAAAAACATTAGCGATGCTAATGAAGATTATGGCTTGCAGGAACAGCCTGATATGGAGCCGTCTTATTATCAAAATAAACAGGAACAATAACAAGTCCTTCTTTAAAAGCTCAGAGTAGAGAACTAGGTTTGAGAAAAAAACAAAAGATCAATGTCACAATATATTGCCGTAGCAGGTAAGGTAGAAGCGACAGTCTTTTAGTAATGTCTACAAAATGAGAAAAAAGACATCTTGTTTAGTCAAAAATCTTCTTTATAGCATATTTTTTGGAAATAAAGCAACCAGATATGATATAGAAAAAGAACCTGTATGTAGAAATAGCAGAAGGAGGTTTATTTATTGACGAAAACTATCAATTTCTTGCTGCTAGTCCTGATGGACTAATAGGAGAAGATGGTTTAATAGAAATTAAATGTCCAGCTTCCGCATGTCTGTTAACACTAATTGTGTCAATAGAATAAAAAAGTAACATTAGGAAAAATTGAAAACGGTTAGTTTTGATTAAAAAGAAATCATGATTTTTATTATCAAATACAAGGGCAGCTACAAGTTACAGAACGCAAATAGTGTTTGTTTGTGTTTTGGACTTCTGTAGAAAAACCAAACAATATTCTCTATAAGAGAATTGAAAGAAATAAGAGATTTTGGGAAGAAGAAATGAAATCAAAATTATTATTTTTTTATAACGAATAACTCTCGATAACTTCGAAATATGCCAATTCGAAATCCAATTTATAATCAAGAAACAACAGTTTTATGTTTAGTTTTTATCAAGTTAATAGGTTATAAAAGTACATATATTTATATATCGTTGATTAAAATGATTAAAAATTGTTACATTAATTATTATTGTTTTTTTAAAATTATAATATAATATAATTTGATTAAATTGTTATTTTTATTTATTCTTAGTGTACAATTTTATGGTTCATTTATTTTAATGTTGTCAAACACTGGAAATCTTAATTACGCTTACGAATAGTTTTTATCCCTGAGATAAGACTATTTAGGCACGCCGACGCACTCCTCTGCCACTTCTACACTTCTTAAAGCGTATTGTTTACATTAGTCATTTGTACGAACTATAAAATATGCTGATACATTAAATTACATTAAGACCGTTAACACACGGGTCGGTAAGTGTCAAGCAAAAACTATGCTCCCTATGCGTGTAATATGTCGATCTCTTTAATAATTAAAGATACAAAATGACTTTTTTAATTGTTAATATCTCTTAACATATAAGGAGTTATTAAAAAATAATTGAACATTTGAGGTTCTAGTAACCCACTTTATCAATATATAGTACAATTTTATAGAAATTAAGCCCATTAAAATAAATAGAGATAAATCGTATAATATATAACTATAATTTGCCGGAGTATTCAAATAAACTTTTAATGGAAAACTGAAAATAAAATAAATATAATAAAAATAATATATATATAATAAAAATTTGGGGGGGACATACAAAAGAGAATATGGATGTTTGACAGACTGATAGCCAGTATGATGTTGTATGGAGCAGAGGTTTGGGGGTGGAAGGAGCAGGAAAAGTTGGAAAGAATACAGGTGAGATATATTAAATGGTTACTAGGGCTGGACAGGTGCACGCCAGGATACATGGTTATGGAGGAGCTAAAAAGGGATAAGATACGAATTAAAACAGGGGAAAGAGCAGTAAAATATGAGGAGAAATTGACCAGGGCGGAAAGAAAAATTTTAAAGAAAATAAGAGAGGATAGCATAAAGAATGGGGGATAGGAGGTCCAAAAAAGAGAAAGGAGTACTTTGAAAGGAATGGAATGGCGATCGAGGAGGCAGAGAGGAGAAGAGAAGGAGGCGCAAGTGTGGAAGAGGAGCTAAGGAGAAGGGATAAGGAGATACAACAGCAGGAGAGAATGGGAAAAATCGAAAAAAGCAACTACAATACAAGATATAAAAGGTTATGGGAAAATAATGTGCCTCAGTACCTTATAGAAAAAGACATAAAACACATTAGAAGAACAGCAAGGTTTAGATTGGGAAATGAGGAAAAAGGAAACAGATACTGGGAAAGTAGTTAGGAAAGAAAGTGTAGAGTGTGCGGAGCGGAGGACGAAACACTGGAGCACATTAAGTTTGAGTGTAAGGAAAAAGTAGCGAGCGAAAGGAATATTGGCCAGCTATTAAAGGGAGGCAGTGAAGGAAAGAGGTGGATGGCGGAAATAGTAAGAAGGAAAGAAAAAACAGGAGAAGAAATAAGCTGATGGCTGGGTTGCACAAGGAACAGGAAGAGAAAGGAAGTACTAAAAGAGGCAATGAAGGGAAGCAGGAGAAAGAAAGAAGTAGCGAGAAAACAGGTAAACTTTAGCCCAGAAAAATAGACTAGGGAATAGACCAGTACAGAAGGAAGACTAGGGAAAATGAAGGAAGAGGGTCAAGAGAAGAAGAAGCAGAAAGTACGTTTGGAGATAAAAAGGTCTAGAATAATGTAAATTTAATTGTCTGCGAAGTGACCGTCGTCCATATATATAAAATCCAGTTATCTGGTCCAGGTCGTTATCTAGTTTGCATGGGGAACATGAAGAGAGAGGGTCAAGAGAAGAAGAAGCAGAAAGCACTTTTTGGAAGTACTAAAAGTCTAAAATAATTTTTTAGTTTTAATAAATAAATTAAGTTTAGTTTTAGGAAAATAATTAGTTTTAAATAAAATTAGTAAGTTTAGTTTTAAGGCTGAATTGTTAAGATAGGAATGAAATGTAATAAGAAATAGAATACGGTAGATTGTAAAGCCGAAAGGCACACACAATTAACAATAAATAATAATATAATAAAATATATGGGCGAGTCCATTATTTCCTTAAATAATTATATATTAGAATAATATCTTTGTCACTTGAATCACAAGACGACATGTTACCTATCTGACTTTCTGACATATAATGGCATAAAATGCCGTCAGCAGGCCCGTAAAACAGCGGTAAGACATGTATCGCGTATTTACTGCATCGAAACCTTACCGACCCGTGTGTAAGCGGCCTTAGGTTTGCATTTATGACAGTTTATCAAGAACTCAATTTGTTAGTTTATCTATAACTGTTTGTGATTTACAATCGTGAAGTGCGGACCCTTTGTATTCATTTTGTGAAAAGAGATCATCAAAGGTGCTCAAAGTACTCAACGAATATATTACATGCCTTTAACGAAACAGTAATATAACTGTACCCCCTACATGGTTTTCAAACTGGCCGCCACTACAAATGCAATATCTGAATAACCGCTTAACATATTTTAATTATTTTTATGGCAAATAAAATTTAAACAAATTATAAATAATGTCATTTTTTAAATATACGAACAACGACATTACACGAAGAACATAAATTTATAAACAATAACATTTCTTTTTAAAAGTTAAAAGCGGTTTAATTAAAAATTACACAGATATTAACAATAAAAATAAATTGCACTTTATTTAACTATCTCTTACAATTCTAAATTATATCTAACTTAAATATTACTATTAGAGGTAATCCTTACTCATTCCCTAATCATTCATTATTGACTGTTGTTCAAGACACTATAATATTCGAAAATTACCTCCGGTAAGATGGCGCAAGTTTAAAGTAATGCATATTGTATTACAAATAAGGGGGCGTCCATAAATTACGTGAGGTGTTTTTTTAAATTTTCTGTCCTCCCTCCCCTCCTGGTGAGATGTCGTGAGATTTTAATCAACCCCCTCCCCCATCTCCCAATCTCACGTGAGATTTTTCAAAATGTGGGTTTCTTACGTAAACGCGTTGGATTGTTATTGTAAAAAGAAAAAAAAAATTTGCTTCGTGCTTTTATTTACGACTAGTTAAGACTAGTAATCAATATTGCTGAGAGTTTAATTATAAGTGTAATAAAAATTTAACAATAGAATACTTAAATCGTCATTACTGTGATTAAAAAAAGAATATCTACTCTAATTCAGTCCATGGAGAATCATGCGCGGTCTCAAGAGAGACTATTGGAACCAACATGTCCATATGATTTTCAGTAAAATCATCTGCTCCTTCAACTTCGTTCTGATCTAGCCACTCTAAGCCGTTGGCGCTTGCGCACAGTAACTCATTAGCTCGTCTTGTGACAATCCGTGAGTCTGTAGTCGTGTATTAGGGGGTGTATTGGAGTTCTTTAGCATTAATATAATTTATTATGAGAGCTAACTTTAACTTTAATTTTTATCGATACACTACTGGTATTAAAGGGACTTTAGCATTTATTATATATCTGAGTTCTGGTTGTCGTGAATTTAAATTTAGTTCTATCGTATTGGTATCGGTATCCGTGTCCATGATTCACTGAAATACAAACATAAACTGCATGCAGAACATACCCATGTCGCCGATAGATTTCATTTGACTCGTATTGCACCGTAACAACAAGCGATCTTAGGTATCCCCTCCAGTCTGAGGCGGCTTTTTGCATTTACAAAGGTTCGGATAGGGTATCGTTGTAGTAGTGGTAACGCTTGGATAAAATTCGCCTTTATTCGGTTCTACTGTGCGAGGTAGTGCCGCCCGTATTCGGACTGCTTTGTAGCGTGCAGTCTGAGAGCTCCAGAGCGATCTCATTACATTTACATGGTTCGGATAGGTAAAGCGTAGTAGCCCGTATACGTCCGGCAGAAATCCGCTTAAATACGGTCCCATACTGAGACAGGCCTTAAGCATGTACAATCTAGATTAAATGGACCAAAATAGCATAATTTTTTTTTGTTTCAATCAGAAAAAAAATTGCGTGATATTTGTCGAGACCCCCCCTCTCTCCAACGGAAGATTAGATGAGATTTGACTCGACCCCCTCCCTCCCTTAAACATCTCACGTAATTTATGGACGCCCCCTAAGTGATGAAAATAACATCAATAACAGCGAAAAGGATTGATAAACTGTTGTATGTGTAAAAACTTAATATATAAGACAATTAAAAACAAATAAAACACATCAGAAATTTATTATTAAAAGAAATTATTATTAACACTTTATTTATTAGTTTATTATTATTATTGTATAAAAAAATTAAAAGGAATGACTAGCCCGTATATGACTATCGGTATATGTACTCGTATTTAAACTGTCTGTAAGCTGTGTAATCTCTATTTTCATTCATTAGTATAAAGAACAATCTATTACAGTGAACAGAGAAAGTAGCATTGACATAGTAAATACGTTACATATACGGAATATTATAATCGTATATTATATTAACAATACTTAAAAATATATTGTTTAGAACTGTGATGACTAATATCTTATGTAAGCCTAAATATATTTGGAGTAGAAAATTATAACTAAATGAAAACCATAACATACATCTAAGGTACAGTTTTCAGTCTCAAAAATTGACAGCAAGCGATGCTTCGCTTTCTTGGGTGTGACTTTCCGCTCGCTCAGTGGAATGTAAAGACTATTTTATTTTGATATAGCTCTGATATTTCGTTCGTTGATGTTTTAGTGTCTGATTTGACTCAATCTTATGATAGGTTAAAGGTAAAACACTAAGGTCATCTTGAACAAATTAGAATAATATAGTCTATGGACTATTCCACCTCAAGGGAGAATACGTCAGCAAATTACATAAATTCACTTATGAAGCAAAGTATCAATTCCGCTCAACGAAATATAAATTGTACTACATTTATATAAACTACATTTCATTTTCTTTTATATTACTATGTATAATAAAATTTATGGGATTTACATCTTCAAGTTTTTCAGAATTTGTTTTCGTCACAAAATTAGGATTAGATGTTTCCAAACCATTGACCTTTTTACCAAAAGAATATACCATGCGTCTACCAGGCACAGATTCAAATATATCTTTATCGTAGTAATACCTGAAACAAATATGAATTTAAGAAAATGATATGTTTATTAGTATACATTAACATATAATTATTTTATTTTTGAATGGCTTTCGTTGCCTATACCAACAGAACACACCGTTCCAATGCAAGGTACCCATCGAAGTCAAACTACTTCGCCTTTGGGAATCAATGCTTTTTTCAAATACGGTATAACCGTTGGCATTTTTCTATTCAATCTCTCAACATTCTATAATCTTCCTATGTATTTAATTTATGCGGCGTTTTAGTCGGCATATTTCTGATGCTAAATCATATTACTGACAACCAGTGTTACCAACCCTACTGTTTTAACAGTAGATTTGCTGTTTTCACATTGATGTCCCTGTTTTCTGTTTCATTCCTAATTTTTACTGTTTTTCGATTAGCGTTCAGCGCCACCTATTACACTATGCAAATATTTTTTTGATAACGTGAAAATATTGAAGATGAGGCAATTGAGAATGAAAGTGGAAAATAATTTTACTTTGATTTTTATTTTTTTGTTGTTGTGATTATTAATATAACAATGTATGTGAGTTCTGGTAACTAAGAAAATTGTTCATTGTTTTAATTATATGAGCAAAAGTATAAAATCTGCCTTTTTTTTCTTTACCTACTGTTTTCTCCTGTTTTTTTTTTTGCGAGCTGCTGTTTTTTAGTTTTTTGGGGTTGGCAACACTGCTGACAACTTAAAAATTTTGTATAGTGTCGTTGCCTCACTTATGTAAGATACACCTCTATCTAAAGACTGTTTCACAGAATCAGAAACGTTACAGATTCTGATTTAGATAAATAGTTTGTTAAAGAAAAGTTAATTAATAGTTATAATTACTTTTTATTTATGTATTCACTATAAATAAGTGGTCTAGTCACAGGAAATTCTAGGAATATACATATATAACTAAGCCATTCATTTCCTGCCGCGACAGTCATGCGTCGTTAATTAAAACAATTAATAACAAATACATTCATATCCTGCGGTTTATAAAACAACGAAACTAGTCCTCATTTAGTTACCTCATAGCTCTACTGAATTTCGGATAGTCCATTGTTTTTTTCTTCTCATTAGAGTTTCTCCTTCCCCACAAAGCAGCCACATTTTTTGGTTGTACAAGTTTAAATGTGCGGCTCTCGTAATCTACCCATTTTATTACAGAAGGACAAGTTTCTGGATTCAATAGTAAATCTCGAATAAATTCCCAAATTCGAGACGATTTTTCTGCAGCAAAAGATATCATGATTAATTTCTAAATTTTATTTCAATTAAAATCAAATATAATTTTTATGACGTATACGCACTAGGTTTTTCTATTGGATTTGGAAGCCTCGGTCGACCTGGTGATCTTTTCTTTGGTTTTTCAGGATTATTTTCCTTTCCTTTAGTTGGTTCTAAAAACAAATAAATAATTAATTTCTAAACTTGTTTGAAAATAAACTTGTTTAAAAACTATGTTTATATATGGGTCATTCTCATTCGCAGAAAGAAATGTGTGCTATGAAATGTGTGTGTTACTCAGTTCATAGCTAAAAATAATTGTTAAATTTTAATTTATTTTTATTTCATTTTTCTCCTGAAAAACGTTTTTCAAAATTTCTTTAATCTCATTTCAAAAATGTAAAAAATAATTAAAAATCTTTTGACATTGACATTGTTCTGATTCATTCATAAGCAGCAATACTTTATTCAAGCATAGCACATCACAGCCGTGGGTATCATATAAAAGGTAAGTCATGGTCAGAGATAGTTTTAATAGGTCGCTAAACAATAAGTATTAGATGTGTTATTCTTTCTGATCCTCTAAATGAGAATCTCCCATATATAACTGATTTAGCAATAACCCTTTTATAGCATACCCAGTGACTGAGAGAGCAGATTCACTTTTGAACTGACGTATCATTTGCGGCGAGTCCAATCAAAGGTTTTTAACACATACTAATTCTTGTTTAACCACTTTTAAGCACTGGTTTAACACTTGACCGAAGTTTCGAGGTCCCAGACCTATGAATCAAGACATTGTTGTTGTCTTTGTACACTTCTTATAAATCATGACGACTCGTATAATGTTTTCGTGATAAATTCATCTTTCCTCTATATGTTACGTTTATGTTCATTATTTACACCTAACTGGGAAACGGCTTCTACCAAACGTGCTGGACATTATCGAACGGTTTTGTGAAGACTACGAGTAGTCCCATCAGCTTGGGCATTTACAGTTTGTTTTTAACGTACAAATGCGGTAAAGTAGTCGGTTAAGATATATTTTATTAACTAGCGATTCATGAGATTATGATTGCAACTATTGGAAGAGAAAAGAACTTAAATGCCACTAAAAATCATAATAACGAACCTGGTGAATATGCAATATTTTTTTGTTTGTATGTATTGAATCGTTCACATATATAACTTCCGTGGTTAGTGTCTATCCTTACAAAATCAGGTTCCGTCATACTTAAAATTGTTCGTCCTAAAAGTTTGAATCCCTCCATATTTACACACTCTTCATCAATTCCTCCTTTGACTAAAGTTTGTGTTAGCCAGAGAAGAGTGTCTCTGCATTCCCATGTAAAAATTGGTTTTGTTTTCCATTCCTTATAATCACATTTTGATACTGAAATAAATTATAACACGCGTATTAATTTAGTTTCAGTCTTTAAATGACTCTGTCACATTATCGATTAAAAAGAAAGTGCATCAGTGGATTTTACGATCTATCTCTATCGGAAATTAGACCCGAAACGTCATTGGTGATATATCATTCCGATCTTACAATCTTATGATAGACAAAAAATTAGAGATAAAAATACTTCGCGTGTAACAGATTGCGCAATAAAAGTCTAGTTTTAGTGATTACTACATAATATTGAAACACATATACTTACTCTCTTTAAATAAAGAATAATTGACTCTCATTTTAGAAGAGTGACGAATAACGCCTGGTTTATTTGAACTGTTGTAACGCATGATCACAAATTTATTATTTTAACTTTATTTTAATAATCTTTCACTACATATGTTAAAACTCGTTGTATGTAGAAATATATAAAACATGAACTGTTTTGATTATAATTGACGTTTATCTATAATAAACATACAAATACCACCACAAATAAGCAAGACTGCTCACACTATCGCGAACTGCGTTTTATATGATATTACTAGTTGAGATAGATAAGTTGTCCAAATCATTTCGCGGACAATCGGAAATGTTCGAGTGGTTATATCGGAGTATACCAAAGATACTCAACTACTTTACTATACTAATAGCATACTTTTGGATGACGTACTACGTAAATAGGGAAAAACCAAACAAATATTCGTTTAAAGGTCTGTGTACTGATTATTAAAAGATTTCTACGAAATGTTTTGACTAACTTTTCTTTATGCATACAGTTTCGCAATGGTTATTATTGTGATTTGTAATTATTATTCAATTAAAATAAATTTACTTGTTTCTCTTACTAATTAGTTACAATCAGGGCCAAATTAGGCTGAATGGGGCACAAAGTGAGACTCTAGTAAATCCCCTTTTACTCGTACTATGAAATATTCTAAAAGATATCAATTCAAATACATTTCTATGCTACTTGATCTTAATTCATCCGGTTTAGACTTTATTGAAAATAAAGTTATAAGTTTTTTATAAAGTTAAAAGTTTTTTATAAAAAAAAAACGGGCTTAGAAATAAATTAAATATTTAATCAAAAACTGTAATATGAATTTGTAAAAATATTTTCAAAACAATTCGAAAACGTTGACCGTGTAAATGCCACTAACGCAAGGAGACCGTACTTACAAACGCACGTGCGCACGTGCTCAAGATAGTTTAGTATATTAACATTTACATATACTTTGTTATACAGGGTGTTTGGTAGCAAGGTGCAAAACCTTAAGAGGATGATAGTTGACACCATTTAGAATATTTTGATCATGTTGACATATAACTGTCAGAAATTGGGTTTTTATAAAAATAGCAGTTAAAATAAAAAATCAGACTTCGCCTAAGACATGTATAGCTCAAAATGTTCTAAATGGTCTCAACTATCATCCTCTTAAGGCACCTTGCTATCAAACACCCTGTATGTTTATATAAATATATTTATGGAAAAATTATCTTTATTATTGAAATGTTTCTTTACATAATATATACGTTTTATGTTTCGTGTTTTGTAGAATATATCTTTATCAATTTTGTTATCAAATACTTGAATATGTGTGAACTGACCACTCAGAAATCTCCGTCGACCTGGAGGTCAGATTCATTTGTCAGTGTTGGTTTTCTTTCCTAAAATTATTATACAAACATTTAGAAGTAAAAGGAATGTTTCTTAAGTAAAAAAATTAAGGAGTAACGAGCAAATAAGTCAAGATATAATATAGTATGTTTATACGTTAATAATATACAGAAAAACAGAAGATTTAACAAAAAAGAATTAGCGATGGTTAGCCGATAGCTTGGCTTGGTTAGAAAGAGATGTATGCAATAATTTTACAAATGTTATAAATAGTTCAAGTGATTTTTTACTTAATGAGCTCGAAAAAGTCAGATATATTTTGTTGCTGTTTCGGAAAATAAATTCTATAAAATAATACGAGTAATAACGAACCTGGTTTGCCTGTATTCATTGAACATTTTATAAATATAGTTTCCATTTAGAAAGTCTACATTCACAAAATCAAATTCACGCATATTTAACATAGCCGGTCCTGAAAGTTTGAATCCCTCCATATTTACACACTCTTCATCAATTCCTCCTTTGACTTATGTTTGTGTTAGCCAGAGAAGGGTGTCTCTGCATTCCCATGTAAAAATTGGTTTCGTAATCCATTCCTTATAACCACATTTTGACACTGAAATAAATTATATTACTTTTGTTGTATTTTTTAGATAAACATAGCTATGCAAAGATTGTTCTGAATATACTTGTAATTAATTATAGCCTTCAATAGGGTATTATTATAGATTTTCCTTCTTTAAGTGAGCAAAAGAGCAAGAGAAAGAGGAAACTTAAAAGAACAACTGTCCTTAACACGGGGGTGGAATATTACACAAATAAATATGCTAATGATATTTGTTTTAAACTAATATTTTAAATTTATATATATATATATGTTAAGTGATTTTAGATACAGAAAAAAACAAATGTAAAAAGTTGAAGAAAAATATAAAATTGAAGTCGAGGTGAGACTAAAGATTGGTCACAGGTAGACAAAAGAAAGGATGTAAAAAACAGAGATTGGAGGCTGGACTGAATTGAATTTGAGTTCACTTTCCTTCTTTTAACACTTAATTATCGCAGTTTCTTTTTCAGTCTATATGTAATATTCGGTAAATAAAGGATTTAGAGAACGCAACTTAATTAAGGGAGACTGATATTTTATCCAGAGGTCGTTACTGCCAGCAATTAGAGAAGAGGATGTGTTTTGGAAAAAATATTTCTGTTGCTGTAGGGTAAAGAACCCAACATTTCAATGGTAAGATATGAGAACGATCATACGACAGACAAATATCATACAATAAAATTCAACACAATAGAAAATACTATATACTTACTCTCTTTGTTGATATAAGAATTAAAGATGTTCATTTCAGACATTTAAACAGATATAATGGTCGTATTATAATATAAAAAATTCCACTTAAAATATTTTACAAATGCTAAAAAGGAGTTATACTATTTGTAAATAGAAATAAAACAATTAACGTTTTTGAAGAACTCTGTATGTAAAGACAGCCTCTACTAAGCAAGACTATACCAACGCAAATCACCAACTGCCTTTTACATACTGTTATGTGCTAGAGTGGTTGGATGATAACTTTGGAACCAATTATTTGCATGCCTTCGGAAATGTTCGCATCCGAAGCAACACATGTACGTGTTCGGGCTATGATGCTGCTTTGAATACGTGCTTCTAAACAAGGATAACCGAACAAAAATTCATTAAAAACCCGATATGCCGTATGCATGCACTAAATTTCTAAGAATTTTTTAAAAACTTTTCCTCATTAGTTTCGTAACGTTATTCCAATCATATATTTTACAGATATCATTTTCAATGGGCTTTCAATGGGTCCTCATTTTTTAGTCGTCGATTTTTCAATTGTTGATTGAAATTGATGTTAATAAATGAGTATTGGCGTGTCTCTTTTATTCAATATCTAAATGTTGACGGAGATATAGCAATTAAAAATTTGAATTGTAGTTTTAGCGCTAGAAATGGTCGACCATATTTGAATGACGGGAAATGCATTTTAACGTCAGTTATTTGTTCAGTAGGTCAGTGCTGTGGTAATGTTTTGTAGCTGTTGGTAGTCAAATAATAAAGTCAAATTAAAGAATAATAAGTTTTTATTTTATTTAACCCTGCTAAGGCAGACAAAATATTTAAATTTTAATATTCCTTGAAATAGCTGTAAATAATATTTGATATTTTGATATATAAATACATATAGCAGAGATTTATGAGCTGTAAGGTTGGTAACCTTACACAAGGATTGTGATGTCACATGCACTTGGAATGTGTACAACGTTGAATCCCTTTAATAATTAAAGGGACAAAATGACTTTCTTAATTGTTAATATCTCTTAACATAAAAGGAGTTATTAAAAAACAGTTGAACATTTGAGGTTCTAGTAACCCACTTTATCAATATACAGTACACTTTTATAGAAATTAAGACATAGGACACAAGCCCATTAATTCGTAATGTAATAAATAATTATTTAAAATATATATGGCAAAGGTACCCATTACATACTTTTCATAAAAAACGTTGCGTTCTGAAGCCACTATTTTAGAATAAAAACCAAAATTTCTGCTCCTATTGAACTATTGAAAAAATATCCACAAATTTTTATTTGTTACTTTGTTGAATTTTTTCTCTGGGTTTGTTCTTATTTAACCATTTAAGTCATATTCTTCGACGCCATTTATATCTTTTTCATTCGGTCTGTCTCTATAAGTCTTAGGCCTGTCTCAGTATGGCACCGTATTTAAGCGAATTTCTGCCGGACGTATATGGGCTACTACGCTTTACCTATCCGAACCATGTAAATGTAATGAGATCTCTCTGGAGCTCTCAGACTGCAAGCTACAAAGCCGTCCGAATACGGGCGGCACTACCTCGCACATTAGAACCGTATAAAGGCGAATTTTATCCAAGCGTTACCACTACTACAACGATGTCCTATCCGAACCTTTGTAAATGCAAACAGCCGCCTCAGACTGGAGGGGATACCTAAGATCGCTTGTTGTTACGCTGCAATACGGTTCAAATGAAATCTATCGGGGACATTGCTTATGACGAGTATGTTCTGCATGCAGTTTATGTTTGTATTTCAGTGAATCGTGGACACCGATACCGATACCAATACGATAGAACTAAATTTAAATCCACGACAACCAGAACTCAGATATATAATAAATGCTAAAGTCCCTTTAATACCAGTAGTGTATCGATAAAAATTAAAGTTAAAGTTTGCTCTCATGATAAATTATATAAGTGCTAAAGAACTCCAATACACCCCCTAATACACGACTACAGACATCTGTGACACACATAGGCGGTTTGCTTTGTAGCTCATCCAATCCGCCGATTTACGTCCGAATACGCCGTCGCTTAAATACGGTCCCATACTGAGACAGGCCCTAATCGGATCATCTGTTATGGCATATTCTGTAGTTTTATGGCAAATGAAATCTGATTAAATTATGGAAAATTGGCAAAACTGAAATTCAAATTTGATAAAGCTATAACTCCGTCAATTTTTAGATATTTAAAAATATAAAAACGCGAAATATTTTTAGTGATAATTAAACAGATCTGTACTCAGAATGGGTGGGGTGCTTAACGCAGCACTACATACTAAGCAAATGAAGAAAAGATTTGCATTTAATTAATAAACAAGAAAAATAACTTTATCTAGTTAAAAATAAATCAATTATTTATTTACGAATTTAAACATTTATTCAAAATATGTTTCTAAATATATTATTAATAAGTTATTTTGTTAATCTATTATTAACAAAATAACGGATATTCACAATAAAAATAAATTGCACTTTATTTAACTATCTCTTACAATTCTAAATTAAATCTAACTTAAATATTACTATGAGAGGTAATCCTTACTCATTCCCTAATAATTCATTATTGAATGTGTTCAAGACACTATAATATTCGTAAATTACCTTTGGTAAGATGGCCCAATTTTAAAGTAATGCATATTGTATTACAAATAAGTGATGAAAGTAACATTTAGAGAAAAGGATTTATAAACTGTTGAATGTGTGAAAACTTAATATTAATAGTAAAATATAACACAAATGAAGTTGAAATCAAGATTACGCTTATTGCATAAAAAATTAAAAGGAATGACTAGCCCGTATATGACTATCGGTATATGTACTCGCATTTAAACTGTAAGCTGTGTAATCTGTATTTTCATTCATAAGTATAAAGAACAATCTATTACAGTGGACAGAGAAATGGACAGGATTATTATACTCGTATATTACATTGGTTCTGTATAAAGTTTCATTAAAATTACCTAAAAATATAATTTAATAAATGTTTCCACCTTGACTAGCAATAGAAAGTTTGTAACTCAAACAATACAAGAAATGTGATGACATATATCTTATGTTAGCCTAAATACATTTGCAAAAACCTTAAGTAGAAAAATATAACTTAGTGAAAACCATAACATACATCTGAGGTAATCCTCCGACAATGCGCGCTCGTTAGGTGGAATATAAAGACTTCTTCTATTTAGATACGGTCTTGATGTTTACCATAATGATTTATAAATAAGTTTTAGTTTATTTGGAAATTTCCCCTTTAAAATAACAATTACCTAAAGCCTTTTATTTAAAAATTATAGTATTTATGTACTGTTCCACCCTACTGAAGAATTCCTCACCAAATTACGAAATAAATTATCAATTCCATTCGAATCAAATTAAAAAAGGAATATCGTACCACCTAAACGAAATATAAATTGTCTACATTTAATATTATTGTATATTCCAAAGTATAATTAAATTTGTTGGAATCCGTCAAAAATTTCTTCAGAATTTGTTTTGTTTAAAAAATTAGGATTAGATGTTTCCAAGCCTACGGATCCACAGATTTACAGATTCCTTTATCGTAGTAATACCTAGAACAAATAATTATTTGATTTAAAAAATTATATATTTATTATAATAACATTACGTTATCGTCGTATATTATAATGTTCCAGGTGTATCTGACTTGTTTATATGTTTGGTACTGAATTTGTATGGTAGTTCGAAAACGGCTTCGTCAATGTTTTTGAAAATTGCCTATTTCTTAGAGAAAGAAATTCTAAGAGGTTCAACGTCCCTGGATTTTCCATTGAATTTTCTGGAAAAACAAAAAAAAAATTCTTTACTTTTTGTTCTATAAATTTTAATTCGTAAAAGATAGATAACTGAAATTTGGTACGTGTAGTACGGTGTTTAATGCTAACATTTTTTGAAAATTAGAAAATGAAAAATTGGAAAAGGGGGCATTGAAAAAATTAGGGGGCTCGGTAGGAAACTTTGGAGAAATCTTAAATTTTGGATTACTGAATAAAGAAATATGTTATTAAAAAAAAAATCAAAATTTCAAAATTTTATTTGGGGGCACGGGGGCGGTTTTTGCCGAGAGTAAAAATTGTGCTAGAAAGTTGAAATTTTGTATATAAGCTAACTTTACCTAATTTACAAATCGAAAAAAAAATTCCCAAATTTTGAAAAAAAGTTAGTCAAATAAAAACAGAATTTTTAATTCAGTTTATATGAAAAATTATTTATTGTTATATGAAAAATTAATATAGAATGAGTTGAATATTTCAATTTAAAAATGGAATTAAAATTTGAAATGAAATTCAATTCACACACAAAACACAGTCGTCGCTTGCGACGGGATGTTAACCTCTAGTTAACATATAATTATTTTATTTTCTAATGACTATCGCCTATGCCAACAGAATACACCGTTCCAATGCAAGTCACCCATTCAAGTACTAACTACTTTATTTTGCTATGGGAACTATTGCTTTTTCAAATACGGTATAAGGTATAACCGTTTGCGTTTTGTCATCCAGTTTCGCAACATTTTATAATCTTGAATATACTATAATTTTCACCGACGTCCTCTTACTTAAGGTAGTTGGTCCGAGATAGTCATGCTCAAAAGTATAACTCAGCAACCTAAAATTATAATGTAGCTGAAACGTTAGTGTCAAATAGTCTCGTTAAAAACTTTTGTGAAAGTACAGTCTCACTGTTCTCACTACATGTAAATAGTATCTACACATACATACACGTATATACATTCACGTATTCTCACTGTTCTCACTACATGTAAATAGTATCTACACGTATATTCACATACATACACGTATTTTCAATGTTTACAAAATTTTATTTCTGTAATGGCGTGGACAATAATTTCCATTTTTTTTTATGTGATTAATAACTACTGTTTCTATAATATATTAAATTTTTATTGAATTCCTTTGAATCGTTTTTATTTTATTCGATAAAAATAACATTGAAATTACTATTTCCCATAAGAGCCTGTGTTAAAATAACAAAACTTTAATATCGTTTTTCTCAATAATGGAGTGGTAAATTTTAATCGACCTGAGGTCAATATGTCTTATAATTAATTAAAGAGCAATTAAATGAAGTTTTATTAAAATCCTTTGAAAAGTCATTCCACGATACAACTACCTTAATGTGAGCTACACCTCTTCTTATTAAATACTGAGTGTATAATCAACATGACTTTAAAAAACGGGAATCGATCCGAAGAAACAGCAGCCTGTCATTGATATTTAAAACCCTAGATTTGTAAGATATGATGTTATGTAACCTTATATAATCACAATTTTTTTATATAAAGCGGAAACTCTGTAATGTTAGCGTGAATATAATATTTATTTTGTGTTAATAACTATCGATTAAAAAAATATATATCTTATCAATGTATTTGTTCGAACCGCGATTATTTTATGAGATGATATATAGTATCGCGCTGATTGGCAAAACTGCGATGTTGTACGCTGAAATTATGTGAAAAAGACCACGTGAATGTTTTCGTTTAATTATTGATTTATTAAAAAATACAAGCAACTATACAGTGGTAGAATGCGTTGTTGTCGAATGTAATAGTTGTAAAGAATTAAAATAGAAACAAGCACAATAGAAATCTAAACTAAAATGTTATTCGTACAAGCCTTAAACTAAGAATGATACAAATTATTTACAATGAATTGATCTTACAATATTGTCATTGCACCCCAATAAAACAACTTAAAACATGGCGCCGCCACGGGTGTACAATTTTTGTAACTCACACTAAGGGATTTTCATCAGCTACTGTACACTATCATATTGTTAAAATCTGTCTTAAATATCTAAGTGGTTTAGACCTGCCTATTAAGGCTTATAGTACGCAACAGTATTATCTTTTAAAAAAAATAACATTTTTAGGGAATACCATGTTGCTCGCTTAAACACGTCATTCGATACATCATCATATTCGATACATCGTTATATTCGATACATCGTAATATTCAATATAACCAGTTGTGTTCGTAAAAGTTGTGCCAACCGCAAACGCATGCAATATAATTACACTGTTAATAACAATTCCGACAGATCATGTTCTTTATTGTTTTCGCTTAATATGTGGTCTAGTCAAAGAAAATTCATTTCCTGTTGCGACATCACGTACAGAAATAATACAGACACGACGACAGTCATGCGTCGTCCATTAAAATAATTATTAACAAATACATCCATATCTTGCGCTTTATAAAAATTTAACCAGTCCTCATTTAGTTACCTTATAGCTCTGCTGAATTTCGGATAGTCCATTGTTTTTTTCTTCTCATTAGAGTTTCTCCTTCCCCACAAAGCAGCCACAACATTACAATACAATAGTACAGTACATTTAAATGTGCGGCTCTCGTAATCTACCCATTTTATTACAGGAGGACAAATTTCTGGATTCAATAGTAAATCTCGAATAAATTCCCAAACTCGATTCGATTTTTCTGCATCAAATGGTAGGCATGATTAATTTCCAAATTTTATTTCAATTAAAATTAAATATAATTTTTATGAATATATACGTATACGCACTAGGTTTTTCTATTGGATTTGGAAGTTTCGTTCGACCAAATGATCTTTTCTTAGGTTTTTCAGAATTATTTTCCTTTAATTTCGTTTCTAAAGTTAGTTCTAAAACAAATAAATAATTAATTTCTAAACTTGTTTAAAAACTATGTTTATATATGAGTCATTCTCATTCGCTGAAAGAAATGTGTGCTATGCCTACTGTGTGTTACTCAGTTCATAGCTAAAAATAATTGTTAAATTTTAATTTATTTTTATTTCATTTTTCTCCTGAAAAACGTTTACACTTTTTTCAAAATTTCTTTAATCTCATTTCGAAATTGTATAAAATAATTAAAAATCTTTTGACATTGACATTGTTCTGATTCATTCATAAGCAGCAATAACTATTGCTACAGTAATACTTTATTGAAACATAGCACATCACAGCCGTGGGTATCATATAAAAGGTAAGCCATGGTCAGAGATAGTTTTAATAGGTCGCTAAACAATAAATATTAGATGTGTTATTCTTTCTGATCCTCTAAATGATAATCTCCCATATATTAACTGATTTAGCAATAACCCTTTTATAGCATACCCAGTGACTGAGACAGCAGATTCACTTTTCAACTGACGTATCATTTGCGGCGAGTTCAATCAAAGGTTTTTAACACATACTAATTCTTGTTTAACCACTTTTAAGCATTGGTTTAACACTTGACCGATGTTTCGAGTTGCCAGACCTATGAATCAAGACATTGTTGTTGTCTTTGTACAATTCTTATAAATCATGACCACTCGTATAAAGTATATGTTACGTTTATGTTCATTATTTACAGCTAACTGGGAAACGGCTTCTACCAAACCTGCTGGACATTATCGAACGGTTTTGTGAAGACTACGAGTAGTCCATCAGCTTGGGCATTTACAATTTGTTTTTAACGTACAAATGCGGTAAAGTAGTCAGTTAAGATATATTTTATTTACTAGCGATTCATGAAATTATGAGTGCGACTATTAGAAGTGAAAATAACTTAAATGCCACTAAAAATGATAATAACGAACCTGATGAATATGCAATATTTTTTTGTTATATTACAGAAATAAATATGCTAATGATATTTTTTTAACTAATTATAAAATAAATTTATAAAATAGATATTATACTTTTATTGTAGTTAAGTGATTTTAGATACAAAAAAAAACAAATGTAAAAAGTTGAAGGAAAATATAAAATTGAAGTCGAGGTGAGACTAAAGATTGGTCACAGCTAGACAAAAGAAAGGATGGAAAAAACAAAGATTGGAGGCTGGACTGAATTGAATTTGAGTTCACTTTTCATGTTTTAACACTTAATTATCGAAGTTTCTTTTTCGGTCTATATGTTAGATGCAGGAAACGGAATTTTTCGTTTGAAAAATTTATCGGTAAATAAAGGATTTAGAAAATGCGTTGGTAAGTTTTTAATTAAGGGAGACTGATAGTTAGAGCCAACAATTAAGGAAGAGGATGTGTTTTGGAAAAATATTTCTGTTGCTGTAGGGTATCGAACCCAACATTTATTTCAATTGTAAGACATGAAAACGATCATACGACAGACAAATATCATACAATAAAATTCAACACAATGGAAAATACTATATACTTACTCTCTTTGTTGATATAAGAATTAAAGATGTTCATTTCAGACATTTGAACAGATATAATGGACGTATTATTAATATAAAAAAATCCACTTAAAATATTTTACAAATGCTAAAAAGGAGTTATATTATTTGTAAATAGAAATAAAACAATTAACGTTTTTGAAGAACTCTGTATGTAAAAACAGCCTCTACTAAGCAAGACTATACCAACGCAAATCACCTGTCTTTTACATACTGTAATGTGCTAGAGTGGTTGGATGATAACTTTGGAACCAATTATTTGGAAGCCTTCGGAAATGTTCGCATCCGGAACAACACATGTACGTGTTCGGCAGTGACGTAGCTACCGCCGTACAAATGATACAGGGCTCCAAATGTGTATCTTTGTTCCTTTTGTGAAAAATCTTTACCCATCATTTGGGCCCCCCAACAAATTTTGATACGGGGTCCGTCTAAGGCACACTACGCCACTGGTGTATATCGGGCTATGTTGCTGCTTTAAATACGTGCTTCTAAACAAGGAAAACCGAACGAAAATTATTTAAAAACTTCATCCTATATTATAATGTTCCTAGTGTTTATTTATCTTACTTCTTACTTTATGTTCGTAATGTTCCAATTTAACATGGAAAACCCATAAGAACTCATAGATATTTATATATATAGTAAGGACTGATGATGCTCTGGGAAGAAGCGATGCAGAGTGCTGAAGGAAGGAGGCGCTCCATGGCGGAAGTTTAGAGGAATCAAATTAAAAGTTCGGAAACGTAAGAAAGCATGGAGCCAAGAGGTGATGATTGGGGCTTATGGGCGGAGGCACTGGAGACTGGTCAATACAGTGCTTTATTACTGTAAATGAAGGAATTATAACAAAATAAGGAAACATGAATTTAAAAAATGATATATTTTAGCGAAAATTACTTAAAAATAATATTTTGCATTATTTTCAATTTAGCAAATAACTTTTATTTATGCACAAATATTAAATACACGTCGCTTTGCGACGGGGCGAAGCGCTAGTCCTATATTATAATGTTCCAAGTGTTTATTTATATTCTTATATGTTTATATGTTTGGTTCGAATTTTGTATGGCATCTCGAAAACGGCTCTAGGGAAGTTTTTGAAAATTTCCAATTTCGTAGAGAAAAAAATTCTAAGACTTTTGGCGTCCCCGGATTTTTCCCTGAATTTCCTGGAAACCCGTAATTTTGGAAAAACTGGAAAAAAGTGAACCCTTTTTTGCTGTATTACTTTTAATTCGTAAAAGATAGAGAGTTGAAATTTTGCATGTGTTTTAAGGTCATCAAAAATTGAAAAAGGGGGGGTTGAAGAAATTCGGGGGCCCGGTAGGGAACTTTGGAGAAAATTCATATTCTGGATTCTAGAATAATTTAGTATATTATTAATAAAAAGAAATTCAAAATTTTATTTGGGGGCAGTTTTTGCCGAGAGTAAAAATTGTGCTAGAAAGTTGAAATTTTGTATATAGGCTAATCTTGGTAACTTATTTACGAATTGAAAAAAAAAATCCCAAATTTTGAAAAAAAATTGGTTAAAACGCATAAAAATAACGCATAAATTGAAAATATTTTTTATTTTGATAAATTGGAAAATTAATTTATTATTGTGCGAGTTGTGCTTAGCGCAGCACTACATACTAAGCAAATAAAGGAAAGATTTGCATTTAATTAATAAACAAGAAAAGAAAAACAACTTTATCTAGTTAAAAATAAATCAATTATTTATTTACAAATTTAAACATTTATTCAAAATATATTTCTGTAACATAATAGGGAACTTATAATCTAATCTATAATTAACAAAATAACGGATATTCACAATAAAAATAAATTGCACTTTATTTAACTATCTCTTACAATTCTAAATTAAATCTAACTTAAATATTACTATGAGAGGTAATCCTTACTCATTCCCTAATCATTCATTATTGACTGTGTTCAATACACAATAATATTCGAAAATTACCTTTGGTAAGATGGCCCAATTTTAAAGTAATGCATATTGTATTACAAATAAGTAATGAAAGTAACATTTAGAGAAAAGGATTGATAAACTGTTGAATGTGTGAAAACTTACTATTAATAGTAAAATATAACACAAATGAAGTTGAAATCAAGATTACGCATATTGCATAAAAAATTAAAAAGAATGACTAGCCCGTATATGACTATCGGTATATGTACTCGCATTTAAACTGTAAGCTGTGTAATCTGTATTTTCATTCATAAGTATAAAGAACAATCAATTACAGTAGACAGAGAAATTGACAGGATTATTATACTCGTATATTACATTGGTTCTGTATAAAGTTTCATTAAAATTACTTAAAAATATAATTTAATAAATGTTTCCACCTTGACTAGCATTAGAAAAGTTTGTAACTCAAACAATACAAGAAATGTGATGACATATATCTTATGTTAGCCTAAATACATTTGCAAAAACCTTAAGTACAAAAATATAACTTAGTGAAAAGCATAACATACATCTGAGGTACTCCTCCGACAATGCGCGCTCGTTAGGTGGAATATAAAGACTTCTTCTATTTAAATACGGTCTTGATGTTTACCATAATGACCGATTTAAATGAATTTACCTTTTATTTAAAAATTATAGTATTTATGTACTATTCCACCCTACTGAAGAATTCCTCACCAAATTACGAAGTAAATTAACAATTCCATTCGAATCAAATTAAAAAAAGGAGTATCGTACCACCTAAACGAAATATAAATTGTCTACATTTAATATTATTGTATATTCCAAAGTATAATTAAATTTGTTGGAATCCGTCAAAAATTTCTTCAGAATTTGTTTTGTTTAAAAAATTAGGATTAGATGTTTCCAAGCCTACGGCGTTTTCACCAAAAGCATATATCATGTGTCCATCCACAGATTTACAGATTCCTTTATCGTAGTAATACCTAGAACAAATAATTATTTGATTTAAAAAATTATGTATTTATTATAATAACATTACGTTATCCTATATTATAATGTTCCAGGTGTATCTGACTTGTTTATATGTTCATATGTTTGCTACTGAATTTTGTATGGTAGCTCGAAAACGGCTTCGTCAATATTTTTGAAAATTGCCTATTTCGTAGAGAAGAAAATTCAAAGAATTTTAACGTCCTTGAATTTTCCCTTGAAACCCGTAATTTTTGGGAAAACTAAAAAAATGTTTTTTACTTTTTGCTCTATAACTTTTAATTTGTGAAAGATACAAAATTGAAATTTAATACGTGTATTACGGTGTGCAATGTTAACATTTTTTGAAAGTTGATAAATTGGAAAAGGGGGCATTAAAAAAATGGGTAGGAAACTTTGGAGAAAACTAAAATTTTGGATTACTTAATAATGAAATATGTTTAAAAAAAAAAAATTCAAAATTTTATTTGGGGGCGGTTTTTGCCGAGAGTAAAAATTGTAAAATATAAAATGTGAGTAAATAATCAACATAACTTTAAAAAACGGGAATCGATCCGAAGAGACAGCAGCCTGTCATTGATATTTAAAACCCTAGATTTGTAAGATATGATGTTATGTAACCTTATATAATCACAATTTTTTTATATAAAGCGCAAACTCTGAAAAGTTAGCGTGAATATAATATGTATTTTGAGTTAATACTTATCGAAAGCTGATGCATTCAAATAAATATATTAAAAAAGTATATATTTTATCAATCTTTTTAAAAAAAATAACATTTTTAGGGAATACCATGTTGTTCGCTTAACACGTCATTCGATACATCGTCATATTCGATGTAACCAGTTGCGTTCGCTTAAACACACGTCATTCGATACATCGTCATATTCGATATAACAAGTTGTGTTCGCTTAAACACGTCATTCTATACATCGTCATATTCGATATAACCAGTTGTGTTCGTAAAAGTTGTGCCAACCGCAAACGCATGCATTATAATTACACTGTTAATAACAATTCCGACAGATCATGTTCTTTATTGTTTTCGCTAAATATGTGGTCTAGTCAAAGGAAATTATTCCTGTTGCGACATCACGTACAGAAATGACAGAGTAACGGCGACAGTCATGCGTCATCCATTAAAATAATTATTAACAAATACATCCATATCTTGCGCTTTATAAAAACTTAACTAGTCTTCATTTAGTTACCTTATAGCTCTGCTGAATTTCGGATAGTCCATTTTTTTATCTTTATTTCGATTGGGATTTCTCTCTCCCCACATAGCAGCCACAACATTTGGTTTTACAAATTTAAATATGCGGCTATCATAGTCTAGCCATTTTATTAATGAAGGACAAGTTTCTGGGTTTAATAGTAAATCTCGAATAAATTCCCAAATTCGAGGCGATTTTTCTGCAATAACAGATATCATGATTCATTTCTAAAATTATATTCTATTGAAAATTAAACTTATTTTTTATAATATTATATATTATATTGCATTGTATTATATATTAATTATAAAAATTTTATAACACAGGTATACGTACGTGGTCTTTGGATTGGATTTAGAAGCCTCGGCCGACCTGGAGATCTTTTCTTTATTTTTCCAGGATTGTTTTCCTTTCCTTTAGTTGGTTCTAAAAACAAACAAATAATGAATGTCTCAACTTGTTTGAAAATAAACTTGTTTAAAAAACTATTACGTCGAACAGCTTGGGCATTTACAATTTTTTAACGTACTAATGCGGTAAAGTTCTGAGTAAAGATATGTTTTATTTACTAGAGATTCATGTGATGATTTTGCAAGTACTAGAAGGGAAAATAAGTTAAATATACCAATAAAAATGATGAGAACGAACCTGGTGAATATCGTTTGTATGCATTAAATTGTTTCCAAATATAATTTCCGTATTGCAAGTCTATCTTTTGAAAATTAACTTCCGTCATAGCTAATATCCTTTTTCCTGAAAGTAAGAATCCCTCCATGTTTACATGCTCTTCATCAATTCCTCCTTTAATTATAGTGTATAATACCCAGAAAATGGTGTCTTTGCGTTCCCATCTAACAATAGGTTTCGTTTTCCATTCATTTTTACCCCTTGGTACTGAAATAAAATATATTACGTGTATTATTTACTTTCAATTTTAAAATGAAAATAACCGTTGATGAAAAGTTTTACAATTTTATGATAGAAAAAATAATTAGAGTAAACATATTTCGCGTGAAACAAATTACGCATTTAAAGTCTATTTTAATAATCACTACATAAAACAAAACGCAAATACTTACTCTGATTAAAAAAAGAATCGTGGCGTATAACGCCTGTTTTATTTGAACTGTTGTGACGCATGATCACAATTTTATAGTTTTAATTTTATTTTAATAATAGTTATTCCACTAAATATGTTAAAACTGTCCGAGATATACATAGAAATATTTAAAACTTTTGATTATAACTGACGTTTATGTATAATAACTAGCTCACTCCACTACGAGCAACGTTTTATATGAGAGTGTCAGTGGTTACTTGTTGTGAAAGATATATTATCCAAACCATTTCGCGGACAATCGGATACGTTCGAGTGGCTGAATCGGAGTATACCAAAGATACTCAACTACTTTACCATGCTAGTAGCATACTTTTCGATGACGTTTTGCAAATGAGGAAAATTATAAAAATATTCAGTTAGAGCTTGATTACTGATTATTAAAAGATTTCTATGAAATGTATTGATTAATTTATCTTTATTATGCATACAGTTTCGTAATCAATATATTTTTATATTACTGCGTTCGTTATGGTATAATTATTATTCAATTAAAATAATTTTAATTGTAATAAATAATAGCTTTAACTAGTTATATACTTAGTAAAACCTTTTTACTTGTCCATATCCTAAAATATATCAATTGTCTACTTTAGGTTTTTTAGAACTTAGTTCTTAAATTAATTTTTGTTTAATTAAGAAAAGCGGTTAAAAAAGTATTAAATTGAACATGTAAAAATGTTGAGTTTTCTGCTGTTAAATACTGTAATATGTTGAGTTTTTAGATTTAGTTTTAGAAGTGTTTAGATATTAAATGTTGAGAGAAAGAATTGAAAGAATAAAAAACATCTTTGTTGAGATATGTTCAGAATCGTTCATAAATTTATCTCGAAAATTAGTAATATTGTTAGACCGTCCGCACATGGATCGACTGATTGCAAACACAAGCCCTGAATCTGCACGAACCAAATGAGAATGCAGCTGTGTTGTTAGTGAGAGAACGCACGTGTATACGAGTAAGAGAAAACACTCGGCACGAACAAAACTAAACTGATTTGAAATTGGTTTTGAGCGACTATGTTTCTTGGTGACAGGGAAGTTACCTTGGTTTTACGCATGCTTTTTATGGTGACATCATGAGCAGATATGTGCTTAAATACTATTCAACTTTTCCTCATTAGTTTCGTAACTTTGTTTATAACGTTATTCCAATCATATATTTTATAGATATCATTTTCAATTAAATAGTAATGTAATAAATAATTATTTAAAATATATATGGCAAAGGTACCCATTACATACTTTTCATAAAAAACGTTGCGTTCTGAAGCCACTATTTTAGAATAAAAACCAAAATTTCTGCTCCTATTGAACTATTGAAAAAATATCCACAATTTTTTATTTGTTACTTTGTTGAATTTTTTCTCTGGGTTTGTTGTTATTTAACCATTTAAGTCATATTCTTCGACGCCATTTATATCTTTTTCATCCGGTCTGTCTCTATAAGTCTTAATCGGATCATCCGTTATGGCATATTCTGTAGTTTTATGGCAAATGAAATCTGATTAAATTATGGAAAATTGGCAAAACTGAAATTCAAATTTGATAAAGCTATAACTCCGTCAATTTTTAAATATTTAAAAATATAAAAACGAAATATTTTTAGTGATAATTAAACAGATCTGTACTCAGAATGGGTGGGGTGCTTAGCGCAGCACTACATACTAAGCAAATGAAGGAAAGATTTGCATTTAATTAATAAACAAGAAATAAAAATAACTTTATCTAGTTAAAAATAAATCAATTATTTATTTACAAATTTAAACATTTAATCTTATAATCTAATCTATTATTAACAAAATAACGGATATTCACAATAAAAATAAATTGCACTTAATTTAACAATCTCTTACAATTCTAAATTAAATCTAACTTAAATATTACTATGAGAGGTAATCCTTACTCATTCCCTACTCATTCATTATTGAATGTGTTCAATACACTATAATATTCGAAAATTACCTCTGGTAAGACTTTAAAGTAATGCATATTGTATTATTACAAATAAGTGATGAAAGTAACATTTAGAGAAAAGAATTGATAACTGTTGTATGTGTGAAAACTTAATATTAATAGTAAAATATAACACAAATGAAGTTGAAATCAAGATTACGCTTATTGCATAAATAATTAAAAGGAATGACTAGCCCGTATATGACTATCGGTATAAGTACTCGTATTTAAACTGTAAGCTGTGTAATCTGTATTTTCATTCATAAGTATAAAGAACAATCTATTACAGTGGACAGAGAAATGGACAGAATTATTATACTCGTATATTACATTGGTTCTGTATAAAGTTTCATTAAAATTACTTAAAAATATAATTTAATAAATGTTTCCACCTTGACTAGCAATAGAAAGTTTGTAACTCAAACAATACAAGAAATGTGATGACATATGTATTATGTTAGCCTAAATACATTTGCAAAAACCTTAAGTAGAAAAATATAACTTAGTGAAAACCATAACATACATCTGAGGTAATCCTCCGACAATGCGCGCTCGTTAGGTGGAATATAAAGACTTCTTCTATTTAGATACGGTCTTGATGTTTACCATAATGATTTATAAATAAGTTTTAGTTTATTTGGAAATTTCCCCTTTAAAACAACAATTACCTAAAGCCTTTTATTTAAAAACTATAGTATTAATGTACTGTTCCACCCTACTAAAGAATTCCTCACCAAATTACGAAGTAAATTATCAAAAAAAGAAGTATCGTACCACCTAAACGAAATATAAATTGTCTACATTTAATATTATTGTATATTCCAAAGTATAATTCAATTTGTAGGAATCCGTCAAAAATTTCTTCAGAATTTGTTTTGTTTAAAAAATTAGGATTAGATGTTTCCAAGCCTACGGCGTTTTCACCAAAAGCATATATCATGCGTCCATCAACAGATTTACAGATTCCTTTATCGTAGTAATACCTAGAACAAATAATTATTTGATTTAAAAAATTATGTATTTATTATAATAACATTACGTTATCCTATATTATAATGTTCCAGGTGTATCTGACTTGTTTATATGTTCATATGTTTGCTACTGAATTTTGTATGGTAGCTCGAAAACGGCTTCGTCAATATTTTTGAAAATTGCCTATTTCGTAGAGAAGAAAATTCAAAGAATTTTAACGTCCTTGAATTTTCCCTTGAAACCCGTAATTTTGGGAAAACTAAAAAAATGTTTTTTACTTTTTGCTCTATAACTTTTAATTTGTGAAAGATGGAAAATTGAAATTTAATACGTGTATTACGGTGTGCAATGTTAACATTTTTTGAAAGTTGATAAATTGGAAAAGGGGGCATTAAAAAAATGGGTAGGAAACTTTGGAGAAAACTAAAATTTTGGATTACTTAATAATGAAATATGTTTAAAAAAAAAAAATTCAAAATTTTATTTGGGGGCGGTTTTTGCCGAGAGTAAAAATTGTAAAATATAAAATGTGAGTAAATAATCAACATAACTTTAAAAAACGGGAATCGATCCGAAGAGACAGCAGCCTGTCATTGATATTTAAAACCCTAGATTTGTAAGATATGATGTTATGTGACCTTATATAATCACAATTTTTTTATATAAAGCGCAAACTCTGTAAAGTTAGCGTGAATATAATATGTATTTTGAGTTAATACTTATCGAAAGCTGATGCATTCAAATAAATATATTAAAAAAGTATATATTTTATCAATCTTTTTAAAAAAAATAACATTTTTAGGGAATACCATGTTGTTCGCTTAACACGTCATTCGATACATCGTCATATTCGATATAACAAGTTGTGTTGAAAATAAACTTGTTTAAAAAACTATTACGTCGAACAGCTTGGGCATTTACAATTTTTTAACGTACTAATGCGGTAAAGTTCTGAGTAAAGATATGTTTTATTTACTAGAGATTCATGTGATGATTTTGCAAGTACTAGAAGGGAAAATAAGTTAAATATACCAATAAAAATGATAAGAACGAACCTGGTGAATATCGTTTGTATGCATTAAATTGTTTCCAAATATAATTTCCGTATTGCAAGTCTATCTTTTGAAAATCAACTTCCGTCATAGCTAATATCCTTTTTCCTGAAAGTAAGAATCCCTCCACGTTTACATGCTCTTCATCAATTCCTCCTGTAATTATAGTGCATAATACCCAGAAAATGGTGTCTTTGCGTTCCCATCTAACAATAGGTTTCGTTTTCCATTCATTTTTACCCCTTGGTACTGAAATAAAATATATTACGTGTATTATTTACTTTCAATTTTAAAATGAAAATAACCGTTGATGAAAAGTTTTACAATTTTATGATAGAAAAAATAATTAGAGTAAACATATTTCGCGTGAAACAAATTACGCATTTAAAGTCTATTTTAATAATCACTACATAAAATAAAACGCAAATACTTACTCTGATTAAAAAAAGAATCGTGGCGTATAACGCCTGGTTTATTTGAACTGTTGTGACGCATGATCACAATTTTATAGTTTTAATTTTATTTTAATAATAGTTATTCCACTAAATATGTTAAAACTGTCCGAGATATACATAGAAATATTTAAAACTTTAGATTATAACTGCCGTTTATGTATAATAACTAGCTGACTCCACTACGAGCAACGTTTTATATGAGAGTGTCAGTGGTTACTTGTTGTGAAAGATATATTATAGTATTATACAAACCATTTCGTGGACAATCGGATACGTTCGAGTGGCTGAATCGGAGTATACCAAACTACTTTACCATGCTAGTAGCATACTTTTCGATGACGTTTTGCAAATGAGGAAAACCATAAAAATATTCAGTTAGAGCTTGATTACTGATTATTAAAAGATTTCTATGAAATGTATTGATTAATTTATCTTTATTATGCATACAGTTTCGTAATCAATATATTTTTAAATTACTGCGTTCGTTATGGTATAATTATTATTCAATTAAAATAATTTTAATTGTAATAAATAATAGCTTTAACTAGTTATATACTTAGTAAAACCTTTTTACTTGTCCATATCCTAAAATAAATCAATTGTCTACTTCAGGTTTTTTAGAACTTAGTTCTTAAATTAATTTTTGTTTAATTAAGAAAAGCGGTTAAAAAAGTATTAAATTGAACATGTAAAAATGTTGAGTTTTCTGCTGTTAAATACTGTAATATGTTGAGTTTTTAGATTTAGTTTTAGAAGTGTTTAGATATTAAATGTTGAGAGAAAGAATTAAAAGAATAAAAAACATCTTTGTTGTGATATGTTCAGAATCGTTCATAGATTTATCTCGAAAATTAGTAATATTGTTAGACCGTCCGCACATGGATCGACTGATTGCAAACACAAGCCCTGAATCTGCACGAACCAAATGAGAATGCAGCTGTGTTGTTAGTGAGAGAACGCACGTGTATACGAGTAAGAGAAAACACTCGGCACGAACAAAACTAAACTGATTTGAAATTGGTTTTGGGCGACTATGTTTCTTGGTGACAGGGCAGTTACCTTGGTTTTACGCATGCTTTTTATGGTGACATCATGAGCAGATATGTGCTTAAATACTATTCAACTTTTCCTCATTAGTTTCGTAACTTTGTTTATAACGTTATTCCAATCATATATTTTATAGATATCATTTTCAATTAAATAGTAATGTAATAAATAATTATTTAAAATATATATGGCAAAGGTACCCATTACATACTTTTCATAAAAAACGTTGCGTTCTGAAGCCACTATTTTAGAATAAAAACCAAAATTTCTGCTCCTATTGAACTATTGAAAAAATATCCACAATTTTTTATTTGTTACTTTGTTGAATTTTTTCTCTGGGTTTGTTGTTATTTAACCATTTAAGTCATATTCTTCGACGCCATTTATATCTTTTTCATCCGGTCTGTCTCTATAAGTCTTAATCGGATCATCCGTTATGGCATATTCTGTAGTTTTATGGCAAATGAAATCTGATTAAATTATGGAAAATTGGCAAAACTGAAATTCAAATTTGATAAAGCTATAACTCCGTCAATTTTTAAATATTTAAAAATATAAAAACGAAATATTTTTAGTGATAATTAAACAGATCTGTACTCAGAATGGGTGGGGTGCTTAGCGCAGCACTACATACTAAGCAAATGAAGGAAAGATTTGCATTTAATTAATAAACAAGAAATAAAAATAACTTTATCTAGTTAAAAATAAATCAATTATTTATTTACAAATTTAAACATTTAATCTTATAATCTAATCTATTATTAACAAAATAACGGATATTCACAATAAAAATAAATTGCACTTAATTTAACAATCTCTTACAATTCTAAATTAAATCTAACTTAAATATTACTATGAGAGGTAATCCTTACTCATTCCCTACTCATTCATTATTGAATGTGTTCAATACACTATAATATTCGAAAATTACCTCTGGTAAGACTTTAAAGTAATGCATATTGTATTATTACAAATAAGTGATGAAAGTAACATTTAGAGAAAAGAATTGATAACTGTTGTATGTGTGAAAACTTAATATTAATAGTAAAATATAACACAAATGAAGTTGAAATCAAGATTACGCTTATTGCATAAATAATTAAAAGGAATGACTAGCCCGTATATGACTATCGGTATAAGTACTCGTATTTAAACTGTAAGCTGTGTAATCTGTATTTTCATTCATAAGTATAAAGAACAATCTATTACAGTGGACAGAGAAATGGACAGAATTATTATACTCGTATATTACATTGGTTCTGTATAAAGTTTCATTAAAATTACTTAAAAATATAATTTAATAAATGTTTCCACCTTGACTAGCAATAGAAAGTTTGTAACTCAAACAATACAAGAAATGTGATGACATATGTATTATGTTAGCCTAAATACATTTGCAAAAACCTTAAGTAGAAAAATATAACTTAGTGAAAACCATAACATACATCTGAGGTAATCCTCCGACAATGCGCGCTCGTTAGGTGGAATATAAAGACTTCTTCTATTTAGATACGGTCTTGATGTTTACCATAATGATTTATAAATAAGTTTTAGTTTATTTGGAAATTTCCCCTTTAAAACAACAATTACCTAAAGCCTTTTATTTAAAAACTATAGTATTAATGTACTGTTCCACCCTACTAAAGAATTCCTCACCAAATTACGAAGTAAATTATCAAAAAAAGAAGTATCGTACCACCTAAACGAAATATAAATTGTCTACATTTAATATTATTGTATATTCCAAAGTATAATTCAATTTGTAGGAATCCGTCAAAAATTTCTTCAGAATTTGTTTTGTTTAAAAAATTAGGATTAGATGTTTCCAAGCCTACGGCGTTTTCACCAAAAGCATATATCATGCGTCCATCAACAGATTTACAGATTCCTTTATCGTAGTAATACCTAGAACAAATAATTATTTGATTTAAAAAATTATGTATTTATTATAATAACATTACGTTATCCTATATTATAATGTTCCAGGTGTATCTGACTTGTTTATATGTTCATATGTTTGCTACTGAATTTTGTATGGTAGCTCGAAAACGGCTTCGTCAATATTTTTGAAAATTGCCTATTTCGTAGAGAAGAAAATTCAAAGAATTTTAACGTCCTTGAATTTTCCCTTGAAACCCGTAATTTTGGGAAAACTAAAAAAATGTTTTTTACTTTTTGCTCTATAACTTTTAATTTGTGAAAGATGGAAAATTGAAATTTAATACGTGTATTACGGTGTGCAATGTTAACATTTTTTGAAAGTTGATAAATTGGAAAAGGGGGCATTAAAAAAATGGGTAGGAAACTTTGGAGAAAACTAAAATTTTGGATTACTTAATAATGAAATATGTTTAAAAAAAAAAAATTCAAAATTTTATTTGGGGGCGGTTTTTGCCGAGAGTAAAAATTGTAAAATATAAAATGTGAGTAAATAATCAACATAACTTTAAAAAACGGGAATCGATCCGAAGAGACAGCAGCCTGTCATTGATATTTAAAACCCTAGATTTGTAAGATATGATGTTATGTGACCTTATATAATCACAATTTTTTTATATAAAGCGCAAACTCTGTAAAGTTAGCGTGAATATAATATGTATTTTGAGTTAATACTTATCGAAAGCTGATGCATTCAAATAAATATATTAAAAAAGTATATATTTTATCAATCTTTTTAAAAAAAATAACATTTTTAGGGAATACCATGTTGTTCGCTTAACACGTCATTCGATACATCGTCATATTCGATATAACAAGTTGTGTTGAAAATAAACTTGTTTAAAAAACTATTACGTCGAACAGCTTGGGCATTTACAATTTTTTAACGTACTAATGCGGTAAAGTTCTGAGTAAAGATATGTTTTATTTACTAGAGATTCATGTGATGATTTTGCAAGTACTAGAAGGGAAAATAAGTTAAATATACCAATAAAAATGATAAGAACGAACCTGGTGAATATCGTTTGTATGCATTAAATTGTTTCCAAATATAATTTCCGTATTGCAAGTCTATCTTTTGAAAATCAACTTCCGTCATAGCTAATATCCTTTTTCCTGAAAGTAAGAATCCCTCCACGTTTACATGCTCTTCATCAATTCCTCCTGTAATTATAGTGCATAATACCCAGAAAATGGTGTCTTTGCGTTCCCATCTAACAATAGGTTTCGTTTTCCATTCATTTTTACCCCTTGGTACTGAAATAAAATATATTACGTGTATTATTTACTTTCAATTTTAAAATGAAAATAACCGTTGATGAAAAGTTTTACAATTTTATGATAGAAAAAATAATTAGAGTAAACATATTTCGCGTGAAACAAATTACGCATTTAAAGTCTATTTTAATAATCACTACATAAAATAAAACGCAAATACTTACTCTGATTAAAAAAAGAATCGTGGCGTATAACGCCTGGTTTATTTGAACTGTTGTGACGCATGATCACAATTTTATAGTTTTAATTTTATTTTAATAATAGTTATTCCACTAAATATGTTAAAACTGTCCGAGATATACATAGAAATATTTAAAACTTTAGATTATAACTGCCGTTTATGTATAATAACTAGCTGACTCCACTACGAGCAACGTTTTATATGAGAGTGTCAGTGGTTACTTGTTGTGAAAGATATATTATAGTATTATACAAACCATTTCGTGGACAATCGGATACGTTCGAGTGGCTGAATCGGAGTATACCAAACTACTTTACCATGCTAGTAGCATACTTTTCGATGACGTTTTGCAAATGAGGAAAACCATAAAAATATTCAGTTAGAGCTTGATTACTGATTATTAAAAGATTTCTATGAAATGTATTGATTAATTTATCTTTATTATGCATACAGTTTCGTAATCAATATATTTTTAAATTACTGCGTTCGTTATGGTATAATTATTATTCAATTAAAATAATTTTAATTGTAATAAATAATAGCTTTAACTAGTTATATACTTAGTAAAACCTTTTTACTTGTCCATATCCTAAAATAAATCAATTGTCTACTTCAGGTTTTTTAGAACTTAGTTCTTAAATTAATTTTTGTTTAATTAAGAAAAGCGGTTAAAAAAGTATTAAATTGAACATGTAAAAATGTTGAGTTTTCTGCTGTTAAATACTGTAATATGTTGAGTTTTTAGATTTAGTTTTAGAAGTGTTTAGATATTAAATGTTGAGAGAAAGAATTAAAAGAATAAAAAACATCTTTGTTGTGATATGTTCAGAATCGTTCATAGATTTATCTCGAAAATTAGTAATATTGTTAGACCGTCCGCACATGGATCGACTGATTGCAAACACAAGCCCTGAATCTGCACGAACCAAATGAGAATGCAGCTGTGTTGTTAGTGAGAGAACGCACGTGTATACGAGTAAGAGAAAACACTCGGCACGAACAAAACTAAACTGATTTGAAATTGGTTTTGGGCGACTATGTTTCTTGGTGACAGGGCAGTTACCTTGGTTTTACGCATGCTTTTTATGGTGACATCATGAGCAGATATGTGCTTAAATACTATTCAACTTTTCCTCATTAGTTTCGTAACTTTGTTTATAACGTTATTCCAATCATATATTTTATAGATATCATTTTCAATTAAATAGTAATGTAATAAATAATTATTTAAAATATATATGGCAAAGGTACCCATTACATACTTTTCATAAAAAACGTTGCGTTCTGAAGCCACTATTTTAGAATAAAAACCAAAATTTCTGCTCCTATTGAACTATTGAAAAAATATCCACAATTTTTTATTTGTTACTTTGTTGAATTTTTTCTCTGGGTTTGTTGTTATTTAACCATTTAAGTCATATTCTTCGACGCCATTTATATCTTTTTCATCCGGTCTGTCTCTATAAGTCTTAATCGGATCATCCGTTATGGCATATTCTGTAGTTTTATGGCAAATGAAATCTGATTAAATTATGGAAAATTGGCAAAACTGAAATTCAAATTTGATAAAGCTATAACTCCGTCAATTTTTAAATATTTAAAAATATAAAAACGAAATATTTTTAGTGATAATTAAACAGATCTGTACTCAGAATGGGTGGGGTGCTTAGCGCAGCACTACATACTAAGCAAATGAAGGAAAGATTTGCATTTAATTAATAAACAAGAAATAAAAATAACTTTATCTAGTTAAAAATAAATCAATTATTTATTTACAAATTTAAACATTTAATCTTATAATCTAATCTATTATTAACAAAATAACGGATATTCACAATAAAAATAAATTGCACTTAATTTAACAATCTCTTACAATTCTAAATTAAATCTAACTTAAATATTACTATGAGAGGTAATCCTTACTCATTCCCTACTCATTCATTATTGAATGTGTTCAATACACTATAATATTCGAAAATTACCTCTGGTAAGACTTTAAAGTAATGCATATTGTATTATTACAAATAAGTGATGAAAGTAACATTTAGAGAAAAGAATTGATAACTGTTGTATGTGTGAAAACTTAATATTAATAGTAAAATATAACACAAATGAAGTTGAAATCAAGATTACGCTTATTGCATAAATAATTAAAAGGAATGACTAGCCCGTATATGACTATCGGTATAAGTACTCGTATTTAAACTGTAAGCTGTGTAATCTGTATTTTCATTCATAAGTATAAAGAACAATCTATTACAGTGGACAGAGAAATGGACAGAATTATTATACTCGTATATTACATTGGTTCTGTATAAAGTTTCATTAAAATTACTTAAAAATATAATTTAATAAATGTTTCCACCTTGACTAGCAATAGAAAGTTTGTAACTCAAACAATACAAGAAATGTGATGACATATGTATTATGTTAGCCTAAATACATTTGCAAAAACCTTAAGTAGAAAAATATAACTTAGTGAAAACCATAACATACATCTGAGGTAATCCTCCGACAATGCGCGCTCGTTAGGTGGAATATAAAGACTTCTTCTATTTAGATACGGTCTTGATGTTTACCATAATGATTTATAAATAAGTTTTAGTTTATTTGGAAATTTCCCCTTTAAAACAACAATTACCTAAAGCCTTTTATTTAAAAACTATAGTATTAATGTACTGTTCCACCCTACTAAAGAATTCCTCACCAAATTACGAAGTAAATTATCAAAAAAAGAAGTATCGTACCACCTAAACGAAATATAAATTGTCTACATTTAATATTATTGTATATTCCAAAGTATAATTCAATTTGTAGGAATCCGTCAAAAATTTCTTCAGAATTTGTTTTGTTTAAAAAATTAGGATTAGATGTTTCCAAGCCTACGGCGTTTTCACCAAAAGCATATATCATGCGTCCATCAACAGATTTACAGATTCCTTTATCGTAGTAATACCTAGAACAAATAATTATTTGATTTAAAAAATTATGTATTTATTATAATAACATTACGTTATCCTATATTATAATGTTCCAGGTGTATCTGACTTGTTTATATGTTCATATGTTTGCTACTGAATTTTGTATGGTAGCTCGAAAACGGCTTCGTCAATATTTTTGAAAATTGCCTATTTCGTAGAGAAGAAAATTCAAAGAATTTTAACGTCCTTGAATTTTCCCTTGAAACCCGTAATTTTGGGAAAACTAAAAAAATGTTTTTTACTTTTTGCTCTATAACTTTTAATTTGTGAAAGATGGAAAATTGAAATTTAATACGTGTATTACGGTGTGCAATGTTAACATTTTTTGAAAGTTGATAAATTGGAAAAGGGGGCATTAAAAAAATGGGTAGGAAACTTTGGAGAAAACTAAAATTTTGGATTACTTAATAATGAAATATGTTTAAAAAAAAAAAATTCAAAATTTTATTTGGGGGCGGTTTTTGCCGAGAGTAAAAATTGTAAAATATAAAATGTGAGTAAATAATCAACATAACTTTAAAAAACGGGAATCGATCCGAAGAGACAGCAGCCTGTCATTGATATTTAAAACCCTAGATTTGTAAGATATGATGTTATGTGACCTTATATAATCACAATTTTTTTATATAAAGCGCAAACTCTGTAAAGTTAGCGTGAATATAATATGTATTTTGAGTTAATACTTATCGAAAGCTGATGCATTCAAATAAATATATTAAAAAAGTATATATTTTATCAATCTTTTTAAAAAAAATAACATTTTTAGGGAATACCATGTTGTTCGCTTAACACGTCATTCGATACATCGTCATATTCGATATAACAAGTTGTGTTGAAAATAAACTTGTTTAAAAAACTATTACGTCGAACAGCTTGGGCATTTACAATTTTTTAACGTACTAATGCGGTAAAGTTCTGAGTAAAGATATGTTTTATTTACTAGAGATTCATGTGATGATTTTGCAAGTACTAGAAGGGAAAATAAGTTAAATATACCAATAAAAATGATAAGAACGAACCTGGTGAATATCGTTTGTATGCATTAAATTGTTTCCAAATATAATTTCCGTATTGCAAGTCTATCTTTTGAAAATCAACTTCCGTCATAGCTAATATCCTTTTTCCTGAAAGTAAGAATCCCTCCACGTTTACATGCTCTTCATCAATTCCTCCTGTAATTATAGTGCATAATACCCAGAAAATGGTGTCTTTGCGTTCCCATCTAACAATAGGTTTCGTTTTCCATTCATTTTTACCCCTTGGTACTGAAATAAAATATATTACGTGTATTATTTACTTTCAATTTTAAAATGAAAATAACCGTTGATGAAAAGTTTTACAATTTTATGATAGAAAAAATAATTAGAGTAAACATATTTCGCGTGAAACAAATTACGCATTTAAAGTCTATTTTAATAATCACTACATAAAATAAAACGCAAATACTTACTCTGATTAAAAAAAGAATCGTGGCGTATAACGCCTGGTTTATTTGAACTGTTGTGACGCATGATCACAATTTTATAGTTTTAATTTTATTTTAATAATAGTTATTCCACTAAATATGTTAAAACTGTCCGAGATATACATAGAAATATTTAAAACTTTAGATTATAACTGCCGTTTATGTATAATAACTAGCTGACTCCACTACGAGCAACGTTTTATATGAGAGTGTCAGTGGTTACTTGTTGTGAAAGATATATTATAGTATTATACAAACCATTTCGTGGACAATCGGATACGTTCGAGTGGCTGAATCGGAGTATACCAAACTACTTTACCATGCTAGTAGCATACTTTTCGATGACGTTTTGCAAATGAGGAAAACCATAAAAATATTCAGTTAGAGCTTGATTACTGATTATTAAAAGATTTCTATGAAATGTATTGATTAATTTATCTTTATTATGCATACAGTTTCGTAATCAATATATTTTTAAATTACTCCGTTCGTTATGGTATAATTATTATTCAATTAAAATAATTTTAATTGTAATAAATAATAGCTTTAACTAGTTATATACTTAGTAAAACCTTTTTACTTGTCCATATCCTAAAATAAATCAATTGTCTACTTCAGGTTTTTTAGAACTTAGTTCTTAAATTAATTTTTGTTTAATTAAGAAAAGCGGTTAAAAAAGTATTAAATTGAACATGTAAAAATGTTGAGTTTTCTGCTGTTAAATACTGTAATATGTTGAGTTTTTAGATTTAGTTTTAGAAGTGTTTAGATATTAAATGTTGAGAGAAAGAATTAAAAGAATAAAAAACATCTTTGTTGTGATATGTTCAGAATCGTTCATAGATTTATCTCGAAAATTAGTAATATTGTTAGACCGTCCGCACATGGATCGACTGATTGCAAACACAAGCCCTGAATCTGCACGAACCAAATGAGAATGCAGCTGTGTTGTTAGTGAGAGAACGCACGTGTATACGAGTAAGAGAAAACACTCGGCACGAACAAAACTAAACTGATTTGAAATTGGTTTTGGGCGACTATGTTTCTTGGTGACAGGGCAGTTACCTTGGTTTTACGCATGCTTTTTATGGTGACATCATGAGCAGATATGTGCTTAAATACTATTCAACTTTTCCTCATTAGTTTCGTAACTTTGTTTATAACGTTATTCCAATCATATATTTTATAGATATCATTTTCAATTAAATAGTAATGTAATAAATAATTATTTAAAATATATATGGCAAAGGTACCCATTACATACTTTTCATAAAAAACGTTGCGTTCTGAAGCCACTATTTTAGAATAAAAACCAAAATTTCTGCTCCTATTGAACTATTGAAAAAATATCCACAATTTTTTATTTGTTACTTTGTTGAATTTTTTCTCTGGGTTTGTTGTTATTTAACCATTTAAGTCATATTCTTCGACGCCATTTATATCTTTTTCATCCGGTCTGTCTCTATAAGTCTTAATCGGATCATCCGTTATGGCATATTCTGTAGTTTTATGGCAAATGAAATCTGATTAAATTATGGAAAATTGGCAAAACTGAAATTCAAATTTGATAAAGCTATAACTCCGTCAATTTTTAAATATTTAAAAATATAAAAACGAAATATTTTTAGTGATAATTAAACAGATCTGTACTCAGAATGGGTGGGGTGCTTAGCGCAGCACTACATACTAAGCAAATGAAGGAAAGATTTGCATTTAATTAATAAACAAGAAATAAAAATAACTTTATCTAGTTAAAAATAAATCAATTATTTATTTACAAATTTAAACATTTAATCTTATAATCTAATCTATTATTAACAAAATAACGGATATTCACAATAAAAATAAATTGCACTTAATTTAACAATCTCTTACAATTCTAAATTAAATCTAACTTAAATATTACTATGAGAGGTAATCCTTACTCATTCCCTACTCATTCATTATTGAATGTGTTCAATACACTATAATATTCGAAAATTACCTCTGGTAAGACTTTAAAGTAATGCATATTGTATTATTACAAATAAGTGATGAAAGTAACATTTAGAGAAAAGAATTGATAACTGTTGTATGTGTGAAAACTTAATATTAATAGTAAAATATAACACAAATGAAGTTGAAATCAAGATTACGCTTATTGCATAAATAATTAAAAGGAATGACTAGCCCGTATATGACTATCGGTATAAGTACTCGTATTTAAACTGTAAGCTGTGTAATCTGTATTTTCATTCATAAGTATAAAGAACAATCTATTACAGTGGACAGAGAAATGGACAGAATTATTATACTCGTATATTACATTGGTTCTGTATAAAGTTTCATTAAAATTACTTAAAAATATAATTTAATAAATGTTTCCACCTTGACTAGCAATAGAAAGTTTGTAACTCAAACAATACAAGAAATGTGATGACATATGTATTATGTTAGCCTAAATACATTTGCAAAAACCTTAAGTAGAAAAATATAACTTAGTGAAAACCATAACATACATCTGAGGTAATCCTCCGACAATGCGCGCTCGTTAGGTGGAATATAAAGACTTCTTCTATTTAGATACGGTCTTGATGTTTACCATAATGATTTATAAATAAGTTTTAGTTTATTTGGAAATTTCCCCTTTAAAACAACAATTACCTAAAGCCTTTTATTTAAAAACTATAGTATTAATGTACTGTTCCACCCTACTAAAGAATTCCTCACCAAATTACGAAGTAAATTATCAAAAAAAGAAGTATCGTACCACCTAAACGAAATATAAATTGTCTACATTTAATATTATTGTATATTCCAAAGTATAATTCAATTTGTAGGAATCCGTCAAAAATTTCTTCAGAATTTGTTTTGTTTAAAAAATTAGGATTAGATGTTTCCAAGCCTACGGCGTTTTCACCAAAAGCATATATCATGCGTCCATCAACAGATTTACAGATTCCTTTATCGTAGTAATACCTAGAACAAATAATTATTTGATTTAAAAAATTATGTATTTATTATAATAACATTACGTTATCCTATATTATAATGTTCCAGGTGTATCTGACTTGTTTATATGTTCATATGTTTGCTACTGAATTTTGTATGGTAGCTCGAAAACGGCTTCGTCAATATTTTTGAAAATTGCCTATTTCGTAGAGAAGAAAATTCAAAGAATTTTAACGTCCTTGAATTTTCCCTTGAAACCCGTAATTTTGGGAAAACTAAAAAAATGTTTTTTACTTTTTGCTCTATAACTTTTAATTTGTGAAAGATGGAAAATTGAAATTTAATACGTGTATTACGGTGTGCAATGTTAACATTTTTTGAAAGTTGATAAATTGGAAAAGGGGGCATTAAAAAAATGGGTAGGAAACTTTGGAGAAAACTAAAATTTTGGATTACTTAATAATGAAATATGTTTAAAAAAAAAAAATTCAAAATTTTATTTGGGGGCGGTTTTTGCCGAGAGTAAAAATTGTAAAATATAAAATGTGAGTAAATAATCAACATAACTTTAAAAAACGGGAATCGATCCGAAGAGACAGCAGCCTGTCATTGATATTTAAAACCCTAGATTTGTAAGATATGATGTTATGTGACCTTATATAATCACAATTTTTTTATATAAAGCGCAAACTCTGTAAAGTTAGCGTGAATATAATATGTATTTTGAGTTAATACTTATCGAAAGCTGATGCATTCAAATAAATATATTAAAAAAGTATATATTTTATCAATCTTTTTAAAAAAAATAACATTTTTAGGGAATACCATGTTGTTCGCTTAACACGTCATTCGATACATCGTCATATTCGATATAACAAGTTGTGTTGAAAATAAACTTGTTTAAAAAACTATTACGTCGAACAGCTTGGGCATTTACAATTTTTTAACGTACTAATGCGGTAAAGTTCTGAGTAAAGATATGTTTTATTTACTAGAGATTCATGTGATGATTTTGCAAGTACTAGAAGGGAAAATAAGTTAAATATACCAATAAAAATGATAAGAACGAACCTGGTGAATATCGTTTGTATGCATTAAATTGTTTCCAAATATAATTTCCGTATTGCAAGTCTATCTTTTGAAAATCAACTTCCGTCATAGCTAATATCCTTTTTCCTGAAAGTAAGAATCCCTCCACGTTTACATGCTCTTCATCAATTCCTCCTGTAATTATAGTGCATAATACCCAGAAAATGGTGTCTTTGCGTTCCCATCTAACAATAGGTTTCGTTTTCCATTCATTTTTACCCCTTGGTACTGAAATAAAATATATTACGTGTATTATTTACTTTCAATTTTAAAATGAAAATAACCGTTGATGAAAAGTTTTACAATTTTATGATAGAAAAAATAATTAGAGTAAACATATTTCGCGTGAAACAAATTACGCATTTAAAGTCTATTTTAATAATCACTACATAAAATAAAACGCAAATACTTACTCTGATTAAAAAAAGAATCGTGGCGTATAACGCCTGGTTTATTTGAACTGTTGTGACGCATGATCACAATTTTATAGTTTTAATTTTATTTTAATAATAGTTATTCCACTAAATATGTTAAAACTGTCCGAGATATACATAGAAATATTTAAAACTTTAGATTATAACTGCCGTTTATGTATAATAACTAGCTGACTCCACTACGAGCAACGTTTTATATGAGAGTGTCAGTGGTTACTTGTTGTGAAAGATATATTATAGTATTATACAAACCATTTCGTGGACAATCGGATACGTTCGAGTGGCTGAATCGGAGTATACCAAACTACTTTACCATGCTAGTAGCATACTTTTCGATGACGTTTTGCAAATGAGGAAAACCATAAAAATATTCAGTTAGAGCTTGATTACTGATTATTAAAAGATTTCTATGAAATGTATTGATTAATTTATCTTTATTATGCATACAGTTTCGTAATCAATATATTTTTAAATTACTGCGTTCGTTATGGTATAATTATTATTCAATTAAAATAATTTTAATTGTAATAAATAATAGCTTTAACTAGTTATATACTTAGTAAAACCTTTTTACTTGTCCATATCCTAAAATAAATCAATTGTCTACTTCAGGTTTTTTAGAACTTAGTTCTTAAATTAATTTTTGTTTAATTAAGAAAAGCGGTTAAAAAAGTATTAAATTGAACATGTAAAAATGTTGAGTTTTCTGCTGTTAAATACTGTAATATGTTGAGTTTTTAGATTTAGTTTTAGAAGTGTTTAGATATTAAATGTTGAGAGAAAGAATTAAAAGAATAAAAAACATCTTTGTTGTGATATGTTCAGAATCGTTCATAGATTTATCTCGAAAATTAGTAATATTGTTAGACCGTCCGCACATGGATCGACTGATTGCAAACACAAGCCCTGAATCTGCACGAACCAAATGAGAATGCAGCTGTGTTGTTAGTGAGAGAACGCACGTGTATACGAGTAAGAGAAAACACTCGGCACGAACAAAACTAAACTGATTTGAAATTGGTTTTGGGCGACTATGTTTCTTGGTGACAGGGCAGTTACCTTGGTTTTACGCATGCTTTTTATGGTGACATCATGAGCAGATATGTGCTTAAATACTATTCAACTTTTCCTCATTAGTTTCGTAACTTTGTTTATAACGTTATTCCAATCATATATTTTATAGATATCATTTTCAATTAAATAGTAATGTAATAAATAATTATTTAAAATATATATGGCAAAGGTACCCATTACATACTTTTCATAAAAAACGTTGCGTTCTGAAGCCACTATTTTAGAATAAAAACCAAAATTTAAAAATATCCACAATTTTTTATTTGTTACTTTGTTGCATTTGTTACTTTGTTGCTATTTAACTCATATTCTTCGACGCCATTTATATCTTTTTCATCCGGTCTGTCTCTATAAGTCTTAATCGGATCATCCGTTATGGCATATTCTGTAGTTTTATGGCAAATGAAATCTGATTAAATTATGGAAAATTGGCAAAACTGAAATTCAAATTTGATAAAGCTATAACTCCGTCAATTTTTAAATATTTAAAAATATAAAAACGAAATATTTTTAGTGATAATTAAACAGATCTGTACTCAGAATGGGTGGGGTGCTTAGCGCAGCACTACATACTAAGCAAATGAAGGAAAGATTTGCATTTAATTAATAAACAAGAAATAAAAATAACTTTATCTAGTTCAAAATAAATCAATTATTTATTTACAAATTTAAACATTTAATCTTATAATCTAATCTATTATTAACAAAATAACGGATATTCACAATAAAAATAAATTGCACTTTATTTAACAATCTCTTACAATTCTAAATTAAATCTAACTTAAATATTACTATGAGAGGTAATCCTTACTCATTCCCTACTCATTCATTATTGAATGTGTTCAATACACTATAATATTCGAAAATTACCTCTGGTAAGATGGCCCTACTTTAAAGTAATGCATATTGTATTATTACAAATAAGTGATGAAAGTAACATTTAGAGAAAAGAATTGATAACTGTTGTATGTGTGAAAACTTAATATTAATAGTAAAATATAACACAAATGAAGTTGAAATCAAGATTACGCTTATTGCATAAATAATTAAAAGGAATGACTAGCCCGTATATGACTATCGGTATAAGTACTCGTATTTAAACTGTAAGCTGTGTAATCTGTATTTTCATTCATAAGTATAAAGAACAATCTATTACAGTGGACAGAGAAATGGACAGAATTATTATACTCGTATATTACATTGGTTCTGTATAAAGTTTCATTAACATTACTTAAAAATATAATTTAATAAATGTTTCCACCTTGACTAGCAATAGAAAGTTTGTAACTCAAACAATACAAGAAATGTGATGACATATGTATTATGTTAGCCTAAATACATTTGCAAAAACCTTAAGTAGAAAAATATAACTTAGTGAAAACCATAACATACATCTGAGGTAATCCTCCGACAATGCGCGCTCGTTAGGTGGAATATAAAGACTTCTTCTATTTAGATACGGTCTTGATGTTTACCATAATGATTTATAAATAAGTTTTAGTTTATTTGGAAATTTCCCCTTTAAAACAACAATTACCTAAAGCCTTTTATTTAAAAACTATAGTATTAATGTACTGTTCCACCCTACTAAAGAATTCCTCACCAAATTACGAAGTAAATTATCAAAAAAAGAAGTATCGTACCACCTAAACGAAATATAAATTGTCTACATTTAATATTATTGTATATTCCAAAGTATAATTCAATTTGTTGGAATCCGTCAAAAATTTCTTCAGAATTTGTTTTGTTTAAAAAATTAGGATTAGATGTTTCCAAGCCTACGGCGTTTTCACCAAAAGCATATATCATGCGTCCATCAACAGATTTACAGATTCCTTTATCGTAGTAATACCTAGAACAAATAATTATTTGATTTAAAAAATTATGTATTTATTATAATAACATTACGTTATCCTATATTATAATGTTCCAGGTGTATCTGACTTGTTTATATGTTCATATGTTTGCTACTGAATTTTGTATGGTAGCTCGAAAACGGCTTCGTCAATATTTTTGAAAATTGCCTATTTCGTAGAGAAGAAAATTCAAAGAATTTTAACGTCCTTGAATTTTCCCTTGAAACCCGTAATTTTGGGAAAACTAAAAAAATGTTTTTTACTTTTTGCTCTATAACTTTTAATTTGTGAAAGATGGAAAATTGAAATTTAATACGTGTATTACGGTGTGCAATGTTAACATTTTTTGAAAGTTGATAAATTGGAAAAGGGGGCATTAAAAAAATGGGTAGGAAACTTTGGAGAAAACTAAAATTTTGGATTACTTAATAATGAAATATGTTTAAAAAAAAAAAATTCAAAATTTTATTTGGGGGCGGTTTTTGCCGAGAGTAAAAATTGTAAAATATAAAATGTGAGTAAATAATCAACATAACTTTAAAAAACGGGAATCGATCCGAAGAGACAGCAGCCTGTCATTGATATTTAAAACCCTAGATTTGTAAGATATGATGTTATGTGACCTTATATAATCACAATTTTTTTATATAAAGCGCAAACTCTGTAAAGTTAGCGTGAATATAATATGTATTTTGAGTTAATACTTATCGAAAGCTGATGCATTCAAATAAATATATTAAAAAAGTATATATTTTATCAATCTTTTTAAAAAAAATAACATTTTTAGGGAATACCATGTTGTTCGCTTAACACGTCATTCGATACATCGTCATATTCGATGTAACCAGTTGCGTTCGCTTAAACACACGTCATTCGATACATCGTCATATTCGATATAACAAGTTGTGTTGAAAATAAACTTGTTTAAAAAACTATTACGTCGAACAGCTTGGGCATTTACAATTTTTTAACGTACTAATGCGGTAAAGTTCTGAGTAAAGATATGTTTTATTTACTAGAGATTCATGTGATGATTTTGCAAGTACTAGAAGGGAAAATAAGTTAAATATACCAATAAAAATGATAAGAACGAACCTGGTGAATATCGTTTGTATGCATTAAATTGTTTCCAAATATAATTTCCGTATTGCAAGTCTATCTTTTGAAAATCAACTTCCGTCATAGCTAATATCCTTTTTCCTGAAAGTAAGAATCCCTCCACGTTTACATGCTCTTCATCAATTCCTCCTGTAATTATAGTGCATAATACCCAGAAAATGGTGTCTTTGCGTTCCCATCTAACAATAGGTTTCGTTTTCCATTCATTTTTACCCCTTGGTACTGAAATAAAATATATTACGTGTATTATTTACTTTCAATTTTAAAATGAAAATAACCGTTGATGAAAAGTTTTACAATTTTATGATAGAAAAAATAATTAGAGTAAACATATTTCGCGTGAAACAAATTACGCATTTAAAGTCTATTTTAATAATCACTACATAAAATAAAACGCAAATACTTACTCTGATTAAAAAAAGAATCGTGGCGTATAACGCCTGGTTTATTTGAACTGTTGTGACGCATGATCACAATTTTATAGTTTTAATTTTATTTTAATAATAGTTATTCCACTAAATATGTTAAAACTGTCCGAGATATACATAGAAATATTTAAAACTTTAGATTATAACTGCCGTTTATGTATAATAACTAGCTGACTCCACTACGAGCAACGTTTTATATGAGAGTGTCAATGGTTACTTGTTGTGAAAGATATATTATAGTATTATACAAACCATTTCGTGGACAATCGGATACGTTCGAGTGGCTGAATCGGAGTATACCAAACTACTTTACCATGCTAGTAGCATACTTTAAACCATAAAAATATTCAGTTAGAGCTTGATTACTGATTATTAAAAGATTTCTATGAAATGTATTGATTAATTTATCTTTATTATGCATACAGTTTCGTAATCAATATATTTTTAAATTACTGCGTTCGTTATGGTATAATTATTATTCAATTAAAATAATTTTAATTGTAATAAATAATAGCTTTAACTAGTTATATACTTAGTAAAACCTTTTTACTTGTCCATATCCTAAAATAAATCAATTGTCTACTTTAGGTTTTTTAGAACTTAGTTCTTAAATTAATTTTTGTTTAATTAAGAAAAGCGGTTATAAAAGTATTAAATTGAACATGTAAAAATGTTGAGTTTTCTGCTGTTAAATACTGTAATATGTTGAGTTTTTAGATTTAGTTTTAGAAGTGTTTAGATATTAAATGTTGAGAGAAAGAATTAAAAGAATAAAAAACATCTTTGTTGTGATATGTTCAGAATCGTTCATAGATTTATCTCGAAAATTAGTAATATTGTTAGACCGTCCGCACATGGATCGACTGATTGCAAACACAAGCCCTGAATCTGCACGAACCAAATGAGAATGCAGCTGTGTTGTTAGTGAGAGAACGCACGTGTATACGAGTAAGAGAAAACACTCGGCACGAACAAAACTAAACTGATTTGAAATTGGTTTTGGGCGACTATGTTTCTTGGTGACAGGGCAGTTACCTTGGTTTTACGCATGCTTTTTATGGTGACATCATGAGCAGATATGTGCTTAAATACTATTCAACTTTTCCTCATTAGTTTCGTAACTTTGTTTATAACGTTATTCCAATCATATATTTTATAGATATCATTTTCAATTAAATAGTAATGTAATAAATAATTATTTAAAATATATATGGCAAAGGTACCCATTACATACTTTTCATAAAAAACGTTGCGTTCTGAAGCCACTATTTTAGAATAAAAACCAAAATTTAAAAATATCCACAATTTTTTATTTGTTACTTTGTTGCATTTGTTACTTTGTTGCTATTTAAGTCATATTCTTCGACGCCATTTATATCTTTTTCATCCGGTCTGTCTCTATAAGTCTTAATCGGATCATCCGTTATGGCATATTCTGTAGTTTTATGGCAAATGAAATCTGATTAAATTATGGAAAATTGGCAAAACTGAAATTCAAATTTGATAAAGCTATAACTCCGTCAATTTTTAAATATTTAAAAATATAAAAACGAAATATTTTTAGTGATAATTAAACAGATCTGTACTCAGAATGGGTGGGGTGCTTAGCGCAGCACTACATACTAAGCAAATGAAGGAAAGATTTGCATTTAATTAATAAACAAGAAATAAAAATAACTTTATCTAGTTAAAAATAAATCAATTATTTATTTACAAATTTAAACATTTAATCTTATAATCTAATCTATTATTAACAAAATAACGGATATTCACAATAAAAATAAATTGCACTTTATTTAACAATCTCTTACAATTCTAAATTAAATCTAACTTAAATATTACTATGAGAGGTAATCCTTACTCATTCCCTACTCATTCATTATTGAATGTGTTCAATACACTATAATATTCGAAAATTACCTCTGGTAAGATGGCCCTACTTTAAAGTAATGCATATTGTATTATTACAAATAAGTGATGAAAGTAACATTTAGAGAAAAGAATTGATAACTGTTGTATGTGTGAAAACTTAATATTAATAGTAAAATATAACACAAATGAAGTTGAAATCAAGATTACGCTTATTGCATAAAAAATTAAAAGGAATGACTAGCCCGTATATGACTATCGGTATAAGTACTCGTATTTAAACTGTAAGCTGTGTAATCTGTATTTTCATTCATAAGTATAGAGAACAATCTATTACAGTGGACAGAGAAATGGACAGAATTATTATACTCGTATATTACATTGGTTCTGTATAAAGTTTCATTAAAATTACTTAAAAATATAATTTAATAAATGTTTCCACCTTGACTAGCAATAGAAAAGTTTGTAACTCAAACAATACAAGAAATGTGATGACATATATCTTATGTTAGCCTAAATACATTTGCAAAAACCTTAAGTAGAAAAATATAACTTAGTGAAAACCATAACATACATCTGAGATAATCCTCCGACAATGCTCGCTCGTTAGGTGGAATATAAAGACTTCTTCTATTTAGATACGGTCTTGATGTTTACCATAATGATTTATAAATAAGTTTTAGTTTATTTGGAAATTTCCACTTTAAAACAACAATTACCTAAAGCCTTTTATTTAAAAAGTATAGTATTTATGTACTGTTCCACCCTACTAAAGAATTCCTCACCAAATTACGAAATAAATTATCAATTCCATTCGAATCAAATTAAAAAAAGGAGTATCGTACCACCTAAACGAAATATAAATTGTCTACATTTAATATTATTGTATATTCCAAAGTATAATTAAATTTGTAGGAATCCGTCAAAAATTTCTTCAGAATTTGTTTTGTTTAAAAAATTAGGATTAGATGTTTCCAAGCCTACGGCGTTTTCACCAAAAGCATATATATAGCGTCCATCCACAGATTTACAGATTCCTTTATCGTAGTAATATCTAGAACAAATAATTATTTGATTTAAAAAATTATGTATTTATTATAATAACATTACGTTATCCTATATTATAATGTTCCAGGTGTATCTGACTTGTTTATATGTTCATATGTTTGCTACTGAATTTTGTATGGTAGCTCGAAAACGGCTTCGTCAATATTTTTGAAAATTGCCTATTTCGTAGAGAAGAAAATTTAAAGAATTTTAACGTCCTTGAATTTTCCCTTGCATTTCCTGGAAACCCGTAGTTTTGGGAAAACTAAAAAAAATGTTTTTTACTTTTTGCTCTATAACTTTTAATTTGTGAAAGATAGAAAATTGAAATTTAATACGTGTATTACGGTGTAGGGTTGTAGTAAGTAGTGTATTACGGTAGGAAACTTTGGAGAAAACTCAAATTTTGGATTACTTAATAATGAAATATGTTAAAAAAAAAAAATTCCAAATTTTATTTGGGGACGGTTTTTGCCGAGAGTAAAAATTGTAAACTATAAAATGTGAGTAAATAATCAACATAACTTTAAAAAACGGGAATCGATCCGAAGAGACAGCAGCCTGTCATTGATATTTGAAACCCTAGATTTGTAAGATTTGATGTTATGTAACCTTATATAATCACAATTTTTTTATATAAAGCGCAAACTCTGTAATGTAGCGTGAATATAATATGTATTTTGAGTTAATACTTATCGAAAGCTGATGCATTCAAATAAATATATTAAAAAAGTATATATTTTATCAATCTTTTTTAAAAAATAACATTTTTAGGGAATACCATGTTGTTCGCTTAAACACATCATTCGATACATCGTCATATTCGATATAACCAGTTGTATCCGAAAAAGTTGTCCCAAACGCAAAATCATGCATTATAGTTACACTGTTAATAACAATTCCGACAAATGATGTTCTTTTCTAACCAGTTGTGTTCGTAAAAGTTGTGCCAACCGCAAACGCATGCATTATAATTACACTGTTAATAACAATTCCGACAGATCATGTTCTTTATTGTTTTCGCTAAATATGTGGTCTAGTCAAAGGAAATTATTCCTGTTGCGACATCACGTACAGAAATGACAGAGTAACGGCGACAGTCATGCGTCATCCATTAAAATAATTATTAACAAATACATCCATATCTTGCGCTTTATAAAAACTTAACTAGTCTTCATTTAGTTACCTTATAGCTCTGGCGAAATTCTGATAGGTCATTTCATTTTCTTCATCTCGATTCGAATTTCTCTCTCCCCACATAGCAGCCACAACATTTGGTTTTACAAATTTAAATATGCGGCTATCATAGTCTAGCCATTTTATTAATGAAGGACAAGTTTCTGGATTTAATAGTAAATCTCGAATAAATTCCCAAATTCGAGGCGATTTTTCTGCAATAACAGATATCATGATTCATTTCTAAAATTATATTCTATTGAAAATTAAACTTATTTTTTATAATATTATATATTATATTGCATTGTATTATATATTAATTATAAAAATTTTATAACACAGGTATACGTACGTGGTCTTTGGATTGGATTTAGAAGCCTCGGCCGACCTGGAGATCTTTTCTTTATTTTTCCAGGATTGTTTTCCTTTCCTTTAGTTGGTTCTAAAAACAAACAAATAATGAATGTCTCAACTTGTTTGAAAATAAACTTGTTTAAAAAACTATTACGTCGAACAGCTTGGGCATTTACAATTTTTTAACGTACTAATGCGGTAAAGTTCTGAGTAAAGATATGTTTTATTTACTAGAGATTCATGTGATGATTTTGCAAGTACTAGAAGGGAAAATAAGTTAAATATACCAATAAAAATGATAAGAACGAACCTGGTGAATATCGTTTGTATGCATTAAATTGTTTCCAAATATAATTTCCGTATTGCAAGTCTATCTTTTGAAAATTAACTTCCGTCATAGCTAATATCCTTTTTCCTGAAAGTAAGAATCCCTCCATGTTTACATGCTCTTCATCAATTCCTCCTTTAATTATAGTGTATAATACCCAGAAAATGGTGTCTTTGCGTTCCCATCTAACAATAGGTTTCGTTTTCCATTCATTTTTACCCCTTGGTACTGAAATAAAATATATTACGTGTATTATTTACTTTCAATTTTAAAATGAAAATAACCGTTGATGAAAAGTTTTACAATTTTATGATAGAAAAAATAATTAGAGTAAACATATTTCGCGTGAAACAAATTACGCATTTAAAGTCTATTTTAATAATCACTACATAAAATAAAACGCAAATACTTACTCTGATTAAAAAAAGAATCGTGGCGTATAACGCCTGGTTTATTTGAACTGTTGTGACGCATGATCACAATTTTATAGTTTTAATTTTATTTTAATAATAGTTATTCCACTAAATATGTTAAAACTGTCCGAGATATACATAGAAATATTTAAAACTTTAGATTATAACTGCCGTTTATGTATAATAACTAGCTGACACCACTGCGAGCAACGTTTTATATGAGAGTGTCAGTGGTTACTTGTTGTGAAAGATATATTATAGTATTATACAAACCATTTCGTGGACAATCGGATACGTTCGAGTGGCTGAATCGGAGTATACCAAACTACTTTACCATGCTAGTAGCATACTTTTCGATGACGTTTTGCAAATGAGGAAAATCATAAAAATATTCAGTTAGAGCTTGATTACTGATTATTAAAAGATTTCTATGAAATGTATTGATTAATTTATCTTTATTATGCATACAGTTTCGTAATCAATATATTTTTATATTACTGCGTTCGTTATGGTATAATTATTATTCAATTAAAATAATTTTAATTGTAATAAATAATAGCTTTAACTAGTTATATACTTAGTAAAACCTTTTTACTTGTCCATATCCTAAAATAAATCAATTGTCTACTTTAGGTTTTTTAGAACTTAGTTCTTAAATTAATTTTTGTTTAATTAAGAAAAGCGGTTAAAAAAGTATTAAATTGAACATGTAAAAATGTTGAGTTTTCTGCTGTTAAATACTGTAATATGTTGAGTTTTTAGATTTAGTTTTAGAAGTGTTTAGATATTAAATGTTGAGAGAAAGAATTAAAAGAATAAAAAACATCTTTGTTGTGATATGTTCAGAATCGTTCATAGATTTATCTCGAAAATTAGTAATATTGTTAGACCGTCCGCACATGGATCGACTGATTGCAAACACAAGCCCTGAATCTGCACGAACTAAATGAGAATGCAGCTGTGTTGTTAGTGAGAGAACGCACGTGTATACGAGTAAGAGAAAACACTCGGCACGAACAAAACTAAACTGATTTGAAATTGGTTTTGAGCGACTATGTTTCTTGGTGACAGGGCAGTTACCTTGGTTTTACGCATGCTTTTTATGGTGACATCATGAGCAGATATGTGCTTAAATACTATTCAAAGGTATTTAAATGCATACATACATACAAATACGACAGAATAAAATCTCCTATTAGGCTATTGTTAAAAATTCTATATAGGTACGAAACACGGCTCGACATGGCTCGTTTTTTATTTTCGTTGGAAATTTCGTTGTTCGGCTAGTTTGCAATCAGTCGACCCGTGTGCAGACGGCCTTGGTTTAAGGGCGTTCGCACACGAGGCGACTGGTTGCAAACCTTAACTCCGAATCTACTCGAACCGAATGAGAGTGCAACTGTGTTATTAGTGAGAGAACGAACGTGTATACGAGTGAGAGAAAACACACGGCACGAACGTAACTGAACTGATTTCAAACTGGTTTTGAGTACGTTTGCAGAGAATCTATTTCTCGGTCGCAGAGCATCCTTGGTTACATGCTTTTCATGATGACATCATCAACAGAGATGTGCACGAATACTATTGAAAAGTATTTAAATACATACATACAAACTATATACATACGACACAATACAATTTTCTATTATGCTATTGTTAAAAATTCTATAGTCACGGAGTTCGTTCTCGCACTAACAACACAGTTCCATTATCATTCAGTTCGGGCAGATACGGGGCTAAGGTTTGCAACCAGTCGCCTCGTGTGCGGAGGGCCTTAGTTTAAAAGTATGCATTTACAAAAATATAGCCACTATACACACACAGTAAAAGAGTGGGTGTGCTGTGTACATGCACATAGATGTATTAGAATAATTTTATTATTTTTTATTTAATTTATTTAACGTCGGTCTATTTTCCATGCTGAATCCTTCCTATCATCGACAATCTCCTACTATACAGACAGTGTTTATGATGTCTTGGTCCCATATATGTTACTACACCGCTGCCTAATAAGTTTATAATAGTGTTTATCCATAGTCAATTAACTTAATAACAACCAAAACCAGAAAGTATAACTGAGGTCCGGAGAATCAAACCCGAAGACACAGCAGCCAGCGTCAAGCATCAATGTTTTCGTCCACTCTGTCGTCAAATAGTTTTATTATTTATTATTAAAAAAAAAATTTAAATATTGATACCTTTTTTTACGTATTTTGTAATTATTTCTGTAGATTAATATTGTTATCAAATATTTGGATATGTGTTAATGTGACTGCTACCCCTCTCCTCAGTCCTCTCTTTAAATTAATCGCTTAAAAAATCCCAAGTTTTCGTTCAACATATTTGCGATTATTTTTTACTTCTCCTTCTACGATGTTTTATCGCTTTTGATAAGTAGTAGTAGTTTTACAGACTGAATTTTAAATGAGTGAAGATGACGAGCGCGGTTACGTAAGGCCTGTCTCAGTATGGGACCGTATTTAAGCGGCGGCGTATTCGGACGTAAATCGGCGTGTTGGATCAGCTACAAAGCAAACCGCCTATGTGTGTCACAATACATGTTTATACTAATTTATTTGTCTATACTTTTGATGCAGCATTCAGTTGTTGTTTACGTCTTAAATCTGGTGTGCCTGGATGTTATCTTATTATGTTATTGGATACCGAGCAGATAACATAATCAAACGCATATGCTTACTGCATAATATTATAATGGTAGTGAAGGTCTTCCCATAAATTTTGATTCCACATACAGCGGAACTCAACAAACCTCAGACACGAATCGATCAAGTACTACAGGTGAAAAACGTGCTGCTGGAAAAGCTTACGATGTTCGCGAAAAATTCAAGACTTTTTTGCTAACAATCCATTGTAATTATTTTTACCAAAATTTTTAAATATATATATATATATATATATATATATATATATATATATATATATATATATATATATATATATATATATATATCGAATGATAGTTTGAATTTTTCTGGTTCCACAAACTCTCTCTTTCTTGAATTAAAAGAATTAATTTTTCGGTGTCCATGATTCAAACATAAACTATAAACATAAGCTGAAGCATTCTGAACATACTCGTCATGCAATATGTCGGCGATAGACCCGAAAAGACGCGTATTGCAGCGAAAGAAGAAGCGCTGTTAGGTATCCCCTCCAGTCTAGGCGGCTGTTTGTATTTACAAAGGTTCAGATAAGATAGCGTTGTAGTAGTGGTAACACTTGGTTAAAATTCGCCTTTATATGCTTCTAATGTGCGAGGTAGTGCCGCCCGTATTCGGACTGCTTTGTAGCGTGCAGTCTGAGAGCTCCAGAGCGATCTCATTACATTTACATGGTTCGGATAGGTAAAGCGTAGTAGCCCGTATACGTCCGGCAGAAATTCGCTTAAATACGGTCCCATACTGAGACAGGCCTAATAATGCTCACAACAAATGGTCGAGGTAAAGATTCTCATTGATTACTATCGAAAAAACAGCTTGGCAACATTATATAAGTGTTAATAGTGTTGCATGTGTCGATTGCAGGCGCATTAACAGTATTTCTTTTATCGTTTAGGAGTTCTAAGGTGACATTTCTTTATCTTGTTTATATGTATATAACGAGTAAAAATACTCTTTCTGCAAAATAAATGGGCTTGTGTCCTTTTAGTGGTCGATTTTTCAATTATTGATTAAAATTGGTGTTAATAAATGTGTATTGGCGTGTCTATTTTATTAAATATCTAAATGTTGACGGAGATGGTTGGCCATTTGTATGATGTGAAATGCATTTTATACGTCAGTTATTTGTTGAGTATGTCAGTGCTGTGGTAATATTTTGTAGTTGTTGGTAGTCGAAATAATCAAGTCAAGTCAAAGAATAATAAGTTTTTATTTTATTTAACCCTGTTACGGCAGACATAATATTGGAATTTTGTAAATATAGCTGTAAATAATATTTGATATTATGAAATAAAAAAGACATGATTTGATGTATAAAATGTTTTACAACGTTGAATCCTTTTATTATTTAAGAAACAAAATGACTTTTAATTGTTAATATCTCTTGAAATATAAGGAGTTATTAAATAATAATTGGACATTTGAGGTTTTAGTAACCAACTTTATCAATATATAGGACATTTTATAGAAATTCAGACATAGGACACAAGCCCATTATATACATCGATATAATCATGGTACTAACTAAAGAGCATATGATAATAATGCATGAGAACCGATACCAAAACGAAACGAGAACCTTGGCAGTTTGTAGCTTGCGGCACGTGTCATTTAATCTATCCAGTCACGTCATTATGTCTAAAGACTGATCAATTGAACGAATAATGTATTTTTAATAGCGGAAACGTGATTACATGAATATGGCTCATAAAGTAATTGCTTAATAATTCTATTTGTGAAGACCTGCGCCTTGACCATATACATTAAATATTTAAAAATTGAAAATTACAAGTTAGTTTGTAAAACTAAACGCGTCGTTCATTTATTTTCCATGAGTTTTCATTCTATATAATACGAACCGTATGAAAGAGTATATCAATTTTGTTTCTGTGAGTGAGCAGTTAGGAAGTAGCATCGAAAATGATGTACACTAAAGAAAAAAACAAAGCGCAGCTGACAGTTTTAATAAGAATTATGAAAACGATGGGAAATTGGCCCCTAGATTTGACTGAAGGGAAACGGACATGGATGTGGATGACCTGGGCGATATTTTCCGCTGGCAGTCTTATTTCAATGATATTATTTCAAATAAGATTTTTGATAAATATTTTCGGCGATATTATTGAAATGACAGATGTGCTTTGTACTTTACTTACTATAATTTTAACGTCATTTAAAATGATTACTATAATTCGATACCGAAAGTTGTTTTCTCGTTTACTCAATGAAATTTTAAATAATGAATTAATGGCCATTATTCCAGTACTGAATTATGGATCTGAAACAGGTAAACGGGCAAGGTTTCTTTGTGTTTAGCTCAGAGAGAAGAATGCGTGTCTATTTAATCTAACTTTTAATAATTAAAGTTTCTAAACGAGGAAATAAACTTCAAAAGATGGCAACAGAAATTCTAGACTTCACCTGGCGGCAGTTCCATGTTATTACTTATACGTACCAGACACTTGTTTTTATTACGGCTTACTCTTACTCCATGGTTCCTCTCGGAGTTATGGGATACCAGAACTACAAGGATGGAAACTTTACAAGGATTATGGGTATTTGTAGTTGAATAAATTATTCAGATAGAAAATATTTTAAAAATCAGTAAGTGTTATTCTCGTTGCAGCTGTATCAGGATTAACATATTTTAAAGATTACTAATTTCACTGCACAATATTTATTGAATAATATCTTATTTTTTAATATATTTTATTAAGCGTGGCTTATTTCGTATATTAGGTCTATTATCAACGACCTCTTAGTATGTTTACATTTTTTGGAATGTGTGAAAATCCCACCGGGATTTGATATCATAAAAAATTTAATTATTAGTTTATGAATATTGCTTATAAGTAAATAAGGAAAATTAGCGCTTATTTGGGATTCGACACTTAAAGGTTATTAATTTCCTAATTATAAAAAATGAATTGCTAGAATGAATGAACTGAAATGAAATGAAATCCTCACGTCTGACCATCCGCATCTCTGATTTCAAGTGTCTCGAATCTTATATCTCAGATGTATTGTAATATATTATTTATATATTAATTGTGTATGCCTTTCGGCTTTACAATCTACAGTATTATATTTCTAATACATTTCATTCCTATATACATTCCAAACTTAAAACTAAACTTAAAATAAACTTAAAATCTTCTCGACTTTTACTACTTCCAAAAGTGCTTTCTGCTTCTTCTTCTTTTGACCCTCTCTATTATTCTCCACCAGCTTATTTATTCTCCTGTTTTTCCTTTCCTTCTTACTATTTCCGCCATCCACCTCTTTCCTTCACTGCCTACCTTTAATAGCTGGCCAATATTCCTTTCGCTTGCTACTTTTTCCTTACACTCAAACTTAATGTGCTCCAGTGTTTCGTCCTCCGCTCCACACATTCTACACTTTCTTTCCTCACTCTTTTCCCAGTATCTGTTTCCTTTTTCCTCATTTCCCAATCTAAACCTTGCTGTTCTTCTTATGTGTTTTATGTCTTTTTCTATAAGGTACTGAGGCACATTATTTTCCCATAACCTCTTATATCTTTTATTGTAGTTACTTTTTTCTATTTTTCCCATTCTCTCCTGCTGTTGTGTCTCCTTATCCCTTCTCCTTAGCTCCTCTGCCACACTTGCGCCACCTTCTCTTCTCCTCTCTGCCTCCTCGATCGCCATTCCATTCCTTTCAAAGTATTCTTTTCTCTTTTTTGGACCTCCTTTCCCCCCATTCTTTATGTAATCCTCTCTTATTTTCTTTAAAATTTTGCTTTCCGCTCTGTTCAATTTCTCCTCGTATTTTACCGCTCTTTCCCCTGTTTTAATTCGTATCTTATCCCTCTTTAGCTCCTCCATCACCATGTATCCTGGCGTGCACCTGTCCAGCCCTAGTACCCATTTCATATATCTCACCTGTATTCTTTCCAACTTTTCTTGTTCCTTTCACCCCCAAACCTCTGCTCCATACGACATCATACTGGCTATCAGTCTCTCATATATCCATATTCTCTTTTGTATGCCCCCCCAAATACCTTTTCCCCTAGTCCCCATACCCGTCGCATTGCTTGCTCTGCCTTCTTTGCCACCTCCCTTATATGCGCCTCTTCTCCATTATTCTTTTTAAAAGTGTAGCCCAGATATTTAAATTCTTCAACTTCCTCAATGTCCTCTGTCTTGTATTTCCACCTTTTATGTCTCCTTTTTCCACCCCCTTTTTTAAATACCATAATTTTTGTCTTTTCCACGTTTAACTCTAGTCCTTTCCTGTCTATATACCTCCCTAGCCGGTGTGCCATCTCCTGCAGCTCTCCTTCCCTTTTTCCCAACAGGACTATATCGTCAGCGTATGCTAAAGTCCATATCTTGTAGTGCCTTCCTATTAGCACCCCCCCGTCTTGTCCTCTTTCCATTACCCCCTCCAAGTCTGCTGTATATATCGCAAATAAAATGGGGCTCAGAGGACAACCTTGCCTCAACCCCTTGTCTGTCCAGAATTCTTCTGATTCTTCACCCCCAACTCTTATTCTCATTCTTGTTTCTTCGTAAATTTCTTCAATACATTCCATTATGTCCTCATCTATTTTTTTTCTTTCTCATGTACTTCCACAATTTCTGTCTGTCGACCATGTCAAACGCCGCTTTAAGGTCGATGAACATTGCATATATCTGTCCTCCTTTTTCACTTAGCTCTTTTTCAACTAAATGGTTCAGTGCGTATATATTGTCTAAAGTCCCTCGTCCCTTTCTAAAGCCTGCTTGTGTCTCGGGAAGTATTTCTTTTACTTTTACCTATTCTTCCAGTCTTTCTCTCACAATCCCTGCATAAATCCTGTACCCTGTGTTCAGTAGTGTGATACCCCTGTAATTTTTGGCTTCATGTCTATTTCCCTTTTTATATATCGGCGTTATTACTCCTTCTCTCCAGCTGTCCGGCAGGTTTCCTCCTTTCCATATCTTGTTCATCGCTGTCAGTAATCCTTTCTCTATCCTTTCTTGCCCAGCTTTCCACGCCTCGTTCTTTAGTCCATCTCTACCTGGTGCTTTCTTTTCCTTGAGTTTTTGAATCTGTGTTTTTATTTCACCTAATTTTATATCGTTTACTTTCTCCTTCTCTTTTATCCCCTTCTTTGTTTTCTCGTTTCTTTTCTTTCCTCCTAGTACTCCCATAAAGTGTTTCGTCCACTCTTCCATTTTTATTTCCTTGCTTGGCTCTTTCCTTCGCTTTTTCTCCCTATTTATGTAATCCCATGCCTGCCTCTCCGTTGTTATATCTCTAATTTCTTTTTCTATTCCTATTTTGAACTCATTCTTTTTATCTTTTATCCTTTCGTTATACTCCCTTTGCTTCCTCTTGAAGTCTTCTTTACTTGATTCTCCTTTCTTCCATCTCTTTAGTTCCCTTTTTACCTCTTTTTTCCATTCTTTACATTCTTTATCCCACCATTTGTTTTCTCCCGTTCTATCAGATATTCTCCACCTTTTACTTTGGGTGGCTTCCTTCATCCTCTCTTCAATTTCCTCCATCTCCTCCGTTTCTCCTTCTTCCTCGTATCTCCGTTCCAATTCCTCCATAAACTTCTTCCTTCCTTCCTCTGTCCAATCGCTGCTCTCTTTCCATTCGTTTCCTTTTCTTTCACCTCTCCTCGCCTCCAACTCCACCACTAGCGGTAGGTGATCCGAGTCCACCCTCTCTTCCACTTTCATTCTTTCTACCTTCTGTCCTCCTCCCAGCGTTGTCACCACGTAGTCGATTACTGTATCCCCTCTGCTTCCCACATAGGTATATTCTCCTTCTTCATCTCCTTCTTTGTTCCCATTTAGTACTATCCATCCTTGTTCTTCTAGCATTTCCATTAGTTCTTTTCCCTCGGCGTTTATTGTTTTGTCTTTCGTTGTTCTTTTCTTTTTTCTATTCCCCCATATTTCGTCCACCTCTCCCAACTCCCCAATTCTCGCGTTGAAATCCCCTCCAATTAATAGGTTTTCCTGTTTCTCATCCTTAATTATTTCTTTTATTTCTTTCATTAGCAGACAGCAGTATTGTAATATATTTTTTCTATTAACATAATAATTAAATAGATTAATAATTGGAACTGTACACGCGGGTATCTTTGTGTCACCCATAGGCCTGTCCTTTTCTGACTTTCTGAATCCGTAAAGAACCGACATACTCGGCAAAGATCGCATTCACACTTGCGTGTTTAAATTTAAACATTTATTTTTTGTGTACGAGACACATGCATGTACACAACGACAAACATTTTCAGTTTAGTGTCAGTAAAATAGAACAGATTAAAGCGCTCAAATATTTGCTTCGATCATGTTCGATGACATTAAAACATAACCTACAATGCTCAGTATGAACATATATAAATATTTATTAGCCATAATTAACCATTTTTGCCAAGTACTTATGTTATTATAGTAAACAAATAACTGCAATAATCTAACTCTTATTTTGTTTAAATGAATGTGTCATAAGATTAAGCAAACTGCACAAATAATCGAACACCAACCTGACACTGTGCTATATAATTAGTATTCATTGTATACCTCCAACATTAAAGCGGCATTAAAAATTGTTCCAAGAATATTTATTTCGTCAACATTTAAGACCCCGAACACACTACGATTTAAATCGCGTAGACTTGTAACACATGAAATCATCCCAGTAAACAATTTGGTGAAGTGCCCTATTTAGTGACGTTCGAGTCACTCGTACAATTCAATTCTAACGCTTTACAAGTTCTCTACCTGTCACAGATTTTGTGTTAGTTGTTAGAATTTTTTCATAATAATATTCTTTCTTTTTCCAACATCATTCATTAAGTAGCAGTTGTTTCTTTCACACCAGAATATATATTTGTTTAGTTCATTTTCATTCCAAAGTGAGAGAGAAACGAGATGCGGTTAGACAAGTAAAATATATTTTTCACCGTTACACTTGTATACCTGTATAGTATTTCGTTCAGTACAGTATGTTTAAAGTATATGCTATCCTTTTTCAACCAATATTTCTTTAATGGTAATAGGCACACGCTGTCTCCCTCAATCCCCGAATATAATGTGTTTAAACGAATACTCTAAGCAGCGATGGTAAGACAGAGGTTTTAAACCTAACGCAGACCTGCCGATCGTGGATTTTTGAATCACCAAAACAATGTAAAAAACTAATATAACGAGTATTGTTGAAGATGAATAATATTCATTAAAAAAATCACGATCCGTACTAAAGACTACATCTATTTATTTCTTCATTTAAATATTTATATTTTGCAGACTCTAAAAAGTAGAATTTCATTAAGTTTTATACCCCTGCCATCTCTGCTAGTGTCAAGTTTATAATTCCGGTCATAAATCATAAACCGACTTTGCTTTTAATTCAGCAGTGAACCGTCGTTGCGATCTCTGTAGGTCATAAAAAGGGCCTTTCCTATGAACGACTGAATAGAAAACGAACACGTTCCAGACAAAAAACTCATGATATGTAATAGAAATTAAGTAGAATTTACTCCAAAATGTTTACTGGGATATGAGCATGCACACACCACGGGTTTTTAATCTGGGCGACTTTTGTCGCAGCTACAGATTTCTTGCAGTACGTAGCGATTTTTCCTTATCGCGGCACATCTCTTTGTATACAGAACACAGTATTGTTGATATTATGTTTTGATGGTGCATTTCTTGAAATATGTATTATTTGTTATTGTTATAATACAACAGATATCGAAATACAACAGTATAGATATATAGATATAGTACTGCATATAAACTGAGTAGTATATAATAGTTCAAGATCCCATGACCGGTAGACATCACGTATTTTCTGATGAACAAAATGTGTAAGATTGAGTAGTGTTAGTATGTACAATGATCGTATGCCTATCTGCTAACTTGACCAGGCAGCCATTTTCCAGGTATCAGGTAATCAAGGTTTATGTCTCACTCACTCTCATGCGCACGGATAATGCTCCTACTCATAGCGGAATTAAAATTGGGTTTAGGAGATGTCTGGCCACTTGAATCAATTTGTCCTCTTTTAAAACGTTTTAAAACAGTTGTATTGTAATACCTTGTATTACCGTGCATACGCTTTAAAGCTGACAAAAAAATTATTAAAAAGGCATACGATCATTGTACATACTAACACTACTTAATCTTACACATTTTGTTCATCAGAAAATAAGTGATGTCTGCCGGCTCTGGGATCTCACTCTATAAACATATTAAAAACATGCCGACCACGCGATTTTAATCGCAATGTGTGCTAGGTATACCGAATTAAAACCACGCGATTTAAATCGCTGCGATTTAAATTTTTGCCAAGTACTTATGTTATTTTAGTAAACAAATAACTGCAATAATCTAACTCTTATTTTGTTTAAATGAATGTGTCATAAGATTAAGCAAACTGCACAAATAATCGAACACCAACCTGACGCTGTGCTACATAATTAGTATTCATTGTAGACCTCCAACATTAAAGCGGCATTAAAAATTGTTCCAAGAATATTTATTTCGTCAACATTTAATACTATTATTTTGGAACAGTATGATTAATATTGTCCATTACTTTCGTGCGCCACTAGGCGACTATCAACGTCAACGTCAACGTTGGCGTCAACGTCATAACCTGTTGATTATATACTCGTACTATGGTGAACGCACGCCTACAATCACTGTCATTAAATGATAAATAATAAATGAAACTAAATTGTATGCCTACAATATATCATTACTTACTAATAATATAAATTGTAGGGATAAAATATAGGTGACAATAATATATTATTACAATTTATATTTACTACTATAATAATGCATTTTATTTTAAGTATAAATGGAATGATAGTTTTACTCCTCTTTTATAGTATTTTAATTCACCGTTTTATCACGTTTGCTGTTGGTTTTCTATTCTCAGTTCTGACACGTTTTAACTCATAAATAAAGGGCAATATTTTTCAATTTATCATTTTTAAATAATAAAATAACATTTAAACTTTATTCGTAAATAAATTTCTTAATCCACTGAACCTGTTAACCTAAAAATGTAATAATAGTACTATATAGTAAAACCTGTTTTACCGTTTTACTATATGTACTACATAAATGTTACTTAAGGTAGTTCCAGCGTGGTATTTTCGGTAAATATTTTCGGTTACGCTGACTTGCCAACGTTGCAAAATGTTAAATACGCATTAGTAACATCTCGAGTAGTGTAATTTTGTGCGCAGCGTTACCGAATCACCAAAAACGTGTTGCAATTAAATGAAAATTATATTTTAAATTGGTATATCTCGACTACAAAACGGTAAAGTGCAATTTTTTTTTAATTTAGTTAAAGACATTTTTCTTTACTCACCTAAATGTTTTCAAAATTCTATCGGGAGATTTTTTGTGTATAATAGGAAATAGTTAGGCAGGAAGTTTTACATGCTTCAAATGGGAGGCGAGCTTCAAAATTGGTAACTTTGTTATTAATTATCTCGAATTCTAAACGGTCAAAAATTCTGAAACTTCGCGATTAATTAGTAAACGTAATTCTTAACCTTGCACAAAAATTAAAAAAAAAATAATTAAAATTGGTTTCACGCTGGAACTATGTTAAATGTTTCTTTCGTGTTAGTGCAACTTTTTGACGATTTCTTACTAAGGCCTGATTTTTTAATAGTCAAACTTCAGTTATAAATAAATTTAGTCAAAATAAACTGTTAATTAAAAATCTAACAAATATTGTATAATGTTAAAGTGTGACGTAAAACTTGCTGATAATTTATTATCAATGTAGAATATAAATAGCTAATATGCTAATTATGTTAATCAATTCTATTATCTTTTCATCTTTCTGCTCTATACAAGAGATCATCAAGATAATCAATGCCATTAACTGGCAGCATCTGTCACAACATTAGAAACCCCGAACCTGAAAGTAGCAGCTTGTGTCTCGAGTCGACTAACCTAACCTGTCTTTCGTCATGTGAACAAAACTGAGCTACTGAACTTTACTGAATTTTATTATCCCAACACACAATACTTTTAATATAGCTCATAAGCTATATACATTAAATATTTAAAAATTGAAAATTACAAGTTAGTTTGTAAAACTAAACGCGTCGTTCATTTATTTTCCATGAGTTTTCATTCTATATAATACGAACCGTATGAAAGAGTAAATCAATTTTGTTTTTGTGAGTGAGCGGTAAGGAAGTGGCATCGAAAATGATGTACAATAAAGAAAAGAACAAATCGCAGCTGACAGTTTTAATAAGAATTATGAAAACGATGGGAAATTGGCCCCTAGATTTGACTGAAGGGAAACGGACATGGATGTGGATGACCTGGGCGATATTTTCTGCTGGCAGTCTTATTTCAATGATATTATTTCAAATAAGATTTTTGATAAATATTTTCGGCGATATTATTGAAATGACAGATGTTCTTTGTACTTTACTTACTATAATTTTAACGTCATTTAAAATGATTACTATAATTCGATACCGAAAGTTGTTTTCTCGTTTACTGAATGAAATTTTAAATAATGAATTAATGGCCAATATTCCAGTACTGAATTATGGATCTGAAACAGGTAAACGGGCAAGGTTTCTTTGTGTTTAGCTCAGAAAGAAGAATGAGTGTCTATTTAATCTAACTTTTAATGATTAAAGTTTCTAAACGAGGAAATAACCTTCAAAAGATGGCAACAGAAATTCTAGACTTCACGTGGCGACGGTTCCATGTTATTACTTATACGTTCCAGACACTTGTTTTTATTACGGCTTACTCTTACTCCATGGTTCCTCTCGGGATTATGAGTTACCAGAAGTACAAGGATGGTAACATCACAAGAATTATGGGTATTGTAAAACAAATTTATCAGAATATTAAAATTAACCAATAAGTGTTATTCTTGTTGCAGATGTTGGAGGGGTTAGTTTTAAAAATTTTATATTCGGTGATGTTTCTATCGAATAAATGTTTTCTTTTTTTAATTTATGTACTTGAACGTTGTTTTATTTCGATACTGGTCTATCACTGGTATACTAGCCTTATTCTGGTTCTTACATTGACCTCGTCTATGTGTTCTAATAAAAAGATAATACTTTTAAAATAATTAATTAACCAAACCCAGAAAATATAGCGTCGGTACGAAAATTAAATCGGAAAAGATAGCAGATTGGTGTTAATACCTGTAATAAAAAGCTGTTGGCTTTAATATGAATGAAATAACATTTAGTAAAACCTATCAATGCTGTGTAATCAGCGCAAACCGCAGCCGGTTTTTATCGGTGAACTATCATTCTTTTACTTAAAACTCAATTGTTGTTCTGTCCAGTGCAAATTAGTCTATTCTCTCATTATAAGCCTATTCTTCATAAGTAAATTAATTTTTTTTTTAAACTTACCGACCTTCTTTTCAGCATATAAAACAAACTACGAACCCTGGTTCAACACTTATGAGACTCCAACTTATCAAATTCTGTACTTATATGAAGGCTGGGCTGGATACATAACATTTGGCGGTAAATGAAACTTATATTTAATGGGTTTGTGTCCTATGTCTTAATTTCTATAAAAGTGTACTATATATTGATAAAGTGGGTTACTCGAACCTCAAATGTTCAGTTATTTTTTTATAACTCTTTTAAAAAAAACTCAATTAAAAAAGTCTTTTTGTGTCTTTAATTATTAAAGGGATTAAACGTTGCACATATTCCAAATGCATGTGACATCACAACCGCTGCCAATCTTACAGCTCATAAATCTCTGCTATATATATTTATATATCAAAATATCAAATATTATTTACAGCTATTTCAAGAAACAATAAAATTCCAATATTATGTCTGCTGTAACAAGGTTAAATAAAATAAAAACTTATTATTCTTTGACTTGACTTGATTATTTCGACTACCAACAGCTACAAAACATTACCACAGCACTGACCTACCCAACAAATAACTGATGTTAAAATGCATTTCACGTCATACAAATATGGCCGACCATTTCTAGCGCTAAAACTACAATTCAAATTTTTAATTGTTATATCTCAGTCAACATTTAGATATTTAATAAAATAGACACACCAATATACATTTATTAACATAAATTTCAATCAACAATTGAAAAATCGACCACTGAAAAATGAGGACACAAGCCCATTATATTATTTTAGCACTGTTTATCAATTAGAGAAGTGTTATTCCTGTTGCAGCTGTTTCAGGGACTGATGGTTTATTCTGCTTATTGACTATATATTGCTGCTCTCAACTTAAATTACTGCAGTATCTTTACGAGAGTTTGTCCCATGATGATATTGAATTAGAAAGAAGGAATACGACAATTGACACTGCGAAGTATAAAGCGATGACTCACTATATCGCTTACCATAATCATGTATTGAGGTACCAATTTAAATCTTTGTAACATCTCGAAGATGAAGAAAGGATTTGTAAAGTTTATCTTTTTTTAGATTTTGTGATGATTTAGAACATGTGTTTGGACCTATCTGTTTGGCTCAGTTCTTCACCAGCTGTCTAATAATTTGCCTAATAGCCTTTCAGAGTTCCCTAGTAAGTTTCTAAAATTACTTTTACTACTAGTAATTTTTAAAATATATATACGAGGATAGTTTGATAATTCGGTGACTTTATTTATCCACATAGTCTCCTTTGAGCTAGATACATTTAATCCAGTGTTTTTACAATTTTTTTATTCCTTCCAAATAATAGGTTTTCTCAAGGCGCTTAAAATAGGCGCTTGTTTCAGTGGTATCAGTGATAACTCTCCATTTTCCTGGAGAGCTAGATGAGGTAACACACTCAATCGCAATCGCGGCATCCATCGCGCGTATAGCTTATTTCAATACATGTCAAGCACAAACTAAATGTCGCAGTTTGCTCAAAACTTGACAGTAGTCAATTAACCCTCCGTGTGAATACTATATTTTTCGACTAATGGTGTGTACACTGGGTCTTTGAGGGAACAGTTAAGTTTATCCAGTTTTCTAAGCTTTCAAAAAATCTGAAAAAATTCTGGATTCTTTCTTGAAGTGTTTACTACATGGTCCAGAAGTTGCTAAAGTCAAATTTAAAACCATTGTTAATAAAAATTCACAAATAGTGAAAAACGCGAAAAAAACGAAATATTGTGAAAAAATTCATAACTTTATAACAAACAAATATTAAGAAAAACGGTTGTAGACTTTATTATCTTAGACTATAGGCTTTCGCAAGAATGTAGTGTCTTTGGCGTGGGCTCCAAAAAATTGAATTATTTGTGCACCTGAACGCGGGGAATATTTTACGAATTCAGGCATGTCGTAATAAACGGAACAGTGATTATTCGGCACAAAATAAGTTTTTATTGATGAAAATACAAAAGTTATGAAATAATAATTAATATTACTTAATAATAATTAGAGTCAAAAAGAGAATTTAGGTTGCGCAACCGTTGAATTGTCACCCATCTTCAAAAACTTATTGTAGTAAAAAAACAACTAATAAAAAAAAATCTATATACATAATCTAAGAAATAATATATTAAATTACATAAAACATTTATTTTAACTATGACAAAATTGAAAAACAACGAGGAAAGCAGAAAAAGTACATTTACAAACATTGGAAAAAACTAACGTCGTTTGTACACTGACCTTTTTAGGGGCACTTTCAATGGCTCGCCTTTGCAAGTAAACTGCCAGATCCGGACGCTACTGGAACCTTAAGTCCCTACCACTACCTACCTTTTTTAGGGGGCATAGGTGAAGCGCGCTCTGTACTCATGAGAGAGAAATAGGAGTTTGAAATTTCAACTGCTCCTTAAAAGACGCGAGTTAATAGATGTCAGTTGACGCGAGCTGTGCGGGAAATTCAAAAATTCACTGAATTATCAAACTACCCTCGTATATATAAACGTTACTTATAAAATATATTTCTACATTTACTATTATTCTTTATTATTATATTTCAGGAAGTACAAAATTTTGGAAAAGTAGCAAACAAAGTGCCATATTTAGGAGCCGCAATCACACAATTGTTTTTATTCAATTATTTTGGACAAAATATTATTAATGAAGTAATATATAAAATTGATAATCATCTTATTTACTTGTTATTATCTTATCAATTAATAAATATTTTATTCTTTTATTTTAGAGCAGCGCCATAACCGATAAAGTGTACGGAATCGATTGGTTTGACAGATCTGCAAAATTTAAAAGATCCTTAGAAATTATTATTCGAAAATCTCAACAGCCTATGAAACTAACAGCTTTCAAATTTGCAGTACTATCTCTTGAAAGCTTCACATCAGTGAGTTCAATGTTATACTCATAGAGATATAAGACTAGAGTGCGCAAGAGGCTGAATACTGTAAAATAGTCAAAGAGAGAGATAACCTCTAAATTCTTCTGTATCTCTTTCGAGCCGAGTACTGTGATTGCCGCGGTATAATATAGCTAGAGTCACGTTGCGTCAGACTGGGGGGCTATCGGTGTCTTTATTCTATCTATCTGGATGTTAAAATGCTTTGTATATATATATATATATATATATATATATATATATATATATATATATATATATATATATATATATATATACTAATCTTTATTTTTATTTTAACTATAACGTCTGCTTGCTTGTTTACCCCCTACCATACCGGCAATCAACCAAGTCGGCAGGCTTGTTTACTCCCTACCATACGTACGCTACGAAGAAACAGATAGGAACCTCGGTAGGCTATCTCTCGTTTTGCATCTACCGCTTCGTCTTACACGCGGCCATACACTTCGCGTACTCTAGTCTTATATCTCTATGATTATACTAGTGATAACATATGTGGCGCCACATCTAAAGAGTGGCAGTCTTAGGAAATATAGTAGTTAGTTATTTTATGTAACCATTTACTTTATTGTTTTAGATTTTAAGCTCTGCTATGTCGTATTTCACACTCCTGCAAACATTAACAGCACCCGAAGAAAATTAACAGAAAAGGAGGAAAGTTTTCATATTGAAACGATAATCATAACCTGCAAACCACGAAATTTAATTGTAATTTAGAAATGTGATACACTGTGACACATCTTTGTTATATTTGCAAATGTAAAGCCCCTACCAATACTATGGTATTTTTGAAAAATAATTTTTGTTTATTCAATAAGCTTACGCCTGATTATATGCAAACATTTTATCACTGCTATTATGCAGATACTACTATTGATGGTTACCTGTATTCCTTATTTGTCATTTCTTCTAGCTGCCAATATACTAAGCTCTTTTACTAGTAATGTCCATGTAGTCAAGAAATGTATTGTATTTCCATGATTAAAACACTGATAAATTAATGTGGAATATTTTATTTATTCTATGAAAATTGGACGATGCAGTGGCTAAGGGTATTCATACATAACGCTAGACTGCTGTGCTGTCGGATTCAATCTCTGAACCTGAGCTTGTTCTAGCAGTTTTAGAAAAAAAGGTCCATGCATTTAAAAAAGTTTTTAAAACATTAAATGTTTCAAAGCGCCTAATCCTCTCGCTAATACTATAACACATCGATTTTCTAATGAGTCTTCAAAATAACGAATTGGTTCATTTCATTTTTATTTTTTACATTTACATATTTTTATATATTGTTGGAATTACAAGACATTCCAACAGTATTGTTAATTCATGATTATCTCAAAGACTTGATTTATTATTTTATTTAATAAACTAGTTCAAAGCTATTGTTATTAAATTCTATAACAACAATCAAGGCGTTGATAGTTACACTAAATATTTTAATTGTATAAGAAATTTTGTCTGATGACTTTCTGTATAATTTCAGTCTGAGGACTTATTAATTAATAAAATATTTAATATATAACTGTGCATATAATATCTGCTTCAATAGGTTATGGGCCCAGATAACAGGTGCATTTAATTAAATTTAATTAAAAATTAATATGACGACATCAGTGAGTGCTACAAGATTTGAGCTGTTGAGTAAGGACAATTATGAAGCCTGGAAAATTTATGTTGAGGCGCTATTGATCAAAAATGATTTGTGGGAATATGTCAGTGGTGAAAAACCGATTCCTGTTGCTGCGGAAAAAAATCAAGAAGAAAGAAATGGATGGATAAAAATTGATCGTAAAGCTAAGTCAGAAGTAATATTAGCAATTAGTTCAACGGAATTGCAGCATGTCCGAGGTTGTAATACTTCTCATGAAGTTTGGCAAAAACTTGCCTCAGTTTATGCTTCCAAAGGACCTGCAAGAAAAGCTTTATTACTTAAGCAACTTATGCTTCACAAGATGTCTGAAGGTGGTGATGTCAGGGATCATGTAAACAAGTTTTCGGATATAGTTGATCGACTTGGAGCTATGGATATTGAAGTGAATAAAGATTTATTGTCTGTAATGTTATTATATAGTCTACCAGATAGCTATGAAGGTTTTAAATGTGCTATGGAATCACGTGATGAACTCTTGGAGGTTGAAGCTCTTAAGGTTAAGATACTTGAGAAGAGTGAAATTGGTTCAAATTCAGTTGTTGAGTTAGCTGGAAATGTAAGGGCTGAAAATCAACCGAGTTACAAAAATATTTTTAAAGGATATTGTTTTAAATGTGGAAAACAAGGACATAAGTCTCCTGAATGTCCAACTCAATTGAAACCAAATTTCAGAAGAAATGGACCAGATAGACAGAATAGATACACACAAGAAAACCAATGTTCTCAAGCGGATGATGATACTTTTGCAGTATTTAATGTTGAATTTGCTGGTAGTGTTCCAAGTTGTCGACCTTGGATTCTTGATAGTGGCTGTACAACACATTTATGTGGTGATAAACAATTATTTAAGTCTTTAAATGAAGAAATTAGTGGGAAAATAAATTTGGCTAATCAAGCAAGTAGTGAAATCAAAGGAAAAGGTACTGTTAATTTGTCGATTAGTAATGGTAAACAGCTGAGGTCAGTAGATTTTTCAAACACATTATTTGTACCAGATTTAAGGTCAAATCTAGTATCAGTTGCTAAAATTACTAATAAGGATCATGAAATTCTATTTAAAAAAGATTCAGCTGTAATTATGGATATGACTGGAAATGTTAAATTTGTTGCTGAAAGGCGTGGTGATCTCTATTATTTACAAGAAGGTAATGAAGAAGCTTGTATTGGAGAAGATAAAGCTAATTCTGAGTTATTGATGTGGCATTGTCGTATGGGTCATTTAAATGCTAAGGATTTATTTCGGGTGATTAATCAGAATACTACAAGTAAAGTAACCTCTGAACAATTGAAATGTTTGTCAAGATGTGAAGTGTGTCTACGAGGCAAGATGACAGGGTTACCGTTTTCAGGAAGTGAACGACAGAGTGAAGAACTTCTTGAAATAGTTCATACAGATATTGTTGGACCGTTTAGGACACAATCAGTGAATGGAGCAAAATATTTTATTACATTTATTGATGATTATTCTCGATGGTGTGAAGTATACTTTCTTAAACAGAAGAGTGGTGCACTAGAAGCTTTCAAAATGTATCAAAATCAAGCTGAACGTATGACAGGGAAGAAGATTAAGTATCTTCAAAGTGATAATGGTAAAGAGTATTGTAATACTGAGATGGATTCTTTCCTGCGTAATCAAGGTATTCAACGTCGATTAAGTGTTGTAAGAACACCTCAGCAAAATGGTGTTGCTGAACGTTTAAATCGAACATTAGTTGAAATGGGACGATGTTTATTACTTCAATCAAATTTATCGGATATGTTTTGGACTGATGCTGTAGCTACAGCATGTCATTTGAGAAACAGATGTCCTTCAAGAAGTATTAATGGAGATACTCCTTATCAGAGATGGTTCAACAGGGATAAAGTTCATTTAAATTATTTACGAGCATTTGGATCAACTGTATATGTCTTAGATAAAGATCCAACAAAAGGCAAATTATCTGATAGATCAATGAAAGGAATTTTTGTAGGTTATCCACGTGAATCAAAAGGATACAGAATTTGGTTACCAGAAAAGAGAAAATTTATTGTTGCTCGTGATGTGAAATTTATTGAAGATAATGTTACTACAGTTTTAAAGAACCAAGAGATTAAACAGCTGATTATTAATGATTTTGAAAACAAGGATAAACCATGGATTGAATTGATAACAGGATTTAAAAATAGTAATGAGACAGAAACTTTAGATGGAATTCCAGAAGAAAATTTAGAAGATAATGAAGAAAATGAAAATTCATCTGGTATTCAATCATCTATTCAAGAAACTCTTAGAAGAAACTCAAGAGAATATACTAGAGAAGAAAGAAGAGGACCAGGAAGACCAAAATTAATTAAAACAGGTTTGAAAGGACGTCCCAGAAAATTTTTTTTCAAAAGTTAATAATTGTGAAGTTAAAGAAAGGATTGAATCTGATTCTAATGAAGATGATAATGATAATGATAATATATTTGTTGGAGTAGCTGAAGTTAAATTGGAAGATGTTGGAGATTGGAAGAGTTGCAAGAATGGAATCAATGAGACTTTTAATTGCATTGTCTGTGGAATTAAAACTTGTAATAAGACAATTTGATGTTGTAACTGCCAAGAGAGTTACATAAAAAATTCACTGAAGGATTGGGACTTCAAATTATTTAAATTGTTGAAATGAATGTCTTGAGGGGGTGTGTTGGAATTACAAGACATTCCAACAGTATTGTTAATTCATGATTATCTCAAAGACTTGATTTATTATTTTATTTAATAAACTAGTTCAAAGCTATTGTTATTAAATTCTATAACAACAATCAAGGCGTTGATAGTTACACTAAATATTTTAATTGTATAAGAAATTTTGTCTGATGACTTTCTGTATAATTTCAGTCTGAGGACTTATTAATTAATAAAATATTTAATATATAACTGTGCATATAATATCTGCTTCAATATATATAATTTAAATAATATTTATTTTATAATAACTTTTTTATAATATATGTTATTGAAATATTTAAAAAATATATATTTCTTTAGAGGTACTACTAATTAATTCTGTTTTCAAGAATCAAGAACATTATGCAGATGTGAAATAAATCAATTTTGGAGATTTTGTTAAAAATTATGAAATAATTGTAATTTTTATCTTTAAAAAAATCAACTTTATTTGACATTTATTCGCAATATTATTTCGCAATTAATAACTAAATATCTAATTTTTTATTTAATTAAGATTATTTATTTATTTATTATGATTTTGCAACGAAATATGAAATTTTAATTTTTTATACTTGATGTTAAAAGGGTTGCATTGCATAAAATCAAAAATTAAGTTAATGTCAATTTAACACCATCTTTCCTTGGAATGGGACGACAAGCCAGTAATATGAGTATGTTAGTCAGGCCCGGATTTGAGGGAGGGCAGGCGGGGCAAATTTTTGAAAGACTTGACGGAAAAAAATTGTTCCTTTTATTCGGAAAATAATTAATAACACCTCTAAACGGCACTGATGTTAATGCATTGGCAAAAGTAGAAATAGCATTGTACGACTCTAATGACTGATCCATACTGAAATTATTATCATAATGTAATGATCACATATGACACGCGAGCTGTAGATTATTACTGTGAATCAAGACGATAATGAATGGTTCTGGATTTTTCTGTCAGTGTCAAAGAAACTAAATATATTGCTATAGTAGTAGTAGTAGTAGTAGTAGTAGTAGAACACCTCCAGAAATTAGGTTATGTTTTATTACGTAACTAGAAATATGATCTACTAATTAGCGTCTAATTATAATCTACTAAGTATTTGTTTGGTTTTCTAATTTACTTAAATAATTAAAGTTCCATTTCCAGTAAACGTGGAAGTAATTGAATTTACGTATCATTTATATACCAGATACAATTAGACCTAAGAAAAAAAGTGTATTTAAAGGAGTATATTAATACTAAAACAATTTAATCTGGTGTAGACAGTTTTTAGACTATTTTTGCACGGAAACCATTATTAGTGCAGGCGTATTATTGTATTGTATTTTTGCTTCTAAATAATTAACACCGTGTTCGACCTTGTTATAAATTTGGTGCTAATGAATCTGTCAATGAAGGAACGTGGAACGTGAATTCTGACAGTTATTTTATCAGTGCCGGTTAGGGGTCTTGCGGGGCATCAAGAAGAAATTGTAATTGATACTTTAAATTGGATTCTATCCTATAATATAATATTCCAAGTGTATATTTATATTCTTATAGTCTTATATTCTTATTTGTTTATATGTTTGGTACAAATTTTGTATGGCAGCTCGAAACCTGCACCGCGCATTTTCTTGAAGATTACCTATTTCGTAGAGAAAAAAATTCTATGACTTTTGGCGTCCACGGATTTCCTGGAAACCCGTAATTTTGAAAAAACTGAAAAAAGGACGGGCACTTTTCGGTGCATAACTGGTAATTCGTAAAAGATTGAAAGTTGAAATTTTGCATGTGTATTACGGTGTTGAATAGTAACATTTTTCAAATATTAGAAATTCAAATATTGAAAAAGGGGACGTTGAGAAAATGAGAGGGCCCGGTAGAAAACTTTGGAGAAAGCTCAAATTTTGGATTGTGTAATAATTGAATATCTTATTAAAAAAAAAATTAAAATTTCAAAAATTTTATTTGGGGACACGGGGGCGGTTTGTGCCGAAAGTAAAAATTGTGCTAGAAAGTTGAAATTTTCTATATGGGCTAACTTTGGTACCTCATTTATGAATCGAAAAAAGAATCTCAAATTTTGAAAAAAAGGTTGGTCAAATTCCGAATAAATTTAAATATTTTATATTTTGTTGAAAAAAATATATTTTATTAGTCAGTTTATATGAAAAATTATTTATTAATATATGTAAAATTAATATAGAACGAGTTTAATATTTCAATTTAAAAATAGAATTAAATTTTGAAATGAAATTCTATTCACACACAAAAGACAGTCGTCGCTTGCGACGGGGGTAAACTCTAGTCTGGTATATATTTTGATAGTAGTGGCTACCCAGTAAAGTTTTTAGAGTCTTTTTGACATCATATCGAAGATGCGTATGATTTTCTTGTCATGAAACAATTCAATTCGATTTCACTCGTTCAAGTGAAATGTCAGTGATATGAACTACAATTGGCAAAATCTCACTACCATACCAGTATTGAATGAAGGTGCAAATAAACCATTGCATTGTAACAGAGACAGATATATTTATTTCTTTTTTATGACATTTTGGTGAAATGAATATCTCTACTAAAATAAATATTTTCAAATGTAAAAGAGACAACTATATCTCCACTTAATTGTATGATGTTGGAAAAAGAAATAATATTCGTATGAAAGAATTCCGACAATTTCTCTTTCATAGATGATATCTGTTTGAAAGCTGAATGAACACCTAACTTCACCTAGCTATGCCATTTCATCAAATTGTTTACTGGGTAGTGATAGGAATTTGGTCTGAGCCCCGTAAAACTAAAATATCAACCGGCCCTGCACGCGATAATGAAGACCTATTACAATTCAAGTACACAAACGTTGTTGTATGCAGTGACGCATTATGCAGTATACACTATACACTGTTCCTTTTATTTGTTTACGTAATATTTGGATTTGTTTACTTTTCTGATATTTAAATTCTGTTTAATAATAAATAGTATTCCATTAATAATTTATTCAATTAAGTTGTTTTTTTTAAATGCAAATATTAAAGTTATTAACTAATTTTCTATTTTGGAACTACACTACATAGGTATAGGTATTTCAAGGTTCTACAGAGGACCATATCACACATGGACCACGATCTTATTTTGTTGTCATGTTACCAAAGTGACATTGTAAATATTTATTATCAATAAAGAAAGTCTACACTTTGGTAACTTTACATAATGTCAGCGATTGTTTACTGATGTCAGCTAACGTCTAAGGTTATAATGTAATGAAATACAGCCCGGAAGAGTAATGCCGCCCCAAACGAGTCGACTGATTGCAAACCTTTGCCCCGAATCTGCCCGAACCGAATGAGAATGCAACTATATTGTTAGTGAGAGATCGCACGTGTATACGAGTGAGAGAAAACACACGACACTAAACCGATTTTGAGTACGTTTTCAGCGACTCTATTTCTCGGTCGCAAGGCATGGTTGATGGCATGCTTTTGATGGTGACATCATGAGCAGAGATGTGCACAAATACTATTCAAAAGTATTTAAATACATATATACATACAAATACGATACAATAAAATCTCTTATTATGCTATTGTTAAACATTCTATAGAGTCACGAAACACGGATCGACATGGCTCGTTTTTCGTTTACAATCAGTCCAATCCTGTGCGGAGGACCTTACTTTGCTAAAAAAATATATTTCTAGTTTGTTAAAATAAATTATTATTTGTGGAAATGACCTTTTTTAGTTAGCGACGACTAAACTTTTTCACCAATGAAAATGGAAAAACTGAATTTCTTATTGAAAAACCTGTCAAGTAGTTGTCCCGGTTCGAAAAAATCATAGATCCGTTACTGACTGCTATAATACCATAGTCACACAGCAGTGGCGTAGCTACCGCCGTATCAATGATACAGGGGCCCCAAACGTGTGTAAGAAAAAATTCTTTCTTCACTATTTGAAATCATTAATCCTGTTTCTAAAGCTCTACAGCATGAAATTATTACTTACTTACAGAAAGCTATCAGAAGATGAGAGAATTTCAGATGCGAAGTCAATGTGTACTATTGCTAATGATTTCAGAGCCTCTGTGACCTAAGTAATATGTTCGAAGTATTACAACCGGAAAAAGTCTTATCTTTTTCAAACGAAATAATAAAAAAGTATGCCGGAAAACTGTCTGCTAATTACAGTAGACATGTCAATTGATCTTTATGAATAATTAATTGCTTTGAAAACATGCTTTAAATCTAAAATTCAGAAAATTCATTCCATTAAGGAACTTATGGAATTATTGCTGATAAAATTCAATAACCTTGTTTTCAGTTTTCCGGAGGTAATAACAACATGCTTTCTATTTTTGACCCTTTGGGTTACAACTGGCTATTGTCTATAGAGGCAGAAAATTTAGAAAAACTGAAATCGGCTTCAGCTATTTGAATTTGAATTGTTTGGCTAGCTTAGTTCATACGGGTATTAATTGTAAGTAATAACGTATAATCAATATATAGTTATTTTAATTCAATGCGAGCGTTTCTGTTCTATTTGTGAAAAACTTTACCCATCATTTAGGCCCCCCAACAAATTTTGATACAGGGCCCGTCTAAGGCACACTACGCCACTGTCACACAGTCTGTTTATTACATCAATTAATTATTGATTATAAATTCTTTATTGTAAAAGTTATTGATAATATTATTATCTAAAAGAAAACATACAATAAACTTAAGAGTCTGATTTATTTTTGAAGATAAACAAAGAATACTGATTATAACCTTACTTTTAAGATGACAGTGGAATGGGAACGTTGTCCACGAAAAGTTTTTAACTATTGAATGTTAACATGTAATACTAGTATATGCCTATAGTCATTACAGATTACAAACATTATTAGTTACTACATCAAATACGTTGCGAGTTTAAGGTACGTACGCTTTTAGTGTACTTATTTATTTATTCAATGTCTCGTAATTTTTGTCCACATAACTAATTTGAATCACTTGTCGCACTGTTATTAAAATTGATGATCGTTAAAAATCTTTTCTCTTTTGACAGTTGGTTAATGTTAAACTGAATTATTTATATTAATATGTAACTATTTAAATATTTGAATATTTCTCATCATAACAACATTTTTACCTTGCAGAATATTAAATAATACAAAAGTAAAAATGGTTTATGGCACTAAGCATCGTCGGTTATATGATGAACTGAGCGCATTAGCTGAAAAGTTTTACTTTCTTCCTCTATACATCACGAGTTAAGCAGGTTGGTTCACACGGTATTGTACTGCACGTTTTTTTGTAGTATAGTATAAAGTATAAACTAAAGTATAAAGTATATAGTTTACACTTTATCGAATAAACAGTGGCGAATACATTTTATATAGAACCATTCACACGACATTTGTACTGCAAAAAAACGTGCACAGCTACCACACGTTTATTGAATACTCACCGCTTGTCAAGCAAATCGAATCAACTTTAACGTATTCGTATTAGTATTATACGGTATCTTTCACACGGCGTGACTTTTATCGAATAGTGACCGATCAAGTTTTTATAGATAATGATTAATTGATTTCTTTGGTGAAACAAAAGCCCGTTTTGTGTGTTAAAACGATAGAATTATATAAAAACTAGCTCTTCGCCCAATTGCCTGGCTCTTCGCCCAATTGCCTGGCAATGGGTGTGTATTATACGTTTGTTATAGAAAGAGAAAGTTTTAGAGCGATGAAAATATGTTTGATAATCCTTATTTTTCTTATTTGTCTAATTTTTAATACAGTAATATCCGCTACACGTTAAATTGATAAACTGTTAAAATAAAATTTAAAATATGGATAATTTTCCAGCTTTTTTGAAATCTTTTCTATATTTATAGGCTTTTTAAAATTAAAGTTTATTTGTTTTTCATGGTTTGATGCAACTCCTTTATTACACTTTAAACATCAATGCTTTTTAGGTTTCTATGCGACCTTTTTTAAATTCATGGACATTTTTTTATTGCAGTTATATTAATTCAAGTTTAAGAACACGAACTGCGAACTTAAAAAATTTAAAATATCTTAACATTTATGGATTTTATTAGGGGTTCTTAAAATTCATGGCCTTCCTTTTCAAAAAGAAAAAAAATTGATTTCTTAATTTTTTTTGATGCAGTTATATCCATTTATGTTTAAGAAGACGAAGTGAGTTAAATTTTTTTAATTATCTTAACTATTTTGAATTTTATAAGGGGTTCTAAAAATTCATGGACTTTTTTTCAAAAAGAAAAATGATTGATTTATTGCAGTTATATTAATTCAAGTTTAAGAAGACGAACTGCATTAAAAATTTTGTAATATCTTAACATTTATGGATTTTATAAGGGGTTCTTAAAATTCATGGAGTTCTTTTTCAAAAGGAAAATTTATTGATTTCTTAATATTTTTTGATGCAGTTTTATCCATTTATTTTTAAGACGACGAACTGCATTAAAAAGAATTAAATATCTTAAAAAATCAAAAGCTGTTAAGATATTTTAAATTTTTTAACGCAGTTCGTCTTCTTAAATATAAATAGTTATAACTGCATCACAAAATATTAAGAAATCAATAATTTTTCTTTTTAGAAAGTGTTTCGTAAAATGTTTCACTCATATAAAACATATCTGTTCGATCACGATCATTGTTCGCAAGACTCAGGAATAGGGCCCCTGGTCCATAAGGCTTCAACGATGCAGTTATAATAGTTCGTCGATTCATCATCTTACAGCATCCTGAATCTACCGTCCATCTATGTTTGTAATAGTATTTGCATTTGTTCACTGACAGTTGTTAAATTTATTTATTATAATTCCAATAAGCTGTAAAGTTATTGATTCATAAATGCAAATATATACTTTGTTTATTTACTTTGTATAAGTTGAAGTATATACTCGCGCAGACAATTCCTGGCTGGCGCATACTAACGCAAATTGCGGGCATTCCAAATAAATTGTGTTGAGTCAAAAGCTACTTTCTGAAACAGTTACACACTATATTCACTTTTTTTTAATTTATTTAACGTTGATCTATTTCCGATGCTGAGGCCTATCACCGACGACATCCTACTATGTTGGCAGTTTCTGACATATGTGAACTACACCACAGCTTAATATGTGTATGATTATGTGAGCACATAATCAATTTAACTTGATAACAACCAAACCAAGAAAATAACACTCTGATCCGGGGATCGAACCCGAAGACATAGCAGTCAGCGTCAAGCATCAATGTTCCCGCTCACTATATCATTACTATATTCATTCTTCATGACATGAATTTTACATATTTTTAATTATTATCAAATTTAAATTTAATTTTCCGATGTTAAGTCTTATCACATACGACCTCCTACTATGTTGGCAGTTTTTGTGGTGTTGTGACTTCATGCGCCCACTCTATCGTCTTAGATGTTATAGGCTCGATTACTCTTGTTTATTAAATGTTTTACTTGCATATTTTCCAAAAATAACTGCTTATTATCATATATTATAACTTCCCAGGTGTATGTTTATAATCTTATATTCTTATATGTTTGGTATTGAATTTTGTATGGTGGCTCGAAAACGGCTGCGTCAATATTTTTTGAAAATGGAAACCCGTAATTTAGGAAAACCAGGAAAAAATGGGCACTTTTTGCTATATAAGTTTTTATCCGTAAATATAGAAAGATGAAATTTTGCATGTGCATTACGCTCTTAAATAAGAACATATTTCAAAATTTTATTGAATATTTTAAAAAAGCTCGAACTTTGGTTTTGTAATAATTGACTATCATATTAAATAAGAAAAAATCAAAATTCAAAAATTTTATTTGGGGGCACAGGGACAGTTTTGTCGATGATAAAAATTGGACTAGAAAGTTGAAATATTGTATTTCGGCTAAGTTTGGTACCCAATTTACGAATCGAAAAAAAATACCAAATTTTGATAAATTGAAAATATTTTATATTTTCTTAAAAGAAATATATTATTTTTGTCCGTTAATATGAAATATTACTTGCTCTTATATGTAAAATTTATATAGAACGAGTTAAATATTTCAATTTTAAAATGGAACTCAATCCACACACAAAAGACAGCCGTCGCTTGTGACGGGAGTAAATGCTTGTATACATATATTTAAGAATTTTTATTGCATATAAATCTGGACCTAATTTTAAAAAAAATATATTTTGAATGACTTTCTAGAGCTCCAGTCCTTTTTCGCCATAGAATCTGTACAATCACTTACTCTACCATAACTATCATGGCAACTACCCAATTGCTACTTCCATAACTTATTCTCCAATGTTTTCATATCATTGAAATCTTTATACTTTGTAGCCTGCTCTCATGGCACTGGGCCCTAGTTAATATCATTTTGTTGTTGTTATGTACTATACGCAATTCCTACAAGGTCGGAACGCATCTTCTTCTACCTCCTCCTACGCTCGGTTTGGCAGTTGGTTTCTAAGGTTCATATTTTCAGCTCTGCATACATTTATACATTCAAATCAACGTCCACTCTAATTCATTTTCCAGCAGAGTAAATGACAGCAGCGGGCGTCGTACAAATTCGTGGTGAGTCGGTTGAATCCGATGTTGTGTTTTCTTGTTTTCACCTGAGGTGAGCTGTATTGCTGGTATATATATAAATATATAGCATAAAAAGTTTTGTTAACAAATTAAACCATCAACAAACTCACAATCAGTTCAATGGATTTAGAAAACCCATCCCATCGGTAGTACCTCGACATAAATAAGTACACGAACTATATGAACACGCAAAGTATTATTACAAGTGACAATTCTACACAGTTGTGATCTTATTCTAAATTAGTGATAAGCGGTGCTGGGATAACGCAGAACGCAGAACGCTAAACGTGTGAGTACGCTTTGAATTATTTTTTATATAGCTACATAGGGGTACAAATGAAAATAAAAATATCATAATTAAATGAAAAATTAAAAATATAAAGCCAATAATTTTAGGAACTACTGTCTAGGTCTACTGCAATTATTTTTTTAAATAGAGAGTTTATTCTTAATCTTTATATATAAAAATTCAGCCTGTGTATATTTGTGCTCGCAAAATTCGAAAAGTCGTTGTAGATTGACTTGAATGTTTGACACAACGTTGCATTTGAATACGCGAATTTATTTCTTTCGTTTCTTTCTGTCTTAGTTAATGTCTTTTATTTACTTTACCATTCATTTCATATCAAACTGAGCCACAGCCAATCGTGGCCGGATTTAGCTAGTAAGAAATAAAAGATTTAACATTTTACAATTTATTTAAATGTAATTAATTATTAATTAACTGACTTAATGACATATTTTTAATGAAACTGTAATATATATTAATAAATTTGGCTATCAGAACCTCAAATAATTCAATGCAATTAAATAATATGCAATATTATGGAAGATATTAAAATTAAACTTGTCATTTTGTTTCTTTCGTCAGTAAAAGAATAAAATTTTATAATACATCACCAATTCTTCGATATCATTACATTCTTTTCCCTTCTAAAGAAATTCTATACGAAAGAGAGTAAAAGAAATGCATAAGAGTGTATACTCAAACGTCAGATATTATGCACAGTTGCCTTGAGTAACACATAAAGTTTTGATATTGTAAATGTGAAAAACAAAGATAAATCAAATCGAATACTTATTATTCTAGAGATTTCAATGCTAATTCTAAGACAATAAAATGAAGCTGTAAATTAAAGATTCAAATTAGAGTAACAAGACATTTTTGTGACGTAATTTATGGATGGAATTCGTGACAGTTTGTGACATAATTTCTATAAAACGGATCTATATACTGACAACATTTTTTAACCAACTCCTTATGTTTTAGGAGACAATAACATTTAAAAAAGACATTTCTCTCTACAATTATTAAAGGAATTCGTTCTAATGCTCCTTTATACAACAGAAACGTATACGAGTATGTGTGTGATACGTCATTTACTACTAAGAGCTGGGTTGTGTATCCCATGAAGTATTATATTACGATAGAAAAAGAAAAAATAATCTTAATTATTCTTACTTATTTCTTCTGTGACGTATTATGCATGACGGCAAAAGTGAAACTTAAATTTGATATAGCTATAACTCCATCAATTTTTGGATATGTAAAACAATTAAAATTTATTTCAATCAAATTACGTTCACAAGCCCATTATCGTTATGTCCGTACCTATTCTTTATTCCACCGACTATTGCTGTCCTTCTTCTTTGAGAGAGTTGGCATAACGCACGTCACATGACGTCAAGAATTATGGCGGCCAAACAATAAACTATTATCAATTATTTATTATGATCTCATATTTGATTTTCAATATTCGTATTCTGGATTTTATATCAAATATTTTATTAGAAAATGGTCTTTTTGTGAAATGTTTTAATTACAGATTTTTTTTTTATTGTATCCCACCTGTATAAATTAACTCCTTAAAATATACGAATTTGTGCAATATGTAAGATGCTTTATCAAGCTGTTAAGATGCGAATATGAGAAATTTGAAATTATAGTGGTATACAGATATGTGCACAAATGCTTTTCATAAGTATTTAAATACAAAATACATTTTTTTAAAATACTTTTAAGAAAATAGAATACTCTTTATGTTACTAATGTAAATGAAATGTTGGATGTCGCATGTGGGGGTATTAAGACAATTGTGCACATACTTTGAAATCATAGATAGATGGTGCTAATATTGGTAGGGTTTTAAATTTAATTTTCAAAAAATAATATTTACTGATTACCACTATGAAGTAACAAAAATGAAAAAAGTATTTTGTATTTTCCAAATAGAAAATAGGTTTGTAACAGTTTTCAAATAAAATATAAAATTCTATACTCTTAAGAGATATTTAAATACAAAATAGAAAATAGGTATTTACTATTTTGTATTTGCATTTTGAGTATATGTATTTGAATAGTATAGTGGTATAGGTTTAACATTACACTTGAACACTTTGTTAATTGTACCTATTTACTATGAAATATGCAAGTACAAGCCATACTAAGCCATGTTTAATTATTTTACTTGGTAGTTTTCGAAGTCAATTATACAAAACAAATATTCTATGACAAAAATGTTGTTCACAAATTAATATCCAATTCAAAAGAATTAGCGGATAAGGATGACAGTGGTTGCATTGTAAATATCCGAAAGAGGATGGGTTAGTTATGGGAAACCCCGCATCTATCTTATAGCTTATAGCAAATACACGTAGAGCATAAAATTGTGTATTTATTTAAATATTACGATTTCTTATCACGTGTGACAACTGTCAAATGTCCCCGAACACGACACAAATTTCTCAATCATGACATCTCCGGTTGCCCATCCTAAAATTTACTTGAAATCTATATATGCATTATTAATGAACTTACATCACTTTAAATTTAGAAAAAAATACATAAATTGAATCATTTTGATATTGACATTTTAGTGACATATGGTCATCGTGAGAGTACATGGCCTTGAACTGAATTTAATATTTGAAATGTCATCTTCTTCTTCGCGTAGTAAGTTCGATCGGAATAAATATTCGCGTAGCAGCGGGAACGGGAAAGGGAACGGTACTGTGAGTACTGTTGATGCGTGAGGAACTGTTACCCCTCCTCCCATTCCTTCCTCTCTACTTGCCAGCATGTTTACCACTTTCTTTTCTCCGCACATAATTAATAATGATTAGATGATTCTTACGAGTTTGACTCTGACCTTGAGATTTAAATTTGTGTTGAAACTCTCGTTTTTTATGTAACAAATAAGATGTGTTGGGTAATATCCGTAACATACTTTATGTTACAACACGATGTAAAGCACAAATATATTTTATTTTAATTTTCTATTTATTTAACTTCGATCTTTTTCCGTTTGCTATCATTCGACCTCCTATTATGTTACCACTTTTTATGGTAGTGACACTACTTAAAAAACATAATATTTACTTTTCTGACGTCTCTCTTTATCTAAAGAACTCTTAAAAATAATCAATTTGTTTGACCCCATTTATGATCCGACACCCTATTTAGCTGTGTAATATTTTAGATTAGAGCTGACGTCACAAACTCCTCCTCCTTCCTTGTCATGTTTTGTCAACCTATTATGAACCCCTTTCTCACCCTTTGCGTGTGACGTAATGGGCTTGTGAACTCATTTTTAACGGTCGATTTTTTTTACTGTTGAGTGAAATAAATGTTTATAAATGTATATTGGCGTTTTTAATCTATTAAATATCTAAATGTTAACGAAGATATAGCAATTAAAAGTTTGAATTGTAGTTTTAGCGCTACAGATGTCGGCCATATCTATGACGTAACATGTTGGAGGTTAGTTATATGTATAAGAGTTCTGTGTTAAGAATACTATCTCTTTTATGCTCTGGTGTATGAAAAAGATGGCAACTTATCGAACGTTGGAAACCTTTAATAATTAAAAGGAAAAAATGACTATTTTCATTTTTCACCTATAATATAAGGAATTATTAAAAAGTAATTGCACATTTGAGGTTATGGTAGCCAACTTTATCAATATTCACGTTTACAATGGAAACCCCAAAAGGCTATTAGAAAAATTCGCTGGATTTGTACTTAAAAATTAAAAAAATTGTAGTTAGAATATATTCTTACATACCTATAAATACTACTTAGGATAATTTAAACTGAATTTTGTGATACAGAGTTAAAAACTGAAATAATAAATAGAATAGAATTAAGCGGGACTTTTAAAAAAATATAAGTTGTATTCTTTTCAAAAAAAAAAAGTATAATAAAGTAGAACTTTTTTGGGAATCAATTCTCGCTTAAAACCAAAGAGTTTTTGAGTTGTGGAAATCTAAGTACAGTTCTTATTTTTAATATTATATTTCTCTCGTGATGATTCACGTGAAGAAGGTCATTGTCAAAAAAAACATTGAGGTCGATAAAAAAATAAAAGAGAATCAGATTCAATAATGGACAGTTTTGTTTCGGGCATTGCCCCTTGATAGCTAACTTAATTGAAATGCACTCCACGATATTGAATATGTTCTTGAATACGTAAAATAAAACTTCAAGCGTTCGTCATTAATTGCTCTTATTTATTCCGCTATATTGCTTTCCAAATTCTAATGCGTGCGATACTTGTTGAAACTGAAGATTTCAAAGCCTTAAGCGGGGTTCAGTAATTTTAGTTTCTGTTTTAGTACACTCATGAAATGTGTGTCGTTAAATCTATTTCAGATAGTATTCAACTTTTGTATGAATTTGTATGATTACTGAACGACTAAAATCGCGTCGTGAGAACGCGGTTTTACTAAATACCCGTAACATCAGGAACGGTTGCGGTGGATGACTTTGGAGAACATTTGCAACCGTTATTTTCGTATTAATATAAAAAAATAATTAATTGTTAACTGTCTAAATTTATATACAAAGTAGTAAAATAAGCATTCAACATTTGAGATTTCTTTGGAGGGCCAAATCTGAATTACCTTTTTTTAGCTCCCACGCGAAATTAATGGGCTTGTGTCCTCATTTTTTATTGGTCGATTTTTCAATTTTTGATTGAAATTGATGTTAATAAATGTATATTGGCGTGTCTATTTTATTAAATATCTAAATGTTGAGGGAGATATAGCAATTAAAAATTTGAATTGTAGTTTTAGCGCTAGAAATGTCGGTCATTTGTATGACGTGAAAATGTTTTGTACAGGTTACTTATTTGTTGATTAGGTCAGAGCTGTGGTAATGTTTTGTAGCTGGTGGTAGTCGAAATAATCAAGTCAAGTCAAAGAATAATAAGTTTTTATTTTATTTAAACCTGTTACAGCAGACATAATACTAAAATTTTATTGTTCCTTGAAGTAGATGTAAATAATATTTGATATATAAATACATATATATATACATATAACCTGTAAACTTGCCAGAGTTCTGTCAAGAATATATCTCTTTTATGCTCTGTTGTATAAAAGAGATAGTAACTAGCGGTTATGATGTCACATGCATTTGGAATGTTTTACAACGTTGAATCCCTTTAATAATTAAAGAGACAAAATGACTTTTTTAATTGTTAATATCTCTTATCATATAAGGAGTTATTAAAAAATAATTGAACATTTGAGGTTCTAGTAACCCACTTTATCAATATATAGTACACTTTTATAGAAATTAAGACATAGGACACAAGCACTGTATTTCTCAATAAAAGATATCTTTTTGTCAAAAGAGCGCTTTATTTATCAATATCATTTCCAGTCCAGCGTTTTCCCAAAATTTTTATACCTTCCAAATAATAGGTTTTCTCAAGGCCCTCAAAATAGACGTTTGTTTCATTGTTTCAGTGATGCCCTCTTTCTTAGACCCAAATCTTTTACCGCGCAGCCATTTCTTCAGGTTTGGAAACAGAAATAGTCGAGGGGACTAAATCTGGAGAATCTGCTGGATTGGGGTAGCAGTTCGTAGCCCAATTTATGGATTTTTGTCATGGTGATTACACACTCAATCGCAAGTGCGGTATTCATCGCGCTAAATTAACTAAATGAAACTAAATGATGGCTCTAGCTCAAAATTTGACAGTAGTCTATTAATAAATGGCAGTTGACGGAGCTGCGCGGGAAATTCAAAAAGTTACTGAATTATCAAACTACCCTAGTATACAATTCTTGCAACTAAAAATAAAATTAAAACTAAAACTAAAACAGCAGGTGGGAATAATACTTTATGTTATTGCATTATTTTAAGAAAATGACAAGAATCGCTTCGTTACTTCTTCTAATTTAAAGAAACACCTTCTGTTAAACGTTACAAGGTTAAAACGTTAAAAAAAGAACTTCTGAATGCTTTCTGAAGGCTTTCTAAGTTGTTTAATAATACAATATCACATAGTCAGGTCACATAGTCGACAATTATAAACAAATTTAGCCGCGATGTGCGGCTATACGGTGCGGTTATACGGATGAAGATTGTTTGTTGATAATTACATCTTAATTGTTGATTATGTACGTACCGGAAAATTACCCTAGCCTGTAATGCCAACATTTCACTCTCGGTGAGACATTTGTCGATGTGCCGGGAATGAACTATTGGTCTCACCTCTCGTTTCCTTTAACATGTGTCAAAAGACCGCTTCAACCGAGGCAAGCTAACGCAAGGCGACAGCACTCGAGACAGGCCAACACGACCCAGTAAACATTTTGGAGTCACTTTGACATCATATTGAAGATGCGTCATGATTTTTTTGTCATTAAAGAGTTCATTTATAGTTAAGTTTCTCACATTTTTTCATATAAAATGTCTATTTTATCGGCTAGAAATGGCGAAATTACTCCATCTGTCGGAATACAAATGAAGATAAAGTTGATGCGAACTATAATTGAAGTGAAATAGTGATAGAAACGTCACTAAATAGGGCACTTCACCAAATTGTTTACTGGGGAGGCGAGAGCTACACTCGATCTCGTCTGTCTCAGCGAGGGTGAACTGCCGGCATAAAAGTGAAGAACCGTTATTTTCGGATAGTAAAGATGCTCGACTTAACGTTTATTGTACCGGTTCAGTTTGATACTCAGTGACAATATTTATTCCGTGACTGAAAGACAATGCGTTGACTGCTTTCCGTGCTGAACTGTGAACGTTTACCATTATAAAGCGTTGGCACATTTTTCATTTCATCCTCTCAATGAATACATAGATGTTGAGACTGGCTCTAGGGTGCAAAGTAGGGATGGCGATTCTTCTTAAAAAACATCGATTTTTTAATCGATTCGAATCGAATAGAAAAAAATCGAAGTCTAAAAGATCGATTTCTCAAAAATCGACTTTTCGATTCTTTTTGAGTTTTTATATAAAAAATGAAACTAACCTAAAAAAAAAAGAAATGAAAACGATCTTTTATCGGTTTTATTTTTATTATCTTTGTAAAAAAAAATACAATCCTTTCTTATGATTAAGGAATAAGTTAAGAATTATAAATATAAGGAGTTAATAACAAATAATTAAACATTTGAGGTTCTAGTAACCCACTTTATCAATTTATAGTACACTTTTATAGAAATTAAGACATAGGACACAAGCCCATTCTTTCGTAGAGAACGAAAATAAAACAGTTCTTTTTGTTCCGCGTAAAAACGAACAAAATAATTCTATGTTTTATGTTTTTTATATAAAGATACCGCTAGATATTGAGCTACCATTATTCTCGATAACAAATTCTAGCAGTACTGTCATTCGCATTAATGAATCGTTTCATTTCATAATATAATTTAGTTTACTTCAATTTTAAAGTAGGTTGCAGTTTTTCTATTATAATTATCTTCATTCTATTTATTTCTTAATGTCATGCATGAATAATTGACTGATACCGGTAAAATATAAATTTATTATTGTGTTGAAGCTACAAATCTTTCTTTTAAATGCAACAATATTTTTCTATTATACGACTACTTTCTCTAAAGTATTGTAGACCAATTGAAGTGTAATTACATAGACGCTAGATGTTTTTTTGTACCGTAAAGTACCTGGTATTAAAATCTATTAAACACTTTTATTATTTCAATCATAGTATGGGAAATTAACTACTACACTCAATAATTACAGAGGCGTAATTAGAATTCTTGCGTCTCTCACCCTGATTTGTGGTTTTTTTGTTAGGTCAACGGGATTTATGAATGGGTTTGCATCCTTGATTCGATAAAAATGCCCTACAATGCTCAACTATAAATGGTAGTTGATACTTTTATTTCTCAGCTCTTATTTGTGTTCTAATTAAACATAACTGTTACTTAACTAAGCAAAATATCTCCGTTACATTTTTTTTAGTTAACTGTGCTCGGTCTTTAAGAAAACAAGAATTGAAAAATAATTTTTAGGTTAAACTTCCAATATGCCATAACTATTGGAAAATCTAAATAAAAGCGGCTCTGGAGCGGCGTTTGTTGGTTCAAATGGGCGACGAGAATGTTGAAGGAAGTAAAGAAAACAAATTGTGCAAATGGCCAGGAAATTTTACCGCAACAGAGTAAAGAAAAAAATGAATGTAATTAAACGTTACTATAGTTGCAGCTTACGAAATTGCAGCGACAAAACTAATGACTTTATAATTTGTTTCAAGACCTCGTTGCTGTGATTATCTGCTTAAGCAATAGATGATGTACTGCATCTAAATTGCAGTGGGCTTGCAGTGCATCCTCCATCGTATTGCTAATTACTCACTCAGCCTCATTAAGCTCGCATTCCATTTCACGCACCGATTTACTTGACATCTTGTCAGGTGCATGTCTTATTGCATACTTTCGTCTTATGTAATTTAATTACTTACTATAATTATGTAGAGAAACTATATCTTAGTACATAATTTAGATCTTAAGCAATAAAATCTATTATCGTTGCAAATATATACATATGTATATATACAGGGCCTTTGCAGAAGAAATTGCGAATTATACTCGTATTATTGAGGGGGGACCTTTCTTTTGTTTCTATTCAATTGTAACTAACTGAATTTTTTTGATTTGAGAGCCTAATTGAAGCCCGGTTACCTTTCACGTAAAAATACTTCTCTACCTTGCAGTCGACCCACGTGCAGACGGCCTAAGGCCCTTCGCACATGGGGCG